>CM070784.1:39249219-44814219 GCA_036346955.1 Dipus sagitta
CCTGGCTTCCAGCCTCTGATGGTTAACTGGAAAAATTTGTTTGCAGACATAATGTCTTCTAGGAGAAAAGGAAAGGTTTTAGCAAAATTGCTATAATTGAAACTCATTCTTATCAATAATATATATGTATATATAATATATTTAAAAATATTTCTTGTGTGTTTACACTATCTTTATAACCTTGCTAGCTTTATTTCTTCTGGTGTGTGTTGGTCCATTCCCAAGGTCCTTGATTGGCCTACATGTCTGTGAACTTTTGACTATAGATTCATGTTTGTTTAAGAATCTACTACAATATTAGTTGTTGGAAATATTAATTAGGAGAATGTGCTGTGCAGGTCAAAATATTCTTTGAAAATCAAGGGCTAGTTCTGGACCAAAAACAAGTGTTTTTCTGTGGGGAGGGAGATGGCTCCGTGGGTAAGAGTGCTGGATGAAAGAGATGGGGGTCTGCATCTAATTCCCAGCCTCCACATATAAAACCAGCCATGGCTTTGACTACCTATAACTCCAGGGCTGAGGGGACAAAGATAAGTGGATTTCTAGAGGTCACTGATCAGCCAGCTACCTGAAAAACAGAGAACTCCGGGTTCTGTAGGAGACAGGGTGTACAATGTTCTAGAGTGCAACAGCCTGTCATTCACCACGTTTCACCTTCCTGTTTGTGGGAGGCTGACATAACCAGAAGCTCTTCTCTGAACCTCCAAGGACAAGTCTGTTTTATCTCCAGGCTGTTAATGGTGATTTGATGCTGGTCCATTCATCTTCAGAGAAACTGGGCATTGTGGAGATCCAAGGAAGGAAAAGAAACAGGGCAAATTTTATGTGTTTACCTATTGTGTTTGATTTGTTTATGAAAAAGACAGAAGACCCTTCTGGTTTCCTTCCTCTGGTATTATATTTGTCCCCTGAGAGCTTGGGGCACTTACTTCTAGTATTTTATGTTAACTGATTTCCTCCATTTTATGTATTTGAAAATATTTTCAGAGGTCATGGTGATCCTCACACCCCTTTCCTTTCCTGGAAGTATTACTGACAGTTGGTATCTCTGGTGTGCACAAGCACAGTCGACTGTCAATCATGTTTTTGACAATACATTTATTTATTTATTTATTTTAAAGAGCACAATACAAGCAGGAGTTGTCGGCTACATAAAATGTACTTGAAGAGGTGCAGGATTTGGCTTTGCTGCTCATAGATAACTCATTCCACCTCATCCATATTACTGCAAATGGGGAAACTGAGAACCAGGAAGATAAATGGGTGGCAGGTTTTATATGGCCAATAACGGGCCACAATGTGATTTAAAGTCTCATTCATGCCATGCCCAAGCTATGCTGAAAAGTTTAAAGCCACAGTGAGATGGCTGCTTCTGTATTAGGAAAAAATAAAATAAAATCTGTGCTGCTTACTATTCAAGATAACCAGGGAAACATTCTCGTTAAGTGCAAAGGCAGCTTATATCTCCCAAATCTAATCATTTCCAAAAATAATGACGAAATTGTGTCCTCTCCATAATTCAGCTTCTGTTGGCACTGAGGTTTGCATCCTTTTGTGCTAAACAGCTTCAGACTGACAAGCCACTGCTTGGGAACATTGCTCTTATTTTTTGCACAATTTTTGAGGTTATTTGCATATGATTTACATAAATATGCATAATTGCATTCCTTTGAGGGTCCAGAAATGGATTTCTTTAATCAGGAAGAAGCTCTCAGGATCTCTTGTTAGTTGTTCCATGTAAACTAGTACCCTCTATGAAATCACTTTTTAAAAGAAAACATTATTTTGATAATTTTGAGCAATGATCTAAAAATAGCGTCTTTATGATGAGTCAGGGATATTTTGGTCTTACTATGGTAATGCAGTCCTTGGCCTGTCTTCCTTCTCTGTCTTTCCCAGCTGGAAATATACACGAGCTCAATCGAAGTCATCTGATCTTACTTGTCCAACCTTGGACTTGGCCCTAAATGAAGGGATATTTTGAAAGTCTTTTGGTCTGACTGAAGAAGGGCTGAATGACAGCCTTCCTATAAAGAAGGCCTTTGGGAACTCTGTACTTCAGTGCACCTGATGTGATATCATGGACCAAGTCAAGGTAAGTTCCATGAAGTCCATTGTCACACATCACGCAAGCCCCAGCAGCCCAGCCTGGGCGCAGGAACCCTTGTTCAGCTCTCTGAGTTCTGTCTACACCATAAGGTCCTCAGGAAATCACCTCCTTCTCCCTGTGTGGTTGTTGATGACAGTGAGGCTCAAAGCTACAGGTGTGAACAAGTGCAGCAAGGAAATCTGATGCAAGCTGACACCCCTCTCAGAAAGCGAGCTGTGGATTCCTGTAGAATGGGGACTATTTCCTACAATGGAGAGTCCGCTTGTTATGTCTTCTGCCGCAGGACCTGACCAAATGAGCCGGGAAACAAGCTGACAGGAAATGAGGCAGGAGCCACACTGTGACACAGGTGTGGATGTCATTATCCCACGAAAAATCTTGTCTCTGGTAATTAAACGTAAGAATTAGATTTCAGTGAGATTTTTATAAAGTCCAATTATTTCCAAAGGACTATTAAATTTAGCTTTTAATATTTCAAGTTAAAATCACATATTAAATCTTAATTTTTATTTATTTTTAGTTTTATTATCATAAAATTAAGTATAAAATAAAATAACATAGAATAACAGAATGTATTAAAAATATATGTAGGGCTACAGAGATGACATAATGGTTAAGGTGCTTGCCTGAGAAGTCAAAGGACCCAGGTTCAACTCACCAGAATGCAGGTAAACCAGAAGCACAAGGTCACACATGTATACAAGCTGGTGTATGTGTCTGGAGTTTAATTGCAGTGTCTAAAGGCCATGTCATAACAATTCTTCCTCCCTCTCTCTCTCTCTCTCTCATAAAATATTATATACATATTATTATGAAATGTATATAAAATATTATATACATATATATATAAATTTTGAGAAATTTCTGCATTGTACACAAACACATACACCATATAGATGTAGTTTCTATGTATATTTCCCTATATATGAAATAATTTGCATTACTAACAACATACCCATTGACCACAAAATACCCTTGTTTGAAGCTTACTCTGTATTAGTTACTCATTGCTGTGACTAAATACAAACATGAAACACTTTAAGAGAGAAAAGGTTAATTGGGCCTCACAGTTTCAAGAGCACTGTATCCCATCATGTAGGGGAAGGGATGACAACAGGAAGCCAGCTGAGTTATGTTAGAGCCTGAGTCAGGAAGCTGAGGACAAACAGGAAGTGGGGCCAGACTAGGAAACCTGAAGGCCTAGCCCCAGTGATACACTTCCTCTTGCAAGCCTACGTCTCCTAAAGGTTCCACAGTGTCCCTATACAGCGCCACCACTTGGGGACCAAATGTTCAAACACATGAACCTATGGGAACATTTTACATACAGAGCACCACATCCTGGCCCTGACTGTATAAGTTCACAACCATTTCATGACACAAAGTACATTCAGTATAATTTAGGAAATCTATAATCTTTATTAGTCCCAACACTGTTCAAAAATTCAGTCTCTTCTGCAGCACAAAGTAATATCTTAACTGGAAATTATGCAAACATGTGAGCCTACAGATGATATCAAATTACGTTTAAATGAGATTTAAACAATGAAACTTTGAACTCACATTGGATTGATTGGATGTAACTCCACCTCAATTCAGGAAGAGCCTACATGCTCTTCCCATTTACTGAGCAGAGTCAGGTAGGTGATGAAGATTTGCCTCAGAGCTGAAATTTTAACATTTACACTCCCTGTTTTTATCCAAAATTCCTCATTACAGATGGTCTGAAGAGCCCTGAATTCTGTCCCATAGTGAGTACAGCTTGTTGACCAGTTAAATAAATATCATTTGGAAAAATTATAAATATTTTTGTATTTTAAGTTTCCATCTACAATGAAAGAATTTATTCTGTTTTTCTCCTGGGATGCAATCACTTACATTTTAATATTTTTTAAATTGTTTCTGATAACATCAAAGAATTTTATGAACATTTTGATTATAATTACATAAATGGTGAATTGGATCAAATGAAGACAAGAAAATAAATCTTGTAGATTAACAATAAAATCATATGACCTGTTAAGGTCTTTGTGCAATTAATACTCATTTAATCATTGTCAGCTCATTGAGTCATTTTAGATGTTCATTTTCTATCTTAAAATACTATATCATAACAGATGTTACTTAACTTTGTTCCTAAGGATGTTTTCTAAATAAGAAAGTTAAAGGTCATATTTTATTCATTCCTGTATTAACTTGATTCATAATATAATTAGATATGTGTTAGGGAGGTTTTTGTCTCACTTGGCCTGGGCTCCTATAACAAAATATATAGATGTGTTTAAGGAAAATAAAAGTGTATTTCTCACAGTCCTGAAGTGTGTTAGCTTGAAATCTGAGCACCAATACATACCAGGTCAGAGCCAGGCCCCTTCTGGGTTCCTGACAGATATCTGGCTTCTTGTATACCCATATTATGAAAACAGAGAACTCTCTGGAGTCTTCTTTATAGAGGCACTGATTACACTCATAATGTCTCAAGCCTCAAGAACTAATTATCTCTTTCCAGAGCCCCTACTCCAACTCAGACTAATACAGAAGCTGGCAGAAAGGTGATCTGAAAACTCATAAACACTATTGTAAGTAACATCTACAAGCTGATAGCCATGCTTGCAGGGATGCATCAATCTGAACAGGGGAGGGGAAAAGGCGAATATTCAGTCCTCTAGAGTTTCCATTTGGAGCTCAGTTGCTGGGTCCAGGAAGTGGAGAGGGCAGTGTTGCCTGTGGCCATCTCGTTACCTGCTCTGACCTGTCTGCTGACTGTGGCAGCAGGGTAGCCTGAACTTGCTCTCCATCTGAAGGGCTGATTTGCATACAGTTCTTGATTAGTCTGTTTATTAAAGATCAGTGCTTCTGTTTCTGCATCTATTGATGGCTTCAGATTCTCTTTCTTATGTCTGTATGTTTAGCTCTCTGTATACCACCTGCTTTACTTTCTCTGTCTGCCTCTGGGACCCTCTACTGCACTGTCTTCAACTCCCCTAGTTTACTAGCTGCTGAGGAAATACCCCAGGCCTGAACCGTGACGCACTTCTACAGCATATGAGGCCTCTCTCCTCTCTTGTCAGTAGCTGCTAACTCCCAGAATGCTGTTATCTTCTCCACACACTCATTGTGGACTAGCCACTGCTATTTTATTGGAAAAAGTATTTGATAAAACTTGTTGAAACCTAACTAAATTGTGTTTGCATTTTAGGGGATCAAACCACAAAAAAGTTACAATAATCAAAATTGTTCACATATTTGTTTCAGTATAACATTTTTCCTATGCTTTACATATCAGCATGGTGCCTCTTATTAAATTCATCAAGACTAAATATCACAGTTTTTACTATCTCACATGAGTCATCTCTTGATAGATTTATCAGTAAGCCCTTGGGACCCACATTCTATAATGTTTGGGATTGCTTCTCTCTCCTTCATATCAACCACAATCTACAAGTCAAGGTCATTTTACAACAACTCCCCACATGGGATCAATATTCTCATTTTCACTAATTTCACTCAGCTTCTCATTTTTCTCTTGTGGTTCGAATGGATATACAGAACCACGGTAAATGTGCTAGATTGCACACAAGGAAACCAGTTAAATTTGAAGCAGAAGAAAATAATAAAATATGCCCCCAGTTCTAAATGGAATATTGTATTCTGTACTGTCATTTGATAAATTTGGCCAAGATAAATTAGAGGTACATACCTACCATAACCAGTTTTGAAGAAAGTAGAAGAGTTAAGAAATGCCATGAGTACAAAGTTATGGGGAACTTTTACAGAAACTTAGAGAGTATTTACATATTTTATATATTATCAAAACTATTTTTCATAAAGACTGTTTTTAGACACACTTATCAGTAGAAATTATCTCCATAGGTAGACTATATATATATATATATATATATATATATATATATGTACTCTATCTGTCTATCTATATGTGTGTGTGTGTATATATATATATAGTTTTTTTAAAGCTTCACCAAAACACTGTCAGAATGCATGAACAATGGACAAGTTGAGATTACAAAAACAACATACAAAAATTACTTCAATTTCTCTATAGTGACAGTGAAACATCTGAGAAGTAACCTGCAAAAACAAACATAATAATGTTAACTATAATTATATCACAAACAATGAAATATTTCATAATAAATTAACTAGGAAGATGAAAGATCTGCAGGCTAATACTTAGAAGATATTGGAGAATAAATGAATAAGTTAGAAAGTATACAGTGTATATGGATTAGAAGATTTAATAGTAAAATCTCAACACTTCTTAAAGTGCTCTATAGACTTAATCCAATACTTTTCTTCATTACAATGACATTTTTCAAAACCATTGGAAAAAAATACTAAGCTTTATATTGGACTACAAAAGACCTGAAGTAGCCAAAGTAAGTTTAAGAAAAGTGAGCAAAGCTGGTGTTATCACATTTGCTAATTTCCAAATACATTATAAAGCAAAATAACAAATCATGTAGCACTGGCATAAGCAGAAACAAATAACAAAAAAGTCCCAGAGTCCAGAAGAGAGCCCACTCATTTATAACAGCAGAGCCCAGGAGGGCTAACTAATAAACACAAAACAAGAAATTCTCTAAAATATACAAGCAGTTGGTTGTGAAAACTCACAAGCAGAAGAATGAAATGGATGCTTCTCTTAGACCGTACGCAGACACTAACTTGGAATGGATTAGAAATTTAATGTAAAATCAAAATCCATAAAACGTCTAGAAAAAATGAAGAAAAATCTCTGTTACGTTGGTATTGGCCACGCTTTCTTTTGAGAACAACACCAAAAGCAAATTCAACAAAAGCAAAAATCAATGAGAACTTTATAAAGCTCTAAATCTTCTGGAAATAATGAATGAAATGAAACAGCAGCCTGAGGAATGAGAAAATTGTTTACAAGCTACTTGTCAGGTAAGGACTTAATACTTAAAATATATGAGGAACAGACAGAAGTCATTAGCAAAAGACAAACAAACAAAAAATTCAGTTAAGAAATGAACAAAACCCCCAAATATACAAGTTCTCAAGGTAGGTATAGAAATGCCCAGCAGGTAAATGAAATGGTATCTGGCATTCCTTGTCACTGAGGAATTGTAAGTGAAAAGCCATGCAAAAATGAACTTGGTAAAGGTGTTGGGAAAAATGGTGAGATGAAGTCTAACCTTAAATTTCTCCTGTTTCTTTCTTTTCTCCCCCTCCTCCTCCTTCTCCTCCTCCTCCTTCTTTTTTTCTTTTCCCTTGGAGCTGGCCTGTAACTCCCAGTACCAGGATGTGGTTAACACCCACAATGAGCTGTTGGTTAGAGAGACCTACAAGGTCTCCCAAAATAAGACAGACTTTGTCACAGCTCTTGATTATCCACTAGAGTTTAATGGTAAGACCCTACTGCTGAAGACACCATATGCTGTTGGCACAGAACATGGACAGTCCTGGCTGGTATCTGGAAGAGAATCAGTCCCCAGATAGCCCGTCTAGTGCTGGAAAGTGCTACATGAGGTACTGGGAGGAGATGGCCAACATCTGTCTGAGAAACTCGAGGTCTAAGCTACTCAGAAGCAAACAACCTGACTTGATGCTCACACACATACAATACTGGCAACCAGCTGCTTTTGGATTGGCTAACAGATCCACTCAATGGAAAGGAAGCCATATCTGGAACTGGGCAACAAGTCAGAATTATATCCAAATGATTTTGGTTTCCATTATCAAGCCCCATTAATTTTGGGCTTTAAGAGGGTATATACCAATTAAGTTCTCTCTAAATTAATGATGGTTATCCCATTTAAACAGTACTGACCTCACTCTCCATTGGAGAATCTGTTTTTCTTTTTTTCTTTTTATGGGAGCAGGAGCTGAGGAGATAAATGACCAATCACACTTCACCTTGGCCTCAGCTGAAACCACAGAGGAATTAGGGAAATGAGCAAGAGTGCTGCTTTCTCCGTGAACCTGATATCAGCACAAGGGTGAAGGAGATAGACCCTGAGGACACTCAACACCTTCCAAACCAGAGATCTAGCGGCCCCTAAGAGCCCATCACTGAAGTAGACTTAGAACACACCCAACATGGCCCAGGGAATTTTGTGGAAGAGGGGGTGAAAGATTGTTAGAGCCACAAGTTGGGACATTTTGCTCAGAGACATTGCCTTTCCCCCATAACTGACTGCTGCCCCCAGAATGCATGACACACAATCCCCATGGGGATGACCTGCATCCCCCGTGACGAAGGTCCCTTCAGAAAAGGGGCCGAGATGAGGGAATGGATGGTACCAACATGTGCTGTTTGCATACTAAGTATGCCCATAACTAATAAAAACATGTATTTTTTAAAGCCATGCAAAAATTAACTTGGTAAAGATATTGGGAAAAAGAAATCCTGTTCACTATTGGTGAGGGCATAACTGTCATTAGTGTTATGGAAAATAGTACAGAATTTTCTTAAACAATTAAAATTTGAGTATCTCTATTCTGAGTATATATACAAACAAAGGAAATGAAGTTAGTGTTTTGTCACATCTCACCTCCATGTTTCACTGTCGTGAAGTAGGGCGTGCAAACAAGCATCCCGAGCGCCCATCACTGAAGGAATGGACAGGGAAAACTCGACGTATTGAAATACCTCACTTTCTACCGCCTCTGCAATTCTTGGTTCAAAACAAAGTCTTCAAGAAGCCATTTGGAAAGTGCTGCAGCTGTAGGTCATAGTACTGGCCTCTCCTGAAGAGTAGGCTGGAATGTGTGGTCCACGTCATGATGGGGGCCTCAGCTCATGATCGTCTGCAGGGATTCAGCAAGTCAGTTTTGCCCACTTGTGAACATCCCGACAGTGGATTTACATTGCAGGAAGCCTCTCATCACCGACCACCAGGACAGAGAAAATTTGGCTTGACAATGAAAGTAAATGAGGGCTGCAGAGAGGGCTTAGCAGTTAACACATTGGCCTCCAAAGCCAAAGGACCGAGGTTCGACTCCCAAGAACCCATATAAGCTACATGCCCAAGGTGACACATGCATCTGGAGTTTGTTTACAGTGGCTGAAGGTGCTGGCATGCTTATTCTCTATCAGCCTCTTTCTCTTTCAAATAAGTAAAATAAAAGTTTTAAAAGTAAATGAATAAAACAATACAAATCAGAATACTTGGATCATTTTCCTTAAACATTCATGCTGAATTGAACTGAAAGGGGGGGAAAAAAGTTGAATTGGAAAATCATTCATAGTGATGCAAATGAAAAATATCTCAGGCCTGAGGAACTTAATTTAAACTGTAAAGATAAAGTATTCTTTCTGTTTATGAATCCCACACTGAAGGTTTCTCATGTCCTACACCTCATAGGCTAAGTATTTTGGGGAAAGAAATACCAATATACATACACTAGCCTTTCACTTTTTAGTTTTTACTCATCATATTTGGAGAGAAACAAAATACTATTCATTTAATTAAAAAATTATATTTACTGCCAACTAAATATCAGCCACTATTGATGAAAGAGGTCTAGTTAAAAAAAAAAAAAGTTAAGAAAGTGAGTTTGGACCAGAATGCCACCCAAAGTTTCATTTGTTAAAAGCTTTGTCTTCTGTGTGCACTGTTGGGGGGTAGTGGAAAGTAAGAAATGGGCCTTGCTGAAAACTTCCCAGTCAGGAGTACGTTCCAGAGGGCACTGTGGAACCCTGGTCTCTTCCTCCTTTTGCACCTTCCCACTGTGAGGTGAGGGCTTTGCTCTTTCACTGTAGACTGCTTCAGCACAGGCTCCAATACATTGGTGCCTGAATCCTCCCTCTGCAACTGTGGACCCAGATGAACCCTTTGTCTCTTCAAATGGACATCTCACTAATTTTTTACAGTAATATAAATCGGGCTAACACAGTGATTATGCTACGGCATGGAGCTCACTGACAGTTTAAGTGAAGAGAACACCAAAACAAGGCGCGGGTCACGTGCTGTGCAGAGAAAAGTTTGAGGGAGGGGCGAGTAGGGTGAAGAGACCTCCTGCTTCTGCTAGGGCAGATTTCTCTGCAGGTCTATGGGGGGAGGTTGCAGCAAGAACAAGTAGCCCTAAGAACTTAAAAATCACTACAGGGCCGGGGCCCTTTTGAGGTATCATCACTGAAGCAGACCAAAAATGAACCCAACATGGCTCAGGGAAATTTTGCGGAAGAGGGGGCAGAAAGAATGTCAGAGCCACATGTTGGGTCATGATATGCAGAGACATTTATCTTACCCATAACTGTGGGCTAACTCCACAATGCATGACCCGTATACCTCAACAAGGAGGGGCCAAGGGGAGGGGGTAGGTCACGGATGAGCCTAATGATGGTACCAAACTGACTGTATTTGCTGAATACAAAACTAACTAATAAAGAAAAAAAGAAAAGAAAAGAAAATGAGTACAGGGCACGATACCAGATGGAGGCGATCCGGCGTTCAGAGCCACGCTTGGGGTTGAACCTGAGGAAAACTATGTGCTGTGAGTATATAAAAAGGAGAAAAAGAAAAACAAAACACATTTATAATCTGGAAACTTTGCTTTCTCTGAGTTTTGGAAAATTACTTGTAGGAGCAGAAGAAGGAGAGTGCTCAACGAGTCCTAGGTATGGGATTGGCCAGGATGTAAGTGTAGTGTCCCTGATAGTAATGAGACTGGATAAGCACTGGTGACTGACAGGTCCTAGGAGACTGTGGAGCGGAGGAGGGGCAGTGTTGACAGGAGGGTCTGGCACTGCCTGTACATATGCTAGGACTTGGACCTTTTAGGGACCAACAAAGCTAATGGTGGTAACATTGTGAAGTCCTGTAATAAATGCATTATCCATTTCCATGAGGAAGAACTGCCTTTAACTTTTGACTTTCTGAAGTATTCACCTTACTTTTTGTTTCAGCAGAAACAATCATCACCAAGATATTCTCAGGTATGTGGACTGATTAAATGACAGACCTGGGTGATACAAGCCCAGTGTGCAAACTCATGTAGTGACAGAGAACTAACATAGCTCCAAAATGAGACAGGCTTCTGTCAAAGCACTTGATTACCTGCCTGATTACCTCACCCTATTGCTGAACACACCATATGCTGCTGGCACAGAACATGACATGGAGAACCATGGCTGGAATCCAGAAGAAAGCCAGTCCCTAAACAGTTAGCCCATCTAGTGCTGGAAACCGCTACATGTCCTGCTGGGAGAACAAGGCCAACAACAGTGTGAGCAAGCAGGGGTCTAAGCTGCTCGGAAGCAAACACCCTGACAAGTTGTGCACACCAGTGCAATAGTGGCACATGGCCTTGGTGGGTAGCCAATAGCTTTATGATTGACTAAGAGATCTGCTCAGTGGAAAGGAACCCATACCTGAAATTAGGAATCAGATCAGAATCCTATGGAGATAAAACATATGCTCTCCAGTGTCAAGCTCCCACTAGTCTTTGGCTAAAAGAGGAGCTACATCCATCAAACTCTCCCCAAATTAATAATGCTATTCAATTCAACCAATGTTGACTTCATTCTCCCTTGGAGGATCTGTTTTTCTTTTTCAGAAGATAAACCAACTCTCACACTTCAGCCAAACCCCAGCTGAAACCACAGAAGAATCGGGGAGATGAGCAAGAGTGCTGCTTCCATAGTGAGTCGGACAGTCAGCGCCAGGGTGAAGGCGCCAGGCACTGAGGACATTCAACACCTACCAAAGCAGAGATCCAGAGGCTCCTATGAGCTCATCACTGATATAGACTTAAAATACACATAGCTCAAGGAACTTTGTGGAAGAGGGGCAGAAATATTGTAAGAGCCACAGGTTGGGATGTCATGCCCAGAGGCATTGCCTTCCCCAAGTAACTGACTGTTTCTCCCACAATGCATAACTCATAACCCAGTGGGAAATACCTGCAACCCCACTGAGGAGGGGCCTCAGTGGAATGGGACAGGGATGAGGGAAAGGATGGTACCAACGCATCATGTATCCATACTAAATATGTCCGTAATAAGAAAGAAATGATTCTAGACACACTCAAAATGATTCCATGACTTCCCATCAAACTTACTTCATACAGTTCCAGGGAGAAAGACAGGCCAGCTAGTTTTGTTTGTTTGTTTGTTTGTTTTAAGAATGCCTTCACTGAAAGGGTTTCTGTTGTTTACACTCTTGTAAGTGTAAGTTAAGGTGCCACAGACTATGTTTTCATCCACAAAATGATGTATAACAAGGAGTCTTGACATTCATTGGTGTTTATTGGCAGAACATTCATATAGTGTCAAATGAAGAAAACCTTGTTTTCTTTAGTATCTACGGATAGGCTTCTGTGCAAGTAAAAAAAAAAAAATTTTTCTTATACCTGTGTGCTGCCCTTAACTATTACTTCACACTCGTTATTCCTGGTTACATTTTATATAATTTCTTTTTGAAAATTTTTATTTATCTGCAAGGAGAGAGAGAGGGAGAGAGAGTGAGAATGGCCAACCAGGGCCTCTTGCCACAGCAAACATCCTGCAGATGCATGTGCCACTTTATACATCCAACTTTACGTACGTAATGGAGAAGTAAACCTGGGTCATTAGACTTCACAGGCAAGTGCCTTAATTGCTGAGGAACCTCTCCAGCTGACATAATTTCTTGATGGATCTTGATTTCATTTCGTGAAAGTTGAGAGGAAGATTCTGGAACAAGTGTTTTTAGAGAAATGTTCCAGCAGTTCTCTCCCTGTTGGGACCCTGGATTAAAGAAAGCATTGTCACACACTGCTGTGCACAAAGCATGCTCTCTTTTCTCTTTCTCTGATAGAAACCAACAGGCGACAGATATGGTGACAGGTACTCACTTTCTTTCCTCCTGAAGAATACTGAAGCATAGCAACACATGTTCATCTTTTAGCAACTTCTGAAGTAGTCTTTTTTTGTTGTGTGTGTGTGTGATTGCGTGTGTGCATAGGAACATGCATAGACAGGCACCAATTATGAGGATCCCAGGGTCTGAGCTCCAGAGCCACAGAGGTTCAGGAAGAATTTCATTGAAGGCCTCAGGATATGACATACTTTATTGTAGAAAGACACATTACACAAACTTCATTCAGGGAAAGAAATACTCTACATGCATTTTTTTTTTTTGCAGGAAAAGATTATTCTTTACTCTCCACACAAGAGCTCAGAAGGTAGGTATTTCGTATCGTTCATTACAAAAGTGGGCAGATGCCAAAACCCTCGTGTTACTTTCTTACAATACATGTACTCAGCTGACTCATTTCCAGCTGGATGTCCAACTTGGTCAGTTCCCCTAATGTGCATTTGTGTGTGTGTGTGTGTGTGTGTGTGTGTGTGTGTGTGTGTGTGTGATATACTGCAGGTCTTCATGCTTTCCTCACAGCACACTCATGTGCATGCGTGCCGGGATGCACATGCCCTGGTGCATGTCTGGAGGTCATAGAACAACTTCTGGTTTCAGAACTAACCTTCCACCTTCTTTGAGGCAAGGCCTCTCATCTTCTGTATGTAGTGACTGCCAGGGAAATACTTTCATGTGGCTGTGACCAAAGCCCTGACAAGAACAACTGCTGGAAGGAAGAATTTGTTTTAGTGCATGCTTTGACTGTAAACATGCTGGGGATTACAGTTACAGATGCTAGTGCTACCGTGCCCAACTTTTTATGTGGGTTCTGGGGGTGTCTACTCAGGCACTCATGCCTGTCCAGCCATCTCCCTAGTCCTTAATAGACATTGAGACATGACTGTAAAAGACTATCCTGTAAAATGTGTATTACACTAAAGATTACTCAAGCCAGTATGGTTGGTCTAGTCATCCATGTTTAACTCTTCCCATTGTTCCAGAAAAAAAAAAGAAACAAACTTTTGAACGTAAATAAATTCTGAGTCTAAACTCTGAGGCTAGATTTATACATCTGCATTATTCATAAATATTTTATAGTTTGGATATAAAATGTACCCTTCAGATTCATGTATTAAAATGTACCCTTCCAATTCATGTATTAAAATGTACCCTTCCAATTCATGTATTAAACCTTTGGTCTCCAACGGACAGCGCTACTCAGAGTGAGTGAACACGAGAGTGCAACGTTACCTGTAGGCTAATACAGGCACAAGCCAGAACTGTTTAGATCCCAGCACATTATTTGACGGCTTGGCTTACTGGGAGGAAGTAGGCCTCAGGAGTCATGACTTTGAAGTAAAGTCTTGACCCTGGACGCTGGCTTGTTCTCATGTTCTTTCCATGCCCTGGCTGCTGGTATGCGGGCGACCTCCCGTTGGCATACCCTTCCATCCTAGATCCAGAATCATTGTTTTTACGTAGCCATGGACTGAAACATCTGATATCACAAGACTAAATAAATCCTTACCTGTTCAGGTTGAGTTTTTCAAGTATTTAGCCACAGAAATTAAAAGTAACTGCCACAAACTTAAAAAAAGAAACTCATACTGTGAGGTTCCATGGTATAATGGCTAGCACTCTGCACCCTGAAAAATAACATTTTGGAATTGGAAAACCTTTCCTTGGCTCTTGGTTGTGCTATAACCTAGGATTTGGAGTGCTAGAAAACAAAACAGTCACACAAAACTCGCACTGGTTCAGTCACCTCCAGTTTCTTGCTTATGGCATTATGATGTCCACCACCTCCCCCTGGGAGAAAGGGCATATGTCACCTCAGCTGGCAATTTTTATGGTTTGCCTTCATATTTGAGACCCTCAACATCACCTACCAAGAATGACAGTCCCTTCTGGGGATGCCAAATGAAATTATCAACCAAATTCTTTCCATTTACTATCAGTCTCTTTTATATGTGATGTTGCATTTTCTATCCTGTTTAGCTGAGGGCACAAAGGCACCCTCACTCAAGGCAGCAAATGACAATACATAAGAAATTATAGAGAAGACTGATAAAACCTCCATAAAGAGGTCCTCATTATGGACACAAGCTTAGATCCCAGCCCAGAAGCTAGAAATTTAATTAATAATTTAACCATTGACGTATCTCCCCACATCCTCCTGTCCCATTCTTTTCTTTTGGACTCTGGAGCAGTCCACTTGGTCTTAATCAAATACTCCCCTTTTCTTTCTCTGTTATGGGATTGGTAGCATTATTTCTAGCCTGCAAAAACTCAGCCCGTTTCCAGTGTTCTAGATACATTGATCTTTACTATCTCCCTGACAATGACCTGCTTCACTCCCACTTACAAAGCAGACACAAACTCTCCTCCCCGCTCCAGCTCAAACCACCCTTTCTCACTCATCCCCAGCTCCTTTAATATCTGAAGTTAATTTCATAGTTTGAGATATTGAAACTTGAGATGTGGAGTTCTACACATCCTCCCTGTAAGCCATCCTAAAGACAGCACACTCTTTCCTAACTGAGCTCAAAACCCCATTCCTATGAACAAGGCCCTCAACGAATTATAACAGATTTCTTAACTCTGGCTTCCTCAGGGCAGAAAACTCTCCTTATAACACAAATTGTTACTGTTAAAAAAAAAAAAAACAGGATGATTTATTTGCCTAGTTAAAATCTAAGGGCTGCTAAAGAATCAAGCTAATTAATTATACCAATTATTCTAACCTTCACCTTATCTTTTGTTCTACCCCATACAACCTTCCCCCACTGTACTGTAATAGATGTTAGTGATTTTTTTTTTTTTTTTTTACTATTCCCCTCAAACTTGCCTTGCAAAACATTTTTGCTTTTACTTGGACAGATCCTTCCACTGAAATAGCCCAGCAACTCACTTGGAAAATCCTTCCTTAAGGATTCTCTGACAGCTCATATATTTTTAGTCAAACTTTGACCCAAGATATCTCATAGCTCAGTCTGTCCTAGACCTGAAGACAAATGTATAGATGAACCCTCCTCTGCCACCATTCCCCATTTCTGCCTGTAACTCACTTTCACTTTACTCAACTGTTTGGCACAAAAGGCGTACAAAGTCTCACCTACTAAGGGACAGTTATTTAAACTGAGGTTAGCTTTTCAGGGCTATATGTAATACCCACTCATAATAATCTCACTTCAAAGTGGAGACAATTAACTGATGAAACTCCCTCCCTTCCAAATCCAAACTTCATTCATCTGGGGGCTAGCCAGTGTTTTCTGCCTCTGGATCTCCAGTGTTGTCCCACTTACCAACACATTATACCAGCTGCCTCAGGAGACCCCAGCGAGCCTTGTGATCTGTCTACCTCTTGCATGAGATCCTTTTCTTATCCTCAGAAAAGCTTTGGCATTGGCCAGTAGTATAACTCTACCTGACTCCTCTAAACCTTCCCATCTCTATGGAGACACCTGGGGGGCTTCCGTCCTTATGTAAAGTAGAAATGATGAGTGGCCTTCTCACTGAACGAAGGATACATTCAGTAAGTGGATTAGTGTTCTTGCTGTTGCTCTCATGAGATCATTTGCAATATCCTGAGCTCCACTTGGGCTAAGTACCTTGGAACTAGTACACAGAAAGCCCTTTGCTTGGGGCAGGGGAATTCCTTTGCCTCCCCACCTCTGGGATATTATATTCTACCCTTCTCTTATACCTGACAACTGTATCAGACACTGCTAACACACTTCTACTGTAGCCTCAATTGACTCACTGTCTCTTCAGAAAACAAACAAACAAACAAATATCTCAGTAGACTGGTTCTAGTAGTGATAATAATAATAATAATAATAATAATAATGATAATGATAATGATAATAAAAACTTAATCTGTAAACCCTACAAGCCTCCATAGATAAACCTTACTTAGTTCTTCCCTTTGCCACCCTCACTTCTGCTAAGCTATTATAACTCAGGTTCATTTGTTAAAACTAAAATATGCTACAAGCTCCCAGACTATTAGAAGAGTGTGTTCCAATACTCATAACAGATATGGGCAGAAAAGTTCCTATAGAGTCAAACTTTAACTATCCCTGCCTACTCTGATCTTTTGGGAGATGGCAAACTCCTATTCAAAAGACAATCAGGTGAGACATACACTCCTCTCGACCCCATGTCCAGTGCCTTTGCACCACAAAACCTAGAAATAACTTCAAATAATCTCCTACCAACATTCTCACTGGTCACCATCTGGTAGATTTGGGGTTTGGGTTAGAGGCATCAAGATAAAAGATTTCCTGAGTTTAAGACTTTAAAAGGTAAAAAAAGGAATATGGGAGAAAGAAGGTATTGATAGAAGAAAAGGAAAAGAATGAAGAAAGCTGAGAGACAGAGAAAGGGGAGAGAGAGATTCACCATAGAGCAGTAAAGCCAGTAATAGAAATGCAAACCAGAGGGTTTTATGGGAAAAGAAAGGAAACAGCCTTGTGAAGACAGGGTCTTCAGTATGCTAAATTAGGGATTGGAGAGTTGGCATTCTTGCTTCTCAGCCCAGAGGTAAACATATCTACCACAACAGGTGGTCATTCCCAAATCTCAGGTCATGTCCAGGCACAGCTAGGTTGGAGGAAGGAGAGTGAAGAATGGAGAAAAAGTTCTGGGAGTGTTTTAGAGCCTGAGTTTCATAACTGTGGAAGTATGAACGAAAGATGTCCTCCATAGTCTCACATATTTGAATGTTTAATCTCCAGGTGGCAGCATTGTTTGATAAGGTTGTGAAGCCTTTGGGAAGAAGAGTGTAACTAAAGGTCTAGACTTGGAGTGTGGTGGCCCAGTACTGCCCGCCATGTTTAGCTCACTCTTTACTGACCCCTGCTGACGTGAAGATGTGACACCGCCTGCACCTGATACGCTTCCCCATAAGGATAAACCTTCCCCTTGAAGCTGTAAGCCAGAAATAAACCCCTTTACTTCCTGGCTTTATCTTTTGTTCCAACAATGAATAGATAACTACTACAAAAACTTGAATCACAGAGACATTTCCTCCAACCCATAACTGATGGCTAATCCCACAGTGCACAACCCATATACCCCAACAGGGAGGGTCTCTGTGGAGGGGGAAGGATAGGGAGGAGGCTAACAATGGTACAAACTTGAGTGTATTCACTGAGTACAAAGCTCATAATAATAATAATAATAAACTTGAGGACTAGAGGGATGGCTTAGCAGTCAAAGCATTTGCCTGCAAAGCCAAAGGGCCCAGGTTCAATTCCCCAGGACCCACGTTAGCCAGATACACAAGCGTGCACCCTCCTTTGGATTTCATCTGCAGTGGCTGGAGGCCCTGGCACGCCCATTCTCTCTCTCTCTCTCTCCTTGCATATAAATAGATAAAATTTAAAAGAAAGAAAATAGAGGATGTAAAAGTTCTAGAGAGAAAGAAAGGTCAAATGGAGGTCAGAGACAGGCTAAACTTATGCTATTATCTTACACTATAATCTCTGCCTTTAAACTACCTTTTTAGCTTAATTAAATTTTGGAAGGACATGCTCCACCCAAAGGGTGGACTAAGCCAAAAAGAACAATTTCTATAGAGGAAATGAGATGGTCCATGGAGGGAGCCAGTCAAAAAACTTCAGTGGTAAACAGCTGAGCCACTAACCAAGCTAGACAGACAGTGCAGGAAAATAAAGGCCTTCATCAGTAAGACCCGTGAAGAAAAGGTAGAATTCCCTCTTTATTGAATTTTATTATTTTTTTCTCGAAATTGCTCTGTATATAATATAAGGTATACAAAGATTTAGTAGCGCAAATAGGCATATGAGTAATCCTAAAGTAAATTGAAGAAAGCAAATGCATTCTTACTATGACACAATGATAGTATTTAACAATGAGAACCCTGAATCTATCTTTAATCCAAATTTCTAACTGGGTTATAACAGGATAATGAAGAATATGGAAGAAACAGATTCAGTGTGAGATGCTTAAATTCCCATCTGCTACAAAAATAAGTCAATAGATAAATTAATAAATCTCATGGTAGAAATTTATTCATATTATTTAGAATTTTAAAAACTAAACAGCTAAGAGAGTTGCTTGCACCAGAAAGAATGGCACCAGAACATTTAGAGTTAATCCTTTAAGCTTACTACATAAGCTTTTAACCTATCATGTGTGTATTGCTTTGATGAAACATACTTCAATTAAATTATTCATGGTACAGTTTAAGCTTTGTTGGTGGCACCAGGTAACGTATCTGGGTGACATCCATCTGCTTGTTCCATCTTGCCCTTAGGCAGCAATGACGCGTCCGTGTGTGCATGGAGTCACTGCTGCTCGGAGCATGGAGCCACCGCATGCACCAGAAGGAGTATTCAAGATGAAGCATCCCTGAAAAAGTGTTTTTCCTGCAAACAGAAGGCTTTCAGGCCACTGTTATCTGGTACAAGCAGCAGAGGCCATCCCACACAGTTCCATTTCTGTACTGAGTATGAGATTTAGGCCAACAAATTTAAAAACTTACATACAATTAGATTAGAGACATTTTACTACTCTCCAATCTAACTTCTTTATTCATCAAAATTATAGGGAAAAAAAAAAACCTAAAAATTCATTTAAAGCATTAAATTGCCTGTACTGTGTAAACACATTTTTTAAATATTTTAAGTGGTTTAATAGGTTAAAATAATATATTCAAAACCAAGGACAAGCCACAGCCAGTGATGTGGAGCCACACAGGGGAGAGCTGAAGCACAGCGAGTTCCATTATGTTTCCCTGCACTGCGTCTCAGTGTGCTCCCCGGCCCACTTGATGAAATACACTGCATTCAATGCGAACTTAGTCATGCTGTAGTCTACTTGTGAGAAAATCTGCATTTCTGTCATCAAAATGGACAATGCGGTTAAGATCTATTGGAAAAATGGATGCAAAGAAGGCTTTAAGTGCTTCTGAGATCATCTCTTTGTTTTTTTTTTTTTTTTTTTACCATGATTTGTAAAGAGCCCGGAAGCCAGGTACAAAACTCCCAGGAGCGTCCCAGCCCTAGTCCCAGAATGGGGAGGGCACATGATTAACACAGGTTCCATACCTCCTTAGGGAGAAGGAGTCCAAACTATTTTTCTTTGATATGAAAATAAGGCCAGAGTGAGTTTTGTTTTCTCCTCCTCACTCTCTGAACATTAAAGATCTGATAATTGATAAACAACGCGCACGCCTTTAATCCCAGCACTCGGGAGGCAGAGGTAGGAGGATAGCCATGAGTTCAAGGCCACCCTGAGAATGCATAGTGTATTCCAGGTGAGCCTGAGCTAGAGTGAGACCCTGCCTCAAAACAAACAAACAAACAAAAAAATTGTACAAACCCTTGTTCATACAATCAATAGCAGCTTTTCGGTCAGGTAGATTTGACCCCCCACTCCCAGCCCCTTTCGCGGCTGTATTAAACCTCCTCAGACTGAGTTTGTGGGAGAACAAGAGATGCATCAGCATTTACCCACCCAAATCTTGGTTGTTTTGAAGCTGTGTGCCTCTTTTCATAAGGCAATGCAATATCTTTTTTCTGGTAACACAGAGAAGTGCTTTCAACGAAACACAACTCCAATATGTCACATTGTCTCTTAAAACAAAGTTCTGGTCAAGGCAGAGGTTAACTCCACTTTAATCACTCGGACATTCACATTGCAAGCCTGTTGTGAAAATAACAAAAGATGAGAGCAAACACCATGCGTGGTGGGAGAGCCGTGAACTGTGCTGAATGAAAGGATGGGCGCTGATGGTCTCCGTTCTTCCTCATGGACCTCAAGGACAATAGTGACTCCAGGGCTTCAAGTCCACTAGCTAAGTTTCACGGCACAGCACCACGGCTCCCAGAGAAATGTGAGCGTATGATCTTTTGTCAGGGAAAGAATGGATAAGCAGCTCAAGATTCCTGTAAATGGTTGGGTGTTTGGAGCATGGTGGATGAAGACCCCAGTGGGAAGGAGAAAGAACCAGCGGGAATATTTAAGTTCTGTCTTAGCTTTTCATTTCCAATACAGGATACAATCACTTTCGCTTCCACAGAAATGGTCTCCTCTAAGCTTGTTATTATCGGAGACTTTGTGCTCCTGGGATTCCATCACCCTAGTGGGCACCAAGCAGTGGGTTCCTTATTAAACCATGGACCCTAAACTCAGAGAAGTGATTGTACGTCCCAGCAGTCCTTCCTTCCCCTCTAATCCTGCTCACTGCGGTGGGATCCCCAATAATACATCAGTCTATGCTTAGAACTGAAGAAATGAAGAATAAATAACAGTGATTTTCCTATCATACAAGGAGCTCTCAATTCTTAGGAGATTTTTAATTGCAGTGGAGAGGCAAGGGTGTTAATGAGGTCTATAAATCAAGTTAAAGGAGGATAATTATGTCCTATGTTTATAATAAAGGTTAAGGTTGCCAATATCATTAAGGCAAATTAAACACTTCCTTAGATGGTGAAGAAAAATTGAATAAAATATTGCCATAAACAATGGGCCCTTTGTTGTGGTACGTATTAATTATGAAGTGGAGGCTACAATTTCTGCCTGGGGCTAACCAGAGCCTGTGAATAGCTGTGCTTTTTGCGGGGAGCTGGTATGGGGGTACTGAGACACAGTGTTGCTATGCAGTTTCATGAGCAGATTCTGCTAACATCTCAGACAGACGCCCCCACCCCCACCCCATGAAACACACCACTTTCCCCTTGCACGGTCACATGCCCACGTCTTTTTGAGATGACGATATTTACCTTTCAGATTTCATGTTGGAATCTTCTTGATCCTTAAGCATCTGACACAGATGTTCTAGCATACTCATAAATGAGGTAAACTTGGGAGAAGATAAAAAAAGAAATGAAAACTGCTTGCAAATGCCATATCTTCACTGCAAATATAAGTGGTTGAGCCAGCAAAATTCTTTATCTTGTATTTTGAACATATTGGTAGGATGCTGAGTTTCTTCAAGGACTTAGCATTCATAGAATCCTTGAAGCAAAAAAGAAAATACCCTAGAACTCAAGTATTGTTTCCTATATGCAGAAATGGTGACTGGGGTGAAGATAAGTTAGCAAATATCAAAGTTACAACCAGAACTGGGATGTTATTAATCACCTCCCACCACCTGTGTGCCATTTACTCTGCCAAAACAGAACAAGGGTGAAGATAGAACAGCAGAGCTCACATTCAGGAGTAAGAACCAGAAATAAGAACCACAGAGGTTGCGTGAGGACCAGGCAGTGTCACCCTAGGAGACCGAGTAGCCTAAATAGGAGCCAGGGAAGACATGCATATGTGGGGACCAACAATGTTAGTGTTGTTGTTTTACTTCTAGGAATTGTTTTGATAAAATGTAGGTCAAGACGGTGCAGTTCATTTGCTCAAAGCACGGATTCATTGATGTGTATACTCACCTCCCACCTCCACATTCATCGCTGTCGCAAAGTTGGGAAATAACTGGCTGTTTTCAATTGTTTCTATTCTGTCTCTTCCTCTGCCTCTCTCGACTGTATTCAGTAAGAGTTGTAGTATTTTTTCAATGTAAGTGTAAATGTAGATTCTAATACCCTGCACTCCCAATAAAACGACTTTATCATGAGCCAGAGTAAGTACTGCCAGCTGCCCGTAATCAGGCCACCACTGCCTTTTGTACTGTCAGAGGGCCATGAGGCAGGCCTAGTTTCAGCTCTGAAGAACTGAAGCAAGAAGGCTTCTGTGGAGCCGAAGATCACAGCAAAGACTGGAGGAAGTCTCTGCAGACAGACCCCTTCCTCACTCAGCTTAGTTTATTCCCCATCTCCTCTAACAGCTAAGACTGTGTCATATGACTAGATCACCCCGGTGGCATGAGTGTGGATGGTGACATCAGTTCAGGCCAGGCAGTTTAGGGGAGTATCTTCTCAAGTAACCCCACTCTTCTTTATACACTGGTGGCCACAGGACCTCCTGGCTGAGTAATGACAATGGAGCTCAGACCCTGAATAATCATCTGGGTCTGAATCTCCTAGACCATCTAAACAGCATCACTGCTGAATGCAAAACAAAATTGCATTTGTTAACTGAGAATCAAGGTGTTTCTACAGTACTTATCAGCATGACTAATATAATCTTCATACTGCTTAGCTTAACAGAATAGAATTGTATTCGCATTTATTTACTGGCACAATGAACTACTATGCCAAGCACTGTTAGGTCTTAGGAACACTGCCAGACATGAGTGTCTATGGGAATTGGCCAAGAACTGTATAACTACCAGATATGGTGAAAATCATCAGAAGATCCAAAATTTAATGAGTACAAAGAAGCAATGAATAGCTACAGATATTTATGGCTCATATTCAATTCTAAATACATATTTTGTTGTTCATGCTAGCTACTTACATAAAAAAAATCAACATTTGATCTCTGATATTCTTCCTGAGACTCAGAACAGTTAGGATCTTATTTATTCACCTGACAGAAAAGAAGTCTTTGTATTTTAATTTTGGCTCTGCCTGCTTCTACCCACCCTCATCCTTCTGTACTGAGTAGTTGGGATCAAGACAATGGTTAAATGAAATGTCTGTGGCATATTTTAGTCAAGTCTGGAGGGAACACTTCTTCCATTCATCTGGTATAGCTGAGTGAGATGCACACTCAGAGTTGAAAACAAGAAGTCCACCTTGTATTAAAAGTGGTCCTGGGGTGGAGAGATGGCTTAGTGGTTAAGGCAGTGAAGGTGCTTGCCTGTGAAGCCTAAGGACACATGTTTGATTCCCCAGTATCCATACAAGCCAGATGTACAGGGTTGCACATGCTTCCGGAGTCTATGTACTGTCTATATTCATGAAAATTTGCAACAGAAAGTTCAAAAAATTCAAAGACTAGCTAATTAAATATTAGTTGAAGAAATTATACAAAAATAAACAAATGAGGTTAATGCATAAAGGCTGACATTATAAATGAGGAAAATTTTGCTTGTGTCTGTAATGTGTGTAGGGTGTGTTGCTCTGCTATTGTTGTTGTTATTGTTGTTGTTGGTGGTGTGTGTGGGGGGGTGTGGCACAGCATATGCTCACTTGTGATGGGAACTCCTTGCCTACAGTG
Source organism: Dipus sagitta (assembly GCA_036346955.1). Classification (NCBI taxonomy): domain Eukaryota; kingdom Metazoa; phylum Chordata; class Mammalia; order Rodentia; family Dipodidae; genus Dipus; species Dipus sagitta. The sequence continues at coordinate 39,273,238 of CM070784.1, forward strand.
GCTGCATTAGGACATCAGGTGTCCCACTCCATAGCTCTTGTGCCTAGTCTTTATTTTGAATCAAGCAACTTTACTGATGCTAGAGCTTGCAGAGATCCAGTTGTGTCCTGTAAACTTGGAGTTACACAGCTGCTTACACGGGACCTGGGGATTGATTTCTTTCAGTCTCAGCCTCCTTCATGCCTTCATGCCTGTGCAGTTAACTCTTACATTTAACTGCTTGTTCAACTCAAAATCACATACAAAACATAATTTTAAATGATAATAGAAGAATAAACAGAGAAAGATGAATATTTTTGTTAAACTCTAAACAAAGAAAAGCCCACATAAAGAAAAATAGAGTATATGTAGAATGATAGAACTTATGTCTTGATGCCATGACTACCAAGAGTCTCTGTTACATAAAGGGCATCCGCATTCAGATTTATGAACTAAACCACTATAAAAGCATCAGTTGTGAGAGTTCATCCGTGTGTTGGCACAAAGGATTTATTGATGGAACTAGTAGGTTGCGACCATGGCCAGCTCTGTGCTTTGTTATAGCTGGCAGATCATGAGTATTTACCTAGTACCACCTTGCTGGGGCATTACAGGGTCCGTGTATGTTACCTATGCGTATTACTCACTTTCTTGTTGCAGAGAAAAGCATTGTATCAAAAGTATCTTATGGAAGAAAAGTTTATTTCAGCTTACATTTTTTTTCAACTTTTTATTGGCAAATTCCATAAATATAGAGAATATCCCCTCTCATCACTCCCCCTTTCCTCTCCCCAAACACACTTCTAGTGAATTCCTTCTTCTTTCCAACTAGTCTTTCTTTTGTTTTGATGCTTTCATTTCTTCCTCCTATTATGCAGGTCTCATGTAGGTGGCGTCAGCCACTGTGATCACGAACATCAAGGCCACTTTGTGTCTGGAAGAAGCATTATGAGTGATGCTCCATTTTTTGGCTCTTACGTTCTTTCTGCCACCTCTTCTAAAATGGTCCTTAACCCTTGAGGATTGAGATACAGAAATCTCCCTTAATGCTGAACACTCCACTGTCACTTCTTGGAATTTTGGTGAAATTTGACATGCCTGTTTTGGGAGGAAACCAACTGCTCTGATTGGATGCATTTGAGGTCTACTCTACAGGAGAAAATTCATGACTGCTACTAGAAACCTCACCAGAAACTTATGGCTAAGGAGGTCATCAGCCCTGGGGGAGGGGGGCAGAATTGCTATTGTTGCCTAGCTAAATGCATGGAATAATCTCTCCAAACTGCCCTCCAAATACTTGTGTTTATGCCCATGTATCAATCCTACTCTCACTTTTGGTTAGAGAATGTTCTCACGTCAGATGGTGGAGGACACTAGGGTGACTCAGAATTCACCAAAGTGCTCAGAAGATGCGATGCTGGAGTTTTCAGCACATTTAAAAATTAACCACATTTTTTTTGATAAGGAATAGGTGATGTTTCTTCTACTTCATACACAGAACTGCCCAAGTCCACCCATTACTGCTCTCGAGGGAGTCTTCCAAAAGCTATCTTTTCCTCCCCTTCAAAGTAAACACCACTTATTTACCTGTTTGTCAAGACTGTCAAGTATAAGCAGTTGCCAGTGATATACATGAATTCATTTTCATTTTTCTTTATTAGAAATTGCCTCTCCTACACACTCTAATAGTCCTCATCTTTAATTTTAGACCCACTAATACTATCTTTTCCCTAATTTGGATCATGAACATTGTGCCCTCTGTCCTAGCAGACTTTGGTTTTAAGACAGAGAATAGAGTGGATCTCATTGCACACACTATGTTTCTAATGACATGCTATCATCTGCTTCGCTTCCATTGGAGGAATCAACCATCATTTCAGTTTCCTCAGTGCGCAGGGATCCTGAAAATTACCGAACTCATGTCAAGAGATCTTCACAACGATACAGTTGCATTTAAAAATATGTGAGATGCTTAAGAACTAGGCCTGGTGTGGTGGTGCACACATGTAATCAAAATATTTGAGATGCTAAGAACTAGGCCTGGCGGGTAGTGCACACCTGTAATCCCAGCACTCAGGAGGCAGAGGGAGGACATTATCACAAATTCAAGGTCAGCCTGTTCTACTCAGTGAGTTCCAGGCCAATCCTGTATGCATAGGAAGACTATCCCACCACCACCAAGAAAACATCCCCCCAAAAGACAAACAAACAACAACAACAAACAAACAAACAAACAAAAAAAAAAAAAAACCCTGAGGACTAATGTGTTTTGACCACACAGAAGCGTAAGGCACTTCAACTATATTATTTCGCAGAGGAAGCAAAATGAACACGCCGCTTGGATCTCGCTTGCGGCTGTCAGGAATGCATTCACAGGTGGCCTGAGACCATGTGCTCGTACACCCACGTGCATGGGCAGCTTCCGTCCGCGGCCCATTTCACTGCACGCTGTGTCTCACCAGCAGCACCCTCACCCCAGCGCCGTCAAAGCAAGTGCTCTGGGCTGAACGGCAGCTTTGGCTCCATGTGAGAGGGCAGCCTGGGACCTGCCTCCAGCCTCCGACACCCAAGCTGATCCGGCGCTTCCCGCAGGCCTGCAGGAACCGCAGCTTCCCATGCCCACAGGGAGTTGCAGCAGTTTCTCTGAGCTTAGGAAGGTTTTGTGGAAACACAGGAACAATTGCACTCAGAACTGGTCTCAACATGATTTTCTCTATGATTTTAGAAAGAAACAAAACTCAGTGATATCCCGGCACATGCCACCTGCCACCATCCACACATCTTTATTCTTCAATTCTAGCACCAGTTAGCACCAAGCACCTCCCACAAGGCTTTCAAGACATTTTACATAATACCAACACATTTCATTTTCACTGGCTCAAACCTCAATGATTGCATTTGCAATTTAATTACGGCAGGCTTATTTTTAGAGCAGGCTTTGAGGGACTGGTAGGAAAGAGCCATGCTGCTTCTGCATACTTCCCAGGAAAAAAACAACAAATCAAAGCTGGAAAATCACCAAGAGAAGACGGAGCGGAGGTAAATGAACCTATAATTAAATATTGCATCAGATTTCGTGGATTTCTGGAGAAACAACAAAATCACATGTTTTCTTTTCTTTTGATCCTTTGCTCCCTTTCTTGGAAATGCTTTAGGCTCTGTGCAATGAAAATCTTGGTCAAGAGGATGAACTGGTCACAAAAAGTGACTGTGGGCAAAGTTTTGCTGAGTCTTTCTTCTTTCTTCTCTCACCACCTACTTCTCTTCTGGCCTCATTAAAACTCTTTTTGTAGGAGTTTATAGTGTTTATATTCTAATGAGACTTTTTTTTTTCATTTTATCTGGTACTTTCTATAAATTACAAGCCTTTGTTCTTTTAAGAAACATAATTCACACCTTCCAAGGCTCAGGGTCTATTGTGGAAGAGGTGGCAGAAGAATGTAAGAACCAAAGGAAGGGTAGGGACTCCTTACAACGTGCTCCCCCAAGATACAAATGGCCTGGATATCCATGACCTCACAGTGCATGAAACTACCTATACAAGACCATCATAAGAGGAGGAAAAGATCATGACATCAAAATAAAAGTGAGACTGATTGAAAGGGGCAGGGGATATGATGGAGAATGGAATTTCAAAGGGGAAAGTGGGAGGAGGGAGGACATTACCATGGGATATTGTTTACAATCATGGAAGTTGTTAATAAAAAAAGAAAAAAACAAAAACAAACAAACAAACAAACAAAAAAGAAAGATAGTTTAGCAAATCACAGAAAAGATTTGCAGAGATAATTTCTGTCAGTCCTAAGATTCACACAGTCAGGTAGCAACCTGTTCTTGTCAATGGTGGTCATGGGTATTTGAGCTGGCCTAAGAGAAACTAATTAAGTTTCTGAAGAAGGTGATGATGAAATATTTTCCCCTGGTGGGCTCAGCCTCCATATTAACATCTCAGTGTCTGAAAATTATTTCTCTGTTTGTGGAGTTTACACTGCAATAGAATCACCTCTAGCCCCAGTAAATATCAGGGAATACATTTTAAGAATCTTGTGTCTAGCATGCAGGCCAGTAAGCTGAATTCTCCAAACAATGTACAAGTCAATGTGAAGCTTCAATTGAAAAAGGAAGGGCATGGCTAAGAAGGCAGTGTAGGAAGTCTCTATCCCAGAGGACTTCCAGAGAGTTTCCAGCAGTAAAGCCAGATGCTCAGCGTGGTTGGTTTGTGCTGTGGTCTGTGTCCACCAGTGGCAGCCGAATGTACCCACTTCAGCAGTGTGCCTTCCACTACCGTGCAGCAATGGGCCACAGAGTACCAATGAACAGTGTGCCGTGCAGTGCCATCCAGCAGTGTGTCATACAATACCATTGAACAGTGATTGAGCAATGTGTCATTGAGTACCATCAAGCAGAGTGTCTTAGGGTATCATTTTGCATTCTGCCTTACAGTCCTATTGAAGTAATCCTTACAGTACCATTGAGCAGTGTGCCTCACAGAAAGAATTAATAATTCTTTCATTACTTTAATAAAAGAGAGAGAGAGAGAGACAGAAAGAGAGACAGAGAGAAAGGAGAGATAAAGCATTGGCAGGCCAGAGCCTCAGGCAATGCCATTGAATTCCAGACGCTTGTGCCACCTAGTGGGCATGTGAGACCTTGTGCTTGCCTCACCTTTGTGCATCTGGTTAACATGGGATCTGGAGAGTAGAACATGAGTCCTTAGGTTTTGAAGGCAAACACCCTATCCTCTAAGCCATCTCTCCAGCCCTCATAACTTTTATTTAATTATGGTTGTAAAAAAAATAAAAGTGATGAGTCTACAAATTTATCATTTGCATGCACAACGGCAATATAAATTATTTTATGTATGTGTTGATTTTTATGAGACTTCTACTCATTATGATGACATTGGTTGAAATGTGATTTAAGTCTATTAGACCTAAGAATATAAATTTTGAACGCACACACACACACACACACACACACACACACACACACGTTTTTGGAACTCATACCTTGTTCTATACTCTGTCGAATAGTTGGACAGCTTTGTCAAAGAGCCTTCCAAACCTGTGACATGTGTACCTGAATGAACAGTCCTTACTCAGGATTTACTTTTTTTTTTTGACATCTGTAACACTAAATATGTTCTACTTCTCTTACACTGTCTGTATTTGCTGAAAAGTCCTTATGAGGTTATCTCTTCATCCCTTCTACTTTCAAACTCTTTCTACACAATATGTTTTGATGAGTAATTTATGAGTCTGTGTATGATACTATTTTCTTCTTTTAGGAAGTCTTTCATGATCTCTCCTTTGTTAATAGGGAAAAGAAAATAAACACTAATGTGTTATACAGGACAGGTGTGTTGGCAATTAACTTTCCATCACGTGACAGCACGCTTTTTCGCTTTCCTCCCCACCTTCTATGTACGATCCTGCATTTGCTCTTCTGTTGCTAAGAGTTTGCACTGGTTCAACTGTGGGGCTATCCTCGTAAACACCGCGAATTGTCTTCCTTTTATTGAGTATTTAAATGCTCTCTTTCATTTATAGTTAAGGGTAAATGTCTGCTCCTTCTGGAAATACATTCTTTGAACAGCTCATTTGGTCATTAATTCATTCAAGTTTTCATGTATTTCCTTTTTCTATGAATTTAATAAGGTTGCTTGTGAAAAACACTAGATGTTTCTATAAGAAAATGAGCTGTCTAATTACTACATTGTTTTTCCTATCATGTTGTTTAAACCACACACAGTGGGACCCACAGAGAAGGCACTACACATGCACTGCCAATGTCACAAATTGCCAACCCACTGAATATTAAAATGTTCAGTTATTTTGGAAGATTAGAAATTATATATTCTCCCAGGTAGTCCACACTCAATTTTAACAGCATTGAATTCACTTATTTTAAATAATATTGTCATCTATGTAAGCATCTAAAAAACAGAGCTAGTGTCTTTATGATGACAATCATCTGTTTCCATCCCTTTGACACCATCGGAGAAGATGATCATCTGAGATCTCATATGAACCATCCTTTTGCCTTCTAAATTTGTTTTCATTTATTTATTCTTAAATATTTTGATGTATGTATTTCCAAAGGGAGAGAGAGACTGAGTGTAAGCACAAGAGCACTTGGGCCTCTTGCCACTGCAAATGAACTTTAGACACATGTTTCACTTTGTGCAGATGGCTTTTAGGCTTTGTAAGCAATCATCATTAACCATTGTGCAATCTCATAGCAGTGTTAGTATGCTTTCAATAAGGATATTTGCAGTATGTTTATGATATGTTTACAGTGTCACTCTAAATCCAGGATAGATTTTTTTTGCTATTTGTATTTCAAATTGTTAAATGTGTTTGACTCAAAAATAATATCAGATTATGTTATGATATGCTGATACAATTCTTTGACTATTCTTTCTGTGCCTTGTATGGAGAAATCTAAAAGTGAAAATTTGGGCAAAAACTAAAACTGTTTTTCTCAATAGACAACCTGAATATCTTCTTATAAAAAGTTGTCCAATAAATTAGTAAACAAAGAAAAAATACAAATATTTTTCATCTATGAACAAGTAAAATAATGCATAAAATGGCATAGTTTAATCTGTATTCCTAGGACATATGGGTGAAGGCATTTTCAAGTTCTTCTAGAGAGAGAGAAGAACATGGTTCAAGATGTACAAAGAAGATAGGTGATAAACTACATGAAAATACATGGTGTATGGCACTTGTTCCAGACATTTCACTTGAGTAGATAAGAACATAAATTTTCAAAGATGATCATATGAATTTGTTCAATGGAATACACATGGAATATTTCTGACTAATATCACTATCATTCACCTTAACTATGGAATATTTGGTAAACTTTTACAAATATTTCATAGGATTCTATATTTTATATGATGATATATCCTATGTAGTAAATGTATGTACATATAGACACAGATAGACTATGTTAACTTCATCTATTTTACCATAATTCACCAAAATATCTAGGTTTGATGTTTTCAGGTTATTTTTATGTCATTTACTATTTAGCAATATTCTAGATACACATTATTATATTATATGCAATAAAGTTCTTTATTTATAACTTTTTACTAAGGCTTCCTGTAATGATATATTGTATATTGAAGCTATTTTCCTCAATACCCTTCAACTCTTCCTTTCCACCATGTTCCTTTCTCCTCTTCCCCTGTTATGAGTCCCTTATGTTCCTATAGACAATTTCACTTCCACTTTCACTCCATATATACATATATAATATTGCATTTATGTAAAATCTAGAAACCACCAAAGAGAGAGCAGCCTTATTCACTAAATATTACTATTTTTAGTTGAATCCATACTTCTGCCTGTCCTTCATAACTTTATGTCTGTTTATGGCTGGACAAAGTTCCATCATTTGCACACATCACATTTTCTTTATCCATTCTTCTTTTGGTGGAAACATAGGGTTGTTACATAATTTACCTATTGTGAATAGTGTGGCAATAAACACTGACGTGTAAGTACCCCTGTGATATATTGGCTTGATCTGTCATATGGCAGGTCTAATTTTATGGTTGTGTGGAACCTCTAAACTGTATTCCACAGTTGCTGAGAGAGTTCATATTCTCATCTCAGTGTATAAGTGTGCACCATTATCATCATTTTTTTTTTACTAGCATTCTCTTATTTGTTTTCCTAATGACTGTCATTTTAATTGGAGGATGATCAAAACTCGTGTAGTTTTGATTTTCATTTTTCTAATGATAACAAAAAGTTAACATATGTTCGTAGGTCTATTGGCCATTTGTATCTATTACTTTGATGACTGTTCATTTCGTTGTTTATTCCATTTACGGATTGGATTGTTTGATTTCTTGTTTCTTAGGGATTTTTGAGTTCATTTTATATTTTAGTATTGCTCTCCTGTCACATGTTCAGCTAGAAAAAATTCCCATTCAATAGGCTGCTCTGTGTTTGCTTAACTCTTTGTATTGTGGTATGGAAGCTTGTTTCCTGAGAGACTGGATTCTAATTCACAAAGTCCTTGTCTATGCCCATTTCTTGAAGAGATTGCATTAAGTTGTCTCAAGTATTTGGAGTTGATTTTAGTGCAGAGTGAACAATAAGAATCTAGCTTCATTCTTCTTTCTACATGTAGATATCCTGGCTTTTTAACACTGTTCATTGAAGAGACTATCTTTTCTTAAATGTATAATTTTGGCATCTTTGTCAAAAATCAAGTGACTACAACTGTGTGGATTCATATATGGACCTTATATTTTATTCCATTGAACTATGTCTCTGTTTTGTACCAGTACCATGCTCTTTTGGGTACTCTTGACCTATGGTGTAGCTATAAATCATACATGGTGATACATCCAGCATTACCTTTAGTCCCCAATAGGTCTTTTGTGCATCTATGTAGAGTTTTTTTTTGTAAGAAATTGCATTGAAATTTTGATGTGGATTCCATTGATTCTTTAGTTTGCTTTTATAAGATAGTCATTTTCATAATAGTGATTCTTGTAATTCATGAACATGGGCAGTCCATCTTCTAGAGTGTTATTCACTTTCTCTTAAAGTTTTCATTATAGAAGTATTTGTATTTTTACAATTTACTTCTATTGATTATGGTTATACCTAGTATGGCAACACCACAGGACCCTCCTCACTGGTCATAGGTTATCCCTTTAGGGATTATAGAGCATGCATAGTGGAATCAGCAGTCAGTTACTGGGGAGAGGCAATGCCTCAGGAAATGATGTCCCAACTAGTGGCTAATCTTTCCACCCCCTCATCTGCAGAATTACCTGAGCCATGTCAGGGTGCTTTTTAATCCTATTTCAGTGATGGGCTCTTAGGAGCCTCTGGATCTCTGTTTTAGTAGGTGTTGAGTGTGTCCAGTGTCTATCTCCTTCACCTTGGTGCTGAGTATGGTACAACATGGAAGCAGCATTCTTACTCATTTCTCCAGCTGGGGCTAGGCTGAAATGTGATGGATAGCTTATCTCCTTGGATCTCATTAGGTTTATTCCAAGATATTTTGATTTGTTCTTGAGAATGTTTGCTACTGGTATATAGATAGGATTTTTAATTTTTGTGTTAGTCTTACATTCTACCACATTGCTAAAAGTTTTTATAAGCTTTAGTTGATTTCTGCCAAAGTCTTTAATGCATCCTGTGCGTGGAATCATATCATCTGCAAATAAAGGTACTGTAAATTTTTCCTTTGCTATTTGTACCCCTTTTGTTTACTTTTTCTTGTCTTATTGCTCTAGCTAGTATTTCTAGAACTATATTGAATTAGAGTACAGAAAGTAATACAGCATTCCTTTTTATTCATTTTTTGTGGAAATGTTTTGAGTTTTTTCACAGTTAGTATGATTTTAGTCATTTATTTGCTATATTACATTGAGATAGTTTTCTTTATTTTCATAGTCTCCTCAGGATTTTTCTAGTGAAGAGATGTTGGATTTTATGAAAAGCCTTCTGTCTTTTAGTCCATTCATGTGGTATATTATATGTTTTTATTTCTGTATGTAGAACCCTTCTTGCATGTGTGGAATGGAGCCAACGTGTTCATAGTGGATGACCAAGTGATTTTTGAGATGATTTTGTATTCTGTCTGAAGTGTTTTATTAAGAATGTCCAATTTTATGTTCAGTAGGCACATTAATGTGTAATTATCTTTTTTGTTGTATCTTCATTTGGTTTTTGCTTCAATGGTTTCAAAAAAGTTTGTAAGCCTTCTTTCTTTTTTTGACTTTTAAAAGATAATTTTTATTCATTTAGGTAGTTAGTTTTCTTTATATTTTATTTTATGTTTTTTATTGACAACTTCCATAATTACAGACAACGAACAGTGGCTATTTCCTCCCCCCACCACATGCCCTTTGCAACTCTACTCTCCATCATATCTTCTCTCCCTCTCAAAAGTCTCTTATTTATTTATTTATTTATTTTGATTTTTCAAGGTAGGGTTTCACTATAGCTCAGGCTAATCTGGGATTCACTATATAGTCATAGGGCCACCTCAAACTCACAGCAATAGTCCTACCTCTGCCTCCTGAGTGCTGGGATTAAAGGTGTGCACCACCATACCCAGATCTCTCATTTATTTTTGATGTCATCATCTTTTACTCTTACTATGACGGTCTTCTGTAGGTAATGCCAAGCACCTTGAGGTCAGGGATATTCAGTCAGAGTGTACTGTATGGAGTCCCAACATTCTTTTGGTTTTGACATTCTTTCCCCCACCTATTCTGTAAAGCACCCTGAGCCCTAGAAGGTGTGATAGAGATATTTCAGTGTTGAACACTCTTCTGTCACTGCTTCTCAGCACTATGGTGCCTTCTGTTTCATCTGAAGGTCACTGTCATCTGAGAAAAGAAGCTTCTCTCACCAAAAGTAAGAGTAACATTAATATATGGGTATAAACATTGAGAGAAGTGTTTACTGGGCAGTTTGGTGAGCATAGTATATACATTTAGTCAGACACCAGCAGACAATATACCCCTAGGGATCATGACTTCCTTCATCATAGATTTTCAGCATCAGGCATGCATTCCCTCCTGTCAAGTTGTCCTCCAGTCCAAGTAGAGAGTGTTGGTTTCCCCAATAACAGACATGCCACTATTGCACTTGTTGGCTCATTTGGTCTGCCTGGCCAAATTTAAGGCTTGCAGTGTTTACCATTATTTATCTCCATTGGTGATCTCTCTCACTCTCTCAGAGCTGTATGCAACATAGTTTTGTTCCAGCTTTCTGTCAGCTGGTCTACATGGAAGGAGTTTTCAGCTCAGCTCCAACTGGATTTCTCAGTGACCTTTCAGCCCAATCATGTGAACTCTTCAACAATATGGTCTTTCCATCTATTCTTGGTGTGAAACCAAGAGCCTCAGCAATGGCCTGTAATGTTTTGGGAGGAACCAGGGGCCTCCCTGGCTAACCACTAACTGGAAGGTATCCCATCCCTGACACTGAAAAATTTCTAGTAACAATCTATGGCCTCTGGGCACCCCATTATCCAAAAAAGTAGATTTCCGTATGATTTATTCACACTCTCTTAGATTTTGATTAACCCTCCCCCTACTTTCCTTTACTCAATCTCTTCCCCTGACATCACTTAGGCCTTTCCACCCACAGTAATCTGCTCTTCTACTTACATATATACGAAGCCTTCATTCTTTTATGAAATAGATTGAGAAGTCATGAAGCTCGTGTCATTTTAGAAGTCTCATAGAATTAACCAGTTCAATACATCTGTTTCCTAACTTTTTCTTTTAGTGGTAAAACATTTTATTTGCACTTCAATCTTGTTGATTTTAGATCCACTTAAATTGTTTACATCAGCTTTGTTAAAATTTGTTAGCTCATATTGTCTAGAGATTCATTCATTCCTTTTAGATATTATAGTTTAGTTGAATATAAAACTTTAAGGCATATAATAATGACTTTCTGGAATTCATTAGCATCTATTATCCAGTCTCCATTTCTTTTCCTAATTGTTTTAGTTTGTGCTCTCGATCCTTTTTGTGTTTTACTTAACTATTGCTCGTGCTTGCTTATCTTTCTCTGCAGTCTGAGAGATTCCTTTCTGTGTTAGCTGAGTGTTAGCAGACAAGAGTTTGTTTATTTTATTTATACTGCAGAAAGTTTTTCTTTCTTCTTCTGTTATGATAAATAATTTTCCTGGGTTAGCATCTGTTGTCTTTTAGAACTTGAAATACATCCTCCCAAGCTACCTTAGCTTTTAAAAATTTATTAAAAAATTGCTGTTATACTGATGGGCTTGTCTTTATATGTACTTTGTTTCTTTCGTTTGGCTATCAATGTATGTTCTTTGTTTGTATATTTAGTATTTTCTTTATATGTCTGGGAATGGTTCTTTTCTAATTTTGTTTATTTCATGTTTTAATTGTATCCTGTAACTGGATAGGCATTATATTTAGAAAATGTTCCATTATGATTTAATTGAAACTGTTTTCTCTGTGATTGATATTAAATTATTTTCCTTCTATATTTATGTTGGTGTTGTCCTAGTGTTCCATAAATATTTCACATTTTGTTTGTACTTTTTATTCTATTTATGATTGCCATTGACTGAATTGAATGTTCCAATTCTTTGACTTTTTCAAGCCCTGACACTTTATCCTTCCTATTATCATTTTTGGTGACAATTTCCATGGATCTTTTCATTTGATTTATTGATATTTTCATTTCTAATATATAAGTTTTGTTTTTCTTCAGTATTTCTAATTTTTTGTTTTCAATTTTCATGTCCTGTACTGATTTCTTTATTCCATTAAACTGTTTGGTGTGTGTGTGTTCATACATGCACATGTTATCTTGGAATTTTATCAGAACATTAATTGTAATAACTGTTTTGAATTGTTTATGTGGAAATTTGTTTAAGTCTCACATGATAGAATTACTGTGAGATTAATAATTTTTGGAGAAATCATGTTGCTTTGGTTTTTCTTTTTTCTTTTGTTTTTGTGTTGAGAGTTGTTCATAAGGGGTTAGGTCCTGATTAATTTGTCACCATTATCTTTCAATGGATAGTGATTGCAGTGTCCAAAATGGGTGAGATTGCAATATATTTAAGGTGTCATTTTTCTTTACTTACTGGTGTTCAGAGCACCAGACTCAATCCCCAGCATATACCTGAGGTAATGATGTCTGCAAAAAGAATCAATATCAAAGGCACAAAGCAATAGATAGAAAACATCATCCCTTAAGTACTAACCATGTTAGGAAGCATAGGTGCACTAATAGCACTATGTGCACTGACAGATACTCACTATGAAGATAAGTAAAAAGGAGAAGAAAAGAAGGATATGGCTTGCAATTTTTATTGTCTTGATAGAAGGAAAAGGAAAGGAGAGAATTGTTACTATAAAGGATAATGGTAAGGGAAAGTGGAAGATAAAGCAGAATGAAAATAGAATGGTAAAAAAATGCAATCAAGTAATGTGGAATAGATCCAGCATTGGGAAGACTGTGACACAGTTATGCCCACAAAGCAGGCCAAAAATTATTGTTACTTGGGAGATAAAAATGAAATATGAATGAATAAGGAAAAGAAAAGAAACATAAATAGAAAGGAAGGAAGGAAGAAGAAAGAAAGAAAGAAAGAAAGAAAGAAAGAAAGAAAGAAAGAAAGAGAGATAGAAAAGAATGGAAGAAAGAAAGAGAGAAAAAAAGAAATCAATGACAAGAATTGAGCAAGACAGAACAGATCTGGCCTGCAAAATTGATTTTAGGTATTAAAGGTATTGACTAAAGGATGAATAAATGTGAAGAAAGAAAGAGAGAGAGAGAAGAGAGAGAGACAGAGAGAGAGAAAGAGAGATTGTAGTGCAGTCTGCATGGGGCTTAATGGGAGTGTGGAATATTATTATTGTCTAGTCTGATTTCATTCTTGAGTCTCATAAATCCTTCCCTGTTTTCCAGATTGCTGTTATACTCCTTGGTGTTCCTTTGATGAATTGCATCATAGCTGCTGGCCACCTTCTTTGAGTAGGCTTGCAGGGACCTTACTACAGTGTTGTTTCCAACTTCACATCTACCTTTGTTGCTAGTCAAGTCAGTGCTTCACTGGTGGGTTCTTAGAAACTGGTAATATCTCTGTGCATTCCTTCAGGAGTCCAGTTGAGCATACTGGCGTCGCTTTGTGTAATCCTTCTTGAAGTTCAGCCTGCTGCTTAGAGCCTATTTCCAACTTCTCCTGTTCATTCTATCTCTAACTAGGGTTATACCTTCTGAATAGCATGCTTCTGATTTAAAGCTTTACCTTTGAAGTCTAGTATCATTTTAACAAATTTCAACACATAATCCTGTGAAGCTTGCTCTGAGTCTTCACAGACGATCTCCTGAGATGATGGGCTACCAATTTGTCCGGGATTTCTCTGTCTGTGATACATTTGGTGATGTGATGGGAGCACAGGCAGATATCAGATGCTCAGGAGCTTCTGCAAGATCTTCTTCCCTGAGGAGCTTCCCTTCTTCCAAAGTAACTGAGACAACACACTAGACTTTGCAGATTTACCCCAATAAGTCAAGGTAGGGAACTCTGTATATCATTACTGGTGGAGGACAAATTTGTGATGAAATTATTCATTTTTTAGTGGAAAAAATGTCAACTTAAACATGGTGGCACTGTGAATTTAAATTAGTTCTTGTAAATAGTCTCAAAAGGAATCATGAACTATGTGATGACATGTCTTACTATACTGAAAAGAAGGCAGGCTGAGAAGGATTGCAGAAACTGCTTCACTTCCCAAGGGAACAGGAACAGGATCAATAGGATGAAAATGTTATCAGTGACCCAGCAGAGAGATAGCAGGCATGTCTTAAAACTTGTAGGGGTGGCTGGAGAGATGGCTTAGCAGCTAAGGTGCTTGGCTGCAAAGCCAAAGGACCCAGGTTTGATTCCCCAGGACCCACAAAAGCCAGATGCACAAGGTGGCACATACGTCTGGAGTTCATTTTCAGTGACTGAAGGTCCTGGTGCACCCATTTATCTCTCTCTCTCTCTCCCTCCCTTTCTCTCAAATAAATAAATAAAATATACTTTAAAATTTGTAGAGTAATAGCACTAACTGTGGGTGTGAAGCATTGACAACTAACATTACAGAAGATTTTATCTGAATAATGGAACAGAATGAGGTATAGCAAGGTCACTCTTGTTCCTGGAGTGTAGGCACAAGTTTTATTTATATTTATTTATTTATTGATTTGAGTGCAACAGACAGAGAAAAGAGAGAAAGAGATAGATAGAGAGAGAGAGAGAGAGAGAGAGAGAGAGGGAGAGAATGGGCACACCAGGGCCTCCAGCCTCTGAAACAAACCCCAGATGCATGCACCACCTTGTGCATCTGCCTTATGTGGGTTCAAGGAAATTGAGCCTCGAACCAGGATACTTATGCTTCTCAGGCAAACGCGTAAGTGCTTAGCTATGTCTCCGGTCCAATGCACAGATTTTGAAGTTCGAGAGACACCTCTCAGTGCAGGTGCTTGTCTCTGATCACATGAGGTGCTGTTGTACTCCAATATCCAGCTCAGCAGCCCGCCATGACGTAATGGTAGACATGCAGTTCTCATTTCAGAGAGAGAAAAAAAAAAAAACTACCATGATTGTCTTTGATACAGTGACAAGATTTTATCAAAGAAACACACAGTTATAAGTAATAAGTATGCAATGAACATAAGCTGATTTTATTTTGGTGATGGAGTTTGTTAAACTAGAAAACTTACTGGTGTGAAAGGAATGTGGCAAGACTGTGGAGAAGGATGGCACATTGGTCATGTTCTCTTGGCTTGAAAACAATACCTGCCTACAAGCAGCTTAGGCAAGGAACAAGGAGCATGATCATAATGACAGTTTTTCTTCTGCTGTTTGAATAAAAGTAATCAATTAAATGTTCTCTTCAAGAAATAAATAATTTGGGCTTTTCTATTTCCAGAACTCCCCTCCTGCTGTAGAGTAAATTGCCTTCTTTAATCTTAATCTTCTTTTTTTAATTTAATAAAATAGCTATAAACTTTAGGAAAGATAAGAACTAAGTAATACATACTGTCTGAAATAAATGAAATAGTACTGAATGTCTCCCCTGAGCTGGGGAGATGGCCCAGTGCGTACAGCGTTTGCCAGGCAAGTATGAGGACCTGTGTTCATTCCCCAGAACACCTGTAAGTGCTGGGTGTGGTGCTATGCTCATGAGAAGTGCAGACAGAGCAGCCATTTGGCTTACTAAAAAATTAGGCTAGCTGAATTGGTGAGCTCTAGGTTCAGGGTAAGATGCTTCCTCAATAAATATTTGTAGGGATTAATTGAGGGAAACACCAGACACCTGGCCTACACACACACACACACACACACACACACACACACACACACACAGGCACATTCATGTGCATGCAAACCTACTCACTTACATGCAAACACATATACACACTTGTATGCATACCACACATATGAACACACACACACACATACATGTGCATGCAAACCTACTCACTTACATGCAAACACATATACACACTTTTATGGATACCACACATATGAAAATACACACACACAGACACACACACTTGGAAAAGAAATAAGAAACAATGAATATAGGTCTTTCCTGATGAAAACAAGTCTATGATATTAAAACCAAATGTTCACTTTTGGTTTTGCGACAGGATCCTCTGTTGTTCAGACTTTGTTTCAACCATCTCCAGTAGCTGAGAACAACCCAGAATTCGAATCCTTCTGCCTTCCCTACCAAGGGCTTCGATTTCAGCTGTCTGCCACCATCAAGATTTCAAAATTGTAAGTGTTCTGATTATTCTTTTTTTTCCATTATTTAGTTACCTTCCCATAGCTAGGACAAACAAACAAACAAACAAAAAATCCTGATCTGAAGCAGCTTAGGGGAGAAAAGGTTTTATTTCAGGATAACAGTTTTGAGAGGAAACTTCATGGCAGGAAAGTATAGACACTGCAGACAGCAAGGGAAGGAAGCAGTCCCAGTGAGCTGGGGATTCTGTGTGAGGCTTGAGATTTAAGTATTAGTGTAATCACAAACACATGAGGTGTGGGAGAGAGTTCACACTCAAACCACTACAGACACAGGAAACCAGCTTCTGTCACCATCCTTTCCTTCTGCAGTCTTTACATAGGCCACAGTTCCTAAAATAACTTCCTAAGATTTGATGGGTGATTTTTGTCAGATTCTCAACAAAACCCATAGTACATGTTTGCATCTTAACAATTTTCAACCTAGTGAAATTTCACCTTAAAAGCTTTTCCTTTGGGCTGTATCTTTGAAGCTGAGAATGAAAAGCTTACATAAAGTTATACATCCAAGTGGAAGTTGCCATCTTCTCTTTTTTAAATATTATGAATAACAAGAACATTTTCCCTGGGACTCATTTTTTTTTACATTTAAAAATTTTGAAAGAGTCATGAGAAGACTATTAAGGAAGAGTCATCATTGATGTCTAATCAAAGCTAAAAATCATAGAGTTTGGATGGAAAAGCAGGAAATATATGCAGGTGGGTACCAGAATATTTTAGCAGATTATACAAATGAGGACTTTAAAAAGTCAGTTTTGTGTGCCAAAAAAGACATGGGCAGCGCAAGTGACTTTAGAAACTGCCAGCTGTGATAGGCTGGACACGTACTGACATGCTCTTGCTAGAGCATCTGTGACATGTATATTTCAATAAAACCCTTTTGGATCACAGAATTTCAAGCAGGCAGGCATGTGTCATTTTAAAATATATATTTAATAGTATATAGTAGTATAATAAAATGTTAGAAGCATGGAGTATTCAATATTTTAAAAATAAAATCAGCTGATGGAAAAAGAAATGTAAATAGGAAATAACATAACTTGTCAATAACTTAATTAAACATTTATTTTGATATAATAATAAGTCCCTCACTTGAACATTTTTAAATTAGTGTCAATTATTTGGTTAAATATTTACTAAGCATAATTTATTTAAAGGGTTGGGGATCTATGAACAGTCACTTTAATATTGAAGGTACCATTTTTGTGTATTTGAAATGAATAAATTTTAACATACTCAAAGTAGTAAATTAGAAAAAAACAGAATGTGTTTTCCAAAGGAAGTGGCTTTCCTATCAACATTTAAAATATTCATACATGCTTCTTCTTAGGAAAACATCAAGAAACAAAAATATACATTTGGGTAGCGAACATTCTCTTACTACATCATGCTTATAATAATTATGTTTAGATAGATATATAAAATTACATATAATGTTTTAAAGGAGGAAACAGATTACATTTTGGGTTCTACATGGGGAAGATGCAACAGAGCAGTAAAGATTTATGGCTACTACTTTTTTTTTTTTTTTACCAAATATCAATTAAAGAAGGCTGGGTATAATGAATAGGTGTTTCCAACTGAGAGATGGAGAAAACTCTTGTCTCACACCTAAGGAAGAAGGTAAAGGAGATATAGGTGACGTTGTAGTGAAGAACATTACAGTGTTGACCAGAGTTATAGCAAAAATGCGTTAGCCAGGGGTCTGGTAGGCAGAGGAAGAGGAGAAAAGGATGAGGAAGAAGAAGAGCTATTGGTCACACTGTATTGCTGACACTCAAGGTAAGATAACGGTCCGTTAAAAGCTGTACATTTGCTTCCAGAACACAGCCGTGGCTTTCCTATGGTGTATCCTGCAACCCAGCCACAAAGGATGGAGTGGACTTGAGGGATCATTGTCCTAAGGAGGAACAGAATAAGGCTTTACAGTATATCTTGATTCACAACAGTGTGTATTGTATTTGTGGAAGTTAATAAGAGAGATTCTTGCAAATGACAACCTCTCGACAATGCTCTGACCATTGGCTTCCCACATACAGTTTCTAGAAGATATGTTTTGGTCATTAGTATAAGACATGCGACATAAAAGTGGCAGGGGGAAAGCTTGAGGGGGGACTGAAGCGAGGGTGGAGCAGAGATTACAGAAGACAAGCAGAGGGGAAGATCCACCAGGCCTGAACATGCATGAAAAAGCCACAAGGAAATCTGACAATGGTTAAGGTCATTTACAAATGAAATCCCTAAAGAGAGATTCAGTGGAAGTACCCTACATGGATGAATAAAGCTGGTCTCCAATGTGATGAGTTACTAAAACCTAGTACCAGTGCTGAGCTACTGCCCTGTGAGTAGTTGATCAAGAAGGCCCTGGAGGCCCCGAATAGTGCAATCATAAGCCATGTCTATCGATTCCCCACAAGATAGCTTTTAAAACCATATTGCTGAAGAAACCATCTGCATTCCTTTCAGAACACAGAGAAATCAAACTGGAGCCAGTAAACTTCCTCCCCGTTCGTATGTCCCCATGGTGCTGGAGGGTGCTATGCCAGACTGAGCTTAAAAGTTGTACTCAGCTGTGGTTGCCAAGTGCAGCACTACCCACCAGAGAGGCGAGATGTGTCACGTGTGTAATCATGGTGACAAAGCACTGTCTAAATGAAGTTGTGGCACAGTCTCCAGGAGGAAACCCACGCCTGGTACTGCAAGCCAGGTCAAAAGTCTATAGAAGGAGAGAGGACAAAGGTGCTAGTGGAGAAACTACTGCTAGTGTTTTGCTAAATGGAGAAGATTTGCCTACCAAATTATCCTGTAAATAATTATCACCGTACTCATAGATGAGTGTTGCCATTGCCTTTGGTCAGTGTAGCTCCATTCACAGTGGACAACAAGCAATTACAGCAACTCATGACTGGCCCAGGTCCTGAGAACAAAGGACTATTGAACACTTACTTAATGGCATATCTATCTATCTATCTATCTATCTATCTATCTATCTATCTACCTACCTATCATCTATCTATCTATAATACCCCTCCAAAGCTCAGAGGAGCCATAGAAGGATGTAAAAAAAAGAGGAAGGAGTAGAGTGAACTAGGATTCTGACTTCTGAGCATGGTATCACCGTTAGACACCTAATTTCACAGCACTTGTGAGAGCCTAACAAGACCCATAAAATATTGGGCCTGTCATAGGTGTGTGTGTGTGGGGGGGCTTGTCATGAGGCTCCAGCGTTCTCTGAGGTCTTAGAAGGCAGATAATGATAGCTATATGACAGGAAAAGGCAGGGTTTATATGGCTTCACCTCTTCATGAGTATGTATGGGTTGTTGGGGGCGGGGGAAAGACTATTTTTTAAGTGACACAGCCACTAATAAAGAGTTCTATGCTCCTATAATCAATCTTCTGAACCATGATCCTGTAGTCAATCCTAATAAAACTCATTGGATCACAACCAAGACAAAAGAAAAGAAAAAGAAAGGAAGGAATGAAGAAAGAAAGAAAGAAAGAAAGAAAGAAAGAAAGAAAGAAAGAAAGAAAGAAGAAGAAGAAAGAAAATATGTAAATAGAAGGGGTTCACTTAGGAAGAAGGAACAGGGGGAAACAGTGGTGGGAGGGTGTGGAACAGGCAAGGAGAGGGTAATAGGGGAGGGGTAAATGTGATTAAAATATTACATATGTATGTATATAGGACAATGTGATATAATCTATTATTATGCATAATTAACATATATAAATAAAAATCACAATGAAGCAGATCCATAATTTCTTGCAGGTCCTACATTGTTTTGTATGTATTAATCTGACACCAGAGCCTGCATTTGTCTGTGCTGGATAGGAGCTCATGCAGCAGCCCTGCTAGTTAGGGTGTCAACTGAGACCAGATCCTCACTTTGACTTTCCCAGGCCGGTTCATATGCAACAGGGCACAGATGGAAGACAAACCAGCTTTTCTGAACATCCTTAAGCATTTCAGTTAATAGTTCTTCAACCAAAGTGAAATGTCTTCAGTAGTTATCCAAAGAAGGCACTAAAGTGTTTCCATTTTATATCCAGCTTCTAGAAGATTCTTCCATGATCTAGAGCATAGATCCTCTCACTCATGGCTAAAGCCATTATTTCAGGCATTTAACCTCTCATCTGAAGAAAGCAAGTAAGCCAAATGGTGAGCGACTTGTAGAACTGTAATGTCCAGATGCACAGGATAACTGAAAACCTTCCCTCTTTGCCTGTGTTTACCTGTTTTCACTTACTGATTGCTTGATAAGAGTAGGGCACCATGTTAGTCAATGAGATAATAAAGCCTAACTCGTTTAAGATTAATGAAATCACAGTGAGAGGCAATAAGGAAAAGGGCGTAGAAAGAAACCTGTAAATTACGAAGCATCATGTGTTATAACAATAAAAATGAACTATGTTTCAGTCACTACACACCCTGTGTAGCACTGTGTAAGCACAAGCCTTTCGTTTTTGCAAGATTCAGAAATGAAACATCAATAAAAAGACAAATAATAAGAGAGAGTTACAGTCAGTGAGAAGGTGAACTTCAGAGACCTACCCAGCCCTGACGGGGTTGACATGCTGTGACTGGTTGGCATTTATAAACAGAGTGGGGCTTCAAGAGAGGCAGGCCTGCTTGGGCAGAACCTTTACTGTACTCTAAAGCTGACAGGTATGAGTGTCCACCTGGGTGACACATGCCTCATTATTTTCCAAGTTTTCCACACAGTCAGTACTTGGGTCTTAAGGGAGTTATTACCCCAGGGTGAAATAGTTACATTGTATCACAGCTGGAATTTAAATATCCTACAGTCAAATTCTAAACTTGATGCCCTTAAAACTTCTGCTCAGCATGATACAATCTAAACAACCTCTCCTTTGCCTGCAGGAGGAAGAAACCACCTTATCCTTAGTGATGAGATTTAAGGAAAGTACAGAAAATGAGAATGTATCTGGGTCCTAAAGGAGGAATCAGACTTCAGCATGCATTTATTTCTGCACAGTAATTGATGGAAGATATGTAAGCAAGCTCACTTCCCACAGTTTAATCATTCAAAGCTTTGGATGAGTCATGCACTCATCTATTTATGCCTCTGCCATGATTAACAGAAATGCTCTTTGGTACTTAATCCTGAATTATATATTCTCAAACTCAGTTTCTCGATTTTCAAGGAGAAATTAATTTAGTACTTGGATTTAAAGTCCCTTAGGGTATTAAGCTCAAACTTTGCAATATTTGGATGCAGGTTTTCAAAGATGCTCCAATTTCTTAAAGATATTACATATAAAATCAGGGTCTTCTATTAAATGAGGATGGGATCCAGAATGCCAGGAGGAGACAGTGGGCAGGGAGATGTTGTCTTTGAGGTAGGACAGGATGACAGGAAAAACCAAGAGAACACTGGGAAGGGGAGAACTCCCTCATGATAGAAGAAAGGAAGGAAAAAGGAAGGAAAGAAGGAAGGAAGGAAGGAAGGAAGGAATGAATTAAGAGGAAAGCAGGAAAGGGAAATAACAGAAGGGAGGAAGAAAGAGTAATACTATAAAGTTGTTTCCATAAATATCATGCTTATTTTTTTCTGTGATAACTCAAAGGAGAGTTTTAAAAACAACTATAATGCATAGTACCAGAATGTTTATCACCCTTGAGTTTAATCACGTCTACATGCCCATCTCAATCCTAAAACCAAGTAATGCACCTCATAAATCATCTTACCATTTCATTTACAGAAAGTAAATATCTTAAGAAAGAAATGAGGCTTTTTTTTCATTTTTACTTATTTTTTAAACTGTACTTAAATATTGATGTTTTTCTTAAAAATTCGAACTGGTTGTCTGATAAGTGCTTCTTACATGTGTGAAGCAGAGAAGTTACGTCCTCCATGTTCAGGAGACACGAGAATTGGAAATAAAGCTTATGAAGTGACACACGGGAGGATTTCTCTTGATGATGATATAAATGAAGGCGCCTGCAATGCTTCCTTGAACACGTGTGGTCTGCTGTTGCCTCTTACATTTTGTGATGGGGTTGTCCATTAGGTCTATATTATCTTCTTAAAAATGTACTTTTCTAGATCCTAAAAGATTGCATTAACTTAGTCTTCAATGGTCATTTGCGCATAATCATTGGGCATCTTGGCAATTTCTAACTTATTACTCAGTGCCAGTCGTTGCCACTTCGGGTCTCTGGGCATTCCGTGCACCCTCACAGCACACACCATTGGGCCCTGTCACTCTCAGCAACAAACTCAAAGCAAGCTCTATGCACCCAGGCTATTGAGATATCACTGAATGCATGTTTAGAGCAATCAGTGGTATTCATTGGCTAGGATTTGAAAATTGAAATGAAAATCAACTGAGTGGAAAAAATTAGGTACATCATGTATTAGGCCATAAAATGGAAATGATGGGATAGCTTACAGGAATCAAAGGTGGGCATTTATTTTTGCATGCCCAGATTCAGTTACCATGTCTTCTATATACATGTAATTTAATAATCACATGCCAAATAAAACTGATGAAAGCTGTGTAAATGTGTAAATTGTACGTGTAAGAGATTTGCCAACTGAGCAAGTAAAACCAAAGCAGTCAGCAGAGAGATAAAATTATTAGGAGGGAGGAATAAATAAGATACAGATAAGAAAATCACAAAGTGCAGCTTCAAAGGACTGCGATGAGAATCGCTTGGTCTGTAGTCAGGCATACTTTGACTTCCCCTCCTAGCTTTGCACTCAGTATCTTAGTCAGTGTAGAAATCATCGGCTGTGAGAGCATAAGCCAGAGGGAAAAACACAGGCATGATTTATGGTATTCACAAAATGACTCGTCCTAAATGCATGCAAGCATATCTTCTGAATATTCTCGCATGGATTTTTCAATATTCCTTGCTATCAGTAGCACTAAACGTTCGATCTGCAATGAGTCACCTGAGTGAGCTGCTGTGCCTTGCATGGAGGTCACACTCGTGGAAGCTTGTGATGGAGCTGCTCTCTTGTGCCTAAGGACCCGGGCCGGTCATTTTTGCCTTCTCTATCAGTGATTGCTTTTACGCTGTGCTTCAAAGCTGCATGTTTGTACCTATAGCTTAGGACACATTTGGCTTCACTTGGATTGTGAGTTCATTGTTTAGCTCTTGGTTCTTTTTTTTTTTTTTTTTTTTCAGTCTCCTGGAGGGCAAGAGAAAAGAGGAAGCTTTCTCCTAAATTTCTTTGACTTGCCTTAGCACTTGGAACTCTAACAGAATTAGTTGACCATCTTAGACGTCTCCAATGATTAGTAAATGAGTAAGATAATCATATTTTATAAGTATTCTAGAAGACTCCTTTATATTATTATAACTAAATCATCAACTGTCTAAATTTTCCATATTCAGTTAAGTTACGTCTAACATCTTATAATAAAACTGAAAATGCAATTTTATTGTTAATCTAATGATTACTACCTGAACCAATTTTTTTGAGACAAGCCAAACAGACTGACCTTTTTAATGAGAGAGAGAGTGAAAGATGTAGTGAGAGAGAGAGAGAGAATTGGTGCACCAGGGACTCCAGTGATTGCAATTGAACTCCAGATGTGTGTGCCCCCTTGTGTGCATGTGCAACCTTGTGTGCTTGTG
Source organism: Dipus sagitta (assembly GCA_036346955.1). NCBI lineage: Eukaryota > Metazoa > Chordata > Mammalia > Rodentia > Dipodidae > Dipus > Dipus sagitta. The sequence goes on from CM070784.1 coordinate 39,297,169, forward strand.
TCACCTTTTGTGTCTGGCTTATGTGTGGTCTGGTAGAGTTGAACATGGGTCCTTAGCCTTCATAGGCAACTGCCTTAACCACTAAGCTATCTGTTCAGCCCAATCAGTTTGTTTCTTAATTTTTTTTTTTTTTGTTTTTTCAAGGTGGGTTCTCACTCTAACCTCGGCTGATGTGGAATTCACTAATTCACTACATAGTTTCCGGGGGCTTCAAACACACAGTGATCCTCCTACCTCTTCCTCCTGAGTGCTGGGAGCATGCACCACCATGCCTGGCTTCAGTTTGTTTTTAAAGGCAAAGACTGTGATTGTTCTTGCCTCACTGGCCATCAGAGCCTGGTGGCACTGCCACCTGTTGTATGCAGACCTCTGGGACCCACAGGTCTTCATTACTAGAAGTAACATTTTCTGCTTGGGATATCATCATGCTCCAAATTCCTGGGATAAACTGTTCCACAGGGAAGTATGTTTTAAAAGCTCTACTAGTGAACTCAGATTCACTGTTACTGAACAGATTCCAGGGAAGTATGTTTTTTTAATATTTTATTTTTATTTATTTATTTGACAGAGAAAGAGGTAGAGAGAGAGAAAGAATGGGCACACCAGGGTCTCCAGCCACTGCAAATGAACTCCAGATGTGTGCACCCCCTTGTGCATCTGGCTAACGTGGGTCCTGGGGAATCGAACTTGTGTCCTTTGGCTTTGCAGACAAACACCTTAACAGCCAAGCCATCCCTCCAGCCCAGGGAAGTATGTTTTAAAAGCTCTACTAGTGAACTCGGATTCACTGTTCCTGAGCAGATTCTTAATTTACCAACTTCCTTCAGATTATCTTATAAGCAAAGGTCTATAGATATATTTTGTATATGTCCAAAGGCTAAATGTGGGATATTTTTATTCCTTCCTCTTCCTCTGAGGACTAGTCTTGGTAATTATTATCTGAAATCTAGTCCCATGAGATGAGGTACTAAGTACATATGACTTAAAAACAAAATCATATAAAGTCACAGTACCTCATAAAGTCTAGTCTTACTCTCCACCCAAATGTAATGCCATGGCGCAAACCTGTTTTGGGCACTCTTATGACATAATTGTTTTCATTGTAATTTGAAAAATTAGGAAACATTTTGTCGACCCTGAGAAGTTGTAAATTGTAACCTTTTGGAAAAGATACGTAGAACTATATTTTATTTTTTAACTAAACTCAATATGTTTGTTTCATCAATTTACAGGGTTAATAATCAACTACTCACTTACATATTACACTCCATTTTCACATTTCTAGTCTGTCAGTTGTCTTTTCAATCCTAGCCACTGGGGGAGTATGCAACATGCATATCAGACATACTAAGAACTGATTGTGCATATCACAAGCATGTGTTTTGCTTGTTCCATAAACCAGGTGCAATTCCTTTTCCATTGTGTATGAAAGCCTGGCATTTTGGGAGCACAGATCCCCTTCCAAACCTAATCAGTTTGGATGTATGAGGTTATAGCTTATGACGTAAAGTCTGAAAATTCCTCTGGTTTCTAAAAACAGGCCATTTTAATCCTACAAATACCCATAAATCAGACCCCATGCCAGTATCTTAGCAATTACATTAATTGAATATTGACCTTAAAGCAAATCCTTTTAGTGAATTTTACCATCTCATTTATCAGAAAGTTGCTCCTGATATAGTTCTATCTGAACTTGAAAGAAATGTAACCTTAAAAATTATTTTTTTACTTAGATTTTTGCAATTACAGAGATATCTTCCTCTTCAATTTCATTTAATAACTATGTAGCCTTCTCTTCCATTAAACCTTGCATTGCAGTTTCTTGTTTTTCTAGTGAGCTATTTTTTTCAGAGTCCTCAATATCACCCCTGGCAAGGCAACACTGTGTTTGTTGCTTGGGTTGAATATTCTTTTCCAAGTTAATTACTGTCTTGTTTAGAGATAGATTTTATTTAAACAATGATGGACAAGGAGAATTGTACAGAATGATTCTTTAGCAATATGTAAAGTGCTAACTAAAATCTCTTTTGTATAAAATGTGCAGAGGAGCTGGGCATGGTGGCGGATGCCTTGAATCCCAGCACTTGGAAGGCAGAGGTAGGAGGATAGCCAAGAGTTCAAGGCTACCCTGAGACTACATAGTGAATTCCAGGTCAGCCTGAGCTAGAGTGAGACCCTACCTCAGAAAAAAAAAAAAATGTGCAGAGGAACAAGCTAGTGTGTAGTTTGAGCCTAAGTAGAACATAAGAAATGTTAAGGATAGGAAGGAACCCTGTAGGTGTTCTTCTTACCTGAAATTTTGTAACCTTGAATAATTTCTGTAATTCATCATCATGTATGATCTTACAATGTATATTTAAAGACTTCTCTTCAAAAAAAATGTCAAGGTGCTTAGTGAATTTATTAAGCCAAGTTATAACTCTGTAGCAAAACTGGATTACCTAAAATCAGATAGCCAGCAAGGATTGGCTTTAGCTGGTGGCCACTGGGAGGCACTTCTCCTGACCCTTGCCAATTGGCAAAAACACTGGAAAATACTGGGAAAGGATTCTCACCACTCACACCAGCCCTGCAAAATCAAAAGAACCTGAAAGAGTAGACAACATGGGCCAGCTAAGCCACTGCAAAACACTTTTAGATGGCCTCGCAGAACCTTCCCTGTCCATATGTCAGCATACGGGGAACACCACTGGAGAACACAGGACACTAAGGAATCCCTCCTCACACAGCATTCAGACCAGCGTATCCAGGGGGCCTGGCCAAGGTAACCACCTGAGCTGAGCCCACAGTGCACCAAAGGGAAAGCTGGCTGCACGTCTCAACATTGGTGAAGTAGAAACTTATCCTAAAAGGCAATTGGGTTTTGTTTAATTTACAGTCAGCGCCTCATTGCAGAGATGAACATCCCAGTGAATAAATAAATAAATGTAAATGAAATAAATAATATATTTGAAAGAATCCTTTGGACTGAGGAGAAGGAAAGGATATAAATGAGCCCACAGGAAAGAATATACTGTGTTTAAACAATCGTCAGTGCAAGAAAAACAGCAAGTGTTACAAAACCAAGAACAATAGGAAATAAGACACACCTTTTAGTGATAACTCTAAGTGTGAATGAAGTCAGTACCCCAAACAAAAGACACAATAGCTGAATGGCTTAAAAGTTAAGATCCTCGCCTCCAATAAACTCACATACCATAAAGAATAGACCTTAGCATGTAGCAATGGAAAATGTTTGAAGAAATGCACCTAGGAAACAAGCAGGTATTGCTGTTCTGATGTTAATAGGATAGAATTTAAACCAACATTAATCAGAAGAGATAATGATGGTCACTATATACAGATTAAAGGAATAATCTAATGATAAGACATTACCAATCTAAACATATATGCACCAAATATATGTGCATCCAATTTCATTAAACCAACACTATTATATGTGAATTTACAGATTAATCCAAGCACAGTAGTAGTGGATAATTTCAATACCTGTGCTCAGCAATTAACAGGTCATCTTACCAACAAAATACTCAGAGAAGCATCTGGAGTTAATGACATTATAGAACAAATGGCCCTAGCAGACATCTGTAGAACATTCCTCCACACACACCAGCATGCATACTTTTTAGCAGCATATGGAACATTCTCTAAAATAGACCAGGTTTTAGTTCATAAAATAAATGTTAACAAATACAGGAAAATTAAAATAATTTCTGTTACACTAATCAAACTGGGGTAAAACACCAATTGAACAGAAAGAAAGATGATAGAGCATACACAAACTCATGGAAACTGAATAATACACTACTCAATGATGAATAGGCCAATGAAGAAATCAAGAAGGAAATAAAAAAAGTTCTAGACTCAAATGATAATCAAAGTATGATATATCATAACTTATACTATTCAATGAAATGAGCAGAAAAAGGAAGATTTATAGTGTTAAGTGACTATATTAGCAAAGTAGAAGCTGGAGAGACGGCTTAGAGGTCAAAGGCACCTGCTTGGTAAGCCTGACACCCTGTGTTGTTCCCTAGTACTCACATAAAAACAAATGCACAAAGTGGCACATATGTCTGGAGATGGTAGTGGCAAAAGGCCCTGACATGCACATACTGTCTCCTGTCAAATAAATAAAAATATTGTAAAAGATCAAAAATATGTTAGGAAATGATATTCTTAAGGCCTTGGAAAAAGAAGAAAAAGCTAAATCAAGAATCAGTATTTGGAACAAAATTATGAAGATAAGGAAAAAATTGATGGGACTAAAAGCAATAGCACAATACAAAGGATCAATGAAACAAAGAGTTGGTACTTTGAAATGATAAAAAAGATGGATAAACCATTAATGAAACTAACAAAAGAGGGTACCATTGCAACATTTACCAATGAAATTCAGAAACTCTTAAGGATATACTTTAAAAAAATGAAGTCCCATATGTTGGAAAATTAACCACTTATATTAGATTTCATTTTAGATTTATATATATGCTGTGAAAATCAAATAAAGATCAGATAAACCATTTAAATAACCAATATGAAGCAATGAGATGAAAGCAGCTAAAATAATCTCCTAGGTAAAAATAAGGGCTGGAGAGATGGCTTAGTGTTTAAGCGCTTGCCTATGAAGCCTAAGGACCCCAGTTCGAGGCTCAATTCCCCAGCACCCATGTTAGCACAAGGCACACGCATCTGGAGTTCATTTGCAGTGGCTGGAAGCCCTGGCATGCCTATTCTTTCTCTCTCTCTCTCCCTCCCTCGCTCCTTCTCTCTGCCTGTAGCTCTCAAAATAAATAAAAAAAAACAATAAACAAAAAAATTAAAAAAAATAAAAAATAAAAAACAAATAAAACAGTCTGGGCCCAGATGTATTCATTCTCTAATGAATTTTGCAAGACCTTTATAGATGAACTAATACCAGTGGTTCTCATATTACTTCATAATATAAAAAAAGGAACATTACTAAACTGCTTTCATGAAGCCAATATTATACTGTTACAAAAACTTGATAAGGCCCTCCCAACCCCAACCCCCTGCCACAAAATCCTGACCAATTTCCCTCATAAACATAGATGCTAAACTTCTCAACAAAATGCTAGCAAACAGAATACAGGAACACACCCAAAATATAATTCATCCTGATCATGTGAGATTTATTCCAGATAAATGTAATAGCACATATAAATGGATTCAAGAACAAAAATCACATGAATATCTCAATAGATACAGAAAGGGCATTTGACAAAATCTCAACATTCCTTCAAGATAAAAATGGATAAAACTTTCAATAGTAGGAAAACATCTCACCATAATAAAGGCTATATATTATAAACCTATAGCCAACATTATATTAAATGGAGAAAAATCCAAATAATTTCCTCTAAAATCTGAAAAGGAAAAAATGTGTCCACTTCTGTACTTTATTTCTATATGGCACTGGCTGTCTTAGCTATAGCAATAAGACAAGAGACACAAATACAATGGATGCATACAGAAAAGGAGGATGTCAAATTATCATTGTTTGCAAATGATATTGTAAGGAACTCTGAAGCATCTACCAGGAAACTATTAGAGCTGTAAACACTTTTAGCTTCATAGCAAGATACAAAGTTACCACACAGAAATTAGTAGTCTTCCTTTGTATCAGTATCAAATGTGCTAAGGTTGAAGTCATAGTAACAATTCCATTCACAATTGCCTCAAAAATAAAATAAATTGCAGTAGAATAAACTTACCCAAGGAAGTGAAGGACCTATACAATGAAAACTTTATTTGCTATTTTATCATTTTTGATGAATTCAATTTTATTTTAGTGAAAAATTTGAAACAAGAGGAACACACAAAAATATTCTAGGAAATCAGAAGAAATACCATGCTGATGTATTGGAAGAATTACTATTGTAAAAATAGCTACATTACCAAAAGAAATGTACAGAGCTATTCTAATAGCCATAAAATTTCCAATGTGTTTTTTGCTTAGAGAAAACAATATAAAAATTAATTTATAAGTGCAGAAATCATCAGATAGCTGGAGCAATTCTTAGCAACACAAATAATGCTGAAAATTTATCATAACTGATTTTAATACATATTACAGAGAGATAGGAACAAAACAGCATGGTATTGGCACAAAAACAGACAAATGTTGATGAAAGGAACAGGATAGAAGATGCAGATATAAACCCAGGCAGCTACAGACATCTGATTTTTAAATACAAATTCTACCAGTATTCACTGGAGAAGCTGTAGCCTTTATAACATATGGTGCTGGGAAAACTGGTATCTATATGTAGGAGAATGAAAGGAGATCCTTATCTTTCTGTGGGCACAATAATTTATTCCAAATGCATTATAAACCTTAACATCAGACATGAAACTTTGTAGTATATACATGAAAAAGTAGAGAAAACACTTCATTGTATAGGCACAGGTGAGAAGTTTCTGAATAAAATAACAGGCGCTCATGAAGAAAAACTACTCATTAATCAAAGTATGGAACTTCATGAAATTAAAAAAGTGTCTATATAATATAGGACACTGTTAATTAATCAAAGAGCCAGTCTACAAAACAGGACGAAAATCTTTTCCAGCTATACATCTGACAGAGGATTAATATCTAGGATATAAAAAGAACTGAGAAAATGTCATAATAATAAATCAAACATCTAATCAAAATTGAGAGGAGGAAGGGGTATGATGGAGAGTGGAGTTTAAAAGGGGAAAGTGGGGGGGGGAGAAGGGAATTACCATGGGTTATTGTCTACAATTATGGAAGTTGTCAATAAAAATTAATTAATAAAAAATAAAGTAAATATTGTATTTACCTAAATATTGCTAGGACAAAAAACGCATGACCAGAAAAGGAGTTGATGGACGTAGTCTTTATTTTGGCTTACAGTCTTGAGGAGAAGCTTCATGATGACAGAAAGGATTGCAGAACAGAGTCTGGGCACCACATCCTGCCATGACAGGTGAAAATAGCAACAAGAGAACAAGCTTAGCTCTGACCAGAGGGAGCTAGCGATAATGCCCCTAAGCATGCTCCCAACAACACACCTCCTCCAGCAAGGCTCACCTTCCCACATTGCCACAGCTGGTTACCAATCACTGAAAATGGCATGACTTTATCGGAGGCATGTGATTCAAACTACTACACTATATAATTGAATAATTATATAATATATAATTGAATGGAGAATCCTCAAAAGAAGAAATACATATGGCTAATAAATATATTGAAAATGTTCAACATCCTTAGCCATCAGGGAAATGCAAATTATAAAACTACTTTGATAGGCTGGAGAGATGGCTCAGCAGTGAAGACACTTGCCTGCGAAGTCTAAGGACCCAGGTTTGATTCTCCAATACCCATGTAAGCTAGATGCACATGGTTGTGCATGTATCGGGAGTTTTTTTTTTTTTTTTTTCTGAAGTGGCTAAATGTCCTGGTGCACCCATTCTCTCTCTCTTTCTCCCTCTCTCTCTCTCTCTCTCTCTCTCTCTCTCTCTCTCTGTGTGTGTGTGTGTGTGTTTCTGCCTCATCTCTTTCTCAAATAAATAAATAAAACTACTTTGAGTTTCTTTCTCACTGCTGTCAGAATGGCTATCAGCAAATCAAATGGCCATAAATGCTGGTCATGGTTTGGGAAATGAAGAAATTTTCTCTGTTGTTGGTAGGATTTCAATTGGTGCAACTATTATGGAAGTTATTGTAAAGTTTTTCGAGACAGCTAATGATAGATTTACTGTTACCCAGCTACACCAGTCCTTGGCACACACCCTAAGGACTCCATACAATGAAGTCACTTGCTCAACAATACTTATTGCTGCTTTAGTCACAGTAGCTTGGAAATGGAACCAGTCTAGATGCTAATCAGCCAATGAATGGATAATGAAGACGTGCTTCATACACACAATGGAGTTTTAGTCTGATAAAAAGATAAACAAAAATTACAAAAAAAAGGGTGGATCTGGAAATGATCCTGCTAAGTCAGTTAAACCAGGCTCAGCAATTTGGCAAGTTCTTTTTCATTTGTGGATAAAAGATGCCAATTCTAAATTTCTGTGTGATTTGGAGCAAGAGTTAGCAATAGAGGAAATAAAGCTAGAAAGGTGTCATGGGTGATGTAATGAGATGAATTGTGAAACTAGAAATAAGCAATTTAAAATTGTAGGAAAATTTTGTATCATGTTTAGCCAATATCAAATATTAGTAAATTGAAAATGGAAATCAAAGATGATCTCCAACAATCAATGTTTATGTTATTTATTTTCAGTGTACAAAAGATATTTAACAAATTGCTGAATTGGCAAAAAACTTAACAGCCTAATAATACAGCATAAACATTGCTCTTTTAAACATAATATGTGTTGAAAGCTTCAATCAGTTTAAGATATGCACACATCGCTGTAGGTTTTCTTGTTTACAGACCTTCAAATGATTGATAGTTTAAAGGTTATTTTTATCCAAAATACCCTAAAAAAGAAGCCTGGAATGTTTTTAATCAATAGTTTGTGGTACCCTGTATTTTTTAAAAAATAGCTATTAATACTCTCTGTCTTGGCAATTTTGTACCCAGACACAGCTCCTTAAACATACTTAATATCTAAACAAAGAAAATAAGGTCATAATTCCTTCAAGCATCACACAACTGAACCAATGACAAATATCTTAAATGTTACAAACTTTTCTCGTCATTATCCCACAATTTAGTTCTAGGTGATAAAATTAAGAAGACTCAAGCATGAAAGAAAATGAAGAAAAAGTATTTATTAGTTACATAATATATGCTTTTAATATTTTATATTATATACGCACAAATCTTTTTATTTACACCCATTCATAGCAAGATAAGGAGAAGGTCATCATAATTACAGACTTTGTTTCAGTGAAAGTCTTGTCTGTTGAATGTAAGACGATGCCCCCACCCCATTCAACTAAAGGAACAAGCCTGATGATCTCTGAATTTCCTCCACAATCATTCTTCCCTTATGGGGAATAAACTCCTGAATGACTGTTCGATATGACTAATCACTGGGGAAATACAAGTCGATACCACAATCAGAGGCTGTGATTAAAAACAAGCAAGAAGAAAATAGCCAATATCATCAAGAACATGGAAAGAATTGACCCCTGTGTGCTATTAGTGGGCTTGCAAAACTGTATACTAATTATATGGAAGCTTTTAAAAGCACTACCAGTAGAATTATTATATAACCCAATGACTCCACCCTATGATCTTAATAGCATTATTCATAATAATCAGAGGGTAGAAGTACAACAAATGTACAACAAATAAGAGAGGGACAATATATGATATATGCATTGCACACATGCAACTCAAAAATGAAGCAAATTATGACATATGGTAAGTCACAGTTAAGCCTGAGGAAGTTAAAATTAATGAAACAAGCTAGTCACCTAGAGATAAACCTTGTATGATTTTAGATGGATAATATGCTTAGAATAACAAAGTTCATGGAGGTAAAATGTAGTAGGCTATTTTTTCACAACCTATGGACAAGGAACTGCTTAATGAGTATGTTACATTACTCTACAGTTGTGTTTTGTAACTTTCTCTCTTTAAAAGTACGGAACATATTGTAGTACGGTAACTCACTTCTTTCTGATTCACATTGTTCTTAGCTGTGAGGAATGCAAACCCATTTAAGATATCTGAAATGTATTACAAATTTATTTTGAGGCTACTAAACAATTAATATTTATATAAATAAAATGCCGTTTTTGAAAAAATGGGTGTATTTAGTTATCAGCATATCCTCATGAAACTAGTGCTGTTCAGTTACTGCTGAGAATCTGAAAGACAGATAGGTGGCAGTATGGGCAAAAGTTGTCCCAGGATCTTGGCGAAATGACTCAGTAGTTAAAGGTACTTACTTGCAAAGCCTGCTAGCCCAGGTTCAGTTTTTCCTTGTAAAGGCAGACGTACAACATAATGCATGAATGTGGACTTTGTTTGCACTATCAGGAGACCTTTGCATATCCATTCTCTCTCTCTCTCTTGCTCTCTCTGTCTGAAGTAAATATATAAAAAATAAATAAAATAAAGATGGCACAAACATATGTGACAAAGCAGAGTCTAACACAATCTGTCTGCTTTCCCAGCTCTGCTCCGTGTTAGTGACTCAATCCTGAAGCCAAGGCAGAATCACGTGCACGGGTTAGATTATGTGCTGCTCTGCCTATCCTCCAATTTGTTGATTCAGGAGTTATGAAGGGAAAATGAAAGTTGTCATTTCTTTTACTTTCCAGGTGACTCTGGTGCTAAGGGGCAGGAAAGTAGACCTGTACTTCTTGATAACTGTGCCAGGAGGCTCAGAGGTTATGAGAAACACAGTAGCTCCAATCAGAGCTGGACTCCATCACAGAACTTCAGCCCATCTCTACGCTAACGCCATATCAAGAGAGTGGGGCAGGTAAATGCTACCAGCCAACCAAATGCTGCTTACTATGGAAGAAGATCAGTGATACCATTACTGGCATCACTTCCAGAATTCACCTGTAATTTCACCGTCCTTCAATTATTCTGATTAGAGAGACTGTATTTTGTGGTCCCTGCCTCCTCACAGTCCACATTCTGATTAAGGAGACAAGATAGATGCATATGATTGTGTGTCACAGTTCCTTGTCATTGTTAATAAGGAGGACCTCATTCCATTCTACGATGGATGAAGGATTGATTGTTTCTTTGCACAAGATTTACATGGCTAGGGTTTCAAAAGGTAGGAAGTCAAGGGAATTTCTGTCTTATCAATATAGAGCATAATTTTAATCACTTCACATAAGCAAAAATTGGGAGCCAGGGTCGTAGGACACTCCAGATACAAATATTATAGTACATAACCTTGTTTTGTTTAGCCCAACTGACAGGGAACACAAGAATCATTATTAACTGATGGATTAATCACATATATGTGTCAGAAATCTGAAAGCCAGCCTTCTGATTCCATGTCTCCATGAATTCTAGTCCAGGGAAATAATCTTTGTCTCTAGCATAGTCTCATCATTGTAAATAACAGTAAAAGAGAGCCTCCCTAAATATTGTGTTGTAGTGGGATATCCTAATGTATATCATAGCAGAGTATGTGTGTATTCAAAGTGATTGAGGTTAGAGGAAATTTGTGCAAAAAATATGATGGTTAAATAAGTTAATTTGAAAAAAGGAACCTTAGCCACAGGATTAATAAGAAATATGGCAGCAATATGAAGTTGAACAGAAATTTTCAGTACCCTTGCAATACTTTGTATAAAAGATGGTGATAGTATTTTTTTTTCAAGGCTGTGGTTCTATCAGTTTTTTTTTTTTTTTTGTAGGGGGGATAGTTTTTATCAGGCACCCAGTGAATGAGATCTTCTCCTTCATAGCCTTCTGACTTTATTAGTTTATTTTTTGATTGTGTCTTATCAACAGTGACTTCATTTTGATTCTGGTAAGTTGCAGTCCACTCTGAGTTCTATTACAAAAGATGGTTCACTTATAAATGGTACAAATCTATTGTTCACCATTATGAATGGATACTGATTACCTGAAGAGCACTTTCTCAGAGGTGTCACCTATGTCTTTGCTCTCAGGTGGCAAACAGTATAGGGGCGTCTCTGAGTTTCTTTTATGAAAGAATGGAGCCCATTCATGCCCTAATACTCCCAAATGGCTAACTTCTCAATGCAATCACTTTGATAGGTAGGATTTCAATATACCAAATTGGGGTGCAAAGGGATAACTGTTCTGATCAGTTTTAGGTTATTTACATGACATTTTCAGTAAAAATATTCAGCTTTTCTGCATTTTTAATGATTTTTAAGAAGTCTACACCTACTTAAAATTTTAAGAGACAATGAACCTTTGTATCCTAATGTTTCAATTAATTTCATTAAAAGCAATAAAATCCAACATTGAATTTTAAGAGTTTTTTTTTAAGATTAGAATTTTAATTGTACAAATAAATTGTCCAGCCGGGCATGGTGGCACATGCCTTTAATCCCAGAACTCAGGAGTCAGAGGTTCACCATGAGTTTGGGGCCACGCTGAGACTTTGTAATGAATTCTAGGTCAGCCTGGGCTAGAGTGAGACCCTACCTCAAAAAACTAAGAAAATAACGCAAAAAATAAATTGTTCAGCATGATAATTCTATTCATGTATTCAGTGTGTAATCATCAAAACAGAATAGCTTACATTTCTGCCTCCTTAAGCAGTTTAGGTTGGCATGTAATAATTATGGATGTCAAGGAGATATAGTTTGATATGCCAGTGCATTAGTATGACATCTACCAGTAATGATAGTCAACATTTGAGTAAGATTATATTAAAAGGAATTGGGTAGCATATACAACTGAGCTCAGCCCTAGGGAGAATGGGAACTAAGTGAGTACAAAAGTTGAGGGTTTTAAGGATACCATTGTCAAAATAAAAATCCCAACATCTTCTTTTTTTAAAAAAAATTATTATTTATTTATTTATTTGAGAGAGAGAGAGAGAATGGGCATGCCAGGGCTTCGGCTTCCAGCTACTGCAAACGAACTCCAGGTGCGTGTACCACCTTGTGCATCTGGCTTATGTGGATACTGGAGAATCGAACTGAGGTCCTTTGGCTTTGCAGGCAAGCTCCCTAACCACTAAGCCACTTCTCCAGCCCCCAACCTATTTTTGCTGCAACATTTCACTTTGCTCAAGTGTTAAAGGCAAATGGGAGATACTGCTACTGGGACTGCCTTCCCCTCCCCACACCCAGCTCAGAAAGAGACCCAGCATGCTTTCTATCTCAGACTCTGCAGAATGGAGAAGGCTTTCTCTATCCCATAACATTTTATTGAGAAATTTTTTTTTTACTCTATCTCTACTTTTATTTTTTTTCTTTTCTTTTTTTCTTTATTAGTTAGTTTTGTATTCAGCAAATACAGTCAGTTTGGTACCATTATTAGGCTCATCCATGACCTACCCCCTCCCCTTGGCCCCTCCTTGTTGAGGTATATGGGTCATGCACTGTGGAGTTAGCCCACAGTTATGGGTAAGATAAATGTCTCTGCATATCATGACCCAACATGTGGCTCTGACATTCTTTCCGATTTTGATACATGAACATACTGTAATTTGATCTTATTTCTGGCCTATTTTGTTACTCTTCCTTCACTTCTGTTCCACTGAACTAAATCCTTTCCTCCCATCAAGTACAGGGGCTCTGTCCCCGTGATGTAAAGGTAACTAAGCCTCTTCTTAACATTACAGAGCAGAGCAACTGACCTCAACTGAACAAAGGTGTGATATTTTAAAATTCCAAGTCCTTACAGTGCTTCCCGAGTAGACCTTCGTTCGTTTGATGTCTCATTCCTTTTGCCTTGATGGAGCTCTGAACACTGTCCAGACTGGAGATAGCTTCCAGGAAACCAAAAGTAAGCTGTGGTGATTTGAGTCAGGTGTCGCCATAAACCCATGTGTTCTGAGTGCTTGGTCTCCAGCCCAGCTGCGGGCAGTCTCGGAGTGGAGTGTTGCTGGGGGGAGTGTGTTACTGGGAATGGACCTGGGGGCTCAGCGCCCACCTTTCCAGTGGTAGCTTGCCTCACTGTCATATTGCTGACTTTTCTCCAGTGCTGAGGAGCAAACCCAGGGCCTTGCACTTACTCTGGAAGGCTCATCCACTGAGCGAAATCCTCAGACCCTGCTGCGGATGTTGTCTGCCTGCTGTGGCAGAGGTGATGTCCAGCCTCTGCTCAGGCCATGCTGTCCCCGGCTGCCATCATGCATCTTCATCTTGAGAGTGTGAGCCAAAACAAACCCTTTCCTCCCATCAACTACTTCAGATCAGGTGTTCTCTCCCCGTGATGTAAAGGTAACTAAGCCTCTTCTTGACATTACAGAGCAGAGCAACTGACCTCAAGTGCACAAAGGTCCCATATTTTAAAATTCCAAGGCCTTGCAGTGCTTCCCTAAATTATTCACATGCTTTTTCTTGTGCACTTGCGTTCTCTGGAGAGACATGTTTGACCACAAATTTCCCTAGCCAGTTTCAAGTGGAAAAGATGTCAAACTATTATGTGCAGAAAGGTGTTGCTTACACATTTGCATTTCTTCAGAAGGAAAATAAATGTGCAATAGCAGATTCTAATTCACAAACCTCCCACGGCACTTTCGGTAGGTCTGCTCTTGTATTTAGCATCTTATTGACTTCCTTTCCACCAATAGAATTAGTGCTTCTTCGGAATTAGTGGTTTATCACTATAATTAAATTCATCCATTCTTACTAGACAATATAATGGTTCACATAAAATTGTTAGAAAAGATTTGACCAAATCACAAAAATGTATAATAAAGTTATGTTTTATTATAACTCTATTCTCAAGTTCATATTAGAAATACCTGTCACTGTTAATGGAGTTGTTATTTGGGAATATAAATATTGTTTTTTTTTTCTAGGACAGAGCCTGTTATTCATTAATATTGTCTTATATATCCCTGAGTAAAAAGAGATTAGTGTTTTAATTGCTCTACAACACTCATGTTGGTGACGATGGGTTCACATTATTCTCAGCAGAAATTTCCCTCTGGCATCCTCATTAAATGTGCAGAGACATGGGGAGGCTCAGTGCGAATGCAAATGCTACATCCATGCTCAGCAACACTGTCACATTCATTTTAAAATATGTTATGGTATATTTATTATGCAGGTGATCCTTTATGAGTGTATATAAATTATGTATGCGTCTCTGTGTGTATACATGTTCACATGCATGGTTGTGATCATATGCATACCATGAAATGAGTATTGAGATCAGAAGCCAACATTTGGCTGTGGGTGATTTTTTTTAATTAATTGAGAACATTACTGTATGAGCATGTTTCTAGTTGTTAATTAGTTATTAGAAAGTCATCTCAAAGCATAAATAAAATAATATACTCATCACATATAAAAGATATGTCAAAACTAGTTATGTTATCATATATTTTATTTTCTTTGTAGATTTTATATATTTCAAATATGCACTATAATTGACATAAATTTTTCATATGACTGAAGCAACACAAAATTAGTGAGTACCAACAAGTCCAAACTTTGGAATTACCATTGCTTAGAAAAATAAAAGATTATTTTTCACTAAGTATTAAAATAAATTAAAATAAAGTTTGCCTATGAAACCTTGGCTTAGGCTAATGTGAACTTAGACACTTAGAAGGTTGAACCATTACAACTGCCTTCAACAGTGTTCCAAAGCAGCTTAAATAGGAAGATTACATTTGGAAAAAAAATCAACACAGTTGCCTTGTGTCTCAGTCCTAGCCAAGGGATTCTGCACACAGAAAAGATAGGTTGGAATATAGAACAGTCTTTGTTCAGATCTCAGCAGAATCTCTCTCTCTCTCTCTCTCTCTCTCTCTCTCTCTCCCCCCCGTATGTGTGTGTGTGTGTGTGTGTTTGTGTGTGTGTGTTTGTGTGTATGCGTGTTTATATGAAAGGTCAGTGGAGGTTTCTTCTTTTATTTAAACAACATCTCAAACTGTATACAAATAAAATGACAAATGTGACCTGGTTAGAAGGAAGAAGGCATGCCATCTTGTTCATAAGTCATGGGAAGTTCTTTTAAGAGCAAACTAAAATGAAGCACCCATCAGGAACCAGGGTGCTATCCAAGTCTCAACATCTTGGAAGCTAGAACCTGGAAAAAAGTTTTTGGAGTTTTGGAAAGGACCACAGCCTACTTGGTACTGGTTTGAAAGCATTAAGTTGCCAGATAGCCAGGAAATGCACAGAATTCTGAAGATGGCCACTGGGTAGTGTGGGGCAACACTGAGTAGCCTGTGTGGAGCCCTGCACCATGGTGCCTCTGAACAGTGAAGCTGAGCCATGCACATCACAGTGCAGTGGAGCGCCCACGACCCTGGAGACGCCAAGACAGTGGGACGGCTGCCGAAGAAAGCTGCCAGATCTGGCTTGGGAGCATCTGCCTAGAAAGCAAGCAGCACAGTTGAGGGGAGAATTACCTAAACCTCTCAATGTAGAGTAATGACATAATTACAAACTATTCTTTCAGACAAGAGCCTTTATGGTTATTTTCATATGTACTGGTTTTACATGTGTCAATGTAAAAAAAAGAGTGTTCACACAACTCAGGGATCTCTGTATGAAATGGCTGGGCCCAGAATTTCAGAAACCTCACTGAGCTTCAGGGACTTGTCAGAGGTGTGTGTGGTGGAGAGTCACTGATCTGCATTACTCATGAGTTCTGTAATGCAATTTTACCTACTGGTTAATTTCTTTTGAAACTCCCAT
Organism: Dipus sagitta; assembly: GCA_036346955.1. Classification (NCBI taxonomy): domain Eukaryota; kingdom Metazoa; phylum Chordata; class Mammalia; order Rodentia; family Dipodidae; genus Dipus; species Dipus sagitta. Next base: position 39,313,451 of record CM070784.1, read on the forward strand.
AATAATAGTGTGGTTTCCACACTCACTCACTAACATTTGCAGGAAAGTAAACTATCTGGTTGCACATTCCCCATTGGAATGGAACAAGTTGACCTTATGGCTATGTCTTCTTGTCTCAGCCCCTAATGTAAGCACATGGTATGTCAAGTTCAGTCTTGCAAACTTATGTCCTTTTTCCAGTGAGGTGACAGTTCACCGTAGTGCCTGAGCACAGTGCAGAAATGCCATCTAGATCTTCTTTGAGCTAAGACTGCCATGCGCCTCATGGAGACAGAGTGGGTATTCCACAAAATGTGTTTAGACTTGAATTACAGTGCACTTGGCTGGGCTCCATTCTGATGAACCAACGATGCATATTGGCTAATATGGGTTTAGACAGGAAGACAGAGTATAGCATCACTTTTGTGGTGATCACTATACAAAATATACAAAATAGGTAAATAGGTGTGCCTCCAGGCTTGCAGAAACCTAGCCCAGCTTCAGAAGCATTGCCAACTGTGTTTGTGGGTATAGACATTTCCATGTGCATCGCTGAAGACGGAACACAGAGCCTTGTGCGTGCTATTTACGTGCTCTTCCGCAGCCCCAGGCCTTGAAGGAAGATGGGAGAGGGCTGCACTGAGCTGATCGTGAAGTGGACAGCACATCAAGACACGGTTTCCTGTAGGAGGAATGTGGGGAGGAAGCTCAGTCTGAGAAGGACACCCACAGGAGCAAGAAGTGAGACTCTCCAGTTGCTGCCTGCCAGGGAAAGGGCAAAGTGAAGAACAGGCCTGCTTTTCTCTCATCTGAACTTGTGGGAAGGGAAGGATTTCTGTTCTTCAAAATTCAGACTGAGGTTATAGATAAACCTATTGTCTATAAGTTCATGCAAGGAAGAAAAGCATACATATCCTCTGGCATGGTTCTATCCCCTTGGTCAGAGCACTGCGCCCTGCTGCACCCAGTAATGCGTGGGCCAGACAAAAATGACGAGTGAGATTAATCTGGATACAATTGCAGTCTAAGGCCCCATGGTACAGCCAAGTAAACGCTTCTGACATCAGATGGGGAAGTCCCGGCAGCAGTGGCTTGGATAGCAGGGCTCCTCTGCGGGCTTAGAGGCAAGGCCTTCCTGGCTGGACAGTGCTAGATGCTCATGGTGTCCACTTGGAACCTTGTCTGCCACAGAAGATTTCTGCAGACATGTTCCCTGTGACACCTTTCCCAACAAGCAGAAGAGTCTTCCTGTTGCTTTCTGTCTGGTGTGCATGTGCTCACGATGAAGCCACAGTTCCAGAGCTCACCTCCTCTCCGCCATGGGCCTCTTTCAAGATGGAAAACTGTGTTTTACTGTACATGATACTATTTCATATTTATGTAGACTGCATGCTTCAGAAGGACTGTGGTCTGCTTGGATTTAAGATGAGATAATTAAGGAAAAATCTTCTTATTCACCGATAAATATAGTAAAGGGGCATTTACTTCCCCAAGTTCACTCAAGATGAGGTGGATGGCTTAGCTCTGGGTCTGGGTCAGATGATTGGCATGCAGGCTCAGTCTGCTGTGACAGCAAGCTTCTCTAAGCATGGCTGTTCATCCTCCACCCTCATTACTCGCAGAGTAAACATTCCAGAACCGCAGTAGATGTTGAAAGCGGCAGAGCGTACTTAATACATGCAGTGCTGTTGTCTGTATACGCACATCCATGTGACCTTGACTGAGTGTGGTTTCTATGTCTTAATAACCCCCCTGCACTGAACTCACCAGTCATTACTTCTTTGTTCCTGTGACGAACTTTCACTTTTGCTTAAAGGAAGCACTTTATACCTCATCTTCAGCGCATGCCAATTGTAGACCTGACTATCCTTGCACCGTGGGAAAATGGCCTCGTTTTAAGTAAAATAAAGGTCATTTTTACAGACTTGGTAAGTCCAAGTGACTCTTTACTGAGCAGCAGACAGTTGGATTACATAATGTTGTCAGGTTGCAGAGGGAAGATCACATCCCAGGCTTTATGGGGAAGAATGGTTCAGTACCACATGGCACTAGTTAGAACAACATGCAGTTTAAATCTTATGAATTAAACTTTTTCAGAAATTTCTATTTAAGAGCTTAGACCATAATTGTCCTGGGGTAACTGAAACCATGGAAAGTGAAACACAGCCATGTTGGACTGTTGTATAGGACAGTCTGCGTCTCTGTTATGAACATACTTTCCTCCCGTCAAGTCAATCCATGCCTGTCTGCTAGTACATGCCCAGTAACGAAGTGGACAAATCAATATTGCATACTCCACAATGGACAGAAACCATAGACTGGATTTCAACAACAGAAGTATAAATCATCTTCTGTATAAGAGCTGTGTTATTTACTTGACATGACAGATAGGGGTCATTTCTACCTCAGAGACAACATCCCTCAGCACCAAAAAAGTAGTGATAATAACAAAAATTCTTTTTCCTGGGCTAGAGATAGATTGCTGAGTGGTTAATGCACTTGCATGAGAAGCTTGGGGACCCAGGTTTGATTCCCCAGTACCAATATAAGCCAGATATACAAGGTGGTGCTTATGTCTGGAGTTCATTTGCAGTGGCTGGAGGCCATGGTGCACCCATTCTCCCACTCTCCCTCCCCCCATTTCTACCCCCTCTCATCTGACTGTCTCTCAAATGAATACATATATATTTTTTAAATTTTTCTATCATCATTGACCTTGAACAAGAAGTTTGAATGGAAGTGATCAGGATTCACTCAGTCCAGCAGCTTGGCCACTGGATCAGGAGGAAAAGTCTACTGCAATGATTCTAGCTCAAGAATTAATCTTTCTTTAAACGTTCTGGCTTCAAGGTCTGTCTCCTTCACCTTGGCACTGATTGTCAGGTTCAGCATGGAAGCAGCACTCTTGCTGGTCCCCCCAATTCCTCTGTGGTTTCAGCTGTGGCTTGGCTGAAGTACAAGGGGTAGTTAATCTCTTCTGGTCTCGCTACCTTCTGAAAAAGAACAGATTCTCCAATGGAGAGTGAAGTCAGCATAGTTTAAGTGGGATAAATTCTATTAATTTAGAGAGAATGTGATGTATGTAACCTCTCTTTCAGCTAAAGACTATTGAGAGCTTGACACTGGAAAGCATAATCTTTGTCTCCATAGGATACTTATCTGTACACTCAACATATACCAAAGCAGAGATCCAGAGGCTCCTAAGAGCTCATCACTGAAGTAGACTTAAAACTCATCCACTATGGCTCAGGGATTTTGGGGAACAGAAGGCAGGAAGATTGTAACAGCCACAGGTTGAGACATAATGCCCAGAGGAATTCTCTCCCCCACAAAAACAACAATTAAGTGAATGCTGCTCCCACAACACATAAACCACAACCCCATAGGGAATACCTGCAACCCCACTGAGGAGTGTTCCCAACAGAATGGGGACAGGGATGAGGGAAAATAGGGTACCAACACATGATGTATCCATGTGAAATATGTTGTTAATAATAATAAAAAACATAAAATAAGAATAAAATTTCAAGACAAAACGCAAAATAATAAATAGATTTTTGAAAAGAAAAGTTTGGTTTCCCTGCTTCCCTTCATCTTTGTGTGTGACAACAACTTCCTGCTTTGATGGCCACAGGGAAGAGATGGGCAGCTGAGGGTGTGGAGTAGTGCAGCACGTACCACCTGGCTCCTCAAAACTTCCACCCGAACCACCCACGTCCAGGTTGTTGATACTTAGGTGGATGAGCTGCTGCTACTGCCCTTCTTACGACTGGGCTCTGACACTCACAGCTGCCAGCGACGTTAGGGTACAGACTCACCTTTGTGAGAAAAAATAAGACACAGCACGAGATTTGATTTATTGGAACATTCGCCCAATTTCTCTTTTTGTTGTGATGTATGTGTCTCTTAAGAGACAATCCCAGTTAACAGAGAAAGCACACCCTACTTACAAATTTATTTTGTACTTTTTGTTTTCTTGTGAGATGGGCTCTTACTACTTGGCCCAGGCTGTACTTGAACACACAGTCATTTCCCTTTCCATACTGGAATTATAGAGTTGCGGCACCATGCCAGATAATTTACAAGCTTCTTGGTCAATTCCACATTAAAATCCATTCCAAAATATTATGAAAGATGCCTACTGATGAAGAAAGTATTTCTCCGTGTGCGTAAGTTTGTGTGTGTGCGGTGACGAGAAGACAAATTCAGGTGTTACTTCTTAAGTATGCAATGCTTCTCTCTTTCTTCACCTAGGGTCTTTTTTTGGCAGGAAGGCCAGCCAGCACTTTCTAGTTATCCAGTGGTCTCAACTTCTCCAGCACTGGCGTTACAATCACACATTTCCCTATCTGGCATTTATGTGGATGCTGGGAATTGAATTCAGGCCCTCATGCTCAAGAGGTGAGAACATTACTGACTCAGCTATCCTCTCCAAGTAAGTCTCTCCCTCCAAAATACTATGGAACAGGGTAAGGAGCTCACTAGTCATGTGTTGATAACACACTTTGAGCTGCAAATCCTGGAAGATTCAATTATAATAAGGGAGGGGATGAGAGTTCATTACTTAAAAATTCAAAAGTATTTTTTTATATTAACATAATGATAAAGAAAAAAAGTAGTGGTACCTCCTCCCAAAGAGGGTGTGTTTATGGATGTAAAATGGCAGGATCTCAGTTTTACAAAGTAGATGAATATCAAAACTAATGCAGGAAGCGTGTGTAGGAACCAATGCTGAATATACAAGTGTGGCTGTGCATAGACCAACAACAGCCAAGCACTTAGCTCTGGCGAAGCAAGCTGCACAGAAAAGTTGGAAGCACTAAAAAGTAAGCTTTGCCAATACTGGACATACACACACACACTGATCGAGTTGTTCATCATTCTGTCAGTCAACTATTTCAATTTACAGTGTCTCGGCGAGTTTTCTTTAATACTTTCTGCTTCCTGGATATATATCTGCTGCTACTTCTCTCCTTTATATTTATAACATTTTCTTTGTTTTCATCACTCTGAGTTACCCGGTTGAAAACTGCAGTATGGTGTGTGTGTGTGTGTGTGTGTGTGTGTGTGTGTGTGTGTAAGAGAGAAGAGAGATTTTTAATACTCTGCCTTCCATCTGCTGCACACACATCTCATTTTTCCAGAGAAGATCACCTTCCACTTTCCTTCTTGGCAATCTTAGAAATTATTTGAATCTGTAACAGCAGAACCCTTCAGTCTAATTTTAATATAAAGAAAAGTTAATTTATATAATTTTATTGAATTATTGGTACACCATGTCAAGCGTCAGAAACAATGAAGTGTTGGTTTTAGTCACTATTTTGGTTTTGAAGCATCATGCAAGCTTAGTTGATCCTAATTGTGACTAAGGTTGAGACGACCCCTCCCCAAGCTGTCACTCAAACCTTCCTTCCATTTCTGTGTGAGAGGACTTTCTTACTTACTCTATATTGATTGCTCACATGGTAATTTACACTATTATGTACTAGATGCATTAACTGTCAGTAATTTCATAATATAATATGAACTTCTTTATTGTGACATTTTCATTGGTTCTCAGTTCTACAACTTAATGGTTAATTTTAGTTTGTTTTCCATTTTCTTCTATTATTAATGCATTCTAGTCATCACCAATTAGTTTGTTCTCATTAATTTTTAAGGTTCTGAGAATAGAGACTATAACAATTACATCTGGACCCAAATACTCAGGCAGAATTTTAGTCAAGTGTTACTCAGGGTACAGCCTGCCTTGTTCCAAGCGGCTGGTGCTTTGGAAGGTTTCTGAAGCTTCTAAGAACATGATACTATGTTATGTCTTGGAGCTCATTTTATACCGAGAGAGCAGTAAATTGTGTGTGTTGTGTGTGTGGGGGGGCGTTCACATGCGTGTGCACACCAGAGCTCACATTACCTACTCGCAACTGGGAATAAGTGAACATCACCTGATTGTTCTCATATCAAGATCAGAAATTTTCCTCTTCAGATGACCTGCCTCCTATATGAGTCAAATCAAGTAGAAATAAAATCAGATATTATTTTTTTTCTGGAAACTAATAGAAAAGAAAAACAAACTAATAGTAAATAAGCCGATTGTGGGCAGTATTTTCATGGAAGACCCCAGAATACAAACCAAAATATGCCAAGTGCCACTGTTATTGTTGAGGCAAGTCAGGCAGTGTGCACAACAGGGAGCCATGTCTTCTCACCACATCAGTGACACTGGGAAGGCTGGGATATGGTGCAGAATGGACCAGGAGAATGCGGGCTTTGGGTAGAGCATGTCCTGGCCTGAGTCAGAAAGTGATACTTAAAACTGGTCTCAAGTATATTTTTTATTTCTTTGTTCATTTTTATTTATTTATTTGAGAGTGACAGAGAGAAAGAGAGAGAGAGAGAGAGAAAGAGAGGGAGAGAATGGGAGTGCCAGGGCCTATAGCCACTGCAAACAAACTCCAGATGTGTGCGCCACCTTGTGCATCTGGGTAACATGGGTACTGGGGAATCAAGCCTTGAACCGGGTCCTTAGGCTTCACAGACAAGTGCTTAACCACTAAGCCATCTCTCCAGCCTGGTGTCAAGTTTTATAAGAAACATAAATTAGTCGTGTTGAGGTATTTATTGTATAAGAAAAATATAAATTTTCTACATATTTAAAATAAAACATTGCATCGTAAATATAACTTTGAAGAACTAGTAATGATTAATAGACATCTCAGGTGTATTTAAGGCAGCTGAGACCCACGTGCAGAGCCTTCAGAAGTTCTGTGAGAAGGTGAGCTGTGGGATGCATTTCAATTCCACGCCACCAAAACTTCACGGCGTTTGTTTAACACTGTTCATAAGACCCGAATCCACAGTGGTGTTCAGGAAGCACAAGAACAGTGAGGGCTTTCTCTCCTCTTTTGGGATGAATGTGGCCCTTTTGGCTGGTCATGGGTGTAAACCTGCTGTTAGGCACCAATGACACTGAGTTTTCTGTGTTCTTTTGTGACAGAAAAAAAAAAAAAAAGGCGTGGTGACTTTTCACTGCAGGAACCACGCTGGCATTGTTCATGTATGTTAGGCTGAACAGTGACTCAGGAGCTACCGGTGCTGCACGTGGCGGAGATAGTGTTGGCTTGTGCCTTCCATCTGACTCTCATGGGCGTGCTGTGTGCCCCATGCTGAGGTTTGATAGGACCTTCCGCTGAAGGGACTGGCTGCATTGGAAGTGTTTGAGCCAGGAAAATAGCCAGAAGCCTGGTTGGCTACACAGAGGCTCTTTGGATTCTGCTTCCCACGACAACAGGGTAATTTCCTGTCAGGATATCCACAAGGGAACTGAAAATGTGAGCATTGCTAGATCACGTCTGCATACTTTTTGGGAAATGTTTCCTATTTATATTTTCACTTTTGCTTTCTTTATATGTTGATATAAAGGCTCCAAGTATTTTTCTTCTGTTAGTTTTTCTTCCAGATTCTTCTCTGTTCAATGTTATGTCCTCAGATTTAGATTACTAAATGATCTGTGTTAGTCAGCCTTCCTGGATGCCTCCCTGTGCTGCTAAATAATTTAGTCCTTGTTCTAGTGGCAAACAATTCATTGCATGTTTTCAAGTATGTGCCTTCTTACTGTGGAATCTGAAAATCAAATTCTTTCTGATTAACAAAATTCCTCTGAAAAATAATTGCTTCCAAACTGTTTAATGTAGGCCACTTACATAGACTGTCCAAACTTCTGTTAAAACCGAGACAAACGGGTGCATTTCTATGTATTTCAGTCAGTAGATTAGGAGCAGAGTAGCTTGCACTTTGGGCATTTAAAGCAGGGTCACAGGCTCTCAAAAGAGGTAAACGTCCATCTGTCAGGATGTATGACACCCACTCACCACGATGAACGTCGGCTTTTGCCCAGTGCTTGCCGAATTCCCAGATCCCACCATTTCCTAGACTACGGACGGGCTTCTTTTGAACCTGCATAACCTCACTCTACCTCACCACCAGGTCCTCCTGGATGTGCTTATGCAGACCCAACACAGCATGTGCTTCTCCAAAGCCCAGCAGGAGTCACCGCGCAGACTCACTCTGAACTTACAAAAGCATGTAAAAGTCTCTATTGTCATTGGTAACTCTTTCTGTGCCCCCTTCCAGCTCTTTAGGGCTCTTAGTTGTCTTCTTACAATAAATTGTGCTTGTGTACCCCTCTTTGCATTGACCTCCTGGCTTTCCACTTATTCTGGTCTATGAGCTACTGGGAGATAATGAACTCGAGAGCCATTGGTTTGTGGGGGTTTTGTGCCCTTGAGTGTCCCACACTCCGACTCCCAGCTACCCACCCAGGGTGGAGAAAGGCCCCTTACGTCTCACACCCACAACACTGGGATTTGCAGACAGAGCCAAAACTGGATCCTAGCTCATCCTGAGATAGATGCTGCTGTCCTTACCCTTCTCTTTCATAAGAATTTCTTTGACAAGCTCTCACAACTTCACAAGTATATCCCTTCGGCTCATCCTGCCTCTCAGTGGGCTTCATGGCTCTGGCCTGGCAGCTCTGCTGACTGAACATGCTTTCCTTTCAGGGCGTGGAGCTGACTGGCGTGTTTGTGTTCACTTGGGTGTAGAAAGATAACTTGTGTTTTACTCTCCTAGTAAAAATCATCAGACTATTATTGCCTGAGTAATTTTCCAGCAGCTTAATTTGTTAATTACTTGGCATACTATAGCTGTGAAGGATATGAGTTTGCCAATGTCTGCCAAATTTTTATTTCTTTTCATTTCCATTTACTTATTGACTTATAGAAAACGGTGAAATGACTTTTTTCTCTCATTCATTTCCCATGTCAAAATGAGTGAATGCATGTTAAAACTTGATTTTATAATATTCTATTAGTATTTACTTTTGAAATTGGGTCTCGTGTTACCAAGGCTGGACACTAATGCCCAGGCTGAAGGCACAGCGAAAGGAACGTATTCGCTGAAGCAGACTGCAGGACTATTGACTCCAACTGCCCTTAGAACCTGAACATTATTGCTATTGGGACTTCAGGAGAGGTTTGATGTGCACACGCTACTGTGAAGCAGTAGGTTCTTCACACGAGGCCTGTTGGAAGAAAAGCGAAACAAAGCAATTAATTTATGACCATGAGCCTAGCTTTTTGCTATAGTGGATATAAGGCTTTATAATTTTATTTTTAATTTTCATTGAATACATTCATTGTACAATGTTCTGTGTTAAACCAGGACACTTTCACACTAATATAAATGATACTTGTACACATTTCCCACGTTCACCTCTTGCAGTAGGATGATCCCAATAGTGCTCTCTGTGTCCCTGGAAAGTTTTGCATTCACTTTCATGCAGTATACGATTTTATGTATCTGCATATAAAATCTAGGGACCACAAATGAGAAAAAAAGTATATTTTTCTTTCTGAGATTCACTTCTTGTATTTTATTTTTATTATTTTACGAGAGAGGGAGAAAGAGAAAGAGAGAGAATTGGGGCACTAGAGCCTCAGACCACCACCAGCAGATTCCAGACATGAACACCTCGTCGTGCTCATGTGTCACGTGCGCATCTTGCTTTCGTGGGTTCTACACAGTCGAACCTAAGTCCTTAGGCTTCACATGCAAGCACTTTAACTGCTAAGCCATCACTCCATTCCCACTTCGTTCTTTCAAGAATCTCCAGTTTCATCCATTTTCCTAAAAATCACGTAGCTTCATTCATTATGGCTTAACAAATTTCCATGGTATATATAGATCATATTTTTCTTTATCCATTACTCTTTGCTGCCCTATCAAGAGCACTTTCTTGTTTCTTGAAAAATAATTTCAAATTGAAAATGTAATATTTTTAAATACCATAAGTGGAGGTTTGATTCAGGTGTCCCCCATAAACGTAGGTAATCTGAAGGCTAAGGTTCCCAGGTGATGGAGATTCAGGAATTAATGCCTCCTGGAGGCAGCGTATTGTTGTGGGTGGGCTTATGGGTATATTATAGCCAGTGTCCCCATAACAGCGTTTGGCATGCTCTCCTATTGCTACTGTCCACCTGATGTTGGTGAGGGAGTGATGTCCACTCTCTGCTCATGCTTCCCCATCCAGTCTGTAAACCAAAATAATTTTGTTTCCCCACAAGCTGCTCTTGATTGGGTGATTTCTGCCAGTAATGCAAATCTGACTGCAGCAGTAAAGTGGTACCAAAGAATGGGATTGCTGCTAGACATCTGACTGTGTGGCTTTGGGCCTTTTGAAGCTGATTTTCAACAGGAATGTGGAAGGATTTGAAACTGCAGCCTTAGGGACTCCTTTTGGTGCTGTAAGTACAGCCTGATGGACTATCATGGTCAGAGCTGGAAGACCCAAATGCAGTAAGAACTATGGACTGTGAGGTTTGGCTTATGAGGGTGAGAAAGAGCTTTTCTTGGACTGGGCTAGAAGCAGTTTGTGTGAGAGATTTGCTTTTATGCTCATGTCCTGAGAACTTGTGCATGCTTGCAGTGCATAGAAATGGACTGGTGTGTGCAGAGGGATATGTCACAGAAAGAAATACTTAGGCCAAACCTGCTGCCTGTTCAGCAGCAATTATATGAGAGATTACAATCATTGAGATTGGGCCATCTGACCTCCATTGGGCAACAGAAGGAATGTAGTTTTTTGAAGGGGCCTGAATACTCAAGGAGTGTCTTGCTCTTCAAAGTCTGCTTTATTTCCCCCTAGATTAACAAATTGTCACCCTTCCTGATATTGTGGAATATAAGAAGTACAGGAAAGAGAGAGTCATTGAGTATGCAATGTGGTCTTTTGGAAACAGCTATGGGCAGTGTGACGTAGGTTTGCTTGATGCCTGCATGGAGACTGGATGGAGCTGTGAGGATAGACTGTGGGTTGCAGTGGAGACCCAGAGGAGATGGCAGGACTATGAGATGGCTGCTAAGAAGAGCTGCTGGCCCCAGTGAATTTTTCCAGGACTGTGAGTAGCCTAGCTGGAGAGACAGAATTGGAACTCCAGAGACTTGTTGCTAGTTAGAATTTTTGGACTTGGAGATTTGTCACTGACTAGAGTTATTGGACTTGTGGCTACAGAGTTTGACATTTGCCCTATTTAAATCTTATATTGGTTGAATATTTCTTTGCTATGCCCAATGCCATCTTTTGCAGTGTGAATGTTTATTCTGTGCCATTACGGGTTTTGGGAATATTTTTTTTTTGTATTATGGCTCAGTTAAAAGAACTTGGGCTATGGGAATGTTTGAAAATAATTAGGATTGATAAAAATATGGGGTCTTTTAAAGTTGGACTAAATATATTCCCTATTACATCATGGATGGTTATCAGTTTGTGGGAACCAGGGATGGAATGTGGTGGTTTGACTCAGGCGTCCCCCATAAACTTAGGTGTTCTGAATGCTAGATTCCCAGCTGATGGGTATTTGCGAATTAATGCCTCCTGGAGGCAGTGTATTGTTGGGAGCAGGCCTATGGATATTATAGCCAGTGTCCCCGTGCTAGTGTTTGGCACACTCTCCTGTTCCTGCTGTCTGCCAGCTGTTGGCTAGTGGGTGACATCCATCCTCTGCTCATGCCATCAGTTTCCCCTGCCATCATGGAGCTTCCCCTTACATTTATAAGTCAAAATAAATACATTTTTATTCCCCCAAAAGCTGCTCTTGGTTGGTTGATTTCTGCCAGCAATGAAAACTTGACTGCATCACCATCTATATAAAAGTTTTATATTCAGGGTCATTGTTAATGATTTGGCAACATCTTAATGTTTATATGACTATGTCTATAAGGACAAAACTAAGTACATGACTTTGTGCCTTCTGTGATTGTTGATGTAGTTGAGAAGACACATGTCGCTCTGAACAAGCATCACAAGATCACTTTTAAACCCATGCTATATAATCCTGAAGATGTGAGGATTAACTATAGTTCTTCATTCTAATTTTCCAAGGGTTGGTAAGTAGTTATTAATAAGATATTTTAAAACCTGATGCTTTAAATACATTTTAATAACAATTTGGAAAGCATTTCTAGAAATAGATAAGCATTAAGTTCTTTCACCTTATGACAAATCTGTCATCTTTAGACAAATCTGTTTAAATATAACTCAGTGAAATGAAGGGAGGAATTCTCAGATGGACTACGCTTCATGCGGTTTCTGAGCACGCTTCGGTCCGCCTTACCTCCACTTCTACCTGCCTCACTATTATGCCATTGTTTTCTTTCTTCCACTAATATGAGCAGTGCCTAAACTAAACAAGTCTGCACTACACAATGTAAGATTGAGTCTGAGAAATAGTTCCTATATCATTTGGCTATTAAATGCATATTATCTTCATGTTAGTTAGGATCTTAGAAAATGTATCAGGATCCCTCCTTGATATCTTGCACTTATATCACATAACAGTCCAACTAATGAGCCAAGCCTTTATTACTAAATAAACCATGTACTTTATTATGACTTCCCAGTTTTTAATTGATATTAATTAAAGTTTCAAACTTTAACTCAGAATATTATTATCATTATGTCTCCCTTGGCTCCTTAATGTTAACAGTATCTTCTATTCTCTTTGGGTAATCTTTACAGTTTTGAGGTTCATAGGTTGGGTGTTTCATAAAATATCTTTCAAGTGATATTTTACTTTTTTCTCATGAAACTACAAGGGGTTTCTTATGAAACAGCAAGTGAGCAAGAACAATGTAAAGGATGAATGTAGAGGGGATAGTGTCAGTCATATTGTAGCATATCAAGTTTTCATGTTACCTACATGCCTTGCCACTGATTACACTGACCTTGACTGTGTGGCAGAGATGATCCTTGTCACTACCTTAGGAAAATTCTTACTCTCCCTCCCTTCTTCCCTTGCTTTCTCCCCTTTCCTTACTCTATATTTTGGAAGAAAGTTTCTGTCATTATGCATGGCTTGCATTTAAGGATTGAGGAATTATGATCCAGTTTGTAAAGAAGTTTGTAAATTGGGAATTTTTATTATTTTTTTTGAAAAAAAACTATTTATTTATTTATGAATGCACACATACACATGTGTGAGCACATGCAGATTCATGTATCTGGGCTTCTTGATAATGCAAATGAATACAAAATGCTTTGTCACTTTCTGTGTCTGGCTTACACGGGTGGCTTGAGAGTAGAACCTCAGTTGGTAGGCTTTGTAAGCAAGCGCCTGTAATCCCTGGACCCTCTTCTCAGCCCCTAAGTTAAGGACTTTGATGTTTGTGTTTCAAACGGAAGATAATGTATTTGCTGAGCAGAACAATGATAAGTCTTAAATCTGTATAGCTGAGTTGTCTATGTAAACCATAGGGATACAAGATAAGAAAACTGAGTTATCCATACATATATGACATTACTAGATAAGACAGCATTTAGATGTAGGTATTGAGACTAAATTCCAGATCTTGGTAACTCAAAGGTCTACTTTTATAACAAATACTGAATGTATGCCACTTAATTTCTAGAGTTACATCACAGATAAAATAACCTGTGGAGAATAAATTTCATATATATATATATATATATATATATATATATATATATATATATGTATATATATATATATGTAATTATTAATCGGCTATGTAAGAGAACATTTAAAAAATGAATTTACAATGAAATAATGTCTGTTGTACATGGGACAGCTGAGTCAACACCACCTGAGGAGACAGTGGTGCATGGGCCTATCTTGCACCAATCAAGTGAGGAGTTAGCTCCATTGCTGAATGAAGCATCTCTTCCATCACAGTAGCTTCTCACAGTAAAGTCTGCATTCTCTCTGAGGTTACTTTAAGCCTTCTGTCTCACATAGTCTAACATCTCTAGGGACAGCCATCTGCAAATCAGCCTCTGCTTTTCTGGGAGGCAGCAAAGGGGACATGGTGAGAAGTCACCAGTTTTCATCCTGGCAATAGGAGATAGGAATTGTTCCCACAGACTCAGGGAAGCTAGGAAATATTCTCTATGTGTTACATGAGAAGAGGAAAAAGAGGTGGGGTAGGATGCGGTCAACACTGAGCCTGCAGCTGAAAAGCTTGATACAAATATGAGGATACAGAATCTATGGATACATGAGCTTGGTGGCTCACGCCTTTAGTCCCAGCACTCTGGAGAGGGTGGCAGGAGGATTGCCGTAGGTTTGAGGCCACCCTGGATTCCTGGTCAGCCTGGGCTATGAGAAACCCTGCCATGAAGAGAAAAAATCAAAACAGCGAAAATGTAATTCAATAAACAGAAATACTAAAACAAAACAACTGAAATAATGCTGGAAATGAAAGACACAGTGAGTCAAATAAAAGCTCAATGAAAATCCACAAAATAAATACACCAGGATGGGCTGTATTTAGTGGCTATGCTATTTTTATATTCCCACCAGTAATGTATGAGATTTTCACTATCCCAACTCTGCAATTCTGAGATTTTTCAGCATTTTATATACTCACCATTTTAATGGTTGTATGGTATCTTACTATGGTCTTGAATTGGTCTTGAGTTGAATTACTTAGACTGATCTTTTTCATGTGGCTATTTTTTATCATTCATACGTATTCTTTTACAAAAAATTTTCAAAATTGTACTCATTTTCAAAATGGAGAATTTTGTTTACTTACTGATGAGTTTTGATAGATTTCATTTTAGAAAGAAATCTCCTTTTAAGGGCTGGAGTGATGGCTTGGCAGTTAAGGCATTTGCCTGAAAAGCCAAAGTAACCGGTTTTGATCCCCCAGGACCCATGTAAGCCAGATGCACAAGGTATCACATGTGTCTGGAGTGTGTTTGCAGTGGCTGAAGGACCTGGTGTGCCCATTCTCTCCCTCTCTCTCTCTCTCTCTCCTTCACTCTTCCTCTCAAAAAATTAAAATAAATAATTAAAAAATTAAAATATCTGGTTATAAGACATATCTCACATACATAATTTACAAATGAGTTCTCCTTATCTATATGGCAGCTTTGTTCTCTGAAGAGAATGTAATAGGATCAAAGCTTTAACTCAATAAAGCTTAATTCCTCCTTATTTTTGGTGGGTTGTTTTTGGTGTTATCATCTTTATTTCTGGAGGAATGGTATTCCTTTTTCTTCCAAGCATTTGATTGTCCTCAGTTTACATTTAAATTCATGATCCATTCTCAGTTACTGTTTGTACATTTGATAAAATTTTGGCTAGTTCTTTTCTCTTTCTGCTCCCCCTCCACTGTGGATACTCATTCAATGGCTTGAGGGCTTCTTAAAGAAGACCTTTTCCCATTGGCCTGTCTCTGCCGCTTTGGCCAAAAGTAATTGACCATAACCATACAGGCACCATACTACTGTTCCACTGACAAGCATCTGTGCTATTCCCCAATGCCCCTGTACTGACTACTGCAGTATAAGATAGGCTTCACAGCTAGCTGTGAACTGACTAGTTTCTCACCTGGACTTTTTCACAACTCTTTTGGGAATACTGGTTACTTTGTCTTTAAATTTAAAATATCCATGTAAGTGTGAGGGCATATGTGTCTGCATATATCCATCATGCATGGATGCAAGTGTGTATGTGTGTGTACATGTGTGTACACATGTGTATATGTGTGTGCATGTGTGTATGTTTGTGTGCATGTGTGTGCACAATTGTGTGTACATGTGTGTGTTTGTATACATGACTATTTTAATGTGTGTGTGTGTGTGTGTATGTGTGTGTGTACATGTATCAGAGGACAACCTCACATGTCATTCCTTACTAATTCCTTCACACTGTGTTATGGCAGGTTCTCTCATGGGCTGGGAGTTCACCATTAAGCCAGACTGTCTGTCTCATGAACCCCAGGAGTCTGTTTGGCTCCCCACAGCTGGGATCGCTAGCATGTACTGTGATGTCAGCAGATTGGCATGGACTCTGGGGTCACACTCAAGTCCTCATGCTTATAGACTGACATGGACTCTGGGGTAACACTCAAGTCCTCATGCTTATAGATTGACATGGACTCTGGTGTCATACTCAAGTCCTCATGTTAATTGGACAAGTTCTTTGCTCATTGAGCTACCTTCCCTAACCCTAACACAAAGCTCTTAACTGACACATCTATAAAATTTATTTTATGAATTTATTTAGAATTGTGTTAAATCTGAAGTTCAACTGGGGCTTGTGTGACACTGATTTTTTTTAAGTGTCTTAGTTCCTTCAATTTGTTCTATTATTGTCTTTTGTCAGCATTTTGAGTTTTCTGCTTTAATGTCATGTCTATATTTTGGTAGACTACACCAAAGTATTCTACCTATTAAGGAAGTTTTCAAATCATAGTGATTCTTTGTTAATACAGGGCTTTACTTTTTATTAGAGTATGTAACATATCAATTTAAACTTTATTTAACTATCAACTATATCAAAACCTTCAGAAGTAAGTTCATCAGTTCTATAAGGAATCTTTGTACATGTCTTAGAATTTGGTGCATAGATAATCCAAATTATTTCTGGGGCTATACTTTTATTTCTTCTTTTGAATTTATAATACTTTTATTTTGATGTTGAATAGGAATGATTACAGTGAATATTGTTATGTTATCTCCTATACTGATGAGAATCCACTGAATCTTTTCCTTATTAGGCATAACTGAAGCTAGGAATTCTGAGAGTCACTGGATACTGTGATCATGGCATATGTATCAAGTGGTCTTCCTCTTATATCTTCTGTATGAGACAGTGAAATACAAGTTCTTTCTTCCCCAATCAACAGTGAATCATTATAGACCAAGAGATTTAATTTTCAGAAAGGTTTTAACTATAAATTCACTTTTAATAGTAATTTGACTACTTCACAACTTAATTGTGATACATGGTAGACTGAAAAGCATGGTTTCATTTGGTATATCTTGTTGAGTTTGGGGCTGAGATATTTTCCCCATGTTTCCTCAGTACCCTTTCAGTGGATGAAGGCTTGCCCCGGCATTCTTCTTTCTAATCAGTCAATTTGTATATTGGTAACTGGCATCTCCTCTTTTCTTTTTCAGCCTAGATTCTCATCATCTCATTGTTCTGTTGAAAGACTCAGCTTTTGGCTGGGTTTGATTGCTCTATTTTTTCTCAGTCTTAAATTCTGTTGACATATTATTCTGCAAAAGTTCCTTCTTTTGGCATAGTTTGCCCTTGTTTTTCTTTTTCCAGGAAGTGAGCAGTCATATGCTCAGTTTCAGACTTCGCCTCTTTACCAAGAAATCAATCCTCACTATGCAGTGCCCACTGTGAACAGCCTTAAGTTGATCTGACATTTTTTTAGTTGTATTTTTATTTTATTTCAGTTCAACATGCTTCTTAATTTTCTTTGAGAGTTCTCTATTGATGTATAGGTAGTTAAATATAGGTTTTCTAAATCCTGTCTACACACTGACTTCCTGATACTCTTTAAATATTCCTATTTTGGGCATCATACCAATTTATATGGGTTCTACCCATTAAAATTTACTTAAAAATTTGCTTTAATCACAGGGTATTACTCAATACAGTTCAGTGATCTGCAGAAGGATTTGCCAGCTCTGGTTTGAGTGGTGTGCTGTGTAGTTGTGAAATAAGTCCAGCTGTTTACTGGGGTGCTCCTCTCTCCTTTGCACTCAGTTTTTCTGTCATGGGCTTGTCAGCCTATGAGAGGAGAAACTTCCATTGAGATTCCAGCCATGTCTTTGAATTCATATCATCTTCATTTCTTATAGCATGGATAAGATGAGACCAGCTAGCTTTATCCATGGTAATTTTCGTTTATCTGAAATCCACCTTGCTTAATATTAATATAGCTGATTTCGTCTTTCATCTGATTTTTCTGTATTAGTGTCATCAATGTCCAGCTCTACTCTGCCATCTTCCTAATCAGTCCTAGTCTCTGTCTTTTCCATCCTGTCCCCAGTTAGAGGGCTAAGGCTCTGATTATCTCACAGTCCTGTCCTCTTCCTACGAGTGCACCCACCTCCATTGTCCAGTGGCCGATAGAAAGAAATCAATAGAGTTTCAATGTCACTTTTAGCAGAGCTCTGCATATCAGAACAAAAGACAAGACATGACACTTTGGAGTCATGGCTGCAGGTTTTGAGCATCCTGGGATGACGTGGTGTCTGGGGCACTCGAGAGTGAGGGTTGATGAAGAAGGGGTCAGCAGCACAGGACAGTCCTCACTTCAGTGCCTTTCATAAGGCTGTACTCTTGCACTGCACCTCACTGGAGGGATGATGATCCTGCAGTGTGCCGAGCCCTGCTTCTGTGCTGTGGATATGGCTGACTTCAGCTGGTGAGATCACAATGCCAGCTACATTGACAGCTCACAGAGGCTGGGGATTGCATTGCCCCACAACCTGTTTACTGACCTTTATGTTTTGGTGTTAGTAACAACATCTGATGGAATTTGTTAATTTATAATTTTTGTTAATTTATAATGTTCTAGTTTCACATTACATGTGTTTTACTATGCAGTTATGTTCAGCCCCATCGCCAGGCCCCTTTCAAGTGTCCTGGCTTCTACAGGCACTCATTAAACACACTAATTTCAAAATTCAAAGCTAGAACCAACATATGAAAAGAATAAGATGCACTTGGCTTTCTTGACCTAGGGTACCTTACCCAATATATATTTCCAGTTCCATCTAGTTTCCTGCAAATTTCATAATTTCCCTTTTCTTTATAGCTGAATAATTTTTTGTGTATATATACCACATTTTTATTATCCAGTTTCAGCTTACACCATTAATTAACTGTTGATCTATATGTAATGTCTGTCCCATTATATTGGTCATATTTCAACGTCTTTTCTAGCATTGGTTATTGTCACATCATACAAGTATCAGTGACTTAAAACAGGCAATTTACTGAGCATCCTTTGAGAAAGATAGCATATCAAAATGTAATTTTTATGTTCTCATAAAATGGCTTCAGATATGTATTTGTAAATGGTGTGCTGTTAGAGATTGCCTTTAACTAAAATCTGGAATTCTAAACTTGAATTTCTCTCTGCTCTCCTGCAATTTAGATTTTTATCTAATTAAAACTTCCCTCTTATCAGTCTTTGTTTTTGAGGCTGTACTATGTTTTCTTTTTCTAACCTCATTTTGTTGTTGTTGTTGCTGTATAGTTCCAAAGAATCCTTCACTGCCCTAGCAAACAGCATTGCTTCCACTGAAGCCCTTGTGCTTTTCTGTTTCAATATGAAAGATGCCAGTCCCAGCAGCAACTGCTGCTTGCCCTGAGGAAGAGATTTAAGATCTTTCTTAGCTATGGTACCTCACATTTAAACCATCACCCCTGGTCAAAAATGTAGGTTGTAAAACCAGGAATTTCTACAAAGCTGTGAAAACAATAAGAAACAGTGGCAGTTTCCTGCAATAATTTCTCATGTTAAGTACAGTTGTCATCTGGAGTCTGTTGGCACCAAGCCAGAGACAGCCAGGAGGCTTAGTGCAAATAAATACCCTGAGGAAGGCAAAAAGAAGCTTAACTTAAGAAATGCTCTTTTATAGTGAATGAATCTCTGTCTCAAAAGAAAAAAAAAAAGCTTATTTGAACAATTTGAACAGTATCAGTTAAGGGAAATAAGTATTTAGTAGTTTTCTATTAAGAATACAAGCTAAATTTTCCCAACAAAGAGAGAAAGAGAATATGTAATTCCTCCATTAAGCTTTATTAAGAAATTACTTTTCTCTGGTCCTGCTGGCTTACTGTAAAATCTCCACTGTCCCCTGTACAACTGAGTGGATCAACATACCCAGGACGTATGAACTCAGAAATTATGGGAGATAGTGTATGAGGGGTTCAGTGAGGATAACAGTAAAGATAAGGAAATCCTGGAAGTCAGGGGACCATCTGGAGGGAGGTGCAAGGAAAGGAGGAGTCTCCAGGAAGGAGGAGAGATGGGGCTTGCATTTGTCTTGTTTTTGTAGTTTGGGACAAAATACGCAAACAGAATCAGCATATGGGAAGGAAGGGATTATTTTGGTTTATTATTTTAACAAGAAGTTTCATCATGGTGGAAAAGCTTGGTAAGAGCAGAAGTGAGGCAAACTTCACTTCAGCAGGAAGGAAGTAGAAAGAGGGAACTGAATGCAATAGGCAAAAAGGCTAGACTGTAAAAAACTCAAAGCCTGATTCCACTGACACACTTCCTCCAGCCAGGCTGCACCTCCCTAAGGCGCTACAACCTCCTGTAGAGCACCAGCAGCTATGGGTGAAGCGTTAAAACACACGGTGCTATGGGGGACAATTTCCATTCAAACCACAACAGGGGTAATGGGTGGAAGGATCTGATTGAGAGTTGGGCATTGATAAATTGATACTTCCCAACACAGCTCAATTTCCAACATCACTGCTGACCACTAAGACTTCTAACCCCTAAGCCCACACAGCTCATCCTACCCTGCTGTTTAGAGGAATGTTAAACGAAGCTCAGTTCATAAGAAAATCTAGAACATAATAGTAGCAAGTGGGGCACATAAATGTACCATATTGGTAATAGGAGCAATTGACAGCCCAGTGAAAAAGAACATAGGAACTTTGTAATTTCCACTAAAATTTAGTGTAGTCTGAAACTCTTAACATCAAAAAGTTTCTGATTTATTTATAAAGAGAAATCTAAAATAGATGAAACTGCTGGCCTTTCTCAGACTGTGAAGCTCATGGGAGCAGCTTTTCAAATAAAGTTCACTCCAGTGACCCAGTGGCGTTCCTGTCTAAGTCTTTGGGGCACCTCTGCACTACGGGTTAGAATGTGAAAATTATCTTTCTTTCTTTCTTGTTTGCTTTTCACTGAGAACCAGCTGTGTTCTTTGCTGGCAGCCATCTGTTTTCCTGTGAAATAGTCAGCAGTCATGTCCTGGTTGGTAAGTTATCTATTGGTGAATTTTTAGTTTGCAAAAGGCTGTCTTCTAAACGAAGTGGTTCGTAAATTGTAAGGCCTATTCATGGGGAGGGTGGAAATAAGATGAGTCCATGGAAAGAAAGGTGATGTGTTCAGTCTCCCTTGGGTTCAGGAGAGGGCAAAGAGAAAGGTGATAAAATATTTCAAAAATTTTTCTCATAAATATGAAATAGGTAAAATGATAAACTGAAAAAAAAAACAGATAATAAAAAAGGAACTAACCTAAAGTGAAGATTTTAAAACAATACCCCAAAGCTGGAGAAGGGATTATGAGGGGATGTCTGCCTAGAATGTGCAGCCTATGGTCCAGAATATCACAAAATATTAAAATAAACAAAAATAAAACCACCACCTAATGGGTGTTTGATACCAAAATCAATCATTTCTTTAATGTGGGAGAACAGGGTATGCTACAGATGTGAAGGACCATGAAAGGCTTCATATATTTCATGGTTACTACTATTATGTCTTTGAACCCTACAAATAATTTACCAAAAGGCATGAGTATCCCAAATCTAGAAATCTGAAATGTTCCAAGTTTCACAATTTTTACATATCCTCATGAGATAAGGCCATGAGTGGAAAGTTCCACATCTAACCTTGCATGACAGGCTATAAACAAACTGAAATACACCAAAAATATGGAATAAAATTTTTACCCAGTATTCCATTCTGTCTATGATTTTGCATCAGGGTTTATGGAGGATGTAGGACAACCTTACAGCTAGGAAACATTTATTCTCAGTATACACAATGGGAACTTAAAGCTCAGAAATCCAGTCGTTAATTGACCAAAACTGCAGAATTATGAAACTGATCATGTGAGAATTTTGTACTGTATTTTTTTCTGATTCTGAGTAATTATACTTGTTTATTCTTGATTCTCTTGTGCCTATGTGTATGTATGTGTGTGAGAGACATGTGTGACTTTACTGGTAATATAAATTTTGACAAGTTGCTTTATTTCATTTAAAACCTCTGAAACATCTTGTTTTAGTTAGCTTTGTATTGATGTGACATAGAAACTGACAAAAAGCATGTCATGGGAGGAAAGTTTCATCATGGCTTATAGTCTCCAGTGGAAACTCTGCGAAAAGCGTGGCATGAGCAGAGGCTGGATATCACCTCTGCCATAGCATGTGGAAAACAGCAGCAGGAGAACTCAGTCCCAGCAAGGAGGAGCTGGCTATAACATCCCAAACCTGCCCCAACATACCCCTCCAGCAAGTCTCCATCTCTTAAATTGTCATTAGCTTGAGATCAAACATTCAGAAGACATGAGGTTTTGTAGGATATCTTATTTAAGTGACTACATTTCAACCCTGTACCCTTAAACTGTGTCCATTTAAGGTGTAAAGTCCAATGTATTCAGTCCAGTTTTAAAGGTTCTCATAGTTTTTATCAATCACCAACACTGTTCAAATATTCATATAGTCTAACATCACTTAACTGTGAGTTTGTAATGCAACAGAGTAAATTTTTGTACTACAAAATATGGCACTTAGGGAAGGAAAGATTGAACTGATGCAAAATCTAAAACAAAGAGGATAAACATCAAATTCTATAGCCCCAAGTCCAACACATGTAACCAGTGAGGAAATCTCTAGGGTTCCAGTTCTGCCCCTACAGGTGAACTGCCCACAGCCTGGACAAAACTCCAATGCACACCAGTAGCTCTCCTTGGTGGCCGTTCTATAGTCCTCGCATCACAAAAAATAAAATCCATGGGCCCCTACTGCAGCCTGCTGTTCCTTCTCATGGCTCCATTAGGCCTCCAAATAGCAACTCCAGTAATCCTGCCTCACATTGCCCAAGGGCCATTTCAAAAAAGAACAAACGATGTTTGCAAATCCAATGACCCTTCCTTTCTTGCTCTTGTTAAACTCCCATACTATCAAGCAGGCTGCGGAATTTTTTTTTTTTGTTTGTTTGGTTTTTCGAGGTAGGGTCTCACACTAGTCCAGGCTGACCTGGAATTAACTATGGACTCTCAGGGTGGCCTCGAACTCACAGTGATCCTCCTACCTCTGCCTCCCGAGTGCTGGGATTAAAGACGTGCGCCATCACGCCCAGCCCTCTGCGGAATCTTTTAATCCAGGCAGGTAAAGCTGACTTTGAGGAGCAGGTAAGCACTTCAGCATGCTTCCTTCAGGCTTGCTGCTTTCAAGAGTCAACATTCTCCCTGCTTTCCCCACACAGAACAGCTGGCCAAATCCCAATGTGAGTCGTCTCTCAAACAACTGCAGCGTAAGCAGGCTGTAGCCTCCTTCCCAACTTTAATTTCCTTGTGTGTCACATCCTTCTGTTCACACTAGCTCACATCTCATCAGTTCAACACTGCTCAAGTTCTCAGGATGCCAGCAGAATTCAAGTAGCCTTTCACATATACTGCTTCTAGCCCAGTCCAGACAAAATTCTTTCTTTTCCCCATAAGCTAATCGTATAGAATCCAAAGTTTTATTTGCATTTAAGCCTTTCAACTCTGACTACAATAGTTCATTAAACTCTGATTATAGCCTTCTAATCAAATGCCCATTTCTTGTATTCTACTTATTCAATGAATTGGATCATCCTTTAGAACTTTATGTCTGCCTTAATTATTGTATGTTAGGCTAATCTCCTTGTCCTTTATAATTTGAGATTAAATACTATTACCTGCTTGTGGAATACCCCGCAGTTTCACTAGAGATAAAATGTACCTGGACATCTTCTTCATTTGTGATCTTTAATAATAACTCTACTTCTCATAGCTTCATTTTCTCTAAGTTGGAAACAATAATATGTAGGGTGATTTCTATTTAAAAAAAAAAAAAAACACTTCAAGCCGAGCATGGTGGTGCATGCCTTTGATCCCAGCACTTGGGAGGCAGAGGTAGGAGGATTTCCATGTTCGAGACCACCCTGAGACAATATAGTGAATATCAGGTGGGCCTGTATTAGAGCGAAAAATGAAAAAAATTAAAAAAATAAAAAATAAATAAAAGCACTTGGAATTAAGAATGTGTGATTTTTTTCCTATGATATTTATGAAAGTTAGTCTCATGTTAGATGGTAAATATGACTTTTTTCAGTTATTTTTTTGTGGTTGCTTCTTCTCCTTCTTCTTCTGCTTTGCTAGACTCTATTTTGGATGGGATCTAAACTCACTCATTGTATCACAAGGAACAAAATGTAAAGCTCCACTAGCAGCTTAAGAGAGGGTAAAAGTATACTTCCTATAGATCTTATTGTTAAATATTTTAAAAGGAACTTTCATCAGCATAATTCCCAGAAGATACCAAACTAATTCTAAATGAGTCTCAAGGCTTTTCTTCTCTATATTGCAATTAAATTTAGAGACATGCCCAACTTATTACTGAAGGATATAGTTTATATTTTGTTATCTTATAGCATTCAGATTAAGACTTGTGGTTTCATAGAGAAATTCAATCAAAATGTTAGAAAATAATTTAGACTTGGGTTAGACACAAAGCTAACATTTACTATGAGTTACTCTGGGAAGGTCTCTGAGCTTTTTGGTTTCTTAGTTTTGTTATGTAGAAAGGTTGCCTATGGTCATTAAACTGGTATTAAGTGATGGTGAGTGAACATCTTTCTAAAGCAAAGTAACTTTTTTTTTTTTTCATATAGGAGACATGCAGAGGAGATTGCATATGGTTTGAAGAGAGACATGTGGTGAGGAAGCCCAACTCTTATGGAAGAAAATGGAAGACCAGGTGCCTAGATATTGGGAGATTAGTCTGGCTGGGAGATAGACTCCAGGACCTCTCTCCACAAACCTCACAGGCTTCCAATCTGAGTTACACCTGTTGCTTTTTCTGTTTTTTTTTTTTTAAATTACCTTCTATATTACGGTAAAAACAAAATACAGTTTTAACCATCTTAAGAACACAACTCAGTGGCATCAGTTTTAGTCACATTGTTGTGCAACCATCACTGCTGTCTATTTCCAAAACATTTCCTTATTCCTTACAGGAACTGCTTTCATTAAGAGACTGCTCCTCCTTTTCCCTCCTCCACCACTTGGCGACCTGCATTCCACTATCTGTAACTATGAAAAAGCAAAATATCTTAATCAACCTAGGAGTAAGCCTTTGTGGAAGAGCACTTTAGGGAAAAGGGGGAACATATAGGTATATCAATCTTTAATTTTGTGCCTAAGTGACTATTTTAGAAGTGGCCAAAATGGCAGAATAATTAAAAATATAGAAACTTGAGGGAGGGAAGAAGAATGGAGGCTAATTGTCAGGCTTGTTTGATTTGAAATATTTTATTATGAGAAGCCTCTGAACTAAATTCCTGAAAAAGTGATGCAAACCACTTCCAAACAATGATAGAACTCCAGAGGTGGAATGTTGCAGGATCACAGCCAAATTACCCTGTACTGCATTTAGTCCCTTAGTTGCTATTTATTGACCATCTATGTGCCTTGGCCTAATATCTTGCAGACTATCAGTTGATCAGAAGTGATCTTTTGGAAATGTACCTACCGACCTTCAGACCCTGCCAAACCAAGGGCTAAGAATGTAAAAATGAAAAAAAAAAAGAACCTCCATAATTTTCTTCTGAATAACTATTAATTTTCTGTAATAATTCATCTCAAATAGAGAGAAAACATGTTTATATCTGCTGTTCCTAGTATGATATGAGAAGATGTATACATTCTCTAATGTAGGTCAATCCAACATGTCCAGGGAAAGTGGAATAGAAGCCAAGGAGAACACAATAACCATCTTTGGATTATGGCTCCTGTATGAAGTATGACAGAGGTTTACCCAATCTCCTTCCCTATGAGCTATTATGGATTGACAGAACCAAATCAAGTGTATAAAATGTCCAGAAAAGATAGAAGTTCCCAGAGTTCTGCTTCACTTTTCCTGCATTTATAATGAAACTCAAGATTTTTTCCTTTTTATTCAAACTAGTTCTATCTGGCACTCTTTTTTTTGTGATTGTAAGCTTTTATCGTAGATAAATTGAAAATCTGCTTTTCATTTCCTTGGGCTTGATTCTGAGTGTGGATTGAGCAATTCTGTGTAGATGGCTCTTCTCAGTTGTCAGCCATCCAAATATTGAAGCATAGATAGCCTAATGTTACTCTATAAGAACTCTTCATATATTACAGATTGCACACATTGATTGTGCTATAAAGTTGTCTTTATATTTGATGTGTCAGTTTCTCAGATCTATTGACATTCAAAGTTTAGGTGCTATTATCAAATGATTCCTTGAAATCCCTAACCTAAACAAATATTGCATATTATTTCATTTCCCATGGTTTCAGGATAAATAAATTATCCATAATGCATCAAATTGCCTAAAAGCCAGACCTTAAAATAATTCTGGCATGGTTCTTTTCTCATCTGAGTTTCAGACCTTAGGACATTACCTGTGGTTTTATTCATTATAAAAAGGATGACAATAGAAGTTCCGTTGCAGCTATACAAAGTGTCTACAATATACTTTGGATATTTTAAGGAGTATCTTAAGACAATTCAATGTGTCACAGAAGCCTATTTATTAATATTTCTCCTGCCACAAGAATTCTCATATTATTTCACATCTCCTCAATTTCAAAAAAAAATTATTTTGGAAAACATATTTAGTTTCTTAAATTATTGAGCTAGTTTTTGAAAGACTATCTCTAGCTAAGTTTTGCCCCTCTCTTTTATCAGAATGCTATTTTGCAAACCAAACTGGATTTTCCATCACAATTTCTTCCATGGCTCTTTAAGGGAAGAAAATGATCAAGGGATACATTTACCCTGTGGTGTTCACAGCTTGCTCATCTTTGCCCTGTATCTTCTAGAGGCTTTTGGAAGTGACAGAATACTCCTCTCCATCTGCCTTTCCTTGAGTGGCATCCAGCACTAAGCAGTGAGTAACAAGAGGAATAATCTCTTCACTAAACATAAGCAGTTACATGGGCCACCTTGGAAAGGGTTACGGATCCTTCCCATGGTCAGCTTTTATCTAGTAAATGTTCTCTGTGGAAAGTGAAGAGACTCAGACCTGTTCTCTCAATTCTGATTGTAAGACAGCCCTGCTTACCGCATCAGTCAGTATCATTGGTCCGCATGCCCTCCTTGTGGGCACTCCTGTCTTCACTCCTTCAGAGTGGATTCCAGGAACTGAAAACCTTGGAAAGCTAAACTTGCACGTATTGCACCCAAGACCAGCAATGACCTCAGCTGACGGGAAGTACACAAAGCTTACATTAACATCATCAGGATATGAAAAGAGAGAATAGTTCTGAACTGAATTTTATGAAGTCAACAAGTGTGTTTTGGGAAACACGTTACAGGCCAGGGCCTGGAGAGATGACTTAGCAATTAAGGTGCTTGCCTGTGAAGCCTAGGGACTTTGGTTCAACTCTCCAGAACCCATGTAAGCCAGATGCACATGCTGACAAATGCATCTGACATTCATTTGAAGTGGCTAGAGGCTTTGGCATACCCATGCTCTGTCTCTGTCTCTGTCTCTCTCTTTCCCTCACTCATAAGTAGTTGGAGGTAGGTCTTAATGGTTATGGTGCTTGCCTGCCAAGTCAAAGGACCTAGGTTCCCAAGTAGGCCAGATGCACAAGGTGACATACTCTTCTGCAGTTAGTTTACAGTGGCTGGAGGCCCTGGCACACCCATTTCCCTGCTTCTATCTCAAAAAACGTATAGACCAGTATTTTTCATAAATGCAAATGCATACATCATAACTCAAACACATAAAACTGAATGTATCACAATTTTGTTAGTTTGTTCCTATAAAATCTCTTTGTATTTAGTCCACAAAAATAAATTTTGTGCAATAGACAATGAATAAATAAATAAATAAATAAATAATAGTAGAGAAACTTTAATTGGCATGATGAAAAGGTAGAAATCACCCAGCAGTCATGAACAGAAGAAAGGGTAAGTAAATGTGAGATCTTTATAACTGAATAGCACGCAACATTAAAAATAAGCCATAGTTATAATACAACAATACGGAATAATTTCATGAAATATTTCATATGTATCCACAATGTATACATTTAATGAATCCACATTTCTGTGATGTTGAAATTGAGCACGTTTGATCTGTAGACATAGCATTTAGGAATATTTTGCCTTCAAATAGGAGGAGTGGATAATGATAAGGGAGTTACATTGCAAACACAATTTTTTAAAACACCCGTTCATCACGTTTATCATCTAGTTGGAGTTGACAGGTCATAAGCAAGAAAATAAATAAAATAAGTAGGCAGCCAATAAATGATAAGAACATTGGAGGAAAAAAAAAAGAAACTGTGGTAACTATGAAGATAGAAAACATAAAGTGGAAGTAGGTTATGAGTAATAAGCATGTTTCTTGCTATCAATACAGCTGTCAGGAGGAGCTGACTGAGGAAGCTAGATGTGCACAGGGAAGGTAGGGGCAGCAGCTACCAAATATGCTTCATTTAATTGACGTTCTGAGCAGAGAAATGTGACTGGTGAAGGACCATTGTTTAAAGCTTTGCTCTGGCTGCTGTGATACTTGCAAGTGATGGGAACAAGTCCAGAACAGCTCTGAGGTGGTGGGCTAGGTCCAGACAGGATATATGAAAAGTCCTACTGGGAGGATTTGGTCCAAACCAGGCGACTATGTAAATCAGCCATCCCAAGTCGAGTTGACACCAAATCACACCTGCTCACCATGCTTGATTTTCAAATGAAGACCCTAACGAGACCACAATCATCTAACGTGACATACCTGCCCCACCTTATGCATGATTCTTTCACCCACAATAAATGGTGAAGTCTACTGAGGTAAACTTAGTATTTATTGTACCATAATTTAAATATAGTAAGATAAATATGATAGCATTTAACTACAAATATTATTTCCATCAGTATCATATTCAGTGATAATGGTACAGAGCAAACAAGTATTTTTTTCATGAAGTAGGAGAAAAACACTCATGGCGACTACAATCCTTGTTTCTGTAACTGGTCACATGGCCTTAGTTGGTACTTGAAAACTGCCTGCTTCAAGAACTTATTCTGTATTTGTTTACTTACAAGTAGAGAGAGACAGACAGAAAGATAGAGAAAGAGTGGGGCGAGGGGGCAATGGGTGCACTAGGGCCTGTAGGCGCTGCAAACTCCAGACATATGTGTCATCTTGCGCATCTGGCTTTATGTGTGCTACTGGAAATTAAATGCGGGTGGTTGGGTTTTTCCAGAAAATGCCTTAATCACTGAGCAGTCTCTGCAGCCACAAGATTTTTTGGAAAGTTTAAAACCCAGATGGACTCCATTATGATAGCTAGTTATGCAGTAGCATATATACTGATTCTAAGTGGTATGCTCTGGCATAACAATATGATTTTACAAATGTCTCCACTTGCCTCTTCTCTTTTTGGTATTTTCAGATAAGATCTCATGCTATCCCAGGCTGCCTGAAATTCACTATGTAGTCTCAGGCTGGCCTCAAATTCACAGCAATCTTCCTACCTCTGCTGCTAAGTGCTGGATGAAAGGCAAGCACCCACACACCCGGCCACAACTTGCCATTTTTATTGGAAATATTGATGCATATGTAAGAACATGGAAAAATAGATTTTAGTACCTGCCAAAAGACACAGCTAAATCAAGAATTTTATAGAGAATAGTAAAACGTATGTTAAAGGGGTTTTCTGTGTTCACTGTTAACAGATCTGGTGCTGCCCACATAAGGAGAAGTAACACAGGAAGACATAAAATTAATAGATGATGCATGTGCCACCTAAATTTATATTTACTATAGTATTATTGCAAAGCACATTAAGAAAATGTATGTATAAAGTAATAAAAATGAATAATGTAGGGCTGGGAAGATGGCTTGGCAGGTAAACGCACTTGCTACGCTAGCATAGGGATATGACTTGATCCCCAGTTCCCATATAAAAATCTCTGGCATGGTACACATTCCTGCACCCAAGCATTGAAGGGCCCAGGAACAGGAGGATTTTCTGGCTCCCTGGTAGCCAGTGTGATAGGGGTGGAGGAATAGGAAGCTTTTGATTCAGTAAGAGACACTGTCTCAGGGAAGTGTTAGAGAACACCACATGTCTTCTTTGTCCTCTGTACACATGTGCATGGGGTAGTGCATCTGCACATACATGTGCAAATACCATATGTACATGCACACACACCAAAGAATATAAATTGAAATAGAACTGAATGGATAATGGCAAGGAACTCATCATGAAAACTGATATTTTTTATGACAAAGGGACTAAATCATCATCAATTCCAAGAATTTCTCCAGTGCTTCTCCTTATAGTGTTGACATAATTTACTCTTTGGAAATAAGATGCATACTAATTGTCTGTCAAATGTTTAAAAGATTTTATGAATTAGGACATGTTACAAGGTGTTTATGATGCCACTAGAAATTTGTGTCAGAACTTGATAACGAAAACTAGTACGTAGATTTAACATTTTAAATATATTGGGCCATTTATTCAAATGAGTTAAACACCTATTTTTAAGGAGAAGATCAACTCAACAATGCAATGTTTCAAATAAGAACAACATTACAAGTGAAACTGGAAGTGAGGCATATGCAGTTTAAGGCAAAAAAAATATGCATTTTGACACATTGTCTAAACACAGTCCTGTGGATGGCAAAAAAATCATATTACTTTGCCTTTGAATTTGTTGAAACAATTTAAAAATAAATGTTATTTCCTGAAAAATAGTCAATATTTCAGCATATTTGAGAGTCAATTTTTATTCAATTTAAATATTGCCTGCAAGCTTTCAAGTGGAATGCAGTCAGCACCAATCTGACATACAGCTTTAAAAAATTGAGTGTGACTCTTTCCTGCACTTGTAGGCCGTATCTTCCCTCATTTCATAGTCACTACTTATCCCTGTCATTGCTTTTTGGAATCACCTGCATCTGTGAGCAACTATTTCCAAGTGTGAAGCGCTAAAGGAAAAACTGGAAAAAAATATTTGATAAGCACCTTGAGAACTCACTGAAAATTGAAGTACTTTTAAGGAACCAGATGTTGATTTCTTTTTTCTAAAAAAAGGAAAATTTAATGGATACTATTTAGAAAAAAACTTAAATCAAAACCACAAAAATAGGCCATATAGAATAAGCATACTGCCAAAAAGAAGAAGAAATATAAAATATTTCAAACAAAAATATTAGTTTAACTGTAGATAGATTGTTTCAAAATTTTATTTATGCACAACTTATTTTAAAGCAAAAACAGAAATTTAAAGATCGTTTATCCACATCTATATCTCTCTGAATTCACTATATACTAAATGACAAACAGGAATTAAAAACAATATAGTTTCAATAAGTGAGAAAAATAGAAACATTTTTACTTCATTAATTGAGTAGTTATTAAATGATAGAAAAATAATACACAAATAAACATTCTAATAAAATATTATATTTTGTCAGTAATTTTATAGTTCTTAAACAATTTAAAGATGCCAAATGTTAAATTGATTGTGTGTATGTGTGTGTGTGTGTGTGTGTGTGTGTGTATTTGTGGTGTTTGGGATTAAATTTAGATATTGTACATGCTAGGGACTTCTCTAACAATGAGCTACACACTGAATAATATATTATTTAATATCTTTCTTTCTTTGTTTTGAATTATTTATTTATGAGAGAGAGAGAGGGCCAGGGCTTCCTGCTGCTGCAAACAAACTCCAGATTCTTGTGCCACTTTTTGCACCTTGCTTACATGGAAACTGGGGAATTAAAACTGAGTCCTTAGGCCTTTCAGGCAAGCATCTTAACTGCTAAGCCATCTCTCTAGTGCAGGTTATTCCCTTGTATTCATCCTCCCCTGTTCCTGTTTCCCTACAGCCCTACTCTGTGGGTTTACCCTTCTATTCCAAATGTAAAAGATCTTTTCAAAAGTGATTAGATACTATATTATTTGTAAATTAATTTTACAAGAAATCGTAGGCATGAAGTAATATGTGTAGGAATGGCAAAGTCAATTATGGTATTCCAACTAATGAGACCATATGATAATAAAATTTTGAAGAGAATGAATTAAATTTGCTATTAGTACACTGTTTTCTGGTGTTTGACAATGACAACTATTGAGCTTCACTTATTTAAAGTCAGTGTAGAAAAAAAAAATTGATTCATTGTGCAGCTACTCTTCCTGTTCTCGAAGAGAGCATTGGAGCCTGCTGTTGCTTCAAGCACACCCCAGGTATGCCCAACTTTGTGCATCAGGCTATACTGTGGATACTGCGGCATCAAGCCAGGGCTATGAAGTTTGCAAGCAAGTGCCTTTAACTGCTGAGACATCTCTCCAGGCCCCATTTTCATTTCCTTATTAATGTAAATCTAATGATAACAATTGTCATTATTTTGCCAGGGAAGAGTTTTGTCAAGGTTTATCCATGCGGTTTGGACTTTGATAACTCAAGTAGATATGGCATCTTCTGGGCACTGTGTAAAAAGAAGTTTTCTCCACGACAAGAGTTGCGGCTTGGAGACAGTGTTATTTCTACATATTCCTCTCGACCTGGATCCTGCATTTAAAAGGTTGGGAATGCCAGGACAAGTAGGGGCTTCAGGTGTCTTGCACCTTGCTTGTTTTACTGATCTTGAGATCACATTTCCTGATAGTTTTTGGAATCTGTGACTTTGAAATCTTTATTGTTAAATATATTGACTCCGCTCATCCAAAGACATGTCAAGTGACAAAGCTATATAGCAAGCCAAGACAGAAGTCCATATACTATCCCAATGGCACATCAGTAAGATCTGGTGAGTAATAGAAAGTTTACATTTAAATTGGCTTTTCTTTTTCTGAGCACACACACACACATACACACACACACACTCTCTCTCTCTACACACACATGTGTGTGTAATGTGGTGTGTGTGCATATAGAGTGTAATATGGTGTGTGTGATATGGTGTCCCATATATTTGTATGCAATAGCCCCAGTGGAACTTCAGGAGTCTGGCTCCATCCCTCTTCCTGACATTGTTAGAGCTAGAGTTTCTTAACTGATTTGGGAGCTCTGGGTTCTTATGATTCTTGATTCTCTGCTCCTCCATAAAACAGGGTTATAGACACTCATGGCCATGGCCATGCCCAGATGTTCACCTGGGACCCAGAGATTCAAACGCAGGTCTCAGGCCCCCTCAGGCCCTCATGCTTTTACAGAAGTACACTTAACCACTGAGTCATCTTTCTAGCCAATCTGTTCTTATCAGTTTAAATTAGCTTCTAATATGTGTAACATGATCTGATGAAATATTTTCTACATGGCATCAGAAATAGCACAAAATATTCCTCATCTCATCCAGCTGTTGGAAGTGTGGGGAACGTTTACTGAGCTATTCCTTCACATGCAGAAGGAGAAAATATGATTTCAAGAGATACTTGTACTTACCTAAGACCTTAGTGAAACTGTCTGGCAGGAAAGAAATACTTTATCTCGGGATCAAGGAGACTCAATGCACTACCACGTTTCATAAATGGAAGCTTCACATGAACTGGCTCTCTAAGGTAGTGAGACCATGTTCGTGTGAGCGATCTCTAAATCGATGCATGGGACCCACACTTCATCGCCATGGCTAAGATTTATCATGATAAACAGATGTAAAGCAGATGCCACAAAGGTGCATGGAGGTAGATCTGGAGATACCAGGCTCTGGTTTTCCAGGGACCCCCGCCCTTCACACTCTCCTGCCATGAGGACATAGGAGGTGGTAACTCATCAAGACCTTGTGCTGATAGAATTTGCTGGGAACAGCTCACATAGAGATCTTTTGTTGACACTGGAGTGTCAGAAATACAGTCTAAGTGTATTCAATATGAACTTCACTATTCACCAGTTGATGATTAGAAATGTTTGATCACTTCTGAGAGTAGGGGGAAACATTGTGAATTCAAGTCCAAAGAGACAATGAAAGTTAGCCAACCTCATAAGCAGGCCTTTTTTTTTAAAGAATAAGCAGTAGACCTGCCCTGCTAAAGCTTGAGATGGTTACCTTCAAGTATTGACTATGACAACGCTATCTGGATTAAAGATTCCTTTTATAAGTATCTATGGGAAAGTTTACAAATAAAGATTAGCATTTTAACTGGTGGACTTAACGAAACATGGGTCCCTCTGCAATGTTATCGCCCAACCTGTGTAGGGTATGAATGGGACAAAAATAAGATGGGAGAGTCATCCACTGCTTATCTCCTACCTTTCATTAGGATCTGCTCTGACCACTTCTCTGGTTCTCAGGATACCAGACACACACTGGAACCATAGCACTAGTATTCCCAGATTTCTAGCTGCAGCTGTCAGGTAATGGACCTGTGCATCTCACACTGCCTTATGTCTGGTAAAGATGCTGATCTACTAATCAGTTGTGTACAATACAGACAAAAGTGTTGCAACTTCAAGAATGTGTATGAAGCCAGACCTTGGCCTTGTTTGCATCTTACATCACTGTAGATTTCCTATATTAAAAGAAACGGTGCTCATGGAGATGTTCCAAAGTAGAGCACTTCAGCTATAACAATTCCTGATAATGTGAAAAATGAATAACCCATGATGGGTTTATTTACACAGTGTGCTCAGGCAGGTCAAGGAAAGAAGACATTAATTTTTGTTTCAATATCCCAGGAAAAGAATACTATAAAGTAAAATAATAATTTTGTAAATGTGAGTGGTAAACGATCCTGTTGCAATGATTAACACGATCTTCTGTTAGTCTGTACACATTCATACCCGATCCACCTGATCGTAGCCCTGCTCAGAAAATGAGGTGACTTCACTTCCGTTACAGCCCACACCTGTGGTTCTTGCCATTGCTAGCATGTTACCTCCTGGACTTTTTTCCAAAGTTGCCCTTCATGCCTAACACTGGGTTAGTGACAGGACCCCACAAATAAGCACATCTTGTTACTAGATAAGGAAGGTTATAGAGGCATAGGTCCTCCAGTGTTCTTATAGTTACACTTCCAATTTTGTTGGGAATTTTACATGAAATGGGGGGGAGTGAGTATGTAAGACAAAGGAAGACAAATGGCCTTAAGTCAGCCTCTCAGTTTATAGTCACTTTGAACTCTCACATTTACATATAAGCATGAGAGCTTAGGAATGACGCTGTAATCTGGTGTGTTATGACTACATTACCTTAAGACTGCATAGCTTTGCATAGTTATTATATAGTCATTATTGCCATTTGTGAATTTGGAAGTAATGCACTATTGTTAAGCAATTATGCCTAAACTCTCTATTAATTGGTGTCTTTTTCAATACAAATGTAACAGTTCTTTTATTTCTGTGCTGATTAATCCATACAAAGAAGAGGTGATCTTATACGCATTTTAGGAGCCAATGTTTACTTTCCTCTCCCACACACTTAACAAATAGCCCTTTTACTTCTGTTTGCCTCTTAGGGGACATGAACAAAATTACAATGCTTTTTCGCAAATTATTTGGCAGCTGGTGAGGAAATATTTAAGTCCATTAAATTAGGAAACCATTTTCTGAGCCCCCCGCCTCAAATTACACTATAAAACCCGGAGTAACAGTTCATAAAGCAGGGTTTTGCACACAATTAGATTCAGAATTTGAGGCCTCAACTACACATCAACAAATTACTCTTCTCAGTTTTGCTTCACAACAGAAATTCATTGCTGATGGGGAAATGTGCCTACATTAAAACTGCAAATTGATTTTTGATGAAATAAAGGGACTTGTGAGTTAGAGAAAATCTAATGCTTTCCTGACGACATGTTAAGCAGGAAAACATAACACCTGTGAGAAACAGAACAAGAGGCTTTTTTATAAAGGTGTGAATATATTGTTGTGACATTTATGAATGTTATATATCATTTGTTTTACAAAAGTAGTGAATGAAGGACAAAGAAAAATTACCTTTCCAAAAAGCAGTTTTTCTTTTATAGTGATACAAGGGATTCAATTAAAACCTTTGTAAGACTTAGAGATACCTTTGGTACCTAGCAATGTATAAAGTGATTGCTAAAGGGAGATTACAATGAGACCTTGAAAGAACTTTTCAATGTGGAGCTGGAAGTCCTTAGACTCCAAAGAACTCCACTTGGTTTTTATAGTTCTTGAGTTTGTATTGACTGACAATAAGCAAACATAAACCAACAGATTGTCTTGGACATTTCAAAGGACTTGAGATTATACAGCAGACAGACCATGACCTCAAAAATCTAGAGAAAATCTAAATCCAGAGAGTCTTGGCTAAGGCATGCTCTACTGGATCAATTGAAAACACAGGTTTTCAGGAAGAATTTTGAATAGTTTCTGAAAACTATATATAGGCCTGTATGATAGAGTGAAATGGGAGTCCAGAGTCATAGGGAAGGCCTATACATTGGTGGGTTTAACTGCCAGGCTCACGCAGAATCTCACGGAAGTTGCTGGAAGGATGAGGACAGAAGGAATCATAATAAGATATGCCCAAGATGTTCTTCATAACAATTTGACTGCTCTCCAGAGGAGAGAGCTTCATCAAACTGTTGTCCTGTTTGCCAAAAATCCAGCCCAAGCCAAGCCCAGCAGCCAGAGCATGGGCGGAGGTAGACGCAGGGGTGAGACCCACGACTATAGGAGCACGCTCAGTGCTCAGGTCCAGAGAGACAGCCCTGCCAAAGAACATAATTTATCATGTGGCCCTACCAGGCTGGCCTGCATGGTGAAGACAGGAAAGAACTTCCTGTGTGTGGGAAGAAAGCATCGCTACAGAACCGGTAAGAGTGTGCTTCATAGCAGAAAACTATTCCGTAGGAAAACCATGTTATCCGAACCCATGCTGGCCTGGAAAGACATCAACTAGTCAACCCCAGCACTTGGGAACATTCCAGACCCAAAGAGTACCAAAGGCAGGATCCATGACCAGGATCAGATTGGAAGACAAACTGGAAACCTCAGGTCAAGATTTTAAAATAAATGTTACAATTATAGGTCTGAACCTGATAGGAAACTTGGACCACATGTAAGGACGTATGGGTAATGGCTGTGCATACACAGAACATCTAAGAAACAAGAAAAGGGAGTTGTCAGAAACCAGGACCCTGCAATAAGCCGGAGCACGTGACACACCCTGCACTTGATTTCAGGCCGCACATGGATGAGCAGTCGGCTCTTTGAACATACACAACAGGAGCTTCTGCAACCGAGTGACATAAACACAATGATCCCCCGAAGTGTCTGTGAACTGTGCAGTAAGTGTAAAAAGTGCCTCGTGCATACGTTGCCTACATAGGAAGATGTGGAACCCTTAGACTAGAAAGTCTAAATTTATTGTAAATTTGGAAAACAATATCACAGGAAGAAGCAAAAAGAGAAATGGCTGGTCCAACTTCCTGGGGCCCAGAGCAGAATCCCTAAGGCTCAGACAAATGGAATGGAACAAAGTAAATACAAACGTCATTCCCCACAGGGGTCAGCAGTAACAAATGTCATACTGCTTTATATGTTGTCTGGAACGTTATATCCTGCTTGGATAGAGATTTACAGAGATGCAAGGGCAGGGGGATTCAGTGGTCCTTGTGATCAAAATTAGGAGAGAAGACATCAATATAATTTATGTATAGCCTATATACTTATAAATACAGATGGTTACTTACAGAAATATTTAGAGACAAGAAGACAAGAATATATATATATATATTGTATATATATGTATATATGTATACATATATATGTACATATATATGTATATGAATATATATATATATGCATGTATATGTATATATTCTTGTCTTGAGAAAACCTAAAAATAATGATATACTATTAGCCATGATCACACCTTACTCTCAAGTCTAACCTTCTAATTCCTATACAATTAGCACACCACAGAGAAATTACAGATTTAGAAGTACTGAAGAAAATGTGTAAGATGTGATTGGTCCACACTGATGACAGGACCCAAGAAAGGGTAGAAATGAGGCAAATAACTGAAACATTTACATGGGAGGGAGTATATCAAAGACCATACTGGAATTAAAAAAAAAAGTAAGTTTATGGTGCTAAAAATAAATACTGAGAAAATTAATTTGCAAGAAGAGATAAAACTCCCACTTTCAATGCGATTAAGACATCTCTTCTTGTAAATTCTAGGCACGAGAATTGCACCTTTCATGTACCATAGCAAAGAAACATGGAAATGGAGTGACTTCAAGGGAGAATTCTTTTTTTTTTTTTTTTTTTTTTTTTTTTTTTTTGGTTTTTCAAGGTAGGGTCTCACTCTAGCCCAGGCTGACCTGGAATTCACTATGGAGTCTCAGGGTGGCCTTGAACTCACAGTGATCCTCCTACCTCTGCCTCCCGAGTGCTGGGATTAAAGGCATGTGCCACCACTCCCGGCTTCAAGGGAGAATTCTAACAAACACCCGCCCCCATCAGGAGACATCGTTAGCATCAACAATAAGGAGTCATAATGTTGGCATGTATTACTGAATTGAAAGAATGAAGGTGCCAGTCACTTGTGGGTCATTGTGTCATCACCAAGTCTTCTTACAGTAGTCTAAGCACAGGGAAAATGTTAAGAGGATCCTAACAAAAAAATCATTCTACATAGCACCTTCCCAGTACTCATTTAAAATGTCAAGATGATCAAATGTTTTTCAAGTGTCTGAGAAACTGTCAGGCTGAGAGTACCCTAGTGGGGTAGATATATTGAGTACTGTAAGGCAATGTCTTAAAAAGACAATGAAATAGATAAAGGAGAGTGGAGAGAATAGTAAATCTGAATAAAATGCAGAATTTAGCCAATTGTAAAACAAACAAACAAAAATAGGAGGAAAATTCGAGCATCATGGTAGTAGATAGTCATGCACAGGGCAGAGGAGATGTCTCATCACATGCTTGCCTCACGAGCGTGAGTAGCTGTACGATCTCCAGGACCCACATAAAAGGGGCCAGCATAATGGCGTACACCTGTGATCTCAGTGCTGGAGAGTCAGTGACAGGCAGATCCGTCATGCTTGCTGACCTGCCAGACTAGCCTAATTGGTGCACTTCAAGCAAATGAGAGACTGTCATTAGGTAGACAGTGTTGCTGAGAAATTACACTTAAAGTTGTCATGTGACCTCCATATACAAGTTCCCACATGTGACCCACACACCTGTGAACATGCATATACACATGCATGTACATACACGTACGCACACAAAAAATCCTTAACAAAATCATGATCAGTATAAGTCAGAACGAGGACTCAGCCTGCACGTTGGAAGGACTTCCTCTGTTCTTCCAGCCCACCTTGTTCCAAGCTCATTGCTTTCCATATAAGGCCCAGAAAGATTCTTTGAGTACAAGTCTCTGATTTTATACTTTCTTTTCTGAAAAATAACAATATTTCATTTATATACCTGTTTTACCCTGCTCAATCAGGCTTCTCCAAAAATATCAACAGTGTTACATTGTATTTTACTCATTTCCTTTCTCCAGAGCAATTACAAGACACAGGGCTTCATTCTGCCTTTGCTACTCTTTGGGTCTGGAATGTTCCCAAGACATCATATACCAAATAGTTGATCTCTAGCTTGGTGCTATTGGGGGTGGTAAATCTCTAAGAGGCAGAGACTATTAGGAGGCCTTTATGCCCTTAAAGGGGATTATGGGACTCTCGTCTCTTCTCTTCTCCTCCCCAATTCTACAACATGGGAAGTATAAGCAGTGTTTTCCCTGTGCTCATATATCTCATGCTCATTACTGGAAAACTCTGAAACTGTTATCCAAATAAACTTTCATTTTCTTTTTATAAGTTGATTTTCTCAGATATTGGATATTGTATCAGAAAGCTGGCCAACACACCCATTAACATAATGGCTGCTCCTTACAGTGTTAGAGTTCTGTGCTGGGGATTTAGGTTAGTGGATAAGATGCTCAATTGATTTTAACCAGTACCATTTAATAGAAAAAAACGTAAATCTTTGCCATCTATGATACACATTGAATCATTACTGGATCATGGAGAAGGTCCTTCTCTCAGTGTGGCAGTGCCAACAGAGATACCTACAAAGCCAGTCTTAGGCAGATAGAGAAAAAATCAAAATATTTCTTCATTGCTATGCAGAAATATAACTGAAGTGAAAAATTTCCCTTTTCTAACAAACAGAAAAAAAAGCATAAAAATCCAATCTGATAATTCCACTGGATAACCTAAGCCACAAAAGCAAAATAATTAATAACAATAATAACTTCTTGCTCTACAAAGAAAATGTACATTTCAGTAGTATCTACAACTAATTTTAAAATTGTTAATATGGCAAGAGTTGCAAATACAAGTTTTCCACTGACAGCGGGTCTTTTGGGGAGCTCCAAAAGCATGGTTCCCTAATTTCTCCATCAGCCACAGTCATCCTTACCTGCTGCTGAATTAAGCTATGCCAAACAAATGTTATCCTACATAATGATAGATGGACATCATGGGCCATAAGATAGGAAGATGAGAAAGTAAAATGGTCTTCATAACAACTGATATTGACAATTTAACTGAGTATGGTTGAGAAAGGAGAAACAATAGCTTTCATTTTACCTGCACATGGTTCTGACACATGATGTAGGCCTTTTCATTGCACAAAGCACCAAACACACCTGTACACAGAGTAACCTCTTATATGAAAATTCATAAAGGTTTCATAGCAAGTGACTAAAATTTAATATTCAGGCCACAGAGACACAGACATTGATGATGGACAGACAAAAGGTGGATGAAAGACAGAGCTATTAATGAAGACACTTGATGGTATTGACTTACAGATGCATGAGGATGTCTATGTACAGGTGCAGCAAAAAACCGGTGGAAGAAACATACTTCTGCCAAGAAAATCCAAGTAAAGTGGGAGCCTGGGTAGGTAACTCAGTGGACAAGGTACTTGCTTCACCTGCATGAAGACGTGACTTTGATCCTTGGTAACCATGTAACATGCCAGGCGAGAAGGTGTGAATGTCTAGTCTCAGTGCTGAGGAAGAGCAGACAGGTGAATCACTGCATATCTATCTAGTCTATCTGGTGAGCAGATCTGGGCCAATGTGAGATCCTGTCTCTAAAAGATGTTAACAGCCTATTTGCGGGTGACGTCACCCAAGGTTTGCCTCTGGCTTCCACACACATGCATGCAAATGTACATGTATGTGCCCACATGCATGAACATACACACACACATGTACCCGCATACATGAACATTCACACATACATGCCCAAACAAATAAAAAAAGAAAAAAATATACATAGTAACATAATACAAAATAGCAGTGGAGAGATGTTAAAGTTACAAAGTGGTGGAAAACCAAGCTGTTTGAGCAGAGAGAGGGAGACTAGAGCCTATATTTTCACTGAGAACCTGACAAAGTCTGAGCCTGAGGTATAGGTGGAAGATCACGGTCAGAAGGGAAAGAAAAAATAGGAATGCAGCATGTGATGGAGCTTCTGAGACAAGTGGAGTGACTTCAGTAGAGAAACTTAGAGAAAGTGCTGTGGTCCTCTGTTGCTACCTGACAAATCTTGAATCTAGACAAGGGTGGCTGATGAAACTCCTAAGCAGAAACATCTACAGAGTAAAGTGGAATTTTTAGCAGTTTTGTGGGACTCAAGAAATAGAGATTGGAGTTCAGGGTACTCCACAACAGCAAGAGAGAAAGAGGAAAGCAACTGAAAAAGTCAGAAGGCACACCACAGGTACAGAACAATAAGAAACAACAACAACAACAAAAAAAAAAAAAAACTACAAAAATGTCAACATAACCTTGAGTCCATTCTATTTCCCCCAAGCGAAACTACTGCATAACAAAATGTATGTATTTACTCACCAAGAAGAAAGAAAGAGCGAGTTCTCAAAACAGCCCTGTACCACAA
Source organism: Dipus sagitta (assembly GCA_036346955.1). Taxonomy (NCBI): domain Eukaryota; kingdom Metazoa; phylum Chordata; class Mammalia; order Rodentia; family Dipodidae; genus Dipus; species Dipus sagitta. Next base: position 39,355,137 of record CM070784.1, read on the forward strand.
CAGATCTGAAAATGAGCACATTTCCATCAAACAACTGCAGGGAGCTGGGGGTGAGGCTCACAGGTAGAACCCTGGCTGAGCATGCCTGCAGGCCAGGGCTGGGAGCCCAGCACAGAAAAAAATAAAAGCAAGTAAAAGTTGAACATGTGTGTAGAGTCAATGTGTGCAAGCAATATTGATCCACATTCTTTTACATCAGGGTAGAAACAGATAGGTACAAAACAACACCTCGTTCAATTTCAATCACATAGTTCTCTAGAATAGACAATAATCTGTGGTATCAGATATTGGGATTACCTACCTCTATGAAGTCACTAGTAAGCTCTTAGTGAAAATATTTCGCAACAATATTTAGGCATAACTAATTTGGTACTATGTACATTTAATTATTGCAATGACTAGATTGGGCTTTTTCAGTGTCATAAATGTCTCCTTAGAAAACTTGAAGCTTGCAAAATATGTTTCATTATTGTACAGAGTAAATTTTACATGTTTAATTAAAGTGACGTTGAGAACACTTCAGGCATGTATTGTATTAGAAAACACAAAATGACCTGTATGGTACACTATCAGCTCCTAACCATGGTAACAAATGAATAAATACATAAGTATATTTCAAAAATGAAACAGATAATAGGAAATAATGTTTAGCATGAGTAAGAAGCAGGGTTTGTCTTGAGATGATATTGTTAGGTGAAGTATGGGGCAAAAAGTAGGAAAATTTTCTGAGGGAGGTATGTATAATTTTACTGTGAAATGTTTCTAATTCTGATATATCACAAAAATGTCCTTTCCATGCTAATTTAGTCCCACATTTTCCACATTTTTGTAACTTTGCTAGTTAAAACACTGCAGCACAAAAATACTATGTAATGCTACTAAATGCAAGAAGGTTTGTAAAATGCCTTTTGGAAAAAAAACATATGAAACAGATATAATTCATTTTGGCATGATGCTACTAGCTCTGAAGACAATGTTAATGAATTAATAATGTAATTAAGAAGATGCTTCTAAACAGAAACATGACAATTAAATGTTTTTCCATGAGTTGACAAGTATGTAGTGAAGGTAATACTCCACCTGACACGCCCAGATGAGTTTTCAGGGAGGCTCCTCAAACCATTCCAACAATATAGGGTATCCCTAATCTTCTAAGTTACTCAGAAGAACTAGATCTTAAGCTATATTGCTGAAGACCCACAAGCTTCACTAGAATGACATTGAGAATTCAAGCAGGGACTGACCTAGAAATATCCTTCCCACTGTCTAGCTATCATAGGGTTAGAAAATGCTACCCATGCAACTGTGCTTGCGGGATTCATCAGTGTTCTCTTTCTTTTTTTATTAGTTATGCACACTGTGTGTATACAGCCATGCTGGTACCTTTGTTAGTCTGCTCCCTTCCCTTCCCCGCTGAAGGGGCCCTCCTCGTTGGGAAAAGTGGGTCGTGCATTGTGGGGGTAGCCATCAGTTATGGGGAAGAGGCAATGTCTCTGAGCATAATGTTCCAACTTGTGGCTCTAAGAATCTTTTTGCCCCTCTTCCATGAATTTTCCTGAGCTATCTTGCGTTCGTTTTAGGTTTACTTCAGTGATGAGGTCTTGGGAGCCTCTGCATCTCTGGATATCTGGCTTGGTAGGAGTTCAGTGTTATCTGTGTCTATCTCCTTCACCCTTGTGCTGGTATCAGGTTTACCAAGAAAGCACCACTCTTGCTCATTTCCCTAATTACTCTATGGTTTCAAATGGGGCCCTGTTGAGGTGTGTTGGGCTGATTCTCTCCTCAGGTTCTGTACCCATCTGAAAAGAGAAGAAAATTCTCCAATGGTGAGTGAAGTCAGCACCAGATAAGTAGGATAACCATTATTATTTCAAAGATAATTTAATAGTCGTAGGCCCTCTTCTAGGCCATGATTGGTGGGAGCTTGATATTGGAGATTGGGCTCATTTTTTTGGATATGGTTCTGACTTGTTTCCAGTTCCTGTTATAGGTTCCATTCCACTGAGTGTATCCATTAGCAAAATCAAGAGCATTGGTTACCCACCATGGCTGTGTGCCTCCATTGCACTTGTGTGAGCATCAAGTCAGGTTGTTTGATGTTGAATAGCTTAGACAGATGTTGCTCATTTTCCCTAGTCTCTCATGTAGCACCTTCTGACACTAGAAAAGATAACTGTGAGGGAATTGTCTCTTTTCCAGATTCTAGCCAGGTGGCACCATGTTCCAAACCAACAGCAGATGGTGTGTTCGATAGTAGGGTATTACCATTAACCTTTGGTGGGTCATCAAGTACTCTGACAGAAATATGTCTTCTTTTGGGAAACCTTGTAGGTGTCTCTGATCAACAGCTCATTGTGGACATTAACTGCATTCTGGTACTGGGAGATACAGGCCAGATCCAGGGAAAAGAAGGGGAAAAAAGGATAGGTAATACTATATTTGAAAGAGGAAAGGACAGGTAATATTATATTTAAGAGACAGAGAGAAGAGGGAGAAAGAGAAAGAGAGAAACAGGAGAAGATTAAGGTTAGCCTTCATTATACCTTCTCCAGTGCCCTGGATTCAGGTGTTCCCTCTAAGGACCTGTCGAAAGTTCAACCTTTTAGTCACATCAGTGCTCTTAATTAGCAGTGAAGTCTGTTAGTTATACAACCGACTTGCCTGATGTGATATTCCCACATATGAAATAGTTGTATTGATATGGGGCTAACCAACTGTTCTGTAATTGGATTTGAGAGGGAGTTTACCCATGGAACTTAAGAGTTTATCAAAATCTTATGGCTAAGAGGGTCATAGACCCAATGGAGAAATCACTGTTGTTTGGATAAACAGATCTGTTGGATACCATCAAATTGCTCTCTGAATATGTTGGTTTATGTTTATACCCATGAAATAGTACCGCTTTCACATGGGTCAAAGCTTTGTTTTGAAGTTGGTAATGACTACTGTGAAGATTCAAAACTCGTCAAAGTGTTGAGGGCTGGTGACTGTTAAGTACTCAGTACAGAATGAAACATCTACAGTAACTCTTCCAAAGCTCAAGGAGCCACAGGATGGGGAGGAGTTTGAGGGATTATTTTTTCCAGACAGGAAGTGGCTGTTGTAATTCTGACCTCATAGCGACTGTGTTTCCCTGCAAAGGACTAGCACAATATTGGGCCTATGTACATGTTTTCATGGATGATGAGGGACGCACAAAGGGGACAAAAAAGACATGAAAGTAGAAAAATGGAATATTTGGATAGAATAAAAGGGGAGCAGTAGAAGTGCAGGGAGATGTAGGAAAGGGGAAGCAAAATAAGGTAATGAAGAAGGCATTATGATCAAAATATGACATGCACATTTGCAAAGAGTCCATTAAAAGTCTTCAAAAATATAAGAATCCACCTTGTTAGTACCCTGTGGCCAGTTACACCCCAGAGATATCAGGAGTTCAAGGTTCAATTGGGGAGTCAGTCACTACAAAATTCTAGTTCTATGGCAACTATATCAGATCAATTTGAATTAAAAGGGGTAGACCCTACCTTTAGAGATGTTTTCAGCAGATTGACATTATGCTTTGGGTAGAGTCTCTAATAGACATTGGATTTGAGAGGTGGCAAGGGGGAGGACCAAGAACAAACCAAGTGGGTCAGTAGAGACCGGCACACCCTCAGTGGGGAAGCAGAAGTCCAGTGCTCCCTCAGTGAAGAAGTAGCTAACCAGTGAGCCACCCGCAGTGAGACAGAGGCCTGGCATACCACCAGCGGGAAAGCAAAGGACCAGTACACCCGCATCATACTGGGGAGTTGATTAGCTATGGATACTTGTATTTTTAAAGTTTAATGAAAATATGGACCTTGAAGATAATGATGGAGGAATCATTTTGTACGTAAAGTAAGGAAGGCAATATCCCAACAATGTTGACTGGGAGAGGAGATGAATAACACATAATCAAAGTAGTAACCAGGCTGACCCAAAAAACAAAATTGATTTCGGCAGAAAAATCTGAAAATAAAGAATAGAAAGAGATTTTTGACTTAGGAGCACTGATGAGAAAGTATGCTTTCTTTATAGGAAAAAGTGTGAAAAGTATCTTCAGGTCAAGGATTATAGGGTCCATTAATACAAAGATGTGGGTGGAAGAGGTTGAATTGAAGACAAATTGCAGTCCTATGTCACAAGTAGGAACCTGCTACTGCTAGAAAAGGGTGCCAGAAAGGGATACACATTATGGAGATATCAAAGGAGAGGTCAAGATGAGCAGAGTAAAGAAGTAAGTTTATGTAAAAGAATCGAGTTCTAATGCAGTCCTCAATAGTGCGGGAAAAAACAAGGATGCAGCTCATACGCTGCAGTGTCTCTCAGCATGCAGGAAGCTCTGGTCTGAGCAGCAGCAACCCATAATTGGAGCATCGTGGCCCACAGAGGAGGAAGCAGATTCAGAAGTTCAGATTTAAAAAAAAAAAAATGTCATCATCAGCAGTAAGTAAAAGAATCGACTTGGTATTTATCATATGTGAGAAAGTATTATCCGCTGATAGAGGAAAAGTTATGAGGATGGAGTGGTGCAGGCCCTTGTGTTTGCAGAATGTACAGGGGTGGAAAACCAGCACATCTAAGTCATTTGGGCAGCATTTCAGGAGATGTTGTACGAGCTGAACTGTGAATATGTGCAGGAGAGAGCTAAAGGGAAAAAGAGCAAATAAAAATAAAAGCAAGGGGGTCTCAGAGACAAAGGCGTATGGTAAAGCATGATGTGTTGAGAAACTGTTAGACCTGAATAAAATTTATTAAAAGTTCAGAGAGTGTATGAAGCCATAAGCACGGCCGAGGCAATGGTGAAGGATGGGATCAGTTTCATTTTCATTTCTGAGACATCACACAGACAGTAATGATAGGAAGACACCTACTTCCATAGTGAAGTAGGAACCAGTGCCGTTCCCTGAGCATGTGGTGTGTGGTAGGCTGGGGATACGGAAGCAGTGAGAGAATTCTGTACAGTTCCTAAGAGAGGAAACAGTGATCCAGATAGAAGGGACACAGAGAGAGAAGAGTCACAGTGAGCCAGACAGAGGGGACACAGAGAGGGAGAGAAAGAGCTCTGCCAACTTTCCCCAGCTTGGCCATAGTAACTATCAGAAATTGGGAGACAGGAAGTCAAAGGATTAGACAAAGAAGAGCCTAGGACAGACAGCCAAAACACAATAAAAATAAAAAGATATTTGTTTTATATAATGTGCCTGGTTAGCTTTGAGGACAGAGGTTGGTTAAAAAAAAGACATTAACTTAGACCACAGTTCAATTGGTGAACCCAGATGTCTGAAAGGTATGGATGGGAAATAAAAAAAAAAAAAAAAAAAAAAAAAAACCATAGCGGCTGGAGAGATGGTTTAGTGGTTAAGGCACTTGCTTGCCTGCAAAACCAAAAGACCCAGGTTCAATTCCCCAGTACTGATGTAAGCCATCTGGAGTTGTTTGCAGAAACCCTGGCATGTCCATTGTCTCTCTATCTATCTCCTCTCTCTCTCTCTCTCTGTCTCTCTCTCTGTCCCTCTCCGCTTGCCAATAAATGAATAAATAAAATAAAATTTAAAAAGGATGTTATGTGAGCTTAGAACACAACAGAGAAAAAGGTCTTATGGGGTAGCTGTCCATTAGATGTGAAATAAAGGGGAAAAAAAACCTTGCAATTCCATCAATTTATGGTCACTGAAAGAATCTTACAGTCCAAAGGACTAAGAGGTACATAATTAAAGTCACTAACAATCAAAGACAAAGAAAGAGACACTAGTTGAGGAGCTGAAAGTCAGGAAGCTATCTAAGCTCAGGATGGTAGAGAGCTGAGCAATACTGTTGACCATTGCTTTGAACATCATGTTTCTGTCGCCTATAGCAGGAATAAAGTAACAAGCATTTTTATTTCTTTTAATTTTTAGTGAGACACCACTTAATGTTTAATGAATTTAAATTCAACTCAACATGAATACAGCCTGACAATACATGGGAATTATTTTTGACTTTTGAGTTTTAGTAAGTTGGAGATCTAATAAATTTAGAGTGAAATTTTATACTATGAAGTGTTCTACAGGGAAATCATTTGCAAAAGTATTAACTCAAGTAATACTAATTTACATAATTCTTCTCATTATGTGCTTCAAATCTTGCTTAATATCGCTGTTACTATTTATAGTATCTAAGTTTAATTGGCAATGTGCATAGATTGTTTTCTGTTATAAAATTTAATCTAGTTTTCTTACATGAACCACTGTATACTTAATATTCAGTAAATATTTGTAAATTGAATGAATGAATTCTAGAATTGGGCTCAAGGGGTAAGTGTGAAATTATCGAAATTGTCTATATTGTGTTGTCTCTGCACATTTTGTGATCATTTATAAATTATGCTTTCAGTTTTGATTTTATGTGCAATATTCATTATAACAAACCAATATTGAAAGGCATCACAAATTAAAAGTTACTAAATACATTTTGTGAGGGTAGACCTGTTATATTTACAATGTTAAGCACTCTGTTCAGGAATAGCTAAGACAATAGTTTTCATCTGATACTATTTCCTTCCAACTAATCATATTTAATGCACTTTCCCTGTTTTAATCATGATCTACTTTTTTTTTTTTTGCTTGAATGAAATATATCCCTATATAAGTCAGGTCTCACATTATAGACCAGGCTTGACTGGAACTCTGTAGCATACAATGGCCTCAAACTGACAAAAGTCCTCCTACCTCAGTTTCTTAGAGTAAGGAATCCAAGTATAAGTCACCATGCATAACTGAAATATAAATTCATATAGTGAAGTGTGCTACTGGTAATGTGTACTTCATACTCTAGAGCAATCTCTGAGATTATGCTATAGTACACTTTTATCTCAGTACAATACTTACTTTGAACTTGTCCAGTGAGAAATTGTAGGTCCTTTGAATGCTTCTGAGCGCAAGTGGTACATTAAAGTTGCCCTTAGCTACAGTGTCCAAGGACCAGGACTTTGCTCTCCCCATTCACGTTCTCTACTGCCAATGGTGCTTATGTGCTACTGATGGACCTTAGAATAGTGTCCATTCAGGCTGTAAAGAATGTGCTGGCCCAGCCCTTTAAAATTTTTATAGGAAAATTAAATATATATACATACATATATATATATATATATATATATATATATATATATATATATATAGAGAGAGAGAGAGAGAGAGAGAGAGAGAGAGAATTGAAAGGACAAGGAACTAGGACATGCTAAGAACTAAGGGTGAGAGCTAAAACATGCTGAGAGTAAGTTTACAGTCTTAAATGCAAATGTAAGAAGACATAGCCTAAAATAAATAATCTAAGTATTTATTTCAAGATAGAAAGGTTGTGTTACTTCAGAAGTTTGCCAAATAAAACTACAGAACATTCAGACCAATTTGAATTTCAGATAAACATTGAATTTTTAAAATTTATTTATTTATTTGAGAGAGAGAGAGAATGGGAGCATTAATGCCTTCAACCACTGCAAATGAACTCCGGACACGTGTGCCCCTTGTGCATGTGTCCAATATTTCACACTTGCTTCACTGTCAGTCTGGTTTGTGGGAACTGGAAATTAGAACAGCAGTTCTTAGGCTTTCCAGGCAAAAGCCTTAACCATCAAGCAATCTTTCCAGCTCTGAATAAAATTTTTTAATTTATTTTTATTTTTATTTATTTGAGAGTAACAGACAGACAGAAAGAGGCAGATAGAGAGAGAGAATGGGCACACCAGGCCTCCAGCCACTGCAAACGAACTCCAGATGCATGTGCCCCCTTGTGCATCTGGCTTATGTGGGTTCTGGGGAATCAAGCCTTGAACTGGGGTCCTTAGGCTTCACAGGCAAGCACTTAACTGCTAAGCCATCTCTCCAGCCCCTGGATAATTTTTAATATAACCAACACTGCAGAGGAAATATATTCATGTTTAAATATGAATCCTATATTTCTCCTTCTAAGTCCAAATTTAAGTAGAAAGTTAATAAATATGGTAAAGTACTAATGTAATGGCAAATAAATACATGATAAAGGCATCAATAAAAGGTTATCTCTTAGGGCAAGAAAATTAATAACACATGAGGGGGGCAACAGAAAGAATTTGAATGGATGAATGTAGGATTTAGCAACTTAAATATAAGAATACAGTTTCTTTAAATTTGCAATTTTGGATGATATGAGCAACAGCCAAAAAGCACTCAAAAATAAAATTTAGATTTCATTTTAGCATAAATCTATTAAAAGTTTAAATATAACCTAAGCATTTTTCTCAAAAAGTTAACAAATTTTTTAACAAATGTTAAAAAATAACCTAAATCTTACAAAATCTCTTTCATAAGCAAGAAAAATATATTCTACTTCATTACAGTGGAGCATTTGAAACCAAAATCACACAGGAATAGAAAAAAATTCCCACAACCAGATTTTTTTTTGCATGTGCACAGTATGTATCATGTGGTGTGTGGCATTTGCGTAAGAGTATGTGTTGAAGCTGTGCTCCATGCACTTGCCGTGGTGGCCAGAGGAAAGCACCAGGTGATGCCCTCCACACTTTCCCTACCTATGTTTCCTTGCAATGGATTCTAATACTGATTCTAGATCTTGCCATTTGTGAACCCATGTGATTCTCCAGTCTCTGCCTCCCCTCATACAACTAAGGCTGCAGATTCCGGCTCTTGTAGTCACAGGCTTCCCCAGGTCCTCATGCTTTAATAGGAAGTGCATTAACCACTGAAAAATCTCTCCATCAATTTTCAGATATTTTATGAATGTGAAAGAACAGAATTAAAAATAGCAAATAAACTTTCAATATATAAACACTACTTCAACATGATTAAGTTCCTTTAGGGATTCAATAATATTTGCACCATAGGATGTGCATATCACAAAGCAAAGAGAAATAATACAGTGACGTGAATAGATATGTATGAATCCACCTAACAAATGAGAATTATAGAAAGACATCTTCACTGTACAAAGACAACATCTCCCTGAAAAGAAACAAATTTGAGGTGTTTAATGTTGGCTATGTTGAAAATACTGGTATGAAACCTACCATTATTTGAAGATCTTAAAAACTGCAATAAGGCATGAAAAGGGAAGAAGCATATTCAGTTTGAAAATGAAACAATGGTATCCTATTTTGCAGAAGCTATTTTTATATAGAAAAGATGGTGCACAAATTTGAAACAAATGACCTACTGCAATGTACTTCCTAATGAAATTTAATAAGTAATGCATAACATCACCTCAGTTTTTCCTTTCCAAATATATCCAGATTGCATCTAGTCACAGGTAAATTTAAAGGGGTGTGTGAGAGAGAAAGTGATAAATAGGTAGGTAGATGATAGATAGATAGATAGATAGATAGATAGATAGGGAAATAGATAGATTTGTATGTATGTATCTGATTGAGTGCAGAAGACACATGTAGGCCATGGCATTTTTCTTCTCATTGGTGGGAAAAAACACCCAACCAGAATGGCTTAAGGGAGGAAAGGGTTTATTGGATGCTTATAATTTTCAGGGGAAGCTCTTTCTGGTTTAAGCAGCTGGCTCACTTTGCAATATATCCATAGAGAAGACAACACAGCAAACAACAGAAAGTTCAAAAGTCCAAAGGCATGTGTGGTTGTATATGCGTTTAAACCCAGCACTTGAGAGGCAGTGGTAGGAAGACAGCAATGAGTTCATGGCCAGCCTGAGAGTACGTAATAAATTCAATGTCAGCCTGGATAGAACAATACCTTCCCTTAAAAAAAAACAAAATAAACAAATAAGTAAATAAATAATGAAAGCAGTCCAAAGTCTCATCAGATATTCACGAATGTCTCTTAACTGTAAGCCTGTTGAAATCAAAACACAAGTTACATACTTCTAACACACAATAGCACAAAGTAAATATTACCATTGCAAAAAGAAAGAATAATGAGGAACCGAACCACAGGTACCAATTCTCCATTGCTGGTATATCATTATTTTTGGGAAAAAGTGCATGACCAAAAGCAGCTGATGACAGGAGATTTTTCTAGTTTAGCTTGCAGTCTTGAGGGGAAGCTTCATGATGGCAGGAGAGAACGGTCCATAACCTGAGACTGGACAGTACATCTGCCACAGAAATTGCAAAGTAGCAGCAGGAGAGTCAATGGAATTAATGTTGGCAATACAGGAGCTAAGAAAGCCCAACCCCCCATGACATGATTCCTCCTGCAAGGGTCCACCTCCCAAATTGCCACCATCTGGGGACCACATATTCATGACGACACCTAATGCAAACCACCACACACATGGAGGTCAGAGGACTTTGGTGTTAAGTCCTCACTTTCGCCCTTTGTCTCCTGTTCTGTGCTGTGTGTGACAGGCTAACTGGGCCATGAATTTTCAGGAACTTTCTGTCTCTGCCTCCCACCAAACTATGGGTATGGTGGCATTACAGATGCGCATTACCATGTCTAGTTTTATTTGAATTCAGGTTTCCAACTCTTGCTCGGTCAGTTGTTCATTCACTGGGCCATTTTTCCAGGTAAGCATCTAGTCCTTAGACATGGGTAACTACAATACAAAGCACTAAAATAAAATAAAAAGAGGGTGTGAGGCCCTGGGTTCAATCCCCAAGAAGAGGAGAGGAAGGGGAGGAGAGTGGAATGAAGACATGAAGACAAAAAGAAAAAAAAAAGGTGAAAGGGAAAGGAGATACGGAGGATAGTGCTGCACGTTGTGAAGACTGAAAGGAAAACTACAAACTGGGAAAGGAGTGCCCATGAGACTAACAAAACAATTGTATTTAGAATATACAGATAATCAAAAAATGTGTGCATAGTAATATGCTGTTGGTCATCAACCATTCTCTCACACTTAACCAAAACTTTAATTTAAAAAAATATGTCAAAGGGGCTGGGGAGATGGCTTAGCAGTTAAGGCACATGCCTGCAAAGCCTAAGGACTCAGGTTCAATTCTCCAGGTCCCACATAAGCCAGATACACATAGTGGTGCATGTGTCTAGAGTTTGTTTGCAGTGGCTACGGGCCCTGTCACACCCATTCTCACTCATTCTCTCTCTCTCCCTCCCTTTGTCTCTAATAAATAAATAAACTAAAATAAAACTTTAAAAATATATCAAAAGATTAAAAATGACATAACCTAACATAACTTTAACACACTAGAGTGTCAGAAATGAAAAAATATTGACAGTACCAAATATAGCCAAGAATGAGAACTCTAAGTTCCTATATAACTGATATAGATTGTATTGGAAATCATTTGATATCATCAATTAGAGTTGACTATCATCCAGTGGTTCCACTTATTAATCTGAAACCAAAAGAAATTTAAACATAAGTATTTCAAAGATGCATACAATAAGTATTAACATCCATTTCAATCATAATAGTCCAGAGCTGAAAATAACCTTCGTTATCACCCGTAGCAAGCATTAGTAAATTATGGAAGAGCCATACAATGAAATGGCATATAGTTAAAATGAGTAAATTGTCACTACATGAAATGTAAGAAAACGCAAAGTAAAACATTATAAGCAAAAGAATTAAAATTATCAGTGAAGAAAACACTCAGAATATTGATTTCTTTGGGGAGGGGACAGGGTAGTAACTCTTGTGGTAGACTGTAGGAAGAGTTGGTGTTTTCTACTTTTAGCCTAGGATGATAATTTCATGATACATTCACTTTATAATTTGCTCAATTTTATATTTCTTTATGTGTGTTTTGATGAAAGATTAGAAGTCATTGCTGAACATGGCATAGCTACTTTTTGTGATTCCATGGGGATGCTCTCTGAACATATCACCACCGTAGCCAGCAGTGAGACTGACCCTGCTGAACGGACAGGTTGTTTTTTGTTTTTTGTTTTTTTTTTAAATCACCATCACACAGTACTAAGAAAATGCTCATAGTAACCTGTCTTGATCCTTCTTATAATATACTATATTATATATATACTATAAGAGTATATATTTCCTAGCAAAGTTTTCATGTGTTTATTAACATTTGGAAGTTTTAACACAGGGTCAAAAGGGAAGAAGCAATCTGTAAAATGATGCAATGGGATTGAGATGGTATTTGATTGAAAGCCCCTTGGACTCCTTTATAGTATCTTCACAGAGCCTTTTTGTTTTTTTGTTTTTTTGTTTTTTTTGTTTTTCCTCAAAGAACACTCTAAACAATACAAAGGACACAGTTAACAGAGTGCACAAAATTTTCAGTTCCCCTTTTCAAGTGCCATGGAGTGAGGCTGGACTGCATGCCATACAAAATATTGACTTACACAAATTTCAACTTTCATCTCTGATTCTGTGCCAAGGAAAAAGCAAAAGAACATGTTGAGAGGGAGGCACTGAACAATCCAGTGAGCCAGGTAGAATGCAGGAGCAGAAGGTGTAAGGGGAGAGCACTTGTCCAGTCCACCCATTGGCGTGGACATGCACCCTGACTACCCAGGCAAAGCTGAGGGAGGGGAGCAAGCCAGACACGGTGCCCTGGCAGCCAAGTCTCACAGAAAATTCTTAGGAAAACAGGACACAATGTTTGTACAAGTATTTACTTCTACATATAGTTTTATTTCACAATATATCTATATAAATTGTATCACTATCATTTTCTGGAATTTGAATGGTTAATGGCAACTTCTATCTCCTGAGGTATGTGTCTGTGTGTGTTTAGCACAACACAGTAAGGAGCTGAAGTGTTTTCTCTCTCAACATGTTCACGAGATTCAATATAACTTTTACCAGGATGCTGTTAGAGGACTTCCTGTCTAGCAAGCAAAAAATGTCTTCATTCAAATAACCAAATTAAAGTACGAATATGGAGCCTGGTCTTCTGTATTCTATTTTTTTGAGGGGGGGTTGTGGGTGAAGATTCCACTAACAGTTGAAAATTGTGGACAGGATTTATTTTCCAGAGAAAATAGACCTTGCGCTTCAGGGCTTAGAAATAGCAAATAAACATTCCAGCGTCACGCTCAGTGAGGTGGATGCTTTCGCCACAACTTCCATCTTGTTATAAGCTATGTCAGAACTCACCATAGCCTAGACTTGCATGTGAGACTTGACCCCCAGGCAATGGTCTGGGAAGCTTTTAAGTGTTCATTTATATCTTGCTTATATTAATAGGTTCTGTGCACCTGAATATTGACTTGCGTTCTATTTTTTTAATGCATTTTGACAGCGTGGGAAACTGGCGGTCTACTTGGCATCCCCGTGCCTCAGGCTACACTGTAAGGGGATAACAGGGTTGTGTGCCATCACATCCGGTTCTCACTCTTGTCCTCTGCAGACCCGGTCACTAAGTGTGTTTACTAATTTGTTATGTTCTTGGAAATTCATCAGTCTTTCTTTGACTACCTGTCATAGTCCATGAGAAAAGATGTTAAATGAGATGTGATAAATGATCAACATTTTGCAACAGCTTTGCGTAGAGCAATGGGAAATGACTTAGTAAAAACATATCAATTTTTACTCCAACTGGAGTTTGTATATGTAAATCAATCTGAATTAATGTCATAATATTAATATTTCATGACTTAACGTATTAAATTGTATTCTCAGATGTGTAAATAATACAACTCCTGCTGCTGAATCATTCATTAATTTAGACAGTTCCACTTTTACATACAAATTTGTGCTATATTTCCTTAACAACAGGCAAAGGCACTTTGCTGCTGTTCCTTTACTGAGAGTGTAACAAGCAGGTCACTAAATCCAGTGCCCCATACACCAAACCCTCTTAGGCAATTTTCACATCAGAAATCAATATGGCTCAGTATCCATAGCTTCTGCTGCTCCATATAGCCAACTTAAAATTCTATTTACAAAGATTGAATCTATCACTTTTTAATTAATTATATCACAATGAAATTAAAGCTTCAAAACCTAATTTTATTAAGAGAAACATAATTAGAAGAATATTTATGACTCGACAATTTTAAATTTCTCCTTTGACCCAACTGTGATTTGTTCTGAAAGAATTTTGGGCTACTCAACACGTTGTCACTATCATGGTGAGTTTCTAAACATTTTAATATCCTTTATTTGTAGATGTTATGTTTCCTTACAGAAGAGACCCTAAAGACCCTACCAGAAAACTGTTGGATCTAATAACACATTAAAGTGGCAGGATACAAAATTCAAATAAAATTATTTTCCAACATATATACCAACAAAAAAATATGCTGAGAAAAAAATGGAAAAACAATTCCATTAATATTTACCTCAGAAAAAGAAAATAAAATACATAAGAAGAAAGCTAAACAAGCAAGTGTGGGAGGTCTACAAGGAACAGTTTAAAATGCTAAAGAAAGAATTTCACCAGAGTAGAACCCATGATTAATGAAAAAATTTAAAAAAAAAAGAAAAAGAAAAAAAAATAAAATACATAAGAAGAAAGCTAAACAAGCAAGTGTGGGAGGTCTACAATGAACAGTTTAAAATGCTAAAGAAAGAATTTCAACAGAGTAGAACCCATGATTAAGAATGTGAAGAAAAATGAATATTGTGAAAATAGCTATACCACCAACATCTATTTGCTGATCCAATAAAATCCCTTAAAATTCTTTTGAATCATGGGACCTGTTTACCCAATTAAACTACACCATCTTTACAGTAGCTGTGACCCAATAGATCCCAGTTAGATGTGATCAAGACTGAGGCCATGTTAGCACCATGGAGGAGTTCAGTTATCAAACGAGCTTCTCCACAGGATTCCTCATGGCCCTCAAATTATTAAGAAATATGCATGCGTTATTGGGATTGATTTCACCTGACTTACATTATTCGGAATATAGTTCATTGTAACTCCCTGCAATTCGTGAGTATCTGCAGTGTTTCTAAGAAGAGCAGGGCTGGCCGCCAGAGAGCACACACCTGATGCAGACGCCTGTGCAGCTCATCTTTTCAGAAGGTTTAAAAATATGTTTCCTACTGTGACAGTCAATTCACCAAAGGTTTTCACTGGAAATTGCCTATTCGTTATATTTTGGTAATTACTGCTTTCTGTGTGAAGACACTTAAGCAAGCTGTGAGACTGTGAGTTATGAATGCAGGGAAGATACCGGGCACAATGCTACCACTCACTCAGCTGTGCCACTGGTTTCCGCTGCCAGGCAGCCTCTGTTACCTTGTGTACTCGGTCTGCATTCCTCATTGGGTTGGTCGGAATTCTAACTTATAGGACCTTGGGATGAATTTCTCACTTAACAAGTGCTGAGAAACTGTAAAAGGAAAGAAATTGTGTCCAACAACGATAAAGCTTTGTCCTTAAAACTTTAATTTTGGGGAACAAATAGAGGTGTATGAAATACAACTTCTACTTCAATTTATGGATTAAAATTTTACTCTTTAACTGGACTTCATCAGGAAAATATTCTTTCTATGTGTATGTAATAAATTACTGAATTCATCATAGGATAATAGCTCAAGTAAGAAAAATTAGCAGGATGTGTTGTTTGTAGCAGTAACCTCAAAACTACCAAGTGGGCACAGGTAGATGGTGGGCAACATAAAGCTGGTGGCCAAACCACCATTTCAACAACAAGAAAAAACAATAATTAAAACAACAAAAATTAATGCAAGAGATTTCTCTTGGAAATTGCCAATTGAAGAAGTTCATGACAGTAAGATGAAATCTGTACACTGTCAGACTGAAGGAAATAGTCTGCCAATAGCTATCTATTAAATATTACATACATCAGCTACTATTTTCTGTATTTGTCTTATAGTTTTGTGATATGGACTCCATATATAAATTATGTTACATTTTAGACATTAACATTTTATAACTGATGAATTTCATTCTCTTGATCAGAGGTTAGGTCTTAGATGGTAGACATAACTCTCCAATAGAATAATACTTTGTGTGGTGAACCGAGAAGAGAATAGAGAGAAGAACCCATGTGCACTCAAATTAACCAATAGCAGTCACTGGTTGGGTTGCTAAAGACCACCGTGTACCAGCTAGCCATCACAGAGATGTATCTCAGAGACATTCATTGACACAGCTTTTGAAATACATTTAAGCATTTTAGCAGAAGCCCCTAAAACCCAGTAATTCAGAAAAAGGAGGTCATGTAACTTAACAGATTGTACTAATGTGGAACTCTGGCTGAGATCCCTGATTATTGACCTGCCTCCCAAGCTTCCAAGAACATATAAAACAGCTGGATCTAAGGACCTGAAACTGATTGAACTGTCCTGTGTGTGTGCCTGGGGTCCCACAGTGCTAATCAGTAGTCAGTTGTAGCCAAGAATGTTGATCTGTTAGCAGTTTATAAACTGACAGAAACACATTTGGGAACATGCAAAAGACCCTGTGAATCCAAATCTGGATCTCAATATTTCCAGGTGACTGAAGCAAATATCAAATGCGAAATTCTCAGATTGTGTTCTGAATAAAGAAAAGCTTAATATTAACCTCGCTCCCATCCTTCCTCAAGGGGACCGATGTCTTTTAAGTAGGGTATTTGCACACTGGGGAAAAGGAAATTATCAGACCTTTTCAGGACTACTTGACACAGGCACTGAATTAATATTGATTCCAGAAGATGTCAAACAGCATCGTGGCCCTCCATGTAAACTAAGCGCTTATAGAAGGCAGGGAATGAGTGAAATTTTAGCCCAAGTCAGACTCACTATGGGTCCAGTGAGTCCCCAAATCCATCCTGTGGTTATTTCCCAGTCATTTATTATGTGAATGAAGTAGATATAACTAGAAGTTGGCAGAATCATTGTATTTGTTCCCTGACCTATTAAGTGAGGACTATTATGGTTGTAAAGGCCAAATAGAAGCCATCAGGCTACCTCTACATGGGAAATAATAGACCCAAAACAATACTGCATCTAAGAAGTTAATGTCATCCTAAAGAACCTGAAAGGTGCAGGGGTGGTGGTTCTCATCTCATCTGCCTTGAACTCTCATTTGGCATGTTCAGAAGACAGGCGACTTCTGGAGAATGACAGTGGTGACTCCAATGCAAGCTATTGTACCCGATGTGGCTTATTAGTCGAGCAAATTAACACTTCTCCCGGTACCTTGTATGCAACTATTGATCTTGCTAATGCTTTATTTTCCATATCTGTCTGCAAGGACCACCAGAAACAAACTTCTTTTAGCTGGCAAGGTCAGCAGTAAGTGTTTACTCTTTTTGCTATAGATTATATTAATTCCCTAGCCCTGTGTCATAACTTAGCTCACAGAGATCATGATTGCTTGCCCCTTCCAGAAGTTAGCATGTTGTTTCATTGCATTGACAATACGCTTACTGGAACACGGGATCACAGAAAAGAGCCATTCTGGAGTTGCCCGCACAGCATATTTGCATGAGAGAATGGAAAACAAAGCCATCAGAACTCCAAGTACCTTCTACCTCAGTGACATTTCCAGAAGTCATGAGGATGCACTAAATTATTTAATTAATTTCAAGAAAGCAGAAGCAGCTGAATTAAATGAGAAGTTCCATACATGAAAATGAAATTCAATTGATTGAAATGCTAAAATAAAACATTTGAAATAAAAACAATTCATGACGGTTAGTTAAAGAGTTCAATGTAAAGCTTTAAAAGATAATGATATTATTTTTCTGAATTAATCAAGGGGAAGACATAATATCAAGATAAGAAGGAGTCAAGACAGAAGAATTGTAGCATGCAGAAAAAATGGTAAAGATAAATAACAAGGCATGAACAAAACACTCAAGATCTATGGGACTGTGTTTAAAGATCAATTTTATGAATAGGCATAATAACATAATTCATGTTGAAGGCATGGAGAAAACATTTTCAGTAAAATTACAGCAGGTAATTTCCAAAATCTAGGCAGAGATGACATCTAGGTATAGGAAGCATTTAGAAAGTCAAAGGGGATACATGCGAGAGGTATCCCATGATGCTACATTATACTTAAAGTTAAATATACACAGCAAAAATAATATGTTAAAAGATTCAAAGAGATTCACCAAGCCACATAGAAATGATTGGTCATCTGAAAAGTAGCAGATTGCTCAACAGAAACTGGAGGACTTTGAATGATGCATTTTACATCCTGAAAGAAACCTGCCAACACTGACTGTTATACCCACCAAAAATATCTGTTATGATTAAAGAACAAAGAAAAGCTTCCTAGAATAAAGACATGCTGAAATAATTCATGACCACTGAGTCAGCTTTGAAGAAGATATTGAAAATAATACTTTTTATTGAAGAAAAATGAACTTATCCATGAGGTGATGAGATTGAAAGAAGCCACACTATAGCAGGAGATAAGAAAATGAGGAACACACACCCACCACCACCACCACCACAAAATCAACAAAATAACAAGAATTTATACACACCTTTCAAAATTAAGTCTGAATATGAATGGGCTAAACTGTCTGATCAAAACGCACAGAGCAGCATATTGTATTAAAATATAGGATTCATCTATTTCCTCCAAGAAATGTACCTCATCAACAAGGGCAATTACTACTTTAGGCTGAAGTATGGGGAAGATATTTGAAGTAGATATAACAAATACATCTTACAAAATAAGACTTTTAAACCAAAGCTAGCCAGAGGCAATAGAGATGGAAATTTCACACTGATTAAGGAAAACAATCCATCAAGAGGTCATAACCATTTTAAACATGTAAAACGTAAAATGGATGCCTCCTATTTCATAAACTAAAACTATTAAATAGAAAGACACAGAAGAAAATCAGCAAAATAAGTGATTGCTAAATTCCCCATATTCCCAAAATGACAGGCTATCCTGACAGAAAGTTATTGGATGAACATTTGATCAAAATAATATCGTATATCCAATACGTGCAATAGACATCTACCATAACATTTAATTTACATACTTCAGAATATTCATTCTTCTCAACAACTCAAAAAACTTTCTCTAAAATAGATCAAACAATAGGCTACAAGGCATATCTTAACACATTAAAAATGGAATTTGGGTTTCTTTTTTTTTTTTTTTGGTTTTTCAAGATAGGGTCTCACTCTGGCCCAGGCTGACCTGGAATTTACTATGGAGTCTCAGGGTGGCCTCGAGCTCACAACAATCCTCCTACCTCTGCATCCTGAGTGCTGGGATTAAAGGTGTGTGCCGCCATGCCTGGCTGGAATTTGGTTATAAATATGCTTTTAAATATATTTTTTTAATTTTTGTAGTCAGTGAATACAGTAAAGTTGGTACTATTGTTAGCCTCCTCCCTGTCCTCCCCCCTCCACAGGGACCCTCCTTGTTGGGGTATATGGGTCGTGCATTGTGGGGTTAGCCTTTAGTTTTGGGTAGGAGGAAATGTCTCTGCATGTCGTGATAGGAACTCACTGAAGCAATGGCTGACCTGGAACTCAATCTGTGGTCCCGGGTTGACTCCAAATAACAGCATTCCTCCTACCTATGCCTCCCAAGTGCTGTGATTAAAGGCCAAAAAAAAAAAAAAAAAAAGAAACATTTTGCAATGACAAAATATGGAATCAAAATATTTAATTATAATCTTGGACACAAAATTAATTAGTTGAAAACAATACTTTTTTTCACAGTAAGCCTAGATAATTTATTTTTAAAAATATTTTGTCCAGTGTAATGGCACACACCTTTAATTCCAGCACTCCAGTGGCAAAGCTATGAGAATCATTATGAATTCAAGGCCAGAGAATGACAACAGAGTGACTTCCAGGTCATCCTGAGCTAGAGTGAGACCTTACCTCAAAAAACATCTTTTTATTACGACGCCTACTTAGTATTGGCTAATTTTTGCCCTGCCCCAGTTGTCCACAATCTATCTCCTTGTCCCTCCTCCCTGCTCTCAGAGCCCCCACACTTTATATTTCCTTGATATTCATGCCATGTAGAATCTGGAAACTTCCCTATCCTTCTATCTTGAAGGCTTCCCCACTCCCATGCACCCTTTTATAGTTTCCTGGAATCTATACACTTGAGCACACGCATAATTGTTCTAAATCAGGATCCACATATAAAAAAGTATATTCAGTGTTGTTTCTTTAATCAGTGTCATTTCATTTAATATAGTAGTTACCAGTTCCATCATTTTTTTTTATTTATGGATGAATTGAATTCCATTGTATATAAGAACCATATTTTCATTATCCTTTCCTCCATTGATGGACAAATTTATACTCATTCCATTTCCTTGCTATTGTGAAGATAGCAGCAATCAACATGGATGAACAAGAATATATGTAGTATGGTATGCAGGCCTTTGGAGATATGCCTAGTTGTATTTATAGCTGGGACATTGAAGTTCAATTTTTGGCTTTTTTGCAAAACCTCTTTATGGATTTCTATAGTGGCAGCACCAATTTAACTCCACCAACTATAAGAATTTTTCTTTTATCACACCCTTCTCAGTATTCATTATTATTTGTTTTCATGTTGAAATCCGTTCTTACAGGGGTGAGATCGAAGCCATTTTAATTTTCATTTCACAGGTGGCTGAAGATATTGACTACTTAAAAAATATATTTGTTGCTCATTTTTCCTGTTTTTACTTGAGAACTCTCTTACTTAAGTTCCTTAGTCCATTTTTGTAACTGTACTATTTGTTTCTATGTTCAATTTCTGACTTATTTGCATATTCCATATACTAATTTCTGTCTGAGGTATTGCAGGCAAAGATCTTCTCTCAATCCTTAGGTTGTTTCTTCACTTAGTCATCTGTTTCCTTTGCTTCTGAGAAGGATTTTAACTTCACGAGGTCCCATTTGTCAACTTTTAACCTTATTTCCTGGGTGATGAGAGACTTATTCAGATAGTTCCTACCTATTCTTCTGGACTTTTTCCTTTAGCAGTTTTAGAGTTTCTAGTCTCATGGTAAGTACTCTGGTTTACATGATATTGACATTTTGTTCTTTTGTTTGTGATCAAGATGAAGTTTCACCTCAGCCCAGGATGCACTGGAACACATTCTGTAGCCGCATGCTGCACTTCAGCTCATGGTGTTTCCCTATTTCAGCCTCGTGGGTTCTGGGATTAATTACAGGCAGCACCATGCCAAGCTGGAGTTGATTTTTGTAAAGGGAGAGAGACAGTGACCTAGTTTCATTCTTCTGCTTGTGCACATCCAGGTCTCCAGGCAACATTTGTAGAAGAGGCTGTCCATTAGCAAACACCACACACAAACACACACACACACACAGTCATTTTTGTTACAGGAAAAAAAAAATTCTGTTAGCTATATGTAATATAGGTTCTGTTCTTCTAGAGAACCCTGACTGATACATAATAGGTGTTCACGTTAGTGTTGGAATTTTGTATTATAGACCACGTATCTGCAGGTCTGCATTAGTGCCACCACCATGCTGTCTTTGTTGTTATGTCTCTGTAATAAAGCTTGAAGTTAGGTATTGTGATGCTCACTGTGTACTTCTTCCCATTAAGATCAATTTGGTCATCCGAGGTCTTTTGTTCCTGCAAGTATATTTTAAGATTTATTAAAACTTCTTTTTCTGTGAAGGATGACATGGAATTTTCTACAGATTGCAAAATCAGCCTAAATTTACTTTTGTCAAGAAAGTCTGTTTTATAATATTTATTTTTCCAGTCTCTGAGCCTGGGAAATTGGCTTATTTGTGTCTTTTGAATTAAAACTTGAAACCATTAATTTTCAGTGTTATTATTGAAAGATATTTATGATTTCCCCTCGTTCTATAGATGTTTTTAGTGCTTAAGGTTTTACTACTCCTCTCTTGTTTAACTATTGTTCATTGGTGGTTTATTTTTTTTCCCCCTGTGGCCTCATGGATATGTTTGTATTTCTCTTCAGTTCAGAAAGTTCCACCAAATGCTTTTGATAGGGCTGGCTTTGTAATTCTGAATCTCTTGAGCCTGCTTTTATCTTAAAAAGTTTTCTTTTATCTTACGGTAAGGATAGTTTTGCTGCATATGTGAGTCTGGGTTGACAGGCATTATCTTTTTTTTTTTTTTTTTTTTTTTTTTTTTTTTTTTTTTTTTTTTGGTTTTTCGAGGTAGGGTCTCACTCTAGCCCAGGCTGACCTGGAATTCACTATGGAGTCTCAGGGTGGCCTCGAACTCACAGCGATCCTCCTACCTCTGCCTCCCGAGTGCTGGGATTAAAGGCGTGCGCCACCACGCCCGGCTTTTGACAGGCATTATCTTTCTAAACTTGAAACTCATCATTTCAAGTCCTATTAGCTTTTAACATTTCTATTAAGAATTCTGTTATTCTGATGGGCCTGCCTTTATATGTGATTTATTTCTTCCTTTATTGCTACTTTTAATAAGCTTTCTTCATTCTGCTTTTTTAGTGGTTTAGCTATGATACAAAGAGAGGAGTGTCTTAACTGGTTTTGTCTGTTTCGTGTTTCAAATGTCTCCGGTATCTGGATTAACATCTTTCCCTAATTTATCAAAAATTTCTTATAGGAGTTCATTGAAAATATTTTTTGTGCCTTTAGTATGGAACTCTCCACCTCATTTTTCACCTGTTATTTTTGTATTTGGCTGTTTCATGGCATCATACATATGTTTTATGTCCAATTGATATTTTTTATAACTTTATCTTTGTCCTTATTGGAATGTACTAATTCTTCGATCTTTCCCTACACCTCCTCTTCTTGATTCATTATATTGATAAGGCTTTCCATGGAGCATTTTATTTTGATTACATATTATTTTTATTTTTAGCATTCAAGTTTACTTTTATTTAATATTTCTATCTCCTTAATAAATTCTGCTTTGATAACATTTATCTCCTTCCTTGTTTTCATCAACTTTTAAAATGTTTTCATGATAGTTTAGTAGTTTAATTTCTTCTTTAATTATATTTTAATCATTCTACAGAATTCTGTTTTTGGGATCTCTTCAAATTCATTAACACTGACGACCAAGCTTCAGGACTATGTTTTGAAGGAGTTTTGTTGACTTGGCCTTTCGAGCTACATGTTTTCTTTCATTGACACTGATGCATCTAGAGATATATTTTTATCATCATTGTCTATTGATTTACTCTAACCCACCTTTGTTTTTTCTCATAGCACTAGCTTGAACTTTATAATATTAGCTTCATACACAGGGCCAGTTTCTGTTGAGTTAAACTCCAAACAGGATAAAGATCTTAATGTAAGACTTACTATTCTACTCAGAAACTGACAGAGGAAACAGTGCAGAATATGGTCAACAGTGAAGAAGCATTGCCTTATAAAGTCAAAAGTCTACTGTACAGTCAATCTAGTGGTTGATAGAGTGAAGAGATTATCTACAGAATTGGAGAAGATCTGTGTAAGATACACATCTGATAGAGATTTAGTAACTAAAACCTACAAAGAATTTAAAAACATAAATAATGATATTTCGAACAACTCAATCAATAATTTGGCTGATAAAATGAACAAATAATCTCAAAAGGTGAGACACCAAGGACACTAAACACTTGAAACAACATGCAAGCTCCAAGACCATCAAGAAAGGGCAAATTAATACTATTTCCATTTCAACTCAAACTAAAATTCCTTAAGAAATCAAATAGCAATAAATACTGGCAAGGATGGAGACAAGAAGGAGTCCTTATTCATGGTGGTAGGAATGTAAATGAGTCCATTCACTGTGGATATCCATATATAGATTCTCAAAAATAAGATCTGCTATACTAACAACTATATACTTTTTATGTATTTACACAAAGACCTTCATATGCACATAGATACTTGCAGATCACTGTTAATTGTAGCATTATTAGTAGTAACTAAGTCATAGTATTAACTTAAGTATCAAATAATCAAAGAACATATAAATAAACTGCAGTATGTATTATGTAATATATTTTTAAAGTCATCAGTAAGTTATGTCTTTTTCAGGAATAAATGATTGCAACTGTAGGTAGTATTAGTAAATGGCTCAATTCCATCTTAAAAATGTAAATATTGCATGATTTCTCTCATACTTGGTTCCTATATTTTATAGAATGGCATAACATCACATACATATGTATGATATTAATGTGGTGGGGGAAGGGGAAAGCGGGACAGGAGATATAGGAGATAGAGAGCCAGGTAAGATACACTATATATTTGTATGAAAATGTCCTTACGGATCTGGAAAGATGGATTAGTGGTTAAGGCATATGCCTGCAAAGCCTAATGAACCCGGTTTGATTCTTCAGGTCCCAAGTAAGCCAGATGCACATGATGGCACATGTATCTGGAGTTTGTCTGCAGTGGCTAGAGGCTGTGGCATGCCCATTCTCTCTCTCTCTCTCTCTCCCTCCATCTGTCTCTAATAAATAAATAAAAATAAAATCTTAAAAGAATGTCCTTATGAATCACCGAAACATGCACAATATTCAAGAAAAATATTTTAAAAGTAAAGAAACTCTCATTTATAACATGAAATGCGCAGGTATACATCAGTAATAAAAAAGACAAATAAGGGCTGGAGAGATGGCTTAGCGGTTAAGCACTTGCCTGTGAAGCCTAATGACCCTGGTTCGAGGCTTGACTCCCCAGGACCCACATTAGCCAGATGCACAAGGGGGCGCACACGTCTGGAGTTCGTTTGCAGTGGCTGGAAGCCCTGGCGCGCCCATTCTCTCTCTTTCTCTGTCTGCCTCTTTCTCTCTGTGTCTGTCTGTCACTCTCAAATAAATAAATAAATAAATAAATATTAAAAAAAAAGACAAATAATCCAGGTAAGTAGTGGCTGTGAATAAATGTTTCATCCTAATTAATCTGCCAATGGAAACAAAACACCTGAAGTATTTCTAATCAAGCAGCCAATGGAAATGAGACATTCCATCCATCAATTATTTATTATCAGAATGGAAATTAAATCCATGGGAAATAATGTTTTCTCATGAAATAGAATGTATGGATTAAAAGCTAGATAATAATTAGCGTTCGGGGACCACATGGAAACACTGAATCCCTCACACATCCTGGAGAGACCAAAATGCTTTATTCAGTTTGGAAAACTGTCTGGTAAGTGTTTTTGAGTGTTTCCATATAGCATTGCCTAATTTTTGAAGTTCTCTCCTTGGCCACAGACTAAAATAATAAAAACCCTGCACTAAAAATTTTAGATACAATATGAATTAGTTTAGAACAGCATTGCACATAGCATGAAGGTACACTCATCTAAAATGCTTACATATGATGTAAATGTTTAGTGCAGCATTCTCATAGCATGAAGTTGCTTACAATTAAAAATTCTACTGATTGATGAAAAGGTAAATAAAAATGTAGTATATCCATGCAATGGAACAATTTTTAACACGGAAAGCAGTGAAATACATGTTTCAACCGTGATAATTGAATATGTGATATTAAGTGAAAGAGGCCACTCACAAAGGGCTACTATTATGCAATTGTACTCCTATGGTCTGGGCTTACTCCACTGAGACTGAAGTCCACAGCAGTGGAGGCTGTAGGAGCATACCACAAATTTGTGACTGCTAAGGATCAAGAGTGGGGCTGAGAAGATCAAAGTGCTATTTCCTTTCCAAAGTAATTAAAAACTATTGGAATAAGTTCCTATTTATGAAATTATACTGAAAAATATTGACTTCTAAAATGTAAATGGGTGAGCTGCATGTTTTTTTTTAAATTTTTAAAAAATATTTTATTCATTATTTATTTTAATATTTTTATTGACAACTTCCATAATTATAAACAATTCCCCCCCCCACTTTCCTTTTGAAACTCCACTCTCCATCATATCTCCTCCCCTCTCAATAAGTCTGTTTTATTTTGATGCTATCATCTTTTCCTCCTATTATGATGGTATTGTGTAGGTCGTGTCAGGCACTGTGAGGTCATGGATATCCAGACCATTTTGTGTCTAGAGGAGCACATTGTAAGGAGTCTTGCCCTTCTTTTGGCTCTTACATTCTTCCCATCACCTCTTCCACAGTGGACCCTGAGCCTTGGAAGGTGTGATAGAGATATTTCAGTGCTGAGCACTCCTGTCACTTCTCCTCAGCACGATGCTGCCTTCTGAGTCACACCAAGGTCACTGCCAACTCAAAAGAGAAGTTTCTCTAACTCTATACTCTCAAGTAAAAAATATGTAGGAGAAGCAATGAAAATTATGACCAAAATTTGACGCCAGTTACTTGAACATGAAATGGCAGTTGCAAAAATGAGAGCATGTCAAGGTCTCAGGGCTCAGGCAGAATGAAGAGACAGCATGAGGAAGAAATGGGGAGGGAGCAGTTTAGGGAGAAAATAATCTAGAAAAGATGGCAAATTTATGAACAGAAAATGTTTCTGTGGAGAAAAAAAACTGTTGCATTGTATATTTTTGCTATAGTAATAAGAATTTTAGGACTTATAATATGGAGCTACATTAATATATATGTTGATTTAAACATTAATATTAAACAATTAAGCTGCTACAATATGCACTTTTTAAAAATTTACCCATTCTAGAAAGTGTCCGATGTTTGGATATAGTGGGGTAATAGGAAAGAAAAACAGACTGATAGACTAAGGAGACTTCAAATTATTAATTCCTGGGGGGAAAAAAGTTTATTAAAGGGAAAAACAGTGAAATATAACTATGTCTGGAATTAATTAACAGCACAACTGGAATTGTATAATTAGTGGACATATGCAAGCAGAGTTCCTCAGTGTCCACAGTACTGACCTGCACCTTGCTACCTTGTGGGGCTCTGCTTTGTGCGCACCAGGATGTGTAGCAATTCCCTTGATCTAAAACAATTGGATGATGGTAGGATATTCAACCATCTCACCCTGACTTTGAGTCCTTTCCTATGTTTCCTATGCAGATGCATGGGAGTGTACACCTGTGGAAGTTTGGATACATAGGTCCCCATAGCCTCAGGTGTTGTGATTGAGCTTTCTGCTTGTCCCCATCTAATAGAGTCTTTGGGAGGTGGCATCTTTATAGAGGAAGAGTGTCACCAAGGATAACCACTGGGCACTGCCCAGCCCTGTGTGTTCAGACTCAGCTTGTATTTCTGTTGCTGGCTGTTGTCTTTCTGCTACGGATATATAATGAATTGACCCAGTTGTTTTCCCTCCATAATGAAGCCTCCCCTGAAAAACCACATTCCTGTAATAAACTCTTTTATAAGCAGCTTCTGGTCATGTGTTTGGCCCAGCAACAAGAAGGAAACTATGGCAGTACCAAAGTATTCTCTGACTAACAAAGACAAAACAACTAATTTCTAAGCTAACCAAAAATATCCATCTCTTGGTATGTAAGGAGAAAAAGTGTCAGACAGTTTAGTATCTGTAACACAGTCAACTAACTTCTGTCAGAGAAGGCATGTTCAAAGGTAATTAACAATAGCTACCATGTGGAATGTTTTCTGTTTGTAAAGGGTATCTATGTGGAAATAATCATATTCATTGGTTTTGTGAGGGATTTCATGCAAAAGCATTGTACACTATGAAGTGGTCAAGCTTTAAACCTTCTTAACTTTCTGAGAACTAAATCAGAGATCCCATAAGAACCACCTTAAATGTTATGAAGTTGTACCCCAGTATCCCAGTGATCTTGCAATAGGCCTCAACTCTTATTATTGCCCAAATGGGGAGCACGATGCTAACACATGAATTGTTAGGTGACAAACTCAAACTGTGCTCAACCATAGAGCACACAATGTTAGCAAAAATGAAGTGAGGGAGAAGAACAGCAAGGAGGAAAGAAGGGAGAGAGAGAATGAGATACAGAGAGAATTAATGTTCAAAAAGAAGAAAATCTGTGTATATATCTATAACAAATTACAGGAGTTCACATGAAATTGACAGTATCAATTCTAAATCAAATAATGGTTTGCTGTCACCATTTCCTGAAGTGATAAACTGTAAAATGTGGCATTAACAACAATTCTAGAAGAATAAAACTGTATTACATTTACTGAAATGAAAAATAGTTATTTATTTTTCCATAAGAACATTCAAATGAATTATGCTCACTTTTTACAATAACGAAAAAGTACCCTTCTGTCCATAGCCTATATGAATTTTTTGTGAACCACAGAAAATTATTATGCTTCTCACTCTAAATGCCAAGTACAAAAATAGAGCAACATTGCTGAGGAGTATAACACTGAGAAATGTTCTATGGTTTCTTAAAATATAAAATGAGAGTTATCACAGGGTGGCCATTCTAACTTCATGCTGGAGAAAGTAAAGTATATGTCCACACAAAACCTCATACATTAAATTCTATTGCTGGGGTAGCTGTAACAGTTCAATTATGGATCATGCCAAATGCCCCTTGTGTGATGGAAGGAATAAAAAAGGTTTTATGGACAGAAAAAAGAAATAAGGTTCATGCCACATAGAAGTATGGATTTTGTAATCATCACACTAAATGCAAGAAGCCAGGCACACACAAGACCTTATCACATAGATTTCCATTTATATAAAAGTTCACAGGAGAATTCTACAGAGATGTGAAGTCGATTAGTGGTTGTTCCATGGTGTGAGATAGAGATTGAGGGTCAAGTGTGACATAGAATTTCTTTCTGAGCTGAGAAACAAGTTTTCATGTTGACAGTTGTGATGGACGTGTGTGCATATGTGAATATATATATATATATATATATAAACATCTGGGCCTTGAGATGGTTCAGTGGATAAATTCCTTGCAATGCAAGTGTGGGGGCTTGAGTTACAATTCCCAATACACACATTAAAAAATGCTGGGTTAAGGGCTGGAGAGATGGCTTAGTGGTTAAGGTGTTTACCTATCAAAGCCAAAGGATCCAGGTAGGACCCACTTAAGCCAGATGCACAAGAGGACGCATGCATCTGGAGTTCATTTGCAATGGCTGGAGGCCCTAGAGCACCCATTCTCTCTCTCACACACACATTCTCTCCCTCTCTCTCTCTCTCTCTCTCTCTCTCTCATAAATAAAATTAATTTTAAAAAATTCTGGGTTGGCAGTGTACTTTAATCCAGTGCTGGTGAGGCAGGGACAAGGGGGTCCTTAGGGGCTTCAAGCTAGCTAGTCTAGTGCAGTGAGTGAGTTCTAAGTTCAGCCAGAGACCCCGTGTAAGGAGTAAGGTGGAGAGTGATTGAGGGAGAAACTTCAGGTAAAGCTCTGTCATCTGCGAACATGTGGACACGCACACTTGCACACTTATGCACCCCGCTACACACACACACACACACACACACACACGCACGCGCGCACGCGCGCCAAACAGTTGAGTTTTATACCGACAGAGATGTCGGACACCTGTCTCCTGAACCTCTGCTGCCTCTGGTGTCTTCTGGTTGTACACGCCGCTGCTTGCAGCTAGGTGAGAGTGGAGATGGAGACTCATATTCTTGGGACCCCAGGCTCTGGTTCCTATGTGCGCCCAGCGCCTGCCCAACGCCTGGAGCCAGTGGTCCTATCAGTAGGGCTGCAGAGTGGACCTTCTGGACACACAGTCACTGGAAGACCAACAGGGCAGGGCAGCAACCTGAGCTCGGTCCTGCCTTCACCCCTCACACCAGGCCCGGGGTGGCCGAAACCCTGGTCCCTGCTTGTGCAGGCCCAGGGCGTCCCCAACCTTCAGGTCCCTGAGATGCCCCCCCCCGCCAGAGCAGGGCGGCCTGGACAGGGCTGGAGCTGTCCAGCGTCTGGGACCCCTATGAAAGACGATGGTGGTGGCAAGTGGAGCCCCCGGAGTCCAGGATGGCCTTGCAGCCCGTCAGGATTGCTCCATGGGCTCAGGAGCGTGGAAGTGGCGCCCGTGGACTGTCAGGGTTCTGGAGTCCGCCCTGCAGGACCACCGCCCAGACCGCCCCCCCAGCAGCACCCTGATCCTTGCACTTGGCAGACGGTGCTGACTGCGCTCCGCCAGTGCAAGAGGAGCAGGAAGTGTGATGGGCCACTGCGGTTCGGGATCCCAGAGGTGCCAAACAGAAAGCAAGAGAGCCCTGCGCCCAGGCCATCCGCCTTCAAGTCCAGCGGAGTGGCAGCTTCCTCCGTGCCCAGGCCAGGACCCCTGAACCACAGCCCCAGGGCGGGAGCCTGAGAATTTGAAAGGAAGAGACTGACTTCCAACCCCGCACCCAGCCCTCACGAGGCCTCCACGAGCCCTCTGAAACTAAGCAGAATCCCTAGGATTTCCTTCAGCTCCAGCGCTCCCAGCCTGTGGGGCCGCACCCTAGATTTCTAATTCCAGGTCCTGCCAACTCCTCCTAAGACTCGAACTTACGTATGTACCTGCTCTTATCCCCTGTATGGGACTTGTCACTAGCTTGCCCTCTGTTGTTCCAGACTCACGATCCTTGTCTTGCCAAGCCCCAAACCACCTCTTCTACTTACCTTCCCACAGCCCAACACCTTTCTCATGCCCTTATACCAAAACAGACATTTCAGGAAGACATATTTCTCTTATTGGTCCAGCTTGTATATAGTTAAATACTCATTTCAACAATATTGGAAATGAGAAGTGCTTTCCATGCAAAAATGAACAGAAAGTATGTTCTCAGCAGGATAAGCGCTAATCCGAAAAAATCCTTTACTGGAAAATGTTCATTTATTTGAGATCTTAATCTTAGTTCATTATAGCAACAGAATAGTGTGAGAAAATAATATGTTAGAGAAATAATGTGATATATGCATGGGGCCAGAGTGAAGAGCATGGGCTATATTCTAAAAACTGTTCATTCTAGGCAGGAAAGGCCTACAATCTGGGTGTAAATTAGATTTTCCAGGGCCAAAAATTGAGGTAGAAGCAAGAGAAGCTCAATATATTATATCAACCAGGCTCTTTCTGAGAGGGAAATAATGCGTATGAGAAGATGTATTGAAATGAAGTGCATTTGGAAGTTAGGCAATGGCTTGCTCGTGCCCTCGATGACAACATTGGGACGGTGGAAGAATCTATGATTCTAAACTTATTATTTCATGATGCTGGATGAAGGCTGTGCCCCTTAGTGAAATAAGAAATACCAAGGGGAGAAAATATTTAGAGAAATCAACAGTTTTGTTTCAGTCATGTTTCCTAGAAGTGACAGTGAAGTGTTGGGAATTGGTTTAGGAGCCACTGCTGCAGGGCTTCAGTTATGACATAGATTTAAGCATTCCTTGAAGAACACAACTGCATGGTACCCCTGATGGAAGCACTCAGGGAAGGGAGGGAAGAATTGTGCTCCCTTGTTTAGAAACTGAATGATGAAGATGAGGCTGGAAGCAGTCCTCGCAGTGGAAGTAAGTCCAGGAGCTGCAGGGATGTTAGAAGAATCCCAGAGTCTAGGCTGGCCTCTGCCTGACTGAGGAAAATAGATGCTTTATCCTGGGCCAAAGGCAGAAAGCCAATAATGTGTCAACCCCAAGAAAGTCAGACAGAAAGAGAATTCCTTCTTATTGAGTCTTTCCATTCAGTCCTTCCCTCAACTAGATAGATGAGGCCTATCCTAGGATCAGGTCAAACACTTTATTCACTGTTCATCTCCTCCAGACACACACACACACACACACACACACACACACACACAGGGTTTCATCAAATACTCTGGGCCCCCATGGCCACTTTAGGATTAAACAGAAAGCTTTTCAAAAATTACTTTCAACTTTGATCATGGAATCAAAGATGCATAAGAGAAACAAGGACTTTATCAAATAGACAAAAGATATCAGGTGTTAGGATATAGGGACTCTTGAACATTGTTGGAAGAGTGTAAAATAACAATTATTAAAACAATGGAAAATTCTTAAAAAAAAAACAAACAAACATTAGGACTACCATGTGATCCAGCAGACATAATACTAGGGAAATATCTAAAGTAAAATCAGTACTTCACAGAGATATATCCAGTCCCATCTTGATTGGCATAAGGTAGAATAAAAGAAGACACAGAAAAACAGTATTTGTACAAGCTAAAAAAGTGAGACTCATAGAAGAAGAAAGTAAAATTATTATAGTAGAGGGCTGGGAGATGTTAGGAAAGTGGTGGTAAAATGAAATTTGATTTAGAGAAGAATACTTCAGAAGGTTTCTCATGTAGCATGATGCTCATAGCAACGATTTACTGAGAAATTGAAAATCACAGAGTAGATTTTGATTGTTTTCAAAAGAAAAACATGATAAGCATGTGAGATAATTTATGTGCTAAATTGGTTAATTTGGCCATTCTAGAATGTATGCATATTTAAAAAATTGTATCATGCTAATAGACCAGGAGGGAAATATCTCAGATTTTCCATGAGCAAAATTTATGTAGGAATAGAGTAGCAGCAGGGAGAAAAATCAGCATGAGGTTTCTAACATTGTGGTTTTCAAAGAAATGGGAAGCTTTGAAAGAGCAGAGATGGAATAGTTTGAAAGGAGGAACTTGAGTGAGAATAGCTTTGCTGTGTTCTCAAAGCCGCAGGATCTTGGACTGCCTAGGCAGGGAGTTTAGCTTTGCTCCCCACTGAGGCCAGTACACAGCTACAGTGGAGAAGATCTGCGAGAATTTTTGTGCTATTCATGAGTTTCAGAGGGTTCTGTGTGAGGCATGAGAAAACAGCTTAGGTGCCTGGTCAGAACTGGAATGTTCTGGGAGAGCCTAATCCGCTTGGAATGAGACTCCTTATTCTACTACTCATAGCAGTGGCACGGGCCCTGCCATGAAATCATAGTGGATATTGTTTATCTGGGGTGATTTTGCCAAAATCATAGCATTTCTTTTTTCTGTGAGATAGCAGTGCTCGTGGATGAGTGACCTTACTCAGCATTTACATGTTTATGGGCAATAGCAAACCACTGAAATCAGTTAGCATTTCTGAAGCAGATGGGTAAGGAAGGGCTTAAAATGTGGTATGAGACCTTTGAAATCTCTGTGAAAATGAGCACTGAAGAACATGCTTTGAATCAAGTGGATGTCTAGTTAGGTGTAAAAATGTAGGTGCAACTGGCCTAGCAGGGCTGTGGATTCGGTCACCACCAGTTGGTCAAAGTAAGATTATGTCACTCTGAGTGCGTACCCAGTTATTGTCACTATTCTCCAGATGTGTGGTATAACAACTATTGATGTAGAGTTTACAATGTGTTAAGTATTTTAAATAATCTATTTGTGTGTGTAAGTGTGTGTGAGCGTGCACACACGTGCGAGCACACGCAGAGGGCAGAGTTTGTCATTCTGTGTCTTCCTTGATCACTGTACTTTCCAGACTGAGCCAGGGTCTGTCACTTGAATGCAGAGCTCAGTGTTCTAGTCAGCTAGCTGGTCCCAGGATTGCCTGTCTCCTCCTCCTGAGTGCCGGGGTCGCAAGTGAGCGACCACATCTGCCTAGGATCTATGTGGGTGTTGGTGATCCAAACTCAAGTCCACGTGACTGCATGGGCAAGCACTTTATTCACAGAGCTGTCTTCCCAGTCCTGAAATGATCTCCATATGACATAAAACGTATGAGAAGATATGAATAGATAATGTGCAGATAGCATGCCATAAGTAAGCGGGCTGACGAAATGGGCACTTTGTTCGAAAGGAAATAAAACTCACCAATAAACATAAAGAATGACACTAGTCATTAGAGAAATGCAAACCAAAACTACAAGGAGATTCCATGCAATGCTGGTCACAATAGCAGTCCTTTAGAGATCAAATGACAAATGCTGGCAAGTGAATGCATTCAAGGGAATCCTTACATACTGGTGCTGGGAGTGTAAACCAGCCCAGTGTCTATGGAAATCAGTACCCAACAACAGAGGAATGTATAAGGAAAATGTGAGTGTGTGTGTGTGTGTGTGTGTGTGTGTGTGTGTGTGATTTGTTTTGAAAGTCAAGCACAGCAAATATTGTTCAAAGCTTAAGAGTATGAAAGAAGACAAAGCTTCTATAAAACAGAAGGGGTCCCAAATGGGTGATCCTAGCAACAGAATATTTTCAAACATAAAGAAGAATAAAATTATGTTGCTTCTAAGAAAGTGGATGCAACTAGAAATAATCATTATATGAGGTAAGCCAGTATCAGAAACATGAATATATGTCTTCTCTCATTTATGGTTTCTGTTCTTTATATAAATGCATAAAAGTCATGAGCATTGCCAATTGCGGTGGCCCTACCTCAGCATCCCACGTGCTGGGAATAAGCACATGGGAGACTGAGGATGGAAGATTTCAGTGAGTTTGAGGCCAGCCTGGGGCTACAGAGTGAGTTCCAGGTCTGCGGGGCTACAGTGAGACCTGGCCTCAAAAATGACAAAAAATAAAGTTTTATATATATGTGTGTGTGTGTGTGTGTGTGTATGTGTATGTGTATGTGTATGTGTATATGTATTCAAACCACCACAACACCTCACCGAAGAGAGAAAATAAGCTTATGCAAAGATAGTGCAATCACATACCATCAAGAAAACACAAACTGGGCTGGAGAGATGGCTTAGCCATGAAGGCGTTTGCCTGTAAAGCCTAAGACCCTAGTTTGATTCCCCAGGACCCACATAAGCCAGATGCACAAGGGGCCACATGTGTCTGGAATTCGTTTACAGTGGCTAAAGGCCCTGGGATGCCCATTCTCTCTCTCTATCTGCCTCTCTCTCTCAAACAAATAAATAAAATATTTAAAAAAAGAAAACACAAACTATCCATGGAATACTACTGCCCACCTATCTGAGTGTCTGTAATCCAGAACACTTTACTAGAGCAAAGAGAGGCAAGGATGTAGAATATTGAGAAGGAATGGTCACTGCTGCTGATGCAAACACAGTGTGACTGAGACAGTTTAAAAGGGTGGGGCTCCCAAAAGTAAACTGACATGGCTGAAGGTGAGAAATGATCTCCAGACTGTACAAGAAGACACTTGTAATTCTCCTCTTTCTCACTAAAGGAGTCCTTGTAGCCACCACTTTAAAAAATATATTTTATTATGTATTTATTTGAGAAAGAGAGAGAGAGAAAGAGGGATTGAGAGAGAGAACGGGTGTGCCAGGGCCTCCAGCTACTGCAAACAAACTCCAGATGTGTGCACCCCCTTGTACATCTGGCTTACGTGGTTCCTGGGGAATGCAAGCAGGGTTCTTTGGCTTTGCAGGCAAATGACTTAACCATGAAGCCATCTCTCCAGCCCAAGCCCCCACTTTTCCAGTGGCCAGGAATTTAAGGGAAGACTTTAGATTTTCATTGTCTCTTTCTAAGAGGTGAGATCTCTCCCTTTTCTGAAAACTTGGTGGCGCCTGAACACCTGAGGTGGAGGGTGGAATGACCAACTCAGCCCCTCTCCAGTGAACTCCCATAAAAGACCCCAATGCTGGTCTCTCCCATTTCTGAAACCCCCTTCCTGCCTCCTAGCAGGAGCTATGTCTTCTTCCCTTCTACCTAAACCTCTATCTTTCTAAGCTCTATAATAAAATCTTTCTAATTTCCAACGTTAGAATCAAGGATATCAGCCTCTGTGTTGTTTTTAAGATGTTTTCCACAATTCAAAATTTGACTAATGTAGCATCTTACCACAGATGTTAATCATGCCAACAAGGGACAAGAGAAGAGACCTTTTTCTTTCAGCCATGAGGACAGAGAATGCCTCCATTCTCACGTTAGGGAGAAATAGAGAGTGAGTATACATGGGCAAAATTCATCTAACCAGACATTTTAAACCAGTACAGGAGATTGCTAATATTAGAATTGATGAGTTGTTTGAATTAGGAGAGATTTGAATTAATTTAGCAACATCCTTCAATGCTTTATAAAGCCTAAATGTATGCAGAAACTGCTCAATGCTCTAAGAAGTCCTAGAATATCAAAGGAAAACTAGCACGCGCATTTTCTTGAATGGTCACATGCTAGTATTTTTACATTTGCTGACTTGATATATTCCCTCAGACTTTTATTTTTGGTTTATTTTTATTTATTTATTTGAGAGTGACAGACAGAGAGAAAGAGGGAGAGAGAGAGAGAGAGAGAGAATGGGCGTGCCAGGGCCTCCAGCCACTGCAAACGAACTCCAGACACGTGCGCCCCCTTGTGCATCTGGCTAATGTAGGTCCTGGGGAATCGAGCCTCAAACTGGGGTCTTGAGGCTTCACAGGCAAGCGCTTAACCACTAAGCCATCTCTCCAGCCCCTTTCCCTCAGACTTTGAGCAGTAAAGAAGAGGCCACTTGTGTATCAACAATGAAGGGCTTTTTAGTAAAGGAATAGACAGTAATTATCACAAGGCAAGGTCATTCCTATGCCTACTGCTTATATCTCCAAAGCAGGTGTTTCTCAGAATAGTTTAAATTCACGAGAAAGTCTCAACAAGACCTGGAGCCTCTCAGGTTCCACCTTCTGTAAATGTTAGCAGGAAGCTTCTAGAAGTTGCTGATGTGCCCATATATGTGTGTGGAGTGAGTCTTCTATCCCCTTCAATCTTCACTACCTTGGAGATGACAGAGGGGGGGAAACATGAGTGGGATATGATGGTTACTATCTTCTGTCTCCTGAAGTTTTGGAGCTACAGTTTGACACTGAATGTCTTTTTTTTTCTTTTTAGTATCATGTGTGTGTGTGTGTGTGTGTGTGTGTGTGTGTGTGTGTGTGTGCGTGCGCGCGCACCTTGGTATGGATGTGGAGGTCAGAGGACAACTTGTGAGTGTACTTGCTTTCCTCTTCATTTGAGGCAGGTTCTTTTGATGTTCACTGCACCATTCTTCTGGTTACTAGGCCAGAAGCTTCTAAGAAGTTCACCTGTCTCCACCTCTCATCAACACGTACCATGCTAGGATCATGGTAGCCCAACATAGGTTCTGGCTAGTTATGTATATTTGGGGGATCTGAACTCAAGTACATATGCTTAAATGGTAAACAGTTTATCCACTGAGCCATCTCCCCAGTCTGGTGCATTTTGTGACTATTTCACCACTATAAAAATCTTTAATAGTGATTTTTTTAATAGCTAGCATTCTTTATATCTCTAATTATATCCTCTTTATATAATCTGGATATTTTTTCGTTTATTATTATTATTATTATTATTATTATCATCATCATCAAGATGTTTCATATGGATACATCATGTGTTGGAACTCTTTTCCCTTGTCCCTGCCCCCACTCCATTGTGGATGCTCCTCAGTGGGGTTACAGGCATTCCCCTGGGGTTGTGGTTGTGCATTGTGGGAGCAGTAATCAGTTACTTTTGCAGGGAGAAAATGCCTCTAGGCATGATGTCCCAACCTGTGGCTCTTACAATCTTTCTGCCTCCTCCTCCACAAAATTCCCTGAGCCGTGGTGGGTGAGTTTTAAGGCTACTTCAGTGATGAGCTCTTAGGAGCGTCTGGATCTTTGCTTTGGTAGGAGTTGAGTATCCTCAGGGTCTGTCTCCTTCACCAACACTCTTGCTTATCTCCCCATTCCTCTGTGGATTCATCTGTGGTTTGGCTGAAGTGCGAGGGGTGGTTTATCTCCTCGGGCCTCGCTACCTTCTGAAAAAGAACAGATTATCCAGCAGAGAGTGAGGTCAGCATACTTTAAATGGGACAGGCACTATTCATTTAGAGAGAATTTGATATAAGTAACCCCTCTTTTAGCCAAAGACTAGTGAAAGTTTGACACTGGAGAACATAATCTTTGTCTCCATAGGATTCCGATCTGGTTCCCAATTGCAAATTTAAAGCAGTGAAGATAAGTTACAAAATCCAAGATTTTTAAAAAATATTATTCCAATAAGTTGATTTATAAGACTGAATTACAACAAGTCATATCTTGACCTGTATCTGAAAATGATAGTTTCTTAGACACAATACTTACGCATGTTTAAAAACTCTAAAACACAGACAAAGGAAAGTAATGCTACTAACTTGATAAATAATGCTGTTACATTTCAATGTAATTTTTATCAATGTTTCTGAGAGAAAATTTCTTATTCTTACTGCTTACACTGATTTTCCATCATAAAAGTACTTCACTGTAAATGATAAAAAAAAATGTCAAGTGATAATTAATCAGGACATATTTATACTGTCTTTTCCTGATTTTACTGAAATATTTTCCTGCACTATTAATCACAAGCTGTTCATTTTACTAATATTGATAGTAAAAAAAAATGCTGACAGTAGCCTTATAGCACTGGTGTTGCTCCATAGCAATATTTTATTTATTTATTTATTAGTTTTCTGAGGTAGGCTTTTACTCTAGTCCAGGCTGACCTGGAATTCACTATGCAGTCTCAGAGTGGCCTCAAAATCAAGGTGATCCTCCTGCCTTTGCCTCCTGAGATTAGAGGCATGCACCACCATGCCTGGCTATTTTTTTTTCTTTTTGCTTTTATTAGTTATGTACACAATGTGTATACAACCATGTTGGTACCATTTTTAGACTCCTCCCTGTTACCCCACCCCCTCTGCGGGCACCCTCCTCCTTGGGGGAAATAGGTGGTGCATTGTGGGGTTAGCCACTAATTATGGGGAGGAGGCAATGTCTCTGTGCATAATGTATCAACTTATGGCTGTAACAATTGTCCTGGCCCCTCTACCACAACCTTCCTGGAGCCATGATGGGTTCATTTTAGGTCTATTTCCGGGATGAGGTCTTGGGAGTCTTTGTGTTTCTGGATCTCTAGTTTGGTAGGAGTTGAGTGTTCTCTGTGTCTATCTCCTTCACCCTTGTGCTGGTACCAGGTTCACCAAGAAAGTAACACTCTTGCTCATTTCCCCAATTACTCTATGGTTTCAGCTGGGGCCTGGTGAGGTGCAATGGGCTGATTCTCTCCTCAGGTTCTGCATCCATCTGAAAAAGAGAAGCAAATCATCCAGTGGAGAATAAAGCCAGTACCAGATAAATGGGATAACCATTATTAACTCAGAAAGAATTTAATAGGGGTAGGCCCTTTTGTAGCCCACAATTGGTGGGATCTTGATAATGTTGAGTGGGCTCATTTCTGGATGCGATTCTGACTTGATTCCTATATCCAGTTATGGGTTTTGTTCTACTGAGCAGATCTCATTAGCCAAATCAAGAGTAGTTGGTTACCCATCATGGCTGTGTGCTACTATTGCACTTGTGTGAGCATCACGTCAGGTTGTTTGCTGCTGAGTAGCTTAGACCATGAGTTGCTTGGACAGATGTTGGTCATTTTCCCCCAGTCACTCATGTAGCACCTTCTGGCACTAGATGAGCTAACTGACTGGGGGCTGACTCTCTTCCAGATTCCATCCAGGCCACCCCATGTTCTGTACCAACAGTATATGGTGTCTTCTGAAGTAAGGTCTTACCATTAACCTTTGGTGGGTAATCAAGTATTTCTTAATGCATAGGGAGTATTTGCAATTAGTAGAAAGAGAAAAGTTTCAGGCCATGCAAATGATTTTGGGCCACTGTCAGGGATACTTAGCTTATATATAATGTGCGCACTGCTAGCTGTTTGCTTAGAATGTAAGTACATGTTTCTACCTCTAAAGACAAAGAAAGGTAAACTGTGTGCTTTCTATACTTTCACATTCTTGTTGAAGAACAACTTTGTATATTTACATAAATATGTAGGAATACTCATGTAATCATACTTAAAACATTCATATATAATATGATTTCTTTAAGAGGGCAATAAAGTTTTCAGGCAATGTTTGGTGAACAGATTGTTTTGCAGTATGTTTAGCTGAAATTATACAATCATTTTACTTCTGAAATGCACTATATAAGTAATGAGATATTTGTTTAATATTCTTATTCATGTGAAGAAATTTAGACTAAACCAAAGGATTGCTGGCGATGTCCAGTGGAGATCATGTTTTGTGAGAAGAAATGTCCTCAGCTTCATTTGTGTGGCCTTTGAGCTATTTAATAAGTTTTAAGTTGCAGATCCTGTATTTCATTTCAGGGCTTGTGCAATTCAGTTCTTTGGAAGTTCTACTAACTCCTTATGTGTGTGTATGTGTGTGTGTGTGTGTGTGTGTGTGTGAGTGTGTGTGTGTGTGTGTGTGTGTCCCCAATCCTCTACTACCAGCAAAAGATCCACTTTCAAATATTTAAGTGCATTTCCTCTTCTTCTTTTTCCTTTCTCCGCATTTTTCCACTTATATGTAATCTATGTATTTAACTTCTCCTTTTATGTGTTATAACACACTGCTTTTTCTTTTGCTAATAGTTGATTTCCTTGCAAGAGTAATGATTTTGTGAATTTGGCAAGTTTGTATTTCTTTGACCTCATTTAGTTATAGTATGGTCATACTTCAGGTAAAAATACAAATGTGGCTTTGTGTGGAAAGTAGTCATCATTTTTTCAGTAGGATGAGAGAAAAAGAACACTCTACAGAAATTAAAATGACACAGAAGGGAAGCTATGTCTGGAATTCCCTCTTCCAACTACCTGGCCCACTGAGATCCCCGGTGTGTCTTCCAGCTATGTTTGCATATGGCTAGAAATGACAATCCCAGAGCCTCTGAAAAATAGCCTAAAGGTTTATCACCACTTTCTACATCTTCCTTTCTTCTTTTATTTTATTTCTCTTCCTTGTCCTTTCTTTTTGGTTGTTCTTTAGAGACAGGGTCATACTGAATAGCCTTGGCTGCTCTGAAACTTCCAGTCTTACTACTTGAGGCTTCTCAGAGTTGAGATCATAGGCATGAGCCACCAGACTTGCCGAAGTTTCCTATATCTGTATTTCTACGATAGCCACCTGTAATTACATTGTACGGTGACAGTGAAATCTAGAATATGACTGTTTTAAGGAATTGAAGCAGAATGTAACAATGTATGGGGGTGCACACTCTCTTGCTTTCTGCCAGCAGATGTGACAAGATTTGATGTCTACTCTGTGCTCTACCATCAGGAGGCTCCTTTCCCTGCCATCATGAGGCTTCTCATTGAGACTGTAAGCCAAAATAAACCATTTGCAACCACCAGCTGGTTTTTTTTTGGGAGTTTTGTCCAGTCATGCGAAGCAAACTACTAACACCCACTCTGTGCACATGCGCAGTGGCCAGAAGAAAACTTCTGTTTCCTGTTGTTGAGAGAGCTGAACCTCAAGCTGCTGAATTTCAGTCAGACTACCTGTCCAGGAAGGTCCTGAAGTTTGTTTATTTCTGCACCCCTCAGATCTGGGGTTGCAGGACTGCATGACCATCTTTTTATTATTTTTTTTTAAATATATGGATACTGGTAGAAACAAAGAGTGACCTGAACTTAACCTGGCAAGCAAGGGCCTAAGAAACCTAAACAGCTCCCTCTCAGTGACACAGCTCCTCCAAAGGGGGTCCACTTATCCATACTGCCACCAGCTGGGACCAAACATTCAAAACTCATGTTATATAAAGATGAGTAATATTAATTCAAGTCTATGTTTTTTTTTTAATTTTCATTTACCCATTTTGAGAAAAAAGTGAGAGAGAGAGAGAAGAGAGAGAGAGAGAGAGGCAGATAGAGAGAATGGGTATGACAAGGCATCCAGCCAGTGCAAATGAACTTCAGATGCATGCACAGCTTTGTGCATCTGACTTATGTGTGACCCTGGGCAATTGAACCTAGGTCCTTATGCTTTTCAGGAATTTGCCCTAACCACTAAGCCACTTGTTGCAGTGAGATTCTCATGGCTGGCAGAAATCACCCGACCAGGAGCAGTTTGTGGGAAAGAAATGGTTCATTTTGGCTTACAGACTCGAGGGGAAGCTCCATGATGGCAGGGAAAATGATGGCATGAGCAGAGGGTGGACATCACCCCCTGTCCAACATCAGGTGGACAAGAGGAACAGGAGAGTGTGCCAAACACTGGCAAGGGGAAATTGGCTATAGCACCCATAAGCCCGCCCCCAACAATAACTGCCTCCAGGAGGCGTTAATTCCCAAATCTCTATCAGCTGGGAACCAGCATTCAGAGCATCTAAGTTTATGGGGAACACCTGAATCAAATCACCATACCATCTCTCCAGGTGTCCAGGTGCTCTCTGGAAGTGGGCTCTAGTCCAGGCATCTTAATCTCCCAGGAAAGAGAATAATCCTATTAACATTTCTGGGAAAGGGAGCTAGTTATTTCGCTAGGTGGAGGCTGTGAGGACTCCATTAGGGGAAACGACACAAGAGCAGGATTCTCCTTACAGGCTCCCAGACAATTCTCATCTTTAACCACTTTCAGTTTACTTTGGGAGCCCTGTTACCACTAAATTGCCTCAGTATATTTCATCCTCCCAAGCACTTGCAGAGTATGACTTTAAGGAATTTCAGCATATGCCAGCTCCTAGGTTTTGTTGCACTGCTCAGAACATGGTGGACTTCTTGCTAGACTCCCTCTTTCTGGAAAAGACTGCCTGCAGTGGTGAAGGCTGCAGAGGAGGGGAAAGGCATGGATGCTCCCCGACTCACACTAAAAAGCTTTTCTTCTCTGCATCTTCATTGGAAAGCTATCAGGAAGGCATGGAGGGATATCAGGCTGCTGTGAAGAGTACAAATCCCCAGCATGTATCTCCACGCTTCTGGTGGTCCCTGGGTAGTGGCAGAGCCAGAGGCACTGACTCCAGGCTTCAGGGAAGCAATTAATGTGACGTAGGCAATATCTGGGAAGTATCACAATCCATTGCAGACCACCTATTCTGTCTTACATCTTGCTTAAGTGAACATCTTAAACTTCATTTTGTGATCCACCAAAGGAACTGACCCACAGAGTATAATTGCCTTCAAAACTTATTTCTGGATTGATTGACTGAATTTTTTTTGATTTTTCTAAGTAGGGTCTCGCTCTAGCCCAGGTTGACTTGGAATTCACTATGTAGTATCAGGGTGACCTCAAACTCACAGCAGTCCTCCTGTCTCTGCCTCCTGAGTGCCTGAGTGCTGGGATTAAAGGCATGTACCATAACACCCTGCTAAAATTTATATTTGAACAATAAGTTAACCATTGTGCCTATGTGTGTATGCATGTAGTATGTACTTGCTAAGAAATAACTTGCCTAAATCCTTCCCAAAATTCAGAAAAAATATGCTGACTGGAAGGGAAAACATAATTGAGGGCCTCTTTAATGAAAAAAAGGGGACAACTTTGGGGACATGTAATGGTGTGGTTTATATAAATTTTGCTCTTTCAATCACTGTAAAAAAGTTCCTAAAACATTCTATGAGTAAGTTGGATATGCTGAAAGAAATTGATTAGGAATGCTTAAAAAATCTCTCAAATATTTAGCTGTGCTAATAACAAGGTGTATATACCAATTATTAATGGATTCTCCTCTCTGTTTTTAACTCCAGATTTAATCTGGTATTTATATCTAGGCTTATTTGGAAAGACAATAGCATATTTTTCATTGAGCAGATACCTGTTATCAATATCATTCTTCAGGTATTCTGTTAAGTTTTATGGATATGGGAGCTGGTTAAGAGAGAGGGAAAGGGCTGGAGAGATGGCTTAGCGGTTAAGCACTTGCCTGTGAGGCCTAAGGACCCCGGTTCGAGGCTCGATTCCCCAGGACCCACGTTATCCAGATGCACAAGAGGGCGCACGAGTCTGGAATTCATTTGCAGTGGCTGGAGGGCCTGGCGCGCCCATTCTCTCTCTCTCTCTCTCTCTCTCTATATATATATATATATATCTGCTTATTTCTCTCTGTCTGTCACTCTCAAATAAGTAAATAAAAATAAACAAAAATTTAAAAAAAATAATATAAAGAGAGAGAGAGAAAAAAATCTACAATGCCACAGTGCCTTTTTGTAGAATTCCCTGCCTCTAGAAATGTAAAGAACAAATATTTGTTGCTTATGTCTGCCTATCTTGTGGCATTTTATCATAGCAACCTGAAGAGACTAAGCCAATCTCCTGTATAAATTATATTATTAAACAAATAGGCCTATATCTATTTCACTTATGTGAAATGAAAGTTAAGGATAATATATGTGAAAAAATGTTTTATGTGACAATAGAACATTTTAGTTAGAAATACACTGACTTATCACTAGAATTTTAAGTAAATATAAATTATAAATAGTGCCAGTGAGTTTTCCTAAATGACAGAATTCTTGTACCTGTTACATTAGTTTAACTAGATTTTCCACCTACTCCCTAAGAA
Organism: Dipus sagitta; assembly: GCA_036346955.1. Classification (NCBI taxonomy): domain Eukaryota; kingdom Metazoa; phylum Chordata; class Mammalia; order Rodentia; family Dipodidae; genus Dipus; species Dipus sagitta. Next base: position 39,399,036 of record CM070784.1, read on the forward strand.
TGTTATCAGCAAAAATGATGGTTCACTTACATTTTCATAGGAAATGTAATGTGAGTGAAATGAATATTCTGCTGTTATTTTAAATTAAATTAAATTTATATGATTTATAAAATCAGAAAAGTTGAAGGTGTTAATATTTACTGTGATGTTTTCAGATGGATATGTTGCATAGCGTTTAAATAAGGCTAAGCATTTCAGTGTCTTCAAACATAGTGTCTTAATGGTGAAAATATTCAAAACCAGGCTGGGGAAATGGATTAGCAGGTAAGGCATTTGCCAGCAAAGGTTCAGGACCCTGGTTCGATTCCCCAGGACCCACGTGAGCCAGATAGACAAGGGGTTGCACACGTCTGAAGTTAGTTTGCAGTGGCTAGAAGCCCTGGCGCACCCATTCTCTCTTTCTCTCTCTCTGACAAAAAATAATAAATAATAAAAAAGAAAATATTCAAAATTCTTTCTTTCAGTTATATATATATACATATATATATATATATATATATATATATGGAGATATATATATTTATATATTTAGAGTACATATACATGTTACTGAAATATACAATTGTCCCTGAATTATTTGATTTGTATCATAAGAGCATAAATTGGTAATTAAACAGACACCTAGAAACTGCACTTACTAAAAGCATTAATTCTCCTCTGTGCCCTCCAGAAATGCAGGGGTCAGCACTCAAGCTGACCATCAAAGAGAAGACACAGAAGAGCTGAACTTTCCACCAGAAACAGGAATGAAGTCTAGAACGGAGTTAAGGACAAAGAATTCTGCCATGCCTAGATGCCTGTGAATCCTACATCCCACAAAAGAGAATCTGAACCTTTTTTCTTTCAAAAGAGGGTATCTTTATTATTACCCCAGAGCCCTTCCTCGACGTTTAAGTCACTGAAGAAAGTTGGGGCCAAGGTTCATTTCTAGTCTGGAGAGGAGCATCTCTCACAGAAGTCCCAGCCTGACTGCCACTAAGTGGTGTGGTGATCATAGCATGCTGGGGGTATTAGACACCACCTTTTTGACCAGACTGTAAATACATTCATGTCCTTTATCAAATCCTATTCCTTAATTTCTTTCAGGTTTGATGAATCTAAAGTAATTACTTATATTCACAAATTAGATGACTTTGATTTCTGTTCCCAGATTCATTTGTGCTCAAAATATGTGAAATTTCAGAGATTTTGAACATATTTCTAAATTTATGTTCTATGTCAATTTTTCTCCCACTTTTTAAAAATTTATTTTTATTTATTTATTTGAGAGCAACAGACAGAGAGAGAGAGAGAAAGAGGCAGAGAGAGAGAAAGAAAGAAAGAAAGAGAGAATGGGCGTGTCAGGGCCTCCAGCCACTGCAAACAAACTCCAGATGCATGCACCACTTTGTGCATCTGGCTTATGTGGGTCCTGGGGAATTGAGCCTTGGACCTGGGTCCTTAGGCTTCACAGGCAAGCACTTAACTGCTAAGCCATCTCTCTAACCCCTCTCCCACTTTATAAATGGCATTCAGTCACCAAATAATTCAACATGACTGATAGCAAGTTCAGGAGACATCATTTGCATATTTAATTATATGTTTGATTATTATGATGATTTTTCCAATTGTTTCTTGATGAGGTTTATGCTTCAAATAGATTCTGTACTATGGTCATAGCTCTTAATCGGGGCTGCTATTGATGCAGATGAAAGGAGCAGAAATCATTGCATTACTTCATATCCATAATTACAACCCACTTTGCTTCATTTCATTCCTAAAATGTAAGTTTCTGAAATATCACCAATGGTGATTTAAAATGTGCCTGTCTCATAAATTTTCTCAGAAGAGTTAGACTTATAACCATATACATTGAGTATCATAAACAAAATAACTTGGCAAAGATGGATTATATAAGTGCTTTTCACACTTTGTTTTGATTTGAGTTGTTTTAGGCTTCTTGAACTGATTAAATATATTGATATAATATTACACATATGGTCTGGTCCCGAAGGTTTAAGAAATGATAGAGATGGAAAGGGGGGAATGAAAGCCTTGTCTGTCAATGTATGGCGTGGAGATGAAACTCTTGAACCTGAGAAGAAATAAATGGCAGGTAGGTTTAAATGCAGGTACCAAATACAGGTAGAATGAAGACTATGAGTGGTCCCAGAAAGGGAAGCAACCAGAACAATGAGCAGACATGTGTTTTGAAAACCTCACCAGTTAAAGCTTTCACTGGGTCCTAGTTTGGGAAATTGCTGCCATATTTGTGGGTATTCTGAAGGCTTTGTTTTAATGTTCATACTTGTTACATGAAAGGGTCTTGTTTAGGGCTGTATCTTGTGGTCATGATGGTTAGTAACAGAGGTGTAAAATAGTAGACAAAATATTTTGTGTCAGGGTCTAATAGAAAGCTATGTGTGATAAAAATTCTGTGGAGGATTTCTGGTTCATACGCCTATATAAAAAAGATACATTCAGCTGGGCGTGGTGGTGCACGCCTTTAATCGCAGCATTGGGGAGGCAGAGGTAGGAGGATCGCCATGAACTCGAGGCCACCCAGAGACTGCATAATGAATTCCAGGTCAGCCTGGGCCAGAGGGGGCCCTACCTCAAGAAACCAAAAAAAAAAAAAAAAAAAAAAAAAAAAAAAGCTTTCTTCATCATTTCAGTGCGTCCTGATTCTCTATTTCTGTTTGTCTTCGGGTGACGAGACACCAGCTCCCAGATCAGATAACTCTTCACTGGGGTGGGATTGTCCTGCCCCAGAGTTTCTGTGTTAGTCCATAGATGCTTGGTCAGGCCTTAGCTGAGGACCTTACACCAGTGTAACTTCTTCCCAACAGCATAACAGATGACCTGCTAATCTGTATGTTATGCTGAGATATAGAAGACAGCATTCTTCTAATAGGACTAAGACTGTGAAGCAACCAGAAATTCTCCAAGGCAAGTTGTACTAGGAGGGTAATTGTTGACACAATAGGTGTATATGGATCACAGTGTCATTGGTGATGCTAAGTTTATACTGCATGTATGGGTTTGTTGTAAGGATAGTTGCAAGGATGAAGTAAGCCAATGGCCCAAAACTGATGAGAGGTTATAGCCCTCCATGCATGTCACGCCTGAGGAGCTATGTGGAGAGCCTTATGAAAGAAATTGGGAGATTTTGAGAAAAAAAAAAAGGGGGGCACAGATACCCAGGACCTCATGGAGAACATGCTGGCAAGTAGACTGAATCTCTGCTAGTGGGCACATGGGAGGTCAAGGAGTCTAATAGGAATGTTGAGCCTGTAATATGAGATGGAATTTTTATAAGATACTTTCCCTAGGAGTGAAGTAGGACAACAAGATACGCCAATGTGTGAAAATGTGTTATTCTACGGGTCAGAGCAGAGGGAGTGTAGAGCAATGCTGATGTGGTCTCTTGTCAATTCAAGGGAGGAAGACTGAGGATTGAAAGATGGACTGCAGGAAGTCAGTTAAGGGAAAAAATAGTGGTCCCATATTGATTAAGAAATTAATTCTATGGTTGGAGAGATTGCTTAGTGGTTAAGGTGCTTGTGTGCAAAGCCAGAGGACCTAGGTTTGATTCCTAGGACCCACATAAGCCAGATGCACAAGGTGGAGCATGCCCCTGGAGTTCATTTGGAGCAGCTGGAGTCCCTAGCATGCCCATTCTCTCTCTCTGTCTCTCTCTCACTCACTCACTCACTCTCTGTCTATCTCATGGCTTCTTTCTCTATCTCTCTCAAAAAAATAAATAAAAGTATTGTAGAAGAAATTAGTTCTAGTTCTGTCACATCAAGAGTCACCAGTCACCTTAAGCTCTTCCTAAAAGTCAGAAATCATGGAGCCTATACAGCCTCCTGTCCTCTCATTCCAGCTAGGGAATGTCTCTGTACCCCACAGGCTTCTCAGAATCTAGAAACAGGGTCATAGGGAACTGTCATGCCCTTGCCATAATAGCCCTGGGGTGTTTGGTATGGGGATGTCTCTCCCTTTTGAGGTCTGGGGACAATCCTACTTCCAATTTCCCTTTTGTTTGTCAAGTGGACATTACGGGTTTAGACAATCCTCACTGAAGTGGCCTGGCTGACCACAGTTTTCGCAGCTCAATGAGGGTCCCTGCAGGACATGGGAAGGGACATTGCTTGACTTTGACTTCTCTATATTGAACATAGGGAGTCATCCCTGGGGAATTGGGTCACACACAGAGAGAAGCAGCGGATGATGCCTTGGCCTGGTATCAGGAGTAGCTATGGCAGGTACCATGCAGCATTCCTTTTGTTTGTTTCATTGATTTTCAAAACTTTCAGTTTTCAAGGTCTTTTCTAGGTTATTAAATACCTCAAAGACCTCTATCAGTCAATTGCTCAGGCAAATGCATGTAATTTCTTCATGGATACAGCAGGTAGTTAAAACAATGTGTGTACCCTGCCAGCCTAGGTCAAAGGAGATAGAAAGGTCTGAAAATGTTTACTGATGGTGGAAGGGTCATAGCATAAGGAGCTGAATTCTTCTTGTTCCTGGGCAGGTAAGCATGGGGAAAGGAACATGCGCTTTGAAAGTGTCCAGTTCTCCATCGCTTACCTTTAGAGAGGGGATATTTGCTGCAATAGAAGGCATCTGCCCTTCAAAGGGCAAAGAGGATAGAATGTCAGGGTCGTTGGGTCATGGGCATGGTGAGTTCTCAGTAGAATGGGTTGGGATAAAATGTCACCTAAGAATGGCCCAACCATGAGTTTGTTTTCTTTTTCTTTTCTTTCTTTCTCTCATTTTTCTTTCTTTCTTTTCTTTTCCTTTTTTTTTTTTTTTTTTTTTTTGGTGGAATGGATCTTGAAAAAGGATAAAGACAACCTGATACCCTGATATTGCGGCTCCTGGACCACTCAGAGATGATCTGATAGAATAGTTCTAGGGTGTGATAGTACTGTTTTAAAGACATCACTCACAACTGACATGTGTCCTCAGGGAAATATAAGGCCAGGCCCCAAGAAAATCCAGTATTCCTCAAACAAGCTCTTATTGTTTCTCTGGAGTTTTGGGGAAAAGGGGACTCTTTAATACCTTTTCTTTGGCTAATCTTGATAAATGGAGATATCTCTTCCCCAAATATGGCCATTTCCTACATTTTTCATGGAATTATGGACAGCATGGCACAGAGCATGCATGCGGCAGTTCGGAAAGACCCTCCTTTCACACATCAGCACGTGTGAAGTCAATCTGATCCTCATCTTGGAAATGGGAGAGTATATGTAAGTATATAACTAGGTAAGAGTATATGTAAGGAATGCTTACTTCAATTATTTAATACTTCCGTTTTACATCATCTCTCAATCTCACCAGAATATATTAAGTAACTATTCTGGTTTAATTTTAAGCTGGTATGTAAGATAATCAACTTTATTATGTAAAGATCCTAAATTTGGGATATTGATCTTTCTAGAAAATTTACTAAAGGTCATCATTTCTCTTCCTTTAGAGGAATTTGGAATTTTTCTTATAATCTAAAATATTCTTTTTAACATAGTTTGAAAATTAAAGATTTTATTATATGTAGTCTTATATGGGAATAGTAACTTACTTCCCTGTTCCTACAATTTTCTAGATATTTTTACGTTTCTAACACTTCGTTATTAGTGATCTAATAACCTGTGTGTGAACACATGAAATGCTTGGTACATTTTAGATATTTTGAAGATGTGTATTTTATTGGTATTTTCAAAATAATTAGAAAAGTGGAATCATTTACTGTTTTTCAGTTTATATTCATTCATGCTTTACTTTTAACATTATTCATATATGCATATATACTCACCCCACACAAAAATAAATACTCCTAACTTTAAAACATTTACTAAGTTAATAAGCCAACATTTTTCATTTTGATTTTTATCTCTTGATTAGCACTGGATATGAACAAAATTAAATGTGGACTAGAGTGAAGACGATGAAAATTGAAACTAAGCAAAGATGGAAATGTAATTAGTAAAGCATGGAATAGAGATTAATTTATTAGCAATAATGAAGCACTTCACAGGTATCCTGGGGGACATAAACGGAAAGAGAGTTGCAAAGCACTTATCAAGATGGGCACACATTAAACACTTGATAAATTACAGGTCTTGTTCTTACCTTTTAAGACCTGGTTAAATGTGTCCTGTGAAACCATACATCATAGCTTCAGACCCTCTTCTGCATAAGCATTATTTAGGTATTTGAAAGATGATACCACGTTTCTCTCCAGTAACTCCTTCAGTTTTATCACGTAAAATAAATTCCCTGGTGACTTGTTGGATCAGCGTGATGGTTGTTTGAATGTAAATGTCCCCCATAGCCTTAGGTATTTTTGATTAAGCTACTGACTTAGTACCCAGCAAGTGGGAGCCCTGCTGGAAGAGAGCCGCTAGGGGCAGATTTTGAGTTGGTTGCTTCTAGCAACCAAATAACCAGTCAGAACTAGCTCCAGCCATGGTTCTGGTGGTCATCTGGGAAGAGCTATTCCACCGACCCTGCCTGAGCCTGCACAAAGAGAACTATAGTGAAGGGATTTTCTACTCACACTTGTCTTACAAAATCAAAAATCCTGAAGAAGACAACAGGGATCAGCTGAGCAGCTCCCAGAACAATTTCAGTCACTCTGCACAACTTCTCCACCCCCAAACACGAGCACCAGGAACTATTGGCAATCTCAAGATGCCAAGATTAGAGCCACCACTCAACCAAACAGCACCAGCACAGCTGGTCTGAAGAGCAGTTCTACTGAACTAACCAGTCTAGCTGAGCCCACAGTGCAACAAAGAGGAAACCAGTTGGAAACTCAGCCTAGTGAGACTAAAAGCCATCCCAAAAGGTAACAGGGCCATCTTACACTGGGGAAATATTTGCCCCAAAGCCAGGTATATAGGCCTGCAGGAAAGTGCTAATTTCGCCTCTCCTATCCTGGCAAGTTACTGAATAAGACCCTGAGAGAGAAAATAATTCAAACCTAGTCCTCTGAGAAAAATGCTGGTGTTTTAAATTTGAATGAAGTATGTTTGGTTGGCTTTGCCATTCTTAAATAAGTTGTGTCTTGGCATACAATTTTGTAGATTTTGATTTTTTTTTAATTTATAATATCCTTTTTTTTTTTCTGTCTTTCTTGGGGACAGGGTATCCGGAAACCTTTACAAACCAGGAATCTCAGCCTCTTAGTTGACAGAATTACAGATGCTAGTCAATATGTCTAGACAGTTTAAGATTTATTGTTATTAAAGTTTACTGGTTTGTATTTATTTCCACTTGTACATAAGTACTCATAAGTACCCCATGCTGGTTTTGTTTGTGTGTGTATTGCTGAGTTGGATTTTTGCATTGTTCTGAATTTTCTCATCCACCCTACTATTGGAATCTTCTGCAACTTTTCCTACCCACTTGTTTGCGTTCTGTCTTTTACAAATCCTTTATCCACACCCTAACCTCCTTTTCCCCTCCTTATACTTCATAACTACAACCTTCCATAGACTCAACAACTTCTAAATTCTGTGGAAGCTGAAACTACCTAACTCCCCTCTGCCAGATACTTCAGCCACATACGTCTGATTTTTCAAAGTTAATTCTAGCCTTCACAATGATTTACCTTATACTGTTCCAAAGTAACAAAACCCTAGCATATCTCTACCAGCCTTGTTCTTTTGCCCACTGTCCATTAATGAAGCCAGAAGGAACATTGTTCTCAATTTGATACAAGAATACTTGCATATCAGGCATATCCAACAGCCTGGGTCACTCCTGTTACTCTGTGAATCATATAAGAGCCATAGCTGGCACCTTAGGCTCCTGCTCTGAAGATATAATTTCTGACTTACACATCTAAGAACTTATCAGATAATTAGAAAACCCAAGCATTGAATTAACGCAAGATGAAAAAAAAACTCTACATCATAATACAAGAAACAAAAAAACAATAAAGCAAAACAATATAATTCCTCCAAAAATTACAATACAGCATTAATGACCTTCAGTGATACTTACTTAGGGGAAATGCCAGCCAAAAATGTCTAAAGAATAATCATCATTATGTTCAAAGAAGAAAACAAACTTTTGAAGGAATCTCAAGAGAACACAAGAAAAAAAAATAGTGTAATATGGAGATTGATGCAAGGCATGAATAAGAACATATAAATACTGAATAGATACCTATCAGAAATACTAGAAATGAAAATGTAACAAGTCAAATTAAAATAAAAACTCTTTAGAAAGTCTTACTAATAGAATGGATCAAAGAAAGGACAGAATATCTGAGCTACAAGATAAAGTGACATATCTAGAACATTCCAACATAGAGAGAGACAAACTAATAGGAAGGTATGAGTGAATGGACACTATGAATAAATCAAACTTAAGAATTCAGGGTATAGTAGGACAAGAAGGATTGCACTCTAAAGGAATGTCAGGTACTTTCAAAAAAATTTAAGGAAGAAAATTTACCCAAAATAGGGAAAGCAAATCCAATACAGAAAAGGAAGCATTTAGAACACCAAACAGACAAGAGACAAACAGAAAAGAGACTCTCTTCACCATGTTATAATTAAACTACTAAGCATACAGACCAAAGAAAATATATTGAAAGCAGTAAGACAGAAACAATAGGTTACCTACAAAGGCAAGCCCATAAGGATACCAGAAGATTACTCAACACAAACTTTAAAAGCCAGAAGGGCTTGGAATGAAGTATTCCAAATTCTGAAAGAAAACATCTGTCAACCAAAATTTCTATATACAGAAAAGCTACCTGTCACAGTTGAAGGAGAAATAAGGACTTGCCATAATAAAAATAGACTAAAGGAATCTATCCACTAAGTCAACCCTGCTAGAAAATACTTGAAGACAACCTTCAGACTGAAGAGAAAGAAAAGCATACGTATCGAAAACAGGAAAAAAACAAACAGTAAACAATATAAAAGTAAGAAGAATGGCATGGATAAATGCATACCTTTCAAATGTAACTCTTAGCAGCAATGGCCTCAGTGCCTCAGCCAAAAGACACAAACTGGCAAACTCAATTGAAAGGAACTTTCTTTCTTTCTGTTTGTTGCCTCCATGAAACTCACCTCTCCACAAAAGAGAGACACCATCTTAGGGTGAAAGGATGGAAATGGCATTTCAGGAAAACGGGCCTGGGAACCAAGCAGCTGCTGCTATCATTATTCAGTCAGGATATACTTCAAACCAACATTAGTTAGGGGAAATAAAGAAGGTCTTTTTATATGGTTAAAGGAATACTCCAACAGGAAGACATTACCATTCTAATCATATATCCACCCAACGTGGGTGCTCGTAATTTCATTAAAAAATAAAACCCACAAACCTGCCGGGCATGGTGGCACATGCCCTTTATATCAGCATTTGGGAGGCAGAGGTAGGAGGATTGCCATGATTTCGAGGCTGAGACTACATAGTGAATTCTAGGACAGCCTGAGCTAGAGCTAGAGCCTACCTTGGAAAATCAAAAACCAAGACCAAAACAGAACAAACAAGCAAACAAACAAAAACTATACTAAACTTAATGGGCAAAGATAACAGTAAGCATAATTATTGTGGGTGATTTCAATACCCCACTCTCACCAATTGACAGGTCATCCTGATAAATAAATAAATGGAGAACTATCTAAATTAAATGACCTCATAGAACAAACGAACATAGCAGATATCTACAGAACATTCCATCCAAATGCTGCCAAATATACATTCTTTTCAGCAATGCATGGGACATTCTCTAAAGCAGACCCTGTATTAAGACAAAAAACAAATCTTAAAAAATATAGGAAAATTTAAATAATTCTTCTTCCTCTATGTGATCACAGTGGGATTAAACTACAAATCAACAGCAAGAAAGACTATAGAACATACACAAACTCATGAAAATTAAGCAGCATATTACTGAATAATAAATTAGTCATTGACAAAATCAAGAAGGAAATAAAAAATCATATAATAAAATGGTAATGAAAACACATCATACCAAAATCCATGGGATACAATGAAGACAGTCCTAAGAGGGACATTTATAGTTTTAAGTGCCTATATTAAGAAATTAGAGATGTCACAAGTGAAAAACTTAATGACACATATTAAGGTCTTTGAAAAAGAAGAATAAGGCAAGAAAGAATAAGAATAAGAAAATCAATAGATGGAAAGAAATAGATCAGGGAGAACATTAATAAAATAGAAACAAAAAAATACAAAGAATCAATGAAACAAAGAGTTGGTTCTTGACAGGGTAAACAAGATTGATAAACCCTTGAGAAAACTAACCAAAAGAGAAGAGATTCAATTTAATAAAATCCGAGATGAAATAGGGACATTTCACTGGTACAAGATACCAGTGAATTTCAGAAAATCTTAAGGACATACTTTACAACACATATACCACTAAGTTTTAAAATATGGAAAAAAGATGATTTTCTAGATATATATCACCTACAAATATTAAAACAAGTTGAGATAAACCATTTAAACAGACCTATAAGGGCTGAAAGGATGGCTTAGTACTTAAGGTGTTTGCCTGTAAATTCAAAGGTCACAGGTTCAGTTCCCCAGAACCCACTTAGCCAGATGCACAAGGTGGCACATGCATCTGGAGTTCATTTTTAGTGGCTGGGGGCCCTAGTGTTCCCATTCTACCTCTTTCTCTCTCCCCCTATTTTCTCTATCAAATAAAGAAAAATTAAGAAAAAAAAAAAAAGAACTTTAAACAGACTTATAACAAGCAATGAGATCAAAGCAGTCATTAAAACTCTCCCAACTAAAAAATTTCCAGACCCAGATGGATTCACTGGTGAATTCTATGAGGCCTTCATGGAAAAACAAACACTAATGCTTCTCAAACTTTTCCATAAAATAGAAAAGCAAGGAATACTACCAAGCTCCTTTTATGAAGCCAGCATTGCCCTGATATCAAAACAGAACAAAAACAGAAAAGTTACAGATCAATCTCCCTCATGAACATGCAAAAATTCTCAACAAATACTAGCAAGCAGAATACAAGAAAGAAAAGATTATCCATGCCAACCAGGTAGGTTTTATTCCTGAGATACAAGGATGAATCAACATACATGATTTGATACATATAATACACTATATATAAGTACTGAGTGACAAAAATCACATGATCATCGCAATAGACGCAGAAAAGACATTTTAAAAAATCCAAAATCCCAGCCGGGCGTGGTGGCGCACGCCTTTAATCCCAGCACTCGGGAGGCAGAGGTAGGAGGATCGCCGTGAGTTCGAGGCCACCCTGAGACTCCATAGTGAATTCCAGGTCAGCCTGGGCTAGAGTGAGACCCTACCTCGAAAAACCAAAAAAAAAAAAAAAAAAAAAAATCCAAAATCCCGTGTTCTTGGATTGGAAGAATGAATAATGTGAAAATGTCAAATTTACCAAAAACAATCTACCCATTTAATGAAATCCCCATCAAAATTCCAATGGCATTCTTCATTGATAAAAAAAAGATCTTAAAATTCATTTGGAAGCACAAAAACCTCAAATAGCCAAAATAATTATAAGCAACAAAATAAGCCTGGCAGTATCATCATATGTGACTTTAAGATATACTACAGATCCATGGTAACAAAATTAACATGGCACTGGCACAAAAACAAGCATGATTAATGGAACAGAACAGAGGACCCAGATATAAACCCAGACATCTACATCCATCTGACTTTTGCTAAAAAGTCAAAAATATTCACTAGAGAAATGATAACCTTTTTAACAAATAGTGCTAGGAAAACTGGATATCTATATGTAGAAGGATAAAAATAGATTTTTGTTTCCCTCCATATATAAAAATCAGGTCCAAATGAATCATAGACCTTGATATCAGATCTGAAACTCTGAAACAGTTAGAGGAAAATGTAAGAGAAGCCATTCAGCATATTGGTATAGTCAATAACTTTTTGAATATGACCCCAGTTGTTCAGGATGTAAAACCACTAATAAACCCTTGGGGCCTCAGGAAATTTAAGTTTTTATAAAGCGAAGAACACTGTGAATAGAGCAAAGAGGCAACCTACAGAATGGATGAAAATCTTTGACAACTATACGTCTGACAGAGGATTATGTCTAGGATACATTAAGAACACCCCCCCCAAAAAAAAACCTAAATGACATGAAATCAAAGAACCCTAACAAAAAATGAGCTATGGAATTAAATTGTGAGTTCTCAAAAGAAAAAATACAGATGTTCTATAATCATCACAAAACACGTTCTACATTCTTAGCCACCAGGAAAATGCAAATGAAAAGTACTTTGAGATTCCATCTCACCCCTGTCAGAATATCTATCATCAAAAAACGAATAACAATAAGTGCTGGTGAAAATGTAGAAAAACAGGGCCATTTTACCCTGTTGGTGGGAATGTAAACGACTATAGCCATTGTGAAAATTGGTGTGGAGTTTCCTGAGTCAGGTAAAAATAGAGTTAACATATGACCCAGCTATAACATTCCTTGGAATATCCTAAGGACTCATATCACTACTGTAGAGATACTTGCCCATCCATGTTTATCGCTGTCTTTTATTTTTTATTTTTCTTTTTGTTTATTATTTTCCAGCCCCAGAGCTAGAGCAGATGAAGCGTTCCAGTGCTGAGAAAGAACATGTCCACTGTTATCTTTACCGAGTCCAGCGTGATTGAAGCCAGTAGGTGAGTAATAGACATAGGCTCCAAGAGTTCCAGGCTCAGACCAACCTCACAGCACAAAGATGGCCCTCCCTAAATCCCAACTCCCAAATCCACTGTAAATTTATCTAAATTATAATTTGAATTCAGAGCCAACCCTAAGTGGGGGGGGGGATAATTTGGGTGGCAAACTCCACAAATGCCAACAAATTGGGAATCTTATTGTCCCAGTCTTGAGGACTGTATATGAACACGTATTCTCAAATTGTTCCAGTAAATTAAATTATTGTTGGTATACTTTAACTTTTTAAGCTCTATTGTCAACCTCCACTTAGGGGGTTTGGAAGTGAAAGACTGATATGCCCAGCAGAAGGTGGAGAAAACGCAATCCTAATACTATAGGGTGTGGCTTGTGAATCCCAGGGCCAGAACTGGTTTATGCTCCATAGTGAGCAATTGGCCAGGGAAATACAGGAGGTTCCCAAAACAATGTAGATCATTGCCAAGCACTTGGTAACCCAACAGAGCTAAATGGCAAGACCTTCATGCTGAAGACACAACAGGCTGCTCTCCTAGGACATCAACAGACCATATGGGAATAGGGAGGAAAGTCAGTCCTCTCTTGATGAGTCCCCGAGGCACTGGAAAGTGCTGTGGGAGTACTAAGAGACTGCGGCTACCGACAGCACAGAACAGCAGGAGGACGGGAAGCTGCACAGCCCACCAGAGAGACAAAAAGCACAGGCTTGTGCTACAGTGACAAAAAGAAAGAATTCAGTGGAGGGAGGGTTTGGGATTTAAGATTTGGGAGGGGTCAAAGGAGGGTGGTGGGAAATGAATATGATCGTGGTGTACTGTTAATATTTATGCCAGTTGCCAATAAAAATCTAAAACAATAAATTTAAAAAAGAATGATATGTATGAAAATGCTGTAATGAGATGTATAATAAATCTTTCAAAACAAAATGATTAAATTAGAAAAAAAAGTTAAATCAAACATGAAAGAGCCTGAAGAGACCATCTCTTCCTTCTGGGGCCCTTACCCCCACATAGACATGAGAGGAGCACTTGGGCCACATGCAAACGGAGAGATGAGGTGTATTTGTACCAACTCTTTAGTAGAGTAGAAGAAACTCAATTCAGAATTGTTGGAATATGTTACCCAATATTACTAAGTTTCACCAAAAAGATGAGACATATGAAGAAAAAGAAAATGTGAGCCACACCCAGAAAAAAAATTAAAATAAAACATCATTATAGACATGGTGTCTCTGAAACGTGGAACTAAAGGCTACAAGTCAGCTATTACAGAGATCTGCAAGGCATCAATTCATCTAATGCTTACAGCATCAACGGAATGTATGGTAACAGCTACTCATCCAAGAGAGACTAGAAGTAAGGTTATAAGAAATGCAAAAGGAGAACAAAATGGAAATGATGAATTTCAGTGTGTTTCCAGAAATGTGGAGAGGCCATAGAAACATTATTGATGTTGGCAATAGATAAATAGAAAATATCCAAATTAAAAAAAATGAATAAATAATCTGAACCTCAAAGTATGATAGTCACATCATGAAGACCAACTGATTTATAATGGCATCCCCAGAAAAGAAGAAAGGACTATGAAGCACTAATACGTTCCAATAAACATATCTGAAATATTCTCAAATTTGAAAATAGCACTACTTTATAAACTCAAAAAGCCTAATGAACTGCAAGTAGAAGTTGAAAGCCCATCAAATGGGATGAACAAAGAGAACATCCATATGGTGATTTATTAGACAACCAAAGACTGAGAAGTCCATGAATATGAGAGAACAAAGGAGGGCAAAGTCATAATTATCACCTGTGTCCTCCTAACAAAATGTCTGTTCTGTTTAAAAGAAAGACCAGCAAAATTCTACCTGAGATGGAAGAGTCTGCCCGTTGCTACTTAAATACCCACAAAGAAAGAAAGAAAGAACACTAGTAACATAAAAATATAAGAAATATAAAATACTATAACAACCTTTTCTTCTCTAAATTAATTTCATTAAACCTGTAAGACTGTCCAGATGGGCTATCCTCTTCAGGTTCTAATACATGATAATAGTACCAACTGAGAGAGAGAAAATGAGCTCTAAGAAAGTAGGCAGCTAGTTTCAATCTGAAGGGAATTTTGACAGTTTAAAATTTACATTATACTTCATAGACCAGACTCTAAGAATATAATATGAAGAGTATACAAAGGAAATAAGATAAAGCATTAGAACATATTTGTTAAAGATGAGAGGAGAAAGGTACAGAGAAGATAAATGTGAGACTACAGTAGCATTTGCTTATAATCCCAGAACTCTGAAGGCTCAGGCAGAAGGATCAAGAATTTTTCCATGAGGGAAAACATAACAGATCTCTGGGGTGGGGAGAGGGAGAGGGAGGAAGGCCGGGGAGGAATTGAGGAAGATTGAGAATATTTTCTAAAAATATCAAAATATAGACAAAATTTCAGCAATTTCAAAACTTAAAACATGGAAGATCATCACTATTGACTGTATATGCAAGTTTGCAAAAAAAATAACTTCTAGAAAACACAAATTTTCAAAGGTTCTTCCCAAAGAAGTAAGACATCTGCATAGGTTTGCAGTAAATAAAAGAATGATTAAGAATCTCCCCACACACTGAACATTCCAGGTGGCCTCCATTAGTGAGCTCTGTCATAGATGTACACAGTAAATAAGAACTCCCACCGATCTGCTACAAAACACTAGTGGGGAATGCTGAAATGCAAACAACTGTGAGATTGCACCTTACTGCAGTAAGAACGGCAATCATTAAAATATGAAATGGCAGCAAATGCTGGGCAAGACGTGAAGAAATAGGAACCCTCATTCACTGTTGGTGGGATTGTAAGTTTGTAAAACCACTATGGAAATCAATATGGAGATTCCTGAAAAAGATGGATATAGAGCTGCCAGCAGACCCAGTTACTCCCTCACCGGGCATTTACCCTAAACGCTTCATGCTTCACTACAGAGATATTTGCTCAGCCATGCTTATAACTGTTCAATTCATGACAACTAAGATTTGGAATCAACCTACATGCCCATCGTTGGACAAATGAATAACAGAGCTGGGGTACATTTACACAATGGAATTCTACTTAGAAGTAAGAAAAAAAAATGACACAATGAAATTTGTAGAAAAATGGTAAAACTTGGAACAGATCTTACTCGGTGAACTCACACAATCACAAAAAAAAAAGACAATCACCACATATTCTCACTCATCTGTGGTTCATAACCTGGATCATCCTGAGTTGCTGACAGGCAACTCGAGGCATGGAGAATAGGGAGGGGAGGGCTTGGGGAGAGGGGAAGGGCAGGGCATAAAAATGAACCCAAAATGAACTGTTACCACAGCAACCTTTATCTTTGAAGATAGACTAAAAGGTTGAACTCAGCAGGAGCATGGGGTGGGAGGAGCATCTGAAAAGAAGGGCCCTGGGGAGGGAGGGATGAAGCCTATCCTTAATTTTCATTTTTGTTTTATTTTTTGGTTCTGGCCTGCAACTCCCAAGAATGCAGTTACCACCTACAATGAGCTGTTGATCAGAGAAACCTACAAGGTCCCCAAAACAAGGCAGGCTTCTGCCAAAGCATTTAATTACCTAACTCCGGTAAATGATAAGACTCTACTCCTGAAGACACCATATGCCATCGACATGGAACACGGAGAGATCTGGCTGAAATCCAAAAAAGAGCCACATACTAGTAAGTTAGCCCATCTAGTGCTGGCAGACACTGCATGAGCTAGTGGAGGAAAGTGGCCAACAATTGTTCAAGCAACCTGAGGTCTAAGCTACCCAGAAGCAAACACAGTGGCCTGAGGTACACACCAGTGCAACAGTGACACACAGCCTCGGTGGGTAACCAATATCTTTCTGATTGGCTGAGATCTGCTCAGGGGAAAGAAACCCATATCTGGAACTGGGAAACAGGTCAGAGTCATATTCAAACAATGATTTTGCTCCTCAACGTCAAGCTTCCACTAATCTTGGGCTAAAAGAATGACCACATCTATGAAATTCTCTCTAAATTATTAATGCTTATCCCATTTAACCTGTGCTGACTTCCCTCCCCATTGGAGAATCTGCTTCTCTTTTTCATACATACCCTTTTCACTTCGGCCAAGCCCCAGCTGAAACCACAGAGGAATTGGGGAGATGAGCAAGAGTGCTGCTTCCATGGTGAGCCTGACAGTCAGCACCAGGGTGTAGGAGACAGACACTGGGGACACTAACAAATACCAAAGCAGAGATCCAGAGGCTCCTAAGAGCCCATCACTGAAGTAGACTTAAAATGCTCCCAATCTGGCTCAAGGAATTTTGCAGAAGAGAGAGTGGAAAGATTGTTACAGCCACAAATTGGGACATCATGCCCAGTAGCATTGCCTCTCCCCTATAACTGACTGCTGCTCCCACAACGCATAACCTACAACCCCCTTAGGGATAACCTGTGACCCCAGTGAGGGGATCCCCCTTTGGAAAGGGGGCAGGGATGCAGGAAAAGGATGGTACCAATACGTGTTGTTTCCATACTAAGTATGTCCATAATTAATAAAGAATAAATCTATAAGGAAAATATCCTAAATCTAAAGCAACTGACGTCAGCAAATATAAAATAAAACTCCAAACACATGCATATACTTATATAGCCCTCGATAAAATGAAAACCAAATTCAACACAAATTTTTAAATAAATGATTTTGTAGCATAATTAGGTGAGTTTCATTTCAGGGAGACAGACTACTTTAATACAATAAAATCTGTAGGCATAAGGACCACAATCATATGATTCGATAGAAAATATAATGATCCTTAAAATATGTGGAAGTAAAAGACAAATTTTAGCTCTTCTCAGTGACAACATTTAATAACTTGAAATTAAAGAAAGTGTTCACAAATTGATTAAGGAAATTTTATAAAATAAATATTTCTCTTCATTGTTAATAGTCATGACCTAAATCCCTAAATTTGGAAAGAAGTAAGGAAGGGACTCCTGTGACTTGCACTCAATACGTAATGAGTGATCGTGCATGCACAAGAACCAAATAAAGAACAAACACAGAAGTACACAAGGGATTCTCAAAGAAATGATAGAATTTATAAGTGAGTAAGCATACTTACATATTTTATGAAAGTATAAAAATTATTATTTTTTAATTGGAGAAGGAATTTGAAAGAAAAACTATGAAAGACCTTCATCATAGTGATGAGATAGTTCTGTGATTTGATTTTGTGGTATTTGATCAATTAGATTCATGTGACTAATATCCATATATTTAGAAATAAATGTAAATTAAATCCAGTAAATAGAAAACCAATCTCTAAGCTCATTGAACATTTTATACCACAGCCAGTTTTCTAGTTTTAATGTTTTACTATGTAAACATTGTCATTTACAACAGGTTGGTGGTAGGTGTGTTCATAAGGTAGTATACTTTTGCCATTCCCTATACTTGTGTTGTGATTATGCAAGACCATATTGTGTATTTAGAATATACATAGTATAATACATAGAAATAATATATTATAATACCTAAGAGGAGATAAAAATCATTAGTTAATGCAGATGAAGAGTAAATAGAAATTAAAATTTAGAAAATAACAAACACAGGGCAATAATGACAATGTAGAAATTAAAATATGACTTGGAAGCATATAATCCTTGTGTTATCTCATTGTTTAAAATCTAGCATTTGGTATTACAATTAAAAAAAAAAGAAAAAAAACCTGCAAAAACATTGTCACATAAACATGGCCATTTTCTGTAGACCAAAGTCTTCCAACTTTGGTTGCATGGACTGAGGCCAGGCTTGGTGTTAATGTTGTAAATAAAGTGTGATTGAAACACTGCCTTGGTGTTCGGGAGATGGCCACAGAGCTTGCGGCTCAAGCCCGAGTACTGCAGTTCGATCTCCAGAGACCACACATGAAACCCATAACCACAGTGGTCCTCGGCAATCCGCGCAGTCTGATGGGGAGATGGGCGGTAGAGACAGGAGAACTTCCTGTGACTCACAGCAGACTCAGCAGAGAATAACAATGAAATGAGATATGGAGAGAAACCGTGCCTCAGATGAGGTGGATGACCCGGACTGACTCCCTAAAACTTGTCTTCTGACCTCTGTATGCACAGACTGGTGCACATTCACATATGCATGCTTGCACACACACCAAATAAACAAATGAGAAATAACTTTACAATAAGTATTTTTACTTGTATTTATTTATGAGACAGAGAGGGAGATAATGGCCATTCCTGGAGCCTCTAGGCACTGAAAATGAACTCTGCCTTAACTACTAAGCAACCTCTTCAGATCCTGTAATAAGTATTTTTAAAGCTGTGCCTTCACATTCTTTTCTGGTATGATGCATAGCTTTTAGCTACAAATACTGAACTGAACAATGGTTAACAGCAACATTCTGGACCAAAAATCCAAAATATTTATGAAACTTTGTTGATAATGGAATATCTGGTCAATGTTCCTACATTGTGATCTATATAGTCAGACTAACAATTTATCCAACCTGCTGTGCTAATTTGAATGTATGTCCCCTCATAGGCTCAGATGTTTTACTTAAGCTTGTAACTTTGATTTCCAGCTGCCTGGTTGGAAGAAGTGTCCCATTCCTCCTGTAAGCTCTGTCTGGTTTGTGGGCTCATCCCAGAACCATGGAACTGACTGCAACACTGGCCATATCTGTAAGAAAGTAGCCACATGTCAGTCCTGAGCTAAGGGATGGCTGTAAGTCTAAATGCAGGCAAGCAGACCCTGGCGGAGCTCCAAGACGTGCCCGTCGTGTCTTCTTGTGATGGTTTTTTCTGACTCCCTGTCCTGACCACTATATCCGCACACATGCTGAAGACATTGATCTGAACTGCTAGATCATAATCCAACATTTCCCATTGCCTCAGTTTTCTTCGTTATTTGGATTCAAGTTCAGTAAAGGCAAGATTCAGTAATTGTCACTAAACTACCAGTCTCCAGAACTCAGTCTAAAGTAGAGGAGGTACTAAGAAATAAACCAATGAGGGAAATAATAAATGAATGAATACAAGAAAATTATTTATTTAGTATAAAGTTAATGAGTAAAGTCTTACTTTCAAGGTATGCACTATATACCAAATTAAAAACTGTGGCAAGACATCTTGTTTGTCATAATGTAGTGGTATATTTTTTAAACAATGTAGCCTTATATTACTTAGAACTGTATGCAGACATGAGTTTCTGAAGAATGGCAAGAGAATATAGTTAGTTAGTCTATTCCACACCATCACCAGAATAGCATGGGCCAGTTGCTTCATCCCTTCAAAACTTGCATTTTGTTATATAATACAGCAGTTAAGTGCATTAGCAGGGAAGAGTAGGTGCTGGGGACATTGATTCCAATTAGTATGACACATTGGTATTGTTAGCAGTTTTCTACTATTTTCAGTGGTTTAAACAAGCATTTAATCTGTCAGAAAAGCCTATAAAGTTTAAAATAGATGCTTCTTTTCTTCTTCCTCATATTCTTCTACAGCTTCTTATTTATAGTATGGTGATAGGAAACCAGTGTACCACTGAGGTACCACTGAAGTGTACCAACCCCCCAGCAACTTGCCCCTTCTACTTTCTACACACCTTTCCCTAGTGTTCCACCAAAGAAATCAACCTAGTACCTTACTTACCTACTTTATGTGGTTGGACCTATTAGCTCACACTTTTTAGAACATGTTACTTTCAAAAACTAAAAATAAAAAAAAAAAACTCTCTTGCTTATTTCCATCTTTAAAAAATATTTAGTTATTATTTAGTTATTATTTTCAAGCAAAGAGAATCAGAGAGGAAACATGCAGGGAGAGAGAGAATATGAATATTGAGTATGGGCACACTAGGATCACTGGACTCTGCAAATGAACTCCAGACACATGTGCCACTTGGCCACCAGGCTTTATGTGGGTAACGGGCAATTGAACCAGGTCATTAGGTTTTGCAGTCAAGTGCCTTAACCACTGAGCCATGTCTCCAGGCCTATTTCCATCTTTGAAGCTATGTGTTTTGAAGGCTGTTAGATATGGTTTGTTTGGATGAAAGTGGGTTTTATTTGTAGTTACTAAATTCAAATCCTTGGCAGAGTGCTCAGGAGGCACGAGGTCCGAGGCAAGACGCTTCCATATTAGGCCTTCCTTCCTGCACATCTGAGAACTACATGCGTTAATAGCTTTTGCAGGATTGACTTAAACATGAACGGGAAAACGGTGTGGAAAGAATCATAAGTGGAAGTACGATATTAGAACATGGGACACTTCAAATAGGTGATTATTAGACACCACATTGTTCTGCAGAGATAACTACCCCTGGACCAGGCAGGCCTGATACCTGGAAAAACACAGTAGTCTGGAAAACTTACTAGGCATTTCCTTCCTTGGATGAACTTTTCCAAAAGGGAAAAACATATTCTGTGATTTCATTAAAATATACTGCATTCTAAGTAGTTTTTCCACCTTCCCCTTCAATATTTTATCTCTAAACTCTCCCATCAACCAGGTGACAAAAATTTACATATTCACATATTCGCAGGCCCTGAGATAGAAGGAAAGGAAGTGAAGTGATGCAGTAGTCAGGCTGCACTAAGGATATCACATGGAGGCTTCATTAAATGATGCAGAACAATTTTTCCAGATCTTGCAGAAGAGCATACTTTTGTTCAAATGCAAATTATTCATTTTGTTGGTATTAAAGAACATTTCTTTTAAGATGCTAAGGAAATAAAGACAAGAATAGGGGAGAACCAGTCATTTAATCAACGTGATTACAAATTCTTAATGTAATTTTCACTAGTTATTGGAATGACCTGTGGTCATTTTTAAGAGAATAGAGAGGACCTAACATAAACCTTGGGACGTGTTGCATCAGGATGTAAATGCAGTGGACAGTTGTCAAGGAGACAGTACTGGACAGTGTGCATATAGCTGGACAATTGCTTGTCTATCGTCTTTTTGAGAAGGAATGATGCAGTACAGAAAGACTGAACACTGAACGCTCACCTGCGTGAAAATGTGCAAATCCCTCTGAACTCTAACCTCAAGTTTGTTTTTGCTTAGGTATACAATCATCATCATGATAACATATTCCTTAAATGTTACTGTGACCATTTGATGAGTGAACAATAAGGAGTATGTAACGGATTAAGCATGTCTGATTTACCTGACTCAGGGACAGCAGTAAGCATATGTAACATATGCTATGTGAATCCCTGATATACAGATATGCATTTTAGCTGGAACACTAATACATTTTATTCTATGTTTCACTTACTTCACTTCTCTGTACCTCATATCTATTTGTCTATAATAAGTAGATGATATTACTAATTCTTGAGTAATTTTACCCATAACTGTTTTATTCTTGTCCATCCTATATTTCAATTCCTTACATTCCCAAACTATTCGTTTATACGCTAGTTTATTTTCTGACTCTTACTGTTTTCTTTATGATTGGTATACTGACTTCAGGCTGGAGATTATTAATCTCGAAGTCAAAGTTAATAATGTGGTAGGATTGACTATACCAAGTTTGCAAGAGCTATTTTTATGCAATATTTTCTTAATTCCATCCTCAGTGACATCCCTGAAATTATCCCTAGTAAGAATATTTATCCTATGGAAATTGGCAATTCTTATAAGTAATGAGGTCATTTTCTTCTTATTTTGAAGAGATGTTTGGTAGCAATTTGCCACTCTGCCTTTGCAGGTCAATCCACCTCCAACGTATAGTCATGTAATGATTTAGTAAACTTTGGCAGACTCTTCCCTTCCGTGCACCTCAAAGTAGAGAAAAGTAGTAGCCATCCTATGGGAATGTGTTGCTCCTGAGATGTTTATCAAATGCGCAGTATAGTATCAGTTTTAAATGAAGGCTGTTTATTTGGTTCCTTAAATCTCTATGTAAAGGTAGAATTCAGACAGGTCAGATTTCTTTGTAATCCCTGCTAACTGCCCCATCTGCGGGCTGAGAATGTGCATTCTTCTGCAGTCCTTAGGTCAAGAGCAGTAGTTAATAACTCTTCATAGAAAGCCTCTTCTCCCTGGTCCTTTTGAAGTCCACTGCAAAGACCCCTATTCAGTTTTGGTGCTGGTTCTCATGTCCTATAACCACAAGTATTTAGAAAAAGCTTAAAAGAATTGGAAATGGACACTTAAATAACGGGAAAACATTTTCTTTTGAAATTTCATTTTAAATATATATGAAAATGAACACCGTGGTGATTTCCCACTTATATTGTCTCATGTTACTCCATTCAAACCGACTCTTTCTTTGCAGGCTTCAGTTCACTTTTTGCAGACTAGAAATACCCTTCTTCTCCAGTGATAACGCCAAAAATAACTAAAGATTTTTTCAGACTGTGCAGATGTGTATGCATGTGTATGCTGTGTGTATGTACGTGTCCATGTGTGTGTGCAGACATGCCGGAGTGTGTGTGTGTGTGTATGTGTGTGTGTGTGTACATCAGGGTTGGTCCTTGTCTTCTGGCTCATTTTACAGCACAGCCTCTCATTGTGAATGTTGTTGATTACTGCATTTTCCAGGCTGTCATTTCTGTAAGCTTTCAATAAATTCTCCTGTCTCCACCTCCCACCTCACCATTGCTGTCCTGGGATTACAGAAGCCCTCCATGGGTTCTGGCACTTACACGTCATCTGAAGATCCAAATTCAGGTACTCAGACTTGCACTATAAGCACTGTACCCACAGAACCATATTCCCGGTTCTTGCCTAGACTCTTATATAGATGGGGTTAAGTTTCATTCCAAAGAAATGTGGCGTTACATACAAGAGGAGTTCTTTCTTTTCTTTTCTCACAAGACCTAATTCTCTGTAGCAGTGAGAGAGCATTGAAATGTTATTGAGTTACAATTCATGACATTTAAAAAGAACATTGAAAAGTATATCTGAGCACAAGATTCAATAAGCTCCACCAGCTATCCACCCCACCTCTATAACATCCTGCCATCAAAAGGAAGGTGAAGCCGGGTGTGGTGGTGCACGCCTTTAATCCCAGCATGCGGGAGGCAGAGGTAGGAGGATCGCCGTGAGTTCAAGGCCACCCTGAGATTCCATAGGGAATTCCAGGTCAGCCTGGGCTAGAGTGAGACCCTACCTCAAAAAACCAAGAAAAAAAAAAAAAAGAAAGAAAGAAAGAAAAAGAAAGAAAGAAAGAAAGGTGAGGCCTGGAGGGATAGCTTAATGGTTAAGGCATTTGTCTGCAAAGCCAAAGGACCCAGGTTCTATTCCCCAGTACCCACGTGAGCCAGATGCACAAGGTGGTTCATGTGTCTGGAGTTCATTTCCAATAGCTAGAGGGCTTGGTTCTCTCTCTCTCTCTCTCTGTTTCTCTCTCTCTCTCTCTCTCTTCCTGTCTGTCAAATAAATAAACAAAACAAAGTATTAAAAAAACAAGAAAGGTGAACTATTCCATTAATTTTCCCCTGTAAATACAGCATTGGTGGCAGGATGTCTCTGCATATGACCATTAGACAAAATTTTCAGGCATGAGATTTGATTACCATTGTTTGGCTTTGGAAAGTTAAAACATAATTGCCGTAAAATTTGCAGTACTTGCTTAATGTTAACAGCAGCCACCTCTTCATGCCATAAGCACCAGAAGATACTTTACTGAATATTCACCTCAAAGTCACAAAATATAAGAAATCTACAAATGAGTGAAAATTCATCATAGTCATTTTTGTACTTTTCAGAAAACAGCAAATTGACAATATTCTCTTAGTCTGAATTCATTCAGTGTAATTTGTGCTTTTCTACTTAAAGTTATAACTTTGAAGGGATAAATATCAATTCTTTCTTCTCATGTCTTTTTCAAAAAGTTTTTTTTTTTAATTTAAAAAAAATTAAATGTTTTTTTTTTTAATTTTTATTTTGTTTATTTGAGAGAAAGAGGTAGATAGAGAGAGAATGGGCATGTCAGGGCCTTCAGCCACTGCAAGCCAACTCCAGAAGCATGTGCCACCTTGTGCATCTGGCTTTCATGGGTCCTGGGGAATCAAACTTGGGTACTTTGGTTTTGCAGGTGAGTGCCTTAACTGCTTAGCCATCCCTACATCCTTTTTTTTTTTAATTTTTATTTTAAAGAGGCAATATGATGAATTTCTGGGTATCCTCATGACATGTCACATGGAGGTTGTCATAGCATTTCTTCTTTTTTAATTTTTTTGTTTATTTTATTTATTTATTTATTTATTTATATGAGAGCAACAGAGAGAAAGAGGGAGAGAGAGAGAGTGAGAGAAAGGGCACGCCAGGGCCTCCAGCCACTATAAACGAACTACAGACTCGTGCGCCCCCTTGTGCATCTTGCTTACATGGGTTCCTGGGGAATCGAGCCTCGAACCGGGGTCCTTAGGCTTCACAGGCAAGCGCTTAATCGCTAAGCCGTTTCTCTAGCCCCATTTCTTTTTTCTTATTGATTACATTCATACCCAACCTGTGACCAAGGAGCACAAGGAAAAGAAGTGGCACCTGAGAGGAGTGACCGCTTGGCTGACCTTGTAGCAGTGCTCCCCGCCCCCGTGACGGAAAGCCGCCGTGCTGCAGGTGAGTTAACACGCGTCGTCCCCGCAGCTCCATCACTGCGCCGCCAGCGTCCCTCTGTGCTCCTGTGTGTCATAACACCTCGCACACACTTTCTCAAATTCAGGATGCAAGACGCAAAGAACATCTCACTTTTAAATCTTCATGTCTTTTATACTTAATCAGTCATGATGGGTATCCAACCCTACTTCAAAATTGAAGCCACATACTTTCCTCTCACAGTCCCATAATTCCTGGATCTAACAGTACTTTTCCCACTTCTATCTCTAGCTTTCTCATTACGACGCCATCCTGTACGTGGCTCTGATAAATTTCTTTCTAAAAGTAACACTGTGCTGTCACAGTGCTGCTAAAAATTCCCAAATTTTACACATTTTCTAAACTATAAAGACTACATTTCTTGAATATCACATTGACATTTCTTCATTTCTTTTGAAAAATCACACTGAAATACACTCTCATCACACACCTTAGGAATGATACAATATGTCTAATTCCTACAGCAGCCTCACGTTCTAGATTCCCGTTTTCGTTCCCTTTTCTACACGCTTGCCGTGACCTTCCTCAAGTAAGTTATCAGATATTCCTTCTTCTCTGGAAATATATTTTTATAATCAAGTGAAATTAATTGTCCTTAAGCTTTTGCTCCATTTATTTCTCTACACACTTTACATGTATGTCCTTAGAGCATGCACTACATTAAATGTGCACTTCCTACCTAGAGGAGCAGTTTTCAAGATTTTCCCTTTGTTTCTTGTATCTCTTTGGTGTCCTACACTATGTCTTTGTCATAAAAAGTACTAAAACAGTTGAACTGAAAAGAAAATCAACCATTAAACAGAACAGGACTGCTACTTTGCATGTAATTTTAATTAAAATTAAATAAAAGAGCCACATAAAAAACTATGGATAAATATTTCTCAAATTTTGGCTTCTAAATATGAATTAGCATATTGTTCATATTTCAGATTCCAGAGACTTATTTAGACTTATTAATTCAGAATATCATTGTAGAACCTGAAAATATAGTAAGTACTTATACATCAGTGCCTTGTGGATTCTCACAGAAACTAAAACTGAAGGATCACTTATGCTACTTGGAACATTCCATTGATTTATTTTATAAAACTAATTGAAATATCAGATTATAAAAGTAACCATATAGAACATAGGGTTAGGTACCCTCACTAGACAATCTGACATTCTAATCTACAATTCTAATTAAAATATTAGAATAGAAAAGGAACCATATGGAATCCAGGGTTAGAGAACCCTCAATAGGCAATCTGACTTTCTAATCTACAATTCTGATAAATTAGGATAGAAAAGGAATTATATAGAACCTAGGGTTAGAGAACCCTCACTAGATAATCTGACTTTAAATTTTTTTGTTTATTTTTACTTATTTATTTGAGGAATATATTTGAGGAAGGCAGATAGAGAGAGAGAGAGAGAGAGAGAGAATGGGCACGCCAGGGCCTCCAGCCACAGCAAACGAACTCCAGACGTGTGCGCCCTCTTGTGCATCTGGCTAACATGGGTCCTAGGGAACCGAGCCTTGAACCAGGGTCCTTAGGCTTCACAGGCAAGTGCTTAACCTGCTAAGTCATCTCCCCAGCCTGATAATCTGACTTTAAAATCTACAATTCTAATTAAAATATTAGAATAGAAAAGGAACCATATAGAACATAGGGTCAGGGTATCCTAAATAGACAATCTGACAATCTAATTTACAATTATTGCACCTGTTCTAAAGTGTACATATGAAATGTGGAGATGATATTGAATTATGAACTTGCACCGCAGGTAAGAATTTTCCAAGTACATTTTATTCAGCAACTGAGATCAGCATATTAAAATGCTATGGAACTTCAAAAGATCATTACAACAAACCTGAGGATTTAAAACTAACATTTCCCCCTGTTACTGAGATATCATATGTGTGTGTATCATGCCTAACTCTTAATTTTTGTATAGAATGAGTTACAAATATTTCTGGATTTTCATCATTCTGTAAACTTCAAACAAAGGAGTGAATTTCTTACTCTTTCATATCACTGAAATTTCTTCTTAATAACAAGCATTGAGAAAGTTTCCCACAATTTTAAATCCTCTGTTTGAATCAGAATATAGTAAATAGGAGAGATATTATAGCCTCAGGTGGGTGGCTGAAGATATCCGGTTCTCTGTGATGGGCATGTGTCCTAGACAACTTTGAGTTGTTGAAATGAACTTTCAAACCAGGTACAGTTATGGAAGAAGGGATTCATTGAAGCTTACAGATAGAGGAGATGTTCCATAATGGCCAAATAAGCTGTCCACATTCACAGATCCACGCAGAAACAGAAAATATCAGCAGAGCCCAAGCACCCTGCCCATCGTTAGACTGGAATTCAGATCTGCTCTCATACCTTAGGGCTGGACCCTAGGATCCATCCACAGGGACACTTCCTCCAGCCAGGTGGCTAAAGATCTAAATTACAAGTTTAATAAACTCCTGAATCTACTGGGGATATGCATCTATACTATAACATTGCAGGACGTTTGACAGGTGCCTGTCCACTTCTGTAGCTCTTCATCAATACACTAGTAGGCCCTGAACTGCTCCGAAGAAGGAATTTTGTTGTTGTTGTTCTTATTGTTTCCCAATTAGATCAGGGAATCAAAGTCATTACTCTACCTGTTCCAGTAAGCCTCATATTGCTAGACAAACACCCAACAGGAAGCAGCTTATGGGAGGAAAGTATTTATTTCAGTTTTATAAAGTCCAGGGAAGTTTGATTATGACAAAAGAAGCTACCACATTTTCATAGATCCAAGCAGAGAGGTATTACTGACATGCCAGGAAGCACCAATAGTGAGAGGATGAATTTCTCTTTACACCCCTATCGGGCTGGACTACAAGATCCACCCCACATCCAGTGATGTGATTCTATTTCCCAGCAAGGCTTCATCCACTAGAGACTCAAGTTGCAAGATCTATCTTTGTTAAAGACCAGAGTCTATGGGGGCATACAGTCAAGCCACCACATTCTGCCCCTGACTCCCATAGATTCATAACCATCTCACAATGAAAAGTGCACTGAGACAAATTTTGAAGGTTCCCATAGTCTTTGTCAAATTTAAAATTGTTCAAAAATCCCAAGTCTGGGCTGGAGAGATGGCTTAGCAGTTAAGGCACTTGCCTACAAAGCCTAAGACCTCAGTGCACAGTGATGAAAGCATGCAATGTTGCACAGGTGCCACAAGGAGGCACATGCGTCTGGAGTTCCTTTGAAGCAGGCTGAAGGTTCTGACATGCCCATTCTCTCTCACACACACAAAAATGAAAATAATTTTAAAAGTCTTTAAAAAATTCCCAAGTCTCATGTGAGTAGTAAGACTGTCCTTAATTGTAGGCCCTCTGTAAATCAAGCACAGGTTTCATACTTTCAACACATAGAATACAGGGATTTCAACTCTGTTTCCCACTCTTGCATCTCAGCAGTGACTGAAACTGCTTAGTCGTCATACAACGGTATTACTGGGCTTCCGTACAGAGACTTATCCCACTTCACATTCCTGGAACTATGTGCACTTCAGGACACACTTCTCTGTATTTTTGTGCCTCCAAACTCATTACCAGGTGTGTGGCATAACCAAGTATGTAAATCCAGGTGGGGGAACCTTGACCTTGAGGAGCAGCATATTCCTTGGGAATTCCTCCATAATCTCTTTTCAATGATTCACCCTCAGGGCACCATTTCCTTTGTTTCAAAGCCAAGCACTTGACCTACCCTTCACAGTGGTAATCTGCTTAACAATTGCAGCCTCCTTGACCCAAAATCAGTCTCTATGTCTGGTTCTGCCGATGACATCTGCTGTCCATAGATGAAAAGGCTCATGGTAGACAGGGTGCATGTGTACTCCATGTGTTTCCTTCCTGTGGAGTCAGAGACCAGTGGTAATATCAAAGCATCAATTTTCTTGGGTGAACTAACCAGATGGCTACCACTGGCTTTTAAAAAAATCCCTTTTTGAGCTGGAGAGATGGCTTAGGGCTGGAGAGATGGCTTAGCGGTTAAGCACTTGCCTGTGAAGCCTAAGGACCCCGGTTCAAGGCTCGATTCCCCAGGACCCACGTTATCCAGATGCACAAGGGGGCACACGCATCTGGAGTTCATTTGCAGTGGCTGGAAGCCCTGGCGTGCCCATTCTCTCTCTCTATCTGCCACTCTCTCTCTCTCTCTGTCACTCTCAAATGAATAAATAAAAATGAACAAAAACAAATTTTTTTTAAATCTCTTTTTTTCGGCTGGAGAGATGACTTAGTTGCTAAGGCACATGCCTGTGCAGCCTAAAGAGCCAAATTCAATGCTCCAGGTCCCACATAAGTCAGATGCACATGGTGGTGCATGCGTCTGGAGTTTGTTTGCAGTGGCTAGAGGCCCTGGCATGCCCATTCTCTCATTCGCTCTTTCTTTCCTACCCTTCTCTCTGTCTCAAATAAATAAATAAGTAAATAAATAAATAAAAATAAATATTTAAAGAAAACACAAAAAAAATCTTTGCCTAGCCCATTATGTTCAAGAATGGGAAAAATCTTTCTGGCTGTGTTAACACCAGTATGCGTCCCATACTGTATTTACGTATATATGTATATAAATGTTTGCCAATTGCAAATATGCATAAGTCACTTTTTGCTTCTATAAATCTTCTCATGTAGACAGTATTAGACAGAAAATGGTAATAAAACTGTGGGTTCCTGGGTCCTTGGCTAGGCAGTCTCCCAAGGAGACCAGGCAACTATGTAGATCAAGGTTGTGCATGTGTAATGAAAGAAAAGACTTTCCCACAACAGTTTCTATGAACAGCTCTCTTTAATCAATAGGAAATGGGTTTATAAGCAGTGAAGGGTGGGAAGAGGGTCCTAAAGGGATTGGATGTACACAGTTGCTTGCTGATGCCTAATTAGCATATGGGGACATACATTCCAGCATGTAGGC
Source organism: Dipus sagitta (assembly GCA_036346955.1). Classification (NCBI taxonomy): domain Eukaryota; kingdom Metazoa; phylum Chordata; class Mammalia; order Rodentia; family Dipodidae; genus Dipus; species Dipus sagitta. The sequence goes on from CM070784.1 coordinate 39,429,304, forward strand.
AATAGTATATGGTACAGGGGGATGGACTATGCACAGGGCACTGGGTGATACAATATGAAGAGTTTCCTAGGCAACTGGCCAAAGGTCACAGGGTTATGGGCAAAGCCTAAGTCTTATCTGAATGTCCAGGTATGCTGTGCTTGGAGAGGGGGTGGCCTTACTTCCTGCAATCTCGGGGCTGAGATTTTGTCCTGGGTCCAGGCTCACTGTGACCCCCAAGAACAGGAGGAGGATCCTGGCTCACTGCAACCCCTGAGAATGGGGGGAGGGGCTCCCCTGCCTCTCTGGTCCCCAAGATATCACTAGTGGTTCAGGCTGCTGCAACCCCTCCCTAGCCTGGGGCCTTCATGTCAGACAGTTTAAGTTTGCTTCAACCTAGAGCCCTGCCTGTGTCCGACAACAAAATGAATGGAATTCTAAGCCATATAATTGCTTATGACGTTGTCCAATCCCCAGGGTGCTACCCTGAGATAAGTGGAGTGGTGTCGCAAAGCAGCAGAGGAAGCAGCTCCAAGCTCTTGAGAAACATGAAAATCAAAAGAAATTCTCTATGTTAGCAGAGCAATTTCTCGATCATGAAAAAGAATCTACTTGTATAATTGTACAGACATTTTGTGGCATTTTTACTTACTTCTGTTTGGCCCCTTCCTGAGACTATGGAATCAACTTGGTTCCCAGGAATGACAGGGAAGCATCAATCTAAGGAGCAGTGCACACCCTTCTGAGCACAGCTGGAACGCTCAGAGGACTGACAGACATACTGACGTTGCCTAACTGAGAATGCGAATGGGAGCTTTGTCAGCACTTCTTGATACCTGCAAAGATATGAAACAGGAAATTACAAGTGGAAACCCACAGTAGATCATTTAAGGGCTAGAGGAAAAATCAGGGTAGGAAGCATTCCAAATTAAGCGCTATTGTGTGTGTGTGAGTGAGAGAGAGAGAGAGAGAGAGAGAGAGAGAGAGAAAGAGAAAGATTTAATGTACTGTGTGTGTAGCATTGTCGAGTGTTGGCATAAATAAATGATTTTAGTGATCACATACGGCAAATGTGTAAGTGCCCAGGTCAGAGAAGAACAGACGGTGTCCTCTGTCACTCATTTGCATGTTTCCCTTGAGGCAGGGCCTCTCATTTGACCTGGAGCATGGTTTTTGGTCTGTAAACCCCAGCAATTCTCTGGTCTTTGCTCCCAGCAGGATGAGGGTCGCCAACATGAGTGGCCATGCTCACCAGGCAGTCTCAGGTCCTCATGCTCAAGTTTAAGGAAAAAAAAAAGAAAGATTTTTATCCTACTCAGTTATCTCTCTAGTAACAAAGTAGAACTTTATATGCAATTTTACATACGGAGAATTTAGAAAACCAGACGTATATCCAGGTAAGATCTACACTCAGATTCCTGATGACCTGAGTTAATCACTGCTTAAATAAATAGTCACAGAAAAACTCAGAAAGTAACTGTAACTGTTCTGCAAAGACTGGTAGGGGGGGTTGATCTGCATTGTGTGTTTTGTTTCCTATCTATTATTTTGTCTCACATTCAGGGAAATCTTTGTCAATGCATCAAACATGTGCTAACAGAAAAACAGTTTTAGTGATCCCATGTGACTGACGGGGAGAGGCTTGAAAATAATTTACAAAATTTTAGGCCTGTTATAACATTCAAAGATTAAAAAAGGTAATAAAACTCAGAAATGCAAATATTTTGATATCGAGCATTAGTATATTATAAAACTAAATTCTCAACTTTCATCCCAGAATGCTAAAACAAACAAACCAAGGCTCATCTAGAAAATTAAAATAAATCAACAAGAACCATCCTAGGAGACGTCAAACATTTAACCTGCTAAATAACGATCTGAAAATGACTGTTTTAGGCATTCTTAAAAACAATAGGGGAAGACTTCCACATAAAACTATAGAAATTTCAGGAAACACTAGATGACTAAAATATCAACAAATAGAAATTATTAAAAGGTACTTAATAGAAATTCAGGACCTAAAAGTTTCACTAACATAAAGCAAAAAGTCACTAAAAATATTAAAGAGCAGATTTAAGTAGAAAAAGGGAACAATGTGTCACTGGAGTCTCCCAAGGGAAATAAGATGGAGAGAGAGGGTCATAAATATTGCTGAAATTAAAAATAGCTGAGTTGTTTTTATATTTGAAGAAAGACATGATTTTCTAAATTCAAGAGGCTCTAAAAACACCAAGTATAAAAAAAGATATCCCGAGACTCACAGTAAAGCACATTGCAATTAAACTTTTAAATGTCAAGGACAAAAGAAAAAAAAATAGAAACAGTAGGAAAAGGGAGATTTATCACACACACGGGAGCCTCAGTAAGATTACCAGTGGTTTTTTTGAAGAAACATGAAAGATTAGCAGACTCTGAAGAAATATAGTTAAAAACTTTGAAAGAAAAGTAATCAATGGATATTCCCACATACAAAAAAACTGTCCTGCAAGAGGAGTGATAAATTCTGACATTACCTGATAAACAAAAGCCAAGATCAGTCATTACTATCAGACTTTCCATTTTAAAGCCACTTAAAAGTGCTCTTTGGGTTGAAATGGAAGGACTCCAGACAATAATTCAAAAAGACATAAAGATTCCTATTGACCCTACACACACAGGCAAAGAAACAACCGAGCACATACAATTTTTGTAAAGCACTTCAAAGGCATGATAAAAAAAATAAGGCTATAATGTTTGAAGCAAAAAAAAAATGTCATTTGCAGCAATAGCATAAGGGGGAAATGAACTGCAAAGATGAAAATGTTTCATATAGAATTGTAGCAGTATTATGATCAATTTAGGTTAGATTAGAGTAATTGCTAATATATGTGATAGCCTTCACAATCACAGAGAAAGTGGTTCATAGACTACATATAAAGAGAAGTAAAAAGAAATCAGCATTTAGTGCTAAAGCAAGGAAGGTTATTGCCGACAGGAGTATAGGAATGATGGACATAGTAACAAAATAGAACAGGGTATGCTACAGAAGACCACTGACAGCATGGCATACATAAGCTCAGTCAGTAGTACTCCGTATGTAAATAAATGGAACTCTTCAAATTAAAAGCACAGAATGGGAGATAGACTAAAATAGAAATGGCCTGGGAGTACCAGATCTACCTATATTCTTCCATGAGATTCAATTTACAATGAAGTACCCAAATATATGGAGAATTAAAACATGAGGAAACACCATGTAATAGTAACTGAACACAGCTAGCTAGAGTAGTTGTGTCAGGCCAAGAAGACTGAATGACAAAAGCAATTATGAGCAATGTGGCTTTTGTAGTCAGGTTTGTAAGAAAATTCATAGTGAAGGCACAATGAAGGAAAGGAGGAAATGAACTACTAAAATTTCTTCCTCAGCTGTAAACCAAAACTAAGTCTGCAGTGGCCTTCATCAGGAGTGGGTAAGGAAAAAAAAAAAAAAAAAAGAATGAAGAGTAAGAGGTAGGGAGACACGGAGGTTGGGCCTGTGACTCTAGAGGACAGAGCCAAAATCCACACACAGCATTTTCAGGCCTTGATTAGTGATGATGTTATTTTACTGATCTCAAAATTTCACCTGATTATTGAGTCCTTTGACTTTCCCCCTTCTGAGAATATTTATAATGGCCATCCTTTGCTTGCCCCCATCTGATCTAAGTGATAATGCTAGGCACTTTTGACTAAAGTAGGTTAGATGAAGTTATGAACTTTGAATTGAAGCTCCTTTTGGAAAGGTTGGGATGGAATACATATATTCTTCTTGCAGTATGTATGTAAATATTTGGGGATAGAATAAATAATGCTACTCCAAGAAAGCCTCCCCCACCCCCAACTCCCCATATCAGTGACAGGGTATCTGAACAGCTGACTGGTACCTAACAGATTGGATGGAATCAACAACACTAAGAGAGAAAGGTTTTCTCTGATTATCTGTGTTTATCAAACAGGATCAAAGAATCCTTATCAGAGGTTGAGAGAAATGTCAGAGACAGATGACTAAGAAAGTAACCTGAAGCTAAGGAAAGAAATTCCCTAGAAGCTGGAACACATGAGGCTGCTTTTAAAACAGTAACTTGTGATGGTTTGAAAATAAATGCACACTATGTGTAAATTTACAATTGTGTCTAGATAAAAAAAAAAGAATATATGGAAACTAATGAATAGATGTTTAACATATAGGATATCTATTCTATTTTCTGATAATTTTTTAAATCTCATGGTATTAATAGTCAGAAAATTACTGCCATGTAGAAATATGTAGCACATAAAAGTGGATTATTTTGTGAATATTTAAAAAATATTTAGCTAATTGTACCAAGAATACATAATATATTCAAAATCAAAATTTAAAGGAAATGATAGAAAATAAAACAAATCTGTTAAATTGAATAGAACCTCAATCAAGAAAGTAATATCTGGGCTAGAGAGAAGGCTTAGCTATTAAGGCAGTTGCAAGTGGAGTGTAAGAACTCCTGTTAGAATCCTCCAGATCTCACATATAGTCAGATACAGCAGTGACGCAAGTGTGCAATGCCCATGCATGCCCACAAGGAGGCGCACATCCCTGGAGTTCATACACAGCAGCTGAAAGGCCCCGGTGTGCCCATTCTCTCTCTTTCTCTGCCTCTTCCTCCCCCCCCCCGCTCTCTTAAATAAAAAAGTAATATATGAATGCAAATTTTAATATAAGAAAATATTTTAAAATATTTGAAATGCGTGTAAATCATATTGAAAACCATGCTTTGTATACAATAGTCAGAATATTTTATAATGCCAATATATATTCAGTGTGTATAAACGGTTATCTGAATTCAAACTGTTCAATATCCTAAAAGTTATATGTAAATGTATGCAAGGATGCTGGCTAGAATTGCAAAAAAAAAAAAAAGAAGAAGAAGTAGATCAACAAGTGAGATGAGGCCTAGGAGTCCTGAGAAGGCAAACAAAGCATTACAAGATGGTGCTTCACTAAGACCAGGCAGAACACGCGGACCCAGGTACTCCAGCGTCAGTCACACAAAGGAGCTTTGGGTGTGGTTACAATGGTTTTCAGAAACAACTCAGTACATCATGCGAGCCTGACTGATTAGCCTTTTGGAAAGTACAACAAACTTAGATAAATGTATAACTTAGATCAAAATGAATTCTTACTGGATCAGGGTTTATTCTTATTTTATTTTATTTAAATTATTTTTAAGTTAGAATAAAAAGGAATGTGTGTTACTTTTTCCGTTTCCATAGAAAACCCGTGCTGTGCTTCCCTCCCTTCCTCTTCCCTAGTGCCCTCCCTCATGGCCCTTCTCCTTCCCAGCTACCACCGGCCTTCAGCTTACCACAGGTATTCTATTAGACTCTATTTCCTCCCACCCTTATGATCTTTTCCTCCTTTCTCATGACCCCTTTTCTAATCTCACAAAACACTTACATACATTTTCTCTCTATGTATATATACATACCATGCACACACACACACACACACACACACACACATAATATTCATATTCTCACCAGAAGCGTATAATGCTTCCACTTTCCCATAGTCTTCATTAGCATTTGTTGACATTTCTTTCCTTCATGAGAACCATTTTAAATGGGGTGAGATGGAATCTCAAAGTGATTTTAATTTTATTTCCCTGATGACTAAGGATGTTGAATACTCTAAAGTGTTTATTAGCCATTTGCGTTTATTCTTTTGAGAACTATCTGTACAGTTTATTTGCCCATTTGTTGATTGGCAAATTTGTTTTTTGCATTTATTTTTTGAAATCATTTTTATATTCTAGATATTAAATTTGAACTGATGAATAATCAACAAAGATTTCTTCCATGTGGTAGGTTCCCTATTCCCTCTGGTGATTGCTTTCTTTTGTGTGCATAAGCTTTTTAATTCCATGTAAACCCCAATTGAGAATTCTGGGATTATTTCCTGAGCAGAAAGTTCTTGAAAGCTTCTATCTTGCAGTGTTTTGTTTATGTTTTCTGTAGCAATTTCAATGTTTCACATGTTATATTAAGGTCCTTGATTGATTTTGAATTGATTTTTCTTTAGGATGAAAGATATAGACCTAATTTCATTCCTCTACAGTTAAAAACTGAGCTATCTCAGCATCATATATTAAAGAGGCTATCTTTTCCTTAACATATGTTTTCAAAAGCTTTAGCAATTTTGGGTGGGCGTGATTGGTGGGTTTGCTCCTCGGTCCTCAGTTCTCTACCTACCACCAGTCCGTGTCTGGTTTGTGCCAGTCCTATGGTGTCTTTTCTTTCCTTCTTCTTTTTCTTTTTTATCAGGATTCTGGTGCTGTAAGTTGGTCATGATTGTGATAGCTCTTGCACTTCCACTGTTACCTGATGGATCTCCGGAGGAGTAGATCTAATGTGACAATCTAGCTTGTGTGCAGGAAAAGCACAAAGCACGAAAGCAAGTGGCAAGCTGGGAACACAGTGGAAAAGGGTCAAGGCTCTGCTCACGGTGCGGTCTTCAGTCTAGTGTTCACAAATTCTTCTTCAAATATTATTTTTAAGAATTATAATTTTTAAAACGTACCAAGTCCTTTAGTTCTTCCTATAGGTAAGTTAATGGCCATAAAAAGCCAACATTTTCTTTGTATTGAAAAAGTTAAATTGTGGGCTTTAGAACTTACTAAATCCCACAATTTCCAGCTCCAAAATCAAAATTATTTTATGTACGTCACAAAGAAAAAACTGCCAAATTAAGGCTGAGAAGGTGGCTCTGAAGATAAGGTGCTTGCCAAGCAGACAATGAATACCCGAGTCGGGACCACCAGCAGCCACTTAAGAAAACAGGCATTTGTAATCGCAGCCACACCTGTGGGCAAGAGGAGACGTAGACACAAGAGAATCCGTTAGAAACTCAGAGGCCTGCAAACTTGATGCCAAAGCAGTGGTGAACAATGTGAGACCCTGTCTCAAAGGAGGTGGAATGCGATCTGACATCCATAAGATTTCCTCTGGCTGAAATGGCTTAGCGGTTAAGCGCTTGCCTGTGAAGCCTAAGGACCCCGGTTCAAGGCCCGATACCCCAGGACCCACGTTAGCCAGATGCACAAGGGGGTGCACGCATCTGGAGTTCATTTGCAGTGGCTGGAAGCCCTGGCATGCCCATTCTCTCTCTCTCTCTCTCTGTGTGTGTGTGTGTGTGTGTCTCTCTCTCTGTCACCCTCAAATAAATAAAAATGAACAAAAAAATTAAAAACAAAAGATTTCCTCTGGCTGGTACATGCAGTCCATGGCTCATGTGTACTTGTACTCACACACATAAACATGTACACATGGGCACACACATCACCAGTGCACATACACATGCACACTAAGTAAAGAAAGAATGCAGATGTGTGCACTACATTGTATTGGGCTGCCACTTCCACTCTAATTTCTCATATTCCATGAAAGTTTTTTCTCCTACTCTAGGAGACTGGGGAGTTTGCTGGGCTAAGAGGACACTGAGTTTTCAATAGGTGTATGATAAAAATTACAATAAAATGTCAAAGTGCAGTAAAGTATTCCAACTATAAGGAAACAAGTTTGCTCATTTTAAAACTGGGTGGTTAATTTGTTCACACCTATAAATACTTGTTAAGTTTGTTTCACATATATGTTAACATATCCTAAAAACAAACTATGAAGCCAGGCGTGGTGCACGCCTTTAATCCCAGCACTTGGGAGGCAGAGGTAGGAAGATCGCCATGAGTTCAAGGCCACCCTGAGACTGCATAGTGAATTCCAGGTCAGCCTGAGCTAGAGTGAGTCCCTACCTTGAAAAAAAAAAAAATCATCAACAATAACTAAAAACCCACAAACTACTGAATACCTTCAGTGTATACTAGACTTCATGATCTCTCACCTCCCTGAGTTTCTGTTTTATGTTAGCCACAGAAAGCTATAAGTACCAGTTTAAAGTTTATACTGAAGACATAAATATAATCCTTAATGCCTGATATGTTGCCACTACTCTTATTTGACAAAGTATTTTTAAAAGCTAGTCATAATATTTGAAAGTAAATTCTTTTTTTCTTTTTTTTTTTCCTTAGCCACCAGACTCTTCCCTTAGAAGTATGGATTCAATTGTTTTTTAAAAATGCAAATATGAAAATGTACATCTGGCCCAGGAACAAAACATTTCAAGATGATGTAGAATTACTCTGAGCTTATTTTAAGCAAAGGGAAAACAGCTGAACATGCTGTTACTTTTTTTTTTTTTTTCTAGAACACTGTGGAGGTAGTAGGGAATGCTTCAGTAACAAAAGTACTGCCATCCAAGCACAAGGACCAGTTTGATCCCCAGCACCGAGTGTCAACGCCGGGTGGGCATATGTAGAGTGTCTGTGCCTCTCACCTAGCACACAGGAGGCAGAGGCAGAGGCAGCTACCTTCAGAGCAAGCCGTCCAGCTAGACTAGCTGCTCCTGTGATGCCTGGGATCAAGTGAAGACCCTGCCTCGGTAAATAAGGTGAACGGCGATCAACAAAGACACCCGGTGCCAACCTCTGACCTCCACATGCACGTACTCACATATGCCTATGCAAGCACACATGCGTGAGCCCACGTGCACACAAGACCCATGCACACAGAAAGCAAAGTTTTGGAAAATGTGAAAAATTCCATTTCTTTTCTTGTTTTGTTAAATATTGTTATGCAGAAGTATTAAGGTCAATTTTTTTAACTGCCCCAAATGTTCACATTAAGTGCACCAAGTAAGAAAACGTCTTTCGCATATTAAGTGTTTGCTCTGTATGTAATTTTGTAATTTTTATTCAATATAAGTATTGCTTTGGAGCCATTAAATTAAAATTCTTTAGTATTAACTTGTTCCATGTAAGCAAAGAAAAATATTCTTTATTGGTGGAAAATTTCTGTCTTTTGAGTGTGGGTATAATAATCCTTTGAAGTCATCCTTGTTCAGATTTTTCCTTCTTCTTCTTTGTCTTCATCTTCGTTTTCTTCTTCTTAACAATGTGTAACTTAAAATTGCCTCAATGGAGCAGGGGCAACGTCTAAATGGGCATACTTGAAAAGCTTATTGCCCAGTATTCATTTCCTCAGCATCCATGTACAGGCTCAGGCAAAGTTACACATGCATCTGTGATCTGAGAATGTAAAGTTTGTTTTTATGGGCCAACTAGGATGATGTGGTTTGCTTACAGGGACAAGAGACCTTATCTCAAAGAGGAAAGCACAGACACTTTGAAGATGTCCTCTGACATCCACTGTGACACACACACACACACACACACACATAATTTAAAAATTCCCTTTGTATAAAGATACACGGCACACATTGGCACAGTGCATCTTAGTATAGAAGTTTTGTGGCCACTCTGTGTGTTCTGGAAAAGTTACATTCATATTTATTCTGAAGCTGTTGACTTTCTTACAAAGTAAATGTGATGGGTTTCTCTTAAAGAACCAACAAAAATTTAATTGTGAATATTTCCTATTGTATAATCTCTGATTGAAAACATTGGATATTTTTATGGTTTAGTTAATAATTTTGGACTCAAATTCAGATTATGGCTTTTTCTTCTTTTGATTTTCTAGGAGTGTTCAACAGTGAGTTTGGGATAACTTCATTTTTTGTATTTTTTTTTTTTTGCCAAGAATTACGCTAATGAACAACTCTAAAACCTTGAACAGACTGTTTTTAAGTTACATAAAGCTCAGATAACTGTGTCACTTGAATTGGTGGTTGTCCTTATATTGCTACTTCAGGGGTGAAAAGTAGTTTAAATGGTTCCCCATGTCCATAATATTTAACCTTGCCACACAGTTATTCTCGAAATAAGTGCAGTCTAGAAAGAAATGGGCCAGCACATTTGATAAGTGAATTGTATGTAGAGGGAGATGGGGCCAGCACATTTGATATGTGAATTGTATGTAGAGGGAGATGGGGCCAGCACATTTGATAAGTGAATTATATGTAGAGGGAGATGGGGCCAGCACATTTGAATATGTGAAATGTACGTAGAGGGAGATGGAGCCAGCACATTTGATATGTGAATTGTATGTAGAGGGAGATGGGGCCGCCCATATTGAAGTGGAAGTAGTGAGGGCTGGTAACACTAATTTGATGTTTAATGTAGAAACGATGCGGCACACATGCATATATGTCAATTGTATGTAAATAATGGGGCCAGCCCTGGTAATATGTGAATTGATAAGAGAGTGGGCAGCATTCGATGAAGATTCAAAGACCAGATTGTTTCAATGAAGCCGGATTTCAGCACATTGGATTCATAGAAACAGATGCGGTCAACACATGCATATATGTCAGGTGTATGTAGAATATACTTGGTCCCATGCCCTGGTAGAGCTCCCCGACTGCCTTCTGATGGTTCTCATCAAGGATAGTTGAGGCAGTCCATTCGATCCAGACACAAACACCAGATTTGTTTTCACCGAAGCCGGATTTCCTGCACCTTCCCTGATTGCTCCAAAGCAGGTCCACCCCTCCCCACTCCAGACCCACTGTTAACAAGAGGGAAGCCGAGGCCAGAGTGAACCTGGACCCCACAGGAAATCCGGATGGAGGAAGGGGTCTTGTGGTTTCTTTTCATTCAGTAAACGTCTTGCGAATCTGGCCTGTTTGTTTCAGTAGCACATTATTAACAGGAATATAAACACCTTCTTTATAGTGTGGCCACAGAGAAGACAGCAACAAACTGAGATTAAAAAAGAAATGGTGCACGTGAGGAAGGACCCCGGGATGGAGGCTCTGGGCTCCCGCATCCAAATTCCAGCGCTGGGCAGCGAAATCCAAAGTCGTACGCCGGTAAGCTCCTGAACAGCTCTCCAAGCCATTGTCATCATCTCAAGCAACGAGAGAGGGTATACATTCTGAGCTTCAAATAACTTAGCCTACAAAGAGGTGAGCACAGATTCCAGTAAAAAGCTATGGATAAACACTCATTTGCTCTTTAAAATTCCAGCTTACATCTTGTGACTAGTATAAATCTGATTATTGGAGCACATTCCTGACACTGATAAACTTTCTACTGAACAGAAACAATATTGACAAAAATTATTCAGATGCAAACCCCAGAGGCACTTAAGAGGGCGTTGGCTCTGCCACAACCCCAGACACTGGAGCCAAAGCAAGCGCATGAACAGTATCTATCTGTGGATGCGGGAAAGAATTGGCCTACGCGAAGGAACCTTGCCAACTGACAACTTGCTTTTGTGTATATCTGTACTGGAGCAAAGAGTTTTCAGAGACAAATTAAGCACATGCTTCGATTTGGCATTAAGGACTCTGCCAAGACAGGGACTGACTGAGTCCGTGGGGATGACAAAATGAGTGTTGTAGAGATTATATGCCACACAATAAACTTCCATGGACATCTGTCTCCAGGGAAACTCCCGCCAGATGTCGTTCTTGGCTGAGAGGACATGCTGGTTCATTCCATTCTACATGACAATTCTGGAGGCTGCATATTTTATCATTTATATCTCTACTTCTCCTTACATCTGTTTTCCTCCTTCCCTCATTTTCTACCCCCTCTCTCTCATTCCTCCTTTAGCATCCCAGATATCCTACACCCTACCTTATCTTCTGTTTCCTTCCTTTGATGTTCAATTTTCCATGTAAAATTGAAATAGTATAAAACTAGTTGCGAAGTACTTATAGATGAGAGCAAGAACAAGTGTGTGTGTGTGTGTGTGTGTGTGTGTGTGTGTGTAAGAGAGAAGCAGATAGACAGAATGGGCCCGCTAGGGCCTCCAACCACTGAAAACAAACTCCACAATCATTTGGTACCCTCTACATCCAGCTTTACATGGGTAGTGGGGAATTGAACATGGGTCATTTGGCTTTGCAGGCAAGTGCCCTAACCACTAAGCAATCTCTCTATCCCTGTTTATTCTTTTTTAAAGTGTTGCAGAATCTAGAAAGATCAATGCAAATATACCCTGGGTTACTGACTCCTCCCTTTAAGTATAATCTGTATAATCATAACATCCCTAATTGTGTAAACTGTCCCAGAGAAACATGAATAAATGTCTACACATCCCCAATAAGGCACCGAGGACATAAAAAATTCTAATTTGGTGAAGCAGTGAGCTAAATTGGGGCTACTCAAGGGCACAGGGGTGACTGACAGGCAGTGATATCACTGAAAAGCCCATGCTGGGGCTTAGCGGTTAAGGCATTTGCCTGAAAAGCCAGAGGATCCCGGTTCAATTCTGAAGATCTGGAAGCTCTACAGCATTAATTTCCTAATGACACTTTATTGTTCAGTCTCCAGGGGAAACTGACTGAAGGAGCTGGAGGAGTTACTCTACAGTCATTTTCAAGGAGTTAACTGGATTCAGCTTTTAATGTTGGGATTTTTAAAAATGTAAAACCTATCGTACTTTTTCAAACCTTTCCTAATAAATTACTGTGTCAATTATCAATGTGGAGCTGCTAAACATGCATCAGTGTCATTGAAATCAAGGCACAGAGGAGACCCCAAAATCACTCTGTAATTGAGGCACAATAAAAAGACAGGGAAAGGGCTGGAGCAGATAAGGACCTCACCTGCAGAGGCAAAGGACCCAGGTTAGATTCCCCAGGACCCATTTAAGCCAGATGCACAAGGTGGCACAAGTTCTTGGAGTTGGTTAGCAGAGGTTAAATGCCCTGGTGCACCCATTCTCTCTCTCTCTCTCTCTCTCTGTGTGTGTGTGTGTCTCATAAATAAAATAAAAAATAAAAAGACTGGAAATATTATGAGGTCATAGGATAAAAACAAAAAAAAAAAACACTCCTCACTCCAGAATCTGGTTGAATCTCTTGCCAGCTGAAAATGAAGAATTCCAGAACAATGAACATTCGGTATGAACATTGACAATATAAAAACAATATTTCCTTTCTGTAGAAATATTTTCTAATGACAATGTTAACATATCAATAAGCTGGGCTCAAAGCTTGAGTGCACTGAAGCTTGGGTAGCACCTCCCTCCCGTTCCAGATATTGTTTGGAAATCTCACAGACAAAACCAATATCTTTTGTTCACAGTGAAGTTATGCTGCCTGCATCCCTACAATCGAGAGATTAATTTTCTCAGGTATAATCTTGTTCAGGCACTTCAGGAACCATTCTGGGATCTCGTTTATAGTTCTTAGTAACTGTAAAGTAGCTTCTAATCCTACCAGAATTATCCACCTGACAGTTATAAAGACAACCAAATGTGAGTTTCCTTTGAGATGCCCACACCCATGCTCCCAAGTGTGTCACAGTCTTTGTTAAGTACCTCTGCTCCCTTAACCCCTGTTGCAGTCAGGTTCACATTGCTGGTAGAAATCAACCAAACAAGAGCAGCTTTGGGAAGAAAAGGGTTTATTTTGGTTTACAGGCCCGAGGGGATGCTCCATGATGGCAGGGGAAAACGATGGCATGAGCAGAGGGTGGACCTCACCCTTTGGCCCACATCAGGTGGACAATAGCAACAGGAGGGCGTGCCAAACACTGGCAAGGGGACACTGGCCCATAAGCCCGCCCCCAACAATACACTGCCTCCTGGGAGGCATTAATTCCCAAATCACCATCAGCTGGGAAGCTAGCATTCAGAACACCTGAGTTTATGGGGGACACCTGAATCAAACCACCACAACACCTGTGCTTAAAATCTATCTTAGTACTATAATGAACTCTAACTCTGAGTCATACTGGGGTGGTCTGATAGTCCTTTCTGCAGCTGTGTCAAGGACCCTGCTCTACCTGTGTGGTGGTCTCTGTAGAGAACACCTGAGTGGGCTGTAGGTGGCAGTGTGGAGCCATGCCTCACCTCCTGCTACCCATCCTTACCTCTGCTGACACAGGGCGGTTTTCTGAATGCAAGAATAAAAATTTCACATAGGATAACCTACATGCCTGCTCAGACAAGCCCATCCCTACTGTGGGGAGTAACTTTTCCCCATCAGAAAGGAATTATAACCAAGCAAATAACTGCACAAGGTGAAAGCCAGTCCCTCTGCAGGCAAACCTACGGAGGATTTTTCATAACGTAAACAAAGGACTCAGGCAAATGGATTTTATAGTGTGACTTCTGAGGATAGCACAGGGTATTCTTATTTTGTTTTATAAGGATGAATGTTCAGAAACAGAAGCATACTATATCATTACATATCATCTCGTTACATTTTGATAATATTTTAAATTAAATAAGCAGGAAATAGGAAGTAGACAAGTCTATTCCAAATTTATATGACATGGATGCTCCTTTGGTTGTGTAATTTTTCAGCTTTTCCATTTAACACATGCTTATGATTTCAGATGGTTGCTATGAACCATGCCTCTTTCTAAAATACTTTAATAAATACTTTATTCATTATATTTTAAAATGTGTATATAATTCCTGGCATTTAATTTTAAATACACTTTTTCTTGATTCAAAGTTTTTGAAAAGTCTTGAACCTAGAGGTTCAATTCACTCTTAAGTCAAAGTTCAACAAAATACATTGAATAGCTTTTATACTCTTCCTTTATTAGTTATTAAAGGTCAATGATGCTGCTTGCCTCAATGTGTTGGAGCACTGTGTGAACTGGATTCCAAGTAATTTTAATTGTCCATCATTTAATGTAAAATCTCCCATTTTCATTCTCATATGCAGTTTTGATTTGTTTGAAAAGTTCACATTAGTAGTAGCAGATGACGACTTCAAGATACTTTACTTATAAAAAGGCTAATTAGTTTAAGCTACAGAACAAGTAGTTGATTATGCAGATACTGAAGGAAACATCTAAAGACCGAAAACAGCATGTGATTCACATTCTGGCAGTTAACTAGCTAAAGGTTGGCAAAGGCTTGCTTTTCTTCCATCAGTTCTATAGAGTTCTTTTTTTTCCTTAATGCCATTTTTGTTTTTAAAGTAATGTCAGACTTCAAAATAAAATGATGAGAAGGATTTCTTTGGTCAAAACTGGATTTTTAATTTTTCCCCTAAATGTCGTGATTAAATTAATTTGTTTATATATATATATATAGGCTAAGTAATGCAGCCTATTAAAAACAGTTTCCATAGCTCTAGGGACCAGGTCTGAAACATCATTTACATGGAACTAGTGAAATTATCCTTATCTTAAAGCTGTGAAGAAGATGAGAAGGGAAATGTCATTTCTGCTACTTCTGCAGGGTCACAGGTCACAGGGCTCCACATGAAATCAAAAGAAGCATTGGGAATAATCTCTGCAGTCTAAGTAAACTTCAGTTGGGGACACCCTGATGACCCTTGCTGATCAGCTGTTATAAAGGTCGTATTTTGGTTGAGAGACTTTGCTTTAGGCAAATGGGTTTTGAGTGATTGCATCGTTATTATAATTGTGCATTTGTCCATCAAAGGTTTTGAGAGCAGTTTTTATTTCACAGGTGTTTAAAAAAAATCATCTCACATGGATGGGATTTTTGTAGCTAGACAAGTCTTGAGCACATTTTGGTGGGACGCCCTTGCTGATTTACCTTTTAGAACCCTAAACCACCTTCTAATCATAGTCTCTACCATGTCTCGGAGAAGGCTGTCCAGTGTGCAACATGACACAGAGGACAAATCAACCCCAAGTGAAGAATGAATGGTAAAATAAAACGTGCTCTTCATTGGATGGCTGTGTGTCAATAAATAACAGACTATTTGGTTTTCACATTATTTCAAGGAGTCATAGAGTGCAGCTTGTTACTGCTATGCAAATGAAATATGCCCACCCTCACCCCACAACCTGTAGTCCAGGAAAATGAAGTGATTTGAACTAAATCACAAAGTAAACCTTGCATAAGGGCAACAAGGGCCAGGGGTTCCCAACTTGTGAATGCTCTTTCTGTTACACGAATAGCCTTTCAGTAAAAGCAGCCAGGAGTCTACTCTCTAAGAGGCTCTTAACACTGTGAGAGTGATTTAGGAAGCTCTGTTAGCTGTTAACTGAAATAACAGTCAAATCCATAAATGGTGTAATTTTCTCATTTTCTTTCTTGCCTTTGTAGCATCCTAAAATTATGCATCTTTCCTGAAGGTGGACATGGACCTGAATGGAACCACCGGCATTACGGAGCAAGACACGAGAAGATGGATAGGGCAGGAGAATAGCGGTGCCCCAAGGTGCAAGGCATTACTCTCCAGGGAGAGCACTGAAGGGGGAAACGGCTGTGAGGTGATTAACACAAATGTATGGCCATTCATAGCTGGCACAGCCAGGCCACCCATGCCACCACACTGAGTTATCAAGACAAACCTGAGCGGTGCGTATTTTCATGGTTTGCATATGGAGGCTTCATAAGATGAAGTCGAATCCCTTTAATGAAGTAGTAGATGATGGGGATATGGGCAGATGGTGGGACTCCCAGTGGGAGCCTCTTGGGGATGTGCCTGCGGAAATGATATTTCCCCTAGGACGCTACACTTGACCTACCTCATCTCTCCCTAGCTTATTGCCACAGATAAAATTTCCTCCTGCCATCTGACACAGGGCTCTTGCATGGCCTGTGACATGTTTGATTGGATGTTTAGCTTACATGAATGAATCATCTTTTCTCTACAATTAGTCCGGCCTTCAGTGCATTTTATTATAGTGATGCAAAGCCACTGATACAATCCTATTGTCCTCAGTTGGCGCATGCGTCTGCAGAGACTGAGACAAATGCAATTAGCTTCCCAGGGTCACATGACTAGGGTATTTGGGTTAATATCCTCATAATTATCTCAAGTCCAAGGCTATTCACCCTCAAGTGCAAATAACTACCTATAGATGCTGGAAGTCTGGCAACTGCCACAACACTAATAGCATTTAGAGGCATATTTGTCTTTGCATTTGAAGATTGTTCAACATTATTTAACATTTGTCATTTTGAAAATTAATTAAGATTTATGTGTGAGTTTTTTTAATTTATTGATTTACTTGAGAAAGAGAAAGAGGGAGAGAGAGAGAGAGAAAGAGATAGAGAGAGATGATGGGTGCGCTAGGGCCTCCAGCCACTGCAAACAAACTCCAAACTCATGTGCCACCTTGTGCATCTGACTAACATGGGTCCTGGGGAACCAAACCTGGGTCCTTTGACTTTGCAGGCAAATGCTCTAACTGCTAAAAAAAAAATCCCTCCAGCATGAGTATTTTTTAATGGATTAAACAAACATTTATTTTTCGTTCTTTCTCCTATGCCTTCCCACACAGTGATATCATTTTCTTTGTTTTTGTCACCTGGCTACTTCTTTCATCAGGGGCAGAGGAAGGTCCAGGTGTAGTGGTGTGTGCATCACAGTACACATGATGCCAAGCACTTGCGGTAAGACCAGTATGGAAGGGGTACTTTTAAACTTCAAATTATAAGAGTAACTTAGTAACTGAAATACTACTAAGTATGATTGAGGTAACTTGGATATGTGTATCTACTTACTTTCTGAACTTATTTATAGAGGTACACATATAAATGGACAAAGCTTTTAAAGTTGACACAACTGTTTCCTTTTCCTATTATATGTTACCTTTTAAAATGTTCTTCTTGGAAAGTTTAAAAATATATAGGGAGTCACACTTGGTTTCAATTGGGAAGTAATGAGCTAAGGAGAGAGAAATATGTATTTTAAAGCTGAACACTCTCTTGCTAGCATCTGTCATCTAATATGCCCATAGAGTGAAGGTAGGTTTAAACAAGTGAATCTCCCAAGCTTGCCAGCCTGTTAAACACAGGGTCAAATGCAGAGGTGAACAAGCACGCTTGGCAGCCTGCTAACCTGCTGGATGTAGGGGCACAAACAAGACTGAAGGGAAAGACAGACATGAGTATTGTTCTTTGACCTTTGTAAGTATGCCGTGGCATGTCTGCACCTCAGTCACACACATGAACATGCCCACACACAAACGACAACAACAACAAAATTACACTTTAAGAAATATCATTAACATGGGGCTGGGGAGATGTCTCAGTAATCGGTGGCTGCTTATGTGAGTGAGGGGTGAAAGAGATTCCTTGGCATTCTGCAAAGCTCCTGCAGTGTTCCTGGTGCTGGAATATGGGGGAAAGAAGGTTGTAGAATCCTCTCTGGAGGTGTTCAGGAGCTGATCAGCTGGTCCTAGTTTTCTCCATTAGTCTCTTTTGATTTTGCAGTGGTGGGGAGAGTGGGTGTAATCCCATTTAGTAATTTCCAATTCTCCCCCTGACTTCTGCAGCGCAGAGTAAGGAGCAGCACTTCCCAGTGGCCGCCAGCCAGACCAGATTGTCTGGCTGCTGGTCGCTCCCTCCCACTCCTCTGCAGGAGCCTCCCCTGCCTTAGTTCCTTACTTACATTGACTTTCTTTTTCTTTTCTTTTCTTTTCTTTTTTTTTAGAATAACGTATTGTGTCTTACCTTACTTCCTTTATTCTCCAGAGAGGCTTCTATTCCACTACCTTAATGAGACGTTCCCTGTTTATTTGAAAATATTTATTGTCGTACTGTTTTAATGTCTGTCACAGGTAACCAAATGCTCTCGGATTCTCTGGGGATTCAAATATGATAATCATATAGTGGTGTCCTTGTCATATACTAGTAATGACAATTTCAACTCTGTATACTTTTTGTATAAAACCCTCATTGAGATTTTCCAGGAGGTCCAAGAAAAATTACAAAGATTTTATATTTTATGTCTTACAAGGGACATACCAGAAATAGTTTTTTTTTTTACATTAGTACTATAAGAGAATTGTAGAAAAAAATCAGTTTGAAGAGACAATCAATATTTGCTAGCTTTCTGTAAGCAAATTAACATGAATATTTCAGAAATTGTGTTTTATGGGCACTTGTTAGTGATGGAGATTTCCCAATATGTCACCATCCATATGTAAGAAAAAGAAGTCACTGGTCAAAGATCTAATGAGGTGAGGTCCTGTGTCCCATATCACAAAGGATTTTTATTGCCCTTGGATTTACTTTTGCAAGTTACAATATCAAATTCACACCCACACCTTCATTACGATGCTGGAAGAATGAGAGTGATTTTCAGTGGTTTTGTGTTGCCTCCATTGTCTGATGCTTGCTCTTCTTCAGGGTTCAGGTGAGATTTCCTGTGTGGTCAGTCACAAAGGACCTTCTCAGAACTCTGAGAACAGTGCTTGCGCCAGCTACTTTAAGTGAGTACCATTTCTAAGAATCACTTTTCCACTGATACGCTGAGGAATTTTGCACTGTTCCAGGGGACTGAGTCAGAATTTCCAAAATCCTTTTGAAAATGTTGCTTACTTGAAAAGAAATTATACAGGTCTATGTTCACAAAGAAGAGATGCATTTTACTCTTTGTATTATTATTGACTTGGCTTGAATAACTTCTCAGATGGAGCCTCAGAGGAAGAACCTTTCTTTCTTTCTTTCTTTCTTTCTTTCTTTTTTTTTTTTTTTTTTTTTTGGTTTTTCGAGGTAGGGTCTCACTCTAGCCCAGGCTGACCTGGAATTCACTATGGAGTCTCAGGGTGGCCTCGAACTCACGGCGATCCTCCTACCTCTGCCTCCCAAGTGCTGGGATTAAAGGCGTGCGCCACCACGCCCGGCTACTTTCTTTAAAAAAAAAAAAAAAGAAAGAAAAGAAAAAACTTTTTAACAAAGCCCCAGTCATTTAGTATGCTTTGGTTAACAAAAATGACAGATTTTTGAAACAATGCTTGATTCTCACTCATGCTGCAGAGTTCAGAACCTTCTTCTGAGACCCCATGCTTGTGGTGGGGAGCTCTTTGCATGGCTATAGTTGGGACAGACCATCCTTTTGTTGGGGCATGTGGTTACAACAGTTGTGCAGGACTGTATTTCGGGTTCCAGATCATTTAGGACTAGCCACCATCTTAAAAGAGAGCAGGATAGACATTCCCTTGGGGCTGATGTCAACAAAGACCTGTGGGGAAAACAAGCCTGGTTCCTAACACAACAGGTAGGAAAAAGGACAAGCAAGTGATCATGGGAAAACTGAGTACTGATGAAGTAAAACCATTCTTCAAATTTACACTTATTACAGATCAGTTATTCTCAAGAATGAATATAGAGCTCAAACTTAAGCAAATAAATGTAAATACCCAAATATTATGTAAACTTGAACGTAGCCTGGCTTCTCAACATTGGAAGCCCCTAGTGCATGGAGCCATCTGCAAGGCCTGCATAAGTATGTAGCTCTCCCTGCACCTATGGAAGTTGACAGGCATGGTCTCACAAGACTCGCTTTCTTATGGGTGCCTCTTTTTTGACATTAGTGTTATCAGAAAAAGTGGGGCACATTTGTCAACAACTTGAATAAACTTTATACTAGCAAAAATTAATAATTTTATCATGTAATACATTGGTATTACATTGGTATATACTATATACCTATGTGTGTTTCAGGATATATTTTTGTATATGTGTACAAATACACACTTCCAACATGGAAACGTATATGAGGACTTTTACTTATATATGTATACTTGTTTAAACGATCACTTCCTAGTACTGATAGAATTATATGCACATGTATTATGTATGCATACATAATATGCAGTGCTCTAAAATACATGTAGAAGTATGTACACACAAATTTATGTAACAGGCATCCATGTATCTGGTTTAATATTTAATAATGATGCACTCTATGCTAACTTTATGCAGATAGATTGTAAGGCAATATTAAATAATAAATCTATACTTTCTTTTGCACTCTTACTTCAATTTCTTTGCAATCTCAGTCTTCTGCGATAAACTTTATTTTACAATTAATGATGATTCTTCCTAAAAAAATTCCACAAATACATTGCTATGTGACTATCAGCAGTATGTTTGTTGTTAAGATTTGCCTCTGAATGTGATGTACCACCAAAACATATATGGTAGCATGTTGTATGACTGTCACATTTCCCTATGTGATTTCATAGTATCCACACCATGGGTAAACACCTTCAAATGGTCATTTGGGTGCCATCATGCAGTAGGTAGGTATTCAAGCAGCCTGTTTGTTTATGTTAATATGATATTTTATTATTTTTAACTGATACTTATAGTTATACATATCTCTGTCATAGTATGTAATGTTCAACATTCATACATAGGATTTTGCTGAATTTTAGCTAGAATTGAGAGCTCAAATTTGTAGTTGCTTTCATCACAAAATCTTGCTTGTGACATAAATCTCCAACATGGCCCTGCTGTTTTTTCAGTCTATCTATAAGGAATATGGATTTATTTATTTATATATCTACTCCAAACTTCTGAATGTGATTGGCATTACACCTCTGTATTACTCTTTACTTTCTGAGTACTATTGTTTGAACATATTTTCATATGTCAAATGAATATATTATTTGTTAAATACATATAGAATTATATATGGAAAATTATGTAAAAAACACCCACGTATCAGCTTTAATATTTATTGCAAATTCACTTTATGCTAATTTGTATGAATATAGATTGTAAGGAAATATGAAATAATAATAAAAATGTTGTTTTCTTTGGTTGGAATGTAAAAATGTTCCCCAGAGCGTCAATTGTTTGGGATTAAGTGTCCAAGTTGGTATCGAGTTCGTGGACCTTTATTGGAGGAAATGTGTTACTGGGGGGCGAGGCTTGAAGTTCATTTGCCCAGCCCACTGGCTGTTCTTACTTTTCTCTCTTCTCCCTCTACAGCTGATATATGAAGATGTGAGCCATTTTCCATGTGTTCACCACCATGATGAAATTTCTTTTCAAAACTAAGCTTCAATTCAACCATCTTCCCCCACAAACTGCTTCCTGTTGGGTGCTTGTTCTCAGTGATGAGAGGAAAACCACCACAGAGTCCTTTAGAATTCATATCAGATATCATCATGACACTCTCTTGTATTTACTTCAGCTATTAAGAACTTGGGTTAGATGTTTTTATCATTAGATAGTCCATAATCCTTCCTTTAGTTTTATTCAGTTAGGTATCTGCTGCATTGGATATTGAAGCCTCTGGAAGAAAAAATGAAAAGCAAAGAACAGATTCTCCTCATTTTACTTTTCTATTTTCATGACACTTCTGTACTGCTGTAGCAATTATAGCTTTGTAGTCTAATGTGGTGGTCTGACTCAGCTGTCTCCCATAAACTCATGTGTTTTTATTGTTTACACCCCAGGTTCTGGCATTTTGGTTAAGGGAGCCTTGCTAGAGGAAGTGTGCTGTTGGAGGCAGACTTAGAGGTGTTATTCACAGCTCCCCCTTGTCAGCTCTCTTTTACTGCTATCTTCCACCTGCTATGGAAAAATGTGATGTCTAGCTTCTGCTCCTGCCATGGTTTCTCCTGCCAGGATGAAGCTTCCCCTCAAGATTGTAAGCCAAAATAAACTCTTTCCTCCTATAAACTACTTTGCTTTGTTATGTTGTATTACCGACATGAAGGTAAGGAAAAAGTTTTAGTGTTAGTGATTTTTTTTTGTTTTTGTTTTTGGTTTTTTGAGGTAGGGTATTATACTAGTCCAGGCTCACCTGGAACTCACCATGTATTCTCAGGGTGGCCTCTAACTCACGGCGATCCTCCTACCTCTGTCTCCCGAGTGCTGGGAATAAAGGCATGTGCCACCACGCCGGGCTGCGTTAGTGAATTTTAATCAGATGTTGTGGTGACTTAAATTAGGTGCCCCCCATAAATTCATGTGTTTTGAATGCGTGGTTCCCAGGTTATTACATTTGGGAGGTGGAACCTTGCTGGAGGAGGTACATTGCTGAGGGTGGGACTTGTTACTGATTTTCCAGTGTTAGTTTTCCAGTGTTAGCTTGGCTCACTCTCCTGCTGCTCTTTTCTACCTGAGTGGCAGAGGCGATGTCCATCCTCAGTGCATGCCATGCTTCCCCCTGGCATCACGGAGCTTCTCCTTGAGACTGCCAGCCAAAATGAATCCTGTTTGTCCATCAGCTATGTTTGGTCTGGTGTTTTGTGCAAGCAACGAGGAGATGACTGCAACAAATGTGATAATATGTATGGAAACATAAATAAATACTTCAAATCTTTAAGGGGATTACTAATCTTTATTCCGCTTGAGGTGTGAGTTAATAAGAACCTAATTTCTTCTGCTACATATTTGTGACTCTGTCATTTTAAGGACTCTGAACACAGCTTAGTGTGTCATGTGGTTCTACCTTGCTCATTTCTCATTTAAACCATTTATGATAATACCCAATAATACATATCATGTTCTATTTGAGTACAACTCTTTGCCATAAATTACAGATTTCTATAGAACAGGGTCCATAACTCTTACTCTTAAGTTAAGCTAAAATCTGTCTATATACAAATGCAACAGTTTATTTCTCATGTGGTAAAATACTTGAAAGTATAAAATAGAAGTAAAATCTGGCTTTCCTTGCTGTTCTTTAAAAGCCATGGCATTGTTTCCTCATGCTGTTCTTTGATGTTTTATGTGCTTAACTTCTAACCAGCTAGAAACTGAGCTCTCTGAATGTCTCATTATAGAGTGCAAAGTGAAATAGATAAATACCCACAAAAACATGTTTAAGAACATAAAGATGGGAATGCATATTAGTTGGTAGGAATTTATTTCTCAAGACTATAAGAAACAACCAAAATTTCCTGGCTCAGCAATAGAATGCTTACCTGGCATGTGTGTAATACCTGGAGTTTGAGTCTCCACACCCCCACTACACACACACAAAGACACACAAACACACACACACACACACATACATATGCACAGTTATATACTATACATAAATCTTACAAAGTAAACATCTAAGAGTTTAATGAATATTTAAAAATAATTCTTAGTCTTTTTTTCTTTAACATAGGAGTTGATTGTATTTTTAACAGTAATACATACTTTGCTTCCTCATTGAAGAACCTCTGTACAAAAACCACTTGGACAGAACTCCTTTTTATTCACTGCAGTTCATCTGACAGTGTTGACACTGATGTAGAGATCTTCTGACTCTTGAGTCCCCATTTTAGAAAGCTAGGTATGGCTATTCACACCTGTAACCCCAGTAGGTACAGTCAAAGACCTGGTATCACTGGAGTTCACAATAGACAGTCATTTCAGACTGAGAGAGAGACATCGTGTTGGGTAAATGCATTGATGAGTGATAAAAAGTATACCCCACGTTCTCCTTTGGTGTCTGTGCTCAGGAGCATCACCCATCTGCACATGTGTATACACCACCCATCACACATACCACACCACCCATGAACACACACAAACACACACACACAGAATACAAAAATAACAATTCATGTATGCTCTTCTAAAATGACAAGAATTTTAGAGCCGGGCGTGGTGGCGCACGCCTTTAATCTCAGCACTCGGGAGGCAGAGGTAGGAGAATCGCCGTGAGTTCGAGGCCACCCTGAGACTCCATAGTAAATTCCAGGTCAGCCTGGGCTAAAGTGAAACCCTACCTTGAAAAACCAAAAAAATAAATAAATAAATAAATAAATAAAATGACAAGAATTTTGACTGAAAATTATACTCTTTGATAGCCATAATTTCACAAACTAATATAATAAACCTGAAAAGAAAGTAGTGCACATGCTCCTTGAAAAGCTCCCTATTTCCCATGAGCATCGGCATCAAGAATCATGCTGTGTGAGTGAGGATCAGTTTTCCAGGCATGATAATGGACTATATTTTTATGTAACAGCAGCTGGGCCCTGACAGTGCTCCTTGTCCAACACAGCAGACAGTGAAGGTCAAAGTTAGGGAGAGATGAAACACTATGCCAAGAAGTGGCAGGGGTGGGGGATTATTGTTTTTGCTTTTCCAAGGCTATTTTGCACATGGCTGCAATCCCGGCATGTGGGAGGTAAACACATGGAGGAGACCCTGAGTGAGTTCCAGGACAGCATGGGCTGTGTTCTGAGGCCCTGACGCATGGCACCAAAAACCAGAGTGACAAGTAAACAAGAAAAACCCATTTGTTTTACTAGTAAGGCAGGGATGCTGGATTTCAAAAGGCATATACAATTATTTCTTATCTGCTGTATAATTTCATACTCATTTCAGCTCCCTGGAACTCAATGACTTATAGGTGGAAAATTCTCAATAGACCATTACAAAGGAAAAATGAGATTATTTTACTAAGATATAAGAGCACAAGATAGTGATCAGGATAAGTGCTAATATCTTAATAATAAAAAGAATTAATACATAAGTAATCATTTCTTTTGAAATATTTTATATATTTACTTGCAGAGAGATAGAGAAACACACAGTGATCTCTTGCCACTCCAAATGAACTCCAGAGACATGTGTCACTTTGTGCATTTGGCTTTTTGTGGGAACTAGGGAATCAATCCTTGGCTGTCAGTGTTTGCAATCAAAGTCCTTTAGCTCCTGAGCCATCTACATAGCACAAAGACATATGATTAGAAGCATGCAAGTTGGACATCTTGTAGCGAGGAAGAGAAGCAATTTTTACTTATAAAAGTGTAATGGAATCTAAGAGAGGAACTTGTTTTCTTTTTCCTGCTTGGCTCTCTGCCCAGAACCTGTAATACAAGATTTTGAAAATATGCTTTTCTTACCTGCATGGGTAACAGGTAACACTAGAACAAGGTGGGCCTAAAAGAAAACTATCCAGTTAAGCCATGTCAAGAGACTTTCAAGAAACTAATAGTGTAAGATATAACACATTTCTGACTTAATTCATGTCAAGCTGTTACAAGCTACATTAGAGATAATTCAGATGTTTACTAAATTCTTCATGAGCACTTAGCAAGACCATCTTCATCCAAAAAGCTACACTTAATGACTTAACAAAATAAAATCAAACATTTCCTCTGCTACTCATAAATTTATAAAGAATAGGTAACAGTTTACAGGCCATCACATGGTGTGTGTGTGTGTGTGTGTGTGTGTGTGTGTGTGTGTGCGTGTGTTTAGGGTAATGCCTAACTAGATGTCAGTTGAGGTGGAACTTGAAGACTGTGAAGGAAGTAGGGAAACATAGGGACTCCTGAGAGTGGGATATGACCGTCAGAAATGAAAGTAAGGACAAATGTCCTGAATGATCTCTGGCTGAGATTGTTTTGAAAATGTTGAGGAGACAATTTGTGATGGTTAATCTTGGTGCTCCATTATAGTGGGAATTTGGATAACCAGAATGCTGTGCTCTAAGAGTTCAGAGGAGAACAAGGACTCAAGCAGAATAGTGGCCTACAGGCAGTTCATGTTAAATGTTGGCAAAAGAATTGGCCTTTGTTTTCCTAACTTAAATGGAACTGCATTCAGCAGTCACGGACTAATTTACTTGGCAGAGGAAATCTCAAGACAGAATAGACTTCAGGGTGGTGATAATTGTTAGGGAGATCATTACCAATGAAGCCTAACCTCCTCTGCTATTTGGGACAATTGGGAAAGTGACCTGGGGATAGGGCCCTACCATCCAAGGTTCTACCTTGAAAAAAAGTCCAGATTAATTTAAAAAAATACCTAAAGTGAAGGGGTTCTCTGCTGGAAACAACTACAGAAGAAGTGTTTCGCCAAGGTCAGCATCAGAAGCACACAGAGGTTGCCATAGCTGTGGCCCAAGTGGGCAGAGCATCTCGAATTGGCCGCGGAACATGACAGAGCTGCTCTCCTGCTCCTGGTTTAGGAGCCATGAAAGATACAAGGCCGGGGGGCTCATGGAGAACGCTGCATGATTACAGGGCTCTGCTGAGTACAGGGGCAGAGTCCCTGAAGGAAAACCGCGAGAGACCCCTGTGAGAGGTTGCTCAGTAAACCCTAAGTTGCAGTGGAGATGCCAGGATGTTACAGATGTCGGAAACATAGGATGCCTGCTGAGGAAGCTTTGCACGTGGCGTAGAGATTCCCAGAGAGAGGTCCCAGGCAGTAACACTGGAGGTCATCAGTGCCACGATGATTGGACTGTGAGCACCAGGTGCAAAATACAAGGATTGAGGTTTTGGAGTTTGCCCTGTTAGGATTCTGTCTTTCTTTGAACTGATCTTTCCTTACAGTGTACATTCCTTCTTTTTGGATTGGAACTGATAGATACCCCATACTCTTGGTTGTTTGAACTATGGTACTTGCTTTTTCTTTAGTTATAAGTCTCACAGGTAAAGTTGTCCAGCGTCACAGAAGAGACTCTGCTTACACTTTTGGACAGACATGGAACTATGAGAGACTGTGGGGACTATGGAGGTCGAACAGAATGCATTTTGATTGCCATGAACCTATCAGGAGAAAAGATGGATAGGTATGTATTAAAAGTGATAAGTTTGAATGTTAAATTGACAAGGTGTGTATTTGTGATGGCTAATGTCAGCTGTCAATTTGAAAGGATTTAGAATCACCACGACAACAAATCTGTGAGCATGCATGCAAGGTATTTTTTAGATTAGGTTAATTGGGTGGGTAATAACCTGAATATGGACAGCAGGATTCCATGAGCTGGGATCTGAAACTGTGTAAAACTGAGAAAGCAAGCGGACCAGCGGTGTCACTCTACATGTGCTCCATAGCTGTACGCTGAATGTGAGCCACTGCTACACACACTTGCTACCAGGCCTTCCTGTCATGTACAAGATTTGTGATTTGTGTGCAGGTGTGTGTGCATGTGTGTGTTTATTTCTATGTGATTACATGAGTTTATGTGTGTATATGCATGTTTTGTGTGCATCTGTGCATGTGTGTATTAGTAATAACAACAGAAGTTAAGAGGCCTACTGCAATTAATTTTGTGAGGGGGTGTGAATGGACTCGGGGTACTAATGGAGATCAGGTGAGGATTATGGACACACTTCAAGGTAAAGATGACAGAAAAGAAAAATGTGTCCTTTTCAATTGACAATAACTGAGGAGAGTTTAAGCAACTGCCTAATTAATGATAAGCTGGATGATTACAAGATAAAAATGCCATGGGCCAGACCATACTAAGAGTAAAATAAGACAAGTTTGAAGATTTGGCAGGATTTGAAAGATGAGTGGAAACCAGTCTATTGTCTAGGCTGTAATTTTCAAATATTTATGAGTGAAGGGTAAAGTTAATATACTCCAATTTTCTTCCTTTAAGTATAATCACATCATAAACATGACCAAGGATAGATGAAGATGATGAAGTCCCTCAGGGAGAGGACAAAGGATGAGCATGTGCAAAGATCCTGAGGTCAAGTTCTACCCTGTCAAATTCCAGCTGGACTGACAAGACCTGGGTATATAGGTGTGCATACAAATCAACATATTAATTCAAGGAGTGAGGTTGTAAGATCTGGCCACACATAATCAGTATTATTATCTTGTCATAGTTTCTGTTCTTTTATCAAAATTTTGTCTAATATTGACTGGATTTAATTAGGATCAATAAATATAGCCTCTGAAAAAAATGAACTCATGGTCCTTGTTCAAAGAGACCACAGAAGTATGGGGGAAAGTCTCTGCTGGAATATCTTATCTGATTTCTATGTCATGTGGCCCAAAGCAGAGTTTACAGCTGTACTGCTTACAGTGCTAAAGCTCTCCATAGCATGTCCCTCCTTGTCTGTGGTCTCCTGTTGTGTGTACGAAAGTGTCAAGATTTACTTCACAATGAACTCATCACAGAATGCATCCCAGAATACTTTATATACTGAGGGTGTGATTACACACATGGGAACTGCCACATAGAATTGCTGAATGAGTGATTTAAAAGATGAATGTGCTTTTGCATAGTCATTGTGTTTCCACAAATATATCCTAAGAAAAAAAAACTTAAAAAATTAAATACAAGACGTATGGTTGTAAAACATTGGAAGGAAACTGGAGCTCAGCATGGAAGTTGATTTTGAAAATTTCCCATATTAAAGTTGAATGTACACAGTGTGGTGAAGAGGCATACAAACCCATTCTTGCTAAGCATACTAAATCCAATAGGGAAAGTTTCACACATTCATGCATACTCAGAATTATTTCTTCTATATTTCATTTCTATATTCAAATTTATTTAATTGTAAAATGCATATATATATATATATATATGAATATATATATATATATATATATATATATATATATATAATATATTGTTTTTCATTGCCCTTCATTGTTTAAAACCAGATTTGTCTGACTTACAGATAGCATTTAAATCAAATAGTATAAAACAAGATAAATAGTAGGCACACTGCTTCTTTGATTTAACAATTTAAGTAACATTTGAGGCCAGGATTATAACGCTATGCAATGTTTTGTCAGTTTAGAAGTACACTGCCGCAAGCACATGTCTGCAGGACACTACCCACAATGTGGCCAAACTTAGTCCTTTCTATCCTGACAAGTGCATTCCCAGGGTTTCCTAGAATCTGTTGCTATCTGATTATTATTATTATTAAACAAACTTGTTTTTTGCTAACTGTAATAGCTAATTTCTTTCTTTTAAATATATTTTATATATTTATTTGTGAGAGAGAAAGAGATACATATGGAAGATTGGTGCACCAGAACTTGACCCACTGTAAATGAACTCTAGATGCAATGTGCCACCTGGTGCATCTGGCTTATGTGGGTACTGGGGAATCTAACCTAGGTCCTTAGCTTTTACAGGCAAGCACCTTAACCACAAAGCAATCTCTCCAGACTGATAGCTAATTTCTTTTGTCAATTATATTGGCTGTACAATTGTGTAGGAGACAACAAACCTCTAGGCATAGCTATGAGGTTTAGCTGGGGATAGAATATCTACCATGAATATAAGCAAAGACAGTCAGTGAGATGAGTACAATAATCCCAGAGAAAGCCAAGTAGGTCAAATATATAAATTTATTTTTTCAAGTGCATTTTCAGTAGCCACATATGCTACATCATTATACTGGATGAGCAATATTACATATGATAAATGACTCAGTCTCAAACAGGGAGAAATGACATGGTGAAGGCTGATTGGCAAATAGCCCTACCGGAGGAGGTTACCGACATGGGTATGTATCCATCACAGTTTTGTAAACTTCAGCTAAGGACAGAAATTTAAATACATGAGGCCAAATGAGAGACAGGAGGTGAAGAAGACATTGTACTTGAACACATCAAGATTTTGCTCTTGGTAACTAACAAGAATGGACATAAACTTAGAACAGACACCGTGAGCAGCTATGTTCATTGCAGCCTCCATTCATCAGCAGCAAATGCATTCTGTCAAGTTGAAGCACTGCTTAACCTATTCTATAAAAAGGAATAGGTAATTTTATTTTTATAAAATCCACCTTTATCATCCCTAATATCTTAATACTTTTGTAAACCATAATCTATATTACTTTACGATTCTTATTTAATTAATGGGAGGCAGAAAAATAAACATTTTACCCTTTAGGTAATAGATTGTGTCTCATTGAGGTGGGCAAAATAATGTAGCCTTCAAAATCTCCAGAATCTAAACATGCTTCATATTAGAAAACCATGATGAATTTGACTGTGATGGGAAATGAAGGTTACAATCAAATGACCCTGAAATCAGTTGATCATATGGAATCTACAGACCCTGTATAATAACATTGCTTCATATAAGTGAAAAGGGAGGGAAAATGAGAGAGCCAGGGAGTGATAACCTGAGAAGTACTCAGCACCTCATTGCTTGAGTATACAGTGGAAGAATATGACCCACGATTTTAGGAATGAAAGTAACCTCTAGATGCTGAAAAAATAGTAAAGGAAATAAATATTCTGATAAAGAGGAAAGGGTATAAAGCACTAATGACTGAATTTTAACTGTGTAAATCCCACTTTAGACTTCTCTCCTCCAGAAACATGATGATAAAATCGGTCTGTGTTAAGTTGCTGAAAAGAACCAGGAAGCCCTATGCTAATTTCATAATATTTAACATTGCTCCCTCTGGAGTTCAGTGTGTCACATTTACAGCCTTATCTATATTGAGCTCAACAACTGATCCAGAGCCTTTGTGCCTACAACTGGTTTAACAGTACTACCTTCCTATGATGTTTCTCAGATATTTGGCAATGTGGACTCAAGTTACAGTCTGTATGTGAAGGAATGGATGGAGCAAATTGATGCCAGACTGGCTTAAAAATAAAATAAAAATGTACATATTGGATCAGTATAATCTTTGAAAATTAAATTACATTGAAATATTGTTAAATAGTAGAATGGGAATTCATCTTTTAATTTTCATCACATGGTTTATAAGAAACTGATAGTGAAATGGAAACCAGAAGTGTATATGATGATTTATGAAACTGGTGGGAAAAGCTTAAACTAAAAACATTGTATATAGCTTGTGAGCACTTAGAGACATTGATTGATGAACTGAATAGCTTCTGGCTTAGCAAGAGCATAAGGTGAGAGCAGCTGACGTTAGCAAATTTGTAATCTTGGAGAAAAGCAGAGGAAAAGACATCTCAGCATAATAATAAGATTAATCTATTAAAGAGTCAAGACTTGATCCATTTATCCTTGTAATTCAGAAGCTAATTCAAGTACTAATCTGATATATAGTGTTAACAACCACTGCTGATTGTCATACCATACCTGGCATTCTCTTTATCTGACATCTAAAATAGTCAGCAATTGCTAAACTTTTTTGTTTTCAGACAAGATCTGTTTTAATTTCAGGTTACAGCACTTAGCACAGAGTTATTTTCTCCCCCGTCGCTTCGTGAGGAGGGAAAACATGGAACCTTCAGTCACAGAGGACATTCTGAACTGAAACTGATTTTGATGGAATAGCTGCTTTATCCCTTTCGTTTGCTAAAGTTTCTCTCTTCCCCTGTGGCCAGGCATTATTTATTTTTTTCTGAGTTTTATCATGTGCTTTGGTGCCATTGGATTTTCCTTAACATCATATATCTAAGTCTACTTTTAAGTAAACTTTTATTGAATCTTTACACATGTGTACAAATAATAAAAATAAGAAAGAAATGATAACTTTTTGAAAAGACTAATGTTATATTTAAATACAGATTTACTATCTATGCTTTTATCTGGTTGCTTTTATTTATTTATTTTTATTTATTTATTTATTAGAGACAGAGAGAGGGGAAGAGAGAGAGAGAGAGTGAGGATGGGCATGCCAGGGCCTCTAGTCACTGCAAACAAACTCCAGACACATGTGCCACCATGTGCATGTGGCTTACATGGGTCCTGGGGAATCTAACCAGGGTCCTTAGGCTTCTCAAGCATGCGTCTTAACTGCTAAGCTATCTCTCCAGCCCTGATTGCTTTTATTTGTAGGTAGAAATACATTAATACAGTCCTGTCCCAGAAGAGAATATATGGTCTAGTTTTTAATTCTAATTACTGATAATGACAATAATAATGACAAGAGTTCCATTTTGTAAAAAGTATTATCTTGGAAGTGAAAATGGAACAATTATAGAATTATGTTCAAGATTAGAGAAGTATCTGAAATTACAATATTACATTACATTATGTACTTGCCTTATTCATCTTTTCTATTGCTGGGAGAAAATGCCTGATGAAAATCAGTTTTAAGGAGAATTTTTTTTAAATTAGCTTATAGTTTTGAGAAGTTCATGATAGCTGGAAAAAATATTGCAGGAGAAGGAAGGAAGGATCACATTCTCATGATAGTAGGGGAGAAGTAGAGAACAATTAATGCTACATGCTCAGCTAGCTTTCTCCTTTTATCCAGCCTAGCAATACAGTCAATGGAATGGTAACACCCACAGTGAGAGCATCACACTACTTCAATTAATCTATTCTAGAAAACCCCTCCCAGACATGCCCAAGATATTGCTTTCCATAGTGGTTCTAAATTCTGTCAAGTTAATGGGATAGTATAAACTTGACACACAAACATAATATTTTAATCCATGAATGTTCACCACTTGTTCCCATTTGCTCATAGCCTTGCCATAATCCAAATGCATTCCATTCAAATTCACAAGTCCCCTAAGTCATCAGTCTTTTCTGAGACTCAGGTAATCTTTCAAATGTGAGCTACTATAACATCAAAATGTGCATTGAAAAGCATGACCAAAACCTTGTGGTCACACAGGGTCTCTTTTTCAGGGATTTAAACAATGTCTCATATTTATTAGCATCCAAAGCTCTCTGGAACTTTGGTGCAATCCTACATGGCCTCCACCATCATGTATCTTGCATTCTTCTGAAACCAGAAACCTGTAGGTGATGCTGCCAAGTTCACTTTCGATCAGGTTGAAGACTGGAGCCCATGGAACACAGCTGTAGCAGTCTGTGTGTGCTGACCTTGGGGAACAGAGCCTGCCTTTATGACTCTTTCTTCAGGCCTCTTTGTTTTAAAATGATTTACATTCTTCCTCTCTTGAGCCTTCAGTGGGTTGGGTGTTACCCACAGAGCATCTTTGCTATTATTCTTGCACAGAGGAGTATAATTCTCTTTAATGGTGGTAATTTCTTTAGTAATTACATCTGAAGTCACTGGAGTCTCTAGGTGCAGTATTTTGATATTTTAAAAATATTTTCCCATGTCAAATATTGTACTTTTCATATCTTTTGGCTCTGAATTTCCTAGCCTTCATTATACCTCTGAATTAGGGTAGCAAAAGACACCATGCCACAGATTCAATGTTTTTCTGCCTTTAAATTACCTCTAGCAAACATATTAATCCATTACTGTTAAGTTCAAGTTTGGTCAAGTTCTTAGGACCTGGGCAGAATGTATACAGTTTCTTTGCAAAAATATTACATGAACTGTTTCTAGACCAATTCCAAAGAAGGTCCATCTTCCCCACTTGAAAACATCCTGAGAATATCTTCATTGTCTATATATGTCTCAACCTTCTTGTCTTTTAAACTCCATTAAGCTATGCTAAATGCATTGAAAAGCTTTTTCTATTTCAACATTACGCTTCTTTCCTGAATCCAACTCCCAAAATTCTAAGGCACATATAACCAGTTTTATCACATCAGTAATCTTGTTCTTGGTACACATTTTCTGTATCAGTTTCTTTCTCATTGCTGGGACAAAATGTCTAACCAGAAACAGTTGGTGAAGGAAAAAGGTTAGTTTGGCTTACAGTTCATAGGTCAGAGTCTAGGAGGAAAATGTGACAAGAGCCAGAATAGGAATCACATTGTCATGTCAATAGGAAAGAAGTGAACAATAAATCCTGACACTAAGCTACCCTTCTCCTTTTCACACAGTCCAGGAAGTCAGCCCATGAGATGGTCCTTCCCACCATAACAGCCAGTCCTCCCCACCCCAACTAATAGGGTCTAAAATGTTCCTCACACTCAGAATTTGTTTCCTTCATGATTCTTAACCCTGTAAAGTTGACAACAAAAGACTCAACATCACAGTCATGGTCTTATTGAGCTGAAATGTTTTAATTAAAAATACACTTGCTATTCTGTGAAAGATTCAAACACACAATTATAATTGCTTTGACTATTTCCCTTATAATGTAAATATACTTACACTCACAATCACACATGACAAACATGGTGTTTTCAGCGTTCCCCCCCCCCCCCGATCTCTACACTACTGAAATTTGTCGTGTGCAACATTGGCCGTTTGTTTCTCTCCCCTCTAGAATTCAATGTTCTCATCTGAGTCTTGACAACCTAAACAATCTCTGGCTAAATTCCAAGGTGCCCTGGGGCAAAGTCTTCCTGCTGCACAGAAAGCCACAGTTCATGGTACCTGGCAAGTATTGATTGAGTTCTTGATAGCCAAGACAAATACTTTTATTTATATTTTATATGTTTAGGTATTTGTTTTATACTTTCACTTCTAAGTTCATTGTATCAAGAATACAGAATATATTTTCTGTTTCATTACATTTTAAATATGCATTTATCTCACATGCTAAAAGTTCTATAGATATGACATGTTTCTACCTATGTATTCTGAAATTTCTAGAAGATGAGATATGCATATACATATATAGATATAATTATGAACTGCATTTTTTTCTGATGCTTCTTGCAATAAATGACATTTTTTGTCACTACAATTTATGCTTTTCATTTCTTGGGAAAATTTCTTATTATACATCTGCCTTGAGATATTGATATCTACATTCAATTTACTGTCAGATTTTTTTTTTTACAAATTGAATCTTTTGTCTAATAAAGTCATTCTGTCTATTCTACTTAGAATATATTTATTTTACTTACAAACATTTCCAATATTTTTAGTGGCACCACATATTGGATTTTTTCCATTTCATTTAGTGTAAGGATATTTCTAACCTACATATTCTGATTTTTCAATTTTAAGGTATACATATACATATATACTAAATGCTAAGTTAAACATTTCCACTTTTGCAAGCCAATGATTTCCAAGTTGTAATACTGTAAAATACATGGTAACAAAGGCTTGTCAATATATAGTGTTGGAATAATGGGATAATTTATAGAAAAAAAAAAGCCAGGTTTCTGCCTGATGCAAAAAAATAGCACAAATATTAATTGAACTAAGTTAATCAATAATTTAAAATGGGCTGGCAATGGCGCACAGTTGTTAGAGTGCTTTCCTAGCTAGCAGAAGGCCCTGTTTGTAAGAGCCACGTAATGGGTGGGTGAGAATACTCTGGGGCATGGTCCCCCACTATCCCATTGACACTGACTGATGTCTATGTGACCCCATAGTGTACCCCATAGCCCCATTGATGAGGGCCCCCAAGGAAGTTGAAACAGGGGAGAGGGAATAAAAGAGGATAAACTCTTTAAAAACTAAATAATAAATACATTTTAAAAATATTTTAAGAGCCATAGGATGGATGTAAATATCCTAAAGCACAGCTCTCACCTCCTCCAAAAACTGACTGAGCCCCTACTTACACCACAATAAACACAAATAACCATATGAGGGGGACACTTAGAGAAACGGGGACCAGGGGAAATATAAGACAATAGCCTATATACAAAACACATAAATGAAAAGAATGGCTAAGTAATAAATAAATAAGTAATAGATGTACATACCACACTGAATGCATACTGATAAAAACATGATGCATGTGTTTACAACTCATATAAGAGTAATGTCCATTTACTACCTGAACTACAAAATTATATTTAATAAACTAAATATGTTAGATATGCTATTGTGAAGTAGTTTTCTGCAAGACCTTGTTGTATGTTATTTTAACCTGTGCTGTAATATAGGGGTGGATTAAGGCTTTACATTGTTGTTGAATATCTCATCATTTCTCATAGACCTATTAAATAAGGCCAATGATATTTTCACTCTATTTTTAAATTTGCCAGTAGTCTTTCCAGCCGAGGGTCTGTCCTTGCTGACCCCATGTTCACACATAGCTCCATGTTCACCAGTGGCAGCTCTTCCCTGACAGTGTTGTGCTGACGGACCCATCGAGTCACACTCCGTGTCACACCAACAGCGCATCCATCGTCACCCTGAGATGAATTTTAAAACCATCTTTTGTGTGTAATTCCACACTTGTCTATTTCTGCTAAATTATACTTAGATACTTGCCTGAGCTCTTATTGTCGACTGGTTCATAATAGCATACATGGAAAATACAAGCTTTCATTTTTGTCCATATGCTTTCAGGTGTGCTGACAGTGTCATGTGAAGAAAGGCTCCTTCCTGTCTGTGTTCACATCTGAGATGGGTCAGTGAAGTCAGTAAAGCGTTTGCCATGCAAGCATAGAAGCTGAGCTCAGATCCCAAGCACCTGCTTAAACTCTGAGTACTTGTAAGGCAACGGCAGGCTGACCCCTGTGGAAAACTGGATAACTTTTCTAGACAAACAGCTCAGCTCCTGGTTCTGTGAGACAGCCCTTCTCAGTAAACAAGGAGGAAAGTGATTGAGGCAGCTACTCCACATTTGACCTCTGCACTTCACAGGCACATCCGTGTGTGCAATATGCACTGTGCACACTGCATGTGAGCTCACACGTGTAAAAAATGACCTTAAGAAAGATAAACCCAAATGATTATATAATCATTCACTTCTAAAAACTTTTTTACACATACAAAATTCCTGTATGGTAACAGTTAGTTAATATTACAGAATGGTAGTAGTTGTTAGGCGAAGATTTTTTTTAATTTATTAATTACAGACATGACTAGTTTGTATACATCGTGTCTTGGTACTGCCTTTACTTCATTCCTGCCCCCATTCCACTGGAGGGTCTCCTCGGTGGGGTTACAGGTATTCCCATGGAACTGTATGTTATGTGTCATGGGAGCAGCAGTCAGTTATTGAGGACAGGCAATGCCTCTGGGCATGGTGTCCCCACCTGTGACTCTTACAATCTTTTCAGCCCCCTCTTCTGCAATATTTCCTGAGCCGTGTTGGGTGTGTTTTAAATCTACTTCAGTGATGAGCTCTTAGTAGTGTCTGGATCGTTGCTTTGGTAGGTGTTGAGTATCCTCAGGGTCTGTCTCCTATACCCTAGCACTGCTCATCAGACTCTTAGGTGAAGGTGATTGCTTTTAGTTACGATCTGTTTTATGGGCTATGAGCAAATGCATGCATTCATTAATCAAGCTGTACATATAGAGCCAAGGATTTTTTTGTTCATAGGGAATTCAATAGAATATTAAGTTATACAGAACAAAACAGAAAAAATGTCTGTAAGGAATAATACTCCAATGATAACCCCAGAGGGAATATTAAATATAATTATAGGAGTTATTGATGGATAAAATAATAAATGATCACCATTCTGGGCTGCATAATGTCACCAGCCACCATGTAAACAACAAAGTGAAAACAAGCAAAATAATTAAACTGGTCCTGGAAGCTCGGAACATCAGGTTTAACAAAATTGACATGTTTATATTTTAATTTGACACAGTTGAATATAGGTGTGTGGACAAGTGCTTGTCTTTTTGGAATATGATTTTTGAACACAATGTTACCACATAAGAAACCAGTAACCAGAACTAGGGAGATACCTCAGCAGTTAAAGACACTTATTTGCTGGTCTGCCAACCTGAGTTTGATCTTGCTCAGCATAAATTTAAAGGAAGGCAACAAGTGGCATCTGTAACCTCATGTGCTTACAACAATGGGAGACGGAAGCAGGAGAACCTGGAAGCTTGCAAGGAGCCAGATGGACCCTGACTGTAAAGAGGAAGAGGAGAAACACCCTGAGGTTGTTGCCTGACCTCCACACATGTACCACGGCACATACACACCCATAAACATGCATACACACGCACACACACACAAAATACACAAACATATACATACATACAAAATAGAATAACTTAGGAAATACTCTACTGTCAATAAGCAACTTAAGTTTATTTTTTTCTTGGATAATTAAGATATACTCTTGTAATGGATATTAGAAAATAATTTAATTGAGCAAATGTCTAATTTTGTGAGAAGTATTTTACATTTTATTTATTCAATATATATGTATTTAAATAAATAGTTAATATATTTAATAAGTCTATGTTCTTTCACATAGTATTGCTATCTGTAGAATTCAGTTTTCAAAAGATCTCATATCATAGGAGTTAAGGCCTTTTTGCTATGCAGAATCAATTGCTAATTATTATAAAAACTAGTATGATATCAGTTCTTTGTATATTTTCATACATACAAAAATAATGACTTAGATATATCACAAACCATTTATTTTTAGTTATTCATTTATTTTGAGGTACAGTCTCACTCTAGCCCTGTCTGACCTAGAACTCACCTTTGTAGGCCCAGATTGGCCTTGAACTCATAGTGGTCCTCCTACCTCTGCCTTCTGAGTGATGAGATTAAAGGCATGCACTACCACACCTGGCTCATTTATTTTTAAGTATGGATGCTATCTTTTTGTTGGATAGTGTCTGTGAAGTAAGCAGGTAGATATAACAAGTGCATGTTTGTGTACAATCAACTTTCAAGGTATAGTAATTTAAAAAAGTATAGGCAGGTTTAAGGTTGCTAAAAATGGCGATAAAGGGACACTGCGAAAGTGACGTTAGCATCCATCGTCTCCGTTAGGACCTGGAACAGAAAGCGCTGGTGGCATTGCCCTAGTGTACTGGCATACGGTAGAAATATACTGAAGCCAGTTTTTAGTTAAATACCTTTTTCTTCCATTACTGCTTTCTGTGGTCAGAAGACAAGAACACTGCGAGGTCATCCATCCTCAACCAGTGTTTTCTCTTGTTTGCAGCACTAGCGAAACGTGTGTAGCAGAACTGCAAGGGCTGTGAGCTTACAGCCCGCCCTCTGAGATGAGTATAGAAGAAGCACGGCCCCACTTGACTGAAGATAAAACTAACTGGAAAGAATGAGAAAGGCATTTTTGTGTGTTTATTAAGGAAAAATCATTCTAGGTAAAAAGTATTCATTGTATTATAGCTATGCTATAAATTCCTGCAACACAGGTTGCTGGCTGAAATCTGTCAAACCAAATGCACAGATCTTAGATGAAAACTTGTGATTAGGCCTTAAAATGGAATCATCTTACACTGCACTGAGGAAAGCTTAGATTTAAAAAAAAAATAACTTCAGAGTCAGGAGAAGGTTAAATATTTTGAAAAAACCCCACAGGAATGGGGAGATGTCTCAGAAGCTATTAAGTGTTAGCTTGCAAAGCCTCCTGGCCCAGGTTCAATTCCCCAGTACCCACTTAACTCCAGTACACACTGAAAGCCAGATGCACAAAGCGCAAAGTAGTGCATACATTTGGAGGTTGTTTGCAGTAGCAAGAGGCCCCGCTACGTCCCTCTACACTCTCTCTCTCTCAAAAATGAATAAATATGAAAATATTTTCAAAAATAACCTAACAACCCCTAAACTATCCAATTCCTTCGTGTGTAGTTTAGCATATAAGAACATATAAGAACAAGCAATTATTTTGTGTCCTGAATGCTACATTCATAGAACTTTTTAGCATGATCCTTTGAGAGTCATTAAGTGAAGGCTGCTTTCAACAAAGCAAAGCACACAAGCAGTGGTATAAGTGATCGCATTGTGGGCACAACTCATGCTGCCCAGTGTGAGTACTTAAGTGAGGACAACCTCTGAATGGAGCTGGAGTGGAGGAAATACAGTCCATTTAAACATTTACTTAGGGTCGTTCTTTCTTATCTACTGCCTTGACTCCACATGCCAAAGAGAGACAGGAGTGAGGGCAGCAAGAAATGCACTTATAGGCCTATGAAAGATAAATGGTGCCCATCCCTTTAAATTAGAACCAAGCTTATATCTCAACCTCTCTACCTCCTTGACTTTTGAGGTTTTCTCATCACACATAGAACCGTAAGGAACGTGACCACAGGGCATGAGCAAATTGATAATCTTGCCAGCAATCAGTGTTCATGACAAAGCACTCAGAACAGATGCATTATGTGAACAGCAGTACCCCACTTGAATAAAAAATGCATATTTAAGAAGGTATCGATGCAATGATTCCATAAGTCAATGGCTAGGAAGTGCTGCCATATTGAAGAAGGTATGTGTGAAATGTGCTGCAGGTTCACATTTCAGAGGTCTTTTGAACCTCTTCCTCAGTCCCGAGGAAGCCCGGTGTCCACAAAGCAGAGAGGCTGCAGTGAGAAAGCAGCCTACGGTGAGAAGTGTCGAGACACAGCGCAGATGCAGACATAGTCAAGAGAAAAAAAAATAAAAAAACAACAACTGAGAACCAAATCGATTTTATGGAATTGAATCTTTGAAAACTAAACAGGTAAGAAATTTAATTGGAAAATGTGAGACTTCAAAAGAGGGCAGGCCAGGAACATAACTCAGTTGTAGAACACTTGTCTATGTCGGGAACTGCAGCTGCTCTCTGACCTTGGGAGCTGCAGGTGGTCTCTAATCTCTTAATACTAAGGCGCCTGATCCTATGCATTGTTTAGTATACAGCCTAGATAGAGTAAGCACCTGATCCTATGCATTGTTTAGTATACAGCCTAGGTGGAGCGGGCACCTGATAGAGGGATTAACATACGACCCTGGTGATACTGACCTTAGGCATGTAAGCATTGTCAAAAAAAGTTCTATGTTCTAGATATAAGCGATGTCTGCCTGAATAAACTCGAGCCTTGATCAGAACTTGTCTTGGCTCCATTCCTTGTGTTCTTGTCTCAGGTTCATTCCCACTCCCTCCTTCGAGGTCCGTTTCGACTTGTGCTGCAGGCCGGCACATGTCTAGAGTGCAGCAACCTCTGGAATTGCTCTTAGCACCCTAAGAAAGAGCATCATAATTAAACAGAAAACTTTGATAAAAGGAAGAGAGACTAAATTGTTAATATTTAATTTTAGGCCACCATAAAAAGTAATGAGTCCCATCATAACATTTTGCTAGGTCCTTACTTGCTCTCCTCCATCATCTCCCTGAACTACCTGGTACACTATATGTCAGGATTGCGTGGATACTTCAGACAAGAAATTTTACAGCAGATACTAATTAAAATATAGTGTGAGATGTCTTATTTCTAAACTTATTAGAAATAGTATTTTGATTTCATATTCAATATGACAATTATTAGAGCTATATTAGTGATCACATTAAAATATTTTGCCTGCATGAAATTTTATGTTGAAAACATTTACATTTAGAAGATATTTGTTTTGACATATGTATTGATTTTTATTATTTAGTGAATTATTGAAATGAAATAAACTCTACTTGATTAGAACATACTATTTATTATATGTTCAATATACCTGAGTAATTTTATAAGATTGTTATACTACCAGAGGCTTTGGCTTAAACATTTCCTTTCACTGAATGATGCTGTGAGTTTAAATTTATTACTAAAATTCTAAAATTATTCATACTCACTATATACAGCAATTGTATTGTAATTATACATGGCAGGCAGTGACACAACAAACAAGCAGACATCACCAGATGTCATTGACAATAATTTAGTTGTCATTTATTTCTATGGTCATGCTCATATTTTTTTCAGTTTTCTCTGAATCTCTAAGAATTCATCATTTATCATTTTTTTCTGCCTTAAAAGCATCTTTTGCAAACACAGTTAGAAAGTGAAGGTTAAAAATGAAACCTTATACAACATATTGTTACATATAAGCTA
Source organism: Dipus sagitta (assembly GCA_036346955.1). Classification (NCBI taxonomy): domain Eukaryota; kingdom Metazoa; phylum Chordata; class Mammalia; order Rodentia; family Dipodidae; genus Dipus; species Dipus sagitta. The sequence goes on from CM070784.1 coordinate 39,471,165, forward strand.
CCAAGTCTTAACTTCAGAATGGTGGATGGCACAGTGGTTTCTCAACATTATGCCAAGTATACACACAATACAAAGAAAATTAGAGTCATGAAAATAGATAAATTTGGTCTCATCAAAATTTAAAACTATGTGACACATTATTCTTTAAATTGTATTTGTTACTGATACCATATCTGCTATTTTACATAATAGGCACAGTGATATCACCAGGTGTGTGATGATGTTTGAATTACCTTGGCTTTAGACAGGAATGTAAGAGTGAGTCTTCACAGTTTAGTGCCCTTCCTTCAAAGAAGCGACAGTGTCATTCTTTTTATCTCAAACCCTGAAATGTGAGCACATCTGAGAAGAAGCCCATCAGCTCATGAGAGGACCCTCACTATGACCATTTTGTTAGACTTCTCAGCCTTCACAACTATGAGAAGTCGTTTTTTATTTAATCCAAAAATAATTTAAAGCTGTGTATGAAATGGTCCTATTAGCAAAATTAAAGGGCAATGTTCAGAATGGGAGGAAATGTATGCTGAATGGTCATTGAATAGATGTTCCTTCAGAGAAGTCATAGAAGGGACCAACAGACATTTAAATGATGTGCAGCATCACTAGTCACAGGCAAATGCAAACAGAACCTTAAGTGCAATATCATTTCACACTGGGTAGGATGACTATTATCAAAGAAAAACACAAAAACACAAGAAATCAAAGAAAATAAATGATGCTGAGTATGTTTAGAAATTCACAAGCAGAGAAATTGAGATACATTGTGCATTCTTCGTGGAAATTAAAAATGGCATATCTTCTATGGAAGACAGTATGGCATTGTCTCAAAAAATTAAACACAGTGTTATCATATGATCCAATAGCCTCTCTTCTGTGTATTTTCCTGCAATGCCAAAAGTAGCGTTATTTAGTGGCATTATTCATAATAGATGAAATGGAACCAACACCACAAGTGTCTATTGACAGGTAAGAAGAACAAAATCAACTGTATACAGAAACTGGCATATTATTTAGCTTTAAAAATAAAGGGAATATCATAATTTATGCTACAACATGTAAGAATGTTGATGGTATCACACTAAGTAAAGTTTGCTAGCCACAAGGTAAATATGTGTCCACTTACCCACATACACAAACACATACAGAAAATAACTAACATATTATAGTGATAGAGCAATATATATGTACATATATGTAAGTAATAATTACTAGAGATATATAATATACATGTGTATACATTATATAATATATAGATGCATATGTTACATATAATGTGTGTGTGTGAAAGAGAGAAGGAGAAAGATAGGGAGACATAGAAAAGAAAAGAGGTTGCCCCAGGCTTAGGCATAGGTAAAGAGGAGTCGATGTTTAATAGGTATAGAATTTCGTTATAAAAGATGAAAAATCTCAGAGGTGCTGGGGAGATGGTTCAGCAGTTAAGGCACTTCCTTGTAAAGCCTCATGCCATGGGTTCACTTTCCCATTACCCACATAAATCCAGATGCACAAAGTGGCACATGAATCTGAAGTCCATTTGCATTGGTAAGAGGCCTTGATGCTCTTTCTCTCTCTCTCTCTCGTTCCCCTTCTTCTTGAAAATAAGTTAAAAAATAGAAATAAGAAAAGATTCAGCAGTGCATGGATATAGTCATTTCATTTCATTGTAAATATATTTAGAATCACGGATCCAGCACTTAAAAAGTTAAGATTAGTAAATTTTGTCTAAGAATGTTTGTGAAACATGTATAAATAGAAGTTATGGAAAACTCATATTGATGCATGTTAGTATGTTTAGCCTGGTATTATTCTAAATTTTACTTTATTTGATTTCTTATTAATTTGAGATAGCCTTTCTATGTAACATTGATATCACCGATCTAGAACTTATTATTTATATTAGGCAGTCTCAAATTTGGAGCAATCCTCCCGCCTTTACTTTCTCTTGAGTGCTGGCATTACAAGTTTACAAGTGCAAAACCAAAACTGACTAAGTTTTGTTTACATAATTCAAAATTAGCCACAGTATTTCTTGCTGCTTCTTTGTTCTGTTGCGTGAAAATGTAAAAACAAATATTGATTAGTCTTATATCTGTTCATTTCCTAGTATGTATAAATTTCTATGGGTCCATCTTAAAAACAGAATTTTTGTCCATACAGCCTTTATAATAACTGATAACATCTTCTTAAATCAGGTGAAATTGAACCTCTGTAAGTTGAAACAACTTGTCAAGAAACAGAACTCAGCATTAAAGTTTGTGTAACTTCAGAGTCTGCCCTCTTTCCATTTATCTTTGTTCCTTTTTATGTATGTATGATAGATTCAATAAATTCTCTTTCTGTAAATTGAATTTAAGCCATGAAGCAGTGTTTTGTTGAACAATAAATGTGATATAGAATACACTTCCCACCGTTCAGTCATGACTGAGTTCATGGTAAATAATTTTTTTTTTACATTATGCTAGAAGCTTATAATAATGAAAGTGACACTTTCTATGTTAATCAGAAACTGAAGACAATCAAACTGAATTGCATGAGGTACAGAAATGCAATTCGTTTCTGTATTCCTTTACTACTTAGCTTGTAGTAAATATCTCCCCAAATATTTTTCCTATCTCAGTTCTTACGTATACAATAGATTATATATATATATATATATATATATATATATATATATATATATATATATATAGTGTATATGTATTGATGCAAGGGGTCAAATCTAGGTGTTTTTGCATAGTGCCCAAGTGTTCCAACAATGAATTCTATATTCAATCATAACAGATTTTTATATATTACATGGTCCAGAAGTCATACTTCTAATGCATACATTTTGTAAAAATGCTTCTTGAAAACTCTTGAGCTAAGTTTCAAAAGAAATGACACCCCCATTGTAATGGTTAATTGATGGCTTTTCTCTGAGTAGGGGTGAAGATTATCTATAGGCATAATGATGGAGGAAGTGAACACAGAGAATAAATGAATTGTTGACAACTGTTCTTCATGACTTGTTTTCTGCATTCAGCCTTTGATACATTAAAGGGTAGGTGGAGGCCCTTTGCCCTTGCTCAAAAGTAGAGATGTAACCTATTCATGTAAGACAATCATAGAATGTAATAAAACATCTCTTTTATGGAGCTCCATGACACCTGGACTTTCTGTTATTAATTTCCTTTTCAGTTCTTCTTGATTCGGTAGAAATGAATTATTTCTAAAGGGATAGAGGTGTGCAAGTGTGTTGGGATGCAAATATGGTTTCAGAGCTAATACTTTTTAAAATATTTTATTTTTTTTATTTTCAAGCAGAGAAAGACAGGAGAGAGAGAGTGAGAAGGAAAGAGAAACAGAGAGAGAGAGAGAGAGAGGGAGAGAGAATGGGTGTGACACGGCCTCCAGCCACTGCAAACAAACTCAAGATGCATGGGCCACTGCACATCTGCATTTATGTGGGTACTGGGGAAGTGCACCCAGGTCATTAGGCTTTGAAAGCAAGCATATTAACTGCTGAGTCATCTTTCCAGCCTAGACCTCATGCTTTTTGAAAACAATATCTAAGCTGAGTAATATTCTGTTTGCTAGAATATGTACATGAGATGCCTCTGCTTTTTGAATTGGCATAAAAATATGGGCCCAGGTTATATTTCTAACTGTTAAAATTATGGGTGGTTATAACATCATTGACTAGATACCTCACTTCTGACTTTCCTTAAATCTCAATGCTCAAGAAAATTTGTTCTGGGAATTTTATTTTTTAACATTCAAACTAAATCTACAAGTGCAAGCCTCAAAATCCCTGATGCACCCTCATTCTGCATCTGTCATGTTTAACGGTCTTACTGAGTGCCATACAGACCCTGAGAAAAATCACAAACTAAACTGTACAATTCAGTAGTTATTAGTGTAGACACAGGTAAGTGTCATGACAGTTTCAGAACAGTTTCAACACCCTTTAGCTATCAAATTCCTGTGCAGCCATTCCCTATCTCATATTCAAGCAAACCACATCTGCTTTCTGCCTACATAGATTTTTACTATTTTGGAACATTTTCTGTGATGGGATTATTGAAAGTGCTTAACATCTTTTACTCAGAATAATGCTTTCCAGGTTTATCTAGATTGTAGCCCACAAAACTGTTTTTTTTTTTTTTTTTTATCTTAAGGGTGAGTGATACTGCATCTGTGGATTGAATAGAAAATAACTTTTTCATCCATTCGTTTCTTGACTGACATGTCATTCATGTTTACTTTTTGGCTACTGTGAATTGAGCTGGTAAAATTTATGTATAAGTTTTAGATTTAACCCTTTGTCCAAGTTTGTTGTGCATTGGAGCATATGACAACTTTTGTTTAATATCTAGAGGCTATATATATCAGATACGTATATAAAATTAAATGGGGAAATCTACAAAAATTTCCACTAAAATTAAGAATAAGGCAACGATGTCACCTTTTTGACACTTATTCAATATGGTACTGGATTTTTTTATTATAACAATAGGGGAAGAGACACAAATGAAATGGCTACAAATAGGAAAGGAAGAAGTTAGATTATTATTTGCAGATGATTTGATTCACTACATAAGAGACACTAAGTTCTGAACCACAAAGCTGTTAGAGCTAATAAATACTTTCAGCACAGTAATAAAATACAAATTAAAGCACAGAAATCAGTTGCCTTCCTATACATAAATAACAAGTGTCTTAAGAAAGAAATCAGGGAAACAATGACATTCATAACTGCCTCAAAAACTGCCTTGGAATAAACCTAACAAAGAAAGTGAAGGAATGCTACAACGAAAACTTTAAAACTCTCAAGAGAGAAATTGATGAAGACACCAGGACATGGAAAGACAGCCCATGCGCATAGACTGGTAGCAGGAGTATTGTGAGAATGACTATAGCACCAAAAACAATCTACAAGTTCAATGCAATCCCCATCAAAATTCCAATGACTTCTTCACTTAAATAGAAAAAGCACTCCAAAAAAAAAAAAAAAAACATTTGGAATCCTAATTATCCTTGAAAGGACAAAGGAATTCTGAGCAACAAAAATAAGGATAGCAGTCTCACCATACCTGCTTTTAGGGTATATTATTGAGCCATAGAAACAAAACCACCCTGGTACAAAAACTGACATGTAGATTAGTGCAACATAATAGAGTACACAGATATAAACCCAGGCAACTGCATCCATCTGCTTTTGACAAAAAATAATACCAAAATATCCAATGGAGAAAACACAGCATCTTTAACAAATGGGGCTAAGAAAATGAGATATCAACATGTATAAAAAAGAACCTGGATCTTTTACTCTCTCTGTGCACTGTAATAGATTCCAAATGGATCAATAACCTTAACATTAGATTTAAAATTCTGAAACTGCTAGAATGAGGGGCATCAAGTCAACATACGGATATAGGGTGAAAAAATGTTCTGAAAAGAACCCCAGATACTCAGGAAGTAAGACCACTATCTGACCATTAGAACTTAATGAGATGAAAAAAATATTTATACATACAGAAATGACATTGTGAATAGAGCAAAGAGGCAGCCTACATAATGTGAGAAAATTTTTGTCAGCTATACATCTGGTACAAGTATGTAAAAAAAAAACAAAAACCTCATACTAAATAATATGAATTCAACATGGAAAACGGACCTGAATCTAGAGTTCACAAAAGAAGGACTGCAGATGACCAAAAGACATCTAAAAACATATTCCACATTATTAACCATCAAGGTAATGCAAACGAAATCTACTTTGAGACTAGGCTGAAGAAATGTATCAGTGTTTACAGGTACATGCTAAGAAAAATAAAAGTTGTTCTGTTGTATAGCCAAATATCACTATTGATCCTAACACAATATATAATTATTTTCTAATTAAAAGTAAGTGACATTACATTCTGGTGAGGGTACTGGGAAAAAGAAACCTTTCTTCATTGTTTGTGGAAATATAGACTGATAGAACTGTTGTGGAAATCAGTGAGGAGGTTCCTAAGTGAGCTAAAAACATATTTATCACATGATACAGCTATATCAGTCCTTGAAATAAACTGTAATGACTATCCGCATCACTATAGAGACACTTGCTTATCTATTTTTCTTGCCACTATTCACAATAGCTAACAGCTATTAATAGCTAATAACAGCCTAGATTTCTAACAACTGATGAATGGATAATGAAGATATATTCCTTCTTAAGCAGTACACAGGACAGATGTTTACATTCAATGTATTACTGCAATTATGTAAATATATGATATTCTCTCATGTATAAATTGTTCATCTTGTATAAATTAGTAATATAATATATTAACATATTTATTTTATTTTTATTTATTTATTTGAGAGAGGGAAAGAGGCAGAGTGAGTAACATGGGGAGAGAGAGAGAAAGAGAGAAAGAGAGAGAGAGAGAATGGGTGTGCCAGGGCTTCCAGCCACTGCAAACAAAATCCAGACGTATGTATGAGCTACCTTGTGCATCGGGCTTATGTGGGTCCTGGCTAATCTAACCAAGGTCCTTTGGCTTTGCAGGCAAGCACCTTAACTGCTAAGCCATTTCTCCAGCCTCATCTTTAACTTTTTAAACACTTTTACTATCTTTCCTATGTTACTGATTTTGAACCATAATTGTTGATTGTTGAGCAAATTAATTCTATGTTACTGCTACTTTATTTCTTTGAAAATTTTGGCATTTAAAGTATGTTCAATGAATTATGAAGTTTTGTTAAAATTGTATAAGAAAGTGAAAATAAAATGAATAACCACATTCATATCACCTATATAGCATTTCATTAATATTGTTAGTCAACTAGCTTCCTTTAAAGCTTTATTTTTTACTTCTCTCCATTACTAAGAAATGTGTACTTGACATGCCTACCATGACTTGAGGAAAGTCCCCCTTCTCATTGCAGTTTTGATGTTTTATTTTTTCTTCCTCTTTTAACATACACCTATTCAATATATCATAGCAGAATGAAAGAAAATACCAGAACCAATAACAAAATAACCCGAAAGACATATTACATAAAAGGGCAGAAATCAACAAAAAGACAATGGAGATTTAAAGATTCAAAAGTTTGTTCTTTGATAAAAATAAAATATTAAGATAAAAAACAAAAGTTGTACTGAGATGGAGAAAGTGTACTAAGTGATTTTATGAAATAAACTGGGAAACAGCCAGGGTAGATAGGGCAATGGCTTTTTCTTCTAACAAACAGAACAGATAGCTCAGTTGCCTTCTTTGTGCAGCTTCTTCGTTTCTGCTACTCATCCCTGCCATTGAGAGCTGCCTAAGCATTCTCATCTTCTGCCTTACATTATATTTCCTCTAGTCACCAAGCTGATTCAAGTTTATGCTTTCTTCCCCTCATCTGCTTTTCAAAACTGCTCTTTAATGAAAGCCAGAAAATACAGACTGAAGGTTTTCCCCTTATCGGGATTATAGCTCTGCTGTCTGCTTCATGCTTTCCCCTAAACTATGGTTCATTGATGAGTCACAACAAACCTTTGGTAGGGCTAGAAATGAAAATGCAAGTTCATCCTTCCTGGCTGTGCAGGAGACCATGAGCCTGATCCGGGTCATCGGCCTTCATGGAACAGGGCCAGGCCAGCCATCTTCTCTGAGGGGTAGAGCTGCTCTTTTCCCTTGTGTGCCTATTTGTTGTTTCTCTTTTCTGGCCACTTTATCCCAATCTCTTACGTGTAGTTGGCTTTTAAATTCTTCTCTATATTTTTTGTTGTGCTGGATGTTGAACCAATGGCTTCATGAATGCTAGCAAGTTCTCTGCCTCTGAGGCCCATCCTTAGCCCTAGTATTAATATTTTGCATAACTTTACATAAAACAAAGGTTTGAGGGCTGGAGGAATGGCTTAGTGGTTAAAGTGCTTGCCCTGCAAAGCCAAAGGACCCAGGTTCAATTCCCCAGGACCCACGCTAGCCAGATGGGAGTTCATTTGCACTGGCTGGAGGTCCTGGCATGCCCATTCTCTCTCTCTCTCTCCTCTCTCTCTCCCTCTCTCTCTCTCTCCCCCCTCTCTCCCTCCCTCCCTCATTCCCTCTTTCTCTGTCAAATAAATAACAAAATATTTAAAAAAACAAAAAACAAAACAAACAAACAAAGGTTTGAGGAGGTTCTTTCTCCTAGTTATTTTGCCACTATAGATTATGAGTGTGATTTATAGTATAATTATTATTCTACTAAACCCAAGACAAGGAAGAATAAACATTTAAAATTGAATTTGCAGGAACTATTTATAGGTTTTATATTCTTAATTAATTAATAATTAATTATTTGAGAGAGAGAGAGAACGGGACATGTCAGGACTTCTAGCCACTGCAAACAAACTCCAGACACATGCATCTTGTGCATCTGACTTAAGTGGGTATGGGGGATTTGAACCTGGGTCCTTAGGCTTCGTAGGCAAGCACCTTAATTGCTAAGCCATCTCTCCAGCATGAAATCTGGGTACAAAGGGGTACAGCCTTGATCACATAGGGAGTAATGAAAGGTGAGTTTTATATTGTTTTTACATTTGTTCCTCATCAGTATATCTGCTTGACGATTTGTGCTAAGAAAAATTTTTAAAAATATGTAGGCAATTAATAGAACAGAAAGTAAACATTTACTTGGTTGTCGTATTGAACTAATTGAAAATGAAATCATATAGAGGTTTTTTATTGAGTCAGCATTTATTCAAATTAAATTTTACATAGGGCTGTGTTTTTGTGTTCTGTTGCTGTTTCCTGGTTTTATTTTGTTTTCGTGCTAGAGTTTGGAAAGTTCTTCCTTTATGAATTACTTTATTGGCTCTGATCCATTTAAGGACTGAAAGAAATAATTTACTTTCTCCAATTGAGCAGTATAAAAATTTATGATAACCCAGTGAGATAATAAGTAGAATTCAAACACCTTATCTTCTTGATCTCAAAATTAATGACATTTTAATGCTTAAGAAATACAATCCAAAGTTTCCAGAATTCCTTTAGTTTTTCCATAAATAATTGTCTTTACCCATGAACACCTCAACATATATCTCAAGTTGTGCATACAGAACTATTTTTCTCTAATAGCCTTATCTGTATAACCATCATAATTTTGCTGGTCTGCCTTATAAATACTTTACAAGTTACTGAATAAGTCCTGAGCTAATCCTACTGTCTAGACTTGGGCCATATGTCACTTGGTATCAGTGAATGACTGCCTGTGAATTGGAAACCATGGGGTTAGTGAAGTCACATGGGCTTCTAGTGAGACCAAGAGTGAGATGATGCATCCATAGGAGCCTATCAAATGACTCATTGCTAGCCCAGAATAATCTGTCCTTGTTTTGATATTTTATAACAAGATAGTTTTGAAATACTTCAATTTAAAGAGAATGTCTGAATAATTCTTTAAATGTCACAAAATGTCATTTCTTTATGCATGGGCAATTTAAAATGTACCGAAGGACTTCTCTTCAGGCTTTCTAAAAAACATTTTATCTAATTCAAAAAGAAATTACAAGAAGTTTCACTACAAAAGTGAGAGGATTGTAAATGTCAGGCTGGATATTTTTTTTGAAAATTGATCTTTTTCATCATCGTAACATTTTAAATTTTACTTTAGACACTCATTTAAGTGAAATTATGTTAAATTTTTCTTCCAAACTACAATTTACCTTCACATACCACTTACATATTCATGTAAATTAATACACATGCCTGGTGTCTCTAATAATTTACAGTTGTTATACCAAAAGCACAAGTTTTTGGTACACATGTTAAAGTGATTAAAGGTAATTGTGTTTGATTTTACCCTTTTACTACAGGGATTTGTATGTATATAGTAGGAAAGTCCTGAAAGTATTTAGGTAAATTTGCCCTTCCTATAATCATGAGGAAAGCAATATAGTCATATCTGAAAGGGGAAAATATCATACATACTGTTGAAAGTGAAAACCGTTAGCAAACCAGGTAACACTTAAAATAAAACTATGTAATGATGCCTCTTCCAACAATTAATATGTACTGTCAACACAAGTGAAGCAGAGTGCGGAGTGATCACGACATTTCAAGATGCTCAGTAACCTGTCCTTCTTGGCTTGTCCAGGTGATAAGACTCACTGTGACTCTAAGAGCAGGTATAGATTGAAGAGGATATTCAGATATTTGTATACAATTGCTCTTTTCAGTAGTTTGTGTGCTAATTAATGTCAATGTATATTAAAATAAAATTTAGAAGTATTGTGTAACAATATTTTCATCAATTGTATCATCAAGCTTCTTTAAAATGCTGAAAAAAAAAGCAGTCTTTAGCATGATTTTCAATGTCTTCAAGTGAGACACATACATTTCAAGTTGGAGAGACTTGAAATGGACTTGCTAAAGAAAGAGCCCTTATACTATTCATCACTGGTTGGAATTGTATAGGAGACAGTCATTTAACTAAAATCTCCTTCTAAAGTATAATTAATGAATAACAATTAGCTTCTATGAACTAATATTTTAGAAATGTTCTCTCAAAGATTTAAAGAAAACAAAAGACATTTTTGCAGCCATGACATTATTACTGGAAAACATATTCTAGCTACAAGATTTACTCTTATGACAAAATATGCATAATTATATCCAACTAAGGCAATTAATTAATAAGAAGTAATTTTACATGGACTGAATGATAAATATGATAGATATTAGATATATATTGAGCGATACTTTTCTTCATTGACAATCAGAGCTTGTAATTTACATTAACCATATAAATGTTATACTAACAAATAAAAATCAGTTTTAACTTCAGATTTTACCATATACAGTCACTAGTCATTGTCAACTCTCATCATAGTGGTATGTCTATATGCACTTATCTATAGCCACATACTATGAAGTTATTTTAAATATAGATATTTGTAACTACTTAAATAAAATGTTATACTTAAAAAAATACTTACATAACAGTGAATTGCTACTTTCAAGTATATAATCCAATTTTTTATGATAATTATAATGTACTTTTTATTTCATGTCACACAATGACTATTATGTAAGATACCTCAACCGAAATCCAAAATTATGTTAGAGTTCTCTGAACAACATAAAGTAAAAATCTTACACTTAAATATTTGCAGAGAAACCAAAATATTTCTTAAAGTATATTCCTATAAAAGGAGCCTATAAATTAAGATCAAGCTTTTGTCTCATATTAGTTCAAAATATATTGACAGTATATTCCCTTTTAAAATCCTGAAAAGGCTAAAAGAATTACATATTTTTGATAATGTATACAACTTTCATAGTATCTTAGTTAAATATAGTATAATATGATATACTAATAACAATGATTATACACTGGTATAGGTCAACAGATGTTCTTGGTTAAAGTATAAACCATTTTACATTTATTGTAGAACAAACTTTCCTAATTAAAAATTAATTAGTTATAATAATTATGGATTAAAGGTAAACCAATAGATCAATTGTAAAAAAAAAAAACTTTAATATTAATCTCACAAAAATAACAAACAGAAAAATTTCCAATTAGCCTGGCATGATTGTGCACACTTTTAATCTCAGCATTCTGGAGGCAGAGGTAGGAGGATCACTGAGTTTGAGGCCAGATTGAGACTACAGAGTGAATTCCAGTTCAGCCTGGGCTAGATAAAGATCCTACCTCAAAAAAAATATGTATATCTACAATTAAAATATCAAACAAAGCACTATTTCACAATACCAAGGTTTCAAAAAATCCATAAAATCTATTTAATCATGATTAAATATTCTATATTTTTCTGACTTAAAATATTAATCTAACTAATAACTAATAATAACTAATTAATTTAGATTCATATTATTTGTATATACTTATTTCCGTACTTTATTTTTAGCAAGTAAATATTTGGAAAATAGTCCTGTTCATTTGCATATCATTCATTATGAATTCCCAGCTCATAGTTTTTCTTTTTGTATGTCTATAATATATGTGTGAGTGTAATTTGCTGTGTATATGACTATTCATTTTATGGGCACATTTGTGTATGAGTGTGCAAGCATGCATTTGCATGAGCAGGCCTGAGATTGATTTTGGGTGTCTTCTTTAATCCCTTTCCACTTATAAAATAGGTTATTATTCTGACAGAATCTAGGGAATATTCCCATTTTCAAAACCATTTACGGACCTGGTCCGTGTTATGCTACAATTATAAGTGAGTCAGACATGGATAGATAAATAATTCATGTTTCTACTTACATGAAGTTTCTAAAATAATGAAAACTAATAGTAGAAAAGTCCCTGTCAGTCACTGGGGAAGTTTAAAATTGTTAGAGACTGGGCAAAGCACATAATTTTTCATTATAAAGATAAATTAAGTCTAAAGATACTTGTGCCTACATATTGTAATATAAAACTGTGTTTTAAAATGTCATACACTTCACCTGTGCCACCTGCATCAAGGATCACACCCAAAACTCTGGGAGCCCATCTGTCCACCATCATGTTGGGACCCTGCATATTACATAATACTCTTTGTTTTGCCTGCAAGGGCACAGACCTTGGCCTACAAGATCAAGGGTTATACATAACCTGACAGCTAAACTGAACTCACTTTTCCTACTCCAATCTTCAAATCAGCTCCAAGTGTCTCTATATCTGAATTTCAAGCAACACTGAGTGGACCCAAGACAAGACAAAACATAAAAATCTCAAACTCAGCCACTGGAGAGATTTCTCAGTGGTTAAGGCACTTGCCAGCAAAGCCAAAGGACCCAGGTTTGATTCTCCAGCAGCAATGTAAAGCCAGACGCACCAGAGGGTACATGTGTCTAGAGTTTGTTTGCAGCAACTGGGGCCTTGCTGTACCCATTATCTCTCTCTCAATGTCTCCTCTGTCTCTCTCTCTCTATATATATATGTGTGTGTGTGTGTGTGTGTGTGTGTGTGTGTGTGTGTGTCTAAAACTTTTACATGACTAGGGAAAAGCTTTTGAGTACACTTCAAGATGTAAGTATAGGGAAAGAAATTCTACCCATTTCCTAGAAAATAAGGCAAACAATCAACAAATGTGACTTTATGAAACTGAAATGATTTTTTTGGTATTGACAATAAAGGAAAATAAGGACTGAGTAAAGAGGGATCTTACAGAATTGGAGAATATTTTTGCTAGCTACACATGACAGAGAACATCCAGAATACAGAACTCAAAAATAAATGTTAAGAAAATGAACAACCCAATCAAAAAGTGGGATATAGAGCTGAATAGAGTTATCAAAAGAAGAAACAGAAACGGGTGGAAAATGTTTTAAAAGTTTGCTCTTACTTAGCCCTTAACTACTCTGAGATTCCCTCCTCCAGCCCACTTAGACGAGCAATGAAGAACACAAGTGATGAAAAAATGCTGGTGATACTGTGGGGATAAATGAGCTCTTAAAAAAACAAGTATATTTTATATTTTTATTTATATATTTGAGGTAGAGAGGGGGACACAGATGGAGAGACAGAGAGGGGCAGATAGAGAAAATGGGCATGCCAGGGCCTCTAGCCACTGCAAATGAACTCCAGGTTCATGTGTCACTTTGTGAACCTGGCTTTATATGGTACAGGGAAATCCTTGGGCTTTGCAGGCAAGTACTTTAATCACTGAGCAATCTCGCCAGCCTCTTATTCACTATTGGTGGTAATATAAACTGGTGCAGCCACTATTGAAATTAATGTTGAGTCTCTTCAAAAGCTCTACACCTCTGGGTTTTTCCCCAAAGCACTTCACAGATTACTGCAATGACATTTCTTCATGCATTTTCATTGTTGCTTTATTCACATTAGCTGGGAAATGGAACCAGCCTAGGTTTCCATCAACTGATCAATAGATAATGAAAATATGGGACATATACGAAATGGAGTTTTGCACAGCTGTGAAGAAAAAATTAAATCATAGAATTTGTAAATTACCAGAAATAGAAAATATTATATTAATTGAGGCAACTCAGGCTTGAATTAGTTTGGGGAGATCAGTAAGCAGATGGAATAAGGGAAGAGTTAACCAGAATTTAATAAAACCATAGCACTTAGTAATATATATATATATATATATATATATATATATATATATATATATATACAGAGGAATCCTGTACAGATGGATAATGGTGTTCCTGGTAGCTATAGCTATAAGTTATTCAACAATAGTATCAGTGTCAAGCATGGGATACAACCCTGTGAAATGTTCTTAGGGAAGACTTTGGGGCCCACAAAACAATGCAAGCTATTATGGTGGCTCTTGGATGACTATTACAATTGAATGTAATATCCTATTGACAAAGATGCTATATCGTCTTTGGCCAAAATTTTCTTTCTACTGGTTAGTTTTCATAGTCCTGAAAAATGCTTAACAGACTGTTGGCAGAAAAAAATGACATCACCCATGTATACTCCCTGTATTCTACAACACTTACCCACCTGTCAAAAAGATACACTCTGTTGCAGTCGAGTCATGACTGTCATGGGGGCAATACCCATACTTTGATTGGATTTGAGGTCCACTGCACAAGAGGCAATTTGTGCCTTTTATTGAAAATCAGGGGCTAGTGGACTGTAGGCCTTAGAAGAAAACCTCTTATTGTTGTACTGCTAAACTGAGACAGTAAAAAACTGCCTTCTAAATATTTATCTTTGCGGGTAATCCAGTGATTTATAATTTGTCAAAGTGCTGAAGATAAGTGACTGAATAGTGCTTGTGGAAGTTAAATTCTCATTGCATGAAAAAAACACCCAACTGGAATCATCAGCTTGCAGAAGGAAAGGATTTACTTCCAGTTTATAGTTTCAAGGGGAATTTTCATCATGGTGGGGCAGACATGGCAGGAACAGCCAGCCAGGGGTCACTTCTCCACATAAACAGGGAAGAAACAGAAGCAGAGAGTTCTGTGTCCAGCAAATGGGGCTGGGCTTCAATGCCCATGGGCCTGTCCATAGTGACATATCTCCTAGACAAGGCTCACCTTCCCAAAGGTATATATATATATATACAGGTTATGATTAATCTAAACTTAAATTTCAAGCTCAGTAATATGTATTATACTGAAAGTGCAAGTTTGGTATGGCATTCAATCAACTTTTTTCTGTATTATCCATATTAAAATCTTGAAATAATGAAAAAATTAACTAAAAAGGCCACTGGACTAAATTACACATCAAGTCACTATGTCTAGCTAAACTCAGTAAAATAGGCAAAGAAGTAAACAACCTTAATTTAGAATGGTCATGTAAGAAATACTAACAGATGTCTTGCCACTACTATATTTAATAATGTGCACTTAACTATAAATCCTAGAAAGCTAAGATATCATTTTCTTCTAAAAGATGCATGATTTTAATATAAAAAAATCTTATACATTTAATCAGAAATAATGCTAGAATTTATAAGAAAAATTGGCACAGTTGCAGAAAATTAAATCAATATATAAAAATAAGTTGTTTCTCTCTTAACAGTAAAATTTTTTAACCGGTTAATGAACATTTACTATTACGAAAAAAACATAAACACTACAATTACACAATTACCCAACACCTTTACATCAAAAGCTAAAATGTATTGATGACAAAAGATAATCAAGACAGAAAAATATATGATGCTTGTCAGATTAAAGGTTTAGTCTTTAACAGGTCATGAGTTTCTCAAATCTAGCCAAGATGAGACTAACCACAATTTCATGTTTTACTTTATTGTAAAGACAAACTGAGTGCCCCACCCATTCTTTTTCTCACTTTTTCTTTCTCTCTCTTATGAATAAATAAACAAACAAACAAACAAACAAACAAATAAATAAATAAATAAATTTACAAAGAGTTTAAAAGTTAAAAAATAAATATGCATAAAGATAAATGTTATGTGGCTGGGCATGCTGGCTTATCCCTCAAATTCTAGTACTTAGGAGGCTGAGGTAGGAGTATCACTATGAGTTTGATGCTAGCATGAGACTACAGAGTAAATTCCAGGTAAGTTTGGGCTACTCTACTTTGAAAATAACAAAAAAAAATGTATAAATAATCTAGACCATCCCAAACAAATTTGTAAACTATTCAAGTTGAAAAGCAGGTACAATATTTTCATATGAATTTCACTGAATACATTCATTTTGTTCTGTCAAAAAGAGAAGTATATAGATCTATAGGACAGATGTAAAAGTTCAATGATACATGAAGACAGATCGCCAATGTATTTTCAATAAATGTCAACAGAATTAAATGTAGAAATATATAGTCTCATTGTACAAGGCTGACATGATAGTTGATGTCAAAAATGCAATCTGTTCTATAACCTCATGTACAGAAAGTTGAATTTTTGTAGGTCATTCATAAACTATTTAGCTGAAAAAATATCTTAGAAAGTTTATGAGAAAATAATTTCTTTGGAACAACATATGTAAACTCAATAAAAGATACAAGTCAAAAATTGAAAAGCATAATCGGCAAGAAAATACTTTCAAAATTATATATCCAGGGAAACATTTTACAAAGATTACATTAGGAACACATATACTTCTTCCTTAGGAAAACATACACATGACAAGGTAGATAGCTCAGTAAGTTCAGTGCTCGCCTTGCAATTATGAGGACCACAGTTAGATCCTTAGAACCTACATTAACAAAAAAAAAAAAAAAAAAAAAAAAAAAAAAAAAAACAGGCAGGTGTGGCAGGTCTCATGGAACCTAGCACGGGGTAGGTGGAGACGGGTGGGGTGACACCAGGCTCACTGGCAAGTCCTAGGTTACTTCAAGAGTTCCAGGTCAGTGACAGTCAGTCTCAAAACCATACTGGTGGCACCTGAGGAACTGTACCTAAGGTTATCCACTGGTTTCCAAATGCATCACACACATGTGCAAGCATGAGCATAATGAACATGCATGACACATATATGTGCACATGTGCACATGCACATATAAATGCATGCACCTGCACATACATGCACATACATCTATCCACACATGCATACACAAAGAAAAAAGGTACTTCCAATTAAAATGAAAAGACATTAAATTTGAATAGTTATCTTATTAAAAATATAATGAAGACAGTGAAGAACATACAAAATTCTTTCAGTGATAAGAAAATGTAGAATAAAGCTCAATATTTTTCCACTACACACTGACTAGAGTGGTTAAAATTGAAAAGCTGGGACCTGCCAAATGTTACTAGGAAAGTGCAAAGCCTAAACTTATGCACACTCCTTGTTGAATTGCAAAATTGCTGTTGAAAACATTATAATCATGTGCTTAAAATGTCAAGCTTACATCTACTATACAATGTGCACATTGTACTCATATGTATCTATCCAAGAAAAACAAAAACAAATGTTCACAGGGGGAACCCAGTTGTTTATAATAGCTATATTTATGTGTCCAAATAGGGCAAAGGGAGACTTCTGGAAGTGTTCATCATGTAACCATGGTGTTCGTTTCAATGCTTTATGCACACAACAGTGCTCAGCTTGTATATGCACTTCATGTACATCTCATCGTGTGGTACTATAACAGTAAAATGATACAGTTGATAAATGATAGGGGAAGGTGGCTACTATAAACTCACCAAGGCGGGATTTAAATAAATTATTGTTCATTCTGAGTTATACTTACATTGGGGTATAACACATAACTGTTGTGACTTTTCATACACCTCAAATACCTCCTAATCTGCATTTAAAAATTCAAATGACCCATTTTCTTCCTGTCATTCTATAATTCCAAATGATACCCAATAAGACGTAAGTTACTTTGTGATCACCTAGATCATATGTGGAGTAATAAAAGTGCATAGAGTGGCCTTTCTATTGGTTCAAATGCTGAAATATTTTTTCCTCTCCTCTTTTATTATTTATCTAGGCTAAGCAAGGTTTCAGTCTGGTAAATCATTTCAGTATCCAAATGTTGATTCAAGAAACTTCCCTGGAGCAGCACACATCATCCTTTTGCGTCTCCATGTTTAAATGCTTTCCTTCACTGAAAGGTAAATAAGACTCAGAATTTTAAAAGGTCTGCCCAAGCCAACTGTCACTCTGACCAGAGCAGGCCTTTGAAGGTTGTTCAGGACTGTCTACAAGTTCTTCGACTTTCAAAAGGACCACCCATCTCTCTGCCATCTACACATGAACCAGCTGGTACATTAACTGAAAATTTTTCAAGTCTCCTTGGATCATTTTGAAAGTTACTAAACAGAAGAGATAAGGGTTTTAAACAACCTTTCCTCCAAGGAAATACATGATTTCTGTGGTGTTCTTCCACTAGCTAACATTTGTTGATGACCACCTTCGTACCAAGCTTGGTACTCTGTGTTTTCCACATGTTAATGCTACTGAACCTTTGTCACACTCAGCATCTCAGACATAAATACTTTTCTGGTCTCATTTTTATTTCTATTTATTTGGAAGCCACAGGGAGGGAGAGAGAAAGAAAGAAAGAGGCAGATAGAGAAAGACTGAAAGATTGAAGGGACACTCCAGGGCCTTCAGCCATTGCAAACACACTCTCGAACATGTGCCCCCTTGTGCATCTGGCTTATGTGGGTCCTGGGGAAATGAACCTGGGTCCTTTGGCTTTGCAGGCAAGCATCTTAACTGGTAAGCCATCTCTCCAACTGCCTGATCTCATTTTATAGTTATATAAAAGAACAAATTAAAATATTAGGTAAGAGTATAAGCCCATCTGAGCCACAGATTTGAGCCCAAAGGTACATGTTTATCTCTTTGGTGGTTTTTGTCCTCACTTTGGCCCCAGAATTCAAGAAATTATGGACAAGAAAGTTTCTGTTTTGAATTTGGGTTTATGGACAGGTCAAGCGCTGTCCTGGAGATTAAATGCTGACAATCTTTCCTAAACCACCTGTGTTAAGAGTCACTCAGTGTGAAGGTGGCCTTTAAAGATAGAAAATGTGCCTCAGCACATAGGCACAAAGTCTCTGGCATATCACGTTGGAATTTGCTGAATGACATGAGATCGTTTGAATTTAAATTAATTTATAGATATAATGATTTTAGAAGAATTTGAATAGTTATCTTATCAAAAAATATAATGAAGGGCTGGAGAGATGGCTTAGCGGTTAAGCGCTTGCCTGTGAAACCTAAGGACCCCGGTTCAAGGCTCGATTCCCCAGGACCCACATTAGCCAGATGCACAAAGGGGCGCACACATCTGGAGTTTGCAGTGGCTGGAGGCCCTGGCGCTCTCTCTCTCTCTCTCTCTCTCTCTCTCTCTCTGTTGCTCTCAAATAAATAAATAAAAATAAACCAAAAAAAATTAAAAAAAAATATAATGAAGACAGTGAAGAACATACAAAATTCTTTCAGTGATAAGAAAATGTCAACATAGCAGATACCTGAATCATTTTTTTTTTCAGTTTAATTGGGATCTCTGGTGATTTGGTTCAGGTGCCCCCAATAAACTTAGGTGTTCTGAGTGCTGGGTTCCTAGCTTATGGGGATTTGGGAATTAACACCTCCTGGAGGAATTGTTGTTGGGGGCAGGCTTATGAGTATTATAGCCAGTTTTCCCTTGCCAGTGTTTGGCACACTCTCCTGTTCCTGTTGTCCACTTGATGTTGGCCAAGAGGTGATGTATGTCAACCTCTGCTCATGCCTTTGTTTTTCCCTGTCATCGTGGAGCATTCCCTCAGTGTGTAAGCCAAAATAATTTTTCCCCACAAGCTGCTCTTGGTCTCATGATTTCTGTCAGCAATGTGAACCTGACTACAACAGGATCCATATGCCAAATGACTCAAATTTTCATCCAAATAGCTGGTTCTCCCATAAATCCAAGAAATGTGACTAACATATACTGGACATTTGGATATCATAAAAATCTAACTTCTTTATTGTGATGTCACATGTCACATTGTCTCTAATTGCTTTTTCACCATTGTTAATAATTATTTGAACATCCGTAGATGCATCTGTTATCTTTGGATTCTTTAGCGAAGCAAATGCCTCTCACACTTCTGGAAAGATTTTGTCCTCATGCTGGTGACTCTAATCAGCATACCCTTGGGTGTTTGGGTAGGGAAAGCTTTCTTTCTGAGGAAGCCTCAAGATGTAGGACAAGATTAAGATAGATAAATTTAGAATGTTGTGTTGGATATTTCTTGGTTTATATGTTCATTACATTTTTTTTTTTTTTTTTGTGGTTCTGGCTGATGGTACATCCCCAAGTCTACCCTGAGTTAGACAAGTTATAGCCAGTGTTCTGGTTAAGTTACTGGATTTGACAAGTGCCTCATTATTTTTATTATCTTAAGTTTGTATGCTCACTGAAATTGGATATGTAGGACTCTCATAATCATTGCCACCCTTAGACTTCCGAATTTGGAAGAAATGTTTATTCTGTAACAACACTAGCTCTGCTTTGTTTTCCTTGCTCATTTTGCCTATTAATTGACTTTCATTAATCCTATGTTCTTTTTTAAGACTGCCTTTTGGGTTGAAAAGTAGTTTTAATCTTACCTGTTTTATAAAAGTTTGTATAGAAATTTCATATCAGGAAACACTTGTAATATCTTTTGCCAAACTTCCAAATATGGTAGTTCTGGGATTGCTGTTGTCTTTTGTCAGTCTGCTTGAACATGTGATTTACTCACTAAATCATTAACTATTTTCTTGATACTTTATCTGTTAGATTGCACTTTTACCTTCATGCTTGTGTCACCCCCAAATTCCTGCAGAAAACTGATATCTATGACCTTAGTAATTTCTGCCCTTTTTGCCATTAGAGACACAGGAAGAATATGGCCACCTATGAGCCCATACACTTACATGACAGTCACTGTGGTGGGACACCCTTTCAATTCTCAGCCTCACAGATGGTAAGAGGAAGTCTGGTTATTGTCCACCCATTTGATGGGAGTTTAATGCAGCTACCCATATAGAATAAAACATAGCTAAACTCTGTGCTTTATAATATGTAGTTGTCTATGTGATATTTTACAGGAGTGTAATTTGGTTAATTTTTTTTGTTATGTTTTATCTGTTTGCTGCCCAGGATATACTGTTAGTATGGAAAGGATTCTATATGCCTCTCTGGTCAAATTGTCTGTAATATTCTAGTAGTGTTGTTCCACCCTGAGAATCTAAAACTCTGTAAAATAGACATAATTCCCTCAGAAAAAATCTTCCTCAATCCTAGACCCAGAGTCTCCACCAATAAGGGTCACAGACAGAAGAAAACAGTTTTGTTCCCAGGTGTGGTGGCACACACCTTTAATCCCAGCACTCTGGAAGTAGAGATAGGAGGATCACCATGAGTTCAAGGCCCCCGTGAGACGACATAGTGAATTCCAGGTCAGCCTGAGCTAGAGTGAGACTCTACCTCAAACCCTACCCCCCAAAAAAAAGTTTTGTTTCTTAATGGTACAAATATCCAGAAAGTGGTATGATTGATTTGTATGGTGATACCATTAGAGGCATTTCTGTGTATGGGGTCTTTCTTTTTGTTTTCTTGTGACTTCATATCAATCTATAATCATTGAAAAACTTCAACTTGAAACACAAATTAAAGAAAAAAAGAGTTGAATTAACTTTCTAAAATCAATTCCAAAACAATTCAAATCATTTTCCAACATATACACTAGAATTATCAGATAAATTACATAAAGTATAAATATAAGTGACATATTGTAAAATTGAAAATTGTTGGAAATGACGAATAAACATAGGAAAAGTGAAAGGTTTGATAAGGAAACCAATTTTTTTTCATTTTTATTGTTAGTTATTTGAGAGAGAGATAGAAGCAAAGGGAGAGAGAGGGAGGGAGAAAGAGAGAGAATGGGTGTGCCAGGGCATCAAGCCACTGCAAATAAACTCCAGAAACATCTGCCACCTTTTGTGTCTGGCTTACATGGGTCATGGGGAATAGATACTGGGTCCTTTGGTTTTGCAGACAAGTGCATTAACTGCTAAGCCATCTCTCCAGGCCCCCAAATTTTAGAAATGTGTGTTAACTATATAATTCTGTGTATACATATATTTTTGTATTTATGTATTCAATGAAACTATTAAAAGAACACTATATATACATTATGTATAATGGATATATTTAATGTTATATATATGATATATGTATGTGTATATATTATGAAGGAGTATTGAAAACACAGAATTTACATCTAAAGAACATTGAAGAATAACTCTCAAATTGAGGAAATGAAAATGGGAAGAGGAGAACTTCGTAAAAACCTACTGAGTTCAGAATAGGATAGAAAGTGAAAGGGAACGAAAGAAAACACAACTTTCTGCATATATAAATATAATATATCCTTCAGGAAAACAAATATTGGCCTGTATTTTGTATGGGACAAATTTCTAATGGCTGAGACAGACCATCATTTAGTCTATTAGAACAACACTTCTCAATGCCATAGAGGAAATTTTATTTTCTTTGTGTCAACTACCAGCAAGAATTTTTAATACTTACATTAAATTTCCAGAACTATATATTTCACTTTTCTTGTGGTTTTTCTCACTCTCCTCAGCAATCTGCAACAAAGGGGAGGTTTCTCCTTTACCCTCAGCAGAAATCAAATGTTTTACCTATAAATAACTCATCACAGGAACTGAGTGCTTGTGGGCCAGGTTAAAAGTCAAGTTTATTTTGATTTATCCGGTGAGCATAGGGACATTTTAAATACAAGACACATAAATCAAAGATGCCACCAATCCTGATACTTCCGGGAATTAAATTCCTGATACGGGCTGAGGGCACCACCGCGGGATGCTCTTTATGTTTCCTCAGCTCTTCCCTCCTGTCAGACGGCTGGGAATCAAGGCAGTGCACAATTATTTCCCACTCGCCATTAAACCTCCCTTGCGGACTTGGCTTCCAGTCTTGCTCACAATCTATATGAGACAGCAGTGGGAGATAAGGAAACACAATCAGGCTGAACACATCCTCCATAGAAGTTGACAGTGGTTTTGGAAGTTTATATAATCTTTCCAGCAGTAATTCACTGTGAGGCAACTATGTCTGTATCTCCTGTGGAGAGGAGATAACATCCCTAGATCCTTTAGGACATCCTCAGGTTTATGGGTATTGGCTCATTTTCCCTACAAACTAATAAATTGGGATGAATGTATAGCTCACTGGCAGAGAATTTGTCCAGTATGTGTAAGGGCCTGAGTTTGATCACAAGTGTGACAACAGAAAAAAAATGTGAATATATAAAGTTATTTCTTTACATTATTTTAGTAGCAAAAGTGAATTAGGAATAAAGTGGATAAGAGTACAAGACGTGTGTGAGGCAAAGCAGACGTTTCTGGGCACCACTGCGAAGAGGAAGGAAGGTAGTATGGTTGTGGTTCCCGCTCAGGGCTGAACATCTTGTACATTCCTCTTTGTTCTGCTTGTGTAAATAGCAGAATAATTTGGGAATTGTCACCACTAAGCATGCCAATCTGTTTGAATTAAGACACCATTCTCATGCTGCAAACATCTTAAAATGACATCTTAGTTTCCAGTGTCTGTCAGTAGGAAGGCTTCAGAGATCTTCGTGGACTTTTTATTCTCAAAAATGAGATAGATGTTCTGCTATATTTGAACTCCTTTGATCAAATTAGTTGTAATGTGTGTTTTCAATTCTGACTATATAGAATGTTACTGTTTATTATTATGTCCACCCCCTTCATGTATGCTTTTGAGTGAATTGGTCTGATCACCTGGGAGGGACTGCCTTTCGGGATGTTAGAGGAGTATATTCTGTCCTGCTGGGTTACCCTCTCTGTTTTCTGGTCCACTGAAATGTGAGCAAGGAATCCTATAACTCTCGCTGACACAGACAGAAGCCATCACAATTGTTGAACCTATTTTGGGAGTCAAAATACATTCTCCTTCCATAAATAGCTTTGTTTCAGGTATTTTGTGAGAAAAGTATTCCAGAAAATTGTTACCAGGAAGTGGGGTTCATGCTGTGATAAATCTGACCATGTGACACTTAGGCTTTTGCAACTGACTGTGGGAGAACTGTAGAACCTGGACCATTGGATTAGAGAAAGCTTAGAGCGTAACAGGCCATTCTGGAAGGAACTCCAAAGACTACAAGGTCAATATACATGCAGATAGTTAAGGCTAGTGCCATGGGATTTTATTAGGAAATTGGACAAGTGGCCCTGCTCCATTTCATTTGTGCTTTGAGTCCATTTTTATTCTTGGGCTTCCCTTCTGCTCTCTTGGGATAGGAATGTTTATTCCATGTCATTTTATGTTGGGAATATGTAGCGTGTTGTTTGATTTGAGAGGGTTCACAGTTAAGAGACTGGTCTAAGTCTCAGAAGAGATGATGGACTTTAAAAAAGAGTTTAAACTACTAAGATAGTGAAGTTGGGTTGGATGCATTTTCTATTTTGAGATGGTCATTAGCCTATGACTGCTCAAGGTATAAAATTATGATTTCTTTTGGTTAAATGCTCTATGGGTTTATCAATCTTGTTTATTTTTTTCCTTTTTTAAAGAATCAGCTCTTTGTTTCATTTTTTTATATTTATTTTTTTCATTTCTTATTCATTGATTTGTGCCCTGGTCTTGAATATTTCTCACCAACACATTGGGTTTGGATTGTTCTTGCTTTTCCAAGGTCTTCATATGGATCATTAGGATAGTTATTTGAGTTCTCTTGATTTTTATTTGTTGCTTACTTTATAAAATTTAGAGTTATAAACTTCTCTATTATGATTGCCTTCATTTTGTCTCATAAGCTTGGGTATGTTGTATTTTCATTCCTATTGACTCATTTCCTTGAGTTATTGAATGATCCATTCATTGTTCAACAGTGTGTTCAGTCACCAGAAGTTTGAATATTTTCTCTTGTTTCTCTGATTACAGGCTCTAAATGTGATTTTAGTCAGGGTGAGTGATCAACTAGAATTTCAGCAGCCTAGTGTTACTTGCTCAGGGCAGTCTCTACATGCTTTTATTTTCTTTTTTATTTTTTATCTTATCTTATCGTATCTTTCTTTTTTTTTTTTTTTCTTATCTTGTTTTTTCAAGGATGACCTACTATGTACTCTCAGGGTGCCCTCAACTTACATTGATCCTCCAACCTCTACTTCCCAAGTACTGGGATTAAAGGTGTGTACCACCATGCCTGGCTTAAAATATTTTTATTTATTTATGAGAGAGAGAGAGAGAAAGATTGGGTTCAATAGGGCCTCCAGCCACTGCAAATGAAGTCCAGATGCATTTACCACCTTGTGCAGTTGGCTTACATGGGTCCTGGGGAATCGAACCTGGGTCATTTGGCTTTGAAGACAAGTGTCTTAACCACTAATCCGTCTCTCCAGCTCCTCTACATGCTTTTAAAAATATTTTTTCAAGGATATTTTCAGCATTTTTGGGCATATGACAAAGTTTTATACCTTTGTGGGTTAATAGTCTGATGAATTGTCAGAAAAGTATTTTTTTCATTTTATATTACATTTTAAAGACAGTTATTTTCAGGTTATTAAAGAAGTCAATGGGAGCTGAAGATGGTGATGCATGTGTGTGTTGTTAGAACTTGTGACGTGGAGACAGCAGAGTGGCGGGTGTGTTGCTGGTAAATGTCAAACCAACTTGAGCTAAGCAGCAATACTTGCTCAAAAATACAATAACCCTAACCAAACCAAATGAGGCAATTGGAAAACTTTGAATGTCCTTGTCTTAAATTAGTAAAAATTGATCACTGTAACAAAATACCTGAAGTAATCAACTTATAGATAGAAAAGAGTTGTTTTGTTCCATAGTTTGAGAGATTCCAGTCATGACTGGTTGGATTAAGTTAATTCTTTTTCCTGAGGTAGGGTCTCACTCTAACTCAGGCTGACCTGGAATTGACTATGCAGTCTCAGGGTGGCCTTGAATTCTCAGTGATCCTGTTACCTCTGCCTCCTGAGTGCTGGTATTAAAGGCGTGTGCCTCCATGCCCAGTTGGATTCATTTCTTTATGGATGTGGTGAAGGCAGGATGTGACAGGAATACATGATGGAGAAAACGCCTCATCCAGTGTCCAAGAAGCAAAAGAAGAAGAGATAGGGAGGGACGCACACCCAGAGTGTCTTGGAAGGTCGTAGTCTAATGACCTAAAGGCCGTCCTCAGACCTTGCCTCCTGCACGCTTCACTGCTCCTCATTACTGGCACTCTGGGGTCCCATTTTTCACCATGTGGAGGTTAGGGTACCTTTAAGATTGATCTTTTAAAGCACATTTGCTTACTAAGAATTCTCATCCCTGACAGTTAAAAATATCAATACTGATCAACCTGTAGGATAAATTTTATTTAAATTTTAAGTCACATGAGTATAGAGAGATAATTATTCACATTAGTCTAAGTAAAATATCTATTATCCCAGCAGGTGGTGTTTCTCTTAAATTGCTTCAGTTTAAAACTCTATTTGGTTTGGAGATGGAGACATAAAGAACAGCAATGTTCCTTGTGTTTAAATTCCAAACTCTGCTGCCAATGAGTTGTCTGTGAATCGTCTCCTCCAAATGACACAGTAGCCAAGAAGAGGCAGAGCGGTCACCGTGGCCTGAGAACAGTCACAAAGTAATGACTACGGTTTTCTTAAGACGGTGAAGATAAATATCTAATTATGAATCTCATGTAGTTTCAAAGTATAAACAGGCAGCACTTGTGATAAATATACATGGAAAATAATTTCTAGCATGAAAGCCACATTACTCATCTTTCTACTTGAAATACTGAAAAAATATTCTTCAACAAGTTAGAAGTGAAGATTAGAAAATCTACCAATATAATAGATCTATTTTTACTTGTGTAACTGATAGTTGTCTGAAATAATTTATCTTATTATGTAAAAAAAAATAACCACCCACCCACCCACATATATATATATGCAATATAACAATTATGTATGATGAATCAAGGAAACTGTTTGATATATATAAAAATCAAAACTTACCTGCTAAGTCATTTGTCAATAGCAATATTTTATTTTCCCTTCTCATTTTATGTTAAATATATGCACTAAAATATGAATATTTGCACATCACTCAATAATAGAATATAATTTTAATGAATGAACTAAAATAACATATTAATTAAGGGGCTAACTAATTGGAAAAATTACCCAAATGCCACTGTGATAAAGTGTTTTTATATGAATAGAAGAATATGAAACAGTCTCACTTTGACTTTCTTTGGCCATCATGAATCTGCCCTAACTAGCAAATTAGGGAATTACTAAATGTTTTTAAATTACTTAAATTATGGGCTTACCAGAGTCTTTTACAATAATCCTGGGCGAAAATGGTTTTCGTTTATTTCAGAAGGAAGATATTCTTATCAAATGGTTTGACTGATCTTATTTATTTATTTATTTATTGTGAAGTGTTGTTTTTTTTTTTTTAATCTTTTTTGAGGTAGGGTCATATCTTCCTTTAGTCCAGGCTGACCTGGAATTCACTATGTAGGCCTCAAACTCACAGCGATTCACCTACCTCTGCCTCCGAATTGCTGGGATTAAAGGTGTGTGCCACCATGCCCGGCTTTGATCTTTTAGCAATCAATAATTCTGGCTGCAAACAAATGTAAGAATGATGTTGTGATAGTTTGAAATAGGTGTCGCCTCAAAAACTCATGTGTTCTGAATGCTTGATCCCAACTGATGGCAATTTATGAACTGGAGGCTTCCTGGAGGCAGCAAGCGAATGGGTTTTATAGTGAGTTTCCTCTTGCCAGTGGTTGGCAAGCTCTCCTGCTACTGTTTTCTATCCGCTGTTGGCCAGGAGAAGCTTCTCCTTTCAGATGGTG
This sequence comes from Dipus sagitta, assembly GCA_036346955.1. Taxonomy (NCBI): domain Eukaryota; kingdom Metazoa; phylum Chordata; class Mammalia; order Rodentia; family Dipodidae; genus Dipus; species Dipus sagitta. The sequence continues at coordinate 39,498,922 of CM070784.1, forward strand.
TTTGCCTCTGGGATGACTCAGAAGGTACCATGGGGCTGAGAAGTGAGAGAGGAGAGCTCAGCACTGCAATACCTCAATCACAGCTTCCATGGCTCAGGGTCCATTGCAGAAGAGGCAGTGGAAAGAATGTACGAGCCAAAAGAAGGGTAGGACTCCTTACAACGTGCTCCTCCAGACACAAAATGGCCTGGATATCTATGACCTTACAGTGCCTGACACTACCAACACAAGACCATCATAATAGGAGGAAAAAGATCATCACATCAAAATAAAAGAGAGACTGATTGAGAGGGGGAGGGGATATGATGGAGAATGGAGTTTCAAAGGGGAAAGTGAGGGGAGGGAAGGAATTACCATGAAATATTAGTTACAATTATGGAAGTTGTCAATAAAAATATATTAAAATTTTTTTTAAAGACTAAAATTTCCATACACTATACACAGGACTGTCTGTTCATTTCTGTCAAGTCACTGTCTAGCGTCTCCCAGAGAAGCACTCTGTGCTGTCAACTGTACCCTTGATGGTGCAACCAATGCCTGGGGAAGACGGTCTGACGTCAGCTACACATCCTAACTGAAAGAAAGATGGCCTGATGTCAGCTACACATCCTGACTGAAAGGCAGGCCCAAATTTGGTGGGTAAAAGGTTCTGGTACAAATCATTAAGTGGAACCCGAAAGAAAAAACAAAACAACTTGGTAAAGTGATGGAATACTTACTGCACATGCTTGAGGCATGAAGCAGAAGTTATAGTTTAACCACCAGAGACATAGCTTGGCTTGATCGGTAAACACTCCTATCCAGTCAACAGTGTACCTAGTAACCTGTTGGGAACCTGGGATAGCCACCTTGATTGAGCTTCATGTACACCCTGCTTGTTGCTGTCAGCTTCTTGTTACTGGAAAGAACAAAGCATACACAGCTGATCAGAGGAAAGACTTCACTTACAGTTTTGAAGGGAAGTTTTATCACAGTGCATAAAGCATGGCATGAGCAGGAATATGCCCACCATCTAGTCACATACCTTGGTAGAATTAATCTAAGTAGTGGGCTTGGAGCTGAGCTAATAAACCTCAAGATCTGTTCCCAGTGACATCTTTGAAGTTGCTACTATTTGAGGGTTATGTATGAAGCCTAATCATAATCACAGGAAGCTAATGGGGGACACTTCACATTCTGCATCTGCCCTCCATAGACGCATGAACATCTCATCATGCAGAGTGGATTCAGTCCAACTTGAAAAGTCTCCGTAGTTGTTATCAGTCCCAACACTGATCCAAAGTCCATAATCCAAAATCACCTCTGATAAAATCTCTTACGTGAGAGCCTATAAAATTAAAAATAAATAAATAAACACTCAAATACTTATAGCACATAGTAGCAGTGCAGAAAGGAAGACTGGGACAATGCATGATAGAAAACAAATAGGGCAAATATCAACTCCTGAAGCTCTATGCCTGATAGCTGGGACATGCAACGAAATCACTGGACCTCAAATTCTGCTGCTCCATCTCTGTTGCATGCTTTCTAGTCTGATTCACCTGGGCCAGAGTGAGCAGCTAACCTTGCTGGCTGTCCTAGAATTCTGGTATCTCCAAAATCCTGGGGTATTCATTGTAACCCTCAGTCATCTCTGTGGCTCCAATTTCTGCCCCTCATGGCTTCTATGCAGGAACTTTGACCCTATTTCTCATCTCCAAAAATTCATGTTGCAAATCTAATGTCTCTCCTACCTACACTTTTACAAACAAATCTACCCTTTCTCTAAAACTTGTAAAGTAAACTCCAGACAGTAACTGGGTCCTTGAATTTTCTCCTCTTAGGTGCCCTGCTTTTCAATCCTTTTCTATCACTTTACTCATAGTATAGTTTCTTGCTATATTGCTATTTGCATGTCCATTTCAATTCTTTGAATAAAACACAGAGAAGCAAGACACTCACACACACTCACATAGAGAGACACGCAGAGAGCGAGAGAGAGAGAGACATACAGACAGACAGACAGACAGGAGTGGGGGAGAAGAGAGACTACTGATGCAAGAGCCATAGTAATGAGAGAAGAATGGCAAAAAGAAAGGAGGAATAGAAATAATGATCAAGAAAGAAATCTACTCAGCCCATTCAGCCAGTCTTTGACAGAAATGTCACAAACGTAAACTGGGAAAAATTCAGTCTTTTCAACAAATAGTGATAAAAAGGCTAGATATAAATATGTAATACAATGAAAATACATACATATCCCTCACTCCACATAATAATCAATTCAAAATGCATCGACAGCTTTAATAGAGAGCCTGAAATTTTAAAACCAATACAGAAAAGGATAGGCTAAACACTTCACTAAAAATCAGAGGTAATGACTTTATGAAAAGGTTTATAATAGCACAGTTAAAAATCACAAGACTTGCCAAATGAAATTGGATGAAATGGAAAAGTTTTCAAAGCCAGCACACAAACAGAAAAACAACAATGAAAAATCAACAGAGTGAAGAGATGTCCTACAAGATGGGAAACAAAATCTTTGCCAATATTATATTTAATAACAACTAATATCAAAAATGTATAAACTCTAAACACTAAAACTCAAAAAATTAAAACCGTCCCACGTGTGAACTAGGCATGTCTTAAAGGAAATAAAAGGCCCCCAAATATTTGAAAAGATCTTTAATATCTTCATCCATAATAAATATGCAAAAGAAAAGTGTTTTGAGATTCTATATCACCCAATCAGAATGGCAATCATCAAAAAAATAAATAAATAAAAGCAACATATGTTGGTGAGAATTTGTAGAAGGAAGAACCATTTCACCCTTTTAGTGGGAAATATAAAGTGGTATAGATACCATGGAAATTAGGATGGATTCCATCAAAAAAATGAAAACGGTATTGACATGTAATCCAGCAGTTTTCTTCCTGATTATATATCAAAGAACTCTAAATGAGAATGGCACAAATGTACTTGCCATTTCATTAATTTTTCCCAGGGAAACATGAACAAAATGTAACTTGATAAACTAAACTAATGAGGTTATTTGATTTACTTCAGAGCATGGCTAAGGAGTTATTTTGAGGAGTGTGGGTGACCTTCAAACATTTGGATCATTGCAAAATCCTAATGGAAACTTTATTATAAGTCCTACTGTTGATTAATGTCCTTCTTATATAAGTTAGTATCTGCCATGATCACTTTTAGCTGAAGGAGGGTAGAATGTCAAGTGAGGTTTTGATTCTCACTTTCCTCATTTGACTAGGGAGTGTTAATAGCTCCATTATGATTACCATTGCCTGGCTATCACTGTAATGTGCTCCTCATCTAGTTACATGGGGTCAAAATGGTCCCTACTCCAAAGTGGCAGTAGAAAAATCATGATATGCCTGAAGGAAAAAGGCTAACCTGTAACATGTGCTCATCGATAATTATTGCTGCACTATTCACAGCACAGCATGGAACAAGCTCATATGTCTACAAACAGGTGAATGCGTAAAGAAAATATGGCACATATATGCAATCTAACTTTACTTAGGAAAGAAAACTGAAATTGTGATACATGCAGTAAAATGGGTGGACTGGATATCTTTAGGTTAAGTGAAATAAAAGACCCAGGAAGATACATAACAAATTATTACCTTTTCTCTAAATTTACACACACACACACACACACACACACACACACACACACACACACACACGTGTGAAAGAGAGCTAGATAATATGATATGAAAGAAGCCTGAATAGCAGTATGAGAGGGGAGGAGGAGGTCTGAATTAGGGACAGGACATGGAGGATCAGGGTATAAGGGTAGATACTTGTCAGAAAGTAGAAAGGGGAACTATTGAGGGAGGATGTATAGGGAAGAGGAAAGTGGTATAGTGTGGTAGTATAAAAGTAAATCCTAACTAACAAAGATATTTGCACATGAAAATATAACTGTGAAATCCAATTCTTCTTATGCTATTCAAACAATTAATAAAACAAATGTAACAGTTTCATTTAAAAGGGACAGACTAGCTATGTCACAAAATAAAGTACAGAAATAGCAAATAAGCATATGTAATATTATCGTAATAATATGTCACTCAGGTGTACAAATGAAAACTTAATTGAAACAGAGACAGGAAATTATGGAGAAAAGTAAGAGATATAAGTTAGCATGTGAAAGAAATTAGTTATCAAACAGAAAGAGTAGGAATGACAACTAATGCAGCAAATCCTGGGAGAGGACCTGTGCTCTTCAAGTACATAAGAGACCCTACACTAAGCGAATGACATACAAAATGTCCCAATCATAGGCACTGAGCCATTGAGCTTTTAAGGTCCTGGGGCCCACTTCCCTTGTAGAATATCTATTCTTTTGTAATAAACCATCTTTTCCTCTATCCTAACTTTGGAAATCCCTGTGGGTGTACTCTGAGCCAATATCTGATGAGGTCATTTCACAAGCTGGCCAGGAGACAGGATTAATGTTTGTTAGTTCAATCTAAGTTAATTTATTTAAGTTTTAATTGGCATAGGAAGTGTTAGGATTCATTAAGGCCATTTCAGACATAATTGTTTCTGCTGCTGCTTCTTTCCACTCTCGTTTCCTTGCCCTTCCCTTGCTTCCATTCACCTCTTTTTCACTTTCATGTCAACGCTATTCTGCTTACCTCTCCTCCCTTCCTAAACACCTCTTTTCCCCTTGTCATGGTCCCTTTTCTATTTTCATGACCTATGGCACCACTTACACACACACACACACACACACACACACACACACGCACACACACACACAGACACACACTAAAAGCTAGTGTCCTCCTGTGAGCAAAGATATGCGGTATTTTTCTTTCTGAGTCTGTTACCCTACTTCATACAGTTTTTGGGTCCATCTATCTTCCTACAAATTTTCTAATTTTTCTTTTCATTAAGGCTTAATAGAATTCCATTGGGAATATGAGCCTTATCTTCCTTATCCACTTATCAGCTGATGGACATCTATGATGGTTCCATTACTTTGCTGTTGTAAATAGGGAATTGATTAGTATAAGTGTGCAAATACTTCTTTAGTAAGATAGATTTTGCATATATGCCTAGGAGTAGCACGAATAAGTTTTTGGTAAAGTCTGGAAGCTTATTTCCATAAAGGCTACACAAGATTGTGTTTCTCTTTCCTCACATCCTTACCAGAACTTATTAGCCTTTATTTTCTTGATGACGGGCATTTGATTTTGTTGTGGTGACATTTCAAAGTAATCTTGACTAACAGCTAAGAATATTGAAAAATTTCAGAAAATATTAATTGTTCCTATATATTTCTATGTGTGGGAACTCTATTCTATTTGTGAGTCTGTTATTGATTAACATTTTCTTCAGTTGGTGATAATTTGCAGTTCTTTATATATTCAAGATATTAACTTCTGAATAAATTGTAGGTAGAAAAGATTTTCTCCCATTTGTTTAAGGTTACATTGATGTTCACTTTGTTGACAGTTTGTTTCTCAGAATGTTTTGAATTTCATTTAATCCTGTTTGCTAATATTTGGGACCATTTCTTGTGCTACTGAGTCTTGTTTTGGTCTCTGCCTATAATGTGAGTAAGTTTTTCTTTAGTAGATTTACCGTTTCTGATTTTAAACTAAAGTCTGATTCATTTTGAGTTTATTTTTGTGCAGTGTGAGAATATGGATCAAATTTCATCCTTTTGTAAGTGTATATTCAATTGTGCCATCATCACTAATTGAAAAATACAAATTTAACATCTCCTATGGTTTGATAAGATACAAAGAATTATGTCACTTTTCTTGTATGTCTAAGGCTTGTGGCCTAGGATGTGATCAATTTTTGAGAAAGTTCCATGTGCCACTGAGAATCAGGTATTGAACTCTCTCATTATTGTACAGGACCTATGTGACATTTTATTGTTTGCTTTATGAAAATGTAAGACCCAGTATTTGGCACATAAATATTTACAACTGTCAGATCTTCTTGGCGAATTGCTCCCTTTATTAATTTGTGCTATCCCTTTTCATCCCTTATGATTGGTTCTGATGACCTTCTCATTAAAGCTAAGAGTGATGCTCCTGTCTATGGCTTTCGTTGGCTTGACTGGTTGATGTCCAGTGTCTGACTCTAAATATTTTCCTGGCTCAGTATATTTCTTGGACACAACAAGTGGTTGGACCATGTTTATTAATGCAGTCAGTTTATGTGTCATTTTATTGGACTATTGAATTTAATGGCTCAGTTCATAGGGGTTTACTACTTCCAGTGATTTAGTTAGTTGATATAATGGATGTTAAATTATTGCTATTCATTTTCCTGTTCTCTCACTAGTATTAGCAGTTTGCAGAGTAGATTCATTCCCAGCTCTCATATTTTCATATTTCCTCTCATGGAAAGTTTTATTTTTCTTTGTGTTTTTATAGATGAGACCGTTTTTCTCCTTTCTCCTTGTATAGTATTCCTTACATAAATTTCTGCAATGTTGGCTTAGCTGTTGTTGCAGTCAGCTCCACATTCGGGGAAGAACTTTGAACAAAATGCAGTTTGGGCAATGTGGTACTTTGATTCAGGTATCCCCCAGAAACTTAGGTGTTCTGAATGCTAGGTTCCCAGGTGGTGGAAATTTTTTTAAATTAACACCTCCAGGAGGCAGTGTATTGTTAGGGGTGGACTTATGGTTATGGTAGCCAATTTCCCCTTCCAGTGTTTGGAATTGTCCATCTGATGTTGACCAGGGAGTGATGTCCACCCTCGGCTCATACCATCATTTTCCCCTGCCATCATGGAGCTTCCCCTTGAGCCTATAAGCCAAAATAAACCCCCTTCTCTGTACAAGTTGCTCTTGGTCAAGTGTTTAATAGCAGAAATGTGAACCTGACTGAAGCAGTAATTTTGGTACCAGGAGTGGGATCATTTGCTGCCAGACAACTGACTATGTGACTTTGACCTTCTGGACCTTATTTTCAAGAGGAATATAGATGAATTTGAAACCTTGGCCTAAGAGATGCCTTGCAATGCTGTATTCTGGTCAGAGCTGAAAGACCTGAATGTAGTAACCACTATGGACTATGATACCTGGCTCATGAGGGTGCAAAAGAGCTTTGTCTGAACTGGGCTAGAAGAAGTTTGTGTGAGAGGCTTGCCATTATGCCTGTGTCCTGAGAACTTATGCAGGGTTGCTTTCTGTAGAAACAGGCTGGTGTATTCAGAGGGATATGGCACAGAAAGAAATCTTTGGGCTGAAACTTCTACCTCTTCAGCTGTAATTCTATGAGAGATTATAACCATTCAGATTGGGCCAGCTGACCTGCAGCGTGACAACAGAAAGTATGCAGTCTTTTGAAAGGGCCTGAATGTTCAAGGAGAGTCCTGTTCTTAAATTCTTCTTTATTCCCTGCCCCCTCTGGATTAACAAATTGGCACCCTACGTGGTATTATGGAGTATAAGAAATGCAGGAAAAAGAGGCTCATTGAATTTGCAACATGCTCTTGTGTTTTGGAAACTGCCATGGGCAGTGTGAAGCAGGTTTGCTGGATGCCTGCGAGGAGACCCGATGGAGTCCATGAGGATGAACTGTGGATTGCAGTGGTGACCCAATGGAGATGCTGGGACCACAGGGTGGACGGTAAGGAAACCTGCTGGCCCTGGATGAGGTTTTCTAGGACTGTGAGTAGCCTAGCTGGAGGGGTGGAATTGGAACTCCAGAGACTGTTGCTGGTTAGAATTATTGGGCTTGGAGACTTGCCACTGGCTACAGTTTATGATTCTGCTTATTCTTGCTAATTCATGCTTTCTGAATTTTTAAATTTGATATTTTTTCTTTCATTTCCAATATTTCTGATTGGTTCATTTTCAGGGTTTTAATTTCCTTGTTGAATTTTCCCTCCATATTTTTGAATTTTTCCTCCATGTTACCTTTTTTTTTTTTTTCCCACATGTGAAACTGTCTTTCTAGGTCCTGAGATGGTTTCCTTAGTTTGTGCTTCTGATTATTTGAGTTCCTTCATAGTCAGTGATCTTTTCAAAGGGAGGATGCTTAGTTGTTTCTTTGACATTCGATCTACTTCATGAGTTTTGTTTCCATAATTGGGGAGTTATTCTCTCTCTCTCTCTCTCTTTCTCTCTCCATATATATGTGTGTGTTTATCAGCTAGGATGGTTGTATTAAGCTCCACATTGCTGGTTTCTCTCAGAAAGTGATTGCCTAGGGATTATATTTCCTGCTGCTACTTAGAAAGAGGTCACATTAGTATCCCCTCCTAATTTTCAGGCAGTCCTGGATTTACCATTGTGTAGGAGACTCTTCTGTTGTGCACTTGCCTCCCCATCAAGGGTCTATGGTAATGTTGTGGAGGATATCTATAGAAAGTGGAGCTTGTAGATTAATGCCTCCCACTTAAGCATCTTTATTGCCAAATATGTTGATTCTAGTTCACCACACTGCACTCCCCTGTAGTCTGACCCTGGCAATTATTTCCTGTGAATGACAGTCACATGTTCAGTTTCCCTGGTCATGCTCCGTTATTTCATACCCGCATACTTGTTCTGTCCTGGCCTTCTCTCTGCATTTTCTTTATGTCAGCCTGTTTCTCCCTAACATGCCTGGTGCCATTTTTGTTGACTGTCACAGGTAGGAGCCAGACTGCTGGAGGTCAGGCAGGTTAGATTTCAATGAGCAAAGTCAAATTTCTTAGAGACAACAAAATGATAGTGGTTGGAGCTATATGTTTCCTAGTGGTAGAAGTGCAGTGGTGATGCCCTTCTGTAGAGACCTTACTAGTAGTGATGCCTAAGTGTGGTTCACAGAGTAGCCATGACACCAGTGTCTGGAGCAGGAGTGACAGCAGGGCAGGCACACAGGTTGATAGGTGAACGTTCTCTGCCATGCTGCATGAAAGCTGCTCTGTAGTTCTGACGGTCAGTGGGGACACTGTATTCTAGTGCTACAGTAGTACTAGCCTTATAGAAATCACCCAACCAAAAGCAGCTTGTGGGGAAAAAAATAGGTTTACTTTGCCTTACAGGCTCGAGGGGGAAGCTCCACGATGGCAGGGGAAAAGATGACATGAGCAGAGGGTGGGCATCACCCCCTGACCAACACAAGGTGGACAACAGGAACAGGAGAATGTGCCAAACACTGGCATAGGAAAACTGGCTAGAACACCCATAAGCCTGCCCCCAACACTACACTGCCTCCAGGACACGTTAGTTCCCAAATCTCCATCAGCTGGGAACCTAGCACTCAGAATACCTAAGTTTACAGGGGGCACCTCAATCAAACCACCACTTTCAGCAACTTGTTCAGTGTAACTTCTAAAAGCAGCATCTTATGGGCAGTAAGGCTTACATTTCTATTCTGTAAAACTTTGTATTTATTCTAGCAGTGCATGAGAGGTACTGCTCCAAACTGTGACATGGATTGGACAATGTGAAATTGTAAAATCATGTAACAACATTGCCCTATTTATAGGAGACAGAAATTGGCTAGGCAGTTTAAAGGAGATGGACCCCAAAGTAAATAGCTTTCTCTTGGCTAAGTGCAAGAATTGTCCTTGGGCTTATAGGAGCCAATCTAGACAATTACACTTTACTACAGGTCATAAACATCAGAAGGATTTGGGCTTTTCTTATCTCTGTCCCCTAAGGGAGTCATTCTTTTACCTAGAGAATAACATTCTAAGAAGATTACCCCTTTCTAAAATTCTTGACCCCAGATCCTTGGCATCAGGAGTAAACTGGCTAAACCACCCATCCAATGCCAGGCTGGGGGGCTCATAAAAATCCTGTGAGCCATGATTTCCTCACATAGCCACTACCCACAAAGAATTCAGACCTAGACTGGAGAGATGGCTCAAAGGTTAGGGTGCTTGCCTGCAAAACCTAACAACCTAGTTTTGATTTTCCAGTACCATGGAAAGCCAGATACACAAAGAGGAGTGTGTGTCTTGAGTTCATTTGTAGGGGCGAGAGTTCCTTACCCATTCTCTCTGTCTCTCTGTCTCTCTGTCTCTCTCTCCAAATAAATAAAAATTTAAAAAATACATTAAATGATCCAGGGCTGGAGAGATGGCTTAGCAGTTAAGGTGTTTGCTTGCAAAGCCGAAGGATCCCGGTTTGATTCTCCAGGACCCACGTAAGCCAGATGCACAAGGATTCACATGCATCTGGAGTCCCTTTGCTGTGACTGGATGCCCTGGCATGCCCATTCTCTCTCTCCCTTTCAAATAAATAAATAAATAAATAAATAAATAAATAAATAAATAAAATATATTAAAAAAAATAATCCAGATCTGAGACTCGAGGTGGGCCTCTGGGAAAGAGCTCCAACTTCTTTCCTTCTGTTTTGGGCTTAAGGCCCCTCTTCTTTTCTCCCTTCTAAAATTTTAAGCTATAGTAAAATCTTCCTGAACCTTATCCTCTGTTTGTCGATTTCATTCTTTGAGTTAATAAGAATCTGGGAATACCCCAGACTATTAGTGTGTTGGCATACAAGGAACCCTCAAATTCCTGTATTCCTTTTCTTGGTGTGACTGGTGCGGGGACGTCAGAAGGTAACAGTTCTGCTTCCCGTGAGCCTCATGGCAGGAGGCGCCATCTGTTCACTCCCTAATTTCCCATTGCCATCTTCGGCGCCACTTTCCTCTCCTTGTGAGCTGGGCATATTTGAAGATTTAGTAAATGGTAGATTTTAGAAAATTCTGTGGGGCACATGTATTAGAAGTTTTGTTTTCTCTTTCCACATGCTTGAAAATACAATAACAAAATGTAAATGCTATGTCTGGAACATTGACTGAGTTTTGTCAGGAAATATTTTGTGTTTGCTCTGTGGACATTGACCTGCATTTTGCATACTAGTGACCAGTGCTATTCTGCGGGAAGTGCAGATTCTACCTGGGAGTGCTGGTTTGTGTCTGCAGCGGTCTCTCAGGACACAGTATGTACAGAACAGTGTGTATAATCAAGGGCTCACACAGGACTTCATGTGGGACTCTGCTCACTGGGATTTCCCATGGGGTCCACAGAGCCAGAATGTGTGCACCCCACACTTGGTGGCTAGAGCTAGAGGATTGTGGCAGACAGAACCATGTCATACAAGACTCACAGGCTGTGACTCTGCTGCTGTTACTTGCTATACAAAACCTGGACCATAGTTGGGCAGAAGGATCAGCACACAGGCTCAGCGAATAATCTGGGTCCTAATGTCCTCCATGTAAGTGCTGGAAGCCAGCTGCCTAGGCAGTGGAGGATTGCTAAATGGTTAGAGATACCTGCTAGTGATCACATCTCTCTGATGCTTTTTGATTTGCCCTTTATTTAGATAAAGTAAGATGTTTTACCTTGGACAGTTTTATATTCTCTTTGTTACATGTGGTAAATAAATCACAGTATGGATTTCCTAATCCAGACAGGTTGACAGATTTTTATAATGAATTCACCCTGAGTGTTATCATGCTTGCCTACTATCTAGATTAAAGGAGTCAAAATGATTTTTCTTCAAAAATTTTTGGAAGCTCAACCTGCAAGGGTATTGAGACCTTCCCTGTCTCATGTAATTATTAGAAGCGATTGGTTTCTCTGACCACATAGGTTTCACTATTTGTTTCAGTTTTGCCACTACTGGTTTAGTGGCTGAGAAATAAACCATAGACCTTAAAAAAAGAAAAAGCCCTGTATATAATGGATAATATAGAGTCACAGTGGTGAAGAGAGGCTCAAGTCCATAGACTCTGCCTCCACATCATCACCACTCAGGAGGTCAGTGATACCAGGCGTGACAGACCACATTGGTAGATGATAAATCCATATGTCTGGTTTTCCCTTGTGGCTGCACACAGGGGAAAATGAAAATAAAGGGGGTATTGGAGTATACTATGGAGCAAAAGAGAAAAGAGATTTGAGAGACATTCCAAAATACATTTTTTTTTTTTTACAGATGAGTATAGAAGATACATCTTCATCATAGACTTCCCTAGACAGTATTTATGCATGGTCCAGAGGGCTGGAGGGATGGCTTAGCAGTTGAGGTGTTTGCCCACAAGGCCAAAGGACCCAGGTTCAATTCCCCAGGACCCACGTTAGCCAGATGCACAAGGGAGCGCATGAGTCTGGAGTTCGTTTTCAATCGCTGGAGGCCCTGGTGTACCCATTCTCTCTCTCTTTCTCTCTCTCTTTCTCTGTCAAATAAATACATAAATTAAAAAATAAAATTAATCGTGGTCTAGAAGGTGTGTTTTGTTCAGCTTTTCTTGCTCCAAGATAACAAAACAAAACAACAACAACAACAACAATAAAAAACATGTTATGGCACCTCAGCACGCTTGGCTGTCATGGGAACATACATGCTGATATCTGCTTAAGGAATAAGTCTGAAAACCCCAGAGTCTTGCTTTTCTAACCAAGTAAAAGTGCCACACAGGTTATTGAGACTTTAAGTCAGGATCAGCACATTGAGATATTGACTCTGTGTTTCTTTCACTTTCTATACCTAATGGTAATATAAATTATCATAACTGCAAGAATGCTATGTAAATTCATGGTAAATTGGATTTTGAGAAATTAGATACCCCCACCCACCCAACTCATACCCCAAGCAGCTTCAAACCATGTGTCATACTTTGCCTCAGGTAAATTGGCCAAATATTCCAGTGACAGGGAAAAGGAGACTAGCAAGCACAATATGCTTTTGGTCTCTACTTTCTCTCTTGTCTAAGATCACTAAACCTTGGCTAGAATGTACTTCTCAAACTTTTGTAGTCAGAGAAAATAAACATAACAAACAAGCAATAACCACATTTAACTGGGGCTTATAGCAAGCTGGAATTTTATAATTTAACAACATGTGAAGTGGGAATCTTAATTTGTAATATGATATAATGAGTATAATTCAAATCTGTCATTGCTAGTAAAATCATTTATAAATGTGTTAAACTTAGTGGTAAGGATTATTTCCAGAGCAGTTATCAAGTTTAACCTTTATTTGTAGATCCATTCATTTAAAATTATATTGCATAGGATTTGTTAAAAAAAAAAAAAAGAAGGACTTGGATCAATAGGTGATAAAGTCTTTATGTGTATGCTGGGTAAATATTACAAAACAAGTCTATCATTTTTCCTAGGTTAAATTTATTTTTAAAGTTTTTGGTGACATAAATAATAAGAGAGGAAACTTTCAGGATGTCTTCTAAAGAAAAAAATATTGTTTTCAAATTGTTTTAGAATTGCATGGATAGAATGGTTAATAAGGGAAGTTTTGTTGGTAGTTATGATGAGATAGAGTAGTTAAATGGCAAACTGGAAAGGAATATTTTTGGAAAGGAAACTTTAAATGCTGTATGCTATGGATGTTTGATGAGAAAGTTTTTTTGGGGGGATGGTACATAGGTTATAAAGTAAAAAGTATGAGTAGATAGTCTGAGAATGTTGAACAGAAAGATTATGAAAGAAACACAAAAATTTAGAAGGACCAAAGCATCCTTTATAAATGTATATATTCTGTCTCTTTTTTAAGGTTTTTTTTATATGTTATGTACATACTCAGTGTATATATAGCCATATTGGTACCATCGCTAGCCTTCTCCCTGTCCTCCCCACTCCAAAGAGACCATCCTCGTTGGGAATTGTGAGTCGTGCACTGTGGGGGGGGGGCAGTTATGGGTAAGAGGCAATGTCTCTGTGCATAATGTCCCAACTTGTGGCTCTAACAATCTTTCTGCCCCCTCTTCCACAAATTTCCCTGAGCCATGTTGGGTCCATTTTAGGTTTACTTCAGTGATGAGGTCTTGGGAACCTCTATGTCTCTGGATCTCTGGTTTGGTAGGAGTTGAGTGTCCTCAGTGTCTATCTCCTTCACTCTTGTGCTGGTACCAGGTCCACCAAGAAAGCAGCACTCTTGCTCATTTCCCCAATTACTCTCTGATTTCAGCTGGGGCCCTGGTGAGGTGCAATGGGCTGAATCTCTCCTCAGGTTCTGCATCCATCTGAAAAGAAAAAGCAGATTCTCCAATGGAGAGTGAAGTGAGCACTGAAAAATTGCGATAACCATTATTATTTTAGAGGGAATTTAATAGGTGTAGGCCCTCTTGAAGCGCAAGATTGCTAGGAGCTTAATATTGGAGACTGGACTCCACTTTTGGATATGGTTCTTACTTGTTTCCTAGTTCCAGCTATGGGTTCTGTTCCATTGAGCAAATCTGTTAGCCAATTCAAGAGCAGTTGGTTACACACCATGGCTGTGTGCCACTATTGCACTTGGGTGAGCATCATGTCAGGTTGTTTGCTGCTGAGTAGCTTAGACCACGAGTTGCTTGGACAGATGTTGGTCATTTTCCCCAGTTGCTCATGTGGCACTAGACAAGCTGATTGTTTGAGACAAGCTGACTCTTTTTCAGATTCCAGCCAAGTCTCTCCATGTTCTATACCAATAGCATATGGCATCTTTTGAGTAGGGTCTCACCATTAACTTTTGGTCGGTAATCAAGTGCTGTGACAGAAATCTATCTTTTTTCAGAAACCTTGTAGGTCTCTGTGGCGTGGTGTGGTGTGATGTGCTATGGATGTTAAACTGCATCTTGGTACTGGGAGGAAGAAAAAGATAGGTAATATAAAGGAGAAAGAAAGAAGAGAGAGAGAAAAAAAAATAGAAGATTAAGATTAGTCTTCCTCATACTCTTTCCATGGCTCATGAATCAGTTGTTCCCTCCAAGGACCTGATGAAGATTCAGTGTTTTAGTGTGTCTTCCAGGATACAGAATTTTATGGTGCCTTTTCCCTTCAGGTCCAGTTTTGTGTCACCTCCCCCTCCCTTAACCTTTCTTCCTGTCCCACCCTCTCTATTGTCCATTCCTCTCTTGATTTCTGGCAACTAATTAACCCTCTGATAGATAAGATTTTTGAAAGACACATGAAATGGGTAAGCTGAGTCATAATAAGATTAAGATTTATTATTAGTTACTGATTTTTCTCTTACAAAACAAATTCTCATAATGGTCAATTGCTATGTTTATAACTTTAATTTTACAATAAATAATAATAAATAATAAATAATTTAACTTCATTCATTGTAACTTTTTGTCTTAGGGAGACAAGAAATTCTTCCCCAAATCTTAATAACCTGTGTGTTCTCCCAGTTTTTGAGGTGCCCCCTATCATAATTCTTGCATTGAAGTGAGCAACTTGTAATGCTAGAATGCTGCTTATTAGCAACGTAATTTAATAATAAACTGTTAGATATCTGGTGGAAGCTTCATATATTTCAATACAGTAACAAAAATGGTGACACATAAAATTACTGGATGTTAATCAAAAGTAACCCTGAATAATGTATGTCAGATTGGTTGCTATAGATTTCTGTATCAGAAGTGCTTGAGTCTAGTCCAATTTAGAGAAAATGATTAAAGCTACTAAAAATATCCACAGGCACATAGATGTATTTAAATTTAATAGCCTAGTAAAGACAAGCTTCTAGGATTTCAACTTTAAAAGAAGTGCTTGTTTATGTATGCTACAATAGTAGTCATATGTTCTTAAGCACAAAAGAGATTCAAGAATTCAATTCTGAGTTTAGATTGCCTTACAGACTCAATTTAAAACTCAAAAATTTAGACGGGTTTATGTACCTATTATAATAGGTTAAAACTTTGACATGTTGTTTGATTTGGGTTTGTTGCTAACACACACAGTTGCTCAAGTGTTGTACTTATAGTTATAACTATCAAATGTTTTAGACATAGAATAAATGATTTACATACTCCAAAACAATAGAGTTATAAATGATGCCCAGAGCATAGAATCTCCCAAATCAGGAGCCTGCTGTTTGGTATTATAATACCTAAGCAAGGACCCCTAGGTCTAGACTATGTCTGACCACCGCTTTCCTGGAATGGAAATTGGTACTAAGAAACACATGATAAGATTGGGAAGGCTTCTCAAGGACAAATAGAAAATCCTGTTTTATTTCTCAACAGGCTAGTTGTGTCCTTAAAAAAAAAAAAAAAAAAAAAAAAAAAGAGCATACCTGTTTCCCTAGAGTCTTCCTAAAAAACAGACTTGATCCATTTTGCTTGGTCAGCCTGTTCTGCATCTCAGAGGTGTACAGCAATAGGGATATACTAAAAATCAGTGCAGTTGTGTCATTTGTGCCCATAATAGTTGTTTTCATGCGATTTGAGCTTAAAATATCATAGGATATGTTCAATCTGCCACTAGAATTCTTGAAAATTTCATTTAATTTTTACACTTGTCATTAACTTATTTCTAGTAAAATTATTATTTCTGACATGTCTATGATTTTTGAGACACATATGTACATATGTGAATCTGAACATTTTAGGGTGTTTTCTTTCTTGCAATTGTAAAATTAATATATGTGAATTATCTCATGTTTACCTGTTCTCTGCCCTTTTGAAATATGTTTTTCTTGTAATGGACAAATCGAAACTAAAGAGAAAGAGAGAGAGAGAAAGAGAGAGAGAGAAGGTTAAATTCAGAAGTAGCCATGAAGCTTGCTTAACCTCCTGAGAGCCTTGGAGCTATCTTTATTGTAGGTACTGGGGAATCAAACTGGGCCCTCAAGCTCTGCAAGCCAGGGTCTTTAACTCTGAGCTATCTCTCTCGGCCAAATTTTGAGTGAAATGGCGAAAGTCTCTGTGCCAAGGTCAGAGGATAGGAAAGTGAGGGATAGCTGAAAGACTGGGAATCAAGTTTACCCCAACCATCTTTAAGATCCCAGCACAGGTCGGCAACACTCATCAATACAAAGGTTGAAAAAGGCCAAGGTTTCAGGTTGCTTACTGGCAACTGTTAATTCTGTCATATACATGGAGGACTCTGGAGATCTTGAAGGACTCAGTTTGAAAGAGGAGAAAAGGAGGAAGAGGTTGAGCCAGAGGAGTGTCTCCATGAGGGAGGAGCAAGAGGAAAAAAGGGCACCTGGAGGGAACCAGGCTTGGCACCAATTATTAGATGAGAACCAGGACTGGGGACAACTGAGGCAACGTGGACATGAAAGAAAGAGAAGACGTCTACCGTACAGATTGACCTTCCGGGTCACCTCCTTTGCTGACTTCTTGTGTAGGCCCCGCCCCCGAGGTCAGTCAGGCACATCTGTTTAAGTCAGCATGTTCTGTGACTTCTGGTGACATGTTAACCCTTCGGAATCTGCTTTTTCCACAGGGCTCCTGCTCCCCATCTCAGGCTTTGTGTTCTATGGGCTCAAAGCCTTTGAGGAGTCTTTGATTCCGCCCAGGATCTCCGCATAGATCTCACTGAACATAAGCCACCAGAGCCAGCTCAGAGGGTCACACTGCACTCTGCCTAGACCTGCTGCATCTTAAGACAGTGATGTTCAAGTTCTGCTTCCCTTGTGCTTTGGACACAATTCCAAAAGGAAACTTAGGATCACAATGACATTTTTTTTTGTTTGTTTGTTTGCTTATTTGTGTGTGTGTGTGTATATATATATATATATATTTATATATACACACACACACACATATATATACACATATATAATAACAATTATTATTATTAGTTATGTATACAGTGTGCATACAGCCACCATGCTGGTACTGTCATTAGCCTCCTCTGTCCTCCCTCTTATGCAGGGTGAAGGAGATTGAGATTTGTTTTTGCTCTCTCCCTGTTGCCCTTGACTCATCACACTCTTTTGCTTTCCTCCAAGGCCAGCAGGGTTGAGCTCCCTGCCACTCAGGTGTCCTTCTTGTAAAGTCTCCTGGCCTCCCTAGGGCCTACTCCTACTCTGTGGCTTGTACCTCTCTTCATAGGTAAAGGACGATGTTCCTCCCTCTCTCTATAAGAAGTCACCTGTCCATGGCTCCTCTCCCTGCCCTGCCCTTTCCTTGGAGTCTGTGCAGCCCTTATGGCTTCTCTCAATGAGCCAAGTGGCTGGAGAGGAGCTGCAACTTCTCCCAGCAGCGGAGATAACAGGAAAGCTGCCTCACACAACTTTTTCCTGGCCAACATCCCTGTTCTGATCATATTTCCAGCTTTGTCATAATGGTGAGTTCTGTTTTCCCATATTGATTTATGACCAACATAAAGACTCCATAGTGAATTCCAGGTCAGCCTGTGCTCCAGTGAGACCCTACCTTGGAAAACCAAAAAGAAAAGAAAAAAAAAAAAAAAAAACGAAGTTAAAAAGACAATTTAGTTATAATAGAACTGAAACCTGATTTTTTTTTTTTTTTTTGCCTATAAAAGTAGGTTTTCTTTAATGTTGATCTGCTCTTGGTAACATGTACAGAGGACTTTCTTAGAAAACAAGGACTTTTAAAAATATTTTATTTTTAGTTTTATTTATTTTACAGAGAAAGAGAGAGAGAGAGAGAGAGCATGGGTGCGCCAGAGCCTCCAGCCCCTGCAAACGAACTCCAGACACATGCGCCCCCTTGTGCATCTGGCTAACGTGGGTCCTGGGAATCAAACCTGAGTCCTTTGGCTTTGCAGGCAAATGCTTTAACCACTAAGCCATCCCTACACCCCAAAACAAGGACTTCTTATCTTTTACTAAATAAACCATGTAACATTTGATTATTAAACTTTTCCAAGGCTTAGTGCACATGTTCCACACTGGTCAAAGCTTCTGTCTGATGGATAGCCACTGCCCAGTAATAGAGAAAATTTTATTTTAAAGAAGTATTTCTATCTGGGACATTAAATTATATAATAACATTAGCCTTATTTTTCCTTTCTTAACCTGAGACACTCCCATTAGTTTTTCTGTATCTAAGATATAATCCTTTAGGAAAGCATTCATTATCTCCATAAATACTGAGCAAACTATATAAAATTAAGCAAAAGTATGAGTCTATTAAAGGCATTCTATGCATATACCATGATAAGGGGATTTTAAACATAACAACAAATTCACAATTGGTTGCAGAGTCTTTCTCCAGTGAACACCTTATAGAAAAATATTAAATCAAAAAAGACATATTACCTGGGGTGGAAACCTACTACTGTGGTCATCACACACACACACACACACTCACACACTACAGAGAGGAAGACAGAAAGAGGGAGGGAGGGAGGGAAAGACAGAGAGGGAAAGGAGAGTGAGTATGGGGTATGCATATGTCAGGCCATTTTGCCACTACAAATATGCTCCAGATGCATGCACAACGTTGTGCATGTGGCTTTTTAAATTTTTTGGTTTATATTTATTTATTAGAAATTGACAGACAGAGAAATAGGCAGATAGAAGAGCAAATGGGCATGCAAGGGCCTCCAGCCACTGCAAACTAACTCCAGATGTGTACACCCCCTTGTGCATCTGGCTAATGTGGGTCCTGGGGAATCGAGCCTCGAACCTTAGGCTTCACAGGCAAGGGCTTAACCACTAAGCAATCTCTCCCGCCCTGCATCTGGCTTTATGTGGGTACTACGGAATTGAACTGAAGCTATTAGGCTTTGCAACCAAGTGCTTTTAATTGTGGAGCCATCTCCCCACCCCTTCTATTTATTCTTTTTTTTTTTTTTTTTTTTTTTTGGTTTTTCAAAGTAGGGTCTCACTCTAGCCCAGGTTGTCCTGGAATTCATTATGTAGTCAAGGGTGGCCTTGAACTCATGGTGATCCTCCTACCTCTGCCTCCCAAGTGCTAGGATTAAAGGCGTGCACCACCACGCCCAGCTGTATTTATTCTTAATATAAACAAAATGATAGAAAGTTTTAGAGAACCAAGGCCTTTCCAGACTTATGCAGAAAATGCTGCAAAAAAAGTCCTTGCAACCTACCTGCCATCGCCGGCAGAAGCAGTGTGGGAACACAGTGCACCACTCACTCCTGCGGCCCCGTGCTGGGACACAAGGCCAGCTGAACTGGACATACATATCCTAATCAGACTCAACTCCACTTTAAGTGCCTGTGTGATTCTGAGCACATTAATCAAGTCATGCACACCTCATACTCAGGTCATATATTAACTTAAAGACACTTCTCTTTTACAAACCTTTAAGAAAGGAAAACTTAGTTTGTTTCTTGGCTGTTGTTAGAACTCTCTTTCAGTACTCCCACCATGCTGTGTATGGCCCTAATATCTCCCTTAATAAACCTCTGCCATGAGGAATGATCATGTCTCGACCCCTCTCTCTCAAATTTCCAGTTTTCTTTTCCTCACTGCCAGCTCCTCCCTTCCCCCTCTCCTCTTTTCCTTCTCTTCCTTTTGATATAAGACAGGAAATAAAATGAGCTGATGGAGAGGCTATGAGAAATCACACACACACACGCACACACACACACACACACACAGTGACATGTAACAGAACAAGTGCCAGAAAGCCTGCTGTACAAATGCACAAGAGAGCCTGCATTACGTGTATGACCCAAAAAGGCCAATTTCTCAGGGCACTAAGCTGTTGAAGTTCTCTCCTTCATCTCTGCTCTGCTTCACTTCCTGTCTTGAAGCATCTTCTTTTTTAGTTTAATGCTCTGCTTATAGTAGCATATACCTTTCTCTATCTGTTTCCTGGTTCTGGAAAAAAAGAAGCTGGGAATCCCCGAGGATGCCTACGAAAACCTCACATCTAGTGCTACCAAAGCAACACTATACACTTAAAGAACGGATAAAAATTCTCATATCTTTTAAGGATATGAAATACTAAGAAGCTTCATCCATTGCGGACATGAATAGAAAATTATCTAAAAACACTTTGGAACATGATTAAGCAACTGTTTACAAAATGACTCTTAGGCATTTATTCGATTTACTTACTCTTTAGCACACACAATTAATCTCAGTGAGTTTATAGCAGCTTTAGTTTAGTTGTCAGCAACTAGAAATGCCCTTCAAGTGATAAATGGATCGAATATGGCATGCATTCATCCAAATGAAGAAGTGGTAAAAAATAAATGAGCTATAAAGCAGGGAAAGAGGACAAAATTCAATTAATATTTTTAAGTGAAAAATGCCAATCTTAAAACATTATATACCTAGTGAATCAAACTATATGGCATTGTGGAAATAAGAACATTAGTGGAGAAACTAAAGTCAGGGGTTATCCTGAGTTTGGAGAGGAAGGTTGAAAGAACAAAGGATGTGGGAATTTTTGTGAGGTGATAAAAATGTTCTTCACTATCATTGCAATTGATATTTGACATTACCCAATTGTCAAAAGATATAAAAATACATTTCTGTTCATACCTTGTGTATATATATATATATATATATGATAGATAGATATAGATATATAGATATAGTGACTTACTTGTAGTGTGAGTGGAATGAAAACCATTAAGACAAAATACAACTTGACATGGAAATGGATGAGGATGGTAACACTGCTTATTATAAGGTATGGATGTATCTCTCAGATCATCTACAATGACAGTGAATAAATAACTGAATAGATGGTAAATTGTGGATTCTGATTTCACATAATCAGAGTCAAAATGTACAGAAAAGCAAAAGACAGAACTTGTATGGCCTGTGTGATCATAAGCTACAAGTAAATACATCATCATAAATCCATATGTTATTGAATTGGAGTACAAAGAGTAGCATACAGAAATATTTCTACTTGTATATGCATTGGTAGGTATATTAACACATGTTTTCTTTCTCTTCAGCTTAGAAGAGGTAAATTAAATGGCTCTGGAAACA
The DNA here is from genome assembly GCA_036346955.1 of Dipus sagitta. Classification (NCBI taxonomy): domain Eukaryota; kingdom Metazoa; phylum Chordata; class Mammalia; order Rodentia; family Dipodidae; genus Dipus; species Dipus sagitta. Next base: position 39,520,520 of record CM070784.1, read on the forward strand.
GTGAGTATACATAGTATCCAGTTCTTGGTCTTCCATTCTGTTCTTCAATAAAAAAAAAAAAAAAAAACTAGGTTCTCTGGAGAAATGACTATTTCCAGAAGTGGTGACATAAAGTATCCAAGATTGTCCTGTGGCAACACCTTGCGATAGAACACAAGAGAATATTCAGCTGCACATATCAACACAATTGCAAATATAAATTAGTGTGTCATAGTGTCACATGGATCAGGGTGGAGCTTTGAATGACCTATATCCCCAAAATTTGAACACAAAAATAAAATAGAATTGAGGGCTGGAGGGATGGTTTAGCATTTTAAGCATTTGCCTGCAAAGCCAAAGGACCTAGGTTCAATTCCCCAGGAATCCATCGCTATCCAGATTCACAAGGGGACACACACACCTAGAGTTCATTTGCAGTGGCTGGAGGCCCTGTCGCACCTATTCTCTCTCTCTCTCTCTCATTCTCTCTCTCTCCCTCTTTCTCTGTCAAATAAATAAATAAATAGAAATAAATATTAAAAATAATGAAATAGAATTAACTTTTAGCCTAAATTTAAATTTTCATGTACCATACAAATAATAGTACATAATCTTATAAATTAAGAACTGGGAGAGAAAAATCTATTAAAAAGAATCACAAATTGTGTGCTTCATGGCATAATTGTTTAATCAAGTATTAGCTATGCATAGAGGTTTTTGTCCAAAGAGAGAATAATAGAGTGGTATACAGTGAAGGAAAGAGTTGTACACAGTGAAGAAATTTGGAAGACTCTTCCTCACTATAGATCAAGGTCCCATCAGTTATAAATTAGAAATTATTTTATAGCATGCACCTTCAATTTACATGTGAGAAACTGACACTTTTTCACATCCATGGTTTTCGTTGCCAAAACCCCAAACACTAGCATAATCATGCCAGACAAATTCTAATTGATAAGGAGCTGAAAATAAATTTGAGAGATTTTTCTAAACTTTTTCAAAGATTTTATAAACAGGACAAATCTAAGAAAGTACACAGTCAATGGTGCATCACAATTGGGTGCCATAAGAAATTATGAAATAGCTACTAGGATAGAAAAATATCCATGAGGTAAAATCTAACCAATTTCACTATGGTCTTTGTTTATTGATATTGGCTCATCATTCATAACAAATGAATCATACATATAATTGGTCAATAACAATGGAAATTATGTTTAAAATATGATGATTCTATGTATCAAAATATTTCTATACAGTTTCAAGTATTCAACAATATCTGTGAAAAATAAAAGTGACAATCTTCATTGACTTTTTAGTTTTATAAAAATAAAAGGGTAAAATAAGTGTAAACTTTGTAGAAGAAAGTATTAGGATAAAGATTTGGTCGTGGGGAAAACAACACGGATAACAACCGTGTACATACAGTGAGCTCTTAAGACAGGGATGTTAAAATTGCAATGGAAAGTACAGTCTTCACACTGTATATGCCTGATGAGTCATTTACAAGAATTTCCTACTTTATTTTAGTAAAGTAAATCTTACCCTAATCAGTGTTATGGAAATAGTTACAAAAATGTTTGTGTGATTGCGTGCATGCATGCACAGACACATGTGTGTATGTATATTATGGGTATGGGAAGGAGGGAATGAGAACAGAGAAAAAGACTTTTTGATCCAAATGTAAACATCATCAACTAGCAGATTTGCTTCATTTAGGTTAAAATGCATTAAAACTTGAGACCCATCCTGAACAAAGCTGTAAGAAACAGATGACCTGGCCCCACAGGTGTCTGGCTACTGGGCTGTTTGCCTTAGATCAGGGCCCTGCGCTGTCATCGAGGTGCCTCAGTGTGTATGTCCCTGTGGGTGAGGTGGTTCTTAGTATTAGCAAACCACTCAAAGTGACTCCCCAGATGTGGCACAGTCCGACCAGGAGGCCAGGCCCAGGCAGCACAAGCACCGCAGAGTCGGGAGCAGAGGCTTCTCTGTGTCAGTTTTCAGTTCAGCTGAGTCACCTATTGTAGAATTAAATGTGAAATTTACAGTGGCTCATGCTGAAAGTAGAAAAACCTGACCAACTTCCCAAGGTTCAAAATAACATTCCAAAAACGATTCACATGGCCATGCCATACAGGTTACGTTTATAGCCAGAGAATGGAAGGACAGCATAGAAATAACCCATTTCCTGCTTTAGAACTTGTCCCACATAGACATGGGTGGATAAGCTTGAACTCTGTGATTATCTGAGTCATTAATGCATGCTAGGAGATTGTGGTTCATCCTGCCTTGTATGCACTGTCAAGAAGCTGATAGAGTCATAATCTTTCATCTGAATGTGAGCATGGAAATGTTCTGTGGAGATCCTAGAGTCCATTGCCTTTTGTGTGTGGGGAATCTTGCATCTGATGCTTTTTTCTTGACTTCTAAAATATTATTTATATATTAAATTATTGTGTGTGTGTGTGTGTGTGTGTGTGTTGCACCAAGATCTCTGGCCACTGCAAACTAATGCCAGATGTTTGCACCACTTTTAGCCCCTGGCATTATGTGGGTTCTTGGGAATTAAACTCAGGCCATCAGGTTTTGCAAACAGGTGCATTTAACCATTGAGCAATCTTCTCAGCCCTTCTTGGCTTTTTGATGATTTATCTTATTAGCGTATTTAAAACTCGTACAAGTCAAGTTAATTGAAAGAACCTGGTTAAGACTCTTACTAGACTTAACTTGGCTTTTCTTTTTTTCTTTAATTTACAGAACCTGTTTTATCTTGTTTGTTTTGGTGGTAATGTCTACAGCCAGATCAGTCAGCATTCCCACATTCCCTCTTAATAACTTCAGAATATCACATGGTTTCCCATAGTACGAAGTTTTAAATATTTTATTTTTAAATGATCCAGGGTGTGATGCCTTTTTATTTTATTTTATTTATTTATTTGAGAAAGACAAAGAGAGAGAGAAAGAGAGAATGGGGGCTCCAGGGTCTCTAGTCGCAGCAAAAGAGCTCCATAAACATATGCCACCTTGTATATGTGGCTTACATGGGTACTGGGGAATTGAACTTGAGTCATTACGCAGGGCAGGCAAGTACCTTTACTGCTAAGCCATTTCTTCAGCCCCTTTTTAAATGTTTTTATGTGTTCATTAAAAAGGATATAAAATGATAATCAAAAACTTAAATTACAATGAAGCAGAGTGTTAATCTACGTCCATCCAATGGGAGGTTGTAGTCAGTGTTAAGGTTGTGGGTTTTCTGCCAAAATTTTGACCTTTGAGTAATGCGATCTGTGTTGTATTTTGTGAATCTTGAACAATTTTAGGGGGCGGGGGGCAACAAAGAACACGTATGGAGTATTTGTATAGAAAGAAAAGCTAACAAGTCGTGTTTTAAATGTTTGCAATTAGATTTGTTCTGCCCTCCAGGCTTGCTGGTGGTCATTTGTACATTTCAAACAGTTCTTGGTTCCAGTCGGAGAGGAAAGATGAGGTGCACAGAAACCGAGGCTTCTGGGAGGCTTCTCTGCGCAGCGCAAAGCCCGGAACCCGTGGAGCTGTAACTACTATCCAGGCAGAAAATTCCTTAGCCTCCAAAGCTTCAGGCTACTGGCAAGTACAGGTCCAGCCAGGGCACAAGCTCACTGGAACAGCACAAAGGCAGCACAGGACAACCGGAGGAGGATCGTGCGCACTTCCCCGAGTCCCGGTCCCCACCTGCGTCTCCTATTCCAGGTCTGCACGCCCTCAGTTTCAAAAATGAGTATAGTCCCCATTGATGGGAAAAGTGTTCTCCTATTTGTTGTTTTGCTTATTTTAATTTTCATGTGGGTTAGCTTATGTTTTTGAATTATCAAAGTTTTTATTTGTTTTAATATTTTTCTTTCTAAGATTTTTCTAAATTGTTGTTTTTGCAGCGTTTTTATTAATTTTTTAAATTATTTCATTTTATGTATATTTTATCTGTGCTTTTTAATTTTTTTAATCTTGCTAAAGATTTGGTCATTTTATGTTTTTATTTATTACATTAAATGTTGTGTTTAATCTTCCATAGTTCATTCATTTTGTTTATTTGTTTTACTGAATTATTTATATTTCTTGTTAAATTAAATGTACAAATAAAATTTATGTTATAATATGAAAATATAACTTATTTTCTTGAAAATTTAGCACACATTATTTTTCTTTACACTTATATGCTAATGAATTATATCTTGCTATTAAAGTTAAAGGGAAATATTCTGGATAATTCCTATTATCTCACATTTTTCAGACTTCCTCATTAGCTCAAAACTCTTTATAAATATATGCACATGTATATGCTTGTGTGTGATATTTTGAGTAAAGAAGAAGTTTTTAAATAGTTTTAATTTTTATAATTTTCTTTCATTAAGATATTTATCTACATTTATTTGAGACAATGAATTTATAAAAATATTTTCTATATGCTTATTTTGTGTCTGCCCTTGGAATTACATATATATATATATATATATATATATATATATATATAATTTCTTGTTGCTTAATGCTGGAGTCTTTCTTTGTGGTAATGTTATACATATGCTTAAATTCTCCAGTGAGTACACACTTATATCTTACTTTATAGCTGCCAATTTCCTTTTTAATTTTTGAAATGGCTTGTGCAATTTTAAGCAAGTATGAAAATTTAGCATTTTATACTTGTATAGTTTCACACTTTAATAATTTTTGCATTGCTTTTAGGAAATGTGCATGTGATATCAATGATACATATTAATTTTTATTCATGTTTAACCAGTATTCACATTAAACTCAAAAAAACTGAAAGTTTTAACCATATTGTGGATGGGCTAATCATCGAAATTAATCAAGAACAAGCTCTAAGCATTATAAAAATTAGAATACAGGTTTTAAATGGGAATATAATTGCTAGCAGAAATTATGAGTCATTTTAAACCATAACATAACTTAATAGCAATATAAATGTGTGGTGGTTTGAATAGAATAGATGGCCCCCAATATATTCAGTTGTTTATTTGTTTGTAGTTTGCATCTGCAGCCACCTGGCTGGAGGCAGTGTCACTGGGTGGATCTTAAGGTATGGTAGGTGGGTTTCAGATTTCAATCTAAAGATATGCAAAGTGTGCCTAGCTGGAGTTCCTGAAGCGTGCTGTGGCTTTTGACCTTTTGGCTTGTACTTCTCTCTCTCTCTCTGCTTGGTCCTGTGAAGGCAGGTCCCCTTCTTCTGCCATTTACGGAACTTCCCCTGGATCTGTAGGCTTCAATAAATATCCCTTCCTCCATAACTATGCGTGTGTGTGAGTGTAGATGCATACATACACACAATAGATAATTATAATTATTAAATACAGGAATAATATGCTGCTGAGGTTTGGGGAAAGTTGATTTGATTTTTTCCCCTTAGGACAAAGAGCAGATGCAACAAGCCACATGGGAATAGAACTAAATGTGATGGTAGGAAGGGGCATGGTAGCAACAAGGTTGTGCTGTAATACCTGAAGGTTGGTCTTCAGTGACACATTTTCTTGGGCCAGGCAGAAGTTCTAAAGTTCCACAACCATCACATAGGGATCAAGTATTCAAACACACACTATGAGATAAATTTTAGATTCAAACCATCACAGTAACTACATCCCACCTTTAAGATCATACAAATAATGTGTTTTTGACTTTATAATCTCTTTTTCATTACAGTATTCAATATACTACAAGAAATATTTAATACCTTATAATACTTTCTTCTAGAATGGCTTTAAATTTGATGACTTTATAAAACCATAAGTTCACATGAGCATTGTGAGCATATTTAAGTACAGATTTCAATAATTAAAAGTTAAATACAGTTTATTTAAAGGTATTTTCCAATTTAGTATGATTTTATTAAGATTGGCTCCTTCATGAGTCAACTGTTTGTATTTTGATAGAATAGAAATTCTTTATTGATTTCCTATTTTGTCTAACAAACTACTATAAACTTGGCTGTGTGTGTGTGATTGTGATTTCAGTTTCTAGAGGTCATAACTCCACCATAGGGTGGCTGGATTCTATGCTCAATTCTCACTGAGCTGAAGGAACGATCACAGATGGGGCTACAGTTTCTAACTGAGGCTGGAAGTCCTTTTGTTAACCTTTCTGTTTGTGAGCACAATTCATTTCGCAAGAATGGACAAATGATCAGTTCTCCTGCTGTTTATTGGCTGAGGATCAATGTGCTTCCTAAGTATCACTGTACTAACTCCATGAGGAATTCACAGAGATGTTTGCTATTTTCCAGCTTAACTGGAGAAGGTCTCTCTGGATTCCTCGTTGCAAGCAGAAGGAAGACAGACTGCTATAAGGTGATACCTCATTAGTTCATGCCCAGGATAATCTATGGCATTTGCCACATTATATCCTACAATCAAGGCAGCAATCTCTCACAATTTCTATCCAACAGGCAACAGGAGGAGGCTGTATAGAATGAATATGCGTTTCCATTGCACCTCCTGGGACAATTATAAATGTAGCTAGTCTATAAAGGTAACTGAGATTAAGGCTATTGAAGGAATTTATGACATAAGTATTCCAACAAAAGTGAGCACACTAAAGAGCTCTGGGTCCCACTGAGAAGCACCTAGTTCAGAAAGACCATGAAGACAAGGAGGACCTGAGCCTTGGGCCTGGGATATGTTTTCAGAGAGAGAGAGAGAGAATGAGAGAGAGAGAGAGAGAGAAAGGAAAGAAAGAAATCCGAGGCAAGGCTGCTGAGCTAGAAAAAAAATTGGATAGTGTTAACATTTAAAGTGATTCTGGAGATTCAATGAGCCCTAGCTGTTTGGTTACCTTAATCTGGGATAATTTAGGTCAGGAAAAATATTAACTTCTTGTACAGAATTACATTATGGGACGTTGACTCTAGTTGGTTTATCTTATGTATGAATTACATGTTCAAAGGCAAGTCATTTTCTCTTTTTGGAAATTTGAAGAAATAAACTACAAAACAGACTGGGAAGGACAGTGTTTTCTCAGCTAGCAAACTTCCCACCATGCCAACTATTGATAACCATGGAAAATAAAAGAAAATGTGCTATAAACACAAAGGCACATATATCATCTTCAAATTCCACTTCTTAGATTCCACACTGAATTCATAATATCTTGTTATGATCATTGAATATTAATGGTACTCCTCAATCAAAAGTCTGTGAGGAAGGTTAAGAAAATTTAGCAATCTGTGATCGAGTTTGCATGTTCTTATTTTCTGAGGTATAATTGTTATGCAAAATAAGCCCAAAATTAGATGTGGCATACATTTGTAGGATTAATAGAATGTATATTTTATGTATATACTAGAGTTCAAAGAAGATAATTTTGTTCCAAAATTAAAAATATTCTGGTCTGGCGAGATTTCTCAGTGGTTAAGGCATTTGCCTGCAAAGACCAACCACCAGGGTTCCATTCCCCTGTGCCCACATAAGGCGAGATGCACAAAGTGGCGCATGTTTCTGTTTCTGGAGTCTGTGGCTGCTGGAGGCCCTGACGTGCCCATTCTTTCTCTCTCTCTTTTTTTTTCTCTCTCTTCTACTTCTCAATAATTGCAAATAAATATTTTTTTCTTAAAATATTAAATCATAAAAGTTAAAATATCCTATTACATAAATTTGATTATTCAAGAAATATCATTTTGTTATCTTCTGACTTTTTGTATGCCAGCCAGGCAGCTGGAGATCCCAGTTACAGCCTGAATAAAACTCCTGAACCTACTGAGGGACATCCATTCAAACCAGCACAGGCATGTTGTGACTTTCTTAGGATTTGTTTCTGTATCTGAGGAAAGGATTTTCATTACAAGTTTTTCATAGAATGACTTCATGATTGCCATTTTATGATATCACAAGGGCAGCTATGTCTACATCCCTTGCATTCTGGCTTTATGAGGTCTGCACTCTCCTCTTTCCTTAGAAGATCCAATTTCACGTATTTGGATCTCTGGACAAAACACGTGATGGCGGCATCATCTTGATTGTTTTGCATGTTGGTTCATTGTGCTTCTGATGTTTATTTTGCATTTTGGTTTGTCCATGGAAGGAAGAGGGACCGAGTTCATGCCTGTGTCCAATGAGTAACCAATAGTAATTGTATACTGAAATCTCAGTGAAAACTAAACTCTTTCCATGGTTACATTTAGTGTCTCTGATAGTGTTTATGGCATTATCGATATTTGCGATTTTCACAGAACCTTGGGTGTCTGTCACTAATGACAGTCTGTCACTCTAAATGAACATGCAGTTAGTTTTGACCAGCTTAAAACAGCAACTTGAAGACAGGAAAATAAAGAGACCTAACAGTGGGTAAAATTTGTTGTTACAGTAGTAGATGGGGTAGTCTTATATTAAAATTCCTGTGTGTTTGTTACCATGTCTGATTATTTTGTTAAAAGCAAAGGTGGTCATGTGATATATACTAAATGTAAATGTAAATGGTGGTTTTTAAATGTTTAAATCATGTCAAACAAATCATTCTGTGCCATCCAGGATTTATTGTCAATCTTTTACTGAGTACTTGGATTGGGGTAAAGGGCTTGTACTATGCACTTTTTATTAATAAAAAAAAAACAAACTAAACTCTTGGCATAGATGCTGCATGGAATTTGCTATGGCCACTCCCAGGCCTCACTCTGTGTCTCTTCACGGTTTCCCATTTGTATCTTTACTAAATGGTTGTAGTAACTATAGTGGTTTCTGACTATACTTACATAAATGTCAGGCATGTGAATAAGTTTAGGAGCTATACCAGCATGTTCTTGCACACAGACCAACAGTATGGTTCCATGGACCAAATAGAAAATCTATAGCATGATTGCATATTATATTTTAAGATTGGGAAATTTTCATTGATTCCCTAAATCCATTTTTTTGCTTTTGTTTTGTTTTTTTTAATTTTTATTTATTTATTTGAGAGCAACAGAGAGAGAAAGAGGGAGAGAGAGAGAGAGAGAGAGAGAGAGAAAGAATGGGCGCGCCAGGGCCTCCAGCCACTGCAAATGAACTCCAGACACGTGCGACCCCTTGTGCATCTGGCTAATGTGGGTCCTGGGGAATTAAGCCTCCAACCGGGGTCCTTAGGCTTCACAGGCAAGTGCTTAACCACTGAGCCATCTCTCCAGCCCACCTAAATCCATTTTTATATGCATAATATACATTCATTTTAAAACTTTACTTATTTATTTTTGTTTTTATTTTGCTTCATTTATTTTTTAACTTTAGAATTCACAACATGGTTAGTGTTCTGGTATCACACCCTGGCTATCTAAGATCTCCCCTAAAGAAACTTTTTTTTTTAACTTCCCCCTTCCTCACCTTCCAACTGAAGAGCTCTATATAGTCCACTATCTGCCATCCCAAGTCGACTGCTCTGCTCTTGAGAGTCAGTCCCAGCAGCTCGTGTTTTTCCTGAATAAAAGCTTCCATCTTTGTCTCAGAGTGGTCTGTGTGGACTTGGTCACTTCTGAAACTTACAATTAGTATCATACTGGTTCTTAAATTTTATTATGAACAGGAATTACCTAGAGTTCTTATAAAATAAAGAATTCTAACTTTTGTCTTAATATTTTATTAATCTAGAAAATATTATCCTGGAATTGTCCATAACTGTAAGCACTGAAGAGGATTCTGACATAGGTTACACGTCAGCCTTGTAGATACTTTCCTACCACAAACAACATTTTTTGAAAGTCCTTTACTCTGTTTAATTTTTATTATGGATATTTTAAGGGGTCAAATTCAATGCTTTCTGGTCTTGTGGCCTCTCTCACTGTAATTCATTCAATAGCATACGTTACAAAGTATTTGTAAGAAAACTGAAAATCTCTTAATACATTTATATAATGTTTATATAATAATTTAATAGTTCAAAATTATTTATTGGGTAGCCAGGTGTGGTTTTTTTTTTTTTAATCCCAGGACTCAGGAGGCAGAAGTAATAGGATTGTTTTGAGTTACAGGCCAACCAGAGTCTACATAGTGAACTCCAGGTCATCTTTGGCTAGAATGAGGCCCTACCTTGTAAAACCAAAATAATAATAATAATAATAATAATAATAATAATAAAATAAAATTGGAAATATCAATATTAAATTAATGCTATATATGACTAAACCAGGTGTATCTTAAAATATAATAGATTAAACTTTTCAAATGTCCTCATATCTGCAATCTGGTGCTGAATGTTGTGAACTGAAACAAAATCTGTGGGATCCCCAAATTTCAAATGCTTCACTCCACAGCTTCCAAGTGTAGTCAAGACTTCTGATCTGGCTGCATGAAGAGAAGCTGGAAGAAACAAATATCATCTTTGTCCTCTCAATATATAACCTTAAACATGTGCCATATTTCTAAGAACCATCTTTTGGGGTGCCTTTTTCATTCATCTATCTTGAAACATGAATATTTTACATGGATAGTGCAGAACACAGAAGTAGTAGGTAGAAATGGTGAAAACTAGCACAGCTTTGATTTAAACCTTATTGACTAGTATATTTTCCCTTGTTTATTACTTTTTAAATTTTTTGCACTTTAGTTTTATTTTGCATTGAAAATTGGAATATTGTGGTTATATAAAGTACTAAGATTTAATCATACATTGTATAATAATTACATCAAGCTAATTATCATATCTTATCACCTCGAGAACTATTTGCTGTGGTGAGACTATTTGAAATCTTTTCTGGTAATAATTTTGAAATGTAAAGTATAATATTATTACTCTGTTCATAATGTTGTAGTATGTATTACAAAGAAGATAAAATCTGTTTGTTTTGTGTAATTGAAGTTTTGTGCCTTTGTTTAGTTAAATTTTCAATTCATTGTGATCCTTTTTATTAACACAGTGATCACTATTTTATTATACTTTTGATAGGAATAAAAACTAAATCATGTAAACTGGAAGATAGTATTTTTTTTTTCAAAATAGGGTCTCACTCTAGCCCAGGCACTTGGAATTCACTCTGTATTCTCAGGGTGGCCTCAAACTCATGGCAATCCTACTACCTCTGCTTCCCAAGTGCTGGTATTAAAGGTGTATGCCATCAAGTCCAGCTGGAAGATAGTATTTTGGGAATAAAACATATAATATACATACACTTTTACCTGTAGCACATATATTTTGCAGCAAATTTCCTGAATGTAGAAATTTTTGTGATGAGAATGTGAATTAATTCTAACAATATCTATAAACCATTTTAGTGTAAGAAATCAACTACCACACAAGAAAGTTTTCAAATAAACTCAACATATTTTTTTCATATTAGTATTAACTTATTTTATATAGATTGAGTGTCTCTTACTAAAAGTGCTTAAGACCAGAAGTATTTTTGGATTGAAGACATTTTTTTTTAAGTTATGGATATTTCTCTGTATATAATGAGCTTTATTTTGGGTTGGAATCTAAGACTGAACATGAAATTTATCTATATTTTATACAAACTTTATGTTCATATACTGAAGGTAATTTTATTTCATACCTAAAGTGTGCCTGTGTTTTGACTAGCAGCATTATGTGAGATCAAGTGTTCAGGTCCCCATCTGTGAGATCATGCTCATGCATGGTGATATGGGGTAACTGAGACTTGGAACTTTCAGAATAAGAATTCTGAACCTACAAATATAAATTCCCTAAGATCAATACTAGGCAATCACTTAGTCCACCAGCTCACAAATGCTTATGGAGAAAATTATTTAGCAGGCACATCTGATGGCTTGAGACTGTCATGGTGCCCAAGACACCGGTCCCTCAGGGACTTCCAGGCTAGTTTCTGATAAAAGTGAGTGCAAAGGAAAGTAATGTAGAGGAAATGGGAAACAGCATAGAGAGGCACCTGATACCTTTTTAAAGTCAAATATGATTTTCCTTGTTAAGAGGAAAACTATGGAAAGTAGGTTTGCACTTTCGTGGTGGGTGGAGGCTGTCATGGAAGATGCTACAATACGAACAGAAGAAGGACCCGGGCGTGGTGGTGCACACCTTTCATCCCAACACTCGGGAGGCAGAGGTAGGAGGATTGCCATGAGTTCGAGGCCACCCTGAGACTACATAGTTAATTCCAGGTCAGTCTTGATCCTACCTCTAAAAACCAATAAATAAATAATAATAATAAGAAGCAGAACACCAGAAGCATAGGCTTCCAGAGCCATGGTGTCCCATCCTATACACCTAGGAAAGTGGCACTAGTGTGGTGAACGAGTGTAATTATAAGAGTTTTCTAAACTCATCTGGCCTGTCTTTTATGGTAAGCTATAAAATGTTAAAAACTTTTATTTTTTCTAACTGCAGTACTTGAGAGCAGGCCTTAGGGGCATGACACTTAACATGGATTACACAGTGAAAAGCACAGAGAAAATTACTCTTAAGCTTTTCAGTGCCCAGCTGAGGAAAAAAGATCAGATTTCATATCCCACAACCACATAAAAGTCTCATTATCTGACTCAAGGGTCAGATTCTACCTGCAAATGCCTAAAACCTGTCCCCAGGTAGCTACCTAGCCTTCCTACCTGGTGCTGATTGGTTTCTCTGAGGAACTGTTTCTAATACATCACATTTTTGTTCATTTCACTGAACAACAACATTCTTAATGATATGGAAGCATTCTTAATGATATGGAAGTATTTTAGTCCACAGATAACAGACTTATAAGCTATATCATGTTCCAGTGACATATTTGAACAGTTAGGAATCCTGCATCATGTACCATGTTTTCCAAACACTGACATTCTTACTCATCATGTGTCCATTAGGTAGAGAATGCAAATCTGCCAAGGTAACTTACTGAAAGCGTCCTGAGGTGACAACAGTGTAGCCTCTTCTCTCCTGAGGAGACTGGGGACCTCTGCAGCAGATGCAGGCTAGCACAAGGGGAGACTTTCTGAAAAGCTCCTATTGTGACAGTTGTGCAGTCTCTCCTCCTCTGGAGATGCAGAACCCTATGACACATAAGAGTAGGCCCAGTACAGTAACTCCCCCACAACATATGTTAAAAACTGCTTCACCGTATCCACCCTAAAGGTCCCCTTTCCTCCTAATGTATGTGTTTACATATTGGGAACAAGAATATCGTATGCTACCACAGACATTTTCATGTGATATTTCTTAAACTATTTCAACTTCCATACTTAACTTAGAAGCTACTAGTCCTAGCTTCTAACCCATACCCCTGATCACAGTAAAGAAAATTACCTATCTTTTTTGGGGGGAGGGGCCAATAAAGAAGCTTAAATGTTATAGAAAACTAAAGTGACTAGATAATGAAGGCTTTTGTTGTCCACCTCCTGTTGTTAGGAATTGTCTTCGTGTTTTGTGACCTCCAATAGCATTCCTATGAGAGAAGTAGTGGGTATCAATCATGTTTTGTCTTTGGGAACAGAGAAGCTGAGAATGTCTCAGCACCTCTACATTCCTGCTATACTACATTTCAGGATTGTAGTCACTACACCATCCTGACTCACCATGTTTACATTTTAAGTTTAAACAGTAATACTTTCCTTTTTCCAGCTTACTCACTAATCTATTAGTTAATTTTCACTCTCATTTATTCCTTAAACTTAGAATTATCAGATGTGAATGACAATCCTAGTATCCGCATCTAGTCTTTTGCAATCTTTCATTCACATTTACAGCTGGGGAACAGTCTGCAGGGAACAACTGGGGAGTGGGTGCACAGAGCGCTCACACAGGAAAACCTCAGACTCCGCCCATGAGTAGATGAAGGACAGCAGGAGACACGGCACCTTCAGGGTGGTGCAGCATGGCCAGTGTCACAGGAAGAAGAAGGCAAGGCTGGAGGTGGCAAACAGGGAGAGGGAAGTGGCCATAGAGCAGTAGGGTGCGAGATGAGCCTGCCCACAGCTGCACACATAATCAGGGGGCTTTTCATAGACTCCACCGCCGGAGTCAGGAACAAGCCTATGTAAAGAGGAGAGACATTCTCTGTTTAAAAAAAATTCCTCAAATACAGCTGTGTTGACAAATACATTCTCTGAATGGTCATTTTAATTTATTTACCAAGAGCCAAGGAGAAAAAATTAAGAATATTTTCACAGAATCTAAAAGCCTATGAAATTCAAAGCCTTTCACAAGATACATAATTAGTACTTTTTTATAAGATGAAGATTCTCTTTCTGAACACTGTCCTTACTCAAATTTTCAATATCCACTATAAACTGGCCCAGTGTCCCATAGCATTAAGCACATCAGTCAAAGTGCTCATGGAGACAAACAAGTAAGATGTGTGAATGTACGCACACATGCGCCCTCTGTGTCCATGCGTTCTCCACGTGTGACTTCAACAAATGGAAGATCAAAAGGATTCTGGGGTATTTGTGTGCACTTTGTTGTTGTTGTTATTATTCCCTAAACAATACGTCACAATAGCTGTTCTCATAGCATTTGCATGCTATCCCATATTTTTAGTAAAGCACAAATGAGTTACAGCATGTGGGGGAATAGGCGTAGGCTAGGAGCTTTACTGCTAAGGCCACTTGTGAGAGAGAGGGAGGAAGGGGATACTCACTTGTGTGACTATGAAGGGTGATGAATTCATGACTTACAGATATTACAGGTGAGGTGGCAGGCTAGGGACCTGGTAGAACTGGAAATATGAGTGATACAGGAATTTTGGAGGCCCTTCAATACCAACACATTGATAAATTACGGTGTTCCTACCTCTTTGTCTTATGAACTAAAGAATGAAACCCACAGACCGCAGGATAAGGTTCAGAAATATTTTATTATAGCTTGAAGATTTAATGAAAGAGGGAATACAAGGTGAGGCTTGAGCCCAAAATATAAATGAAGGCAAGAGGGGGTGTGAGACAACAAGCTCATGTTGTACATTGTTTATGAAGAATGACTATGTGAGGAAGACCAGACAGGTATTTTTATGAGCACTATGGAATGGGTGGCTGGTTTAGCCATATCCCTACTGTTGCCAGCACACTGGTTCAGCCATACCACTCCTGATGCCAGCACAGTGGGTTCAGGAATTTTGGAAAAGGACAACCTTCTCAGAATATTAATTCTAAAGGGAGTTGAAGGACTCCCTGAGGGGCAGAGGTAAGGAAAGGGCAGATCCTTCAGAGGTTTCTTACCTGTAGTAAAATAATGACCTAGATATTTTTCCTACATGTGCAAGGACAATTCCTGCACTTAGCCAAGAGAAAGCTGTTCACTTTGGGATCCTTCACCCCTAACCTGCCTAGCCAATTTCTGTCTCCTATCATGAGTTCTGAAGGCTGGTTATCTTTAAATCCACAAGAGGCTGAAACTTCTGTCTGAGTCTGAAAGCAGAAACAAGCCCATGACTCAACTTGGCTGTCAGACCAGATGAAATCTCCATTAGTCAGGGGACGTTCAGAGTTCTTGTTCTATTCAAACTCTTCACACGAGGTCCATCCATGTCAGCAGAAAATTTGCTTACTCACTTTGCTAATCAACATTAATACCACTGAAAAATGCTCTCAGAAAGACCCAGAATCTTGTTTGACCACTAGACCTAGGTTTGGCCTAGATAAACTGACATGTAAAGTTAGCATTTAAGTACATCACAAATTGTGGTTCTAAGACTGACAGCTAAAATATGAACTGTGTGTTTCTCACCTTCATATAAAGACTTGCCCTGGATCCAGCTATTTAAAAACCCCGAGGGTGGGGCACAACAGCCAGCGTTTCCAAGAGCACCACATACAATTCTGGCTCTGACTCAAGCTGACTGACCCTCATGACCAGGTATGTTTCACTCCCATGAAACTTACTTGGGCAGGTCCCTTTATAAGAATGACTAAAGTAAATACGCTCACAATGTCAAATATTGGATACAATCCTGAGGAATTAGAGCTCTCAAATATTGTTGATAAACGAGAAAGGAGTATACTGGTAGAGAATGATTGGAAGTTTCTATGTGACTGAACTAGACCAAAAATACCAAAACTCAATTAGTAAGTGTTTTTCGTAAAAGACATGAGAGGAAGTGTCCACAAAAAGCATTCTATTCAAAGAGTGATTGCAACTTTATTCACAGGGGTTCAAAATGTGTGATGATCAAAAGAATGAATCAACATTTTTACCCAGCAATAAATACAAAGGACTAATGCACGCAATACAATGGATGGAACTGAGTATATGTACAGAAGGGCAGAAAAGACACAGAAGATTACAGAATGTACTTTTCTATTTCTGTGAATGACAGATATTAACAACAGGCCTACAAGGAAAGAATTCAAAGCAGTAATTACCTCCAGGTGGAGGTGAAGGCAGTAGGAACTAACTAACGGACTCTCATTGACAGTGATGGCTGTGAGACAGCCAGTGGTGTGCCAAAGCTCATCAAATGGCATAAATCTGATTTTACTGCTTGTAACATATCCATTAAAATTAATCAAGGGCTGGGGAGACAGCACTTTGTTATTCAAACACAAGGACTGGAGCTGTGATTCCTGGTAACAGTGTAATTCCAGGCAGCCATAATAACCCACCTGTGATCTCAGAGCTGGGGAGGAGCACAGAGGAGATTCCCAGAGCCCGCTGGCTAGACTAGTGAATCAGTGAACCAGAGCTCAGGTGAGAGACCCTGGCTCGAGAAATAAAATGGAGTGTGATCAACAAAGACACCCAGGGCTGGAGAGATGGCTTATGTGTGATCTAGTTTTGAGAATGTACAATGGGCTTCTGAGAAGAATATATATTCTTTTTTTTAATTGTTTTTTATTTTTATTTTTATTTATTTATTTGAGAGTGACAGAGAGAGAAAGAGGCAGATAGAAAGAATGGGCGTGCCAGGGCCTCCAGCCACTGCAAACGAACTCCAGACACATGTGCCCCCTTGTGCATCTGGCTAACGTGGGTCCTGGGGAATGGAGCCTTGAACCGGGGTCCTTAGGCTTCACAGGCAAGCGCTTAACTGCTAAGCCATCTCTCCAGGCTCCAGAATATATATTCTTAAGTGCTTGAATGGAATATTCTGTAGATGTCTATAAGACTACCTGATCAATGATGTCACTGAATTCAGGTGTTTCTCTGTTTCTCTTTTGCTTGAATAACATCTCATTTGGTAAAAGTCACCCACTATTATTGTTCAAGAGATAATTTGTTATTTAACCTCTAATATTGTTGTTTTATGAAACTTGGTGCACCAATGTTTTGTTCATATACATTTATAATTATACTACCCACCTGATGGCCTGTGCCATTAATCAGTATGAACTGAAGTATTAACTTCTTTGTTGCTTCTGAATAGTTTCAGATTAAATTTGACTTCTTTCAGATTTTAAAGCATGCTTTCACATTAATACAATCTTTTACAGTGAGTTAGATGTCTTGGAAACAGCATCTTAATCCAAACAGCTAGTCTGTGTCTTAAATATAGAATTGGGACTGTTCTTGATAAAAGTTAGTATTGAAAGGTATGTGGTATAATTCCCTGCTATTGTGTTCATCCTGCAGTGCATGAAGTTTGCATATTATCCTCTTGCTTAACTATTACACAGTCATGGCTTATTTTTCCCCATGACCTACCTCATGGACATGATTTTTCATTTTAGTCTGAGGAATTCCTTCAAATGTCTGTTGTAGGGCTGGCTTGGAGACCAAATGTTCCTTGATCCTGTTTCCATTATGAATCCTTTTCTATTCTCCTTTAATTATAAAGATAGCATTACTAGGTATAATTGTCCCCTCCCAAATTTTTAAGTTTCCGATGAAAATTTTCCTGTTATTCTGATGGACCCAACTTTATGTGTGATTTGGAATTAATCTCTTGATAGTTTCAATATGTTATGCATCTAATGTTTTGTGGTTTAATTATGATACAAGGAAAGAAATCTCTTCTGATCTTGTTTGATGTTCTAAATATCTCTTGTAACAGGATTTTTATCTCCTTCCCTACTTTAGGGAAAATGACTGCTATGCTTTCATTGACACTATTGTCTATGCTTTTAGAATATAACTTTCCTAATATTTTTAAAATTTTTTTTGTTATTTTTATTTATTTATTTGAGAGTGACATACAGAGAGAGAAAGAGGCAGATAGAGAAAGAGAGAGAATGGGCATGCCAGGGCTTCCCGCCACTGCAAACGAACTCCAGATGTGTGCACCCCCTTGTGCATCTGGCTAACATGGGTCCTGGAGAATCGAGCCTCGAACCAGGGTCCTTAGGCTTCACAGGCAAGCGCTTAACCACTAAGCCACCTCTCCAGCCCTTTCCTAACATTTTTGTTTCTTCTCTTGAGATGAGGGTCTCACTCTAGCTCAGGCTGACTTGGAACTCATTCTGTAGTCCCAATCTTGCCTTCAACTCACAGAGATCCTCCTACCTCTGTCTCCCATGTGCTGGGACTAGATCTGTACACTGCCATACCTGACTTAACTTTCTTTTATGTCCATGATTCTTTTGCTTTGTCTTTCATTGTGTCCAAAATATCTTGAAAGTTCTGCTCATCTCTTCCAATTAAGTTGGTCTGTACAACTTGGAAAGTTTCAATTTTTCTACCTTTCTTATTTGGAAATTCTGTTCTCTCCTTGATTTCTGTTGGTCATAGTTTCCACGGAGCTTTTCTTTTTAAATATTGTCATGACATTTTTTAAATGTATGATTAGTATGTGTGCTGTTGTAACTGTGTGTGTGTGTGTGTGTGTGTGGTTTGGTGTGGTACAAGCACATGTATGTTTTGACGGGACGCCCTGTATACTTGCCTGCAGCATCCCACGTGCTTGCCTATGGCCACCAAAGATGAACTTCAGGTGTTCCTTTCCGTCATTCCCCACTTGTTTTTCTTATTGACAGAGTTTCTAAATTTCTTCCAGAGGCTGTCATTTTAGAGGCCAGCAGGTCTATATTCTCCAGTCCCCATAGGATTAGGGATATAGATGTGTGTCATCATGCCCAGCTATTTGTGTGAGTCCTAGACATTTATAATTTGGGGGTCTCAGACACACTCAATCCATCATACTGGGCAGAAAAGGCACTAAACTGCTGGATCCCCTTCTAGCCCTCCAATGAGGTTTACATTGTGATTATTATGTTCTTCATTTCCAGTTTTAGACCTTGGTTTTCCTTTAGTACTCATAATTTTTTATTGAATTCCTCTTTTAAAGCTTTATTTATTTTAACTTACTTACATGTTTTCAAAGGGAGAGCTTGCACTGATCAAGAGGGAATAAGTAGAAATGACGTGCAGGTGGGCAGAAAAATCAGCTAAATTGCTGTTCAGGACACATGACTTAAATCTCAATATACTATGTATTTGAACTGTATTAACCCTGTGGAGATGATCAAGGCCCTCAGGTACAGAACTCAACTGGGTTGTTGTGTGGCCCATATTCTTTCATGTGGACAGAGATCACTGGAGATGCAGAACAAACTGAAGGTTACTGGTTAGGCACAGATACCTGAGATGGATGACAGACAGGTCTCTGGTGTTCCCTGTTCATTGGAAATACAAGACAGGCCAACATTTTCAGGTGAGCCTAACTTTCAGAAGATGAGGGGCAGAGCACTCCCCAGATATAAAGGGTGAGTCATAGTTTCTCAGTTGCCGACTGCTCCCTGCTACTCACTAGAGATGAAAGGTAAGCTGAAGACACTTGGATACACAAAACTTCCCATAAATGAAGGGTGGGCTGAAGGGCATTTGCATCAGTATGTAGCATAGAGATTTGTTAGTATTCCTTCTCCTCCTCCTATTTTTTCTCTTTCTCCTCTTTATTAAGTCTTTATCTGGTTTTGGTATCAGCATTATTCTGTCTCCATAGAATGAGTAGGGTACTGTTCATTCCTTCTTTATTTTTTGAGGCAGTTTGGGAAGTGCTGGTATTAGATCTTCCATATTAGATTGGTAAAATTCATTTGTAATTCTGCCCACCTTTGAATTTTCTTTGTAGATATACTTTATGTTACTGCCTCTGTCTCTTTACTTTTTATAGTTTTGTTTTAGTAGCTTAATATGTTCTGACTTTAATTTTGGTAGATCGTATGCCTTTAAATATTTCCATTTATTCCAGGGCTGAGGAGGTGACTCAGTGGGTAAAAGTACTTGCTGAATAAGCATGAGAACCTAAGAGGACCTGATTCTCCTTGAGTTGAATTTCTCAGCAACTTATAAGCAGTTGGGCATGGCTATGCATGCCAGTCATCCAAGTACTTTAAGAAGCAGAGACTGGAGAACCATTCTAGCTTACTGGTTAGCCAGGCTGATTTAACGCTAATTGCAAGTTCAGTGACAGACTCTATTCTAAAGGGGCGGGGGGAGGGAAGACTGAGAGATAGAAGGACCTGTGTCATTCTGTTCTGGCCTTGCTACATGAGAAGGAAAGTGTTTATTTTAAGCTTACAGCTTCACAGTGAAGTCTACTGTAGTAGAAAAGGCATGGCAGGCCTGAGCAGGAAGTATGTGTCACATCTGCTCGTCAACTGAAAGGAAGTAGCAAGATCAAGCTGCACTGGGCTCTGATACTTAATGCCTGTCCCCTGTGTCATACTTCCTCTGCAAGATTACAGTTCCTAAATATTCCATAACCTTCACAAATAGAGCTTCTAGCTGGAGGTTAATATTTAAACACATGAGTCTATGAGAAACAACTAATTTTCACACCATTTTTTCCCCTAGTTTTTCCAGACTTTTTTGAACATGGATTCTCAAGCATTCTACAATAAACCTCTGGATTATGAAGTCTCTTGTAGTATTCTTTTTCCTTCTCTGATTTTATTAACTGTGTAGTGTCTAAACAAAATAGAAAAATAGCCTACAGAATTCAAGAAGATCTTTAGCAAAGGAATAATTTCTAGGATACATAAAAAGCTGCAAAAATTGAACATTAAGAAAGCAAACCTGCCATTATATTAGTGGGCCAATGATCTGAGCACAGGTCTCAAAAGAAGTTACAAATAGTCGATAAATATCCGTAAGTAGTGTTCAAAATCGTTGGCTATCAGAAAAATGGAAATTACACTATTTTGAGAGTCCTTCTCAGCTCAGTCATAATGTCTACTATCAATTAAAAAAAAAAACAGTCAATTCTGGTGAAGATGTGGGTGATGAGAACCCCTGTGAACTATTGGTGGGAGTCATAGTGGAAGTGAAAGTGTATACTAATGAAGCCATGGAAGCCATGCGATGTTCTCAAAACCCAAAACTAGAGCTACCAGATAACTCAGCTCTATCACTTCTGGTCAGGCACCGAAAATACTCTGCGTCCTACACAAAGATAATTGCCAGTCCCTACTTATTCCTGACTGTCTACTAACAGACTGGAAACTGATTCAGCCTGATGCATCACTGGTGAACAGTTAACAAAAATGCTAATGAATAGTCAATAAAATTGTGATAGTTGTTTAGAAATGAAATTTGCATGCCAGGCGTGGTGGCGCATGCCTTTAATCCCAGCACTCAGGAGGAAGAGGTAGGAGGATTGCTGCGAGTTCAAGGCCACCCTGAGACTACAGAGTGAATTCCAGGTCAGTCTGAACTAGAGTGAGACTCTACCTCGAAAAATTGAAAAAAAAAAAAAAAAAAAAAAACAAAAGAAAAGAAATTTGCATGACAATGAATGAACTGGGCAAAATTATGTTAAGTGAGCTAACTCTGGCTCAGAAAGACAAACTATATATGCTATTTCTTATAAATTAATTGTAGTCTTTAACTATTAAATATGCATATCCAGGTAGAAGTGAATACAGGAAAAGACCAGGAAATTAGAAAAGGGTGCATGATACTATAAAGTAATGGCTCTAATGGTGGGGAAGGTAAGACAGTGGAGCAGAGAGAAAGGGGGATACTGGGAGCAAAAGGTTACTGAGGGGAAAGAGTGAATAAGAAGCAGAGGGAGAGCACACACCCCATGAAAAACGTGTGACCACACCTACTAAAACCTGTTATTTTATCAGCTACCTTAAAGCAATCAAATAAAATATTAATAAAAACTCCCAGTTCATTGGAACATAATTTTTATACAAAGCTCAAGTAATTTAAAAATCATCTCTCTTGAATGCAGGTGTGTTGTTTCATGCAGACGTACTTTATTTTCTGTGTAAGTCATACTTCACTTGTACTCACTCTATGCCTGACACGTACGGAAGCCCCACTGCTGTTACACATTTTGACAGTTTCTAGATTTTGAGTAATGTTATAATAGACTTCAACAGTTTGAATATTTAATGTCACTCAGAAATTTAGCGCAATAGATTTTTGTCCCAAACCATTGTATGATAAGGAGAGGATGAGGCTTCAAGAAAGAGAGGCTTTTTCAATGTTAGGCCACTGTGGTGATGCCCTTAAAAACATACTGGGGTTCTAGCTACTCTCTTCTTCTGTCCAATCCTTTCCTCTGCTCTCCTCCTCTCTTTTTTTTATCCTCTTTTCTCCCTTTTTCTTTCTCCTCCTCCTCCTTGCTTCCTGCTCTACCCTCTTCTTGTTCTTGTTTTTATACCTGTTCCCTGATGCTCTTTCCTAGCTTCTCTTCCTCCTTATTCTTTCCTCTACATGCCTGCCCCTCTTCTGACATCTAATCCGTCCCCTGGCCAAAAGCAACAGGACCTATCTGCTCTGATGCTGTGAGTCAGGTAATCTTTTCCTCCATTATTACTGGTCACTTCATATTCACCTATGATTTATGTATATGTATAAATGAGTATTACATTAAATAATCATATACATGTAGTGAATCAAATATCTTAAGTCAATTGTTTAATTTAACTCCTCTTCCTCCTCCTCTTCCTCATCCTCTTTCTTCTTTACTCCAGTATTTTTATATTGGAAAGGAAGCAGGTTTCATAGGAAAAAATCAACAATTTTTCTATAAATATTTTTGCATTACTCTGGTTTAAGCGGTCCTTACTATAATCATATGACTTACAACTACTTATCATTTAATTAACTAGATTTTCTAACAATTGCATAAACAAATATTTATGCAATGATACTCTATGCTTTTTACTATAATATAATCATTTTTTCTATAGATTATTTGAATCTTCTCAGACAATTGTACAAACTAAGAGCTTCCATTATGTTTATTTCTGACTTTGTAGTTTAAAATGTTGCTACCATGACTAGAAGCTTTAATACTATATTTTACTAGTAAATATTATTTATTTATTTTTCTTTATTTGAGAGGAGGGGTGGATAGAATGTGCATTCCAGGGCTTCTTGCTTCTGCAAATTAGCTCCAGATGTATATGCCACTTTGTGCATCTGGCTTTACATGGATACTGGGAAATTGGACCACTGGCCATCAGGCTTTACAAGTAAGCACCTCTAACCACCTAGCTATCTCCCCAGCTCACTACTATGTTTGAAGCACTATTAACGTGGGTGCCTACATCTTTTAACTGATTTTTCAACTATTTCACACTTAACTTATTATGATCTTGTAAGGTTGGATAGATGATGTTCCATTACATAGACCATAAAAATAAAAAAAAAATACTTTAAGGAAATTTCTTTCTAGCCATTTTATTTTCAAATTCGATAATGAATGAATCTTGGAATGCTTTTAACAATTAATCTATATATATTATAATGGGTATATGAATTCCAAAAAGTACTGAATTGTGTTAAATTTATTTGTGCTCATTACATTAACCTACAAGTTTGTTTACAATGTAAAACCAAATACATGTAAGATTATATATATGTATGTGTATATACATATATATATATGTATGTATGTATATATATGTGTGTGTGTGTATGTATGTTTACATAATCACCTATATAATACTGTGCTCAATATTTTTACATTTACTTTAATAAGTTAAAGTCCTTTATTTCATGATGATATTGACTGATGACATCTATATAAAATTAACCAAGTATCTTCTCTCAAAATTGATTCAAAAATATCTGAAGAATCCTATAACTTAATATTAATCAGTAATTTACAAAGCTTGTATAAAGCATATAAAACTAAAGATTAACTATTTTTATTATACATATGATACATATACATATATCATATATATATGATATATATACATTTACATATATATATATATATATATACATTTAATATTATATATGTATGTGTCTTATACTATGACTATATAGCATTTATGGAGTACAAATTGGAATTACGATTTTAAGGCAATATGGGATGACCCAATTTTGGCATCTGACATTTCTTACTTCTTTTTCTATTTAAGCATGTTAGTGGCTTCTTAAGGGCTTTAATACTATAGCATTAAAATCACCAATTTCCTTTTAAAAGACTCAGTAAGTTCTGGAAATGGCATGATGGCACTGTTCCCATAATTCTTGTGACATTTTGTGCATTGCATTACTTTTCTTCAGGGAAGCATGAGCTTGCCTCAGGGCAACAACCAAGTACAGTTTCTTTGGAGCACATGGATGGCCCTCTGCACCACACACACAGGTCAAGTGTCATCTACACAGAACATTCCCTGGTGTTTCTATGCATTTACCATTGATAAAAGACAGAAAATTTAACTTACATTGATCACTTTTTGTATATAACTTTTTTTTCAAATACAAAAAATATTGACAATTACTTTGGACTTTGGCCTTAGAATCATCTTTTTCCTAATCTGTGGAAATACATCATGTGAATTCCCCATATTTTTATTAGATTGTTTCCTTTCTAGTATTTGAACTCATCAGTAATTCTTTTTTATCTTAAGGGAGGGTGAGGGGAAATAGGGAAACAGAGTATGTGTGACAGGAAAGTAAGAACAAGAATACCAATAAAAGGAGGGCAGAGAGGATGGGAGAGGGCAGTGTCAGGAGATATGAGGTAGAACAAACCGTGACAACACAACCATATGAAAACACTACAATGTAACCACTATTCTGTGTGTTGACATAAAATCAATGTAAAAGTTCTCTTTAATTCCTCAAAATATATCAATATCACTTATCTGAAATGACTATTTACAATTCACATAATAGAAGTTGATCTATTTTGTTTCAAGAGCATCATCTAACCTAACGATGACTAATGCTCTCACATTTCCCAACAATCAGAGGCGTTCAATCTTTGGAGTCATTTCCAAGTTCATCTACGAAGACTGAAGCCTTCCCAGCAGGACAGTCTGCATCTGTATTTGAGTCACTTCAGTTACAGACAACTCACAACATCCATGTGCGGGATCGGGTTGTTGGAAGAACTGTCATTGTAATGAACATCTCAGTGCAGCCCTGGGAAGGCCTGTCCTATGGAATTTGGTTCTCAGGAGCATGTGCCCCTCAGCACAGCCCATCAGTGCAAACTGGAGCTGTCACTCCTGCTGCAATAGCTCACACGTGGGGGTGGGGCACCACTGCAAGGCTTGACTGCTTGCTGGAAGTGGGCTTTGAGTCTTTCAGTCAAGAAAATCTAGAGTGATGAATAGACAGAGGTATACACTTTGTTTTTTGTCTGAGAATTTTAAAATGCTCTTTATTCAGATATATCTTATTAACTACATATTAGCTTACAGTGCCTATAGCACAACAAGGTATTAAGTTGTTATATTATTAAGCTGGTATCTTTTGTAAAAAAAAAAAAAGAGGTATTAGGACGGCTATAACTCGAGGACTCAATTTTCACAAAATGTGAAAATATATGTTCTTACCTGCTATCAAAGAGTATCTTGAAATTACAGTTTAGTTTGGAATAAATTCCTGGGAAAAGTCTGTAATAAAATGTGTCATTTTGCTATCTCATGTAGTGTTTTGTGGACACCACACAGCTATGAAAGTCAAGGCTCTGACATTTCCAACAGCAAATAATTTTCTCTCCCTCCTGACAGAGGTGGACATAGATGATTGCATGAGCATGAGTAATTTCTGAGATGGACTTGGGTGAAATATTCAGTCTTTGATATCTGACTGTGGCAGGCCTGAACCCTCTGGCAGAAAACTGGAATCATGCCCAGTTGTGCCTAGTGTTGCCCACATGAACTGAGTTCAGTGCTACTGAAGGGAGTTGGGGAATGTGGAAATGCTGCTGTCACACATCAAGATGTCACTTTGCATGAAGATTTGCAAGTAACCCGGACTGGGTCCTACAGGTTAGAACACACCTATTTACTTGCAGGTTTCTGGTCTACCTATATCCTATTTAATTCCAGTTTTACCAGTTCCCATATATAGTATTATGGGAAGGACTGCTGTTATAGAAAGTACTGTTGTTTACCAGGAGCTGCCTGACATAAATGACTGAACAGTAGGTAAGGTGACCCATGGCTCTGTGTCCTGAGACAACAAATATGATCAACTCCAACCTTGGGCTAATAGCCTGGACCACTACTGATTCTGATTAGCTTTGAGTTGACTGGAATCAAAGCTCAGTATTTAAGACAACACTGACCTGGAAGAAGATTGAAAAAATAACAGCACCATGACTATTAAAACATTAATAGCATGACCATACAGGAATAATATGGAAAGACTTACAACATAAAGAGATACTACTAGGTGCAAAGTAGCCTTTGATGTTGCAAACTTCCAAACGAGATTCTCAGACTTCATTTTCCACGTGAGCAGCGTCATCCCTGTCTACGACAAAGCAAGCTGTGCAGGTGACCGAGAGACCCAGCACCAGCACATCCACAGGCACCCCAGGTCAGGCTGACACAGGTGCTCCACATCACACTTTGACAATGAAGAAACAGTGACAGGGGTGCTAGGGGAGAGAAGCAAGGCCAGCAGTCATAGGGAAGGTGTCTCAGCTGCTTGCTTTACTCCGTGACAAATGACCACCCATCTCATGCCTAGTCCTCTCCTGTATGCATGTTTGGGGACTGCCCGGTGGAGGTAAAGGATAGCAGAGGTCACGTGCACGCACAGGCCTTGGCCCAGCACTGAGCTCTGAGGGTGGGGACCCGAATGGCTTCTCACTGAGGAGTCTGTGAAGTGTGTCGAGAGCAGACTCTCCTGAGAACTGTCCCACTGGTGTTACGGTGGCGTCTACACTGTGCGGCTTGGGTTCTGAAACTGTATCTGTTTCCTGTTTAACAAGTCCTCAGACTCAGGTCAAACTTCATGCTATAAAACTGGAGAAATACTTTTTCTTAATAGTTTCCATATTTTCACAAATTGTATATGGATTTTCTCTTCAAAGCGAAAGCACGACAATGCCAGTGACTTTGCAGCCACTGTAATTTTCAGTTTCTATGCTGTTTATTTAAATATGTACTATATGCTGCAGTAAATCAAGTATCATTTTGTATCTTAACTTGTGGAGTATATAAAACTTTTCTAGTGATGTTATATAGTCTTTGCTAACAAAATGATACACAAGTGTTCTTGAAATAGACCCATTTTCCATCAAATGAGCAGATATAACCTATAGAATATAAGTAAAGCATAATGCCTGTTCACACCTTAATTCAACCATCATAGGAAGTCCAAAACTCTCTCTGGGCTGGGGAAATTTCACGTGGTTGGGTACGAGTGCTTGCTTACACACCTTATGAGCCAGGGCTCAACTCTTAACCTAGCCATGTGTGGTAGTTTGAATAGATGGCCCCCAATACATTCAATGTTTTATTACTTTGTAGTTTGCATCTGCAGCCACCTGGCTGGAGGTGGTTTCACTGGGCGGATCTTAACGTGTGGTGGAGGGCTTAAAATTTTAATCTAAAGATATGCAAAGTGTGGCTAGGTGCTGGAGTTCCTGAAGTGTACTGTGCTTTGTGGCTTTAGGCTTGTGCTTCTCTCTCTTCCTCTCTCTCTCTCTCTCTCTCTCTCTCTCTCTCTCCTTGGTCCTGTGAAAGCAGGCCAGCTTCTTCTGCCATTATGGAACTTCGCCTGGATCTGTAAGTTTCAATAAACATCCCTTCCTCCATAACTGTGCCTGGTCTGGAAGTTCATGTCAGCGAACCTGAAGCTGTCTGCTACACCATGTAAGCTGGAGGCAAAAGAGTGGTACAAGTGTCAGGTATTCACTTACACAGACAAGAAGCCCTAGTGTACACACACAAACATGAAAATCAGTAGAACTTCTAAAAAGGTGAAGCATTAATTAAAAAAGAGAATTTAAAAACTCTTGATATGCTTTTCAGCTAGGGTTGCTAAATGGGGACTTATATAGCTTATAAACATTTCAGTCTTATTAAAAGTCTAACATGTTCATATGAAGAATGAAATATCTCATTTATTTTACCACACACAGTTCTAATGTGTGCTGCAGCAAGACCCAAGATTAGGAATGTTTTAATGGGGAAATAATTTAGGTGCAAAATGATGCACTTTGTATGGTTTTTTATATACCGGTGTGTTGAGTGGGTGAATTTACAGAGATAGAGCTTAGAATGGGGTGGGAGTGCATGTGCTAGAGGGAGGACAGGGAGCTGCTGCTTCTGGGATGGTGACATTGGACCCTGGCTGGCAGCTCAGCATAGCTGGTATGCTTGGTGTACTAAGCTGGTTTCTCCAGAGAAGCATAATCAATAAAAGGTAATGAAATAGATGAGAGATGGGTGAGTGCGAGAGGAACTGGCTTACATGGTTATGGATGAGAAGTCATATGACATGAAAAGTGGAGTCCCAGGGATGTCAGCAGCTTGGCTCTATCCAAGTGCCAAGGCCTGAGAACCTGAGATAAAGGCCAGGCCAGAGAAACTGGAGTGAAGCAGCTCCGGAGCCGGGGCGGGGGGCGGGGGTCTCCTTTCTTCTGCTTTTGTCCTACCCTGCCTTACCACTTGAGGATTTTTAAATTTTCCATTTAGCCAAACTATCTTAACAGTCACTGATACACGCCCCCCCCCCAAACACCTTGTACTCACGGATACACCCCCAAATCAGGTTATACTAGTTCTCAAGTTATCTCATAACCTAGTCTATCTGATGCCTACAATGAACCACCAAGATTTGCGGCCACTGATTTAAACATTCAAAAATGGCGACGACGGTAATTGCACTTTGTGTGTTTCTGCACCCTAGGCAAAAGTGGAGGAGCACCCTTGTTAGCATTCAGCATGTGGTTCCCAGAGTGACAGAATCCTACCTGGATCCCGAGGAAAAGACGCAGCTGGCGGTGAAGGAGATGTGCGTGGGAGGGCATATGGACCTGGAGGAGAAAACATCTCTGCTTCTCTGAGCGCTGCCACTCACGGCAACACTGAGCCTTTGTTTCTGACCAGTGCTATAGAAATGAGCCACCAAAAGGTTGAGCAGATGCTACCAAACAATCACTGCGCATGAACAAGGCTAGAAAGTCGGCAAGAGCTGCCAATGGAAGAAGAGACTTGAACGAGTTGTCTAAGAAACCCGAGACCAACTTGCTTTTATTTCTTAGGTTCATGTTGTTTTAATCAGACTTCTGAAGCTTAATATATTTGTGAACATTTCTTTTGTGTCCACTGATATCTCACAACTTCATTAAAATATAGATTCATAGCAATGCAAATTCATGAGTGTTTAATATGCAGGATAAGATTTCCATTCACTTAAAACAATTGTACATTTTTGCATATTTATCTCCATTTTCTCTATCCTCTGCTTCATGGACAGTGATTATTGCCCTTTTCTTTTCTGCCTATTATTTTTGTGCTCTTCCCCTTTTTGTTTGTTTTTGAAACAGGGTCTCGTGAAGCAGGGCTGATCTATCTGTGTGGATGAAGCTGAGCTTAAACTTCTATTTCTGCTTTCTTCACCTCCTGAGTACTGTTGTTTCAGGTGAACATTATCATACCTAGTTGTATGTGGTGCTAGGATCAAACTCAGGGCCTTGTGAATGCTAAACAAGCAATCTACTATCTGAGATCACTCTATCCCAGCCCATTCAAGGTGCCATTTTTGTTTGAAGCTGCAAGTAGTCCCACCCATAGGTAACCAGTAATCATGTTCTAATCTCTTTTATATCTGTAGAAATTGGCACAAAGAAATTGTGCTCAAATATTTCAGTTGATGGATTTTAACACTCCAGTGAATGATATCCACAAAATTTAATCCATGTTAGGTAAACCTGTTCCCTTTTTATGTCTTACTATTGATTATACCAATCCATACTTTGACTTATTTTAGTAGTATTACCTACATATGATTCAATACACATCTCTGATTATATATATATATATATATATATATATATATATATATATATATACATATATAGTGTGTGTGTGTCTTAACTTCTGTTTTTCATGTTTTTTATGTATTTACATTAAAATCTCCTCTCTTGATATATGACAGTATTTCCATGTAATTTGGTTTGCATACACATAGGCTTGTAATTTGGTTTGTGTGTCAGTAATAAATACTCTTTTAATATTCTGCTTTGAAGTACATCCTAAGTTCTATGGACTGCTTACTTCCTTTTATCGTTTCATTATTTCCCATTTAACCTCATGCTTAGCAGAATTGCTAGGAAAATTTTTACAATGCTTATATGTGCCAAAGCAAAGGCTTATGTTGAATTATTCTTTGTTAATCATGGCTTTGACAGAGTTCTGTCCCTGTTTTTGTCTACAAAACAGAGGTAGACCTTAACCTTATTTTATTAGACTCATTTTCATAGTTGACCGTATCACTTCAGTGCTACTGCTCTTACATTCTTTCTCCTCCCTCTTCTGCAATGTTCCCTGAGCCTTGAAGGACATAGGATACATGTAAGTAGCATAAAAGAAAAATGAGCAAGTGGTCTACCCTTTTTTTATGATATCTCAATGAGGAGAGAAGCAGACAGGGAA
This sequence comes from Dipus sagitta, assembly GCA_036346955.1. Taxonomy (NCBI): domain Eukaryota; kingdom Metazoa; phylum Chordata; class Mammalia; order Rodentia; family Dipodidae; genus Dipus; species Dipus sagitta. The sequence goes on from CM070784.1 coordinate 39,551,149, forward strand.
GTACACAGAAATACACAAAAAGAAATTCTTTTTTAAGCAAATTGCTTTTCCTCTTGGTGAATATGTCTGTCTTAAAGAGGGAACATGAGTCTATGATGTACAGCCACACCTGGGGAAGACTCTTCCCTGCTCTCTGGGCAGCTGCTAGGAGTACAGTGTGGGCCTTTTGTCTGAAGTAAGTCTTCCAGGAGTATGATTTTGAGAAGTGAATCTCACCTTACACTTGAAATCTCATTTTAATGTTTTCTTTGTATCTTTTCTATGCCACTTCAGAATTTGGAAGGAAAGAAAACCTTTTGTCTTTGTCAGCAACTTCTGTTGTAGTTCATGACACAGTGATTCTTAAAATTAAGTTGAAAATTCTTCATGCTTTTGCTCACACTGGAATATAATCACCATGAGAAAAAAAGATATTATTCCTTTACTGTCACACTTGAATGTGTTTTTTTAATAACCTGTCCAGAAAATAAATTTAACTAATATTTATTTATTTATTTACTTATTTATTTATGATCAGAGAAAAAGAGACAAAAAAGGAGAGAGAATAGGCATATCAGGACCTTTTGCCACTGCGAACAAACTCCAGGTTCGTGAGCCACTTTGGGCAACTGGCTTTATGCAGGTACTGGGGAATCAAACAAGGGCTGACAGTCATTGCAAGCAAATCCCTTTAATCCTTGATCCATCTCCACAGCACCTAACTTTAAACGTTTCAGGAATATTTATAAAATTGGGGAAAATGCATCACTCTTGCAGAATTCTCCCAAATTGAGTATATTTTCTGATTGTCTTTGGAAGAACATGGTTCCAGGTATGCGATTCACTCAGACATTTATAATGAGAGCACAGAATTTTCATCCAATCCTTTGCTCACTTTGGAGGAATGTAAAAAGTTGGCACAAAATATGAGTAAGATTGTGAAAGCATGATCCCCAGCCCACCCCACCCCACTGTTCCCTTCACAGGTGTGGAGGAGCAGCAGTTAATGTGATTGTCAATGCAGGCAAGCAGGAAGCAGTGTGCCATTCTGAGACACTGACCGGAAGGCTGTGGTAATTTTCAGGTTCCAGAGCAAAGCTCACTCCAGCCTGCCTGAAAAGTCCTTAAGTAGAGAAATAACAACGCTATACTCAAGGCCTGAGGGACAATGGTTTATCCCCAGGGGAAATGCAGACTTCCTTTCACCATCTGGCTAGGCTCTGAGGGTATGGACAACAAAGTAAAAATGCATGAGTCAAACACACAGTTTATTAGTACTCATGAAGTTATTGCAGTCATTAGTAAGCTAATCATGAAAAATACAAGGCTCCAGAAGCACTTAGGAAAATGGTTAGAAACAGACAGCTGACATGTCAACAATCTCTAAACCTGACACTGCTCTTTTTCTGGAGTTACACCTGTCTTTAAATATACCAACCCCTAATGTGGAAAAAAAAAAAAAAGATGTAACACTGTCTGTGCTCTTGCTGTAAAGAAATTAATTAAAAATTCATTTCCTGAAGGATATGTGGGTACATGCTTGTAATCACTGTGGATGGGAGGCCAAGGCAAGAGAATCATGAGTTCAAGGTTGTCCTCAGCTACACCATGAATACAAGGCCAGAATGGACAACGTCAGATCCCATATCTTAGAAAAATACACATTCTTTGAGATAACTAAAATTTTCAAAAAATCAAACTAATTATCCCCAGAATGCTCTATTCAACTTACAGGAAAAGTCTCTCTCCATAAGAAGACAAACAATAGAAGACAGATACATACGTAGATGTGAGATGATAGCTGACATACAGGGCTGGAGAGATGGCTTAGCGGTTAAGCTCTTGCCTGTGAAGTCTAAGGACCCTGGTTCAAGGCTCAATTCCCCAGGACTCACGTTAGCCAGATGCACAAGGGGGCGCACGCATCTGGAGTTCGTTTATAGAGGCTGGAAGCTCTGGCGTGCCCATTCTTTCTCTCTCTCTCTCTCCCTCTCTGCCTCATTCTCTCTGTCGCTCTCAAATAAATAAATCAACAAACAAAATAATTACAAAAAAAAAGAATAGTTGACATATAGATACCAGCAAGGGCGCTGTTTTCCTGATGAACCGGATACCAGCACAAGGGGGAAGGAGATCAGCACAGAGAAAAATCAACTGCTACCAAATCAGAGAGCCAGAGCCCCAGAGGCCCCAAACACCTCATCACTGAAGCAGACCAAAAATGAACCCAACATGGCTCAGGGAAATTTTGAGGAAGAGGGGGCGGAAAGAATGTCAGAGCCACATGTTGGGTCATGATATGCAGAGACATTTAGCTTACCCATAACTGTGGGATAACTCCACAATGCATGACCCGTATACCTCAACAAGGAGGGGCCAAGGGGAGGGGGTAGGTCACGGATGAGCCTAATAATGGTACCAAACTGACTGTATTTGCTGAATACAGAACTGACTAATAAAAAAAAATAAAATAAGAATAGTTGACATATAGATACACAGATGATAGATGATTGCTTGTTGTTAGATGATAGGTAGTTAAAGCCACATTATATAAAGATATATAACATATGATGAAGGGATGGATAAGTATAGATTAAGAATAGATAAAATGCATGAAAGTTGGAGAGATGGCTCAGCAGTCAAAATGCTTTCCTGAAAAGTATGACAGCCTGGGTTTGATTTCACAGTATTCACAGTTCATAAAACTAGATGCACAAAGAGATATCCCATATGAAGGCATATTTGCTGGAGTTTTTTTGCAGTGGTAGGAGGCCCTGGCATGATCTTACTCAGTCTCTCTCTTTCTTTCTCTCTGTCTCTTTCTCTCTCTCCCACAAATAAATAAATTTAAAAATACACGAATAGATGAGTTTGTTGATGTATTTCAAAGTGGGTTGGGGGATACATAATAAGATGGGCAGGGGGCTAGAGAGATGGCTTAGTGGTTAAGTGCTTGCCTGTGAAGCCTAAGGACCCCAGTTCGAGGCTCAATTCCCCAGGACCCACGTTAGCCAGATGCACAAGGGGGCACACGCATCTGGAGTTCGTTTACAGAGGCTGGAACCTCTGGCGCGCCCATTCTCTCTCTCTCTGCCTACTTCTCTCTGTCGCTCTCAAATAAATAAATAAATAAATTAAATTAAAAAAAGATGGACAGACACACACATAGAAAAATAACAGCAACATCTCATTTTACTTCCACATTTATATTGACTTGTTTTAACTGAGATAAGAATAAGATATCTATTGTAGTTAGGTTTGCATTGCTGGTAGAAATCTCCCAACCAAGAGCAGCTTTTGGGAAAAAGAGGCTTATTTTGGCTTACAGGTTTGAGGGGAACCTCCATGATGGCAGGGGAAAACAATGTCATGAGCAGAGAGTGGACATCACCCCTGGCCAACATTAAGGTGGACAATAGCAACATGGGAGTGTGCCAAACACTGGCATAGGGAAACTGGATATAACACCCATAAGCCTGCCTACAACAATACACTCCCTCCAGGAGGCATTAATTCCCAAATCTTCATCAGCTGGAAACTTGGCATTCAAAACACCTAAGTTTATGGGGGACACCTAAATCAAACTAACACATTCCGTCCCTGGCCCCCATAAACTGATATCCATACATGATGTAAAAATGCAACGTATTTAGTCCAACTTTCAAAGTCCCCATAGTTTTTTTAAATCAATTCCAATCATCCATACATCCCCATATTCCAAGATCTTTTAACTGAGCCATAATACCCAAATTCCCATAATGGCACAGAATAAACATTCACACTGCAAAAGATGGCATTGGGCATCGCAAAAAAATACTTAGTCAATACAAGATTTAAAACAATCAGGACAAACATGAAACTCTGTAGCTTCAAGTCCAACAACTCTAGTCAGTCACATATCTCCCAGTCCGATCATTCTAACCAACAAGTCTCTGGTATTCCAATTCTGCCCCTCCAGCTAGACTACTCACAATCCTGGAAAACCTCATCAGGGTAGGTAGCTTTCCTTAGCAGCGATTTTATGGCCCTGGCATCTTCACTGGGTTGCCACTGCAATCCATGGTTCTTCCTCATGGCCCCATGGGGTCTCCACACAGGCATCCAGTAAACTTGCTTCACACTGCCCATGGCCATTTCCAAAACAGAAGACCATGTTGCAAACTCAATGAACCTATCTTTCCTGTATTTCTTATACTACACAATACCAGGTAGGGTGCCAATTTGTTAATCCAGGGGGGAATAAAGCAGACTTTGAAGAACGGGACACTCCTTGAGCACTCAGCCCCCTTCAAAAGAGTCTACATTCTTCCAGTTGTCACAGTGCAGGTCAGATGGCCCAGTCTCAAAGGTTGTAATCTCTCAATTGCAACTGAATGGGCAGGAGTTAACCCAAAGATTTTTCTTTCTATGCCATATCCCTCTGCTCACAGCAGTTCATTTCTATGTAAAGCAGCAACCCTGCACAATTTCTCAGGACACGGGCATAACAGCAAGCTTCTTACACAAACTGCTAGCCCAGTCCAAGCAAAGCTCTTTCCCACCCTCATAAGCCAAACCTCACAGTCCATTGTTCTTACTGCATTCAGGTCTTTCAACTCTGACCACAATAGCCTGTACTTCAAGCTGTACTTACAGCACTGCAAGGCATCTCTTAGACCAAGTTTTCAAATCCCTCCACATTCCTCTTGAAAATCAGCACTAAAAGTCCAAAGCCACACAGTCAGGTGTCTAGCAGCAAATGACACCACTCCTTGGTACCACTTTACTGTTGCAATCAGGTTTGCATTGCTGGTAGAAATCACCCAACCAAGAGCAGCTTGTGGGATTATAGGCTTATAGGCTCGAAGGGGAAGCTCTACTATGGCAGGGGAAAATGATAGCAGAGATTGGACATCATCCCCTGGCCAACATAAGGTGGACAATAGCAACAGGGGAGTGTGCAAAACACTGGCAAAGGGATACTGGCCGTAACACCCATAAGCCATAACCCCAACAATACACTTCCTCCAGGAGGCCATATTTTCCAAATCTCTATCAGCTGGGAACCTAGCATTTAGAACACCTAAGTTTCTCGGGGGCTGGAGGACACCTGAATCAAATCACCATGATATCTGGGAAGCGATGATCCTCTTCTGGGTTCATCAGGTTAGTTTTATGGTGTCTAATGTCTGACTTCCCATGCTTCTCCTGGAAATGTGGATATTCCATAGCAAAACTGGCAAAAGGAGCAATCACAACTGCATGGGCTCCTTTATCCCACACCATTTCAAATTATTCTATTCAGAAATTCGTTTGCACGCTGGAGGGATGGCTTAGTGGTTCAGGCGTTTGCCTGCAAAGCCAAAGGATCCAAGTTCGATTCCACAGACCCACATTAGCCACATGCACAAGGTGGCCCATGAGCCTGGAATTCCTTTGCAGTGGCTTGAGGCCTTCCTCTTCAGAACCCAGCAGAATGAAAATCACAGTGCACAGTTCATTGCATTATTAATGTTAAAATACTTTTAGCCAGAGCTATTTGGGAATGAAAAAAAATATTCCCCTATATTCTATTATTCTCTCACAATGTCTGTGATTTATGCTAAAGATAGGAGTTGTTTTTTTTTTTTCCCAGTGCAGCTCGGCTGATATATCAGTAAATTACTGCTCAAAATGAATATTATTACTACCTTTTTTTTTATTCCACTGGCTATATTTGAAAAAAAAATCAGGAAAAAGAAAATAAGTGCAAGAATGATAGCTTCCAGGCTTAGGGATGACAGTGGCTTCATTCGTAGATGCTCCCCAAAATTTTCTTAGAAAAGTGAGCAGGCTTGTTACCATTTGGCCTTCTTTTCTGTTCATGTGGCTAGGATCATAGTTAAAGCTTTCATCATTAAAATCTGCTCATTTTTCCTCTTGCAAAGATACTTTTAATTCCTTTATTTTTGGGAAATGCTATTAAAACATTATGCTAATTAACCTGTGGATTTCAATAAGCCCAAGTTATAGTTCATTTATCTTTTAACTTTACTGATTATTCCCAACAGAGGTGTTTCTTGATCATATGCTATCTACAGGCACTATTGGGGAGGATGTACCACAATGCCATCTCTGTTCTGGATTTTTCATTTTACTAAGAGGAGATGTACAGTAACTATAACAAGATAAATAAGTCTATTTACTCCATAGTATATATGGCATATTTATTTTTAGTATATATGATATATAAATTAGAAATACACGTGTAAAACAGAAAACAGAAATTAAATTCCAACTGACATTTTAAATGAGGTTGAGCTAGAGTTCACAGATGACATTTATTGTAAAGATGAAGATGGTGAAGGGACAAACTATGCTACCTAGTGAAAGAACTTTCTTGGCAGATGGACCAACTAGTGCGGAACCATGAGGAAAAGTGTACTGCTGGGAGCCAGCCCCAGATGGAGGGAGGTCCTGGAAGGAAATGTGGAGTCGGCGGGAGGAGAATGGGAGACACCAGGTTGCTGTTTCCAGTTGATTCAGGCGTCTCTGCCTTCCTCAAAACCTTGTGTTTTATTTATACTACTACAGAATAATAGCAGGCTTATTTTCTAGGAAATATGAAAACACTCAATTCTCAGGAAAAAATAATCATCAAAGTGCTAGACATTTGTTTCATACTGAAAGGCCATTCTTTCAACTTTCTTATACATTCCTTGTAGCCAAGCCTAGCAAAGTACTTATTAGCCTGTTTGATTAAAGAGCAGGGCCTGATTGAGCAAGCTTCCCAAGAAGGGCAGTGAACTATACTACACCCATTTTCCATTCTTATTCGCTGTGTGGCCTACGTTTTCATCATAAATTCCTGTATAGGATAGGGGTGGGTCAGTAGGAAAACTAAATGCACTTGCCTTAGCTCCTCGAGGTGGACTTTGGAATTTCTCATGTTGTAATGGGAGGGTCAAGTAATTTTTTTTATCCATAACTTTGCAAAGAACTCATTAGTCATGTTCTTATATTTATCTAGGTAGCATAAGTCTGTAAAAATGGTTTTAGGTTCATTTTCTTCCAGCCCTCTTATTTCTCTACAGCAGGGAATAGTTTGAGTTTCCCTTTCTTAAAAGCCTAAAAAAGACAGGAGTGCGATTGCTAAAAAGAAAACCAAACACAGGGACCTGAATGGTTTCAGCTCCATCATGAAGCTCCAGCCACGCAAAACGTCCTCCCAGCCGGGACCATGTCAAATGGCAGGAGCGACTCTGCCTCCACCAGTGTGTCTACTGTGTGTACAAACAATAGAGAGAGAATGTGTCTAAGAAGAGCTGAGCTGCTGTGAACAGGCATGAGGTGACTAAGAGGTGATGGGCTCCCAAAACATGTGACATCATAAACCAAGGTAAGGTTTTGGTATCTGTCCCAGCTAAATGGAAAGCCTTTTGTTATGATTTGAATATGGAATCCTTCCACAAGTCTATGTTCAATACTTGCCCCCCACTGGTAGTCATATTTTGGAGGGTTCTGAAAACTGTAGGAGGTGAAAATGCTCAACAAATTAACTCATTGGAGGTGCACTTGGGTGCTGGGTCATGTTTTGGTCTCTTCCTAGATCCCCTTTTCCTACTTCTCATCTCCAAGAAGATATTCACATCCCATATGTTCCCCTGACTTGCTGCTCTGCCTCAGAACATGGATCCTAGTGGACATGCACTGAGCTCTCTGAAATCATGAGCCAAATAAAGACTCTCTCTCTCTCTATGAAGTTGTTTCAGCGAGGCATTTGGCCATGGACATGAGAATAGTAACAAGTCCCTCCTTGCAGGAGGGTTTCCCTGAGAAAGAAACATCTCCCTGATATCTGGGATTAGCATATGAATTCATCCATCCGAGCGATTCCTTTAACCCCAGTTTGATACTGGACACATAAGGACACTCTCTAGATAAGTGAAGCAGCTGAATATCCATAGGTAAGTCTCATATTATCCAAAAAGTAAAAGTGTAGATGCATAATTATACGGACATCAAGAACACTGTAGCAGTCAGGGTCCTCCAGAGGAACAGAGACAATGGAATGAACATAAATACATGTTAGAAAGGGGATTTATTAGATTGGCCTAAGAAGTACAGGGATGGCTGTCTATAGGCTGGGGAGTCTGAGAACCTGGTAGCTGCTTAGTCCGTGACGCTGGATACTTCAGCAGTTCCGATCAGGTACTGAAGATTCCTGGGCAGCAGGCAGTCTTCAGGTTACATATTGGAAAGGTAAAGAACTGAGTTCTGAGGTCTGAGAAGGATGGCAGTAGAGGGTGGAGGCACTTGCTAACAAGTAGAAAGGACAGCCAGGCAAAGGGGCTTCTTTGTCCTGGAACCTCATCCTATACAGGCGATCACTGAAAGGGGGACGGGCTGCACACTCAGGGGATGATCTTCCCTCAGTGAATCCTTACTGGAAAAACCATCACAGACCTGCCCAAGAGGCAAGCTTCTCACTTCATTCCTGAGCCAAGCAAGTACAGTAAAAGTTGCGCATTACAAAGACTAAGGCACCTTTTTCTTAATGTAAAAATCCTTGCAATTTCTAATATTTTCTCAGAAATATTTTAAGTATTCAATAACCATCTTTGGTATTACATAACCATATGCTATGCAGAATTTTCAAAGAGAGTCATTTCACCTAACCTTAACAAGTGGATTTGATTTTAGAATTTCACTGTCACACATTACTCCCTTTGAAGTAGTGTACTGGGCATATTCAGTCTTAAAGGGTGAGTTTGTCTAAGAATAGTTCTTGCTGTCCATGACCATCCTTTCAAAGCAGAGCAGACACCTTTGTTTCTGAAAGAAGCTGAGTGCTTGAAATTTTCTTTGTGCAGAGTGTTTAAAATCATGGAAACTAGAGTGGCAAATAAGGGAAAATGATTCTCCACATACAGAAAAAGAAGCAGAAGCTTGCAAACATGTGAGTGGTGTAATGACACAGCTGGGAATCTTTGAAAGCCAGGGTTGGGCTTTCACAATTTCTGAACATGCAGATTCACTTCCTGCTATATTTCTCTACAAAGCAGTTGAAAAGAACTGACCAGTGCTTTCAGAATGTAGAGAAAAAAAACAAATAAATAAAACATGGACACTGGTGTCTATAGCCATTGATTTTTACTTTGATCTCAGTCAAAACTCTAACAAAGACACTGTCCTTTAACCAAAATATTGGGATTGTAGAAGCTTTTCCATGACATACAGCAGAAGGAAACAAAAATTGCAGTGTAGAGAAAATTCATAAGTTAAGGCCAATATGAATGGTAGTACTCCTTCCACTAGTTTTATTTAAAATAAATATATTTCTACAATTTAAAAGTGGGGAATACCAAGAACACAGCAAAAGTAGAGATATTTTTAAATGAGTAAGACATTTTTTCATGAAAGTTTTCTTTTGAAAGTGTTGTGTCACACGTGTGAGGATGGCTTCAACAAACAAAGGTAGAAAACAACAAATTTCTGGTTGCATGTGGAGAAACGTGAAGCCTTGTTGTGGTGATTTGAGTCAGATGTTCCCCATGAACTCCTGTGTCCTCAGTGCTTGGGTCCCCAGCTGGTGGCATTTCGGGACGTAGAACCTTGCTGGAGGAGGTGTGTTTCTGGAGCTATAACCAGCCTGCCCTTGCCAGTGTCTGGCTCACTCTCCTGCTGCTATTTTCTACCTGCTGAGTCAAAGGCAATGCCTAGCTAGTGTCTCATCTAGCCATGCTTTCTTCTGCCATCATGGACTTTCCCCTTGAGACCGAAAGCCAAAATAAAATGCTTTTTCCCACCAGCTGCTTTTGGCCATTATTTTGTCCCAGCAATAAGAAGGTGACTACAACACGTGTGCGAGTTGGTAAGAACATGAAATGGTGCAGACCCTACAGGAAATATTTCAGTAGTTCCTTTGGAGAGTTAGAAATAGAATTACCACATAGTCCAAGCTTTACAGTATATATCAGAAGGAATTAAATGTGGTCAACAATGTTCCTGTCAGCTATTCATAATAACAAAAATTGAAAAATCATGCTAGTTTATGCAGAGAATGAATGAACAAAACATGCAAGCATTCAATACAATACAATACAGGAGATTCTCATCCAAGCTTCAATATGGAAAAATCTCAAGGATATGATACTAACTAAAATAGCCAGCCACAGAAACAAAAATATGGTATGTTCCTGCTCATATAAGACAGTTCTTGTAGCCAAATCATGAGACATAAAATTCAGTGATTGTGGCCAGGCCATTGAGGAAAAGGGAAATATATAGTTAGTATTTAATGAGTACACAATGTCAGTCTGGAAGTTTGACCATTATGGAATTTTATGATAGTGGTAATTAGAAAACAGAGTTTGCATATTTAAAAAAATCTGTTTCTTAAACAAAGTGATTTATTTGTAATGATTTTATATATGAAACAATTATTATAGTACACTTTAGATGCTGTACATTCTCCCTAATAAAAATTCATCAGTACTAAATAAATCAAGATTTATTCCAAGTTATATGCATTAGTTCTCCCCAAAAGATCTTTAGGCTCAATGTAATCCCAGTCAAAATCCTAGGAAGTTATTGTATAGGCATTGACACACTGAATCTAGAGTTTATGTGAAAAGCAAAAATCAGTGTAGTATTGAAGAAGTCTAACGTTAAACTGATACTACTAAGTATAACACTTACTATATATCTACAATAATCAAGATAGTGTGAAATTGGTAAGTGGAAACAAAAAAAATCAAAGGGAAAATAGCTCTATTGCTCTATGTAACATACATGATTAATACTTGACCAGATTACAAAGATAATATGATTTAGAAAAGATAATCTAGTAAATGTTACTGGAAAAAATGGACATTCAAATATCAAAAATAAAAGAAATCTAGACAAATCTTTAATCTTGCAAAAATTATCTCAAAAGAGATCATAGAATTCAATGTGAAATTCAAAACCATAAAATTCCTCAACAGTAACAGGATAGATATTGAAAAGTTTAATGTTCATTTAGGTATCACAACAGTGGTACAATCCAGGAAAGAAAAAGAAGAAAATTATAGCTGAAATTTCTTCATTAAGGAAGATACTTTTAAAAGAAGGAAAGAAAAGGAACAGATAGGGAGAAAGTATTTCCATAAGAAACATCTGCTACACTATTATAAAAAATATACTGAAAAACTTAACATAGTAAAAGGAACCACATTCATTGTTGGTGGGAGTCCAAAATTGTAAAGATGTATGGAGGACAATCTGGCTATTTTTTATAGAAGTAAAGATAGACTTATCATGTGATTCCACAAATGGTTTTCAAATTTATGTACATACAGATGTTTGCATAAGATTTCTTCATGATTCTATAAATATGTGAGCCACCAAAATGTTCTTGAGTTGGCTAATACATAAATGAGCAGATTGAATCAATGGAATATAATTTCATACTAAGAAGAAATAAGCCATCAATCCAAGACTATATATGGAGGAAGTTTATGTGGATATTACTTCATATAAGAATCCAATTCTAAAGGAAATAAACTGTGTCAAGCAATAAGATTTTCTGGAAAAGGCAAAACTATGGGGATATTAGAAAGAAAAGTGTCAGGGACTTGGAGATGTGAATGGTAGACTAATGGAGTATGCCAGATGTTGAGGAAACTGATAGTATTCTGTGTGACATGAACATAATGGGTATTTGTAAGTAATTATACATATGTCTAAACTCATAGAATGTATACCCCTATGTAAGCTGAGTACTCTCCTAAAATAAAGTCTTAAAAATTGGCAAAAGCATAATCATTACTGATACCACAGTTATTAGAGTAGCTCCTTTTCCAGAATCTTGGTATTACTACAAAAATCAGGAACCTGAATGTTATTGTTTTTGATGGAACAAAAATAATTAAGAAATTCTACAGTTTTTAATCACAGGTCAACAGGGCCTGGAAAGCTAGAAACAAGCAGGTGGATGGTTTAAATCTTCAAGGACATCTGCAGGGAAAGGACAGAGTTTGCGAAGATGAGAAGTCTGAAAAGAGTTTTTATGTGTAAGAATGCTAAATAAAAAATTGAACTAATGAGTAATGCAGGTATTATATTTCTACTTGAGAAATATTTACTTCTACTCAATAATTAATTTTAATTTTTGTGTACAATGCTTATTATAAGAATTCAATTAAAATTGAGATGTATATGAAAGAAGAAAAAATAGTTACTGGGATGAAGAGGTAGCTCAGTGGTTAAGGTGCTTGCCTGCAAAGCCTCAGGAGCAGGTTCACTTCTCCAGGGCCCACATAAGCCAGATGCACATGGTGTTACATGTGCCTGGAGTTTGTTTGTCATGACTTGAGGCCCTGGAGCACCTATTTTAACTCTCTCTCTTTCTCCCACTCTCTCTGTCTCTAATAAATAAATAAAAATAAATCTTTAAAACAGTAGACATTCCTTACCACCATTTCCTTTAGCCATAATGTTAAAAATACACAATTCTTAAATTTTAGTTATTTAATTTGAAGCTTTTTTGTTTGTCAGAACACTTTAAACTATATGAAAAGAATTAAAGCTATAAACAAAATACCATATAAAGACCATAAAAATTATGAGTGCTCTTTATGAAATAGAGAATGCTAACAGCAAAAATTCAAATAAAAGTATTTCAGAATTCTACTAAAAACATTCATAAAAATAAAATTATTACATAGTTTTAAATTGAAAATTATAATTAAAATTAACACTGAAATTGAAAACTATAATTAAAATTAATACTGATATGTATATAGAACACACACACATATATAGCATTTTCATAGTTTAGGACTCTTAGACAAATATTTTGTGAAAACAGCTGAACCATAAATGCCAATAAAATTGATAACATGCAAGCAATCTCACTTAACTGTATAATATATTCAGGGAATATAATCTATAGCACATAAAAATAGTACTCTTTATAGAATATATTAAAAGAAACCTTATACTCAGGTTATACAAGTTATATATTATATATTCAATTATATATTATAATTGAAGGAAAATTATTCTTATAACAACTGAGCACATTTAATGGTTTAAACTAACACATGTTGGGGCTAGGGAAATGGCTCCACAGGTAAGAGTGCTTGCCATGATTTGAGAAGGCCAAAGGTCCTGAGTTCAATTCCCAGCATGCAGGGAAAAATAAAATCCCTGGGCATGACCATGGAACTTGTACTAGCCGATCTGGTGGCAGGGGCGGGGGGAATAAAAAGACGAGAGTCACTGGAGCTCACAGTATGACCCAACCCAGCAACTCTGGGTGCAGTGAGAGAGTCCATCTCAAGGAAACAACCACAGAGTAATAAAGGAGGATTCATGTAGTTCTCCTTACACATACATACAGGTCACGGACATCTCTACACACACATCCATATACTACACACACACACACACACACAGAGAGAGAGAGAGAGAGAGAGAGAGAGACATAAATTAGCAAATAAAGTAATACAAGTTGACTGGAGAGATGACTCAGTGGGTGAAAGTACTTGCTGGCCATGCATGTATACGTGAGTGCCAATATCCGTACCCATATAAACTAGATGTGGCCACACATGCACATGCCTGTCATCCCTGCTCTGAGGTCAGGAAAAAAGACAATTAGCCAAAATATGGTATTTCCAGGATCAGTGAGAGATTTCTGATATTCTCACCTTGCCTCCAAACACATCCCCATGGGGCAAGCCCATTTGTGTTCAAATGTGCATATACCACACATATCCACAACACTCTCCCCCCCACAAAAGATAAACAAAAAATGTAATGCATACTTATGTCAATCCTCTGGCATTTGGCACTCTGCTTAGGGTCTGAGCAAACTAAAATTGACTTCTCAAGGTACTGACTTATGCTATGTTTCTTTCCAGAACTGTTGGTTTTGTCTTCTAAATGTACTTACCTATGTGGTGGAAGGTTGAGTCCTCATTGTCCATTGACTGGAGAGTGTGTCAGTCTCCAAAGCTGACCACAGACCCTTACCTGTGGCCTCTCCATGGGAAGTTCATCACCACCATTTTTTTCCTTTTCAACATTAGCATGAAAATCCTTCTTTCTGACTAATATGGAATTAATATTTTAAAAATGACATAATAATGTGAGTGCTATTTTATTGGTCAGGCATCACCATAGGTTTTAATTACATGTGATAGGAATGGATTCTACCAGAATCCATTAACATTGCATCTGTCAAATGGGCAGAGACATAGTAGGAAATTTAAAGGAAGCAGAATACAAACTGAATGTATGGAATGAATGCTATAAATAATAAATATCCACAAGCAAGTCATGTGCTGAAATAAATCCACTGCAACTTTTCTGAAATACAAGTTCATCATTTTGAATTGAAAAAAAAAAACTACTTAAAACAAAAAGTATCACATGAACTTTAGCTAAAAATATAGCAGATGTTCTAATTGCTATAAAGTATATCCAAAAAACTTTATTAGGTATATAATATATCCTTATTTTACTCATATTGTCAGCACAGCCTCCAGATCTGAATTTAAGAAATCTATATTATAATGTAATTTTCACTTATCAAATATCAAATGTAATTTTTCAGAAAAATGAATACATACATACTCCTATATCCAAATGTTCTAATCACAATTTAATTTATGTTCCTATAATTGAAGACTAAAGTCTCAAGTCAAAGAAACTATAGTTTCAGAATACTTGAAAAATATTTCTTGACTTCCTATCTTTTCCGCCACATGTTAAAAATATCAATTATTATTGTAGACAATTTTCTTAGACTAAAAAAGAACCTAGGGTTCATTAGACAATGCACTTACTTGGGGTTTATCCAAAATAATTTGCTATAAAAATGCTAGTTGGAATGAATAAAAATGAATTCAAGAACAAAAGGAAACAGAAAATGCCTATGCAAATTATTCTGTTACAAGAACATATTGTCTTAGCTGGAATACATTTCAGTGATTTAAAATTAGTTTTCTCTCTTTAATTTTTGAGCTGATCATTGAACTGTCAAGAGATAAAGCATACATGTGTTACCTACATTAGAAATAGGAATATAAATTAAATTATCCAACTACATATTCAGAAGAATGCGGTCTTCTCTGTTCTATTGCCCACAGCCATATCAACCAACTTCTAAGATGTTAAAAACACCTTCCTAAACCTTTCTGTAACACAATTAAGGTGAGATACATTCTGAATTCCTCTCTCCTAGTTATCAGTTCATTCTGCTCTGCAGCATGGATTTTCACCACCAGGGTCAAACCTTGAATTAATTGCCATGAAAGATGATCTCTTCTGGGAAGAGCAAGTGTTTGGTCCCATTGGTGATGAAGAGATTTCTGTGCTGCAAACTGCCAGTAAGAAAGAATAACAAGTGCTCAATAAATTGCATCTTCTAGTCTAAGACAACACAAATGGCAATAACTTCAGTTGACACAATGTTTATACAGTGTAGGAGGAAGAAACTTGTTAGGTAGTTAGGGAATGGGCTTTAAAAATTAGCAGTTTTGTGTTTTGACATTCCTTGAGAATCTCATGGTTAAAGCGAATGTTAGGGTTAGCAGGTTAATGTTAAAACATTGGGGAAAAATAAAGAAACAGATAGCTGGGCATGAGACAGCCAAGCTGACTAGTTAAGAGAAAAAGACAAGGATCTGGGCCAAACAAGTAGAGTTTTGGTAGTTTCTGGTTCAACCCTATGAATCTCCCTTTATTTTTTGTTCATGATTCTGTCATTCTTCTCAATTGCAAAGCTTCCAGATGGGAGATGACCCATCTCCAGTCCTTTCACCAATACAAGGAGGAACGTGACCAGTTCCCCGATTGGAAAGGAGATATACTGATGTCTCACTGGGATTCCTGATTGGGTCAGAAATGAACTTCCACATATCTGAGTCCAGTCATGGTAAAGACCAATTTATTCCTCTATCCAGAAGGCCTCTTCAAAGGCCTCTAGATGAAGAAACTGTTTAGCAACCTTTTTCTGGAAACTTTTCTGTTGTAGAGTTCTTTTTTTATCTTTTATTTTATTTTATTTTATTTTATTTATTTATTTATTTTTTATTTTTTATTTTTTTTTTTGGTTTTTCGAGGTGGGGTCTCACTCCAGCCCAGGCTGACCTGGAATTCACTCTGTATTCTCAGGGTGGCCTTGAACTCATGGCGATCCTCCTACCTCTGCCTCCTGAGTGCTGGGATTAAAGGTGCATGCCACCACGCCTGGCTGTAGAGTTTTTTCTTTTTTTTTTTATGTTTGCTTTTTATTTCACTTTTCAATGGGCAACCTGTCCTTGAATCCCTTTTTTCATTGACACTCTCCACATGTTGCAGCTATTGTCTCATTGCTGAGACACACACTAAGCCAGAAGCAGCTTATATGTTTACAGAATCCATAGGAAACACCACAAATGGCAGAAAAAACTAGCTCAAGTCTGCAGATGCTGTGGTGGTTTGACTTAGGTGCCCTCCCAAACTCATGTGTTCTGAGTGCTGGGTTTCCAGCTGGTGACAATTTGGGAATTTAAGCCTCCTAGAAAAGGGGTGCTGTTTGGGGTTGGCTTATGGGTGTTATAGCCAGTTTCTCCTTGCCAGTGTTTGGCACACTCTCCTGGTACTGCTGTCCACCTGAGGTTGGACAAGAGGTGATTTTCAGCCTCTACTCATGTCATGTTTTCCCATGCCATCGTGAAACACTCTCTTGGTCTTTAAGCCAAAATAAACCCTTTCCTGCCATCAGCTGATTTTGGACAGGTTCTTTCTTCCAGCAATACAAAGCTGAGGACAACAGGTGCATAGTGGAGATGCACCAGAAAACACAAGCAGCCAGAGTTCAAACTAGCTCTGAACACACATTAGGGCTAGACTACAAGGTCTGCACAAGATCCCTCCTCTAGCTGACCGCTGGAGACTGAAGAAGGAAGCTGAACCTTAATCAAAGATCCCTGAGACAGGGCTGTAGAGATGGCTCAGCTGTTAAGATGCTTGCCTGGAAAACCTAAAACCTTGAGTTTGATTCCCCAGTACCCATGTAAAGCCTGATGTTCCAAGTGGAGCAGATATCTTGTTTACAGTGGCTAGAGCCCCTGGCTCACCCATTCTGTCTGTCTCTCTCTGTTTCCAAATAAGTAAGTAAAATATTAAGAAAGAAGATCCCTCATGAGGGATATACAATCACATTCAATCCACCACCTTAAAAGAGTTCTTCTCCTTTTTCTATGCAATGAAATTTGTTTCCCCTTAGCAATATGACTTTCATCTAAAGTAATTTTCTATCTGTAATAAAGTTTCTCCTTAGCTGGGTGCAGTGGTGCGTGCCTTTAGTCCCAGCATTCAGGAGGCAGAGGTATGAGGATCACTGTGAGGTCAAGGCCATCCTGAGACTACATAGTGAATTCTAGATCAGCCTGGGCTAGAGAGACCCTACCTCGAACAAAACAAAATGAAACAAAACACACACACACAAAGTTTCTGCTTTAAAACATACCCTTCATCGTCCACAATATTCACTCTTTGAATTCCTTGAGGCCAAGAACCCAGAACCTCTGACTCAGTGGCGCGTACATGACCATTGAGGGTCTGGCACCCTAGTTCCTAGATTGAACCCCTAAGAGCTAGGCAAGGCCTCTGTTACTCTCAAAGGGATCTGCTCGTGTGTCTCACAACACAAGTGTTATTGCAGCCATAGCGAGAAGGAAAAAGTCACAGGAGCACCGTCTTCAGACTCGGAATGTAAGGTCCAGGAACAACAAAAGCAAAGCACGAAATGAACAAACCACGATGCTGCCATGTTACTTCAAGAACATTTTCCCTCCTGGAGAACTCTGACAAATTTCCATGGATTCTTAGAGGGAACATGCCATGTGAGGAACGTGAGTGCTTTTCACACACAGAGAGTGGCTATTTTGGGGCTTTTTCAAATTCCAATTCGCTGTAGTTTAAATTTCCTGGAAAATAGTGTCAGCGTTGAAGACATGGGGTAATCCAGTGCTGATTATTGAATACTACAGATAGAGAAATCCAGTACTCATTATTATACGTGACAGATATAAAACTCTCTTGAGCAAATTATTTTCCAAAATATTTTATTTATTTATTTATTTATTTGAGAGATATTCAGAAATAGGGAGAGAGAGAGAGAGAATGGGCGTGCCAGGGCCTCCAGCCACTGCAAACGATCTCTAGATGTGTGCACCCCCTTGTGCATCTGGCCTACGTGGGTCCTGGGGAGTCGAACCTGGGTCCTTTGGCTTTGCAGGCAAGCACCTTAATTGCTAAGCTATCTCTCCAGCCCTCTCTTGAGCAATTTTATCAAGTCTCCGGCTGTACTCAGCTCTAGGTTAGTGGGACAAATATCCAACTGAAACAGTTTATGGGAGGAAGAGGTTATTTCCTCTTACAAGTCACAGGAATTTCCATCAATGGTGGAAGAATCGGCTTACTTCCATAGATTGAAACAGACAGAAACAACTGCACGAAGCAAACACCAAGACCAGAAACCAGAAACCACCAGGACTAAAACTGCTTTCTCCACATACACCTTTGGGCAGAAATCAAACATGCCTTAGGGCTATAAGCATGCCCAGTGACACCTCCTCTGGCAGGCTGCTGGAGATACAAGCAGGAAGCTTAGCCTTAATCCACATTACCCAAGGCTTCAGGCTGGAGAGATGACTCCATGTTAAAGGTGCTTGCTTGAAACGACTGACAGCCTGGGCTGGATTCCCAGCACCCACGTAAAAGCAGATGTGCAAAGTGGCACAAACATCTGGAGTTCATTTGCAGTGGCAGGAGGCCTGGGTGCACCCATACTCCCTCTCTTTCTATCAGCTTCCATCTCTCTCTCTCTGTCTCTAATTAAAAAACAAAAATGCCCAATGCTTTGGGGAACATACATTCACTTCCAACCCATCACTGTTTCAAAGTACATAACCCTGAATTTCATTGCATTTGTAACTGAAGAGTACTAATAACATTTTGTGTATTTATACTTTGAAGACTGACAGAGAACAATGAAATAACAGTTATACTTCTTCTTCTTCTTCTTTTTTTTTTTTTTTTTTTTTTTTTTGGTTTTTCAAGGTAGGGTCTCACTCTAGCTCACGCTGACCTGGAATTCACTATGTAGTCTCAGGGTGGCCTTGAACTCACAGTGGTCCTCCTACCCCACGCTCCCGAGTGCTGGGATTAAAGGCATGCGCCACCATGCTCTGCTAACAGTTACACTTCTTAATATGAATGATTAAATTTTATATACATATTCATTACAATATTCCTTAGTGCAGGTCAGTGGAGTAATGATCAACTGAATTTTAAGATCATGCATTCTAGGAAGTACTAAACTATTGTATAAAGAAAAAAAAGTAATGATTCAGATTGATAAAGCTAAAATTAGAATGCATGGGAAAATGTACTATACAGTAAATTAAGAAAAAATATGTTATTTCTCTGAGGTGTTATTAATAGAGATTAAGGAGCAAGCATATAAATTTAAGGGAAATAAAATGCCCTCTTCAATTAGATTTGTATGAATTACCAATGACAGTAGGAATGTATAACATTCTTAAAAAATTATCACTCCAAAGGAGGAAGTAGGGGTCTAATGTATGGATGTTATTTTATTTTATTTTAATGAAAGATTACCATATTACCTCCAACCACAGCAAAGTGACAAATAAGCAACAGGAATTTTACATTAGTCATTTTTCCATGTTGCCATTGTTAACTTTTGGTTGAGAGTCAGCACTCAATCCAGTGAGTGTACAAGCAAGCTAAGCAAACTACGTTAAGGTTTTTGACATTGGTGCTAATTAATTTGACTTTCTAGTTAATCAAAAGTTGAGTTATTCAATACAATTCACCTAGATAATTTCTGTATTTATGTGCTCATTTGAAAATGTACAATTTGATATTTGATGATATGTGCCAGAAATACATATAGTCTTAAATGTGCTTAACATTGGCTCATTCTTCTTGTGGTTATAAGGTTGTAATGTCAATTGTCTGTTACATCCAATTTTTCAATTTGTAAATAAAACCTTTAGACATAACTGAATGAAAGCCATATAATTTTATATCTAATAGCAGCAATGACAATTTTAAATTCATTTGAAATTTGATATGTTATTAAGGTAGGCTTAAGCTATTAAATGTGGAGAAAGTTTAAAGTAAGGTACGAGGCACTATGCTCAAAATCTTAACTCACGTTCTGAGACTATTAACACTAATGCTTTTACAACTGTAACAATTCTGTTCACAATTAAGACATGTCTTTTATTAAAAAATAACCAGGACATAACTCTTTTACTGAAAAAAATAACAATTGAGCATCCAGGTGTCTCTAGCTTCCTCAGTGTTTACCTGTATCAGGAGAATTAAAGTTTGAATGAATCATTGTTTAGAAATTATGATTCCAGACAAAGTGTTAGAAGTGTAAGTGTGATATACTAAAGAATAACCATGTCCAAATCTCTCTGCTGTAGCTGTTGCCTCAATGGCAGTCAATCAAAGATGAAATTTTCATATATTATGATGTGAAGAAAATAATGAGTATTCATTGGGGAGCAAAGACTGTAAGGTTTTATTTGACTAAAACAAAATAGACATTGTTATGTGATGAGCCCACTGTCTCCATCACTTTGTAAGACAAACCCTCCAGGGGACGCAAAGACTATTTGCATTTAAAACAAGCTTTTATTCTTCCATGGGGGAGAAAATATTTTTGTGAAATATTTACCTTATTTATTATTTATTTTTTTCCTGCCAGAGACTGAAAACCACTTCCTTTAAAGGAATTACTTTTCATATAATCTTATTGACGATAAGTATATTTATAGAAATAATGGGTCATCCATAACAGATAAAAGAATTGAAGGCACTTGGACTTCCCTTAAATGTTAGTCAAGGAAATAATGGTTTATGCCATAATCAGGATGAGGCTAATGTATTTTACATACTAGCTTCCTATTTGTCTAGGCTCAGGAATTTAACCATGAAAAGGAGGAAGTGACACCAGAGCACAGGGACAGTCAGTCCTATGCTTACAAGGGCACTACCCAGAGATGGCCTTAGCTCATCAGCCTTGGTTCCCTGGAAAAGTACACTAAGACCGTTATTCCCACAGTGCAGCACAAGGAGGATAGTGGAGAAAAAGTCTCTTTTAGACTATGTGGTTATAAATGGGTGCCAGTGTAGTTCATTGAAATGTACCTGCTATTCCATGTCACATTATTCCATGTATCAGAAATGAAGCAGTCTTAGCTCATTAACATTTTATGAATATATGAACACCAACAGAGTTCATGTTTACCTTTGCCCCTAGAATCGTTGAGTGCACACCCGATTGCTGCAATCTGGCTACATTTTATTTTTTACTGATTTATTTGAGAGAGAGATAAAGTGGAAAGGAGGAAGAGAAAGAGAGAGAGAGAGAATGGGTGCACCAGGGCCTCCAGGCATTGCAAACGAACTCCAGATGCATGTGCCACTTTGTGCATCTTGGTAACCTGGGTCCTGGGGAATCAAACCTGGGTCTTTGGGCTTCACAGGCAAAAGCCTTAATCGTTAAGCCATCTCTCCTCTCCAGTATGAAGTCTGGGTATAAAGGACTACAGCCTTGATCACAAAGGTAGTAGAGAAAGGTGGTTTTTAATTTATAGCTTCTATTACTTTGTGAGAATTTCATCAAAACTTTAAGTCTCATTATAGTGATCAGTTGAGTCTGTTTTTAAATTTATGCAGTGAGGGTGCATTATTTAACATGATTGCTGCATTTCCCACAGATTTGAATGTTTTCATTCATATAATGAAACTAGCTTTGAACATTAATATTTGAAGGGTCAAAAATTCTTTACTGTTGATATGTACAAGTTGAAAAATAAAATACACGTTAAAGATCCACAAGCCTTCACAGACCCTCAAGGATCACAGATATATTTGTGAAGTGAATCATATCTGCAGTATGTATAATCTACAACATAGTTTGAAAACTGATCCAGAAAGGAGATTTTTGAAATGGATTTAAATAACTTTTTCTCAACTGTTCCACATGCTAAGTGATACAGCTGGTTATGATGCTCAGAGTACAAGGCTTTCTGCAATGGGGATTAAGATGGTGAAATAAAGCACAACCTAGTGCTCTCAGTTTTCTTTTTGAAGCCATGACCCAAGCTGACTAGTAACAGAGGTAAAAGTTGGAGAGAAACCCTGCTTGTTTTCTGAAGAAAGGATTCTATTTGAGGGGGGAAAATGACTAAGTGAAAAGTGAATGCGAGAATTAAGTTTAAAAGTGAGCGATGAGTGGGTGTGGTGGCACACACCTTTAGTCCCAGCACTTGGGAGGCAGAGGTAGGAGAATCATGGTGAGTTGAAGGTCACCCTGAGACTCCAGATAGAATTCCAGGTCAGCCTAGGCTAGAGTGAAAACCTACTTCAAAAAATAAAAAAAAAGTGGGCTATAGAAACACTTAAAGTTATCTCTGAATGAGTCTTAGATGACATATACGTCTGAAAAGACCAACATATATTTTCCTTTTGGAAGAATCATGCTTTAGACAGAGAAAAAGAACTGTATAGTTGCCATTATTTCCAAGGCAATGCTCACAGAATGATGTAATAAATTCCCATATGTAAGAATGTTGGTGATACAATAACTTTAAGGGACATGGGCTGAAAATTAAAATTAAAAAATACTTTATGAAGTAATATTTTTAATTCTTGGAGTTTGAATCATTTGCCATGCTTCACACTTTTTTCAACTCTCTCTCTCTCTCTCTCTCTCTCTCTCTCTCTCACACACACACACACACACACACACACACATATACCACATGCAACACAAATGCACACATATCTATAGAGAAGAGGGCAAATTCTTTAAATTATTTATTTTAGAAAAACAAGATTAGGAATTAAGAGCTTTGAATTTTGTTTTCTTTCTGTGGGGGGGTTCCAGGTAGGGTCTCACTCTAGCTCAGTCTGACCTTGAATTCACTCTGTAGTCTCACAGTGGCCTTGAGCTCATGGCAATCCTCCTATCTCTGCCTCTTGAGTACTGGGATTAAAGGTGTGCACCATCACACCCTGCTGAGCTTTAATTGTTTTTTAATGATCCTCTATAATTTTTCTTTCTCTCTTTTTACTAGCAGCCATGTGTCTTGCTTATATGAAATAATAGAAGTAAGATAGCTGCAATGTTTGAGTCAACAGATCACCCATTGTCCTAAGCTATCTGATGCCTCATTTCCTTCATGACTCTCATTTCTGCTTAGGAGAGCAGGTTAGATCTGTATTTTACTTATGAAGACTGAAAAAGTGGTAGAGAATACAAATGCAGAAGGTAAGGACAATAGAACATGAACAAATATATATTAAATTTTATTTTTTGGTTAACCTTCTTGCTTCCCCTTGCCTTTTTCAAGCCCCTCCCATGATCCTATGCAGATATCCCCCCATTATTATATATACATTCCTATTACCTAAGACCATCCTCCTCACCCACCTTGTGGTGGATTGAATAAAATGCCACCATATGCTTGGTCATCAGCTGGTGGAAATTTGGGAAAATTGGTGGGGAAGGTCTCTTGGAGGCAGAGCTTTACTGGAAGGGGTGTGTTTCTGGGAGTGGGTTTTGGGGTAATGCAGCCCATTTTTAAGCCCATAATCAGATCACTTCCTTGTTGCTGTGGAGATGTGATGCCTGGGGACTGTCCATGCTTGCTATACTCCCCCCCCCCCCATGTTGAAACTTCATCTGGAAACTATAAGCTGGAAATAGATCCTTTCCTTCCTTATGCTGCTTGGGGTTCTGTGTTCTGAGCCGGCAATGAGAAGGCAATTGCTATGTCCCACATGGCCCCTTTCTAGCATTCTGCCCTCTACTATTGATTCTTTTCCCAACTTACATACTGTGCTGGTCATTTTGAGACTGGATGAGTATATTTTTCAGATATAAACATGATGTTTTCTATGGAATAGTTCTAACCTGTACATACCTGCCAATATTAGCAACTTAAGTAAAAAATGTGGTCAAAGTACGGTTGAAGGCAGCAATATATGATATAACATATATCCACTAAAGTAATCGTGATTCCAGAATTTGCATAATCTTGACTGTTTTTGTTAATATGGTGACTCACACAGGCTCTCTTTAGACAAATGGCGTTGTCATCCA
Source organism: Dipus sagitta (assembly GCA_036346955.1). Classification (NCBI taxonomy): domain Eukaryota; kingdom Metazoa; phylum Chordata; class Mammalia; order Rodentia; family Dipodidae; genus Dipus; species Dipus sagitta. The sequence goes on from CM070784.1 coordinate 39,575,276, forward strand.
TGGACAGTGGAACCCCGAGAGAGGAATGGAATGCCATCACTGTGCTTTCTTGTGGTGGAGAAGCTCGTTGGCTCTCCACAGAGGAACAAGCAACAGTGAGCACACACACAGGGCTCCGCTTGCCTCTATAAGTAGTGCAACAGAAATGGAATATTGGTGGTATTAGACTTCATTGCTGTGTAGGAAGATGCCACCCATGCAGATTGTCCTATTAATTATCAAAATTTTGTTTGAAATTAAAATCACTAAACTTACATTAAGAGTCACAGATACTTTAAAATGTTGGTGTGGTAGTAACCTGTGAAAGATAACTGATTATTTAAAATCAAATTAAGAATTGGCATAGGCATAAAAGGTGAAAAGACTAAACAATGCACTCTTCTTACAAAGGTCCAAGAACATATTGCATGCTACAAATAGTATTCAGTACTCTCCAGTTTGTAGCTAGATACATGGTCATGCCATAGGGAATATTATATCAAATAGTATAGATGGATAAGAGCTAAAGAAGCACCTGAGTTAAAAAGTAGGAAAATTGGTCAAGGGGGTTAGCACACACTTTAATCCCAGCACTCGAGAGGCCGAATTAGGAGGATCACAGAGTGAGTTCCAGGTTGGTCTGGCCTGTAATGAGACACTTTCTTGAAATTAAAAATAATAACAATAAAATTGTCCTACAATAAAATAAATCAAGAATTTTTTTATAAACATTTAACTAAATCCAGTAGAATTTGTTTTCAGGAAGATTTACACCAATATGACATGTGAGCAAAGTTTGTGAAATATTCTGAGATTAGACAAGTGGAGAAATAAAGGATCACAATAAACCGTGGACTGATTACATTTTGCATATATTAAAAGCAGCTAATATGCATGGAGTGAAAACTCAATGAGAGTGATATAGTAAGCAGATCAAATGTGATGAATAGAAAATGAAATAACTAGCTTTATTTTGGAAGACAATTAGACAGCCCTGAAGTATTTTATCACAGAGTGGCTGTTGGATAGACAGGACATCATAATGTTTATTCTGTCTGAAGTCTAAGAGTAAAGCAGGGATAGTGGACCAGAAAGGGCAATTAGGGAAATGAAGGTCAGGCTTCTGAGTGTGGGGTAGGAAGTAGAATTGACAGAGCTTCACATCCAGCTAAACTTATTGAAAGATGATCACAATGTGAGGCTGAGATTTTCATCTTAAGCTGTTGCACAGGGTAGGTCTCAGAAGATATTCTGTTCCCTGTCATTCACAAGGGAGATTTTCTTGAGATCTATTGTCTTGCAATTACCACCCTAGGAGTCCCCCATTAAATGAAAGATATTTTAATAAGCCTTCACTTTGCACAATATTTAGCCTATTGCACTGTCCTGCCCATTTCTGAGATTTTAGTTAACTTTTGCAGAGTTCAGAAATAGATAGAAAAAGCCTAGATGTAGAGACCAACTAGTTTTCCTGGCAAAAATAGCTGGTGTTGTTTTGAACTAGAAGAGTCTTGTCTGGGTTTTCGGTGTGTTAAAAGTATGGCTTCAGCATCTTAATTGTAAACAAACACACTAAATATAAAATAAGTGCCCACGGAAATGAGAATTTTTCAAATGTAGTTTAAGTACAGAGACCTTACTGAAGGAATTTCTCCAAAAATTTAAAGGAAAACAAATGTGATTAAACCACGCATGTTCTTACAGGAGTGAACCTGTTTATCTGCAGTCTAATGAGAGCTGGACCATGAAGTGTGATAGAATGGTGCAACTGTTGCCTAAGACAGAATAGAGAAGAAAGAAAAGCAGCAAAGATGTGCATGTGATCTCCCAGCCTCGATCTGAGTCCACAGCAGAACATAATGAGAAGCTTCTTGGCAAGACAACCTGTTGCCCATATAGTCCAGATTCCAGGGCAGAAAAAGGTCTACAAAGCCAATAGGGAAGGTGGCTGGGTATATATGAAAGGGAATAAGCACACACACAATAGAAGTACATACACACACTAACCAAACTCACCACTATCACTACTAATGCTACACATCTAGGTAGCAGAATTAAAGCAACAATATAAAATTAAAAAAAAAAAAAAACATGCAACCTACAATTGGCCATAAAAAAATTGATAACAAAGAGTCAAAAGTACAATGAAAACTGGCAGGCTGGGGAATTGCTTGGTGGTTAAAGGCACTCACTGTAAAGTCTGACAGGTCAAGTTCAATTCCACAGTAATCACGTGAAGTGAGACACAAAACATGGTGCATTTTTGTGGCTTTTTTTTTTTTTTTTGCAATGGCAAGAGTCTCTGATGTGCATATGTACACACACACACACACACACACACACACATATGAACCCATGCATGAAAATAAATAGTTTTTAAAAGGTCAATGTTTTTTTTTAATTAAAAATACTTGCAAAAATCCCTAAATAGATTATTTGAAAAAAAAATGAGAAGACACCTAGAAGATATTTAAGGTCTTAAGTAAAACAAACAAACAAACAAACAAAACATTAAACTTTTAATTGTGATTTTTTTTTCCCGAGGTAGGGTCTCACTCTAGTCCAGGCTGACCTGGAATTCATTATGGAGTCTCAGGGTGGCCTTAAACTCACAGCGATCCTCCTACCTCTGCCTCCCGAGTGCTGCCATTAAAGGTGTGCACCACCGCACCCGGCAAGATTTCTTAACTATAAAAGGATTAGGTTGTGAACTCACTTTCTTGATAAGGAGATGATGGATGGTTTTATTTATGCATGGGTGGGTTGCTAAATTCTTCCCGGCTCCAAGAAGGAGAAATTTAGAGCCCTAGTGCAATTTCACTTTATTGTAATTAATCTAGCAGGCATAATTTTGTAATATGAATTGACACATACGTTAAACTATTTTGTGTGGTGTTTCTTGTAAGTTAAACAGCTAAGACAATATCAACTGAATTTTTAATGTATCCATAGTGTGATTGTACAATAGGTTCTAAGAATGTGAAAATAAAACAGGCTAGCTCTGACATACATCTATGTAACATTCTGTAAAAGATAAGTATATGAGATTAATACCTGCCCATTAAATTTGGAAAGGAATAAAGTTAATTTTCAAGGCAGATTCTGAAAACTTAGAAATGGTGATTTTGATATACTGATTTCTAGCAAAGTGATTACATAAAATATCAAAAGTCAAGTTCACCCTTCTCGAAGTTACTTTTAGTAATGAAGGTGCTAGAACAAAAACTGTGAGAAAATGAGATGCGATTTCTTCATGGCCGTTACATACTTTTATTGTTTTATTATAATTGTTTTCTATTATAAAATAATATGAATATATTTATCTAATCTTTTTATAGGGTATTATAGTTTTCTGATTTATTGGCTATTATTATATCTCCTTTTTTTAGTAGATCTTAAGATGTTTTCCATATTACAAGAAAATGAAAAGTTTGATTGCTCGTAAAGCAAACAGTTGGAAGGATCTAAGCCCTCATATTTCAGAAAAAAATATGAAAACCAATAGATATTCACCTGTACATGCAAAGTACAATTTTATAAGTTCATTTGTCTGGGCTTCAAAAATATACATGTCTTTAATTATTCAATGAAAATAAATGATATACATTCAAATTATATGCTTAATAGTGGCAATTGGTCATTTGATACAATGTGTCAGCTCTAAAAAGTTATGTCTAATAATATTAGATATATAAATGCTACATTTATTTATAAAATATTTTACATCTTTAAATGCTTCATCATGAACAAACATTGTGGGAAATCAACTATAATAGACGGAAAGCAATCATGCAATTTTTAAGAAAAAAGGCAAAGTTTATTTTTTATCAGCCTTATTCATGAATATTTAATTGATAAACTGTTAACAGAAAATAGTGAGCAAAATGTCAATAATTACATCGCTAAAATTATATGTAATATAGTCAAATAGAATATGTGATGAGATAAAATAAAATAACTCAAATAACTCAATACATGTAAATATTGTATCTCTGTGTAATTATGCACATTTATGCCCATATACATATGATCCTATAATACTTTATTTTAAATTATATTATATTGAACTATACTGTACTGTACTATATTATGCTATATATTACATATTATAATTTTTATATTGTATTATATTTTATTATATTATTTTAATTATAATGGGAAACATACATCTTAAACTCATAATTAAAAATGTTTACTAACAATTTTCTGTCAAGTAAAGGTGCAATTATTTTATAGAGTTGCATTTATGGACATTACATTGGCTGAAGGTTTCTCTCATTTCCAGATTTTTTGATATATCTACAGTAGTTTCTTACCTAAGGATAATTAACATGAACATTTCTTTAAACCCTAGTGTATATCAGGACCCCCACATTTATAACTGTGTTTCAGATGTCTACAAACATTGATATATTATTTCTCTCTTTGTTCCAGATGTTATTATAACTAAACAATAATGAAAGTGGACCATCAACATTAAAAAAATAAGTTAAACGAAAGTGGGGAGCCACTCTAAGATGCTAACATTGGTTTGGGAAAGAATTGACAATACTTGGATAGTTTGAGTTATGTGAGAGTTTAATTGAGAAGATATTTTACTTCATTTTGAATGTATACTACCAGCGAAGAGTACTTTTTTATGTTAAAGTTGCCTGCTTGTTATTCCATCCACGTGAATCTCTTTTGAAGAAATGGACCAACAAATGATTAGTTAAGAAAGCTTTGGAAGATTCTTACCAGCATAGAGAAGTTTTTTACTTCCTTTGACAATTTGAGATTATATATTTTAGGACAATAAACTTTCCTCTATCCACAGCAAACCTCATGGTGTCTAGAACAGTTTCTCTACTCCAAAGTCAGGAGGCTATTAATAATTTTTCAGGGGGAAATATGAAGTAGTTAAAGTGGGAGCTTATGCTAATAGAGACTGGTTCAGGCCTCTTTTTGTCATGAAATAATTACTGTTGCAAAATACCAGCAGGTGTTGAAAGAGCAGGATTAATTTGTAAGAGTTGAATGACATCATTTTCAAATGGCTTATTAAACACTAATTAGATTTCAAATTGTGTGACTCTCCACATACTTATGTCAAGATGGGAAAGTTTAAACACCTGCTTTCTCTGATGGAGGTGAGCAAGGTTACAGTTTAATTTTCATGGGTGACAGTTTATCAAATGGAATCAAAATAGAGATACTTAGATCGCTGTTTCATGGAATGAAGGGTTTGTTTGAATCTTTGCTTCTGTTCTTAGTGTTATCAGTCAATTAAGCAATTTTACTAAATACTGAATTTCCTTGATCTGCTCTTTGTAATTTGAAGCAGGTTTGTATCATGGTTTACTTCAGATGCAATACCACCTGACGACACTGAGGGGATGGATAAAGGCAATTTGGTGCAAGCTTAAGCAGCGCCACATTTGCTTTTGTAAACTTAAGAAGTGAAGATCCTTTATTTATCTAGGGTTAATACAAATTTTATTGATATCACTTAAATTTAATGAGTTAAAATACATTTAAGAAATCATGGAAACAGGGCTGGAGAAATGGCTTAGTGGTTAAGGTGCTTGCCTGCAAGTCCAAAGGACCCAGGTTTGTGCCCAGGAGACATATTAGCCAGAGTACAAGGTGGCACATGTGTCTGGAGTTCATTTGCAGGACTGGAGACCCTGATGTACCCATTCTCTCTCTCTCTGTGTGTGTGTCTCTCACAAATAAAATAAAATAAAAGTTAAAAAATTTCAGGGAAACAAAAGTATATTTGAACATTATATAACACTAATGTAATCATTTAAATAACAAGAATAATTTTAACTTTATACAACTTAAGAAAAAGCTTTGTTAGTTATCTACCTATTGAACACACAAGCATATGTACATAACTTCAAGGCAAAGTGATGTCAGTTGATCAAATATGTTGTATTATGAACTAACAAACCACACACACACACACACACACACACACACATATATAATTTATATACATATACCTCATATATATATTTCTAGTTCATATATACATTCCTTTGCTGCCCTAGGCCTCATATGCTCACAGATGCCTAGCTCAGAAGCCAGAATCCACTCTTCTGCTGCATCATAAACAAGTTACAAACCAGCTGTCATCGGACTTGGTATTATGCAGGCTCTGTACCCATTTTGCCCTTGCAATGCTTGTTACAGCACTGCAACATCTGTACTTATGACTGAGGGCATTTAACCCCTTTTCAAACATGATAATATACTTAAGTCCACTGTGTGGACATATCCTGTATTGTTCATATTCCCATCAAGTTATGCTCATGTCCATTCTCCATCATCCCTACGCCCCTGACAGCCCTCCTCAGTGGGGCTATTGGTGTTCACTGTGGGGTCATGAACACACCCGCTAGTCTCTGGTGTGGTAGACAATGGATCAGAATACTCCTTTCCATCATTAGACTCTTATAGTCTACAATCTTTCTGCCCTCTGCCCATCTTTCACAATGTTCCTTTAGCAATGGCAGATGTTATAAGTCCACTTTAGAGTTAAGTCTTCTGCAAACTTTGGATTTCTGCTTGCATTAGTTCTGAGTATTCTCAGTGTCTATCACAACATCCCTGGACCTGGTTGTAAAGCTTGCAGTGAAAGTAGCACTTACGTTTAAATTGCTGTTTCCTCTGTAAACGCCTCAGTGGGCCCAGAAGATATGTTGGTGGTGGCTCCTTTCCTAGCAGGGTGGTGAGCTATTTTTTCTTCTTATTATATTCTTATCAGGGATCTTGGTTCTCCCTGATTTTCACTGCCATATGTTAAAAACAAAATTGGTTCTCCAACCAAGTGGGAAAGCATCATGAATTGAAAGGGACAAGCATAGGTATTTAAGAAACTTCTTAATGGATATAGTCACTCTTACCCAGAGACCGGGAGCTTCTCTGTGGACTTGATGAACTTCCTATTCATAGGATTTCTGACTTGATTCTCAGTACCAGGTATGAATTCTCTTCCACTGATCAGGATCAGGCTTCATATCCAGTGAGAGAGCCATTGATTCCCAGCATAGGCCTTGTGCCACTGCTGCTCAGTTGTGTACATCTTGTCCAGCTGGGTGGCCATCATCCCCAGCAGTTTGCATAGAACTTTGCATCCAGCACAGTGAGGGCTAGTGAGCATGGATTAGGCTTCCTTCTTAGTTCCAGCATGATTTCTTGATGTCTTGTATCTGTGGCCTATGGTGTCTTCAGCAATAGGATCTTACCTTTTAGTTTTGGTAGGTAAACAAGTGCTTTGGCAATGGCCGGCATTGTTTTGGAGACCTCATGTGTCTCCCCTATGAACATCTCACTGTGGGGGTAGGCTAGTACTGGCCCTGGAACTTACCAACCAATGTTAATGGTTTTAGCATTAAACTTTCTCCACTCTGTACAGAATGCTTCTGCCTGGGTGCTACCCACCATACACTTATTGAGAAGGAAGATTAATATGGCTCTGATTCATGCTGTCATTATCTTTTGTAATCTCCCCTCCCTTTCCCCTGTCACCCCAAGACCCTTCCACCCTTTGTATTCTGTCCCATAGATTGCCTGCCAGTTGCCACTTACTATTATCTCTCCCTATTCCCTCTTTCTTCTAGCATCATTCTAGTTCTACATCAATACTTCTGACGCGTGCTAATACTTACAGCAACTCAAGTAGTTTCAAGTTAGGAACCGTATATGAGAGAGAACATGCGACATTTATGTTTGTGAGACTGTGTGGCCTTGCTTAGTATGATATTTAACAAGTCCGTCTACTTTCCTGCACATTTCGTTGTTTCATTTTTCCTTACTGTTAAGTAGAATTCCATTGTGTATATGTACCACGTCTTCACCAACCATCCATCTGCTGATGGACAGTTGGGCTGATTCTAGTCGCTAGCTATTGTGAATAGAGCAGACACAAACACAGCTGAGCAAGCATCTCTGGAGTAGAGAATAGACTCTTTAGGTGTATGCCCAGGAGCATATATCTAGATCGAATGGCAGATGCATTTTCACCTTTTTGTGGGGTCTCCACACTGTTTTTCATAGCGATTAAACAGACTTGCCCCCTGACCAGCAGTGAGTGAGGGTTCCTCTTTTTTGCATAGCCTAGCCAAGCATTTGTTGTCATTTGTATTTGATCATTCCCATTCTGACTGGTGTGAGATCAAATATCAAAGTCATTTCAATTTGCATTTCCCTGATGACTAAAGACATTGAGCAGATCTCTAGGTATTTCTTCCTTTTAAAACTCTTTTTTTAAAAATTTCTGCCCTATTTTTTTATTGTTTAGGTTTTTTTAAACTTCTTTTCAATTTCTAGATATTAATCCTCTGTCAGATGTATAGTTGGCAAAGATTTTATCCCTTTCTGTAGATTGTCTATTGAATCCTTTGATGGTTTGCTTATCTGTACAAAATCTTTGTAGTTACAGGAAACCAATGGTTGGGTGATTGTCTAATTCCCTGGACTACAGGGGTCTTACTCAGAAAGTCCTTCTCAAAGCCTATATCTTGGTGTATTTTCTGTATTTGTTATTTTAGCCATTTTAGGGTTTCATTTCTTACATTGAGGCTCTTTAATCATTAAAAATTGATTGTTGTGCATGGTGAGGGAAGAAAGTCCAAATTTACTCTTTGACATGTCTATCCAGTTTGTTTATCACTATTTGCTAAAAATACTCTTTTTCCTCCAGTGTGCATTTTTTACCCCTTTGTTGAAGTTCAGGTAGCTTTAGTTATAAGCACTTATATCTGGATCTTCTGTTCTATTCCATTGGCCTGCATCTGTTTTTCTGTCATCACTATTCTGTTTTTGTGGCTATGAATTTATAACACATATTATAATCAGGCATGGTAGATACCACGGAAAGTACTGTTTTTGCTTAAGGATGTTTTGGGAACCTGAGGCCTTTTGTGCTTTTATATGAATTTTGAGACTATTGTTTCTAACTCTGTGAAGAAAATTGCTGGAATTTTGATTGGAATTGCATTTAATTTGTACATTGCTATTGGTAAGTTGGCCATTTTCATGATATTAATTATTCTAATCCATGAGAATGAGAAGTCATTCCACCTGATCATAACTCCCTCCATTTCTTTTTTCAGTGAGTTCATGCTTTTGTGTATTGGTCTTTCACTTCTTTGGCTGGATATATTCCAAGATATTTAATTTTTGTGAGTATCATTAATTGGACTGCTTCTATAATTTCTTTTCCATATGCTTGTCATTAGTATATATGAAACCTACTATTTGGGGGTCTATTTTATGTCCTACTTTCCTGAAAGAATTTATCACTCCAGATTTTTTTCTTTGGTGAAGTCCTTTAAGTCTCTTACATATAGAACCATGTCATCTGCAAATAGGGGCATTTTGACTTCCTTTCCAATTTGAATCACTTTTATTTCTTTCTCTAATTTACTGATTGAGATAAGAATTCAAGTAGTATATTGAAAAGAAGTGGTGAAAGTGGGCACACCTGTCTTGTTCCAAACCTTAACCAAAATGCTTCAGGTTTTTTTTTCCTCATTTAGTACAACAGTGGCCTTAACTATGTTATATATAGCCTGTATTATGATGAAGTATGATCCTTCCATCTCTAATGTTTCCAGTATTTTAATCATGAAGGGATGTTGTAGTTTGTTGAAGGCTTTCTCTGCATCTATGATCATGTGAATTCTATCTTCATATTTATGTGATGTATTACACTTATTGATTTCCATATGTTGAATAATCCCTGTGTCTCTGAGATGAAACCTACTTGATTGATGTGGATGATACTTTTGATGTTTTCTTGGACTTGGTTTGCAAAAATATATTAAGAATTTTTGTGTGTATGCATATCAGTCTATAATTTTTCTCTTGTTGATTGTCATGTTTTGTTATTAATATAATGATGGCTTCATAGAAGGAGTGAAGGAGCATTCCCTACTTTTCTGTTTTGTGAAATAACTTTCACAGTAGTGGTTTTAGTTCTTCAAAGAGGTTCTGGTCTTCAAAGAGGTTCTGGTAGAATTCCACAGTGAATCCATCTGAGCCTGGCTGGTTTTATTGGGGAGGGGAAGGATGCTAGTTTGACGTTATAGGCTCTATTCATGTAATTTATCTCTTCTAGGTTTAATTTTGGTAGTTTGTCCCCTCTTTAAATGTTATTCAAGGCAAGTTCATTACTTTTCCCATTTTATTATACCCATACTGTTTATATTCAACAAGAGCTTTGCACTTGTTTTCACGCACATCAGACTATTCTGGCAAACATTTCTTTTCATGTAGGTGTTGGCAAACATGGCTTCTGCATCCCTTGTGTGTTGTTTTGTCCTGCAGCTACTTTTGTGTCCACTAGACACTCTTTCAACGCTCCATCATTTTTGTCCTACCCATCTTTGATCAGCTCTCTTGGCACGGAAATTCTATTCAGCATCAGCTCTTTGCATGAAAGATTGTGTAAAATTATACCATGTAATTAAAATAAAACTATTAAATTTATTATTTTTTCTGAGAAACCATTCTGACTGTGTTTATTTAAACAGAAAAAAAAAAAAACATGTGGATCCTGTTGATTGGTGGTCACTTGCATTGGCTGTGTGGGCTTTTAGGATAGCAAAATAGAGAAAAGTAATTCCACACTGAACACGGCCTAAGTAAGTACAGCAGCTACTTGGCACTGTCCACGAAGAGAGGTGTGATGTGACTTGAACAGAGGTCTTGGATTCATAGTAGTTGAGGCAGAAACCTACGTGGGATCCTCTGAGTGATGTGTTATCTGCTATGATCAGTCAGGCAGTATGTACCAGAGATGATGACCATTAGGAAGAAAGCATAACTTCATACTGAGTCAGGCTAACTGAGAATGTGTCATCTATATGTGACTACAAAAAAAAAAAAGCAGCCAGGAAGGTTTCTGTGGGGACATATAGGAGGAAATATCCACTGGAAGAAAGCTAGCTCAGAGCCAGTATGAAAAGATGGTAGAGGAGAGAAATCCTAATCCTCTACTATGACTTTTTGATGAACTGTGCTCTTACTCTTTCTTGCTATTATTCTCCACTCCCTGTATATTTTTTAATTGAAATTGTAATTCATGACAGCCATTTTCTATTTCCCCTTGTGTTCCCTCCATCACCCATATTGTACTGACCCCTCTTCTTTCCAAGTTGTCATTCATCTATTTTGATGTCTCATTAATTTGTCTTTCCCTGCACTCCATGTCGAAATGATGATGGGGTCAATATTGTGACAGTCTCTCGAAGCCGACGACATCCACTGTGAGGCTATGATTGCACTAGTTAGTTCATGACTAGAAGACTCCTCTCCAGTCCACTCCTTCCCTCCAGTGCCTCTAACTCGTCTTCAAGGTTCTCTGAGATTTGGAGAATATGATATAGATATCTCACTGAGTGCAGAACTGTCAATAACCTCTTCCTTTCAACACTTAAGTGATGTTTGAGTCCCATACGCATCCACCAACGTCTCCCTAGAGAAACTTCTCCGGCCAGCAATGAGAGCAGCGCCAGTTTTCCTTCCGTCCCTCCTCCACACTTTTCCCTGCTCCCTGGGATGTCTCGTCCAGTGCTCAGCACTGCATTGTCTCTTCACATCACCTTGAGGAGTGATGGGTCTCCCTGGTATTCACTGAAATACACACACACACACACACACACACACATACAGAGATGTTTCAATGTATCCCTTTAGTAAAGAAGCAGTGAAAGATTCACTGTATGATCTATGTTTTTGCTTTGAGTACTTTTTAAAATTTATTTATTTTTTTTTTATTTTATTTTTTTAACTTTTTTTTTTTTTTGAGGTAGGGTCTCACTCTAGCTTAGGCTGACCTGGAATTCACTCTGCATTCTCAGGGTGGCCTCAAACTCACGGCGATCCTCCTACCTCTGCCTCCCGAGTGCTGGGATTAAAGGCGTGCGCCACCACGCCAGGCTTTGCTTTGAGTACTTATTCAGTGCCAGACATATATCCTGCCCTGCATGTTGTGGGCTTCAAAGCTAATTAAGTAGTAAGTGATTACCTTGTAACTGATCTGCCACTATTATACTAGTGTACACATCTTGCCTTGCTGACCTGTTGTGCCCCTTGCAGGATCCACTACTGGGGAAGGCCACTGAAGACATTCCTCCCCTATAGCCTGCACAGTGCCTCTCAGCACTGTGTCAGATATCCAGCAGAAAGCCTCCAGCTCAGCTCCAGTTTGACTTCTCATTGCCCCATGACTGAAGCACACTACATATTTATTCTTAATTGAATACTGTGTCATTTTTTAATAAAGCTTCCTGCATTAATTGATCAATCTCATTTCATTTCTTCACTCCCTCATGTGAACTGCATACTTATCAGCTTCTATAATAGAGAACTGGACAAGAATGGCCAGACATAAATGATTAGAGGTATTTTTAAATAAATGAAGATAAACACTCAATAATGAGACGTAAGCTACTTCTAAGATAGTTGAAACAAAAATAGTGTTCAACTTTTGACTATGCCAAATCCAATATAGGCTGACAGTTTTATCAGTTAAAACACAAAGCATCATTATGACATCTTTCTGAGAGAGTGAACGGTTTGTAAGATCACAGGACAGCTATATTTCTAACTCCAATCAAAATGTAATATTGGATGGCTGAGTGTGGTTCTGATTTTGTATCTATTGCTCAGACTGAATTTCATTAACTGCATGATCTATCCAATTGGACGTGCAAAAATCAATTGTAAAGACTGACGAAATCATTGATCTAGTGAAAAATGGTCCTGTAGCAATACGCACCAGTGACCAAAAATCTTTGTCCATTCCACCTAAGTAGAATCAAGAGCAAAATTAAACTTTTTCTACAGAAGGAACAGAAAATTAAACCAACTAAATGAAATATATGCAGCTAAAATGTTTTATGAGTCTTGGTTTCATTTTCTGCTTCATTTTTTGTGTTAAAATGGAGAGTGATCTTTATAAGGACACTCAGCATTTTGCATTTTTTAATTAAAATCCGTTTGATGAGCCAATATCACTTGCCTTTACCTTCACCTGGAAAGAGCCTGAGACTTGTCACAGTGCTGCAGACACCCTCCATGGGGGTTTGATGTCTTTGATTCCAAATACATTTCTTGTACCATGACCCTTAGAACTCCTTGATAATAAGAGTGATCTTTTTTTAAAAAATAAATATTTGCCCTTGAAAAATCGCACACTTCATTATCTTTTCTGAATTTGGTGGCGCTATATTTAATGGGAGTTAGACATAACCACGCAGATTCTTCACAGCATCACGGTCTGTGCCAATCGCCAATCACTCACTCAAAATGCTGAATGAGTCAGTAGGAGTGAAGTGTTTCCATATGCATCTTGTGAATTGCCTCTTGGATGGTGTTTTGCTAGAAAAAGTTTCTTAGTTTATCTTAATTTTGTTATAGTTGACAAGAGCTATGTTCCTAGGACTTTTATTTCTTTAATTATTGGACACATTCTTCTTAAAAACCAGCCACTGACAATAGTAATCTGTAAAATGTTCTGCTTTAAAAAAGTCATTATTTAAAAGATTATACTGTTATATCCACTCTTCCCCACCCCTTTCCACTGAGGGTCCTCCTTAGTGGGGTTAGTAATATTAACAGTGGGGTCCTGTAGACCTCAATCAATTTCTATGGTATGGTCAAAGTTGTACTTGTTTTGTGGAGAATGAATAGTTCCACAAAGTAGAGACTACAAGAGTATGATGAAGAATTTTGATTTAAAAAAATGATCTGCTAAAATTAAAAGAGCAGAAAATTCAAGGAGCAAGGGATCTGACGAAGCAGCCGGAGGCCGACTTCACTATAGTCTCCTAGCGGATGAGAATCCATCCTCACATTCTGTTTACCACCTCTGTTCGGTGCTGTGTTGCTCATCTAGGGAACATTGACAAATACTTCACAAGTATTGTGCTGATGACAGGCAACAAGGTGAGTGGCATGTGGATTTTATAAAGACAGCAACTACACACACTCCTGAATTCAGCAATCAGATGGCAACATGTGCATGGCTGCTCAGTGGTTAAAGGTACTCGCTGGCAAAAGCCTGATGACTTGAGTTTGGTTCCCCAGTATCCACATAAAGCCTGATGCACAAAGTGGTGCTTTTGTCTGTATTTCTTTTATAGTGGCAAGATGCCTTGACAGACCCATTCTCTCCTCTCTCTCTCTCTCTCTGTCTTTCTCTTTCTTTCTATCTCTCTCTCCCCCCTTGCAAATAAATAAACAGAAAATTTTTTAAATAATCAAATTTTACTTATTAGAAATGAATTCCTGCTAAGCTTTTGCTGTCCCCATAAATTTCATGTAATATATTGATGTTCAAATTTTTACCAGTCATTGACACTGGATCTCAGAATAGATGAGAGAAAGATACTGAAGTAATCAGTTACAAATGTCCTCAGTAAACAGTAATTATTTTCCAAATGCTAAAAGGTGACCTTTTGGATGTAGAGAGAACTCAATGAAGGAAAGTTATCTAAGATATATTACTTTTGAAAGAGTTATTTTTCTTTTAAAATATAATCAATACAAAATTATGAATCTTGTTTCTGTTTGCATATAACTTTACTAATTTTAATAAAAAACAAATAAGAAGTTTAACACATTTATCAATTATAATCTATCTTCAAGACAGAAGATTGTATATTTATCATATATTTTCTATGGGGAAATAGTCTTGCATGTATGCAATGTTGGCCAGAAAATTATGTGAAATACAATCATGTTAGCTTGCACATGTGCCCCAATGAGGAAGACGGTTCTTTCTTGTTTTTTTTTTTTTTTTTTTGAACTATGATATTACTCTGAAATAGTCAACCTATTTGAGTGGACAAAACTGGCTGTGATTCAAATTATACATGGTGGTAAATTAAACTTTTATTGTTACTTGAGTAATGGATCATACTTAGTATATGTTCAACAGCTGTTCAATTTTATCTCAAAAATTTCAAATGACTTTATCAAAATTGTGTATGGATTTAAAATGCAGAAGTTTGTTGAATTAAACCTTACTATGATTAGTGGGTCCTTTGACACAAAGAAATCTTCATATTCAACTACTAAAATTATAAAATTGTATTTATTTAAGAAGATAGCTCAGTAAATTGTGGATCTCAAAATTACAGTGATTTCCTGGGATCTGAAGCTTAGCATCTTTGCATTGCCCAGGTAATACAAAATGACAAAAGTAAAGTATTATTACTGCTATAAAAATGATACATTTAATAATTTCTTAATATTTAATATAACTAAAACAGACAAAACAACCATGATATTATGGATATAAATCCACTAAACTTCAAAATAATGCTAAAATTTGGACAACACAGATATGAACATACAACCTCATGGATCCCTTATCATGCCTTGTCATTCAGGCATGGTATGGCTCTGTTGGCTCTTTGACAAGGAAATCACAAAGCTAAAATCAGGGGATAGGTAGCTCTCCTGCTGAGCCTCTGAGAGACAATCTCCTTCCAGCCCACTGTCAGCCTGAGGAACGTGCTCATTGCAGGATGTCCCTCAGGGCTGTCCTCGGCATCTGGGCATCCGTCCAGTCCCTACATCTTGAAGCAATGACACACTCACTCATTCTGGAGCTTACTATACATTTGCCTTATTTTCCTGCCATATTTCTTTTGTTTTGAGATAGTTTGCTTTGTATCTTTATTCTAGAAATGTTTACTGACCTTTTAGAGTTTAGCCTATTTATGTGATGTAGTGTTGTGTTTCAATGCATGTTTGTAATATATGATAACGATATTTGAGTACTTTATCCATCATCTCAAGCATATATAATTTATGATAAAAACATCAACACATCCTTCCATTTGTTATTAGAATCTGATAAACAGTTAATTTCAAAGGTATTGAAAGTCAAATGTTGGATATTAAGGGGTACAAAGTCACAGATACTGCTTCCATGGTAAGCCTGACAATCAGAGCCAGGGTGAACAAGAAAAATATTGAGGATACTCAACACACACCAAACCAGAAATCTAGAGGCTCCTAAGAGCTCGTCATTAAATAGACATGAAACATACCTACTGAGGTTGGGGGAATTTTGCAGAAGAGAGGGAGGAAAGATTATAAAGGCCACAGGTTGAGATGTCATACCCAGAGGCATTGCCTCTCCCCAATATCTGACTGCTGCTCCCACAACACATAACCCACAACTCATGGGGAATACCAGAAACCCAATAGAATGGGGTCAGGGATGAGGTGTATTCAAAGTATGTTCTTAATAAAAAATACAATAAAATAAAAAATAATATATTTTAGTGTTCAGTTATACATTAGGTAGACTATAGTTGAAACAACATATTATTCATTTCAAAATGGTAATCAAGAGTGATGGCCAAGGTTTGAACACTGTTTGGGGGACCCTATGGGTCTCCCTGACCAACAGTTTATTTGGTCAATCACTGATTTCTGAGCCTGGAATTACTCAGCCAGCACCTGTGTTTTTATGGTTAAGTGCTTTTGTTTGTTTTTTGCTTGAAAACTTGGTATTCTTTTTTTAATAGTTATAAACTACTCAGTATGTAAACAGCACATATTGGTACAATTCTTTCCCTGGCCAGCCACCAAAAGGACCCTTTTTGTTTTCATTGTTGGGGATGTCAGCCATCCCCATGGGGATTTTGGGTCATGCATTGTGGGGGCAGCCATCAGTTATGGGCAACAACCAATGTCTCTGTTCATAATGTCCCAAGTTGTGGCTTTAACAGTCTTTCTGCTCCCTCTTCCATGAAGTTCCCTGAGCCATGTTGTGTGTGTTTTAAGTCTTCTTCAGTGATGGACTCTTAGGAACCTTTGGATCTTTTGTTTGGTAGGTATTGAGTATCCTCAGTGTCTGTTTCCTTCGCCCTTGTGATAATAGCAGGTTCACCGAGAAAGCAGCGCTCTTACTCGTTTCCCCAGGTCCTCTATGGTTTCTGCTTGGGCCCTTGTGAA
Source organism: Dipus sagitta (assembly GCA_036346955.1). Taxonomy (NCBI): domain Eukaryota; kingdom Metazoa; phylum Chordata; class Mammalia; order Rodentia; family Dipodidae; genus Dipus; species Dipus sagitta. The sequence continues at coordinate 39,592,223 of CM070784.1, forward strand.
GTGTGATGGGTCGTTTCTCTCCTCAGGTCCCACTTCCATCTGAAAAGGAGAAGCAGGTTCTCCAACAAAAGGTGAAGTTAGCATGGATTAAATGGGATAACCATTATTAGTTTAGAGAGAAGTTAATGGGTGTAGACCCTCTTGTAGCCCAAGATTAGTGGGATCTTGATATTGTAAAGAAAACTTATTATTGTTATTTTTTGTAGTAGGGTTGTTTGTTTGTTTTCTTTACCTTCTATGAGTTGCTTCTTTCTGGACCAACTCTCTACTCCTCTATTGGTGGTTGTGTCTTGTAGAATGGTATCCAGTAGGGTGTCTATGGAACTGATTCATTTCTTAACTTTTGTGTAATTCCCTTCCCCATCCTTCTTACCTCTTGCCCCTCTAATATCCCCTACTTTCTCTATTTTCTCCCTCACATGGACTGTTGATGATTTCCTCCTTTCTTCACTCCAAATATCTTCATTTTCCTTGTCCTATCCTAGTTTTATGTCCATATTCCTAAAGCTTTCTGTCATTTACTTTTATCTGCAGTTGATCCCACTGAGATCCGCACATGGGAGAGAAGAGGTGGAATTTGTGTTTTAGTGCCCAAGTGTCCCTGCTTAGAATGAGTTTTTTAAAACACCATCCATTTTCCTGCAAAATTTATTATTTCAATTTTCATTACAACTGTGTAGAATCCCACTGTGCATGCGTTCCACATCTTCAGTGTGGGCTGCTTCCAAATCTTAGTTTCTATGAATAGAGCTTCACCAAACACGGCTGAGCAAATGTCTCCGCAGTAAAGCATGGAGTCTTCAGGGTCTATGCCCAGGAGTGGTATAGCTGGATCAAATGGTAGATCTCTTTTCATCTTTCTGAGGTGCCTCCATGCTGATTTCCATAGTACTTGTACAAGTTTGCACTCCCACCATCAGTGGATGAGGGTCACTCTTCCCCCACAGACTGACCAGCACTGATTGTCTTTCAATTTTTGGATGAATGCCATCTTGACTGCACTAAGATGGAACCTCAAAGTTGATTTGATTTGCATGTTTCAGATGACGAAAGGTGTTGAACCTTTCTTTCAGTGTTTGTTGACCATTTGAAATCCTTCCTTTGAGAATTCTCTGTTCAGTTTTCTATGCCATTTTAATTGGATTACTTGGGTTCTCATTATTTTGTTGTTTTGTAGGTTCTAGATGCTAGATCTCAGTTAGAGGTATAACTCATGAAGATTTTATCCCATTGTGTGGTTTGTCTATTGACTCTGTTGATATTTTGTTTGTCTCTACACTAGATGTTTAGTTTTATGATGTCCCAGTGATTGAATGTCTAATTTCCTATGGCACTATATGTTCATATCATGGAGAGTTCTCTCTTTTTTTTCCTAGTCATTTTAGCATTTCAGGTTTTACATTGCAGTCTGTAATTCATTTAGAGCTGACTTTTATGCAGTTTGAGAGAAGTGAGTCTACATTCAGTTCTCTACATGTGATTATCCAATTTCTGCAGCACCATTTGTTGAAGATGCTATCTTTTCTCCAGTGTGCGTTTTTTACCCCTTTGTTAAAGATGTGGTAGGTGTAGTTGCTTCAATTGAGAGATGGATTTTCTATTCTATTACACTGCTTTATACATTATGCATCTGTTTCTCCATCAGTACAATCTGCCTTAATTCCCTGGATTTGTAGAATGCCTTGAAATCCAGTATTGTGATTCCACCTGAAGTTTTTCTTCTGCTGAGGATATTTTTGGATATTGGAGGCTTCCATATGAATTTTTAGACCTTTTTTCTAACTCTGTGAAGAATGCAGTTTGGATGATAGCCCCATGCTGGTTCTGGGAGTTACAGGTCAGTGCCCACTAAGAAAAGGAGGATAAAGATAACTAATATACAAGAGTTAGAGAGAAGAGAGAGAGAGAGAGAGAGAGAGAGGGTGAGGGAGAGGGAGGGAGGGAAGATGTAGAAGATTAAGGTTAGTCTTGGTCCTACCCTCTCCAGTGTCTTGTGGTTCAAGTGTTCCCTGTAAGGGCCTGGTGCAGGATCAGCCATTTGGTCTGTCTTTTAGTAAGTAGAAAATTATGGTACCATTGCCATTTGGGTCTAGATTTGTGTTTCCCATCCCTTTGATGTCCTCCCCTCCCTCCCCTTCCATCCTAGTGTCTAGTCCAGGAGATGCTTGCTGGGTATGTAAGGTATCTTGGGTAGATTCAGGTTAGGTGCTGTAGATGAGTGAGACTATGTGGCAACTTTTTTTCTGTGATTGGATAAGTTCACTGAGAATGATCTGTTTCAGGTCATCTTGGGCTACAGTGAGACCCTGCCTCAAAAAAAAAAAAAAAAGTGTATGGAAATCTGGGCATAATGATTCATGCCTTTAATCCCAGCACTCAAGAGACTGAGATAGGAGGATTGTCATGAGTTCAAAGTCAGCCTAGGCTATGGAGTGAGTTCCAGGTCAGCCTGGGCTAGAATGCGGCCTTGCCTCAAAAAAAAAAAAAATGTATGGAGAGATGGCCATCAGTTAAGCAGCTTGCCTGCAAAGCCTAAGGATCCAAGTTTGATTTCCCAGTACCCATGTAAAAGCTAGATGCAAAGTGGCCCATGCTCACTCACTCTCTCTCTGAAAGGTGTGGAGGTGCATGCCTTCAATCCCAGCACTGAGGAGCAAAATAAATAAAAAATAAACAAATAAATAAATTAAATTATGGAAAAAAAGAATGCAGTTTGGGATATTTTTGGAATTGCATTAAATCTGTATATTACTATTGGCAGGGTAAACATTTTCACAATATTAATTCTTCCAATCCATTTCCAGGGGTGGTTTTTCCGTCTTCTTGTATCCTCTTCAGTGCTTTTGTGATTTCATTGGGTAGGTGTGTGTGGGGGGGTGTATTTGTGTGTGTGTGTGTGTGTGTGTGTACTATAAATGGGCCAACATCACTAATTTCTTTCTTTGCATATTTGTCTTTGACATATAAGAAGGGCATTGATTTCGGTCTATATATTTTGTATTCTACTGCTTTGTGGAAAGAATTTATCATCTATAAAAGTTTTTTTAGTGAAGTCTTTTGAGTCACTAATATATAGTATCCTGTCATGTGAAAAAAAGGCTACATTGACTTATTCCTTTCTAGCAAAAGGATTACTCTAGCTTTATTATCCAGGCTGTTAACTTCTTTTTATTTCTTTGTTTATTTATTTACTTATTTTTGGATTGTGAAGTTGAGTACATTGATGTTCAAAGTTATAATTTTGAGACTTGAATTAATCCCTGAAAAGTTAAGAGATTGTGGGGCTTGGTATTTTCTTGATTGTTATATGCTTTCATGTCTGTTCTGAATTTTTATATCTTTCTCTCTTTAGATGCGTATGTTAGTTTATATCTTCAGAGTGAAATATTCCATGCAATAATATCTTCAGTTTTGGCTTAGTGTTCATGTAATGGTAAAGCTGGTTTTTATCAGGAAAATTTTTCTTTCATATTTATTTTTGAAGGATAATTTTGCTATATATAATATTTCGGCTTGGCATTCATGGTAACCTACATTTTGAAACACTCCCTCCCAAGCTCTTCTGGCTTCTAGAATTTCCTTTGAAAAGTCAGAGGTAATTTTGATGCCTTCACCTTTGCATATAATGTGCTGTTTTTCCCTTATTGCTTTTAGTGCTTTCTTTATTTTCTGTGTACAGTGTTTTAATTATGATGTGAGGTGTGTATTGTCTCTCTGGTCCTTAGTGTTCTGTGCATCTCCTGTGCATGAATGGGACTCTCTTCTGTAAGCTTAAGAATATTTTCTTTAATAACTTCTTAAAATTTTTATTTTTATTTATTTATTTGAGAGCAACAGACAGACAGAGAGAGAAAGTGGGAGAGACAGAGAGAGAGAGAGAGAGAGAGAGAGAGAGAGAGAGAGAGAGAGAACAGGCTCACCAGGGCCTCCAGCCACTGCAAACGAACTCCAGATGCATGTGCCACTTTGTGCATCTAGCTTACGTGGGTCCTGGGGAATTGAGCTTCAAACCAGAGTCCTTAGGCTTCACAGGCAATTGCTTAACTGCTAAGCTATCTCTCCAGCCCTTGTTTAATAATTTTGATCACATATTTTTCTATGTTTATGGACTGTATTTCTTCCATTTCCTATATAAACATAATTCAAATATTAGGTTTCTTTTAAGGTACCCACATTCCTTCATGCTCTGTTATCCATTTTTTATTTTTTTTTGAAATTGGCACAGTTTTTAGTCTCCTGACCTAATGCTTCTACAGTGTCCTTGAGATCTGACATTCTGTCTTCCACATGGTCTGGTCTGCTGGGGTGGCTTTCTTGGGAGCCTTTTCATAAAGCCACTTCATTTTGTTTTCTATTATGCTTTGCTTTGGTGTCTCCATCTGTTGTTTGAAGTCTGAATTCATTTCTTGATATGGTCTATTTGTTATATATTGGATTTCATTTCTGCATTTGGTCATGTCCTCATGAGTTTATTTATTTGTTGTCATTCATTTGTTAATTCTCCTCAATTTCATTTAGTCATCTACTGAGCTCTTTCTCTCTCTCTTTCTCAATACCTTCAATTTCATTGAGCTTTTGATGAAGGTTATTTAATGGCCCTTTCATACATTTTTTTTTCCATTTTTGCTTGCACAGGGTGGGTTTTTAAAATAGTTGGAAAAGCTACCACTGATTGTGTGGTGTTTCACCTGACAAAGTAAATGCAATTTGAAAATTTCTCCTTATAGGAAGAAATTGAAATAGGTAATTGAAATAGGTTCTGTTTTTGTTTTATTTTAAATTGTAGAATGCATTTGAAAGCATTTGACTGGTCAAATACAAATTTGGTTTGGGTTTAAGTATAAATAAATTTCAGGTTATTGGATAAATAAATGGAACCCATTGTATTTCATAGACTGTTGAACTCCAGTGAATTGCACTTCAAGCAGGGAGAAAGAGCCAACCTTGAAAAAATGTTTTGGTGAAATTATGATCTGAAAACCTTGAGTTATATTAAATGTAAGTACCTTAAGTACTTCACACACTGAAAATACTGAAGAAATTCTTGATTTTGCCAATGATAGCAGCAGAGCTTCCTTACAGGGAAAATCTTAAAAAATGGAATACAAGCAAGAGAAATGATATTAATTTAATATTTTATTTATTTATTTATTTATTTAAGAAGGAGGAAGGGCAAGAGAGAGAAAGAGAGAGAGAGAGAGAGAATTGGTATACCAGGACCTCTGCCCACTGAAAATGAATTCAAGATGCATGCACCCCCTGGTCCATCTGGGGAATTGAACCTCAGTCATTACACTTCACAGGCAAGCGCATTAACCACTAAGCAATCTCTCCAGCCCCTGACCACATTTTTTAATCTGACAATCACTAAATTGTACCCTAGCACACACCTCTATTTGGAATAAGTCTTGTTGATTGCAATGCTAAGAGTGAAAACAGCTCGCTGAAGTGGGCCTCACTCGAGGTCTCACAATAGCTGTTGGTGGGTGACTGCTGCAGGGCATGCTTAAACGTGCTCAGACATGCAGGCTGATCATGCCCATCACTGCCCTCTGCTGACTCTGTCTTCTGCCTTTGTATTTTGTTTAATTATGACCTTAACTTGAGCATGATTGGAAATATACTCCTACAGTCAGCAAGCTTAGAAATTGGTCCAGCCCCATCTGAATCTGAAGACGTTCCCGGAAGACCACTGCCTTCAAGGGAGCTGCTGTGTTCCCTACTGTGTTGTACCTAGACGCTGCTCATTTGTGCTTTGCGCTCACCCAGATGCAAACCACTGTATTTATTTATGGGATTTGATTGAACAAATAGTTACCAGAGAGCCGTTACTATAAGGAAAATAAGAAGTAAGTGTGATTTGGATACATTGTAGATATGCATTAGTCTATGAAAGTATCCTAATTAAGTCTTTAGTTAGACAATGAAAATGTAGAAGAAAAGTTGAGAAAAGTGGTTTGAAATGAACACACACATTGACAGTTTATAACTTTACATTGCTTTCTGCTGGCTCTGAGGATACTATCCATACAAGAATCGAACAGGGAAATGGCAGAACAACCCTTGCTACTGACCAAGAAATCGCTGACTATAATAAAAAGAAAGTGGCAAAGGCACTTAAGAATAAATTTGCCTGAAATGGTACCATAATTGGTCTTCCATATTATGGAAAAGTGATTCAGCTATTGGATAATCAGTGCAAGAACATGCGCCAGTTCCTGACAGAGACTTGATGGGCCGAAGATGATCAACTGACACTTCAGGGAGAATACCCTTGCAGTAAGTAGAATAACCTCCCTGTCCTGTGTCACAGTTTACAAATCTCACCATTTGTATAATTTAATCATTTCGGGTCTAATTTTAACTTCAACTAGTGTAGCCCCTTCATTCAATAAACTAAAAACTGAATATATATATATATATATATATATATATATATATATATATATTAACTTGTCTTGTCAGGGAATATGCAAAAATAGGATTTAATTTTCCTTCAAGTCAAAAGAAAAAAAAATCATTCATAGCATTGGAAACAACTCATGGCACAAGGTCTATGACCCCCTAAGAAGGGAGAAGCACCCAGTTGTCCCAACGCTGCACATAGAACACAATCTATTTCTCCCTGTGGAAGATCTCAGCAGGCCATAAATATTGTAGTGATTTTAAAGCATGAAATTGACATTCTGAGCAGAGGAAAATGTTGATATTTCCAAATGGAGCCTAAGAGGAGGGGAGTCAATGCTAAAAAACAATTTTCAACAACTTCCCTACCCATTCCCTTTAATATATGTAAATAAATAAAAAAATCCAAAACCTGGGGATGATGTGCTAAAAAACTTTCAGATGAAAAGTTTTTCAAGATCACACACAACCAGGAGACATTTACTTAAACCCTATCATCTAGAAATAAATATAGCTAAATACTTGTATTCATAAAAGCCATGGAAAAGTAATGGTATATTTCATAGCAGGACAAGGTTAGCCTTTGAACAAGTACTAACACAAAATGATTCAGATAGTCAGGAAACAAACCAGCTGCCCTCCATAATGACCTTCAAATCTGTCAGAAGGAACCAAGGCACAGAATACTCAAGTTATTTGTATCCAAACAAAAAACTTCCACCCTCTCAGAAAGAACCAAAATATGACTCATAATTTAAAAAAAGTTAATCCATAGTAGAGTCCAAAGTGAAAAACAGTTTTACTAGTGATTTTAAAATAATGCAAAGCAATTAGAAATAGTTACTTCACCAAGTATTCTTCAAGCCATTCAAGTTGCTACTCAAAATTAGTCATTAGGTGCCCAGATATCTTATACGATTTCAGCCTCTGATTCCTGACATGCATCTAAGAATCCAGTATCCATGGGGATGACTGGCAAACATTCTTGCTGAGGGAAGTGTTTTACGTTGCCCTAAAATTCTTACATATAAGCAAAATGATCCACGTCAAACTGAAAATGTTGGAAAACCTCCCAATCATTAATGAATACCAGAATAACGCTGATACCCACAACTGCCGGATAAACAGTGAAACTCCAGATGTATCTCACTCTTGAATGCATTTTAATTTAGTTCTAACAAATCAAATTCAGCAGATATTCAAATTCTGATGAAGCGTAATTTGTTCTAAGAAGGAACGTCTGATTCCACAATATTTACTTCGTCGTTCTCAAGGTTGCGAATTTCAGCATTTTGAAAGGCTCTTGCACATAACAATAAAGTATTTGCATAAGAGAGTGGCATATAGTTGAGTGAATTTATTTATTTATTTAGAAAAGCTCGAGGTAGAAGAGGACTAAGAATAGATTCTCAGTCTAAAAGCGCTCTTATTCCATTTGCCCATCTCGGTCCTTCTCTATTCTTCACCAACTTGGCAATCTGCTTCCACGTACAAGTCTACCACTTCTCTCCCAAGCTCCTCAGCATAAAGGAGCCAGTGCTATCCTCACGAGTGAGAACCAGCCAGTCACGATGTCCTGGGCTGATTCCTCACATGTGGTGCTTTCAATAGTTTACACAGTTGTTGTTTTTTTTTTTTTTTTTTTTTTTTTTAGAGATAGGGTCTCGCTCTAGCCCAGGTTGACCTGGAATTCACTATGTATTCTCAGGGTGTCCTCAATCTCATGTTGATCCTCTTACCTCTGCCTCCCAAGTGCTGGGATTAAAGGCGTGTGCCATCATGCCCAGCCATACTCATTTCTTAAGTTGGTGGGGTGAATGCATCTCAGGGACTATGGGTGTTTTATTATTTTTTTAAAAATATTTTTATTCTAGTGCCACTTTGCGAAATAGTTCTTTCAGAATGTCTCCATGTCAGCTATTGAGATAGTTAAAGGTTCTCCTTTTCTGGACTCAATTGGAAGGAACTGAATTTTGCTTTATTTTTTCTAGTTTATCTGTATTTTCAAATGTCCTTATCTTTAAAATGATCATATGCATACTAATGGATAGAAATCTTACTTTACCTTTTAAAACTGTACTGTTTTCACAGAAAAAAAATTAGCTTAAGTTTTATTTTTGTATTTTTTCTTTAATTTCAGTTTGTTAATCTCAGTTATGTTTGAAGATTATTCTGTGTGCACTAAATATCTTTACTTATGCTATTTAACATTTATTAATAAAGCATGAAAGTCCATAAATTTTCTTCAGTATTCTAAATTCATTCATATTTCATCATATTTCTTAGAAATTATATAGTGCTTTATATCAATCCTTCTTCCAAGTATTTGTTTCATATTTTATCACAATCCCCAAATGCAATAATCGTTGTGTTTAAGAAATTACCATTAACAGCTATTGCTTATGGTATTAATGAAATTGTCATGCTGTTCCATTTTATCGTATTTTAAAGAATGTTATGCAAGCAATGAGAAAATTAAAATTTCATTCTGTATTCCAGTGGCACAATATCTCTAGTGATATACAGAAAGATTAAATTTCAACTGTGTTGGCAATATCTACATATCCATGCTTAACCTTCCTATTCTAGCCTTTCATGAAATGAAATGCGCCATTGTGAGCAGTTTCATATTATATAATTCCTTTTACTGTATACTTTTGATTGCATGACAGTTGTCATAAATTTTAACTTTTAGCATTAGTGCTTTAAAATATGTTATGATTTTCTGATAGGGGATCTCCTATGAGTCATCATACCTTGCATATGTCAGGCTTCACATTTGCTAATCTTGTTAGCTTAGGTTGTTGTAACTTTATGATTAAACTCAGATTTAACACTGGATTTCTTATTACATAAATTTGAAAATAATTTGGTTTTATAAAAAAGGACTATAAGTCCTTATCACTGCAGATACCAAAGGCATAAGTTATTGGACATGGAATAACCTGCAACTGAGATGAAAATCTCCTCTCTGCTTGCAGACAGCCACAGTGCTGGAAAATGCTATGCAGGGGAGAAAATTCATTGGCAGTCAAAGCTTTTGACTAGGTCTTCAGTACTAGTCAGGAATTTCCTCCTGTGAAGTGGCCTCAGATCTAATCAAAAGAACATTTGGTTAACCCAACAACAGTCATGTAACTATTACACCAGTGAGCACATCTTGCCTGACTCATTGTCTAGCTCGTGGCTCACAGGGGTAAGACTGCCTAATTGTTTTCATCCTGATCTTACCCCTCCTCTTATTCTCAGTTAAACTCATTCCTAATCACATATCGCTTTTTGTGCATCTACAAATTAGTTTCTATTATATAGAATGCTATAGAAATGGAATCATAAAAAAATTATGGTTTCCCCATGGTATTAAAAGCATCATTAACTATTGCATACCTATACACAGGTTTTTAATTTTAATTTTAATTTAATATTTTTTAATTATTAATAACACATTTTGTATGGACACATCATGTGTTGGTACCCTCTTTTCCCTCCTCCCTGCTCCCATTCCACTGGGAACTCTCCTCAGAAGGATTGTTGGTATTCCCCATGGGGTTGTGAATTATGGGTTGTGGGAGCAACAGTCAGTTATTGTGTGGGAGGCAGTGCCTCTGGGTATGACATTCCAAGCTGTAACTCTTATAATCTTGTGTCCCCTTTTCCTGAAAAATTTGCTGAGGTTCGGTGGGTGTGTTTTAAGTCTAATTCAGAGATAAGCTCTGAGTAGCATCTGGATTTTTGCTTTGGTATGTGTTGAGTGTCCTCAGCATTAGTGTCCCTCACCCTGGCACTGCTTGTCAGGGTGACCATGGAAGAGGCCCTGTTGCTAGTCTCCCCGCCTCCTCTGTGGTTTCGCCTGGACCTTGACTGAGAGGCTTGGGTCTTGCTACTTTCTGATAAAGGAAAGCAGATGCTCCAATGGAGAGTGAAGTCAGCATAAGTTAAATGGGATAAGCGTTATTCATTTGGGGAGAATTACATGGACGTAGCCCAACTTTTAGGCAAGGACTAGTGGCAGATTGACATTGGAGGGCATAATCTTTGCTTCCAGAGGATTTATACCTGGTTCCCAGTTCCAGATATGCATCCCTTTCCACTGAGCAGATCTCTTAGCTAATCAGAGAGTCATTGATTACCCATCAAGGCTGTGCTCGGCCATTGCACTGGTGTGTGCTTCTTGTCAGGCTGGTTGTTTCTGAGTGGCTTCGTCCCCTGCTTGTCCACACAGTTGTTGACCACATCCCCCCAGTAGCTCATTCAGTCCTTTCCAGCACTAGACAGGCTAACTGTCTCGGGACTGGCTTTCTCCTGGATTCCAGCCAGGTTTCTCTGTGCCAGTAGCATTCAGTATCTTCCACAGTAGCATCTTACCCTTTCCCTCAGGCTGGTAATCAAGTGCTTTGACAAAAGCCTGCCTTGTTCTGGGGACCTCCGCAGGTCTCTCCAATGAACAGCTCAGTCTGGTTAGCAACCATTTATGTCACTGCAAGTTACAGATCAGAGCCAATGGTTTTCAAGGTTAGGCTTCATCCCACTCTCTCCAGAGTCCTTCTTTTCAGCTGTTTCCCCCCTATACTCCTGTTGAGGGTTATAACTTTTAATCTGCCTTCAAGGAGAAATGTTTTGATATTACCAGTTCATTTGGGGTTTAGTTTTGTGTTTATTCTCTCCTCACCCCCCCACTTCCCTCCCACCCAAACCCTTCCATCCTCATTGTCTGGGCCTCAAGTTGCCTACTCAGCATGCAAGCAACTCAAGCTGATCCAGGTTAGGAACCACAGATGAGTGAAACATGAAGCGTTTGTGTTTCTATGATTGTATGTGTTCGCTGAGTATGATCTGTTCTAAGACCATCCAACTTCCTACATATTTTGTTGTGTTTTTTTTTTTCTTACTGCTGAGTAGTATTTCATTGTGTATATGCACCACAACTTTGTTATCATTCATCCAATGATGGGCAACTGGCTTGATTCTAGTTATTAGCTATTATGAATTGCGTGGCTATAAACATGGTTGAGCAACTATCTCTGTAGTGAAGCATGGAACAGTTAGAGTAAATGCCCAGTAAGGAAATAATTGAGTCTATTGGCAGTTCTCTATTTATCTTTTTGAAGAATCTCCACACTTATTTCCATAGTGGTTATAAAACTGCATTCCCACCAACAATGAATGAGGGTTCCTCTTTCCCAACATCTTTGCCAACATTTATTGTCATTTGAATATTTTAATGATTGCCATCCTTACTGGAGTATGGTGGAATCTTATAGTTATTTTAATTTCCATTTACCTGATGGTTAGGGATATTAAGCATTGTCTTAAGTGTGTGTTAGCCATTTGCATTTTTTCCTCTAAGAACTCCCTATTCATTCCTCTGCCCCATTTTTTCACTGGGTTGTTTGATTTTTTTTTGTTGTTGTTGTTGTTGCTGTTTAGTTTCTTGAGGTCTTTGTAGATTCTAGATATTAGACCTCTGTCAGCAGTATAGCTAGCAAAAATTTTCTACAATTCTGTGGGTAATCTATTGGCATTGTTTTTTTTTTTAATGTTTTTATTGACAACTTCCATATTTACAGCCAATAAGCCATGGTAAACTTCTCCCCCCACTTTTCCCTTCACAAATCCACTCTCCATCATATCCCCTACCTTTCTCCATTAGTCTCTATTATTTTGATGTTATCATCTTTTCCTCCTATTACGAGGGTCTTGTGAAGGTAGTGTTAGGCACTTCAAGGTCATGGATATTGAGACCAATTTCTGCCTGAATGATTGCATTTTAAGCAGCCCTACTATTTTCTTTGGCTCTTACATTCTTTCTCCCACCTCTTCCACAATGGTCCCTGAGCTTTGGAAGATATGACACTTTGCTTCCATGACAAAATATTGACCAAAAATTACACGGTAGACTTTTTTTTTTTTGCAATATTTAACAACACCTTCCAAACTTGCAAATTCTTTGTATTCCTTTCATTCATCCTATGAAAATATGGGAGCTCTTGTTCCTCCAAGACTGGATTTTTTTTCTTCTTTTTTTTCTCAATTTTTATTAACATTTTCCATGATTATAAAAAATATCCCATGGTAATACCCTCCCTCCCCCCAGTTTCCCCTTTGAAATTCCATTCTCCATCATATCCCCTCCCCATCTCAATCAGTCTCTCTTTTATTTTGATGTCATGATCTTTTCCTCCTCTTATGATGGTCTTGTGTAGGTAGTGTCAGGCACTATGAGGTCATGGATATCCAGGCCATTTTATGCAAGACTGGATTTTTGACAGTAACATTTGTTGCATTTTTCTTTCTGTACTGACAAATACTTATGAGTATCTTTGATATATTCATTTATGATATATAACTTCTTCATATAGTGATTTTCTAATGTTACTGCTCATTTGACATTCATGATTGCAATTATTACTGTTATTTTTAGGGTTTATATATTCCATAAGTGAATTGTTTTTCATTTATATGATTGGAAAGTTGTATTGATATATCTACCTTTTTATTTAAATTCTATTAAGGTATTTTTGAAGGGCAGAAAATTTTAATTTGATGAAACTCAGCTTATTTCTTTTTCATTTTGAATCTAAACAGTCTTTTAAATACTTTTATTTTATTTATTTGAGATAGACAGAGAAAAGCAGACAAAGAGAAAGAGGCAAACAGAGAGAGAATGAGTATGGGTATGTCAGAACCTCCTACAACTGCAAACAAACAACAGTTGAATGCACCACTGTGTGTACCTGGCTTTACTCAGTACTGACTGGGGAATTGATCCTGGTTTTCAAGCAATTGCTAATTACCAAATCATTTTTCTAGCCCTAGAAAGCTTGATCTAAGATCACAAATTTCAGCTTCTATAAATTTATTACTCTTAGGTTTTATATGTACCATAAATATCTATTCTGAATATTTACAACTCAATTAGTATTTTCATTTCAACAATTTTTGTTGGATGTTCACATATGGATATCCAATTTTTCTTATACTGCTTCTTAAAGAAACTATCTTCAATGAATCATTTCAGTATGTATGTAAAATATCATCAAAATACACAGGCACCTTTATGGAAAACATATGTTGCTTAATTCTCTCTATATATACATATATATATATATATATATATATATATATATATGTGTGTGTGTGTGTGTGTGTGTGTGTGTGTACATATATATACACACATATATATGTATGTGTTTCGCTAATATTGCATTTTAATACATTGCAGAAGATTTGAGAACAAAGAATAAACCTGTCTAGTAATATTTACCTATGTAACATTAGAAATGAATAAGTGAAGGTTGAATGTTCAGTGCTAAAGAAGACATCTCTATCATTCCCTGCAATGCTCACATGACACTGTGGGAAGGGGAGGAAAGCAGAAATAATGTAAGAGCCAGAGGGCAGGAAGGGATACTTAAAAATGATGTAATAATGTAAAATGTAGGATTGCCTTCTCAGGAAAACCTTCATAAGTGCTTGTCCATGCTGTGGATAACAGTACCAAATAGAAAGTTATGCAATAAAATGTGTCACCCATGTTCTCAGTGACTTATGGCATATCTACATTATGAAAAATTTGTTGCCAATTTAGTGTTTTGTTGCCACAGTCTCTCAATTTTGACACAATGAAAGGAAACAAAGAAATGAATGTAGGAATTTAAGATACAATGGAAAATATAATCAAACTAGCAATGCATGGCCAAACGTGGAAGCCTGACCCCAGCATACATGAGTATTTGTCTCTTTCCATGGGACACATTGTGCTACCTAAGATTATATGTTTCAGATGAATACTTTTTTAAATTTTTATTTATTTACTTGACAGAGAAAGAGGGGGAGGGAGAGAAAGAGAGAAAGACAGAGAATTGGAACACCAGGACCTCCAGCCACTTCAAATGAACTCCAGATGAACTCCGGATGCATGCACCCCCTTGTGAATCTGGTTAACATGGGTCCTGGGGTATTGAACCTGAGTCCTTTGGCTTTGCAGGCAAACACCTTAACTGCTAAGCCATCCCTCCAGCCTTAAATGAATACTTTTAAACAGTACTATATCTTTCCCTAAATATTAGCACTAAATAACTTGGCTATCCCAAGAAATTAGTATAAGCCTTATCAAAAGTCCAATGTCATTGTGCATAGATGTAGAAGAAATAATTGAAAAGTTTTACAGCCACTGAAGAATTCAATAGCAAAAAATTATCATAAAGAACAATAAATTTTGAGGCATAACACTTTTCTCCTTTAAATTTTCTTGCAATGTTACAGTAATCCAGGTCACATTGTGCTGGCTCAAATGTGGGCATGGAGAGCATTGGAACAGAAGACAAGCCCAGAAGTTAGAGCCTCAGTGGAGAAGGGACAGGCTCATACAGAAATGATTCTAGGTGAAGTAGATTTGTACATTGGATCCTTTACAAACCTTACATGAAAATCAACACAGAAGAGATGAAATATCTAAAGGTAATAACTGAAACTATTGAACTCCAGCTGAGAACATGGGAAAGACTGCAGCACTGGCCATGTTGATAGTCATTTGATATCTCATCAAAAACTCAGGTTGAACAAAATGAGACAACTTCAAACTAAGATTCTTTCATCCAGCAAAAGAAGCAATCAACAGAAGGAAGTCATAAGTGACAAATTGGCAAAGAAATGTTTGTAAAACACATATTTTCTAAAGGCTAGCATACAGAGTTTAAAAATAATCCAGATGGGAAAACAAATAACCTGATTTTAAAACAGATGTTTTTTTCAAAGACAGCAAACAAACAGGATCAGGTATGTGAAAACTGCTCTGTATCATTAATTTTGAGGGATATTCAAATTTAATCACTGTTAGTTAACACCCACTCCTGTCAAGGATGGTCAAAAGATAACATATAAAGATAAGGATATTGTGAGAAAAGAAACTCTTATACAATGTTGTTGAAAATGTAGATTGGTGCCACAATTTTTGTAAACAGTTTGTAAGCCCTTAAATCTTTGAAAAGTAAAACTAACACATGATCCAAGTATCCCATAGGAAATTAAACCATAAATTTATAAAAAAAATACATTTAGTCTTATGGTCATTGCAAGATCATTTCACACCATGACCTGGAAACGATACAGTAAGCACTGATGAAATAAGGCAGATATGTTGATGTTCTGTTAGATCTCATTGTGTGTGCAACTTGAGGCCCTTTCCAACCTGTATTTGTAAAGCCAACACAAAGGTAGAAGAAACGGAGGACTGAGGGGAGAGTGCAGATAGAAAAATGCCCAAAGAAACTTTTGAAAATTTTCACCATAATGAAACAACAAGTGATCAGATAAATAAATATGTTTAGTGAAATTTCAATATTATGCCAAGAATTCATGTAGTAAAATATTATGTGGCATCTTGCTAATTCTTTGTTCATTAATGAAAGAAAGTGAAATTCTAATATTTGTAGTGACATGTATCAATATGGAAGATATCATGATATATGAAATAAGCTACATGGAAATAAGATATTACAAGATTGCATCGATATGTTGCATATCCACGTAAGCAGTGAAATATGCAGTGAAGAGGGATACAACAATGACGGCCAAGAGTTAAGTTTCGGGGTGGGAAGTGGCAATGAGTGGACAGAGGACACAGACCCTGCGATGAACAACTCGAGGGGATTTCTTCAGAACCTGAGGCCTGCACACAATGAAGTGGTAATGTGTGAGATTTTTGTGAAGTCCATTGTTTTGCTGCCCTGACCACCACAATAAAATGAAAATAGATACCTATGTGAACTGATGACTCTATTAATGTACTCCACTTTGGTAAACCCTTTCCTTTCTGTGTGTGCTCCACAGTATGTGGTATACTATTGTGGTTAATTATCCACCAAAAGGGTTATCTTAAAATGTCTTACTCCAAAATATCATCTTATCTCAGGCCATACTGGCTGCTACCCTACATGACAGTTTGTTCCTACAGTGTCTAGACTCCTTGTCTGTATTTCAGGATCGAGCATTGGAGTGAAACTGTGGGGAACAAAAGGACAGAGCTCATGCATGGGTTCAGTCCACCTGGTAAAAGGCAAAATAAAGCAGCTAAATATCTATAAACTCTTATGTGTGAGAAAGAATGTCTGCTGTCAAAGCATTTACAACACTAGGAGCAGAAAACACATGGGGGGGGGATTTGAGATTAAGAGATGTCTGAAGTTATTGTTTGGGCTGGACATAAACCGCTCATGTACGCTGCAGTGGACACTTGGGTCCATCCAGACCGTAATACTTCTAGGACATACAGTATTTTTCTGCAAATGGAATGGAAGGATTTGGGATTTGATGAAGAAAGATCTCTGGTGTGATGAAAACCATTATTCTGTCATAGATAAAGAGCTGCACAAATGTAGTTAAGTCTGTAGTTCATGTGCTAAACCCACAGAGCATTCACACTGCACAGGACACTCAACCTTAGGCACGATCAGATATCAGACCAGCTACTTAGGACTTAGAACCTTGTAGTTGGGAATAATGAAGGCATTCTTTTCAAAGGGGGTGCTTTGTCATGACGGTGTTTCTCTGGAGTTCAGGGATGGATGGATACTATGCTCCAAAGTTGTAGATGCTATCTGACCTCAATCAAAGAATGCAGTCACCCTAGTGTGACAAATGGCTTCAAACCCCATCAACAGGTCTGGAAAGATGGCTTGGCAGTTAAGGCATTTGTCTGCAAAGCCTAAGTACCCATGTTCAACTCTCCAGGTCCCATGTAAGCCAGATACGCAAAAGGTGGCGTAAGCACACAAGATTGTACATGTGCACAAGGTGGTACACATGACTGGAGTTTGATTACAGTGGCTAAGGCCCTGGCATACCAATTCTCTCTCTCTTGCACATGCACTCTCTTTTGCTCTTGCTCTCTTGCATAAAAACAAGCCAAATCTGTTGTGCTTGCCTCAGAAAAATATGTTTAAAAAAGAGACTTAAATTATACTGAAAATATCTCTGTTGCCTAAACCACCATGTTATTTCTATGAATTAACACATAGAATAAACATTCAGCTTTGAAAATAATAGTGGCATGAATACTTTCAGATGAAATAGGAGACATTGGACCAAAAATAACAAAACAAGAAACAGCAAGGTCTGAATTGTTGTTATAGTTAAAATCTTAACCTGGATTTCTGCCTTTTAAAAATGAATAACAACTTACATTCTGATATGTAATAATCCTTATAGAAGAACTTTTTCATTTAATATCAAGGCATAATACATATCAAAAGATTCACTGAAAATGATGTGCACAGTACTGAATAGTCATGTTTCTGAATTCTCTATTAGATATGCTTAAGGAATCAGGAGCATCTGGACGATCTCTCCCTTGTTATTTTTAGTTTTATAGCAATGCAGTGGTGGCATCAGGGAATGTGTTGAGAATGTTTATAAATAAGTGAAGGAAATGACTTTCAAATCAGCAGCTGTTATGACATATGCATCTGTTTAAGTGGATAGATGCATGCATCTCTCTAGTAAAAAGAGATTCTCATTTTAATCCAAGTCCTAAGTGTTAGAAACAAGACACTACCTGTTTTTAAAATGTTACACAAATTATCATAAAATCTGCACAGCTGACAAAAGGCATTAGTGTGTGAGAACTGCCTAGTAATAGAAGAAAAATGATATGGAATAAAGTGACCTAGCATGATAAAATCAACCCATGCCTATTTGAAATTCTACATGATTAAGTCATGACATTTCCCTTTACTCACACCTGCACGTGTCAATACAGATAAATATTGGAAACTTTTTGTATATTAATGTGTAAAATTAAATAAAAAGATAATTTTAGGCAGCCAAAGAAACAAAATGCTTTGAAATGTATTGACAGATATCTGTATGGAGTTCATAATAAAGCACAATATGATGGAAACTAAAGAAATATAAGGCAACAATAGGTAAATTTCTAGAGACACTATCCAAATTCTTAGCTAACTGATTTCGTCAATCAACTTAGTCACTATAGCATAGGCTTTTTTCCTATGGCCATAACATGATGACATCTTGGAGTAGAGAATTCCTTGACTTCAGTTGCTATAGGGAATAAATGAGCAGAACAGTAAAGTGATATCTGGGTTTGTGGTGATGGCAATGGGACTACTGACACTTCCTCTTAGACGAAGCAGAGATTCACAGGACTCACACTTTGAATTCGAGATCATTATTCCTCACTCCTCAAACACTCCTGCCTCTTCCTGAGTTGCAAACATATTGGAAGATGTTATACAATACAGCAAGCTGAAAGTTAATGTCAATGTGGACTCTTACCACTGAGTTCTTTCGTCATGTCTATGAAGAATCATACAATTGGACCAGGAGGAGTGAACAAAGCAAAGCTTTGTTGAAAAAGTTCAGTATCAGGTAAACTATGCTTAGGATTTTGGTATAGGATATCCAAGAAGGAGGAAAGTAAGGGAAGGAAGGATTATGCTCTTTGGGTTAGGACTCAGAAAGTGAGCAGGTTAGCAGTGGCATTCTGCAGGCTGCTTCAAGGACGGCATTCTGTGGGTCAAAGTCCAATACCTCCTTAAGAGCATAATTTTACTATCATCTCCATTGTATGTCTTTCCTGAGGGGTTTCTCCTGTCTATGTGCTTGACAGACTCAGTTGCGTTAATTCTTAAGGGAGGGGAACAGTAGCATATATTTGTGATTTGAGATTTATGTACCTTAGGATGCCATATAGTCAGCAAAGGCCAGACAGATCTGAAATTTATTTCATTTAAAAAAATACTTATTTATTTATTTGCCAGGATAAAATGAGAGTGTGTGTGTGAGAGAGAGAGAGAGAGAAAGAGAGAGAGCGGCTATATCAGGTACTCTTACCATTGCAAATAAACTTCAGAAATCAAATGCATGTGCCATTTTATGCATCCTGCTTTCTGTGGATATAGGGGAATTGAACCTGGGCTGGAAATTTATGTAAGCAAGCACCTTTAAGGACTGAGCCATCTGTCCAGCCCTGAGAACTCAGATTTTATAGGGAGGAACTTTCCCTTAATGGGCTTCTACAAAGCCCTGATATCTCCACTTTTGTTTTCGTATGTTGCTTCAGGAAGGACAAAGCCTATCCTGAGGGACGGGTCCATTTTCAGTCCCACTTAAGCCTGATAATGCCTGTCTATCATTCTAAAATGTCCATGATGCAGCTTCCATATGGTCTTCATCCATGATGGGGGTGTGGCTTTGTGGTGATGCAGGTATTTTGGGTTCAATTCGCACCTGTACCTTGTAGTTAGCTCTAGTAACTCATGGTTCACCAAATTTTACTTTGGTGGAATTGTACTTTGATCTGATGCTAGTGCCCTATCTATAGTGACAGAGCACTGACCTGTTTGCATCTCCACAGGGAAAGTTAACACCACCATATTCCATATGCATCACTTCCAATAAGGAAGCTAAATAAAGTAAAAGAAGTGAAGCACCAGTCCCTGGTCACAGTATTCATGGATTTTGCCACATCTCCAATCATGCTGATGCATTTGGTTTAGTGCAATAGTAATAGGCTTGGAAAATTCAGACACAGTGTCATCCATGTCTCAATAACTTTCAGGGATAGGGTGAGGTGTCCATGTGGCTGAATGTACTGTGGATCAGTGACCAGCATGATTGTGTATCCCCCATAGCCAGAATTCAGTGCCAATAATCCAAAATGAGAAATAAGACCTAGAGAGATCATTTAGTGATTAGGAAGCTGGCCTATGAATCCTAAGAATCCATTTTCAAATCTCCATATCCCACATAAGCCAGATGCACAAGGTGACATACATATCTGGAGTTCGATTGCAGTGGCAGGAGGCCATGGCATGCCAGTTTCTCTCTCTCTCTCTCTCTCTCTCTCTGTGTGTGTGTGTGTGTGTGTATCTCTCTCTCATAACAAATGAGAAAACACAGAGTCTCCATACTTTATCCTTGGTTATCCACCAGCAAATGCCTTCCTTTTTGTTCCAATGATCTTATGCTTTTCTCACCTACAGGGCTTTGTTCCATAGGGAGACATACTTTCACCAAGAGACACAAACAAAAATCCAATCAACTAGAAGTAAAGGCTCACACTCCAAATGCCTCTGACTCAAACGAGAAATAAGAAAGATGGCTTAGCGGTTAAGCGCTTGCCTGTGAAGCCTAAGGACCCCAGTTCGAGGCTCGATTCCCCAGGACCCACGTTAGCCAGATGCACAAGGGGGCGCACGTGTCTGGAGTTCGTTTGCAGTGGCTGGAGGTCCTGGTGTGCCCATTCTCTCTCTCTCTCTCTCTCTCTCTATCAGCCTCTTTCTCTCTCTGTCACTTTTGAATAAATAATAAATAAAAATAAACAACAAAAAAAAGAATTTAAATAAAAAAAAAGAAAGTTAATTTGCCTACAGTTGTAATTGGTAGAAGCAAACAGGTTAAAACTTAAATACTATTATACATGTGTATACATACATATATGAGCAAATATGCATGGTTCAGACCTGTTTATATTTCTTTGGAGAACCTGATTAATTTGCAACATTTTCCACATAAGAATATTTGTGATTAAAAAAATATTGTGGCTTAGAAAACTCAGAAAGAGGACAAGCTTCCTAACTCACAGTAGTAGGCAAACATCTACTTAATACCAATCCATATTAAGACATTACAAGAAAGAAGCTAAAAGAATTCTCACCATGAAAATATTTATAAAACACTCATAAATGTTCATGAATTTAATACATGGATATAAACAAGGTTTACAACATAACCAAGAGCAAATTACTTGTGTATGCAAGGATGACAAGATCAATGTATAATTTCCATCACATCACAGAAGTGTCATGACACATGAAAATGTCATTGACAAAATCCTATATCCATTTATGATAAAAATGCTCAGCAAACTAAAAATGAAGAAAACTCCCAAAATTTGAGAATGATGTCCTTTAAAATCCTGTAACTATCATGGGGAGTGGGGGCTGTGCTTCAACAGAGCTTCATCCTAACCCACCATCTGGTGGCATTTTCTACCTCTTATTCTTTTAATGTAAACAATAGCTATAAACTCTCTTAGAACTGTCTTTGATATATTCTAAAGGCTCTGTTAAGTTTCCTTTTATTTGCATTTGATTCTATCTATGTTTTTTAAGTTCCTATCCTGATTATTTCAATTTTCCACTGGTCACTTCAATGTGTATAGTTCAATATCTACACTTTTTTTTTTATTTCTGTGATTTTCCTTGCTGGTATTTTTGATTTTTATTTTACTGTGGCCCATTAGGATTCACAAAAGTGATTTCTTTTTATTTCTCTGCATTGCTTTATGGCCTAAAAACCTTATCTATTTTAGAGAAAAAATATCATGGCTACTGAGAAGCATGTATAGTTTAAAGGTACTGGATGGACTATTCTGAAAATGTCCCTTAGGCCTACTTGGTATGTGGTACAGTTCACCATTGAAGATTCTTTGCTGATTTCTTTTTGTCTACCAGCAAAGAATCTTCAATTACATTCAATGCATATGTTTGTTGTATTTTCCTACCACAATGTGTGATGATGTTCATTGTATCTTTTGACCATATTTTCCTTGACATCTGCATTAGCTGAAATAACAATGACTTGGCATGCATTCACTTAGCAAAATTGTGTTTATCTTTATTATAACTTAATGATTTAATTGCATGGAGATAGAGAGAGAGAGGGAGAGAGAGAGAGAGAGAGAATAAGATCCATGACTAACATTAAGAAAATAATTATAACCCAATTGTGGATAGCCAAAGATAAAGAGATTCTCTAGCAGCCAGAGAAAAGGGAAAGATGAAATAGAAGAATCATGGGCTGGGGAAATGGCTTAGCCATTAAGGCATTTGACTGTGAAGCCTAAGGTGCATGGTTTGATTCCCCAGGACCCACATAAGCCAGATGAACAAAGGGTGCATGCATCTGGAGCTCATTTGCAATGGATGGAGACCCTGGTGTGCCAATTGTCTCTGTATCTCTATCTGCCTTTTTCTCTCTTTCTCAAATGAATAAATAAAATGTTTAAAAAGAAGTAGACAAATCACCACTGAAAGCATCCAAGATTTTTCACAGGACATTGGGATGTAAGATTCACTTGGAAGATACTTAAATGAGAAAAGAAAAATGGGACTGAAATCTAAGTTTTCTGAATCCATTAAATCTAGCCATCTTAAATAAGTGCCAAATGAATTTATTTTAGATAGATTTAAAGAGATATATCCCACAAGAAATATTAAAAATGGCTTTTAAGTTAAAAGACAGAGATTTGAGACCAAATGAAGATATTGATATCTGGGAAATATAAATAAGGTCCTGGCAAGATGGCTTATCAATTAAGGCACTTGCCCACAAAGCCTAAAGACCCAAGTTTGATTCCCAAGAAACCACAAAATCCAGATCTGGAGGTGATTTGCAGTGGCTAGAGGCCAGAGGCCCTAGTACATGCTCATTCTCTCTCTCTCTCTCTCTCTTTCTCTAATAAACAAATTAATTAATTAATTATGCACATATGTAAATTAGCATAATTTATTATTTGATCATAAGTGCACTTCTTATTTTATGTAGTATATACAATTCAAATGAATAAAGATACCATATATCTGTTATGCTGATATTGATATTAATCTACAATTGTGACATGCTATTGAATATGTTGACATTAATACAAATCAATTGTTATAACTCAAAGATTCTGTGTAATCCCTAAATATAATGAAGGGAATAACTTACAGATACAGAAAAGGAAATGGAAAGGAAATCAAAAGTTTCACTATAAATAATGAGCACAAACTAAATCATTAAGAGGAAAGAGGTGTTCTGGCATATAGAGAATACAAACAACAAAATAGCTAAAAATAAGTGATTCTCAATTAATAATCACTTTCATTTCAAGCAGTTATTCATCCTCATTCAAAGGCAGACATTGGCAGAATAAAAGCAAGTTGACTCATATATATGAGTTATAAGAAAATCTATATAGATTTAAATATATGTATCTTGAAAAAGAAAATATAGAAAAATATCCATTCTATTATTTTGTTCATTGTTGTAACTAAGCAATATAGAATGCTGTTTAAGTCTTCTGTATATGGGCACATAATTTTCCACAGTAGCATTTTTGTAAGACGGCCTTCTCCAATATGTGTTTGTGGCACCTTTTTTGAAAATAAATTGACTGTTGGACTGGAGAGATGGCTTAGCTGATAAGACACTTGCCCACGAAGCCTAAAGATCCATGTTCTCCTCTCCAGAATCCATATTAGCCAGATGTGCAAAAGTGTGGCAAGCACAAGGCTGCACATTCCCACTAGGCGGTAGAAGCATCTGGAGTTCAATTTCAGAAGTGTGCCAATTCTCTCCCCGCCCTTGTGTCAATTCTCTCTCTCCCCCCCCCCTTGTGCCAATTCTCTCTCTCACTATCCCCCTCTTGCTCTCTCTCTTTCACACTTTTTAAAAAACAGTTTATAAAATAAATTGACTGTTAATATATGAACTTACTTCTTGGGTTGTTTTTTCTCCCACCCACTGGCATTATTTATTAGTTTGTATGCCAACAGCACATTGTTTTTTATAACATCAGTAGTAATATTTTATAATATACATATACTTACTTAATTGAACTTTATAAACATCAAACCATTCACATATCCTACAAGTGCATTATTTTTAAGAAGCTAATTAGTCAATTAATGATACTTAAATGGTTGTGAGGTGAGTTTCCAATATCAGAATAATTATACTTTGTCAAACTTTTCATGAGACAAATATGGATTACACACTGATCAACAAGTCAGTTCGCCAAGTAAAGATACCCACAGTTTACATGAATGTAGTAACTATGTGGGCTGCAAAGCACATAAAGAGAACTTTGAGAGTTAGCAGAAGAGATTGATAGATCTTTAATAACAGGTAAAGACTTAATTTTCATACCTCACTTTCAATAACAAAAAAAAAAAAACAGGATGCATTAAGAAAATATATACACTTGTTGGACCTAATTAACATAGAACATTTGATCCAGTAACAGAAGATTATACATTTTTCTCACATGTATATAGAAATGTATCTATCTAAATGATAATCAATTTACTATGCCACAAAAGTCTGACTAAATTTAAAATATTAAAAATCACATATCTGTTATAATTACAACACAATAAAATGTAAATCAATAGCTAAATGAAAGTTATAAAATGTAGAAAAAATCATGTGGCAAAAATTAATTCACAATATAAATGTGAAACTATATTGAGACATATAAAATGAAAATGGAACATACTAGAACTTACAGAATAGAGTGAAAGCAATGCAAAGAGGGAAAGTTATTACTATGAAGGCTTATATTTAAAAAAAACCCAAATAATCATCCAAATTTCTACTTTATACAAATAACACATATTAACCTACAACAAATAAAAAGAAGAAAGTATAAAAATATCTTTATGTTTCTTTACTAGGTTGGAGATAAAATAGAAAGTAGAAAAACAATAGAGAATTCCCACTTTTGGCCCCTTTATTCAATATAATATTGGACATTCCACCAAGAATAAACCAAAAGTAAGACAAATAAAATGTACCTGTATTTAAAAGAAAAAAAAACTGGTCTTATTTGCAATTAAAACTTGGCATCACAAATAAAAATAAATGCCATCCTTTTTTTTTTTTTTTTTGTATTTCTCTATTTCAACAATGGGCATTTCAAAAAAAAAGTGATAAAGGATTCCATTGGCAAGTATAGCAGACAGCTTCAGGTTTGCTAAGATAAACTTCCAGACCAGGCACAGTTATGGAGGAAGGGATATTTCTTGAAGCTTACAGATCCAGGGGAAGTTCCATAAATTTCAGAAGAAGCTGGCATGCCTTCCCAGGTCCAAGCAGAGAGAGAGAAGCACAAGCCTAAAGCCACAAAGCACAGCACACTTCAGGAACTCCCAGCTAGGCATACTTTGCATATCTTTAGATTGAAATCTGAAACCCACCACCACACCTTAAGATCCACCCAGTGACACTGCCTCCAGCCAGGTGGCTGCAGATGGTAACTACAAACAAATAAGAAACTGAATATATTGGGCACCATCCATTCAAACCACCACAGCAAGAAAATAAATTTAGAAATTACTGTGGAGATTGTGACAGTTTTTATTGTCAAAGCAATCGGATAGGGAATCAAATCAGTGACAAAGACTACTAGGGCCTATCCAGCAAGGATGGAGAGAAGGAGGAAGACCTACCCCCAAAGCCCTTCCAGTCAGGGACTATAGTAATGAAACTCCAGAACACAAGGCTTGGCTATCTATGCTTCCTGCTGGTGAGTGCATCTGCCTTGTTGCTGCTGTCCTTTAAA
Organism: Dipus sagitta; assembly: GCA_036346955.1. Lineage (NCBI taxonomy): Eukaryota > Metazoa > Chordata > Mammalia > Rodentia > Dipodidae > Dipus > Dipus sagitta. The sequence continues at coordinate 39,617,976 of CM070784.1, forward strand.
GACACTGGAACCAAGCTTCATCAGCCTTCCAGTATGGACTGAAGACCAGTAAAAATTTCTTGGAATTCTCCATATCCTTATGCCATTGCATTCAGAACACCTAAGTGTATGGGGGACACCTGGATCAAATGACCACATCCCCTTAATACCCATTAAAATTGCTACACACACACACACACACACACACACACACACACAGTTGTTGGCAAATATTCAGCATCACTGGTAAAAAAGCAATTTTTTATAGCCTCAGTGTAAAGTAGCATGGTAGGCTCTCAATAAACTTAATACAGAATTTAAATACATGCAGCAAACTCTACTACTATGGCATTAAAGAAGGAATTGAAAGGATGAATGAAGAAGATATATTAGTATATCATTCTGTGTAATAACTAAATGATGAAACACACCTAAAACATTTCTGCAGATGAGTTGATAAACACAATTTAGTATATACATGTAATAAGATTTTATCTAGCATTCGTAAAGAAATAAAATTATAATACACATAGTCACAAGAATTAATCTTAAAAATTACACTATATGAAAATGCACACATTTTATAAATCTATACCAGTGGCATTTCTAAACTTGTGAAAATCAGTGAGAAAATAGAGTGTTTACCAAGAGATGTTTTGAAGGAGCAATGATAAGCAATAGTGAAGAGACGTGAAAGGAGAGAGAGAGAGAGAGGCGGAGAAAACAGAAAGAGAGAGATTGGTTTTGCGCAAGTCACTTTTGGAGACAGGAAACTCTTCTGCATGGTACTACAATCACAAGTAGATACCACAGTACAATTTTCAAAATCTACCAGTATATGTAACACAAAGAGTGAACTCTGATGTAAACTATGCATTTTCATTACTAATTTTGTGTAAATATTATCATCAATTATAATAAATATACCAAACTAATGAAAATGTTAATTATGTGGGAAATGCTACGAGTGGAATTGAGAGCAGTGTAAGAGGAAACTATTCCCTGTAAAAATTGTATGTAAAACTAAAACTTTACAAAAATTACTATTAATTTAATTGGATTGATTTGTTTTCATTCATTTTTAAACTGATGTACAACACCATATGTTTCATTATGACAGTTTTATGCATGATTTTTTGATTATCATACTCCACCCATCACATCCATCTTCTCCTCCTGGCTCCATTACTCCCCAGTAGCTGCCTTTATTCTTTTCAAATACTCTATCACCCTCTTTTTATCTCCTTCATTTTCATTCTCCTGGCTAAGAACTCCTTTGATTCTCTAATGTTCTTATTTATTGCTTCATGATCTATACCTCCATACACATGCATACCTATATGAATATATACATACACATATAATGTATACATCATAAAAATTAAAAACAAGGATCTGTTTATGAGGACAGTCATATATTACTATAAAAATAACCTAATTTTATTTTATTTTTTATTTTTTTATTTTTTTTTAATTTTCTCAATTTTTATTAATATTTTCCATGATTATAAAAAATATCCCGTGGTATTACCCTCCCCCCTTTCCCCTTTGAAATTCCATTCTCCATCATATCCCCTCCCCATCTCAATCTTTCTACTTACATATATACAATACCAACCTAATAAAAGCCCTCCTCCCTTTCTTTCTCTTCCCTTTCTATCTCCTTTTTTAACTTACTGGCCTCTGCTACTGAGTTTTTTCCTTCTCGCACAGAAAATAACCTAATTTTAAAAGCAGCTGTTAGTAACATTTAGTATTTGTTGGGACCTTAAAAGCTGAGCCAGTATAAAGGAGAAATACTTTCTCCAAGTCACTCACAGTTGAAAGTCACCAAGCTTGACTCTGAAATGAGGACAGCACATTAGAATAAGACATTGGCTTTAAATAGATTGTCTCTGAGTGATTTGTCCTTGGCTAGTGCACAGGCTTGATATATCATATTTATATGCCTTAAGAAACCTTTGTCATCAGAGAAAAGTGTAGGCACTATAAACATAACACCATTTGAGAACCCTCCAGAAGCCACAGGGGCAACTAGTTTTCTGTACTTTGCTTTTATCCATGATAGATGTTTATAAATATGTGCTGATGACTATATCTATCATAAATTCTTGAAAATTCTAAGATACAATTTTATATACTTCACCTTGATTTTGTTTATCTATATAAGTCTCATTATATAATTGCTTTATCCAGTGACCAATAGTGGCCAAAGGAAAAGAAACTAAGAAAAATGGATCCCAGTTACAGATCCAGCTGTGAGCTGGAGAGGGTGACCTGTGCTCTTGTAGTCTAGTGTCTTATAGTCTCTAGTCACACACACACATGCACACCCACACACACACACACACACATGCACATACATGTACACACTGACCTAGATCTCTGATTTGTCCAGCTTTCACATGATTTAGAGTTCTTGCAGATTTGAGAGTTAGCAAAAAGTTTGCCATAGCTGGGAGTGAGGCCCATGTAGATTGAATGTCATTGTTATCCTCTGACCCTGCTGTGGTGTGTCACAAAGACAATGTGCAGTTGGAATAAGGAGGTTTGCATTTTATTCCTGACAGCCACTGAGTAGCTGTGTCACTCAAAATCTTGCTCATGAATCTTACCTGCCCTCCCTAATGCTTTTAGAAAGATACGTCTTGAAAAGTATCAAATAAACACTTCACAAGTATATAATGAATTCTGGAAAGTTCCCTGAAAAAAATAAAACTCACATGTTATTATGCAGCTATAAAAGTTTTAAATTGAATGGAATTCAGAAGCTGTTTTTCATTGTTATATAAAAAAGACAGCATGATTTAATCAAGTAAATATGGACACAATTCCTTCTGCTTGTTTCTGTCTCATCTTCCTGGAGCAAACCGGAATTTATATATATATAAACTTTAGTAGAAGGTAAGGTAAAACTTGGAACTGTTTTGTGCTTTCTTCCACATACAATCAAACATCAGTTTTTTCTCAGTAAATCAGTTCCACAATTGTCACATCCTCCATCTTACACCAGGACATGGCATGGATCTGATCTTAAATAGCTAAGACAAGGAAGGGGATCAGAAAGGCCATGGATTCTCTAGGAAGACATCAGTTCATGAGAAAAAAGAGCAAGGCAGGATTTACTGAAGCCAGACACCTGATTTCATAAAGATTGAGGACAAACATAGCTTCTTCTCCAGTCTCACATGGATTTTATCTCACAGATGGGCATCCTGTGGACCTTGAGGTACGATGGGTGTAACACGGTAATAGAGCCCAACAATTTCACTTGGGTCTTTGTTCCGGACCAGAGCCCCACCATCTGTAGGAATCTATCTATAAGCTTAGTGTAACCTACATAGTTATATTAGACATAGAGGTGTTGGTATAGTGTAGCTCTTGCTCCAGGATGCAATGAGTTTCTGAGGAAGGAACTAAGGTCTCCTGTCAGGACTCATTTCTGTATTTCCCATTCTATGCAGTAAAACACCAGATAAATGACGGTGTGATAGTGCCTAAAAATCATGCACAGGATGGAAATTGCCATAGCAGTTACTCTTAAGAAGAGCACTACCCTCCATGACTACTAAGTCAGCATGTGACTCTTTTACTGACCTCAGGGGAGTGGTTAGAATGCATCCTCCATTAATTAATTAATCCATTAATTAATTAATTAATTAATCCATTAATGCATGCATTAAACTTTTACTCTGCATGTTCATAAAGAAAAGGCATTCGGAGAGGACCTGACAGACTTAAAGTCAGATGGCATCATGAACTCATGAAGATGACACTCATTGCTTGAGAAGAGGAGCAGAGATTCTGGAAGCATGTTGCTGTTGCTCTAATGTAAGTGTGAAATATCCCCCACAGGTGCGTGTGTTTGAACATTTGTTTCTCAGCTGCTGGCACTGGAAGAGTGTGGAACCCATAGGAGGTGAAGCATTCTGGAGAAAGTAGGCCACTTTGGGACAATGTTAGGAGGTGTAGTCTAGCTCAGATTTAAGTGGGGTTTCCCTCTGTCTCCAGGACTCCCAAGTGAGGAGACCCAACACCGAGCTCTGACTGCCCGGATGGACTCTGTCCTCCACCGTGGGCCAAAACAAATCCTGCCCCCCTTTAAGTTGCTTCTTGTCAGCTAGTTTGTCACAAAAAGTGGAAAGTTACTAATATAGATGATCATTCTGTCTTACTATATACTTCTTCAACAAGAGGGCCTCAGTGGAGCTGGCAGATGGCTCAGTGGTTAAAAGAATTTGCCATGCAAGAGTGAGGTTCTGGGAGGATCTAGTCCTCACTGAATTCTATTCGCCAGTGCCCATGTAACAGGCACGCACACCTGTAACCCCAGTCCTGTGGAGAGTAGAAACCATAGGACATGAGAGTTTGCTGGCAGCCAGTCTGACTCAAACAGCTGCTCTGATCTCAGTGAGCGACCCCTTGTCAAGAGAACATGCTAATGACCAATAGGAGGGCACCTTGTGCAACTGCACACACATGTTCAAGCCACAAATTTACTACACACACTTGGCCAAAATAGTAAGTTAATAAATCCAAGGCTTCACAAATGCTGGGCTCATGTTTGTGAACTCAATGACCATAGAAACTTCTATTCTTTGCATTTCAAGAATAAGAAACAGAGAAGGATTAGTACATTTTCCAAAACTGGAGCATCTAAGTGGAAGAAGAAAAACTCAGAGAGTTACTATGTTTATAAATGTGGCAAGTGAGTTTCTTTCTCTCAATGGAATGCTCAAGTTCTGCATGCTTAACAAGCTCTGACTTACTATGCAGTGTTTGCCCAGTGAGTATGGAGCATAGGTTACGTGAGAAGGAAAGGAAAATCTTACAATATTCTATCTAGATGTGTGTGTCTGGTAAAATTATTAATACTAGCTTATGTAACCCTTTCTATATGTGACCAATACTGATGTGTGTGTGTGTGTGTGTGTGTGTGCGTGTGTAAAACCCAAAAGACAACTAAAACTGAACAGGAAGGACTTAGTTAAGATAAAGTATTGGAGGGGCCTTGAGTTTCCTATCTGGTATGCCAGCAACTCAAGCTGATCCAGGTTATGAACTACAGACGTGTGAGAACATCCAGCATTTGTCTTTCTGTGATTGTGTGTGTGCACTGATTATGATCTGTTCCAAGAGTGTCCATTTTGCTACAAATTTTATTGCATCATTTTTCCTTAGAGCTGAGTAGAATTCCATTGTGTAAATGTACCACATTTTCATTATCCACTCACAAGAGCAGTATTTACTTTGAGTAGTCCTTGAAATTTTAGACAAATTTTGATGCACTTATTCTGTAAACCAGTTCATTTGATTTACCCAACATTTCTCAAACAGAAAATTGTAGGACATTTCTCAAATCAGGAGCAACTTCAGACACAATGAGTATATCATGAAGCTTGTTACATGGTTGCCAAGAGACAAAGATCCTGGTCCTACCTCTGCCTCCAACAAAACTCAGGCTTCTGACCCTTTGGGGCCTGTCTGTCATTTGTGAAATCAGGACTTGTCCTGCGGTATTTATTGATCTATAGTTTGCTTCTTTACTTCAAGGGATTGGATTTCTTTTTACCTTTAAATTCTGTGTAGGTTTTTGTAGAGCACCGGCTTTTCTTTTCTTACAGTACATAGTTGATTTCTCTCAGTTTACTGTTCATTTCAAATTTCATATGGGTTGACAGGTCACGTTTTAACAGAGAGTAATGCAAACTGATGGCTCATGAGCTATCTTGTAGGTATAAGAAAGATGTGTATTATGAAATATGAAGCTGCAGAGTCAATATACAGTTTTATAGAGACCTCTTAGAAAAGGGCACAGAACACATGGATGCAAATATCTGGTGTTATATTTTCATCTCTTACACAGATACATAAAATAGGACCTAGAACACATGTATATTCATAAATAAATATCTTTTAGTATTTTATTGTAGGTGTGGCTATCATTAATAGATCTGCCATGTGGGTGGCAGACAAGTAGAATGACTAAGTCCCAAGTGTAACAAGCAAGCAATATACACCTTGCATTAGGAAACCTTGACTGAAATGGTAATGTGTTGTTCAAATTCAAGCTAGAAAAAGTTACGTTTGTCCTCTAACCTAAGTCTAGTAATAATGGACTTTCAAGAATGAAATTGTGTGTCTAATATAAAATTTGGAACAAAAATGGCAACTATAGATAACAATTTAGAATAATACAAGAAGTTCCAGAATGGACAAAAAAGGAATGCATGAATGTATCTCATGAGAGAGAATCTGGCAAAGCAACTTACATGTCAAATTATCCAAATGATTGTGGGTGAAGTATATCAAAGGAGCTTATCCTCATTTCAAGTTTACAGTTAGCAGGAAAAAAGAAGAAGAAACAAAAATGAGTATAATTTAATAAAATATCGTTATTTTGTACATAAGTATGAACAAAAGGGGATAAACAAACAAAGAGAATTCTCACACAGATGAATCCAACACATTAATAGACAATCATTGCATGAGTGCTCCAGTCACTGTGTTCATGTATGAAATTATATTAAAGAAGAATTTATAAAACCTCACAGAATAAATTCCTCTAAAAGAGTGTCAAAGGTGAGTTAATTTATGCCAGTCATTTGAAGTAAAATTTTATTTGATCAGGAGTCCTATGAATATTCTATATTTTGTTAGTGTAATATATACGCTTTTATATGCATAAATCTTTCTTCCTTTCCATCAACAAACAAATTTTCCTTTTTCCAATAGGTTATCTGTATATACTATACACTTTTTAAATTTATGACACCTGATCCCCATATTCCATTCATCTCTTGCAACATTAGCTTTCCAATTTAATCAATGATTTGCTGTACATATGATCATTTCATAAGTCTTGCTTTGTAATGTAAACTCACACAAAATTATTTTGAACTTTTTAAATTTGACAATTTCATATATATATGATGCATTTTGACCATAATCATTCACATTAAACTCTAATATTCCCCCTCTTATTCCTGCATCACTGCTGAATCCCTTTCTTTTCTCAATTATAATTCTACATTTGTTCTTTATTGGTGACCCAATGAGCTTAAATAGTAAAGGGTGGAATTGTGATCAGAAGAAAATATTCTGTGATTCACATTTCCATCTGACTTGACAGGAATTTTTTTTTAAGACAACAAGAAGAAGATATGGTGAGATGTAGATGTTGGCTTGCCCTTTCTGACAGTTGGTAGGATATAAGAAAGATTAAAAGTTAGATCTGTGTTAAGGAGCAACTCCTGGTATCGAAAAGATTACAACCTTTGTAGTTACATTTGTGATGGTGGAACAAAACTTCCACAGAAAGAAGCAGATTGAATTTTGGTTTAATGTCCCAAGGAGAAGCTTCCTGTTGACAGGGAGGCATGGGATGAGCAGAGGCTAGTCATCACTCTTTGTGTAAGCAGGTACAAATCATAACAAGTGACATACAGAAACATACATCCTCCAACAAGCCTATATTCCCAAATTGCCACCATCTGGGGACAAGCATTCAGAACACATGAGTTTATAGAGAGCACCTGATTCAAAAAGCTACATTCTGCCTCTGGGTTGCACACTTACAAAAATCTCATTATAAAAATGCATTCAGACCAACTTTAAAAGTCCTCCTGTTTTTTTTTTTAATTTTTTTTATCAATTAGTTTTGTACTCAGTGAATACAGTCAAGTTGGTACCATTGTTAGGCTCATCCATGTCCTATCCCCTCCCCCTGGCCCCTCCTTGTTGAGGTATATGGGTCATGCATTGTGGAGTTAACCCACACTTATGGGTAGGAGAAATGTCTCTGCGTATCATGACCCAACATGTGGCTCTGACATTCTTTCCACCACCTCTTCCGCAAAATTTCCCTGAGCCATGTTGGGTTCATTTTTGGTCTGCTTCAGCGATGAGGTGTTGGGGGCCTCTGTGTCTCTGGATATGTGATTTGGTAGGAGGTGATTGTTCTCTGTGTCATTCTCCTTTACCCTTGTGCTGGTACTGGGTTCACCAAGAAAACAGCACCCTTGCTTGTTTTGCCAGTTATTCTTAGTTTCAGCTGGGGCCTTTTTGAGGTATTATGGGGTGGTTCTTTCCTTAGGATCTGTGTCTATCTGAAATAGAGAAGCAGTCTCTCCAGCAGAGAGTAAAGTTAGCACCAGACAAATGAGATAACCCTTATTTTTTTTTATAGAGAATTTAATAGGTGTAGGCCCTCTTGTAGCCCATGATTGATGGTAGCTTGATAATGGAGAGTGGGCACATGTTTGGATATGGTTCTGATGTGTTTCCCAGCTCCACCCATGAGTCCCGTTCCACTGAGGGGAGCAGTTAGCCAAATTAAGGGCAGTTGGTTTCCCACCATGGTTGTGCACCACTATTGCACTTGTGTGAGCATCATGGCAGGTTATTTGCTGCTAAGTAGGTTAGACTATGAGTTGCTTGGACAGATATTGGTCATTTTCCCCCAGTCGCCCATGTAGCACCTTCTGGCACTAGATGCACTGACTGTATGGGAACTGACTCTTCCAGCTTCCAGCCATGCCATTCCATTTTTCATGTCAACTGCATATGGTATCTTCAGCAGTAGGGTCTTACCACTAACCTTTGGTGGGTCATCAAGTACTCTGACAGAAATATGTCTTTCTTTTAGGAAACCTTGTAGGTCTCTGTGATCAAAAGCTCATTGTGGATGATAGCCACATGACAGTACTTGGAGTTACAGGTCAGTGCCCACTAAGAAAAGGAATAAAAAGATAATCAAACCCAAATGTGTTCAAAAGTCAAAAGTCCAGGGCTTTAGAATTGCTTAGTGGTTAAAGTACTTGCCTGAGAAGCCTGAGGACATTTGTTCTACTCTCCAGATCCCACATTAGCCAGACATGCCAAGGAGAGGCAAGCACATGGTTGCCCATGCCTACCAGGTGGCACAAGATTATGGAGTTAGATTGTAATGGCTGATGCACTAGTGCCAATTCTCTCTCTGCTCTCTCTCTGTTGCTCTCTCTAAAAAAAAAAAAAAAAAAATTAAAATATTGAAAAAAAATAAAAGTCCAAAGTCTCATCTAGGACTCAAAAATATCTAACTATATGCCTGTGAAATTAAAACACAAGTTAAATTCACTTAATGACACAGCATATACATTTTAACTTCAAAAAACAAAGTACATTACAAGGAAAGAGGAAACCAGTGCCAGTTCTAAAAGTCAGCACAGTAATCATGTGGGACAAGGACTGAAGAACAGTTTTTTTGTGTTCAAATTGTTCCCCTCTGGCAGGGATGCCTGTCCAGGGAAAACTCCACACTGAGCCAGCAGTTGTCCTTGGCAGCTGTCTCACAATCCTGGCATCTCCGAAATTCCGTGCCAACTATAGTTTCATGCCTTGGCCTTACAGAGTTTCCATGTCAGACTTCAATAACCTAGCCACACATAGTCCAGTTGCTATGTCCAGAAAACTATCTTGCAAATCCAAAGACCCTGCTTTTCTTACCTTTGCTATAATTCTATAGGAACATGTGGGCTGTAAGATTTGTTAATCTGGGGTCGAGTGGATAAATCCTACTTTGAAGAGCAGGAAAGCACCATTGACATTCATCCTGCTGCCCTATGCATAATAGCGGCCCGATGGTGTAATCTCCCAAACAAATGCATCTGAACTAGGCTATAGCTTTTATCCAAAACCTTTCATTTCATTCTGTGTAATACCCTTCTCCTCTGTGTTCTGACAGCTTGTCCACCTTACGCTGGCTAGGGGGTGATGTCCACCCTTTGCTCATGCTATCATTTTCCCTGCCATCATGGAGTTACCCCTTGAGCCTGGAAGACAAAATAAACCTCATTTTTCCCCAAGCTGCTCTTGATTTATACCAGCAATGCGAACCTGACTGCAACATAAAGTGGTACTGAGAAGTGGGATTGCTGCTAGACAACTGATTGTGCTGCTTTGGCCTTTTGGAGCTGATTTTCAAGACGAATGTGGGAGGATTTGAAACCTTGGCCTAAGAGATGCCTTGCAGTGCTGTAAGTACAGCTTGATGGACTATTCTGGTCAGAGTTTAAAGACCTGAATGCAGTAAGAACTATGGACTGTGCGGTTTAGCTTATGAGTGTGAGAAAGTGCTTTGCTTGGACTGGGCTGGCAGTTTTTGTGAGAAGCTTGCTGTTATGCCCATGTCCTGAGAAGTTGTGCAGGGTTGCTTTGTATAGAAATGAACTGGTGTGAGTAGAGGGATATGACACACACACACACACACACACACACACAAAATCTTTCAGTGAACCGCTGCCTGTTCAGCTGCAATTGAGAGATTACAACCTTTGAGATTGGGCCTGCTATTTGAAAGGGGTCTGAGTGCTCAAGGAATGTCCTGTCCTTCAAAGTCTGCTTTATTCCTCCCTGGATTAACAAACTGGCACCCTACCTGGTATTGTGGAGTATAAGAAATGCAGGGAAGAGAGGGTCATTGAGTTTGCAACATGGTCTTGTGTTTTGGAAATGGCCATGGGCAGTGTGTAGCAGGTTTGCTAGATGCCTGCATGCAGACCCCATGGGGCCATGAGGATGAACTGTGGATTGCAGTGGAAACCTAGTGAAGGTGCCAGTACCATGAGACAGTGGCTAAGGAAAGCTGTCAGACCTGGATGAAATTTTCCAGGACTGTGAGTAGCCCAGCTGGAGGGGTGGAATTGGAACTCCAGGCTTGTTGCTTGTTAAAATTATTGGGCTTGGAGTTTTGTCACTGACTAGAGTTGTTGGACTTGAAGCTACAGAATTTGGTGTTTGCTCTGGTTGTTTTAAATCTTGTATTGACTGAATATTCTTTGCTATGCTCAATGCTCTCTTATGCAGTGTGAATGTTTATTCTGTGCCATTATGGGTCTTGGGGGGACTTTTTGGTATTATGGCTCAGCTAAAAGATCTTAGATTATGGGAATGTTTGAACACACACACTATAATACACACACACACATACACACACATGCACACTATAACACACAGACACTAACACTCACACATACTAACACCCATGCAATAACACACTCATACTAATGCACGCAATAACACACTCATACTAATACACACAATAACACATCACACACACTAACATACACACAAACACACACACACACACACAGAGGAAGTAAAGGAAGGTAAAGCAAACCAAGGAATCTGTTTAGGCCACTTCAAAGTAAATATGGCAAGAATTATACCAAACAAATTTTCTAGTGAAAAAAGTTAACTAAAAAAGCAATTTTTGTAGACAGCTTGTTGAAGACTTTAGTAGTTCATGGAGGACATAGTGTTAATATATTAGAGATTTTTTAAAAAATCAGTTTGTCTTAGGGCATGTAATTTTTATTCCCAAGCAAGCAGTGTATGTGTATCCTTACAAGAAAAAAATACTGCATCAGAAAATTGTTCATTCAATCTGGGAATATATTATTTTTGGTTCTCTGAGATATGGTCTCACTCTAGCCCAGGCTCATCTGGAATTCACTATATAGTCTCAGGGTGACCTCAAACTCACAGCAATCCTCTGACTCCCAAATGCTGGGATTAAAGGCATGCACCACCATGCCTGGCTTTCAATTCAGGAATCTTTGAGAAACTAAGTGTGATCTACAGAAAGGCAACAGTCATAGTCTGAGGCAAAAACCTGGAGTTGTCTGAGCACTGGGAATTTGGCTCCAACAGCAGGAATGGCAAGCTGCAGCATGGTGCCTGGGCCAGAGCCATGCCAAGCACAGCCAGCCAGACCTACAGAGTACAGTGGGGTGGGGAGACAGTGGTCCCGCAGCAAAAGCAGCTCTCCAGATTGCGGATGTGATATTGCTCAAGGAAAATGACGGTGAGATATGGAGGGTTAAGTGGAGTAGTGTTTTACTTCCCTCACATGTACATAACACTGCTCTTTTGATATAAGTGATTGAGAGAACTAATGGGATGTTTTCACACTTGTGAACATTTCTTCCTTTCTTTAATTCTTTTTTTAAAAAATTTTATTCATCCCCTAGCAGGCAGATCCCTGTTATGACACTGGGGACAGGCTTAAGGTGTGTTTGGGGGTTGATCTGCATCTAACCCTACTGAACATTTGTGTTGTGTCTATACTGTGACTGCAAGCCTCAGTCATAGAGGAAGACTTTTTTTTTTCTTTTTTTAATAATGGGTCATGTATTACACAGATTTTTAACTGGTGAAACTATTGAAATTAAGTGAGCGTTTTTGTGGGATTGTGGCCTAAATTTAGTACATGGATGAAAAAAAAAATCAGAAATCTATAACCCTTCTTCCACCCCTCCAAGGCTCAGGAAACATCACAGGAGATGGGAAGAATATAAGAACTACATAAAGAGGGAAAGTATTGTATAGCTATTTCCTCTGATTGAAACTTTCCCTCCTCGAGGGAAGCTCATAAGGCTCAGGAAAACTCCCCCCCAAACGTTACAAAATCAGTAACAGTTGCAAGGAAAGGAAAGGTGCCTGAACTGGACAAACTACCTGCCAGGTGTTCTGAGGCGGCCCCTAGGGGAGGGGGACCCAGTGACACAGCTTGTAATCCACCTATGCTCCTGTAAGTAACCTGCCCCATACTCTCAGTACCTTCAGTGACTTAGTTGGATTGAATAGATGTTTGTTCATATTATCTCCCCAAGAAAGGTCAGACAACAATGAGGAGTGAAGGCCCATCCTGAATGTGGGTGCTGCCAACCCATGGGCACGGGGCCTGGATTGAAGTAAAATGTATTATTTCAGTTGAGCCCTAGTGTTTATGTCTCTCTTCTTCCTAAGTCTAGACTATGCAAGACCAGCTGCCTCATGCTTCCAAAAGCCTACCATCTCTACCATGATAGACTGCACCTCTTTTTAGACAGTGTGCCAACATAACCCCTTTCCTCCTTACAGTGATTTTTCCAAGCATTTTGCCATAGCAATGAAATAAAAGAAAAACAAAATACTAATTTTTAATAAGAAAAAGTAGAAATGGGCAATAAAACACTGAAAAAAGTGTTCTACATACTTAGCCATCAGGGAAATGCAAATTAAAACAACTCTGAGATCCCATCTCACTTCAACCAGAATAAATAGCCTCAAAAAATAAATGACAAGAAATGCTTGTAAGGATATGGGGGGAGAGGAACCTTGAATTAATATGGATATTTCTTAAAAACTTTTAAATATTTTCAAGCCTGTTACTTAAAGGAATGTAAGTCAATGTCCAACAGAGATACTTTCATGCCCATGTTTATTGTACTATTCACAATAGCTAGGAAATTGAACCAACCAAGATGTTCATCAACAGGTGAATGCAAATAAAAAGTTAATGCCAAGCAACAAATTTCATTCATAAGCAGAACTATACATATACATATATATATATATATATATATATATATATATATATATATATATAAAATTATACATATATGTGTATGTTTTATAGGTGCTTATATAGTGCATTTGAATGTCATCGAACTAGTATGTGGATCATGAGAAGAAGAAAGATGTCTTACAAGATGTGGGAAGCAGGGTTAGAAATAGAATAATGGAATACATATAGCAAACATCAGCAGTGGGGAGAAACTAGCAGAAGGGAAGTAACAAGCTGGAGGGGAAGAGGTGGAATCAGGGATGGCAGTGGAAGAAGGGAGAAGAAAGTATAATGATGCATATGTATGAAGACGTCATGATCAAACACATTATTCTGTATGCCAACCTAAAAAAAAAAAAAAAACTCATGATAATGTCAAATTATACTGAGGATTTCGTAGACCTCCTAGATGAGATATGACATGAGTCCGTCATCACTGAATTCTGTGGGAAATAACTTATAGTCCTCTACATTCCCTCATAGAACCAAAAACTTGAAAAGCAAAAAATAAATAAATAAATAAATAAATAAATAAAGCCAAAAATAAAAAAGGAGAGAAAAGAAACTGAGGAAACAGGAAATCTTTTCAATAAATTTAGATCAGAGGATCTCCACAGATTTTAAAATACTATCATGGGAACAGAATTTCTGTCACGTAGAAGTGAACAGGGATACATACAGCATGTTAGAACTTTTTTTCATGACATGTACATTTTCATGGATAATGACACTGAATTTTTATCCCCAAAACATCATAAATTTTACATTCATCTTCTTCCATGAATAGGCCATGAATATCTCAGGACCTACTAGGTTATATTAGCCCAAAAGGGACCCAGCCAATGTTGTAGCCTCAATATGCAGAAGACTTTCTTCCTGCTTTGGGTCAAAACTTACACACTGTGTCCCCCTGATAATGAATCTGACAACATTCCCAGGCTTGTAGTATACTGTTCGCATAAAGCATATCTTAAATGATATGATACATACGTCAGAAAAGAATTTCTGTGGTCTTTCTTGGGTCCTCTAAAAATGTCACTTATATAACTGGTCCTTGAGTTGTCCTTACATACTGCTCAATAATTTTACTGCCTCTCTGAAAATTATATGTATCCTAAGGCTTCTAGCTTCCTCCTCTACTCTTCCCCACTCCTGTTGAGAAGCCAAATGTCATTCATAGAGCTGACCAGAGTGATGATTTCTGTGTTCATGCGATCCGGGAAATCTTGATCTTTTTACAACATACTCTGTAAATGTGTTCTTTTATGTAGTACATGTGGAAATGAATTACTTCTCTTTTTCATTTCTCCCAATAATGAAAAAGAAATGTAAATGTTAGACATAACAGTAAACACATGGTTGATGTCTTGCTCAACTGAATAAAATATGTTAACTTAGCTGTTTACACGATATTTCTCCAGGAACACAAGTATTCTCATGTGTACACTGTTTACAAAATGTAAAATGTTGCATCTGCTATGGAGAACAGTATTGTAGGTCTTAAATAATGTAAAAACAGATTTAGAATGGAAAGGTGCAAGATCTGACCCCTATCTTCAATTGATTGGCTTCTGCCTACCTACAGTTATTTTTAAGGATCCATGTGAATGTTAATGAAGTGATGTGTGTTGAGATTTCCCATTCTTATCTTATTTAGACATCTATTGTCACTAATATCTGCTGTTTCCCCTTCTTCTCTGGCCAGTGACATCATGATTGCTGAAAGTGATTGTCCAGTTTTTCCCCTTTAGTCTTTCCCACAGAAAAGGAATTAAGAACCAGTGTGAATTTTTTGTTGATGTATTTTCTAATTACAATAAACGTAGCACTTTCTCTATGTTGTCTTTGAAAATATGATTCATTTCTACATTCTAATTTTTTATAATATAGAAACTGTTTGTGGTTTCTTCTTCCATTCTACACTAAATTTTGTAGGATATAGGAATTCTATGCTATTCACGAATTCTTTCATATCAACAATAATGACTCTGAGGTAGATTACAATAAATATTTCTTTTATGTTTCAATTACATTTCCATTCCTTGTATTTAATGACATATTAAGTGCTTCTGGGAGAGAATTTATCTCAGAGGTTATTTTTTTTGCATTTGTCTCTGTGTGTTCATGTATGTATGTACACATGTTCATGTGTGTATGCCTGTATGTGTGTATATGCATATGTGTGCTGGTCAAAGGACACCACTGAGGATTGTGCCATTTATTTTTGTCATCAACTTCATTCATTCATTGGTGCCTTACAATTTTCAATGTACAAATCCTCTTCTATAACTATGACCATTTTTGAGTACTTTACTCCATTTGGTACTGTTGAAAAAGCATTTTTTCATCATTTCTTCTCTGCATAGTTTGCTTCTAATACACAATGTCTTGATATTTTTTGAGGAAACCCCAACTGTCTGCCTTTTTTAAGTGAGAGTGACAGAGAGTGTGCATGTGTATGTGTGAGAGAGTGTGTGTGAGGAGAGAGGGAGAGAAACAATTGTTGCATCAGGGACTTTAGCCACTGCAATTGAACTCCAGATGTGTGCACCCCTGTTTACATGCGTGAGCTTGAGTGCTTGCATCTGGCTTATGTGGGACTTGGAGAGTTGAACATGAATCCTTAGGCATCACAATCTAAACTATCTCTCCAGCCCCCAATGTATTTATTTTTGACAATAGTTATTTACAAAATTTTACCTAAATATTCTGTACTCCTCAGCAACTTAAAACTGAGTTGTATAAATAGTGCTAAGCCTCAAGTTTGGCCAGACAGACGAAATGATTGAACGAGTGCAGTAGTGCTATGTCTGCTCTGGGGAAACCATCTGTTCTCTAATTGGACTTAGGGTCTGCTCTATGGGAGGGAATACATGCCTGGTACTGAAAACCTAATCAAAAGCCTATGGCAGGGGAAGTCATGAGCCTTTTGGGTATAAAACCTGCTCTTGTCTGGATAAATGCATATATTACTCTCACAAAATTGCCCTGAAAGCACCACACTTAATGTTCATACTCATATATTAATGCTCTCACTTCCGGTTAGGGAAGGTTCTCTTTTCAACTGGTGATGACCACTAGGATGACCCAAAGGGTAACATAGTGCTGAAAAGAAGGGACAGAGGAGTGTCCAGCACTGAGACATCTCACACCCTCCAAGGCTCTGGGTCCATTGCAGAAGAGGTGGCGAAAAGAATGTAAGAGCCAGAGGAAGGGTACCATTCCTTATATAAAACTTCCCAGACAGAATTTCGTCTCAATATCCAAGATTTTCAGTGCCTATCAATACCTACACAAGACCCTCATAATAGGAGAAAAAGATGACATCAAATGAAAAGTGAGACTAATGGAGAGAGTGAGGGGATATGACAGAGATCAGAGTTATGAAGGAGAAAGTGGGGGAGGGTAGGGAAATACCATGGTTTGTTGTCTGTAAGTATAGAAGTTGTCAATAAAAAAGAAATATATATATATATATATATATATATATATATATATATATATATAAATTAAAAAAATATTGCTATGCTTTTGTTTGGCTTATGTATATTTTCCAGTTTTGATGATATAAATATTTACTTTTATCATCAAACAGTGATGTGTAAATGAATAGTTTGATAAGCAGCTGGAAAACATTTTAAAATACTTTTAAAATACTTTGCTTTTCAATGCTTTACACTGTTATAGGATGCCCATGGAATTAAATTAATGAATATAAACATTGAGGAATATTTTTAAATGTTGAGTAGAAAAAGAAGAAAGGTGTTTGGTCTATGACAAATTGCTTTGCCATTTATTCAAATGTATACCTGTCCACAAACATTTTGGTAATGAAATGTGATTCTAAGGGCTATGCTCTTTGAATCCATTGAGATGGGAATATCTATGCGCCAACCAGCACACAGTGTTTTCAGTCTCACAGCCTCTGAATTAGTCATGCAATTTCCACACCTGTCGTCAAGATTTGCCTAAAAATATGTAATGCTGATTTTGTTATTCTTTACTTGAGTTCGGGCAATACAACTTGAATTGTAACGGATTAGAAACCACAAGAAGAAGGAACAGAGTTGAAACTAGATGAGTAACTGCAAAAGAAATAAAATGAGTATAAATCGTCAAGTTAGAAATTTGTTACCTAGATTGCAGTATTCAGTACCAAATTATCACTGATTATAACTAATTTCTCATTGTCTATGTGCTTGAGATTTATGCAAACCCTACACATATGCTTTACGTTGGCATTTGCAAAAAATAACAGATCAAGGGCTGGAAAGATGGCTCAGCACTTAAAAGTGCTTGCTTGCAAAGCCTGTTGGCCTGGGTTTAGTACTTCATTACCCATGTAAAGCCAGATACACAGAATGGTGCATGTGTCTGGAGTTCTTTATCAGTAGCAAAAGGCCCTAGTGTGCCCATATCGCTCTATCTCCCCTCCTACATATGTGTGTCTTTCATATGTAATTAAGTAAGTAAATAAATAAAATCTTAAAATGCACATTTTTGCAGTATTTATAGTGCTATGTTTCTATCAAGTTCAGGTATTCCAAAACAGAATGCAGGAAGCATGAGTCCCTTTTCTAATGCTGTCTAATTAACTACCATGAGTATGCTGCAATAAAATAATGCACTTTTAGTGCTGTGTAATTTACATAGGTCAGGAAAAAAAAGCTTAGCCTGAGTTACTCCTCTGCTCTGGTTGATATTTCAGGATTGGCTGGGGACTGGAGTTGCATCCGGGACAGGGTGTCTTCTTCCAAACTGATCCAGTGTTTTGGCATTGTTCAATCATTTCTACTTCTAGAACAAAGATTCCTCATTTTTTTTTTTTCTTCTGGCTTTGAGAGGGTCACTCTGTACACTTAAAAGTTCTTTTCAGATCCTGGCCACATGGGTGGTTATTGAGTGTTGTTTGAAAGACATCATGTATGGTATTCCATTCCAAGAGTTTTAGAGGAAGCCTATGAAGGGTATGTCTAACAGAAGTCCTATTTAGGGGCTGGAGAGATGACTTAGTGGTTAAGCGCTCGCCTGTGAAGCCTAAGGACCCTGGTTCTAAGCTTGATTCCCTAGGACCCACGTTAGCCAGATGCACAAGGGGGAGCATGTGTCTGGAGTGTGTTTGCAGTGGTTGGAGGCCCTGGTGTGCCCACTCTCTCTATCTGTCATTCTCAAATAAACAAATAAAAATGAACCAAAAAAAATTAAAAAAAGAAACCCTATTTAGTACTCCACATACACTGAAAGGCACTGAAACATAGGTCTATACCCGAATAGACAGTGATCTTAGGGATATTTCAGAAATGTGGTTGCTACAAAGATGTAGCTTTCTATGGATAATAGGCAGTCTATATGCTTTTTAATGTCAAGACAAAAAAATGCATACCAACATTTATCGAGTTCTTCTACTCTAGCTACTCAGTTAAGGAGATGAAATAACAAATCAAACACTAGGGAAAAAATAGTTGTAATCCATATGTTGACATAAGACATGTGTACCTCCTAGTTAAGGAATTCTTCTTAATCTATAAATACAGAAACTGGTGAAAATGAGCAAAAGGTCAGGAGTCGTGATGCACAGCTCTGATCACAGCACCTAGGAGGTATGGTAGGAGAGCTGAGATCCACGGCTAACTAATCTACACCACACAGCCAATCTGTGTGTGCATTAAAAGAAACACATTTCTGGTCTCTATGCATTATTCTTCATGCTAAAATACATTCTTGCTTTAATCATTGCTATTGTTGAAAATGTACCCTGTTAGCCTAGACAAGCTAAGCGTAAACTTAAGGGTGAAGAGAGTGTCAGATGGTGGCAGGGCCTCACTGAGAGCAAGCCACAGTTCCGTCGCACAGAAGACTGAGCATTACCCGCTTTCCCTGACTTGATACTCATGTGCTCGCCATAATTTTTCTCTTACCATGGACTTGACACACTATTATTTCAAAAATTACTTGCATTAATACCTTATCTCTGAGTAAGTTAAAATCTCAATGCTTGAGACAAAGAAGGTATCAAAATTAGTTCATGAACAAATAGACTAAGTTGAGATGGTAATCTACATCATGTAACGGTTAATCAAGGTCATTAATTTTTCTCTTGGATTCATGACCAAATAACATAATCAAAATACGATCTAATTTAATGCTGTACATAAATGACTAATTTTATAAATCACTATTTTTCCATTAAAGCATGAGCTTTATGGTGCTTATAAATGGTTATTAAAATATTTGGAATTAGGATTAAGAATCTCGGGATGTGAGCTTGGCATGGTGGTGCATACCTTTAGTCACAGCACTCGGGAGGCAGAGGTAGGAAGATCACCATGAATTTGAGGCCAACCTGAGACTACATAGTAAATTCCATGCCAACTTGGGCTAGAGTGAAACTCTATCTCAAAAAACAAACAAACAAAAATAAGTAAAACAAAAAAAAAAAAGAAAGAAAGAAAGGAAGGAAGGAAGGAAGGAAAACAATTTCTTTATGTTATCAGTATTTAATATTTGTTTGGTACAATGTTACTCACAGAAGAAAGAATTACCGGTTTGAGGGTCAAGATAATTTATAGTACTTTCATATGGCATCAGGACCTTACTGGTAATTGTTTACCAATCTTATTTTAACTTTACTAAGAAAGTATCATGAAACGCTACATCGTCCATTACTGGAGATACTTAACTTGAGTTCAAGTTTAGGAGATGGAAGAATTTAGAATTTTTTTCTCCTCTGTTTCATGATGTTTGACCTGATTTTTAAGGAGGACAAGGTGATTTCTAGCTAAAAGTTAAGAATAAAATATAATTCAGTAGGTAGAAAGAAATAATTAAGATCAGGGCAGAAATTAATCAAATGGAAATGAACAAGATGACACAAATAAGGAAACAATGACTTGGCTCCTTGAAAGGTATGATGAGATTGGCCAACCCTTAGCTAAACTGACTGAGGGAAGAGAGACAAAACCCAAAGTAATAAAATTAGGGGAGAAAATGGAACCATCATTACAGATGCTAATGAAATTTGTAAAATCATTAGAGCATACCTAAAACATGTTCCACAAAAGTGGAAAAAATGAGGAATGGATGAATTTATAGATGCACATGACCTCCCCAAATTAAGCCAAGAAGGGAAAATAATTTGAATAAATCTATAGCAAGCAATGAGAGTGCAGCAGTAATAAGAGACCTCGTGAGTAAATAAAAGCCCGAACCCAGAAGGACTCAGTGGTGAATTCTACCAGACCTTCAGAGAAGATCTAACACCACCTCATCTCAAACTACTCTGTAAAATGTGAACTGAGGGAACTCTACTAAACCTTTACACAGCCAGCACCATGCTGATTCCAAAACTGGATACCGACACCACAAAGAAAAAGAAAATTACAGACCAGTCTCCCTGATGAACATAGATGCAAAAATATCAAGAAAATACTTACAAAGAGAATGTACGAATGCATCAGAGATCAATCATGACATCATCGTATAAACATGGCTTTTTCCCAGGGAGGCAGGGATTGCTAACATTTGTAAACCAATAAATATAACACACTGTATAAACAGCCCCAAGGACAGAAATCACATTAATATCACCACTGACACAGAAGGTGGTTTGGGCAAAATTTAAAATCCTTCTATGATAAAAATCCTGATGAAACTGGGAATATAAGCAACATATATCAACATAATAAAGTTATATAAAACAAATCTGCAGCCATCATTATACTAAATGGGTAAAAGCAAAGCATTTCACTAAAATCAGAAATGTTTAGTGATTATCTATTTTATTCCTAGATTTTAGTAGAAAATCACTATGGTCACATTAAAGGTCAGTTTACACAATATGAGGTGCATTAGAAAGTAATCACAATATATTCTTTCTCCATTCTTTTAAAATAAAGTACTGGTAGTCTTAAATCTTACAATAAGAAAAGAAAAGAAAAGAAATAGAAAAGGAAGAATCCAATGTATGCTTATTTGCACATGATAAAACTTAAAATTTTAAGGCACTAGAAAACTTTTAGAACAGATGAACATTTTTCTTAAAGTGACAGATTACAAAATTAAATCATAAAATCAGCAGCTCTCCTATATACCAATTAAAAACAAGCCGAGGAAGAAAATAAACAAGCAACTACATCCTCAATTACCTAAAATTTCCTAGTTATAAACACAATTAAGAAAATGAATGACCTTTACAAAGGTGACTTTAAAATACTCAAGAGAGAAATTAAAGACAATGACAATGGAAAGATCTCCCATGCTCATGGATTGGAACAAACAATATAATTAGATAGCTGTCTTACTGAAAGCAATTTCCTTATTGGGAAAAGACAGCCTCTTTACCAAACAGTGTAGGGAAAACTACATATCCACATGCAGAAGAATGAAACTTGATTTGCATCTCACCACACACAGAAAGTAACTCCAAATGAGACTTGGCATTCACGGACTACTAGGAGAAAATAGGAAAAACTATAAAATATAAGAATAAGAAAGAACATTCTGAATAGGACCCTGGCCTCACACAAAATAAACACAACAATTGACCAATGGGGAGCTCATGAACTTAAAAAGCTCTGCACAGGGCTGGGGAAATGGAATTGTGGTTAAGGCGTTTGCCTGCAAAATCTAAGGACCCTGGTTTGATGCCCCAGGATCCAAGTAAGCCAGATGCACAAAGGGGTGCATGCTTCTGGAGTTCGTTTGCAGTGGCTAGAGGCCCTGACATGCCCATTCTCTATTTCTGTCTATCTGCCTCTCTCTCTCTCTCTCTCTCTCTCTCTCTCTCTCTCTGTGTGTGTGTGTGTGTGTGTCTCTCAAAAATATAATATTTTTAAAAGCTCTGTACAGCAAAGGAAACAATTAACCAAGTGAATTGACAGAGCTCTAGAGTGGGAAAACATATTTTACAGCTATACACATCAGAGGACTAATGTTAAAAACACAAAAGAATTGAAATACTTAAGAATGCCAAAAATAAGTCACCCAATCAAAAATTGGGCTAGAGAATTGAAAAGCATTCTTGTCTTCTTCTTCTTCTTCTTTTTTTTTTTTTTTACTTATTGGTTTTCCACAGTCTGATGTACAAGGCCCTTTTCCCAGGGGGTGCCACAAAAGCCATATAGTAATCTGACTCCCTCTCTCTCTCTCTCTCTCTCTCTCTCTCTCTCTGTCTTTCTCTCTCCAGTTCCAACATTTTCCTTGTATTGCTAGTTTTCCAGTGATGCCATAGTGAAGGGTCCAAACTGCTCTTTGACGGTAGCCCACTTTCTGCTTGATTCCTGCTTCCTGCGCACATCTGCCCAAAGGATGTTTTCCTCAGTGGCCCCTGCCCCCACCGCCTCCTGTCTTTCCCGAGAGCTGTGTGCAGGGAAGCATGAGAAGGCTATGCATTCCCCGTCATCCACAGTGAGTGTAATTTCTGTATTCTCAAACTTCCGCATACTTAGCCTTAACGACTTTACTGAAAATTCCATCTTCTTTCTCCACCCTGGCCATGCCCACATGGCTGAGAGAGAAAAGTACAGTGGCGTCGTTGTTTCTTTCCTGAGTTCTTGTTCTGCTCCTGCATAGGATAGGAGTAGGCAGCCCTCCAGTAGACCATATAGCATTTTACTGTTGTGTTTTGCTTCATGAAAGGAGGCAGTGTTTCTTCTACCCTCCTCTATTCCAAGTGGAAGTCAGAAGCCAGTGATGTTATATAGAGCACAACTGCATTAAACCTAGGGACGGAGAAGAACATGATTCCAATTTCTTCTTATGCACCTACATTCATTCTCAAACTCATCCAGATTCTACATCACACACGTGAACTGTGGCGGCTGCCTTTGCTACTTTTAAGATCTAGAACCGGAGGATATTGGGCTCTGTTCTGTATGCTTCCCTTTCTATTCAGCTTCTTCTGGTACACAGACGCCTAGTATCCTCAGGATTGCTGATTTGTGTAGGATCATCCTGCATAGAAGCTTGAGACATGATGTCCATAAAATTCACTTCCCTATATTGAATGGAAATGATTTACTCTACAATTATAGGTATAAAAATATAATAGAAGCACAATGACAGCCAAATGCTAGAGAACCCTTGGCATCTAGTCTTGTGTTCAATGAACTAGAAATTAACTGATGTAAAGACCTCATATATGTCCTCATAGTAGAAAGTGCATCGTCTTCTTTGGGGAAGAAACACTTGGAAAATTGATGGTAGTTGCATTTTTTCCAGATTGTTTGAGAAGTACTTACACCATAAAAAGACATTGAGAAGTGACTGTGATTTACAAATCAAGTTTATAAAGTGTGGGAGCAACTAGCTTCCATCCAGTTCACAGTACTCAGTAGCTCTCTACCAGGCTTCAGAAATCCAGAAGTGAAGTTTTCACATAAAGCTGAGTTACAATGAGCCATTAGATTGTGGTAACACTGGTTAATCGTTTTGCCGCTGCAAGAGTGGCTGCATGTCACGCTTGCTCGTTAGCTTGACTGGGAGAAAGAGCAGCAGATTGAGTAGAACAAATGAAGAGAAATATCAATTATTGAATTCAGATAAATGGAGCCTGGAAGGTCAGGGTTGAAATAAGATGTCATTTATCTCCTTCCCCTGAAATGAAATAGTCCCTCCTTCAGAAAGGAGAGAATCTTATGCAACTTATTTGCATCAGGAAAGAGCTCATGTGCTTTTATGATGACCATGAAGCTCGGAAAGGTAAGAGCCTCACACAAGGTCTCTTGTCAAGGTTACAAAAGCCCTAAACCAATGCCAGGAAAAGGAGACTCTCTGGCCGCCTTAGCTGTCTGAATGTTGTGCAGGGAGCTTCAGGGAGGCAGCCTTTGTGAGTCATCCCATGTTCAGTGTGTAAACTGCCTTCAAATCACTCACACTACTGGAAAACTAGACTCTCTGGCCACTTTAGCTGTCTGAATGCTGTGCAGGGAGCTCCAGGGAGGCAGCCTTTGTGATTCATCCCATGTTCAGTGTGGAAACTGCCTTCAGATCACTCACACTACTGTTAGGGACCCTCACTCATGTTCTTGCAAGTAACCACAATAAACTCATTGCTTTACTACCTGATATGTGGGTAGATTGGATCATTTCACTGTCAGGTGATAAAGAAAGACTGAGGATTTAGGGAGCTGATAAAGAAAGACTGAGCTATGGATGATTTTTAATAGTGTGCATAAAGGTGGAAGCCATGCTTGTTTAAATAAGGAAGTTAAGGCACTTTGTAAAACAGAGAAGTATAGAAAAAAAATTGAGCTCAAGTGAGTAGGTTTCAAGTGACATTTCAGCCTAGATCTCTGCTCATCATATTTATAAATATTTGAGGTTAAGTCGGTTCAATTGTGGAGGAAATAAACTTGATTACTACCAAAGGGAATAGACACTGAAGACATAGAGCAGAAGAGAAATCCAGCTAAACTGAGAAGTGGAACCAACCATAACCACATCCATATAAATAATGATTACGAAACTGACAGGAAAAAGTAAGAACAAAGCTACAGGCATGGCATGAATAAAAAGTTTTCCCCACTATGGAAAATAAAAAGGAAGGCAAGAATTCTGTTGTGTTATGGGAATAGAAAATATGGGCTTGTTTGGAAGCCTCCATGAGGCAGAACACAATCAGATAGAAGGCAGATTTAAATAAGGACACTTAGTTTGGAAAGTTGTCCAGTGAGGCCCTGGAGGGTCCTCTGTGGCCTGAGACATGCAGAGAGGTAAACACATGCTTGGGCTGCAGGACACTGAGCAACCGAGCTGGAGCTGAGCTGGAAGCCTTCTCCCTGTTGACTAGCTGTCAGGATGCAGGAAAGAGCTATGCGGCCTTTGGGGGAGAAAAATCTTTATCAACCAGCAGTAGACCTTGAAAGTTTTATGGCTAGCCAGCCAGGCCAAAAGTTCCAACTGGTGCAATGGTGGAATTCATGCCTAGCACTAAAAATCCAATGAAAACCCTATGGCTAGGGAAGTCATAAGCCCCAGGAGGAAACTACAACTCTTGTCTGGAAAAATAGATATATTTCAATGACAAAATTACCTTTATGTTTATACACATATGTTAATACTACTCTCACTTTTCTGTAGACTCAAACCTCATCAATATGCAGAGGAGAGGACCAGAAAACAAAGCGTGTAGCATAAAGTGAGATACCCCAATCACACTCTCTAAGGCTCTAAGAGAATTACCGAAGAGGAGGCAGAAAGAATTTAAGAGCCTCAAGGAAAGGAGTGCTTTGCGATACTGTATTCCAGACACCAAGTGGCCATGTGTGCATGACCTCTCAGTGCTTGATTCTATATGCATAAGACCAATATAATAGGAGGGAAAATGATGATATCAAAATAAGAGAGTGACTAGTTGGAAAGTAGATACTATCACTACGTCAGGCATGAGGAGGAAATTAGGGTGGTGGGATAAGAATATGATCATGATGTATTTTATGTATGTATGGAGATTGTCAACAACATTAAATAGTAAAGACTGGTGAGCAAAGCGCAGGTTCTGCAGATTGAATCAAAGAATAAGTGAGTGATATCTAATGTTGTTAAACAGGCATCTTTAATCCCAGCACTAGAGAGGCAGAGGTAGATGGAGCTCTATGAGTTTGGGGCCAGCCTGAGACTACATAGTGAATTCCAGATCAGCCTGGACTAGTGTGAGTCACTCCCTCATGAAAACAACAACAACAAAAGCCAAATAAATAAAAAAGAGAGCTCTAGATTTTATGTACTTACAGGCTAACAAATTAGTTTACGCAGAATAATATTATAGCAACAAAAGATCTTGATGATTTTTCTGGTGGGCCTGGGTTACCGTTAGCAAATATGTTGTCAGATTATTTCCCATGATACAACCACCAGAAGCTTTAACGGAGGCCGTGGAGTCAGATTAACCTGTGAGGATGGCCTCTCAGGTCCCCTTTGATTGAGAAAGAGTGAGCCCTCCATTGGTCCTCTTGTATTTTATCTTGCGTGCTTTCAGGATAGATGTCTACAGTCAGTAATTTCCTAGAGTTTGGTAGCCATTTGAGTACTCAATAAGACCGAGTTAGGTCCCTTTTTAAAAAATCTAGTCTAGCTTCTTTTTATTGCTGTTTATATATCATTACCAATTACTATATTCTTTCATTTTACTATTCTCCTGGATGTTTATAGTTAACCTCTTTCTTTTTACTGTTAAAGTCAAGTCAAGGCTCCTTCAAGAACAGTCTTATCAACTTATGAGTCATCAGCAGCCTCTTTCATTTTTCTTTTCTGCCAATTTTGTCACCAGCTTATATGCATTGGGATCTTGCTGACTATGTGGCTTCACCAGGAAGCAATGAGCGATTTTCCTCTGCAAAGACTCGCCTCTTCACACCTTAGCCTATGCATTCTCCCATGACATTTCTGATAAAGAGGTAGGATGAGCTACCAGGTTTGCAGCCTCTTTCAGAGGTTCTCTTTCATTCCCTGGTACATTGCTGGCTGAGCTAACCCAGAGCAGTAGCCAGAATATTGACAATGCTCTTAGTTCCCTTTTCTTCATTGGCTTTGATCTTTGAGTATGACTGAGAAATATCCAGGTGGTCAAAATACATTAATCTTGAAGAATGAATAGTGGTTTAAAATTTTACTGTTGTATAAGATTTAGATATATCTTGGCAAAACCAAACAGATTTTTAAGTAAACCTTGGCTTTTAAGGCTCAGAGTTTTTATTTGTTGTTATTTATTTATTTAAGAGAGAGAAACGGAAAGAAGCACAGAGAGAGAAGAGAAGAGGAGAGGAGAGTATGGACATATCATGTCTCCTGCCACTGCAAACAATATCCAAATAATGTGTCACTCCAGGCATCTGGTTTTATTTAGCTAATGTGTAGTCAAACACAGGCCATCAGGCTTTGCCAGAAAGCACCTTTAACTGCTGAGCCATCTCTCCAGCCCATAACTTGAAGTTTTAATAAACATTCAGGAAGCTGTGTTTGAAACAGGAAACAAGAACATAATCTTAAATGTCATCTAATAGTAACATATCTAAACAAGTGTCTATGGAAAAAAATCAGAGACACGGTCTAATGGGTAGACCTCCAAGAAGGATGACAGGTAAATAAAATGGAATTGGAAGTCACAACCCTAACAAGAAACTCAGAGAACATGAATGCTTAATCAGAGTGCACTGAACACAAGTAGAAAATCTCAAAAGACATAGAACTCCACATAAATTTTGAGAAGGGTCTAGTGAAGGCAAAAATATAAAAAGCAAAGCTTATTATATATTTGTAGGTTAAAAGAAGGAAGCCTGTTAGTGATTATAGTAAAAGGATAAGAAGCAAATAGAATTGGGGCTACTTACATTGTGGGGGAGATAAAATTAATTTTTATGTATTCGCTTATGTATTTATTTATTTGAGAAAAAAGAGAGAAAGAGACAGAAATATAGACAGAATAGGGCCTGGAGAGATGGCTTTGCAGTTAAGGTGCTTGCCTGCGAAGCCTAAGAACCCATGTTTGACTCTCCAGATCCCATGTTAGCCAGATGCACAAAGGTGAGGCAAGTGCAAGGTTGCACATGTCCACTAAGCAGTGGTGTCTGGAGTTCGATTACAATGGCTGAGGCCTCGGTGTAATGATTTTCTCTCTCTCTCTCTCTCTCTCTCTCTCGTCTTTCTCTCTCTCTCTCTCTCTAAAAAATAAATAAAATAAAAAATAGAGAGGGAATGGGTGTGCTAGGACCTCTAGCCACTGAAAACGAACTCTAAACCCATGTGCCTCTATGTTCCTTTGGCTGATGTAGGTTCTGGGGAGTCAAACCTGGGTCATTAGTCCTCACATGCAAGTGCCTTAACTGCTATACTATCTCTCCAACCCTTAAGTAGTTTTTAAGCAATAAAATGTATTTCCTTTAACGGGTTTGAGGACCATGAAGGTTTTCACAGTTTTTTTATAATACATCTCAGTGGTGATTCTGATGGGGGAAAGAAAAGTCTTGTGGATACAGTCAGCTCAGTGACCCCTCTTTCTACAGGTCATTCTTTCAGGAGACAATCAAGTTAGCTACGAGAGATTTGAGGTACGACTTTCAAAACAGATGTCCCCTTGGAAAGGACCTCCTGACAGGGCATCCACAAGAGACCTGAGTAAGACTATTCCAAAGGGTTTCCTGCCCCTTAAATGAATCTATGTCTATGGGGTGTCAATAAGGGATTTCAAGCACATCTTTTAAAAGGGACACATCCTTCCTTCAAAAGTCTCCCCAGTGCAGGAGTAAGTACTTAAAAATTTAAGAATGGAGGGACATGTGTGGAAAGGGGAACTCTCAACAATGTGATGTCACAGGAAGTCCTCAGAAATGAAAGGAAATGAAACCTGAAGCAATCCTCTCCCTAGGCTCTGGAGATGCAGTTCGTTTCCAGGCAACACTGGAAATAAAAGCTGAGGCTGCGACCACGGAGACTTCCAGCCTCAGGTTTCTCAGTAAATCAAGAAGATGAAGCAAAGGGAAGAGGCTCCGGCTCTTTTACCTGGGTCTTGATACTTGCTTCAGTGTCAGTGAGTCATAATATAAATTTTACAGTTTCTATAGTGAATGAAAATACAAATGCTAGTTTGCAGACAGGTCTTCCTGAATTTCAATGACTTCATCTGTATATTGTAGATGGTTATCTATTTATGGCAAAGATGAGTAAATGGAGTGATGTTCATAAAACATTCAGTAAAGCTCTGAAAACAGCAGATGATCAGAACTGGATGTGCTGAATATAGATGTGTATAGTAAATTACAATGAATGATTAATCAGCACGATCTTTTTTTAAAAAAAATCTTAAACACAAGAGTTAGTCTGTATTTGTCTGCTGTAAATAAAGATTATTGCTGATGAATCACATTGAAATAACATTTAAAATCTCTTGCATACAGGATTAAAAGTTTGTTTTTTTTAACAAGAGAACAAATGGACATAAAAAGCTATAGAAGCAAAATGAGCATTCTGAATACTAATATCCAAACCACTTTGAAAGATGGGAAATCTTGGGGATTTGTCTTAAAATTATTTTATCCCAAAGGAGGCTATCCTTAGAGGAGAATTATGTGGTCAAGTTGAGAGCACTGGACCCTGCCCTAGCTGACCACAGTCGATTGGGTGCTGAGGGAGAGGGTTTAGTATCTCTGTGCCTCAGTGTTCCCTCAGTTTATGATGTGTAGATGATTTCTAGAAACCTTTTCCAGTAATTATTTGTGCATGTTAGAGTTCTCATACTATTACTCACTGAAAAGTTTTAGAACTTAATTGCCTGGAATCAATGGTATAAGCAATATATGCTAAAGTGTTTCCGTGAGCGTCACGGACTGCATAAAAGCTTGGTTTGATCAATTTCATTTTGATAACTTGAAAATGATTATAGAGAATAGTGCTTAGCCTTGATTGCTCTTATGACTTTTTTAAAAAAATAATTTGCACTTATAGTAAATATTTATTGGCTGCCTGCGATAAACATACTATTTTGTGTGTATTAGGACATCAGAAAAATAAATAAAATTGTTAAAGGTCTGCACACCCTGGGGAATGGATAGCCACAGTATACAGCACAATGGTAACGTTTCTACAACTTTGAGCAACTACATGTGTGGTGGAAAGAGCTATAAGAATGCAATTAATAACATATAATGTAAGAAAGCATTTCTCCACCAGGATGACATTTCATCTTGTAATGACCCTTAACTATAAGAAATAAAGTACTTCAGTATTCAAAGACTTGATATAGCAGAATTTCTGCTGGTCTAGAAGAAAACAGCCCATATTTTTCATCACTTTCATGATTGTCTTGTTTCTTGAATAGTGTGAAGCTTAAGAATTAGTAATCCATATGATGTGTAGCATTTACCAGAAACAAGAAGCCATGTATTACTTTCCTGGGTAGCAAACTTTAAAAATAGATTTTTGTTGGCTAATGATTTGCAATTTATAGTTATGTAACAATTTGAGATCTAATTTTTGTTTGTTTTATTATTAAATGATAACTTTACAGCATGAACATATTATATATTGGACATTGGGTTATACTATAATGCCCCCCATTCCACTGAGGGCCCTGCGCAGTGGAGTTATCAGTAATCATCATAGGGTCATGAATACACTGGTCACTCTCTGTGGTAGGGTGTTCAATGCCTGAGGATGTTTCTTCCTGCCCTGTGGATCTTACAATCTTTTCACTCCATCTTCTGCAATATTGCCTGAGCCATGGGGTGGGAGGAGTGTTAAAAGTTTCCTTTAGAACTAGAGAGATTTCTCAGTGGTTAAGGCATTTGCCTGCAAAACCTAAGGACCCAGATTTGCTTCCCCAGTACCCATGTAAAGCCAGATGCACAAGGTAGCACATACATCTGGAGTCCATTTGCAGTGGTTGCAGGCCCTGAAATACATTCATTGTTGTTCAGTTCTCAAATATTTTGAAAATGTATTTTATTTATTTGTAATGGATGGGGGGCACACCAGGGCTTCTTTCTACTCAAATCGGCTCCAGATGTATTCATGTGCCACTTTGTGCATCTGCCTTTATGTGGCTACTGGGAAATCAAATCCAAGCCATTATGGTTGGCAAACAAGTGTCTTTAACCCTCTGAGCACTCTCTTTAGCCCCTCTGCTGCTCTAGAAATTTTGTAATTTCCTTTTTGATTTATCCAATAATCCATTCATTGTTCAATAGGGTGTAGTACAACCCCTGGGATTTGGTGTACTTTCTGTTGTTTCTCTTTTTGTTGCTTTCTAGCTTTTTTTCATTATGGTCAGTTATAATACAGAGAGTTATGTCAATTTCCCTCAATTCGTGGGGACTTCCTTTGTGTCTTGTTATATAATTTATTTTAGAGAAAGGTTCATGAGCTGCTAAAAAGGATGTGTATTCTATAGAATTTTGGTAGAATGTCCTGTAGATGCCTTTGAATCATTTTGAGCTGTGATGTTGTTAAGCACCATTGCTTATCTATTGCTATTCTGTTTAGATCTTCTATTGACAATAGTAGTCTATTACAGTTGCCTACTATTATTGTGTTGATTTATATCTGATTTAATGTCTCATAGATTCTGATTTATGAAATTTCGTGCACCTGTAAGTTTGTGATTGCAACATTCTCTTGTTGAATTATTCCCTTGTTTTCTGTGTTTAATATTGAGCTATAATGTGAGTATAAAGCGGGTTTCTCCATCTCTTTTGATTACATTTAGTTTAAAGTCTATTTTGTTAGATAATATAGCCATACCTTCTTGATTCCTATTTCCATTTTCTTGGAACATCTTTTTCCATTCCTTGTTCTAAGGTGTTGTCT
This sequence comes from Dipus sagitta, assembly GCA_036346955.1. NCBI lineage: Eukaryota > Metazoa > Chordata > Mammalia > Rodentia > Dipodidae > Dipus > Dipus sagitta. Next base: position 39,649,621 of record CM070784.1, read on the forward strand.
ATCTTTAATGACAAGTTGTGTTACTGACAGACAACAAAGGAATTGGTCCAATCTGTTAGCCTGGTGTTTTGAGATTCAGGAGTTGAGTCCATTGATACAGTTATAATTGAGAGGGTGAGTTAATCTCTGTTAAGTTGAAGACTTTATTGGGTTTAATATTTTCTTCATATTTATTTGTTTTCATGTCTGTTGTAGTTTTGATCACTATTTTTCCCTCCTGTAGCCTCTTGAATATGTTTGAACTCTTCAGTGTCAAAGATTCAACATAGTTATTTTCCTTAGGGATGGCTTAGGGCTCATGTATTTGTAAAACCAGCTTTTATAAGGGAATTTTTTGTTTCAGTTTATATTATGCAGGATAATTTTGCTGGGCATAATAGTTTGTGGTGTTGGCTCCCTGTATTCTACTCATGGATTTCCACAAATCTTATGTGCTGTGATTTTTTTTTTTTTTTAGCTATTTCAATTTTTTCCATTTCTTTTTAATTTTAAGAATATCTTTGTGATTCCAGGAACAGAATAGCATATTGTCTGTCTTTCCCCCATGAGCTACAAGAGAAGTACTGATTAGAAAGTAATAAAGAATGGGCAGAAGAAATGCCAGAGGAAGTAGCTAAAGACAGGAGAGCTGGTGACTACAGGAAATAACAATAACAAAAGAGCAAGGTGAAAGTGACGAGCAAAGGGAAAATGGAAAAAGGGAAAATGTTCAGTGGAAGGATGTACCACTAGACACATTTTAAAATTTATTTTTATTTTTATTTATTCATTAGAGAGATTGTGTGTGTGTGTGTGTGTGAGAGAGAGAGAGAGAGAGAGAAAGGCAGAGAGAGAGAGAGAGTTAGAGAGAGAAAGAGAGAACGCGCCAGGGCCTTTAGACACTTGCAATGAACTGCAGACACATGCAACACCTTTGTGCATCTGGCTCCTATGGGCCCTGCAGAATCCAGTCTGTGTCCTTTGCTTTGCAGGCAAGTGCCTTAACCGCTAAGCCTTCTCTACCACCCAGAAACATTTTCATTTACAAACTTTCCCTAAAAGATCAAAGCAATCTGGAAGTTATCACAATTTTTGCTAACCTTTAGAAGACTCCCTAGAGCCTGGGGAGGCCCCATGTACAAGCATAAAGCAGGACTGGCTCTGAGGTAGTGGTGCATAACGCACTAGGGGAGACACAGGAATCAAGCCGCCATTGAACACTAGCTTCTTTTTTGTAAAAATAATATTAATAATAATAATGCTTTTATGGGAATCTCAGAGATTATATGAAACTCTGATAAAAAATTAATGAATGCAACTAAAGTTAGTATCACTCATTAGAGATGATCTTGCTAACATTTTGAATATCTGAATTCTAAATCATAAGGTACTTTTAAGTTCATGAATTTTATTGATATAGCTAGCCACTCTGTTGGAATTAACACAAGCATTGGGTCAATAATAAGATATTTTGATGTTTTATAAATAATAATTTGCCTCATAAGTCCATTTTTAATAAATGATTTTCTCTCTTCCTTTGATCGCCTAGCTAATAAAATAAAAAAATCCCTCCTCCAGTCATTAAATATATATGACCTTCCACAAAGCCAAGGACATATCCTTTTCTCTCCTAAGTTCATGATATTTTTGTCTATTCTAGAGTAAAAGTCTGGTATTATTATTCAGTTTCTAAGAACTGTTCTACTTTTAAAAATGGTAAGTATTCCTGACCAATATCTATTAGTTTATTTGTTTTTAATATCAATACAGTGGAGAATAAAAAGCTGTAGGGAAGATGCTTTCATAGCATATGCAAGATTGTGCTCAATATTGAGCAAACTATCCTGCAGTTGTGTGCTTGAAAAAACGGATTGTAGCTGGAGTTCTGCTCCAAAGGACAGAGTTATTACTGTTTCTGGCCAGATGGATATATTATGCCCACAAACCTGCCCTCTAAACACTTGCATATATACCCATATGATAATGCTTTTTTTAAGAGAAGCTTCTCTTTTCAGACAATGATGACCACTTGAGTGACTCAAAATTAACCATAGTGCTGAGATGAAGTGAAAATGGAGTGTGCAGCACTGAGACCCCTCTATCATACCGTTCAAGGCACAGTGCCCATTGCAGAAGAGGTTTCATAAAGATTGTAAGAGTGAAAGGAAGGATAGAACAGATTGCAGTGCAATCTTCCAGACACAACACTCCATTGATGTACATGACCTCACAGTCCCTGACACCACCTAAACAAGACATTCATAATAAGAGTGTGTAGCAGACAGCTTCAGGTTCGCTAAGATGAACTTCCAGACCAGGCACAGTTATGGAGGACGGGATTTATTGAAGCTTACAGATCCAGGGGAAGTTCCATAATGGCAGAAGAAGCTGGCCTGCCTTCACAGGACTAAGCAGAGAGAGAGAGAAGTACAAGCCAAAAGCCGAAAGCCATATAGCAGAGCACACTTCAGGAACTCCTGTTAGGCACACTTTGCATATATTTAGATTGAAATCTGAAACCCACCACCACACCTTAAGATCCACCCAGTGACACTGCCTCCAGCCAGGTGGCTAAAGATGTGAACTACAAACAAATAAACAACTGAATATATTGGGGGCCATCTATTCTATTCAAACCACCACAGAGTGGAAAAATGATGGCGTCAAAATAGAAGAGAGACTAATTGGAAAGAAGAAGGGATTCCATGGAAAGTAGATTTGGGAAAGGGTAAAAGGGGACAGTAGGAGAAAATTTTCATGGTTTGTTGTCTATACTTATTGAAGTTGTTAATAAAAATGTTTTTTAATTGGGTCCCAGGTAGAATAAAATAAGTTACAAAATATGAAATCAGTATACTTATATAGAAATGCAGATTAATATGCCCCTAAATTTTCACAGTGGAAACTTTTATGATAAACATTTAAATAAGTAAACTGTATACAAATGGTATTAGCATAGTAACATAGAAAGTATAGCTCATCTTCAGAAAAAGACACTATCATCAAAATCAATAGGTAGATCCTATGTGGGAAACTGAGAAGAAATTTATCAGGAATACTTCAAAAAGACGCTTACAACAACTGTCATTGAAAATAGGACTTAAAGGACATGAAACAATGAATAGCAGAAAAGCTCTATAAGCCAGCTGATCAAAGATAGGTTTAAACTCATCAGTAGGAAGACCTAATAAACACTGCACATAGAGGCTGGAAGACATGGCTTAGCAGTTAAGGCACTTGTCTGCTAAGCCTAAGGACCCACGTTCAGCTCTCCAAAACCCAGGTAAGCCAGATGCACATGGCAGCACATGGTTCTGGAGCTCGTTTGAAGTGGCTAAAGGCCCTGGTGTGTCCATTCTCTCTCTCTCTCTCTCTCTCTCTCTCTCTCTCTCTCTCTGTCTCTCTCTCTTTTAAATAAATAAATAAATAAAATTCTTTTTACGAAATTGTACATAGGGCTGGAGAAATGACTTAGCTGTTTAGGCATTTGCCTGCAAATCCTAATGACCTGGGTTTGATTCCCTAATACCCACATAAAGCCAGATGTGCAAAGTGGCAAGTACATCTAGAGTTCCTTTGCAGTGTTGAGAGGCTCTGGCATGTACATAATCTCTCTGTCCATCTGTCTCTCTGTTTTTCTCTGCTTGCAAATAAATAAATATTCAAAAATACATTAAAATCAGCCAGGCATGGTGGTGCATGCCTTTAATCTCAGCACTTTGGAGGCAGAGGTAGGAGGTTCACCGTGAGTTCAAGTCCACCCTGAGAATACAGAGTGAGTTCCAGGTCAGCCTGAGCTAGAGTGAGACCCTACCTCGAAAAACCAAAAACAAAAAACATTAAAATTATTATAATATGTCTGTGTGCAATGTTTTATATATTAATCAAATATATGTTAATTTGCTCAATTCAATTCATAGAAATGGCTGAACATTAAGAAACTCTGGTCAAAACAAAATCTGGGCTTAATGATCCCTACTTTGGTGACAGTGCAGCCATGTCTAACTCTTCTGTCTGTCACTAATGGAAGAGTATGGCTCAATCCTTACTCTGTCAAAAAATAAAAATAAAAATAAAAATAAATACTTTTGACCTTTGAAAGAAGCTGAAAACTTCCTTCTTCCACTGAGACTGCACACGTAGGCTGTATGAGCTTTGCACTTTTCCTCCTCAATAGCAGGAGACTTCCTCAGGGAGACACTGAGGCATTCTGGGAGAAGATGGGGCATGGTGGGATGACCAGGCATTCAGAGGGAAGCTGTGAATGAGTGTTGTGTGAGTAACACTGCAGCAAATGGCAGAGGTCCCAGCAGCACTGGAGTGCCCACTGCCAGATTTCTAATTGTGGGAGCACTTTCCAAACTCACCCTAAAGCCCCGGCTAAATCAGTATCTTGTCCTTATAACTTAATTTGTTGAACTTGTATTATATTATGGTAGGCATTATGAAATTACAAATCTAAACAGATCATGCATAGCCTATTCAAGGTTAATATATTATATTTGGCATGATATTAAATGTGAAATGTGAAGTCTGTCTCCAATTTTGACAAATATAAATTAGGTAAGTAAATTTAATAAGATATCTAAGGAAAAATTAAAGAGGAAATGATATTGGAAATGGAATTTAAACCCAAGAAGGTATAGTAAAAATTTTTCAGTACTCAAGAAAGAGAAAATTGAATGTTTGAAAATATCATAAAGTAATTACACAGCTAATTCAAGTTCTAAGTATATCATTCTATTTATCTCATGAAATAAAGGCATACAAACTTGTGTTGCAATCTATCTGTAAAGCATAAAGAAACATTAACTCAACTGCTAAGAACAGCTGATATCCACTGACTGAACAACAATTGTATGACTAAAAGTTTACTTTTGTTGATTTTCTCTGTTTGCTCTTCTTAGAGAAAATTATACATAATTTTTGAGGAAAATCTGCAAATGGGTAGAATTTTCATTGTAAATACTTGTGAAGTATAAATGTATGCCAAAGTGACAAAGCTTTACAGACTCAAATGAGAAGATTCTGCATGCAACTGGAAAATAATGTTAGAGTCATTTAATTTTATTTGGTTTTATACTGGTTGTTTCATTACTTTGGGAATCATCATTAATTTTTTAGGGATTACTTTTAGAACAACTGAGAATGGTCAATTTATCAGGAAAGCTCAATTATATAGAAAAAATGAATATTCAAGAATATTGTTTTTTCTGAGGTAGGATTTCACTCTTGCTCAGGCTATCCTGGAATTTAGTATGTAGTCTCAGGGTGGCCTTGAACTCATGGAGATCCTCCTACCTCTGCCTTCTGAGTGCTGGGATTAAAAGCCTGCGCCACCACTCCCAGCAAGAATATTATTTTTACAGTGGCTCAGACAGAAGCCAATCATGCCCCTAGGAATAAATAACTGATGTTTGCTGAAGAACAAACACAGAAGAGCAATCCATGAGCAGTGTCCCCAAGAAAATCAACCATCATATCAGAATCCAAGTACATCAAAGTCCTAGGGGAGTCTACCTTTGTGCAAGTCTCCCTAAACTAGACAGAAAAATCCTGAAGCAAGGTACGTTGAATAATGTGGCTCACTACACTGACTGTAGAAAATGTTCTTAACACTTTATACTGTGAGCCCCCGTCCTCTGAACTCCTCTTACATCCCATTAATTCCTCTTAGATTTTGATTTCATTTTTCTTTTGCCCCCTTTATTATCCGTGACAAATTTATGGGCCCAATATTATGCAAGTTTTGTGCAGGCAATGACAACTGTGAGTGTACTGGCCTCTTTGTGTCTGGAAGACGTAATTCCAAAGCAGTCTTCCTCATCCTTTGACTCTTACATTATTTCTGGTCTTCTCTTCCAAAGGTCCCTGAGTCTTAGGGGATGTGAGAGTGAACATTCATCTATCACATGTTTTCTGCTGTTTGATAAGTTTTGAATCTCCCCAAAGTCACTGTCTCACTCTTCAGTCTTCTGAGCATCCCACCTGCCCCCAGGCTCAGGTTGTTTCTACCTGGGAAGTGTAGAATGTGGGTGGGTCCTCCTTTAGCGCTGCCTTTCAGAACTCCACCCTCCTGAGAGTTAGTTACTACTTCTCATCTTTGAAGGAGACACTTAGCTCCTCTCTAAGAATAGGTTAACAATACACAATCCACAGATGTATATAATACAGGTTTGCTGCCTCTCAGACAGCGAAGATTGTCAGTTGTCTGCAATGATCAATTAATAATAAGAAAATTTAAACAAATTTAAATCAATACCCAGGTAGAGGATATTGATCCATAAGTAAGCAGAGAAGAGAATTGGAGTAAAGCAGTATTAAGATTTATGAAGTAATTTTCCAGTGTCTTACAAATCCAGTGCTATAGTATGAAACTATGAAGTCTCAAAGGCCATGTCTGGAAGGCTGTATTCACAGCCAAAGCCACAATTGAGAGTGGTGTAAGCTGTAAGAACCAGTTACTTTGTAGGTGGATTGTGGACACTGAGTGCCACTGACAAGGACTGTGAGAACACAGCCTCTCTCTCTCCTTCTTGGCTCCTATGACATGAGAATCTTGCTTCCACATGCTACTCTTGCCGTGATGCACTATCTTGTCGCGGGTCCAAAAGCAATGGGGACAACCATATATGAGGTGACACTTCCATAACTGTGAGTCAAAGCAAAATTCCATCTTTATAAATTGTATGTACCAGATATTTTGTTACAATGATAAGAACTGTTTATGTAGTTGGTGCTACCCTCTGAATACACAGACTGCAAAAGTAGACTAAGTGGCTGGATTACAGAAAACTTGTATGTTGCAATGCTCAAATAAATGGAAGTGAGCAAGTTGTTTATATCACAACATGATCATATTTTCTTTTCTCATGATATTTTTTGTGTTATGTTCCATCGCATGTGCACGCACACACACACACACACACACCATATATATATATATATATATATATATATATATATATATATATACATAGTGGTTTTTTTTTCAAGGTAGGGTCTCACAGGATGAGCCAAATCTCACTCTAAAGTCTCAGGCTGACCTTGAACTCATGCCATTCCTCATACTTCTGCCTCCCAAGTGCTGGTATTAAAGGCAATGTGCCACCATGTCCGGTCGTAGTATTTTTATCAAATGGCTGATATTCAAAATTATTTTAGAGCTGGAGGGATGACTTAATAGATAAGTTGCTTGCCTGCAAAGCCAAAGGACCCAGGTTTAGTTCTCCAGGACCTACATAAGCCAGATGCACAAGGTGCATGCTTGTGGAGTCTGTTTGCAGTGACTGAATGTCCTGGCACTCCCATTCTCTCTCTCTCTAGTATATATATATATATATATATATATATATATATATATATATATATATATATATAATTTTAAACTTGCCTATAGGCAAATGGAATCAAGATCCAAATATTCAAATTGTTAAGATAACTTCTTGGAATACTACACATTTGTCACCTAGGGAATGCCCACATGTATAAAACACACTAAAATAAAATACTCTTAAAATAAAGTTAAAAAATAGCAAAAGGGCCAAATTTCAGACAACTCAGTAGACCACCTGCACTTAGACATCTGAAAATGACTTATTTTACATACAATAATAAAATGAGTTGACGTGAATTTTTTGGTTTCCTCCTCTTACAGTATTTTGGCTTCTTGCAATAGAAACCAGTGTTCTGAATTAACCCTCCATCTGGATGTACTATATTTACCACTTACACATAATGATATTCAAACAGAAACAACCACATCACTCACATAGAACTTATGGTGTGAAGTTGTTTCAAAGTGCCCTTGCTAACTTATAATACAGCTTTCAGACACCAGGAAATTACTACTTATATTATGAAAAGACACCTCTATGAATAATTTAAACAAGGAATGAGGGGAGAAGATGGTCTCAAAAATAATTCTGCCTATAAAAGGATATTAGTGATTCAGAGAAATCAAAATCCTTAAAACACAAGTACTAACCAATTAGATATTCTGTAATATAATTTAAATTAATAGAGATAATGCATGTGTGTGTTCATGCTCACATGTGTGCATGAATGTGTGCTCTTGTGACTTTGATTTATTGTCTTTAAACTTGAGCTAGGATGCTGAATTTCCTATGTGTGGTGGCTTGAATGCAATGCGTTTTGAACACTGAGCTAGTGTGTTTTGAAAACTCGGTACCCAACTAGTGGCAATTTGAGAAGGTTACGGAGTCTTTAGAAGGTGGAACCTTGTTGCAGAAGGCTTGCTGCCATCAGTGGAACTTGAGGTTAGTTAGTCCAGCCTGCTGAGGATTCAGAGTAGAGCTCACTCAAACTACTTCCTCCGAGCTGCTGTGACTGTATAGAAAGATTCCCCCAGTCCTGCTGTGCCACGCTTTTCCTGCTGTGACAAAACTTCTTAGAATCTGTAAACTGTAAGACCCCTTCCTTTCATAAGTTGCTTCAGGTAGTTTGTTTTGTTTCAGCAACAAATAGGTAAATATAACAGAAAAATCGTGCTGAGAAATGGGGTTATTATCGTGATAAACCTGACCGTATGGTTCTAGAGTCTTTGAAACTGGTTGTCAGGAAGAATATGTATGGATTAGTAACTTTTCCTACAGAATCCTTGTGTCATTGAGAGAAGAGCTTGAGGAGCCATTTTGGTGAGGGTTTGAGGAACCAAAATGCAAAGAGAACTCTGACTGAAAAGGCTCAGCTTATGAGGGTTCAGACAGAAAATAAAGGACTTTGCCAGGTCTAGCTATAGACAGTATATGCTATGTTCTTGTGGAGGGGCTATCTGAGATCTATTCATGTCCTGACAAGTTGGGCAAAGTTTACTGGTTTGTGTTTGGCAGAACAAAGTACAAAACAAGATGATAAAAGGTTTGGTACAGAAAGAAATGTGAACAGGTTTCAAGACCCAGAGACTGTACTCACTTCAGTGGCAAATAATCACCACCATTGAGATTGCGGTAGTAAAACCAGTGATAATTCTTTCGAAAGGCAGAGGCTTGAAAGTAGAGTGATGAAGGAATTTTCTGTTCCTCAAAGTTTTCTTGTTAATCCTTGCATTTATAAATCTGGTGGCCAACCTAGTACTGACTTTGAAAATATGACAATGTAGGAAATATTGGGTCACTCAGTCCACCCATGGTTCTAGGATGGTGGGAGCCAGAATCTTGCAAGGAGGCCCTGTGAGTCCACTTTATAGTACTGTGAAGATGAACCGTGTGTTGCCATGCAGAACTCGGAGCTTTGGACAAGTTTGGACTGAGGGACATTTGCCGGAAAGCTGCTTGGTGGAGTATATGCACCCTGGAAGCAAGCGGTGTAGTTGGAGAGACTTTGTTTCCCAAGAACTTTCATCACAAGTCCCAGGTGCTAAACAAAGAGACACAGCATTTGCTCTTTGCCCTGCTGGTTCTCATCTTTCATTGTCCCAATCTTTACTTAATATAAACAATTCAGTCTTTTTGAAATGGAAACATCTACACTGGGCTATTGTGTGTTGGAGGTATGTGTCATGTGTTTACATTTTACAGAGCTCTCAGTTAAGGAACGGTCTTGAGTCTCAGAAGAGACTTTGGACTTTGGAACAGTAGTGGGATTGGTAAATCCTATTGGTATATTTTATTTATTTATTTATTTATTTTTGAGAGAGTGAGAGACACAGGGAGGGAGGAAGGAGGAGAATTGGTGAGCTAGGTCCTCAGCCACTAAAATTGAACTCCAGAGCTGCGTTAGTCTGAGTGCCTTTTGCATCATAAGATGGTCATTTGTCTCTAGGAGTCAGTTGGGGAACATGCTGGTTTGAATGAATTATCTCCCACAGGCTCTTGTGTTTTCAATACTCGGTTCTCAGCTAGTGGTAATTTGGGAAAGCTGTAAAGGCATTGGGAGGTAGAGCCTTGCTGGGTGAAGTGTGTCATGTGACTGTACCCTGAGGTTCATTTGTCCAGCCCACCGGATGGGCAGAGCAGAGCTCACTGAGACTACCACCTTCAAGCTGCGGTGAAAAGATGTGATGCCCTGCTGCCAGGGTCTGCCATTGTTTCCATGCCACGATGAAACTTTTACCTGAAACTACAAGCTAAAATAAATTCTTTCAACCTATAAGCTGGTTCTTGGGGAGTCCTATACCAACAAGGAAAGGTAACTGCAACACTATGTACGCCATCCTTTCTTATAGTTATGTTTTGACTTTTTAAAAAACTTTTTAAAAAAAATATTTATTTATTTGCAAGTAGAGAGAGATAGAGATGAGAGAGACAGATGGAGAGAGAATGGGTACGCTAGGGCCTTTAGCCACTGCAAAAGAACTCCAGAAACATGTGCCCCTTGTACGTCTGGCTTATGTAGGTTCTTTTGTCTTCTGATTGACAATAATAATGAGGAATTTTGAAATATTGGATTACCTTAAAATATGAGAAGATGGATAACATATTCCTGGTCCCCATAATTGGATATAATTCTCTTTTTTTTCCAGCATTGTGTTTAGGTAGAAATCAAAAGACACAAATTGATTCTCTCCAAAATTCATTCTAAAATTATTTCAATATATCTGTCAAAGGGCATGACTATCTTTAATATTTTTATTTATTTGTTTGCACGCTTGTGTGCATGTTGGTGTATGTCTTTTTATGAGGCAAACAAACTAAACACAAAGTGCCAGATACTTGTGCCACTTTCTATATCTGGCTTTATATGGGTGATAGTGAATCCAACCTGGGCCAATTGGCTTTGCAAGCAAGTGATTTTAACCTCTGTATTATCCCCCAAGACACTAAGGAGGCAAAATTATTAAAGTCAAAATCCTTGAACATAAGAATAAAATAAACAGTACACGAGTCTGGTAGACTATGCTGGAATATTTGCCACTAACTCCTTTGTTTCCATGCTGGTCCTTACGTGTTCAAGCTTTCGACGCCTCTCATTATCTCCTGCTGGCTCTCAAGGGCAGATTCCCACAGGCGGGTTTCATAATACTTCCAACAAAGTCTTTCTTTCTCCCTTTTGGGGCTGGTGAATTCTGAGTCTTCAAATATAGACCAACACAAAAAGCAGCAAACACTTGAGTCTTGGCTATGACAAGCGTTCCAAACAGGAGGCCACACAGTTATCTTTCTTTGTATTGCATTGATTGAAGTTCTCCAGGGAAACACAACCAAGAAGATAAATGTGACCTTTAATTGAAGTAAACTGTTATTAACTGTAGCTAGAAAAATGTCTTCTCTTGGGGCTGGAGAGATGGCTTAGTGGTTAAGGTGTTTGCCTGAAAACCAAAGGAACCCCAGTTTAATTTCCTAGTACCCAATTAAGCCATATACACAAAAGGGCGCATGCGTCTGGAGTGTGTTTGTAGTGGCTGGAGGCCATGGTGCATGCATATTCTCTCTCTCTCTCTCTCTCGTCCTCCTCCTCATTCTTTCCTCTCAAATAAATAAATAAAAATAAAATATTAAAAAAGGAAAGAAAATGCCTTCTCTGAAATATAACATTTGGTTAAATCACATGGTAATATAAAGTACCCAAGTTAAAAAAAAATAACTAATCACAAATACCATGAATACTGAACTTTCTTTATGATTCTTAAGGAAAACCTTTTGATTTATTTTGCTTTAATGTGAGTGATGACATGATTTAAGTTTTTATATGAGCATTAAATTTACTTTGTAAATTACTGTATAGTCCATTTTCCCTCACATAGACATATGAGTCAAGTATTTCTCAAGTACAAAAATTTTGTAGTTGTTACACTTTTTTGTTCTGGATCCATTAGTCCAATTTATTTGCTAACAACAAAATATATGATATATATTTATGTGTCAGTGACAAATTTTTAAGTGAAATATATCCTAATTAGTTATTATTATTATTGTTTGAATACAAAAAATAACTAGGTTTCATTAGGATGTTTAGAAATATGTGTGTGTGTGTGTGTGTGTGTACCACCTCTTTCCTTCCCCCTTCCTCCTTGGGCTCTTTCTTCAACTTGGCCTCACCCATGCTTTCATACTCCATATTTCCTTTTGTCCTTCCTGCCCCGCAGAACAGCTGCTAGGCAGTGCAGAAAGGCACACATAAGTATTGAAGCAGAAAGAACGTTTATTAAGAGCAAAGTATTAATGAAGTTTTGAGATTCATTGCTGAAGGGACATCAGGCCTCTGGAGTGTAGAGAACTCACGAGCAAGGATGTGGTGATTCTCTTCACAGGACACTCCGGGGAGTAAGGGCCAGAGGCTAAGAGCTCAATTTGGATTATCCTCTGGTTCAATTGATAGGTTTGGCTTATACGTTTGTTCCACTGTACATGGCCCATCCTATGATGTGTCTGTTTTTAATATGCATTTCCAGTTCTATATAGCAAAAAATTGGTAAATAGGGGTTTCTCCCTAAAATTCACTTAAAAAAATACACTTCGCCTTATTGCACCTGTGCTCAAACCCAGGCCAGACTGGATAGCTCCCTATTGTTATGATTCTAGATCTATCTAAGAGATTATTTGGGGGCTAGAGAGATGGATGAATGGTTAAAGGTGTTTGCTTGCAAAGACTGATGTCCTGGGTTTCATTCCCCAGTACCCATATGTAAATCTAGGTGCACCAAATGGTACGTCAAATTGTGGTGAGAGAACCTGGGATACCTGTTTTCTATGAACATATATAAATGGGAACTGATCATGAATAATGGCAACTAAATGTCAGAGAAGCTCAGTCACTGTGAGTAGCAGGATGTACATGCAGCTCAATGTATGTGGTGGTCCCACATTCTCACCAGGTTTCCAGAGCACTATGAGGAAAGTGGTGCGTTTACTGCATAAGCCAAGCAGGGTCTTGAGGGGGCCTGATGGTTCCTTCTGCCTGCTAGCCTGCTTCAAAGCTATGTAAGTAGAAGTATCTCTTGCTTAATTTACATAATAGCTAGGCATTATTCAACATGAATATTTCTGGTGATCTATTCTATAGTACATTTGGGACTTACTGCTCATGGTTATTTTTCTCCAGTAACCATAAACCTGACTCATTAAAGACTTATCACCTTTGTTATTACTCTCTTCCAAAAAAAAAAATCATTAAAACTGGGCTGCAGGGATGGCATAGCAGTTAAACCGTTTGCCTGCAAAGCCAAAGGACCCAGGTTCAATTCCCTAGGACCCACATTAGCCAGATGCACAAGGGGTGCACGCATCTGGAGTTCGTTTACAGTGGCTGGAGGCCCTGGTGCTCCCATTCTGTCTCTTTCTCTCCCTCTTTATCTCTGTCAAATAAATAAATAAATCACTGAAGCCATCTAACATGGGTGCAAACTTTGAACTATGACTGCAGAAATACAACATCTGCAATTAGAGACCTAAACCATAAGGCCGATGTTTATATCTAGATCTCGCTCCGGTGAACATTCTTCAGTACTAAGCACACAACAGGGTATCAGAACTTATTCCAGATAGAATGAGTAAAAGAAAACAGAATTTGCTAAAACACTTTTAATTCTTGCAGAAAAATCCATTTCCACCTGTAAATGGCCAAATTCATAGCTATTAACTAGTATAATTACATCAGAGACTGAAGCCAAGCTTACATGTAAATTATTAGGATTAAATGTTATAGGTAATAGGAAATGAAAACTATTTTATCATTTCATGAAGCATGATGTAATAGAGTTAAAAAATATATAGTCTCAAATTATGTTTTTATAGGGAATTTTAGGAATGTTTCAGGAAGAATACATACATTTAATAAAAATTCAGTTCTTTTAGAAATGGGTAAAAAGCCTCATGTTTCATAAAACGTCACCGACTTAATGTCTGTGATATAGTTTTAGTAGTTTGGTTCTCTTTGTGGCGTATTATAAATGCTCATACTACTTTACATTTTAGATATTTAAAACATATTATTTACTTGTGCTAGAGGGATGGATCAGCCATTAAGGAGCTAGCTTGCAGAGCCTTAAGGGCCAGGTTTGATTTGAGTGACCATGTAAAGCCATACGCACAAAGTGGTACATCATCTGGAGTTCATTTGCAGAGGCAGAAGGCCTTGGAATACCCTTCCTTTCTCTCTCTCTCTCTCTCTCTCTCTCTCTGTCCTTCTAAATAAATAAATATTAAAAATATTAAAATTTAAAATTTAAAGCATTCATTCTCTCTCCTTCTTTCTCTCTTTCTTTTTCTCCAGTTTCTCTCTGCTTGCAAATAAATAAATAAGGATAGAGACTGGAGAGATGGCTCAGAGGCTAAGGTGTTTGCCTGCAAAGCTTAATGACCCAAGTTTGATTCCCTAGTATCGACATAAAGCTAGATCCACAGTGGTTCATGCATTAGCAGTTCATTTGTAGCATCTAGAGACCTTGGCTGGCATACATATTCTCACTATCTCTCTTATTTCTATCTGCTTTCAAATAAATAAATAAAAGTCTTTTTAAATAATTTAAAAAATATATTATTTATATGTGTGTGGAGAGAGAGAGAGAAAGTGTTTGTGTGTATGTTGTCTTAGGGCCTCTTGCCACTGCAAAAAATAAAATAAAATAAAATCTCAAGATTCATGCACCACTTTATGCATTTGTCTTTTTGTGGTTACTAGGAAATTGACCCCTGGACAGCAAGATTTGCAAGCAAATGCCTTTTATCACTGAGCCATCTCCCATCTCTACTTTAGATTTTGAAAAAAAAAATGTATTGTACTAGTGAAAATTCTGTAGAGAAACAAAAATGTTAGAATAGATTTATATTATAAAGGGAATATATTACTAGATTGGCTCACACAATATAGTCTGGGCAGTCCACAACAGCTGCCTGAAGCCTGGACAGTCTGAGAACACAGAAGCTTCTCAGTCCATAAGGCTCGGCAGCTTCCGTAAGAAACATGAGGCTGGGTGGGTTCCTGGAGAGCTGCTCGGCTGCAGTACCTGCCCGAAAGCAAGAAGAAGCTGGTACCTGTATCTGCGAACAACAGCAGCCCCAGGGTGGATGGAGTCACCAGGAAGCACAGCAGCAGCAGGCAGCAGGGCTGCTTCTCCCTGGAAGCTAGGCTGTCATCAGAAGGGTTGCCCACGGGGTGGAAGGCCTTCCCCTATCAGTTAACCCTTCCTTCAAATTCCCCCTTAGACCTAAGAATGGTGTCCCTTACTTGATACTTGATATAATCACATTATCAATAAAAATTAACCATCACCTTGGTAACTTGAGAGTCACATTCAGTGTCCTGCTTATTTTCTAAGAAAAGAAAATAGCAAGGCCATAATTCCATGTATCATGAAATAACTATTCCACTTATAAGATAAAGCACACTATTCTTTTCCCCAAACACATGGCAAAGTCCCTCAGAGAATACATAGTCATAAGGGTCACCATATCTTAACTATGGTAATATAGATATAACTTTACTTAATTACTGATATTATCTAAATTAATGTGATACTCAGCAGTAAAGAAATAGAAAAAGAGAAACACAAGTATATTCTTAATGTGCATTTACATATGCACACACACAACAAAATATAAGAGAATCACTCGTGTCTGTGACTGACCACATGGCTTTAGCTGGTATTTTTATCTGTCCTCTCTTAAGACGCATTCTTATTTGCTCCACTCTCAGCTAGAACCTCAGCAGATCTTGGTTCCTTACCTGGAGGCTTGACCAACCCCTTTGTTCTCGAAGAGTTTGGGTCACTTATCTCCCTGACTTGACAGGGTTGCTGTCATTTCCCACTGGCATTGATCACAGGGAATAGGAGGAGGTTAAGTGACCCATAAGCATGCAAGCTTCAACAGGTCATCTGTACCACTCGCTCCAAGGCCTAGGAGACATCATGGAAGAGG
Source organism: Dipus sagitta (assembly GCA_036346955.1). Classification (NCBI taxonomy): domain Eukaryota; kingdom Metazoa; phylum Chordata; class Mammalia; order Rodentia; family Dipodidae; genus Dipus; species Dipus sagitta. Next base: position 39,665,418 of record CM070784.1, read on the forward strand.
GGACAGAATGACAACAGAAAGGACAGCGTATGAGAAAGAGTACTGTGAAATACTGGTTTCTTGATGTTGCGTCAGGAACACACAGCACCTGTGACCACCTGCAAACTAGAATGGAGAGAAGCAAGGAAGACAGGGACTGCTTGGGAAGGAGAAAGGGTAATAAGAAGAAGAGAAGGTGATTGGGATAAATATGATATTGTATATGGTATATAAATATAAAATGTCAAAAAATAAAAACAATGTAAAAAGATGTCTAGCAGCACTTAAAACCCCCGAAGATAATCTAGATCCTGAAGTATAAAGTACTCACCCAACTTATTTTTTATTTTTTTTTATTTTTTAGAGAGAGTGAGATAGATAGAGAGAATACACCAGGGCCTCAATCCCTGAAATCGAACTCCACTTAGTGGGCATGTGTGACCTTGTGCTTGCCTTACCTTTGTGTGTCTGCCTTATGTATCTTGAGAATGAAACATGTATCCTTAGGCTTCCCAGACAAGTGCCTTAGCCACTAAGCCATCTCTCCAGTCCTCAGACAACTTTTATTTTTTTAAATTTTTTTGTTACTTTTTATTTATTTATTTGAGAGTGACAGAGAGAGAAAGAGGCAGATAGAGAGAGAGAGAGAATGGGCGCTCCAGGGCCTCCAGCCACTGCAAACGAACTCCAGACGCATGTGTCCCCTTGTGTATCTAGCTAATGGGGGTCTGGGGAATTGAGCCTCGAACCAGGGTCCTTAGGCTTCACAGGCAAGCCCTTAACCACTAAGCCATCTCTCCAGTACCTCAGCCAACTTTTAATTCGTTATGTGAAAATGAACAAGTGTATACCCTTCATTAGTATGCAAATCGGTTTCTTCTTTAATAAATAGCAAAATTGTATGCACTCCAATGGATTGTTTTAAAATAAATTTATTTATGCTTTTTTGTCAAAAAAAATAAATTTCTGAAGTAGTAATTTGGGAGCAAGTATGATTAAACTATGCAATAAAATGAAAATTCAATCATTACTTGTTGATATTTTGCATAAACTAAATCTCCAAGCAACAATAGATGCCTTTTTGAGAAATGTGTTGATAATTTAATATGAACTTTTTTAATGTGTAGAGAAACAGAATAATCATAAAATATTTATGTCACATCCTCTAATTTTGGACTATACTAGTAATATGAACTATTCATTTTACACAGACTTTAAAGACATATTAAAACACTGCATGAGCCGGCCGTGGTGGCGCACGCCTTTAATCCCAGCACTTGGGAGACAGAGGTAGGAGGATCTCCATGAATTCAAGGCTGCCCTGAGACTACATAGTTAATTCCGGGTAAGCCTGGGCTAGAGTGAAACCCTATGTCAAAAAAAAAAAAAAAAACACAAAAACAAACAAACAACAAAAACAAACAAAAAAATCACTGCATGTTATTTGGCATTACAACAAAAGAAGCCCTCGCTGGGGTAAACAGTATATGTGACCTTGGAGGCTATGCTAAGTAAAGTGTATCAGTCACAGGATGACTAACACTCTATCACTCCAGTTCTATAAGACAGCGAATATAGTCAGTTTCCTAGAAACAAAACAAAACTTTAGTCATCATTGCCTGGGCAAAGAGCGACTAGGTATAGCTAAGCAGTTATCATAAATCCCTTGGTGCACAGTCCACGCCTTGAACTAGGAATGTAGCACAGGGGTGGAGTGAGTGCTGAAGTAGGAATATCACCAGAGATGCACCGTGGCACAGGGAACCAGCTGGGAAAATGTGCAGACACACAGGAGCTCTTCTGCGAAGTGTTCTTAGCACAGTAAATGCAGTCACACGACTTGTGTGCACGCTGAGAAAGTCCCTTGTGCAGCTCTCAGACTGGACTGAATCCATTCATGTTTTCTGTCTGAATATATCTATTCATGAATCAGGATACTATTCCAATCTTTCCTCTAACCTACCAAACTTTAACAGTTTAATTTTGACTTCTCCTTGACAAGGTGGAAGGTAAACCCATATTATTTTAGTGTATTTCCCATGATAATTAGAGACAAAACAAAAACAAAAATATAACAGCAAAATTCTCCTACTTCAACAACATGGCCATAACATTTGGAGCACGTCTCATGATGCTTTATTCAGAAATAAGTAGCCTAACCAACAATGATACATGGCACCTTATGAAACTGGCCAGGTGTATTAAAAAGTAGTATTACTCCTCAAGATAAAGAGGTGCATTATACATAAAAGGTCTACAGGAATATCTTTCTCTAATTCTCAAAACAAACAAACAAACAAACAAAAAAAAAAACCCTCTTAATGACATGATTTCCTCTCTGGGAGGGAATTCACTGTTTCTTGAAATGTATTTCAATAAATTTTCTGCCTGTGACTATCCCAATGCTTTCTAAGCCCACCGAAACCTTATCTCTGTTCTTTCTTCTAAAACAGTATCACTACTACTTTCCATATCTGAATCCAGACATCAACCCTTTAAGACATACTTCCCCTTTCCTTCTTCTCTCATTCCTTCTTGTTTTCACTATTTAAAAATGGGTGAAGTTTCTCTAAAACCTCTGAATTTCGCTTCTAACCAGTTATCCAGCCCTACTGTCTCTAAAAGCTAGGAGGGTCATAAATGTAATACAAATGTGTCATCTGTGGCTAGGCAGGAGTGTTGCTAAATAAGAGGAAATGCCACTTCCCCTCCACCTAGACAGCTGATACTGGCCTTTCCCAGATTCCTCAGATAAGGAGACAACCTACCAACTAGATGGAGGGGAAAAAAAAGATGTTAGCATTGAAAGGCACACCCATTTCAATAGATGAGAGAAACACAATAATGAAACAAAAATGATATGTTAAGAAATGATCACATCTGGGCTGGAGAGATGGCTTTGTGGTTAAGCACTTGCCTGTGATGCCTAAGGACCCTGGTTCAATGCTTGTTTCCCCAGGACCCACGTTAGCCAGATGCACAAGGGGGCGCACACATCAGGAGTTTGTTTGTAGTGGCTGGAAGCACTGGTGCACCCATTCTCTGTATTTCTCTTTATCTGCCTCTTTCTCTGTCTGTTGCTCTCAAATAAATAAATAAAACTAAAAGCAAAAAACTTATAAAAAATGATCACACCTCTTTGCCAGCTTCCAAACTCTTTAATAATGGAAAATTAAACCACAGATATAGGGAAAACTTAAGAGAAGGAAAACATAATCCTACTGTTAAAAAGAACCAATGGTCACATAGAAGACACAAATAAGCAGAAGAATGAATTAAATAACTCAATTTCAAGATCATGATAAGACTGTGTCCCAAAGGGAATGAAACTACAGGAATTGGAGAAGAAATTCCTACCTACACATAGAGGATAAACTCAATAAGGAGATAAGAACATTAAAAAGAAGCAAACATAAAAGTAATAATCAATCAAAAAATAGAAAACTACAATGTAAAGAAACAGCGTTAAAAGCTATAAGGGAACTATATCAACTTCCATACAAAGGCAAGGATATCACAGAAGCTTCTGATATTTCTCCAGCAACCCTAAAAGTCAGAAAATCAGGAAATGATATATTTCAAGCTCAGAAAATGAAGTTCCAGCCAAGAGTACTGTATCCAGCATTGCTATACTTCAAAATTGATGGTGAAATTGATATTATATTAGGTAGTTCTGAAAACATAGACCCTCATAGCTCATATTCTAAAGCCAAACCTTAGCAAATATGTGCTGTAGGACTGAACACTGAGTGTCAACTGAGGAGGTCATGGTTGGGGAACCTGCTTCTCTGAACCACCAGGAGCAATTTCAGGTGAGAGCACTAAGATGAGCTGGCCTGGCCCTGATCAAGAAATGTCTGCTCCTCTTCCTCCTCCTCCTCTTCTTTGTTTCTTCTTAATTTTGCTCTTCCACATTTTCTTCTTGCTCCAACAAGTTAAAGTAGAAAATTTAATAACATGATAAGTGGACATGAATGGTGCAGTTACTTGAATTGGGAAGCTCTGCAGGCACATTGTCTGTCATCAGTCAATTTACAATGTGTTTGCAAATCTTTACACATGAGGGCTGGAGAGGTGGCTTAGCAGTTAAGACATTTGCCTGCAAAGCCAAAGGATCCATGTTCAATTCTCCATGATCCATGTTAGCCAAATGCACAAGGGAGCCCATATGTCTGGAATTCATTCACAGTGGCTAGAAGCCCTGGCGAGTCCATTCTCTCTCTCTCTCTCTCTCTCTCTCTCTCTCTCTCTCTCTCAAATAAATAAATGCAATATAAAAATCTTTATACATGAGAGAAATCCTGGCAATTTTGTGAGTGTGTAGACTATGTGTCGTGTATGCACGTTGTGCCGGCCTGCAGCACAAGTCGAAACAGGCCTCAAAGGAGGGAGTGGGAATGAACCTGAGACAAGAACACAAGGAATGGAGCCAAGACAAGTTCTGATCAAGGCTCTATTTTATTCAGGCGGATACAAGCTTATATCTAGAACCTAGAACTTGTCTGACAATGCTTACATGCCTAAGGTCAGTATCACCAGGGTCCAGGGTCGTATGTTAATCCCTCTATCAGGTGCCCGCTCCACCCAGGCTGTATACTAAACAATGCTTTAGGATCAGGTGCTTACTCTATCTATACTGTATACTAAACAATGCATAGGATCAGGCGCCTTATCGATAAGGCCTTTGTATTGAGAGATTAGAGGATTAGAGACCACCTGCAGCTCCCAAGGTCAGAGAGCAGCTGCAGTTCCCGACAGCACGTGTGCGTGTGTAGATTCATGTGTGGAGGCCAGAGGCTAGCCTGAAGTGCCCTTCTCCATGGCTTTTCATGTGCTTGCATGAGACTGAGTGTCTTCCTCAACCCAGAGCTGCCATTTTTACTCAGTGACTCCCAGAAATTCTCTGAGCTTCATCACCCTCAGACTAGATTTACAGACACACATAAAAATACTCAGATTTTTCCATGGGTTCTGGGAGGTGGAACTGGAGGCAGCCCCAGGCCCTGCTAGTGCCTCATGATTAAATGGAAAGGATTCTGAACCACTAAGCCATCTCCCCACCCATTGCCCTCTTCATCAGAAGCATCTGTGACTACTAGCAGAGACCCTTGAGATGGCCTGTTCACATTCCATTATCTAAGGAAGGGATGAGGAGGTTCACTGGACCCTCACCTGAGATTTTACCTACTTCTACCAGCTACAGAAAACTCTGTTCCAGTTGCACATGGTTTCAGGAAGTGCTGGAGTGTATACTGTGTGGAAGATTAACTGAAGTAGGGACTCCATCTCTGCAGCTCTGGAGCTGACAACCATGCTCAGGTGAGACTGGTGATGTGGATGCTCTCATGTCACTCTCATTCCTTAGTAACCCGTTGCCTGTGCTCTGAGAATAGCCCATCCGACTGACTGATTCACCAAGTTGGACTTTAGTCTAATTATACCTTGTGCTACCATCAGTGCCCTATCTGCGTTGTAGACACATTTGCTTAGATCTCTCCAGGAAAATATCCTCTTACCAGGCGCTGACAAGTTCTAGAACAACAGTTGCCAAGATGACAAGAGGGGGTTGCAAATGGCTAGGTTTGGACAGTTTTACAGGGGCAGAAAACAATGATCCTCCTAAGCTCTTGACACCCTGGAAGAGCTTTTTCAGACTAGGGAGCAGGATCAGTATAAGATTGTGATGGGCAAACACACAAACTAAATCCGTGGTACAAAGCCAATGCAAGCTTGACTATAAATGAGCACAGATTCTAAAATTGAAAACAGGAAGATTTAATTCAGCAACTAAAGCAATTTCAAAATTGGCTCACTTAATGAAATTTGATGGTAAATTCCAGCACTGGCTCAAAAAAAAATCTATGAAAAATTGATCAAACACAGGGAAATAATGTTGCAAAGTCCACAAAAGACAATATGTATCAGACAATAAATATATAAGTAGAAGAGCTTGCATTAGAGAGGTTTGCTACAGGGAAAGAAACTGTGCTGTAGAAAACATCTAATTTGTAATCCTGACAGAATTAAATAATTCAATGAAAATTTCACTCCATTGAACCTGAAAAGCAATAGTATTATTACACATATATTTGTAAATATTCATAAGAAATACAGAAATAGCATGATAGAAAATTGTTTTCAACTAACCCGGGCATTAGGATGGGGCATGAATTAGATGCCATTATTTCCTTTTCCCTAAGAGAAAGACCTCCGTAACCTGATAATAAATTGAAATCTACAAGTATATGTCAAACACCAACAATGACAGGCATCTACATGAAAAAAAAATATGTGTTTCCTCTCCCAGTTTGTAACTATCTTCATTTAAAGGTAACTGACACTTCTCATACACTATGTCTGAGCAGTAGGCACTTGCAAATGAAAAAAAAAAAGTCATAAATTATGAGGGTTTTTTTTTTTTACTTCAAAATATTTGAACAATTGCATTCCATCTCTTTGACTCTATTGACCAAAGTTTTTCCAGGTCATTTAAAAGTACAAAATTCAGAAGAATTCTTAAATTCAATAATATAGAAATAGATTACACGATGTGTAACACATATTCTTAAGTTAGGGGTGCTATGCACCATTCAAACAGACATCGGGCACATGCGCTGTACACTGTTCTTGTCACTTCTATCATAAGCCAGAACCATTTTTCAAGTCATGTCTACCATGTGATGTAAGGCTTAGGTAACTACTTTTTGTTGTTGTTGTTGTTATTTTCCCAAGTAGGGTCTCATTCTAGCTCAGCTGACCTGGAATTCACAATGTAGTCTCAGGGTGGCCTAAACACATGGTGATCCTCCTAACTCTGCCTCCCGAGTGCTGGGATTAAAGGAGTGTGCCACTATGCCTGTCTTGTGTAATTATTAATGTTGACTTCATCTGAGTGTTTTATAATAGATAATCTTAAATTTTCTCAGAATTTCTGCTTATAATTATTGTAGAAACACAAGCTAAAACTGTTATGCACATATGTATTTTTAAGTACATATTTATCTAAGTTAAACAATAAATTATCCAGATATTTAATTTATATTTGCTTACTGTATGTATTATCATTTATCAGAAATGAATTTATGCAAATTGCTGTAGAATTCAAAGGGATTGCATCATCAATTTTAGCATTGAAAATCTTAATGTTGGCAAACTAAAATATCTTCTTACATATTTTGATTAACATAAATCACCTTTGAAATCTTTTGTGTTTTGCTGCAATTATTTCATTGTTATGCATGATAAAATGATGTGATAATGTGGAATCCTGCCAATTAACAAATAATTGCTTAGGAAACATCATCTTTTGGAATGTTCTACTTTAAATTCCAGTAGTCAAATTAATTCCAGTACTTTGAATTGGGGCTATTAACAATTATTATCAATTTGAAGTCTCCAAAGAGATAGAGCGGTCTTTCCTACTTGTTTTATCTTGTCGAATGAGTGAACGGGAGATTCAGAATGACAGAAAGATTGCTACAGACTGATTTCATGATAAAACATCAAAAAAGGGCAGAACAGACAAGAAGAAATTCAGGACCTTATTTTGATGACTGAATATATTACTTACTTTAAAAATACTAGTCATAAGTACTTATCAGATATTAAAAGGACCTGAAGGGTGATGGATGCTAAATCATGTCTTAATATAGCTTGCAATCTTTGAAATTCAGTAACTTCTTGTTAAGAGGGAGTATAAGTAATGAAATATATGATTAAGACCAATGGAATTCATACAGAATGTATAAAAAGGTAGCAAACCCCTGTATTAGCAATAATGAGTTGTGATTCTCAATATTACATCTTCCTAATCTATTCCTGCTCGCAGGCCATTCAATCTTTATTCCTGGTTCTCTCTTACAGCCCCAAGGCATCTATGCCACTTTAATTTCTTATTTATAATGGAGCTCCTAGAAAAGTTCCACCAGTCCTTTCTGCCAGCGACATATAATTCCCCTTTAAGACATGTTCATCATTTGATTTACAAGTCTTAAACCTTATGTACTGAGAGGTGTTGCTTCAACCGCATGCACCATCAGTTCTTCCTTCTTTACATTACAGGTATGAGAAGAAAGAGTTCTAATGACAGAGGTCTGGACCAATTAAAAATAAGGCATATGAAGGAGCAAAAAAACAAAAACAAAAACAAACAAACAAACAAACAAAAAAAAACACCCAGCACACCAGCATCATGTTTTATTCACTCATCATTGACTGGAATATATAAAATAAATAAAGACACCTGCAGTACCCCTGTACTACTCTTCTCTGCTAGGCTCCGTGCCAACTACAAAGTGCTTGATGAAATTGTCCCTGTCATCTCCAGGCCCATTCATTCAGTCTTTTAGCTCTATTAAAGTCAGTGCCATAAAACCACCATCCCATGAATCTCCTTCTGCTAGTAGTAAGAAAGTCTTAATTTGCTCTAGCTTACTCAAAAATACTAACAAGATGAGGCCCCCAATATAGAAGTCCTGGAGTCACTGGCTTACAGAAGATGACAGCTTCGAGCAGTCTCTCTTTTGATCTCTGTCTCTTGCTCTTCCTTCAGTGAAGTGAATTGAACAAGATCTTTCTTCTTCTCTACAGTGAGCTTTCACAAGTTGAGATGCTCCACGTGGGGGCACAACTTCGAAACACTACCTTGTCCACCTGTCAGATGCTTCCCCTTGAATATGACAGAAAAAATCCACTGTATTCTTTGTTCTCATTTTTTAAACTAAAACTGCTAAGAATTTAGTTTTTTTTTTTAAAAAAAAGCATATAAGCACAGATGTTTGACTCTCTTCATTTATATATTTCTGTCACATTCATAATTAATACAGGAAATTTGGACTGTTTTTTGAGAGCGCTGGAGTCTTTCCCAGTTCTTGGCTGACTTACAACCCAGGAGTCGGGGTGCTGAAAAACTCAACAGTCCCACAAAACTTCCACTGCGTTAGTGGCCACTGAATTCTTGTTTTATGAATTTGTCATATGAAGCATAAGATGCCATAATCTTATGAATGTGTTTCAAATAATTGAAATCCACAGTTCAGAGGGCAAAATTTACAAGCTTTATTATAAGACAGGTAACACTTAGGAGAAAGAAGGAGAGCACAGCTCTTGCTCAAGGAGGAAGGAAGGGTTTCCAGAAATGGGGAAGCCCACTCCAAGACCTCTGATGGTGTCTTTAATATGAGCCCTCTGGATGAAGTTAAGCGGGTTGTAGGCTTTTACTCTACAGTTCCCGCTGACTGCTTATGAGCAAGGATGTAGTAAAAGTGTGTGTATCATCAGTTGTGGTTCTTTAGGAGTGAATCCTACGCTGTTAAGGGCTTAAGGGGAGCTTTATGGCTCTCTCAGAATGTGTGTCATCTGCTGAGATGAATCAGGGCCACAATGACAACATGACTTACTGTTGAAGCACTGAGGGTCTTCCATACCCTGACTGTCTTTTGTGCAGACTGTATATTGTTTGGAGTCTAACCTCTGAAATCCCATAGTCTCTCTGATCAAAAGAATGGGTGACTTGCCAGAGCTGCAGGAACTTCTAGAAATGTGCTGTTGTCTTATGGGCCTTCTTGGCCTGAGGGATAAGAACAAAACATTAGCTGCTTTCTGTAATTATCTTATCATTGCTGGAACACAACACCTGGGCCAAAATCAACTGATGAGAGGAAAGAGTGTGTTTTGGCTTCTAGTCTCAGAGGGATACTTCATAATGGCATAAACAGTGGCTGGACATCACTTCTACCCTAGCAGGTAAAAAATAGCAGCAAGAAAGTGAGCTGAGTTTTGGCAAAGGGGGATCCATGATAGCACTCCTCAGCCTACCAACAACAACAGGCCTCTGCCAGCAAGACCCCACTTACAAATTACCATCACTTCGGGACCAAGAATTAAAAGCACATGAGTTTATAAAGAGAAATTTGATTCAAAGTGCTTCTGACATCCTCATTGGCTTCAGATACTAATGCCTGGTTGTTGAACACTCACAAGAAAAATGAAAATATTGGACATATCTGCACTTTCTGTCTTTAGCAAAACAAATCTAGTTAGTGTCATTTCATATTTTTAAAAATTTTTTTGGTTCATTTTTTATTTGTTTATTTGAGAGTGACAGAGAGAGAGAGAGAGAAAGAGGCAGATAGAGAGAGAGAGAGAGAGAGAGAGAGAGAGAGATAATGGGCGCGACAGGGCTTCCAGCCACTGCAAACAAACTCCAGACGCGTGCGCCCCCTTGTGCATCTGGCTAACGTGGGTCCTGGGGAATCGAGCCTCGAACCGGAGTCCTTAGCCTTCACAGGCAAGCACTTAACCGCTGAGCCATCTCTCCAGCCCATCATTTCATATTTTACTTAAGTAGCCTGGTCTGGTGAACTGATAAGCTATACCTAAAAACAGAAAACATTGAGCATATATTCTTTTAAGTACAGGTTAAACATGTAAAATCCCTAGAGACAAGTATAACATATTTAAAACACCTAAAAAGGTTTCTTGCAAAAGATGACAGGTAAGAAAGAATAAAATCATGGCATCTCTAGGAACTTTTTACTGATTAGCCTCAAGTAAAAGCAGCTGTCTTTTTTCACGGGGGGGGGGGGATACCCTGTGGGTTATAATATGTGCTGCTGTGAAGAAGTTTATTTTTGTCTCTCTTTTTAAGCATTAAGGCCCATAATGATATATTTACAATAAGTGTAAATATTACTCTGATTTTTGCTTAGTTATAGTTCTGTTGAGAGCCACCAGTTTTGCTAGTTAAGCATTACTACCTGAGAGGTGGGGTTTATTTTCAATCATAAAAGAACTTTTAGGAGATAAACCTGTTTTCAGGAGGCAATTAGTATTTAATCAGAAATTTCCCTTATAAAATAACAGTTATACCACATCATAGGGGAAAATGAAGTCAGTTTATTGCTCAAAGTTAGTTTCCTAGCCTCTGGAATTGAAAAGTTCACTGTGGTCAGCGTCTGCAAACAGGCCTATCTTGAACTCTTGATTTTTTTCTTCCTCTGCTCCTTGAGCAATTTTTACAGGCTTGTTCTAACACAACTGAAAGAACCTGGTGATTTTCAAGAAATTCCTAAGTTGCCTGAGGGTCTCAAGGAGTGAGCTAGAGATTATAGAGTTCTTCTTCACTTAATGTCCCAGTCTTCCCTGAAAAAACTGATCCCCAATATTTTACTGTCTTGAGACAGCTGAGCACTGGACCGGGAAGCCTCATAGTGTCCATAAGCCAGAAAATTGAAAAGAGAAGCCTATGGCTTTGGTTCAGCTCTGGATATACACGTGTGTGTGTGTGTGTGTGTGTGTGTGTGTGTGTGTGTGTGTAGTTACATAACTTCCTTATCTCCAGGACTATTGTCTGGGGTAAGGAAAACAAGGTGGTGACCCAGTCTCATGCATGCGGGAGAGGTCTCCATTAGAGATTAAGTTGTAATTTGAAAAGATGGCTACCTAACAGAAAGTCAAATTATGCCTGGCAATAATCACTGTCTTGTGAATCTTTCTCTGTGGTGACATAGGGAAGGATGTTATTTATACATTGGAGGACCTGAACTTTAATATGGAAGAGGTATCAATAACTTGTTTCATTAAACAGTAAACTTTCTTTTTAAAAAATATTTTATTTCAGAGAGAGAAGAAGAGAGAAAGATGCAGATATACAATGGGCACATCAGGGACTCTAGCCACTGCAAAAGATGTGTGTGCCCCCTTTTGCATGTGGCTTATGTGGGTCCTGGGGAGTTGAACATGGGTCCTTTGGCTTTGCAGGCAAATGACTTAATCACTAAGTCATCTCTCCAGCCCAGTAAATTTTCTTTAATTTAGTCTCATAACCTTTTACATCAACTCTCATTTTTAACCTCTCATTTGTAACTCCATTACTTTGTGGCATATAAATCACTTATATTGTATCTTAATCATCTGACAGTTGTAACCATAGTAAAACATTTAATAGTCTTGTGTTCTATCAATAAACCTAAACCAAGCAATCCTACAAAGATTTAAGTCATTATCTTTAGCATTTAAGCCCATCTAAATTTTTAACTTTTTAACGACTGGCTAAGGCGATCTAAAATGCAGAGTTGAAGTTTGGTATCTGGCTTACACTGAAGAAAAGCTGTTGCCCATTGTTGAAAGCATGAGCAAGCACTGTCCATTTTACAGCTAAAAATCTAGAAGCATATTTTCAGTAATTTAACATCACTTTAAGTGCATCTATATACCTGAGAACACTTTTAATCCTCTTTGTGTCTAAACTGCACTAGGCATAAACTTAATCTTGAAATAGGAATCTATAGTAATCATATATATATATATATATATATATATATATATATATATATATATATATATAATTTAAGAATTTTTCATTAGCATGAAGCAATTTTATGTCTCATCATTCTTATTAGCAATGACTATTAAAATGAATAAGGTTTACATTGGGTATATAGGAGTTTTTCTTTAAATGATGTTGTTTATAAATAACAGACTTTAGTGCTTTAATATTGGGTTAACTTACTTTGACTTGAAAAATGGGGACTGGAGCACCTTAAAAACTTGAAGAAGTGCATGGTTTATCAAAACAAGGGGGTGGGGGTTTCCCTCCTGTGGTAGTTTGTATGTCCTCCAATAGACTCAGGTGCTGCTGTTGTTGTTGTTTTTTTTTTTTTTTTTTTTCAAAACACCTTGTCTGTAGCCACCTGGATGGAGGAGATGTCACTGGGTGTGGATCTGATTTCTAGCCCAGAGGTATGCAAAGTGTTGCTCTGCCTGGGTCCCTGCTTTTATTTATTTATTTATTTATTTTTCTGCTGTTTGTTTGTGTGGCTTCCTCGTTTGTGGGGCTGGCTGGATGAAGGTGGCTTTTTCTACCTGCATGGATCTGTGAAAGGGGGCCAGCTTCTTCTGCCATCAGTGGAACTTCTCCTGGGCCTGTAAAGTCAAATAAACCCTTTCCTCCTGTAACCTGCGTCTGATGTGGAAGTTCATCCCAGAAGTGTGGCTCTGACTAGGACACCTCCCTAAGAACCAAAGTCACAATGGATGTTGTAAGATTTTTTCTTTCGTAAAGTGCAATTGATAAGTTCAGCAATGACCATCTGACATGATTACAATTCTTAGATATGATATTTAAATGTAGCTTGATTAAAAAATAAACATCTCATAAATCTTGATCTCATTAAGACTCAGCTTTTCTAGTACTTAAAAGCTTGGCATAGAAACATAGCCAACTTGATTAATCATTTTAAGCAGTTTTTTATGACTTTCATCATGAGCGAACCATTATCAGTGAATTGAATTGTAACCCTAACATAATTAGATATAGGAAAATAAACAAGTCCATTAACTTATATTCATGATATCAGATAATAAAATAAGATAATAAGATAATAACAAAATAAGATTACCTGTTTACACACGGCTCAATTATAAAGTTTTATCTTGCTGTTAGCCTTGGGTAAATCTGTTTATTGCTTTAAGGGGCTTATTTTACAACAAAGGAATTCTTATAAGAAATATCAGAACTCTACTGGCTTAAAAGACAGATACCTATTAAATAACAAAAGTCAAGAGAGAATGCATAGGACCAGAATTCCTCATACGCTGTTTGCTCTTGTTTTCCTCGTCATTGGACAGGTGGCCACGCCTGTCTCAGCACAAGGTCTCTAGAACACTTTGTTGAAATCTTCTTGGGATATGAGATCAAGGGAGTTCTAACCCTTTTCAGAATCTAGCTTTCCACTAATTTAAATAGCTAAGGACAATTTAATTGTATAATTTACATTACAGTGAGGTAAAGCTAGAGAAACAGTCTAAATCTCAATATGTTGACCATATTTAAAGCCTCAATAACTTTATGTGGCACTTTTATTAAGATAGAGAAGCAAGTCCCTAGGGGTCTCAGGATCACTGCCCCCAGCAAGAGCTGAGCCACACGTGGCCCCATGGAGCCAGGAGATCTGAGGTGGCTTAGCATTTCCTGCGTCTTGGGGCAGGAAAGCCTGCACACAAGGTATTTCCTAAGTCACACTTAGATAATCTAGGGAAGTCTATGCTGAAGAAGTATGCATAATTACCCATATATAAAATAAAAGATGACCCCACAATGAATACCAGTGACCTCATTGAAGAGGGCCCTCAGCAGAATGGGATCAGGTAGAGGAGTTATGAATATAACCTGATGGTAATATGACCAACATGAGCTCCGTTCATACAGTAAAGTTAATAATTAACTTTAAAAATTAACTTTAAAAACTAAAAGAAATTAAAAAGATAATTTAGTGGGATATATCCCTAATCTCTTTTTGTTGTTGTTTCTATAGAGAGTCCTGAAAGAGCTTTTCTCTCTTGGTTAGCAGCCACAAGGAGAGAGACCCAGACGTGTTTGGGTTAGTCATTTCTTGCCAATACAGTCTGAAATTATATCATTTTAAATTTTTAAAATTGTATTTACTTTTTATTATTGACAACTTCCATAATTGTAGACAATAAGGCATAATTCCCACCCCCCTCACTTTCCCCTTCACAACTCTACTCTGCATCATATCCCCTCCCCGTCTCAATCAGTCTTTCTGTTATTTTAATGTCATCATCTTTTCCTCCTATTTTACTCGTCTTGTGTAGGTAGTGCCAGGCACTTCAAGGTAACGGATATTGAGGCCATTTTGTGTCTGAAAGAGTGCATTGTAAGGAGTCCTACCCTTCCTTTGGCTCTTACATTCTTCCCACCACCTCTTCAGCAATAGCCCCTGAGCTTTGGAAGGTGTGATAGAGTTGTGAAACTGTATCATGAACTGCCTCATTAATGACCATGAAAGGGAGCAGGAGCCTACACATTTGCAACCCTCTGACCATGAGACTCCACATTAACACCTATGACCTAAGTGGCATTTTATGCTGCCTTTTGCCTGGCTGATCATAGTCTGTGCAGTGCCTGTGACTGATCTCTCCCAGAACTGTTCTACTTCTTTTGAGAGCCATGCTAATGGATCTAAAGTGTTAGCAAAGTACAGTGCAGTCGGATACAATTTCATCAACTTTCATTAATCTTTTCCTCAAAAGAGCAATTTTGGGGACAATGCCATGCATGAAGGTCCTGCCCCATCTGGCCTTCATACTCTATACACAGTTTTGTATGGGTGAACTGCTCTTCTCATCCTGCGGTACTGCTTTTGCCTCTGGCCACTGTGTATCTCCTCACCACTCATGGTCGCAGTGAAGGTGGCTTGTGCTGATCGACCTTTCGTCAGCGCAGTGCATGCGCTCCAGCTTGCCCTCCCATTGATGGAGGCAGCTCTTTGTTTTTCCGGGTCTTGTCCCAGAGCTCTGGCTTTGACCTTTCCATTGGCTACACCTGGCTGCTGACAGGGCCTCAGGCTTCATGAACAAGACCTATTGTTCATCTCCTTCCTCACTTATTGTACACTTTGGGAGGAGGATCTGTTCACTCATAGGTCAAGCAAAATCTTCAAGTATACTATTTTATCGTTTGTATTTTTTGTTAACTGCTAATAAAGATTTAATGCCTCTCAAGATCTCATTAGCACATTTGTTTCTCTGCTATCTTTTTCTCCCCTGAGGAACTCCAGCTTGACAGAAATCTTGTT
Organism: Dipus sagitta; assembly: GCA_036346955.1. NCBI lineage: Eukaryota > Metazoa > Chordata > Mammalia > Rodentia > Dipodidae > Dipus > Dipus sagitta. The sequence continues at coordinate 39,680,996 of CM070784.1, forward strand.
ATATTTACCTTTGAGTGGCACAGACAGACCCTCTTTGTCTGATTTGTATTTTATGGACCCAGTTTAGAGGTTGGACTTTATTTGCATGCAGATCTAGGTAACTTGGATCAAAGCCTCTCTTATCATGTCCCATCAAGTGGTTCAGCAAAGCTTCTAAAGTCCATAGGTCCCTTCTGACTTAGTCTCCGTCTTAACTCTCCTGAAAGCACACTCCAATCTGACCCAGTAAACTGGGCCTCAAACACAGCCTCTCTCTTCATACCCAGCTCCCTCAATAATAGCCATATTTTCTCTGCTGTCATTCAGTCCTTAATATACATTGGGAACTGTGATGGTAAAAATTGTCACTAACAGGTTGCATGTCAGTCCATCAGGGGCTGATTCTCCTATTATTGTCTTAGGTTATGCATTGTTTTCCTCAAGGTGGGACTCGTTTCTCTTCTTCCACAGCATTCAGACTGATCACACATTCTGCAGCTTCGTAAGTCCAGCTGTGAAAAGTTATTTCACTTCTTTCTTAATTCTTTCCCAGCTCAAGGAGTTCAGAGGTGGAGTTTCCTTCATTGGGCAATCTGTTAAAGTTCCTGTCCTCATGTTGAATCATGGATTTTCTTTTCCCTTTCATTAAAGTTGGATATAAGAGTTGTTTCTTGTTATGTTTGCCATATCCTCTACCTCATGTCACATTCTTCCCAGAGGCTCCAATATTTTGGATCCCAGGAAGGGCTCTTTAGCATTTCCTTTCCTTTATGTCATTAAAATTGTGATGAATTATTTTCCAACGCTGTGACAACAGATAGTCTTTATTTTGAAATATTTTCAAGATAGGTCATATGAAATTTAAGTCTTTGAGAATATCCAAGAACACTGTGAAGAGAAACAACAAAGTAAAGAAAGAGCTTTAAAATATACTGATATGCATTAAACATTGCTGTCTTTATTATAGATGATATCAAAGAAACTGATCATGGACAAAGAATGTATTAATATGGCATAACAGCTTTAGAGGAAATATACTACCAGGAAAAAGTGAAAAGTTTTTAAAACACATTCAGAGAATTTTCATTCAGTAAAGTTGAACTACTTGGTATTATTTTCAGGCTCAACACATAGATATTATTGCACAATTGCCACCATAGTCAAGGTGGAGATCAGGCCCTCCAATCCTGAACTGTTGTTGATATCACTTTGCAACTAAACCATCAGTTGGGCACAACTGACTTGTTTTACACCTCTTTAATTTGACCTTTCCAGATGACACCATAAATCAAATCACACATGACGAGCCTGACAAGGATTATTTTATTAATTTGTGGTGAAGTAATCTTCTCTCTGTGCTTCTGCATTATTCTAATCTGTGTGTTTGGGAGTGGAAGGGGGCATTTGTATGTGTTCACATGCATGTGACCAAATTAATTCTTATATTACTAAAGACTTATATTACTGAGGCTAGAGCACAACCTCTAGTGTCATTCCTCAGGTTACATCACACTTTTTCCATCCTGGAACTTACCAGTTACGCTAGACAGGGTGGTCAGAAAGCTCCAGTGACCACCAATCTTCCCTTCCCCAGGACCGGGATTACAAGTAGGTCCCACCACCAGCAAAGGTTGTGAGGGGCTGCACTCAGGTTCAGGTTTGTGAGGTGAGCCCTGTACCAACTGAGCAATTCATGCAGCTCTCAATCGTTATATGAAAGTGTGCTTGTACACAACTTCAAATACAACAAATTTTGGGGAAAATATGACACATTTTATTGAGCGATATGGATCCGAGAATATGAGAGGCATTTGTGGACTCGTTGACGTTTGCGATGTTTTCATGTTTCCTGTGAAAATCATTAGCTGCAGCTTTATAGGGGTTGGAATGACCTAGGGAACTTGCATCCAGTCATGTTTCTATGAAGCTGTTTTCAGAGTGGTATAACACCTCATTTCTACTATTTATTACATAAAGAAGCTGAGGTAGCAGACTCAAAGTTTCAGAAAGGCAAAAAAGCTTCTTATAAGAAACAGTTTTGAAACATCTGCATTCCAAGTAGACAGCCATGATGCTAATTAAGAAAACATGCTAGCTGTAGAACTATCCAGGCTTTGAGCAAACCAGCTCTACTGCATTAACTTCCCTACACATCATGTGCCTAAGATTCCTCTGATTCACACTGAATGCTCCTCAGCACAGGGTTTCCTCTTCTTAGTGTACTTCGCATGCCATTTTTGTCTTTCTATCAGCACAACTGACAAGGTGTTCATAAATCCGTACAGCCTTCAATTTACATAATGTTTATCCACATCTTTGTCTACTGCTCTAATATGATTTAGCACTTTTCATCACTAGCATCTTCTGTGCATTACTGAAGGCACATCAAAATATAACACACCATAAAATGTACCATAAAGGATATGACTTGATCAGGTTTGAGAAAGGTTGAACTGGATAGAGCAAGCCAGCAAGAGCATCAGGTCGTGCAAAGACCAGAGGTTCTACAGCATCTCCATCTTAGGCTGCCTCCCTGTGATTCCTTCTCCTTCAACAATCTGAATCACTTTATAGAAGTGCTACTTTTGGCAGGGTGTGGTGGCGCATGCCTTTGATCACAGCACTTGGGAGGCAGAGGTAGGAGGATTGCTGTGAGTTCAAGGCCACCCTGAGACTACAGGGTGAATTCCAGGTCAGTCTGAGCTAGAGTGAGGCTCCACCTTGAAAAACCATAGAAAAGGGGGAGGCTACTTTTAAGTTTGACTGACATAAACTTGTATAGCTTTTAAAAATTGCACTTCAACTTAGGAACTTGTGATTTAAATTTTTAGTGGAATTTAAATTTTATTTATATTTGATTTCTCATCAACACTTAATATGATGACACAAATATTTTGATATTCTAATATAAACTCAGCAACTTAAGATGACTCAGGTTAGTAACTGAAGATGAGTGAAAACATGTGACAGTTTGAGGCCCAGACAATAGGGATAGAAGGGTTTGGGGAAGGGAAAAGTGAGAGTGTGGGGGGGACATAAACACAAAACTAAATGCCAAATGAATTGGTATCTAGCAAGGGTGAAGGTTTTAGTAATTCCTGATTACATTAGCCATTCTATAGTCCTACTGTAGCAGCAAGATCTATTTTTTTCTCACACAAAGTATATGTACGTACATATGCATGTATGTGTAGAAATATATTAGAAAATATGTACTAAACATTTGTTTTTTTCCGAGTTGCTTCTCTTAACAGTGAACAGTTTTAAATAAGTGTTTGTTTAGTATGCTAAATTTAATTTATTAATATCTTGCTGCTTATTTCTCCACAGATAAGAAAATACTCAGTTTAATAACTAGAATAAATAAAACACTAGTTTTTTTGATAAGTAGTGATGGTCAATATTTAATAGTTAGAATTTGAAATGTATAACCTTGCTCTTTTTAAATACTATTTTACTGTTTCTTATCACAGAATGGATAGAATTAAGTGTTTTTATGATAATCTGTGCACAGTATTATTGTCTCTTACACACACATACACATATTCATATATATGTAAGTATATAATATATATGACATTCATAAATACAAAGAATAACTGATTTTCAGTTCCAGGGGGAATAAATGATAACAAATATGCCATTTAAATCATACATTTCTTGATTGGGAAATATCTGGTCTTTGTGACAATATCTAAAGGAAATCCAAATTCAAAGAAAGTCTTATCTAACTAAATACGATTGGTTATTATCCACTGCTGTCTGGGGAAACGTCTGCTTGATTGCGTTTATAGAAATCCTTCCTCCTTTATAATCCTTTTGCAAATTTGCACATCATTAGGAAATATAACATAGACAGGTCAGGACTCAACTTATTTAAGAAAGGATATAGTTATTCACTAGTCACATAACACATAGGTCTAACAATTAAGTACAGGATAGCTTTAAGACTATTTAATAGACACAGCATAAATGAAATATTAGCATGAATTATTATCAAAGTCAGAGAATGTAATTCTTTTAAGTGTGTGCTGACTAACTGCCAAGACCAAATTAATTCTTACATTACTGAAGCCAATAAGAATAAAACATTGGCTAAATGTCAATATGTGATAAAGAAGAAGTTAGTGGGTCCCAAACAGCATTCAGAATATTTTGCTATTATTGTTGAATCTAAGGAAGTAAAAGTTATGTATCCAGCATCTGTACTTCACTTTATTTAATTATTTTACTTAAACTCATAAATCAGTCCTTCAAGGTGAGACTGTGTTTTTACCTTCTATGAAAGAAAAATATAGAAATGTACCCGTAATCAGGCCAGTATAGCAACAAATAGGCATATTCTTGAACCATTTTTAGTGACTCAAATTACATATTCTGATTATTACTTTTACTAATCATATATAATTCATCTATAAAATTCATGGAGGTTATAAACTGAACTGTAAACATATTGGAATAAGCACAAGGACTATATAGATAAACATAAAATGTCAACATGTAATGTCTCCATGATACACATGCATCTGGAATATGGATTCAATTCAGTACTGCTGATGCACCTGTGTTCCGTCAGTACTGCTAACTCCATGTACCAGTGTGTCTCTGCTGTAGGAAAGTACCATGTGCATCCTAAATTTTTAGTAGTAGCATCCCTGGTCTCCACCACTAAAAGCCAGTAACAATTCCTCTCCAAATCTGTGACAAACAAAATGTCTCCAGACATTGCCATGTACCCTACAGGAGGGACAAAATTGGTCATGTTAGATGACCTTAGAGGTAAGCTCTTAGTGAATACAAGCCTGGGTTTGTGTTGTGCTCAGTGCTGACATCTTTTCTTTCTTGATGTTGTTCTTATTTGTTTTACTTTTTTTTTTTTTTTTTTTGAGGTAGAGTCTCAGGCTGCCCTCAAACTCTTGGTGATCCTCCTACCTCTGCCTCCTGAGTGCTGGTATTAAAGGTGTGTACCACCACAACAGGCTGACTTTTGTTTTACTTTTTAATTATATTTGAGTTTATGTCCATCTCAATACTAAAGCCTTATTAAATTGAAATTATAAAATTAGAACTATTACAAATATGTATGTTACTTATGAAATGCTATAGCTCCATTAATCTCTAATGCACACGAATATTTAGATGAAGAATATTTTAAATGTGGAGTGGAGCATTGTGTGTGTGTGTGTCCACACGTCCACATGCATGTGGGTACAGCCTCAGGTGTTCTTCTTCAGACACCATCTACCTTTCGTGGTCTGTAATTGGCCTGAGAGTCATTATGTAAGCTAGTTGGCTTGTTACTGAGCATCAGTAAACCCCAGGGATCTTCCTGTCTCTGCCTCTCCAGCACTGGAACCCCAAGTGTGTGCCACCACTCACAGCTTTTTCCACGGCTTCTAAGAATTAAATTCATGCTGCATCTTTTCAATGCAAGCACTTTATCAAATGAGCTGTCTCTCGAGTCTATAAATGGGTTGGTTTTAAGGAAACTGGACATTATACATTTGGTGTTGCACTTGTGAGGAGTAAAACTAGCTTTTCCTGAGATCTAGTCTTGTAAACTAGGATATCAGAAAACCTGGAGGCAAGGGTGTCACGCGCAGTGCGCTGCTCTCATTACGTGCTACAGCCCACGTACGCTATGAAATCACTATGTCTAGAAGTGTAGTTGTTTCTGTTTGGAAATCAGGATGGCCACTGATGTGTAAAGTTTAACAAAAATAGGGGAATATGAGTTATCAGTATACTGTATGCTCATCTGTACTTCAGGAAACTGATTAGACATTCAATAAACAATCAGTATTACCTGTGAATGATATTTTAAGCTAATCACTTTCTTCAGAAATGCTTGTTTAAAAGACAGAGAAGACTTAAATTCAGAACATCAGAATTCATCCTAACTTTCACATGATCTTTTATATTGAGATGGGAAAATAATTTTGTCTCAGGTGACCTGATGGGGTAGCTTGGGTTGTCACACTCTTTTCCACATTGCTTATTATCAGGGACAGATCCATGAGGTTTGTCTGCCTATGAAGACTGGTCTGCCCTTTCCTCACTTCCCCACACAGCACACCACCACTCATTCAGACTAACCATGTGCACCTTACTTCTGGAGCACCCGTGCTTCTATGTCCTCATTGTCCATGTGTCTACATTGTGTCTTTGATAAAACTTACTGTATCTTACGGCACCCTTAAAAAGAGATGGGCTATGAGATACTTTTTACTATATTATTGTTATTATTGCTAATGTACTATGAAATATATATGTGTGTGTGTATAAACCATGCGTAACTTCATATACATGCATGCATATATTTAAGAACCCCTGCCTTTCCTTGTGCCTGGCTCCACTCTACCATTTATTCCTTCTTTCTCTATCAAGCGTGGAAGCTGTCTGTAGAGATCACAGAGTGGCAGGACCCCAGGTGTGCTGGCATCTGGAGAAGACAACCCTGGAGCCTGTTTTCTCATCCAGGTATTGTTTCCCAAAGTGACCTGGGGGTGTCTGGGTCTTCAAGAGCATCTCAGGAAATCAGCCAGAAAGAGCAACTTTCAAAATAGTATTTTGCTTTTTGTTCTTTTTCATCCTCTCTCAAATGGACAGAATAGTTAACAAGAGACTGAGATGCATTACAGTATAATCCTGACAGCAGGAGGTAATTTAATTCTCAATATATTTTCACTTTGAAAGATATAGCTATTTTTGTTTGTGTTGGACTTAATTTCATTTCTTGAAAACAAACTATTTGGGCTGGAGAGATGGCTTAGCGGTTAAGCGCTTGCCTATGAAGCCTAAGGACCCCGGTTCGAGGCTCGATTCCCCAGGACCCACGTTAGCCAGATGCACAAGGGGGCGCACGCGTCTGGAGTTCGTTTGCAGTGGCTGGAAGCCCTGGCGCGCCCATTCTCTCTCTTTCTCTCTATCTGCCTCTTCCTCTCTCTGTCACTCTCAAATAAATAAATAAATAAATGAACAACAACAACAACAAAAATTAAAAAAAAAAAGAAAACAAACTATTTAATGCATATATTTAACTTTCCTTATTTTAATTTCTTGATTTTTTTCTTCTTTTAGAAAGCAAAGGATTCCTGACATCAAAATGTTGGAGAAAAAAACATGTATATATACATTTCCCTTTTTATTGTTTTCTCAATGCTTTGCTATTTCTAAAATAAATGTATTTGACAGAATTTTACAGTTTGGTGGTTGCCTTTCTAAGAGAAAATCCCAAGTATTAGTTAGCTCTTAAACAGGTAAATGAGGTCTAGTTGTTAGCCTGAATCTTACAGAATTGCTTACCACAGACTGACCTCCCATTATTATGTCTTATACAGAAATTACCTAATGGCTCTCTGATTCAATTTCCCAATTTGGAGTTATTTATTACTTCTATTTTTTTTTGTTTTTTGTTTTTTTATTCTTTTGAGGTAGGGTTTCACTCTAGCCCAGGCTGACCTGGAATCCACTGTTGTCTCAGGGTGGCCTCACACTCACAGCGATCCTCTCACCTCTGCCTCCAGAGTGCTGGGATGAAAGGCATGCGCCACCATGCCCAGCTCTGTCATTTCTATTTTATTTTTGTTTTCATCAGCAATTTTATACATGTATGCAATGTGTTTTGATCATAGTCCTTTTACCATGTCCCTCCTCCCTAACCTTCCACAGAACTCCTTCTTGTTTCAAACTTTCTATTTTGATATATTTTTCTTGTGGGAAACCCCTGGGTTTAATTAGGGTTACCAATATGAACATGAATAGAGGATTATTTAAAAGAACAACTTCCCATCACTGAAGACAGGGTTTCCCCTTTGCTCAGCAACCACCACATAGCAGTGACTCCTCAGGAAGGAAGTTGGGCCTCGTGCCCTCCTCCATCAACCTTTATGAAATGTTTGTGGGTCTCAATATCATGCGATATCTGGAGGTGACAACAGTCACTGTGACATCATGCATGCAATGCCCATGTCCTATTTATTAGACAGTGTTCTGCAGGACTCTTCCCCATCCTCTGGCACGTACATGTTTACTACCCTTGGAAGGGGTGATGTAGATATCTTTTAAGAAAACTGTGTTAGTAACAAACTTCAACTTTCCTTAGTTCATATTTAGTAGAAAGCAGCTACAATGGTTAAGGAAAGGCGACAAAGCTGCTCACCTCACATCTTTCGAATATAGTAGCCCTGAAAACTTTTTCTAGGATTTTTTTCAGAAAAATAAAGTGTAGGAAAGGAGAAGTTCACACTTATGGGTCACCAACTAATCACTCAATCACAGTATGCCATTGAAGACTTAAATCAACCCTACTGTATAGTTCCATTTTATGTGTCACCAATTAAACACTCTATTGCAGTATGTCATTGAAGACTTAAATCAACCCTACAGTATTAGTTACAATTTTTTTTTTGTTATTGTAACAAAAGCAACTCAAGGAAGGAAGGAAGGGTTGATTTTGTTTTATTAGTTATGGACTTACTCAGTATGTAAACAGCACATGCTGCTGCCATCCTTCGCATTTCCTTGATGGTCAGGGATGTGGAACATTTTCTTCAGTGTGTGATTTTCATTTGTATTTCTCCCTCTGAGAACTCCCTGTTCAGTTCTCTGCCCCACTTTGTAAATAACTTCATACATTTCACATTTAGCAAATATTGGTTTGCAAAGTTATGTAGATCTTTGAAGTTTCAATATCCTTCATAGGCATAAATAATTGTTTAAAAGAACCATATTTGTTAGTATCATTACCGGTCTCAAGAGAAATGTTTTCTTGAAAAAAAAAATTTATTTCAGAGAGAAAGAGGCCTACACAGAGAGAGGGAATATTGGAGTGCTAAGGCCACTTGCAATTGTAAGTGAACTCCAGGCACATGCACCATTTTGTGCATCTGGCTTTACGTAGGTACTGAAGAATTAAACTCTAGCCATTAGGATTTGCAAGTAAGCACTTTTAATCACTTAACCATCTCTCTAGCAACAAAAGAAATATTTTAAAATGGGGACTCTACCAAGCTTCTCTTGACAAATACATGTTTCTCTCCCAGTCTCTCTCTCTCTCTTTCTATGTATGTGTGTGTGTGTGTGTGTGTGTGTGTGCGTGTGTGTGTGTGTGTGTGTGTGTGTGTGTGTGTGCATGTGTATCAAACTCTCAGAGTACCACTGTGGTTTACAACTTTAATCATATCAATTGGGATGCTGAGTTAGGAGGACTACTATGAGTTTGAGGACAGCCTGGGGTACAGAGTGTGTTCAGGATGGCATGGTCTAGAGTGAGACCCTGCCTCCGAAAAGTTTAAAAAAATTCAAAATTTCACATTAGTGTTCACATTTTATCAACTAACAATAATATCATATTCCTTTTTTTTTTTTTTTTTGGAATGAGGAATGAGTGGCTTACTGTACTGCCAGTTATGAAAATGTCTGCCAAAGCCTTAGTTTCTCTGTCAGTCAATCTTGACCAGTAAAAACAATATTCCTGAAGACTACAGCTAGCTCGGCTTGCTCAAACTAGGTGATGGACACTACAAACACCAGTGCAGTCTGGCAACTGTCCTTTAATGCAGCGCCAACGTTGCTAGGTCATTCTCTTACATCATCAGTACACACATCAAGTGAAAATAAAACAAAATACCTAACAATAAATGTGAACATCACTTTGAACTCATGGATTCTATAAAAATAAATCTCAGGCTCTCAGAAGTTTAAAGGCCACATTTTGAGATCTATTTTTTAAGTTATATGCTATCTTTGTCCTTGTAAACACAGTAAATGCAATTTAACCTCTCAGGCTGTCATGTGATTCTGAAGTGAATGTAGATGGACTCTTTGGTCCTCATGAATGACATTGAAAGGCAATGGATTTCTTTTAAGTGGTCCTCTTACTTCAGAATATATCCATTTATATTTTGTTAGATATTTTCCAATTAGTTTGAAAAAGCATATTTTCAATGCAATATTTTACAATGTTTGTGAATAACTAACTCTGTACTCTCTCTAGCCCCATATGAAATCATTCATTTGATAGGGGAGTAAGGCAGCCCCATTTTGTAGGCACCTAGCTAGGGTTACAGGTTCAGAAAAGGAAAACAGATATCTATGTGGCCTGACAGAGCCAATGGACACAGAAATAATATAATGGGTCCAGAAAGTAGAGGCTGAGAACTAAAATTAAAAAAAAAAACAATCTTGACTTCCAAAAGGTGAAAAGACCTGATTTGAAGATGGGGCACATTTACACAATGGGGTTCTACTTAGCAGTAAAGAAAAATGAAGTTATAAAATTTGTAGGAAAATGGATGGATCTGGAAATAGTTTGTTCTTAAGAAACATAAAACTGGCATATAAGCATCTAAAATATGTTCTACATCACTAGTCATCAGGGAAATGCAGATTAAAACTACCTTGAAGCCTGGCATGGTGGTGCACGCCTTTAATCCCAGCACTCAGGAGGCAGAGGTAGGAGGATCACAGTGACTTCGAGGCCACCTTGAGACTGCATAATGAATTCAAGGTCAACCTGAGCTAGAGTGAGTGAAACCCTACCTTGAAAAACAAAAAACAAAAAATAAACAACCAAAAAAAAAAAAAAAAAACTACATTGAGATTATATCTCACTCCTGTCAGATTGGCTAAAGTCATGAAAAAAAAATGACTATAAATGCTGGCGAGGATGCAGAAAAAGAGGAATACTTCTATACTGTTGGTGGGAATGTAATCTGGTCCAGTCATTGTGGAAATCAGTTTGGAGGTTTCTAAGACAGCTAAAAATAGATCTACCATATGACCTAGCTATAGTACTCCTAGGCATATATCCTAAGGACTCATCTCATTACTTTAGAGATACTTGCTCAACCATGTTTATTGCCACTCAATTCACAATAGCTGGGAAATGGAACCAGCCTAGATGTCCCTCAACTGATGAGTGGATAATGAAGATATGGCACATTTATATAATGGAGTTCTACTCAGCAGTAAAGAAAAGTGAAGTTATGAAATTTGCAGAAAAATGGATGGATCTGGAAAGGATTATACTAAGTGAGTTAACCCAGGCCCAGAAAGCCAAACGTCACATGTTCTCTCTCATGTGTGGATCCTAGCTACAGATGACTGAACTTCTGTGTTAGTAGGAAGAAAACTCAGTAGAAAAGGCCAGTGAGCTAGAAAAGAGATATAAATGGAAGAGAAAGGAATGAAGAGGGCTACTTAATAGGATGGTATTGTATATATGTAAGTAGAAATATAGATTAATGAGAGGGAAAAGGCCCAAGTGAGGTCAGGGGAAGAGACTGAGTAAAGGAAAGGTGGAGGGAGGGCTACTCAAAATATAAGAGGATATAAGTAAATCATATGGAATCCTACTGTTTTGGACAATGGAACACTCAGGAGCCATAGATTGTTACTAGAAAATTCTCAATGCCAGGGATGGGATACATTCCAGTGAGTTGTTGGCTAGGGAGGTCCCTGATACCACCAAAACATTAAAGGCCATTGCCAAGGCCCTTGGTTTCCCACCAGGAATAGATGGTAAGACCCTATTGCTGAAGAGATACAGAGAGGGGAAGGGGATATGATGGAGATTGGAGTTTCAAAGGGGAAAGTGGGGGAGGGAGGGAATTACTATGGGATATTTTTTACAGTTATGGAAGTTGCCAAAAATACATAAATTTTAAAAAGACTTGATTTATGCTTACTCCCCAGGATGTCAGCAAACCTACTTAAATTTAACCAGTCCTCTGTCTAATTCTTCAGTCTACCAGGCACTCCTCACTTGCACTCAGGCTAACCAACTCAGTCTAGCCAGACTTGATATTTAATTTTCATTCGCAAGAGTATTAAAAGGCAGGATTCAGGTCACTCAGTGGCTACCCCTCCCAGCTTCAGAATCCTGCCTTACTTACACTTTCTGCCTTACCTTCTAGTTCTGCTTTACCTGATAATAAATGTTGTTTAGCCTCTCCATCAACAGCATCTGAGCTGGTCATTCCTCCCAGGTTGCAAGTCAAGAGCTCAAGAATCACTGGTCTGGGGAAGGTTCTAGTGAGTGCTGACTGTTCAGTACCCGATCCCCTAAGTTAAGCACATCCATAGCTGATAAGGCTCCCTTGCTCTCAAAACCAGTAGCAATGTATTTAAAAACAATTAATTGAGGAAAAGAACCTTTATTTCTCATGTTTTGAAATCTGCCTTCCCTTGATCAATGTAGAGATAAGTATTTCATCTTTCATTGCCCATTTTTATACCCTGTGGTGAATTGCAAGGCTATAATTCTTACCCTTCTTGCGTTATTTATCCTTAGTAAATTTAACATATTTTTAAATAATTTCAATATTTTTTTTATTTTTTTCTATAGCATATGTTTATGGTTATTTGACCTATAATACAATTTAATTATGCCAGTTTCCTTCTTCTTAGTTTTACAATTTTAGAGAGCCTCTATGCATGCAACTGTATTTTAAAAAGGAAACTGTAATTTGACATTTCATAGAATTTTCTCTTCTTATATTTAAATTAGTTGTGTTTATTTTAGATTAGAGTTTACTGTAGCTATGAAAGACAGACCTCCACACATTCTGCTGCAGCAGCTTTCAACATTTATTTTTTACTTAATGTTTTGTCTTCTTGTATCTGATTGTAATAGAGAAGGTAAGAAAAGGGAGTCTTTTAAACCTTGAATACATATGAAAATAAGTTAATGAGCTTGAAATGTGAAGTTTAAGTTGTCTTATTCCATAGTATTACTTGAGTTCAGGATAAACAAATACAAAAGCCCAGCTGAATCCCCGTATGCCTCAGTTCAAAATGGTATTTAGAAAATAGGATTCAGAAAGGGTCTTTCTATTGAATGTTGCCGTATGTCTCATCTATTTCCTTTCTGTCAGAGGTGCAACAAAGTACACTGTAACTATCATGAATTCAAACTGCCATTTGTAATTCCAATTTATTCTTGCAGTGTTTTCCTAACTTTTGATTTTTATATTTTCTAACTTTTTCTTTATTATGAAACCTTGGTTTGTGACAGCGCTAATACTTTTCCTTAAGTGTTTTCACATTCAATGTTTATAACTCATGATAGTAATATAACTCCTAACAATACATCCTCTAGGTGGAGTATAAAATGTATTTATACTTCTTTCACTTTAAAGAATACTGCTAAGAATAGCCATTATATTTGTTTCATTTCCTTAAAATAATGGTTATGAATAGTAATACTGCTTACTTCATAGATCACTGGGCTCTTTTTCCTGCTTCATTTTGGGATTTATGGCCTTATAATTTTGCATATGTCATAAATTGATACAGTTCAAATGGCAACATCCCCTTAACCAGCGTTCTCTTAATTGCATTCTCAGGGAAGTTTGACTCCTTCGTCTTTCACCTCTGTTTCACCCCCCTGCCAGCATATAATTATATCTTGTGGGTTTTTTTTATAATACTCTCATTACTTTCAGCAAAAAGAAGGAATAGATATTAGAACAATTTATTTCTCACTGTTTCTTAATATAAAGATAAAATATTATCTACTCATCCCATTCCACCTTTCAGCGTAACTCGTATCATGACATATCCTCATAGACAGTTTCCTCATATTTTTGAAAACTGGGGATTTTCATTCTATACATGTGCATGATTCATTCACTCATCTTTATGGATGGCTTTTTGGCTTGCTTCCAAATCCAAGCTATTAGAACCAGTACTGAGTGGAAGAGAATTGTGTAGTGTGCTGTTGTACAGTTGAAGGATGCTAGTTACCAGATTCCATCCACCACATTCAAGTGTCCACAGGAAGCCTCTCTGGGCAATTCTCTCTGCTCTGTGCCACCTTTGCAGAAGAAACCTATTACAATATGACTACTGGTTAAAATTAGTTTGTATCATCTCTAATACATTGGACATATTTAACACAATTCAGTAGTTTATGTGTGTGGGTATGCATGCTCATGTGAATGTGGATATGTGTGTGGACCTCAGAGGTGCGGTTGGATATCAGTCTTTACCTTGCATCTTGTTTAAGGCAGGATCTCTTTGTTCACTGCTGTGATTCTTCTGTCACTGCCTCCTAGCTGGCCCTAGATGTGCTGAGATTAAAGTTGTACACACTAAAATGTACAGCTTTGTGTGGGTTCTAGGGATTCTCACGAGTGCCCTCTCAGCACCTGTGGTTTCCAACAAGCAGTTTATCTACTGAGATATCTCCTCAGTTCATAAATAGCTTTTGAACCAAAAAAGTAAGCACTGTATATAGTGAGAATATCTTCCTAATTCTTACTTAAAAATAAATAACTTGGGCTGTAGAAAAGGCTCAGCTGAGCCCAGGCGTGGTGGCACACACCTTTAATCCCATCACTCGGAAGGCAGAAGTAGGAGGATCGTCATGAGTTCAAAGCCACCCTGAGACTAGATAGTGAATTCTAGGTCAGCCTGAGCTAGAGTGAGACCCTACCTCAAAAAACTAAAAGAAATGGCTCAGCTGTTTAAGTGCACTTTCTGCTTTCTGCAGTAGCATGAGAATCTTGAGTAAGCTTTACACTGTCTGAGTTCTAATCTCCAGATCCCATGTAAAAGATCTGGGCAGGGCCATGTTCTCCTATGTCTCTAGTCCTGTTGAGAACCAGAGACCAGAGAATCTTCAGACCCTGCAAACTCCTGAGTCAGTAAAAGGAGACTCCTGCTCAAAACAAGACCAGAAGAGTGATGGAGCAGGACATCCAATGACACACTCCAGCCACCAGAGGTTAGCGACCCCTGCTACAGGCAGGCATATGGGATGCCACAGGAGTGTATATGCAACCATACACCACATATGCACATACCACATGCACAAAAGTAAGTAAACGTGTCTTTCAATCCAAATACAATTTTATGGGTTGAGGGCATATTGACATTGCAACTCTGATCCCATTTGTTAAAATTACTTTATCACATACTTAGAAAATGTTCTTACTAAACTTTACAATACATAAATTAATCATCACTACAACTTTCTCAAAAAAGTCATACATATATTTTCATCTCTTCAATCTTAACCACCACTAATAGAAATTTATCAATAGTTAGGTGACATGTACAGACTGGAGATGTTGATATCTTCTTGAGTTGAAAATACTCTCTTCCCTTACTGTCTTCACTAAGGATTCATTTAAAAAAGTGTTGTGGGCAGGAAATCCTTTCAAATATGCCACATTAACTGATGTTTATGGAACAACTGCTTGTACGTGAAACTCATTAATTATCCCAAGCTCCAGGTAGATGGGGTAACTGGCCTGAAATGGAAATTTCATATTGTAGTTGTATTCTTTTCACTTCAACTTGTATTTATTAACAATTACATGTATTGCTAAAATTATGACATTCTTTCTTTGTTTGCCATCTGGAGAAAAGAAATATGGAAAATGTAAAGAAATTCTATTTGACTAATCATCTCATAGTCCAATTTTACAAATTTCTCTGAGCAAATGGTGCCCAAAGTGATATTCTGAGAAAAGCTTCCTATTCAATGATTGAATGAATATTCTCTAAATAAAAAGTACACATTAAGAAATGTATAAAGTGTGCTGCTCAGACATTTATGATGGCCTGATTGGTAATTCCAAGAAATACTACAATAAAGGCATGTGTTGAATGTATAGCCTGGTCCTTCTTAAAACACTGACCTCAGAATGTTGTCAATGAAAGCAAACTTCTGTACATTACTTATCTACTCTTTGAAATACATGTGTGGAGTACAAATGATGAATACATTCTTGACCAGAGTCCTGTAAAGTCCACAGCAGGCTGAAACTCACATAGAAGTCTCAACTTCTCTGAGTTCTCAACTCTTTTTTCTTTTTTCTACCTCAGGAATACAGGGGGTTTTTTTTTCTTCCTATCAATGTGACATTTCACACAAAGACTAACCATGAAAGTAGGAATAAGACATGGACCTGGAGCTGATGGTAGAGAAGAACAATTGCCTAGCAGAGTGTGAGGCCCAAGGTTCAGTCCCAATCCCAGAAGAAAAAACAAAAAAAGAAGATATAATAGCAACAATTAAAATGAAACAATGAAAATCCCTCAAAATGCTTGAGCTTAAGGTGTTAGAATTCAAAGTATTGTTTTAAGTTTTAATTAATGTAAATAGTTACAATTTTCTTAGGATTTTCTTCAACAAAGAATATTTTTTTTTTTTAACATCAAATCCATTTTGTTTAGCTGTTCGTGAGCTACCATTACATAATGTTAATGGCACTCTTTCCAATGGGTGTGGATTTTCATTTTTATTCTGTGAAATTAGATATTGGTTAAGAGTTGAAGCCTGTTTTTAACTCCTGGCATCAGATTTTCTTCTGTATTGCAAGAGGAAATGTATTTAAATATTCAGAGATTCTCCATTCCCAACATATTGAAATAGGTAAGATATTCCAAGTTGGCAGTTGTAAATTCCACAACAAAAAATACTCAAAGTAGCTGGGTGTGGTGGTACACACCTTCAATCCCAACACTTGGGAGACAGAGGTAGGAGGATCATCATGAGTTTGAGACAACCCTGAGATTCGTGGCCAGCCTGGGCTAGAAAGTCACTAGTTCTTAGACTTTTCTTTTGCAACTCATTTTAGGCAACTTATTTTCTTACTCCTTCTTCATTATAAGATTACCATACCTTTGAAATACTTCTCTAAACCTGAAACTTTGGGAGTGTCTTTGTAAGTCATAATGCACTGTGATGAGACTGATGTTTAGAGCTAGGCCACATGGGGTTTGGTGTACGTAGAAGCAGTCATTGTCTAGGGAAAGTGTGTTATCTGACGTGTCAGTATGAAGGCACAGGCCACTAGCACATGGGCAGTGATGTCAGCCATGCGGTCAGCTGGATCACAGGCTAACTGAATGTATCTGTGATGTTTTCTATGCTGAAAATGTAAGGAATCTGCCTTTTGCACTCAGCAAAAGCCCTGTGATTTGTCTATAAACAAAATAGTCAATGGGAACCAAAGTAATCTGAGTAAACTTGCATCAGTATTGGTACAAGAGACGCCATCTAACTCCTATTGTCTTGGAACTTTTATCTGATACGGCTAGTTCAATATCTGGAGAGGGTCAGAAATAAACAGTGGTTGTGAGTTAAAAACAAAACAAAACTTGGATATCTGGCTGCAATACAAGGAAATAATCATGCAAGGTAATGTGGAATGTGGCACTGTCACCATTAGGTGATCATGGCCCAGCCACAAGTATGAGATATAAATATAGAAATTGAGTTCTTTTACTACAAAATCAGGTTAATGAGTGGAATATTACATATTTGATTGTAGTGAACATTACCAAGCCTCATAGATAGAAACAGCAATTGTATTTCTGTTTAGAATAGGAATTTTGTTACAGACCAAGGCAAACACAACTTTATTCTGATGTCCTTATACATTTAATTGAGGCTCCTAAAAACTGAAGAGTTCAATAAAGTAAGAATATGAAAGAGTCAGTTTAGAGCTTTCATGAACTAATATTGATATTGGATATTGGGAAAGATTGGATATTGAGAAAATCAATACAAGATTACTGAAAGGACATTATAGATATTTATTTAAATCTATTTTATAGTGAGCATTCATTGAAGAGAGTACTAATTTTCAGTGAATGCTGACAATTTTGGAAATATGATCCTAATTTCACAAAAGAAAAATATTTTATATATCATCTTAATTTATTAATAAGGAATTTTGCTTATTCATAATTTCAATTATGGCCTTTGAAGTTAATTATTTAATGTATTTGTGGTGTGTGTGTGTATGTGTATGTGTGTATGTGTGTGTCTAGGCACATTGGGGCCTCTTGCCACTGCAAATTAATACCAAATGTTTGGGTCACTTTATTGGTCCAGTTTACATGTGTCGTGTGAGGGCTGGGGAATTGAACTTGGGACCTGGAGAGTCGAACATGAGTCTTTAGGCTTTGAAGGCAAGTGTCTTAACCACTGAGCCAGCTCTTCAGCTTTCCTTTTATCTCAAGAAATTCACATTTTGTCTCAGAAATGAAACTTAGGCTGGGCGTGGTAAGCACACAACTTTCATCCCAGCACTTGGGAGGCAGATGTAGGAGGATTAGAGTGAGTTCAAGGCTAGTCTGAGACTACATAGTGAATTACAGATCAGCCTGTACTAGAGAGATCCTACGTGGGGAAAAAGAAAGAAAGAAAGAAAGAAAGAAAGAAAGAGAGAGAGAGAGAGAGAGAGAGGGAGGGAGGGAGGGAGGGAGGGAGGGAGGGAGGGAGGAAGGAAGGAAAGAAACTTAGTATAAAGGTTTTATACATTATCTAAAACCATTCTTGTGAGCTAGACAGTGTGCCTCATACTTAGAGTCCCCCCACTCGGGTATCTGTGACATAAGAAATGTAACAACTGTGAGGTCAATCTGGTCTGTATAGTGAGATTATGTCTCATAGTAAAATAAAAAATAAAAATCATGTGCTGTCTTAGTTCATTAAGGAAGCAAGTCAGTACTGCTATGTCTTCCACGTCTGACTGTTCCTTCTTTTCATTCATACAGTATGTGAAGAATAGAAAGTCAATTAGTGAACTGGTCCGTGGTTTAGACTAAGAGCCATGATACCCACTGCTGTGGGCTGTGAAGCACTGTGTAGCCAGCATCGGCGGAGCACCAGCTAAGACTGGGAGCCATCAGGTATGTTGATGAAAGATTCTCCTTACCACCATAAGGAAAACAACTTTGAACAGTTCACGGCAGAGGCTTGATCAGCCCTGTAGAGGTGAGCATCCAAGGTCCTGTCAGTTTGATCTTTGCTCCAGTGTTTGTCCCACAAGTACACTTGGTTTTCTCTACCACTCTTCATTCTTTTGATATTTCTGACCCGCTCAGGTTAATCAAAGGTGGTTCTGAAATGAATACCTTCCTCAGGAGTAAGCGGAAGGCATTCACTGTGGTGACATCACGCCACACAGGGCCTGAAATCATTCCATAGAGCAAATGCCTGAACATTTGCTCTTGCCTTCTTCTGAGAAGCAGAATTTAACTTTCTCAGGTTCAAAAATATGAGACACTGCAAAAGCTTATTTCACACTTAAAAGCAGGCATTATCTGGCTTCAGTAAACTCATTTCCCCCATTGTCCTGCTTAATAAGAAAATGCTGTCATTAAATTCTTATGCAAAATTCACACACACACACACACACACACACACACACACAAACTAGAGTCAGATTGAAATCTTCCTGTTGTTATAATACTTAAATTCCTGTATAGCTTTCTGATTATACTATGAGCTTGAAGACAGAGGGCAATCATAACTACTTAAGAACAGTAGCTCTGTGAATACTTTTGGGAAAAGTCTCACTCAGAATCAGACACATAACTTGGTAATAAATTTTAAAAAATTATTATCTAAACACGTTGCATGAAATTACTCATTTAAATGTGTTTTTCAGGGGCTGGAGATATGGCTAAGTGGTTATGGCATTTGCTTGCAAACCCTGAGGACCTGAGTTTGATTCCCTAGTGCTCATGTAACATCAGATGTACAAGGTGGCACATGTATCTGGAATTCATGCGCAGTGGCTGGAGGCCCAGGGAAGGGAGGACAAGAGCAAGTCGAAGGGAAAATGTGCATGATCAAAGCACCCAACTTAAATGTGTGGAAGCATTACGGTTGGACTCAATGTGGTTTTAAATTAGTATATATTAAAAATCATAATAAAATATAATGGAATAAAAAACATCAACATACCTTAAATCTTTCTCATTATGCTTTTTGTAAATCTATGTTAGGAATAATATATTATTTGAAATGAAGAAATAGTCCTTTTTTTTATAAAACTACAATTTTATCACATTACAAACATATCATTATACATTTCTGAATATTGTTTGATTGATTTTTTTGTACCTCAGTGTTTAATGTCTCTATATAATTGAATCAAAAATAAAACAGCAAACATTCATGGTTTCTCAATTTGGGGTGTATTTATACTAATAAAGAACACTTGATATTGAAGTGAACATTATAGTACCTGTCATATACTCTCTTAGAAATTATCATTTCTCATTCTTTTTTTCATCAGGAACCTAATTTCCAGATATTAAAGAACATGGAATATATGCAATCTAAAGATTTATTACTAATTTATTTAGAAAACAATTAAAGCAGACATCTATAAATTCATTAACTTATTCTTCCTTAGAACCCCAAAAGATAATGTTGGATTTACAATAGATTAATTGAGAAATCTTAAATAATGTTCTTTCTAATATTTGTATACCTTTCCTAATGTCACAAAGGAGCATTAATTTTAAGAGTAGGATTGCACTAAAGAAAATTTTCAGCAGTTAGAGATGCACTTCCTTGCAAAGCCTGACAGCCTAAACTCAATTCATAGTACCCATGAAAAGCCAGACACACAAAGTGGCACATGCATCTGGACATTTTTTTTTCTTATAGTGGCAGGAGGCCTTGACAATACCCATATTTACTTTGTCTCTCTGTCTCTCTTTTCTAATTTCTGTCAAATAAATAGTATATATATATATATATATATATATATATATATATATATATATATATATATATATATGTGACTGGGGTCTGGAGAGATGGCTCAGTGTATAAGCTGCTTGACTGCAAAACCTAATGGCCCAGGCTTGATTTCCCAATACCCATGTAAAGCCAGATTCACAAAGTGACACATGCATCTGGGATTCGTTTGCAGCAGCTAGAGGCCCTGGTGTGTTCATTCTGTCTGTCTCTCTTCTATCTCTCTCTGATATCAAATAAATAAAAATATTTTTATAAGACAAAATTTATAGACTTTTATAAACAGAGACAAAATTAAAATTTTGTTTGTTGGAATTATAAGCAAAATTTAAAGGCTACATTTCCAACTTTGTGGAAACTGTAAGTAATTTAATAATAATGAATATTGAAGAAATTTAGAGGACTCAAAAAAATTCATATTGATACATTTTAAATGAAAGTAATTAAGATAGTGATAAATTGGTACATAACAGAAAATAAATACAAAGTTTAGAAAGAAGTTCACACTTGCATGTTCATCTAACTTGGCCTTCAATAACCTCAGAAGCATGTGTGGTGTAGTGTCACAATACAATAAGAAAGAAAGGTCTCGTTAGTAACGATCCGAGAATGACATTTTTGTAGGAGTTACAAATGAAAACATGGAGGACACATGCAATGTAGTATAAAGACAATGCTCTCCTTCCACCTGTGCTACAGAGTCACCTCTGCCCCTCCGGAAAGCCAAGGGCAGCTGCAGTCAGCAGAGACGTGAGATGCTCTCAGGTGCACACCAGCTCTGAAGGAAGTTGTCTTTTACTTGGCCGCATGGCAAGTTAAAGCCAAGTGGTGGACATAATTTCCATTCTCAGAAACAATGGGATCTTTTGCTTATGTTTATTTTTTTGTACTTTATGTACTTTTCCATTACATTACAGCTAAATTGAGGAAGAGAACATGTTTAATCCTTCCAGGTATAGAAACCTTTAGCAGTGCCTAGAGAAACTCTGGAAGCCCACATACTGCTATGCTCTGCTCCTAAACTAAGCCTTAAGCCCCACTATCAAACTCTGATGTAAAAAGCAAAGGCTTTCCATGAGCTTTGAGCTGAAAAAAATTGTACTTTCCATCACAAAGGTCTATTGAAGTGTTAAAAAGTTTAGTGTATAGGAACTGCTTAGTTTTGTATTTCTTTATTACTATTTCCCCTACAAGTATTTTTTAATGTAGTAGAATAATTCAGGCTATAATTTTGACTAACATAATAATGATAAAAATTAGAATTTTAGTGTGCTAGAGAGATCACTGAGCAGTTAAAGGCACATACTTACAAAGCTTGATGGTGTGGGTTTGGTTCCCCAGTACCCACATAAAGCCAGATGCACAAGGTGGCACAAACACCTGGAGTTTCTTCACAGTGGTAGAAGGGCCTAGAGCATGTTCTCTCTCTCTCTCTCTCTCTCTCTCGCTCTCGCTCTCGCTCTCGCTCTCGCTCTCTCTCCCTCCCTCTCTCTCTCTCTCTCTCTCTCTCTCTCTCTCTCTCTCTCTCTGTCTCTCTCTCTCCCAAGTATTTTTTTTTAAATTAGAAACTTAAAGTCCCTGTAGTAGAAATGCTTGATATTGAAGGAGGATAGGAGAAAGCTAGCGTTTTAAAGGCAGCTTTAGTTAGAGATCGATTTCCAAAGAGAGAAACAGGAGATTGCACCCCACATGAAACGTCTTATGAAACACTTAACTAGAAATGGAACTCTTGTCAGATCGAGACTTGTCTACAGCGCCCCCTGCTGCCAGTCTAGCATGCTACCTAGACAGATGGCCCAGGTGAACTGGCCCAGGGATCCACCCTCTAAATCGACCAACCAATAGGATCTTCCCCTTGCCTGTAAAAGCTTCTGTCTTCTTCCTGTTGCTAACTAACTCCACCTGGCTCTGCTCAGTTCCACCTTTTTTTTTTTTTTTTTTTTTTTTTTTTCCCCCCCCTCATGGTTTTGCTGCTCAGCTTCGTCTCTCTTCCTTAGGACCACAGGGATACATGACAGTCCTGCTCCCGGGTGAGGGAGGACATGAAACTGCTTCTTGGTGGAACTGTTCTGCTGGTGTCTGAATCTATCATGTGCATATTTGTCTTATCCTCCAGATCTACCACCTGGTGCTCTCACCTACTCTCAACTTGCTACCTGTGTAACTTCTTTAAACTCGGGATATCCATGAGTGTAAATCTTTTCATTTCCCCTCTGAATCTCTTGGAATCTGCTTTGATATCTGCTCTCTCATGTTTTTCCTTGAGCCTCATCATTTGTTCTCTTAACTGCTCTAAAAGCACATGGCTGATGTCATGCTGGTTTCTCCTAAGTTTCCCTACACAAGCGCCTAATGCCTACTTCCCACGTGTGTGTGACTCTGTTCTAGCTTTCCTCCCTAGATCCAAAATCTCCCTAGAGCAAACCCTACAGTTTGTGATTTTACCCCTCAATAAACTTAACAATTCATAATTTAACCTTCTGGAGTCCATTTTTATTAATTCTTCATTAAAGGTAGGACAGAACCCATAAATATGGGGTTCATAAAGTTTTCAGGACCGCTCCTGGACCCCCAAATACAAACATCAATACCTTTTCTTTGTATAAAGAAAAAAATGGCATTTTAAAGAATATATTACTAATCACGAAGCTCTCCTGGGCCCAGTTAAATTGTGATATCTTTGGACTGAGGTCATAAGTTTTCGGAGTAAAAACAAATGTGAGAAATGGAAGTGCACTACTCTCATGAGAGGCTGAAGTCTCATGGAGGGCTGAGGAGATGGCTCAGTGGGAAAATTGTGGCTATCCAAGCTTGAGGACCTGAATTCAATTCCCCAGAACCTGTGTAAAATTCTGGGTATGGTGAGCACCTATAACCATAAGGGAAGTTATAAGGGAGCATCTATAACCATAAGGGACTGGGGCTCACTAAGGCTCATTCACTTGCTAGTCAAATTGACTCAATGAATTCTAGCATTCAGTAAGATCCTATCTCAAAAAATAAGGAGGACATGACAAGTAAGATCCCCTCCCCTCTCAACCTTATCAACCTCTGACATCCATATGCATGCACACACACACATGTATCCAAACACACATGTGCTCCACACATTACCAACACAAACACATGATTAAAGGGGAAAAAAAAGACCTGCTACCTTCAGCTACAAAAGTATATTTCCAACTTTGCTCCTAACTTCAAACTCTACCACTTTTTTTTTTTTTGTGGTGATTAAGACTCAGTGACTTCCATCCTGCTCCTAACAGACTCCATGAGATATTTTGATGACTGCCTAGAAAGCTTACTTACTCTGATAATAGGAACAAAGTTACTGTGGGCATAAACATGACGACAAAGCTGTTGGTGGGATTAAGGGTCTCCTCTCAGTCCTACATCGTTTTGGAGGAGCCGTGTAAGTCTTTGCATGCATTTCCACTTTTTAACATTAACAAGCCTTCAAGCAAGCAAATGCATGGGGAAGAGAAGTAAGCCTCTGGGAGGGGCCTGGTTTCCCAAGGAGAGTGGGCACTTACTTGGAGATGCTGTTATCCACAGAGCATGCGTGTTACAGTGGAGCTGCTCTGAAATGCAGCGCTGAGTCCCTCTGTCCAGGAGGAAGCCTTGTTTCCTGCACTGCCTACCATACTCACCAGCAAGTCATATGAAGGTAAGTTCTTCACATCAGCACAAAGGTCAGTCCTGTGGGACTTTGGAAACAGCCCTCATTTGCCCTGAGAATCTCCACCTTCCCTCTGTGTGGAAGTCTGAAAGGTGGGACCTGTTTTGTGTGTGACGGCGATGCAGAGTCAGTGATGGAGATCAAGTGGCACTACATGCTGAAACCAAATCTTTACACACGTGCTGCATTACAAGCAGGACAAAGTAACTAAATTCTTATGAATTAAATTTGTATCAATCAAATATCTAAGGGACATTGGAGTTTGAGTTTTGGAGTTGAGCTCCCTTCAGGAATTGTGTAATTTAAAATTCCATCCCAGTCTCAGATAACATCTGCATATCCCTAGGTGTGTGTGATGTTGTATGTTCCTATCCAACATAGTGTAATTGTTGATGTGCTTCTGGAGGGACCACCCCATCGATGCTATTGGATTCAATTTGGCTAAGTGATAGAATCAGAAGTAAGCTCTGTACTATTGAAGATAAATAAAAGGCTTGAAAGGTATTTTGATACAATGGAGAAAAGCCTATACTTAAAAAATTCTGCTTTATTTAGTTAACTAAAGTTTCAATAGCAGAAAAAATACAGTGAAAATTACTTTTTTGCCTTGGGTATATTTCTTGGGCATGTTCCCACTTATTACGATGGGGCTTCCCTGGAGCAGGGACAGAGGCTCACAGATGGGGCACCAGATTTCTGAGCTGAATGCACACTCACACACACACGTCTTTTGTAGTAATCAGAATCTTCCCCTTCTCTGTATATGTGACATGCATTATGACACATCTTTTACTATTGTCATTATACTCTTATTTAACTGTCCCTTTTCCTTTAGTATGATCAGTCGGCCAAGATGTTGGGTTCCAGCTCCAAACATACAAATATTTCAAACCTAAGACAGTCTATCTTATTTTCTTCCAGTCCATCTTATTTTCTTCCACTATGCTACTTGTTTGGTCATTTAAGTAAACACTAAACTACATACAATTAACTGTGAATATGCCTTCATGTGAATCTTTTCCCTTATTTCCTCTCTTTCTCTCTCTCTCTCTCTTTCTTTCTGTTTTCTCAGACTTTTTCTGTCTGAATCATATTTCTTTCTTCATCTCTTTCTTTGTCTTATCATTGTCCAGAGACAAGTCAGTGTATTTTTTAGATGGGACTCTGATTCATTATTAGAAGTCTGCTATGAGTTCCCATAGTCTTACAGAACAGATATTTTGACTGCAGTGCGCCAAGATTACAGTATTTCTGTTAAAGCTGGTCAGTTCCCTTCTCAGTGGTCATCAGCACAGAACCCCTGCCTCTCCTTGTGCCTGGCTCCACTCCTCCTTTGATTAAGTGTGTGTGTATGCGTGTATGCATGTGCGTGTACATGTACGTGTGTGTGTAAGATGTGCCTTCATACCTGAGATGGACCCTAAAGCCAATGGTAATGTACAACCCTAGTTTTGTAAACTTTTGATCCTTCTCATCCATTCTTTTGCACTGTTTTACACGGATTCCTTAAACTGTGAACCTAACATATGGTTGGCAGAGAAATTCTTCTTCTTGACAAATACATATGGTAGATCCTCACATAATTTTCTTGTGATCATAGAGGTGTAGAAGTCCGTGGAGGCAGATGTGAAATGACTCTATTGGACTTAGGTTACATTAGCAGTTTGTTCTTTGTGGAGCTGGTTCACTTGGTCCAAAGCAAAGTACTCTGGGCTATGACAAAACTTTGTTAAGATAAAAAGGATTTATTTAAGCCATTATATATTTCTTGTGTATGTTTACATCATTTCACAGTTTTTCCAACTCACAGACTGCCTAACAGATTGTACTGTGAGCCACATGTTGAGTACTGTATTTGTTATGTTAGAACACGGAAAAACAATAGCAGCATATTTTAGTGAGAAAAAAAAGAGTACATATAATTCACTAAAATAGTAGAATAAAAATGACATTTATTTTTAAATCAGCCCATTTTGTATGAAAGAAAACACCATCAAAATAATACATTTCTTGAATTCCATAAATTAAAACATAAGAACAAATATTTTATTTTTAATCACTATTATTATTTGTACAAATCCTTTAAATGTTAATTTGTGATGCAAGTAGAAAGCTTCTTAACATTAACCAGCCACTGGGATAAAATATGTACATCTGTAAACCTACAGAAAATATTTTCTTAATTCTCTTCTAAAGTACCAAAATCTCTGAATTTTGGTGTTTTGGCTATTTTAGATAGAATAATTTCTGCTGGATCACATTGCTTTCATCTTGCTCATTGAGGAAAGGATATCTCAATACACAACAGAGATCTGAGCTCACAAGAAACAGAGGTATAGATCCCAGCTTAAATCCCCTAGCAATCTTTGCTTGAGGATTCCGGAAATGTGATGCCCTCACAAAGTGTCTCTCCGTCGTTGTCAAGTACGGAAGGAACTTAACAATGCCAGCCCTATCAACCTCAAATGATTTGCAACTCTCAATTCTTCATACTTGCAGGTAAATACGTATGTTCCATCTCTTTTGAGTAAATTCATTGCAGTTTCCAGAGAAACAGGTAAAATATCCAACCTAGTTAAATATTGTACAAACCTGAGTGATTAAAATGGTGATTAGGTAGAGTTGGTATATTTTGGGTCCAAAGCCATTTATTGCCCACATATGGTTTTACCTAACATCCTTGTGATTATCAGATAAAATTCCTTTTAGATTACACAAAGGTTCAGCCTACCCAAAGGCTAAGAATGTCACCAAGTATTATTGAGGACTATAGCAGGAATTTCCTGGCTTGCTGGAAGCTTTCCTATCCAATGCTTTCACCAATGTATTTGAACTGTGATTTGATTTATGAATTTTGATTTCATTACTACAAAAAATGCAGGTAACTCTTACTATGTTTGACATGGTACCAATGCAGGAGAGGGCTCTGGCTGGGATTAGAACTCCCATGCCAGCAGTTCTCAGGTCTATGGTTTATGTCCCTGTTATCAAAGCACTGAAAATGCAGACTTTCAGAAGGATAAAATGAGAGATTTATTTCATGGAGTTAAAATAAGAGAAAAAGCAAAATAGGAAAATGCCAAACCAATTGCCTTGGCAGACTACAGCTGTCTGGTACTTTCTCATCCAAGATGGCTGAACATAAGAAACTGCTATTCCCTTCTCTGTTACAGTAGCAGCTTCCCGCTTCTGAGGTAAACAGACCACTTGCTACGTGCTGAATTATAGTAGGTGCTTATTATTGCCAGACACAACCTCTTCTAACTCAATGGAGTAAAAAGTTCCAAAAGCATGACCCCCCCCACACACACACACACAAGTACTCAGAAGGAGGAAATGGCTAAGAGAAAACAGAGGCTGCCCTTGGCAATAATCTTGAGAACCTTACCACATAGCTGAGGGCCATGTTTGCTCATTCCCCCCACCTGGCTGCTATGGTATCCACCCTACCGGGATCGAATTCACTCTGATGCTAGATTGTAAAATGAAAGTGCAGACTGTGATCAGGCCAGGGTTTTTTTTAGGAGTGATCCCAGCTTTGGTCCCCATGTAAATGAACTGCTCTCTCCCACTCTCGCTGGTGTTGCAGTAAACATTCCAGAGAATTCCTGCTATGTTTCTTCTTCAGTTTTTCAGGCTTTCCTTCTGTGGGTATGACCTCCCTAAGTCAGTGTTTCTCCTGGGACCAACAATGAATCTGGTTTCTCCGTACACATCCCCTGAGCCCAATGATGAGGATCATTGTAATTAGATGTCTGGTTCACATAACTAGCTGTGATATCTGAGTGTGAGCACCCTCTATCTTTCTACCCAACCCCTTCCCCCAGAAGCATGTGAGAAAAAGGCTCCCAGATTCCTGTCCAGCTTCCCAGACTTGCTTCTTCCACCTAGGGTGCATTCCTGACTTGCTTTTTCTCTTCTCTTTACTCCCTAAGATAAATCTCCTAATTTACCGTGCTCTGAGACTGTGTTTTCAATTTTTAGATAACTTGAAGTTCTGTTCAGAAATTGGGGTTCACAGACCTAAGGGTTTCCTGCACATTTATGGGGACTTAATCTCTCCCAAGACTCCAATCCAATATCATGATTTTAGATTTTTTTTTGTTACTTCCGTGTTACTGAGAAAGTATGGAAAATTGGGACTGGAAGTAGCGCAGGTACTGAGTTGTTTGGAACTGGTTTGTCAGAGGAATATGGACTATCTGCGACTTTGACTCAAGAAGCCTTACAATGAGGTCAGCATATCTTAATGGAATTTGCTTGTGGGCTTCTTGTAGCCCTAAAAGCTGTGGAAAATGTGAACAATAGACACCTGGCTCAGGAGCTTTCAGAGGGAATTTAGACGTCCCTTGCCAATCTACCAACATAGGCCAATACAGTGATAATCTTGGAGTTCCATCAGTGTGATCATAATTTTGGGATGTCCCTAGATTCTTGTCTTATGAGTCAAAGAATTTAAAACCACAGATCAGAGGATAAGATTTAGACAAAGTTTATTAGATTAAGAGAAGAAAAGTGCAGAAAGAGTAGAGAGCTCCTGCTCATTAGAAGGTAGGAGAGGGTAAACGCTCACCTCTGAGAACCAAATCGGGGTCATTTGTAGGTTCTGAGTGGGGCCCTTGACTCTGAGTTTGGGGCCTGAGATTTACCAACGATAATGGCAGGATCAGGTTTAATGCTTACAGGAATCTTAATTCTAAGAAAGGGTGACTCCTGTCTAGAGTGGGATTCAGCTTGTTTATGAAAAAACAGTTCTAAGGTATTCCTTTAGGCAAGAGGTAAGGAAACACTAGATCCTTCTCTGACCTTTGGCAAAGTGAAGATTCAAGGGCAGGCTCAAAAATATTCCTGCTTTTACTTTTGTAGATTAAAGGCCTGTACTGTTTACTGGGTTAGAGTCAATTCATGTGATATTCTGGATAAGAATCTGGCTGCATTCTGACTGTGCCCCAAGAACTTGATGGTGATGAACTTAAAAGTAAAAGCTAATGTGCTCTGTGAAGGAAAATATCTGGGCAGAAAGGCCATGAGTGTGTGGAATCACTTCCCTTTTCTTCCCTGACTCAAATCTACAAAGAAAGAGGGAAAATAGAGAACAGAAAGATAAAATCACAACATTTGATAGGGAAACAAATGTATGAATCTTTAAAGCCTCGGGCCCAAAGATTGCAGCTGCTTTGGCTGCCATTGTTGGAAAAACTGCCTTAAAGAAAAATCTACTGAGTTGTACTGGGACAATAGAAGAAAGGTCCCATGGTGAGTGAGACCTAACCCATTGAAGGCTCAAAATAGAAAGAATTCCCATTGTTTTCAATGGAAAATGTTGGAAGGGAGAATGCTGAAGGAATCTCTTCTTTACAAGATAACCACAGAGAGGTTGATACAGCTGTATTCCAGGCTTCATCCCAGTCTGACAGCAGAACTGTGTTGCAGTCAGGTTAACATTGCTAGCCCTGATCAGATTGTGGGAAAAAGGGGTTTATTTTGGCTGACAGGCTCAAGAGGAAGCTCCATGGTGACAAGCGAAAACTATAGCATGAGCAGAAGGTGGACGTCACCTCCTGGCCTACATCAGATAAACAATAGCAACAGGAGAGTGTGCCAAATACTGGCAAAGGGGAGCTGGCTATAATACCTATAGGCGCACCCCCAACAATACACTCCCTCCAGGAGGCATTAACCTCCAAATTTCTTTCAGCTTGGAACCTAGCATGCAGAACCCCTAAGTTTATGGGGTCACCTGAATCAAACCACAACAACTTGGAAACATTTGCCATGTGGTACTGGTTTCAGAAGAATGAAAGCTTCAAGATGGATGGTTCACGGAATATTGCATTCCAGTTCCAGAGAGCCACTTGCACTACGTAACATGATACAGTATCAGAGCGTCTGCATGGAAGCCATGAAAAGAATAAGACTGTGAAGATTAAGTTACAGCGGAGACTGCAGAAATGCAGAGGTGCCAGAACCGTGAGATATCTGCCAATAAAAGCTATAGTGCTAGGGTGATTGTTGCCCAGGTAACAGGCTACAGCCAGCACAGTTGGAAGGGTCTGAGCTATCCAACCTTTCAGAGCCTACATGATTTCACCATATTGTTCATGTAAGGTTTGGAGTTTTCTCCCCTAGGTTTTGGTGTTACTATGGTCCAGTCTTTCCTTCCTATGCCACCATTCCTTGCTTTTGGAAAGAGGGTACTTTTTCTGTGCACTATGACATGTGGAAAGTATGGAACTTGTGTTTTGATTCTACAGAGCTCACAGTTAAGAGCCTGCTTTGAGCCGCAGATGAGACTTCAGACTTTAGATATTTGAAGTGTTGGGAATTTTAAAGACTACAGTAACTTTTGAAGTTGGACTGTATATAATTTGCATCATGAGTTGGCTTTGAATCTATGGAGACGAGGGGTAAGAGTTTATATATTAAATATGATATATTTGGATATCAAATTGACAAGCAGTGGACTTTGATGTCTTAAGTTAATTGTCAATTTGACAGGGTCTAAAATCACCTGTGAGTGATTATATAGTTTATGTTAGCCCCTATGGAGGTCTTTAAGGGATTTTCTAGATTTGATTAATGTGGGTAAGAGACCCACCTTAGCTGTGAGCAGCACCATTCCAAGGGGTGGGGAACTGGACTGTATAAAAGGAGAGAAGTGGCTGGGCTGCAGCACTCACTGTTCTCTGCTTTTTCACTAGAAGAATGTGACCAGCTACTTCAATTGTATGCCACCATGGCTTCCCACTTCTGATGGACTGTAACCAGGAACTGCAAGCTAAAATTATTCTTAGTCTTTCCTCCCTTAAACTAATTTTCACATATACTGTTACAGCAACAGAAAGTTGACAGATACAGTCACTTACATTTGGTTAAGGAATAAATAATTAATCCTTTTCTAGCAAGAAATATATAGTCATCAATGCTTAGTTAACTAAGTCAGCTAACTCTGTAAATTAGCCTTTTTTTGTCTTAGTCAGATAAGCTGAAAGACAAAAACCAAAACATAACATGGAAAAAAAATGTATTAAATGTTTAATCAATGTTTACATCATTCCTTTAGTATTGTTCAAAAGCAATGAGAATATCATGGACTTCTGTCATTGTCTTACTCTAGAAAAGGAAAATCTGCCCAGGAAATAGAAGGAGTGTTGGAGGAAAACAAATGAACAAACCAAAAAGGTCAAGATTGATTCCACTTGATTGTACTATTGACTTATTTGTCACTATCTATTTAGAAAATATGGATGAAATTTTCTGAAGGAAATGCGTGTTTCCAGAAGGCAGAATCAGCAGGTCAGGTATTTTAGTAGTCTTCTCTATTCCTCATTTTAGAATGAATATGGAAGACAAAAAGAGTTTCAGGGAACTTAATGGATTTAAGGTGGAAAGATATGTAGGAAATTAATCCTGAAAACACATCACTTACCATTGTCTGTGCTCCATAGAAAGAACAACCCTCTATATCTACAAACTGTATTTCCTTCCATGGAAAACTTGGTTATTATACTCTATTACAGATTTGTTAATAGTCTATCACTTTGCAGAGAGAAAGACATGTGCTCAGTACATACAAAATGTCATATATGGTTCTAGCCTCATGTTTGAAGCAGAAATGAGTGTTTGACCACAAAACTATAAGCAAATAGCTTATTTTGCTGGAGGCCTCGGCGGGAAAAGCAATGTGTCTGTACTTTAATTAGGCATCAGAAATCCATAAGGCTGCTTCCACTCAGCTGTCATCTCTGAATTTTACATTGGCAAAATCCATAAACTCTGAAGGAGAACTCAAGCATAATTAAAAGTGTTATTGAACTAAACACAATTACCAGTTCTTACCTCATTATCAAGAGCTATTGGCAACAGAAGCCGAGTTCAAACTACTTTCCTCTGCATTCATTTTTTTTTTTTTCCGAGGTAGGGTCTCACTCTGGCTCAGGCTGACCTGGAATTAACTATGTAGTCTCAGGGTGGCCTCAAATTCACGACAATCCTCGTACCTCTACTTCCCGAGTGCTGGGATTAAAGGCGTGCTCCACCACGCCTGGTTTCCTCTGCATTCTTGACATATATAGTTTTAGAAAATCTCTAATGCTATTTGGTAATGACCATTATCAAAATTAAGTATGAATTTTTTTCACGTGTATGAATAATGAAATTAAACTTTGTAACTGTTGCCTTACCATTTCTACATCCCATGTTAGATGATAAATCTTACTTCAACACTGAATTCTGGTGTTGTTAGATGCTTGGGACTTTTGCTCCTTATAAATGTTCTCTCTCTCTCTCTCTCTCTCTCTCTCTCTGATGTGCATATGTATATATAACGGGACCACCTACCTTAGTTTCCACCGCATGCCACCCCATCATGATGGAATCTCTTCAAGTCATGTACAAAAATAACTCCTTTCTTCTTTAAATTGTTTTATCATTTTCTAA
Organism: Dipus sagitta; assembly: GCA_036346955.1. Lineage (NCBI taxonomy): Eukaryota > Metazoa > Chordata > Mammalia > Rodentia > Dipodidae > Dipus > Dipus sagitta. Next base: position 39,713,611 of record CM070784.1, read on the forward strand.
TGATATTTGGCATTTTAGTAGAGATAATCATGAGGTACCAAGCTGTCCAGATTGATCTTTATTGAACCAGACTTCAAAGGTATTTTATCATGACTGGGAACTTAATTCAATTTTTATAACATTTATGTCTAAGAGTAAACAATGGTGACTTCTTCCTGACGTAAAAATTGTTTGATATCTCTCAGATGCCACAGGAATGGGAGCTTCCTGACCACTTCTGATGCACTAACTTTTCTGTGTCGTTTACTTTGCTTGTCTACCTGAACCCCAAACAGCACAACTAGCGAAAATGCTCCTCTGTGAACACATTTGTCCTTCAGACAATAATAGTCTCCAGAAGTCTTTCTTCAAACATTTCTAAAAATTTGCTTTCATGCATTTGTCTGAACAAATTTATTTTGCTCTTGCTAATTTACTGCTCTTTACTTATACACTTTTGTATTCACTAGGCTACAAGAGCATTGCAACTTTATCTTAATTACTTGAAACCTAGTATTTTTGTACACAGCAGCCACTCATAATATATTTAGTAGGCGAATGAGTAAAGCTGGAGAAGGTGAAGGGCAAATAATCTACTGAAAGTACAAAGTCTCTAAGCAAAGATATGTGTTATCTCTATAATAAAAAAGTATACATTTTTGAACAAAGATACAAAAAAGACACGAGAGGGTGGAAGGAGATATATATCTGCTGGTCAGCAGCATAGGCCCTGTACCTCTCTACATCTCAGCCACTTCAAACTCATTTTAAAATGAATCACCCAAAGCCAGGCATGGTGGCACACACCTTTATTCCCAGCATTCGGGAGGCAGGGGTAGGAGGATCACTGTGAGTTCGAGGCCACCCTAAGGCTACATAGTGAATTCCAGGTCAGCTTGGACTAGAGTGAAACCCTACCTCGAAAACAAAACAAAAAAACCAAACCAAAACAAAACAAAACAAACAAAAAAAAAACAATGACAACAACAACAAAAAAATGAGTCAACCATAATGTGAGATTTGATACTGTGTACTTGAGAGGAAAACAGGAGAATCACTTCAAGATGCAGGAATCAGTCATGGTGTGCCTGAGGACGACACCAGTGATAGAATAAGTAACAGCGAGAGCTGACAGGTGAGGTTGTCTGAAATTGAAAGTTTCTGCACAGCTAAGGGAATATTTGTCATGGTGAAGACACAGCATGAAAAAATGGGAGAAAGATTTGTCAGCTGTTTGACTGACAGAGGACTGGGGTCTAGAGTATATAAAGAACTCAAAACATTAAATACCCAAAGAACAAATAATCCAACCAATACATTTGCATATGGACTGAACACAGTTCTCAAATTGTAAATAACCAATAAATGCATAAAAATCAACATTTTTAGTCATTACAGAATTGCAAAAATTACATGAAAATTTACTCACCTTGGTCACTGGCCATCTTCAAGGAAACATGAAATAATGTATTCTGTCTTGGTAATAAGGATAAATGAATCTTTTTTCCATTTGCATCAGGAATGCAGATTAGTCTGATGACTATAGAAATCAGTATGGAGTTTCTTCAGAAAACTAGAAATAAATTTACCATATGATGCAGTTACAACACGGCTGTTCATATAGATCAATGAGTTGTAGGCAGCATCTAATAGAGATACCTGCACAGTCATGCTTCTTTTTTTTAACTTTTTTTTTGTTATTTTTTATTTATTTATTTGAGAGCAACAGACAGAGAGAGAAAGAGGCAGATAGAGAGAGGGAGAGAGAATGGACACGCCAGGGCCTCCAGCCACTGCAAACGAACTCCAGATGTATGCGCCCCCTTGTGCATCTGGCTAACGTGGGTCCTGGGGAGTCCGAGCCTCGAACCAGGGTCCTTAGGCTTCACAGGCAAGCGGTTAACTGGTTAACCGCTAAGCCATCTCTCCAGCCCACAGCCATGCTTCTTAAAGCACTACTAAGAGTAGCCAAGCACTGAGTCAGCCTTAGTATCAGTGTATGAAAGACTTTAAAAGATGTGTGGGAGAGAGAGAGAGAGAGAGAGAGGTGTTATTTAGGTCCTAAGAGCAAGTCATGTTGTTCATATAAAATCAGCGGAGTTACAGATCAAATTTAATGAATTGAGCCAGATTTGAAGCAGATGTGGTGATGATGCATGCTTAGGTTACTAGTACTCATCTGTAAAAAGTGGAATGGTCAGGAGTCCATGTTCAGCCTAAATTGCATACAGCATGCTCAACCTTGAGGTGAGTATGGGCTGTAAGAAACCCTGCCTTAAAGCCAAAAAAATATAGAGAAGTATTTATGTTTTATCCTATATGTAAAATCTATATAAAAATGACAGTTGAGGGGACTGTTAGGAAGTAATAAGGGAATCAGTGGGAGGGAATAGGGACACATATGGATAAAGACAGTTAAATATGACCATAAATGTCTTTATAAAACTCATTGTTTTCTAATTACTATGTAAATAAAAATTGCTAGGAAGATACATGCTTTATTCAGGCTAAGTAATTTTAATTTCTGATATCATTATAGTTCCTATTACAATTAGTGAAGAACTGTATAATTTTCATTCTAGAGAACAGGAATTCAACTAGGAGAGTATAAATTTCTTAAATTTTAAATTAAAGCAAGTTGCTTATATCAAAGGCATTATATTTTTACATAAGTATATGACTTCATCCCAATCTCATGCATTTTATGGCCTTCTATATTTTAAGCTACCACATCAAACATTTAAATAATACTTATTGAATTTTATATTGTTGTCCTTAATTTAGCCCTTTGCTGGGGTTATCTGTCTTCTTAACATTCTTAACAATCGCTTGACTTCTGCGATTCCAAATTATGACATACATCTTGTCCTGACCTTTCAATTTCATTCACTTGAACCCTCAGTGTTCTGTATCTAAAATTTTCACATCAACCAAATCAGTAGAAGAGCCTAGAATTCTTTCTCAATATTTAGCCTTCAAATTATGATTTGCAAAGCACAACATGCACCTATCTTCCTTACGTTCTCATTTATATGAACTTTGTTACCCAGACTCTTATACTTGCATTTAATTAGAAAAACTCACACTTCCTCCACTTCTCACTCATGCCTACCTACAGACTGCCCCTGAACCAAGCAGTTCTGCCTTTAATTGATCTCAGGGCCACACAATTTCCTTTTGTCCTCAGTAAGACTGCATTGTTTCTTGGCTGAATAACTTCAATAGCATTCTCACTGTCTTATGTCACATGTCTTATGTGCCTTTCATTTATCAAGTTGTGCTTTGGTCACCTTTCTCTCTCCACATACTTCTCTGTGGAGATGTGCTGCGTCCAGCCTTGGCCTCTGTTTCAACATACAGCTCAGTTGCTTCCTATTCAATAGAACCTGCCCAGTCTATCGACTCATGAGCTGTATCTCTCACACTATGGATGTATTATGATCTCTTTTGTTAAAACTGTGCTCACTGACTGGAAAAAAAAAGTGTTTTTATTTTTATAGGACACAGTAAGCTCTCTCATCATCTGTCGTAGGCATACTTACTTGTACTTTATAGGTGTTCAATTCCTATAAAAAGTATAAATGAAGGCTTACACATACAAGTGCATTAATTTAAATACTTTTACTGAATTAGTAGAAATTATTATGCATCTGAAATTCTTCTGGCTACCAGCAAAACAGTAATGAACAAAATAGACAATAATACCAGCCCTAGTGATAGTCTTCTGATACTTATATTCAAAAGTGACAAGGACTATATTGAATTCACATATCTGATGCTTAACATGAGCACTATCAAACTAATTAGAAGTTATAACATCTCATGTAAATTTTAGAAATGTCAAATTAGTAGTGAGGATTCCACTAATTACCCATTCAGGTTCATAAATAGACATGTGTTATTTGGTAATGACAACTGAATCCAGTTTAGCAATTTTGTGAATCAAAAATTATTTAGATTTGGAATTATTCAATAACCTGATATATGTACACCTCTATAAATTGTAAGCATATAAATATTCATGGTCTGAATACTCTATGGATTTTCTAATATTTTTCAAGCTGTTTGAGTGTCATTGACTATTATAATAAGGGCTAAGCAATACTTCCTGCATGACTATAACTTCCCTCATGTTCAGTAAATAATACTCTTGAATATGTTCGAAGAGAAATGAGAGTGAGGTGACTTCACTGGTTCCCAAAAGAACCAATATTTCTCTAAATACATTATCCTCTTCTTCGCTCTCCATTAATCTTCCCAAATGTTTATTTGACAGTAGCTATTGAGCAACTACCATGTGATGGTAACAACATTAATTGGCCCATCTGGAGAAGACAAAAGAGCTTTCAAACAAGTGAAGAAGATATTGAACCAAAAAGCTGAGCATAAACAAGTGGATAGATACCAATGCAGTGATAGGTATGAGAGCAGAGGCAGAGTTAGAGTATTTTAGGGTGTTCTTTCAGAACAGTTTTATTAAATAAATGATATAAACTCAGTATAAATAATTTATTGAGTGATGAGAATTAAGTCATTATAAAAGATGGGCATATATTGTTTATTTCTGGCAGAAATAACACAGTGGAGAGTATACATGAGAAACAAAAGAAGATGTCATGATAAGCAAGAAGCTCATAAGAAGTCTATTCAGAGCTAGTGTGCAACTCACATGAAGCCTGCTATGAATCATTTTGGTCTTTGTACCTAATCAACTTATAGGCACCAAAAGTTTTCACGGAGAATGTGATTGGTGTTTTGTTTAAAGTGTTCTCTTAAATTGAGCATATGGAAAGGTCAAACATGAGTGAAGAGGGAGAAGGTGCAATGTCATGGGATTATCTAGGCTAGAAAGGGTAGCAGTTCAAACTAGGACATTAACTAAAGTTAAAAAGAATTACGACATTCTGGAAAAAAAAGGACTTATTAAAATATGAGGTTAGAAAGTAAAGGAGAGCCAGTATATGGAGGAGGGCTCCCAATGACTGTGGGGGTTGGGTGGGAGTGGACCACCCACTCAGAGTGGAAGCAAGACATCAGCTAGATTGATGTAATCATGGCTTTCTTTCAGACATGTTATTTTTTACATCTTTTGAGATATTATTGCCAATATTTTTAATTTACAATTACAATGGTTGTTATGGACATAAAAATAACACACACACACAAACATATCTATATATGTACATAGACTCCAGAAAGCTGAGCAATGTTATCTTTACAAGGTTTGAAACTATATATCCCCATATCCTGGCCATAATGGAAATCAGTAGAATGAATGTATAAGATGAGGAAACAGACAGGAAATCTTTAGGACACACAATGAAGCAAACAAAGCATATTTCCAGATATGCTTTGTGGCTCAAGAACATTCTGTATCCTGTAAAGCCTATAAAATCAAGTGACAATTCCTTAATCCTGATGAAAACTATGCAATCTGGTGGTAACCAATTTGCACCAATATTAATTACTAGTTAATGTTCCTTCTCTGGTCTTGCCATATTTACATGACCCTGTTTTGTTCGTTGAATCTTTGGCTCAAGATATGTGTTCTGTTGTTTCTTTGTTGTTTTTCTTCCTGTGCCAAGGCTGCTCTCCCCCGACACCATGCATCAACAGCACTGCACACACAACTCTTGGCCTGATGCTAGCTCAGCTCTCACCCAGCCTCCAGGGCTAAGTCATGCCAAGGACCCCTCATCATCGCTGCCTTCATGCTCATTCTTTACCTCCCACGCATTCTCATCCATTCCTAGACTTACACACTATGCTTGCTCATCTGAAGCTGCAGAAATTCTTACTGAACTCATTATAAATTTACATTTTAGGTATACTTTCTAAGCATAACTTTCATAGTATCTTGTTTTATGTGTATTTAAAACCATAGGAAGTTACCAACATGTATTCCCAAACATTTATAACACTTAAACTTTTGTTTATTTTTTATACTTGGTTTTATTATCCAGAATGCCACAGAATGTTGTATAACTTAAAAATTAAGATTCATATGGAATCAGTCATACAAAGAGAAAAGCTAAGAAAAAGGCATGATAAGGTCATCATTTCTCCATGATCTGTAACACAACCTGTGCAGAAGCAGCTTTCTTACTACGTGCATAGGCTACAATTGTGAGGTGTTTTAGAATACCTGGCTATCTCCAGTACAGCAACATCCATGATCTTGAAATGATATAGCTGATGGGTTATTACGAGCATCTGGCCTCAAATGGTACTCTGGGAGACAGTTATAAATATATGCTTGTCAATATACAGGTAAGTTTATTCACCAATATATGAAGCTGATTTATATATTTTTATTTTATTATTATTTTTTTTTTCGAGGTAGGGTCTCACTCTAGTTCAGGCTGACCTACAATTCATTCTGTAGCCTCACGATCCTCCTACCTCTGCCTCCCAAGTGCTGGGATTAAAGGTGTGTGCCACCATGCCCAGCTGAAGCTGATTTATTACTTGAACCATATACACTGAAGTCCATATACATGTGCTATAATCAGATTTTTTATCTAACTTTATATGTTCTGCAATGAACACATCTTGCAGTTGGTATGCTACATGTTTGCAATGAAGATGAGTAAATATGATATTAACTACTTGACAAATTCTGTATTATGTTCTAACAGATTCTGAGTTGAATGAACTACTGAAATAGACTTTTACAATTATGAATATACAAGACAACCATTATCTTCTAAAAATATTTATTTAAAGCTATGAAGAATTATTATTAAAATGTTAAGTGATGTAAGATGCTGACCATCATTATCCTTATATCTAGGGAAAAAAAAGCCATTTTTTAAGGAAAAAATATATTCTGAGGGGTTGGAGAGATGCCTTAGTGGTTAAAAGAACTTGGTCACAGAGGTTGACAGCCTCAGTTTAATTCCTCAAACATCCACATAAAGCCAGATACACAAAGTGGCACATGCTTCTGGAATTCAGTTGCAGTAAAACAAGGCCCAGTTGCACCCATACTCACTATCCCCCTCCATCCCTGCCTGCAAATAAATATTTAATAAGAATATAATGTTGCCAGGTGTGTTGGTGCACGCCTGCAATCCCAGCACTTGGGAGGCAGAAGTAGGAGGATCATCATGAGTTCAATGCCAGCCTAAGACTATATAGTGAATTTCACATCAGCATGGATGAGCGTGAGAACCTATCTCAAAACATCTAAGAGATTGGCACTGTGTGCATTTAGTCCTTAGGGAGTTCCCACTTACCTAAAGGATGCAGAAGTTAACTTGTCATCACTGGGACAAAACACCAAAGCAGAAGAAGCTCTTGGAAGGAAAGGGTTTATTTATTTATTTATTTATTTTTTGTGAGGAAGTTTCATCATGGTGGGGAAAACAGGGTAGGGGTAGAGAGCCAGGTATTGTATTTCTGCATCAGCAGAGATCAAGCAGAGAAAGTGGTCTGAGTTCACAAAGAACAGTTTGGCTATAAGACCCCAAGGTCCGCTCCCCAGTGACACACCTACTCCACTAAGGCTCAGCTTCCAAAAGCTCCGCCATGTCGGGATTAAGTAGGTTTCATAACAGAATACATGAGGCTATGGGGGTATTTTACATTCAAACTATCATATTCTGCCACTGACCTCCCATCGATTATGACCATTTCATGATGAAAAAAAAATACACTCATTCCAACCTTAAAAATCCCCACATACTTTAGCATTCCCAGAATTGTCCAAAAATCCAAAGTCTCATCAATAGACTCTTAACCGTGGGTCCTGTAAAAGCAAAACACAAGTTAGATATTTCCAGTACGTAACGTTACAGAGTCAAAACCCTCATGCCATGAAGGAGGAAAGGAAGTAAGGAAAGACTGGATAATCCACGATGAAAAGCCAGCAGGGCAGACATGAATTCCTTCAGCTCCATGATCAGCACCTGGGACTTGTGATAAAATTACCTGAGATCAGAAGGTTGGGCAACTCCACTCCTCCTCCTGTGCTCTTGTCTTGAGTGGGATCCATCCCAGGCCAGCGCTGTACTTGGGCGTCATAGTTCCTTCCATCATCTCCCGCATCCTGGGTCTACTGTGGTTAGTCTTCGCAGCCTTACACAATGTCGGCACAGGCTTGCAGCAATGTCAACCCTGCCTCACGCGGCCCAGGCCTGAGTGCATGCCCAAAGCACCACACACTCCATGAACCTCTGTGTCCTGAATTTGTCAACTTCTGTCAGACTTCCAAAACTCTTAAACAATCACATGTTTTTCACCATAATGGCCATTAAGGTCTATGTGTTGCATTGTAAATCTTCTCCCGGAGTTCAGTGTTTAAAATCCTTCCACATACCTCCCACAAACCAGTTCCAAAACCTAAAATTATACATGAGAAGGCTTATAACAGGAATGGTTTCATTTCTTGGCACAAGTTGTCTTTTTTTTAATATTTTATTTTTATCTTTTTTCCAGAAAGAGAGAGAGAGAGAGAGAGACAGGTGTGCCAAGGCCTCTAGCCACTGCAAATGAACTGCAGATACATGCACTACCTTGTGCATCTGGCTAACATGGGTCCTGGGGAATCAAACAAACCTGGGTCCCATGGCTTTGCAGGCAAAAATGCCTTGACTGCTAAGCCATCCTCCAGCCCTTGTTATAAATTTTCTATATCACTGATGTTCTTGATGCTAAGACAAATTCCCACCCCAAATCATCTCATGACAAAAAGAAAAAAAAAAAAAAAGGTTTATGTCCACATAATAGTTTCAAGGAGAAGTTTCATCAAGGCAGGGGAAGCATGACAGTATCAGACAGCCAGGCGTAACATCTTCGGAACTGATTGGAGAAAGGTGAGAAAGTGATCTGAGTGTGGCCAGAGGGACTGGGATAGAGCACGCCATGGCCCACCCCCAGCAACATGTGTCCTGATGTCTTCACCAGCTTGGGGTTGAGCATGTCACTAAATGGCAAATATATAAGACAATAGGGAACATCATACATTCAAAACACAGAGCCCTACTCCTATTGTGAAGATTTTTTTTTTTTTTTGAAGAGCCTCACTCATCCTCAGAGGTGCAGCTAGAATCATATCTCCAAATTGGATGTTTACACTACTCAAGCCTGTCAAATCCACTTCTATCTTGTATGTCTTGTATTGAATTTGGATTCAATTGTAAACATGGACAAGTCTAACACAAAATAAGTCCTCCTCGTCAGTAATTTCAAGTATAAGTGGATTTTTTTCAAGAACTTGAAAAACAAGAAAAAGTGATTGTCCTCCTGTGCCTCATCAAATTTGAAGCAAACTGTATTAGCAGAGGAAAATGACTGTCTGGCTTAAGGATCAAATGGCTCACACACTGCAAAGCTTCAGAATGGAATCATGATGACAGTGTTTGCACCACAGGCATAGCAGATGAGTTTCTTTAGGGTTACTTTTTAAAAGTCAAAATTTGAAAAATATCTTTGTTAGTGGCTGTGAGGGTGAAGGTGTACTGTGGCAGTGGACTTTCATTATTGAACTTCTATTATTGAACTTTTGATGTCAGGTTTTATGTTATTCTAGCTAGGAATCCAGCTATATTAAAATCTGGCTAAAAATGTTTTGTTTCATCTAATGTTTTGATTTTTATAGAGTTTTACAGCTCTTTTACCCATAATTCATAAACGCAGACTTGAACCCTTTAAATGTGGTATTGGGATGCTAGAAGAGAAGTGGTGTGTAAGTTTTTATTGGATTTTATTTTTAAGCTGGAGTTGAGTCTCTGTGCAGCGGCTTTGACCCAGTAAAGTGGAAGGATAGAATTCTTTACATTATCCTTAATTCATGTCAGAGAAACATGTGATAATTTTCTGTAAAGGATAGTTCTTTGTTATATAGAAACCTCTGGGGGTATCTGAAATAATTATTTCCAGTTTCATATTTTCCTAGAAACTTAGGGGACTTTTTTCTTAGTATGATTGCCTGGTGGGGATCTTGGACACGAAACCCATGAAGCTGCCCTTTTCAGAACTACACTCCTAGAAGATCTTAAGCATTACAGAGCCTGTACTCAACCTCCAGTACTTGTCAAAATTATGAAATGTCCTCAGCAGCCATCGGGACTAGCAAGTTCTGCACCTGGTAAACTTAACTAGGTCAAGGTTTACAGGTGACTATACACAGTGTGGTGGTTTGAATGTGAAATGTCTTCCATAGCCTCGTGTGCTTGTAATGAAGATTCGCTAATTATCGGTCTCCAGCTGGTACACTGTTCAGAAGGTGCAGCCTTGCTGGAGGAGGTTTGTTACTAGAGGTGAGCCTTGGGGCTGTCTTTATTGATCCAGCCCAACTGCATGTTCATATAATTTCACTTTTTTGCTACCTCCAAGCCACCACATAATGTGAGCTGTCTTCCTGGTCTTGCCATGCATTCCCCTCAGCGATAAAGCTAGTTATTGAAACTGAAAGCCAAAATAAACAATTTCGGTCCCTAATCTGCTTCTGGATCAGTATTTTGTCCAGCAATGAGAAGGTAACTGCTATATATAGTGACCTCAATTTTGTGAATGTGTTAAGAGAAGTTGTTAATTTTTAGTTTTGAACTTTACAAACTTCTCGTACGCTGAATTGATAAAAATGCTCCTCCTTGATTTATTTTTCATTGTATAAATTAACCATCATTGTGTTTGGATGTCCATCTCTCTTGACCTTAAATACACTATGTTTTATTAAACAACACTGTGATGTTGTCCAGGTCAAGAACCTCTGCCCGTTATTCAGACCTTGTTGCTCATTATGAAAATGGTGTCTGACTTCTTCCTCCAGTTAAACCCTGATCTCTGGCCCCTATTATTTCATTCTGTTACTATGTCTAGTGTTGTAGAAATCCCAGTTATATCCTCTCTCTTATTTATCTCAGCCTAAATTGACCATTGGCTATGAATCTGCTTTATGAGTGGTGTCCTCCTGACAAGTGCATCCTTCATAAGTAATTGTGCTCAGGTATCTTCCAGGCAACACAGTAAACTTAGAAATTCGCCAACATTATGTTATAAAACTATTTTAGTAAGGCAGTGTCCCTAACTCTCTTACTGCCCTGCACTACTTTTTATGAAAGTTGTTACACTTCTAGTTCATTTTCATGGGATTATCATTTTAAACAGGATCCCAAAAGCCATACCAGCATGCATTTGGAACATCTAGGATGTTTTTTTTTTACTTAAGGCTCTAAATATTCCTCTCTGTCCTCCTTCCATTCCACAAATTGTTCTTTATGTATGTATTTCCTCTACCCATTTTGTGGTACTTCTTATGTAAGTTCTTAATATGGCAGGGGAAAAAAGTTAAAAATGATTTCAGGAAGATACTCAAGGATCATATTAGCATTTTAAAGAAAAATAACAGCAGGTCATCTGTAAATCTCAGCACCTGACAACAAAAGGGAAATGGAGAGAAAGGGAGAAAGTGTTAAGGTAAAGAAAGCTCTCTGACTCAATTCGACAGACATATCTGATAGATATTGCACTGGGAATATTCTGGTCACTAGCAGTGGGAGAAGTGAGGTGGGTGGAAGGTTCACAGTGAAGCTTCCCTATCAAAGGAAATTTTTTCTTTATATGAACATTTAAAGGGAAGTGTCATTAACTATAGGTAACTCCTTGCCATGGGGTGGAGGTAACTAGGATTGATATTATTAGAGGGTAGGTAAAGGCATTGGAAAGGTCATCAAGTCATAACTCAGGGTATCTTGGTTCTGCTACTTCTCTTCTCCAAGGACACCTGCTTTTCTCACTTACAGTACCCTGAGTGATAAGGAACAACAGGAACATGTGGCTGTAGCACTAGTATCTGACTTCTAACAGCAGTAGCATTCTGAGGTATTGGAGAGGGGAAAGTCATGCCTTCTGGATTAGGGTCCAAGGAAGCACGTAGGCTCAGCAATGAAGATCTGAACATAGTCACATGGGAGGAGAAGTCTTCAGAGAAAAAGTGAAAATGCTCAGGTCATGGCAGCCAGGCTTAGGATTTTGGTCAATATGCAAAATATGGGGGGAAAAGTTAATTTTGTTTGAATTAGAACCCAGAAATGTTGGTGTGCTTAGTAGTAACAACCTGCAAGTGACCAGGAGAAGCCTTCTGGGGTGTGCAAATGCATTGTCATATTAAGGGGAAATTTATCCCTCCCATTGGCTTTAAATGTCTTTAGTTCTATGCATTAGCTTTCCTGATGGGAAGTGTCTTGGTCTCCGCTCAGTGGAATGGAACCCATAGCTGGAACTGAGAATCAAATCAGAATCATATCCAGTAAACAAGTTTGCTCTCCAATATCAAGCTCCTATCAATCCTGGGCTACAAGAGAGCCTACTCCTATTATATTCTCTCTAAAATAATAATGGTTATCCCATTTATCTGCTACTGACTTCACTCTCCATTGGAGAATCTGCTTCTCTTTTTCAGATGATTGCGGAACCTGAGGAGAGAATCAGCCCATTGCACCTCACCAGGTCTCCAGCTGAAACCATAGAGTAATTGGAGAAATGAGCAAGAGTGCTGCTTTCTTGGTGAACCTGGTATCAGCACAAGGGTGAAAGAAATAGACACAGAGAACACTTAACTCCAACCAAGCCAGAGAATTTCAGACAAAGAGGCTCCCAAGACCTCATCACTGAGGTAGACCTAAAATGAAAACAAAATGGCTCAGGCAATTCATGGAAGAGGGGGCAGAAAGATTCTTATAGCCACAAGTTGGGAAGTTATGCACAGAGATATTTCCTCTTCCCCATAACCGATGGCTACCCCTACAGTGGACAACCCATAATCCCCAACAAGGAGGGGCCCTTTGGAGGGGAGATGACAGGGAGGAGGCTAATGGTGGTACCAACACTGAGTATGTACATAACTAATAAAGAAAAAAAAAAGTAAACTTGAATTTTTATCTTAGAACATTAGCAGTATTTAATTCACAAACATTTCTGATAGAAATTTAATAAACTTTTTATAACCCTTTAAATTTGTTAACACACATTAATTATTCTATATCCTATGCAGAATCAGACCTCTGGTCAGATAGTAGTGGATTTTTTCCTTTCCATGTTACTAGGGACAAAGGAAATTGGGTCTGCATTTTACTGACCTGTAAATGTAATGTAAGTGGAGAGAAACTAAAGTTCTTTTGGGAAGTGGACACTGGGTTTGAATCTGACTACTTCTAGATGAAGTGGGATGAAGAGGAAGAAAATAGGGTGGGGTTCTACTTCTCCTGCTGACTTTTAGGCTTGGAGAACAATCCAAAGGGACCCAGGTAGATGCAGTGTCTGTGTTACCCCACTGAGGTGTGCTGATGGAACTGTAGAGGTCCAGAAGGTCGTTTACATCAATCTTGTATTTTTGGCTTTTATGTTTACTCTTAAATAAAGCTTAAACAAACAGACAACACTAGTTAAAATGTATCTTGATTTTGTTAATATCTCAGTTTTTCCAGCAGTCAATTTTTAACATAACAGGAAACCTATGCCAGAAAGCAATGTTAGGAACAGGTTTAAACTTTGGTACATAAATGTGTCTATTTTTGTAGTAAGCATGAACAAGCCAAAAGCCAAAAGTATATAAGTAAATTATTTTAAATATATCATAAATATGTTTTTAGCAACTTAACATCATCTTGAAATGTATCTATGAATATCTGAACACTTAATAACCAAAAGCACTAGAATAATTACTGACCATAATTTAGTTACAAATTAAAATAGACTCCATGACATGACATGGCTGGCCAGTTTTAGACATGTCAAAGAACATGAAACATGATTAGAAAGATGTCCCTTTACTTAAGAGTTTAGTTATACTTCAAATTGATAAAGACTTAAGTTAATCTGATATTTTAAAATTCCTATTAGTACTCACTTGTGAGCTAATATTTCCACATAGACAATGACTGTTCATGACAGGGCAAAAGTTGTTTGTATGAATTTAAAACCAACACTTTTTATTGTATTTTTGAGAAGATTCTAACCTGTGTCAGTGGCCTGCATTCCCTTGTTTGGTGAAGGCATGGAGTTGACGGTCAGGTCTTATTAATGTTATCGGGTGTCGCAAACAACAATTTATGTGGCCACTGTTTATGGCTGATAAATGAAGGCCTACGCAATGGAGAAGGGAGTTCCAGTCTTACCATGTGTTACCAAATGTCAGGTAAAAAGGCTGTGAGTGAAGTGAGAGCGGGAGGACTTGTCCGGAAGAGCGCAGGCAGAGGCGGGAGTGTGAGCAAAGGCTGCAGCGGGGTGAGAGCCGGAAGAGCTCGGTCCTGCAGCTGCACTAAGCACGGAGGAGGCGCGGGCGGGGTCATAAACCTTAGCTGCAGCGGAAGCAGGGCAGGGGGTTGGGAGAGACTGGGGGAAATGTCAAAAAAAAAAAAAAAAAAGGAAAAGGAAGTAGAGCCTAACTTGCTGTTTTTTTTTTCTCATTTTTATTTTTTATTTTATTTTATTTTTTACAGTCAGTTTGGTACCATTATTAGGCTCATCCATGACCTACCCCCTCCCCTTGCCCCCTCCTTGTTGAGGTATACGGGTCATGCATTGTGGAGTTAGCCCACAGTTATGGGTAAGCTAAATGTCTCTGCATATCATGACCCAACATGTGGCTCTGACATTCTTTCCGCCCCCTCTTCCGCAAAATTTTAGATAGAGGCTGAGACTAACTTTGCCTCTGAGGCAAAGGTTGTCTGAAAGACATATATCCAATTGACCCAGCCATTTGGAGATGAAGGTCTATCTTCTGATCAGAACCAGAATATGTGAGTCTCCCCCAATAGGAAGATGGTATGAGAACCCTCTGGGTTTATGAAATTGCAATATTGATATGAGGACCACTGGGGTGTATGAAGTGAAATCAAAGTCCTAGTCATGTTCTAGGAAATCAACTGAATGAATGATTCTGAGTGTTTCTTCTGGACTATACTAGAAGATTTGAGTCTCCCACAGTTGGGAGATGATTAAATTGAAGTAGCGACATGAGGACCCCCAACGTCTATGAAATAACATCGAAGTCTCTCTCTAGGAAACTGATTGATTGAATGATGTCTCACCTAAAGCTCCTTGGGCTTCAGTGGCTAGACTTGGGTGTTTTAGAAATGACCTGTCCTTACCTGTTTATATGGGAGATTAAAAAGTAAAAGGGGGTTGGACTAAGATGGCGGCATAGGAACCACGCCTAAGCAGCCTAGGGGAGAAAAAGCCAAAGAAAACCCAGCAAAATACACAAGGGAGGTGTATAAGAGATTAAAACAGCAGCGGAGAAGTAGGAGATATCCAGAGCCCACACGGGCAGGCCGAAGCAGCTCCGGCAGCGGCAGCTCGGGACCCGGCAGCGGCAGCTCGGGACCCGGTAGCGGCAGCTCGGGTTCCGGCAGCGGCAGCTCGGGACCCGGTAGCGGCGACTTGGGCTCCTGCAGCGGCACCTTGGGACCCGGTAGCGGCGATTCAGACTCTGGCAGCGGCAGCGGCAGCACGGGCACCGGCAGCTGCATCACGGGCTCCGGCAGTGGCGACTCGGGATCCAACAGCGGCGGCTCAGACCCCGGCAGCGGAAGCGGCGGTGGAAGCCGGAAGCGGCGGTGGAAGCCGTGACTCCAGCCCCAAAAACACCATCAGCTGCTCCGGTACCGGCCACAGCGGCTTCAGGGCAGCGAATCCAGCAGCGGAGGCTCCAGCGGCTTCAGCGGCAGAGGCGGATCCCGCAGCGGCAGCACCACCGGATCAGAGGCGGAGGACACAGCAGCGGCAGCTCCAGCGGATCAGCGGGGGCAGACCCAGCAGCGGCATCTCCAGTGGCGGATCCAGCAGCAGTGGTCCCAGCAGCGGCAGCTCCAGTGGCAGCAGCGGGGATCCAGCATCAGGGGCGCCAATCTGCAGGGCCACAGTTGCCAGGCTTGGTTTGCCCCACAGGAAAAGCCAGTACCCAGTTCCAGAAAGCAGAACAGCGGCCCAACATCCCAGCCAGCAACTTGACTGAGACCAAAAGCATCCAAAGAGGTAACTGGGATTGAACCAGGGAAGGGTCTCACCTGGTCACAAGCTGACTTGGATCCCTCAACAGACCAGAAATCTTAACTTCTTTGTTGATAGAGGATCTGGTTTTTATAATACCTAATCTTGCATAAATGCTCGGTGCTGTTCTTGACTGAATGTGTATAGGGTTTAGTTAAATTTTAGAATATACCTGTATTTTATTCCACTCAACCTATTTGAATACCCCCATAGCAGGCAAACTTAACCCCTAGGACCACGTGTCTAGATACTCTGAGAGTGGTAAGAGCCACACCTAACATCTTAATCTCCTACATAGAAGATATACAATATCAGATCAATAGATACAGCAAAGGATACCCAGCTAACTGGAAAATCTAAGCAGTAACTTAATCCAAGATGCAAAAATATATACATTATAACACAAGAAACACCAAAAACCAAGGCAATATAAATCCACCAAAAAGCATCAATGCTTCAGAAATGACCTCTAGTGAAAACGAGTTAGAGAAAATGCCTGAGAAAGATTTCAAAAGAATGATTGTAAATATGTTCAATGAACTCAAAGAAGAAATCAAAGGAATCAGAGAAGATACAGGACACCAATTTAACGAAATAAAGAAATCAATACAAGACATAAATAAGGAAATAGAAATAATGAAGAAAAACCAGTCAGAATTACTAGCAATGAAGAACACAGTTAATGAAATAAAAAACTCTGTAGAAAATCTCACCAGTAGAATGGATGAAGGAGAGGACAGAATATCTAAGCTAGAAGACCAGGTGGCAGATCTAATACAATCCAACAAAGAGAAAGACAAACTAATAGAAAAGTATGAATGGGAATTTCAAGATATTCGGGACACTATGAAAAGATCAAATATAAGAATTCAGGGCATAGTAGAAGGAGAAGAATTTCAATCCAAAGGTATAGTAGGCATCTTCAACAAAATCATAGAAGAAAACTTCCCCCAAATTGGGAAAGAGGTGCCAATGCAGATACAGGAAGCATTTAGAACACCAGCCAGACAAAACCTGGAAAGAACCTCTCCTCGCCATATTATAATCAAACTACCAAACACACAATCCAAAGAAAAAATATTGAAAGCAGTTAGAGAGAAAAATCAAGTTACCTACAAAGGCAAGCCCATCAGGATCACAGCAGATTACTCAACACAAACTTTCAAAGCCAGAAGGGCTTGGAGTGAAGTATTCCAAACTCTGAAAGATAACAACTGTCAACCAAGACTACTTTATCCTGCAAAACTATCCATTCAAATAGATGGAGAAATAAGGACATTCCATGACAAAAGCAGGCTAAAGGAGTATTTGAAGACAAAACCAGCTCTACACAAAATACTTGAAAGAATCCTCCATGCCGAAGAGAAAGAAAAACACACATATAAGGAACCTGGAAAACAGCAAACAACACTCAAATACTAGTTAATATAAGAGAGCAAAGGTAGAACCAGAACCACAAAAAAAAAAAAAAATGGCAAGCATAAATACACATCTTTCAATAATATCTCTTAATATCAATGGCCTCAATGCTCCAACCAAAAGACATAGATTTGCAGACTGGGTTAAAAAGCAGGACCCTATAATTTGTTGTCTCCAAGAAACTCACCTTTCTACAAAGGATGGACATTATCTTAGGGTGAAAGGTTGGAAAACGGTGTTTCAAGCAAATGGACCCAGAAAGCAAGCAGGGGTTGCTATTCTAATAGCTGACAAGGCAGACTTCACTCCAACATTAGTCAAGAAAGATAAGGAAGGTCACTTTATATTGATTAAGGGCACACTCCAACAGGAGGACATTACAATCCTAAACATATATGCACCTAACATGGGGGCTCCCAAATTCATCAAACAAACACTGTTAGAACTAAGGTCACAGATAACACCAAACACAGTGGTAGTTGGTGACTTTAACACCCCACTCTCATCAATTGACAGGTCATCCCAGGAAAAAATAAACAGAGAGGCATCTGGACTAAACGAGGTCATAGAAGGAATGGACCTAACAGACATATACAGGACATTTCATCCAAATGCTGCAGAATATACATTCTTTTCAGCAGCACATGGATCATTCTCTAAAATAGACCATATATTAGGACACAAAGCAAATCTTAACAAATTCAGGAAAATTGAAATAATTCCTTGCATTCTATCTGACCATAATGGAATCAAACTACAAATCAATAGCAAGAAAGGATATAGAGCATACACAAAATCATGGAAACTAAACAATACATTACTAAATGATGAATGGGTCAATGAAGAAATCAAGAAGGAAATCAAAAAATTTATAGAGTCAAACAATAATGAGAACACAACATACCAAAATCTCTGGGACACAATGAAGGCAGTTCTAAGAGGTAAATTTATAGCTTTAAGTGCCTATATTAAGAAATTAGAAAGGTCGCAAATAAATGACCTAATGCTTCACCTTAAAGCCTTGGAAAAAGAAGAACAAGGCAAACCAAAAATCAGTAGACGGGAAGAAATAATAAAGATTAGGGCAGAAATTAATGAAATAGAAACCAAAAAAACAATACAAAGAATTAATGAAACAAAGAGCTGGTTCTTTGAAAGGATAAACAAGATTGATAAACCCTTAGCAAATCTGACCAAAAGAAAGAGAGAAGAGACACAAATTAATAAAATTAGAGATGAAAAAGGTAACATCACGACAGATGCCAGAGAAATTCAAAAAATCATAGGGACATATTATAAAAACATATACTCCACAAAGTATGAAAATCTGAAAGAAATGGATGATTTCCTTGATTTATATGACCTACCTAAATTAAATCAAGATGAGATTAATCACTTAAATAGACCTATAACAAGCATGGAGATCCTAACAGTTATCAAAAATCTCCCAACTAAAAAAAGCCCAGGCCCAGATGGATTCACTGCTGAATTTTACCAGACCTTCAGGGAAGAGCTAACACCATTGCTTCTTAAGCTTTTCCATGAAATAGAAAAAGAAGGAATTCTACCAAACTCCTTCTATGAAGCCAGCATCACTCTGATACCAAAACCAGGCAAAGATAGAACAAAAAAGGAAAATTACAGACCAATCTCCCTCATGAACATAGATGCAAAAATTCTCAACAAAATATTGGCAAACAGAATACAAGAATACATTAGAAAGATCATTCACCCTGACCAAGTAGGCTTTATCCCAGAGATGCAGGGATGGTTCAACATACGCAAATCTATAAATGTTATACATTATATAAATGGGTTGAAGGACAAAAATCACATGATCATCTCATTAGATGCAGAGAAAGCATTCGACAAAATCCAACATCCCTTCATGATAAAAGTCCTACAGAGACTGGGAATAGAAGGAACATATCTCAATATAATAAAGGCTATTTATGATAAGCCTACAGCCAACATATTACTAAATGGGGAAAAACTGGATGCTTTTCCACTAAAATCAGGAACAAGACAAGGGTGTCCACTGTCCCCACTTTTATTTAATATAGTTCTGGAAGTCTTAGCCATAGCAATAAGGCAAGAGACATGCATAAAAGGGATACAAATCGGAAAGGAAGAGGTCAAGTTATCATTATTTGCAGATGACATGATTCTATATATAAAGGACCCTAAAGACTCTACTAGCAAACTGTTAGAGCTGATAAAAACCTACAGTCATGTAGCAGGATACAAAATAAATACACAGAAATCAGTAGCCTTCATATATGCTAACAACAAACACACAGAGGATGAGATCAGAGAATCACTCCCATTCACAATTGCATCAAAAAAAATAAAGTACCTTGGAATAAACCTTACTAAGGAAGTAAAGAATCTATACAATGAGAACTTTAAAACACTCAAGCGAGAAATTGCAGAAGACACTAGGAAGTGGAAAAACATCCCTTGTTCCTGGATTGGAAGAATCAATATTGTGAAAATGGCAATCTTACCAAAAGCAATCTACACATTTAACGCAATCCCCATCAAAATTCCAAAGGCATTCTTCATGGAAATAGAAAAAACAATCCAAAAATTCATTTGGAATCACAAAAAACCTCGAATATCTAAAATAATACTGAGCAACAAAAATAAGGCTGGTGGTATCACCATACCTGATTTTAACCTATACTACAGAGCCATAGTAACAAAAACAGCATGGTACTGGCACAAAAGCAGACTCGTAGATCAATGGAACAGAATAGAGGACCCAAATGTAACCCCATGTAGTTATAGCCACCTGATATTTGATAAAAATGCCAAAAATACTCATTGGAGAAAAGACAGCCTCTTCAGCAAATGGTGTTGGGAAAACTGGATATATATCTGTAGAAGGATGAAAATAGATTCTTCTCTTTCTCCGTGCACAAGAATTAAGTCCAAATGGATTAAGGACCTTAACATCAGACCTGAAACTCTGAAACTGCTAGAGGAAAAAGTAGGGGAAACCCTTCAACATATTGGTCTTGGCAAAGACTTTCTGAATACAACCCCAATTGCTCAGGCAATAAAACCACAGATTAACCACTGGGACCTCATGAAAATACAAAGATTCTGCCTGCAAAGGACACGGTGAAGAAAGCAAAGAGGCAACCTACAGAATGGGAAAAAATCTTCACCAGCTATACATCTGATAGAGGATTAATATCTAAGATATACAAAGAACTCAAGAAGTTAAATAATAAGGAATCAAACAAACCAATCAAAAAATGGGAAATGGAGCTAAATAGAGAATTCTCAAAGGAAGAAATACGAATGGCATATACGCATCTAAAAAAATGTTCTACATCCCTAGTCATCAGGGAAATGCAGATTAAGACTACATTGAGATTCCATCTCACTCCTGTCAGATTGGCTACCATCATGAAAACAAATGATCATAAATGTTGGCGGGGATGTGGAAAAAGAGGAACCCTTCTACATTGTTGGTGGGAATGCAATCTGGTCCAGCCATTGTGGAAATCAGTGTGGAGGTTCCTAAAACAGCTAAAGATTGATCTACCATATGACCCAGCTATAGCTCTCCTAGGCATATATCCTAAGGACTCATCTCATTACCTTAGAGATACTTGCTCAACCATGTTTATTGCTGCTCAATTTATAATAGCTGGGAAATGGAACCAGCCTAGATGTCCCTCAACTGATGAGTGGATAATGAAGATGTGGCACATTTATACAATGGAGTTTTACTCAGCAGTAAAGAGAAATGAAGTTATGAAATTTGCAGAAAAGTGAATGGATCTGGAAAGAATTATACTAAGTGAGGTAACCCAGGCCCAGAAAGCCAAGCGCCACATGTTCTCCCTCATATGTGGATCTTAGCTAGAGATGATTGGGCTTCTGTGTGAGAAGGAAAAAACTCAGTAGCAGAGGCCAGTAAGTTAAAAAAGGAGATAGAAAGGGAAGAGAAAGAAAGGGAGGAGGGCTTTTATTAGGTTGGTATTGTATATATGTAAGTAGAAAGATTGAGATGGGGAGGGGATATGATGGAGAATGGAATTTCAAAGGGGAAAGGGGGGAGGGTAATACCATGGGATTTTTTTTGTTATCATGGAAAATATTAATAAAAATGGAGAAAAAAAAAAAGTAAAAGGGGGACTATAAAGAAGGTGTAAGAGAAAAGCAAAAGAAAACACCTGACTTGATCTCTACAGACAGATTGTTTAATGACAGGAACAGCAGGGGCCTCAGCTTTCCTGCGGGATGAAGGCTGAAGCACTGGGCCAGGCTGGGAGGCAAGCTTATAAGGAGGATCCTAAGAAAAAAACAGACTGGACCAACTGCTTGTGCAAGGGAAGTAGATAAGGAAGTATAGTTATTCGTGCCCTTGCTCAGAATAAAGTTTTTAGCCTAATTGTCTCAGGAGGCTATCCCACCAGATGGTTTCTGTTCCCTCAAGGTTTTCTGAGCTAAGGGAGGTTTAGTTTATCATTTGGAGTGGACAGGCCTGTCAATGCCATGATTCTGAAGGTTGTTCTTGCTTGTTGGTCTTAGGGATAGTTATTAACTCTTTAGTTTCCTCTAGTTTTCAGAGAAGTCTATTAACCCTTCAGGGACAAAGGAGTTTTTAAAAAATATTTTATTTATTTATTTATTTAGAGAAAGAGAGAGAGAGAATGGGTGCACCCGGACCTCTAGGCACTGAAAATGAATTCCAGACACATATACCACATTGTGCACCTGACTCACATGGGTGCTGAGGAATCAACCCTGGGTCTTTTGGCTTTGCAGGGAAACATCTTAAATGCTCAGTTATCTCTCCAGCCTGAAAAGAGTTTTAATGTAGTGAAGTGAGGTTTGTTTTTCTAGGAGTTCCTGAGCAGAAGAGTAGAACTGACAGCGTCACTAGCTGTTTACCTTTAAAACCCTGGATATCGAATATTTCACTTTTAGGCTAGAGGGAATTATTGTCCAAATTATGTTGTGGCCAGACTGTATTATAATAAAAAATGAGGTATTTGGATTTTATGTGTATGCTCTGGAACTGAATCAAGAAAAGAGCAATAGGGTCCCGGACTCTGCCCAGAGTGACCTGGTCCTAGTCACCTGATTTAACAGAGAATGGAGCTAGTGTGGCCTAGAACAGAAGCTGCAGCCAAAGGCAGGGAGTAAGGGGGAGGAGAGGATCAGTCAATTTTGAGGTCCCTCCATCCCTGGTTTTACAATGGAGGACCAAAACAGATGGCTTTTTGGTTGTAAAAGTTTATTAAGATCTGCCAAGAGACAGTCCTCAACAGAAGGCCAAAAGTTTTAGAAATTTGAAAACCCATGGAGGGTGGAAGTGTAGAGGTGTCAGGCACCCCGGAGCAATTCATTGTTTCTGGTCAGAAGCTCCCAGGGCTGCCTTCTGAGGACAGGACAAGGGAGGCTGCTCTGTCTCTCCCAGATATCTTAGGAAAACAGACACAGACTGACTCGCCATTTCCTTGGGCTCAAGTGTTGGATGACTCAGTGAATATGGCAAATGGCCTTTCTATGGCTAGAATCTGGAGGGGGCAAGAAGAGAAGGTTTTATGCAGGTGAATGATCTGACCCAGCCTTCAGAGATTTGTTCCATCCATTTGGGAGTTTTGAGAGCTCAGGGAAGTTACAATTCTCATGTAATTCACCATGTGAAAGGAGAGAAAGTAAAAGAGAAGAATGAGGAAGAGGAGTAGAGTGGTGTTGCAGTCAGGCTCACATTGTTGTTATAAAACATTTGACCAAGAGCAGTTTGTAGGGGGGAAAAAAGGCTTATTTTGGCTTACAGACTCAAGGGGAAGCTCCATGATGGCAGGGGAAATGGTGGTATGAGCTGAGGGTGGACATCACCTCCTCATCAGGTGAACAATAACTACAGGAGAGTGTGTCAAACACTGGCAAGGGGATACTGGCTATAATACCCACAAGCCCACCCCCACCAACACACTCCCTCCAAGAGACTTTAATTTCCAAATCTCCATCAGCTGGGAACCTAGCATTCAGAACACCTAATTTTGTGGGGGCACCGGAATGAAACCACCACAGGAGGATACCCGAAATTCATTAGTATTTAGGTTTTGGCCTGGGATGAGCAGCTACCATCCTCATATCCCTGAATTTGTTCAATTTTCAGCACCATATGTAACATAAGGACAGAGACAAGTAGGAACATCTACAACAGAGAAATTAGACTTTATTGGAGGCGAGTGTAGTCAGAGAGGGACACTTCACATCTCAGCAGTGGAGACTCTGGAAATGTGAAGTGTCCAAGTAGCATTTGGGAAATGAGGTTCATATTACTAAGATTGGGGTTATGCTGTCAGGGATAGGGAGGGAGAAAGATTAGCGAGTGGGTGGAAGTGAACTTTTTTGAACTCCTTTCTTCAGAGATAACCAGCCAGGTATCAGGCTACGCTGGAGTTACTGAACTAGCTGGGGCAGTCTTTGGACAGACTTCTTAGTGCTCACAAAATGTATTATGAATTCCTGAAATTTGCTGCCTCCTACCCAGTTGGTCACATTGCAGCCATAGTCAGGAAACAGAAAGAACAGGGGGTGAGGTCAGAGTACACAACCTCAAGACCACCACAGGTGACCCACCCACCAGAGAGACCCTAAAGTTCCCAAAGCTTCCCAGCCTTCCAAATCAACCCCACCGTTTGTGGCTATTCAAACATGTGGACCAACAGGGCCACAGTTCACATCCAAACCACAGCCGTGATCCAACAGAGAAATGTCAGTTATTTCTAGTATAAAATTCATAAAGGTGAGAAAGCATCCAATTTACTGAGCATCTAATGCTTTATGCACTGGTGTAGGTAAATAGGTATATCCATGATTGGAGAAACTTTGTAAGGAGACTATCCATGAAATAGGTCCATACTGAGGGTTTTAAAGTAACCTATTTACATCTCATAATCATACGGAGAGTTCCATTATATTATAGCAGCGTGGTATGCTTATCTGTTTTTATTTGAGGCAGGTCTCCATCATGTGAGGAAATCTTTCCTCTAAGCTATGTAGTACAGACTGGCTTTAAACTCTGAATACTATTGGCTTAACCTAACAAATTTTTAGATTACAGGTGTGCACCACCATGCTTACTTTAGCAATGAAGAAACTGAGGCATACAGTATCTGGGCAAACTGTTCTCAAATCCCTCTGCTCAGAAGCAATTGACTATATTTAATCCAATATCAAAGTTTCCAGCCATTGCATGTAACTCTGCAGTCAGACTAGTCAATGTGTCAGTACATGAGAGAAGTTGTACAACTGAATTGCTTCTATTACTACCTCACATCAGAGTTTAGATTGCCATATAGTTCTATAAACTCATATGAATTTAACATAATCTGCAAGAAGTACTGTTTTAGCTCACTGGATGTTTGTGGGTAAATAATATGGGATTCTTACATTGGCCAAGAATTTCTGGCCAAGTCACTGAAAGCTACTATTATTATTCCTGAAATTACTATAGAGGAACAACGAGGTAGAGAAGAGTTTATAAAAATGGGACTGTACTGTCTAATAAAATAAAATAAAGAGTTTTAAGTCTCATCCCTTGGATAATAGGAGCAATGCACTTTGCTGCTGTCAAAGGAATGTTATTCTGCCATTACCTGAGATGGAAATATCTTATTTTTTACTCTAGTGTATGTTATTCTGGAAAGCAGAGATCCAGGAGTTGTGTATTACATGAGACTATCAATATAAATGACACAAATGTAACTCAGGGACAAATTTAGTTCTTGTCAATGACAGTTTCTGTGTCAGGAAAAAAAAAAAAAAAAAAAAGGTGTTCCTAGAAAATTAGTCCTCCTTGGAAAGAACCAGTGTTGCTGTGTTCCTGCATCAACGGTCTGCTGAGCCTGGGGGAAACCTGCCTGGCTTTCATTTTACCTTTCATTCTAGGAAAACAGAAGGGATTATGTAACTCACAGATTACTGAGCTCCCCTGGCTGCAGTTGAGAAGAAAAATCAACTGCAGAATTATTCCAATCAGATAAACTATACATAGAAAAGAGAAGGCATATTTATTTGAAATGGAAAATGGGGACTTGCAGGCAACCGTGACAGAAAGAAGATTAAGCAAATCACAATTACGTGACATAATTTATGCAGATTTGACACAGAAAAATACAGAATAATGATTTTGGCTTGCTTGAGAAGCCCACTTCCCTACTTGAGTGTACTATTCTTTTACTAAGATGCCTCTCTCTCCTTTATTACTCATTCTTAATCTATGTTAAAGTCTTTTCCTAATAAACCTCAACTCTACATAAAAAATTAAAAACATGCAATCTTCATTAGTACACTTAACTGAGACAAGGACTACATTTGTCCTGTTCTAACATCTCAGTAGGACCTGACTAATCCCATACTAAATGATGAAGAAATTGGTGCTCTTGAATATAAAACTGCCAGAGTATTTCTATTACTAATTGCTGTCTAACAAAGCACTACACAACTTACGGGCAGAATAGCATGGATTTGTCAGTGCTTGCATTCCAGTGTCACAGACTCGGATACAGTAAACCATCCTTCCATGGTTTGTGAAACATGTGATGTCACAAAGTGTATGTGAGTCTGCATTGAGCTGGGAGGGGCTGTGAGGGAGGATGCTTGAGAAAATGTCTCAAACCCAAGGTTTTCTCTTAGACATAGCTTCTCTTTCTTCTTTCTTTTCCTACTTCTTCCTCTTCCCTCTTCTTTTGAGACAAGATCTCACTGTGTAGCCTTAGCTGGCCGGAAATTCACTGCACACAACAGGCTAGCCTTCAGGAGAATTTCCTGAATGCTAAGATTACATGCATACACCACCACACCCAGCCACTTATACCTAACTTGTTCATGTTTCTTTACAATTGGATTCAAGAGGAAATATATTTTAATAGGACAAGCCTCAATTCACATTTTTCCCATTTTTTCATCAGTCTTCCTAATGTAAAATTTTCTAAAGTCATATAGTTGTACTCAAGGTCAAGGTGAACCATTCAATTTGAAGGAGTTTGTTATAACAGCAACTAGGGGTAATTAATGCATCAATAATATGAAAAGAAGAATAGAAATGATTGGGCTACATGATGCTGATAGTAGAGATGTAAATCAGTATATATATATATATATATATATATATATATATATATATATATTATGCATATATGTGCATGTGTGTGTGTGTGTGTGAGCAGAAAGGATCCTCACAAAATTAAAACTGAAACAATTATAAAACCCAGCAATATTGCTACTGGAAATATAGTCAAAGGAAATGCACATTGAAATTTGACAAGACAGCTTCACCACATGGTACATCACTAGTCATAAGATCAAAGCCATGGAATCAAACTTAGGGGCCATCAACTGATGAATGGATAAGAAAATATGTCACATATACATAACATAATACCATTCAGTTATAAAAATGAAATCTTGCCATTTACAACAGTTTGAATGAGACTGAAGATTGTATGTTAAGTCAATGGAGCCAGATCCAGGAAAACAAATATTCTATGATCTCATTCATACTTGGAAAATAAAAAAATAATGAATCCATAGGAGTGAGTCAGAACCAGAGTTTAGACAGAGAGAGGGAAGGAAGAGGAAGAGTGGGAGGGAAAAGATCATTCAACAGGTTTTAGTTAGATGAGATCAAGAAGTCCTGGAATTCAATTGCACATTAGAATAATGTGAGATTGTAACAATGTATTTTAAATTTATTTTAAGAAAGGATTTTTGAATATTTTTAGTATAAATGAATGATAAATCTTTGAAGAGCCCTTTTTGCTTACATTTATTTTAAGCTTACAGAAATGTGACTAGGTATGTACTTCAGGGTTGGAGCACTCCAGTCTCATTTCCAGTGCCAGGAGAAATCAATCAATCAATCAATAAATAAATAAGTAAATGGTTGCACCATAATGTACTCATATACTTAATATGTATGCTATTCCATAATTATGTATATATTATGTGCTTTTATGTATCCATGAACAAATTCATTTCAATTTAGATTCATTATTATTGTATTATTTTGTTTGCAGTACTGGCATTGAACATAGGGGCTCACACATAGCAGGCCAGCACTCTGCTAATAAGCTAAGCTGTATCTGTACCAAATTTAGTTTTCAAAAACTCAAAACAAAAAGAAACAGCATAGTAAATATAAAGTCTAAACTAAGATACTAAAGTGAACTCTCTTTGTTAATGACCATTCAGGTGTGTCTTGAGAGAAAGAAGAAATAGAAAATATGACAGAAATGGAAAGACACACAGAACATGACAACCATATCATAGTCCCTCTGTCAGTTCTAGAGAAGGAAATTGAGGGAACAATAGGAAACGTTGTGTATGAAATCAAATAGCTACCCAATTAGCTAGATTAATCAGTGGCTGGGAGATGTCTCAGTCAATGAAGTGCTTGCTGTCCAAGCCTGAATACTCAAGCTCCACTGTAAGTTTTCATACAAGGCAGAAGCCAAACCAGACTTTTGTAATCCCAGCACAGTGATAGAAGGTGGAGGCAGAAAAATTTCCAAGAAACCTGGAAACTCACAGCATGCACACAACAACAGCAACAACAACAAAAACCACTAGTGAGGGCAGGGGAGAAACCTGTCTCAGAGGATTGAATGAAAGGCAGGACTAACTGGAAGGACTGGAAATGGAATGCAGAATTGACTGTGGAAGTTGTCCTCTGACTTCCACACCTGCTCCTTGGGAAGCACATTCCAACACTTATACCCTCATTATACACATACACACAAAGATAAAAGAGGAAGAAAGAGGGGGGGAGAAGGGAGAAGGGAGAGAGGAAGGGAGGAAGGAAGGAAGGAAGGAAAGAAGGAAGGAAGGAGGAAGGAAGGGAGGGAGAAAAGAAGGTAGAGAGAGTGGACAGATGATTTAGTGGTTAAGGAGCTTGCCTGAAAAGCCAAAGGACCCAGGTTTGATTCCTCAGGACCCACGTAAGCCAGATGCACAAGGCAGCTCATGTGTTTGGAGTTCCTTTGCAGTGGCTGGAGGCCCTGTTGTTCCCATTCTCTCTCCCTCTTTCTCAATCAATAAATATATGCAATATTCCCTCTATCTCTCTCAATAAATAAATTTTAAAAAATTTAAAAAGAAAGAAAGGAAGGAAGGGAGGGAGGGAGGAAGGAAAGGGCCATCTACTTTTACCAAGTTGAAATTAAAGAAAAACAAGCTGGGCTCCATCTATAATCCCAGCACTTGAGACAGAGAGACAGGAGGATCATAAATCCAAGGCATCCTGGGCTACATAGAAAGGACAACAAAACAAAAACACAAACAGAACAATGAACATGGAGACAATAACTTAGAATACCCTGCCAGAGGCCAGTGGTAAAATGTGTAGGGAAACTATATACAATCATTCCCACAAACACATGCATCCATACATCCAAACAGACTAGCAAATAATACAATGACCCACTAAAAAGGATTAACTAGTGGTCATGACCATGGTAAACCTTTACTACAGGAAGCAATTTGATAAGTAAAGTCAGAGAATGAAATGGCATGCACAATCATTACTTGGTGAAGATTTCAACAACATACTTGCTAGTCCTAGTTACTTAATGAAAAAGAATTTATATAGCCAGAGAATATGGACAGCTTATGTTTTAAGCATCAAAGACACAGAAGGAAAAGGATTGCAATCTTCTGGCTATATATTAGACCCTGTGAAAGAGGAAAGAAGAAAGAAAGAAAGAAAGAAAGGAAGAAGAAGGAAGGAAGGAAGGAAGAAGAAGGAAGGAAGGAAGGAAGGAAGGAAGAAGAAAGAATAAGGAAGAAAATTAACAAAACATCAAAATATAAAAATGACTACTGGAAAGGTGAATTAAAATTTACTCTATATATGAAAGGTGTTATGATAAAGGACAAATGACAGACTTTGTGGGCTTATTTCTGGGAGCAAAAATATTGTGCTTATATTTAGATCTCACTAAAGTATAAATATATATGAAATTTTGTTTTGACATGTAAACTCTGAATCAATTTTAGGATATGTAACTTAAGATTACCAGTGGCAACAGTGTATTCAGCTGAGGCAAGACAAAGTGATTCCTACTAAATATTTTATGGCAAGATAAAATCCAGGTAGGTTAAATTCATTCAGTCATCCACTAAATATTTATTGTCAACTGCATGCCAGACATTGTAATGTAACTGAAGATACAAGACAGAGCTACTATAGGTTACAGTGAAGCAGATAAATATGATGTAATGGTATTATGAGCAGACACCTATTGCAAAGAAAATAATTCATACTTTATTATGTGTACTCAGGCATGTTACTTTAAGCAGGGGATTGGAGAAGACTCGCTCTTAAGGACAGTACCTGAGTAGATGCCACCAGAGAGAAGTGATGGAGAGAACAACAGGATAAATCTGAGAAAGGAATTTGAGCTGTGAGAACCCTGAGGAGGACTTGAACTCAGGACCTCAGAGGGAGCCAGAAGCCGGGAACAGGAACATGCGCATA
Source organism: Dipus sagitta (assembly GCA_036346955.1). Classification (NCBI taxonomy): domain Eukaryota; kingdom Metazoa; phylum Chordata; class Mammalia; order Rodentia; family Dipodidae; genus Dipus; species Dipus sagitta. The sequence continues at coordinate 39,743,519 of CM070784.1, forward strand.
AGTGCTGGGACTCAGGTGTCCTATAACCATGAGGAACAGGTTCTCTAAGTGTATTTTTGCTTGTTAGCAATGCTAACTTGTTGATAGCTCAGCTATGTATTTAAGAATCCCTGCCAGGCATGGTGGCACACACCTTTAATCCCAGCACTCCCGAGGCAGAGGTAGGAAGATTTCCATGTGTTCAAGGCCACCCTGTGACTACATAGTGAACTCCTGCTCAGCCTGGGCTACAGCAAAACCCTACCTTGCCGGGTGTGGTGGCACACGTCTTTAATCCCAGCACTTGGGAGGCACAGGTAGGTGGATCACTGTGAGTACACAGCCAGTCTGAGACTATATAGTGAATTCCAGGTCAGTGTGGACTACAGTGAAACCCAACCTCAAAAAAAAAAAAAAAAAAAAACATCAGAATCCCTGGAGAGCAAGGTGTTATCAATGAGAATGCAGCAGCCTGCTTCTTCTTCACCCCCCTCCAACTGGTGCTATACAGTCTATGAAAAATGCTCTTAATTAAACAAAATAGTTTAAGAGATATAAAGAGCTATTACCATTTCACTCTGTAGTAGAGCTAGCTGTCTTTTTCATCATTGTACAATCTTTTTCTACTTAATCTTGCAAAGGATTTTGTTTGCTTTTGTAATGGGAAACATCCCTATTTTTCAAAATATCTTCTTCAGTTTTTATCATATCATTAATTTGATCAATGACTTATGTACTCAAAGTCTGGGGAAAAGTCATTGACGTGGGGACAACTATACTAATGGTGGGACACAGAGTGTAAGAGAGGAGTTTGTGACTATGAGATAGGTTGCTCGCAAAGAAGCCTGAATGGAAGTTGTGTGGGTTTGCCCAGGAAGGACTCCCATGAGGATACAATTGACAAGGTGACAAGCTGGAAAGCCTAATTAAAGAATGTCAAATGAAATTTACAGAGCCAACTAAGCAGCAACGTAGGGCGCAAAAATACTAAAGCCAGGCCAGTGTAATCATAGCAAAAGCAACTGTGGATATGGAGTGACAAGTTCAATGCTAGAACATTCTCCAACTGGAGCTAGACACAGGGTAGGAAAGGAAAAGATCTGCCGATCAAGAGCATGTAATGAACTAAAGTTTGCTACTTCTCTCATTGTTTTTCAAAAGTATGAGGACTTTATGTGTATAATTATATTCCTTTTTTAAATAACTGGTTTCATTTTTCAAAAGTTAACATTACCGAAGACAGATATTTATATCTCAATTTCATAACTGTTATAAAACTTGCTTCTCATGATTAAATCACTTTCTGTGTATCTTTTTTGAGTTATCATTTCAAGTAGGGCAGTCATGAAAATGTACCACATTAAATAACCAGACAAGAATTATATGTTATGAGGTGTTGAACCAAGATATTTTTTAAAGAACATATTTATCCCAATTTCATTTAAATGAAAGATGATTAAAATATGTTAGTGCCAAAATAGAACTCATAGTATGACTAAAATCAAAATATACGTTGCAGTTAGAAATAAAATTATTAGTTTCATAATGCCTAGGAAGCATATAACATTGTATAAGATTCACATGTTTTGGTATAAACATGGGATTTGAAAAAGTAAGGTCAGTGAATTCTACCTGACTTTAATATTCATGCATAAAGCTTCACTCTAATAAGTAGAACCACTAGACACAAGCACTGCTGGTCTCTGTGGGAGTAATTGAAATGTTTGCCTTTCACGCTTTGAGAGACATTGGAAGCGTCCCTCCTCTGTGGGTTGTGACTCTCATGGCCATAGCAGAGGTTCTAATGGGCTTCACTTCACCTGGCTCCCTGCAGGATCCCTGCCAAGGACTCTATTTTGCCCCCCAGCCATATGTTTCAGTGTGTTTCTATTGCTGTTGAAGCCAAACTCTGATGTGCTTCATAAAGTTTTGGATGAACTTGCAGAATGTGAATTCAAAAATTAATGAGCGTGGATTAACACTGTCCCTGGGCAGTCTTTGTTTATGTGCTTAACACATTAGACCTGTGACCCACTCAGATCATTTTCATTGCATTATTGCGAGCCTGTGATGCAGACAGGTGGTGTGCAATTGGATAAGACACCATAATCCAGCACACAGGTGTCCTAGAAGCCTCATTTCACCAGTAAAAGTGCACACTGCCCGATGATGTATGTGTAAGGAGAACCTTACCTAATTAAGGAAAAGGTAAGTCCATGCAAATTTCACTTTGACAGATTTAAGAATTCTGTCTAAAGTGATTATAAAAATCCACAAAATACTCTTTAACATTTAAAAATAATGATGCAACAAAGCAAAACTAGGAAAAAGAGACACAAGGGAAAATGAAAGGATGATTTTTCTTTTTCTTGGTGTCTAGGAGCTGGGCAGCAGAGGGAAAAAACACAGGTCACTATGAACACATGAGTATTTTCAGAAGAATATTTAGAAAGGTCACACAATTAAACACTTTCAAGGATATCTTGGCAAAGTCATCCTACACAAGCACTGGAACTGACCTGTATCACAGGCCATATCCATGTCTTGCATAACAAACTGAAAGCCAAGCTCCCTGAGGAAGCTCAAGCCCAAAGTCTCACAGGATACTTCAGTAGGCTGCTTGGATTTGACGGCATTGATTTTAGAGGTCCCTCAGGATTTCTTTGTGCTCATGCTTGGAATGATAGTAATAAAAATGTTTTGGGTGTTAAGAGTGATGAACAGAAAAACACTCCCACTGAAGGGCATTCTCTAAGAAATGATTTATGTTAATATGCCTAGCCTTGTACTGCTCAACATTTTTATCAAGCCAAAGACAGCAGATATGGTCTGATTATCCAATTATAAAGGCCAAACTAGACTAGTATGTTCATAGCAAGCAAGCTTTGATGTTTAAACAGATACCTTTCAACCTTAGGAAAAATAATTAACACTATGGAAGTGTAAATATTGCTTAAATTTTATAAACAGAAAAATATGTAACTATGTAGATGGAGTATAAGAAATACCAATGGGCTGGGAAGACAGTTCTATGGATAAGCATTTACTTCACAACTGTGAGTCACCTGAGCACTGAGTGCCCAGAATCCATGTAAAGGCTGATGCTGTATTGGGCACCTGTAGTCTCAGTGCACCTATAGCAGGAAGGGGGGCAGAGACCGGAGACTCTTGCAGAAGCTCACAGGCCATGCAGACAGGCACACATAGCAGGGAACAAGGTGAAAGGTAAGGATAGACATCCACAGTTGTCCTCGAACTTCCACCTGGGCTGCGTCGAACATGTGTGTTTACATTCACACACATGAATACATATGTAAATCTGAGCAATCACTTGTTATGGAATTAAGCACAGTGCAAATTTAAGACAAATGGCAATTATTTATCACAAGGATCTCAGAGAGAGGTAGACGAAAGCATTGACTGCTATTAGAATGAGGTAGGCAAGTGCAGGAATAGCTTAGCAACTCAGGAAAACACTTGGCTTGGGCAGGAAACACATCCCTTTCCTAACAATGCACATCACAATCTGTGCCAAACTGAGGGCCCCCGCCTCCACCTACATCAATTTGCATGTACACCCTTTCAAATAATGGACTAAGTCTCTCCTTTCCGTGTTACCACTAGTAAGTATTTCTGTCACTAATTTCTATCCAAAGATGCTCCAAAACATATCTGGCATTGGAAAACAGAAGGTCATCCAGCCTGGACTTGTTTCGAGTACATGAGAAGTAAAGCAAGCTATTCTGTGAGTGAACTTTTAGGGATAATAGCCTACATGCATCTTATGTCTTAGCTTATATCTGTTTATAATTCTGCACACATATGATTAAAGTCAGATGAAATATGGGAAGAGTTGTGCAATAAAGAAAAGGTTATATAACCCAACTTGTCAGTCAAACCACACAAGCACTCAGACTATGCCCCCTTGGTAGCCTGCCAGCTGTCATTTCTCCTAAACCCCACAAAAGAAGCCCCAATAGTCTTCCATTTCTCTCAGGCAACCTAGCTCTTGGATCTCACTGCACCCCTCTCTTTTATGTACTTTTGCTTTACTCTCTAATGACCATTTTGCTGCCTGACTTTCTGAGTGCGCCTTTTCTTCTTCTTTGGATAAGATGCCAAAACCCTGGCAACACATACGTAGAGACCATGGGTCATGTATTATTTGGCACTCTAGCTTCAGGAAGCAAGACTAAAGCTTTTAAGCACGCTAACTCAAAAGAACACTAAATATTTCCTAACTTCTCTCTCTTTCCTAACAAGATCACTGCTGTGCAGACCTTTTTCATTTTGTTCACCTTTTATTCTGAGGTCTGTGGCTCATGGCCGGCTGAACTAACTAGTTTGGCCAAGGGCCTCTGAGTCTCAATTCACCCCAACAGCTTGCCTTGCTCATGAGTGGCATGGTGTGACGGCGGCTCGAGGCTCTCCACCTGTGGCTTCACAGGGGATGGAGACAATAATTGCTTCTTCCCTCCTCGAGCATGCTTTCTGCCCTGTGGATCACAACCCACCTCTCCTGCAGTTTAGATTTTCATGGATTTTCTCTCTTTATTTGCTGATCTTGTTGGTCTTACGTGCATCTAAAGTACTTTTGTTAGGTTCTATTATTCTCAGAGCTCAAGAACTGGACCCTGATTTATTTCTGTGTTTCGTATTTGCTTGAATGGTGGCAACACTTGCCTGCAGAGGCCTCCACATATGGAAAGCTAGGGGATGCTAGACCACATTCACCAAGAGGTTAACTCCTCACCCCAACTTTCCCCACTACCTCTACTCACTGAATTATTTTGCCTGTGAACCATCTTTGGTCCATCATCAATCAGCAGATAGACACTAGTACATCTGCTGCTAAAAGATTAATAATCCAATGAGAAGATAACCAGGTATGAAAATGGGTAAATTTGGTCCTTTCTGGATCAATACAAGTCCACATATCCATCAGCTCAATGTTTGATTGGCCAAAATGAATGGTTTTCCCTTCTTTTCTCAGACTTGAATTCTTGGGGCTTTGTTAAATACCTCATTACTAGATGCAGAGAACCCCACCCTCCCAAATGAATGCAATCTCTAGATTTGAGGACTCAGGAACCTTGTCAGTTCTGTAACATAAGCTGTCATAGGTCTTCACATTTAGCTACATGAAAATTTCCTGTTAATTGAATAAAACTTAACAAACATCTTATAGATGTTCCCTTTCCCATTTCCTTCTTAATCCCTGAGAAAACAGTCAATTTAGGACCATGCTGTTCCCTTGACTTACTTGACTGGGCATATGGCAGGTTGTGGCCATATTCTTTGTGTTCCTTCCTCTTTTTGTCCTAAAATATTTATTTATATATTCATCTATTTATTTAGCAGAGAGGCTGGGGTGTAGGGGTGCGCTGGGGCCCCTTGTCGCTGTAAATGAATTCATCTACCATTTTGTGCTTCTGCCTTTACATGCATACGAGGGAATCAAATTGAGCTCATAAGCTTTGCAAGCAAGCACTTTTAGCCACTAAGCCATCACCCCAACCCTCCTCTTCAAATTAAAAAAAAAGAATATTAATACATGAACGTACTATAATTTGATGAAAACCCACAATGGTTAACTTCATTAGTCCCCTTCTCCCACTCCCATTTGAGTGAATCCTTCCCTTTTCTGTGTAGTCCCACTTCTATTTTGAATTCTCATAACTTTTTTTTTTTTTTTTTGGCCCTCCTCCATCATCTATGTCAGTATGTTTATGGCCTCAGCGCTGTTCAGGCCTTACAAAGGAGATACCTCACCGTGAGGTCATGAATGCACCTGCTCAGTCATGTCTGAAGGAGTGTCCCCAATACACTCCTCCCCACTGTATGGCTCCTACATTCTTTCCTCCCACTCGTCCTCAATGTTCCCTAAGCTGTATCAGGGACAATAGAGATATCACATATAGCTCTGAACTCTCAAGGGCCTCTTGTTCTTAGCACTACGGTGTGTTCTGACCCTCCCCAGCACCCGTAGCTGTTGTAGAACAGGCATCCTGTGGTGGGCGGCGGGAGCGTCACCACTCTTCCTGCTGCCTTCTCCTCAGCAGTGGAAGGTGTGATGGAGATTTCTCCTCCAGGGCTGCGCATCCTGCTGACACTTTTCATCATCTCCCTAAGTCTTAGGTCTCGTTAGTTGTCACTGACATCTGCAAAAGGAAGCTTCTCTAGACAAATATGAGGATTGCACAAATCAAAGGGGAAAAACAATGTTTAGAAGGCAATTTGATGGCATAATATGTCCCTTTAGCCAAAGAAAAGGGCCTATGGCCTCAGAAACCATAAGTATTTAATTCAGTTTTCAGTACCAAAAATTAATTCCCTCCCATGGAACAGACCTCAAATCCAGCCAGAGAGCATTTGGTCACCCCTAAAACTAACATGTGGCTATTGCACCAGTTGGTACATCTTCCCTGACTAGTTGGTCGTGTAGCTTGCAGAATCCACTGCCTAAGTCTGTTGATGACGTTTTCCATCCCACTGGGCTGTGTAGCATTTCCTTTTTTAAATGTTTTTTGTTGTTTATTTTTTATTTTTTTATTTGAGAGCCACAGACAGAGAGAGAAAGAGGCAGATAGAGAGAGAGAATGGGTGCGCCAGGGCCTCCAGCCACTGTAAACGAACTCCAGATGCTTGCCCCCTTGTGCATCTGGCTAACATGGGTCCTGGGGAATTGAGCCTGGAACCAGGGTCCTGAGGCTTCTCAGGCAAGCACTTAACTGCTAAGGCATCTCTCCAGCCCCTGTGCAACATTTTCAACCACAGCTAGCCAGCAGAGAGGTGGCTTCCAATTTAGTTCCAGCTTGATTTCTCAGTGTCCTAAAACCCCCACATATGATGTCTTCAGCAATAGGGTCTTACCACCTAGTTCTAGTGGGTAACTGAGAGCATTAGTAATCGCCTATACAGAGACTCATCCACTTCCTGAACAGATATTCAAGGGGCAGAATCCCCTCCCCTCCTCATTTGACATTGGAACTTTTGTGTAACAAACCGTGCATTTTGGACACACTATGTTCTACCCCAGAACTGCATATCTACCCTGTTTGCTTTCTTCTTCCTTTTACTCTTCCTTCCTCCCTTCTTCTCTCCCTCCCTTCTTTCTTTATTTCCTTCCTTTCTTAATGTTTATGTTTGTTTATTGATTTGAGAGAGGGGCAGAAGAATGCAGAAAGAGTCAGACAGTCAGGATGGGAGATGGCCTCCTGTCACTGCAATAAGTGTGGTGATTGGGGAATCAAACCCATCCCATCTGGCCTTGCATGTAAGTGCCTCTAACCACTAAGCAATCTCTCCAGCCCCTTTCTTTTCTAAGTTATATATTTTAATTAGCTAATGAAGAGTTAGGTTTCCATAAGGCTTGTTTGCAACTTCCCCCACCCCATCCTCTCCTATGTCCCACTCCTCCTAACTCACTGGGACCTTTCCAAATGAAAGAACGATGCCTAGACTTTTATTGCTATTGTGGTGAATCTATATATTGCTTTTGGTAGAATTGCCATTTTCACAATACAAATTCTACCTATCCAAGAACATGGCATGTCTTTCCATTTTCTCATGTCCTCCTCAATTCCACTGGCTAGTTGAACCACTGAAGTTCAGAGCTATTGTTGAACAGTTGGAGATAATACCTACTATGTTGATGATTTTGTAGAGTTTGATATTTACTTGGTCTTCATTTGCTTAAGAATTGTGTTACCTTTGCTCTGCATTTGCATATGTTTTCCCCTAATAGGCTTTTGAATATGTCAAAATTCTTCACTTCAATATGACTATTCCATCCAGCATCCTTTGCAGAGCTAGCATCGTGCTCATGAATTCCTTTAGCCTGTTTTTAAAATGAAAAGTTTTTCTTTTCCTTTCTATTATCAGAGAAAATTTGAATGGCATAGTAATTTGAGTTGGCCATTGTGGTCTTTCAATACTCGGTATAACAGGCCTTCTGGCTTTCAGAACTTCCTTTGGGAAAATCAGCTCTTATTTTGATGGACTTGTCTTGATGTGTTACTGCATGTTTCTCTTTTGTGGCTCACTTTGTCCTGTAATTTTGACTATAATGTGACGTGCAGAATGTCTTTTCTGGTCCTGACTGTTTATTTTCTTTTCTATATATCTCTTGTCTAGGACTGGCAAATCTTTCCTAAGATTTGGAAATGGTACTTTTATGATTTTATTGAAAATATTTTTGTATCTTAGGCCTGAAATTCTACACTTTGTATGCCCATTACTTTAATATTTGGTCTTTTCAGGATGTCGTAAATGTTTTCTCATATTCTTTCAATACATTTCGTTGAATTTGTCATTGATTTCAGGTTTCCAATCTATTTTTTCTGCCTTGTTTTCAAGTTCTGAGTCTGTTTTCCACATGGTCTATTTTATTGGTAAGGTTTTCCAGGGAGGTTTTTATTTCACTTATTGCATTTTTCATTCCCACTTGTTTTTTCTTCATCATTTCTATCTCTGTGTTGAATTCTACATGAATATTTTGTTTTCTTTTCTTTTCTCATTTAGCTGATTGTTTGGTTCAGTATTTTTTTTTTCATGTATGTCATTTGTGAATTCCATCAGGTGTCTATTGTGTTCTTCCAAGTGCTTGTGTCTGCCTCTTGGATTTCATTCAAGCATTTATTCATATTCTTATGAAGTTCAATATGTATGTATATGATAATCATATTTTTAATTATTTTCCTGATATTTCTTTGAAGTGGTTCTCATGGGAGGCCTATACTGTTAGACTAGGCATTCATGGTGGAGACTGTATTAATTTCCTTTGGGAGAGTTCCATCTGGATATTGTCATGTGGGGATGACATGGGGGGGGGACATGAGCTCTCATGGGGTTTGAATTTATATAAGACTTTGATGCTAGGAACTGGAAACTCACCTGAAGATCTAGCTCCCCTAGGCACCCTGAAAGGCATGGATGTAGTATATAGGGACTTGGTGAATTTGGATGTCACCACAGGCATGCCAATCTAGGGACCTAAAGAGACACATTCAAAGAGTAGCAGTAGATCTTGGGAGTTGGGAACTTACCCTGAGCATGCTGTCTAGCCCTATGCTTGTAATAGCTATAATAATCCATCACTTCTAGCTATATAAACAATCTTTTAACCAACTCTTTTTCAGGCCATGGCCCAATACATATGCAAATGTGTTTCCTGAGAAGACCATGGAGAGGAGACACAATTCGCCACCTGAAAAGTAGCCAAAAGCCACTGCTTACACTCATGGGTACCCCAACTAGAAAGAGGATTATTGAAGAACTCAGCTGTAAGACTAAGGATTCTAAGACTAACAAGTCAAAAACAGGGATCACTATTAATCTAAGCTGAGCTGAAGATGCTCAGTATTCAAAGAACAGATTCCAGAGTGTGCCACAGATTCTGCACACTCACTAAGCTCTCCCCTTTCAAGATGATGTTCTTTAGGGGGAAGTCAGGTCAGAGGTCTTTATTTTCTCCTCCCTTCTGGATTGTAGGTTATCACATGGCCATATCTCATCCCTCAGATGTATCTCTAGCCATGGAAAATGTTTGATGCTGACATTCTCAGAAAAAGGTGTAACACTGAATGAGCCCAGTGGTAGTGGGGAGAGATACCACGTAAACAGTAATGTTAGTGATAATACTGTCTTTCAGCTAAGCCGTTTCTGTAAAGGACAAGGAAAATTTTCAGATATCTCTTATGTCGAGGCTTTGTGGCCCTCTACAAGATTCCTTTCTTTTCAAAGTAATGGAAAAGTAGGAGAGAGTGAGAGAGGAATCATATCCATTCATCACCCTAAAGGCTAGGAAACCTATGACAAAGATGCTCCCATGTTGTAATCTCACTATCTGATGTTTCTACCATTATCTTTAAGTGATTTGGCTTATAACATTTTTTATTATTTCATTATAAAAGGACAGATGATTCTAATGCATTTCATGGTATCATAATTACAATTTCTCTTTTGTAATGTATTTGGAAAATAACTCATCTCTGTGCTTTTAGCTTCAGTATAAAAGGCTTTCAAATGAGAAACATTTTTATTTTAAGTTAAAATAGGAAAATAAACAGATTAGGGTAAAACTAGAAGTTTAAAGTATGTTACAAAAACATTGAGAGAAACGAAACTTAAAAATATGACATAGGGCCAGAAGGATGGCTTAGCAGTTAAGGCATTTGCTTGCAAAGCCAAAGGACCCAGGTTCAATTCCCTAGAACCCATGTTAGTCAGATGCACATGGGGCCACATGTGTCTGGAGTTTGTTTGCAGTGGCTGGAGGCCCTGGCATACCCATTCTCTCTCCTTCTCTCTCTCTCTTTCTCTCTTTCCCCTTTTCTCTGTCAAATAAATAAATAAATAAATAAAATAGTTTAAAAATATGATATGGGCATATCTAAAATGATTATAATTAAAGGTTATTAAATTTTTTGAAGTCAAAATTTAATTTCTTGAGATAAAGGTGATACTTAATTTTCTATTCACAATAATAAAGTTTTCTTAAATATTGATCTATTCTTAATAAAATTTACACACAAAATAACCTACTTTAAGAACAAGGATTTTGTTTTAACCTTTTATTGACATTTATCCAAATAACAAGTTTATATGTTTATTTATTCGTATATTACCTTGACAAATGACTACTGCCTTAAAAGTAGGAAGAATTATATAAAAAACAATTTTTCTAACTCAAAACATTCCTGTTAAAATAAAAAAAATCAATCTATTGGTAAACTGGGCCCCAGTATACAAAACTTTCATGACCTTATGATCTTCAATCTCTGGATTGATGATTAAATTTAAAAGATTTCATTAATTTTCAAACTTTACTAAAATTTTTACCTCCCTTATCCAAAATCATTCCCATTATTTCATCTAAATCTAAGATCTACTCATTTTGGGAAATATCTTGAAAAATGTACTCTGAATATACTATCAACATTATAAAAAATTATATAAGCCATCTCTGTGAAAGAAAAACACATGACTTAAATAAAGGACTTTTAAAAATTACTAAAAATTCAGAATTCATTGCAGAGAATTTCAACAGCACCTGAGAAAGCAAAAACTAGAGGAAAAGAAGCTAAAACTATGCTTTCATCAACAGGAAAAATATATCATATCAAATGAACTACAAAGGACTTCAGTATGGTTTCACATTATCCATGTTTTTTCTGAGTGTTTGCTTACCCAAACCTCTATCGTTGCTCAAAATAATTCTTCATATTGTAAAACATTCTGTAGATGCAAGAGTCATATATAAGCATGCTGGTTAAAGATTATGGCACACGAAGAGCATATTTGATGGTGAGAGAACATGCTTCCTTCATTTGCTAATTTAACTTTTTCAGGGAAAAATGCTTAAAGTTTAGGTATGCCACTCCTTTTATGTGTCATTTATACATCTGAAACTCTTGTTGCTTCAGATACAGAAGAATCAGACCTAGATCATGATGCTAGTGGACTTGATGTGATCCACAGATTTTTTTTCTAAATAGCTTCACCAACTATTTGTCTACCCACATGTTGTCTACAGAGCATTCAAAACTGGCCTCACTTATGGAGGGTGACAACACTTCCTTCTCTCATCTGTGCTTGTTATATGGGTGAAGTTCCAAACCAGTAATCACACAATCATAATTTCAAGAATGATCATTAGTTTAAGTTCTTATCAAAAATCTCACCTGTTGTCCAAGAACACACCACAAACAGCAGACATTTTCATCACTCACCAATTAACAAGGGTTTACAAGTTTCTTCTGATACTCAAGACAAAACAAGAAAATTCTATAGTATGCAGCAGAATCTTCTGTGTCACTGAGGTACTGCTTTCCAGTTCATGTCCTACAGTGCAGTGCACCTCAAAATTCATTCCCAGTCACTTGGCCAACTCGAATACCTTGAGAGAGAAATAATGTACATGAATCAAGGACTGCTAGGTAAAAGTAATGAGGTTGAAAGATTACCAATAAATACAACTAACCTGCTTCTTTGGCTTCTGTACAATTGCTTGCTTTACCTAGACATAAGGACAGCCATTTTATGAAGGAAAAGCATGTTATACGTGACTTTCTGCAACTAGCCGCCCGGGCCCAGATAAGGAACTAGTTAACTGAAATGCTGACCTTTGCCTTAGAAATCTGTGCTTGTTTGCCCACCTGTGCTTGTTTGCCCAACCCCTGTTTGCTCAACCGTAACCCCCTTACCCAATTTCTGGAAAGCCTCCGCTCAGAGACAATTGAACAATGCCTAACCGCAGGGGCCCTAGCTCCCTGCCTGGGGTCACGATCCCTGAGCCGAGGCGACACCCTGACGACATCTGAAGAATCCCTGAGCTGAAACATGTTTGAGATATTTCCGCATGTTTTATGATCTTTCCCTTTAAAACTCCTACCTCCCGGCTGCTCGGGGCTCTTCACCTCTCCTGCGTGAGGACTTCGTGTCGAGCCCCGGTGCACCGGTACAATAAACCTCTTGCGTCTTGCATTGAGAGCTCTCCGTGTGAGTGTCTTTGGGTCTAGTAGACAATCCCGCTTGGGGACCCTCTGGGGGCTCCCCACATTTGGAGGTCCCACCGAGATTTTCCGGGATCTCTACAAGACCCCAGACCTCATTCCGGATCCCTCAGAGGTAAGAGGCGCCTCCTGTTACGTCTGTCTGTCTGTATGTTCATTGTGTTTGTCTAACCTCGTCCAGTTTTGAGAATTCTCAATTCTGGGTGTCTTGCTCTGGGGTGTGGCAGGTCGGGGCTGACGGGCCTGAGGACCACCACCCAAGCAATCCGGAGGACGCTCTTGATTGCCCGGAGGAGACAGACCTGTTTTCTGTCTCCTATCTGAAGAACTCTGACCGAGTTCTTATCTGTCGCAAGGCACCATCCGGGCCTAGCCCCCCGCCCTCTGAATCGCTTTTGTTTTTGTTTAAGCGGCGGGCAGGCCAACTCAGTTTTTTCTTTGTTTTCTGTGTTTTTCTGTTCATTTTGTTCTACTTTCTCTATCCTCCTCCCAAAATGGGACAGACTGTTTCTACCCCTCTGGACTTGACTCTAACACATTGGACTGACGTTAAGACGAGAGCTCATAACTTATCAGTAGAAGTTAAGAAGGGAAAATGGCAAACTTTATGCCAAGGAGAATGGAATTTGCTGAATGTGGGATGGCCTCAGGAGGGAACTTTTGACCTAGAGGTTATCCAAGCTGTCAAGAAAGTTATTTTACAGGAGCCCGGAGGCCACCCTGACCAGCTACCCTACATTTTTACCTGGCAGGATTTGGTGCAGGACCCTCCCTCTTGGCTAAAACCCTGGATTTCCCCCAAATCTGTTAACAAGGACTCCTTGCAGTCCGCCACAGTTCTTGCTGCAGGTTCAGGACAAAGGAAGAAGATCTATCCGGATACACAGACAGACTTACTCCTGTTAGACACCCCACCGCCATACCCGCCATCTCACGCTCCCACTGCTCCGCCTAACCCTTCAGCCGAAGGAGCACGTGGGGGGCCGGCAGCGGGGACCAGAAGCAGATGGGCCCGGACTCCAGATGCCGCTATCACCCTGCCCCTTAGGGCTATAGGTCCTCCTCCTCCCCTAGGACCAGGAGATGACCCAGATCAAAGACCCCTGCCACCACTTCAATACTGGCCTTTCTCTTCTGCGGACTTATATAATTGGAAGGCTAATCACCCCCCTTTCTCAGAGGATCCCTCTAAACTAACTGCTCTCATGGAATCTCTAGTTTTCTCTCACCAGCCCACTTGGGATGATTGTCAGCAGTTACTCCAAACCCTCTTCACAACAGAGGAGAGGGAACGCATCCTGTTGGAAGCCAGGAAAAACGTTCCTGGGGATGATGGACGTCCCACACAGCTCCAGAACGTGATAGACGACGGTTTTCCCTTAACCCGCCCCAACTGGGACTTCAACAACCCTGAAGGTAGGGAGCATCTCCACGTCTACCGCCAGGCTCTAGTGGCTGGTCTCCGGGGAGCCCCGAGGCGTCCCACGAATTTGGCCAAGGTAAGAGAGATTATTCAGGGACCTGATGAACTACCCTCTGTTTTCCTGGAGCGCCTCATGGAGGCCTACCGTAGATATACACCATTTGATCCAACTGCAGAGGAACAAAGGGTATCAGTTCTGATGAGTTTTGTCGACCAGTCAGCACCAGATATCAGGAAGAAGTTACAGAGATTAGATGGCTTAAGTAGGTATACGCTGTCGGACTTAGTTAAGGAAGCTGAGAAAGTTTACAATAAGAGAGAAACTGAGGAAGAAAGGGAACAGAGAAGAGTAAAAGAGCAGGAGGAAAGGGACAATAGACGAGATAAGAGACATGAGAGAAATATGACTAAAATTCTGGCCGCCGTAATTCAGGATAGAAAGAACCTAGACAGAGAAAAGCATAGAAATCCTAGACAGAGACAAAACCAGGGCAACAGACGGCAGTTGGAAAAGGACCAATGTGCCTATTGCAAAGAAAAAGGACATTGGATAAAAGACTGCCCCAAAAAGAAACCAAGAGAAATCTTGACATTGGAGGAAGACGATGAATAGGGGGGACGGGGCTCGGAACCCCTCCCCGAGCCCAGGGTAACCCTTAAAGTGGAGGGGGAACCCATTAGATTCCTAGTAGATACGGGGGCTCAGCATTCTGTTCTGTTAAAACCAGGAGGACCATTATCAGGCAAAAAATTGTGGGTTCTCGGAGCCACCGGGAACCAACAATTTTCATGGACTACCCGAAGAACGGTGGACCTAGGCGTGGGCCGGGTATCCCACTCGTTCCTTGTGATTCCTGGTTGCCCAGCCCCCTTACTAGGACGGGACTTATTGACAAAAATAGGGGCCCAAATCACTTTTACTAAAGAAGGCCCCCATGTAACTGATAAGACAGGAAAACTTATTCAAGTCTTAACTATGAAGTTGGAGGATGAACACAGGCTATTTGAGGCACCTCAGACTAACTTAGAAGTTGATAAATGGCTCACTGAGATCCCTGGAGCCTGGGCTGAAACGGCTGGCATGGGGCTGGCCTCCCACCAACCACCCATAATTATTAATCTGAAGGCTTCTGCGGTGCCCATATCAGTGAGACAGTATCCTATGAGCCAGGAGGCCAAGGAAGGGATAAGACCCCACATATTGAGACTTTTGAAACTAGGAGTGCTGAGAAGATGCCAGTCACCTTGGAACACCCCCCTACTGCCAGTGCGTAAGCCCAACTCTAATGATTTCCGCCCAGTGCAGGACCTAAGAGAAGTTAACAGAAGGGTGGAGGACCTACACCCAACAGTCCCCAACCCTTACAACCTATTGAGCTCACTCCCACCTGAAAGGGATTGGTACACCGTCCTGGATTTAAAAGATGCTTTCTTCTGCCTACCTCTACATGAAAAAAGCCAGCTCGTCTTTGCCTTCGAATGGAAAGATCCGGACATGGGACTCTCCGGACAATTGACGTGGACGAGATTGCCGCAGGGCTTCAAGAATTCACCCACCATCTTCGACGAAGCCCTCCACCGAGACCTAGCGCCCTTCCGAGCCTCCAACCCTCAGGTAACACTCCTCCAGTATGTTGATGATCTTCTCCTTGCAGCTAACAGTCAGGCTGAATGCGAAAAGGGAACAACTGCGCTGTTGGAGGAGCTGGCCCGTTTGGGGTACCGAGCCTCAGCCAAGAAAGCTCAGATCTGCAAAAGGCAAGTCACATATCTGGGATACTCTTTGAAAGGAGGACGGAGGTGGCTGACGGAGGCCCGTAAACAGGCCGTGGAGCAGATTCCAGTCCCAACAAATGCCAGACAAGTACGGGAATTTCTAGGGTCCGCTGGGTTTTGCAGACTTTGGATACCCGGATTTGCCTCCCTGGCTGCTCCACTTTATCCTCTGACTAAGACAAATACAGCTTTTAAATGGGAAAAAGAACACCAGCAGGCTTTTGACAGCATTAAGTTTGCCCTGCTAACAGCACCTGCGCTCTCACTCCCGGATATCACCAAGCCCTTTTACCTGTACGTGCATGAACAGAAGGGCATTGCTAAGGGAGTGCTTACCCAAAGAACGGGACCTTGGAGGAAACCAGTAGCCTACTTGTCTAAGAAATTAGACCCTGTAGCCGCGGGATGGCCCCCTTTGCCTAAAGATCATTGCAGCTGTAGCGCTACTTCTAAAGGATGCAGACAAATTGACTTTGGGACAGATTGTTACTATCATTGCTTCACATGCTCTGGAGAGCGTTATCCGCCAACCCCCAGACCGCTGGCTCTCCAATGCCAGGGTCAGTCACTACCAGAGTCTCCTCCTTAATTCAGACCGGGTCAGATTTGCTCCCCCCACCCAGTTGAACCCCGCTACCCTCTGGCCGGACACGGATCCCACCGTACTACATAACTGTGGGGAAGTCCTGGCCGAGGCCACCAGAGTCAGACCCGACCTCATGGACCAGCCCCTACCAGATGCTCAGGTGACCTGGTTTACGGACGGCAGCAGCTACCTCCTTGAAGGTAAGAGGATGGCGGGAGCAGCTATTGTAGATGGGAGCAGAGTGATCTGGACTAACAAATTGCCAGAGGGAACATCTGCCCAAAAAGCTGAACTTATTGCCTTAACCCAAGCTTTAAATATGGCAGAAGGAAAAAAGGCTACAATATATACAGATAGCCGGTATGCCTTTGCCACCGCGCACATACATGGCGCCATCTACCGGCAGAGAGGATTACTGACCTCTGCAGGCAAAGAAATCAAAAATAAACAAGAGATTTTAGATTTGCTTGATGCTCTGCACCGACCGGCCAAGCTGGCTATAGTCCACTGCCCAGGGCACCAGAAGGGAGATTCCTTTGTAGCTCGGGGAAACAGGATGGCAGATGAGGAAGCCAAAAAGGCAGCTCAGGGAGCTTCCCTGTTCCCTTTGATTGAAAAAGAAACTGTCCTCGCTGAGCCACTGCCCTCAGAATATACAGAGCAGGACCTTAAAGATATGGCGAGAATACAGAAGCATTTTAACACCAAATCACAGAAATGGGAAACTGAAACCGGGAAACAGATCCTACCCAGACAGCAAGCAAAGAACCTCCTGTTACACATACATAAGTTGACTCATTTTGGACCTAAAAAAATAATAGAGACTCTTAAAAAGACTGATTACCACATAATTGGACTTAAGGATATGGCTGAAGAACTCGTAAAACAGTGTGTACCCTGCCAAAAGGTAAATGCACAAACAGTCCCAACAGACTTGGGAAAGCGATTTAGAGGGGACCGTCCTGGCTTGTTCTGGGAAACAGATTTCACCGAACTAAAACCAGCCAGATATGGAAATAAATATCTTTTAGTTTTTATAGATACTTTTTCAGGATGGGTAGAGGCCTATCCCACTAAGAAAGAGACTGCGGCTATGGTGACCAAGAAACTCCTAGAAGAAATTGTTCCCAGGTATGGAATGCCACAGGTAATAGGCTCTGACAACGGTCCAGCCTTTGTTGCCCAGGTAAGTCAGGAGGTGGCCAGGATACTGGGGATTAATTGGAAATTACATTGTGCATACAGACCCCAAAGCTCAGGACAGGTAGAAAGAATGAATAGAACACTAAAAGAGACCATTACTAAATTGTCCATGGAGACTGGCTGTACAGACTGGACGATGCTCCTTCCCTGGGCCCTTTTCAGGGTCCGCAATACCCCCTATAGATTTAACCTCACCCCCTTTGAGATACTTTTCGGAGTCCCAACTCCACTCAGCACATTGCTGACCCAGAGAGGGCCAGATACAATCTCTAACTCTGATTTGAACTGCAGGCTGCAAGCGCTACACCTCCTTCAGAGTGACTTGTGGCCTAAATTGAAAGAAGCCTATCTGCCTGCTAAGGACCCAGTTCCACACCCGTATCAGCCTGGAGACTCGGTCTACGTGAGACGGCATCGACCCACAAACCTCGAACCTCGCTGGAAGGGACCCTTCACTGTACTCCTGACAACACCAACGGCCGTGAAGGTGGACGGAATCGCCGCCTGGATCCACGCCTCTCACGTTAAACCGGCTCCCTCACCTGACTCTCGCTGGCAGCTGACAAAGACTGACAACCCCCTCAAGTTGCGTCTCCGCTGTGTTCCCACTACTGTCTCGAGTCATAATGACTCATCTTAAGGTTTGGTTACAGTTACTACTAATGTTCTTGTTGCTACCCCACTCAATAGCAGCCTCCCCCTACCAGCTCTACAACTACACCTGGCAGATCATTAATCAGGCAGGTGATGTTGCTAGTTCTACCTCACAACTATCCCTAACCACTCCATGGCCCACCCTTGAGGTGGACCTCTGTAGGCTAGCCTTAGGAGCCGAATCAGGGTGGGGAACACCCGACTATTATTTGCCCCAGCGAGGACCCATAAACATAGGTTACCAACCACCCGAGGGGTCATCCTCAGGCTCTGTTTATGTGC
Source organism: Dipus sagitta (assembly GCA_036346955.1). Taxonomy (NCBI): domain Eukaryota; kingdom Metazoa; phylum Chordata; class Mammalia; order Rodentia; family Dipodidae; genus Dipus; species Dipus sagitta. The sequence continues at coordinate 39,761,937 of CM070784.1, forward strand.
CACCACCTCAACCCAAATGCTCTGACCCTCAGGGAAGAAAAGTCCTACAAGAGACCCCTATATATGTTTGCCCAGGAGGACACCGTCCCAGGCCCCTGGGTAAAAGATGTGGGTTTGCTGATGTTTATTTCTGTGCAAAATGGGGGTGTGAGACCACAGGGGACGGGTATTGGAATCCCTCCTCTACATGGGATTATATAACTGTTAAGAAAAAACAACACTCAGGCCCTTGTACTACTTGGTGTAACCCGGTGATGATTTCTTTCACTGACCAGGCAAAAACTAAAGACTGGGAAATTAGGGGATTTGAATGGGGACTTCGGATGTACGCATACTCTACAGACCCAGGACTAACTTTCAGAATTAAGCTCAGCAAGACATTTCCGGACTCTCAGAAAATTAGTATAGGACCTAACTCCTTACTTCATAATCAACCTCTTCCTCCTCAACCTCTTCCTCCTCTCCCACTACCCAAGCCTGCCTCCCCCACTTCGATCTCCACGGCTCCAACTCTCTTCCAACCCACTCTGCCCCCTAACCCCCTTTCTTCAGCAGGTCTAATTTTAACCGTGGTAAATTCCTCTGTCCAGTTCTTTAATATGATTAACCATACTTTAGAGGACTGTTGGATATGCTATTCCTCCAGCCCTCCTTTCTATGAGGGACTGGCCACTACAGGAAATTTAAATTTTGCCAATAGTACTGACAATTTGCGTTGGAGACCCCCTCCAGGCTCTCAAGGGTTGACTATGAGCTTTGTTTCTGGTGCCGGACTATGCCTACTAGGACCTAACATGCTCCCCCCCCGCTCCCTCTCTGAGATCTGTAATCAAACTATCACTATTAACTCCCACCTCTCCTCCCAATATATCTCTGCACCACTAGATACCTATCTCGCTTGCTCTACAGGACTCACTACTTATGTAGAAAAAGAGACCTTCCTAGCAGAAAAAGACTATTGTATACTAATAAGCCTATTGCCCAGACTTACTATCAGAGACGCAGATGTTTTCCAGAAGATATGGAATACTGATTCTACTTCACTTCGATTCAAGAGAGAGCCTATCACTACTTTAACCTTAGCATTAGTAGTAGGTCTGGGGGCAGCGGGGGCAGGAACAGGAATAGCTTCTTTAGTCACCTCTAACCAGCATTATGCTACCCTCAGTGCAGCAATAGATAAAGACTTGCAAGAATTACAATCAGGCATGCAGAATCTAAAAGACTCAGTCTCCTCCTTGTCAGAGGTTGTTTTACAAAATAGACGGGGACTAGATTTACTGTTTCTACAGCAAGGGGGATTATGTGTAGCCTTAAAGGAAGAATGCTGCTTTTATGCAGATAAGACGGGTCTAGTTGAAGATAGTCTGAAGCGGGTACGAGAAAGCTTAGAACAACGTAAAAGAGAAAGACAGCAACAACAGTCATGGTATGAGTCTTGGTTCTTCAGTTCCCCTTGGGTGACCACCCTGATCTCTACCCTACTCGGACCTCTCTTAATATTGCTTTTGTTTCTCACTTTCGGCCCTTGTATTTTAAACAAATTACTCACTTTTATTAGAGAAAGAATTAGTGCTGTGCAGATAATGGTGCTTAGACAACAATACCAGCAGTTGGCCCAGGCAGATAATGAATCCACAATTCCATGATTGGAATTATGACAAAGAAAAGGGGGAAATGAAAGATTACCAATAAATACAACTAACCTGCTTCTTTGGCTTCTGTACAATTTCTTGCTTTACCTAGACATAAGGACAGCCATTTTATGAAGGAAAAGCATGTTATACATGACTTTCTGCAACTAGCCGCCCGGGCCCAGATAAGGAACTAGTTAACTGAAATGCTGACCTTTGCCTTAGAAATCTGTGCTTGTTTGCCCACCTGTGCTTGTTTGCTCAACCCCTGTTTGCTCAACCGTAACCCCCTTACCCAATTTCTGGAAAGCCTCCGCTCAGAGACAATTGAACAATGCCTAACCGCAGGGGCCCTAGCTCCCTGCCTGGGGTCACGATCCCTGAGCCGAGGCGACACCCTGACGACATCTGAAGAATCCCTGAGCTGAAACATGTTTGAGATATTTCCGCATGTTTTATGATCTTTCCCTTTAAAACTCCTACCTCCCGGCTGCTCGGGGCTCTTCACCTCTCCTGCGTGAGGACTTCGTGTCGAGCCCCGGTGCACCGGTACAATAAACCTCTTGCGTCTTGCATTGAGAGCTCTCCCTGTGAGTGTCTTTGGGTCTAGTAGACAATCCCGCTTGGGGACCCTCCTGGGGGCTCCCCACATTTGGAGGTCCCACCGAGATTTTCCGGGATCTCTACAAGACCCCAGACCTCATTCCGGATCCCTCAGAGGTAAGAGGCGCCTCCTGTTACGTCTGTCTGTCTGTATGTTCATTGTGTTTGTCTAACCTCGTCCAGTTTTGAGAATTCTCAATTCTGGGTGTCTTGCTCTGGGGTGTGGCAGGTCGGGGCTGACGGGCCTGAGGACCACCACCCAAGCAATCCGGAGGACGCTCTTGATTGCCCGGAGGAGACAGACCTGTTTTCTGTCTCCTATCTGAAGAACTCTGACCGAGTTCTTATCTGTCGCAAGGCACCATCCGGGCCTAGCCCCCCGCCCTCTGAATCGCTTTTGTTTTGTTTAAGCGGCGGGCAGGCCAACTCAGTTTTTTCTTTGTTTTCTGTGTTTTTCTGTTCATTTTGTTCTACTTTCTCTATCCTCCTCCCAAAATGGGACAGACTGTTTCTACCCCTCTGGACTTGACTCTAACACATTGGACTGACGTTAAGACGAGAGCTCATAACTTATCAGTAGAAGTTAAGAGGGAAAATGGCAAACTTTATGCCAAGGAGAATGGAATTTGCTGAATGTGGGATGGCCTCAGGAGGGAACTTTTGACCTAGAGGTTATCCAAGCTGTCAAGAAAGTTATTTTACAGGAGCCCGGAGGCCACCCTGACCAGCTACCCTACATTTTTACCTGGCAGGATTTGGTGCAGGACCCTCCCTCTTGGCTAAAACCCTGGATTTCCCCCAAATCTGTTAACAAGGACTCCTTGCAGTCCGCCACAGTTCTTGCTGCAGGTTCAGGACAAAGGAAGAAGATCTATCCGGATACACAGACAGACTTACTCCTGTTAGACACCCCACCGCCATACCCGCCATCTCACGCTCCCACTGCTCCGCCTAACCCTTCAGCCGAAGGAGCACGTGGGGGCCGGCAGCGGGGACCAGAAGCAGATGGGCCCGGACTCCAGATGCCGCTATCACCCTGCCCCTTAGGGCTATAGGTCCTCCTCCTCCCCTAGGACCAGGAGATGACCCAGATCAAAGACCCCTGCCACCACTTCAATACTGGCCTTTCTCTTCTGCGGACTTATATAATTGGAAGGCTAATCACCCCCCTTTCTCAGAGGATCCCTCTAAACTAACTGCTCTCATGGAATCTCTAGTTTTCTCTCACCAGCCCACTTGGGATGATTGTCAGCAGTTACTCCAAACCCTCTTCACAACAGAGGAGAGGGAACGCATCCTGTTGGAAGCCAGGAAAAACGTTCCTGGGGATGATGGACGTCCCACACAGCTCCAGAACGTGATAGACGACGGTTTTCCCTTAACCCGCCCCAACTGGGACTTCAACAACCCTGAAGGTAGGGAGCATCTCCACGTCTACCGCCAGGCTCTAGTGGCTGGTCTCCGGGGAGCCCCGAGGCGTCCCACGAATTTGGCCAAGGTAAGAGAGATTATTCAGGGACCTGATGAACTACCCTCTGTTTTCCTGGAGCGCCTCATGGAGGCCTACCGTAGATATACACCATTTGATCCAACTGCAGAGGAACAAAGGGTATCAGTTCTGATGAGTTTTGTCGACCAGTCAGCACCAGATATCAGGAAGAAGTTACAGAGATTAGATGGCTTAAGTAGGTATACGCTGTCGGACTTAGTTAAGGAAGCTGAGAAAGTTTACAATAAGAGAGAAACTGAGGAAGAAAGGGAACAGAGAAGAGTAAAAGAGCAGGAGGAAAGGGACAATAGACGAGATAAGAGACATGAGAGAAATATGACTAAAATTCTGGCCGCCGTAATTCAGGATAGAAAGAACCTAGACAGAGAAAAGCATAGAAATCCTAGACAGAGACAAAACCAGGGCAACAGACGGCAGTTGGAAAAGGACCAATGTGCCTATTGCAAAGAAAAAGGACATTGGATAAAAGACTGCCCCAAAAAGAAACCAAGAGAAATCTTGACATTGGAGGAAGACGATGAATAGGGGGGACGGGGCTCGGAACCCCTCCCCGAGCCCAGGGTAACCCTTAAAGTGGAGGGGGAACCCATTAGATTCCTAGTAGATACGGGGGCTCAGCATTCTGTTCTGTTAAAACCAGGAGGACCATTATCAGGCAAAAAATTGTGGGTTCTCGGAGCCACCGGGAACCAACAATTTTCATGGACTACCCGAAGAACGGTGGACCTAGGCGTGGGCCGGGTATCCCACTCGTTCCTTGTGATTCCTGGTTGCCCAGCCCCCTTACTAGGACGGGACTTATTGACAAAAATAGGGGCCCAAATCACTTTTACTAAAGAAGGCCCCCATGTAACTGATAAGACAGGAAAACTTATTCAAGTCTTAACTATGAAGTTGGAGGATGAACACAGGCTATTTGAGGCACCTCAGACTAACTTAGAAGTTGATAAATGGCTCACTGAGATCCCTGGAGCCTGGGCTGAAACGGCTGGCATGGGGCTGGCCTCCCACCAACCACCCATAATTATTAATCTGAAGGCTTCTGCGGTGCCCATATCAGTGAGACAGTATCCTATGAGCCAGGAGGCCAAGGAAGGGATAAGACCCCACATATTGAGACTTTTGAAACTAGGAGTGCTGAGAAGATGCCAGTCACCTTGGAACACCCCCCTACTGCCAGTGCGTAAGCCCAACTCTAATGATTTCCGCCCAGTGCAGGACCTAAGAGAAGTTAACAGAAGGGTGGAGGACCTACACCCAACAGTCCCCAACCCTTACAACCTATTGAGCTCACTCCCACCTGAAAGGGATTGGTACACCGTCCTGGATTTAAAAGATGCTTTCTTCTGCCTACCTCTACATGAAAAAAGCCAGCTCGTCTTTGCCTTCGAATGGAAAGATCCGGACATGGGACTCTCCGGACAATTGACGTGGACGAGATTGCCGCAGGGCTTCAAGAATTCACCCACCATCTTCGACGAAGCCCTCCACCGAGACCTAGCGCCCTTCCGAGCCTCCAACCCTCAGGTAACACTCCTCCAGTATGTTGATGATCTTCTCCTTGCAGCTAACAGTCAGGCTGAATGCGAAAAGGGAACAACTGCGCTGTTGGAGGAGCTGGCCCGTTTGGGGTACCGAGCCTCAGCCAAGAAAGCTCAGATCTGCAAAAGGCAAGTCACATATCTGGGATACTCTTTGAAAGGAGGACGGAGGTGGCTGACGGAGGCCCGTAAACAGGCCGTGGAGCAGATTCCAGTCCCAACAAATGCCAGACAAGTACGGGAATTTCTAGGGTCCGCTGGGTTTTGCAGACTTTGGATACCCGGATTTGCCTCCCTGGCTGCTCCACTTTATCCTCTGACTAAGACAAATACAGCTTTTAAATGGGAAAAAGAACACCAGCAGGCTTTTGACAGCATTAAGTTTGCCCTGCTAACAGCACCTGCGCTCTCACTCCCGGATATCACCAAGCCCTTTTACCTGTACGTGCATGAACAGAAGGGCATTGCTAAGGGAGTGCTTACCCAAAGAACGGGACCTTGGAGGAAACCAGTAGCCTACTTGTCTAAGAAATTAGACCCTGTAGCCGCGGGATGGCCCCCTTTGCCTAAAGATCATTGCAGCTGTAGCGCTACTTCTAAAGGATGCAGACAAATTGACTTTGGGACAGATTGTTACTATCATTGCTTCACATGCTCTGGAGAGCGTTATCCGCCAACCCCCAGACCGCTGGCTCTCCAATGCCAGGGTCAGTCACTACCAGAGTCTCCTCCTTAATTCAGACCGGGTCAGATTTGCTCCCCCCACCCAGTTGAACCCCGCTACCCTCTGGCCGGACACGGATCCCACCGTACTACATAACTGTGGGGAAGTCCTGGCCGAGGCCACCAGAGTCAGACCCGACCTCATGGACCAGCCCCTACCAGATGCTCAGGTGACCTGGTTTACGGACGGCAGCAGCTACCTCCTTGAAGGTAAGAGGATGGCGGGAGCAGCTATTGTAGATGGGAGCAGAGTGATCTGGACTAACAAATTGCCAGAGGGAACATCTGCCCAAAAAGCTGAACTTATTGCCTTAACCCAAGCTTTAAATATGGCAGAAGGAAAAAAGGCTACAATATATACAGATAGCCGGTATGCCTTTGCCACCGCGCACATACATGGCGCCATCTACCGGCAGAGAGGATTACTGACCTCTGCAGGCAAAGAAATCAAAAATAAACAAGAGATTTTAGATTTGCTTGATGCTCTGCACCGACCGGCCAAGCTGGCTATAGTCCACTGCCCAGGGCACCAGAAGGGAGATTCCTTTGTAGCTCGGGGAAACAGGATGGCAGATGAGGAAGCCAAAAAGGCAGCTCAGGGAGCTTCCCTGTTCCCTTTGATTGAAAAAGAAACTGTCCTCGCTGAGCCACTGCCCTCAGAATATACAGAGCAGGACCTTAAAGATATGGCGAGAATACAGAAGCATTTTAACACCAAATCACAGAAATGGGAAACTGAAACCGGGAAACAGATCCTACCCAGACAGCAAGCAAAGAACCTCCTGTTACACATACATAAGTTGACTCATTTTGGACCTAAAAAAATAATAGAGACTCTTAAAAAGACTGATTACCACATAATTGGACTTAAGGATATGGCTGAAGAACTCGTAAAACAGTGTGTACCCTGCCAAAAGGTAAATGCACAAACAGTCCCAACAGACTTGGGAAAGCGATTTAGAGGGGACCGTCCTGGCTTGTTCTGGGAAACAGATTTCACCGAACTAAAACCAGCCAGATATGGAAATAAATATCTTTTAGTTTTTATAGATACTTTTTCAGGATGGGTAGAGGCCTATCCCACTAAGAAAGAGACTGCGGCTATGGTGACCAAGAAACTCCTAGAAGAAATTGTTCCCAGGTATGGAATGCCACAGGTAATAGGCTCTGACAACGGTCCAGCCTTTGTTGCCCAGGTAAGTCAGGAGGTGGCCAGGATACTGGGGATTAATTGGAAATTACATTGTGCATACAGACCCCAAAGCTCAGGACAGGTAGAAAGAATGAATAGAACACTAAAAGAGACCATTACTAAATTGTCCATGGAGACTGGCTGTACAGACTGGACGATGCTCCTTCCCTGGGCCCTTTTCAGGGTCCGCAATACCCCCTATAGATTTAACCTCACCCCCTTTTGAGATACTTTTCGGAGTCCCAACTCCACTCAGCACATTGCTGACCCAGAGAGGGCCAGATACAATCTCTAACTCTGATTTGAACTGCAGGCTGCAAGCGCTACACCTCCTTCAGAGTGACTTGTGGCCTAAATTGAAAGAAGCCTATCTGCCTGCTAAGGACCCAGTTCCACACCCGTATCAGCCTGGAGACTCGGTCTACGTGAGACGGCATCGACCCACAAACCTCGAACCTCGCTGGAAGGGACCCTTCACTGTACTCCTGACAACACCAACGGCCGTGAAGGTGGACGGAATCGCCGCCTGGATCCACGCCTCTCACGTTAAACCGGCTCCCTCACCTGACTCTCGCTGGCAGCTGACAAAGACTGACAACCCCCTCAAGTTGCGTCTCCGCTGTGTTCCCACTACTGTCTCGAGTCATAATGACTCATCTTAAGGTTTGGTTACAGTTACTACTAATGTTCTTGTTGCTACCCCACTCAATAGCAGCCTCCCCCTACCAGCTCTACAACTACACCTGGCAGATCATTAATCAGGCAGGTGATGTTGCTAGTTCTACCTCACAACTATCCCTAACCACTCCATGGCCCACCCTTGAGGTGGACCTCTGTAGGCTAGCCTTAGGAGCCGAATCAGGGTGGGGAACACCCGACTATTATTTGCCCCAGCGAGGACCCATAAACATAGGTTACCAACCACCCGAGGGGTCATCCTCAGGCTCTGTTTATGTGCCACCACCTCAACCCAAATGCTCTGACCCTCAGGGAAGAAAAGTCCTACAAGAGACCCCTATATATGTTTGCCCAGGAGGACACCGTCCCAGGCCCCTGGGTAAAAGATGTGGGTTTGCTGATGTTTATTTCTGTGCAAAATGGGGGTGTGAGACCACAGGGGACGGGTATTGGAATCCCTCCTCTACATGGGATTATATAACTGTTAAGAAAAAACAACACTCAGGCCCTTGTACTACTTGGTGTAACCCGGTGATGATTTCTTTCACTGACCAGGCAAAAACTAAAGACTGGGAAATTAGGGGATTTGAATGGGGACTTCGGATGTACGCATACTCTACAGACCCAGGACTAACTTTCAGAATTAAGCTCAGCAAGACATTTCCGGACTCTCAGAAAATTAGTATAGGACCTAACTCCTTACTTCATAATCAACCTCTTCCTCCTCAACCTCTTCCTCCTCTCCCACTACCCAAGCCTGCCTCCCCCACTTCGATCTCCACGGCTCCAACTCTCTTCCAACCCACTCTGCCCCCTAACCCCCTTTCTTCAGCAGGTCTAATTTTAACCGTGGTAAATTCCTCTGTCCAGTTCTTTAATATGATTAACCATACTTTAGAGGACTGTTGGATATGCTATTCCTCCAGCCCTCCTTTCTATGAGGGACTGGCCACTACAGGAAATTTAAATTTTGCCAATAGTACTGACAATTTGCGTTGGAGACCCCCTCCAGGCTCTCAAGGGTTGACTATGAGCTTTGTTTCTGGTGCCGGACTATGCCTACTAGGACCTAACATGCTCCCCCCCCGCTCCCTCTCTGAGATCTGTAATCAAACTATCACTATTAACTCCCACCTCTCCTCCCAATATATCTCTGCACCACTAGATACCTATCTCGCTTGCTCTACAGGACTCACTACTTATGTAGAAAAAGAGACCTTCCTAGCAGAAAAAGACTATTGTATACTAATAAGCCTATTGCCCAGACTTACTATCAGAGACGCAGATGTTTTCCAGAAGATATGGAATACTGATTCTACTTCACTTCGATTCAAGAGAGAGCCTATCACTACTTTAACCTTAGCATTAGTAGTAGGTCTGGGGGCAGCGGGGGCAGGAACAGGAATAGCTTCTTTAGTCACCTCTAACCAGCATTATGCTACCCTCAGTGCAGCAATAGATAAAGACTTGCAAGAATTACAATCAGGCATGCAGAATCTAAAAGACTCAGTCTCCTCCTTGTCAGAGGTTGTTTTACAAAATAGACGGGGACTAGATTTACTGTTTCTACAGCAAGGGGGATTATGTGTAGCCTTAAAGGAAGAATGCTGCTTTTATGCAGATAAGACGGGTCTAGTTGAAGATAGTCTGAAGCGGGTACGAGAAAGCTTAGAACAACGTAAAAGAGAAAGACAGCAACAACAGTCATGGTATGAGTCTTGGTTCTTCAGTTCCCCTTGGGTGACCACCCTGATCTCTACCCTACTCGGACCTCTCTTAATATTGCTTTTGTTTCTCACTTTCGGCCCTTGTATTTTAAACAAATTACTCACTTTTATTAGAGAAAGAATTAGTGCTGTGCAGATAATGGTGCTTAGACAACAATACCAGCAGTTGGCCCAGGCAGATAATGAATCCACAATTCCATGATTGGAATTATGACAAAGAAAAGGGGGAAATGAAAGATTACCAATAAATACAACTAACCTGCTTCTTTGGCTTCTGTACAATTTCTTGCTTTACCTAGACATAAGGACAGCCATTTTATGAAGGAAAAGCATGTTATACATGACTTTCTGCAACTAGCCGCCCGGGCCCAGATAAGGAACTAGTTAACTGAAATGCTGACCTTTGCCTTAGAAATCTGTGCTTGTTTGCCCACCTGTGCTTGTTTGCTCAACCCCTGTTTGCTCAACCGTAACCCCCTTACCCAATTTCTGGAAAGCCTCCGCTCAGAGACAATTGAACAATGCCTAACCGCAGGGGCCCTAGCTCCCTGCCTGGGGTCACGATCCCTGAGCCGAGGCGACACCCTGACGACATCTGAAGAATCCCTGAGCTGAAACATGTTTGAGATATTTCCGCATGTTTTATGATCTTTCCCTTTAAAACTCCTACCTCCCGGCTGCTCGGGGCTCTTCACCTCTCCTGCGTGAGGACTTCGTGTCGAGCCCCGGTGCACCGGTACAATAAACCTCTTGCGTCTTGCATTGAGAGCTCTCCCTGTGAGTGTCTTTGGGTCTAGTAGACAATCCCGCTTGGGGACCCTCCGGGGGCTCCCCACAAGGTGTGTGGATCTTCTAATACCTGAAGGAAGCAAAGGAAACATTATTCTCTTTTTAAATAGGAAAATGAGTTGAACATTAAAGTGGTGCAGAATTTAACAGGAGAAATGCTTCAAAATTATTTTCTGTTCCTTAGAAAAACACTGGCTCCAGTTTTACCAAGGCTGCACCTACAAAACAGGATATGAAAATGCTACTGAGACACTGTTTTTCTTCCACCAGTTTGATACAGATTTTGAAGTAGTGATGGGTTTGATCTTAAGGAAATATGAGGAAGCAATCCCTTTTCATTCAGTACTAGCATACTCTGAAAATGGAATTGCCCTACTTAGAAATTCATCAATATCTGTCAAAATTGTATATAGACATGTTCCTAAACAAGTAAGGAAAGGGATTTTTATATAACATGTATAAAATAGCCAAATGTGGAGAGGCAACACTTTCAGCAGTGAGGAACAAGGACACCACTTCACTATGTTGTTTTGTGTCCTGAGCACCAACGAAAACTACAATGTCTCACTGTAAGCATAAGCATACAGCAGAGGAGATTTTGCCTGCTATATACTGAGGGTTAATGAGAAAGAATCGGATAGGCAAAGACAAAGAGTCATGCTTTTCCTACAGAAATATCTGGTCCCTGAAAGGGAAGGGCATGGCCACCACCATGAGGGACATGAAGAGACCGACAGCATAATCACCTGGTCCCATGCGCCTGAATTTTGTTCACAAAGTTCATTGCTTCTGAAAGAGTAGTTAATATGACTATAATCAGTGTGCAAGATATTTCTAGAAAAATATTTCTTCTTCATATATGTTTTGAAATATCCAAAAGCTTAAAAGGACTTGAATGGTAATCAAGTACTCACGCTTGAAGCTGACATCTATTGCGGAGGCAATTGTGCAATAGAGGTCCATTCATGAGTAACTTCTCTTGGAGTATCTGAGAGAGGAAGTGCTCTGTCCTCTGCCACATGCACCACACAAACTGACATGCCAGGCATGTAGAGAGTAAATTTCTTGTCAGTTCTACCCTCTCAGTATCTCTCAACGACAGGGATTATGAATCTTCATCTGTAGAAAACTAATTGTAGTAGCTACTGAGCCATTTCTTAACATGAAATTTTCTTTTTATTTAACTTTCTATATGTCAATCCACATGGCCACTTTAACTGTGCTTATGATTAGTATTGCTAAATAGCTGAATTAACAAATGCTGTTTTTAACTGAAGAGACTGGGAGATGCCATATTATTTCAAAACAATAGCTTATTGTGTGCAGATTCTTTCTTACCTCAAGGACAAAGAACATACCTTGGACTGGACAATGCCTCTTTCAACACTGCTGCTATCACTTGGGGAAAATCACTAGGTGGGATGTATGAGCCTATGTGGAAAGCCATACTCCTGCAACCATTTTCCTGTCAGGCTTTATTTCGTAGTGATTTTCAAAATTTACTTTTGGAGTCATTCTGGGCTCACATTATAAATATGCCTGTAAACTTACTTTGTGATATGTATTAACCTCAATCATAAATGCTGCTGAGTATCATAATAACAGGATAGGGTACCCATTCCTATTGCTTCCCATCTATTTTAATGAAAAAGCAGGAACTGACATATTATAATAGAATAGAGATTGAAGTTAAATGTGCCATAAATTGCCACCAACATAGAAAATGGTCTCATAAATTTAAGGGAAAACAATAATAAAAATCACAATACTATAAATTTAAAGATCTTATTTTTGCTCAAAGGCTTTGTTCTTAAATGAATTAATATAAGATAAAACTGTATGTATACACATGATTTATCCAGCTTAAAATGTGTTACTGATGCCATATGTATATGTGATCTTTATTAATGATTTAACATAGTGCTGATTACTTTAAAGGCAGCCAGGAAGACTGTGAGGTTCTTTTATCTCCCAGGGGTAGGATTTATAGCTCTGATGTTCAGAGGCTGTCAGATTGTTTCTTTTCTGAGACATGATAAATAAGATATTGCCAATGGTATTTCACCATCACAAGTACAAAACTATAAATTTATCAATCTTAGGATTAAAATTTTAAATTTCCATAAACCAACACAAAAAAAAAACAAGAAACAAAGCAACAAGAAATAAGCGAGACTACTGAAGAAGGAGGCTAGGAGATGTGTCAGCATTGAAGAGTTCATGACACACAAGCATGACTGACGAAGAAGGTCTAATTTGATTCCCCGTGATCCTCATAAACAGCTGGGTGTGGCCACGCATACTGGGAAACTGAGTCCTGTGGGGAGCAAAAACAGAGAAGCCCTGGGGCTCATGAGAACTGCAGTTACACAGTCAGAGGCTTTGTCTCACGGAAACACGCATGTGAGCAGTAAAGATGACATCCGCATTCTCCTCCGGCCTGTACATGTGAGCGGATGTAGTTTGCATATCTGCACACACATACATGTGGCACACATACAACACATAATATATGTGCACAATCAAAAGTGAAAAAAATAAATCTATAGAAGCCACTTCTTTTGTATTGTTTCTTAGAGAAAGTTTCATTCCCCTTAGTTAATTTATAGATTTGATTAAAGATGTTAAATACCTTAGATGTTCATCAACACTCTCTTTACTGGGCAGGCATATTGATAACTCCTCTAAAAGCATTTCATTGGACACTATTTTGATCTGTAAAGCTGTAATTGTGTCATTTTATTTTCATGACATTGGAAGCTATTTCAGAAGTCATAGCTGAATTTTGGAAAGCATCTACATTTAACTGCAGCCAGTTAGAAGCTCCGACAAAGATTGCAGTTGAAAGATGTTGAAACATATTTCTAACCATGTGAACAAGTAATTAGCTGAGGTTGATTGGACTTGGTTTTCACTCAAAGAAAACTTATCTCCACAAATTACAAATGCTCGCTGTTGTCCGCAGCTTCGAGTTGCTGGACGAATAGTTGCGTACAAGCAGGTTGGGGAGAGAAGGGTTCATTTCAGGCTTACCAAGTTCAGGGGAATAATACCAGTGGTGGAAGACGCTGTCTCATTTTCATAGATAATAGCAGAGAAACATCACCAAATAGACAGTAAGCACCAATGTCAACAAAGAAAACTAGCCAGAGCCCCAACTGCTCTCCATACGTCTGAGGGCTGAACTCAAGATCTGCCCGCAGTGACAAACCTCTTCTCCAGCAGAGCTCCACCCACTGGAGACTCAAGATTCAAGCCCGAGTCTAGGGAATCACACATTCAAACTGCTACATTCTGCCTCGTGCCCACATAGGCACATGATCATCTCACAGTGCACATTTCATTCAGTTTAACCTCAAAGGTCCTCATAAGCTTTACCAACTTTAAGACTGTTAGGAATTCCACAAGTCACATCTTAACTGTCTTAACTGTCTCTTAACTGTGAGCCTTGTAAAATGAAAACAATTCATAAACTTCTGCCATATAATTACACAGTGGAAACATTTCCATTACAATAAGACATAACATGGAGAGACTGGACCAATATCGGTCAATAGGCATCAGGCAAACATCCAGCATCTGCAGTTCTATTGAACGTCCATGACCAGTGATGACAGTAGCAATTTTCTCAATCTGTCCCTCTAGCTGTGCTGGTCACAAGTTGGGTGAGGATCCTGTCTTGAGCCAACAGTTCTCCATGGCTCCCATTGTACAGTCTTGGCATATCCAAAACATATTACAGTGTACACTGGAAACCACAGTTTTTCCTTACAGTTCCTTACAATAGCCTCCCCCCACCCCCCTGTCTCCAATACATGGATATTACTGATTCACATCGCCACTCATGTAGTTCCTGGAACCATGTGCACTTCATGACACACTTCCGTGCATTGTTCATGTTTTCAACACCATTACCACATATGAAGAATCCTTCCTTTAAGCCATCTTTCTTCAAAAGAATTTACATTTCTTCTCATTGAAACTTTCCTGGGTAGATTTCACCCTCAGACATCTTTTCTATCTTCACAATGCAGTGGGTTCATGATGGTAATGAAATTTAAATTATAGCTTTAGTAGCCTAAACATACTCTCTGTGCCAGAAAATTTAACTTTAGCCTTGTTTGGAATGTTGCAGGAAAGATAAGGCAAGACACCAAGATACCAGGAATAGTCAGGAATCTGGTTTTAATCAGACTGCAGCAACACACAATGGACTATTGTCTCAAATCCTGAGAACAGTGAAGAGAAGAAGCTGTTACATTTTATACTTCTGGTTAGAAGGAAGTACAGCAAAAACACAGCTTACATGATGATTGGCTAACAGAAAAGTCTTAAAACATATGATTATAAGAAATTGGAAAGATATAAGCTGGTAACTACCCAGTAAAGTTTCTACAGATATGTGAAATTTCTTGTCTGAGGCAAACAGTAAAAGGAAGCTCTTGTTAAGAAGGAAAAAAACACAAGTTTGGTGACTGTAGCTAGCTAGGCTAACCACAATCCTGTGATAATTTTGCAGGCAGACACCGACAATAATACAGGGAGTATAAAGATTTAATCCCTACTTAAAATCCTCGTTTTTTGTAGTTTTTCTTCTATGTTCTATATCAGGATTTTTCCTGTGATAAACCATGTATCTTTCATATCTTTCTATTCTATATGTTCTGCCAGTTGCACCAATCCATCACTTCTAAATTCAACCTTGATCAAACTCTCTGGGCATGGGCAGAAGAACACAGCCACACTTTATGCCTGTAACACAGTTCCAATAAAGTTTATTCTCCTTTAAAAGTTCATGAACCAAGGCTTCCATCCACAATTCTCTCTCTACAGCCTGCAATTCCAAACTCTCACCAGAATAGATATGCTCTGCTTACCACACCATTGTAAGGCTTCTCCACTTCAAAGTACCATGTTTTTTTTTTTTTTTTTTCCATATTTCTCTAACACACAAGTTTCAAAAGCCCCAAATTCATCATACCGATGACCCCACTCTTAGTAACAACTGTTGCATTCCGTTCCATGTCGCTGGACCAGCACTGGAGCAGAAGCAGCGTATGGGGACAAGGGGTTTAGTTCAGGCTTAAAAATCTCACAAGGCTACCTTCAAGGTGTGAAAAATTGGCTCTCTTCTCTAGATCAATAGCAGAGAGACATCATGAAACAGCCAGCAAACTCCAGCAAGCACATACAGCCAGAACTCCAACTGCTCTTCATGCACCTTAGGGCTACACTGAATATCTGCCCCCCAAACACACCATGGAGCCGGACTCCATGCTCCTCTCCCAGTGATCTACCTCTTCCCCGGTAGGGCAACACCCACTGGAGACTCAAGTGTCAAGCCTGAGTCTATGGGGCCACACATGAAAATCACTACCCTCACTAATAAAATGAGTAGGTAGGCTGTCCGGAGAGAAGGACATTTGAATCTGCAGAAAGGCTATCCAAATTTTAACTGATATTGTAATATTAAAATACAGTGAGTATTTTTAAGCATTGTCAATCATCAGATAAGATGACAAAATAATATTAGGATGGCAGTTGATGTCTTTTTCTCTCAAAAGTTAATAGTTATTAAATTTAGGACTTGCTATGTTTTTATTTATTTGCAAGTGGAGAGATACAGACAAAGACAGAATGGATGTACCAGGACCTCTAACCATTGCATACAAATTCCAGGTGAGTGTACCTCTTCGTGCATCTGGTATATGTGGGTATTGGGAAATTAAACCTGGGTTGCTAGGCTCTAGAGGCAAACACCTATACCACTGAGCCATATCTCTAGCCCAAAGTAATTACTATTTTAAAAATAGTCTCTTCATTAAATTATTGAAGTATATCAATATTTTTCAATTAAAATGGTCTTCCTCTAACATTTAACTCACACATTTTTGTAAAATGCTTGTGTCTTTCCATAATTTCAAAAGAATGCATATTTGAAAGTTTACTTGATATTTCCATAGAGATTGTGGTCATGTGGCATTTAGGGCAGTTAAGGATATGGTCCTTGAATCTTCTGGTTTATCATCAAATAAAGGTCATTTCTGTTCAGTTGTATAGAAAATTCCTCCTCTGGATTGAGACATTCCCTACTCTGCAAGTGAAGAGTGAGTCAAGAGATAGGTGTGGGAGAACTAAAACTTAAAAGGTCACATGGTTATAGATGCAAATCTTGAGGGGCAAATTCTGACCTGTGTTGTGTAGTGATTTTCCTTGAATTGAAACACTCCGTCCTGAGGGAAGGAGAAGTACTCAGAAGACTGGATCAAAGGTTTCCAGACCTCTCTGTGAGGTTAACAACCGCTAAGTGAGGAGACTCGGACCAGCCCAGCTGCCTGCAAGTCCTGGCGTATGTTCCAGAGATGGAGGTTCAGTGAGCCGTCACCGAGGCAGGATGGGCTTTGTGGTGATGCTGCTGCCCCCGAGTCACACACGCTCCTCTAAGCAAGCCCTCTCCTCACTCAGCAAGTAACACCAAGAAACTCACTGACTTCCCAAAACTGATTTTGGTTCAGTTGTGTTTTGGTCTGTCTTCTGTGCTGCATTGGAGGTGAATAGATAGGTGTATGGGCATCTTCCCAGGAAAAAGTTACATGGCAGAAGCAAAGTTGAGTTTGGGAGGAGCAATTGAATGTCTTCTTCCAAGAGTTGTGGGGTGGCCTGCTGCTTGACAAGTGGGGTCCTAGTGTGTGAACATGGGGATATCCTGAATACAGGTGAAGGATAAAAATATGCTGAAGTCCCTCAGTGTGGCACATAGGGATTAGAGTGTTGGCTAATTGTTGTGGAGGTTGCCTGACCATTGTGATGGGTAATAAGATATGCATTTGAGGCTGAGATAGTTGTACAGAGAAAACTTGTTTGCGTAATACAATAGTTACCAAGGGAAAAGGACATGCAGCTAGGGTCTCATGCATTCATTTCCGATTAGGCAGATTAATTAGATAAAGAAGAGAATGAGTAAAGGTGGTAGGTTGAATTTGTAAAGTGCTAAAGCAATCTAGAGGGGATGATAGAAAATGTCAGAAAACAAAGCGGTCTGTTTGCATCATTCAAAGGCAAATGTGACAAGATTTGCATTGAGCTGGAGTTCCTAAGGATAATCTTGATAGAAAGCCGAATGTCTTGCTAGTGAGCTTCTGGGAAGCTCCAAAGCTGTGAGGCATCAATGATAAACCACTGTAGGTGAAGAAGACTAGGTTTGTCCCGTGCTGGGCAAATCATGCTGCAGAGTGAACTATGCACATTTCTTTCTTGCAAAAGTTATGCCAGGGTTGGAAATGGCTTGCCTTACCTGAGGATATCACAGCTACCTAACCTGAGGCTATCACAGCAGCTCCCATCTACCAGCCAGCTATCATAGTGCCTGTGGATGCTATGCAGGCTGTTGTGGGAGAAACATCACCAGCAGTCTTACAAAGTTGGGGAACCCGCGTGCTGCATTATCATCATGCCAGACAACAGGTGCCTGCTGGTATGACAGTGGCATGATTATAGTGGGCATAGCCAACAGCTTTTGGATTGGATTAAAGGCTCACAACACAGGAAGGAGTTCATGTCTAGTACTATAAACCCAGATCAGCCTGTGGTTGGGAATCTCATAGGCCCAAGTGGGGAAATAACAGCTATTGTTTTGTTGAAAGGATGTGACATGCCTGCCAAATTGCTTTCTAAATATCTCTGCATGCATTCCAACTGTTAGTGTTGTTCTATGCCTTGGTTATGGGGAAAACTTCTTACAACATAAGGTATATTGCCAGGACTCAGCTGTGTATACTCCTTAGACTAAGTAGCTATTTCTGTGGCCTCATGACCAAATGCTTAGCCATAAATAGACGTCTATCTCATCCTCTCTACAGTTCAAGGAACATCATGGAGAGGGGGCAAAAAAAAAGAGTACAAAAGCCAGAGGAAATGATAGAGTGTTGTATGTCAAATTACTCCTGCCAATTGAAACATCCCCTCTCTCCTCATGGAAGGAGGGAATAAAAAGAGTAAGTGTGGAGCAGCTGAAACTTAAAAGGTCGCACCCCCACTCACCAGGCTAGCAGAGCAGCAAACAACTATTGAAGGTCAGGCTCTGACCACTGTTGTGCAGCAGTTTTCTCTGAACTGAAACATTCCCCCCTTGTGGAAAGAAGGAAGGCTCAGGAGACTCAGCAGTTTGCCAAGCTGCCGGCAAGCTGTGCAGTGTGTCGGAGGCTCTCCATCAAGCCCAGCTGATGGCAGGTCACGCAGAGACCTCCAGAGATGCAGTTTCTGTGAGTCATCACATACACCAGGACGGGCTTTTCGGTGATGTGGTTGCCTTTGAGTCACTCATGTTCCCATAAGCAAACCCTCACCCTGCTTTGTGGGTGACCCCAATAAACTCATTGTTTCACTAAAGCTGGTTTTGGTACAGTTGTGCCTTGATCTGTCATCTGTGTCCTATCTGGGATGAATAGATGTGTGTTCATATCTCCTGAGGAAAAGCATTTCATCTAACACGAGTCGTCAGGCATACTCTGTGCTGCATGTTCCTGCATCAAGGCCTCAACTCTTGTCAAAACATATAATCTTTAGCAGGTTGGGGGATCTTAGCAGCACATCTGGAAATAAAGATGACATTTCAAGCAGATTAGTTTAAATAAGCATGAATAACAGGGAGTATGAAGGGGGAAAAAGGCAGTATTATAATCTTCCAGACAATACACTGAATCACAATTTCTTTTCTTTTTTTTTCTGTCTGTCTTTCCTTTTTTCTTTCTTTCTTTCTTCTCTCTTTCTTTCTTCTACCTTTCTTTCTCTCTTTTCCTTTCTTTTTCCCTTCCTCCCTTTCTTCTTTTTTTCTTTCTTTTTCCTTTCTCTCTTTCTTTTTTATTACTGAAACAGGGGCTTACTCTAGCCCAAGCTTACCTGAAACTGACTCTTTGAACAGCCTGGCCTTGAACTCAGGTCACTTCTCCTACCCGAGCCTCCCTAGTGCTGAGTTAAAGGCATGAGTCACCACACCTTTCTGAAACACAATTTCTTATCTATAATTTTCTTTGCTTTCCTATAGTAAATTAAAATAATGACATATACTACCTTTGATGGAGATTTCTGAAATTTTCTGAGAGAAAAGTTTTTATCATAGCAAAAAATAATAAATAAATGATAGGAGTTAATTGACTACTAAGAATTTTAAGGTGAATATTGACCATATAAAATTTTATCCAGAATATCAACTTTCCAGATACTGGATGACTTTCTGGAGATAAATGATTACCAACCACCTTTTTGTCTTTACATATTAATGTTTGTTGATAAAGGACATAAGTCAATAATTCCCAAAATATGCCATTACAATTATTTTTCTACATTTATGTTCCATTGACTATATTTTCACTCATGACATAACATTTAATATTATATATTTGTGTCACTCATGCTAACTAACACCAAAATTAAAATTAGAATTAAGGAAATATTTGTGAAGTATTTATTCATTATGGACTCAGAGAATTTAGACTAACTTCAAACATTAATTCTACAAAATTTGCTATACTTCATCTTTTGGTGATTAATTTTTTAAAATTTATTTATATCTAAATTATTAACTTACTAAAGGTAATGGGAAAATTTTTGTGTTTGTTATTATTAGTAGTAGTACTAGTAGTAGTATTATTAACAAGGTGTTTTATATGGATACACAATGCATTGGTACCCTCTTTTCCCTCATCCCTTCCCCCATTCTGTTGGGGATGCTCTCCAGTGGGGTTTCAGGTATTCCCTATGAATACTTTTAATCAATAGCTTATTTTGAACTAGTGCTTTGAGCAAATTTATGTTTGCATATTTTCTCCTATTCAGTCCTAACAAAAACCACTTATTTATTTATTAAAAACACATTTATAAAACACATTGTAAAAACAGGGGAGATAACTAATAACTGAGAGAGTACCACACACTCATTTTATAGATACATCAAAATGATGGGTTGTATTTTGCAACTGAGCACCTGCCCTGGTTGACTGTATGGTGAGTCAAGTAAGATAACTCATTAAGGACAGGAGTCAAGGACCAACAGGGAACCATAAAGGTGGTATATATTGAGAAGAGACAAATTACAATAGTTCTGTTAAAAGCTGTGGAACTTCTCTGCACAGAAGAAGCATTGGTAATACATACAATATATACAGTGCTCGTTGGAGTTGTGGAACTCGACCACATGAGTGTAAAAACACAGTTCCTAGAGAAATTCTTACTTCCCCTTTCTGGGTGGCAGGTTGAAGAATCTGCCATTAGTGCTCTGGTCACACAGGAGTTTTAACACAGTTACCTGAACTGAGATGTCTTTTTATCTACCTGAGCCCTCAAGCAGAATCAAATATCTTTAAGACTGAGCTCCAAGCAGTGAAAGCAGAACTAAATCACATGATCATCTCAATAGTTGCAAAAATGGCATTTCACAAAATTAAACATTCATTCATGACAATATTCCTCAAGCAAACTGGAATAGAAGAACATACCTTAATATAATTAGTGTGATATAATACAAATCTATAGCCAACCATCAGGAAATAGCACAAGCGTGTCATCTATTTCTTGTCTTATTAAGTATGTACTAGTAACTGTAGCTAGACTAATATAACAGGAGAAACACATAAAAGGGATACATTGGAAAATGAAGTAAATTATCTTTATTTACAGATTATATGATTCTCTACATAAGGCATTTTACGAACTAGACCACACTACTGCTAGAGATCATAAACAATTTCAGAAATGTAGTAAGATAAAAATACCCAGAAAACACCAGTCTTCCTATATACTAATAAAAGACATACTGAAGATAGAATTATGGCAACAGGAGCAGTCACAATAGAATTTAAAAAATAATGTCTTAGATTGAACATATCCAAAGAAACAAATGAACTCTACAATGACATTTTGTTTTGTTTTAATATCCAAAAGATGGCTGGAGAGATGGCTCAGCAGTTAAGGCGCTTGTCTGCATAGCCTAACAACTTGGGTTTGATTCCCCAGTGCCCATGTAAAGCCATATTCACAAAGTGGCACATGCATCTGTTTTTTTTTTTGTTTGTTTGTTTGTTTTGTTTTGTTTTGTTTTGCAGCTGGGAGAAAATCTCTTCCAACTATACATCTGACAGAGGATTAATATTTTAAAAGACCAGAAATGTCTGATAATATTGAATACACATCCATAATTTTAAAATGAATACATTAATATTCAATTTTCAAAGAAATAGTTTAGCAATAGTTCATATAAAAGGATTTTGAGTACAGAATGTCTTGGTCACCTAGGAAGACACATTGACATAATTTGTTTGAATCACTGAGACTAGTAGCTATCCTCCCCACCTGTGGAGTATGATAGAAAAGAAAATGCCAAGCAAGGAAGAAACCGTCTCTTCTGAGTGGGGAAGGAATAGTAGCTGAGGTCATCATGGCCATCTATCTAATTTTACTACTTTGAAAAAAAAAATTGCTCTTTGTACTTCAATTGTTCAGTTGTTATGTGTTAACTGGTCTCTTCGGGAAAAGGCTTAAAATTCTTTAGTTATTCATCTAAACCTAGTACACAATTTTTCCTCCTGCTTTTCATACCTCTAAACCATATGTTGTCTTTAACTTCTTCTTTTCTATTTTCCCATCATCTCTTCACTACACTAGTGAAAAGCCAGTGTGAATTTACTCTGAACAAGCTATGAACTACATTCTCTTCAAGCACCCTAGCCGGCATTGCTGTTTCTGAAACGTTTGTTCGCAAACACAGATGAAGTGGCCAGTGACTTCTACTGCATGCTATCGGCAGGATGGACAGACGCCAAATGGATAAAGGTTTTCCTGCAATCATGCCCTCCAAAAAAGAGCAGTGGAAAACAAAAATTCGAACGAAAATACCTCATTAGGAGAGCTAAAATAAAACGTTTAAAAAAACGAGATAGGAGGAAAATGAGAAATTTGAGGGCTAGGGAGATGGCTTAGAGGTGAAGAACGCTTGTTTCATAACCATGGGAACCTGAGTTCAATTTCTAGCATCCATATAAACACCCACCTATGGCCACAGGCATCTTCCAGTGCTGAGAGACAGAGACAAGGAGAATTGCTGTGGCTTGCTGATTAGCCACTCTAAACAAAAACAGTGATTTCCAGAGACTCTGTGTCAAGGAAAATAGAAGAGTAGTGGATGAGGACATTCAATTTTTTTTTTCTATTTTTGACATTCACAAAAGTACATTTACATCACATAGTATTTATATAGTATGTTGTGTCTAGCATCCTTGACTCAATAGTGTTTGTGAGCTTCATGCTTATTGTTTAAAGGTATTCAAATTCTTTCATTGTTTTTACTGCTTTAGTAATTCTTTCAGTTTATTTGTTCATTCTTATTGCTGACAGCTGTTTTGATACTTTTCAATTTCATATTATTGTATGCTAAATCTATTTGTGATTTTTATATAGCCTTTAACACAAGTATATGAATTTATCTAACTAATACATTTTACAATGACTACAAATACCACATAACCAAAATATTCATGACTGTATAACTTCAGATTGAAGAAACCTTTGCAATGATCATACAAATAAGTCATTTGCAAAGAAAAGACTAATTTTTACAAAAATAAATAAGTATAGTTTCATAAGTATCAACTAGAAAAACAAAATCAGAAAAAAAACATAAATAATGCCTTTCATTGACAAAAGGACACATTTTAATACATATGGCCATCCTGATAATTAACTTTAAAATAAGCAAGAGAAAAAAGAACATTATATGGCAATAAATGAAATTGTCTTAGCTAGTTATCATGACACAGAACCCAAACTTTATGATTCTGTATTTTAGAGTAGGTGAGAAAAAGATCATGGAGTAAACAGCATGGGAGGCTGGTAGCAACAATACTTGGTTCAATTACTTTGGACAGTCACTTACTAAAACATGTAAAAATATATTTCAAGAATGTATCTTTCAGATGCATGTCTATATTAATAAAACCCTATGTTGGAATAATTGGTTGCTTTTGAGAAGCTGTGAGGAGGAGGCAGAAGGATTACTGGTTTGAGCAGGTCATCAAAGACAATCAGCTTAGCATTGCAAAGAGACATGTAATAAGTTCAGTTCTGAAAGGTATTCTCTGAAAGTTTTGATGGATGGGCCCTGAGATTACAGATGTTTTCCAGTAGCCTTAAGTCTTCCTCACCAAGTCCCTTGCAGCCATAGAAACAGGTAACAAGCTGAGCAGGGTCAGTGTAGGGCAGGCTATTGGTTAGAGAATTACAGCAAAATGTAAGAGGTATTAATCAAGAGGCTCTATGAAGGAGAAGAGAGGTGCAGAGGCACCAAAAGTTAACTGGAAGGGATTATGAGCAAAACATATTGTGTGCAATTAAATATATTAATTACCAATAAAAAGTTAAAAAAGAACACAGTTGCTGGTATTTTACAATGCCAATGATCTACAGCTTAAATAATGCAAGTTACAAGCACTCTGTTCTAAAAAGAAAATTACATGTATTAGTTATGAGTAGTTCAGGAAATGGAATTAAGGAAAACACTAAACACTAAAATGCTACCACCCATAAACAAATATTAAATAAGAGTGATATGTCAACTTGTAAATATAAATTGCGATGAAAGAGTATATCTTACCTTCTTAAAATTATATAGCAAGTCGGGTGTGGTGGCACACGCCTTTAATCCCAGCACTTGGGAGGCAGAGGTAGGAGAATCACCATGAGTTTGAGGCCACCCTGAGACTATACAGTGTGAATTCAAGGACAGCCTGAGCTACAGTGAAACCCTACCTTGAAAAACCAAAAAGAAAAGATTATATAGCAAATGTATCTAATGTGAATCTTTTTAAGTCATAATTTTGGTATGATTTCCATATGTGTATATGTGTTTTAAAGTGTCTACTTTGTTTACTCATTTAATACTCCATTTCCTTCATCAAAATTGAAACTTTGATGATGACCCATTATAATCGCATTCATGACAAACCAGTTGTTATGCTCATACATTATACATGTTTTAGTAGTCTTTTACTCACTCAGGACACAAAAGAGATGTTTAAAAATATTGTACATGTTAATTTTAGAACTGTTTTAGGTTCATATAACAACTGAGGATCAGATTCAATATTTCCATACATTTCTGCCTCTGACTCCACTTGGAACCATCACAATCGGTGTGTCTCATATCATAGAGGGACCCACATATCAGTCCACAATGCCCATTAACACATGAGTATTCCCCAGTCTGTATTTTACATTAAGTTTCACTGTTGATTTGTGTATTCTTTGGATTTGGACAATGTGTTTACCATTATAATATTACACAGTGTACCTTCAACAGCCTAAGAAGTGTCTCTGACAACAAGCCCATCTCTTTCTGCTCTGTATGCTACAATGTTCTCTAAGCCTTGAGGGTGGTGATGTAGATGTTTGATTAGTTTCCTCCATCTACGGTTGATTATTGGGCGAGATTACTATGCCATAGTAAAGGTCATATGTTCTTAGTATCTTGACCAGGACTCTCTGCAGTGCATTGCCATTGCAAAAAAAAAAAAAAAAAAAAAAGTTTTCCTTCTTTTTTTTTTTTTTTTTTTTTTTTTGGTTTTTCGGGGGCTCAGGCTGACCTGGAATTCACTATGGAGTCTCAGGGTGGCCTTGAACTCACAGCAATCCTCCTACCTCTGCCTCCCAGTGCTGGGATTAAAGGCGTGCGCCACCACACCCGGCTCAAGTTTTCCTTCTTGACTGACCAAGGCTGACTGAAGCAGTCTATGGGCATAAACACAGATGTTTGGACTGCGTGTCACATCCATTTAACAAAATAAGAGCAGTTGTTTTCTCCGTAGGGCCTATATCCTCCCCAGCCATGACATTTTTTTTTTTGTCCTGATTTAAAGGCCCAGATATGAATCAGTATGATGGAGAGTGAGCCTCAAATTTAATCAGAAAAGAGGTGGTTGAACCAACACTGGCAACATGACCGTTGCGCCCCACGCACATGTTGCCTGGCATCTTGATAGTGTAGTGTGGAATCTCGTACTGGCCGGGTTGCGCCAGTCCTTCCAAGCCGTCTGCATCGCACCTTCCAGCGACACAAACACCAGCAGCAGTAAACCGATAACCCTGATTTCTCCATCCATAGCATGCTCTGTGTAGGACCAAAACCTCTAGCTCTGGAGTACAATTAACATCAGTGAAAAACAGCCTGTACTCTTTGTGGGACGTCAAATGCTTCTATGACTCTTCATACACAGGTATATAGCCCAGTCCTGGTGGTCAGGTTTTCTTTTAACAATCTTATAGCTTCTGACAGTGCATTTATTCACCAGTCCATGATGCCTTTGTTTAAACTCTTTAAAAGTTGCCTTGATTGCCCATACACATTCTTTCCTAAACTATGCAAGTTGCTAAAGGTTTAATATATAATGTAATGTTTTACAGAGTTTGGACAGGACCTTGGATAGCCCATTCTACATGCTTCAAGCAAGTGCCAGTTGATCTTGGATGTCTAAGGGATAGAAAAAGAAATGCAAGCAGCAACTCAACATGAAAAGATTTCCTCTCTGAGATCAATTGTTCCATCAAAAATTTACAATGTTCAGTGCAGAGGCATGGGTGTAAAACTCTACTCCATCGAGCCCTCCATAATCCACATTCAGTTTTCCAGGAGTTATTCAGCCCGTTCACCACGGGGTGCTTCTGCTGCCCTGGGGCCTCTGCATATTGCTCCAGTGTACTACAGTCTTTGTGGGGCTGGGTTGGGGACTGTGGCATTACTTATGCCTGAGCATGCAGGGTCACACTCTTGCTTGCTGTGTCTTGGTCCAGTTGGCTGCACCAACTTCCCAGTTCAGACAGGCTCTGGGCCAGCACCATAGTGTTAGGCCCCAGGCTTTCAGTCAGTCACACTTGGCTCACAAAAAGGGGCCTTGGGTTGGATGAGCAACCTCAATTCCCAGTATTTCTTCTTGCAGGGAAAAATGTTCACTGAGTACTCCAGAGGAAATAAGTTCCTAATCCCAAGAAAAGCTCACTCTTTTCTACCAGCACTGTTTTATCATTTATGTGTTCTGTGATCCACTGCTCAGGCTCTATAACCCTTTTACAGGACCTCTAGTATAGTACTTGACTTTCTGTCAATTTTCTTCTAGGAACTTTGGCTAGATACAGATCTTGTCATATTTTCCTTCAAGTGGCTGAGAAAAAAAATTTTTTTGCCTGAATTTCTTTTTATCACCAACTATAGATTGCTCTCTACCATATGAATCTGACTTACATGCTGATATAAATCATGCAGATCTTCATAAGCCTTTCCTGATTCATGGTGTTCACAACCCAGCAAAGCAGAGCTGCTATGGCCTACAGCCTCTCGTCTCTTAACACTCCAATAAACATAGCCAATCAGGTCGATGAAATGGACAGCACGCACAACCTCTCTCATACCCCCTTCCCTCCATAAGGCCTGTTCTTTCTCTATTGTCTTCCAATATCTGGTTTTCTGAGTGACCTTAGCCAATGATCACCAGGTGTCCCTAATCACTCTTAAAAGCCAGTTCATCATAAACCTATTTCTCTTGTATTGTCTCAGGTTATGTAGCCTTTTGTCTCCAGGAAGAATGGTGACTGCATGACTGGGTTTCTTCCCTTCGCAGTGCTCACAACGATCGAGTCTGTGCTCTATGCCCCACAGCTTTGTAAGCCAGGCTGGAAGAGGTTATTCCATTGAAGTGCAAACGTGTTTTCAAATTTAAGTGATTCAGATACAGAGTGTTTCATGATTATCATAGTTACAAATGACCATTCAGTACCATGGATGGACCCCGACCTCTATGTCAAAGTTCAGATTTAAGGCTGCCTTCTGTCACCTTGCCTTGCTCTCTCTCTCTTTTGCTACCTAATTCATTTCCTGGGCTCCATGTTTTTGGATTCAAGAAAGGGTATTTTACTGCAGCTCTAAGTTACATTCCCTTTTCTTTGCATTTTATCTGCTGTAGTAAATGGGAAGCCAGTGTTACCAATTTTCTTGGCTGCCCACCGGAGTTAGATGATGAGACCTTCTTCATGAAAGCATCACAATCTCGTCAGAATGGCTATCACAAAATATCAAATGAAAACAACTACTGGTGAGGGTGTGGAGAAAAGGGAACCCACATACACTGTTGGTGAGAGTACAAACTTGTACAGCCACTATGGAAAGCAGTGTGTAGGTTCCTCAAAAATAACAACAACAACAACAACAACAACAAAAAAGATCTAGCATCTGACCCAGGCTTGCCACTTCTGATCATATGTACTTCAAGGACTTGGTTTGCAATAGAGATACCTACTCAGCCATGTTTGTTGCAACTTGGTGTTTAATAGCTATGAAATGATATTAGCCAAGATGCCCATAAACAGGTGACTGTATAGTGAAGATTTGGTACATATGCATGATGGCATTCTATTCAGTAGTAAGGAACAATGAAATAATAGAATTTGCAGGAAAATGGATGGGCCTGGAAAGAATTAGTTGAGGTTACTCAGACTCAATAATACAAATGTTGCATGCTTTCTCTCAAATGCAGATCCTAACATGGAGAAATCCAGTATGTTTCTAACTTGTAGTAAGCATCAGTAGTACTAGTGGGGAAGCTAGCATGAGTTTTGAAAAGAGAAGAAGAAAGTAGGATCAGAGGAGGGGATAGCAGACATGAAAGTGGAGGAGCAGAACACAGGGAGTGAAAAGGCTTTGGGTAGACAGAGGTATGACAGAGGTAATAGAGGTGGATGATACACAAAACAAAATTAGTGGTGGCTTGAATCAGTACTATAGATATCTAATTCTTGGTTATTTAAATAAAAGATGTGAAGAGAGAGAGAGGGGGGGAAGAGAGACAGATAAATATTTGGGGCAGAAGCACCCTTCAGGGCTACAAAAAATTTAACCCTAAAACCATAAGCTGCTGTTGGTAAATCCCAGGGCTCAGATGGTTACCCACCTCAAGTGACATTTTGATCAGTAGGTCATCATGATCTCTTAATTTCCTGTAATCTCAGCCTGTGGTGTCTTTAGCAATAGCGTCTTACCATCTAGCCCTGGTAAGTAACCAAATCTGTGGGCAATAGCTAGCTCTCATAGCACATGAAAGCAGTCTGCAAGCATGATGGGAGGTTAAAGTTACCAACAGTGTGAACAAGCAGTGGATCCTGCAACACACATGATCTATCTGCCAGAAAAGATGTACACGTCGCTGTTACAGTGGCTCACAGGCTGTGAAGGTGGTCAACTGCTCTCTGGTTGGACATGAGTCCCACTCAGTGGGATGGACTCACACCTTGTACGAAGTCAGAAGCCTGTGGTTTGGAAGGTCAAAGACCCAAGAGGAAATCTTCCACTGTTCTTTGGCTCAAACAGAATGTTATGCTTGTCAAAAAGCCTTATAAATGTGGATTTGCATCAATGCTTTGGTCCCTGCTGCTCTCACTCTTGGATGAAGAATTTGATTTTTATATATGACAGAGAATACTGGGGAGGCAAAAGACCCATCAATACAACAAGAAAAGAAAGCTAGCTGCTAGCAGTAGACAAGACATCTCCATCACATCTTCTAGGAAGTGGAGGATGAAATATGAGTGCTGCTCTCACTGCTAGTCTCAGAACTTCCTCCAGGAAAATGGATATCGATATTAAGAAGCGTTAAAACTCGCCAAAGCAAAAAAAAAAAAAAAAAAAAAAAAAAAAAGAAAGAAAGAAAAAAAAAAAGGTAGCTGAATGTTCAATACTAAGGAAGACTTATAACACATTTTTCAAGGCTCATGGAACATTGCTGAAAAGGACGCAGACAAAATGTGAGGGCTACAGCATAGAAGTATGTGCACTATTCAATGAAAAAGACTAAACTGGCACATTATATTTCCCCACAGTGAATACCAATAACCCCACTGGCCTTCAGTGGAATGGGGGCAGAAGAGAGAAAACATGAAAACATAGCAGTATACTCCAACAGGATTATGAATCATTTGTAATATGTTCATATAATAAAAATACCAAATCTAAAAAGTCAACACAAACGCATCAAGTATTTAAAATAATGTCTGGAACTTTGAAGCGGCTATAGAAAACCAGAAAACAGATTAAATATATACAAATTTTTTAAGAAACACTTTTTGATAACACCTATAATAGAACAGGAAATAACAAGCAATTGAAAAATGGAATTAAATGAAATTAAAAAGCCTTTGTAGAGCAAATTAAATGCCCAAAATAAAGGCATAGCTTATAGAAGAAAATCATTTCCAATTATACATTAGAAATGAGTTGAATGTCTATATTACATAAACAGTTACAAAAATAAAACACCATGGAAGAAAATCTTACAAACAATAAATAGGCCTATAAATTCAATAAATAGTCCTCAAAGAAATAAAAAAGCTACAAATGACCAATCAACACTTGAAAAAATATTCAACATCCTTAGCCACTAGAAAAACACAAATTAAAATTAGTATAGGCCGTAGCTATACCAATGCTGAGTATGTACACCAGACTCTAAATCCTACCACAGAGATACATGTCCTTCCATGATTTTTCTTATTATTTTTACAGTGGTCACAATAACTAATAAATGGAAGGAGCATAGCTTTCCATCAAAAGGTGATTGCATATGGAAAATGTGGTGCATCTGGACAAGGGAATTTTAGACAACCATAAATGAAAATGAAATCATGATAATTTTCAGAAAGATGAATAAAGCTAGCAATCATTATTTTAAGTGAAATAACCCAGACTCAAATACTCTGTTTATCGTGAGCTGGTCCTAGATTTTACTTCACATAGAGTGAGGTCAGTTATAAAGTAGACCGAGCACTGCGAAAGGAAATCAAGAAAAGTTGCAGGAGGAGTTGGGGGTCGAGAGGTTACAGGATGCACATACCATGCAGAGAAAGCACTGAGCAAGACAGCAACAAGGGCAGGAGGTAGGGAAGACCGGAGGGGAATGATGAGAGCAAAGTACACATGACAATATCTTTGGGAAATTCATTACGTTTTTTTTTTTTTGTTTTTTTTTTTTTTTTTTTTTTTTTTTTTTTTTTTGGTTTTTCGAGGTAGGGTCTCACTCTAGCTCAGGCTGACCTGGAATTCACTATGGAGTCTCAGGGTGGCCTCGAACTCACGACGATCCTCCTAGCTCTGCCTCCCGAGTGCTGGGATTAAAGGCGGCGTGCGCCACCACGTCCGGCTAGGGAAATTCATTACTTTTATGCTAACTAAAAAAAACTAATAAAAAGCAGAAGAGCTAGAGCCATGGATCAGTGGGTAAGAGAGCTGCAGTGCAGACATGAAACCTGAATCCAGTCATCCAGTCCTCACTACCCACATGAAAAAGCCAGACATGGCTATGCGCGCTGGGAACCCCAGCCTGGAGGTGACAGGAGATTGGGTGGTAGCTGGGACTTCGCTGAGCTGGTCAACCAGCTTAGCCGAAAAACAGAAAGCTCAAGGAGAGACAGTTAAAGAGAGATTTTGTCTCAAGAAAAAGCAGAAAAATGGTAGAGGTCGCCCAAGCTTTTCTGGTCTTCACTCCCTTGCACACACATGTGCATACATACATGTGAATCTACAACATACAAGCATCCCAAAGAAAAGGAGGTATACTCCTTATGGAGTTTCTAGAAAAAAATTAAGTGAGTCAATACTTTGATTTTTTTAACGTTTCTTAAGTCTTGTGTTAGACAACTCATACCTGGAATAGGAAGAGAATATTTTATGTCATTTAAAATCCCTAGCAACAATAGGAAATCAACAAACTTCACTTGGGATTAATTGCTTCAATTAATTTATTATTTACTTTTTAGTTATATTATTTTTCAATATTACTTTAAAATTAGACACTTTAATTAAAATTTCATAATTTTCTTAGTATTTCACCACATCATGAAAAATATAAAATTCTCACAACCTGCAATAGTTCTATTTTTCAATTTACATGTGTTACACATCCACCATATAGTAATTATTGTTTTAAACTTCAATTTATTTTTTATAAATTAATTTTAATAGCCTATTATTTTTGCCATCAATCAGTCATTTCATATTTTCTTATTTTTAATATCCTTTTGACCAAAAATCATCTTTTTTTGCAACATTGCTATTTAGATGATGAATTATATATTCATTTTGATTTATCTTATATCATGAATATGTTATTTATAGTATTCTTAGTTAAAATTAATAAAAATAAGCCAATATATTGAATACATATATACCCAGGATATAGAGTCCTTTTTCCTCTTCTTCTGTTCAAAAATATCACAACACAGGCTCTACTTCCACTGTTTCTCTACATAATTCCTTTTTTAAAAAATATTATGCTTCCTTGAATGCAATGTACAGTTATTTTCAAAGCTTTAAAATTTGTACTGCATGGCTGGTTTATAGCACTGAGATTATGATGGGGCTAGTGGATAGCTTTCATATATAATTTCTCTCTTTTTTTGATTGGTATAATGTGGCAAACTGCAGAACCGTTTAGCTGTTATTTCTCCAATTAATCCTTTTCTTGCCTTGTTATCTCCTTTCTGCCTTCTGAAACACACAATGCCACAATGGAGACCTTTCTTAACACATAAAAAATAATTCAGAAAATTCTGACAGTTATATAGATAAAGTAAATTGAAGTAACTTTCTGTTATACAGATAAACTTAATTAGGACTAAAGTAACTTCTTTCTGTATGTAGGCACCCAGCTTTACAGAAGTCATTTAAAAAAAAAAAGAAGAGAAACACTAGATAATTGTTAAGATTAAGCAAAAGATAGGTGAAGAAAGGACTAATCAAAATCCGAGAGGAAATAAATAAGTCATATGGAAACCTACTTTTTTGGATGATGGAACACTCAGAAGCCATGGATTGTTACTAGAATATTTTCATTTCTAGGGATGGCATACCTTCCAGTAAGTTGTTGGCCAGGAAGGACACTGACACCCCCAAAACATTTTAGAACATTGCCAAGGCGCTTGGCTTCCCACCAGAAATAGATGGTAAGTCCCTATTTGTTAAGACTCCACATACTTGGGCTGCAGGGTCACTGAGAAATCCTGCTTCAGCTGAGCTGAGAACCTCCTTCATGTTAGACCAGCTGACAGAAAGCTGGAAAAAGCTATGCTGCATTCAGTTCAATGGAAGAGAGAGAAATCACTAGTGGAGATACTCAACAGTGGACACTGCAAGCATTAAATTTGGCCAGCCGGGCCAAATAAGCCAACAGGTTCAATAGTGGAATGTCTGTTATGGGGGAATCCAACCACATTCGAACTGGACTGGAGGCCCACTCCATGGGAGGGAATACATCCCTGATACTTAAAACCTACAACAGGGGTAGTCATGAACCCTAGGGGTGTAACATCTGCTTATGTCTGGCTAAATATATATATATATATATATATATGTTATACTCACCAAATTGCCCAGTAAGCACTTCTCTTAATGTTCATACCCATATATTAATGCTACTCCCACTTTTGGTTAGAGAACCTTCTTTTATCAGATGGCAGTGACCTTGGGATGACTCAGAAGGAACCATGGTACTGAGAAGAAATGACAGAAGAGTGCTTAGCACTGAAATTTCTTTATCACACCTTCCAAGGCTCAGGTTTCATTGTGTAAGAGGTGGTGGAAAGAATGTAAGAGTCAAAGGAAGGGTAGGACTCCTTACAATGTGCTCCTCCAGACCCAAAATGGCCTGGGTATCCATGACCTCACAGTACCTGACACTACCTACACAAGACCATCATAATAGGAGGACAAGATAATGACATCAAAATAAAAGAGACACTGATTGAGAAGAGGAGGAGATATGATGGAGAATGGAGTTTCAAAGGGGAAAGTGGAGGGAGAGAGGGAATTACCATAGGTTATTGTCTACAATTATGGAAGTTGACAGTCAATATATAAATTAAAAATAAAATAAAAATAATTAAAAAATAATAACTTTGGGGCTGGTGATATGGCTTAACTGTTAAGGTACTTGCCTGCAATGCCAAAGGATCAAGTTTCAATTGCCCAGGACCCTTGTAAGCCAGATGCACAAGGTGGCATATGCATCTGGAGTTCATTTGCAGTGGCTGGAGCCATAGCGTATCCGTTCTCTCTCCCTCTCTACCTCTTTCTCTCATTCAAGTAAATAAATAAAAATAAAACAAAAGTTTTTTTTTCCTGCCCCTTTCCCTAAAACAAAAGTTTTAAAAAGGAATAACTTTGACCATTTACCTTCATTATTTGATATACAAAGTTATGTTTGCCTTGTTTTTGACCTTGATTGTCTCAGTAAATAATTGGGGTTATGATGCAATGAACATGTATTCTTTTTTTTTTTTTTTCAGTTTTTCGAGGTAGGGTCTCACTTCGGTTCAGACTGACCTGGAATTCACTATGGAGTCTCAGGGTGGCCTCGAACTCTCAGTGATCCTCCTACCTCTGCCTCCCGAGTGCTGGGATTAAAGGCATGCGCCACCACGCCTGGCATGTATTCTAATATAGTAATCACAATAGGTAATATATGTAAAATACTTTTCCTAAGTAACAATGGCATGTCAGTGGATGTAAAACACTGAGTCTTTGGGAACATTTCTAAATTGATAAATTTTGACCAAGTCCTTCCTGCTTATAAATAACTTTTAAAGTTTTATGTGTGATTTTACTAACCCCTGTAGTGTAACATTCACACTATATATTATTGATCCTTGATGCTATTTTTAGGGTACTCAACATATTCAAATTAAATTTATCACCCTCTAATCGCACAGATTTCTCCACTTATTTATTCATCTCCACAATCCCATTGAACACCTAGGATGTACAAAAGAGTATGGTATACAGATTTGATTAAGAATACTTATGCTTCTACTATTTTCTGGTTTACATTTAAAAACATTTAAATTTATTAGCAAAATTTTAAGCTTCCTTTGAGAGGTAAATTACATTATTCTAATCCCACCATTTCAACAAAGTAATATCTCCAATTTCCCTTACTTCATTGCTATTACTTTACTTTACTTGTGGTATCTCAGGAAAACTGTGACAGTGGCCACTTTGGGTACCTCACCCAACAGCATGTGCAAACTGCACATCACATACATTTTATATACTGTCAGGGCATATCAAAAACATGGTAGGAAGTTAAAGGCTCTTGATTTCTTGATTTTTCATATATGCATATATATATATATATATGTATATATATATATATATATGGCATCCTTCTACCTCCATCCTATGACATAGCTCACATACTAGTAATGAAAAGATTTAAAGTGAGAATTGTTGAACAAATCCTGGATACACTGAGAACACCTAGGCTCAAAGATCAAGATTCAAGTGGACGGACTTAAAAGAAATGTGTAAATCACAGTGCACTCTGGAAAGACAGTATTTAATAACTTGTGTCCTCTGTAAAGCTGATCCTCAAATTATTATGAGCATTAGCAGTTTACTGGGGATTATTCTAAAATTACCACCTATAAAAGGGAATTGGTAATTGAGCTGGTGTGTGCTGATGTCCCTGGGTCCCGAAGGGAGGAAATACAGGAAGTGAAAAGACGAGTCTTGAGCTGGAGACAGTATGAGAAACTCTGTTCCCAGGAACAGGGCGTGGTTTTGTGTAAAGTCCAGCTTCTCGGTTGGAGCAGCTGAGAGCTTTCTGTTGGTCCTACTCCACATTCTGAAAAGGAAATATGGTGAGTTTATCGCTTTATTCTCTACACTGTGCTAGGACTAGTTGGTCATGTGAAATTAAGGTGACTATAGGGTCTTCCTGTCAGTTTAAGGGCAGGCTCATGATGAAACAGAGAATTTAGTATGTTTGGAACTTCCTAGGTGTTCAGAAGATGTGTAACGAGAAACACTTAACACATTGTTGACGTGCATAACCAATGTGGTATGATGCTTTATTGAGAAATTTGAGTTTTACTTTGCGAATAAAGAGAAGCTGCTGAGTTGTCCACTACTACCCTTCAAACACACGCCTCTTGAACTTGAAATTGCTCATTCTTGGTGCCACTAAATCATGATAATTTGCCCTATTCCATGTTCCATGTATACGAGAATCCCTATCAAACTCTGCAGCCATAGACAGCCACATCACCTGCAGCCCTCGTCCCTGTTGTCATAGATTGGACAGTCTTCACATTTTAACTGGGAAGTTCATACCACTCCCTGCTGCAGTGAAAGAGAAAGGTCCAGTGTTTCCCTTAAGACTGT
Source organism: Dipus sagitta (assembly GCA_036346955.1). NCBI lineage: Eukaryota > Metazoa > Chordata > Mammalia > Rodentia > Dipodidae > Dipus > Dipus sagitta. The sequence goes on from CM070784.1 coordinate 39,797,577, forward strand.
ACATTCCCTACCAATCAAAAGAAATAATTCCATACATGACCAAACTATGCAACCACTAGCTGCCATATGATGTTGACATTTGGTTACTGTTATGGTTGCTACAGTGTCCCTTTTCAGAGTTTTATATTTAAGATGTATGTATATATTTGGATATATTCCTAACACATACATCAAATAATTCTGCATAAAATTATTTATTTCAATATTGCATTTCAGATTAGCCATGCTCCCAGCACTATAAAACTTTGAAATGTCTATGGTGGTTATATTTAAGACAGTAAACAGATGCATGAAGTTAACTGTTTCCAGCCCTTGTCCCTGACTGCTGCCCTCAGACACAAGCTTGGGATCTATCAACCATGGTTCAGCACTTGATGCAGCAGGTGTTTTCTGGAGAAAGAACTGGATGTGAGTCCTGTGAGAAATCTTAAGGAGAATTTGTTGATGGGTCCCAAAGAGCTTGGAATTTGGACTCCATTTGTAAATTGTAAGTAGAGTTTTATTTTAAGCAAAATGGAACATTTGAGTAAATTATTTCCTGGAGTGGTGCATTTTCATTTAACTTATAAGTTAATGTATCATTTAATTTACATGAATTATCCCCAAGAGTTAATGGAGCAAAATACAGGTTGGGCACTTGAAATTTAATCAGCTACTGTTTCATTGTCTTATCCAGGCAAATTCTCTCCTATTTGAATTCACAAGAAACATTCAGGGGCTTTGAGCCTCACAGATGAGAATGAGGACGGCAAAGATGTTTATTAGGGAAGCTATAAAGGAACTGAAGTCTGTGGTGGTATAAAGGTTTATTCTAATTTTTTTTATTTGCATACAAAATCCAATAGGTTTCTTTGTGGCAATTTTTTTTTCAAACAAATTGCTTTGTTTTCCTTCCCCTTCAATTTCGCTATGCCCATGTTCGCCCACTCCCTTTCACTGCCATTTTAGCTCTTGGAGAATCCTCCACACCTATTTCCATAATGGCTGCACCAGTTTAGACTCATCATCAGCGAATAGGGGTTCCTCTTCCCCCACATCATGAATGCCATTCTTATTGGGGTGAGATTAAATATTAGTGTGACTTTTACTTGCATTTCTATGATAGCCTAAAGATGTAGAATATTTTTTAAAAGTATTTATTGGCCATTTGTATTTCTTCTTTGAGAATTATCAGTTTTCTTATAAACCCACTTACTGATATAAAAGATAGAATAAGCAATATAATACATAGATTATTAGACAGCAGATAATGCTGTGATAAGTTACAGGGTTTTTTTTTGTTTGTTTGTTTTTGTCTTTTGAGGTAGGGTCTCAGTCTAGCCCAGGCTGACCTGGAGTTCACTATGTAGTCTCAGGTTGGCCTCAAACTCACGGTGATCCTCCTACCTTTGCCTCCCAAGTGCTGGGATTAAAGGTGTGTGCAACCACACCTGGCTAAGTTAGAGGTTCTTTTATTTTTAACCTGGATGTAAAAATAGTCTAGTATATAACTTGTGCTATATACCCACAGTAGCAAGCAATTCAAATGGATTGCACAAGGTCATTGCTATTGAGAGTTCAAAGGTTTGAGGGGAAATTGATTATTGCACAATAAACCAGAATCTCTTTTGTAGCCATTCACCAATGATGAGATGTAGCAACCTGGTTTTTTTTGTGTTAACTGGATGCCTCTGGCTGAAAATATATTGAAAGAAGCATGCAGACATCAAGACAAATCCCCCAGTTGAGACTTCAGTCTTAACTGGAATGAGGAATACCCATCAATAATAACAAGAGAGAAGCCAAAATGTACTGACAAGCATCCAGAAAGACTTCAGCCATACCAACGTTCTCAGTGAAGTGGGGTAAACTATTTTACTGCATAGAGTGAGTGAAACAATGCTGTGGGTTAGAGGTAAGATATGAAGTCTTAGAGAAGGACTAAGTAGGGAAACAGAACAATAATGGGACAGAATTCAGCTAGTTGATTTTGAATTTTAAGTGTGATAGCTTTCAAAACTGTTAAGCAGTTTTCTCTAGATAAAATAGCTCCTAACATGCAGAAAATGGAGGAAGAGTTAAAAGAGTCTAGCTGACTTTGTTTTTCTGTGAGGAATAAGTATATTCATAGTTGTGGGTGGAGGAAATGAGATAAACACTAATATATATTTTATTTTTATTTATTTTATTTGAGAGAAGGAATGAGGCAGGGTGTGTGTGTGTGTGTGTGTGTGAGAGAGAGAGAGAGAGAGAGAGACAGAGAGACAATGGGTGCACCAGGGCTTCTAGCCGCTGCAAACAAACTCCAGATACATGCACCACCTTGTGCACCTAGCTTACATGGGTCCAGGGGAATCGAACCTGGGTCCTTTGGCTTGGCAGGCAAGTGCCTTAACTGCTAAGCAATCTCTCCAGTCCAAAAAATAAAACCACTTTTTTAAGTTTATTTTGAGCTAAACTTTTCAGGGCTGCAGTGTGTGGGGAGGAGATATGAAAGGAACAAATTATTAGGGGGGAAATACAAATTTAGAAATAATATTGTGTGGGACTTGGATAATTTATTCATGATGAATTTCCGAAGCATAACTACCAGAATGAGTAGCTAAGGCAGGGAACAGAGGCAAACTCATCAGAGAGAATTAGACCTCAGAAAGCTCATGTGTGAACAAGTTAACAATGAGTTAAGAACTGCCTTCAGAGAGAATGAATAATGAGGAGAGTCTTTAGTCTCCACAGGCATGTGAATGTCCTGGGACTTTCAGCAGCACATCAAGATTTAATATAACACATATTGTTGAATTGAGAACTTGCCTTTGAATGCGATACTTTGGGTTATGACAGGTTAAACACACACAAAGATGAGCGGCATTCTCATTTCCTGAGAACTCTGCACTCCCTGAGTCTGTAATGCTAATCAGATGTGACTAGCTATTAGACTGTGAGTTACTGCTGTGCAGGGAAAGTGCATGATTATACAGACTGGCTGTGGATGTGCCTCTGAGTTTCCTTCTGCAGCAAAGACTATAAATTAATTGTGTCTGATTAACTAGGCAATCCATTACATGAATTATTAGCAACTCGACCATGTTACCATAGGTCGGTTTTAATTTAGCATCTGAACACTACACATTTTAGTTAGCAAGTGAAAAGCAAAATTGTAGCATGGAATAACTTCCTGCCCAAGTTTAAGAAGTAATTAAAGGTTCTACCAAAGTTGTGATTACTAGGACCTATTGCTCAGGATCTCTAATTTGAAATTAAAAATAACCAACAAATCAAAATAGTGTTATACATTTCATGTATTTCATCTCACAAATGCTTAAAATGTATGAAGCAGATAAACTACTGTGCTATTTAAAAATATTGTTAAATTATATTAAGGAAAATACAATTATTATAGAATTATCCATAGTCAATTTTATAGTCTTATATTCAATTAATAATTTTGTGATTTAAAGCAAAGAGAGAAATGTTCCAAAATTAAAAGTGAATTTGAATGCCTTTTGTGATCATGTGAAATGGATATAACTTTACGTTCCAATGTATTTTTGTCAATGTTTGAGGTTATGGTGCAGGTAAAATGTCTCTACACTAATCTGTCCTTTCACCTCCAGGTCACACAGTAACGGAAGCAGAAGTCACGTGACGAGCAAAGCTCACAGTAGTAGAACATGCTTATGAAGTCATGGAGACATGACCTTGGAATCAGAATTAATCTTTTGTTTCTGACACAAATTAAAGAGAAGATTGGCAGACCAGAACAGAGAATGAAGAAACAACTTCAAGCTATCTGGAACATTTTTACATAATAGTGCCCTCATTTCATAACTATAACAATTGGCAATATAGTTATAGAAAAAAATCTCAGATCCATTCCTTACAGCTAAATAAACGCGATAAGGAAAAATTGAAAAGTTAGCATGAATTTCTAAAAATCTACTTACTGTATCATGTAATTATGTTAATGTGTTAGAGTATGTTCTGGCACAATGCAGATGACAAAACTTAAATGAAACAGGTTTAAGAACATACTTTTTATTTATTACTGATTTTTAAAATTTTTCTTCATACTAAAATTATCAAAGATTATATGTAAAACAAATATTTATTGAAGTACTTTTAAAGCTGTACAAAATAACTCAATTCTACTCTAATCTCATTGGGTGCATCAAAATAAGCTGTCGACCAATCAAACACACAGCAAAATAATCTTGGGGAAAAAAAGACAGTTGCATAGCAGTTTCCTCTGAATTGAAATATTTCCTCCTGCAGGAAAGTTCAATAAAACACAGGAAGTTCCTGAAACCTACAAGATCCTCGAGACCCCTACCTAAGGTTACATAAAGACTGAAGAGCTGCTGGGGCAGGGGGACTCTCCTGACCCACGGAACTCCCTACAAGCCCAGCAAGCTTCCAGAGATGCAGATTCCAAAGGGTCACTATGCAGGATGGGATGGAACTAGGCAGTTGTGGTCTAGTCACCCATGCTCCTGCAAGTAACCCCAAACCTGTGCTCTTCAAGTAATCCCAATAAGTTCAATGGTTCACCAAAACTGGACTTTGGCTTAATTATGCTTTATTATGTTATCTGTGACTTACCTGGGGTGAATAGGTAAGTATTCATATCTACACAGGAGAAATTTTCATGAAATTAGCACATACATATTATGAATGAAATGATGATAATATCCACACTTGATTCTCACCAGAAAAGTTGGAAGCAAGAACAAGCTGAATGACACTCTTGAAGTCTGGAAATAACAACAACAACAACAAAATTTGATTGTTCAAACTCAATAGCCAGCAAAATTATATTTCCCTGAGCTACCAAAAAATCAGAGAAAAACATAAAGATGGTTTTCAGACATTGGACAATATGCAACACAGGATCGCATCCTTGGGACAGAGGAAGCAAGAGTGAGCTGTATGATTTGGCTAGGTATGGACCAAGCTTTTTCAGACAACAAACCCGGAAACCCAAGAGGGTGATCAGCTGGAGACTAGTGGGCCACTGGAACTGGAAGAGTGGAGATGGGTATCCAGCAAAGCCAGGGCCACAGGCTTCACGGAAAGCAGCATGGTGGAGTCCCACACCGCTCACTGGTCGTGCTTCACACTGGCCTCGAGAAGGCTCTGTGTGACCCTTTGGCATCATATGCATGCATGGACATTGGTGTCCTCAGCGTGGGAAATGGACCTCCTAAAGAGGCCCAGGAGAATACATCCAAGAGTTCATAGAGAATTGCTGCTATTCCCTCACCATGACAGAAGTGCGAACGCATTTAGCAGACTCTGATGGATGCTTGGGAGTACCTTAAGGGTATGAGTATATGATTAGCCTCGGGTAAGAGATGCTCTTTTTTTGTTGTTGTTTTGTTTTTAGAGGTAGGGTCTCACTCTGGCCCAGGATGACCTGGAATTATCTATGTAGTCTCAGGGTGGCCTCGAACTCATAGCGATCCTCCTACCTCTGCCTCCCGAGTGCTGGGATTAAAGGCGTGAGCCACCACGCCCGGTGAGATGCTCTTGTACTTGCATATATTCCCAGTGGAATCACGTTCATAATGCTTGGCAGCTATCATTCATCGCCTCCTGAGTCCACATCACTATCGTGTTGCTGGCTCACGGGACTGTGAAAGATCTTTTTATATCATTTATTGAGTTTTTATAAATAGGTAGTGCTCTTAGACCCTCTCACCCCTGCTCCAGTTGTGCCTAGGGTCTTCTTAGGTGGGGTCATTAGTATTCACTGTGACCAAGAGGCCTCAGGCAGTCTCTGCAGGGGGTGGAGGGAAGGCCCACTGCCTCAGACTATTCCCTCCCACCCTGATGCTCTAACAATCTTTCTGCCCCCCTTCCTGCAGTAGTATTTGTATTGTATAAATTTAGAAATATCTCAGTGTCCACATAGATCTGTTGATAAAACCCACACCGTGATTCCTGTTATACAGCTATTATTACTTTGCATTACGCAATGCATTCTTAAAAATAAACAGTTACTTTTTATAATTTGTTTAGACACAGATATTTGGAATAGCTATCTTAGTGCCAACTGCTTTTTCTTATTTTCACTTCAACGAGGTGATACAGGTGTCTCAAGCTGTTTGAATACTCTTGTCACTACTCTGGGGAATGGTTTGTGTTCAAGATGCAGTACTTTTCTTAGGAAAAGCAAAACAGCAGAAAAATGTCTAGTTTGTCTTGTGCAAGGAAAGGCAACATAATTGTGGGGAGAAAATTAAAGGATAGATTGAAATAAAATTGTAAAACTGGTTATTAGAAACGAATTTTCCTTACATGGAAATTGTTTATTTCCTCTTGTTTTAGTGAAAAGGAGCCCCACTTCCTAGTTTTGAGGGGAGTGGGAACTGAGTCCATCATATCTTAAAAATTTGACAGAAATGAACTTTCCCATGAGCCAAAAGACGACAAGGGAAAGATTCATAGGAAGCAATAGCAACTTTATTTTGGCTGTCTGGGAAAAGAGATAATATAGTTCTAGAAAGTGAAGTCATGTTTGTAAGGATCAGATTCCCTCCCATCGCACCTAGAATAGTGCTATGTACAAAGTGGGTGCTAGACTTTTTGTGTGTGTGTGTGTTTTTTTAAATATAAACTGGTAAATGTTGTGTTTATCTTCAAGGCTGGCATAAGTTAAAAATTGTTTTTTAAGACACTTGAAAAATAAAGGATTTGTTTTATATTAGAAAAAAATGTGTACATATATATATATATATATATATATATATATGCATACACACACACACACACACACACACACACACATATATATATATATATATATATATTTCAAACATGAAAAAACAAAAAAAATCTTTTCTAAAATTTTATTTCCCTCTTTGAGAAAGAGAGGCAGACAGAGAAAGACAGCAAGAGAGAGAGAATGGGTGCACCAGGGCCTCTAGCCACTGCAACTGAACTCCAGACACATGTACCCCTTGTACACATGGCTTATGTGGGTCCTGGGGTCCTTAAGCTTTGCAAGCAAACACTTAGACCACTAAGCCACCTCTCCAGGTGAAAATAAAGATATTTTGAGTACTTACTTAAAATGGGAGAGAGCATGACTGAACAGTAAGTAGCAATCTTAGAAACACCTTGTTTTGTAGATTTTCCTGGAAACTGTCTGAATAACACGTAACTGCATACTAATAGACACATATATATGACATCAATTTTCTGACAAAACTAACTTATAATGAAACAATAATTTTGATTTTTATTAAACTTTTTTTGTTGTTTTTTCAAGATAGTGTCTAGCTCTAGCTCAGGCTGACCTGGAATTCACTCAGGGTGGCCTCGAACTCATGGTAATCCTCCTACCTCTACCTCCCGAGTGCTAGGATTAAAGGCATGTACCACCGCACCCAGGCGTGTTTTTTTTTTTTTTTTTTTTTTTTTTTTTGAGGCAGGGTCTCACTCTAGCTCAGGCTGACCTGGAATTCACTCTGTAGTCTCAGGTTGGCCTCGAACTCATGGACATCCTCCTCCCTGTACCTCCTGAGTGCTGGGATTAAAGGCATGTGCCAACGCTCCCGGCATTTTATTAAACTTTTAAACTTAGCTTCCTAAATAATGAGTTTAATTATGAGATTTCATACATGTATCATTGTCCTTTCTCATGCCTGCCTCTCCCCTGAAGTCCCCTACCCTCCCTTTGCCTTCTTACCCCAAACAGCCCTCCAGTTTCTTATTCTGTGTGTACATATATACATATGTATAGCATATGTAGTAATATACATATTTATGTATTTAAAATATAGATTTGCATATGAGAAAGAAAAACATTCAATAGTGTCCAAAGTCAAAAAGTTCTCAAAATAGCTGTGACTTCTGCCAAGCTTCCTTGATCACCAGGACTCATGAAAGAAACTAAACACAAGCTAGAATTCTAATCATCTCATCTCATCTACTCTAATCAGTGGTGTGCTGTAGTAGAGTGTCATGTTTTCCCTAAAATTTGCAACACATTTGTATGTTTGAACAAACACATATCCTATTTTGTCCAATGGCAAAATGGGGCTGACTAAAAGAACTATATCATGCAGTTAGAAAACCTTTCGCCGATGCTCATTCTCCCTCATTTCCATGTGTGAAGTGCAAGCTTATATATATTTATACAGCAAGGCAGTGATACATTTCTTTTGAGAAACAGATTTATGTGAAATCCGAACTGCTTACATTTATAGGCATAGTTTATAGCTCCTAAGCATTGCTTTGATGTTTACTTATCTTTGCCAATCAATGATATATACACTTGCTTCCTCATTCAATAATGTTTATACAGCCATTTTCCATGTTAACCTACATAAGCCTAAGCCTACCTCAGTACTCCCGAGTGTATTAAAGTTAGTTTCAAATTCCTGGCATGCTTTCCACAAGAAGTGAGGCCTTGGAATGAGATTCTCCTTTGATTCAATTCCCAGGGCTGCAGTCGTGCTCAGTATGCAATGTCCCATGAAGACAGTGGTATTTTCTTAAATACAGCATGTACTGATATCATATTTAGTAAGTGATATCCCATAATCCAGAACTATGCTAACATTATTTTAATTATTTTGAGATCTAAAAACTTTGCACCTCATTTTCTATTCTCTTCTTCTCATTTCAAGTATCATAAAATAGTATTATTGAGAACATAGACCATTCAAAACATGGAGATTAATGATCATAAATAAGTGAATAAAAATAAATTTATAGAAATTTGTATTCAGAATGGATGGTAGTTTATAACCCATTGTTATCTCCAGACATGTAGAGTAAGGCTCCCTGAAAAGTTGTGAGAGCTCTTTTTGATGATATGATTAACTAAGAAGGCAAGAAAATAGAGGCCACAGCTGGTGTAGAAACACAAAATGGTGGCCCAGTGCTTTTTCTCTCATAGTTGGTGTTTCTGCTAGTCTCTGCAGAGGGTGTATGCTCAGACTATTGCCCTCTGAGTCTCTAGGGAATAGTTAAGCATCTACGAACATGCATCACCAACCTGCCGAATCAGTGTATGAAACTTCTAAGTCCTAATGAGTCAATTCCAAGACCATTCTAATCTTATAACTGCCAGACCTATAAAGTTATGGGAAGAGCTATTAAATTCCAATAGTAAAATTCAGGAGCCTCATAAAATAATTAGTTCTTGTCCATTTCAAAAAACTTCATGGTTACAATTCAACTCCTTTTGACCAAATGTATTTTTCTCATGTTTTCCAGCATATTTATGATAGAACAAATGAGTAAAATGTGTAAATATTAATTCAGAAGCTTATTGAATGAGAAAACAGCATATATTCACACCTATGTTCACCTTTACGTGCCTGGCATTTTTTCACTGTAAATATGTGCTCACTTTAAATCTGATAACGCACAGGACTCAGGTATGCCCATTTGTCCTTCTTATGTTTTATAAAAAGGCATTTTGAGACTATGTGGTCAATGAGAGACCTCTAAATTTTAGTTAAAATGTCAGATGCATATTGTTCATTTGTACACAGACGCTGTGTTCCTCAGTGGAAAACCAAATGCCTGTAGCAAAGCATTCATTGTATCAGCTACTTTTAGTACTTAGATAAATGCAAAAAGGGCCTGAGATATCACATCCAAATCAAGTGTTGTTAGCTTAGGCCAGCATGAGACCCCAGTATCTGCCTTCACTGCTATAGAAATCTTTGTCTAGCCATCTATTTAAACAACTTTACCTAGACCTGGCCCAGGACCTTGCAATGGAGTGTGTCATGTGGTTTTGACCTTTTTACTGCCAATGGAAACACTTTTGTATGGCCCATGATGTTTTCTGCACATCCAAAAAACAGCCTGGTGGTTGTTGTCCTGGTGTGCAATGCAAAGACAGATGATGCCTGAGGTAAGAGCCACGCTCAGGAATGGCCATATCCACTACAATTCTGCTGAACATGAGAAAGCTTTGGTGGTAGAGACATGGAATTAGTACACCTCTCACCAACTCTCCCACATTCAACAATAGACTTTTTTTTTTTTTCCTAAATCAAACACATGTCCTCCTGCAGAGCACACAGAGGAACCAAAAAGGAGACAAGAACCAGGACTAAACTGCAGTAGGATTTTTCATGGATGACTGTGCAGCTTATAATTAAGCTAATAGATTTCAGTAACTAAAACTAGGAAACTTCTTGGATGATATTTATTTCCTTTATATCTAAAGCACCACTTACAGATTCCTTTCTGCACTACACAATAAGGCCCTTCACCTCAGCCACTTTGCTAAATACTCATGAAAGAATAATATAAAATATAATTTTTCCCTTTCAATAAAATGCATTAAAAGGCCAGGCAGGTAATAAAATTGACATTTCCACTCAGAGAAATTTTAGAGTCTTCAAGAAACTGACATAAATTCATTGTTCACTTGACTAACATTGATTTTTTTTTTTTTTTTTTGGTAAATTGCATTTGACCAATTCATCCTGCAAAATTCATGAAATGCTTTATCTGTCTCCATTGGTATTAAAGCATATAGAACCTCAGAGCCTGCACTGGTTCCTTTTCTCATTACCACGAATGTGAGCTTTTTAGTGCTGTGACTAAACACCTGACTAGGAGGGCTTGTTCTAGCTCAAACAAACCCCTGAGAGTGGGATGTGGTGTTTTGGGGTAGTGACATGGAACTCTTGTAGGATAGGACCTATCCGTGTGGGAACTCACCTGGGCAGAAGCACAGTGGTGTGAGGCACGTGCAGAGAACAGGTGAGAGAGCAAGGTGGTGGCAGTGGAGAGAATAGGTGGCTCCTGTTGGGCTGCGTGGTGCAGGCAGCCATTTGAATGATAAAAGCAGACCTGAGCTTTGGAAACCTATGTGGTGCCATTTCATAAAGACGCCTGCAGAGTTGACTGGGTGTCACTCTGTGACCTCCTGTGAATTGCACTCTGAGGAAACTCAGAGCAAGTGAAACTGGTGGACAATCTGAATCCAGATCCGTAGGGTTCTGCCACTGCAGGAACACTTTGTGCATTAGCGATCAGTGAGGTGGAAACTGGATTGGAGCCAGAGTCTGCAAGGAAACTTAAGCAGAGGTTCCAGATGCTCAATAGACAACAGAAGGCCACACAGGGTTGGGTCCAACACTAGCAACTGGACACCTGAGGGACTGCCAGGCAAAGTGTTCTGCATCTCAGAGTCTACCTATGAAGGTCTGAGAGATGATGGGAGCTGAATAAATTTTTCGGCTTGTTAGATACACAGGAAAAAGGTCCCTAGGTAGGTTGCTATGTTCCCTTTCTGAAATGTTCTGGAATGGTGGAAAGGCCAGCTCACATCTGCTGTGGCCAGCACTGCAGGGCTCAGGTCCCTGAAGAAGGCCTGGATTGCAAAGACGAAGAAATAGCACTCAATGAGAAATATAAAATTAGGGGACTAGGGATTCTCTGTCCCAACTGGAATCAGAGGCACTGAATCTAGGCCCACAGTGCTTTTATTCCTGGGCTATGCATTTATGGCTTACGTTCACACCACAGATAATGACCTTGACATAATACAGACTGTCTTGAGAGAACTACCTTGATTGATGGCATTTTGCTTTAATATGAAAGGTTCGTTTGGAAGGAATTTGGCTAGTCTGAACAGATCGCAGGGCCTGTGAATAAGATTGAACTTCTAAAGCTAATTTGGATCACAGTGACGGCATTCCTTCCTGTGCCTCTGCACACATGTCTGCACCATGCTAGCCACTGGGCATTCTTGAAGCAGGTTGCTCTGCACGTGGTCAAGCATGCTGGGGCAGCTTAGGCAGGACACACAGACAGCAGACAAATCTTCCTGAAGGCTGCCTTTCTTGATAGGTGTTCTGTGATATATGCAATGCTACCTCAATGCATCTCGTACCAAGCAGGGCCTAATTTTATCTCTGCTGACCAATTACAGACTGAGCAACAGGGGTTTTCCTCACTTAGTAAAAGCATAGCTTCCAGTGGTGGAATCTGGCTTCCAGAGACCCTCTTCTCATAAAGTCTCTTTCTCTCTGCTTCTTTACATTTGCTGCTTAAAGAACTTAGTTTGCTTTATCTTTAAACTTTTCCTAACTGTACTTTTTTATTGGCAGAGGAAATAAACCCAGGTTACATAGTGATCAGACTGCACTCATGACCCAATTTCCAATAGGATGTTATGGACAAGAGAACAGAAGTGAACAAGAACAATGAGGCAGTTTCAAGGAGCCAGGGGAAGGATTCCAAGAGATTCCTGTCTCGTATGAGGAAGCAAACTCTAGTAAAGCAACAAGCAGGCTAGATTGCTTCCATGATCAGTACTCCATCTCCTCTCTTTCTCTTTCTCTCCTCTCCTTTCTTCTTTCTCTTCTCTCACCTTCTCACTCTTCCTATTCCTCACTTTTCCACATTCCATTTTATGCACTCCAAGAAGGATGCAGGATCATTTTATCTTGCCTCCCAAGACCACTTGAATTTATATCCCATTTCAGTCAAACTGCAGCCAAGGCCACCTCACTTCCCCTCCTTCCCCCTGCCATTACCTCTTTGTGATTGCTCCTCTGTATTGTATCTTCTTACCCAATTCTAGTAGTACTCTTAGTCTGATATTTTTGTTGGTTTTGTCTTGCTTTTTATTTATTTTTCTCTGTTTATTCTTTCCATTCTTACTCAAAGCTATTAATATGTTTGCAAACATTTTATATTAATGCCCCTTATTTCCTAGAATGGTGTACACTTAGGCCTTGTGCACAGTATACAAGCAGATACCCCTGAGCTAAACCCCTGCCTGAATAGCATATTATTGAAAAAATCAAAATGAACTGTTTTATCTTTCAAACATTTATAACACTGTAGATAATTTACTTGTAAGAAAATATGATTAGGTGGAATCAGAGACAGACTATTTAAGTTTTTTAGCCAGAAAATATATCATAACAAATACTTGAATTTACTTGCATTTTAATTCAATGTCCTCCACTTCATTTAAATATGAGTAAGTGATAAGGGATTTATGTATGCTAAATAAAATAATGAAATAAATAGTTGCGTAAATTAAAAGTGACTAGGAGGCCTTTTTCCATTGTCTTCATAAAGATACCAATCTTAGCATTAAATTAATGAACTAACCAAGAAGGTGAAAATTGATGTATTGTCTCAGTAACCAACAAAAGCTACACTTGGTGATTACCTTACAGGAATCTTGAAAAATGAAGCATAGGCCCAATTATTCATACCAGTGAGGGTGATTTCCCTCATAATACCAATATCAAAGACTTGATGAATTTCTTCTTTAGGATGAATTCAGGACATGGAAAATACATCAGAAGTGAGAGAAAGTAAGAAAGGCATTGAATGAAGGTGAACAAAAGCAGAGAGGTCCAGAGGAATTAAAATAGATTTCCTGGGCTAGAGAGATAGGTTAGCGATTAAGGCACTGACCTGCAAAGCCAAAGGACCCAGGTTCAATTCCCTAGGATCCATGTAAGCACAGGGGGCACATGCAACTGGAGTTCGTTTGCAGTGACTGAGGCCCTGGCATGCCCATTCTCTCTCTGTCTGTCTATTTCACTCTATCCTTCAAATAAATAAATAAAAATAAAATATTTTTAATAATAAAATAGATTTCCTTACCTTGTGATTATGCAGCTCATTGAAGGATCTGTCAAAATTAAATTTAGCTGAGGACATATTACTAAAACCTCCACAAAATATATTAAAGGTAATAGATGACTTTCTGGTCATCAAAGCCATAAGATATTAAAACAATTCCAGCATGCCTTGAGCGTGGAATTGGATGGCAATAACATGGCTATTGCAACAAAAGGAGTCATGTGAGTTTTGTGTGCATTGCCCAATGCATATAAATGTAATGCTTACATTAACCTGCAGCTTATTAAATGGGCATACATTAGATTCATGTTAAAAGTCACAGAGTCCTCTGAGCCTTCAGCAAATTGTAGTGTTTTTATTGGTGAAGGTTATTGCTTCAGTGTTGATGGATTCCAGTTGATTTCGGTGGTAGATGTTGGAGGCTGCGGTAGCTGCAGAGCTTCAGAAAAGTACAAATGAAGTTTGTGGCTTTGATTGCTTTCGCCTTCAAGGGCGATTTCTCTGTGGTTATGATGCTGCTTGCCGGCACCTTGCTCATCACAGCACATCTTTCAAAGCGGAAACCCATCCTCTCGAAGCCTGCTACTGCTTCATCACTTGTGTTTATGTGAAACTCTAAATTCTCTAGTGTTATTTCAGAAATGTTCACAGCACTCCATGGAGGCACAGATTACATTGCTAGAAACCTCATGCTCCCCCCCCCATCCACAGGAAGTGACTCCTCATTGTCTGAAGTCTTGTGATGACAGCACAGTGTTTCCCTCACACCTCCTCGCTCCGCCTATCACTCCAGCTCTTTGTTGTCCCTGTCAAGCCCGCAGTCACTTCCTTTACTGGGGTCTTGGGCCTGTCAATATCATCCCAGGGGTGAAATAAACTGCCAACTGATGTTAATGTTGACAGTTGGACCTTTTCTCATGAATTTCAATTTCCTTGATGGAGAATAGAATGTCGAGTCTTTCCAGAAGATCTTTAATTTACTTTGCTCATGTGCATTGGGGCAATCACTATCTCTAGCTTCTATAGCTTTGCAAAATGTGATTTTGAACAAATCACATTATGTGTCATAATGAGGGATTGATCCATGAGATGTAGAGGTGAACTTTAAGAAGCATAAAAAACATTAATCTAACAGTGTATCTCCATTAGAGCAGGTGGATGATAAGGTGTTTTTTAAATGAACAGTATTTAGAGAGGTTATGTTTTATTATTTCTGAGTAGTATATCTCAACAGTAGATTTAAGATATTCTGTAAACTCTGTAGCGAACAGATATGCTGTCATCCAGACGTTGTGGTTTCATTTACAGAGGATAGGCAAAGTGGATTTGGCATAATTCTTAAATATCCTGGATTTTCAGTGCAGCAAATGAGTACAGGCTTCAAGTGAAAATTGTCTCCTGTATTAGTCAAGAAAGCCAGCTAGTCCTTTGAGGTTTTGAAAATAGGCATCAACTTCTTTCCAGGTATTAAAGTCCTAAATAGCATCTTCTTCCAACAGAATGCTATTTCGTGTGTTCTGAAAATCACTTTCTCATCATACATAACTTCCTTCATCATCTTAGGAAGATGTCACAGTTAACTTCCCTTAGCTGCACAGCAACTCCTGCTGCGTTACTGCCTGTTTTATACCATTGAGATGCTTTTTCCTTACGCCTTCGGACATAACCCCTGTTTCCATATTTTTCGCCCCACAGGCTCCTCATATCTCTTGTTTTCCTAAGATTAAATATAGTAGGGCTGTCCTTTCAGTTGCGAATTGGCTTTAAGACTTTAATGTTCTATCTAAACCATGAAAACTTCCTTCATACTGGCAATAAGGCGGTTTTTCTTTATTTTTTTTTAAAAAAACTGTTTTTCTTTGTTTGAAAGAGAAATAGGCAGGAGAGAGAGAGGGGATGGGTGCACTAAGGCCTCCAGGTGCTGCAAACGAACTCCAGATGCATGTGCTCCCTTGTGAATCTGGCTTATGTGGGTCCTAGAGAATCGAACCTGGGAACTTTGGCTTTGTAGGCAAGTGCCTTAACCATTAAGCCATTTCTCCCCCTCAGTTTATCTTTTTTTTTTATTATTTATATGTTCATTGGAGCATCACTTCTACTTTTCTTCCAGAACTTTTCCTTTCTTTTTAAATTTTTTTTTCATTTTTATTTATTTATTTGAGAGTGACAGACAGAGAGAGAAAGAGGCAGATATATATGTAGAGAGAGAAAGGGCGCATCAGGACCTCCAGTCACTGCAAACGAACTCCAGACACGTGCGCCCCCTTGTGCATCTGACTAACGTGGGTCCTGGGGAATGGAGCCTTGAACCAAGGTCCTTAGGCTTCACAGGCAAGCGCTTAATGGCTAAACCATCTCTCCAGCCCCAGAACTTTTCCTTTTGTTCCTGACTTGGATAACTGTCTGGCACAATGTCCTTTGGCATATTACATTTTTTAATATACCATCCTCACCAACCTTACTTACTTATGATTTGTGATTGAAAGTGATAAGTGCATAAGTCTCTCCTTCATTTATAAAATTAGAGGTTATTACAGTTATTAATTTAGCTGTTCACAGTGTTGTTAACTTAATTTCAATGCTGTTTATGTCATGGAATTAGAAGCCCAAGGAGAGGTAGTGAAACTGACAAGAGGTTAGTGAGTAGAACAGGGATAACATGCATTTATCAAGTTCATTTCTTACATGGATAGGCATGGTTCACAGTGTCCCTCAAAACAGTGCAATAGTAACATCAAAGATGACTGGGAAGCTCGTCATGACAGACATGACAATAGTGACATTTGAAGCCCTGTAAACATTACTAACATGTGACACACAGACAAAAACTGTAGACATGCTGTTGGAAAAAAGGGAAATATTATACATGGAAAATAACAAAAAGGCTAAAGAAACAAAGGCTTTCCATATGTGCTAGGATAGCTGGCCCACTAGCCTAATGTGAGTGTTGGGAATCTCAACTGTTGTGGTTAGGTTTACACAGTGAGCACTTCACGCATTGAGTAAGATATACATATGTTTATGTCTCACCTTGTCAATGATAGGTGCTCTCCCTTCATGACTACCTAATCCTGATATCAGCCAAAAGACTCAATATCTAAACACCATAATCGGTTAGTATTTTACATGGAGATTAAAAGTTGATTCATTGAGCATTGGGGACACTGAAACCATGCAGTTATCATAAGATCCTTTAGTGTTGCTGTTAGATGCATGCACAAGAGAACTGAAAACGTGTGCAAGGCCATTGTGTGAAGGTGAAACAGTTCCAGCCACACCTTTAGCATGGCAAACCTGGTTGATATGCCTGTGAGGATGCCCAGTAAGATCATGTATGGATCTGTGAAGATGAACCGTGGTTTGAAGAGAAGACCTGAAGATATTTTGGACCTACTAGGACTGTAGAAGGGTTGCCATGGAGAGCTGCTTCATCAGTCCAGCTGAGATTGGCAGGGGGGGGGTTGAATTGGAATCTAGAGACATTTGTCAATGGGTATGGATGTAGGACTTGTAACTACAGACACTTAATATTTACCTGCTTAGTTGTTATTTGCATTGCTTCAGTTTCTCCTTGTAATGCTTTTCTACAATGGAAATGTTTACTCTGTGTCATTATGTGTTGGAGTATGTGACACGTTCTATTCATACAGAGCTCACAATTAAGAGAAAATCTTGAATCTCAGATGACAGTTTGGACTTTTGAGAGGTGTTAAAGTTGCTAAAGGCTATGAAGGTAAGGGTGTGGAATGTGGTAGTTTGAATGTGAATGCAAGTCCCTTATATCTGTGTGTGTGCCTTACATCTTGAAGGATTTCTGATTAAGCTTGCTACTTTTGTCTCCAGCAGACTTCCTGAAAACTTTCTTGGGAAGAGAGTGTCACTGTGGGGGTGTATATTAAGTGAGGCATCTAAGTTGTAAAGAGCAGTTTGAGCTCTGCCTGTTGATGTTTGCTGGCTGTTTGATGGAGTTTTTCTGCCATACATCTATGAAGTGAGGCAGATTCTTCTGCCATTGGTGAACTTCCCCTGGATTCTATAAGCCTGTAATTAAGCCTTTCCTCCCATGAGCTGCTTCTGGTCTGGTGTTTGTCTCACTTCCTAAAGGATGCCAACTGTAGACCAAACAATTGTTTCTACCTAATTCTAGCTTAGTGAACTTGTGTTACTTGTGTTACTTACAGGAGTATGGGTGAGGATTACTTACAAGAACATGGGTGAATGAAAGGCAGCTGCTTCAGCACAAAAAATGGTCCCCCAACACAGGTGATGGTGCATGAAACGCATCCTTGGAATTCCCTACTGAGCTTTCAGTCAGATCCACCAAAGAGTCTCCCCTTGCCAGCAATTATTTACTGCTTTTATAAACGTTCAGGTGGGCCCTTGTGAAACTTGAACTTTCTGAGTTTCCACGGTCTTATAAGCTTCTTGAATCTTATGTCTCCCTCCTCCTTCCAAGAGGGAATGTTTCAATTCAGAGGGAATAGCCATAGCGTGGACCCCATCACCACATATAAAGAGAAAAGGGCTTTCATTCAATGGCTTTCAATTTATTTAGCAACAACCTCAAGATCTTTGTACCTTCTTAGCCTTTAATTGCAGTTAATTTGGAGGCAGAGACAAATGCACCACACCGGTCAAAGCCTCCTAAGCTATATAATAAGAACTTGTCTCAAAGTAAACAGTAGAAAAAAAGAGGTCTGTAATTGCAAGGACCCATGTTCAATCCTAGCTCCACAATCCAAAGCAGAGCATAAACATGAACTTCTTTATTGCTCTTGGGCTTGTACAGAAAGAGGTTGGTCAACATAGGACCTTGACTTTTACTTTGAACATATGTTTATAATGAAATGAGCATTCTAATAAGAGCACAGTGATGCCATTATCCATGCTTTTGTTTTCTCTATTTTCATTTACTCCCAGTTAATATTTTAATATTGGTCCAAAAATATTATATTGAAAGTCTCCTTCTCTATCTATCTATCTATCTATCTATCTATCTATCTATCTATCTATCTATTTTTCTTTCTTTCTTTCTTTCTTTCTTTCTCTCTCTTTGGAGTTTATGTAGTGCATGGATGTCATATACACATTTGTGCTAATTCATATCTTACATGTACATGAGTGAGGGGTCCAGAGGAGAGCTTTGGATACCTTCTATCACAAATCCATGTATTTCTCTTAATCTAGAGCTGCTGATTTTGATCAGAAAGCTCCAGTGATTGTCTGGTCTCCACACTCAGCATTTTAAGTAGGTGCTAAGGAATTGAACTTGGCTTGGGCCAAGCCCTCTCTGGCCTCCATGCTTAATCTGCAAGTTTTATTCCTATTGAACTATCATCCTTAGTTACAATTGTCTTGATTCTGAGAGAGACAGAAAGAGAGAGAGGAGACATGACAAGGATATGGGTGAGTGGGAGAAGTCACATTCATAACTTTTAGTTTAGTATATTGTTATAATTAATGTATTTTATTATTAGGCCTGTTGCTCTCTCATTACTTCTAATTGATAAATTATCTAATTTACTATAGACATGTGTATTACATTACACATGGTTGTGTATTATCTAAGCATTCAATGATCTACTGGGAACCAAGGAACATGCCGTTTGGGGATAATATGTGGCTATTCTTTTATTAGTTTATTACTAGAACATTAGAAAATACTTTTATGCCACAATAATTGTCTTTTAATTTATTTATTTACTGGAACCTTCTCTTAAAAAAATTCTATTTAATAACTTCACATAGCTTTTCCTTATAGCTAAATAATTAGACGTTCAAAAGATTTTATTGATGTGGAAAAATAGTTGATACCTTTACCTTTCTGAACATATCTGATCTGGAAAAATAATTTGGAGTAATTTAAAATTTAAACAAAAGTTATCATGATTTAGTTGGTATAGCTAAAACAGAGGAAAACCTAAAGTCTTCTTTCCTACAAAAGTACACATGGGCAAGTCCATTGAATTAAAGACCAATGCAGTTAGAGCGCACACATGTTGGAAGAAGAGGAAAAGGAAGGTCGGTGGTGTCTGCACACTAGCTGCACTGCGGGTGGCAGAAAAGCCAATTGAAACAACTATAGTGAAGAACGGAAGCTGCATTCTCATCATTCACTGGGAGGGATCAACCAGCACCTACTCCCCTCAGACACGCCAACAATGAGTACTGGGTCAGGTAGGTCTGTTCACACATGAGGACCACTGAGTTGTGAAAGGGCCCCCACAGACAAATTGTGTGTGGTTTATGAACCAGGGAGCCCTGGGGAGGGCCTTGGAAGAGGTCTGAGTAGATGGAAGAAAGCCAGTACTGAGCGAGGGTGTGGGCAAGTGTCCTGAAAACTTCCATCTCTTTCCACATCTGAAGGTCTCAATAGAGCCAGTGATGAAGACATTTGCCCCAGACAGCAGATAGAGAGCCCTGTGAGTGAAGAACAAAGGTTAGGAATGAAAATGTGCGAAGAACATTACCAGCTGGGCTGGGGGCTGATGCCAGGGTTGGAATCCCCCTTCGAAGGCTCTTGGTCGTGCATGGTTTAGATTGGCTTGGGCAGGGGTGTGCTCAAGGGAAGCCTGTCAGATGCTGTGGAATGCATGTCCTCCCTTGGAGAATCAATTTAACCAGGAGTTGCATTTTTAGGCCGAGATCACTTCTCAAATGGGTCTTCACAGATATTGGATGACTTCTTACAGTGTTGTTAGAATAACCATGTGCACAGTTGTTAGAATAACCATGTGCACAGTTGTTTCTATATTTTATGAAACTGACAAACTGCCTATTGTGCTAAGATGCTGATATGTTTGTATATTTTATACGAGTCTGTTTTTCTGTTTTGGTTTCATTTTCTGTGGTTGTGAAATGCTAATCCACTGCAATACCAGGAAATAATGCCTTTATATATTTGTATGGTCCACTCACAATTTTTAAATAAATTTTAATTGCTTTCCAGGTTTAGTAATAGGAAAAAAAGTCAAAGTAGTAATTATATCAGTTTGGTCTCATTCAACTGTTGTCTTAAGTTAACACACTGTAGAAACTCGATATCACAGGTGGTGAGGCACTTTTCAGAAGTACATTCATGTGCTTGCACTTTAGAAAGGGGCAGAAAGGTGACAGATTCATGGCCCAATCAGATCATTTGCTTACAAAATAAAACAAGAAGTAAGGGCTCTAATAAAGTAAATATAATAATGACAAGTAAATAATCAGAAAAGGACACTAGGGCTGGCCATGTCTAGTGTTTTGCTAGGTTTCTTAGGAAAATATGAACCATGAGCACAAGATTTATGCAGTCTTTACAAAGGTCCTAACCTGGAAAAAAAAAGAAAAGACTGGTGAACTTTTCGTTGTATTACCTTCATGACAGCTAAGAGTATAAAAGAAAAATGGCATAGGTGGAACATGGAATCCTCAGTATAAAAATGCTTCTCCACCACCCACTATCCTGAAAATGGCACAGATACATAAAATACAAACAAAAAGCAATCAAGACCATAGCGGATGAGGTATTTAAATTGATGCTAGAAAGAGGCTGGGTTGGTGTCCTGGTTAGTAGAGCACTTGACAAGCAAGCATGAGAGTGTGAGTTTGTACCATCAGTGCCCAAGTACATGCCTAGTCGGCAGGGGGACACGCCTGTGAGCCTAGTGCTCAGGAGGCAGAGACTGCCTCCTGCCAGGCAAGCTGGCTAATGAGGTTAGCTGCATCAGCGAGCTCTGGCTTCAGAAAGGGACCTCGTCTCAGTAAAGAAGGGAGATAATGAAGAGTATTTACACCTACCTCTGGCGTCTGCAAGCAGCTGCTCACACATAGATCCTCATGCACATATGAACATACATACACACACACACCACCTACAGAACTTACATTTTCATTTGAGATCAAGAAGGAGCTAAGATAGATAAGGAGTAACCCAAATTGTCTTCTTTATGCACAGGCACATGCAAAGATGATTTTTTTACAGAACATTTTAATCTTCAAGGATGGTGGGATTTAATTTTTCTACTTCAGACAAACGGCTATTCTAAACCTGGAAGATGGTGAATTATCTATCTGAGGTTGCATAGACGTGATAGGGGAGGACTCAGATTTTCTGTTCTGTACTTAGCTCCATATGTGCAAACCAATGGATCATGGGTCCTTCACGAAGTGGAGTTTTGGTAAAATACTGTGACTTTCAAACCTGAGAAATATAATGGGAAAAGAAATTCAGGAACCATGAGAGTGAATTAAGCAAAGCTGACTCTCCAATGTGCTGAGCAATGAAATCCTCTGTCATCACAACAAGGAGAAGCCATCTGAGAGCATGGGCGGCAGCTACTTCACTCCAGATACCACTGAGAGCCCTTAATCCTTCTCTGCCGTCCATCCGTAAGTAAGCAATATGCTGTTAAGTAAAATGTAAAATGCCCCACTTGTTGAACAAGGTTACTTACAACATACCTATAATTATTATAATGGACTGAGTTTCAAAGACCATTTAAATAGCTCAATGCAGCAATTGGATGTCTTTACAAAGTTGGTTTCTTCCATGGATCAGACACACATGCACATGCGAAAGTAAATGCAGTGTAATGATGCTGCTGGTAACTTATGAGCTAACAAATGTTTCTGGAGTTTATGATCAATCATGCTTATTTTGGCTTAGATGAAATATGGCTATAAAATACACACAAACAGACACACAGACACACAGACACACACACAGACACACACACAGACACACAGACACACACACACACACACACACACACACATATAGTATCTTTGTACTATCACTTCTTAAAGGTTTTTATTGTGCCATGAATTGCCATATATCGCCCATGATGTTACAACCCCTTGAAGGCAGATTCTAAGATTTGATTACTTTGTATATAGGAAAGGACTTTGATTTGAAGAGATGAATTAATATGTCCAAGTTCATGCAACTGTGGGAGTGAGAATGTGACAGGTTGTTCCAGAAGCTCTGAGACAAGTACATTTGAACCAAGCTTGAATTTTCTTCAGTATTTATAGTGTTAAGCAGATCCATGCCATTCTAGAAGCAACTTTATAAACATGAAAATGGTATCCCTGGTTCTAGACACAATTATATGAAATATATTTTTGTTTTTGTTTTGTTTTTCGAGGTTGGGTCTCACTTTGGTTCAGGCTGTCCTGGAATTCACTATCTAGTCTCAGGATGGCCTCAAACTCATGGTGATCCTCCTACCTCTGCCCCCTGAGTGCTGGGATTAGAAGCGTGTGCCACCACGCCTCGCTATAAAATACATTTTTACTGAAAAGTACTCATTATTATTTTAAACCAACTCAGCATGGATACATTTTGTAGTAAATATCCAATATCCTATTTTATACATCAAAGTTAATTCAAAATGTTTGGTTTTCATTTTGTAACCAAGTGCTCACATTTTTTTTTCATGGCTTTAGAATGGTGAGACAGAGTGATGACTGGAAGATTAACAAGGAAACATACAAGTTACTGACAAAGTTCTTTTCTTTATCTGTTACTGGTTCCAAGACCAAGTTCAGGTCTTTGGATTTCATCCACACCTGTTCCTTGTCTGTTGAAGTGTACATTATTATACCACTTTTCTGTACTTATACTATATTCTATTAAATTATTTTAAGTTTGAAAGTGAACAGTAAGCCAGGTGTGGTGGCACATGCCTTTAAACCCAGTGCTCAGAAGGGAGAGATAGGAGGATTGCCATGAGTTTGAGGCCACCCTGAGACTATAGAATGACTTTCAGATCAACTTGTCCTATAGCTAGAGTGAGATCCTACCTCTAAAAACCAAACCAAACCAAACAACAACAACAAAAAAGTGAACAGCATCATTTATCAGCATTTTGTAAAGGATAACCCTAAAAGACTTTTAAGGTGAGTAGGCGACTTCTTAAAAGGGGGATGTAGCCATTTTTCTCATGTCTAGAAATCAGTAATGTACACGAATTTTAGCATTATTCTGGCTGGAGTGATGGCTCAACACTTAAGGCACTTGCCTGTAAAGGCTAATGATCCAGGTTCAATTCCCCAGTATCCATGTAAAGCCAGATGCACAAAGTGGCACATGTGTCTGAAGTTCATTTACATCATCTAGAAACCCTGGCACACCCATTTTCTGTCTCTCCCAGTTTGTCTGTCTCTGCTTGAAAATGCAATATATATATATATATATATATATATATATATATATATATATATACACACAAGATTGGCTATTAAATCTGAAAATTATCTGTAAATCATCTCATGTAATTTTCACAAATTCACTTATTTGACCCTATCTTGATAACCTTGCTTTTCTCATTTAATTGTTTTATCAATAGATGTATAGCTGGAACTATTTTACAATGTCTGAATGATGTTTCAGTCTTTAATGACATGCAGTTTATGGTGTCTATAAATTCACCACACTAGTGATAAGCCCCAGGAGATAAGGGCAGCAATCTGTGTCTGGGTGCTTATCTCAGACTCTTTCTCTCTTACACCGTACTTCTGATATCCAGAACCCTGTGTCCCAAGGACTGCCTAATAACTGTGCTTGGGTATCTTGCATTGCAAAGGCATGACTCCAAGAATTTTTGTCTGGTTTCTCCTAGTCCTGACAAAAAAAAAAAAAAGAAAAGAATATAAACACCCACTTAGTCTGTAATTCCAGACAGTCCAGGACCAGCCCATGAAATGATGTTGTCTACAGGTAAGAAAGGTCTTCCCACCTTCACCTCAATTAATGCAATCAAGCTAATCCCTGACCTTCATGCCCACAGCAGGCTACCCAAACCTAGTTACTCCCTCACTGGTGATTGTCCGTCCTCACATGAGATAGAATAGAAAGGCACAGTACACACGTTACATTATTTAAGGAATCATAATAATTCTCTAACCATTTAATCATATTGAAAATTCACTTTTAGATTAAGAAAATATGACAAATAATTTCTAGAAGATGTTAATCTAGATTCATGGGTAAATATGAAACGATCCATATTAAAATTTCATACCTCGAAAATGAGTAAGATGGGTGTTTTCAGCGTACAGAGTTCATAGTCCCCATCGAACGTAAGTCAGCTTGTCCCTGCCAAAGCTGCAGGGTGAAGGGCGTGTGTCTCCCTGAAGCTAGTCACTGTCCCTCTCTTCCATGCTGAAAACCAGTTACGAGACTGTGGTAATGACGACAGTAAGCTGGTGACAGCTCAGGAGAAACATGGTGTCAGTGATTTTTGGTTAGGAAGAGATCTTTTGCTGAACATGACTTTTTAAAATTTTTTCTTTATTTATTTGAGAGAGAGAGAGAAAGAAAAAGAGAGAAAAACAGCCAGGATGCATGCACCCCCTTGTGCACATGGCTTACATGGGTCCCGGGGAATCGAATCTGGGTCCTTTGGCTTTGTAGGCAAAGCCACTAAGCCATTTCTCCAGCCCATGAACATGATAACATGACAGTTTTATTGATGTACTTAAGCTATTTAAGTAGGCTATTTCACACAGACAATGACCATATCTTTCACAGGGACATCACCTATTCTAATGAAGTAAGCAAGTGGCTCTTTTAGTGTTCAGTCTGTCAAAATCAAAGTTACACATCAGTTAATATTTGTAGGGAGAGGGAAACACAACATCACTGTATCCCTCCTTTTTAGACACTAATTTCATCTACTTTATGGCACAATGGATGTGCCTCTCAGAATGGCCCACAGTGGTGGCCAAAGTATTTGCAAAATAACCCACAGAACGAAGTCAAGAGCGTTTTAAAACCCAGTTTGACTCTCGTGGTACCTGACAGATTCTCATGAGAGAGGTAGCCAGCACGTTGAAGATCTCTGAGTTGCAGCTGCCCCACTTTTAGAAAGCTCAATGGACACTCCAGGCTGCTGGTCACGGACAGTTGCATTGAAACACTATCATGGGAGAGTGGGCCAAACAAAGAATATATCCTGATCAATGGTGCAGGGACATTTATCCACACAGGAAGAATGCAGGACAGGGCCATTGAATAGAATGACTAATAAGTACCCACAGGGAAAACACAAAGAACCTATAGGCAGGAGTCCCTACCAATGCCAATAACACATCACTGTGCAGAAGCTGGAGTGAGTGTGCTGAGACTCAGTATCAGGATTCCAGTCTCAAAGCACAGAGTAGAATGAATAAATGCAAAAGGAGGTCTCTAATCTTCAAAACAGGCATGTACCATTCTGAGATAGTTTCCAATATGTTTTCAGTAAAAAGCACAGGCCCGTGGCCAAAGGAAAGAAGGTAGGCTAGGACTGAGGCTCAGAGGGGCATATCAGCCAGCATCTTCAGCCACACCACAGTTGTCCAAGGACACAGCCACAGATTTGTGGTTTTTTATTATTATTATGTTCTGTATAATTTACATAAGATAGTACTTATATAGGAAGCCAGACAAAATTGCTAGACAGCATATAATTCCCAAAACTGTCCTGGGTTTTTGTTACATTCAGTTTTCTAAGAATGTACTCAAATCAGTGGTAGAACACAGACATGCTGGCTCCTTATCTTTGGTGAAACTATTCTCACTTTATCTCCTTAAAGCAGCAACTCTGACACATCCGCTTTCACAGGGTCTGCTCTTACAAGGATGTCAGAAGGACATTAAGGCTAGGATCTACAAAGATGCAACCAGACAAGGATTCCCAAACAGCAATCACAGCCCTACCCTCACCGAAGAGAGACCCACCTGCTTAGCCAAACTCAGTGACCTCCAAATGAGTGCCCAGACCCTTCAATCAGTCATGAGGCAAGCTTCTGGGGGAAAGATGGACACTGAAACCATCTGCACAGGAAACAAAATGCCCATGCAGCAGTGTGGTCAGGCCAGTGATTCTTACCATTGTAATAGCCACTTAGGTCACCATTTAGGTAGATCTATCCCCATGTGCTGATGGATTATTTCTGCTGATATGCATCCTCCACCTCCACACCTACAATGAAAAAATAAAAGTTTGTGGGCCCAACACTGAATGCTAATGATACTAGACACTTTCATTCCCTGTCAAATGATCATGTAAACTGAGTCAGGATTTGAACTTTTAGTAAAATCATGGTTACTTTTACACACTCTTTAACTAGTTACTAAGGAAAGCAATGAAAATATCTGTGCTAATCTCTCATTATCCTCAGATATACAGGAAAAAGCTAAAACTTAGATGGGAAGGAAGGGCCTTGTCCATAGAATTTATGTAATATGTTATATTCTTAAATTTTGATGTATACTGCTTCATGTAAAAAAATAATGTGGGCTGAAGAGATGGCTCTGTGGTTAAATTTCTTGCTTGTTACACCTAATGACCTGGGTTTGATTCCCTACTACGTATGTGAAGCCAGATGCACAAGGTGGTGCATATATATAGAGTTTGTTTGCAGTGGCTAGAAGTTCTGGCATTCTCTCTCTCTCTTTCTCTCTCTCTCTTTCAATCTCTCTCTCCCTCTCTCTTCTTCCCTCTCTCTCCTCTTTCTTTATTTCTCCTCTCTCTCCTTGCAAATAAAAACAAAATATTTTTTAAATGCTCTTGGGAACCCCTTATATGGGTGGAGTGAAGACATCATATAGTCCAGGGGAACTATAAACACTTTTCAGGGGGCTGTCCACCTCTCTTCACTGAGATGAACTGTTGGCATTCGGAATGAGGAGAAGAAACCCTCACCAGCAAAGTGAACTAGAAAAATACAGCATCTTAAAAACTTTCATGACCTATATTACAAAGCAACCTGGTTAATTCCTATAACTTATGTATTTCTCTAACTTAAGTAGACTGTGCTCATGAAAAAGTTAATAAGTGATTGTGCTTCTGAAGAGGAAGGATCAGTCCACTCTCCTGAACAGCAGGGGATTTTCACATGGTTTGGAACCCTGCTGGATGCATCCTGAAGACCAAAATAAATGCCATGGGATCCCACCAACCAGTGAAGTGAGCAGATAAAATGAGTTTTCTCATGGTCCTTACCCATTTTTCTAGACAAGGGCAACGTAAACTTACTACCTATGGAGGTCCATTCATCACACTTAAGTTTTTAATAAGAACGATACACATATGGGCATGTGTGTTTGATAGCCAGGAAGTCCACGTGCATCTTTCGATTTCAATAAATTAGGTTTTTAGTTGTGGTAGAAATGACATGATAATAACAACGAATCGAAACTTGATTTCATTCAAATTTATATCATGCATTTTAAATACCTATTGGGCACAGTTAGCAGAATTAAAGTTTTTAGCTGTAAGGAGAGAAGTCATAGAATATGAGTATAAGAATAAATGTTGGCTCAGGGTCTATTGCAAAAGAGGTGGTGAAAAGAATGTAAGAGCCAAAGGAAGGGTAGGACTCCTTACAACGTGCTCCCCCCAGACACAAAATGGCCTGGATATCCATTCCCTCACAGTGCCTAACACTACCTACACAAGACCATCGTAAGAGGAGGAAAAGATCATGACATCAAAATAAAGAGAGACCTGATTGAGATGGGCAGGGGATATGATGGAGAAGGGAGTTTCAAAGGGAAAAGTGGGGGCAGGGAGGGTATTATCATGGGACATTTTTTTAAAATCTTAGAAGTTGTTAATAAAAAAAATGAAAAGATAAATAAAAGAATAAATGTTGGTAAATCAAGACCTGGGTTGCTGGGAAGAATAAAGGTCCTGATGAACAAGCACGAGGGCCTGAGCTCAGATTAAAAGCACCAGTCATGATGATCCAAGCCTTTAGTCCTGGCATTGGGGAGGCAGAGACGGGCAGAACCCTAGGGTTTGCTGTATGGTTCTTACAGATTCAGTGTTTTCTTTCTCTCCAAAAAACGGTGGAGAATGAATGAGGGAGACCCTTAAAATTGGCCTCTGGCCTCCACACACATACATCCAATCTTATTCATGCACATATTTTCATATATCCATGTGAACATGCATAAATACACACACATCAATCCAAACAAGCAAAATCATAATCTGAAGCCATATTATGAGTAATTCTATTGATCTTTGAATCACAATTTAAGCATTACTATTTATAAAAATGACACTTAGGTGAGAAAGAAGAGAAACAGGGCTGGAGAAATGGCTTAGCAGCTAAGGCGTATGCCCGCAAAGCCTAAGGAGGCAGGTTCGAGTCTCCAAGCCCATGTACGCCAGATGCACATGGTGGCGCATCCTTCTGGAATTTGTTTGCAGTGGCTGGAAGCCTTGGTGTGCCCATTCTCCCTCTCTCTCCCTCTCTCTCTGACTCTAATAAATAAATAAAAATAAAATCTATAGAAAATTAAAAAAAGAAATAAGAAACATAAATTGATTATTCAATGTTTATAAGAATTTAATAGATGTAAGGCACTGCTATTGTTTGAAAAATACATGATGCTAATGAATGGCATCATCTCTTAGGTTATTATCATTTTCATACTAGTGTGAAACATTTATGGGTTCAATAGGAATTCTCACTTATTTTTAGTAAAGAAGGAAAAGTAATACACTATTGAAGATAAAATCCCTTATAAAATATAAAACCCATCTACAATATATCCCAGCAATTTCATTCATAAGTACTTATCCAAGTAAATGAAAAAAGCAATCCTGTTTTCCCCTAAATTTGTTGGTGAATTTTTGTAACTGCTTGTTTTACAATTACTAAAAATAGCATGTCTTTCAAAACAGGAATGAATTTACAAACCCTTACATAAACTTAACTTGGAACACTAGTTACCCAGTAACCAAAAAGAAACACAGTGTGAATTCACATTTCAGTATGGATGAACCTTAAATGAAAGAGTCTGAACAAAGCATAAGCTACGATTCCATTTGTATGACAATAAGGGAATTCTAAATAATAATATCACACTAGGGAAATTTCAGGGTGAAACACAAGTCTACATGGTACTGATGAGGAGCTAGGACACAGCTATATCTGTTTTATTAAAACCTACAGAGCTGGAGAAATTATTTAGTGGTTAAAGTACTTGCCTGCAAAGCCAAAGGACCCAGGTTCAAATCCCCAGGACCCAGATGAGCCAGAAGCTCAAGCTCAAGGTGGGGCATGTGTCAGGAGTTCCCTTGCAGCTGCAAAAGGCCCTAGTATGCTCGCTCTCTCTCTCTCTCTCTCTCTCTCTCTCTCTCTCTCTCTCTCTGCCTTTCTCTCTCAAATAAATGACTAAAAATAAAATAGCAAAAAAGAAAATTACAAATTATGACATGAAAAGTTTTACTTTATGTAATATAATTAAAAAGTCCAAATGTCCCTCCCTACTTGATCCTGAAAAGACTCATTCCTAAGAACAGTTGAGATGTTCCTATGTGTCTCTGGAGAGGTGTTAATACAAATACTAATATGAAAACCAAATAACTGCTAGTAACATACCAGCACTATGCTTGTAGACGGGTACTTTTCTGTTACCGTAGACAGAATTACATAACCCTCTCCAAAGGCTACATACTCTCCCATTAAAGAAACATACTATAATCTCAGTCATCTGTGAAAATTTGCAGGTTTGTTAGAGCTGCTCATTCATTTTCTACATTATAATTTCATATTGCGCACATTGCAATGGATATTATCCTCATCTCTTTTCACGTGCATAAGTGTATCTTTGGAAACCTTTCCATAATTGTAACTAATGAATTAATATCTGAAGATGCTTTACAGTAAACACTTCCAAAATAGTTATAAGAGTTCCTATTTAATTAGATCTTTTGTGCAAGATGCCATTAACTTGCTTTATTCTTTACTGATATGGTCAACAGTGTGCCTCACCTTGTTTTATAATGAACTTCATTTTTAAAAGGATTGAGAGTACTCTATATCTTTCATAAATATTGTTTTAAATAATTTTTGCCATGTGTGTGTGGTTGTGTATGTATGTGTACAAGCCACAGAAGAGTCTGTGCTCTCTTGGCACTCTCTCACTTGAAACAGAGTCTCTCACTGAACGGAGAACTGCCATTTTCTGGTAAGGCTGGCTGACCAGCATGCTCCAGTATCCGCCTGCCTGCGGCCCCTTTACAGGCATTTGTGGCCACGTCTTTCAGTTAATGCAGGTGCTGGGGATCAAATTCATCACATCTTGCTTGGGAATCATGCTTAACTTGCTGAACCATCTCCCTAAACCACAAATTAAATTTCATTTTATACGACTTGATATTTTGTGTCCATTGCCACTTTTTCTGCTGAAATGAGGGGAGATCACATGCGTCTGGAGTTCGTGGGTCCTGGGGAATAGAGCCTCAAACCAGGGTCCTTAGGCTTCACAGGCAAGCGCTTAACCACTAAGCCATCTCTCCAGCCCTCCACGTCATCTTTATCCCCTTCCATATACTTACTAGTAAGGATGGAGATTTTGCCATTATCAAAGTTATATGGAAGAAAAAAATAAGTTTCTGACATTAGAACTGGATTTTAATTAATAAATGACATAGAAAAGTGACAAAATTTGTCTGCATATATTGATTTTATATAGAAATGAAAAGCATGCATCAACACCTGTCAAAATGTCATTTTAAGTATGCTTCTTCCACAGAGATATTGTCTTATTTATTTGGTTAATTGCACAATCATTTATGTGCCAAAAAATGAGTCATATAATTGGTGATAATCCATGAAACTCAGCAAAATCACTTTGCCTGGAATGCAAAGTATTATGTGGTCTGTATTTCCATGGTTTCTGAGACTGCTATTAGATGAAGTTTTCTGACTACTCAAAGTGTGTTATCTGCATTGCCTCTTCAAAGCTTAAACATGTTATATTTCTCCTAAGCACTAAGAGGACAATCAAATTCACATAAAAATCTAAAAAGCATATCAAAAATGATTTTCTTCACTGATTTTTTGTTGTGGATAAAAGACATCCTTGTCTGTTTCTTTTGCAGGGGATTTTTAGCATAACTTCTAAAATATTCCTTTTCAAAATGAAAGCTTAATACCTAGTAGACTTTCTCTCCCATTTTATAGCATATCTTAGCTTTTGCTTATCCATAGAGATTTTCATTTTAACATCTCAGAAATACAAAGGAGACATGCAGTAAAGAGTGCCTGACAATAATGTCTTGCAGAGGCATGTTTTCAAAATGCACATAAACCCTCAGGAATTATGGTCTATGTAGACAATTTCCACTAAGCCCTTTTTTTTGTAAAATAACTACTTAGAGGTCCAGGGAGAGAGGCCTCCATGTATACCACTGTTGTGGATAGAGGCTCATTATAATCTGGAGCTCAGCCACAGGAACAATGTCTTCCTCACAGTTCAGAGTTAGTCAGATATATTCTATGTATCTGAAGCAGGGCTACAGATAACATTGTTATGTAGGTGAAAAAAATTTTGAGTGGCACATCTGCTGCTGCACAAAATACAAACATTACATCAAAAACTCTGAAAATACAAAATAATTCTGCATAATTGAACAGAAGTAGCTAGTGACCTAGCATTCAGACTACAGGACTATTTGGGGAACACCTTAAAACCACCACATCCCAACCCAGGACCCCATAAACTGATGATTATACATGATGTGAAATGCAATGCATTCAGTAGAACTTTAGAAGTTCCTCTACTCTTTTATTAATCCAATACTGTTCAAACATCCTCATAGTCCAATGACTCTTAACCTAACTGTTATCTTGTAAAACTGAAAACATACACTGGCACAGAGCACACAGTCACACTGCAAGAGATGGCATTGGGCATAGCAAGGGAAGATTGAACTGATCAATACAAGATCTGAAACGAACAAGGGAAATATCAAGTTCTATAACCAGTTCTAACCAGTGACTAAATCTCTGGCGTTCCAGCTCTGCCCTTTCAGCTGGCTGCATACAGCTGGGGAAACAATCTATCCTGCACCAGTCGCTCTTCTCTGCAGTCTTCCCATAGTACTGGCATCTCCTGTAGTGTCTCCTGCAACCCGTGGTTCACAACAGAAGCAAAAACTACATCGCAAATCCAATGAACTACTCTTTCTTGCATCGGTTATACTACCATGGTACCAGCTGGGCTACCAAATTCGTTAATCTATTAGGAATAAAGCTCACTTTGAAGAACTGGGAAAATGCCTTCCTCCTTCCTCCTTTGGGCTCCCAACTTTCAACCAGTCAACATTCCACTTGCTGTCACAGTGTAGAAGAGTTGGTTCAATCTCAGTTGTGGTAATCTCTCAAACCATTGCACCTGAAGCAGTTTGCTGCTTCCTACCCCAAATTTTCAATTCTGCCTATTTTTGCCAGAGTTCTTTTCTTGTGCCAGTGTGAGGTAGAATGTGGAGTGGCATCTCCTCTTTCTCTGAGTCTCAATCTCTAACTAAAACTGCCTTAAAAAAACTATCTTTCTTCTATCCTCCTTCACTATGAAATTGATTTTAAATCTACAATATAGAATTCAACCTTGACCATTTTCTTTTATAATGAAGCCTTATCGAGTTCTGCAGTTTCTTCAAATTTTTTGGCCATGAAGGCTTTAAGATGATGCGAAGCTCTCATGCAGGTTGACTCTCTTAAATATACCTAAATAAATCTGTCCTAGAGAAATTCAATAATATCAGCACAGGATTACCCAAACGTGAATTTTTTAGAGCATGAGAACTCATAGTAATTGAATGATCATCATTGTGCCAGGACAATACCAGTCTGATCTCTGCTTTCCATATATGCTTGAGGGTTGTTATAATGGAAACAATGGAAACACAGCTCCTTGATCTCTGACAGATGAACCAAAAATGCACACTGGAGAGAAGATGGCATCTTCAACAATTGTGGTAGGAAAAGTGGATAACCATACGTAAAAAAAAAAAAGAAAGAAAGAAACTAGGCCTACTCCTCTCTTCATGCATAAATATCAACTTTAAGTGTATTAAGGACCTCAACATAATATGTGAAACTGTCAAGTGACTGGAAGAAAACAATAAGGGGAACTCTCCAAGATAAAGGAGTGGGGAAGGACTTCCTGAACAATACCCCAGTAGCCCAGGAAATTAAACAATCACTAAATATGTATGATCCCATGAAGCTAAAAAGCTTTCACAAACAAACATACCATAAACAGAGCCAAAAGACTACCCACAGAATGGGAGAAAATCTTCACCAGCTATACCATTAGTAGAGGTCTAATACCTAGAGTCTACAAACAATTTTAAAAACTAACAATAAAAATCAAACAATCCATGCAAAAAAAAAAAAATGTACAGAGAACTGAATAGGGAATTGCCAAAGGAAGATATACAAATTGCAAATACTCACCTTAGGAAATGTTCAACATCCTTAACCATCAGGGAAATGCAAATAAAAACAATTATGAGATTCCTCCTTTCTCACGAAAGGATGGTAATCAATAAAAACTCAAAGACAATAAATGCTGGTGAGAAGGTGGGAAATAAACTGCTGGTGGGAGGGCAAACTTATACAACCACTATGGAAATCAATGTGGAGATTGCGGACAAAGATGAAACGTGCACTACCAAGTGACCCAGCCATTCCTGCACGGGGAATCCACCCCGAAGAATCCACTGTCCACTGCAGAGATATTTGCTCAACCATGTTTAGAGCTGCTCAAGTCACCATAGCTCAGAACTGGAATCCACCCAGATGTCCATCATTTGACAACTGAGTAATAGAGATGTAGTACATATACATAATTTAATTCTACTCAGCAGTAAAGAAATATGATACAATGAAATTTGTAGGAAAGTGGACAGATTTAGAACAGTTTTATACTGTGTGAACTCACACAAGCACAGAAAGATAAACACTACATGTTCTCCCCCATCTGCGATTCCTAAACTGGAAGAGTTTGAGTTGCATGCATACCTGACAAGAAACTTGAGGGACAGAGAGGAGGGCTGGAAGCATTTGCGGGAAGCAGAAGAGGAGAACAGGGGGTGATACACACAAAGCCAAATCCAAAATGAAATGGTACCATGGAAGCCTTTCTCCTGCAATCAGTCCAAACAACATAATCCTCAGTAGGAACATGGAGGGACTATCTGGTAAGAAGGGCCTAGGAGAGTGTGGGATGACACCTGACCCTAAAATATTAGACCTCGGCTTGCAGCTCGTAGTACCAGAAAATAGTTACAGCCCACATGAAACTGGATTGGAGAGACCTACAAGGTCCCCAAATCAAGACAGGCTTCTGTCAAAGCACTTGATTAAGTGCCTGAGGTGAAAGATAAGACCCTTTTGCTGGATATACCACATGCTGCCAATGCAGAACATTGAAAGATCCAACTGGAATCTCCAAGGAAACCAGCTCCCAGATGGTTAGTTTGTATAGTGCTGGAAAGCACTACATGAGATGCTCGGGGAAAATGGAGAACAATATTGTGAGCAAGCAGGAGACCCTGCTATATTAAAGCAATCAGCCTGGCAAGATGTGCACACCTGTGCAGTAGTGACACACAGCCTAGGCGGGTAACCGAAGGCCCTTCGATAGGCTAACAGATGCACTCAGTGGAAAGCATCCCATAGATGGAACTGGGAACCAAGTCAGATTCCTATAGAGACCAACATTTTGGACTCCAGTGAGAAGCTCGCACGATTCTGTGGCTTAATGTGAGGCTGCGCCCACCAAAATCTCTCTAACAATGTTTATCCACGTCCCATTCTCCATGGGAGAGTCTGCTTTTCTTTTTCCAAAAGCAGCGGGATTCAAGGACACCAAATCTATCAAGAAAAGGACAGACAGCTGCCTTCCTGTCAGCAGGTGATCCACCTCTCACACAACAGCCAGGGCCCAGGTGCGAACACAGAGGAACTGGTGAGCTGAGCACGAGTGGGGCTTCCACGGAGAGCCTGACAACCTGAGCCAGGCGACGGAGACAATGAGGACACTTAAAATGCACCAAAGCAGAAATCAAGCCGCTGGGAGCTCAACACTTATGTAGACTTAAAGCACACCCACCAAGGCCCTGGAATGTTGAGGAAGAGAGGCCCAAAACCTTGTAAGAGCCACAGTATGGGATGGAATATCCAAAGACGCTGCCCCTCCACCACAATGGCTGACTGCTGCTCTCACAACTCATAACCCACAGCTCCATGGGGAACACCCACAGTCCCACGAAGGAGGACCCTCCGTGGAGTAGGGGCAGGGAGGAGGGAAATGATCCTACCAACATACGATGTATCCATACAAAGTTTCTACTTAATGACAAAAGTGGTTCAGAATTCACGATTCCTAGTGTAAAGTGAGAGTTTGTTTTCATGCATGAAGTTTAAAATGGCAAACTTGCAAATCTCACTTTCAGTTAAAGAAAGCTATGCATAGATTCCTAATACTCTGTACATATACTCATGCTAGCCACAAACACAGTTATTTATGTCTGCTTTGTTTTAGGAAGCACAGGTTTATTTCAGCTTACAGTTTCAGATTACAATTCATCATTGTCTGGAAGGCATCACGTTGGGAGGGAGGTTCTGTTGAGGTAGTTGTTCATGTTCAGTCTACAATGAGAAACAAATGCTTTTTTTTTTCTATTAAATATGCTTTTCTCTAGGACCCACAATACGACAGGATTTTAAGAATTAGTTTTAAATTGGTATGTAAGAACATAAAAAATGAACATATAGATGGGATACCATGTAATGTTTTGATATGTGTGTATAATGCATGTCTTCCTCCTCAAACACCTGCTATTTTTTTTTTTCTCTGCACAGGTTCAGAACAATCATTACTTATTTATTTACATTTTTTATCTGTTATGTACACAGTGTGCATACAGCCATGTTGGTAGCATCGTTAGCCTCCTCCCTGTCCTCCCTCCTCTGAAGGGACCCTCCTTGTTGGAGAATGTGGGTCATACATTGTGGGGTTAGCCCTCAGTAACCGGTAAGAGGCAATGTCTCTGTGCATAATGACCCAACGTGTGGCTCAATCTTTCCACCTCCTCTTCTGCAAATTTTCCTGAGCCATATTGGGTTTGTGTTAAGGCTCTGCTTCAGTGATGAGGTCTTTGGAGCCTCTGTGTCTCTGAATCCTTGGTTTGGTTGAGTGTTCTCTGTACCTACCTATCTTCTTAGACCTTGTGCTGGTACCAGGTTCACCAAGAAAGTAGCACGCTTGCTCATTTCCCCAATTACTCTTTGTTTCAGCTGGGGCCCTGGTGAGGTGTGATGGGCTGGTTCTCTCCTCAGGTTCTGAATCCTGCCATTTTTTTTTCAAGATTATTTATTTATTTATTTATTTATTTATTTATTTATTATTTATTTGAGGCAGAGAGAGGGAGAGAGAGAAAGAAAGTGAGAATGGGCATGCCAGGGCCTCTAACCACTGCAAATGAACTCCAGATGAATGTACCACCATGTGCATGTGGCTTACATGGAGCCTGGCAAATCATTCCTGGATCCTTAAGCTTCACAGGTAAGTGTTTTAATGACTAAACCATCTCTCCAGCCCACCTGCCTCTTTTTTTTACATGCCACTATTTTAATGCTTCAAACTTTCTAATTATTTTTACTATTATTTTAATTCCAATATTCTATATTTTTATGTGTTTATGAAGGGTGAGAAAGAAAGGGAGACAGAAAGAGAGTATAATTACACCAGGGCCTCTTGACACTGCCAACCAACTCCAGACTCAGTTTGTCCATCTGGATTTATGTGGGTACTGGGGAACTGAACCTTGGATCATGGCTGGCAGGTTTAGGTTTTGTAAGCAAGTGCCTTTGACTCTTAAGCCGTCTCTCCAACCCTTAAATTTCTTTTTCTTAAGGTTGTTTTAAATTTACAGTGGATTCTCATTTTATATAGCCAGCCTATTGTTCAATAGCACACCATCACTTCTTCCTTCTATCTACCTGTACCTATGATTCATTGTTCAGCCTTTCCTCAAGAGCCCCCAGCTACTCTACTGACCTCAAGACAGCTGTCTTTCTTATGCTGATCATTGTTCCCACTCTCAAAGGAAAATGTTCAATCTGTTAACATTAAGTTGATGAAATTGTTGATTTATCTGTAGATGACATTTTTCAGTTAAGAAAATTCATTTCTGTCCCTAGTTTACTGAATGATTTAATTCTCAAAAAAATATTTTAATATTCTCCATTTGAGGGATTAGTTGCCTGGAATGTTTCCCTGGGACTGTTAATAACATAAGCTTTTAAAAATTGTTACAGAAAATATCGTCATCTCTATGTAGAGAGCGTTGGACTTTCTTCTTTCTAATCTGGATTTATCCCAATTCTTTTACTTGCCTCTCAGTTTACATCTGGTAAATGATTTTTATGCATATACTATATGATCATATGTTTGTTGTTGTTAAGTCTAATATAGCATATGATGGAATATATTGTTTAATTTTAGGTAAGAACTAGTGTTGCATTTCTGGGACAAATGATATGTGGTCATGAATATGATTCCAAGACTGATAAATATTAGTTTTAACTGTTTCTTCTTCAGGTTGCTTACAGCTGTTTTCACGGGTGACAGTTGTCTATAATTCTTTCCCTCTATTGTCTGATCCTCATAAATTTCTGCATCCATAACACAAATTGCAAATGTTTTTTTTTCCTCTTATATTTTCTAGGTGATATTATGAAGTGTGGAACAGATTTTGTTCTCTAAGAAAGGTGTTTTGATTTATCTTATTTTGCTTTAGTTTAGTCCTTTTTAAGGTTTTTAAACTCAAAATTGAAAGTTTTGAAATGGTCTTAGTCTTTTTAGAAAGCAGTTAGTTGCTCAACAACATTATTGCCACCATTATACCAGTGGGCATATCTTGCCTGGCAGGTTGGTTGTGGAACACACAGGGTCCTCAGCTGGGTAATGCTGTTGATGGTTTTGTTCCTATAGCAGTTCCTGTAGCGCCTTCTTATATGAAGAGATCTGCACAGTGGGGAGGAAGCTTCCAGCTCAGTGACAGCACAGTTTCTCTCCCTCCTGCAACGGAAGTGTGTGCTGTCTTCAGTAGGGACTTACCGTCTAGTTTTGGTTGGCAAACAAGAAAAAGACAATAGCCTACATAGTTTTGGGAGACAGAGTCTCAGTGGCATCCCTCATCAACAACTCTTGGTACTTAGCTCTTCCCAGGCACAGGAATTTATGTTTAATAACCCATGGCTTCTGGGAGCAGCTCTATCCATCCACGTGGAGCTGAGGTATTTCTTCTACAGTCATGATCTGTGTTTCATGTACTCAAGAAATACTGCTTGAATTCATGGGTCCAACTTTGGAGACCCCATTACCAGCCTTTGAATATGCTTAAGGACCCTCTGTTATATTCCATATCTTTGATACTGATTTTTCTTTTTTCCTGTTTTCAGCTATTTTTAAGTTATCTCCTTCACACTCTTCTCTTTCATTATCTATCTTTTGCATGCCTTGATTCACTTCTTTATTCTTTGAATCTCCTGATAGAAGGAATGACACAGATTTCTTGGACTTTGATTTTTTCCAAAATGTGTTTATTGTTTTCAGTTTTTACTGAAATGTAGTTTTATCATTGTCATAGCAATCTTGACATTCAGCACTTTCATTTTTATGTAATTCAAACATATTTTCCTGCTCATCATCTGTATTTTTAATGATTTCAGTACACTGTCAGTGATCAAGAGTAACATTGAAGTTATTATTATAACTACAAATTGTCTCATTACTCCTTGCAGCTCAGCCAGCATTTGCATCATGTGCTTTGAATTCTACTTTTACACACATAAATATTTAGGATTTTAGAAATTGTTCTGATGAGTGAAGAGCTTGATAAAAAAACACTTTTTTATTTTTGGCAATATTGTTTATTCTAAAATTCACTTTGATACTGACATGTCCATTACAGCTTTCTCTAGATTAGGGTTAGCAGAATATATTTTCCCAACTTCATTCAACCGACCCCTCTCATTATTCTTAAGGTACTTTTCTCATGGACATAATGTGTATTTTACTCTATTGTTTGTATGATAACTTCTGATTTTGATGAGAATGTTAAGACAATTAATATTTTTATGATTATTGATGAAGTTAGTTTGAAAAACATCATTTTACAGTTTACTTCCATTTTACCTATTTGTCCCATAGAGTGTTTCCATTTCTCTCTTATGCTCTCCTTACTAATTGACTGCTTTTTACCATTCAGTTTTATTCATTTTGCTTTATTAAATACAACTGGTTTTATTGTTTGTGAAACAGTTTATTTCATAAATATGTAATGCAAATATCTACTATAAACTTTAATATTAATCTTAAAGTTTCCTTAACTATTATGACATATAGATCTTTATATTGTATTATTATAGTATATATAAGGCATTTATCTCACACATATACACACAAAAGACATATTTGTATACACAAAAATATACATTTGCATGTTACAAATGTCACATGCAATTTTAATATTTGTGTGTACCATTAAATTTTATTGCAAGATAATACAAAAAAATTATTGTATATTTACCTAAGTAGAATATTTCCAATGTTCTGCAACTCTTTTTCTAGATTTATATTTCCATAGGATATAATTTTCCTTCTTCCTAAACTATCTTCCATTTCCATGTAGTGCAGTTCAGTTTGCAGCTCATTCTTTCAAATATTTTGTAGCTAAAAGTGTGCTCATATCACCATTGCTTATTTGTGTGTGTGCGTGTGCATGTGCATGTGTGTGTGTGTTCGTGTCTGTGCCACAAGTATGTACAGACCAGAAGACCACCCTAGGCAGCAGTCCTTACCTTCCCTCTTGTTGAAGTCAGCTCCTCTCATTGTTCACCTACTGTTTCCCAGGCTGGCTTAGCTTCTGGGGCATTCTCCTATTGACAGCAGACACTAGATGTGGCCTGTGTCCAGCAGCGCCTGCCATCTGTGTTAGCTTTTGGGAGGTCCTTCCACATCTCAGGAAATCCTAGCTCTTGTAAAGTACATAAAAGCCAGTTCTGTTCCCCTTCTCAGCAAGTCCTGTCTCAGGTGTAGGGTATATGCATCTGGGATCTTTGATAAAGGCTTCATAAGTCCCTTCCTAGCTTCCTGGTGTTTTTTTTTTTTATTTTTTATTTTTATTTTTTTAACAATTTGGTCCTTTCTGGTACGGTGAGATGCCTAAGCTCTGTCTCACTACTTCAGGGGTCAATCAGCTGCTCCTTGCTGCCCTGCAGAGGTTCAGCTAATGTCCCAATCTGTCTAGGCTGTGGTTCCATGTTGTTTGGTCTAAATCTAGGCTGCGTATTTCTGGGAAGTGTTTTGTAAATGGGACTAATGATTACAAATGTCTGACCCAAAGGAAAGCATATTTCTCTTTATAATGAAGGTGGACTCTTTGCAATCAAAGGAAGGCTTTAATAATGACTATTGATATATTCAGAAAAGCAATTTGTCTAAAGATTAGAACATTGAAACCTTTTCAGAATGTCCAGCCTACCTGTTTGTGTTGTGGGTTCAGACTTGTCAGGTACTCACAATTACATGAGTATTTTCCTTAAATGGCCTAGTACATGCATACACACACACACACACACACACACACACAGAGAGAGAGAGAGAGAGAGAGAGAGAGAGAGAGAGAGGTGGCTAGAGATACATGAAGAAGAGGCAGTCCCAGCCTGCAATGCAGCATCAGGGCATCCACACAGCCTTGGGCTCTGCAGTCCTTCAGCTGAGGGCTTTCACTCCTGCTCTTCTGCACACATTTGTAGAGAGTGAGGCCAATTGCCTTTTTTGCCTCAACACCTATCTCTCTCTCTCTCTCTCTCTCTCTCTCTCTCACACACACACACACACACACACATACACACACACACACACTCTGTCTCTCTCTCACACTCCCTCACATAAAAAAGTCCAGTCTGTTGGGCTTGCCTCACAAATAAATACATAAAAAAGAACAATAAATCTACACCGCATAATGAATGTGTCTTATGACTATCAGGATTTACAGAGTTGGATCATCAGATACAGCCTTCTTCACTCATGCTCTCCAGTGGCATTCCATAGATCCCCCAGTAACATTAATTTATCTCAGAGGACATGACAGCATGGGAAAAGAGTGACAAAAGCACCATGAGTCATTTCTGGCACAATTCATCACGTAACCTTAGGTAGTTCATTCCAGTTTTTCGTATCTCAGGTTTCTTCTTTACCTTTACCTCCTATAGACTATTCATCTCCAATCTATCTGTATATGTTTATCTTTCTATATTTAAACCTCTAAAGAGGAATTGTGGATGTCAATGGGAAGAGTTATCCTTTTCCTTGCGAGTAGAGTTTTGGGAGAAGTCCAAGAGCGTGTGAACACAAAGAAACCTGTCCACTAGCAGGACCGTCGAGTTCTGCCTCAGATGCACTCTTTGAGGATGGAAGAGGCCTTTGATGTCATCGCTTCAGGACCCCTGCTGCACGGCATTGCTACATTGACCCAATCTGCTCCTGCACCTGCCAGCCAGAGTTCCCCCTGTCATGCTAGGGTTCATTATGGATGTCTAAAAAGCTGTTGCTTACCAACACCATGGCAGCTACAAATTTCCTGGTCAATTTTCAAGGGTCAGATAATGAGATTATCTTTGAATAATACAAAGAAACAAGAACAAGTAACGACTCAAATTCTGGGTCAGATGTCACATGAAAAATACCTACACCGAGAACAAACACCACCATCATGAAGATGAAAGCAATGACAGGCGTTTACAGAAGGTCTACAGAGATACTGTGAGGGAACCACAGAATCAATGGGATGCATTAGAATGCCTCAGCCTCTAGAGAAAAAAGAAATAAATAAAATGTTTATCCAGAAAGATAAGACAAAAGATAAAACTCTTTTGTACATGGAATTTTGCAGATATACACACACAGACACACACATACACACACATTTCAAAAGCACCTGAGGGCTAGAGAGATTGCTTAGTGGTTAAGCACTTGCCTGTGAAGCCTAAGGACCCCGGTTCCAGGTTCAATTCTTCAGGATCCACGAAAGCCAGATGCACAAGGTGGCTGGAGTTTGTTTGCAGTGGCTGGAAGCCCTGGTTCACCCATTCTGTCTCTGTCTCTCTGCCTCTTTCTTTTTGTCCATCGCTCTCAAATAACTAAAAATAAATATTTTTTTAAAAAAATAAAAGCACCTAATCCTTTCAGAGCAAAAAAATAGTTTGTTTAAGTTAAGTGGAAGTTTATTTGTCTGCTCACATTTGCTTTATAACAACTGCATGATGGTATCCTTAGTGTTTGATGTGTTCACTGTCAGCTCTTAAGAACACATAGATTTTATATACTGGAGCATTAATATAATATTGAAAACACAAAATTGTGTTTGTCCTCAACCTTGATGATTTCAGCATTTATTCTAGTAATCTATGTAGTGATATATTATTTGATACAGTAATAACACATATTTGGTCAAAAGTAAACCTCAAACATAACTTTGGATTCCTGGGAAAATGTCATATTTGATGATGATGCGCCTCACTACTTGGAGAAGAAGACATGCATGTGTAAGAGGCTGAGAAAAGTCACTAGAAGTTAATGCCCTTACAGTATCACCTAGCCTACCTCATGAAGCACTAGGGTCTTTGTTACAGGGACTAGTTTGATGTAGTCATAATGGTTTAAAGCAGATACTAAATTTAAATATCAGTGTCTTAAGTCTGCTCGTGTTACTGCAACAAAATACCCAAAGCTGGATACATTATGAGGAAAAGAAGCTTATTTAGCTCAGTTTTGAGTACTGGAAGGCCAAAATTGAGCAGATTTATTTATTTGGCCTCCGATGAAGGACTTCTGGCTGTGTCACAGCATGGTGAATGGAAT
Source organism: Dipus sagitta (assembly GCA_036346955.1). Lineage (NCBI taxonomy): Eukaryota > Metazoa > Chordata > Mammalia > Rodentia > Dipodidae > Dipus > Dipus sagitta. Next base: position 39,840,850 of record CM070784.1, read on the forward strand.
GGAGTAGCACATCAGAAACGTACTGTATCAGCATGGTGAATGAATGGGGTACCCACACTGGAAATGTACTGTATCACAGCACGGTGAATGCAGTAACACACTGGAAAGGTGTGACAGTGATGTAGGACCTTGCTTGTTCTGGTGGGCTTAACCACTAGACTAAGGTACCAAATGGTCACCAGAGTCACCCTGAGACAATAGGCCTTGATTTCATTGTCACACACTAAAGAGGAAATAAGAAATGTAGACAAAGTCTGAGCATGAAAAAAAAAAAAAAAAAAAACAGCTCTGAAAGGATGAACTCTTCAAATGTTCTGAGTGAATTGTCATTGGCTTCATTGTCTCTTTATCCTTGACGGGGTTTAGGGAAGGTACTGGATGGAGATGGAGGCCATCTTCATGACCTACACACCCCATGCTGATCTCTTGGCCCAATCACACATTGTTCCATTAGTCAGGGGAGTGATTGCCATCATGACCACCTTGTCCATCCCCTCCCCCAATTGCTGGAACTCATTCTGAACTGTATTGACCTAGTCAATTTTTCTTGTCCTTGGGCTATTTTCCTGGCTTGTAACATCCTATGTAACTAGCTTGAAATGTGCCATGGACCTTGCCCTTTCTGTCATGGGGTGCTAACTCCTATCTCAACACTAGCAGTGCTAATGGAAGAGTGTGGAAGGACTCAGACACTTGTATAAACCTAGTGTGAAGAACTATATTCCTTTGAGAGCTAATCCACTCCCCAAACAGCATTAATAAGTTACCTCACAAGATAATTCATTGGGTGATAATTACAACCCAATCAACCACCAGTGAGCCTTGCCTCTTAAAGGTCTAACATCCTTCAAAAATGTTTTATTAGCACCAAGTCTCTAGCACACGAATCTTTAGAGAATCAGCCTTATTCAGATCATACCGTGTATGGCCAACATTCCAGAACGGATGGTGGACACACAGAGAGCCATACAGTCACAGAGGCAGTAGTGGCTCAGCCCCCATAAAATGCATCCCAAAAATAGCTCACAACCACCAGAATCTGGGAGACACGTGGGAAAAATCTTCCTCCAGAAGTGCCAATAGGAATTGTTGCTGGAGTTTTTAGGATTAGAACCTGTGCCCTGCCGACCCTACCAAGCCAGACTTAGCCAACCATCTTTAATATGATAATTAAAAACAACAGTTAAAGTAGAAGAAGAAGATTAATTCAATGTGTTCCGACTGGAGGAAAATCAAAGAAGATTCAATAACTCACCCCCCCACAAGGTCCATCTTCAGGTCCCTGGCATGAGGCCAGAGTTATGAGCAGCTAACTAGTCCTGGTCAACATCAACGACCCATCATTGTCTCTGCTCCTGTCTCTCTTGTAAGGTAGCATGAAAAGTCTTTAGAGCTCTGCAAAAAAATCTCTTGAGCCTTTTCTTCCCCTGCATAAGATTACTGGGGACATTTCAAGCCTTTGGGGTGCATTGTTTCAACAGCCTCATAGCCAAAAGGAGAGGGACAAGTATTTTCTTAGGATAGCATTATTCTTGTCAGGGCAATTCAGAGCCAAGCCTTCTGTCATCTTGATCTCATATTCTGGTATCCTGAAATAAAGTACTAATATTGTAAGCTGCTTTGAGGCCAGCCCCTTGGTCCAGGAATACAGCAGCACTATGAGAGCAGCCCAGCATGAAGCATATAATGCTCTCCTTTTGAGACGAGGTTTGCTTCACAACCTAGGCTGGCTTGATGCCTCAGGCTACAGGACAACTTGGCCTGACAGTCCTTCTTACACAGCCTCCAAATGCTGGTATTGCAGTTGAGAGTCACCACACCTGGATAGTACAGTGCAGTTTAATGACATTTGACTAAGTCAAATAACTGTCCATATGTTTTAAATAAACTTTACATAATACAGGTTTTAGGTCAAGATATAAAGGGTATCTTAATTTCCCAAGCCATATCATCAGTTGCTTGGCCTGTGAAAAATTATTTTAGATATCATTATTCAGCAGAATTACTTTCTTATGGAAAAGAAATAATTAATAGTGAATCATTTCAAATTTGATAGAGCCAGGTGCTTTCTTTGTTGTTGTACTTGGTTTTGGTTCATCTTGGTAGTCTGTCCTTTAACAAGTCAAAAGTTCTGATTGTTCCATTTCCATTCAGTGTCTGTGGGGATAGGCCTCCTTCCTGGTGTACCCTGGAGGAAAAAGATCTCCTTGCTCAGAGAGCCTTGAGATGTCCCTTGCTAAGAAGAACTACCGTTCCCCAAGCCTGACCTCTCTATGAGCATCAGCTCACAACGAGTAGCATCTGTTGGCTCTTAGGTAACATATACCCACTGGCACATATGCCAAGATAAGAAAAGCAAATTTGAAAAGCAGCACTGTTTTTAAGCAGCAGATAAATAAAGAAAAATCAGGATTTTCAGATTCATATGCTATGTAATATCTATACTTTATGAAATAAACATGACAATACTAAGGATACATAATAACTATAACTTAAATGAGAAATCCAGAGAGAAATAAAATACAGAGAAAAATGTAAATTAAGCCATTTAAGAAGTCAAAAAATATGAACTTTCAACTTAATGCAATTAACAAACTATTATAATTTGACTCAATATTAAACTGTGTTTTTAGCACATGGCTACTCACAGTAAGTTACGTAAAGCCAAGCTACCTTTACAGCCCAGACTCCCTACCCTGAGCTGGAAATAATGACAAAGAAATATAGGTGAAATAAATATACACAAACCTACTGTCAGCACACTCTTTTGACTTTAATTTAGAAGAATGCAGACACAGTCTACGAATTCTATAAGGGATGCTACATCTTGCAAATCCCATAACCCTTAAATATCCTTCCAATTTTTTTTGCAAGTTTTACAGATAAGCTGTCCCTCAGAACAGATTGGTGAGTGGAGCAATTTGATCCAATTCTGGTGCTTTCTTTAAAGAATCATCTCTGGGTGAGACTCATAACTAGTCTTATGCACATAATTAGTATTAGGGTACCATGCTAAAGGTGATGTTGATTGATTCGGTTGGTTAATCAGTTGGTACTTTATTGAGTTCAGTATTCTAAAGAGTTATCAGAAAAGGAAACTTTTAATATTCTTACTGAGATCATTAGTGAAATCACTGGATGAAATTAAGCTGAAGGACAATCTCCACACACCTCTTTCTAGTTCTAGTAGCACACCACTGGGAAACTTAATAGCTAGTGTAAATCAGTGTCTATTTTCTTTATCTCATTTTCTTTATCTGGCTGAAATAGATGCCAGATGATTACACTGAGATAAACGGAAGTATTGCCTGTTTCCTAAAGCTGACTCTTACAAAAATAAAAGCTTAGGCATTTGTAAACTCAAGGTGAATTTTTATGGACAGCCAATGGTACTCTTGAAAAGGTGCTGCTTTTATGGGTAATAATAGGACTACATTATTTTCAATGTAGGATCACATCAGTGAATTTATGATTCAGCCATTGATTTTAATTCTGTTTGTGTAGCATTACTCCAAAGTGATAAATTAGAAATTAGCCATTACCCTAATAATGATGATGATGGCTTAAGCATCTCAAGTCATCAGCAAAGAAAGCCCCATCCACAGAAAGAGAAGGAGGGGCGGGAGGGTTGGCTTAGCTGCTTAAGGCACTTGCCTGCGAATCCTAAGGACACACGTTTGACTCTCCAGATCCCACGTAAGCCAAACACAAAAAGGTGAGGCAAGTACAAGGTTACATATGTGTAAGCATCTGGAGTTTTATTTCAGTGGCTGAGGCCCTGGCATGCCAATTCTCTCTCTCCCCCCCCCTATCTCTCCATCCCCTCTCTCTGCCCTCACTCTCTCTAAAATCAAAGATTTAAAATTTAAAAAAAGAAATAGGAGACAGCATGTTATCATGTACTACCCTTAGTGAACAGAGCACAGTGTCTTGAAAGCTCTCTAAGAACAGAGTGGGGAAGATGCTCACCTTCGTGCTCACTGAGAAAGAGACCATATCTGGAGACATAGCCGCCTAATACAGCTCTGCCACTCTTGTGATTAAAGAATGATCAAATATGCCTTCCCTGCTAATGGAAGAGATTATCAGGTGGTATGCCAGGAGACAATCTAAAACCTGTAAGAGAATGCAAGAAGAGAGATGATGGGGAGTTCTTACTATTTCATTCACCAGCGATCATTATAATGTATTTCTATACAAAAGGAAGAGCTGTTGGCTATGATGCTCACTTGCTGCTTTCAAATGACACAAACCTAGAATCTTTAAACCTCCTTCCAGCCAAGAAGTCAACTCTAAATATGTAGAGAAAACTGAAGATTAGATAGATCTCATCAAAATCCCTGTTAAGTTCATGTTAGACATGTTAAACCTAAACGCATGAAAAGCCTACTACAACTATTAGCCAGGTTTGAAAATGTCTTAGTGCTTTTCTTGCTGCTGCAACACCATATCTGACAAGAGTAACTCAAGGAAGGAAGGGCTTATTTTGGTTCCGGGTTCAAGGGTAAAGTCGATCGTGGTGGGAGAAGCCATGGTGGCTGGAGCTTGAAGTTCTCGGGTCAGTAGTCAGGAATGAGAGAGAGAGAAGATCCCTAGTGCTCAGTTATCTTTCTCCTTTTGATGCATTCTAGGGTCCTGCCCATAGAACAGTGCTATGCACACTTAAAAAGAAGAGTCTCCTCACCTCAATTAACCCGATGTCAAAACTCCCCCATTGACAAGAGGAGAGATTTGTTTCCATGGTGACTCTAAGTCCTGCCATGTTGACAAATGAGATAGCCATCAAGGACAGGTCATAGAATCCACAACATGCAGGAGAAACATTTCCATTTGTTGTAGCATTAAAGAGAAAAACACAGAAGAGTAAATGTAGCCAAGAAGCTTAATACCGATATGCTTAAAGACTATGGTGAAAGAAACCCAAGACGTAAACAACCAGGGGTATCTGATAGTCTTGGTTGCAATACTCAGTTCTGTTAAGATGCTATTGCTACTCAAATTGACATGTACGTTTCAACAGAATTCCTACAAACATCCCTAAAATGTCTTTTCCTTTCTGAAAAATTAAACATTATACGGAAAGGAATCATACTTGACACTAAAATGATTTTGGAAAAGGTTTACCAAACTTTAATGAATCAGCTAAAATGACAGAAAAAATTAAGAAGACAATATAAGGGAAAGAAGTCCCCCACACAAGAATTTTGAACACAGCTAGGAAAAACAAAATTAACTATAAATATAGAGCACGTTTTCCCAAAACCTATCTCAAATGAGGATGTTCAGAACGAAAATCTCTGTTTACTTAGTGGCAGAATGCCTGTGGCCCTGCGTTTACCTGTGATAGCCTTCTCCCATTCATAAATCTATACAATACACCTCCTAAAAAACCTCATAATTTCTGTTACAAAATGAAATTCTTTAAGGTAGAAAAGCAAACCAAGACTGGGGAGATGACTTGGTGGTCAAGGTGCTTGCCTGTGAAGCCTAATGACCCTTGTTCCACTCCTCAGATACCATGTAAGCCAGATGCACAGTGACCTACGTGTAAGGCTGCACATGTGCTGCAAGCGTCTAGAGTTTGACTGCAGTGGCTGGAGGCCATGGCATTCTAATTCTCCTTCCCTCCCTCCTCTCTCTCTCTCACTGTCTCATAAAAAGGTAAATTAGCTCATATACTTTTAATTTTTAAAGTTTGCTTGAATCTTTAAACTTTGTAAGTCACATCTGTTAAATATTGTAAGTTAGAAAGCTGCGACATCATATAGAGAATCATTGCCAAGACACTCAGCACCACTGTCCAGAAGCTTCCACCTAGGGCTTTGATGTGTATGCCTCCTAGACAACTCTACTTCTCTCTATAATACCCACGCATAATCTAAAGTCTGCCCATTTCTTGGTACTTAATGAACGTGCTAACTTTACTTAATTATGGCTTGCTCTGAAAGCCTTTGCTGCAGCATAGTCAAGAATCGGGCTGCGGCTGTGCTCACTGGGGGAAGAAAGGATGTCCTAAAGGGGCAGAGACGGCAGCCTCGGCAGCAGACTGGCAGCAGTGCTGGCGTCAGTGTTCCCACCTAGCACCGAGTTGTAATGACGACGACTCCACAGTGTAAATGAGCAAGTAGTGAGGTTAGCGCAATAGACCTGAGTCTAGAAATTCACCTTTGTGTTAATTTCTGTACATATGTGGAAATGTCCACGTCATTCATCATGGGAAGTGATGGTCTCTGTCATTGTGGTGGGAGGTGGTTTAGTGTTCACATGGAAATGAAAAAGGAAAGATAAACTGGAAAGAATGAGAAGAAGGAAAAGATAACCTTACCTTGCACTATACACAAATGCTCGGCAAAATGCATCAAATACCTGAATGGGATATGTAATTTTGCAGAGTTTCTGAAGAAAACATAAAGGAGACACACATGTGCGAGACAAAGGTATGATGCTAAGTATATAATCTTAGAAAGAAAAAGAAAAATTATATTATATTTTAATAGGATAAAATGATTTTGATTTTCACAGATACCATTATGAAAATAAATAAATCAATGTTAATTGTGAAAATCACATGTCCTGTTTATATATGTCATGAAATACTTTGACCAAAAATATATGAAGCAATTTCATATCTCATAAGGCAAGTTAGTATGCACTTTTAAAAATGAACAAAAGGTTTTTAAGTTAAGGGGCTACCTATGTGACTAATAAGCACAAAAGGATGCTTAGCATCGTTGATAATTTTGGCAATGCAAATGTAAGTGAAATTGATTTATCACTAGAATATCTATAATAATGAAACAGATAATAACATGTTTGTAGATGAATGTAGAGAAATTATCACTTATGCATTGCTGGAGGGGTTGCACATTGATGGAATCAATTTGGAAAACAATGTGGTGATGTGTTGAAAAGTTCAATATAAACTTATAAGAAAACATTGCAGTTTTTCCCAGGGGAAAAGTCATAGCTTCACAGACTTGAACACAATTATCATATGCAGCAGAATTAGTCATTATAGCCCTAAGTAGCAACATTTAAAACTTCTGTCAACTGATAAAGCATGGGATATTTATATAATGAAATGCCATTCATAGGAGAAAGAATGAACTACTGAAATATTCTGTGGCATGCACGGAGTTTAAATGAACTAATCCCACACTGGCAAATTTATTCTGAAAGGCCAAGAGGTAAACACTTCATGCTTTCCTTGAAATGCGGAATGTGGTCTCCATTATAATGTCTTAAATCCATTGTGCTGTGGAAGTAGCTACTAATAATGCTAAGCAAAATGTGCATGGATGTAGCCCAAGTAAACTTTATTTATAAAAGCAGGTGGCCTGACCACACACTGGTTATCTAACTCCCTTGCTAAATCAAAACATTTGGGTTTTTATTAAATGCACAGAAATGACATTTGCAGTGATGTAAAACTGCCTTGCTGGGTTCAGTGTGAGAGCTAGGACTTACTGAAAATGAACTTCAAGTAAGTTAAGAGAATGATGGATGGATGGAATGTTCTAAATGTGGAATGTGGTAATTCTCATACAGATCATATATATATATATATATATATATATATATATATATATATATAGAGAGAGAGAGAGAGAGAGAGAGAGAGAGAGAGTAACTACAATCGGTTATTTTTTGACACACAAATTATCACCTCCAAATGAAGCTGTAATTACACACACACACACACACACACACACACACACACTACCCAACCTCAAGAGAATGACTTACTTCTTAAAATTGGAAAGTAGCAGTTTGGCTACTGTCTCCAAAAGCTGATTTTAGCATTCACCTTTTTTTCCAATAATTGAAAAGTTGTCAGTGGGGCAGGTGAGAAGAACCAGTAACTCATAACTCAAGCCTGAGCAACCAAGTTTGATTCCCAGACTCTAAATAAAAACCCAGAATCCATGGAATCCATGGCACGCTTTGCAATCCTCATGCACCAACAGGACTCTAAAATGGGAAATTTTTCTGAAAACTCTCAGAGCAGAGAGTAAAGAACAACAGTAAGGAAAGATCAAGTAAAACAATACTCCAAATGAGGTAAACCAGAGAGGACTAACTGGAAAGTTATTATCTAATGTCTTCATGCTGAGGCGTGCATGCACCCACATTTCCATACATGAACACAGATGCACACAGGTAAATATTCATCTCACAATTTGTGGAGGGTCGATTCAGGTGTCCCCAATAAACTTAGGTGTTCTGGATGCTAGGTTCCCCAGCTGATGGCAATTGGAAATTAATGCTTCCTGGAGGCAGTGTATTTTGGGGGGTGGGCTTATGGGTATTATAGCCAGTTTCCCCATGCCAGTGTTTGGCACAGTCTTCTGTTGCTATTCTCCGCATTATGTTGGCCAGGGGGGTGATGTCCACCCTCTGCTCATGCCATCGTGTTCCCCTGCCATCGTGGAGCTTCTCCTTGAGCCTGTAAGCCAAAATAAACCTCTTTTTCCCAGAAACTGCTCATACTTGGGTGATTTCTACCAGCAATGCGAACGAGACTGCAACACAATTCTATCAACAAGAAAAAGAAAAACAAGTCATCTTACTTAAAGTACCAAAACTAAACAAAGATGTAGATAAAATCAAAATGTGTCAGAGGAGAACAAATGAATCACAGATCTAGATGGACTTGCAAGTGTGCATGATAGACAATGGGTTGAGCAAAGCAGGAACCTTCCCACACAAAACCAATTAAAGAGTTGTAGCAGGCTCACCCATTGAGACACTTAACTGCAAGGAGGGTTTGGATCATGATCAACCCAAGGCTTATAGGGCATGGATGCGGTGAAGAATGACCTGACCTGGTCCTTGAGAAGGTCCCACTTCTTACCTGGGAGGACAGCTGTCATGTGGAAGAGTGGGCACTCTGGCTTGCAGAGCCTAACAGGTCTGATCCCCAGTTCCCACAAATCAGCACATGCATCTGCAGTTCATATTCAATGGCAGGAGGCCCTGGCATACTTTTACTTTCTCTCTCTAGCCCTCTACCTCTCTTTTTCTTTCTCAAATAAAATAAAATACATACGTTTTAATTTTTTTTAACTTCCTTCACAACTTTTGCTGAAGTGTTTTCTTGGTGGGATATGGTTTCTGTGAGGTAAGATAAAGTTTTATAAATCTGATAGATCTGCAAGATCTAGACCACCATGCAAATTGGGTCCATAAAGGAGTGAAACAATCTAAAAGAGATGAGAAAAAGGCCAAAAAGAAAAAAAGGGTACTATTTGCATCATTTGAAGGCACATATAGCAAAATTTTTATAGAGCTGGATTTTTTAAGGAAGAAATTGACAGAAAGCCAAGTGTGGTGCTAGTGGATCTCTGGAAGGCTTTAAAGCCTGGGGAACAGTTCTCAGAGGGTATAAATGATAAACCAGCGAAGGTGGAAAAGACTAATCTTGTCCTAGAGATGGGGATTATGTCAGAGTGATGTCATATCGATTTCCTTCCTGGGAAAAGGTGTGCTGAGGGTGGAAACTTCTCAGATAGCCTGAGGCTATCACAGCACCACATGCTGCTGAGGAAGAGCTGGCCAAGGCGGCAGTCCCAGTGCTTGCCCCTCAGAGCCCAGTGCACTGGGGAGCCAGCCCAGAGGTCAGACACCACAGCAGGCTGGAGAGTAGCGTCACTCTCTTTTGAACCTAGGCCAGGCCAAAGAACTTGAGTCAGTCCCACCGAGCTTGTCAATCATGGGGAGATACAAAGAGGCTAGGACAGCTCATGGAAAATATCTATTGATTACAGAAGGCTATCCCAGACAGTGCCAATCATCTGTGCCCTTTGGAAGAAGCAGTTGATGCACACAATGGCCTGTTTTGTGCCATATGTGACCTTGCTGGCATTCTTTAGTGTTCCCTTTAGGTAATGACTCCTGATATCAACTGACATCTGCTTGGAATAGAAGGTGGCACTGCTCACTCTCTATAAAAGTTATGTAAAATTGCTAGAGAGCTGGCTTAGTGATTAAGGCAGTTGCCTGCAAACCAAAGGACCCAGGTTCAATTTCCTAGGACCCATGGAAGCCAGATGCACAAGGTAGTACATGCATCTGGAGTTCATTTGAATTGGCAGAATACCCTGACACACTTATTATCTCTTTCCCTCTTTCTCTCAAATAAATATATAGAAATAAAATATATATTTTAAAAGTTATATAATCATAAGTGTTATAGTACCAATCTGTGTCTCACAGATCTGGAAGAGCATCTTTCAAATGTATACAGACAGAGATATCAATAATGATACAGTGAGGAGACCATGAGAGTTAGAGAATATTCTGCCTCTGAACTTCTTAAGTTGGGACATTTAAGCAAGATGTGGAGGACATTGTCACAGCCTGGCTTGTGAAGCTGTGGACATGGGTGGAAATGAGATCAGTCTGAATGCTATGAAAGCTGAAAAGCTGAGGAATGTGACTACCTGTCCCTCCTTGACACAAAGCCTGCATAGCAAAGGCAACATAAGGGAAATCAGTCCCTGATGGACTGGCTCATTCAAGCCATTTAGGTGACTTGGTCATTACAAGCTGAGGTTTCCCTGGATATCAGGGTCTGAAAGACAATGGAGGAAGGTCAAGCTTTACTGGGAGACTAAGGACAAGAGAAAGCAATGTTTGTTCCTCGGTTCCCAGGGTCCGATAAGACTGTGTTCATGAGAGATTTAAGAAAGAAGTCAAGATCACTGAAAAATCAAGCTGGGGCTCAGCTGAAAACTGCCTTGTAGACCAGCTGACTGAAAGCTGGCAAAAGCTACCCTGCATGCAGCCTTTGTGGGAGACAGAAGTCACGAGCAGTGAAAACAGTGAACACTGGAAGCTGCAAGTTTGGCCAGACAAGCCAAGTGGTCGAATGGGTGCAATAGTGGCCTGTCTGTTCTGGGAGAAACCAACTGCTCTCTAATTGGACTGGAGCCCTGCACTATGGGAGGGAATACATGCCTGATACTGAATACCTAATTGTGGTGGTTGGATTCAGGTGTCCCCATAAACTTAGGTGTTCCAAATGCTCGGTTCCCTGCTGATGGAGATTTGGGAATTAACACCTCCTAGAACAGTGTATTGTTGGTGGTGGGCTTATGGGTATTATAGCCAGTGTCCCCTTGCCAGGAATTGGCACACTCTCCTGTGGCTATTGTCCACCTTATCTTGGTCAGGGGGTGATGTCTACCTTCTGCTCATGCCATCATTCTCCCATGCCATTATGGAGCTTCCCCTCGAGTGTGTAAGCCAAAATAAATCATTTTTTTTTCCAGAAGCTGCTCTTGGTCAGATGATTTCTGGCAGCAATGCGAACATGACTGCAACACTAATCAAAAGCCTGTGGCGGGGAAGGTTATGTGCCGTAGGGGTGTAAATGCTGCACTCGTCTGGCTAAATGTGTATATTATGCTCACCAAACTGCCCTGTAAGCACTACAGTTAATGTTCCTATTCATATATTAATGCTACTCTCACTTTTTGTTAGAGAAGCTTCTCTTTTCAGATGGCGGTGACCATTGGGATGACCCAAAAGGCAACATAGCGCTGAGAAGTGAGAGGAGTGCTCAGCACTGAAACATTTCCATCACACCCTGCAAGGCTCAGGGTCCATCACAGAAGAGGTGTAGGAAAGAATGTAAGAGCAAAACGAGGGGTACAACTCCTTACAATGCAACTACCCAGACAGAAATTGCCCTCAATATCCACAGCCAAGCAGTGACTAGCATTAACTTCATAAGACCATCATAATAGGAGACATAGATGGTGACATCAAAATAAAAGAGAGACTAATGGAGAAAGGGAAGGGAGATGACAGAGAGCAGAGTTGTGAAGGGGAAAATGAGGGAGGAGAGGGAATTATCTTGGTTTATTGTCTGCAAGTATATGAAGTTGTCAATAAAAAATTATACATTAAAAAAGAAAGAAGTTAAAATAAGTAAATGAATGGCAAAAGAAAAGACAAGCATGAAGATAAATGTCTTGATAAAATACTTTTAGGTAGTATGAATTTTCCTGAGGTAAAATGTTTAGATTTTTCCAAATGGGAAAAAGCAAGACTAAGCTAGAAGATTTAAACATGGTATGAAAGGTCTCAGTAAGTTGAATAAATTTTATAAAAGTTAGAGACATGTGTAGGTATAAGATATGGGAAAGATAAAAGAGTTTATACAATGACAAGGCATTTAAACAGAATAAAATATAAATAAAAATATAGAGGCAAAAACAAGCTGGATTTGGTTTCTTTCTAGAAAAATCTAAAGGCCAGGTTAGACACAGGTAAAACCTTGTCACCTTGGTCTGTCACGAGTTTGTAAGCACAGGTACAATTCTCATTCATTTCTTTTCTTTTTCCTGGGTGTATTTGAGATGAGGTTATCTCTCCTCAAGTCTAATTATCACCTCCTTTGGCACTATTGTGCTAGGGCATATACCCAGAAACAAGGCAAAAGGAATTTGAAGGCAGGTGAGAAGAGCGCTGGCACCACAGCCCCTGTGTGATCCTGTCCATGATTCTCTTCCTTGGCCTCTGATAATTGCTGCTAATGGACTGGTTGACCCAGCGACGAGGGCTATCTTCCCTCTGTTTCACTGTGGGTACCAGGTCAACATACTGTGGTACATTATGGACTGAGACTCATTTGTTCTACAAGTCCTAAAGAAAACTCTTAATCTTCTCCTGTCCTAGCATGGCTGGCTAATAATTTACAAGATAGTTCCTGATGCCAGAAATTCTGAGCAGCAGGAATGGGAGACAAAATCGACTCTCCTTGATAAGTGTCCTGTAAATTACTCTTTTTCTTAAAAAGAGAGATGCTTTCAAAACAGAATTGCCTGTGAATTCCCTAGAAGTTTCTAAACAAAGTAAGTCCCAAAATGGGACTTTGAGCAGTTTTCTTTGCTGATAGGTGTCCACATTTGGACCAAGCTACAAACCTCCCCACTTGAGAAACCAATGATCAATTTCTAAGAAGCATATTCTGACCACTTCCTCTGTTTTATTATGCATCCCTCAGGTTAAATGGACTCCTCACTCATATGTCACCCCACGAGCTCATGGATCTTCCTCATTTATAGCCTGAGGAATTGGTGTTAATCAACAGATTACAGGGAGGGGAAAGGCCTAAGCTAGGTCAGGGGATGAGATTGTATAAAAGAAGGGGGGAGAGGGTCAATCAAAATTCAAGATATTCTGAATAAGACATATAAAAATCTCCTTTCTTGAGAAACAGCACACCCAGAAGCCATAGATTGTTACTAGAAAATTTTCAGTGCCAGAGATGGGATACCTACCAGTAAGTTGTTGGACAGGGATGTCCCTGTTGCCTCCAAAACATTATAGGCTATTGACAAGGCCCTTGGTTTCTCATGAGAAAGAGATAGTAAGACCCTACTGCTGAAGACTTCACATGCCTGAGTGGCAAAGTCACTGAGAAATAAAACTGGTGCTGAGCAGAAAATCTTCTCCCTGTAGCCCAGCCAACTGAAAGCTGGAAAAAGCTGCACTGTATGCAGTCTTATGGGAGACAGAAGTCATCAGCAGTGAAAACAGCAGACAATGGAAACCTCAAGTTTGGTGAGACAGGCCAAATGACCAAATGGGTGCAATAGTGGCATGTCTGTCCTGGGGGAAACCAACTGCTCTCTAATTGGACTGAAGGCCTTCTCTATGGGAGGGAATACATGCCAGGTACTGAAAACCTAATCAAAAGCATATGGCAGGGGAGGTCATGAGCCTTAGGGGAATAAAGCCTGCTCTTGTCTGGATAAATGGTATATTACTCTAACCAAATTTCTCTGAAAGCACTACACTTAATGATCATATTCATATATTAATGCTAATCTCACTTCTGGTTAGAGAAGCTTCTCTTTTCAGATGGTGATGACCACTGGGATGACCCAAAAGGCAACATAGTGCTGAGAAGAAGAGATGGGGGAGTGTCCATCACTGAAACATCTCACACTTTCCAAGGCTCAGGGTCCATTGCGGAAGAGGTAGCAGAAAGAATGTAAGAGCCAAAGGAAGGGTACCACTCCTTACATACAACTGTCCGGACAGAAACTGGTCTTGATATCCAAGACCTTGCAGTGCCTAGAAATACCCACACAAGACTGTCATAATAGGAGAAAAAGATAATGACATCAAATTAAAAGAGAGACTAATTGAGAAAGGGAGGGGATATGACAGAGAGCAGACTTATGAAGGGGAATGTGGGGGAGGGGAGGGAAACACCATGGTTTGTTGTGTGTAAGTATAGAAGTTATCAATAATATATATATAGTCCAGAGAAAACAACCTCCACCCTGGCTGAGTAGACTCTTATCAGGTGCTCCTGACCACTGGGAGCTTTACAGTTAGCAGAAACAGGGCAGGCTCACTATAATCAGGTTAGACAGTTAGTAACACTGACTTCAATAGAGGGAAAAGAACAACTGGGGGTACACTGATCACCTAAAGAGTCCTTAAAGATTACTCTAAAGAGAAAGGTTTAATATTAAACTAAGAGCAGATATAACTAAGAGAGATCCAAATGGAAAACTCTAGCTGCTGATAAAGGTGAGTTTATCACAGGAGCTCCCACTACAGACACAATAAGTAACAACCAACTCAATCAATCTAGCAATGACCCTACAAACACTGATATAATTAAAGTTAGAAACTTAAGAGAAACCCTAAAATTAGAGACTATTTGGCAGAATGGGTTATGTTTATTGTCCCTCCCCTCAGAGAGAGTGTTGCTTTACATGCCCTGCAAGACATTCCCAGGCTCATATAGTCAGTATCCTTTCCCTCACATGAGTCAAAGACCTCCTCAGAGTAAATTGCAGGCCAGGCCTCTTCCAGGACAAGGACACATGGGGAAATAAACCTTGCCAGAGCCAGAGGTTCCTCTTCTTGCATATAGGCTGAACTTCCACCTTTCTCAGTAGGTGAGATGAATTACTCTTCATGTTTCACATGACAGGGAGATAGACTCACGTGTCCAGTGGTTATCATGAAGTCTATAACCATGTCCTCAATGTCTCCAATAAAGAGGACAAATAAGAAGTCGTCCACCCTCAATGGCTCGCAAACAGTCACATGGTGGCACTGTGAAATGGGGGAAGCCTATACACGGCTCTGCTGCCTGATAGACGTGTTACAGCACTGTCCAATTGGCTTCACCCTGGCCTTCCCCTCTCCTCAAAACAATTAGCTCATTGATCATAAATATTGATACCAAGGACCTTTGACTCTCATGAAAATATAAATTCTGTGTGAGAGTTTCTAGTAGATTTAAGGCCCCAAAGCAAGTCACAATAAGATTTAAGTCAAATTCCAGCACTTCGGAGGCAGAGGTAGGAAGAGTGCCATGAGTTTGAGGCCACCCTGAGATTACATAGTTAATTCCAGGTCAGTCTGAGCCAGAGTAAGACCCTACCTTGAAAAACAAAACAAAACAAAGCAAAACAAAAAATGATTTAAGTCAGTTGTCTCTTGGTGGTCCACTATAGATAGAATGTATATTAGATTAATTATGTCAATTATTACCAACAGAAGTTCATCAGTGACACCCAGCATGCCTTTCAGGTTGCCAGTGATCTGGACAGCACTTACAAGACAAGATGGAAATAGGTGATAGATGCACTGTCTTCTACACCATGGCCAGTGTGTCGTGTTGGATTTGTTAGACACGGGTCACAAGGCCCAGCATGGAGGGTGATGGAGTCCCCAGCAACAGCCCAGTGCCAGCTTGATTTGCAGACTGAATTTTACGTCTGCCAACACTGGGGCCTGCTTCTTGTCTCCTGGTGTGAAAACACAAAAAGAAAAACTTCAAAAGTGCTTGAATATGCCAACTGCTTCTGAGAAACATCATAATTCACTATTAATATTATAGTTTTTATACCATAGCATCCGGTTATGTAAGAAACTTCAATCTCATAAAAAATTCACAAGCAATAATACTCCTTGAATTCTAAAGTACTGGACCAGACAGCTGAATCAACTACACCACCAAAGCGCCTGGTTTCTTAAGTATTTTTCATATCAAATAAACTCTAAGTTTGTTTTTAATATGTTTTAAATTTGAGGAGATTATTCATTTCCCAGACATTGTTGAGGGAGGAATTAGCATTAATTAAACAACGGTATGGCTGACAACACTTATATTATTTAATTTTTTATGTTAATACCCTCAGTGTGTAAGTTTTACCTAACTTAAAGATAGAGAAACTGAGGGTGAATGACTTTCCCAAGGGCATTCCTCTATCAAGTGGAAACCACGGATGCAGACCTCACAGCCTGAACCCTCTCCTCTTGCTGCTGCTCACAACAGTATCACTCTTCATGGCCAGCAGGTGAACCCTCCAAATGAAAAACCAACACGAATCTTAGCAATGCCATACCAGTAAAGGGTCTGGTATTTGGCTTCCATTTGAGCATGCTCAAATGAAAACAAAGAATCACAGGACCAAAAAAGAATAAATACTAATTACAGAATTGGCTCAGTAGAGGGAAAACTAATTTTGAAGATAAAATTGTGCATAAATAATTACTATTATTTTATTTTTACATATTATATAACAAATCATAGAAGTAGATGGCTTTTGAGAGCACATCTAGAAACTGGATGACACTATTGTTATGATGATATACTTAAAATATTGACTTAAAATAAAAGTATAAAAATTTTGAAAAAGAAAAGGGAGCTGGAGAGATGGCATAGGGGTTAAGGCATTTGCCTGTGAAGCCAAAGGACCCAGGTTCATTTCCCAGGTACTCATGTAAGCCAGATGTACAAGAGAAACATGTCTCTGGAGTCCCTTTGCAGTGGCTACAGGCTCTGGTGCCTGCCGTGCCCATTTTCTTTCTCTTTCTCTCTCTTTTTCTCTCCCTCTCCTTGCAAATAAATAAATAAAAATATAAAAATTTTTAAAAAAGAAGTTGACTTAATTTAGATAGACATTTCCCTTAATGAAATTCCAGAGGAGTTCTATCTCAAAACAGGTATCGTTGTGTTGCAGACTATAGATGGAAGTGATTGCTTTAGATCAACATTTTCAGTGTTTCTTATAGGAACGGCCTAATAGCTTCATCTCTCAAGGTGTGCTTTCTCTAACAAAGATTTAGTTAGGTTTAACTTCCTACCAAATTAAGTAACAGATGTTCACTTCTGCACATTAGAAGGATCTTCTTAGCCTACACTATGACCTGAGTTCCCCCCCACACAAAGGGAAGGGCACATCTAAATAGGAGGGACCTTGAGTGCAGAATGGAAATATCACTTTCTGTTCTGAATGAGATGCTACTGATATTCAGAAAACCAGTGTGAGGTTAACTGTTTATTCCTTTTCTTTTCATTGTTTGCAGCTTTCTGGTCCACAAAGACTAGAGTGTTGAATTTCCATTTGGAACAAAATATATTTATGTATAACTGCTTTAGTATTGGAGGTGTTATTAGACTGGCCTAATTGTTTCCAGAATCAATTGTATTCAAAGCGCTCTGTGAATTCCATGAAAATTAAATTCAGTAAAAGCTAATCATTAAGAGAATTGTTGTATTTTTATTATTGCTATATTAAAAATGCTTTTTTATCTCCATAGATTTTTGGATAGAAATGTATGGCTAATTGCAGGTAAAATGTATATAAGTATGGACTTTCTTGAATATTAGCTATATGAACGAATCCCTAATTTCAAATAGAATACTTTATGCAGAAACCATTACACATTTGACACACATAAAAATCTTATAAATGCACCTTTTTCTGATCTAAAGATATTAAGAAGTAATACTCTTCAGTATTATCAGTAAGATCAAGCCCAGGTGCTACATCATTGGTACTGTCTGGGAACTTGGTGGAAAAGCAGAGACAGACCTCTACCCACTAAAGTGATGTGCTGGTCTCTTATACGAGATGTATTTATCACTAACATATTAAATACCAACTCATTATATCATAGTGGAAATTTATTTCAATTTTTTGCTTCTTATACATAATGGTATAATAAAAAATACATAGATAAATATGGTCTTACCTTCCCTACCATTTCATGCACATGTTTCCTTGCAACAGAGACTCTGAAAGAATCTGCTTCTCACGATTCTGTGGTTCCAGACCTGTATGGTCATTTGCAAGTGTCAACACTGGATTGATGGTATTCATTGTTATCGCTTGCTAAATGTTACATTATAACAGGTATTCACAAAACACTCCCCTTGAAATGGGCATTATATATAATCTAGAGATAGAGTATAAGGGATCCTGGGCATTGATGATATGAAAATATTACACCATTTGAAATAAGAGAATTGAATGTCTGGTTTGTGGATTTTGACCTTATCGTGGAGAAGTCATAGGACTTGCACCATACCAATATCAATCAAAGATAGTACATATGCAAGGATGTACTATAAGGTTCAATATCATTCCAGCTGAAAGGTAAAATAGTATGTAAAAATAAATACACAAAAGTGGGTACATCTTTTAAACTAAAACTGGGAAACCTGGGCTGGGAAGATAGCTCGGTTGTTAACAAGCTTCGCTCAAGCATGGGAACCTGAGTTTGTTCCCTAGACATGTAAAAGATACAGTCACGCTTTAATTTTAGTGTTTGAGATGTGAAAACAGGTGGATCCCTGCAGTTTGCCGGTCAGGAACTCTACTCTAACTATCCGAGTTCCAGACCAATGAAAGACACTACGTCAAAAAGAAGCATGGCATTACTGAGAATAGAACAGGGGGATGTCCTCTGGTTTCCATATAGATACACACATACATGAACATGCGTGTGTACATGCACACACACACACACACACACACACACACAAATGAATGAATGACTGTAAAAATTTATACAAAGACACACTCAAGTTAATAAAAAAGACATTAAATTTATTATAATACTCAATATTAAAAAGTTATTTACTCTAAAAATTTGTCTATGTGTTCTATGAATTTGATATATGTGTTCAATGAAAATGAACTACACAACAAAATGACCAAAACAAAAAGCATGATGCAAAATCCTATCAGACCCTGAACTAAATTATTAAATAAAAATTATTATAAATTTGTAAGACTGATATCTCACTAGAAAAGGCAAGAAAACAAAAAATTAGTTCAAAATTGTGATGATTTTAATTTAACTTGATATTTTATTTAGCAATAAAATATATTTATTTAATAAAGGCTAAGTGGATACTGGCTACCAATATTAACAGTAATTTAGAACTTTATCTCCCTTGTTATAGCAATGTAATTTCATATGTTCCAGGATTTAAATTGGAGTCATTGAAATAGTCATATAAATCTTAGAATAGAAAAAAGTGAAGCTTTATATAGTATTTAAATTTTAAATTTTTTCTCTAGCTTCTCATAAAAAGAGATATCCAAACTATAAAATTATAAAATATAATTTTGACCAGCTACTTTTCCCTTATTGAGGATAACAAAACTTCAGTATCACCTGTGGTGGTACTGAGGATAGGGAAAGAGGGAGTCATGTTTGCTTACACGGAGGAACAAAATTTGGTGAATATTCTAGAAAAAAAGCAAATTGTCATGTGCAAGACTTAGAAATACACATATTGGGTTATTTTGCAAATCAACTCATTATGGCTAACTTTTCGTGTATTCCTTTGTGTATATTGATGGATTTATAGGGATCAAGTTTGCAGCATTTTTTTTTCACTTAAAATACCACAAAAACCTTTATCCCTGGGTTCTGAGATGATATTTAGTGGGATGCTCATGTTATAAAATTCCATGTAAAATGTGAAAAAAGACATGCTGACTGTGCTTTGTAATAACAATTTCTTTTTCCCAAGCTTTTCTGTGATATCTTAAAACATTATGAAATAATTTGTATTATATAATTTGTTGTTTCTGTGAACAAATACTCACCCTAACAAACTTAAAGAAGGAAAAAGTTTATTCTGGCTTGTAGTAGGAAATACATTTCATCAAGTCAGAGAAGTCAAGACAGGGTGGCTTGCAAACTGAAGCATAGAATATAGGAAGTGGCGCTTGTCTATATGATCTCAAGATCCCCCCCACAGTGATTCACGTCCATCACAAGGATACACTTCCTACATGTTTCACAACCTTCCCAAATGGTGACTCTAACAGAGGACCAAGTGTCAAGCCCTTGAAACTACAGGGGTCATTTTATATCCAAACCATGACATCCCACCCCAGGCTCTTATAGGGTGAAGGCCATCATATGATGCAAAGTGGGTTCAGTAAAAATTCAAAACTCCCTCTGTCATAAGATATTTTTTTTGTATATTTATTCTTTTCAGAGAGAAAGGCCAAGAGAAAGAGAGAGAGAGAGACAGAGAATGGGTGTACCAGGACCTCTAACTGCTGCAAGTAAACCTTGTCCTTGTACATCTGGCTTATGTGGGTCCTGGAGAATTGAACCTGGGTCCTTTGTCTTTGCAGGCAAGTATCTTAACCTCTCAGCCATATATCCAGCCTTCAAAACTCCCTGTTTACTTTAATAGTCCCAACTTTGTTCAAAGCTTCTTCTGAGAATCAGGGCAATCTCTTCAATGTGACCTCCTGTAAAATCAAAAAGTAAGTTAAAGACTTTTACTTCAGATTGTAAACTCTGAGCTTCACTGAAAAAACTTAGGGAGCAGAAGTCTTAAACAGTGAACTCTTCTTCTGAAAAAGAAAAGGTGGCGCAAAGAGCTTATAGAGCCAGGTGGAGCGACCATCAAAAGTAAGGCTCAGGCTGGAAGCCACTAGCAAGGACCTGTTCCAAACACAACCGTCTCTGCTGTGCTCAAGCCAGTAAGAACACTGGAAACTACCTGGAAGGAATTCTCCTCACTCACACTGGCCCTGAAAAATCAAAAGATCCTGATGGAGAAGAAAACGGGATGAACAAAGGAGCTCTAGAACACTTGCAGGCAGTGTTCCAGAGCATTCCCGCCCCCATACACCAGCGCTCAAAGATTGCAGCACATCAAAGAACCACAGCCACCCCTCCCCTCACCCCCTACAGTTTCCTGACCAGCTGACCGGAAGGAATATTGAATATAACTTGCTGAAACAAGCCCATAGTGCACCAAGCCATTAGGCCACTCAACAACTCAAAATAGATCAGATAGAAAGTCACCCCAAAAGGTAAGTGGGATGGTTTACAATGGAGTATTACATACCTCAAACTAGGAAATGTGCTTGAACTGGAAGTTCTAACTGTACAGTCCAGATCAGGGCAGGTTGCTTCAAAAAACAATTACAATAGTATTTCCCCATGCATCCTATTAGGCTCTCTTTACTTCTCCCACACAAAACTCATATATTTCCCCTCTATTCCCAACCCTTTTCCCCTACATTCTTTCCTCTTTTTCATCTCCTCTTTATTCTCCATAACTAAAACATCCCATGCCCTCAACAACCTCAAAAACCTGAGGAAACTAACAATATCTCAACTTCCCTCTCCTGGATAATTGAGTCATTTCATCTTTCTTGAAGGTAATAATAGCCCTCACCCTAACCCATTCTACATGCATTCCACCTTTCAACAACACAACCCCCACCATATTTATAATAGTCTTGCTCATTTACCCATAAACAATTATTAAATTCACAAAAACAGTGTTGTCAATTCTCTTCTAGAACATTGACATAGCAACTTGGGAATTCCTGCTATTTACTCTGGGAGTAATATAGAGGCCATGTCATTTAACGAACACTACTGATTTAAATCCACTGCTTAGACAAAGCACAACAGTAGTGGAAAACATCAACACCCAAATCTTATCAATTGCCATGTCAACCTCCCCCCCCCAAAAAAAATTAAAAATAAAATAACCAGAGAAGCATTTGGAGTACTTTTGCAGCAACAAGAGGTTCTGGCATGCCCATTCCCTCCCTACTCCTCTTTCCTTACAAATAAATATATTAAAATAAAAATCTTCGAACTAAAATAAGTCTAGGTCCAGATGGCTTCAATGGTGAATTTTAGCAGACCTTGATAGAAGAAATGACACTAATGCTTCTCAAACTACATAGAGTAAGGAACATTATTAAATTCATTTTATTAAACCAATGCCAAAAGCAGATCCAGAAATTACAAAAAAGGAAATTACAGACCAATCTTTGTCACAAACATCATTATAATACTTCTCAAAAAATTACTAGCAAGGGCTGGAGGGATGGCTTAGTGCTTAAGACACCTGCCTGCTAAGCCTAAGGACTCAGGTTTGATTTCCCAGGACCCACATAAGCCAGATGCACAAGATGACACATGCATCTGGAGTTTGCAGTGGCTATATGTCCTGGTGTGCCATCCCCCACCCCTATTTCTCTCTCTCTCTCTCTCTCTCTCTCTCTCTCTCTCTCTCCTCTCTCTCAAATAAATAAAAATACTGGCATACAGCAACACATAAAAGAGATCATTCTCCCTGATCAAGTATTCCAGGGATGCAGGGATGGTTCAACATACACAATCAATAAATGTAATAAACTATATAAATGGAATCAAAGACAATAACCACATATTATCTCAATAGATGTTGAGATGCATTTGACAATATCTAACATGCCTTCATGATAAGTCCTGAAGAAACTGAAAATAGAGAAAACACATCTCAACCTAGTAAAAGCTATGTATAGGAAGCCTATATAGCCAACATTATAGAAACTGGGGGAAGAACTCAAAGCACTTCCACTAACAACAGGAGGAATACAAGGTTGTCCACTTTCACCACTCTGCAAGTACAGAAAAGGCAAGTCAGGCTGGCTTGTCACACTACAGCCGGATGTAAAGAGAACGGGACCTGGGTTCAGGTATTTTGTGAAAGATTTCCTCCAGCTAACTGGCAGGAAGAGGCGTCACGGTGCGCATACTCTGGAGCCCAGCCTTAAGGTATTACCGGGAGTGGAGCAGAATTCCAAGCCTAAGGTTTACAGAGAAGTGTGAGCTGCGGGGCTTCTGCTGCTGCTGCAGGTTTGGGCTTGTTTGCATGCTTTGCTGTGTGTGTGTGTGTGTGTGTGTGTGTGTGTGTGTGTGTGTGTGTATTGTAAAAGAGAACCAGCTTCTTTCCCATGGATGATACTGCCCCCGGATCTGTATCTGGTTTGGATGTGCCTTCCAGTAACATGAAACTGACTGCAACACCTCCACAGCAGCTGAATACACATGTGTCCAACCTGCATACAGTTTCATGTTCTCTGGAGCTGCTAAGTGGGGAAGGTTAACTGAAGGGAAGATTCCATCTGTGCCACTATGGGGAAGATGTCATCCATGCTGGAGTGAGACATTCAAGTGATGTTGCTGCTTTGAGATCACCCATGTTCCTGTAAGTGACCTCTTTCCCATGCTCCTGAAGTAATCCGAATAAACTCATTAGTTCTCCAGGGCTGGTTTTGACGGAATCCTTCATCTGGACTGTCTTGATGCCCTGTCTGGGTGGGGCTGACATGATCATACCTCTCCAGCAAAAGTTCACTCAGTTGATGGCTTCGTGTTCAGAATTATACACTGTGTGAGCTGTTTAAATTGTTTTGGAGGAAACCAGTAACTTAAGATTTTACCATTTAATCATCCTGTTTTATTTTATGGAGAACCTAATTTTTTCCCCTCCCACTAATTAGCCATGACCTTCTAGGAAGTTATGGGAGAGGGCTACATGGCTTTCTTCAAACACCATTTACTGATCCTATCTTTTTTAAGAATATAATTTAATTTAATAAGTATAACATATTCTTTGATAAGTGTGACTAAAGATATGGAATTTACATATGCAAAAGTTTTAAAATAAATATAAAGGTAATGAATAATTCACCATCTAGTCAAATGAAGCCATTAAAATATTCATTTTCAGGGCTGGGGAGAGAACCTAGTCAGAAAGTATTTGCCATGCAAGCTGGAGGATTAGAGTTTAGATCCCAGCACCCACTGAAAAGCCAGGCACGGCTGGATGAGCCTGTAATCCCAGTGCTGGGAAGGCAGATACAGAGGATTCCTGGGCATGGCTGGCCAGCAAATACAGTTAAATCACTGATCTTCAGGTTCAGTGAGAGAACTTATCTCAACAAATAAGGTGGCTGGGCATAGTGGTTCACATTTTTAATTCCAGTACTCAGGAGGCAAAGGTGGGAGGACCACTGTGAGTTTGAGGCCATCCTGGAACTACAGAGTGAGATCCAGGTCAGGGCTACAGTGAGTCCTTACCTCACAAAAAGTGAGGTGGAGGGGCTAGAGAGATGGCTCAGAAGATAAAGCACCTGCTGTGCAAAGGTGAGGACCTGAGGTCGGATCCGCAGCACCCACATAAATACTGGGGAGGTGGAGCAGCCCACCTGACACCCCAGGCCTCCAGAGTTGGAAAGAAGGGGTTCCTAGGGCACGGTGATGAGACTAGTTGAGTGGGTGAGTTCTGAATAAGGACTCTTGCCTCACAAAATAAAAAATAGAGTATTCAGGGCTCATTCCCAAAGTCAATGTCTAGCTTTCATACATCTCTACACACGTGTACTTTAGTATTCAAACATGAAGGCACCAGCACATATATGACCACAAATACATATATTCACACGAACCACATCCAATTTTTTTAATCAAATAAATAAGGTACAAAGTGACTAGGAAGACATGTGATCACCTTTGGCCTTCAATTGCACATATATACATTTCTACCCCCATATACACATTTGGCCACACATACATATGAACACACACACACACACACACACACACACAAAACAGTATAATAAAATATCTGTTTTCTGTTTTTAAGACTACCTTAGAATATACCTTTGAAGCATATACGTAATATTAAGTGTTACTTACTATACCTACGTGTGCACATTTAGTGTTTTACTCTATTACAATCCCTTTTCCTATATTCTTTCATTTACTTCTTACAACTCAAGAAATGTATTTAATATGTGAATATTTATCTGTACATTGCTTATCACTTCCCACAAATTTACAAGTTCCATAAAATCAGAGAATTTCTCTACAAAAATAAGCTGTCTAGTAAATAAATATTTGACACCAAAAATCTAGTTGATAAATATATTTGTGTCATAATAAAGAACTCTTGATGTCAAACATTTGCAGATTTTCTTATGAGTGGATAATGGACTGTTTTCACAAATACCTAACTGCTTTATTTATCTACTAATAATTTTAGATGACACTTATCTATATGCCTTCCCACCTTTTCTGAAGACTTTAATATCCTTAAATGAGAATTAATATGATAATAAAATGTTTGTTTTAAGACCTAAAATACGTAAAAGCAAGTATCTTCCTTCACTATGTGAGAAGTTCATTTACAGATTGTTTAGTACACAATGCATTAACATTTAATACAGTAATTACTCTGTAAGAGACTTATTGAAGCAAACAACTTGAGACTAAGCTGTCAGGTAGACCGGAATTAGCTGCAGGGTGACTCAGAACTGTAGGAAATTATCTGGAACAGTGTTCAGGCCACTACAGGTCATGTCCTGTGCAGTAATCCTCCTGTTCAATTACCATGTTTCAGTCTACATTACAGTCCTTGGTAAATTCTTCTAAATTCTCTCCCCAGCTACTTGCTTCATTTCTATTGGCTGTGTAATTTTGTCAAATTATTTAACCTGTCAGTCCTCAGTGCCCTCATTTGTGAAAGGATATAAAAAGAACTGGCACTTATGAAACATTGTACAGTTATTATTAGGACACAGAGGGAATGAATATCTTGTTTATGGAACTCAATCATATAAAATCTCTCTATTACAAAGCAAAGCTGCAAGTTGTAGGCCCTAAGTAAATGTCACATTTAATGTGCTGATTTTATTGAAATCCTAAGAACACTAATCAGTGTAAGAAAAATAATTACAAATATAAAGCCATATTTATGAACTAGTAACTAGAGAATGTATTGAAAAAAAGGACAGATTCATCACTGAATGTGACCTAGATGAGTTGATGTACTTTCCAGTTTTATTTCATGTAGTGCAACAGCACATTAATATAGTGTGATCTATTCATTTCTGCTATTTATGTTATTTAGATTATATCCAACTTTCAACTATGATGAAGCCAGCTATTAAAACAGAAGTTTATATGGGAATATGCAAATGAAGTAAGTATATTGGAGGCACAAACAATAAAGAACATGTAAAATGCATAGAATTATGAAACAAGAGACCAACATAAGGGCATGATGTAATTATAGGAGTGCATTTACATTTATTAATATTTCTTTCCAGCCTGAGTGTGGTGGGGCACGCCTTTAATCCCCACACTCAGGACACAGAGGTAGGAGGATCGCCCTGAATTCGAGGTCACCCTGAGACTATATAGTGAATTCCAGGTCAGCCTGGGCTAGAGTGAAAACCTACCTCAAAAAAACAAAAAAAAAAGTTATTTTCTTGCTAAATGACAATGATTATTAGTGTTCATTATAGCACTACACTTTTAGATCTACATAGTTATCTAGAATGATTGCAAACAGCATGATTCAAAATATTTAAAAGATAGAATAAGCAAATATTTTAAAGCAAAATTTATTGTCAAAGAGTAAATAAACTACAGAGGATGTAAGCCATTATAAGTACCATGAACCATTTAAATATTAAATACTGTTTTACTAAATGGTAGAGCAAATGAAAAAAGGCATCTCTACTTAACATTCAAGCTTTGATTTTAAATGTAATAAAAACACATTAAGCCTTAGCAAATTGAATAGAGCAACTCTTCAGGATAAGAAAGGAAATTTAAGCCAAACATTAGTAGCTTATTTAAGCAGAAGCATAGAAACATAATCACTAAAATAAGGAAGAAAAGGACAAATGTTCTTCATATAAGACTTAATTGACTTCATGAAAAATACTTGAAAATATGTAAAATTAATATGAAAAGAGTAAGTTGGCTGCTTACAAGAATAAATTAATATGCCAACACATTCAGCTTCCTATGGACAAATACTTCTCAGTATAATGAGAGCTAGAATGATTAATAAACAATAGAGATATAAATGACAGATGGTGGTTGGAGAGACAAAGAAACATTCCAAAGCAAAAGAAATTGGATGTGTTAGTTGCAAATGGTGGTCAACCTTTTGGTTAGCATTTTGAAAATGATTGATATTAGATTTCTTATATATTCCAAGTTAATTTCAAAATTTAAATATATAATGCAAAAATGGATACAGCCACTTTTCTTAGTGTTATTTTCTTAAATCTCACATAGTCAGGAGACTGTGCAGGGAATGACAAGAGTTGAGTCCAGCCTTGGAAATTTAGTAAGATTGGCATAAAAAACAAAGGCAGAAAGTACACAAATAAAGCAATTAATTTACTTGGCATACATTTGTACAAACTTTTATCAAAACATATAATATGAAAAGTTATTTTCAGTCTGACATCATGGAAGCTGCCACATAGAAATTATTGATGGGCATCTTGGGACTTTAATTCTTAATTGACTGAAATGAAGTTGACCATTTCTGTTTAAAACAAAACTGATCCAGAAATGCATTTAACTGAATGCAAATGATAGCACAACTATACACTGACAAAGATCAATAAATATCTTGCTCAAAGTGCTGGCCAAATGCAGGAATTTCACAGAAGACCTGTAGGTGAAAGTTGATGCAGCTATACACAAGATGGAAATTATATCAGTCAAAAGTAGAGTGAGAAAGAGGAAAGAGAAGAATGAAAAAGAATATTACCTGATGCCCTGCAATATAAAATATTCAACCAAGATTTAGTTCATAATATAAAATTAAATACACCCATGAAATCGGCATACAAATTCACTTTCATCTTTAATAAAGGGTAAAATAACATGCATATCAAAGAATTGTTTCAAAATGAAATTATTTACATTTTATTATTAGTAATTGACTTGTGAACAATTAGTAAATGTTTGATTTTATATCCCTATATGCCCAGGGTTGCATAAAAATTTTCACCATTATAACTGCACTTTCAGGAAAGGAAGTGGGAAATGCCATGCCTTTGATGAACAGCATCTGGGACTGTGTTACAAGAATAAGTGTATGCAGAAAGCCAAGAACTGACTTGTATGCCAAAGAACAAAAATCAGTGACTATTCAGATAATAGGATTCTGTTAAAACTTAGAAGGATTGTTGTACAAGAGTATGTGTAGACTGGAAAGTTAATGGAAAGATTCTAGAAAATGAATTAATGCATGACAGTACCAAAATACTTAAAAGAGCACATTGGCAGCACTGTAAATTATCACTGTTGGAGTTTGCATGGGCACACAAAGTGTTTGGTACAATTATTTTCTTAATTTCTAAATCTCCTATACTTCATAAGGAGTAATTGTAAAACAGGAATAATATCAATATTTTTAAGTTAATAGTACATTTTCATTTAAGAGCCCAAATCATCTACCCAATCAACCACTCTCTTTGAAATTAATAAAAAAGTTTTCCTGTCCCATATATTTTTCACTAATATTTTATTTTTAAACATATACTTTACATTGGTCTTTTCATTTTCTTGTTACCTGTGTTTTCTAATGGCATCACTGTCTTAAATCTGATTTATATAATTATAATTCATGCATGTCACAGAAAAATTTAAGGTAGAAGAATATGAAGATTTCCACAGTTCACATATGCTAATTTAGTTTCTTTTTCACTGACTTACCCTTGTAATGTGAAAACATTGACTTCTTTATCTGACTCAGAATTCAGGGTGCGGCCTCAGTTCTAGGCAAATGGGTGCTATTTGTCCCCATCTCTCTTAGCCACAGTTTTTCCATCCTACTTTCCATGTGAACAATGGCAAAGCTTGTCCTGTTGTTTGCCTTCTGCTACTTGATTTTCTTTTACATTTTTAAGGGTGAAAACATGAGCATTATTTTCTCAGATACGATTATATTTTTATTTATTTAGCTTGTTTGTTTTTGTTTTGTTTTATGATCTCCGACTATGGTGTTTTCATACATATAAAACTACACTGCGTGTAAATACTATTCACTAGGCTTGGTTTCTTGTTTCTGAGACGCAGTTCTCTCATCTGATAGCCCCTGAGTGCTATGAGAGGCATTGTGAGACCAGTAGGGCTCTCCTCATTGCTCAGTTTGCCACCCACATTGGACTCAGCTTTGACACAGCAATGTTAAGTACACACCCCACACACAGGGATCCTGCCATAACACTTAGTGGTCTCCTTAATCACTTCCATAGCTTACATAGCTTAGGCTACTTGACTCTGTGTTTTATGCTTCTAGCTCAGCAAGGATTTGGCAACGATAGTTCACAAGGCCTGTCCTACCTCCAAGGAGATCATTGTTCATTATGCTCCACTGTTTTCTCCAGACCTTCTTAAACAACCTTCAACAATTTTTTGCATTATTTGGTTAATTTTTGGTAAGAATTCTTCATATTCTCATGAAAATTACTTCTTCAGTATTACTTCAAGAGTTAAAACCTCTCAGTTTCTTTTTCTTTTATTTATTTTTTGCATGACCTTTATTGTTCCAAATGGCAAGACATAAGGTTTTATCACTTTTATTCGCTCATCTTCCAATACTATTGTTGAGTGGTACATACTAATTTTTTCCAGTGGTGGGTACAAATTTGACTTCAACTTATTTCTATTTTTAAATTAAACAAGAGCCTGGAATTAGGGAGGATATATGTTTTTATACTGGGCCAAAAGAAAACAGCTATGGAATAAAGATAGTCTACAATAAGATGATTTGGACTCAGCCAACATTGTCTGTACAAGGCTTTACTGGGTAGTCAATAATTTCATCCTCACAGGTTACACTGTCTCAGCTTTGGCCTCCACACTGAGACTCAGCTTTGGCACAGTAGGGTGGAACCACGATAGGCCATACTGTCATCCAGAAACTAGTTATAAGCATTGAATTTTGAATTCTTTAATTTTCACCTCATAAACAGTATTTTTTATTTCTTTCTTTATACTTTAAGATAGGGTTTCATGTTTCCTAGACTCTCCTCAAATATACTTTGTCACCAAGAATGACCTTGAACATTTGTGCCTCCTGTTTCCACCTCCCAGATGCTGGAATTACAGGCATGTACCACCTCAACCAATTTATAGGGTTGCTGAGGATGGAGCCTGGCTCTGCTTGTATGATACCTAGACAGGCACTGTGCCAATGAAGCGACGTGTCCATTCCTTCCCTGCTTTTGCCATCAATGTGAAAGTACAGACTATTCATAGCTCTGGAACAGAAATATGTAGTATGAGTTGTCACTTGACGACAGGATTGTGATTTTATTTCAACTCCTGATGTTCGTGGCTACATTTTGGACATTTAATTCATATAATTCAACAGAAAACCTATTCTATGTATCCATCAAAGTAATGACTGAGGATGAATCAAAGTAAAAGGTTCAGGTGAATGAAAATTTCTAGCATTCTGCTCAAGCTTTCCTCATTGGCAAAAAGCACCAAACATACACTGGACACACAATACAGACACAGTAAGTAGGAATCCTAGTCCAGTGAGCTTCTTTGAAGCAGATGTCTTTAAGTGGAAGAGACTTAAGTGACCCAGCAGGGGACAGATACTCCCAGAGCAGAGTGTCTCCCCAGCTGTCTGGTAGAGAACTTCCCTGCTGTGGAAAGCACTCATGAGACTAGGAGAGAACAGAAAGGTTGGAATTAGAGGGTCAGCACTGCATCCATCTTGATCCTTTTTGTGAGCCTCTTAATGATTCCTCTTTGGCTAGAATTTAATCTGTTTCTACAGCCCACGCAGACACTAGGAAACACTCTCATGATTCAGTGTGTAAGGGTAACTCAAGGTGCGATTTTCCTCTCTTCATATACTATTCTGATGGCAGATTCTGTGGTAGGGGATTTTTTTTCTTTTTTAAAAAAATAAATGCTGTGCATGGCTGCCTACAGATTGCTTTCAGTGCCTGTACACGGTAGGAATAGCTGCAAGGGAGGACATCTTGGTTGAAGCTGGGTACCCACTCCCACCCTCAACTGAGCCATGACCCCAGACAGGGACTCTGGGCAGGAATGGCTCCTTTCCTATAGTCAGAACATCTATGCTTTGCAATAGCAATAAATAAATTCCTAAGTCTTATTGCCATAATACCTTAGAAGTTTATTTGCTCTTTTACAATTTGAAATGTTTAGTTATTTGCAGATTACTAAAGATAATTATTAGAATCTTGTTTTATTTTTATTTAGAATTTTCTCAATGACAAGAGGTCTATGGGCACTTTTTAAATACTTTTAAAACATCCACAAATGTTTTCACTATATAAGAATAGTTGAAATATCATTCTAGTTTACTTTTATAATTTAAGTTTTTAAACATGATTTTTTTAACTTTTGATTTACTTATTTTATTCATTTGAGAGAGAGAGAGAGAGAACAAGAGGGAGATATATAGAGAGAATGGACATGCCAGGGCTTTCAGCCACTGAAAATATACTCCAGAAACATGTGTTACCATGTGCATTTGGCTTATGTGGGTCCTGGGGAATCGAACCTAGGTCCTTTGACTTTTCAGGCAAGTGCCTTAACCACTAAGCTATCCCTCCAGCCCAATTTAAGTTTTTAATTGTTGTTGTTTAGTATAACAAAACCATTTTGTGCTAATTGAAAAACTCCTAGATATACAAAAGGTCAAAAGACCAATTGAAGACAACTTATACCTCAGCCACAGGAAACACATGTCACATGGCTGTCACATGTTCTGTTAGCATACAAGCTACCAGCCAATATGAAAGACAAACTAGTTAATATGTCAGAACTTTTAAGTCTTTGTCCCTGTGAATCCTAATGAGGAAAAATCATCTTTTATGTACAATTTGAAGTCATTGATGTTGTATTAGACCTTTGCCTAAGGAAAATGGCAATTATTTCTAAGTGATTTGTGCAAATTTCTTGTGTTGTGGATTTCAGTCCTTTTGTGAGACATTCCACAATGATTTCTCTAGTTTATCATTTAAATTATTTCATTTGTTGTATCAGTGTGCATCAACATCCTTGTTGTTTCTTATAGTAGCAATAAATCACAGGTTCAACACTATGGAGGTTTCTTTGTGAAGAATTCAGTTTCTAGGGCACTTGCCTATTATGTTCCAAACACAGGGTTGTAACCCTGCAGAGTAAGTGTGGTCTGCAATGATAATGAGAATTCATGAACATTGCCTTGATGACTCGGATACATTGCCACAGCCAGGCAAAGGGGACCACACACTGAAGCGCCACCACAAATATGTATGCTTCTTTCTGTCAACAAGTTAGGGCCAATCTCATTTTCTCTTTTCTTTTTCAACAATTTTCATACATGAACATCATGTAATTTCGTCATATCCCCTCCTATAACCTGCTCTTACTCCTCTCTTCTAAATCCTTACACTAAGCCCTTTGTTTCCAGACAGTCCTTCTTACATTTTCATGTTTTTTTTTTTTTTTTTTTTTTTTTTTTTTGGTCCCTTCTCCATGATGCACATTGAAGTGTTGATGGGCTAACTATTGTGCAGGTCTTGTGGAGGTAAGAGGTCACCATAAGGAAGTGAATGGAGTGGTCACTTCATGTCCACAGGACAGTCTTAAAGCACTTTGCCTTTTCCTATGGATCTTACATTCTTTCACCTCCCCCTTCCGTAATGTTCCCTAAGTGTTGGAAGACGTTTAGTGTTGAGCATGCAACAATCACTAAGAATGAAACAGTCACTTGTTTTATGAATATTGAGTCTCTCAGCAGGAACCACCAATTTCAAACATAAGCTTCTCTGACAAAAGGTGAAAGAAGTACTAATATATAGACATAAAAAATAATATAAATAGAGGACAGTTTGATGGGCACAACTACATTTAATTAAACAGTATAGTTATTTCCCCATTATGTTGATGAGCTTCCCAGCTATAGGCTTTTAATACCAGGCATGAATGCCCTTCCATGATGCAGGCCTCAGAGTCACAACTTATTTTTCCTAAAGTGTCCATATTCTGAGCACATAGATCTGTCAATCCAAATAGAGTCCTAGAAGGTAGATGTCTATTCTCTGATCATGATGAGTCCATTCCCGAAATATGAGCTACTGTATACGAATTGAATCTAGTTTATTGCAGAATCTAATTAGTCTCTGAATCCAGTCAGACAGAGACATCTTTATTGAATACAGTTCCATAAGTTCTCAGATACAAACTGAGCCTGGTACCAGCTCAGTCTTGCTAATGTCTAAGTCCTGACAAACCCAAGTTCACATGCCCTCTCCATATCACCAGGCACTTCTTTCAAATTCAAAATAAAAATAAAGTATATGTATATACATATATCTGAGAGAGAAACATCCCGGTGAGCATCAGTTGCTGTGAAAGGTAGCAGGTCCCAGGGGTCCTGAAGTACCTCGTCTGTGTGTTGCTTGTTCCTGAGTATGCTGGAAACTTCTTTAGATCCTATCAACAATGCCAAAACTGTTAAGGAAAGCCTGAGATTGATTCAACTTTACTAAGTTTATTTGTACAAAAACAGGTTTCTAAACCGAGACAAGACACATAGCCTGCAGATGTTTCCAGATATCCTACTAACAACGTACTAAAATAATATTATTATGCATAAGAAAAGAAATAGCAGATGTTATCCGAATGGTACCATTTATCCTGTGACATACAGGCTATCATTTCATAGCTGAGGTGGGCTAAGGGCTAAGGGCCAAGTGTTTGGGTGGCTTGAGAGGGTTCTAGTGTTAGGCCACAACTTGTTTGAACATCAAACTAGGTTACAGCTAACCCTACACAGAAGCCAATCTGAGCCACAGTTTTAGTTCAAGGACAGAGGCATCTATAGGCAAAATTTATTTCAGTTTAATCATACCATATCTTTCTTCCCATCTCTCTTCTCTGTTTGGACTGCCCTGCCTGATGTATTAAATCCATCCTTAAGGTCACAAGTAATTGTCAATTTCTCTTTCAGAACATGTTTTAATCCTTGAAGCAGAATTCACCACTTTATAGCCATACAGAGGAAGAGCATTTTGTTTGTGAAACATCATTGTTTATTGTGTCCATCTCTGGTGCAAGCACTTTGGGAGAGGGGATCATAGTTTTATGTCTAAAGCAACACAAAAATGCCACTGACGTAACTCACTATAGGTAAGACAGACTGGGATTCAAGCTTGTTTCCATTGCTTATTAGCCATACAACTTTATGTGACTAACCATGTTGGGTTTTTTCACATTAGAAACAAGGTAGAAAATAATGTATCTCATAGGAAGTACATGAAATAGCTTATGGATAATGAAAACTATTCTAGGTTAAAATATTAACAATTCTTCTTTAAAAGCATTTTAACTTCTGGGCTGGGAATGTAGTTCTATTGGTGGAGTGTTTGTCCAGCATGCATGAAGTCCTGGTTATATCAAAGCTTCTCATAAACCTGGACATGGTAGTATAAAACTAGAAACCCAGGCCAGCACATGGGAGGTTGATGCAGGAGAATCAGAAGTTCAAGGTCATCCTTAGCATCATAGCAACAGCAAATTCATGACCAGATCAGGCTGTATGTGACCCTAACTCAAAAAACAAAAATCTTTAATTTCCTTTTCTCAACTCAGAGCTCTTGTCTGTGACTAAACCCTATGGATTTCCCAGTCTCCATTATCTGTAGACTGGAGTTTTAGACATGTTACTACTCCCAGCTTTTTATACCATTGGAAAAAAATTTCTATATAATAATTTATAATAATTCTTTATTATAATTTTTCTTTATAATAATTACAGCATCTGTGGCCCTTAAAGTTTAATCTTATTGCATATAAGGATTCATAGAATTATAGACCTCTACTCCTGACACACTGAATATTAATATCTAGGACAGTGGAATAGCTCTCTTCTTTAAAAAAATTAAAATATTATTGCATAAAATTCTTTTTCATGAGAAAATGAGCTTTGCAGCCTAATGCTTTCCCTACAGAATATTCCTGTTTACAAACCTACAATCAAATAGAATAATGTAATCACATCTCCAGGAAAAGAAAACACAAATTAGAAAGCATAATTGACATTGTAATTTCATTTAAAAAATATTTGAAACAGAGAGAGGGAGAGAGAGAGAGAATCAATATGGGGTAGCAGGGCCTTCTGCCCCTGCAAAGGAACTCTAGACACAATGTGTCACCTTGTGCTTCTGGCTTTACGTTGATGCTGGAGAACTGAACCTGGGCCATCAGGCTTTGCAAGCAAGTGTCTTTAGCAGATGAGCTCTCACCTCAGCCCTCATTTTCATTTTTGTAGTTAGGCAGAAATTCATGACTTACTTAGCTATACTCACCACCAGTGCCCATTCTTATCAATATCTTCAATACTACCCATTACAATGTCTTAAATTTTAAATTATGAGAGCAGGATATATGTGTGTACATACAAATTTTCATGACATTAATCCCTTGTGTTTTCTTCTTCATGGAGTTCATTTTCTGAACAAAAGTTTCCCACTTGATAGAATCATTTCTAAGATTGAATTTTTTTTGTTTTCATTCTGGAATTATTTCATTCCCTGGTATGAATTTAGATTTTTGGTCTATTCATTTCATGTTAACAGATCTATGCTTGACTTTTGTCCTATCTGGTTGGCTTGCCCCATGTGTCATTATTACAAGACCATGATGGTCTATTTGTTACTGAATTACATTATACTTTGTCATATATTAAAGCCACATTTCCAGATTTTGAATTGTTCACTGACTATGTCCACTAGAGTAGATGTTTATATGTGGATATCAAGTGAAAAGCCCTATATGAGAAATCTGGTGAATTTCCCAGTCTGAGAGTCTTCATGTGATTTCCCAGCCAGTGGTAACTACCAGCAGGCTCCTCCTTCTGCCATGACGACTGGCTGAACATTCTCTTTCTTTTTAAAATTAGTGATGTAGACAGTGTATGTACAGCCATGTTGGTACCATTGTTATCTTCCTCCCTGCCCTCCCCCCTCTGCAGGGACCCTCCTTGTTGGGGAATATGGGTTGTGCATTGTGGGGTCAGCCATCAGTTATGGGGAAGAGGCAATGTCTCTTTGTATAATGACCCAACATGCAGCTCTGAGATTCTTTCCGCTCCCTGTTCCGCAAATTTCCCTGAGCCACTTGGTTATCCCATTTATCTGGTGCTAACTTCATTCTCTGCTGAAGAATTTGCTTCTCTTTTTCAGATGGACGCAGATGCTTAGGAGAGAACCAGCCCATCACATGTCAACAGGGCCCCAGCTGAAACTTAGGGTAATTGGGGAAATGAGCAAGAGTGCTGCTTTCTTGGTGAACCTGGTACCAGCATTCTTGTATTTAGTCCTGCATACCTTATGATAGTAGTGTAATCAAAAGAGAACCCTATCTCTCCTTCACCATTTGCTGTCATTCACTCAACTCTTATATAGATAATCTTATTATTTACTAATTTTTCAATATTGGAATTCATTGTTTTGTTTGCAGTTTTATGTTCATAGTTTTGAAATTCATGACACCTTAATCTTCAACTCCTACCCATATAAGTATATATCTGTAGCAGTATGCTTAAAAATAGAATTGTTTTAATCCCAGTTTCTAGTTTCACCTAAAATATGCCAAAGTGAGGTATTCGTGATGGTGCTTTCTGAGAGGTGGGTATCAATGTGCCATGAATCTTGCCTTTCTTTAAGCCTGTAGTAGATTGGTGAGTTTGTGTGCATGGTGAGAGGTTGTGAAGTTATTGACTTTCACCTTATATTACAAATGCCGTAGGAATCATTCAGGAAACATGCACATTGTCTCTGGTTCCCAGTATACCCAGCAGCCTGCTGTGTATCAAATCTGAGTTCAACAGGGATATAAGTTTATGTGTGACAGTTTCATTGCAAGAAGACAAAGCTGGGCCAGAATGAACTTGTGCTGCTGAAATTGGCTACAAACAAGGATGCACTGATACAGCCCAGATTCTGAACATATGCACCATAAATGAGAGTGACTGGAAAGGTTTCTCCACCCAACTTTTATGAAGAGGACCAAGAAGAGGGTTAAGTCATTTCAGCCGATGATGTGAACAGGATGTCCACCACTAAAGCAAGAAATCATAAGTAACCAGCCAAAAGAGAGGCATTTTCATTTAATTCAAATGTAATGAAAAAGAGGAGAGATTCTCATAAGTCTCCAACATGCATTCTGACAGAAAAGGTAATCTTAAACATCAGTGAATCCCAGAGACTTGTACTACCCCAATAGTAATGTGCTCATTTCCCATTGCTCTACTCCCCACATTTCCTGTACCTAATTGTACATTAGACAGATAAAAGATGTGGTTTGGAAAGATAAGAAGTGTTAGAATCAATAGCCTAAGAAAGGGAAGTTCACTCCTTTCCTGGGAGTAGAAGAAATTCTGAAGGACATAAGATTTCAATTATGAATTAGTAAAATGAGGCTGTTTGATACCATTAGATAACTTTTTATTATTTGAGGAAGT
Source organism: Dipus sagitta (assembly GCA_036346955.1). Lineage (NCBI taxonomy): Eukaryota > Metazoa > Chordata > Mammalia > Rodentia > Dipodidae > Dipus > Dipus sagitta. The sequence continues at coordinate 39,878,252 of CM070784.1, forward strand.
GATAATTAATATTGATTGTCAATTTGACTGGGTTTAGAGGCACCAAGGAGATTGAGGAGGCACAACTGTGTGTCTGTGACAACGTTTGCAGAGAGGATCAATTAAGAAGGAAGATCCACCTGAACACGCCATCTGATAGCCTATGGTCCGGGAACCCATCAAATTACTAGTGGAAAATGAGCAAGCAGAACAAGTTGTTGATGATGTCCCTCTTATCTGTTTTCTCATTGGCTGTGACCCCAGTAACATTCACCTGCCCCTGTCTCCCACTCCCATGCTGTTCTGTTGGAATGAATCAGACAAGTGACAATAGACTGAACCCTCCAAATCCATGAGCAAAATGAGTAAGTCCTCCCTTTTAACTATTTTGCATTTGGACACAGCTGTGTTAAAGGTAACTAACACAATAAATAAATAAATAAATAAAAAGCCCCACATTTGGTCCACAAAAATTTAAAAAATATTTCTCTAAATTAGGTCTTTAAAGAAAGAGGGTGGTAGAGGGGGGGTTATTATGTCATCTCCTGGTTTTCTTCTAGCGGTTGTGATTGTTCCTTGTGATAGTATAATCTGAAGTTATCCTATGTCTATCTCATTTCCCATTTGCCATAAATCTTTGGCATTTGGAGAAGAGGAGGGTTCAAGCAGCATCAGTACAATGTGCCCTATCCAAGTTGTTTCAGGAACCAAAACCAGAAGCTACCTATGTGTCTGGTTAAGAAAAAGAAGCAAACATTGGTAGACTATTAATAGAATGCTAAAATGAGTAAGTAAAGAAAGGAAACTTCCTTATCATTTCCAATTTTAAATAATTCTGGTAACTTAAAACAGGGATTTTTTTGTGGACTGGTCATTATCAAAAAGCCATGTATTATGATCAGTGATAGTATATAGAAATGGATACTCTCGCCCACCTGCGTCCCACTGAGCCCTCAGTAGAGATCATGTCACAAGTTCCCATTCAAGTGTCTTTGTCATTCATAATGCATAGTTTAGTGCTAAAATGAAGGACAGACCTCATTTAGTCACAAATCTTACCATGGTGATTCACATTTTCCCAACCTCAACTTCCATTTGCCAAATGCATTAGCTGTGGGAAAGTGCTTGACATAAGGCTATTGAGTTGTGATTGTGAATATAGGTACATTGTCTGGAGACATAATAGAGCTACTATATTGTTCTATGCCTCTTATCTATACAATTATATTTACTACTCGTTTGATGAGATTAAAACTACTGTATTGTTTTATTTATTTTTATAATTTTACTTATTTTCAATGTGCATGTGTACATGTGTGTGTGTATGTGTGTGCTTATGCCAGGACCTCTTGCATGTCAAATTCTTACACCACTTCTTGACCTCAGATTACATGGATGACTTGAAAATTGAATTTGGAAAGGAAGCAGATAGGTTTTGTAAGCAAGTTCCTTAAACCACTTTTCCATTTTCACAGACCAAAACTATTGTTTATTTTTCCTAGAGACATCTATATCAAAATCAGGCAGAGCTTTGGTGAGAGCTGACTGTTCCATATCAAGGCCACGGATAGGAGTCTAATCAAAGACTGCTGTTTTTCTCAAAAGCAGTACAGGACCCAGAAAAATTAAAAACTATTTTTGAAGCTAAATGTTTTGTACCTATAGAGATACTATCACTCATTCTGACTTGACTTGATTACCTTAAGTACTTATCTCTCTCATAATTAAAGGGAAGGGAGACATTTGCTGGGATCACTTTGAGCTTCCACAACTTGATTGGCAAACACTGCATTCCCAAAATATGGTCAAAGTCGTTACGATAAAACTTCTAAAAGTGAACTTAAACATTCCTCCCTGAAATTGAAGACAGTAGCAACAGAATTTTATGTCATAAACATTTGGGAACATCCATTGTACTATGAACTTTGCATTCCTCAAGTAATAGCAATCCACAAACTTGATTTTATCATTGTTAGGAGAGCCTGAGTATCCCGAGACTATGAAAGAAGTAAGGATATGCTTTCTAGAGTATTCCTGCTAGCCGTTGAACCAACAAGATTTAAAAGGCAGGCTGTGATGTAAGCAAGACATGACAGCACTCCACAAGTTTAATATGTTTCAATTCATAGTCTATTGTAGTGTTTGTTATGTATAACATAAAAAAGTAACATGTTCAGTGGGTTAGAACACTGGCTATGCAAGCATGAAGACTTGGCATCTATTTCTGACACCCAATATAAACAGCCAAGCCTGGTTAAATAAACCTGCAACCCCAGCGCAGAGAAGAGGGGGGAGGTAGGATGACATGGAAGTCTACTGTTCATCTGGCATAGACAAAACCATTGAGTTTCAGATGCAGTCAGAGACTGTGTCTCAAGGAAATATAGTTAAGAGCAAGAGAGAAGGACACATGACATTCTTCTCTAACCTCCACGTGCATATGAACACTCTGCCTCCACCTGAGCATGCACATGCGTGCAAACACTCTGCCTACACCTGAACACACATATGCATTTGCCACAGGAATGCACACACTCACACACAAAGATCCACGCACACAAAAGGGAAACACGTCCAGTGATAAATTTTATTAATCACACATGAAATAGCATAATATTCTACATGCCTCCAGAGATATAGGAAAATGTCTTTGTGGTTTAGCATATCAGATTAAAGCCAGAATGCATTGTAGGAATTTGTATTCTGCCACCAAAGGGTGTATGATGTGCTTATACTGAACTCCCCTGTGTGTAAAACAAAGTCACCATTTTATGTAACAATGGATCCTTTTATACAGATCTTACTTAAGAAATCCACAAAAATCTGTGTGTGATGTGCATACCTTTATTCCCAGCAGAGGTAGGGAGGCAAAGGTCGAAGGATCACCCTGAGTTCAAGACCACACTAAGGGTACATAGGGAATTACAGGTCAATCTGGGCTAGAACAAGACCCTATTTGGAAAGACCAAATAAACTAAAGAAAAAAAAAAAAAGGAAAGAAAAGATGTGAAATCCGCCTTGTAACTTCCCACTCCTGCAAATTCTGCTCTGTAACATGTCTGTTCCACCTTATTCACAACTTTGAGCATTTCTTACTCTATATTTCCACATGGTTCATTTTCTACTCACTTATCCTAAAAGCCTACTCGGTGTGTAGAGCTGAACGAGTGGGTACTATCGGGGAAATAGCATGCATTTTCTCTGAATTAATGAATTAATGACTTCATTCATTAGATTTTTGAGTGCATGTGATGATATTGTTTATAATGTCATCTTGTTTTCTAATCAGTTCCAAGAAGTACGCTTCTGTGCTAAGAAAATAAACTTGAACAGCCCAAGGCAAAACCACTTTGCAGTCTCACAAGTGAGTCTCCCTGGTAACTGCTTATCTCTGACTTTCGAATGGACCTCCATTTGAATTTTCTCCAAGATGCTTGGCTGTATTCCTCATCAAGATAGGTGTCATTACCATCACAGAGTGTGGAGCTGAGGCGGGAGGAGAGTGGCATTTTCCTGCAGTAACAGCTGTGTGGGTGAACAGATGTCGTTGATTAGCTGTGTGGTGTTGCTGATTCTACGTAATTGTTATGAGTATTGCAATGTGGTTGAAATGATACGCTTGGCAATATCAATTTCTACAGCATCTTATTCCTATTCACCACATTTGTGATTCTTGTGTTTATCCAGTGCATGGGAATTTTCCTTTTATGACTATTTAGATTCCATTAGTCATCTCTTCTGCTAACACACCAAGCTGTGGGTTTGTTTGTTACTAAATGATCACAGAAAAAAAAAATATGAAAGGAAATAAGCCTCTTAAGCCGAGGAACCAAAGGGCCAAATTTTATGCATTCTCTCTACATGGAGTCCCATACTGAAATTGTTCAGAGTGGAGAAAAAGCATGGTTACTTTCAGAAAATCTCAGCCTTTTAATGACTCATTGAGACCTGAGGGCACACACTCATTTAGGACTAAGAAGCACAGGTGAATTCCTATGTAAGCCAGACAGAGTGGAAATGTTTCCTCCTTTGAAATCCATGTTGAAATCCAAATGACCAATGCACTAACTGTGAACAAACACAGGAGCACAGGAGTCACTGCGTAACACAGGAGCAATGCTCCCTTTGTAGTCACTGTGTAACACAGGAGCAGTGCTCCCTTTGTAGTCACTGTGTAACACAGGAGCAGTGCTCCCTTTGTAGTCACTGTGTAACACAGGAGCAGTGCTCCCTTTGTAGTCACTGTGTAACACAGGATCAGTGCTCCCTTTGTAGTCACTGTGTAACACAGGAGCAGTGCTCCCTTTGTAGTCACTGTGTTACCAGGAGCAGTACTGCCTTTGTTGGGGAGATCATGAGGACATCATACTGAGGAGAGGGTCATAATAGACGGCGCTCACTGTAGAGTCTAATGTGGGTGTCCATGGTCTCATGTGAGTAAGCCTTTTCAAAACAGTGGCAAACCTCAACGTGTACTCAAGGAGTTTGACACCTGCAGTTGGTTCCTCAGCTGCCTTCTCCTCCCATGTTTTTCTCAATCTAAATACAACTAGGAAGTGAAATGAAGTGATGTAATGATTTTTCAATGTTATAACTTGATAATTACTAAGATCATTGACATTTGGTATAATTAATGGACAACTGTGCTGATTACTAAGTTCATAACTGCATTTTGCCTTGGATATATGCTTCTATAATATAGGATTTTGGAAGTGAGTGCTTTGCTGTTGAGCTATTTCCCCAGTGCCCTGATATAGGGTTTTGTTGTTGTGGCTACAGCTTTTATACAGAATTCTTCAATACAGAACATTCCATATTAATGAGAATTGGCTCCATCTGAAGATTAATATCTTTGTTTAAAATTCTATGAGAGACTAAATTTATTTTATATTCTGTAAATATACTTGTGCAAACTGTTTTGGAATACATAGAACTGAATGTAATAAATGCAAGGGCTGTGAAATGACAATGCCGTGGTGAAGTCTGCCTGATTGATGACAATGAGAGGTGAGTGAATTGTGTAGATCAAACCCAGCCTAGAGTGAGACACTTTTTCTATTTTTGTCCAACATAATTGCATTATGATACAAGATTCTTGTTATGCTGGAGTGATATATACTGTTTACAAGTTCTCAACAAGGATATAATGTAAACATTTCTAGCTCTTCCCAAGTGGCACCAAAGGCATAATGATGACCATATCTCTTTTCATGACCAGGCGCATATTGACTAAAATGTACCAATATTTACACTTCCTCCCAGTTTTTCTATTCTCTTGGTTGCCAAGAAAACTCTAGAATGTAGTAGTGATTTAAAACAACATGGGAAAAATCTCAGGAAGAAATAATTCAAGTTGGGGAAGAGACAGTTAAGGAATATTTCAAAATGTCTAAGACATACACACACACAAACAACTTTGTGCAGCTCAGTGACAGAAAATTCAACTCTACTACAGGGATCTAATCCATGCATAAAATCAAAGTGACTTTACAAACTATATATATAGAGAATGTTACTTTATGAAATAACTCTAGAGTATTTCATATGTATTACTTTTGTTTGGCTTTAAGTCCATGAAAATTATCCTTTAAGTCTAAGAAAAGTGGGAGAGTTGCATCATACTCTCAAATGCGGAGACCGTCCAGATCAGGGACAGGTGAATCGGGCCATGGGCATGCTGCTACATGCTCACAATGACTTTTCCACTCTTCATCTTTTCTCTTCAGCTTCCAGAGCAACTTGCTTTCTCATCCACAGCCCTGTCTTACAAAAATAAATGATTAAATTGAGATAAAGTCTCGAAAATGAAATGAAACTCATGTTTATTTCACTTCCTACACAGGCTCATACATTTCTCCAAAAAATATTAATGTCTGATTGCAAAGCCCTCCTTCCAGTTCCCACAAGAGGTATTTGGTTCCTGTATGATGACATTAGTCCTTTGGAATCAAAGAAGACACACTTCCTGCAGGTGTCTGGCCTGAGATATAGCAAAAGCCTGGACAGGACAGCAAGGCCAGGTAGTAATTGAATTTGTGACTGTGTAATCTGTCATGTATCTTCTTCCAGCCTCAACCCTAAGTCAAACCACATCCACTCTGTCACAAGGCCTCCTCTCATTAGGGACAGTCCTCCCATAAAAGGTTACAAAGGTAAACAATTGCCTTTGTCCTGATAGTTTCTCCCTGTGGTCATCTCAAGAATGCCCACCCTGACTGGCTGGTATCAACTGAGAATTCAACCTAAAATCTGCCTCAGAGCCTCTCTGTTCACCCAGGTTAGGAAAGATCAGATATATACAAGGCCTAGATCATGAATACATTTCCATTAAAAACATCAGCAGAAGAGTTGATTAAGATACATTAAATCCATAATTCTCTTTTAATTTCCATAAGTTATATGCATACATACATATTAAAATAACTAATTAAATCAATGGTTATGAAAAACAATTGTTTCTAAGAACCTCTTTTTCAGTTTTTAGTGACAACTTGACTTCAATAAACAGCAATCATATAAAAATATGTAGACCTTTATTTAGTAACTTCATGTCACTTTCAAATTAATGTATTCTTTACCAATATATGTAAAAAACTGTCTGTGGACAACCAAAACATAAGCCCTGAAAATATGATCAGTAAATTATTATAATCGCTGCATATTTAAATATAACTCAAAATCTTTGAAATTATTTTTGAAGAAAGAAAATATCTTTGTAATGATATTTTATAAAATGAACTTAGTTATTGAAACTAAATAAAAAAGAAGTAATTATGTAATCTGCAATTGTTTAAATTTCAAATGTAAAGTAGACAATGAGAGGATTCTAATTCCATTGAATAAGTACTCTGCCTTGTAATTCCAGAGCCAGGAAGGAATTAAATTCTCTTTATAATGGAGTCACTTGAAGGCACATAAACTTCTGGAAGTCAATCTTAATGTCTTCCCTTTTGGGGCGGCTCCACTGACTATTGAATTATTATCTCGTCAAAAAATGCCTTGCTGAAAGACTTACATCGTCAGCACAGCAGGGGCACTGGATGAAGGTCAAGGTTAATTATTTAGCAGTAATGACCACTGTATAGTGTTCCCACCACTTTTACGATTATCCCAGTAAGTGGGAAAATATATATTCCCTCACCCAGATCAATCAGAAAGTCGTGATTACAAAATATTTCACAGTAAGCTGGCAACACATTTTACAAATATCTGCTTCTTTAGATATATCGACTAACTTTCAAAGCATGGTTGCCTAATACAGAGATGCATACACAGTGTGTGATACCTGGCCAATTATTTATGTTTTCCAAGCTTTTTAAAACTAAAGCATTATTTTTTAAGTAATTAATTGTTGTATTTAAAATACAAAATGTATTTAATATACAAAGAAGAATGGAATCTTTTCCAGAGAACATTGCCACCTCACAGCTGCATGTCAGAGAGGCAGACTGCAGGACAGCAATGCACCTGAGGACGTCCTGAGCACTTGGTGGTCTGAGGCCAAGTCAAAAGAGACCAAGGGGACCAGTCACCCCAGGCTTCCCTTTGTCTCTTTCTCTGGCTACATGATCAGCCACATCAGACTTCCTTATGCCTCTCTCTCTCCCTATTCCAACATGGTTGAAAGCTGTGTGTTCTCTTTTCCCCAATTTCAAGAAAAATCCTGAAATATAAAACACAGTTATTTTCACACTTTATAATTAATGCCATCACAATAACTTATATTATAAATATGAAAGTTGGTGATAATGCTTCATAGTTAAACTGTCATGCAATCTGGATACACATGAATGATTTAAGCTGAAGTGAAAAAAAAAACTACTGAAATATTATCAATTATCTCTACACTTTAGTTTTCAAAAACATGTAGCAGGCTGGGCATGGTGATGCACGCCTTTAATCCCAGTATTTGGGAGGCTGAGGTAAGAGGATTACTGTGAGTTCAAGGCCAGCCTGAAACTGCATAGTGAATTCCAGGTCAGCCTAGGCTAAAGAAAGACCCTACCTCAGAAAATCAAAAAAAAAAAAAAAAAAAAAAAAAAAGAAGAAGAAGTAGCAATTAAATCTTGTGTTTTCTGTTATGAGTTACCATATTCAAATATTCTTTTGTGAATCAAACTGTCCCTTATGTGTACTGAGACAAATGAGGAATCTCTGTGTGGTTGAGAATTCTATGAAGATCCTTACAACTCAATCAAGATTTTAATGTTATGTGTGGGGTAGGGTATTTCAGGATCTAAGTGCTCTCTGAAAAAATATTTTTGCTGTTTTATTATTTACTGTTCTCATTAGTATTTATATCTCATTGATATTGACAGATCTGTGCAGTCCTCCAAGTGCCTTTACTTACAATAGTATTAGTCTCTTTTTAAAATTAGAGGTGGAAGTGTTGGTAACGTCTTCCAGAAATGTGATCTGTAGCATATTTTCTTATTTTTTCACACTTTTGGATTCCTAGATTTTAAAATATGTCAGCCTTAGTTCATGATTTAATTTTAATGTCATCCTCACAGTTGAGGTTGAACAACTTTTTCCTGCTTGATAGCTTTCTGTCCCTTCTTTCTTGACAAAGATTAGTCAATCATGGTTTCTCCAGTTAAATTTTAATTTTAATGGTGATTTGTATTGATTATATTATATGGGCATGCAACTGTAGGATGTTCTTTCAGGAAATCTGCTGGTCTGTGGATTGGCATTATTTATTTGTTGGATATTTGCGTAGAACAGACATTGATTCTTAGGAAGACAGAGTACATTATTTTTAATTTATTATTTACTTTTAATTTCATGTTTAAGAAATTATTTCACACTCTATGCTTACAGACTACTTCCTTGCATTTTCTTCAAAAGTGTTTGCAGTTATTTTCTTCCTCCACTTTGTGCATGTCCCTTAAATGTCTATCAAGCTTTTGAGAAGTGAATTAGGTTCCAGCAAAAAGGTCAATTTATTATAAGAGATTAGAAAACAGAATTGAGGAAGTGGTAGGAGACAATATGCTGAGATCAGACATGGAGACAAGGAGAGCCCAATAATGCTTCCCAAGGACAGAGCCTACTAAATCCTCTCACAGCTAAATCTACATATATTCTTGCCTTTGCCTCATACCTTTGCCATAAATTGTAATAATGCTAATGGTAGGTTGTATAAACACTAGTTTCTTGAGCTGGGAAGAGGGGTCAGTTTTTCATAAAGTGCTTCTTGCTCAAGCATGTGTGCTTGAGTTTGGCCACCAGAATGCATGTGAAGCTGGATGATATAGGGCAGGTGTCTTTGACCCCAGAGCAGCTGTGGCGAGAAGGGGGCACACACAGAAGATCTCTTCGAAGCTCTTGGGACCAACTATCTAGGTGAACGTAACAGTAAACATGAAGAAATTCTGCCTCAAAGAGGTGAAAGATGATAACCAACAAATGAAGTTACCCATGTAAATGCTGGGGCATGTAGAGACTTACAGTGACACACACAAGCGGAAGTTAAGTTCTTCCTCTCCCTGGTATGTCCAAATTATAAAAGCAGCCTGGGCTGGAGAAATGGCTTAGTGGGTAAGACACTTGTCTGTGAAGCCTAAGGACCCAGGTTCGATTCTCCAGTACTTATGTAAGACAGATTCACAAGGTGGCACATGCATCTGGAGTTCATTTTCAGTAGCTAGAGGCCCTGGCATGCCCATTCTCTGTCTCCCTGTCTGCCTCTTTCTCTTTTCTGCCTTTTTTCCTCTTAAATATATATATACATGATCATGTATTTTTCCTTACAATTTCTTTTGAAATACAGGAAATTAAAGGCGGTGGATTATGGACCTAAATATCTGGTAACACCTGAAGAATTCAAGGTGAGAAATCAAGGATGTGATGGACATTATTTGAGATACCCCCAGTGCTGTTGAGATACCTATGTTGTAAGTCACTTTTGCAGAGTGTTTAGTTCCCTTACAGGTAATGGGCTGAGCTCTCCGTGGCTCCACCACGGGACCCAGCTGGGAACGTGGGAAGAGCTCCACGAAGCTCAGCAGTGTCACGCACCAGCTTCATCCCAGGAAGGCCATGCTTTACTGCCAGACAAGTGATTCTGACAAGTTTGACCTTGATACAATGTTGTTTTAGTTTTTTTCCCCTCATTCTTTTATTAGCAACCATTTTGCTTTCAAGATTATTTACCCTGAAATTACAGCTGCCAATGTTGTCTAATACTGTTGAAATCGTCAGAGGAGTCCTTGTTCAACCCTCACCTTGCTGGGTTTTACTAGTTTATTGAAAGATGCATTTGAGAAGACATCATTGGGAATAGTTTTGAATGCACAAATATGTAACATAACTATAATTTTAAAAATAATTCTTTTTTAAAACAATTTCATGAAGGTTTCTAATGAGTGATGGTGAGGATGACAGAACATGAGTCATTGGAGCACCTGGTCTAGCTTCAAAGACTCTCTTCTGTTATGTGGCAGAAAAAAAGAAAAGAGAAATGATTGGGGAAGAGGCAGACCCATGAGGTCAGTGATCAGTGGAGAAGGGAAAGGTATATCTGGGACTTGGGCGCAGAGGTGAAAGCAGGAGAAGTCATCTCATAGGATTCATTCCAGATGCACACCTGGCAGAATTTGTTCATGAATTAATTTGGTTCCCAAAATAAAAAAATAAAAAAAAATCTGCCTTGTAATTTTGAGCCTCAACAAGAGAGAAGAGTAGTGGACCACGTACTCCAGTTTGAGGCCCTCTGAAGAAGGGGGCGGGATGCGGAGCTTCGCTCTGGACTTGCTGAATTAGAGGTGCTTCCTAGATAGGCACAGGAGAAGAAAGCTCACAGGCAGGATTCGGGATTCTAGAACTCAGGAACGGAGCTAAGGCTTGAACACATATTTGTGAGCAATCCCTGATGCCACTGTACCTAAACCCCTAGAATAAATGAGATACCTGTACCATGTGGATGTGAAAAAGAATGGAGGAAGGCCAAACCATCTTTGTGTGATGTTCACTTGCATTATTTTCTAGTAATTTAAAAACAATTTTAACTTTCCCCTTTTGGCATATATTTATTTCAGTTGCAGGGAAATCTATATGATCAGTTTCTGTTTCTGTTCCAAAACTGGGTTGTGTTTTTCTTTGTAATGGCTGTGGTGCAGTCATTGACTTATCTATCTGTTCCCTCTTCTTTTAGGCTTTTCTTTTAGATATGACAAAAGCCTTGTCTGACTTTGTGCCCTGTGGTATATACCAGGGCACTGGGTAGCTGTGACTTGGATTTTGCTAGGAAAGACTCAAAGCTCTGCTTTTCCTCTGACTCTCAAAGAAGAAATTTCAGCTCCTATTCTTGCTTTTCCTAAGCATTTTAGTATCACCCGTTCTCCTTTCACTAACCCTTCACCTTCACGGGGCGCAGCTTCCTGTGTGTGATCATCAATGTCCCGGGAAGGTGGGGGTGGGTCCTGGCCCGCTGCTGCACTGATCTCAAAAGTCGCATTTTATGTGCAACCTGCTCCCACACAGTAAGCCTCAGCATCACTTGGTTCACGTGGAACATTGAAAATGCATTTTCATTATTGATTATCCTTCCCTAACTCCTCCATGGTTATGTCAAGATGTTATTTATTTATTTATTTATTTATTTATTTATTTTACCGATATTTAGTACTCTTGGGTTTTTGACTTACAGGTTTTCTGGTTTAGAGTCTATGGATTTAAAATTCTCAGTTCAGAAAGGTTATTGGTTTAGTTTTGTCCAGTAAAGATCATGAACCCCAGAAGAGAAGGGTCCTGTCAGACGCTGATTACTGATACGGCTCGGGTCCTCCCTGGGGGAAGGAAGCCATGGCACTCTCCTTTCGCTGTATGCTGTCACTCCTTTCCAGTGTTTTGGTTGTGTTGTTACGTTGTGAGTAGGACTCCTCTAGGGTCCATTTTTTACGCTATGTAACCTCTGGCGATATACTCTTTTTATGTTCTAACATATTTTAGTCATTAAACTTTTGGCAGGGGTTACGTGAGAACACGAGAGACTGCTCTGGGAACTGACAAGTACATGCCATTTGACACAGAAAGCCAGTGTTTACCCAGTAAGAGTCAACAAGAATATTGAAATTATGTTACATAAAAATTCAATTTCAGCCATCCATACAATTTAAGTCCAATCAGGTTAGAGTCATGGAAAATTAAGGATTAAGTTTTCACTGTACTAAGATATTAATACAAATTAAACTTAAGCAAATGATTGGATCGACGTCTAGACCTGCTCAGTGGATCGCGATGTCAGCATGCCTCCACATCCACATTCAGGCTGAATCACAAGAGTTGGTAGCATTTCTAAAGCTGTCCATGAGAGCAGTACTGGCTAGAAAAGCCAGGTGACACGTGCTCATGCTGCTTTCTAAAACCACTGTTGTGCAGGTCAACCTTTGTCATCTGTGCTTCCTTCAAAGCCATCTCTACAGGGTTTGTTTCTTCAAACATTTTAGTCTAATATTCCTTGGAGGCATCAAATCACCTGATAGTGATAGTGTTCTGAAGCATACTAATGTGATTAAATTTTCTTAAATTATTATTTTCATGGATTAAATATAATGCAACTATTGTTCCAATTAAAGTAGATAAATAAAAATAACTTACTGTGAACTTAATGAAATCATCTTAAGTAATTGATTTATAATCTCATATACATTCACTTTTCATGTAAATACAACTATCAGTTCGATAGCCAAATCCAGCTTTTGAAAGCACAGATGCATTTCATATGCTGTGATTCTTCTGGATGTGGTGTTTGTTCAGAAGTCAGGATTCACAGGAACATGCGTAAAATACAAGTCTCTAGACGAGTATTTATGTGGGGTCTGGAGACATTTCTCAGCAGTTAAGTGTGCTTCCTGCCCAAACAATAGGGTCTGAGGGATCCTGAGGGGTCCTGAGACTGCCTGAGGTCACCTGAGATTCCCAAGTAAGGGCACATACATGTGCCTATACCCCTCACCCCCACATATCATAGAAACATAAAGAGTATTTCCTGCTAGTAATTCTGTTGTAAAATGGACTGACTTTGTATGGTGATTTTCAGGTAATAGCTGCCCCAAATATTTGGGTGCAAGTAATTTCCATTTGTTGACTACGTCATTTGTTTTTATTTCCATAGAAACCATTTATCAGTGGCTTCAAAATGCCCCCTTTTAGAGTCATGTTACTGGCTGGCACTGTATATCTTTCACCAGTTTTATTTTTCTTTAAATAAATTTCAAAAGTGATACTACAAGTGAGATTATTTGGGAAGTGGTGTAGGAGTGAAAGGTAGACAAGAAAAGATAATACTGGGTGAATATGATCAAAATCATTATATATGTATGAAATTTTAAATATTTTATTTATTTATTTATTTATTTGACAGAGAAAGAGGGACAGAGAGAGAGAATGGGTGTGCCACGGCCTCCAGCCACTGCAAACTAAATCCAGACAAGTGTGCCCGCTTGTGCATGTGGCTAACGTGGGTCCTGGGGAATCCAACTTGGGTCCTTTGGTTTTTAGGTAAACACCTTAACTGCTAAGCCATGACTCCAGCCCATGTATTAAATTTAAAAAAATAAATAATACATTAAAAAATTCAAAAGATACTATATTAAAAGTTAAAAGTTGAGTAAACCTTTTGTAATATCAAATATTATTTTTTCAAATTTAATAATGCTTCTATACATAATTAATGTGTGATTAACTTTTTAAAAAATATTTTATTTTTATTTATTCATTTAAGAGAGAGAGAGAGATACAGAAATAGGCAGATAGAGATAGAGATAGACAATGGGTGCGCCAGGGCCTCCAGTTATTGCAAATGAACTCCAAATGCATGCGCCCCCTTGTGCAACTGGTTTGTGTGGGTCCTGGTTAATTGAACCTGGGTCCTTTGGCTTTGAAGACAAAAGCCTTAACTGCTAAGCCATCTCTCCAGCCCAACTTTTAATCAAGATGAATATGTTCCACTCTGTCTAGAAATATCTCATTTATCCTTGGATATTAATAGTCACAAGCTTATTTAGGATAAGATTTTTATCCATCAGTAATTGTATTGAATAGGAAAGAAAACTATAACAATGTTATCTTAAATTCAAGCTTAAAATGCAGACTCTACAAATCACAGTTGGTATCAATGAATGGAAATTTTATTCTGACTGAGGAAAAAAAGCTAGGTATTTAAGGTATTTATGGAGACTAAGAGAATCATAAAAGTCAGAAATATGAAGACAAGACCTGAAGGTTCAGGGAAAATAAATAGCATATTTCTAAAGCAGAGAAGAATTGAGTACTGGATCCTAAAATATGTCTCCACTCCACTGGGGGCCTCTTCAGTTGGGTTCTGGTATTCGCTGTGGGTAATTAGCGCCTCTGTCAACCTCTGGGGGAACTAGGTCTCAGGACAGTTCTACCCACCCTGTGGCCCTCTCAGTCTTTGCGCACCATCTTCCGCAGCAGTCCTGAGCCTTGGTGGGAGTGCTAGAAGTTTGTTTTTAGTGTTGAGTTCTCTCTAGAATCTGTATGTCTGTTTCGATGTGTTGTTCACCATAGTGTTTGTCGTTATTTCCCTGGGGTCAGGTGTCTGACTCATAGTGGGAGCAATACTTGCCACGGCTTCCTCTGCAGAGTCTCCTGGACAGCAGCAAGTGTGGTCGAGTTGGCACATTTCCCGGTGAGCAGTTAGGCTGTCTTTTCTTCTTGAATTGATGGATCTTGGGTCTCCCCAGTATTCTCTGCCATATGTAAAATAAAGCAGATTCTCCTACCAAGATTGAGAGCAGCTTTAGCCAAGGTGGGTACACACACAGCTTTGAGAGGCATTTTGATGAGGATACCCACTCTACTCATCCAGAGAACAAAAGGGCTTCTCCAGGGAGGTTGTGTGCTTCCTTCCTGGGGTGTGCCAACTTGGTTCCAGCACGATTTATGATCTCTCTCTCTTGTGGAGTGGGCCTTACGCCCAATCAAGAGGCAGTTGGTTAACCACAAAGGCTGCGTGACACTATTGCACACGTGTGCATTTCTTGTCTGGGTGGTGAATCGCGTTGCTTGCAGGGCCTCCCGCTTATTCATGCTGTTGGAGACCATCGTTACATAGTGGCTTGCAGAGCACTTTCCAGCACCAGGAGCGTCTTGCAGCTCCCACATAGTCTCTCCATGTCCTGACATGGGCAGTATAGGGTGTATTCAGCAATTGGGACTTACCTTTCAGCTCTGTTGAGTAAAAAAAGTGCTTGGCAACGGTTTGCATTGTTTCTGGGGCCTCATAGATCTTCTTGAACAACTATTTATTGTTGGGGTGACCCAGTTATGCTCCTGGTATTCACAAGCCAGAGCCAATGGTTTTAGGTTTAAGTTTTCTCCACTTTCTACTGGGTATATCAGTCTGGACTGTCTACCTCCCTTAACTTGGGGTTATATCTTGAATACTATTATACAGGAGGAAGTTACCTAATATGTTACTGTAGATTTTAGATTTGTGTAGTTCTCCTTCCTACTCTCCCTTTCCACTCCTTCCCCATATTCTTCCCTTTACTGGTTTTTCTGGTATCCCTTCCTCTCCTCCCCTATTTTCACCTTTTTCTGGTCTCATTCTAGTCACACGCTCATTGTCCTAATGCTCACTGCCTTTTGCCCTCCTCTTCAGTTGGTTCATTTTAGGAGACACATGTCAGAGAAAACATGCAGCATTTGTCTTTCTCAGATTGCGTTATTTAGAATGATAAGTCCACCAATTTTCATTCAACTCTTATTTATTTTTTACTTATTCATTCGAAAGAGTCAGAGAGAGAGAATGAGAGAATAAGAGAGAGAGAGATGAGAATATATGCACCAGGGCCTCCAGCCACTGGAAATGAACTCCAGATGCATGAGCTACCTTGTGCATCTGGCTTATGTGGGTCCTGGGGAGTCAAACCTGAGTCCTTTGGTTTTGCAGACAAGGGCCTTAACTACTAAGCCATCCCCAACCCATCATGCAAGTTTTATTATTTACTTTTCCCCTACTGATGAGTAGAAGCCCATTGTGTATATGTACTACAACTTCATTATTATCCATTCATCAGTGGATGGCATCCACGTTGAATCCAGTTCCTAGCTATTGTGAATAGGGCAGTGATAAACATGGTTGAGTAAGTTTCTCTGTAGTAAAGAGAAGAGTCTTTAGGGTAAATTCCCAGGAGAATAGTTGAGTCAGATAGTAGATCTATTTTCAACTTTTTTAGTGGTCTCCATACTGATTTCTATAGTGCTTATACAAGTTTGCACTCCCACCAGCAGTGAATGAGGGTTCCTCTTTTCCTATAACCTCACCAACATTTATTGACATTTTATTTTATGGTGATTACCATTCTCTCTGAAGACTCACATAGTTGTTTTAATTTGCATTTCCCTGATGACTAAGGATGTTGAGCAATTCGTTAAGTGAGTACTGACCATTGTTTTTTCTTCCTTTGATAGTTTTCTGTCCAGTTGTCTGCCCCATTTTGTGAATAGATTATTTGATTATTGATTAGTTTTATGAGTTCTTTGAATATTCTTGATATTAGGCCTCTGTAGCAGTTTTGCTGGTGAAGACTTTCTCCCATTCTGTGGATTATATGTTGGCTGTTTTTATGGCATACATGTCTGTACAAAATCTGTTTAGATTCATGAGGTTTTACTGTTTGAGTGTTTATTTAATTTTCTGGGCTGCTGGGATCTTATTCAGGAAGTCATTTCCCACTCCTACATCATGGAGAGTTCTCCCTATTTTTTTCCAGTCTTAATTAAGAGTTTCATATCTTAAACTGAAGTCCTAATCCATTTAGAGTTTATTTTGTTGCATGATTAGTGGAGTGGGTCTAGTTTCTCTTTTATACACGTGGTTAGCTAATTTCTGCAGCACCATCTGTTAAAAAATACTTTCTTGGGCAATAGAGATGACTTAGTGGTTAGGGCACTTGCTAGCAAAGCCAAAAGACCAGGTTTGGTTTCCCAGTGCCCATATAAAGCCACATGCACAAGGTGGTATATGTGTCTGGAGTTTTTTTTGCAGTGGCTAGATGCTCTGGTATGCCTGTTCTGTCTCTATCACCTTCTTTGCTCTCAAATAAATAAATAAATAAATAACTTTTCAAAAATGTTATCTTTTTTCCAGTATTCATTCAAAGATCAGGCAGTTGTAGTTACTTGCAATAAGGACTCTGTCTTCTGTTCCACTGATCTATACATCTGCTTAGATGCCAGTGCCCTGCTGTTTTTAGAGCTTTCGCTTTATAGCATAATGAAATCAGGTATGGTGATACCTTCAGAGGTGTTTCTTTTGCTGAGGAAATTTTTGGATGTTTGAGGTTTCCTGCTATTCCATATAAATGTTGAAATTATTTTGGTATCTCTCTGAAGAATGATGTTGGGACTTTTATTGGAATTGTATTGAATCTGTGTTTTGCCTTTGTTAGAATGGTCAGTTTTACAATATTAATTCTACCTATCCATGAGCATGGAATGTCTTTACATCTTCTCATATCTTCCTCAAATTCTTTCTTGAGTGCTTTTTACATATTCATTATATCAATCTTTCACTTCCATGGTTAGTGATATTCCAAAGTATTTATTTATTTATTTATGGCTATTGAAAATAAGACAGCCTCACTGATCTCTTTTTCCATATATGTGTCTTTGTCATATAAGAAGAATGCTTGGATTTTGTATATTGGTTATCTAGCTTGCCACTTTCCTGAAAGAGTTTATTACCTTTAGAATTTTTTTGTAGTCATTTGGGTCCCTTCTATAGAGAATTATCTCGTCTTCAAATAAGGCTCACTTGACTTCTTCTTTTCCAATTTAAATCCCTTTTTATACTTTCTCCTGTCTAATTGCTTGAGCTAGGACCTGACAAGCAGTGGTGGGAATGGGATCCCTGTCTTGTTCTCATTTTAATGGGAACACTTTGAACCTTTCCCCATTTCATATTATTTAGGCCTTGGGTGCTTGACATATAGCCTTGATTATATTGAGATATGCTCTCTTCATCCCAAGACTCTTCAGCATTTCGTTAATGAAGTGATGCTGTGTTTTGTTGAAGCCCCTCTCTATATCTATTGAAATGATCTTGTGGTTCTTGAATTTGTTTAGTTATGTGGTGTATGTTGAACTACCCCAGTGTCCCAGGGATGAAGCCTGTTTGATCAAGGCAGAGAATGCTATTGATATCTTGTTGAATTTGGTTAGTAACCATCTTACTGAGAATTTTTCCATCTAAGTTCATCGGGGATTCCAGTCTTTAATTATATTTTCTTGTTGTGCCTCTGTCTGATTTTGTCATTAGAGTAACGCTGGCTTCATAGAGGAATTGTGGAGCATCTGCTCTTATCCAATTGTGTGAAATAACTTTTTTAAAAAGTGGGCTTCAGTTATTTTATGATGTTTTGGTAGAATTTGGCTAAGAATCCATCAGGTCTTGCACTTTTGTGTTGGGAGCTTAATAACATTTGAGTCTCATTGCATGTGATATGTTTGGTTAGGAAACTTATCTGTTTTGGGTTCAGCTTTGGTAGGTAGTACATATAGGAATTCATCTATTTCTTCCAGGTTATACATTTGTATGGAATGAGGTTTTGGAAATGTGTCCTGATGATTCTTCGAATTTCATTGGTACATGGTGTGACTTCTCTACTTTTATGTCTACTCTTATTAATTTTAAACTTTACATTTTTGCTTTGGATAAAATTGACCAGGAGCTTTTAAATCTTGTTTATTTATTTGAAGAACAATCTCTTCCTTTCATCAATTATTTAAATTCTTTTCTTGGTTTCCAATTCATTAATTTCTTCTCTGATCTTAATTATCTTTCATTTTCCAGTCTGGAACTCTTAGGGTTGGATTGTTCTTATTTTCCAGTGCCTTTAGGTAAATGATTGAGCTCTTTGAGATATGTTTCTTAAGAATGCAACTAGTGCTATAATTTTTTCCATTAGGACTGCCTTTACTGTGTCCCATAAGTTCTGGTATGTTGTCTTTCCTTAGTATTTCCTTAGTATTCAGTTCTAGATATTTTACAATTTCCTTTTTTGTTTCATTGATCCATTCATTGTTTAATAGCATGATATTCATTCTCCAAGTCCACGTATGTTTTCTGTTGTTCTTCTTGTTCATTTCCAGATTAATTCATTGTGGTCAGATATGATACAGGAGTTTTAGATTTGATCATTTCATTCTAAGACCTCTTGTTTTTTCGAGTTTCCATTGAAAAGTCAGAGAAAATTCTAATGTAATGTAATGAGCTGTTTTCTTTTGCTGCTTTTAGAAAGCTCTCTGTTTTCATTGTGTACAGCTTTAACTGTAATGTGATATGTAGACCTTCTTCTTTTGTCCTGTCTATTTGGTGTTCTGTGAGCTTCTTGGATCTGGATGGGTCTCTCTGTTGTGAGAACAGGGACATTTTCTTCAGTACTTTTGTTGAAGATGTTCTCTATATCTTTGTCTTGTTTCTCCCCAAAGTTCTAGTGTGTCTATGAATCAACCATCTTGACCAGAAGTCCCTGCAAAAAAATTCAACACATATTACTAAATAAAAATATACTTTGAAGAGAATATCTTATCCTAGAGAGGTAAGTGGTGGCTTAAATCAGGCAACCTGGAACCATGCCCTGCTTGAAGGAAGACATTGTATATCTCTATACATGCTTTGAGCATCATCATAGTGAACATTGGTGGAAGGGAATTCAAAGGAAGAAGAGATTCAGGGAGAACTTTGGCAAATAGTTTTTGTCATTGTAGGAAAGTTGGTGACACTATGAGCTTGCATAACCAAGGTTAGGGTAGCCTATTCCTAATGTGTTTCAGGAAAGTGTTTGAAAGACATTTTATGTATAGAAGCTCCAGTAGTCCAGTGAAAATGTGAGAGTAAAGAAGAATAAAAACAATTATCTTCCTTGTACATTGGGAGTGCAGCTACAACTTTATTATTGATGAATAACGTTACAAAGATTTCTGAGTATCTGGAATAAAAATACCTAATTATTTTAGTGTTGTATTTTCTACGATTTTAATCCATTTAAGTGCTTATGTTGAGCCCTAACTTTGGGGTTTGATTTAATATAGTATTAATATTTTTGTTGTGCCTGAGATTTATTTTAGTAAAATATCATAAGCCATACAACTTGGATAAGAAAAGAAAGGTTAGTTAGTTAGCTAGCTAGCTAGTTAGTTCTGAGCTAAGTGTTCATTCTAGAGCCAAGGCTGGCCTGGGCCCTGTATACCAGTCTGGTCCTAAACTCAAGGTTATCTTTCAGCCTCAGATTCCTTAGTGTTGGTTATAGACATGAGCCATTATGCACAGTGAAAGGTTTCTTTTATGCTCAAAGTCTTCCTGGGAGGAAAAATGAAACAAATAGACAAGATTGGCTCATTTAAATATACTCAGCAAGTCTATGAGACACTAGTTTTCTGGCACCTAGCCACGGGATGTCACAGTGAGAAGCCCATAGCAGGTGGTGTGGAGCATCACTCTGGAAGTGACTTGCTATGTCTTGGAATTTGTTCACCACAGAAGGAAGAGTATTTGGAGGGGACAACACTCCCAGCTGCGTGGAGCTTATGAGGAGCCAGCACTTGGATGTAATTTTTACAGTGAAACCTGTGTTCTCTATGTCTCAACCTGGTTTCACTCATGTTGTTTGCATCGTAAGGTAGTCCTAGGTTTTCTCAAAGATCAAGAAGTCTTAAAAGTAGGCTTTTTTTCTTTTCTTAGAGAGTGTGTATAGGAAAGTCAAGATCTCACATTGGAGCTCTTGTGCACTCTGGAAGAAATGCAGACAATAGCCCCTCTCACCCTAGGGTCCCAAGGGTAGAAGGCCAAAAACTGTTGGCTGGCTCACTTGGCCTCACTATCTCATAGAATGAACCTAAGAAAGCAGTAGAGACCGTGATCACAGGCCCTTCAGTCAGCAGCCATTTATCACACACTGCTCTCTGCTGCCATAACATGGCATGTGGGACGTGATATACTAGTCATCTTTCCCTCACCATGACATGATTGGCTTATAAAACAAAGCTTTATTTATCTCCCAGTTTTGGAAGTTTCAGCCCATAATTGAGTGGCACCCAGAGCTCTGCACATCTGGTAGGAATGGCAGATAGGAGGGACATGGAGCCAAAGTTGGAGACAAATGGCTAACCCCATCATCTAGGAAGGAGGAAGAGGGGTATGTTGCCTACATGGTATAATCTCCTTCAAAAGCATGTCCCTCATCACTTAAGGGCCTGCTACAAAACTCTTGTTCTAAAGGATTCATTACTTCCCAGTAGGTCCATGAGGTCCAAGGCTTTCATTCCTGGCCCATGGCTCTGAGTACTGGACAGGTAGGTGGAATTGATTTGACTTTTGTGCCTGAGGTCTGGATAATGCAAGAACATAGCACTGATTTCTGACTGAGACAGTTGTCTGTGTCATCTAGATCATGGTGAGGAAAACAAGAAAGCGTCAGAAGTACCCATGAGACAGCTGTGCTAAGTGACAGAGTAGCAGGAAGACTTAAACTGAGGCCAGTCAGGATATAAAGCAAGAATGTCTAACTTGGGTAAAATTGCCAGACTCAATTTTGCAGCAGTAAAACACATCCAGATATAATAACCATCTCCTATGGTAGATCTTGATACGTATTCATTAATGATGTCAAACCCTAATCAGCTATAATCATGTCTCAACGTATGCTCCTATATCCCAACACTGTTGAAATGCAGATCATTTCCAACATACAGACTTTTGCAACAGAAAAATAATGGGACTGTTTAAAGCCTCTCCTCCCCCCCCCAGGTGGTGCCTTCTCAGGTGCTTCTCAGGTGGTTGACTTCACCTCATTGCTATCCACTTCCTATCTACTGTAGCTGATAGAAAGTGAAATATTTGAACTTACACATTCATGATATTTGATATGACTTTATTTATTGTATATTTTTATAGTTGATTTTAATAACCAAACAACAGAACAAAGATCTGAATAAAATATGCTCACCTTTTTTCAAGAATATGTCATATATTGTTTTATGATTTCTTGATTTTTTAAAATGTCTATACCAATTTATTTTTTCACTATTCCCTTTAAAGTCAGAAAGATAAATGGAGTGGTCATCAATCTTGTCATTGATATAGCTGCTGGCTGTTGGAATGCAAGTGATTTGAGAATTACTGATTTACTCAGAATGTTTAGAATGTTCCTGTCTAGGAAGAACTTTCAGAATGCTGATTTGGCAATGCTTTTTACAGTGGTCAGCCATAAAGGCCAACCTCAGAGGGAGATAAACTAGTGATTTTTTTTAATCACTCATTTAATGATGAAGTTCATAGTAGCAAGGCCACCAAAATACAGGCTCACTGAAAGTCATGGGTTGGGAAAATTTTCCCAACAAGGTTGTTTATGTTCTGGTAATTCCAAGTTGTTAAACTGATATGAACTATTATAATTATGAACTAGGAAAGTACATTTTGTGTACTAAAATTAAGATTCTATTGAAATGAAATATGTGGTCAACATAGTGTTATGTAAGAAATTATACCGTTGCAGATATATTATGGTACCATGCTTTTTTCAAAATTAGCATGTCACATATTCAGTAGAGTTATGTAGAAAAGAGTAAGGCCCACTGGTGCCTCCTTTTCCCATGATCCTCTATTAATTATAAGAACATTGGGGAACTACAACAGAGCCTTCTATTTTTAAGGCTGTTGTGATTCAATATGCAATTGTTTTCCTTGAGTTATAAGGGATTTTATATTATTAGTACTTCTGCCTATCACTAAACATACAATACAGGAATATCCAACCTTTTGACTTCTCTGGACTATGTCTTAGGGCACACACTAAAAACAGTGGTTCCGTAATACATTAATGTTAGAGCTACTAAATAAAATCATGGTTTTCCTTTATACTGCTCGTCATGGGAATTTATAGGCGGCAACACTTTATAATACCCAAGAGATGTTGGCTGCATGATTCTGAGTAGCTGCTGCATTGGAAAAAGCACATTCATAGTCAATATAATTTTGAGAGGCTTTGCAATGACTTTTGGGAAATCAGATTAAAAAGCAGATTTCAGTTACACTTTGTGACTTTCAAGCTTTAAAGATCTTAACATGAATTAAATTAGAACAAAAAATTTCCTGTTTTTTTTTTTTTCCGTTGGGAACATATGTTAAAGTAGCCCTTTCCTTTGTGGTTAGGATAAAAATATCTTAATTCAGGTGTTTTGAAAGGTGATAAAACTGACCCTGCATGTTATAGACTGATCAACTTCATTAATGCTGCAGTTAAATTGAACATGATAATTTATTGCCATTGGAATTAACAAAAAAACAAGTTGAAAAGGACAGAGTTAATGTGCTAATGGTAGGGAAGTAATTTCTTAAATATCCTAAAGCAAAATACTTTTCTTACTGAAAATTGATCTTGTCTTCATTTCTTTTTCAATATATTGATTCAAAGCTGGATGACAGACAAAACCTAACCTGTATCTCTTTAGATGGGATCCTTGTGCTAGAGTCTGTGGCTAAACTGTACTATCGCAGCTGCAGATATTCTCAGCTTTCACTCTGGGCTCAAGATCAAGTATTGAGAATTCACATTTTGGGGACTGGGAAATGGCTCTGCATGAGAAGCACCAGCCAGGCAAACACGCATACCTGGTTCCTAATGGCCAGAATCCATGTAAAGCCAGATGCCTTAGAGTGAGTGTCTATATGTCCAACATTTCTGTAGTGAGAAGGGAGGTAGAGAAGGAAGAATCCCCCAGAAACTCATGGGGCAGATCGCCTGGCAAACACAGTTGTGCACAATGACAACCACTGCCTCAAATAACGGGGAAGGTGAAGACTGACAAGCTAAGTTGTCCTCTGACCTCCCCACACCCAACATGGCTCATGTGTGCCCACACTCAGCCACATGAAAATGAGCACACACACCACCACCAACAACAGCACAACCGAATTCACAGTTTTAATGAGCAGTGAATGTTTCTTAATAAGACAGAAAGTTCTGCTTTCACTATATGTGGCTCTAATTCATTTAGACACATCTACCAGTGAGCATAAAATCATACGTGACAATGAACATCTGTGTCTGAATGGATGTCTGTGCCTTTGGGGCTGACCTATGTAAGTGATGAAGGCCCAATGTTGCTTCAGTCATGGCACATCCACTCACCTCCTCAAGACTTTAGAAGGGAGCAGCTTATATACAGACAAAGCCTAAGCAAATCCATAAGCAGAAATCATACATATCATGCTATTGATGATACCTTTGAATGGAAAGTAAGTTCGCTTATTTTATAGCTAATGACAGAATGAAATAACTGGAATGGACAGCAAAGAGAATCTATTCCAACACCTTTTATGTAAAGATGATGACATGAAATCTAGAGATACTGCATTACACGTCCAATGTTATAGACTAGTTAATTCCTATCTTCCACAAATATGATATGTGCTTGGAAGTGCCATTCATTTTCCATAGAGAGAACATGCTAAAGCAGTGAATAGCCCATAAAATAGATGCACAAACATAAAAAATGTTGCAGGAGAATATGGAGCTGTTTTGAAAATCATCACTAATGAGTGCTCCCTGGTCATGTTTTCATGTTAGAAGTACGGGAGTGGAGGAAATAATTCCCATCCCTATGTGGAGGCACCAACAGATCGGCTTTGTGCGCGATGCTGACGGATGGTCACTTAGGTGTTCATCCTACTGTGTTTTGCTTTATTGTAACAGGGCAGTCAGGGGAAATCTGACAGCTGGTGACAAGGGAAATTGAGTTCTTTGGTATGTTAGTAAGCTTCCAGGTGCTTATTTCAAAAGGATTAAAAGATAACCTACTTAAATAAAGAACATGTTTAGCTTGGCTGTCTTGGGAACCGTGACAGGTCAAGGTGCCATGGTCAGCTTGCTGAGATGAGCGAAGTGCTAACCTCCTGGCGGCCAGGAAGTAAAGCAGTGATGGGAAGAGGATGGAATCCCAGTGTCTCCTTGAAAGGAGTGCTTACCCCTGCTGAAGGGCTGAGTGCCTCCAGCAGCACACAGGTCAGTCTCAGGCCTTTATGTCATACAAGAGCTCCCAGGGTCCATTCTAATAGCTTTTTTTATTTTCTAAGTTTATTTATTTATTTATTTATTTATTTAGGAGAATCAGAGAGAGAGAGAGAGAAGGAGAGAAAGAGAAAGAGAGAAAGAATGGGTGTGCCAGAGCCTCCAGCCACTGCGAACAAACTCCAGACGCATGCGCCACCTTGTGCATCTAGCTTATGTGGGTCCTGGGGAATGGAATCAGGGTCCTTTGGCTTTGCAGGCAAACGCCATAACCACTAAGCCATCCCTCCAACTGACAGGGTCCATTCTAGATGGAAAGGTTAGCACTTGGGAAAGCATATCTTCCATTCTCTCTGTCTGGGACATTGTGTGTTCTGTTTTCATATGCACAATCGTATTATGAGTCCAGGCCTGCATTGAGCCAATCTCCTTGCCTTTGTTTCCTGAGAGCTAAGACCACAGGCAGGCATCACCCGCCCTGGCATGGTGTCCCTTTCTTCTGACTTATTGCTCAGTGTGTTTTCTTAATTTGAATTACCATATCTTTCCTACATTTACAAAGCTATTCACAATAGTAGATTTGGCAACATGAGATTTTCAGGAATGAAATGTGTCTGTAAGTAAAGAATACAATTGTACATGTTGATCTCATCTAAAATCTACATGATATTTGTTATCTTGTATGAAACTTGGAGTGTGAAGCCTATGGTTTAGGCAAGAAATCAAGACTGGTGTGACAGTATTGTCTTACATCTTTGTTGCCGAAGCAATATGATAAATGAAATCATAGTTGCAGAATAAAAGACAGAAAAGCCCTGCTCCAATGTCTTAGCATTCATTGGTCCAGAAAGTAAAAGGTCTATGTCATTCTAGGATTCAGTGTGTACACACCACAAACACATACTGAAGAAACAGAACTCCATATGGCTATACTTTAAATATTTTAAGGATAAAACTCTGAGAATATAGTCAGATCGTAGGAATAAGGTAAGACACAAGGTTTTACAGATAAGCCAGAATTCTACAGAAAGGCAAAAAGTCATAACAGTGCAAAAGGCCTGAGAAAGAACAGCTATTTGAAGCTGCAATGTGACTTTCAATAGGAAACAAAAGGAGGTCTTACCATGACTTAATGTCTTCAAATTATGCTTCTCTTTTCCAGAGCTGTCCTTCCCAACAGCATAGCCTTCAAGCCCCATGCATTACCATATCACCCATTTGTAACACAAAGCTGGCAGAAATCAGCAACATTTGTTGTTGTTAGTTAGAGTCTCAGGGGAATGGAAATAACAAATATCTCCATCTTACACCAATAATGTATCCCTTAAAGGTTCTTCTGAATACATCTATTATTCTTCCTATTTTGGTTAAATTAGTAATAAAAATGAGACATTATGTGAACCCTCTTATTCATAATTTACACAATTATAGTTTTCTATTTACAGATTTATAGAATATATTTTTAAGTTTTTTATTGGTTTTTTTTTTTTTTCGTCTAGGAAGGGAAGGGTAGAAACTCAGATCAGTTCTCTCATTTATAAGAACTAAGCATCTAGAAAGATCCCTAAACAAGCAACAACAAGACTAAGCCACCTACATTTGAAAACCGTCCTTCTTTCTCTGTTTGCCGTTTTAGTGTTGGGGGTCAAACCAGGGTGACAGGCATGATATACACGTTTTGGATCGCAGAACAGCATCCGCACCCAGGCATCTGGGGCCCAGTTTCATGATGTTGTTCAGACCGGGCTGGACCTGGTGCTATTGCTGTCTTGGCCCCCTGTGTGTTGAAATAATAGCATGCAGCCGGCATGCTGAGAGAAAGCTTGTTCTTTATATGCAGCAGAGTGTTCCTAAGTCCTGGAGGTATCTGACCCCGTTCCGGGAAGAGAGGCAGAAGAGTTGTGAACACAGCTGAGAGTGCCGGTGTTAGGCTGTGGGACTTGATCTGTCGCAGACAGCATGGCTGGTGGTTCAAAGCTGAGTAAGACTTTTAACAACTTCCGGCAGTTTCCACGAAAGACACTGGAGTCCAGAACCTACTCAAGGATGAGAAGCTTTCCCCTGGGCTCTCCTCGTCAGAAGTGTCAACACTGGGTGTCATGACGGGGACCGCAGGGCCATGCAGAAACGGAAGCACTTGATTAAGTCATCTCAGCTCCTGAAATTGAACTGAGATGACTATGTATATTTGGCAAACCAGAAGCTTGATAATAGCAAGAAAAGGTTCTATTTGAAGGGATAAAGTTCATCCTAAATCTTAATTTGTTTACATGAATAATTTTGTGGATACAATGAATAGTCACATAACAAAGAGCACAGAACAGCTGTGGATATGTGACAAGAGCAGCGACAACAGAAATCACAGCAGCAGCAGAAAGGACAAAATGGGAACTAGCAAGCATCCTCCCCGAGGCTACTGACCCACAGTCCACCTGCAAAATTACAACTTACTGGCTTACACTGCTAACTACCAGATCAATGATATGCAACGAGAAACTATATAACTGTGTTCCAAATAATAGAAACAAGTATTAAAAAAAACTAAACTAAAAATAAAATAAAGTAATCCATCAGTCTCAAAGCAGCATAGACAGTAGAAATAATGATTGGTAACTAGAAAATATGTCACAAAATTGTTAAGTAATGCACTTTAGCAATAGGACAGAAGATATGGGAATTAAGAGAGTTCACAAGAAAGTGATAAGTGCTTCACTGTCATCACAGAAAGGAGATAGAGCTTAAAGAATTGAATCAGAATTTGGAAATAGATGAAGTGCTAACTTTCTAAAATTGAAAAATGCTATAAAGTCAAATATTCAAGCAAAACTTGGAACAGTTGGCGTGAACATAGGAATAAATACAGACTTGGATAATAGTATAGAATCCACAGAAACACAAAGAAGAAAATTTTTGGTTTAGTGAGGCAAAGATTAATATAGACAGATAAAATGTGAACAGGTATGGAAAAGGTAACTAATATAATTTTTAGGAAAAAATCCCTACTGAACGTAATAAATCAATAAAATATAAATAGAAAAGACAACAGAATTCATCATTAAATTATATTCCATAAAATAAGAGTCTGCGTAACATTTAAAAGGTAAGAAATATACTTTAGCACAGTAATACATGGTTATGTCAATAATGGAAGCACAAGGTTTAATAAAATTCTTCACTGTACTTGTAAATGAACATATGTACAATAGAATGAACTCCCTATAGCTGCAGAAAATTTATAATAAACAACATGATATGATGCTGAAAACAAGACACAAATGCTCACTACTCTTTTTCACATTGTGTTAAAAAGCCTCACCGACACAGAGGGAGATCAAAGGTAAGATAAATAATAAAGAAACATTAAAAATATTAAAACATGGGTGAATTAGGTGAACAAACGTATCCAAAATTATTTGTAGATGTACGTTTAGAAACAAAAGTCCACAAATCCAAATGTTACTAGGCATAAGACTAACATGTAAAAATTATTCAATGATATAATTAACACAATTAATTTCTATGCTGTTGTTTTGTTCTGCTTGTGCCTATCAGAATGCATATGTTGAAGCCACCCAACATGACAAGATTTGAAGTCTGTCCTTCTAGAAGTGGTCATGGTTCCATGTGGTCATGAAGGTGGGTCCCATTAAAGGGTAATATCTTTACAAGGAGAACAAAGAGCAAGGGAACACAGTGCTTCTCTTTGTCTTCCCTCTTCCCTTCCCTTCCCTTCCCTTCCCTTCCCTTCCCTTCCCTTCCCTTCCCTTCCCTTCCCTTCCCTTCCCTTCCCTTCCCTTCCCTTCCCTCCTCTCCTCTCCTCACCTCTCTTCTCCTCTCCTCTCCTCTCCTCTCCTCTCCTCTCCTCTCCTCTCCTCTCCTCTCTTCTCCTCCCTTCTCTTCCCTTCCCTTCCCTTCCCTTCCCTCCTCTCCTCTCCTCTCTTCTCTCTCTCTCTCTCTCTCTCTCCTTATATCTCACTCTCTCAAATAAATAAATAAAATTGAAAAAAATAAAAATTAAAGCTTTTGGGGCTGGGCGTGGTGGCTCATGCCTTTTATCTCAGCACTTGGGAAGCAGCTTATTTCTTTCTGTGTTGATTTCTCAGTGTCCTACAACAGAAACATTTGGTGACTTCAGCAATAGGGTTTTACCATATAATTCTTGTGGGCAACCAAAAGCCTTGGAAATAGCTTGAATAGTTTTGGGGTTGTGAGGGGCCTCACTGACCAACAACTCACTGGAGATGGCAGTGGGACTTTTACATAACAATTTATGTTTTCTGGGTACAGCTGTATCCATCCCCACAGAGTACATCTTCCCAAATTCTCTTTTTAGATAGATAGATAGATGATAGATAGGTAGGTAGATGATAGATAGATATACGTAGATAGATAGATAGATAGATAGATAGATAGATAGATAGATAGATAGATAGATAGATAGATAGATAGATAGATAGATAGATAGATAGATAGATAGATAGATAGATAGATAGATAGATAGATAGATAGATAGATAGATAGATAGATAGATAGATAGATAGATAGATAGATAGATAGATAGATAGATAGATAGATAGATAGATAGATAGATAGATAGATAGATAGATAGATAGATAGATAGATAGATAGATAGATAGATAGATAGATAGATAGATAGATAGATAGATAGATAGATAGATAGATAGATAGATAGATAGATAGATAGATAGATAGATAGATAGATAGATAGATAGATAGATAGATAGATAGATAGATAGATAGATAGATAGATAGATAGATAGATAGATAGATAGATAGATAGATAGATAGATAGATAGATAGATAGATAGATAGATAGATAGATAGATAGATAGATAGATAGATAGATAGATAGATAGATAGATAGATAGATAGATAGATAGATAGATAGATAGATAGATAGATAGATAGATAGATAGATAGATAGATAGATAGATAGATAGATAGATAGATAGATAGATAGATAGATAGATAGATAGATAGATAGATAGATAGATAGATAGATAGATAGATAGATAGATAGATAGATAGATAGATAGATAGATAGATAGATAGATAGATAGATAGATAGATAGATAGATAGATAGATAGATAGATAGATAGATAGATAGATAGATAGATAGATAGATAGATAGATAGATAGATAGATAGATAGATAGATAGATAGATAGATAGATAGATAGATAGATAGATAGATAGATAGATAGATAGATAGATAGATAGATAGATAGATAGATAGATAGATAGATAGATAGATAGATAGATAGATAGATAGATAGATAGATAGATAGATAGATAGATAGATAGATAGATAGATAGATAGATGATAGATAGGTAGGTAGATGATAGATAGATATACGTAGATAGATAGATAGATAGATAGATAGATAGATAGATAGATAGATAGAGATATATGAAATAAGTTTCCTTATGGCTTATTCACAACAAATTTTGTTTTTGTTTTTATTCACCCTCCTCTGCATATGTAAATTATTTAAGAATTCATACACATCACACAGACATAGATTCTTAAAGCTATTAGAACTCAACACTCAGCAAATCCTCTAAAAGTAACACTATAGAAGCACTGATATAGCTGTACACTTAGAATGAACAAGTAGAAAATTTAAAATAATAAATCTATTCATAAAATAGCATGAAAAATTTAAACTACATTCAAGCAACTTTTATGAATAAATGAAAATGGCAATATAAAGTAAACATTATTTGGAAAAAAAAGTATCTGAATATGTAAAGATGATTTTTTTTGTAAAATTGGCTAGAATTCAAATATTCATAGGAAAAACGGTTTAAGTGGGTCGTTGTTAGTTTTAAAAAAGTCATAAATTGACCCTAAATTATTTTGATAGATGACAGTACCTCCAAATACTCAAACCAAATTTGTGAAAGGATAAAAATGAGAACATGAAGTATCCAATTTCAAAATTTACTCTAAGAGCAGAGTCATCACGACAGTGTGATATGAGTATGAGGACAAGTAGAACAATCAATGGGACAGAACGCAAAGTTCAGAAATAAAACCTTATTCTAATGGTTAACTGCATTTTGACAAAATTGCTATAAAAACTCAGTGTGAAAAGGACAATCTTTTACAAATAATATTGATACAATTGGACAGTCACGTTTTCAAAAGAGGATTTAGGTCCTTATGACATACACATATGATGTGAATGTCTTCCCAAAGTTCAGGTGTTGGAAAATTAAACTCCAGTGGACCCATATTGGGAGACAGGTGGTAATTGTATGTCAGTTAGTGGTGAATATCATGAGTGAATTAATTCACATGCAGGTTTTTGGTGGTGGTTTGATGGTAAAGTGTCCTCCATAGCCTCATGTGTTTGCGATTAAGCCTCATATTATCCCAGCTGGTGGGGCCTTTGGAAGGCAGAGCCTTGCTGGAGGAGGTGTGTCATGGATTTTACAGTGCAGCCCACCTTACCAGTGCGAGCTAGCCAGCTCACTCTTGCTGCTTCCTCCCAGCTGATGTGACAAGATGGGACGCCTGCATTTCTGCTCTTCAGTGCCGTCGCTACCTTGATGAAACGTCCCCTCCTGACGTGAAGCTCAAGTAAAAATCTTCCTTCCATAAGCTGCATCTGGTTCAGTGTTCTGAGCCAGCAGTGAGTAGGTAACTGCTGAAGTCAGTCAGCTTGAATGAGTCTCTCTTAAATTCTAGGCCATCCCTTCTGCCTTCGCACAGTACTCCTAGGCTGGCGCTACACAGAGCCCTGTGCCAGATTCTGGCACCACGCTCTGCAGCTTCCAACACTGTGAACCAACCATGAACTTTTATTCCTAATAAACAACTTAGTCTCCGGTGTTCTTTTATAGCAGTACAGTGTACTGCTATAATTCAGTCATCACCTATCACTACTGAGCAGAGTAATGAACATGATCACCCATTTATATACCATTACACCTATCACTACTGACTAGCGAAATGAACATTATAACCCATATATATACCATTACACTCACATGAGCAGGGTTGTCATATTAAAGTCTGAATGTTGATAGTCAGCTGTCCGCTAGCCTTCAGCCCAACAGATAACTCCATTTCTTGAGTTCCCTAGGGGAAGTTGCTCTCAGAGGCGCAAGGCCGGTTTTGGCTGGATGGCATGGGATTCTGAGCACAGTGAGACTGGTCATGAGTGAGGACGCCCCTGGGAGCCTGCCAGTCGTGGCGGCCAGGGCCTGGGGCAGAGCAGAACTGCTCATCAGAAGAAAAGGGGCTTAAAAAAAAAGTACTTGGTTGGTCACTCAATCCAATCAATAATACATTAATCTATACTTTTGTGTTGTTGTTTGTTTGTGTTTTGAAGTAGGGTCTCACGCAAGCTCAGGCTGACCTGGAATTCACTATGTAGTCTCAGGGTGGCCTTGAACTCATGACAACCCTCCTCTGCCTCCGGAGTGCAAATGCTGGGATTAAAGGTGAGTGCTACCACTTCCAGTCTAATCTATGCTTTTTATATGTTGTGACATTCCTATTGGTGTCAGAGGGATTGCTTATGAGGCAACAAAACCAGCACTTCCCCCATTTATTATATTTTAGTTTGAGTAATTTACTCATGGCATTATTATTAAGCATACACTAAGTAGCCAAATAGACTGGATTTCACTTTATTATTTTATCATAGTTTAGGTAGCACCCCACAGTCCCATAGGCTTAACAATGTAATTTTGTCCCCAGGTATTCCCCTGTATCTTTACAAGTCTTGTGTCTACACTAGTATAAAAGCATTACTGTATGTTAAGTCTAACATACTCAGAATTTTTTCTATGGATTATCTACACTGGGACTTACCTGTGGAGAAATGTGTTTAAATACCTCTTGTCCTTAGAAATGAAAGTCTGATAATGAGAGTGGGGGTTGTATGTACCATATCCTCCTAGACTAATGTGCTTGAACACTGCACCTCCGGCTGGTGGCTATTACAGGGAAGGTTATGGCATTTTTAGGAGATGGAGCCTTACCAAAGAAAGGCAGACCCTGAATTGTTACAGTACAGTCCCACTTGCAATTCATCTCTCTCTCTCTCTCTCTCTCTCTCTCTCTCTCTTTCTCACTCTCTTCTTCCATCCTTCAGACATGACAGTATGGCACTAGTTTCCTGTGACTGCCATGTTTTACCCACCATACTGAAATTCTCAAAACTTTAAGCTGAAAATAAACTCTTTCCTATTTTATACTGCTTCTAGTCAGCTATGTTGTCCCAGTAATAAGAAACTAAGTGATAACAATGATTATGGGTACACAGGTTGCCATTATGACAGGCGTGGTGACAGCATTCAGCATTGGGACCTGAGAATACATGTTGACATAATAATTTAACAACAGCATGCCTCCATTACCTCTGTCTGAATAAAAACTTAATAGCAAAATATGTAAGTTTTGAGTCTGAGTCATAGCTCAGTTCTTGCCTAACCTGTGAAAGGACTTATGTGTGGATCCCCAGCACCTCATAGAAGACGATGCTTTAAGTTTATCCGTCTGACACTGATATTGATAAGATGAACTCCAACAATTTAGATTACTTATAATTTTAGAATTAAAAAAATCCTTTTTTTTTTGTAAAATATGACCTGTAGTGGGAAAGTTGCTGAACCGTTGTATATTTGATTAGAAACAGCTGGACATTTGTGTAGCCACTTTTAACATCTCAGTAAAAGGCTGTTTCCTCAGTTCATTGAAACAGATTAGGTTTGGAAGAAAACAGCACGTGAAGAGAAAGGAGATACATTTCATCTTGAACTTCTCCACATCTCCTTTGTGGTGATGTTGATAGTGTCAGAAGACACAAATTTTATAGCAAAGTTGTTACATTAGAATAAAGTAAATTTCACTCAATGCAGCTTGCCCATGTGTCCGAATATGCAACCTAAGCTGAGGCTCGGGGCCTGGGACAACTAACCAAGTCTCCATCAAGTAGAGCAGTTAAAGTTTTAGCCAAACAGAATAAGCTATGATCATTTAAGCTACTTGCCTAGGCTGCTACCATTTTCTTTCTTCTTTAAAATATTTTATTATTTATTTATTTGAAAGAGAGAGAAAGAGAAAGGGAGGGAGAGAAGGAGGCAGATAGAAAGAAAGAGACAGAATGGGCATGCCAGGGCTTCTAGCCACTATGAACAAACTCCAGATACATGCACTACCTTGTGCTTCTGGCTTTATGTGGGGCCTGGGGAATTGAACCTAGGTCCATTGGCTTTGTGGTCAAGCATCTTAGCCATTAAGCCATGATTTAAGTTTTTAATTCATTTTAATGTATAATTTTAGTATTGACAACTTCCATCCTTACAGACAATAAACCATAATTCCCTCCCCCACTTTCCCCTATATTCCCTCCCTCAGTCTGTTAATCTGTCTTTTATTTTGATGTCTTTGTATTATTCTCGTATTATGAGGGTCTTGTGAAGGTGTTGCTAGGCACTATGAGGTCATGGATATCGAGGCCAATCTATGTCTGGACAGTTGCATTGTAAGGAATTATACCCTTCCTTTGGCTCTTACATTCTTTTTGCCACCTCTTCTGCAATGGACCCTGAGCCTTGGAGGGTATGATAAAGATGTTTTAGTGCTGGACATTCCTCCGTCACTTCTTCTTAGCACTATGTTGCCTTTTGGGTCATCCCAGTGGTCATTGCCATCTGAAAAGAGAAGCTTCTCTAACCAAAAGTGGAAGTAGCATTAACATATGAATATGAATATTAAGTGTAGTACTTACTGGGCATAAGTATAGAATTTTCTGTCTGCATGGTGGAACAATGTGTCTCTGAATCATTCTTATTCCTAATACTGTCGAGTTCACAAATAATCCACATTTTATATTTAATTGAAGCAGGATAATTATTTAATGTGACTTCCTGATCACATATCAACCATCAAGAATGAAATACCTAGAAGAAGAAAAAATCTTCAATAAGATGAGACTATACTATCCCAAACTAAATTCTATAAGTACAGTTCTAAGTAAAAAAATCTTAATAGTTTTAAGAAACTATAATGGTATGATTGATTACTAATTCAGTACAATGGGAGATGTTGATGATACAATTAAAGTTTTCTCAAAACCCAATAATAGTCATCCATCCAATTAAAAAACAGACAAAACACTCAACACTTCTTCAAAAGTTAGTCAAGTGATCAATTATCATATGAAAAAATGTTCAGTATTACTAATCTTTAGGGAAATACAAACTGTGGTGTGATGAATATGAGGCTTCCCAGAACATCATCCCTGAATACGCTGGAGTTGACACGGTTGTGGGCAAGGCCATTCCAGAGCTGAATTGGAAACTCACTGGCATGGTCTTCATGTTTCCATCCTCCATGTGTCTGTTGTGGGTCTGACTTGCCACCTGGGGGACACTACTGTGTATGGAATGTCCCCTGAAGGGTATCCTGCACTATACCCGGAACCCACTTCTCTCCGGTGACTAATCATAACAGCAGCTGGGGCCCATGGTATAGACTACTTTTAAAGCTCATTTCCTGGTATGACAAGGAATTTGGCTGCAGAGGCAGAATGCTGCGCATCATGGTCCACATGGCCTCGAAGGTGTGAAAAGTGCTGGTCCAAATCCTACAGTGATAACAGTAGAGGATGAGGAAGGTCCTCAGCCCCTAAAATGATGAACAGCTCACTTCTCTGTACAGCCTCTATCTCAGTCTCCTTGGAATATGACTCTGTCACTTCCATCCATGAAATTCACAGAAACCACACCCCAAAATTGAATATAAAGTTAGTATATGATATAGCAAGTCAACTATGAGCAAAAAAAAATATAGTCAGAGGTATGAGTGGATATCTGTACTCCCATACTCATAGCAGTAATATTCAAAATACTATTGAGAAAAACTTGTCAAAAGCTGAAAACAACCCTTGTATTCTTCAGTAGATGACTGGATCAATAGAATATAGCATATGGACCACAGGAATTTTAGTTTATAATAAGGAAATGGATTCTGAAACATGCTATAAGAATGATAATCCTAAAAGATAAGCTCAATTTAAAAAAAGCAGATAAAATGTTACATAACTTTATTTGTATTACATGCATGTCTGGAGTATACATATTTATATATTAAGAAAGGAATTTAAAAGTGAGGAACTTGGAAAAGTAGTAAATGGGAGTTATTTTTATGATTGCAGAGTTTTTAGTTAAGGAAGTTGGAAGATTTCTATAGAATTGTGAACATGCTCAAAACTTACCATAAAACCATGTAAATGCTACAAACAGGAAATGCTACATTAGCATCAGCATACACTGCCTCAATTACAAATATCTCATGAATTAGCTTGTCCATGTTTATTGTATATGCTTTCTGGAGGTGGTGTCTATGGGCTTGTATTTGGATTGTATTTCTCATTTTGGTCTATTTCTTGTGACTTGACGCTTCCTCTTTTACCTGCTCTACAGGCAATCAGAGCAGTCTAGTCCCTGGTCTCCCTGAACTTGAGGATGGCATGTAACTTTCATTTCCTGCTGGACTGTGTGTGTCAATTTCAGGAGAAGCATTTAATTTCCAGTATTTGCTTCTCAAGCTGGCTGTCTGCAACCATAGTAACTTTAAAAGTGCACTGCAGAAAAATTGAAGTTAACACATCCAGAACAGGTGCTATGAAAGGCACTCAGGTGGTACTGGGGTTGTAGCTCCATAGGAGAGTACTACCTAGCCCCAAAAAAGTCTGTGTTCTGTCCCCAGTGCCATAAAGGAGTCAGCCAGATCTTCATTTGACTGAAGATACAGCATCTAAATTTTTGTAATTGCTAGCACTTACTTACTTGATAAAGCAAATTCAAATACATAGCATAACATCAAATGCATATCATATCACATGATCAAAAGTTAAAGCATGTGATGTCATCATCTATGATTCTAATGGTGACAGAATATATATGCAACAGGACCATGTTATAATTGAAAATTTAAAATATATACAATATTTAAGTACTAATAATCTATGTGTCATAACAATTTATATAGAGAGTCATACAACATGGAATTAACTTCAAATTGAATACATCTAAAAAACATAAACCATATATTGCTCAGTGACATATAAAATATAAGCAATATAAATTCTGTGCTGAAACTTTAGCATAGCTTAGTCCTTTTTGAAAAACATGAATTTAAAGACATAGTAACAGGAGATTTTATAACATTTTGAGCTCAAAATGCACATTATATGAACCAAGTTCCAATTCTAAATAGTTAGCAGAGATCCATATGCACTGTTTACAATACTCCAGACAGAACTAGTGCTGCTAACGGAGACTTCGGCATTTAAATAATGCTTGGCTTGCTACTTCAGAAGTCAGCTCATATGTTTCTTATGCATTAATGATATAAAAACCTGTGAATTCTAGTCTTGGAAAAAATCTCAGCCTCAGTGAGCATATAAACTGTGTTTTTTTAAGAGACCACAGAGATGAATTAAACTGTGCTCATATTCCTGACCCAAGAAAATATGAGTGATAAATGCTATTTAAAGACAGTCTGATATGGGTAATATCTTATATTCTAATAGATATTTAATATGTACTTGGGTGGGAGTAAACATTTTAAATAGTAGACAAGCATCATTATTTATTAATAACTAAAAGATGTCATGGTAGACTCATAACACTTACCAGCTAACTTATAATACTAACACTTGTTAATGTAGACTTCAAACAACAGACATTAACCTACATTATGGATGGAGTGTAAATTGACATGATAACTGTAGAAAATAAATGTGTTGATATACTCTACCCCATCAATTAAAGATATGTGCATAAGCAAAGAGATATATAACAACCTTTCTGTCAATGTTGCTGATATTCACTGACATCCAAAATTAGAAGCTATCATCATTTATCATCTATCTACCATCTAACTATCTATGTATCATATATATGAAATATAAACTGTTACATGAACATGA
Organism: Dipus sagitta; assembly: GCA_036346955.1. Lineage (NCBI taxonomy): Eukaryota > Metazoa > Chordata > Mammalia > Rodentia > Dipodidae > Dipus > Dipus sagitta. The sequence continues at coordinate 39,916,251 of CM070784.1, forward strand.
TCAAATACTGTAAACCACCAGTTAAAAATAATCATGTAGGTTAAAACATAAATTTTAAACTAATATTTAAAAATAGTGGGGGGAAACCTCAACTTTCCACTTTAAGGAAGGAAGCTGGTTTTCTCTGCCAAGTATAAAATTGGTGTTCTATTAGCTTTGGTAAGAAGATATTCCTCCCAGATTTTGACAGTACATTGACTGACTGCCTTTGTTTGAAGTGTCAGAATTTTGTCTATTATAAGTATACATTTGAGAGAAATGTGCCATAACCCACTTTCTTTTTCAGTAAGTACCTTATAATTTTTAAAGACTAAATACCTCTTTTGAAATAAAAGTTATTCAAAGTTAAAGAAACAATAAAGTAAATGAAGACAAAGTGCCACTGTTCCTATGTACTAGTAAAAACATTCTTAAAATAAAACAAGGTTTAATTTGCTAGGATATACTACAAACCATAAGCTACATAGTGCATTTAGAAATACATGATCTCAAAATATTGGTATAACACTTTGCACATCAAAAATTGTAAGGAGGGCTGGAGTAATGGCTTAGTGCTTAAGGCATTTGCTTGTGAAGCCTAAGGACCCAGGTTCAATTCTCCAGAACCCATGTAAGCCAGATGCACAAGGTGCACATGCACCTGTTAGTTTGTAGTAGCTGGAGGCCTTGGTGTGCCCATTCTCTCTCTCTCTCCCCAGCTTTCTCTAATAAATAAATTAAATTTAAAAAATTATAAGGAGTATAATAGAGTTAATTTCCTTCATGAAGTTAAACTTTGAAAAAATTATTATGTCAAATAATTCACTCTTATGAATGGCAAATATTATTTAATAAATAAATGAATAACTAAATTGTCTATGTAATGAGAAAATAGAAAAAAACTGAGTGAAAGAAATTGTTAAAAGGAACAAATGAGTTCAAATGTTTGCAGAAAAGTATAAGTCAAACTGAGGGAACGAACTATAAGAATGAAATATGGGGATGGAATTTGGGAAAGAACTGTGGAATATTTCTTATGGACCATATAAGTAACTTTTTTGAGATTATTGCTTTGAGATGCTAATTTCCTTAATTGTAAGTTGCCCTAAAGTTTATCATACAACTATGGAATACACCCACTTAAAACAATGTGATTAGGTTTTCTCTGCCTTGGCCTGAAGAGCGTAGGTGAACAATATTGGCAATGTTTGGAAATGCTCTGACTTCTTAACCTATACTTTTTAGCCAAATTTCTCTGTGGCCTGGTTAGACTCTCAACTCAGAACAAGCACACATGGATAATAAGTGCTGAGCATAGAACTGAAGATGAGGTCAATAACTAAGAGTACAAAAAAATTGTTGAAGACAATAGGTGGGCTAATGTGACTGCATTTGTGATCTGAGTTATAAAACCAAATACCTTCACTTAACACATGTGGAAGAATTATCCAAAGTTGAACGTAAGTTCTTTACTCATGGAATGTTCTATCCAGTCAGGTACTGCTGTTTTTTTGTTCAAGAAAAATGCCAGCAAGTACCTGTATGCAGAAAGCTAGAGCTGCCATAAGATCAGAGCCTAGGCAACAGCAGGTGCAGTTGGTTCACACTTGGCTTAGCAAAACTTTGTGTCAGCTTTTGTTTCCTCTGGCTGCTACTAGAGGCAGCTAGCCTACTCTTATATAAAGGTTAGATTTCTTAGAATTTCATGGATTTGAACGCCAAATAGGCAAATTTAAATGTATTCAGTCAATTGTGAAAGAGAAATTTAATGATAAAAGCAATGGAATTGAAGAAAATGTGTTCAAAAAAGAAATATGTCTGATATTGTGCTTTGAAATTATTTTCCTTTCTGAAATATGCAAGCCAGAAGAATTTTAATATTACACTGAGAATGCCAAGATAGATATCCTCCGTGCAAGTCCCGGTCAGTATTTCACCATATGTTCTTTATTTGTTTGACAATGATGAGGACAGAAAAGCTGAGAGGAGACTGAAGCTTGTTTCTGTGTGATGGGATATAAGTACAAATATATTCTTATGATTACTAGGAAGTGGCCATTACTGTGATCGGCAATTTGATTTCTATGTTGGTGCAACTCTGGCCAAGTAGCAAAGGCATCTTTCAAAGACTTTTGTGCCATCAGGGTAATGCACTCCCAATCTGTTTTCCAGTACTTGTGTGAATGATAGAAGCCTGGGAATCTGTCCCAGTTTTTCCAAGACCTGATTATTCAATCTTTATGATTATCCACTTCTTCTTTTGCTTTTGGGAAGTGATTTAATTAGAACTGTTCAATACTAAGGTATCTCTATTCATTGGACTAATGCAAAATTTTACTTGTAAAATAAATCTTATATATTAGTTCTATACTCATATGATATTCTGCTTCTGATTTTTGGTTAATAGGAAGGCGAGGTGAATCTAATGAACAATTACTATGAAACTCCTGAGAAATAGTAGTTGTATCATCTCAATTGAATTAATTTGGTCATTTATAAAATATCAACTGATTTGTTAAAAACATCAGGGTCATTTGCTTCCCAAGATGGCTAGTTCCTCAGAACAGTTAAACACAAAATAATGTCTTTAGGTGCCATTTGTTTTACAGAGTAAAGGAACACTGATAGAAATGTGTGTACAAATATAATAATTATTGTGTGTATGAATATAAAGAACAAACAAAGAAGAAAAATGCAATAGCATTAGTGACCAGTATTAGGTTAAAGATAAGAAGTTCAGGAGGGTACCATAAATAGAATGGAGAACTGAAGTCAAAGAAGGGGATTCTGGGAAGTTTGGTCAATGGCAGACTGAAAAGTGAGGGGTGAAGATATGTTACACAGAACAATAGCAGCTCTCGGGAGGCTGAGCCACACAGACGCTACAAATCAGGTCAGCCCATGCTCCTGAGGAGAGAAAAAAAAAAAAAGGAAGGGAAAGAGTATGGAAAAAGAGAGAGATGGAGAAAGAATGAGAGTGGACTGAAACCATGGATATTGTATAAATCAGGAATATCTGTAAGAGGGAAAAAGAGCTGAGTGGAGACATAGGATATTCCAATGCATTGGCCAGAGTATTATATTTGTCTCATTACACATTTCTAAGTTAAGATTGCATACATATACACACACACACACCACCACCACCACCACCATCATCACCACCACCCCAAAAGAGATTTAACAAAAGGTTTCTCTACATGATCCTAAACATCTAGTGCCTTAGAGATTGGGAAACAAACAAACAAAAAAAAAAAAAAAAATGGAAGAACAGTTGAAACAGAACTTGTATGAGAGTAAAAGGATTCTCCAAAGATCCATGAGTTTGTTGAAAGAAAAACCTCAGGGCCGTGGTGGGCTACCTCCCTGTGTGCTGTTCATCTAGTAGCTGCTGGAGACCCCGTTATCAGAAAGGCTACCAACACTGTTGTTGTTTGCTGGAACTCGATCGCAAGTCCCTATTTCTGAAGATACTACAGCATGTGTACAGGACGATCTAGCTGTAACTGAGCGGGAAGCTCCTTCTCCTGGCTGGCTTCTCCATGGGTATTTTTTGGGTTGTGTGAAACACGTGTCAGGACAGACTACTTGTGTCCGCATTAATGTGCTGCGGTCTAGGAGAATGACTACGGGAAGTCACTGAGTGTTACAGGTGAGTGTTCTCATCAGTAAGACGGAGGAAAGCAGTGACGCAACAGTTTACAGTGGGGAGAAACAAGTCAAGGTGTTGACAGCTTTGAAACTCGAAAAAGGAAAAGTGGTTACTCGGTTGCTGGAAGACTAAGGAATCGATAACATGATACTGAAGTGACCCGGGAATTAATAACTTCAGGAAGGAGCTCAACAGAAAGCCAACAGGCTAGCAAGTATGCCAAGAGACTGCCAATAATTAGTTAGCCATGAGTTCACTTTCTAGGACTGGTAAGAGAATTCAATGAACTGGCCTGTTCATTGAGGAGATTTATAATCAAACCTATTAATAAGATAAAAACTAAGGAGCTGATAAACTTATTTATCCTTAACTCAAAACCATCACTGATTAATTTTTCTCCTTATTTTCTTTTTTTTTTTTTTTTTTTTTTTGGTTTTTCAAGGTAGGGTCTCACTCTAGCCCAGGCTGACCTGGAATTCACTATGGAGTCTCAGGGTGGCCTCGAACTCATGGCGATCCTCCTACCTCTGCCTCCCGAGTGCTGGGATTAAAGGCGTGCGCCACCACGCCCGGCTTCTTATTTTCTTAATAATAAATTCCAAACACCTGCAATGAATTACTAGTGACAAAACTGTTAAACCTTTGACAACATGGTGTAGAAATTTTAGCACTCATCTAATTTGATGTTTTTCTTTTCACTTTTTCTGTAAGAATATGCTCCCATTTAAAAATCACTGTGCCAAGCTCAGTATCTCTGTAAATAGTTCTACTCTCTGCATGTGTTACACTCCTCCTTCCTGTATGAGGGCGTGTATTCCTCAAGTGTATTGTTATCTGCAATCTTTCTGTTTTTGCAATGTAGGCACTTAGATCTATGAACTTCCCTCTGTCTTTATTGTAATCCACAGATTTTAATATGTTGTATTTTTATTTTTACTCAAATCTAGCATCTTTTTTAAAGTTTTTCTTCTTGATATACTTGATGACCAATTATTTCTTCAATAATTAACCACTAAGCCATATCTCCAGCCCTTGGATAGTTGTCAGATAAAATACAAAGAGATTTTTCAAGTTTCCTTATTTGTTGAGACTTACTAGTTGTACTAATTGTGATAAATTTTAGAGATCATTCCATGAACTACTTAGAGGAGTCTGTTCTGTACTACTTCAATATTTTTTTAAAATATTGCCAGGTCCATTCGATCTGTACTATTACTCAACTCAAATATTCCTCTACTCTACTTATTCTTTGTTCAGATCTCTCTATTAGTGAGAGAGTGCTATTGATATTGCGCACCATTACTTTGTTGGGATTAATCTTTGAGATTGTATTGAGTAGAATTTGTTTTATAAAACTAGTTGTACCTACCTATGGTTGGTTTGTGCATTGTAATGTCCTCTTGGTGTATTGTTAACATAAGCAGTATGAAGTGACCTTTATCTCTTCTGTTTAATTTTGGTTTGAAGTCCATTTTGCCAGATATTAGAGCATCCATGCCTGCTTATTACCTGCTTTCATTTGCTTGGAATATATTTTTTTTCTATTATCCTATTTTACACTTGTGACAGTCTTTGATTATAAGGTAAATTTCTTATCAAAAAGATATGTCCTGTATTCTAATGCAGTCTGCCTGTCTGTTTTTAGACTAGCAGTAAATTTATCTAATGATTTTTATCATTGAAAGATTTTCTTTCTCCTGTTACAAGAAATATTTTTGCTGGGTAAAGTAGTTTGTAAGGGCATCTCTGTTCTTTTGAAAGTTTAAATATATCAATAGAAGCCTTTCTGTATTTTAGAGTTCCTATTAACAACTTTTTTTTTTCCTGACGGAGCTGCTTTTAAAGTTGACTTGACCTGATGTTTATTTCTTGCTTACAACTTTCAGTATCCTTCCTATGTTCTCATAATTCAGTATTTTGACTATATCATAAGGAAGTTTCTTTTGTGATCCCATTTGGTATTCTGTATACCTCCTATACCTTGATGGGCATCTCTGTCCCCAAACTTGGAAAAATTTATATATATAATTTATATATATATATATATATATATATATATATATATGTATATATATTCTATGCTATTGGCCTGAGATTTTTTTTATTGTTCTATGCCCAATATCAGAATACTTAGTGTTCTCATGGCCTAACAGATTTTTCTTGTATTCTGTTCCTATATATATGAATATACATAAAAATATAAACTTCTCATTGTTTTGACTAATTCATTACTCTACTTTGTCTACAAGGCTTGATATTGTCTTCCATTTGAATCAATCTACTGACCAAGCTCTCTTATGACAATCTTTGTACAGTTATTTTATTTTTTTCTTCATTTCTAACTTCATTTTGGTTAATTTTTCTTCAGGATTTCCATCTCTTCATTGAATTGAATGTTCACATCCTGGTTTGACTCTCCCATTTCACCTAACTGTGTTATCTTAGAATTTGTGTTGGCATTTGCTTGTGTGTTCTTGAATTTATTCCATATTTCATTCTTATGAGTCTTATTTATTTATATATATTTATAATCATTTTTGAGTGTTTTGCCTGACAAAGTTTTATTACCACCATCTGCAAAAAGAATCTTCCTCAACAAAAGGCAAGAATAGAACTAACCGTGGTATATAGACTGTTCATTAGTCAGGCTTTCAGGAATGCCTGTGTTGAGTATTTGGTGTGTGTGTGTGTGTGTGTGTACACTAATGAGTATGAGAGTGTGTGTGCTCACGTGTGTGTGAGTATGTGTGTATGACTGTGCTTATTTGTGTGTGTGTGTTTGCACGTGCACGTCCAATATGCTGTGCTTTGTGCTTCTTGAAGCTCAGTCTTGGCGGTCCGTGGTGCTATTTGTGGATAGGGGAGGGAAGATCTCAATTCAGTTGCAATTGTGCCCAACATCCTAAGGGTGTCCTCACTCCAATGGCAAGAAGGCCAGCTACTAGAGAGAGGGAAGGGACTGAGTTCTGGGGAGAAGCTCAGTACCTCAATTCACCCAAGGTTCCAAGTTTGATGGTAGAAATGGTGGCCTCACAAGATTGGCCTAACCTGTGAAGCTATTTGTGCAAATAACAAAAATAAATAAATAATAACAACATGGTATAATGCTTGTCTGTTTTTTATTCATGCAAACCTTTCATTATTGAATTCTTTTATTTATTGCCTCAGTCCAAAATGGAGACATATGGGCACGCTGCAGGCATGCACACCCTCTGCTGTTTGGTACTGATTCTCTGCCTGCAGAATGATTCGCAGTAACACTCTGGTAACTTCTGCAGAAGGGGCTTTCCCTTTAATTTTGTTTAAAAACTTATGCATCCCTATAACAATTTTAAGATACATTAGTCAAGGAATAGCTTAAATGTATGATTCAATTCAGATGGGATTTTTTTGATTTTAAACCTGTCTACTATTCATATTGTTGAACAATTTTATAACTGTCCACTGCACATAACCTCATATAGAATATCTCCCACAGAGAGTAAACAGTCATCACTTTCTCATCTGTTTCAATTTTCTATTCCTGTCAGTTACCTTTTCTTGGCTTGCCATGGAAATTCATAAGTGTCAGTGTGGGTTCATTTGTATTCCTGTTTCCAAACATCAAATAAAGTCATCCGTAAATTAATTTTACAAGCAATTAAGTTCTTCCAAGTCAATACTTTCTAAATTGATTTCTCTTTTACAATCAAGGCACAGTTTATGTTCATATTATATCATTAGACACAGCTCTTAGCTGTTTGCTATTTTCTTTTGGCTTTCTGCATTTTATGTTTCCAAATTTCTTTTCACCTATTAAAAATCTGCGCTACAACACAGCATCCTCCATGTTTGTTTACTAAAGTCAGGCTAATGTAGAGCCAAAACCAAATATGTCAAGAGCTGATGCATTTGCTGAAGGGAAGGAGGAGTGCCCTGTCCAGTTGAAGTGTCATATAATAATGCTGAAAGGAACAACTCCGATGCGTGGGAAAAGGCGGCTCACGGGGTAAGTAAGCAGGCCTCAATGGGGCAGCACTGATGCATGAGAACTTCTGAAAGCCAAAGCAAGATGATAGAAGACTTATGTCCTCTTGGTAATTGTTTCTTCACTAATGTTACAATAACAAAATAGTTTACATTGGGCAATTTATAAATAAGAAATATTGTTCAGTTTCAAAAACTTCTCAGTCCAATAAATATGTCTGCTGAGGCTGCAGTTCTCGTATGTTGAACCTTTTCTGCGTTGTCAGATGGGAGCAGGGAAACCTTGTTCTGAAAGCCTCATTTATAAGAACACTAATGCCTTTAATAAAGGCTCTAATCACATGAACTTATCAAATCCCAAATCTCACCATGGGGGTAGATTTTGATACAAGAATTTTGAAAGACATGGATAGATAACCATATATCCCATTTTTCTTATACCCCTTTTCCTAGACAAGGCAAGTTCCTAGGCACGCACTGTATAGTTATGCTATCTACACAACTTGGAGGACCCAGGCTTTTATGTCCAATGACATTAGAAAGTTGCAGATATGAACATGGATGGGCTAAACACATAAGGTAACATTATGATGTGAAGAGTTAGTGCACTGCCGAAGGAGGCAACGTATCATATTACAAGTCTAATGTGATTCCATCAAGAAATGATAATATTTGGGATATTTTGTACTGAATAAAACATATTTCTAAAATTACTTTCATTTATTTCTCTTCGCTTTTCTAAATGCATGTGCTGGGAAACACCAACTTGCATTCATGACTGTTATTACATCCTTTGATCCTCTTAGGCTCTGGGAAGTTATAAGACAAGTGCTTATCATAGATTTTCAGCCTTTGCAAGGTCTTGGTGCTGGCTGCCCTGTCCTCAGAGCACAGTGTTGTCTGAGTTCTCCCAGGCTCAGGTGATCTGCTGCTTGTTTCGAAGCAGTTATGTGGTAGTTTGGGGCAGGAAATGAGCTAAATTGGAAAACTGTTCCATGAAATGAAGATGTTTAATTAAATTTAAATAGTTCATGACGTTCATATTAAAAAGTTTTCATTATTAGCCCTTGTACATATCATTTTCTGGCTTAAATTCTTAGGCTTAATTCTCAAAGCACTTTTTGGAGCTTTCTACTATTGGTTCAGGTACATGTGGCCAAGCACACACTGCTGAAGGCTTAGTAACTTGCTTTGCTTTCAGCCCAGGCTTGCTGGTGGAGCTGGGGTTTGCCTGGAGTTCTCTTCCTGCCCAGAGTCACAGGAAAAATCACAGTGGCCTGTCTCACCTTTCTTAAGAGCTAAAAGAACAATGCTGAATTATTCCTTTGTTTCAGCTGCTTCTGCAAGAATAAAAGAATAAACTGAACTTTTGTAATGTAAAAATTAATCTTTTAAGCCAGGAGTCATGGCACATGCCTTTAATCAGCACTCAGGAGGCAGAGGTAGGAGGATCGCCATGAGTTCAAGGCAACCCTGGGACATAGTGAATTCCAGGTCAGCCTGAGCTAGAGTGAGACCTTACCTCGAAAAACCAAAATAATAATAATAATAACAACAACAATAACAATCTTTTGTGTTGTCTTCTTAAAGAGATCACAAAGGAACTAAATAGGTCTCGAAGTTCATATAGGCATTTCTTTGATTGCAGTCTATCTCCTGGTATTGATCTTGTTTATAGTATACTGCTCAATGAAAGAGTTCAGGATCTCAATACAAATGACCTTTAAAAAATGCACACAAACCAAAAGTTAAGTATACATTCAGGTGGAATTAACACCTAGTAAACCCAGTAAGTTTGTTCTTAATTTTGTAATGAAAATATCCATAAACAAATCTCACTGTTACCCTCTTTCAATATCCATCAAGTGATGGTGCTTAAGTAGGATAAAAACAAAGATGGAGACATCATTGTTATCTGGGACTTGAGAGAAGAAAGGTGTCTGAAACACCAATGTACTTTTTGATAACCCTAGAGTCCGGTACTACAGTTTTCTCTATTTCATCTCTAAAAATTTCTAATGGAACAGCACTAGTACCAGAGTATGAAAACAGTATGGATTCACTGTAATCATAACCGAGGGCAGGAGGTAGCATTGAGAGAGACACATGTGCTAAGTATTAATGGATCACTGAGCACATCGGGGTCCTCAATGGTCTTATTTGTTGGCTTTTTGCTTATAATGAGCTGATAAATTGTGACATTAAAAGGATACAAAAGGCAGATGGGAGTAAGATAAGGGGGTGAGGACTTAAGTTTTTAGAAAGTTATGAAATTGCTATTCTAATGAGGATAAAGCTAACAGAAGCTTGAAGAAGTAGACAACGGATGATCCTTAGCCAGGGGTGTGGGTCTTTGTTGTATAAGAGTGGGTTAAATGAGGAAGAAATGTAAGACTGGTTGGGGGTTAAAATTAGTTGACAGAGTAATACTTGGTTTATTTTTTTTAATTTTACATATTTATCTATGAGAGAGAGAGAGAGGAGAGGAGAGGAGAGGAGAGGAGAGGAGAGGAGAGGAGAGGAGAGGAGAGGAGAGGAGAGGAGAGGAGAGGAGAGGAGAGGGAGAAAGAATGGGCCTCCAGCCACTACAAATGAACTGCAAACATATGTTCCACCATGTGCATCTGGCTTACATGGGCACTGGGGAATCGAATGGACATCCTTAGGCTTCACAAGCAAGCGCCTTAACTGCCAATCCAGCCCAAAATTCATTGATTATTTTAATTTGTATCTTTAAATGTACATATATATATATATATATATATATATATATATATATATATATATATGCAGTTGATATAACCTAAGTTATATATCATTTAAAATGTAGAAAATTATACATTTGTTGTTTTTCTGATCATTTATTTGTAGAAGTAACTTAAATAGTCATAAAACTATCTAGCATAGAAATCTACCACTACAGGTAGTATAAAGTGACAATATACTATTAAATTGACAAAAATATTAAAGGTCATAATATTCTTAAGGATATTGTTCAAATTCAATAGCAGCTTAACACAATGTTCCCATCATTTCAATTTCTTTGCTTTATTTCTCTATTTATAATGACATAGTTTATAACAAAATAAATAAAACCACATGTAATAACTTATGCTTATAACCCCAACATTTAGGATCTTGAGAGGATGATATAAGAGGATTGCTATGAACTCAAGGTCATCTTGGACTATATAGTGAGTTCTAGATCAGCCTGGACTATAGGATGAGAACCTGTTCAAAACACAGCCCCCCCCCCCACCACACACACACAGGACTTGTTTTTGTTGTTCTTTGTGTTTTAAGATTGACATCAAGTCAATCAGTATAGAAGTGTTTCATAAGCTAAGCTATTTTCTGAATATTTTTATTTATTTTTAAGCAGAGAGACAGATAAGGAGAGAGAGACTGAGAGAGGACAGGCACACCAGAGACACTGGCCACTGAAAACTACAGATGCATGCACCTCTTTTGTGTATCTGGCTTTACGTGGGTACTGGGGAATTGAATTTGGGTTGTTAGGCTCATGTACAAGTGCCTTAGCTGCTGATCCATCTTTCCAGCCCTAGAAGTGTTTTATAAATGCAGGGTAAAGTCATTCACTGAGGGTGTTCCACTATCCACCCCTAGAAGAAATACCTGGCATCTTCATCCATGGATCCTGGAGAAGTTCTCATATTCCAGAACCATTTTCTAAACCCACGACCAGTCCTGACCTCCAGAAGAGGGTTTCACTAATATTATAAGCCCTAGAAGTTCAAAGATAACCTGCTGCCCTTTCATGGACCACTGGAATCACAGACACCGGTAGAGTCAGATATCAAATGAGGCTGCAACCTGTTACCTGCCAGCCAAGGCCTCTCATTTGGTCCCCTTCCATTCTGTTTGTTTTCTATACTTGGCTGCATTCAGTGTCACCCACCACCAACAGGAGCTGAGACCAAAATGAGTTCAGTGGGTGTCGTGTTTTCTTTGCAAGCATAAGGACATGAGTTTGAATCCCAAGTATCCAAGTAAAAATGTAAGGGGTAGTTGGTTACACCTCTTATCCCTGGACGAGAGAGGTGAAGACAGGGAACACTTGGGGCTCACTGCCCAGCAGTGAGCGCTTGTTCAGTGAGGAACTCCCATGTGAGTCTCTGGCTTCCACAGGCACACATGGGGACACGCCCCTGCACAAACCTGTGTACTCACATACATGAGCTCATATACATACACACATGTGGGAAGTAGTGCAATTTCTACTTATTGCTCATAGGAAAAGTGCAACCTTGGGGGCTGGAGAGATGGTTCAGTGGTTAGAGGTGCCAGCTTGCCAACCTTGAAGGCCTGCGTTTAATTCTTCAGTACCATTGTAAAGCCAGGTGCACCAAGTGGCACGTGTCTGGAGTTCTTCTGCAGTGGCACTAGGCTCTGGCATGTCCATTCTCCCCACTTGCTCTCACTCTTTTTCTGTCTTTCATTCTCCTTGTAAATAAATAAAGAAATGAAATTATTTTAAAAAAAAAAAACAAACTTGAATGTGATAAGAACAGTAAAGAGCATGGTCTCAGAGAAGGAGGAAAGTGAGATCCATGGTGAAGAGAAGAAGATGCAGTTGTCTATAGGCACAGTGAGGGCAGGCACGGTAGTAAGAAGCTGGATGCTGGGCAGAAAGAGATGTGGAAGGCAAGGATTAGGGCAAGATTCCTTTCAAATGCAGTCACTGAGGAAAAAGTTAAGAACTACTCATAGTATTATAAATAATAAAGTATCTGTCACCTGCCAGTCTATAACTTAATGATTTTAGTAGTTGTTATTAACTAAACACTAAAATCTGGTTGAACAAACTTTTCTTTAGGTTCCCTTATTTATTCTGCTAATTAATACAAAATATGATACTGCAAGATCAATACATAGACATAAGAATAAATCCACATAAGTATATCCAGAATTTTAATTTGATCATAAACTTCTCCATCCCTAAATATATACCCATGCATATAACATGAGCCATGAACTTCTCGATCCATATATATGTATCCATGCATGTAATGTGATTTATGAGCATCTGGAATATATTAGGTAATAAAAAAATGACGAATATTAAGTCATGTATTGGCGTATCTTGTTTGTTGACATAGTACTAAATAATTCTTTAAACTGTGAGTGAGTAAAATTGATTTTTGAGATCTATGTTCAGGGAGCAGGAAATAAAAGCTATTTTTTCAACAGGTAGAGCACCATTTATAATTAATTAGAATGGACTTCTCAGACCTGACCTTGTTTCAAGGACCAGATTATTGTCACAGTCCTAAAACATAAGGTTCTTATTCTATCATGGTATTCAACTTTATAGGACAATGTAAAATCAGCATTTTTATAGTAAGAATTTTGACAAATCAGTCATCATTTCATCTAAAACCCGATTACTTTGTAACATTCTTACCATCAGATGTTCTGTCATTATTGTTGGTGCTTCTTTTATTTGTCATTTTTTTATTAGCTTGGTTGATTGTTTTGTTTGCATTGTGATGTGTGTGCATGTGTATATGCATGCTTGCATGTGTGTGAATATACGTGTGTCAATGGACATGCATGTACATGTGCGTTTGTTGAGGTCAGAAGACAGCCTTGGGTGTTCTTTCTAAGATATGGCAACTTTTTTTTTTTAATTTTTATTTATTTATTTGATAGTGACAGACAGAGAGAGAAAGGCAGATAGGGAGAGAAGAGAGAGAATGGGTGCGCCAGGGCCTCCAGCCACTGTAAACGAACTCCAGACGCGTGCGCCCCCTTGTGCATCTGGCTAACGTGGGTCCTGGGGAGTCGAGCCTCGAACCGGGGTCCTTAGGCTTCACAGGCAGGCGCTTAACCACTAAGCCATCTCTCCAGCCCGATATGGCAACTTTTTTTTTTGGGGGGGGGGACTGGCCCAGAGCTCACCAATTAGACCGAACAGCTCTGAAATCTTCCTGTCTCTATTTTGCCAGTGTAAGATCACAGGCACATGTCACCATGCCCACAATTTTATGTTGGAATTGGGCTTTGAACTCTGGACCTTGTAGTTATGACGCATGCACCTGGCTAGCTGAGTTATCGCCTCAACCCGATGGCAGGTGTTCGTTTGACTATTCACACCAGTTACATAGAAGTAACAGAACCCAGTTGCAGAGATGAGGAATCGAAGCCTGAGAATTTATTAACTATCACTCTTTGTATCAGGAGGTTTGGGATTCCATGCAATGCATTCACAATAGGAAACCCTTCCTAGGGAACTCACAGTTGTTCTACAGCTCTGAGGAGGGCCAGTGCAGGGAACTTGATAAACATATGCTGATGCAGCCAAGCCCAGCTGCCCACATTGTTCAGGGAAGAGACAGTTTTTCTTCTCCCAGAGATTATTACCCCAAGCCGCTCTTGTAGGTTGCTGCTGTACACCGCGAACCTTCCCTCTCTTGCCAGTTCTGTAGTAGTTTTGTTTCACGTTGCTGTGTAAGTATCTAAGCAGGTCAGGATTGCTTTTCACCAGAGAACCAGAATCACCCTTTTGTCTTCTGTCTTCAAAATATGGGAATTTGAGGGCTGAAGAGATGGCTTAGCAGTTAAGTGCTTGCCTGTGAAGCCTAAGGAACCGGGTTCAAGGCTCAATTTTCCAGGACCCACATTTGCCAGATGCACAGGGGGGCGCACACATCTGGAGTTCATTTTCAGTGGCTGGAGGCCCTGGCGTGCCCATTCTCTCTCTTTCAGTCTCTCACACTGCCTTTTTTTCTCTCACTTGCTCTCAAATAAATAAATAAAAATAAACAATTTTTAATGGGATTTTTTTTGCAGAGAATCATACATGAATTCTTGGTTATAATGAAATCTTAGTTTTTTAGATTTTCCCTTTACATGTGTGTAAATTTATATTATAGTTTCACAAAATTATTTAAAAATTATAGTTTGAGTAAAATATCCTCCATATCATTGTGTGTCTTGAATACTTGGTCACAAGCTGGTGGTAATTTGAGAAACTTGTGAGGACTTTGGGAGGAAGAACTTTCTTGAGGAGATGTGTCACTGGGGACTGGTGTTGGGCAACATAGCCCATTGCCAAGCGCAGTATTCACACTCCTTCCCTACCGTGATACTTTCCCCATGATGAAACTTCTCCTCAAAACTAGAGTCTGACCAACCCTTCCTTTCCTTCAGCTGCTCCTGCGCCCACATTTCATTCCAGCATTGAGAAGGTAACTGGTATACATAATTTCTGTTGTGATTTGCTGATCATAATGTGAATAATATCAGGAAGCTTAAATTTTATTTCCATAACCTCTTCAAATATAATATAAATCATCAAATATTATCATCATTATTTTGCTTTTTCTCTCTAAAACTCAATTTTTTTTGTTTTTTTTTGAGGTAGAGTCTTTAGCCCAGGCTGACCTGGAATTCACTGTGGAGTCTCAGGGTGGCCTCGAACTCATGGCAATCCTCCTACCTCTGTCTCCCGAGTGCTGGAATTAAAGGCATGTGCCAGCACACCCGGCAATGTTTTCTTTTGTATATTTTGGTTTTCCCATTTCTGAGTCAAGTCCAGTTGATAGTCCTGTCTCTTAGCTTGCCCCTGAAATTCAAGGCTTTATCCTCAGTGCACAGTCTTTGTAGCTCTTGGACTGTTTATAATTAATCATTGCTTATTGGATTTAGCCAATGGAAGTCTCTTCTTTCTTCATAAAATTAAAGCTTTTTTCATATCAACAAATGCTTGATATGAACATTGCAGAATTCATTGTTGCTGAAATTGGAGTCTGTGATTGGGTACCAGGATTCTGTCACTGACACTGACTAGCTAAGGTATTATTTTAAAGGTTAAGACTTCCCCGCAGTTAGTAAGTGTACTTAACTCTGTATTGTATTATATTACTCAACAATTACTTCCATGAATTATTTTGCCGTTAACAGTTTCCATATTTATAATACTATGAAATTTAAAATACTATAAAATATTCTGTAATAAAACTTTCCGTATTCACACATTGATGTTCTGAGATACTTTTGCAACTTCATATAACTCTGGACTTGTCAAATATTAATCCTGTCGCCATTGTATTTTATGTATTTGGGTGCTTTAGTATATGAATGATATATGTATATATTTATAAAAATATTGTACATTCCTTATGATTTTACACTTTATCATTATATAGTCACTAATTTTGTTTGTATCAGCAATTTTGACATAAAATTATATTGTTTCATGTAAATATGTTTAGCTTGCAGCTTTCTACATTGGTAGAAAATATCTCTTTTTAAACATTTCTCTTGGAACGTTTTTGTCCATAGGTGTAAAGTGATTTATTTTCTTTAATATATTATATACCTGAAAATGTATTTCAGCCAATTTAGCTACTCTGTCTTTTGTTATGTGATTTTAGTTCATTTACGTTTAGTGCAATTGATTGACAACAATTCAGAATTCAGAATTGTTGTGTAGTGAACTGTTCCCTGTTTATCCTCTCACAGTTGTTTGGTTATTTGATTATTCCTTTTTTTCTGTCATCCTTTGTGTTTTGTTAAATTTTATAAATTGCTCTCTCTCATATGTGTGTATAGTGCATATAACTTTAATAGGCTTACTTGTGGTTATTATAATTAGCATGTAGTTCCTATCTCTACAATAAATTGTGTAAGTTGATAATTAACTTCACTCACAGAGGACACATATAAATTTATTTCTCTCTCACCGTATATCATGTATTATGTCACAAATTTATGTTTACTGAAGTTGTGTATTAACATTATTTTACTAATATTGATTTCTAATATTTTTGAATTTTAATTTTTACTAGAATGATAAGCTTTTTACACAGCAATACTGTAGTTTACTTTTCTGCATTTGTCTATGTGTTCACATTTACAAGTGAGATTTAACTTTGTTCGGCTTGTTCTACTGTGTAGCATAATTTCATCTCAACTAGGAAAATCTCCCCTTTCATGTTTCCTATCAGGTAGATGTAAAATTCATGAACGCCCTTAGCTTCTGTTTGAGAAAATCTTTTGATTTTAAATGACATGATATGTACATAATATTCATTAAAGCTTGTTTTATTTGTTTTCCAGCACTGTGAATACTGTATTCTAGTTCTATTTTCTAAATTTTTAAGTGAACACAAGGGTAACTTTATAAATATTTCATAAATATGTCATTATATTTTGTTCTTATTTGTGTCTCTGCTTTATTGCCCAACCCTGCCCTTCCTGTCTGGGTCTTCATGTTTGCATGCTATATGTTATATTTTCCCTCCTCCCTACTCCGTTTAAATCTATTCTCCTATTCCATTTTTGCCTGTATGGTTTCTTTTGTGAAATCTATATGATTATCTCAGGGGAGCTTATTTGTATGACATGAATTACAGTTCTCTTGCTGCTTCAAAATTTTATAAGCCTCTGATTTTTGAAAGGTCATTAAAATCATCTTGGCATTTTTTTTTGTGTGTGTGTGTATAAATTCATTTTTTAGATCCTTTGAACTAATAATATTTGGATATCTGGATTCCATTTATTTCTTTCACTAAGACATGCTCAGGCATTAATTCTTTGCATAAGCTTTCTGCTTACTTTTTCTATAAAAAAAATGTGTGTGTGTGTGTGTGTGTGTGTGTGTGTGTGTATGTGGTGTTGATTCACTTGATGGTGTTCCAGAAATACCATAGACTTTCTAAGCACAGTTTAATATTTTTCTTTATTATTTATTAAATGGGTGATATTCGATGCCTATCTTTGAGTTCATAAATTCTTCTACCTAACCTATTCCATTACTGAACTCTTATATTAAAATTTTCAAACCAGGGATGATGGGCACCACCTTTAATCCCCATACTCTGGAAGCAGAGGTAGGTAGACTGTTGTGCGTTCGAGGTCAGCCTGAGACTGCATACTGAATTCAGGTTAGCCTGGGCTAGAAAGACCCTAACTCGAAAAAATGTTGTCCCCCAGAAAATCCGGTTATTTTATTTTTCAACTCTACTGTTTCTGAATATGTTATATGCACCTGCTTGTGCTTGTGCATGCATGCATACGTGCACATGTGCACACACACACAAATATACTACTTTCTAACACAAAGTCCTATTTTGATCTTTAGTTGCTATCCTATCCACAGTAATCTCCCTATGACCATTAATTTGAATCACTTTTCTATGATTACTTATTACTTTTTTACTTTATTTATTTACTTTTTATTTATTTATTAGAGTCGGAGAGAGGGGGGGAGAAAGAGAGAGAGGGAGAGGGAGAATGGGTGTGCCAGGGCCTCCAGCCACTGTGAACAAACTCCAGATGCGTGTGCCCCCTTATGCATCTGACTAACGTGGGTCCTGGGGAAGTGAGCCTGGGTCCTTTGGCTTTGCAGGCAAGCACCTTAACCACTAAGCCATCCCTCCAGCCCAACTTATTACTTTTTAATACAGTGTATTTCTAGAAAGTATTTATGTTTTCATTTGGGAATCTATACCCATGTTTCTTTATCTTCACTGACTGTTCTGTATGGGAATCTGCCTTGGATGAACCATCATGCCTAGGCTTTGTGGATAGCACTGGACCTTCACTTTGCAACTTTATGCTGGTGTAAGCCATAGCATTTGTTACATATATATATATATATATATATATATATATATATATATATATGTATATATATGTAATTTCATAGGACAGAGAAAAGACTTAAAATTGCAACATTTCTAAGGCAAAATTATACGTAAAGGGTAAAACCTGTGCATATTAGTAGAAGGTAAAATGTCCTCTTCCTATGGAATGATTGTATAATCATCATATAATAACTTGAAGGGAAATTAACAGCAGTGAGACAACATGGAAGGCGTTTGGGAGATCTGTGTTTTAGGCAAGTTATCTTTCCCTCGGTGGTAGAGGGCTCGGCATTCACTTGTCTGCGTCATGAGGCATCTTTACGGCATAAACGTGACGTGAAAAAAAAAAAGTATCGATCATTAAACATTTAGTATATACAGCAAATGCTATGACATTTTTAGGTTTAGATGAAGTTGGTTTCAACCTGAGTGAAAATGGCTGGTATTCCATGGCATGAGAATAAACCAGCTCATGGTGAATGCCAGCAATCCCGCTGAGGAGGGCCTTCAGTGGAGTGGAGTGGGGACAGGGTGGAGGGACATTACGTGACACCAGAGTTACTGAAGTCATTCAGCTTGCGGAATGGTTAGTGTAGGTCTGGCTTTTTTTTTTTTTTTTTCTGTGTACACGGTTAACATAAATATATTTAGTACATTCTGGAAAGTTTGCCATAAGTGATTTAATTTTTATATGTCATGTTAAACTATTTAAAAGAAGCTATGAGAAATTTTATGTTGGAGCAAAAGAAGCAAGGCAAAAAAATTACCCTCAAATCAAATGAACATAAAGAATTTTTCATTTTTGATAGTAATTTCCAAGGATTTCCAAGTAAAAGCTAACTGCCCTATATAAATTACTGAGGGCTGTGTTATTGCTTGGCCTCCAAACTGCCCAGTCACAGTCCCTGGACCTTTGAGGACACACAGAGTCTGCATGAGAAGGCCTTGTGTTACTGCTCTCTTTCATTGCCTAATGAAATTTACATTTGTCCTTATAAAAGCACCCACAGAGAATATCATATGTGGAAAAGATATGAAAATGGGCACGAGAGTAAAGCACAATTCAATTTACCTTCACTGTTAATTTTTACCTGCAGTATTCATATATTTTCATTTAAGGACAATCCTGGAAGGATTCGGATTAGTATGGATATTTTAAATAATTTTCGTATCAAATTCACATGTTACTTGGGAAAATTTGAAAAGCAGATTAACATTTGACATAAAAAGTCGTTCAATGCTCAGCTCTTAGCGCCTGTTTTTCTGCTGACAGATCTTGATGCAGGCCGCTCTAAATCTCTGCCCAGTATCAAGAAGAGCCAGTTTCTCATGGGATTGATTTCAGGTGAGCGGATCCTGTGAGAGCCTGACAAAACTGCTTCAAGTGAAGGGATATTTCAAAATTGGAAGGCAGGGAACAATAAACAAGTCTCATGTATGCATAAGCAGGACTCCTCTTTCCTGAGTCCTGTCTTTCAAGAGGAGGCAAAGGTAAAACGGCAGACGGAAACTCACTTTGCCCTTCCGTCCTGTGGAAACACAAGGAATTCTAATTCCTGAAGAGAGTTCTCTGGGCTGGGGTGAAGATTTTTGGTAGTGTACTTGTCTAGAGTGCACAAAGCTCAGGTTCCCTTGCTGACACTTGAAAACAAATGAGTACCCTTACTTTTTAAATTTTTATTTATTTTTATGTATTTATTTATTTGAGACAGAGAGGGAGAGAGAAAGAGAGAATCAGAATGGGCACATCAGGGGCTTTAGCCACTGCAAACGAACTCCAGATGTGTGCGCCCCCTTGTGCATCTGGCTAACGTGGGTCCTGGGGAATCCAGCCTTGAACCGGGGTCCTTAGGCTTCACAGGCAAGCGCTTAACTGCTAAACCATCTCTCCAGCCCCTCATTCTCACATTTTAAAATACCATTTGTTTTATTTGATTCTTATGCCATCTCCTCTCACCAGTTTCCCTCTCCCGCCAGGTACCCACTTTCCTCTAATATTGCCTCCCTTCTATTTACATGTTACATGTGTTTTTGAACTCTTCTCTCACCCCTCTTCCTGCTAATCCCTTTATATTCACCATATCAGATATTCATCATTCATCAGACTACAAAATTAAATACCAAAAATAAAATTGCCAATTATCAAATGGACTAATGAAATGAACAGTACAAAAAAGAAGAAGAAAATGCAAATGACCAATAAGATTTTAAGTGTTTAACATCCCTAGCCATGAAAGAAATGCAAATTAATAAAAAAGAACAACAACAACATCAGAGGTACCATCTTAACCATTCAAACTTGCTGCCATCAAAACTCAAGAAATGCTAGCATGGATATGGGAAAAATAATCCTTACTCACTGCTAGTGGGAGTACAAGTTAGCACAGCCATTATGGAAATATGAGGGGAGGTATGTAAAAAGAATTAAAATAGAACTTCTAAACAATCCAGCTATGCCACTTCTGGACATATCACCTCTGGACTTCCACAACAGAGACAAGTGCACATTCATATTCATTCAGCTCTATTTATGATACGGAAAAACTAGAACCAGCGCTGATGGTCGTATAGCTTCCAATCTGGATTTCTGCAGTGCTCCCTACACTAACAGCCATCTAGGCACTGTTGGCTGCTGCCTCGTCTCCTCTAGAGGAACATCTATTCTGTTACTTTGTCTATTTATTTTTCTAATTAAATTACTTCTCTTATTCTGTCCAAGTATGCAGATTATTCCATAGATCAACTATTTATCAGCAGTTGTGGCTGATTTTAGCGTTTGTCAATCCACTGAGTTGTGTTTGGTGGCCCAACCTGACTGGGGCTTGACAATGTTGCACAAGACCTGAGAAGAAAGCATAATCTCCTGTGGAGCAAAATCTTGTATATATGGCTGCTGGGGATGGTCTACAGTGTCACTCACACCTTCGGTTTCCTTGCTGGTATTCTGTTTATATGTCCTGTCCATTGGTGAAATGAGGTATCAAAATCTCCTAAGACATAGTCTTGCTATAACCCAGTCTCTCCAGAACCTCATGCTGAACCTTCTACCTCAACTTCCAAGTACTAGGATTGCATGTATAAACCACAACACCTGGCTATTTTTTTCTCTTCAGTTCTGTCAATGTTTCCTCATATATCTTGGAAAGCTGTTGTTTAATAAACATGTTTATAATTATTATAATGCTTTTAGTGGTTTCCCTGAAAATTTCATTCAACACAATCAGTACACAGTGATGTAGTTTAGAATGTATGCCAGCCTACCTTCAAGGCCATAGAAATATCTGCTGCTCTGTAGCTCAGCCTCTCTCTATCTTCCCCCTGTTACAGATCTTTATACATCATATAAGTATTGACAGATTTCTGCACGTTATTTATCATTTGTCTTTTAAGCGATGAAGAAAATAGCAAGGAGAATAGCAAATACTTTAAAATGTCACTTGTAGGAACCCATACATGATAGAATCTTAGACTGCCAGTGGAAACTAAAATCCATAGCTCTTGAATTCTCATCCATAAAATGACATGCAACTTATATGTAATCTATCCCTATCCACATGACTTATTATGCCTAATACATTTAAAAGCTATATAGTTACTATACTGTACTGCTAGGGAATGATAAAAAACATAGTATGTTCCTCATGCCTCCTGCTTTCCCCAACTACTGCTATACAAGCAGCTATTTTATACAGAACTCACCAGTAATACCTAACATCTTCCATAGAGACCGACAGACAACTGTGCTGCCTCTTACATTTACTTTAGGAGTTACCTTGATCAGATATTTTATTTCTTTCTATTTCTTTCTCTTTCTCTCCCTCCCTCATTATATATATATATATATATATATATATATATATATATATATAGTAAGGGGGGAGGGAATAAAATGGGTCTTCCAGGGCATCTTGCCAATGTAAATGAACTCCAGACACATGTGACATGTTGCTATATGTCTGGCTTTACATGGGTGTTAGGGAATCAAATCCAAGCCAGCAGGCTTTGTAAGCAAGAGCCTGTAACTCCTAAGCCATCTCCCCCACACAGATATTTTATTTCTTAAACTAGCTTCAAGTTATTTGCCAAACCTTATTTCTAACTTCGTTACTGAAGGACAACTTTTAGCTTCTCTTATAATAACAGCAGACTATTCCTTTTTAAAGGGAATGTCTTAAATTTCACCTTCATTTTAAAAGTATAATTTAGATCAAATAGAATTATTATTTAATAGGTTTTTTTTGTTATATCCCATAAAATAGAGCATTCACCTGGTTTCTGGCCACCCATGATTGTAAGTGAGCTGTCAACTAATTTCAGTGAGATTCCCTTAGCCAGTAAGTCCTGCTTCCCTGTGTCTTGGGTGCTCCTACCTTTCAAAAGTTTATTGCATGGCTCTGTGTAGATTTCCTTGTCTACTCATCTAGATTCCTTTGAATGCCTTTTATAAATTGGTACTTATTATGATAATTTTTTTTACTAATTTGGCAAAAATACTGCCAGTATTTCTTGAAGAATTTTTTCTCTTTTGGTCATCTTGGTACCCCAGTGTTGCATATGGTGACACCCTCAACACAGCTCTGTCAGTGACTCAGTCCCTGTTTTTTCTTTATTCTGTTTGGTGTTTTATGCTTTTCTGCTCTTCAAATTGGACAGTCTCAATTGTGTAATCTTCAAGTGATGACTTTTTAGATATGTATTCAAACATGTAGCTGAATAGCAATATCTTTTGTGTGTGGTGTGCTTTACATTAGTTTTACTTTTTTTTTTGGGGGGGGGGGTTTCAAGGTAGGGTCTCACTCTAGCCCAGGCTGATGTGGAATTCACTATGGAGTCCCAGGGTGGCTTTGCACTGAAGGCAATCCTCCTACCTCTGCCCCCAGAGCGCTGGGATTAAAGGCATGTGCCACCACACCCGGCTAGTTTTACATTTTTTTATTAAGTAGAAACTTGTTTAAACACATCATATCTTAGTACCATCAATTCCCTCCTCCCTGCCCCCATCCCTCTGAGGGCCCTCTTGGTATTTCCTATGGGGGGGGGATCATACTAAGAAATGTTTGAAAGGCCCAGAAAGACAAACGCTGCATGTGCTCTCTCATATGCAGATGTTACAGTCAGGTTTGTACTACTGGCAGAAATCACCCAACCAAGAGCAACTTTTGGGGAAAAAAAAAAGTTTAGTTTGGTTTATAGGCTTAAGGAGGAAGCTCCATGATGGCAGGAAAAACGATGGCATGAGCAGATGGTGGACATCACTTCCTGGCCAACATCAGGTGGACAACAGGTACAGGAGAGTGTGCAAAACACGGGGAAACTGGCTATCACACCCATAAGCCCATCCAACAATACACCACCTCCAGGAGGCTTTTAAGTTCCAATTGCTAACAGCTGGGAACCTAGCATTCAGAATACCTAAATTATGGTGGACACCTGAATTAAACCACCTCAGCGGATACGTACATGGGACAGATTTTTGTTTTGGTTTGCTTTGTTTGGAGGTAGCTCCAGCTATGTGACGATGGTTGACTTGGTGCTGGCTGTGCAGAGCAGTTTGGCCTGGAGTATGTAGTGACCCTTCTTCTACCGCACCTGAGCTCTGGGATCACGTGTGAGCATCAGCGTTTCAGGACAAAATTTTGTAAGCGAGGTATTGTGCATTTCAGCACCATAATTTCTCTTTGATCAATGTTAAGTCTCTTTTTTTTTTTCAATTATTCTAACCAGTTCATATATTATCTTTCTACCTCTCTCTGGCTTGTTGCCCATGGTTTCTTTAGCTCTCCTTTCAATGGCCCAGACCTTCTGGTATAGTTTTATTAATGCATATTTTTATATAGTTATGGATAGTTTTATAGTTATATAGTTGTGTATAGTTTTATTTATTTTTGTTTGGGAAAATTGATTATTTGTTGCTTCGGGTTACGGAGTTCTGTAGTTTTTCAGTTTTTAAAGATACTTTCAATTTTTTTTTTCAGACTTCAAAGGAATGTTCAGTATGGTCACTGAAGTTTAGACTTCCTTTTGCTTTTTTTTTACTCTATTTTATTCTCAAGTAAGTCATATCTTTTCTACTTATAATATAATATGGATTTCACTAGCAATAATTTCACCATTAGTCTTGACCTGCACCATTTTCATTGTTGTCCCATGTGGTGGTTTGGATCAGCTCTCCTTAATAAACCCATATGTTCTGAATGCTTGAACCCAGGGTGAAGTGACTTGTGAGGTGGAGACTTTCTGAAGGAGGTGTGTGGCTAGGGGCACACCTCGAGGTTGAGTAGAGCCCAGACTGCCAGTGTTAGTTTGGCTCACTTCCCTACGCTGTTGTCCACCTGCTATGGCAAAAGTGATGTCCAGCCTCAGCTTGTGCCATACATTTCCCCCTATCATCATGAAGCTTTTCTCTGTAGATTGTAACCCAAAATAAACACTTTCCTCCTACAAGCCGCTTTGACAGCACTTATACTAAAATTGGAATGATACAGAGAAGATTAGGAGGATCCCTGCAGAGGCTTGAGTCCTAATGCAGCAATGACTGAATTAAGAATAGTTGACTTAAGCACAGAAAATAAATACAAATACAGCAGAAGGGATTTTTTAACTTACTTTGCATGTTACCTTCAATACGCTCAATTTGATCACGATGAATTATCCAACCACTACTAGATATAAATATATACCATGAAACATTGACCTTCCCCTCTTGTCACACTCAAAATCTAGTTTAAGATGGAGAAGATTCTGAGGTATGTGAAAGTAAAACTATAAATCTTTTAGAAGACAACATAGAGAAAACAACTGCAATGTTAGTGAATGCAAATGTTTTTAGAGTATGATCAGCATGAACATAAATCAAATTATTAGACTGTATTTCATCAAAATAAAAGGTTTCAATATATAATTAAAAACTAATCATTTATGTTACATATTAGAGCCTACATTGTAATATACAAGCGTGTACATACATGTGAACACAAACACAGTGAACCAGAGTGTAGATATAGAGACTTCAATAAGGAATTTTTGTCTGGAATACAAAATGAGCTCTTATGACTCAATAATCGGTAAATAATCTGGTAAAATGGCCACACACCTTGACAGATAATTCACAAAGGAAGATTTATATGGTCCATAGAAAAATGAGATATGGGCTGGAGATATGACTTAGAGGTTAAGGATCTTACCTGCAAAGCAAAAGTACCAACTCTTCATTCCCTAGGACCCACATAAGCCAGATGCACAAGATGGTACGTGCATCTGGAGTTTGTTTGCAGTGACTGGAGTCCCTGGCACACCCATTCTGTCTCTCTTTCTCTGTCTCTCTTTCTCTTTTTCTCTTTGCCTCTCTCTCAAATGAATAAATAAGTAAAAATAAAATATTTAAAAAAGAAACACGAGATGCTGAATCTCCTGACCCATCAGAACACACTAATTGATTCCTATGGATGCACCTCTGGGTTCAAAGGTGGTTAAGATTCCAGACTACAAAAAGCCCAAATGGTTGCAAGATTGTGTTGATAAATATTCACAGAATTTTTGTGCATATTAATGAAAATTGTCAAATCAAGAAACACCTTAAATGTAAATAAAGAGATAATAGGTAAACCGATTGTGGTCCAGTCACAGAGTGCTCTAAAGCTCAATCAAAGATAAGCCATTGGCACACCAACACAGATTAGTCTTCATAAAATGTGACAGTTGGCACAGCCAGCTGCAGAAAGTCTATGCACCTCATGATCCCACCTGTGTGAAGACCAATTAGTGGCTAACCTAGTGTACAGTATTGTTATATTTCAGAACCCTGGGCCTATCAGCTCACGTAGGAATGGATGTGAATGGATGATCTGGGTGATCTGAATATCCAACAGCTTGAAGGTGATTACATTTATCGATGCACAGCCTAGTGTTCATGTAGGTTCATGTACAAATTTGAGATAAAATCTATAATAGGCAAGTTATTTTCCTCATGTTTCATGGACTTAGAAAATAGGTGATCTGATCAGACACAGTATCTGTGCTGTCTTCTCTATCAAGCCTTTCATTCTCTATATCAGCATCTTTTTCTGAGCTCTCCTTTCACATGAGCTTCATGGTTAAGGTTCCTGTCATGATCTCTCCCTGCCCTGCCCTTTGTTGCTGTTTTGTTTGTTTGTTTGTTTGTTTTTGTTTTGTTTTGTTTTTTCACTAGGAACCATAACTGCACTGACATTTATCTACATTTGAACTGACCAAATATAATTTGAAAAAAAATATGTATTATGTCTTTCCCAACAAGTTGTTATACTCTTAGTAAATAAAAAGCAAACGGATTTCATGAAGCAAATATACAGGAATCACTCCACTGAGGCTTCTAATCATTCAGACATACACTGAAAAATCACAATTTATATAGAATGGAATTTCCTTGTCTTCAAAGATCACTCCAAAGCCTCAAATCACTATTGCAATCATCTTTGAAACACTGTTTAAATATCTAAATATCTGTGAATAAAAAGTCCTCCCTGTGGTGTGCAGTTGGAGACCATCACTTTTTAGTAGACCATAATGTAGTAAAGAAGCTGATTGAAAATGTCTACTCAAAATGACTGAGAATAAGCGACATAAACACTATAATAGCTTCATTTGGAAAACAGAACAGGGAAAACTCACACTGGTCATTGCCTCATAATAAGTGGCACCATCTGGAAAGAAATATCAGACATCCCTTTGTTCAACATTTTTTTTAGAAAAAAAAAATATTATGATTCGAGTCTGAACAGAAATAGGCAATTGGTAAAGACTAGTTAAGCAGGCCAATCTGTGGCCTAAGGCAGTGTCATTCTAGTGAGATTCTCATCACAAACATTCTCTTACCCTCTCTGCTCTGTTGCATTTAATTTTGTTTGCTTTTTTATTCTGGACATCCCTATCCGTGTCTCCCACACACAGATTACCTTCCTTTCTTTAACAAGATTCCTGAGGCCAGCTGCTCTCTGGGTGAGGACATGGGGACATTCATCTGCGTCCTCATGCTATGTCACCCTATTTCAGCTCTGACACTTGGTGGTCAGACTTCATAAAGATGGCCACTGGACCTATTTCTATCCAACTTATGCCTTTCTTTTGACATTTTCTACACTCAAATTATTCCATGAACCTTTTAATAACTGGTCCTGTTTTCAAGACTGAGGTTAAAAATACTATGCATTAGTTCAAAGTTCACCTGAACTCACCTCTAAATCAATTGGTAATTAGTGAGGTTTCTCACCACCTCTGATATGGCACTTTGCTGTTTTCACTAAACCTATTTATTTTTCATAGTCTGTTATTTTTGGTTAAGACAGTAGATAGTCGATTTTTCTGTTATGTCATCTTTAAATAGAAAGCATGAAGAGATTCTTAGCACTATTCAAACTTTTTGCGGGACAGAATTCCTATCTTAATAATAGAAGGTCACTAATAGACCTAGGGCATGTCTATAGACTTATGAGAGGTTAAAATCTGCCCCAAATTATGCCAAGCTTATATAAAGGGTAACATGCCAGGTAGGAAACAAAAAAAAAAAAAGCAATTTTGAAATATATTGAGTTAAATAGTTTAAAATTCTTTACTTCCTCAAAAGTCCCAAGTGAAATAAACTCCATTGGGAGTTTCTTGACTCAACCACTAAGGTTATTAATAAACCTAAGTACTAGGACAGAGTTCCCTTGGGGCTACAGTAAGCGTGATCATGGAAGCGCCGATTCTCACTGACTTCTGCCTGAACTGATTCTGGTTACACAGACGTGGGCACCTGAAGGGAGTGCTGAGCAGCTGCACACCCCTCTAGCCACCTCTCTAGCACGCAGCACATAACCAGGTTCAAGAATCCAGTCCTTTCTCTGATTTAAACGAGTTGAAACCATCTAGTGGAGAAAGTTTCATAATGCTAATGTGTTTAATGTTTCTTCACATGTCTCCTTTTTGCTAAACAATTCTGTGTAATTAACTTAAAAATGTAGTTTCCCTCTTAACAGCCAGAGAACTCAAGATAAAAGATTTGTTTTTTTTTTTTCCAAAATTGTATAAGAATCGTATGAGTTTGACATTTGTACTTTCAGGCTAAATAAATTCTTATTTATAATATTCAAGAATCTTAATAGAAGAAACTTTTAAATGTTCAGAGCAATAAAAAGAGTGTGAGCAAGAGAGGGATGAGCACCAACAACGTGCCTTCCCCTCAGGAAGAGGCCAGCTGCCTGGTCACACTGGATTCCGGGGTGTAGTAAATTCTTTGTCCATCTTTTAGACACACCAAGGGTGTAACGTCCAGTAGTTTCAACATCAGAAAGTGAAAAATCAAATCTGCAATCCCTTGGCATCAGAACCACAAGGAAGAAAATGTAAAAAGAGTTATTTCCAAAATAAAGGAGAATATTTATTTCTCCATAAAGCATGTGCTAATGGTGACATAAACAGGAAATGTTCACAATATTATCCCATATTATCAAGTCTCTATCAAAAGCGTGTATCAACACATTAGATTATATTCTACACAATAAAATATTATCTCTAAGTATATTGCATTCTCTCTTGCTTACTTGGGGAGTCCCACTAAACCTGTCATTCAGCGTGCTGTCAACGGCGGTGATGGAACAGAATTACCTCTGCCAAGATCTCCTGCAGGGCAGAACAGAAAGGCTGTTACAGGAGTGAGAAATGGATACGAATTCAGAGCAAATGCCTTCTACTATGATTTTACAAGTTACTCAACAACACAATCCGTCCATTGCTTGTGTGGTGTGGCCACACAGGGTGCGGAGAGCAGGATCACAGACGCCGCGGGGAGCGGGGCTGTGCAGGCGCACTCGGGGCTCGGGCAGTTCTTGCTTCTTGAGCGACTTTGGGAGCGCGACATACGCTCCAGAGCTATAACTGATTTTCAGGTGAGACAGGAATCCGCCAAAGTGAACAGTTGTGAGGAACGTGAGAAGACTTGGAGAGTGGAAGCCATGCTGAAGTAAACATCAAGACTAAGAAAGAACTCATGTGGCCTCTCTGACTTACTTGTTTTATTTTGTCATCCAGACCTGTTTTTCTACAGAGCACAGGACAAAAGTTAGGAAGCGATTAACTGTGTCCCTGCGTGACTCCTTAGTGACCACAGAAATGTAGCAATGCGCCTTTATATCATGATCATGGAGTCTCCTTCCTGCCTCTTCTCTCTTCTTACAAGTGTAAGGGACATGAGTCTCTGTCCACATTTCCCTCCTCCGTCGTAGGAGGCGAGCGCAGCACGGATGAGTCCCTTCCCCTTCTTACTCAGCGTTTCAGGGGAACAAGGCCTGACTGTCTTCCCGAAAGATCGAACCTTTACCGAGCAACTGTGAAGAAAGAGAAAATAACAAAGAGGAAGCTGTTGTGCTAACTGTAGAAGGAGGAGCTCCAGCTTCGGCTTCCAGAAACACTGTCCATTCCGGGTCTCGTGTGGCCCCTAATGCGCCATGGAGAGTAAAGAGGGCGGGAGCTTCACACCTCAGTTACACCTGGCCGGCTCACTGTGAGTACTGCAGAATTTGTGTTGTGGTTGTTGTTCAGCAATCTTACCTCTCCACGAATGTGTAAGAAAAATCACCTTGTTCACTTATATACAGAGTAAAATTCCATGTCCTCACACACTTCGCAATTCTTGAAAGCCACATTCCCTCTGGTAGTATAATAATGTGTGTACGTGACACTACTTTCATTCAGACTGTAGAGCCACAGTTAGGATCTGTCCTCTGGTGGGCACAGGCCTGGGGTTATAGCTGTGTGTGGCTATGCCCAGCTGTTTGCGTGGGTGCTAAGAAATGAAACTTAGAAATGAAACTTAGAAATGAAACTTAGGAAGAAGCAGACACTCTCAGATCCTCATGCTACATGGCTGGAACTTTTACCTGTTAAGCCTTCTCCCCAGTTCATATTTTTAATTAATTAATTTATTTATTTGAGAGAGAGGAGAAGAGGCAGATTGGCATTGCAAGAATGGGCGTGCAGGGCCACTGCAAATGAACTCCAGACGCATGCGCCACCTTGTGCAATTTGGCTTATGTGGGTCCTGGGGAATCAAAGTGGTGTTCTTTGGCTTTGCAGGCAAGTCTTTAACCACTAAGCCATCTCTCCAGCCACAATTAATATATTCTTAATGTGCCTTATCCTTTGACTTTTCTTTAAATAGGGTGAGTCTCTTCCATCAGTAAATTCTTGCATTTACCCTTAATTGTTATTAGAATACTTTCCTTAGTAGGGAAACATAATTCAGATTATCATATATGTTGTATGGACTCCCCATTCCTTATGATTGTTGAAGTCTTATTGTTATGAGGAGGAACATCTTTTCTCCTATATTCCAACTGCAATATAACTTTCAATACCATATTTCATTTAAGGCATATCTCTGAAATGTAGAAATTAGGTTATTCATTTATTTTTACTGCTCAGAGGCACAGTTTAAATTTATATGCAAATGTCACAACATCTGAAGGTATGGATGCATCCAGTTTGCTGAAGCATGATTTTGCATCAGAGAATCAGAATGACTTTTTATAGTAGCTTTAGTATAACTCAACTAAAGTTGTGGAATGTGTATAAATATATAAGACTTACTTTAAAATTCCATAAATATTTTATACAAGGGAGCTTACAATATGTATCACCATTCACATTCAAGTTAGTATTATAAATTTCAAGATTAAGTCATACATATATCTCTTAAAATTTATTGTCAGGGGCTAATAAAATTAAAATGGCAAAATATGCTTCAAATGCTCTTATAGAGGAAAATAGTCCATCAATGCAAACTCTGGTCAGAAAAAAAAACCCAATTATATGCAAATGGATTCATCCTTATTTTGAAATAGTATCAGAAATAATAATGGTGTGCCATTTATTAACCTATTTTTAATAAAAACTAATTTTAGAAATGTATTCTTCATATGGTTCTTAATGGCCTTTTTAAGTCTTCAGAAAGATTGAGATCAGATTAATGCCTCACCTTTCCTAACCTTACTGTGATCGCACCCTGTTATTAAATCATTCCTAATGGATCTGTTTTTCAAACTAAGTGCATCCAGACACTTTTTTCTTAATGATTTTTTTTCTTGTAGGTCAAACTGCCTTAAGCATTGTGCTATGGAAAAGAAAATAGGCAGAGACTAGGTCCTATTCATCAATACTTGGTCTCATAGTTTATACAGTTGTCTGCATTTCCACAGACATTCAGTAAAGGTTTGTATAACAACAACAACAAAAATGCTCAACCAGCATTAGTTCATTGGTTAACCCCAATAATCCAGGTTCCAATGTATTAGAGGTAGACATGTTTTAATAATGTCTTTTCAACTGAAGGACTTCTAAATCAACAAAAGATGTTTATAAAAATGTGATCGATTTGATAGCAATAAGGCGAAAGCTTGCCTAACAGCTCATAGTGCCATCATACAAGGAAACGTGGGACAAAAGCACTGTAATACTCAGTAGGCTGGAAATGCAGCATAGTTTTCCAAGAAACATACATAGTACAGTATTCCCTCAGATTTGAGTTCAAGCAGAGGAACTTGAGTATAGACACAAGTGTGGCATGGAGCGTTTAGTTAGTAAATTGTTCACATAGCATTGTTGTTCAGTCTATTAATCATGAATTCCCATTATAGCAATGGATGCCACCTGTACTTTGAATTTAAATTTATATTTTTGCTTCTTGATTTGGGGATTTGCATTAAACTTAATCAAGCTGTCTAATTCTAGTCAATTATACAAATATTAATTTCTCATTATATTTACTAAATTGCCAGGGAAGTCTTCATTATTTTACAACGAATTGTCTGAGCAAAAAAATTTGGAATAGACTTAGATTTTAAAAGGGCAAGAATACATGGAATGCTTACTGTGGGGACGAAAAGGAAATTGCTGACAAGCTAACATGATTATTTTGCATTTTATGATTGAGACCTAAAATCAAACGCCATATGTCTGAATAAATGTCTTTCTCTTTAAGGATATGCTTTTTCTCTCAATATTCAATCTTCTAAAAGATATTGATCTCAAAAGACATATGGCCCCATTTTTCTAGTTTTGAATGCTGTGAAATTACAGTTGAAAAAATGTAATTCATGGACAAAAATAAATATCTGCATGTATAAAATAGAAGGATCAGGTAGCATTCATCCTTGTCTTTCTTGAATGGATGAAATCCTCTTTTGCAACCCAGAGCTCATTGTTAAGTATGAGTTTCGATACAGATAAGAAGGAAAAAGGTCCAGACATTTCAATGATGGTATCAACAAAGTTGGTTCTAAAAAATAGAATTTATATTTTTAAAGTACAGATGGTAATAAGACTCAGAAATGGAATCAGTGTTTTGAAAGGTGAGTGATATATGAAGGCTGTGTCTTGTTTTGAAGGTTTTTATCTTAAACATGAGGTCTGCAGATACAGATACCTATCTTAAGTCATGAATGGATGTTAAAATTTTAGTAAGTTGTTAAATACCAATTTAAATCTTTAAAAAATAAAATAAAATAGAAGTATCAGGAGTAAGCAATTTGAAAAAGGACAGAAAAGGCTATACATGAAATGAATATTTCTTAAATAGTTTTCTGGGTTAAAGCAACTATAGAGAGATAAATGACACAATGTGTTTTCATGGAGTTTAAGGAAGATTTCTAGTCTTATGAAGTGAACAGTCATAGAAATCAGAGGTTAGAGATTACAAGTACTTTCCTCATAGATGCTGAAGAGCTTCCCTGATGGTGAGAAATATGGTTTTGAAATATGAGACACTTTCCTGGTTTGTAGGAAGCTTGTTAATGTATAAGGAAAATATGGACAAGTAAAATGTGAAGGGAGAGATAGAGAGAAATTGTTGGGATGAGAAGAAATGTGGTAATTGCAGTTATTCATAAAATTAGCTGAACCCTTTCTATTACTTCATGCTGAATGTTATGAAAAATATCTGAGCTGTGTAACTGGTACTTAATGTAAAAATCATATCTGGCTTGTTACAACCTGTCATAGTCATATGCCAGGTGAACTGCAGAAGTGCTCAGAGTTAGTGGGTGTAGCCCAGCAACAGAGTAAGTGGCATACCGAAGACTCTGCTTTCAATCTCAAGTATAAAAAACAAAAACACAAAGTCTGAGTTCTTTCCCAAGATGTTAATAATTTGCTTATATTTTACTACTCATATATTGCCTTTGCTTGTTTATTCAAAATTAGCATGGTATTATTATATCTGGTCCCTGTTTTCAATTTCTGCTTATTCACTTTATCTAAAAACTTATATCTTAAATACTAGTAAATTTTATTTTACAACATATTTTATCATATTCATTTTTCATTTTGAAGTGAAAATGAAGCCTGGGTGCTCTGCAGAGTCCTGCAGAGTGTTGTCTTCTTGGATAGTAGCGATCACTGAAGTACATCAACCCATATCAGACACCTACCCTTGCTGAAACCCGTGAGGAGAGCTGTTAGTTTTGATGCCACAAGCACACATTCCATGACTCATCTTTCCGATCTTGCTGGGACTTCCATCCCATTATAGGGAAGACAGGAAAGACAGATAGTGGTGGGAGATCGTGAATATACCTGTCTTGCCTTCAATGGCATGCACTCAGGGGAGGCCACTGCAGGCTCTCAGCAAAGCAAGGTTTCCCTCCTTAGGAGTAGAATGATTGCATGTGCTCCTCAATAAGATTCAGCGGAACTGAAAGGGATTACTGCTCCTACCTTATGAGTCTGCTCAAATGTTCCATTCAGATTTTTTTTTTCAAGATCCCATCTTTCTCAATCAATACCTGAACCCCTATTTCTCATTACCATGGCTGGAAGTGGAATATCAAATAAACCAACTAAAACCCAGACCTCAGCACACAAGGATGGACTCCCAGCTCTGGGGCCCCGCCCTTCCTCCAGGGAGTTTTTTGCTCTAAGTAAACATGCAGTTTGTGGGCTGGAGAGATTGCTTAGTGGTTAAGCGCTTGCCTGTGAAACCTAAGGACCCCCCCCCTTTGAGGCTTGATTCCCCAGGACCCTCATAAGCCAGATGCACAAGGGGGTGCACACATCTGGAGTTCGTCTGCAGTGGCTGGAGACCCTGGCACACCCATTCTCTCTCTCTCTCTCTCTCTCTCTCTCTCTCTCTCTCTCGGCCTCTTTCTCTTTCTGTCTGTCTGTTGCTCTCAAATAAATAAATAAAAATAAACAAAAACCCTTTTGCTACTTCTACTTTCACTGTACCTTTGAGTCTATCTTCATTTCTGGAGCTTCCAAGTCTGTTAGTTTCAAGAAAGGCCAGAGAGGCCCCTCATCATTGAGGATGGGAATATTTCCCCACAATACACACACAAAAAAAGAATTGCTTTATCTGAACGTTAACAGAAAATACATCACATGTTTAAAGGAAGACTTTACTTACAAATTAATTTAGAACAAAATTTTGTTGGAGAATTCTTCTGGATTTATGATTAGGCAGGCAGTTTATCAGCTGACAGCATCAGTATAAGGAAACAGAAGAAACGCTCATAAATTATTATTTACCATCTTTTTTTTTTAATTTTGCTGTTCAAAAATCTTAAGAATCATATTAAATGAAGTGACTCAAAGTTATAAGGAACAAAACCACACGTTCTCTCTGATATGGGGGTCTTAGCTTATAATATCTTTAAGTATATATACCGGGGGGAGAAGTTCTATAAAACTGATAAATATAGAACCATTCCCCAAGACGAACAGAAATCGCTCAGGCTGGAAGAGGGGCAAGGGAAGGAAGAACAAAAAGATACCTGTGACATGGAATCAGAGGAGGGAAACACAAGTGGGGGTACTGAGAGGAAAAGGTGAAGGAGAGCCAGAGGGAGACAGGAAACAACAAAACAAATTATATTTAAAATATGAATATATTCTAAATCCTGCTAAGAAAAGGCAAAGGAGAAAGGTAAGCAGGGAGAAAATAATTGCAAACAGTTGACAATTGCTTAGAATAATGACCTCTCAAAAGCCAAGTAATGAAAGAAAGCAAAACCTTTAAA
This sequence comes from Dipus sagitta, assembly GCA_036346955.1. Classification (NCBI taxonomy): domain Eukaryota; kingdom Metazoa; phylum Chordata; class Mammalia; order Rodentia; family Dipodidae; genus Dipus; species Dipus sagitta. Next base: position 39,951,488 of record CM070784.1, read on the forward strand.
GTGACAAAACACAATCAGACGTGGATGAAATAGAGCAGGTGCTGGTGAACTACATGAGAAACAAATGGACACTGACGGTGCAGCGACCGAACCAGGCCATCTCGATCACTGAGGGGAAGATCACAGGCCACGACGATGGCCCAGGGCAGCTGCCTCAAATGAGCAACAGCTGCATGGCCCAGGAGAGCTTTCTTAGGCACTTCATAAAGACAAGTGACAGTTTATTTTCATATGAAACATCTAGACATTCATATCGATAACAATGCTGATAGCCAAAAAAGCAGGAAAAACCAACATGACCACCAACTACTAAATGGTTAAACGAAATGTGCTGCATTCATGCAACAGCACAGTGATTATTTATTAAAAGAACATATTGATATACACTATTTTGGCAAATCTCCCCAGAGAATTATGATGAATAAAAAATAATAATAATACAAAATCTTATAGCCTTCGATGATTCCATCCAGGCAATACCTGAAGGAGAAGGTTGTACCACAGAACGGGTCATCAGCGTCACAGAGAGCATGGGGAAGGCAGTGCTGCACTCAGCTCGCATCGCTGCCAGAAGTCACCCGGGCAACAGCAGCTTGTGGGTAAAAAGGGTTTATTCTGGCTTACAGACTCGAGGGGAAGCTCCACGGAGGCAGGGGAAAATGATGGCATGAGCAGATGGTGGACATCACCCCCGGCCCACATATGGTGGACAACAGGAACAGGAGAGTGTGCCAAACACTGGCAAGGGGAGACTGGCCATAACACCCATAAGCCCACCCCCAACAATACACTCCCTCCAGGAGCAGGAGGTATTATTTCCTAAATCTCCAACAGCTGGGAACCTAGCATTCAGAGCCCTAAGTTTAGGGGGGACACCTGAATCAAACCAACATACCATGTAAAGCCAGATGCGCAAGGAAGGGGTCTGAGGGGATGGAGACGGGCTTCGGGTCAGTGGTCAAAGCAGCACTTTACAGGGGGCCTTGAGGACACATGACAAGATGTTACCTGCCCAATAAAATAAGAAAATAGTGCATGACATCTCTGAAGTAACTTTTACAACTTATTTGGAATCTAGAACTTTCTAAACTTATAAATTTTTGTACTTATACAACTAGATAGCTGGTTCATTATACATTCCCCATGTAAGAGACCATGGCCTTCTCTATTTTCTTATGCTTCTGTGTGTTCTTTCAGGATTTTATCAATGTCTCATGCTCATTTACCAATGCTGATCTGTGGGTAAATTTTCCAGCTAATAAAATCTGTTTTGTTTGTTTTTTAGAATCCATTTTGTAATATGCCAGCTATAGCATCTTCAAATATCACCTTTTAGAAATCTGACTTGTAGTAAATAAAATAAAACTGTGTGGTAGTTACCTCTACATAGAGCGGGGCTCAATAAACCCACCCTAAAACGTGCACTAGTGACACAGCACCATGTTACTTTTCCCCACAGCCACTCAGTTTATTCCTTCCAACTACTCAGTTCTGTAAGGCTATGGTAATAATTCAACTTCTTTTTATAAGTGAAGCTGAGTTGTTTGTCATGCATTAATAAAACATAATAATAATGATAGCACTTAAGGATGGACAACCGTGTAATTAACTCTGAACTGTTTATACAGACAAGGCTAAAGATGTTCTGTTCATTGAGGAAGTAAAACTAATGGCTGTTAATTATTCTTAAGATTTTTGGCCGTTTGTTATTTTTGACAAATTGCATCCAGTGTGCTATGATCCTTCCCTTTTCCCTCCCACTGCTGTTGACCCCTACGTTTACATCCTCCAACTCGACCTGACCACTACTTTTACATTCTCCCACTCCTCTTGACCCTACTTTCATCTCCTCCCACTTCTAATGATCCCTACTTTTCTCTCCTCCCACTCCTCCTGACCCCTGCTTTTATCTCCTCCCACTCCTGACGACCCCTAGTTTTATCTCCTATAACTCCTCCTGACCCCTAATTTTCTCTCTTTCCACTCCCCCTGACCCCTGCTTTTATCTCTTCCCACTCATGTTGACCCCTACTTTGACCTCCTCCCACTCCTCATGGCCCCTATTTTTATCTCCTCCCACACCTCTTGACCCCTACTTTTATCTCCTTCCAGGCCTCCTGACCCCTATTTTATCTCTTCCCACTCCTGATGACTCACTCACTGATTCCTCCCAACCATTCTCCCTTCTAGTTGTATCTCTTGGGTTCTGGATTTCAATGGCCATGCCATATGTAGAAAACAGTGTGTTATAGTACCGTCCCCGTTCTTCATATCTTATAGTCTTCCCACCCCCTTTCAAGAAAAACTAAGCTTAAATAAAGCTGGAAATGAACATTACAGCAAGCCACTGTGGCCTGCTTGATGCTGGTAGATGGGACTGACGGTCCACCATGTGTCCCCCGCTCCAGGGCTGGAAGCTGGATGCTGCAGCTGATGCTGCTGATCCTGCGAGGTGCTCAGCGGGCCTGCTCATGGGGTCAGCGGCGTTCCCGACCTGCTAACACCAAGATGGCAGCCTTGGCCGCTTTATGTGGCTGCCTTTGTTCTTACAGCTTCTCTATTCCCCCGACACCAAAGGCGCACCAGTGGGAATGCTGCAGTGATTTCTACACTAAAATCGCCATGTTCAGTCATCCCACGGGGCTGGGTGATGTAGCAGGAGGTGATGAATGGCTTGAATCACAACAGAGGAATCCTGAAGCCTGGTGATGACCTCCATTCTGTACCACCTTAGTTAGCTCTGGGTATGGCTGATGGAAAGTGGGGTTTCTTCTTGGCCCTGGGCTATGTGGACACTGTTCATTTCAGAGGATCAGAGCACCATGAGCATATTGCAGCAAGGAGCACGAAGCTCATCCCTCGCACCCAGCACAGTCTCAGAGGAGACACAGAGAACCTTCTGCTACCATTCTGTGTGGGAGCAAGTTCAGCTCCTTGTGTGTGTGGGACTCAATCAACACTTCTTTCCTTCCCAGGAGAGAAGGGGATGGCAGGGTAGAGATCAAGGTAGGAAAGTCAATTTTCTTCTGTCCCAAATGGAACCTTGGGAAGAGTCAGCTTGCCATTGGTGTTTGAGCTGAAGGTGGAACTGTTACAAAGATGTATGTTTCAGGCCATGCTGTCCTCCTCCTGTTTGAGAACAAGCTTTTTCAGTGCTCTTCTGGTCTGGCCCCTCTTCAAGGACTGGGTAGGAGGCTCTTCTGCTTGGGAGACAGAAGGCACAAAAACACTCTTCAGGTTTCAAGTACATTGCAGCCCCTTGTGATGAATGCCCATTTTGTCTATGGCAGTAAGAGGAAGAATATTCTATATCTGGACAGAAGTAAAAGTCTGAAATATAGCTTTTTTATTAAAAGCTACATTTTTTCATAAATTGTGCATTTTATACCTATATCTACATTTGATTTTAAGAGAGTTTTAAGAGAGTTGTCTTTCTTATTCTTTTTATTGTTCTACACAAGAGTCAGAATGAGCTGGTCATTTTTCACAAAAATGTCTGTTTCAGTTTGAATAATATTGTATTCCATTTGACATTAGTATGGAGATAATATATTGACACTTTTAAGATTTTCATTTTAAGGCGTAAGATTTTCAATTTACTCATGATGGTTCATTATCTATTTTGTATTGTACTTTGCTTCTTAAAGATCGTTGAAAAAAATCTCATTTATTCTGAACTTTTAAATATTTTTGTTACTTGAAAATTGTCTATTAGCACTTTGTTTCTAGCTTATGTAATTGAAATTGACATATTTTTATCAGATCTAGACAATACTACAGTCTCTTGTTTATTCTATTCAGAGACAATAATTCATTTTTTGCATGCTCTTTAAACATGCTATGTTTCACAAAACATACATTGTGCATCATAGTCACAGGCTGGGGCTGCAGGATAGCTCAGTTAGCAAAGAATTTGCTTCACAAGCAAGATGATCTTATCCTCTGGATGCATGTATAGTTGTGGGTGTGGCGAGCGGTGCAGATGATCCCAGCTATGGAAAAGGGGAAACAGGCAGATCCTTAGTGGGACCTGGCCAGCTATCTAGTAGGCGAACTCCAAGCCAATGAGAGAAAATGCCTCAACATAACTGATGGTGTGCCTGTACAATACCGTGTCCCACTTTGTGACTCCTTTAGTGTAGAATTCATTGACTTCTCTATTTCCTGCTTTGATGAGTTAATTCTCCTCAGAATCTACATCCATCTCCCTGGAGGAGGTTCTCAGACCATCTGTGAGAGGAGAACCCAAATTTAGTCTGCCATTTTGTCTGCGAAGTTTCCTGGCCTCTAGCAGATATGATAGAGATTACTTATCTCGTGCTAGGCAATTGGGTTTCTTGTCATTCTTACAGTTCTTGTATCTCTCCAATATTCTTGTCCATATTCTCCAACAAGAGTGAAAACATAATAATGAATCAATGCAATGAATATAGACACTTATAAGGTTTTTTTCCAGAGATAACTTCTCAAATAGCCAAAAAAAAAAAAAAAAAAAAAAAAACGGTGAAAACTTGTGTCTTGTACCTATGACCTTCCAGGCTATAGGCTTCTGACTTGATTCTCAGTACCAGACATGAACTCCCTCCCACTGAGCAGACCTAATAGCCAATCAGAGAACAGTGGATTATATAACATTATGTGATAATATTATTGTACTATATACATATACATATATATATATATACATATACATACATATATTCTAGATACTAAAACTGTCAGATATAAAGTTAGAGAAGTTTGACCTCCATCTGTAGGTTATCTATTCCTTTTGATGATGGTTTGCTTAGCTGTACAATAACTTTTCAGTTTCATCAGATCTTAGTGGTTGAGTGTTTGTCTAATTCCCTGGTCTCCTGAGGTCTTATTGATTTTTGTATAGGGTGTGCATGGATGGTTTAAAATGTACAAATCCTGTACATATACATATATCACATGAACACACTTAAGGATAGAAATCACATCATCATGTCAACAGACACAGAAATCTCCTCTGACAAAATACAGCATCACTTTATGTTTAAAAGACATAATTGATTAGTGATGGAGGGATCATATCCATGCATACCTTGGATGATGCCCATTTGAGCAAGTGGATGAAACTTTTGATATGTACTTAAACTTGATTTTCAAGAACTTTGTTACATTTTTTCTCATCATAAGCTTTTAATGATAGCTTTAAAAAAGACGTGGACCCTAAAAATCATGAAATGTCAAAGGCAACAATAGTCAACACCGAAATACAGCTTATTTGAGAATGGTAAAGCCAGCAAAGAATATATCATCCAAATGTAATACATAACCTTTCCTGACATGGAGAGAGAGATTAGCACTTCCAGTGCAGGCCCAACCGTCTGGCTTTGTATAAGAAGGCCCTGTTACCTGTGGGATGGCTTTCAACCTCACGTATGCTGAGTGCCCACCTCAGTCCTTCTCTGTTGTGCTGTGGACTCAGGCTCCTTGGGTCACTGGATCTTGTGTTGGATCGACTGTGCTGGGTGGTGTGTGGCTGGGTGGTGGGTGAGTTCTCTGGTGGTTCATGGCGCTGGTGGTTGAGGGAAGGGAGGCTGTGCAGGCTGCCTGGAGTTGTGTCGAAGCTGCTCCCATGGTGCCATCCGTGCTCTCCTTCAACAGGTGCTCAGCTGGTCCCTGCTGTCTTCCCCTTGGGGTACTTGGTGTGAGTGAAAAATCCTTTCACCTGGATCTGCTCCTGTGAATCTGTGCCAGGACAGGTGGGCATGCAAATTGGGGCTGATAGTACCAGGGTGGGAGCCAATTCTGGCTGGTTTCCAGCTTGTTAGAAGCTCTGAGTCTCTCCTAATTCTCTGCTGTGGTTGATAATTCCATATAAACCTTTACTTTTAGTAGAAGAGTGTATTTTACTGTTTTTATTTTTCTGCTTATTTCTCTCCCTAGGCTGCTCTGGTATGGTTTATATGCCACGAACTTACCTGCAATTCCCTCTACCTCTTTCTTGAGTTGCATTTTCATTTCTTGGTTTGACTTTTTGTTGCTTTTATTGGATTGTGCTGTCTTGGAATTCATTCAGGCATTCATTCTCATCTCCTTTGAATTCATCCACTCTCTGTTGAGCTCTTTTTTGTATTGTCTTCCTTTTCATTCAGACTTATTTCTGTCTGCTTGTTTAACATGTTTATTATAATTGCATTTTGGAATTCTCTGTCTGGAATTCCTCTAAGTAGTTTTCACTGGAAGCTTCCATTATGGAAATAGGTATTCTTCGTGAGGATGTCTGGCATTGTGGTGATAGAGATATTTCAATGCTGAGCACTCCTCTGTCACTTCTCAGCACCATGGTGCCTTCTGAGTCACCCCAAGGTCACTCTGCCATCTGAAAAGAGAAGCTTCTCTAACCAAAAGTGAGAGCAGCATAAATATATAGATGTGAGCATCAAGAAAAGTGCTTACTGGCAGTTTGTTGAACATAGTATATACATTTAGTCAGACACCAGCAGATATTACACTCCTAGGGCTCATGACTACACCTGTTGTAGGTTTTCAGTATCAGGGATGTATTCCCTCCCATGGAGCAGGCCTCCAGTCAAGTTACAGGATGGTTGGTTTCCCCATAACAGAGGTACCACTATTGTACCTGTTGGCTCATTTGGCCTGGCTGGCCAAATATAAGGCTTGAAGTATCCACTGTTGAGTATCTTCACCGGTGATCTTTCTGTCTCCCATTGAACTGCATGTAATGTGGTTTTTTACAGCTTTCTATCAACTGGTCTACGTAGAGAAGGTTTTTCATCTCACTAACAGCAGTATTTCTCAGTGACCTTGCAGCCCAAGTATGTGGAGTCTTCAGCAACAGGGTCTTACCATCTACTCCTGGTGGGAAACCAAGGGCTCTGACAATGGCCTGTAATGTTTTGGGGGTACCAGGGACCTCCCTGGCCAACAGCTCACTGGAAAGGATCCCATCCCTGGCACTGAAAATTTTCTGGTAACAATCTGTGGCTCCTGAGTGTTCCATTGTCCAAAATAATTGGCTTTCGTATGACTTATTTATATCCTTTTAGATTTTGATTAGCCCTCCCTCTACCTTTCCATTACTCAGTCTCTTCCCCTGACCTCACTTAGGCCTTTTCACCCCCATTAATCTGTTCTTCTACTTACATGTATACAATACCATCCTATTAGGTCCCCCTCCCTCCCGTTCTATTCCCTGTATATCTCCTTTCTAGCTTACTGGCATCTGCTACTGAATTTTATTCCTACTCACATAGAAGTCCAATAATTTTTAGCTAGGATACACATATGACAGAGAACTTGGGACGTTTGGCTTTCTGGGCCTGGGTTACCTCACTAAGTATAATACTTTCCAGATCACTGGTTTCTTGTATCAATTGTTTTGAATTCAGATTTTGCCTTCTGGATCTAATCCTTTTGTCTTGCTGAGAATTCAGCACAGCATCTCAGTTGGGTCCTGTGTCATCTGGTTGGCCATGGGCTGGCAGTCTATCCATAGATCTATGTGGGCACACTGGAAGCTGAACAGCCTACCCTGTGTGTCTCCTCTGGGGACTGAGCTTGGAGCCCTGGGAAAATACAGCTAGTGTGACGTTTGGGCTAATACCTAATCTAGAAGTCCCTACTCAGGGCTGATGCTGGCAGGCATTCTGGGGTGTGAGGATAGCACTAATGTGCCTGATTCTCAATTCTGGGCATGCAGGAGCTAACCTAGTTGTCCTTACTCGGGATAGTGTGTGAGGGTAGCGGACTGGCGAGTGAGACAGCCTCTCATCTGAGTACAGATACAATCCAGGATTCTAAATACATGACTGAATGGGCACCTAGGAGAGCTCACCTGGACACTGGGTGGTTCACCCTGGCTTTGTCTCCTCAGTGGTCTGGAATGGGGCATGTGACCAGCTCTGGGAGGGCATAGTCTATTTGTCTATTTGTTTAGTTTTGTCAGTGTACTTTTACTTATAATATTGTTTTGTTTTCATTTTTCTCCTGAGTGTGGCATAACAGGGAAGATGAAACTATTCCTTTGTTTCAGTTTTGGTCCTGGAGATAGGGTCTCTTTCTATGAAGTCTAATGTATTTTCAACCTCATAGTCCTCCTGCCCCAGTCTTTCAACATGTGGAATTACAGGATTGAGCCAGCTGGGATTACATTTTTATATATCAGAAGATGCATGCCTTTTCTTCCCAAACCTTTGTAATTCCAACTTTATAATGTTTCTATTTCTTTTTTCTTGTTTCTCAACTACATGATAACATTCATTCTTTATGGTTTCATATGAAAAGAAAATCTTAATTTGTAGTTTTGTCATTCTGGAAGTCTTTGGGCAGTGATAATCAGAAATTACAAAAATGTATGCAATGATTTATCCTTTTCTAAATACTGTATTTAAAAGGTTAGCTTACACTAGCAAATCAAATTCTAGTTTTAATTTCATCAGTAAAATAATATTCTGAAAATTATTTTTCTATATTTTTATTTCTTTATTACCAAATCTTATATTCTTATGTCTCCATATCGACTCACAGGTGTTCTGTACTTTGACTGTCAATCAAAGAAAATAATGACAATTGGTGTTTGCCTTACTTTTGATGTTGTATTATCTCATTATTTCATCAAAGGTTGGAATGCAGACAGATATCTTACCTAGGGCTGCAGGAGTCTGGTTCCTCATGGACCTGTGGCTATTTCCCAGTAGATCCATGTTTTTTCTAGTGGTTATTGGTCACATTTCTTTATGTATGTGAACCCTGTATATCTGTGTTTTTTTAATGACTTCTTCCCAGTAGCCTGGTGAGAGGTGACCAGGATTTAAGAACTAGCCCTGTGTCCTGGATGGTGACTGGTGAATCATGCCTTTGATAGGCTACTTGTGTGTTCATGAGCTGGAGCAGGGTGTCAGCTGGGCATCTCCACAGTTCAGCAAGTCATGGTGGCATCCAGACTCTTATATGAAACCTGTGTGTATGCTCCTGGGAAGGATTTTCAGAGCAAATAAAAGTAAAATGGCATAGTTCGGTAAGAACTGAACAGGAACCTGATTTGGAGTAGTGAGCCTGCTTTACCCTGTCATATTTTGATGCTCTGGAGGTTTACATATCTGGAAAGGATTCAGGCATATTTACTGAAAACTAGGCATAAGTAACATGTAAACAATTCCATATTGTTATTCTACATCTAAACTTATGTATAAAATAGACTGAGGTAGAATTCTCAATCTTGGATGTTCAACAGTGCACTGAAGATCTTATCCAATGAAATTTTTTTTAAATGCCTAAAATGGAAGCAATTAAATTTTACCTTTAAGCAAGATTTTTACATAGAAAAAGAACAGGGTAATCTATAGAAATTTAAAAATATGGTCAAAGTATCTGAAAAATTTGTACAAAAATGTCTTTTTGAAACCCATCATTATGTATAATCAATACATGAAAATCATTTTATAAATAAAAAAAACCTTAAAACACTTCAAAGTAATTAGAATTAAGTAAGTTCACATTCATGAGACCATGAAAAATTAGAGGCCATGTGAACTTTTAAAACCTCACTTACAATAATAACCAACAACTAAAATTACATTAAATTATTTCTAAAATGTTTTAGAATGTAATCAAAATAATTACATAAATTTTAAAACGGATTTGAAACAAACCCTTCTAGAAGGTGCAGTAGGCCACCATCTGAAGCTATGAAGATGAACTGCACGTTGCAACTGAGATCGTGGGAGGTTGGAGATGCACTGACCATGTGACTCTGACAAGAAAAGCTATAGCTCAAGAGAAGGTGGCCCAAGAAAGAGCCTGTGCATTCTACAAGAAGGAAGCACAGCCAGAGGGAGGAAGCTGTGTAAGTATCTTGGAGCCCACATAATTTGCTCTTGAGTCTCAGAGATGAGACGTGGAGCTGCAGGACTGGGCGATTTGCCTTGCTGTTTTTCAGACCTGTTTTGGCCCCTAACTCCCCTCTGAAATGGGAATATTTGCTCTGTGGTACTATATGTTGGAAGTATGTGATTTCATTTTTGATTTTATAGAAAATCTCAGAGATTGCCTTTGAGTCTCAAAAGAAAATCTGTACTTTCAAATTTCAAAAAGTATTGAAAATATTAAAAACTATATTGATTTTTTGAGGTTGGGCTGGATGTGTTTTATATCATTAGATAACCACAAGGCTATTAGGACCAGGGGCAAAAGGTGATTGAATATAAGATACCCCATAGACTCATGCACATGAACACATCATCCCCAACTGGTAGCACTGTTTGCGAAGGGTATGGAAATTTCAGGAGGTAGAGTTTTTGTTTTTTCTTAAAATTATATATTTATTTATGAGGAGAGAAGGGAGATAGACAGATGGAAAAAAGAAGAGAGAAAGAACGGGCTCACCAAGGCCACTTACAGGTGCAAATGAACGCCATATGTCAGTTTGTGCACCTGCCTTTATGTGGGTACTGGGGAATTGAATCCAGGCCTTCAGGATTTGCAAGCAAGTACCTCAAAGGCCGAAGTGAGTGGTTGAACTTTGTTGTAGGAAATGGATTCCTGGGAACAGACAGATGTTGAGGTTTCAAAGTCTACCTCCATTTGACTTCACCACCTGCTTCCTGACAGCAGTGTGTCTGAATCAACTTTCATGATCTTGCTGCTTTGTCCCCGTCCCCACCATGAATATGAGCCAACATCAACTCTCTCCTGCCTTTAGTGGCTTCTGGTCAGGCATTTTTCAGCAGCGAGAGCCTAAGTAACATAGTGACCAAACATAAAATTACTTTGTATCTTTTTTTGAAATATTGAGATATCTTTAAAATATTTCCAATAGAATTGCTATATTATTAGTATTAGAGTCAATTCATATTCTTTAAAATGTTAGAATTTCTTTAAATATTTGAAATTGTATGTGAAACTAATTTTGTTGTAATGTGTATTTCATTACTTCTACAGAATTTTATCCTACTAAAATATTTTTTAATTATTTGTTGTGTGTGTGTGTGTGTGTGTGTGTGTGTGTATGTATGGACACACCAGGAATTCATACTCCTGCAAATCAACACCAGACACCATGTGCTGCTTTTGTCATTCAGCTTATGTAGCTAGGTTGAGAATTGAAACACATTAGGCTTTTCAAAGAAGCACTGGTAAGCCAGATCTTCCCAGACCTAAGATATATTTTCAATATTTTTTAAATATGTTCATTTTGGGCATGGAGAGATGACTTAGCATTTAAGATGCTTGCCTACAAAGCCTAAGGACCCAGGTTCATTTCCCCAGGACCCACATAAGCCAGAAGCATACGGTGGCACATGCATCTAGAGTTTGTTTGAGTGCTGTGGTGGTTAATATTGTTAACTTATTGAGTTCTGTAGGTCAAAATGCTAATAGAAATGCACACAGTGGTAGTCTAGTTTGTAAATTTTCTGTAGGAAACACGGATTCTATCTGGAAGAGGGCTAGAGGCCATTAATGTTATATTCTGGCGAATAATTTGGCTGTAATCTGACCATGTCTTGAGAGTTTGAGTGGACTTGAATTCCAAGTTAATGAACTAATTTACTTAACAAAGGTAATCTCAAGATATCATACCATACAGGCTGAGATTACTGATCACTGTTCTTAAGGTCTGCAATATGAGAAGGCAACAAGGAGAGTGAAAGTACATGAAGAATGTGTGTTTCACTGAGGGAGTTTCCATTCCATTTCATTGTTGTAAGCAAGGCTAACACACCTGTGGACAAAATGAACCAGACTATATCTTAAGCTGGCAGCAGAATATGAAATGTTGACCCCATGGTACTGGTTTTACAAAAATGGAAGATGCAAGAGTGAGGAATTCCTGGTCGCATGTGGCATGAAGTTTCCTGAAGGCTGCTGAGGCCAGACAATGCGTGGCAGGGTCAAATTCTATGTATGGAGGCCATGAGAGTATGTTGTGTGCAGCTCTGAGGGTAAGCCTCAGTTGAAGTCTAGACTGCAGGGGTACCAGGCCCATGGGACACCCACTGAAGAAAGATACAGGAGCTGGTATCAACCCAGATGTCCATCACTAGAAGAATGGATAACTAAGATGTGGTATATCTACACAATGGAATTCTACACAGCAGTAAGAAAAAAATGACACAAAGAAATTTGAAGAAAAATGGTAAGACTTGGAACAGATCATTCTCAGTGAACTCACCCAATCACAGAAAGATAATAGTCATATGGTCTCACGCATCTGTGGCTCCTAACCTGAATCTGCCCCTATTGCTGACATATATACACAATGGGATTTTATTCACCTATGAAAAAGAATGAAATTATGCTATTTTCTGAAAAATGCATGGGACTAGAGATCATTATGTTATAGGAAAAAGACCAACACAAAACAGCAAATACCACATGACTTTTTTGAGAGATAAAGAAAAAAAGGAAAGAAAAGAAGAAAGAAAGGAATAAAGAAAGAAAGAAAGAAAGAAAGGAAGAAAGAAAGAAAGAAAGGAAGGAAGAAAGAAAGAAAGAAGAAACAAACAAAGAAGCAGATGAGAGAGAGAGAATGGGTGGGCCAGAGCCTCTAGCCAGTGCAAACAAACTCCTGGTGCATGTGACACCTTGTGCATCTGGCTTTATGTGGGTACTGGGGAATCAAACCTGGGTCCTTTAGCTTTGTAGGCAAGCAACTTAAGCTCTAAGCAATTTCTCCAGCCCCTTTTTTTAATCACATGATTTTTCCATATGCAAAATCTAAATATGTGTGTATGTGTATTTATGTGTACTTGTATGTTTATTTGTATGTAAAACAAAGTTAAAAGAGCACAACGAGAGGGTGGAGAAGAGGTCAACAGGAGGAGAGGTGGAACTAAGCATAATGCGGGTTGGCTAGATGGCTCAGTGGTTAACGTCCCTGCCTGCAAAGCCTAACGACCCGTGTTTGAATCTCCAGGACCCACGTAAAGCCACAGGCAGAAAGACATGCATGTCTCTGGAATTCGTTTGCACTGGCTGGATGCTGTGGAACATCCACTCATATTTTTTCTCTCTCTGTCTCTGTCTCTGTCTCTCTCTCTCTCTCTCTTTCTTCCTCTGCTTGCAATAAATAAATGCAATATATTTAAGAACTGATGAGTCAACAACAGATTTCTCCGCACAAATGTCATCAGCATGCACTAGCAATGGGCTGCCTTGTGTGACCTCGTGCCCTAGCGCTGCAGGTTATCTGAATTAGCAGGCCCAGCTAGACTGGTATGAGGCAAAGAGGAATGTCATTATGGAAGTATCAGTGAGAATGGGAACTGGGTCACTTCCAGGCTGTGCCCCAGGAAGTTTCCCAGAGCAATGGGAGGCCGAGATTTCCAGGCAGGTGAGAACTCTGTGAAAGCCTGTCTCCCTGAGACCTCCTTAAAACCGAGCTCACGAGAGTCACCCAGCAGAAAGGCAGCTGTGAAAATGAACTCTCATGGGCCAAGCCTGTGAGAAAAGTGCCCATCCTCCTCCTCTTTGTCACTAGGTGTCCAAACTTGCCTGGCAGGCCCCGGCCTCACGGAGAGCAGTGGTGGTGACTGAGGGCAAGAGCGGGGAGGATCGAGGTTTCGGGTGGAGCGGCTTGCTCTCAGAAAGCCCCGCAGAAGAACTGCTCCGGGCTGCCTGAATGTTCCGCCTTAAAGGAGGCAGTCTGGTGTGTGTTCCTTGGGACTCGAGTTGTGACAGAACACTCAAGAAATAAATGGGTAATGTGACAAAGGGACTTCAACTGGGGTTCCATTTCATTTGCTGATTATAAAATAAGGAATAGGATTTGGTTATGACTATTAAAAAAAAAATCTATGGAGTCCTAAGAAAAAAATCAGAAAATGGTACTGTATTTGGAGGGGAAACCAGCAACAGGTTGGTGGGAGGAAGAGGGCAATGAAGGGGGAAATTACAACATACAATGATATAGCAATTTATGAGGTTAGATATAGAGATATTGATAAGAAAATTTCACCAAACCTTAAAACATTATTTTTTCCCCAGAAGATTAATTTTAAAAAGGGGGAAATTAACTTATCTATGCCACACTGTCATAGGAAGTGACATCATGACACATTGGTCCTGGAAGTGGTTCTAGAATAACTTAGCAAAACGTATATTTTTACCTTCATCTTTTAGTGCATACTTATTCAAATTCTCCAAAACAAACAAAAAAAAAAATGCCATTGGCTGGAATGCAAGGCCAATAATGTATGTTTCCAAAATCTACCTATTTGTGTTAATCAAAAACCAGAAGATATGAATTTTCTCAAGCAAGAATAATTATGTTTGTTCAGCTGCCGCAAAGCCCTGCTGAGAAAAGCCAAGTCTTCCCGCGCGTTTCCTCAACAATGCAGCACCAAAGGTGACGAAGCAAGTTACAGCCTAACTCTCCAGCGGCTTAATCTGCGGTAATTACGGATAATCACCGACTAAAGCAGATACAATACAAAAACAAATCAATTAGCCTAACGTCTAAGCCCACAGGATTATACATACGCAGTTACAAAAGGATAAGTAGGCATATTGTGTAAATGAATTATCTGTGTGGATAATCAATGGATCAGATCTGGAGAGAATAATCAGAAAGTTAGGAAACTCGGGACTTAACATTTAATTATAAAGTAAGTGCACACATTTCCTTAAAGAGCCTAGTTAAACAGACATCAGTGTAGGGCAGCACTACTGCAGAGAGACCTGCACACATGCGCTGGACTGAGCATGGGCAGTGCAGGAACAGGTAGTATTCCTCTCCGTGGCCTTCTCCCTGCCCCAGTGCCTTTGCTGCTGAGAAAATAAATAAGAGGCCGACTAGTGTAAGGACGGTGATGTGACTGCAGAAGCAGGAGTCACTGAAGCCCTGCTGCCACGGGCCTGGCAAGCTTCCAGTTTTGACTTTTGTGTTCCTTCCACATTTCTCTGTGTCTATGCGCAGTTTGAGCATCGTGTTACCAGTTGTCGTTTTTAAGCATTTTAGATTAACCCATGTCACCCTACATAGTTAAAGCGTCTGCTTAACATGTTCTGTTCCCTCCCATTGAACAAAGGCGTCATGTTTCTCTTCTCCTTTTGATGCAGAGCCAAGTTGCTTCTAGTTTTCTCTGTTCTCAACATGGATAATGAAAGGCAGTCTGCTTGTCACTCAGAGTGCTAGTGTGCAGCCTTCTCGATAAATACCCAGAATAAGAATCACTTGCTCATCAGCCTGCTATCCTTAATGTCATGTAGATGTTGTCTCATTGTTCTGAGTTGATTTTATCAGTTTGCGTTACGACCCCCCCCCCACCCCTGCGGATTGACTTTCCTCCATCAGACCAGTAAACATAATGGCAAGCTTCTGTGAAGTTTGCTTCTCCTGAGTGCGAAATGCATTTGCATCTGACCTGACTGTTCCTATTCGTTACTTTTTACATTTTTCTCCTTCATTAGGATCAGGCTATGTAGCCCGGACTGGCCTTAACCTCATAATCCTCCTGCCTCCACCTTTAAGTGCTGGAATTGTATGTAACACCACACTTGACTAATTATTATGACTAGTGTATTTTCATGTATTGAAGATTTGAATTGATGACTTTGTGAAATACTTTTCTATGTACTTTGCCATTTTGTAGATTGGATGCCTAAGATTTGGTGCACGTTTTCTGGAAGCTAATTGTTTCATGAGTGTGCGCTTTGAGATATCTTCTTGCACTCTGGGTCCTTCACACATTGAAATTGTTCTGTGTCTTTTTATCTATATACTGTCAAATTACTAATATTACTTTTTAAATCTTTAAAGCTTTTGTTAATTTTCTTTTTAACATTTACAATTTAATTTTATTAATATAAAATAAGAGAAAACCTTAAATGGAAAATGACTTTTTATTTATTTATTTTTTTGGCCACATGGATACTCAGTTGAGACCATACCGATATTGTCTTTCATTTCTTAGCTGTTTTTTTAAAGCTTTGGTATTTTTAATATTTTATTTGTTTATTTATTTATCAGACAGAGCAAGTGAGAATGGACATGCCACGGCCTCTAGCCACTGCAAATCAATACCAGGTGTATGTGCCACCTGGTGCAGCTGGCTTACATGGGCACTAGGGAATTGAACCTGGGTCCTTAGGTTCCACAGGCAAGTGCCTTAACCACCAAGCCATCTCTCCAGCCCTCAAGTGGTTTTCAATGCTGTTTTTCAATCTCTGCTGTTTGGGTCTGTTTAGGACTCCTTAGTAGAGACCCAGCATTCATTATCTCACTCTAATACAATAGATATTTTCTTAATTATAATAATTTCAAAGCCAAATAAGATTTAGTCATCATACTAAGCTATTAAAATCATATTAGCTATTCTTATTCCTTTAAAATCTAAGTATTACATGTTCAAATTATTAATGGGAATGTATTTTCTGTTGATTTCAACAAGTTTGTCTCCAACACATTTCTAGTTCTATTGTTACTCTGACCATGGAATTGTCTGCATAAGAAATTATATCATGTGAAAAGAGGCAACTATATTTCTTTATTAATAAAGAAAATTATTTATATATTTTTGAGGGAGGATGGGGAAGAGAGAAAGAATGGGTGTGCCACGGCCTCTAGCTATTGCAAATGATCTCCAGACACATGTGCCACCCTGCGCATCCGGCTTATGTGGGTTCTGGGGGTTGTCTCTACTACCTAAAGGCAACTATATTTTTATTTAGTGTTAATATAATCAACCAAACCTTGACATGTACTTAGTTACTAAAGAAATCAACTCCTACCAAATATTTCAAAATTTTTATATTTCCTTTTTATTCAATGAATTACTTCAGGCTTAATTTTCAGGTTTTGAACACACAGGCTCTTTCAGTGAGGTTTATGGTATACAGGTTACACAAAATAGCATTCACTTTTTTTTACTTACAGATCAGGAATTATTGCAGTGGGTGACTGCAGTCATGGAATGACTCAGTCTTCTACACATGCTCATATGCTGACTTTGGGTGACTTTTTCCTCAGGCTGGGGATTATTATCCCTATTTTGAATTCAAATAGCTATGGTTGTCAGCATGAGATTGGGTCTGTGAGGCCCCTTCACTCCCTGAGAACATTTAAGTGATAAAAAACAATGTAGCGGAGGGGAAGGAGACCCTCCTTGTCATTGCTCATGGTTACCTAACCCATGTGCTCACGGCAAACCAAATAAGCTCATTCCATCATCAAGCTTGACGTCGCATGGAATTGCAAAGTCCATTGGAGATAGTTAGTCCTGTCTCCATCCAAGTTGAATAGCAATAGGTTCCCCAAGAAACGTCACTCTAATGTGTGTTACTTTTATTTTTTGTTGCATCATATGTCAATTTTAATGCAAGTGAACTGGCATATAAAAGTATGTCATTATGTCAAATGGTTTCTTAAAACAATAATTAGTTTTTGATGTGATGATGACCAATGATTATAAATTGAACAATTATATTACAGTAAATATTTGTTTTTATAATGGTAGGATATAATACACACATCCATCTACAAATACAAATGTTTTATATAATTTGACAATTATACTTTAGATAACCTGGAAATTTGATATATCAAATATTATATGTAATGATTTTCAAGGCAGGGAATGGGAGAGTAGAATGATTTAATAAAATCAGAGAAGAGAATTGCAGAAGGGAAGAAGAGGATCTTCATGTGAATTCTGTCTTAGTGTGCTAACAGAAGCTTATGGAAAGTATGTTTGCCCTTCTAGAGGCTGGGACACAAGCCCTAACTGAGGGGAAACAGGAGCAAGCTACTTCTTTTTGTAAACAGTCAGCAAGAGGGGGGCCAAAAGAGGGCAACTAAAGACATCGTGCCACCTACTTCAGCAGAAACGGAATTCAGCATCTGGTCCAGTCTCATCCACCAGCGACAGCTCTCTCTACTCATGTATTGTGCCCTGAGTGCAAACCAATCAGTTTCTTCCCAGGCCCACCTGAGCCTGATGGCAAAGCCCACCCCAAATAAGGTATAAGGAGGGCTTAGCAGGTGGGCAAGACCTCCTTCCTGTGGCTGTTCATCTCTCCTGATACTGGAGCCTCCAGGCCCCTGAGCTGATAAGCGCCCCCTCATCTCAGCTAGGCTGGGCTGGGATAGCTGGGAACTCTCTTTCATTTGCTGTTCTCTGTTTAAGCTAGGGACCCTTAGTATCTGACCTCTTAGATTTTTTTCCAAAGTGAAGGTGAAAGGCTTAAATACTTTTGTTCGTGAATATGCTTCTTTAATCTCTGACCCTTTCATTATCTCCCTGGAAAACCCCTTCACATTCTCCCTCCTCTCCCATGCTCGGATTCCCCAATGGGACCCCAGGTCTTATGTCCATGTAGGTGTATACACTTCTTCCATCCCCCTCCCTTGATTCACAAACTCTCCTAAAGAGATGCGATAATTTATAATCAATCTTTCTCAGTCTGCTTATTCAAGTCTTTCTTAAAAATAGACAAAACTCCAAAAGTTAGGATTCATTAACTTTTCCTAAACTCCAAAAATTCTGTTTCATAATGTGAAAGATCAGCTAGAAAATGCTACATGTTATTTTGGCAAGCTAAAACGTTCTCACACACACAACATCTTAAGTCAGACTATGGTCCAACATAGGGAGATGGACTTGTCTCTTGGGGAACAATTATACTGTGTGTTCCTATCTTTATAGTCCACAGTAAGGCAGAGAGAGAAAGAAAGAGAGAGAAAAGGGAGGGAGAGGGAGACTGACTAGAATTTGGTCAAGCAAGACATTCCTTTCCTCTCTGGACTATGCTAAGCTTCTCTCCTCTCACTGGGCATCCCTTCCATGCTCCATGCTCACTCTGCTCTTCATGATGCACTGAGAGAGTGAAACAGGTACCTACAAACCCAAATGGGTGTGTTTGAGAATTTATGTCACTTTTCCAATAAAACAAACTATATTCAAAGAAGAGTCCAGCACCACCATGTCTTCACAAAGTCATTGATATGTGGATTTTGATTGCAGCAGTTTGCTAAGCAGGGTTGTTGTAGAGGGGAAACGAGTCCCAAAGGATGGAACCAAGGCCTTCAGTTTGGGATACTTTATTTTTGTTTGGAAAGGAACAGATGTCTTCACAAACACTTCAGCTCTTCCTCTTCTGTGTAAACTCTGACACATGACCACTTGTGGTCACAATGAGATCGATGATCGTGTCCCTTCTGCCCTGGCTGCAGAGCCCACCCACATTGTGGATGATCATCGTGTGGGCCAGAAATCGCAGCTGTCCTTCCCCTGACCTTCTTGAGCTGGCTCTCCTGTTCCTAAGTCCCGGTTGGTTCCCTGCAGTTGTTAGGTGCCAGTGTTTTTGAGCTATGGCTCCTGCCATCACCACCCAAATGCCAGACAACAGGAAATGCCCCATTAAGCTCCTAGAGTCCATCTTCATGAGGTCACAGCTCTCATTTGTAGTTTTCACTTTAGATCCATTTTCCTGTGCACAAGGTTCAGACCTGCACTAAATGTGCACACAACAGCCGTCCACACTTCGTTTCATCAGCCCCCATAATGGCACAAGACCAATTTTTGTGATTGGCCTCATTTCCTTTGCTTCTTCTTCTCTCTCTCTGTACACATTTCAGCTATTCCTTGATTTGCCATAGGATTGTATTATAATAAAAATACACTAAGTGAAAAAATATGTTGAAAATGCTTTTCTATAAACACATCATATTTTTTAAATATAAGTGGAACTAACAAGTCAGCAGACATATGTGCATTGTGTATGTGTGTGTGCCAGTCATATATGTGTATTGTGCATATATACATGTATATACACACACATATATATCTGTGTAGCATTCATATATGTACATGTAAATATGTATATGCATCAGCCTTATCATTTTCTTTTACTCAGTGTCCCAAATTCATTGTTAATGTCATCCAAAAACGTTCTCAGATAAAAACTATAAAAAGTGTGACCAAATATATTGTCAATATGACATAGCCAATATGTTGTAAAATGCAACTTCAGACACCAGTATTATTTTATTGTTGCCTCATTTGGGCTTCCTTCCTTCATAAGAGCAGAAGGAATTTTCATGTTCGAATCATTATAACTTTCTTGATGTTTTTCTCCATAGATCAATTCCTAACTTTTGGATGTTTTCTTTCCCACTGTCTCTGTATATTAGCTGTACAAAGTAATGAGTTAATGGTTTATGATTATACTTTCATACATGTATATAATATAATTTGGATATTGACTTTAAATGTATTCTGTAGCAGCTCCCTTCTTAACAGTGACTTTTAAAAATTAATATATATACACATATATACACTTGTATTTTTACCTATCAGTATGCACATATACATAATGAGTATATATTTAAATTATAAATTATATGTAACAAATACACACACGTACATATAGTACAGTGTAATGTTATTTGCATGTATTATGGCAGGATTGGATCAAGGGAATGGAATGAACATTTCCCTTGTGTCCTACACATTTTTGTGGTGAGAGTTTACAAAAATCTCTGTTTTAGAAATTTCAAATATAGAATATATCGTCTTCATGATAGTCATAGTGCTGTAAAAAAGATAAACAGAACATTTTTCTACTGAGATTCTGCCCTGTGAGCCACGTGTCCTTCTGAGGCAGTGGCCCCAGATCCGCCTCCACTTGGCTCTTTAGCTTCCGCCTATGACTGAGATCTCACAGTGCTTGTCATTCTGCCTGGATTACTTCACTTACACATGATCTCCTATTCTCACATAGTACCTCTGAGCTGACAACTCACTGACAGGAACCTCAACCAAAGCTTCCTCTTCAGTTCCAAAGGCCTGGGAGTAGGTCCTGCCCTGCTTCTCATGTTGAGCCATAGAGAAGGCTCTGAAGAGGAGGCTGGGACTTATGTCTTCACACATTCTGCTTGAGCTAGATGTTAATTCTCAAATTTGTTAGGAGAGTCCTAACTATTCTTCGTGCTATTGTTGTTTAAAAAATATATATGGCAAACTTATGTATGTGAAGCCTTATGCTGTAAAATGAACGTCTTTATTTCATCCCAGCACCTGACTTGCTTCGCATTCACAAGTATCATAAAGGCTGAATCAAGCCAGGCGTGATGGCACACGCCTTTAATCCCAGCACTCGGGAGGCAGAGGTAGGAGGATTGCCCTGAGTTCGAGGCCACCCTGAGACTCCATAGTTAATTCCAGGTCAGCCTGAGCTATAGTGAGACCCTACCTTGAAAAACAATATAAATAAATAAATAAATGAATTAATAAATAAATAAATAAAGGATGAATCATGTTCCATAAAGAATGAGGCAGAATTAAATGAGGCATCCTCTTAGTATGTTTGCATGTCTATTTCATGTATAATGTATTTACTACTAGTTCATATTATGATCAGTTTTCTCCTTCTTGTCTTCATCTGTGTTATATTTTTCATTAAATTCACACTGTAACTAATGCAACCATATGCTCCTGGGTTTTGCTGCCACCCGCACATCTTTCATTAAGTGTAAATTCACGCACATAACATTAAGCCCCACTCCAAGGTATGATCACCACTTTTTCAAGGACACTATGGACTATTATCAACTTTTAGACCATTGTCAATTTTTACATTTCTTAAGTTTTAACATTCTTCCAAAGAATCCACTGCTCTTTTTAAATCTCATTTCTTTTATAAATCTATCATTATCTTACTGTCATCCATTCTATCTTCTTGTTGGTTCCTCCCTCTACCTACCTCTGCAGACCACAATGTTTAATTACTCATTTTCTTCATTGTTTTCTTTACATAATTTCCCAGATGATTTTTACACCATCCTACGGCTTTTAATCCTATATATTGCCAATGCTTCTCAAAGTTATACTCACAACAATGATCTTACATCGAATACTACTTACTTCTAATACTTTCTTGAGTACTCAAAGGTAAGTTCAACTGCAAAACTCCTAAGAAGTTCTTTGAGTCTCATCCCCCTTCAAACATGGGCAAGCACACAACTTGTTCCTTCTTTTGTCCAATTTTTCACATATAAGAATATAACAGTCCAGTTTCCTGGTCCCAAATCTGTTCTTTTTCAGAAGGTAGCAAGAGTCAAGAAGATAAACTACCCCTCACACTTCAGCCAAGCCACAGCTTAATCCACAAAGGAACTGGGGGAGATGAGCAAGAGTGCTGCTTCCATGGTGAGCCTGACAATCAGCACCAGGGTGAAGGAGACAGACCCTGAGGATACTCAACACTTACCAAAGTAGAGATCCAGAGGCTCCTAAGAAGAGCTTATCACTGAAGTAGACTTAAAACTCACCTACCATGTCTCAGGAAATTTTGCAGAAGAGGGGGCAGAAAGATTTTAAGAGCCACAGGTTGAGACATCATGCCCAGAGGCATTCCCTCCCCACAAAATAACTGACTGCTGCTGGCACAATGCATAAACTGCAACCCCATGGGGAATGCCTGCAACCCCACTGAGGAGCGTCCACAAAGAATGGGGGCAGGAACGACAGAGGGAAAGAGGGTACCAATACATGATGTATCCATATAAAACATCTTGTTAGTAATAATAAACATAAAAAGAATATAACAGTCCATTAATTCAATCATCCTAAATGAAGTCCTAAAAGATATTTCTATTATCCTTTTTATACATCCAATTTTCCAATCTCTCTCAAACCCATGCCTGTAATTAAAAATATATGTTCTGGCATTTTGTTCAAAGCCAGCACCAAATGTCACTTTCAATATTGTACTGTTAATCTGTGACCCATTTTCTCTATTCAAGATTTGGTTACTAAGCAAAAATATAAATAGGAGAGTGAAAATTCTGTTCTCAAAATTTATAATTTTTGTATCCAGGGAAATGGAACAAATTATTCCTTCTTGTGGATCTGGCTGTTGGGACCTTAACTCACACCTAGTCACACTCTGTATCAGTTTCTTCACTCGTTGCTATGACAAAATACAAGACCAAAAGCAACTTAAGCAAGAAACAGTTTATTTTAGCTCATGGTTGGAGCATATAGTCCATTATGTTGGGAAGACTCGGAGGTAGTGGCCTTCCAAGAAATGGAGATGAATGCTGCTGCTCAGCTCACTTTCTGATTTTACTAGGCTGAGGACCTTGGCCCACATGATGCAGTCTCCCATATTCAGGGTGGATCTTCCCTGCCCAGCTCAGCGTTTTGTAAATATGTTTATAGATATACCCAGAGCAATTTTGCCAGGGTAATTCTAAGTCTGTTCAGGTCAACAATGAAGATGAACCATCACATGCTGCCATCGAGCTCCGTGTTCAGGAGCTTTGTTCACTGTGTAATTCTTCCTAATTGTTTTCAAGATGTGTGCATAGCTAGCCCTGTGCTTCACACAGACCTTACCTCAAATGCCACATCTTTAAAGATGTCCCTCTAAGATTTGTTCCAGTCTTCTTTCTGCAATTGCAGTTTCAGCAACAAAGTAGGAGTTAAACAATCATTTATTAGAAGAACAGGTGACAGTGTCATAAGAATCTGGAGTCAGTAGAGTTGTTTATCGAGAATCAAAGGAGAAGACAGGGATACACTCTGACCTAATGTCATTCTTCATGTTGTCATGCTCAGGATGCACCTCTAGATGGTTTAATTTATTCATACAGTTATGTATCCAGAAATGTCTTCATTTATCTTGAGATAAGTTCTCACTCTATATCCCAGGCTGCAAGAATTCATTATGTGGCTCAGGTTGGTCTTGAACTTATGATAATCCTCTTGATGCACCATCCTGAATTCTAGAATTACAAGCATAAGGTACCATGCTTGGCTTAAAACATTTTTAATAAAAAAATTATAAAATTCATAGATTCAGGCCAGGCGTGGTGGCACACACCTTTAATCCCAGCATTTGGGAGGCAGAGGTGGGAGGATTGCCATGACTTCGAGGCCACCCTGAAACTCCATAGTGAATTCCAGGTCAGCCTGGGCTAGAGTGAGACCCTACCTCAAAAAAACAAACAAAAAAAATTCATGGATTCAGGAAAAGTACAGGGCTCTATGTGCATGGGTAAAACTCCTCTACAGAGAAAGCACTTGCATATTGATCTTCAATCAATGACTAAGTTTTTTTAATTTTATAATGTAAACATAGAAAAGCATATATTTTAACCATATCTTATCTTTTATTCATAGGGGCTCAATCACAGGTTTTCATGAAGGGAATCTCTTTCTATGATGGGCACACCCAGATTGAATAGAACAGTGGCCTGACTTGGGAACACCTGAGGGTGTGGCTATCTGGACACTGCGCTACACAAGCATTGCAGGCAGAAAAGGTATGATTAAGTCCTAAGAGGTGCCTGAAAGAATGTCAACAGTCCAAAGCACACAGTTGTCCTGACAGTGTCTGTCACCTATAATGAGAGTCACAATATCATTCTCATGCAAACATTTCAGAACATCTCCTTTCCAGCCACATTTACTGGGACTTGTGTGTCTTTTGCAGGCACTTGTGATTACCAACTCTGTGAGCTCCACGACACAGAGAGAGGAGGGTCAGTGGGCTCCTGTGGGAGGCATAGTGTGGTCCGTGTGTCCAGGAGCTGCTCAGAACAACCCAGGCAAGGGGAGGCTCTTGCTTGGGTCTGAGATGAATGCACCCCTTCCACCTTATCTTTACCAGAAATGAGAAAAAAAATCATTTCAACATAAAATCCTCCTTTAAAATATTCTCAGGCAATAAGCTGAAATTCCTCAACATAAACTATTCTTTCATAAAAGGACAAAAACTCGTGGTTAACAAATTTGAGCCCTGTTGTTTGCATCCAAAGTGACATCAGTTGTGACTTTAAATAAGGGGATGTCCACTTTGTTATATAACCTGGACACTACGTGAAGACACCTGCTGGGAGGAGATACAACATGTCTGGGCAGCATTACTGAGTCAGGACCTCACCTCATTTAACCACTGAAAGGATGCACGTGTCCGGTGAAGTGAGTCCTTATGATGATTTCCAATGTAAGTCTTTCTACTGATCAAACAAAGCAAAACAAAGAAGTTCCCAGCAGTATGAAGCAGACCACATGCCTCATGCACATGGTGTGGCAGATGCCAATGAAAGGTGAATCCAGTGGTCAATTTCCCTGGGTGAGATGGACAGAAAATAAACGAGAGAGAGGACTAAAGCAAGCAGTGAAGGTAATTGAACTAGGAGAGATGACTCAGATTTGATTTAGTAGGCTGAAAAAGCATGCCCAAGGGATAAAGGGAATGTCTCTATTACTCTTCTCAAGTAAATGAGGAAATATTTGTTACGGAGCCTGTGTACACAGAAGCGATTTCCTTGGCAAGAGCAGCTTCAATCTGTCCAAAACTTTCATTTTCTAAACACCCTCAGTGCCACTTTGACCCAGCATGACACGTCAGGAAAGCAGCATGCACAGGCACACACATGCATATGCAAACACATGCACATACAGAGGCATGAGCACACATGCTCACACACACACATGCACACTCCCCATTAACTTCAAGGAACTAAGAACGGGATTTAAGACCAACACACCGGAGCAATGAGAAGACTTGGTTCAATATTGATCTACATTACTGCAGACTCTTTGCTCTTTGAAGAATGCAGACTCATTACATAATCAGTCAGAAAGGAAATGTGAGTACAGAGAAGAAGAATTAGTTCAGTGCCTTTATTGTTGACTCAATGGTTTCTATAGCATTTTGTTCCCAAACAATATGGGAAGCTGTATTGCTTTGTTGTTGTTGCTATAACAAATGATGGTAAACTCCATAGCTTAAAATAAAATACATTTATTTCTTCACAGTCCTAAAGGACAAAAGTCCAAAATATGCATCACAGGTCATAGGGACAATAGCACACTTATTTCCCAATGCTTCACATTTCTCTCATTCATTTCCCCATTCCATTAATGTCCCAGCCTGACTAATATAAACGGTAAACTCTCCCTTTACTTCCCTCTTGGGACACATGAGATGACATTTAAGGCCCACTCACGTAATCTAGGACAATTTACCAATCTCACGTTGCTTAACAATTTAATTTAACCTTTGCAAACACTAGGGACATGTGTGCATATGTATGCATGTATGTATGTATACACACATGCATGCGTTTTCTTAGCCATGCAATGCAACTTGCATCATCTTTAGAGATTCAGAAATCAAGATGTGGACATCTGGGCTGGAGAGATGGCTTAGCGGTTAAGCGCTTGCCTGTGAAGCCTAAGGACCCCGGTTCAAGGCTCAATTCCCCAGGACCCAGGTCAGCCAGATGCACGAGGGGCCGCATGCGTCTGGAGTTCGTTTGTAGTGGCTGGAGGCCCTGCCACGCCCATTCTCTCTCTCTCTCTCTCTCTTCCTCTTTCTCTCTGTCAATCTCAAATAAATAAAAATAAACAAAAATATTTAAAAAAATATGTGGACATCTTCAGTCAGTGAAAAGGGAGATTATTTTTCAGCCATCCAAATGAACCCTGGAGGATTTGGGGCACCACAGAAGAGATTTTGTGTAAACAACAGCTCATTATTTACTACATACACCGAGAACTGTGCTGCATGGCTGGAATTCAAGAACATTAAAGTGGGACTCTGGAGTGAGTGCTGGCAAGGACAGAGACATCATACAATCTTCTACATGTTGCATTATTTTTCTTGCAGAATCAAAGCATTAGAGACTTAGAGATGAGCACGTGGGCATGTCCAGAAACACCACTGCTTTGACGGGACTGCAGGGTTAGCTGGTAATCAAGTATAATTTACCTCACAGATAGGCTCCGCTGCCCTGCAGCCGCACTGGGAACTGCGCTTCTAACATACACACTGTTGGCTAACATTCAAGTCGTGGTAACAGGTTATTTTTAAAACAATTTGTCTCCATTTTCTTTCCTTCCTTTTCTTTGTTATTTCCTTCCTTCCTTTGTAAAAACTTTGTTTATTCATTATTCATTTATTAATTTATTTTAGTAAGATAGACAGAGAGAAAGAAAGAATGGGCACACCAGGGCCCTCTGGCCACCTTGTATATACGGCTTTATGAGGATACTGGGGAATCAAACCTGGGCCCTTTGGCTTTGCCAGTAAGTGTGTTAACGCCTAAGCCATCTCTCCAGCCCCTTTATTCCTTTCTTCTTCCATTATCCTCCTTCCTTTCTCATTTCTTCACTAGTCTTTCCTTCCTTTGGTCTCTCTTTAGAGACAGTCTTATTATGTAGTCCACATTGGACTCCAAGTTACAATCTTCCTTTCTGTATGCTGGGATTACAGGTATATACCACCATGCTCAGCAACTTGGTTCACTTTTCTAAAGTTAAATTAAAATTTTAGGGCTTGGGGATGGCTTGTTGGTTAAGGAGCTTGCCTTGGAGGCCTAGGGGCCCAGGTACCATTCTCCATGACCCACAGAAGCCAGATGCAAAGGATGGCACATGTATCTGGAGTACATTTGCAATGGCTGGTGGCCCTGGCATGACTATTCTCTCTTTCTTTCTTTCTCTCTCTCCATTCTCTCTCTCTCTCTCATCTCATAAACAAAATATTTAAAAAACATTGACATTTAACAGTTGGTCATACTCATCCTATCATCCCTTTAAAGTGAAAGACTTGAAACTATCATTGGATGTCACATAGGAAAGGCTAGAAAGTAAAGTGAGAGAGTACAGATATCTGTCATCAAAGAGCTGGTAAACTCTTTGATGATGAGATTTACTCACAGGGAAATATTTACTTGAATATAGGATTACGTGTGAAATAATGGGGATTTCTATATTGAATAAAAATTAGGTTGCAGAAGCGGGCATGGTGGTGCCCGCCTTTAATCCCAGGACTCGGGAGGAAGAGTTAGGAGGAATTACTGTGAGTTCGAGACTACCCTGAGACTACACAGTGAATTCCAGGTCAGCCTGGGCTAGAGTGAGAACCTACCTTAAAAAAAAAAAAAAACAAAAATTAAGTTGTATTTTCAGCTTCTATTTATTGTGCTAGATTTCGAAACAATGTATATCAATTTTGGCAGAGTTGAGATAAAATTCATATACAACAGAATTCACAGTGTTTGATTGTACAGTTTAATAATTGTCACTAAGTGTACAGTACTATATTATCATCTTCTGCCCATGACCAGGCAAAAGCCAAAAGCCACACAGCACAGCACACTTCAGGAACTCTAGCTAGGCACACTTTGCATATCTTTAGATTGAAATCTGAAACCCTCCACCACACCTTAAGATGCCACCCACTGACTGACTGACTCCAGCCAGGTGGCTGCAGATGCAAACTACAAACTAATAAAAAAAACACTGTATATATTGTGGGCCATCTATTCAAACCACCACACCCTGCTCTAACCTCCATCTATCATGGACCAAAATCTACGCTGCTTTTGCAGAGCTTTCTCTAGATAAGTGAAATCCTATGGCATGTGATATTTTGCATTTTTTTAATCTACTATACTATTTTTGAGGTTTGTCCATGAAACATGAATCCCAACATCTTCATTATATTCTTTTACTTGGAAGTACATTTTAATACCATCAATAGTTTATTAACATTTGGGTCCTTTCCACATTTAGGCTGAACATATGGAGAGGAAATTTTACAGAGCATGGGAGGCTTAAGACAGAATTGCTGGTAGAAGACATGACTGATCCTTTTGAAACCGCTTAAATAGGACCACCTCAAGACTTCTATAGTAGGCTCAGAAGTTTGAATAGAAACTCAAAGTGAAGTGAAAATGTATCAGTTTGTTGCCTTTGAGAAAGTTTGAGGTATCTTTGTGAGCTGCTTTGAAGAGTTTTGAATCATAGGCTTCACACCTATGTTTACCACATTTTGAGGGACAAGAGAAATGACATGCTGGCTGAAAGCTGACATTCTGAGGTGGGCTCCACGATTGACTCCCTAGTTAGACAATTCAGTATATGTGCAATTAATTCATCTTGGATGTCACCCACTTCAGATATGGGTAATTTGGGATCCATAGAGATCTAACTACCGCATCCCTCTCCTCTTGTTCTGTATGAAAAACATTTTCATTTCTATGGAAATATCAATGAACTTCATTAGATTGGAGAAAGGTTTAAAGGTATTTGTCACTACTTCTATCCACATAGATTTCTATAATATTAATTAGTGTGGTTTTTATTTGTAATGTTTTTTCAAATTACTAGCTCAGTGTTTATATTTTAGGAATTATACTTGCCAATCATTAATTTGTTTTTAAACTCCAAACTAAATATTCATCCAATTGTAATAAGAAGTGCCATTTTGATTCATTTGTGATATTATATTATGTTAAATTTCTTTTTCATTGCAAATTAAACTGAATATTTTTAACTCTCATAAATTTTTGAGTATATGCAAACATATTTATCACTCAGGTACAACAATCAACAATTTATAGCCACTCTGTTGTAGACAAAGGCAACAGCAAACACCCCCGTGGAAGGGAAAAGATATCCTTGGTTCTGCTGCACTGTGCTGGCCGGACAGACCCCCTGTGTGGGCCAAAGTGAGCCAGCCTCAGCCTGAGCTAACACTCTCCCCATCCTTCCCCCCGCCCCTCTCCATGCTGACACGGAAGACAACTTCTACACAAGATAAAGGATTGATGTCTTACTACCATAGACACCTTGTATAGCAGCTAAAGCTTATTCTTCTTATAAAAAAATTAGACAGTTTGTAAAATATAGAAATGTATACAGTTTTGAAAGGGAAATTATGTTTTAAAGATACAATTAAAGAAGAAAAAATGACACAATGAAATTTGAGGAAAAATGGTTGAACCTGGAACAGATCATTCTCAGTGAACTTACCCAATCACAGAAAAAAAGTTGCCACATAGTCTCACTCATCTACAGCACCTAACCTGAATCTACCCAAGATACCTTACATACCCAGCAAGCATCTCCTAGACTAGACACTAGGATGGAAGGGGACGGAGGGGAGGACATCAAAGGGGTGGGAAACACAAATCTAGACCCAAACGGCAATGGTACCATAATTTTCTACTTACTAAAAGACAGACCAAATGGCTGATCCTTCACCAGGCCCTTACAGGGAACACCTGAACCACAAGACACTGGAGAGGGTAAGATCAAGACTAACCTTAATCTTCTACATCTTCCCTCCCTCACTTCCCCTCTCCCTCTCTCTCTCTCTCTTATCTCTAACTCTTGTATATTAGTTATCTTTTTCCTCATTTTCTTAGTGGGCACTGACCTGTAACTCCCAGAACCAGCATGGGGCTATCATCCACAATGAGCTTTTGATCAGAGAGACCTATAAGGTTTCCTAAAAGGCAGACAGATTTCTGTTAGAGTACTTGATGACCCACCAAAGGCTAGTGGTAAGACCCTACTGGTGAAGACACCTTATGTGATTGACATGCAAATTAGAATGGCATGGCTGGAAGTTGGAAGAGAGTCAGTCCCCAGACAGTCAGTGCGTCTAGTGCCAGAAGGTGCTACATGGGCGACTGGGGGAAAATGACCAATATCTGTCGAAGCAACGCATGGTCTAACCAACTTAGCAGCAAATAACCTGTTGTGATGCCCACACAAGTGCAGTGGTGGCACACAGCCATGGTGGGGAACTAACTGCTCTCAATTCGGCTAACTGATCCCCTCACTGGTATGGGACCCATAGCTGGAGCTGGGAAACAAGTCAGAACCATATCCAAACATAAGCCCACTCTCCAATATCAAGCTACCATCAATTGTGGGCTACAAGAGGGCCTATACCTATTAAATTCTCTATTAAAAAAAAAAGTAAGGGTTATCTCATTTGTCCTGGTGCTAACTTACTCTCCGTTGGAGAATCTGCTTCTCTTTTTCAGATAGATGTAGATCCTAAGGAGAGAGCCACCTCATCATACCTCAAAAGGACCCCGGCTGAAACTAAGAAAAATTGGAGAAACAAGCAAGGGTGCTGTATTCCTGATGAACCAGATACCAGCACAAGGGGGAAGGAGATCAGCACAGAGAAAAATCAACTCCTACCAAATCAGAGAGCCAGAGCCTCAGAGGCCCCCAACTCCTCATCACTGAAGCAGACCAAAAATGAACCCAACATGGCTCAGGGAAATTTTGCGGAAGAGGGGGCGGAAAGAATGTCAGAGCCACATGTTGGGTCATGATATGCAGAGACATTTAGCTTACCCATAACTGTGGGCTAACTCCACAATACATGACCCATATACCTCAACAAGGAGGGGCCAAAGGGAGGGGTAGGTCATGGATGAGCCTAATAATGGTACCAAACTGACTGTATTTGCTGAACACAAAACTAACTAATAAAGAAAAAAAAAAGAATAATACACTTAATTGCATATGCTTGATTTTTTTTTTTTGTTTTTTTGTTTGTTTTTCGAGGTAGGGTTTCACTCTCGGTCAGGCTGAACTGGAATTTACTATGTAATTTCAGGGTGGCCGCGAACTCACGGCAATTCTCCTACCTCTGCCTCCCAAGTGCTAGGATTAAAGGCATGCGCCACCACTCCCCACTTTGAATTTCTTAATATAGGAAGTCCCTATAACAAAATATTCTCCTATAAAGAATAAAAAGGTGACATGAAATTTTTCATTGTGGTCCTTTCTTTAAAATATTCTAAATTATACAAACAATAGCCATTAACAATTATAGAATAGCAACAACATATCAAATTTTCAGTGTTTTCTCTATAAGCCCATTTTATTAATATCTTCTTTGTAATACTGAAATAATTCTACATGGATAAATGTATGTTGATTCACATGAATGAGCCCTCAAGAGTGATATAAACTTTGACAGTGACATAAGTAACAAACCATCATCTATTCTTTGCATGTCTGTTCTGGAATATTAATCATGCTGCTGGTATTTAAAGGGTTGCAATAAACATTCCCACGGGATTCCAGGGCAATTTCACCACCACACTTTTCATCAGTTATTGTTGCCCTGTGGATAATATCGCTCATCAGAAGTCTGATATTATGATACACTGGGGGTCAGACAGCTTTGTCCTCATTAGCTAACTCATGTGGTGACTTGTACAGTTAAATGTCACCAGCAACCTCCTCAGAGTTTTCATGTTAATCATCTCTTCTACAGTATTTGACCCTGATAAACACCACCATCTTTTTTACATTGTTTTTTCTTTGTTTGTACTCTGCTGTCCTACTTATAGTACTTTCCTCAAAATGTATTCCTTTTTTCTGTCTTACAGAACTTTAAACCGGGCATGATGACGCACTCCTTTTTAATCCCAGCACTCAGGAGGCAGAGGTAGGAGGATCGTTGTGAGTTCAAGGACACCCTGAGATTACATAGAAAATTCCAGGTCAGCCTAGACTACAGCAATACCCTACCTTGAACACCCACCCCCTCCCCGCAAAGAAAAGAAAAGAAAAAGAACTTTATTTCTTCTATGTCTCTCTTAAATAAAAGCATCCTAAGACTTTTTGTGATTGAGATTTTTTAAACATTTTAACTGGTAGCTATAAATTTTAAATAATTATAAGGTGTCATGTGATGCTTAATACACACACACACACACACACACACACGTGTTGTACTGTATAATAATTAAACAGAATGACTTTTTAAAATATTCTATTTTGTTTATTTGAGAGAGAGAGAATTGGTATGCCACAGCCTCCAACCACTACAAATGACCCCCATATGCTTGTGCCACCTTGTGCATCAGGCTTACGTGGGTACTAGAGGATCAACTTGGTCCTTAGGCTTCAAAGGCAAGCGCCTTAACCGCTAAGCCATCTCTCCTGGCAGAATGCCTTTTTTGAAATCTTCTTAAGGAGGCCATTTATTCTTCAGGCGATTGTGCCCACTCTTAAGAGTAGACTCTTTTCCGTGTTCAGAGTCATATTTTCAACTACTTTGTGAAGCTATTTGGTTTCTTATGGAGAGGGCTGTGTAAAGGATAAAAGGATTACAACAAAAGAAAAATCTTCAGTTCCTTCATGTTATGTATTTTAGTTTCCATATGAAAATGAATTGAGGACATCTTTCATACCAAGATTTTAATAAAGAGTAGACAATTCATCTTTAGACTGCAATATTATAAAATTAATATTTGTTTTTTCTGTACTTAGAATTAATCTCTTGATAAGAAATGGTCAAGCTAAAATTTAAAATTTAAATTTAGTTAAACATTTAATGATTTCTTTTATCTCTATCAAGAACTATGAGAAGTCTGAGAATTTACACTACTTTCAAGCAAGTATAGAATCTGGCAGAACTTCATGGAGACTAGAAGCAGAGGTGAAACTTCTGGATCAGAGACAAAGAGCAGGTTGCAACTCAGAATATTGCAAGGACCTGTGTATGAGGATGTGAGCCCGTCCCCAGTTTCTAATCCTGGAACAATGCAGATGTTCAAGGATGCTCATGCACGTGTGGGACGTATTAAAGAAGAAACCTACATTAAAGAGTTATAATCACTAATAAGGAACAATCAGCCTAAAGTACCCTTCCTCATCTTTGTTAGACTACACAGTAAAGAAATCCAGCCCATTCTCTGGCTTTTGAGAGAGAGTTGGAAATGTCACTATCTGCCAAGCTCATTTATTAAATGTCCTTGGAATCATGATGATGAACACTTCAGTTCCAATACTTTCTCACATGCAAAGAAGCCATTGTGATGATAATGGGACGGAAAAAATTAATTGTAAGTTAATCCAAAAGTACACAGTAGAAATACCATGTCTCTCTCTCCAGTGCTTCAGAGGAGAGGGCTTTAGAGGCTCAGGGTACTGATGGTCCATAATATCTTGGGCCATAATTGGACATAGTATGTGTCTCTCAAGACGCTTGCTATTTTGGGTCTATATTGTGTTTTCACAGTAATTACTAAAGGCTCATGATTATAATCCATCTATTTACCAGATGTGAATCTAAGTTTCTACTGTCTTAAAACTTCATTTCTGACAAGCTCAGTGTCATCCTTAAGACAGTTTAAAAAGAAGGAAGTTACTTTTTTAAAATGCCCACTGTAGGGGGAAGGCTTACTTCTCTTCAGATTTGGGTGGTTTTTAGGGGACCATGGAGACTGCAGAATCAATACAGTAAGAAGGATAAGAGATCACTTAGCGAAGATGGCACGAGAACGCCGTGTTTGTGGACAGTAATTATCAACACTAGGGCTCCGTCCTCCATGGGAAGACAGAATCCCAGTCTGATTTGGGATAGTGTCTTTGGAATGGCTCTCTCAGGAGACGTAGTGCTGAGTTGCAGGAGATACATTTCAAAATAATAAGTCAGTGCCCAGCAGAAGGCTTTGGCCTGATCAGCAAGAACTTTGTCTCCGTCCCACTCCCCAAGGTACAGAAATGTCACTGGCCTTGTGTCCACATTGTTCGTGCTCAAGGGCTTCTCATGGGTCCACCACTTCCTTGTGCCCTCTACTTAACAGGAACGTGAGATGTCTCTACCAGATCCATTTCATGTGTCGAGATGACGTCTAATTGTCAGCACTTTCCACGGGACTCCAAGTGCAAGGGTCAATCCAACCTGAAGTGGCCCCTTGTTAGAGCTCTGCGTCCATGCAGAAGAAATCCGTGTCAGTCACTGTCCACATCTCTTCGGGCAGAGGGGCGGCTTGCTCTTTGACATACTGAGTTGATTGTTCCATATGATCCGAGGCAGCAATCAAAATAAGAGAGTGGTGGGTGCTTGATTGCTCAGATTCCACCTTACCCAGCCAGCAGCAAGTCCAGGCCAATACATTACAAACTTCACAGTGTCAGTGAAATCAACACATTATTCCATGTCATGTTTGCTCCTCACATAATCCCCTTTCATGCATTTTATTTATTTCATCTCTGGTGCTTGTCAGGGTTCAATCTTCAAACCTTGTATATGGCAGGAAATGCTGAGCTATGACACCCTCCTCTTTATTATTGTGAGATGGGGTCTTACAGAGCAGCCATGGCTGGAATTCATTCTGTAGCTATGGTGGTTTGAAAGTTAGATAGGCCCCATATCCTCATGTGTTTGTGATTAAGCCTCATACTTGACCACCAGCTGGTGAAGCTTTTGGGAGCTGTGTCACCAGCTGGAGGCAGTGTGTCACTGAGGGAAAACGATGGAGCTGTGTAGCCCAGTTCCTCTTGTGACACTTTAATCACCCCTCTCTATTTCCTCCTTGCTCCCATGGAGATGGAACGCCCAGCTGTCTGCTCCAGCCCTGCCTTCCCCGCCAGGGTGAAATGCCCTCTCAAAACTGCAGGCTAAGGAGATCCCTTTCCTTCCACAAGGTGTTCCTGGTGGACTATTTTTTTTTTTTCCATTGATGAGAAGGTGACCTGCTACAGTGATTGGCATCTGAAGTGGGAAGGTTATTATAATAAACCAGGCAATGTGACTGTTAGTCTTTTAGACTGGCTTGCAGGAAGAATATGGAGGGGTTTGGAACTTTGAACTACTGAAGCTTTAAAACATTTTAAGCAGTTTGGTGGGTCATTCTGCTGAGAGTTTGACAGACCAAAATGAGAGAGCCATGTAGACGGTGAAGCTACAGGCCAGGTCCATGATCCCTTCTGCCCTCTGAGCGCAGAACTGGTGACCATGTTCATCCCTGATTTTCATGGTATGCCTGCAAATCTCCCCAAACACAAGGTCCACATCCTTCCTTAACTTGTCACTTAGGGAAGGTTTAAGATTTATTCCTTTTGGAAAAATATCAAACTCATCTTTATTAAATTTATGTCTCTAAGAAGAAGGTATGAATCCTCTGGATAAGAAAAAGGAGTAACATAGAAATAAGAGTAGTTCACTTGGAATAGTCCTTCAAACCCCAAGACTCACTGCATGACATCAACGTGGATTAACAATACTGTCCGTGTGGTGAGTTACCTGGGGAAAGTAACTGGAGCTCAGCAACTGGAACTTCTCATGACCGAGGATGAGTCTGCCTGGGGGGATATGTCTGAGTTGTCATAGCAGCAGCAATGGACCCTCCTTTGTTCCTTTCTCTTGATTCAAAGGCTGTTAGTGATGCAAACTTCCTGAGGAAAGAGCCATAAGATGTCCCAAATCATGGAATACCCACAGAAAACATGTCCTGATCTCTCACAGTTACATAA
The DNA here is from genome assembly GCA_036346955.1 of Dipus sagitta. Taxonomy (NCBI): domain Eukaryota; kingdom Metazoa; phylum Chordata; class Mammalia; order Rodentia; family Dipodidae; genus Dipus; species Dipus sagitta. Next base: position 39,987,520 of record CM070784.1, read on the forward strand.
TATTTTTTTAAAATCAGCAAAATAATTTATAGAACTCTTCTGCTAAATAGAATTGAGCCATAAATAAATCAAGGTACTTCATTCCAATAATTTTCTTTCATCATTAGCATTTGCTTTTGTGATATTGAAGGAACACACCATTTAATATTTAGTAAGAGGGCTGGAGAGATGGCTTAGCGGTTAAGCGCTTGCCTGTGAAGCCTAAGGACCCCGGTTCAAGGCTTGATTCTCCAGGACCTACGTTAGCCAGATGCACAAGGGGGCACACACATCTGGAGTTCGTTTGCAGTGGCGGGAGGCCCTGGCACGCCCATTCTCTCTCTTTCTCTCTATCTGCCTCTTCCTCTCTCTGTCACTCTCAAATAAATAAATAAAACTGAACAAAAAAAACTTTGAAAAAATATTTAGTAAGAAAAGGATCCTTATCAGGAATCAACTTAAATTCTGAGTTACAAATTGTTTGTTATCATAAGGCAAGCATACGAGACAGCCTCATAAAGCTTGCATTCTTTTCTATTGTATTGTTACCAACAGTGACTAGGATATTTATTAATTTATTTATATTAGATATGGACATATTTTGTATGTAAACATCACATGTTGGTACTATCCTTTCCCTCCTCTCTGCCCCTTTTCTTAAGATTTAAAAAATATTTTTTTTTATTTATTTAGCTTATATATAGAGAGAGAATGGATGCACCAGGGCCTCTAGCCACTGCAAAGAAACTCTGGATACATGTGCCACTTTGTGTATTTGGGTTCTGTGGGTTCCTGGGAATCAAACCTTGGTCTTTCACAGTTAAATGTCACTAAACAATCTTCATAGCCCAAGAGTAGGATTTTAAGGACAAAGGATCATGTGGAGTGATGTCCCTGAAGCACCTTTAAAGAATTTTGATCCCTCTGAGATGGCAAGTTTAATGTGCACAGTTATATTGAATGGTGGGCACCCACAGGTTATGGTGCATCCACACTGGATGGTTTACTGACCTTCATGCCTGGTAGTTCACATTCTAGGAAGTAAGAAGGAAATGAACTACGAAATAAAACAGTGCACAAAGTAAACGAGAAGGCAATGAATATAAAATATACATAATTTTGGCAGATTTTGAGATATTTCAATAAATAAGCAGTCAGTTGTGATTATTTCAGCTGCATTATTAACTCTAAAATTGTACTGCTCTGTAATCTTTCCCAAACTGACAAATGAAGCATGTAATGTGGTAATATTTTAATTCCTCAATCTTCTTGTTGTGTTGTACATCTTTTTCAAGGCTCATTATCTGATTAAATTTCATTTTTAATCTGTGCACTACTTATCTATATCATTTGCCCACTAATCTACCAAAAGGTCTCAATTTAGAGACCTTTTGGAACTGAAAGAAGTTAGGTCTATATACACCTGTGTCTTTAGTTTCCCAGAGTCTTGTCTTTAATACAATTCATTAAATAATCCAAACATTTAATATTATTTTTAAAGCTTTTTTGAATCCTCATATATCCATGAATTTACCTTCATTGATTTTACTTTACTTTGTTATACTGCAAAACCATATTCTTCATTACCATAGAGTAGAATTTAAGTCAGAAAGTATTAAAATATACAGAAATAGTCAAACCATTCTCAGTGTAAAATGCATGCATACATACCCTTGAATGTGAGGTCAAAGAGTTGATTGTAAAAATAACCCATGTTGTTATCTTCCTGGTATTGTATCTGGTGTTATCATTAATGGTCATATACTTGGAAACATGATACAAAGTTTGCTTGTTTGTCTGTCAGTTAGTTAAGTAAGCATTAGCATCTAGTCTTGAAGCCTAGAGAATGGGATATTGGCTCTATTGTCTAATATTGCTAAGGTGATATATTTTTAAGTAAACCTACACTAGGCAAAGGATTTCTACCTGGAGCTATAAAATAATGTCTCTAGTCCTCTCTACTCCAAATTTCTTTTTACATCGGTCCATTTTCCTGGAACTTGAGTGTATGTCCATGATGTTGTAGTTAGACCCTTTTCACTGGCAAGTTCAATTTCATTAGCACATGTAAACTTAGACTATCAACTCTGAGCCACATGTGTCAGTTATATTAGCATGGTTCATTAATTGTGCTCAATTTAAGCATGTGGAGTTTAGAGATTTATACCATGGCCACTATCATTTTATCTTCAGCCAAAGACCTTTAGCATGCTTGCAAAATTATTGCTAAGTGGCTAATCTATTAGTAATTTTCTCAAAAATGTAATTGACCTTTTGTTGAATCATCCATTCAATGTCGGAAAGAGAGAATGGATAAGGAAATAATATTAATCATAATCTTTGGAAGGGGGCTAAACTTTTTAACTTTGCACATCCATATGTCTGTACTAACAGATAAACAAAATGTGATTGCTCTGAATAGCTTACTATTCATCTACACAACTTACCTGTCTTTTAATTGAGATGACCAAATGATGAGCCTTTTAAAGAATCCTGCATATAGGAAAAGCAAGAATATGTATTCTCCATAAATTTACAATTGTCACCATTTAGATATTCATTGAAATGTCAAGTAAAGGTCTAGGTCTTTACAATTTATGTGTAGACGATAAAGATCATAAAACAAGGATTTTTGAACAAAGAAGAGAGGATTAGTGTCCTCCACAGAGATAAAATTATAGTGACCTTCACCTGGCTTTCTTGACCATTTCTCCCACAAAATAGTGCTCATACTTTTGTGGGGATTATAGTACACAACTATTTTTCATGTAATATTTGTTATTAAACTCACAGACTATTTCAGAAAACTATTTTGTAAATCAGATTTTATGTTTACTGCTTTTTATTAAAAACTAGAGAATCATGGCCTGGAAGGGTGGCTTAGCAGTTAAGGTATTTGCCTGCAAAGCCAAAGGATCCTGGTTCAATTCTCCAGGCCCCAAGTAAGCCAGATGCACATGGTGGCACATGCATCTGGAGTTCATTTGTAGTGGCTAGAGGCCCTTTTGTGCCCATTCTCTCTCTCTCTCAATCTCTCTCTCTCTCCCCCTCTTTGTCTCTAATAAATAAATAAATAAAATCTTTAAAATAAAAAAATAATAGAGAATCACCTGAGTTCAAGGCACTAGCTTAAGCGACAAGAAGGAAGCATGAATCCACCAACATCAAGGGAGGCAAAGACTCTGGCTTTGGGAATCCATGCTCATTGCTTCCAGAGCTCTATCTTGGATATGCAAAGTATGTTGAACTCTGAACAGTGATTCAGTCATTTGAATCTGTAGTAATATTGATTACTTGAAGTAATGTTTCTAAAATAATTAAATTTAAGAAATGTTATTTACATATTAGTAATGGTAGTATATTTTCGCACAGTTAATTAAATAGATATTGATTTGTTATAATTTTGATTTTACCCACTTTTAAGGTAAAGATTACAATAACCTGTCAACTTGTTCATATGCAAATTAATGACAAAGTAAGAATAATTTTATTACTGAAATTATTTTATAAATAATTTATTCTTACTTGTACACTATTTTAACTTATGTTACCAACATGAAATAATTATTGAGTTTAATTTATTCAAATTTCCATGCCATTTAGTTATCTTCAGTTCAACATCATTGTTTCTTAGAACCTGTATGCAGTTAATAATGATTTAAAATAGTAAACTTTATCATGAAATAATAAGACAAGTGTGTTAAATAATGACAGAAATTTGAAAACAAGTTCCTAACATTGGTTTTAACCTTTTCCTGACTTTTGTATGATACATACAGGTTAAATGCATCTCTTAGGTCATTTTTAATGATGTGTGGGAGCATTTACACCAATTGAGTGGTGGGCTGAAAAAGATCATCATCACCCAGAATTTCCAGTGTAATCCACAAAGCCTGTGAATATGTCTCCTTACATGACAAGAGAGATTGGAGATGGTTGTAGTCTATGTGTACTGAGAAGAGAGGTTGTCCTGGACTACATGGGCTAGTACAGGACAATCTCAAGGTCTTTACAATAGTCATGCAGGAGGTTTACCTTAACACAGGTGAGATGAAGAGGGAAGCAGAGATTGCTGTGATATGAGGATGTGGCCAGAAGACCAGTAAAATGAGCAACTATTGGAATCTGGGGAAACCAGGCTTCTTCAGTGGTCTTAATCAAGAATACAAGTCTAATTACCCTTGCTCATATTTCATTATTCCCAATGCAGTCCTTAGACTTTCAGAAATGTAAATTTGTATGGCATAGTTTGTGATAGTTCATTACAACAGCTGAAGAAAATTAAGATATTACTCTTAAAATTTATGCTACAATCACTGTGCATTGTAAGTTTCTCCAATTATTATTTATTTCCTACAAAGCAGTCTAATTAATTATAAGTTGATTTTATATTCTCTTCGATTTTAATAAAATAATATTCAATTGGCATATTCAATTGCTATTATAAATCATTGTCCCACTTATATATGAAAGTATTTGCCATGTGTAATTTCATTATCTTAAACAAAATAGTGTGTGAATAAAATACTTAAAAGAAATTAAGGAAAATATAAACTTGTTGAAATATTCAGATTTTATGAACCAAGAAAGCAAAAGTGTCAATCTTGAGTCTGGAAAAAGAATGCTTATGTCAACTACCAGAAGATACATTTGTACTTGGATTGAATCAATATAGCTAGCATTGAAACTGGTCACACCACTGGATATTATCCTTTGGTTCCCAAATCTACCTTCAATAAGCTTGATACTTTAAAACAAATATGATTATACTTTTTTACTATAATGAAGACTTCCATGATTCCCTAATATGCACTGCATAAATATTATCATTTCTCTTTCACCTTGCCTACAGGGTAAGGAATTAATTATTATCGCAATAGTAATTTTAATATATGGAAGAGCCTAAAATTGATATGAATACACAACTTCTTGATATTATTTACCTTGTACTTTGATGGTTAGAATCCAAAACACTTCGGTGAGAACAAGGATGTATTTACATCGGGTCATATGCACAATAACTACATGAAATAGAGACAGTCAATATTCTTTCGTGGAAGGGGAAGGATTTGTGAGGTCCTACCTCTTCCTGAGGAGCTATTGGCATTTAATTGTTGCTTCAATGTTATACCCACTATGATATGGAGGGAAGAAATTGTTCAGCCAGAGTGAGAGATAAGAGATGATAACAAGGGAAGTCTAACTGATCATACTAATTGAATGTATGTATGTATTTAATTGTCAAAGAACAAATAAAAATAAATTTTAAAAAACCTTGAATCTCATGTTGTTCCTAATCATCAGGCCATATATTATGAAAATCTAGGAAATTACTAATAAGTAAGAGCAAAGTCCTAGCATATGTGTCAATTTGATATCAGAAAATAAGAATCATTTATGTAAAACTTGTGAAAATCCATTTAACAAAAGCAAAAAATGTTTTATTTATATGAGTCATTTCATCAATTTACTCATTTTTCTAGAAATTCTATTCTAATACAACAGACCAAATTATGTTCCATTAGAATACAAATTTATTGTTTAGTCCTTGCTTTTATAGGGAGAAAGAAGAAAGAAAAAGAGTAAGAGAGAGAGGGAGTGAAAGAAGGAAACACAAGGGAGAAAACAAAAGAACAGATGGATGTTCTGGAAAACTAACCTTAACTATCTAATATTAAAAGTAAATGCCACTGGGTCATTAAACATAGCCACAGGGGGAAAAATTGACTTATCTTTGATGAAAAAAAAAATGGCTGGTGATTTCCTCAGAAGAAAAGTTAATGAGTAAAGTTGTATCACATTTTAAATGAATACAATATTATGAATATATATTCAACTATAATTAATTATTCATTTATTGTACAGCTCATGTTGTAACAAAAAGTGGATTTGTGATGATTTGCCAATATAAATCCACTCACTGATGTCCAACCTGTGTGCCATGGGCTGCAAGCAGCCAAATGAGCCCAGGGTGACTACCAATGATGCCCAGTGCAAAATCCCTCACTTACAAAGACTTGAGCTTGTTTTCTTTTTGGATGTGTGTGTGTGTGCGTGTGTGTGTGTGTGTGAATTTCTGTAATCTCCACAACAATGCAGTAAATATTTAGTGATTAGGCCACCCAATGTAGTTCTTTTGTTGCAGAAGTTAGGCTTTACTGACTCAGAGGATCTGGCTCAGGAAGGGTAACTGTGCTCACTGCTCTCTTCCCTGGGTTGTGGACTGGAGCACAGGGGAGGTCTCCGCAGAAAGAACGTTGGCAAAAGGCTGACCTACAGGTAAAGGCTATAGAATACTTTAGGTTAAGCGTTTCCAGAAACTCTACACTACTCTATTTGCCAGAGTTCTGTAAACCAGGGGTTATTTTAATATATATGTTAATGACTCTTTAAACTTGCCAGTCAATTTGACATACAGCCACATAGTTCACAGATACTTGAAAGTAAGCATGGTCTCGAACAAAAACCTTCCCTTTACTCCAGAATTATATCCTGTGTAAATAAAAGGTCTGTTTTCTTAAATTCACTTTTTCATATGTTTTTGCTTGTTTATATTCTTGGTTTTAATTTGTTCACCTTTTCTTCATCATTTCCTCTTATTTAACCCTTGTGTGCCACATATTTTCACAGTTTTGTCAAAGCCATAAAATTTTTTCTTACTCTATGCACATTTCTTGGGTGAACTTTTCTTTAATGATTAAGTCAACACCAATTCCCTATGACCCTCAGTTGCTAATGGCTAACTCACAATTATGTGTTGAGCACATCCCATTGACTATTGTGCCAAATGAATGGTATTTAAAATGTGCTGTTATCTACCCTAGCATATTTTAGATACCACAGATTCAGCACACATAAGAAAACTCTGTGATTGAGTGGAACTTTATAAACATATGGGCAGTTATTTAATTAAACTATATAAAAAGCAAAACCTGAACCTCCTTCTGCTCTTAGAAGAATTCTAATGTACAGGTTACACTATCTATATTAGATAAATATATTTTTTTATTTTTAAATATTGAACTATTTATGGTGATGGGCCTTTCTTACTAATACACAAATAAACTGAATCTTTTTTTTTTTAAGAAAATTCCAGCTCTTTTCCTGGAAAGGCCACCAAACCTATGATTGCTGACCTCATGAGTTATATGCCCAGCATTTAAACATCCTAGAAAGATTGCCTCTTTGATACTCCACAGCTAGGGTATGACTCATTGAGTTTTAATGATTCTAATCACATTGCTATAGCTTTTCATAGTCTTGATATTTATGGCACTTTTGGGAACAGAGTGAAATGGAGCAGAAATGCCTCATGAAGTCCCTGTTCTCACACATGCACAGACTGTGACACCGTCAGCATTTGCCACAAGTCAGGACCTTAAAAAAAAACATCCTGAGCCCACTACAGCACATCATTACCACTCAAAGTGCATGCGTTACATAAGGCTTCACTGTTGGACTTTCACATCATATCAGTTCACACCACTGTAGCATCACAGAGTAATGTCACTGCCAGGAAAGTTCTCAGTGCTTATTCATCCTTTCTTTGCTCTGAACATTTGGCAATTATTGATGTTTTCACTGTGCTCATAGGTTTGCCTTCTCCAGAATAACTTACATTGAGAATCATATAGCCTTTTCTGATGGACAACCTTTAGGTAATATGCTTTTAAGTTTCTTCCATACAGTTTTCTAATCTCATAGCTTGTTTCTTTTTAATGCTGACTAATATTCCCATGCATGAATACACAATATGAAAGTTTTGATTTTTTTTTTTTTTTGAGGTAGGGTCTCACTCTAGCCCAGGCTGACCTGGAATTCACTATGTAGTCTCAGGGTGGCCTCAAACTCACGGCGATCGTCCTACTTCTTCCTTCTGAGTGCTGGGATTAAAGGCAGGTGCCACCACGCCCGGCTGAAAGTTTTGAATTTTAACCCACTCATATATTAGCAAATATCTTACTTGCTTCTAAATTTTGACAATGACAAAAACAACTACCATAAACATCCATGCCAAGATGATGGTGTTAACACAAGGTTTATCCCTTTGTCCATACCATGTGATAAGCACAGGTTTAGCTTTGTAAACAATCACTGTGCTGTTTTCCAAAGTAGCTGTGCCAGTTTACGTTGCTGCCATCAGTGAGGAGAGCTCTTGCCATTTTCTGTCCCTGGCAGGCACTGGGCATGGCTGGTGTCCTTATCATGCCTTTGTAACAGGTTCACAGAGGTTTTCAATGTTATTTTATTGTCAGTTCTCCTGGAAACCTGAAATTTATATCATCTTTAAATGTGAATGATTTCATATTTTATGCACTCATTGGTTAGGTATCTATAAGGTCTTTTGACTATTTTTTATAAATTTTTATTTTTATTTATTTATTAGAGACAGACAGAGAGAAAGAGAGAGAGAGAGAGAGAGAGAGAATGGGCATGCCAGGGCCTCTAGCCACTGCAAATGAACTCCAGATGTATGTGCCACCATGTGCATCTGGCTTATGTGGGACCTGGAGAATCGAACCTGGGTCCTTAGGTTTTACAGGCATGCACATTAACTGTTAAGTCATCTCTCCAGCTCTTTATTGTCCCCCCTCTTCTTTCTTTCTTTCTTTTTTTTTCTAGGTAGTGTCTCACTGTAGACCAAGTTGACCTGGAATTCACTCATGTAGTCTCAGGGTAGCCTTGAACTCACTGTGATCCTCCTACCTCTGCCTCCTGAGTGATGGGATTAAAGGTGTGCACCACCATGTATGGCTTATTGCCCATTTTTAATGGAATCATTTTACTTGAGCTTCAAGGGGTTTTTACATGACTGCTTGAGAAACAGTCCATAATCAAATATGCATTTTGCAAATACTTTCTCCCAATCTATGCTTTATTTTTCCTCTCTTGATAGCAGCTTTTTAAGACTAGAATTGTTTGTTCGTTTGTTTGTTTTGTTTTTTTGCTTTTCAAGGTAGGGTCTCACTATAGCTCAGGTTGACCTGGAGTCTCAGGGCGGCCTTGACCTCACAGTGATCCTCCTACCTCTGCCTCCCAAGGGCTGGGATTAAAGACGCGTACCACCACACCCAGCTGAACTAGAAATTTTTAATTTAAATGAAATCCAGTTCTTCCACTGTGTCTTGGCATCGTATGTGAAAACATCACTGTCAAACTCCAGGTCAATCACGGATTCTCCCCTATCGCATTCTAGAAGCTTTGGAGGCTTAGAGCTTTGGGGTTTACATTTAGCACTGTGATCCATTTTGAGTCAGGTTTTAGGAAGGGTGTCAAGTTTTTGACCATGTTCACTTACTGAACATGCATGTACAATTTTTCTATCACCACTTCCTGCACAATGTCCATGGCCTCCCAGTTACTGCCACCATTGTCTTGTGAGAGAGCTGGCTATCTCACTGGGCAGTACCCTGGGCTTCTTCTCACTGGTGTGCCAGGCTTTCGCCAGCACCACACCGGGCTTGAGGGTTCTTCTGTGAGGTTGGTTTTGCAATCATGGGACATCAATCCTCCAACTTTGTTCTTCTGCTTGATTATTCTGTTTGATGTCACACATAAAGTCAAACTTTGATATTTTAGTAACATGCGGAGGTTTTGACTGGCATTTCATGGAATCACTAGAAAAGTTGGGAGGAAAACATCTGGACAATAATAACTCGTCATCACAGATCCTCTTGTCATACACCAAGTTCTGTGTTTTCTTTCACCAGATATTTATAGTTTACATTATATGTCCTATACATAATTTGTTAGATGCACAACTAAATTCTCACTTTTAAATAGTAGTTATTATGTCTGATATTATGTTTTTAATGTCCCGTTCTACTTGCCCATGTTTGCATGCAGAAAAGTTGGGCATTTTGCACACTGACTGTGTATCCTATATATTTTCAATACTTATTTTAGGAGTTTAGTTGAATGTTTTTCTGATTTTCTGGATGATATTGTTGCTTAAACCTGAAAAATAATTTTCTTATTCCAAATCTGGATGCATTTTACTTATTTCTTGACTCCTTGTCTTGTTGGTACATCCAGTATGATAATGAAAACAATTTATAAGAGTAGAAAATTTTGCTGTGTTTCTAATATTAGTGAAAAGGCTTCATGTTTCTTATCATTAAGTATAACAGCCTTGTGTGGCAACAGAGAATTCTTAATAGTAGACTACTTTTTTGTCTGTGTAATAGAGAAAAAATAAACTATGTAAAAAACTTGAGTTGAAATGTTTATACAGTTGGCTGAGGTAAGTATATATAGATTTCCATAAATAATAAGCAAACTTTAAGTGTGCCCAGTAGAGTTGGAGTTATGAGTGAGTTTGCAACTTATAGCTTTGTTCATATGACTTGGTAACCTAAGCTGGGTGAGAACAGTTTAACAGAGCAGAGAGATGTTGAGGTAGATAAATTTATCAAGGCAACAACTCACACTAATATGTGAAATCATGCATATATTTTTGAATTTGTATTTTTACCTTCTACCCCCATTAAAATATGGAGCAGTGCATAGAAGTATTACCTATATATGAAAGAAATGCCCCATTCAAACCTACAGAAGAATTTTCATGTTTTCTCACATGTTATAGATCATTACCCATTTAATGATAATTGTTCTTCCATTATGACATGAGCCATCTGTTCAATTTCTATATAGATCACTAAAATATATTGTAATGATAATAAAAGTCAAACCTAAACCTATTTTGATAACTGAGAATGACTGTGAAATTGAATTTTTATGAGTATATTATTTTGCAATGTCATAAAAGATTAAAAATATATCTTCTTAAGATCTCATGCAATTCCAAGTTCTTGTTTACTAAAAATATCCACCTTATAAAGAAAATAACCATAAAGATCATTTGGCAAATGGCCTAAGACTCTAAAATCATAGCAGCACCTGCTTTTAGAATGGCATGGGCATATCATTTGGTGGTAAAAATCATTAGAGCCTGAACTGCTATAAGAGTCTTGATGGAGGTCACCGAAGAAGAGCAGAGACAGGCGCAGAATATGACCAAGAGACTTGCATTGATTTGTGCAGTGACAAACAGTCCACCACATATAAGAACCAGGTTATAGGCTGCTGTGAAATGGTTTGCAATAAATTCTGTGACTCAAAATTCCTATGAATTCTAAATATGCAAAAGAGCCAGGGGAAATATGGATGTAGTGTTAAAAGAGTAGTGGTAAACTGGGCATGGTAGTGCACACTTTTAATCTCAGCATTTGGGAGACAGAGGTAGGAGAACTGCCATGAGTTCAAGGCCACCTTGAGATTACATAGTGAATTCCAGGTCAGCCTGGGCTAGAGCAAGATGCTACATCAAAAAAAAAAAAAAAAAGAGTAGTGGTGCAATATGGATGAAAATGTCATGTCGAGGGACTACTGCTACAGAGTACAGAGAAAGGGGCAGCAAGCTTTGTAAACAGAGGGCCTTAATCCAGGAAAATTATACACAATGCCTCCGTTTTTCTAATTAATCTGATCCAAGTTAACATTCTATAAATCTAAGATTAAAACAGATGTTAATTGCTTACAGAGAAATTGATTGAGATAATGCATAAGATTTTAAACCATATCGACCCTCAAATGGAATATTTTTTGTTGCTTTCATACATAAACTGATCAATCCTCCTGTTGTTTCTCTTTATGTGTGTGTGTGTTGCACATGAGTTTTGAGTCTGGCTTAAGTAAAGAACCACAGTGAGCAGATACAATTTTGTGATTTTGTGCAGCTGAGTTTCTCTATTGCAATTTTCTTTCTTTCTTTCATCCTTTCTTTCTTTCCTTTTTTTGTTGTTTTGTTTTTTGAGGTATGGACTCACTCTACCCCAGGCTGACCTGGAATTCACTATGTAGTCTTCTCAGGGTGGCTGTGAACTCAAGTGGATCTTCCTACCTCTGCATCTGGCATGTTGGGATTAAAGGCTAGTGCCACCACACCCGGCTCTGCTGGAATTTTCATTGTCACCTATTGGGTTCTCCAGGGAGAGAAGTGGAAAATGAAAGAGAAATTTGTCTCCTTTTCTTTTTCCTTGTCTTTAGAATTATTTAAGGTAAATTGATATGGTAAGTCCATAGTTAACATATTAGAATATAAAATAACATTCCAATTTACTATGTGAGAAATTTTAATTATACTTTATAAAACTTATTTGCAAATTCTAAATAGCAGATGTTAGTAAACAGACATGTAGTTAAATTTTAAAAGTATTTGCTGCATCGTATTTTTGTAATATTTGCAATTTTTGTAGTATTTATGTATTGGTAACCTACAGGCTTCTGTGATTATGCAATAATATAATAAGTTCTTCTCCTCTGTCACTACTGTTCTTAGACTCTGACTTCCCTAATTTGTCATTACACACTGTATGTATGACTGAATTATACTGTGCCTCAATAATATGTACAAATATTATGTGGAAGATGTGAAACATTTTAATACAAGATTAACTCTAAGAGTTATCTCAGCAGAAAATATGCAAGGCATCATTTCCAGTCATGTGGTTTGAAATGCTAAGGGTATCATGGTGTCCAGCTACATGGTTTCAGAAAGCTGCTCAGCCCATGCAATGTGCAGCAGGGTCAAATTCCATGCAGGAGGCCTTGAGGGGCCCTTGTGTGACATGGTACAGGTTAAACCTAAATTGCAGACCCAGAATGTTGGAGATGCTGGAATCCTGGGATATCTGCCAAGAAAAGCCCAGAGTGGAGCTGGCCCAATGAACAGGCTATGTGTGTTATAGGCAGGAGAGCCACAGAGCTCCTTTGGAGCCCAAATGATTCCAGCATATATTCCAGGGGCCATACATGGAGCTGTCTGATGTGGTGTTTGCCTGGCTGGGTTTTAGACTTGCATTGGTCCATTCTTGTGCACCCATCCCTCCCTTCTGCAATAGACATGTATACTCTGTACCATTATAAGTTGGAAGTATGTAATTTGTTTCTTTTTAAAAATATATTTATTTAGAGCTGAAGAGATTGCTTAGTGGTTAAGTCACTTGTATGCAAAGCCAAAGGACCTGGGGTCAACAACCCAGTATCACATAAAGCCAGATGTGCATGATGGCGTGTGTGTCTAGAGTTCATTTGCAGTGGCTCCAGGAACTGGTGCACCCATTCTCTCGCTCATAAATAAATAAATAAAATATCTAACTATATTTATTTGCAGAGAAAGAGAGAGAAAAAATACATGGGTGTGCCAATGCCTGCAGCCACTCCAAATGAACACCAGGAACATGAACCACTTTGAGCATATGTTTACGTGGGTACTGGGGAGCTGCACCTGGGTCATTAGACATTGAAAGCCAGTGCCTTAACCACTGAGCATTCTCTACAACCCTCTCTCTCTTTTTTTTTTTTTTTAATTTTACACATGCCCCTGTTATAAAATTGTCATGAGTCTCAAAAGAAACTTTGAACTTTGGACTTTTGCATAGGGTTGGGACTGCTGAAAGCTAGAAGGACTTCTTAAGTTGAACAAAAGCATTTTGCCTCATGGAGATGGCCATGAGCCAAAAATAAATAAGTTTGAGTGGTATATAAATGTGAAATGTTTGTTTCCCAGTAGCTCATGTGCTTGAACTCTTTGTCCACAGCTGGTGGAACTGTCTGGGAATGGGGTGCAACCTTCAGGAGGTGGAGCCTTGGGGAAGGAAGTGAATGTTGCTTTCCGCTCTCTCACTTTCTTTTCTGGACTATGGGTTCCGTGTGACGAGCTGGATTCCCTCTCCTGCTGCCATGCCTTTCCTGCCCTGATGGACGGTGGCCCTGGAGTTGTAAGCCAAAATTAACACTACTTCCTTAAGCTACTTCTTGTCAGGTATCTGGTGACAGCAAAGAATGAAGTAACAAACACAAAGTGCCACCGCTATGCCGATATTTCACAGATTAAATGCGCCTCCAAGACCTTGAAAGACATAAAGATAATTAATATCACCATCCAGGTTTTGGTACAGAAATAATTTTAAAGGAGTTATAAAAAGTTGTGTGCAGAACAATAGTGAGGAAAGATCTAGTTACATTTCCTAGTTTCAGGTGGTCTTCTTGACAGCATATATCTACCAGGAAAATTCAAAGACAGTGATGAAAGCCGGGGGCTCCCGAGGAAAGTACAACTTACTATGAGCATGATATACCGCCTCACGCAGAAGCTCAGCATTCTATGAATCCAACTATTTTCAAGATTTTGAGGCTCAGTGACAGGCAGGAAGGCCACGATAGCCATGGAGATGGGCCATGACTAATGGGCACATACCCTGCGCCCTATTCAACACTGATCAGCGTCAAGCATTCCAGCATCAGCTAAGGGGGATCTCTGCTTTTGCTCAAGGCTTGATTCTCTTTCCAGATACTGTTTGCGCTACTTACATACTTTGGATCCATTGATGTGGATTCAGGAGAAAGTGGGCAGCATGGTGTCAGTTATGGGAAGGGATTTTTCAATATTTGAAGGTTTTCGGAGGCTGAGGGAAATTGCTGAACCATTGAAAGACACAGTTTTCTGAATGACAGAACTGAGGATCACCCTGAACAACTGAAATCTCCACAGAGACAAAACAGGTGACAGGGAGTAATTAGGGTCACAGAATCTAGGCTTGAGGGCATTCAAGTACTGGGAAAACAATTATGATTCAATATTACTTTTAAGCTATTCATTAATGTATCCCCTTAAGGTTACTAGAAAGGTCTATTCAAACTATAGAGAATAATCTCTTTACTTAAAGTCAATTGAATATAGATGCTAACTATATCTAAAAAATAACAGAATGAAATTTAGTCAAGTAGCCACAAACTGACTGTCACAGGAGAGGTTTTAATATCCTCCTCAGGCTTATTGATTCACTGAAAGGATTTATAAAATTCACCATGTTCAGTTAAATGTCTTTGTTTTATTTGTAACTTTTACTAAATATTCAATAGAAAACACAGTTTTTATGTGATCCATGTTATTAATTAATATATTTTAAAAATAAAATGCTGATTCCCCAAGTGATGTATTTTTACTTCCATAGAACAATTAAGTCTCTGGTTGAAGTACTCCCTTCTGTGTTAAGGCTACAATATTAAGAATAAAGGGCATGAGTAGAAGGATTTTTAAAAAAATCCAAGGGTCACTAGGTGCAGTAGACAGCCTCACATTGCTGAGATGAACATCCAGACAGGCACAGTTATGGAGGAAGGGATTTATTGAAGATATAGGGGAAGTTCCATAATGGCAGGAAAAGCTGGCCCACTTTCACAGCTCCGAGAGAAGAGCCACAAGCCAAAACCCCAAAACCACACCCCACAGCACACTTGGGAATTCCAAGCAAGGTCAGGCACTTGGCATGTCTTTAGACTGGAATTTCAAATCCACCACCAGACTTTAGGGTGGAAGCTAGGATCTGCCCAGTGATTCCTGCTCCAGCCAGGTGGCTGCAGAGCTAAATTATAAATACTAATAAATCCTGAATATATCGGGGGCCATCCATTCAAGCTACCATACTAGGCATTATTCCAGTGACAATTTTATACCTTGAATATAGATTTTAAAATCAGGGCACATATATTTGTCATTGATATATTCATAGCACATAAAGCCCACAAGACACTCTTGTTTAACCCCAACAAGTACTCTCTGGCTGGTGCTGAACCTGACTCTTCCAAGGGCCATCACACCATTCTGTCAATACAGTTGATAAGGATGGTGGTGACCAGAGGAGAATATTAAATTCAGTGAGTATTGCCCATGGAAATATTTTATTTCTTATGAAGTACTTTGCTCAAAAGTAATGCTATGTGAAATGCTATGACTTGGATAAGGCATTTTGTAAGTGTATTCATAGTAAGTTGGACATAAACATTATAAGCAAGGATCATAAATTATTCTAAAGCAAGTATCTATGCACATGAGAATGAAACTGGCTCTTGTATTATGGTAGTAACGGAATAATGTAATTGTCACATCACCATCAAATCATGTCATTACCAATCACCCTTGGGAAACTTGCCATATATATACTAAGAGTTCCCTGCTGTAGGATGACTGGAGCTCAGAGTGGCTGTGACCAAGTTAGTTTTGGTGAGTGGAAGTTCATGTTTCTGAGGTTCTGTTCAGCCTCCACTCTCAGTGGTGCTGAAGAAAACTGACTGTTGGTCACAGACAGGTCATACAACTTAATTGATGACTAAGTTCTTTCCCTGATGAGGTCACTTTTCTGTGGGAATCCAAGGGTACACAGACGTCTTTAAGCTTTCACTCATCCATAGAGATCTTTCCACAAGCTCCTTCCCAAGACTTCTGTGTCACCAACTCTCCAAGAATATTTCTTCCAAACCCCTCACTACACAGCAAGACCCTCAGCTAGAGCCCACAAAGTGCTCTGTGCAATCTTTGTGGGACCACATGCAATTCACACAACATAAACAGCTAGAACTCCTCAAAGTTCTGTCCACTACAGGAATTTCCCATAAATCTTTCAAGAATTTTCCAGAAACACTTTGTGTGCTACAGCCAACTGTTTTAATTTGGTGCCTGCATATTACAAAGAATTATGTATGTGGCTGGCCCCAAACTGATCTCTCTCAGTCAGCTTATCACTGGGAACGTCCAATGGGGGTCACAGGGTAACACGGAAACAGATGGCACAGAGGAATCATGGGCCATGGGCATTCTGAGCCTCTTCACATAACCTGTCTCTAGAGTCCATTTGTGTCCCCCAATGTATAGACCACGTCCAATACTGCTGTACATGCAACTTTATGGCTTAGTGGGTAAGGTGTCACCTGGTTCCTGATGGTAAGCTCAAATTGGGTAGTAAATTCCTGGCCTATGGTTAAGCATTAAATCTCCAGCAATGGAGATAAGGTCCAAGTAGCAAACTAGCTTACACAGTAGCCTGGGCCTGTTTTACATGCTTCTGTTCATGAGTCAGAGCAGCACATGAAGACCAAAAAAAAAAAAAGATATGCTACCTAAAAATTCAGAAACCCACCAAGATATAAGTTAACCTTTACTTCAGAAGTAATACCATACTACAATCCACTCCACTGGGCATCTGGAAATTTCACTAAGGAGAAAAACCACTGATGTTTAGTGAGATTTATTTTCCGCTCTGTACCATGCAAACAACTCACTCATAAGTTCCGCACAGTGACTGATCTTTTTCACCAACTGAGCCAGCATCATGTCATCGATGTAAAACAGCAGTGTTACCTATGGAAGGAAGGGCTCCAGTCCCTCTGTACCAAAGCATGACATAGGCATGATGGGAATTGTAAGCCCTGATGGCATTCTTGTCAAGCATAATGTAGTACACTTAAAAAAATAAAGAAGAAGAATTCTGCCTGGCATGGCAGCACACGCCTTTAATCCCAGCACTTGAGAGGCAGAGGCAGGAGGATTGCTATGAACTCAAGTTCACCCTGAGACTACAGAGTGAATTCCAGGTCAGCCTGGGCTACAGTGAGACCCTACCTCAAAAAAAACAACCAAACAAACAAAAAACCAAGAATTTTACAATGTACATGTGTTTTATCAAAACTTACTCTAAGGCATGAAGTATGCCTTCTTGCAGAACCTGTCTTCTAAGAAGGGTTTGATTGTCAGCAGCTGATGGCGATATGTTGCGTGTGTGCGTGTGTGTGTGTGCGTGCGTGCATGTGTGTGCATACACATGCACCATAGGGTTCAACAGACCTGCATCACTTTCTTTCTACTGGACATATGATTGAAAATGACTTAAGGCGCCAGGTGTTGTGACTGAGGTGGCTGTAGGAAAGGTCTGCAGCCATAGGGCAGATTGTTTTCCTCTCCAGAGAACCCTAGTGTTTGTCTCTGAAGGAATTCCAACTTTCCACTTGAGATCTACGGGTATGATGAAAGGTAATGTCCCTGCTTACAGTCACATTTTGGCTATTAGGCGATGCATATTCTTGTCATCCAGTTAAAACAGTACTGTGCACGTTTTCCACGTGGTCTTCTCCTGAAATTTCATCCCTACTTAATCCAATCTCAAATGTCCACCTACGTAAAAGACATGCTATTGTAGCTTTCGTCTAAGTGAGTTTTTTTTTGGTGTGTGTGTGGGGGGGGGATAAGCATTTTCATAATTTGTCTAAAACAACAAAAGAAAACCATTACTTCTTATTTTTAGTGGAATGAGTTCATGTTGTCATCTAAATACAGATGGATGTAGTTCCCTGTTGATTTTCATGTTGTTTTTCACATTAGTTTTAAGGAGAAGTGTATAATCTTCCTTCAGACTGTATGTGCTTGTTTATTTAGGTATGAGCTTTCCAGCACTGGGAATTAAAGCTCAACAACGACTCATCACTGAGATTCACCTCAGCTCTGTCCTTCATCTTCACTGTTATGAAAGAATCTCCTCTGTTTTTAAGACTCATTCTTTTTTTTTTTTTATTACTTTTGAGCAATTTCATTATGATATGCCCTGGTATGGTATTCTTAGAAAGGCCTATCCAACATTTGTATTTATTGTGCTTGTGAGATATCTTTGGAGGTACCAAATAAATATTTAACTAGCGATATGTTCCCTACTTCTAACACAAGAATATTCCAGATATTCTACTAAATATACTATGGGTTTTCCACTACGTTCTTCATTTTATGTGAAATTAACTCATATCATTTCTCCCTACTTACTTCACGTAGTTTTTCACATGCGCTCTTTGAACCATGTGATGCATTGCTGAGGAATTGAGGAGGCCCCCCAGAGCACCAGCACTTCTTCTCATCTCTGCACATCTCTCTTCCCTCCGGTGCTCTTCCCTGTGAAACTTTTCCTCTTACAGGATTCAGCTCATGTCAGGGTGCTCGCTTGACAGGGCTGCAGTGCACCACCTGTGCCAGAACGTGAACTCAATACGCCACCGCCCATGACGCGGTGAAACACCCGGGGAGTAGCCATGCACTGACAGCGACCGGAAGTGCGTTCATTCAAGTTCCGGGCCACTCTGCTTTACTTAATAAATTCATTTAATAAACTAATCTGTGTTCCTCCCTGCACTCACACCTGTGTTTGAAAGAATGTTCATATAGTGTATCAGGCCTTCCTCCTTAACTGCTTCCTAGATCATTAACAGTACTCTTCTGAACAGTTCGGGATGTATTTAAACTGATAATATATGTTGCACTGCCAATCATGTAGAGATATTTTTGACTCTTTCCTGATATCTGTGTCCCAAATGAATCAATTGTTCTTTCCAATGAATCCTCAATATATGGAAGTATAAACATCATATATATTTACATACATATAGTACATTCTAAATACACACACACTAGATAGATAGATAGATAGATAGATAGATAGATAGATAGATAGATAGATGAAAGTACATTTTACATATACTGTGCATTACACACATATATGTTTAGTTCTCTCATATATATATATATATCCAGTATGTTATTGGCCATGAAAAAACATTTTTAATATATTTTATTTTTATTTATTTATTTGAGAGAGAGAAAGAGAAAGAGAGAGAATGGTAGTGCCAGGGCGTCCAGCCATTGCAAACGAAATTCTGATGCATGTGCTCCCTTGTGCATCTGGCTCATATGGGTCTTAGGGAATCAAACCGGGATCCTTTTGCTTTGCAGACAAATACCTTAACCTGTAAACCATCTCTCCATCCCGACAAAACAATTTTTTATAGTAATACTGTCTGAATTATTTACTGAAGTTGCTGTTTGGCAGTACTAGGATTAAATAAAAATTGTTAGTTTGAAATATGCATAATGCTTTTTAAAATATTTTATTAATTACAATTATATTATATTATATATAATCATATTATATTATATGATATATAATTATATGTAATAATTATATTAATTAAGAATTTTATTATTATATTATTTTATTACAAAAGTGATATATAGATAGTAGTGTTAACTTTCCCCTAGTACTTTGCTCAAGTTCCACATTATTTTACAGCAGCCTAGTATCATGACCAATTAACAAATACACAGCACAGTTTCACCTGTTCCATGTTATTAAAGAAGTACCCTGCACATCTCTACACAGCAATTTTTGATTACTTTCTAGACCATTTTACTTAAAATAATTACAGCAGCCAGCTTAGCAGACTAGAGTATATAAACATCCTTAATGATGCAGGGAAGTACTGGCAGGGGGCTTTCCACCACACTGCAGCAAGTTAACCTCAGCAATAGTCCATGCACACACACTCTTTTCAAACCATTTTATTAAACAAAAAAAGAAACATTTATGAGTTCAAGGGATAAAAAATGTATTTTACATTCAAATTATTTGATTTCTCCATGTAAAACTAAGACACATGTGCATCTGACTGCACTTTTTGCAAATTTTTCATCGATATCATTCAATTCTATCAGTACATCTAAATTCTTTGAATTGTAAAGGCTTGTCATATACTAATAGCTATGTCAGATTACCTTTAAAATGTGTTCTACACTTCCCGCCAAGATGGCGACCGCCTAGCTGTGCTGCAAATCCTGGGGAAAGAAAGATACATGTAGATCCTAAGGAGAGAGCCACCTCATCATACCTCAAAAGGGCCCTGGCTGAAACTAAGAAAAATTGGAGAAACAAGCAAGGGTGCTGTTTTCCTGATGAACTGGATACCAGCACAAGGGGGAAGGAGATCAGCATAGAGAAAAATCAACTCCTACCAATTCAGAGAGCCAGAGCCTCAGAGCCCCCCAACACCTCATCACTGAAGCAGACCCAACATGGCTCAGGGAAATTGTGCAGAAGAGGGGGCGGAAAGAAAGTCAGAGCCACATGTTGGGTCATGATATGCAGAGACATTTAGCTTACCCATAACTGTGGGCTAACTCCACAATGCATGACGCGTATACCTCAACAAGGAGGGGCCAAGGGGAGGGGTTAGGTCATGGATGAGCCTGATAATGGTACCAAACTGACTGTAAAAAAAAAATAATAAAAAAAATAAAAAGAGAAAAAAATAGAATAAAACAACAATAAAAAAATAAAATGTGTTCTATTTATTAATTTCATGCCTTATGTCAAACATTTTATTTTGAAACCATTTTTCAATTTCAGACAAGGTATAAGATCAATATATTATTTATTTATTTATTTTCTTTGAGACAAGCCCAACAGACTAGACTTTTAACTTCTTTTTTTTTTTTAATGTGAGAGGAAGAATGAGAGAGAGGGTGAATTAGCGTGCCAGGGTCTGCAGACACTGCATTAAAATTCTGGATGCATGTGCCCCTTGTGCTCATGTGCAATCTTACATACTTGTGTCACTGTGCCTGGTTTATGAGGACCCGAAGAGTCAAACATGAGCCCTTAGGATTCACAGGCAAGCATCTTAACTGCTAAGCTAACTCTCCAGCTTACAAGATCACATCAATTTCTAATATGCTGCTTGGCTTTCTCATCCTCTCCAAGTGAAGAGATACATGCAGATGAGAGATGATACACATGACAGATTCAATAATGCTGTACTCACATTGAGTTCCTCTTTCTTTTATTTTTTTATTTGTACATTTTGAAAAAGTGCATGTGTTTGTGTGTGTGTGTGTGTGTGTGTGTGTGTGTGTGTGTGACAGAGAGAGAGAGAGAGAATGAGCACCGCAGGGCATCTAGCCACTGCAAATGAACTCCGGACACCTGTGCCATCTTGTACAACAGTCTTATGTGGGTCCTGGGGAAGCAAACCTGGGTCCTCTGACTTTGCTGTCAAGTGCCACCATCAGTATTTCAGCATGGCTTCCAAAGTTCTTTTATACTTACAGAAGAATGACCAAATTCAGTCAATGTAGCATTACAGTTTACTATTTGTTCTGGGAAGACATCTAATGGAATTTGACCGAGATCTCTGTCACTTATGAAAAAGACAAGGGGGTACTGGTAAGGATGCAGAGGAGAGACCCACTGTGAGTAGAATGTAGTTCAGTATGGCGAATATTGAAAACAGTGGTAAAACTCCTCAACAACATTTCCAACTGACTCAGCTATTGCGCTGCCGGGTATGTACTGAAATCGGTAACTGAAGAATAAGTAAAAAGGAACGAGTTAGATGGAAAATCATTACTACCCTTCTGCAAAGCTTGGAACTATCCCCAAGAGTACTCTGCCCGTCGCCACATCCTCCTGATCCTCAAATAACCAACTTGAGATGCTTCTCTAACACACAGTGTCGTATGGGAGTGTGTCTGTTTCAGAAGCACATTTCCTGCCTTCCAGTTTTCAGTTATTACAGTTCTACTCAGAGAGGAAATGCAGCGTGCAGGTGATGAAGGAAGATAATGTTTTGGCCTTGGCCTGCCTCCATTCTTTGACCAGGGCCCTGCAGCTCTCACAAAGGATGGATTGACCCAAAGCAAACAAGCAAACTCAGAGTCCATTAACACTGCACTGCACACATCTCCAGGGAGAAAGGTTAAAGGATCATTAGGCCTTTTGGCTACTGAAGCCTTGGTGTAAAAATCAATGTATTTATAGAAAAGTGACAAGATAGAAAAATGAGTGAGGCTCTTACATGGAACAAATTATGAGAAGATTAATATATGGGGGTAAATGGAATAAGACTTACCATCCTGACACCTCCTTCTTCACAGTCATAATAGCTACTCAGTGGAGGGATAGAGGATGGCCCTCTTTGCTCGAAGTATCTGCACATTGTCATCTAAGGAAGCAATGTGGAGGCATCTCAACTTCCATCAGCTCATAAAAATGTTATGTTTTGTTGACACATTCTAAGGTGGCAGATATTGGTCATCCACAAATGCAGATAGAATGGGTTGTGGATGAGGCTACCTGTGTTAAAATTTCAGACAGTTCCTTTATAATGTAAACTGTCTCTATGCCTTAAGTTCTTTGTGAACATCAAAGGTTTTCTTGAGAAATATATTCAGAAATAGATGTTAATGTCTTATCCAGTAGTTATTAAGGAACAACAAATCCTCAAAAACTGGTATCACCTAATTTTCATATCCAAACATGTTTGAGTATCACAATTCCTTTTGCTTTTTAGTTGAATTTTTCCATAGTTCTTATTATGTATAAGGCTCCTATTTTATTGGGATTATGAAATTTAATTTTTCCTGAAATTTTTATTGTGAAAATTGGCTTATACAATTTGATATTACTCTTAATATATTGTGGCA
This sequence comes from Dipus sagitta, assembly GCA_036346955.1. Lineage (NCBI taxonomy): Eukaryota > Metazoa > Chordata > Mammalia > Rodentia > Dipodidae > Dipus > Dipus sagitta. The sequence goes on from CM070784.1 coordinate 40,010,633, forward strand.
AAAACATAAACCCTCAGACATGTTCTAATAATTATTTTGATAAGAAGTCCTCTATAACATTATTGCTTTAATTTCATACTTTTGACAGATGCCTTCTTCTGTTCTCCATCCACTGTATTTAATTATTTTATAAACACCTCTTTCGCATAATTTCCTAAAAGCTATATGCAAATGCTCTCAGTATGTGTTGTATTGAGCTTTATATGGTGTACACATTTTTCAGGGATGATTCTGTGGCTTTTATAGGTTTTCACAAGCAAGCACCAAATCCATGAATATTTTATTTCAAATATTCTATATTATACTTTCCTGTATTGTATGTATTAAATTTCACAGTGGGTGATGTTTTGTGGCAGAAATGATCCTGTGCTCTCTTTGATAACTTGAATTCAATTTTTTCCTGACACAAATAAATTAATCATAAAGCAAAGCAACCAAACCTCTGCTACAAGTTTCATGTGCATGATATAGTTTTCTACATCAAATTCCAGAAATTCCATGCGACTATAATCCAGACATTGTGTTTTTAAGACAAAAGCATTTTTCTTTGTTGCCCCATCAGCGACAAAATAAGCTATAACGTTACAAATAGTAGCGTTAGTTCAAGCACATATCCTGCTTTAGGTTTGGTATTATGTAATCCTGAAATCATATTTCCTTGGGTTTCAGGGCTATAATTCCCTGAGTCTCTGACAATCAGCTCAAACAAGCAAACAAACAAACAGACTGAGATGTGCGTGTTCTTACTGTTGCAGGTCAGTTACAACTGATTGACAATTACTGATTGTTCCCCAGTGAACTGAGGTCAGCTCCAAGAGAGAAATGCATTCATGATACAAATACAATGCATCATGTTGGACACCGTTCTTCATGGAAGGTTGAAGGATGCCTGAGCAACGGAAGCGACAACTGACCTCACTTCCCTGCACAGTCTCAAAGAAGTGCAGAAGTGTTACTCCACTCAATAAGAATGCTTCTTATTTTCATTTGTTGTATTGGGAATTGAACCCAGGACCTGTACCTGCTACACAAGCCTTCTACCACTGAGCTGTGGCCTTGCCCCAGAATTTCTCTTAAACTAATGTGTTTGCCAGCAAGTGTGGCCCTGCATACCTATGTGGTCACTCTGAGTAGCATAGTAAGGCCTTCTCCCCAAATTAATTAAGAGAAGAATAGTACATTTTAGAACATTTTTGTGATTGCAACACAAACCATTATCGGCAACACACATAGCACAAAATATACAGACCACAATGCGTATCTAATAACCATCTCCTCAGCAGTTGGGACTATGTAAACTTTGTCATTTATGTAGTTATTTGTAAAACTAGGTGGCTTGCTGCATAATTTCAAGTATATTAGCTATTGTGGAAGTATACTTTACCTTATTCAGATTTCTTTTATTTAAAAATTTTGTTTATTTATTTGATAGAGAGAGGCTGAATGAGCACAGGCTGCAAGGGCCTTCTGCTACTGAAAATGGGTTCCAGACTCATGCAACATTTTATGGATCTGGGCCTTACATGGGAACTGGGGAGTCAGACCTGGCCCATCAGGCCTTGCAAGCAAGTGCCTTCAACCACTGAGCTGACTCCCTAGCCTCCTTGTCCAGATTTTTTATTCTCTCTGTCTAACTGATTTTTCATTAATCTTAAAGAATCTAGAACTAATCATAGTAGGAAATGGGACTCCATGGCTCAGGCTGAACTATTGTACCCTCAGATTGTTAGTTTATTTGCCTATCTGCAATGGCCCTGGCTGCTCTCAAAGATGCAAGCAAGCCAGCAGTGTGCTTTCTGTCTGCTTGTGGCGTGATGAACGTGTGACAGTGCCTAGCTGGTACTCATAACTTAGTGTTTCACCTCCATTGCCTTTACATGTACTGGCTTTAAAAGAGTTTGTTTAGTATGGAAGCACAGTGAAAGCTGAAATGATAAAGATCTAAAATTATAACATTTCAGAGAACCTTTGCTTTGGGTTGGTTCTGAATTCAGTCAAGCAACTCTGAGCCCTGCATGCAGTGCTGCTGTGCAGAGACCTGTGCTAGAGTGCACCCAGTAGACAGCTTTCTGAGTTACCTGTTCCGGCAAGTCTTAGAGCACAAAGTTTGGAAGGGAATCTCAGCATAATCAACCTCCCTTGGTCCTTTAATAACTAGAGGAATGCTTTCCTTCCCCAGTAATTTAATAAATACAATAGAAGAGCCCAACATTGATAATAGGTTCACTCTTATAATAAAAGGGAAAGCTAACAACCTTAGATGAGACAATATTATACTTTTGCCTTTGGCTATTTAAGATCATTTTGATATTTAGATTAAAAAAATAGATGACAGGGTGCTTGAATGTACTGTGTGATCACTGGACCCTACCTGGCATCAGGCCCTTTGCTACACTCTTAGTATTGAAAATAAATTTGCCAAATCTCTGCCTATCCAGTATAACTTTTCTGGCTATTCAGCAGTGATATGTCATGGTTTGCTTTCAAACTGGCCTTGATTAGTCATTTTAACAGACAGTGGAAGGTCATCAAAGGTCACTGTCTAGTTTACACACTCACATTTTGGAGGTAATTTTACAGGTCATTGAGCACACTCTTTTCTCCTTGTGCACACGGAGCTTATTTCATTTTTTATTTTCCTTCCACTGGGTAGATGAACTTATTTTTCAAGCACAAATATTGAAACTTCTTTTCTAATGATACAGCTGCTTCAGGATTCTTCCATTCATATCTTCAACAGCTCATAGTAATGACAGCACCTTATTTAGACTTTCCTCACATCTGTAATGTTCATTTAGTAGAATATTATTCCATTTCACAGTAGAGACTATCAAATGGAATATACTTGCTATAATAATTTAATAGCAAATCTGTGTCTTTCTGTTATTTGAAGAGATACACTTTTTAGTACAATTTGCAAACAGATGTCTAGCTGAAGAAATGTTATCTACAACACTCAGCACTACATCATCAGCGTTATGTTACTACTAACATGGTGCTGGAAGAGCATGCTAACTCTTAGCATCACCTGTGCAATTATTTCACCAAAAGTGGTTTTCTTATGTCATAGAATAAATATATTTCATAGCGAAAGTCATATCCCCATATTATCCATAACACAACAAAGATATGAAAATCATGTTAAAAATCAAGAGATAATTTTAAGTATTCAGAAAAATGTCTTTATTTAACTGAAGAATATCTTTCATTTGAAAACCATCACCTGTGTTAGAATGAGACCCCACTAGACTGAGATTGTTTCTGTGAGAAAAAAGTACATGAAAAAATGGACCAGTTATTCCGTCACAAAATATTATCACTCCTCAGAGTTACTTAGGTATGAATCTCAGGGACCCCACCAAAGTCCACATATGTTCAAACCCTTGATACAAGATAGGGTAGTGCTTGTATACAACATCATACCATAATTATCTCTAGATAAAATTTAATGCCTAAAATATAAATGTTTTATAAGTAGCTTAATAAGTAGTTGTTATGATGGTCAATCTCAAGTATCAACGTGATTAAACTCTGAGCCCCTTAAGAGACAAACCTCTGGTCATGTCTGTGATATATTTTCTAGATTAGGTTAATCAGTTAGTGGGTATCACCATGCCATGGGGTCCTGGAATGTATAAAAAGTAGAAGGGTAGCTGAAAACCCACATTTATTGTTCTCTAGTTCCTGGCTATGGACTCAATATGACTAATTGCATCATGCCCCTGATGGCTTGCCTTTCTGCCATGATACAATGCATCCCTGCAAACTGAAAACCAGCATAAATCACTAAGCTTTTTCTTGCCATATATTTGATCCAGCAATTAGAATCATAACTACTATAGAAAACTGTTACTAAGAAGTGGAATCATGCTGTGATAAACCTGACCATGTGGTTCATAAGCATTTGAAACTGATTGTTGGAAGAATGGGGAAGAGTTTGAATTTGGGGGCTATAATAACCCTAGAATGCCATAACCAGAGCTTAATGCGGCATTCTGGTGGGAACATAGAAGACCAGGATGCCAAGAGCAATGCAGCAATGGTGGCCAGGGACATGCACTATTGGAGTGGATCCAATTTGAAACTGAGTTGGAAGCCATTCATCTTGCATTATGTTGAAGAATCTGTCTGTGTCACTGGAAGTTAATTAAGGTAACGGACTATTTGTTTGGTGGAGGAAAGCTCAAGACAAGATATTATCCAGGCTATGTTATGCTTGCTGCTTTTATTTTGATCCACAGTGAAAAAGAGCAGAACAATATGACAAGGGAGAAATTTGGTATGAAGAGAGCAAGAGCAAGCCTGAAAGTTGCTAATACAGAGCATGCTGAGGAAGCAGTTGTACTGGTATAGATAACTTCCTAGGGAAATATAGCATTAAACATAAAAGTACAAAATAAAATAGCAATAATTTAAAAGATAGAAATCTAGTAAACTATACATAATATATAACATTTGTAATATCCAATTGTTTCCTAATATCTATAATAACCAAATAATCAAAATTCACTGAAAGTGAATCATCTTCATATTTTTTATTTATTTTATTTCTTTTTTTTTTTAAGGTAGGGTCTTGCTGTAGCCCAGGCTGACCTGGAATCCACTGTGTAATCTCATGTTGACCTCAAACTCACAACAACCCTCATACATCAGCCTCCCAGCTGCTGTGATTAAAAGCATGCTCCACCATGCCTGGCCATATTTTTAGATGTTTTGTTTTGTTTTGTTCTTGAGGTAGGGTCTCATTCTAGCCCAGGCTGACCTGGTTCAGAGTGGCATAAAACACAAGGTGATCCTCCTAACCTCTGACTCTAGAGTGCTGGGATTAAAGATATGTGCCAACACACTCAGAAAGATAATAATTTTAAAATAAGTTTAAAATTACATTTGCCTTAGAATTAACTCCTTTCTTATTCAGAAAATGCTTTGTATGGATACATAATTATGTTGGTACCCGCTTTTCCCTCCTCCCTGCCCCCATTCTGCTGTGGACCCTCCTCAGTGGGCTTGCTGGTATTCCCATAGGGTTATGGATTATGCATTGTGGGAAAAGCAGTCAGTTATTGGGGGGAGGCAATGCATTTGGGTATGACATCCTAACCTGTGGCTCTTACAATCTGTACACTCCCCAACCCCCATTCTGCAACATTTCCTGAGCTTTGGTGAGTGAGTTTTAAGTCTACTTCAGTGATGAGCTCTCAGGAGTCTCCGCATCTCTGCTTTGGTAGGTGTCTAGTGTCCTCAGCATCTGTGTCCACCCTGGCACTGAGTATTAGGCTCAGCATGGAAGCAGTACCCTTGCTTATCTCCCTAATCCTCTACGGCTTCACCTTGGCCTTGGCTGAAATGCAAGGCCTGGTTTATCTCCTTGAGTTTCACTACCATCTTAAAAAAAAAAAAAAAAAAAAACAGATTATTCAATGGAAAGTGAAGGCAGCATAGGTTAAATTGTATAAGTGTTATTAATTTAGGGAGATATTTATGGATGTAGTCCCTGTTTTAACCAGTGACTAGTGGGAGCTTGATATTGGACAGCATAATCTTTGTCTCCATAGAATTCTGACCTGTTCCCATTATGGGTTCCTTTCCACTGAGTAAAACTCTTCACCAATCAGAAAGCCATTATTTACCCACCAAGTCAGTGGGCCACCATTTCCCTGGTGTTCATTTCTTGTCAGGCAGGTAGCTTCTGAGTATCTTAGATTCCCCAGCTTGCTCAGACTGTTAATTGGCCATGTTCCCCAGTAGCTCGTGTAGCGGTTTCCAGCACTAGATGTACTGTCAAGGGACTGGCTCTCTTCTGGATTCCAGCCATGTCTCTCTATGTTCAGTGTTTGCAGCCTATAGTGTCTTGAGCAATAGGGTCTTACCTTTTACCTCAGATGGGTAATCAAGTGCTTTGACAGAAGCCTGCAGTGTTTGGAGGACTTGTAGGTCTTCCCAACCAACAGCTCAATATGGGGAATACAGATTTCTGGTACCGGGAGTTACAGATCGAGCCAACTTTTTCTTTCTAAGTTTAGGCTTCCTTCTACCCTCTCCAGGGCCCTTTATTTCAAACACTCCCCTTAGTCCTGTTGAGGGTTCAATCTTTTATTCAAGGAGAAAGGTTTCTATGGTACCAGTTCATTTTGAGTTTAGTTTTGTGTTCATTTTCCCCCAGATCCCCCTTCCTTCCCCTCCCTCCAAACCTCTATATCCCTGTTGTCTGGGCCTCAAGCTGCCTATCCAGTATGCCAGCAACTGAAGCTTATCAAGGTTAGCAACAGCAGAGGAGTGAGAACATGCAGTGTTTGTCTTTCTGTGATTGTGTGTGTTCGCTAAGTGGGATCTGTTCCCAGTCTAGCCATTTTCCTACAAATTTCATTGTGTCATTTTGTTCCTTACTGCTGAGTGGAATTCAATTGTGTAAATGTACCACAACTTCATTATCCTTTCATCCAATGATGGGCACCTGGGTTGATTATACTTCTTAGCTATTATGAATTGATCAGCTATTAGCATAATTGAGCAAATATCTCTGTAGTGAAGTGTGGAACATTTAGGGTAAATGCCCAGTAAGGGAATAACTGGGTCTGTAGTTCTATATTCATCTTTTTCAGGAATCTCCATATTCCTCTCATATAAATGTTAGGCCTAAGTAGTTTTGTATGACTTCTTTTTAAGACAGATAGACACACACACACACACACACACACACACACAAAACTGAAACTTTAAGAAGCAGAATAGACTATTCAACATGGGAAAAGTAATTCTATAAATCCAAGAGCTCTAATATTAATTAAAACACAAAATCAAACAAATAGTACAAATAGATATTCATTTCACATGTGAGCATAAGTACCCTTCAAAAAAATATAGCTTAGCTATTTTATTCTAGCAATATATTCGAAGAACTAATGCACCAATACAAGACAGATGTTCTCTGTGATTTTTTTCAAAATATTAGACTAATGGAGAAAAGATCAATATGAATAAATTCATGTAAAAAAGTTTAATAGCTATTTATTACTTGAAGCAAGTAGTGGTAATAAATGAAGAAGAAACTATTGACAAGTGAAATTTTTTTCCAATAAAAATTTCAGGTTTATTTAGCTTAAAACTTGAGAAACTTACTCAAAGATCTATTTCTAAGGAAACCATGCATATGAATATATACATTGTACTTGTGTGTTTGTCTAAATGATTATCTAAACTCATGTGTTTGATTTTCATTTCAGAACAAGTAGCTATTTAAGAAAATTAAAAACTGATTTAGTAATTTTGATCTCATAACCCACCTTAGTGAGAGCCTTATTTTTCTTAAATATTTTTATTATTACTATTAGTCTTATTAACAACATATTTCGTATGGATACATTGTGTGTTGGTACCCTCTTTTCCCTTTTCACTGCCCTCATTGTATTGGGGACCTTCCCAGTGGGGGTGCAGATATTCCCCGTGGGTTGTGGTTTATGTGTGTAGAAGCAGCAGTCAGTTACTCTTAGGGGGAAGGACACCTCTGGGCATGAGGTCTCAAACTGTGGCTCTTACATCATTCCTCCCCCTCTTCTGCAGAATTCCCTGGGCCGTGGTGGGTGAGTTTTAAGTCTACTTCAGTGATGAGCTCTTAGGAACCTCTGAGTCTCTGCTGTGGCAGGTGTTGAGTATCCTTAGGGTTTGTCTCCTTCATTATCAGGTTAAGACTATCAGGTTAAGGTGGAAGCAGCATTCTTGCTCATCTCCCAGTTCCTTTGTGGTTTCAGCTGTGCCTTGGCTGCAGTTTGAGGGGTACTTTATCTCCTTAGGTCACATTACCTTCTGAAAAACGACAGATTCTCCAATGGAGAGTAAAGTCAGAAGTTTAAAAGAGATAAGCATTATTAATTTATCAAGAATTTGATGCATGTATCCCCTCTTTTAGCCAAAGATTAGTGAGAACTTGACACTGGAGAATATAATGTTTGTCTCAATAGTATTCTGATCTGGTTCCCAATTCCAGATATGGCTTCTTTTACATTGAGTGGATCTCTTAGCCAATCAGAAAGCTACTGGTTATTTACCAAGGCTGTGTGCCACTATGGCACTGGGGTGTACATCATGCCAGGGTGTTTGCTTCTGAGTAGCTTAGATCTCTGGTTGCTCCGACCACTGTTGGCCACTTTCCCCAAATAGCTCATGTAGCACATTCCAGCCCTAGACAGGCTAACTGGGAACTGGCTTTCTTCTGGATTCCAGCCTGGTCTCTCCATGCTCTGTGTCAGTAGCATATGGTGTCTTCAGCAATAGAGTCTTGGCTTTTGCCTCAGGCAGGTATTCAAGTGCTCTGATAGAAAGCTGTCTTGATTTTGGGACCCCATAGGTCTCTCTGATCAACAGCTCAGTGTGGGTAGCAACCAATTTCTGGTACTGAAGTTGCAGACCAGAGATATTTTTTGTTGTTGTTGTTTTAAGCTTAGATTTCATCCCACCCTCTCCAAAGGGAGCATTCTTATATTGGGGTCCCTGGTAGAACAGAAGCGATAAACTATGTGCAAATAAATACAGAAAGAGGCTTATAAGAAATTGGATTATATAGTCATGGGTGCTTGGAAGTCTCTGATGCCACACACATGCTGGAAAAAGCCTGTAGTACAGTTCCAGGCTGAATGTACAAGCCTGAAAGCACCCCTGGACCACATCTGGATGAAGTCCCCATCAGGGACATGAGACCTGGTCTAACAGTAATGCAAAGAAAGAATCCACATCGCCTCTGCCTTTTTTTTTTTCTGTTCAGATCCTCACAGATGGTATGAAGCCCACCCAAATCGAAAATGAGAATCTGCTTTCTCCAAGCTAAATGTTCAAATGTGAATGTTTTCAGTAAACCCCAAATTAATGGTTAACCAATAACTGGGTAACACTTGGCCAATTCAAGTCAAGAGATAAAATAACTATGATATTTTCCATGTTAGTATTTCTCATAGTCTCTCCACATAGTCATAATAATGCATTTATTTTACCTTATTTCTCCTCAGAATTCAAACTCTCATCCATCTTGACATCTATATTCTAGCTGGTTACCCATAAATTAATGCCTTCCATCTCATGGGTCACTCAGCATGCATGACAAAACTGCTTATGTCCACACAACACTTCACAATCCCTAGCCCCTGTTATTGCCAATTTTCACAACACATCTATTCCATATTTCATTATTTTATAGTAAAAAATAAGATGTGGGAACTGTGTCATAAATTACAGGTCAATGGACTGGAATGCATAGGCAAGTCTAGGGATCTTTTTGTTTTAAATAAAGAGCATGCTCTGAAAGTCTTAATTTAAGCTTGCTTAACCTCTCCAGAGTCAACCTGAAAGTGAAGCTGATTGCTTACGTTCCACAACTAGAACTTAGTTGCTTTCAACTTTTTTTTAATTTCTAATTTTTTATTTAAAAAAGGTTGCAAGTTTTAAATAAACTGCTAGTAACATTTTCTTCACTTAAAAGTGCATATTTCTGGGGGTGAAACATACATTTGAACAAATAAGGAACTTTACAAGTTAACACACACACAAACTTTATATAGATAGATAGATAGATCTTTGAATTTGCATTAGAAATAAGGACCTAAAATCATTCATCAATATAAAGCAAGCACATAAAATTAGTAACCACAAAATATTATAGTTCAAAGCCACATACAGATCTCAACCTCCGCCAAGGCCAGAGAATATTCTCATAGTCCATCTTTCATCCTGATTTTTCACTACATTTTTTAAAACTTTTTATTGACAACTTCTATAAATGTAACCAGTATACCGATGATCTTAATACACTACTATTGTCTCCATTTTCCTCCCCTCAAATATCCCCTGCACTGAATCCTTTCTTTCTAACTAAGCTCTCTTCGATTTTGGTAGCCTCATTGTTTCCCTTCTATTATGCAGGTTTTGTGTAGGTAGTGTCAGCCACTGAGAAGTCATGAATATTACGGAGGTCATGAATATCAAGTCCACTTTGTGTTTGGAAGACAGTGTTGTAAGCATCCTTCTCCTTCCTTTGACTCTTACATTCTTTCCTCCACCTCTTCTGCCACTTCATTTATTACTGTCAGGAAACACAGGTCATTGTCATTCCTTGCTGATTTTTATATTATGTGTTTATGACCTATAAATGTGTAATTTTGTATTTAAAATTAAGGCTGTGGCCAAAATCAAACGAGCACCCTACTTGTTTATTAGGGCCACTGGACTAAATTATAACCCATGGGTAGTGCACCCCAGAAAAATTCTTTCACAGTCCTACTGAGCAGATGTTTGAAATCAAGTAGTCATTATATAGTGTGATTCTCATGTTGTATATTGTACAAATACTGTGTAAAAATTAAAAAAAAATGTTACGAACAAAGTCTCTATTCCTTTATTTACTGGCAGAGGAATGAAGAGAGTGTAATGGGGTCCAGGAAAGTCCTTCAACCTAAAAGACTAGGTTTATTTTTAATTTTAATCAAAGAGTTCAATTTTAAAAAGACTGAGAAAGATAATTATTAAGTTATTATATTTATTGGAGGAATTACAGAGCCAACGAAAGGCATCCATGTAGCTAGGGATTCCACATGGAAGGCCTGGAAAACTGCAAAAGGAAAAGAGAGAAAAGAAAGTTCAAGGAGCTCCTGCCACGTGGGGAGCTGGAGGGGATAAAAACCCATGTGGAGAGTAAGAGCTGGGGGCCTCCCTTTGGCTGAACCTCACCCACAGCTGTTCCCAGGTGGTCAGAGAGCCTGCCTTCCCCTTGCAAAGGTATTTTTGACCTTATGGTAGTAGTCTGTGTTCTGGCTCAGGTGAAGCAGCGACAGGCTGTCTTAAGAATTTAATCAACCACATTGTTTAAATCTTACGAAAGACCTCCCTCCCAGGAGGGTACCAGGTTGTTTGTGGAAAACCAGGTCTAGGGAACTAGGCAAGAGGTAATATGTCAGAACATCTTTGATTTCTAGCAAGTGCAGACTTTCCTGCCTTTTTAGCCTTCTGGGGCCCAGTCACCCCATTTCGGGAGGTGAACAGAATACTACGCATGACAACATAGTAAACAAAGTTAGTTTTCATATTCAGAAGTAAACATAACTGTCTTGTTATGAAAATTTAATTACTTTAGACAAAACTGCACTAATTTAGAGTATGAGAGCTTTTAACCATGTGAGCATGGTGGTTGGAAAAAAGTGAAAGCTACTAATTCGCTCAAAACCTGTTAGTCGTTAATAGTCTTTTCTGATTTGGAAACAAAAGAAAAGAGAATCACTATGAATCATTCTTGGGTTTTTTACAATATGCAAGCCAAATATAAACTCATGCATAGGAACAAATATGTATATATGCACAAATATCTTGCTGTAAAAGCATTACCTTTTGTAGATACACCATAATGCATTAATATTTAATTATGAAACCCAAGTCCAGAGATACATGTGACTTTCTATGTAAGCTTTATTCTGAGGAAAATACATTGTATTTTCAGTTGAAGAGTCAGTAAACTATCCTATTTTCAGGTGACCAGGAAATCCTTTAACTTCAAAATCCAATCTTTAAACATATATAATTAACAATGCATTCTTCATTCATAGTTGAGATTTTATTTATTGACAAATTTATACATGTATAAAATATATTTTCATCATAATCTCCTCTCATTACCTTTTCTTAACCCCCACTCTTACTGAACTCCTTCTGCCCGTCTAGTCTTTTATTATGGTGTGTGTGTGTGTGTGTGTGTCCTTCTGAGTTAATAGGGCTTGTTGCGTGAGCATGGGTTGAGGTCATTGACCAGAGCTCCTGTAACTTACCAACGGCTACACCAGTAAAGAATTTATCCTTTCCCTCCTCCAGCAACCCTTAACTACCAATACCTCCTCAGAGTTATTTAAGGATTTGTAGAATATTTTGTAGGTGCTATTTGCAGTCCCCATCTCCCACACTAAATCTTTCGGACCTTCTTCCTCTATCCTTGACCCCTGAGAACTCTTTAGGGTCCTGGCAATCATAAGGAAATCCTTACCTCCAAGGTCTTTTCCATACTGAAATTCATTTACTTGATTAATTTTTCAGTTGGTTTGTTGGTTGAGTATGCCTTTTTGTTTAGTCTTACCTTTGGGGCCAAAGAGAGCTTTTTTTTTCCATAATGTATACTTAGAAATAATCACCATCTTTAATTGTCTACTCACATTATTTTATTTCTCAGGCAAGAGTTTCCCATATTCTTCATAGTCCTGGATGTATACTTCTAATTATATCCCAGGTATATCTTCAGATTAATATTGAAGACAGAATGCCAAGCGCAACTCCAGGCATAGGAGGGTAAGAAGTGCAATGACCAATATAACTGCAAGGTAAAGTGCTCACGTACCCTTTTACTAACGGCAGCAGCCTTTTTGTTACTGCTGGGTATTTTTCTTGTTCTCATATATCTGTCCTATACTTTTTTTTTTCTATAAGTTTTATAGTAACTTATTACTACTGCTCTAGCAAATGCCTTAACAGCCATCATTTATAAACAGTTGAACTGCTTTTCCTCTGTCTTTGGAGACCAGGAAGTCTGAGGTCAAAGCACTGAGTCAGTGTCAGGTGACAGTTATGATCCTTTTTAAACTGGCACCCCTGGTATGTCTTCACATAACAGAAGGCAGACGGCAAATGAGATAACTGTGGCTCCCTGACCCTCTTTCATAAGTTCAGTAAACTCATTTGTGAGGATTCCACCTTCATGACTTAATCACCGCCAATAAGCCCCATCTATTAATGTTTAACACTGTGGTCAGTCTGTACCATCGCACACATTCCAACCAATCTCTTCATTTTACTCTTGCCTACATAGTTTTGGGGCTCATTTCATATTTGTAGATTTCTTCCCACATTAATTTTTTGTTCTTATTCCTTGAGATTTAAAAAATTTCTCTTCTATCAGTCTAAATTTAAACACTTCCAAACTTTTAAATAATGAACATATTTTAACCATATCTTGCCTATTGTGTACTTAACCAAATTCACTAAATATATTCTCAAGAGGCAAAATTGAAGACGTGATCTATTCTATTAAAAATTGACCAGAACAGCAAGAGAGATGGCTCAGTGGATAATGTACTTGCCTACAAAGCCTATGGACCAAGTTCAATTTCCCAGTACCCACATAAAACCAGATGCACAATGCATGTAGAGTTCCTGTGCAGAGGCCTTCGAGTCCACATCCTTCCTTTCTCTCTGTGTACCTCTTTCTCTCTCTCAAATAAATAAATATACCTTGTATCTTATCAGACCATAGCAAAATAAAACTATAAATTTAAACAAATTCTTTAAAAAATTGATGGTTACTTTTAGTTTAAGTATTTCACTTAGTTTCTAGTGTCCCACCCCCAATTTAATAAGCCACCATCTGTCTTTTCACCTCACTTCACAAAGCAATGATTAATTAATAGCACATTTTCAATGTACTGCTGTATATATTCACTGTTTAACTGGACAACAACTCTGTCAAACAGAGTGTCAAAATCAGTGCTATGTAGATTATTCTTGGCCAGTGACAGTCTATCTTAGGAGAGACATAGCCACCCTTTAATAATGCATAAGAATATTGTTCTAATGTCAATGTCAAGTATGTGGATTGAACATTTTATAATAAAACTTTTCTTAAGTGGAATGCCAGGTGTGACAGTTAAGCTCTATTGTCAACTTGATCTGATTAGGAATCCACAGACACTCCTCTTGGATAGGTCTCTGAGGTCAACTGAAGGAGGAAGTCTTTCCTATAGAGTGAGACCTTGCCCAAGAGTGGGCAGCCCTCTTGGTGGAGGGCTATAGGTAAGGAAGACCTGAAGGAAGGAACCCCTTCTTCCCTCCTGGCTGCTGGTGCTGCTGGTTGCTGAGTGTCTTAATCTGAATGTATTTCTATCCTGCTCATCTCTCCTTCATCGCACTGGAACCAAGTTTCCTCAGCTTTCCAGCATGGACTGAAGAGCAGTGGCTCTCCAGGAAGCTGTCAGGTCCTCCGGGCTGGATTGGAAGTGCTGAGGCATCCAGACAGGTGAACAGAGTAGCTACCTGGTTCCTTGACTCCCAAGCCTGCAGATTGCTATTGCTGTACTGCCATAAGATAATCAAATACATTCCCTTTTAATAAAATTCATTCTATCTGTTCTATTCCTCTAGATAACAATGACTAATACACCCGGTTTTCATTTTCAGTTCCTTTTTTCAGTCTCTATTAATTGTAAAATATTGCTTACCACACATAAACTAGTATGATTTAAAACAAAACTTAAGCTGGGTATGGTGGTGCACGCCTTTAATTCCACCATTTGGGAGGCAAAAATAGGAGGATTTCAGTTAGTTCTAGGGCAGTCTGAGACTGCATAGCCCAGAGCAGCCCAGGCTAGAGTAAGACCCTGCCTCAAAAAATAAATAAATTTATTTATTTATTTATTAAAATCAACTTTAAAAAATTTTAAAATGTTTGTAGCCCAAAGTATTGAACATATTTATGTATGATCTTTAATCTTTTTTCCTAATTATTTTTCTATCAATTCCCAATAGTCTCAATGTTTGAAAGCACATGATCCCCTATGAGAACTAAGACATCTTAGTTGAGAAAAGGATAGCAAGAGTCAGTAGTTCCATTCTTTATATGAATGCATAGCTCCAAGTGCCTTCTTTATTTGGACAATACTTACATATATGACTGAAAATCAATAGTTATTGGATATAGCAGTGCCAACTTAAATGTTGAAACCATTAGAATATTTTATTTTTCAATTGTGTTGCAAATGACCATTTCCTGTAATACAGTGTGGTTTATCATAAAACTGTAGCCTTTGAAAAAAAAATTGTACACTGATTAATAGACAATATTATCCCTACTATTAAAGATCATGAATTATGATTCTAGTTATGTTTCCTAACGTGCTGGATGGCAACAGTATTAAAAGAAGGAAGAGCAGTGATGGGCCATGCTGAAATGATCAAATGGATAAAGAGGATGACCCTTGATCTCTGGAGAAAGAGCCACGTGTTCCTTGGCCATTGGTGGCAGACCAAACCAGACGACTTGTTTTCAGTATTATTTGGGAGTGCTACATCTTACAGGAAAAAAAAGAAGACATTGTACTTGTCCCACTGCGGTCAGGCTGTCAAATTATTTTCCATTCTTGCTAAATATATAATAAATGTAACTTTATGCTTATTTTTTTAAGAAGAATTGCCATGTAAACATAGCTAGGAATGCTAAAACTTTCAAAAGGTCAAAAGCAAGCCAGTTTTCCCTGCATAATAGAAATGCAACAGTTATTTTTATCAGAGATGTGTCGTATTTTATTCTAAAACAAAATAATTTGCATTGAGCATTAGGAGAAAAAGTCGCTTGGATTTTAAAGTGTCTCACAGAGTGAACACATATGAGAGGAAAGGCTAAGCTCCAGGAGAAGATGTGCATGAGGGGCAGAAAGCTCACGTTTGTTGTCCTTACCTACAACAGTGCTTGGAACAAGGGAGTAAATGACGTATTTCACATTTTATATGGAATTCATTTCATGAAAATAAATGCCTTGTGCATTTACAAAAATATTTCTAGCTTGCCATCGAAAACACTTGAAATTTGTAAAATGTTGGAAATAGCATTAAAATTTGAAAATGTATCCTTAATATCCCTGAAGTTGCTTTTTTAACCTTTAGTTTCTTTTTTTTATTATTAGTTATGGACATACTCAGTATGTAAACAGCACATGTTGGTACCATCTGTATCCTCATCCCTACCCCGTCCCTCTAAAGAAATCCTCGTTGGGGATGTGAGTTATCCCTATGGGGAATGGGGGTCATATATGTGGGGTACCCATCAGCTATGGGGAAGAGGCAATGTCTCCGTGTATAATGTCCCAATATGTGGCTCCTGTGATTTTCCCTGAGCCACGTTGGGTTTGTTTTAGGTCTGTTTCAGTGATGGGCTCTTGGGAGCCTCTGGATCTCTGGATCTCTGGTTTGGTAGGAGCTGAGCATCCTCAGTATCTACGGAACTATGAGACTTTTCCTCCTTCCTTTCATATTTAGCACGGATTGGGTTCTACTGAACAACAGAAGGCTGCAACTTTGTAATTTTAAATAACAAAAATGTATTGTTTCATGGTTGTAGAGTCCCAGAAGTTCAAGAGCAAAAGTTCGGTGCCTGTCAAGAACCTTGTTTCTGAAAGGCACCCTGAAGCGGAATGGGAAAGAAAACAAGGGATGAAAGGATGGCCCTAAGCCCTCTTGTAACCAGTGTCTCATCCCCTAGGACAGTGGGCACCGCAGGACCTAAAGGCCACCGCCCCCTCTCTCCATATGCAAATCCTGTTGCATTGGAGATGTTGGAAATGGTGCCTGCAGTCTCTTCTTAGGAGATTTAGTTCCTCCATAGCAATTTTGAAAGGGGCAGTGTACCATCTCTTTGGAATAAGGAGTTTAAGTCATTAAGTCTTGAGCATAATTGATTCTGACTATTTGGGGGGGACTCAGTGATGTTTTGGAGGTCAGGAGGAAAGAAGTTCTGGGGACTTAATCCTTGTGGTGTATGCAATGTTTGTACTTGATGCCCGTGTCTCCTCATAATGCCCTGTAATGGTGCTGAAACTGTTGAATTTTAAAAATCATATAAATTTAGTTATTATACAACCTGTCATAAGTGATTATTTTAAGTTATAAAATCTATCTCTTATTTTGTCCTCACAAATACTGAGTCACCGAAACTCTGCTCTGCCAGGATAGAAGAGTAAAACCTCCCTCACCTCAGAGAAAACTCCCACATTGAGTCCTTCACCGTGTAAGGCCCCTTTGCTCAGTCCCTGGCAACTCTGATCTTAAAGTTTCACATTATTGTTTTTGGAGTGACACATAATTAAATCAATCAGGATTTGGGAGGGGAGGGCTCAGTGAGTACTGGTCTTGCCATGCAAGCACAAAGAGCAGAATTCAGATCCCCACAGGCTCCACAAAGCATCTGTATCCCCAGCACTCCTTTGGTGAGATGGGAGCTGAGATAGGAGAATTCCAGAAAGCTCTCTGGCCAGCATAGAGGCAAACAACCAGAGACCCTGCCTCAAACAATGGAGAGCAAGCATGATGCTTTCAGTTTCCTCTGACTTCACACATGCACACACACACACACACACACACACACACACACACACGCTCACTCACATACATATACATATGCATATACATATACATATACATATACATATACACATGCATAAAGATTTTTAAAAGAAGTTTCTCATTACTCAGGACATTTTGAGTACAGAATTCTTGCACTTAGTGCAGTGCATTTGAGATCAGCCTGCACCATTATGTCAATGTCAGTAGTCCATTCTTGGTCATTGCTCCCTAGCATTCCTGGTACAGAAGCACCACACTTTACTTATCCATTCACTCAACATAGAATGTCTGTGTGGTTGCAGAATTTTGTTCATTGTTCAAAAAGTTTGTGTATTTTAGGTATAACTACTGACTATAGGTCTTTGTTTTTATTTCTTTTTAGAATATATATAGAAGTGAGATTGCGTGTTTATAGGTTGTGTTGTTTACATTTATAAAAACAATGAAAAATACTTTCCAGGGTACTTATAGTTTTCTTTGCATTTCTATGAGAAATGTGTAAGATTTTTAGGCTTTTTTGCACCATTGTCTGTACTTGGCTTTATTGTTTGTAGAAGATTCCAGCAATCCTAAAAAAAAAAAAAAGTAGTTGTGTGGCATATGATTATACTTTTAGTTTGTATTTGCATAATTATGTGAGTGAGCCTCTTTCGTGTACTTAGCTATGATTTATATTGCTTTTATATGATGTACTGAGGCAAGAGAGAACATACCATCCAAATGACACGGAGAGAATCCATGCTGGCCATGAAAAAGCATGGCCTGTGGAGAACCAGATGAATCACCCTGCAGTTGAGCCACAGGTCTTGTCAGTCAGGTGTGTTCTTACAGAGTTTCTACTTGCTTGATGACTTGACTTCATTTATTTCGAAAAGGCTTATAAAGAATGAGACAGCAAACTTAGGCAGTGATACACTAATCTGATAGGAATCTGAATGTCCTCAGGCTCAGGAACTGGATGAGACAATCTGCAAATGTATGAAGTCACTGGAGCTAACAGGAGTGGGTATTTACATGGAGTAGTTTCATTGCTGACACCCCTGGGGAGCATATCCTGGAGGGCAAAGAGGAGCAACTTCATCAGAGGCTTTCTTGAGTCCATGAGAGCTCTTCAGAGAAGACACCTCTCTGAGACAAGTCTTGAATGGAGATCTGGCACTATAGTATTAGCTTGTTCCTGGAGGCGAGCTGTCTCCTTGGGTGAGGCATACCATCTAGTAAGGCAACTACCCAGGACAAGGTTAGTTGCTAGGAATTGTCTGAGATCAGAGGACAAGGCTCCAGGTAGTTTGCAGGAAGAGCATTCACATTCACTGGAGCATCGGGGAGGTACCGCAACATCTACTCTGGGGCTCATGGAGTGAATGGTGGAAATAAAGGAAGGAGGAGGAGGGAGTGATGGATGAGGCCCAGTGTAAGCAATTAGGAAGCCAGAAAGTAATCAGACCAGAAACCTTGTGCCTGAAAACATGGGAGCAAACCACTGCTGTCCTTTGGTAATGGAGGCCTTGAGCTTTCTATGTGTGGGAGGTGACAGCAGGAACTGTGTTACAAGGGAGATCCCACTCAGATGGTACATGACATAGTGAGACCAATGGAAACAACACCAGCAAAAATGACTTATTGACCTACATAGCATTCTAATTTTACTTTTGATACATTTTGTAGACCTTTATGCTCAAGTTTTAAGTAACTGTAATCAAGTAAATTATCTTATCTTAATTTAAAAAATGATATAATAATCACAGAAAATATTGTGTATGACTAGTTATCCAACCCCAAAGAGGTTCCCCTACACTTTCAAAGTAGAAAAATGCATTGTATTTGAATAGAAAATAAAATTAATTCAGAACAATTAAAGTAAATTTATAAATCATGAAGATTATTGATCCAGCTGCATGCATTTATAAAATGTTGACATCCAGTATCACAAAGCCCTTTCTTTTCCTTTCTTTCTTTCTTTTTTATTTTTTTTTTATTTTTTCTTGACTTTTAAAGGTAGGCTGTCACTCTAGCCCATGTTAACCTGGAATTCACTATGAAGTCTCAGGGTGGCCTCAGTCCCCTGGTGATCCTCCTACCACTGCCTCAGAATGCTAGGATTAAAGGTGTGAGCCACCACGCCCAGCTCACAAATCCCTTTCAATAAGAAACATTTATGTGTTTCTGGGGCTGAAAATGGGAAACTCCTAGTCAGGTTGGAAAAGCAGGATACCTGGTATAATCTTTAGTGGAAATCCTAGAACTATGTGGAAATCATAGATCACAATCTATGATTACAATCATTATTGAAGACGTGCCAGTATTTTAATTAGCAAATTTCATTTCTTTTAAAGGTACATGTTTAACTGAAAATATTCAGACATGCATGCATGTGCAGGCACATTCTCAGTACATACAACTATGATGTGATATTTATGGTAGATAAGGGAAAGCCCCATAGTGGTTAGTTTCCAATAAATTTTATTCTCACTCAGACTCTTCTTCACTGTTTAATAGTATAGCTATCTCTTCATATATAGACTAAGATTGTAAGTACCTTAATTTGCTATCTTTGAAACATCTTCAGACAGACATGGTCAACTTCCATGTTTTAACATTAATAGTTGTTAATGCAGATAAAACAGTCAGAGGGTCTTGGGAGATGGTTCACTGGATAAAGAGCTTGTGGAGTATAAGAATGAGTATCTGAGTTCAGATCTCTAAAACACACAGAAGCCACATCTGTCTATCATCCCAGAGAGCCTATGGAGAGCAGAGAGACAGAGACAGGAGAGTGACCTAAAAGCTTGCAAGCCACTGATTCTGGTAATTACAGTGTTGAACAATGGGAGACTTGGCCTCAAACAGAAAGGAAGGTAAGGATGGACAGAAAAATTTGTCTCTTGACTGTCACATACGTGACTTACACTTAAGAATGTGCACATATGCTATCTGTGCACACCCATACTTACACACTCCTACACACATAGTCAGATATCAGACATACAAAAAGAAAAAATAACTTACATTGCATGCCTCAAACTTTAACATTGCTTTTCTGAAAGTGTATCTGGATCCAAGTATGTGTCCCTTTTTTGAGAAACATATATATATCTCATAATGGTAACTGCCAGCATAGCTTATGTGTATGTCCAAATTACACTTATGTTTCTTTAATAAATAACAAAGAGCCTTGGTAACTAGGAAACCTGTGGTTGAGTCTAGCCCTAACTGCCCTCTAGAGGCATCAGCTCACAATTTCGTAAATACCATAAAAATATCTTAAGGATTAGACTTGACTTATACGCCACTTGTAAGGAACAAGTGAGTTTGTAGCATACAACTTTTAGGACTGTATCCATAAGATATGAAGCCTCTTATTATTGTTTACCTAAGATTAATATTATATATGGATACTAGGAGCAAATACCTCAGGAAGGATCATAGCCTGATAATACCACTTATTTTCACTTTACTTTATAAATCCCTCCCAGCCTTAAAAATTACTATGCAGGGCTGGAGTGATGTTTTGGCAGTTAAGGCACTTGTCTTCAAAACCTAAGACCCAGATTCTATTCCCTAGTGTCCATATAAGCCACATGCACAAGGTGACACATGTGTCTGGATTTTGTTTGCAGTAGCTGGAGGCCCTGGTGTGCCTATTTTCTCTTTCTCTCTTTCTTGCTCTCTCTGTCTCTTTCACTCTCTCCAGCTTTATTTATCTATCTCTCAAATAAATAAATAATACTTTTTAAAAAAATTACTATGTTAATTGTACATATTATAGAGAGCAGTGTGATATTTTCATAAATGCATCCAGTGTGTAGTAACCCCTCCACTGTCTCCCTCTCGCTCCGCACATTATCTGCAGTCTCTACTAATCTCGACTCTATGTATGCCATTCGTTGGCTTGCACATAGAATAGGGAACATATAGTGCATCTTTCTGTTTCTACCTTATTTTTCTTGGCATGATATTTTCAAGTTACATCCATTTTTTTGTTACAAATGATAGGATTTCATTCTTTTTTCACTGCTGAGTATCACTCCATCTTGTTCATATACCACCCGTTCCTAGACCTTTCACCTGCTTGAGAGCACCCGGGTTGGTTTAATTTCTTGGGTATTGTGGACGCAGTGTCTCCTATGATGATTTTGTGTCTAATGTATACTTTGAACTGGAACAGCTGAATCAAATCAAGTAAATATTCTTACTACTTTAAGGAGCCGCCATCCATTTGCCATATGGGCTTCACTGATTAAACTCCCAGCAACATTATGTAAAGGTTCCTGTCTCTCCAGGTCCTTACCAGCCTTTGGCACCAGTAGGCTTGTTTGTTTTGACAATAGCTATTTAAGTTGGGATGAGCAAGATCTTATTTGTAGTTTTGATTTGCATTCACCTGATTAGCCTATATCCTTTTAAGAACTACTTAGTATATCATTATGCAGGCTTATTAAAAAGTTATTCCATGAGCCCTCATTATGGTTGATAATTAGTTTTTTGTTTGTTTGCTTTTCCATATTCATTATTCTCAAATAAAGTTCAATGTCATGTACTCTCAAAACTAAATGCAGCTTTGTGAAGGCCCCTGTGTATATTTATACAGCAAATTCCATGAAGTTTAGTTGTGAATCAATGAACGGCACTATATATGTCACCAAATTTGCCTTTGTAATCTGCACTAACCATAAATGTTTGCCAGAGCACAGAAAAAAAAAATGAATCAACTCATGATGAAATAAAGGTTACTTAGACTGAACACATCAAATACACCACCACAGCAAAGCAAAGCCTTCCTGAGCTTCTCTTCTGTGGCTGAAAACAGAGGCACCTTCCCCAGGGTGGGGCCTGTGATTGGCCCTTGGTTCAGGCATGAGAACTTGCACTGAAATGGTAGCATTCCCACACACTGTCACCAAACTTCTGTCCCCCTATCTGCCTGTTTGACTTCAAGTTTATCTCTTGCCTCTTTCAGTTGCTGTATAAGCCTTCCTCCTTGACTGTTAGAGAGTCTGTTTGTTTGAATGATCAGTGGCATGAATAATTCATTTCTCAACTATTGCATAAGTTAACTCCACAAACCTCATACCACTTACACTTACAACCCTGCCTACTATGTGTTTCAATAGGCTCCTTTGGATTGTACTACACAGATCAGGCTCTTGATTACCATTTGGCTTCCTATGTGACGGCACTCCTCTGAGTAGAAGGCACTCTTGTTAGATTCCAAACTCCAGTGTCTGCACAGTTTCTCTGATCAAGAGGATGGGTTACAGACCAAAATTGTAGAATCCTTTTTGAGAGATGATGCACATCTTCTGGGAACTGGCTCACCTTGAAACAAGGGCCAAAATATAGGCTGTCCTTTTAGTAGATCAGTATCTGAATATTTTAATAAAACCCCCAGAAAATTTACTTAAAATATAACATACATATGCATAATATACATAATAGCATACAACAAATGTGTTGAAGTCCCTAAAGATATTAATTTTTTTGAAAATTTATATAATTGATGATTAACACTTGTTTAAGTCCTATGAAATTAAAAAAGAATTTGAACCAAGTGCGCAATTATATTTACAAAGAGGCCAGTTTGAATGAAATCCTCTTTGGGAAACTTTAATATATATGGTAAAGAAAAATATTACGTTGCAGGTATAGGTAAAAGCTTGACCAGAGCTGGAGAGATGGCTCAGCAGTTAAGGGGCTTGCCTACAATGCCTAATGACCAGAGTTTGATTCCCCAGTACCCATGTAATGCCAGATGCAAAAAGTGGTACATGCATCTGGAGTTTGTTTGCAGTGGCTACAGGCCCTGGAACAAACATTCTCATTCTCTCTTTCTCCTTGCAAATAAATAAATAAAACATATTTTTTAAAAGCTTGACCGTTCAACAAGGAGACATATAAACAATTACAATTCTACAATTGTGAAGACTTCAGATAGCTCAAAAATCATGGCTTAGGAACACAGTAGAAAATATGTATGTGAAAGACTTAGAACCTCCCCTGGACAGAGAGAGAACCACTGATGGAAAAGAACAAAAATACAGCCTGCTGTGTAGACGTCAATGAAGTACTCCAGGGGCAAGGGAACACCTCAGGGTGTGAGGTGCTTGCTTGCCAAGCCTGACAGCCCACATTCAATTCTCCAGTTCCCACATGGAGGCAAATGAACAATGTGACACAAGCTTCTGGAGTTCATTTGTAGCAGCAAGAGGCCCATGCTGTGCTTTTATTCACATTCATTCTCCTCCCCCTTCTTCCTCTCCCACTCTCTTTCTCTCCTTGTTTCTCTCTTTTGTGCTCTCTCTCTCTCTCTTTTCTCTCTCTCATATACACACATTACAATTAAAATAAATGAAAGTATTTTTAAAAACTGTTAAATAAGTGTTCCAGCCAGTGTCAGTAGGAAAAGGTCAGGCCGAGCTGGAATTGGGGCCCAGTCATATGGAAGAGATAAGGCAGAATGAAACTGAGGAAAAACTGTGATATCATGGAAGAGGGCCTCACACTATGTCCGAGAGAGCTCATCTGCTTTTACTGCTAAGAAAAAACAGAGGGCTTTAGACTTCAAACAACTTCAAACACCAAGCATCATGTAATTATGGAGGTCAAACAGCCCACAGAGGTAATACGTTAAATGTTTAGAAGTCCCCTCTCTCATGCCTAGGTCTGGGACAGCAGCCACCACACAGAGTGCTTGTTAAGATAAATTCTTTAACCTTTACAAAGTATACCAAACAGTGTGAGAGGAAAGGGCTGGGTGGTTTCTTAGCAATCTTTGGGACTGTATCTTCAGAGTTGCTGAATCCCGTATCTACCCATTACAAATGCGTAGCATGACCTCCCTTTGAGCGGTCATACCCACACTGGGAGCATGCTACTGTCCCTAGGCAACTCTGCCTCTGGAGAAGCCCACACCTGGTTTACCAGGTGTGCTTGAGTTCATTTTCCCCTTCCTGGATCACCTTTCTTTCTCCTTTTAATAAAGTCTCCAATTTTGATTAACCAATCAGCTCCTACTTTTATTGAAACAGAGGGTTGAAGAGTCTAATTCTCAGTGGGGTGCTGTTCAGAAGGAAATGGATATTAAATATCTGCAAGAGACTCAGATACAATTTCTTTTTTTTTTTATTTTTTATTTTTATTTTTTATTTATCTGAGAGCGACAGACAGAGAGAGAAAGAGGCAGATAGAGAGAAGGAGAGAGAATGGGCGCGCCAGGGCCTCCAGCCACTGCAAACGAACTCCAGATGCATGCGCCCCCTTGTGCATCTGGCTAACGTGGGTCCTGGGGAGTCGAGCCTCGAACCGGGGTCCTTAGGCTTCACAGGCAAGTGCTTAACCGCTAAGCCATCTCTCCAGCCCTCAGATACAATTTCTAAGGAAGCCGTCCCTTCCCTCAAAAGCATCATCTGGCCATGGTGCCAGCAATTTGCCTACCAGACACTAAAGAATAGAACTTTCAAAAGACTTGTTTTTAGAAAGGACTTCTAGGGATGGGACACACACACACACACACACACACACACACACACACCTCCGTTCAGAAAGATCTTCTGGTGCTGGGATAAACAGGGACAAGAGTATCTGTCAAAGGCTGAAGGATGCAGCTCTCAGAAAGTCCTGCTTTTGAGAGGAGAAGGCCATCTGTAATGGCACCTATAAGGGACCAACCACTGATGCCAGTGTTTATGAGAAAGGATGTGGAAAGGGATAACTCTCCAACCTGATGTTGCAGGGAGGCCCTGAGGATCAGATTTACTTAAGAATATGGCCAGTTACAAGACACAGTGCATCAGTGAAGGTCAAGATAAGAAGAATGATGAGTCTGCGTGTGGAGCCACCGCTGTAATGTAACGCATGCCCGGCCAACACAGCAGTAGAGAGCTGTGGGCTGTGCTTGAATTCACCCTCTAGGTCAGAATAAGGAACAGTTTATGGAGTACATTGCAAGAAGGCAGGGCTGGGTGGTAACTAAAATGCATATAAAAATATATTTACTTCTTCAGAAAGTAATCATTGTTGTGTAGTAAAGCAGAAAAGGTTGAGGAAATAGATTCACAGTGGTACATTGAAATTCTTTTGGGATGTTTCTAGTGAAATATGACACTGTAAGTAACGGAAAGATGTTTGCTATGAGGCTTCCTCTATCTTACCATATAAAGTTTAACAGGTAATTCAGTTCTTCCTAACTTATATGCTTTGTGAACAATTATTCTATCATAACTCTGTTTTGATCCTAGGAGGTAAAATGAAAACTGAATTTTTAGTTAATAATTGTTATATCAATTAAATTTAAATTGACTATATATATGACTATAATGAATTGGCTACACAATTCACTGAGTAAATATTAAAAATCATGATAATAGAGAACAAGTTTAAATAAACATGTTATCTCTATGCTTTTAAAATAACAAATAAAACAAAAAGTGTTGTCAGAGTCTACATATTCAATTATACAACTTTTTTAAAATAAAGACATATAGCAAAATTTACATTAGGCTTGGAAAAAAATCCTCAAAACATTTATTTCAAACATAACTTTTTATGCACTAGTATTTTTAATCATTCATATTTGGCTTTTAAATATTATGAAAATATAGCAAGTATAACCAGAGAGTCTGTGTTGGAATGCAAGCATAACTCAGCACTCAGGATTTTGAAGGAGAGAAGCTATGGGGTCACTGTCAGTTCGTAGACCACATAGTTTGTTGAAAGAGTGACTCTGCCATTTCTTAAATGCTAATAAACCAATCCTAAATATGATAATTCAGACAACTTTGTCAGCTAGATTGCTGCAATCAGAAGCCAGCCTTGTAAGACTCTGCTTTTATTTGCATATGGTTAATTAGATGTGCAGTATAAATGCTATTCTTAAAATGCAGAGGCTCATGTCTTCTGCTCATGTTTGTCCTTGATGAGCCAAGATTGAGCCCTGAGGCCTCAGGCACTAAATAACCCAGGGTAGAAAAGAACCATATCAAAGGTTGTTTGGGCCTTTGTTCTGTGACATGGTGGTGTTTGTCTTACACCAGTGTTGGAGGTACAGTTATGGACGCTGCTCTCTGGACAAGCCTTCTACCACTGAGCTGCATCCCAAGCCCTGTTTCGGTGTTTTACTACTTTCATTTTTGCATGTCTATATGACACACATACATTTGTATGGGCACATGTGTGTGGAGGGGTGCACGATGCCTGCACCTATATTCACATGCATACAGAGGTCAGAGGTCAACTCTGGTATCAACCTCAGGTATGCCATATACCTCTTTTTGATACAGGGCCTCTCACTGGCCTGGGGCTCACCACTTAGTAGAATAACAGGGCAGTAAGTGCCAAGGAATCTGCCCGTCTCTGCCTCCCCAATGCTGAGATTATTGGCACGCACCACACACGGGGTTGCCGTGGGTTCTAAGGATCAAGCTCTGCTGCTCATTCTTGCATGCAAGCACTTTACTGCCCGAGCTATCGCTCCAGTCCCCTGCTTTTGGGTGTTAAAGGTGCCTCACTATGATGGAACCTAGCAGGGACAGTATTTAATCATTTTCTCTCCATGTTCTGTAGTCCAGAAGACTTGAGGGAATAGCATCCTGGTGTGTTTTGGTCACATTCCTGCCTCCTCAGCTGTGAAATACTTCGCTCAGCTGACACTCTAGGTGCGGGTCCTGCACAGCCTGTCTCTTTCACAGCCTCATGGCTGCTGTCATGCTAACTTACTTCTCCAACACTTCCACAGGCTTCTGAGTTTCAGCTGCTTGTCTTGCATCTCGCATCACATTGTTTATTTATCCAGCCAGTAGCATCCCCTAACACCACTTCTGAGAACTCACCTGAGGACTTTTGTTCCCCTGTGACTTCTATTTTCAGGACAAATTCCATGGTCATAAACTGGATGGTCTCTAAAAGATTAAGGTGGTATCTAGTCATTTTTCTAACTCAAGCCAATTCAATTTTACCTCTTTCATTAGTTTATTTTATTCATTTTTGTACCACTTATTGGGTAAACTATTTTTCTATGTTGCTTTATTTGATATTTGTAGTCATTACATGATTATTTTTTATGTACAGTCAAAAAAAACTCAGATTTAAAGGCCTCAGTAACTTCCTGGAAATCACAAACTCATGGGTTGCAACACAGAGATTCTTATCTTGGTTATTCTGACTCTGGGGCTCCTCTTATTAGGCCAGGATTGTCCTTTTAGCAGGTTTTCTTTCTGTCCTCAAGGATCAGACATTGTAGGGAGTAAAAGTAACTGTCCTTGCCCCTCCTGTGTTCTCAGAGTCTGGGAACCTGCCGTTAGACAAACTAAAATGAGAAAAGTCATAGAAATTGTACTTGTTGATAATAGCTTACTGATAATGTCATGAAATGAAACGAAGACCCCAAAAGTGAATAGGCTTGAGGGTTCACATGCTGCTTTTAACAAAGGGTGATGAATGGTAGAGACTGACAGAACAAAGGGAAAGGTACTTGGGCCTAAACTGTCTTCAAGCTGTGAGGAGTTAAGAGGGAAACGTACTCACGCCCATACTGTCTGCAAGCTGTGAGAAGTCAAATCTATGGGGAACAGATAGAATGTAAGGGTTATATAGAGTAATTGGGGAAACGAGCAAGAGTGCTGCTTTCTTGGTGAACCTGGTATTAGCACAAGGATGAAGGAGATAGACACAGAGAACACTCAACTCCTACCAAACCACATATCCAGAGACACAGAGGCTCCCAAGAACTCATCACTGAAGTAGACCTAAAACAAACCCAACATGGCTCAAGTAAATTCGTGAAAGATTGTTAGAGCCATATGTTGGGACATTACACACAGAGACATTGCCTCTTCCCAATAAATGATGGTATCCCCACAATCCTTGACCCACATTCCCCATGGGGATAACAGGCACCCCCAATGAGGAGGGTCCCTGTGGAGGCAGGAGGACAGAGATGAGGGTAAGTATGGTACCAACATGAGCTGCTTACACACTGAGTATGTACATAACTAATAAAGAAAAAAATGATATAAAAAAGAATGGAACTTCCCATCTTCTTCAGTACATAATCTTCTCCTAGAACAAGAGATTTGTAAGAGTCCTCAAGTCATTGATATTTCTGCATTTTGTCATTTAAAGGGAGCTCCAGAAAGATTCTTTGGGTATTCACTGATTCTCAATTACCTCTAAACTCAACATAATCAAGATGCCAATGTGGAATACTATAAAGTAGCATGTTTTTGTCCCCTTCATCTGTAAACTAAGTGTGTGGGTGAGAGAGAGAGAAAGAGAGAAATGATGATGAACTCTCCCAGAAGGTTGAGCAGTTTAGCCTGTCATATAATACATATAACAGAGAATGCCTTTGAACATATTTTGTTTATCTGAAAAATAAATACATAGAATTTATATATTATTCCTCACTTCAAGAATAGTATAGTGGACTGAATAGCCAGATACTATGGTACAGGGAAGGGATTGGTGGACAACAACTGGATTATTCTTTAGATTTGGATAGGAATAACCATTTATTGAGTACAATACAACAGGTCAGTGGGCCAGAAGTAAGTAGAGTACTTACTGATGTTTCAGACAAGGGGCCGTGTAAAGTTGGCCAATGTACAGTTCTGAGAGGTTACTGAGAGCATGCAATTCCATCTTAATACCTAACTTTGCAAACTTTGTCTTGCAAACTAGGAGAGTCCTGGTCAAAGGCTCAGGTCACAAGCTACAGTTCTGTGGTGTGGGATTACAGCATACCATGGTTAGCAGTTTGGAATTCCTGCATCA
This sequence comes from Dipus sagitta, assembly GCA_036346955.1. Taxonomy (NCBI): domain Eukaryota; kingdom Metazoa; phylum Chordata; class Mammalia; order Rodentia; family Dipodidae; genus Dipus; species Dipus sagitta. The sequence continues at coordinate 40,039,532 of CM070784.1, forward strand.
AGGTTATGAAGATTCCCTAATGGGAACTGAATCTATTACCTGGCTTTATGCAGTAATAGCATTCCCTCCACAAACAGTTATATTGATAGAGATAGAAATGGTAGAAATATAGAACAATCTAGATATGAGACATGAAGAAATATGCATACATTCTTTTTTAAAATTTTTGTTGATTTTTATTTATTTATTTGAGAGCAACAGAGGAGAGAGAGAGAGAGGCAGAGAGAAAGAGAGAGAGAATGGGTGCGCCAGGACTTCCAGCCTACTGCAAAAAACTCCAGACGCGTGCGCCCCATTGTGCATCTGGCTAATGTGGGTCCTGGGAAATCGAGCCTTGAACCGGGGTCCTTAGGCTTCACAGGCAAGCGCTTAACGACTAAGCCATCTCTCCAGCCCATATGGATACAGTCTTAATCAAGCAAACAGGCCATCCTTATACAGTATACATGTATATGCCATAATTAAATCAGTATTGATCTTCAGATATCAAATGTGGGCACACATATTTGTACACAGAAGAATCGGGACCAGGGTATTTCAAAAGAAATTTGGTTTTCAGTTCTGGTTTGAAAGATCATACCATCTATCCATTAATCCTTCTCAAATTAACCTGTCTTGTATGCCTTCCGGTGTATACAGAGCACCCTGGTGAGTAGCCTTCACGGGAGTTAGGAGGGGATTCAGGAATCAGATCATAACGTGAATGCATGCTCTGCATACTGGTTTTCTCTGCGGTTCCAGCAATGCTTCAGTTCCTCTGGGCCCTTCAAGCTCTGCTATGTGTCAAATGCCATAGGCTGAGGGACTTCACTGGAGCCATGGGCTAGAGGTAACCCTGAAGTAGAGGCAAAGTGACAGACAAGAAATATAAAATACATATAAAATATCAAATGCACTAAACATGAGGAGAACAATGGAGGAGAGACAGTGATGGAGAGCAGTACTCAAAGAATGATTCCACAGGGAATATGTGTTATTTACATGACAAAGCTCTACCTAGTTTAGCAGCTGAAAGTCAACTGACATTTCCTTCAGTTATTCTTCTATTCATCTTTTCAACGATTATTCATCCAGTGAAAGGTACTGGGCAATATGCCAGGCATAGTGTTAAACCAAACAAAAATGGTCCATGCAGTCCGAGGCTTTTATACCTTGTAAGGGAGGTAGGTGTCAAGAACCACAAGGCCCCTGATATTTTACTCTATTTATGAGCTAAAACAACTTAGCAAAGTTTCACAGATTGTGGCAGAGGATTTGAGACTGGAAGTCACAAACGAAAGATTTTTCCACAGCAGAAGCAAAGGCTGCAACATCAGCATGGAGCTGGTCTCCTCAGGCCCACATCTCACATGACAAGTATAAGGTTGTGCATGGGAAGGTGTGACAGGTGAGTTCTCTTGGTACAGACACTTCTCTTGGGCAGGTCTGTGAAATTATTTCCAGGAAGGATTAATTGAAGGCAGAAAACCTTCCTTTGAGTGAGTCATTCTTTCAGAATGGGTGGTGTGGTGGTTTGAATAGAATAGATGGCCCCCAATATATTCAGTTGTTTATTTGCTTGTAGTTTGCATCTTTAGCCACCTGGCTGGAGGCAATGTCACTGGGTGGATCTTAAGGTGTGGTGGTGGGTTTCAGATTTCAATCTAAAGATATGCAAAGCGTGCCTAGCTGGAGTTCCTGAAGTGTACTCTGGCATTTGACCTTTAGGCTTGTCCTTCTCTCTCTCTCTGCTTGGCCTGTGAAGGCAGGCCAGTTTCTTCTGCTTTTATGGAACTTCCCCTGGATCTGTAAGCTCCAATAAATCCCTTCCTCCATAACTGTGCCTGGTCTGGAAGTTCATCTCAGCGAACCTGAAGCTGTCTGCTACAGGTGGCCTTCCGGCTTGTGGGCTGAATATAAGGAGACTTCGAAAGGACACAACCCCTTTCCACCTGGATGACTGGGCTACATCCTGGTGTTTTTACCTATGAACTCTCCTAGCAAATCGTGCTTGTTGGTGATTCCATAGGAGCATAGTGTGAGGACATAAGGGTCAAGAGGAGTTGGCCAGTCATCTTTCCCAGTAAGCAAGGGCAACTTGTACTTCCATGGATACCTTTTTTTTACATTTTAAAAAAATATATGATGACTGATGATTTTTGATATTTTTATAAATATATTTTAAGGGTACAAACATAATGCTTAAGATAACAAATTCAGACTTCATTAGGCTTTTATCAGTAGAGTGAGAACTGAATACCTTCCTACTGCACTGACTGCATCTCTCCTGGGTTTTGTGGCACAAGGCTGTCCATTCTGCTGGGCATTACAGTCCTCTCTTGTCCAGGTTCTTCCTGCCTGTGCGGTCTGCCTTGTGCACAAAGCCCCGCCAGCACTGTAAGCATCAAGGTCTGGACACAATCCCAAGCACTGGCCTCCTCGACGTCACTCACTGTCTAATTCCTTAAATGTTTCTTCCCACCTACACCCACAGGTGGGTGCCTGCTCTCTTTTAAAATAAAGATAATCAGAATTTGTTTCGGTGGCACTCCTCTTGGCATTACCACCTGTTCTTTACTGAGATTGCCCTTTGAAGGTTTCCTTAGCCAGGTGGCTCCTGTAATCAGTTCACCCATTAAAAGTCAGTGTGTTTTTAGACATTTGATTCAATGTTCCCTTTGTGCCATATTATCTTTCCAAGGACCTGATTCATTGAACTATACCCATCAATTCATGTCCATTACAATGATAGCAGCAAGACAAACTATTCTCCTGGTCTGCCAATAGAAATGATCAAACTCTTTACTCATTAACTTCAAAGTTCCACAATCTTTGTAAAAAGTGTTTTAAATAGTGGCCAAATCAACTCCTCTTGGCTTGTCTCCTTAATTTTATGTCTTCATTTATCATGTTGCCAAATTACATTTACTCAGATGAGTTAGCAAGATCCATTCTACCCTTCTCCTCCTGCGGCAATTCTGTCACTCTCGGCACCCCACCCCTCCTTCAGGGCAACCACATACCGTTCACCTCCCCAGGGTCTTCACCCCTATGGGTGTGCACTGTGAGAAGCCCCTCTTCAACTTCCTCTACTTGCCTCAAATACTGTGACTTTTACTCAACAGCATGACCTATTATTGTTATTACTGGCAGGTTACATATGTTGTCACTTACTGTTCTTCTATAGAGAATGAAAGACTGAATCTCTCAGGTTTTATTCTACATAGAAACTCCCCTCCCCATTCATACAATTTGCTTAAATCAGTGTTTTGTTTCAACAGTTTTTTGAAGGTTGCCTGATTATTACCACCACCACCAGTACTACTACAGGTACTACAGATTTTCACACTATCAATTCTTTGTCTTTGAAGGACACAGAAAATGAGGTGTGAGTAAGGCAAAAGACCATTTATCTTAAAAAAAAAAAAAAAAAGCATAAAAGCACCAAAGTGTCAGGGCAAGCATTCTTAAGTTCGTGGCTGACATCCAATGAAGAATTCTGTTTAGAGATAAGATTTTATATTGTGTCCCAGGCTGGCCTCAAACTTGAAGTCATCATTCTGCTTTAGACTTCCAAGTGCTTAGATTAAGGCATGAACCACTATGCCTGGCTCACTGCATATTTTGGATAGTGTTATTATATTTTTTAAAAAATAATGACGGGTGAAACAGTTGATGGAGTATTGAGAGATTAGAACACTCACAATAGTAGCTCTCAAGTCTCGGGTTCTTATCCTTTGTAAGTGAAAGCACCCATGTGGCAGATCTGGGGTGTAAGATCTGGGGTGCATGTGGTAGGTTAGGAGACCAGAGGACAATCATGCATGTAATCTAAGTGAGAATTTACCCCCAACTACAAAGCAGAGGCAAGAAGAAGAGTTCTCTAAGACCAAGAATCAGTCTTGTGTTCTGGGGCCCTGCGTGAGGGGGGAGCTAGACTCACGTGTGTCCCTGTGGCCAAGCGAAGAGAGGCAGAGCCTGGCGGCAGAGCCAGAGAAAGCAGAGCAGAGGGGAAAGGGGTAGAGTTCGTGACAGGAGGAAAACAGGAGCCTTTACGGGCAAGGGAAATACCCGATTTGTTTGCGGGCTTGGAGGGTCGACCCCAGAGCCAGGCCACCTGAGCCAGACCGTCCAGGCAGCAGGCAGACTGCGACTGTCACAGGGTGCCGTAGATCAGTCTCAGTCAGGCACAGGTCTCTTCAGTCCTGCCAGGAGTTCCATTCCTGTGCCAGCATCAGGTGGCCTGTGGAGGAGCATCTCCTGGCTCTACTGGTTCTCTCTGGGCCAAGATTTATAAGTGAAACTGCCTAAAAAAAAAAAAAAAAAAAAAAGAACTAGAAATTCTCACTTTTCCCAGATTGGCTGGAGAGACCTGGAAGCTAGATGTTTTATAAGGAAGAATGCTAAGGGTCAAAGCGTCTTAAGGGGAGTCGGAGAGAGCTTCCATACACATGTATTTAGGTGAAACTGGCCTCCAGTCAGAATGAGCTTTATCACCAGACTCAGGTATGTAAGGAGTAGACCTGATTGGTTAGTGGGCTCAAGAGCAGTCAGCCCTCAGGTGCACTGACCCTGGACATTTGGAAGACGAAGCAGGAAGCTGAAGCTGGAGCTGCTGTTTGTGGTCATCATGGCAGAAACTGGATCAGACATGGGATCTAGTCCTGGCAGGGCAGGGGAGGCAGCAGCCATGATTCTGTGGGCCAGTACCTAGCTGACTAACTACCAGGAAAAAGGCTACCTTGCTCCTAATCGGTGTCACAATCTCATGTGTTTGAAACTGCCGTATGGTCCTCACGCTCTTCTAGGTATAAAGTCACTAAGACATAAAGGCTAGCTCGTCACCTGAGAGATGCCTGTAGTACATCAAAGAGGCAAGCATCTTCACACAGCAAAGTAGATGAGAGAAATTACTCCAAAAGTGCTGCCTACCAGCAACTAGTGAAGTCAAAAGGACCATTGCTCTTAATTTGCTATTAGGACACTCATTCAAGTCATATCAACAGCCTTGCATCACTCATGCTGTTAGTATTCTACATCATAGATAATGTGCAGGCCACACCTTGTACCTTGAGCTCTGTTGCAGTTAACTCCTCATTGCTGGGGCAAACACCCAGTGAGAAGCAGCTTTTGGGAGGAGGGGCTTATTTCAGACTTACAGTTTCCAGGGGAAGCTTTGTCATGGTGGAGGAAGTTGGGTCAGCTTATCACACATCCATATCAGAGAGAGAATAGCAAGAACCTATAAGCACAAGCTGACACTGAACACATAGGGTTTGACATTACCCCACGGTCTGCTGCTGGTGACCCAAGTCCTCCAGCAGGGCTCCAACTCCCAAAGAGTCTGCTGGTGGGGACTAAGTAGGAAAGTTAATAATAAATACCTAAAGCTATGAAAGCTTTGCATTTAAACCACCATATACTAGAATAGTATAGTATAGTCTACTACAGTACATTATAGTAGATGTGTAAATAGAATACTAGGTGTGAAATGATCTAAGTAGTATCAGGATGGTCAAGACATGAATATTGGAGGACGATGACCCAAAACTAAAAATATTATAAATAAGACAAATGGAAACCTGCTTCCATTAGCTAAACACAAAAATATATGCTTAAAGAAAAGCAAATTTGGCAAGAATTTCCCTGTGGGGTTGAATAATGCTGAAACCAGGAGATTTAGCTTGTTAGAGAAAAATTTCAGTGCTAGAGGTATCATACCTCCTAGTAAGTGATTGGTCTGGGAGGCCTCTGAGGCCCTCAAAACAACACAGGCTCATGGCTCCCCACTAGAACTAGATGGTAAAATCCTATTGCCAAAGACACCACAGGTTTCTTCATAGAACTCTGGGAAGTCAATCTAGAACTGATCTGGAAGATTACTCCTTGCTGACTTGCTGTCGAATAATGCCTGACACTGCTATGCAGCCTGTGGAGAGAAAAAACATTGATGGTCCTCACCAGCAGTAGGCTCTGCAAGTAACACAGCTAGCTAGCTAGGCAAGATGTGCACTAGTGAAATACTGGTACGTCTGTCACTGTGCTAAACCGTTAGTCTCAGAATAGAGTTGAGGTCTTCTCCATGGGAGGGAATCCATGCCTCATACTGAAAACCTAGTCAAAAACCTAGGGCTGGCAAGTTCCCATGCTCTAGAGGGACAGGAAGCTACTATTACATTTGTTTAGCTAAATGGATATATTATGCTCATGAAATTTCTCTCCAAATATTCATGTTTATGCTCATATTATAGTGTTGCTTTGATTTTCGTTAGAGAAGTTTATGTTTCTGATGCCAGTGACTGCTAGGGAGACAACTTATCACAGTGCTGAGAAATGACATTCAAGTGTTCAGTACTCATCTCTATCTCATCCTCCAACTGTTCGGAGACTATGGCAGAATAGATGATGGAAAGTATGTAAGAGCCAAAAGATGAGGACGAGTGATTTGGAACACTGCCTGCTTGAAACAAAGCAGTCATTGCATTCATGATTTCACAGTGGCTGTCCTTAGCTATATAACACCTGCATAATATTGGGCCTATCAATAGGTTGTCCTAGATGATGGAAGAGGGTGAAAAAAGTCCTCAAAATGGTAGGTAAGGAAAGGGAAGGTGATCAAAAGAGGGTGGTGAGAAGGGATCATTTAAATCGTTTTATTGAAGTTTCTGATTTAAAAACAGGTTTCCTGTCTATCTATACATACCTTTCTCTAAACAGTTTTTAAAAAGATTTTATCCAGTCCAATTTAAACAACAAAAAGACAAATGTGGACATTCTAAAGATTTAGTGTCATTAAATTTTGTGTATTCTGCTTCGGTTCTAATAAGCCATATCATTAGAGGTGTAGGTTTAAGGTTAAGGATGACATAGTACTACACAAATGTAGCCAGATCAATATCTAATGTACACCTAATAATGATAGCACTAAATAAAAACTATAACATCTCTGTTTTTTATTTAACCTACATTTATATACAGCAGTGTATATGTAATCTACATTTTTACAGTATTTACATAACATCAAAGTGGCTTTTAAGTAAATTGTCATATAAATTAAAACTATCAAGTTAGTCAAGAGTCTTTTTAAGGCATAATATTATTTTTTAAAAGGAAACTATACATAATTAAATCTTAACATTTTATTCATTCATTCGTTATTTCAGTTCTTATTTTACATGATGGTCCAAGAAGCCCTTGTTATTTTGAAAAGTAAATTGTTTCTAGGGTACCACTTAACCCTCATAAATAGTTGCCCTTATCTGGGATAAAATCCTTTAGACTCCAGTGTTCCTAGAATCCAAAGATTAAGATAATGGCTTAACTCTGCAGTCAGTATTTCTTGAGTAATTAAAATACTTGCCTATGGAAGCATAGAGTTTACCAAAAAAAAATTTTTAAACAGAAATAGCAGATTTTATCTTGCTTTAGTTGTGCTTAGTAAATACTTTTGAATAAAAAAAAGAGTTTCTCCCTGCTTATGATAAGAATTTCATTAAAATTTATTTCAAAAACACAGATCTATTAATATGTTCTACCTATAGTTGTAACTATTGGATGTTGAAGACAAAGTACGCATAGTTTCTGCATTCAGATGTAGCTTTCTGAGTTTTCATTTAAAAATGTTTTTTTTTAAATATTGGAATAATAATAATAATAGATTTATAAATATAATGCTTCTTTTTAGTAAAGAAAGTTCAGGGAAAAGTACATGTTTTTAGGTGAGAAATGATTTTGTAAGGCAAAAGATTGTTCCACATAAGTATAGAGATTGACATAATCTAGAAGTTTAAGGTATATTGTAAAGTTTGAAAATTGAAATGCAAGACAATTTGATTATAACTAAATTAATTGTTAGTAAAGGTCACTGAATTTATAAAATCAAAATTACTTATGATACTCTAAAACAAATATCTTATTCTCTGTTTACAACAAGAAATTTTCTTTAGATATATCTCTGATCTTGGTATTGTTTACAAAATGGCTTAAAAACAAAAAATTTCTTCCTGAACAATACTCCAGTAGCCCAGGAAATTAAACAAGCACTCAACCATTGAGATTTCATGAAGCTAAAAAGCTTTTAATACAGAAAACATACCATAAACTGAGACAACAGATTATCCATAGAATAGAAAAAAAAATCTTCCCCAGTTATGCCTTTGATAGAGGCTTAATATTTAGAGTCTACAAAGGATACATATGCACACACACACACACACACAAACCCTAAGGAATAAAAAAAAAATCAAACAATCCACTCAAACTGTGGGGCAGAGAACTGAACAGGGAAATCTCAAAGGAAGAAACAGAAGTAGCTAATACTTAATAAAAGGTTCAAGTGCTGGAGAGATGGCTTAGCAATTAAGATACTTGCCTACAAAGCCTAAGGACACAGGTTCGATTCCCCAGTACCCATGTGAGCCAGATTCACAAGGTGGAACATGGGAGTGGAGTTCATTTGCAGAGGCCAGTTGCCCCAGTGCATCATTCTTTCTGTCTCTATCTGCCGCTTTCTCCCCAACCCTCTCTCTTTCTCTCTCTCTTGAATAAATAAATAAAAAGAATATGTTCAACATCCTTAACCATAAGGGAAATGCAAATGAAAACAAGTATGAGATTCCAATTACTCCAGTCAGGACAGCAATTATTAAAAATTCAAACAACAATAAATGTTGGTGAGGTTGTGGGGAAAAAGGAACCCTCATTCGCTGCTGGTAGGAGTGCAAACTTGTACAACCACTATGAAAATCAATATGAAGATTCCTGAAAAGATAAAAATAGAGCTACCAACTGATGGAGGTATTCCTCTACTGAGCATCTACCCTAAAGGCTTCACTATTCACTGCAGAGATATTTGTTCAACGATGTTTATCTCTGCTCAATTTACAATAAATAAGAATTGAAATCAATCCAGATGCCCACCAACCGGTGAGTGGATAATGAAGTTGTGGTACATATGCACAATGGAATCCTTCTCAGCAATAAGGAAAACTGATGTCCTGAAACTTGTAGGAAAATGGACAGACTTGTAACAACTCATACTATGAAAACTCACACAAGCACAGAAAGACAAATGCATGCTCTCCCTCACATGTGGTTCCTAAGCTGGAAGAGTTTGAGTTACAGGAATACTTGATAGGTAACTCAAGGGACAGATAATAGGGAAGAAAATGTGTGGGGGCAGAGGAATAGGAGGGAAAACAGGGCAAGATATATACATAACTAAATTCAAAATGAACTGATACTTTAGAATCCTTCCTTCTGGACAGCAGATTAAATCATATAGCCCTCAACAGGAGTATGGATGGATGTCTGGTAGGTAGAGCCCTGGGGAGGGTGGTATGAAACCTAACTCTAATGAACTTGGTTCTGGTTTGTAACTCTCCGTACCAAAAATTGGTTACAACCAATACTGAGCCATTGATCTGAGACCTACATGGCCCCCAACACAAGATAGGCTTCTATCAAAGCACCTGGTTACCTGAGGTAAAAGGGAAGAGCCAATTGCTGAAAACACCACATGCTGCCAACACTGAACACCATAAGGTCTGGCCAGAATCTGGAAGGAAGCTGGTTCCCAGACGGTCTGCCTGTATAGTGCTGGAAAGTGATGACTGAGCTGCTGGGGAAACCATCCAACAACATTATGAGCTAGCAGGGGACCCTGCTTTATGAGATCAATCAGCCTGACAAGACGTTCACAACTCTGCAATAGTGGCACACAGCTTAGGCAGGTACCAATGGCTCTCCAGTGAGCTAAGAGATCCTCTCAGTGGAAGAGGAATCCATAGCTGGAACTGGGAAGCAAGTGCAGCTTGAAGGAGTCCAGTTGGATTTGAAAGATACGAATGCATTAGAACTATGGACTGTGAGTTTTGGCTTATGAGGGTGAAAGTGTGCTTTGTTGGGATTTGTCTAGAAGCATTTTATATGAGATGCTTGCTGAATTCTGCCTTGCTATGTCCTGAGAACTCCCTCAGGGTTGTGCTGTTCATGTGTATCACAAGATTTTCATTCTGCCCTTAGCACAGTGATGTGAGTGCAGGTCACTGACTACCAGGCTATGTTCTACGGGTTTCAAAGGAATTCAATTACCTCAAGGCTGAGCACATCTGAATGAGAAAGATGGCAAAGTAAAGACACATCTGCAGACACATAGCTGCTAATTGTCACCTAGGAGCCCGACCACAGACTGGATCCAGAACCTGCACTCTAAGGCACAGAGCTCTTCTCTTCCCCATGTGGCCTCTCCCTTGTGGATTGCCACCACTTCTCTGACGCTACTCCAAAACAAAGGCCTGTGGGAATGCAATGTCTGGATGGAGGAAGCCTAGAGAGGCCACTCTTGGAGTATTCAATAAAGAAAATAAATTTTAGAAAGTGGACTGGTGTGAGCAGAAGGATATGGCACAGGGGGAAAAAAAAAAAAAAAAAAGGAAATCTTTGGCCCTACACTGCTGCCTATTCAGCTGCAAATGTTTGAGAGATCACAACTATTCAGATTGGGCTATCTGACCTGCTTTTTCAACAGCAGAAAGAATGCAGACTCTTGAAAATAAGGGGCCTGAATGTTAGAGGAGTGTTCTGATCTTCAAAGTCAGCTTTCTCCCTTCTGGATCAAGAAGTTGGTAGCCACCTGGTACTATGGAGTATAACAAATGCAGGAAAGAGTGGATTATTGATTTGCAGCGGGCAGGGCAGAGTGAGGCAGGGTTGTAGGATTACCTGCATGGAGATCTGATGGAGCCATGGAGATGAGCTGTGGACTGCAGTGGAGACCTTCAGGGCTTTGTGAAATACCAGGACTGTGAGATGACCACCAAGGAGAGCTGCCAGTTTAGGATGCATTGTTCCCAAACCTGTGGGGAAACCAGCTGGAGAGTTGGAATTAGAACTCCAGAGACTTGGCATTGGTTAGAATTATCAGACTTGGAGACTTGTCTCTGGCTAGAATTGTCAAACTTGGTGTTGCAGAATTTGATGTTTGTCCTGTTTGTTTTAAAATCGTGTATTGTTCAATATTTATTGTCTATGACCAATGCCATCTTTTGCAGTGTGAATGTTTATTGTGGGTCATTTTGGCTTTGTTTGTTGTTGTTGTTGTTATGACTCAGTTAAGAAACTTTAGACTATGAGGATATTTGAACATCATCAAGATGGATAAAAACCATGGGGACTTTTAAAGTTGGATTGAGTGCGTTACATTTTATAGCACGGCAGTCATGAGTTTATGGGGGCTAGAAGCGGGAAAAGGTGGTGATTCTGGTATCGACTTAAACTGATATGTTTATGTGTTCTGAATCACTGATCCTTAGTGGATGGCAATTTGAGAATTGGAACCTTGCTGGAGGTGCGTTGTTGGGGGCCGGGCTGATGGGCGTTACAGCCAGCTTCCCCTTGTCAGTGTTTGGCCCATTCTCCTGCTGTTGTTATCTACCTAATGTTGGCCAGGAGGTGATGTCCACCCTCTGCTCATGCCGTTGTTTTCCCTTGCCAGCATGGAGCCTCCTATCAAGTCCATAAGCCTTGATAAATCTTTTCCTCTCCCAAGCTACTCTTGGTCGGGTGTTAGTGCCTTTTCTTATGCTACAGTTTTCCCTGCCATCAAGGAGCCTCCCATAAGGTCTGCAAGCAGAAATCTACCCTTTCCTCCCATGAGCCCCTTTGGTTTGGATGCTTTCTGCCAGCAGTGAGAAGGTGACAGCAACCATGGTGAATGGATTTGACACGATCTAGGACTTTCTTCCTTAACAGCTGTAGCAGGTATTGCTCTCTCCTGGAGACAGCTTTTCTAACTACAACTTGGCCTACTGAACCTCATGGATATCAGATCCTAGGAATGACCTCTCCTATCAATACAAGACTGAAAACAGCATTTAGCATTTGGCCTCTGCAGGCACGAAAATGTGATGCTTGGCTCACAAGAACGATGCACTAAATTTCCGTGAAATGCACCTGCACCTATTTCAGTATCATTGCCACAGGCTGCCTGGCTGATGGAAGTGTGGCTGTGAGAGGTGGAATGTCACAGGTTCACAGACAAGTTTCTTGGGTTACCTTTAGCCTCTGTAATAGCCATCACTGACCTCTTTGTCTGACCTAACGTCCTTGTGACTATCCAGTGATCAGGTGACACCGTTTTGGAACGTCATCGGATGGCATCTGAAGCCTGCAGCACAGATTTCCCTGCTTTGCCATAGCCCCACCTACATGATGTCTCCACCAATCTATTGAAAGTGCCTTGGTTTATGACTTTTTGTTGGTTCTGTAACTATAAGAACTTCATTAAATTGGTAACATGTGAGAACATGAATTGTGGGGCAACATGAATCTGTTCCCAGGCCATGGTCACTCATTTTTGCCTCCAGAATAAACCATTTCTCATTCCCTTTGAGGTGAGCTGTATCCTGCGAGCTGACAGCCCCTCCTCCACCGTGTGGCATCTGGCAGAGCCTCGCTGTTAAGTTTGCCCGCTGGCCTTTGTTCTAACCCAAAATGCCTTCCTTTTCCCTTTCTTCTTCCTTCCTTGGATGCAAGCTGGAATCCTAAGCATGCTTTCCCTGACACCTTGGGGTGTTTTCACCTTTTTCTCAGTAAGTCTCCCTTTGCCTGCCGTCTTCATTTTGTCTGTTCTTGGTCACATGGTCACGAGACAAAGGACTCGACAGCGTAAAAGTCTTCCACAGTAACCTCTGCTCAATCATATTACCCACCCCGACCCCTGGTATTATCTCAGGTTGGCATTGAACTCCTGATCCTCCTGCCTCTGCCTCTTCAGCGATATCCTACCCGCGTGCATCACCACAACTAGCAACCGCCCCCCCCCCCCACCACAGTATTAACACACAGCTAGTTTCTCTTCATTTTCTTCGTAGTTGTCCTTCCAGATCCTTCTCCTGCTAAGTGAGGTTGTTTTTTCTGGTCTGTTACACAGTTGCCCTCTGAAGATTTCTCCTAACCACGCCTGTGAATTCTCTGCTGTCTGCTGGGCTGCGCCCCTGTCTCCCCAGATCTACACCTGGCTTTGGGTTCACTCGCTCCTCTTCCCAACAGTGCAGTCCAGAAGGGCACGTGAGATGGCAGTTTATTTGGGTCAACCACTGTGAAGACTCTATCCCAACTCTTGTTGGGTGGTTTGGGAACTGTCTTCATTGTTAAAGGACTAGCCCACTGTTAGCTGCTATTGTAGATAAGGCACTAACACAATTCCTAGTTCAGCCCATGTGACCTGCTTTCCTATGTGTAGTTGACGAAATTTATTTTATAAAATTCTAAATATGTGGATTCTTTTGTATTTATCAGGGCCTTTGCCTATCTGACTATTCATTTTCTTTGTTTTTGGTAAATTTTCTTCTGTAAATACCTCCTCCAGGCCCCACTGTAATAACCTCTACTTACCAAGTGTATATCTTTCCAAATTTATCACTTAATACATTTATCCATTTTACAGAGTTTCACAATTTTACTTTTAAATTCTATTTCCTAAAAATAATATGTCCTAGCTTTATCCTGGTTTTGCTAGTGATGTTTTTTAATTAAAAAGAAAATTAAAAATTTCCACAATTGTATTTCCTCTGATCATGCCCTCTCTTTTTTTCATTTCCTGTCCCTTTCTCCCTCCCCCTAAGACTGCATTTCTATTTCACATTAACATTTTTCCTTGAATATGACTAAATTATTATCTTCTCCTAAGTAATGATAAGGTAGCACACCTCCAAGTGTGATTAGAAGAACCGATAGTACTCTGTAGATGGATGAAGTCATTGTGGATTTTTCAAACATAAACACTTATTAGCATTCATTTTGTTCTGTAGCCACAGAAAACAAGCCCAGGTGCCTTTGTAATTGGATTCATAGGCAATATCATGACTCTAGGAGCTCTATCATGTTGAGTCCAAGTACTAGTCTAAAAAAGTTACCAAGAGTAATGGTGAAGTGTCAGAAAAGGTTTTAATCAAATGGTCACTTAGGGGAAATGGAAAGTGCACATTGTGATCCATCCTGACAGCATTTCCACAGCGAAAGTTCCGCCCGCCTCACGGCTCTGGTCGCTTGGGTCTGCTCCATCCCTATCACAATACTGGTTCCAGCCTGGTTGTCTGATCATGGGTTGATCTGTGTGTGAGGTTCTGCTGCTCTTGGAATCTAAGGTGATTTCAGGTAGCGACTCTAAACCATCAAATGCCTTTCAGAGAGTAAGAAAATGATCAGAAACGGGACATTGTGAATTTCTCAGTCTTTTCTTCATGTCTTCAACTTTGAAGGGTTAGGTAAGATAGGTGAGCCATAAACCATCTTGGGTGGGCAGGCAATCCTTGAGTGATTAACTGCCTATTTGCAGAGCTGATCAGGAGTCTGAGGCAAAGTGAAGAGAGATAGGAAATGAACGCAGAGGTGTCACATTTCCGTCCTGCTGTAGTCGCCTTGCTGGCCCAAGAGAAAAGTCAGGGTGTTTTAGCCAAAGCGGTTTCTTTTTTTTTTTTTTTTTAATACTTACATTTATTTATTTATTTATTTATTTATTTATTTATTTATTTATTACAGGCACAGAGAGAATAGGTTCGCCAGGGCCTCTAGCCACTGCAAATGAACTCCACATGCATGTGCCACCTTGTGCATCTGGGTTACGTGGGACCTAGAGAGTCGAACCTAGATCCTTAGGCTTTGCAGGCAAGTGCCTTAACCACTATGCCATCTCTCTAGCCTGAGATGATTTTAATGTAAAATCATCTTGATATTATCCTATATCATACCTATGAAAAGAGATTTCATGGCAGAGGTAAAATTATCTTACATTTAAATCCTTGCATGTGGTTCAGATACCACTGAAACAAGTGACAAATTAATGCCATAAATAGTAATATGTGGTGAATAATATTTTATATGAAAAGAGTGAAAAAGCCAGGGACAACTTAAAGTGAAATATAGTAAGTTTCTGATTATAGCAGGAGGTTACAGGGATCAGAGGGAATGCTGAGACACTGCTGTCCTAATAAAGCATCAGGAAGTAAAACATGTGGATGGAAAAGAAAAGTCACTTTTAGACCCTTGTCTATTCTGTCAGCTATATTTCCTTCTCTTTTTTTTTATTTTATTTTATTTTTTTATTAGTCAGTTCTGTATTCAGCAAATACAGTCAGTTTGGTACCATTATTAGGCTCATCCGTGACCTACCTCCTCCCCTTAGCCCCTCCTTGTTGAGGTATACGGGTCATGCATTGTGGGGTTAGCCCACAGTTATGGGTAAGCTAAATGTCTCTGCATATCATGACCCAACATGTGACTCTGACATTCTTTCCGCCCCCTCTTCCGCAAAATTTCCCTGAGCCATGTTGGGTTCATTTTTGGTCTGCTTCAGTGATGAGGTGTTGAGGGCCTCTGAGGCTCTGGCTCTCTGATTTGGTAGGAGTTGATTTTTCTCTATGCTGATCTCCTTCCCCCTTGTGCTGGTGTCCGGTTCATCAGGAAAACAGCCCCCTTGCTTGTTTCTCGAAGTTTTCTTAGTTTCAGCCGGGGCCCTTTTGAGGTATGATGGGGTGGCTCTCTCCTTAGGGTCTACATCTATCTGAAAAAGAGAAGCAGATTCTCCAACGGAGAGTAAGTTAGCACCAGGACAAATGAGATAACCCTTACTTTTTTTTTTTTTATAGAGAATTTAATAAGTGTAGGCCCTCTTGTAGCCCACAATTGATAGTAGCTTGATACTGGAGAGTGAGCTTATGTTTGGATATGGTTCTGACTTGTTTCCCAGCTCCAGCTATGGGTCCCATACCAGTGAGGGGATCAGTTAGCCAAATTGAGAGCAGTTGGTTCCCCACCCTGGCTGTGTGCCACCACTGCACTTGTGTGGGCATCACAATAAGTTATTTGCTGCTAAGTAGGTTAGACCATGCGTTGCTTCGATAGATATTGGTCAATTTCCCCCAGTCGCCCATGTAGCACCTTCTGGCACTAGACGCGCTGACTGTCTGGGGACTGACTCTCATCCAACTTCCAGCCATGCCATTCTAATTTGCATGTCAATCACATAAGGTATTTTCAGCAGTAGGGTCTTACCACTAACCTTTGGTGGGTCATCAAGTACTCTGACAGAAATCTGTCTGTCTTTTAGGAAACCTTGTAGGTCTCTCTGATCAAAAGCTCATTGTGGATGATAGCCCCATGCTGGTTCTGGGAGTTACAGGTCAGTGCCCACTAAGAAAATGAGGAAAAAGATAACTAATATACAAGAGTTAGAGATAAGAGAGAGAGAGACAGGGAGAGGGGAAGTGAGGGAGGGAAGATGTAGGAGATTAAGGTTAGTCTTAATCTTACCCTCTCCAGTGTCTTGTGGTTCAGGTGTTCCCTGTAAGGGCCTGGTGAAGGATCAGCCATTTGGTCTATCTTTTAGTAAGTAGAGGATTATGGTACCATTGCCGTTTGGGTCTAGATTTGTGTTTCCCACCCCTTTGATGCCCTCCCCTCCCTCCCCTTCCATCCTAGTGTCTAATCTAGGAGATGCTAGCTGGGTATGTAAGGTATCTTCGGTAGATTCAGGTTAGGTGCTGTAGATGAGTGAGACTATGTGGCGATTTTTTTTCTGTGATTGGGTACAACCACTTTGGAAAGCAATATGGAGACTTCTGAAAAAGCTGAGTATAGAGATACCAACAGACCCAGTTATTCCCTTACTGGGCATCTACCCTAAAACCTTCAAACCACAGACTAAAGAGATTTGCTCAACCATGTTTATAGCGGCTCAATTTGTAATAGCTAAGAGCTGGAATCAACCCAGATGTCCATCACTAGAAGAATGGATAACTAAGATGTGGTATATCTACACAATGGAATTCTATACAGCAGTAAGAAAAAATGACACAATGAAATTTGAGGAAAAATGGTTGAACCTGGAACAGATCATTCTCAGTGAACTTAGCCAAAGCGGTTTCTAAGTGCCTGCCGCGTCCTGGCCGCCATGACAGCAGTAGCTGTTGTCATTCTGAGAACTGAGGACAAGAATGTCCCTTTCTTCCTCAGGCCTCGCACCGTTTCCTCTCACTGCTGCCCTCTGGCTCTCCTCATGTCCCGCAAACCCTTCCAGACAGGACAGCAAAATTCAAGTGCTAATGTGTAGTCAGCGTCAATCAACAATAAAAGACAGCCTGACGCAATCTGTATTTCAGAAATGAGGAAACACGCATTCCGACAGTGTCACAAGGGTCCCCTCTCCATGCCTTGTGCCTCACGTGCTTTCCCTGGGGTGCACACGCCCCTGACCACTCAGACACTGCCTTTCCCAGGCAGCAATTCTCACTCACCACAGACGATTCCTGTCCCCGGAGATTTGACTCATTTAGCAAAAATTTCAAGGATCACCTTTTCACGGCAAGGGCCAATCCTCATCATTTCACTCAGGAGGGTGAGTGACAAGTGATCTCCGGATTCAACTCCTATATGATGCCTTCGGTAGGTTAAGAAAGGGCACAGAGAACATAGCATCCCTACGACATCTGCTTCCCATGCCTGAGATTCCTGCTGCTTTCTCTGCTCCCAGAAACTTGCAGATCGCGTGTGTACGCGTGTGCTTGCTTGGTCCCTGTGTTTACACTTTAGTTCCAAATGCCATTATCCAATTAGCTACGACAGGAACCCTAACTAGTACCTGAAGGGCTCCTAGCATGCAACACATAGAGAAAACAGGACAGTTGTCAGAGGTTGGCTCTGACCGTTGGACCACAGCCACAGAAAAGCTCAAGGACAGTGTGCCCTGGATCTTCTCCAGTGCCCCCAGCGTGGAGCAAGTCAATGGCTTGCCCTTCCTAAGACCTTCCACTTCCACACCTCTGTCCACGTCTCACGTGACTGCCCTTTCCCAGATCTTGCCCTGTGTCTGCTGACATTTTCTGTACTTTGCCAGAACTGACTCACAACTGTGATGGTGCAAAGGACCTAAATAAATATATAAATAATAAAATTGACTGTGATATTTAAGTATTGTAAGCATTTTATTACCTTCACATAAAAAAGAGAGAGTATTGACTCCTTAATCCTCTGTCATTGGGCAGATGGCAAAATTCAAGGTATGGTCACTTCCTCTTCCTCATTTTTTTCATTTCTTTTTTTTTTTTTTTTTTTTTTTTTTGCACTGAAAAAATTTTAAGCCACCAGAGATATCAAATTATTTCAATAAAATGTGCCTTTATATTTGTCTTTACATTGGATCTCTTAGGTTCTTCTCTTTTATTTCTTTTAAAGAAAACTTCTCTGTTAAATAAAACCCATTTGTTACATTTTTAAGTAACAAAAATGCTGCTTTGTATTTTTTTTTCTTTTCTTTTTTGTTTTTGGAGCTAGGGTTTCACTCTAGTCCAGGCTGACCTGGAATTTACTCTGTAGTCTCAGGGTGGTCTAGAACTCGTAGCGATTCTCCTACCTCTGCCTCCCTAGTGCTGGCATTTAAGGCTGCTTTGGGTTTTTTTTTACCTCCATGGCCTTGTAGCTGGCTGGGAGCTGCACCACACTGCCCAGCTTGGAGAGACAAGATTTGCAGCATAACTCATCTAGGAGTTAGAGGAAATCCAAAATTCAAATTACAGTTTGACTTGAGCCTTAAATACATTGCTTTCATAGCATTGTGAGTGACTGTCTGTTTCTTTATTTTTGAAGTTCTTTCCTCCACAGAGTAATAAAGTTCAGTAATTTTTTCCATGGTATAAAGAAGAGAAAGAAATAAGTACACGCATACAAAATGTTGGCCTCAGTTGAGGGACATGAAGCTCTATAGTACAGTTACGTGGACGTGCACACTGAGTGCTGTCAGCAAGTCTGATCTTCTTCCTACTCTCACACAGATACATGGCAGGTGCTCTCATGGGATTATGAATTGAATGGTTATTTTGCAGGAAATGTATGCAACTGAAATAATTACCTTTAATGATGGGTAAAGATGTTAACTACATGCTGACTCTTTGGAATATGTTTATATATTTGGAACCAATGACAGATTTAATTGATCTAGAAATATGGGCTCAAGGGATGGGTTAGCCATTAAGGTGTTTGCCTGCAGAGCCAAAGGACCCAGGTTCAACTCCCCAGGACCCACAAAAGCCAGATGCACAAGGGGCATATGCATCTGGGGTTCATTTGCAGTGGCTGGAGGCCCTGAGTGCCATTCTCTATCTGCCTTTCTTTCTCCTCCTCTCTTTCTCTTTCTCTAAAATATATAAATAAATAAATAAATAAAATTTAAAAAAGAAGAAATGATCATGAGGAAGTGATGACTACTATAGTACAGAGTAAACTTCTGATCTGAATAGATTTCAAGAGGACTTGGAGTTGATAATCAACTATGCTATGATAGTTCAAAGGTGACTAGTTTGTAATGAAAATGCAATTTAAAAAACTCTTCTCTTTAAATATAGAAATGCCTTTGAAAATAAAATATAATTCCACTTAAGTAACAGCTAGTCTTTAAGTACTGGTGTTATTATTTAGCCATTAATTTTAAGTGAACAGTAAAAGTATTATCATTAGAACATTTTGCATTCATATGTGTTAGAATGTGTTGACATATTACAACAGTGGCTTCCTCATTTCTCCAAGGTGTGAACTGCAGGTGTAACATCAAGACTGCATGAGCAAGCATACACCTGAACCCTCAGATACCCTGAAGGCTGGTTCAGGAAGATGGTAAGTTCAAGACAAGCTTGGTCAACTTCAGGAGATCTTGTGTCAAAATAAAAGTAAAAGGAGGACTGGGGCTAGAGTTCAGTGGCAGAGGGTTTGCTAGCAACTAGGAGGCTCCAGGTTCAGTCTGTAGTACCACAAGCAAAAATATAAAGAACAGGAAAATCTACATTTCTAGAGGTAAATTTCTCTGCAGAAAAATGATTCATATATTTTGGGCCCAAAATGAATCAAATACTTTTTGGATAAATTTTCTGTGGATTTTACATTTAAAAAATGTACAATTCTAGGGCTGGAGGGATAGCTTAGCATTTAAGGCATTTGTCTGCAAGGCCAAGGTTCCGTTCCCCAGGACCCATGTTAGCCAGATGCACAAGAGGGCGCACGCATCTGGAGTTCGTTTGCAGTAGATGGAGGCCCTGATGCACCCATTCTCTCTCTCTCCCTTCTCCTATGTTAAATAAATAAATAAAAATATTTTAAATAGTACACTTCTGAGCCAGGTGTGGTGGTGCATGCCTTTAATTCCAGCACTCAGGAGGCAGGGGTAGGAGGATTGCCAAGAGTTCGAGGCCACCCTGAAACTACAGAATGAATTCCAGGTCAGCCTGAGATAGAGCGAGACCCTACCTCAGAAATCCAAAAATTAAAATAAATACAATTCTGAATGATCATACTTATAATACATGTTAATAGAAAGGTAATTAATAAACCTGCTATCAGAATGCAGTGGTCCATAATTTTAATTATAAGTTCAATTTATTATTATTAGAACAAGTGTTTGAACAAAATATATTCATAGTTTCACAACACACATGTAAATATATATATATATATATATATATATATATATTAGTTTTCTAAGGTAGGGTCTCACTCTAGCCCAGGCTGACCTGGTATTCACCATGTAGTATCAGGGTGGCCTAGAACTCACAGCAGTCCTCCTAACTCTGCCTCCCAAGTGCTGCACCACCATGCCTGGCTTAAATATTTTTATGTGTGTGTGTTGTGTGTATACTATGCATGTGGTGTTGTGTGTGATGTGTGGTATACATGTAGGTGTGTGCAGATGCTTGTGCCCTGTGTGTGCACAGAGGCCATAGGAGACATCGTGTGTCATCTGCATTTTTGTTTGGGATGGGGGTCTCTCCCTCAACCTGGAGTTGCTGTCAGTCACTGAACTCCAGTGATTTTTGAGCTTTCTCTGTTTGCAATCTGGATTTACAGATTGTGTGGCCACCCCAGATTTTATGTGGGTTCTAATCAGTTAAACTTGGTGGTCTCTGGCCCAAAGTTTAAGCAGCAAGTGCTCTTAACTCTTGAGCCATCTCCCTAGCCCTTCACAACATATGTTTTAACACAGAATACAATTAAATATGTTAAGTCTGAAATTTTTCAAAAATATTTAAAATGTGACCTACATGTTAAAATAAGCCTACTGAAATGTACTCAAAAATTAATTGACAGATTAATAAAGAAATCACTTACATTTCCTACTCTGCTTACATAATCATGGAATAGTTGGCTTATGAATTATTAATACATTAGTTACTAACTAAGACTCTATAGTCCAATTCTTTCCTATTAATTGTGTAGATGCTAAGTCAATTACATATAGCATCACAATATAGAATCCATTTCAGTTCTGAAAACACTGATTTAATTTCTTTTATCTATCCTTACATTTCATATCTGTTCCACAATATCAGGTAGTTCACTTCAAATTATCTGATAATTTACACATGTAGTTGTTTCAATGTCATATACTCTGTATAAGAATAATTTTAAGTAACAAACTGTAGTTACTCACTATTATAACCATCTAAACCCCTGAACTAGAAAATTATGGGGTGCCTTTAGGCAGAATTTGTCCATCTGTTTCCACATCCAGAGTTCTTTCCTTGATAAAACCTTTCTCCCTGGGCTGGAGAGATGGCTTAGCAGGTAAGGCATTTGCCTGCAAAGCCAAAGGACCCAGGTTTGATTACCCAGAATCAACATGAGCCAGATGTACAAAGTGGCACATACATCTGGAACCTGTTAGCAGTGGCTGGAGGTTCTAGCATGCCCATCTCTCTTTCTCTATCTGTCTGTCTCTCTCTCTGCCTCTCAAATAAATAAAAATAAAATATTAAAAAACCTCTTTCCCTACTTAAATTATAGCAGCACTATTAATGTTTAAACTTTATGCACTGCTTTCCTAGGACAGCCTGAATTTAGTATATATGCTGACCTAAACCATGTCAAGGTAAAATAATTAGTGTTCCCAAGATAACCTCAACATTGACTGGAAATCTCATGGCCTGGGGATGGTTATGTTGCTGCCTGACAATGAGAAAAAGAGAATGTGGATTTTAGAATTATTCTCAAATGTAGAAAAATAGAATGGACAATGGATATCAGTAAGATTTTGAAACCCAGGGAGACTGAAGGAAATTCTTGAAGCAAAACCACACTACTTCAAATTTTTAGTAAAGCAAATTATTCATTGGCCATTGCTTGAGTGACCCAAGGGCACTCTGAGAATCTCAAGGCACTCAGAGTATTTGGAAATCAGTTCACGGGTATGTGCATGAAGATATTTGAAGTAACAAGGCATGACATAGAAGTTGAATGAGTTTGTTGGGGTTTGACAAGTAGTGGTTACAGTGGAAAAGTGAGAGGAAGATGCTCCTTGCTGCCGGTGTGCAGCATGGTGGAACTCTTTTCCAAGGAGCGCATCATTATAGCTGAAAGGTGGCTCCTTGGAGGAGGTGGTAAACAGAGACCCACAGCGAACAAATCACTCCACACTAGGCACTGATGGACACGACTTAGAAAAAGGCACCATCAAAATGATGGATTCATCACTGATTGAAAATCTCAACCCGAGGTGATTAAAGGAGAGACATCCATGGGCAAAGATGGTTCTGTGAGGCGCCATTGGCTTTACCCTTCCCTAAGTCTTTTTGAAAATCTTATCAACCACTTGGATAAAAATAAACAAGGAATCACTACTTAAACTGTACATGATCAATAGTTAAGTTTTACAGCAATTATGTTAAATGGAAGAAGAGTTGCTTACAAGGAGGGCAATGGAAGGGCTGCTCAACATTATTGTGACCTGGCAGAACCTGAAACCTGCATTGACTTTGTCATTCATACTACAAAAGAAAATATAAAATTATTACACACCAAAACTGAGCAAAATGGGAAAATATGTGATGTAGATATAAATCGCACACATAGTAACCAGTTTGTTTAATTTTCTAGGCTAACAGTAAGGAGATACATGAATTGGCCAGTCATAATATGAATTTGTTGAGTCATGATGTATAGGCAGAGGGAAATATCATTTGTGGAAACTACTGGGAATGGATACTTATTTTCAAGAAGCAGATGAATAAAAAGTGTATTCGATTCAGTAGACTGTAAGACATAATCCACACTTGTGTTCAAACATAAGTCAGATGCCCATTTCGGTCAAGACTGGGATCAGCAGGGACTGTCTGATGCAGAATTTGATTGCCAAGTGCTTTTCATATGTTATTTCCAGCAGCAAAACTGAAGTCCTATAAAAAGTTAAATATAGAAAGCAAGTACAACAGTGTACCTGAAAAACACAATCTCCATCTCCATGACAGGTAATATTCTTGGGAAGTATTTGCTGTTGCTTCTAGAAAACAAACAGGTTTTGAAAGAATTGTATTTCCAAAAGCCATCAGTTTGACACAAGAGAATGTTGGACTGCTGAAAACTAAATAGGCTTTGGTTCTCCAAAATTAAAAGGCAGAAGGCTCTCACCCAGTGTAAGAACAAGGCAGGCAAGAAGGCTTAAAGAAGAACCATGGCCCTCCCATTAAACGAACAATTTGAAGTGGTAAATAGCAAGTGACCACTTTCTTCAGCACATTACTCATTTCTCCAGCAAGAATGATATTTCCTCCATGTTTCTAATTTTCTTTCTCTCCTCTGCATCATTAACTCCCCTGGTGTTGTTTCTAGTAACTTTTAATTTAAAACCATGAATTTAATTAGAGGATGAAATTATTCTTTGAGATTGTATTAGTCAGAGTTCCCTAGAGGAACAGAATTGATAGAATGAATCTATGTCATTAAAGGGATTTATTAGATTCCTGACACGATAAGGGTGGCCAAACAATGTCTGCAGGCTGGAGAGCCTGAGGACTCGGAGCTGCTCATTTGGTGAGGCTGGATGCCTCAGCAGCCCCAAATCGGGTGCTGAAGGTCTGGCGGGATCTGGGGGAGCAAATGGTCTTCAGTGTACGTTGGAAGTCTGAAGGAGCTGTGTTCTTATGTCCAGGAGGGATGAGCAGGGTGGGGAGGAGGGCAGCCAGCACCCAGGCAACAAAACCCAGTCAGAGCTTTTCTTTCTTTCTCTCCTCCTTTTTTTAATTAATTATTTTTTTTGTTGTTTTTGTTCTGTTTTTTGTTTTTTGTTTTTGCTAGGTAGGGTCTCGCTCTAGCCCAGGCTGACCTGGAATTCACTATGCAGTCTCAGGGTGGCCCCGAACTCCTACCTCTGCCTCCCGAGTGCTGGGATTAAAGGCGTGCACCACCACGCCAGGCAAGGTTGTCTTTCTTTACCCTTTGTGCAAGACTCTCTCCTTTGCCTGAGCCAGGCACGCCTTCGCAATCCTCCCCCTCGCCCCAAGACCGGATGGAGGAATATAGCATTCACTACTGCCTGACCAGGACCTTAGACAAGACCAAGGAAACCTTTTCCTCTACTGAGCCTCTTTTAGAATCGCTACTTCCTGTGCCATGTCCCATGAAACAGAAAGGGCTGATGATGACCTGGGGGTGGGGCGGATAAACCCCAGTGGAGGGAGAGGTGCTTTCACATCAAAACAGCACAGCTAGGGGTGGGAGAGATGGCTTAGCAGATGCCCAACCTCCCAACACCCACCCCGAGTCTGCCAGGCTCTCTGCCAGCATTGCCCATTATCTAACGCATAGGTCAACCTCCTAGGGTAAGGCTCTTACTGTTCTGTTCTCTCGCTTTTTCTAATTTTGTTTTCTGTAGTTTATTGGCTTTTATTCTGAAGAGAATTCTCCAGTAAATATTGTCATATGTTTTATTTATCTTTTTAAAAAGAATCTTATTTCGAGCCAAGCATGGTGGCGCCCGCCTTTAATCCCAGCGCTCGGGAAACAGAGGTAGGAGGATCGCCGTGAGTTCAAGGCCACCCTGAGACTACATGAGTGAATTACAGTTCAACCTGGACTAGAGAAACGCTACTTCAAATACATATATATACTGACTCTCACTTCAGTTTTTTACTCCCTAATTCACATATTTAGAGTTGGATTAAAAATATTTATGAACACAAAGACTTTGGGTTTTTCTAAATATTTTCTAATGTTTTCTAAATATTTCTGAAATAGCATTTTGCCCATGTAAAGGACTAAAACAATTTTATCTTTTAATATAGTCATATTAAAATTTTGTTCATTCAGTTGATAACTTAGATTTGAATCTTCAAATCTACTGTATGTTATTTTGTGATTATTTTATTTATTTAATCATATTGATTGTATATTACAGGAGTGACTTAGTCATATGCATCATAATAAATAATATATAGCCTAATATTGTATGTATGACTGCTCATTATATTATAACATAATACCACATCATGGACATATTATACAACAGAAATTTATTTCTCATAATTCTAATGGCTATAAGTCCAAGTTCATGATGCTAGTCATTTTGATTCCTGGTAAGGGCTCTCTTCCTTCCTTAAAAAATGACTACCTTGCTTCTCAGCTTCTCAATCCTAACATGTCCCGGGTGTACAAGATGGGAGATAGGAGGGAAGAAAAGAGGCAGAAAGAGAGAGACTAATTTCTCATGTGCACCTTTGTGGGATCATATTCTCCTAGCTTCTAACATAACTTAACATTAATCAATTTTTCAATGACCCTAGTTCCAAATACTTCCAGAAAATTGGGAGTTATGGCATGAATTTATGAATTAAGCCAGGCTTACCCAAATGTTAGTGGTAATCCTATGCACTGGTTTGTCCTTGATGTCATGAACGCAGTGTGTGTAAACCCAATTTAATTATTAAATGTACCCTCAGAGCAACAATTTCAGAACAAGTGATTTGTCAGTTCCATAAGAAATACCCCACAGTCCTTGCCCATAGTTCATTCCTATATTTCATTCTTATAGTTCATTCCTACAGCTTGTTTTTATAGTTCATTCCTACACAGCAGCAATTTTGATGTCATTTCTAACAGTCTGAGGAGCAGAAATACAGTATGTCCTGGGAAGTCTCTGACAGGTCTGGCTGTGTCTGTACCAGTGCTCTCAATACCAACCTTGGTTCAACGCGACAAATCATAAACAGGGTAATGAACAACCTGTGAAGATGTATTTGGACAGAAGCATTAATAAAATTCTTACGCAAACTTAATGGGATTTTTGGGAACATAGTCTAATTATACAGCATCTTTTCCATCCCTAAGGGCAACATCACTCACATTAGCCTACATTTTCTTCTTCTCAGCATTAACAAAAGAGTTATTTGAATGATTTTCAATAATGTTTTATTATCACCATATATATTGTAACATATATGTATATTTTATAGTAATATTTATTTCATTCGTTGCTTAATTTCTGCATTCGAAATGCTTGAAATCTCTGTGTGTATTTTTGATATAGTTTGTTTGTATTAGTTAAATGAGTTAATGAGTTTGTATTTTATAATATAATGATATAAAAGAATGGTAGAATGTTAGTGTCTAACATTAATTTTGATATTTGACTTGAAATTTCTATCAATGAAAAAGATCAATAATTTAATATTAAGCTTGAATACAGTTGAATTTGCACTGCGCATTATCTTATCAATATGAGATAACTTTTGGACCACTTTCATTTTCTTTTCTCCTGTTTCTTTCTCTATTCAATATTAATATTGACACCTTTGCTTTATTGCTGCTATAATTTTCTAGCAAATTTTGGTCCATTGTAATACTTTTATTAAAGGTTTACTTTTATATCAATTCTTTGTATGCTTCTAAGTTTAACTTCTAAAAGAAAGAAACAGGAAATTAGGTCATCACATATACTTGCATCATAAGAAATGGATATATATATATATATATATATATATATATATATATATGCACACACACATATATATAATATATATGCATATATATATATATATATATATATAGTGCATGAGCTATGGGGAAACAATATGTTCATATTGATTCTGCATGATCTATTTATAGTACATCAAACTCTTAGAGGAGTGACCTTAAGTTTAACTTTTTTAAAAAGCTGGGAGGTCAATAAAATTTAAACTGTTTTGTTTTTAAGCAGCAATATTATTGGATTTTTGTGTACATGTAGTTATTTATGCACATACAAGCTCAGAAGGGCTCCAAGATGAAGACCTTCACTTTATGTCTTCAGAGTCCTTAGCTTGCTTCCATAGCCAGGAGCGCCCTGTATGGGGTGAGAGCACCATTGACCTTGCCTCCAGTGTTGGGCCAAGCTCACACCACAGGTGTGCTCAGGAGTGCTAGGCTCCTCTTTTGGTGGTGGAGCTGGGAGGTAGTCAGGGCCATGCTGGTACTGGGATGAGGCCATTTGCGAGGAATACGGAGTCTTGCATCTTGGAAAGATATTTAGAGGGAAATTTTGAGCTGAGCATTTGCATCCTGAAACACCAAGGCTGGACCATAATACTTTTCTCCTGTTTCTCAAAGGCAGGGCAGGTACCAGTGCAATCACAAACTCACAACTTTAGGAGCATAGTGGAATAATCAGAAGCTTGACAAGGACAGGACAACTAAATTTCTAATACTTTGTAATAGAAATACACACTGTGATTAGTACTTTAAATAAATAGATATATTTTGATTTTTGTGATAGAGATGGTTAATATTTTGATGATAAGTAAATGATTTTACTGAAAATATGTGTTGAATTGAATGTTAAAATGTTAAAAGTATAAGTTGAGGTCTAAACAGTGACATAATGTTCAGTTAATACTGATGATTTAAAAATGAATGCACTTTCATCTGAATGCCTGGGTATATGGAAGAGAACTACAGGATCATGTAAGATTAGGGGAAATTCCCTATCTGAATTTTAATTCCCTTTAAAGTTCCTTGGCATTCGCAATAACACAGATTTATAGTTTACCATATTTTTGTTAGGTTCCTTTTTGTTACATATTTTATGAGTTGTCCTTTAAAACTATCCTCAGGCTAAAAGTTAAGAATTCTAAACTTTGTGACCTTTAAAAATATTATTCAGCCATACATCTGAAAAAAGCTTAATGAGTTAATACCTAGAATATATAAATAATTAAATAAAACAACAAAGTCATAAAATCAATTAACCCAGTTAAAAAAATGGGCAGAGAAATGAACAGAGTTCTCAAAGAAGAAATACAAATACCTAATAAACATTTAAAAAATGTTCAACATCTTTAGCCATCAGGAAAGTGAAAATTAAAACTACTTTGACATTCCATCCATCTCACTACCATTAAAATGGCTTTCATCAAAAAGTCAAATGACAGAAACTGGCTAAGGTGTAGGTGTAGGTGCTGGTGGGAGAGGAAACTGATGCCTCCCCTATGTCTGCTAGTATGGAAGTTTCTTAAAAACCTACTACACGACCCAGCTCTACCACGCCAGGAAATAGACCCTCAGGACTCTCCATTTTACTATAGACACACTTGCTCAACCATGCTTATTGCTGCTCTATGCACAATAAACAGGAAATTGTATCATCCCAGATACCATCAACTGAGAAATGCATAATGAAGACATGGTACATATACATAATAGGGCTCAATTAAATGAAAAGGAAAATATATAATCATAATATATTTTAAATATATATTTATACCTTATTATATATATAACATATAAGGAAAATATAATTATTAAATTTGCAGAAAATGGATGGGCCTTGTCCGCAAATTTCATTATATACATAAAGTGAGGCTTTCATATATTAAATAGTAGAATTCATACATTGCATTTGGAAAAAGTCACTAGAAAACTATGCTATAACATATATGGTTTTGAGTAATCCCTCACATTCCTTGTTTTCTGAGGAATATGAGTTGGTTGATTGTGTTTTTTTTTAATCATTACAAATTAGGATAAAGTTATTGGACTAAGAAGAGTAAAAGAGGGTGATAGATAGATAGGAACTTATGGAAATGAATAGAAAGGATGGAAATGAAAGAAAAAGGAAAGGAGGGAAGGAGAGGTTGCTCAATGGTTAAGGAACTTGCCTGCAAATCCTAATGACCCGAGTTTGAGTCCCCAGTACCCAAGTCAATCTAGATGCACAAAGTGGTACAGCATGTATCTGGGAGTTTATTTACAGTGGCTGGAGTCTCTGATTTGCCCATTCTGTTGTCTGTCTTGTATCTCTCTCTGTTTAAAAATAACTAAATAAATATTTTAAAGAAAGGAAAGAAAAGGAAAAAGAAAATAGCACCAATGTTGAAAATCTTTAAAATATAGAACTGTTTAGGACTTTCATTTTCTTATCTCACATTCTATAAGCCTTGGCACACATAAGATATAATCAAATATTAAAGGTGGAGAGATCTGGATAGGATCATGTATTCTTAGCTTATGTGGAGTTGTCTCTTTGCTCTCAACTTTTTACCAAATATTTATAAACTACCCGCCCCCAATTATATACACTCACACTAGGACTAACAACAAAAAGAAAAACATATAATTGATACCAAATCCTATGTGTGTGAAATAAACATCATTCCAGCATTTAGCATTGCCAATGGACAGGCAAACACTGAAGATAGGACTGACCCGCTGGCTGTGTGGCCATCACTCTAGGACATACACTTATAAGCTAAGCCAGGATCCTGATGAAACTCAGCTTGAAGACCCTGCCATGTCATAGATTGTGCATTTACTCTGACATCATCTAAAGTTGCTATAAGAAAAAGCAATGAAAGGACAGGTTATCTGGCGCAGGTGACACCCACCTGCTTTCCCAGGACATGCTTGGGAGGTTGGGAGGAGGAGGCAGACAGATCCTAATTGGGGCACTATCTTGCAATTTAAAATTATATACTTGAGGGCTGGAGAGATGGCTTAGCAGTTAAGGCAATTGTCTGCAAAGCCAAAGGATCCTGGTTTGACTCTCCAGGACCCATGTAAGCCAGATGCACAAGGGGGCACATGCATCTGGAGTTTGTTTGCAGTGGCTGGAAGCCCTGGTGTGCCCATTCTCTCTGTGTCTCTCTGTCTTCCTCTTTCTCGCTCTCAAATAAATAAATAAAATATATTTTAAAAAATTACAAACTTTAATAGCAGGCAAACTCAATACCTAAGATCACTTCTGCAGTTGGATTGGGGCATAAGAGCTACACTCGGCACCTTAAACTACTACTCTCAAGGTACATAAAGTTGGATTTCCAAGTCTAAGAGCACTGCAGATAATCAGAAAACCCAAGCATCAAATCAACTCAGGATGCACAAATCACCGCATTGTAATACAATAAGTTATGTATTGAAATATTTAATAACACAATGGACTATGTTAATGAAGTGGCAATGGTAAAGGCATTATTTCATTTTGGGTAGATTTTAAACACAACAAATAGGTAGAAAATGATAGATGATTCAGAAGACAGACAGGTAGAAATGAATAATAGATACATAGGAGATAAATACCTGAAAGATCAGAGAGAGAGAGAGAGAGAGAGAGAGAGAAATAAATAAATAGATAGATAGATACTAGGTGATAAATGAAAGAGGTGATTAGGCGAATAGATGAATACAAATCTATAATTGTATGCTTCTTAGAGAAGCATTGAGTCATTGTCTTTGAAATCAGGAACAATGCAGGCAAGGAATCTTGTCTCTTCTTTGTTGCTGTAGTTCCTAGAATATGTTAAACATAAATAAAAGTGGTGCAACCTAGAGAGAAGATATCAAACAACTGTAGTTAATGATATAGCTAACAAGAAAAACAACAGCAGTAACATATGAGGAAAGAAATATTTTCATTGATTTAATCACTAAAATTATGTATATTTGTAAATTTAACTCAAAGACCTGAGACACCCATTAGGGAGTCAATTGAATGATAATGCAGCTAGCATGTTATGAGCTAAGGGGGATATGTGAAAGCCCCAAGAAAGCTTTACAACTGCAATGATGGAAATGGAGTCAAAATGAGTAGACGAAGAGCTATTCCACTTGTCATTTTAAAATGCCAGGTCTCTAGAAATTAGTCTATAAATGAAATCCTAATCAAATGCATGTTGGATATTCTGAATGACTCAATTAGATGTGTGCATGAATGTACACTTGTTTGTGTATAAAGAGAGGAAATAGTTTTACTTCTGAAATGTTAACTGAATTTAAACTATCTTAACAATTCATACATTATACAGCTATATGATACACACACACATAATTATTCTATATTTTCACAATATTGGACAATCCAGACAGTTTAGGGGGCCATATAAAGTCAAGGTCATTAGTTGCAGCAATGACTGCAGACTGGAACAGGGAAACAGATTTTGTTATCAAGCAGAAAGCCCTATGCTGTGTGTTCATCCCTCAAATTTACTTCGAGTCCACTAAGAATACTGGCAAAGAAAGTGGAGGTCTCTACAGTTGAAAGTATTAACACGCTCAGCTTATCCATTCATCAAAAGTATGAGGGAGGGGCTAGAGATATGGCTTAGAGGTTAAGCGCTTGTCTGTGAAGCCTAAGGAACCCAGTTAGAGGCTCAATTCCTCAGGACCCACGTATGGCAGATGCACAAGGTGGCACATACATCTGGAATTTGTTTGCAGTGCCTGGAGGTCCTAGCACGCCCATTCTCAATCTCTCTCTCTCTCTCTCTCTCTCTCTCTCTCTCTCTCTCTCCTCTCTCTCTCTCCCTCTCTCTCTCTCCACCTCTCTCTCTCTCCCTCCCTCCCTCATTGTCTCTCCATCTGTTCCTCTCAAATGAATAAATAAAAATAAAGAACAAAAATGTGTGAGCGAGTCATAAGAGTAAGCTGCGATGTTTTGCCCTAAAATAGAATTGCGTAAGAACTCCATCAACAGATGAGGGCAGGAAAAAAATTAGCCAGGGGATGTGGTTTAAATTACTAGTACAGGTGGGAACACAGCTCTGTGGTCTCCTACCACCTTGGGATGGGCTTCATTTTGGGTTTCAGGAAGTTGGAAGTCATGCCATTTCAGGAGTTATGTGCATTAATTTTTAAGACTAAAATTTTACTTTGAATCATTTGAGTTGAACACGAAAACATTTTCCACTAAACATTTTATATGACACAGTCCATTTGCTACTGGCCATATGCTGACTAATGTCTGTGGTCCGTGAGGGCTCACACTTTGTGTTGCAGTTTTACTCTTTTGAACAGAACACCATGGTATTCCTTGGCCTTTGACTGTTGTGCAGAACAGTGTTATTGCCCAAATCATCCCCTACCCTGTTTGTGTCCTCCCTTCCCACCTCCGCTGAGTTCTTGACAGCCCTGATTTTGAACTTCTTTCTATGAATTCAAGTTTTATAGAATTTCTTGCACCTGGATTCACATAGTAGATCATTTTTTCAGACTTGATTTTGAGTTAGAGATATCCAGTCTTGCATGATACTTTTGATACTTATTTCTTTGATTTCCTGAGTAATATCCCATGGTATCAGTGTAGGAAAAGGTTGCTCACCCCTTCACTACATAGTGGTGACATTTTGACTGCTCTCAGTTTGGGGCAATAATGGAGAATATAATTTTTTGTTGAATAATTTCTGTAACTCATTTTAGTAGATCTTATCACAGTAGTTCTGGGTCACATGAGAAGAGGAAGTTTAAAAAAGTGCAAGCTTTTCTGTGCCTTTTCCCCTTTTGTGTGCCACCAAATGAGTGACAATTTCAGCTGTGCCCTGGCCTAGCCATCATTTGGGAGAAGAGTACTGTGATCTTCAGCCACCCTAATAGGATACAGTGATGCCACACTGTCCTTTTGACTTGTAAGTGTAATGACATGTGAAGTGTAATTCTGTGCTTCTTTTCCATCTATATATCTTTGGTGAGGAGTTTCTTGTGATATTTCACTCATTCTTTTTCAATAAGTGTCTTGTCTTCCAGCTCTTGTGTTTTGTTTCAGAAATATTCTTTGTGAATGTGTTTGGCTGATATTAATCATCAAGTGAGCTTGGTTCTCTCTCTCTCTCTCAAGTATGTGTCGTAGTGTATGTGTGGAAGCTCCTGCGTAGGTTGAGGTCAGAGGACAGTCTCAGAGTGTCTGCTCCTCACCTTTGCCCTTAGTTGAGAGATGATCTCTCCCTGTTTGCCATCAAGAGCACCAGACTAGCTGCACTGTGAGCTTTATGAGTCTCTTGAGCCCATTTCCCCTCACTCGTAGGTGCAGTGATAACGCACACACATGGGCCGCTTGTGTCAGCTTTATGTGGGCTCTGGGGATCCAAACTGCAGTCTTCAGACGTGTGCCACAAGTGATTTTAACCACTGAACCATCTCGCTAGCTACTAGACGTGGCTTGCCACATGCTTATAAATCCTTCAGAGAAGGTCTTTGAATTTTAATGAAATCTATCTTTTCAATATTTATTTCCTTAACCTAATATCATGGAGTGTGATATTCATGTTAAATGCAAATCTTT
The DNA here is from genome assembly GCA_036346955.1 of Dipus sagitta. Lineage (NCBI taxonomy): Eukaryota > Metazoa > Chordata > Mammalia > Rodentia > Dipodidae > Dipus > Dipus sagitta. The sequence continues at coordinate 40,072,845 of CM070784.1, forward strand.
ATTGAGAATTCCACACCCATCTAGACCTTCTCCTGTGGTGTTTATCTTCAAAGCAGCAATTTACACGTGGTCCTCTGATTCATTTTGAGCTAAACAGTGCTAACTCTTCTTTACTAGTAGTTTACCTGGCGTAGTTTCTTTTAATCATAATATATTTGTAATGGATTACAAAAATTAGGTATGAAGTTGCTATATAAGATATTGAAGACTGCCAACTTTACATGGATTAGTGTACAAAGGCTGTTGGTATGTATCTGTTAGAATCCTCCTTTAATAGCACAAATTTCATATACATATTTTGAAATCTAGTGCATATTACTGTAGTCTACATTTTTTGTATTTATTATCCTTACTAGAAATACGAAAGCTCAGTAAAACAGCTGTGTAATCATCATGGATAATGTGTCCTTGTCAAATAACTTTTCTGAACTGATTCTATTGAGGATTCTGAAAATTCTACTAAAAATATCTGCCCCACTTTCTCATTTTACTAAGCTTATATGACATAAGCATGCATGAAAAGTAAACTGTCTCTCTATGCAAGTACAGCCATTATTATGAATAGCAACATCAACTTATCCTTAAGCAAAGTCCCTGTTGAACACTCAAGCAAGTTGCATGACAGCTCAGGATTTAAAAGACATAATTAGTGTCAACTGACTACCACTATTATTAAATTTTGCTTTAAAATATTACATACAGAGAATAAAATATGATCAAAGAAGTATGAAGTTGGAACCATTTATATTTTGAAATTAACATGCTCTCGTTATTCTTTGACAACTAAGCAAAATCATAGACACATAGTCTTAACCATCATAAGTGCTTCCTGGAATTAGACCAGAATATATTACTCAAGACTTTTCACATTTTCTTATTTATCATCTAAGTTATATTCAAAACAGTTTGGTAACTACTGACATTGAGCCCATGACTTATATTATATTCTTTATATTATATTCTGGGGAGAGAGCAGAAATTCCTGAGGATAGCTGGGCAGTCTTTGAGGACTTTTTTATTATTATTATTATCATTTGTGTAGATATGCCCTCCCACCAGGGTTTCAACCTGCCCACCTTGTTACTATTTTATAACTGTCAGGGAAACAGGAACATGTTAACAAGATTGTGATAATAAAAGAAACACATCACTGAAGCCTTGCTGAGTAAGGCGGGGTGTTCCGTGTCTCAGTGCCATCAGCCACGTAAGAAGGTCAGACAACTACCCACCTTGACAAATCAGGGTGGAACCAGGGGGAACTAAATTCACCCAAGAATTCATATCACTAGTAAATGTCATGCCAGTGCTTAAGTATTGATGCACATGATTCAAAATTCTTCAGCTTTATAAATGATCCAATCATTTTTTCTGACCAAAACCCCTTTACAAAGAATATTTGTTGCTAAAAATGCAAACACTAGTAACTGTTGTACATTCTCTAAGGTTTTCTAAATATTAAAACATCTGCACATAAATATAAATATTTGTACACATGTTTGTAGGAAATTTATGACATATGTCCATATCCTGTCCATAAAGCCCTAAGTTGAATGTCCAATCCAAATACGGATATATACACACCCTCACTAATGGTCTTCCTTAAAGATATTGTTTTCTTTTGAGTTGTTTTGTTTCTACTGTTTAAAACTGATTTAAAAGGAAACATTGAGGCAAGTTTCCCTAAAATGAATTAGAATTGAACTTATTTAGAGAGATAAATCTATACACCACCTCCCCATTGAACAGTTCTAGCTAAAAAAGAAATAGGCAAAGTGACAGTTTCTATAATGGGAATGAATTTCACTGACATCCCTATCAAATTCTAAAATATAATGGATATAGGTATGAAATTATTTCAAGGACAGCTCAAAAACAGATCCCATAGCAATAAGCTTGGAGGAATCTTCATGATTTCAAATGTCTGCTAGTGTTACTATTTTTTTATGAATTTTTACATATTGAGAAATATACCTTGGATGTCTGTCAAGAGTAAAGCACTATGCGGAGGACTTATATGAAGAGTTCCACAAGCTTAATTGTGTCCATAAACCTGAAAGTGGGAAATCACAAGGATCACCTCATCATACTTGAACAGCCACAAGCTGCACATACCTTACTTTTATTTCCTCCTTCGCATGTCACACCACTATCTGCAGAGGACATGCACCTACCAGGATCACCACATTCTTTTAATGGCACAACCAAGATCCTTTCTCAATTCTTATGATTTCACACTGAGACTTATCTGCCCTTTGGTAACTTCCTATTTTTAAAAAATTAATGAACAATATTTTATAAGAATATTATATCTACAAAAATTAGGCAGAAGGTAATTTTATATTCTCCTCTTCACACAATATAATGTTTCCACTATTAGTAAAATCTTATTTCAGCAGGGAAACTTTGATACCATTAATGAACCTACATGTACATATTAACTAAAATCTATAGCTTAATCAGATTCATTTGCTTTAATTTAACTTCTATAATCTCATCCAAAGTACCACAATGCATTTTATTGTCTCCTGAAGTTGTGTTGTGAAACTCCAAGTTTTCACAGAATCTGTACGTTCTCAGGGGTATTAGCAACATGCCACAGGATGCATCTTTATTGAAATTGATTTGCTAGTGTTTCCTAAAACTAGACTTGGCTTCTGGAGGAAAAGTCACACAGGGGAGGTGACTTTATAGCACATGCTAGCCATTTTCCACATTTCTAATCTGACTGTGTCCACTTCTGCTGAAGTTAATTACTTGTTACAGTTGGTGGGTTCAATGTTAAATATCCCCATAGCCTCAAGTTTCCTTCTTGGTCTTCAACTCACTGATCCCATGGGAGCTGGAGTCCTGCTGGAGGAAGGGAGTCACCCAGGGCAGACCTTGGGAAGGAGTTCATCTCTGTTTGTTCAGTCAGCTCATGTTTTGGGGTTCTTCTTATCTCTCTCTGCTGTGAGCGATGAAGTGGTCCAGCTTCTCCCACCATGCAGACACATCCCCTGGAATCTGTGAACCCAAAATGAACCCTTTCCTTCCATGAGCTGCTTCTGGCCTGGCGTCCCTGTCAGCAAGAGGATAATACAACAGGTGGAATGGGTAAAGTCCTTCTCCTGCAAACAATCGGCTTTTTCCCAGATGTCTGTCCATGGTGGAAGGGTGTATGTAGGTGCACTTAACTCATGAAGGGTGGGCAGTCTTGCTCACCTTCCTTGAAGGCTAACTATATTATTTTTCTGTTTTCTCTTCTATGTTGCTGACCCATTATTTCTTTTCCTCTTCTTCCCCAAGCCCGTTACCTGAGGACTCTCTTCTTTGAAGTTATTCCTTCTTCTGTTTTGATTTCTCTTTCTTTCCGTCCTCCTCTGTCCCCCATGTGCAAATGTTGATGGACTCAGAGCTGTGCTGGCCTTGTGGAGCAGGTAGTGGTAAACATTACAGGGTCACGAAAGCACCAGTTAGTTACTTTTGGGAGGACAGTGTCCCATAGGACACCTACAAACCCTATGCTTCTTACATTCTTTATGCACCCTCTTCTGCAGTGTTACCTGAGCCTCAGAGTATGGCAGAAATCTTTAGTTGAGCTCTCAAAAGCCTCTTATGTTCTGCTTTGACAAGTTTGCTGTCTCTTTAGTTTCTACACCATCTCCATAGAGACAGTTCTTTAGGTAGCAATGAGAACAGCACTCATATTCCACCCATGGCTATCTCTACAGTGTTCCCTGAGCCTTGAAGGGAGTGATGGAATATCTCATCCAGTGCTAAGCCATAGTCTTTCTCTTTTGCTTGTCATTTTCATAAGCCTTGGGCTTGCTTGGAATTTACCACCAAATGGAAAAATCAGGTTCTCTAACCAAAAGTGATAACAGTATCAAACAAATGGCTTATACATACACACTGAGAAGATTGTGTGATGTCATAACACCTGTTTACCCAATGATAGTGGAAGCTTCCTTCTGGGGTTTATGGCCTTCCAACCTATAGGTTTTTGACTCAATTTTTAGTGAATTACTTCCTACTAAGTGGGGTCTCTTATGTACTCAAAGAGCAATTGGTTATCCCATAACTTATGTGGCACTTTTTTTTTTTTTTTTTTTTTTTTTGGTTTTTCGAGGTAGGCTCTCACTTTAGCACAGGCTGACCTGGAATTCTCGATATAGTCTCAGGGTGGCCTTAAACTTATGATGATCCTCCTATCTCTGCCTCCAGAATGCTGGGAGTTAAGGCGTGCGCCACCATGCCCGGCTTTATGCAGCACTTTTGTACTGGTAGGTACATCTTGCCTAGACCTTGTCATTCTAGTGTTCAGGTTCCCCTGCTTGTTCAGAACATAGATGAATTTTTCCCCCAACAGCTCATATGATGCTTCCCAGCACCATGACAACTATCTGGCAGGGATATGGCTTTGATCTCACTTCCATCTTCATATCTAAGTGTTCTGCAACTTCAGTCTGTTATCTTCCACAACAGAGTCTCACCATCTCATTCTGGTTGGAAACCAATCTCTTCGCCATGACTTGAATTATTCTGGAGAGCTCATGGGCCGCCCTCTCTGATTAGCAGCTCCCTCTGTGAGTAGGGTGATCCATCCCTGACATTAGGATTTACCTGCAGCAACCCATGTGTTCAGATTACAGATTCCTCCACCCTCAGCAGAGTACTTCTGCCCATGTTTATCTATTCCTTCTACTTCTTTCTCCTCCCCCTTCTTCTTAACTTTTATTTAAAAAAAGAATGTATTGTATAATTAGCTAGTCAGATAGGTTTCTATTGTACATACTCCTACTGTCTTTAGTTTGTGTATCTCTCCCCACCTCTCCCTCCTTTCTTTCCTCTGCCCCCCAAGAGCTTTCTACCCCTATACTCTATCCTACCACTTTCCTGTCTACTATCACTACCCCTAATCCTTCCTCACTTCTCTCCAAACCTCATTCTAGCTTCCTGACCACTAGTGCTGATTCTATGCAGCACACATGTAAATATGACTATTTCAAGCAATGATCTGCATATGACTCAGAATATGTGGCATTTTTCTTTCTGATCCTGGGTTACCTCACTTAGCAGACATTTTTTCTAGGTCCCTACACTTTTGAGCAAATTTCAGTAACAAACATGGATGAGCAACTGTCTCTGTCGTAAAATGAAGGATTTTTAGGGTATATTTCTTGGAGTGATATAGATACGGCATGAGGTAAATCTACTTTTCAGTTTTTTTGAGAAAAATCCATGCTGGTTTTCACAGACACTTTGTCAGTTTGCACTCTCTCCAAATGTGAGTGAGTGATCCTCTTTCCCCACATGCTCGCCAACATCTGTTGTGCTTACTTTTGTGCTGATCCATCTCTCGGCCCCCATTCCTCTGAGCATCCTCCTCAGTAAGGACATCAATAATCACTGCAAGGCTAAGAATGTACCAGTAAGTTCCTGCAGAGAGGATAATGCCTCACACTACACCTTCTCACACCATGGCTGTACACTCTTTTGCCCCATCTTACGCAGACATTTTTCTGATAAGCTTACCTTATTAATTGACAGGTTATTCATTTTTTTGCAGTTTTTATCATTTTTCTTTGTCTTCTGTGTTTAGTGTTTTAACTATGCTGTATAGTGGGAAATTTCTTTTGTGGTCCTGATTATTTGGTGTTCTGTATGCCTCTTGTACCTGGAAGGGCCTCTTGTTAGATTTGGAAATTTTTCTCTGCAACTTTATTGAAAAGAATTTTTTAGGTCCTGGACCTAACATTCTTCCCCTTATATGCCCATAATTAAAAACTTTGGTCCTTTTAAGATGTTCCATGCTTCTCTCATGTTTTGCTTTAGCTGTATTTGAATTTATCATTGACTTGGCTTCCTTATGTATTTCTTGTGGCTTGTCCCCATGATGACATTTGTCCTCCAAATCTATTGTATTGTCCGGACTTTTATGGAAGCATTTTCATTGTTGTTTCATGTTTTGATTTATATTTGGTGTTTGTACATCATCTCTGTCTTATTATTGAATTATGCTTTGATTTCTTCTTTATTTATTTAAGTGTGTGTATGTGTGTGTGAGAGAGAGAGAGAGAATTGGCATGCCAAAGTCTCCAGCCACTCCAAATGAACTCGAGATGTATGTGCTTCCTTGTGCATCTGCCTTATGTGAACTCGAGATGTATGTACCTCCTTGTGCATCTGCCTTATGGGTGTACTGGGGAATCAAACCTGGGTCCTTTGGTTTCGCAGGCAAATATATTAACCACTAAGCCATCCTGCTTTGATTCCTTGGTTTTACTTTCTTATTGCGTTTATTGACATTCTGTGATTTCTTGGATTCATTGTGGCATCTGCTCATGATCTGTTTGAATCTATTCAGTTGCACATTGAGTTCTTTCAGGTGATTCTCAAACATTCCGTTAAGGCACTTGTTCCTGTCATGTCATGTTTGTTGTACGTAATTAATATGATCTTGTCTTCAAGTTCTTTTTCTTTATCTGGAGTTTCCTCTAAGTCTCATAGGAGACTATGTGTACTTGGAGAAATCTTGACCTTGGTTTCTTGTGTTACTTATTTTGTGATGGGGTTTGCCCATTTGGAGATTGTGCCTTTGTCTGGCTGAGAATGCAACAACAGTGGCTCCAGTGAGGGACACAAGGTGGGCGGGACTGAACGCTCACTGGGCCTCTGTTTTGTTTTGTTTTGTTTTGTTTTGTTTTGTTTTGTTTTGTTTTGTTTTGGTTTTTGGCTCCATAGTAATCGGCCCACCTCTGCATCATATGGAAAAGTAACGTTGATTGGCTCATGGGGGGGGGGGGCAGGGGCCTGGCCAGCTGGTGTGTTTGCTGGTTCACTTACAACCTTCCTGTGTTCTATTTGGTCTTTAGATTTTTAAATTTTTTCCTTTTGCTTTTTCAATTCTCTAATTGGTTTACTTCTGCTCTGATCTTCATTTTCTTCTTTCTGTTGACTTTGGTTTAGGGTTTTGTTTTTCTTCATTATTTTCTATAACTTTTTCCTTGAGTAATAAACTAGAATGTGTAATTAGGTGTTTGTTTTCTGGAATGCTATAAATTTCTGTTAGTGCTATGGCTATGGAGATTTTGTAATGCTGTATTTTCATTTTTCTTTATCTCAGATACTTTAAATTCTTTCTTTTTTTTTTCTTTTTGCCTAATTGTCAATTTTTCTTAGTGACAATTTTATGCATTTGGGGGAAGGTGGGGAATATTCAGATAGTATGCATTGTGGGAAAAAATTGTTTGACGTAAGAGATGAGAAGTTAATGAGATGGTCACAAGTTAGATTTTCTTGTGTGCCTTTGTCTTCATGCTTGATCTTTACTAACTAGAAGTTTCAGATATTAAAATTTTGTAAAAGTTAATCACAAGTAGAGCTATTTTGGAATGACTAAAGCAGTACACACTTTCACAGGTATTGAATTGTCTATTGGTCTTCAGTAGTTATCTTAAGCAGATTCTGAAGTACATCAAGCAGGCGCCAGTTAAATAATGAGCAATTTGTACACAGATATTAATATAAGTAGATCAACCAATTTCCAGGTTGAAAAATATTCATTTTTGTATTCATTTCACTAGCTGCATATGTAAAGATGACATGGCACTCTCTGACCCAATGTGCATGAGTTCATATCCACATAGGCCCCATAACAAATTAGGATCAGGAAAAATAAAATTTGCTGCTGTTAATTGAACAACATACACAACTAATTGTCATAAATATAAATGCTTAGCTTATGAGAAGACAGTAATTTAGGCAGAGCAAGACTTGTACATAATTTAACTGACAAATATAGAGCAATAAATGCAAGTTAAAAGCAAAAATGGTGATGGAGAGATGGCTGAGCAGTTAAAGGTGTTTGCTTGCAAAGCCAAAGGATCCCAGTTCAATTCTCCAGAATCCACATAAGCCAGATGCACAAAGGGGTGCATGCATCTGGAGTTCGTTTGCAGTAGCTAGAGATCCTGGAGTGCCCATTCTTTCTCTCTCTCCCCCCTTTCTCTGTCTCAAATAAAATAAATAAATAAAATGTATTTTAAGAAAATGCTGTAGTCTTGAAATCAAAACAATTTCATAGAGAAAGCACATGGAAAGATGGAAGGATCCTGTGAGGAAGGTTGTTTGCATTGAGAAACCAGACTTCAAGTTCTATTCTTCAGGAGTGGAGTCAAAACATATAGGACATTGGAGTTTTGAAAGGTAATGCTAATCATATAATCCCTTTTGATTACAATTTATATTCACTATGAAAGCAAATGCATAAATTACTCTGTGTTTTATCTATAAGGATAGATTATATTGGCTAGGTCACTATTAAGATTATTAGTAAATCACTTATGTCATACCATAAAATTGATAAAAATGATTTTAAAAGCATGAAATTATATTTAGCAAAAACCTCAAGAATATCAGTCATGACTTTTCTGGATGGTGTTGGATTCACTTATGGTACCCATATGAGGCTAAAAGATACACAGCTAGACAGTGTGAGCGGGAATAACTTCCGCACATCACTTTGCATCTAATATTCACAAGCACTACTAGGTACTTCTGTAATTGATATTTTCACTGGGATTAATAGGTCATTGAACACAAAGAAGCACATAATTTTTCCAAAGAAGTTGAACTCAGTTGTAATATTATGAGGAAAATGTATTAATAACTTGAAATGACTATGCATTATATTTCATGAAGTTTTAGTAAAACCACTGCAAAATCAAACCCACTGTGAATATCCAACCCCATCATTCCTTCATGTCTATTAATATAAAAACCCATAGAGATATTGGATCGATAATGCCCACAGATACTGGAAGGCAGAATATTAAATCTAATGTTATTCTCTAGATTACATGTCTTGATGATGCTCTTGGAAAAATGTATTTTATTTAATATTATCATTTCCTCAAATATTTGCTCTTTGAAGAACTTATATTACTTTCATGGGTCTTATCAGACTATTCAGGGGGAAAATATATTAAGATTAAAGATATGCTGGAAGTAATAACATTTTCATAAATCTGATTTATAAATCTTATAAAAATCTATGGAAATAGACCCATAGTAGTCACCATATCAGATAGTTAATATTATTTTGAATGAAAATTTCTGGTCTCATTAATCCCTATGTTTTAGTTCATAGTTCTGAGCATTAACTCTTCATTTTCCAAGCTAGCTTCCACAATTTCTAACACACCTGGAAAAATGTTTACAAATAACAGAGTACATTATTTCCTGAAATATCCTTGTGTATTTTTTTGCACTGACAAGTTAAAACTACAGGTATGTCCATAGAATGGCAGGCTGCTCAGCTTAGAAGAGCATAATGTTAATAAACAGAGTTGATAGTTTATTTTCTTCTTTTGAAATCATGTCTGTAGCTCCTGCTGATCAGTGTCCTTTGCTTTCTATCTGTGACAGTTTAATCAAGTGCTCTTTGCTTCACAAATTTATTGGGGTGAACACAGACCAAACTCAAAACTGGGTGTAATAAAGCACACTATGAAATGGTACCGCAGATGCATTTCTTGTTGCTTTCATAAAACAATGTTCATGAATAGTGACATTCTTTGGTACACAGCATTATAGAGGCTAAGGGCACAAACATGAGTAAGATCATCAAGCCACCTTTTTCAGAAATCTGATAAATGGTGGCCACAGCTAGATGGTCACACTGTAAACAGAGGGACAAACACAGATACATAAAAAGATATATAAGATGTATAAGAATAACATCAGCAAAAATTCTTGATAATAGGTTATATTAAGCTTAAACATAAATATCATAAAAATGTAAAAGCTCATGTGAAAATATTCTTCATAGAAGAAAAATTATCTACTCCAAATTAAAATGTAGAGACAAAGTAGAACAAAACAGATATGATTCCATTAAAAAGTCAATGAAATAAAAGGTATAGTCATTATAATAATAAAATGAAAAAATATAAAAAAAACATGACTCCTAAAAGATAATGTGTACATTTATAATGTATGAAAGGAACATGTGAGCAAAGATCATGTGATTCAAAATGGAACCAGTACCATAAATAAGGTCACAGATGTATTCGATACTCTGACATTTTGTTCAGAATTTAAACTCCCAAATTAGTGAGAAAAATTCAAATCTATTGAATTCTAGGTTTATTGAAAAAGAAGATCACTCAAGATAAAGTTATTCATAAATCAACAAATATTTTTCAAAGTAAGAATAGTTCTAATAATGTTTACATTAAAATCTGACTGTTGGTAAGGATGTAGAGAAATAGGAACCCTCATTCACTGTTGCTGGGAATGTAAAATGGTACGACCACTACGGAAAGCAATATGGAGGCTCCTAATAAGGTTGACTATAAAGTTACCAACAGACCCAGTTATTCTCTTACTGGGCATTTACCCTAAAAGCTTCATGCCTCAGTTCAGAGATATTTGCTCAACCATGTTTATAGCTGCTCAATTCATAATACCTAAGAACTGGAATCAAACCAGATATCCATCATTAGAAGAATGGATAACCAAGATGGGGTATATCCACATGATGTAATTCTACACAGTAGTAAGAAAAATGACATAATGAAATTTATAGAAAATGGTCAAACTTGGAACTGAACATTCTCAGTGAATTCACCCAATCACAGAAAGACAATCATCACATGGTCTAACTCATCTATGGCTCCTAACTGGTATCAGACCAAGATGCTGACATACCTAATAGGCATCTCAAGGACCTGACAATAGGGATGGTGGGGTTGGAGGAGCAGGTAAGGGTCGGGGGGGGGGGACACAAAACTGGACCCAAATGGAACTGGTCCCATAAATTCCTATATCCTGAAAGACAGGCTAAAAGGTTGAACCTTCATCAGGTCCTTAGAGGGAATATCTGAATCAAAAGGCTTTGGAGAGGGTATAAAGAAGACTAACCTTAATTTTCTCCTATTTGTCTCTCTCTCTCTCTTTTATATTACCTTCATTTTCTTCCTTCTTTTCTCTTTGTGCTGGCCTGTAACTCCCAGTATTAGGATTCAGTTCACATCCACAATGAGCTGTTGATCAGAGAAACCTACAAAGTTTCCCAAAAGAAGACAGAATTCTGTCAGAGCACTTGATTACCCACCAAAGTTTAATGGTAAGACCTTACTGCCAAAGACACAATCTGTTGTATGGAGATACCTGGTAGGAATCTGGAAGAGAGCCAGTCCCCAGACAGTTAGCTTGTCTAGTACCAGAAGGTGCTACATGAGCTACTGGGGGAAAATGGCCAACATTTTCCAAGCATTCCAACATTCCAAGCAACTTAAGGTCTAAGCTACTCAACAGCAAACACCTGATGTGATGCTCACCGAAGTGTAATAGTGGCACACAGCCATGGTGGGTAACCAACTGCTCTTTGATGGACTAACAGATCTCCTCAGTGGAATGGAACCCATAGCTGGAAATGGGAAACAATTCAGAACCATATCCAAAAAACAAGCCCACTGTCCAATATCAAGCTCCCACCAATTGTGGGCTACATGAAGGCCTGCACCTATTAAATTTCCTCTAAAATAATAATGGTTATCCCATTATCTGGTGCTGACTTCACTCTCCATTGGAGATTCTGCTTCTCTTTTTCAGATGGATGCAGAACCTGAGGAGAGAATCAGACCATCATACTTCACCAGGGCCCCAGGTGAAACCATAGAGTAATTGGGGAAATGAGCAAGAGTGCTTTCTTAGTGATCCTGGTATCAGCACAAGGGTGAAGGAGATAGACACAGAGAACATTCAACTCCTACCAAAACAGATATCCAGAAACATAGAAGCTCCCAAGAACTCATCACTGAAGTAGATCTAAAATGAACTCAACATGGCTCAGGGAAATTCACAGAAGAGGGGCTGGAAAGACTGTTAGAGCCACAAGTTGGGACATTACTCACAGAAACATTGCCTCTTCCCCATAACTGATGACTACCCCCAAAATCCATGACCCACAATCCCCATGGGGATAACTAGCATCTTCAATGTGGAGGGTCCCTTTGGAGTGGCAGGGGGGACACAGGGATGAGGATGATGGTACCAAAATGAGCTGTTTACACACTAAGTATGTACATAACTAATAAAGAAAAAAATGACTGAATAATTAATGCTATGTGACAGGTTTGTGTAAAGGAGGTAATATTCAAATATTTCTGTTACAAACCAGGTTACTGACTATGAGTAAGAAAATGAAGAAAAAGGAAATTCTTTGGAATGTTCCAAGGAAAAAGCAAAATCTATTCACACATACTCATGTATGTATATGAATTGGAACTGAATCTTATGGATAGGTGAGTCTATGTGAATCCACATAGGAAAAAAATTAATTATTATGCACATCGTTTAACAGAAAGTACTTGTATGTAAGCAAGCATTGATTTTACAATAATATAAAAGTCAAAATATCCTAGTATTTATGAAATAATAATATATATATAATGTATATTCAAGGATTGGCATTGTGGTGCATGACTTTAATTCCAACACTCAGGAGGCAGAGATAGGAGAATCACTATGAGTTTGAGGCCAGCCTGAGACTGCATAGTGAATTCCAGGTCATATGGGGCTAGAACGAGATCCCACCTCAGGAAAAGAGACAAAAAAAAAATCTGTCTTCAAAAAAATTACTTAAAAATATTTTGGAGTTGGAGAGATGGCTCAGTGATTAAAGGTGCTCATTTGCATAGCCTTATGGTCCTTGTTCAATTCCACAACACCCATTTAAAGCCAGATTCACAAAGTGGTACATGTGTCTGGAGTTCCTTTGTAGTAGCAGGCGGACCTATTGAGCCCGAGCTTTACTCACTCTGCCTCTCTCTTTCTTTCTCTCTCTCAAATAAATAAATACAAATAATTCAACAGTATTTTTCTGTAAAAAAGAAAGAAGAAAGCAAAAGCAAAGAAAACTTAGTTTAATAAATGCTAATTTTATATTTACTGCTTTCTTACACAAACTGTGGGAAAATAACTGACCGTGTGATTGAAACAACTGGCAAAACAAGGACATCCTACTGTATTCACGCCATTGGGAAAAGAAAAGGCCAGCACGAATGTGTGCTTGGAGCCCTTTTCCAGGAGGTGTCACAGCAACATAAAGTCTACATGCACAGGAAACATCCTAATGAAGGGATGTCTGAAATGTTTCCCTTGGGCTGTCTCTGAGGCTTACACAATAAACATTCACATGTACGCTGAGTAGCAAGATGCTGCAGAAGTTACTATATGTGCTCACTTCATGCATGACCAAAAAATAATGATCACAGACAAAGGTCTAACACCTGCTCATTTTTGCACCTGTGCAAGCCGATGTCATCTCTGAACTTGTGGCATGTGTCTCCTAGCCGTCCACTGTCTCCAGCTGACCAGTCCTAACAGTAGCAATTGGCAATTAAAGCAGAGGAAGTGTTCAGTCTACACAAGAACCGTAGAAGCTCCCAGACCAAGGCAACTGAAATGGCTCAGTGGGCAAAGAAAGCACTTGTTATGCACATGAGAAGACCTGAATTCAGATCTCCAGAGCCCACCAGAATGCCAGGTATGGTAGCATACATAAGTAATAGAAAAGTGAACATGAGAAGATCCCGGAGACTTGCTGGGTAGCTTGTCTAGTCAAATCAGAGAGCTCTTGGTTCAGTGAGATTGCCTCAATAAGTAAGGTGGACAGTGCTAGAGGGAGCCATCCAACACTGACCTCTGGCTTCCACACGCATGAGCACCCACACACATGTGCTTTCACACCTACAAACCTGAATACACATGCATGCATGCTCATACAAAAATATATTAAACTAAAAAGTAAATAACTAAAGCAAACAGGCTATGTACTTCAAGTTGTCTCCACTGGCATCTCTTCAAGCTAATTTTCCTTGGAGAAATTGCTAGACCTTTTACCTGGAGCAGGATAAATAGATTTTTTGCCTGGTGGTAGTTTCCATGTCAATTTGCATTATTAATTTCTATCTCCTTATATAGGCATTTTTTCACTGAGTCTCTCTGACAAGAGACATGGCAATGCCCAGTTCTCAGCCCTAGCAACAAAGATCAGGTAGAGGTCAAGGACAGCTTTGTCGACACGAGCAAATGAGGAGAAGGGTGAAGAGATCTTTCCATAGATCTGAGGGAGAGGAGATCATTGCTTCTGGGAGTCACTCAAGCACACAGCCCTAAATTCCTCTTGAAATCATTTTGTGTCCCTGGGTGAATATTCACTCCTACTCCTCACCTCAAATTATATTGTCACAAGATTGCATGATAATATCAAGGTACCCCCCCCAGTAGAAATGCTTAAGTCTCGGATACATAATTTCAAACAAGTTACTCAACTATTTGCAATTAGTTTCTTTATCACAGCATGCAAATATTGCTTATAGTAGACACTGTGATTATTCCATCCACACTCCCTGGGTCAGCTCCAAGTGTCATCTTGGTTTCCATTCTTTTATCTGGCTTCTGGGGTTTTTCAGTCAAACGACTGCAGAAATGCTCAGCCTTTAGGAGGGCTGAAAGTGTTCAGTAGTCCATGGAAAAATCAGACACCACAACACCAAGTCATCCGATCAATACATGGACCAATGAACTGAACAACCAGTTCTCAAAGGAAGACATAAAAATGACCGCAGATTTGGAAAAGTGTTGAACATACTCAGTCCTCAGGAAATTGCAATTTAAGCTATTTTGAGATTTCACCTCACTCTAGTTAGAATGGCTGGTCATCACACAAATCACTATGAATGCTTCAGAGGATAGACAGAAAAAGGGAACCTTAGACACTTATTGTAGGAGTATAAAGTGATATAACCACTGTGAAAATCAGCACGGATGTTTCTCAAAAATCTAAAAAGTAGAATGTTTGTATTATCCCCTCCTGGGAATTACCCAAGTAAATCAGTCAACATACCACAGAGATAGTTTCACATCCACGTTGATTGCTGCTTTGTTCATAAAAGCTAAGAAAGATAGCGGACAAGACGTGTTTTCAAAGTTAGAAGACGAGAACTACTGCATGCAACGGGGCAGCACTGAAAGGTGGGGGGGTTCCTGCGCAGGAGAACAAGCACAATGAAGCCAAATGCTGGCAAATGTGGGAGAGAGACAGAAAAAGAAGTGTTTTCTTCAGCAAAAAGTCCATGCCTCCTGTGGACAGATGGTATGAAAGAATGAAGCAGAATGCAGAGAAGAGATTTTAAAATGTGCCTTTAATGGAAGTTACCCTCCCTCAAAACACAAAATCCCTATGTCTCCTGCAAGGAATTGTTGAGTAGTGGCAGTCTCTAAATTCCCTTGAAATCACTGTGTCCACATGTGAACACTCACTTTCATTTCTCATCTCAAATTATGCTCAGTCACACTGGCAATTCATCAGGGAGACTGCATGATAATCACAAAGAACTCCAGTAACTGTAACAAGAATATGGAAATAGCTAGATTTAAAAACCAGTATTTTACTCATCAATTATTACAGAAAGATTAAAAGATAAAAATTGAACATCCTTTAAACTAGGTTGAATTGCAAAAAATGAAAATTACAAAATAATTAAATCCAACATCAAATTCTATATTTAAAATTCTAGAGGTATTCAAGTCTTCTTCAATTCCTTTGTCTGTTTTTCCTCAGTCCATGTGAATTGTTAATGTTTGGATGAATGTATGTTTCCTTCCCTAATTGTGGCCTGAGCTACTCTCATAAAGTTGGGTATAAAGCTCTTCCTAGACGGAGTTCCCACAAATCTTTGGATAAGCAAACTGATATGGCACTAGGTTGGACAATATATAATTTCCTAACATGTCAAAATCATAGAAACTTACATAAAATAATGAATTTTATTGAGTGCAAATATAAAAATCATCTAGACGGCAAGAGCATTCCTGAATGGAATGCACTGTGAGAAATGAACTTAAATATCTGTCTTTCTAATTTGTGGTGCAGCTCCACTGAAGGGCAAACATGAAGCGAAGCCAAGTACTTGTGGAAAAGACTGATTTCACTGTGCAGGTGAAGGCTGAAGAGGCAAAGATCTGCTTGAGCACCTAACTGCACTTGGTAAATCACTCTGAGTGTCGATTCGTGGTTCTGAAAGGTCTTCACATGCACCGTCGTCACCCCTTATCTTTGGTTTCATTCCCTATAGTTTTGATTACTGATGATCATTCACAGTCTGAAAATACATTGTGAAAAATTAAAGAAACAAATTATTTTTAAGTAACTTTAATGATAGTATATGGTTATAATTGTTCCACTTTATGTTTGGTTATTTATAATCTCTTCTGTATCTAGTTTGTGCACTAAACCATATCACCGGAGTGAATACAGAAGAGAAACATAGTATACACTGATTGTGGTCTCATGCAGCTGCTTGGGGTCTTCCATGGACGTGAGGGAACTGTGCTAGAGTTTCATGCGTGATTAAGTGGATGCGAGTAACGATGATCACTGTACTCACGAACAAAGACAGAGGTAACCTCTATGGCACTAATGAGAGTAAGTGCAGGCAGCATAACTGCATCTGTAAGGGAGAGATGATATGCAGATTAGTTAAGGGATATTGACCATCAGTTGATAGGTAGGTGTAGGATGGTAGATTGATAGACAACAGAGATTTTCAGTCTTGTGTGTGTCCTTGGAATAGAAAATACACACATATCCCTAGTTCTGTCCACAAGGAGACTGAGGGCCACAGACCAACCTTTACCCACCAAGCACGACCAGTGCCCCTATTTATTTTCAGAGTAAACTTGTGTATCAAAAGAAACTAGGGCTCTGTAGTAAATGCTCGAGCTAGAGAAGAAAACACATGTGAGTTTGACCATCTTCTGCTGCCAGAAAATAACGAATGCTGAAATCAGGCAGTAAATTGTTAAAGAGAATCAAGATATGACGTGACCGTATGTAACTTTCCAGCCCGATTTTTACACCTGCCCTCCCTGATGTTAGGACCCAGCATCCTTCCAAGACTGAGGGAAAGGAGAGACCCAGTCACTGTACAGAGGAGTGGTCTGACAAGCCACCTGTCACCACGGGGCACCAGTGAGCAATCACATACCAATGGAATGAAGGAGTGAAAACCCTTTCCACGTCACAGTCCTCCACTTTCCCGGACAGCTCCTGTTTGTAGCTGTAAATTCCCAAGGCTCTGTACCCCTAATGCTCATCTCTCCAGGCTTTGTTTGCCAAGGGTAAACCTTGGGAAATTATTGGGCTTATCATACCTTGCACTGAGATATTATCTCTGTATCACTCCTTCATCGGAGGAGGCAGAGGGGGTGTGGACATAGAAATGGAAATGGAAGACTGTTTTGCTTAAGAAAGGGGAAGCACAGTCCATTCTTTAATGTCTTCAAGTCACCCTTTTTCCTGAACTAAAAAATTATTTATGTCAAAATACAAGACAAGGGCTAGAGAGATTGCTCAGTGGTTAATGCGTTTGTCTGCAAAGCCAAAGGACTTTGGTTCAATTCCCCAGGACCTACGTAAGCCAGAAGCACAAGGTGGTGCATGCATCTGGAGTCCGTTTGCAGCAGCTGAAGGCCCTGGTGGGTCCATTCTCTCTCTCTTTCTCTCTATCTCTGTCTGCCTCTCTCTCAGACAAATAAAATTGAAAAAAGAAAACTAGACAATACAACACAAGAGAAAAAATTAACATTGACAATAGCAAACCACACTGAGACTTGGCCAATGCCCTATTCAGGCCATGGTGTGTACTCAGTACCCACCCGAGGAGGTGCACCTCTTGTCCTATAGTTGCCATTAGCTTTGTCACTCAGTCCCCTGTACTTGTTCTGTCCTTTTCTTGCTACTCTTTATAATTTTCTTAACTCCTACTATCCATACCCGAACTGATTTGATTTGTTGTTGTTGTTGATATAGTCATGGCTATAACTATTTCAAAATATTTTTGTTTTCGATTCTTGTTTGGTGGTGCTGAGGGTGAAAACCAAGGCCTTGTGCATGCTAAGCAAGTGTTCTACCACTACCCCTAGTCCTCCAGGCCAGTCTTGAATCACCATATGGCCAGACTAGTCTCAGCCTACCCAGGACTGAGACTGGAAGCATGTGTTACTACACTAGGAGTTCTGCTCATTTCCTGAGAAGATGAACAGAAGCACCTGTTCATCCTAGACAGAGAGGACAGCAGTATAAGAGATGATCCAGTGAGCTTCATGGATTACTTACAGTACAGGGGCTATGGATGGTTTGACACCTGCATGATCCATTAAGTACCATGTGAGCAAGTTCAAAAACACATGGCCGTTTCGTTACCACAAGACTGACAGGCTGCTACTTCACTGAAGAGTTGCATCGCCACCAACAATTACTAATGCTTACAAAACATTTTTTAAAGTTATAATTTCATTGCTTATATTTGAGAAAGAGGAAGAATGAGAAAGAGAGAGAGAGAGAGAGAGAGAGAGAGAGAGAACCTGCACCAGGGCCTTCAGCCACTGCAAATGAGCTCCAGAATCATTTGCTACCTTGTGCACCTGGCTTACTTGGGTCCCGGGGAATCAAACCTGGGTCCTTTAGTTTTGCAGGCCAGTGCCTTATCTGCAAAACCATCTTTCCAAACTTTACAACACTTTCGAGAGGTTTCTCATGAGAGGTGTAAGTTTCAGGAGTTTCTGAGTCTTGGAATTTCCTCATGAGTTTCATGAGCCTCCCTGCTTCCTCAGCAGACATCTCTCAAGCTGTAGATATACCGATGTGCTAACTCCCACCTCTCCATGGTGCAGCGAGGGTGCAGTAGGTGTGTGGTATGAGCCTATGTTATCTGTAAGTACATAGGGATGTACTTCCATGAACAGTCTTTGAAATTGATAGCTTTATAAACAGCTAAATACTCACTTATCCAGGATTTAATCAGTTGTTCACATAGCTCTTAGTGGACATAGGATGAGGAAGTGTGTCCTTCCATCTTGCTGTCACTCTTTCCTGATCCCTCTGACCACCATTCTATCTAGTGCTTAGCCTTTCGCTTTCTGTTTTAATTTGACTCTTTGGACCAAAAGTCCTTAATGTAGTCACTACACCTGTTGTGGGTGAGTATGTGTGTGTGTGTATGTGTGTGCGTGTGAGAGAGAGAGAGAGTTTTCTTGAGGCTGCTCTTGGAGCCAAACACAACTCCTTCTCCATACACATCTTGAATTGTATAAATTCTATCTTAGTTATTTTCACACACACACACCTCACATACCAGTTAAATATAGTGTCAGTATACTACTGTTGCACCATGGTAAGTCAGGAAGATCGAAGCACCTGAAAACTAATACATACCAAGGCTTAACCATGTTTTTCTTTCTTCTTTTTCTTAATGGTTAGTGAGATTTTAGTAATTTTGTTTGAAGGTGGCTTCCGTGATGACCTCCGTGAGGCATAAATGCCTTAAAATTAGCTTTAGTGCTTCAGTAATTGCATACCGAACATCCTGACATTTTTCTTTTGTTCAGATATCACTAGGAGACTGCAGGCTTCCCAGGGGTGTACCTATAAGACACAAGTGCTCTTCTCTTTCAATTCCCAGTGCTTAGTTATTGTAAATAGCCTATTTAAGGAAAATGGCATCAATCCCCAGAGACTTCCCATGAGCATCTATAATGCCTAAACTGCAAATCAGAACCAGGTCAATAAGTTTAAATTGTAGTAAGCGGTTCCTAATATTTAGTCTGCTATGTTCTTCTGAAGTATAACATTATGAAGCACATACAACACACACACACATACATAGGCACACATATAAATAGTGCCTTTACCTTGAATGAGAAATATAAAGGTTAATGCCATATACACCAATAAAAATACTGAGAGTAAATAGATAAATTAAATAGATGAATACTGAGTAAGAGAGAAAGAAAGTTCATATCACCAATTATAAGTTCAGTTTTACCATGGCACTAGTGTCATTGCAGATAACTGACAGAGAAGCTGTTAACATTTATGCTCCAATGAAGGCTGAGTAACATGAGCAGAAAATTCCTAATCTTCTGCTGAAATATATTGTCTCTGAATACTCAGGGAAGATATCAAGTGTCATGTTTGGCCATTCAAGTTGCACTTCTCTGACAGATGCTTTTCTCCTGGGAACTCCAGAAATAGTCTCATATATATGGATGTCTTTTCTCCTGGCAAGTTCTGAAAAATAAAGTTGCTTTTCTTCATATTTTCTCAACATTTTAAACAACATAAACACAGTCAAATTTGTGCTACTATACTCTCCAGAGCAAAACAACTTATCTTCAAAAATAAAATTCATCCCATAATATCTAAGTATAACAACAAATAAATACAAATTTTATGCTTAAATTATGTGTTCATTTTGTTGCTAATGCTTGTATGAGATCCCATACAAGGGGAGGATGAGCAATAACAGATATGGAAGTTTTCTCCTTAGAATTTGTAATATGCTTCAGGTGATAGATACGTGTTACAGAGTCACTCATGATGTAAAATGACAACTACCTTAAGAGCTATGATAAAGAGATTAGTGAATTATGAAAGCAAATTAGTCAGGGATCTCATGTCACCTAAGAATATAGCAGTTGGTTGGCCAGACTTTCAGTTAGTTTTCAAAGACATCGAATTGAGACTTAGATTGCCTGGGAACACACTGGACACGGAGGCACTAGAGTAGAGATGAGAGTGGGAGGGCAGAAGAGTGATAAACAGGGGGTAGGAATGCTGTTTACTAAAGCATGAGTCAAAAGTGGAAATGCCTATAATATCTGCATTGAGCACTGGAGAGGGAGCGGGCTGGACGGAGACGTGCACATTATGGTGAGGAATGTCTTTCCTCTCCTAAGAGGAACAGTCATAGGAGCTTTGTAAGCAGGTGGATGACATGATCATGAATGTTAGACTTCAACTCCTCACTGGTGGATAATGCCTGGGTTTGGGTGATGCTGCTATTACCACACAAATGTGTTCTTATGGCACTCTGAGACCAATAAAATGATAGAATTCAATGTAAATGATGATTATCAAGATTTGGAAACAAAATAGTCAATTTTAACTTAAGAATAATTACTACTGAATTCCAGTGGCAGACCAGGTGCTAAGGAGCCGGGTGTGAGAAACACACATGTAATTTGGCTCTCCTAGTTCAATATTTGAACCAGTAATTAATGCCAACATGTTGCTATGATCTGGTGATAGTATCCTGCTGTCCATGGGTTAAAGGCTTTGTGCATAGAATAATTGATGAAGATCTATGAATAATCAGGAAGTGGAGACTTGTAAGAGCTCCCTAAGTCTGTGGGGACATGCCCTCAGAGAGGGTTATGAGACACTGGCCCCTTGGTATTTGTCTCCATGCATATGAGATAGAAGGTTTTCTTCACCACATGCCTCTGCCACGATGCATGGCCTCACCAGAAACTCAAAGCAGTGGGGCCTCCAACACAGAATGGCATCTGCAAAACCACAAGACAAAAGAAACCCTTTCTCCTTGTAGGTTAATTAAAATAATAAAAGTCAGCTAATGCACCATGTTCTGTGATAAATTAGGGGAAGTTCAAAGTTACATGTGAAAATACAAAGACATATTTTATTGACGAAGAGAGATAAGGAAGACCTCCCATGGGGAGTGACAAGGAAGCCTAACTTACCATAAGACAGACAAAAACATGGGAATGAATGTTGTTTGGAGAGGCGATAACAACAGAAAGTGTGGATGGCTCCCACCAAAAGATTTTGAGAATGGAATGGGAAGTTAATGTAGACTGATACAATACAATGCTATAGTAAAGTATCTTTTACTATAAGGGACTCCAAAGTAGAGCTTCTGAAAGTCAGTAGTAAGCAGTAGAAGAACCCAGAAAAGGGGATTGAAGTGCTATAAGTTACCTTTCATGAAAATCACTTTGACTGGATGGAGAGATGGCTTTAGCAGTTTAGGCGTTTGCCTGTGAAGCCAAAGGAACCAGGTTTGGTTCCCTAGGACCCATGTAAGCCAGATGCACAAGGGGGCACATGTGTCTGGAGTTTGTTTGCAGTGGCTGGAGGCCCTGGCATTCTTTCTCTGTCTCTCTACCTGCCTATTTCTGTATCTTTCTCTCTTTCTCTCTCAAATAAATAAATATAAAATATTTTTTTAAAAATCACTTTGACTACTTTATAATTTATCCATAGCAGAGAAAGCCAAAGATGTAAAAACTGTGGCAATGAAGATTTTACATAAATAACAAGGATGTGATAGTGAGCTAAACTTGAATTGTAGATCTGGATTTTTAAAACACTTGCAAGGGGAGAAAAATCAAGTTTGAGAAATTCCTCATAAAATGTCATGACTTGATCTCTATTGAAATATGGAAGTGGAGATGGGAGTATCGAGTGGCAGCCTTCATTGTGATGGGGACTCAGGGGAAGCAGCAACTGTAGGAGGCGAAGAAGGAAGGTAGGGTTTAGTTGGTGGAAGTGAAGCATGAAGAAGCCATCTCAGAGAAGATTCCCAAACCCAATAGGAATACAGGTGTTTTGTGCCTTGGGAACAGAACTAGCATTCTTTGGTATGGAAAGAATCAGTAAAGAGACAGTCGTGAACCAGACAAGGTGGGATTTCACAGACTGAGAAGAATGGCAGCAGACAGCCAGGATCACTCCTGTTTAAGTAGGATAGCAAGGACCCTGAGATGGAGCTTACAACAAAAAGAAGCCAGAGTAATTGGGCACAGCAAGAGTGGAGACTCCCCCAAATTAAAGGGATGCTTTACAAAAAGTAAGGTATAGCCAAGAGTTTTACCAATTGTTATAATACCAGTTAGTGGGTTGGAAACATTGGCCATTGATATTGTCCAGAGACAAGTAATTGATTGCTTCTGTCAATGAGTGCTTGATTTGTTGCTAATCAACAGGAATCAAGTTAATCTTATCTAATCATGAAGTTGCAGCCTGGCTGCAGAAGTTAACTGCCCAGACTCAAAGACTCAAGGAACTAGCAAATACGGAATAAATGGGAGAAGTTCTAGGATAAACATTACTTGAAAAACTACTGAGAATGTTTTATTGCTAGTATGAAGGAAGCAATGAAAAGTGTACAGAACACACAAAACAGAGTGGCCATCACAGAAGTCCATGGTAGGCAGCGTGGGCGGGAGCAACACAGGAACTCACTGCTTTGGACCAGTGTCCCGCTGAGTGACTGGATGGCATCACGGGAAGTGTTGCATTGGAGGCACTGGTTTTGCAGAGTTCACTTTGGAAACATCACATTGAGGTGGTGCAGGCTGTCAGGTGAAAATATCTGGGAGCCCTCAAGTCCAGATTTTAGCATGTGAATGTACATCAAGGAATGTCTGGAATGTTTACAGAAGTTAAACAGGGTCGCCCCATGTCAAACACACACAGAATGACAGTTTGGCTCAGTGCTGTTAAAGCATTTTATTCGGTTCAATTTTGCTATAAATGCACCACAATAGGAAGACCTGCAGCTGCTCTTGGCACAGAGGTCCACTGAGCCCCAAATTTAAATAATGTGGGTCGTTCAGTGGAGGCTTTCTCTACATGGAATCTCTTTCTCTTGGCAATTTATACTTGGAATTCACTCAACTCTCTCAACACCAGTGAAACAGATGCAATTCTTGCTATGACTTCTTGTATTAGAAAATCAGGTCACTGAAAATTGTTCAAGATCCTGTGACTAATTATGTGATAAACCAGGATCCAAGGTTAAGAAGCCTGACATGAGAGTCAAAATCAGAAGCAGTAGGAAGAGTGAGGAAGAGAAGGAATGTTCAGAGTGACACCATACATAAAAAGAATGAATCTTCACCGTACCCCTTGTAGTCATGCTGTAAGACTTGCTAGGACTATGGAAAATGCTTTTTACCATGATGGCATTCATAAGTAGACAAATGGAGATGTTACTTAGGGAAAATGACCAACTCTGAGTCCCAGCATTTAATAAAACACGGCTCCTTATTTCTTTGTTCAGAACATCAGAAAGAGTTGTTTATAACAAAGAGCCTTGTCACATTGACTCAGGTCATTTTTGTCCTGATGGATCAGGAAGGGAATTAACTGTCTCTCTTGAAGATGTGCAAGCATTCTATTTCTTACTGTTCTTGTATTTACACACAATGTGATTTAAATTCAGTATGACATAAGACTTGAAACTGAAGCAATTTTGTACCGTCTCAATTTATCTAGGCTAGCTCCATATGTCTCAGGACTCCCTTGGCTGTGGCGTGTTTGAATAGGGTGTGAAATGATAGAACCGTGGAAGAGCAGGAGGACGAGGGTTGGCAATTCCCACTGCCACTTAACAGGTGAGGTCAATCCATATGTAGAGCCTGAGGCCATCACCGCCAGAGACACCTTGTGAGGTCAGGATGTAGGTAAACTTCAGCTCATGCTGTCAGGTGTCCTGTGAAGTCAACCTGGACACAGAGACGTGGCCCCGCTCTGTTGGTTGCCCTGTGAGGTCAGGATGCATGCTTTTGTCCTCCACCCCCATGAGTTGCCCATGAGTACAGCACAGTACCTGCGATGAAGCCTCAGCCCATCCTTCATGTGGGGAGCACATTGTGTGCCTCAAGACTTCAGTCTCACCCAGAAAATAGCTGTCACCCTGCTTCTCTTGGATCACCTCAGCAACCCCTTCTCTGAATCAGCTGCAATCATTTCCACAGCTGAACATCGTGCATGAGTAGCTTCAGGAAACTCAGAGAGACTGCATGACTATTAAAACCAAATTGGAAGTGCAAACCCCAACAGGCTTATCACCTTCTATGTTAATGTTGTTGATGGTGGAGTTTGGTTTATTTGGTTACTCAGTGGTAAGTGGATATATTCATGGTTTACTTCCCCATTTTTTTCTTTACTGTTTTTTACATTTGATTCAAATTTGTTTATGTTTTTATACTTTGTAATATTACAGTAGTTTAGTTTCTTCATTTGGGTGTTTTTATAAGTACTTGCAATTTTATATACCAATTATTAACCGATTTGATTTTAGTCTTATTTTTTACCAGAAAAAATCCTTTATACCCCCTTTCCTCTGTTCTCTCCTGCTCCATATTACAACCTAAATACTGACATCTATTGATTAAAAAAATCTATGAACCACACCTTCTCTAACTAGTACCCTAGCACTGCCATCTCTAAACAATACTGAAGACAATAATGTAATGCAGTGGAGTCTCCTGAAGCTAAGCAAAGTCATGATTGCTGATAAATACATAACGTGCACCACAGCAAATCCCCTCTGGAGAACTGAGGAAAACATAATCAATTTAAAAATAATCAATGATAATATCAAAGATTCAAATGAGCAAATGAAGAAAATCAGAAAGCCTACCCAAGTCCTTGAAGAGACAGTCTGCAAAGCGAAAGAAACAGTAAGTTACATTGGAAAATCTGAAATGTTGCAGCCAGGTTTGCATTGTTGGTAGAAATCACCCAACCAAGAGTAGCTTGTGGGAAAAAGAGGTTGATTTTGGCTTACAGGCTCGAGGGGAAGCTTCATGATGGCAGGGGAAAACGATGGCCTGAACAGGAGGTGGACATCATCCCCTGGCCAACATAAGGTGGACAACAGGAACAGGAGAGTGTGCCAAACACTGGCAAGAAGAAACTGACTATGACACCCATAAGTCCACCGCCAACAATACACTCCTTCCAGGAGGTGTTAATTCCAAATCTCCATCAGCTGGGAACCTAGCCTTCAGAACACCTGAGTTTATGGGGGACACCTGAATCAAACCACCACACTAACTATGAAGGATAAATTCAGCAAGAAAATTGAAACACTGAAAAATAACCAAAAGGAATTCAAGAATTGAAGGAATAATCAACCAGATTAAAAAAAAACACATCCAAGAGCATCACCGCACCACCAGTAGACAGGACCATGCAAAGAATGAGCGCACAAAGGGAAGACAGAGTCAAGATAGTAATGCAGTCAGACACACAGAATGAAGAAAAAACATCAAGGAGCACAACCAATATTTCCAAGAAGTCCGGGATGCAGTCAAAGACACAACCTAAGAATTTGTGCAGTAAGAGCAAGAGTTGAGATAAAATAAAATAAAAAAGGGATAGATGGATTATTTGTCAATGTTGCAGCAGAGAATTTCCCAAACCTCGAGAAAGAAGTTGACATCCAAACACAATATTCATTCAGAACCCCAAACACATATGATCAGAGAGGAGCTTCTCTACAACACATCACAGGGAAGATGTCAAAAATATAAAGTAGAGGAATAAGATGAGAACCTATAAGGGAAAGTAGACAGCAATTTCTGGTGTGCCTGAGAAAGACTTGTAGGGTGCCAATCTCCATGCCCATCATGCCCACTTTGTGTGGATCTGTGGGCTGTCTTGCAGGTCTGTCCTTCACTTTCTTCCATTTACTTTCCGTTACTCCTGGAACTGGATTTTCTGAAACCACATGATTCAGACTGAAGGTCACCAAGGACAGATTAGAGTTGGGCACTTTATGCAACCCACAGCAAGCAGTCTAGTCTGTGACTTGGGTTGAGACATCATCTCTGAGAATCAACCTTGAGCTTCCTCATTCACTACCTCTTCAGTTCTATAATACAACGCACATCACTTGGTCCCTTGTCTGTTTAAACTCTCCTGGATAAGTATTGCCACAAGGAACTTAAACCAAGTGTAAGTTAAAATGTGTGTTTTGTGGCATGCTACAGAAGAACCCAACTTGGAAAACTGAAGGCTTGGATTAATGAGGCCCAACAAACATAGTTTAATGACTCAGAATATTCATTTTAAAAACCATAATAGTAGACTCAAAAGCAAAGCAGAGCATATATGTAACACTGATGTTCTTCTAGCCCCCTCTTCCACAGTGTTTCCTGAACCTTGGAGGGCTTGATAGAGTGTCTCATTTATTTTATTTTCTTCAATGTGGTGGATTTTGAGTCTAACCAGTACCCACAGCCAACATTAAAAAGAAGTATCTCTGGTCAGTGGGGTGAGCAGAACTCATATTGTTTCCACCCGCTCCACGGTGTTCCCTTATCTCTGGTGGGTATGATAGAGATGTCCCATTTAGTGCTGAGCATTCAACAATTCTCACTTCTCATTACCTTGGCCAGTCTTGAGTCTCTCAAGTCATCTTCACCATTTTTTGCCAATAAGTGAAAAAAGCTTTTTTAAGCAAAAATGAGAGCAGCACTAACCAGCCTCAGCAGCTCAGGAGGAGGGGAAACCCCTGTGACACTCCTGTACGACGGAGCAACAGGACAAGGTTTATAGCTGTGATGCTCATCTGCCCTGGGACTTGGATATGCAAATCGGAACCCAGGTAAGGTTCTCCTTCCAAGGAACAGGAGCTGCATTATCCAATGCTGAAGCGATGGGCAGGGCCACTGACAGAAGTCGAGGTCTTGCTGCCTGCTGCTGCTCATGGGCCAGAGGGGAGGAGCAGCAGGCCCCAGCTTCCAGGTAGGACCCAGCAGCACAAGCACTGAGACAAGGTGATTCTAACTCTTAGGTGACGCTCCAGTAACTCTCTGATGCACTTTTATTTCTACTATCATTTTCCTTATATTTTCATTTTACTTTTTCCAAACTTCTGCTGTTTTTTGATTTATAATTCAAAGTGGAAAATAAAATTTGTTTGGATTAAGAATAGATAACACGAACTCCCCCTCATAAACATGAGCATGGCTTCTCTGTGACCACCACACTCTTAAGTCCTATGGACAGGTCTAGTTGTACCCACTTGGTGGTTGCCTTCCCTTTCAAGAAGATGAGCTATGAATAAATACAGGGACTTCTCTTGCCACAGAGTAAAGTCAAGATAGTGTCCTTTATCTATGAGTGAAGAAGTTTATTTTCTACCTGACAGAAAATTTTGCAACTTGAATTTTTTAAATGTATTTTGTTGAATTTTGGAATTTTTGGTGATTTCTTAATAGGAGTAATATGTGTGGCTTCTCTGCTTCTCTCATGGCTGCTCACCTTCAGAATAAGAGTCCTTGAATTATGTGTGTGTGTGTGTGTTTTTTTTTTTTCCTGAGATAATGAAACAGAGAGAGAGAGAGATTTTGAGAAAGATGGTAAGTAGATTCTATGCCAATCAATGAACAGTCTACTTTTGTTCACACGCTGAAAACTAGACAGGTAAGGATTCTATCGACTTCAATATTTAGAAAATAAAAATTGTTCTCACTACATCCTACTTTATTGAAGTAAGTGGTAGGCTGCAAATTTCTTTTGCCTTCATTACCTGTAAATACAGTCTGTAGAACAAACAATCATTCACATAAGAACAAATGGACACTATTTATTAAGGGCATTTTATAGCAGGGGAATCAGCCACTATCTGCAGTGCTAGAGATTTAAAGGCAGACAGGGAATGTATTTATATCTGGTGTAGGGATGTGAGCCTTCAGACGTGCTCAGGTGCAAAGTCTGTGGTGCTGGGGTACAGGAGGGGGCTAGGGACAAATGAGGCACCTCTGTGACTGGTCCGGGAGCACATATGTGCTTCTTTAGTTGATTCTGAGACAGAAACAAGGGAAACATAAAGAAAACGGTCACCCACTGACCAAGTTCTGACCATTGTGGGTCCACTATTATAGACTTTGGCTTTACTTTTTGAGCTGATTTCTGCATGTTTTGGGTCAGGCTGCTTTTGTCATTATAGTCTACCCGCTGTTCTTTTGTATGCCTGTTGTAATTCCATCCACTTTCAAATCCTTGAAATCTCTAAAATGTCTGGTGTGGTATGACATATTCTCCTTTCAATGATACTCTGGAATTGCTAATATAATATAATATAATATAATATAATATAATATAATATACAGCTTGTCATAGTTTCAATTATATTTTAGAATCATAACAAGAAAATACATAAGCTTATTTTTACATGTTAATTTGAAGCTGGATGAGAATATATACCTTGTGTTTTTTCACTTGGTAATATACAAACATAGAATCATTTGTTCAATGACTAAATTTGTATATTGTAAACATATTCATAAATTTTTCAGTGTTTCAGAAATCAGACTATGTTTTGCTCCTGTAATTTCTCAGTCAATTCTAACCTTAAAGTTCTAGGAATTTTTATTTTTTATTTATTTTTATTTATTTATTTTTTGGCTTCTGGGGATCTTGATAGATACTCCAGGTCTGGCTTCTAACTCATGATCCTCCCGCCTCTGCTTCTAAAGTTCTTGGATTATAGACATGAGCTCACAACCTGATTTCTCTTTTCCCCTGAATGTTTGATTTTACTGTGTTCTATTTCCTCTTGATCCTACTAAAGTTTCATATTCAGTCTTTCTGACACCACTGTTAAAAAGTTTATAATTTCCCTATGTGTATTCTAACTATTTTCTCTCCATATAAATTTACTTGGACATAAAAATGATTCCCTGATTCCTTCAAAATTCACTAATTTTCCTGTTGTTCATTTGCTTCTCATTTGGTGTATAGTGGAGGTCGTTATTTAATATCTCATGGAAAAGTGTCAAGTAAATTTTAGTTTCTACCAAGTGTGGTGGCTCATGCCTTTAATCCCAACCCTTGGGTAGCAGAGGTAGGAGGAACAGTGAGTTTGAGGACACCTTGAGACTACATGATGAATTCTAGGTCAACCTTGACTACAGTGAAACCATATCTCAAAAAACAAAAACAAAAACAAAAACAAAAACAAAAATAGATGAGTAAAGATTAGTTTCCCTTTTTTGCTGATGACACCTTATTAGAAAGAACTAACTTTCATATCTTTACTTTTTAAATTTTTATAAATGATTTAAATACTAATCTTTATTTTTTAATTTTAAATAATTAATTTTATGACTGCCTTTGAAAAAAAATGCTTCTAAAGTGGGCACTGTGGCTTATGACCATGTTCTCAAAACTGGGAACTCTGAAGTAGGAGAATTGTGAGTGTAAGGACTGTCTAATTACATAGCAAGACTGTATAACAAAAGAAAAAATAAAGAAGTTGACTTCTTATTTTCTTTTAGGCTCATTTTTGAAAGTCTTTTCATTATATATTGAATCAAAATCATGTTCCAGTTTTAAGGAATTTTCTCTACATATTTATGATGATTAGGAAAAATCGATGGTATATAATATATAGTTTTGTTCATCAGTACCAAGAATTGCATTTTCATGATTTTTAAATTGCATCTATTTTTATCCATACTTACCTCAACATGCTATCACCTAAGTACAAGAATTTCCTGTTTTTAATCAAATCATCTATAAAAAAAACCATAGTACACAAATCAAGAAAAAGTTATGTGAAGGAGAGGAAGATTAAAATATATTGTTTGTTGGGCTGGAGGGATGGCTTAGCAATTAAGGTACTTGCCTGCAAAGCCAAAGGACCCTGGTTCAGTTCTCCAGGACCCACATAAGCCAGATACACAAGGTGGCACATGCATCTGGAGTTCATTTGCAGTGGCTGGAGGCCCTGGCGTGCTCATTCTCTCTGCCTCTCTTTCTCTCTTTCTCCCTCTTTCTCTCTCTCTGACTCTCTTGAATAAATACAACATTAAAAAAATTAAAAATATGTATATTTTTTGTTAGATACTGTTAGTAAGCAAGAATTTGAATATGTGCATAGTGAAATTTTCCCTTTATGTCTGACTACCTATTCATTTCCTTCCTCACAGTAAACTAATGTTCTTGGCTCATTATAGAGATATCCTGTCTCTGGAGATAGTCTAGCAAAACTAAAAATCCTTGAAGACATGTTCACAAATGTCTTTCAGGAGACTCTAGACCCAATCAAAATTGCCTGCATATTATCCAAATGCTCAACATTTTGAAAGTATTACAGAAGTTTAAACCAAAAGTCATCAAACTAGAAGAGGGACGAACTAAAAAGAAGCTCAGTGGACAGAGGTAGAAAGAGGAACAAAAGTAGATATCAGAGGGGGATTATGACCCAATTACACTGTGTTCATGCGCAAAAATTGTCAATAGGATGTTTAAAAAGAAATGACAATATTGACCATCACAATATATATAATAATTACTTTTGAAAATTATTTATCATCCATGATGAGTGAACTTTTCATTTGTGTAACTATTTTATATACCTATATACATGGTATAGAAGTTACTTTCCTTGGGGCTGATGTGATGGCTCAGAGGTTTAAGGCACTTGCTTGCAAAGCCTGATGACCCAGATTCTATTCCTAGTACCCACGTAAAGCCAGGTGCAAAGTAATGCATGAACTCTAAATAATTAAATATTTTTTTTCTTCACAAAAAGCTATTTTTCTTACTCATTTGACAAAATATCTCCCAATAAGCAAGCAACTAAGTGGAGGAAGGAATCACTTGGGTTTACAGTTTGCGGGGTATCTTCCATTCTTGTGAGGAAGACGTCATGACAGGACCATGATGCGGCTGGTTATCTGCAATCCACAGTTAGAAAGCAGAGACAACGAACACCAACACCGAGCGTGGTCTCGTCTTTATATTTACTTTGGGACTCCATCCATGGAACGGGCCTATTCACTGCTGGGGGTAGGGTCTCCCCATCTCATTTTACCAGCTCTAGAAAACCTCTCACAGATATGCCCAGAGGTTTGTGACTATAGTGATTCTAAATCTCATCAAAATTCACTCTCATACCCATGGTCCTACAGAAACTTCTCTGGTAAAACGAGGTAGCGAGTAGCAAAATTTCAAAAGCCCCATTATTAATTATGGCAGCTCACTTCATATGATACTCTTTAATTTTTTGTTTATATCTATTTATTTATTTGAGAGTGACAGAGAGAGAGAAAGAGGCAGATAGAGAGAAAGAATGGGCACTGCCAGGGCTCCCAGCCACTGTAAACGAAGTCCAGATGCATGTGCCCCCTTGTGCATCTGGCTAACGTGGGTCCTGGGGCATTAAGCTTCGAACTGGGGTCCTTAGGCTTCACAGGCAAGTGCTTAACCGCTAAGCCATCTCTCCATCCCATTTATTTTTACATCTTTTTTTTATATATAAAGGTTGTGCTCTTAGACCTCCCCTCCCCAGTCTTGATTCTGCTGAGGGTCTTTGCTGGGGTTATTGGTACTCATTGTCGGACCAAGAGGCCTCAGACGGGGGGGAGGGTGGTTACAATGCCTCAGATTATTCCCACCCATGCTGAGGCTCTTACCATCTTTCTGCCTCCTCTTCAGCAATGTTCCCTAGCCTTAGTGGGCATGATAGGGATCTGATTCAGTGTTGCTTTCTCTATAGCCTCTGTATCCCTGTTTTATGAGGTTAGTGAGTGACCACAGTGCCTAGACCTGATTTCAGTCGAGTCATGAGAGCAGTGCTTCATGTCACTGCTTTCTCTGGAGTGACTTCTGGGCCTCAGAAAATAAGGTAAAGAGGACCCATCTCATGCTAGGGACTTGACTCTGTTCTTGAGGTTGATGTATCCTGGTTCTCCCCAGTATTCTCCACCATCTGTAAGATAGAACACATCCCCCCAACCAAAGATGAGAGCAGTCTGAATTACAGGGCATAAGCCTAGTTATTAGGGAGACGCAGAGAGACTGACTGATGTATATGTCTACTCTTCTTAAAGGGCAGTTGAGGTTCTTTCTGGAGCCCACAGGCTTCCCATCCTAGGATATCTGTCTTGACTCCTGGAGCCAGTTATGCGCTCTCCCGCGCTGAGTGGGTCTCATGCCCAGTCTGTGAGCAGTTAGCTACTTGCATCAGCTGTGGGCCACTACTGCACAAGTGTGTACTTCTTGCTTGGCTGGTTGATTTTATAACTGGCAGGACTCACGCTTAGCCAATCTGTTGCAGGCTTTGCACTCCAGCTGCTTTCGTAGCCCTTTCCGTCACACAGCCAGGATTCCTTCTCGGTTCCAGCACGGTCACTTTGTCTCATGACCACAGGCTACGGTGCCTTTACTGACAGCGACTGCTTTCTTAGCTCTTACAGGAAACCAGGTGTTGTGGCTATGACCTGTACTATTTGGGGGCCCTTGTGTCTCCCTGACCAACAACTCACTGTGGGGGGAACCCAATTCTGGCCCTAGGAATTACCTTTCCTAGCTTCATTCTAGTCCCATGTCTCTACCATTGATATCTACAGTAGCTTGCAACTACCTGATGCTGACCATGTTAGGAACCGCATATGCGAGAACAGGTGGCATTTGTCTTTCTGAGCCTGTGTGACCTTACTTTGATGGAGTCCCTCCAATTTTCTGCAAATCTAATTATTTAATTTTTTTACCACTAAATGGAATGCCATTGTGTACAGGTACCACATCTCTGTTAACCACTCATTTGTCGGTGGACATATGGGTTGATTCCAGTTCCTGGCTATTATGAACAGAGCAGCAATAAAAAAGGTTGAACACAAGTCTCTGTGGTATGTACAAGAGTCTTTAGTGTACATTCCCGAAAGAAGCATAACCTGGCCTCATGGCAGTTCTATTTTCGGCCTTTCGACGAATCTCCATCCTGATTTGCTTAGTGACTGTACAAGTGTGCACTCCTGCCAGCAATGCATGAGGTTCCTCTTTGCTCACCGTCCTGCCAGCAATGCATGAGGCTCCTCTTTGCTCACCGTCCTGCCAGCAATGCATGAGGCTCCTCTTTGCCCACACTCCTGCCAGCATTTGCCAGCATTTGATTGGCTGATGCTTGCAGTTCTGACTGGGGTGAGGTGGAGTCTCGTAGCCATTTTAATTTCCATCTCCGTAATGAATAGAGATGCCAACTATCCCTTTAGGTATTTAAGAGCCACATGTGTTTCTTCTGTTGAGAACTCTCTGTTCAATTCCCCACCCAAACGTTTGACTGGGTGCTTGAACTTTTTCTTTTCTTTTTTTTTTTTTTTAGGTTTTTGTGTGCTTTGTAGATTCTATATACGAAAACTTTGTTGAAGGTATAGCTGGTGAAGATTTTTCTCCCACTCTGTAAGTTGTCTATTGACTCTGCTGATGGTTTATTTATCTGTACAATGCAGTTTATTTTCACAAGGTCCTAGTTGTTGAGTGTTTAGCCTAATTCCTTGAGTTACTGGAGTCCTATTCAGAAAGTCAGTTCTCTATGCCTGTATACCAGAGTGTACTCCCTACTTTTTCTTCTAGTTGGTTTAGAGTTTCAGGTCTTCTGCTGAGGCCTTTGATCATCTGGAAGTGACTGTTGCACAAGGTGAGAGGAGGAGGCCCTGCTGGAGCCCTCCGCATGCGGCTGCCCAGTTCCCCCAGCACTGTTTCCCGCAGATGCTCTCTTTGCTGCTCCACTGAGCTCTTCTGGCTGCTTTGTAAACAACGAGATAACTGTAGTAACTCAAAGTCACACCTGGACCATTAATTCTATTCCACTGGTCTATGTACCTGTTTTTTGTTTGTTTGTTTGTTTTTGGTTTTTCAAGGTAGGGTCTCACTCTAGCTCAAGCTGACCTGGAATTCACTATGTAGTCTCAGGGTGGCCTCGAACTCATGGTGATCCTCCTACCTCTGCCTCCCGAGTGCTGGGATTAAAGGCGTGCGCCACCACGCCCAGCGATATGTACCTGTTTTTATGTGAGCCCTGCTGTTTTCGTGGCTAAGGCCTCACAGCAGAACTGGAAATCAGGCACGGCAGTGCCACCACGGGCATTCCTTTTGCTCATTTTTGGCTCTCTGTGTTCTTTTGTGCTTACATATCAATTTTGAGGCTTTTTGTTTATTTTATTTTGCAACTCTGAAGAATGTTGATGGGATTTTGATTGGAATTGCATCGAATCTGTGCATTGTTTTCGGTAGGATGACCATCTTAACATTGTGAGTGCATCCAACCAAGAGCGGTGAAAGTTGTTCCGTCTTCTCATGTCTTCCTCTGGTTGTTTCCTGGAAGTTTTCATGTTTTTCTTGTACAGGTCTTTTACTTCTTTGGTTACAGAGATGCCAAGGGATTTAGTTTTTTGTGGGTATTATAAACAGGACAGCCTTCCTGATTTCTTTTTCCATATTGTTGTCATTGACATATATGAAGGATAGTGAGTTTTGTGGGTTTATTTTATGTCCTGCCACTTTGCTGAAACGTTTGTCACTTCTAGTTTTTTCTTTTTCTTTTTCTTTTTTTTTTTTTTGTGGAGTCTTTTGGTTCTTTTTTAAAATACCATGTCATCTTCCCACACTCACAAGTGTTTTTAAACATAGTACTTGAAGCCTTAGTTCAAACAATAATATAAGAGAAAGAGATAAAAGATATGTAAATTGGAAAGGAAGAAGTCCAACGCCCTCTCCACACACGTTTGTATTTTTATAACTGCATTATGTGCCAATATGTTTATACATGAGTTCCTTGGAGGGCCACCCAAGGGAAGACCATATTGAAATAGGCAGGCTTCACTGGACTCTCATAGGGATAAGTTCTCAAGCTCACCGACCCCACTCGTGTGGCAATGTGGCTCATTTTTAACTGAGTGCTCCTTGTCCTAATAACTCACATGCATCACTGTGTACATTTCTGCCATGTCACTTAACAAAAGACAGTGATAATTTTATTTGAAAGGTAAACTAAAATTATTCCTAAACTTCCAAAGTTGTGAAGTAATGTCCACTTATTCAGATAAGTTGGCATCATTATTTTTCATTAGACTTTTTTCACATCTTTAAGATAACCAAATGTTTCTCATTAAACTGTAAGTGACATAGGCAATGAACAATGATGAATACATTCTATGGTATCATTGCCTAACACACAAATGTGAAAGGTAATGCTTGTCCACGAGTGATGAGTCATAAGCCTTTGAGCCTAAACTGACATGTCTCAAAGACAAGGTTACATGTGAGTCCTCATATTGGCCACAACAGAACTTTTGCTTATACTTCCATTTTCTTCTGCAAAATGTAAGGTGCTATGCAATCTAGTTACTAGGGTAGAATATCTGTTCACCAGGTAGATGACAGACTCTTCATAAACAGCAAATCCTTCCAGAGAATAGCCGAGGGTAATAGGTGAGAGCTGCTCCTTCCTTAGACTACCCCAAACACTCACAGATTGTCACAGAGTAAAGCCCATAGAGCAGGAGTGGAAAATGAAGAAAGGGTAGAGAGGATAGCTCAATGAGATGCTGACATTAATTCTTCTTTTAAGTTTACTATTTTTTTTTAATTTTCATAGCTTCACCCATGTACACAATACATTTGGATCCCATTCTCCCTCATTATACTCTCTCATACTTTTCTCACTAGCCTTCTTATTCCCATTTAAATCTCAATCATCTTACTGAAAGATAAGATTTCCCAACTCCCAGCAATCAACAGTTGTCATTAGCTACTGTAGGAGGTATGGGGGTCTCTTGAATCACTTTGCCATCCCTGATGAAGTATTGACAGGCTATACATTATGCAGTAAAAAGATCACATCTGCTGTGAGTTCATGAGGGTACTGGCGATTTTGCTTCTAGAAGACTGCATTCCACAGCCCCTCTGCCCATCCTCTTGGTCTTGCATTCATTCTGCTCCCTCTTCAGTGAGGTTTCCTGAGCCATGGACGGGGTGGTTTAGACATTACAGTTAGTGCTGAACTAGTCACTTTCTCTTGGTTACTTTTCCAGTTAGGCATTTTTACATTAATCTCTGCTACTTATATAAAGAAACCTTTATGATTCAGGCTGCAAGCAGTCCCAATCATTGGGATCAAACATAGATGTTTAAAGGCAGTCTGATATGCTATCCATTTAGCATAACCTCAGTACTGGGTTCACCCCTAGGGCCTATGTGTCTAGCTAAAGGCTTTGTGCCAGATTTATAATACCAAGCTAAATATTGTACAAAAAAATGATTTCCCACCTGTGGAGTGGGCCTGAAATACAATCGGATAACAGTTGCTTACTTCCATAATTTTTGTGCCATAATTATACCAGTGGGCAAATCTTTACTGGAGAAGGAAGGAGGTAATGGCTGGAATGTCAGGTAAGTGTCTAGTTACTCCCATTACTCCTACTAATAATAATTCCATTATCATTAATATGACCATTACTATAGACTTAGATACCACTCTACTGTTATGCTAAATGATTTACCACACCACTGTTACTGGGGCAAGGTGATCTCTGTTCCATGAAGGTGACAGGGTCAAATTATGTCCAGAGGAAAAAACCTTCATACAACAGGAAAGGATGGTGTAAAATTGGAGTCTACTGTCATTCTTTAATATGTGGATAACCAAGTTTTCCAACACCTTTTTACTTAAAGGTATATATTTCCTGAATTTTGTGAATTTGGTATCTTTATCAAAAATCAGCTAAACAAATATTTGTGAGTAAAAACTTTATTATGTTTGGAAATCTCTAAATTTTGAGAAATAGCATATTTCCACCAATTTAAGAAGAGTCTTGTTATAACCAATCACTTAGCATTTCTTTGACCTAACTGGCTCTACTTCAGATCTTCTCTTAAACTTAAAGCTAATCATCTTTGACTGAGGGTGGATGCATATAGCCCCTATTGTTATCGTGTTACCTAAAGAAATTCCAAGTCTTATGCCAGTTTTAGGGACGGTATTCTGTGACAAAGTGCTGAGAAACATTTTAGTTTCTTTCCTTATACAGTTTGCATAGATATGTTTTGTATGCATGATAAAAACCATTTGATTTGGAGAATTTGCATCCTAAAAATTATACTGGGTAGAAATAAAATAGCATAGGGATGAAACAATACTGGAAACCTTAAATATTACTGTTTGAAATATAGCATGGGATAGTACAGTGGAAATTAGTTTGTCAGAACCTACTAACATTGAATATATGCATACTGACTCAACTAAAAAATAATATCTGAGTGTGACATCTCACACCTGTCTTTTCAGCACTAGAGACCCTGAGGCAGAAGAATTTCCATGAGTTTGAGACTAGCCTGGAGTGCATTGTGAGATCCTAAACAGCCTAAAATGAGATCCTGACAAAAAGAATCATAACAACAGTTACAAGAAAATACAGCTAGGTATTTATAATAGCTTTAACCATTGAAGCGTACAATATGTATCTTTATCAGAGTAAATAAATTTTGATACATATAAATTATACTACGATGAGATAAAATTTTACCATGCATTGATAAATGTAATAAATACAAACTTGAGAAAAATATCTCATCCATATGCACACTATTCTAAATATATTATATTTCAATAAAACTGTGATTAAGTATCCTGAAATAAGCTATACGTTCCCCAATTTTTCAGTGGAAATCTTTTTATATTTTTTTATATTTTATTTATTTATTTGAGGGAATGAGGAGAAAGAGAGAGAGAGAGAGAATGGGCACACCAGGGCCTCCAGCCACTGCAAACACACTCCAGATGCATGCACCACCGTGTGCCTCTGGCTTACATGGGTCTGGGGAATCAAACCTAGGTCTTTTGGCTCTGCAGGCAAGGGCCTTAACTGCTAGGCCATCTCCTTGCACCTCCGTGGAATTCTTTACTAACTTAGAGAGTGAAGCTGAAGTATCTGTCTCAAGCTCTAATTTCAAGTAATTGATATAAATTTGTAATACACTCAGTTTTCCATTTTAATTGAGAGAGAGAAAGTGGGGATTGTAGACGGGGACAAAGTAAGCCTACCACACATTTCAGCTTGTCCTCACACATCCTGACCATGCTGACTAAAATAAAATCTTACATCCCAATAGAGCTAAGCCTGCATGACATGCCAGGTAAGGACAGAACACAATAATGAAAACTTTATTTTAAAAAAGGCAAATCCTTGCTCAGGTCTTATCAATAACTGTCTGGGATTTTTCAAAGTCTGATAGCTTTAAAGTAAGAAATAGTTCCGTGTTTTATATTAAAATAGACCACTGGGGAAAATCTGAAATGTTATCTATCCAAAATTTCATTTTTATTAAAATGGTGTTAAAATACTGACCTTATACACTTGTGCTCATTAAATCAAATGGTGAGTGAACAGTGTCTGTGTAAGAACTGGGCATGTGGCAGAGGCTAAATCAGTGCCCAGCCACCTCTCACACCCTTCATCACTTTTCTTCATCCTCTTTGCTTTTTCCTTTCAAAGTAGAAACCCACCTTCCGACAGGGAAGATAGTGACTTGAAGTGTGAAGCACTTCTGCGCTTTCTCTGTCATCTGTCAGGAGAAGGGGCCATGGGCTAACTTCTAGACTAACAAATGCAGGCACCAGGAGGGCTGGAGGCACCATTTCTTCTGTTGCCTCTGACATCCTGGTCCCTTTCTACTGTTGATGCCAGGAAGGGAGCAGCGACGTCTCCAGGTCTACCGGCCGACGATGACACAAGAGCTAAGGCAAGACCCCCAGGATCACAGGCCAGCAACCAGATGAAGAGCCTGTGTTCAGGGCCTTCAACCCACCTCGGTGTGGCTGCTGAGCTCCAGACATGACCGCTTCTCAGCTTAGCCTTCTCAGACCCCATCCGCCCTTGCCTTCTGTTCCAGAGCTTTAAAACCTAAGCACTACTTTCCTGGATCTCGTAGAGACAGAAGACACAAAACCCTCCCAGAAGACGACCACACTGCTATCCCGTTTGGAAGTGAAACACAGAACTTTCTGGAACTCCGCAGTCAGTTTAAGAGGCCCACCGCACCCCTCCCTGCTGCTTGACCTGAGCTCTTATCTATAGGCCCTCCTGCTTACACCTCATCCCTCGTCCCTGCTGCAGCAGAAGGGTACCCTCTAGGTCCCCTCCCACCCACTTGGCCAGTTAAGAGCCGGAACAAAGTTCATTTAAAGTGAAAGTAAGGGGCAAGGGGCAGAGACCTAGTGACTTCTTGTGGGAGGAGGGAATCCAGAAACTGGAATCCACTACGGCTGATGATACACAAACCTTTATTGGCTGAGCGAAGCCCAATGACTTGATTGGTTATCTCAAGCAGGCAGAGACGCGGGCGTTGGCTGGTCCACAATGCATTTTGTAGTGACTATGTCCTGTAAATTCACCCACGCACGGGAGAACCGGGAAGTGAACTCCTGTGCCTGCCAGCTTTATTTGATATCTCAGAACACTTCGGCAAAGAGCCCCTTTCCCTATGGCTTTACTTAGCAGGGGAAACTACCTGGTTCCGATGATCCCTCAAGCACAACCCCCGCACTGTCGGGAAATCCAGAAGCCACTGGAATTTAAAGCCTTGGGGGCCATCTAGGTACTCAGTGGCCCCCCAGCACACAAGCTGAGTCATATGCAGTGAAAAGTTCACCCTCACCTGAAAGGTTATACAAGCAAGAAGTTCCCTTTGCCCTTGAGAAGTTTAAGGCCCCTTGGCTTCAGTGACCCACTGATGATGCTCTATCGAGGCATAATAATTCTCTAATCAATATTCCTCCCCAGAAAAACAAAAAGAAAAAAGAAATCCCTTTTCTCTACTAAACCGGCCTTTCTTTTTGATCAGTCTTTCTTTTGGGAGGCAATCTCGAATGAGTAGGACCAGCTTAAGCTCTGACGGTCAGCACTTGGCCTCGCAGCTTCGGCTGTCTGCCCTGCACTGCCCTCTGCTCGGGTGGGCTCAGAGGCAGCGGAGGGCCAGCGCTGATCCGTGGTGGAAGCACGGGGGAGGGGGCATCCTCAAAGACAAGATCTATGTTTCCCTCAGGCTGTCACCTGTACACACCCCCCCCCCACACCCCACACTTCAGTGTTCTCTCGTGTTCAGTGTGCAGCCCTCTCATAGCTTCCTTACTCAATGCTTTACTAAGATGACTGTGCAATGTTTGGCTATTTTATCATTTGAGCTTTTTTTTTTTCTTTTCTTTCTTTCTTTTTTTTTTTTTTTGAGGTAGGGTCTCACTCTAGCTCAGGCTGACCTGGAATTCACTATGTAGTCTCAGGGTAGCCTCGAACTCACGGAGATCCTCCTACCTCTGCCTCCCCAGTGCTGGGATTAAAGGCGCGCGCCACCACGCCCGGCTTTCATTTGAACTTTTGGATGTGCTAGTTTATTTCATCACTGGCCAAAAAAGATTGAATCCCAAAATCTGGCCATTTAATATTACTGCATAATGCACTGCAAAAGGTAAATTAATCAAAAACATGGAAATTAGCACACAGTTTCCATTTAAGGAAAAGACCACTGACATGAAAGAGAGGAATTAGGAAATCTCATTTGGATGAGCAATATACAAATTATTACGTTAGAATTTAAGTGCTTGGTCACCCAGTGCAAAGATAACATTGTTGTTGCTCTTGATGCTTTTGTTTGTGAAATATCTATGGGATTTAAAGTGTGTATTAGCAGCTCAACTACAAAATTGGTTCTTATTTACTATTCTAGACATATAAATCTTCTGCTCAGTCTAATACTGTTTTCAAAAACAAAAGGAAAAGGAAATTGTTTTAATCATTTTTAGTCAAATTTCTTTTAACATACTGTAACTTATAGCTATAGCTGATTGGGTCATGAAGAAACTTCAGATGGGTAAATGATAAAATAACATTACATGTGCTAGATATTTATCATCTACTGATTAAAATTAGATTTTACAGACAGTAAACTTGTATGCCAGTTGGGGAACAGTTCAATAAAAATAAATCATTACATAAAATATGACAATAACT
Source organism: Dipus sagitta (assembly GCA_036346955.1). Lineage (NCBI taxonomy): Eukaryota > Metazoa > Chordata > Mammalia > Rodentia > Dipodidae > Dipus > Dipus sagitta. The sequence continues at coordinate 40,114,287 of CM070784.1, forward strand.
TTGCATACATAATTCAGCAGCGGTGTTTTAACCTGTGAAACAGAGTGTATCTCACCTTTTTGAAGACAAAATAAGCTTGAACAATGACTTCTCCAGACATTAAACAGATTATTAAATATTTCAGCAGCTGAAGGTCTCTATGTTATCAACCAGGAAAAAGTCATTTCAATGAGGTATGTTTCATATTATCACATCAATATTTTAATGGAGAGTAAATTGTTTTCCTTCCCTCTGGTTTTAAATGAAGCCAACAACAAAATTAGAAATATGTACATATTTATGTTTTTGCTATCTTGATTATTTTCCTTATTATTTCAAGATCTAGGAATAAAATTGAACTTTGTGGTGATATGGTTCAAGCCCTCATCTACTGGTTCAACTCCAGAGACAGGCTATCTAGTACCTGATTGAACATGTTTAAAAATGTGGAATACATGGATGACCCAGGCCATTCTGGACTGTGGTCTTGATTTGTGTATACTCACCACAACTCATCTGAGATTCAATATGTCCAGTAGCAGTTTAGGATGTGGGGCCAATTTGGTTCCTAAGAGGAACCTTCTTGAATAATCATTGCTGTCTTTGAGGGAGTGGGTGTGTTCTCCCTCTTGGAGAGTAGTTACTGAAAGGTTGGGTTATAAAGAGAATCTGAAACCCAACCATGACAACACTGGGCTGCCAGAGTGCTGTAGTCAGCTTCTTCATCTTGCTGGGATAAACTTCCAAACCGGACATAGCTCACAGAGGGAAGGGATTTATTTCAAGCTTACGGATCCAGTGGAAGTTTCACAGTGGTGAAAGAAGCTGGATCTCTTTTATAGATCCAAGCTGAGAGACACAACCATGCTCAAGCCCCATAAGCAAGCTCAAAGCCAACCAGAATTAGCTGGACACCCAGAGCTCACTTTGCACATCATAGACTAGAATCCAGAGTTGCTCCCAGTAACACCTGGGGGCTGGACCCCAGCATCTGTCCACAGTGACAGCCTTTTCCACAGAGGCTGCTGGAAATCCAAGTTCCAAGCTTCATTTTTTTTTTATCATATGAGTCTATTGGGGGAAAATATATTCAAACTACCACACAGAGATAAGGGGTGAGATACCAGTTTTCCAAGTCTGCCCCTACTCTGCTCTTATGTGTCTTTCTGTGTCCTTAGACCAGGGCACCTGGTGTGAGTTTCCAATTACCCAGGCCCACTCCTACTCTACTTGCAGTTCTTTAAGTGTCCCTCACCCAACAGCGCTGGCACTGGGCCACCAGGGTTGAGGGGGTGATATTGCATTTCCACGGGTCTCCTCCTACTCTACTGGTGTGTCTCTCCACCACAGAAGCATCCAGGGAGATTATCAATTTCTCAGGTCCCCTCCTACTCCTACCACATGTCTGCAAATCCCCTGTGGCCCCTGGAGCAGCTGATCTGCTGATGGAGGACTGCTAGGGGTGAGAGGGTGAGATCTCAAATCCCAGGTCCTCCTGTACTGCACCTACCTATCTTTCAGGGGAACTATAGTTATATGCAGGTGAGTTCCCAGTCCCTCAGCTTGACACAACCCCACCTGTGCCCAAGCTTCCCTCACACCAGCCTGAGAACTCTAAGCCCTACAAGTGAGTTCACCATTACGACCAACCTTCCTTACTGCACCCAGCTCACTATCCCAAGCATTCCACTCATCACTTCTCACTGTGGTGATGAGAAGACAGCATCCACATTCCTTGCTTCACTGCATGTGTAACTCTGTAGTCCTCACTGGTGTTCCCCGCGCATGTGCACAGACACTCCACAGGTACACCCTACCCCTCCTAGGACTCTACTGCTACCCATATCAAGTCCAATATCATTGACAAGACAAACAGAATGTCTTCACGTGGGCTAATCCCAACAGGAAACCAAGGCAATATATTCCCACCAACAATGCCCAGCTCCAGAGCACAGGCCTACCCAGAGACCACTTTGAGGAAATTCCCAGGAAAGAATTTCAAAGAATGGTTATGGCAAATACAGATAATGAACTTAAAGAGGACAAAAATAGGGCTGGAGAGATGGATTAGTGGTTAAGCACTTGCCTGTGAAGCCTAAGGACCCTGGTTCAAGGCTCCATTCCCCAGGACCCACGTTAGCCAGATGCACAAGGGGGCGCACGCATTTGGAGTTCGCTTGCAGTGGCTGGAGGCCCTGGCGCATTCTCTCTCTCTCTCCCTCTCCCTCTTCCTCTCTCCATCTGTCACTCTCAAATAAATAAAATAAATAAACAAAAAATTTTAAAAACTAAAAAAAGAGGACAAAAATACGACAAAAATTCAAAAGAGAGTAAACAAACAACTCAATAGACACATGATGGAATTCAAAGAGGGCGTCAAGAAAACATTTGAATCATTTCCAAGAGAACATAATAAACTGTGTGAAATGAGAAAATTATACCAAGATATTGAAAAAGAAAAAAACAAACAAAAATGAAAACTATAAATCAAAAAAAAAGAGCCAAGGAAAGTCTTATTAATAGAATAGAACATGTGGAAGGCTTATAAATCAATAGCAAGATCAAAAATGCATATGAGTAGAACACAAGAGAAATAAGGGTCACCCTGAAAAAAAAAAAGATATTCTCAGTATAGATATACAAACCAAACAAAAATATATTCTGGCTGGGTGTGATGTTGCATGCCTTTAATCCCAGCACTCAGAAGGCAGAGGTAGGAGGACTGCTATGAGTTTGTGGTCACCCTGAGACTACATAGTGAATTCCTCATTTCTAGGTCAGCCTGGGCTAGAGTGAGACTATAATTCAAAAAAAAAAAAAAAAAAACTTCAAATCAATGTAATGTAGAATATTTTAAATAAAACTATAGAAGAGTTTTTCCAAAATCTAGGAAAACTGATGTCTACCCAAGCTATAAGAGTCATACACAACATCAAATAGAGCCAGAAAAGAAATTCATTATGTCACACTATAGTCAAAGCACTATTGTGGAGTGGGGAGGAAGCAAGTTAAAAAAAAAAAAAGTAAAAACCCTAAATACACAGAACAAAGAAAGAGTATTGAAAGTTTCAAGAGAGAAGCATCTTGTCACATATAAAGACAAGCCAATAGGAATAATAGCCAATTTTTCAGTGAAACTCTAAAAGCAAGATGGGCCTGGAATAATGTATTTCAAATAGCAAAAGACCACAACTACCAACTCAAACTATTATACACAGCAAAATTATATCTCATAATAGAAAGAGAAAGAGGAACTTTGTTAAAGTTATTTTTTGTTTATTTATTTGAAAGAGAGAGAGGCACAAACAGAGAGAGAGAGAGAGAAAGAGAGAGTGAGAGAGAGAATGAATACACCAGGGCCTCCAGACACATGTGCCACCTTGTGCATCTGTCTTACATGGGTACTGGAGAATTGCACAGAGGTCCTTTGGCTTTGCAGGCAAATGCCTTAACCACTAAGTTATCTTTCCAGCCCAAGAAAGAGGAACTTTTTGTGATGATGAAGTCAGGCCAAAAGGATTTATGAGCACTAAGGCAGCCTTTCAAAGAATACTAGATGAAATACTTCATATTTAAGACAGGAAGAATCATTTTCAAGTGGAAAACTAAAAGATACAGACTAACAGGCTAGATGAGAAAACAGGATGCATCCTTTAAAAATATATATATGTTTATTTGAGTTAGAAAGAGGGTTAGAAAGAAAGAGAGAGAGAGCATGGGTATGCCAAGGCCTCTAGCCAACTACAAATGATCTCCAGACACATGCATCACCTTGTGCATATGGCATAATGCAGGTACTGGGGAATTAAATCCAGGCCCTTAGGCTTTGCAGGCAAGCATCTTAACTGCTGATCCATCTCTCCAGCCCCTAAATATGAGTTACTTTTACACTCATCTCCTTCCTTAGGATGAAAAGATGGTAAAAGATATTCCAAGCTAATGGAACTAGGAAATAAGCAGATATGGCTACTCTCATCTGATAAAATGGACCTCAAACCTAAATTAATCAGAAGTCATGAACAAGGTCACTTCATACCAATCAAGGTATTGCAGTCAGATTCGCAATGCTGATAGAAATCACCCAACCAAGAGCAGCTTGTAAAGTAGTCAGTGTTAAATAACAGCACACAAAAATAGTGTGCAACTTCAATATGCCACTATCACCAATATACAGGTCATCTAGGCAGAAGATAAAGAGGAGAAACAATGAAGTTAAATGACAATATAGATCAAATGGACCTAACCATACAAGTACAGAACGTACTATCTAAGTACTGCAGAATACACCTTCTTCTCAGCAGCCCAAGACATTTTCTCTAAAATAGATCACATATAAGGACACAAAGCAAGTCTCAAAAAATTTAGAAAGAGTGAAGTTACTTCTTTTATTATATATAGACACAATGCAACATAGGAAGAAATTAACATTAAGAGAAAAATAGAAACTCCTGCAGATTTAGTAACACATTATTGAACTATCATTGAGCAGTCAAAGCAATCAGGGAGGAAATGAATGTATTCTTATTAGTTTATGAAAATGAATGAAAACAAAACTTGCCAAAACCTAGGGGATTCGATGAAGGCAGCTCTAAGAGGGAAGTCAAAGACTGCAGCTCTAAATGTCCACATTACAAATATATATAAAATAAATAATGATGCACCTGGAAGCTTTGGAAAAACAAAAACAAATCAGTTAAAAAACATTGGATGGAAAGAAACAATCAAAATCAGAATAGAAGCCAGGCATGGTGGTGCACTCCTTTAATCCCAGAACTCAGGGTGAAGAGATAAGAGGATCACTGTGAGTTCCAGGCCAACCTGGAACTACATAGTGAATTCCACATCAGCCTGTGCTAGAGTGAGACTCTACGTAAAAAACAAACAAACAAAAAAATCAATGATATAGAAACAACGATAATAGTAACAAAATAATTAAAAGAGTTTAAGAAGCTATGATATTGTTCTTCAAGATATTAAACAAGGTTGGAAAAATTTTACTCAACCAAAGCAACAAAAGAAAATAACCTCCTCAATAACATTAGAAATGAATGAAAGGGAGATATTACAATAGATTTGAAAAAAAGGACATATGTCAGAAATATATATTCCAGGGATGGGGGGATGGCTTAGTGGTTAATGTACTTGCCTGTGAAGCCTAAGGACCCAAGTTTGATTCCCCAATGCTCACATAAGCCAAATGCACAAGGTGGCACATGTGTCTGGAGTTCACTTGCAGCGACTGGAGGCCCTGGTGCACCAAATGACATACCAAAATTAAAATCAAAAGAGATACAAACAGATCTATAATAAGCAACAAGATTGAAGAAGCGATGAAAAATCTCCCACTAAAAACATTGAAGTTGAAGGCCAGATGGATTCCCAGCATGATTCTATCAGACCTTTACAAAAGGACTGAAACCACCATTCAAGTGATTTCATAAAACTTCGCTCCTTCTATGAAGCCAGCATTGCACTAGTTGCAGAACCAGATAGAGACACAACAATAAAGAAGCTACATACCAACATCCTTAATGAACATAGACATAAAAATTCTCAATAAAATATCTGCAGGTAGAGTTGGAAAGCATATTAAAATATGATCCTCCTCTGTCATGTAAGCCCCCCCCCCCAGGATGCAGAGATGATCCACATACATAAAGTAATAAATGTAACATGTGAAACTGACTAAGGACAAAAATCATACGATCATCTCAGTAGATGCAAAAAAAAGTCTTACAAAATCCAACATCCATTAATGAAAAGGATAATATTGAAAAAACTAGGAATAGAGGATTTATATCTCATCATAATAAAGGCTACATATAACAAGCCTATCACCAATATTATTTTAAATTGGGAAAAAACTTGAAGCACTTCCACTAAGATCTGGAATAAGCAAGCATGTCTACTCAGTCCACTGTGATTTAATATAGTGCTGGAAGTCTTAGCTGGAGTTGTAAGACAAGAGAAAGAAATAAAAGTGATAAAAGAGGAAAGTAAGAAGGAAAACTATCCTTATTTACAGACGATTTATTCTATGTATAAAATACCCTAAAGACTCCACGAGAAAACTAGAGCTGATAAACACTTGCATCAGAGTGGCAGAATAGAGCGTTAACATACAAAAGTCAGTAGCCTTCTTACATACCCATGACAAACATATTGAAAAAGAAATCGGGCAGACCGTCCATTCACAGTAGTTACCAAAGGTTAAATATCTCATAATATTTCTAGCCGAGGTAGTTCAAAACCTCTATGATGAAAGCACTAAGACATTGAAGGGAAAAATGAGGAAGACACGAGAAGTTGGAAAAATTCCCCATGTTCACCAGCTCAAAAAATTAATGTCACGACACTGGCTTTCCTACCAAAAGACAAGAAGCACACAGACTGATGCTGTTTGCAGTTTGGGTTACAGAAGCTTCTTTTCACAGATGATGGTGAAGACTGAGGACGCCCAAACTCATCGAGGTGACTAGAAGCGAAATTTGGGTGCGGAGCACTAGGTGAGTCATTTCTGTCCTCCCTGCAGGGCGAAGGGAGCTAGAGCGTGTGGACGCTCCGGCACTGCTCTACTGAGCAGTTTCTTACTGGAGACGGCTGTGGACAGCGAGGAGCCTGGAAACTTACAAAAGTGTCTAGAACAAAAGGGTTTCTGAGATTTCAGTGATACAGGTAACATCTCTAACACATCCTCCAAGGTTCAGAGCCGGTGGTAGAGGAAGAGCTTTTTGGGACTCTCTCCTCGGGTCTTGAGGTCGCCGCCTCCTTATGAACTGCTCAACATTGAGCCCACCAACTTTTTTACATTTAACATGAAGGAGTGGGAGACAAAAAGAACGGGAAATAAAAATGGAAGAGGGATTCTATGGAAAGAGGAAGGGGGTCACTGAAATGGGTATAAAGGGGAGTATTGTGGTTTGAGTGTGAAATGTACCCCATAACCTTAAGTGTTACACCACAATATTCACTAAACCTGGCTCAAGACTGTTTCTGTCCTAGCCAGTGGCCAGTTCCTGATGCCAACTGCCTGTCTTCCCATCACTGCAGACCAGCTCACAGAGCCCTTCCTAAACTAGGACAAAACGGAGAAAAAAAATTGTTTCCTAGAAAAACTGTCCAGGATGTCAAATGTCCCAGCTCTGAGCAGCAAAACAGTAATTCCAATGGAAAATATATATATATATTACCTGGGTTGGAACAGGGAACATGGCGGACAGACACACCTGCCCCACCTCTGTCCACGCTGGACTTTTCTCAGCATGGTTCCTCAATGCAGTGGAGTTGCCCTACATGGGCCAGGCTTTGCTCGCGGAAGCTGTAGCCTGGGTCTCGGTGAGAAGCATATTGTAACCATTCCTAATTTAAGCCTCTTTAACTTTGTTCATCGTTCAAACGATAACCACATTTTAGGCTTATGTTTATTCCCATGCAATGACACCTTCCTAAAAGCTTCTGCATGACACCCTTAGAGAAAAGTCTCCACTTGTTAGGAGAATGTCCTGCCTAATTCCACAGGGACAGGGAGCCTGTGCTTTGGGCCCTCTTAAGCCTCACCCTCTGGATCTCTTCAGTCGCTGCTAAATGGCATCCTTCATAGTGACTTTATAATCAACTGTCATGTTCATCAAAGGATTTCCTTGAGTTCTAGAGTGTAAGTGAAGGGACACTTTGTGGGGACCCCTGATTTGTATCCATGCCACCAGAAGTATGAATACCATACCACGCACACAGTACTGGATGCTGAGAACTGAAGTGAGGAGGGAGTTTTGGGCGCTGAGCATTTAAGGATATGATTTTCTCATGTGAAAGTGACCATTGAGATAAGAAGAAAACCTTCTGCAGACCCAAGAATCAGAGTTTATAACTGGAAGAGGTGGAGAAGCCTTAATACAGGGTCCAGAGTTTTAGTTTGGAACTCCAACTGTTATTCTCTAGTAACAGATACAATACGCAGCATGTGACAGTCACAGATGAATTATATCAATCACTTATAGAAGTAGATTAATATGGGTGATTCACTGCACACCGCCTGTCCATGATTGTAAGAAGAACTTACACCTGCAACAGTATTTAAAATAGAAAACCAGTGGCTGACTTTGTATTTTAAAGAGAGAAGGCTCAGCAGTTAAGGTGCCTGTAAAGCCAAAGGCCTGGGGTTTGAAATTCTTCAGTGCCTACAGAAAGACAGATGCATAAGATGGTGCACACGTCTGGAGTTCCCTATCTTTCTTTCTTTCTCTTTGCCTCTTTCTATCGCTTTCAAACAAATAACAAATATTTAAAAACAGAAAACCAACTACATTAATATAAAAAATTCAACCATCCAGGAATTTATCTAGTGAAAGTTATACAAGATTTTATAGGGGAAAAGTTAAAAGATTAACAAGGGGAAAATTTAAATGCCTAAATAAATGGAATAATACATCATGTTCATCAATTATAAATATCCACATATTAATATTAGCCCTATGCTGATCTAAAAACTCAGTGTAATAACAATCAAAATGCTTGATAGGATTTTTTTAGGTAGAAATTCACAAGCTACTTCTAAAACTTAGCTGTAGATGCAAAGAGTGAAGAAGAGTGAAGACAGTCATGAAGCAGAATGAGAGGAGAAACATTATCAAACAGAAAATTCATAAAGCCAAGAAACAACATGCAGACAGGCTCAAAAGAGAAGCAAACCTATCGAGCACAATAGAGAATGCATATATGAGGCTACAATAAGAAAAAAAGGAATTCAGAGAAATTTCCCACAATGCCTTTGGTTCAAGTGAAGGACCGAGAAGATCAGAGGCATTTATAATTGATGCTTTCCCCATCTGAAGCACTTGTGTAAATTCAAAAGGCATCTGCTCTTTGAGCTCTCAGGCATGTGTTGTGATTCAGTTTCACACATATGCATTCAGAGCAGTGTAGATAATCCTGTCTCCCTTTGAATATTCATAAGCAAATGAATAACTCCACATCTCTCCTACATTGTTCCCGTAAATCTACAAAGAACATAAATGTCAAAGGCAAAACAAAGCTTAGAGGAGATAACACACTTAATCTTAATGACCTTGACAGGAAGTGTCTTCAAAGCAGACAGAATACAGCTACTTTAGTGAAAAGACCAATGCACTCAAGCAAAGATTGATCCTGCCCAAGACTCCACCACTGAGAAATTAAACATGAAGCCACAGTGTTAGGTAAATAATATCGTAAGCATAGCCAACAAAAAATCATATCCCTAGAATGTGTCAATAAAAGACAATCAGATAGCCAGGAAGAACTATGAGCAAAGTATTCTTGTGGTTACTTCATTAAAATCTCAGAAAAAGCATGCTTATGTGAATGTAAATTAGATTGCCAATAATATGCTTAAATGGCTAAATGAAATGTGTAATTGGATAATGAGAACAAGCCCTGGTGACAACATAAGATGTAGGATGTTCACAGATTTCTGATTAGATGATAAATGCATTTTTAAAATATATTTTATTTATTTATGTCTTTAAGAGGGAAAAACATACACAGAGAGAGAGATAGAGGGAGAGAATGGGCGCACCAGGGTCTCCAGCCACTGCAAATAAACTCCAGATGCATGTGCCACTTTGTGCATCTGGCTTATGTGGGTCCTGGGGAATCGAACCAAGGTCCTTTGGCTTTGCAGGCAACCGCCTTAACTGCTAAGCCATCTCTCCAGCCCGATAAACGCCTTCTTGAAAATGTATTTTCTTTGTATTCTAAATGAAAAACACATTTAAAAAAAATTATTTGCGAGAAGAGAGAGAGGGAGAGCAGAGGGAAGGAAGGGGAGAAGAATAGAGGGAGACACACGCACACGCACACGCACACGCACACGCACACACACAGAAAGAGAGAATGGGCAAACCAGAGCCTCTTACCACTGCAAAGGAACTCAAGACACGTACACCGCTTTATGCATCTGGCTTTATGGTAGAGAGTAATGGAAATCAGGCTTCCAGGTTTTGCAGGAAGCACTACAACTACCGAGTGACCTCTGCAGCCCCCAAAATGCCTACTTTGATATGAAAATTACAATCCTTCTTTCTATGTGTTAAAAGAAATATGTAAATATGGCAACTAAAAATACTCATAGCAGTATTACATATCATAGTTTCAAACATGGGAAAAGAAAGAACCCACTAATTAATACTGATGGATTAAAAACATGTAACACAGTCCTAAGTCACAGCAGAGGTGAATAAACTATAAGTCTATGCAAAACATGGAAGCATCACACAAATGGCTTTGAGCACAAGTAACAAGCCACACTGATCCTCATGTTTATTATATTATGACCAGTCAACTCTCTGGAGATACATAAGACAAATTACCTTATACTGGGTCTTTTTTGCTTCCATGATAATAAGATCAGAAGCAACTATTTTTGCATATTATGTATGACCCAGCCTATTATTTTAAAATGATTGACCACCATTATATATTTCATGCACTCTCTGGTTGATAATTCCTAAGATATAGCCATATGTAGCGCATTTCAAGCAAAAATGTTCAGATGAATTTTGACTGTTCCTAACTTACTGTTATTGTTGCATGTGCAAGTGTTTGTACTTCATGCAGGTTGACATGTATGCAGGTACATCTGGAGGCCATAAATTGACATCAGGTGACTTCCTCATTCACTTTCTGCCTTATTTATGGAGGCAGGACATCTCACTTGAACCCATGATGTAGTCAGTTCAACTAGTTCACCAGCTTGCTGTGAGGATTACAGGTGTGCCCCTGAATGTATGTAAGTGCCAGGCATCCAAATTCCAGGTGTCACCTGAGAACAGCAAATGACTTGTCCACTCAACCATCTCTCAGCTCCCTGAGTGAAAATTTATAAGAAAATTGTATATAAATGATCCTAAAAAGAGACATGTGTGCATAGGAGAATCTACTTCTAAAACAAAATTATAAGTTCACTGTCAGGCTGGAGAGATGGCTCAGCAGTTAAATGTGCTTGTCTGCAAAACCTGAAGGCCGTGCTGGAGAGATGGCTTAGTGGTTAAGCGCTTGCCTGTGAAGCCTAAGGACCCCGGATCGAGGCCTGATTCCCCAGGACCCACGTTAGCCAGATGCACAAGGGGGTGCACGCATCTGGAGTTCGTTCACAGTGGCTGCAGGCCCTGGCACGCCCATTCTGTCTCTCTCTCTATCTACCTCTTTCTCTCTCTGTCTGTCACTTTCAAATAAATAAATACAAATAAAAAAATAAAAAAAAAATTAAAAACCCTGAAGGCCTGGATTTGATTCCCCAGTGCCCATGCAAAGCCAGGTGCACAAAGTGGTACATGTGTCTGGAGTTCATTTGCAGTGGCACTAGGCCCTGGTGTACCCACCCACACTCATTCTCCCCCCACTCCTTGCAAAAAATAATAAATATTTTTTTAAAGTTCACATTATACTAATATGGGCTTTATATTTTTCACAGCCATCCTCTAGTGCATAATTTATCTAAGATTAATAGTAATATTAGTGTGTAGATATTTTCAATAAAACAATTATATATTTTTTTAATTATACAATAATTTTAAGGAAGGAAATTGTACTACATAACAACATTTAGTTTCTATGACAGAGTAACTTCCATTTTAGTAGTTAGGGATACATTTCATGATAATTTCATGAGCAGAAAAGTTTCCAGAGTACATGGATGAAAGTCTGCAGACATCAAGAGGGAATCATGTTCTAATAGGAAACTAAGCATTGGATATGAAAGCAAAGACACTGTTGCCACAAAACACGGTTCGGACATTTCTGTATGCTTTAGCTATGACTAACAGAACATATTAAATTTGTATATATTAATTTCAAATGTAAGAGGTGAGTGAAAATAAAATTCATACTTACGCATATCAACTTGGTATTTCAAACACAGCTGAGTATTAATAAAAATAAATTGTGCAATTTGTTTCTGCTTAAATTTAAGTGTAATTATCTGAATGACCAAGCTATGTTTTTTTTTTTTCCTATTGTCTACATTGAATAGAGTATGAAAAATACTGAAGAAGCAATACTGAAGAAAAAAATTCTATTGTTAACATTTTTGTACTGTGTTTAATGCATGTTGTAATATAAATCATTTTATCATTTATTAAGAGCTAAAAAGTAAGTAAATTGATAAGGTAGATAAAACAATAGTAGTTTGGAAGGAATTGTGATGAGTCCTGCTTTTTGAAATTTATTATCATGTCATTAGGCAAGGAGCTAAGTATAAATTTCAAGCATCATGCAAGGTGAAAAATTTATGATGCAGCCAAAGTGAAAGTCATGGTTTCTAGTATGGGAGTGAAACAGTGCCCAGAGCGGGTCAGTAAAGCAGACCCTGAAGTGTAAGTCCCTGACAAAGTGTGGGCCTCGATGCAACTATGTTGAGACAGTGTTTTTTTCTTTCATTCTTGCAAATATTCAAAAAAAAAAGTTTCTTTTAATATAAAGTCCAGCCCAATTGCATATAGTGAAATGAAATTCAACAAGAATATTTACTTGTGGTTAAGTTAATAAGCATATTATTTTTCATTTTGATGTGCAGATTCACATATTGAGAAGCAGTTCTTGCATTTACAACTCTGGAAGAATAATTAAACTACTTTACTTTTTTTTTTTTTTAACACTGCAGGTGATTCAATGTGCTTTCCAAGCTTTCCCTTCTCTCCATTGTTAGGCCTCTGCTTCTCCTGGGCTCTGCTCTGAGCTCTTTCATGGCAGGACGCGGCTGAGGCCCGAGTGCACCCAGGGCTCTGGTCTTCGGTGCAGCGCTGCCTTCTGCAACAATGCACGGTGCAAAGGGGACCGGGAAAAGTAAAGGATTATTGAATCTCTCTTGGGAAAAGGAGAACTGAAATACCATTGACAGCCTAGTGTGTGTCGCTCATTGTAGCTAGGAGAGTTAATAGGAAATTTTGATCATTTTTTGCAAGTTGTTTAATAAAAAATTCTTTTAAACTGAAAATCCTATCCCAGGAGATTTCAGAGTGCATTGACCAACTTCCCATGGATGGGACAATATATGAGACAAAAGTCAGTTTAAGAGAGGAAAAGGTTATTGTAGCTTAGAGTTCCAGGTAATAATCCCCCGTGGCAGGGAGAATGTGGCAGGAACAGGAACCCACGTCATATCTGCACATCAGCAGGGAAGAACCAGGGGGAGAGAGAGAGGGAGAGAGAGAGAGAGAGAGAGAGAGAGTGAGCAGCAAGAGGGGATGGACTATAAAACCTTAAGGTTTGCCCCTAGTGACATATCCTCCAGCAATTCTCCACCTCCCAAAGGTTCCACAAACCTCCGAAACAGTCCCACCAACTGAGGAGTAAGTATTCAAACACAGGAGTCTACTGGAGACAGGTTCTTTATGCAAATATTATTTTATGCCTAGGCATGGTGGTTTGACTCAAGTGTCCCCCATAAACTTAGATATTCTGAATTCTAGGTCCCCAGCTGGTGGCAATTTGGGAACTGAAGCCTCCTGGAGGCATTGCATTGCTGAGGCCAGGCTTATGGGTTTCATAGCCAGCTGCTCTTGGTCAGGTGTTTTCTGCCAGTAATGTGCACCTGACTGCAACACTTGGTGACTGAATGGTGGTGTTCACACTGTATCAATGGTGAGCCTCTACAAAGGGGATGCTGAATTTAAATGGGAAAGCAAAGGTAAAGTTAGGTGAGAAGACCAAAGAAACACAAGGTTATAGTATTGATGGAGTTATGCACATGAGTAAGAGGACCTACGTATGGTAAATGGTGAAAAAAGTGAACTAATTAATAGGTTGCAGAGAGGGTTCAGTGGTTAAGGTGCTTTCCTGAACAGCCTAACAACCCAGGTTCAATTCCCCAGTACCCAGGTAATGCCAGATGCACAAAGTGGCGTATGTGTCTGGAGTTCATTTGCAGTGGCTAGAGGCTCTGGCATGCACATTTTCTCTCTCTCTCTCTCTCTCTCTCTCTCTGCTTGCAAATAAAGAAAAAATTGTTTTTAAAAAGTGAATTAGTACCACAATTCAAAAGTCAAAGCAACAGTAAAATAAATGATAAGAAGATGCAACAGTATTTTTATCATAAATTAGTTTCTTTCTTCAGTATTTATGAGTTGTGTCATTTTAACTGCTCTGTCTTGAACTTCTTGGTGATTACCAATGAACCTTCCTGCTCTTTTACCCTAAGCTGTCCCATAGCTCATTATTTTTAATTCTGTTCTTTTCCTGTATCCTTGTTTTTGACATTCTGGTCTGTTCCCCAAAAGTTAATTATTACATCAAAGTAACAGTCATATTACCAGCAGGTAAATAAAATAATAGATAATTACCACCAGAAAGGAAATACTGGACACTTCCTGCTCAAGATAATGGACTGAGCCAGCATGTCTGGTTTATACTCCTTTCCACATAGTGCTTAAAAGACAGGGGAAAATCTTTTCATCAGCATAGTAGAAGATGAGAATGGATATAAGCAGCAAAGAAAAGGATTTTAATAAAGGAAGAGATGCTATCAAATCAGTAGCAAAAGTGACCAGAGCAACTGCAAACACTGAGGGAGCCTATGTGAGAGTTGTCGCACAACGGCATTGGGCCAGGAGAGGCCAAGAAATCACCAACACCTCTGCCAGTGCCACGGGCACAGTGGGCAGCCTTGGGTAATCATAGAGGAGTTACTGTGCTGATTCTCTTTGAAGCATTAGCCTTTGTCTGTGGATAAGGCTCCACCAGGCTAGTCTCTCCCCCCAGGGGAAAAAAAAAAAAAAAAGCTGAGTCCACTCATTTCTAAATACATTTCAGAGTTCCAGTGGGTTTAGAGTCTTCAAATGAAGCAATGCCTGGGGCATTCTAAACACCCGTGGATTTGGAGCCTTCAGAGGAAAGCAATGCCTGGGGCAAATCTAAACAGCAAAGAACATGAACATCTGAGACTGAGAGGAAAAGGACACAGCTGATTTAGAGCCCCATCTATGAGAGAAGAAGTGCTGAGAAATTAACGTGGCCTTTCTGTGTTCTTGCAACTACACAAAAGCAAAGATGGCTGTGACAGCCGTGGATCCACAGTTCAGGTACTTGTCAGTGTTCCCCCAACATTTAGAGTTGATTCACATTAATGGAAATGATAAATAAAAGGTTTGCTTCTTTTTTAGATGAGCAAAAGGACACACAGGACAATAGAGGACATAGGGTTAAGATTGAGCCATTTCCTGTGGTTCAGGTTCTGATCAGAAATCTCTGGGAGACCATAGCTCTGATTGCACAAACATTAGAGCACACAGAGAAATAAACGGTACATTTATCAACCTCACATACCATATATGCACATAGGTCATCAAAAATTTATTGCTGTCATTGGTGCTGGGAAGCAAGATATGATCAGTTATCTTGACATATCTGGGAGTCATACTTGAAGGACATTGATTATTGATGGAATTGATCCTACAAGCCCAAAACAGTCAAGGCAAACACATGAAAAATTGGTCATTCCCTCAGAGGTGTGAGAAAATTCAGAGCATGGAAAAAATGCACAGGAATCAAGCAAAAAAAAAAAAAATCGACTTGAGAGGAGATAGGAAATGGATTTTTTTCTTTACAGAATTATAAAAATAAAACATATTATTATTGAACAAGGTTTTTTATATAGAGTAATTTCTACTCTATTAGGCAATGTATCTATAATAAGATTAAGAGTAAGAAAACTTATGAAACAATTATCAAAACATGAAGATAGCGAGAAAGATGTCACATGTAGGTGAGTGAGTATACAACACTTTGCCAGCCCATGGCTGCCTGGTATTTTATACAAAATAGTCATAGGATAAAAGAGTGTGTGTATATGTGTTTGCATGTGTGTGTGTGCGTGTGTGTGCGTGTGTGTGTGTGTGTGTACATATACCATAGCATGCATGTGGAGGTCAAAGGATAACTTTGGGCTTTGGTTCTTGCCTCATCTTGCTTGAGGCAGGATTTCTCACTATTAACTGCTGTGTTCATCAGGCTACCTGTGAGCTTCTGGGAAATCTTCCTGCCTCTGTCTGCCTTCTTGCCCTAGGTAGGTGCACTAGGATGGCAATCCCTACCACAGCATTGTATTTTTTTTTTTTTTTTTTTTTTTTTTTTTTTGGTTTTTCGAGGTAGGGTCTCACTCTAGCCCAGGCTGACCTGGAATTCACTATGGAGTCTCAGGGTGGCCTAGAACTCACGGTGATCCTCCTACCTCTGCCTCCCGAGTGCTGGGATTAAAGGCGTGCGCCACCACGCCCGGATTAGCATTGTATTTTACATGAGTTCCACAGTTCCAAATTCAGGGCCCCACACTTGCACAGAAAGCACTTTATCCTCTGAGCCATACGCCCAGCACAAAAAGTTTTACTCTATTAAATGAAATTTTAGGCAACTGTAAAAACTCTAGAGGTTTAGTCAAGGATAAGGGCAGAGCTCAAACTCCCTTTACTGAACTGACAAATTTATAACACTGGGCAAAATCTACTTTACTTATTCATAAATTCAATCATAGTAATGTGACATTTCATTCCATGAAGAGAGGATGAAAGAATGCATGTTAAGATCTAAGTGGAGTAGAGTCCTATTCATAAACCAGTAAAGCAAATCTAATACTGCTGCCGAAAACAGCAAGAAACTGAGGGGATTTCAGAAGCTGTGCCTTATCTAAGGGGCCTTGATTTCCCATTTCATGTGAGCAAATAATGTTGCGTCATGTGAGACTCCTGTCTCTGACTCATCAAGACCTTAGGTGCTGGCTGGTTTTGTAATATGCATGAAGACTTAGAATATAATTTATTTGTACCATTAAAAGAGAATCTAAGCACAGGCTTAGAAATATAAGACGTAACGGTTTATTATGTTATTTTGGTCTGTTGGGGACTCTCTTATTTATTGACATAATTAATTTAATATAATTTTCTCACTTGGAGCTCATGTTTGAAAATGTTTTTGAAATATATTTTCCAAAAACCAAATGTCTATAAGGGAAAGTACTCACATTTATAGTTTATTGAGAAAAAGTATTGAATTAAAATGAATCTTTCTGAGGTGTTTCGATCTGTGTTGGACTAATTATGTGCAGAGTAATGCACAGATTTGATGACTATGTCTGCTGAAGGGGGTCATTTGAGTCCTGCACTTGGACATGTGATTGCTAGGCCTGGTGTGTCTGAAGGAAATAGGGGGAGAGAACTTACAATGTGTGCCCAGTACAAACTATGTTAAGTGTCCTTCTTGGTTCATAAAATACCTCCTAGAGAAATGCAAATGACATTCTGTCAACATCAGCTACAATTTATTTATAATACCTTACATCTCTGTTACAACTCTATAGAAAACTAATTAATAATAACCCTGTTTACATTACACTGTATTGAAGCAACTTATATCATGTTAAATTTTTAAATATTTTATTTATTTAGTCAGAAGCATGAAAGAGAAAGAAAGATGTGTGAGAGAGAGAAAGAGAATGGGCACACTGGGGAACTCCTGCACCTGCAAAGGAATTCTAGAAGCATGTGCCACTCAGTATCTGGATTTACCTGGGAGATTGGGAATTTAGGCAAGTCTGGCAAGTTCTATAAGAAAGTGTCTTTAACCAATTAGCAATCTCTCAAGCCCTCTTACTTTTATTTGTAGTGAATTATTTATACTTATTTATATCCCATTATTATATCATTGCAATAATTTCTTTCAATGTATTTGAAAGTTTTTTTTTTTAAGTGGGGTTAGACTAGAATTAGAAATACCCTACAATTTAGAGAGACTGAAGAGGAAGACACTGAGGTCATAGGTCCTTTCTGATCACAGGTCTCAGATCTAGAAAGATGCCAGCAGGAAACTATGTTAATAGTTAGCACAAGTTCAGAGCTGCTTTGGAGAAGTCATCTTGGTTTTTTTTTTTTTGTTTGTTTGTTTGGTTCTTTGGCCAGATGGAGTCTACTTTTTTTTTCTGTAAAACTTAAAGAAATTGGTGGGATGCTTTCAGTCACAGTGAATCTAACATCTTTTCCTTGTGTTTTTGTTGTTTTTCCTCTTTCTTATTCTTTTTCTTATTTTTCTTATTTTTTTACTTTTTTGGAGAAGTTAATGATTGAAAATACAAAGAAGGGAAGATAGCTGAACAGATAGCTTAATAGGTGAATAAATACTGGGGTATTAGCTGGATGGATGGATTGAGGAAGAGATGCATGCATACATTTGTAATTTGTTACTATGTACTATAATTAAGGATAACTGCAAATGCCTTAAAAGTCAGAGTTAAGTGATTATAGAAAAAAGTTTGACAGAAACTATCAATTCACTTTTATTGAGTACTATATCACTCTACTTTTGAAGGATTCTTTCACTAGGCACAGAAATAGATGATGATGGATATTTTCTTCAGCATTTTAAATATTCCGTGCTTCCCATGCCTGTCTAGTTCTAATAAAATGTATAATTGCATTTTTTTCCTCCATAGACAGAGGTCTTCTTTTTTCTACCATTAAAATATATTTATTTTAATTACCTTTTTATTTTTTGACTGGCAGTATTTGTACATATTAATTAGAATTATTTCCTTTAAGAATTTCTCTTTGATGCAGTATACATATGATATGCATAGGTGTGGGTGGAATTTATTATTCATGTTTCCTTGAGATTTTAGGATGTGGGATCTGCTGACTGTCATAATTTTGAAACATCTATAGATTAGATCTTTCAAATATTTCTTTTGCTTGGTTTTTGTCTCCTTCTGATATTTTGTTTATACACAGGATAAACCCTTGAAAGTTGTTCCATGGTTTTGAGTGTTTCTTTCAGCTTTGTCTTTGCATTTCAGTTTGGAAAGTTTCAACTGACATGGCTTCTAGCTTAGAGCTTTGTTCTGTGGCTACATACATTCTAAGGAAGCTCCCATCAAAGGCATTTGGCTTCGTGACAGAGGCTAAGAAGTTTTCACATTGCCTTATGATTCTTTCACAGAGTTTTCAGCCATTTGCTGATATCATACGTGTGTTCATGTACAATGTGTATTAAATCAAGTTACTATACATTTTCTACCTGATTATCCCAACAAGTTTCTGACATCTTAGTATTGTTCTAATTATTGCATCCTTGGCAGTTGGTACAACTTGTACTTTGTGTCATTGAAATCCAAATATGTTGTATGAGTTAATGGAAATTAACATACATACATCTAAGGCTTGGAAGTCTCTATTCTTCTGTCTGAAAATGAAGCTTTGCCTAAAGCTATAGATCCTAGAAGTTTCAAATTTTTTGAATATTCATGTGTGCATGCGTGTGTGTGTGTGTGTGTGTCTGTGTGTGTGTCTGTGTATGTGTGTGCGTGTGTGTGTGTCACAAAGGTAATGCATAGGGAAGGACTTGGACATGAGGTGACTGAGAACAGCTGCCCTGCATCTTGGTAGCTGTGTGTCCCAATGGTCAGCGTGCATCCTCGTGATCAAACATACTTGACACTGAGATTGCTTTGTTCTCACTCTATCAGGAAACAAGACACTTAGGTGTTTTCTCACAAGTGTGCACTAACAGAGGCTTTGCATCCTCAGAAGTCATGTTAACAATATTTTCATTGAGAATGTGATCTTCTACCACAGAGAGAGAGAGAGAGAGAGAGGCGAATGTGCACTCCAGGGCCTCCAGACACTGCAAACGAACTTTAGATGCGCGTGCCACCTTATGCATGTGGCTTACGTGGATCCTAAGGAGTCGAGCTTAGGTCCTTTGGCTTTGCAGGCAGGCACCTTAACCATTAAGCCATCTCGTTCTTTTCATTTGATTTTTCCCCTCTTCCTATCTGACTGTTCTAAGAACCTTGTACAGACAATTCAATATCCTGTGGCCTTTTCTCTTATCATTCTTGGCGGTTATACTGTATTCTCTTGTGGTGTGAAAGGAGGGGAGGCGAGAAGGGGAGCACTTAGCTACCTTCTGACTAAATCTCTGTGTTCTGTCAACTTGTGTCTTGAATCTGAGTCCTGCAGTGTTTGACTTCTCATAGAGCTCTTCATCCATCTCGCCCTGTCCCAGCCTCTTCCTGGCTTGAGCAGCCCCAACTGATTTCTTTGAATTAGCATGCCCCTGTTGTCTGCAGTCCTCTTCCAATGAGGCAGAGGCTGGAAGGGGTCTGGAGTAGAGAGAAAGAAATTCAATACTTCCCCCACTGGAATAAAGAACTAAGAGACTGCCAGTTTTGTTTTCTTAATCTTTTTCCCCAGAAGGAAAGGCGTTAGTATTGGTGGAGATGTGGGGACTGGTGGAGATGTGGGGATGTTCAAGAGGAGTCACTCTTGCTCTCCTCTCCTGAAGATACATTCAGACTAGTTCTCTGCCTTGTATCACCATAAAATCTACTGTAGTCGGTGGCTAGGTGGATGTTCAGTTGTCAGGAGGTTTTCTGAGTCAAGCCCACCCTCACTCACTTCCAGCGCTGAAGCAGAGCTCTCTGTTCATCTTTCTGCCTGCAAATACTCCACTGTTACACCCCAGGTAAGCAGAACTCCACACTGCCTACCTGTCTCTCCAGATTTGGGGGTTGAAGGTATTTCCTCTGTGACTTCTGTCTTCCGGTTTCCACAATTCAAGCAAAATCATGGATTTCCCATTTTCCAGGTGTTTCATGTAAGGATGGGAGTGTAGCTTTCGGTTCTCTCCAGGTGAAATTTCTAAAACTATTTTATTTATTTGACAGAGAGAGAGAAAATGGGCACACTAGGGCCTCTAGTCTCTGCAAACAAACTCTACATGTCTATGCCACCTTGTCCATCTGGCTTTACATGGGAACGGGAGAATCAAACCTGAGCCCTCGGCTTTGCAGGCAAGCACCTTACCTGCTAAGCTATCTATCTCACCAGCCCCTCCTCCGGTGACATTTAGTGGTAGAAGTTGTGCTCCCATTTAAAAGGAGTGCCCCGCCTCCTCCGTGCAAGTCTTTCAGCCTCTGATGGGATGTCCGAGCCTTAAAATCAGATTAGAAGATTGCTACATTCCCTTCTCCTTGATCTCATGTTCCTCCACACTTTTTTGCATATTTATTTGTTGGTTTGTTTATTTATTCATTACTCTTTTTTTTTTCCTCTTCTTTGTTTCTTTGTTTCTTTCTTTGTTTCTTTCTTTGTTTCTTTCTTTGTTTCTTTCTTTCTTTCTTTCTTTCTTTCTTTCTTCTTTCTTTCTTTCTTTCTGGGACTGAGGTATTTATTTGCCATGTAAGAACTACTTCAGTTCTCCTAATTCTACATGCCTGAATTTCTTACCACCACATTTCTGAGTAGAATGTTTGCTGCTGAAATTTCAGTATAGTTTTTCCGCACTTATACTTTCAAAGACTTTGCATAATTGCACTTTAAAAATATTTTCTGGCTCTTTGTCTTATAATTATTTTAATTTTCCAAACTAATATTGATAGAAGACTTGAACTGCTATTGTTAAGTTTTCCTAATATTAATTTTAATAACTTCACTGCTCTGTCCAGATTTTCAGAGAAGACCCACGGCATACAGAGTACGGAGAAAGAGCCTGTGTGGTGCCACTCTGTGAATGTGGGTGAACATGCCTATGTCCGGACTTCGTCCCCAAATGGCTATATGGTACCAAGAGTGAAAACAGGTTGGCTGAGCAGCTAGTGCACAAACACCCAACTGTTCAGCAGGCTAGAAACCTGCTTGGGTGCTGATGTGGCTGACAGTCTCTGCTCCAAAAGAGGGACACCAGCACAATGTTATTTCTTGATGGTATAATGTGGCCGTCATGGTGCTCAGATAGAACACCCTGTGACGGTCTGATGTGTTTTTTTTGTTGTTGTTGTTTGTTTGTTTGTTTGTTTGTTTTTTTAGTTAGTTATGGACATACTTAGTATGGATACCTCATATGTTGGTACCATGTTTTCCCTCATCCTTGCCCTCATTCCCCTGGGGCCCTCCTCAGCCGGGTGGCAGGTAGTCCCTCTGGGTTTGTGGTTATGCCTCATGGGAGCAGCAGTCAGTTATTTTGCTGGGTAGAGAATGGCTCTGGGGATGATGTCATAACTTGTGGTTCCTGCAGTCTTTCTGCCCCCTCTTCACAAAATTCCTTGAGCTGTACTGGGTGTCTTTTAAGTCTACTTCAGTGATGAGCTCTCAGGAGCCTCTAGATCTCTGCTTTGGTAACTGTTGAGTGTCCTCAGCGTCTGTCTCCTTCATGCTGGTGCTGATTGTCAGGTTCACCATGGAAGCTGCACTCTTGCTCATCTCTCTAGTTCCTCTGTGGTTTCAGCTGTAGTTTTGCTGAAGTGTGAGGAGTAATTTATTTCCTCCAGTCTTGTTACCACCTGAAAAAGAGAAGCAGATTCTCCAAACAGAGAGCGAAGTCAGTACAAGTTAAATGGCATAAGAGTTATTAATTTAGGAAGAATTTGATAGATATAGGCCTCTTTTAGCCCAAGATTAGTGGGAGCTTGACATTGGAGAGCATAATCTTTGTCTCCATGGACTCTAACCTGGCTCGCAGTTCCCGACAGGGCTTCCTTCTACTGGTTGGATCTCTTAGCCTATCAGAAAACTACTGGTTACCCACCAAGGCTGTGTGCCACTATCACACTTGCGTGTACATCTGGTCAGGGTGTTAGTTTCTGAGTAGGATAGACCCCTGGCTGCTCGGACAGTTGTTGTCCACTTTCCCCAGTAGGTCATGCAGCGCTTTCCATAGTCTGAATTTACATGCATTGTTCCCAGTGAAACCAACTACTGCGCAGCACATCGATGCTTGGCTGTCAGCAGGGAGGTCCTAAGCCCTCTAGACAGCCACGGGAGGTTTTCTCCACACTCCTCTCTCTCTCTGTGTAGAAAGGGCTTGTTATTGAGCTGCCAGGCACATAAATCAGGACAAGTTCCTGTTCTGACCACTTCCTTTCGTGCACTATGATGCACACCATGATTTTTCATGACTCTTGGTTGAGAATAAATCCTCGCTTTTCCAGACCCCCTTGTGGCTGGTTATTCAGCCACCAGGACTTGACTCTTTGCACCACAGCATGTGACTCCTAGGAAGGGGTTCTCCAAAGCACCCCCTTTTTAGGTGGTTTAGGGAGAGGGGCTTCAGAGTAAGGGAGTGTCTTGGGATGACAGGGACATTAAGGTAGGAGGGAGTAGGGGACCTTGTTCCCACTGTATAACCTCCAATCTGGATCTTATGGTGAATTTTTGCAATAATTGATATAATCATGAGATGGTGAACCAGATCCTACATGCAGCTAGTGAGGATGAAGATGGTTCTGAGCTCACACACCCTCGACAAGGAAGGATGAGATCCTGGTCCACACACCACTTGGGCTTCACTCACATTCATAGTCCCTGTCTGTGAAAGTAGCAAGGTTTTCTTTGTTTACTTCTTGTCAGCATTTTACCAATCTTCCAGGGATTTGGTTTGTTTAAAGAAAACTCAGCAACAGTGCCTAAAGAACATCAATTCCTCTGAATATAACGGAATTATCATTAAGCAAATAAGGTCTTTTGTGCCAAGTATACAGAAAGAGCTATATTTTGTCCTTCATAAAGTTATAGAACAGAATAAAGATAAATGGCATGGGATATATTATATATTAGGCTAGAAAAATGTATAAATGTATAATTCATCATGAGCACAACACAAAGTCAACTTCTGAACCTAATTTAAAATGGACATTTCCTTTTAACTTTTTTTTTTTTTTTTTTTTTTTTTTTTTTTTTTTTTGGTTTTTCAAGGTAAGGTCTCTCTCTGGCCCAGGCTGACCTGGAATTAACTATGTAGTCTCAGGGTGGCCTCGAACTCACGGCATCCTCCTACCTCTGCCTCCTGAGTGCTGGGATTAAAGGCATGTGCCACCACGACCAGCTTCACATTTTTTTTCATGAAATCAAATTTAGGACACTTTTCAATTCATTATACAAAAAAATATGTTGTGCAAATATTTGATTAAAATTAAGGCTTATGTATTGAAAGCAAATAATTCTCCTCAAGACAGACTAAAACAGTTATTTAAATTAATTCAGAGTAATATAGAAGTCCTCTGGAACAGAGTGGGTATGACGATGTTATTTCCTTCTCTAATGGATACCCATACTAACAGAGTTAGCCTGCAAACTTCTTCCTGACATTGGTACCTGTACTCAAGAGTATTTTTAAATATCTAATATTTTTTATTTATTTGAAAGAGAGAGAAAGAGGCAGAGAGAAAGAGAGAACAGGTGCGCCAGGGCAAATGAACAAACTCCAGACGCATGCACACCTTTGTGCATCTGGCTTACTTGAGTCCTGGGGAATCGAACTGGGGTCCTTAGGTTTCACAGGCAAACACTATAACTGCTAAGCTATTTCCCCAGCCCTTGTACTCAGAGTATTTTCGACAGGCTTAGTCTTTGAAATCTCGTTTTCTTTTTTCACGGCCATCATAGTAAACAGATTTGCAGAAAGCAAGGCAAAAGCTGCAGACAAGGATTTGCATAATACAAGAAAGCGGAGGAATCTTGAGGGCTGGGCAACAAAAACAAGTCAAGCCCTGCAGGCACAGGGGCAAAGAGAGGAGAATGAGTACTGGGGCTCCTCAGACAGCCAGTGCGGCCTGTTCTCACTGACCGAGCTTTGGAGCAAGGAGGAAGTCCAGCATGTGGGCTGGAGCCAGACTAAGTGAGGGAGAGAATCACGGTACAAAATGAGTTCTTCCCCTAAAAGGAACCCCCGCCCCCTGCCCACCACCACCACAATGCGGGAAGAAAGGAAACAGAGCTCTGTGAAATCCACGCCACATCTAGGGCACATCTTCTTGGATTGCTGTTCCTTGATAAATATAATGAGATAGCAATAACCTTGAAATGTACTAGAAATAGAGTACCATGGAATGAAGCAAAGAAATGTTTTATTTTAAAAATGATTTTAAAGAAATACGCATTTCTGAAAATAATTCAATCCTAGACATTATAAAATATTTTAGTAAGCATTTAACTTTATTAATATTTTCTGTTTTGTACAATTTCATACATCTATATACTGTATTCTGACCATCCATTCCCTGCAGTGCCCTCTCTTGTTCCATTCATACATGCCCATAAGTCACTGTTACATCTCCAGCCGCTCACCAGTAGCTACACCACTCAAGAGAATGGTTTCCCCTCCCTCAGCAACCATTAGGTGCCGTTAGCTCCTTAGAGAGTGAGATAGAGTCATGAGCCTCTCCCCCGTCCAAGGCAGAACGCTGATGGGCTTTAGCTTGCTCACGTCTTGTGCGCTTACCCACACATGCCATGAGCTCCCAAGGGCAACAGTCCCATTGTGTCCCGGTGCCAGAGGCCCCTGGCCCTGGTCTTCCTCCCCCCCCCCCCCCCCGGTCTTGCATTCTGTCCCCACCTCCTTTCCTGTGTTGTTCTGTGAGCCTTACACGGAGTGATATAGTTGTCCTGTGTAGGGTTGAGCACTCAAAAGTTACTTATTTTTGACACTTTGATCACTTACAGGCATGTGGTTTAACTATTGCACACTCTGAGGAAAAAAAAAGTGAGGTTTACTCATCAAGGCTGACAGCAGCACTAACGTGTGGGTGTAAACACTCATATTTAGTATTAACACCAGTGTATCAACACAACAGTGGCAGGATCCCCTCTAGGCCCAATCATTCCCCAGCTGTGGGCTTTTGACCTGATTTCCAGAACCGCCATGAGTTCCCTCTTTTGGGACAGACATCAAACACTTCAGAAAGTGGTTTTTATATCCCATAGCCTTCATGTACCAGTGGGCACATCTTTAATGGTAGGTCAATATTTTACCATGGAGGGCTCTACCACTGGGTGAGACCATTAATGATTTCTCTCCCCCAGCAGACTGCGTAGCACCTTCCATGTCTATGAAAGCTAGCATTCAAGAAGGAAGCTTCCAGTTTACTTCCAGTTTGATATCTGTGACCTGCAACCAAAGCATGGGGTATATTCAGCAATTAGGTCTTGCCATTCAGTTATGTCGGGCAAGCAAGAGCAGTGGCAATAGCTTGAATTATTTTTAGGGCCCCTGCAGCTTTCCTGACCAACGATTGATAGGAAGGTAACCCATATCTGGCACTGGGATTTTAAAGTATTTTTTTATTTATCTATTTTTTTGAATTTTTTGTTTATTTTTATTTATTTATTTGAAAGTGACAAAGAGAGAAAGAGGCAGATAGAGAGAGAGAGAATGGGCATACCAGGGTCTCCAGCCACTGCAAATGAACTCCAGATGTGTGCGCCCCCTTGTGTATCTGGCTAACATGGGTTCTGGGGAATCGAGCATCGAATGGGGGTCCTTAGGCTTCACAGGCAAGGGCTTAACTGCCAAGCCATCTCTCCAGCCCTGTTTATCTATTTTTTGAACAGACAGGAAGAGTGTGGGGCTATCAGGGCTTCTTGCCTCTGCAAACAAATGCCAGATGCATGTACTACTTTGTGCATGTGACTTTACTTTGGTACTAGGGAATGGAACCTAAGCTGGAAGGCTTTACAAGCAAGTGCCTTGCAACGCAACACCATCTCCCTAGTCCTGGAACTGGTTTGTTTATTTAATAACCTTTGGAGGGTGGGAACAGCATTATTTCTCCATAAAGGGTACCTCTGACAATGCATTCACACATTCCAAATTGTAACTTTGATTTCTGTCTTTAGTTACAGCATATTTTAAATTATTTTTAAATGCTTCTGAAAGGAGGGAATTTGGAAGATTCTTACACATCTACTTTTAATTGTTTTATCTGATTTTCTTCTCAATTAAGAAGAAATGGATGCTGTGTTAGTAATTGTGTTCTAAGCCCCCTGCTTTTCCTCTGTGGAGCCTCCAGGTTTGGAGGCTTTTGTGCATGTCACTCTCTCTAATGACATGGGAGATGGAGTCGGAAAGAGCCAGTGGCCACATTGCTACTTCCCAGCTATCTCTTCTCAGAAAGGATGAACTGCGCATCTGCGAGGAATAGCTGTCTTTTCACACAGCAGCACAGCTTGAGAGGAAAGGAGTTTTAGGCTAAGCCATCTAGAATCATAAATGTTTCCCATTATCTCATAAGGGAGCATGACAAATATGCATGTTTAGTGCAGAACATATATACATATATATAAAAAGAGAGACAAGAACCAAACATGAAATAGCCAAGGGGAAAGGTTCAATGCACTGTACAATAATCAGCTTCATGGCAAGGTTGTTTCACATGTTCTCATTTTCATACGCATTTAGATCTCAGTAAAGATTCCATAAACTGTCTTTTGATTTGTTCACGCATATTTCCCAGTTTCATGGCATTAATGTCTAACAGCCCACCCATTGCATAGGTGCACGGTCCTTTGCTTGAACAAGATGCTTCCTAAGGTTTCTTAAACTGGGAACTTGAATATATGAAAATGCTGTAGTTTGATCACATTTCTGACCCACTGCCCTCTTGTGTCTCCTCTCCTCCAGCTTCATTGCCCTGGGGAGTCTCTTCTTTCTAGGTAGCCCTTGCTGCTTTTTGTTTCATCAGTTTTGTCCCCATCTGCCATCCATGCGAAAACATAGATGGGCTCAGAGCAGTGAGCAGTGCAGGTCTTGTGCGGGGAGATGTAGCCACAGGGGGGTCATGAATGAATTACTTTAATGACTTTCGGGTCACAAAGAAATCAGCTCTGTTGCTGGAGAACTGTTCCAGGTGACCAGCTGCTGCTGCTGCTCAGACAGTGAGCTCCTGCTTTCGATGTTCTACTGCTGCCTTTGGCGGGTGGGGTGATAACTGCCTTGATCCTGGCCATAGTTTCCTTCCAACATTGGCTGCATTGAACAACCAGACGTGGTTTTTTAAGGGTCACACTGACCTTGTGCCTGACACCACAGTAGCTCACTTCCAAGCAGATTTCTGAGCCCCTTGAATGCAACACATTCAATTTGTTCTTTACTACCCAACCACAAATATAGGAGGAACTCCTGATCACTCCTCCAGGTCTGCTGGATGCTGCTGTCCCACATCATATCAGGGGCCCAGGATGAAGTAAGTCCCACATCTGTCTCCCTGGAGTCTTGAAACAAATGCATGGAATGGCCTCTCGACTGTCCATTTCTCTTCAAGGTGAACTAGCATCCAGGGAGAGTCCATCCTGTAAGTAAGTGGTCTGGCCCTCTCTATTCTTACTACCTCTCTTTCTCTCTTTCCTGTCCAGATCATAATCTCATGTGTCTTCTTCCCAATCAGCCAGTTTTTCTTCTAGGAGAAGGGATACAATGAGAAAGGAAGTGGCTTATTAATAAATTAGGATAATGAATATTGTATGCATTGCCTATGAAATTCTTATGCAAATGATACAATTAAAACTTATATAAATATTTGGCACTTCCTTTGTTTCCCTTAAGCAAGTTCCAGATGTCTGAAGGAATTTTTTCATAGATATCTCTGCTTCCCATTGCCGCAGTCATGAGTGCAGCACAGGTTCCCATTCATCCTTTCCCTGTTGCTGGGAAAGGCGGATCTGCCAGTCACCAGAGAAGTTAGGGCAGCCAGTCTTTCCTCCCTGCTCATGGGGTCCAGACTTTTGAATTCAACTAATTGGATCAAAAATGTAGTTAAGTTTGCAAAGGTTTCTTTTATGATTAACATGGACAGATTTTTTTGTTGTTGTTATTCCCTAAACTTCATTGTATAACAATTATTTACATAGCATTTTCACTATGTTACACACTACAAGTAATCTAGAGATAATTTAAAGAATTTAGATATACAGGTTTTATACACACATAATGTTGTTTCATTTGAAGAACTTGAGGAAGCCAGTGCCCCATAGGCAAGAGGCAGCTGTTTTCATTAGTCCACGGTGCGGCGTTTGAGTGGGTGAGCCCGTGAAAAACATAGCAAGAGATTCATTATGTTGTCTTCACTGTTCTGGGCATATATATGTATCTGTCCTGATTTCCCTGACATAAGCTGGAAGCTGTCAGATCTCCTGCAAGTCTAAAGATACAATCACAGCTGAAGAGTAGGTATACAGTTTATTCTACTGCTAAAAAGTTATTTATACTTAGGGGCACTGTTGAAGCTTAAAGGTGGGGGTGAGGAAAGCGGAACACAGGTCTTCATGCTGAGATTTCCCGTCCTTGCCTGGGGGAAAGCACCACACTCTCGGCGGCATTTCCAAATGTGCTTTAAGTCTGTACACTATACCCAGACACACAAGAAAACATCCTATTTGTGTGCATTTTCTTCTCAAGGGGGTACATGGAAGTCAGAGTATCTGCAGGGGTGCCCAGGTGTGCTTCCCCAAGGGAGGTTTTCCTGACTCAAGGAATTCTATGCACTTGAGGAGAAATTATGGCAGATAGATCCAGGAATAGCGAGGTCAAACTACCTATTGTAAATTTTATGTAATCCATATTTGGTATAAGCAAATACCCTAGCCTGCTGATATCACATAATTGCGAGGTTGGACATACCCCCTTTCCTAAATCACCATCTCTCTTTTGGACAGTTACAGGTTACTCAGGCCGTTCCTGATATATGTTGCTTCCTTGAGTCCTAAGCTTCTAGGCTTATGTTCAGTGCTGTTTGGGGCCAGGGCTGGATGACCCAGCTTGTCAACACAGAGCCCTCTGTACTGTTGCAGCCTGGAAGACACTGACCTTCTTTAACACTTAAATTTAAGCACTAATTGGTAATATTTTGAGGTTAAAAAAAACACCTTAAATAAAAAATTATTAAAATTAAACTAACAAATTACAGAATGATATGAAAAGTTGATCTACTCAACATTAAATACTTACTGAATGTTTTCTAAAACTGCTGTTAGTACATAAATAATTCATTTTAAGATGTGATTAACTCCTCCTCCAACATGATTACACTTTTTACATTTTTAAAGAAAAAAAGCTACTGCCAAACACACTTAATAAGTATTTTTTTCATGGCATTAAAAAGTGAAAGAAAGAAAAGGAAAAGAAGGGGAGCAAAGAGGGAGCAGGAGGGAAAAATAATAGTAGGAAGGTGGGAGAGAAAGAAAAACAGAGATAACAAGGATAAACAGAGGAGGAAGTTGACTCATTGTCTCTGATTCAGCACCTGTTCCAGTCAACAGCCTCTTTTTCAGCATGAGTCAATTCCATTAAAAAGAGTGACTCCTATAGTCAAGAGCTCCTAACAGTATTGTTTACTCAAGGGATTCTGCTGTTAATGGTTTTGATCCACTTCTGTGCTGATCTAGATGTGCTCTTTGGAACTCCCTTGACGATGGGGCTTCTGTATGACAAACACTAGAAAGAGGAGAAAGCAAACCCGCTGTTGCATGCCTGCACTGTTTCCCCTCATCTGCTGACCCAGCTGGGAGCACCTGCATGCCCATGGGCTCTAATACTTGAAGATGCCTATAAACTGAAAGACAGAGTGTTGTGAAATTCGAAGTGCGGGTCTCTACCAGAGAACCATAGTGCTGACTGGTTTGTACCACACACACTGAAGTCCCTTTAATACCAGGCCAAGCACTGCCACATGGTTCAGGGGCTGCCTTGCAGATGCACCTGACAGTTGTGAGAAATGAAAGAACCTGTGATTATGCAGTGAAATCCCCACATTAGTCTTATTTTCCTCTGCGGGTGAAATAGATAAAATCAGAAACCTCCGTGGCAGCTATGGCCTGACGATGAAAGGCTGACGAATGATCCTCTAGTATACTAAAAGTATGTGATAACATCTCAGTAGAAATGGTGCCAAAGAAGCTCATACTCAGATCTGGGAATTGGATAGCTTTTTCCATACTAATCTTACAAAGGAGGATAATAAAGTTAAGACGTGTGTCTTTAAGCTAATACTTCCCTTCAAAATGTAATTACTAAGACTCAAATGCAAAACTATTTCCTAAATTTTATCTATTAAATATGCACATATTTAAAACTACATGAAAAATCAAATGTTGGAAAGGTTGAACATATATGCAAGAATTTATTACCATATATATTAAATTTGGATGCATTATGTAGGTCAGAAGAAATAAATGCCAAAAAAACTGTCAATAGGGACAAATGCAAACTCACCAAGAAAATTCACTCCCACAAACTTACTAAAATTTCTGATATAAAATGATTAATTATTGACAAATAAAATTGCAGAAAATCAAATTACAAGTATCTCATCTTATTTTAAAAGTTTCTCAATAATTCATGGTAAGAACAGTATTTAGAATATTGTTAGATATATATTTCTGTGATATTTTCAAAGGATATTTTCAAAGCCAAGTTAGAACTATTTGATTTATACATATATCTAATGAAACAATGCTACTTGCAGAATAATTTCAAATAACATAAAGATTATCTTCAAATATATTCATAGAATTTTTTTCTTATTTTCATTTAAGAAAATATTAAAATCTAAATAATTAGTGATAAGAAATTTGAACCTTCTTTGATCCTTAATGACTATGAAAAATGATGATATAGGTCTTAAGCCCTATGATGACTTAGGATAATTTTAAATTAGTTATCAACATTATAAACATAATTGATTTTGATAACAGAGTAATCTTATAATTCTCTATGCTTCTCAATTGCACATATTAGGCCGTATTGTGAGATACATGGAATTTTTAAGTTATACGTTGCTAGTGGCTGGTGTCATAGCCTATGACAAGTTTCAGAGACTGTGAGAATTCTATTTGTATAGTTTAACTAAGAAAGTACAACATAATTTGCTTTTTATGGGATATATTAGTCAGGGTTCTCTAGAGGAACAGAACCAATAGAATAAATTGTATTAAAAAGGGAAATTATCAGATTAGTTTATGGTAGGCCAATAACACAATGTGCAGGCTTGAGGTTTAAGGAAACCAGTAGCTGCTCAGCCTACGTGGCTGGATGCCTCAGCAGCTCTGACCCAGCACGAAGAGGACTGAGGTTTTCTGAGGAGCTGCTGGCCTTCAGTCCACTGGAAGGCTGAGGAAACTTGGTTCCCATGCCAAGGAAGGGCTGCCAAATGGAATAGATGCAAGTGCGAGTGAAGACTCACCAGTAGCAGCCCCGGCAGCCAGGTGAGAGGAAAGGGCTCCTTCCTTTCAGGGCTTCCTTACCTAAAGCCCACCATCAGGAGAGCCGCCTACTCTGCAGGAAGGACTCACCATGGAGGAGAGACTTCCTTCAGTCAATCCTTCCTGGAAGCAACCTCAAAGATCTGCCCAAGAGAAATGTCTGTGGATTCCTAAGTAGGTCAAGTTGACAACAGAACCTAACCATCACATGGAACATATTGTAGGCTTTTTAAACTAGTTTGTCTTAAAAAAAATGGCTTTTTAGCAGTCATTCAAATCTATCTACACAATCCAATCTCTGAAGAATAGATTTGGGTATTAATGAAAATGAGAATGATGATGTAGAGATGTTCAGAATCACGGGCATGCATTAGTCCCTAATAGTGACTTTCTCAAGTGAAACTATAGGATTAATAAGGAAAGAAAGAAGCCGGGCGTGGTGGCGCACGCCTTTAATCCCAGCACCTGGGAGGCAGAGGTAAGAGGATCGCCATGAGTTCAAGGCCACCCTGAGACTCCATAGTGAATTCCAGGTCAGCCTGGACTAGAGTGAGACCCTACCTCGAAAAACTAAAAAAAAAAAAAAAAAAAAAGAAAGAAAGAAAGAGAGAGAGAGAGAGAGAGAGGTATGGAGGGGAGGAATGAAGAAGGAAAAAGAAAAAAAAATCAAGGAAAACAAAACAATAGAAAAAGAGAAGTGGAAAACAATGTGTGAGGTGAATTGAAGGTAGGACCTACCATTGCCTAAGTATTGTTCCAAGAATTTATGTAAATGTTTATAAGTACTCATGTTTCTTTAGCTGCCATTCATAGTCCACTTCAGTGTGAAATGTTGACTAATACAGGAAAAATATTAGAGTAGATTCCATGAACTTATGGAATTTCATTTCTCAGGAGATCTATTATAGTCCTTGTGGACTAGAAAATAGAAGACATGTGTAGATCTATTTCTGTTACAAAACCCTTCCTGATGAGGGCTCCACTTTGCTTCTCCAGGCACTAAAATGCCTTCTTAAGTAGCTGCATCTGTTGGATCAGGTTCAAATGAACAGATGGAAAATTATGATTAATGAAAGGGACATTTTTGTTTGTTTGTTTTTTTTGAGGTAAGGTCTCACTCTAGCCCAGGCTGACCTGGAATTCACTATGTAATCTCAGGGTGGCCTCGAACTCACAGTCGTCCTCCTACCTCTGCCTCCAAGTTCTGGGATTAAAGGCGTGCACCATCACGTCAATCTGGAAAGGGACTTTTAAGTGATTTTTTTTTTAAATTGAGAACTTTATTATATCAACATGTTGCATATTGGCCATAGTCCTATCAGATTATAGTCTTTTTTTTCCTCTGTCCCCTGCCTGAATTCAAATGAAGTTCCCCCTCAGTGGAGTTTTTGATATTGATTGTGGGATCATATATGCACCAGTCAGTCTCTGTAGTGATGACAAAGCCTCAGGATACACCTTCCCACCTTTCCAATGTAAGACCTTAATTCTTACATTCTTTTCGTTGCTTATTCCACAGTGTTCCTTGGCTTTTATAAAGTGTGTTATAAGCTACATTTTATGTGGAGTTTGCAGCAGCCTCTGATTTTCTGCTGTGACTCTCCTCAGTGTCATCCATAATATACCAACTCCAGATAGTGTACCACCTATGACATTCTCAGTGTGCACCATGAATTAGGATGGCAACTTCTAATACTGAATTTTATTCATGTTTCAGTTTAGTTTGATGCTTTGATGATAAAATTCTCAATTGTTTTAAAAGTTAGGAAAGTAGCTTAACAAAGGAATTATTTTACATTTTTTGCTCGGAATGGTGGAATTACTGTGTTGGCAATTATCTTCCCATGTATCTGCCTCCTTTGAGAACCTTCCTAACAATTCAGTCCAAGTAAACAAGACATTTCCTCTTTTGAACTCCCACAATGCACTTCTTATACCTCAGCTGTGAAGCTTGGTCCCATTCTATTTTATTACCCAATTCACATTCTCCTCATGTCATGGGCACTTTTCCTTGTTCCCATCAATGCTGACATATCACAGCCACTTAAATAAAAGCTATTCACAAACAGCCATGGGGTCTGAGGTGAGCTGTCATGTCTGTCTCTTATCTAGCAGAAAAGTATTTACATAATTCTCCATGAATGTTTATTAAAGTTGGTTCACATCTGGTCAATGTAAAACATGTGTGCAACTTAGAATAGGTATGACAAACTAGAGAGGCAAAGTCTACAGCTCTGACTTCAGGAAAAAAGAAGTGCTTTAAATTCACATAATAAATCCCTAGAAAGCATTATAAATGTAATAGGAAATTTTATGCATTTTCATTTCCAGGGGCCAGTGAATCATTTTTCTTGATTTGGGACCTTGGGTCATGCAATGCTATTGCTGGAATTATGTACTAGAATCTATTGGCTATTAGAGTTACGAGCAAGAGTCTTACTGAGAAAATCATATCATTTTCCCCAATAAAAGAAAATCTAAAAAGTAAAAATGAA
The DNA here is from genome assembly GCA_036346955.1 of Dipus sagitta. Lineage (NCBI taxonomy): Eukaryota > Metazoa > Chordata > Mammalia > Rodentia > Dipodidae > Dipus > Dipus sagitta. Next base: position 40,148,746 of record CM070784.1, read on the forward strand.
ATGACTCATGCCATTTTTTAAGACAGGACTGTTATATACAATGAAGATGGAATTTATATATGATATCTAATATAAATATTACGATTAAGACATTTTCTAATAGGGAAAACATAGAAACAAAATAGAACCAAGTTTTAGAAAATGTTTAAGTGAATTATGTTATTATATGATATATTTTACAGAAATTATCATATTTTAATTATAATAGAGAAAGTAATGAAAATTGATAATGAAATAATGGCTATATTCTTAAAGTAATAAGTAAAATTCCAGACTGCAAAAAATCTCTTATTTTAGGTGTCTATGTTATCTGTATGTGAGGACACCCATATAAAAGGTAGATTATTTACATATGTGGATTTAGTCTTCTGGAAATGACATATCTGTTACACTCATAAAGTCACAGCAACTGTAGTTACCTGCACTCACCTGTGGTGACCAGTGGGAAATCTCAGGGTCCAGCTCCATCACTGTATTTACTCGAGCCAAGTTTCTTACTGTACCCAGAACTTGTGGTTTTGTTTCTTTGTTTTGCAAGCCCTGGCAATTTTCTGGTTTCTGCTCCTCATGACACTGGGGTTATAGACATGCATGACCAAGCCTTGATGTTTACGTGGATCCTGGGCATTGAACTGGAGCAATCTTTCCAGCCTCCCTAAGTCTTCATGCTTGCCCTGGAAGTGCTCTTAACCCCTGAGCCATCTCTACAGACCCACCGGGTCCAATTTTAACTAAGCATACATCTGTCAAACACATCCTATGTGCTCCATATTCTGCCAGGTTGAAAGAATTAAAATGTCCAAAATCTAGCTCCTGATTTTAAGGAGCTCTCTGGAAAACTGGACAAACATGTCCAAATCCACAATTGTAGAATAAAAAGTGTGAGGTTCACTGGACATTTGGCATTATGAATCTAGAGATTCTTTGTTTCAAGCCTCTCATTTTCCTGTTTTAGTCGACAGATGTTTATATAGGTTGCTTATTAGATACTTAGATTTACCCATGGCCTTATCATCATATGGTAACTTCTGTGGAAGATTCACGTAAGGTGCACCTATGACAACTGTGAGAAGATCAGTTCCACCTGAATTACATACAGGAGCCTTCCACACAACTGACCTCCAAGAGAGGATTGTGTTCTCACTTATGAGAACATTATTTCATAACAATGAAGAAGCATATTTTCAGAGACATAAGAGCATATCAGCATGACACTTAAAGTTAACTGCAAGAAAGTAAATCTAAATGGACTAAAAGACAGGGGCAAGGCAGTAGTGAAATATGAGGGTGTTAAGTTAGGTAAGTGGTAAGTGTGACATCATAGAAACCTTTGATGGCATAATCTGGATTTTATTCCTATAGTAAATATCAGCATCCAGCACTTTGCATGGAGCAAAAGCTAACTGTCCATTTTAAAATGTAATTAGGAAAACAACATCGAAAGTAGCTTACAGAATAATAATAATACCCCAGATAGACTCTACCTACTAAATACATGTCAGAGATGAGAAGCCTTTTGCTTTTGATTTGTGATTGCTTGTTAAAGTAAAGTTCTGAACCAAGATGGTGGCAGTCACATGGGGAATACACTTATGGAAATGGCACAAATTTTCTTCTATAGAATAAGGGAAGATAAAGTATGTATTTAGCATATTGACCAACATTTGAAGGCTTTGTGACCAGGAGGATGGAGCAACCATTTACTAAGGCAGAGAGTCAATGGCAAACACTTTGGTTTGGATGTAATGAACTCAGTGTGTTTAGCCATTGGTGAGAGCAAGCATGCTGTCCAGGAACTTAGATCATCATCCATCCTCGCTTGTTATGACCATGTCTTCTTGGCCTTCTGAGCTCAATAGCCAATAAGCAGATTTAGAAATTGGGGAGGAAATATATAAGGGGATTTTTTTCTCAGTGCAGACAAGCTTCAGAAAATGGTTAGCCAATAAGAATTGTTCTTTCATCCTGTGTCCTCTTATCCTCATGTGGGAGAGATTACTTCTCCATGAATACCATGCTTTTCAGCTCACTTCACAAGCAAAGTCATACACTTCCTTGTTGTAGACAGTCACTTCCTGATAAAGCTGCCTGCTGTGGAAGCCAGTGACAATATCTTCCTCAAGAATATAAAGCAAGGGGACTCCCTGCTCATAGTAAAGATTCTCTAGGCTCAGGTTCCTCTCACGTTTGTAGACAACTGCACATGTCAGTGTCATCTGGTACATGTGGGGTTATCCTTTAGGAAGTGAGAATCAAACAAATGGCTTATGAGCATGCTAACATTTATTTAATCTTATTTAATGAAGTCTTTCGTCTGAAACCCTCATCCAGAACACATGAAAATGCAGAAGGTTTATATTTTGTCTTGCACATTAGGTGATCTTGGAGACTACACAGTACCTGAGACATTTCTTTTATAAAATATGAATCTTGACAAAATGTTCTAGTAATTGACACAATGCTCTCAAAACAAGTTCCTACCCTGAGGTCACATCTTTCAGGGTTGTCTACTGACATTTGATGCTTTATCTAGTCCTAATTTGCCACTGCATTTCAAATACCTGGGCTAAAGTTTAGCTTAAAAATACAAAGGCAGAAATCAAAAAACATAACTAGATTAGAAGAATGAATATCACTTTGAATATTTTCATAAAAAATAGCATTCTCATTTAAGCTGCTTTTCCAGTGACCTTGACATTTCCACATACAGAAAATGTATTTTATCTTATGAAACCAAAGGGTAATTTTGTTTGCAATGATAGAATAAAAACACAAAGGAAACAAAAAAAACATGAATGGAAGATATGCTATAGTGAGATATTTTTGCAGTATGAGCTTAGATATTATTAAATGACCACTTGTCCATAAAACATTAGGTTACAGTGGCTAGAATTTAAACACACAATTTTAAAATCCTTGAGATAATTATCCATTTTCTACCTCATTATTAGAACTAACAGTAACAACCTCAGGCTCATTCTAGCAAAATGACGGAAACTTAAAATTTCAATATTAAACTCAAATAAGGTCACCAAGTGAGCTGATGCTGGAAAGGAATCAGAAATTTTGTGGTAATTAGTATTTTATCTGTAGAAAACACTCAAGCTTCCTCTTCAAAGTATGTATTTTAGTATAGATTTACTTGCTTAGAGGTTGAAAAATATGAGGTACGTGCATCTACCACTTATACAGTATTCACTGAACATCTACTGTCATTTGTTTCTAAACTCTAAAGCTGCCATCTTGCTTTATAAAACGTTTCTACCTATTAGCCATTTCCTATTTGAGAAGCAGTATAGGAAGCTTTTCACTGATCTTTACCCCCTTGCTATCTGACAAATGGCTCCAGAAAAAGCAACTTGTGGATCTAACAATCTTTCTGCCCCCTCTTCTGCAAAATTCCCTGAGCCATGTTGGGTGTGTTTTAAGTCTGCTTGAGTGATGTGCTCTTAGGAGCCTCTGGATCTCTGCTTTGATAGGTGTTGAGTGTCCTCAGCATCTGTCTTCTTTACCCTGGTGCTGATTATAGGCTCACCTCAGAAAATGTGTTCTTGCTCATCTCCTCAATTCCTCTGCGGTTTCAGCTGGGGCTTGACTGAAGTGTGAGAAGTAATTTATCTCCTCAGGTCTCCCTACCATCTGAAAGAGGAAAACAGATTCTCCAACAGAGAGTGAAGTCAGCACAGGTTAAATGGAATAAGCACTATTAATTTAGTGAGAATTTGATGGATGTAGTCCCTCTTTTAGCCCAAGATTAGTTTGGAGCTGGACATTGGAGAACATAATCTTTGTCTCCATAGGATTTTGACCTCTTTCCAAGATCCAGATATGGGTTCCTTTCCACTGAACAACCCACATACACATGCAAACCCAGATATAAACAAAAGATATATATGTACACACAAACCTTCACATAAAAAATATACAAACTTACATGAAATACACAAAAAACTCATGCATAAAACCAACATAAATATCTATACAGAAAAACTCACACATAGAAAAATATGCACTAACCTATATACAAGCACATGAACCTACAGATATAAACCAACACAGAAGCACACACGTAGAAACCCACACGTAGGTCTACATAAACATGGCTGGGCAAGAATCTCTTTAGAAAAGTGTAGACTCCATAGGGCATATGCCCAGCAGTTGCACAGCTGTTTCAAATGGTAGATCTAGTTCTGGATTTTGAGACACCTCCATATTGTCTGGAGCTGCAGCTGCTCTTTGACTTCGGCATCTGCAGGTGGTCTTTGATCTCTTAGGCCTTACACAAAGGCCTTATCCTACAGCCTAGGTGAGATGGCACCAGTTACAATGGCATTATTTAACATACAGCCTAGGTGAGGTGAGTGCCAGGAAGAGGCATTACCATATGGCCCTGGTGAAGCTGACCTTAGGCACGTAGGCATTATCGAGAAAGTTTTGTCTTCTGTATATAAGCTTGTGTCCGCCTGAATAAAATAGAGCCTTGATCAGAACTTGTCTTGGCTCCATTCCTTGTGTTCTTGTCTCAGGTTCATTCCCACTCCCTCCTTCGAGGTCCGTTCCAATCTTATGTGCCGCAGGCCGGCACATATATTAGCTCCATACTGGCTGTACTATTTGTATTCCCGCCAAGAGTGGGTGAGAGTTCTTTCCCCACATCCTTACCATGTTGTCATTTGATTTTTTTGATGGTAGTTCTTACCAGACGAAAACTGGAAATATACAATATGTAACAGCAAGAGAAAAAAAAATAACTGTGAGATATACATACATGACAGATTCTGAATTTCCAACACACCTCACAAGCACTCTTCAAGATTGGCAAAACATTCCCGTGAAACCACAAGAAATCCTAAACCGTGTTCTATTTGGATGAAGTTAGGGTTAGGTAAATTAGATGCATAGGAATGAACAAACAAAGGTAGTTGCAGGGAGCAAGAGCGAACGCCATTACAAGATGGCGCTGGCTTCCTGTCTGTATTGAGGTAAATAACTCCATATTAGGCAGTGCCTTGGTGCCAACCGTGTTCAAGGTATGCGCATGCGCTTGACGCAACCTGTCCCGAGCCTATCCCGTGGCGCCTGGTGGTGGCAAGCTGGTAGCAACCAATCAGTGGGCGCCTCGTTGCACTCCCCGCTATAAAAGTAGCTGCACATTCCGCCTCGCACCCCTCGCCATCAACCCTCCTGTTAACCAAGAGCTCTCCAATAAAAGTGTGATCAAGAAGGATCCTCGTCTTGTGGTCGTTCTTCCCTGCGGGTCAGGGGGCTCGCCGCAGGTAGTTGGTGGCTAATGGCAGGCTCAAGGAGACTATCTCAGGTGCTACTATTTTCTTCTATTCCTATGCATGGTCACATGTGTGTTTACATGTACGTAGAGTTTTGTATTTTGATAAAATGGTACCCTCCATATTGTAAACAATTGTTCACCGTCTTTTTCATGCCTTTCTGGGAAGGACGGCTCATACCCCTGGTGATCTGACTCAAATCCTTGGAGGGATCTGGCACCAGCTACCTCTTATGACTTCTGGCTTTTCTGTGTTTCTCCTCTCAAATACTGGCTTGTAAAGTACACACTAGTTTTCTTTTATTTCACCTATCTAAATCCCACCTCTTCCTTCCACACTGAAATTCAGAGCCTGGGTGCTAATTCTCCCAACCCTTTCCAAATTGAGAGTTTATTCTTACCTACCACATCTTCAATTTTTTATTTCCCTTTCTTCTAAACACGAGCCTACTGTTGTTTTATCCAGCATTACCAAAACGTCTATTCATTTACCCTTCCTCTCTGCTGACATATCCACTACTGGAAGTGCAATTGTTGGTTCTTAGCCTGTTTCTGATGAACGTGGCTGCTATATTTGAGACGTACATCTGCATGGGCAATCATAGCTTTATGGGATGAAAAACTCTATCATTAAGAGCAATGTATATTTTCAAGTTACTATGAACTATTTCTACATACCAAACTTCTGGAAATTATTCCAAAATTTATTTTAAAGCCCTCTCCCGGGACAACACAGTGGAGCAGGCCATGGTGAAGAACGGAGCCATATACAGTACTGATTTCCAGAGCTGCTTCAGGTTGCCAAGGGTTGTGGCATATAGAACTTAGACCTTTCACTTCATCTCATAGTCGTGATTTTATATCCCTTCCCCTTTATGTATACACTTAGTCTTTTTATCTATCTGGCCTTTTAAAAGAAAAAAAAATTAGTGAAAACAAGGAAAATGAAGTATATGGAAATATGTAGTTCATACAGCCGTCTCTTTTTCTGCCAATTTTTACACCAGCTTCCTGGCAAGCTGAATATGACTTTTCTCCATACTTCCATTCCCCTGCCAGTTTGTGCAGGGACATCGGAGAACATTGTTTCATTTCTATCATCCCTTAATGTCTTCTTGGCAGAGCCTGTTGTACACATGATGGTCACAGAGGACTTCAACATCCAAACAGTTGATAAATAAAGAAAAAAAATGTTTCTCTGCAGAAGATGCTCAACTCACACTACTCTACATCATGAGCCAATTAGGTCAGGTTACAAAATTTAAAATCCATGGCTATGAATAAAGAATTTATAATATAATATAAATTTATGACATGTTTTTATGGTTCTCTTTGAAACTTGATCTCATTAGGTAGGCCTCGCTGGCCTCAGAATTACAATTCTTCTGCCTCAACTTTCCTAGTGCTAATATTGCAGCAACAACTGCCACCCTAACAAGATTACATTTGGAAATTTTGATTACTCATTGTGGCCTAATGTTTTACAAGGAATGTGCATGCTCATCTTAGAAAAATAGGTCTTACAATCATGTTTTCATTATTACTGCTGTGTAAAGATTTATGAATAAATGTATTTTTATCAAATAACTTCAGTGTTCATACCACACTACAAATCCATTCTTGCTAGTCTTGCAGAAGGAAAACTAATCATGTGTATATGTCAAAGATTGTCATATTTTAAGGATGTGTTCAACATTAGATAATTTTGTTTCTTGTACTATGAGTCACTTTTGTCCCTGGAGACTAGTATTCATAATGCTAATGTCCTTTCACTGGCCACAAGGTTGAGTGAATCACAAAATTATTTATGGTGCTCTTCCTGGGTCATAGATTGATATCTTCTTTTTATGTATTTTATAATTACTTTAGTTTTCAATTGCTTAACATCTTATTTTTTACTTTTAAATTATTTTATTTAAAATTTAAATAGATAATACATTTATATGGCACAACAATTTTAAGTATAAAAGCTTTTAAAATGAAAAATCTTTGACCAATCCCTATACCTCCAAAACTCAGTTCCCCTCACTAGAGACTGCTCTTAGTGTCCCCCTTCCTCTCTTCCTCTTCTTTTTTCCCTCCTTCCCATCTTCCCTCCCTATGTCTCTTCTTCTTTTTTATTTATTTATTTAATTTTATTAGTTTTTTACTCAGTGAATACAGTCAAGTTGGTACCATTGTTAGCCCCCTCTTTGCCCTCCCCCCTCCTTGTTGGGGAATATGGGTCATGCATTGTGGTATTAGTCATCAGTTTTGGGTAGGAGGAAATGTCTCTGTGTATCATGACCCAACTTGTGGCTCTGACATTTTTTCTGCCCTCTCTTCCGCAAATTTCCCTGAGCCATGTTGGGTTCATTTTAGGTTTGCTTCAGTGATGAGCTTTTGGGAGCCTCTGTGTCTCCAGATATCTGGTTTGGTTGGAGTTGATTGTTCTCTGTGTCGATCTCCTTCACCCTTGTGCTGGTACCAGGTTCACCAAGGAAGCAGCACTCTTGCTTGTTTCTCCAATTACTCTTGGTTTCAGCTAGGGCCCTTTTGAGGTATGATGGGGGTGGTTCTCTCCTTAGAATCTGCATGTATCTAAAAAGAGAAGCAGGTTCTCTGATGGAGAGTAAAGTTAGCACAAGATAAATGGGATAACCATTATTTTTTAGAGAGAATTTAACATGTGTAGACCCTCTTTTAGCACACAATTGGTGGGAGCTTGATAATGGAGAGCAGGCTCATTTTTGGATATAGTTCTGACTTGTTTCCCAGCTCCAGCTATGAGTTCCGTTCCACTGAGCAGATCTAGTCTATATCCATATTTTAACCATTATATTTCTCTAGGTCAATAAATTTTGGACAGTTTACTCAAAAATAAGAAAGACTAGGACCAACTTATATGTAGATTATTAAGTTTGTAGCAAGTTGGAAAAATCTCAGGCAAATCTTGTAGCCTGTAACTTACGCACTTAAACACTGTGCAACAAATTCTTTGCCAGCTGAGAGAAGTGCAAAGATACAATATTAAATCATAACCACAAACGTTGACTAGCATGCCCACTGTACTGCAGGTATGACTTAGTGAATTGGCTGTCAACTGTGCTGCAGTAGTGATTCCGGGGCCACTGCTTACCTACGGCCCTGCTGTGGCTAGCCCTGGAAACACCTGTGATGGTGATCCACCCTATGAAACAGGCTCTAGGTTAGCTTTCTATTGCAAGACAACTGATCTCACGGTGCCCTAGTGGTTTTCATTGCACATAATAAATGTAACATACAACATATGTGCTGCTCCATGCTAACGTTGTCTGTAAGCCTTCCAGATAGCGACAGGCAGCCAGTAGTGAGTTTCTGAGGAGGGGAAAGTGAATGTGAAACATGTAGCAGACGTGGATATGGAAGGAGGGAGCCCGAGCAGCACCCCATGCACAGCACACCCGCTCACCTGCACTGCCATCTTTCACCACCTCCCCAGCCTTGCACAGAGGCCAACAACGAAGTCCGCCCAAGTCATCCTCCCGGTGGCACCAAGCACAGCACCACAAACACAGCAATGGGCAGAATGCCCTCGCATGGACAGGGGGTGGCATGACACTAAATGTGGTGAAGAGGGACAAGGTCAAGGTCAATGTTAAGAAGGCTTTGGCAGCAGTCAATTGGCCTAGTGTAAGGGAAAGTAATGCTTTCCGCACAGGAGTGAAGCCAGGTTGCCTTGATGACAATGTGTGGAGAACCCTCAAGAGCAGGAGATGGAGAGACCACTGGGTTTGATGTTGATGAAGGGTCGTTTCTGTGAAGGCAGTGATTGTGTCCAGCCTTGGTAGAGCTCCATCCTGGGTCGTAAAGCTACAGCAGATCACAAACATTAGAGATGCCATGCATGCCCTGGTGCCCCCCCCACACACACAATTGCCCACAAACTCACCAGAATAGTGAGACCAAAAAGAGCCTGGCCCATGGGATAACTCTCCCAAAAGTCATGCCCGCCAGTGATGAGCCAGTGCTTGCGTGTGTGGAGGCCAGAAGAGGAAATCAGCTGTCCTCCTCTTCTGTGCTTCCCCGCGTTACCCTGAGGCTGTGTCTCCAATAAACTTGCAGCAGTCATTTTTTTTTTTTCAGTCAGACTTGGCTGACCAGCCAGCAAACCTCCGAAATTCTCCCATCTCCATCCCTACAAGACTAGGGTTACCAGCATGGCCCTACCTACCTGTTGGCATGGATTCTAGAGGTTGAACCCTGGGAAAATCAGACCCTCCCAGGCCCACATCTTTGAACAGCAGCCACTCATGACTGCGGAGCCAACTCCTCAGACAGGAGGGGACTTCTGTGCGTGTGCCTGTGGTGAATGATATGTACGTGTGTGCAAGTGTGTATGCAGGTCCATATGCACAAATGTTTGCATGCACACGTGAGTCATAGGCCAGCTTTAGATGTCTCCCTCAATTGCTCTTTTTTTCCACCTTATTTTATTTATTTATTTATTTTTTAAAATTTTGAGGCAAGCCCAACAGACTGGTCTTTTTTATGGGACAGAGAGAGAGAGGGGGAGAGAATTGACACTCCAGGGCTCCAGAAACTGCAATTGAACTCCAAATGTTTGTGTGCATGTGCAACGCTGTGCGCTTGTGTCACTGTGCATCTGGTTTAAGTAGGACCTGGAGAGTTGAACATAAGTCCTTAGGCTTCACAAGCTAGCGCCTTAACTGCTAGGCCATCTCTCCAGCATTCCATCTTATTTTTTAACACAGGTTCTCTCACTGAACCTGGGGCTTACTGACTCAGCCAGAATAGCGGGCCAGTAAGAGCAAGGGATACTTCTCCCTCTGGCTCCCCAGAGCTGGCCTTCTGGAGATTTGCAGAGCACCCTGCTTTTATGTGGACTCCAAGCATCCGTACTCAGGTTTGTATGCTTATTTATCAAGTGCTTTAACAGCTGAGCTTCTTTCCAACCCAAAGAACTGAAATATTTAAAACAACACTTCACTTTTAACTTGTAATAGCAGTTTCCAACGTGAATTTATTCAAAGAAAGTCAATAACTTGAAATCACCTGTTAATAAAAGGCAAATTATTTTTTTCAAAATGTTTTTGGATTTTAATTTGAGGGTGAGTTGGGCACCCAACCACCACTTGTTTCAGGTGCAGGTAAATAAGGAAGGATTATGGTTCGTCCCTGGCCTGAAATGCAGGCTACCTTCCTTCCAAACAGGCCCCTCCACATCTTATTGTCTTGCAAGGACATTCATGCCTCCTTATCATCAACAGTCCTCACTTTCTTGCAAGGTCAGCCATCCTCCCCATCTCCCTGGAAATAAACCCTGGGTAGTTCATGTTTCCTAAATTACAACTCTTTCCTTTCTGAACTTTCTTCTTCATTCCAAGGTTCTGTCCTGAAGCTCTTGGGACAGAGAATTGTTTCCGTTCTCTTACTTGTGGATCAAAATTATCTTTATTCTATTTGTTCCTTTCATGCATATCTTGTCTTCAGTGACTGCAGCATTACATGGTAGAATCTTTTTTAAATAATTTCAAAGATTTTGCAACTAAATTTATGTAAAAGATCAAAATGTGTTAATACTTTCTTGCAACAGTCCTCCCAGGAATATGCAATTTAAAAATGTTTAGGAAAATGTCTTCAAGAGCAGTGTTTCATTTGGAAGGCTATATCACACAATGCTGCTGGACCTTGAGCCTATTTTGAATAAGATAATTTTATTTTTCAGCTACAGCTTATTTAAAACCATATGTTGATTCAAATATTCTATTTATCCATAATAGCATTTTAGAAAACCTTATACAATTTTCCATTTCATTATATATCATGGTTGGTAGCATATATATGATAACCTTGATTCAGTTCTCATTCTGGTAATTTGTGACTTCTCTTTCCTTTCTTATTATTACTGAGATTTTATATTCTGATCAATAAACATTTTTAGTATTTTTTACTTTTTCACTCAAGGATGTTGGCAGCTGCTCTTATCATCCTTATTCTGTTATCTTTAAAAATTTATTTCTTCAACTTCTAAAGATTATAGCCTAAGCAACTGTTTTTCAGGTTTTTTTCTTTTAAATTTTTATGTTGATTTCATTAAATAAAATTACATATATTCAATATGCACAAGATATTTTCTAAAAATATACATAGTGAGGTAACAAACTTAAACTTGGGCTTAACATCCATATAATTTTTGTAATGATAAATCTTTAAGTCTACTCTAATAAAGATTGATGGCTTAGCAGTTAAGGCACTTGCCTGCAAAGCCTAAGGACCCATGTTTGGCTCTCTAGATCCCATTTAAGCCAGATGTACAAAAGTGAGGCAAGTGCAAGATTGCACATGCCCACTAGGTGTGCAAGTGTCTGGAGTTCCATGGTAGTGGCTGGTCCACCAATTCTCTCTCTCTCTCAAAAACAAAATAATAAAAAAAACAAGATTTCAGAAGCTTAGACTGTAGTGTATTTTATTAATGGTAGTTATCAAGCTGTACAGTAGTTTGCTTAGCTTCATTCTTCCTATATAAGAAGTTTTTTTCTAATTTATCTTCAAGCAGTAATTTTCTTGTTTCCATGATAAAAGGTACAAGATTGCACTATCATTAAATGTAAACATATTTTAATATCATGTATAGTTTTCTTCCCTGATCGTGATTACTTAAAATTGTATTGATTTATATCCTAAACATAGAGTATGCATTATTTTTGACTATAGAGCCAATTGGTTTTCAAAACCCCAAGTAGCATGTATTACTAAGAAGTGTAAGAAGCAACTGGATTTCCTGAAGTGGATTATATTTCAGGGTGCAGGTCATTGCTTTGGGGGACCCCCATAGGTCTCCTCTTGCATGTGAAGGGTCTAGGTCCTTCCTGGGCTATTGAATGGCCATGGCAGAATATACTTATAGGTTTTTGACCAAGATTCTTATAAGATTCCATCCAGCATGGCTCATATCATCAGAGTATTCAAGTGTACAGCAAAACATGGAAAGAGAGCAAGGAAGAAGCCATGTGGCTGGGGTAGGTATTACTGGGACTTGAAAAGAAAGGAGCCTGCCTGACTCTCTATTAGCCTACTCCATGGCCAATACACCTTTACTTCATCTGCCTACAGATGAGGAGAAGGAGCAGTGATTCCACACTCACACATGGGCACACACTGACTATATTGGGAGAGACAGCAACAAGTTGTAACTGAATACCTTGCTTCTAATTATGTTCCTCTTCATTTGATTTTTCAGAGAGTTGAATTTAAAACATAAGTTATATCACATGACTCACCTGTTCCAAACCTTCCAGAAAACCAAAAACAAAACCAAAAAGAAATGATCTCTTTTTTGTTGAAATTATAGAATGGATCAGCTTTCTTTTCAAAAATAGAATTTGGCAAACTCCTGGCTTGTGGCCGCTGTATGTAGCTCATGACTTTGGGCTCCTTTTCCCCACTGCCCCTCCTATCTCCTTTCGAGAAAACTTGCTGCACTGAAGAGCAGGCTGGCTGGGGTTCTGCTTCTCCTGCCATTCCTGACTAAGCCTTGGGAGCTCCTCAACACCAAGACACCTATGTCAGTGTTGTCTCAAGCTCCCACGTTCACTGTAAAACTGTAAAGAGATTTTCCTCTTGCTGGCCATTATATACTTATATAAATATCCTGGCTACAATGTGCAAGTCAAATATTTTTCATCTGTTTCATACATTGCTACATCAGTGAGTTTATGGACAGATTTCAAATACAGATAGATGTGATTGAGTTAAATATGGTTCAGTGTTTATATATACATCCACATACATATATGCATGTATATATAATTTAGGATACCATAAAAGGAATTTCTTCATCTAATAAAAGCTTTCTGTTTAGTATTAGGCTATATAGAAAGAGTCATGCTGTAAGGAAATAGAAATTCTTTTATTTTTATGATTTTTTTCAGTACTAGAGATTGAATCTAGGGCTTTTGCATGTGTTCTCACTACTAAGCTGTATATTGAGATTTTTGTTGTTGTTGTTTGTTTGTTTAAATTTTGAGACAGGATCTCACTGAGTTTCCAAGGCTGGTTTTGAACTTGCAATCTTCATGCCTCACCCTCCTGACTAGTTGGTTGTACAGGCCTGTCCCACTAGATCCAGCTCAGGCATTCTGTCTAATGATCCACCATCTCATTTCTCATTCTATTGCTATGACAAATCAACTATGATAAGTAATTATAAGGCAAAAAGCTTATTTGGCTAATCATTTCAGTCCACTTTGTCTCAATTGGCTTAGGGCTTCTGTCAAGGCAAGAAAAATGATGGTGTGGCAGACATGCTCTTCTCATGGAGGCTGGAAGTAGAGAAAGACAGGGAGGGGTTAAAATGCTACTATCCCTGTCACAATGATCTAGCTTCCTTATACTAACTTGGCCTCGCATCCTTAAGGTTCCACAACTTCCCTCTAGCACAACAGAGTGGCAAACAAGCCTTTAATTTGTGAGATTTTATGAGACATTCATGATCCAAACCATAACATTCTTCTCCAGTCCCCTCAAGGATCATGCTATCATAACTCAAAATGTATTCAATTCATCACAAGAGTCTCCAATTCCTACTTGCGCCAGGATTATGGAAATTTCATGCCTGAAGTATACTAAGAGCTAAAACAGCCTCGATTGTGAGATCTCATAAAAATCAAAGTAAGGGCTGGAGAGATGTTTTGAAAGATCACCAATTCCTAATAAATACAACTAACCTGCTTCTTTGGCTTCTGTACAATCGCTTGCTTAACATAGACATAAGGACAGCCATTTTATGAAGGAAAAGCATATTGTACGTGACTTTCTGCAACCAGCCGCATATTGTACGTGACTTTCTGCAACTAGCCGCCCGGGCTCAGATAAGGAACTAGTTAACTGGAATGCTGACCTTTGCCTTAGAAACCTGTGCTTGTTTGCCCAACCACTGTTTGCTCAACCGCAACCCCCTTACCCAATTTCTGGGAAGCCTCCGCTCAGAGACAATTGAACAATGCCTAACCGCAGGGGCCCTAGCTCCCTGCCCGAGGTCACGATGCCACGGCCGAGGCGACACCCTGGCGACATCTGAAAAGTCCCTGAGCTGAAACATGTTTGAGATATTTCCGCATGTTTGTGGTCTTTCCCTTTAAAACCCCTACCTCCCGGCTGCTCGAGGCTCTTCACCCCTCCTGCGTGGGGACTTCGTGTCGAGCCCCGGTGCACCGGTTCCACAATAAACCTCTTGCGACTTGCATTGAGAGTTCTCCGTGTGAGTGTCTCCGGGTCTGGTAGACAATCCCATCTGGGGGACCCTCTGGGGCTCCCCACAGTTTTAGTGGTTAAGGTGCTTGCCTGCAAAGTCAAAGGACCCAGGTTCGATTCTTCAGGACCCATATAAGCCAGATGCATAAGGTGGTGCATGTGTCTGTAGTTCATGGAACAGTGGTTAAAGGCCATTCCCTCTGTCTCTCTCTCTCTCTCAAATAAATAAATAAAAATAAATTTAAAAGAATCAAAATAACAATTTACATGAACTCCAGATATAATAGTATAGGCTAACATACTCATTGCAAAAGGAAAGAACTGGAAATCTTAAGAAGGCAAATGATACAAGCAAGATTGAGACCCACTGGGGTAAATATCACCATTGTCATCTGGGGTACATAATGAAGGAACATGAGCTGCTTAGGCCTTGTTCCACCTAACCTTGCTAGATCCTGGTGATGCCTGGGATTCTGGTATTTGTGGTTCATTAGAGCCAGTGAAGAAAGCAAGCTGCATCTAGGAGGTAAATGCTGGTGAGAACAATACCCTGTCCAGAGTGGGAGAACCTTGGAAATGTAGCTGTTGATCTCAGGGTGTTTTCAAGGAACATCTTTGACATGTGAGCTAAAGTTCCCAGAAAAGTGCTGTATCTGCTGCACCCACTTCCCACAAGACTGAATGGACTGGTGAAGCTCCTGTGATCCCAGAGAGATGGAATGTGGCAAGTCAGCACCAGATTACCTTGGACTACTTTTAACCCATTAAGAGCCATTTATTTCCTACCTCTGAGTCTGAACTAACATCCTGGTGACCATCAGTTGATCAGGTGTAATCCCTTTGGGAATGCAAGAATACCCAAGGGCTAAGAGTGTCATCAGACAGCATCGGAGGCCTGTGGTGGAGATCCCTGCTTTGCTGTGACCTGCGTACCTGATGGTCAGCCAATGGATTTGAAAAGTGCCTTGATTTAAGACTTTCTTTTGTTCTGTAACTATACAACCTTTATGAAATCATTAACAAGTTGGAACATGGAATTTGGGGCAACCTAAATCTGTGTTCCCAAGCTATGGTCACTCATACTTGGCTCCGGAATAAACTATCTCTTCTCCCCTTTGAGGTGAGAGCCACTTTTTTTCTGTGTGTGTCAACCGACAACACTGTATGAGCAATCTACAGATCATCTCAAAGGGGAAGAATGTTTCCTGGTGCACAAATGTTGCTTGGATCTTTCTACAAGTAAACTATGATATTTTCTCTGCCTATGATTGTGGGGATCTCATAACTGCCTCCTACCAACCTTGTGACACATTACATATATATCATATATATATGTATATATATATATATATATATGTATATATATATGATACATGTATATATTATGTATACATATATCATACATATATTTATATATGTATATCATATATGTATATATGATACATATGTATATATATGAATATAATATATAGATAGATATATATATCATATGGTAAAGCTGTGGCTACACATTGATACAATTTCATGTCGTATATTTTTTCATTATTTAAAATCACTCACACTGAAATGTTGTAGACTCACCACTCTTTAGTTCAGTGTACTTAACTTATTGATTTTACAAATGAGTAAATTAGCCTAATAAAAATTCCAACATAGAAAAGACAAATTGCTGTTGAAAACAATGCCTTATTCTTTCTCTGAATTCACAATCCCTTTCTTTTCAAATATTACTTACATTCTCTCCCACATAGCAGGACTTAGAATCAATACCCTGATGCCCAAAATGCTAAATGAGCAATATGGTCTCTCCTGAAAATCACACTATTGATAGATGGTGACTGGTGGCATTTTCCAGTTTTGTTGGCATAAATGCTTCCTTTCTGGCCAATTTCAAGGTGTTGCTGGGCCATCACTGCCAAAGGTGGGAAGCATGGTGTGGTGATTTGAATAGAATAGATGGCCCCCAATATATTCAGTTGTTTATTTGTTTGTAGTTTGCATCTCTAGCCATCTGGCTGGAGGCAATGCCATTGTGTGGATCTTAAGGTGTGGTGGTGGGTTTGAGATTTCAATCTAAAGATATGCAAAGTGTGCCTAGCTGGAGTTCCTGAAGTGTGCTCTGGCTTTTGACCTTTAGGCTTGTACTGCTCTCTCTCTGCTTGTGCCTGTGAAGGTAGGCCAGTTTCTTCTGCCATTATGGAACTTCCCCTGGATCTGTAAGCTTCAATAAATCCCTTCCTCCATAACTGTGCCTGGTCTGGAATTTCATCTCAGCGAACCTGAAGCTGTCTGCTACATATGGTGTATATTCAATACCCTCAACCAGGACTGGCACACCTTTCCAATATCCTCTACATGCACGGAAGAGTCATTCTATTTCCACAGCTGGGCAATTTCTACTGTGGCACAGTGGCCCACCTGTGACTACATGATGGAAACCCCACAAGTTGATGTAAGATGCATAGGTAAGTACTGCCATATAAATTGTTGGGGAGAGTGTATATTAGGGCTAGCTTTCACTTATGGAATTACAAAATGATTTTTGTCCACACAGTCCAGAAATCATATAACAAACTAAGCCAAAAAAGTAGAAGAGCAAAGTTGTAGTGGCAAATGAATACATAGTGTCCTGAGCTCAGGGCAAAACGGAAGTTGGGGGCCCTATGTTCTCATTTGAAGACTATGACACCAGAGAATGAATGAAATACACATTAAACCTTGTTTGATTGCACAGCCACCCACTTATGACTGGCTCTACATAGAGACAGTGAAAATCTAGATATCAGTTGGCTAGGCCACAGGCCAGCAATTTCATGCTGGTTGGGTACTAACTCCTGTCCCAAGTCTGTAGCTCATACCTGAAAGTGAGGGTGCATTCTGCTTTGGAAAGATAGTCTGGGGTTCATGAGGTAACTTATGGGAAGTAGAAGTGGATCAAAGCAAGCTATGAATTATGAACAAGCCTGCCACCACCCTGTGGCCCTTCCCACCTCAAAGCCAGGGAGACCCTTTACTTCCAGCTTCTGGTCCTGGTCTCACCACCACTCTCTGTAGTATCAAGCAATGCAGCTGTGCTCAGAGGGGGCTGGACTCTGCAGTCTGATTCTTCTGATTCTATTCCTCAAAAGATTACTTAGCAAAGCTGAGACAATGCCACCAAGACCTGGCAATTGGCATTTTTGATGTGCTCACAGTGAATCACCACAAAAAGGACTAATACTCAAAACCTAATTTTGGACACCATACTGCCCTGCATGAGACAAAAGCCAAACCCGACAGCAGAACGGTGCTCTGATCTGATCCTGCTGAATGGCTTCAAGATATCAGAGCAACGAGTTAGCATCCATATTTCAAATGCCCATGAAATCTCTCAGTGTCCCAAGATTGGAATACTACTGAGAATAGCTGCTCAAAACACGTCCCTTTGTGAATCTCCACATTTCCCAAATTCAAACGATCCTTGTAGCGACACTCCTTAAAATTTAGCTGCAAAATAACCAGCAGTGATAACTGGACAGAAAATTTCATTTCCAAAAAAAAAAACAAGTCAATTTTCTAATTATTTATTATCTATTTATTTGAGAGAGATAGAAAGTGGAAAAGAGAAAGAGAGGAAGAACGAGAGAACACACACACAATAGGGCATTTTATAATTGCAAATGAACTCAGACATATGTGTCATTTTGTGCATCTAGTTTTATGTGGTTACTGAGGAACTGACCTGGGCCTTTGCAAACAAGTGCCTTTAACTCCTAAGCCCTATCTCCAGCTCCAACAAGCCACATTTTAACATTATATTTGAACGATGAAATAAAGAGGGGAAATGTGCCAACATGCCACTGAGAAAGTAGAAATTTTTAGAATGCGGCAAGTTTCTCTTTGGCAGTGATGACCTCTGTAAGTGTTTAATCTCACAGATAGCTATGTCTTGCATATATATTGTGGACAAAATTTCTTGAGTAGAGCCTGAATCTGCTTTGCATGGTTTACAATGGCCACGTCTTGAACTTACTATCTTGCATTAGAGATGAGGAGACAGTCACAAGGTGAGGAACATCATCATGGCAAGGAGGCATCAGTGGTTTTATTTTCTAATGCCCTGGAACGCGTCTCTCTCTACCATGCCAACTTTACCTACAGGACTTTATTATACATGAAAAAAAAAAATACTACATGCTGTCAAAAGTTCGTATGTTCTCCCATCTAAGTACTAACGAGGCCTGACCCTGCTTCACTTCCAAATGTATTCAGGGTGCTATGGACATAGACTACTAAAATGTGTCCATGTGCAAACCAACATGTGCTTTGCAGTGCAAGACATTTCTTGCCTTGTCAACTATGAGCTATGATTGTCAGGGAGGGACTCATTACAAGTATTCCCACCGCCCCCCCATCATATTTGACCCAGTGTGTTAATCCAACCACAGGCCAAGCTCTTGACTATTTCTTCTGCTGGGTTATTTCCCAAAGCTTCTGGAAAATGGGTTGTCATGGGACGCTTTTCTGACATTTGTCCTGGGTAGACATCTTCCCAGCTTGTCCCCTTAGGGTATGCAACCTGTCCCCGGTAGCTGTCCACACTTACAGGGGTGGCTCACAGGGGAAGGTAGCATGACATTAGGGAGGCTTGCCAAGCACCGTGGGAATAGCAAAGCTCCTGGAATTGATCAGGTGTGAACAGTGAAGCTGGAGAAGAAAAGCTTGCACAGCAACTCTCCATCCTCCCTCCCGAGTCAATCACATTTGGAAAGTCAGTGGACTAGAACTGGACAAGTTAGCTGCAGGAGGAGGGAAAAACAACAATCCCAAATAAGGGTGCAGGGAAAGATCAGTTGAGCTGAAATGCCTCTCGTTGTATTACTGCAAAGCCGTGACCATGGAAGCCTGTGACAAGCCACGTGGCCTCTGGCAGCTTTAGGAGGACGTGGGCATGGCCACCCTTTTCAGTGTTGATTTCGAGTCTGTGGCTGTAGCTCTTAGATGCCGTGGCTCTGCTGTGCTGTGTCTTTGTGAACTTCCCTTGCTTTTCCTTGCTTTGGCTCTTTCTCCCGGGCTTTGTTCAGCACAGCCAGTGCTGGCCACGCTCACCCCAGCCAGCCCTGGCCATCCACTTACTCTCATTTTTCCCTTTTCCGGCCACCTGGAGGCTGCTGCAGCCTCCACGCGACTTACCCTGCTGCCTTCTGTCATCGTCGTTTGTAACTTGACATGGTACCTGGATGGAGACGCCACTTCAACAGAAAAACTTCAATGACAGCCTCTGAAATTCCAAAATCGTCAATACGTATAGCAGCTCACCCCCTTAACAGACCGATCTTCCTCAAAGGAGAGGAAAGAGATGCTGGCAGAGAAGCTCGTTCCCTCTGATGACTTGCTTCATGGAGGTCCAACCTGCTCCTCCAGCCTTGCTCACGTAGCACTGTGCACAGGTTGACCTCTGCCTGGAGAAAAAAAAAAGGACATTGTCAACTCACTGTATACCAACACCCGAGTTCCCAAAACAAGCTCTCATTTCTCAGTCTCTACATGTGCATAATGCTGGTAGCACATTGCAAATGTCTCTAAGAGGGCATTCCCTGGGAGTTGACGTTCACTGGTCAGGGAGCCTCACAGCTCACTTTTCACTACTCTGAGGCTGGACTTGGACTTCGGTTTGACTTGGGCCTACCTATAACCAATCACCTAACTGCACTGTAGTGGCTGAGACCAGCATCACAGTGCTTATGGAGTCAATGACCCACACAGAATATCCTTATGAGATAGTCTGGAGAGATGGCTTAGTTGTTAAGGTGCTTGCCTGCAAAGCCAAAGGACCTCAGTTCGATTCCCCAGTACCCACATAAGCCAGATGCACAAGGTGGTACATGCATCTGGGGTTCGTTTGCAGTGGCTAGAAGCCCTGGCGCACCCATTCTCTCTCCCTCCCTCTCTCTGTATCTCTCCCTCCCTCCCTCCCCACCCCCCACTCTGCCTCTTTCCCTCTGTGGTGGTTTAAATAAAATAGATGGCCCCCAATATATTCAGTTGTTTGTTTGTAGTTTGCATCTGCAGCCACCTGGCTGGAGTCAGGGCCATTGTGTGGATCTTAAGGTGTGGTGGTGGGTTTCAGGTTTCAATCTAAAGATATGCGAAGTGTGCCTAGCTGGAGTTCCTGAAGCTGCTGTGGCTTTTGGCTTTTGGCTGGTGCTTCTCTCTCTCTCTGCTTGGGCCTGTGAAGGCAGGCCAGCTTCTTCTGCCATTATGGAACTTCCCCTGGATCTGTAAACTTTAATAAATATCCCTTCCTCCATAACTGTGCCTGGTCTGGAAGTTCATCTCAGTGAACCTGAAGCTGTCTGCTACACCCTCCCTCAAATAAATAATTAAATAAAAATAGTTTTTAATTTTTTTGTTATTTTTATTTATTTATTTAAGAGCAACAGACAGAGAAAGAGGCAGATAGAGAGAATGGGTGCACCAGGGCCTCCAGCCACTGCAAACGAACTCCAGACGTGTGCGCCCCCTGTGCATCTGGCTAACGTGGGTCCTGGGGAATGGAGCCTTGAACTGGGGTCTTTAGGCTTCACAGACAAGCGCTTAACTGGTAAGCCATCTCTCCAGCCCATAAAAATAAAATATTTTTAAAAAGAATATTCTGATGAGAATTCTTGATGTCCTTATTTAATAAGGAGACATGCCACTTGGTGTAGTTTTAATTAAATGAAGATTCCGTCCTCCAGAAACCCCGTGAAGAAATTCCTAACGTCCACATTTACACGAAGAGGCGCTGGGATAATATAGCATGTTCAATCACAGAGCCATAGTAGACAATCTAATAATAAACCCAGGCTGCCAAATGCCAGAAACCCAGCTGATAACATTATGACCTGCCAGCGTGTATTAGTGTCCTGGGATTGACTCAACAGACTATTACTAAACTGCCACAAAGCTTAAAGTAATAGAAATGCAGAAATTCTCTTGCTTTGTTTTCCTTCGTCCTTCCTTCCTCTTTGGTCCTCCCTTGCTTCTTCGCTGTCTTGTCGCGGCGCGTCTTAAAGCCGGTGGTGCTCAGCCTCCCCCTCCCCAGTACAGAACGCTTTCAGTTCTCTGGAGTAAAAGTCTAACAGGATACAATCCAGGTATCAAGGAGTCCGCAGGGCCTGAAAGATCCAGGGCAATGCTCTCCTGTTTCCCCTTCCCTTATCATGGCTCCAGCGTCTTTCTCCCTGCCTGGTGGCAGCTCAGATCCGACCCACACCCCATGCGCACCTGTTGCCTCTGTGTGTGTTCCTGAGTGTTCATGGGCACTGCCACCCTCTTTGCTCTCTTCTGATGACAGCACCAGGCATATTGGATTGGGGCCCACACTAAATATGACAGAACATTCGTTTCATTGGCTACGACTCAATCTACAAATAAGATCATGTTCACATGTAAGGCATTCTGCCATATATCTTTTATTTGTTTATTTACTTTAAACATTTTTACTTACTTAAGATGAGAGAGTGTGTGTGAGAGAGAGGCAGATAGAAAGAGAGGTCTCTTGCCACTGCAAATAAATTCTAGACACATACGCCATTTTGTCCATGTGGATTTATGTGGGTCAGCAAGTAACTTTAACTGTTGAGCCATTTATCCAGCTCTATCTTTTATTTTTTGAGGATACAATTGACCACAAAACTGTAATTAGGGCTGGAGAGATGGCTTAGCAGTTAAGGTGCTTGCCTGCTAAGCCAAAGGACCCAGGTCCAATTTCTCAGGACCCACGTAAGCCAAATGCACAAGATGGTGCATGTGTCTGGAGTTTGTTTGCAGCAGCTGAATGCCCTGGTGCACCCTTTCTCTTTCTCTTTCTCTCTCTCTCTCTATCTCTCTCAAATGAATAAAATTAATTAATTAAAAAACTGTGTAAGACTAGTAACAGAGTTACCAATAGGAAAAGAAAGAGGAACCCTAGAGCTCCCCTGAAGGCCAAGGTCCTCTATGCCAACTCTACTGAAGTTGTTCCCTCCATACCACATGCACACACCCCACAGGTATCAAGTGATATCCCAGCCCTCTGTGGGGAGAAGTAATAGAGTGCTTGCCATTGGCAAGAGGGGGAATAGTAGACCAGTGAGACAGAGCATGCATGAGGGCCGTAGACCTTCAGTCTACAGGGGCTTCCTCCACAAACACAGCCTGCAGAGCACAGTAATGCTGTTGCTCAGGAAAATAGGAGAAGAAATCCAATCTCAACTTCCACCTACACAACTGCCTCAGCGATGACAAATTTCTGAGCTACATCTGCCTTTTTGTTATCTTGCCCTTTATTCATTTATTCCAAGCAGCCCCAAACCACAGATGACAAGGAGGAGACACAAGCAACCAGTTCACCTGAGAATTTGTCTACTTAGCCTTCACTCTGTCAGCTGGTCTTGCAGACAGCTCCTGGGCAAAGCACGAATTTCAACAGTAAGCAATGAACAAAACCTGAAGCTTTCTGCCTGCTGGCCAAATGACTATAGCTAGCTGAATTTGTCTATGCAGCATGGGGTCTTTATTATCTACATTTGGTAAATGACAAGTGATTTTCAAAAGACTTGTAAAAATTTTAAAATCGTTTAATATCTGGCTAAGCTGAGACCTTGAAGAGGTTCTGAAGAGGATGTGAAAGTATACCAGCAAAGTGAGCAGTCTATAGGATGGGAGAGAGTCTTTGCCAACTATACTTCAGATAGAAACTAATAACCAGAATCTACAAAGGACTCTAAAAATTAAGCACCAAAAAACAGAACTGCCAATAACCAAATGGCCCAATGAAATGAACCGACATTTCACAAAGGAAGAAACACAAGTAGCCAGTAAGTACATTTAAAAAACGTTCAATACCTCCAGCCATCAGAAAAATCAAAGTAACTTTGAAATACCATCTCACTGTCAGAATGGCAATTATTAAGATAATATATAGCAAATGCTGGTGAGGATGTGGAGAAAGAGGAAATTTTATCCACTGTCGGTGGGTATACAAACTAGTACAACCATTATGGAAATCAATATGGAGGTTTCTCAAAAAGTTAGAAATAGACTTTTCATATGATCCACTTACACCACTCCTGGGTATACACCCTGTGCTAGAAACTTGTGGGGGAAAGCCAAGTGTGTATGTGTGTGTGTGTGTGTGTGTGTGTGTGTGTGTTAACAAAGTTCTGGATCTTAAATCTGAACTTGGTGATATGCAGGTGGAGATGGAAATTTCAGAGGGCTGAACATATTTCACCTATGGAAGGAATGTAAATAACTTTGACCTGAGGGCTGACTGTTCAAATTAAAGACTTCACTGCCATCGCCTGGCCTGAAAGACGACCTTATTTCATTACTTCAATCATGGCTGGCCCCAGGACTTGTTTGACCAATTTAGTGAGGTTTTAAGTGAGCTCCTGCAACTTCTTTGACAGCTTCCCTGGTCTAGTGATGCTCCGATGGGCTATGAGGTAGTGCTAAAACAAGTCTATCCTGTGGAGTTACCGGTGGAGAGAACAGAACAGTCCTAGCAGATAGACCCACTGAGCCCTTTGCTGAGAGCCAGCTCACCTGCCAGACGCATGCCTGAGCCTCGCTGAAAACTTCCTGCAAAGATAAGCTTTCTGACAATTGCAGCTCTGGCCAAGCACAAATACTTTCTTGGGCTCAGCTGGAGAGTCAGCCAGCGTAGATGTCAGCTTCTACTGGGATGGTTTGGAGGCATTTGTCTATGGAATTTACTTAAAATAACATGATAAATGCTTATTATGTGAAATGATAATTTTTCAGGCAGAGTAGACAGCAGTATGGCAGACATTAAAGCATTTAAAAGCAAGAAACGTGTGAAAGGGCACAGGAGACAGGAACTGAGAATCAGTTGTGTGTTACTCAAGCCAAGCCCAGAGCAGTAAGCAGAGGACCATATGTTCTGCACAATAAAGACAAAAACCACATGTTTGTTTGTTTTTACCACAAGCTTCTGTAAATCTAGTAGGCTTGGCAAGTCTTCACAAGTCAGAACTATGTTTGACTGCAAAGGACCCTGTTATCAAGGAGGATAGCAGCAAAGAGAATGTACTCCTGTGGAAACTGGAGGTGAGGGAAGGAGGAGGTGAAGACAAGGGAAGAAAGCAGAATTGCTGCTGTTGGGGTGGTGAGATAAACCTGACTGCTGTGGCCCTGCACCTTCATCATTTACAGAACTTCGTGATCTCAGAGTTCTTCCAAAGAATACTTTACTTTCTGCGTTTACGCACATTGTGATGTAATATGATACATGACATGCTATCATAGTCTAAAATTAATATCTTAAGAATAACAACAGACTAGATCTATTTTCTCTTTTCTCTAATGATAAATGGCTCTCTTGTTTAACACTGAGATTACTGTATCTTAACATATATCATATCATTAGACAAAAATACACATCTAATCTCTTTCCTGGAAAGATGCTGAGACACAGACTTTTGTGCAGTAGAAGAAAGTGATTTTGCATGCTTAAGTAAACTCCCTTAGCATTACTGACAACACAGATTTAATTCTATTTATATGAAATCTCTATAAGAGTCAAACTCATACACGTGGAGATATGACAGCAGTTGTGAGACACTAAGGTGAGAGAGGAGTTTGGGGGCAGAATAAATTTTGGGTTCTTCCAGAAGACGCACACATCCCCGCGTCAGCAGTGAGCACTACTGAGCACTTCACAGTGAGTTAGGAGGATACATCTGTATTCTTACCATCAAAATAAATAAACAGGGGTTAAGGGTACTTTAGGAGGTGTGGCTCACCTCTATGACCTTGACTGTGGCAGGGCATAATGGGTAATTGGATAGGAACAAAGTCATCAAATTCAACATAGAAACTTCTTTGTATAGCACTACACCTCGCTAAAACTGTTAAAAATAAGATTCTTAGTACTTTTAAAGGGTCCCTTTTTCATACTTAGAGGAAGATGAAATGAGCAACTATCACACATTGACTTGCCCTCACACGGCTCATGGCTCCATATCATCTTTCCCGCCCCTCGTCACACACACCATATCTGCACAGACTCAAGCAAACTGCCTGCTCTGTCCTCATCATCACTCTCCCCCAAGCCTTTCTTGGTTCTTTATCCTATTTTGCCAATGTGCTTGTGTAAACACCTGGATACCACTGAGGCTGATGTGCACTTCCATTTCCTGCACGAGGAGTCTCAATCTAAGTTCAAGGGTTCTTTCTCTCTGAAAGTCCTTGTAAAAATTTAATTTAATTTTAAATTTGTGTATTTTGGACAATGCCATACATGCATACAATTTCATACATAGATACGTTTCAATTTAGTTATACAGACCCCTCTTTACTCTCACGTGTTCTCTCCCATTGAGTTCTTCCTCCTCCAACTTACTACTGGACATATTGTTGAAGAGAATAACTTCTAGTCTCTTAGCAAGTAGTGTCAACCATGTGGTGGCCAGAATTAGAAGCAATGGAATCAAAGCTCCTTTCCCTGTCCGTGATGAAACGGTGCCACACTAGGGCCCGTGCTGGGCTTGCCCATGTCTCACAGCTGCTGTGAGTTCACAAATGCAGTAATCATGTCATGTCCAGGAAAAAATGTTCCATAGCTTTCTCCTTCACCCTCCACTTCTTACATTCTTTCTGCCCCTCTTCCGTGATGTTTCCTGAGCCTTCCATGTCCTAAATATAGTGAGTAGAGTAACAATGAACACAGATGTGCCAGTATGTCTGTAATAGAGTGTAGAGCCTGTGAGGCACAGTCAGTCCCAGGAGAGGTTTGGCTGGGCCATATGGTAGCTCTATTTTTAGCTTTTTGATGAACATCCACAATCGTTTCCACAATAGCTGCACACGTTTACACTCCCATTAACAGTAAGTAAGAGTTCTGTGCTCTACCAGCAACCTGGCCAGCATTTGTTATCACTTGTGTTCTTGATGAAAGACGTTCTGACTAGAGTAAGATGGAACAACAAAGTAGTTTTAATTCGCATTTTCCTGATTGCTAAGGATGCTGAACAATTTTCACAAATATTTGTTAACTATATTTGTTCTTTTGAGAATTCTGTTTGGTTCTATAGACCACTCTTTGAGTTCTTTGTTTATTTTGTATTATTCCTTCTAGATAGATAGCTGAATAGATAAATTCCAATTGTGAAGGCTGCCTTTTACCTCTAAGGACAATTTCTTTGGCTGTGTAGAAGGGTTTTTGTTTGTGTTTGTTTTAATTTCATGAGGTATTCTTTACCTTATTTTCTGGGCACCTGGAGTTCTACCCAGCAATTCCGTACCTAATATGCCTACGTCTTGGAATGTACCCTTACTTTTTCCTCTAATTGTTTCCGAGCTTCAGGTGTTACGCTGATGTTTTTTATCCGCATGGCATTTACTTTTGTGTAGGAGGAGAGAAAGGGGTCTGATTTCATTCTTTTACATGTGAAGACCTACTTTTCCCAACACCCTTTCTGGAAAATTTCTGATCCTTCTCCAATGCGTAGACATGACACCTTTGTCAAGAATTGGTGGTTTGTAGTTACATAGACTTATGCTTGGGTCTTCGATTGTACTCAACGGATCTACATGAATGTTTTATGCCAGTGCTGTGATGATGTTATGACTATGGTGCTGTAGTATAATGGGAAATCTGGTTTAGTGATACCTTCAGCAGTACTTTTTGTGTTAAAGATTGTTTTGGTTATTCAGGGTCCATTGAATTTCCATATGAATTTTCATCTTGCTTTTTCTATTTTTGTATAAAATACTGGAAATTTGATTGGATTGTAATGGAGAAAACTCTGGGTAGGGCTGTTTTTCACATTATGAATTCTTCCGGTACATGAAGATGGACCTCTTACTATCTTTCACTCACTTCCTAAATATATTTTTTAGTGTTATAATTTTTCATATACAGGTCTTTCTCTTTGTTGCTTATATTTATCCTAAGTTATTTTTGAGGCTACTATGAAAGGATTTGTTTCCCTGACTTTCTTCTCATCATGTTTATAATTGGTATTTACAAAGGCTAATAATTTTTGTAGGTATCCTGCCACTTTGCTTTAAGTGTTCATTAACATTAGAGGTTAATGTCAGAGTTTTGTAGGTCCTCATGCATAAAATCATGTTTGCAAATAAGATATTTTGATTTCTTTCCTATTTGTATCAATATACATCTATAAACTCATCCATTTCTTAGGTTTCCTAATTTAGTGGAATATAGGTATTTCAAGTATTCTCTTATGAGCTTATGAATTTTCTTAGCATCTCTAATAATATATCCATTTCATTTTTAATCTAATTATTATGCTTTCTCTTACTTTCTTTTGGTAAATTTGGCTAAGGATATACCAAAAGTATTTGTTTTTCCCAAGAAACAAGTCATAGTTTTATTGATTCTTTGCAATGTGTTTTTGTTTCTATTCCATTGATTTCTGCCTACATCTTAATAACATCTTACCATCTACTACTTTTAAGTTTAGTTGGTTCTTATTTTACCAAAATCTTCATGGCATCATCAAATTATTTGTTTAGGATCTCTCTGTTTGTGTAATGTAGGCATTCAGAGCATAAACTTCCTTCTGAAGACTATCTTTATTATGTCCTATAGGTTTCGATACATTGTGTTTTCATTTTCATCCAAGTCTAGGGATGTTGTGATTTCCTTCTTGATTTCTTCAATAACCTCATTCAGCAGTATGTTGTTTAATCTCTGTGAGTTTGTGTATTTTCTAAAGTTTCCCTTGTTGTTTGTTTATAGCTTTATTTCTTATGTTAAAATGGAATACAAAAGGTCAATTTAATTTTCCTAAATTTGTTGAGACTCACTTTGTCTCTAAATATGTGATTTGTTTTAGAGCAAGTCCCATAGACTGCTGAGAATAATGTGTACTCTATAGTGGAAAGTGGAATATTTTATAGATGTTTCTTAAGTCCATTTGTTCTATGATGTCATTTAACTGTAATGTTTATTTTGACTATCTGAATGACCTGTTGACTGGTGAAAGTGGGGTACTGAAAGTCACCTTCTAATACTTTGCTGAGGTTTTTCTGTGACTTTGTATGTAGTAGTGTTTGTTTTAAGAAGTTTGATGTCTATGTGCTTGACAGGTATATATTTGAAATTGTAATGTCCACATGAAGTATTAGTATTCTGCATATATTCTGGATATTTTTTGCTTGAAGTATTCTTTACAGAAATTAGAATAAGAACTTCTACTTTTTTCTTATTTCCATTTGCTTGAATTAAAATATTCTACCCTTTCACCCTAAGGTAGTGTCTATCTTGAATAGAGATTTGAGTTTATGAGAGAAAGCAAAAGATTAATCTAGTCTAACCCAATTTGGTAGACTATGACTCTTGATTGGGGAGTTGAGAATTTTAAAATTCAGATTTATTTATTTAGTTTCGCTTTTTTTTTTTTTTTTTTTTTTGAGGTAGGATCTTGCTGTAGCCCAGGCTGACCAGGAATTCACTATGAAGTCTCAGGGTATCCTTGAACTCATGGCGTTCCTCCTACCTCTACCTCCCAAGTGCTGGGATTAAAGGCCTGCACCACCACACCTGGCTAAATTCAGGGTTATTTTGAAAAGTTTGTATTACTTCCTGTCTTGATGATTTTGTAAAATCTGGTATTTTGTTACCTTAGTTTATCAACTCACTTACCATTGATTAATTTTTCCCTGTAGCTTTTAGAATGCAATTATCTTCCCTTCAGTCTAAAGCATTTCGTTAAGTCTCTTCTACCTGACATGTTTGGTAGTCAAAAATACTTTTATCGGACTGGAGAGATGGCTTAGCAGTTAAGTGCTTGCCTGTGAAGCCTAAGGACCCTGGTTCGAGGCTTAATTCCCCAGGACCCGTGTTAGCCAGATGCACAAGGGGGCATGCACATCTGGAGTTCATTTGCAGTGGCTGGAAGCCCTGCGTGCCCATTCTCTCTCTCTCTCTCTCTCCCTCTCCTTCTCTCTCTCTCTCTACACCCTCCCTCCTTCTCTCTCTCTGTCACTCTCAAATAAATAAATAAAAATAAACAAAAAAAATTTTTTATCCTGCTTTTTGACCCAAAAGGCAGCATAGTGCTCAGAAGAAGGGATGGAGCAGTGTCCAGCACTGAGTCATCTCACATCCTCCAAGGCTGAGGTTCCATTGTGGAAGAGGTGGCAGAAAGAATGTAAGAGCCAAAGGAAGGGTACCACTCCTTACAGAGAACTGTCTGGACAGAAACTGGCTTCGATATCCAAGACTTCACAGTGCCTAGCAATATCCACACAAGACCCTCATAATAGGATAAAAAGATGATGACATCAAATTAAAAGAGAGACTAGCAGAGAGAGGGAGGAGATATGATGGAAAGCAGAGTTATGAAGGGGAAAGTGGGGGAGGGGAGGGGAAGGAAATACCATGGTTTGTTGTCTTTAAGTATAGAAGTTGTCAATATACTTTTATAATACTTTTATCCTGTTTTATAATATATTTATCCTGCTTTCATCATGGAAATATAGACTACCACAACCCCAGGTAGTCTATATTGACACCTTTGATCTTTCAGAACTTGAAATACATCATAATAAGTTCTTCTGGTTTTTAAATTTTAGTAAAAAAAAAAAAAATCACATCTTGGGTTTGCTTTTATATGTGACTTGGTCCTTCTCTCTTGCAACTTTCCATACACTTTGTCCAGTATATTTAGTGTATTAATTACAATATGACAGCAATTATCTTTATTGGTCTTGTCTATTTGGTATTCCATGTGCCTTTTGTCCCTGAACAGGCCTCTCTTTCTTTATATTTGGAAAATTTACTTCTATGATTTTATTGAAAATATGTTCCAATGTTCTGACACAGAATTATTCTTCTATGTCCATAATTCAAAGATTTGATATTGTTATGGTCTCAACCAGATCATGTATGTTCCACACATACATTTTTAAAATGTATCACTTATTTTAAGAGAATGATATAATTCCTCTTCCTTGTCTTCAAGCTCTGATAGTTTATCTTCCACATGACACAGGATCTTGGTAATCTTTTCAACTGGAGCTTTTCTTTTGACTTACTGAAGACTTATTGCCTGATTTATTTAATCTTGAGTTTTCTTCCTTATTTCTACCTCTTTATTAAATTTTATTTTCATATCCTCAATTGGTTTCCATATTTTATTCAGCTGTTTTATGCCTTTGGTTTCCTTGAGGGGCTCATTTCTGTCATTCTATTCTTTGAGCATACTTATTAATATTCTTTAGAATTCTTTTCTGGAATTTCATCTAAGTGGCTGTCATTGTGAAGCAGTACAATGGGAGTGGTGATTTTCTTACAGGAAACATGTGTTCTTGCTTTTCATTCTGCTTATATTTTTGCACTGGGATTTATATATCTGGAGTCGATTCATTGTTTGTGGCTTTTGTGGTTCTGGTCAGCCTGTGTTAACTGGGTGTTTGGACCTCTGCTTGCTACTAACCTGGCTTATCTCACTTTGGATCAAGTGGGTGATGCTGGAAGTTCAGTCTTTAGAGCCATTCAATACTGAGCCACTGACTGATATCTGAAATGATCCCAGCTTCACAAGGGGAAGACACAACCTCCGAATTCAACAAGGGAAACTCTGTCTAAGTTGGAAGAAAAGAGACAGTATGACCGGAACTGACAGGCTTGAAGCCTCTGCCCTGGAGTGCTGGTGGGTGCTGGTTCTGAGACCTTGGCAGTTGGCATCAACAGCAAGCAGAGCAGATGTAGCCTCTGACATGGGAACAAGGAAGTGTGCTGTGTGGCTCCTGATTTGAGGGTTAGGTGCTCAGAGGACGTCAGTGTGGTGGTCTCTGACCTGGTATATGAGTTTGTCCTGTGTCCAAAGATGCTGGTGGTCTGGTTGCACTAGGGTTGTCACATGTGGCCTGACATGCAGAGTAAGCTCCATGGGGTCCTGAGAGTCTGAGAATGGAGAGTGCATTCAGGCAGGTCAGCAGCACTGTGGTTGCTGCCCTGCAGATTGGGCTCTGCATGGTCGGAATTCTTTAATATATGATTCTTATGCATAAACATAGAAGTTACAATATAGGAAAGAGTTCAGTTTTGATTGCAACAACAACAAGGAGATATCAAGTTATGTGATGGAAATGCCAAAGTTCTTCTGTGGGGTGAGTGAGTTCCTTTAACGTGTAAACTAGTTCAGAAAAGCTGAGTAAGAGCTGATCAAGATCTGAAGATATCTGGAGTCCAGGAATTTCTGCTGAGTGTCATTAGGAAGCTTTCAAAACTATAGCACTGAAAACGTTGAAGGTCATTGATGCTTAAGTAGATATCATTCATGAAACAGTATCCTTTCATGAGACAATGAACTACATGGGGGTAAAAGACATGGTGAGAGATACCCTGAAGGGCTAGTGAGATATGGGCATGTTATGTAACACTCTGTAAACGTAGTATTTTCCACCACAACATATATTTTCTAGGGCCTGGCTGGCGAAAGAGGATAAGATGCCTGTGAAACCTGTTGTACAAAACTCAGCCATGTATGTGTATACATGTACAGCTCTAGATTCACCCTATTGGGCTGAGCCACAATGAGCTTCCTATAAGCATATGTTGGTTAACCACATGCATTGGCATATGATTGGGAACTTAGATTCCTGAATAGGAACATGTGTAATGTGAAGTGAGAAGAAAGCTCATTATAGTCGTGAGAAGGGTAAGGTTGAATTGAGAGAATAGTGATGACAGAAAATGGACTGCCACATTGTAAAACAATTTTCTGAAGGTTGAGCAACTCCAGAGACAGAAGGCCATGAGGAAGTCCAGCATGAAAAGGTCATCACTATGTCCTCTTGCATGGAGACATTTGGACACTCTATGCCTCCTAGAAAGATGTCACATAGATCTTCAGAAGTGATGACTGAGTTGATAACAGCAGGGACTGGAGAGAAGCTGTCAGTGGGCTGGGAGACGGCTTAGTGGGTAAGGCATCTGACAAAGCCAAGGGATCATGGTTTGATTCTCCAAGACCCATGTAAGCCAGATGAATAAGAGGCACATGCATCTGGAGTTCATTTGCAGAGGCTGGAAGGCCTGACATGCCCATTCTCTTCCTCCCTTTCTTTCTCTCTCTGCCTCTTTCTCTCTCTCAAATAAATAAATAAATGAAACATATATTCAAAAAAAGAAAAAAGAAGCTTTCAGTGACATTGTGATCATGAAATTACTTTGGTTAAGTCTTCGATTGGAGAATCACATCTAGGTTTAATTGGTGCAGAGAATGATCACAAAGAAAATTAAAGTTATGGTGGCATGGAGTTGTCACTGAAATTGCATCTATTTTGGAGTCTGAACCACAGGTTAGAGGCTTGGCCTTGTACAGGTGTCTTAAGCTATAATTTATTTTTATTCATATGTTAATTCCCTTCTAGACACTTTTTACCATGCTTTAAGAAACTGACATCTTATTACAGTTTGGAATTCATTCTTCACATTTTCAACCTGGCTTTTATTGCAATTGCCCTAATCTTCTCTTGTGAAATTTAATTTAAAAATTGAGCTGGTCTACCCCAATGTAGGGTTCCCTTTCCCTCCCACTGCAGCATATTTTCACAGACCAACACATACAAACATTGAGCAGTATCAATTTTGTTATCAAGAGAAAGACAAAATTAAAAGATAAATATTTATTGGGGCTGGAGAGATGGCTTAGCAGTTAAGTGCTTGCCTGTGAAGCCTACGGACCCCGGTTAAAGGCTCAGTTCTCCAGGACCCACGTTAGCTGGATGCTCAAGGGGGCACACACATCTGGAGTTCGTTTGCAGTGGCTTATGGCCCTGGCATGCCCATTCTCTCTCTCTCTCTCCCTCCCTCCCTCTTTGTCTTTCTGTCTGTCATTCTCAAATAAATAAACAAAAAAGATTAATATTTATTATATTATTTTCCTTTTATGTTTCTAAAGATAATAGTAAACACCCTCCATTTTATCAGCTACTTCACAACGTAATGTGATATGGTAAATGCAGGCGTTTGATTTCATATGTCTACCTGTGTTTAAACTCTGTTCAGTGACAAATTACTCACTTTCTATAAGCATGTTCTTCAATCAACACTTTGTAGGCAGTGCATGATGTTGAAAATGGATGTGAAATTTGCTGCCTCTCATTAGTACTTTGTGTTTGTAGATTTACTAGCTTGCCAGCTTGCTCATCTGATAAAAAAAGGTACATAAATATCCAAACCGCAAGAAGGATAATCTGGCTCAATCAAATTCTGAATAAACATTAGAAATGGAAAATACTCCTCTTGCAAAATACATGGAGTTCATGGCCCATTATCGTTAAATATTTATCTTATGGTCAAAATATTTAAAGGGGAAAAGTATACATGAGATGGAAATTTTGAATGGATCTCAATCACTCTACTGGCAAAACGGCAGGAGGAGACCTGACACCCAGGATAAAGTCTATCACAGAGAGAATTGCCTGGGAAGAATTCATTTAGAAGGATGCCCAATTAATTGAATTTTTTAATACAAGAATGTTTTCATTATTGAAGTTCGATACTGTCATGTAGTCCTTGATCTGAGCTTGTCCTGGGTCTCACAATCACCGCTGTGTGTCTGTGAATGGTACATATTTATCACAGGAGCCGAGCCTTCCTGCCAGCCTGTGTCTTGTCACCATTGGAGCTGGTGACAGTGTTACCCTTATGTAGTACAATGACTTTGGAGACTGCCAGTTTCCTACTCAGTTATTACAAATCAGATTTTCTCTGCAGTCTCTCCATTCAGTGTTCTCTAAATAACCTTAATAATAATAATGTCCCTTGCATTATTGGTACAATGGATAGTTCATGCTCAATTCTGATATATTTCTGTCAGTTTTTGAAACCAGCATCGTGGAATTTGACAATCAATTTCATTCTGTGCAGTTTGTTTCACAAAGCCATACCTTACAGTATAATTAGGAACTTGTCAATAGTACCACATAAGTGTTCAGTATTCTGGAATGATCTTCCCACCCTCATCAATAAGCTATATGCTACATCCAAAGGCAGTCATTCAAAATTTCTTAATGACAGTGATTGCAGCATATGGCTAATGATCCTTTATTCACTAGAGCTCTAAGAGCCGATAGTTACCTTCAAAGGAACAAAGTTCACGTCACAGTCTACATGCACTTGCTGCTCAAATTGCACATTCAGACCTCAAAGTTTACTCGGAATTTTTCTGTGTAGGCAATAGTTCTAATAAACGACAACAAAAACCATTAAAATATCAAATAAAAAAAATCATATTTGACAACATCTGGTATAATGACATCCGGATGGGGAAAATATCCAGGATCTAAGAAAAATAGAGAAATAGGATCATAGAGAACAACCTGTGTGAGTGTTAATGATAGTCAAGCAGAATTGAGTAGCCTTTAACAGATCATAATATCCTACATCTGATAATTTTCTGCCAATGAAATGCATCATTATAGAAATATTTTTTAATTTTTTTTGTTTATTTATTTGAGTGTGACAGACAGAGAGAGAAACAGGCAGAGGGAGAGACAGAGAGAGAGAATGGGTGCACCAGGGCTTCTAACCACCACAAAGGAACTCTAGACACGTGCGCCCCCTAGTGCATCTGGCTAACGTGGGACCTGGGGAATCAAGCCTTTAACCGGGGTCCTTAGGCTTCATAGGCAAGCGCTTAACCACTAAGCCATCTCTCCAGCCCCTATTATAGAAATATTTAAGTACAAGACAATAAAAAAATGCAAAAGATAATATGGAAGCTATGATAGCAGCTGACTAATCTCTGAGAAAATAGTGATAGGTTCTCCACGTTGGGAAACATTAGGGGCATAACCAATATGAAAGTTACTTTTGTGCACAGATAATCCGTATTTCAAGGATCTCAAAAGTGGCACTACAGGGTGAGCACAGTCTTTTGAGTTGGCAGTGAAACTGTTACTGGATCTATTTTCTTGAAAATAAACTTGAGACAGTTGAATGAAATCTTGACTCTGAGCCATTTTTGTATTATATGGTCATCAGTGTAACTGTGATTTAGGTTTACTGAATATATTGTGAAACACATGATCTTCTTAGATATCAGCTATTAGATACTCGTTTTAACTTGACTTTTATTATCCCTGTAAAATACTTCTAAATTTTACCCAGAAAGAGTTTGCTCTTAAGAAACATAAAACTGGCATATAATCATCTTTAAAAAAAAATGTTCTACATCACTAGTCATCAGGGAAATGCAGATCAAAACTACATTGAGATTCCATCTCACTCCTGTCAGATTGGCTACCATCATGAAAACAAATGACCATAAATGCTGGAGAGGATGCGGAAAAAGAGGAACCCTTCTGCACTGTTGGTGGGAATGCAATCTCGTCCAGCCATTAAGGAAATCACTGCGGAGGTTCCTAAAACAGCTAAAAATAGATCTACCATATGACCCAGCTATAGCACTCCTAGGCATATATCCTAAGGACTCATCTCATTTCCTTAGAGATACTTGTTCAACCATGTTTATTGCCACTCAATTCCCAATAGCTGGGAAATGGAATCAGCCTAGATGTCCCTCAACTGATGAGTGGATAATGAAGATATGGCACATTCATACAATGCAGTTCTACTCAGCAGTTAAGAAAAATGAAGTTATGAAATTGGCAGGAAAATGGATGGTTCTGGAAAGGATTATTCTATGTGAGTTAACCCAGGCCCAAAAAGCCAAACATCACATGTTCTCTCTCATATGTGGATCTTAGCTACAGATAATTGGACTTCTGTGTGAGTAGGAAGAAAACTCAGTAGCAAAGGCCAGTAAGCTAGAAAAGAGATATAAAGAGAAGAGAAAGGAATGAAGGGGGCTACTTAATAGGATGGTATTGTATATACATAAGTAGAAGACTAGATTAATGAGGGTGAAAAGGCCCAAGTGAAGTTAGGGGAAGAGACTGAGTAAAGGAAAGGTAGAGGGAGGGCTAATCAAAAACTAAGAGGGTATAAATAAATCACATGGAAACCTACTTTTTTGGACAATGGAACACTCAGGAACTGTAGATTGTTACTAGAAAATTTTCAGTGCCAGGGATGGGATACCTTCCAGTGATTTGTTGGCCAGAGAGGTCCCTGATGCCCCAAGACCAT
Source organism: Dipus sagitta (assembly GCA_036346955.1). Classification (NCBI taxonomy): domain Eukaryota; kingdom Metazoa; phylum Chordata; class Mammalia; order Rodentia; family Dipodidae; genus Dipus; species Dipus sagitta. The sequence continues at coordinate 40,185,366 of CM070784.1, forward strand.
TACATGCCATTGCCAAGGCCCTTGGTTTCCCACCAGGAATAGATGGTAAGACCCTATTGCTGAAGACTCTACATACTTGGGCTGCAAGGCCACTGAGAAATCCTGCTGGAACTGAGCTGATAACCTCCTCCATGTAGAAGAGCTGACAGAAAGCTAGAAGAAGCCATTCTACATGCAACTCAATGGGAGAGAGAGAAATACCCAGTAAAGATACTCAACAGTGGACACTGCAAGCCTTATCTTTGGCCAACCAGGCCAAATGAGCAATGGGTGCAATAGTGGCACATCTGTCATGGTGGAGACCAGTTGCCCTCTAATTGAACTGGAGGCCTGCTCCATGGGAGGGAATATATCCCTGACACTGAAAACTTAAAACAGGGGTAGTCATGAGCCCTAGGGGTATAACGTCTGCTGCTATCTGGCTAAAGGTATATACTGTGCTCATCAAAAAATGGTATATCTTAATGTTCATACCCATATATTAATGCTACTCTCACTTTTGGTAGAGAACCTTCTCTTTTCAGATGGCAGTGACCTTAGAATGACTCAGAAGGCATCATGGTGCTGGGAAGAAGTGACAGAGGAGTGCTCAGCACTGAAATATCTCTATCACACCTTCCAAGGCTCAGGGTCTATTGTGGAAGAGGTTTGCAGAAAGAATGTAAGAGCCAAAGGAAGGGTAGGACTCCTTTCAACGTGCTCGCCCCAGACACAAAATAGCCTGGATATCCATGACCTCACAGTGCCTGATACTACCTACACAAGATCATCATAATAGGAGGAAAAGATCATGACATCAAAATAAAAGACTGATTGAGAGGGGGAGGGGATATGATGGAGAATGGACTTTCAAAGGAGAAAGTGGGGGGAGGGAGGGCATTACCATGGGATATTTATTGTTTAGAATCATGGAACTTGTTAATAAAAAATAATAAAGAAAAAAAGAAAAAAAAAGAAACATAAAACTGATTTAAAGCTAGAAGCACTAGGTTCTCACTCATGTCTACATGGTATCCCACTGTTATTTTCAGTGTGGGGACTAAATTTTAGGCCTCAAGCATGCTAGCCAAGCATTCTATCACTAAGTAACCTCCCCAGCCCAGTACACAATGTTTTCTATTCAAATTTCTTCAAATGTTTTTATGTATTTGTAAACATAAATAGAGAAAATAGAGAGAAAGACAGACAGAATGAGCACTCCAGGAACTCTCGTCACTGCAAATGAACTGCGAATGCATGTGCCGCCTTGTGCATCTGTCTGTATGTGGGTCACGGGGAAGGGAACCCAGGTACACTGGCTTTGCTTGTAGTGGCTTAACTGCTGAGCCATCCCTCTAGCCCCCAGTCCCCAACTTTTAATGATACAAAATATTTCATGTTCCATAGCAACTGTTCTTAAATCCTGAATCTTGATGTTTGTTTTTTAACTAGGGTTTTGATGAGGAAGGAGCCACAGCTTCTAGGAAGCCACATGGCCAGGAGGAATGTACTGAATGGCCAAATGACTGTGTTTAGCAGTTCAGTTGTGTCAAATCCACCTATTGCTCATGGTGTGTTTTTGATTTTCGATGGAGACGTAACCTCCTTATACAGCAGCAGCTGCGGTGTCATCTGATTGTTTTGCTAGTCTTCCTCCTCAATTCCGACTGTTTTGATAGATTTGAACATTTTTTAAAAAATATATTGTATTTATTTATATATTTGCAAGGAGACAGCAAGAGACAGAAACAGAGAGAGAGAGAGAGAGAATGGGTGTGCCATGGCCTCTACCCACTGCAAACAAAGTCCAGACGCATGTGCCCCTTTGTGCACTGGCATTACACGGGCCCTGGAGAATCAAACCCAGATCATCAGGCACTGTAGGGAAGCACCTGAGCTGCTGACCATCTCTCCAGCCCCAAGCTTTGAACATTTTGAGATTTGATTATTTATAGATTTTCTTGGTTCAATAATAATTGCTTTTGTTTTATTTCACTTTTTGTTTACTGTTCCTATTTTTTTTTTCTGGGTAAAGGTGAAAAGAGCTTTTATGCCAAAATTCTCTCATTCATGTCATAGGGAAGTTTGGAGCATATAAATCAATAAACCACTTGGATTATTCTTCATATACCCTCCCCACAATGTTCTACTTGGTCGTATCTTTAGGCCCAAAGCTTGTGTCATTTTGCTATGTCTAATTTTCTTTGTTATACTTTGGCAGACTGATGGTAATGTCTTGTGATCTTATAATATTGTAGGTATGATACCCACTTTACTCTTTCTCACTCTCTTTGCTAGATGGTCAATATGAATTCTAATGTTTTTAATTTCACTTTTCTGATTTCTTATTTAGCTATTTATCAATCACCAATATCTCCATAATTATTTATATATTGGTTGATATCAAATACTTGGTCATCTGTTCACACTCACAGATGAAAGACTTTTCGCAAGTCCTGACAGCCTCAGGCATGTATCTGTTTATGTAAAGTTTTCTCTTCCTTGCCAGGGTTGTTCACTGTTCAGCTCCCGTGTGCATGTCAGGTATTCATTGCTCAGTTTTCACTTGAGTTTCTCCTCAGTCTGTGGTTAGATATTCCCATGTGACCAGTGCTTCACTGAGTACTCTGTCCTCAGTTTAAGGCTGCCCCCTCATATGTAATCAGTCCTTCACTGAATGCTTTATGATCACTCTAGTGCTGCCTCCTCCCAAGCGGATCAGTCCGTCATTGAGTACTTTATCCTGAGTCTAGTGTTCATACCTTTCCATGTAGCCAGTCCTTCACTGAGTACTTTAGGGGACCCTTCATGGATATCAGAGAACCTTCAAAGTAATTCACATTTCTCGAGCTTTGTCTCAGGAGCTACGGCCAACTTATGTCTCCAAATCAAGAACTCTTCCAGGCTTCTCTAGGTTTTTTCCATTCATGAAATAATTGAGCAGGGCATGGTGGTGCATGCCTTTAATCCTAGCACTTGGGAGGTAGAGGTAGGAGGATTGCTGTGGTTCGAGGCCACCCTGAGACCACATAGTGAATTCCATGTCAGCCTGGGCTAGAGTGAGACCTACCTTGGAAAACAACAACAAAATAATAATAATAATAATAATTGAGATGGAAGAAAACTCACATCCATGTTATTCAGTCTATATGTTTTGTTCAATCATGTTATCCACATCTAAGAATTGTTCAGATAAGAGAAATATGCACAGTTTTTATAACTTGATATGTGTAATTCACATATTATGAACAACTTATATCACTAGGTTGGAAAGAAAGGCTGTTGTTTTTATCTGTGTGTATGTTTACTTGACACCTTCGATCCCACATTGACCACACCAAATGAGAGTCCTGCATCATCCAAAGTGCATTGTCATTATGTTTCTTTTCAATGTTTACATTAGCATGTGGATTAAACACTTTAGCCCAAATTTAACAATGGACAGCCAGAAGTAAAATTGAATTGTTCATTCCATATATCAGTTTGCTAAATTCTAATTGTCACCAAATGGAGCTACACATATTATTTTGTTTTATAAAAAGCTCCAAATGTAACACTGTCCAAGACTAAATATTCAAGTGTGTGTATCTCACTTAAATTTTGCCTAAATCTAAATAGAAAGTAAAATGTTAAATTGTTCTCTGACATATACAGATGCACCCACAATGTATCACCTATGCTGAATTGGCAAAAAAATAAAAGGGCAACATATAAAACAACTATAGTAGTAAACTATATTTGTTTTAAAATTTCATGAGAATCAAGACTGTGCTTGTAAATCTTTAAAGAAATAGTTTTGAGGTCATTTGATTTTCTTGGAGCTGTGGAATAAATAAAAACATTTCAGCCTTCTGAGTGTGCAGTGCGATGTCTTATATCCTAGAAGTGGGAAGTGAAGCAGGGAGGGAGATATGTCCACCTCCCATGAGATGTATAAAGATGTACAAGTCCATTTCACTATGTGAGAAGACAGAATCACACTTATTTGTCAAAGAAATGCTTCCTTGAGGTACCCATGTCTCTTCTTTCAAAGGCAGCATGAAATTCTCAGCTATAACAAGGTGGAAATTTTTTCAATAAAAATAATAACATTTCCATCTTTGGAAGTTAAAACTTCTAGACACCATGAACGCAATTATTAGGGTTTCATTATTTGTTACCTCAGTGATTTTGTTGGGTCTCCTTTTTGGGAGTGACAATCCTTTCTGATATCTTTCTCACTTCCGTCTTTTCCCTTCTACCTTCTAGAATATATATGGACACTCAAGGATACCACTTTCATAAAGCTAGAAATTCCTTTCAAATAACCTCTTATGCCTCATTCATCTTTACTAGTGACCACAACACTGAAAGCAGTGTTGAAAAAAGGTTTTCAAAAGGGGGAAATATGTAAAAGATTTGGGCAGATAAAATACGGACCAAACTTGCATGATATATACAAGTGAGTATGTGTGTCAGTAGGACTCAACATCCATATTTTGCAAGTTTGCTGTAGGCACTTCCAATTGTTAACTTTGTTTCTAATGCTTTAGTTTAAGAATATATTTAAGCATTAAAGAACTATCGGAGTTTACGTTGATGGATCCTACTGTGCCTTATAGGTACAATCCAGGGCCTGCATGCTGACAGAGAGAGTCACGGAATTGGATTCCTGCCAAGGAAATTATTACCTTTAGACCAACTGTGGCTGTGATAGAGAAAAAAATCATAGCCTCTGAAAAATAACTCGTGTCACCAGCTTTGAAGTCAGATCGGTCTTGAAGCTGAGGCCATCCTGGATGAACAGTCAGTTACCCCTGGGACACTGATCACCTGGAAGAAAATGCAGATTATGGCACAGCGTTATCACTTTAATTTTAATATCTTAATTTTCTCGTGACAGGATCTGTTATACTACTTGGTAATCATCTATTCATCATTACTTATTTTAGTAACTTAAAATATACATGAACTGTATGTGTTATATGTAGTTTTTGAAAAGCAAAATGCTTGAAAGGAGGGAGAAGATGCATTTTGTATGTCAATTTGTACAGACAAATTAACGTAATGAGATCTTGTGTGGATGTAGGATACTATTAGAGGTATACATAGTGGCCCATGGGAACAAGAGGAGTCAATCAAAACCAGAACGTGGGATTTTAGAGGCGGCTGTCCTCATGAAGCGAAGGTATGACTGAGTGTTGAAGGGTGTCTAGAAGGCCTGAGCAGGAAGTGGTAAAGTAGGAGAAAGCCAGTTCCAGACAGAGACCATGTGGAAATACCTGTACTCAGTGAAGCACTCACGAACTTAGTCACGTACTCAGTCAGCATGCCAGGCAATTACACAAACATTTTTGTTTGATTAACATTGGCTATAATATGTAATGACAGATAAAACAGATAGTCTTGGTCAAACTGAAACATACATGAACCAAAAGAGGAAAATGGGACTGAAGAGATGGCTCAGCAGTTAAGTGCGCTTCCTACAAAAGCATAAGGTCCTGAGGGGGCCTGAGACTCCTGGGGATTGAATCTCCAGACCCTATGTAAAGAGCTGAGTGTGGCCATGAGTGCCCAGTCCTCGATGGAGCCCTGCAAGTGATGGAATCAGGACAAGAGACTCTGGCTCAAAGACAGGACCAAGAAGAAGAGCGATAGAGAAGGTGAGAGGAAAGTGCCACACTACACCACAACATACCACACCATACACACACATACATACACACCACCACCAGCACGGCACAGCACACCACACCATGCCACACAACACCAAACACACACACACACACACACAACCATCAGCACAGCGCAGCGCACCATACCACACAACACCATACAAACACACACACATACACTGTCCTTACCATAACACACCACACACACATAAACCCACATACACCACACACAAGTTTTTGTTTTTGTTTAAGTGTAAGATGTCATCTGGGCTCACTAGTATGTAGCAATAGATAGAAATAGATCAGCACTTGGGATTTCTATGGTCATGTGGGCGGTTAGTTGTCCAAGCTGCTTGATGCATGCATGCTGGAGGTTCAGAATCAGATTTTCATGTTTCCCAGAGCTAAGACATCAAAGCAAAGAATGCTAAAAGTATGTTCAAACAATAATAACTGGGAAGTTAAGGCGAAATTCAGCACATTGATTGCTGAAAAAAGATTTTTAAAACTCAATGTTATTCCCTGACACATCTAGTAACAGTGAATAGCAGCAGCAGCGCTACAAAGAAGAAAAGTCCTGGAAATGTAAAACGTGTCCCTTCGACAGGAAGAAACCTCACAGTAACAGCATTCCTCTACCACAGGCCATACAGGAAAGAACTTACTGCCATCAGACATTAGAAAAAGCAAGCTAAGGGCTGGAGAGATGGCTTAGTGGTTAAGCGTTTGCCTGTGAAGCCTAAGGACCCCAGTTCGAGGCTCTATTCCTAGGACCCACGTTAGCCAGATGCACAAGGGGGCGCACGCATCTGGAGTTCGTATGCAGTGGCTGGAGGCCCTGGTGCACCCTTTTTCTCTCTCTTTCTCTTTCTCTCTGTCTCTCTCTCCCTCTTTCTGTCTGTCGCTCGCAAATAAATAAAAATAAAGCAAAAACAAACAAACAAACAAAAAGAAAAAGAAGCAAGCTAAAGTAGCAAATTAGAAACCTGCATCAATCAGTTTTGGGGGCAGCAATACCTCTAGGCATGATGTTTCACCGTGTGCCTCTCACAGTCTTTCAGCCCCCTCTTCACAAAATTCCCTGGGACATGTTGGGTGCATTTTAAGTCCACTTCAGTGATGGACTCGTAAGTCTCTGGACTCGCCTTGGGTAAGTGTTGAGTATCCTCAGGCTCTGTCTCCTCCACACTGGCGCTGGTGGTCAGGCATACCAGCCCTCTTGATCATTTCCCCACTTCCTCTGTGATGTCAGCTGTGGCTTGGCTGAAATGTGGGGGCTAGTTTATCTCCTCCGGTCTCCTACCTTCTGAAAAAGAAAAACATATTTTCCAATGGAGAATAAAGTCAGCATGTCTTAAATGGGATAAGTGTTATTCATTTAGGGACAATTTGATGGTTATAGCCCCTCTTTTAGCCAAGGATGAGTGAGAGCTTGACACCACAGAGCATAATTCCGAGAGGAGTTCCTTTTCACTAAGCAGATCTCTTAGCCAATCAGAAAGCTATTGGTTACCCACCAAGGCTGCGTGTTTTAATAAAATGTCTGTACTCTTAGACCTCCTGACCCCAGCCTCAGTTCTGCTGAGGGTCTGCTTTGGTTCGCATTTCTTTGATCCCAACTGGAATTCACTGTGGGTACCAAGAGGCCTCAGTCCATCTCCGGGGACAGGGGAGGGACACAGTACCTGAGGCTGTTAAAGCATTCTTGTGTTCATTCTTCCATTATTTTCTTAATATGATATACTGACTGATAATGTATTATATATTGAAAGATTTTGAAAGTCTTGTGTAGAGTTTTGAGGGGTAGGTAATGGTTTTTAATCATTGTAAACGCCGCTGGATTTCATTTGCCATTGTGTTAAGGATTTTGCGCCTAGTTTCACAAGAGCTGTGCAGTCACTTTGCCTCCATGTGCCTTTGCTAGCTTCTTCTAACAGGCTAATAATAGCTTTATGAGAAGCAGTGAAAATCTTTCCTCTCCTAGTGTTTGACTTTTTTTTTTTTTTTTGTAAAAGACTGGTGTTAAATCTTTCATAAACATTTGCTAATGAAGCCATTTGGAACTGAGCATTTATTTTTTACAAGTTTTGTCATTTACTAGTAATAAAATTTCTTTAGTTCTGTCTATTCAGTTCTATTTTTTACTTCTTCCTGTTATATTATATTTATAGGACTGGATCCATTTCATCTAGATTATATAATCTTTAGGACACATATCCTTTGTTTGTTTATGTGTTTATTTAATTTTGATGATTTTGAAACAAAGTCTTCACAGCTGACCAGGGCTGCCTCTAGCTCATAATGTAGCTCAGGCTGGCCTTGAACTTACAATCCTCCAGACACCAATTTCTGAGCACCAGCAGTATAAGTATGTACAACCATACATGCCAATGATATTGTTCATTCATTTTTTCCCTGAAGTTGGTAATAAAATTATTGCCTGGTTTTTTTCTTTCATTACATATTCATTTATGTATTATTTGTTTTTAAGATAGGATTTCACTGTATCACCCAGGTCTGGCTTGAACTCACCATCTTCAGTGCTGAAATTCTTTTAATAACTTAAAACTTCTTAAATTATATATTTTTTTCTCTATGTCGCTAAATATTTAACATGTTTTTGTGGGGCTTGAGTGATTTCTCAGTGTTTAGTTAAAGCACTTGCCTGCAAAACCTAATGACCTGGGTTTGATTCCCCAATAGCCACATAAAGCCAGATGCACAAAGTGGCACGTGCATCTGGAGTCCATTTGCTGTGGCTGGAGGCCCTGGAGCACCCATATTCTCATTCTCATATGCTCTCTCACTCTCTCTTTCTCACTCCTTATAAATTAAATATGTTGTTGTTTTTTCAGTAAGAAAATTCTGGCTTCCAAGACACACAACATAGTTTTCTGTCCTTAGCTCAGTACTCTCCCCTTCCCTTTGCATGCCTTGAGCTTGGTTTATTATTCCCTCTTTGTTTTTTTTCCAAAGTGATGATATTAATATTTTTAGACTTTTTAATATATTGCTGCTTTACAATTTTATTTCTTTATATCTTTGTTGATACTGCATAAGCTATATCACATAAGTTCTGGTAGACTTTCTATCTATCTTCACTAATATCAAAACATGATTCTAAATTCCCATGTGTCTGACATATTTTTGAAGCGACATTCAAAATTTGTGTGTGTGTGTGTGTGTGTGTGTGTGTGTGTGTGTGTGTGTGTTCAGCTTCCTAAGTTTCTCCTGTTTGAATCTGCAGCTTGCAGCTTCTTCTTATTACAGTAGGAAATCATCCTCTACCGTGTGTGTTGTCCCTAAGACAGTTCTTCAGTGTTGTCTTCAAGAGCTCCCAACCTTTCCATTGCTCTCTGTTGCTTTTATTTATAACACACTTGTGCCTTTAAATATTAGTGTTTTACAGTAGACAGCATATAATTAGACCAGTTTTTAAATTATTTATTTATTTATTTGCAAGTAGAAAGAGACAGAGAAAGAATGGGTGCACCAAGACCTCTGGCCACTGCAAATGAACTCCAGACATATGTGCCGCCTTGTACATTTGGCTTTATGTGGGTACTGGGGAAACAAACTCAGATCATTAGGTTTCGTGGGGAAGTGCCTTAACCACCGAGACATCTGTCCAGTGTGGACCAGTTTTTTAGTCATTTGTTATTATTGTTACACTTATTATTATTATTGACTAGGTAGGAATTCTGTCTTTAATTTTTTTGTTAAATGACTTATCATTTTTTGCCCTATATAGTTCTGTGAGTCTTGACCAATATGTTTTTTCAAAAACCCTTTCCACTACCTCTGAAGGAAGTCATAGAAATTACAGTTGAAATGTTTTATAGTAACTCCCAATTTGATGATTTTTCTTCAACTTTTTCTTTTTGTTCCTCAGACAATATCATTTAGCATATATCCAAGTTCACTAATTCTGTTAGTTAAAAATCTTGTTCAGTACTATCATAAAGATATTATTTTATATATTCCCCTCTTCTCTTGGGTATGCCAATCTAGTCTATTTGTAATTTTATCTCTAGACTGTATGTGATTATTTTTCTTTCTATTTGCAGTGGCTTCTTTTACTTATTTGAACATATTTAAAAGAACTGGTTTTAAAATGATGTCTAGTAAGTTCAGTGGCTGGGCTTCCTTTCAGACAGTTGTTATTGATTTTTCTCATACATATGGGTCATACTTTCCTGTTTCATTCCAGGTCTCATATTGCTTTAAAAAAAAAAAAAACTTAGTATTTTAAATCATGTCATGTGGCCTTGGGGTTTTTGTTGCTACTACTTTTTTGTTGTAGCCGTGTTATTACTGTTTGCTTACTGACTTTCCTCCAGAAATTCTTTCGATTTTTCATTCTTTATCATGTGTGGCCACTGAAGTTTCAGTTCAATTACTTTTCTGACAAGCTGATGATTAGACATTAGTTTTATTGAATCAAAAAGACTTCCAAGTTTTTCCAATGGCATGGTGTACTAGGTATACAATGGGGCTCTGGCAGGCCATTCGTGTATTAAAAAAAGTGCCTTATTCTTTCCTTCCTGCTCTCATGGAGTCTTACTCTCATCCAGAAGTGAGATGAGTTTCTTCTCAAAGATTTCCAGCTTGTGCCCATGTCTGTACATGAAAATGGCTTCTGAAATTGAAAGGACATTTGCATATTTTCCAGAGTTCCCTATGCTTATCTGATCCCCCAGGCTATCCTTTCCCCTGTTTCTTGTTAGCTCCAACCCTATAACTGCCTGAGGCATATGTGATATTAAAGCAATCACCAGGTTCTCTTCACTGAAAAGCTATTCCTACTGATCAGGCTCTATAGTCCATATATAAGCATCCCTGAGACAGGAGAAGTTGTTGGGCAGGAAGAGGTTCTAGGGAACAGGCACGCTGGTGAAATAGTGACAGTCCTCAGAAAACTCGGATGGTTCAGAAAGCACTGAGCTCACGGCTGCTGGGTGAGGGTCATGACCACGAAGACAAGACCGGGTGTCTGCGGCATCCTTGGGCCAGAGGGAGCAGTGGTAGGAAGGCCAATAATAAGCTGAATCTTACTGGGATTGGCTGCTTTGCTTAATTCAAACTGCCTTGCTGTGTGTTACTTTTGAGCTTTGTAAAAGCTGATGTTGATAACTTCTACCATTGTTTTAATTGCTTTCACAGAGGGGCAAATGTTGCGAGGCCCTCATACTCTCACTTTGATATGCTGCACCAATGACCTTAGCATCAATAGTTTCTTCAAATCCAAAGTTAATGACAAAGGTTAATTCTAAGAAAAGTGACATTATAAAATATTTCTCATATAACTAAAAACAAAGACATCTGGAAACAGATAAATTTACCTCACAATTGTATAAAAAGAGAAGTTAAAAACAAGAATAGTGGTTGAGAACTTTCCTGTGAAGCCTAAGGACTCCAGTTTGAGGCTCAATTCCCCAGTAACCACGTAAGCCAGGTGCACAGATGGTGCATGCATCTGGAGTTCCTTTGCAGTGGCTGAAGGTCCTGGCGCACCCATTCTCTTTCTCTGCCTCTTTTTCTCTCTATTGCTCTCAAATAAATAAATTAAAAGTAAAAAAAAAAAAAAAAGATTAGAAGAAGGTTAATGGTAAAGGTATAAGGAGACATAGTGAAACAGAAAAAATGAACTATAGCTATGTTAGAGATATTTAGATATTGCAGTTACAAGTGTCAAACCTTCTATTCTAATTCATTGAAAAGTAAAGAAATTTTACTAATTGCCCTAGGATTCTCCAGAGAAACCAATATATATTCTGTTATAATTTATACATATCTTAACATATATATATATATATATATATATATATATATATATATATATATATATATATTTCACTATGTTTCTTTGTATATGTGTATGACACAGAGAGAGAGAAAGAGAGAAGAATGATGTGATATGTGATTTTCCAGGAAAGACTTTCATAGTTGTGAGGTTGGTGCTTCACGTAAACTTTGCAGTGTTGCAATATGAAGTAGAATTCCTTCTTCTCTGGAAAACCTCAGTAATTTCTCTCAGGACTTCGAATAATTAAGTCCTCGTTGTGGAAGATAATGTGCTGCACTTTCACAGCAGATCATTTCCTATGTTAACCCCATCCACCTTCACAGCAACAATGCCCTTCCAGTAACACTGCATTTCACCAAACAGCTCATCACAGGGGTCCAGCCGGGTGTCACATAGGATTAGCTCTCATAAGAAGGCAGGTAGGCCGGGACCCGGGGTTCATCCTCCAGTCTCAAGCCCATTTCCCTCCACTCTCTACTTTTCTCATTCATGCTTTGGCCTTAGCTTTCGACAGGCAGTTTGATACCACTGCATCCCTAGACATCATGCTCAGGAAGGAAAAAGCCTAGAGGAAAAAGTATCTCCTAATAATTCACTCAGAAAAGCAAGAATGCTCTGAGTGCTTTCGCAAGCATCAGCTGGCATCACATTCAGCCAAATGTGCCCCCCTCCCCATGTGAGAATTAATCAGTGTCCTGGAAGATGTAATTGCTCCCTTTGTAATGAGCTTTTTCTTGGAGATGAAGCTGTGGTCAGCTTCTCTGAGTCTAGGCATGGAAGTGAATACATAACAAAATAAACCACAGCTCTTTCAATGGAGAAGAAAGAGAGGCACAGATAATAGTGATCAGCTATGTCCGTCTACCACAACCCACAGCTGGACTGAAGACTAACACCAACCACCATGGCGGACTCAGCAGCAGCAGCAAAACCTCGAGCTCCTCCAAAGGAAGGAGCAGAACACGGTGGTAGCTGGATCCAGGTGTCCCCAATAAACTCAGGTGTTCTGAATTCTAGGTTCCCAGCTGATGGAGATTTGGGAATTAACACCACCTGGGGGCAGTGTTGAGGCAGATTTATGGGTGTTATAGCCAGTCTCCCCTTGCCAGAGTTAGGCACACTCTCCTGTTGCTGTTGTCCACCTGATGTTGGCCAGGAGGTGATGTCCACCCTCTGCTCATGCTACCGTTTGCCCCTGCCATGATGGAGCTTCCCCTCGAGTCTGTAAGACAAAATAAACCTTTTTTTTTTCCCCCACAAGCTCCTCTTGGTCATTTTCCACCAGAAATGTGAACCTGAATGAAACACAGTATGAAGAGGAGACATGTCAGTACCATGCGGAAATAAAGCAGGGCATGACGACAGCAGAAACAGTTTTACTTGCTCAAGGATACTCGGGGGTTGACCATACTATTCACACCCATCATCTCATCACTTGGGGCTACACATGCAGGAGGGTCACAAGTTTACAACCAGCCTGCACTGCATAGTGAGAGCCTTAGAAAGAAAAGCAATAAAAGCTGGGTGTGGGGTGCACACCTTTAATCCCAGCACTCCACTCGGAGACAGAAGTAGGAGGATCACCGTGAGAGCAAGGCCAGCCTGAGACTACATAGTGAATTCCAGGTCAGCCTGGGCTAAGGAAAGACCTTACCTAAAAAAAAAAAAAAAAAAAAAAAAAAAAACCCACAATACTTTGAACAATGGTTAGTATTTTATATTGGACACAGATTAAGACAAGTTTTGAAGCAGTTATAAAATTGGTAGTTAATTTTAAAAGTATGAAAATTCCAATTAAAACATAAAAATGAATGAATTAAAATGTTAAGTTACATCTATACCTTGACTAAAGAGACTAGTACCAGGGCTGAAGAGAGAGCTAAGCAGTTAAGGCACTTGCCTGCAAAGCCTCAGGGCCCATGTTTGACTCCTCAGGTCCCACATAAGCCAGATGCATGAGGTGACACAAGTACAAGGTTGCACATGCACACAAAGTGCTGCACGCATCTGGAAATTGGTTGCAGTGGCTAGAGACCCTGGTGCACCAATTCTCTCTCTCTCTCTCTCTGTTTCACTCACTCTCTTTCTCATAAAAAAGTTTAAAAAAGGAACTATTACCAGAGAGTTTTGTAAGCAAGTTATATTAAATATGAAGAAATCATTCCTACAAAATGATAAAGAAAATATGAAAATGGTTAACACTTCCCATTCTCTTCTATAAGTACAGTAACATTGGTAAGAAAGTATGAAAAGTAGAATGAAAATTAAGAAACATAGGTAGATATAGCCGGGCGTAGTGGCGCATGCCTTTAATCCCGGCACTCAGGAAGCAGAGGCAGGAGGATCACTCTGAGTTCGAGGCCAACTTGAGACTCCATAGTGAATTCCAGGTCAGCCTGAGCTAGAGTGAGACCCTACCACAAAAAATCAAACAACAACAAAAAAAAAGAAACACAAGTAGACAAATATTATAGATAGATAGTGGCTCAATTTAACTTATGAGGATAGGTAACAATCCAAAATTTAAACTGGCAAAAAAAAAAATCATCACTAGATATATTTGGTTCCAATCTGGCAAAATATTTTAACGTGATCAATAAAACATACATGTTAATGAAGTTATATGAGTTAAATGGACATTAACAATGTTTATGGAAGTTAGCATGATCAGAAGAATGTATGGAGACATATGGATACAAAGCAATCAATAATAGGAAATTCTAAAATATTTAACAGATGCAAGTCAAAATATTTGGAGTGCATTAAACTCAAATTTAAAATAGAAAAGTCCTCTTACAACCCCTGTGGTAACTTAGGTTTTGGGCGTTCTGACTAGACAGCCGGGCAGCCACACGCCTGGAATCACAGCACCTGCGCTGAGGGAAGGTGAGCACGAGCTGAAGGCCAATGTCAGCTCCACAGCAGGGCTCACGAAACCACTGTGGTGGTTTGAACAAGATGGCCTCCATGAATTCATGTGTTGTGAGTGTTTGGTCCCCAGCTGGTGGCCACTGAGGAGTTGGATCCCTGCCAGAGGTGTGTTTAGAGCCTAGGCTTTGGGGTGCTGTAGCCTGTACTCCTTTGCCAGAGCCTGGCTCATGCTCCTACTACAATCTTCCAACTGCGGAGGCAGGAAGCGATGCCCAGGCCCTGCTCCAGCACCATCCTGTCCCTGAAATCATGACGCTTCCCTGGAGACTGTAAGACACAGTAAGCTCTCTTGTCCCATCAGCAACTTTTGGTTCAGTGTTTTTATCCCAGAATCATGAAGGTAACTGCAAGAGATGTACCCCCAGAAAAGAGGAGCAAGGGAAATGAAATATATCCAAATTTAAAGTTAAACTAAAATAACATCAGTCATTATAACCTTTGGTATGAATTGTCAAAATGTGCTAGGCAGGGGACAATCTAAAGTTGATTTTGTTAGGAATTATTTCCTTTTTGTATTTGCATGTATTGTATGAGCATGTATGTGTGTTCCCGTGTGTGCATGTATGTATGTTCATGTTTAATACAAATACATGGGGGGGGTGTGTATGAAGGCTAAGGTCAATACCAAGTGTCTTCCCTAACTATTATCGATTTTTTTGTGACACCATCTCTGTTGAACCTGATTCAGCAGGACTACATAGTCAGCAAACCTTGGGAATCCTCTTGTCTTCCACCTCCCCATTGCTGGCATTATGGGCAAGCCTTTGCATCCAATGTTTTACACTGATGCTGAAGATCCAAATTCAGGTCACCATGCTCACTCAGCAACCACTTTACAACTGAGCCATCCCCCCTGGCCCCAGATATTACTTCAATTAAAAAGTGGCTTCCATGGGGCTGGAGAGATTGCTTAGTGGTTAAGGACTTGCTTCCAAAGCCAAAGAATTGTAGGTTTGATTCCCCTGGACCCACGAAAGCCAGATGCACAAGGTGACACGTGTGTCTGGAGTTTGTTTGCAACGGCTAGAAGCCCTGGTGTGCCCATTCTCCTTTTCTCTCTCTCTTTCTCTCTCCCTGTCTCTCAAATAAATAAATAAATAAAATACTTTAAAAAGTGGCATTCATAGAAAATGAGGTTTAATTTAGAATACAGTGAAGAAAACAAAGTAGGCAGTGAGTAGCAGAAGATGGACTACTACTAAGAGCAGACATTGGAGAAGGGAGGAACTTTACTGCACTGAGCTAATCAAACCCTTGCTAAGGATCAGATACAGGGCTAGCCAGATACTCACAAAAATGGAAACTACCTCTTAATTTACTTACAAGATTCCTACTGAAACTGGGCTATCCAAGGCTGACAGATGAGGGCCCAGTTGGGGCAGTAGGAAACTCTGCCCAGAGCAACTAACTCAAACTGGCTCAAAGAGAAAACTGTTACCACACTTTTAAGAAGTCCAAGCCAAACAAGTAAAAATTAAACATCCCTGCCCCAAAAAGTCAAGTAAATGATTTAGAAATACAAAACGCCATAAAACCATGGGAAATGCAAAAGGCTACCCATGCCAAGATAGAATGAGCTTATTTGCAGTATAAAATGAAACATGTAGTAACATTGTACCAGCATTTTCCACTTTAGAAAAACAAAGCAGGACTGGAGGGATGGCTTAGCATTAAGGCATTTGCCTGCAAAGCCAAAGGACCCAGGTTTAATTCCCCAGGACCCATGTTAGCCAGATGCAAAAGGGGGTGCACATGTCTGGAGTTTGTTTTCAGTGGCTTGAGGACCTAGTGTGCCCTTCTCTCTCTCTCTCTCTCTCTCCCTCTTTCTCTGTCAAATAAATAAATAAAAATAAAATATCTAAAAAAAAACTAGCCATAAAATGGCTTACTTTGTCTTGCAAAACAATCTCAGTTTGAAAAATAGCATCAGAAAAAAATTATTTACAAAAGCTCTTGAAGTACAAAGCGGATGATCTCACTGCATGGGAAGGTTGCTTTCATGAATCAGAGAAACTGGTTCTGTTAAAAGTTCGTTCAGTGAAGCAGACTTTCCTGAACTTGGTCCGTGTGCCAGGCACACTTCCTAGCAGCTGACAAGTAATTACTCGATAATCATTACAGACATTGGAGGACTGCAGATGATTATGCCCGCGTTAAAGATGGAGAAACAGGCAGCCAGAGGCTGGCCGACTGCCTGCAGGGTGGATAAGGAGTAGAGCTGGAATGGCATTTTGCTGAGTCAAAACTTTTTGTGTAACCAATTTTAAAAAGGCTAGCAGAGCAACATATTTATGAAACTTTTGGTGGGAAATTTATTTTGAAAATAGCAAGGAAATTTAATTTGCTAATGAATACTTCCGTGAAAAAAAAAAAAAAACATATCGACTATGCTTCCTGTTTTAGATGCCAGTGAGTTGAGACACAAAAGGTTCTTCATTGGCCTAAACCTACTTGGAGGCAAACCAGGACCATTATCCCAATGCCAATATGTAGGCTCTTAACTCCATGTGTAGCCGTGGTTTCTCCAAATATGAGAAGACAGCGACACTGACACACAGTGATGGATGTTATTGTGCACTGAGCCGAGTGTATTGTAGGCAGGCAGCACCTTGGCTCCAGATGACCGCGGTGAGCACCGGTGCTGTGTGCAAGCCACAAGTGAGATGCTTTCGGATGGAAACAGGACATTTATGAGGCTCAGGAAGGTGCTAGGTTTGAAAACAAGAAAGTGCTTAGGATTCCTGTTCACACAGCCCACCTTGTCCACAGCACGTTTAAGCAGATCGAGCCCTGCTGTGGAGAGGCAGGGAACATGGTGACGGGCGACATGCCAGCAAGCTGCGGTGAGAGATGGTCTGATTAGCGCTCCTGAGAACGGGCGCCTAGAGGAAAATGGCCCCACCATTATAGTGACCTGAGCCCGGGATGCGTGGGACAATGGACTGGATTCAGTGTGTCTGGCCCTCCTAATAGACCCAGGGGAACTGCTCTCTGTAACTGAAGCAGGAAAATGCAGGACTGAAAAGCAAGCTCCTGGGTACGCCCGATCTGACCGTGACAAGCCCAAAGCAGCCAAATCCATTCCTGCCACAAACTCAGGAGGGAAATCAGGAAACTGAGGTGAGACCACATGACATAGGAGGAAGCGTCACGAAGAGACATGAACGCCACTCAAAATCAAAGACAAGGATATTAGGAAAGGGCAGGGACTTAAACAAGAAGTTCTATAGTACAGCTTTGTTCAGACAGAAACTAAAATTTGAAGGAAGATGGATGGACTTGCAACAGATCATACTAAACGAACTCGCACAAGTACAGAGAGACCAACACTGCATATGTTCTCTCACCTGTGGCTCCTAACCTGGAACAGGTTGACTCACAGGGATAACCAACTGGCAGCTCGTGGGACAGATAATAGGGACAGAAGTGTCTGGGGGAAGGAGACTGAGAGGGGAGGAGTTACGCACAAAACTAAATCCAAAAGTCATTGGTACCATAGAAACTTCCCTTCAGGAGAGCAGACTAAAAGATATAACCCTCTGAGCTAGAGGGATGGCTTAGCAGTTAAGGTGCTTGCTTGTGAAGCCTGAGGACCCAGATTTGATTCCTCAGTACTCATGTAAGCCAGATGCATGTGCTACCACATGCATCTGGAATTCATTTACAGTAGCTAGAAGCCTAGGCACAACCATTCTATCTGCCTCTTTCTCTCTATCTCTCAAATAAATAAAAATAAAATACTAAAATAATTAAGAAAAGCTGGGCATGGTGGCACATGCCTTTAATCCCAGCGCTCTGGAGGCTGTGGTAGGAGGATCACCATGAGTTCGAGGCCACCCTGAGACTACATAGAGAATTGCAGGTCAGCCTGAGCTAAAGTGAGACCCTACCTCGAAAAACCAAAATAATAATAATAATGAAAAGATATAACCCTCAGTAGGAGTATGCAAGGATTGTCTATAAGAAGGGCCCTGGAGAGTGTGGGATAAAGCCCAACCCTAAAACATTTGGCTCTGGCTTGTAACTCCCAGCACCAGAAATTGGTTACAACCCACATTGAGCTGTTGATCACAGAGACTTAGGAGGTCCCCAAAACAAGACAGACTTCTGTCAAAGAACTTGATTACCTTAAGACCCTATTGCTGAAGACACCACATTCTACCAACGCACAACATCTAGAGATCTAGCTGATTCTAGAAGGAAGCCAGTTACCAAGTGGCAGTAAGAACCAAAGAAATAAACCAACCCTTGCACAGCAGCTAGGGCCCTGGAGAAAACTGAGAGACATTGGAAGGAAGAGCACAAATGAAACCCACACCAGGGTGATGGAGACAGGCACTGAGGAGACTCAAAATGTAGCAAAGCAGAAATCCGGAAGCTGCTGAGAGCTCACCACTAAAGCAGCCTTAAAGCACAGCCACCAAGGCTCCCACTCTGCAGTTCCAGGTCAGCCTCAAACTCACAGCAATCCTTCGTCAGCCTTGCCAGTAGTATTCCTGGCCTCCCAGCAGTCCCATGTCTGGGCTGCTGCCTTTCAGCATGTGGCCTATGGCACTATGGATGCCCAGTGACTTTACTTTCATAACTTCTCAAGTTTTATTTTATTTTTAATTATTTACTGATGGATTGAGTTATGTGATAGAGAAAGAGAGAGAGTGCAGATGCACATACCCTTTATGTGCACTTGCAAAGAAGAGAGGAGAATGTTGGGTGTCTTTCTGTGTCACTCAGCCACAAGTTTCCCTGAGACAGCCTAGCACTCACCTCAACCCAGAGCTGAGCTTTTGGTAAGAGAGGCCTAGCTACTCCTCACACTCCGCCCCCTGTATGACTGTATTTGCAGACATGCATGGATACACAAAGTTGTTGACATTGGTGCCGGGGAATCGAACTCTGATAGTCTGGGGACCTCACAGACCCTCATGCTTGCCAAGGCTATGCATTCTTACCTACGGAGCTGTTTCATCAGCACAAGTTTTCAAAGAGAAAAGATTTTTATTTAAAAAGCTAAATGGAGATATGAAAATGTTTGTGACTTCTACTCCTTAGACAAAACAATGAGTTGTAAAGCTTTCGTAAAAAAAGTGTCTGTACATATTACTGGGAAAGAAGGAACTCTTCCGTCAGTAACACCATCACGACTGGGGACTCACCAGGAATGTGGCAGAAGGACTTCTGCAGACAAGAGGATAGAAACCACCATTAGAGTCAAGTCTGAATAAAATACTTGAGCACAAAGGGAATCCTGTGGGAGTTTAAGAAAAGAACCTTGACGATGGCTTTCATCAAGGGAGCCAAATGTGAAAACAATCACAGTTTTCCTTTCAGATAATAGGAACTCCATCAGCTCTACTCACTTTCTATATTTCTGATTTACACGTTGCATAGTTACATGTTCAAGTATAAAAGATATGGGGCTGGAGAGATGGCTCAGCAGTTAAGGCTTTTGCCTGCAAAATCTAATGACCTGAGTTTAATTCCCTAGAACACACATAAAGCCAGATGCACAAAGTGGAACATGCATCTGGAGTTCATTTGCAGTGGCTGAAGGCCCTTGGTGTGCCCATTCCCTCTCTGTGTCTTCTATCTCTCTCCTCTCTCTGTTTACAAATAAACAAAAATGAATATAAAGGATGTGAATATGAAGAAAACTTAGCTGTATGAGCTGGGGAGTAACTCAGCAGGCATGCATGTGGCCCTGGGTTATTTCCCCAGCACTGGAAAAAAGGAAAAAAAAAATAAACTTTTCTTAGAAATCCAATATTTCTAAATATATCTGCAAGTTAATGTTGGGCACATACTAAAAATTAAGTGTATAAAATTTATTCTGTAAAAAGTGACTTATGTTATAAAAGTGTCCTGTTAACATCATTGAACATGTTTCTATATCCATACAAAGAAATATCTGTTGATCTGTTTTCAGTTGAATTTGACTGGCCCATAATTGTTCTCAAAGACAGCACAGGATGAACAAGATTCCACTCAGGCCTCGCACTGGCACAACTCCTGGTGCTGTGCCAGCCGTGGTGCCCTCAGAGCCTTTCCACGGCCCCTTTTCCAGAGAGTTCCCTTCCTCGCTGGCTCTTCCTAAGTGTGGTGTGGTCGACGTGGTCAGCTGACGAAACTGACTGAAAAAGTGGCCATGCCTGACCTTAAAATAGCACAAATTCTATGCTTTGTTTAAAATGTAATATCAAAATAACTTTCTGAATCATGGGATTTAATAGGAAATTACCACAATAAATATACTTTTGTACCTTGTGACTTCAACATGTAGACAGATTCAGATAACTTTTACAGAAGTGACAAGGAAGAGATAATAAACAATTTTAATATTGAGCTTTGATGCACAATGTCAGAATGATCCTGTGGGTAATGATTCAGAACAACAGACCACCTTTGAATGAGTAAGTGCATTCAAGACGTGACTGTAAAACCACAGAGGCACCACTCAGCTTCCATGACTTAGAAAATATGGGGAATGGAAATAACAAAACTTTAACTTGCTATCAGTAAAATTAATAAGGCCCCTGTATCCCATTATGCCAGTTTAATAGTACTGGGTGTAAATATCTTACAAGGACTCTTAAAATGGTTTCGTTGTTAGTGCATTGACTGCATAACTGCAATGATACCATTTTTCAACAAAATATGTAGCTGGGAAATCCCTGGATAGATAATTTAGTTTTCCTGGAGACAATTTAAAAGAATGCTAATTTGCTTTCATTACTTTTGAAAGACTCCTCCTAAGTCATATGTGTGTGTGTGTGTGTGTGTGTGTGTGTGTGTGTGCACATGTTTGCTATAAAACATTACTATTATAACAACTTATAAATAAATGATGTAGATCATTTTCAGAATATATATTAGTTATGATATAATAAATATAAGAATTATATGTGATCAGTATATCTTTTAGATAGTTTCTTATGCTTAAGGTTTTTATAGGTATATGTTTTCATTTATTTAGCTTATAACTGTGTCCTTATATTGTAATCACCTCTCTTTTAAGTGTAATTATTTAAAACTTACTTTTCTTTTTTTGTAATTTAGATTAACAACAATGTCCTTTAACTGCAATTTTGGGTCATATTGCATTAAATATAATGATGAATGTGACTTCACTTAACTCAATCTTGCAATTTGTTTTTAATTTAATCCATTTTGAATTTAGTTATTCTTGCTTTCCTATCTTGCTTTGGTCAAACTAGTGCTTTTATTCTTTTCATCTATCATTTCCTTTTATGTACTCTTTATTTGTAAGTTTGTTAACCCTGTATTTTCAACTGATCTAAGGATTGTAATAAGCTTCCTTAAGTGATCATAACATAATCTTGAATTACTACTATATTACTCTGTGCCAAACCTTACAATATTATATTTCTCTGCCCATTTTCTATTATTTTTGTGCTACTATACTTACAGTATACTGAAAAAATACTTTATAAACCCTTGATTAAATTTATCTAATATTTGCTTTAAAATATTTTTTAATATTTATATAGAATATATAGTATATATAAATATATGTAATATATTATTTTTAATGCTATGCTTTCTTTCTATTAAAATTATTATATAAAACAAGATACTCCAATTAAAATTATCAGTTTCTAATAAGAAGGATAATAAAAATATTTTTAAATCTATGCAATATTTTGAAAATTGTGATCAGAGGAAAATTGGATAAGGAAAAATTAAAGAATAAATACAAATAAATTACGCATCACTCCATTCACTTAGGAAAGAGTTCAGCAAACCAGAAGAAGGTACAGTGAGGGGGAAATAAATAAATTACAATTTATCAGAAATTTAATGAATACACAATAACCACGACGTGAGAAAGCTACTCTAGAGCGCCCTCCCGTCTACGGCAAGCTCGCGATGCTGCCTGCTGGGTGAGCAGGAGGC
Organism: Dipus sagitta; assembly: GCA_036346955.1. NCBI lineage: Eukaryota > Metazoa > Chordata > Mammalia > Rodentia > Dipodidae > Dipus > Dipus sagitta. Next base: position 40,207,647 of record CM070784.1, read on the forward strand.
TCGGCTCTTGTCCACTCGTGCCCTTCCTGGCCTCACTCATCCTTCTTCGTGCCCATGGCTCTTCACGGTCCCACCGAAGACAGGTATCAATAGCCCCATAAAAATGTCAATTTATCCGTTAACTTGTTTTCTTGCATTTTGTTAAAAGCGGAGTTCTTTAATATCCATACATTCTAAATATAATTTAAAATCTAATCCACTGATTAGTGGAGCAAATACCTCATTAGATATTATAAAAAGCAATTTCTTCACAGCTCAGATCTCATTAGAGATTCAGCTTCTGCATTGATCACATGTTAAAATTCATCTTCCCTGTTGCAGTATGGCAGAATATTTCATTCAAATTGTTGGTGCTGAATCTAATTGTTCTAGTACCAATCTTTAGGATTTCCACATGTTTTGCTAGTGTTTTAAATAAATATTGATAGCAGAAATGTAGTAGTAATAGCTAGAATATTTGATATGTTCTCTACTAGTTTTCTGTGCATGTGGATACACTAAGCATTATGTAAGTAATGACATTGGGTAAAGAAAATTGTTCCATGAAATAATTTTTAGAGTAGTGTCTACTGGCAGCTCTCTTTCGTACCCCTGGGTACTTATCTGTGTCACATGCTGGCATTCATCGTTGTGTTTTGTATTGCTCAGTCATCTGTATATGCCACCAGTCAGTTTCTCACACAGGGTGATTTCTTTGAATTTTAATAAAAATTGTTGGGTTATAGTCGGTTTCATTAATAATTTTTGAAATGTCTTGACACGCCTTTATTGTTCATACAAAAGTGTGACTACTCAATTGAACCAAAATATTATTTCATGTAAACTTCTGTCATTGTATTAATAATACATTTCACATATTTAATGGGATGATTTTTCTCCAGTATCTCATGATTTATGATAACTGTTACATATTTTATTTTTCATAAAATTGACATATTTGTGTTTCTGATTAAAAGTCTTTTAAATATTGCAAAGCCAATATTCCATGGCTTTACTCTATGTGTCAGAAGTACAGTGGCTTTTCCTGCATTAACCATATTGATGAACCACACATTTTCTCACAGAAATTATTTGGTCAGCATACTGTTTACTCATTCTTTCCTTTTTTTGTGTTTTGTTTTGTTTTGTTTTGTTTTGTTTTTAGAGGTAAGGTCTCACTCTAATCCAGGCTGACCTGGAATTCACTCTGTATTCTCAGGGTGGCCTCGAACTCAGCGCTCCTCCTACTTCTGCCTCCCAAATGCTTGGATTAAAGGCGTGTGCCACCACGCCCGGCTGTTTATTCATCGTTATAATGTCCATGCTTCCTTAAAATTTTTGTAAGAGTAAGAAATTATGTACAAATGTATAAAAATAATTTCAGTATTCAGCTGAATATCAAAATTTAACCTTGACTTTAGAATAAGTTCATAAAATACAATTCTGTATATATTTAGAATAATCACAAATGTTACTAGAACATTGATCAATACAAACATGTTAAGTTGGTGGCTCAAATATTATTAGTTATTAACATGATTTTCTAAAACTGAAAACTCTTTCTTGGGGGATAATTATTAGAGAAATAATTATAATAATTGCATATCTGGACACCTCTATGTTTAATAGACATTTCAAATTATAATTTATTGATATGCAAATAGTATAGCCTACTGTCAGACAATCCTAGTAGGTGTTTTGTTAAAACAACAGAAAAGTAAATGATACATTAGGAAATTTCAATTAGATATCTAGTCCCTTTCTCTTCTATAATAATATAGTTTCAGGACAACTTCATTTATTGTCACTATAAGAAGAGCTTCCTATGTATCATCACTATATAAAGCATATTGTCAAGTGCAATATTAAGCCATTGACAATTGATAGGATTATTTCAAGAAAAAATGTATATTGAAGTATAATAGTTTCATTTTTATAAGAAACTGTCTATTCTTAATACTATGAAGTCACATTGACTTATCCCAAGTAGAAATTAACAAGACATGTGATATGCAATTTGAGAATTGCTGACCTTATACATTTTAATGACAAGTATCACATTTATGTTGGATATCTGGAGATTACCATGGATATATCAACTCTTCTCATTATATGAAAAGAAAATTCTTCAGAACGAGACATTTCTACATTAAGATTCTGGGAGGACTACTACTTCCATTCATGACACAGTTACAGAGCAGGAGAGAATATTTTTAATACAAAAATATCAAGTGGTAGATTAGAATTTATACATACTAACACATACATAAGAAAGCAGACATTCAGCTAAGAGTCATGGTTCGTTCTTATAATCCCAGCACTTTGTGAGGCCGCAGCAGGATGAACAAGCATTCCAGGGCCCCCTTCACAGTATAGCAAGCTCAAGCCCAGCCTGGGGCTCATGAAACACTGCCTTAGAAGCAAACAACAAGAAAGAAAAAGAAATCAATCGAACTAGAATAAAAGAAGGAATGAGGAGAAGCTAAACAGACCAATGATCACTTTACCATGGAGAATATCTTTAAATCAACATATTTATTTTATTTATTTGAGAGAGAGAGAGAGAGAGAAGCAGATGGGGCGTAAAGAATGGGTACACCAGGGCCTTCAGCCACTGCAAAGGCACTCTGGACATATGTGCCACCTGTGAATCTGGCTGACTTGGGTTCTGGGGAGTCAAACCTGGATCCTTTGTTTTTTATTTTGTTTTGGTTTTCCAAGGTAGGATCTCACACTGGCCCAGGCTGACCTGGAATTAACTCTGTAGTCTCAGGGTGACCTCAAACTCATGGCGATTCTCCTACCTCTGCTGAGATTAAAGTCATGCGCCACCACGCCCGGCAACCTGGATCCTTTGATCTTGCAGGCAAGCGTCTTAACCACCAAGCCATCCCTCCAACCCCCAAGGAGAATATCTAAAAGGCCAACACATATGTGGATGATGCTCAATCTGGTTTCTAGAGAATGTCAAGTGGGGCTGAGGTAAACTGTCAATGGGGACTCTCCAGCCAAATGGCTAAAATTAGCAGAGCTGGTAATGGCTTGGCATTTTAAGGTAAGAAATTTCCCATTGTTAGGCCTATTACTTTGGAAAATTATTTGGCTCAGTGCTGAACATGATCAACAAATACATTTTTCTTAACTCAACAAATCCAAGGCCAAAGAAATGTAGGCCAGTATAGTCCAAAAACCATGCTCAATGCTGAGCATACACCTGAAAGTCCATTGACAGTAAAATACATAAATGGAAGGTCATGCTTTCATTCTATGGCATTCCAGCATTATGGCCAGAGCATAACAGAATTTCGGTTTTGACACCAGCTGTTTTCCTAACACAACTCATTTCCCATGACACATCACAAATTAGAAAATCTCAGCTGGGTGTGGTGGCACATGCCTATAATCCCAGCACTGGGGAGGCTAAGGTAGGCAGATAGTTCAATGCTACCCTGAGACTACACAGTGAATTCCAGGTCAGCCTGAGCTACAGTGAGACCCTACCTCAAAAAAATAAAAAGTAAAACAAAGTGAGACGGTCTCATTGCTGTTTGAGGGGCTCACTGTGGGAGAAATTTTAAGTAAAAGCAAGGTAGTATTTACCATAGCATAAGGGTAGTTGTAACCCTCAGGGATCTGGAAAGATTGTTCTTATGAAGACAACTATGGGTGTTTCTTCAGGCTGGCAAGAGGCCTGCTTTGATGCCAGTAAAGATTTAACCATAGTTGCACTTAACAATGAATAATAATGTCATAGATTTATTTTAATTTTTTTGTTTATTTTTATTTATTTATTTGAGAGTGATAGAGAGAGAAAGAGGCAGACACAAAGAGAGAACGGGCATGCCAGGGTCTTCAGCCACTGCAAATGAACTCCAGATGCATATACCCCCTTGTGCATCTGGCTTACGTGGGTCTGGGGAATCGAGCCTCAAACTGGAGTCCTTAGACTTCACAGGCAAGAGCTTAACCACTAAGCCATCTCTTCAGCCCCATAGGTTTAGTTTTAGTGGACTTTCAGTATGCAAATGATATACCACAATGAGCAGATTAAGCAGTGAGGGCAATAGCCCAGACCTTCCCCAAGTACCCTGGGTTAATGATAAGGCACACTTTGAATTTCCTGAACTGGGTATTTACTGGCATTTATGAGAAAACAACATCTCTACCATTCCTCTCTTGATAGGCAGAATTGACAAGGGGCTATGGTCTAGTTCCATGATTGGACAGTGATGGCTGTCATTAAATTAAGGTAAAATACCCTATTGGAGTCTGAACATTTCTATCAGCCATTCAAAACACAGAACCCCCAAAGTTAAAAGCTTTAAGTAAGGAACTGAAATCATGTTCAATTAAACTTAACTATGAGGAGAGATTTGATAAATCTTTTGTGAAATAACATTTTCCATTCATGTGAAAGAGCCACTGGAAATCATGAATTTAAAACCTAGGAAGGTCATCAGACATCTTCCCACTACTGTGAAAACCTGTACTTAGCAGGGGATGGGTGCACTAGAATCCTTAGCCCAGTAAAGAAGAATAGTTTGGAATTCGCCAAGCCACGGTAACTCAGTCAATTCAAGCCTAACACACTTCCACCTATGGATCTCACAGCTCAAAGTTTTATGAATGTTTAAATCCATTTCAATTGCTTCCACTTGTTTGCTGCCATTGTTGTTTATGTTTCTGATTATTTATAACATGAAAGGACACTAGTTGGCAGATATGAACCACAAAATGTATGTTCCGATGTGATTGAAAGAATAAATAAGAGATATTGAATTAAATATGTGTCTGTTGGAAAGAACAGTGATCTGACATTTAGAACTACTTTAGACCCAGCTGTGACTAGAATTGAAATATGGCTTAGTGGATAGCTATATCTTCTTTGTGCTTTATTTTTTTCATCTAGGAAACAAGGTTAAGACTAGAAAGCTATCTTGCTACATTCTCACATAATGGCATTATTGTTCTGCAGGTAAGAACATAAATTTTAAAAGTTGAGTTAAGTTTCATTTTAGCTTCAACTGAAAAAAATACCAATGATGGTAATGCCTAGGGGTTTTATGAAAATTGAAGGAGCTATTCTATACAAAGCATTATATAAAACATTATACATTTAATATGGCTAACAAAAATAACTTGTTATTCATAGGAACATTATTTCACAAAATAAGGAAATTTGGTATATTTTATTTCAAGGCTGTTTCCACCTGAAATTTTATAACCAGGAATTTATGAAACCATTCATGGAAATTTAGGGAAAACTCAGTACTACAGTAAATTTGTCCAGTGGGTATATTTATACCTGACAGAACACTAAAATGAAGGGGAAATACTCATTTTGTCTGCATTCTCATTATTACATTAATGAATATGGTATTTCTTTTATATCTATCAATCAAATGTGATCAAATACATTACTATGCTATGCTTTTATAGAGCATTATGTACATTTAACTTTATTATGAAGATTGCTAACATAGGGCTAGTTAATAGGAAGTCAGACTAGATTCAAATTAAGCTTCCAATTTCCTAGACTGAATCAATATAATTCAATACCCTACCTAGACCCTCTCCCAAGCCTTTCCTAATGCAGAGATATGCTATGGATTCCCAACCAAGAGAAATACACTGACATAATATGTTTTCAAATATACAGCAGAGATAATTTTCCTATTATTTGTAGTAAGAATATAGTTCTACTATTGTTTAAGCATTACATGGGGTCATATAAGATTTCTATGGTGAAGGTATCTTTTCTAACTGTAGAATTTGTATTTAAGTACAGGAGAAAAAAATGAAAGCAATCTATTCTCCTGAACTGCTGAATAAGCTTCTTTTTTAACATACCACATGATTTTGTACTGGATCTGATTTATCTGTCCAACTTCTTCCTCTGACTATTTTATTTAGTGGCCTGGTTTTCAGGTTACCAGTGAAGTTATAAATTTAATGAAACAATGATAGGCTTTCATATCTATGGTACATCTCCTGAATTTAATCTGGTTAATAAAACATGGACTTAATTCCAGAGGGCTTATGTTTTTCTGAACAATTCTCTATTGAAATGAAGATAGCACATGTCTCCAGAGTCTCAATATAAGCAGATATTTTGGTTACAGAAGTCCATGAAATTGGATTCAGTGTTCATGAATTTCTCTGTGATATTTGCTGATGTCAAGTTTTGCTCTGATTTAAAAATAATAAAAATAATTTTAAAAAAAATCACCCAGAAGCCATAGGTTGTCATTAGAAAAAATTCAGTGCCAGGGGTGGGATAACTTCCAATAAGTTGTTCGCCAGGGAGATCCTTGATGCTCCCCAAACATAGGCCATTGGCAAAGCGCTTGGCTGCTCACCAGAACTAGACCCTACTGCTGAAGGTTGTGCATGCTTGGGCTGCTCATCATTGAGAAATCAAGCCAGAGCTGAGCTGAAAACATCTTCCCTGGGCTTAGTGGTTAAAGCACTTGCCTGTAAAGCCAAAGGACCTCGGCCCCATTCCTCAGGACCCACGTAAGCCAGATGCACAAGGTGGCGCGTGTATCTAGAGTTCGTTTGCAGTGGCTGGAGGCCCTGGCATATCCATTCTCTCTCTCTCCTGTAAGTAAATAAATAAAAATGAAATATTCTTTAAAAAAAAAAAAAAACATCTTCCCTGTTGACCAACTATCAGAAAGCTGGAAAGAGCTATGCTGCATGCAGGCTTTTGGGAAGGTGAAGCCCCCAGCAGTATTAAACAGCAATGTATGCTGTGAGCCTTAAAATTGGCCAGCCAGTCCAAATGTGTGAACTGGTGCAATAGTGGCATGTCTGTTTTGGGAAAAACCAGCTGCTCTCTAATTGAACTAGAGGCCCACTCCAGAGGAAGGACTGCATTCCTGGTACTGAAAACCTAGTCAAAAGCCTATGGCTGGGAAAGTCATAAGCCCTAAGGCAGGAACAACTGCTGTGGTCTAGCTAAATGCATATATCATAACAGCCAAACTTCCCTCCTGCCCTCTAATCACTTTTTCATGTTTATACCCATATATTAATGCTAATCTCACTTTTGGTTAGAGAAATGTCTCTTTTCAGAGGGCAGTGATCACTGGGGTAACTCAAAAGTCGCCATTGTACTGAGAAGAACTGACAGTGGAGTGTTCATCACTGAGACATCTCTATCACACTCTCCAAGGCTGAAGGTCCATCGCCAAAGAGGTGACAGAAAGAATATTAAAAAAAAGCCAAAAGAAGGGTAGGACTGGTTACAATGTGATCTTCCAGACACAAAATGGCCTTGGTATTTATGATCTCATAGTGCCTGCCACTACCTACATGGGACCTTCATAATAAACGGAACTGATGATGACATCAATATAGGATAGAGACTAGTTGGAAGAAAAAGGAGATTCAATGGAGAGTGGATTTGGAGGGGGAGGAGGAGGGTGGGGATGAGAATTATCATGGTTTATTGCCGATACTTATGGAGATATAAATAAGGAGTTAAAAAAGAAAAATTCAAAATGAACAAAAGAAAAATGATACAAAGTAAAATACTAGAAAAATAGTCAAACTTGGAACTGATCATTCTCAGCAAAGTCACCCAATCACAGAAAGACAATGGTCGCATGGTCTCACTCATCTGAAGCTCCTAACCTGGATCAGCCTGAGATGCTGACATCCCTAATAGACATCTCAAGGACCAGACAATAGGGAGGGTGGGGTGGGAGGGGAGGGTAAAGTGAGGCGGCACAAAACTGGACCAAAATTGAACTGGTACCATAAAATCCTATATCCTGAAAGATAGACGAAAAGGTTGAACCTTCATCAGGTCCTTAGAGGGAACACCTGAATCAAAGGGCCCTGAAGAGTATATGATGAAGACTAACCTTAATCTTCTCCTGTTTCTCTCTCTCTCTCTTTCTCTCCCCCCCTTCTCTTCTATATTGCCTATCTTTTCTTCCCTCTTTTCCCTTAGCACTCACCTGTAACTCCCAGTACCAGGATGCGGTTAATACCCACAGTGAGCTATGTGTCAGAGAGACCTACAGGGTTTCCCAAAAGAAGACGGATTTCTATCAGAGCACTTGATTACCCACCAAAGGTTAATGGTAAGACCCTACTGCCAAAGACACCATATGCTGTTGGTATGGAACATGGAGAGAACTGACTGGAATCTGGAAGAGAGTCAGTCCCCAGAGAGTTAGACTGTCTAGTGAAAGAAGGTGCTACATGAGTGATTGGGAGAAAATGACCAACATCCATCCAAGCAACTTGTGGTCTAAGCTACTCCGCAGCAAACAACCTGATGTGAGGCTCACCCAAGTGCAATAGTGGCACACAGCCATGGTTGGTAACCAACTGCTCTTGAACTGGCTAATGGATCAGCTCAATGGAATGGAATCCATAGTTGGAACTGGAAAACAAGTCAAAACAATAACCAAAAGTGAGTCCACTCTCCAATATCAAGCTCCCACCAATCATGGGCTACAAGAAGGCCTACACCCATTAAATTCTGTCTAAAATAATAATGGCTATCTCATTTATCCAGTGCAACTTTATTCTCCATTTGAGAATTTGCTTCTCTTTTTCAGATGGACCAAGAACCTGAGGAGAGAATCAGCCCATCGCGCCTCACCAGGGCCCCAGCTGAAACCATAGAGTAATCAGGGAAATGAGAAAGAGTGCTGCTTTCTTGGTGAACCTGATTTCAGCACAAGGGTGAAGGAGATAGACACAGAGAACACTCAACTCCTACCAAACCAGATAGCCAGAGACAAGAGGCTCCAAGACCTCATCACTAAAATAGACCTAAAACAAACCCACCGTGGCTCAGGAAAATTCACAGAAGAGGGGCCAGAAAGATTGTTAGAGCCACAAGTTGGGGCATTATGCACAAAGACATTGCCTCTTCCCCATAACTTATGGCTACCCCCACAATGTATGACCCACAATCCCCAACAAGGAGGGTCCTTTAGGAGAGGGTAGGACAGAGAAGGCACCCCATGTCAATCAACCTCTGGCCCCTGTATGCACATGCACACACTTAAACACATATACACCACACATAGATACTTGAAAAATATTTTAAATGCTAAAATAAATATAAAAACAACAAAATTTAAACAAACTTAAACACTAGCCATTGGAAAATATATAAATATAGAACCCATGATTCCTTTTTTTAAAAGTCTGATTACTGAAACCATCCTTAAAATCTGTTTTACACATGTAAATATGTATGTAAGAATGGGATATTTCCTCATCACAACACTGCTAGTATTTCCTGTACAAATCAACACATGTGTTTATATATCTACAAAATGCTGAACAGTCAACCAGTGCTTGAACTGCATGGAGACTATATGGAACGCTCGTCTTCATCCAATCTAGGACCATTTATACAGAAGGAGAGAGAAAGAGAAATTCTTCAGTGAGTTGAAAATACAGAACATAGAAAATTTAATAATTCAAGGCTCAAAAGATGAGATCATTTCCTTTTAGAAGAAGAATGGTCTCTGGAGAAGTAGAGCAAGTGAGGCTTCATGGTGTGAGTTTCTCAGAGCACTTTATTATTTAAGAGCTCTCAGTACAATTTTATCCTTTGAATATAGTAATTTTTTTTTCTATTTCCATCTGTGGTTATGCTTCCTCTCAGGGGCAATAAACCATTGTAGAAAGAGCTGAAATGTAACTTTTAAAAGTTCTATCAATATGAATGCCTACTGTTACTTATCAGTTTCAATATATTCTTAGCAGTTAATTAATAAATTTAATATAAATTGAGGGCCAAATGAAGTTCAGCTAAGAAAGCACCTCTCTGCCAGGCATGGTGGTACACACCTTTAATCCCAGCACTCGGGAGGCAAAGGTAGGAGGATTTCCATGAGTTCAAGGCCACCCTGAGACTACATACTGAATTCCAGGTCAGCCTGGACTAGAGTGAGACCCTACCTTGTAAAACAAACAAAACAATAAATAAATAAATAAAAGCACCTCTCAGCAAACTATAGTTTCTTCTTTTCTTCTATGTCAAGTGGAATGACCATAACAAGAAAATGTAGAAGAGTTTACGTGCCTGAAGTCTAGAAATGATCTCTGTTGTAGCACTTTGCACTTTAACACTGGTGATCATTTGTCCATACAGCAAGTTTGAGTATGGATGTGTGGGTTGTGAGTGCCCTCTAAATGTTTCACCACAGTCAAATCTCTTCAATATTCCCTTTTTCCATTTCACCTTCAAGGCTTGTGCTTCGAAAACCTTTCCTAAGCACATTGCTTCCTAGTACTTAACTCATAAGAAGTGGCCCATCATCCTAGACTTACTTTTGCTAGTGGTATGCGGTTAATACTAACTTTTGTTACTTCCTCGCACATATTCACTAATCATTTATAATATCATGTCCAGTGATTTTATTACAATAAACCTCTATCAGAAAGTTAATCTATTCATTGCAGATACACTCCAGTGTGACTGTCATCAGGCATAGTGTCAAGTTCACAGAATACAATGGTAAGCAAAATTACCTCTGAACTTCACCATATCCAAGGTCAAAACATTTCAGTTCATTAGAGTATAAAAGAATACGATGAGAGAACATATTAAAATTGTACCTGATCTAAGCATTGTTTCAGATAAATAGGAACTAAGTAAGCCTGGGAAGGTTGCTGGCGGAAGGTTCTAGCTATGGGGAATCAGATACATCTATTGAAATAAGAAAACAAATAGATAATTACTTTTTTCTAATGTGACTGAATAGCCAAATATTAAAAATGGAAAATAATGGAACATAAAATAATGCTTTAAATTGTTTAACTGTAGAATATGCAAAAGTCAATTATCTTTTATGTTAACAAATTCTTTTTAGCACTAATAAAATGCACTGCAGTGTTTTTTTTTCTAATTTTTAGAACAAAAATAGAGTATTCCCCTAGTTGGTTAATCAGTTATCTCAGGAAAATAATTACAAAATTCTACATTTTCCACTAAATAACATTCAGCAACTAAATAGAAGACAATGTCTTTAGAATGCAAAAAGTGATATTTGAATGCCAATGAAGAATGATGTCACTTTGCGACTGTTGTGAAGCTGACAGGCACCTGCAGCACCTGGGGGTTACGGGCCTCATGTTTTCTTGTACAATTTTCAGGAGACTGCCGTTTGGTTCAACAGGCCAAAGATCAATCACCCGGACTCTCACTTGTTTTGTATATTAACAGTCTTAAGTAGTATTTTTTCCCTGTGTATGTATGGGGCAAAGGACACAGGATGAATCTTGTCTGTGACCTTTTTGTTATGACTTTTTTTTTCTAAATTTTTTTTGTTCATTTTTATTTATTTGAGAGAGAGAGAGAGAGGCAGATAGAGAGAGAGAGAATGGGTGTGCCAGGGCTTCCAGCCACTGCAAACGAACTCCAGATGCATGCGCCACCTTGTGCATCTGGCTAACGTGGGTCCTGGGGAATCGAGCCTTGAACCGGGGTCCTTAGGCTTCACAGGCAAGCGTTTAACCGCTAGGCCATGTCTCCAGCCCTTGTTATGACTTTTGAGTGGCAGGAGGACATTAGAGCTTGCCTGAGGCAAAGCATGCTCACGTGCTGTAGCTTTAGAAACACCGTGTATATTTTAAAATTCCAGCACCACAGTTTTGCTTACTCCCTTTTACGACGGCTGATTTCACACGGCTTTGAAAAGTTGCATCATTCACACCAATTGTTCCTACGCCATTGTTTGAATTTAAAGATAGTTTTCTAAATCAAAAGCATGCTTGGCAAAGTCATATGTCTTTTCCAGTACTTTTAAAGATCCTCTGTAACATTCCGCCAGAGCAGAACGCCACCAAGTTCTTCCCTCAGGTGTGCACGCGAGGTGTCATGCAGCGCGGCTGTGCTGCACAGAATGCGGCTTGCAAAGGTCGTCTTTCTCCTGGACCCGTTTTGCTGAAGAATCGCTCACTTAGCATCCGAGGACCAATGAGGCTTCACTGGTCAGCAAGACCAACGTGAGGCTGCTTGCCTATATCTACCCTCCGAGGCAGCTCAAGGAGGGACCTCTGGTGTTACTTGACCAACAGGGAGCCTCCATAAAATGTTTATAAAGCAACAAATCATCAACAAACCTCCTAAATGAATTAAAGCATTGATGATATGTAAGGCTTGAGGCAAAGGAGTCAGGCAGGGCTCTGGGTGCAGAGCTGCAGGAGACGTAAAGCTAGACGATGAGGCTGCATGCTGTTGCATGTGTGTGGGAACGAATCTTGAAATAAGTTCATGTGTAACTCTTTGTTCAGAGCTCAAGTTATCTTCATAAAGTAACCAAGACAATGAAAATGATAAATCTAAATCCTGCTTAGCTCCAAGAGTTAAAAAACTACTATAGCAAAATTATTACAAAGTTGCATATATGCCCAGTAATTCCAATCAGTCAATTGTCTGCGCATGCCAACATTTACTAAACCACAAATGTCTACAGGATTATATTAAAGCGAGTTCCTAGAAGTGACTTATGAGAATTTTCACTTTTGTACACTTTGCCACTTAAGCTGTGGAGAACTCTAAACCTACTCGAAGCTACTGGAAGCACAGAGAACTCACTGTCCGCAGCCCAGCATCAGCGTTGGCCACGCCTTTTCTTGCATGCATTTGCTAAGTGTTCAGCCTCTAACAGGTTGTGTGCAGTTGCTCTTGTTAGTTGCAAGGTAATTGGAATATTTGTTTTCAATACTTAAACCAGACAGATACTACTCCTTTGTACGTCACTTGCTCATGCTTGTCCCGTGGTTTATTGGAAGTTCTAGGTTTCTCGGCTCGACTTGTCAGAGCGTCTTGGGGAGGAATGTCACTGTTTAGGTTCTGCAGCTGCCTCCCCAGGGGCTGCATTACTGTCTTGAATCAATTGTGATTATTCAAGTAAAACACATTTGGTTTAATTTTGATGCTCTTAAAAAAATGTCAGTTTCATACCTTACTGTGTATGGTTTATGTTACTCATGATTAACTTATTTTCCTTATACTGAACTATGTAATGACTTAGCAATTTTATTTCTCTTTTTATAAGCAGCCTTTTAAAATAGAACATTTTTCTTTCATCTAATTTATTGTCTTTTTCATATTTTTATTTTATTTATTTATTTGAGAGAGAGAGAAAGAGGCTATATATATATATATATATATATATATATGTGAAGTGAGAGAGAGAAAGGGAGTGCCAGGTCCTCTAACCATTGTGAATGCACTCCAGATGTATGTGCCACCGTGTGCGTCTGGCTTGGTGGATACTGGGGAATTAAACCTGGGTTTTTAGGCTTTACAGGCAAGCACTTTAACTGCTATGCCATCTCTCCAGCCCCCTCATGTTTTCTTTAATATTTTCACACACACACACACACACATATATATATATATATATATATATATATATATATATATATATATATATATATATTTATATTTATATTTTGATCATTCATGCCCTATATTACGCTACCTATTCTCTCTGTCTCTGTACTTCTGAGAACTTACCAATGGCTGTAGCAGAGGAGAGGATGACTTCTCCTCCAGAAACTTTAACTGCCATTAGCTCATCCAGAAGGTGAGTGGCCTCCCAAGACTCCCTTATCTTTAATACAGTGTTACAGATATCAACTTACCCCAACATGGGCAGGTCATATTATGTAACCACAGCTGGTGTGAGTTGATGAGTACAATGGAAACATCTGTTGTCTGTTCTTAGTGTTTCTCATGACTAGGAGAATGTATAGATAAGGGTGGACCAGTCTCTCTGAAAGTAAACTTTCTTCAAGACAAGGCAAGGGATTCTTTCTCCAGGTCACTATAATTTACCTATGGGCTCAGCAGTTCAAAGCTTTTCATGGACAGGCATAGTTAGGCCCTTATGCTAAGAATAATTATTCACTGGGCATTATCTGGGCATTGTGCTACCTTACTTCTTGTGTTTCTGACATGAAATCCATCAGGCAGCGTCTTGCCTACTGTGATATGTCATAACACAAGTTTTTTATCATCTCCCCTTGCAAATATGCCAGTTTTATTATTTAAATCCAAAAGGCTGCTTTATACAAACCACGATTCTGCCAGAACTCAGCACTGCCCCAAACCATCCGAAATGAAAAGAAGTTTCCTTAGGGGTCAATGTCGATCTGTGCTTAGTGACAGCTCACATTATTAAAGAAAATGTTTTCTGCTCTTTGCTGTCAAATCAGAATGCTTCCAATATATCAAGCGATTGCTTGTTTCGGGTCTCTGTCATGTTTTCCACTGCTGCTACATGAGGGTCAGCGTGGACAAGTGAGCGTACATTGACAGTGCTCCGCAGTCAGCAGGGGAAGCTCCGGAGTGCCAGGTTTAGCTGGAAATGTTATTCCTTACCCCATCCTGTTTAACTGTCTAAATATTGCATAAGGTAGGAAGGAACCTGCTAAGCATGTAAAAAGCCAAGTCTGACATTTAACAAAGATTAAGTTCTTTAAAAACATTCAGTCTTCCCCGATTGTCTTGTGGAGTGTCATTACAAATTCCAGCCAAGTGTCTGCAAATATCTATCTGTGTGGATCTAGCAGAAAGCAATGCATTCCCAAGTGTTTGTTGTACGCACACATCTGCTAGTTACACATGACTAGTTTATCCTATCTTGGGGATGATTATGTAAAAATTCTTGCACCGTATGTCATCATCTTGAAATATTTATGTGGGTAAATTCATTAAAAAGTAAATAAAGTTAATAATTTTTTTTCTTTCAAAAGAAACCATTTTGGTTGTAGAATTAAGAGCCACGTTACTTTTTTGAGGTACTTACCCAGTGTGGCAAAGACATCTTGGCTGGTCCACAGATGTTCATCCTCGGTTACTCAGTAGAAACTTCCACGATTCCACGCCATGCACATGCCGTGTTATAAGGCTAGGGAATAAACTCATCTTCCTATTCATCACATTTGTCGATTAAATTACTTGTAATGAAATGACTTTATGTTCAAGATCAAATCATTTCCAGATAATTAGAGTACCTTTATTCAAATAGCAACTATTAAATGTACACATTTATCCCTAAAACATGTGTAAAGCATTTGAGGCTATATCATTAATTTCATGTTCATGTGCATGGCATGATTTTGTCAAAAAGATATCTTCACAATATGTTTTGTTACATAACCTATTGGCTTTTTACATTTACGGTTCATGAATCAGGAAGTGCTTCATCTGGAAACAGGTGCTGCCCTGGGCAAGGCAGAACAGCCAGTCCAAGGCAACTGGAGTAATAATAGGGAAAGAGTGCAAACCAAACACAGGCTTGTTAATATCAGGTTATTTCCAGTTCCTTTCCTTGTAAAGGTCAAAGCAGAGGAACTTTCTTAAAGCACCCCCTGGCTGGGGATTTGGCTATTATTGCTGCCGTTGGTCAAGTTCATATCAGATGTTTCCAGGCTCTTGGCATCTTATTCAAACTGAAAAAGTCCACACAATAGCGAAAAAGTCAGAGTATTTATTTCCAGCATTAGTAGGGCTGGATATGCTGCAAGTACGCCGCAGGCTATGCAGCTAGAGCATTCAACAGCAACGATTTGTTGCCTGGGGCTTCGTTTCATGGTGTCTAGAAGAAGGAGGGGTCATTTGCTAGAAGCAGGGTGTACGTGATCTTGTAGTCTGATTGACAGGTTTAGGTTATGTAAGCCCTAGTTCATTATGCTTGTCCTATCCAATCATGCATTTGATTTTATTACTCATACTTACACTTAAGTGTGCCCAGACATAAGTTGGTAAATAAGGGATTTTTTTTCCCTAAGAGTTCACTCAGGGCACACCATTTGCTTTACTGCACATGCACCCAAAGCCAGTCCAGGCTAGATCACTTGATCTCCCTTAGTGTTAGCACATATTTCAAGTCGTGTTTGGTCACCAAAAGAGAATATCAGGTTGGAAAGATGGCTCAGATGGTTAGAGAAGCTTGTGGCCTAACTACGGGGTCCTGGAAGAACCTGAGTCTACCAGAGTTCAATTCCTCAGAGCCATTATTTGGAATATGGGCATGGCCATGCATGTCTGCCCCGTCCGTGGTGGGTGAGCCTGGAGAATCACTGGGACTTTGATGGAAAATTGGCAGCCCCAGTTTAAAGGAGAAACCAGAACTCAAGAAGGTACTCAAATGCTGTGATAGTTCATATGGCCCCCAGTAGACTCAGGTGTTTTTATTTGAAAGCTACCTGTCTGTAGGAGGTAGCACTGGGAATGGATCCTGGGGCCCAGCTCTAAGGTATTGCTGGAGTTGGATCTGAATTCCAACCTAAGCTATGCCAGGTGACTTCCAAGTGTCCAGCTGCTGCAGTTCCTGCTTGCTTGTGGCTATGTCTCTCTGTTTGGATCTGTCAAAAGGGGGCCAGGTTCTTCAGCCAACAATGGAGCTCACCCTGGATCTATAAGCTTCAAATAAATCCCTCTCCCTCATAAACTGTGCCTGGCTTGGAATTTCATCCCAGCAGCTTGGAGCTATCCACAACAAATGCAAATGAAGAAGGGCATTTCTCTGGTCTCTATAAGCATGCATGCATCTACACACACATACAGACATCACACATACTTCACACACACACACACACACACACACACACACACACACGCACCAGAGAGAAAGAGACAGGAGCATGAAGGGGTTGCTAGAGAGGAGGGACTTACTATATTGCTTGCAGTGGCTTCTTGCAGCCTGATGCAGGAGTTGGTTCCAAGTAGCTAGGGGCATCCTTGGTAAATGGGGGAAATGTCTCAGGATGCTACCTGTCACTATTCTTGCCTCACTTTCATCACTCTACAGGTCGAGCAAATAACTTGGTTTTTTTTTTTTTTTTGTTTGGTGACGTGTTTCAGTGTCAATGATGTCATGTGGGGCTGGGCTATGACATGGTGCTCCATCCACACCAATGCCCTCCCATGAAGCTGAAAATTCCTTTCCATGTTTGAAAATACCGAATTTCTGAAGAGAATCATTTTGTTGACGTTGTTTTAAAGAACTAATGCTATTTAAACCATGTTCCTCTGAAACACCACTTCAACATTATTTGGATACACGTTTTACTTGTATGTAAAATAAAAATCTGTGCCCTGAATTCTAAACTCAATCACAGTTGGACAGGGGCCGCCACAGGTCCGGTGCCCAGCAGCCCCTCTTCCCGGGCTTGCCGCGGGCAGCCGAGCTGCGCACAGCGGCCCTGCAGTTCCTCAGCAGCATCTCTCTTTGATCAAATGGCAGAAGTCTACATTGCAAAGAACTCTAAGTAGAGCTCTATCAAAAGGAATATTCTGTTTGGAAGTTTATATTTGAAGGAACTCTAGTCAGAGCCAAGAGAATTCAATTTTCTTGTCTTCTTATTAAACAGCAACAAAACTTTTTCTTTGCAAGCTTCCTCACACAGTATGGAGACTCAGAAGAACAGAACGAGACGGTTTTATACCACTGGGCATATTGGCTGTGGTAACTAGTAGACAAGAATAGCTTCAGTTATGATGAATGCAACTTGCATCCTATGTATCCTTCTATTTCATTTAAAATAAATTATTTCCAATGTTGCTGTATACTGAAAGATTTTGAGGGAAAATTTATTGATACTTTGAGTTATTATACCATTACACATAATGAAACTATTTACAAAATTTCATAAATCATAATACTTATAACTATTGGTGAGGTAAAACTTCTTATTTGAGAGAAGAAATATATTAACAAAACCAATTTATTGCATTAAGTGACTGAAAAACATTTCTACAGTAATAAAATTTCTTTCAGTGATAGCCATTATATTGAAAGAATGTTTCATTTTGAAAATGACTAAATACTCAGTATGTCAATATATATAGGTCTTACTCAAGAAAATAAGAGCTTCTAAAAAATATGCTTTTGGAAATTTTCAGCACATTTTTTAAAGTAGATATAATTCACATAACACAATGAGCCACATGGAAATCAATTCAGTGGACCTTGCTGCATTGGAAATGTGCAGGCACACCCTCTCACATCAGATCTCTTCATCACTCTATCACACTGAGGAACCTTCCCTCCCTCCATCTCCAGGAAGCCTCTGTTACCCTCTTTTTCTAAAGATCAGCTAAACCTGAGTATTTTATAATAAAGGTATTCATACAACATGACTTTTGTGTCTAGTTTGTTCTTTCAACATGATGTCCATTGTCATTCATCCTGCTGGTAGCATGCATTAGTCATTCTTTTGTAAAATGTATTTTATTTATTTATTTTTGAGATAGACAGAGAGCAGGAGAGAGAGATAATAGACATGCCAAGGCCTCCACTGTAAACAAACTCCAGACACATGCACCACCTTATGTATCTGGTTTATGTGGGAACCAGGGAATCAAACCTGGGATCTTAGGCTTCATAGGCAAGCACCTTTACGCTAAGCCATTTCTACAACCCATATTAGCCATTCTTTTCCTTCATGGCTCAATAGAATTTTGTGGCTCTCAAATTATAACTTACTTATTCAGGAACACTTTTGAGCATCTGGGATTTTAGGGATACCAACCTTTTGGCTGCTATATGTTTTTCTTCAAAGTTTTAGAGTTTGAACTACTATATTTGAGGTATTGAACTATTTTGAGTTATCTTTAACAGATGGAGTGGTTAGTTTTTCAGATTTATTTTTGTACATTCTTTACTACATTGAATGGTCTTGATACTAGGTAATCCCGGCCAGAGAAGGTTAGGTTTGTTTCAGAGCAGCTCTGACTTCTTTTCCATAGGTCTATAAGTCAATTCCAAACCATTTGTTGTTGATTTCTGATTCAGAATAGTCTTTCAACCTTCAACTGGAAAAAAGGTATCTTTTCCAAGATTGTGTGACCATCATTGTATATAATTCCATATAAATTAACTGCTTATCATTACAAACTTAAATGTCACCTAACATTTTCATAGGGCATTTTGATACAGAATGCACGTTGCTTATTTATTTATTTATTTATTTGAAAGAAAGAAAGAAAGAAAGAGGGAGAGAGAGAGAGAGAGAGAGAGAGAGAGAATGGTGTGCCAGGACCTGTGGCCTCTGCAAATGAACTCCAGATACATGTGTCACCTTGTGCATCTGGCTTACGTGGGTCCTGGGGAATTGAACTGTGGTCCTTTGGTTTTGCAGGCAAACGCCTTAATCACTAACCCATCTCTCCAGCCTGCATGTTGCTTCTTAAGTGGTTAAGATGACTTCTTTATGTTTCATGAGAGCTATAGATTATTTTGTCTATAACTATAGTGAAAATGTTTAATCATATCCAGATTTGAGACTATATTATCAATCGCCTGTTTATTTTATTGCAAATTATGGACGTTTCACTGTATTTTTGCTAAGCAGTTTGGATCTTAGTAGCATAGAGACATTAAAGTAAATATTGGGTTAAAATTATAAGTTGTTACTATGGCTCTATATTATCTATAAACTAGCACTTTGCAGACTAACTGTGATAGCCCAACAGCTCTTCAGAGATATTGATGGTGACCATGTCCTACCATGTGTTTCAAGGACCCCAGAGAACAATAATGTCAGGTCTATGGACAGAAGGAGATGGAAAATATCCTGCATCTTGATGCTCTTCAGATCATCTGAATGTCAAACATGGGGTCAGTGACTCTGAATAAGGGTTGGCTAAGAAAACATCAACAATATGTGGAAAAAGAAAAAACACATGTGAAGGAAGGGCCAAAATATTTTAAGAAATAAAATATCAAAGATACTTTTAATAAGCCATATAGAAACCTACTTCTTCACTAGCATATATATTTATATAGAGAAACTTGAGCAGAAGTGCCCTGTAAGTGGTGAATAATGCTGAACACAGAAGCCATAGACTGTTACAGAAATATTTCAGGGCCGGCATCAAGACATCTCTCAGTGAGTTGTTGGTCAGGGATGTCCCCAATGCTGCTACAACCATACAGGCTGTTGGTGGCCCACTAGAACTTGATGGTAAGAACAGATCGCTAAAACCACCACATGCTTTGGCTGTAGGACACAGAAAAATCTAGCTGGAGCCGATCTGGAAGCCTCCTCTCTACTGACTAGCTGTCATAGTGCTATGCACCCTTCTGGTAGAGGAAAGTGAGCAACAGTCTTATCCAACAGTGAAACCTGGAAGCTATAAAGCTAAACAGCCAGGTACAATGTACCATATGGTACAATGGTGGGATGATTGTTATGGGGGAAACCAACTGCTATCTTTGGATTTGAGGCTCTCTGCACAGGAAGAAATTCTTGCCTGGTATTGACAACTGAGTCAAAAGCCTTTGGTTAGGAAGGTCATAGGCCCTAAGGGGGAAGCTACTTCTATGCTTTGTTGAATTGGATATATTACACTCATCAAATTGCCAGCTAAATATTTATGTTTCCAACCAAATAGTAATGTTACTCTCACTTTAGAGAAACATCTCTTTTCAGATGGCCATAACAACTTGGGGGACTAAGAAAGAATGTAAGAGGCGGGAAGAGATGGCTTAGCAGTTAAGACGCATGCCTGCAAAATCTAAGGACCCAGGTTCAATTCTCCAGGTTCCATATAAGTCAGATGTCCATGGTGCGCATGCATCTGGAGTTTGCAGTGGCTGGAAGCCCTGGCACTCTCTCTCTCTCTCTCTCTCTCTCCCTCTCTCTCTCTCTTTCTCTCTCTCTCTCTCTCCATATCTAATAAATAAATAAAAATAAATCTTTTTTAAAACTCCAAAGTAATTTATAACAAAAAAGCAGGAAAAAATAAAAGAAGGTAAGAGCCAAAGGATGGAGAGGAGGAGAGGAGTGTGTTAGAACACTGTATTCCATACCCAAAGTGGCTGATGCAACCTACACACGACTTTCATAGTATGAACAACAACAACAACAACAACAAAAATGCTGGCATCTTAGAGAAGCGGGACTCATTGGAAAGCAGAAGGGGTTCAGTGAAGTGGGAATAGAGGAACTACAAAAGAGGGTGAGGAGGGGGGTTTCTGATCAGGGTACATTGTGTATATTGATGGAGGTTGTCAATAAAGAGGTTTTTAATCAGATTAGATTCTCCTTTTATAAAAAAAACATTCTTCAGGCTTAATTTGAAAGCTTTTAGAAATGTTGCCATAATGGCAAATAGCAATTATAAAAAGGATACAATCCAAGAACAAGAGAATTATACAATGACTAAATATAAAACTATGCCAGCCCAGAGGAAATTAGGCAAGATGCTAGGAGAGAATCAGAGAAAAAGAACTGAAAGTTAATATTGTCAGAAGAAAAAATAAATAAATTATTGGAAGGATGACTAAGACATAAATCAAAATTCTAATCTGTACAGAATATAAGGAAAATTTAAGAATAATAAAATTGATTCTATCAGCTGCTTTCTTGTTGCTGGAGCAAATATCAGAAGAAACTAGTGGAAGGAAAAGGGTGACTTTGGCTTACAGGGTCGAAAAGAAGTTACATTGTGGTGGGGAAGACATGGTAGGGTTCATCAAGAAGCCTGCATCACATCTCATGAGCCTCAGGAAAAGAGAGAAAGAATGAGATATAGAGTCAGGTTAAAATAACTAACAGCCCGCTCCTAGTGGCACACTTTCTCCAGCAAGATTCTACCTCCCAAAGGTTCCACACCTTCTTTGAACAGTGCCACTAACCAGTAAAAATGCATGAGCATAGAGGGGTGTTTTATATTCAAACTCATGCCTTCTACCCCGAGGTCTGATAGGCACCATGATCACTTCATGATGCAAAATGCACTGAGTACAACTTTCAAGGTCTGCATAGTGCTTCCCAGACCCAAGATTCTTCAAAAGTCAAAAGTCTCATCTGAAACTCAAGACATTCTCTTAACCGTAAGCCCTGCAAAACTAAAACACGTTAGATCTTCCCAACATAAAATGGTGCAGAACAAACATCCCCATTCCAAAAGAAGGCAATTGAGGCATGGAAAGAAAAAGATTTGACACAAAGCAAGTCAAAAACCTAACAGAACCAACAGTAGCTCCAGAGTCTTGTTCTCACAGTGAAATTGCCTGGCCTCCCAAGGGCTTGGGGAGCTTCACCTCTAAAGATCTGCCGCTTGCAGCTTCTCTCGTGTTGGATCCTTCCTGAGCTCATCCCTGCCCAGAGATCCAGAAGATTAATAGTTTATTTTTAGTTATTTATTTGTAAAAGGGAAAGAGAGAAAGAAACAGGCAGAGAGAGACACACGGGGAGAGAGAGAGAG
This sequence comes from Dipus sagitta, assembly GCA_036346955.1. Classification (NCBI taxonomy): domain Eukaryota; kingdom Metazoa; phylum Chordata; class Mammalia; order Rodentia; family Dipodidae; genus Dipus; species Dipus sagitta. The sequence goes on from CM070784.1 coordinate 40,229,836, forward strand.
AGAAAGAGAGAGAGAGGGAGGGAGAGAGAATGGGAGCATCAGGGTCTCCAGCCGCTACAAACTAACTCCAGATGCACGCGCCACCTTGTGCATCTGGCTTACATGCGTCCTGGGAAGTTGAATCTGGGTCTTTTGGCTTTGCAGGCCAGCACTTTAGCTGCTAAACCATCTCTCCAGCTCCAGAGGATTAATATATCTTAATATGTATGCATAGACAAAAGGAACTGTGGGCTGATCATATTTAGTGAACATAAATGTCTGATTTGGCATGCCTCAAAATTTCAGTTTTCTAACTCCTTTACTGTCTTAGGTTACTTAACATCATTATTTATATATTTTTGGTTTATTAAAAATAAACAATAGTCATGAGTTTCGATAAAACTGTTTTGTAGTCATTACATTCTTGTTGCTGGGACAATTGGCCAGAAGCAGCTTATGGGAGAAAAAGAATTTGTATCAGGCTTAGAGTCTAGAGGGGAAGCTTTACTGTGGTGGAGGAAGCTAGACTTCTCTGTCTCTCATCTGCTGCAGAGACAGAACAGCAAGCTGAATGCAGAGCAGGATTAGACTCATCAACCAAGGTCTGTGCCTAGTGACCCGCCTCCTCTAGCAAGTCTCCATAGGAAGCTCAATCACAGGCACCTGAGGCGAAGGGGCCAGTTACACTCAAACCACCACACACATTTTAAGCAAATTAAATATATACTTTCCAAATAAAATTGTATATAATTTCACCAGCATTGCTGGCCTTTTACTTTTGTAGAATTTTTAGTTCCTTCCTTAAGAGAATTCAGCTGAAGTCTCAAGTCAACTTCTGCATCCAATCATTTTCCATCTGGTGTTTGGGTTGGAATACTTAAGAAAATTAGGCATATATATGTAATTAGACAGGGATTTTAATTATTTTGAGGATAATTATAAGTTCACACAGAGATGTTAGAAATAAGTATTGATCCCTTATATCATTTGTCAACTTTAGCACAATAGTCAGGTCTTGCCGTATTATGTAAAATATCAGTCAGATGGGTTGTTAATGCTAATAAAGTCAGAAAACAAGATTTTTATCTTCACAAATATTCAAACTGCATCCACATGACCATTTTATAGCTGCCCCCACATTCCTTCTTCACTATTGGCAGCCACAAGTCTCATCTCTTTCTATAATTATGTCAGTTTAAGAATATTATTTGGATGGGATGTGACCGTTGGGGACTGGCTGTTTTCATTGAGCACAGTCTGCAGCAGACTTGCTGTGCATATTAGTAATACCTTCCTTCTCACTGCTTCATCCATGGTATGAATTATGTAGAGATTGCCGTGAAAAGCACAATTACTTCAAGCATTTTGATCTTAGGAAAAAGACTACAGAAATATCAGTGTGGTGACTTGCAGGCTGAAGGTCATATGGCAACTGCGGATGATCTCCTTTCGGGACTGACAGACTGCTCTTCAGAGAGGCTGAGCTGCGTCGCTTTCCTCACGGCAGCGTAGGAGTAACCAAATCTCACTGATCCTCACCTGCTGTTGTCAGGCACTTTGTCTAGGACAGGAGTGTGGAAGGATAGCTCAGTGTGGATTAATTGGCGTTTCTCTAAAGCCTGCTGATACTGACATCACATCATGTACTTATTTGCTTTTCTGTGTGCCCATCTGTTGAGATTAGACAATTATTCTGATGTCTTTACATTAGTTCTCCATAAGTGTGTGGTTTCAAATGGGATTTTAACCCATGCTTTCTATAAACAAGGTCTTTGACACAGAAAATTGTTCTAATTTTGAAGAAATCAACTGTATCAATTTTTAGTTCATAAATTCTTTTAAATCTTTTGCCTAGTAGTTGATTCTAAAGGCATTCTCCTTCGGTTTGTTAACTAACTGCTTTACAGTGTTATATTTTAGAGCTAAACCTTTGAGCCAGATTAAATTATATATAATAAAATATTAATATTGTAATGAAGAATTTCTTTCATAATGTAGTCAAAAGTTCTGTGCTTGTGGGTATCCAATTCTTCCAATATATTTGTTTTAAAAGCTAATTTGCCTGTATGAATTAATTTTGAACCTTTAACAAATTTGTTTGGGTATCTTTAGCTAGATTTGTTTATGGATTCTTTTTATTCAAGGAATTAAAAAAATTACACTTAATCAGTATCTGATCACTAAGCTAATAAAGTCATTTGTGTAAGTTTTGGGTTTTGCCTCTGGGTTTTATAGTTTACAGTATGCACTCTAACTTTTGCTTTGCCTATGTTTTGTGCCAATTTAAAGCATTCATACTTTTATTTTCTTATTACATCTTTCTTAATACCACTCAAAGTTAAAAAAAAATACATGGCAAACAAGATAATGATAGGATGTATAAAAGACAATGATAATATTCTTTAACAAGTCCAAAATATTTCAGCAAGTATTTACCTAACATAAAAATACATCACACATTGAAAGCGTGTTTCCTGGCTCTGTCCCTAGAGCAGGAGCAACAATCAGAGCCAGAATCTGTCCCAGAGACCAGCACAGACTTCTAAAGAACGGAGAAGACCCAAGGAACAACTCCCACCACCAAGGACCAGGAAAGCCCAAGGAGAAGAATCCAGCATCCATGGGGTTAGCCCTGGACAGTAACTCTTGTTGACCCCTGTACACTACTCTAATTGGAAGACTGGGAATACACCTTATCACCCTGAAAACAAGTCTAACAGAAGAAAATAATATCTCAATCTTATTACAGTCTTGAACCTCCAATACATGGCAACCATTCCCATTGAAACAAGAAAGGTGATTTAAAAAAAAAAAAAAAAAACCAGGTCTGGGGAGAAGGCTTAGTGGTTAAGGCACTTGCCTGTGAAGCCTAAGGACCCAGGTTTGATTATCCACATCCCACATAAGCCAGATGCACAGATGCACGAGTTGACACATGCATCTGGAATACGTTTGCAGTGGCTAGAGGCCCTGGCACTCTCATTCTCTCTCTCTCTCCAAAGAGAATTTGCCTCATAAAAAAAAAAAACTACCATATCCAGATAATGCCCCTGACAGGTAACCATGACATCATTGAAATTCCAAAGAATTGAAAGGAGCCATGATAAAAATGCTCAAAGAAATGAGAAAAAAAACAAATAAGAGTAAACAGATTAATGAAATAAGGGAGTTGGTATAGGATAGAAAAACAGAATGCAATAAAAAGATAGAAATATTAAAAGAAAGTTAAAATTTCATGCACTAAATAAAAAGTTCAGTGTAAAGCCTCACAAGTAGAAAACAGCATGGGGAGAACAGGGATTGCAGACAAGCACAAAAAGTGGATATACACTTAGTGACAATGATACAGTTTTAAATTGTACAAATAGAACATACGAGATCTTTGGGACAACATGAAAAGATGAGACTTGTAGCGTATAGGCATAGAAGGAGAATTTTATGTCAATGACATATAAAATACTTTTAATACAATTATAGTAGGAAAACTTTCCAAAACCTAAGGAATATCAAGCCTAGTGATGAACGAAAGGCATATAGAACACAAAGCAGATAACAGACAAGAAGCTCTACCTATCAGAGCATAGCTAAAATAGTAAATATACTGAAAGTGTAATGGAAGCTGCATAACACAAGGACCAAGACACATGCAAAATAAGCTCATCAGAACAACAGTTGCATTTTTAACAGAAACCTTTCAAGCAAGAAGGCCTTAGAATAATGTATTACAAGTACTGTAAGATCGCAGCTGCCATCACAGACTATTATATCGAGCAAAACTATGTGTTAGAATCAAAAGAAAAAGGAGAGCATTCCATGACAAAGTAAGCTGATGGAATTAATCACTGCTAAGCCAAGTCTACAGAGGATGGTAGAATGAAAAGAATGATAAATCCAAGAGACTACAGGAAAAATAAACAGTGGTAGGACAGGTGTTAAGTGAACAAATGATAGGTAGACAGAAAGCACTACAAAATAAGTAAAGTAACAGGAATTAATATATGACTTTAAATAAACACTTTGAATATTAATGGTCCTAACCACCTAATTAAAAGAAACAGACCAGCCAGGTGAGTGAACAAACATGCCCCAGCTATGGTTTTTCCCAATAATACCCTTCCTCCTTTCATGCATTCTTTGTGATTCACTGAATTTACTTAGTGTCACTTGAACGAGCATGAATAAGAGGTTATTTGCTGGACTATGAGAAAATGACCAGCGTCTACACTGCTGAAGACCATGACTCCTCCTTGAGCAACAGTTTGCCCATAGCTTCTCTGGAGGAATGGGGTCTTGTGAGCCCCATCACTACCCAAAAAGGGAATATTAAGAGGCTCAGTCTTATGTAGAAAATCACATTATTTGTGAATTCATAAGAATAACAAATATGATGTGTTTAGAGGACAGCTTTTGACAGCAGTCCTCCTCATCTTCTATCTCTTAAGATTCTATACAGCCCTTCTGCCTGAGCCTTGCAGGGGTAGGATAAATGCCCCATTTAGGAATGAGTATACAATGGTCACTATTTCTCAGCATTTTAACCAGATACATGTCCCTACATTAGCCTCTGTCCACTGCAAAAAGAACATCCATGATCCAGGCTGAGAACGGCCTTGATTTATGCATTCATAACCCTAGGGCCAGGATTTATAGATATAAACATAAGTATTTGGAAAGTACTATGACAACCTGTACATTTAATATAACAGTAGTAGGTTCCCTGTAGACCCATGATCTCCCTAGTCACAGGCTTTTAATGAGTTTTCTAGCACCAGGCATGAATTCCCTGCTGTAGAATAGGCCTCACATCTAGTCAGAAAGCAGTTGGTTACCCCCATAATAGTCATGCCACTATTATGCCAGTGGAAATATCTTGCCTGGAAGATTTGTTGTGGAGGACTCAGGATCTACCCTGGGCTAAAACTGTTGATGACTTTGTTCTCCCAGTAACTTACATAGTACCTTCCCACACTGTGAAGGCCAGCCACTCATGAAGAAGCTTCCAGCTCCATTGCAGCTTTATTTCTCTATGTCTGACAGCTAAAGCAAGTGATGTCTTCAGGAATAGGGACATAAAATCTCATTTTGGTCGGCAAGCAAGAGCAATAGCAATGTCTGTATTGTTTTCTGAGCCTTACTAGTTTTCATGATCAACAATACATTGGGAGGTATCTTATCCCTGGCTCTAAGATTTTCAATTCATAATATATGGCTTCTGGGAGAGCTTTATTCACTCATGTAGGTTGCCTTTACTCAGACTATTTTTCCTTAAAGTTCTATTTTAGTTAACTTAAAAGTTGTATGTATCCATAGGGAGTTTTTCCATTTATTCTTGGTTTTAGTTAAGCCTCCTCTAATTTTCTTAACCCATCCCTGCTTAAACCTTTCCCAACCCTACTAGTACTACCCTCAAATTTCATATCACAGGTCTTATAATATGCCCATCAAAAGCATATCCACTATGATTGCACTCTCACTTCCTGGCCTTTAAAGGTACTTACATCAACTGAAACAAAAATTGTAAGCTAAGATTGATATATGAAAGTGAACATGCAGTGTTTGTCTTTCTGAACCTGGGCTATTTCTCTTAGTATAATAGTTTCTGCTCTATTTTCCTGTAAATTTCATAATTTCATTTCTCTTTACACCTTAATAAAACTCCAGTGTGTATATGTATAGCATCTTCATTATCAGTGGATAAGCATCAAGGCTGATTGCATATCCTAATTATTGTGACTACAGCAGCAGTAAGCATAGATGAGCAAGAGTCTCTATAGCAGAGACTCCTCAGGGAACTATGAATTATATAATTTGATCATATTGTAGATCTACTTTTAGCTTTTTGAGAAGGCCCCACAGTGATTTCCATAGTGGTTAAAAAGTTTACACTCCAATTGTGGTGGTTTAATTCAAGTATCCCCCATGAACTTGGGTGTTCTGCATGCTAAGTTCCCAGCTGATGGAGATTTGGGAATTGGCACTGCTTGGAGGCAGTGTATTGTTGGGGGCGGCCTTATGGATATGATAGCCAGTGTCCCCTTGCCAGTGTTTGGCACATTGTCCTGTTGCTATTGTCCACCTGATATTGGTGAGGGGGTGATGTGCACCCTCTGCTCATATTATCATTTTCCCCTGCTAATGTGGAGCTTCCCCTTGAGTCTGTAAGCCAAAATAAATCTTTTTTTTCTTTCTTTTTTTTTTAACCACCATCTGCTCTTGGTGGGGTGATTTCTGCCAGCAATGTGAGAACCTGACTGCAACATCAACCAGCACTGAATAAGATTTCCACCTTCCTCACACCCTCGTCAGCATTTGTTGTCACTTTCATGTTGATAGCTATTCTGCCAAGAGTAAGATAGAATCTTAAAGCAGTTTCGATTTGCATTTCCCTGATGGCTAAAGATGTTGATCACTTTAAAAGATGGTTATTTGCCATTTTTATTCCTTCTTTTGAAAACTCTCTGTTCAGTTCCATAGCCTATTTTTGATTGGGTTCTTTTATTTCTTTTTGTTTAATTTTGTGAGTTATTTTTATATTCTAGATATAATCCTCTGCCAGATGTATAGCTGGCAGAGATTTTTCTCCCATTCAGCAGGCCACTGCTTCACTCAATTAATAGTTTCCCTTGCTGTACAAAAACTCTTGAATTGCACAAAGTCCTGTCTGTTATTGACCTGATTTCCTGAACAAGTGAAGTTCTTTTCTCAAAGTCCTTACCTATGTCTATATCTTGTATATTTTCTGTTAGTTATGTCAGGATTTCATTTTTTTTTTCTTTTTGTTTTGTTTTCCTTGAGTTGTAGGGTCTCACTCTAGCCCATACTACCCTGGAATTCACCATGTAGTCTCGGGGTGGACTTGAACTCAGGACAATCCTCCTACTTCTACTTCCTGAGTGCTGGGAATAAAGGCATGCACCACCACACCCAGCTAGAATTTCAGATGTTATATTGAGGTCTTTGACTCAATTGAAGTTGATTTTTATACATGGTGAGAAATAATATTCAGCTTCTTTCTCTTGTGTATAGATAACCAGTTTTCATACTGCAATTTGTTTAAAATGCTTTTCTTTCCCAGCATATATTTCTGACATATTTGTCAAAGATGAGATGAAGTAGCCACATATACTGGTTTCAGGCTCCTCTCTCCTATTCCATCACTTTAAATTGTTTTCAGGACAGCCCCATGTGGTTTATCACTAAGGCTCTGTAGTACAAATTGGAATCAGGTATGATGACACCTCCAGCTATATTCTTTTCCTTCAAAATTGCTATAGTGATCTAGGATCTTTTGTTCTTTCACTGAACCTTAGGATTTTTTTTCTACTTCTGTGATGTTAGAATTTTTATGGGGATCACATTGTATCTGTAGATTACATTTGAAAAAATGACCATTCTTTTAAATATAAAATGTTCCAAACTATGAGGTTATTTCATCTTCTAGTGTCTTCCTCAATATTTTTTCCCTTCAATTTTAAAGTTTCCACTGTAGCTACCCTTTCACTTCCTTGGTTTCTTTAGTTCCATAGTACTTAAAATATTGACAATTTTTATCCATGTAGTATAATGTATTTTGATCATAACCTCTCCTGTTACCTTCTCCAGTGCCCTTCTCCTCCATTCATCTTCCACTGAACTCCTTCTTTTAAATTTGTTCTAAAAAAAAATCCTTCTTTGAAAAGACTTTCATGCATGTTTTGGCTGACCTCCATCATGTATGATCAAATTTTGATAGCATGAATTTTTACATGCTTTGTGTAGGTAGTAGTCATAGCAATTTTGACATCATAAGAGTTATTTCCACTTAATGTCTAAAAGACAGCATTTCATAGAACTACTCGCCCTGAATCTTACCTTCTTTCTGCCACGTATCCTCTTCCATAATGTTTGCTGAGCCTTAGAGGGAGTAATATAAATGTCTCAGTGCTCAGTACCCCACAGTCATATATTCTCAGAACTTTGATTAGTTTTAAATTTTTAGTAGTCACTACCAACAGCTAAAAGGAGCTTCTCTGAGCAAAGATGAGATAGACACTAACACATGTGCACGAGCTTGCGTACTTAGACTTGGCACACTTGATATATACAAACAGCAGTAGCTTCCCCTGTAGAATTTATGACCTTCCCATCCATAGGCTCTTGACTAGGTTTTCGGTACAGGCATGAATTCCCTCTAGTGAAACAAGCTTCAAAACCAATCATCAGAGTGTGGCTCCATTATATTCATGGTACTATTGCAGAACTTGCCTGGGTAGCTGATTTTGAAGCTCCTAGGGCACCTCCCCACCAGGAAAGAAAATTTCAGCTCAATTACAGCTTGATTTATCAGTGTCCTGCAACCAAAGCAAGTGGTGCCCTCAGCAATGTAGTTTCACCATCTGGTTCTGGTGGGCAATGAAGGGCAGCAGAAATAGCTTTAATTGTTTTGTGGGGGGGGTCTTCAGAAGTCTCCAGGACCAAGAAAACATGGGGAGGTATCCAATTCTGGAAACTAGGATTTTCCCATGGAAACTATAGATTCTAAGAGTAGCACTATCCATTAATAAATGGTACCTCTGATCATGACACATTGAACACATTCCTACTGCAAAGGTGACGTGCAGGCTTGTTGGGAAACTCTGGAAGACAGTACTGAGCATGCTTTAAAATTATCCTTCCTGTACAAATAGAAAGAGAATCATGTCTTGCTCACCTCCTCTTAGTGATTGTTTGTGACTGTTGCCTACATAGAGGAGTAGCCAGTCCACATCTTGATAGTGGATTTCTAGAGAAAAGATAGAGAAAGAAGCATGAAGTATGATGGAGTTATGTGAATGTCCTCCACAGAGAATCAGAAGAGGGGCTGGAAATAGGCCAAGCCGAGTGTGGTGGTTTGATTCAGGTGTCCCCCATAAACGTAGGTGTTCTGAATGCTAGGTTCCCGGCTGATGCAGATTTGGGAATTAATGCCTTCTGGAGGCAGTGCATTGTTGGGGGCAGGCTTATGGGTGCTAAGTTAGTTTCCCCCTTCCCAGTATTTGGCACACTCTCCTGTTGCTATTGTCTACCTTAGGTTGGCCAGGGTGTGATGTCCACCCTGTGCTCATGTTGTCATTTTCCCCTGCCATCGTGGAACTTCCCCCTTGAGCCTATAAGCCAAATTAAACCTCTTTTTCCCAAAGCTGTTCTTGGTTGGGTGATTTCTGCCAGCAGTGTGAGCTGGCTGTAACAGCCTAAGCTTGGGCTTCTGCAGTAACACAGGTGGAGGCGCTGGGTGATTTCTATTCACTTTGATCATTTATACTTAATACAGTTTCAGTCTTTTTAAATTCGGTGACAGTCGTCTTGTGATCTATCATAGTTCTACCCTGGAGAGCATTCCATGCGCATTTCTATAGAATACATATGCTAAGGGAATGTTCTATGTATGTTTATTATGTCCATTTGGTGGAATGTGTCGTTCATTTCCAAGGCTTATCCCAAACTTTCTATTTGGATGATCTATCCGTCACTAAAAATGTAATACTGAAGCCTTGGCCATTAATGAGTTGTAGTCTATCTTTTCCTACAGGTCCCTTAATACTAACACGGCTTTATACATCTAGCTACAGTACTATTGAGTGCACATACATGGACAATGTTGACTGATTTGAAAAGTAACCATCCTTTTTATTTCATACCTTTGTCATTCTATAATGACCTTCTCTGACTACCATACCAGGTTATTTATTTATTTATTTATTTTTTTGGTATTTGTTTGTTAGTTTGTGCATCTGTTTTACTTAAAGTCTCTTTTGTTTAATGCAAGTCCAGCTATCCCTGAATTATTGGTTTCTATTTGTATCAAGTTTCTTCACTTTTCATGTCTGTGAGATGAATCTCTGGTTGGTAGCGCAAAGCCCTGTGGTATTACCATACCTACTTTCAAGATCTGCTTCAACTTGCTGGAAGATAACCCACCCCTGGCACTGGAATTTTTCTAGTAACAATTTATGACTTCTGGACACAACACCTCCACAATTTACTTGTGCCAAACTCTCTAATTTTTAACATATATATTATTAGTAATGAAGACTACATATGGCTTAATCATAGAATCTAATGTTTTGATTAATCCTCTTCCCAACACCTCCTCTCTTTCTCCCCCTCCCTGACCCCAGTTACACCATTCTATCCCCAGTATTGATGCCCTCATAACATTATAGGCTGTTTCTGAGGCTGTTTCCCAACAGAACCAAAATACGACCATACTGCTGAAGACTTCACATGCTTGAGCTGCAAGTTACTGAGAAGTCAAGCTGGCACTGAACTAGAAGCTTCTGCCCTGTTAACTTGCTGTCAGGATGCTGGAAATTCCTATGTAGCATGCATCCTTTTGGAGGAGAAAAGTCATCAATTGTCTTAATCAGCAGTGACTCTGCAAGATTCACAGCTGGCCAGCCAGTCCAAATGTACAACTACTGCAATAGAAGCATGTCTGTTTGGAGGAAACAAATTTCTCTCTCATTGCATTTGAGGTACACTACATAGGAGTGAATCAATGTCTGCTATTAAAACCCTAGTCAAACGCCAAAGGCTGGGGAAGTCATAAGCCCTACGGAAGAAACTACTACTATTGTCTGATGAAATAGATATATTATGCCTACCAAATTTCCCTATAAACACATTTATGCCTACATATTAAAGCTACTCTCACTTTCACTTTTATTTTCAGAAGGTCGTGTCCACTGGGGTAACTCAAACCCGGGCAAGTGCTGAGAAAGAAGTGTCAGTTGAATGTTCAGTTCTGAGACATTCTTTCACACCCTTCAAGGCTCAGGGCCTATTGTGGAAGAGGTGGTGGAAAGAACGGAAGAGCCAAAGGAAGGGGAGGACTGCTTACAATGCTGTCTTACAGACAAAAAGTGGCCTTGATATTTATGACCTCACAGTGGCTGATGCTACCTACATGAGACCTGCTTAATAAGAGGGAAAAGTGGCATCAAAATAGAAGAGAGAGATATCTGGGCATGGTGGCTCACACCTTTAATCTCAGCACTCAGGAGGCAGAGGTAGGAGGAATATTGTGAGTTCAAAGCCAGCCTGAGACTACATAGTGAATTGTAGGTCAGCCTCAGAGAGAGAGACCCTACCTCAAAAAAAAAAAATTAAATAAACACCAGGTGGAAAGAAGAGATTAAGTGGAATTGGTAATTGAGAGGGGGAAGAGTTGTGGAAAGAAATTATTATCATGTATATTTATGGAAGTTGTTAATAAAAAGTCTAAAAAAGGCCTACTATAAAACCATAGTAATAAAAACAGCATGGTACTGGCAAAAAAAAAAAAAAAAAACATAGATCTTAGAATAGAAGGTCCAGATGTACATTCTAGTAACTATAAACATGATCTTTGACAGAGACCATAAACATGCACTGGAGAAAAAAAGCACTTTCAACAGTGTTGGAGAAAATGAATAACCACATTTGAAGAATTGACCTAGACCATCTTCTTTCACCATGCATGAAAATTGACATCATATGTATCAAGGACCTCAATATAAGTCCTGAAACTGAGAGAGAAAGGTATAGGAAAGGACTTTCTGAACAAGACACCAGAAGCCCAGAGAACATGACAAACCCTCAACCACTGGGATCTCATGAAACTGAAAAGCTATTGTAAAGATAAGCAAATCATCAACAGAGTCAATAGACAACCTACAGAAATGCATCAATAGATGATAGATAGATAAATAGAAATCACAAAGAAGGATGACAGATGGTAGATAGATAGATAGATAGATAGATAGATAGATAGATAGATAGACATAATTTGGGTAGAAATACCTTTGCAGGTATGGTAACATGGACTGTGGCTGATAAATATTAGTTCTATAATTGGTTTACCTACTGTCATGTGCAACTTTATTTCCTCAGTAGACTCAAACACAATTCTTTTCACTCCACATAACACACAAAGTACAGACCAGTGCATGGTTTTGTTGAACCAACGAGTTTATTGAGTTTCCTTACAGAGCAGAGACCTGCTGTTATGTACAAGGGCGTGGCTCACTCAAAGACACCTGCATCAGCACGCAGTTCCTTCCATCCTGCACGGCAACCTCATAGGAGCCATGGGACGGAGTCCCACTTCTAGTTCATCTTCTGCCTCCTGTGTACTCTAGCTTCTGTCAGTGTCACACGGAGCTGGGGAGCAGACAGGAGGAAAGGAGAGCTCCATGTGAGGGCATGGTGACTCTTCCTCATCCATCCACTGTGGAGTTGTCAGTAGTTCTATTACCACTGCTCTAAACCTGGTACCACAGTACTGCTCTGCTCCAAAGTCACCATAGCTACCAGGCCAAAGCATATTATTTCTAAGAGGCATCTTATACTGTGTGGAGAAAAAATGCCATACGAAACCCTCACAATGGGCTGATGGTCAAGGGAGGCCCATGTAGCCACCAAAACAATGCAGGCCACTTAGCCACTGCCAAAGCGTAGGTTCCTGGGTTCTTGCTTTGGGCCTCCAGGGTTTCCCTGAAGGTGTCCCGGCAACCACGGAGACCAAGGTTGTGCTCACTTGATGAGAGAAACACTCCCATAGTTCCGGTGAACAGTTCTCGGTTTATTGTCAGGGAAAATGGATTTATAAGCATCTGAAGGCAGGAAAAGGACCCTAAGGGGATTGGTGGATTTAAAGATTGCTAGTCGATGGCGACATTCATTCCAGCACGTAGGCAATGTTGGGTCAGGTGATCTAAGGTCTGAAGATAAGCAGTTTCCTAGGCAACTGGCCAAAGGCCACAGAGTTATGGGCAAAGCCTAAGTCTTATCTGAAAGTCCAGGTATCCCGCCCTTCTCTGATTAGTCATGAAGCCCACTAAGTGGGCAGGAATTCATAACTGGTTCTCAGGATCAAGGCAGATGATGATGGTTTGGAAGGCATAGACCCTAGAGGGAAGCCTCCAGAGTTCTTTGGCTAAAAGGAGAGGTTACGCCCATGAAAAGGTTTTTTGATATCGATGTTTATCCCTTTTGATCCATGCACCACTCACACTCACTTAGAGAACCTGCTTTTGACAGATAATAGTTAATACCACAGGCACCCATGAGCCATCAGAAAGACAAGGAAAGCAAGCCTACAGAGTGTGTAGCTGAGACAAGTCTCTATCACAGCTGCCAGGGCCCAGGAACTTTACACAGGAGATAGCAGACTAATATGAGTGCTACTCTTCTGGTTGCCTCAGAACCTTCTCCAGAGAGACTCGAAACTCATCCAAGCAGAAAATCAGAGGCTGCTGAGAGCACAACACTGAAGGAAATGTATAACGTGCTCTCCAGGCCTTGGGGGATATTGAAGAATTGGGTATGGAAAGATCCTAAGAGCCACAGGGTGGGAAGGTGTACTTGGAGACATTGTCCCCCTACAGAGACTGACCGGTACATTCATGACCCTGTAGTGAATACCAGTAGCCATTGGGGAGCTGCCTCAGTGGAATGGGGATGAGAGAGAGGAGATACAAGAGGATAAACCAGTAAGAATATGACCAATTTGAAATATGTTTATATACCAAAGTTTCTAATAAAAAGTATCTACAAATATACACAAACATACACAAACTGGCCCCTTTTGGGGCTGGAGAGATGGCTTAGTGTTTAAGCGCTTGCCTGTGAAGCCTAAGGACCCCGGTTCAAGGCTCGACTCCCCAGGACCCACGTTAGCCAGATGCACAAGGGGGCGCACGCGTCTGGAGTTCGTTTGCAATGGCTGGAGGCCCTGGCGCGCCCATTCTCTCTCCCTCTCTCTAGCTGCCTCTTTCTCTCTCTGTCTGTCGCTCTCAAATAAATAAATAAAAATAACAAAAAAAATTTTTAAAAAACTGGCCCCTTTTTCTTCATTTTAGTGCCTATTATACCTAGATAAGTCTCCATGCTTTCCTGCAGTTCATAATATTTCTTAATTCTTTTTCATTTAGTATTCTTTTAGTACTTCTGATTGTGTCAATTTGTGTGTGTGTTTGAATCTGCTTACTCTTTTTTTGGTTTTTTTTTTTTTTTTTTTTTTTTTTTTGGTTTGGGGTTTTGTTTTTTTGAGGTAGGGTTTCACTGTAGCCCAGGCTGACCTGGAATTCACTATGTAGTCTCAGGGTGGCCTTGAACTCATGGCTATCCTCCTACCTCTGCCTCCCCAGTGCTGGGATTAAAGGCGTGCACCACCATGCCCGGCTTGAATCTGCTTACTCTTTATTCAGCTTTATCAAGACTCCTCCTAATACTATTGATTGAGATTTTCTTTTCCATCATTTTGTCTTTGTCTCTGGCATTTCTATTTTACTTTTTATTTACTCTCCCTTTTGTCACACATCTCATTAGTTCTGTGTCAGGCCTCTGATTTGTTCATGTATTATATTCCAAATTTCATCTAGTGCTTTATCTGAGTTTTCTTGCGGTTCACTGAACTCTCTGTGGAGGTTGACGGGGTCACTGCCTACTGCTCCCTTTCCTTGGCTGCTTGGTGTTTTGTAAGTCTTGTGCAGGCGGTTATTTCCTGAGACTCAGTTCTTTCTTGTGTTGCTGTTTGGGCTGAAAAGCCACTCCCCTTGTTTTATCTTTTCCAGGGATAGCTCTTCACTACTTAGAGTGTCTGGTGATCCTAGACAGACTGCCAACAAATGGACCCGACAAGAAGACCTGGTTTTCTGGGTCTCAAGATGGCTGGACTGTCATCCTGCAGTGAGTTCAGGCTCATCTCTGTCATCAGGTAGACCTCCAAGAGGTGCTCTGAAATCACATGAGACGAGACAGTGTGACCACACATCTTTCTTTCCTGGCCAGGGGTACCTCGTTTGACTTTGCAGTTGAACAGGTTTGCATAAGGAGTTAAATGGAGTCTATAACTGCAGGGAGAGACCAGCTACCATTCTGTATCAATCACTTTTCTCACTGCTGGGGCCAAAGACATGCTGAGCTTGCTTACATCTAAATGGACTAGGGAGCAGAGAGCAGGGAATGGTGGCATCCCTGGTTTCCTCTTTTTCCTGGTTTCCTCTTTTTCCCGGTTTTATTCAGTCCAGAGCTGCAGAATATGGCATGGTGTCAGGTGCACTCTGGGTCTGTCTTCCTGCTTCCGTGCAGCCTCTTTGGAAATGCCTCTGACACCTAGAAATTAAGTAACTCCTAATATAGCACAGATTATCCATCAAAAGTGTTCCACAGAAATGCATGGCTGATGTGTCATTTAAGCCAAAACAGGGCCTTGGGATTGGACTTGATCCTGGTGGAACATTTAACTCCCAGGTCGAAGACAGCAAGCCTTTGCTGTTAGCCAAACTTTAATGTACTTTTACTTCCTTCTCTTCCTTCCGCCCTCCCTCCCTTCCTTCTTCTCTCCGTTCTTCTCCTTCCCCTCCTCCTTCCCTTCCCCTCCTCCTCCTCCTTCTTCTCCCCTCACCCCAGGATAGGAGGCAAGGCTGGCTGTCCATGGTTTCTTCAGGAGGCCATCCCTCCACACCTTAGAGGGAGTGGCCCAGCTTTGTACTATTGCTTTCAAGAGCAGAGTGCTCACAAAGATCTTCTTGTTGGGTGCTGTAGGCTTTTCCCCTTGTTCCATTTCTTCCTGGTTCCAGGTCATCCATCCACACATTTTCCTCTGAAGTAAGACCAAACTGAGATGGCTAAGAATAATCTCAGAGTTCTAGAGAAGCTGCTCATCCACCTCCACTTTTTTTTCCCCTGTAGTAACCTGGGTCCCTTGTGAATACTCTGTGTGACACAGTTATGACCTGAGAGACATGGAAGGAAGGGGGCTAGAGTCAAACACTTCTCTTATCCTTTCCATATAGATTTTATTCCATCCTGTGGACCACAGTGATGACTAATGCTTGTGCCCAATTACATAGGTTTTCACCAAGGTGTTCTTCATCAATAATTCCTGGTTAAAACATGCGTAGGAGAAAGTGAAGCCTAGAATACCCTAACATCCTTTGCCTTTATTTGAAAACCAATATACAATTATTTACCTCATAGAATCAAATGTGCTAATGCATGCAAAAGGAATTCTGACAGTGCCTGGAACACAGCATTGGCTAACTGTTAGCTCATGATTTAAGTGGCACAAAGAAAACCACATGGTTGATAGCCTATTAGTTTTAGCATTTCATCAGTACTAAAACAGCTGAGTATTTCCCATGGAGTCCGGCCTGAAATATTCTCTGTGAACTGTGGTATTCTTTTTGAGACTGTCTTTATAGTCATGATAATAATAATCATTACCATTTTCATGAATATTTTAGTAGAACTTCCAGAGAAATTAAATTTAAAATACATTGTCATCAGGTTTATCTAGACCTTTCAAGGCATGTTTTAGGTAAAACCATTAAGTAGAGGATACTTGTCTCTGTCATATAATCTCCACATTAAATGCTGTTCCCAGCATGGATTTTATTCAGGATCATCTGACACATAACAGTGACTCAGGGACAGTTCTCTTCACTCCATTCCCAGATGAGAGGCACAGCCACAACCTTAAATGGCACACTCATACATTTGGGGGCGGGGGATATTGAGACAGGACACAGATAAATCCACATTCACAAATAACCTCATCAGTCAGTACAGCTCAGAGCACACCTTCACCTCAACCTCCTCACTTTCTATCTTTCCGGATCCACTCTCTTTTGCATGTGAATATACTGTGGTCCATTTGGACTTTAGCAGAGCTCACTCGGCATATTCTGTTTTCCAGCATGTTGTGAGAGGGAACTAGTTAGATAGCATGAATAGGTACATAGTCAGGGATAGACTCATAGAACAGGAATCTTAAAGTGATCTCTGCCTGCTGTTGGAAACACAAGCGGCTCCTCGTCGCTTTCCCCTGCGCAGCCCTGGCGCAGCAGCAGAACCGCAATTCAGTGTGGGCCCCAGTCTCACCAGCCAGCTCTCTCGCACACACGTGCCCACTGTACCCAGGTGTGTGTGTATGTGCACGTGCGTGTGTGTGCACACGTGCACTCCTTGAGTCCAAGTCAATCGGCTCTCACACCTTACCCAAGGTGTGCCAACCTCTTCTGGATACCACGGTCCAATAAATGGAGGGTTGGAGGGACGGCAATCCTCTCCTGGCACCTCGGTGTTCACTCCTAAGTACATGAGTTGTGGGGCTTTCAACTCCAGTACGGTTATGGCCTTCCCACCCTGGCAGCAGGATATTCCTCTTTCTTTTCTACAACCATTTTTATGGCCTGTTTTTATTTACTTGTTTATTTATTCATTTTAATTTTTGTTTTTCGAGATAGCAAGAATTTTAGAAAATCATTCCCCTGGCAGGTCCATGAGCTCCTACACTGGCTCTCAGAGTGCGCGGGCACATCCGTGCTCCTTCTCACTTCGTGGACTCTCCCCGTGTCTCTGCATTTTCTGAATGAAAATGTAATAGTTTACAAACTGTCCTCCTCAGTCTGTTTTATTCCAATTCTTTGTTTAAAAAAAAAAAAAATATATACAGGGCTGGAGAAACGACTTAGTGGTTAAGCCATTTGCCTGAAAAGCCAAAGGACCTTGGTTTAATTCCTTAAGTACTTAAGCCAGATACACAAAGTGGCACATGTGTCTGGAGTTCCTTTTCAGTAGCTGGAGGCCCTGGCACACCCATTCTCTCTCTCTCTCTCTCTCTCTCTCTCTCTCTCTCTCTCTCTCTGCTCTCTCTCTCTCCCCCTTAAAAAACATATACAAACTCAGGGTTTGTACTTTAAGGACTTTTCCTGAAATCCCCCAAACTGGTTACAGTTGATCAGTGCCTAGTTAACACACCCCTTTATCATTACTGGTAAAATTATGAAGACTTGACATTTGTTTAGTACCTTACTATGGTATGATAGTCACAAAATGACTATCTGCTTCATAAAGAAATGTTGATCTTGTGCTTTAAATGTGTTACCTTCTTCATTTCCCTCAGTGTCTCCTTGACAAAGCTTGTACCCAGACACTTGGAAAGTCACATTCATTTGTCCTGTTCCTCATAACTCACTTCAAAACCATAATGAAAGTTATGCTCTTGCTGGCTACCAGAGTGCTGCTTTAAACCTTAAATGCCCAAAATGCAAAGGTATAGCCAGATTAGTTCATCACTTCATAACCCCTATAGATTCTTATTTTATAAGCGATTTAGCTATTATGGATCAGCTAACACAGTGCTTAACACATGAGATGATCCAAATAACTGCTCATTTAGATGTTAAATTATGCTCAAAAAAGATTCATACTATAGTTTAGACATCTTTACCCATGAAATTAATATAAGATTTTCTCATCTTAACTTCATTTAAAAAATAATAAGAAGAAAAATAAGATTAGAAAATTTTCAGGGAAATGGATGGACATGAAAAAAATATACTAAGTGTGAGGTTACCCTGGCTCAGAAAGACAAACCCTGCATGTTCTTTCTCACATGTGGACCCTAACATGGAGTAGTTGCATTTGTTTCTATGTTGTAGTAAGCACCAATATATTGGTCAGGAAGCTGGACTGAGGTGTGGAGAGAGGAAAAGTCTGGAGGGAGTAGAGGAGGGGAGGAGGGGATAGTGGACCGGCAGGTGGAGGGACAGAACATAGGGAATGGAAGGGTCTGGGGGCAGCAGGTGTAAGGGTCTAACAGAGGGGGCAACAACAACAACAAAAAAAACTAATGATGGCATGACTCAGCACCTCTGCATTAGAGAATTAAAAAACATCCCTTAAAGAGAAAGAAATAGAGAATGAGAAGGATAGTTTGAGCAGAAGCACCCTGCAGCAGTGGAGAAAGCTTGACCCTAAAACCTTAAGTTGTTGATAGTAAACCCCCGCTCCAGAATTTGGCTACCCTCCACACTGAGTTGTTAAACAGGGGCGTCCATGAGTCCCCCCAAAACAATGCAAGCCATTTCCAAAGCACTCGGTTAACCACCAGTACTAAATGGTAAGACGTTATTGCTAAAAAAAAAAAAAAAAAAAAAAAAAAAAAAAAAAAAACACAAGCTGTGACCAGAGGACATTAGGAACTCACAGTGGAATTGAGATGAAAGTAGCTCCCTGCCAGCTGGTTCTCAAAGCTGGAAAAGCGCTATGTGGGCTGCTCGTGGGTAAAGGTCATCAACAGCATGAAAATGCAGTGGATCCTGCCAACTACAAATGTGCCAAGCCAGTCAGGATGTGCCCACCAGCGCAATAGTGGCAGATATGGCCATAATCAAATTGGTCAACATCTGGAGTAAAGACCTATTTTGTGCTTAAAATGTACAAACTATATTACAGTAATTTTTATATTTAATCCTAATAGGTTACAGGTGGATTATTTTTCAGATGCCTTAACCACCATCTAATTCTCTCCTCCTGTCAACGAAGTGTTTCATTTTAAGAATAATTGTTTTGTGGGCTGGAGAGATGGCTTAGCGGTTAAGCACTTGCCTGTGAAGCCTAAGGGCCCCAGTTCAAGGCTCGATTCCCCAGGACCCACGTTAGCCAGACGCACAAGGGGGTGCATGCGTCTGGAGTTCGTTTGCAGTGGCTAGAAGCCCTGGCGCGCCCACTCTCCTCTCTCTCTCTCTCTCTCTCTCTCTGCCTCTTTCTCTCCCTGTCTGTCGCTCTCAAATAAATAAATAAAAATAAACAAATTTTTTTTTAAAAAAAAGAATAATTGTTTTTGAAAACACTGAAAGATGTAAACACTCACAAACAAAATTAAAATCATCTACAACTCAATGCTAATTTAGACTACTAGTGTCCTAAAATTTATATGCGTTTCTGCATGGACATATTATCCACTGTATTTTTTTAAATTTTTATTTATTTATTTGAGAGCAAAAGAGAGAGAATGAGAGAGAGAGAGAGAGAATGGGCATGCCAAGGCCTCCAGCTGCTGAAAATGAACTTCAGACAACTGTGCCACTTTGTGCATCTGGCTTACATGGGTTCTGGGGAATCAAGCCTCTAACTGGGGTCCTTAGGTTTCAAAGGGAAGCACTTAATCTTTTCAAACACAGGTTTGCACAGTTTGGAAAGCATATGTAAACATTTACTTAATGGCCTCCTCACACCATCTTTGCACTGGGTATTTTACTCCCCCTTTCACCTTTCCTTAACATTAGCTCAAATACCAGATGATCTGTCTGACCTTTAGTTTACCAATGTCTGCTCTCGTCTGACTTCTCCTGTTACTGATCACAGACATACATGGATCTATGGAAATCTTACTGACCCAAGAAAAATGGAAAATGCCTCCACCAAGACATATACGCAGACCCTGCTCTTACTTGATGGGTAGTAAAGAGGCGCTCCACCATGACCCTCCTCTCCAATTTCCCCTTGGTCCCTCCATCCCCCAATTCCCCTAACAAGGTCATCAGCGAAACCTCTGCTACAAGCCGTCTGTGGAGCTGGCTAACGGAGCAGTCATCTCGCAAGCGCTCCTGCCGTCTAACACGGACAGGATGAAGCCGGGCATTGTGGTGCGCAGCTGGGAGCACGGCAACGAGGAGAATAAGGGTTGTAACTGAAAAAAAATTAAAATTAATTGATAACAAGCGATAAAATGAATTGATTATCAAATACTTAAAAGTCTCAGGATCTGGGGGGAGCTTCTCCAGTGGGTTCGGGTTGCAGTGGTGGGTCCATAATTCTCCCCTTTCACACTTCCTCTCAGCAATAATAGAGCATATTTGACACAGAATTATGAATGTCCTAAATGCAAAAAAAAAATATGTATGTGACTGTCTGATTGGATGCATCTTCAAGCCAAGAGCTGAAAGCAGAAAAGCCCACATCTGACTTGATTCTAAGACTGGGCACTGATCCTCATGAGGATCTGACCTTTGACTGTTCCCTACTTCTTCATCTCCTTCATGGCCATTGTCTTGGGTGGCAGTCCTTTCCACAGTCTAAAAAAAAGTATATAGCAAATGTTGGCAGTCTTTGTTGTGACTTTTCAATTTTTAAATCCATCCCTTTACAGATAGAAAAACATTTTTATAAGCCAGTGTAAGTCAAGCATATTTTACCCTGAGGCTCTAAATCATATCTAGTGGTTGGAGTGACTGACTTATTTTGTGGTCTTGAATTCCAGTAAGTGTTAATGCTTTATTTTTTTTTTTTTTATCTTTGCCACTTTAATACTTGGATACAATGCCCTGTGGAGAGATTCACCCCTATCCCTGCCACTTCTCTTGATGCCTTCCCTCCTCCAAACAGCCCCCTCCTACTTTCATGTCTGTTTTCTCTGGAGGGTAGGTCTTACACAGGTAGTCATACCTCCTGTGTGTTCATAGTTCCAATAACCATGTCATATCTAGCATTTCACAGTACTCCTCCCCAGCCTGCAGCTCTTAAGAGCCTTTCCACTCCCTTTTCTACAATGTTCCCAGAACCTGGGAGGGGGGAATGTATATATCCCATTTAGGGCTAAACACTCAATAGACACTAATTCTTAACAATGACTGGTTAGGAATCTCTGCATTGACCACTGCCCACTGCCAAAAGAGGCTTCTTTGACTAAGGCTGAGTGCTGCATAATATTTTGAAGGTAGTTTGAATATCTGTCCCTTTAGCAAAATATCAGTAGTAGATTCCCTGCCTAGAGTCTGTGACCTCCCTAGCAATAGGGTTTTGACCAGGTTTCAAGTATCAAGCATGATTTCTCTCCCATGGACTTAGCCTCAGATCTAATCAGTAAGTGGTTGCTTACCCCAAAACATTTATGGAACTATTGTGCATGGGGGCATGTCTTTCCTAGTAGGTCAGTATTACAGCATGCAGGATCTGTACCCGGATGAGAGAACTAATGAGTTTTCTTTGCCAACAGCATACATAATATCTTCTGGCACTGGGAATGCCAGCAGGTAGAGAGGAAGCTTCCCGTTTGATTTCTCTTTGTCCTATAACAAATTGTGTGGTGACTTCTATAATAGGGTGTCACTATCTAGTTCTGGTGGTCAGACAAGATCAGCAGTGATAGTCTTTCAAGTTTGGGGACTCCTCTGTGGGGAACTTGGCCAATGACTCATAGGGAGCTATCTCACATCTGAACTGGGATTTTGGTTAAAAAACGTATGACTTATGTCATCCATAACCATGCAGAGTACCTCCATTCAAGGTCCCTGTTCTTTAAATCATATGTTTTAACTAGCTTATAAAGTTGTAAATTTCTATGTGGCTTCTTCGTACTTGCTGAGGTTGGGTTAACATTGCTCCCTACTTCCCACCCCATCCCTGTTCAGACCATCCTTTTCCTAACACTACTCACCTCTACTAGCAGTCTACACAGGTGTCTTTCTATCTCCCCCTTCATAACGCTTTCTCCCACCCCGCTTTCATGGCTTCTTTCTAGTTTCATGGCCTCTACAGACATTCATGTGAAGTTAAAAATAGAAATCTGAAAACTCAAGTCTAACATATACGTAGGAGAAACAATATAATGTGTCTGTCTTTCTGGGCATGGGTTACTTCATTCCTTATACTTCTCTAGTATTTTTCACGGTGGAAATAATAACCTATTTTCATTCTTCTATGTGTAGAAATTCAGCTTTCCCAACACCATTTGTAAAATTATTTTTTAGCCAGTGTATATTTTTGTATCTTGGTAAAAAATTATGTACCTATAGTTGTATGAAATGATAGCTGGGTCCTCTAGTTTACTTCATTGTTCTACATGCTTGTTGTGGCTCTGTAACATAACCTGCAGTGAGGTGTGGTGATTGCTCCAGCAGTACAATTCGCTTAGGAGTCCTCTAGGTATTTGAAGTCTTTTTGCCTTCCATATGAATATAATTTTTTTATTTCTAGAAATAATATCAGGGAGTATTTTTATTTGGTATATAATTTATTCTATAAATTACTTTTAGTAGGATGCTCATTAATTAATTTCTCCAATCTATGAGCATAGGAGGTTTTTATATCTTCAAGTGTCTTCCTTGATTTTTTTTCTTGCTTTAGATTTTCCCTTTAGAGGTCCTTCACTTATTTTGTTAGGGTTACTCTAAAGCTTTTTCTTCTTCTTCTTTTAGTATTTTATTTATTTATTTATTATTTATTTATTTATTTAAGAGAGAGAGGCAGGATAAAAAGAGAGAGAGAATGGGTACACCAGGCCCTCTAAGCCACTGCAAATGAACTCCAGACACATACGTCCTGCATTCAGGAGGCTCTGTGTGAGTTCAAGGCCAGCCCAAGGGCTCCAGAGTGATTTCCAAGTCATGCTGGGTTAGGGTGAGGTCCTACCTAGAAATAAATAAACTAAAAATAAAGATCTGGTAGAATTCTTCAGCGAATCCATATAGACCTAGGCTACTTTAAGTCAACTGGATTTTTATTATGATTCAATTTCATTGCTTATTATAGGTCTCATCTTAATTTAATGTTGGTAAGTCGTGTTGGGAGAGTAACTTTGATTAAGTTTTCTTAGTTAACTTTCTTAGTCATAGTTTAACTTTGGTAAGTGTGGTGGTTTTGCAAGTGAATGTTCCCATAGCCCAGGGTATCTCTGATAGTTTCGTACTTAGTCCTCAGCTGGTGAAGCATTTAGTAGGCAGAGCCCTCCTGGAGGTAGTGTTTCACCAGGTATAGTAGACAGCTCTAGGTTTGTTGAGATGAACTTCCAGACCAGGCACAGTTATGGAGGAAGGGATATTTGTTGAAGCTTATAGATCTAGGGCAAGTTCCATAATTGCAGAAAAAGCTGGCCTGCTTTCACAGGACCAAACACAGAGAGCGAGAGAAAAGCCACAAGCCAAAAGCCACACAGCACACTTCAGGAACTCCAGGAAGAACTCATTCACTTTGTACATCTTTAGATTGGAATCTCAAATCTACCACCACACCTGAGGGATGGACCCTGAGATCTACTTCCTCCAGCCAGGTGACTACAGATCCAAACTACAAACTAATAAAACACTGAATATATTATCAGCCATCTATTTAAACTATCACACCAGAGGAAGACCTCTGGGTAGAGTCCAGCCATAAGGTATGTTCAGCACCATCTTGAATTCTAGCTGTTATTTCTCTCTCTCTCTCTCTCTGCTGAGAATTTAGGAAGTAAGCCAACTCTGTCCACCATGATGAAATTTCTAGAAACTGCTAAGGCTGAAATAAACACTTTCTTCCTGTCTGCTGCTGGTGGTCCATGTTGTATCCAGCAAAGGAAAGGTAACTGCAAAAGCAAGTCACGTAGGAAATTCATTCACTTCTAGGTTCTCAAAATCAATGTCACGTGCATTTTTAAAGTCTGTCCTCAGGATTTTCTGAAATGCTTGATATCTCTTGTAATGTCTCAGTTTTCATCCATATTAGTTTGGCTCTTCTTTCTCTCTCGTTTGCTTAATTGTTTGTCAACTGTATTTACTTTTCTGTTTCATTGATTCCTTGTATTTTTTGGTTGTTTTCATTTCATTCATTTCTGCTCTCATCTTGTTTCTTCCCACCTACTTGTTTTGCTTGGGTTTGCTTTGTTTTTACAAAGCATTATAGTACATAATTTCCTTGGTTATTCAAATTATCTTTGATTTTTTTGTTTGTTTGTTTGTTTGTTTTTCGAGGCAGGGTCTCACTCTAGCCCAGGCTGACCTGGAATTCACTCTGTATTCTCAGTGTGCCCTTGAACTCATGGTGAAAGGTGCACGCTACCATGCCCGGTTTATCTCTGATTTTTAAGGTAGGCACTTAGGGCTCTAGGCTTCCCTGGAAGAACTTCCTTCTTTTCATCCCACAGGTTTTGGTATGTTGTAGATCCTGTGGATGAGCTCTTTTTTTGATAAAAATGTGTTTCTTATAGACAGCAAAGAATGTATTCTGTTTCTAACCTAAGCAGCAAGCCTATGTCTCTGGTTTGGAAATTCAGACCATTAATATTCAGAGTAATACTTAAAGGTGTTTATTAATTCCTGTCATTTTGTTGATTTTGTATGTGTGTTTCAGGTCCTCTTTTGCTTAGTTTCAGTCTGAGCTTCTTTTTTTTTTTCTTTCCCTATAGCCTGTTGGATATTCTTATCCCACTCTGCAATTTCAACTATTCCTTCAGTATCATCTTTAGAGCTGGCTTGGTGGTCTTAAATTCCTGTGGTCTGTTTTTATCATGGAATGATTTTCCTTCAATTGTCATTGATAGCATTTCCATGTATATTGCTGTCTGAGGTCTTTCAGAAATCAATATTCATTGCCCCAGACCTTCTGGCTTTAAACTGTCTATAGAAAATTGAACTGCTCTTCTAATGTGCCTGCCTTTTGGTGTTATTTGGTTCTTTTATTCTTACGCTTCCTTGGTCCGGTATGGTTAATACCATAGCTGCAATGCAATGTGGGAGCTTCACTCTGGTCCTGTCTATTTAGCGAGTGCTCTGTAGGCATCCTGTACTTGGATTGGCATCTGTTTCCCTAAATTTGTGTAATTTTCTTCTATGACTTTATTCAAAATATTTTACATGCTTGTGGCATGGAATTCTTCTATGCCCATAATTTGAAGATTTGTTCTTTTCATGGTGTCTCACAGGTCTCTCAATTGTTTTGTAAAGTTTTTTTTTTTTAATTCATCTGTAGACTCTAATTCTTTTACCTTGTCTTCAGAACCTGATAGACTATGCATCTTTCACATGATCCAATATAATCGTGAGACTTTCACTGAACTGCTTGTATGACTTGCTGCATTTCAGCTTGTTCTTATCTTTAGTATTTGTCTGTCTTTATTGAATTCTATTTCCATACCCTAAGTTATCTTCCTGATTCCATCCATCTGCTGGCTTGTGTTCCATGGAAATTCACTGAGGATTTTATTCATTTTATACCTGTCTTCTTTAAAGTCATTCGAGAGTTTATGTGTCCTCTTTGAATTCTTTAAACGTATTTACTATTTTTCTTTAGAATTCTTTGTCTAGAAGCTCTTCCAATTTGCTTTCATTGTGCACAATCACTGTGGTACTGGTGGCTTTTGTAAGGGACATGCTGTCTTTGTTTTCCTGTGTTCATGACTTTAGTTGGACCTTGCACATCTCAGTTGCTTTCTTGTATGTGGCTTTCAGTAGGGGTTTCTGGTTTGCCTGCACTGAGAGGACACTGGGGTCTCTGCCTTCTGTTACTCTCACTTGGCTAGTTTAGGAGCAGCTAGGTAATGCTTGGAGGTAAATCTTTGGGGCATTCAGTACTATGTTGTGAGTGGAGTAACACTGGTCTTCCCGGTTTGGCTAGTGGAGGGCACGATCTCTGACTTTACCAACAGGTACTCAGCATGAGTTGATGGCGAGAGGGGTGGATTCTCAGTGTTGGCAAGGGTATTGTCTCCAATCTTAGTAGTAGGCAGGTGCCCTGCACATATTCTTGCATTCTTCATTGGGATTCCAGGGGAAGCATGGGTATGGACTTTGACCTGTTCAGCAGGCAGTTACTACACGTAGGTCCTTAGATGGCAGGAGTTATGGGGGAGAATGGTGGTGGGGACGTGGAGTCTAACCTGTGGAGAGAGCAGATGCTCAGAGCAGGTCCTAAGAGGGCACATTTGGGTACTGGAGGCAATAGGAGGTGTAACCACTGCTCTGTGGACTGTGTGGATGCTCTGCATGGGTTTTGATAGGGCAGAGTTAAGGTGCTAGAGGGCAGGGGATGTGTCTTTTGACCTTGGAAGCAAACAGGAACTCCATGAAGGACTTGAGATAGCTGAGTTAAGGTCATTATGTAATTATTAGAATATGACAACAAAATTTAAAACTTCCTATAACTTTTGCTATGCCAAAACATTTGGCACAATGATTTACCAAATAATCCAGAATAATTTTTAGGAAATTATTTAACACCAAAGTCTTTCCTTTTATTGAAAGGATAATTATCTGCTTTAAGTGGATACTGATTTATTTAAATGTAATTCATATAACATAGACTGTAATTCTTATTCTTGCTATTAATTCATAAATTATCTAAGTTAAGCTTCAAGTTCATATGAAAAGCATGAGTACTCATTACTGAGCCAAAATAAAAATGAATTGGTCCCAGAAAAATTTCTTCCAGTGGATTTCATCAACATTACTTAAAAATTTAACACTCAAATGGTAATCAAAAGAACTACCATTGTATATGCAAATTCCAATTCTGTCTGTTTGAAATGTAGACAGATAAAATGCTTTCCAGGAAATACTTGTAATTATTGTAGTAATGCACTTCAATATTCAACATGTTATGAGAATGAAACAAAACCTAAGTACTAGATGGTCAACTCAGCTTCTTTTCCTTCATTCTTTTTTAAAATATTTTTATTTTTATTTATTTATTTGAGAGAGAGAATGGGCACCAGGGCATCCACCTTGGGCATCTGGCTTACGTGGGTCCTGGGAAATTGAACCAAGGTGTTTTGGCTTTGCAGGCAGGTGTCTTAACCACTAAGCCATCTCTCCAGCCCTTCCCTCATTCTTAATATTCAGATAGTCCCTTGCCAACAATAGACCAGGACATTTATGAAAGCTTTGCATTCTTTTATAAGAAATTAGTGTTGTTTTTTAATCCTATTGAAAGAGAAGTCCACAGAAAAACAGTACAAATATCCAAAGTAAAATACATGTAATAATTCTCACTTCCACAATTACTCTCATTATTACAAGAATCAATAAAACCAAGTATATGTGGTATTTTAGAAGCTGTAAGATAGTAAAAGAAATGTTTGTAATTTCACCGTAAAATGTAACTTCTATAGCTTAAAATAACAAATTTTGTACTTTGGGCTATTTTCTAAAGTTTCTAATTCATTTTATTAAGATAAATTTTATTATGTTCAAAATTTATATTAGTAGTATTGGATATGCTAGCATTAAACTACTTAATGTGTTAGAGCTGGTTTTTTTCTTATTTCACATATTACTAGAACTACCTAGATCCAATTATATCAAGTAGTTAAGAAACATTTCCAACTGCATGAACATTTATGGTTAAACAATTAAATGTATTCATTTCCATTAAATTGTTCTAATTGCATTGCAAAGTAAAGTGAAAGGTGAGATTTATCATTTTGCTATCAATATAATTCATCATTCATTCCAATATTAAACTGATGCATTGACAATGTGAACTCTTTAGGGTATATATTGATGACTAAAAATAGTTATACATGTATGCTATTTTTCTTCATAATTTTCCCCATTCCCATTTACTGCATCTACTTTCTAGTATATTGTGGGCCAACAGAAAAGGAAGCAACAAAAATCAACAGGCTGCCAAAAATGTTTTTTAATGATATAAAATAGCATTTGATTCAATGTTTTCGAAGGAGAAAATGAGGTTTATTCTCATATCCTATGTTGCTTTTACATTTAATTAGGTCAGAATCATTTCCCTACATACACTTCTAGTAATAACACTTCTTTATTCTTACAAACCAATTAATGCCCTTTCACATGAATCACCATTTCAGACCTTTGCTTTGTGACCACATTGTGAATGCCCAGGCCCCAAACACTGGAATCACCAAGGCTATGCACACACTCCTTTTAGTCTTGTAGAGCAGGGGCTCTTCACACACTTTGACGCCATGAGCTACACATCTGTGGCCCCTCCATGGGGGTGCATTTCTTTAATATGTCAGTTGCCAACACCACAGCAAACTGTCCCAGTCCTGGTCTCAAGAGCTGTCATCTCCCTTCATTTGTCCATGTTGCAGGTCCTGACTTCATAACTGTTCTATTTCCTTGATCTCTAGAACCATTGTCTCCCCACGCGTGCATGCCATAGGCCCTGGCTCCACAACTGTCCTACTCCTGGTCTCAAGAGCTGCCGACTCCTCCCATGAGTCCATGGTGCAGGACCTGACTCCACAATTGTTCTATTCATGGTCTCCATAGCTTCTGTCTTTCCCCACCGCCATGTGTCTGTGCCACAGTCCCTGATTCCTGCCCTATACGCCGATGCCTCATATCAGGGCTACCTCTGCTCAGGCCGGTGTTCCATCTGTGTTTGCCTGAGCTGAGGACAAGACTGTGCAGCTGCTCCACGCATGAAGACGCCTTGCACATCTTGAGTGCTGTTTCCAGGGGTCCCACGTTCCCCTGACACCAGAGACGATGGTGCCCAAGATGGTGGAGTCTTGGTCCCTCCATGCATGCTTGTGCTTTTGGTCCTTGCTCCCTGACCTTCATGGGAGCTGAACATCAGACACTGTCTGTCGTAATCAAGGTTACAATTGCACATGATTGCCAGTGACAAAAAATATCCCCTTGCTTCATGGAAAGACTGAGATAGGAACATCCCAAAGTTCTATATCATAGAAGACTCCTAAAGCCCTGACTACTCATGTGAACACCTACAATCTTGGATAAAATTATCCCCACATCACCACAACAATCTGACTCCAGCTAATGGAGTTCCATCTATGACACTACTAAAACTTAACCAAAACTGCCACCCCAACCTCAATGAAACCTTCCCATACCTCTTCTGGGCATGCTTGCCCCACTGAACTTCATTCAGTATGAAAAACAGCATGCTCCTTGAAGTGTGCAGACACTGATCAAGACAGTGAGGAACAAGAAGTGTCAAGGAAGTGTACCGCAACGTGAGTCATGGTAACTTTCCAGTAACTGGTCCAAAGACATGAAATTCTCTAACCTTGACAGATGAGGTGGTTTGATTCAGGTGTCTCCTATAAACTTAGGTGTTCTGAATGCTAGGTTCCCAGGTGATGGAGATTTGGGAATTAATACCTCCAGGAGGCAGTGTATCGTTGGGGGTGGGCTTATGGGTGTTATAGCCAGTTTCCCCTTGCCAGTGTTTGGCACACTCCCCTGTTGCTATTGTCCACCTCATGTTGGCCAGGGGGTGATGTGCATCCTCTGTTCATGTCATCATTTTCTCCTGCCATCTTGGGGCTTCCCCTTGAACCTGTAAGCCAAAATAAACCTCTTTGTACCACGAGCTGCTCTTGGTTGGGTGATTTCTACCAGCAATACGGACCTGACTGCAACAGTAAAGTGGTACCCAGGAGTGAGATTGCTGCTAGTCACCTGACTGTGTGGTTTTGGCCTTTAGGAGCTGATTTTCAAGAGGAATGTGGAAGGATTTGAAATCTTGGCCTAAGATATGTCTTGCAGCACTGTAAGTACAGCTTCATGGACTATTCTAGTCAGAGTTGAAAGACCTGAATGCAGTAACAACTATGGACTGTGAGGTTTGGTTTATGAGGGTGAGAAAGAGCTTTGCTTGGACTGGGCTAGCAGTTTGTATGAGGCTTGCTGTTATGCCCATGTCCTGAGAAGTTGTGCAGGGTTGCTTTGTGTAGAAATGAACTGGTGTGAGCAGAGGGATATGATGCAGAAAGAAAAATCTTTGGGTGAACTACTGCCCTTTAAGCTGCAATTGAGAGATTACAACCTTTGAGATTGGGCCAGCTGACCTTCAATGGGACAACAGGAAGAATGTAGACTCTTTTGAAGGGGGCTGAGTGCTCAAGGAGTGTCCGGTTCTTCAAGGTCTGCTTTATTCCCCCCTGGATTAACAAATTGGCACCTTACCTGGTATTGTGGAGTATAAGAAGTACAAGAAAGAAAGGGTCTTTGAGTTTGCAACATGGTCTTGTGTTTTGGAAATGGCCATTGGTAGTGTGAAGCTGGTTTTCTGGATGCCTGCATGGAGACCCAATGGAGCCATGAGGATGAGCCATAGATTGCATTGGAGACCCAGTGTAGATGTTGGGACCACAAGATGGCTGCTAAGAAAAGCTGCCAGCCCCAATGAAGTTTTCCAGAACTGTGAGTAGCCTAGCTGGAGGGGTGGAATTGGAACTCCAGAGACTTGTTGCTGGCCCCAGATGTTTTCCAGGACTGTGAGTGGTCTAGCTGGAGGGGCAGAGTTGGAACTCCAGAGAATTGTTGCTGGTTAGAATTAACAAACATGGAGATTTGTCACTGGCTAGAGTTGTTGGGCTTGGAGCTACAGAGTTTGGTATTTTCCCTGTTTAAATCATGTATTGCTTGAGTATTTCTTTGCTATGTCCTGTGCCATTTTTTGCAGTGTGAATGTTTTTCTGTGCCATTATGGGATTTTTGAGGTTATTTTTTGGTATTGTTGCTCAGTTCAAAGATCTTGGACTATGGGGGTGTGTATGAACATCATTGGAATTGATAAAAGCTATGGGGACTTTTAAAGTTAGTTGAATACATTGCATTTTACATCATGGATGGTTATCAGTTTATGGGGCCAGGGACAGAATTTGGTGGTTTGATTCAGGTGCTCCCCATAAACATAGGTGTTCTGAAGGTTTCCAGTTGATGAAGATTTGGGAATTAGCACCTCCAGAAGCCAGTGTATTGTTGGGGACGGGCTACAGGTGTTATAGCCAGTTTCCCCATGCACAGTCTCCTGTTGCTATTATCCACCTTATATTGGCCAGGGGGTGATGCCCACCCTCTGCTCATGTCATCATTTTCCCTGCCATCATGGAGCTTCCCCCTTGAGCCTGTGAGCCAAAATAAACTTCTTTTTTCCCAAAAGCTGCTCTTGATTGGGTGATTTCTATCAGCAATGAGAACCTGACAGCAACAACAGAGAAATAATTCAGAATAATTATCTTATGGAAACTCACCCACACTTCAAGCAAACATACAGGCAGGTAAATAAAAATCAACAAAAAGAGAAAGAAATAAGAGTGGTAATGAATGAAGAAAACAAAACAATTGATGCAACAGTATTGAGTGAGTTAACTTTCATGATCTAGGAGCTAAAAGAAGACAATCAGCTAGAAATCAATTTAAAGAATAATTTGCATAAATAGCATATCTGTATATTATGTAGTAGTAAAATACATAGATATATTTAAAAGGTAAAGAAGGTTACTCTTGAAGAGTATTGGGCTGGAGAGATGACTTAGCTGTTAAGGCATTTGCCTCTGGAGCCTAATGACCCAGGTAGCCCAGT
This sequence comes from Dipus sagitta, assembly GCA_036346955.1. Taxonomy (NCBI): domain Eukaryota; kingdom Metazoa; phylum Chordata; class Mammalia; order Rodentia; family Dipodidae; genus Dipus; species Dipus sagitta. The sequence goes on from CM070784.1 coordinate 40,261,672, forward strand.
ACCCATGTAAGCCAGATGCACAAGGTAGCAAATGTGTCTGGAGCTTGTTTTCAGTAGCTAGAAGCCCTGTGCACCCATTTTCTCTCTGTGTCTCTCCTTCCCTTTCTCTCTTCTCTCTCTCTCTTTCTCCCACTTTCTCTCCAATAAATAAATTAAATTAAATTAACAAAGGCAATTATTAATATTAGCAAATTGTTTTTGCAACACATTTCAAATTCTTCAAACAAGTTAAATATTTTGAGACTGTATGAATGCTAAAATAAATATATTTAATAAACATTTAAATTCTTTCACATGTTTTTATAAATTTAAATATAAAGTTAACTTAGGAGCTGCAGAGATGGCTCCATGGTTAAAGGCACTGGCTTGTAAAGCCTGATAGTCCAGCTTCAGTTCCATAATACCCTCCTAAAGCCAGACGCACAAGGTGTCACCTGCATCTGCAGTTTGTTTGCAGTTGCAAGAGCACTGGCACGTCCATTCTCTCTCTCTCTCCCTCTCTCTCTCCCTTCAAATAAAAAAGGTAAATATTTTCTAAAATGTTAAATGAGATGTACAATACGGGAAATTTAATAAATAGAATGCACAAATCATCAATTTTTTATTCATCATTATATCAATATCAATATCACTAGGAAGTAAGACACAAAATTAAAACAAAAACAAAATGCTATCAGCAATAAAAAAAGAGGGTAACTTAGAGTTTGATCAATTAACTTTTTACTTAAGAAAGAATAAATTAATGTGACTTCTTTCAAGGGCAATTTGAATTTATTATTAGTTTTCATACAAGCATTTGTTATATATTGAGTATACCCCCATACTACCCTACTTTAGGGGCAATTTGTAAGAATTAGTGAAACTGTTCACACAATATAATTTATAGTTATGCATTTTACATAAATATCTAGATTTGCAAGTATAGAAAGAGGCATAAACAGTACTATCCATTGAATAGTTTTTAGGATCAAAAACATTAGAAGCAACCTGAATATGTATTAAAATAGAGTAACTAAAATAATTGTAAAATATTTATATTACAATATTTTTTCTAAGTGGCACAAAAACTAGATACATATGAACTCTTCTGGGTAGCTTGCTTAGATGCATCATCAAAAATAAAACATACGCTGGGCATGGTGGCACACGCCTTTAATCCCCGCACTCGGGAGGCAGAGGTAAGAGGATTGCTGTGAGTTCGAGGCCACCCTGAGACTACATAGTGAATTCCAGGTCAGCCTGGGCTAGAGTGAGACCCTACCTCGAAAAACCAAAAAAAAAAAAAAAATACAACATAATAAAACATATACAAAATATACAACATATAACCTTCTTAAACACTTCAGCATGTTTTTAACAGGTCATGTATTTATAGACATATAGGTCATATTTGAGATGTATGATCAATCCAGAGAACCAAATGAAACTGAAATCTGACTAGAAACCAAGCATCACATTCGGCCGAGGAGTCTGTGCTTGTTCGTGTCTACGTCAATTACATCATTAACAATTCATTTAACAACGAAAGTTTGTGGCATGGATTGATTTCATTTTATGGACTTCATTCAGATCTGCACGCAAATGTGGCTGTGATGTGTGCGGACCTTGCTCAGAGGAAATTGTTGGCTCCGGTTCTCAAATGTAAGCAATGCTACACTATTCTCCTGAGAACACACACAATAGACAAGAGAATGAAAATGAATTTCCACATGTTTAGCAGAGACGTAGGTCTCCGGCTATGGAGCGACGACTCTGCGCCAGGTCCGAACATCTGGAGCCACGCTGCCGTCTGCAGGGGAGGTTGGGCCCCACACACCCCATGGGGCGCAGTACCGCTACAACAGGTGCTGTGCGTCATTCGCCTGCAGGTCAAGCTTTCATGCTGAAATCCCGGCTGGCCCTGAGAATCCTCGTAGATCATGTTAGTGTCCGAACCAGCATTGAAACAAACAAGTATGCAATGACTTAGAAGCATTTGGTAAACAAGTTGCAGATAAAAGTATTTTCCAACACTTGGGAGGCAGAGGTAGGAGGATCACCGAGAGTTCAAGACCACCCTGAGACTACATAGTTAATTACAGGTCAGCCTGGACCAGAGTGAGACCCTACCTCCAAAAACAAAACAAAACAAAACAAAACAAAACAAAACAAAACAAAACAAAAAAATGTTTTCCACATTTAAAATGCTTTTTCTCAAAAACTACTTCCTGGGCATTTCATGTCTCTTGCTAATCAGACACATAAAACACCCCCTGTCTCTCCATGGTTGAAATTTTTTACCTTAACCTGGACTGGGAACCTGAGGTTATATGGCTGAAGCAGACTTGGTAGCAATTTGAATTAAAATTGCCTTGAGGCGAGGGGCTTGAGATTTCATGAGTCCTGAATGAAGCAAAGGTTTTTGTCCTTCAGAATACTTTGAAACTTGGATATTTCCATGATCCCAACAAATTCTGGGAATATGATGTAATTTTGAAGCCAGACCAAAATGTCCAGGATAATTTAGAGGCAGTATCATTCGAAGCTCTAAATGTGAGTTGACTAGATTGTAAAACTATGTTTTAGGTAATCTCTTCCTTTCCATTCACTTTAACTTCATTTTCTCTACTTTCTCCTTCTCTTTGAACTCCGGGTTTATTAATTGCATGCAGCCTCGATGACCTGTAGTTTTTACTGAAGACAGAAACTCACAGAAATCTGAATTCTCTTAATGATTTCTTGCTTTAAATGTACAAACCATGCAGACTTGAATAAAAGAGCTAATCCATTAATCCAATCCACTTCACAATGCAAATGCCACATACTGTTATCCAATCTCCTCCCATTTGCTTAATGAGTCATCTAATTATTTTAATATGAAAAGATCAGATGCTGAAGGGGTTTACTGAGAAAAAGTGGGACAGAAAAAGAAAATCGAATACTGTGGGAAAGTCAAGGCAGAAACATTTGATGCATTTCCTAAATCTTGAAGTTTAATTTTAACAGTACCAAGTTGTGCCATTTGCATAAATTGTTTACAGTATTATTTCTGACAGGATTGTGCATTGTTCAAGGGCTCAGAGGACCCTAAAAGACACGTTTACATAAAGCCCAGGAGTTTAAGAAATTCCAACCTCCAGCTACATAACTTGGGTAAAATCAGATGCCTGTGCTCATTCCTCTTCTTCCTCTGACCCACAATTTCGTGTTCAGTTGTGAGAACTCTTCTTCACTTTGAGGTACCCTGTGTTTGTTAAGTTGTCAGTCTGTGACTGGTGGGAATTGGACTCTAATGCAGTCTCTATGGAGAGCAGTGTGGATGTCCCTCAGAATCTAAATATAGGTCCACCATGCGACCAAGTGACATCATTCCGGAGTATATGAGCAAAACAACTAAATCAGGGCTCACCACAGCACCAATGACCACAGCCAAGCGACGGGATCAACACCAAGGAGGGACAGAGGGAGATGTAGGACACGCACACGGGAAGGCTTGTTCATCCATGAACAAGAGATAAGTTCTTTCATTTGCAGGAAAGTGTACGCGGCTGGAGATGTCTATACCAGGCATGTTTTCTCTCGTACCTGGAGCCTAATTCACACATGCACACACACACACCACAGAAGGGGATGACTGGGGAAGAGGAAGGCAACTGGCCTGGCACGACGGGTACAGGAAAGGGTGGCAGAGTGCACAGAGTCAAAGCACAAGACACACTTGAGCCAGAGCAGCTCGCGCATGCGCATGGTGCACGTTTTCTCCATTGCATGTGGCCCGTGGCGGGCCGATGGCCCTTTCTATGCGAGTGCCTCTTGGTCTTCTTCCTTCCTTGACTTGTAGGAAATTCTCTTTACCACTTATCCTTTTAAACGGAGCTTCGCTTAATGTAAGTTGTCATAGACTGAGTCCTAAACTTTCCATAGTTAGGCTTTAATCTCTGATTTCTTGATATACTTTCTACCATGTGTATTTGTAATATTTCCTTACAGCATAAAATACAGTAAAATTCAATATCTTGCATATGCCCTGCATCCCTCTTGAAGTGTATCTTCTAATTATAATTTCTGTATGTTATTACAGAATCTGATAGAAGATCAATGCCTTATTTCCTCCCATTTCTAACCCAAAGTAATTTTGATTTCTCTTGTAATTAGTGCTTTTAATATGTAAGGGTTTTTCTCCTTATCTATGTCTTCCATATGGTAGGGTATTGCTTTTCAGTACAATGTACTCTTGATTTTTTTTTCTGAATATATATTGAGAATTTCTTCCTTTTTATATGCTAACCCTATTATATTATAACTGTTTTTATATGTTCAGGAAGAATATGTATTCCAGATTGGCCTCATTACAATCACCCTGACACAGCCTCCCATGCTTAGTTAGCAGGAATGTGCCAGGCCAAGGTTTGAATTTCCATATACCACTAGCGACCTCATACATCATTTTGTTCCTCTTTGGACCAGCTGCTTATTTTGACTAATGTCAAGTGAATATATTAGAAATGAGTCTGGGGTCCAAGAATGACCATGCAATAAAAAGTACATCGGCAAAGCCATATTTTCCTTCTGCAAAAGGATACTTACGACTTCTGGTGGGCAAGTACCCCCAGCTGGAAGTCCTCTGGGTTTCCGTCCCAGTGCAGAGCCTCGCACCTTACTCTGATTGGTCAGAACTCAGCCTCACATGTTCACTCAGGAGGGACTGTTCCACTAAATGGCATTCTCTGTAGTGTCAGGGTGGCCTCGAACGCATGCGATCCTCCGACCTCTGCCTCCCAAGTGCTGGGATTAAAGGCATGTGCCACCACACCCGGCCTAAATTGCATTCTTTAAAAGAAAACTTTATTTTTAATATATTTTATTTATTTATTTTAGAGAGGAAGAAAGCGGGGGAGAGAGAGAGAGAGAGAGAGAGAGAGAGAGAGAGAGAGAGAGAATGGGCACATCAGGGCCTCCAGCCACTGCAAACAAACTCCAGATATGTGTGCCCCCTTGTGCATCTGGCTCATGTGAGTCCTGGAGAGTCAAACCGAGATCCTTTGGCTTGGCAGGCAAATGCCTTAATCGCTAAGCCATCTCTCCAGCCCCTAAATAGCATTCTTTAGAGATGAGTTTCCCTTTTTAGTCTAAGCCTTTGACAGAGAAGTTGGAATGTCTTTCATGTTTCTCACATTGGCAGGTCATCTTCCCAGTGTTCTAATCCCCCCAGCCTGAGTTTCTTTAGCTTCATTGTTTATCTGACTCTCTTCTGACTCTGCGTTTTGAAGACATGAGGTTTGTATCTATATCTTTGGGCTTTGATAGCTACACACCCAGGCATGTACTGATTTGCTTCACAGCTTATAAATTTCCGCTGTTGCCAAGATGAACAGAGTGTCGTAAATATTTTTCTAGGAGGGTGAGGCTGCGGTATGGCTGCAAACATGCTGAATTTTCAGTTTCCTTTATAGAAAGTGGAGTTTCTTGTGAGGTTCCTGAGACATTAAAACCACATCAAGAGAGATGCTTTTTACTCAACACTTCAGTTGAAATTAATAAGAAAATGAATTCAGCGGACCTTTGTTTAACTCAGCATTCACTCCACGCTCTTGTCTCCCATGCACACCAACCTGGTGCGTATTGAAGGAGGCTCAGAAACAACCAGCGTTTGCTTCTATGTTCCTGAGTGTCTCTCAGCTGAGCATGGCACCATGTCTCACTAACGTCAACAGGAACACAGGGATCTAGAAACTTCTGAAAATAATTGTTTTCCTGACAGAAAAAACAGATTAGTGTCCTTTCATTTATTTTCCTAATTAAGCATGGGCGGGAAATCTGGAGTTTCAACAGCTGTTTTGCAAACATGAAGAGAAGGCCGAGAATCACATCTTTGAGGTTGTTGATAGAGGTTTAAAGCCTACACCAGCAGTATTCTGCCCTCAAATTTCTAGTAAGGAAATTTCTAGAACTAGCATATGGAGTTTAATAGGCTGATATAAATGTTTGACACAATTAAGAACGAATAGACTGCTAAACAAATAATACTCATGTAGTGAGTCACACACCCACACATACACACTCACATATACACATAAATACACACACACAGCCATAGTTTTACATATATCATAACACCAAGTAACAAACTCAAATAGCACTGAAATGGCATACTATTTTTTTCCATTTATAAATTTTGCCATAAAACAGAAGAGTCCAGAGAAAGAATTCTCATGTGCATTGAAATGAAAATAAATAGGAAAAATGTCTAAATTGCAATGAATCAAAATCTTAAAGTATATCTCCTAGTGGAAAAATAAATGTTATCTTTAGGAATTATCCTAAAGAATTAGTAAATGAGTATGTAGAGACATGCATATATTTATATTCTTTAGAGTATTATTTGAAACATAAATATTGCTTAAAGGAGATAAATGACATTTCCTGACTTTATCCAAATAGTTAATATGCAATAGTAGTAGATCTTTGTAACATTACATAGTGTTTCATAGCTACATAGTACATTTAAGCCATGAAGAATTATTAAACTATTAATTAAAAATTTTTACAAGATTATTTGTATATATGCTTAAACATACACTATTTTAGAGTTATAATGGACTCATTTATATTAACAATTAATAATACAAGTAAGCCGGGCGTGGTGGCGCACGCCTTTAATCCCAGCACTCAGGAGGCACAGGTAGGAGGATTGCAGTGAGTTCAAGGCCACCCTGAGACTACATAGTTAATTTCAGGTCAGCCTGGACCACAGTGAGACCCTACCTTGAAAAAAAAAAAAAGGAAAAAAATAATACAAGTAAATATAGGACAAAAATATCACAAGTGAAAAAAATATTTAAACAAAAAGTAGAACAAAGTTATAGCAATGACACAAACATACCCAGGAGCAAATGGAAGAGCTGCCAATGGCCAGACTAGGATAATTTTAACAAGAGCACAGCATAGTATTGGGATGATAACCCAAAGTATAAAATAAGTGTCTATGCATCAATGCTGATACAAATAGATGACTGAATAAATAAATGGCTCACAGAGAAGACATCTATGATGAAAGATTCTAAATGACATATTCTCCACTTCCTAAATGTGACTGCCTTCCAAGAATGACACTAAGAAAACATCATGAAAAAGTAAATTTAGGGCTGGAGGGATCGCTTAGTGGTAAAAGCACTTGCCTGCAAAGGCAAAGGACCCAGGTTCAATTCCCCAGGACCCACATTAGCCAGATGCACAAGAGATGCACGCATCTGTAGTTTGTTTGCTGAAGTAGATGGGAGCCCTGTTGTGTCCATTCTCTCTCTCTCTCTCTCTCTGTGTGTGTGTGTGACTCTAGTAAATAAATAAAAATAAATATCAAAAAGACTCTGGAAATGTACTGGAAAAGGGGAAACAATATTTAAATATATATTTAAAAATTTTTAAGTAAATTTACAGAGAAGAATACTGATAAACTACTTCTAGCCAAGTGATCCTTCAGCCTTGAAACAACAACACTAACAATTAGCCATACTGACAATGTGTGCTCATGACAAAATGTGGGGAGAATGACACTTGCCTCCTCTGTGACCTCCCTTCAACAACTGTAAGACCGCAGTCTACTATGAGAGAAACTTCACTGAAATCTTATTAAAGACAGATTCTATAAAATATGTAACCATCACTTCTCAGACTGTCAGGGTACTCACATACAACCGGAGTGTGAGAAAGTGTCACAAACAACAGGTGTCTAGTGAGACATGATGACTGAAGGTAATATTATTTCCTAGATGGGACTCCATAATGGGAATGGATATTAGGAAAAATTGAGAAGATATGTGCATTAGCGCATAATTATTAGTTGTTTCAAAGGTGGCATATAGAGATGTTGCTAGTAGGGAAAAATTGGTGTGGTATATGTATGATGCTTTTGTATCTTCATAATGATTCTATAAATCAAAACTTTAACAAAGCACAGTAACTTGGGCAGTGAGCATAAGACAAGATGACCCTAGCTGATGGGCAGTGTTAGAACAAAACCCTCAAAGAAGTTGGGTGATCCACTCCAGGCAGAAGAAACCACAAATAAATGCTGGGGCAGAAGTGCAGTGCAGCGTTTGAACATGAGTCTGTTGGCATCATGAACAGAGAAGGATGAGAAGTCAAAGATTAGAAAGAGTTAAACTGGCAGAACTTTTTTGTTTGTTTGTTTGTTTTTGGTTTTCCAAGGTAGGGTCTCACTGTAGCTTGGGCTGACCTGGAATTCACTATGTAGTCTCAGGATGGCCTGGAACTCATGGCAATCCTCCTAGCTCTTCCTCCCAAGTGCTGGGATTAAAGGTGTGTGCCACAACATCCAGCTGAACTTTTTTTTAAATTTTACTATTTTTTGGTTTTTCAAGGTAGGGTTTGGCTCTGGCTCAGGCTGACCTGGAATTAACTATGTAGTCTCAGGGTGTCCTCCAACTCATGGCAATCCTTCTACCTCTGCCTCCCGAGTGCTGGGATTAAAGGCGTGCACCATCACGCCCGGCTCTGGCTGAACTTTTATGTTACACTGTATGGGGTGTCACTTTCATGGGTGGGTGGGGTACATTTGGCTTGAGCCACGTTGTCCTGCTTGAGCTTGCGCTCCTCTGGGGAAGTGAAGTTTTCATCACTATCTTGGGTCAATGTTGGTATATGGGAGGGAGGGCTAGTTGTTCCTCAGCTGAGGTTCAGAGGGCACATGAACTATCATAATAGAAAGTGTGGCTTCTACGATTATAAACCTAGTCAAGTATAACCTACAGGGAGGGTGGGTGAAAGAATTCTTTGAAATCTCAGTTCCCACAGCAGGAGGTAGTTTCTAGTTTCAGGCCAAGACAGAGTGAGGGCAACTATGAGGAGGGGAGAGAAGGATGGAAAGAGAGAATTCTGAAATTCTTATGTTCAGAAGTTACAAAAGAAACCAATAAATGGCTTGCTCAACAGTTTTTATAAGCATTGTAATCTTTTTAAGGGAGGTTGCCATTCAAAGATGTGTCCTACTGAATGTCTGTAGTTGACATTCCTCAATTATTCCACCATAAATTTAGAAAAAATTGACATCTTTTTTAGTATTGCTTGCAGTTCCCCTGTTACACCTTCTTAGCTTCTTTGGTTTAGGCCTCAATTCAAAACTCAGTATGGATTATTGCTAGTACTGTTCACAATAGGTCAATTTTTTTTCTTTATTAGTTAGTTTTGTATTCAGCAAATACAGTCAGTTTGGTACCATTATTAGGCTCATCCGTGACCTACCCCCTCCCCTTGGCCCCTTCTTGTTGAGGCATACGGGTCATGCATTGTGGAGTTAGCCCACAGTTATGGGTAAGCTAAATGTCTCTGCATATCATGACCCAACATGTGGCTCTGACATTCTTTCCGCCCCCTCTTCTGCAAAATTTCCCTGAGCCATGTTGGGTTCATTTTTGGTCTGCTTCAGTGATGAGGTGTTGGGGGCCTCTGAGGCTCTGGCTCTCTGATTTGGTAGGAGTTGATTTTTCTCTGGGCTGAACTCCTTCCCCCTTGTGCTGGTATCCGGTTCATCAGGAATACAGCACCCTTGCTTGTTTCTCCAATTTTTCTTAGTTTCAGCCGGGCCCTTTTGAGGTATGATGGGGTGGCTCTCTCCTTAGGATCTACATCTATCTGCAAAAGAGAAGCAGATTCTCCAACGGAGAGTAAGTTAGCACGAGGACAAATGAGATAACCCTTACTTTTTTTCTTTTATAGAGAATTTAGTAGGTGTAGGCCCTCTTGTAGCCCACGATTGATGGTAGCTTGATATTGGAGAGTGGGCTTATGTTTGGATATGGTTCTGACTTGTTTCCCAGCTCCAGCTATGGGTCCCATACCACTGAGGGGATCAGTTAGCCAAACTGAGAGCAGTTGGTTCCCCACCATGGCTGTGTGCCACCACTGCACTTGTGTGGGCATCACAACAAGTTATTTAATGGATAACTAAGATGTGGTATATCTACACAGTGGAATTCTATACAGCAGTAAGAAAAAATGACACAATGAAATTTGAGGAAAAATGGTTGAACCTGGAACAGATCATTCTCAGTGAACTTACCCAATCACAGAAAAAAATCGCCACATACTCTCACTCAGCTACAGCACCTAACCTCAATCTACCCAAGATACCTTACATACCCAGCAAGCATCTCATAGACTAGACACTAGGATGGAAGGGGAGGGAGGGGAGGACATCAAAGGGGTGGGAAACACAAATCTAGACCCAAACGGCAATGGTACCATAATTTTCTACTTACTAAAAGACAGACCAAATGGCTGATCCTTCACCAGGCCCTTACAGGGAACACCTGAACCACAAGACACTGGAGAGGGTAAGATCAAGACTAACCTTAATCTTCTACATCTTCCCTCCCTCACTTCCTCTCTCTCTCTCTCTCTCTCTCTCTCTCTCTTATCTCTAACTCTTGTATATTAGTTATCTTTTTCCTCATTTTCTTAGTGGGCACTGACCTGTAACTCCCAGAACCAGCATGGGGCTATCATCCACAATGAGCTTTTGATCAGAGAGACCTATAAGGTTTCCTAAAAGACAGACAGATTTCTGTCAGAGTACTTGATGATCCACCAAAGGTTAGTGGTAAGACCCTACTGCTGAAGACACCTTATGTGATTGACATGCAAATTAGAATGGCATGGCTGGAAGTTGGAAGAGAGTCAGTCCCCAGATAGTCAGCGCGTCTAGTGCCAGAAGGTGCTATATGGGCGACTTGGGGAAAATGACCAATATCTGTCGAAGCAATGCATGGTCTAACCTACAATAGGTCAATTTTTTAGAGTCAGTTAAGAATAATAAAACGATCAATTTATTCATTAAATCAGTCTGCGTGTACTCTACAAGCTGTATAAAAGTTCTCTAAAATGTTCTTGCACTTTGAGTCAAAATTGTACTATCTCAGCACACAGTCTGAGTATAATTGGCCCAGGGTAATTTATAAATCACAATATATTATTAAACTAGTAAAAGAAATAGCATCAGTATTCATAGAATTTTCCATAAAATTCTATGCTAACAGTACAAACTTAGTTCTCATAATGTGTTTAAGTAAGTAGAAAAGTTCCCATGCTTTGGTGTTGAGTAAACAAAACAACATAGATAAAAGCATAGAACACTATGGTTTCAATTCCATGACAACCATATACATTTTAAAGACAAGACACTGAGTGTCTCCACAATAAAATGGTCTCACAGGCTCTCTAAGTAAAGGGATGTTTTACAACTGCTATTGATTTATATTTCTTTCATTTTCTAAACTTTCTAAAATAAATGTGTTATAAACATAAATAACATAAAGATAATTTTTAGGGCTTAAGACAGAAAATAGCATGGAACATCTAGAAGAAAGTTAATTCCTATTTGATTGCAATTTCCTTCTAATCAGCAAACGGTAGAAAAATAAATGTTTGGCAGCTGACTCATTATCGTTAATGATTGCCTTGTTTCAGAAGAGTCCGATAAATTGTCTATGAATTTAGAGTATATTTTTAAAAATTCTCACTCACTGAAACATTTTCTAGGTGCTTTACAATGATTCAAAATATAATCAAACATAATTAGGAAAATTACCAAGGGAAAATATATAGAAGATATATTACCATTTGGACAACTGATCATAAATGGTCAATAAAACTAATGTATTATGCTTTTGAATTTAAGATTAAGGATTGACCTTATATGTCAATAAAATGTAGAACAAGAATCTCTAAGCTATAGACATGTGACACTTTCTTAAATTTTACTTTATTTTTTATTTTTATTTTTATTTTATTTTATTTTTTGCCAGGCTGACCTGGAATTCACTATGTAGTCTCAGGTAGGCCTCAAACTCATGGCAATCCTACCTCTGCCTCCCATGTGCTGGGATTAAAGATGTGCGCCACCACACCCGGCAACAAGTGACTTCTTGTACGTGAAGTGATATACCAGGAAGTCAAGCAAGCAGAAGACAATGAGGATAAACTCTGTGGCGAGGACTCTGCTTGTTTACTAAACTTTGCTCATGCAACTCAAACTAGAAAAACTACTCTCAGCACAAAGGACACTGCATAAAAGAGGGGCTGGAGGGATGGCTTAGCAGTTAAGGCACTTGCCTGTAAAGCCAAAGGATCAAGGTTCGATTCCCCAGGACCCACGTTAGCCAGATACACAAGGGGGCACACACGTCTGGAGTTCATTTGCAGTGGCTGGAGACCCTGGCGTGCCCATTCTCTCTCTCTCTCCCTCTCTCTCTCTCTCTCTTCTCTCTGTATCTGTCTGTCTGTCCTTCTTTCTCTGTCAAATAATAATAATAATAAAAAGAATAGGTGGTGCACGCCTTTAATCCCACCACTCTGCAAGCTGAGGTAGGATGATCACTTTCAGTTGAGGTCAGTCTGAAAGCACATAGTGAATTCCAGGTCAGCTTAGGATAGAGCCGGACTCTGCCTTGAAAAAACAACAACAGAAAGAAAAAAAAAAGAATATATGGAAAAGAAAGTGATATCACATACAACATTCCATATTTTCTCTCTGTATCAGTTACCTTTTTATTGCTGAGAGAAAAACACATACCTGACAAAAGTCAGGTTAAGGGAGCAAGGGTGGTTCCAGGTCACAGCCCGTCAGAGTGGGGAAGGCATGGTGGCAAATGCTGCTCACATTCGGTCCAACAGTGAGGAGGCAGAGTGATGAAGCTCGAGCTCAGCCAGCTCCCTCTTCTTACATAGTGCAGGACCGCAGCCCATGAAATGGTGCTGCCCAAAGTTAAGATGGTTCTTCTCACATCAATTACTCTCATCAAAATAATTCCTCACAAGCACAACCTGAGGCTAACCTAATTGACATAGTTCTGCATAGGTTATTCTAGGTCCTTTCAACTTGACAATCAATGCAAACCACAAGTCCACCCCTTGACACCCAAGCATGCTGCATTTATGTCAGAAACTTCCACATCTCACTTCCATAGGCTCAAAACACATTCAGTATAGCTTCAGAAGTCCTCCTAGTCTTTAACAATTCCAACACTGCTTAAAAGTATCAGTGCAGAGTTTCTTCTGAGATGTAGGAAACTTAACTGAGAGCTTGTAGAACTTCTAAACACAAGTTACCCTAGGCATGGTGGCACATGAATTTATTCCCAGCACTCATGAGACAGAGGTAGGAGGATTGCTGTGAGCTCAAAGCCAGCCTGGGACTATAGAGTGGATTCCAGGTCAGCTTGGGCTAGAATAAGACCCTACCTTTAAAAAAAATCAAACCCAAACAAAACAAGTGACATTTCCAATATGCACCTGCACAAAGTAAACATTTCCAATCCAAATGAGAAGAACAGGGGCATGGCAAGGAATGACCACGGAAAGATCAAAGCCCAGCACGGTGAATGCCAAGACCCACAGCTCTATGTCTGGGCACCCGGGCTCCAAGTCTTAGGTAGCTCTACCCTTCTAATTATGTTGCCTATAACATCTTTCCTGGGAAAAAAAAATCTGCACCTAGTTCACAGCTGTCCTTAGGAGCCACCCCATGGTCTTGGCATCTCCAATATACTGGGGTCTCCATTGCAATTTAGGGTTCACCTTCATAGCTGCATTCAGCTGGCCTCACAGAGCCTCCTTAGAAGAACTCCAACTCTGCCCATGTTGTTTAGCCTTGGAGGCTTACTGGAACCATGGTGAAACAGGTCATGACCCTGACATCTTTCATTTCTCATTCTTCCAAAACCAGTAGGACATAGGTGATGCTGCCAAGTTATATTGTCCATGAATGAAACAGACGATGCCTGGTTTCCATGGAGCACAGCTATGACAGCCTCTGTGCTGACCTTAGGTACAGGGCTCTCTTCTTTCAGCATTATCCTTCAGGTCTTTTCCTCGAATGCATTTGCATTTTTAATGCTCCAGCCAACAAGCCTGCAGGTTTTTGCCACCAGGACTTTTATCCTATTGTTCTGCTGTGAAGAGTTGTTATCATTGATGATGGCAATGTTTTTAAGAATTACAGCTGAAATGGCTACAGTCACTGGGCCTAGGATTTAAAATTTGCTCACATTTCTTTGCCTACCAAACTTTTCTTGTTTCATATATTTTAGCCCTGCCCGTATTTTGGTGTTTTTCACTGTAAATTTTCATCAAGGCAGCTTAAAGAAGCCACACTACAGAATCAAATTTATTCTGTCTTGAAATTTCCTCCACCAAACACAGTACTCTATTAATATAATATATATTATATATATGTATATAATAATATAATATAATGTATATTATATATAATATTATATAATATAATATATATTATATTAATATTATATAATACTATAATAATATATATTATATTAATATTATTAATATAATATATATTATATAGTATGATATATATTATATAATATGATATAATGTATATATATACATATATATATAGAGACAGAGAGAGAGAGAAAGAGAGAGAGAGAGAGAGAATGGGCACACCAGGTCCTCTAGCTGCTGGAAACGAACTCCAGATGCATGTGCCACCTTGTGCATCTGGCTTCTGTGGGTACTAGGGAATCAAACCTGGATCATTAGGCTTTGCAGACAAGTGCCTTAACGTCTAAGTTTTCTCTCTAACTCCTACATTACTTTTAAATTCAACTTTGTTAAAGTTCTCAGGACACAGAGAAAGTATGTGCAGTTTTGTTTTTTTGTTTTGGTTTGTTTTGTTGCCATAGTCACACACAAACAGCCTCTAGCTCACTTACTCCCTTCTGGAGCCCATGTCAATTAACTTAAGAATGCCCTCATAGAAGCCAAGCATGGTGGTGCACGCCTTTAATCCCAGCACTCAAGAGGCGGAGGTAGGTGGGTCACTGTGAGTTCAAGGCCACCCTGAGACTACATAGTGAATTCCAGATAAACCTTAACTAAAGAGTGAGAGCCTACCTTGCAAAAACCAAAATAAGTTAATAATAAATTAAAAACATATGCCATCATAGAAATTTCCAGTAGCTAAACTAATCTATGCAATCGCTTTGGTGGTTCTAGGTCCAGTCAAGTTGGCAATGTAAACCACTACATTTTTTTAATGGTGAACAACAATGAGCAAAAATGACAGACATTTCCTGTGAAGACAAATGTCCCTCCATGAAATTCAAAGTCTATTTTCATGAATGAACCCAATATGGAGGCCTATTAAAGTCTCATTAGTAGTTAAATATTTTTTTAAATTTTTATTTGAGAGAAGAAGAGAGAGAGAGAGGCAGAGGGAGAAAATGGGCTCTCTAGGGTCTCCAGTCACTGCATACGAGCTCCAGACACATGTGCCACACATCTGGATTACGTAGGTCCTGGGTAATTAACCTGGGTCCTTTGGCTTTGCAGGCAAGAGCCTTAACTGCAAAGCCATCTGCCCAGCCATATATATATATATATGTGTGTGTGTGTGTGTGTGTGTGTGTGTGTACATGCATGTATTTGCATGTGCATATGTGCATGGAATGTGTAGACAAAGAACAGCCTCTGGTGTCTTTCTATAAGAATGCTGTTCTTTTTTGTTTGTTTGTTTTTTGAAAAAGAGGATCTTTTATTGGCCTGGTTCTCACCATTTATGCTAGACTGGCTGGTCAGTGCCATCAGGGACCCACCATTCCAGTGTTGAGATTAGAATCATATGCCCCACAACTCATTTTTACATAGGTTCTGATGATTAAACTCACACAGGTCCTCCTGCTTCCAAGGCACACACTTTACTGACAGAGCGATCTCCCCAGCCCTGTTTATATGTTTGTATGTGTTCAGTTTTTATTTCTGTATTTTCACATGTAATGTTCATACTATGTTTACATGTATATATTGTTTTTATATATTTTATACTGCATTATATATTGTTTACATTATTGCTACATTTTAGCCATAAAATAATTTTCTTCTT
Organism: Dipus sagitta; assembly: GCA_036346955.1. Classification (NCBI taxonomy): domain Eukaryota; kingdom Metazoa; phylum Chordata; class Mammalia; order Rodentia; family Dipodidae; genus Dipus; species Dipus sagitta. The sequence goes on from CM070784.1 coordinate 40,277,570, forward strand.
TCACTATATATATATATATATATATATATGCTCATATTCAGAGAAATATATGCACAGGTCTATCTATAATATTTTTAAAACACTTTCTAATTACACAGTACAGTTTACTAATTAGAAATACAGATAAAGGTTTCCTCTAGCCAAACCTACTATTTCCATATTCAGGAGGACCAAAATTCTTGGTTTTCTTCATACTCAACTAGGGACACTTATTTTTTTTTAATGTTGAATATTTTGAAAATTTGCTTATAAAGTTAAAGTGATTTATATGTTATATCAGAAAATCAGCTAAGGCTAACGAGCCTAACTATGCTTGTCTTTTGAGAATGATGGTAGCTATTTCCTCAAACAAATAAACAAAGTCTCAGGGTAACTAGTATAGCAGACACAGTAACCCATTCAATTATTTTAAGATAAAACCATAGCAAATGTCTTAGGCCAGAAATTGTTCATATGAGAAATTTCTCTTCCTTCGTTATAACCAGGAAAAAATGATGTACTTCATATCATGTTAAGAACATAATTTTCAGTAAGTCTTGGTTTTGTTTATTTATCTTGAAACTTTAGCAATTTAGAAAGCTAGAAATGCTCAGTGCTGGTCATTGAAAAAGTCATACACATGAACATGCCTAGCTTCTGAAATAAGTAAATTATTACTATAACCCTTTTATGAGTTTATAAGTGTGTCATACAAACTACATAACAAAATGTTTATTTTAAATCTAGTGATGTAAATATCTTGGTTGGTAATAAAAAATATTTATTCTCCTTTCTTCTGAGCAACTTAATTATTAGCTAATTCTATTCCAAATTTCTGAGATCCTATCATTATAATTATAAATGAGAGCACAAGCTCTCATTCCCTTGTCCCTGTTAACAATCTAGCCAGAAGTACAAATTTAAACTGAATGATTTCTTGGGTCATTTCACCCTCAACCTCCCCCAGAAACATCTCATTTACTAATCCGTATTTTTAAAATCAATTTAAAAATCATGTGAAGGGCAATAAGATCAAGAACAGAAAGAAAGCCCATGAGCCAAAGACTTAAGCAATTTAATTTGTTCTCTGAAATCTTAGGTACATAGTTAGTTTAAAACAGAGATAAAGGGGCTGGAGAAGCAGCCTAGCAGTTAAAGCACTTGCCTGCAAAGACACAGGACCTGGGTTCAATAACACAGGACCCACGTAAGTCAGATGCACAAGTTGACATATGTATCAGAAGTTCCTCTGCAGTGGTTGGAGGCCCTTACACACTCATTCTCTCTCTATCTGCCTCTCTCTCTCTCTCTCAAAAAAGAGATATAGATTTCTGCTAACAAATTCAAATGCTTTGTGAGATATAATATTCCAGAATTCTCTACCTCAGAAGGAACTATTTATAAAAATCACTTTTAAGGAAAGGGAATAACTATGTAACCTCCTTTAAGTGGATTGTAGCCTTTATTATTGTTTAGTTACTAGATACATCAAGTATACCTTTCACATATTGCATCTAGCATATTTCAAATTTAAAAACTAGGGCTGGGGAGATGGCTTAGAGGTTAAGGCACTTGCCTACAAAGCCAAAAGACAAGGGTTTGATTCCCCAGGACCCACATAAATCAGATGCACAAGGTAGTACATGCATCTGGAGTTAGTTTGCAGTGGCCAGAGGCCCTAGTGTGCCCATCATTCTCCATCTCTTTCTCATTCTCCCAAATGAATAAAGAAACTAAAAAAAAAAAAAAAAAACTAGTGTGAGAGCCAAATGCTGGGCATGTCCTGTGATGCCTGCTGTGTGTCCTTCCATACTCATTTTTCTCCCTACAGAGATGAGGATCTACTGTCCTGGTTTCCTCTGAGATTTGAACTTACACATGGGGCTATTGCTGTCCATGGATGATTCTCTAAGCAACACATAGTACAGGGTTGTCTCAATTGACCTTCCTTCTTTTCATTTGTTTATTTCTTGCTTTAAAATTATGTTGACAAGTTTTGTCAGATTCGCTTGTGACAAACACCTATCTTTAATCTCTTTGCTCATCACGGGTCTGCCTAAGTTATTCGTATCATCTGTCTTTAATGTTAGTAACTCACATGCATGTAGAACTTTATCCATTTCATCTCAGTTTTCCAGCCCTTTTGGAATATAAGTTTTCATAGTGTTCCCTACTGATCATTTGGATTTTACAGGAGTCTATTGTAACAACTGTTCTTCTTGTCTGTAATTTTATTTATTTGGGTCTTCTTTCTCTTTCTATTTTTTTTAGGTTAGTTTGGCTAGGAGTTTGTCCATCTTATTAACTTTTCAAATAACTAACTCTTGCTTTGATTGATTCTGTGTTTTATTTTAAATCTCTAGTTCATAAATTTCTGCTATAATCTTTATTAATTCTTACCATTTATTTAGATTGGGATTGGTTTCTTGTTTTCTGACACATCAAATCTTAGCTATAATAATAAGACAAGAAAAAGATGCAAAAGGGATAAAAATGGGAAAGGAAGAGCTGAAGTTATCCACATTCTCAAACAGCGTGATTCTATACGTAAGAGACCCTGTAAACTCTACTAGAAAACTCTTAGTTTTAATAATTGCAGCCAACCTGCATCATCCAGTGTGTAAATGTGCTACGCATGCACAATACGCTTATGCTAAGTGAGGTAACCCAGGCTCAGAAAGACAAAACTCAAACATTCTTTCATAACATAAAATGGAATGCTTTTATATATGCAAATAAGGGGCTACAAGAGCAAGTATAGGACAGGAAAACTAGAAGAAAGACCATGAGCAGGGGAAACAAAGGGAAACCTGTAACATGAAAGCAGAATGGAGACTATGGAGGCGGCAGGACACAATGAGAGAGGGCTGGGGAAGGAGGAGGGAAAGCAAAGTAAAACAAAATCCATTGAAAAACGTAACGAAGCCTTATTCTTCACATGATTTGAAAGTCATTTTCACAGCTGAAATCGTGGGCTTTCCATCACTGCTGAATGCTTTTGCTTGTGTCTTCTCTTGCCAAATGCATGTTCTCTTTCCATACTTGTTCTCCATACTGAATCTGTACATTTTACAGTCTTCAGAAATGGCCAATGTGACTTTTAAAGATCATAACGTGAAGACTTAAAACAGGCAAGTTATTGTTCCAAATTTCTTTACTAATCAGTGGAGATTCTGCTGTTAATTTTGTGGGGAGGTCTTGTCTGCAGAAGCTTCCATGGAAGCAAGGATGCTCTGTTCTCATTGTGCCTTGCACCAAGCAGTTCATAAGGTATTTGAATGGTTAATTACCAAACATGCAATAAGATTCTTTAATTCACCCAGGTGTGGTGGCGCACGCCTTTAATCCCAGCACTCGGGAGGCAGAGGTATGAGGATCACCATGAGTTCCAGGCCACCCTGAGACTACATAGTGAATTCCAGGTCATTCTGGACCAGAGTGAGACCCGACCTTCAAAAACCAAAAAAAAAAAAAAAAAAAAAAAAAAAGATTCTTTAAGTCATTTTTAATTAAGAAGAAAATTTTAATTGAAAATCAGAAGATAAATTAGGACATTAAGCTAGCAGAACATCCAGAAATAATTGATAGCAAGGGATCATTTGGGAAAATACCACATCTCAGCACAGCATTGAAACATGTCTCCTTTGAGACTTAGCTCTCAGGTGTGGTTAACTCAGGAACTAGGCACCAGGTTCTCCAGAGTCAACAAAGCTCTACTGAGTCAGAGGCTTTGGATTATTTGTCTCATAAACTCAGGAACATTTGAAAGATTAAAGAAGTGGTAACCAGGCACTGTGTCTTGGTCTCCGGCAGGGGGGCAGCAGCAACGGTCAGCCTGCAAATATGCCAGGGATTGCCTGCTCTTGCGGTTTCTCCCCGACTGCCTAAAAAGCCGCTTTCCCTTGCTCTCCTCAACACTGAAGAAATTACCTGGAGGGCAGAATGTAAAGAAGCTTAAATTCAGAAGAGGCTGAAAGATACAATAGGATCCTTTTAACAAGGAGATAACACAAGTTGTGGTGAGGGGTAGATACTTAGGAGGAATGATGTTCTACAGTTAATGAGCAAAATGGGTAAGACCTGGGAAAAGTGACAAATAGCAAACTAGATCGAGAGAATGACAGGACAGGAAACGAAAACATTTTAAAACACTTACAAGAACGGATATACAAAGAAGAGAACGTACTTATACCAATGACTTCGCCATTCCTTCTTCTGTGTTTTAATTGATCCTCAAGGAATTTTAAGTTTGTGTATTTTTTGTTTTTTTATTAAGTAGAGACTTGCTATGGACACATCATGTGCTGGTACCATCGTTCCCGTCCTCCCTGCCCCCACTCCACTGAGGGCCCCTCTAAGTGGGATTGCTGAGGTTCAGCATGGAGCCGTGGGTTGGGAGTTGTGAGAGCAGCAGTGGATGGCGCCCTGATGTGCCCGTTCTCTCTATCTGCCTCTTTCTTTCTCTCTTTCTCAAATGAATAAATAAAGTTTGTATTTAAATATATATATATATTTATAAAAGTATACAAATATATATAAATAAATGAATATATATGTATATACATATATATTGTTCATTTATCCTGTATATATATATAGATATAGATATAGATATAGATATAGATATAGATATATAAAATTCATTCTTTTATTTATTTATTTACAAGCACAGACAGAGAAGGGGAGAAAGAATAGGTGCAGCAGAGCCTCCAGCCACTGCAAATGAACACCAGAGGCATGTGACACTTCGTGCATCTGGCTTTACCTGGGTACTGGAGAAAAGAACCAGGATCTTCAGACTTTGTAGGCAAATGCCTTAGCTGCCTAGGCATCTATCCAGCCTTTCCTTCTACTTAATTTTTGAAGGATAATTTTGCATGTATAGAATTCTAGGGGTTCTATCTTCTCTCTCTCCCTCACTCTCTCTCATTGAATTTTCACACCATTTAGGGTTAAAGAAGATGTGGCACATATATACAATGGAATTCTACTCAGTGGTAAGGAAAATTGAAATAATGAAATTTCAGGAAAATAAATGGACCTGAGGGGGAAAAATCATACTAAGTGAGGTCACAAAGGCTCATAAATAGAAATACCACATGTTTTTTTTTTTTTTTCTCATATGTGGTTCCTAACCTGGAACAGCTTCAGCTGATTGCAAGCAGTTGTAAGTGTCAAGACTATTGACATGGGAGTAGAATGAAGCTAGCAAAAAGAAGGAGTAATAGGGAGGAAAGGACCATTCAATAAACAAGTTGAAAAAGAAAGACAGAGGGAGAGATGAAAGAAAGAAAGAAAGAAAGAAAGAAAGAAAGAAAGAAAGAAAGAAAGAAAGAAAGAAGGAGAAGAAAAGAAAAGAACATACAGGGTATGGAAAGGTCTTTGGGAGAAGGGGGTAGGGAGGATTAACCACAACTAATGTCAATGTGAATCAGTTCCATAGAATCCCTCCTCCTGGATAGCATTCAACAAGGTATAACTCTCACTAGGGATAGGAGAGCCAAACAGAAGAGCTCTACAGGAGGTAGAGAAAGCTTAACGCTACAAGCAGGGACTTTGGCTGACAAATCTAGCCTTTTCCCTCATGTGCTATGCCAGCTGCACCCTGACTTCTGTGCCTCCCAGGCCTGATGATTCTCACTGCTACTCATTTACTCTCCTTCATCATTGCTTCATACTTACCCAGGGAGACCTTCCAAATGCTGGGAGTTTAGGATTTTGTGAGTTACCATGCACTAATGCCACCAGACCACCTGTCATCCACTGTTGCTCATTCCATAGTACTTCATGGGGACCTTGGAGACCAGGGCTACTCACCAGTCTTCCCCAGAGAGGAAGCAGCATGGCATCCTCAAAATGAACTGAAATCCTCGCAGCCCGGCGTGGCAGAGCACACAGGCCCCCGTGTGACGCTGCAGTGATGCACGCAGTCCGACTCAGTCATTGTTGCCCGGGAGTACCCGAGGGTTTCTCCTCCTCTGAGTCCGCAGGCTTTGCTTCGCAGCCGTACTTCCTCTGGCTTTATTTATTATCTTTTACATGACCCAGGGCGCTGGTTGCAATAGTTCATTTAGGGCTAGGGCAAACTGGAAGCCTTGAGTAATTCCCTCATATGCTACGTTTTAAGGAGAGCTGTCTACTGGGCCTGTTGTTAGAAAACTGTAATAGTGAGCCCGGACTACTTAGATTTAGAGAGGTTCTCTTCCTTATGTTTCATCACTCTCTCCTCAAGAACCTGTCCCAAACCAAGAGCTTTCCTTCTTTAACCATCTCTCTGTACTAAATATTGGGAAACATTTTAATGTCCAAATATAGCAATTTAATGTGTTAGGGAATATACAAAAGTGAAGTTTCAGGGTTGGGGGATAGATCAGTGGTTAAAGGCACTTACTTGCCAAGCCTGCCATGTCGGGGTTCAATTCCCCAGCCACCCACATAAAGCCACATGGGCATGCATTTGTACAGTAGAAAGAGACTCTGGCATACCTTCCTGACCTCTCAAAACACACTTGTAAACAAACAAATACAATTTTTTAAAAGTGAAATTTGTGTAGCTTTGTAGTTGTTTTTTTTTTTTTTTTTCCTACTATGGTTCTCACAGAAACCTTCATGTACAGTAATTACTCCATATCTGGAGGAAACATATCTGCAGGTTACACTACTGGACTCTATATTTTTCTTTTACATAAATGTCTAAGATAAAATTTAATTTAAATTAGGCAAATGAGTGGGTTAACAAAATAATTGATAATTAATTAAAATGAATGTACAACAATATTCTATAACAATATTCTGTGAATGTGGTCTATATCCACATAAAAGGTCACCTATTAGTATATTAGTATGTGGATGGCCTGGGTACAATGAAGCCTGGGAAAGCCATGCCGTGGGAGGCAGGGGCTTCTCTACACCGCCTCTACACCTGACCGCCACTCCGGGAGTGAGGAGACGGCAGCCCGGCACCCGAGGTCTTCATGTTCTTCATACTTCAGGAAGCATTCCGGGAGATGATTTTTCATACAATTACTTTTGGCCTAAGATTTGACTCAAACAGCACAGAAACATAGCCTGACCTAAGTGAACAGGTTGAGAATTGTTGTGGAAAACGTTCCCCCTTTCCATTCTCAGTTTAAAGAGACACAGAATGTGGGTGGGACGGAATGAACGCCACATAATTTTGAATTTCATATCAAGTCCCAAACAACACAAGTTGTATACCCTTCAATCAAAGTAAAAATTACAGCCTTGAGCTACATTTCTATGAGAGAGAGGCAAATGTTGTGATTTCTAAACTGAAATCAAATTTAACTGAAATGACTTAATAAAATGATGCTATCATTATGAATGTTGCACTTTTTCTTACGGTTTGATTAGTCTAGACACCTGAGTTGAGAAATGACTGCTGTTTGATACTTCAAAGCACACTTGGCACTTTTGATTAAATATTTATGTTAAATGTAGATGACTTAAAATGGATTCCAATCAAGGCTCTTGCAGGCTGGATATGTCAGAGAAACGGTCTGAGGCAATGTCACCTGAAGTTTAGATACTCTCAGAAAGGTGCCCTCAGATACCATTCCTTACCTAGAAGCACAACAGGTCAGTTTCCATGGTCACATCCAAGAAACTTGGCATCTAGTGATTCCCAGGTATTCTCAGAAAGAATCACAAGCAAGCTTGTCTCTCTATCCCTCCACTTTGTGACAAGAGAACATCTTGAGATCAGTTCTTCCATTTAACCTGTATTTTCTATAAGCGCAATTTCAAAAAGACCTTATAAAGCAAGTCCAACCATTACTCTTTTATTTTACAAATGGTTTCATTCTTATTTTTGTTCCTACTTACTTGAGAATTGGAGAATTAATTGTGCAACAAGCCTATGCCTTTTAAAACTGTACGATATTTGCACCGATGTTCTGGGAGACAGCATCAGTGTCTATCCCTTGCTGAAGCCCAGACCTTGTAAACATGTGCCTTTCCCTTTGTACCTTTTCAGTATCACACTAAATACAAGGATGGCCACACCCCAGCAATTTCCTCCCTGACCCCTTCAAATACCAAAGTGACTAATGCTTGATTCTTTTATATAAAATAGCATAACTTTTGAACATCACAGAGATACATCTTCCAATAGACCTCAAACCATCCCCAGATAATATCTAATGCAACACAGTGATGCTTTAGTGATAAGAAAAAACACCTGTAAGCCGGGTGTGGCAGCACATGGCTTTAATCCCAGCACTTGGGAGGCTGAGGTAGGAGAGATGCTGTAAGTTTGAGACCAGCCTGAGACAACATAGGTCAGCCTGGGCTAGAGTGAGACCCTACCTCAAAATAAAGATGAAAAAAAAAAAAAAGAGAAACGTACCTAGACATGTTAAGTACTAAAACAACTGCCAACTGCTTTTAAGTTTCTTTGTTTTGTTTTTTTGTTTTGTTTTGTTTTGTTTTGTTTTGTTTTGTTTTGTTTTGTTTTGTTTTGTTTTTCCAGGTACAGTATCACTTTAGCTCTGGCTGACCTGGAATTCACTATACAGTATCAAGCTGGCCTTGAAATCACTGTGATTTCCTACCTCTGCCTCCTGAGTGCTGTGATTAAAGGCATGTGCCACCATGCCAGCTTTATTCGAGTATTTTGACGCATAGTTGATTAAATTATACATGCAGTTTCAGTTAGTTGACTTCTGTCTGTTCTGCACCTGCCCAGCATCTCACCGCATCTACACAGGGCAACAACTCAGACCATCAAACCAACATTCTCACTGATTTGAATCCACATACAGAACCTTGTTTATTCTGCAAGTATGCCTTAAGGGTTTTATGATTTTACCTTTCATTTTGAATTTTTGTATCCTGATACAAAGGCATGTGAAAATATTAATTTATTGCAAAAAATTCATAGTTATTTCACAATAACCAAGAAACAGATTTAAAAAAAAAAGAAAGGTGAAAGAGCACTAATCATATCCTCTCTTGCTCAGGCAGAATTAGTAATGTAAACACTGTGGGGTATACCTCCTGGAATTAAAATCTCTACTATGGCTTTCCATTATTGTGAACATAAATTCTTCTCCTTAGAATTCTAGTCCAGATCAGATCTTCCCTTCTTATATCCTTGCAAATAAGAGTCTAGGCTCTAATGTAATATGAGGAAATATTATGCATTTGTGCCCTTGTTTTGTTGTGCTTGTTAATTTTTTAAACTGGAGGTTAAGCAATACTTCCTGTAGCTTTATTACTCGAAAAAAAAAAATAAAACCACTCAAGGCTTTAGAGTAGTCTGGTCTAGTAGCATGCTGTCTGGTACATACTTGGTTATTTAAAAATATGAACTTCAGTTATGATCAACTTAATGGGAAATTAATAGAATTTAATTGAAGCAGCACCATTACTTTCTGCCATGCTGTCTCTGTTTTTGTCTTACGTCCTTTCTGATGATCTCAGAAGCCAGGCACTTCTCAATAATCGAGCAGTCATTTTCATTGATTCATCATAATTTCAGTTTATATGTAATTTTGGTTTAAAGTTGCACAAGGTTTTCCTTTTTGTTTACTCAGTTTTTATATGTCCCACTTAGAAACTTCTTGAATGAAAATGTTTTTGGTATTGTGTACTTTTTCCACCTAGGTCACAAGACGTAGCCTGCTCGCCAGGACTTTCCTGGGTTCTTCCAGGATCACTCTCCTACTTGCGCATAGGACTAGAGATAATGCTACTGCAGATGGCTATTGGCCCTTGGTGTGACCTCAGGAAGTGGACAGCTAACATCTATCCACATCCACGTCTATCAACTGGTCTAGTGTATTGTTTGTAGTTATTTCTTTACCTGTGGATGTGTCTGGGAAGATATGCTGTTAAGACATGCTTAAAACCGGCTTGGCTCTGCTGTAGTATTGGGTAGGGTCAGGCACATGAACACATTTCTACTGCAGCCGTGGAGTGCATCTCTTACTCACCTCGAGCCTCCTCTGTGTGGGTAGTTGGCTCCAACACACTGAGGCCCTAAGGCCTCTCCCTAACCTATCAGTTATTGTCCCCTCTCCCGAAGATTGAATGAGGAGTGAGGTAGGCAGGCAATGCACAGCAAGTCCACTAATACAATGTCGCACTCATGTAATAAGCCTGAGTCCCCTATGCTTTCTAGACAGTCTGGGAAATCAAGGCCCTTTTCTTATTAGCACACCTGCCAGGCTTGTCTGTAATGTATAAGGTAGAGGAAAACTGTACGCATTTCTCTGCCCTGTCTTTCCCACCATCGTCAGTATTTCAACAATAGTAACAACACACTTTTGCTTTTATTTATGCAATATCTACCTTTTGAAGCTATGTGATTTTAAATGCCTGGAAAAATAAATAATTCATGCAGATTACTTAAGGATCTAGAACTTTTAAAATCCTGGGCTATATTACCAAATTATAAAACTGATTTTATTGGATGTCATAATATCTGTGTGAATATATATATATATATATATATATATATATATATATATGTATATATATATGTATATACATATATAATGTTAGTAATATATCAGTAGTTTGTCTGATGGTTTGAACTAAAAGAGAACTAATATAATTTCAAAATACAGTTTAGACCTAAGGTCATGAACTTCTACTTCATTCTCAGACACTGACCTATACCCAGAATACTCTGCTCTATGATGAGTCAGATATAAGAATGATGAGGTAAATCCTTTGGAATTCAAAGAACAAAGTAAGGGAGAATGAAGGTGCCAGGGCAGATTAAGAAGAGTAAATGAGGAATTAAATAGGAGCTGCCAAGTTTTAATGATAGGAATCTAGGACAATGTGATTCCTCTTGACCATTACTTATGGTAGACTTTATTTTATTTTTAATATTTTAATACTATGTCATTCATTGTTTGTGAAAAGTATTCCAGTACAGTAAATCATGAAATGAAAATAAAGCCTATAATTTCAATTAACATGTTTTAAATTTGTACTCATTTGATCAAATTCTCATTTGCAGTGAACATGTTTTGCTCATGTAATGTTTGATATTAACATTTCTTTAATTAAATACTAATATTTAATAAACTATGTTACATTTATAATATTAGTTACCAGGAGTTTTTCTCTCTCAAGCATTTGTCCCTCTATGTTCATGTCTACTGTCCTTTTCCCCAACTCTTCCCCACGTTTCCTCCCTCTAAACCTCATTCTAGCTTCCTGCCATCTACTGCTGACTCTTACTCCAGCTCACAAATAATTCAAAGGTAGCTAATTCATATGACAGAAAACTAAAGATGATATGAAAAAGTCATATAGAAACCTACTTCTTTGTTAGTTAAAATATACACAGAGAGAGAAAGAAGTTATCAGTCCCCTTCTGGGATGAAGAAAGCTTTATCCTAAAGCTATAGCTTATTGCTACTTAATTCCAATGCCAGATAAATCCCCCAGTGAGTTGCTGATTAAAAAAAATAATAAAAGATCCATGAGGCTTCCCTAACAAACCAGACTATTGTCAGTGCTCTTAGTTACCCACAAGAACTAGATGGTAAGAACCTGTTGCTAAAGACGTTACATGCTGTGGTAGCCAAACACTGAGAAATCAAATGAACTAAGCTCAAATCCACCCCCCTGCTGGCTAGCTACCATAGAGCTTGAAAGTGGTATGCAAGCAACAGACTCTGCAAGCGACACAATCACCCAGTCACAGTGGCACATAAATTATGGAGGTAACCAACTCTCCATTTGAAGCCCATTCAATGGGATGGAATTCTCATGCCTGGTATTGAAAATTGAGTCAAAAGCCTGAGGTTTGGCAGGACATAGTTTCTAGAGAGAAACTCTCACTACTGTTTGCTAAACAGATCCACTAAACCTATAAAATTGCTTTCTAAATGTATATGCTTATGTGCATTGATTAACGCTGTTCACACGTTTGTTTACTGAAGTTTCTTTTTCCATGTCTCAATGACAACTGGGGAGACCCAAGAGATTTTGCAAGGTGATAAGAAGTGACACTTGACTGTTCAACACTGGCTGAGACATTTTGATTAGATCCATAAGGAGATGGTGGTAGGTACCTAAGAGATTCAAAACTTATCAAAGCCAAAAATAAAAGGCTGTTGAGAGCTCAGCACTGAAGGAGATGCCTCTGTCAGGCCCTCCAAGATTCAGGGACATCGCAGAATAAGAGAACAGAAAGAATGTAAGAGCCATAGGTTCAGAAGCACTTCGGGACACTGTTCTCTGGAGAGGAACTGACTGATGCACTCTTGTTCTCACAGTGGTTGTTTCACCTCCACAAGGCTTGCAAAGTTCTGAGCCCATCAACATGTGACATGGAGCCAGGAAGACATGGAGCAAGAAGGAGGACAAAAGAATGAGATAAAAATAAAGGAAAGACTACTTGGTTTGTACTTTTTTTTTGTTGTTGTTGTTATTTGAGGTAGAGATTCCCTCTATCCCAGGCTAACCAGGAATTATTATGTAGTCATAAAGTGGCCTCGAATTCTCAGTGATCCTCCTACCGCTGCCTCCTGAGCGCTGGGGCTAACTTTGTGTACTAGAACGCCTGGTGAGGAAGGACTACTTGGAAAGAGGAAGGTGATCAGTGGAACAGAGGTGAGAGAGAGTGAACAAAAGAGGGTAACGGGATGGGAATATGACCAAGTTACGGTATGTTCATGTGTTTAAGGTTCTCAATAAAAATATTAACAAAAAGAATACATATCCCCAAAATACTTAAAGGAAACATTATAAGTATTAGTTATAAACATGGAGGAAATGTAGAAAAAAGTAACTAGAAACATGAAACCTAGTTCCAAGGACAGGATACAGTACAGCTTGTTATGTAAAAAGATATATCATATATTTTTAAATTAATGACTGTGTCCCCAGAACCTTGCAACATGAATGCTAAACCTGAGAAGAAAAATGGGTGATAAAGCATAAAGTATATGCACCTTAAATTATGACCTCATAGAACTTCAGTGAAATGAACTACAACCAGCCACTCAGTTTTGTTCAACTTCTCTAGTTTTGTGATATTTTTTGTCTTTGACAAAGTTTGTCATTTTAAATGGGTTGATAAATACATCTTATCTTTCCTGTTCCCTACAGCATCTCACCTTCCAGCAAGGATGGACGCAGGTAGCTCTCCTTTCCACAAGTTTGTTCATTTCAACTGTTATTGAGATATAAACTTAAGTCACCTAAATAACTGGAACTCACTTAATTACAGCATCTAATGACAGCCTGAAATACTACGAAAATAGTGCAAGTTTTATCAATTAAAACTTTAAATGACATAGTAAAGCTCTTTAAAAAAATGTTATCGGCCAGGCATGGTAGCACATGCTTTTAATCCTAGTACTTGGAAGGAAGAGGTAGAAGGATTGCTGTGAGTTCGAGATGGCGCCCTGAGACTTCATAGTGAATTCCAGGTCAGCCTGAGCTAGGGTGAAACCCTTCATAAAAAAACAAAAACAAAAAAAAAAAAAAAGAAAGAAAGAAAGAAAATGTTATCCCTTAAAAGGGTTAAGCCTATACAGCTTTGTGTACATTATCCCACAGTTTTGAAGATGCATCTGGACAGATCAGAGTAGGAAATCTTTAGGCTTATAGACTGTCACACTGTTTAAATTGGTCATTTCTGGATAAGTAAAGAAAACCACTGTGTGAATGTTTGTAGGAAAGGGAGGGAATGGTTTTGATTGGTTTTGAAGAGTTTTAGCTGAATGTAGAAGAAGAAGCTTGGAGAAACTTTAGGGAAGAAGGAAACCTTATACGCATTCATGAGAATAGACACTGTGGTACTTAACCTTGGTTTTAAACTCGACTAGATTAAGAAGTATGTGGAGATTAGTAAAGCCCATGTCAGGGTGTATCTGTGGAGATTTTCCAGGGCTTATTACATCATATGTGCTGATTTTTAATGGATTGAAAGTTTCAATGAAATGGTAGAACAATGGACTATTTCCTATCCACCATGATGTGAAAGGCTCCAACACATTCATTTGCCATCAGGATTGAAACCTCTGAAATACATTTTGCTTCCTTAAATTGTTTCTGTCAGTGTTTTTTTTTTCCACAGAGTCTGACTATTACAACCTCTATGTGAATGGTAAGATATGTTCTTTTTCTCCTTTCTTTGAAATCTGTTCTCAAGTGTTCAACCTCAATGATGTTCTTGGGCAAGCATAATCAAGTTAAGAGAAGTAAAAGAGAAGATACTGTGGGCATGTGGGGTCTGAACATGCAGGGTTCATCAGATTCCCTGACCTTAGCAATGAAATATGCACCAAAAACCTTTGCAAGATTATCGAATTGTTTGCCACCTGGGATTTTCATATGTACAATCAACATGTTTCCAGGGAAAAAGAGGCAAACCCTTTTACAACTCAGATATTTATTAGTGAAAATGGAAATTGAGTAGCCTGATTTTTCATCAACTTACGAAATTTAATCAATATCTTAGAAGGAACCATAATGCTAATGTAATAATGACTTCATTGTGACTTTCTTGGTCTGTAAATAATAGCTGTGTGAATGTCATTCATTCTTGCCCTTTCCAAACACTGACGTTCTCTTTATGTACCTTCTGTGGTGTGTGTTTTAGTGGGTGCTGTGTGTCTAGCATGCTTTCTGGAGTGAAGGCTGCTTTATCTCCTTTTTCCTGTTTCTCTCCCCTGCTCCTTTTTCTTTCATATGTAACCACCATCGATATTCCCACCTCAGTAAACAAGGTGTGTGTGTGTGTGTGTGTGTGTGTGTGTGTTTCTTGTTGTGAGTTCATAAGAAATGGGAGAAAAATTGTTAATGACTATGTTACCATCTTCTTGCTGCTCAGCCACATTAGCCAGTGAAGAATGACCTCTCTCCAGGCCCTTTGATGGTGAGGAAAGGTAAGTGCAGGCCTCCAATCTCTTCTGGATTTAGTTCTGCATTCTTAAAATCTTCCCAACTGATACTTTTAGAAAATATTATTTGAAAATTGCCTCTTCCATTTGTGAAAGATCAAGACTTAATATTTTTTCTGATCATCAAACAAGTTTCAATAATTTATCAGAAAAATAAAAGATGGTTATAAGCAATTAAACACCGGAAAAGGGAAGTGCAATTTATATCAGTGACCTTACAGAAATGTCCTATTAATGCAATGAGTATACTATTTTCCTACACTTAAAATGCTACTAATCTGGGCTGGAGAGATGGCTTAGCATTTGAGGCATTTGCCTGCAAAGCCAAAGGATCTCTGTTCAATTTTTCAGGACCCACATAAGCCACATGCACAAGGGGGCACATGCATCTGGAATTCATTTGTAGTGGCTAGAGGCCCTATCATACCCATTCTCTCTCTCTCTCTCTCTCTCTCTCCCTGTCTCTCTCTCTCTTTCTCTCTCCCTCTTTCAAATAATTAAAAAATAAAATAAAAAATGCTACTAATCACTTTAAATAGTGCATTATGCTGTCTTCTAAGGAAAATCTGGAGGAATATTTCATATTTTATAGTGAATCCCATTAGATTCAAGGGACTAAACAAAAAAGGACTAGCCATTGTGTAAGAAAGGGACCAAATAAAATTGTTCAATAACAATTCTAAGTAAAGTATTCTGAAGGCAATCCAATAATCTTCGGGGTTTACATATTCTCTACATACTAAAGTTCACAACTTCTTGTATTTAAGAAAATTAAACATAATTATTAACATTTTGAGATCTCTGCATATGAGTTATCAGAAATCAAATATATTTAGGCTAGTAATCAAATATTTAAAATATGACTTCGTAAGTGGAGAATATTTGAGGACTTAAAACACTGGCTTAAAAATGCACACGTCTTACTAGCATAGTGTCTCAAATAGATATTAACACATTTAAATACTAAACCACTTATTCATTCTTCCATACCTTTTGCATTAAATATTTACTAGGCATTAAATTAGATATAATGAATAAGATGTATATTATATGTTACCATAGGCCTTGCAGATTCATTATAGAAATTTAAAACTCCAAAAATGCTATGTGTAATAATGTTACCAAAGCAAAGGATTTAGTGACAAATAATGTATAAGTATAATCTCTTAAACATGAGACCACACTCTTATGGACCTGAAACTTTGTTCAAAAAAGTACGAATTTAAGATGTACATTGAAAAGTATATACCCATTTCACACTTACAAGTATATCCCAGCTGAATCAACATTTTAACAACCTTTGCTCCATCAGAAGTAGAATGAACATTGTCGTATCTTTTTGTCCTGTGAACTTAAGTATTTTTCCATTAGTATTAAGAAAACTTCCACTTAAATCTTGAAAAACACTCACCTGATGAATTCCAGCAAAGGCCACGAGCATTTGTGGTCTTTCTTTTTTAAAAAATATTTTTATTTATTTATTTGACAGAAAGAGGGAGAGAGAGAGAGAGAATGGGCACGCCAGGGCCTCTAGCCACTGCAAACAAACTCCATATGCATGTGCCACCTTGTGCATATGGCTAACGTAGGTCCTGGGGAATCGAACCTGGGTCCTTTGGCTTTGTAGGCAAGTGCCTTAACTGCTAAGCCATCCCTCCAGCCCCCATTTGTAGTCTTTCTAAATGGAAGCTACAGCGTGATCTAGGAAAAAGCCATGTGCTGCCACCCGAGACAGACCGTGAAGAAGATCTGACACCACACACAGGACAGGTGAGACTGCCTACGTAGTTAAAGGAGGATTCTTGACCCCTGTTTCTTTACATGCACTTGAGTTCTACTTGAGTGTTCTCCTTGCCAAGTACTTCTCCCCACACTGGGTTAACATTTTGTACCAGTCTTCTATAGAGAAGACATCTTCCAAAGTTGGACATCTCTGGAGTTTACATTATGAAAAATAATTTAAATACAGTATTCTCAACTCATTCGGAGACAAATCAGTAAACACTTCTGGCTAAGCTGATAAAATTATGTTTTTTCATATCATCAATGTATGTAATCAATTTGTTTACATATATGTTTTCCTTTGATTAAACTGTATGTGTGAGTATAAATGAGTGTCCGAGTGAGAGCATGAGTGAATGGAGGTGGGGTTCAGCACACCTCTGCAGTGAATAAGTTTTTCTCTTTCTCTAGGGTCACACAAGTTCCACAGATGTTTCACAGAGCAATGAGTTGGTTTCTTGGCTCTGGCCACTTGGTGTTGTGTGATAGATATGAGAAGAGGATATTTAGGGTGAGTTTGCTAGCTAGAGGGCACAAGGGAGCTTCAGAGGGTCAGAAAGCAGGTGAGGAGTTCTCTGAACTGCAGGCAACTTGTGAGTAAACGTATTTTCAGAGGTTTTTATGGATGAAAGTTAGTTGTCTTAGAAAATAATTTTTAGACCAATCCAAATATATAGAAATTTAGTGTTAATCATTAGAAATGGCCTTATGCTTGATATGGTAGGGAAGATAAAATCTGGAAGAATATATACATATATATCATATACATGCGTATATATAAACACAAATGTACCTTTCTCTAGAGTACTACAAAATAAAGTTTACAAAGAAACTCATAATGTGTGATGTTATATATTGAGTATGAAATAGGACGAAAATTGTGAATATAAGACTTTATACCAACTGAAGCAAGTTTTTATTTAGAAAAACAAAACACATGGATTTTCTTTGCCTCTTACTTGGAAGTATTGCTACATTTTAAAGCAAGAACTTAAAAATGCTATGCATACCATCTAATTTTCAATGTAAAAAATATTTGTAGGAAATTTACTACTTCTTAGGCAGGACAGAAGGAGTATAAATAAAATAAGTACAACTCAAAATTATCTTGAAAACTAAATGGTGCCCAGTAAAAGATAGGTCAATCTTATATACCATCTTAACCAGATTAACAAATAAATGGTTCTGTTTTCATTCACAGTGCTATAGAATATTAATTTTAATATGTGTACTTTTCATGACATTTCAAAGTAGTAAAAGCATTGACAGAGTCAATATGCATGTATATCTGAACTATGCATGCTGAATATTTGAAAGGAAAAGTTCACTTATTAAAATGCACAAGAGGTTGAAGTTTTCAAGCCCTAAACCTACTACCAGAACCTTTATGTTTTAATTCTCAGGTATAGTTTAAAATCAATTAACTAGTGAATAAATAATGAAAGCTTTCTGTAAATAATACAAGAAGTTGACTTGGCTAATGTCACTTTTTCCTCTGGACATGTGATTATCTGTTTGGAATATAGCCAATCCTTAACATCTCAAATAAAGGAAACACTTGTTAAGATAGATGAACTTAAAAAATCAAATTATTTTGCTATTTATGTAATAGCATATTTTCCTTCGTTAATGCATTCATAAAGTTAATGCTTTTATATAAGAAACAGGATGACAAATATTTGGCTATGAGAAGGTACTTACAACTGATTATATAAAAAATTAATCCTAATTAATGCTATTTAACGTGCGAAAAGCAACAAAATGGTCTTGTAGATTCCTCCGAAAACCAAGTCTTTGGCATGTTGTTTTCATCATAGTCAAACTTGATGAAAGAAAATGGTATCTGACTAAGTTTGTCAAATTTGCACTTGACTTTGGGGAAGAGAGAATGAAAACAGCTGAATGCTAAGAAGGCGTTGTCTGAACAATGAGGTAAATGAACCATTCAGTTGGACATATGCAGAAGTAAGAAATTGATAAACATAGTAGGGTTGACCATCCGTGGACTTTGAGGACCCAAGAAAGTCCCCACCTGTCCCTCCGTACACCTGCTGAATGTCCCCGCTGCCCGGGAAGTACCAGGCAGGGAGCATTTCTTAGGTCAGCCCTGGAGGCTTTGATACTGGCAGAGGGCATAGGAGGCTCAGCTGGAGGTAAGAGGACACGCACGTCTCGGGAGCAGAAGGGCTTCTCCAGAGTCCCTGCGCCGTCGCGGGAACACACACCGCATGGCAGGGGTCTTGTAAGGGCGTTAGCAGGGCTGTGGGCGCTGCGCACGGCAGGCATCTCCCCGGTTTCACCAACTGAGCTCTGACTTCCTCCTCCTCCTCCTCCTCCTCCTCCTCCTCCTCCTCCTCCTCCTCCTCCTCCTCCTCCTCTCTCCTCCTCACAACACAGGAGGCTGCGCAGTCCTCGGACCCAGAGATGCTCACCGCCAGCGCAGGCCTGCGTGTGCAGTCGACGCCGAGCACACTGTGTCCAGATGAGGTTAGGGGAAGCTGGCTGGAGGACCCTAAGGTTTCCACATTCTCAGTAAACATCACACGTATTCTCTCTATTCTCTTTTAGCAGGTGGCACGTTAAAGGGACGCGCCCTCTGCAGGACGACTAGGGGCGTGCGGGAGAAGGGTAGAGCGGGTGAACAGCACCCTGTAAACAGTGAGCTGCTCTCCTTGGATTTATGCTTGCTGTCTTGTTAGGTCCCGGTGTCTTTTGTTTTTTGGTTATTCCTCTTTTAATAAGACATCTTGGGTTTCTAGTCACAGCATTCTCGGTTGTATATTCTGAGGTCAGGTGTTAGGTAGTAAGAGCAGCTTAGAGGCAGTCTGTCAAGGACAAGAGGAAGGATTGAAGCAGAGTGTGGGTCGACTTCACCATCCCGCGGAGGCACTGATGGTTTGTGAGCAGGGAGCGACAGGACAAGAGCTGAACTTCAAAGAGTTAGTGTGAAGTTGTGTGTGGGAAGGATTGAAAACAAAGGTTGGATGGAGTTCTTCACCACTTGGAAGGCATTGCTGAATATTCATTTAAAAACTTAGTTTATGTCTCAAACTTAATTTTTTTTTAACACAGAGTAAAACACTGTGTTGCCATGGAAGTGACAAAGCCTAGGAAAGATAATGACAAACACAAAAGATAGTGCCATTGTAAGTGAGATTTTTTATAAAGCTTTCTAGAATTTAAGTGCATTTTCAAGCAGAGTATTTTGAGTACACCAGGAAAAGATTATGGTTATTTTATAGTTATTACAAGAAAGACAATAACAAAGAAGTTTTTGTTCATAAGATCCATAAACCTAACAAAATTAAGCTTGCAGAATGAAAGAGCTGGCTACGGTGCAATACTCAGTGAGTCCATCGGCCGCAGGGCCGCCGTGCACAGCTGCCGGCGGTAGTGAATGGCTCCGTGGGCAGCGGGGGAGCGGCGCACAGCCTCCTTTGGTAGCACATGGTCATAGCTTGATGCAGTCTCTTTCACAATAACCAGAAGGGCTGGATTTCCTGTGAAACTTAGAAACTAGAGAAGAAAAGTTTGCTACAAATACTTAAGAGGGAAATTACTATAGCTATAAAGGTGAGAAAAGTTATAAAAGCTAAAATGTCCTCAAACTGAATGTTCCACAACGATTAGGACAAGTGGACTTGAAAGTGTATAGACAACCAATCAGCAGAAACATCGTTTTTAAAACATGCGATTGAACATAGAAACCTCGCAGATCTTTACCTGATATGGTTTCTTGGGTTGCATTCATATTTTGTGGATTGATCCTTTACCACTTCTGATATAAATGGAAGAGTAAAAACATTTGCATATCTCCTGTCACTTTTCACTGGACAGCTATAAATAAATTATGTATATATATATATATACACATACATACATACAAAGAAGGAATCTCCATCAATAATAGGGGCTTTCTTTGGCTATGCTCCATTTCAAGAAACCTTGAAGACTATTTTAGAGCAGTGGTCCTCTAAGCTTTGCTTGCAGCGGGCCTCTAGAATGTGCATGTCAGCAAGTCCCTAGCTGATGCTGTCTATGCACGCTGAAAACCAATGCTCCCATTACAGGACCCGGAGGCTTCCTGTGCGCCCTGCAAAAGGCTAACGGTTACTTCTCCCCACCGAGCCCTTAGCCGCCAGCCTTGCACAGCTGAGCTTCTGAATGGAGCTGCCTAATAGTTCAGAAATAATTTTCTTCCTCCTATTCCCTCATTAAGTTGATTGAAGTTGGCTTTTGCTTCAGAATTGCTTCAAGGGCTGTTAGCTGGGTTTACTGAGCACCTCCAACTTCTCTCCACTCCAAAGTGCCTAGCTGACCAATACAATTTCTGTCTTAAAGTTAATGTAGGATATCTTATTTAGGGATATGACAAACTTCTCAGAGTCTGCTGTAGTTTGGACAAGGTTTATGTGTCTCCCATAGATACATTTGTCAGAAGCTTGGTTTGCTATATAATGGCAAGGTCAAGGTCACTGGGACACCACACCAGCAAGGGTTATGCAGAGCTGTGACTGCTCTGGGTTAGGTCTTATAGGTCCCTCCATCTGGCTGTCCTTTGCTGCAAAAAGCTGATTCTCTTTCTACTTCTGTGTTTTGATGGATTGATGGAACAGGAGGAACCTGGACTGATGCTGGCCCTGTGCCCTTTGCGCTTTCCAGTAACCGCAATTTTCAGCTCAGTAAACCTCTTTTCTTTATCTAGCCCCCATCATCATCTGGATACAGCAATGCAGCAACTGATGAAAACAGTCTCTTTTGTTAGCCCAAGCTCTTCACCGGTTTCTGTATTTAGCCAAGTTTATTCCTACCTCCCTCTCCCATGAGCAAATGACCTGTTCGTATCCTTCAATTTGCTTTTGCTTCTCCCGGGATTGATTCCACAAAGCTGTACTCACAAGAACAGTTATGAGTAGTTAATGAGCAGGCGTTTTTAGGACTGGCTTCCAGCCTCCTCCCGCCCATTGCAAACAGGCTTCGTTGACTATCATTAGTAAGAGGCTCATAAACTTTGTATTCATTTTCTAGGATGCTATAATAAAATAGCATAGATTGAGTGGCTAAAATGCAGAAATTAATGTCTTTCCACCTCTAGATGCTGGGAACACAAGTTGAGTTGCTACACAGTTTGCTTTCTCTTAAGGTTTCTCTTCTTGGTCTAAAGATGTCCCCCTTCATGTGTGAGCATCCTGGGATTTCTCGAGATGTTCCAACTTCGGTTTCTAGAAGCCATATTGGATGAAGGCCTGCCCCCTGTGGCACCATTTGAACTTAACCTCTGTAATACTTTCTCCACAGTGGTCACATTCTGAGGTGCTGGCAGTTGCTTCTTTGACTTATGGAATTTGGGTACACAAGTGAGTCTATACCAACCTTCTACTTGCAGCAGTTCTTAACTTGCAATTTAGCTATCAGTTGACTTGCCTGTGTTTCCTGCCAGGACAGAGTCTGAAGCCCTTGCCACTATGTCTGCTCAACAGAAGGGTCAAGGTTTTCCTATATTCTGTTGAACGAAGGTCTCGTAGTCAGGAGCCGCGCAGCTGCAATGTGCTTGGAGCTAGGTGCCCCACAATTTGAATGGAGGATCAAACACAACACCTGTGACCCACGAAGCTTTGCAGTGAAATGGTGTCTCTCCACAAACTAGGACCTCAGGCCAATCAAGGATGGATCTGGAAACAATTATCTTCTCATTGCGTGGACAAACTTCCAACAAGAAACAGATTATGGGAGCAAAGGGTTTATTTCAGGCTTACAGAGGGGGAAGCTTCATGGTAGGAGCTGACACCACATCCACAGCAGAGAGAGACAGAGAGAGAAAAAGACAGACAGAGAGAGAGAAAGAGAGACAGAGAGTGAAAGAGACAGAGAGAAAGAGACAGAGAGACAGAGAGAGAGACAGAGAGAGACAAGGAGAGAAAGAGAGAGAGAAAGAGACAGAGAGAGATAGAGAGAGAAAGAAAAAAAGACAGAGAGAGAGAAAGAGACAGAGAGAAAGAAAGAGAAGAGAGAGAGAAAGAGAAAGAGACACACAGAGAAAGAGAGACAGAGACAGAAAAAAAGAGTGAGAGACAGAGAGAAAGAGAGACAGAGACAGAGAGAGAGAGACAGAGAGAGAGAGACACAGAGAGAGAGACAGAGAGAGAACCCGACAGGAACTAGTACAGGCAGACTCAGGACACACTCAGCAGGACTGGACATAAAATCCACGCCCCGGTGACACATCCCCATCAGGGCTCCACCTGCTGAAGACTAAATAGGAAGCTTAATTTTAATCAAAAAACACCTCAGACCGTGCGGGACATACATTTGTGTTCAAACCACCACAGGCATCCTCCCCCTTCAAGTGACAAGCGCAGCTGCAAAGCAAAGCCTCACGCAATTCAAAGGCAAATGTTGGGGATCTGAATGTCCACTTAGTGGCTATGGGAAGTTCATAGCTAACCTTTCCATCCAGTTCACCCTCTTATCCTGATGAATAACAACAGAGAAGAGTTGTCAATATTCACTGTCCTAATTCAGGCTTACTCTTTAATGTAATAAGCACAAAGTAAACATAGTTGTATAGAATGAAATCCCTTATTCTCTGTTCTGCTGCAATTTCTATTCTGCCTTTTATATGAACAAAATACACTTATTTATGTAGAGGCTTTTAACCAAAACATGATGCTTACACCTATATAGTAGTTACAAGATGAAATTGATTTTTTTTTTTTTACTTTCTTATGAAGCACAATTGCTATTCTTTGCAGAAAATGAATGCTTCAGAATATATAAATGCAGAATGCAATGTCATTTTGGAACTAGCCTCTGTAGACATACTTTGCACAAGTGTCTAACTTTATATTCATATGTAAAATGTACAAGCAAAAACACATGTTAAACAAAAAGTAAAATACTCATTTTGATGATTTTTCAGCTGAATTATCTTTATAGTCATTCTTTAATTTTTTTGAAACTCTTTGGGCCCTTGAATTCTTGCTTTTGACATCTAATTCTTTTATTCATGTAGAATTGCATTTTAGTTTACTCTGTAATGTTAGCATATAATTATTCTTTTTTAAAATTACTTATTCTCTCTTCAATTTTAAAATAATGTATTCCTTCATGGGAGGGAATACATCCCTGATACTGAAAACCCTACAACAGAGGTAGTCATGAGCCCTAGGAGTGTAATGTCTGCTGCTGTCTGGATAAATGTATATACTATGCTCACCAAACTGCTCAGTGAGCACTTCTCTTAATGTTCATATCCATATAATAGTGCTAATCTCACTTTTGGTAGAGAACCTTCTCTTTTCAGATGTCAGTGACCTTGAGATGACTTAGAAGGCATCATGGTGCTGGGAAGAAGTGATAGAGGAGTGCTCAGCATTGCAATATCTCTATCACACCTTCCAAGGCTCAGGGTCCATTGCAGAAGAGGTGGCAGAAAGAATGTAAGAGCCAAAGGAAGGGTAGGACTCCTTGCAACATGCACCTCCAGACACGAAATGGCCTGGATATCCATGACCTCACAGTGCTTGACACTACCTATATAAGACCATCATAATAGGAGGAAAAGATGATGACATCAAAATAAAAGAAAGACTGATTGAGATGGGGAGAGGATGTGATGGAGAATGGAATTTCAAAGGGGAAAGTGGAGGAGGGAGAGCATTACCATGGGATATTGTTTACAATCATGGAAGTTGTTAATAAAAAATAAATTAATTAAAAAATAAAATGAAATAAACAGAGCAAACTAAAAGTGGAAAAAAATTAATTTTAATATTTGTTTTACTTATTTATAGTTCTTCTTTAAGTTGTCTTTTGAATTTAGATTACTTTTCAAATTCTATTTTTTAAGATTCTGCATCCATTTCTCTTTTGTTGAAATTGAAACTTTTTCCTGCCTTATTAATGGAAAAACTCCCACTAATCTATTGCTGTTATTTACCTTTGCATTCACTATTTCTGTAGTTTACTTTCAAAATTTCATATTTTGCACAAGCAGGTCATGACAATAAGACACAAAGACATTCCCATGCACTCTTATCTAATTTTTTTATAAAAATTATAATAGACATTTAGATCTTTCACTGGGTTGCACTTGGCATTCTTGTGCCATGTCTGTTCTCTATGGTTGTGATGGACCAGGAGCAAGGGAGAGTTGACGCTTGCTATATCTAAAACCTTCCTCTCACTGTCGCCTGGTTTCCCCCACATCCAACTGCCCCAATAATCTCTATATTACTGAATTCAGTACTGACATTTTAATCCTTCTTGTGGTGGTTTGAAACAGATGTCTCCTATAAACTCATGTGTTTTGAATATGTGATCCCAAGCTGATGGCAACTTTAGAGGTGGACCCTGGCTGGAGGAGACACATCAGTGGAGATGGACTCACAGGTGTTGCAGTCAAGTCCCACTTGCCAGAACTCGACTCAGTCTCTTTCTACTGTTTTCCATCTGTTGTGGAAGAGGTCATGTGCAGCTTCTGATCTACCCTGACATCATGAAACCTTTCCTAGAGGCTATCACCCAAAATAAAATATTTCCTGGGGGCTGAAGAGATGGCTTAGTGGTTAAAGCACTTGCTTGCAAAGCCTAAGGACTCATGTTTGACTCTCCAGATCTGGTGTAAGCCAGACACACAAAAGTAAGGGAAGTTCAAGGTCACATATGCCCACTAGGTGATGCAAGTGTCTGGAGTTTGCTTTTAGTGGGTGAGGCCCTGATGCATCAATTCTCTCTCTCCCTCTGTCTTTCTCACTTTCTCTCTCACTTGCTCACTCCCCAATAAATTTTAAAAAAATTAAAAATCTTTCCTGGGCTGGAGAGATGGCTTAGTAGTTAAGGCAAGTGGCCTGCAAAGTCAAAGGACCCAGGTATGATTCCCCAGGACCCATGTAAGCCATGTGCACAAGGTGGCCCACGTGTCTGGAGTTCACTTGCAGCAGCTGGAGGCCCTGGTATGCCTATTATCATTCTGTCTCTCTTTCTATCTCTCTCTCTCTCATAAATAAATAAACAACAAAAATAAACCTTCCTCCCATCAGCTGCTTTTGGTCAGTTGCTTTGTCCCAGCAATGATAAGGTAGATTCAACACTCCTCTCATTCAAACAAGTGCACACCTTTCATGTTGACATCCATTCTTTTTCCTTGGGACACTGTCTTCACTGCATCTGACGTTCCATTATCTTCACCCTCACCTTGGACCTCCTTGGCAGCTCCTTGTCCTAGCATCTAACCACGTGGATGCTCAGGTTTCACAGATTCTCACTTTTCTCTGTGTCTACATTCACCACCTGTGAGTTTTCATCAGGAAAACTATGTGGGTGTCAGCATGGTCAAATCATATGCTGACTTTCCATTTGGATGACAGTTTCAATAACGATGCATTTTCTTCAATCTGGTGCAGAGCACTGAGCCTAGAACCAGGATCCCTGGATTTGTATCTATTGCCCATCAGCTGTGTGACCTTAGGGAGAATATTGAGATTCTTTGTGTCTCACATCATTTGCTGAAAAGTAAGCCTAATAATAAATACTAATTTCATGAGATTGGTAGGAAAATTGAAAGAGGAATCATGTAAAAAAAAAATATAGGACAAACCCTGTACTATATATGGGAGATACCATCAGTATCTGATGGTATTGGGCAGTGATATAATGGATGTTATTCAATGTCTGTTTTTTCTGAAAAGTTCTAAGACTCCCTCTAATAACATAGTCATCCTCCTAGGATGTCTCAAGTTAGAACTCTTTTCACCTTGGCCCTTGGGACAGCTTTGGATCTGAAAGCATGTGTATCCTCAGTTCTTAAAATGTTCCAACAAGTAATTTTTCAGATTTTCACCAGTTTACCTTCATCCAAATATTCCCACAGGGCTGTTTGCAGAAACAGAAGCTTCAGATGCTGTTCAGGGCCCCTTTCACCTCCTCCCGCCTCTTCATCTCTGTCTGTGTCCAGAACACTCACTCTGCACCCGGTCAAGTGCTGCCTTTGGCCTGCAGTCTTAGAAATTTCACTTTAAATTCTTACAAAACAGATTGCTTTAAAAATATCACCCTGCTTCCTTATGATAGGGGATAACATTCTCTAAGGACACAGACATATTTTTACTTAGGTCTCTTTTCTCTCATAAAAGAGAGAATGCTCCCAGGAGATGGAGGCTGGCAGAGCTCTGACTTTGGCAGTAGAGAATAGCCACTAATGTAGAGTGTCACAGAAGAGAGACACTGCGCCTGGAATTTTGTGGGGCAAATAAATCAGTCAGTCTTGAGAAATGATGGCAGTAATTCTTATCAGCAATATATGGCAGTTAGCCCCTTCTCAGAACAGAGAAGTTTAGCGTGAATTTCTCTGTTGCTCTCTCAGAATAAAGGATGCAAAGAATACCCAATACTGTTGGCTGCACTAATGCTGAATTTACCCATTTTATCTCTCTAATGGCTAAATTTTGTGCCCATAAGTTTCATTTAATTCTTGCTTTTATGTTTGTTGTGAATATGTGCCTGAGAGAGAAATTGCACAGTAGTACATCTTTCAGCTATTTTCATTAGCCACACAGACTGTCACAGATACAACCAGACCTTTTAATACAAATAATATGGCTACCTAGAATTTAGGAACAAATGTATGAATGAATATCATTATAAATTTTCTTATAAATTGTTAACTTCACTGTGGTTTCTCTTGCTGACCCCATTCTAGCCTTTTTGTTATAAAAATGCAGCCATGAATCAGAAACTCTAATGGGTCATAGAAATTCGAGAGAATCCCTATCTGTCACTTTCATGTGAGTGATCCTATGTGGCCCAAAAGGAAGTCTCTGCTCCCAGAATACAAATTGAGTTTTCCAAGTATACATCACAAAGCCACACATAGTTCTATTAGATAATATTCACAACACTACTTTGGGCATTCCAGTTGTATGACGTATTCCCACACCCACTTCCAGCTGAAATATATGGGATAAAAGAGGTCTCTAGGTATGATTAAGCTTACAGCAGTTGAAAGAGTCCACTTATTCAAACCATGGTGACCACAGTCTGTATTTATGCTGACAGATGGCTGTCCCACAGTCTCTGAAGGGAATTAGGGGAATTGTCCCATTTCTCACAGGGCCACAGACTATCTCTGAGGCCCCAGGGTCAGAAACTGCTTTCTGTTTTATCTGATGGCATAACTTGATACAGTGAATTTCTAATTGTGACCATCTGATAATCATGGGATAAACACTTTAAACTGAAGATTACAGACAAAGGGACAGAGCCATCTGAAAATACAGAGAGACCCTGGAATATGCTGTACTTAAAAGCACAAAATTCTGGAGTTCAAAACCTTGTGAGCAGGCAGCCAGCATGCCCCCAGGGAGTGTGGTAGTGCTCAGCCTAGAACAAAGCCTGTGATCCACCAGAAAACCAGAACCAGAGCCATAAGAACCTCCCAACCCTCACATAGTTCCAGGGATAGGCAAGGAGGGGTTTGGGATGATATCTGAGTGGTCAACATTCTTGAGAAAAGGAGAAAAGTCAGAGAGCTATGGCAATTCCACACATGCTTCCCATGTCAGTTTCCAAATCCTGTAGGCCAGTCAAGCAAAGCAAGCAAGGCAGACAAAAAGCTCCACCCCCAGCTCTGACAAAATCGGACTTATCTTGATACGAGGACCCAGTGCTCGGGCCACATCCACTATGGAAAGGAAGGGCCTTGGACAGAGCAGCAGAGGGAGGAACCCTGGGAATAGGAGAGCCACAGAGTAACATGTTTCTCGAAAAGCATAAGAGCTCAGTTGCTAGTTGGATTAAGAGAATTAACCCCGTTCTATCAGCAGGGGAAAAAAATGCTATACAAATTTTCTTCAATTTTTCTAATTCAGTGCACACACTGTGTGAAAATTATAAGCCACTTTAAGAAACAAACTCAAAGGGTAGATAAAAAAGGAGAATAGGGCTGGAGAGATGGCTTAGCGGTTAAGAGCTTGCCTGTGAAGCCTAAGGACCCCGGTTCAAAGCTCAACTCCCCAGGACCCACGTTAGCCAGATGCACAAGGGGGCACACACGTCTGGAGTTCATTTGCAGTGGCTGGAGGCCCTGGCGTGCCCGTTCTCTCTGTGTCTCTCTCTCTGCCTCTTTCTCGCTCTGTCTGTCGCTCTCAAATAAATAAATAAATAAAATAAACAGAAAAAAAGGAGAATAAATATGAGTTTCAAGAAAACTCTTTCAGTGGTAGTAGAGATACTGGAGTTTCAAACTGAAATTTTTAACACTATGCATGATATATTTTAAAAAAATAGAGGATGGCTGGAGAGATTGCTTAGTGGTTAGTGCCTGTGAAGCCTAAGGACCCAGGTTCGATTCTCCAGGTCCCAGGTAAGCCAAATGCACATGGTGGCACATGCATCTGGAGTTTGCTTGCAGTGGCTAGAGGCCCTGGCATGCCCATTCTCTCTTCCCCTCTCTCTTTCTTTAATAAATAAAGTTTTAAAAAAAGAGGAAATTTTTCTAGAAAAATACTTAAGGTAACAGTCTAATGGAGAAGTACCGCAAAGATAGATTTCGATTAAATTACATAGAAGGAAACATAGAAGGAAATAACAAAAGTGGTGCCAATGGAAAAGACAAAATGATTTGAAAACCCAAATATTTAATAATAATATTAAATAAATTTAATTGAAAGACTAGGATTATCATATTAAATTTTTAAAAGACAACATGTTGCTTATAAGAAATAAATTTTAAGGGCTAGAGAGATGGCTTAGTGGTTAAGTGCTTGCCTGTGAAGCCTAAGGACCCCAGTTCTAGGCTCTATTCCCCAGGACCCACATTAGCCAGATGCACAAGGGGGTGCCATGCATCTGGAGTTCGTTTGCAGTGAATGAAGGCCCTGGTGCACCCATTCTCTCTCTCTCTATCTGCCTCTTTCTCTCTCTGTCTATCACTCTCAAATAGATAAATAAAAATGAACAAAGAAATAAATTTTAAGTAGGTCAGCCAATGGATAAATGAGCCTTCTTGAGAACAAGAATTTATCCAGAGCTCATAGGATTACATCTACGGAACGGAGACTGAAGGTCTATGCTCTAGAATTTTACAAACTGAAGAGTGTATCTAAAGGAAGGATAGGACTGAAGAAAGAAGCAGAGGAGTGTGTATCACATCAACTGCTGGCCAGGAATTTGGACTTGTTTTTCAATTTTTAATTTTTGAATTTTTCTGCATGTGTGTGTGTGTGTGTGTGTGTGTGTGTGTGTAAGAGTACATCAGTGTCTCTTTCCACTACAGGTCAATGTTCACTCAAGTTCTTAGCATGGGTGGCTGGGGAATTTAAGCCCAGCTAGCAGGCTTTGCAAGCAGACACCTTTAATGGCTGAGCCATCTCCCCAGCCCCATGAATTTATTTTGGAAAGAGTATGTTGTGGGCTGGAAACATAGCTCAGCAGCTAAAGGCACTTGCATGCAAAGCTGGAAGACCTCGGTTTCATTCTCCAGCACCCACATAAAGCCAGATGCAGAATACAGTACATGTGTCTGAAAAAGAGCAGAGGAGGAAGAGCCTGGAATGAGATGTGAGTGAGTGGTGAGAGAATGGGCTACTATTTTAAGTAGAGTTTTTTTCTTTTGGGGGGATACAGAAGACAAAAGGATGGAGGAATTCAGGGCAGAGCAGGGACCAAACTGAAAAGGTAATCAATCAGAGAATGGATTGCCATCAGAAGAGGAGCCAGGTTGTCTCTAAGATTGGCAGGAAAACTGTAACCAAGGACACTGTTAGGTCAGGGGAGTAAGGGTCAGGCAGTGTAAACATCTAAAGTTGCATCAATCAGGCTGCTGTCATTCTCTCCTTCATCTTGACTCTTGTCCTACCTAACATTCCAGCATTTTGTTTAGAGGACAGTTTCTCATTGCTGCTTCCTGCTATGAGAAGTGTGACCAGGTGCTTCAGGGGATGCTGGTGTCAGTGGCTGGCAAGTCCCCTCACAGCAGGTGACAGGGAGTTGAATCTGAAGAGTTGGTACTAAGTGGAAGAGGAATAGCTTTGTAGAAGTTGGTTGAACGAGTGATGGGCAAGACTATGTACCTGGTTTTGGATGCATTTCCAAAGACAGGGGGCTATCAGGAGTAAAAAATAAAAGATATCCGCACTGATTGGCTGAGTCATGGTAGTAGCCAAAGCCAAACAGTTCCAAAGATGCTGCACAGTCCTGAGCACACTGGGGCACAAGGACAGAGTCTGTCCATCAGAGCTTGGAGCTTGGGGCTTGGGGCTTGGAGCTTGGAGCTTGGAGCTTGGAGCTTGGAGCTTGGAGCTTGGAGCTTGGAGCTTGGAGCTTGGAGCTTGGAGCTTGGAGCTTGGAGCTTGGAGCTTGGAGCGTTTTTTGTTTTTTTGTTTTTTTATCTGTAATTCTACTTTACCTGATTGGTTTATATAATAACAACATTCCTTGTTTATAAAGAAACAGGTTCCTCCCTTCTTGGCTGTGATGAGGTCGAGGGCTCGATGGTTCTGAAGGACTTCTGGCGCCAATGAGGTGAGCTGCTGCTGTAGCAGGTAAAGGGCCACAGCAGAGTGTTTAGCGACCGTACTCAGTTCTGTGGAACGTTGTCGGTAAGGGACCAGGCTCTGTCCCAGTGCACCTGCAGTCAGGCCTGTAGCTGCTGTAGAGGAGGCAAGATTTATTTTTATTAGTATACATAAATGGACTGCAACAAGCTCAGCCTTGTGAGATGTACATCCCTTAGGCAACAGGACAGTCTCTATTATCTGCTCATCTGATACAATAGCATATCCTATTATTCAGGATCCCTGTGGGTGGTAAAAGAGCTTCCATCTATATATACCATGTGTGGTCAGGGTCAGAGAGGGGAGACAGTATAATGCTGAGGTTGTGGTAGGTAAGCTTTTCCAAAGTCTCTAGACAAGAGTGTGTAAGCTGCTTAGGTAGAGGTAGAAGGATAGCTGGGTTAAGTGGGGGACAGAAGTCTAAAGCAAGGTTTGGGTTTTCTAGAACGGTAACATGAAAAGTTGAAGTTTGGAAGGGGATAGGTTTTAAGTGGTCTCCATTCAAACCTTTAGCATATCCGGCTTTGGAGGGCGATCCAGGGGACCCAGGTAGATGGAGTTGGATTGTCACAGAACCATCTGAGTATAGACTAACCGCAGATGAAAGGATATAAGATTAAGATTGCAGATTAAATACACAATGTCAAAAGTAGCAGAATTACTACCAGAATTATTACCAGAAATGACAGGCATGATCATCATGAAGATTAGAAATTTACCAAACTAACTCTGATTTTCATTTAGTTTCAGAGCCCTGGTGAGAGTCATCAGTTTTGTTCCTACATTGGAGGATCTGAATTTGAATGTGAAGCAAATAACAATGGCTTTTGTCATTAACAGTAAACTTCTATCAGTGCAGTTTTATGACCATTTTATATTGCTCTATCAACAAACTCAAATTAAGCAATCTGTCAGAAATTAAGTTATTGTAATAAGCATTAAACCTATCTAAATTTTGACCTTTTTTCTAATAGGACTATTTATTTTTATTAGTTTTGCACTCAGTGTATACAGTCACGTTGGTACCATCATTAGCCTCCTCCCTGTCCTCCCCCCTTGGCAGGGACCCATATCCCAAACCAGCCCACTCTCCATTACCAAGCTCCCACCAATTTTGACCTTTTAATTGAGTCTGGTAAGGCAATCTAAAATCAAAGGTGAATTTTGGATTTGTTTTGTAATTTAAAACCTCTCACTACTGTTTTAGCAGATATAAAGAAGCACTTCTGGTTTTAAGGCTGAAAACCTAGAAGTCTGTGTTTAGTAACTTAGACTCACCTTTAGACAAAAACTTAATCCTGATAGAGAAATCTATAACAATCAATCTGATGTACCTTTTCCAGGGTTTGCTTTGATTAACACAAGCCAATTTTATGTCTCATTATTCGTGTTACCCAAGACTATTAAATGGAGTTTTGACCAGATATCCAATAGTTTATGTTTAAATTAAATTGTTTGTAAATGACAGATTTTAGTATTACAACTCATATTGGCCCAAGAATTGTGAGTGAAATTGAGCACACAGTTTACACAGTTATCAGAATATGGAGACTTTCTTGTAACAAAAGTTACAATGAATGAAGTTAGATTATATCTGTTATAAAACCTGAGTTTTAAGCCGGGCCTTTAATCCCAGCACTTGGAAGGCAGAGGTAGGAGGATCACTGAGAGTTCAAGGCCACCCTGAGAATACATAGTTAATTCCAGGTCAGTCTGGACCAGAGTGAGACCCTAACTTGAAAAACCAAAAAAAAAAAAAAAAAAACCTGAGTTATAAACACAATGACTAGTAGAATTAGTATTATAAAAGAAAAATCAGTAACTAATAAATAAATCTTAATCTTATTAAGAGTCAAATTTTCAGTAGTTAAAAGTTTAACATAGAGCACTACCAACTTAAATATTTGAAGGCATGTCACCATAAATTTTAGACTTTATAACCTGTTGATTTGATACTTTTATCTTTTGTTAATAATCCTATGAAACACATTTTTTATTTTACTATTATTATTATCATTTTGGTTTTTTTTCGAGGTAGGGTCTCACTCTAACTCAGGCTGATCTGGAATTCACTCTGTAGTCTCAGGGTGGCCTTGAACACATGGCAATCCTCCTACCTCTGCCTCCCGAGTGCTGGGATTAAAGGCGTGTGCCATGAAACACATTTTAAAAGCATCGATTTGTAAATGCAGGTAAAACTTGATAAATACCCTGAAGATAATATAACACCCCTGGAAATGGTTTTGTTAGTAATGATAAATCTGAACTATGATATAATTAACTAAGATTACATGTCCACGTATTTGTTAAATCATAAAATTCCAACTTGTTGTAAAGCCTAGTGAGATCTGGTTGTTGCTTGTTGGTTATGTTTAGTTTAAGTCTGAGATCTGTATTCTAAGAAGACTTTAGTGATCTTAAACATGAGAGAAACTGAGACAGAACCAAATTTATATGCTGCTTGTCATTTTCTCTTTCCTCACCCAGAGGCAAAAGTCCAACTTGCCTAAAGACAAGCTGTGGGTAGCACACGGTTTTCAATGAGCTTGGGGTCTGACTTGGGGGGCCAACTCATATCTCAGAACTCAGCTTACCATGAATTTAAATAGCATATCACAATTAGTACAATTTACATCACAATAAAGTAGAAGCGATCATTAACTAGTATCTCTAAACATTAAGCAAAACTATCCGTTCCTAGCTTTTAGCCTTTACCTGGCAGACTTTAGGATCCAGCTCGTTCTCTGAGCCTGATGTGTCTGCTTGTGGCATGGGATTTCTCTGCCATCTTCCTGCTGCTGTTTGTCATCTAGCATGGGTCACAGCCTTGTGGTGCTTGCGTGTCCCATGCGCAGCATACCCCCATGGGCAGAGTCTAGCGTGGAGCCCCGTCAGCGTGACTGTGCGCGCTGCTGGAATCTATGTCCCACAGCACTGCTGCAGACAGCAACCAGCGCGCCACAACCTGTGTTTCCCACGGAGCAGCGATGGTCACTAGTATCTGAAATTCAGGTTAATGTTCAATCTTGCAATCATGCACTATCACTTAGAGTTTAAAAAAAAAAAAAAACAGTTGCTCCCTAGTTATTTTCATTAAGTTTTGTTCTATCTAAATGGGGTCAGTCTTTGCTAGAAGAATCTGGTGAATAGGGCAAGCAGAGCAGGGAGAAGGACAGCTGTGTAGAGTGAAAAAAAATGTTTGAATATAGGTTTTTCAGAACAATCGTCTTTTCGGTGGCAGAAGTTGTCTAAACCAGTAAGAATTTGGAAATCAAAAATACTGTTTTCAAGCCATACGGACCCATTGTCCAATTTATATCGAGGCCAGGCTGTGTTGCAATAAAAGATGAGATTGGTGAGGTTTGATATCATCCTGGAACCTTAATTTCTTTACGTTTTAAGGAGGCAAGCTGGTGGGGGGTGGAGGGTGGTAATGGGGACAGTTTTGGAAGCCTGATTTCCCATTGCAGATGAGAGGGAGGAGGGGTCAGGAGGAGGCTCTCATAGAAGGAAAGGAGGGAAATGAGAATAAGAGTGAGAACCAGAGCTCACGCTGGGTTTTCATGGAAAAGCATCACTATGGCCTGGCCTGTGAGGGTGAACAGGGCCTTCACCTACCACGTAAGCAAAGGCTGCTCAGGTGGGGGTGACAGGTGTTTAACCTCTCAGTGGGCAAGTTGGGGTGCACCTGGCAGCGAAGGGCAAGATCTCAGGAGGAGAAGGCAGTTGGTTTTGTTGTTATGGTTGTTGTTTGTTTTGTTTTGCTTTTTATGTTCTTGGCAGCAGTGGTGGTGGTGGTGAGGGTCCTGGCCGTGGGCACACAGATCAGGGTGGCTCAGGAGACCAAGCCAGGACATGTAAGTCAGAGTGGCTCAGTGCCCCTCATGGCCAGGGCAGTGTGGCGCTCAGAGCTGAGGCTGAGGCAGCTATGGATGTGCACCCAGTGGCTGAGAGTAGGTGAGGAAGCTCTGCGGGGAGGGGAAGGAAGGAAGAAATTCTCTGCTCCAAAGAGCATGACTGAGGCAGCTTGGCAGAGAGGAGAAGTGCAGGGGGGAGAAGGACGAGGAGGGGGAAGGAGGAATGTGGAGGAGAGGGTCAGCTCCTCTCCAACAGCAGCCAAGGAAGCGCAGCCAGGAGAAGCAAGAGGAGGGGGAAGGAGGAATGTGTCCCCAAGCTGGCAAACTGAGCAGAAAGTTGCTCCTTAGGGCTCGGTGGGCTGGAGAAAGAGAGAGAGAGAGTCACGAGGTATCAAGAGTGCATCTTTCTCAAGACCTGGGAAGCCCAGAACTGGGTCAGGCGTGTGGCCTGGTGTACCAGTATGGCTTAGAAAAGACAGAGAGCGTGTGGGAGTATATCCCCAGGAGCAGGCCAACCAGTGACAAGCACTTGCCAAGAAGAGGATGAGAGAAGGAGAAGGAGTGAAGCCAAATCATGGTGCATGAGAGAGAGGCACCAGGCAGAGATGGTCCTTCAGAGTGTCAGTGGCATCTCAGCAGTCTTTTCTATGAAAAAGAGCTCCAACCACCCGAGAGGAAAACCGGGAGATTCCTACCTGAGTCACAGCACCAGAGGTGAGGTTTGTGAAAGACCAGATAACACAAGACCACCCTGAGGCAGGGAAAGAGGTGTTTACTGGGGGCCTGAGTTTCTAGGCCCTCTCACAGGAGGAGAGAGAGGAAGGGAGAGGGACAGGAAGAGGGAGAGAGAGAGAGAGGGAGGGAGGGAGGGAGAGAGAGCAGCCAGTGTGTGTCTGTATGGTTTGGGTTTTTATAGTTTTTCTTTTTGGGAAAGAAGACAAAAGGACTGAGGAATGCAGGGGAGAGGAGGTAATCATTCATAGAATGGATTCCATCAGAAGAGGAGCCAGGCTGTCTCTAGGATAAGATCAGCGTGAAAACTATGGATGAGGGCACTGTTAGGTCAGGGGAGTAAAGGTCAGGCAGTGCAAACATCTGAAGTGGCATCAGGTGGGCTGCTGTCATTCTCTTCCTTTATCTTGACTCCATTTTGGGACTCTTGTCCTACCTAATCTTGGTAAGTAATAATCTGAAGAAGTGATCAAATTAGTCAGGTAGAGGCTTTTACCTATCAGAGATATTGATATGAGAGAAATCAAATCCTTTACCTCCCTGGAGTTTGCATTCTATATCAATATTGGGAAAGACACAGCTCTCGCCTCAAAGGGGAGAAGAGATAGTTTGTTCTCGGGCCGAGTATGAGCGACCATGGCCCAGAAACACAGATTTAGGTGACCCCAAATGTGTTAGCACTTTCATAAAGGTTTTATAGTTACAGAACAAAAAGAAAATCATAAAGCGAGGCACTTTTCAAATACATTGGTTGGCCATTACTTAGGCCTCAGATGCTGTCTCATGTCATTTTAGCCCATGGATTGTTGGAAACTGAGGTGTTCTTTCACTTCAAAAAGGATTGCACCTGATCAACTGATAGTCAAATAGATGTTAGTTAAGACACAGAGGTGGGCAATAATTGGCTACTAAGGGGTTAAAGGTAGCCCAAGGTAATTTGGCACTGACTTGCAGCATTCCATCTCTCTGTGACCACAGGAGCTTCTTCAGTCCATTCAGCCTTGCTGGAAGTGGGTGCAGCAGATAGAGCTGTTTTCTGGGAACCTTAGTTCACAGTTACTAGTTTGACCACAGTGTTTCATACAGCCTTGGTAAGTAATAATTTGAGGAAGTGACGATATTAGTCAGGTAGAGTCTTTTTACCTGTTAGAGATACAGATATGAGAGAAATCAAATCCCTGCCTTCCTGGAGTTTCCATTCTATACCAACATTGATTTTTTCAAGTCATTTAGAGAAGTTCTGATGGAATGAATAAGATTATAAACTGGTAACAAGAGATAATAGATAACAAAATATACAATGAATTCAAAAACTAATGGGTTTTTCCAAATGTTATTTTAAGAAAGAAAAAAAAGAAAGGAAAGTATATCTTCTGTAGAGTATATATATTCTATTGAGAAAAATGCTGGTGCAATTTGATAAAGAGATGTAACCCCCTAAAAATGTTATGTTAACGTTAGCAGTGATAGATTGATGGAAAATAAGCTCTCATGGAGGAAACATTGCTACTCACAGGAGCAGAGGCAGAGTGAGACAGAGCCTTGGGCTCCAGGTGTAGCCAGATATTCTGCCACATCCTCTAAGCAAGCAGAAACAATGTTCTTTAGAAATATTTGAGAGTAGACCTGTTGAGCACTTGACTGTATAAGCCCAAGCAGGTAGGCTGAGGAAAGTCAACATGAACAGGCTCGCCATACAGGGTCACGTGAGCTAGAGTTGTATCTATCTAGCCATAGCATTAAAATAAGAAACCCAAACACAAAATACCATACTAAATTGTAAGATATGACTATTTGGGAATGATTTTCATCTTATACTTAGAGGTTTTTGAGTGTAACAAAAATACTATTACATGTAGTAACTTGAATTCTAGCATATTTTAATAATTAAATAACGCATTTTTTAAAAAATACTAATGCTGTCATGCACATGAATATGCTTTTTCTACAAAATCAGTCTGTGAAAACTTTCCTACTTGAGCCTGGCATAATGGCGCACCTCTGTAATCCCAGCACAGGAGGCAGAGGCAGGAAGTACACGAATCTGAGGACCGTGCGGACTGCAGAATGATCTGCTATCTCTAAACCTAAAGGTCAGGGCTGGACACCTGAGAAATAGAGCACTGAAGTAATGAGAACTAGCTTTGCATTTCACCTCCAACAATTCAAACAAAAAAATCCCATTTTAATTTTAACTAGATTTTCATATTTTTATCTTTACTAAGTAGTCAAAATTACAACTTATTTTTTATGTTTACTGTAGTTACAGATTACTGATAAATATGTGTTGATGAGAAAGCGAGAACATTTTCACTGTCTCTTTCTCTTCAGGTTCAGTCATTCTAGCTGTGATCCACTGATCCTCAGGACAAGAAAGCTAAATGCCATGTTCTCATGTCTGCAGTTAAGTGCCTTTAACCACTGAGCCACCTCCACAGCCCTAATCCTCTCATTTGTGAATGACACTCTCAATTCAATCATGCTAAATTAAAAGAAATTTTCATTTTCTTAATTTTCTTAGTCTTAGTTCAATCTTTAGCTTTGCTTTTCTGACACTGTTACTATTGGTTGAGCCAACTCATACAAATAGAAAGGGATGACTGCACTATTCCAAATACTTGGAATTATATTTTATTCTTAATGCAATCAAGTATTCCTGGGTAGTCTACAGTTGCACCCAGACACCAGTGTATCCGGCAGATCCATGTACTGCTAATTAGACACAGAGAACACCAAAAACACGTACCAATCTTTGCTGCATTTTCTGAGGTTTTCTTCTTTCTATTCAGAGCACATCATTGCTCTGCAAATGAGCATCCATCTGCTCCAGAGGAAAGAAATCCTATGCTCCTTAGTTCCTGTTTTCCCATTAGTCCAGACAAGAGAGGAGATGAGTTCTAGACTCTGCTTTTGATTTATGACAGACATGAACACATTGACACAAGGAAAAGTGCTGTTTTAATTTTACATGCTGCAATAAACAGACATACATATGTTCAACTTAAGATAGAGTCATAAAAGTGACTAACTAATGGTTCTGAAAATAGAATGAAAACACACATAAAAGTTCCATTTTTAATAGCATTGTTCAGAATGCTACCTTGCAAAATTAATGATAGATTTTTTTTTAATGTATAGAGTCTTGAATCTAGCCTTTCTAAACTAGCTATTCACATGGAATTTTTCTCCATTACTATAGACTAATACTAATAAAATTGAAACAATATGCTATGGATTTTTTTTCAAAATAATTTATTTAAAAGTAGTTTTAGTCACACAGTATAGTAATGATTAATACTATATCTTCCTATCTACCTATCTCTATGCATGCATGGCCTTTCTAATTATTAACACTGGACACTTGTTATAATGGATTAATTTAGGATATCACACAGAATCCACATTTTACATTAGGGCTCATTCCTGGTGTATTTTCTATGTGTCCAACACATGTTTATGCATCATTATGGTAACATGCAGATACCACAGCCCCTGATCACTGTTTATGGTACTTATACTTCTTCTTCTCCAAGATGGCATATAGTTGGAATTGTATAGTATATAGATAGTTCACACTGCTACTTTTACCAATATTTATTTAAATTTCTCTGACCTTTTTGGTTTGATGGCTCATTGCTTTGGATCTTGAGTTATTTTCCATTGTCTGGAGGTACCGCTGTTAACTTACGCATGTATCTCCTTAAATGCATCTTGGTTGTGTGAACCAAATTTCCCAGGAATCAGCTGTACCTGCTGTACTTACCTCCAGCAAGGCAGAATGAACTAATCAACTTTATGTGATCACAGAGAGATGGAATGTTGCAAGTCAGAGCCAAATAATCTGGGGCTGCCTTTTAGCCCCTTAGTAGACATTTATTGTCCACCTCAGTGTCTGACCTAACATCAATATGACTATCAGTTGATCAGGTATGATTGTTTTTGGAATGCAAGAATGGACCCCCCAGCTTCCACCAACCCAAGGGCTAAGAATGTCATCAGACAGCATCTGAGGCCTATGGTAGAGATTCCCCCCTCCCCTTGCTTTGCTATAGCCCACCTACCTGATACCTTGATTTATAACTTTCTTTGCTCTGTGACTCCAAAACCTTCATGAGATTGTTAACACATTAGAACATGGAATTTGGAATAACCTAAATCTGTGTTTCTGGGCAATGGTCACACATATTGGCTCCAGAGTCAACTATCTCTTATCCCCTCTGAGATGAGAGCTGTGTCTTTTGCATCCACAGTTGCCTCTGAGTTTAAACAACTATGCGGGGAAATTCTATAACTATCCTGTTAGGTCAGGACAAAATGGAGTCACCGAGGACAGCAGGAGGGCAACAGAGACATAAGAAGTGGGTCATTCATATTCCCAGGGAACCACCCAGCCATCATCCCTTCCTTGCCTAACAATGCCCCAGATCCAGGTTTCCTGCCTCCTTATCTCCCACCTGGTAATTGTTCTGTTCTCACACCCTAGCTGTTTCCCTTCCTCACCATCCCCCAAATGAAGAACTCTATATAAACCACTGTCTGTAATCTCAAAGTTGACTGCTCCGCTCTTGAGAGTTAGTTCTGGCAGCTTGTATCTCCCAGAATAAAAACTTCCATCTTTGCCTCAGAGTGGTCTCCGTGATCTTGGTCACTCCTGAACCTTATGTATCCACTGGGCAGTTTTACTGTTGACTTTTCAGTGAACACTGAGGATGTGATCACTGGGGTCACATTATAAGAGTCTGTTTTGTTTTGAAAGAGCTGGCAAATAGGTCTCCATGCTCCTGGGCCGTTCTGCATATCCATCAGTGACTGATGGAAGTTCTTACTGCCACTAGCACATCCCCACTTGCATTGGGCTGTTGCCTTCCTCCCCTGGGTGCAGAAATCAGGGGCTTTGATGTTTGAAAATAGGGTGAGTGGGTGACTCTAACTCTAACCTAGCTGCTTTTGAAAAGAGAAAAAAATATATTTTACCCTCTGGACAAAGATTAAAAAATTTCAAAAAGTAGGCTTAAGCAAGAGGGTTCTACTAATCAGGAAATCAACAAAGCTACATAGGGCTCTGTAACCATGTCAGAAATAGGTACACCCACCCGTACTTCTAAAGGTATAGTTTGATTAGGAGCTGGTGCACAAATGAGGGCAGGTGTGAGAACACTAGTTACATGGAGATGAGCATAAGTGAGTATGAATAAACTAGAGATCATTGAGGCTATTTTAAACAAACTTTTAAATTTAGTCTGTAAGATGAAAGTACCAAAACATTCTATGTAAGCTGATGCCACACAAGGCAATCAACAAAGTGAATCATGAATCATGGAGACATAAATGCATTTCAAATAAAATTTACTTCATGGCATCCTCAGACTTTAAAATAAACATATTTTCAATTAGATAAAGACAGACATAATGTCTATTAAATTTGTACCCAGATGTAAAAAGAAATAAACAAAAGTAAAATTATATCAAGTTAACAAAATACAAACTATTAGAAATAGAGACAGTTAACACAATAGTTTAGAAAACAAAGTGTGCAAATGATGGGATAAACGTCATTAGTTATGATCAAATAATCACTGCATTTGAAGCAAAGACTGGGGAATTCACTTAGAAGGAAGGCAACAGAAGTTTGATTATCATATATTGTCTATTGCTCTAAAATGTTATACTATATCCCATAAATAGATGAAATTACAGCAATTATAAAATTATATCAATTTATATTTTTTAAAGATATAAATATGTGGAAGTATAATTACAAGGCATAAAGTTGGCTAATAACCCACAATATACCTCTAAGAGCAGTTGCAAAAAAGAAATAAGGAAATGGGAAAGAAGAAAAAGGGGAAGGGGCGTATAAGGGTGTAGCATATGCTCAACATACAAGAAATACATGCTTTTATTTTTTTAAGCTTGATTGGAGGCATCATGCTGGGCGGAAAAAAGCCACCCCCAGTACCAGGGGTGGGCTGTCTCCCTAAGGAGATCAATGAGGTCACCTAAACAAAATAGGCTGTTGCCACTTTTGTGGTTTCCCACTAGAGCTAAATTGTAAAAGCCCGTTGCTGCAGGTAACATAGGCTTTGGATACAGAGCATGGAGAAATCAATCTGTAACTAGCGTGAAACTTTGTCCCTGCTGGCTAGCTTTCATGGACACAGAAAGTGCTTGGCGGGATGCTAGAGCAGAATTGTTAGCAACAATCTTACCCAACTGCGGACCATGCAGGCTACTGATCTTCCAAGCAAGATGTGCCCAGTGGTTGAGTAGTGGCACGACTGTTATGGGATAATCAACTGTCTTCTGATTGTATTTGAGACCTTCACAGCAGGAGGGAATTCACTCCTGGTATTGCAAA
This sequence comes from Dipus sagitta, assembly GCA_036346955.1. Classification (NCBI taxonomy): domain Eukaryota; kingdom Metazoa; phylum Chordata; class Mammalia; order Rodentia; family Dipodidae; genus Dipus; species Dipus sagitta. The sequence continues at coordinate 40,319,724 of CM070784.1, forward strand.
CCTGATCAGAATCTCATGGTTGGGGAAGTCATAGGTCAGAAAGGGGAAGTTATTACTATTGTTTTGTTGATTAAACATTTTGTCAAAGTCTAAATGTTCATGCTTCTACCCATAGATTAGTGCTGCTCTTAGCCCTAGTCAGAGAAACTCCTTTTAGCAGTGGACAACAGTTACTTGAGTGCTTGAGAATAAATCATTGATGAAGGCTCAACCCTAAATTGGGAATCTATATCAAACCCTCCCCTTGCCCAGAATTGTAGAAAGTAACAGAAGAGCAAGAAGAAAGAATTTAAGAGTCAGAGGAAGGGGTGGAATACACAGAGCTCAGTCCTCTGCGTACTGCTGGCGAATTCCCGGTAGCCGTGATTATTTGTGCAAGTCCTACACAAAACTTGGAGAGGACCAGAGGCCACAGCCTCCCTGAGGACAGGAGGCAGCTAAGGTTTGCTAAGTGGGAAGATACCACAAAGCCACACCACCCCTCCCCCTGAGTATGGACAGGAAGTTACTGCTTGCCAGGGGGAGGTCTTGTCTTTAGTGGTATATAGCCAGCCACTTGTCAGTTGTGAAAGTTGCTGTATATAAAATCCCCTCTGAGTAATCCTAATTAAACTCTTTGGTTCACTGGACAGAAAAAAAAAAAAAAAACATGGAAGTAGAGAGGGGACTATCTGGGAAAAGGAAGAGGATGCGTGGGAAAGGGAGAAGAGTGAATAATGGGAGTGACTAGGATCAAAGCACATTGTATACATGCATGAAAATGTTATAAATAAACCCCTTATTATGTATTACAACAGGCTCATGAAACCTGTCAAAAGGAAGAAATGTTTGAAGAAATAAAGAATTAGAACTTTATCAAAGTAGTCATGAATCACTAAGCTAAAAACATTTACAGCACTGACTGAACAAGTGATTCTAAAACTTGCCACAGATAATTCACAAACTCCAGAAGTAGATCATTTAGAACAGTAGCAAAGTTCGTATTAACAACAGGAAGGTCAAAAGACAATCAAGTAATAGCTACGAGATGCTGACGGAGAGAAACCATCAACCCAGAATTTAAACTCAAAATGTTTCCAAAGGATAAAGTAAGATAAAAACATTTGCCAACTTACAGAGAAAAATAAAACATCACAACAAAATGTCTTCCTGACATAACAAACTGTATCCAGAAGGAAAATGGGGAACTCAAGAGGAAAATGTGATGTTTTAAGTAACAGTAAATTTGATTAAGTGTAAAATCTAGTAACTTTTAATGTGTTTTCCAGGAGGCGATATGAAAATGGACACTTTTAGAGGCAAGCTCAAATCATGTGGAGATTAGAAAAGAATACTAAAATATCTTCAACTGTGTTCTAATTATTATAAATATAGTCAAGTCTGCATGGTGAATTTTTAATTAAAATTTTATGTTAATAATGCATAGTTTTCAAGTGGGAAACAGAACAGCAGAAACCACTCATTGAATTAAAGAAAATAATGAGTTTTTTTTAAAAATATAAAAGTAGGAAAGAAAATCATGATGCTGAATGTAAACATCACGTACCCTGGCATAAATATACCAATCCCCCCACAATCAGCTGTCAGCTCACCGTTGCCTCAGTAGCGGGAAACTTTTACTTTGGGGTGATGCAAACACGTTTCTCCCCAAGATGGGGCACAGACGACAGTCCAAAGGACAATTACACCAAAACCAGTTTGGATGAATGTTGTAGTCAGCTTCATATTGCTGAGATGAACTTCCAGACCAGACACAGTTTATGGGAGGAAGGGATTTACTGATGCTTACAGATCCAGGGGAAGTTCTACAGTGGCAGAAGCTGGCCCCATGTACCAACTCGATGCAGAGGGAGAAAAAAAAATCACCACCAGCACCACAAGCAAGCACACCCTGGGGACCCCAGGCTGAGCTCAAGCACTCTGCGTACCTTAGGTTAGAATTCGGTCATCCCCAGTAACACCTTAGGGCTGGGTCCCAGGATCTGCCCACAGCAGGACACCTCTTCCAGTGAGGCGGCTGGAAGTCCAAGTTATTTCCAAGCTTAAATAAAACATTTCAGTCTACCTGAGGGACATAAATTCAAATTACCACAGTGAACAAATGAGCTTTGGGGAGGGGTTACTTACAAAGCAGAGTGAGGGGTTGCTTACAGGAGAAATGGACTCACAGGCAACTGCATCACTGAAAAGCCCACCCCAACCTCGGTGACGACACGTGGAAGCTACGTCTCTGTGCAACCAGAAAGTAGCTTGGATGGTCCGAGTCTCTGGCACATCACACAATTTGCCTGCACTTCAATCAGTCTCCTCTGCAAGCAGTTGTTTGCCCTTTATATAGCCTTAAAGTAGGATCTCACAACACTTTCCAAGACTAATTGACCTCCAGGGTCTCTGGAGCTTCCTTCCTGCTCACCTCTCCAGGAAGAAATGTTTTAGTCTCTAAGTGACATAACTTTGGTGAGTGGTGGGCAGCTGTGTAATCTGTAAGTTTTATGTCTCCCAGTCGTGACTTCCTCAACCAGAGCCTCCTTTTCCTCCTCAGGAGAGAATGTATCAGCTGGGAGGAACCTGATACCCAACAGCATCCCAGTAGTTCTTCCACTGCTTCATGCATTTCTGCCACCCAGTTTGAAATATGACACTAAGCATGTGGGGTAGAAACGGCCACTTGCTGAGTGCTGCATTATGGTAGGTACTGATTGCTCCCAGAGCCCAATTTCTTCCTCAATGGAACAAAATGTCCCAGACAAGACCCAACCCACGAAGAGTGGTATGAAGGAGGAAATGTTAGGACAGAATAGAGATTGCCCTTGGCAACCTTAGCGCGCAGCTGTCTTCCGTGCACCTGCATAGCTAACGGCCACGTTTGCTTTCGGAAAGCCCCTGCTTGCCTGCGGCGGTGGAATCCACCCTGCTGCTGGAGTGTGAGGTGAAAGGGAAGATTGAGTTCAGGGTCAGAGTTTCTTTGGGAGTGACCCCAGCTTCAGTCTCCTGGTAAATAAACTGTTCTCTTCCACTCTTATTGGTGTTGGAGTAATCATTCCAGAGAAATTCCTGCAACACACGGCCACGCCACTGTGTTCTTACCAAGGGTGTACAAAGGGAGGGAAATGGAGTTTATCCTTTTTTTTGTTTTGTTTTGGCTTTGGTTTTATTTATGTGTATGTGTGTGTGTTTGTTTTTGTTTGTTTGTTTTTTGTTTTTCAAGGTAGGGTTTTACTCTACTAACCTGGCTGACCTGGAATTCACTCTAGTCTCAGGGTGGCCTCGAACTCACGACAATCCTCCTACCTCTGCCTCCCGAGTGCTGGGATTTAAGGCATGCACCACCATGCCCGGCTCCGGTTTATCCTGTTATGGTCATAGTTTCCAGAACCACATCTTCTGGCTAGAAATGGTAAGTCTGGAGCAACCTGAAAAGTTACCCACTGAGGATCCAATCCCTGGATGGCTTCATGGAGCAAGGACTGTTTTTTTGCCCTGGACTGTCAAGTAAAACGACCAACCTATTTTGGATAAGCCACATAACTTTGTGACCTTTTAGTTAGAGTGTATGTGTACATATCCTACCAAATTCATTTCTGTATTAAACAAAGATATTGATTGGGTTCAAAATAAGGCCAAAATGTTTATTGGAATAGTTTTCGATAATGTCATATGAAAGGATTTAAACCAATTGCTTTAAATTGAGAAAAGATTTTTACTCAAATTCTAAGTAATAAAATCGTGTCACTTAATAAACATGCTGTTTGTTTTAGTGACCTTTTATCACTGTGACAAAACATCTGAGGTAATCATTGCAAAAGCAGAAATGCTTTCTTTTAGCACACTTCCGGTGTTTTAAGCCCATCATTTAGCCCTATTTCTTTAGGCTCGTGGAGACATAGGATATAACTTCCCAGGTCATTCCTGACTTATCATTTCCAGACATAAGATGGAAGTGAACCCAGGGTATGCACATGGAGGTCAGAGGACGATGTTTGGCTCCATACGCAATAGCCCGCCTCATTTGAGACACTGAGGGTTTTTCTATATCTTTCTCTGCTACTATTCTTTCTGCTGTACATGCTAAAAAGTTTCCTGTATTTGCCTCCCATCAGGCTACAGCTCTCGGCTCTTTATGTAAGGTCTGAGGATAAATCTTAGATATCAAGCGTGAGTTGCAAGAACTTTATCCACTGAGCCATCTCCCCAGGCACACATTTCCCCTTTTAATTTGATTTATTGCAGGCATTTGCTTCAACAATGTAATCCTGAAAAACAGAAAATGAGTACACACTCTGGAACATGCATATCTGCAGTCACACACTGGAATACATATACACATGCACACAAGTGAATACATGAAAATGTTCGTTTTTGTATGAGTTTTGGGGTTTCCAATCCATTTTGAGCTAGTCCCATTTCTTTGGGCCTGTGGCAAGGTGACACATCATGACAAGAGATGGGGAAAGCCGCTATCTGATAGAAGAGGACAAGAAAGCAGAGGAGGAAGTGCCTGGAGTCCCAGGACTCCCTGCAAAGGCGCGCACCCAGTGCTCTAACTTTCAGTAAGGCTCTTCTCTTTACTCTCCTTCCAACAGAGCCACAGGCTCATGGCTAAGCCTGTAGCTCAGAATGTCATGTCAACCATGGCAGAGGAGTGACGACAAACCACAACTTCAGCCCTTGGACTTTCTTGCATCACCAAAGGGGTGAAAAAAGAAATAGAAAAGCATTTGTGGATATCATAAGCTCAAAGAATGGCGTGGAGCTGTTTCCTCTGAATTAAAACATTCCATGAAGGCTGGAAAGGTAAACAAAGCTCCTGAAACTTAACAGGGCTCCCAAGCTCACCCCCCTTCCTGAGATAAGCCGAAATAACAATAATGACTGGGGAAAGGAGACTGACTGGCCAAGCTTCCTGCAGGTCATCTAGAAGTTCCAGGGTTTAGCTGTCATAAGTAGTTAGCCATGTTCCTGTGAGGGTCCCCTGACCCATATTACTATAACCAAACCCCACCAAACTTACTACTTCGCTTGGCTAGGCTTATTTTTTTTATCTGTCATTGTTGCTTTATCTGGCATGACTAGATATCTGCTCATGTCTCCCCAGGAAATGTCACAGAACACAGAGGTATTAAGAACTAATTATTTCAACTGTTTGTGAATGCATGCAAAATAGGTCACCACCTATTTAGCAAGAAAAGCATTAAGTTGTTATGTGTTATACTAAGATGCTCATTCTGAAAATTGTCTCATTTCTTAATGATGTCTATAGCGAAATGGAAATGTGAACTGATGGCTTTGTGTTTGTTTTCAGAGGAGGGAAGGCCCGTGTTTCAGTGTTGGCACTGAGCTGTAAATTAAAGTAAATAGCACCACACATTTAGGGATCAGTTTTCATATCTATAATGAGAATTTAATGCTGATTTCCTAGTGATGTTTTTATTAGATTCCTGTATTTACTGTACTGAATTCCTATGCACCGGGGGCTTAGAGTAACAAAGCACAACTGTATTATCTCACAGTGCTGGATACCAGGTTTAGGGAGCTCAGCACAAAGACAATGGCAAAGCTTCATTTCTCTTGGAGGTGCCAGAAAAGTGACTCCACTGCCTGCCGCAATTCCAGCCAGTGCCTGGCACGGACTCGTGTCTCCTTCTTCCATCTTCACAGTCAGCAGCAGCTCGGCCACGATGTGCTCATGCTTGTTAGAACACATGCACCCAGCTGCCCGCGCCGAGCTGATGCAGCGTGGACACAACTTGCCCTCTTATCTGTGTGACTTCCTGTCTCATGCAAACCCCAGCTCTCAATGCAGCAGTCAGCCTCCTGTTTCTAATGCGCCTGGGTTAAGGCCCTTGTTCTGTCTACTGCCTCTGCGGCTCCTCGCACCGAGACTGCCGCACGCTCTTCCCCACAAAGCCTGTAACAGCAACAGGCTGCCTCTGTCCTCTGGAAGCTGAAGGCCCTGCCAGGCTTCAGGTTCTCCCTTCAGACTTGGCCCTGGTTTGCTACCCCTGCTATGACACCATGCAGGGCTAGCAAGCAGAACTCGAAAATTAGACAGCCATATTTCTTACAAAACTCAAGAATGCTAAGATGAATAGTTGAAGGTATGAAGTAGAAAATAATGACAGGAGGGAAATGAAGAAAATACTTTTCCTTAAAGAAAGCAAACCATTTCGGCATTCCTCTGTACAGAACAGACCTTTGTGCTCTGTCAGTTTCTCTTTCAGCTTTGCGTATTACCAGATCATATCGACTTTAGTTCTGAGCCTCTGTGTGTTCATGTATTACAACCCTCGTATTTACATTGTTCCTACCCAAACAATGCCATCACCTGACTTAATAGCCACATACGCAAAATATGATTTGCTCTGCGTTCTAGCCTACTCAAGGCTTTCGAGAATTAAAAAATCAACATACTGGGTGTTATCATCTGTTTGCTGAAGTCTAACAGGGGAGCAGTGGTGGTTTGAAGGTAATGTCCCACAGCCCCAAGCATTTTTAATTAAGATTAAGTTTCCCACTTAAGTATCCAGCTAGAGAAGGTGTGTGGCTGGGGCTGGATCTTGAATCTAGATTATTATTAGATTCCTACCTGTGTGTTCAGGGTTAGTTTGTGCTTTCAGTGCTGGCTGTTGTCTCTCTGCTGTGGATGTATGATGAAGTGAGCCAGCTTCTTCTGCCATGATGGAGCGTCCCCTGAATTCTATAAGCCTGAAATAAACCCTTTCCTCCCATAAGCTGCTTCTGGTTGGGTGTTTTTTTTTTTCCAGCAACAAGAAGATGACAGCAATAGGAGTATATATATATATATATATATATATATATATATATGTGTGTGTGTGTGTGTGTGTGTGTGTGTGTATTTAATGCGTAAAATAATGTAATAATGAAATGATTTCTCATCTCTCACTTTCTTCCTCTTCTCTTCCCTCATAATCTCTTCCTATTATTTTAATTGTTTTTATATCTTTCAGTTGAAAATTTAATGTAACATGTTTACTTCACTTCCCTCTCTCATTATTTTCTACTCTCTACATTTAAATATTCACTTTAGAATTCTTGAATTTTGTGAGAAGCATTGCTGTCTACTTTCAGTTGCTGCGTGCCAGCCCTGCATGCTGATTGTTTGTGTCTCCTCACCAGAGTCACACACCATCACATGTCCTCTACTGAGTCTTTGCTCTGTGACCTTCAGGACACTTCACTTGTAAAACATGGACAGTTTGCACTACTATGTTCTCTCCAGATGAGGAGTTTTTCTCTTGAGGCACTAAGTATTCTGACAGGTCAGCCTGTGCAGAGCTCAGAACACCTTCTAGTGGTTGTTTCATCTCACTAGGTTTTGAGGTATTACACGTGTCCTGTGGATAAAAATGCCTCTTCACTTTAGATAGGGAATCAAGGACAGACCAAGTAACAATTCCACGAGAGTGTCGCTGGGCTGGCCAGTGTGTTTACTGGTGTGACATATGGGCAAGGGTTGAAAAGCCTGCGTCAGCATGGGTGACACTGAGTGCATGTTTTGCAGGCAGCTTCTGGTCAGAGCACGTCCTCTCCCCAGCCACTGTTCCTGCTTCTATAACCCTGGGGAGAGGATTTGCGGGTCTTGCCAGTGTCAGGAGCTTCCTGACACTCTTCAGGTTCTGCTGACTTCTTGAGGCTTAAGGACCTCCTTCTGGGAGGGAATGTTTACATTCCGGGGGAATAGCCATATAACAAGGGGAATGCTTCTTGGCGGGTTTTCATATTCTAAAGTTTTTCTCACATGTTTGAAGACCTCCCGTGGGGAAAGAATTTCATCAACTCCAAACCTGAACAGTGTGCAGCAAAGTAGAACTCTGTCAAGATTATAGCGAACCAGATCAGGTGCAGACAACTGACATGGGTAAACAGTACACAACACGGCGCTGAGGCTGAGCTGACAACTCTTAGAGGTGCCCATAACATGCAGTGAAATCAGGCAGAGATGAGCATTGCTTCAGGCATCTGATCAATGTGGAGTACCAGAGTAGATTGTTTGAAATAGGAAACAAGTGTTCTTTACAGCAAGAACTGCTTTAAGGAATACCGTTTCCCTATTCAATCCATTAAGCAATGTAATTCTGATAGAAATTAGGGGCAAGGCCATACTTTGCAGGGAGTGAGCTAGGGACACGTGCCCAGAACAAATGCAAACAAGTCTGACTCAAGATGGTGACGAGAAACAGCTTTCTGGTTCTTCCACCCTCAGTCTTTGTGGACTGTTTTCCCCATCCACAAGAACTTTCCAAGTGCTCTCCTCCTTGACCCAACAAACGAACAAGGTCCTCTATATACATGTAGACTAAGCCATTAGATGTTGTCCCAACTGGATGACTAATGTACATCTTTGAGGCCATAGGAAAACCCTGCTCCAGTTTCTATGTGGGTTACAAATTCAGGAGCCTTCCCAGCTTAGGGGCATGTCTGCTTTATTTTCTGTTTATCTTCTTAAAATAAATCTTTCTTAACTTAGGCTTCTGTGTGAAAATTCTTTGTGAGTTATAACTCAATTGCTCAAGAGCCACTGCCTTGGGGTGTTACAGTGACCACTGAGTGTCCAGCACTATGACCCCTAAGCTACTCCAGTCCAGAGGCCAGAGGGACTCTATTGTTCTAAAAACCATTAATAATTCAACTCAGTTGTATGTTATATTACTTTCGGAATGAACAGGAAAGGATTCTTTGTACAATCTTGCCTCTGTCAACTTGTGTTAAATTATAAATACTTAAAAAATATACTAATAGACAAATGCTGAAGCTAAACACATTGTAGAGATGTGTGCAAATAACTAAAATGGATAAAATCATCAATGTTATAATAACATATTGTAATATAAGCAAAGTTTATATCTAAATAATGACAACAATCTAAAAGTAAAAAAGGAATGCATATAAAAATTCACAATGTGATTGAAATATTTTTATGGAAATATTCAGTAAAAAAATTTGTTGCTACAATTTCAACTCACTAATGTGTCTTTACACAAACACCCTTCCCAGAAAAAGGCTTATGTCATTCTACAGGTTTCATTTGCTCCATGGACACAATTCCACTAGGAAGGAATATTGTGCAAACTTATGAGAGTACATTTTTTTCTTGTTAAAGATAAAGGCCATAAGCTTCCCACTAGCAGTGAAGCCATGTCAGTGAAGGCTAGATAAAATTATATGTGCTTTCTGTAATTTTATAAATAAATAATATTAGGCTAAAATGATCTCCTTTGACCAAAATATCTGATAAGGATCCAGAGGCATTGCTGTGACTTATCTGTAAATCCAAAATTTAAATTTTTGTGCCCTGAACCAAAAACAGATGAGGAATGTGCTAAAGTTCAGATGTTACACATGAAATTCATTTCTTCTTGATTGATGATTGATTTTATGTTAGAATGTATGTTTTATTTATTTGCAAGGAAAGGAGAGAAAGAGAGAAAAGGTAGACCAGGACCTCTTGCCACTGTAAATAAACTCTAGACGCATGTGCCACTTCATACATCTGGCTTAGGTGGCTACTGTGGAATTGAATCCAGGCTGCCAGGTTTTGCAAGTAAGTACCTTTAATTCTCAGCAATATCTGTAGCCTGTGATGCTTCTTTCACTGGTACCAAGCCAAGCTACTTCCAACAAGATCGTGTCATGCAAAATATATTTAAATGTTTTATTAATGGTTCAAATATCTATTTTATCATAAGTTATAAAGAATAGAAATTTTAAATGTAAGACTTGGCTTAGGTTAATAGAAAGAACAAGACTTTTTGGACATATGAAACAGAAATGTGTGTGTGTGAGTGTGCATGTGCGTGTGCATGTGTGTTTTCACAGGATAATGAGATTTAAGAACATTCTTTCCATTCCTTTTCTATGTGTGAATTTTTTGCTTCTTCCTGTGATTGGATGGGAGGCAATTACAGAGTCCTCCCATATTTTTATCCCTCTTATTTATCCATTTCTCTTTATTTTAAATGGTCTCTCTTGATTCTTCTTTTGCTCTCTCATCTTTCCACAGAGAAGGAAGGATATAAATGTCTGAGATAGAAAAGAGCATCTGTAATAGAGTTCTTCCCCATCTTCAAGTATTATGCAAGTAGATAATTATTTTTATTTATTACCCCATACAATGTAATGTATCACTTTGAAATGCTGAGAATTATTTTAGTAGTTATGCCTTATGAGATATGTAAAGTTCTAACATTTGACAAATTTTGTATTTTGTAAGAATTGCTTTCTACTAACACAAATGATTCATTTAATGGTTTTAGTTTAATTAAAGTAACAAACTGAAGGCATGCAAATAAGTACATTGACTTAAAATTAGTTTTAAAAGTTGAGGGGTAATTGTTAATTGACATAAAATCAAAGTATTGGTTAATTCATGGACATTAGTCATTGTAGTTAATGAATTGTGAAACTGTATTAGAGTTGTCTTAGTCCTCGGGGGGGGGCGGGGAACTCTTTCTTGTATCTTGTGAAACTTTGTAAGAAACAAGAATAAAACTCTATCACTATTTAGTCATTCAAGCATTGTTTTTCTATTCAAATATGCTTAATTTATATGTTTAGGAAAGCATTTATATAGAGCCCAAAGCGCATTGCAAAGATCAATACTCGACTTAAGTTTGTCCTTTTTTTTTTTTTTTTAGCATTTTCTTTGGTTGGTGATTTATAAGGTGCCAGGAGCACTAATTGCATCCTTAATTCTTTGTCAGATCTCTATTTTCACTAATTACTTACATTATAATTATAGGCAATTGCATGCAAATTAAATAATGCTTCTTGAAATTTTATAAGAAAACAAGATTTTATACTATATTATAGCAGTAATTTTCAGCTCAATTCCAGCTTGATTTTTTTTTTCATGTCCTGTGACAAAAACCCTCATGTGTCCAGCAGTAAGATATTACCACCTAGTTTTGGTGAGTAACGAAGAACAGCTAAAGCACTAGCCTGAACTGCTTCAGGGAGACTGTCTGGGATGTCCATGACAAACAATTCACAGGAAGGTATCCCACACCTGGCATTGGATTTTTATACAATGATCAATGGCTTCCAGGAGTGGCACTGAATCTATACATTGCATTTGGTAAGATGACCATTTTCACAATGCCGATTCTTCTAAGACAGACGCAGGGAAGGTCTGTCATTTTTCTACATCTTCTAGAGAATTTCTCAATTTCTTTCCTTAGGGTTTTCATTGTAGAGGACTTTTATCTCCTTGCTTAAGTTTAAACCAAGGTAATGCGAATGATGTTATTTCTTCTTTGATTCATTCGCACATATGCCTGTCATTGGCATATATCTGATTTTTGCATGTTGATTTTTGTATCTTGGCACTTTACTAAAAGTATCTCCACTATAGGATTTTTTAAATATTTTATTTATTATTTATTTGCAAAGAGAGAAAATATAAATAAGGGTGTGCCAGGGCCTCTTGCCACTGCAAACAAACTCCAGATGCATGTGCCACCCTGTGCATCTGGCTTTACATGGGTGCTGGGGAATGAAACCCAAGCTGTTAGGCTTTTCTAACAAGTACCTTTAACCACTTAGCCATCCCTTCATCCCCTAAGGCTCTTTTTCTGGAGTTTTTAGCATCTTTTATGTATGGAATCCTAGCATCCTCTTCCTTTTCTTTCTAAATGATGGGATTTTAGACATGAGCCACCTGGATTGGCATGAGGTATGGGTTTAAACTGGAGTAAATGGTTACCTGGGACATTTGAATTGGAGACTTTCACCTTAATAAGTTCCCAAGTGTCTTTTTGTGTATAAAGAATTGAACTTGGTTGTTGTCCAGTGGCAGCTGATCCCAGGCATGGAAGATACATCCTGGGCACACAGAAGTGCCGCAGAAGTGTGGGACAAGGGCATTTCAGAACAACTACAGATATTCCTCTCAGTGAATGGCAGATGCAGCACTAGGGACCTGGGAACATGAAAAGATGTCCAGTAAAACTCACCCTGAAGCCGGGCGTGGTGGCGCACGCCTTTAATCCCAGCACTCGGGAGGCAGAGGTAGGAGGATCGCTGTGAGTTCGAGGCCACCCTGAGACTCCATAGTGAATTCCAGGTCAGCCTGGGCTAGAGTGAGACCCTACCTCGAAAAAAAAAAAACAAAAAAAAAACTCACCCTGAGAGTGACAAATCATAGCTCTCTCTGTATTTCCTGTTCCTATCTCCCATAAGCTCCAGTTTTTGCCAGGCAATGCTGCCTTGGCCATTGTATGACTGCCTCACCTGTGCAATACAGAATTACTTCATGAGGGCATGGTTCCCAGGGTCTGGAGAGGGGGACCCCGACCAAGGGAAAGCCAGACATATGCACTCCTTCCTCACCCCCACCCCGTATGCCCACATCAAAGAGGAACCTAGCATTACCACCATTATAACCAAATAGTACTCAGGTTAGCAGGACATTCTCATTCCTCCAGGCTATGGACTACAGAATGTCCTGCCTATGGGAATTTTATCCCTTGGCTCACAGAAGGTCAGGATTGCATCAGACCTAGGAATCAATGTACCTCAGGCAAGAAAATTATAACAGGAAGAAGTTTATATTTCCAGAAATTGTCTCACCTGAGTGGCCACACAAGCTTAATCTGACTGACCTACTGTGTATAATACCCCACCCCACTACCCCTAGAAACAGACACAAACTGGAAGCAGAGGAGAAAGATGGACTGCATCAGCCTCAGGAGGGGAAAACATAACATTACTACCTATGATTTCAGGTTACTGTCTGTTTTTGTTGTTATTTTTTTCCCTTCATGCTTTCTCATTTTTTGTTCTTTTTTAATGCTTTCTGATTTTGATTTTGGTTGACTGTTTTTGTCTTCATTGTTTCTTTGTCTTTTGATGTTGATGGTGGTAATGTTGTTATGTCATTTTTGTGTCATCTGGGTACTTCAGTCTTTCTAATTGCTTACATTATATACATTATTGTTCAGCTACTGTATTAAAGCTCTGTCTCACCAGAGCAGACCTTCATGACTACATCTCTCTTTTCTGTACCCCCCCAAAAAAACACATTAATGACATTCCTATATCTATAACAGTCTCCATCCTTCCTTGCATACTTCCATTCCATACATTTACTTCATCTAAATTTTACCTCTACTCTCTTTCTCCTCACATCACTTTCCCATTTTACCACTCAAGTCAAAAAACATGGGACAATATATATTTTAAGCCCTAACAGTAAATAACTGCAAAGTGTATGATACCCAAACAATGTCATCTTTTAAAATTACAGGAGAAGTAAGGATATATAAAGGCAAACAAACACAAAGTAGTTCTTATCATCCAACCCAGCTCTATAGAAAACTCTGAAAAAATACTATATAGGAGGAAAAGAAAGGCAGCCTCACTGCTAGAAAATAGCAACAGAATGCACTCCCTAAAAGAACAGATGAATGAAAAAGAGCTGGGATAGAATCAGTCATGTCTGACACAGCACACCACTTAACTCACAGGGGCAAAGGAAAAGAAGCACCAATTACCCAGCCAACCAGAAAATCACCTCACCACATCTTAGGAAATAGGAAGCCACTTTCAACAGCAAACTTAAGTGTAAATGCCCTCAACTCACCAATAAGAGGATGCAAGCTAAATGGCTCAGTTTAAAAAATTAGAATGACTGTATGTTGTATCCAAGAAACACAATGTACTAGCAAAAAAAAGAAAAAATAAAAAAAAGAAGGAAGAAAAGTACAAAAATTGAGTATCAAAGTAGGAGTTCAAACTACCAAACAAATGGAATCTATAACAATCAGACATAGGTATTCTTGTGTCCATTAAAGTAGAGTTTAAGAACAAACTATTTAGAAAATATAGAGAGGGGCACTACATATTGACAAAAGGGGAGAATCATCAAGATTATATGATCACTGTAAACATTTATGTACAAATTAGTAGGGTTCCAATTTTCATAAAACAAACACTAAAGCACATAAAAGATCACACAGGTGCTGGCATAGTAGTAGGAGGAGCCCTCAATACCTTACTTTATCATTGACGTACATCCTGGAAACTGAACATTAACAGACACTTCAGAAGTAAACTATACCATAGATCAACTAGACTTAGCTGGTATACACAGAGGATTCCACCCAACAGACAGGGAATATACATTTATTCTCAGCAACACATGGAACCTTCTCCAAAACTGATCACATGATAGGCCACACAACTACTCTTAACAAATACAGAAAAAAAATGAAATAATTCCTTGTATTCTATCAGTCCACTGCAGAATAAAAGTAGAGACCAATAGTAAGAGACAATGTAAAAATTTCAACAGTTCTTAGATATTAAGAACACAGTTTTAATGAATAGTAAGTCACTGAAGAAATCATGGAAGAAAATTTAAAATTCCAGAAATAACCGAAAAAATGATAGTAAAACCTAACAAGTCCTCTGAGACAGAACTAAGAGGAAAATTTATATCCATTGAATGTTCACTTAAAGAATCAGAGAAATCTCATACAACCTAATAATACATTTCAAGGTTTTTGAGAAACAAGAAGTCAACCTCAAACCTAGTAGACAGCATGACTAATAAAAATATTTCAGAAATTAATGAAATAGAGAATAAAAGAACAAAATATCAAATTTAAAAAGAAGTAACCCACTTTGATAAAATCAATAATAGGTAAAACCTTAACTAAACTAAGAAAAATGAGAGAGGCAACCCAAATTAATGAAATTAGATACAAAAATGAAGATGTTACAGAAAACCACAATGAAATCCAAAACATCAGTTAGATAATACTTTGAAAATTATATTCCAAAAATCCAGAAAATCTAAAAGTAATAGATATATTTGAAAGTGTATATCAATCTACCAAAATTAAAACTAAAAGATATAAATATCTTAAGCAGACCTATTACCAGCAAAGAAATGGAAGCTATAACTAACCTCCCCCACAAAGAAAAATCTAGAACTAGATGGATTTACTGCTGAATTCTATCAAGTTTTTAAATTCATTAATTTAAAAAAATTACTTATTTATTCATTCATTCATTTAAGAGAGAGAGGTAGATAGAGAAAGAGAAGAGAAAGAGAGAGAGAGAATGGGTGTTCCAGGGCCTCCAGCTGCTGCAAACAACTCCAGATGCATGTGCCACCTTGTGCATCTGACTAACATGGGTACTGGGGAATTTGAACCTGGGTCCTTAGGCTTCAAGGCAAGTGCCTTAACCACTTAGCTATCTCTCTGTCCCTAATTAATTTTTTTACACATTGCATATTGGGCGTATTCTCATGAGGTTATGCTCTTATGTTCCCTCTCCCCTATCAAAGGTTTAATACCAACCCTTCTCAAACTGTTCTACAAAATAACAAGGGAAGGAACATTATAAAATTCATTCTACAAAACCAAGTCTATAAAGTCCAGATAAGGACATAACAACAACAATAAAATAAACACAGACCAAATTTCCAGATAAGCATAGACACAAAAAAATTATCAACAAAATACTCATAAACCAAATGCAAGGAGAACTCGTTCAGAAGGCCATGCACCATGACCAGCCAGGCTCCAGGCTGAAAGTGTAATTTTGGTTCAACATATGGAAATCAGTAAATGCAACACACCATATAAATCAACTTAAGGTCAGATATCACATGCTCATTTCAACAGATGAAGAATAGGCACTTGACAAAATTCAATATGCCCTCATGATAAAAGTCATTGAAAAAATTAATCGTAGATGGAACATATTTCAAAATGGCAAAGGCCACATATGACAAACCCATAGCTAACATGGTAACAAGTGGAGAAAAACAGATCATTTCCTCCAAAATCCAGCATGAGACATGAATGCTCACTCTCTCCACCTCCATCCAGTAGAGTCTCAAAGTTCTAGCTAGAGCAATAAAAAGATGATTTAAATGGGAAAAGAAAAATTCAAAGTATCTCTATTTTCAGATGATATGCTTCTATATGTAAAATATCTGAAAAAGTCTGCCCAGAAAACTTCTAGATATAATCAACACTTCCACTACACTTGCAGGATATAAGAACAAGATACAAAACTCAGTAGCTTTCATATACAACTTTAATGAACTTGCTGAAAAAGAAATGAGGAAAAAATCTCATTCACTAGGGCTCCAAAGATGTATTTAGTTATTAAATATGACAAGGAAGTAGAAAACAGTTACAATGTAAACTTTAAGATAACAAGAGAAAGAAATGAAAGAGAATACTAGACAAGGGGAAAACCCCATGCTCTTGTATTGGCTGAATCAATATTGAAAAAATGACTGTATTACCAAACGTAATCTATAGATTCAATTCAGATCCATCAGAATTCAATTATGTTCTCAAAGAACTAGAAGAAAAAAAAGAATTGAAGAATCCACATGTGAACACAAACGACAATGAAATAGCAGAAGCGCTTTTTATTTTTGTCAATTAGAGACCTTACTATAGGGCAAATTGTGTGTTCCTCCTTTCCCCTCATGTTTTTATCTTATATATCTTGTTCCTTGCTTCCATTGCTCTGAGAGCCCATGTCAGTGGGGTGACTGGTATTCACCATGGGGTTATGAATTGGCCAGGCAGTCTCTGGGGGAAGAACATCGCACAGAACACTCCTTCCTCCCCTGCGGCTCTTACAATCTTTCTGCCCACTCCTGTGCCGTTTCCCCGAGTCTTTGTGAGGTTGTTGTAAGTCTACGTTAGTGTTGAAATCTATGCAACCACTGGATTTCTGCTTTGATGAGTTTTTAAAAACTTGTACTTGGAGATACCAGAATGAATGATACCTAAATCTCTAAATCTCTGTAGGCCAACTAAGATTAAATACGAGAGGGAGTGAATATGATCAAAGCACGAGGTATACATCTGTGAAAATGTCCTAACCAGGCCCTTCACTCTGTGGACAAATTTTAAGACCATGTACTCTGCTCACTGTATTCAAGGCACAGTATAGAACATTCTCTATATGTTATGCATACCATATTAGAAAGCAAGTCAGTAAAAAAAAAAAATTCTAAAAGACATAGCACAGATGGGAGGTATCTTAAATTATACTACAGATTGATAGTGACAAGGAGAAAACCGGACTATATATCATATAAAACCCTGCACAGCAAAGAAAACTATAGACAAAATGAATAGAAAGCCTATAAAATGGGACACTATTTTCCTCAGCTACACATTGGATAGGAACTAACATGGAATTTTTAAAGAAGTATAAAAATTAAACAACAAAAACAATAACAAACCCAAAAAGGAAACGAGCTAGTGAAGTGAACAGTCATTTCTCAAAATAAAGAATACAAATATTCTGAAAAGTGTTGAACATCTCTAGACATCAAGAAAATGGATCAATACCACTTTGATTTACCATCTTTTCACTTCCCTGTCTGAATGGCTATCATAAACAACAACAACAAAACTTGACAATAAATGCTGGTGAGGGCGTAGGGAAAGAGAAAACCTTATTACTCCTGATAGGACTGCAAGACAGTGTGGCCGTTACAGAAATCAGTATGGAGGTTTCTCAAAAAAAATAACTGAACTGTCATATGACCCAGCTATACCACTCCTGGGTATATATGTGAAGGACTCCGTATCTTGCCACAGAGATGTTACATACTTACTTCTTCACTATTCACCATAGCAAGGAAATAAAACCAGTCTTAGGTGTCCATCAACAGATGAATTAATAATGAAAATGTGTCACATTATAGAATGACTTTCATCCAGCAGTAAAGAAAAATGAAATTATTAAATATTTAGGGAATTGGGTGGCTATGGAAAGAATTATACTACACAAACTGTAAAAGACCAAATAGCTGCAAACAGGGATAAAGCCTATGAAGCTAGAAAGATCAGGAGAGTAAAATTATATGTCAAGGGCTAAATAGATGGCTTAGCCATTAAAGGCGTCTGTCTGCAAAGCCAAAGGATCCCGGTTCGACTATCCAGGACCCACGTAAGCCAGATGCACAAGGGGGCAAATGCGTCTGGAGTTTGTTTGCAGTGGCTGGAGGCATTGGCGCTCTCTCTCTCTCTCTCTCTCTCTCTCTCTCTCCCCTTTCTGTCTTTCAAATAAATAAATAAACAATATATTTTTTAAAAAGAATATATATGTGTGTGTGGTGTGTGTGTGTGTGTGTGTGTGTGTGTCAAGGCAGAGGGTACAACAAAAGCATGCCATTGATGTGTAAGCCGAACCAAGAGAGTAGGGACAATTAGCTAATCTGTGCTTGAAAATGCCTTAATGGGGGAGGGGGCCTGTGCACTCCAGGTGGTGAGATGCTCTGACCTGTTTGGGACCTACATCTTTGGGGCTTGTGAGTTCCAGGAGGGTGAGGGGCCCAGTGTGTTTGGAGCCTGCACTCCAGACAGGTGAGGGTCACTGCAAGTTTGGAACACACTGCAAGTGTGCATTCAAGACACCAGCATGAGGCGCTCTGAGGATTTGGGGCGTTGAGTCTGGGGGCTGTGAGCTCCAGGAGGGTGAGGGGTGAGGCGTGTTTAGGGTCTGTGACCTGCAGGCCAGTGAGACTGCCCTGTGTGTTTGGGGACCTGTGCACCCACTCTATGCTGCTAGTGCCCTGCGGACCCCCGCCCCACCTTGCACTTCCTGCTTCAGCAGATAATTTGGGCCTTGGTCACCTCCTCTGATCATGGCATGTAGCAGCGCTGGCTCCCTCCTCTCACCAATGCCACTACACCAACTAACTGTGCAGACCCTAGGGCCAGCCTAGTCTGTGGAGCTCAGTACCCTCCACACCAATTGGGCCCCTGCTCCCTGCCGCTGCTGGTGTCTGTCTTCCTGGACCCCTTTGGGACATCGCTCCTGCCCCACAGGAGAATCACAGGAGAATCTGAGGTACCAGTGAGTCCTGCGGGGCCCCACACGCTAGGCAGTGCTGCGATAATCGGCTGAAGAGACTCCAGTCCACAGGTCCGCTGTCAGCCACCAGCCTGGTACTGCAGGGGCACTGGCGGCCTCCACAACCCGCCCATCTCTGGATACAATGCCTCCCCATTCCAATACCGTTCAAACCCAAATTAGAACACGCACTGAAGATCCCACAAGAGCAAATACTTCTTATTTATTTATTATTATTTATTTATTTATTATTGATTTATCTTATTTATTTATTATTATTTATTAATGATGAGCAAATTGCTTCTTCATTAATAAAACAGACTGTTACCCTCTCCAATGCAAAACAACAAACAAAACAAAAAAAAACCCATGAGAAAACAAGCTGAGAGATCTCCACCAAGGTTGCCCAGTCGCACAGTGGAAGTCTCCGATAAAAACAGAGAGAAGACAGCAGAAATTGAATCCCAAAATGAAAACACAATAAGCTTATTTATCCTGACCAAGAAAATGGCTGAACTGCAAGCAAATCAGAAAAGCCAACAACCACATGTGTGAAATTGAGTGGAATCGTCTCTTACAGCTGTCATCACTAGGCTGAATTCTAGAAAGCCAGGGAGACCTCAAAAGAGCTATAAATGAACTGAAGATGAGTCAGCAAATAAAGGATCTTAACAACAGGCTGATTAACCTTAATGAAGACGTGATTAAACCAAAAATGAATTCCAAGAAGGATCAAGAAACTCAAACCACGACCTAAAATTGGAAGATGACAAAGAAATGGATATGATACAGGAAAATGCAACATTAAACAAAAGTCAAACAGAGCTTCCAAAATCCTCTCTACAACAGAGTTAATCATGTGGAGGATAGAACCTCAGATCTGGCAGACAAGACATAAGAAATTGGGCAAGAGTCCAAAAATGTTGATACCTCAAACTACTAGTTGAAAAAATAGGGGGAGCTCTCCATGGTATAGGAGTTGGAAAAGACTTCCTGAACTATAACCCAGGAGCCCAGGAAATTGAATAATCACTCAACCAGTGAGATCTCGTGAAACTAAAAAGCTCTTATACAGACAGGCATGCCATATAAACAGACCCACAGAATGGGAAAGAATCTTCACCAGCTACACCACTGACTAATCTCTAGAATCTTCAAAGAATTACAAAAACTAAGCAATGAAAGACCAAATAATCCACCAAAAAAAAAAAAAAAATGAGGCAGAGAACTCAATAGGGAATTCTCAAAAATACAAATGGCTAATACTCACCTAAGAAAATGTTCAACATCCTTAACCATCAAGGAAATGCAAATTAAAACAACTATGAGATTCCACCTTACTCAAGGAAGGATGGCAATCATTAAAAAATCAAGTGACAATAAATGTTGGTGAAGCTATGGGGAAAGAGGAACTTTCATTCACTGCTGGAGGGACTGAAAAATTGTACAATCACTATGGAAATCAATATGGAGACTTCTCAAAAAGATGAAAATAGAGCTACCAACTGGCCCAGTCATTCCTCTCCTGGGCATCTACCCTGAAGGCTGCATTCACCACTGCAGAGATGCTTGCTCAACCATATTTATAGCTGCTCAATTCACAATAGCTAAGAACTGGACTCAGCCCAGATGCCTGTCGTTTGATGAATGAATAATGAAGGTTTGATACATTTACATAATGGATTTCTACTCAGCAGTAAGGAAAGTGATACAATGAAATTTATAGGAAAATGAAGACTTGGAACAGATCGTACTAAGGAAACTCACACAAACCCAGAAAGACAAATGCTACATGTTCTCCCTCATCTGTGGTTCCTTAAATGGAACAGCTTGAGTTGCAGACATACCTGAAAAGCAACTCAAGGGACAGGTATTAGGAATGGAAGGGTATAGGGCGGCGGGAGATACACACAAAACCAAATCCAAAATGAATTGGTACGATAGCAACCTTCATCTTGGATATCAGACTAGAAGATACAATCCTCAATTAGAGCATGGAGGAATCATCTGGTAAGAAGTGTCCTGGAGAGGGTGGGATGAAGCCTAATCCTAAAACATTTGGCCCTGGCTAGTAATTCCCAGTACCAGGTGAAGCCACAGAGGAATTGGTGAGATGAACAAGAGTGCTACTTCCACAGAGAGCCTGACAACCTGCACCAGGGCGATGGAGACAGACACTGAGGATACTCAAAATGCACTAAAGCAGAAATTCAGAGGCTGCTGAGAGCTCAACACAAAAGTAGACCTAAAGCACACCTAGCAAGGCTCGGGGAATTTTGAGAAGAGGAGGCGGAAAGAATGTAAGAGCCCCAGGGCTGAAGGGCACATCCAGAGGCTTTGCA
The DNA here is from genome assembly GCA_036346955.1 of Dipus sagitta. NCBI lineage: Eukaryota > Metazoa > Chordata > Mammalia > Rodentia > Dipodidae > Dipus > Dipus sagitta. The sequence goes on from CM070784.1 coordinate 40,340,927, forward strand.
CCAGCCCCGTGACTAACCGCTGCTCTCACAACTCATAACCCACAACTCCACGGTGAACACCAGCAATCCTACTAAGGGGGACCCTCAGGAGAGTGGGGGCAGGGAGGATGGAAATGATGCATCCCTACTTAATAAAAAAATTAAATGCCATAATGATACCCAATAATTGGTATGTTAATTTGAAAACTAAACAAATAATTTAACTTCTGTGTATGTGTGAAATTGTACTATTGAGGTGTTTGCATAGGGTATATGTAGGGTGAGTGTTGTATGCAAATATGTGAAACTGTACTATTGAGGTGTTTGCATAGGGTATATGTAGGGTGAGTGTTGTATGCAAATGTGTGAAACTGTACTATTGAGGTGTTTGCATAGGGTATATGTAGGATGAATGCTGTATGGAAACGCATGCACAGTTGCATTGCTCTGTGCACTCACAGAGCCCAGAGCAGAATGACAGCTGTTCTTTCCATCACTCATCCACGTATTTCCTTGAGACAGAGCCTCTAACTGGTTCAAAGGCTTTCTAAGGTTTGTAAACCCCAGCAATTCTCCCACCTCTGCTCCCTACAGGACTGGTGTTACACATGCGTGTGGTCATGCCAGCTGCTCATGTAAACGCTGGGGCATTGAACTGAGGGGATCTTAACCCCTGTCACAACTTCATGATTGTGTGACAAGCATTCTTATTGTCTAAGCTATTCTCCAGTCCATATGTGTGTGTGTGTGTGTGTGTGTGTGTGTGTGTGTGTGTATACATATATACATATATATATTTGTTTTTTTTTGAGGTAGGGTCTCACTCTAGCTCAGGCTGACCTGGAATTCACTATGTAGTCCCAGGGTGGCCTTGAACTCACAGTGATCCTCCTACCTCTGCCTCCTAAGTGCTGGGATTAAAGGTGTGTGCCACCATGCTCAGCTCCTAAATAATTTTTTTTTAATTAAGAATTGTATTCAGGTCTTCCTTATGCTGAAAATGTGGCCACCACAAAATTTAACAGCCTTCTTACTGCATTTTATTTTGTGATAGGTTCTCACTAAGTTGTGCTGCTTAAAATTTTTAACTTTCAAATTGACTAGAATTTTCAGTGCTCCATATACTTTATGTTGCTAATTTATTCATTTCATATTAAATAGATGAGATCTAAAAGTTCTTAACAATGGCTTACAAGGAAGTTCAAGAGGAACCTGGGAGCCTCAGCACTGAACTCAACATCAAGTTGATCTTGCTTCCTTTCATGCACAGAAGTAAAAGTAGCTGAGACAAACTTTTGTTTTTACTGAATTAGGTCAGGTAATTATTTTGATTGATTTTTGGTTTCTACATGAAGATATATAACTCTGAAATGCTGTTTTCTTACATTTCACCTAATTGTATAACCGATGTGATTGCTTGAGGTATTAGGTCTAATAATAGACTATAATCTAATTCACAAAGAAGACTCATTTACACTTTTATTTGGATTAAGGTGAGATTGTTTCTGTAATATAAAAAGATAAAATCCAGAATACTCTCAGAAAGGACTGTTCTACTGCATATAAACAGCACAATATAAAACACAAAACAAAGAACCCACTGGACGCAAGCTAAGGAACAATGGAAAATATTATTTGAAATTGTTCAGCAAATGGGACTCTAATAATGTGATTGTGAATTGCTATTGACTTTCTGAGCACAGTGTATATCTATATAAAATCATATTTATATTTAACTTAGTTGCCAAAATGATTTATCTCTAAATTACACAAATAGCACTTATTTTCAAATGATCTCAGACACTGAATTAATAGAATTTAAATTAATAAGGCTTTGCTTTATTCCAGCTATTACATAATTAAAGTATTTTTAGCAGCTTTCTACTTAGAATTTGAAGTCTTTTAATCCTGAGAGAAACCCTAAAATATCAAAATAACAAAAATTAATTTAAGTCATCATTTTACTTTCCAGCCATCATTACAAAAACTGATACTTGAAAATTTTGTTACCAATGGAAAAACTCCATTTGATCTTACTTAGCAGGAGAACATTTTCAAGTGAGTGGGCAAGGTCAGGAAGTAACGAGCTATGTAAAATCGTTTTAATTGTTTTTGGCTGATGCAATAACTTTGCACAATGCCTAGTGTGATTTAGTGATTTGATCTGAGTAATGACATGATCGGCATCTCAAACCTTTATTACTCTTAGTGTGGTGGGAAATATTCAAATACTCTCTAGCTATCTTGAAATGTACATTTAATTATTGTCAACCACAGTTACTTTTCTGTGCTATAGAACATTAACCCTTTTTTCATTGGCTTGCACATATGGATGCTTATCATGTAACATGGCAGGAAGTTGTGGTAACATAAGATCATCTGCAAAGCCGAAGAGAAGGACTAGGAAAAATGCTTGTTGCATAGGCCTGAGTGCTCTTTGGATTCCCAAGCCCTGTGTAATGCCAGACGGTGTTGTGGGCTTCAGTCACCCCTGCATGCATGCAGCAGGAAGACTGTTTAGAGACAGAACAGTTTCCTGAAAAGTCACAGACCAGCTAGGCAGGCAAATGGAACAGTGAACAAGAATGAGCGATCCTGCCTCAAAACAAGTAGAAGACATAGATGGCCAAACGAAAGTTGTCCTCTGGCCCTCACAGGCATGCCGTCACATGTACGTGCCTGCACTCACACGTGAACATGTATGCACACACACGCACATCACAAGACATCATACACACACCAAAAAAACTAAATAAATAAATAAACATCTTTAAAAAACTAAAAGAGAAAAGGGAAAGGGAGACAGTCAATTTACTTTAGGAGTGAACTCTCAAACGTGTTCTAATGAGTTATATTATTTCCATTTCAAGCAATTGCAATTCTCAAATTGTTTGCCAGTAATAATAATCTCAGGTGAACGCGGACATCCTGGGCTATTTTGTCTGTCTGTGGGCTCAGTTTTTGGTTCTGAAAGTGACCTGTTTAATAGATATGTTTACATGATCTGTCAGGTTTACCAAAGCAAATTAAAAGCTACATGTGTATGCTAACCAGCTTCCGTTGTAGGCTCCCACTTCTTTGTGGCTACCAGCAGTTCCTCTCTGCTTGGATCTGTGGGAGGGAGCCAATCTCTTCTACTATTTGCCATTATGGAACTTCCCCTGGGTCTGTGAGCTTGAAAGAAATCCTGCTTCTTCTACATCAAGTGAGGGAAGATCTTCTCCCAGGGTTAGAAGAGCAGAGAAGGTTCACAACCCCAGAGAACTAATTGAAGAGTTAAAGAAAAGTTTGAACATATGTTGAGGAACTGTGCAGTCAATACTCCTGGAAGAAAGGCCAGAGAGATGATGCTCAATTTCTCAGTATGTCCGTCATGAGAAGCTGCTCATCAAAAAACATACTGAAAAGGGACTGAGGAAACAAGCAATATGCTGTGAAGATCCATGGTTTAAGAATAGCAGGATTCAGAACTGAGAAATAAGGCAGAAGTAGTTGCATAGTTATAGGACATAGGAGAGTCGTTGCTACAGTGTGCTTCCTATATCATGAGACATTTCTCCTCACCTAAGTTCTAGAACAGAGAATCAAAATGGTGAGAATATGGCAGATTCACACAGAAATCTCAGAGTCTGTACACGCAAAGAACTTCTTTCCCCTACCACACTAAGCACTTTCTTCTGACATCAACTGTGGGAGTATATTTATATATGTGTATTTCCCACAACAAATTTTTCACCTCTGCAAACACCAACTGTGTACTTTAGTCAGAACACAAGCTACCCAGTTACTAAAGAAACTTATGCCACAGAACTGGTCCCATTTTAGAAAACAGTCACACGCAGAATTATGAGTTATGCATATTTTAAAAAAATATTTATTTATATTAGAGAGAGAGAGAAAGAGGCAGATATAAAGAGAAAAAGAGAGAGAGAGAGAGAGAGAATGGGCATGCCAGGGCCTCCAGCCACTAAGAACAAATTCCTTGTGCGTTTGGCTGATGTGGGTACTGGGGAATCAAATCTGAGTCCTTAGACTTATCAGGCAAGCACCTTAACCACTAAGCCATCTATCTCTCCAGCTCTGAGTCATGCATACTGTTGTCAAATGTGGCTATGAGTGAGGGATTCTCACAAGCCAGATTCTCAAAGTATAATGAGCTCTCAGGAGCACGGGTTCTCCTCCTAACATCAGGGGCTGTCTCTACCTGATGATTTCTAGATCTTTGACCCTCTGGTAGATAAACTAGGTATGTAGGACCACTATCTAGGTCAAATATGCAGGCACTGTCATCCAGGGGCTTGCTTCTCCCCAGTAGAGACACTGAACCTATCAGTCAGGGCTCTTTTGCCAACCCAAATCTACTTCTCTAGGGTTTCCCAGTGGTCCTGAACATTGAACACATAGTACAATGCTGGGATTATTAGTGGACAATCTTTCAAGGAACTGTTTACTAAACATTATATAGCACTGATTTGGGAATTGGGGGTGAGCAAAGACGAGAAGCTCTGCACTATCACATTTACATTCTCACGGGCAAGACTGAAGGTCAGCAACATGTATGTGTGTATATGGAAAATATGTAATCCTATAAGGAGGTAAGTGGTATGGAGCAAACAGTATAACAATGATGTAGTGATTGATGGGAGAAGGGTGAATGCCATATATCTGTCAGATATAGAATTACTGAGGTGATGAGAACCAAGTTCTAAAAGCCCTAAGCACCTACCTGAATTAGAGTGCTTCTGGGTATAGAATAGGGAGTTATAGACTTTAAATTCCTCTGAATACTTAAAGTACTAGAATTCTTTATGCTATGGTTTCAGCATTTTATGCAGGCATTAGTTCTAGGTAGATAATCCCCCCCCTCATGTTTCTGTTCTTTGAGTGGCTATAAACATGCCTGAATTAAATCAGACCATCACGAAATATTTTATTTTAGCCAAACAACCGAGCTTCTTTATTTTCTGTCCTCTCACAGTTTTTCATTGCCATTCATATAAGATTCATGCAAACTCCAATTTTATCCAGTACCAGGAGACCACAGGCATTACATGGAGTAAGAAGTCTTCATAAAATAAACTTTGTGGGTCCGGAAATAAATTTCAGTGAAGGGAAAATCACTTATCAGAAAATCTATTGCACATTTTCCCCATCAGCTGAATTGTCCCAAAACTTTACAAAAAGGAAATGGTCTCAGTATTAGCATCTCCAGCACATTCCTTTACTGCAGACTGCTTTTGAATCACATTAAAGCCACAGGATTGGAGTTGCCAGGAGTTGCATATTTTATCAGCACAAATGAGGGAGATTTTTTTCCATACAAATTAGAGTGATTATTTCAATTCAAGCTGTGATATTCTGGAGAAAATGATTGTACATATATTATTCAAAAAGAAGAGAAGAAAAAAGAACAGAGCACAGTAGGGTTCTGTAATGCAGTGTTTGTTTGTTTGTTTGTTTGAGGGGAGGCATCAATCCAACTACTTAGCATTGAATTACCACCTTATCTGCTTCTACACTTCACAGAATTCAGAATGTCTAGAATTGTCATGTTTATAACTAAAGATAAGTCTTTTTTTCAGTGCCAAATCTTCAAGAAAGCCATAAACCAAGCTAGACATCAACTAAAAGCTATTTGTAAATTTAGAAGACATTATATAAAATTTTCAAAAAACACTGCTCTCTAACGACCCATGTAGCCCAACACCACAAACATAATAAATTCTTCAACAGAGCAGGTTCATGCTGCATCACTTCATGCTGTATGCTAAGACACAGCCCAACATCTGTACAGTGAGCATCTGGGGTGAGGCCCTGGATTGGGTTCCCAGCGCCACCACCTCATACAGAAAAGAAAAAGACATATAACCTTCTACAAAAATGTCTTGCTCGCCATTTCCCCTGTGATAGTCTTTAACACAAAATCAGATTAAAGGACAGGTAATGGAGATCTACATCCCACACTGAGGTATCTGAGTGTAGGACTGAGTGTATTAAATGAAGTTCCCGTCAGTTTTATATACTGAAAGGAATTTCAAATGTTTTGAAAAGGCAAAATTTACTTCCTCATATTAATTCAATTTTAAAGAGTTCAAAATTGAATCAGAAATTATGTGTATTCAAATGCCAGTTGCGTTCTTGCTTCTGTCTCTTATCACACTGTTGAGGCTGAACCAAACTGAGCAGGCGACAGGAAGTCGGGCAAAGCCAGGAGAGGGGAAGGGCCGAGGAACTAGTAAGAAGACAGCTCTGTGATAAAAAGGCTGTGGCAGAGCACTCAGTTCTCCCTTCTGGAGTCAAGAGCAGGGAGGGGAGAGCAGAATATCACAGAGATGCAGGTAAAGCACAATAACCTCAGAGGCAATTCTTGCCTCTTCCAATGCAGCACTGAGGGCACCAGGGGACATTCACTTACACACACACACACACAGACACACACACACACACACACCTACATTTTAAATGTGTGAGAAGAAGAAAAGATAAAATCCTTTCCGATTTCTGATAAAACTAATAATAATTTCATTTAAAAGCCATTTTAAAATCATTGCTATATGCAAGCCACCAAAATGTTACTGGGTGTGTGTAGTTAATCCTAGTTGGAGCCAACTGAGTCTAATTTACTGGTTTGAGATTAGTGCTGTATTAATGCGACCAGCTGATTTGAAAGAGAACACATTTCCCACCAACATCCCTTTAAAATAATGCTATAAGAAGCGATGGTAAATTGGATTGGAGAGATGGCTCGGCGGTTAAGGTGCTTGCCTATAATGCCTAAGTGCCACATAAAGCCAGGTGTACAAACGGGCACATGCATCTGGAGTTCCTTTGCAGAGGCTAGAGGCCCTGCTATGCTTATTATCTCTCTGTCTCTCTCTCTCTCTTTCTATGTCTCTCTCTCTCTCTCCGTACAAATAAATAAAAAACTAAAAATATTTAAAAGGAATTGTTGAGAAATTTATCAATAAATTTACCAAAATGTGCTTCTGTGAAAGCTCAGAGTCATGTTTCCAGGGTTCAGTGAAATTTCACTTGCAGTGTTAGAATCACATCACGTCGTTAACAGAGATGCTTGGTCATGCTGCCTTGTGGACAGTACCCTGAGTCTGTTAAAAATATAAAACAGATTTAGACTAATTTTTAAAATGTCTTTCAAATTCGTATGAGAGCCATAGTTGAGTAAAACATGGGAGATATGAACACCAGTATTTTACTTCCTTTTCACTCTGGTATTCTTTCTCTCATTTAGATATTCTGGTGCTTTTTCATTGAAAATACACTGGTGAATGCAATATCAAAGACTCAGCACTAGAGATACTCTAATGGGAGAAAGAGACAAAATTATTATGGATATACCTGACTACGATACTTTATGTGACAATATAAACATAGTTGTCTTTGCAAAACTATAATATAAAACACAGACTATATTTAATTTCAGTATCAGCATGTGCCCACCCTATTAGAAGGTAGAAAACCTCATTGTTATTTTACCTGAGGCATGACTTGCTGAAGGTGCCCTTCAATCAGCTGCCATACATTACATTGTGAGTATGAAGGAAATTGCAGTATACATAGACAAAAATAATTAAGACACAATGTCTTTCAAATCTATGTGTGAAATTGAAAGAATGAGATAAACTACATAAACAATATTTTAATACTTTCCAGAAGAATTTCCACTGGATGGAGAGTAGTGATATATTATGATAGAAATACTCCCAGACCACCATTAATATATATTACGGAGAAGATATGACAGTTATTATTATTATTAGATTAAATAGAAAAATGAAAAATGGCTGAATGTATGGTAGAGAAATAGTAGAACATGTATAAAGTTGTACATTTTAATTATAAGACAAATTAAACAATGAAACAGCTGGCAAGGGAAATTTACTTTCATCACCATAATAGCTGGCTTCAGACCTAGTAAGAAATCCCTTTAGAAAATTGTTTTAAAGAACATTGTTTACTAATTTGACAAGGTTCTTGTAAAAAAAAAAAAAAAACAGCTTTTGAGATTTCTTTGTACTATACAAAAGATATAATACAGTTAAATATAATTTGGTATTTAAATTAGCAAATCACAAAGTGTTTTCAACTTAGTTCTAAATGTTTAAAATGGTTCTGAAAAAGCACAAATTTAATGAGAAATAAATTGACTGTTTGAAATAACACCTCCTGTACAGGGAAAACATTATAACAACATTATTAGTTTGAAAACTGTTATAGCAGAAAGCAAAAAGGCCCACAACCCAGAGCCAATTTTGTAATGACAAAATTGCCTACACAGGGAAATTAATAGATACTCTCATTTATACTCATGGTTAAAATACTTTTATGCCAAGAAGGCTGGTGAGATCGCCTAATGCATGAAAAGTTACTCTGCAAGTGTGGTGACTGAGTTCAGATCCCCAGAACCCTTGTAAAACCTGACTCGACATCAAGTGTCTGTAATCCCAGCCCTCTTGCAGTGATGCAGTGATGCAGATGGAGACAGAATTATGGGTGCTCATGTGCCTGCTTGTGGATACACACAGCAGGGAACAACAAAGATATCATACCTCAAACAAGACGGAAGATGAAGACTGACACCCAAGCTTGTCTCCTCACCTCTATACATCAGCCATAGTACACATGCATCTATGCATCTGTATACACACACACACACACACACACACACACACACATACACACACAACAAAACTTATATGTGGTAGATTAAACAAATGTCGCCCATGAACTCATGCACTAAAAGTGCTTGGTTCCCCAAAATTGTAACAATTTGGAAGGTGGAGCCTTGCTAGAGGAGATGTGTTCCTAGCTGTTGGACTCTGGACATTTATGTCAGCTCCACCTGGCTAGAGCTCCACTCACTCTCCTGCTGTTGTGGCAAAGAGGTGATGTCCAGCCTCTGCTCTACCTCTTTTCCCTGCCATCATGAAGCTTACCTCTTAAGAGAGTAAACCAATATAAACCCTTTCCTTGCACAAGCTATTCATGGTTAGGTGGTTTGTCCCAGCAACACAAAGGTAGCTACAATAGAAAATTGATACCAGAGGAGAGTGGTTATTGCTGCTAAAGGCCTGACTGTGTGGTTATTGATCTTTTGGAACTGATTCATGGGGAAAATATGGAGGGACTTTGAACTTTGAATTGAAAGGCTCCTTGCAGTGCTTTAAGAAAAGTTGATGGACCATGTGTTAGAGCTGAAAGATCTAAAAGCAGAGAGAACTGTGGACTGTGATTCATGGCTTAGGGGGGCAATGGAACATTGGACTGGGTTAAAGATGGTCAGTATGAGAGGATGGCTGTGTGCTCATCCCGTGTCCTGAGAACATAAGCAAAGCTAAATTTAAAAGTAATGGCAGAACAAAGAACAGAAGAATTTGGCACAGAAAGAAATGAAAGTTTCAGGCTAGAGATTTCATCTTTCTTCAGCTGCAGTTGTTTGAGACATTACCAACATGGAGATTGGGCCAGCAGTTCAGTATTGGTACAGGAGGAGGAATGCTGACTCTTGAAAATAGGTGGCTTGAAGACAGAATGCAGGTGATTCCCTGCTCTTTAAAGTCAGCTACATCACAGCCCCCACCCCCACCAGCTCTGTATTACCAAACTTGGTAGACCACATGGTACAACTGGCATCTAACAAGTGCAGAAAAGAAGACGATTTGATTTGTAACATGATTTTTTTGTTTTGTTTTTTAGGTTTTTTTTCCTTTAATGGCCACTGGATATGAGGCAAGTTTGATGGATTCCATGAGTGGAGACTTGATAGAGCCATAGCCTGGATGAACGTGGGTTTTAGTGCATATCCTAGGATTTCTGGAGAGTTTAGGACTATGAGACAGCTGGCAATGAGGGCATCTGGCTCAAATGGAGTTTTCTTTTGGGCTGTGGTCAGCCCAAATGGAGGTGCAGAATTAGAACCCCAGGAATTTTGTTTCTGGTTACAGATGTCAGACTTGCAGCTACAGGATTAAAAGTGTGCTCTGTTTGTTTTAGCCCTTGAGTTGGTTCAATCTTTCCCTTTATGCCCAGCGCCATCTTTTGCAATGTGAATATGCCATTAAGTGTATTTAACTTGTATTTTAATTTTCCAGGCTTATGCTTAAGAGACTTTCTTAAGTCTCAGGTGAAACCTTGGACTATGGACGTCAGAGTTGTGTTGAGATTGATAAAACCATATGGATGTTTAAAGTTGGGCAGAAGACAATTTTACATCTTTAGATTGTCATGAGTCGACGGAGGCCAGGGATAGATTATAGTCATTTGAGTCCAATTTTCCTCATAAACTCATGTGTTATGAATGTATGGTCCCAAACTGGTGGTCATTTGGGAAGTGGAGCATTGCAAAAGATGTGTTCCAGGGAACAAGCACTGGGGTATTACAGCCAGCTCCCCTTTGCCAGAGTTTGGCTCATTCTCCTACCACTGTTTTCTAGCTGCTATACAAGGAGGTGGCTCCAGCCACTGCTGCACCATCGCTTTTACTTGTCATTAAGAAGCTTGTGTTCATGACTATAAGCTAAAATAAACCCATTCCTCTCGCTGATACAGGAATTTTGGGTTCCTTGCATATCAACACACTAATAATTTGGGGTGTTCCTGGATCTTTGTCCTATGAATTTGAAGAATGAAATTCGGAAACCAGAGGATAAGGCTCAGAAAGATTTTATGACAGTTGAAAGCTTTAGAAGGGCAAAGGGGGTTTAAGCCTAAACCACAAGAGAAGGAAGCAAAGTGGAGTTCTTACCCAAGGAGACAAGAAGGGTTTTCAGAAACCCCATGAGGGAAGAGGGCAGAGCTCTTGCCCAGATAGGCAAGAGGGGGCTTGAGAAGCCCACTTTGAAACTCCGATCTGGATTTTTTTCATGGGGAGAGGCTACATAAGGAAGACCAGGTTGGTAGGTTACTATGGACAAAGATGAGATTTTACTGCTTTGTCAGTAATCTTAGGTAAGGATCATAGTTTCTGTCCTCTAGGAAACATTTAAGCTTAATCTAGACATATTTTCTGGAGGGTGTAACATCAAGGTTTCTGAAAGCTTAGCGACATTTCCTGCTTTTAGTCAAGGAATCAAAATATTATTCACTTTTGGGGTTCTGTTACCCTGACAGCCTAGCTAAATTCTGTCTCCTATCACCATGAGCTGCTTTTGGTCAGGTGTTTTGTCCCAACAACATGAACTATGTATATTATGTAACTACAACATAATATATCCTTAGGTGAGAAAAACATATTTATCATTTATTCAAATAAAGAGAATTAAATATGTTTACTAGAGAAAAGAATGAATTAAAAGTATTTGATATCTGGATGAAATCAGTAGCTCCCTATGCACCTGTCAAAGATTTATTTTTTGCCTGTATTTCCATTTTTTCTGTCCTTTCAAATTATAATAATAAAGAGAACACTGCTTAGTGGCTAGCATAATGGGATATCATGATGAGATAATTAACAGAAGAATCTTAGACCTTGAGATGAAAAGAAATGTAAAGTGCAATGTTTTAGTAATAAATGTCAGGAGTTAGATGGTGCCTACAGCAACATAAAGTCCCAGTGACAGAAGACACAGAGGGAATATATGCTCTTCATTTTTAATGCTTCTATATGTCAGGAACTCTGATAATCACTGCAACTAGAAGACAAGGACAGATGAGTCCCTCTCTTTAACAAAAGGAGGAGGCAAGTCGTAAAATCAAATAGCTGGCTAATTCCTAGTGAGATCAGTGCCTGAAAGGAAAGTGATGCAAGGAGAGAGTGTGACTAGAGGGTCTAATGCAATTTGAATAGTAAAAGAAGACTTAACTCAGGAAACTTTACACATAATGAAGTAACACAGCAAAGTAATGGGTGGACTCCAGGTAGGGTAATATAAGATGAGAAAATTCTATAGGACAATGCCTTAAATTGCGTACATCTTGATATATCTGCAAGCCAGATTTCTTTTATTGTACCAAATATCTGAGATAACTTGTAAAGAGAAAGATTATATATTAGCTCACAACTTGACAAATTACAGGCCATGACTGATTGTCCCCATTGCTGTGAGTGAGGCATCATGGGCATGTCACAAGGCAAAAATGGCCCTCCTCATAGCCAGGATGGCAGAAGGTATACAGGGAAGGAAAAGGAGTTGCTTAATCCCAAAGCCATTCCTCAGTGAAAGTAGGCCTTACCTCTTAGTTTCTACCAGTTCCCAGTAACACCACTCCAGGATGAAAGCCATTAACACCTGGAACTTAAGGGGGAAGTCACAACCAAATTCAAGTCAGGTTAGAGGCAAGGAACGAGAGAGGCTCAGTGTAGCAATTGACTTCTTACCACTGGAACAAAGCACCCAACCAGTAGAAATGCAGCTTGTGGAAGGAAAGGGTCTATTTTGGCTCACAGTTTTGAGAAGTGTTACCATGGCAAGGATAGCATGGTAAGTGCAGATAGTCGGATTTCACCTCTCCACACCAGCAGGGAGGAAGTAGAGAAAGTGAGCTAATTCTGTCAAGTGGGGCTAGGTTCTAATACCTCAAGATCTGCCCCTAATGGCATAATTCCTCTAGTCTGGCTGCACCCCTTTGGGATAAAGTATGAGGCTTAATCACCAACACATGAGTCTACTGGGGACATTTCATCTTCACACTACCACAGACAGTGTTGGTGGAGCATAAAAAGTTGCAGGTAAATACAACCAGACGTGCTCTACCTGGCCAGCACCCAGCGCATGCCCGCTTTCCAGACTGCAGTAAAAATGCCCCGTTTGATTCCAGAGCAATGCAAAAATGAGCCGCAACGACAATGGCACAATTACTTCACAGTGAACTCAAAGAATTATTCACCACCAAACCACCCAGGAGTTGGCTATATATCTGAACTTCCATGACAGAAGAAAGAGGAAACCCCCCCAAAAAAAACATTAACCCCAGATTAATACTTGAGGGTCTAAAGGAAGAAGTATGGAAACAGGAATATTTGCCCATTTTGCCAATGTTTAAATTGAGTGTGTGCTACACGACTATAGAGTTTGCTGCGATAGGATGTAAGGGCAGCTTTTTTAAAACAAATTTTGTGTTATTTATTTATTTATTTATTTATTTATTTATTTATTTGACAGGGAGAAAGAGGGAGAGAGAAAATGGGTGAGCCAGGGCCTCCAGCCACTGCAAACGAACTCCAGATGCATGCACCACCATGTGCATCTGGCTAATGTGGGTCCTGGGGAATTGAACCTGGGTCCTTCGGCTTTGCAGGCAAACGCCGTAACCACTACGCCATCCCTCCAGCCCTGTAAAGGCAGTTTTGATTGAAGCATCGCCTGAACACTGTAACACAACGAGAAAGGACCAAAGTTGTCTCAGTGATCAGTGCTGCCGTAAGAAGCTAGCTTGTGCTCAGCAGTTTAGATGGGAGAGAAAAGCATCCCTGCGGCTGTAGGTGTAAGACCCTGGGTTTAAGACACAAGCAGTACAGGTGTCTTGTTTAGTGAGGGTCTGCTTCCAACATGGTGCTTTATGACTATTCATCAAGAGAGGAGGAGCTGTGAACTCACAGGGCAGAAAAAGTGGATGTGCACGTGAACACACCCTTTGTACAGTAATTCTAATCTCATTCAAGAGGGCACAGTGCTCAGGTCCTGGTTATTTTGGAAAGGCCACACCTCTTAGTACTGTTGCTTAGCAGAAGTGCCTGTGTGCTGCACGGAAGAGGGACTTGTTGCCCTTTACTGTGTCCACCATGCAGAGCATGCTGTCCTGTCCCAACGCTGGGATTCATGGAACAGGCTTAGTGACGTCACTGACCACACACGTGCACGGAGCTGGCATCTCCCTTGTTTCTTCCTCTGGTTTCTGTGACAACAAGCTGATAGCAGAAAATAACCCTGAAGCCCACCCCCACCAGGCCTCTGGCAGTGTCTAGTGTACAGTAGCTACCCAGATGTGATCTGCTCGCATTTCTTTGGGTAACTTCATAAGCAGAGGCAGTTCTCTGAAGGCTTTTGTTTGCTTTTTAAGCATGACATAATTTTTAACTTGCATCTTCAAAGGGAAAGATGACGATATTGTAAACAAATGTGAATTTAAGACAGTGCCTTTGGGGTAAATAGATATGTAATATCTTTTCTGAAACTATGCAGAGAGAAGTTCAATTTATATTTTAAATAAGCCACCTTTTTTTTCCTTTTGCCAATGATAGGCATGAGTCACTGTGAAACATTTAATAAAACAATAACCCCTTGTGATGGTTTGAACTAGGTGCCCCCAGTAAACTCGAGCGTTTTGAATGCTTGATCCCCAGATGAGGGCGATTTGGGAGGCGGAGCCTTGCTGCAACTTGCTAAAGCTCGGTTCACTCTCCAGCTGCCGTTTCCACCTGCTGTGGCAGAGCTGATGCCCAGCCTCTGCTCATGCCATCTTTTCCCTGCCATCATGAGGCTTCTCGTTGAGACTGTAAGCCAAAATAAATCCTTTCCTCCCACAAACTGCTTTGGATTGAGTTTTCTTTTCTTCCTAGCAATGAGAAGGTAACTACCTCTTATCTAAAAAAAAAAAAAGACAGAAAGAAAGAAAGAAAGAAAGAAAGAAAGAAAGAAGGAAAGAAAGGAAGGAAGAAAGAAAAGAAAGAAAGGAAAAAGAAAAAAGAAAAAAAATCACAAAACAAACAAGTAGAACACCTTACTCAATTTTCCTTAGCAGTAATGGAAACAAAGACTTGAAAATTTTTGACTAAAATGGGAAGAATGAAACAAATTTATATAATGTCAGCAAGGAAAATTGAAAATTAATGTCTGCAAAATGTATAAATTAGTAAATTAATAAGAGGAAGAAATTGATAAACCAATACTTCAAAATTAGAAATAACAAAATCAAAAAGTTTAAAAAATATTTTATGATAACATTAAATTTACCACCTAAACACATTTTCTAAAAATATGACACAATATTATCGGTCAATATAGCTAGATGCTCCAGAGTTTGTTTTTGTTTGTATATTTCATTTCAGTTCAGCGTTCCTTTCCAGCACATGAAAGGTTAACATTTACCTGGAAATTTCTGTTGGAGATGTAGGAAATGGACGGAAGATCACCCCACTCTTAAGCAACAGCACGGAATACTATGAAGTCTGCAAATAAAATTTTCTTGACGTGACCAGAGAACTAAGGGCACCAGGTAACCAATTAGCCTGAAATCTGAAGAAAAATGGGCTCTCAAAGAGAAATGAGGGTGAGTGCTAGTTCATCTGGAGACGATGCCGCCGGGCACTGGTGAGAAGAATTGATGTGAATGTTGTAATGAACGGCAAGACTGACTGGGGGCTAGCATGAGAGGAGAGCCCTGGAGATTGCAGGCACCAGGAAAATGTACCTCACCCGAAGGCTCTTCTCCACACGCTCCACACATGAAAGGCCCACGTGAAGCCTGCAGGTAAGCCTGCCACCGTCTCCATCCGACAGAAAGACAGGGCAAGCATCGCCACAGAGGCTTTGGACCTCACTGGGTCATTACTCCATCTGTAAGGGGGGAATTACGATAGCTACAAGAAATCACTTTTACTAAACTGAGGAATACATGCACAAACACATAATATCAATGATATCAGCTCAATATTTTGTACTATCTCAGAAATATCTTTATACACTAATTTTTGGGCACTTACATAAATTTAATACAATTGTTGAGGAGGTCAGCTTGTATATGTGAGGCAATATAGGCCACTAAGCATTACCCCAACATAGGCATGTTTTAACTTCATACTGTGCAGACAGTATGAAGTAAAGAGAGTTTAAAGTATATTTACTATATAATATCTAGGAGCATTCACTGTGCTACTGTGAAGAGACTGAATACATCATTATTTCACTATAGGAGCTTTAGGAGAACAAAATGATATATGATCCAATAAATGCATGTCTGTAGAAGCTCCCACTCTGAACCTGGGGATCTTTCTTAGCTTCCTTAATTGCGATTAATGTTACATGTAGCAGTCTTTTTTTAAAATTAGTTACAATGAAACCAGTTGTAGCAGGTTTAAAGTTTGTTGAAAGAGCACCTGGCATAGAATGTACTGGAAGCCATCAGTTAGACCTCATCAGTTACCAGCCCTGCCATACTAGAAATACAAGGTCATAAGAGCTTCCCTCATTTTTAAAATATCTGTTTTTTCTTCTTCTTCTCCTCCTCCTCCTCCTTCTTCTTCTTCTTCTTGATGTATGAAGTGGATATTGAAAAAAGAGTGAAAATTGTCCATTTATTTATT
Source organism: Dipus sagitta (assembly GCA_036346955.1). Classification (NCBI taxonomy): domain Eukaryota; kingdom Metazoa; phylum Chordata; class Mammalia; order Rodentia; family Dipodidae; genus Dipus; species Dipus sagitta. The sequence continues at coordinate 40,357,164 of CM070784.1, forward strand.
TACTTGGCAACTATAGTTCAAACAACTAACTACAGCCTGGGAAACTAGGCACAAGAAGTTTCTGAAGAGTTTCACAACAGGACAGAGACCTACTAACCAAATAAAGATAGGAGTAGGTGCATGCAAAGTTCCAAAGAAGCTAAACAGTCATATTCCATGACTGTCATGGAAAGATAAGAGTTGAATTGAAGCGGTAGAAACAGGGCCAAAAAGGTTTTGGTAAAGAAGTAATGTTTGAGATGTGATCACAGGAGAAGGGAAAGCCTGAACTGGAAGCGCTGCCCGCCGCCATCCTACACGCACTAACGAAGGTGGCGAGTTGCAAGCAGACCTCAAGTGCGAAGAAGGCTCTGCAGCCCCTTGAAGAACGAGGGGGTGCCAGGGAGCACTCCCCTCTGAGCAACCATGGCAGGGTTCCTCACTGCAAAATCTCTCCCAGAAAGGGAGCCTTAGTGCCTGTCTGACCCTGTCCTCTTTCAAGCCATCCAAGCTTTTTGTCAAAGAAATTTCTCAACTGGCTACAATCAATAGATTCACATCACTCTCTGCTGTGAGAATGGCAAAAATAGAATCTGAAATTTAGGCTCAGGACTCTGGGGAAGTGAAGCACGCGTAAGTGAGAGAAAACGGTTCACTTTGAATTTTGATACCTGACATTTAGACCCGAGAAGTACATGGAAATGACAGGAAAGGAAAGCAATGGAGGACAGGAGAGCCTCGCAGGGAGGTGATGTCATGGTCTCCGATTTATTTCTCTTCTTTTTAAACTTTGACCTTACATATGCTGAGGTCGTCACAGAGCTTTTTCGTACACTTTCCTAGGAGGGGGAACTTGATAGAAACCTGCCTGTGCATCTTTGGAACCAATCACAACTGGGTTACTTCTTGTCATCTGAGGACCCCTGTGTTCTCTGCAGGAAGGCTTCCTGGAGTGAGGGAAAGCTGGCCACACAGACGCCAACACTTGGCAGTACTGACTGTGCTCATCTCATTTCCCTACGGTGTCCTGCAAACTCAGTCAAAGTGCCAGGCTGCGCTCTCCAGTCCATCCTAAATGACCTGACCATAAAGTGTTCTTCACCTTTACGTAAGGAAAAAAAGCATGCCTCTGGTTAATTTAGATCTATTATTTCAAAGGATTGTGCCCAAGGATTAGGAACACATCTCACAGAAAACCTCGGTCACAAGTCACTGTTGAAGAGTGGATGATAGAAGCCAGTACAGTTTCTGTGACCTTAGGACATTGCCTCTGGCGTCTGGGGCTCAGCAAGTCATGAGATGCTGGAGCAGAAAGTAGTTAGTGTTCTATTGTCCTGTACCGTGCTTGTGAGCCACTGTTTGAAATGGTGGCGCACCGAATAAGAAACCAACTCTTTTCAAGCTGCTCTTCCAAATATATTTAGTGTTCTTGATAATCTTACCCAATTTCTCTAAATTCATACATGCCACATTTTATGTCATTAGACACATTGAAGATCTCATGTCCCAAATGTGAATAAGATCTCCCATCTGCATGTTCTGCTCAAGGCTTTCCTTCCTCCCCACCCAGGGCTGGCTCCGTGACCCCCTCCTCTCAAATGCAGGCAAATATCAACACGTTCAACAGGAACATGGCGCTGGTGACTACCAGGGTTAGTCATAAAAGGCAAATGCCCTCTCACCAAAGATAACAAGCAAATGCATGGAGGCTTCGCATCAGAAAAACTCAGTTAAGACAATATGCTGTCACAATGTGTCTACTGGCGTGGCACGAACACCCAATGCTGACAATACTGAGTGCTGGCGAGGACGCGGAACAGAACTCATTCACAGCTCACGGATGCACACTGCCGCAGTCAGCCTGAGAGAGAACTTGGGAACTTCATCTTCCCTAAGCACACTCCATCGTGCCATCCAGCAGTTCAAAGTGTGTGGCTGCTGCTGCTGCTGCTGCTGCTGCTGCTGCTGCTGCTGCTGCTGCTGGGACAACACACCCGACCAGGATCAGCTGATGAGGGGAAGGGTTTACTGTGGCTCACAGTCTTGAGTCATCATGGTGATGGAGCAGAGGCTGCCAATCACATTTGCCCACAGCAGCTGGCAAGAAGGGAGACGAGATCTGGCAAGGGGAAACTGGTTATCACACCCCAAAGCTCAGGCTGACCAACACGCCTCCTCAAATAAGGCTCCACCTCCCGAATCGCCACCAGCTGTGGACCAAGCAATCAAAACACATGAGTTTATGGGCATTTACGATTCAAACTACCACAGTAACACACACACAGCTCCATCCAAATTTACCAATACAAGGAAGCGACCAGGGAGAATAAACTATGATGCCTCTGGACAACACAATATTACTTAGCACTAAAATGAAGAGGGCTATCTAGCCATGGAAGTACATCTGGAATATTGCTAGGTCAAAGAAGCCAACCTGGGGCTGGAAGAATGGCTTAACAGGTAAGGTGCTTGCTTACAAAGCCAAAGGACCCAAGTTTGATTCCCAGGACCCGCGTAAGCCAGATGCGCAAGGTGGTGCACATATCTGGAGTCCATTTGTAGCAGCTGGAGGCCCTGGAACACTCATTTTCTCTCTCTCTCTTTCTCTCCCTCTTTCTCTCTCTCAAATAAATAAATAAAAGATTAAAAAAATTAAAAGAAGAAGCAGCCAACCTGGGCTGGTCAGCCTTGCCAATAACAAATGTGCCCCTCTAGTGGGAAATGCTGATTGATGAGGAACGCAGGGGCTTTGTGGGCATTCACTGTACTTTCTGCTCAGTTTTCTTGTGATCCTAAAACTAGTCTAAAAATGAAACTATTTTTCTTTGAATGCCTTCCACCTGAATAAAACAGAGCTCAGCATTGTTTCAGAGGTCTGGGTCACAGGCAGGCAGCCTAGAAAATATGGACAAGCCATGTGGACTTTATCCCAGACAAGATGAAGACCCAGTGGGCAGGCAACATCAGCCACTGGACTTGTGGGTGAGGACGTTGGTCCTGCTTGAACTACGAATGCATCACATCCTGGAGCTCGGTGGAAGCTCATGGCATGCCACTGCATTGTTGATGGCTTCTTTCCCATCACTGGTAGTGAATGCAGACTTGCAGGAGGCTGTGTTTGGTATCAGGATGCCACAGAGCCAGTTTGTGGATAAAACTGTCTGAATTCAGCCCTCACAAAGGGGTACTCAGTTTGGGACCCTAGTGAAGGCTTTTCTAGGTTTCCGAGTGGGATATTCCATTTTTAAAGTCACAGTCAAGAGAAGGAAATTACACACTGGTTCATTCAGAACTTAAGCTGTTTTCCATGAAAATGAGGGCTGAACATGAAGATGGAGAGAAAAGAGAGATGACCTAAAAAAAAAAAAAAAGAATAGAAAGCCATTTCAGATTCTTGCCCCAAGAAGCAAAAGAAACATGACATGAGAGGCAGTAAGTTTCAGTCATTGGGCTTCAGATCAACCAGAGCAGTGACCACAGAAGGAAAATAAGTCAAGTGGGCCCTGTGGTATCTACCTTATTATCTGGAGGGTCCAGACTATGTGAGATAAGAAGGCTGGGCAGGGTTAATGCTGTTTCCCCAAGCTGAGGAGACAAAGAACCAAGGAGGAACAAGATAGAAAGCTCCAAAGAGTCCCCATCTGGTTTCCAGCTGACTGTGATCATCCCATATATCAACTTCCTGTTGCTATGACAAAATGCTTGAGGTTACAACACCACAGAGGAGAGATTTGTTCACACTAACGGTTTCAGTGGTTTCACTCCGTGGTGCTTGGCCTGACACTTCGGCTGTTACAAGGCAGGTTACACGGTGGGGAATAGCAGTAGAACAAATCTGATTGCGCCATGTTGTGCTGGGAAGCAAGGAGAATGATAGAAGGGACAAGGCCCACAATACCCCTCCAAGGACAGTCCCCAGAAATGGAACTCCCCCCACCAGAGGTACCACCACTGGCCAACCGTACCACAGGCTAGAGACCGAGCACATGGGCATTTGGGAAAACATTTAAGATAAAACCATAAGACACGTGTGTAAGGGGGAAAGACAAGGAAAGAAGCATGCGCAATGAACAGAGGAAAGTCCTAGCACTCCACTGCTTATGCAAACAGCTCTGGTTCCTGTACCAGCAAGGACACAGGACAGGGGCTGAGGCTGTCACATGGGCCTGCTGAGTATCAGCAAAAGCAGCCCAAGACTGAACGGTACTCCAGTTCCACCATGGTTTTAAAGCTCATGCTTAAAATGATGCAACTATTTTCAAGTTATTTGACTGCATCCAAGAAATGATCGCAAAAAAATTTGAGAAGAATGCAACAAGTAGTTACAACCTAACATGTCAAATTATATAATTTCTACCATTCATCTGAAATAACTAGACTGGCAAGAAGCAGAATAATGTGGCTCATACTGAGGGGAAAACTCAATGCATCAAAACAGACCTACCTACCTATGACACAGACATTACAGTTATTAGACAGGGACATGAAAGTAGTTACTATGAATATAACCTAAATATTCAGAAAGTGGAGAACATGTGAACATTTATTCTAGACTCAGAATGAATGTCTGACAATAAAAACTGTCTGACTTGAAAATTTACAGGATAATATTAATAGTTGATTGGACACTCTACAAGAAAAGATTAATTAAATTGGAGGTAACAATAGAAGCTACTCAAAGAGAAATATAAACATAAAAAGTAGGGAAAAAGAGAAAGAAATAAAGATCCAGACCAATTTAAGGACAAACTAGAAATGCTTGGGCAAGTAAAAGGTGAGAAAGACACCAGAAATTGACACCAGTAACCTGTGTTGGCTGACCAATAGATCATTAGTTAATTAAAGATACCTTGCATTGGTGACTGCCCATGAACAAAGCACTCTCAGGTTTTCTAGAATGTGTCACATTTCTGTAGACTACAAGTGCATAAGGTCTTAAAGCACCTTCCGCCTAGTTGGGTCAAGATGGTAGCTGTGTATTAAGCTGAAAAAGGTCATTGAATGCATGGAATTGCTAATACCATTTCTAATTTTTAAAATATTTTTAAACAGTAACTAAAACAAAGCTAGCATAATCTTAAAATCTTTGTATTGTGGAATAATTACAGATTCACTGGGATTTAGGAAGATTGGGGAGAGGGTTCCCGTGACCCTTTACCCTTTGTTCAGTCTTTAGATATCTCTGCCAATATGACAAAGGGACAAAGTAGACTTCAGCAAACTGTCACTGAGGTTGTCGGTGTATGGTTCTCGGCCATCCAGTTAATAGTGTGGATAAAAGCCGCACTCTAAAGGACACATCTCTAATTCTTGAGCACAGTGCGACCCCTCACCACCACATCCACAGCTACGGTCCCTGTCAGCCACGAACCACTTTCTATATACATGTCTTTGACGTATCCATCATGCCATAGAGCAGATCCTGGGGAGTGTGGTCTTTGGACAATGAAAGTTAAGGCCCAAGTTACTGTGTGTCTCAACAGTTTGTTCCTCTTACTCCTGAATAGTGTTCCGTGGTACTAAAATATTACAGCATTTACTCATACTCCTGTTGTAAGCCATCACAGTTGTTGGGCTGTTATAAACACAGCTATTCCGGACCACATATCTGGTTATGATTAAGCACTGGTCCGTTTTCTCTTGAGCACAGAGAGCACTCAGGACAATAGCTGAGATCATGGAATGCTCTTCAGAGCAGCTGCAGCATTCGGCCTGCTCACCAGCATTGTGGAGAGAGCCTGTTCTCTAATGTGCACCACATGCTCACTGCATATTTTGTAGCTATTCCGACATATCATTGTAGCATTAGCCTGAATTTCTCCGATGCCCTCGCAGCTAGTGAGGTGGTCCTCTTGCATGGTTGTTGTGGTGAACAGTGTCCACCATGATACGAGGAAAGGATAGGTAGACAATGAATTCACCCTTTCAACAAGAATGGGAAAAGCAACTCACTGGGGACCCGGTAAGAGGCCGTGACTAGTACGGCCTGGATTTAGGGTAATGAGCCATGGGGAGTTCTCCACTTAGAAGCACCTTTGTGGTTAGGGTGAGTTTCTTTGTGTGCAGTTCCCAGCATGTAATTTGTGCCAAGTGAAAGTGTATGTAGTAGTGTAATTATAAAATGTCCTGACAAGCTCATGTGCTCTCATCCTTCAAATCCAGCGAGTGGAGCTTTTGGAGAAAGTTATGGAACCCGCAGAAGGAAGAGCCTTACAGATGGCAGTATGTCACTCAGAATGGGCCTGCAGGTTTCACAGGCCAGCCCTTCGTGATGCCCGCCCTCTCTGCTTTCTGCTTGCTGAGCCTGCTGTGCCTTTTCTGCCATGATGGCATCTACCCTCTAGAACTGTAAATTGCCATAAACTCTTTTCCTTCCATAACTTGCCCCTGTTTGTGCATTTTGTCCCAGCAATGAGAAGGCAACTGACAGAGAGTTCAGTCTGGATGGGCCAGCGTCCAGTGCTAGGAGGTTACTGTGCATGAAATTTCCAGTTGTACAATCCCTTCCATGAAATAAATGAGTACCACGCAAACAGGAGCAGTGCTGGTGAAGGCACAGGGGCACAGCATGCCAGGCTGCCGCTCTGCGTGTCAGGTATGGCATCACAGTGCCAGCAGTTCGGGATCCCCGGTCGAGCTCATAATGGAGACCCGCTCTATTTTCTGTTCTCTTATCACATGCATTCCCTCCACAGTTGTCCCTGACACAGCAACAAATCCAGTGCTGGGAAATCGGATGGAGGTGTCTTCTGGTAATGACGTCTAGCTACGCAAGGCTAAGTGCTGGTCCTATTATTTGTTACTCTGGCAGAGGTTTCCATGGGGTGCAACAAGGGAAAACGCCTATTTTGGAGTAGTGTTGGCCTTTGCTGCCCGATCAGGGGCTCAGCAGAAGGGGTGCTTCCGCTGAAAGCAACATCTGGAGGTGGAACTGTCCAAGCATGGGATGAACAAGTGTGACAACGAGGTTAAAACCACAGGGGGCAAACAAAGGTTTCCACAGTGGAAAGTTCTCCCACACGGGAATCAACCAGGGCAACGATGGCCACACACCGACTGTAAAATCTCCTCAGTTCAAACCTCCCTTCATCCCTTGCTTCTGAATACCGCAGGCACAGTTGACAATATTAGGAGATGTTGTTGGTTGTGCCCAGATTTGTTGACATGAAAACATTTTCCCTTCAACATGGCATAGCTTCCACCTGGAAGAGGACTCAGCAAACCTAAAGTATGGTGGTTTTGAAATGTAACTGCTTGTCAATATGGTAATGTTATTCGATTTTATTATAATTTCATAATTATTGAATATCTAAATATTTTAATGAAAATCTGTACATAAGATGACAAACAACTATGAAAATCAACAATTATGAACATTCTAGCAAGAGGCTCAAAACTAGTAATGTAGAAGCAAGCTAGAAAATTTGCACCTCACAGATACAGAGCTTACCCTACACACACACACACACACACACAAAAAAAAAAAAAAAACAGCATTTTGAAAGGCCCTGCAGGTGAGGCAAGAGGAGCTGGCGCAGAGGCTAATGGCTCCAGGTAAGTGTTTGGAAAGAGGAAAACTCAAGGGTCTGATGCCAAAGGGAAACCCTCCGATGGTTCTGACCAAGATCCTAAGTCTCAGGAGGTCCAGTGAGAAGATAAGGGAAAAATAGATGTAGGGTGGCTTGTGAAAATTGTCTGAAACAACTGGTAAAATATAGATGCAATCACTTTAAGAGACCCTGCTGCCCGAGCTAAATTATAGAGTCTTTATCTATAGAAAAGAATAGAAAAAATAGAGTATACTGTGAGAAGAAAGCAGCCTGGGCAGTAACTATAGCATTGCCCACAGCATAGGGGAAAGTGGGCTGTGGGAGGTCTTCATCTGGGCGAAGAACATTTACAATTAGCTTCTTTGTACACAGTTTCCTGCATGTAATTCCTGTGGAAAGGAGAACCATCCACATTAGGTCAGGTAAAGTTCTGAGAGGTTAGCATGAGTCACTGTGCACAAATAATTTCCAGTTGAGTAATCCCTGTCGTGCAAGTGAGAGTAGACCTTCTCAGAGAACAGGTCAGAGGCACCAGGCTACAGTTCCATGGAGTCAGGTCACAGCATTCCGAGGCCAGCATTTTAGGACTCCTGGGCCAAGTTTGGAATGGGGACCTGTTACATTTTTTTGGGGTCTCTTATTAATGGTCTTCCCTCCACAGTTATTTGTACTAGCATGTACTTTATATGAAGTAGTTGTGTGTAATAGTAAAATAGTAAATTAACTGTACCCTTTTTTTATTGTCCTTTACTGCACAATTTGAAGGTTTCTTAGTGTGCATGTGAGTTCTTGGAAAGATATGTGATATTTTAAATGTTTTTTCCAGGCTACATGAAATTGTGATGGCTTATTTCTGGTTGTCAACTTGGCAAGATTTTAGAATCACCACAGAAATAAATCTCAGGGCGTGGCTGTGAGGAATTGAGTTAACTGAGGTGGGCTAAGGGGTCTTAGACTGAATCATCAGGAGAAAAGTAGCTGATCAGCGGCACTAGTTGCTCTCCACTCCGCCTCCTTGCTGGCTGAAGTGGCTGCTGCTGCGCTTCTCCACCGTGAACACGACGGACTACAACCTGGAACCGTAAGTTCCTGCTGCTGCGCTTCTCCACCGTGAACACGACGGACTACAACCTGGAACTGAAAGCTAAAATAAATCCATCTCGCCTTAAATTGATTCTTGTCAGGAATGTTTGTCCCAGCAATGAGAAGCTAATACACGTTACTGATAGCATTTTTTCTGGGTATCAATTCTAGAAAGTATTCATCCAAGTCCAAGAATGCAATGATTTATTTCTTTTTTTTATTACTTATTTAATTTTTAAGCTTATTTGTTTTTTTAATTAGTTTATTTATTTTTTATTATCAACTTCCGTGATTGTAAACAATATCCCACGGTAATGCCCTCCCCCACTTTCCCCTTTGAAACTCCATTCCCCATCATATCCCCTCCCCCTCTCAATCAGTCTCCTTTTATTTTGATGTCATGATCTTTTCCTCCTATTATGACGGTCTTGTGTAGGTAGTGTCAGGCACTGTAAGGTCATGGATATCCAGGCCATTTTGTGTCTGGAGGGAGCACGTTGTAAGGAGTCCTACCCTTCCTTTGGCTCTTACATTCTTTCTTCCACCACTTCCACAATGGACCCTGAGCCTTGGAAGGTGTGATAGAGATATTTCAGTGCTGAGTGCTCATCTGTCACTTCTTCCCAGCACCATGGTGCCTTCTGAGTCATCCCAAGGTCACTGCCATCTGAAAAGAGAAGGTTCTCTAACCAAAAGTGAGAGTAGCATTAATATATGGACATGAACATTAAGAGAAATGCTTAATGGGCAGTTTGATGAGCATAGTATATACATTTAGCCAAACAGAAGCAGACGTTATACCCCTAGGGCTCATGACTACCTCTATTGTAGGTTTTCAGTATCTGGGATGTATTCCCTCCCAGCCTGTGACCACACTGTGTCCTTCATTTATTTATCTTCTGTAATGTCTTTAACTTTTTGTAGTTTTCAGGATCCAAACCTCATGCATACATTCAAGAAATATATCCAATATTTTCTGGAGATTAAGATTGATTTGGATTGCCATGTGTCTAGTATAACAACTAAATTATTTTTCATTTTCCATATGGTCTGTGATCATACAGGAATCATTATTCAGTTTCAGTACGGTTTTATTTGCTTTGAAAGATTCTTGGAATTTTTACGTAAATAATTTTTCTTTATGGATGGGTGGTTTTCTGTCTTCATTTTTATGTTTATGTATTTATTTTCTTTTTATTGCCTCATTGCATTAATTAAAATGATGGTGCAACAAATCATCCCTGATTTGTTTCCTAAGTGAGGAGGGAATGATTTGATCTTTCAAATTTTTATTTAGTCACAGGTTTTTGAAATGTTACTTATCAAGTTGAAGAAGCTTTCCTTAACTGTAGTTTCTGGAAGTATCTATTATGAGTTAGTGCGGGCTATGACAAAAGCCTTTTCACTTAATATGAACATGGTATACATCACATTTACCACTCGGATTGGCTTTTCAGACTGATACGGCCTTATCCATACAATCAGGGTACATAGTCCTCTGGATGTGCTATTGAAGTTTACTTCCCAATATTTAGCACCTACATTTTTTATTTTCAGTGAAGAATGTTTCAATCCATACTTATAATTAACACTGGTCTGCATTTTTTTTCTCTGCTCTTTTTCAAGTTTTGATATCAGTGAATAATTTGTGACCTGAATTCAGGCATTATTCTTCCTCCTCTATCTTTGGGAAGACAATGTGTTGAAATTATGGTATTAATTTATCTTGACCCATTTGGTAGAATCCTCCATTAAGCCACGTGTGCTGAAGATATTCAGATATTCGAGGAGAGTTTATACTATAAATTAATTTTTTTTTTTTTTTTTGGTTTTTCACTCTAGTCGAGGCTGACCTGGAACTCACTATTTAGTCTCAGGGTGGCCTCAAACTCAAGGTGATCCACCTACCTCTGCCTCCCAAGTTCTGGGATTAAAGGTGTGTGCCACCACGCCTGGCTAAATTAAATGCTTTTAATGGATATTAAATTATTCAAATTTTCTATTTCGTAAGGTTAAAATTAGGATGTTTTGCACCTGTTGAGGAAAAATGTCCACTTAACATAAATTTTCAAAATTGTGTGAAGCCACAGATGAAAATCCCAGTGTAAGGGGTAGGGAACCTCCCTATGAGTTACTGGTCAGAGAAGACCCAGAGGTCCCTGAGATAATGCAGGCTATGGTACTGCTCTTGGCTGCCTGTAAGAAGTAAATGTTAAGATTTTATTTCTGGGGACAATGCATAATTCATCTGCAGAACCAAGAAGTAGTAGTTTCCTCCCTGTTGCCTAGCTTTCATAGCGCTTGAGCTGCAATGCACGCTACTGGTGGAGAAATCATCAACAGTCTTACCCAATGGTGGACCTCCTGTACAACACAATCAACCTGCCAGGCAAGATATGCTCAGTGGTGCAATAGTGACATGACTGTTATGGAGATAACCAATTACTTTCTCATTACATTTGAGGGCTACTTCACAGCAGGAAATTCATGCTTGATATTATAAAGCTATCATAAGCCCACAGCTGGGGTGTGTGTCATAGGCACTCTGTGAGGGGCTACTACTGTTGTTTTGCAAAATGGACATGTGGTGTTCATCAAACTGCTTCCAAACACTTATGTTTGTGCCAAAATATAAGAATGCACTTAATTAGTAGTCTCAGCTTTATTCAGAAAGTTTTCTTCTTTTGCAGTGGACAACAATAACTGTGGGCTCACAACTGGCTGTTGCTCATCCCTAAATATATTGAACATAACTATCATCCTCTCTCTCCAAGGCTCAGAGAACACTGCAAAAGTATGAACTAAAAGGGTGTAAGATCCAGAGGATGGGAAAGTGTTCTGCAGAACACTTTCTTCTGGACATGACATAGCTTTGGCACTCATGAACTTACAATAATGTGGTTATGAGAACTGCAAAAAAAGAAAAGAAAAAAAAAGAGCCTGTCATCATTCTGTCATGGACGGTGGAGGAGACTTGAGGTACCACTCACCCTGGAGGAGCTATTTGCAGGTACTGTTTGCTTGGGAATGGGGGTGCATTTTCTCTGGTGGTGTAGCCACTGGTAAGTTGAAAGTGCCTTGGTAAATAGTGATCCATGCTCTTGCAAGTGACCCTGATTAAGCTCAATGGAACTCACACAATAATGTCAGTATAGGAAGGGGAGCCTTGGGAAGGAGAGGGGTTCTATGTGAGTAGGAGCAGGGACACGAGAAGTTAGGAGTGAGTGTATCCGATCAAAATATGCACAACATACACTTTAAAATAGTCAAAAAGATAAATTAAAAAGGAAAAAAAAAAGGTCACCATAGTGACACATATATGAAATCCTAGCCAACACCCTGACAAAAAAAAGAAAAAAGACTGCAAAAATAAACATCTACCACTATGTGAGAACATCTTTACTATCCACAGAAACATAGATTAATTAGTCCATAAAAATAACAGGTAGGCCAGGTGTGGTGGCGCACACCTTTAATCCCAGTACTTGAGAGGCAGAGATGGGAGGATCACTGTGAGTTCTAGACCACCTTGGGACTACATAGTGAATTCCAGGTCCGCCTGGGCTACAACAAAATCCTACCTCAAAAAAAAAAAAAAAAAAAAAAAAAGGAACAGGTAGAAAAACTGATGATAACCTTCATGGTGGTCAACTTGACATCTAGAATCTAGCAACAGAGAAACCTCTGAGCATGTCAAGGAATTTATTTATATATTTTTTCAAATTGAATTATGTGTTCAAATTAATTATTTGTTAATTAATTTATTTATTTGACAGAGAGAGGGATAGAAGAAGATAGTGTGAGAGACAGTGGGTGCACAAGGGCCTCTTAACAATGCAAATAAAACTACAGACACATGCACTCCTTTGTGCATCTGGCTTTATGTGGGCCCTGGGGAATTGAACCCAGCCCTTCAGGCTTTGCAAGCCAGCACCTTCAACTGATGAGTCATCTCCCCAGGCCTACAGTAGGTTTTTAGGATAATTGAGGAGGGATGACATCACTCAGGGGCTAGGGAACTGGGCTGAACCAGAAAAGGAAGTGACCCATCTCCCTCTGCATCCTGACTGCAGATGCGGTGTGGCAGGCTGCTTCACACTCCTGTCACTGCGCCTTCCCTGCCACAGTGGGCTGTCTTTAAACTGTGAACCGAAATACACCTTTGTTCCTTAGAAATAAAGCAATGATATGAACTTATCTCAGCCAACTCATCATCGCTTTCATTTCTGCAATGTCTATAATGAAATCTGGTTTAATCTTGATAGGGCATTTTGTTCCTTTGCTTTTTTTTTTTTTTTCTGTCAATCTTTCAGAGGTTTTCAGATTTTATTGATTTTTTTTCAAAGATAGGCTCCTTTTAATTTTTATAGGTTTTTCTCATTTCATTTTGACAGATTTCCCCCTTTTTGTATTACTGTTATCTTCCACCTGTTTTCTTTACTTTTAATTTGCTCTTTTTGCTTCTCATGTTCAGAGGTGGGAACTTAGGTAATTTTTCATATCTTCTAAGTTAAGTTTTAATGTCCACCCTGTAGTAGTTACTGCTCTGTTGCTGGGACAAAGCACCTGACCAAAGGCAGCTGGTGGGAGGAAAGGGTTTATTTCAGCTTAAAGTCTCAAGACGAAGCTCCATGATGACAGAGGAAAGCATGGCATGAGCAGAGGCTGGACCTCACCTCTGCCACAGCAGGCCAAAAACAGCAGCAGGGTGAGCTGAGCTCTGGCAGAGGGGGACTTGGCTATAATACTGTAAGGCTGACCACAAAAACGTATGTCCACCAACAAGGCCCCAACTCCCAGACTGCCATCAGCTTGGACCAAACATTCAAAACACATGTGCTTATGGGGAAATCTGATTCAAACCACCACTCTCTCTCAAAACGGCTTTATCTGTACCTTGGAAATTTAGATATATTATGTCCTCATTTTCATTCAGTTCAATTTCTCTCTCTCTCTCTCTCTCTCTCTCTCTCTCTCTCTGTTTCTCTCTCTTTCTCTCTCTCTCTCTCTCTGTTTTTTGAGTTAGGATTTTACTCTAGCTCTGACTGATCTGGAATTCACTATGTAGTCTCAGGGTGGCCTTGAACTCACAGCAATCCTCCTACCTTTGCCTCCCGAATTCTGGGATTAAAGGCATATGCCACCATGCCCGGCTTAATACATGAGCCATGGCCTCATTGACCCAAGGCTTACTCAAAGGTATGTTATTTAATTTTGAAATATTCAGAGATTTTTCAATTATTGATTTCTTATTTGATTAGTGTGACCAGAAAATAATCTATATTAGTTCAAATATTGTAAATTTATTGATGGTTTTCCCTGGTGATCCAGTATGCATACTTTGTTGGTACATAGTCCATGGACACTTCAAAAGAATGTGTACTGTGTTGAAGAAAGGCTTCTACAAATGAAATTAAAATCTGTTGCCTAATGGCTTTGTTGTGTTATATATGTTAAAAATGACTTATATCAGTATACTGCAAAAATGAACTAAAAGTAAATTAACTAAAAAATTACATAAATATAAAACCTTAAACACACTAATAATAAAAAACATAACATTAATTCACAATGGGTAAGGAACCAAGAGCAATGCATCATAGAAAAATATGATCACCAATAAACATGAAAATAGTTTAAGCCACATCAATGATTTAAAAAACAGAGACCAGTACTTTTAAAAATGTGTCTGGGAAGATGGCTATATAGATAAAGTATTCACTGCTCAAGCCTACGTCCTGGAGTTTGATCCGCAGGCCCTGTGTGAAAAGGTAGGACCCATGGTGAGCTTCTTTAATCCCAGCACATGACAGTGAGATGGGAAGCAGAAATGGGAGAATTTCTTGAAGGCATTGTGAACATAGTAAAGAACAATAGAGCGAGATCCAGAGAGAGAAACCTTGTATTTCTGTGACACTTTCATGCATGTATATAACGATAGGAGTTTTTAAGTATGCATAATACTCCATTGTGCATATATCTATCACATTTTCTTTTTCCATTACAATTTCTTTCCTATGAGTTAATCTCCTAAATTATCTTTGTGAATGCATAATAGGGAAAATGTAAGCAAAATAAGTTGAATAATATTTACTTAATTTTATTCACCCTTATATTTCAATCCTTATGAGTAATATTTATTTATTTATTTATTTATATCTTCATATTTATTTATATTTATATTTTATAAATTTTTTATAATTATTTATATTTATATTTATTTATTTATTTATTTATATCTTCATATTTCTACACAATATTGTGCGCCCTCTTGTTCACACGTGCAACATTGAGAGCTTTTGTCAATGTGCATCTGGCTACATGGGACCTGGAGATATGAACATGAGTTCTCAGCCTTCGCAGGCAAGCACCTTAACCACTGAGATATCTCTCCAGCATGACTTTCTGCAAATTTTGATGATCCCACTGTCTTCATCCTAAGAAGCAACCACCAAGACTTATGATCTTTTCTGGAATGTGCTCTGAGCATCTTCCTTGGTGACACTCCAAGGTAAGCAGGTGGTGTGAGAGTCCTCAGTTGCAGGGTATGTTGTTACTTCAGAGGTGCAAACACCTGAAACTATACCTCTAGAGCCTTTACTTTCACCCTTTTCCTCCTTTCCTCTCTTCCTGCTCTCTCTCCTGTTTCCATTTTGCATTGATTCTTTCATTTCAAGGCTGTTCTCCTTCCCGGCTTGCATGGGAAGGAGCTCAGTGAGAACGACACAGAAGTAATTGGAAAGGGAAATTGGCACAGGCTTTAAATTTGCTTTGCATTTTTATAGAATGGTAGCTTTGAGAATTCCGTAAGACAGAACCTACCACAAACTTTCCATGATAAGCCTCCCATTTCAGGGGAATAGAAATGCACTTGCAATTCACTTTCTCAGACACTTTTAAATTATATGATTTCGAATCTGCAGGTGCTTGAAAACTCATAAATGGAGATAGAGATGGGATCCATGTAGCCATGTCCCCATACAGAGGTATTTGGAGTTTATTTCCTCATTTTTTTTTCACTTGCCAATGTAACATGCAGTAGACCATATTAGTGTATAAACCTTAAAATAGTTCATGCACATGAAGTTTGACAGAGTGAGACTGGAGTGTAAAATTTTTAGCAATACTAGAAAGTAGAAATATATTTTGTTTCTTTATGGCATTTCCAAACTCAGCTTCTGTTTGGCACAATAAAACCCCCTGCCCTGGTAAACTTGCATACCATACAATTAAACCATAATAGAATAGAAAAAGAAAAGGAAAGGGAAGAAAATAAAATAAAACACAAAAGGATCTTAAATGGGACTTGATGTGCAGTTTAGTTTGTTTGTATAAAAAAGATACTAGTACCTCAGGAATGACAAAGTCTATAGTAACTAGCAGTTGGACAATGATTATAGTGAGATTTCTGAATTGAAGTAATAACTTTCAGTCTAGGTATGTTGCCAACACCTGTCTGCACAGAAGGTATCTGGCCAGTGAACTACTAATCCTCTCTAAATGCCTGGACATAAACTCTCAAGAACAAAATACCATGAGGAATTAGTAAACACAATTAAGGATACAAAGATAACATACCACAGGTTATAAGTGTAGCTTTCTCCAGGCCCCCTGGAATGTAATAGCAGTAATTGTATACAAGAGCACGGGCAGGTTTAGGCCCAATGATAGGTTCCCATTCTAGGGCAGCTGCTTAATCTGTCTCAGCACATTCCCCAGCTGTCTGTAAAATGGGAACCTAGTGATATCGTTCTCCGGTGTACCTGAGGCGTGTGTGAGAGCTAGCTCACACCCCTAACAGCCTGTGCTCTGACACTGCTGATGTGCCGAGATCTGTGGAAGTGTGGCTGTGTAAGATCACCTTTGCCTGAGCATATTTGCCAGGGATGTTCCACATTGTTGCTATTGAAGCCACCATTCCCTCCTTTGAGGGCTCAAGTTAAGTCTTAGGAAATCTCTACTTTACAGCAGCACAAGCCAGTCTAACTTAAAACACCAAGGTTTTTCACACAGATTTTTACATTAAAACATGTTAAATGGTCATTATATTTCTCTAAAATTGACCTCTCCCTGCTACTGAAGCTCATACCGCATAAAGAAGGAAGAAAGCAAGGAAAGATTATGGATATTTGTCTTGTCCTACGGGGACATTGATCCTATAACATTGCCATCATTTCAGTCTCCTCACATTTTACCAAGCGTTTTCCTCAAAATACTCACCAGCCTGAAAATGGTGGGTCAAGAATGTCTGCATCCCAAGGCAACTTCCACAATGACACAGAATGTAAGAACTCAAGGGGTTCCGAGGTACTTAACAGGGAATAAAAAGAATAAGAAGAGATATTTTGTGAATAGTCACTCAAAGCAAGTCTTTAATGAAAAGTGTAAGTTCCTTGGCTTGGGTGCTGTTTGTAAATCCCTCTGCCCTTCAAACCACATCCTCATCTCAGTACACTCCACTCTGCAGCTTCTGCTTCAGTGCAAACCAAAACAAATGTGTTCTAGTTGCTTCTGTGCATGTGCCACTCCAAAAGAGCATGCTGGCGCTGGGATGAGTCAGTTTTGGCTACAGTAAGAAACTCAGAATCTCAGCTCTTTTCACAAGCATTAATTCTTGGGCAGGTTACATGAAAGTGGGGCATTGATCAGAGAAGATGACTACACTACTTCTCATGCCCACAGCCAGAAGGAAGGAAGGACCCTACCTGGGTCCTGCTGCTTGTCAAGCAGCAAGTTATGGTTCAAAAACGTTCACTGAACCCCAGAGGGCATGCAAAGTTCTTCAGCAGATGTGCATGTGAGCATTCACATCCCCATTCCTGAAGTGTCTCACATAGTCAGTTCCAAGGATGGCTTAAAAGGGTACATATGTCTCTCATTACAGGAGAATATTAATTTTATTGTAAGGTGAGAATATGAACATTAGTTTGAAAAAACCGAGGGCCTGGAGAGGTGGCTTAGCAGTTAAGGTACTTGCCTGTGAAGCCTACAGATCCAGTTCAATTCCCCAGGACCCATGTAAGCCAGATGCACAAGATAGAGCCTGCATCTGGAGTTTGTTTGCAGCGGCTAAAGTCACTGGTGCACCTATTCTCTGTCCTTTTGTTTCCCTTCCCCCTCCTTCTCTCACTCAAATGAATAAATATTGTTGTTGTTTTTTAAAAAAAAAAAAAGATAAAAAGTCATACTGCCAGCCTCTGGAAGACATATTGTATACGAGAGAAAAACAATGTGAACGAAATGGCCAAAATTAGTGGAGAAAAACAAATATCTCACCAGAAGGTCAAAACATGAAACTAATAATGTAGGCTATAATTATCTGTGAAGATTTCATAGAAAGAAAACAACATTTTGGAAACAAATGAGTCATTCTTTTAGCCTCCAACCCTACCAGTCTATAATAAGGCAAATTCAGTCTAAGAAAATCCTATAAGTTTACCATTTCTTTCTGTCCTTAAGGCTACATCCCTGGTTCACTCTATGCCTTTCTCCAATTGGAATGTTCTTATTAATGCTTCTACTCTGCTCCTCTCCAATTTATTATCCCCTTGTTGTCCTGTTGATTTCTCCATTTAAGAGTTCAAGGACAGGACAAGGTCTGGGGGAGATAGCTCAGTTGGTAAATTGCTGGCCTTGAAAGTACAAGGACCTGGGCTCAATCCCCCAAGCCCCATTATATATAGAAATATAACATCTTTCTCACAAAGTGCTGAGCGACTTCTGAGCCGTCTCATCTCTCTTCCCTCCTTTGCTTTGAGCTCTTAGTTTTTCACTCTCTCCCCCTCACGCTCCGCACTGCTTCACGCTCGTGCGCTTGTGCAGACTGCTCGACCCTCTCCTCGTCCTACAGGAACTCTAGCGCACCTCTCAAGCCTCATCTCTGGCAGCCCCCTCCCCTCCACAGTTTGTTTTGATTCCCAGAAAAATTGGGTGCTTCTTTTTCTGTTCCCACCAACTTCTGTAAGCTTCATTTTCATTGATCATTATATTGGACTAGAAACATATTTGGAAATACTCTACTTACTGCCTATCATATTCCTTTACTCCATTACTGTTGGTTTACTTTTCTGATTACGTAGTTACATGTAGTGAGGGAGCTATGTGCTGAGAAATTCACTGTTAGTTAAT
The DNA here is from genome assembly GCA_036346955.1 of Dipus sagitta. Taxonomy (NCBI): domain Eukaryota; kingdom Metazoa; phylum Chordata; class Mammalia; order Rodentia; family Dipodidae; genus Dipus; species Dipus sagitta. The sequence goes on from CM070784.1 coordinate 40,375,904, forward strand.
TTTGCCATTTTGCAAGCATCATAGTACTTACACACACAGACTAAGCTGGCTGCACCATCATTATGTTGTATGATATTATAGGATGTGTGATTCATCGCTGACTCATGCCTTATTATATGGTACATTGTTGTAGTCATGGTTTCCATAGCTACTCATTGGCCTTTCATGAGCAGCACCCTAAGGGTCATTGTGACCATCTCCTTGAGTCTTTCTCAGTGAGTTCTGATCTGAACTTACCTGTTAACAAGTTGCTTTGAAATCAACCCTTTCATGTGACACTCCTGTGCTTGTCATGGAATTGATAACTCCTTTTACAAGGAAATTAACACTTTCAAATAAGTGCTCAAAGAATGATTAACATAACTGTATGAACTGATATTTTAGTTTTAGGACTGTAGGGAGGAAGAGAGAAATTGTAGCTGGGACAGAGATAAACTTGACATGTACAGGAAAAAAAAAAAAGAAAGGTTACTTATGGTGGCAACATCTGTAAGCAAGAGTGCACATACGCTTCCCTGGTATTGGTCAAAGAGCATAGTGGCAGCTACGTTAAACAAATAAAACATTTATCCACATTGAAGGAAAGAATTTACTCTAAACAATATGTATTTGATATGTTCCTCAAAATTTTGAGCAAAGACCCAAAATTAAAACAAAATGCATCCTATGAGAGTACAACAATTTTTCACAGAAACTAATTCTACCCTGTTAGATCAGTGCTGTAATGCTATAATTTAGTATGGTGTGATTGAGAAAGGCTATAGTCTTTGGCCTTCTGATAGGATACCTGAAAAGTGTGAATAAAAAGATAAGTGACCCACTAAAAAGAAGCCACGTGCTGTGCCACTGTGGGAGAGGCAGGCAGGCTGGCCGGAACCAGGCCCACGATCCTCAGCAGCCCCAAAGGCAGCAATGGGCTGGCAGGTCAGCAGTGCACAGGAATCCCATTCAGTCACTCTGTGTGCCTCAGAGGGCCCGGCTTGGGGCTCTCTTGACCGAGAAACTATAGCTTAACCAGAAGTGCCATGTGTGTCTCAGGATGAGCATATAATGGGTAACAGCCCTGGGAGGCAGCTGTGGAGGGGAGGAGGACCAGACCTGGGCAAGGCAAAACCGAGCAGGCAGGACGAGGTCTGCTCTAGCAGAGAGGCAGTGGGGAAAAGCCACTCCACCCTCGCTACCCAGGACAGACCTCTGAAGTGAGAATATGCCAGTTCTGATGGCCGTGAGCCCGAGGGTAGCAGGGTGGCAGGGGGGCACATGCCATGGTTTTTTGAGGTAGGGTGTTGTTCTAGCCCAGGCTGACCTGGAATTCACTACATAGTCTCAGGCTTGCCTCGAACTCACAGCAACTTCTGCTACCTGAGCTCTAAGATTAAAGGTGTATGCCACCACGCCCAGCAGCATCTGTTTTTTAATGACCCAGAATGAAGCTGCCCAGTGTTTCATTGTATTTCTCCCTCTGTGTGATTCCTCTGTCTGTTCATCAAGATCCCTTGTTCCTTTGGCAAACTCTGACTCCTGTATTGTTTTGTAAGTCTTAAGTAAACCTCATTATTGCATAGATTTTAAAATGTTCCTTTTTATTTTTTCCTTAGTCCCCAGCCAGATTAATAATTAATTCTTGCTTATCTGTACTTCAGATAGGATGGGCTTGAGACTGAACCTTAAAAAAAGTGGCTTTCTTAGCAGAAACCCCTGAAAAGAACAGAAGGATTGAGAGATGAAGCCTGCAGTTTTACACGTGAAACATGCAAAACAAAAATATCACATAGATGCAGGCTAACAACTGCAACAGTAGACACAATGACACACACACACACAGTTACACGAAGTCAACAGTTAGGAGGACTCCATAAGAATATAACACAATTATATTTAAAACACAGTAGTAGAAACAAGATAGAAAAGTTATACCCAAGGGCACATAGTTTCACCTAAACATTGAGAGGGGTCCTGTGAAGGCACAAAGGTCAAAGGAGAAGATTGTTATGTGGACACAGGTTAAAGACTGAAGCCTGTTAGTACTGTAGCAAAATGATCTGGCAGAGAGCCAGAAGTGAGACTCACTTCTATTGTGGGGACAGATGGCATTACAAGGAACACAAGAGTTTTCCTTATCACGGTCTGAGGATCAACTTTTCCCCAGTTCTTTAGGGGACATCCCAGTAGTAAGTCTGAAGGGGTCAAGAGACATGTCCCATGTTGAGAAAGGAACCTTGACCTTAATTCCAGAGTGTCACTCAGGAGGAAAGAGATCCAAGGCACCTGCGAGGGACTTGATGCACTGCTTTCTAAAAAGGGCACTCCTACTTTTTGAAAAGACTTCCTAAAGGGGGTCTACAATGGACTTTAAATGCAATTCAAAAGAGGCACAATTCCTTTCAAGAGTACCTCCAGGGAAGCATTCATGAGGGAGGTGAGCTATAGCTTTTAAAGGGGGCATTCTTCCTATTAAAGGGACTCCTGGTACTAGGGCCAACAGTTAGAGAGCAAAAACACCGGTGTGCTATTCAGATTGGGAAAGAGAAAGATTCATCAATCAGATGATAACTATTATGAGAAGATCTCAGATGAAGGTAGTCAATCACAGGAGGGTCAATGAGAAGAAAAGAGAACGGGAAACTATGAGGTGTAGAGGACTTACCACTCTAAAATGCAGATCTACCTAATAGCTGCTTCTTCTGTGTATGCACTTGGGATGAGGGTTGGGCAGAGGGGAAAACAGTCCTGCCCTCTACTGGGATAAGAGGCATGGTCACCCTGTCCCTGGCCATCAGCGGCCACCAAAGAGTTGCTTTGACCAGAGATCCTTGGCTGCTAAGGGAGTAAGATTTTTCCACTGGAGGGATTGCTAAAGATGTTGTGTTCTGGGCTGGAGAGATGGGTTAGTGGTTAAGGTACTTGACTGCAAAGCCAAAGGCCCAAGGTTCGATTCCCCAGGACCCACATAAGTCAGATGCCCAAGGTGGCGCATTCATCTGGAGTTCATTTGCAGTAGCTGGAGGCCCTGCTGTTCCCATTCTCCCTCTCTCTCTCTGTCTCCCTCTCTCTCTGTCTCCCTGCCTATTTCTATATCTCTCTCTCAAATAAATAAATAAAAATAAAATATTTTTTTAAAAGATGTTATGTTCTTCCTTGCACTGAGGATGGTAGGAGTTGTCCATGAGAACAGGGAAGCCTTGGAATTCCACCACCATAGCTGCTGCACATCAGCATGGACCTCAGGAAGAGGGAAAACAAAGTTCCCAAAGGAACCTAGGTTCCTCAGCCCTCATGGTGGTGGTCACAGTAGGGAGGCTTTCTTCTAGCCACTGCACATATGCCCCCACATTCGGTCTCCAGGTGTTGCCAAGGCCATTTGGCATAGCTTACCAAGGGTCCTGATTCAAGTTCTGTATCCAGCAGGCCTTCTAGTCAGGGGAATGAGAGACACAGAAGCCTTCAGGCAGTTTTTGAGTCCACTCAATATGGTGGTGAAGCTTCCAGGCCAATTAATACAGAAGAACTGGCGAGTTGAGGTCAACACAGGAGCGGAGCAAGCATGGCAGCTTCCAAAGGACCATGATTGTCCTGGGGGTTAATGGGGTGGCGGGGGAGGCAGGGCAGAGATCCTCTTTGGGTTACAATTGCCCACCATGCAATTCCTGGCAAACAATTCCCAACACTCAACTGAGGGCAGTCCTGATTGGTCAGTGTTTGATTTGGGGTACAGGTTGGGTTTACAGGATGGCAGCTCTGTGGTTTCTGGCCATAGTTCACTGTGATTGGCTACCTGCCCTCAAACCATCCCAGCCATTCCACCTCTGGCATTATGCCCAGAAAGGAACCTGTCAGAGTAGTTGGCACCAATGCTGAAGGAGCTCTGTAGTATCAAAGGGGAGCTCAGGGCTAGGCAGCGGGGAGAAGGCTTCCAGCAATGTTCCAGCTTGACTCTTTTCCGTATCCTGCTTTAAGTTCATCAATAGGGTTTTACCATAAAGTTCTAGTGGCAAACCAAGAGCCTAGCTAATAGCCTGCATCGATTAGGGGAGGTTCAGGGGTCTTCCTGACCAACCACTAATTGGGAGGCATCCCACCCCTCTTTCTGTCTCTCCCTCTCTGCTTTCAAATAAATCAAAAAATTGTTTAAAGGTGATGTTTTTAAAAACTGGAAAACACACGTAGAAACTTTGGTGGCAGGCAGGATGACTAAGAAAAGCATACGGTTCAAAGTTCAAGAGGACAAGGATAGGTGGATGGATGGATCCGTGGGGTCCATAGAGAGGCCTTTCCAGCACTCAGAGAAGGAAGCATTTTATAATATAGAAGATGTCTGAGTTGTCAGGTAAGTCTGGAGTGTGTGTGTGAGTGTGTGCAGAGAAAAAAACGTAAAACTCTAGGAGCAAACAGAGACTCGTAAAAAAAGCGCGGCTGAGCTGCAGTCACACGTGGCAGCCCACGAGCTCAGCAGGCCTGTGGGCAGCTGGCCACAGAGGGCATGAACTGTGAGATGGAATTGTCGTGGCAAACGAGAGGAAGCACTACCTGATAATGCTGTGCCTGCCGTCAGTCATCCAAGAAGAAGAGGCCGCTCGTGGAGGTGGAAGGTTGGAACAAGGGGAGAAGACGAGTTCGGGCTAAAACTAGGAAACTAAGGCTGGAGAGATGGCTTAGCGGTTAAGCGCTTGCTTGTGAAGCCTAAGGACCCCAGTTCAAGGCTCCAGTCGCCAGGACCCACGTTAGCCAGCTGCACAAGGGGGCACACGCGTCTGCAGTTCTTCTGCAGTGGCTGGAGGCCTTAGTGCACCCATTCTCTCTCTCACTCATTCTCTCTCTCTCTCCCTCTCTGCCTCTTTCTCTCTCTGTCTGTTGCTCTCAAATAAATGAATAAAAGTGAGCAACAAAAAAGCATTAAGAAATGTATACACTCTGCTCCTGAAAACCCACTGAATCAAAATGTATAGGAATGAAGCCCAGAAAACACTTTTCCCCGAAGAAATTTTTACACAAGTCCAGAAATATAGATATACAAAATAGCTATATAAACCAAACACTTACTGTTAATAAACCATAAAGAACTTATTTCAAACAGTTCTTTGGTATGCATATAATTTCACCATTTATCAAAAACAAAAGCAAATTTGCATTCTGTTTTATTAATCAACTTCTTTTGCTGGGAATAATACATGACAAAAATCAGTTTAAGGAAGAAAATGTTTATTTCAGCTTGTAGTTCCAGAATGCAGTCCATCAATGTTGGGGAAAGGATGGAGGCCAGAACTTGAGGCAGCTGGTCACATTTAGCACAGAGAGGAAGCAGAGTGATGAATGCTGAGTGCTTAGCTGCTTTTCTTATACAACCAGAGAACTCAGCCCATGGGATGATACCATCCACAGGTGAGGTGAGTTCTCCCATCTCAAATAATCTAACCTGAGAAATCCCTTGTAAACATGACCAGAGATTTATTTCCATGATTATTCTACTTCCTATCAAACTGCTAACCAGAGAGCAATCTCACAAGCAGCTTGTCAGCCCTTGTCAGCTTGACACAGACATAACAACTGTAAGTCAGAGTCTTCCATACCTTATCTCCACAGGCTTATGACCAGCTCATGATGCAAAGTGAATTGTCTTAACTTTAAAAGTCCTCAATCCAGGCTTGGTGGTATACGCCTTTAATTCCAACGCTTGGGAGGCTGAAGTAGGAGGATTGCTGTGAGGTCTAGGATAGTCTGAGACTAATTCCTTGTCAGCCTGGGTAAGAGTGAGACCCTACCTTGAAAAGCCAAATGAAAGTCCGCAAAGTCTTTAACATTGTTTAAAAATTTATGTCCAGAGAGTCCTCTGAGACTTTGGCAAACTCTTAACTGTGAGTTCCTATGATATCACAAAAAAGAATTATTTGCTTCTAACATCCCTATTCCAAAATGGAGGAATGTGATACGGACAACATCTATCACCCCATTAATCATGAAGGTTGATTCCACTCATCTGACTGGCTAGGCAGGTGTCCCTTTCTCCTTCACTGCTCCATATGTGACTCTCTCAAATCTGCATGCTTGGTCCAAGAGTATGACCTTCTCCAAATAAAGGAGGACCATACTTTTTGCTGGAATATAAGAGTAGCTGAGCTACCCTGCTAGAAACTCCAAACACACTCTCAAGGTCCAAGAAGGAGAAACAGGGTCATGGCAAAGAAAGATTAGACCAAAGCAAGACTGAAACAGCACAGCAAACACCAAATCCCGCAGCTTCCAGTTCAGTACCTGGAGCTTTGGACTAAATCATTTGAGCTTCAAAAGGCTTAGGTAGCTCTGCCCCTGCACCTGTGCTGGCAGTAGTCTCTGATGTAGACCTAATCTGACTGCAGCTTTCCTTGGCCAATGTTCCCTGGTCCTGGTGTCTCCAACATCCTGAGGTCTCCAGTGCCACCTCACAGTCACCTCCAGATCTTCACACAGTGTTTCACAAAGCATCCCTGAAGGGACTTTGACCACACCAAACTTAGCCTCAGTGGCTCTCTGGAGCTGTGGAGCAATATTCCATAACATTCTCAATCTTGTATCTGTCATTCTTCCCAAACTAGCACCATGTGAGGAGTGCTGCCAAATTCTGCTGTCAGGTTAGGATGAAACCAAGTGGCCATTGACAGAGCTCTGCCAGCCTTTGGGTGCAGGCAAGTTCCTTCTAGGACAGGAACCAGATTTTAGCCTTTATTTTTCCTATCATTAGATCTGCCTGCCCAAATTCCAATTTCTTGAGGTATAGTGTTCCAATATTCTATTAGGCCAGTTATAGAATTTGACACAAGCATATGTACTAGGAATTGTACCTTTGCCTGACATGTCCGGAAACAAAAAGAAAACTAGGCTATCTCTTCCTTGAAAATTGAAATTTACTTCATATCAATAAGATGCGATTTTTGCCAACATGTGACTCCTTCTCCCTTTGGAAATTAAGTAATCATCATTGTTCATATTTTTAAAATAAAGTTTTCCTAATGAATAATTTTTATTTATTTATTTATTTATTTATTCATTTATTTTCAGGGAGAGAGAGGTAGAGGGAAAGAATGGGTGCACTAGGGCTTCTAGTTGCTGCAAACAAACTCCAAATAAATGTGTTACTTTGTGCATCTGACTTTACGTGGGTATTGGGAAATCAGACCAGAGTCCTTAGGCTTTACAGGCAAGTGCCTTAACTACTAAAGCCATCTCTCTAACCCACATATAAACTTTTAATTGTACTATACAATGAGGTGTGAATTTAAAAATAACCAGGGAGAAATGTGAAAAGTTAATCAAATTTTGCATCTGGGCACATGTGTAATAAGCTTCATTACTATTGAAAAAATGAAATAAAGAAGTATTCATTTTTCAATATGCACACTACCCTACTCACTTGAAAAATGCTAATCTCCCATTTTGTAGATGATCTGTTATCATTATATTCATATAACTATATGTGGAAGTTTCAGAGAAGTCCTAAATAAGCAGAAAACAATAACTCAGTTTTTTCAATAAATCCTGGTAAGATACAAATGTCTATGGCAAAACTTTCCTATATGTTAGAATAAAAATTCTTGTATTGTTTGATTCTTCTATAAAAAAAAAAAAACAGGAACAAGTCTGAAATTGAAATACATGCAGAAACATAATGAGTTCTGTGCCTAACATGTTGTAAATATCCAATGGACATTTGAATAAACAAATGAATAAATCAATTCATGTTTAAGGAAGATTCACCCTCTTTTGAACTTAACTTATGAAGGAGTTCAGCAAAATTAAGATACCAATTTTTCTTTAGGTTGACATTCTCTCCTCTTGTTTGAGTCCTAACTTCTGATTCATGGCTTATTAAACTCATTATCAGTACAGGTTAGTCAGATTTATGTACCAATTCAAATCATGCCATTTTTTGTAAAGAAGCTAAAAGCTTGAAATGAGGATAAAACATTGTCTGTGACCACACATTGATAGGTGGAGTTACAGAGATCAGCAAGCTAGGAATTTGGGAAAATGGCTTAAGATCATCTAATGCTCCAACATATCCCATGTTTCATTTTATCTATTTTTTTCTTGTGAGAAGCTATTGTTGACTCATTAAAATAATTTACAAATAAGATTATATAAAAATTGAATAAATTTAGGGAGTCAATTAAATGATTCAGCTCTAATAAACATGGAGGGAAGAATAGAAAGAAGCCTAGGGGAGCTGATCAATCCCTGTCATCATGAAGGTATTGTTGCTCCAGGAATACATTAAGAACAAAACAAGTACTAGTAGAGGCCTTGGTAGAAAATCTAACTAAGAATTGCATTTATCCCAGTGACAGCCTTTAAATACATTTTCATGGCATCATTATTAAATAATTACAAACAAATAGATATGCTAAATATACCAAAATATTGTTTGCACATGTATTAACATACATAAACTGTCTATAATGGCAAGGAAACACTGAATTAAAAGAATTATGAGAAAAAATTCCATTTTCAACTTAATTCACTTCATATTCTCTGTTCAACATTCCTATCATCTGTGAAATAAAGTTCAGCCCCTTCTATGTGACCCCACTGAACTGCAATTATTCCATTAGTGGGGATAATTCTTTATTTGAAGATTATTGGTTAAGTATTACCCTCTGAGTCTGTCATCTTTCTCATTTCCACAAATTCTACAGGAATGTCTTTGTTTGGAAATACCAAGTGAGATTTTTTACTACTTCCTTTTTCCAGTATTTAATAGAAACTTACTTCCATCAGACTCACAGTCTCTTCATACCTTTGCCTCACAATTGATTGTGATTAAGCTTGTTCATGCACCCTCCCCATAACTCAGTTCATTGGGTAGCATCTTAATCCACTCACCATGATTAGATTCAGAACTCTTGATTGGAGCTTTATTTTGGAAAGCACATTAATAGATACATGCCCCACTGTAAAATGTTCTCACCCATCAAATGAACAACTTTCCTATAAGTAATTCACCTATTAATTGTTCTATTTATTTAATATACTCATTGCAGAATAAAAAGGAAACATACAGGAGAAAATAAAACACTAAGCTGGGTGTGGTGGAGCATGCCTTTATTCCCAGCACTCGGGAGGCAGAGGTAGGAGGATTGCTGTGAGTTCGATGCCACCCTGAGACTCCATAGTGAATTCCAGGTCAGCCTGCACTAGAGTGAGACCCTACCTTGAAAACACAAACAAACAAACAAACAAATAAATAAATACACTAAATGCTTATTTACCAAGGGGCAATTGTCCTATGCATATTGTTGCATTTATTTCGAGTGTTCTTATCCTGTTATCTTCATGTATTTGTGCATAAGAATTATTTCATATACAACTATAATCTTCCCATACTCTCTAATATGGGTGATGCAATGGAAAAAAAGATGTAATTTGTTTTATAATATTATCATGAGATTCATGAGTATTTGTTGAGTTTCTGCCATAGCACTATTTTAGGCTCTAGTTTTATACCTGAGAATGAAGAATCACATGCATGAAATATTTTTTACAATGGGCTTCTTTATGAAAATAACATAAATAATATCTTGGAACGGATATTGCCTTAGCCCAGTAGCCATGGCAAATCATCCCAGAATCGTACGGTGATAGCCATGCCTATGGTGATGGTGACGGAGCTCACTGACACCCCCCAGGGGATGGCAGAGGGCAGTGCCACCCCCCCCTACTTGGGATCCCAGAGATGTTAGAGAATGTTGGCAGTGGGAGGCTAATTGAAAGGACACTCCATGCCAGGGCTTCTATGAGGTGGCCATCCATGATGGGGTGGGACTTAGTAGGGATGCAGCTGTCTATGTGTCACCCATGCTCCTTTACTAGTGTTATGTGAGTGACCCCAATAAACTTTTGCCAAGTTGGACCTTGGTGGAATTGTTACTTTGTTCTGTCACTGGTGCTCTGCCTTGAGTGGATAGATGTTTGTATAGCCCCAGAATGTTAAGGAAACAAATATAAATACTAAACAGTGGCGAGGAGACGCAGCACACAAATAAGTATTTATATACCAAATTGACCAGTGATCGGCACTCCTCTAGCGCAGGACTGTGAGGGCATTTTGAAGAAGATGCACTGGGGGAGGAAGGCGCTCCTCCAGGACGGGCTGCTCCTCTGGTAGGAAGCTATATGCACTGGGGGAAGAAGGCGCTCCTCCAGGACGGGCTGCTCCTCTGGTAGGAAGCTATATATAATGATGCTCCGGGGAACACGGAGCTCTCTTCCTCTGTATGGCTGCCTGGTTATTTGTTGGTGTGCTTTATGCCTGGATCCTCTTGCTACTCACTCATGTCTGTGCCTGCTATCTGGCTTTCCGCTGGGGACTTGGAATCCAGCCTGCACTCAACTGTGAGGACTCCGCAGCTTGTAGGGAGCTATTGTTGGATTATCTAGCCTGCATCATGGAAGCTAATCCAATGCATCACTTTTTTTTAATTATTTTATTTATTTATTTATTTGATAGAGAAAGAGGGAGAGAAAGAGAGAATGAGCATGCCAGGGCCCTCCAGCCACTGCAAAAGAAATCCAGACACGTGTGCCCCCTGGTTGCATGTGGCTAACGTGGGTCCTGGGGAATCGAACATGGGTCCTTCGGCTTTGCAGGCAAAAGCCTTAACTGCTGAGCCATCCCTCCAACCCACTACATCACTTTAAAAAAAAAAAACAACAGAATGCATATTGATTCTGTCTGTTCTGTTCTGGATAACTCTCTGTGATACATCTCAGGTGTCAAGTTTCATGGTGAGGGGGAGATGGGAAGGTTTGAGATAGACACGGACAAATCCTCCTTTTTAGGCACAAATCTTTAATGATTACTAGCAGCAGAGAGGTTCAGGCCCTAGAGATCAAACAAGACGTGTTGCTTATAAGATCCCTTAGAAGTAGGGAGGAAAGAAGGCCTCCACCACGAGGAAGCAGGCTTGGCTAATGTGTGTTCCTTGCTGAGACTATGCGATAGGGGTCACAAAGACACTGGTAGAAAAATGGGGTTTGGTTAATGTACAAATGCATTTAAAATGCCTTGGACCCCAAGTGACAGGGAGATGTGTGTGTCTGCATCTTGCAGTGGCTCTCTCTGCTTGGGGAAGGGCCTGGGCTTTATAACCTCAGGGAGAGTTGTCCAGTGCTTCTGAGAGAGTACCACAGAATGAGATAACACATGCAATGTGAAATCTGAGAAATAGAATTACAGGTGTGTGCATTTTTACCCCTTTCTAACATGTATTTAGTAACTGTCCCTGAGGCTACAAACTACCAACTGTTATGATGTAGATACCTACAAGATAAGTAGGTTGTAGATGCAAGAAAAAAAAAAAAGCAAAGAAATTGGATGTTTGTGTCTGATGTGGTGTGGTGTGGTGTGTGAATGTGTTTTCTTTAGTCTTTTTAAGGTAGATTGAATTCACTTTTTGAGCTTTTGTTTCTGGAAAGATGGTCAGCTGAAGCCTGTTCCACCCAGGTCATTTTCCCAGTACTGAAACACACACTTTAATATTAACACAGTTTCAAGCTAGTGAGCTGTAATGTAGCCATTTACCTTCTGTAATCAATTGAAAGACACGCTCTGTTTCTGTAAAACACAGATTTCTTGCAGGAACACGTGTGCTGAAAACAGTCCACTTTGGGAACAGGTCCCATTTCTTCACCTCAGTTGTAGTTTCACACTTTCATTCACTCTGCCTGGCTACCAAGCTTCATGTGTGGACGTAGTTATTTCTTAGACACGGGGCATCAAGAGAAAAACTGAATATTTCAGTATGCTTATTTTTCTAATCTTGGTGCAGGACTCTTGAGAAGAGGTTAAGAGAGTCACAATGTGGGTATCTTGGAGTGTCTTTTCTCAATGCCACTGGGAAAATAAAATAAAAAGCTAACAATATCCTGGTTGTTCGGATAAACATGGTATAAGTGCAGATTTAAGAGAATAGGGATTTTTCTTAGTGATATTTCTCCCATGCCCAAGACAGGACTTCCCACCCCATCTGCAGCAGCTCAGGGTACTGTGTCTGGGTTGGGAGATTCGCCATGGCCCTGTGCCACTCCTGCACCACCATGGTTATTGTTTATTCCAGCAATGGTGAAGATACAGAGCGAGGCCCCTGTCGTTCTGTGAGCTGCAGCAGCTCCTCGAGAGTTCCACTTACATACTCAGTACTGACGAAAGGACATGTCACTAGCCGCTCCTGAATTCTAACTGTGGTGACCATGGTTGTACAAGCGACTTCTTTTCTTTCTTACCCAATCGTGGGAAAGGGGAACAATAAACTGACATACCCTGTGAGGGAAAGGTTCTTTAACTTTCCTGAGGTCCACTAAACACCTAGAATAATGCCTGATTTGTGGTAAGTGCTTACTAAGTGTTTACGAATCAATTGACTAAATGGAGATTACCATATCTCAGCCCAGAGAAATCCATTATGCTGTGCTGCCACAGAGCGGCCAAGGCAGGGCTCTGAATGAGCAGATTTGGTCATAGGCTATAGATAAATAAATGAATGCCATTGTTGTCAACAATGTTTATTTCCATTTAGATTATACATGAAATATTAATTATAGGAACAGTTTAGCCAGATACTTTAATAGTTTTATTACATTATAAATGTGACCAATTCCCCACAACCTGAATTCTCAAGCATATATGATACAGTATGACGTTTGGTGATCATGGAGGAGACACCTGGGAGAGGATTTTAGTAGCATAATGTAAAACAGGAACAACTTGTATATTTTGGCTCAATTGTACTGGATCCTGGACTAAAATATACATGTAACTCAAATCCTTGAACTTTGTGTTTTAAATTTTTATGCCTGCTACTTACCAAATAATTGAGTGAATGTGTAGGGTAGAATAGAACAAGATGGAAAAAGTATGGCCCAGGAGGAATTACAGGCCCTGGAAGTGTGTCCAGAGGAAAGCTTTTTTTTTTTTTTTTTTTTTTTCATTCTTCAAGTTTCTTGTCCATGGGCTACAAATTAAAGAAATCCCACAGAAGTTTCTGAAATAATTAGTTAGTCATAGTTAATTAGTGGTAATCTTTTCAAGCCTCATTTTCTATACATAGAAATCCAAGTTTTGTTAAGGTCACATGTGCTTCAAACAGGCATGTTTTACATCAACTTATAAAAAATAGGTATTAGTCACTTTTTCATTTAGTGCACATAGTCCTAAAAATAGAAAAACTGGAAGAGCCAGGCTAAATGGCATAAATTTCACCAAGCAGTCGTTCATAAAATTGGTTCCAACCTACATTCTCCCACATCACTTGTCCTTGGTGTTCCCTATTCCGATGAGATCCGGCACATCCGGGGTGGGAAGGCAGTAGACAATGTGACCTATTCTAACCAGCACCTGGTTGGAGCAGATGGCATGTGATTAGACATCAAGCTGTATTTCAAGTCCTATATGTGTTTGAATGTCTTTCATACATCAGCCAAGAATTCCCACTCCCCGTCTTCATAACTGACTACTGTTTGCCTTCGCTTCAGGTCACATTGGTTTTGTGAGTGATGAGAAGTATGCGCACCACCGTGAGTGAGCACAGAAGCATTAGGTAATGTTTTAAACAACCTCTAAACATATGTAGTCTTTGAACTTTATTATGACATTTTGGCTGTGGTCTTAAATTTTCAAACACAATCATTTGGTGTTTGCTCTAAAGAAATAAGTTTGACTAGCCAAAGATAATAAACAAGTTCAATTATAAATGCTCTATTTTATAACAAAATTATTGGCTTTGCATGTACAGACTTTTACAGCCTAATTTTACCCTTTACCAGTTGGTAATTCTATTATCTCAGGATTCACATAGGCTGCCATTCCATTTTCGCACAATTTTATTTGTGTCTAGAATTGATTCACAAAGTCCATTCTGTTAAATTTCTCTGTGTATCTCTACACAGAGCACTTAATTATTTCAGTTTTATTACATATTTTAATATCTGCTAGATTACAACATCCAATAGTTCTTTAGAAATATCCTGCCCTGTCTTATTTTTATTCATTCAGATAAAAAATATTAATTCAGATGAACTCAAAATACTCGTTATTTAATTCTAAAATCTATTCTAATTTTTGTAACTGTATCAATCACAAAAACATGTTTGTGCAAACATCATATTTTCAGCATGTCCAGAATATATTGTTTTACTTATTCACATCTTCCATTATATCTCTTGACAAAAATCGTATAATTTTTATTCTCTTGTTACTACATACTTTTCAACCAATTTTATGCACCAATTGCATGCCAGAGACTAGATCACAAATAAAGAGAGAGTGAACGCACAAGCTATGGGCTCTGAAGAAGAGCAACGTGGGTTACTTTGTTTCCGTTGCACAGCTTCCTGGGCAGTAAACACACTAAGTGGTTCATTAGGATGAAATCACATGAGCACACATAAGCTGATGCCATGAGAACAAATCATGGAAGAACATAAGCTAACAGGAGGGAGGGCCAGAGGAGCCCTATGAGAACTTGAGCCTGATTGGGAAAGCAGAAACTGAGTCAAGGCAAGAAATCTGGGCTATGTAGAAAGAAGAAGGGAAGATGCAATAGGGAGAGGGACTACCATGCAGACCAGGTGTGTATGAGACCACAGAGGATATGAGAAGGTACCTACTGCTGGGAGGGGAAAGTCAGCAATAGGAAGGATGGAAGGTGGGGCTAGAGATGGAGAGGGGAAAGATGTCTTAAAAAATCAATGTGTGTGGGCTGGAGAGATGGCTTAGCGGTTAAGCGCTTGCCTGTGAAGCCTAAAGACCCCGGTTCGAGGCTCGATTCCCCAGGACCCACGTTAGCCAGATGCCCAAGGGGGCGCATGTGTCTGGAGTTCATTTGCAGTGGCTGGAGGCCCTGACGCGCCCATTCTCTCTCTCTCTCTCTCTCTGCCTCTCTCTCTCTCTCTCTCTCTCTCTCTCTCCCTCTCTCTCTCTCTCTGTCGCTCTCAAATAATAAATAAAAAATAAACAAAAAAATCAATGTGTGCATTGCTATTGTACAGAGATTAAAAATGATTTCAAGGATAATGGGGAAACATTGGGATTTTAGGTAAAGAAATTATGTGATTTTTGACACTTGTGAAAATGCCTCATGGTTTGATATTGATAATGGACTAGAATAGAGTAGGAATCAGGAAAGAGGATTAAATTAAGAAAACGTGAGGGAAGAATCCAGGCATGGTGGTGCACACCTTTAATGCAGGCACTCAGGAGGCAGAGGTAGGAGGGTTGCTGCAAGTTCGAGCCCACCCTGAGACAACAGTGGATTCCAGATCACCCTGGGCTAGATTGAGATCCTATCTGGAGAAACCAAAATTAATTAATTAATTAATTAATTAATAAAAAGATGTGTGAGAGAAGATGAAGAAGTAGACTAGATCAGGGCCATTGACTGGGGAAAGGACATTGTGGCTAAACCTGACTCCAATTCAGTGATTCGGAGTGTGAGGACTCATCAGTGAAACGAAATCCCAACATGTAACAATACAGCTGTCTTATTGTTGCTGACTACTTAAATACTACCAACTTATAAACACAGATCTGCACATGATGATTAAAGATTGTGACACATTTTAGACAAAATTCTCATTCTAGGAGGCCAACTAGTATACCTACTGAATTATGGGGAGAAACAGTAGGATTTAAAGTATATTATGTTATGAGAATTCATGACTCTTGTCTGTCTTAATGAAAATGAATATTTATTTTAGCCTAATATTTGTAGAATCTTCTTACTGGCCTACAATCAGAAAATCACATCTAAGTAATTTACTAAGACTAATTTCAATTCTCTAAATTGCTACTCAAATTACACCAGCTTTTAGGGGACTACAAAAGAAAAACAACAATATTGAGTCAAATAACAAAAACCCTAAATGAACAAATAAATGTCAAATACACATTTTAATCTTTGTAATATCTCTAGAATTTTTTAATTTATTCATTTATCTATTTGAAAAGGAGAGAGGCAGACAAGGAGACAGAGAGAGAGAGAAAAGGTGTACCAGGGCTTCCAGCCACTGCAAACAAACTCCAGATGCATGTACCACCTTGTGCATATGGCTTATGTGGGTCCTGGAGAATCAAACCTGGGTCCTTTGGCATTGCAGGCAAGCGCCTTAACTACTAAGCTAACTCTCCAGCCCATATTTTTGTTTGTTTGTTTTACTTTAAAAACCATCAGTGCACACAGTAAAACCCCAAAAAAAAAAAAAAAAAGAATCCCACATGTCACTTACTAACAAAGATATATAAATATAAACCTTAAGAGAAATAACAAAGCACTAACCTTTTTAAGAAAAATGCCAAGAAGACTTCCGGGTAACATGGCTTCACCAACGAAACCCGGGAAAAGAAAGGAAACAAAACAATACAGTGTTTTTCTGCACGAGGCAAGGTCTGTCAAGGCATTATTAAGTTAGGTAGTGCATCTATGGGAAGCAGGAGGGAGCAGCTGCTCGCCTGGCCAGAACCACGTGGCGCAGCCGCCACCTGCAAGTTCTGCTCCTCGCACACAGGGGCCCTGCTGGAAGGAACAGCGGACAGTGCGGACAGCGCCCTCTCCGTACTTGAGCACCAGAAGACGTGGAGCGGAGGTGTGCCAGGGCTTCCAGCCACTGCAAACGAACCCCAGATGCATGTGCCCCCTTGCACATCTGGCTTACGTGGGTCCTGCAGAATCGAACTGGGATACTTTGACTTTGCAGGCAAACACTTTAACCGCTAAGCCATCCAGCCCCCTTTTTTTGGTGTTTTAAATCGTTTTCTCGCCAGGCGTGGTGGTGCACGTCTTTAATCCCCAGCACTCGGGAGGCAGAGGTAGGAGGATCGCCACGAGTTCGAGGCTACCCTGAGACTAATTCCCGGTCAGCCTCAGCTAGAGAGAAACCCTACCTCGAAAGAAAAAAAAACAATCGTTTTCTCTGTGTTTAATTATTCTTACAAAGGTAATAGTCTTGTACCCTTCTCGTCTTGTTTACTATGGCATAACTCAGTCCTTGGAACACCTGAGGGGGAGGGCCTGTGCCTCAGGGTATTCGTACCCACCCTGTGGCACTTACAGTCTCTGCCCCCTCCTCCACCATGACCCCTGAGCCTTGTTGGGTCTGCTGGCAGTCTGGTTTAGTGTTCAGTTTGTAGCCTCTGGATTTCTGTTTTCATGGAATTTGATTAGCCACAGTGTGTTAAAATTTTCCTGGAGCTGGTTATCAGTGGGAGCCATACTCGAGTCGTGCTTCCACCGCAGTTTCTCCCGTGCCTCCAAAGATGTGAGATGTGTTAATGGTGGCATGTCTCGTGGTAAACAGTTGGATACTTTTTCTTGTATTGGTGGATCTAGATCTCTTAGTATTGTCTACTATCTTCTATAAAATAAAGCAGATTCTCCAACTAAGAATGAGAGCAGCTTTGATTAAGAGGGATATGAATAGGTATTTGAGACTTTCTGATGCTATGGGGGCTCTGTCTGAAGTCTTTGAGTTTCCTGGCCATGGTCTTCTGACTTTGCAGCACCAGATATTTCTCTCCCATTGACAAGGCATCATGTCCAATCAGAGGGCAGTTGATTACATGCAGAGGCTGTGCATACTTTTTTTTTTTTTTAGTGCGTCTTTCATAATCTCCATTCCAGCATCTATATTTCATAGTGGTTTTTCTTTTGTTGGTATATTGCTCAGTTTTGTTTTAAGATTTTTCTGTATCCACCCATTTTATGACTGAGCCTTCTCTGGTTCTCTTTCCACACACAATGTATATACTCATATACTTTCCGTGACTTCCTCTCTTTTCTGCGTTCCCTCCTCCTTACCTCCTCTTCCTTATACTTTGTTTTTATTTATTTTCAATAATAAAGATAGAGAGACAGAAAGAAAAAGAGGGAATGAAGGAGAAAGAGAGAGAGTCAGAGAATGTCTGTGCCAGGGCCTCTTGCCCCTGCACATGAACTCCAAATGTATGCACCACTTCGTGCATCTGGTTTTCACATGGGTATTGGGGAATTGAACCTGGGGCCTCAGGCTTTGCAAGCAAGTACATTTAATCGCTGAGCCACCTACTCAGCTTTGTGGTTTCTTAATTTCTGTTGGCTTTATAGTGCTTGGTGTTTTTCTATTTATCTCTTGCATTAACTATTATTCAAGCATGGTTTATTATTTTTCTGTGACCTCATGAATGTCCTTGTCTTTCTCTTCAGCTTAATGAATTCATTAGAGTCCTTTCTGTAGAGCTGGCTTAGTGGTCATGAATTCCCTTGGCCTATTTTTATCATGAAAAGTTCACTTTTCTCGTCAGTGATGGCAGCTTTGCTGAGCACAATAGCCTGAGTTGGCAGTTGTTCTCATTCGGAACTTGAAGTACATCATTACAACAAACTCTCCCAGCTTTTGAACTTTCTGTTCAGAAATGAGTTGTTATTCTGCTTAACCTACTTGGGGATCATCTCTTGTTGCTTTAAATATAGTTATTTTGGGGCTGGAGAGATGGCTTAGCAGTTAAGGCATTTGCCTGCACAGCCTAAAGACCTAGGTTCTATTCTACAGGATCCACATAAGCCAGATACAAAAGGGGGGCACATGCATTTGGAGTTGATTTGTAGTGGCTGGAAGCCCTAGCGTGACCATTCTCTCCTCTCTCTCTCTCTCTCTCTCTCTCTCTCTCTCTCTCTCTCTCTCTCATTCTGAATTCTCTAGTACCCAAGTAAAACTAGACACACAGTGATGCATGCATCTGGAGTTAATTTGCAATGTAAAGAGGCCCTGGTGTGCCCATTCATTCTCATTCATTCTCTCTCCTCCTCCCTCTCTAAATAAATAAATAAAAATTCAAAAGGACAAGAGGAGTCCCTATTCCTGAAGGTGGAAGTGCAAACTCGTATAGTCATTATGGAAATTAGTGTGGATTGTGGATGTTTCTTGAAATGCTAAAACTAGAACTACCATATGATTGAGCTATACTACTTCAGGGCGGTTATCCTAAAGAATCTACCGTTTTGATGGATAATGGAGTTTCAAAGGGGAAAGTGGGGGGAGGGAGGGTGTTACCATGGGATATTTTTTTTATAATCATGGAAGTTGTTAATAAAAATTTGGGGGAAAAAAGAATCTACCCTTTAATACAAAGACCCTGGTTCACCCATGTTTATTTCTGTTTTATTCACAATAGTTAGGAATTAGTCTAGATGTCCGTCAACTGATGAATAGATTTTTATTCAGCTATAAGTAAAAATGAAATTTGTGGAGAAAAGTATGGCAACTGGAAAATATTGTACTAATTGAGATAATTCAGGCTCAGAAAGACAAACACACAATCTTCTCTCTCATACGTGGTCCTTGTCTACAGAATTTTAGATTTGTATATTTCAGTTGGAATGAGTGTCAATAGAGGTCAAGAAGCTAGAACAGGGCCACATGTGTGGGAATATGGGGTGTGGATTAAGAAAAGGGCATAGAATATATGTCATATGAAAATAGAAATATAGACTCAGAAGGAGGAAACGTTTAAGTGAAATGTTATGGGACAATGGGGAAAAGGAGAGTGAGTAGGAAAGTGTTAACCAGAACTAAAGACATATAGAGAAGCCAGAGGAAACTGCTGCAGTTAGCTTTCTCACTGCTGGACAAACACTCAACCAGAAACAGCTTATGGGAGCAAAGTGTTTAATTTCAGCTTACAAAATTCAGGGGAAGGACCACCAAGGCTGGATCACACCTGTTCACCTTCACAGATGCATCCACAGCAGAGAGAAAAACCAACAGCAGCCAGCAAACACAAACAGCCACAGCTCAAACTGCTTTCAAAATACCGAGGGCTGGACTACAAAATCTGCCCTCAGTGTGATATATCTCTTCCAGCAAGGCTCTGCCCACTAGAGTCTCAACTTGCAAGCTTCATCAAAAATACCTCAGGCTATGTCTGGTGAGATATGTTAGCAGCTAAGGTGCTTGCCTGCAAAGCCAAAGGACCCAGGTTTGACTCCCTAGGACCCACGTAACCCAGATTCACAAGGGGGCGCATGCATCTGGAGTTCATTTGCAGTGGCTGGAGGCCCTGACATGCCCATTCTCTCTCTCTCTCTCGCTCTCTCTCTCGCTCTCACTCTCGCTCTCTCGCTCTCTCGCTCTCTTTCTTTCTCTAGTAAATAAATAAAGATAAAATATTAAAAAATGCCTCAGGCTATGCAGGACATACATTCGTATTCAAACTACCACAGAAGCCTACTTTTTGTAAGGTACTTAAAAATATAATGAATGCAATTTAAAAAAAAAAAAGCTTGAGTGGGGCTGGAGAGATGGCTCAGCAATTAAGGTGCATGCCTGCACAGCCTAAAGACCCAGGTTCAATTCTCCAGGACCCATGTAAGCCAGATGTACATGGTGGTGCATGTATCTGGAGTTCATTTCCATTGGCTGGAAGCCCTGGCATGCCCATTCTCTCTCTCTCTCTAATAAATAAAAATAAGTCTTTAAAAAATAGCTTGAGGGCTGGGGAGATGGCTTAAGCACTTGCCTGTGAAGCCTAAGGACCCCAGTTCGAGGCTCGATTCCCCAGGACCCACGTTAGCCAGATGCACAAAGGGGCGCACGCGTCTGGAGTTCGTTTGCAGTGGCTGGACTCCCTGGCGCACCCATTCTCCCTCTCTCTCTCTATCTGCCTCTTTCTCACTCTGTCTGTTGCTCTCAAATAGATAAAATAAAAACAAAAAAATAAATTTCCTGAAACACATTTATAAAAAAAAAATAGCTTGAATTGGGCTAGAGAGATGGCTCAGCAGTTAAAGCACTTGCATACAAAGGCTAACAACCTGAGTTAAATTCTCCAGTACCCATGTAAAGCCAGGTGCACAAAGTGGCACATGCACCTGGAGGTCCTGGTGTGCCCAGACTAATCTCTGCACTTTCTCAGGAAGATTACCATAAGTTTGAGGCCAGCCTGAGACTACATAGTTAATTACAGGTCAGCCTAAGCTACAGTGAGACCCTACCTTAAAACATCAAAACACACACACACACAATAATAATAGTTTGAATGTAAGTACCCTTCATGGGTGTATAACACTAACCTCAGAAGCCATTAAAGAAAAATCTAATTTCTAGGGGTAGGACATCCTCACAGTGAGCTGTGGTCAAGGAGACCTCTTCAATGCCTAATATGATACGGGCTATTGCCCCTACTATTGGTTACCCTCCAGAACTAAATGGCAAGGCTCTGTTACAGAAGATATCACATGTTTCAATTGTATAATACAAAATTCAAGCTGTGACTCTACTAGAAGCTTCCTACCTGCTGGTTAGCAACCATAGTCCTAGAAGATGCCGTGAAGGGGCACAGGAGTTGGGGAAGAAACTCATCAACCATCTTACCTAGTGATAGACACTGTATGCTACAAACCAAACAACCAGAAAAGATGCGCCCCCTGCTGCCATCATGGTAAAAGGGTGAGGAGGCAAACCCAACTATTTTCTGGTTGTTTTAAGGTCCTCTCTAGAGGAGGGAATTCATGTTTGGTGCTGAAAACTTATTCAAAATCCTGTGGCTGGGAAGGCATAAAATCTAGGAGGGAGGTAATCACTGTTGTTTGGCTAAGTACATATGTGGTAACCATCCAACTATCTTCTAAATATTTATGCTTTTCCCATGACTAGTGATTCTCCTGCTGTGAACAGAGCAGCTTTTTGCTGCGGATTGAAGCCATAAGTGACTACAGTGTGCTGAGCCCTGAATGAGAAATCTCCGTCATCCTTTATAAGGCGCAGGGAACACTCGGAAGAAGAGATGGAAATACGTCAAAGCCAAGGATGGGAAGGAATCCTGTGGAACACTGACTCTCAGACATGACCTTGCCACTACTCAGGAGCTCAACATCAGTTGTTACTTTTGCAATGCCTACACAAGATTGGGTGATCAATAGTCCAACATAGATGGAGAGACACATGAGAAGTTATTGGCATTTAATGGTTGCTAGGAGATGGGAAGGCATTCTCTTCCATGATATAGCCACTGACACATTGCCTGTGCTCTGATAAATAACCCCATACCCATGCTTACTCAACCATCCCTACTTAAACTCAATGGGTAACAGAAAAAACATAACAAGGTAGAAGTAGGACTAGTTGGAAAGAGGACAGGTTCAGTGGAAAGGGAACAAAAATGGAAATGGGAGTGAATATGATCAAAATATTCTTTTGACCTATAAAAAATCTATAAAATGTTCCAAAATTAAATTTTAAAAATGACAGACAATGCTGGGTGTGCTGGCACATGCCTTTAATCCCAGCACTCAGAAGGCAGAGGTAGGAGGATCGTCGAGAGTTTGAGGCCACCCTGAGACTACATAGTGAATTCCAGGTCAGCCTGAGCCAGAGTGAGACCCTACTTCAAAACAACAAAAAACAACAACAACAAAAACCAAATGACAATGATGCCTTAGATAAGGATTAAAATTGGGAAATGTATCAGTAGAACGTATATGACAAACTAAATAGACACACACAAGATATTCAAACATGACAAATGGTAAAATAACCCTTGTGATGTCAGACATAAGTATAATACTTAAAGGTACAATATAACACAATGAAACATTTAAAAATCAGCATTAATCAAAATTCAAGATATTCTGAATATTCTGAATTCTGAACATGTGAAAATCTACTTTCTCAAACAATGGCACGTCCAGAAGCCATAGATTATTACGAGAAAATTTTCAGTGTCAGGGATGGGATACCTTCCAGTGAGTTGTTGGCCAGGGAGATCCCTGTTGCCTTCATAACATTATAGGCTATTGCGAAGGCCCTTGGTTTCCCATGAGAAAGAGATGGTAAGACCCTATTGCTGACTTCACATGCCTGAGCAGCAAAGTCACTGAGAAATCAAGCTGGCACTGAACAGAAAACCTTCTCCCTATAGCTGAGCCAACTGAAAGCTGGAAAAAGCTGCACTGTATGCAGTCCTATTGGAGACAAAAGTCATCAGCGGTGAAAACAGTGGACACTAGAAACCTCAAGTTTGGCCAGACAGGCCAAACAACTGAACGAGTGCAATAGTGGCATGTCTGCTGTGGCAGAAACCAACTGCTCTCTAATTGGACTGAAAGCCCGCTCTGTGGGAGGGAATACGTGTCTGGTACTGAAAATCTAATCAAAAGCCTATGGCAGGAGAGGTCATGAGCCTTGGGGGTATAAAGCCTGTTCTTGTCTCGATAAATACATATATTACTCTCACCAAATTGCCCTGAAAGCACTACACTTCATGTTCATATTCATAAATTAATGCTACTTTCATTTGTGGTTAGAGAAGCTTTCTTTTCAGATGGTGATGACCACTGGGATGACCCAAAAGGCAACATAGTGCTGAAAAGAAGGGGCAGAGGAGTGTCCAGCACTGAAACATCTCACACCCTCCAAGGCTCAGGGTCCACTGCGGAAGAGGTGGAAGAAAGAATGTAAGAGCCAAAGGATGGGTACCACTCCTTACATAAAACTGTCTAGACAGAAATTGGCCTCAGTATCGAAGACCTCGCAGTACCTAACAATACCCACACAAGACACTCATAATAAGAGAAAAAGATGATGACATCAAATTAAAAGAGAGACTAATGGAGAGGGGGAGGGGATATGACGGTAAGCAGAGTTATGAATGGGGGGCAGAGAAATACCATGGTTTGTTGTCTGTCAATATAGAAATTGTCAATAAATATATATATATGTTTTAATAAAAATTGAAAGAAAAAATCATCATTAGAGAGAGAATTTTATCCAAAGACTTTTGCAGAGTCGATGTTCACATCTTCCTTGTCAGCCTGACCGGCGCTCTGTAATCACACGCGACCCTCCAGTGATTTATGACCAGTTTCCACACTGCCACCTCCCATAGCGAGACTGCTTTTTCTAGGCAGGTGAGTCAGCAAGAAACGGGGCACACAGCGACGGCATGCTCAGCCCCTGGTGTGCATCTGCTCCCGGACACTGCTGTCATCCCAAGGCTACTCCAAGGCACTGGCTAAAGAGGACTTGGCACCTGGCAGTGACAAATGAGGGACTCTGTGGGATTGTCCATCAAGCAGGGAAAGACAAGGGGAGCCAGAGCTTCAAGTTATGCAAGAAAAGCACATACCATCACGCTCAAATAGTTCATTCCTATTTCTTTCTTGCAAGATTAAGACCACTGCTAAGTAGGGGAAGGGTCCTTCCCTACAACATCTTTGATGGAAGTATCCCACTCAAGGCCCCCCATTGGCTGGGACAACAACAGTATGCCAAACACAGCTTTGCAAAAGACATTGAAAATGTTCCTTCGAGTTAATTTCGTATTAAAATTAGATTCTACTTTGAAATATGAAATAGTTGAAGTAACTAATTTGCAATGCCTCAGTGAAAAGTTTGCCAACCCTAATTAACTCCTCCAGTCTCACAAGATTTTCTCAGTTGGCCAGAAATATATCTATAAAATTGTGGAGAGAAATTAAACCCTATTAGTGTCACTGTTGGAAACAAAGAGGCAAGTAGACGGATCAAACCTTTACCTAGAGTGGATGCTAACCAAGAGAGAGCAATGCAGGCTATGCCCAGAATAACACTGTCATTTGCAATTATTAGCTCATGCTGCACGTTCATACTTTTCTCTATGCATTATCACTTCTTAATTTCTGAGTTTTTCTAATATGAATAAAATGAGAAGTAAAATTGGCTTCTGAGATACTTTCCTTATCAAATATCTAAGTGATGTAGCATTGGGATTTGGTTTTGTGCTCTTCTCTCAAAGGGTACCAAGAAAATTGAAAAGAGAAAGAATAAGAGAGATCTATCAAAAAACATTAAATAGCCCACTAAGTCCCCCCAAAAATATCTAATTCTTTTCCCTGCCATTCAACTGCATGTGAACCTAAAAATTGGAAAATTTGTTTCCTCTCAATTACATAAAATCAATCAGACTCAACACAACAGCACTGAGGGATGCAGAAATACGTCATTCATTTGAAATAATGGGTTCATCCCATGCTCTTAAAGTCACTAAATTTTTTCTTATAGAATTTCATACGTGATGAAATTCCAATTTTTTGTATCAAATAGAAATGATTTTAATTACTTTCTTCAAAAGAGAGCAAAGGTAATAGAAGAGTCTCGGCACAATTCAAACTGTCAGCATTAGATCAAGAAGAGATTTTCTTTCCTTTGAGGCAGAACCCACAGTCTGGCTTTCTGTGGGCATTCAAGGCCCCTGCCACATGTGTCGTCACCTGAGCTCTGTAGTCTTCACACTGAAGGATCCCAGTTATTCAGAGAATTTAATGCTATTATCCAAGATGCATATAAAGCTTTTGAAAAAATAATATTTCTTTACTCTCTTCTACACTGAGTTTAGATTTGACCTACTTTATATTCTCCTACATATGCTATCTATTTTTAAAAATCACTTTTAAGTCTGAAATAATTACAAAGATAGGGATTATATTATAAATTGTATAAGTTGCTCCTGGGTGCATTTTATATGCATATAGTTTAAAAGTTTCAAAATAATCAATTTCATTTTATAAATGTGAGAATGGTGATATGTTGGCTCAGATACATAGTTGTCTTATTATAAAATAACTTAGCATGTTGTACTCACATTTTCTTTGAAACAATTTTTTCAGAGTAGGATGACATTTCTTTTTTGCTCTTGTTTTGTACCCAAGAATTACTCCCCGGTGTTTTTATGCTAAATTGTTCTAATCAAGACAGCAGTACATGAGGGGTAACTCTCTCCCCTACTAATTCAATCAAAATGCCTCTAAAGTACAGGAAGAATGGGAACTGACCATTGCAGGCAGCAGAGTGTAGTGTGTTTGTACTATTAACAGTGGTGGGAAATTAGGCAGGCCTCTCCCCTAACTCATACAAAAGTGGAATAAGATAGTCTCATGGGGGGATGAAGTCCACGTAGACATAGTCAGTCATCTCAGGAGCATATCAAGATTCTGCCAGGGTTTGCAAAAGTCCCAACCTCAGCAACTACGATGGGAATGTAAGGCCAGAAACCCTGACTGCTGCAAGAGTGCCTGCCATGTGAAGACAGGACCAACCATCTATGCAACAAGGTGTGTTAGCATCAAAACACTGTGCAGAATTGAGGCAACCAGTCTGGAACCCAGGAACAAGAAAGACAGACGCCCAGCACAGGAGTCCTTCTGATTGCCTGTGGGTTGTACAGGTGGGAGAGGATGTCTCCACAAAGATTCGAGTTCCACGGAAGCCTAGATCAGACACACTCTTTTGGAAGATCAGCCTCTGCTCAGTTGACAAACTTAACAAGTGCCTGGATCTGCCCACTCAGACATTCTGTTGTGCCTGACAGATGCATTTCTCATTGTGAACTTGCAAGTTGTCATTTTACATATCACACCCTGTCAACTGGCATACTGTGAGCCTGCAAGAGCAAAAGTCTTCCTTCACCTGAGAATATCAGAATTCTGAGAGTAACATAAAGCAAGAGACAATGCAATGGGAGCCTCTCCCCTCGACATACCACATCACACACACACACACACACACACACACACACACACACACATTTTAAGAACTTAGAAGTCAGCTTGCTAGTGAACTTCAATTTTGAACTAGTAGGTTTTGCAACACAAAGGTGGGACTCTATTGTGAAGTGTATACTTTGATATGTAAATATTAGTTCACTAATCAGGACAAATGGAACACTCATGTGTAAGGCACTGATGGTGCAGCAGGTGATGCAGCTTAAATAATCTTGAAATGGTACTTTCCATTGTGTTTCTGACTTGAGTCATTGAGTATTTTCATTTCTACAACTAAAAATTTTAAGCCTTAATTTTCTTGATGAACTTTTCTTTTACATTGCTGATTTCTCATCCATCTTTCTGGCCTTTCCCATTAAGTCACTGACATTTCCCAAGATTTCAGTTTGCATTTATCTACGTGCTTTATCCTCTTTGAAGTCAGTGATCATTTTGATAAGAAGGCTTATAAATCTTTGTTATTTTACCAAAGTCAGTACATTTTAGTAGTTGAGGAGTCTTGAGTGGTGATCCTTTCAATGATCCTGTTACCTCGCTTTTTTCACACTTCTCGTGCTCTGTGTTGTGATTTGCACAACTGTTAGATTTGGATATCCTTTTTGCTTTTATTTGAGGGTCTTGTTATTGAGCCTTTTCTTGAGGGCTCAACTCCCAGTATCTCTCAGAGAGGTACAAACAAGACTCATCAAACTACACAAGAACTAGAAATGGAAATATTCAAAAAAAAATCTACTGTACTGCACTAGTACAGTACCATGACCATAAAATGACAAAACTAAGGTAGAGTGAGCTATGAAATTAAAAATACTTTAGGACAAATGTAGAGATGGTAAACAGAGGAAACAGACTCATCTCACTGTGCTTCATGTCTGTGGACCGAATGGAACCAGATGCTTCATCACCTGCTCACCTTGAACCGCAGCCTTGAAGTACAAGAAGAATGTGTGTGCCCGTTGTCTATGGGCAGTTCTCAGCATCTGAGAGCTTTTCTACTCAGTTTATGAGCGTGGACACCTCTACAGCACAATCTGCTGAAGAAAGTTTCGGGAGTTTCTTGTTTTCACATTGGAAGGCCAAGTAAGTTGGGTTCTGACGGCAAGAAGGATGACGGCAGCAACACCAAGAACTGCTGGATAAACACATACCATCGCCAGGCGCGGTGGCGCACGCCTTTAACCCCAGCACTCGGGAGGCAGAGGTAGGAGGATTGCCACGAGTTCGAGGACACCCTGAAACTACATAGTGAATTCCAGGTCAGCCTGGGCCAGAGTGAGACCCTACCTCAGAAAAAAAAAGAAAGAAAGAAAGAGATGACAGCAGGGGCAGCATTGAGTGCTGCTTCTGCCGCAGAATGTGCACTGCTGTTCAGAGAGAGGGTCTTGCTCGCCCCTTTGCGGTTAAGCCTTCCTGTAAATGCCTTCTTTCTCACATATATCCAAAAGCATGGCGTTGGTTCATTTCAGATCCGATCAGGTTGACAATCATGATTTACCATCACAGTATATGTTAGTATTTTAGCACTTGAAAACACAACAACAATAAAAAAAAAACTTTTATATTAGCAACTGAAGCAACTTATGCTCCCAGTGACAGTTTTATAATTTTCCAAATTTGACTATATCTTGTCATTAGTGATCTTTCCACTTACATGTTTTCATGTTCTTGTTTATTTTCCTTCTTTTTAACTTTAAGAACCTCCCTTCAGCATTTCTGGTAGAAAGGCAGAAGTAGGGGTAATGAATCCCCACAACTTTTGTTTGTTTGGAAACGTCTTACTCTTTTTCTCCTTTGTTTCTGAAGAAAATATCTGCTAAGAGCAGTATTCTGGATCCAAGGTTTTTCTTTTTCTACTGAAGTATTGTTATAAGATCATCCTACTTTCTCATGACCTGCAAAATTTCTGGAGAAAAGCCCACTGAAAGTATGAGAATCAGGGTGAAGCTAGCTCCTTCTACGTAGCAACTCACTTTTTTATTTAGGTTTCTCAATTGTCTCATTGTCTTTCATATTTATTAATATTTTTAACAAAATCCTTTTTTATAATTTTATGTATTCACTTGCAAGGAGGTAGAGGGGGGAGAATGAGAATACGCTTGGCAGGGCCTAGCACCACTGCAAACAAACTCTAGACTCATGCGCCACTTTGTGCACCTGGCTGTAAGGGAATAGAACCCAAGCTATCAGGTTTTATGAGCAATTGCCTTTAACTGATGAGTCACCTCTCTAGTCAAAACATCTATAATTTTATTATAATGATACTGAGTGATAAAAAGAAAACCTCTTTATATTTAAAAGATGGATTCTTTCAACATCATGGGTTTCCGTGTTCATTTTCTGTTGTTCACATCAGATATTTTCAGCCACTATATGAAAATAAGCTTTTTCACTTCATCCTCCGCTCCTTATAAGACTTCTATTATGCTTCTTGGTTTATCTGATGGAATCCCTTAAGGTTCATTACATTTCCTCTGTCATTTTGAGTATGTTTTTTCTTTTCATTCTTCTGAACGGTGCTTTCAAAATGACCTTTCTTTGAACTCCTGATTCTTATTGTAGTGACACTGCCTGTGTAAATATCTTGAGGAGGCCCAGCCCCTTTCTAAGTTTTTGGTATAATAAATAACTAATACAGGATTTCCAGGTAAGATGGCAGACTAGTCTGTTTCTGGGTAAGGTGATGAAGTAGAGAAACAGAATTTAAAAACTGACTTCCTTATGAAGAAATAATGAGACAGGAATGGAAACAAAGATTCCTACAACCAAGATAAGCAAGCTGAACATAGCCTCAGCTGTGCAGACCCACAGGAGGGCGAGGGGCTCAGAGGCTGCTTCCAAAAGCAGTTAGATCCCTCCATGCCAAGTGGTGCTGTGGACTGGGCCCATAGAATAGGCTGCTGAGTAAGAAAATTCCCACAAAATTTCTTAAAGAAATATCCAAACCAACCATGCAAAAATCACAGCATAGAAATATCAGAAACCTGGAAAAGCAAGGCAACATGATTTCTCCAAAATACCATAAGTCCTCAAACACTGAATTCAAACTTACTCAAGTAGGTAATGCCAGGTGATTATTTCAAATTACTGATAAAAATGATCAATGATCAGGATAAGGATACAAACAAGCAGAAAACTTCAATCCAGACCCTAGAGGGGAAAATCAAAAACAGAGGAAAATGTTTACGTAATGAGTAAGTGTCAGTAATGTTAAAAAAAAAAATCAGCAACATGAATGAAAACCTCAACAAGGAAATTATTTTTTTTAATGTAGAAATGTTGGAAATAAAGAATGAAAAGAATAAATTTAAAATGCATTTTAATGCATCACCATTAGACTTTCCCAAACAAATAATCATTATCAAAGACAGAGTGCAAAATCAGTGTAATATTACATTTAAATATACATAAAGAAACTAAAATAATATGACCAGAACATCCATGAACTCGGAGATATAATCAAGAGAACAAATCTAAGAATCTACAGGTTAGAAGAAGGAACTTAGATAAAAGCTAAGGTACAGAGAACACATGCTAGGAAACTAAAGCAGAAAAATTCCTAAATGTAGATGAAGAAATAGTTACTGAGAGATAAGAGGGACCTAGACATCCAAACAGACATGATCAGAGAATATCTTCATACCCTACTGTAGCCAAGACATTAAAATACAAAGAACATAGGAATGTTTGTATGTGGGGCTAGAGAAATGGTTCATTGGATAAGAGAGCTTGCTATACAAGCATGAGGGCCTGAGAGGGTGTGATTCTACCTGAGTTTAATTCCCCAGGACCCACATAAAAAGCTAGGCCTGGCCACACATGCCTGTAACCCAAATCCTCGGTAGAGGATGATTGAAGCTCACTGGTTTGCCAGTCTGACCAAAAACATCACTTAGGTTTAACGAGATACTTCGCCTCAAGAAAACGTGCAAGTGAGCAATAAAGAAACTGAACTCAGTCTCTTGCCTCTGCATTCATGTGAACCTGCATACCCGTGTGCATACATCACACATCCACAGATGCATTGCACTACACACACACACACACATGCACACACACATGCACACACACACATGCACACACACACTAACAGACAACTCCGTAAAGAAAAAATTTCAACTCACCTACAAACACAGAAACATCAGAAAAATGTCATATAGCAGGGAAGTATGAAATGATGTCTCTTAAACCCTGAAAGGAAATAACTCCCAACCAAGATTGCTATATCCAGTAAAACTATCTGTTTCAGTCAGGTTCGCATTGCTGTGAAAAATCACCCAACCAAGAGCAGCTTGTGGAGGTGAAAACAGATTTATTTTCGTTTATAGACTTGAGGGGAAGCTCCATGATGGCAGGGGGAAGCTATGGCATGGACAGAGGGTGGACATCACCCCCTGGCCAACATAGGATGGACAACAAGAACAAAAGAGTGTGCCGAACACTGGCAAGGGGAAACTGGCTATAACACTCATAAGCCCACTCCCAATAATACACCGCCTCCAGGAGGTGTTAAGTCCCCAATGTCCAACAGCTGGGGACCTAGCATTGAGAACAGCTAAGCTTATGGGGGACACCTGAATCAAAGCACAGCACTATCTTTAAAATTGATGAGGAAATGAGGAGCTTTCAAGAAAAGCAGTAACGAAGGCAATTCTTGACCACCAAGCCAACCCTACAACGACTCTTAAACTGACACTATACACAGAAATGAAAGATCGACAGTCTCAATCAAAAAAGATTAATTTTGAAAGGAATAGCTGAACAAAGGAGACATAGGGAGTGTAGCAGACAGCTTCAGGTTCGCTGAGATGAACTTCCAGACCAGGCACAGTTATGGAGGAAGGGATTTATTAAAGCTTACAGATCTAGGGGAAGTTCCATAATGGCAGAAGAAGCTGGCCTGCCTTCACAAACCCAAGCAGACAGAGAGAAGCACAAGCCTAAAAGCCAAAATCCACATAGCATACTGTAGGAACTCCAGCTAGGCACACTTTGCATATCTTCAGATTGAAATCTGAAACCCACCACCACACCTTAACATCCATCCAGTGACACTTCCTCCAGCCAGGTGGCTGCAGATGCAAACTACAAACAAAAAAACTGAATATATTGGGGGCCATCTAGTCAAACCACCACAGGGAGGAATCCATTATGTTAACACCATAAACAAACAAATTCCTGATAGTAATAGGGATGGATATAATAAACAATAATCCAATGAACAAGAAAAAATAAAATTTCAGGAATGAGTAAACATCTCAATAATAACAAGTGTAAATGGCCTCAACTTAGCAATAAAGAAACACATATTGGCTGACTAGATCGAAAACATTGTTTTTCCTTTAAAAAAAATCAATGAATGGATGAATTAATTTTTTAAAACCACCTTACTTGTAAAAGCACTCACAGAAGACTGAGAGTCCAAGGGTAGAAAACAATTTATCAATTGAACATGAATTAATACTAAGCTAGCATAGCTATTCCAATATTAGATAAAGTAACCTTAAACTAGTAAAAGTTATAAAGAAGGCTACTATGTGTTAAAAAAGGTAATAACTCATCAAGAACATATGAACATATGACAATTATATAATAGCAAATGTTGGAGCTCCTCATTTCTTATTTTATTCATACAAACATATTTTGCACAGGTTAGAGGCTTATATCTCTTCACCCTTGATCCCCATTTCCCTGAGGACCCTCAGTAGGTCCCTGGTGTTCACTGTGGGTATTAGGACCAGTGTTAGTTTGGGGGGCTGTATCTCAGGATATTTCTACCTACCCTGTGGCTCTTCAAATCTTCCCAGCACCTCTTCCACAACCATGCCTGAGCCTTAGGTGTGTTAACAGTTTGTTTTTAGTGTTGAGCATGGTTAAAACATCAGTGAACAATAATAAAGGTTTCTATCTGAACCAACGTGGAAGGCAAGAACCCACACAAGAATTTGTCCTCTGACCTCTGTGTTTCTGTTACACTGTGCTCCAGTTTACCACCATGTTTGTTGCTGTTCCCCTGGAGGTGGTTGTTGGCCTAGCATCGGAAGCAGTGCTCGCTGGCTGTTTCCTCTGTGGTTTCCTGTGGACCATGGTAAGTGTGATGAAGGTGGTTTATCTCCTGGTGAGCAGTCAGCTATCTTTTCTGGTAAAACTGATGAACCTTGGGTCTCCCCAGTATTGTCTGCCATCTACAAAATAAAACAGATTCTCCAACCAAGGGTGAGAATAGCTTTGATTAAGGGGGTTTTGAGTACAGTTTTAAAAGTCATTTGATGAGGCTACCCACTCAACTTCTCCAGAGAACAATGGAGTCTTCTCTCTTGTCTGTGGGCCACTGACTTGGTTCCCTGCACCAGATATGAGTTCTCTCCCACTAAGAATGTCTCATGTCCTATCAGAGGGCAGTTGGTTACCCCCATGGCTGTGTGACACTATTTATTACACAAGTGTGTGTTTCTTGTCCACCTACTGGTTGCATAGTTTGAAGGGTCTCCTGCTTATTTGTGCTATTGGTGACCATTGTTATTAGTAGCTCCCCTAGCATTTTCCAGGACAGAGATGACTTTTCTGTTTCCACATGGTCTCTCAGTGTTATGGGATGGTTTCTTCACCAATAAGGTGTTACCTTTTTTTTTTAATTTTTGTTGTTTATTTTTATTTATTTGAGAGCAACAGACAGAGAGAGAAAGAGGGAGAGAGAGAAAATGGGCATGCCAGGGTCTCCAGTCCCTGCAAACGAACTCCAGACGTGTGCACCCCCTTGTGCATCTGGCTAACGTGGGTCCTGGGGAATGGAGCCTCGAACCGGGGTTCTTAGGCTTCCCAGGCAAGCGCCTAACCGCTAAGCCATCTCTCCAGCCCAAGGTGTTACCTTTTAACTCTGTTGCGTAACCACATGTTTGGCAATGTCCTACATTGTTTTGGGGACCTCACAGATCTCCCTGGACAACTGCTCACTATGGGGGTAACCCAGCACAGACAAAATGGACCTAACCCAGTTACAGAACATTCTACCAAACCACATAAAATAAGCACTCTTATTGGCTGTCTATGGAATTCGCTAAAATAGATTGCATATTAAGGCACAAAGCAAGTTTCCATAAATGTGCAAACATTCAAAAAACTACTTGTGGGGCTGGAGAGATGGGTATGTGGTTAACTGCTTGCCAGTGAAACCTAAGGACCCCAGTTTGATGCTCAATTCCCCAGGACATAGCCAGATGCACAAGGGGGCACACATGTCTGGAGTTTTGCAGTGGCTAGAGGCCCTGGTGCACCCATTCTCTCTCGCTCTCTCTCTCTCGCTCTCTCTCTCTCTCTCTCTATCTGCCTCTCTCATAAATACATAAATAAAAATATCTTTAACTTAAAAAAAATCTTTAAACTTAAAAAAATTCATGTAACAAATGTCATTCACCATTATCAAGTGGGGTTTATTTCAGAGATGCAGGAATGGCTTAACATAGATCAACCAATAAGTGTAATTCATAACATAAATGGATTGAAGACAGAAATTACAAGGTCATCTCAACAGACGCAGAAAAGGTCTTTACAGAAATCCAATATCCCTTCATGATAAAATTCCTAAAGAGAATACAGTTTGGTGGAACATATCTCAACATAATAAAGGCTACACACAACAAAAATATAGCCAACATCATTCTAGTTGGAGGAAAAACTTGAAACATTCCCACTGAAGTCAGGAATAAGACAAGTGAATCCAGTCTGTCCAATCCTGTTCAATATGGTGCTTAAACTATTAACTACAGCAATAAATCAATATAAGAAAATTAAATGAATACAAGTAGGAAATGGAATCAATTTATTCTTTTTAATTTTTTATTTTAGTTTACATACAGTGATTTAGGTATCACCTATTTTCAAATACAACTTGTTTTTATTAATTCCCATCTCCAGCCCCCAATACCCCCCAATTCCCCTTCTGGATTTTACCCCTTCTTCTGTTCATATGTCACATGTGTTCTTTTTCCCTTTAGTTACCCCTCTTCCAGCTCATTTCTTTATAACTGTTTTTGAAAACAGTTCTGTTTCTATAAGTTTTATTCACATTTGCACCTCTATATGCTCATACTTATAATTATTACTAGCTAAGAACTGTGTATCAAAAAGAACATTCACTTTTTGCCATTCTGAGATTGAGTCACTTTACTTAGTATGATTCTTTGCATGTACATCCATTTTTTTGCAAATTTCATAATTGCATTTTCCAATACTACTGAATAGAGTCCCATTGTGCATATATACCACATGTTGCTTATCCATTCATCTGTCAATGGACATTTAGGATAATTCCAATTGTTAGCTATGGTATTAGAGCCATAATAAATATTAGTATGTACTTATCTCTGTAGTAGAGTATGGAGTCCTTTATAGTATCAGACTAGGAATGGTATAATATGACAGTTCTGTTTCTAATTTTTTGACATAGCTCCTTAGTGATTTCCACTATGACTGTACAGTTTACAATCCCACCAGTGGTAGGTGAGAGCTCCTCTTCTCCTGCATCCTTGCCAGCATTTGTTGCCTGTTTTCTTGATGACAGCCATACTGACCAGGGTAAGATAATAGGTCAAACTTGTTTTAATGTGCATTACCCTAATGGCTAAGGCTATTTAACACTATCTAAAGTACTTATTAGCCATTTCTACTTCTTCTTTTTGTGAGCTGTCTGCTCATTTCATTAGCCCATTTGATAATTGCACATGTATTTTTAGCGCCTAATTTTTGCAGTTCTTTGTTAATTCAGATTATTACCACTGTGTCTGAAGTATAGGTGGCAAAGATTGCCTTCCATTGTATAGGGTGCCTGTCCACTCTACTGATGGTTGCAGAAACTGCAACTTTGTATAGTGTGATTTGTTGATTTGGGAGGTATTCCTTATACAACAGGAGTCCTCTTGGAAAAAATCTTACTTATGCCTATATTCTGAAGAATGTTCTCTATTTTTTTCCTTCTAGCACTTTCTGTGTTTCAGGCTTTATAATAAGGTCTTTGATCCACTTCAAATTGATATTTTTAAGGGTGAGAGGAATGGATCTAATTTCATTCTTTTGCGAGTAGATAACGAGTTTTGCCAATACCATTTGTAATTTTCTTTTCCTCAGGCTCAACTCATAGAGGCATCAAGACAATGCTTGGATTAAAGATATCAAAGGTTAGTTTCTATATTTTCAGGGCTGTGACCCCCAATCAGACACCCCATCACTTTGCTGAAGATACTTATCAGCTCTATGAGGTTTCTGGTGGCACTTTCAGAATCTCTTATGCATAGGATTATATAAAGATCATTTTGTATGCAAAGAACATGTACACACAAGCAGATTTCATAACTCATGACCCAAAACACCATGGTGAGTACCAGCAATCCCACGGAAGAGGGCCCTAAGTGGAATGTGGACAGGGAGAAGATAAATGGTACCAACCCATGATATGTCCATCCAAAGTGTCTACATAATAACAAAAAATATATGTAAAAAATGCTTTGATGCTAGGGAGTCGACTCATAGTTTGCCTCTAAAATTAGATAGGCTATCCAGAATTAAAGTCATCCAGAAAATTTCACAGCTATGCCACACTAGTGATCAAATGGATTTGGCAGACAGATGCAGAATGTTCCACTGAGTGTATAAGGAGCATGCATTCTTCTCAGTGACTCATGGAACCTTCTCCAAAATTGATCACATAATAGGTCATAAAACAAACCTTAGCACATACAAAAAAAAAACTTTATTGTAACCCTTTCTGCCCTGCCATATCAGAGCAGAATAAAGGAGAAATGTTAAAAGGAGGGAATATTGAAACAACTTTAACTCCTCAAGACTGAACAACATACTTTTAAGTGAATAATGGGTTTATTGAGTAAATCAAGGAGGAAATTTATAAACTTCTAAGAAACAAATGACAATAATAATACAATCTTCCAGGTCCTCACGATTAGAGCCACATTATATTTTTACCAAAATGTCAAGAAAACACATTGGAGAAAAGAAAACATCTTCAGAAAATGGCACTGGGAAGCCTGAACAGTTACATGTGGAAATGAATGTCAATACCTGTCTCTCATCTTGCACAAAAAAATCAACTCTAAATACAATCAGTAATCTCAATGGAAGACCTGAAACTATGAAACCATAAGACAAAAAAAGGATAGAGTATTCTTCAAGATACAGGTCTTGAGTTGGAGGGATGGCTTAGCAATTAAGGCGCTTGCCTACAAAGCCAAAGGACCCAGGCTTGATTCCCCAGAACCCACATTAGCCAAATGCACAAGGGGGCACACGTGTCTGGAGTTCGTTGCAGTAGCTGGAAGCCCTGGTGCACCCATTCTCTCTTTCTCTCTCTCTCTCTCTCTCTCTCCCTCTGATTCTAATAAATGAATAAAAATAAATAAATAAAGATATAGGTCTGTGTAATGACTTTCCATCTAAGACCCTGGTCTCCCAGTCAAAAACTGACAAATGAGAGTTTTTGAGATGGAAAAGCTTCTGTGTAGCAAAGGAAACTGTCAATCAAGTTGAGCAACAGCCAGGACAGCGGCAGCAGCTTTGCTACCTATACGTATGATGAGCTGCAGCATAGCCAGAATGTAGACAAGCGAGAACTTTAAAAAAAGAAAGTAGGGCTGGAGAGATGGCTTAGCGGTTAAGCGCTTGCCTGTGATGCCTAAGGACACTGGTTCGAGGCTCAATTCTCCAGGACCCACGTTAGCCAGATGCACAAGGGGGTGCACGCATCTAGAGTTCGTTTGCAGTGGCTGGAGGCCCTGGAGCGCCCAATCTCTCGCTCTCTCTCTCCCTCTCTGTCTCTCTCTCTCTCTCTCTGTCACTTTCAATAAATAAATAAAATTTTTAAAAAAAAAAAAAAAGAAAGTAATGGGGCTGGGAAGATGTCTTGGTGGATAAAACAATTTCTGCTCAAGCCAGAGTACCCAAGTGCGATCCCCACACCCCACATTAAACAAGCAAATGAAGCAAATGAAGCTTGATCATTCTTCTCCAATCCCAGCTCTGTGACAGCGCATGGCAAGTTCAGCAAGGAACAGCAACAGGGCAGGGTTCTTCCATGTTCCCATACAGACAGACACATGTATCTGTTGAGTTACTTAGCGGTGAGTACACATAACTCCAGAAAACTAGGAAGGAGCCCGTGAGAGTGGGAAAATGAGGCATTGGGTTGGGGCAGAGAGAGGAGAACACCTGTGAGAGGAGAGTGGAAAGGGAAATGCCAGTGAAATGTCTGAGAAGAGGTGGTGAAGGGGAGGATCAAACAAAACCAAGTTTATATGAAGAAAGTCATAAAGAAACCTGATAACATTCAAGTTAATTAAAAACTAAAATTTTTTTTAAAATTATTAAACAAAAATTCCCCCAGGCTAGAGAAAAGGTTTACCAGTTAAGGTATTTGCCCATGAAACCTAAGGACCCAGGTTCAATACCCCAAGACCCACATAAGCCAGATGCACGAGGTGGCGCATGTGTCTGGAGTTCATCTGCAGTGGCTGTAAACCCTGCATGCCTATTATCTTTATCTGCCTCTTTCTCTTTCAAATAAATAAGTAGATAGAATTATTTTTAAACGTTCTAAGAAATAATCCCATACATGGGTAGGTGACAATGCTCTCAGAAGACATCTTCTTTTTTTTTTTTTTTTTTTTTTGATTTTTGTGGTAGGGTCTCACTCTAGCCCAGGCTGACCTGGAATTCACTCATGTAGTCTCTCAGGATGGCCTTGAACTCCTGGTGATCCTCCTACCTCTACCTCCTGAGTGCTCGGATTAAAGGTGTGTGCCACCATGCCTGGTTTAGCATAGTTTATTAATTGATAATTCCAGTGCCAAGAATGAGCTACCTCTATATGAGCTGTTGGGCAGGGAGGCCCTTGAAGCCTTTAAAACAAGATGAACTATTGCCATTGCTCTTGGATGCTCACCAGGGCTATAGGGTAAGACCTTATTTTTAAAGCCACCACACATTTTTGTTGCAGGACATAGAGAAATCAAGTTGGAAAGGGAAAGGATGCTCCCTCCCTCCTCTGGCTAAGTCTCATTATTCCAGAGGGTGCTATGCAGGTTCCTGAGTTAGATTTGTCAACAAAAGTCTTACCAGGTGGGCTTCAGACATTACTCAGTGGTTAAGGTGATTGCCTGCAAAACCTAATACCATTTGATTCCCCCCAGTACCCATGTAAAGCCAGATGCACAAAGTGGCACATGCATCTGAAGTCCATTTGCAGCAGCTGAAGGCCCTGGCATGCAAATTCTCTCTGTCTTTCTTCTATCTCTCTCTGCTTGTAAATAAATAAATAAAAGTATTTTTAAAGCCGGGCATAGTGGCATACACCTTTAATCCCGCACTCGGGAAGCAGAGGTAGGAGTATCACCATGAGTTCAAGGCCACCCTGAGACTACATAGCGAATTTCAGGTCAGCCTGGGACAGAATGAGACCATACCTCAAAGAAAAAAAAAAAGAAAAATTTTCTTTTTAAAGTCATACTTTGGGCTGGAGAGATGGCTCAGCAGTTAAGCGCTTGCCTGTGAAGCCTAAGGATCCCCGTTCAAAGCTCAATTCCCCAGAACCCATGTTAGCCAGATGCACAAGGGGGTGCACGCATCTGGAGATCATTTGCAGTGGCTGGAGGCCCTGGCGTGCTCATTCTATTTCTCTCTCTCTCTCTCTCTCTCTCTCTCTCTCTCTCTCTCTCTCTCCATCTTTCTTTCTTTCTGCCTCTTTCTCTGTCTGTCACTCTCAAATAATTAAATAAATAAAAATAAACCAAAAAAAAAAATTTTAAAGTCACACTTAGACATTGTCCCTGTATGCTACAGTACAAGTCAGTCAGACAAGAAGTGCCCACTGGTGCAACAAATCACTTTAGTATTGAGGATAACATCCACTTTGTTACTGGAGTTGAGGCCTGCTTCACAGGCCTAGTCAAACCTAGTCCAAAGCCCATTGCTGGTGGCGACCTAGACCCTAGTGTGGAAACTAGTGCGACTGTTTTGATAAAATGCATACTATAAGCATCAAATTGCCTTCTAAATGATTAAGGTTCTTCCCAAAGATCAGTGCTGCCACGAGCTCTAGTCAGAGAAGTTCCTTTTTTCCCCCACTGGGCAGCAATAACTTCAGAGACTCATAACTACTCAAGGAGATTAGAGTAAGGGACTATTTAATTTTCAGCCACAAATGGAATATTTATATCACCCATATCTTCAGGGGACATCATGGAAGATGGGGAGGAAATAATGTAAGAGCCAGAAGAAGGATAGCAGTAAGATGGAGCTCTTGGTCTTCAGAGCCTGACCTTGCTATTGCCCACTTAATTTCACAGCGGTTGTGATTGCTGGCACTAGATCTGTCTAAGCATGTGCGGGTCAAAGCTCTGTTGTAGGGGTAAAGGGCCCACGAGGCTCATCCTTCCCTGAGATCTTCCAGGTACATAAGATTGGCTAGAAGCAGGGAGGCCCCACCCCTTCCTGAGTATGTACAAGCAGTTAGTTTCTTTGATTTGTGAGTTTCAATTCTTTGTCAGATAATCTGCAGCTATCCATATTGTTAGAGTACTTCTTGTGTTAGCAATCTTTATGATAATTTTGTGATTGTGCACTTTATAAAGTAGCTGTCTTATCAGTAAATTTTGAGAAATTATTATTACCTGAAATTATACTTTGTTGAGATGTCCCTAGTTTTTGCCCAATATACATTTTTTTTTGTCTTCCAGCATGCCATAACTCACTTAGTATATCTCCCCTTAGAGTCCTCAAACCTGTGACAATTTCACAGACTTTCCAAGTTCTGCATGGGCTTGACAGTTTTGAGGACTGGTAAATACGGAATTTGCCATTGATAGCTATCATGGCTTTCTCATGGCTAGGCATGGGTTGTGGGTTTGAGGAAAGGAAGTTGTTGGACCTGATAACAATAACAAAAGTCCTCCTCTCACCATACCATATCAACGGTCCTTGGAAGTATATGTTAAGATATATTCATTTTATTCTTTGATATATAATATAATACTACTTAATATTTAAGGTCATTCTATTGAGAATTCTTTCAGCTGGCTCTCATGTCTCCCATGGCTGCTTTTTGTTGCTCTTTCTTTACTTTGTGATACTACAAGATACTCCAGACTCAGCTTGTGTATTTGTGCTCTGTTCGTTGAGTTTCTCCAGAGACCCCCGGTTACTTTTACTGAAGGGCATTGGAAGCTGAGTTCCGCAATGCTACTGCGCTAGTTTTTCAGCTCCACTTTCTCAGCTGCAATGTCAGATCATATACATGGATACAACCCCATGCATGCATAAATATCAGCTCTTATTTCTAATTTTAACAAGCTGTGTTGACACCAAGTTAAAAATAAAGTCATCAGATCTCTCCCATTTCAAGCCATTATTGGATGTTTCATTCTTGCTTCCTCTCCTTAATCTTTTGTGATTCTCCCACTCCAACAATGGGAAATCTTGCTCCCCACTATCTTCCATTCATTTCTATGGTTGTTTAATTTCAGTACAGGTATACGCTTTCAGGATTGTAAACTTCTATTCAAATAAAAACATTTTGATCAACTGGAGAATAACTTACACTTATTTCCTTCCTCTTTTGATCCTACAGACTTTAATAATTCCCACAGTGATTTAAGTCATACTCCTTTTCCTTTAGCTCATTCAGGAAGATTATTTCATATATGCATATTATTTTGTTATATTCTGCATTACTTCTTGTGTACCTATTTACTGTTTGAATCTGAGATATTCCTCAAAGGCTTATGTTTTGGACACTTATTCTCTATCTGGTGGTGCTGTGTTGGAACACTGTGGATCCTTTAGGATGTGGGGCCTCCCTCATGAATATAGGTCAGTAGAGGAAGGCTTTAGAAGGACAAAGTAGAGGGTTATAGCAGGATTATTACCCCTAGATTTTGAACATTGAGCCATAATAGACCTTTCATCCCCTTAAGTTGTTTCCGTCAGGGAATTTGGTCACAGTGATGGTAAAGTAACTAATATACTGGGATTCTCAAATTCTTCTTTTTAGTTCACATATAGAGTTCCATCTTTGCACAGTAAATTTCTACAGAATCCAAAACAGTTTTGTTGCCTTAAAACATAACTATGTTAACCTATTCATTCTTCAGTTCCTTTGAACTCCTAGCAACCACTTTCTAATCTATGGAAAATAATGATTGGAATCACAATATGTAGTCTTTACATAGGGACTTCCTTTAGTAATATGCATTTTTGACTCACTCATGTTGCGTGGATCCCACTTTTTCCCTTTCCTGCTGACAAACAGTCCATTTCATGGCTGCCCTTCCTTCTGTTTATGAGTTCCTCTCCTGGAGGGCATCACACTTGCTTCTGGCTCATAGCACTAAAGCTTCTGTTAGCATTTGAGCTGCTGGCTTTGCACATTCTCCAACGTGTTGGCTAAAGATGTTGCCTGTGTCTACAAGCTGCCAAACAATCTTCCAAAGTGGCTGTACCACAAACAATGGGCGAGAGCGCCAGGATCCAAACAACCTCACAAGCCATTGATATTGCAGTTCTCATTACTTCTGTCATCCAAATAGGTTTCATCATACATTACCACTGAGATTTAAGAGTTCGCTCTGTTCTGGACACATAAATTAATTAAATATATGTTTTTTCAATATTTTCTTCCAGTTCATTGTTGGTCTGTTATAATGTAAATATCAAGGAAGTATTCCTCATAAGGGTGTAGAGTTCCTAGTACAAATGTATCCTATACTTAACAGTTGTGTAAGTGAACTGTTCCATGAAAACTGGTATTAATTAAGTATTATTCCTAACAAGTTGCATAAATTTCCAATATTATCTCATACCAGGCTAACCTTGGATATGTAGCAGTATCAATCTTTAAAACCAAGCTCATATGGAGAAAGTCCATTGATATCTCACTGTGCTTTTCGCTTACAATTAATTATTAATACCAAGATTAAGCATCACTTCATATATTTGTTTACCAAAAAGTAACCCATTTTATGGTGAATATAGTCATTGGCACATTTTTAAATGTATATTTTCTTATTGATCTATGGAAATACTTTGTATTCTGGATGTGAGATTTTATTGGTTGCAGGTATTCAATTCTCTATGATACTATCCTTATTTAATTCTTAATTAGTGACTTCCTTCAGTGAACAGAATTTCTTAATCTCAATGAAGTCCAACATAATAATCTTTTCTTTTGTGAATGGTGATTATTGTATTTGTTTTTTTAAGTAATCTATCCTTCTACCAAAATTGGAAGTACTTTCTTTTGTGTTATTCACTAGAAATGGTAGTAGTTTGTGTTTTCTTTATTTATGTAAAAATCAATCTGCATTTTGTTTTCTGCACAACATAAATTCAGATATTTTCCTTTCCATAAAGATATACTACTGACACTACCAGTTATGTAAAAGGTCTTCCTTTGACCATTGCCTTCAAATATCAATATTGTCATATATAAAAGTTATATGTGCACAAGGCGAAGTCTATATTCTATACTTTAGTATCATTTATATGTTTTCTATCCTCATGCTGACATAACAATGCCTTAATAATTCTTTATACTAACTTGAGATATAATAAAACAATACTCAATAGTTACTAGAGACTGAATGTTTGCCTCATCCAAAAATTATATGCTTCAGTGTGTTCTCCAATGTGATGTGATTTCAATATAGAGCCTTCACTCTAGTTAGTTATGAAGGCCAAAAGCTCATGGATGTGGTTTGTGTCTGTTATGGTTTGAGTCTGAATATAGACTTGTGTTTGAATGCTTATTCTCCATCTTGTGGTACTACTCTGAAGTCTATAGAGACTTTGTGTATAGTCTAGAATTGGAAGTAGGTTCTAAGTGTGGGCCTTTTGGCTAATGTCACCCCTACCTACTTCCTCTGTTGCCATCTGGGCAGCCACTGTCAAAGCCCTGGTCTTCACGCCATACCCATCATGCCCTTCCCTGCTGTGATGGACTGAACTCTCTGACACTGTGAGCCAAAATAAATGTCTTCTATCTTAGGCTAGTTTTGTCAAGTATTTTGGTCAATGTCATGCAAAACTATTTTTAGCAATTAAGACTGTGTTTTTATTTAAGAACTAAAAGACCTCAAAGAACTCCCTTGCCCATCCTGCCAATGAGGATACAATGAGAAGAAATGAAATGAGAAGTGCTTCTCAACAGACACTGAATCTTCCAGCACCCTCACCTTGGACTTCCATCCCCCAGAACTGTGGAAAATAAATTCATATTATTCACAAGTCACTCAGCCACTGGTAGTCAATTTGTCATCCTAATAGACTAGGATAAAATATATTTTCATTGAAAAATAATTTTTGTTATTCTTTACCATTTAAAAGTTCTAAAACAAATTTAAAATTGCTTGTAGTTAACACCAATAATCTTTCAGATTTCAAGTGCATGTATAAATATAGTTTATTTCTCTAGTTAATGGTGATGGAAAATCCTGATTTCATTTAGACAGTCTTTTATTCTCTTACCATGTTTAGTTTATTTTTTATTGACATCCTATGTATTTTTCATCAGATATTTTAATAATCACTTTGTAATTTTATTCTATTTTTAAATTGCAAATTTTAAAACTATTTCAGTGTAAACTATTCAATTGTGTATACACAATTAGTTGGAGTACTTTGAAGTCCAACAATCTGTCAAAATTTGCTTATAAATTCTGACAATTGATCTTTGTTTTTTCCACATATGATCATATTTATTATAAACATTGAAATCTGTATTTCAACTGTTCTGATCCTTGTAGACATCTCCCTTATTTATGACATTACCTCGTTCCTCCTATACAAGGCAGAAGGGCAGTGGGGGTTACGGGCATCACGGTCTGACTCCTCAACTCAGTTACCACCATCAACATTTTGCTACTTAAGATATTTGAGGGCTGGAGAGATGGCTTAGAGGTTAAGGAACTTGCCTGCAAAG
The DNA here is from genome assembly GCA_036346955.1 of Dipus sagitta. NCBI lineage: Eukaryota > Metazoa > Chordata > Mammalia > Rodentia > Dipodidae > Dipus > Dipus sagitta. The sequence goes on from CM070784.1 coordinate 40,420,409, forward strand.
CCTAACAACTCATGTTTGAAGTTTTGCATTTTCTGCTTAAATGCCCTCTATAAATCTCAGAGACCCTTAAATTCATTTCCTCCCTCGGTGGACTATCATCTGCCTTCTTAAAGGAACACATGTATAATCAAGAGGTGGTTGGCAGTGGCTAATGGCCCTGGTGTGCCCATTTTCCCTCTCTTTCTCTCTCTGCCTCTTTCTCTCAAATAAAAAAAAAAACTTAAGAAAAAAGATAATATTTGATATTGGTATTTAGTAGATGTCCTTATGATATTAAAAATGCAATTATATTCCTACTCTGAATATACAATAGTCTGATTAGGATCAAATTTTTTATTTGTTCAACTTCAGATAATCTCACAAGTGAATCCTGATCACTTATAAGAGTCTTAAATTATCTTTTAGTTTGTACCTTGAAAATTCCCCACTCATGATCCTAAGCTTCACACTTTTTTTAAGGATTCCCCTATTCCTTTTAATTAGTGTAACGTCAGATTTGAGTGATAAACAACAATAAAAGGAAGACCTCGCCGGGCATGGTGGCACACACCTTTAATCCCAGCACTCAGAAGGCAGAGGTAGGAGGATTGCCGTGAGTTCGAGGCTACCCTGAGACTAGATAGTGAATTCCAGGTCAGCCTGGACTATAGTGAAATCCTACCTCGAAAAACCAAAAAAAAAAAAAAAAAAAAAAAAAAGGAAGACCTCTTTTAATGATCACTTATTGATTAGCTGATATTTTTTAATATTTTGTTTATTTGCGAACACACACACAAAGAGAATGTGTGTATACAGGCACACTAGGCTCTCCATCCACTACATAGGAACTCTAGTGCATGTACCACTTTGTGTACCTGGCTTACATGGGTGCTGGGGAATCAGTGTTTTTAATACACATAGTGAAGAGGCATGAGCATGCACCATCCCATTGTATCTGCACAAAGAATGAAGTAGGAATGCTTATTTACAGAGAAATTTAGTGAGATCTAGGCATCTTCAATGTTTGCTCAAGGATATGAGATAATAATTCCTAAGAAGACACTTGAGCCCAGCTCCAGAAGTCGCATTCTCTACTGTTCTCGCTTGAAGGAACTAGCTAAATATATTTCTACTAGGAAATCTTAATTTCTTTTCTAATAAAATCATCTGGCAACATCTGAAAATGTCTTGTTGCATAGGCAGGGACCTATGCATGACCCTCCTAGAAAGAGACTCTCTAGATAACTAGGCCCTAAATGGCCAAAGAGTGATGTATTATGTGATATGAGTCACACATCAACCAAGCCCCACTTCCTTACTAAGAGAAAAAATGACCCATCACATATATAAACTGCTCCCTTACCTCTGTCATGTAGGCTAGGACACATGTTAACTAGGCCCACTCCCTTACCTGCCATGGTTCAAGACTCCCCATTTCCTAAGAAGCCTAACTAAGGCTTCCGTACAGATTGGGCATGAGGCAGTTACCAGTGTTCGGGCTAGGAGAAGGCCAAGGGTGGGTCACAGAGTCATAAATTAGAGTTTGACCTGGGCCTGCTGTCCTACCCACACTGGTAGCTTTCTCTCTGCCTAGCTGACAGGAGAAAGAAGTGCAAGAGGACATGGCTACTCACCTCTGGATCATACATGGTGTTCCTTTAAGAAGGCAGATGACAGTCCACCGAGGGAGGAAGTGAATTCAAGGGTCTCTGAGATTTGTAGAGGGCATTTAAGCAGAAAATGCAAAACTTCTCTGCTTTCTCCCAAAGTTCCTCTAGGCCAGAGCTTTCAGTTCTAAAATAACATAACAAGATGTTAGGAATAATTTGAGTTCTAACTTCATGAAACTCAGTTACAGAGTTACACAGAATTTCCCAGTATTAAAGCTGGATCTAGGTGATTTGCATTTTTATCATCTACAAAAGGAAAAGATGAAGGAGTGCCTGTCAGCTGTGTGACTAAAGTGAGCGCGAACCACTGACGCAGCAGTCACCGTCCCCACCAACACCCGTCTTCTTACAACATTGGATCACTTCCTGGGCCCACCACTTTCTCTGTGCAAACTGATTACTTTAAAAAGCACACAGCACATGGAAACAAGAAGTTGTGTTGAGGAGGACTTCCCTGGAGTATTACATCTCAGGTGACTTATTTACTAGTGGCTAGGAAAAATTTCAGTGCAGTTAACCTTGTTCTTACGGTCTTTTTCTCTGTACGACCATAAAGCCAAAGTCAAGATGAACTTTTATGGAGTTGCTGTAAACTACGTGTTTCTCTATTGTCCATTTTAGATCTTAGAATCTTGAAGAAATAAAATATGGATTTGTTTTGGGGACATAAGTGACTGGTGTTTATATAGCGTGAAGGGTGTGAACTCCATGGTACCTCATAAATGCTCATTTTGTGAAGACATATTGTATACATGTACAGATCAAGATCTTCTGTTGTGTCTTTGGTCATGATCATGTGCTCTTGATGTTATCATTGAAAGTACAACTTGAGAGAAGACAAATAGGACGTGCTTTGGCTTAGTGGGAAACAATTTTTTCGAAGGAGGAACAAACGTTAAAAGTACATTTTTTATGAATATGAGTTATGGACTTCTGTCTTCATTCCTTCTCAGCTGAAAATTTTTCTCTGTGTATTCTTCATATCACTTCAACACTCAGACTTGGCTCTCTTTGTCCTCTTGTTGTCCCATATGAGAAAGAAATCAATCCGTGTGGAGGGAAATCCATCAGTAAGCGAGCAGGAAAATGAAGCTGGTCCCCACTGGAGGAGTTTTCACAAGCTTGGTCCAGGTCCTAAGCTACGAGTCTTAGAGCTGTAGCCCCACTCCCACTAGAAGCTCCCTGATCTGCACGGTCCTCATCTGCATGTCAGAGATTCCCCAACCGAACCTTGCATGACCGATGACCTTCACCCTTCAGAGCTGTACGGTGGCCCATCTGCACTGCCCTCTTTTGAGTGGCATGAGGTACAATCCAGGAAATTTTGCAGAAAACCATCCTGTCTATGAAAGTACTTCTCTCCAGTGGAGCTGCCTGCACCCTTGGCCTGAGCCTCGGGCAGTGCTCTGGTAACTACCCAGCCTGCTGCCTGCTTGTAGTACACTCAATAGACTATTCTTTCTCTGGTCTGAAGAGTCAATTCTTTTACATTCCACCAGTCCTTCCCTCCTACCACAATGTCAAGCCACTGTAACCCAGACGTGAGACTGTGAGTGAAACATCTGACTATCCTGAAGTGTTCTTTCTGTGCAGGGTCATTTTCACCGCAGGACGCGGTCAGGAAGGCAGCAGGGGGCACCCCCAGGGGCGGAGGGGAAAGCACCTGTTCTCTGTTCAGCCCCGCCAGACACGTGACCACAGCAGTAAGGAAACCACACTCGTCTTCTTGGATCCACCAGGATTACCCTCCAGTTCCACATGGAGATATTTCAAATGCTGAAAGGCTTTTTGTAAAGAAGATAGTCAAGTGTTTTTCTTGTTTTCATTTAAAACATAGGACTAAACTTAGGAAAAAATTTGAAGATGTGTTGTAGGAAGCCAATTCACCACATATATTATGAGTGAAAAGAGATTATGCCTTTGAAGTCAAGATGAAAAAATATAATAATCCTCATAGTTTTCTTAGAAGTGATTATTTAATCCCTGAGCCACAGGTCTTAAAGTCCTTCCTCACCAGTTGTCTGCTTAATGACCAATAGCTCTTAGATTATACAAAAACCTACATGATTACAGAATGTGTCTGGGGGCTGTAGAGATGGGTAAGTATGCAAAGACTTGCTGTGCTGGAATGAACGCTATGAAGACCTGAGTTCATTCCTCAGCCCCACATCAAAAAGCCAGGTGTTCTGAAGCATGCCTGCAATGTCAGAGATAAGGGAACCCTGCAGCTTGCTGGCTACTTTGTCCAGCTAAATCAGTGAGATTCGATCTCAAAACATAATGTAAGGTGGATATTTAGGAAGACATCTGACATTGGCCTCTGGTCTCCACATGCATGTATGCCCAAATGCATATAAACATGCACAGACATGCAGGCACACCATATGCACACATATGCACAAAGAAAATAAAAATTAAGGAGGAGGGGACTTCCAGGTAAAATGGCGGTCATGCCAATCCAGCCTAGGGAGGAATTTAAACAAAACCACAACAAAATACACGCTTTGTCTGAAATGTGAAGGTGTGTAGGTTTTGATCGGCCACAGAAGAGAAGAAGGAGGTGAAGACCCTCGGAAAGGTGGAAACCATCCAGAATCCTGCTGAGGCGCTTGGGGACCCAGACTGATCTGCATGGATCCGCATGACAGCCTGGTGCCCCGCTGCAGGAGCAGAGACCAAACAAGGGGGCTTAGCAACCTCATCAGCCTCTTGCAAAGTCAAGAAACCTGAAGGGCAGACAGCACAGATCAGCTGAGGAGCTGCTGAAGGGGACACAGACAGGACCAGCTGAGCAGTTCCAGGACAACTCCAGGCTTCCTGCACTCTCCTATCCCCCAACCGACAGCACCGCGACCCTCCTGAGAACGCACTCAGCCCCTGGCAGCAGGGCGTCCAGCACAGCTGATCAGAACACCAGATTCACAGTGCAACACGGAGGGATCGAGGTGGGCACTCAGCATTGGTGAGATTTGAAGCCACTCCAAAAGGCAATGAGGCTGACTGACAAAAAAGCAGGTACATAGCCCTGCACTGGAAGTGCTAATCTTGCTTTCCCTGTCAGAGCAGGTTAGGGGTGATTTGGTGGTTTGAATAGATGGCCCCCAATATATTCAGTTTTTTATTTGTTTGTAGTTTGCATCTGAAGCCACCTGGCTGGAGGCAGTGTCACTGAGTGGATCTTAAGGTGTGGTGGTGGGTTTCAGATTTCAATCTAAAGATATGCTAAGTGTGCCTAGCAGGAGTTCCTGAGGTATGCTATGCTGTGTGGCTTTTTGACTTGTGCTTCTCTCTCTCAGCTTGGACCTGTGAAGGCAGGCCAGCTTCTTCTGCCGTTTATGGAACTTCTCCTGGATCTGTAGGCTTCAATAAATATCCCTTCCTCCATAACTGTGTCTGGTCTGGAAGTTCATCTCAGTGAACCTGAAGCTGTCTGCTACAGGTGACATATTCTTGGTTGGCTTTCTCATTCTCAATTAAGCTGTATTTGGGAGTTGACTATTGTTGCCTTTGATGCTTTCAGATTCATAGGGCCTTTGCTTTTTCTTCTGTCACTATCAGGGGCAGGGTCTGATTCAGATCCAGGCTGACCTGAAACCCATTTCAGAACAGAAATCTCACCCTCCCAGCACACAGGATTAATGGTATAGAGCAACACACACCCTTAGGGATTTGGGCTTTATAAGGTTATCTGTTTGTTTCGATCTCCATACTTGTATATTCTGTGCTGGTTTTAATTGAATGTGTATATTGCTCAGTTGAATTTTAGAATTTGCCAGTAAATTGCGCCACCTAAATTCAGGAACAAGGGTGTCCACTGGGCCCACTTTTATTTAATATAGTACTGGAAGTCTTAGCTATACCAATAAGGCAAGAGACATTCATAAAAGGGATACAAATTGGAAAGGAAGCAATCAAACTATCATTAATTGCAGATGATATGATTCTATGCATAAAGGACCATAAAGACTGTACCAGGAAACTGTTAGTGCTGATGACAAACACTTTTAGCAATGTAGCAGGATACAAAATAAACACACAGAAATCAGTAGCTTTCCTATATACTAATAACAAACATGCGGAGGATGAAATCAGGGAGTCTCTCCCATTCACAGTTGCCTCAATAAATAAGTAAATAACTATCTTGGAATAAACCTAACAAGGAAGTGAAGGGTCTCTACAATGAGAACTTTAAAACACTCAGGCGAGAAATTGCAGAAGATGCTATGAAATGGAAAGCCATCCCATGTTCTTGGATTAGGGAGAAGCAATATTGTGAAAATGTCAATCTTACCAAAACCAATCTATATATTGAATGCAATCCCCATTAAAAGTCCAATGGCATTCTTCACAGAAATAGAAAAAACATCATACCCATATATTAATGCTACTCTCACTTTTGGTAGAGAACCTTCTCTTTTCAGATGGCAGGGAGCTTGGGATGACTCAGAAGGCACCATGGTGCTGGTAAGAAGTGACAGATGAGCACTCAGCACTGCCACATCTCTATCACACCTTCCAAGGCTCAGGGTCCATCACAGAAGAGGTGGCGGAAAGAATGTAAGAGCCAAAGGAAGGGTAGGACTCCTTACAACTTGCTCCTCCAGACACAAAATGGCCTGGATATCCATGACCTCACAGTGCTTGACACTACCTACACAAGACCATCATAACAGGAGGAAAAGAACATGACATCAAAATTAAAGAGAGACTGATTGAGAGGGGGAGGGGATATGATGAATGGAGTTTCAAAGGGGAAAGTGGGGGTAGGGAGGGCATTACCATGTGATATTGTTTACAATCATGCAAGTTGTTAATAAAAAATAATTAATAAATTTAAGCAAAAAGAAGAAATAGAAAAAAAATGCTAAAATTCATTTGGAAGCACGAAATTCCTCAAATAGCCAAAACAATTTTGAGCAACAAAAATAAGGCTTGTGGTACCACCACACACAATTTTAAGCTATATTACCAAGCCATAGAAAAAAAACAGCATGGTACTAGCACAAAGACAGACACGTAGATCACTGGAACAGAACAGAAGATCCAGATGTTAATGCAGGCAGCTATGGCCATCTGATTTTTGACAAAAATATTCATTGGAAAAAAGACAGCCACTTCAACAAGTGGTGCTGGGAAAATTGAATATCTATATGTAAATGGATGAAAATAGATCATTGTCTTTCTTCATGCGAAAGAATCAAGTCTAAATGGATCAGGGACCTTAATATCAGACTTGAAGCTCTGAAACTGATAGTGGAAAAGGTAGGGGAAACCCTTCAACATATTGGCATAAGCAATGAATTTCTGAATATAACCCCAATTGCTCAGGAAATAAAACCACTGATCAACCACAGGGATATCATGAAATTACAAAGCTTTTGCATAGCAAAGGACACTATGATTAGAGCAAAGAGACAACCTACATAGTGGGAGAAAATATTTGCCAGCTATACATCTGACAGAGGATTAATATCCAGAATATACAAAGAACTCAAAAATAATAATAATAAATCAAACATCTCAATTTAAAAATGGGCAATGGGGCTAAATAGACAGTTCTCAAAGGAAGAAATACAGATGGCATATAAACATCTAAAAAAACGTTCTACATCCTTAGCCATCAGGGAAATGCAAATTAAAACTACTTTGAGATTCCATCTTACTCCTGTCAGAATGGCTTTCATCAAGAAAACAAATGACAGCTAATGTTGATGAGAATGTGCAAAAAGGGGAACCCTTCTACACTGTTGGTGGGAATGTAATGTGGTACAGCCTTGTGGAAATCAGTCTGGAGGTCCTTGAGACAGCTAAAAATAGATTTACCATATGATCCAACCATAGCACTCCTAGGCATATATTCTAATGATTCTTCTCATTACCTTAGAGGTACCTACACAACCATGTTTATTGCTGCTCTATTCACAATAGCTAGGAAATGGAACCAGCCTAGATGTCCCTCCAGAGATGAATGGATAATAAAGATTTGGCACATTTACACAATGAAAGTCTACTCAGAGGTAAAGAAAAATGAGATTATTAAATTTGCAGGGAAATGTCTGGATCTGGAAAGGATTATACTAAGTGAGGTCCAGAAAAGCCAAATGTCACATGTTTGCTCTCATTTGTGGATCCTAGCTAAAAATGTTTAGACTTGTGTGTGAGCTGGAACTAAAACTTGGTAGCAGAAACCAGTAAGCTAGAAAAAGGCCATAAGGGAGGGAGGAGAGGCAAGGACTTAAGGGGATGGTATTGTATATATGTAAGTAGAAGAACAGATTACAGGGAGTGGAATGGCCTAAGTGAGGCCAGAGGAAGAGATTGAGTAAGAGAAGGGCCGGGGGAGGATCAACCAAAATTCAAGATATTCTGAATAAGATATATGAAAGCCTACTTTTTTGGATAATGACACATCCTTGCTACTAGTAAAATTTCAGTGCCGGAGATAGGATACCTTCCAGTGAGTTGTTGGCCAGGGAGGTCCCTGTTGCCTCCAAACATTACATCCTATTGCAAAGGCCCTTGATTTTCCATGAGTAACAGATGGTAAGATCCTGTTACTGAAGATTTCACATGCCTGGGCAGCAAGGTCACTTAAAAATCAAGCTGGTGCTGAACTGAAAACCTTCTCCCTGTAGACCAGCCAACTGAAAGCTGGAAAAAGCTGTACTGCATGCAGCCATATGGGAGACAGAAGTCAACAGAGGTGAAAAATAGGGGACACTAGAAGCCACAAATTTAGCCAGACAGGCCAAATGACCAAACAAATGCAATAGTGGCATGTCTGCTCTGGGGGAAAACAAATGCTCTCTAATTGGACTGGAGGCCCGCTCTATGGGAGAGAATACATGCCTGGTACTGAAAACCCAATCAAAAGCCTATGGCTGGGAGTCATGAGCCTTAGGAACATAAAGCCTGCTCTTGTCTGGCAAAATGCATATATTATTTTCACCAAACTGCCCTGAAAGCACTATACTTAATGTTCATATTCATATATTTATGCTACTCTCACTTTTGGTTAGAGAAGCTTCTCTTTTCAGATGACAGTGATCACTGGGATGACCCCAAAATCAACATAGTGCTAAGAAAAAGGGATGGAGGAGTGTCCAGCACTGAAACATCTCTATCACACCCTCCAAGGCTCAGGATCCATTGCCGAAGAGGTGGTGGAAAGAATGTAAGAGCCAAAGGAAGGGTACCCCTCCTTACAATGCAACTGTCCAGACAGAAATTGGCCTTGATATCCATGACCTTGCAGTGCCTAGCATTACCTTCACAAGACCCTCATTATAGGAGAAAAAGATGATGACATAAAAATAAAACAGACACTAATGGAGAGGGGGAGGGGATACGATGGAGAGTGGAGTTTTGAAGGGAAAGTGGGGGAGGGGAGAGGACTATCAAGGTTTATTTCTGGAAATATAGAAATTGTCAATAATATTTTAATTAAAATAAAAACTCCCAAGGGAACCATGTATTTTAAAAGCAATCTTGGATATGCACAAAGTGAATAAATGGAATCTAAATACGATTCTAAAGGCAAATGGTAGCAGGACTCAGGCTACGTTATTCTGAGTAAGGAGCAGACTCAAATAACCATTCTTATCATACGCTTTGGGAAAGATGTTTACTTTTTAAAAAAGCAAAATCATGGCCAATCAAAGAGGTGAGATGATAGGATGTTATTTTTGGAACACTAGTTCATAAATAGGTATTTTAAGAAAAGGCTTGCAGCCCTTTTTGTTAAACTAAGCATAAGCCATCATTCAGGGGGAAAGGAAATGAGCAGGAGATGTCCTCTCATATCCGGATGCACACGCACCATCTTGCCTGATCACTCAGCTCTATTCTTGTGGTAAAATATAGGTCCCAGTTCTCCATAAGGAGTTTTAAATGATCAGAAATTGCCTCTGACATGCCTTTTGACCCACTGGATGCACTTATTTTTTAATTAAGTCTTCTTTTGGGGGATGGTTAAATATAAAGATAGCGCAGGTAAATGCTCCACACAACTTAATGCCAACGTGTTTGCCAGCACCGTTTATAGTCTTCGAGAAGATGCAAGGGTTAGTTAAGAAAATAACTGTTTCTGATCTACAGTGACAACACTGAAAATAAAATGCCTGTCAAGTAATTTTCATAAGAACTAAATGTTCTTTTCCCCAATTTTACCTTCTTTATTTCTTTTTGTACTCTTTCCTCCCTGCCTTCTTACCTCTATCCCCCTCTTTCCATCTTCTCTCATGGTGTGGATGCTTATCATTTACTATTAAAATATTTTGGTGGGGCTGGAGAGATGGCTTAGCCGTTAAGTGCTTGCCTGTGAAGCCTAAGGACCCCGGTTTGAGGCTCAACTCCCCAGGACCCACGTTAGCCAGATGCACAAGGGGGCGCATGCGTCTGGAATTCGTTTGCAGTGGCTGGAGGCCCTGGCGTGCTCATTCTCTCTCCTCTCTCTCTCTCTCTCTCTCTCCCTCTCCCTCTCAAATAAATAAACAAAAAAATTTTTTTAAATATTTTGGTGCCCTCTCTCTCTAATGAATGAATACGTACATAAAATATTTTAAAAATAAAAATATTTTGATGATTTATCTGTGGTATAGCAGCCATTTTTACACTTTAAACTCATTTTGTTTGATGTGTACAGCCACAGTGATCAGATTCATAATTTAAAGCATTTAAAGTGCTTTGCTAAATTGATTCAGGCGTCTCCTTAAAATGGATTTTTTTTTCATACTGAAAACTATTCAAACAGTAGGTAACCTTGAAGTCAGGTCATTCTCATGATATTCTAAACTCATGTTTATGCTGAATGTAAGAAAGCTAAAATACTTTTATCTCTTTCTACATATCCTGTTCATCAAGACATTGAAAACCAAAGGCTACCAGCAAGGTAGAAACCCAATATTTACAATGTTGTAAGGTTTAGTATGGGGTAGGTGCACTCATTCGCATTGTGTTTCTATGTACTGAACACATTTTCCAAAAGAGAATGTTGGGGGGGGGATCTTGAGGCGGGATAGCAAATTTCAAAATCTTTTTTGGTGAATTCAAAAATAAGTTGGCCAAAATATGAATGGATATAAAACATCCCATGACTGACACCATATCTTCTAACCTGCCTGGACCCACAGTGGAGAACGAATATTGACAGAAGACACATTGCTATGAAGTCATTCTGTCTTGGTTTCCTGATCTTTTAAGGTTAGTCGTAGACGATAAATGTCATAAAAGTCCAAACCTATGTTAAGGTTGATGGTTTGTTTTGTTTCTCTGGCCAGTAAAGGCCTTGGCAATGTACAGATTCTATCTCTTACATTATATATATATATATATATATATATATATATATATATATATGTATGTATTTATGTATATATATATCTTTATATATATCTTACATTATATATATGTATATGTATATATTATATATATAATTTCATTGGTTTCTGATAAAGTTTAAACTAAGTCATGTTTTCAACTAATGTAAAGAATCAAGAATACTTCTTAAAATTATTGTTTTGATGAAAAAATGACTTTAATAGTGTCAAAAAGATAAGTTTACTGAAGGTTAGATTTGATTAGGACAGACAGGAGATTGTATGTGGCAGATGCTGTTTCCATTCCTACTTACAAAAGTAGAGTATTCATCTCAAGCTTCACCATGGCAAACGAGATTTGCTCTGAATTCTGTTTGTGTGTACATGCGAGCGGGCTCCTAAAATAATATTTCTTATTCATATATAATCCTGGGGAACATTACGTAATTATGGTCAGGCAAAGGAAAAGAAATTGAACAAAAGAAAACTAACTCATGTAAGGAGGACCATGAGGTACGTAAGAAGTCCTCCCCCACCCCAAGATCCTGTGGGATGGAGGGAAGGCAGGCTGTGGGTATCTGAATGAAGGAAATGATAACCAAAGCACGGTGGGCTTTTCCTTCGTTCTCTCAAGCCCTGACTTTTAGTACTTTTTGCGTCTTCCTTTTGCAGAGGAAGCGTCATGGTGCCTGCACGACCGGCTTCTCCACAGGAGGCTGCTCCATGATAAATTCGCGTGAAATAATAGCGTGCGCTCATTCCGTTAGAGCTGTTAATAACTGGCTAAGCGACATTTCCCTCAAATGGCTGTTTGCATCGCCCCACAGCAGTCCGGGCCACCCCATCCCGTTCCTCCCCGGTCTCCAACGATGCCCCAACTTCCTCCTCCCATCTGGCTCCTGCCCCTGGCCAGCGTCGCAATCCTACATCTGTATCGTCCTCCGGGCACCCAGCGGCGGGGTCGAGCGGGGCCGGAGCAATGCCCTGATGGGGGAGCGGAGCGGCGGGGACCCGGCTGACGGTCGGCGCGGCCGGGGCCTGGGGCCGAGCGCGGGGCGGAGCGGCGCGGCGCGGCGCGCACAGGGTTAAGGGCATCATCGCAGCCATTAGAGGGAAAGTTGCGGCGCCGAGCGAGCGAGCGCGCGGGGAGGGAGTCCCGCCCGCCCCTTGCCCACTCCCCGCTGCCAGCCGCTGCCGGCGGAGGGACGGAGGGAGGGCGGGCGGCGAGCACGCAGCCCGAGCGGCTGACGACGCGGGACCAGCTCCAGGGAGCCCAGGCAGCGGCCGCGGCGGCGGCGAGTCGGCGCGGGAGCCCGGGAGCCCAGCCCGAGTTCCCCGCCGCCCGGAGCCCATCTCGGGGTCCCCGCCGCCCGGGGTCCCCGCCCTAGCCTTCCTCCGCCCGCGCTGGGCAGGATGCGCGCGGCGCCGCGCCCCGGCCTCTGAGAGCCAGCCCTCGCGAGCGCCCGCACCCCGGGCTCTGCCGGCTTTCTGGCATCGGCGACCGACGCGGATGTGACCACCCCCCCCTTCTCTTTCCTCCGGCATGATGGGGATCTTCTGGGCGTCTGTTGGATTTGTTTTCTTTTCCGTGTTTTACGTACAACAAGGGCTTTCTTCGCAAGGTAAGCCTGTGCTCGCTTGCTAATACCCCGTGGCTGGTGGCGTGCGTGTGCCGCGAGTGTGAATGCCAGGCAGATGTCGTGCCCCCCCCCCCAGCAGGAACAGTGGGCTTAGGCTGCGCGCACAGCGGTCCGTTGGCATTGCATTATTTTCTTTTTTCTTTAAACTTTATCACATCCTAAGCCAGCTAGGTTTCAGAGACAAGGTGTCTGGCAGCGAGACGAATCCTCAGCAAGCACAGACACAGGTGTGTGCATGAGTGTGTGCGCGTGTGTCCTGCGCGCGTGCTTTCTGTGTGCATGAACAGGGTAGCTAAGTCCTCGTCACGTACGCAGAGCTGGTTCCGAGGGTGTTCCCTAGCCAGGGCTCTCTGTAGGCAGACCGGCTTGGTTTCCCATCTCGGGCCCGTGCGACTTCGTTGGCCAGGGTGCTCGTCAAAGGACAGCCTCCTCCGAGCGCCGCCCGGGGCTGCAGCGCGCGGACCCCGAGCTCCGCGACTTCGCAGGCTGCGGTGGGCTTTCAGCACCACGAACAGATCACACTGCCGCCTCGGGAGCCCTGCGTCGCCTGGGCCCGCAGAACAGCCCCACTGCCCCGGCCGGTCAGTGTGAGCACGAAAGACCTTTGCAGACTTTTTACTGACTCCCATTTCCTTTAAGCACAAAAATCCCCATTTCACTCGTGATCGACTGGGGACTTCATAAAATATCGAAAGCGAGGGGCAAGCGCATCCTCCCAAATCATTCCTGCAGTTCGCCCTTCTCCCTAAGTGTGTGTGTCTGGTGGCTGTGCCCTCGTACCAGCCACAAATCTAAGACCTTCTAGACACCCACCCACTCCCTGCAAAGCGTCCCTTAGACGAGCTGAGAACAACCATGTTGAAAGCAAGATTTAAAAAAAAAAAAATCCTATGTTCAAGAAACGCCTTTAAAGACGAAAGGGGACATTTTATTCTTGCGTGAATTTCACCTTGTTCTATAAACCTTACAAACTGACAGCGTCAAGGTTAGTAACAAAACGCCCTGCAGATTAGCTGGTGGCTTTCAAATAGTCTGTAATCTGAACTACACATAGGGACATGGGTACATGGCAAACTACACGGTAATTTACAGTGTCTTGAAGAGGAAAATGTGAAGGTTAATTTGGAAAGAAAGGAAGAGAAAAGGAAAAGAAATCCCCAGCTTAGAAAGTGTGCAACTTGCCTCACGGGCATGGGCGTCAGAGTGCAGCTGCAAGCCTCTGTTTTGATAGATGGGCAATGTGCATTTCCACAGATACTCATGATCGCTCCTAACACGAAACCTCCAGTTAGTCATATTGTTTAGAAACTTAAGAGACTTCCCTCCTACATCCACTTGACAGATGGTCTAAACGGCACCTCCTTGAATTGCTCGGTAATTTCAGGGAATGCTGCAATCTGACAAAAAGGTGTTTGGATCCAACTCTGGGCGGCTTGTGGAGACGAGCGAGCGTTATTGGCAAGCTCGTTAACCTTTCCATTATCTGAGCTTAATCAACAACAAAGTGATTTAGGCCCGGGGCCAAAAACAAGACCGGGGAGAGGCAGAGGAAGCGGGGGGGGCGAGCGCTGCAGGCGAAGACAGGCACGTCGTGGGGGCGGGGAGGGGGGGGGACTTTAAAGTCCGGAGAGGGAGAGGGACCTGTGGCCGGAGCTGCCTGGGGGAGGGGAGGGGAGGGGGAGACATTGGCAAGAGTGGCGTGCAGATAGGCCACAAAACGATGCGTTTCTGTTTTGCAGCAAAATTTACCGAGTTTCCGCGGAACGTGACTGCGACCGAGGGGCAGAATGTGGAAATGTCCTGCGCTTTCCAGAGCGGCTCCGCCTCGGTGTACCTGGAGATCCAGTGGTGGTTCCTCCGGGGGCCCGACGGCCTGGAGCCCGGGGCCGAGGCGGCCGGCGCGCAGGTAGCGGAGGCGGCGCGCACGGCCCCGTCCCCCTCCCCGCGCCGCCTGCGGGGTGCTCGCGCGCCCCTGGCCACCGTGCGGGCGCCCTGGGGGTGGGCGAGCCTGACTTGGTCCTGGTGACAGTAAGTTCAAAACAGGGCGGAAAGCACACTTAGGGGGTCTTCCCCGGATTACACCAGGCCTGACTTTCTGCTCGTGTGTTGGCTGGTGTGCCCCACGGAAGGGCACCCAGCTTCCCTGTTCCACAGGGTGGAGGAAGAGGTCGCGCCTGCCTCACTTCTCGCTTCTGGTCCAGTTTTGGGGGAGAGGGAGAAGGAGAGAGAGGAAAGGAGGGAAGGGGAGAGAGGCAGGGAGAGAAACCCGGAGAAGAGAGGGCGCGCCCTGGGGAGGAGACTTGAGTAGAGAGAGGCTGGAGCGTGGGAAGGAGAAGCCGCAGCCGGACAGGAAAAGAGGGGAGAGGAAGGGAGGACGACGGGGAGAAGGCGCGGGAGAGACGCTTAGCAGAGGGGGTGAGGGCGGAAAGGAGAGGCCTGGGGAGGAGCAAACAGGCCTTAGCCCTGGGGAGGGGAGCGAGAGGACGGGAGGAGACCCCGGGGACGGTCCAGCATCCCGGTGACAGTCGCTTCACTCCCCGCACTTGCAGGAAGCCGCAGTGACGTGCAAGCAGGAGCAGCTTGCTCAGCCAGCCCGGCGGGGGCCGCTCCGAGATGGGGAGGGCGGGAGGGCGGCCGAGTCCACCTCCGCGGGGATGCCCGCTCCCCGGCCCCACGTCCCCACCCCAAGGCTGGGCTCTGTCCGGCCCAGGCAGCTCTGGGCCCGGGGCAGCCGCTGGGGCCCGGGACGAGGTTGAGCACTCGCTTCCTTGTCCCACAGGTGGAGCTCTTACCAGACCGAGACCCGGACAACGACGGGACCAAGATTAGTGTGAGTGTCACGGGCACGGGCGACAGGGGGCGCGCACCGTAGCAGCTGGGCAGGTCCAAGGTGAACAGTTACTAGTAAATGGATTTTAGATCTAAAAGCTTTTTAATTTTCAGTCCCTGAAAAGATAATTCTGCAAACTCAGGGTGAGAGCCAGTTGTCTCTTACCTCATTAGGTACATAAAAATTCAATCAGTCCTACCTTCCATAAAAATTCCATGTTTTGCCAGGGGTGGTGGCGCACACCTTTAACCCCAGCACTCCAGAGGGCGAGGTAGGAGGGTCTCAGTGAGTTAGGGGTCAGCCCGAGACTACATAGTGAATTCCAGGTCAGCCAGATCTAGTGCAAGACCCTATTTTGAAAAGCCAAACAATGATAATTATCCATGTCTTAATCGTGTAAATAATTATTTGCTGATCAATACAATTATGACACTGTTTTTCTCGCTCTGTTTACAACAGTTATATAAGTGTAAGAGTAAAGGGTTGTAATGTTAATATCCATTCAAAGTAATGGGAATACTTACCCTTAAGAACAGAAGGGTAACCTACAAAAATCTTTCCAGGAAGAAAACATTAAAGCATCCAATAGGATTCTAAGATGGAAGTGAAATATGATTCCGTTTTGGATGACAACCATAATGCACACAATTTGATTCTAATCCTGGTGTTCAAAATCAGACAAGTACAGCAGCAAAAGCAAATACAAACTTAAAACCACACCTAAGAGTACACTGACCTATTTTCCACACTATTGGTAGTAACTTGTAAAAATTTTGTGTCGAATGAGAAAAAAGTAAGAATGTTATTCTTTAAGACAAAAAGCTATGTAGGCATTTTTTTTTAATTTTTGTTTTGCTTTATTTTATTTATGTATTTGAGAGCGACAGACAGACAGAGAAAGAGGCAGATAGAGAGAGACAGAGAATGGGCTCGCCAGGGCCTCCAGCCACTGCAAAGGAACTCCAGACGCGTGCGCCCCCTTGTGCATCTGGCTAACGTGGGTCCTGGGGAATCGAGCCTCAAACCAGGGTTCTTAGGCTTCACAGGCAAGCGCTTAACCGCTAAGCCATCTCTCCAGCCCTATGTAGGCATTTGATATTAATATTTCTGCTCAATTTGATAAGCAGAAAATGCACCACTAGATATAACATGGTTCTATAACACAGGAGAAAGAAAGCTGATGTGTATGGATAGATGAGTATTTCTTTTCAGAAATCTATATTTCTGTTGAAGTGTGTACCGCAGCTTAAAGGGGAGTAAGATTGGGGGTGACAGCTTAACTGCAGTTGTAAAACTATATTGTTCACACGATTAAAATCTCAACATGAAAGAAATACCAAATGGAAAAAAAATATAATCCATATTTTTTAAATGTAAGACTCATGACGTGGCGACCTTTCAGAATGTTTCAGTGCGGATGTCAGTGGAAGTGCTTTGTTTTTGTTTTCCTGCAATTCTGGGTAACCTCTATGACATCATTGCCCCTGTGCTTCTTCAGTGGCTGTTCACTGTTTATCACCTGTAATGAGGCACTTTGCTGGTTGACTGTTCACCTTCCACCCCTTCCCCATAGCCCAAGACCAAGACCAGACCTTCAGATACACAGCACAACCTCATGTCTACCTGCCAGTAGCATTAGTTAGGCCAGTAGTTTGTAGAGTCCAGCGATTTGAAAGGAATTCTAGACATAAAGCGAGGCAGGAAGTAGTTTGCCCTCAGGGTACTCCGAGTCCTTCAACACATACTCCACACCAGCAAGCATTACCTTAGATTTTCAAGAAAACATTTTATAAAAGTCTGGTAAATCTCCACCCCCTAGACATGTACAGGCAGTGTCTCTACAAGATGCCTCTCAGACGTACCTTTTACCAGCTCCCCCAATGACTTTAGGGTATAATCAGTGCTGAAAACCACTGACTCAAACTTCCTCAGCCTCAGTTTATTCTACTAAGAAACAGAATGAAAGTGATAAAAGTATTCTGACTACCTTAAACTTCATTATGAGACTCAATTGAGAATATATGTAAAACTAACCACGATTATTTTGTAATATTAGTGTATCTACATGTAATTTTGTGAACACATAAATACATACTTATGGTTATGGTCCAAATACTGGAAACTACTTGGTATACATTTATATATACTGATGTCTGTAAAAGACAGGTGGATATTTCTCATATTTTCTTAGTTATTTGTAGACATTTGAAAATGCAGTATCCTTAAGGAGAATTTCTTTCTACCTGATCCCTCATGACTCTGCCTTTCAAGATCAACAAAATCCTTAAACCTTGACTGTCTTAGAAAATTCATAGATACATAACATATATCCATAGATTTCCTAAGAGAGTCAACATTGGTTATATGGTATAAATCATAAATATCAATCATGTATATATGTTATATCACATTTCATTATCATATGATACTTATGTATACATAATGTATGCTATGTGTTTTACATTTTATATACACTTGATAGATGATAATATTAATCTGTAATAAAATTATCATAATGAATTAAAGCAATTTGTATTTTGAAAATCAACTCAACATGTAACTGGCAGCATTCCAAGTTCCCATAATGACATGGGATTTGTACTTTGAGCCATGGGCTTCAGATGTTAATATTCTGCACACTGGGCCCTGTCATGCTCTTATTATAGGCAATTTAAAAGAAATGGGAGTTGTTAATTATAAAAAAAATAAAAAAATAAACATTTCCATAAAAAAAGAAAAAATGTCAATATTCAAATCTATCTCTGCAATAGTATTGGTAGTCATCCCATTGTGACAATAAAAGGTGTTCTCTCATAAACTGTTATGACCAACAAAATATTATGTGATGTCTCAGATTTGAGAAGATTAGTATACAGCACACTCAGGAAAAAGAAACCCATGGTGATTATAGAGTTATGTTCCTCGGACGATGCTCCATCCAATGAGGTAGCCAGGCAGAGACCAATCCCATGATGAGAAAAGCATAGAGCTTCTAGGGAAACCTGGGGAATGTGGACTGCATGACCACTCCAGCACTGGTTGGACTGAAGAAATGACTCTTCAGTTTGTGAACACTGTTGTTGGTCGAACAACCTGCATATGACCTTCAGGTTTCTGATAAGGAAACAAAAAGTCACTCAAGTGTCTGTGAAGCTAATAGACTAGACTCTTTATTTTTTTTTCTGCACTAGCAAATTTAAGTTAATGAATGGATTTGAGATCATTCGATGTAACACCATTCATTTACTGCCTGTCATTTTTCAGACAGTGAAAGTCCAAGGCAATGATATTTCCCACAAGCTCCAGATTTCCAAAGTGAGAAGAAAGGATGAAGGTTTATATGAGTGCAGGGTGACAGATGCCAACTACGGAGAACTACAAGAACACAAGGCCCAGGCCTACTTGAAAGTCAATGCCAACAGCCATGCTCGGAGGATGCAAGCCTTTGAAGCCTCACCCATGTGGCTGCAAGACATGAAGCCTCGCAAGAATGCCTCAGCAGTGGTTGCTAACAACATCCACAGCTCTGCCAACCAACGAATGCACTCCACCTCCAGCCCTCAAGCCGCAGCCAAAATCCCCAAACAAAGTCCACAGTCAGGTATGGAAACCCATTTTGAGCCTTTCATTTTATCACTCACAAACTCTAGCAGAAAGGTCAATGGAATAGAATAGACAGGTTTAGATTTTATGGTTTTTCAAATAGTTGGTGAGGAGTTCAATTGGAGTAAGAAGATAGGAGCCATTGAGAGCCGATGGAGGGAGGAAGAGAGGAAGAATGACTGCCCCGAGCATGTGTATCTGTCCCATTAGTCACTGTTGCAGAGCCAAGTATCTCAGAGCTGGACTCGTTTTGCCCTTCTCTTTTCTGTATTTATACATCATTAGAAGAATAATAAATCGTGCAATGTTGGTTGCATTGCAAATTCATGCTCATTTCCTCCACAGATTTATGTATCAATAATGACCCAAATTAAGAGGCTTTCACTTAATCAAAATGGAAATGAAGGAGACTCACCCTATCAGGCCCGTTTTTCGTGACCTGTAGCTTTAAGCAGTACTATTCCCCAAGGGCGTTTGATTTTGAAGGAGAAATCTCAGCTGCCAGTGATGAAAGTGATGATGGCAATGGCAGGAAGTGAGGGGGGTGGAGAGACACAGCAAGTGGCGCAGAGATAAGGCAACTCGGCAAGTGTGCTGGGAATGCCGATTTGGAAGCTTAGTCACGCATTTCCTAAGTCAGCTGTGCAAGTTAAAGCAGTTCTGAATGGCAGTAGTTTATGCAATCACTCAGCCAATGGAAACTCGCTGAAGTTTGACCTTGGTGTGGAATACAGGACCCCTGGCTGTCTTATCTTCTTAAATGCTTTATATAATACAGGGTGATGGGTGCGCTCACACATCAAAATAATTAAATGAATACCAGATCTGGGGATGTAGCCCAGTGGTACAGCACTCACTTAGTTTGTGCTAAGCCCTGGGTTCATACTGTAGCAACACAGAAAAGAATTAAAGAAAAATAACAATCATTTCCTCATAACACTTTTTGTCCTACTGGATGTGAGTTGCAGATTTGCAACAGTGGGCTTGAGGTTCCTGGGAGCTCACTCTGCCTTTAACTGCTTCTAAGCAACGTTCACAGCGATATTGGACTTTCTGGAATCAAATTTGTGTTACTTGGTCTTATTTTCCTCTTTATCACCTCTTTCCTTTTCAAATTAAAGAATATTGCTTCTTGGCCTTTTGGCTACAATCAAGTGCAGTATCAAATGAAAGAAAACTCCCTCAGAATCTATAGGGGTTTTACTGTATGTGATAGTATATACAGATATTTGTAGCTCAGTTACAATTTTGTAAGCATTATTTGAGAAAAAGTTAATAATGTTTTGGGAGGAGCTGCCATCTTCTTCCTTCTCACTTCACAGAAAGAAGCTGACCCCACCTGCTGGACTGCAGGGTGGTCTCTGCAGACAATCTGCAGCGTACTCAGGTGAACTCCTCAGACCTGGGGAGCAGTTATTAGCACATACAGGATATCCCAAGCTAGACGCCATAAACCTCTCCATGGAGTAAAGACAGCACGCTTGCTCTTAGTGCGTGACTCTAAACAGAAAATGCAATGTTCTGCTTCCAAAATGTCTCTTTTTATTGGATGAGATGAAAAAGTGCACTCTAAAACATTCTACTTTATTTTGATATCTATCTAGAGCTGTGAGGGAAACTGGATTATAAACTCTAAACACCCTCATACAACTTTCACATAAAATGACTGCCCATATTTTCATATCACCATGCCCTCCTCTTAGATGCAAAGTTGTTTCTTTCTAGATATTAGAGTAAAAGGAAAGATGGAATATTTCCTCATTGAAAAGTCTTGTGCACTAGCCCTCCTATGAATACAGCAAAGATTAATCTGATCAATCTCAAAATATTCAGTTTCTATTTTTTTCAACTAATGAATACTGGAAAAAACTTTATTTACTTTTATAAACATTCTTTAACTTTCTTTCAGAATTTGGAACATCCCAAATCACTCATGCCATTATGTGTAAGTCTTATGCTTGCAAGAAAGATCATTGCTTATCACCCAGTACCTGAGAGGGATATTTCTGTCTTCTGTTTACTGTGATACCCACATGCTGGCTTATGTTTGCTTTTCCACCTTCAGTCAAAGCTGATTTCAGTTCCTCATTTAATCATTCATCTGCTCACCTTCCACGCTTTCAAAGAATTCATATGCCAGGCATCTGGACACAAAAATGAAAGACAAACTTCCACTCTTCAAGGGGTTTGTTATTTTAGTTTGTAAGAAAATATGGCATTCATAAATTTCATACAGCATGAAATGTTTTATGGCGATGTCATAAAAAACTCGCTTTCATGGGCTAAATACTATGCTTTCATATTTTATCATTTGATACAAGAAAGTATGTTTCATATATGATATTGTCATATCAACCTGTGTCACAATAGACTAGTCTATTTGGCCATCATGCTTTTATTATACTCTGAATTAGTTGAGTAAATTATTTAAACTATGCATTCAACTCTAAATTCTTACCATTTTCCTGTTAAGTAACTTCTCTTTATGAATGAAAGGTATTTGCTGAAAATAACTTTTATAAAATCTTTAAATTGCCATAAAATTACTTTTATCCTAATGCAGAAATTAACATGAAAATCAAAGAGGGAAGAGATAACTCACCTTTCTATCTATCACAGAATAGACATTTAACAATCAGTTAATATAACTAGCCATGCATTTTTATCTAATTTTTTGAGGTAGGGTCTCTTTCTAGAGAAAGCTGACCTGGAATTCACTATGTCATCCCAGGACACATTCTTGAACTCACAGTGATTTTCCTACCTCTGCCTCCTGAGTGCTGGAATTAAAGGCATGCACCACCACAACTGGATAATATACTTTTCCAAGATATTTTCCCAAAAGATAGTGAGCATGTGACTGTCCCCTTTTACTTGAAATTGTTTTCTTTGTCTTTATAATTGACTTCTTAAATGGTCATTAATTATAAATTTATGTTTAAATTATTTTAATTCTACTTCCATTTTGTAATCAATAAGTAGAACAAATGCAATGAAGAAAATGATTTTAAAAATTAGCTAAATAAAGTTCTCTTGAGTTTCTCATCTTTCGTTATTTGGAAACCTTCCCATGACAACCATTGTTCATATTAAATTCAGGACCTCCAACCTTCTCTGTTATAAATATGCAAAGCATGGAAAGCAAGGGAGAAAAATGCAAAAAAACCCATATATATATATATATATCCCAAGAAAAATCAAGTCATAGAGTGAGTTTAAAACTGTATGTATAGATGTTCTGAGGAATAAGAGTCCCTGGTTCTGCCTGTCTCAATCAGGGTAGGCTCCCTCAGTAAAGCAACACACTGACAGGGAGCATTTAGCATTTACATCTTTACAGGAAAATGGTGAAGCAAAACTTCTCAGAAAGTAAAGTGACAAGCATTCGACGGAAGGTAGAAAATCCAGGGTCTCTGCCACAAGGATTGGCTTTCTCCACTTCCTGGAGAGCTGGAGATTCACTCTTGCTCTCCACTGCATCCCCTAGTCATCGAATTAATACCCTAAGCCGTGCTTTGCTGTTTCTCCCTGTTTTTCCCTCTCCCTTAATTTTTTTCAGAAGTTAAATCTCTCCTCCACTGGCCACCGCTACTGTTTGATTTGCATATTAATAATTCTTCTCTCTCTCACCGGAACCCCCACCCACCTGACAAACAGGCAAGAACCTCTGAGAGCTGCTTCCTGCCTCCTTACTCCCACCTGGCGGAGCCATGGCTCAGGAATTGTGCCCCAGGCTGACCCTTCCAGAGAGGAGAAGCAACATTATGCTGTGACCTCCTCCCTCCACCCCTCCCTCCATCCTCAGTCCCAAGTCTGTCGCTTGTCACTGCCACTGCCACTGTGTGTCTCCTCTCCGGTCACCAGTGTGTACCAAACGCAGTCCCCCAGCCCATCATCTCAGTGTGTGCGTAGCACAGGCCCCTTCTGCCTCCTGTTTCGACATTCTTACCTCTCTGTCTGCACAGGCTGTGCGTGCTGTTTCTTGCATCTGCTGTGTGGGCTTCCCTCCTTAATTCCTTTCATAATGTAATTCTCCTTTCTTAATGTTTATTTACTTATGAGAGAGAGAGAGAACACCAGGGCCTGTAGCCACAGCAAACAAACTCCAGATGCATATGCCACCTTGTGCATCTGGCTTACATTGGTACTGGGGAATCAAGCCTGGGTCCTTAGGCTTCCAGGCAAGTGCCTTAACAGCTAAGCCTTCTCTCCGGGCCTCATAATGCAATTTTTTATCGCTCTTAACTGCTTTATCTTATCTCTTCCCATGGTTTTACATTAAATGTTTCTGTTCACATTTCCCTTTTTAATTTCCTTCTGAGGTCAAGACTAGGGCTCACAATTATCACAGTTATCCTTTGACACATATGTATCCTCCAATCCCCATAGCAGATCCAAGGCAGTGGCACAGTTGTTGACTCTCCACCATTAAAAGGTGGAGACTCTTTTACTTCTGCTGGAACTTAGGCTGGCCTGAGACCACTATGGGTAATAAAGCACAAAGATGAAGTGTTATGGAAACTCCAGGCCAAGCCTTCTGTCTTGACCTCCTTGAAGCTGGCCACTGGAGAAAAACAATTACCTTGAGATCATCTTAGAAAAGTCCCAGCCAAGGCAGTATACCTGGGAGTGAGGAAACCAACATGGACATCTAGTATTCCCAGCGTGCATCTGACCGAATGCCACCTCCACCTCATAGCAAGCTGAACTCTGCACACACAGCACAAAAAACAGTAGAGCTAAAATTAAGTACCGTTTTTCAAGTACTGGTACTAGAGTGGCTTGTTTCACAGCAATAGATACTCAAATCCAGCAACGAAAAAGAAAACTCAAATGTTTAGACATGAATTTATTATCATAGCTTTCTCGCCAAAAAGAAGTGTTCTCCTGCCTTCTTCCTAAATTTCTGATGGCATCACCACAGTGCCTATTCTTCTGGAAACCCTGGAAGTGTTCATATGTCATCCTCTGTCAGTGATGATCCTGAAATAATCATTGAGTCCTAGTAATTTTCTTCCCAAGACGTCCCTAAAAATAAATTGCCTGCTTTCTATTCCCCTTGCAATGGTTTTTATTACAAACATAGGCCCTGTTTGTTATAACAGCTCTTAATGTTTCCCTGTTTGAATTCCAACATAAGGAACATATCACAAAAGCCCATGTGTTAAATAATTACTATTCCCAAAGCAGTACCCAAATTTGTAGTTGTACTTCCTGTTTCTCCAATATTATGGATGTTATTCACCCTACTCTTCCTGCCCAGTGCTTCCTGAATGTTCTCAGATACTTCATTGTCTATGAAAGTGCCTTTTCCTCTGGTGTGTCTTTCCTTGATTTTTCAGTTTCTACATACTTAGAGATCATTCTATGATACTCTGTGCTGCTCCTTCAGTTAAGAATCTACTATTTCCTCAATTAGTCTTCCTGTTGCAATTTATTCATTCTTCCTTTGAACCCAATATTCTGCCCAGGGTTTTAGCTGTCTAAATCCATGTTCCAGGAGACTTCTCATTGTCAGGCAAACCAGGACTGGTACTACCTTCACTCAGACTTGGTTGTAGAGATTGTAAGACTCCAAGAGAACTCCAAATGCCTAGAACAAGCAGGGCTATTATTTGAAGGACGAAGACAAAGTAGGATGCCTTATGTTTCTGCTTATATAAGTTTTCTCATAATTATGTTTTCATAAATGCATATTTCTGCCACAATCCCAAATCTGATTAAAGTTCCCAAGCAGCGCTTCCTCAAATGAGTAAACACACACTATGTTAGATCCTACAGGGGAACTTCTGAAGTATTCACATGCCCACACTCAATCCAGCACTTACTCATCACAGACTCAGAGCATAGACCAGAAGCAGACATCATTGTACTTGTATATTGTGGAAATCATTAGCTTTCGAAGGGCATCTTTGAGAAAAATTTTTGTTACATGAATGTGATGCCTCACAATACCCTTAGAAACTGTTCCTTGTATAAGGAAAAATTTTATTATAGTTCTGTATGTACATGAGTGTGATGCCTCACAATACACTGAGAGATTGCTCTTTGGCTGCTGTTTTTTTTCCAGTGTTGAGATAGGCTTTTGCAAAGCTCCTTTCTTCATCCCTAGGATCGGCAGCTGGACTGGTAAGAAAGGCCAAGTGGTCAAGGATACACTTAAGTTCCTGAGTGCAGAGCCTCCAGTCACTCAACAGGAGTGCTAATTCTCTGAACTCCAAAACATGATGATTCTGTTTGTGTTTTCACCATGCATCAACCTGAGGCCTGAGAGTCAACTGCCATCTCAGCTTCCAGAAGCCCAGACCTCATCTCTTGACAAACGCTTTCCAAAAGTGGCCAGGTTCAGCAGAAATGTCCTTAGAATTTCAGAAATGTAAGGAAGAGAAATGAATGGTTGAGGGTCTTAGAAAAAGATTCTTCTCTTGATTCAATATGTAAGTAAGGGGAGAGTGCATGGAGGTACTGAAAAAATGGTGGAATTCAGACCTGAATGCTGACTTTGGTCTAAATGATCCAACTTGGCTGCTTACACAGGTTAATTTGGTCATTGTAACTCCATGAATTAAACAGATGCTATGTAAATCAAATGTCTATGAATTGGTGAAAAACATATTAGCCATGCTAGAGCTGTTAAAATAGGATGTATGCAGGTAGAGAGACTGTACAGAGTGGAATAGGGGTGGAGGAGAGGGACAAAAGAGAGGAACAGAATGGGAATATTGCCAGTTTTCAGTATGTGCACATGTCAAAATTCCCGACTAGAGAGAGAGAGAGACAGAGAGGAATTTTAACATAACCTATATATATATCTGGAGAGAGAAAGAGAGAGAGAGGAATTTTAACATAAGATATATATATATACATACATATATATATATATATATATATATATAGAGAGAGAGAGAGAGAGAGAGAGAGAGAGAGAGAAAGAATCTTCAGGTTGAGTGGGCCTTTTATTCCTAGTAGGCCATGTGAAGGTTCGCTGGTGATTACTAGGGCTTTTGTGATTGAGGAGAAATGAATCAGAATTTGCGAATGTCATAATCCTTTCTCAAATGACATCATGGTCCTTGGAATTTCAGGAAGATGTAATAAGAGCACTTTTCTGAATAAAGGATAAAAGTTGAAAAATTGGTGAATTAAATTCACCCCGTGGGTCAAAGTAGAAAAGTAAAGCAAGGAAAGGCAGGGCTCCTCATCCAAGGACCACTTCCATCATGGAAAGTTGTATAACAGAATTAGCCAGTGTGGTCTCAGCTGTGAAGAGCACAGGGAAACCTGCCTCCACCACCACCAAAGGGATAGTACACAGCAGTGAAGGAAGACACTGTTCACATCCACTGTAGCACATGTAGCAAAGTCTATCTCCTCATTTTCCAAATGGATTTCTGAGAAGTATTTATCAAGTCATATGCATTAGAGGCTTGATGCATAATAATCACTTGAAAAATGGAAGCTGTATAAATGTGGTTGTCATTGAAAAAGCACATGCAGTGACACCCGTATTTATACTGTCTTAGTATGTTTATGTAGTATTATTTATCATCAGCAACAAAATGATGACAGTACAGTTGTCCACCCTAATCTGTAGGGACATATTCCGAGACCCCCAATGTATGCCTTGCCTGCAGACATGATGAAATTTACAGATGTTATTTTTTATCTATATGCATATTGATGATAAAGTTTAATTTATAAACCAGGCAAAGAAAGAGATTAATAATAATAGCTAGTAATAAAATTAGAACAAGAATTCCATAAAGATTATGTCAACATGGACTCTATTGAGGAAAGACAAATACTAATTAATTTTTAGGAGAGTATGAAAGACTATAAATGATTTAGTCTACCTAGTTGTATAAGGCAATTTTTTTTTTCTGTTGGTTACATGGAGACATAGTAAGTTAAAGAAGGAAGACTGAATTATCATTCTTATCATGTCTTGCATTTGCAATGTCATAGCTTTCTTTTTTCTCCTTCTGTCACAATGCCATTAATTAATGATAAATGTTTCTCTCTATGATATCATATTAACCACCAGCTATTTTGCCTAAGGTTGTAACTACATCTTTCTTGAAGTCATAATAAAATTCAAAGGATTTTTTAAAGACTTTGATGTGAATAAGAGGCATATATTTAGAAGCCATGATTATATGAACACTTTTTATTATATAAAATAAGTTCAAACTTTCAATAGAGATCCTCTGAACTTTTTAAGTCACAAAGTAATTGCACATACACCTGATAATACAAAGAAAAATACAAAAATCTTTAGAAATTAAACATAATGTAAGAACCATTAATAAAAAGTAATTATTTGTTACCTGAATTTTTGTGATCTCAGGTGGATACAGATTAATCCCTAGATTCACTGACAGCAGCTTAATTTGGTGAGCAAACCACCCACAAAATTTCTCTGAACTTTAACAATCTTTTTTATAAAACAAATATGATAATGCCTGTTTCCCAGTGTCCATTTCTCAGTCTTAAGTGAAATCATGGACTTTCAATGTTTGCAAAGGAAACCTAGCAGAGAATGAGCTCTGCTCTCTTCATTCTCTTTCTATCTATCTTTTAGAAACTAATCATCATTCAAGAGAATATTAAAGAAAGATAAATATGAAAATAGAGTAAAAATATTTGCCAAGGCTAAAAATATACAAAATAATATGTCTTATAAATTAAAAACACAGAACTTAGAAAGTAAATTGTATAATTAAAAGGAAGCATAGGGCTGGAGTGATGGCTTAGCAGTTAAGGACCCATGTAAACCAGACACACTAGGGGGTGCATGCATCTGGAGTTCGTTTGCAGTGACTAGAGGTCCTGGCCTGGCATACCCATTCTCATTCTCTCTTCTCTCTCTCTCTCTCTCTCTCTCTCTCTCTCTGTCTTTCAAACAAATAAATAAAATAATTTTTCTAAAAAAGGAAATATAGCCAGGTGAGGTGGTACATGCCCTTAATCCCAGTACTTAAGAGGCAGAGGTCAGAGGATCACCATGATTTCAAGGCCACCCTGACACTACATAGTGAATTCCAGGTCAGCCTGGCCTAGAGTGAGACCCTACCTTGAAAAAAAACAAAATAAAATATAAAAAAGGAAACATATTACCACAATGTCCCAACCAAATGAGAAAAAAATCAAATATAGAAGCTTAAAATAAAATCAGAAGCCCCAACCTTTAAAAGTTTAAATATATGAAATAATTTATAAATTAAAGTAATATTTACTATGAATAACTTAAAACATTTAATTGAATTTAGTGAAAAATGAAATAACTAAAGAGGTATCATTTGTGCATAACATGTAGTAAGAAAATTAAGCATGCTCATACTTGACAAGGGCTTAGAGGTAGCAACAGGGTCATGCAATATAAATAAATGTACAACTTTAAGACAATCTTCAATATAACTGTAATACATAGATAGAAAAGTGCAGGGTATTATACAGAATCCTTAGTAGTAGTAGTATAAAACTAATTTTCAAAAAGATAATAACAAGTCCTATATATATGAAGGCTACTAGAACAATTTATTAAGAGAATTTAAGTTGGAATAAATGTGAAAACATGCTGTGTTTGGGCCATCTCAGTATTGTAATTATGTTAGTATTTTAGAAGTATTTTAATGTGTAGTCAAAATCCCTAGTGATTTTTCTAAATTTGGCAGACATAATTGTGACAAATATTTTCCAAGATAACAAGATCATCAAGGTCACAGTGAGTCAGACATCCAGCCACATTTTTACTTGCAGTGAGTTGACATGTCCTTTCTCAAGGACAATTCATTAGGGAAGGTCAGGCACAGGGCTTTAGACTTGTGATCTCTGAAACAGTACTTGTGGGAGAAAATTCTGAGGAGGTCAATACTTTGCCAAAAATGGATTCACAATTTTAAATATAGCTTGGAATACACAGTGACTGAAACTACAAAAGTTATCTAATGAGTGTGTTAAAATATACAGTGAATACTACTTTCAGAGAATATTTTAAAATCATGGTTTCAAAGAATATTTAATGGCATTAGGAAGACCTAATGTGTAATATAACATGGAAAAGCATAGAATACAATATTCTCAAGGGAAAACACATAGAATAGAAAATTTTAAATCACTCTGAACTATGTTTATAGGAAAATAACGAAAAATTGTAAAAATGTACATCAAAAATCAAGGTGAGGATTTTTTTACATTTTGTTTCTGTGTATGTTAGTACAACAACAATTTGTTACTTTTTTATAAGAAAACAACATAATTTAACATTTAAAATATGGTAGGTTATCAAAATGACAAGGAGGCATCTCATGAGCATGGAAAGAAACAAAATAAAATAGTTTTATATGATTTTGGAGCTCATGACAAAATTAAAAATTTATGTATGCTATATATACATGTTTAAATGAATGTACACATTTGTACATATAAAGAACGATTATGAAAGTGGTATACTAAGAAATTTCTTATAGGATGACAATAGGAATATACTATATGTAATATCTTACATATGTATAAGTATCATACTCTGGGTGCTGGATAGAACATTTGCCAATCAAATAATCCTTTTAAGCTTTTTTAAGCTAATATGTGTGATACTCATGAATTTATTTTCATTAAGTAAGTCAAGAAAGTAAATATCCATAAGAAAATATGGAATATTTCATCCTCTCATTGAAGGCACCCAGCACTGCACACCAGCTCAAAGAAAGATTAAGACAATAAATGATCTTTGGAGCTATCAAGGGAAATCAATATCAGGAAGATTTATAAATAATAAGCATTTTCACTTAATATAACTGTTTCAAAACTCTCAGTGCTTGAATCAAAGCAAACTAAAAGCTAGGGCCTATGGTTCCTCATTCCATTAAGCTGACAACTATGGAGCTGCTAAGAAAATGAAATATGAGGTTAATGAAGCAATTTTATTTTCACAGTCACACAATCACGAACATTTTAGTAAGCATTAAATAATGAAGTCTTAAATTCCAAATTACATACATATGAAGGTATTGACCACTGTGCAAAGTGGAGTCTTTCGTGACACCAGCTCCTTTCTGGTGGTGTTTAGATGTTGTATGTTCAGGACCATCATTGGCAGCCTCTTTTATGACCAGTTGAAAATGGTTTATTTTTTAACTTTTCTGATCAAACAAATTCATGTGCTTTAAAGCAATTTTCTCATTCCTAGCATTGTAGATATTTTGAAAAGTGCTACATTTATGGAGCAACCCACAGTACTACAGCTAAGTACAGAACACATATTCAGAATTTAAAAACCAGTTCTATGTAAATTGTCTAAAACCATAGAAAGGTTTGTCTGTATGAATTTCGTCTTGGTACTGGTAGTGTTATTGTCGTCTATGGGCTGTGCCTAGCATATAATTAGGGGTGAATAAATGCTGAGCAATTGAAAAAAAATGTTTTGGATTATGTGTAGTATAAAACCCAAGGATAAGTATATTGCTAAAGCAACCCCAGACCACTTATATAGTAATGGTCAGAGAAAATTGGGAAACAGTGTTTGGGCCATACTTTATTATGACCCTAGTGATGAAAACTGTACTAATATTTTAAAGATTTTATGACAAATAATGTCTAGGAAATTTGATAAACAGTCTCTAACAGTCGCTTACTTCTATAATTTGATTTGCAAGTATAATAAATAAGTGATTTAAAAATATATTCTTCTTGAATATTTTAAAAATCTTTAAGATCTCTACTTGATTCTAGCAGTTTAGGAGATATCTTTTGTTATGTAGATAATGTATAAAACATTCTAATTCAGAAAATTTTGAAATAGCTAAATCAAAAAGAGTAAAACCATTAACTCTAACTTGAAAAGCACATGGACAAATCCTGAAGCATTTGTGTTGGAATAGGTATACTACTGAGGCCATGCGACTGAGAATCTGTGTGTCCTTGTTGGACTTGGGTGCTCAAATAATTTCAAAATCAAACATTTCTGAACCAAAAGATAAATTTTAGTTTAATAAAAAAGTACTGTATTTTCAAATTATTGTGATTATCTTTACAACCTACATAATAAGATATATGGAAATTTGAAATAGCATATTCAGTTATTTATTTCAGATAAAGTTTTATTTTGCTGTGAATCCCTTAGATGCTATTTCTGTATTTTTATTTTTTTTATTTTTAATTAGTTTTGTACTCAGTGAACACAGTCAAGTTGATACCTCCTCCCTGTCCTCCCCTCTCCCCCTGACCCCTCCTTGTTGGGGTATATGGGTCATGCATTGTGCAGTTAGCCCTCAGTTATGGGTAGGAAGCAATGTCTCTGTGTATCATGACCCAACGTGCGGCTCTGACATTCTTTCCGCTCCCTCTTCTGCAATTTCCCTGAGCCATGTTGGGTTCATTTTAGGTCTGCTTCAGTGATGAGGTCTTGAGAGCCTCTGTGTCTGTGGATATCTGATTTGGTAGGAGTTGATTGTTCTCCGTGTCTATCTCCTTCATCCTTATGCTGGTACCAGGTCCACCAAGAAAACAGCACACTTGCTTGTTTCGCCAATTATTCTTAGTTTCAGCTGGGGCCCTTTTGAGGTATGATGGGGTGGTTCTCTCCTTAGGATCTGTGTGTATTTAAAAAGAGAAGCAGATTCTCCATCAGAGAGTAAAGTTAGCACCAGATAAATGGGATAACCACTATTATTTTAGAGAGAATTTAGTAGGTGTAGGCCCTCTTGTAGCTCACAATTGCTGGGCTTGATAATGGAGAGCAGGCTCATTTTTGGATCTGGTTATGACTTGTTTCCCAGATCCAGCTGTTTCTTTTAAAATATGAGATATTTTTATCCTTTGAATTTGCTTCTGGTGGTCTTAGGGAGGGAGATTTATCTATGAGAATACAGAAAAGGAATGGGTGAAAAAAGATTTTTTTTCATCAATTAGTGAGCAATTATCTGATATTCAGCACATCAACTTTTACTTCCTCAATTCAAGCACTATTAAGATATATTTCTTGGGTTGTTACACTGAGGAATCAGTAATTCCATCTGTGGGGCACTTTATATCAGCTTCTTCACTTGGGATCAGTATCCTTGCTGCTCTGGGGCAGGTAGACCTGCTGCTCATCTCATGCAAGGAAGTTATACCTCACTGCAAATTGTCTTTGTCACCTACTCTATCTGTACTTACTTAAGCCCATAGTCAAGTTGGGGCTATTCAACCTTATCAATGCAGGAAAGCTACAAATGTACAATCTCTAATGCGGAATTATTCAAGCATCTGAATTAATCCCTACCTTCATGATATAAGTAAAAGTTTGTTAGTTAGCAATGAAAGTGTACATGTAGAAAACATACTTAAGCTCTATGAGTAAATAATTTTAAGCACTTTGGCAGCATTTATTCATATGTCAGTAAATGTACTGTTAATATTCAGTTGTTTATAATATTATTAACTTATATTTATTTATTTGAGATATAGACAGAAAGAAAAAGGCATATAAAATAGAGAAAATGACCATGCCAGGGCCTAGGCCACTACAAATAAACACCAGATGCATGTCCCACCTAGTGCATCTGGCTTACGTGGGTACTGGGGAATCGAACCTGGGTCCTTAGGCTTCACAGGCAAGTGCCTTAACTGCTAAGCCATCTCTACAGTCCCTAATTTTCATTTCTTAAAATTGACATTTGAAATATGTGTGTCAAAGGTAGCTGTCTGTTCTGGTGCTAAAATTGACATTGAGTTCTTAGCAAAAAACTCTTTATAAACAACAAACCATGGGGTCATTGCTACTTTGATAAAAGGAGTTTCTGGTTTTTAGGCTTGTCCTTACTAGAGGGAGCATCTCTAGTATTCACTTTTAAAAAATAACTAGTCTAGACTCAGATCATCAAGCCACAGAGGGAAAGAAATAGTTTTCTTCTTTTTCTCTTGAATCTTTGATTTTATTATGTACTCAAGGGGGGAAAATAGGAGAGAAAGGTTTTCAAAGATCACACCCGAATCTGCATCCAAATACTATGAATGAGGCTATTCCTTGCATTTGGACCATTTGAAAGCTGTGTTCACACAGGAGGTTAATGCTTCAGAAAATATCCAAAACCAAGCAAAAGTGAATATTTAAAGTAAAAACTTAAATGAAATAAATTGTTCAGGTACTTATCTTCACTTTCCTTTATTACTTCTATTTATTGAAAGAGAGACAGAGACATACCGAAAGAGAGAGAGAATGGTTGCATCAGGGCCTCCTTCCAATACAAACAAACTTCAGACACATGCACTGCTTTGTGCATCTGGTCCTATATGGCTACTGGGGAACTGAACCCAGGCTGGCTGTCAGACTTTGGAAGCAAGTGCCTTTAATTGCTCAGGCGTCTCTCCAGCTCCTTCTCTCCACTTTCCACTTGCCTATTTAGATTAAACACACATGTGCTCATATCTAGTGATGTTTCCTGGAGACCATGAGCTTTCCTTAGTATCTTTGCTTTCCTTGGTTTTAAGCTTTCAAATTTGGATATACGGATAACGGTGACTCCACATTTCACCTAAATACTTAAATGTATGATTGCATTGGGGAGTGATAACGTTTTGTCTCCTTGTCAGCATAGACAAAAGGAAACAAGATGAAATAATATCAGTGATCCTTTTCTAAGACCAGGTCTGTCTCAATAATATGAAAAACATAATCACACATGGACATCTATGTCCGTGTCAGAAAACATGAAAGAAGTAAGTGTGACCCCAGAAGTGACTGGCACCTGAGAAAGCTGACTCCTGACTCCTGACTGCAATCCTGGCTCTCATTATTTCACAAAAGTGAAATATTTCTATCTGGAAACATGAGAATAGGGACTCAGAAGTGGTCAGTGTGCTATTAATGAGAAATAATATTTTATATGACAAACCAGAGCATTTTGGTTACCAATAATGTCTTATGTTTATAGTATACATGTAAATGAAAACAACAGTGGAAGTTATTTGGTAAATTTACATAGGGAGAATTATAACATTTTGAGTTTTCACATTTCACTAAGTCATGAACGGTGGCCAAGAGAGAACAGTCCATTGCTCTTCACTCAACAACGTCAATAAGAAACAGAAAGAAAACCGTTCTGTGATATCATGCGACAAATTACATAGAATTTACTACATAGTGAAAATATCTTGTTAACTGACCTGCAGAAATAAATTTCATTTAATAATAAATGCTAATACATGCATTCAATAAGAGTGAATGAGCACAAACTGAAAAAAGCTCTGTGATTTATAATGTGGCTGGTATATCTGAAGCAATTTAGAATATTAGTAGCCTTAAAATATTCTCAACATGCCAGGCACTGTAGAGCATGCCTTTAATCCCAGCACTCAGGAGGCAGAGGTAGGAGGATTACCATGAATTCAAGGCCACCCTGAGACTACATAGTGAATTTCAGATCAGCCTGGGCTAGAGCGAGACCCTACCTCAAAAAGCCAAGGAAAAAAATTATATTCTCAACAGCATATGGCCAGTTTCTTTTCAGGTCAAACACTTATGGAAATTATACTTTAACTTGCACATGCTACATATCTGACAGGAAATGTCGAGTCAGAGTGAAGCAGCTATTCCCTTAATATGTCAGCAGAGTGATGAGGCCAGGCATGTCCTAGAAAAGGCATCAGAAAGCTAAGCACAATTTCAGCAAATTAGAACAAATTTGTAATGCTCATGCTGCAAAGAAAGCTATTATTTCACAAAATATCTTAAAGTGAATCTTTTTCCAAAGTTTGGCTACTTTTGTCATCAAAAAACAAACAACAACAACAACAAAAAAAAACTTTTGCTCAATACCAGAAAGATTTTGTGTCAAATCAGTGCTAGTATATATCTGGAGAATAGTTTGTCTTATCTTTCCTGTTCCAGAGTCTCTCTTCAAAAGTCCCATGAGTGCGTGCTTTGTTCAGGGACAGTGCGTGGATCTGAACAGACTGCATGGGTTTGCTTTGCACGCTGTCTGTTCTTAGAGGCTCACGTGGACTGAGCCACTTCAGCATCTCTGAACCTTGTCACCCAGGTTGACTATGGAAACATCCTCCAGAGAGTCCACTAACCCCTGGGTCTCCAGTCATTAGGTTGCTGGGAAGAGATACAATATCACATAAACAATACACTACCAGAAGGGCAAATCAGAGACAGCACTTCCCTAATCTAACAGCAAAGCAGAAATGTGGCTCTTTTACTTGGTCATTCTCAAGCCCCAAGTGTTTATTCTACAGTGACTTTTTTAGTGGCAGAGGATTCTGCCACAATTTCTATCGTTGTATCTAAAAAGCCAAACATGGCTTAGCTGAAATATTGAAAGAAAAACAAAAAAGAACAAGAGAACAAGTAAATTCCCTGTGCTGTCGTCCACTCTGTGTTTTTTAACCATTCTCCAACTCTGAAAGAAATGTTTTTCCCCTCATCATGTTTTTTTTTTCATCAGTAAACTTACTTAATATGTCATTAAAAGTTAGAAATTCATTGGATAATGAAAAAAATGCAACAGTACAATTTAATTCCTCCTCTCAGTTTTGAAGCTCCTTCAATATTTCCAGTTCTTGATCACACTAACATTTTCTCAGTTATGAGTGGTAGAAAAAGATGAGAAATATTTTATTCTAAAAGTTAGTAGCTTAGGACCATCCTCCTCCATTAGACTCCCTAGCTTGGAGCAACCTGCCACACTGGGATTTCCTATTTTGCCTAAGGTTTTATGCACACACCCAAGGTTTATTATGCACACACCTAGGGTTTATTATGCACACACCTAAGGTTTATTATGCGCACACCTAGGGTTTATTATGTGCACAACTAGGTTTTATTATGTACACACCTAGGGTTTATTATGTACACAGCTAGGGTTTATTATGCACATACCTAGGGTTTATTATGTACACAGCTAGGGTTTATTATGTACACACCTAGGGTTTATTATGTACACAACTAGGGTTTATTATGTACACAGCTAGGGTTTATTATGTACACACCTAGGGTTTATTATGCACACACCTAAGGTTTATTATGCGCACACCTAGGGTTTATTATGTGCACAACTAGGATTTATTATGTACACACCTAGGGTTTATTATGTACACAGCTAGGGTTTATTATGCACACACCTAGGGTTTATTATGTACACAGCTAGGGTTTATTATGTACACAGCTAGGGTTTATTATGCACACACCTAGGGTTTATTATGCACACACCTAGGGTTTATTATGCACACACCTAGGGTTTATTATGTACACAACTAGGGTTTATTATGTACACACCTAGGGTTTATATGTACACAGCTAGGGTTTATTATGCACACACCTAGGGTTTATTATGTACACAGCTAGGGTTTATTATGCACACACCTAGTGTTTATTATGCACACACCTAGGGTTTATTTTACACACACCTAATGATTATTATGCACACACTTAAGGATTGTTACAAACACACCGAAGGATTATTACACACACACCGATCTGTGGCTTCAGCACACACTTACAGTTTACTAGGTACACATCTAGAGCTTATCATACATGTATCTAAGGTTTATTATGTACACAACTAGGGTTTATTATGTACACAACTAGGGTTTATTATGTACACACCTAGGGTTTATTATGTACACAGCTAGGGTTTATTATGCACACACCTAGGGTTTATTATGTACACCACTAGGGTTTATTATGTACACACCAAGGGTTTATTATGTACACAACTAGGGTTTATTATGCACACACCTAGGGTTTATTATGTACACAGCTAGGGTTTATTATGTACACAACTAGGGTTTATTATGCACACACCTAGGGTTTATTATGTACACAGCTAGGGTTTATTATGTACACACCTAGGGTTTATTATGTACACAGCTAGGGTTTATTATGTACACAGCTAGGGTTTATTATGTACACACCTAGGGTTTATTATGTACACACCTAGGGTTTATTATGCACACACCTAAGGTTTATTATGCGCACACCTAGGGTTTATTATGTGCACAACTAGGATTTATTATGTACACACCTAGGGTTTATTATGTACACAGCTAGGGTTTATTATGCACACACCTAGGGTTTATTATGTACACAGCTAGGGTTTATTATGTACACAGCTAGGGTTTATTATGCACACACCTAGGGTTTATTATGCACACACCTAGGGTTTATTATGTACACAACTAGGGTTTATTATGTACACAACTAGGGTTTATTATGTACACAGCTAGGGTTTATTATGCACACACCTAGGGTTTATTATGTACACAACTAGGGTTTATTATGTACACAACTAGGGTTTATTATGTACACAACTAGGGTTTATTATGTACACAGCTAGGGTTTATTATGCACACACCTAGGGTTTATTATGCACACAGCTAGGGTTTATTATGCACACACCTAGGGTTTATTATGCACACACCTAGGGTTTATTATGCACACACCTAGGGTTTATTATGCACACACCTAGGGTTTATTATGCACACACCTAGGGTTTATTATGTACACAGCTAGGGTTTATTATGTACACAGCTAGGGTTTATTATGTACACAACTAGGGTTTATTATGTACACACCTAGGGTTTATTATGTACACACCTAGGGTTTATTATGCACACACCTAGTGTTTATTATGCACACACCTAGGGTTTATTTTACACACACCTAATGATTATTATGCACACACTTAAGGATTGTTACAAACACACCGAAGGATTATTACACACACACCGATCTGTGGCTTCAGCACACACTTACAGTTTACTAGGTACACATCTAGAGCTTATCATACATGTATCTAAGGTTTATTATGCACACAACGTAGGTTTTATGCTTAACATTCCAGTAACACTAGGCATGTAATTTTAGGTAGCTGGGTAGGATAGGATAACCACATGAAGACAGGAAGTGGTACACATGGAGTTGCTTAAGAGAAAAGTGTTTGGATTTGTTACTTGCAGAGTTCCCAGCCATGGAATGGCCTTATTTGAAAACAGACACCACCAGCTTCCTGGAACTGAACTATTTTGTATGTATTGTTTGCAGTGCATGCCAAGACATTCATGAGCACCAGAGCCAAGCTGGCAAGCAATTACATATCTATATCTATGTGTGTGTGTGTGTGTATGTTTAAAACAGCATAATAAGGAGCATTGGAAACCTTCAAGATGAGCGAATATCTTATAACTTCTTCCGCAGGTGCGAGGATAGCTACAAGCCATGGACTTTCTGTCCTGCTTCTTGTTTGTGGCTTTGTGAAGGGTGCTTTGCTTTAGTCTAAAGTGCTGACTTTTTTCCAATATCACTTTCTCTTCTTAAAGCAAAGATCAAATCGCCTGTAAAATCTACGGAGCGGACAGCAAAGTTGACCCTAAACTCCAAGCACCATTCTACACCCCTGTACTCTAGTTACCGCCACAAGGAGCATCAGCTTGCGGAAGCATAGACGAAGAGGCTATTGCACGCTTTGTTGATAACGTTTTCTTTGGGATATCACTCATCTTTGATTTCAAGAGAAATAGTGTGAAGCGCTATGACATTTTCTAATAACAAGATCTATTTTTTTTTTCTTTTCTTTTGGCAAATAAAATTTACCATCTCACTGACTGCTCAGGGGTTGGTCTGAAAGTCATCCACTTAGTAAATATTTACCATGGACACCACAGATTTCCTACCAAGAGACCCACTATCTGCAAGAAGCTAACAGATCAAAAGTCTTCAGAATATCAACTATCTTCAATGAACACTCCCATTTGGAGGAAGGAACAAAACGAAGAACACTGCGTGGCAACAAAGAATGACATTATTTTAAATAAGAAATAGTCAAAGAAAGCATTTTTATAACTTCTCCTTTCCTTGGATTTTTCCTACTTCTCCTTGATTTCAATTTTTGTTTAGTAGTGACAAGTGCTAGTTATGGCCAATCCTTGTCAATCCTGGGAGGATTAGATAAATATATTTTGAGCCTGCTATAGTTCACTGTATTTCAATTCATTTTGCAATTCTTGTATATGCAAACCTGACAAATTCTGTAAATTGCTTACAGTGTGATATAACTTCAACCTAGATATACTATTATCCTCATGCAAGCTTTTTTCATTCTATATATAAATATATACATATGAGTATCTATTTGTTAGGCCACCAACCAATTTCTTTTGACAAAGCATTTAATTTTCATTTGTAATTCACATAGTATGTAAATTTTGCAGTGTGCTATTCAACTTCCACCGACCTGCAGCTGCAGATGGTCTCTGTTGTTGTCTGCTTCATTCTGGAAAAAAATCACATTTTTATCTGTCTCTGCTAAATGAATTAATTTTGTGTATATGCTGTGTTGGAATTTGAGATGTTCTTTGGTACTTGGTCATGAGGTTTGTGGATCTCCATGCTAAAGAATGCGTACTCTTGTATTCACAGCTGTCCCTACGTTATCACTATTCTATGGTAGTTGTTTTGACAGCTGTCCCCACACTATCACTATTCTATGATAGTTGTTTTGACAGCTGTCCCCACGTTCTCACTATTCTATGGTAGTTGTTTTGACAGCTGTCCCCACACTATCACTATTCTATGATAGTTGTTTTAACAGCTGTCTCCACGTTATGACTATTCTATGATAGTTGTTTTGACAGCTGTCCCCACGTTATCACAATACTGTGATAGTTGTTTTGACAGCTGTCCCCACATTATCACTATTCTATGATAGTTGTTTTAACAGCTGTCTCCACGTTATCACTATTCTGTGATAGTTGTTTTGACAGCTGTCCCCACGTTATCACTATTCTATGATAGTTGTTTTGACAGCTGTCCCCACGTTATCACTATTCTATGATAGTTGTTTTGACAGCTGTGCCCACGTTATCACAATTCTGTGATAGTTGTTTTGACAGCTGTCCCCACGTTATCACTATTCTATGATAGTTGCTTTGACAGCTGTGCCCACATTATCACAATTCTGTGATAGTTGTTTTGACAGCCGTCCCCACGTTATCACTATTCTATGATAGTTGTTTTGACAGCTGTGCCCACGTTATCACTATTCTATGATAGTTGTTTTGACAGCTGTGCCCACGTTATCACTATTCTATGATAGTTGTTTTGACAGCTGTCCCCACGTTATCACTATTCTATGATAGTTTTGACAGCCGTCCCCACACTATCACTATTCTATGGTAGTTGTTTTAACAGCTGTCCCCACGTTATCACTATTCTATGATAGTTGTTTTGACAGCTGTCCCCACGTTATCACTATTCTATGATAGTTTTGACAGCCGTCCCCACGTTATCACTATTCTATGGTAGTTGTTTTAACAGCTGTCCCCACGTTATCACTATTCTATAATAGTTGTTTTGACAGCTGTCCCCAGTTATCACTATCCTATGATAGTTGTTTTAACAGCTGTCCCCAGTTATCACTATCCTATGATAGTTGTTTTGACAGCTGTCCCCACGTTATCACAATTCTATGGTAGTTGTTTTGACAGCTGTCCCCACACTATCACTATTCTATGGTAGTTTTTTTGACAGCTGTCCCCACGTTATCACTATTCTATGATAGTTGTTTTGACAGCTGTCCCCACGTTATCACTATTCTATGATAGTTGTTTTGACAGCTGTCCCCACGTTATCACTATTCTATGATAGCTGTTTTGACAGCTGTCCCCATGTTATCACTATTCTATGATAGTTGTTTTGACAGCTGTCCCCACATTATCACTATTCTATGGTAGTGGCTTCTAGAAAGTCTGCCTGAGAGATGAAATGGAGAAAGTGAGGCAGATACGTTGGCTCCCTGAATTTATGGAAAAGCCCTTTTGCTCGGTGAAGTCATGCTGATTCCTTTGGTATTTATAAATTTTAGTAGCTTTTTGTTCTGTTGTTTTTTTTTTACTGATAACTATATTTTAATGTATCCTAATTAAAAATTAAAATGTGGTTGTTGGCTAAATATAATATGCAAATAATGACTGCAAATTCCTGGTTGCAATTATATCAGTTCAATCTTCACTACTTAAGTGAGTTATGCTTTTAAATATTCTACCTTTATTTTTGACCTCATAATATGGTAATTAGATTCTATTTTTCTGGTAAAGAAAGATAAAATTATTAATGTGTTCCACATATAATATGGAATCTATATGGCTAGAGAAAGAAAAGACATTCAGTTTTCCTTTCGGAGAGACTCTTATTTTCTTTCGTTGCAAAACCACAACATCCTATCTGTAGGTACTGTCTACTCCCAGCCTAATGTCCTAACCTGACACTTGAAAGGCACTGGCTCTGTCATTTAGTTCTAAGCAATGCACATATTTTCATAAGTATTGACATTATCTTTTAAGAAATGATTCATGATAAATCTTTCCTTGATGATTTTCTTGTTTGTTTGTTTTATTGTTTCAGGCTAATGAGAAAAAAATAAAGGTTTGGTTGTGCTATTTTATTAACCTACAAATGTATTTTCTTTCTAAGTGGTAAATATTATCTGTTAAGTCTGTTTAAGCTTTAAGAATTCCATACATTAAAGCATTTGTTAGCAGAGTAATTCCAAAGCAGTTAAGCTGGGAAAACCCATTGTGCCATATAGTTTGCTCAACTGCTATTAAAGGACATATGCTTGTTTGGGAAGAATGCTGACTAGGCTCATGTATCAGTGTCCAAAATAACGAAGACCTGTTTATCACTGTGTTACCAATAGTGCAACTCACCCTCACTTTGAGAAAGAACATGGCACAATCTCTGTTTGCTCCAAGCTCAAAAAATTGATATAGAATCATAAATATTGGAACAGAAAATACAGGGCATCAATGAGACCTTCTAGTAGTGTTCACATTACATTATGTCCTTTTGTACTCTAACTTTTAATGTAGCCATGACTATGGAAGTGAATAAAAATGCAACAGTAAATGATCAGGCTTTCTCAACTTTGATTCCAAATTTTTGTAAGAGTTTTCAAAGGATAGAATTCTCAAGTGCTAAAGTTGCTTATTTCAAGTCAGGTCCTTTGTTCTTTCTTAAAGATATATAGACTACTTACGAATAAAACAATGTAAATGAAACCACTTGAGGGCACAATCAGATATAAAATCATTTAAAACTTGCTGGGGGGAAGGAACCTGGTCAAGTAACAGTCAGTGCTCTACATCCTTTAACAACTCAGTATAGCAACCATTTATGTAGTGTCTATATTGTGTTATCTAGAGATAATTTAGTGCAGAGGAGGATGTGTATAATGTGGACAAATACTGTATCATTTTATATAAAAGGCCCACACATCCACATAGTTTGCTAGCCAATAGAGTTTGTAGAGCCAGTGTGCAGATACTGAGAAATGGCTATATATGTATAGTTTTGCATATACATACTTGTTTATGGAGATGATCCTTCACATTCATTAATTATGAAATATAGCCTAAGATGAATAGATGAATGATTCTGAGAACCTTAAAAAAAAAATAAGATTACTATGTGCTTGGAAAGGTTTGCCTTAAAGTTCTCAGAAGCAAAACGTGTGCAGGTAAATATATTTGTATACACACATATATATGTATTTGGCAAAGAAAACATATATTTTTAAGTCTAGAAAAAGTTCTTTTAAATTTGTGATGCATGGCATGGAATAATAGGTGTAGGGTAATGTTCATTAAATTTTTAGAACAGACGCTAATGAAGCCAGACATGATGGCCTACACTCAGAAGGCTGGTGTAGGAGAATCATGATTTCGAGGACATCCTGTCCACATAGTGAGACTCTTTCCCAATTGAAACAAGACTAAAAGTAGATGCTAATTTATGTGTGCAAAGACTACACAGATAATAATTAAATCAGTG
The DNA here is from genome assembly GCA_036346955.1 of Dipus sagitta. Classification (NCBI taxonomy): domain Eukaryota; kingdom Metazoa; phylum Chordata; class Mammalia; order Rodentia; family Dipodidae; genus Dipus; species Dipus sagitta. Next base: position 40,463,260 of record CM070784.1, read on the forward strand.
GTCCTAGGACTAATGCTTTATAGAAAGCAAAATATTAAATAAGTTAGTGTTAATTTGTATAAGAAAAAAATATTGCAAGAAGTGAATGCAACTGAGATAGAAACTGCTAGTTTTATCTCAGAATTAAGTCTAGAAAGCTACAAAGCATGACTGCTCATAATTTTAAGTATTGAGGCCAAATAACTTTATTTTAAACTGCTCATTAATTAAGGAAGTACTCCTTCATTAAGAAAGTATGAAAATTAAGCCCTTCAGACATGAAAGTGACAAGGTCCTGTGCCAGATTTAGGAAGAGACACCAGAAAATATTCAAAGGCTACATATAAATAAATGGCTCTTGTTAAAGTTTGGAGGGACCCAGTAGGAGGGTATAGTGGGATGTGACTAGAAAGTAAGAGCTGGCAGTTCTGGAAAGGCAATTATGCAAATACGGGATGATAAGAAGCCAAGCAAGAGAGGATTACTGAGAAGCAAAGTCCGTCTTTGAGACCTGGGCAGTAGATGAGCACACAGGAGGGACTGATGTCCCAGTAAAGGGTTAGACACGGGGCTCAGAGGTCTGCACCAAGGAGAGCACATGGAGCAGAGTAAGACCTGCAAAGGTCTCACTTTGAGATTTTATTCTGGGATCAGATAGCCTCTTCAGTACTCTTGCACGCAGCTTAAAGAGTCAGCAAGACTCTCTTGGGAACAACACTGAATCTTCCAAAAGGGTTTTGTCCTGATTCTGCAGGGGTGTGGTAGTCACAAGTGATCAGCACAGCATCTTAATGCTAATTTACAATTGACACATCGGAGGAGGAAACGGAGAGGTTGAAAGGATTATTAGGTCTGGTTTTGAGTGAGGTAATGAGTAGCTACAATAATTGCAAAGGTGATTTGGATTTGGAATAAAAGCATGGATATAGTTGCCCCTCCCTAGCCTGTGGTTTTCCTTCCCCTGGTTTAATTTACCTACAGTCAACCACAGCCTAAAAGAATTCAATAGAAAACTAGAGAAATGAGCAACTCATAATTGTTTTTTCATTTTTATTTATTTTTCTTTTTTTTTTCTTTATTAGTTACTTTTGTATTCAGCAAATACAGTCAGTTTGGTACCATTATTAGGCTCATCCGTGACCTACCCCCTCCCCTTGGCCCCTCCTTGTTGAGGTATACGGGTCATGCATTGTGGAGTTAGCCCACAGTTATGGGTAAGCTAAATGTCTCTGCATATCATGACCCAACATGTGACTCTGACATTCTTTCCGCCCCCTCTTCCGCAAAATTTCCCTGAGCCATGTTGGGTTCATTTTTGGTCTGCTTCAGTGATGAGGTGTTGGGGGCCTCTGAGGCTCTGGCTCTCTGATTTGGTAGGAGTTGATTTTTCTCTGTGCTGATCTCCTTCCCCCTTGTGCTGGTATCCGGTTCATCAGGAAAACAGCCCCCTTGCTTGTTTCTCCAAATTTTCTTAGTTTCAGCCAGGGGCCCTTTTGAGGTATGATGGGGTGGCTCTCTCCTTAGGATCTACATCTACCTGAAAAAGAGAAGCAGATTCTCCAACGGAAAGTAAGTTAGCACCAGTAAAAATGAGATAACTCATAATTTTTAAAGCATATGTTTTCCTGAGTGTCATGAGAGCCATTCTTTTGTTGAGGGTGTCTCTCCCTGCTGATTATCCTACCTGCCCATCACTTAGTAGTGATTGGGTTTAGTACATGGACTTCAGCAAAATCTCAGTCCTTGTATTTTCACCTCCACAAGTGTAGCGATGCAGTTGTCCACCTCCTTGAAGTGGAAGGGCAGAACTTCTCACCTTCATCTCGATGTGTACATATTGGAGAAAATTCAGTACCTAGAATGCATAGTGTTATCTGTGGTTTTAGGCACCACTTGGGATCTAGGAACACATCCCTCTCTCCATGAATAAGAGGAAAGTGCCTTACTCAAAGTGAAAAGGAAGATAGTTTTAAAAAAATTTTGTTGGAAAGTGCTATAATTGAAAAAGATGAGAGAAGGAGAAAATATTCTATTACATACATACATACATACATACACACACACACACACACACACACACACACACACAATGGTTATCTTTAAAAAGAAATCAAACACTAAGATCTTGTAGTTGTCCATAGTACAAATCCCAGAAGACAATGGAGTAAAGGATAAACTGTCTTCTAGAACAGCCAGGTGTGGTGGCACACGCCTGTAATCTACCACTTGTGAAGTGAAGGCAAGAAATTTGCAAGCTTAAGAGCCTAGTTTTCAACTAAATATTGAGATCCTCTCTCAAGCAGACAAAACAAAAGAAAATGAAATAAAGGCTTCAGTGTTTTCAGAGGAACATCATATATATTTTCATTATATTTATATTCAATATATTTTTTTTATATTCAATATATTTTGTCATATTTGCATTGTTAAAGAAATAAAATAGTTCTGAAGTAGACAAGATTCAATGAAGAATACCCTGTATTAGACTCTCAGAATCTATGCTAGTCTGTATGCCCCGCATGAGAAAGTTGTCAAATATGAGATTATAAGTGAGCAAGTATGATATCTAAACTATTTACCACATGCAATTTGAAATTGTGTTCAATTCTAAAGACCAATGGAGCATTTTATTGTATTTATCTGTATATGAAAAGAAAAACTTCACAAATCAATACCCTTATTTTGTTCATGCATTTTAATATTTCTAGTTTTGTTCTTTTTTCTGTTGTGTTCATGATTGTCATAAAACATTAAATTGACTTTACAACCTAGACTGAAAAAAATCACAGGTATATTTTATTCCAAAGTATAGCACAGTGACAAATATAATTAAATGAAGATATATAATATGAACCAATAATTAATAATTGAATTCTAAAATCTTATTAAAAACTAGAAAGTAAAATTTGAACCAAAGGGGGAAAATGTTCTCTCTGTACAATTTTCATTCTGCCAAAGTGACCATGACCAGTATGGGGACTGGGGAAACAGTGGGATTATTTTTCATGTCTGGGGTCTTTGTGTTTCACTTAGGATCTACTCTTTCTGAACCCCCTTCTTTTTTTTACAATCCTCAGCTAAATCTTTTGAAGCAGCAGACCTTTCCCCTTCAGATCTTTTAGACATACATTGGAGAGTACCAAGGCAGCTTGTAAGCCTGCTGCCAAACTGTCCCTGGCACCTGGACAACAGACACATGGAGGTCAAAGGTTACCCCTTCCTTAACACAGTCTCAATGGTGGGTTTACTGAGGCGTCTAAACAAAGGAAGCACAAGGATGCCTTTCTTGAATTCTTGCTGAGTTTCCATGACCTAATACAAACAAATCCTCCGTTCTCTGAGGGCAGAGTTTCAAGGCACCATGATAAAGTCACAACCCATCCAAACACACCACTGGTGTCATTTCATGAGCCTAGAGTACTTCATGGAAAGGAGAACTGGTTCTAACAATATTTCATGGCCATTCTGGAGAAATTTCTCTCTCTCTCAAAATGGAAATTTCTTGGCCAAAAATCAAAGAAAGAGAAAAGCCTACATCATATGTGTTTCTAGATAATGGCTGTGAACTGATACTGCATTCTGGGTACCCTGGGGTACCCTACCCAAAGTCTCAGGGGACTAATAGAATACAGGAGTCATTACAGACCCAATTAGAACAGTGTGACCACCTAACATAATGCTACTAGGAAAACTGACAATAAGAGTATGAGACAAAGGAAGTTGCAGGCTACTGTAATTCACAACTATACATTAAAACTCAGCTATGGAATAAATGCAAAACAAATCCAGCAAAACATACCACATCTCATGGAATAAACATGTATTATATGCAGTCAGCTGCACGTGGCTGGGATGAACTCCCAAACAGACACAGTTTATGGGAGGAAGGACAGACTCCAACTCCAATAAGAGTAGAGGAGAGGGGTGATGCCACGGTTCCCCAGAGGCTTCACTCAGGTCATACACCACAGGAGCTCCACAACCACGTGTGCAAGGACACATGCCACACACACCACACCAAACAACATAACACAAGTGCACATGCCACACACTCACCACAACAAACAACATAACACAAGTGCACATGCCACACACACACCACACCAAACAACATAACACAAGTACACATACCACACACTCGCCACAACAAACAACAATACAGACAAGGAAAAAATAGGCTAGATGTTCTTGAAATCAAGTGAGATTTAACCTCACTAGAAACTGCAAATAGTAGAACAACCACGCATGTGTATTTTACTTTTGGCTAAGGAGAAGCTGAACTATTTAAATAACAATTTCTGTCAACCTTGTTGAGAATTACTGGCTTTGGAGGTTAGTTCCAAGGTTCTGCAAGCTTGCCTGTACATCAGCCAAAGCAGCTTTGAGGGCGATCCAGGAAGGAACTGCAGGCATGGGCTTGACCTGGCTGCCCCAGCTGACGAGGAACAGAGTCTTCCACAGCCACAGGAAAGGAAAGCACCCGTGTATCTCAGGGGGTTAAATGAAAGCATCTGCTCATCTGTTTTGGTGAGGAAACTTCCCCCTTGTAACCAAACATGAGGAACAAGGCAGACAATGATGCTCATATCCCATATGTATGGGAAACATTTAATTCTCCAAAATTGTGAAGATCATAAATGAACCTTATAGGAAAACATATAAAAACCTGGTTTGTTCACAAAAGAGGAGACTGGAAAGTAAAGAATGAACAAAACCATGGCTCTTTACAACATTAGGGATGAATCTTAAGCTCATAATTGGTTGATTAAAATAATAAAGGGATATATATATATATATATATATATATATATATATATAGTAGATCTTCTTCCTTAAAAAAATAACAAATTGAATCAATGCCCTGAAGCATGTGAGGAAATCTTTCCCCAAAGAGAACTGTGTGGCACCATATCCTCTACCACTAAAAGCAAGACACATATATAATGGTTCTGACTAGATTCTGATAGTCAAGTGAGATGTCTTGTTTATTTTCTGTTGGCCTGGAAGCTTGCAAAATTTTACTATAACCAGAGGAAAGGAAGACTGTTACCTAGGGTTATGCATGATCAAACACATTCAGTCTCGTCGTCAGCCTAACCTGCAGGGCCTTGGGCCTCTCTTTTCCATGAGCCCGTCGATAATCTCGATAGCAGAAGCACTGTAAAGATTACTCAGTCCTGTAGCACAGCCATGTGCTCTGTGGTGAATGACTGACCTGATTTAATAAAAGTCCCATCACTGCCCTTTGCTAGAAAGTAAATGAAGACAGGACACCAGGAGTCATGCAGCTTAATGGGACTATGAGTGACCCATCAACTCAGGAGTTCCTCAGTAGTTGCCTGCTGGAGTGGCGGCCGTGCAGTGACTGAGATGACTGTAAAGGTCCAAGTCATTACCACAAAGAAACCACAGCCTGGGATCCCTGCTCCTCTGTACTGCCTCTCCTCTGTACCACCACCTTACCCACTGATGACCTTGCAGCCAGAACATTCCCTTAAGGTCATGTAGAAGACACATGAAATGGGACACAACATTAAATCACACTGGTCTGTGTGCTGATGTGTGTGTGGGAAAACAGTCATGACAACACTCCAAATGAGTGGGAGAAAAGGGATCTCTAAGTAATCTCAAAATAATGGATTCACTATTGAAGGGGACTCAAGGAAAGTAAAAACAGTGAGAAGAAAGGAAATCGCAGTACAGAACTTAAATTATATGCAAATTATAAGCAAACATTCAAAATCTAACATGAACTACAGAAAGTCCTCTCTCATACACAATATTTCAAATCTAACCCTGATTATTTAAAAAGTTACTTAATTAGAAAAATAAATTTGCCTCAGTTATCTAAATATTGGGGAAATATACTTTTTCTTAAGAAAAGAGCAACATGAAAATTTTCAGCCTCACTAAAAATAAATGAATTACAACAGCCTATTGTGGGCTAAACATGTGTGTTTTCCCATATTCCTTACTTGAAATCCTTACTTCAATGCAAGGTCACAAATGGGGAGACCCCATGTATGGGATTAGTGAGCTTATACACAAGATATGAGAGGGGGCATTCTCCCACCTCTACCCCCCTTATGAGGATAGAAAAGAGAAAACAATGTTTGAATCAAGAAGTGCATCAAGAAAATCTAGATGATCTTGAATTTAGTGGCGATGGGACACCCTCTAATGAAAGAGCTGAATGACTTCACCTTCATCCACACTGAACACTTCTACTCAGTGGAAATATGTTGTCGAAGGAAGATGAACATGAGGTAGAGACTGAAAGGAAATGTTCCCCAAGATACATTAAGTAAGCAGATTACACGCAAAATATATCAACAAATCCAACTCTGAACTGAATAATACAAATAACCCAGTTGAAAAATAAGCAAATGCTCTGAGCAATGACCTCACCAGGAAGGCATGCTAATGGCATAAGCATATGAAAGATGTTCAGCTTCATGTGTCACTGAGGAAATACAAATTAATACACCCATTTATCTGCGAAAATACGGAAATTAGAAAACACTGAGGCCTAATTCTAGTGAAAAGTGGAGTAATAAAAACTTTCAAATTCAGTACTGGTAGGAAAGCAAAATGGTATTCTTTGGAAGCTAGTTTAGGAGTTTCTTGCAAAAGGCAACATACTGTCATTATTTCATCCAACAACTGTGTCCCTTAATATTTATCTAGGGGAGAATAAAATCTCATTAACACAAACTGTGCACAAAGATTACATGACAACTTTATTGGAAACAACCAAGATTTATATCCTTCAGTAGAGGAATGGATAAATAAACTGTGATAGATCCACACAATATAGAAAGAACACTATAAAGAAATGAGCTATCAAACAATGGAAATGAAGTTTTAGGCTGGGGAAATGGCCCCATGGAAAAAGCACTGGCCATTCAAATCTGAATGCCTGAGTTGGGATCTCCAAACCCCATGTAAACACTGTACACCATGGTGAGCTTCTTTAGTCCCAGCACACAGGCAGTGAGATGAGAGGTGGAGACAGGACAACTTCTCAGAAGCCTGGGACCACCTGTCTGGAGAGTCAAGAGTACAGCAGTGCACAAAAACAGTGAGAGAGAGGGAAGGGGGAGGAAGAGAAAGGAAAAAGAAGACAAAAGAAAGAAACCTCACCTCAAATGATATTGAAGATGAGGACTGACACCCAAGAGCTGTCTTCTGACCTCCACACTCACACAATGGCATGAGCATGCTCTTACATGTGTGAACATGGATGCACACACATACACACAAAATAGTAAGACATTAAATGCATAAGACTAAGTGAAAGATAATAATTTGAAAACTCCACATACTAAATTATCCTTTAAAAAAGCAAAACTATGGAAATAATACAAAGAACTTCAGTTAGGGTTTGGGACAGGGAGAGTTCAATAAACACAAGTGGAGCATGAGGAATTTTAGCAGAGGGAAGCGATATGCGACTGTGGAAGTAGGCTCAACCCTCTCAACCATGGCACCCTTGTCAAGTACATATGCACAGCACCAGGAGGGAAGGACCCAAAGGTGAGGCTGCATCAACACTCATCAATTTTAACACTTGTGCCTCTTTGCTGAAGAATGTTGATAATGGGAGAGTCTGTGCATGGATAGAGATCAGAGGTATAAACAAATTCTAAGTACTTCCCTCAAAATTGTACTGAGAACTTAAAACTCTTAAAAAAAAAAAAAGCAACAACTTTACTTAAAAAGGAAAGGAGAAATGGGAGAACAAGTCATAAGAAGACATGGAGAAAACTTAAATGCATACTGCTTAGTGAAGCAAGCTGACTTTAGTTAATAATAATGTATCAATTTTAGTTACAAATTGGTACAAATACACACAATAGGGGGAAAGTATGTGGAGGAAAGAAGAGGGAATATCAGAGTACTCTGTGGCATGCTCCAGTTCCTATAAACCTATAACTGCCAAAAAATGAAGTCCATTGATGACTACTAAGATGTTTTAAATTTATGTTTTCAAAAATTACTGAGAACTCTCAGCACTGAGTTTGACGGAGGTTCCGGACTTTGATGGATTTATAGTAATTACATTACTGTAACAAGAATGTTCCTAATGTTGGATGGCAGTATAAGGAAGTTGGCATGAGAATATTTAAAACAAACAACAATTTAATATTTAAATACCAGAGTATAAATGTACAGAAAAGCTTAAAACTGCCAAAACATAATTATAATTATGTTTAAAAAAACTATAATGGAATCAATGATCCTGTAAAGTCCAAAACTATAAATTTTCTACCTTATGCATAATTGGGAATTTTGCTGCCACTAAATTTCCTTCTGCCTTTATCACAAATTCAGAAATTCAAAAATGTGACCATACTTTCTGGGGAGAAGCCAGTGAGTGGTATATTCCTAAGCCCAGCTCAGAAGAGGCACGTATCTAAAGCAGTGCAGGATTTTACCTCCATGAAATGAAGAAACAGAAAATCAAGAAGGAAGAGGACAGAATTAAATTCTCTATTAAAAAAAAGTAAGGGTTATCTCATTTGTCCTGGTGCTAACTTACTCTCTGTTGGAGAATCTGCTTCTCTTTTTCAGATAGATGTAGATCCTAAGGAGAGAGCCACCCCATCATACCTCAAAAGGGCCCCGGCTGAAACTAAGAAAAATTGGAGAAACAAGCAAGGGGGATGTTTTCCTGATGAACCGGATACCAGCACAAGGGGGAAGGAGATCAGCACAGAGAAAAATCAACTCCTACCAAATCACAGAGCCAGAGCCTCAGAGGCCCCCCAACACCTCATCACTGAAGCAGACCAAAAATGAACCCAACATGGCTCAGGGAAATTTTGCGGAAGAGGGGGCGGAAAGAATGTCAGAGCCACATGTTGGGTCATGATATGCAGAGACATTTAGCTTACCCATAACTGTGGGCTAACTCCACAATGCATGACCCATATACCTCAACACGGAGGGGCCAAGGGGAGGGGGTAGGTCACGGATGAACCTAATAATGGTACCAAACTGACTGTATTTGCTTAATACATAACTAACTAATAAAGAAAAAAAACAAAAACAAAAAAAAAAGAATTAAAATTTGTTGATTACTTGTTTGTGAAAAGCCCATCCCCTTTCAGGGACTGAGAAGGTAGAGAAGAGACTTTCGTAAATATGAAATATGGGGAAAAGGCAACAAGTTGAGAAAGACAGGCAATTATTCTTTGTATTTGATAACAATAAAAACTGACTTAAAGTGTTAAAAGAAAAATTTAATCAAAAATCTCTAAAAAGAAAATACTAATTAGATTGGAGAATTAGAAAAAATAAATCTATCACCACTTAACTTTTAGCAAAATGAGAATTTAAAGTGCATACTGACACACTTCTGTTTGTGCTGGATGCGGTACTTCTCAAAACACATAGTAGAGGATGTAACACTGGCAACTGCTGTGAATGACCGCAACAAGCTGTAACTTATATCTTTTACCATTGTGATTGTTTATATGGACTTTCAAGTTGACAGGACCTATAATCACCTGTGAGACATTATGTAGTTTAGGTTAGCCTCTGTGCTTGTCTGTGAGGGATTATCTTGATTAGGTTAATTTTTTTTTTTTTTTTTTTTGGTTTTTCGAGGTAGGGTCTCACTCTAGCCCAGGCTGACCTGGAATTCACTATGGAGTCTCAGGGTGGCCTCGAACTCACAGCGATCCTCCTACCTCTGCCTCCCCAGTGCTGGGATTAAAGGCGTGCGCCACCATGCCCGGCTGATTAGGTTAATTTAAATGGGAAGACCTACCTTAAAGGTGGGTGACACCATTCAGTGGGCTGGGGTCTTGGACTGTATAAAAAGCAGATGGTGGTTGAGCAAGATCATTCATCTCTCCACTACCTCACTATAAAGAATGTGGCCCAGCTGAAACCATAGAGTAATTGGGGAACTGAGCAAGAGTGCTGCTTTCTTGGTGAACCTGGTATCAGCACAAGGGCAAAGGAGATAGACACAGAGAACACTCAACTCCTAACCAAACCAGAGATCCAGAGACATAGATGCTCCCAAGACCTCATCACTGAAGTAGACCTAAAATGAACCAAACATGCCTCAGGGAAATTCTTGGAAGAGGGGGCGGAAAGATTGTTAGAGCCACATGTTGGGACACTATGCACAGAAACATTGCCTCTTACCCATAACTGATGGCTAACCCCACAATGCAAGACCCAAATTCCCCATGGGGATAACTGGCATCCCCAACCAGGAGGGTCCCTTTGGAGGGGGGCACAGGAATGAGGGGAAGGACGGTACCAACATGTGCTGTTCACACACACAGTATGTACATAACTAATAATGAAAACAAATAAGTAAATATGAAAAAAAAGACTGTGACCTCAAGCCCCAGCCTCCATGCCTTTCATACCATAAGTTGAAACAAACTCTCCCATAAACTTATTGTTGTCAGATATGTTGTCCCAGCAACAAGAAGTTTATTGATGCAGTCGTAGAAGCATACTTATAAACCTCCATCAAATTAAGGAATGTGCACAGTTATAACGTTCAATCCATGTGATACAAACACAGAATTTCAAGTCATTGTGTTTTAGCTACTTGGAAACCCAACCAGAAAATCTAAAGTGAAATTCTTCTCCACACTCGTCCATCTCCCATTTGTTTAGAAAGCAGAGACACCTACAAGCACTAGATTCTCCTTGCAAAAAGAAAAAATAAAAAAAAACCTTAAGTCTGAGCTGGAGAGATGGCTTAGCGGTTAAGCGCTTGCCTGTGAAGCCTAAGGACCCCGGTTCGAGGCTCGACTCCCCAGGACCCACGTTAGCCAGATGCACAAGGGGGGCGCACATGTCTAGAGTTCGTTTGCAGAGGCTGGAAGCTCTGGCTCGCCCATTCTCTCTCTCTCTCTCTCTCTCTCTCTCTCTCTCTCTCTCTCTCTCTCTCTGCTTCCTTCTCTCTGTCGCTCTCAAATAAATAAACAAACAAACAAACAAAACCTTAAGTCTAACAGAAGTTTATTTGTCATACCCTGACGTACAGCATGTCATTAGGGGCAGACATCTCAATCTGTTTTTTAAAGTGTGGTTCCTAAGTAGCAGCTGCACATCCAATTATTTCCACAGAATATCAAGGTCATCACACCCAAGACAGCAAGTGTCACGTGGTCTGCATCACTGAACGTGTCTCAGGACTTGGATTAATTGTAGATCTGGTAAAATGCTTCAACAAAGGAAATGGATGAAATAAATGCCAACAACAAGGGCTGCTGTCTTTCCACTTACCATGCCCTGATCCTACCAACCCACGGCTTCCTTCCCTACTCTCTGCTTCTTGCTCATGACCCTAAGCTGAACGTGAGCCTTATGAGTTTGTACTGACAGCACTCCTCTCCCATGATGTCTTTCACTTTTAATGACACAGGTACCAGGGAATTTAAACAGCGTGTCCAAGTGAGTACAAGAGAGGGAAGAGTACGAGTGTCTAAGTACGTCTTCCTAGACGGGTGTCCCTCTCTGTCCCATGTTCCCTCCCTTAAAAGTGGCGCTTTTCACCAGAGATGTACCATGGAGGCAACGAGACACTTAACCGCCCTGGTCTCCGACTTCTTCTGTTGAGGAAGTGGGCAGCCCTGCCCTGCCTCTCAAATGTGGCAGCTGTAGAAGCAAATAACACAGGGTACGTGAGGTGAGGACGTTTCCGAAACACTAATAAAAACTTTCAAGCGTCATTTTATTACCTTCACATGGAAGATAGGTGAAAGTCCCTTGGCCTAGATGTACCACATTTAACCTCTGACCACCTATGTTGCCGTGGAAAATAAGGAAAGCTCTTTGTGCAGAATGTTTTCCAAACTATGAAACAAAAGTGTTGGACGTGATGACCACACAGTCCCTGCTAGAGACCCAATCAAGGTTTGTATTCACACTTCCCAATTTTCAATTAAAATCGCCTATAAGGCATAAAAAATGAGTAGCAAAATTGCAGAAGATTAAGTATTTAGAAATGTTGAGGAACATTTTTTTTTCCTAAAGCACAATGTTTAGAGGTTAGATCAACAAAACTGATGGTGCCTGAGTTAAACTGAAGTCTCATCAGAAAACTCCAAAATCATACCTATGAAGAACGATGAGATTCATTCTGTTTCAAAAGCAGAGGGCCAGGTCTGTGAAAAATGAGAAACAGTGTGGTATCCAAGTAATTTGTGAATTTTGGCTTTTTACCAACGTGGTGTATATAGCAAATTCTCTTGGAAGAAAGACAAAGGCTCTGAAAGAGCCTAAATTTAGAAGGTCACACAACCACTTCTCAAGATTATAGGAGTAGTAAACAGTTGTTGAAGGGCAGACTCTGACTGGTGTGTGGCCATTGAAACATTCCCTCCTGAGGGAAGAGGCGCTCAGATGACACAGGAGCTCAACAAGTCTAGGAGAAAGGTCACAAAACCCCTCACTAATGTTGTATAAAGGGCAAACAACTGCTTGGGGAGGGACTCTCCAGCAAGCCCAGCTGCCTGTAAGCCCCGCATTGTGCTGGAGACTCCCAGACCGGCTGAGCTGGCTGCAGAATGTACAGTATGCTGGAGGATGCCGCTTCCCTGGATCATCACCGAGGCTGGACTGAGCTTCCTGGTGCTGCAGCTGCCTTTGAGACATCCACTGGTCCTCCAAGTCATCCTTCACCCTGCTCTGTAAGTAACCCCAATAACCTTAGGTGTTCAACAAAACCGGTTTTGGTAAAAGTGTACTTCGGTCTGTCATGTAACCCTTATCTGGAGTGAATAGACACGTGTTCGCATCACTCCATGGAAAAATGTCAAGCCAGGTGGCACTGGAGGGTCTTATTTGAATATAGCAGGACCATACAAAATTCATCCCTGACCATATACTTAGAGGCTTCACTTCTCCAGCAGCTACACATTAGAAATGGAAGTTCAAAGAAGACCAGGTCCATATAAGGTAAGGGTAATAAAAGACCTGGGCCATAGGATTGTTGTGAGAATTAAATTAAATCATATGTAGATGTCGCATAATGTTGGTGTGAAGCTACTAACATGGTACTTGTTATAGAGTGAGTGTTCACATGGTTTAAGAACAAGACAGCGGATAGTTAGCATAAGCAGCACCAAGCTTTGCTAACATGTTCTCTGATCCAATGGTGGCTCCTGTGGATAGTGTACAAGGTGGTCCAGGAAGGAAATGAGATGCTCAGGCAAAAACATTTATACTAAAATGTGTGCTTCGATTGCAGCATCCTTATCATCTTGAAGCTTGTTAGAAATGCAGAGTCTCTGCCACATTTTGACAAGACCTCACAAGAGGTTGAACGCTAGTCAGCCTGGGAAGCAGAGGTACTGAGCATCAGAGTACTGAGTTACTGTGCGATTACTCCCACAGTCCTGGGGTCAGACACTGGTTCACAAATTTCCTCCCTGATATTATTTTCTAGGCTTTTAAGATCAAAAGCTCCCACTTTCTTTGGTGAAGTGCACCTTCAACCAAATTTGGACTGGCCAAGACAGCTAACTGTCATGAATTTCATTCCAGAGCTTAAAAAAAAAAAAAAAAAACATTCTAAACACAAGCTGCTACCTGAAATTTGGTTCTAATTCATTTCCATTACAAGTTGCTTCGAACAGACCCAGACAAAAGTTCCTAAGACTGAGCCAGTGTAGGGAGTAAGGGGATATGATATACAAAATAAGACTGTCAAGTGGAAATCAGCCACTGCCCTTTGGATCTCTTTTTAATAAAAACAGAAATCCCTACTCATGTTGATTTATAAGGAGAACTATTTCCTGCTGCAATATGACTGCCTTTTTTTTTCCTGACACACCCAATGTTTTTAATAGTTATTATGACAAATGACATTTTAACAAAATGGAAGTGATTTGATGTGATTGGAGACTACTTGCTATGTGCTGGTGATTTGTTTAATTGAACAAAAGCTGAAAGACACCAGTGTTACGAGTCCACTTCGGTCACCAGTGTGGTGCGTGCATCTGAAAGTGCGAGCAGACCATGAGGTGACAGAGAGCAGAAAAGGGGCCCGATTCTAAGTTGGAGCCATCTTGGATACCCTGGAACATTTTGTAATTTCACGTTTGAATCTAGTACTTGGCTCGTAAGTATTTAACTTTCCATGGACCAACTGTTCAATGTGTGCATTAGTCAGTGTAAGACTCTTTGACTGAAGCCCTGGGTCTCACTGCAACTGTGATATTCTGACCCTACTCTGTGAACCAGCCTATGTGGCATCATTCTGGATTCCTTTATCATATTATCCCTGGTACAAGATCACCTCGTTGAAATGGGTGAAGGTATATTTCCGTTTAGGCAAAAGCCTCATGACTTTCAGACTTTCAAAGTAACTTAGCTCTAGTGACAAGCCACGATCACCCATTGCATCCTGTGAATTGGAGTCACAGGAACCATGTAGACCAGACATCCAAGCTATTAATCAGGGAATGCAACCCTGAACTCTACCTAGTATGAACATTCTACCTAGTATGGATCAAAAGCTCTGTGAGAATAAATCACACTTTAGGGAAAGAGTTACTATTTCCCCCATAAACCAAAGGAAATCAGAGAGTGAGGTACCTAGGTCATGTCACTGCCAGTGAGGATTTGTACACTTAATCTAATTTGCAGAGATCACATGAGTTTCAGTAAGTAAACTTAAGGAACAAACACATTAATTGGATTTCTGTAAATGATGCTTTTAAGGATAATTTTAGGTATAGCATGCAATAATTTCTCCTGAGGGGATGTCTACTTTGATGCTATAAAATATTAGTTTTATATCTTCTGAAAATTTTGTTAATGCTTATCTGATGGACACAGACTTGTGTTTTTCCTTCTTCCTTTATCTGCTGGAAAGCTTTTGGTTGAATCAGTTCATTCAACTTTGCCTCACTTCTGATAGCATGTTCTCTCTCTCTCTCTCTCTCTCTCTCTCTCTATCTCTCATTATTTTGAGACTTATACCCTTTATTGATTTTTTGGACTTTTAGTTTTCATTGTAAACTTCAATAAATAGCTTATGGTAAAAGATGTCACATTTAGTAAATGGCAGGGCAGGTGGCCACCACCCAGGAGGCCACCTGCCTACTCAAACCTATTTACATTTGAAGGACACACATTCCATACAATCCAATTGGAAACCACTATCCACATCTCATTGTTCACTCTAAATTCTTATTTAAAACAACACAATTGCATAGATAAAGCAAGAGGAATCTTGGATGGACCCAAAATTCCCTAGTCCTGAAACAAATGAAAGAACTAAAAATAAATGGAGGTTTTGGGATATCACTCATTCAAAGAGTACTCACCTATGAAGTGCAAGGCCCGAGATTCAATGTCCTCTAACACACACACACACACACACACACACACACACACACACACACACACACCATAGTGGACAAATAGGAGAAAGGAGCATAACAGTTAATCTTCACAGCCAAAATGGCTAGATTAGCAACTTGACTCCATTTACAATCACCATAGGAATAGAACTCTGGGTGTATCTGAGTATTTCTGGAAAGGTTTAACTGATAAAGGAAGACCCATCCTAAATGCAGGCAACACCATTTCACTGGCTGGAGTCCTGGTCTGAATAGAAGGACATAGCAAGTAGAGTGTCCACCCCTCTGCTTCCAGACTATGGATGTACTGAGACCAGCCGCCGTGTTCCCGCCACCATAACTTCCAGGACATAATGGACTGCTCTCAGCCATGGGAGAAAAGTAAGCCCTATCTTCCTTTAGTTGCTATTGTTTGGTATTTTTGTCATAGCAATGGGAAAAGTAACTGATGCAGACAATATTACAGGAAGCAAAAATAGCTAGCATATGTTCACTTCTATTTAAATAAAGAACATTTATATTTATGAAAACGATCGCTTATTAATAATTTCCAGACTTCATTTTCTTCCAAGAGATCTGTGAACAAAAGATGGCTCAAGTGTGTGTACCTAAGCCAAAGGGAATGGACATCACTGCATCAATGAGGAAACAGCTGTAGGAGCAGAGGGAGGTCAGTACAATAGAAGGCAAGGCAGAGGATGTATAAAGATACATACATACACTCAGATTGGTGTGCAAGTCTGAAAGCTTTCTCTTAATATGTGTGTTTTCCTATAGAAATAAAGCAAAGACATTGCTCAAAATGATAAGAGAGAAGCAGCTTTTCAAGATGTGAGGAGACTTCAGGAGAGTAAGTGATGAAAGAATTGTGGGAACTAAAGTAGTCCCAGGTATACTGCTCAGGAATTCAATGAGAGACTTGGCACTGTGGTTGTCTGTTCTGCTCTGGGCTTGGATGCAGGAGTAAAGAGCTGAAATTAATGAGATGGAACATCTTTCCAGGGATAAACAGAGTGGCAGGGATATGAAAATGATTATAGTGAAGGATCTGTAACTATCAACTAGTTAGGAAATGATGGAGGTGAGAGAGTGGTATGAGGCACAGTGATAAGGAAGTGGGTCAATTCACTGAATAGCCAATGGGATCCATGCATTGTAGATAGGGGCAGTGAGCTGGGATGATTTAAAGTTCTGGTCACAGAACATTGAAGTAGAGGATATACAAGGATTCAAGTTGTTGTTAATGATGGCACTAGGGATGAGAAAATATGTATTGACCTTGATAAATGTTAAAGATCAACAGAAGAGGAGCACTTAAGGACATGTGAATTGCCAAGATATTGGAAACATTGTCTGTGAATGCACTGGCAGAACCAAACAATATGAATCTCGAGTTGCTAGGAAAGGAAGTGATAAATTAACCACCAAAGTATACAAAGGATGAGAAGTAGCCAGAACACAGAGGAATGCGTTCTGACATCTAAGAACACAAGCTTGAAAGGATTTTGAATGTTGTAGGAGAGGCATTACTGTCTGGAGACAGTAATGAAAACTATTAAGAATTTCTATTGGTAATTTAATGTTGCATTAAAAAATATCTCGAAACATAAAATAAACAATAATCATGCTTTCCTCTCTGGTACTTCCTGTGAGTCATGCATTCAGACGTGGCACAGCAGGGACAGCTCATTTCTTAGTCGAGGGCTCCATCTAGAAAACACAAAGCCTGGGGGCAAAAATCTCCTGCAGGCTCATTCATTGCCCAAAGTGGGCAGTTAGCTGTGAGCCTGGCAGTGACTCGGCCCTGAAGCCTCCACCCGGGGCTTTCGCTGTGGCCTGCATTGCCTCACAATACCACGGATTAGGGTCTCCGGCAGGATCCCCAAAAGAAACCTAAGCAAATGTGTTGCCTTTATCACCAAGCCTTAGAACTTGTATGGTGGTGTTTGAAACAGTTACCATTGTCCATCTAAGTTCTGGGGAAAGACAGACCTCACAGCCCAACTAAGCAATGTCCCTACCTTGTTCTACCAAGAGCACATGGAATGTAGTGTTCATCGTTAGAAAACACAAGCTACCATAGCCCCTGACATTAAAATTAGCTCCAAGGATAAATTGTAGAAAGTTTGAAAGAAAGCAACTATCACATAAGATGTGGAGGGAAAACGGCACACAGATCCATTAAGAAGTTAGGCTAGGGAGATGGCCAAGTGGTTGAAAAGAAAGCATCTACCACTTAAGATTTGGGGGGAACAGCACAGAGATCCATTAAGAAGTTAGCCTAGGGAGATGGCCAAGTGGTTGAAGGTGCTTTCCCTGCTTCAGTTCTTCTGCACCCATGTAAATCCAGACCAGGGAATGTTTATCATGTATCTAGCATTTGTTTGCAGTGGTAAGAGAGCCTGGCTTGCATACCCGCAAACACACATGCAAATAAATAATTTTTCAAGTTAGGAAAGAAGATGAACATCCTGTTGAAAGTCGTGGAATAATTTGTAGGGTTGAGAGAGATGAACGTATGAATCAGGATGAGAGTAGGCAGCCGTGTGAAGGTAAGGCAGCAGCTGATGAGGGATGATTGAAGGTTTAGACTTCTTTTGGTAGCAAAGATAAACATAGATGTAGGGCAGATGAGAATTCATCTTGAGGATATGGAGTACTCAACAGGAGGGAGGTTTTGTTAGAAGCCATAGAAGCCCTCTGGCACTGATCAAAGCTGAGTGCTCGAAGGGACGGTGCCATGGTAAGCCCCTGCTGCATACTATGGCTAAGAAGGATTAGCCCCACCTCGGCAAAGAGTCTACATTACAAAACCAGTATTTGCCTTGTAACCACGTAACATAAGGAATTGCTGTATGTTCACTGAAACAGATGTTGGAAAGGCATTTGACAATCATATGACACTTCTGTGATGAGAAGAAGGTCCTCAGCAAGCCAGGGATCAAACTGAATGTTTGAAACTGTTAATTTTATCAACCAAAGACATTCAGAAACTAGTCATTAAATGTCCAAGGAGGGAAAGCATTCATCCTCAAAGTCAGGAATAATACAAAGACACCTGCTGCCACTGCTCGGTTAGAGCATTGCATACCAACCAAACTTCTATCAAAGGCAACAACGGATGATTGATCACAAAGAAAATCTAAGATATCCAAAGAAAAATAACTTACCAACAACCAACAGGTAGCTTAAATAATCAATACACAAAAATTAAGTTTTTGTTTTTTAATTTACCATCATTAACCAGTTCTTAAGAAGATAAAAACCCTGTAGGGAAAAAAGGAATTCCTAAAAATGTGAATCACCTAGGAAAATATATTGAGGTTGTTCAGGAGAAAATCATAAAACTTTAATAAAAACTATAAAATAATACCTAAATATGAAGAAGAATTATCCATTATTTGCGAATAGAGATTGAATATTGTAAATGAGACATTTCTTCCCAAGTTAAACGGTAGGCTCAGTAATTACCATAAAAATGCAACAATCCTATGGCTGGGAAGGCCATAGGCCCTAGAGGGGAAGCTATGCTCTTTTTCTTTCTTTCTTTCTTTTTTTGGCTAAATGAATATGTTGTACACATCAAGTTGCCTTCTAATATTTAGGTTTATGCCTATAGACTCTTGGTCAGAGAAGCTTATTTTTACAGATGACAGTAGCTACTGAGGAGACTAAAAGTTCATCAAAGGGGCTGGAGGGATGGCTTCATGGTTAAGTCACTTGCTAGAAAAGCCAAGGGACCTTGGTTTGGTTCCCCAGTGCCCACATAGAGCTGGATTCACAGGGTGGCACATGAGTCTGGAGTTTGAAATGGCCAGAGGCCTTGGTGTGCCCATTCTCTCTCTCTCTCTCTCTCTCTCTCTCTGTCTGTCTGTCTACCTTGTCCTATCACGCTCAAATAAATAAAATAAAATAACTCCAAAGAATATTTTTTAAAAGTTCATCAAGTTCCTGAGAATAAATGGTGATTGGAAAGCGGCTTCTGAACATGACATGGCTGTGGCATTTATGAGCTGCTGAAGCTGCCATTACTAACACAAGACCTGCGTAACACTGGGCCTATCAACGTTTGGTCACACATGGTGGAAGAGGAGAAAATACTTGTGAGAACATAAGACAGACTAACTGGAAAGAAGAAGGTATTCGCTGAAAAGAGAATGAATGAAGAGGGATAAAAGAAGGTAATGGGGAAGAACTATGACCAAAATACTTCATGAGCTTATATAGAAATGATCGATAAATTATGAAACAAAGTCTCCAAACTCCTCCTTAAAAAATCTGAGGAGTGGGGAAAATGAAGAAAGGAGCAAAGCAGACCACTGCAGGTCTAAGACTGTGGGGTCTCAGAGCATGAAGGATAAGAGATGAATCTCACAGCCTTAGAAAGAACACAGAGGTTCCTGAGAATTAGTAGGAAATTTGACATCCAACATCATTTCAGATGTCAGAAAGCAAATCAGCAAAAAGTTCAAATTCTAAGTTTCAAAAAAAAAAAAATGAGAAACGAAGTAGGAACTGGATAGAGAATTCATTTCACAGGAGAAAAGTAGGAAATAGACAAAGAAATTGGAAGGCATAAAATTTTATGGAAAAATGATAAAGTGAAGTGTCAGGAAGTCAGGTTTGAAGTCACCAGAAATTTTCTGCCAAAACAGGAAACCAGTAAGCATTGTATCTACATTAATGTTCTCCAAAAACATTCAAATCACCTGGGAATGCAATAAAAAATATGTTTCCACGGATCTTTTTAAACCTGTTGAGTTAAAATCCATTTTAATCAGTTATTTTTTAAAATTTTAATTCATTTTTCTCACCTTTGACATTTTCATACATGTATACAGTTTATTTTGCACTTACTTCCCCAACTACCCTCTCATCACTCCCTGCTCCCATGAACACTCCTATTCCTTATTAATTCTCATCGTACTTTCATGACTGCTTTTTAACCTATTATACTAAAATAGTGTTGTGCTGCCTTCAGCTCCTCCTTGCTGGGACAATTGTCTAACCAGACGGCACTTGGGGAACACCTTCAGTGAGCAGAACCTGGCTTCCTGTCAGAGGTCCGAGCAGACAGGCACCACCAACATCCAGCACCGCAAAGCCTGAACAGCCAGAGCTCAACTGCTTTCCACACCTTGGGGCTGGAATGAAGACCCTCCCCATTACACAAGCCCCCTTTTAGCAGGGATCTGTCTGCTAGGGTCTGAAGTCGCAAGCCAAATTCTAATAAAACACCTGCGTCTATGGAGCCATATGTTTACATGATCACATTTAAGCCACCACAAGGTTGCCTGCATGGTCACGGGTGGAAGGTTATTTACCATAGAGTGCGCAGCTTATCAGTGATGAACCTGACTCCCTCTTCCTCAGCAGCCATTAGCTGCCATTAAGTAGCCTGAGAGGTCTGGACTCTCATACCCTCACCTCACCAATGGTGCAGGATCAACAGGTTCAGTCTCCTGCTGGAAACCACAACTGCTGTGAATTCATGAGGTCACTGCCCTTGACATATCGGATGACAGTCTTTGGCAGCCCTCCTCCCCATCCTCCTGCTCTTACATTCTATTCAGCCCCTCTTGTGCAAGGCTCCCTGGTCCTTAGAGGGGTGGTTTAAAGCTCCCGTTGGAAGCTGAGCATACAACAATCACTTATTCACGGCAACTTTGCCGTCTATGCATCTCGACATTAACCACTGCCTGTTATAATAAGAAACCTCTGTGATCAAGTCTTCAAGCAATACGAATGTATGGGAACACACAGAGATATGTAGAAGGCAGTTTGTCATACTCTCCATTTAACATAACCACAGCAGCAGGTTAACCCTAGGGACTGTGTTCTTGCCACAGGCTTTTTCCAGGTTTACAATATGAGGAATGAATTCCCTCCTGTGGAATAGGCCTCGAATCCAATAACATAGCAATTGGTCTCTACCATAATACTCATGTGACTATTGTACCAATGGGTATAAGTTACTATCTACTTTGAGTGGGCAACTAAGACTTATGGCAATAGCTTACATTGTATTAAGAGGTCTCTGTAGGCCCCTGACCAACAACTCGTCCCTGGCACTAAAATTTATGATTAGTAATCTATGGCTTTGGGGGACAGCTTTATTCCCACACGTAAGGGTCCTTCACTCAATACTCTTTTTCATTGTTCATTTGCTTTTGAAGTAGGGTCTTTGCTATAGCCCAGACTGACCTGGAACTCACTATTAGTCCCAGGCTAGCCTCAGACTCTCAGCAATCCTCCTACCTCTGCCTCCCAAGTGCTGGAACTAAAGGCATGTGCTAACATGTCTGGCCTATTCAACATTACTTTAAATACTTTTCAAAAATGATATTTTAGGGCTGGAGAGATGGCTTAGTGGTTAAGCACTTGCCTGTGAAGCCTAAGGACCCCAGGTTCAAGGCTCTATTCCCCAGGACCCACGTTAGCCAGATGCACAAGGGAGCGCATGCATCTGGAGTTTGTTTGCAGTGGCTGGAGGCCCTGGTGTGTCCATCACCACCCCTCTCTCTGTCATTCTCAAATAAATAAGTAAAAATAAACAAAGAAATGATATTTTAACTGACTTAAGTAGTAGGTTCCCATGTGGCTTATTAACATCTCTTTAGTTTTGACTCATCCTCACACCACTCCCTTCTCTTCCTCATCCCACTGTTACCTTCCTCTTCTTTCATGTCCCATGTATTCTTATTTCCCCATGAAAACCTCCTCCCATGGCCCTTTTGTAGCTTCTTGGTCTCTACAGACTCTGACTTGTAGCCACTAGTGTAGAAGTTTGAAACTAGGATCCTTATATGAGATAGAACATGTGGCGTTTGTTTTTCCCAGCCTGTGTTACATCACTCAGTATGATCTTTTCTGGTTCCATCCATTTTCCTGAAAATTCACAATTTTATTTTTCTTACAATTGAATAAAACTCCATTGTGTCTAATCACACTTTCATAATGCAGTCATCAGTTGATCTGAGCTGATTTCATTCTGTAGCTGTTGTGAATAGAATAGCAGTATACATGCCTGAGCAAGAATTTCTAAGTGTAGTGTAAGCCTTTAGGGTGATGACCAGGAGGGAAGAGGGAGCTGGGTTATAATGTAGCTCCCTCTAAGTGCTTCTGTTGAACCAAGTGTGAGGACCACCAGCCTAGGCCACCCAACACTCAGGTGTTTTCCATGTCCGATTGCCCTAGGTATATCTGTAGGCTTCAGATCTTTACTCTTTAAAGAATTTCAATTGTTATTTTGAAAATAAAATATAAACTGTATTAATATTTTGGAAAATGTGTAGAGGTATAAATGAGAAAGAAGAATCATCTATAACTGTACAATCCAGAAAATGTGTTAAATGTGTGTATATTTAGGATGATTATATAGGTAGATATTTACATAATGTAGTAAATGCAAGTATAAAACAACTTTTAGGCCAGAGATACAGTTGTATAATACTTGCCTAGTGTGAATCATGCTCCATGTTCAACTTCAGAAATGAATACAAATGGTTTCTCATTGTGTATGTATGTGTATGTATACACAGTGACTACATATTTGTGGGGACTGTGTGATATATTATATAAAATGTGGAACCAACTAGAGAATTTTGTATAATATCACCTTATACATTTATCATCTACTAGTGGTAAAATATTACAATCCTCTCTCTTCTAGCTAATTTGAATTAATTAGCACAATATTGTTAACCATAATCCCCACGCAAAAGAACATTTGAACTCAGCCCTCCTATGCAACTGTAACTTATCATCACTGAACCACCTTACCCTTCTCCTCTCCTCTATCGTCCCTAGCATCTGGGAACACCTGTTTTATTTTCTTCTAGACACTTTCTTTAAATTCAACAAATAATTGAGATTCTGGGGAATCAATCCTGGGTCCTTTGGCTTTGCAGGCAAACTCCTTAACTGCTAAGCCATCTCTCCAGTCCTCTGGCATATACTTTCTAAATTTTATTTATATGGTTCCAGGGGTTAAATATTAAACAAATTAAATCAAATATTTTTATTCACACTTACATAATGACATTTGCCCTGTTATTAAAGTTATTTTAGTGATGTGTCTTTCATAATATAATGGTGGTATTGTTTAAGTTGTACAAATTTTATAGACAGAATAATTATTGTTGTATTGAATTTCATGATAGTTCTTTGTAATGGATATGGGCATAGTCCTTGAAGTCAAGAGAGACTTGGGATGTGTCATTCCTTAGTGCCATTCTAGTTGCTAATTTGCCTCTAGATTTATCTCCTCATCTGTAAGATGGGGGTGTTAGTGGTCCTCACATGGGATTGCTGTGAGGGTTGGGGATCATGAAGTGTCCATCAAAATCCCATACTAGACAAAGGGAAGCTGCAGTAGTAACACAGTACTATCAGCAGTAATAATCTTGAGTTACATGCATAGGCTTTTAAAAATCCTCAAAACAAACTTAATCGAATCATCAACTCAGATTATTTTCCCTCTAAAAAAATTGTTTTATTGGTTGAATATATGACCATTAACTTATGAGACTGGCATCATGTTACATCCCTTCTAGCATGGCACATGAACATTTAAAGAGCTTAAAGACACCACATTGCTTTTGTTTTTGTGGTAACATCCTTGACCCCAGAGTCCAAAGTAATACATTATACAGTTCACAATTTGTAAATAGGGAGGATTACATATTCATATCCCTATGATGGTCAATCACAGATGTCAACTTGGTTGGTCCAGGAATCAAGAAAGAAGCACAGTCCTGGGCCAGGCTGTCACCATGTTTACAAAAAGAGTTAACTGGGTGGGAAAGGCCCTCCCTGTGAGCAGGTAACCCAGACATAAAGAGGTCTGTAGGTAAAGCAGTGCTGTTCTGCCTGCGCCCCCCCCCCCCCCGCCGCCACTTATTGGAACACTTCTACTGTGTTGTTGTCATCCCTCCCTGTCACCAGAACCCAGCCTCTTCAGCCCTCCAATTTGGGCTGAAGATGAGAAGCTCTTCTGGAATCCTCTAGGTCTTCAGTGCTAGATCAGGACCAGTGATGCATCCATCCTCATGGAGTGAGCCACTCCAGCCTGCAGACAGCTCTTGGTGAAGTGCACATCCCATGTTGAGTAAGTCAGTCTGATAAATCTCTCTCTCTCCACATATATAGTTTCTATTCTTCTCCAGAACCTTAAAGTTTTTGGTGCATATACGAATTCTGCTTCTAAGCACTAAATCTGTGCAAATGCTTTGGGAAAGCTTTCACTGAAGATTGAAGGTTGTGTTGACTTGTGAAAGTGAATTGCACTAATTCTTCCATAAACAACATGGAAGTGGTTGTAGGGATGTGAAAGGATTAATTCTGGATAGAATGAGATGTATACACCACTATAAAGTGTGAAATAGATATATTCTAAAAACAGTTCTCTGCTTAATGTAAGCCCAGAAAAGCAGAGAGAATTTCAAGACACACGATGCTATATAGTGTTATAAGCTCATGCGCAATATAGAAACATAAAAATTCCATATAATCACTTAATTTTTATTATCGGGTCTCTTCAAGATGAAAGCTGAGCTGATTGTGTAAAAGAGGGTAAGTTCGAAAGGAGAACACCTCCATTAGAACTATTGGGCCTCTGTCGTGTCTAGAAAGAGAGGAGCTTGGCTAAACAAAACCGGCGGTGGTAAAGCAGCAAAGAGACAGAAAGGAAGACAGATGTCTGCGCGTGGGGTGGAACCCCCCCCTGCTTACTTTCAAGGGTCCCCATTTCTTATGCTTCCCTCTTGTCCCTTCTCAGTCTATCACACTGCTGGCTGCCCTATATGTGATGTGCCTTTCTTCACCCAAAATAGGCTTCTTTTTTTCAGTGTAACAAGCAGCTCCTGGGATGTTTGTCTCTTTTAGGGCTAGTCTTCATTTTTCCTACCTTATTATGAACCCCAAAAAGCAGACTAGTTACTCCCTTGCACACTGCCTTGCAGTTACCACCATAATAACCCAGATTCCAACACTAGGTCTCCAGCATGACAGACAGCATTCCCAAGGGAGACCAACCTGCTACCCAATGCCTGGATCACTGCTGCCCCACAGCCTCGTCACCATGGGGAGTCAGTGACTTGTCTTCCCCTGAGACAAAACACTGTTGGTGGAACTTTGTCTTT
Organism: Dipus sagitta; assembly: GCA_036346955.1. Taxonomy (NCBI): domain Eukaryota; kingdom Metazoa; phylum Chordata; class Mammalia; order Rodentia; family Dipodidae; genus Dipus; species Dipus sagitta. The sequence goes on from CM070784.1 coordinate 40,488,728, forward strand.
GTTCCTTCTATTTCTGCCAGTGCCATTATTCATAGATTTTTCAAATGCCTCATTAATCACCATGTAATCTTGACCATATTGTTTCTATTAAAGAGAGTTATCTTATGATGGAGGTTGTGTGGCAATGCAGTTTTCTGTTCCTGCCACCTGGCCATTATTCTGGGAGCTGGAAGCTCAGGCATCACACATGTTGAGATCTTGCTATGCTCAGCTGGGCCTGATGACTATATTAGCTAACTTTCTCATTGCTGTGACAAAATGCCTGACAAGAAGCAGTTTATGAGAGGAAGGGCTTATTTGGACTTACATTTCTGGGGTGTACAACCACTTTGGTCGAAGGCATGTAGCGGGAGCATGAGGCATGCCATCACATTGCATCTGCAGTCAAGAAACTAAGGACCATGGATTTTATTCTCAGCTCACTTTTGCCTTGTTATTCCGTTTGGGATCTCAGCCGATGGGATGATGCTGTCCACGGTTAGTTTGGGTAATTCTTCCAACTCAATTAGCGTAATCTAGAAAATCCTTCATGGAAGAGATTTACTTCCATAGTGGCTATAAATCTATCAAGTTCACAAGTTAACCATAACGATGTCAAAGGATACAGCATGTATCTGTATTCAGTGTATATGCAAAGGCTGATACACGATACCATCTCTGAATTCATAGTCAGGTTTAAGACCAGAGTGTGGAGGTACAAGTAGTCCCAGAGACAAACAGACCCTGGGTCATTACATCCATTTGGTCACCACAATCTCAGCCCCCGTTGATATAGAAACCTTGTGTCTAATTAAGGGATGCTTCTGTGAGGGTACACAATCATGACTGCATTGTTTGGAACCTGAGACTCTTCAGCAGCCCTTTTGCTCCCTTTATATCAACAAACCCATAACAAGTATACTGAGCCATGTGACCCACCAGGCTCAGTATACTCGAAGGCACTGTACCAAGCTTCTGCCTACACATAGATATCAAGTCTCTTTACTAAACTTGCCTCAAACTACCCCACTGGGTGTGCCATCTGCTTAGGCCAGGACCCTGACAGGTAGACCCTTCTTTTAATGAGATTTTTTTCTCAAGGTTTTTAATCACCTAAAAAGACACAGGGATTTTTAATTTAAAGAAAAGTAGCCAGGAAGAAAACCCTTTTTGCTTTTGATTTTTCACATTTGGGGATGACGAAATTCTAAAGAGACCTGATTTTGGATTGCAGCCTGAAAAGTTACACTGTAAATGGCTTTGATTTGGCATTGTGTGCCCCAGAATCAGGCTATTTGCAAATTTATTTTGCCAAAATCAGAACCCCAGTTTGAGAGATCCAATCCCCTTATTTATAGGAAATATTTCAACAAACCAAGCATGATTATGGATGTAAAGTATAGAAACATTTGTCTTTACTGTGTACATCTAATTTTCCAGCTTCAAACAATATTTAAAGCATTCATTTGAGCTCATTTTCTCTGTTACTTTCTGTGGCCACTTCAATCAGAACTGTAGTTCTCCCAGCATGCAACGGCCCAGCTGAGGACATTCATTCGGCACATTGGATCAGCGTCTCTAAAGCATCTGTAATGAGCAACCCAAAGCAATTAACACTTTATTCCTCTTCAGAAGTACTTAAAATCTGAAAGCAGGCAAAAATAAATACAAAACTCATCTCAATATGGATGTTTTAAAATAAGCATTCCAAATAATGTGATTTGTTTAAGGAAAAGAGCTAAAATTATTTCAATTATTTTTGTAGGCAGGAATATTCTTGATTGAGAGTGCCTGATTTGCCCTGAGTTTGATTTCCCAGCACCCACATGGAAGTCTTGGCAAGGCCACACATGCCATGTGGCGCTAGTCCTGTGGAGGGCAGACACCAAGGCACTGCCTGGACTCTCACTGAAAATCACATTCTGAGATCAGTAAGAGACTCCATCTCACCCTAAACGCGCAGAGGAGCAACAGAGGTGAACACTCGACTTTGCTCTCTACTTCCTTCATGTGTGTACTCCACATGTGTGCATCTGTACACTCATGAGCATACACTGTACAAACACATGACAAGCATACCACATATACTACACACACACACACACACGCACACACGCACGCACGCACATGTATATGCATGAATGCACATGCAAAAAACAAGGTCAGGCAGAAACATTTTCAAGAATATAGAATTGAGAGCTTACTGCCAATGATGCTTTGTTTTTAGGCTACCTATGAACCACAAGCAAGGGGGAAAAAAACCTGCAAATAAAAATCTGCATGAGCCAGGTGTGATGGTGCACATCTTTAAACCCAGCACTTGGAAGGCAGAGGTAGGAGGAGTGTCATGAGTTCGAGACCATCCTGAGACTACGTAATGAATTCCAGGTTGGCCTGAGCTAAAGTGCAATCCTACCTCAAAAAACCAAAAAAAAAAAAAAAAAAAAACTGAATGAAATGATAAATAAAGACAGATGGCTTAGTTGTTAAGGCACATGCCTATGAAGCGTAAGGACCCAGGTTAGATTCTCCAAGTCCCAGGTAAGCCAGATGCACATGGTGGCACTCACATCTGGAGTTCATTTGCAGTGGCTAGAGGCCCTGGTGCGCCCATTCTCTCTCTCTCTCTCTCTCTTTCTCTCTCTCTGTCTCAAATAAATAATTAAATATAAAATATTTTTAAAAAGAAGAAAGTAAAATATATGAATAAATAAAAAGAAATTTAATTGCATAAGACAAAATAATTTCAAATGTATGCATTTTAAGAATAAACAAAAACTAATTATTCATTCTACATAAAATAAATAGAAGCTGAGTATGGTGGCACATACCTTTAATCCCAGCACTCAGAAGGCAGAGCTAGAAGGATTTCTGTGAGTTCAAGGCCACTCTGAGACTACATAGGAATTCCAAGTCAGCTTTGGCTAAAGCAAGACCCTACCTTGAGAAGAAAAACAATACTAAATAATTGGCTAATAAATAAATAGAAATAGAAAGTGAGCAGGTTATGATTAGACTCAAAGTATTCTTTTAAAAAGCTATTTTGTTTATTTGTTTACACGAGAGAAAGAAGCAGATACACAGAGAGAAAGAGTGAGTGTGGGCATGACAGGGGCTCCTACCAGCAAATGAACTCCACGTGCATGTGCCACTTTGTGCATCTGGCTTTACCTGGGTCCTGTGGAACGGAACCCAGGCTCTCAGACCTTTCAAGCAAGCACCTTTACTGCTCAGCCATCTCCAGCCCCTAAACTCATAGTATTCTAATATTCTTGCCATTTATATAGAGGATAGTGGGATATCAATTAACCTTACTTTTAAATTTATTAATATTATTGTTATTACTTTGTTACTATTATAATTCTGAATATTGGATTCAAGGTCTTTCATATGTCAGGCCAGTGCTCAGCCCTATTTCTAATCCTGTTAGTTAAATTTGGAAGTTAAAATGCACAGGTCTTGGGCTGAAGCGATACCTCGGTGATACAGCACTTGCTGCTCAAGCCTGAGTAGCAAAGTCCGACCCTCAGTCATCACGTAAACGGCCAAAAGCCGCAGTGGCGTCTGTAAACTCAGCAGGCTCACAGTGAGGTGGGGGGACAGAGAACTTCCAGGACGTCTCCATGAGTGCAGCAGTGAGCTCAAGAGGACCCCAGCCACAAATGAGGCTGGACCATGGGCGTGAACACAAAAGCTGTGCTCTGACATCCCCCAGGGCTGGGGCACGCGTGTGCCCACACGAACACACACAGACGGAAAACGTTCCATCCTCACACACATTCACACAAATAATCGGTTGTAGAAATCGAAAATTTCTGGGCATTAAGAAAGGAATGGAAATTAACTAAATTCCACACTTCTAGAATGTATCAGATGTAACACAGGATAAATTTTTCCAGATATTTAGTCAAGAAAGAGGGAAAATACTTTTTAAAAAATGGGAAAACTGAAAATTATAATATAGTGCACTATCTTCCCTACCTTTCTCCGTTGAAGCCTCTTTTTTCCCCGCTCTCATGGCCCCTTTCTAGTTTCCCGGTGCCTCCCTACTCCCACAATAATACACATATGTAAAGGTTTTAAGCTGGGATCTGTACATGAAACACAACATGCAGTATTTGTCCTTCTGTACCGTGATCATCTCAGTTAACATAATATTTTCTAGTTTTAACCATTTTCCAGCAAATTTCATAGTTCCATTTTTATTTATAGGTAGATAATTCTGTGTACTGTACAATTCCATTGTCTAGATGCAGCGCATTTTCATTATCTGGTCCTCAGTTCATAGATGCTGTGATGATTTATATTTATTGTTAACTTGGCAAGACTTATATTCACCTAGGAACCAGCGATGCCTGTGAAGGATAGTCTTGACCTGATCTGTGTGCACTACTCAATGGAGTGTATTTTAGTACTTCCTGAATTTCTTCTGTTAGTGAGATTTTTAAATTCCCTTCCACTAAATTTCCATCTTTTGGGGCAATTTTTAGCTTTTTGCCTAGAATCCAACGTTATTTATCTTGATTTTCAAAGTCGTGGCTTTTCCCTTATGTACCACAGTATTTCGGTGTTTAAAAATTCCTCCTTTTTCTTTTCTTTTTTTTCTTTTTTTTTTGAAGTAGGGTCTCACTCTAGCTCAGGCTAACCTGGAAATCACTCTGTAGTCTCTGTAGTCTCAGGGTGGCCTCAAACTCATGGCAATCCTCCTACCTCTGCCTCCCGAGTGCTGGGATTAAAGGCAGCGTGCATGCGCCACCACGCTCAGCAATTCCTCATTTTTGTTATCTTTCTCGTTCCTTGTGCAATTGTCATGACTACCTGGCTTTTACTTCCCCTCTATCACTTGGAAGTTGTTTATCAGTTTTATCAGTCTTTTCATAGAAAACCTTTGTAACAGTTCATCCTTTCATTTGTTGGTGGTGATCTCATCATTTTTCCCTACTTTATATAATTTATAATATATATGTGTATATATGTAATTCCTTACTTTATATAATTCCTACTTTCTGATTTGTTTTGGTAAATCATATTATTCTTTAAAAGGTTTCCATTTCTTATTTATTTACCTTATTTTTGCCTTTAATTAAAAAGTGGTTGGCTAACATAGTTTCCCAATGTTCCATATGTTTCTATATTAAGTATTCTTCTGTTTATTTGACTCTAAATTGTAATGCCCATTTAGTAATCAGCATTGTGATCAACATGTCAACCACAAATTCAACTATGATGATATCACAGCTGGAAATGATTTACAATTAAAAGCCACGGCAACCAAAAAAAATTAATTTTCAAGATATTGAGTTTCAAATATAAATGCCCTAAAAACCCTAGGATGATCTAGATCAAAAAAGATACATAGAATAAAATTTAGGCAAAAGTAAATATGCCCTGTAATAACTTCTGAAGGCTCTAAAGTCTCAACAGCAAGTATTAAGCAGGCAAAGCGCTCTTGTTTGATAAATGTTCACGTAACATAAGAAGCAACAGCCTTTCTGAGCTGAAATATTTCAATATCCATATTTTAGATCTTTGTGTGTCTTGTTAGGATCATAAAATTTCAACAGGTAGAAAAAATGTGATAGGAATATGATACTGTAACAACTCCCACTGAATTTAAGTAACAGCAGAAAAAAATCTAGATGTATAAAGATCTTGAAAATGGTGGTTTGCTCTCTTCTCAATGACAATGTATATGAACTCAGGAATAGTTTTATTTTTTTAAAGTGAAATAACAAGAAATACTCTAGTGCAGTGGGTCAACTTTAGTTATGTATATTTCCTCTCCCCATTATATAGTTTCATATTCCCACAACACCTTTTTTATTAGTTTTATACTCAGTGAATACAGTCAAGTTGGTACCATTGTTAGCCTCTTCCCTGTCCTCCCCCCTCCACAGGGGCCCTCCTTCTTGGGGTTATATGGATCTTGCATTGTGGGGTTAGCCATCAGTTATGGGTAGGACCAATATCTCTATGTATCATGACCCAACGTGCGGCTCTAACATTCCCTCCACTCCCTCTTCCACAAACTTCCCTGAGCCATGTTGGGTTCATTTTAGGTCTGCTTCAGTGATGGGGTCTTGGGAGCCTCTGTGTCTCTGGATATCTGGTTTGGTAGGAGTTGGTTGTTCTCTGTGTCTATCTCCTTCACTCTTGTGCTGGTACCAGGTTCACAAAGAGAACAGCACTCTTGCTTGCTTCCCCAATTATTCTTAATTTCCTTGCACAGCCATGGTGGGAAACCAACTACTCTTGATTTGGCTAACTGATCTGCTCAGTGGAATGGAACCCACAACTGGAGCTGGGAAACAAGTTAGAACCATATCCAAAAATGAGCTCGCTATCCATTATCAAGCTCCCACCAATCATGGGCTACAAGTAGGCCTACACCTATTAAATTCTCTCTTAAAAATAATGGTTATCACATTTATCTGGTGCTAACTTTACTCTCCACTGGATAATCTTCTCTTTTTCAGATAGATGCAGATCCTAAGGAGAGAACCACCCCACAATACCTTTAATAAAATGTAACAACTATGTTTGCTTTGAAAAACAGAATAATAGGGCTTAGCTGTTAAGGCATGTGCCTGTGAAGCCTAAGGACCTATGTGCTACTCCCCAGATCCCATGTCAGCCAGACATACAAGGTAATACAAGCACAAGGTCATGCATGCATACACAGTGGCACGCGCATCTGGAGTTTGATTGCATTGGCTGAGGCCCTGGCATACGAATTCTCTCTCTCTCTCTCTCTCTCTCTCTCAAAGTTAAAATGAATAGCTAACCAATCTTAAAACCAGTAAGTATGGTGGGTGAAAATATATGAATACAAATTTAAAAAACCTACTCATTATTAAAGAAAGCAAAGAGTAAGATACACGAATGTTTTACTACTAAGAAAAGGAATGTAATATTAATATCCAGAGAACCACAGCCATGGTTCTCAGAGATGGAAAGTATAGAGGCGAAGCATATGAGGGAATTAAATCACCTCCCACAGCAGGAAGGTTGACAATGAAGCTATACTCTCACTAACTATGCCGAAGCACTGTCAATGTGCTATGTGGGAACACAGTTAAACAGCAGAAGAAACAGCTCCAAATGTGGACTGAGGCTAGAAATCAAGAGTAGAAAACAAATTGGGAGACCATGTTTCTCTAAAATTCTTTTTTTCAATTTGGTTTGACTTTTTAAAATTTTCAGAATGCATGGAGCACAGCCTTAATTATGTAGCATATATATGCATAAGTTTACACACACATATGTTCATCTAAATATACTATCAGATGACAAAGAATTAGGGGAATAGAAGAGATGTCAGCAGAACCCGGGAGAAGGCTGGTTAGCAAGTACAGGGGTGAGCTTGCACAGAAGGAACTCCCTCTCATGCCCTAAAGCACAGTGAACAAATGCCGTTGTTGCAATTCCTTGAATGGTCTCACCACAAACTCTCAACTTCTGAGGTTGCAGATAGGCTGCTCCCCTGATCTGATCATTACACATTGAGCATCTATTGAAATGTTAACTGCAAAATTTCTAGGTGTCAATCAAAATTAATGAAGCACATAGAAGTATCTTTGCTATGGCATACTCCTAATAAAAATTAGTAAGTCTAATATGGAACATTGCTTTAAAAACAGGTAGGAGGGCATGGTGGCACATACACTTAATTCCAGCACTCAGGGGGCAGAGGTAGGAGGATTGTTATGAGTCTGAGGACAGCCTGAGACTGCATAGTGAATGCCAAGCCAGCCTGAGCTGAAAGCAAGACACTGCCTCAAAAAAAAGTTTTAAAAAGATAAGTAATTAAGGTCAAATAGTTCTATCACATCATTGTGACATTACTAAGAAATACATTTTATTCTTTATAATGTTTCTATTTTCAAATATTCTGTCATTAAAGCTACGCTTATTACATATTTTAATAACCAAAATCTAGCAGATGAATGCAAGCACTAAGTTAAGTGTGTGAGAACTGACAGGAAGGGATTGCTCTCAAACAGCACCAAGGAAAGAATCCACATTGATGTCATAAAGAACTTCATACCATCACAAACCAAGTCTTTATTTGTTTGTCTTTGTAACCCTGAAGTTGTGGTGGAGGAGGTAAGAATCTCTGTGGTTACTTTTGGAATCTGAGAACAAAGGCACGTGTCACATGCTGTCTGAACATTCATGTTTTATCTGATGGCTGTGAACCTGTGATACTGCCCTACATGTTGTAATACAAGGCAACTGCATCATTCTTTTTGAAGACATCTTTGTCATTTTCTGTTGGTGCTATTTTTAATTTTATTACAAATTCCCATCTTTGAATCCTCAAACATATGTATACCAAAATGTTACTTCCATGACAGCTGCTGACTATATTTGCCACTTCGTAGCTTTTGTAAAGCTTCTTTTAGATAAATGTTATGAAAATTAAATAATTACATTGTAAGAGAAAGGTATGTGGTAGAGAAACAGATGGCTAATGGTCTGTGACTTGCCACAAATGGGCTGTAAGTTGTGTAAGAACCTATCAGCAGATAGGAAAATTCATCTGGACAAAGACCAATTGCCTGAAGTTATAAACAATTTGATTCTACACCATCCCCTGCCTCCCTCCCCACTGGATGACATGAGCAATATGTAGACTCATTTTGCTGGAAGCAATTGAAGCAGACTGACAAATGCATAATACTTCAAACCATGAAATTCCAATTGGTCCAATCACAAATAAATTTATCATGCCAATAGAGACATTATTATAGCTACAAGTCATATTGCCTCCCATTGAGATGACTCCTGAGTGGAAGTGGGCCAAGTTTTCAGTGTAACTTACTCAAGCACATGTCTTTAGATAATCCTTTTAGAGTGGGGTACTGGGAATTGAATCCAGAGCCTTTTAGTTGCATTTATTTATTAATCCTTTTCCCCCATGGCTCCTCACTATCATCCTGGTCTATACCAACTAGCTGGATGTTGATAGCTGTGTGTCTGATGGTCTGAAAGCACTTTTGAGGTTATATAGTCTCCAAGCTGAAGTTCAGCTTTTCCCAGAAGGTCAGAGACTGAGGCCCTACAGAAACACCACACCAACGCACCAGCAAGGGTCTGCATCCACACAGGTCCCAGCTTCATATACTGTCACTTACACTGTGGCTTTGGCCCTTCTCATGTCATGATATCATTTATATTGTGATTTGTGTTGTATGTGATTTACATACACACCGTCATGAGAATTTCAATCATAGGAAGAGATTCCCTAAAGGGGAAATATATATAACTTGTGAGGAGAAATGAGGAGTCATTTTACTCCCATAAATATGCCACCTATGTCGTGTTCACAAAAACATATTTCAGTCCCACAATGCAGAACCTAATGTCCCCTTCCCCTACTTCTGGTCATCCCACTCCAGTGTCTCTCTGGAGTAAACTTTGCTAAATAAAGTTGTCTTTGCCTTTCGACGAATTCTTCTGAAAGATAACAGCTAAGAAGTGCTCTTCACCAAGTGACACATCAACTAAGACCCAAGTCCTTAAAGATTGTGCTTTGAACACGGCAGGTCAGTAAGAGAATTCACATAAAGAGGCTAAAAAACTTTGGAGCAGAGTGAGAGGTTTGATGTCCTCAGAAATTGGGTAAAGGAAACAGGCTGTAGTTAGAAAGCATAGCTTTCCTCGTTGCTGTAACCAAAGACCGGACAAGAAGCAGCTTAAAGAAGGGTTATTTCAGCTTGCAGATCCTGGAGACACAGTCCGTCACAGCTGGGAAGGCATGGTGGCAGGAGTGAGAAGTCTCCTGATCACATGGCACCTGTAGTCCCTCAGAGTAGGGAGCAAACAGGAAGTAGAACTATGCTACAAAACCTTAAGACGCATGCGCAGTAACTAACTCCTTCCAGCAAGCCTCCTTCCTCCAAAGGTTCCACAACCTTCGCAAATAGAGCCACTCTCTGCGCACCAAATGTTCAAACACATAAGCCCCAAGGGGACACTTCACATAGAAATCACAACAATGTGATCATAGACTTTATAGAACAATGAGTGAGTCCAGGGTTCTCTCTCCCTGGCACAAACTGTGCCCAGTGCCGCGTGTTGGTATCACAGCCTCCTCCACAGGAAGAAGTGGTACTTATTAAAAATGGAACCCGGCCTCAAAGTCAAGTCCTTTCTTCGGTCCTTCATCTTTCTCCAAGCAACTTCTACTTGATGTTGGCAAAAGAAACTGGACAACCTCATAGATACTCTGCAGACGTAAACAGGCCCGGTGGGTAAGAGCAGAGTGGATCCTTCCCATGCAAACACCTATGATAAATGGTTTTTGGGTAATGCATCTCCTAGGCCAGGAACCTGTGGGGGCCAATGGAACTAATTAGTGAGGGGCAAAGGGAAAAAATTGTGAAAGATTTCAAGGTTCTACAGACTGAGTTTTCCTAGAGACTAGTTGAAAAGAGATGGTTTTGAGACTTATTCAGATTTTTTTCTAAGTTTGATGTATTGTTACTGTGTTACAATTTCACTTTTTCTTATAAATAGGTTAATAGTTGAAAATTTGGGCAAAATTCAAAAAGTTTTAAAGAGAGTGCTGAGCAACCACGAATCTCTAATCTGAGTGTGGTCTACTCATGGCCATCTCCTCCCATGAGAGCCCAGACTGGGGCAGTTTTGAGGGGGGCAGCGTTGGTCAGAAAGTGTATGCAACATCCTTACCTTTGACAGCTTTTCCTGCTGTCAAAGTTGGGCTCCTTTCTATTTCTTTCTGATATTGGACACCTGTAACCCCAGCACCGAGAAGACTAAGGCAGAAGGATCACTAGCTCAAGGCCAGAATGTGCTACAGAGCCAGGCCAGCTGAGGCTCCTAAGCAAGACCAGGCCAGAAAGGAAGAAAAAGGAGGAAGAGGAAGAAGACACAATTTAAAGTCTTGTCCATGTGCGTTCTGTTCTTTTTCTTTTAATTTTTTTTTAAAAAATTTTGTTTATTTATTTGAGAGTGACAGATAGACAGAGAAAGAGGCAGATAGATAGAGAATGGGCGTACCAGGACCTCCAGCCATGGCAAATGAATTCCAGATGCGTGCTCCCCCCTGTGCATCTGGCTAACGTGGGTTGTGGGGAATCGAGCCTCAAACCAAGGTCCTTAGGCTTCACAGGCAAGGACTTAACCTCTAAGTCATCTCTCCAGCCTGCGTTCTATTCTTTTGATAAACAATTAAATTATCTCTCATCACAAAAGGGCCCTAGCTGAAACTAAGAATAATTGGAGAAACATGCAAGAATGCTGTTTTCTTGACGAACCAGGAACAAGCACAACAGTGAAGTAGATAGACATAGAGAACAATCAACCCCTACCAAACCAGATATCCAGAGACACAACACAGAAGCTCCCAAGACCTCAACATGGAGGCAGACCTAATATGAACCCAACATGGCTCAGGGAAGTTTGCAGAAGAGGGTGTGGAAAGAATGTCAGACAGAGCAACACGTTGGGTCATGACACACAGAGACATTTCCTCCTACCCGAAACTAAAGGCTAACCCCACAATGCATGACCCATATACCTCAACAAGGGGGGTCCCAGTGGAGAGGGGAGGGCAGGGAGGAGGCTAACAATGGTACCAACTTGAATGTATTCACTGACTACAAAAATAAAAAAATAAATTCAATAAAAATAAAAATAAATTATCTCTCATCTATATATATTGTGCGGTTGTGGTTTCTGTTAGACATGCCTTTCCTTCTACAAGCCTGGAACTTCTTGTGCAAATCTGCTCTTCAGGACCAGTACCCCAGAAGACGCTCAGATTCCAGTGAGCTTCCCAGGTAGACGTTATGATTTGCTGCTGGATGGCACTGGGCATTCCTGAGTGGCTTCACAAGGATGGGAGAGTGGAGCTTGCCAGGCCTTCCTCTGGCTTTCCCCGTGCTCCTTTGTTCTTAGCTGATGCTATCTCCGTCACTCCTTTGTGATGTGTCTCGGCCACAGGGTCCACCTTACACTGGGCCCTGAGTCCTCCCAGAGTGACACTGAACCTGAAATGAACATGTGGCCCCAGACACAAGTATCTTCTTTAATCTTAGAATTCATACCCATAGTTTTGTCTGGATTTGCTATTCCCCTTTTAGGTACCTTCTTATGTTATGTTTTTAAATCTGGTTAAATATGTGCAAAGCAAATTTTTTCAGTCTCCAGACCTCTTCCGAGTCAGTTCCTGACAACCCCCGTCCCTTTTTCTTCCTTGAGGCACCCGCGATTGTAGTTCTTCCCTCCTCTAGTGACAATCCAGGCACGACCCTACAGATAGGCTGCAAGAAGAGGGTGCACAGAGGTACCTTCTTAGGTCTGCAGCCACCTGGCTGGAGGAGGTGTCACTGGGCCCATCTGACGGTCTGGCCCTAAGGTGTGGGGTGGATTTGGAGTTGCAGTCTGAATATGTGCAAAGCGCTGGAGTTCTGCCTGGAGTTCCTGAAGTGCACTGTGTGCTGTGGTTTTTGGGTTTTAGCTTGTGGCTTTTCTCTCTCTCTCTCTCTCTCTCTCTCTCTCTCTCTCTCTCTCTCTCTCGGCTTTGACCTGTGAAAGTGGCCCTGCTTCTTCTGCCATTATGGAACTTCCCCTCCATCTTCAATAAATCTCTTCCTACATAACTGTGACTGGTCTGGAAGCTCATCTCAGGAACCTGAAGCTGTCTGCTACAATTATAGTTTGAGCCAACTGCAAATGAAAAATCACAAAGTCAGACAGGAGACGTTTGTTAAGATCAGTTGTTAACAGGATACAACAACTCAACTGTTCCTGCCTGCGAACGTCATCTCAGGTTTCAAATAGTCTTCTACCTCTACTTCTCATTGTCAAGAACTTTCATCTTCTAGTTCTCACAGGCACGTTTGTAACTGACGTGTAGGAGAATTGAAATTTGAGCTGCAAGCCAGACTGAGATTTTTAAATGCCAATTTTTTTTCATGTACTTCTTATCAAGTATTCTTTCATGCAGAATGTTTATCAGAAATCATAATATAAGTTTTATATTACAACATCACACTGCTAGAAAGGGACTCTAGTTACTTAGTATAAACTTTTAAGATGCAGAAAAAAATATTAAGTTCACTGGATATAAATTTGGCTTTTCTGTGGCTTTATGAGTTGCTGTTTCTGCAGAGTGGAATTGCATACTTTTATAAAATTAAGTCCCTTCGCACAAGCTGCCAACTATGCAAATGAATTTCTCATTTTTAGAACGTGCAGCCGAACTCCATGTCCAGGGCTAAATGGGTGAGAGATGACTTCAGAACTGACAAGTGACGGCTGTGACAAGGAAAACAGAATCTACAACAGGACACAGGACACAATGGAGTAAAAGCTGTGTGGGGAAGGCGCTTGAGAAACAGAGGTGTCCAGCAGCAATAAAACCCCCCAGGAACAATGGCCTCAAAGACAGCTCTTGGTAGAGTCCCCTGAATGTGATTTCCAAACCCGAAGATCTGCAAGTCTATTTCCTTCATGAGGTTTTTTGTTCTTGAGTTCTAAATTCTGAAATCTCTCGATGGGGTGAAATAGTTCCTTGACTTATACATTAAATGAGAAATGCATTTTATTTTCTAGGTAATTTTCATGGTATGACTTTGTTCACATTCAAATATTTTAATGTGGTTGTTGTGGTGGTGTCCCCATATACTTAGGTGTTCTGAATGCTAGGTTCCCAGCTGATGGAGATTTGAGAATTTAATGACTCCTGGATGCAGTGTATTGTTGGGGGCAGGCTTATGGGTATTATAGCCAGTTTCCCCATGCCAGTGTTTGGCACACTTTCCTGTTGCTGTTATCCACTTATGTTGGCCAGGTGGTGATGTCCACTCTCTGCCCATGCCATTGTTTTCCCCTGCTATCGTGGAGCTTCCCCTCAAGTCTGTAAGCCAAAATAAACCCTTTTTCCCCACAAGCTGCTCTTGATCAGGTGATTTTTGCCAGCAATGTGAACCTGACTTCAACAGTGGTTTATTATATAAGTATTGCTTTAAAATTCCTACTTTCAGCTCAATGGAAAATAGAGTTCAACAAATCTTCAGTCCTTCACAATGGTGCAACAAAGTAGAACAAAACTGTAAATAATATCATCTCAAAACTCTAAATTGACCAAAAGCGAGCAATGATTGATCAGAGAAGTGTCAATGCATGGAGGTGGCTGAGTCTCGGGGCAGGACCAGTGGTTTGTGGACCCTGTACCTATAGTGGCACCCATCTAGTCAAAAGATGCTCCAGCAGTGAGAGTTCTACCAGAATAAAGCACCTTGTGAGAAACGGAGCCTTTCATGCTCCAGGTAGCACAGCATCAGTGTAGGCCTCCAAGCCCTATTCATTTATAAAACAGAGTGAAACCCTGCCTCTTGCAACCCTGTAGCTAGAACTGTGGAATGGAAGGTCACTATGTTAAGTGAAATAAGCCAGAAACCAAAAGGAAAGTACTGCAATTTCTCATGCTTTTGTGACTACCAAGGGGTAGAAAGGGCAGGGGTCAGGACAGTAAAAAGCACCAAAACGGGGGAAGAATTGTGTCTGGTTCTCTGTAGCCCAGGTGGCAACTGTTGGTTATAGAACTGATGTATTCCAAAATAATTAGCACAGTTCAGAAGTTCAATATATAGAAATCGTTATGGTGTGAGGAGACAGAAGGGTTTGGTTATCTTATGGTTCCCAATACTAGCTCAATAATTAAAATATAAGTGGAGACAAGTAAATAGAGAAACAATAGATTCTCTGAAGATTAAAGTTCTCCTAAGAACAAGCAATAGCCGAGATTTACTGAGGATTTAACAGTGATCGATGCTATTATAAGTGGTGCTGACTGTGTATTCACAGTCAAGTGTCAGATAATACAAAGATTTCACTATGCTATTCATTTGCATTGAACAAGTTTTTGCATGCTTATTCTTCCGATTGTATTATTTTGCAACTTCACTAAGATGCCTCTTCTTTTGCCCATTTTCCTCTTGAATGGATGCTTTCTTTATTATTGGTGAGCTGTGAGGGTTCTTAGTACTCTTGACAATAATCACTTTTGACTAGGTGGACAGCAAATTTCTTTCCATTCTGCACATTTCCTTTCACTCTCTTTGCCAAGATCCTTCTTCCTCCCCCACCCCCATTTGAGAGAGAGAGACAAAGAGACCGAGAGAAAATATGGGCATGCCAGGGTCACTTGCGATTGCCTGCAAACCCCAGGTGCATGTATTAGCTCGTGTGTTTGGCTGCATGGTATATTGGGGAATTGAAGCCAGGCTGGCTGGCTTTGGAAGAAAGTACCTTTAACCCCCGAACCATCTGCCCAGCCCCCTTTTCATCCTCTTAAGAGTCTTTTACAGAGAAAAAAAATTCAATTTTGGTAAAAACAAATTTAACAGCTTTTGTACTAAATCTAGCTCTGGATCTGGAATATTTCCACTTATGGTCTTTCCTAAATATTCCATAATTATGCTTTTACATTTAAGTTCATTATTGCCTTTGAGCTCAATGTTACAATAGGTTCTAGACTGGGTTGGCATATATAGTATTGTCTGTGGATATCCAATTATTACACTTTGTGAAAAATGCTATCCTTTATCTATTTGATTGTTTTTGTACTCTTACCAAAAGTGAGTGGGAATATTTTGTGAGTTACTTGTGGGGTCTCTATTATATTTCACTGATCTATTTCCCGACAAACACCATACACTGGGGCTGTCATTATATAAGCAGCCTGTAAATGAGAAAAGCCAATAAATTGATCCTTGTACTTTTGTCTCAAAATTGTTTTGCCATTATTGAACTTTGTCTTCTCATGTAAGCTTTGGAATAACCTCTTATGTGTCTACAACAGCCTGCTATAATTTTAGGAGTGATTAAACCTCTGTATCAATTTATAAAGAAGTGACATCTTTCTGGCTAAATCTCCTTGACCTTGAAAATTCCATTATCCAAATCTTGGATACATTTCCAAGGGCAGGAGTGGGAAGTAAGTGCACAAGGGTCACAACTCTCTGCACAATGTTCTCTGGCTATTTGCTTCTTCAATCCCAGTGTTGAGTGACAGACTCAATTAAAAAAAAAAAAAACTATGAAAATCAACACGGTAGGATTTTTTGGGTTCCAATGTCATCTGCCAATTTGCTCTCTTCTCCTTTACAAGACTTCTCATGTTGTTTTATATAAAATATCCATAGCATTTAGTCATATTAAGCAGGAGAAACAAAAGTTTATTCCATGTTTTCTGGAAGAAATAAAGTCTAAATTGAATGTCAGATTTTGTATTCTTTATTTAACAGTAATCATTTGTGGGTTCCATTTATAATCTGGTCTCAAACTCACTCTCTTTTCATGGTTTATAAATTAGTTTCTTCTATTTTTATCTTCTGCTATTACACTGTAAATATGCACATGAATGACATGACTGTTTTTTTTATTAAGTAAAAATTTTGTATGGACACATCATGTGTTGGTACCATCATTTCCCTCCTCCCTGCCCCCACTCCACTGAGGGCCCTCCTTAGTGGGATTGCTGGTATTCACCATGGAGTTGTAGGTTATGAGTTGTGAGAGCAGCAGCCAGTCATTGTGGGGGAGGGGACAATGCCTCTGGATGTTCCCCCCACCCTGTGGCTCTTAACATTCTTTCCACCCACTTTTCTGCAAAACTCCCAGAGCCTTGGTGGATGTGCTTTAAGTCTACTTTGGTGTTGAGCTCTCAGAAATTTCTGGATTTCTGCTTTGGTGTGTTTTGAGGATCTTCCATGTCCATCTCCACCTCCCTGGTGCAGCACTCTTGCTCATCTTGCCATTTCCTCCGTGGTCGCACCCTGAGCCCTACCTGCTGTGCCAGGGTTCATATTATGCCAGGGAGTCAGCCATCTGTTCTTGTCTTGTGGATAGATTTCGGTTGTCCTAAGTTCTTGATGCTTTCTGAAAAGAAAAATAGATTCTCCATCAGAGAGTGAGATCAGCATAGGTGAAAGGGGATAAGCACAGTTAGTTTAGAGAGATTTGATGGGTGTAACCTCACTTTTGGCCAAAGAGTAAGGAGAGCTGCTCATTGGAGTCTATGGTCTTGGTCTTCATAGGATTCTGACTTGGTTCCCAGTTCCAGCAATGGGTTCCTTTACACTGAGCCCATCTCTTAGCCAAACAAAGAGCCATTGGTTACCCACCTAGGCTATGTGCCACTATTGAACAAGTGTGTATATATTGTCAGACTGCAGTCTCAGGTTGCCCTCAAACTCACAGTGGTCATCCTACCTCTGCCTCACAAGTACTGGTATTAAAGGCATGTGCCACCATGCCCAGCCTATTTTAAGTTTCTATGGGTCAGGATTCTTGTAGCAGCTTAACTGGCTCCTAAGCATAGAACTTCACAAGGTTGAAATCAGGGGCCAACTGTGGTGCCTTCTCACCTGGACTTTAGGGTTCTTTCCAAATTAGTCAGTTTGTTGACAGAATTCCGTTTCTTGATATTGTAGAACTGGGGTTTTCAGTTCCTAAAGGTGGTACCACAGTACAGACAGCAAAGTATGCGGCTGTTTTGATGGGCTGGGAAGAGTCTCTGTGCCATGGATCTCTATGTCTGTAAAGTCCTCTTTTAAAGGGCTTACCTCAATAAGTGAAGACTATAGGGCTACTATAAGCTGTGAGCCAAGGCAAACATTTTCTCTAAACAAATCCTCTCAGGATTCTGTCGTATTAGTGAAAAGCTGACTGACACAATGGGAAAACTCAATCAACTGACTAGTACATGTAACATTCTGCAAAAATCCCATTCCAGGCACTGAGCAGGCTAGTGATGAGCTGCCTGCCTGTGTCCTGCCCCAGCTTGTATGTTCTTCTAGATCTCACAGTTGGGCTTCACTTTTCATTAAGTGACACTCATATGATAGGATGCAAGGTCCCTACACCCTTTCTTCTAGTAGGATTGGAAGGGTCCGTTACACCTCAGTGATCTGCAGTGCCACCTGAAAGATACCAGGTGTAACCACAGGCTGTGGACTGACTTCTGGGCCCATTCCATTGCTCAGCTTATCTACTGATGTGCCAAGGCCTGGATAGCAGTCTGAAGATTTTTAAACACTGATCCATACATCATTTGAATGGCTATTGACCATCCAGACACCACAGATGCACCTCATCTGAGGCAGTATCTCTTCACTTACCATTCCTTTCTCAAGCCTATTGGAGAGTTTCTCTTCTTCCCACTGCCCCTTCTTTCGTTGGTACACTGGGATTACAAAAGCCCACCTCTGCTTCTGGCTTTTTAAAAATGGGGTCTGGGGATCTGAACTTGGGTACTAAGAATTGTGTGGCAAGTGCTTTATTCATTAACCTATCTCAAGAGCCCTACTTTATTACTTTGTAAATCTCAATACAGTATTTAATGGCCAGACTTGATTAGGGATAACTGGCTTTCTACATCCAAACACATCTGTAAATTTGGGTCTCCCTATCACATTATTCAAATACCTCTTCTGCACTGTCTACTAGTCTCAAAATAGTTTTGTGAAATAATTTTGAGGTTTTATCATTATAAAATGAGGATGGAGTATTTAAAATGGAAAAAAGGTGTACTATCTAACAGTTGTCAGTTAAATTCCTGCTCCTCAGAGGCCAAGTCATTTATGCATCTTATTTCTTTTTTGTGAAATCATAGACATATGCTATCTCTTCTTGTGATAACAAAACATGTAAGGGTGCATGCATGCGTGCGTGTGTGTGCCAAAAATAAATTTTAATTATCTTATTCATCATTCTCTACCCTTTTTAAAAATAGTATTTGTTTATTTAAAGCAGAGAGAGTGAGAAAGAGAGAAAAAAACAGGCATGCAAGGGCCTCTAGTCACCGCAATCAAACTCCAGATGCACATACCACTTTGTGCACCTGGATTTACGTGGGTACTGGGGTATCAAACTGCGGTCATTAGGCTTTGTAGGCAAGTGCCTTAACTGCTGAGCCATCCCTTCAGCCACTCTCTATTTTTTAAGACAAAGTCACTGAATCCAGAGCTCTCTTATTTGTCTAGACAAGGTGCTAGTGATCTATGAGGCTTCTGCGGCCTCTGCTTTCCCAGAAACGCACTCGTACCCGGCTTTGACATGGGTGCTGGGCAGCCACGCTTAGTTCCTGGAAGGCATTGTACCCACTGAGCTACCTCCCCGCACAATATGGAGCTTCGCATTGCATTTGACTTCTGTGCCTCTCACTTATTTTTTAACTACCCATCTGAAACTTTATGTATGTTTGTTCAAGAGGTATGCAGCATGGAAAGTTGAATTTGGGGTCCAATGTTATATTTTAGGGCTGTTGGGGGTCAATCAAAACCCACGCATTTAAAACTATGAGCTAGGCCTACATAAAGCCCATTTACAAAAGAAGATGTCCAGGACAGAATTAATTCTAGAAAGAAAAAAAAAAAAAGAATTGCTTAGAAATACCTACACATGAAGC
Source organism: Dipus sagitta (assembly GCA_036346955.1). Lineage (NCBI taxonomy): Eukaryota > Metazoa > Chordata > Mammalia > Rodentia > Dipodidae > Dipus > Dipus sagitta. The sequence goes on from CM070784.1 coordinate 40,508,151, forward strand.
CACAGCGGGTGGTAAAGAAAGGCAATTTTGAGTTTATAAAGAATCCATCACAATAATTTACCCAATCCTTGCCCACATATCTGGGACTCTTACATGACCCCTAGTGAGAAGGGAGATGTAATTTAAAGTGTGAATAGCTATTTTCTCTATATATTATATAAGGCATCAAGGTCCAGACCAACATTACTTGCTAACCCTTAAATTAGGCACAAAGGCAAAACAGAAATTTTCCCAGTTTAGCACACAGCACAGCATAGCTTGAAGTACATTGAAGGTTCCAGAAATACCGTGACAATGCTGACATTTTCACGTAGTGAAGTCATGTGTTGTGACAATAGAGGCTGCTGGAGGCAGCAGCAGGGGTGGGTGATGGTGGCGGTGCTGGGTAGAGGTAACTGGCAATGGATGCAGGTGCAGAGGAACACCAAACGATGGCGAATTGGGTCAGTTACAGATGTTGGACTCAGGAGCCTCAGTATACTTGGATATAGTCTTGGAACAGATATTTGGATTCTTAATGTGGCGTCTAGGGTTAGTGCAAACGCAACCAGGTGTAAACTGTTTTCTTGGTGACATAATAAGGAAGTGTTTTGAAACCAATTAAGTTCATGATGTTCATATTTCTGTAGGGACAGAAGGAAAGCTGAGGGGAGAAGGTAGACACCACATTGCCTCAGATGGACATAGCCAAATACATTAGCTCAAACTATCAAAATGAGCCTTTTGTACTTGCTTAGTCCCAGCTAGCTAGAGTAACATTGTTACGCACAATGTTTCTGATTTTATAATTAATTTTGGCATGTGTCTTATTTCATTATCTGTTGCCATGACAGAATACTGAAGACTTAATAACTTATAAACAAAGATGTTTAATGTGGCATGTGGACATGATAGCTGGGAAGCCCAAGATTGGTTCATCCAAGTCTCCTGGCTTCTGGTGAAGGGCCTCAATCTGTTTTAACTCTTGGCAAAAAAAAAAAAAAAAAAAAAGGCAAGAGCATAGAAGTGGAAGAGAGAGAACCCACAGGGCAACCTTGCTTCATGACAACCTGCTCTATGCAAGGAATCTAGTCCTGTGAGAGGGAGAACTCACTCATTTGGAAGATGGCATCGATCCATTCATGAGGGCTCCATGCCTGTGACCCCCAAACCTCCTCATTAAGGAATTTTCATTCTGAGGGAAGACACTCTAAACATAGAAACGGACATGTTATGTTAGATTATTAAAAATCTGATGTACGGTAAACTGTTTACTTGAAATACATCAGCCTCAATCAGCTGTCTTTTACTGCCAAAACCAAGAGTGAATTTAAATGCCTGAAGTCTTCCCCCTAAGCGAAGTGAGGACTCTTCTGGGGCGCAGCAGTGAGAGGAGGTGAGCAGCACGTGTGTGCAGAGGCCAGTCCATCTCAACGGGCACCACTTTATCTTCTTGCTTTTCTGAGTGCTTCTGTAATGTTTCGTCCAGTTCATCATAATTTCTTCTATTCCCTATGGACTGAACAAGAAAATTGCCAGATTAAATTTTACTATACAGGTTTCACTACATTATTAGTCTCTGAGGAGTGCACCCTTTGGCTTCAAGAACCCTTTACTCTCACATATTAACAACTTTACTCTTGACTTCAGAGACACATCATGTCAATTTCTTTGGAATACTGCCATAGTTTTAAAATAATAAATTGAAAGCCACAGAATCCAGGGATGCATCAGACCTTTCCCTTGACACTGACCAATATATTACTTACTTTTGCAGAAAACTTCACATGAATAAAGAATTTAAGTGAAAATTCAAAAATTCAAAAACAAATAGAATGTCAAATTAGATTTTATTTAAATATACTTTTTCAGTCTTAATTATACATATTTAAGTTGTCTACTTTCTGTTTAATATTTCTTACAAAAGAAATTTATATTCTCTCATTTCGTATTTGCACTATACAAATAAAAGTGTAAAGAACAGAGCACTCATTACTATGAGCCCCAAAGAACCATTTCTGTATTTTGTAGTAATTCTTTCAAAATTTTTTTACACTTTTAATTGCCTAGTTAATTGTTCAGTTAAAGTAAATCCTCTCATTAAAATATGCACATGTGCAGACTGGAAAGATAGCTAAGTGGCTAAGGAGCTTGCCTACTGGGGTTCAAATCCCCAGTACCCACGTAAGCCAGGTACACAAGGAGGCACATGCATGTGGAGTTTGTTTGCAGTGGCTAGAGGCCCTGGTGTGCCCATTCTGTCACTCTGTCTCTCTTTTCTTTCCTCTCTCTCTCTCTCTCTGTCTCTCTCTCTCTCTGTCTTTTCGATCCCTCCATATCTCTCTTTCTCAGATAAATAAAAATAAATAAAATATTTTTAAAATATGTTATTTTTAGTTATGATATATTAGGATGTCTTTTGTCTATTACAAATTCTTTAGAAATTTTTGTCTATTAAATTTTTATTATAAAGATTAAAAACTCAAACAATATTTTTTCAAAGACTTCTGCTTAAAAAATATGAAAATATCTATTCTTTTGCTTTGACTTTTTCCTATACCATTTCTTTTCATATTAGTTTTTTGTTGTTGGTGGTGGTGGTGTTTTTTCGAGGTTGGGTCTCACTCTGGCCCAGGCTGACCTGGAATTCGCTATGTGGTCTCAGGGTGGCCTTGAGCTCATGGCGATTTTCCTACCTCTGCCTCCTGAATGCTGGGATTAAAAGTGTGTGCCACCACACCTGGCTCATATTAGTTATTTAATTAACATATAAAATGATAAGTTTCATTATGGCATTTTCTTACATACTTTGTTTTGGGTGGGCTCCATCCCCTCATCCCCTTCTTCCCTCTTCTATCCCCTCTGCTACCCACTTGTTCCCCTCAGGAGCCTACTTCTGCTTAAAAGAACTTAAATGTAATAATCCTATCTACCTAAATTGACCATATTTTCCATTTGTTGAACATCTAATATTTGTACCTCTCCAATATATGTCTTATAATAATACTAAAATGGACAATACTTTTCGGTTATGGTACGTATTTCCTTGGGATGCTTTTCTAGGACATGAAATTTTACTGTAAAAGGTAGAAGTATTTTTATGTAATCCTGTGCCAAATTACTTTATAGTAAAACTGAAATGAATGACACTGTTGCTTGGCATACATATGAATGCCCCATTATCAACCTTGATTCTATTATTCACCTTGATTCTATCATGTAAGGAAAAACATGGTGTTTGCTAGTTTAATGGATTAAAAGTAGCATGATTGCTTGAATAATTTAAGTGGCAGTCAGTTTCGTAAGTTGACAATAAGGGTAAGTATTTCCATAAAAATATTCGCTGGATAGCTGAGGCAATTATAAAGGTGTTAACAATGGTGTTTGGGAAGTGCAGTCTTGTGGCAGTGTGTGAACTGAGGTGAGACACAATGAAATAAATACATAATTATACTGAAGCCACAAAAGGACACTGCAGAGCTCTGGTCAGACGTGCCTGCTAGAACCATGAAAGTTTTCCACTGCGATAGCAAATGTTCCTGGGGCAGTTCACAGAAGGGAAAGCGGAGACACGCTGGTCTGCTGCCAGAAAATCAGCTCCCAGACTCCAGTGCAGAGCCTCGGCCCTGAGCAGGTGAGCCGTCACTGAGGGACCTGGAAGAGACAGAGTTAGGCCCCTAGGGAATCCAAGAAGGCACAAGAGTGTACTCGTTGGATTTATGTCAACAGTGTGTTCACATGGGGGCTAAAACAGACTGATTTTTAAAAATGTGTAGACTGGAGAGATGGCTCAGTGGTTAAGATGCTTGGCTGCAATGAGAGATGCACAAAATGGCTTGTAAGTATGGAGTTCTTCTGCAATGACTAGAGGCCCTTGCAGGCCCATGCTTTCTCTCTCTGTCTCTCTTTCTTTCTCGCTCTCTCTCTCTGTATTTCTCTGTTTGCAAATAAATACATAAAATAAAAGACTTCTATAAAGAATGTGTGAAAAGAAAGCTTGCATAACTGGCTCTTTCATGTACCTCAACATAAGAAGATATGGAATGATGATTCTGGTCAGAATTGTGAGATAAAAATTTGGAAACCTGGAGTTCTTTATCCCCAAAGGTAACATAACAATGCTACCACAACATAAAATTTGTTCAGGCATGAATAACCAGACAATACTTAGGTCTTATATCTGTCTTGGAAGATTGTTTAATCACCTAAGTCTGAACACCAACAAAACAGTAGAAGAGAATCCTGTTTGAAAGTATTCCATATGTGTGTGTCTACATAAGCTGCATTTGGTGTCACTGCTGGATAACTTAATAGCTGGTGGCTAATTCCTCTAGAAATCACCCAAGCGAATGCCCCCTCCAAGTTTTCTGATTTTTTTTCAACAGCAGGGGTGCTCTGATATCCTGTTACTAACTGTAGAATGAGCCCTTTTGAAAAATGTTTTATTTATTATTATTTATTTATTTATTTGAAAGAGAGACAGATAGAGGCAGATAGACAAGAGAGCAAGAGAAAGAGAGAGAGAGAGAGAGAGAGAGAGAAAGGACATGCCAGAGTCTTAAGCCACTGCAAATGCCAGATATATGCACCACCTTGTGCATCTGGCTTACATAGGTCCTGGGGAATCGAACCTGGGTCCCTTGGCTTTGCAGGCAAAAGCCTTAACTGCTAAGCCATCTCTCCAGCCCAAGTTTTCTAATTTTTAAACATTTAATTTGAGCTTATACACACCATTTTAAAATTATGTGGATTTATCTTTTAAAAGCTTAAAATAAATGTGGAGTTATATTTATATTAATTCTGTCATTTGAGCATTTTAATTTTAATTTCCAAGTTTATGAGGGTTTTTCCCCCCATAGGAACAAATTTGGTAAGTCATTTTAGTGAGTTGTGGGAGGAGACAGAGTACCCAGAACCCACCCATACAGTGCATTTTCAAAGTAGCCCTTGTGCTTGGTGATCAAATCGCAGAGTCCTCATAACCTGAGTGCTGTTTATTCAACCTACAGGCATAAAAGGATGTGTGCACTGTGTCTGTGAAGGAACACAGGCAGCTCCTTTCTAGGCTGGTATTTCCGTCACAGAACTTGATATCCAGGCAGGCAGACACATAAAGGGTTTTCCTCACCTTTGTACAAGAACAGCAGCTGAGTTAGGGTTTGTTCAAGTAATGGAATCTTGACTTCAGAACATTATCTTTGACACACAGGCTGGATGGAGGCTCTATTTTTATCAGTGTCGCAACTCCAACAACAAAATACTCCAGCTAACAGTTAGTGACAGGTAAATCACTTAAACACAATTGTACAGAAAGTTCTTCTCAGTTGTCATTATCTTTCCTAATAGTAATACCAAAACCTGTCCATTTTCATGATTCATGAAATCACTCTTTAGTGGTATATAAAACATGTACTGCCTGTCAAGATTTTCAAATTTTATAGTACTTATAAATGAGAGGGAGAAAAAGTTCCCTCGCCTCTTCTCACCAGATAAGGAAATGGCAGCTCAAGTTTAGGCTCTTCATAAAAACATTTTTAAAAAAATGGATGACCACAAATGATAGAAGTGGTTTCTTTTGTTTCTTTTTTAACAATAACAACAGCTTCTGAGTTCATGTGCCATATTTTACAAGAGAATTTCTGGAGTGAGTTCAGTCAGAACAAGGAAAGATGTGAACTTTTTCAACCACACAACTGTCTCCCATGATTTTTACCAATGTATCATCTTATTATCTTCTTATGCAAAGCATGGCCAAAATGCATGTTGGACCAGTGTATGGAGAATAACCTGATTCATAGTTACCACTCACACACAAGAGGAAATAGCAGAGACAGCCATCCAAATGACCGCCTCAGAAAGGTCTGCCAGCCTTTAAACTGCAGTTGGTCGGCTCTGCTGAACTTCATTCTGACTTGATTATACATCAATTTCTCTTCTCTATCCTATAGATTTCAAGATCAATAAGATTAACAGCTTAGTTGTAAGGAGAATATAGTTTGATCATCAGCAACAGGTGTATGGATAAATAATTGTGCTAGGATATTATAGTGACATAAAAAGTGTGCAAATTCTATCCTAATGCTATGTCAAAATGCATGCTTCTCTTAACTCTGCTGGGAAGTACATGTGATCAGACAAGGGCAGAGGGTGCATCGCTTCGCGTGACTTGCTGCCTCTGCCGGGACAATCTTGTGTGACTGCAAGAGGTACAAATTCCGAGTATTGTTTTGAAAGGAGGGGGCAGGCATGGGGTGGTAGTTTGAATGGATGTCCCCTAATAGATTCAAGAGTTTATTAAAGCTTGTAACTTAGATCTGCAGCCCTGGCTGGAGGAGGTGTTACTCGGGGTGGATCTGGATTCCAGCTGGAAGGGATGCAGAGCGCTGGAGCTCTGCCTGGGGCTCGGGGAGCGTGCTTGCGTGCGGCGCTGGTGGTGGTCTTCCTCTCTGCGTGGATCCTTGAAAAGGGGCCAGCTTCTTCTGCCATTGTGGAACTTCCCCTGGATCTGTAAGCTTCAATAAATCCCTTCTTCCCATAACTTGTGCCTGGTTTGGAAGTTAATCCCAGTAACGCGCATCTGGCTACAACAGATGGCAATTCCCTTTTAAAGGCAGGTGAGCAAGGCCCAGTCATAAAACTCGGAAGGTGGAATGTAAGTGGCAGAAGACAACCACTGACTTTGAACAAAAACACTCGTGCAGTCACGCATGCATTTTGTTTTAGTAAGAAACTGAACTAAAAGTTAGAGATGAAGGAAAAAGGAGAGTCAGGTCACAAGGCACTTCCCCTAAAATGTATGGGAAACTTGCAAAGAGGTTACTAGCTGAGAGAATTAAATGACCAAAAGAATTAGAAATGACATGGCATTATGAAAAGATTAATGTTGGAAGTCAATGTGAAGGGAAGTATCTGGGAAGATTCCTAGGAATCTGACTTGGGAACTGCATGCGTGGTCTTATTTACAAGCCAGCAAAGTGGGAATAAAAGCCGGGGGTGGTGGCACACGCCTTTAATTTCAGCACTCAGGAGGCAGAGGTAGGAGGATTGCCTTGAGTTCGAGGCCACCCTGAGACTCCATAGTGGATTCCAGGTCAGCCTTGGCTAGAGTGAGACCCTACCTCAAAAAAAAAAAAAAAAAAAAAAAAAAAAACCTGCCTATTCAGGAATATGGTAACTTAATTCGTGAATACATTAAGCAGGCTATGGCATACCCAGGTAGAGGTGTTTTTGTTTTTATTCATACTTCAAAATAATTGTTTATTTTTATGAAACTTATGCTTTTGAAAACAGTAAAGCTATATTGAAAGCATTATTTCTGAATTGTGATAAGTACCATTTTAAAATATTTTCTCTGGGAATGTATAACAATATTTCTTACGCTATCAAAACTGATCTAACTTTAACTGCATTAAGTCAACTCAAAAATATTTGTTCTAAGCTTTCTAATAACATATGGAATATACTACTAGGGAAGTAGAAATGCACAAATGATCATGAAATAATCCTTGGAGGCTGGGGAGATTTCTCAGCAAGTAAAAATGCTTTCTGTGCAAGCACAACGACCTGAGTTTGATTCCTGAAACCCACGCAAAAATCCAGGCATAAGCACAAGCAGAGGAATCACTGGGGCTTCCTTGTCAGCCAGTCTAACAAAACCCAGGGAAATAAAGTGGAAAAGTAAGAGGTGAGGACCCTGATACCTTCCTGCAGCCTCTGCACATGAGACATGTACATGTACAAGTAGCATACAGAGAGAGAGAAATAATCTTGGCTCTCAGATGGCTTGTCATATAGTGGAATGGAGGATGGAAGCAGATTAATTGAAGATTCAGTGTAGTAAGAACTAAGAGGGGCTTGGAAGTCACCGAGGAGCAGAGCCAAGGGTAGGTGACAAGTGAGCTAAAGGTCCTCTGGCCACAGAGATAGAGATAAAATTTTCTGAGCAATTCATACCCAAGTAGTAGGTGGTGGAGAAACACCAGGCTCTTGATCCTGATTCCAATATTCTGCCTTTCCAGAGGGAGGCTTGGTTTGCCAGCAGCATACATTATGAGTAGGCTCGTCTAGAATGCATGTCCCACCAGAGGACCATTTTCTCACATTATGCCATCAGACTCCCCTTTAGCTTAATTCCCAGAGTTCACATCTGTTTGCCCCATCTTCACAGGTATTTTATTGGAAGATTTATAAAGGATGCTTTTAAAATACCAATTATTGTATAAATAATGTTTGGCTTTAAGGCATATTTCTTCAGAAAAAATCATGCAGAGAAAAATAATTGTAGAAAACATAAAAGATAGGTTCATAGGACAACATTTTAATTAAACATTTCATGCTATCAATTAAAAAGAAAAAATGTATGGTCAAATATTTTCAAAAACATGTTGATATTATGTATAAGTAATAATCTTTCAAATCCACGAGAAAGAACTAAATATCACTTTATAGAAAAATATGCCAAGGGGTTTGACTCATTGCAATATTTGTTGCATAGAGAAATGGATGAGTAATAGGATCATAAATTGAGATGGGGAATACTAGAAGGCAGCAAGAGTCACAGGAGGAAATGATTAATTAAGCTTTGCTCTCGATTTAAGATGCAGATGCTGGATTCTTCAGTTACAGTTCTACTCTCAAGCAGGATTCATGAATCCCCCCCCCCCAAAAGGCCCAAAGTTCTATGAGGCTGTGGTTAATTGTGAAAACTTTCTACACTTAGAATGATAGAAAAGCACAAAGTGGTATCACTGAAAAGGTCAAGAAAAAACTGGAAATGACTACAAAAATAAAAACCAGAAGAGCACCTCAAAGAGAAGTGGAGAGAACAGTCACAGACAAATAGTGAGACAGGCACAGCCGATCATAGGGGTCCACGCAGCTCCATCTGTGTGCAAGGAAGGACTGAACAGGTCCCAGAGTCTACAGGCACCAACGACCTCCATGGTTCAATCCTGTTGTGACGTAGGATGGTGATGGAGCTTTCATGGAAAGGGAAAGGAAACTATGCACAATGTTTTATGCAGAATATGGCTTCAAACAAATATGGAAAATGCCTTGCAAAGATATATCCTGAAATATTAATAATTCTGTCTGAAATCAAGAAAATTTTGTGCTTCACTATATTATTTTAAAGTCCACATATCACATGAAATAGTTCAAAACCCATAAGTGTTTATACAAAAAGGCAAGGTGAATAACATTCCTATGGGTCAGCACTAGGCATAAATAAATCAGATAAAACGTGAATGGTCTATAGTAAAAGAGTAACCATGTTGCTAAGAATAAAGATTTAAATAAGAGAAAAAAATAAATAATAAAAAGTGGGACAAAGAACAGTACATATAACTGGAAAACTACTTTGGCAATTATGATGTCATATCTTTCCAAGAAAGCTGAGTTACCTTACAGCAGAGCTCTCATTCTGCTCTTACCCCGGTGAGAAGAACACAGGGTTTCAACCATGATTCCCTCTACTACTGTGTAAAATTACATATGGAATTTTCAATTCAAAAAGAAAAATAATGGCATTATGGTGAAAAAAGCTAGACAATGACATTCTCTTGAACATTCCAAATGAATATATAATTTTAAGTAAATATTGTTTAAAGTAATAAAGCTACCTATTGACATAGAATAAAATGTCTTGAGGTGAGTGATATGGAATATATTAACTAGGCATAAAAAATATAGCAGACCCAAGCATTGAAATAATTGACCCAAGAATTTGTTCCTATAAAATAAAAAAAAAAACCTTTAGAAAATGTATAAAAATAAAAAATCAGATATTTTATAGCTGAATGCATCTGACATTAGCATTTTGTATATCTGGATATTAACAGCACCCAGAGAAAAACAATAATGTAAGGACACTAAACTAATCACTTTCATCAAGCAGTTATTATTTCCTTTCTCTCATCATCTGAATAACTGTGAAACATATTAATCAGCCTGCTCATGGATTTCAGAAAAAGTGGTTCATTATCTGTTCTATTAATAGGTGTTGAGTTTTTGAATAAAGAGCTAGATGTTCAGAATGATGAATATTTAAATGTGTTGCTTCTCAGATGAAACCAAGACCGAATAATAAAATAGGAGAAAGTGTTTTGAAAACAAGAGATGTCCATTTATTTCAACATTATCCAGGACCGTTCCTGGGTCTCATGTATGCCATGCCATTCTGAAACATTTCCCATCAAATGCCATACCCCTGAAGGAGAGCCAAGTAGTGGTCACAGGATGTGGCCAGGAAGAAAGGGCACACACTAGGTCAAAGGCTACAATGAAGCCAATGCAGAGAAGGGCAAATACCACCGGCAAGAGAGTGACAGTGTTGTGCTAGGGGTCTGCTACACAAGGACTGGATGGATGTTAATTGTACGGTGAGAATGGATAAGGTTTCTACAATACTGTTCACTCGTTTCACCATTCTAGCCATTTTGCTGTAAGCATTTATTATAGCAACATGATTTAGTTTTGATTTGGTTTACATTGACTTTGTTTTATATGTCTACTCTGTAACCCAGACTGACTTTGAACTCATGACCTGACTCCATCTCCAGAGGGCTTGGATGCCTGACCCAACTCTAACATGATTCCTTAAATATACACAATAATTGGTTTTTTAATCCCCAATAGACATATACCTATAATCACAGACCTCATCTCAGGAAGGAAAGTTGGGGGGATAACAGGTGAGAGTCCCACATCATTAGACCCTAACTCAAATATGTAAGCTTCAAAATAAACAAAAACCCACCAACAACAAAAATTCCTCATTTCCTCATCTTCCTCACCTCTTTCCTTGAAAATTACTAACCAAATGTGTCTCAAACTATTTAATTTTGCTAGGAATGCAACAATTGTTGCATTTTAAAGTCTGCTTTTAATATTGTTTTACTGACAATTTTTATAACTAATCATAATCTCCTACCATTACTTTCTCTTGACTCCCTCCCTATTCCCCTCCGTTGGTTACTATCAAACCATAGCTGTATCAGCCTGCACATTACAAAGAGAATTGGATACTCATTACTATTCTATAATCTGACAGTTATTAAATTTCCCCACTCATTAAAGTATGTCTACACTGACAATTAAGTTTATAAACACCCTACCTCCTCCGTCTAAAATCTAAAACTACAACAGAACAAGAAAAACTCAGCAGCCCAAACAAACAGAAGAACAAAGGCTGTCCTGCGCACCTGTGTCTTATTAATTAGTGAAGAAAAAGAAATTAACACACACATGGAGGCCACTGGAGTGGTGGCTTTGATCGTGTCACAAAAGACACTGGACTGTGCCCTGTGCTGGTGCAGCTCTTGTGGCACAGAGATGAAGGAAGGCAGGGCTGTCGTATTGTCTCCTTCGCGTTTGCCATGCGTATGACTTCCTCTCTGCTGACACGTGAGAATAAACAGCTATTACCAGAAAATACCAAAGGAAGCCGGGCGTGGTGGCGCATGTCTTTAATCCCAGCACTTGGGAGGCAGAGGCAGGAGGATCTCCGTGATTTCGAGGCCACCCTGAGACTACATAGACTACATAGTGAATTCCAGGTCAGCCTGAGCTAGAGCAAGACCCTACCTTGAAAAATCAAAAAAAAAAAAAAAGAAAAAGAAGGAAGGAAAGAAAGAGAGAGAGAGAGAGAAAGAGAGAAAGAAAGAAAGAAAGAAAGAAAGGAAGGAAGGAAGGAAGGAAGGAAGGAAGGAAGGAAGGAAGGAAGGAAGGAAGAAAGGAAGAGGGAAAGGAAATAGCAAGGTTCTGGGACTTACTGCTCAGTAACTTCTCAACCTGTACTACTCTCTATTTTTGTGGCATCTGAAACAAACAGGAAAACTAGAGTTGTTCTTCATCCTCAGAGTTAAATTCTTAAACATTTAAACATTTTCAAATGTTTGAATTGTGAAGCTATGAATCTGTCATGAAATCAAGGGAATTTAAAAAAAATTCACAAACTATTAGAAGTTTTAGAAGGGGAAATATGCTACATTACATTGATTATGATATGATTAGAATACACACATATATAAAAAATGTTGGGCTGGACAGATGGCTTAGCGGTTAAGAGCTTGCCTGTGAAGCCTAAGGACCCTAGTTTGAGGCTAATTCCCCAGGACCCACGTTAGCCAGATGCACAAGGGGGCGCACGCGTCTGGAGTACATTTGCAGTGGGTGGAGGACCTGGCGTGCCCATTCTCTCTCTCTCTCTCTCTCTCTCTCTCCCTCTCCCTCTTTCTGTGTGTCTGTCGCTCTCAAATAAATAAATAAAAATAATTCTTTTTTTAAAAAATGTCAATTTCCTTAAAAAAAAAAAAAATAAAACAGGCTTCTAAGGCATCAGATACTGCTATAGTTCAAATCTAAGGTTCATCTGTTCGGTAAAGGTGTGGTTCCCCCAGACTGATGTCATTAGGAGGTGACGTAACCTTCAAGAAATGGGTCCTGCCGAGTGTAGTAGCGCATGCCTTTGATCCCAGCACTCGGGAGACAGAGATAGGAGGGTCACCACAAGTTCGAGGCCATCCTGAGACTACCAAGTGTATTCCAGGTCAGCCTGGGCTAGCGTGAAACCCTACCTCAAGAAAAAAAAAAAAAGAAAAAAAAACAAGAAAAAGAAATGGGGTCCAGGACTGGGAGGTAGCTCAGTGGTTAAAGATGCTTCCTTACTCTCCGTTGGAGAATCTGCTTCTCTTTTTCAGATAGATGCAGATCCTAAGGAGAGAGCCACACCATCATACCTCAAAAGGGCCCCAGCTGAAACTAAGAAAAATTGGAGAAACAAGCAAGGGGGCTGTTTTCCTGATGAACCGGATACCAGCACAAGGGGGAAGGAGATCAGCACAGAGAAAAATCAACTCCTACCAAATCAGAGAGCCAGAGCCTCAGAGGCCCCCAACACCTCATCACTGAAGCAGACCAAAAATGAACCCAACATGGCTCAGGGAAATTTTGCGGAAGAGGGGGCGGAAAGAATGTCAGAGCCACATGTTGGGTCATGATATGCAGAGACATTTAGCTTACCCATAACTGTGGGCTAACTCCACAATGCATGACCCATATACCTCAACAAGGAGGGGCCAAGGGGAGGGGGTAGGTCATGGATGAGCCTAATAATGGTACCAAACTGACTGTATTTGCTGAATACAAAACTAACTAATAAAGAAAAAATAAATAAATAAATAAATAAGATGCTTCCTTGCAGCCCAGGTTCAGTTCTCTGGTCTGGGTCTAATTCCCCAGTACCCACATAAAGCCAGATGCACAAGGTAGTGTGTGTGTGTAGACTTTGTAGTGGCAAGAGACCTGACACATTTCTCCTTCGCTCCATCCTTCCCTCTCTCAAGCTCTCTTAATTAAATAAATAAGAAAATTTTAATAAGAGATAAGAAGTTCTAGTGGGTTGAAGTTAGGTATTTAGAGATGTGTCTTCAAATGAGTTATTGGTTCCACAGCCCGGACCTACTCTTCTTCCTTTTGTTGCCTAGTTGCTATGAAGTAAGCACATGCTCCATGGTAACTACCCAGGATGAACTTGTAAAACTAAACCAAAATAAACCTTCCTCTCTCATTACGTTGATTATCTCGGATATTTTGTCATAGTAACAAAAGCTGTCCAATACGGACATAGCACGCCTAAGACATAAATATCAAAAGAACAACATCCAGATTCATTCATCTGGTAGGAACATTATTTATTTCCTCTCTCTTCTTTCTGTTTTTAGGGACACAGGAGCTGTGACTCAAGAAACTATTTCACTTGGACCCTTTCCTTTATGCCACCAAGATAATTGAAGCCTTCTCTTGTTCTATAGCAAGGTTTCTCAGTGTGAGCACCACGACATTTTAGTCCAATTATCCCTTGCATGTGAGCTAACTTCTGCATTGCAGCAAGTTCATGAGAAGCTTTGACCTCTTTTCACTAGATGACAGTAGGATCCCTAATGCCACTGTGGCAACCTAGAGTTATCTCCAGGCCTTGCCTCTGGGGGCAGTATGACCCTGGGTTACAAACTGCCGCACTCCACCTTCCCGGTGTAAATCAGTTCACGGTTTTCTCAGTTTAATGGCTCTAGGACATGTTTAGCATTTCTATGACATACGCAAATCCAATCAAGACAAAGGGGAAAAGAAGGAACTTCTGATGGGCGCCTGGACACAAGAGCAGTAGGAACATGGCATGATTATTATGGGAAAATTTAACCATAGTGAAAAACAAAGAGAATTTGAATTCAAGGTTCTCATTGTTGAATAAAGAGGAATCTTTGGTCTATAAAACCAAAAGTTCCTTTTCAGTATCTACTCAGTTAATATAATTCAGTCATGAGCAAGAAGAAAAATGCATTCCAATAATTTACTTTTTTTTTTCTTTAAGTAGAGACTTGCTCCAGCCCAAGTGGACCTGGAATTCACTATGTAGTCTTAAGGTAGCCTTGAATTCATAGTGATCCTCCTACCTCGGCCTCCAGAGTGCTGGGATTAAAGGCGTGCACCACCATGCCCTACTAATTTACTTGTTTTTAAAGTTTATGTGGGTAAGAGCTTTGTGATGATGATTAAATAATCACTGATATCACAGCCACTTTGAAGCTGAATAAAATTCTAAAAATACAAACCCATCTAAGAGGACTGATGACTGCACAATTAATATTTCTATTTTTATCATTTGTGTTTAGTGGGAAATAATTATTTCTATATCATTATGTATGCTTCAGATTATAAGCTCACTACTTTAATGGATTTTAGCACATGTGTATTTAATCTTCATGACCCTCAGCTTCTGATCCAGGCAGCAGGACTTAAGTTGGGTAAGTAAATGAGTGAGGTGGTGAACATACAATCTCTGGGAATCCTGCTCACGGTTCTGACTCGGTGGTTCGGGGCAGATCCTGAGGCCCTGCCTGTCTCGGCTCCCAGTTGCCACTGCCATCCTGGTGCATAAGCAAGTCTTTGAGAGCAAGTCCCTCCACCCTTCACTCGAAACCTTGCTTCAGGCCTCTGCACGAGTATCACAGTGCTGCCCCAGTTGTGAAGAAGGAAAACATACAATTTTAGATTCCGATTTCAGACATAATAACACTTCTCAGCAAAAGATGTCAGCAGAACTTAAAGCCTTCCATCAGGAAAAGACCAAACAAGAGAAGGCGGCATTCCGGGTGAGCACCACCACCCAAGGCAGGCCAGGCAAGGGAGCCCCTGAGGCACGCTCATCTCAGACCTCCCACGGGAGGAGCCATGCCTCTTGGACTCGGCAAACGTCACCATTCTCGCTCAAGCCACAGTCCAGCACACGTTAGCAACCCATAGAAGACACAAGCAAGACAGACCATCAGTGTGCTAACCTGGAAGAGAACACCAATTCCTGACGGGCTTCATGCACTGCTGCAGACAACCCAATGCACGCAGTTACACAGCCCACATGGACACTGAAGTACGTGTTTTCTCCAAGTGCTATTTTCACCACATTCCAAGGTACGTAACTATGACAACTACTGCATAAAACATGCTACTGCGGAAATATAACAATAATTAACTATAAAATATATATAATATGTGTGTAATAAGACATTATATAAAACAGTGCCCAGCAAATTCCTTCACTATTGGAATCCAGAAGTGGTGTTTAGGCAGCACCTCTGAACCTCAACTCTTGAGGTTCTGTCTTAGTGTGTGTCATGTCTTACTAAGAACCTCAGTAATACAACACATGTAAAAGTGTGAAAGAAAAACCCAATTTTACATGCCTATGTATTATTTTCCCAATTATTATTTGTTATTAACATGAAGCAAAATACCATTAACATAAAAAATACGTTAAATTAATTCTAGTGTTGTCTGGCTACCAATAGAACATGGTAGACACGTCCTTTTTTTTTTTTTTCTTTTCTTGGTATCCTTGCCTGAATTTCCTTGCCTGAAGTTTGGGTGAAGGTGTGTACACAGTGGAATATAGACCAAGAATAATAAGAAGCAGAAAGGGGTAGAGAAAAGAGAGACACATTTAAGGGCACGTCCAGGAAATGTAACTGAATTCTATTTTCTGATGTGTGTAGATGGTTTCACCTTTTATTTCAAAGAGGATTACATAGCCGTAATTTTCCTAGAGAAGGGTGGGCTGAGTGGGAGAGCCCAGCACTGTTTGTGTAACGGTCTCAAAACCACAGCTCCCACTCACCCTGAGCCCGTTCCCTGTTCTGTAAAAGAAGGAGACCGGACAAGGTGATTCCTAAAGTAGCTCTCAATTCCATAATTGCATAATTTTATGGCCTTTCAAAATGAGAAAAATGTGTGTGATAATGAATCCTTTCTACACATCATGTCAATAGGACATGATTAAATAATAAATGTCATCGTCAGGTACGTAGTGTAATCTTTTACAGTGCATAATAGACAAACATCGTTTTAAGCCTCCACAGATACTAATGTTTTTTTAAAAAAATGTTTCTCTTATGCAGCCAATAAGAATAATTCATTCCTAGACATTTTCTGTCAGTACTCCCTGTGACCTTGTTACAATCTAGCTTATCCAGCACAGAAATACAAGTATTGGATACATAAAAACCTAAAAATTAATCTGAACTTTATACTGAAAGAAAAGATAACAAATTTAAAGCTCAAGTTTCTGTCACCTTAGTTTTTTTTTAAGTTCTTAATCATAATGTGTTAATTTTTTGGAAGCAAACTAACCTTTCATTAATTTATTTTAATATAATGTCATGATGTTTTATAGAAAGAGTTTCTGATATCACAAAGCATTATTAAAGTGCATTCAGTTAAGGGAGAAACTCGGAATGGACACACTTGGCCACGCACGTCCTAAGTGAACTTAATGTGATGGCATATCTTTCTCGTTCTGTGTGTATTCCTTATCATCACTCCTCCACCGTGAACACTCTGACATCTCGTTAGCCTCTGCATGGCTGGGAAAGTGTGCTGACTTGTACCAGGCTGCCACTGCAGCAACATCTAACCTGGTCAAGATGTACCCACTTTTATTTTCCTTCTTCGGTCTTCATGGATATTTCAAATCCCCAAGTATCTGAACTTCTCGGGCACATTAGTGAAAGTTTTGGGGTCCTGAAACTGCAGACTTCTAAACTCTTACATTCTGCACCCAATCCACCTTGGAGAAAGGGCAACAGTTGTTCAAACCTGAAATGACCTAGAGGATGTCCATTGACAGTCACAGAAATGAGTAGAATTCCACATTCTTGACTAAACTTAGGAGTTTTCTTTTCTACTTTATGGTCACATTCTAAAGGTCATCCCATAAGGACATCATGATGCCCCTTCATAATGCAGATATCTGGATTGACTATTAATATCACTAGCATGTATTTTCAGTATTTAGTAGTAACCATTATGCAGAGACAAATAAGAAGGAGATTGTTGGTTCCAGCTCACACACAAGTCTATACATCTGTAGCTAGGATCCACATATGAGAGAGAACATGTGATGATTGGCTTTCAGGGACTGGGTTACCTGTAGCAGAGGCCCATAAGCTAGAAAAAGGCTATAAGGGAGGGAGGAGAGAGAAGGTCTTAAGTGGATGGTATTGTATATATGTAAGTAGAAGACAGATTACAGGGAGGGGAAAGGCCTAAGCGAGGTCAGGGGAAGAGATTGTATAAAAGAAGCAGCGGGCGGGGGGGGGGAGGGATGGTCAATCAAAATTCAAGATATTCTGAATAAGACATATGAAAATCTACTTTCTTGAATAATAGCACATCCAGAAGCCATAGGTTGTTACTAGAAAATTTTCATTGCCAGGGATGGATACCTTCCAGTGAGTTGTTGGCCAGGGAGGTCCCTGTTGCCTTCATAACATTATAGGCTATTGCGAAGGCCCTTGGTTTCCCATGAGAAAGAGATGGTAAGACCCTATTGCTGAAGGCCTCATATGCCTGAGTGGCAAAGTCACTGAGAAATCAAGCTGGTGCTGAGCAGAAAACTTTCTCCCTATAGCCCAGCCAACTGAAAGCTGGAAAAAGCTGCACTGCATGCAGCCTTATGGGAGACAAAAGTCATCAGCGGTGAAATCAGTGGACACTGGAAACCTCAAGTTTGGCCAGACAGAGCGCAACAGTGGCATGTCTGCTCTGGGGGAAACCAACTGCTCTTTAATTAGACTGAAGGACCACTCTATGGAAGGGAATACATGCCTGGTACTAAAAACCTAATCAAAAGCCTATGGCAGAGGAGGTCATGAGCCTCAGGGGTATAAAGCCTGCTGTTATCGGGATAAATGCATATATTACTCTCACCAATTTCCCTGAAAGTACTACACTTAATGTTCATATTCATATATTGATGCTACTCTCACTTCTAGTTGGAGAAGCTTCTCTTTTCAGATGGTGATGACCACTGGGATGACCTAAAAGGCAACACAGTGCTGAGAAGAAGGGATGGAGGAGTGTCCAGCACTGAAACATCTCACACCCTCCAAGGCTCAGGGTCCATTGTGGAAGGGGTGGCAGAAAGAATGTAAGAGCCAAAGGAAGGGTATCACTCCCTACATGAAACTGTCTGGTGCCGGGCGTGGTGGCGCACGCCTTTAATCCCAGCACTCGGGAGGCAGAGGTGGGAGGATTGCCGTGAGTTCGAGGCCACCCTGAGACTACATAGTGAATTCCAGGTCAGCCTGGGCTAGAGTGAGACCCTACCTCAAAAAAAAAAAAAACTGTCTGGACAGAATTTTGCCTCAATATCCAAGACCTCACAGTGCCTAGTAATACCTACACAGGATCCTCATAATAAGAGAAAAAGATGATGACATGAAATTAAAAGAGAGACTAATGGAGAGAGGGAGGGGATATGACAGAGAGCAGAGTAATAAAGGGGAAAGCGGGGGAGGGGAGCGAAATACCATGGTTTGTTTCCTGTAAGTATAGAAGTTGTCAATATATATATATATATATATATATATATATATTATAAAAAGAAATAGAAGATAATTAAGTACCCTTTTCTGCTCATATGAATTTTATGAGAAGGAGTTGGTTTTCATTTCTATCATCACAATCTCAATTTGTACTTCACTTCAGCTATGGAATCATCATTTTAGGGTTGAGAGTACCTGAAGGCACATATGTATTTCTCAGATTATCCCATTAAAAAAGAAAAGAAATGAGAATTCTCTAACTCCATTTACAAAACCAACAATGCAATAATAGCAAGCAAGAAAGACAACATACATGTAAAAATGTTTAATAAAACATTTACAAACTGAATTCAAGAACATATTTAAAAAGATTATTTCAATCAAATTGGCTTAATTCCAGACATGCATAAATGGTTCAACATATGGAAATCAGTTAATATAATACATCACAAAGATAGATTGACTAAAGGACAAAAACCACATGATCATCTTAAAAGATGCAGGAAAAGCCTTTGACAAATTCCAACATCCCTTATTGATAAAGTCCTAGGAACAAGTAGAGAGGGAAGGAACATCTCAACATAATAAAAGCTATAAATGGTAAACCTGTCCCCAAATCATACTATATGAAGAAAAATATTGAAATAATTCACTAAGATCAGGATTAACATAAGGGTTCCACTCTTTCAACTCCTCTTCAGTGTACTACATACACTCCTATTTCAAGTCTTAACTACAGTGACGGGGCAAGAGAAAGAAAATAACAGATAGGAATGAAAAAAGTCAAAATACTCTTCTTTACAAATGACAAGCTTTTATACATAACATAACAGAACATAAAATCTCCATCTAGAACCATCATATACTTTATAACTCTCTACGTCCTGCATCCTAATGCTTCCAAAACCAGAACCAAGAAGGTGACACTTCTTCCAGAGGGGATGAATTCCAACTTTGAGGAGCAGGAAACTTCTTTAGCATTCATCCTTCACATGCCTTCTTTCAAAAGATGCACACTCTGCAAGGCATGGTGGCACACTCCTTTAGTGCCAGCATTCGGGAGGCTGAGCTACGAGGGACACCATGAGTTCAAGGCCAGTGTGGGATACAGAGTGAGTTCTAGGTCAGCCTGGGCTATAGTGAGACCCTGCATGAAAAGGGGAAAAAAAAAAAGAACGAGCACTCTTGCCAGCCTGAGACTTCGGAGGGTTGGATCTTGCTCTTGGGCACCTTTCCTATTGTCTCAGTGCAGAACAGCCAGCCCATCCTCAACAGTGGAAATCTCTCTGACAACCACAATGAAATGGCTGCAGGCTATGGGACCTGAGACCTGTGTACATTTCTTCCCTATGCCAAACTTTGCATCTTTCATATACTTCTGCTCTGTAATTTCCTTCACCAAACACACAAGTCCATTACTTCTGAATTCAACTTTGCTCAAGTTCTCAGGACATGGACAGAACTTGGCGAGCCTCCTTTACCAGAACATCACATGGAACGTCTCTAGCTCAGTTCCAGATAAAGTCTCTTTTCACCCTACCTCAAAAAAAAATTTACATAGTCTGCTTTTAGAGAAAGTTTCATGGGATGCTAAGAATTATATTCTAAAGTATAGTATTTTAGTGAAATATTTAGATGTCTGATTGCCCTTTAACTATATCAGTTAATTCTGATATTTCTTTATTATTTTTTTTTTGTCCAGAGAACATAACTATTTGTGAGACTAGGGCACTGAAGTCACTCACCGTTACTGTGTAGAGATCAATCTGGGTGAAACTGCATGCCATTATAAGGTGACATATTTCAAACTATAGGATTAATGAATCATTGCCAAAATTGATATGCAGTGAACTGTTTTATCTCTTTTGACTGACTTTGAAGTCTAGTTTGTCAGAAATTAGAATTGCTACATTTGTTTGTATTCTATGATCAGCTAGGATTATCTTTTTCCATTCTTTCACTCCAAGCCCATATTGGTTTTTCTTCACCAGTGAGGCTGTTTCAAAACTAAAAGAAGTGTCTGTTTTTTAGTCCAATATGCTACTCTATGTTCTCCTATTGCAGAATAGAGTCAATTGACATTTAGAGTAATTTTTCAAAAGTATGTGTTATTCCCTGTTATTTTGCTGTTTTTATGTTTGTATTTCCCTAAAACTCTACATAATTTACTGGTCTAATGTGGTTTATTATCTCTGGTGGCCTCACAGGTATGCTGCTGTCCTGTTTTAAATGTCAAATGTCCCCTATAGACTTGTGTTGGAAGGGTTGGTTCCCAGCTAATTGCACTATTTTGGAAGGCTGTGAAACCTTTAGAACATGAAGCTTTACTGGAAGAAATGTCTAAATAGAGGTGAGTCTTGAGGTTTTAGGGTCTGGCTCGACCACCTGTTCCCACTCTGCTTCCTGACTGTGCATGCAGTGTGACCAGCTGGTCTCCTCTTCCCGCCCACCATGTCTTCCTCAATTTGATGGACTGAATCCTCTGGTACTATAAGCCCAAATAAACCCTTTCTTTCCATAAGCTGCTTCTTGTCATATATTTGGTCACAATAAGGAGAAAAGTAACTAATGTAGTTCAATTCCTTTGAATAACATCTGTAGTGCGAGAATAAGCCTTGTTTTGTATTAAAATATGTGGTCTGCTTTAGAGTAAGTTTCATGGGCTGCTAAGAACATATATTCTGAAGTATTTTAGCAAAATGTTATTTAGATGTCTGACTTCCTTTAACTATATCAGTTAAGTCTGATATCACTTTGTTTCATTTTCGTTCAGAGAACATAGCTACTTGTGACAATAGGCCACCTAAATCACTCACTGTTATTATGTAGAGGGTAATCTGGGTGAAGTTGGGTGTGCCAATATGAGTTCCATTAATTTAATTTTTTAACTATTTAATTTAATTTAATTAATTAATTTATTTATTTATTTGCAAGCAGAGAGAGAGGGGAGACAGACAGAGAGAGAATGGGCATGCCAGCACCTCTGGCCACTGCAAACGAACACCAGATGCATGCGTCCCCTTGTGCATCTGGCTTATGTGGGTCCTGGAGAATCGAACCTTGGTCCTTTGGCTTCACAGGCAACACTTGACTTTCTCCTTTGATTACAAAGAGCAGCAGCTTGGATAGCACCTTCTGGCATGATAAAAGCTAGCCATCAGAAAGGACTCTCCCAGGTTGGTTTCTTTACATTCTGCAACTAAAACATGCAATGACTTCAAGATTATACCATCAGTTTTGTTTGGTAACCAAGAGCAATGGAAATAGCCAATATTGTTTTAGAGGCCCCTGTGGCCACCTTGACCAAAAGCTCATGGAGAGGTATCTCATCTCTGATGCCCTGGGGATTTCTATTAATACCTCATGGCTTCTGGGAGCAATCTTATCTACACATGTTTAAACATTTTGTCTACATATATTATCTACATAATATCTATCTATCTATCTATCTATCTATCTATCTATCTATTACCTGCACATGCTTAAACTTGTTTAAAAAGTAACAGAAGACCAGCCCAACTGAGATAAGACCACCATGTACCAAAGAGGACAGTGACTTCACAATTCCATATAGGTGAGATAGAATCCAACCCTAAAGGGTAACAGGGCTGATTTGTACTAGGGCAATACATGCCCTAAACCTGTGACTATAGGACTGAGCTACACAGGCTGATTGCACCTCCCATCTGATGACACATTACCAAAACAACATGCCAGGGAGGGAATGAACTCAACCCATCCCAGCAAGGCAGAAACACTGATGTGTTAGGACTGATGTGCATTTTGTATAGTCTGCCTTTATTTCTTAAGGCCAAGAAGCAATCTAGCCTGAGTTTAGTTTATTTTGTTCAATTATATTATTTTACTTTTACTTATTTGAGAGAGAGACAGAGACAGAGACAGAGAGATAGACAGAATGGGCACATCAGGGCTTTCAGCCTGCAAACAAACTCCAGATACATGCACCACCTTATGCATCTGGCTTAGGTGGGTCCTGGGGAATTGAACCTGGGTCCTTTGGCTTTCCAAGCAAGTGCCTTAACTGACAAGCCATCGCTCCATCACTAGTTTCCCTTTTTAAATCATTTATTTCTTAGCATTAACAAATTTTATATTGCCTGTTTTAGAGATAGTCTGGGGCTTTGTAGCCTGGGTTGGCCTTGAATACATGGCAATCCTCCTATGTCAAGTTGAGTGCTGGGATTAAAGGCATCTCCCACAGTGCCTGGTTTACTGCCTTTTCTTTATCAAATCTCAACTCATGCATGAAGTTTGTGCTTACATATTGCCCAATTGGATTATTGATGTGTTCTGTAATTTTCTTCTCCACTCAGTCTACTATTGGGATCTCTCTCTTCCCAAGTACAGCTTGTATACTTTCCCTCTCTTTCCAATCTCCTGTCCACACTCTGTCTTCCGTCTGCCCTCCCCCCTCTTTATTCTCCATAGCTACAAGCTGAAATAGTCACAACAAGCTCTAAAATCTGTGGGGAAAAACAGTACTCAACTTTCCTTTCCCAGATATATCTGCCACTTTCCTCTTTTTCAAATTTAAAACCAGTCTTCATTCTAACTCATCCCATATCCCTCCCACTTCTATATATGATCAAAATACATTATATACATGGATGAAATTGTCAAAAGAAAGAGAAAGAATGAAAAAAGATATCTAAGTGTAGGGGAGGTGTCTTGCACCTGGCTGTTCTTAGAAGTGCTGTTTGGTCTCATTGGCCATATGGGAGACAGTGGATGCTCAGTGCTAGTGCGGGTCTCTGAGTATTGCATAGGCTCTTGTGGCAACTATTTCCCTGGGAAGTGTCTAAAGCACATAGCAGGACAATGCTTTGGGGGCTTCATTTACTTCAGTTATCCCAATCCAAAACACATATTGTGGACATATTTAGCAAACAATCATTACCTGAACACATTTTCCTAATTCATCTGAAAATTCATGTCAAATTTTGATATATATTTTATAGATCTAATCAGGAGATTTAAACCACAGTGTAAGTTAAACAGGGAAATTTTTCTATGAAAGAATATTCAGATTTGTCTTTGGGACAGGAGGGTAACTATTGTGATAAAAACAGCCTACAAGAGCTGAGGGAAGTCCCAAAGGACACATGTGGGTGCAGTCAGTACGGTGCACTGCATCGGGGTGAACTCTGATGCATTTTCTGGACCAGAAATGCCCTGTGGTGACTGAATGAATGGGGACATTCCTCTGTAAGCCATACAACCCAAGGCCAATCTAAGGCAAAAAGGAGACATATGAGAGGGCTCCCAGCCCACACAGTCCATGTCAGGAGGGTTGCAGAAAGCAAACTTGCAAGACACAGGCAAGCTTAGGCTGAGCGGTCACATGCAGAGCGGACCCGTGCCACACTCCAGGGACCCAGCACAGGACTTGGGCCAAGGCCCCTCTGTGCACCTGCAGGGCACAATGGGCAGCTCGCCTGCTCCATGACCCACCCCTCAGCAGAGAGCCCCAGAGTGCTAAGTGGACAAAGGAGCAGGGATCAGGCGGGCAGAGCCCTGAGCTGTCTGCCGTCCCAGTGACACGGGCACATTGGCAGCCGCGTTCCACAGAGCGCGGTGGGTCACACTCGCAGCACTGGAGAAGCGCAGTACTGAACAGTGAAGCTCCGAAGTACATGCTCGCTTGATTTCCTTAAACAAACAAGATGCACACATTTTCTGAAACGTAATGGGGACCCAACACATAAATAAGAAGCCTTGCCACCTTGCACAGCATTTTTGGAATAAAAATGAAATGTGGATATTCACTGATATGTTGTTCTTGGATCCACAGAAGCCAACCTGCACATGCACACTTATTTCTCACTTTCATTTTCCAGGCTTTTTCCCTGCTTCGTTTATAAGTCATCAGTTTCTCTACACTATTTAAGTACTATAGTAGGTTTGTTTTCAGCTAGTTTTAATTAAAATATTATATATGAGCACTTTCCAAGCTGGATTGTCATCAAAGCCAAGGAAAGATGAGGCAATTTTGAAAGAACTCAGTGCCAAATCAAATTACTTAGATGAATGCTTTAATATTGATATTTTTCTTCAACTAACTTTAAAATACATGGTGATTATTTTCTGTGGGGATAAGAAACACACGGTAGGAAATCAATGTTGCTCTCTGAATACTCAGAGGATAACCTGCCCTGGCCAGTTCCCACTGCATCCACTGATTAAAGAGCCATTTGGTGGGACCCAAAAGAATTCAGTTTATTTTCCAGACACTTGGGAATTCCAAACCTAATCAGTCCAAGTCTGCTTCTACTACTCAAAGATCTCTTCCTTCTGTATTTCAAGCATCAGTCAGAGAGACTGGCAGGATGGCACCAGCAGCAATGAGGGCAGAGGTTGGATAAGCTGACCACCTGCTGAGTATTCTGAAGCTTTGCTGCAGGTAGCACTGAGCTAAAGAATCTCCACTGTCCTCCCATTGAAGGCAGGCAGGAGTGAAGGCAGGCTGACTAAAGGCTGGATTGAAGGCAGGCTAGAGTTAAAGGGAGACTGGAGTAAAGGCTTGTCTGAAGCGAGGCTGTAATAAAGCCTGGCTGGACTAAAGCCAGCCTGGACCAAAGGGAGGCTAGAAAAAAAGTCTGGAGTAAAGACAGACTGGACTGAAGGTAGGCTGGAGTGAAAGAAAGCCGGAGTAGACGGGGACTAAAGTCAGGGTTGACTGAAGTCAAGGCTAGCCACTATTCTCATGCCTCAGTGTCACAGCTGCTAGTTAGGTGTGTGTGGCTATGCATGGCTTTATTAATATTTTAGTGTGGGCTTTGATAAAGTGATCTTTCAAAGGTGTGCTTATGTGGTTATTTCAGCGTCCCCCATGAACTTATGCGTTCTGAATGCCAGGTCCCCAGCTGATGGCAATTTAGGACTTGGAGCATCATGGAAGCAGTGTATTGTTGGGGGCGAGCTTATGGGGGTTGTAGCCAGTTTCCCCATGCCAGTGTTTGGTACACTTGCCTACTGCTATTGTCCACCTGATGTTGGCCAGGAGGTGGTGTCCAGCCTCTGCTCATGCCACATTTTCCTCTGCCATCATGGAGCTTCCCCTTGACTTTCTAAGCCAAAATGAGGCCTTTCTTCAATGTATCATCCAGTAATCTTTGAAAGCTTCCATACATTTAAATTTTTATCATGTGTATGCAGGCACTTGTAATCTGGTTTCTTCCAATTCTTCAATTATATCATAATACTTTCATTAGCTTATTTACAAAGATATGTTCTGCCTTAGAAACTTGCGAAGGATACATAAAGTTTAAACACAATTTATGAACAATACTTCAAATGTACTCACCTGTCACCAAGCACCTAATGTTTAATTTTCACTCTTTCTAACATCCCTAGTTTTTTCTCATCTGAAAATTTTTGGCTGTTCTTAGTCCAGCTTGAAAACTGCATCAGGTTTGAAGATTGGACAACCTGTCAATTGAAAACAAGGGCTGCAACCCAGTTGTTTGAGCTGAGCAATTTAAATGTGAAGGATGTTTTATCATAAGATCAAGAAATGAAGCAAGGGACTAAAGAATGCAGCACCTGAAACACACACCCAGGCCACGAAGACCTCAGAGGCCTGAGGTGCTGGCACACACTAAAGCGCCGGAGGTCTCGCCGTGGGAAGAGGCGGCTGCTGCGGCTCTCCAGCAGCCCAGCTCTGAACAAGGTCCTTAGAGTGGGGTTCAGCAGCTGCCACTCCTCCCATGAAACGTCCACGGCCACAGCCTCAAGCTGAATCTGGCAAGTGCATCCCTGCTTTCTGACTTTGTTTCCTTTTGCTTTTTGAAAAATATATTTCATATATTTATTTGAGAGGGAGAGAGAGAGAATGGGTACACCAGGGCCTCTAGCCACTGCAAACAAACTCCAGATGCGTGTGCCCCCTTGTGCATCTGGCTTACGTGGGTCCTGGAGAATCGAACCAGGATCCTTTGGCTTTGCAGGCAAACGCCTTAACCGCTAAGCCATCTCTCCAGCCCATTGCTTTTGTTTTTTAATGAACATGTGTGTGATTTATGTGCATGCACAGGTGGAAGCCAGAGGTTGGGGCTGGACCTCTTGGACACTTACTCTCCACAGTATTTACTGAGATAAGGTCTCTCACTGAACCAAGAACTCGCTGGTCTAGCCAGACAGGCTGGCCAGCTTCTCCCGAGGTTCCACCTGTCTCCACCTCCAAGCACTGGGGTTACAGGCACACACCACCACGCCTGGCACTGATGGGTCTCTTGGAATGTGGCAAATGCTTTAATGACTGAGCTACCTCCCCACCTCCATTTAATGTGAAGTGATGAGTCTCATGAGGGAGGCCCTGCAGAAGACCCTTCCTCTAACTACCTACTTAGTAAGAAAATGAACAAGGTTGTCTTCAGATAGGTACAGTGATTCCCAGAGAAGGTGCCATTGTAATTTGAGAACAATTCCTAACGGAGCAGGAATGTCCCGTGTAGTCAACAGCCTCTCGCATGCCAGCCCGCCAAGGCACTGTGAAGTCCAAGCCACATGTATTTCATCTGAACACAGCTAAATGCTAGCCCTGATAGGGACAAAGGACATCAAAGGAAAAAGCTCTAAGAAGAGAGATCTGATAGGACATCTTTGCTCATAAAGTTGCAACCCCAAAGGAGCAACTGAGCATTTGAATAATGAAAAACAATATTAAGTGGCTGAGAATTGAGCTCAGTGTGGGAACACTTGTCTGACATTTGCTAAGGATACAGGTTTCACCCCAGCACCACAAAAAATAATAGGACAAAAATCTTTAAAAAGTCATCACAGATAATTAATTCCTTGCCTCAAATCTTTGGAAGGGTAAATAACTGCCCCTGCATAATTTGTAATCACAATGTTGATTTATGTGGTGAGTGAGCTAAGTACACAGTACAGCTGTCTTTTGCAAAAACATTAAGCATGTTTATTTTGTTCTTTTTTCTTTTTTTTTTTTTTTTTTAGACAGGTTCTCACTATAAGGTCCAAGCTACCTTCCCACTCTTCATCCACCGGCCTCAGCCACACAAGATGTTCCTCTAAACAGAAAGATCCAGAGGTTGAGGATACAGGAGGGCACAGAGCACGCCCTTTGCCTAAGCATCAGGGACTTCTCTAGGTGACAAAATTGTTTGATTCTTGACTGGGTTATTGAATACATCACCACCACCTGTTCAGCATCGAGCATGAGACAAAGACTGATAAATAATTCATTTCTGCCAGCGAAAGGATCGCCATAATGTATTTATCAGTGGGAGCATACTGGCACACTAGTGTATAAAAACCATATTATAAAAACCACGTATAGGGCTGGAGAGATGCCTTAGTGGTTAAGGCACTTGCCTATGAAGCCTGAGGATCCAGGTTCCATTCCCAAGGACCCACACAAGCCAGTTGCACAAGGTGGTGCATATGTCTGGAGTTTCTTTTCTTTTTTTTTTTTCTTTCTTTTTTTTTTCAGTAGCTGGAGCCCCTGGTGAACCCATTCTCCCTCTCGCTGTCTCTCCCCCCCCCCAATAAATTAATGAATAAATTTAAAAAAACAGGCATAGAACTTATCACAGTAGACCAATGAGGGAGTAACACCCTTACTTGTACCCTATAAAAAGCATGCCTAAGAGTGTGAGGGCAAAGCCCTGACAACCTGTCACAGGACTGCCAGGTGCATGTGGAAAGGGACTAAAAGGGAGCTTAATACTGTCTGTCCACACGCCACACAGCCTACGGGGACTGCCGTTGATCTGCCCAGCAGGCCAACCAACTAGTCCCTTCCTCTGCTAAAATATTTTTATATAAATTTGCCAGGCGTGGTGGCACACACCTTTAGTCCCAGCACTCGGGAGGCAGAGGTAGGAGGATTGCGATGAGTTCGAGGCCACCCTGAGACTCCATAGTGAATTCCAGGTCAGCCTGGGCTAGAGACCCTACCTCAAAAAAAACAACATATATATATATATATATATATATATATATATATATATATATATATCCCAGAAAAATGAAAATTCCTGTTTAAGAATTGGTTGGTTAGGAAAGATCCTGAATCATATATGTGTGTGTGTATGCATGCACATGAGCTTGGGTGCACGTGTGTGTGTGTATGTGTGTGTGTGCACACATGCGCATAAACGTGAAGGGCAGAGGACAGCCCTGACTGCCATCCTCAGAACACTGTCTGCCTCCACCAAGACAGGGGCGCCCCAATGGTCTGCTTCTCTTCAGTTGAACCAGCACGCTCTAGAGATCCACCTGTCTCCACATTCCCAGCACTAGGATTACACATTTTTTAATATTGTTTATTTATTTTTAAGGAGAAACAGTGTATATGAGAGAGCAAGTGAAAGAAAATGATGGGTGCTCAAAGGTCTCCTGCTGCTGCAAACTCCAGATGCATGTGCCACATTGTGCATGTGGCTTTATATGAGTACTGGGGATTCGAACACGGGCTGCCAGGCTTTGCAGACAGACACCTTTAGCACTGAGCCATTTCTCCAGCCAGGGATTACACACATATTTTTATTACTTTGAACTTGCTATGCAGAGTTTACTGCCCTAAAAGGCAGAATTTACCATATTGCTTTCAGAGCAGAAGAGAGGGTGCATGAAGTGGGCTACTGTTATGAGGTCTGGTGTCACACAAGTAAGACCACTGACTCACAGAATGTGAGTCAAAGTTTTATTGGGTAAAAAAGAAAGAAAAAAAACGACTGGTATACCAATTCTGTGCCCCAGAGGTAATGGGGGGGGGGCAGCAGCCCTGAGCTGTTCTGAGGGTCAGCTTTTATTGGAAATAATCACATGATGTAAAAAAATAACAGGATGGGAGGTAAACTATAAATCACAATTTACATGTGACAGTTACAGCCATGAAAGTAAAAAAGAAAGAAAGGAAGAAAGAGAGAAAGAAAGAACAAAAGAAAGAAAGGAAGGAAGGAAGGAAGGAAGGAAGGAAGGAAGGAAGGAAGGAAGGAAGGAAGGAAGGAAACAAACAAACCAACTTGTGAACAGATCTGTAGGTCAGTTACAGGAAGCACCACCTGGGGGTGTGAGGTAGGCCTGTGACCAGGAGTCCTGCTTATCTTGAGTTTGCTCAACAATGCAGGCCCCAGGAAATGCCATTCATCCCAGAAGAGCCTCTTGTTTACCTGCCATTAGCAGAGCCTCCTGTTTGTATACCATCAACAGAGCCTCCTGACCTCTATATTTCTCTAGGCTAGATATAAAGAAATGTAGAGAAATATAACATTTTGCTCTCTTTACACTACAAAGGAGGCATGGTGTAATGTTACATAGGCATAAGGGTGCTAAGCACCCTGCGACAGATGTTTCTTGTTTTTCTTTAGTTCCCTTGCTGGAGTGACTACTGTGACTGCTGCTGAGACACAGGCTGTGACTGGTCCAAAAAAATAAATCACAGATATTGACTGTGAAGGTTAAAATGGTTCAAAAAAAAAAAAAGTCTGTGATGTCGTCAAATGAAAGCCTGTGATTGGTCCAACACCCCTTCTTGGGGCATACAAGTGAGCTGATAGGGCTCACTTAGTGAGTTTTCTGGGAGATAGTTTCTTGTGCTGCGGCCCCTGGTGTGAGGCTTAATAAAGGCTTTTCTCACAGTGGTGTTTCCTTGCCTATCTCCAGTAGTGATAGCAATTAGGACTAAGTTAGTCTCAGTTTTGTAGGTAGTTAGGGTTACAGGGCCCAAAAGTATCACTAATGTCAAGTCCATAGAACACAATCTGGGGGGCTGGAGAGATAGCTCGCGGTTAAGGGCTTGCCTGTGAAGCCTAAAGACCCCGGTTCGAGGCTCGATTCCCCAGGACCCAGGTTAGCCAAATGCACAAGGTAGCACATGCACCTGGAGTTCGTTTGCAGTGACTGGAGGCCCTGGCGCTGCCATTCTCTATCTCTCTCTTTCTCTCTCTCTGCTTCTTTCTCTCTTTGTCTGTCTCTCTCAAATAAATAAATAAACAAAAAACTTAAAAAAAAAAAAAAAGAACATAATCTGGGGACTGAATTCCAAAAAGCCCTGGTTCACCATGACACAGTTGACCACCAGCCCTCGTGCCCTTGTTCATTTTTTATCAAGAGCCCTCATGTATGTTCAAAATAGCCAATCCAGTACTCCCTGACTTCGTGCCTATTTTCCATCCCCAAAGGTGGAACTCCCACACACATTCAAGGTAACCCATCTAATCCACCTTGACGTGAAGCACCATTTACATCTCTGAGCGTGTCAGAACCTCTAGTCTCGGTCACCACGCAGAGCGCACACTCAGGAACCCTCCCAGCATGGGAGATTTCTATTTCACTTTCTAAGACAAAAACTTCGGTTAGCCTGCACTTGTACCTTCCTATACCTGTCAGTTCTGTGTAGGTTGTAAGGCAACGGACTCCAGAGGACCGCTAGCTTGGCGAGTGCCGTGACCGCTGAGTGTCTGTGATTGTAAGCCCGAGCACAGCTGCGCAAGGCTGCTTTGCTCTCAGAACCGGTACCAGCAGTGCGGGAACACAAAGAAAGGGGCCTTAGAAAGTGATGGGCTGGGGGGTCTATAAGCAGAGGAGGTCCTGACAGCCGATGTGAATCTCCTGAGCACTGAAATGGGGTGTCTAGGGGTTCAGGAAAGTCCTTGAACCCCACATCCTAGGTTTCTGTCTACTTTTAAGCAAAGAATTGAATAAAATAAGACTGAGAAGGATAATGATTAGATAATTACATTCATTGAGGTAAGTACAGAACCAAGGGAAGAAAAATGAATACATCCATGTGGCCGGGGAGCCTGCATGGTGAGCCTGGATAAACCATAGAAAGTTAAAGAGGAGGGGAAAGAGAGCACGAAGAACTCCCGCCACGTGGAGGGCAGGAGGGCTGATGAGCCCACATGGGAAGTAGGGGCCAGAGGATTCTCAGCTGGGCCGAGACGAGGGGAACTCACCAGAAGCTAGAGGTTCAGCTGTGGTCAGGCCGCCCTGAGCGAGGCTTGTCCCTGTGCACCCCTCTATTTATAACCTTACCATGGTGGGTTTCACCTTCTGCATCAGGTGAGCCAGAGGAACAGCTGATTGGCCTGGACTAGAGGTTCGCTCAGGAAGAGGCTAGCGGTGACACCAAGTTCTGGGTCAAAGCTTGACCAACTACAATGTCAGGGTTAGCTCCGAATTCTAGCAAAAGACCTCCCGCCCAGGGAGGGGCTCAGATATGGTAAAACAGGCCTAGGGAACTAGGCAAGAGATAAGAAGTCAGACCATCCTTCTGTAGCAAGTGCAGACCTTCCTTCCTTTTTAAAATTTTTTTTAATTTTTATTTATTTATTTGAGAGTGACAGACAGAGGGAGAAAGAGGCAGAGAGAGAGAGAGGGAGAGAGAGAGAGAGAGAGAGAATGGGCACTCCAGGGCCTCCAGCCACTGCAAAGGAACTCCAGGCGTGTGCGCCCCCTTGTACATCTGGCTAACATGGATCCTGGGGAGTTGAGCCTGGAACTGGGGTCCTTAGGCTTCACAGGCAAGTGCTTAACCGCTAAGCCATCTCTCCAGCCCCTTCCTTCCTTTTAACTTTCAGGGGCCACCCTAACTGCATAACAAGGCTACCTGACTTCCTGTGAACCACCAGCACCAGACTGATCAACAGCTTGGCTCCTTTCTGGGGACCAGCTGCTATGTCCTGGGTTGTGGCCGCTGAGTCCAGTCCCAGCAGCAGCAGTGGCAATGCTGCTGTTTGACAGCTACAGAAGTGGGGGCCGTCTGATCAGCCCTGGGAAGACCCAGTCTTCCTAGCGGTGACAGGCCTCCACTGCGCAATCACATCTGCTCCTGAGGCCCCTGCTGCAAAGCAATGGTGGGTGCCTTGGCTTGAACCCTGGTTTCCAATCATAGTCCCAGGGAAACCCAGCTGTGTTATAGCTGAAGCAGCAGCTTAGCAAGTTGTGAGTATCCAGGGCAGGAAAAAGAAAGGATGAGAAAGTAGGCAGACACATTACGATGACAGAACAGTGAGCCAAGACGAGAGAGGAGAAACTTACGCTGCGATTGCCAGAATTACACAGGACTGTCAAGTTTTTAAGGCCAACAGGCTCAGCCCACAGACTGAATCCTGTGCCACTGGCCACTGCCACAAGATCAGGGTTCTGATACCTGGCCTCGGCACTAGAAGGTGCTACTGCTGCCTCTGCCTACCTACCACGGCCATTTGCCCCTGCTGAACATTCAGGTAAACCAAAGCTCCTAGGAACCAGCATCTGAAGAGCTTGCACACTAATGATTTTTTTCAGACAGTGTATCATGTAACTGAGGCTGGCATTGAACAGCTGACCTTCCTACCTCTATCTCACAAATGCTGGGATGTCATGTATGTGCCACCATGCTCAATCTCTTAGGTATTTCATTACCAAATAATGCTGAAAATCAAATCTAATCATCACATCTACTTATTTATATGAACACAGTTCAGCAGAACAGAGTTCACCATTACTCTACAGTGTATTAATTCATTTTTATTGTTATTATTTAAGTATATGAAATTACCAGGAAGTAAACAGCTTTTGCTTGCACACTCTGGCACCATGATATTCTGCCCAAGCACATGAGAGCAAGCTATAATAGACTGAATCGTTTGAAACCTGCTGAGGATCAAACACAGTGTATGCTGAACAAATAGTCTACCGAGGAGCTATACCCCTAGCCTAGAAAGATGTGGCCATCAGCAACTGAGAACACTCCGGAGTACCAGATGTGGTTCAATCAGTTGAGCATTGCCTAGCACGCAAAAAACCTTGGTTTCAATTCCCAGTACTGCATAAACCAGGCAAGGTGGTGTATGCACTTGGGAGTCAGGATATCAGAAATTTACAGTCATCCTTGACTATGTAGGCAGTTTTAGGCCAGCCTCAGCTACATGGGTCTCTACCTCAGAAAAACATTGCTCTTTGGGGGTCCGTGTTTAAATGGTTCAATTCCTCAGCACCCACATAAAAACGTGCAAAAAGT
Source organism: Dipus sagitta (assembly GCA_036346955.1). Lineage (NCBI taxonomy): Eukaryota > Metazoa > Chordata > Mammalia > Rodentia > Dipodidae > Dipus > Dipus sagitta. The sequence goes on from CM070784.1 coordinate 40,542,000, forward strand.
GGCACAAGCATATGAACTTTGTTTACAGTGACACGTGACATCGGTGCGAGCATGCACACGTGCACACACACCATATGCAAATCATTTTTTAAAGTATTTATTTTATTTATCTGAGAAAAGAGAAAGAGGTAAAGACTGGCAGATAGAAAGAATGAGAGTGAATGAATATGAATGGACCAGATCTTCTTGCCAGTGCAAAGGAAGTGCAGACACAAAGTCTCTTGTGCATCTGGCTCTGTGTGAGTACGAATCAAACCTGGACCAGCGTGCTTTACAAGTAAGTGTCTTTAACCACTGAGTCACCTCCCTAGCCCAAATTAATAAATTTTCAAATATGTTTTTTTTTAAAGGAGACTTGCTGGAAGGCAAATTTGCCAGCACTTTCTTTAACCCTGGACTTTCAGAACTGTGAGAAATGTCTGTAGTTTAGGTAAAGAATAAACAAATTTACTGTACTTTTTTTGATGAAAAAAGACAAGTTCTACCAGAACTTATGAAGAGTGGGGCTGCAGAGATGGCTCGTTATAAGGGTGCTTGTTCGCAAAGCCTGGCGGCCCAGGTTTGATCCCTCAGTACCCGTGTAATGCCAGCTGCTCAAAGCGGCACATGCGTCTGGAGTTCGTTTGCAGCTGCAGGATGCCCTGGCACACTTACGCTCTCTGTGGAGTTCAGGTCTCCATGTCGTGACGTATTTCTATTTATTTCCACTGTAGTTTCTCTTAAAAAGAGGTGGGAGTGTATGGGCTTGCCAATGAACTCCAGTCTCAGGCGCCACTTTGACACCGCCTTACTTGGGTACCGGGAACGGAAGCCAGGCCCCTAGGCTCTGCAAGCCTGAGCCAGCTTCCCAGCCCCCAGTTTCTCCTTTGGAAGCTGGTTGCCGGATTATCGGTTGCAATGCTTCTCAAAACCCTTACGTCACCTGGCGAACCGCAACTTAGTCTCACAAAGCATTGCGCCGCGCTACAGTCTAGTCGGCCCGTTTGCTCCGCCCACCCGTGCTCCGTGACGTCATATGCGAGTCTCAGTACAGCCTCCAGCCCTGGGGAGAAGCTTGCTGAGGGCCAACCCCGCGGAGCACTCTGGGAGGTGAGGCTTCTCGGCACACGCCTGACGCGCAGAGCACTCTGGGAGTTGAGGCTTTTGCGGCACAAGTCTGACGCGCAGAGCACTCTGGGAAGTGAGGCTTCCTCGGCACACGCCTGACGCGCAGAGCACTCTGGGAGGTGAGGCTTCCTCGGCAATGCCTGACGCACAGGGCCCTCTGGGAGGAGAGGCTTCGTCTGCGCACGGCTGACGCGCAAAGCACTCTGGGAGTTGAGGCTTTTGCGGCACAAGTCTGACGCTCAGAATTCTCTGGGAGGTGAGGCTTCTTCGGCGATGCCTGACGCACAGGGCCCTCTGGGAGGAGAGGCTTCGTCTGCGCACAGCTGACGCGCAAAGCACTCTGGGAGGTGAGGCTTCTTCGGCGCACTCACGACACGCAAAGCATTCTGGGAGGAGAGGCTTCTTCGGCGCACGGCTAACGCGCAGAGCACTCTGGGAGGTAAGGCTTGGGGGCGTGTCTCCGCAGGCTCGGGTGGATGTCGCGGCCGCTCTGTGGACTCCGCTGCCCGAGCCAGCCTCGTGGGCGGTGTACCGCCTGGCGCAGCAGCTCCGCTCTGTGGCCTGGGCTCCGGGTTCGAGGGAGGCCGGGTCTGCTGACGATGCACCGGCCGTGGCCGAGGACCGCGTGCCCTCCAATCTCAGGGCCTCCAGAAACGCTCCTTTTGGTATTTGATGCCTGGTGATTTCACTGCTGGGACCTCCTGAGTCCTCTTGACGACGAAATCATCTTGCATTTCTCTTCATGCAAAACTCTTACGCCCTCCTCAGGGAAACCGCCCTCCACTTGTTTCGTTTGTGCAAGTGCTTGTACGTTTAATGTCTTGTGTGTCTTTGATGCTGGTGCTGTCATTTTTTCATCGTTTTAAAGTAGCTGTGGTCTTTGGGGAAAGGTAATGCAGTGAGAGGTAGTTGCAGTCGCAGGTGGAGAAGAAAGAGGAGCAGCAGAGGAAGGCGAAGGAGTTGTGGGTTCACTGGGGAAGTGTGTGGACTTGGCTGATAGAGAACGGAGATTTCACAGTGCCAGCATTGCTGGGCCACTGTACTCTGGAGTGACTTCTACAAGGGACATGGTTAGAAAGACCCTGAAAAAGACATCAGATTTTGAGTGTGTACCCACATTGGGCAATTTGAAATGTATATGTCTGTGACACACACTTGCAGAAGCTGAGAATGTGAACCCTGAAAAGACAGGTTTGGAACTTAGAAGACTGACAAGGAAAAAGAGTGTAATGAGGCACTTAGGGAAGATCATTCACTGGGTTTAAGATGACAATCTAAGAAATGTGTATCTGTTTTCCCCAGGTATAGTGCTTTAGTATTCATAACTACCACAAGTATTGCTAAGTTGTATACCTTGCTCTTATGTCAGCAGCACCCAGTCTCGTGTGTGTGTGTGTGTGTGTGTGTGTGTGTGTTGCTATGCATGTGCATGTGTGGAGGCAAGAGTACAGCCTCACGTGTTCTCCGGGCCCTATCCACTTTTTATGAGGTAGGGTTTCACTGGCCTGGAATTTACCAGGTACGTTAGATTGACCAGCTAGCCACAGGTCTCCCCAGTGTTACAGGGTTCTGTTGTTTATTTTTTGAGGCAGGCTAGGCTGACCTGGAACTCACTCTGTAGCCCAGGCTGGCCTCAGATTTGTGGCAGTCTTCCTACGTCTGCCTTCTGAGTGCTGAAATTAAAGGTGTGCCCCACTACCCTCAGCATGATCTTTCATCGTCTTACAAAGTAAATTCAGAGCTAGGCCTTCTGGAAAGGAGTGTTTTCTTGTTATGCATCCTTCCCATGTTACCTCTGAATAATCTCCTAATACAGCGTGCATTATTACAGGGATGATTTTCGTTGGAGGATATACTGTGGAGTTGTGGGAAGCGTGGCAGCTGCTGGGCTGTGCACAAATCACCTGTACATGGAGGTGACTGGAAAGCTACAGCAACCTGCTGTCAGTGGCTGAGTGCAGGGTCTCTGTTAACTCAGCTGCAGTCATAAACTGCCATCTCTTTTTCTTTTGTTGACCCACAGACACTATTTTGCCCACCAAACATGCCACATTTCTTGTGCACAACTCGTTCCCTTTCCTGAAACAGTGTGTCGTGAGCCAGAAACGGTGCAGCGCTTGGAAGTAGAGACGGCTCAGTGGTGCCGGGTACTTGCCGGCAAAGCCTAATGACACAGGCTCAGTTCCCCAGCACCCACATAAAGCTGGATGCACACAGTGGCACATGTATCTGGAGTTCACTTTCAGTGGCTAGAGGCCTTGGAGCACCTATATTCATTCATTCATTCATTCATTTTCTCTCCTTGCAAATAAATAAATAATATTTTAAAAACCAGAAAGGTCTCAAGTGGGAAATATAACTGAAATGAAAAATTAGAGGGGATGGACAGATTTTAACTAGCCGAACAATTAGCAAGCTTGAAGTTAAGGTTTATCAAGATTATGTCATGCAAAAATCGACAAGCCCAGGCTGCTCTCAAACTCATAACAAGCGATCCTCATCTCAACCTCCTAAATGCTGGGATTAAAAGCATGAACCAGGGTTGGAGAGGTGTCTTAGCAGTTAAGGTGCTTGCCTGGAAAAACCAAAGGACCTAGGTTCAATTCCCTAGGACCCATGTAAGCCAGATGCACAAGGTGGTGCATGTCTCTGTAGTTCATTTGTAGTGGCTGGAGACCCTGGTCCACCGATTCTCTCTCTCCATGCCCCCCCTCTCTCAAATAAATAATTTTTTTTTAAAAAAAAGCATGAGCCACCATGCCCAGCTTAAAATGTTGTAATACAGATTTGAGTGGGGGGGGGGAGGAGGGAGACCAACTGACTTAAGATTATTAAATAACATTAAACAAAGTTGCTTTTTGTATTATGATCTCATTCTGCAGTATTGTGAAATTCACTTATTTGTTGTGAGTCCTCTACAGGAGAAATGCTTTAGATTTGGAGACACAAGTAAAGTAGGAAATGAGACAATAAAAAATAGACCCTGCAGAGAACCTAGAGAAACTAGGAGGGAGCTAGACAGCTCAGTGGTTAAGTGGGCTTCCTGAACAAGCATGAGGGCCTGATGGGGGGCTGAGACTACCAGAATTCAAATGCTCTGAATGTATTTAAACAGCTGAGTGTGGCCCTGTGCATCTGTAACCCCATTTACATGGGGGAGCAAAGAACAGAATCATAGAGCCCCACAAGCTCCAGAATTACTAAGATACTGTATATGTATATATGTGTGTATGTATATAGAAGTGCAACAGAGCTGGACATTGAACATTCAACTCTCTCCACTGCAGGCAAGCCCCACTCCCATCCCCAACTGCAGGTGAGTGAATGGGCTGCCACACAGTTCAAACACAGAGATACTAAGATAGATACCTATTTCAGATTAGCCTTGAACCAGTGATGGATGACCTTGAACTTCTGATCCTTCACCTCCTGATGGATGGGCTTAGAAGGATGCACAATGTCTGCTTTGTGTGGTACTGTGGAGTGAATCCAAGGATTTGTGCATGCTAAGCAAGGCCTCTTAAAACTTAGCTACATCTTTAGCTCCCTAGACTTTATTATTATCAATATTTATTATTATTTGCTGAGACTCAAGTTTAGGGTCTGTAACATGCTAGGCCAGGTCAGTACAAATGTGACACCTAACCCTAATGTGCAATTTAAAACTTTTTTAGCAGCAAAACAACAGTATTTTATAATCAATGGTAATATATCTAAAAGATACAGCATTTATAATCATATATTCACCTAATAAAGCACTGAAATACATAAAGCAAAATCATAAATAGGCATGAAGAGTGTAACAGGTAACATAGTGGGCCAGAAGCCCCAGGGAGGGCAGACTGGGCTGGCCAGGTAGGGGAGAAATAAACAATAGTAATTGGAGATGTAACTCCAGCTTTCATACGTCTGAGGTTTAGAACAATATGCATTCTTCTACAGTGCATGTTAGATATTGTTGCAGTCAGGTTCACATTGCTGGCAGAAAACACCTGACCAAGAGCAGCTTATGGAGAAATAGGTTTATTTTGGCTTACAGACTGGAGAGGAAGCTCCATGATGTCAGGGAAAACGATGGCATAAGCAGAGGGTGGACATCACCTCCTGGCCAACATCAGATGCACAACAACAGGAGAGTAGGCTAAACACTATCAAGAGAAAGCTGAATATAACATCCATAGGTCCACCCCCAATAATACACTGCCTCCAGGAGACTTTAATTTCCAAATTGCCATCAGCTGGGGACCTAACATTCAGAACACATAAATTTACGGGGGACACCTGAATCAAACCACCACATTCCACCCCTGGCCCCCATAACTGATAAGCATCCATGATGTAAAATGCAACACATTCATCCAACTTTAAAAGTCCCCATAGTTTTTAATCAATCCTAATGATGTTCAAACATTCTGATAGTCCACGATCTTTTAACTGAGCCATAATACCAAAAAATCCCCCCCCAAATCTATAATGGCACAGAATAAACACTCATACTGCAAAAGATAGCATTGGGCATAGCAATGAAATATTCAACCAATACAAGATTTAGAACAACCAGGGCAAACATCAAACTCTATAGCTCCAAGTCCAACAATTCTAGTCAGTGCTGGTCTCGTCCAATGATGACAAGCCTCTGGAGTTCCAATTCTGCCCCTCCAGCTAGGCTACTCACAGTCCTGGAAACTTCATCCAGTACTGGTTGCTGTCCTTAGCAGCCATCTCATGGTCCTGGCGTCTCCACTGGGTCTCCACTGCGACCCACGGCTCATCCTCAAGGCTCCATCGGGTCTCCGTGCAGGTAGTCCAACAAGCCTGCTCTCTGCCCATGGACATTTCCATAAAATAGAACCATGTTGCCAACTCAGTGGCCTTCTCTTTCCTGAATTTATTATATGCCAAAATACAAGGTGGTCTGTCAATCCGGCGGGGTGGGGTGGGGGGATAAGGCAGACTTTGAAGAACAGTACACTCTTCAACATTCAGACCTCTTCAAAAGAGTCTGCATTCTTCCTGTTGTCTGAATGCAAATCAGCTGGCCCAGTCTCAATGGTTGTAATCTCACACAATTGCAGCTGAACAGGTAGCAGTTTGGGCCCCAAACTTTCATTGTTTTCTGCCATAACTCTCTGCTCACACCAGTCCATTTCTATGCAATGCAACCCTGCACAAGTTCTCAGGACATGGGCATAACAGCAAGCCTCTCACACAAACTGCTTGTAGCCCAGTCCAGGCAAAGCTTTTTCTCACCCTCATAAGCCAAACTTCACAGTCCATAGTTCTTACTGCATTCAGGTCTTTCAGCTCTGACCAGAATAGTCCATCAAGCTGTGCTTATAGTACTGCAGGGCATCTCTTAGGCCAAGATTTCAAATGCACATTCCTCTTGAAAATCAGCTCCAAAAGACCAAAGCCACACAATTAGGTTTCAAGCAGCAATGATCCCACTCTCGGTAACAACATTACTGTTGCAGTCAGGTTCACCTTGCTGGCAGAAAACACCTATCTTGTGGTCCCGGCATCTCCCCTGCAACAAAGGTTTATTTTGGCTTAAGACTCAAGGGGAAGCTCCATGATGGCAGGGGAAAACGATGGCATGAGCAGAGGGTGGACATCACCTCCTGGCCAACATCAGATGGACAACAGCAACAGGAAAGTGTGCCAAACACCAGCAAGAGGAAGCTGGTTATAACACCCATAAGCCTGCTCCCAATAATACACTGCCTCCAGGAGACTTTAATTTCCAAATTGACATCAGCTGGGGACCTAACTTTCCACACACATAAGTTTATGCGGGACACCTGAATCAGACCACCACAGATGTTATCCAGTATAGATCAAATGGTAGGCCTCAAAAAAATTCAGTGATGAGTTAGGCACAGCAGTGAGTGCAGATCTATAATCCCAGAAGGATGAGCAAGGAGAGTCTTTACAGGCCGGCTTGGGTTACTACATGGTTCCGGGGCTGCCTGGACTACGTAATAATACCTTGTCTTTTAAAAAAATCATCTATTGGCTGGATAGATTGCTCAGTGGTTTGGGGCACTTTGTTGCAGAGTGTGGTGGTCCGAGTTTGATTCCCCAACATCCATATAAGCTCTCTATGTAAAGTGGTGCATGCTTCTGGCATTTATTGCAGCTGCAGGAGGCGCTGGTGTGTCCATGCATACATACACATATGCAAATAAGTAAAACAAAAATATCATCTAAGAGCTGGGGATGTGGCTTAGTGGGTAAGAGCCCTTACTACACAAACACAAGGACCTGAGTTTGATTCCCAGACTATATGGAAGAAGTTCAGTGTAGTCTCGCATGCCTGTAACTCCGGTGGCTGAGGGGTTCAGAGACGGGAGAATTTCTGGGGATTGCTGGTCAGCCAGTGTAACTGAAAAGTGTCACAAATCCCAGGCTCAGTGAGAGACTTGGTTTCAAGGAAAATGAGGCAGAAAAGGACACCTCCACACGTACATGCGTGGGTGTGCACATCTTCACACATGCATACGTCAAAATCACACATAGATACCATCTAATGATGGGTTTTGAAGAGGTTCTCACTTGCCAGGGGCAGTTTAAGCATACAGACAAATAATGATAATGGGTTATAACCAAAAAACATAAAATAATCCATTTGATATAATGGCCTATGCCTGTAATCCCAGCACTCCGGAGGCTAAAGTGGATGATTGCTGTGAACTTGAGGCCAACCTGGGCTATATAGTGAGTTCTAGATGAGACTGAGCTAGATTGAAACCTTGCCTAAAGAAAAGGAAAAAAAGCCGGGCGTGGTGGCGCACGCCTTTAATCCCAGCACTCGGGAGGCAGAGGTAGAAGGATTGCCGTGAGTTCGAGGCCACCCTGAGACTCCATAGTGAATTCCAGGTCAGCCTGGGCTAGAGTGAGACCCTACCTTGAAAAACCAAAAAAAAAAAAAAAGAAAAGGAAAAAAGAGAAATGTCAAAGTAGATGATACATTATATAAATAAAAAAGGGAAATCACTCACTTTATAGTTTTGTAAAATAGAGAAAAACTGATTACTAAAGCCAAACGTTTTAAGTTTTATGAAAGAGCAGTAATCACATAATATATTTCCATATAGTACTTATTAAGTTCAATTGGGAAAAAAAGGTTTAAGTCCAGCAAACTGGAAAAATCCCCAGTCTAGGGGTAGGGTGTCTAAAGTTAAAAGATCTCAATGCCTGAGAGACTGTTCGGCAGCCAAAGGTGCTTGCTAGTAAAGCCTGACAGCCTGGGCTCATTTCCTGAGTACCCACATAAAGCCAAATGCACAAAGTGGTAAATGTGTCTGGAGTTTACTTGCAGTAGCATCAGGGTCTGGCGTGCTCACTCTCATTCTCTCTCCCCCTTTCTCTCCTTGCAGATAAATAAGTAAAGCATTTAAAACTCCATCTTCGCAGTGGCCAGGGATAAAATGCACTTGCTCACAAAGCCTGCCTATCCAGTTTCCTTCCCCCAGCACCCAAGTGGCTGCAGCTGCACAAAGTGTCACGTGCATCTGGAGGTTGTTTGCAGTGGTGAGAAGCCTTGGAGTATGGACGCATGCATGCACACGTGCACACACACACAGACCTTTTGTAAAACAAACATCTTGCCAGTTATGGTGCATGGCTTTAATCCTAGCACTCAGGAGGTTGAGGTAGGGGAATCACTGAGTTCAAGGCCAGCCTGGACTAGAGTGAGATCCTGCTTCAAAAACCTAAAACCAAAAGAAAAATACAAAAAGAGCAGGAGAGATGGCTTAGCAGTTAAGGCACTTACTTGCAAAGTCAAAGGAACCAGGCTTGATTCCCCAGTACCCAAGTAAAACCAGATACACAAGGTGGTGCATGCATCTAGAGTTCATTTACATTGGCTAGAGGCCCTGGAATGCCCATTCTCTCTCTTTCTCCTTTCTCCTCTATCGATCTGCCTCTTTCTCTCTATCTCGAGTAAATAAACAAATAAAATTAAAGAAATTTTTTTTTAATCACATCTTTTCAAGAACTAGACAGATCACAGTAAGGTTGTGAGAGCTTTAGTGAAGTTGGTGGGTATGATCTACCTCTCGGAAGGACTTGGGTTGGAAAGGGAAAACAGTGTGGAGAAGTTGCAAAGTATCTGTAATTTTCTTTCTTTCTTTTTTTTTTTTTTTTTTTTTTTTTGTTTTGTGTTTTGTTTTCCGTGGTAGGGTCTCACTTTAGCTCAGGCTGACCTGGAATTCACTCTGTAGTCTCAGGGTGGCCTGAAACTCAGCAATCCTCCTGACTCTACCTCCCAAGTGCTGGGATTAAAGGTATGCGACACCACGCCCGGCCCTTATCTGTAATGTTCTGTGTCTTGGATTGGAGGCTCATGAGAGTTCATGAGAATTTTTGGACTCATTAGCAGTTGTAACTACTATTAAATCCAAAGAGGACATATAGCTGGGCATGGTGGTGCACGCCTTTAATCCCCGCACTCAGGAGGCAGAGGTAGGAGGATTGCTGTGAGTTTGAGGCCACCCTGAGACTTTATAGTGAATTCCAGGTCAGCCTGGGCTAGAGTGAGACCCTATCCAGGGACTGTTTTAGCTTACGGTTTTGAAGGGAAGCTTCCCCATGGGGGGATGGGGGGGGGAAGCACAGCAAGGGCAGGAAGCTGGCTCACAGCATCCCCAGCCAGCGGGAAGGAAGCAGTGAGCCAGCGAGTACTGGCGAGCAGGGCTGCGCTGTCAGACCACAAGGCCTGCGCCCAGTGGCACAACCTCCAGCAAGGCTCCCACTCCCGTCAGCTCCCCCAGGTGGGGATCCAGCATGAGGCTTCATCACAACCACTCTATAGGGACACTTCACACTCAAACCACAACGTTTAGACTTTTTTTTTTTTTTTTTTCGAGGTAGGGTCTCACTCTAGCCCAGGCTGACCTGGAATTCACTATGGAGTCTCAGGGTGGCCTCGAACTCATGGCAATTCTCCTACCTCTGCCTCCCGAGTGCTGGGATCAAAGGTGTGCGCCACCACACCCAGCTTAGAGTTTCTTTTATTTTAATTAAACAAGCTAGATATGGTGACACACACCTGTAATCTCAGCATTTTGGAGGCAGGGGCAGTAGAATTATCATGAGTTCATGTAGCTAGGGTCCTTACCAACAATTGTGACAAGATTGGCTCTTAGTGGGCATGCTTTGGGTAACATAGGGGATTATGCTAGAACATATAAAGACAGTCTTCGAGGCCCTAGAGAGCTCTGGGACATTATAGGCCATGGGACTCTGTGTTAGGAATGCCGTGAGAGACCCTGGAGTCTCAACAATCCTTTATGGGTCTGAAGTTTAGGCATGAAGGTCCCACGTAGAGGGGGAATGAAACAGCTAGGAAGGAACAAAAAGGAATGCATGGGGGAAAAAATGTCTGTAATATGGGGTGATAAGGTTGTAAAATGGGTTGGTTGGGACTTAACATCAATAAGAAGAAGGACTAGGGACTGAAAAACTGCAGGCTTTGATCAGTGATGAAAAAGTCACTGCTTCATGAATAGGGAGTAGAGTTTTATTCCCTGTCACATCTAGAGTCACTCATGACTCATCCACACAGGTCAGAGAATATGAGAGCCCTGTATATATTCAGAGGTCCACCAGTGTTTAGGTGGAGAGGAACTTCTTCCTCAATGGGCTCCCCATAATCGAGGAACAAAATAAGGGACACTTGTCCTATTCAGGATGGATTTGGCTGTGAAATCCTTGGGTGTAGGTCTGCCCTTCACAAAGGAAAAGGAGGCATTGACTCGGCACTGCCAGGGGTTCTCCACCTTCTTGTTGCTGAGACAGAACACCCAACCAAAATCAGCTGATGGGAGGAAAGCTTTTATTTTGGCTTACAGTCTGGAGGGAATCTTCTTGGTGACAGGGTTGAAAGCATGGCGTGAGCAGAGATTAGACATGCCCCCTGCCACAGGCTGTGGAAAACATCAGCAAGAGCACTCTCTGGCAAGCTAGAGGCTAATAAACCTCACGTTCTGCCCCCCAGGGCCCCATCCCCACCTGCAGGGCACCTCCTCTCAAATTGCCCTGGGGTCGGGATCAAGCATTCAGAAACCCAAGTTCATGGGGAACATCTGATTCAAACCCCCACGCTCACTTTATAGATGGTAACTAGCCTGAGGGGAGGCTTACAGCTTTGGCGCTCTGGTAGCCAAGTCCTGGCTGAGCATACTGAAGAAAGTCAGGGCTGTTGGTTTCTGTGGACCATTGCAGGATGACCACTAGATGGAGCTCTAGGACCTCCCAAGACTGCTGAAATCCGCAGCCATTTATTCAGCTTGTCCTTTAGGCACTTTCTCACGCTCTGGGCCTTTGAGGACTTTTATTGTTTTTCATGAGCGTTGGTGGGGTGTGTGCGATGTGTAGACTTATGCGTGTGTGTCCATGACCAAAGGAAAATACCTAGTTTCCTTTTAGGGCTCATCCCTGTTCTTTCTTGAGGTGGGGGTCTCTCCCTCAACTCAGAGCGGCTGTCCATTAGTGAGATTCCCCCAACCCCCCACTTCAGACTAGTGTTACAGATGTGTGTGGTTATGCCCAGATTTATTAAAAATAGTTTTTAGAGCCAGAGAGATGGCGTAGCAGTTAAGGCACTTGCCTGCAAAGCCAAAGGACCCAGATTTGATTCCCCAGGACCCAGGTAAGCCAGGTGCACAAACTGGCACATGCGTCTGGGGTTCATTTGCAGTGGCTGGAGGCCCTGGCATGCCCATTCCTCTCTCTCTCTATTTTCCTGTCTCAAATAAATAAATAAAATAAAAAGATTTTAAAAATTATATATTCATAAAAAATAATTTTTGTTTATTTGTGTGCCCACGTGTTAAGAGAGGGGAGAGAGGAGAGAGAGCAAATGACTATGGGCACACTATGGTCTCTTGCTACTGCAACTGGAACTCCAGATACATGTGCCACTTTGGGTATTTGGCTTTGCAAGCAAGTACCTTTAACTCCTGAGTCATCACCCCAGCCCCATATCCAGCTTTTCCTTGGGTTCTGGAGAGCCAAAGTGATATGGGAAAATCAGAATTAGGATCCTCATAAGGCTTATGCTGGCTCTTGTCTGGGGGACCTGACATTGGAGTTTGTCCAGTCCTGGCAATGCTGAGGCTCCTACTTCCCTGCGAAGTGAGCAGCCAGGCAGGCAAAGTTGAGTTCTCTGCTGGCCGTCCCTCCTCAGGAGGTCTGTCTCGTGACCCAGACACAGGGCGTAACATCACGGCTGGTCTGTCAGCAAGTCCACTGTTTTGAATTGTATGATCTCTAACTTTAAGATGACAGGCTATGATATTAAGATGGCAACAAGAAAGTTAAAGATACTCTGTGAATTAGGATGGCTAGCTTTCAATGTTCAATAGCCCCTAGAGGGAACTCTGAATGTAACTAAGATTATAGATAGGAAACTACAAGGTTTTTCTACTCTTGAAATAAAGAAAGCAGCAAAAGCCAGGGAGCTGCCCTGGAGCCTTGAGAAAGAAATCAAAACTGTCCCTGGGGGCTGAGAGATGGCTTAGCAGTTAAGCGATTGCCGGTGAAGCCTAAGAATCCCAGTTCGAGGCTCGATTCCCCAGGACCCATGTGAGCCAGATGCACAAGGTGGTGCATGCATCGGGAGTTCATTTGCAGTGGCTGGAGGCTTGGCATGCCCATTCTCTCTCTCTCTCTCTCTCTCTCTCTCTCTCTCTCTCTGTGCCTCTTTCTATCTGTCACTCTCAAATAAATAAAAATAAAATTTATAAAAAAAAAATAAGCCTTTAGTCCCAGCAATTGGAAGGCAGAGGTAGGAGGATGGCCATGAGCTGGAGGCCACACATAATTAATTCCAGGCCAGCCTGAGCCAGAGTGAAAAAAAAAAAAAAAAAAAAAACTGTCCCTGGAATATGAGGGGGGGACCCCAGCTCAGCTAGAGTTAGAGCAGAAGCTTCAAGGCCAGAGATCACAACCCTCTCCCCACCCACGCAGCTGTCCTAACACACTCTCTAGTAATGAGGGACTGGCTTGCAGGGTTGAGAATGGCTAGACCCAAGGCCACATATGGAGGGACATGGAGGAGACAGGGCTGCCCGGGCTACTGGGGAATTTCAACACTCCAGGACCTGACCCTGAGGAAGGGGCTCAAGATGGAAGGAGGTGAACCAAGGTGGAAGTCTCTGCAGGAACGTTGGCAGCCTCTGGTGGAGTGCCCTCCTGCTGAAGTGGCAGCACTCTTGGGCGCTGAGTCATCTTCTCAGCCCTTTTTGGCTCTTAAGGTCTGTCTTGCAGTTGTTGAAGACACTGAAGGCTATGTCTACTAAACATCCCTGGTGTAGTTTTCGAAGCATTTGTCACTGTCTTGGAGAAGCTTGGCTGGTCATTGTGCAGCCAGGATGACTCATCTGTCTTCACTCTCTGGTTCTGGGCTAGTAGACCTGTGCATGGTTTCTGATAGCCTAGAATAAGATAGCAGGGTTCTCAGAAGAGCCCTGTTGTCTCCCCAAACTTGTTACAGTCAATGGGTTTGATAAGGGCCTTTTCATTCTAATAGACACACCATCATCAAGTCCTTTCTCTGTTGTTTCTTACGTCAGTGACCTGATATGATGAGCTGGGCTCTGTGTCCGGCTCAGCAAAGAAGCCTGACCTGGCCATAATTTGGTCACAACCATGGAACTCATCAACCTAGAGAGAAACTCAAAACCAGACACAGGATTTCTCTCCACTCATACAGCAAGCGGTCATGACAATATGGTTGCCTTAACTAATTAGATCAAATGTCTCAGTGAGCCCTTTGGATTCAGTAATGAAGATGGAAGAATTCTGGCTAAATGATTTAGTTTGGATTGTATTGGGACAGACCAGCCATGGGGAATAGGTCATACACCCAGATGGTGAGAAGCCCCGTTAGCTACTTGGCGAAGGGAAAAAATGGCCTCTGAAGGAGATGGTTTTTGTTTCCCCTGTTCCTTATATGACATGGCCACGCACATGTGTGAGGGAAAGTAAGGCGGAGCAGGTGTAGCGAGCTCCACAGAAGAGGAAGGGGAAGGGGACTTGAAGAGGGCAGATGAGATGTCCTGGTGGAGGTGCAGCTGGTGCCAAAGAAGCTGGAGGTAGGGTAGAAGACTGCACACACACAGGCAGGGTTGCCAAGGATGCCATCTGGGGCTGAGTGTTGAACGGATAGGCGAGTGTAAGAGAAATTAATAAAGCTCGTACAACATTCCTCCTGCAGTGAGAGTCCTCAAACATGACCACAAATTTAGATATGAGGAATATCAGAGTACTTTCATAAACTATGACAAAAAGTCTAATTGTGGTTGAAGTTACATACCTAAACGTTCTTGATGTGTGAGTGGTTATAAGAGCAATTTTTTTATTTTTTTTCTTCATTTTTTATTTATTTATTTGAGAGCGACAGACACAGAGAAAGAGGCAGATAGAGAAAGGGAATGGGCGCGCCAGAGCTTCCAGCCTCTGTAAACGAACTCCATATGCGTGTGCCCCCTTGTGCATCTGGCTAACATGGGTCCTGGGGAATTGAGCCTCGAACCGGGGTCCTTAGGCTTCACAGGCAAGCGCTTAACCGCTAAGCCATCTCTCCAGCCCATAAGAGCAAAATTTTGTGGCAAAGCACAATGAGTTTTTAGTGGGACTTCGAGAATCAAATTCAGACCTTTTTGTTGTTGTTGAGGTAAAATCTCCCTATAGCTCAGGCTGACCTGGAATTCACTGTGTAGTCTCAAGGTGGCCTTGAACTCACAGCAGTCCTCCTACCTCTGCCTCCCAAGTGCTGGGATTGAAGGTGTGCACCACCACGCCTGACTCACAGCATTTATTTAAAAATAAAATTGTGTGTGTGCGTTTATAAACATGCCAGCATTTCTTGCCCCTGCAAATGAATGTCCATCCAGCTCTACATGGGTGAATAGAGAATTGAGCCCAGGCAGTTAGGCTTTGCAAGTAAGCACTTTCAACAAACACTGAGCCATCTCCCCAGCCCCATTTTTAAAGATCAGTTTACTTAAGAGTGTGTGTGTGTGTACACATGTGCGTCTGCATGCTTCTGCAAAGAATGCCAAAGGCTTGCACCACTTTTTGCATCTGGTTTCCGTGAGCAGTTTGGGAACCGAATCCTAGCCAGTAACTTTTGCAAGCAAGTACCTTGAACTACCTGGCCGTCTCCCAGCCCTCGGACCAGGTGTGAGAGGGAACAGACTATGTGTAGGTTCTACTGGAGTTGCAGCATCCACTTCAAAGGCACCTGTGGTGGTTTGATTCAGGTGTTCCCTATAAACTAGGGGCTCTGATTGCCATGTCATCAGCTGTTGGCAGTTTGGGAATTAAATCCTCCTGGAGGCAGTGTATTGTTGTGGGCAGACCTATAGGTGTTATAGCCAGTGTTTGGCACACTGTCCTGTGGCTGTTGTCCACCTGTTGTTGGCCAGGAGGTAGTGTCCACCCTCTGCTCATGCCATCTTTTACCCATGCCATCATGAAGCTTCCCCTTAAGTCTGTAAGCCAAAATAAACCATTTTTCTCCCACAAGCTGCTCTTGGGTGTTTTCTGCCAGCAATGAGAACCTAACTGCAAGGCCCCTGCCTCCCTCCGTCCCAGGTATGCAGGCGTGTGAAGAGCCTGTGTGTGGCAGGAAGAAAATGACACCAGGGCCTTCTTCCCCCGTCCGCTCTAAGCACAGCCAGGGAAGACACGGTGTTCTCAGTAGGACACGTTCCCTCCTCTCCCAGGTGTGCAAGCAAGCGTGAGGAGCCAGCAGTGGGGAGAAGTGGCGGTGCACCACTTGTTGAAGACGCTGTTTCTCCCCTGAGTGTGTTTGAAAGACCAAACATAAAAACAAACAGCCGAACCAACATGTGGAAATCAAAGTGAAGATTTCTCAAAACACTAGAAGGTGAACGACCAGAAGACGTGGCTCCACCACCGCGAGGACTCTACACCCTATGCAGAGATACTGGTTCCTAAGTGTTGACTGCGTTCCTCACAGAGGCAAGGAAGTGAAGCGGCTTAGATGCCCATTAACTGAGGAGCGGATAATGAAAATGCGGCACATTCGTACAATAGAATTTTATTCCGCCACAAAGAAAAACAAACTTATGAATGATTCTGGAAAACGGATGGAACTGGAAAACATACTGAGAGAGAACCAGGTACAGAAGACACCACCGCGTATTTCCTTTCTCTTTGCAGGGCATGTGTATGCGCTGCCATGGGCCAGCGTGTGCAGATGACAAGAAACTAGAAAGGCCCATGAGAGGGAGTAGAAAGAGGGAGAAGTGCAGGGAAGGCGGTCAATCTGAAGTGACAGGAAACATTAAGCAGGAAAAATTCAGCAGTTTCCTGAGCGCCTTGTAAAACACTTATCACAAGGATTTCTCTGGAGAATGAAAATGCTTGAGAAGGCAAATACACTTTGCTAACGTTATAATTAGTGAGTTGTGTGAATGTTACATCTTAATGAACTAAACAATGTGAATGTTTTCAGACACCTTTAAAATACCTACAAAACAGTGACAAAAGATTGAAAAGGGCTGTTGGGGGGAAGTGCATGCACAAGAGGACAGCAGTTGTGGAGGTGATCTGCAGGACAGGCAGCACCGCATCCAGGTAGCAGGGAAATCCTCGCAGAAGAGACTTTTCTAGACGTCATGGCTGTGAGCACCTTAGACACACAGCTCAGCCCATGCTTAGCAGCAGCTTGGACAGAATGCGCCCTTTCTTGCACAGGCCACACAGCATGACGGTGCCGCTGAGAGCTCGTATGAACCACCTTCTCTACAAGCAGAGTAATGCATGCAAGACAAACGCCCTGGGGTAGACTCGGACAAGGCTCTCCGCAGAGCCACAGCTCCTGAAGTAGGAACCAGAGCTCGTATGAACCACCTTCTCTACAAGCAGAGTAATGCATGGAAGACAAACGCCCTGGGGTAGACTCGGGCAAGGCTCTCCGCAGAGCTGAAGTCGGAACCAGCCTTTACTTCCCGTCCAGCTCTCCCAAGGCTCGGCTACTGCGTTACTGCTGTCTCCCAGTTTGGGCAGCTATTCTCTGGGGGACAAGGTGTGCATGTCCTAATAGGCGTACTTGGAAATGGCAGACTGCAATAAAGGGCTTGTTTTGGTGTTAAGTATTCAGAAACAATGTTTAAGAAACCCTCTCAATTGCGTCTACTTTCCTGCACATATGATGTCAACTGTTAAGGCTGAAATGCCCTTGTGCAGATGTGCATTTTTATTCACCACTTAGTGGACTCTAGGCTGGTTCTACAGCTAAGCCACTGTAAGTAGTGCAGCAATAACAGATGTGTAGGTATTTACTGTGGAAGGACTTCAGTCTTTGGAGTATATACCTAAGAATGGTATAGCTGGCTCATATGCCATACACTGGATTGAGAAGCCTCTATATTAATTGGAAAGTATTATGTTACGCAAAATGAGCCAGAATCAGAAATACTAGTACCACATTTTCACTCCTATATGGAATCAAGATTTTAGTATGTATGTTTATAGGTCCTGAAACTAGAAAGGGGACAATGAACATTTTGAGAGGAAGAAGAGAGGTAATAAAATACATGTAACCTGAAACAGGGGCCTGGGAACAGGAAGGCACCAAAGAGGAGAGGGGGAGGAAAGCAAGAGAGGTACGAACAAGTCTAAAGCATGGATAAAATGCCTCTAGTGAAAGCCATTTCTTTGAGGCTATTTCTAAAAATTGAAGCACTCCCTCAGGTGATTTATATGCAAGCTGAAGTTGTCCTGTTTTACAACATGGGTATGTCAACTCTCTGTATGCACTAGGTGCCTAAAACAAATCTTAAATTCAAATAGTCTTTGAAGTTTATTCTCTATTTTGAGTTCTTGGTCAGCTCTCAGTGTTCTTAACATGTATTTCTTTCTCTGCCTAAACATTGGTCAAGAACTAACTATTATCAATTAAGAAAGCCACCAAGTATGTTCTAGAAACCTAATGTCAAAATTATCGTGAAACAAAAATGCATTCAAGTGTTTACCAAGGATATGTGCACAGATGTACACATATGTAACATACACATATATGTAAACATGAATATATGCACATTCATACACCTTTTCTAGCTTTTAAGGAGCTAAATATCTATAAAAAATAGCACAGGGTTCACTGCATTTGATTACCAAGGACATGAGATTACTCAAGATTGAAACATAAAATAGTCCACTGAAATTACAATGAATGGAAGAGCTTGACCTCTGAAGGAAACATTAGATACTTCCTGTATGTCTTGAATGTGCCCCCAGAAAACATGTTAGAAAAGTACTCTCAAACACAAGTGTTGGGAGGTGACTTGTGACAGCAGGCGTCAGGGTCATGAACTTTTTACTCCCATAAATGGATCGAGTGGGTCTGAGTTGCTCTCACCATCACAAGATGAGGCAGCAAAAGGACCCCTGCTAGATGCTGGGATTTTAAGTTTCAGCTTTTAGAATGGTGAGAAATCATGTTCTTAATTACTCAGTCTATGTTACAGCACAAAGATATTTAAGATGCTTGAAGGAGCTGCTGACACAGTTCCGTCAGTAGTGTCACCTAGCATACTGAGTCCCCCCCCCCGCTTTTTAAACTTTTTTATTTTATTTTTTTATTTTTTGGTTTTTCAAGGTAGGGTCTCACTCTAGCCCAGGCTGACCTGGAATTCACTATGGAGTCTCAGGGTGGCCTCGAACTCACAGCAATCCTCCTACCTCTGCCTCCCGAGTGCTGGGATTAAAGGCGTGCGCCACAACGCCCGGCTTCTTAAACTTTTTTAATTTATTTGTTTGGCGGGGGAGGAAGAAAGGCAGATGGAGAGAGAATGGGCATGCCAGGGCTTTCAGCCAGTGCAAATGAACTCCAGGTGCAGGCACCACTTTGTGCACCTGGCTTACAAGGGTCCTGGGGAATCAAACCTGGGTCCTTTGGCTTTGCGGGCAAGTGCCTTAACTTCTAAGCCATCTCTCCAGCCCCAGAATCCCTGGTTTTGATTACCAGCAACACATACAACTAGGTGCGATAGTACTTTCCAAAATCTCAGCACTTGAGAGGTCATGACACTTGATACCTTACTCACTAACAACCAGAAAATATTTCGTTCTGAATTTTCTTAAAACAAAGTTAGAACTTGGAAAATTCCTGAAACTCAAGGGCTCTACTATTCATAACTGTGATTAAGTAAGCACATCTTGGGAAAACATTTCACTTCCAAGCATTAACCACAAGGTTCAGGAAGCTGTCTCAAGTATCATCTAAACTTCTGAGATTTTTTTTTGTTTGTTTGTTTGTTTTTGGTTTTTCAAGGTGGGGCCTCACTCTAGCCAAGGTGACCTGGAATTCAATATGTAGTCTCAGGCTGGCCTCAAATTTACAACAATCCTCCTACCTCTGCCTACCAAGTGCTGGTATTAAAGGCGTGCACCACCACACCCAGCCACTTCTGTGTAATTAATTACCTACTCACAAGGTAGGTGCAGTGGACAGACTACCTTCAAACTGTAATCGGAGTCGCTGTCTTTCCCATCCCTGGCCTACTGTTTCCATCATAGCAAAACACTTACTTGACAGAGATGCTATGATTTTCATGTGTCACTCTAAAATTCATGTCCAATGCAGCAGTATAATGTGGAGAGGTGTTTAGAAGTAACTGGATTATGAAGGTGCCTCCCTCGTGAGGGGGAACTAAAGCACTACAGAACTGTCTTCTTACAGCTGGTCCTTCTGTCCCGCTCACCGTGAGGACACAGAGCCTGAGACATTAAAACACTGAACCACTGGCGCATTAACTACAGACTTCAGTCTCCAAAATGCTGCAATACATTTTCTATTATCTACAAATTAGCCAGTCTTGGGCATTTTGACATAGCAGTCCAAAGACGCTAAGACAAAGGAATAACCTGAATGTACATTATTTAACCAATTTTCTTACATTTTCCTATAAACCAAACATTCAAGAAAAACAGTCCATTACATTCTACCACAAAATTTGTAAATATCTAAAGTGAAAAAAATATTTTGAAAATTTACTTTAATTTAGAAATAGAAAACATCTTAGGAGAACACAAAACAAAGTATACATGCAAATTTTTACTTCATGAACTTCTGAAACCCACACTTGTTAATTCCCAAGATAAAGAGCTGTTCCAAAGTTTTCAGCCACCCCTGTAAAAGAAATAAAAATAGTCATGTTTCAGCATAAAGATCTTAATAGTTTGAAATGCAATATGCTACAGTTTTAAGCAATCAAACTAGTTACTGGGCTGGAGAGATGGCTTAGTAGTTAAGGAGCTTGCCTGCAAAGACAGAGGACCCAGGTTTCAACCCCCAGGTCCCAAGCAAAGCCAGATGTACAATGTGGTGCATAGGTCTGGAGTTCGTTTCCAGCAGCTAGAGGCCCTGGCATGCCCATTCTTTCTCTCTCTCTAATAATAACAATAATAATAATCATGAACTAATTATTTAAGAACCACATTTAACTCTACCCAGGATAGCACAAAAGTCATACTGATCCTTTATCTTCAAAAGGTCCTTAGTCATGACCCGACCTCAGTAGCGGGTGTATTTTAACACAGTGTGCTTCTTGGGAAATGCCACTTTGGAGCAGAATGGCATAATGCTTTGCTCACAGGCACACGTATTTGTTCTCCAATACCACCTGTACAACTGGTCCAAGTGCAATGAAAACAAAAACTAACGTTTCTAAAGACGACTACCTAAAACAAAAAGGTGTGACATTAAAACTGTATTGTCACATCCACATTCCAGCACTCCAATGCCAAATAACAAATAATGCCATTACTAGATGAAAATTATAAAATATTCCTGCATATACGTTTTACTGCTAAGCATTTTAACTTCATGTTTTGTGTTGCTATAAATAAATACCAGCACTATGTTTTAGTACAAATCCTTAAAGTACTGCTGGCATTAATTTTGACTGTAATTATTAATCTAGTCAAAGAAGCCTGTGGTTGAATTTCCCTTCCCATCATCTCAAAATCATTTAAGGAGTGATTAATATTCTTCCAAGCACAAAAAAAAGAAAGAAAAAAAGGATTTTCAGTTTTATAGCTGTTATAGCAAAACAGCAAAAAATCTGTATTTTCTGTAGCTTTTCACACAAAATATTTTATTTACCTTTCATTTTCAAGTGAAAAATAATGAAGGCAGATTTTAACTTGTTTAGCAATGAAACAAACTTTCAAGAAACTTTTTCAGGCAACTAGCTTCCAAGAGAGTTCACAGGCTGCTCTATGAACAGCACAGAGCCACACAACTGAAGTCCCTGTGTGCCTCAGTTTCTCCTGGAGGACTAAGTTGATGCAAGACCCATCTCTCGCACAGGACAAGATCTCAGTTATAGGGTTAACATTATTACTATTATCACCTAATTTAACTAAGATTTACTCAGTGCTTTTAACCACATTTCCTATTATCTATGAATTAGCCAGTCATGGGCATTTTGTTATAGCAGCCCAAACAGACCAAAACTTTAAAAGAACACTCTAAGAACACAACATCTCATTACTTTGCTCTCCTACAAACCAAAATACTCAAGGGGGGGGGGGCAGCATTATTTTCTATCAATAAAATGTGGGTCAGGTGTGGTGCACACCTTTAATCCCTGTATGAAGGAGGCAGAGGTGGGAGGATCACTGTGAATTGGGGTCCAGCCTGGGACTACAGAGTGAGTTCCAGGTCAGCCTGGGTTAGAGTGAGATGCTACCTTGAAAAGCTTTAAAAAAAAAAAAAAAACTATTAAAGGAGGGGAGAGGCAAGTGGGGAGGGAGGAGCAGATAAACAAAGGATCAGACCCAGGGTGGGCAGCCAAGTCCCAAGTCTGACAGGAAAGGTAAAAGCCCTCACTTTTCCATGAAGGCGTGGAGGAAAAGCTGTGTTACTCTGCTCCTTGCCCCACAGAATGCTGAGATGCTGAGGAGGCTTTCATGTTTGGAGGACCAGTCAGGACTCAATTCCGTGTCACTGAGCAGTGCTTCCACAATTCCTGAGTGGCCACAGCAGCGGAGCTGGAAGGGCAGAGGCTTTACTTCTTTTTTGTTTGTTTTGAGGTAGGGTCTCACTCTAGCCCAGGCTGACCTGGACTCACTCTGCAGCTCCAGACTGACTTCAAGCTCACAGCTGTGCTCCTACCTCTGTTTCCCGTTCTGGGATTAAAGGTGTGTCCCTCCACACCCTGTGAGCCTATACTTCTTAGGCAACTCTCACCCAGACACTGAAGCAGGCCCCTAAGTCAGAACTCACGCCAACAGTCTACAATTCCAAAGCAGTAAAAGGACTTAATATACACAGGTGACTCAATGACTTGGTTGCTTCAAGGTCTAACTCTGTTTGAAATGTTCTACTTTAGCCCTGGCTGACCTCAAACTTGTAGAGATCCTCCTGCCTCTGCCCCCTCCTCCACACTAGGGATTATAGGCATTTATTAACATGCCAGCTTGATTCTAACCCTTTATTATCCCAAAACACAATTCTAAGGTACTTTTGCTTACTAAGGTAATCTACTCTCAGGTTATGACCTACCACGAACACCAGTGGCTCATTTCAGTGACAACTTCTTCACCCAACCCTGCTCTCAGGGCCTTACATGACTTAAGTCACTATCTTTAAAATAACCCAAGAAAGAACTATTACCTTCATTAGATAAAGCAGAGACAGACTGACTAACTAAACTGCCCCAGATCATGATACTTAGGACACAGTGAGAAAGATGTATGTAAGCTGGTTCAGAGTCAGGTTTCCATGGAATCCACAAAGTCCACAAGACACAGCAGGAACAGGACTCGTACCTGAGCATCAGCCTGTCACTGAGTATGTCGCAACAATAATACTGAGTGCCTTTAACTTACTTCCTGGCCATATAAAACTTTATTAAACAAAAGAGTACACAGCTCACAGAGTTGCTACAAAAACCATATAGGATAAAAGGCACTTTGAAAGCACTCAGTTACACTATATAAATATATTAAGTGTGTGTGTGTGTGTATGTATACATATATATATATCAGTACTTGAACAGGGACATATCCAAGGACATATCTGTGTATTAACAAGAGTGGGCTAATTTTCAATTCACATGGTTTCCATTTCTCATTCCAGGCTATGGTACATTTCATGGCATTTACTTACACAATGATGTTATTAATAGGGATGTGGATCAATTTCACAAAGAAGCCGATGAATCCCATTATAGCAAATCCTATTGCTGTGGCCATAGCAATCTTCTGGAATTCTGAATTTAAACCACAAAATTCATGTTATTTTTTTTGCAATGTCATGAAAGTATAGAAAATAATTATCAGTATCATTTATATATCTACTGGTGTACACTCCTCCTAGTAGATAATTTTGTAAAAAAGGAAGAAAAAGTGAGATTACTGTAAACAACTTGCTTACAAAACAGGTTTTGTAAATTTCATACTTTGTTGTCATTAAAAGGAAAACAAAGAAATGAAGCCTATGCTTGTAAATTCGTAAAGCAGTGAAAATACTCTTTTCAGCAAATGACCAAAATATAAGAAAGAAATGGATGGGATAGAACACACATTATTCTTATCACTTTTTCTATGACAACAAAGTTATAATTCTGCCTGAAATTCTGAATGGGTTAAAAGGAAGGTTTTAATTCCAGTATATTTCAGTTTTATGTATTTTTTAGGAAGCCTTTTTTCCTGAGCTCACTTAAGTCTATGCTATCAGACCTCCTAGTTACTCCCCTAGTTCTTATCTAGGCAAGAATTTGAAATTATTTGGCAGTCTTCCCTGATAGATTCTAAGCTTCATGAGAACAGACCATAATCTATTATATTTAAACAGTCAATGATTATATATATGTATGTGTGTGTGTGTGTATAGATATATTCTAATTCAGTAAACTCGTGAGTAAATGTAGACAGATTCTGGTGTATTTTTTAACCCATGAATAATAACTAGGTTTCATGTAAAGCTCTGTTCCCTGGGGTGAAGGCAGAGAAGGGAAGGTGCTATGTTTCTCTATACTGAAAGATACCAGAAGCTCTAAAGTCATAAAACGACAAACTTACACATTATATAGACATAAAGACATACAGACACAAGCACATGCCATACAACAAACATGTAAACAAGCAGACTGCGTTTAATGAAAGGAGACGGGATAACGTTGCACTGCCGGAGGTCAAAGTCAGGGCTCTGACACTGAACCTCATCCCAACCCTGCAAAGGTTACTAATCACGAAATGTTCCAAACAAGATTTAGGCAACTCGAAGGTTTAATTCCTTCTCTCAAATTAAAGCTTTACCTTTTCTATCAGGCTTAGTGCATCTTTTCACCAGGCGAATTGAGTCCTTTACAAACTGCCGGCTCGGCTCAACAAACTGCATTACCTGATCCATGGCTGCCTGTTTTACAGGAAAAAAAAAAAAAAAAAAAAAGAGGACTTGGCGAGTTATATAAGGCTGTATAATGGAGACTTGCCTTGAATTCATGTCTGATGTAATTCAACTCTGTCTCATCAGAAAAAATAAATTAGGGTTGGAAAGATGGACTAGTGGTTAAGTCACCTGTCTGCAAAGCCAAAGGGTCTGGGTTTGATTCCCCATGACCCGCATAAGCCAGATGCACAATGTCTACAGTGGCTGGAGGTCCTGGAGTGCCCATTCTATCTGCTTCTCTCTCAAATAAATAAATTTTTTTAAGAAAAAGATTACATATCCTAAATTTATACTTTTAAAAAATCATTTCCAAGAAAGCATCAGATCAAACATAGTGAGAAAAACTTAAAAAGCACAGGTCTCACCCGCATTATCCTCAGTATCTACATAGTCTATATTAATGGATTACAAGGACAAGCAACTAACACCACACCTTCTTCCTACCCATTAGGCATCCCTCTCATTATTCCTAAGAAACTAATGTTTAGATTCAACAACTATTTTCTGAATATTTTTAACTGTATCTAGTGTAGTGAGTGCAAACTACAGCGTTGCCAGAGGCTAAAATGGAGGCTAGCATGCATTTCAACCTGGTTATTATAAAACATGCCCACCATTTACTTAGGGGACAGTAAGTAAAGACACTATGTGGGGTGGACAGATGAAATGCAGAATCGATTCTGAAAAGTGGCAAGCTAAGCCTTTAGTTCTGGGTGTCTGTTTTAGGGACGCAGGCCTTTGGAAGAGTCTATTACTCAATAGGAGTGTCATCCAATCTTACACGGCTTGGCAAGCCACTCACGGTCCAACAGCTAATGGAGCCAGGGCTTTGTTCTGTATATCCAGCGCTTAGGAGAGTTCAGATAGTGGTCCATGATCCCTGGCTACAAAACACAAGCCCCGACCGGAGATGGCTTAGCGGTTAAGGCACTTGCCTGCAAAGCCAAAGGACCTAGGTTCTATTCCCCAGGACCCACGCAAGCCAGAACACAAGCTGGCGCATGCACCTGGAGTTTGTTTTTCAGTGTCTCGAAGCCCTAGCACACCCATTCTCTCTCTCTCTCTCAAATAAATGTATTAAGGAAAAAAAAAAAAAAAAGGCTCTCAAAGCCCCGATGTCCTCGCCTAGGACGGGCGGTGGGCAATGCAATGAACTGCAAGCAATGCATCTACAGGATTCTAGCAACTGTCTGTGCCCACAAGCGCAGCAACGCCGCTGTCCTTCTGGGATCTCTCATGCAGTGCCCCGGGTTAGAGCATGCATGTAACAGACAACAGCGTTTGAGAGATGGAGGCAGGACGATCGGGAGTTCACGGTCGTCCTCAGCCACTAATTACATTTGAGGCCAGCTTGGGCTAGACCCTGTCTGAAATAAACTTTAAAAACTTTCAAGCCCAGCATTAAATACTTAAATCAAAGGCTCATCAGGCCTTTGCACTCCGCGTCCGTGGTGAAGAGTCCGCGGGCATCTCCTCGGCGGCCAGGCCGGCCACGGCCACGGCGGACCAAGGATGCCCACAGGCCTCGGAGCCCCGCAGAGCCCGCCCGCCCACCGGCGCCCTCCTGGGCATCATAGGGGACGTGCCCGGCCGTGCCCTGCGCGCCCTGGGAGGGGGACCTGCCACCCCCGGGCCACGGACGCCCGGCTGTCCCCGCGCCCGCCGCCGCCCACGGGCCAGAGCACACTCACCTGCTGGACGACCACGAAGAAGCTTGGGACACGTAGCTTGAAGTGCTCAGGGGCTCAGCGGAAGCGGAAACCGAGTTGATGCCGACGCCCCGCCCTCCCCTCCGTCTAATTGGTCCTTTACTCAGAGGCGTCAATGCGCAGGCGCGGGGGCAAAGGAGCGCGGTGGCCGCTGGGATATGTAGTCCCAGGCAGCGTTTGGCTGGTCTGGTAATGTTTCTTGGTCAGAAATGAAGCTGACAAGAAATTGAGAATTATAGCCAGGCGTGGTGGCACACGCCTTTAATCTCGGGTGGCCGAGGTAGGAGGATCGCAGTGAGTTCGAGGCCAGCCTGAGACTACATAGTGAATTCCAGGTCAGCCTGGGCTAGTAGTGTGAAACCCCACCTCGAAAAACCAAAAAAAGAAATTGAGAATTATCTCTTCGCGCCCCGTGCATAGCCTTTTGCTGTCAGTGGTGGGACTAAAGCGTGAATTGGGGCCGTCATTTAGAGGATTCTAGGTTTGGCATGGGTAAAATGGATATGTTGTGCGTATGCTGTTTGACTTACTGTGTTTCAAGAAAACTAGGTATATAGTATTGTGTGTAATATATCACCAGACACCGGTGAATGGTAAGCTTACCAACATGCCTCCAATTATTTAATGAACTCATGCATTTAACACTTTATTGGGTATTGTGAATAAGCCAGACATGCCATACAGTCGAAGTTTATGGCCTGGGAAGGGGATCTACACAGTAGACGTGGACAGATAGGAATTATGTTAATATAAATGCTTTGCAGTGCATTATGTGCATGAGAGTGTGTGTGTGTGTGAGAGAGAATTCTTAAGTGGATTACCTTGGACAGTCCCTATAGACGGCTAAGGAGATAACACATGGGTGAAGTACAGGAAATGAATTGCTGTAACTCACCCTGTTGAGAATTTAAAATTGATTCTTAAAGCTAAATTAAGGTATAAATGATGTTTATGCTTCCCTGCGACTGCTGAGATGCTTATTCCTCAGATATGCTTGTCACGCCCGGTCGTTAGGGTGAGAAAGGGTAGAAAGCATGATCTCGGGCTTTGAAGGGATTTTTACTGTGCTTCATATCCGACCTTCCACAGTCAATAGTGGTGTTTTACCAACGGGTATCTCTGTAAGAAAAAGAAACCCAGTAAACAGGCTTTTGTTTATTCGCTTTGACATGGAAGAAAAACTATATATTCAGGGCTGGAGAGATGGTTCTGTACTTGCCTGCAAAGCCTGATGGCCTGGGTTTGATTTCCCAGTACCCATGTAAAGCCAGATGCACAAAGTGGTGCATGCATCTGGCGTTCATTTACAGTGGCAGGCCCTGGTGTGCACCCATTCTCTCTCTTTCCCTCCATCACCCCCTCTCTCTCATTGTAAATAAATAAATAAAAATATAAAAAGTTATATATTCCATTACATATTTAAAAGATCTTCAGAAAGTTATGTCCATTATTATAACACATTCATATGTTTGCTGAATAACGTGAGCATCACACTGAGCCACTGTCCTTTGGTATTTCCATGAGCTGCATTTGTATATCCCAACATAAATAATTGGGTTTTCTCCCTGAATATGGAGTTGAAGCGATGGATTTGGAAATGACAAGTGCTACCCCATCATAGCACAATGTTTGGACATGGAAGCTGTCACTGTAGGGCTACAGCTTTCTAGGATCTCTCATGCAGTGCTCCTGGGTTAAAGCATGCATGTAATCAGACAACAGCATTTGAGAGATGGAGGCAGGACGATCAGGAGTTCACGGTCATCCTCAGCTAATTAAATTTGAGGCCAGCTTGGGCTACTTAAGACCCTGACTGGAAAAAAAAATCTTAAAATTTCAAGCATTAGATACTTAAATGAAAGGCTAATCAGGTATTAATATCACATTTAAAAAAAAAAGAAAGAAAAACAGGGCTAGAGAGATGGCTTCACAATTAAGGCACTTGCCTGCAAAGCCTAAGGAATCATGTTTAATTTTCCAGGTCCCACATAAGCCAGACACACAAAGTAACGAAAGTGTGCAAGATCACACATGTGCACAATGGGGCACATGTGTCTGGAGTTCGATTGCAGTGGCTGCAGGCCCTGGTGCACTAATTCTCTCTCCCTCTCTCTATCTCTCTCTCTTTCTGTCTATCTCTCAAACGTGTATATGCATACTCTTTTGCATTAAAAAAAGGCCAGTCTTTTGGGCTTGCTTCAAATTTAAAAAAGAGGTAAGAAAAGAGGAAATAAGAAATAAAGATAGCCGGGTGTGGTGGCACACACCTTTAATCCCAACACTTGGGAGGCAGAGGTAGGAGGATTGCTGTGAGTTCGAGGCCACCCTGAGACTACAGAGTGAATTCCAGGTCAGCCTGAGCTAGAGTGAGACCCTACCTTGAAAAACAAAAAGAAAAAAGAAAAAAAGAAACAAATATAATTTTAAAAACACTAAAACAGGAAAGCTAAATATAACACATGTATAGTTATATTTAATTTTTAATAACTTCTATATTTAAAAATGTTGTTTTAAAAAGAAGCATGTCATTGCATCAAAAAAAAAAAAAAAAAGCCAGGTGAGTTTGGTGGTTCATGCCAGTAATCCCAGCACTGAGGAGGCTGAGGGAGAGAATGAGCCGAAAGATCTAGCCTGGCATACTAGTCAGAAAATAGTGTCCCTAAGCCCCTTTAAAAGAGACTAAAGGGGAGCTGGACAGATGGCATAGCAGTTAAGGCACTTCTGCAACAGGGCCCCTGCCTCCTTCTCTCGCTCCCTCCTTCCCTCCGTCCCAGGCATGCAGGAGTGTGAAGAGCCTGTGGTAGGAAGAAAATGACACCAAGGCCTTCTTCCCCTCTCCGCTCTAAGCACAGCCAGGGAAGGCATGGTGTTCTCAATTGGACATTTTGCTCCCTCCTCTCCCAGGGTATGACCTATAGAAAAGTGCACTATAGCCCTAAAGAGCTTCATAAGTTTTCTAACTCATCGAAACATAACTCTGGGGAATATGTTTGAGAATGTGTTTTAAGGGTGTGGAATGATGGAAGAAGGACTATAAAACTGAATCAGGCTTAGTTTAGTCATAAGAATCCAGTGAGCAGAGATTCTAGGCTCAATGTTGCAGCTCACACAATTAAAAAAGGTGCTAAAGTGTGGGTCAAAAGATGGCCTACAGTGATAAACCTGGAGCTACCTTATATCTTTTGACTTAGTGTTGATGAAGTTGATGAAGGGATTCAAAGGCTTGGGGAAATTGGAATTCTGGAGTGTCTATGTCATGTAAAACTTGTTTTTTTTTTTTTTTTTTTTTTTTTTGGTTTTTCGAGGTAGGGTCTCACTCTAGCTCAGGCTGACCTGGAATTCACTATGTAGTCTCAGGGTGGCCTCGAACTCATGGCGATCCTCCTACCTCTGCCTCTGAGTGCTGGGATTAAAGGCGTGCACCACCACGCACGGCTGACGGTTTTAATATTAATCTTTTTCCTAACCTTCCTCAAAAGGACCTGTGGCCTGTACATTGGGTTAAAGGACATAATCAGACATTTGGGGGCCTACTAGGCACTGACTCTGAATTGACATTGACTCCGGGGGCTGTAAAACAACAACATGGTGGCCCTCCATCAAAATAGGAGCTTACAGAGATCAGGTGGTCAGTGGAGTTTTAGCCAAAGTGCTGGTGGGTCCCCAAACCCAACCTTTTGTTTTTGCCAAGATATATATGTATGATGTCATACTCCTCCACCTTGGCTGTCTGACCTGTGGAGTAAGGGATATTATGATTAGAAAGGCCTAATGTAGGTCCTGACTAATACAAGTACTGACAGTGATACCATCTCACAAAATTTACAGAAAATATGTAAGAAATCTCAGAAATGAGAAGACAACCTAGTTTTTGTTTATGTGTTTTTGTTTTCATGGTAGGGTCTCACTGTAGCCCAGGCTGACCTGGAATTCACTATGTAGTCTCAGAGTGTCCTCAAACTCACAGCGATCCTCCTACCTCTGCCTCCCAAATTCTGGAATTGAAGGCATGTACCACCATACCCGGCTCACAACCTAGTTTTATAAAAAGAAGAAATAAAATTAAGTAAACAAATGTTTAACCAGAGATTACATACAAATAGCCAGAAACCACGATTAAAAGAGGAATGCCAATTAAAATTATTATGAGTTAACACGGCACACTCACTAGAATGGGTAAAATTTATCTCTTTCTCTATCTATCTAATCTATCTATCTATCTATCTATCTATCTATCTATCTATCTAATTTGAGAGAGGGGGAGAAAAAGACAGAGAGAGAGAGAAAGAGAGAGAGAGAGAGAGAGAGAGAAGGGAGAGAATGGGCACGCCAGGGCCTCTAGCCACTGCAAACAAACTCCAGACACATGTGCTACCTTGTGCATCTGTTACATGGGTACTGGGGAATCAAACCTGGGTCCTTAGGCTTTGCAGGCAAGTGCCGTAACCACTAAGCAATCTCTCCAGCCCAGAGTGAGTAAAATTTAAAAGAAAAATAATATCAAATATTCACATTGTTTGCTATGAAAATTCAGGAGTCAACTCTGTTAGAAGACTTTGGCCCTTATTTATAAGCTAATCTGCTTAGTCAAAGACCCAGCAGCCTATGGCCGGGTCATAAATTGTAGAGGAGAAGCTACTACTGTTGTTTGGCTAAATGGACATGCTGTGCCCATCAAATTGCCCTCTAAATATTTGTGTTTGAGTCACAGATACTAGCTGCTCTCACCTTTGGTTAGAAAAGCTTCATTTTTCAGATAGTGGTAACTATTGGGAACTCAAAATTTATCACAGTGTTGTGAATAGGTGACTGTTCAGTGCTCAGGGCTAAACGAGATGTTTCTATTACATCTTCCAAGGCTTATGGAACGTCGTGGAAGGTGGCAGAAGGAATGTCGGAGCCAGAGGATGGGGAGGCGTGCTGTGGAACACTGTCCTCTGGAAACAGCGTGGCCATTGCATTCATGACCTCACAGTGACTGTCTTTACTTGCACAGCATCTGCATAGCATTGGGCTTGTCAACACTCTGTCATGGATGGTGAAGGAAGGCAAAAGATACACACACACACACACACACACACACACACACACACACATCAGACTAGAAGAGGAATCCATTGTTTTGTACAATTAGCATATTAAAAGGGAAAAGAAAACACAAGATGGCGCTGTTTCTCCAAGAACGAATGCACAGGAATCTACGCTTGCTGATTTCTTTTTCATCTGGCATTAAGTCACTGGTATTATGCTTTTTGGGACTGCCTTTTCCGGGTGCTTTTGAAAGTCATATTCATTGTCACTAGATAACTGTGCCACAGATACTTTAAAATTCTCAAGATCTTATTAATAACTTTTGTTTTTTCTGTTTACTATTGCTAAAAAAATGTTCAAAAAGTTAGTTTGTATCAGTGAGATATTTACTCATAGGGTAGACGTGTATTTTTAAGTCACCAACTGAGCTGTAATATACTCCCTTACTCTTGAAAGAGAGCTTGGTACTTTCTAGAATCCTCTGGTTTGCATTTCAGTTAAGGGCAGCACAGAGACATCAAGGGTGTCATACATGACAATGACATGGAAGACACCCTGGACCAGGTTGTTAGTTTTGGAACCCTGTACCTACTTCTTGTCTAGAGAAAAAGACTAGAACCATTAGTAAGCACCAAGAAGCACCGTTTCTCCCAACAGTAAGTAGTGAGAAAAAAAATAATAAATCCATTTCTTAAAAATATCTTTGTAATTCAGAATCTTTTAATGTAAAACATTATTTCTCAATAGAAACAAAATAATTATCATCAAATTGACTCCCATGAACATAACTTTAATCTCTCAACTCAACAGATAAGCAATCATGTGAAGTCAGAAGAGAAGAAAACAGGCAGACTCAAGCCCATAACACAAGAAGGCACTTGGGGAGATTTCCAATTTCATGACTTGTGTCCTCAGGACAGACCCTGGCCTGTGCCATGTGGAGGGAGGGCAAGAGCTAAGATCATGAACATCATTGTTCTGTCTCCAAGAACCGAGTGACGGTTCATGACGGCTACGAGGACTGGAATGCAGGGAACAGGTGACAGGACATTGCCAGAGCAGGACTTCCTTAACCGTACACAAGCCTCATTTCTGAACGATCCCTAAACCACGTGCACACGAGGCAGAGGCCACACAGACAGGGCTGGAAGCTGGAGAAGCCAGGCCCTGCGCACTGCTTCAGCAAGGTCCCTGTGTGGCAGGAGGGGACAGCCGGATGTGGAAGCTGGTACCCTAGGCTCTGAGGTTGATGTCGCACCCCTGCATATGATTCAGGGTTCTTTGAGCTTGTTACCCAATGTCTGAGCTCTACACTGCTCTTCCGTAAGACGAGAAGAGGCCCATCTTTCTCAGGGGGTCACGGGGAAGATCAACAGATGGTATGTGTAAGTGCCTGGTACATAGGACTTCACCCTCTCATTCCTTTGTCTCCCTCCTCTCTTTTGTGGTTACCTAAAATCTTGTGACTCTTCTGAAGTAAATTCCAGTGGCAAACTTCCAAGGGAGCTTGGGGACTCTGGTCCCGAACATTTATAAATGATTGTGAGTTTGCTATTCATATTTTCTGTTCCTCTTTTTATATTTTTATATTTTATTTACTTATTGATTTAAGAGAGAAGCAGAGAGAGACAATAGTCACGTCAGGTTTACCCACCGCGTGTAGGTACTGGGGAATACAACCTGGGTCCTTAGGCTTTGCAGGAAAGAACCTTAACTAGTACTCCTTCTCTCCTGCCCTGTTTCTCTTTTAAAATTCAAGTTGAAGGCTATTATTCTGCCCCCCCTTTTTTCTTGTTTTTATGAGGTACGGTCTTGCTCTAGCCCAGGCTGACCTGGAATTTGCTTTGTAGTCTCAGGGTGGCCTCAAATTCACAACGATCCTCCTACCTTGGACTTCCAAGCACCAAGATTAAAAATATGTGTCACCATGCCTAGCCTCTGCCCCATTTCTTTAGTGAACAGTAGTTTGCTAAATTTGCCAGAGCAGCCTACAAATGGCCGCACCCTGTGATATCCCAAGGGGTTATGGACTTCCCAAATATGTCCTGTGGGTCACTTGCCTTTCTCAAACATTAGCAGTCCTGGCTTGCTATTTACGTGAGACAGCAGTCTGTTAATCTTCACTTCTTCATGCCTGTTTCTCAGTGGTTATTTTTATGTGACCTTGTGTGATAATGTACATTAAAAGGGCTATGTATGACCTCTTTACTCTAGTTTAAATCTCGAGTGCCCCCAAGGCCCATGAATTAAGGGTTTTCTCCTCAGTGTTCCCGTCATGATGTGTAGCCTCACCACAGGCCCAAAACCAATTTCTCATGGACTAGGTAGTTTAAGTTGTGTTTTAGCTTATATGTTGGTTGTGTCATGTATTTCTTATAGTGACATGAAGACCAATATACACTTCAGAGCTGTCTGTGAATCTTCGTTTTTCCTACCTTTTCTTATCTACGTGATGGCCATCCTTCAGTTCTGAAACTCAGTCGGTCTTTGCCCCTCTACTCTCCTCTACGGTGCCGGCCTCCAGCTTGGCTGTTGTGTTCATGCAGGGCTCTGGCACGCTCTCCACGTCTGGATAGTCAACTTTTAAGCATGTCATCAGCCATGCTAGTCCTTCCCTAAGTTTCTCATGACTTCTTATTATAGGTAAAATCAAGTCAGATCTTCCATCTGGGTCCCCTAAGTACCTGTCTGCACTCACCTCAATGCTCTTCCTCTTGGCCACCATGGTCCTGCTTTATTCCCAGTGCCCCATACGTATCGTGCGCATCTTTCCACCCAGGTCTCTGCACTTGCTTCTTCCTCTGCCTGGCTTCCTGCCTTTGACCCGTTCTGCCTTGGTCCTGTCTCAGGCTCCTCAGTGAGGTCTTTCCCTGGCTGTCCTGCGTGAGCTCATCCTCACCCATCCTCGCCCCACCCTGAACTGTTGTGCTGTTTCGTTTCCTTCATAGCACGTGGAAAGATTAGAAAACATGTAATTTTGTTATAGCATCAGGAAACTACTCTAAAATAGTGGGGATTTTTGGAGAAAAAACATTCAGAGAAGTGGAAAAGTACATTCATCACCCCCAGCTCTTACGACCAGTTAAAGGTCGGGCTAAACACAGGATGGTCTTAATGCTCTTGGCTGAGACTCCAGTAACAAGGGCAGTGTCCCCACGGGTGCTCTGTGTACTGTGGCATGTGTGGAAATGATGTCCATGAAGTCTCTGGAGGGGTAAGGTGGGTGTCGGAAAACACCCCCCCCCCAAATCTAGCAACTGCACATTAGGCGTCCTGTTAAACTCACCTAGTTCTTTTTTTTAAAATTTTTTTGTTCATTTTTATTTATTTATTTGAGAGTGACAGAGAGAGGAAGAGGCAGAGAGAGAGAAAGAGAGAGAATGGGCGCGCCAGGGCTTCCAGCCACTGCAAATGAACTCCAGACACGTGTGCCCCCTTGTGCATCTGGCTAACGTGGGTCCTGGAGAATCAAGCCTCGAACCGGGGTCCTTAGGCTTCACAGGCAAGCGCTTAACCACTAAGCCATCTCTCCAGCCCCTCACCTAGTTCTTAGCAACCTGTCTGCTGAATGGCTGAGTTAGGGGAGCAGCCGGCCTCCTTAGCCACCCTGCGTACTCCCCCACTGTGAGCGCTGAGGTGCCCGTCTTGTTTGCCTGGGAGAGTGCCAGCCGTGTAGAACGGTAGCCAGAAAATATCTGCTCAAAGAATGAAAAGAATAGAATGAGCAGCTAAGAAGTACAGGAGGAGGTGAACTTTAGGAAGACTATATTTACTTGAAAGTAGGTGCTGGTGTGGACTGGGAACTAGTAATGAATGAGCGCTGGAATTTCTGTAGCACTGCACCGAAGAGCAGAAGCCAGAGGAGATAGATGGCCACAGGTCCCAGGCGCCTCTCCTTGGCAGACTCGGGGCAGGGGGCGGTGTGTCCCAAGGCTTTGGAAAACATGTCTATGTGAGCTTGCGCTGGCACATTTTCACTTGGGGGATTTTACTTATTGACTTGTGTGGTGTCTCTTGCATAGAAGCAAAGCTGCCTATGGTCAGAGGAACTCAGTGCCATTCTTGAAGACACACGTTCCCGTTGCCCTTA
Organism: Dipus sagitta; assembly: GCA_036346955.1. Classification (NCBI taxonomy): domain Eukaryota; kingdom Metazoa; phylum Chordata; class Mammalia; order Rodentia; family Dipodidae; genus Dipus; species Dipus sagitta. The sequence goes on from CM070784.1 coordinate 40,577,380, forward strand.
CTACCACAGGAAGTCATTTTCTTTCGGTCTTGTTCATCTCAAAACAGGATCACAATATGGTCTGGATTGGTTTGGCAGCAGGGGTGATAATGAGGTCATTTCTACTATTATAAGTTCAATGCTAGTAATGCTATTGCATCATGATCAAATATGGGAGCACTTTGAAATTAGAAAAGTCAAAAAAAGCTAAATGAAGGAAAACCATTAGATGAGATAAATCCTGAAGTGAATGACTAACACTGCTACATAAAATTCTCAGGAGCCAGAGGATTTTGCTTTAGAAACTTTTTTTTTTTTTTGTCTATTATATCTTTGTTTGGTGCGTGTATGTGTGTGGAGACAGGCTCTCACTGTGTAGCTCAGGTTAGCCTGGAGCTGCCAGCAGTGGCCCCCAGCCTCTCAGCGCTGGGGTTATAGGCATCAGCTACCACACCCAGCTCCAAATTCTTGTTTTGAGGAAATTCTTTAGCTTTTACATCAGCATTTTAGTTGCCCTTTTTTCACAAATTTAAATCCCTGGCATGGATGTTAATAAGATTTATTTTCAGAATGTTGAAAAAAACTATAAGTAAGAAAAACAACTCTTCAGCAGCCTACTGTGGCTCATTACTGGAATCACTTTTTCCACCAGTACGACATGTGTGCTTCAGATCACTTAGGGATGTAGGAATTACGCATAATAGAGAAATTACACAAACTGTTTCACTAGGTATTTATCTCCAAGTCAAGTGTGGAATTTTCTTAATGATTAGTTTAAAACAATTTTATTCTTTTGATCACTCTTCCTTAAGACTGTCCTCAACATTATCTTTCCTCATTTTTTTTTTTTGTTCTATTCCCTTTCTATTCCATTTTGGGTTTTGCAATGATTTCCTTTTTATTTGTTTCCTTTTTTTTTTTTCTTATTTTTGATTATGTCCTAAATAGTATTATTCCATAATAAACCCATAGATTCTTTCCTGTTTTATACTTATAAAACTTTTCTCCTATTCATGCAGCTTTAAACTTCATTTAAATACAGGATTTAAGTCAAATGTCATTGTTGTTGTTTATATTTAGACTTTCACTGTCTAGCTTGGAACTTACTATATCGTTTAGGCTAATCTCAAACTCGTGACTCTCCTACCTTGCTACGAAGTGATGGGATTACCATGTATATCAGCAAGGATAGTTTAGATAAAACTTTTTAATAACCCTCATAGCAACAGGCAAAAGTGGACATTACATTTTTCCTTAATTTCCCACAATGTTTTCAGGTCAAACTGAACTATATCTCCTGTGTCGTACCATTAGACCCATTGTGTTCCTTAATTTCAGCATTTCGATTAACATTGTCTACTTTGCTCATCTGTAAGTGTGAGAGTTATGTTATTTTCTTGAGGCAGGGGTCTTCCTCTAACCTAGGCTGAACTGGAACGCCCTCTGTAGCCCAGTTGACCTTGAACTCATGGTGATATTCCTGCGCTGAGGTTAAAGGTGTGAGCCACCATGCCCAGCCGGTGGGAGCTGAATTTGTTATTGTTCTCAATGCCGTGACCAAGTATTAGACAAGAAGCAGTTTAAAGCAGGAAGGGTTTGCCCCGGCTTGCAGGGCCAGTGAATCCAGCTTGTCTGGCTGGGGAAGCCAGGGCAGCAGGAACAGGAGGTGCCTGTCACGTGGCATCCACAGTCAGGAAGCAGACAGTATGGAATGTTAGTACTTACCTTAATTTCTCTTTATTTAGTCTGAGACCACAACCCCATGGAATGCTGCTCCCCACAGTTAGGGTGGGTCTTCCTACTTAATCAAGCTAATCTAGCACATCTCTCAAATACATAACCAGAAATTTGTCTTGTAGGTGGTTTTAGATCCAGTCAAGTTAGCAAGTTCTGTTAACTATCACAGAAGTTTTTTTTTTAATCCCACTCTCTCTCATACCACTTTCCATATCCTAGCAGTATGCACTTCCTTAAAGTTTTTGCAAGCTTTTCCTTCCTCAGCATGTTCATTCTAACCAGAATACTAATATATTTCTCTCTGGCTTCTCTAAAGCTCAGTTATCACTCAGTAGTCATAGAAAATATCAACAGCCATCTTGACTCATCAGGTCTTGTCTCAAGACCTTTGTCAGACAGAGGACTTCTTCAGTGCTAATCATGCACTAAATTCATTGTATTTAAATTACAGGGACTATGTGAGGACAAAATAAGGTTGTGTGGTAAAAGGTATGTACCCTGAACATGAGGAGAAAAGGTGTGATTCCTGGACTCCAAAGGGAGAAACATAAAGCCTGAAGTCCAGGAGGAAAGATATGCATGTTGAAGTTCGGCGAGAAAGGTGTGAGCCCTGAACTCCAGGAGCAAATGTGCCACACTGGACACCAGGACGCAAGGTGTGCGCCCGCAGCTCCGGGACGAAAGGCACACAACCTGCCCTGTGCATCAGGAGAAAGAGGGAGAGGAGGAAGCAAAGAACAAAGGTCCAAGTGATGAGGCTCAGATTTCACTATTTCAATATTTCACTATTGACTTTCCTCTGGGCCAGTGATCAACATTCTTCTAGCTTTGGTTTCCTTGTCTATAAAGTAATATATCACTCAAAGGGGAATTTTGATAGTTTAATAATATTGCATATAAAGTTTGCAGCCCTGAAATTTACATCAGGTAGATTATCATCAAATCATAACTATCATTACTTAATTTAGAAGTATCTAACATAGCTGAAAACTAAAATACTAGTAACAATAAGCAGAATGTGAACAATCCTCCCCCCCTTTTTTATATTACAGGCAGCCAGTCTTAAAGTTCAGATTTTCTTGGGTCGAGAGAAGTTTTAGACAAGTGATCTTTACTCAGACACAGCAGAGCCAGACACAAAATGTCTGCTCAGCTCTCAGCACCTGAGAAAGATTTGGCTGCATGAAACAGAAAAATTGAGAAACTTCAGTAGATTTTTTTATAGTCTAAGTAAGTGCAGTATAAGGCTCACTTCCTGAGGGGCTTCTAGCTTTAAAAGCATTTCTAGGCACTGTTTGCTTTAAGTACAAAGGAAAGGATAGGAATAACCCTTCTCTGCTGGGCCACGTCCGTATCAACAGACGCAAAGACGTGGTGGGTGAGGAGCAGATGGTGCGATGAGGCTGGCTGTGGCTAAGATGAAGAGCAGTTTCAACTTGGTTTAGGGTTTTAGAAGTTATTGAATCCAGCATTTTATTCACCAAAGAGTAAACCCAAGCCCAGACACAGAGTTAGACAAAGTCACAGAGCTACTAAAGGGACGGAGCCAGGCCTAGAGCCCAGAGCTCTGGGCTCCTAGTCCAAAACTCTTTTTCTTCCACACCACAGCTGCTCTTCACAATAGTGAGGTTCTGGAATTTGCATATTCAAATGCAAATGTTTTGTGTGCTTTGTGTTACTTTACTAGCTAGGGTTTGTTCAACCGAGTAAATGAATGAGGATTGGAGATGTCAAAATGACCAACCTCTTTTAAAGCATCATTATTTGTCCTTTGTCTCAATTTATGATGTGGCCTACTGCTTTTTGTTAATCCTTCCGGTCTGAGTGGCAGACGGCACATGTAACTGGACTGGCTTGTTCTCGTGGCAGTACAAGTTGTGAGGATCAGACTTGAAATCAATGGCCCACAGGAAAGTCCTCCTCATTCCCATCCCCACCAGCACTCTGGGAAATTGTCCAGCAAATCAGTTACCATGAAACTTGTGCAGCTGGGCTCAGTGGGAATCTGGGTGGTCTCACAAAAGTTCGTTGCAACTTTGAGAAGGCCGGAGATGTTTTGGGTCCATCCACTATTATGCTATTGAGAATAATCATGATCACTGTGCCTCCATATATTCAGCCAATCACCCTTTATTTATTGAAATCATCCTATATTTCAGGTCTTCAGTTCTGGGATGCGTTGGCCTTGCCCCTTTGTCTTGAAGAGTAGTAGACTGAGTGAACACATAGCAAGATTGCAGTGTAACAGATTTTATAAGAGGAGCGAATGATGTTGAGAAACTCACAACACATCAGTGTTGCATTAACTCCATCTGCTAAGGTCAGGGAAGTCTATTGGGAAGAGATGATGTTTAAGAAGAGACCCGAATGTTGAGAGCTGAATAGCTGACAAAGTAGAAGAGAGGGTGTTCCTGGCACACAAACTGTGGGCTAGAGACTCAGCGGCACTAGAGAACCAGTGGCACGTGGAGAAGTGTAAATCCAGGAGCGTGTCTGAAGCACGGCGTCCAGGAGCAGGGACTAGTGGAGGTGGAGGAGTTGTCTAAAGCAGCACTCGGGGACAGGACTAGTGAGAGACAGGACTGTGATGTGGTGAGAATGCTGCAGGTCAGGCCAGAGGATGGGTCTGGCTCTTAGGAAGAAGTTCTTGGGGGGTGGAGGCAGTCTTCTGATTGAATCACAGCATGCGTTTTTGAGCAGGAGCACACGGCCACAAGATAGGATTAACTTTAAAAACCGATTAAAAGAAGATCTCAGACAAGGATGGCTTGAAGAAAATGCACATTTCTTTTCCTCCCCTGTGAGGCGAAGACAGCGGTCATGCAGGCAGCTAGGACTGGCCCAGCAGGGGCCACCTGGAGGGAAGCTCCCCCCTGATCCGCTCCCGAGGCTGCCCGTGCCTTGTGCCTGCCCCTGGCTGTGTAGATGCAGCTGCACGTGCGCCCCTGCAGAGGGAGGTCCTGTGGTTCAGATGTGTAGAGTCCTCCCAGGACTCATGTGTTTTAAGTACTTGGCTCCAAAGCTGGTGGTGCTGTTTGCAAAGGGTAGGAAACCTTCAGGAGATGGAGCCTCGCTAGAGAAACTGAGTCACTGAGGGTGGCCCCTGAGGTGTTACAGCCTGCCTCAGTTTTTTTAAAAATTTTTTATTAACAACTTCTATATTTACAGACAGTAAACCATGATATTTCCCTCCCCTTCCCCACGTTCCCCTTCACAACTCCGCTCTCCATCATATCCCCTCCCTCTCTCTGTTAGTCTCTCTTTTATTTGGATGTCATCGTCTTTTTCTCCTATTATGGGGGTCTGTCTTATGAAGGTATTGCTACTGCCTCAGTTCTTGCTTGCCTCTGACCCCTGACTAAGGCTGTGAGCAGATCACCTTCGCGCTGCTGTGGCCATGCTTCCCCACCACGAGACTGCACAGAGACGCAGAGCAGCAGCAGGAACGGCACCTCCCTGTTGTCCACGTTGGGCTAGCATTTGGTCTGATCTTTCATCGCTTCTTTGTTTTCTGGACCTACATTCTAGCCATCATTCCTTTAATAAATCTGAATCTGAGGTCCCAGGCTTTACACCGTATTTGGTTCAGTGCCCTATTTTGTGTCCTCCTTGGTTTATTAAACTTTATATCCTCCTTGATCTCAATTGTACATGGTTCTCTTAATTCAGAATCAGTTGAGTCTCAAACATGCGACTCCTTGAAGTAGGTCGAGCTCTTCGGGTCTTCATGACTTGCTTCCCTAAAGAGATGATATTGACCAGTTAGTATTCAAGTACTTTGGAACTGTGGGGATATACTCAAATTGAATGAGGCCTCTGCGTCTCCACATGAGGAATAAGGAGGAGTTGAGGGAAGGGTGGCAGAGCAAAGATCCAGTTTAAAGTATAGCGGTATCTTTTTGAAGAATTATCCATCACTTTTATATTTATTGAAAGTGCATATTACTTTAAAAAGACTGAAAAACTGTCTTAGCAAAAAGTGAAGCTACCTCCAAAATTTGGATGAGTACAATCAGAAACAGGACTGAGTTTTACTGAGCTAAGGTAGTTGTAGCAACGACAGCACAGAGACTAAGAAGGGGCTGCTGGGCGGGACGGCGTTCACATCTTTATGATTCCTTTCTCGGGGCCAGCTTCCGTCCTGCGCTCTCAACGAATACTCATTTAACCTGCACAACGACCTCATGGATTAGCAAGGTGACTGTTCTTAGTTTAGAGATGCCGAGTGAGGCGATGAAGCAGGCCGGGGGCTTGTGGCAGTCGAGGAGGAGCCCTGCCATGCCGGAATGCAATCCGGAGGGAGATTTTTTTTTTTTTGGCACTTGGGCTGCCTGCCTAAATTCTGCCATGTTTAGAACATAAGTGACAGGATTCTTTGTTACTGTTCTTGTTGAAGATGTTGTTGAAGTGATGCTGGCCAGTCAGGACGTGGTTTCCAAGGGTGCTTTTGCCGATGAGTGGACTCACACACCTATTGTGCAAGATGCCTCTCCCATTTGGACTATCTCTTCTCACATGCATAAGCTCCAGTAGCTTCCTGCCTGCGACTGGAACAGAACCTGGCTTCATTGACAATGGAAGGCATTCCCTTGGCTGTTGTGTCATCCTCATATTTGAAATATTACCCTTGGGGAGAAATAATACTGAAAATTTGACAAAGGCAGACTGTCGTCCACATTTCAATGTGTCCAAAGAGGACTCGCCGCGGGGCAGCGGCTCTCTGTGAACGTGCTGCCTTGTTGGCATTGTTCGCCACGTGACTGCAGACCGCGCTTCACGTCTGAGGTTTGCACAGGCTCCCAGCAGAGAACCTCTGGGTCAGACTTCCTTTGCCACTCAACATCGCCAGGCTCCATTGCCATTTATTCTGTCCAGGGTGACAGATGTGGAAGGACCTCGTTCTCCTCTCCAAACAAAGAGTCTTAGGACGCGCAGGATTTATTCACTGGAAGAGGAGGAAGCCCTCATAACTTCCATGGTCCTGTGTGGCTTCTTTCATGAAAGTGACTGAGGGCCAGGGATGGCTCAGTGGTTGAAGGCGCTTGCTTGCCAAGTCTGCTGGCCTGTGTCCAGCTCTTCAGTGTCCACTTAAAGCCAGATGCACAAAGCACTGCATGAGTCTGGAGTTCATGTATTGTGACAAGAGGTCCTGACACACCCATTTTTCTCTCTCTCTCTCTCTCTCAATAGATAAAAATATATATATTTTTTAAATTTTATTTATTTATTTGAGAGCGACAGAGAGAAAGAGGCAGAGAGAGAGAATGGGCGCGCCAGGGCCTCCAGCCACTGCAAACGAACTCCAGATGCGAGCGCCCCCTTGTGCATCTGGCTAACGTGGGTCCTGGAGAATCAAGCCTCAAACCAGGGTCCTTAGGCTTCACAGGCAAGTACTTAACCGCTAAGCCATCTCTCCAGCCCTAAAATATATTTTTTAAAAGAAATCAATGGATTATATATGGAAGGACAGTTCAGTTACTAACCTATTGTGAAAGGCATTCTAGTCTAGGTATATAATGTAATGAGTTGGTATATATTGTACAACAATTACCATGGTTGAATTAATAATTAACATATCCATCCCCAGCCATATTTATCATTGGTGTATGCCAAGAGGACCCTTGAGCCTATCAGGTTCAAGACCCACAACAGTCACTCCCCAAAGTCCCTTCCTTCAATCCCCAGTGTCTGGTATGTTTAAACTGTTCTCTGGTGCAAATTCTGCAGCTTCCAGTGAAATATGCTTCACCTCTGTTGTTTTATTCCAACACCCTGTTTTATAGGCAGACAGCTTTTGTTCTTCCCCACAACTTCTGCTTTTATTCGAATCATTTCTTCTGCTTTTGATAATTCATTGTTTTTAAAAAAGATCTTCAAATTCTGTGTTGTTGGAAGAAATGGCAAAATGAAGGGCAGGGAAAGAGAAAGGGATGAGGGATAAGGAGAAAAAGAGAAGGATAGGAGGAGGGGTGGAGAATCTTGCTGTGACTAATGTCAGAAAAAATGTTGTACCAATAAAAATTCATTTTATTGCTGTTGTTCTGTGACTCCATTTTGCTCTGGGAAGATTAAAATAGTTCAATAACACTTGGGAAATCACGTTCTAATACATCTAAGAAGCTAAGGGTCGGTTGTCCTCAATTAGGATTGCCTAGAAAGTGAGGGTAGTGTGCAGTTACTAGGAGGGGCAAGTCATGAGGGAGGGACACAGCTGGTATAATTAAGCCAGTCATCTAGGCGAACCTGCTTCCTGTGAGTAACACAAATTAACTTGAGTGTGAGATGGGAAATTAAAGTGATAAGGAAATGAACTTTGGACCTCAAAACCAACCTTGAAATTTTTCAATCTGTGCCATTAGCCTGGAGGACTTCAGTAGAGCCTGGAAGCTCTGTCATGTTTTCTTCCACGCCCATTCTTTCTGTTTCATTTTTCCACATGTTTACTATAAAGTAATAGTTTAAACTTTAGGAACAATTTAGAAAAAAGTATCACATACATTCTTCATCAACTATGAGAATATTTTGCTGGATGGGGAGGTTGCTCAGCGGTTAAAGGCACATGCTTGGAACGCCTGCCTGCCTGGGTTCGATTTCCCAGGACCCATGTGAAGCCAGATGTGCAAAGTGGCATGTGCATCTGGAGTTCAGTGGTAAGAGGCCCTGGCATGCCTATACTATAGTCCCTCCCCCCTGCTCACAAGCAAATAAATCTATTTTTAAGAAAGAGACTACTCTGCTTTTTTTTTTTTTTTTTTTTGAGGTAGGGTCTCACTCTAGCCCAGGCTGACCTGGAATTCACTATGGAGTCTCAGGGTGGCCTCGAACTCACGGCCATCCTCCTACCTCTGCCTCCGAGTGCTGGGATTAAAGGTGTGTGCCACCACGCCTGGCTTACTTTGCTTTTTTAGTATACCATTTTAGTGTATGTTCTTAATCATAACAATAGTCTTACACAATTTCCTTAAATATTTTTATGTTATTAAATAACATTTTAAATTACTATTTAATAGCTAAAGTTACCACTAATCTACTGTGTCCTGGTTTCCTTAACTTTTCTCTTATTATTGGATAATTGTTTTGTTTGTACTATTTTGTAGTTACAGGTTCTCTTACAATTAATTTTTCCATGGGCCTGCCTTTTTTTTTAACCTTTCTATTATTTCTTTACGATAAATTCTTTTTTTTTTAAATGTAATACTGTTTATTTGACTTCAAAAACATCTCAGCATTCTAAACATACAAAAAATAACAGCATGTTGCAAATTGTGTTTAAGTACAGAGGGCCCTTGAACTTTCCATGATGCAGTAGTTCTTTTGCTTTGCTGACAAAGACAGGTTCTAGTTTAGAAATGAAGTTTGAAAATCTACTGCACTGAACTAAAAGAATAACTGCAAACACTTCTTCTCATGCCAGCTGACCCCACCCCCCTTTTCCACAGCTAAGAATGTCAGCAGAATGCTATGTCACTATATACAAAACAAGACAGCCTGAAGCTAAATGGATGCTCACTGCAGTATCAACAGGTCCAGCCTCACAGTGCACGCCCTGAGCTACAAGCCCCTTAAAAAGGCATCTCTCCCCCCCGCCCCCACATTCTCCACGCCACACAAGGAGCATCAAGAGTTTGTCTCCGTTGTTTTGTTCTCTTTACAAACTATAGATATGTACAGTTGACAACTCAGGATTTCTAGCCAATAACCATAGAGCTAACACCACCTTACAAGTTGCAAACAAAATGCCAGAAACATCTCCAAATGCCTTGTCACGCCAACAGCAAAGTGCACAGAGTGAGGAGACCACGAGAGTGCCTTTTCATCTTCAAAATGCTTGGAAGTATGTACAACTTTGATACAGTTTCAGGGCGCTCCGAACACCCATGGCCACTTCATGTAAACCACTGACACTTTGAGAGACTACAGTATGATCGTGATCAAGTTTTGTGATTAAACCGAATGAGGGCCATAGACACGGCTCCAAGGAGAGATGTGTCAGTCACGGCGCTCCCTACTCTAAGGTATTCACAAAGGGAGAGATAAGCAGTTTATTCATCCTCCTCCTCCTCCTCTTTCTCCTCCTCTTCCTCTTCCTCTTCATCTTCCTCTTCCACCTTTTCTCCGGGCAACTTTGGCAGGACCCTTGGCGCATCAAACTTCCCTTTGGACTTATAGTCTGCAACATCCTTCTCGTACTTCTCCTTCAGCATGGCTGCTTCTCGCTGTCACTCAAGTTATTCCACATCTCCCCCAGCTTCTTGGCCACATCTCCAATAGAGATGCCAGGGTTTGTGGACTTGATCTTGGGATGGAATTCCGAACAGAATAAGAAAAAGCCAGACGGTGGTCTTTTGGGGGAACTGGGGTCCTTTTTCTTCTTGCCTCCTTTAGCTGGTCCATAGTCTTTCATTTCTCGATCATAGCGCACTTTATCCGCCTTCGTCATTTCATCAAACTTGGATTTTTCCTTGCTGGACATTGTCTTCCACCTCTCAGAACACTTCTTGGAAAACTCTGCAAAATTGACAGGGACCTCTGGATTTTTCTTCTTATGTTCTTCTCTGCAAGTCTGCACAAAGAAGGCATAGGCAGACATCTTGCCCTTTGGCTTCTTGGGGTCACCTTTAGCAATCCTGACTGTATTGTTCGCTCGTCTGGGCAGCGCAGGGCAGCGCAGGGCACCACGCGCAGCTCAGAACTCCCCAGCCTCGCGCTCGCTGACTCCGCGAGAGCCGCCTGTTAGGATAAATTCTTAATGGCAAGGCCAAATATGAGTATTTTATCGCCATTTACTTTTCCATTATGGATATCACTTTTTGCCATGTGCCTCATTCTATGTAATAATATAATAATATATTATGTGTAATATATAATATGAGTATATTTCATGTCTACCCATCTTTTCTAGCACTTTAAATCCTTTTACTTAGCAAAGTTTTTCATTCTTATGTAATCTGGTCTGTCTTTCCTTTCTTGTTTTTGTATTTAGACTGGTATTATCACTTCCAAGTCCTAATAAACTCTGTCTATTAGCTCATCTATGACTTTCTTAACATTTATTTATGTCACATATTTCATTGTTTTTTAAAAGTTGTATAATTTTCCACCAACACTGTGTAATTAGCTTAAAAAAGCCTTTGCTAAATTTGTGTTGTTTTTCAATGTTTCATTAATCTCATACTAACCTGGGTCAATTTCTGGGCTATCTATGCAGTTTTTAATTTTTCTCTGTTTGGAAATTAGTATCATGTGTTGATATCAGCTAGAAATATTTATTTTCTCTGATATTTTTAAAAAATGTTTTCTTCTTATATCCTAACTTCCTTCCATACAATTTTAAAATATTTTATTTATTTATTAGAGAGGGAGGGAGGGAGAGAGAGAGAGGGAGAGACTGAGTGAATGGGCCAGGGCCCCTAGCCACTGCAAAAAAAACCCTCCAGATGCATGAATTCCACATGCATGCACCACTTTGTACATCTGGCTTTACATTGGTACTGGAGAATCAAACCTGGGTCCTTTGGCTTTGCAGACAAATGCCTTAACCTAAGCTGGTGAGCACCATGATTATGTTACTATGAAATAACGAATGCAGTCCCAGCACCCTACCGTTTTCCCATTCATCTTGTCCCTTTTTTGTCCAGTAATGACTGTTTCAAACCAGCTAGATTCATTATGCCAGTCCCCTCATTTCACTCCATGTCAGTAGGGCTGAGAAAATGATCAATCATTCAGGATAGCCTCTTCAATGTTCCACTTTCCTCTTTCTTTTTTCTACCAAAGCTGTATTGCCAGTTCTCAACTCCAGAGGAAATTATCTGCCCACCCTTCCCTCCTCAGATGCCTCTTGCAGCTAGGAGGAAAGGAGTGAGTGCTTCCTACCAGTATGGTGAATTGTGGCTATGCCTAGTGATCACTTAGTTATGTAATAATAGTGTGAGTCTGGAATTAATAGATATAGGTAAAGCATTGCTAGATAAAATATGATACATTCTTCAACCTATGACTTTCTTGCAGACACTGTTAAAATATTAGAGAGCATTTCTCCCTGTGTTCATCAGAGATACTGGTTTATAATAGTCTCTGCTGTGTCATCACCTGGTTTGGGTATTGGAGTTAATATTGACTTCATAAAAGAATTTTGAAGTGCTCCATCTTTTCCTATGTGATGGAATAATTTGAGAAGTGTTGTTTTTAGTTCTTCTTCAAAGGTCTCGTTGAATTCTGCAGTAAATCACCTGTACATGGGCTTTCTGTTAAGTGGGGACTTCTTTCTTATTACTGCCTCAATCTCATTGCTTGGTATACAGATGTTTAAAAATTATTTATTTCACCTTGCTTTAACTTTTAATTACTAAAAATAATCCACTTCCTTTAGATTATCTAACGTGGTAGATAAAGATTTTTAAGGTATGTTTTTATTTTCTAAATTTTATTGTTATCCATTCCAATGTTTCCCTTTTCATTTCTAATGTTGTATCTTTCTTTCGGTTAATTGGGCTAAAGGGTTTCCAGTCTTGTTTATCTTTCCAAAATCCAACTCTTCATTGCATTGTTTTTAAATTTCTATTTCATTAATTTCTGCCCTGATTTTTTTAAAAACTATTTTCATTTATTTGAGAGAGAGAAACAGACACAGAGAGTGAGTGTAGGGTGCCAGGGCCTCCTGCCACTGCAAATGAACTCCAGACACATGCACCACTTGGGGCATCTGGCTTCATGTTGGCAATGGGGATTTGAATCTGGGCCATTGGGCTTTTGCAAGTAAGTACCTTAGCTGCTGAGCCAGCTCTCCAGCTCCTGCCCTGATCTTAATTATTTCTTTCCATCTACTGCTTTTGAGTTTGATTTCTTCTTTTTGTTTGTTTGTTTGTTTTGTTTTCAAACCTTAAAGCGTATAACCGATACTTTATTTGAGATTATTCTGATTTTTTTTTTTTTTTTGGTTTTTCGAGGTAGGGTCTCACTCTAACCCAGGTTGACCTGGAATTCACTATGGAGTCTCAGGGTGGCCTCAAACTCACGGCAATCCTCCTACCTCTACCTCCCGAGTGCTGGGATTAAAGGCGTACACCACCATGCCTGGTTTATTCTGAATTTTTAATTTATTTTAGATAGAGATGAGAGAGAGAGAGAAAGAGAGGTAGATAGAGAGTGTGTACACTGGCCCTCTAGGCACTGCAAACAAAAACTCCAAATGCATGCACCACCTTGAGCATCTAGCTTTACATGGACACTGGGGAATCAAGCCTAGGTCCTTAGGCTTTGCAGGCAAGCACCACAACTGTTGAGCTATCTCTTTAGCCCCTATTCTGTTTTCTTTTTAAATGTAGATACTTAGCACTAAACTTCCCCCTATTGTATCCAATAGATTTTGGTATGTTGTGTTTCCATTTCCAGGATTTTTAAATTTTCCTTCTTTATTTCTCCAATTATCCATTCATCATTTAAAAGTGTGTTGTTTAATCTCCATGTGTTTGCATATTTTCTATAATCCCTCTTGCAGTTTATTTCTGGCTTTATTCCATTGTGATAATATGTAAGAAATTATTTCAATTTTCATACATATATTTGTTTTTTTGAGGTATGGTTTCACTCTAGTCTAGGCTGACCTGGAATTCACTATGTAGTCTCAGGGTGGCCTCAAACTCATGGCGATCCTCCTACCTTTGCCTCCCAAGTGCTGAGATTAAAGGCGTGCACCATCATGCCCGGCTCAATTTTCCTATATTTGTTGAGACTTCATTTTTGTCCTAACTTAAGTTCCATGGGATGCTGAAAAGCATGTATATTTTGCAGTATTTGGGAGCAATGGTTTGTAAATGTCTGTATGGTCCATTTGATGATCTATGATGTCATTTAACTCCAGTGTTTCTCTGTTTATATGTCTTTTGTCCAGATGACTTGTTTATTGGTGAGGGTAGGATAGTGACATTACTCAGTGCTGTATTGAGTTTAACCTATGAATTTATATCTGAATTTGGTTTATGAAATTAGGTGTACTGGTGTTTGGTGTCTATATGTTCAGAATCATAATGTTTTCTTGATGGATTGTTCCCTTAATCATTATGAAGTGACATTTTTTATCTCTTCTGATTTTTAATTCTGATTTGAAGTCTATTTTGTCAAGTTTAGGGTAGTGACAATTGTTTGTTTCATGGTTCCATTTTCTTAAAATACTTTTTTTTCATCATTTCATCCTAAGGCAGTGTCTGGTTTGCATTGTGAGGTGTGCTTCTTGGAATCAGAAAAATAGAGTGATTAATCTAATCTGCTAGTCTTTGTCTTTTGATTAGAAAACTTAGATCATTAATATCTAGGATTATTAGTAAAAGGTGTATATTAATTTTGTAGTTTTTGGTGTTTTCTTAGTCTTCAGTTGTGTAACTGTCTTGGAAGTATTCAATTTTTTGTCCCTCTAGTGTCTTGGATGAATTTACCCTTCTCTCCACCCTAAAGCATTCCTTCCAATATCCTCTGTAGGCTTTGTAGTCATAAATTCCTCTAGCCTACTTTTATTATGTGAAGTTATTCTTTTTCCTTCCATTAAGACTGACCATCTTCCAGCTATAATAGTCTGGGTTGGCAGCTATGTTCTTTTAGGATTTGAGATGCATCATTCCAAGTCCTTTTTGTTTTTAAAGTTTCTATTAAAAAAATCAAGCTATTTTGATGGGCCTGCTTTAATACGTGATATGGTATTTCTTGCATTTATCTTTCAGTACTTTCTCTTTCTTTATTCTGTATACTTAGTCTTTTAAATTGAATGTGATGGGAGAATTTCTTCTTTGGGCATATTTATTTGATGACTTGCCTCTTATATCTTTTTTTTTTCTTTTTTTTCTTTTTTTTTTGAGGTAGGGTCTCACTCTAGCTCAGGCTGACCTGGAATTCACTGTGTAGTCTCAGGGTGGTCTCAAACTCACAGTGATCCTCTGCCTCCCATGTGCTGTGATTAAACATGTGTGCCACCATGCCTGGGTTCTTGTGTCTTTATTTATTTATTTATTTTAGAGAGAGGGAGAGAGAGGATTGGTGCGGTGCACCAGGGCCTCAGCCACTGCAATCAAATTCCACATGCTTGTGCCACCTAATGGGCATGTGCAACTTTGTGTTTGCCTCACCTTTGTGTGTCTGGCTTATGTGGGATCTGGAGAGTAGGACATGAGTTCGTAGGCTTCATAGGCAAGTGTCTTAACTGCTAAGCCATCCCTCCAGCCTGCCCCTTGTGTCTTTTCTTATTATTTATTTTTATTTATTTATTTGACAGAGAAAGAGGGAGAGAGAAGGAGAGAGAGAATGGGTGTGCCATGGCCTACAGCCACTGCAAATGAACTGCAGACTCTTGTGCCCCCTTGTGCATCTGGCTAATGTCAGTCCTGGGGAATCAAACCTCAGTCCTTTGGCTTTGCAGACAAATGCCTCAACAGCTAAGTCATCCCTCCAGCCCTGCCTCTTGTGTCTTAGTGGGTATTTCTTTACATACATTTGTGAAATGATTTCAAACCAAATTTAAGACCACATCAAGATAATTTGCCATAAATTGATGTCATTCCACAGATGAAAGGATGGTTCAACATACATAAGTCAATAAAGGTATTTCATCACATAAATGGACTCAATATCAATAGATGTAGGAAAGTCCTTTGACATGACTCAATGTCCTTTCAAGATTAAAAAAAAAAAAGCCCTCGGGAGACTGGGGATGGAAGGAACATAGCATAGTAAAAGCTATTACAATAACCCTGTAGCCAACATCATGTGAAATAGAGAAAAATTCAAAGCATTCACACTAATATCAAGAAAAAGAGTCCATTCTCTTAATTCCTAGTCAATGTGTTTCATGATGATGTATGTTGGAATATTATGTTAAATTCTGAATCTAGTGTTTTCTCATACTTTGGTACATTCAGCAGGGGAAGTAGATACCCAGATGACTGAAGGGCTTACAATCCCTTCCTCTGAGGAAATGAGTATAGTAAGAATATTTTGGCTGCAAATGAGAATGCAGAGGCCCTGACAATGATGTTCAACAGTGCCCAAGGCAGCCATTGCAAAGAGACACCAATACTGTTTGTCTGGGCCATAAAGAATAGGATGTGAGGGCTGGAGAGATGGCCCACTTCCTGTACAAGCCTAAGGGGCCCAAGACTGCCTGAATACAAACCTGCAGAATCCACATTAAACAGCTGGTCACGGCCGCAGGCACCTGTGACTCCTGCCCCAGCTGATGAGCAGAAATGTGGGAATCACCAGAGCTCCTGAAAGAAAGGCAAGTTCCAGGATCAGTAAGAGACTCAGGCTCAGACAAGAACCGGTGGAGGAAAGATGGAGTAGAACATCCAACCCTACACCCCAGCCACCACATGCAAATGCACCTTGACTGGAGATACATGGAGCACCGCATGAGTGCATACACATGTGTACGCCACCGCGTCCCCACACATACACATGTGTACACCACTGCGTCCCCGCACATACACATGTGTATGCCACCACGTCCCCACACATACACGTGTGTACGCCACCGCATCCCCACACATACACATGTGTACACCATCGTGTCCCCACACATACACGTGTGTACACCACCGCGTCCCCACATGTACACATGTGTACACCACCGCGTCCCCGCATGTACACGTGTGTACACCACCACGTCCCCGCACGTACACACGTGTACGCCACCGCGTCCCCACACGTACACGTGTGTACACCACCGCGTCCCCGCACGTACACATGTGTACGCCACCGCGTCCCCGCACGTACACCTGTGTACGCCACCGCGTCCCCGCACGTACACGTGTGTACGCCACCGCGTCCCCGCACGTACACGTGTGTACGCCACCGCGTCCCCGCACGTACATGTGTGTACACCACCGCATGACCACACATGCACAAGCAAAAGAAAAGAATGTGAAAAATTAGGAAAAAATATCATTGAGATTAATATCAGGCTTGGAGAGGGTGTTGAAAATTCCTGTCATTGTGTTAGGGAGATTTCTACATCTCTGTCATCAAAGAGCAGAAGGGAGGGGCCACATGGCAATACTTAAGTTATGTCAACCCTAAAAATCTTTACATGTGCCTCACTTAAATTTGATTTTTTTAACACTTGTCAATCAAGAAATTTCAAGGGGAAAAATTCTAAGATGTTCTTGAAAATGAATCCAGCAACAGTTATAGCCCAATTCTGTATCTTAAATGTCCCACAAAAACTTTGAAGGTGATTTTCGGAAAGCAAATGCATATGTTTATTTATTTGCAAGGAGAGACTGAGAAAGGGAGACAATGGGTGCTCCAGGGCCTCTAGACACTGCAACCGCCTCCAGATTCATGCACCACTTTGTGCATCTAGCTTTGCATGGGTACTGGGGAATCGAATCCTGTCCATCAAGCTTTTAAGCAAGGACCTTTATCCACTGAGTTAGCTCTTCAGTCCAAAGGTGATTTGTTAAAGTTAAAATTTCAGAATGTTGTCTCTCCTGGAGAAAGCAAGCACTGATTTACTTGTGGCACTCATAAGCTTCTGTGTTCAGCGCATTGATCACGTCTTCCTAAGTTCAAGTCACATTCTTCCCAGCAGTTTTCTTCTAAAGCAGCATGTCTGGTGGCATCCATATATCTTTTCACTGAGTGAGGTGAAGACTTGTATATGTTTTTCTCTGAGGACCATAGCATCCATTTTCTCACATGACGCCTCATATGGTGGCTTTGTCAAGGCTAAGTGATTCACTTCTGCAGTTGGTTCAGTGCCAAGGTAAATCCCAGCCAGCGCCCAGTGCTTGTAACAACGCCCAAGAAAAATTCCTGGCTCTTTTCTGAAACTAAGCTGTTTAGGTCCTTGAGTCTATGCCCTTCACTTTCTGAGATCCAAATTATTTGGTATTTATCCTAACATCTGAAAATCATTTGGGTTCACTCCTATGCTCTGCTCAGTTCTCTGTTGTTTCTATAGAAACAGACATCCAGGAATCAAGAACTGTAGTCCTAAGGATGGATGTTCTCATCTGAAGATGTCAGCCCCGTCTTCATACTCTGATGCCTAGTGTGATTTTATTGTTGCCTGGCCATGGATAAGGAAACAGTTTTCCATATTTAACAGCAGTAGCCCTGGGACCCGCCTTGCCTTTATGAACTCAGTCTTGGCTCATCATGTGGGAGTCATAAAAGCAATTTTGACTCAAACCTATATTTCTCTTGGCTTCAGTTAAAAACTGTATAAACTTTAACTTGGTTATACAGGTCAGAAAAGTAAATGTCATTGCAGGGCAGTTCTTCATTTAAGATCAAACTTTATATTTGACAACTTTTCTGTCAGTCAATTACATAGACATAAATAGCCATGCTTATAGTGCAACCAGTTGAATTGGTTTATACACACTAACTAATAAAACATCAAGCAGTGGCAGGATCACCATGTCAAAACTATGTTCTTTGAGCATGAATGTGTTACAATGCTGCCTTTCAAAGTTTTGCTAAATCATTTTTTGATCATTTCACACTCCAAATTCCTTTATTTGTTCAGTTAGTTGTGCCAAAATAATTGAAGAGAAAAGCAGTCTATCAACATAACACCAACTTCTGTGTTAATATGGAATCAGTGGTCATTTTAATCCTGCACTATGGCTGCAACTCTTGAAATTTTCCAAAGTGGTTGATCCTGAAGGAAAGCAATTGTACAAAGAAATTTGAGAGCCAGGAGATTCTAGAATTTGTCTCCAGAGTTACAAATCAGGTCATATATTGGGGTGACTTGCATGTGGGAAGAATCAGGAGAGAGTAGAGCCATTGAATCAATCAAACCAGGGAGCTTTGTATGTGAGAGAAGTGAGGAGAAAAAAAAACACCACAAGATCAACTGAATTTGATGGGTATTAATTAGCCACCATTCCAGAAATGATGCTGAATGTTAAGGCTCAGATGAGTGAAAGCCTGAGCTCCTTACTCACTGAGAGCAGTACATGTGAGTGCCAGTTCAACATGGGTCACACCATGAGAGCTGACTAAGTACACATGAATCCCAGGTCAACATGGGTCACACCATGAGAGCTGACTAAGTATGTGTGAATCCCAGTTCAGCATGGGTGACACCATGAGAGCTGACTAAGTATGTGTGAATCCCAGTTCAACATGGGTCACACCGTGAGAGCTGACTAAGTATGTGTGAATCCCAGTTCAACATGGGTCACACCGTGAGAGCTGACTAAGTATGTGTGAATCCCAGTTCAACATGGGTCACACCATGAGAGCTGACTAAGTATGTGTGAATCCCAGTTCAACATGGGTACACACCGTGAGAGCTGACTAAGTATGTGTGAATCCCAGTTCAACATGGGTACACACCGTGAGAGCTGACTAAGTATGTGTGAATCCCAGTTCAACATGGGTACACACCGTGAGAGCTGACTAAGTATGTGTGAATCCCAGTTCAACATGGGTCACACCATGAGAGCTGACTAAGTACATGGGAATCCCAGGTCAACATGGGTCACACCATGAGAGCTTACTAAGTACACGTGAATCCCAGGTCAACATGGGTACACACCATGAGAGCTGACTAAGTACATGTGAATTCTAGTTCAACATGGGTCACACCATGAGAGCTGACTAAGTATGTGTGAATCCCAGTTCAACATGGGTACATACCATGAGAACTGACTAAGTATGCGTGAATCCCAGCTCAACATGGGTACACACCGTGAGAACTAACTAAGTATACATGAATCCTGGCTCAACATGGGTACATACCATGAGAGCTTACTAAGTACGTGCGAATCCCAGCTCAACATGGGTACACACCGTGAGAGCTGACTAAGTACACGTGAATCCCAGGTCAACATGGGTCACACCATGAGAGCTGACTAAGTACACGTGAATCCCAGGTCAACATGGGTACACACCATGAGAGCTGACTAAGTACATGTGAATTCTAGTTCAACATGGGTCACACCATGAGAGCTGACTAAGTATGTGTGAATCCCAGGTCAACATGGGTACACACCATGAGAGCTGACTAAGTACACATGAATCCCAGGTCAACATGGGTACACGCCATGAGAGCTGACTAAGTATGTGTGAATCCCAGTTCAACATGGGTACATACCATGAGAACTGACTAAGTATGCGTGAATCCCAGCTCAACATGGGTACACACCGTGAGAACTAACTAAGTATACATGAATCCTGGCTCAACATGGGTACATACAATGAGAGCTTACTAAGTACGTGCGAATCCCAGCTCAACATGGGTACACACCGTGAGAGCTGACTAAGTACACGTGAATCCCAGGTCAACATGGGTCACACCATGAGAGCTAAGTACACGTGAATCCCAGGTCAACATGGGTCACACCATGAGAGCTGACTAAGTACACGTGAATCCCAGGTCAACATGGGTACACCCCATGAGAGCTGCCTAAGTACATGTGAATCCCGGCTCAACATGGGTACACGCCATGAGAGCTGCCTAAGAACACGTGAATCCCAGCTCAACATGGGTACACGCCATGAGTGCTGGCTAGCAAGGTGTCGTGTAAACAAAGGCCAGAGAGCCATTGATTTTCCTGGTGTGACTGGAATAGATTTCATGGGAAAAGTCACATGGAAGGACCACGATTTGAGGGATCACAGACTTGAGAAGATAGGGTCCTTTGAGCAGGATCAAAAGTTTAATAGGTGAAGATGTTTTAGAATCTTCAACTAGAGCTCAGTGTTTGTAAAAACTTTTCTAAAGCAACAGCCATATCTCAAGAACATGTTTGAGCTTCATCCAATTCTTTGGAAATATGAGTACATAAAGACAGTGGGCTTTGGAAACCTTCTCTGGGGTTCAAGGGGTTGAAGAAACCCCACTGGAAGACTCTTAAGTTTACATTCCCAGAAGATAGGTTGGGCAATGTCCCCACTATTAAGGAATCGTGTTTGTGCTTTCCAGATGGCAATGCTTATTGCTTAGTGTGAGAATGCTTGTTGGTGCAGGGAAGAGGTTATTGTGTGGTATCGCCCAAGACTGTAAAAGCATTAGATCTGTTTTCAGCCTTGTCTCTATACAATCTTTTTGTGTGTGTGTGTGTTTTGTTTTTTCTTAAAATATTTTATTTATTCATTAGTCAGAGAAAGAGGGAGAGAAAGACAGACAGAGAGAGAGAGAGAGAGAGAGAGAGAGAGAGAGAGAGAATGGGCGTGCCAGGGCCTCCAGCCACTGCAAACGAATTCCAGACACATGCGCCCCCTTGTGCATCTGGCTAACGTGGGTCCTGGGGAATCGAACCTGGGTCCTTTGGCTTTTCAGGCAAATGCCTTAACCACTAAGCCATCCCTCTAGTCCCGTTGTTTTGTTTTTTGAGGTAGGAGCTTGCTCTAGCCCCGGCTGACTTGGATTTCACTCTGTAGTCTCAGGGTGGCCTCAAACTCATGGCAATTCTCCTACTTCTGCCTCCCAATTGCTGGGTTTAAAGGCGTGCACCACCACACCCAGCTCAGAAAATCTTGTAATCAGTATGGATTCAGTAGGCTTGGGTACCATCCTTCTGAGCCACCAAACCATCAGTAGGTTGAAAATAAAACCTCACCTGGCAGCCGGCAAGATGCTTGTGAGTGTCTGAAGCCTTTCAGGACAGTTCTGAAGTAGTTGGGAAAAGTATTAGCCATTTTCTCTATTCATCCCCAAGCAGCTGTGAAACTTGTTCTGAAAAGCCCTGGACAAAAACAAAGGCCCATATCTTACAGGTCTTTGACATAGTGCTTTACCCTGCCTTTGATCTGCATCTGCGTTGAGCACCAGTTTTAAGTGTTTTTAATTGTTGGTGACATATGCACAAGATGTCTGCGATCATCCAAAGAGGGTCAAACCAAGGAAGACACGTCTGTTGCAGAGTTCTTACTCAGTAGGCCTAAGCTGAGAACAAATATTTTATCTTATACTTATTTTAATTAGTAAAAGTAACATTAATTGTTTTTCATAGAAATAGCTGGGTATGATGGCTCACGCTTATAATCCCAGTATTCAGGAGGATGAGGCAAGTGGATTACCATGAATTCAAGGCCAGCCTGCTCTACATAGTGAGTTTAGGACAGCTGTGGCTACAGAGTAAAACCATGTCTCTGAAAAAAAAAATAAAAGAAATAAGCCAGGACTGAGCAGATGGCTCAGTGATTAACGTTGCTTGCTTGAAAAACCTGATGGCCCAGGTTTAATTCCTCAGTGTCCATGTAAAGTCAGATGCACAAAGTGATGCCTATGTCTGGAGTTTGTTTGCAGTGGCAAGAGGCTCTGGCATGCCTAAGCCCATTCTCTTATTCTCATTCTCTCTCTCTCTTTCTCCAATGAAAAATAAAAAAGAAAATATTTTTAAAGATTCCTATAGAAGCAGGATTGTAATACCAGGATATGTAGCTTTCCAGTGGAAACATGAGCTGCCTTTAGCTGACTGTTTTCATTCTTTGAGCTCTGCCTTTTCATTCATTGTAGACAGAAGGCTGTGTTTCCAATACTCTTCATAAACAAGGTAGAGTTAAGGAAACATGTTAGAACACCATTCTGGGAACTTGTTTTTCCAGAATTATGCAAGCTCAGGTGGCATTCCAAAACCTTTTCCCATTATTCCATCACTGATAATATTTTTCAAAGTGGCAATTATATATATATATATATATATATAATTTGGTTTTTCATTTACAACTTCCATAATTGTAGACAATAACCCAAGGTAATTCCCTCCCTCTCCTCACTTTCCCCATTGAAACTCCACTCTCCATCATACCTCTTCCCTCTCTGTCATTCTCTCTTATTTTGATGTCAACATCTTTTCCTCGTGTTATGATGGTCTTGTGTAGGTAGTGTCAGGCACTGTGAGGTCATGGATATCCAGGCCATTTTGTGTCTGGAGGAGCACGTTGTAAGGAATCTTACCCTTCCTGTGGTTCTTATATTCTTTCTGCCACCTCTTCCGCAATGGACCCTGAGCCTTGAAAGGTGTGATAGAGATATTTCAGTGCTGAGCACTCCTCTGTTACTTCTTTTCAGCACCAGGGTGCCTTCTGAGTTATCCCAAAGTCACTGCCATCTGAAAAAGAGAAGCTTCTTCCACCATGCTCAAAAGAGGCAGGTGGGCTGGAGAGATGGCTTAGCGGTTAAGCGCTTGCCTGTGAAGCCTAAGGACCCCGGTTCGAGGCTCGATTCTCCAGGACCCACGTTAGCCAGATGCACAAGGGGGCGCACGCGTCTGGAGTTCGTTTGCAGTGGCTGGAGGCCCTGGCGCGCCCATTCTCTCTCTCTATCTGTCTCTCCCTCTTTCTCTCTGCCTGTCGCTCTCAAATAAATAAATAAATAATTCTTTAAAAAAAAAAAAGAGGCAGGTACCTGGTTCGCCACTTCTTCCTGATATGTATAACAAGCACACAGAAGGCGAGCTATATGATACAGGGCCCTGCATCCATTGTCCTTAGCTCTAACCTTTCCATTTACACAGAGTTTCCAAGCCCCCAGATTCTCTGCTATGACCCCAGAAAACATACCAGTGTATCATTCAGTGCCATTGGGCCTCTTTGACTTGTGCACATGTGGGGCATTGTCTCCACGCTATGTGCCCCAACACTGAGTCCATTGTCTGTGCCAAGTGCAACACAATGCTTGACTCAAAGCCAGTGTTCAAATGGTCCATGCTGGCAAATGGAATGAATGAGTGAATGTGCGTTTACCCAGGCGAAGACTGGACAGTTTACCTTTTCTAGGTCCCTGTACCTAAGATTGCTCCAGCAGCAAGGGAAGAGAGGAATACAGCTATGGATGCAAAGTGGGTACTAAATGGCAGAGTCCTAGCATTCTGAATCCCACCCCCCCACCCCGCCCGCAAGATCCTGCTGCTTGTCAGAGGATCAACACTGCTGTGTGGTATCTGTTTTCCCATGCAAAGCCGGGCCTGTGGGAGAGTTTTGAGAACACTTCACAATCTATCCAGGCAGCTAAGGTCCTTGAAGTAAAGAATTCAGTGTCATTGTAGCTTCTAGTGACTCAACTTTATTCTTTGAAAGGAGCACTGTCATTTTTCTTTTTTTTATTTATTTTTATTTTTTTTAAAGATTTTATTTTTATTTATTTATTGGAGACAGAGAGAATGGGCGCACCAGGGCCTCTAGCCATCGCAAACGAACTCCAGATGCATGTGCCACCATGTGCATCTGGCTTATGTGGGACCTGGAGAATCGAGCCTCGAACCGGGGTTCTTAGGTTTCACAGGCAAGCACCTTAACCACTAAGCCACCTCTCCAGCCCATTTTTCTTTCTTTTTCTTTTTCTTTTTTCTTTATTAGTTAGTTTTGTATTCAGCAAATACAGTCAGTTTGGTACCATTGTTAGGCTCATCCGTGACCTACCCCCTCCCCTTGGCCCCTCCTTGTTGAGGTATACGGGTCATGCATTGTGGAGTTAGCCCACAGTTATGGGTAAGCTAAACGTCTCTGCAGAATCAACCCAGATGTCCATCACTAGAAGAATGGATAACTAAGATGTGGTATATCTACACAACGGAATTCTATACAGCAGTAAGAAAAAATGACACAATGAAATTTGAGGAAAAATGGTTGAACCTGGAACAGATCATTCTCAGTGAACTTACCCAATCACAGAAAAGAAATTGCCACATAGTCTCACTCATCTACAGCACCTAACCTGAATCTACCCAAGATACCTTACATACCCAGCAAGCATCTCCTAGACTAGACACTAGGATGGAAGGGGAGGGAGGGGAGGGCATCAAAGGGGTGGGAAACACAAATCTAGACCCAAATGGCAAAGGTACCATAATTTTCTACTTACTAAAAGACAGACCAAATGGCTGATCCTTCACCAGGCCCTTACAGGGAACACCTGAACCACACGACACTGGAGAGGGTAAGATCAAGACTAACCTTAATCCTACCATTTTTCTTTTTTTTTAAGGAGGCTGTGACTGCACTGCCCCAGTAGAAAACAATAAATTCCCACCTGTCTTATAAGTTTGTGGCCAAACAGTTCTCAGGAAAGAAAAAAAGCATCATTTAATTAATTTATTCATACAGAAGTGGCAGTAACTAGTTTAAACGTAGAAACAATTCTTTCCATTTAAAAAAGGCCCTTTGGTCCTCTATATTGGTGGATAAAGCTTCTAGAAGCCATGTGTTATTAATCCCAAATTCCAGTACCAGGGATGAGATACCGCCCTGTGAGTTATTAGGTCAGTGAGGCTATAGACTCCACTAAAACAATACAGGCTACTGTATTCACCAGGAGTTGTGAGGGCAGCATCAATCATTGTGGGGGGCAGTGCCTCTGGATAGTCCTTCCCCTCTGTGGTTCGTACGGTCTTTCTGCCCCTCTTCCACAATGTCCCCTGAGCCCTGCCAGGTGTGTGTCAATCTCTTTCTTGAGTGTCTTCTAAGTTTCCATTATAGAGGTCTTTCACTTACATAGTTTAATTTATTCCAAGGTATTTTTAAGACAATTGTAAATAGGATGTTTTCCTGATTTCATCCGTAACATGCTTGTTATTGGTTTATTGGAATAATACTGATTTCTGTGTGTGAGTTTTATATCCTTCTACTTCGCTGAAAGGGTTCATCAGCTCTAGCAGCTTTCTGATGCAGTCTGTAGGGTCTCACACACAGAACCATATCATCTGCAAATAAAGATAATTTGACTTCTTTCCTATTTGGATTCCTTTTATTTGCGATTCTTGTCGTATTACTGTAGCTAAGACTTCCAGTAGTATATTTCATAAGAATGGAGAAAATGGGCACCCTTGCCTTCTTCCTAATCTTAGTGAAAATACTTTGAGATTTTTTCCACTTAGTATAATGTTGGCTAGAGGTTTGTCATATATATATATATATATATATATATATATATATATATATATATACATATCTCCCCCAAGTGCTGGGATTAAAGGTATGTGCCATCATGCCTGGCTTCTTTACTCTTTCTTGATGCTGATTAATAGTTTTATTTCATTGTGATCAGACATAATACATGGCATTATTTAAATTTTCCTGCATTTGTGAAGATATAAATATGATAATTAATATATAATATTTATTATATATATATATATGTATGAACTGGAATTAGTTCCTCTTTGGATGTCTGGTAAAATTGACCAATGAATCTCTATGGGCCTTGACATTTTTCAGTTGGGATAATTTCTTTTTTACAGCTTCCTTGATTTAATTGCTTATATAGGTCTGTTTAAATGGCTTATCTTGGCTTAATTTGATGTCATATGTATCTAGAAATTTGCATCACTTAGATTTTTCCAATTTTGCGAAATATGTGATTTTAAGGTACATCCTCATTATTGTCTTAATTTCATTGATATCTTGTAATGGTGTCATTTTCATTTCTAATTTTATTAATTTGGTATTCTCTCTCTTTTGGTTAGTTTTGCTAAAAGTTTATGAATATTGCTTATCCTTTCATAAAATACTTTTGTTTCATTAATTCTGTTTGTCTTTTTTGTTTGTAGTTCATTAATTTCTAACCAGATCTTCGTCATTTATTCCCACCTAGAATTCTTTATTTAGTTTTTTCCTATCTTTCCAAGGTCTTAATTTATTTGTTTGTGATCTTTCTCATTTCTTAATATAAGCACTTAAATGCATAAATACCTTTCTTAGGACTGCCTTCACTGTATCCCATACAATTTTGATAAATTGTGTTATCAAAGCCATTTATTTCTAGGAGTTTTTTTTATTTCCTTCTTCACTTCATCAATGACACATTCATCATTCAATCATGTATTGCTTTATTTTCATGATTTTCAAAAATTTTATTACTCATTTATGAGAGAAAGAGCTGGGGAGAGAATGGGCTTGTCAGGATCTCTTGCCACTGCAGACAAACTGCAGACATGTGTACTGCTTTGTGTATCTGGCTTATGTGGGCACTGAAGAATCTAACCTCGGCTTTAGACTTTGCAAGTAAGTGCCTTTAACCAATAATTCATCTCACCAGCCCAAGATTTTGTGTGCATTCTTTATTCTTTTTTTTTTTTTTTCAAGGTAGGTTTCACTCTAGCTCAGGCTGACCTGGAATTCACTATGTAGTCTCAGGGTGGCCTTGAACTCATGGCGATCCTCCTACCTCCGTGGTGTTCCATTGTAATGGAAATAGTTAGGAAGGTCAGCTAAAAGTATTTTAATCTTTTTGGTTTTTCGAGGTAGGATCTCACTCTAGCCCAGGCTGACCTGGAATTCACTAGGCAGTCTCAGGGTGACCTCAAACTCACAGCAATCCTCCTACCTCTGCCTCCCTAGTGCTGGGAATAAAGGCATGTGCCACAATGCCCAGCTTCTTTACTCTTTCTTGATGCTGATTAATAGTGTTATCCCATTGCGATCAGATATAATATATGACATTATTTAAATTTTCCTGTATTTGTGAAGATGTTCTTTTTATACTCGTACGTTACCCACTTAAAGAAAGTTCCATGTGCTGTGTTGCTAAGAAGAATGCATTTTCTGAAATTTTTGGATGGAATGTTTTGTAGCTGTTCCTTGGGTCCATTTGTTCTACGATGTTATTTATGAGAGCTGTTTGGAGGTTCTAGCAGGGGAGCAGAGCTACTGGTATATCCTTGACTGGAGACTGGTCCTCCTGTATTGCAGAAGGTGGTCCTCTTTGACCGAGTGTGCAGCTTTGGGAGGGACCCACACGGAATGGTGAGGGAGGAAGGAGAAACCGGCCTTTCCAGCCGGATCAGCTGAATCAACCCTGGTGATCAATGGGGTGACAGATGTCACAGCCAAATTGCCTTCACATACTATGATTGCATTTAATCCAGATGCTTTGATTTTTTTTTTCCATGATGACCTGTCATTTGGTAAGAGTCGGGTATTGAAGTTGCCCAATACTGTTGTGCAGGGGTTAATGTGTGATTTCACATCTAGTACTGTTTACTTAGTGAAATTGAGTATGCCTGTGCTTGTTGCCTGTATGGTTAGATGTGTAATGTCATCTTGTTGTTTTGTTATTTTAATCAGTATAAAATGATCTTTGCCTTTTCTGAATACTGTTGGCTTGAGTTTTATCCTGTAAGGTATTAGAATAGCAACACCTACTTTTTTTCCAGTCCCATTTGCTTGGAATCTCATTTTCCATCTTTTCCCTTCAACATAGTCTTTGTCTTTTATAGAGAGGTGAATTTCATGAAGGCTATAAATAGCAGATCCTTCCTTTTAATCCACTCTGCATCTTTTGATTAGGGAATTAAGAACATTGCTCTTCAGAGTTATTTTTGGAAGGTGTGTGTTAGTTTCTATAATTTTGTGATGTGTGTAATTTTTCCATTACTCTTTCATTAAGCATTATCCAAGCATGGTTTCTTGTTTTCTGTGGCCTCATGTATGCAAAAACTCTTCACACTGAAGGATTTCTTCAAGTACTTTCTGTAGAGCTGGCTAACTGGTCATGCATTCCATTTATCTGTTTGATCAGAAAAAGTTCTTTCTCCTTCAATCATGACAGATAGCTTTGCTAGATATAGTATTCTGGGTTGATAGTTGTCATTCAGAACATACATTATTCCAAGCTCTTTTCACCCTTAAAGTTTCTGTTGAAAAATCTGCGGTTATTCTGAAGGTCTCGTTTTTACAGATGACTGGCCCTGGTGGCAGCAAGCTGCAGCTTGATTCACGCTGATCAACAGCAGTTCCTCCCTTCTTTTGGAGGGGGGCGGGTAGGGCTCATGTAGCTTAATAAGTTCCTTACAAATCTTGACTTTTGCCCAAAAAAGAGCAAATGCTGTGTTATTTTGTCTCCCCCCCCACCCCATTCCTCCAGCCAGGGTTCTTTGGTGAGGCTCCCAGTCCACCACCTTACGTGGAAGGTCCTGTGCAAACACTTTTGCACTTACAACTTAGTTCTGCCGTGGCTGAATGAATGCAATGACCACTTCTGTAGAAACATTTCTGCAGGAGACAACAGAATGCAATTTTTTATCTATCAGGCAACCTAGTGTTTGCCAGATAAAATAGATAATATTATTAATGATAAGTTAATGAAATAATTAGCACATTTTTAGCTATGGATCAACTATGTGGAATTTATACAAGTTTGAGGTGTGGAAGCCAAGTAAGTAGTAAGGAAAGAAATATTTCTGGAATTTATTCAGTTAAAAGGCACACTGCTATAGAAGTGTCCGTTCGCTTTCATTCTTCACTGTCCTTAGGGCCTGGTCTGCCACCCTTCTCCACCTCTGCCCTAATCACTCTTGTCTTTGCCAAAACCAACCTGGCAATATTCAACTCTGACCTGTGCTTATCTACCCTTTATAGCCAAACCCCTGGTATATGCAACACTGCGGCATTGTGCCAATGAACAAAATGCGTGTTCTCAAGATGTTAAGCACCTGGTTTATTTTGCATCCGGGTAGAACTTTTCTTACTCTCGATTTTCTTATCCTACTCAAAAATCCCTCATCAGTTCTGGCGTGTTACTTTGCATGTTCCTTCTTCAAGGAAATTGAGACTCAGGCAGGGTTACCTCTAAGTGCGTCTCCTCTAGCTTAAGTGGGTTTACATGCATGCTTATTCATATATTTTTATTTTCTACATGGTTAGACAATAAATGTCCTTATAATGAAATCCACATTCCTAGCTACTCCAGTGTCAACCTTTTCCAGTCATTCACCTTCCTCATGCTCCCCCTTGCTTCTGGGTGTTCCTCAATTGCTTGTCTAGTTTCTTCATAGGTTCCTCTTTTTATGTTTTCATTTTTGATTTTTGTTGTTTTGGCTCCTGACCTATTTCTTCAGCAATACCATTACTTAATACCATGAGTTCTTGAATTCTCACTATGACGTCTCAGGGTGGCCTTGAACTCACACCCATCCTCTTACCTCTGCCTCCTGAGTGCCGGGATTAAAGGCGTGCACCACCATGTCCGGCTTTTCAAAGTCAGTTCTTCTGACGTCTCTCTGATCTTTCTCTCTGGTTCTTCCTTCCCAACCTTCAGAGATATATCCTGAGTATTGTATCTATAGGCTCCTTTGGTGCCTTGAATGACGTCATCACCTGCCTCTTTAATCCGTTTCTCTTTGGGGCTTTCCTGAGGGTACTGGGGACCAGGTATCAAAACTCAAAAATGTTCTGTTTTTTTTTGGTCCTGGAGATGGAACCCAGGACCTTGTGCAAGTATCAGCCACTAAGCCACATCCCCAGCCCCATATTTGTCTTTTCCATTTCCTTTCCTGCCTCCATCAAGTCACTATTAATCCTGCCAATTTTACTTCATAAATATTTCTCCAATCTTCTCATTTCCTTGTGTATTTAAACCACTTTGATCTGGATCATCATTGTCTACACACAACCCACTAGCCTCCAGAATCACCCCTAAGTGTCAGTTCCTGGCCCCCTTAGATCTATTCGTTGTGTTGGTTTAAACACTTATCTTAGAATCAAAGTTTTAGGGCTGAGAGATGGCTCAGAGGGTAAGGGGGCTTAAATCCCAAGCATGAAGACCTGATTTTGATGCCCAGTGTCCACACAAAAAGCCCGGCATGATCTTGCATGCCCGAACTCCAGAACTGGGAAGAACATAGAAGGGGGAACCCTTGAGGCCCATGGGTCAGCCAGTCTGACAGATAAACAGCAGCTCCGGCTTCAGCGAGAGACTCTGTCTTGGGAAAAATAAGGTGGAAAGGAAATAGATGAAGACTCTTGATGTCTCCTCTGTCTGTCCTCCATACCCATGTGTACGAGGCACACATATCTGCACATGCAGAAGCATACACCACACACACTACACACACACACACACACACACACACACACACACACACACGGAAAGTCTGCCTAGCAGAGCTCCTTTTAGAGTCATCACTTGTCTTTGCCATCTGAATTTTTAATTATATGATCCAGTGTCACATCTATGCTCCTGATTCCCACACTGACCATGCTATTTTTGTCTGCTGTACATTTTTTTTGAGGGGTGGGGGGTTCGAGGTAGGGTCTCACTCTAGCTTAGGCTGACCTGGAATTCACTATGTATTCTCAGGGTGACCTCAAACTCACATATATCCTCCTCCCTCTGCTTCCCGTGAGCTGGAATTAAAGGTGTGTGCCATCACACACAGATCTACATTTTATTTATTTATTTATTTATTTATTTATTTATTTATTCGACAGAGAAAGAGGGAGAGAGAGAGAGAGAGAGAGAATGGGCGTGCCAGGGCCTCCAGCCACTGCAAATGAACTCCAGACGCACGCGCCCTCTTGTGCATCTGGCTAACGTGGGTTCTGGGGAAACGGACCTGGGCCCTTTGGCTTTGCAGGCAAATGCCTTAACTGCTAAGCCATTCTTCCAGACCCAGATCTACATTTTAAATATACAAATACATTTTATTTATTTATTTGCAAAGAGAGAGGGAGAATGGGTTGCCAGGGCCTAGTGCCACTGCAAATAAACCCCAGATGCATGCACCACTTTTTTCATCCAGCTTTACGTGAGTACTGGGTAATCGAACCTGGGTCATTAGGCTTTGCAGGCAAGTGCCTTAACCACGGAGTAATCTCCCTACCACTTTTTACTTTTTAAAATAAATATGTTTTTATATATTTGCAAGGAGAGAGAGAGAGAGCATTTTTGAAATCCTCTTTCTCCTAAAACTGGAACTTAACTATGGTTTTCTTTCCTCTATTAAGGTGTGTCCCGAATATAAGTATGCACTCAAGCCCTTTTGCATCAGTACTTTTTTTCTAGAAACTGAAATTTCGTAATTGACTTCCTGGAAATATGTTACAGCAGGAAATAACATTTCATTTGTTGTTTTGAACTTTCCCCTTAAGAGATCCATGAAAGCCTAAAGAGGAGAGATTAAACCCAAAGCAACTGTGGCACTCAAGACACCAACGATGATAGGTCAAAATCCTGGCAGTTTATCCAGGTTACAAACCCCTGCAGTCCAAGTGGGACTTCAGCCAGAGTATGTGAGCGCTAACCAGGACAGGGATTCAGAGAGAAGGCGCCTCCACGTATCCTTTTCACCGCTGAATTTAATAATCAGTTTGCTATGGTCTCCTTGCGTCTTCCCTCCTGCTTTCTGCCCCTTCATAAGTTTGTACCATTTTCTCAGATCTAACTTGGTATATAGAATTTTCTGGCAGGAATCAAATTGCTTAAAAAAAATAATGTTTCTTGCATTAATCCTTGATTTATTATTGTGTGATCCTTGCAGAGTCTCGGATGTGTGTCTTGCTCAGTTAATTGTTTTATATGTCTGGTTTCCATGTCTGAGACGAATGTTCATAAATATATTCCCATCCGCTCCTCATGCAATGGACTGCAGCTTTCCTCTGAGCTTTTACATGCCTTGCTCTATTTGACCAGGACTATCTGT
The DNA here is from genome assembly GCA_036346955.1 of Dipus sagitta. Taxonomy (NCBI): domain Eukaryota; kingdom Metazoa; phylum Chordata; class Mammalia; order Rodentia; family Dipodidae; genus Dipus; species Dipus sagitta. The sequence continues at coordinate 40,609,464 of CM070784.1, forward strand.
GAGACACCTAGGGAAAATTCCTGTGTGTTTTATTTTGTTGTTTTTCTCTCCATGTGCAGTGAAATTTGGCTCTGATAAGTTCACGATGCTACTTGAGCGCCCTGTGGCTGAGTGAGCCGGAAGGACATTCCTTCCCTTCTCCAGCGCATCTCAGCTGCAGAAGTTCTTCCCAGTTGCTTTTCCACCCATCACCCAGCTTGGCTCCCAGGGCTTCCATCAGCGCCCTTCTGCTCCACTTGGAGAGTCAGAAGTGGTGGGAAGGTGAGTAGTGCTTCCTACAAAGCTGATGACAGATTTCGTTTTCCAGTACATGGTATTAATTTTATGGCTTGCTTCATTTCTATTAGTCTTCCATTGGACATACCTTGGAAGCACACTGTGAATTCATGGAAAGTTTTTCTGGAATATAAAAAGCAAAATATCGTCTGGTCCATTCTCATGCTACAGTTGTCACCTTAATTTGAAATAGTGACAAACTATGCAAAATATGGACCCTTTAATTTTTAATTTGTGTGTGTGTGTGTGTGTGTGTGTGTGTGTGTGTGTGTGTAGGTACATCAGGGTCTCTGGCTACTGCAAATGAAATCAGGCACTTGAACCCCTTTTGGATCCAGCTTACATGCGTGGCTAGGGAACTGACCTGAGGCGGCAGGATTTGCAAGCAAGCACCTTTATCCATTGAGCCGTCTTCCTGGTCCCTGGGCTATTATAATCCCACTTAACTCTGAGAACTAAATCCCCATATCCATGGACTAAGACTTATTCTCAGGCAGCTTTTCAAAATGGAATAGTATTCTACTGCACACTGAATAATTTCCCTTGCTCCTCTAAGAAGTGGGATCCACCTGTAATATCTCACTCACTTTTCCATCTCTCATTCTAAACTGTAACACAGTGGTATAAATAGGGTTTATTTTTTTTAATACTTTAATTTTTATTTATTTATTTGACAGAAAAAGAGGGGGAGGGAGAGGGGTGGGAGAGAGAATGGGCTGGGCATACCAGGGCCTCCAGCCACTGTAAATGAACTCCAGACATGTGTGCCCCCTTGTGCATCTGGCTAACGTGGGTCTTGGGGAATCAAACCTGGGTCCTTTGGCTTTGCAGGCAAATGCCTTAACTGCTAAGCCATCCCTCCAGCCCTAAACAGGGTTTATTAATTTACAAGACCACTACAGAACCTAGGGACATGGCTCATTGGTTAAGAGTGCTTGCTATGCAAGCATGAGGGCCTGAGAGGGCCTGAGTCCACTCAAGTTCAATTCCCTACCACCCTCATAAACAGCTGGGCAGAGCCACATACATCTGCAACCCCGGTCCTGTGTGGTGGAGAGCGGAGTATTCTAGGGTTGCTGGCATGAACAAAATGGCAAGACAGCAGCTCCCAGTTAAGTCTGAGACTGTCTCAAAGAAACAGGCAGATGGAAACTAGAGGGCATATCTTCACGTTCCCCTCCGGCCTCCATGCTCATCTTCATCTTCATACACACATGCATACACCATACATACTTCACACACCATGCCACACATACCGTACCCCCACACACACACTCTAAGCAAGCACATTTAACCACCGAGCCATCTCCCCAGCCCCGCTCCAAAACAGCAATGACCACAGCAAAAACTGATTCGTAGCAGTTGCTGATTTGTGTGTATAAAGATACCCACTGTGACTGATTTCCAGACATGAACAACCAGCTTACAACATTCTTGCTGTTTGACAGTGATACTTGAGAGCATGTAGGAATAGTTCCAGAAGAACTTTGGATGTGACACCTGATGTGAGTTGCCCATCTCTCTCCTGTGCCAGCAAAGGGTACAAACTGTGTATTTTTCACTCCAGAGACAAACTGATCCCAACAATGAGAAGCGCTGATGAACTCTTCTCCAATTAGAATTTCACAACACATCACAACACAGACTTGATTATAGAGTAGATTTTGTTTTCTGTGTTTTCCTGCAGGTACATAATCAACAAAGCCCATACCAAGGAATTCTTTTGCTCATTTGAATACTTTATTACGGATGTTCATGGAATTTTCCACTTCAATTAAATATCTTTTCTTGGCACATTATGTGTGGCACCACACCCATGCAAAACAACTTAGCAAAGAACATTCTTCTTTTTTTTTTTTTGAGGCAAGCACAACAGACTGCCTTCTTTTTTATGCAAGAGTGAGAGAGAGAGAAAGAGAGAGAGAATTGGTATGCCAGGGCCTTCAGCCACTGCAATGTAACTCCATTCACGTGTGTCCCTTTGTGCGCATTGCGACCTTGAGTGCTTGTGTCACTGTGTATCTGGCTTATGTGGGACCTGGAGAGTCAAATGTGAGTCCTTAGGCTTCACAGGCAAGTGCCTTAACCACTCAGCCATCTCTCCAGCCCAAAGACAACATTCTTTAAGAAGTGGCACTTACCTGCCTATGGGGTCTCCTAGCCTCCTCGACAGGGAGGCTTCTGCTATGCTCTCGTGATGTCTGTGTGTCATCCTAGAGCATCTTCCATGTGCCATCTCGTCCTACACGGTAAGGAGGGTGAGGGGTATTTACTCGTCCTCGAGTACATCCGACTTTGAAGCAGATTTCTCAAAGCAACATCATTATACTTGAGTAGTAATACTAAATTCCTCAGATAGAAGTTGTTTGGAGATATTACTTATTTAATACTGCTAATGTACGTAGGGCTACGTGCCTTTCAACATGTTGTTTGTGTGGGTCAGACATTGGAGTAGCAGAAAGACAGCCACTTCATTCTCTACAATGGAGATGTCAGAAGGACATGTTTACAAATTCAGAACAATAATAAAAATAAGCAAATAAAATATGGTGGAAAGCATTAAGGTGATTGGATTCCAGTGTGGGTATTGGGAACAAATGAGAATGGGTCCCTGAATAGAAGGGGGTTGAGTGTCCCTGAAGAAGTGACTGAAGTATTCTGCCCGTAACCTCAGCAAGCCCTCCTTTGTCTACAGCAGCCTCGGCAAGGACTTGATCTCTGGCTTTGGAGTGATGCAGCCAAGCCAGCCAGAGCTGGGTAGCATTGCCTCTTGTATATGGACACATTTTGCCTGGGGCTTAAGAGATAGTCAAGAAACGTGGGCTAGTTCACAAAGAAGTAAGTCACAGGCCAGGCCTGTCCTAACCCTTCTATCTAACGACACATCTTAGGAAAATTCAAGAAATTTAAAAACCCTAGAATTTTACTTTCTACATCATAAGAAAGCTATATTTGTCAAGGAAATAGGCAGTTTAAAAGTTATTTGATTTAAAATTTTAAATATTTACATGTATATGCATAGTTTTATTTGAACATTGTGGACAATATAACAGTAAACAGATTCTTGACATATGTTGGAAGTAGAGCCAACATCCTTTCAAGTAGATATTCAAAGGAAAAGGGAAGAACCCACAGGCTGGCTAGGGATAACATTGCTATCACATGAGACAGGGAAATCTGAATGCAACAGGTTTGGGAAGAAGCGTTGGAGATAATTTGAAAGCCGAGCTTTCAAATGGTTAGAGACGCAGATCTCCGGGTCAGGAGACATCCTGAGAAGGCATTTTCATGTGGAGGATACATGTAGAGCTAGAACATGTGGCCTTCACAGAAGCAGCCTCAGCAAGTCTTGAGGACAGGCGGAGAAGGAAGAGAAGTGAAGACCTTCTGACATTAGCCAGTGCCTAACGTCACCTAGCACATCAATATAATTAGGTCTTCTGTGTTGAAGCTCTAAGGGTCTTGTTCTGAGTGTGTGGTAATCTAGTACCATTCACAGTTGATGGAGTGCATTGAAATACCTTCGAAACATTTAATGGCAAATCATTTTCTCAGTGACCTATGGCATAGTAGCTTGGTTTTCACATTATTGAATTTTAAATGAATTCCATGTTTTTTGCATAAAATCAAAATGAAAGGGCATTGCCTGGGAATGCCCTTTTGCTTCTCTTTATTGAAGGTGTATATTCATTTATTGCTCATTAATTCGCCTTCTAAATTTTAATAATACATTGTCAATCCTAGTGTCATTCTCTGTTTCACTGATATGAATTTATTTGTTAGAAATTGAGTAACCACATTGAACTCAAAATCCCAAGTAACTGTTCTCTTCCGAGTCAGCATCTGAGTACATCATGCCACATTCTTTCTGGCCACAGCCTCACCTCCAGCTTTTGCAGGTTGCCTCTGTGTTGTAGCCACAGGGCTCTTCCTGAAGCTGGGGAAGGTCTGCGCATCAGAAACCCAGAGTTGAAGGGTGAAGTCCTCAACAGAATCTGCAACCAACGGGAGGTTAAATTTAGTAAATAAATGCCAGCTTTGTCAAAAGATATTTGCTGTGTGTGTGCGCGCATTTACAGCACTGTGTGTGTTCATATATGTACCAGTACACATGTGTCTGTGAGCGCATGTATGTGCACATGCTTGCAGTGACTAGAGGATAACTTGTGTGTCACTCTTCAGCCATTGTCCACCTTTTAAAAATGTTTTTTTTATTTATTTGAGAGCGAGAGAAAAAGAGAGAGAGAGAGAAAGAGAGAGAATGGGAGCGCCAGGGTCTCTAGCTACTGCAAACAAACTCCAGATGCATGCACCACCTTGTGTGTCTGGCTTACGTGGGTACTGGGGAATGGAACCTGGGCTCCTAGACTTTGCAGGCAAGTGCCTTAACAACTAAGCCATCCCTCCAGCATGCTTGTCCACGTTTTTTGAGAGAGGGTCTGCCACTTGTTACACCAGCTAGCCCACAAACCTCTGAGGTCTGCCCGCCTCTGCCTACCCAGTGCTGGGATTACAAGTGTGCATCACCATGCCTGGTTATTTTCCCACGGTTTCTGAGGATCACTCAGTGTTTGCAAGGCAAGCACCTTACCAATTAAGCTATCTCTCCAGGCCTCACTTGTTTATCAATAGGTCCCAGTGATGTGAACCTTCGCTGTGCATTCCAGAAGCCAGCTCTCTAAGGTCCTGTACCGACTTTTCTCCCTTCTCCATCTTGCTTTCCAAGCTAACTCACTTCTCTTTCTTTGGCACCACTCCCAAATAAATTCCTTGCTCAGAAATCTGAGGAAACATCCTATTGAATACCGTGGGCTATTAACCCTACGTGTGGGTGGAAGGTTTTCAAGTGAACTGTTTTGAGCAATTGCTTCCATGTCAAGCACCTGCAGTCGCTGCCAGTCTTGTGTAAACGCTATTTCCAGGCACAGCCGCTCCCTCTCTCTGCAGCGGCATTCTCGTCTGACGTCCTGAGCAGGACTTGCAGGACCGTCCTGGAAACACGTACCCTTAACCTAAGGCATGATGCACAACTTGTCTCCATTGCATCAACTGATAGCCTGCATATTTTATTTTCTTCTGTCTGTTGTCTCCCTTTACAAATGTCCAGGAAGACCACATTTTCATCTAGTTCATTCAATGAAATGTCCACACAGTGGACTTAGTACAAATAGTCACTCAAGTATTTGTCAAATGTGAAACTTGAATGGCGATATTAGTCTAAAGCATATGGCCAGAAATTATTTTTTTTCCTTTCTGGATTTTTATGATTATTATGAATTAATTTTACTTGGTTTTTGCTTGGTCTAAATTTCATACTTGCTTATAATGTTCTATCCTTTGTTGAAGCAGTCAATAAATTCTAGCTAATATTTCTATTGACTAAGATTTTCAGCTAGTAACTATGACCAGAAGTTGGGGCAGGTGAAACAGGCACAAGACATCTCAATGTGATACGCTTGACTGTCACAGGTCACTATTTGACATACTTGCTACCAGTTTATTAATGAACTCACCCAAACCCAAGCAACTGTGATGACTAAAGCCCTTCACATTATTGCAGTTACATATGAATCTGGGAGTAAAGACATATTAAGGGACACAGAAGTAAAACCATACTGTTCTCTAGCAAAAGACTGGTGCGTGAACAGTTTTATCATATTCTTAACTGGTGAGGTCACAGAGGGTGTAAGATTGTGTATGGTTCTTTGGGGGGTAATTTAGTAACCCTCTGGCCACCTCTTTTCTAAGAACAAACCATCATTTGTTACTGGGTTACACATTTGGTGAAAGATTATTTCACTTACTTACACATGCCCAATGAGTGTTTCCAAGTTTTAGGAAAGGTTTGCTTCTTCTTAAGAAAATGAGTTCCTTTCCACCTTAAATATTTTCTTACCAATTCAGTGAGACTACCAAAACAACCAAATGAATCCTTGAAGAAATGCTCCCACACACTCAGGAAAATGTCTATAATTCTTGTTGATCAGAATTCTTTTTCAGAGGAAGTTCCAGGACACATATTAGTTTAATGCATACTCATAATGTCTTCTAAAGGGCTATTAGTAGAAATATAAACAAATTCAATTTTGTTTCCTCACCTCTTCCAAGCGCCTTGTCTATGTATAAGCTCCTTTTCATTGATCTATTTATTACTGCACTAACACTATTAGTGCACTTATCTTGTTTGTGATTCCTTTTTTCATTTCTTGTACACCCAAGATTTAGTATTTCCCATAAAGGCTGAAATTTTGCCTTTTGTTAATACAGTGTGGCTTGACAAGTAGTTAGAAATCTTATTTTCTGAACCCAGAGTTTTGCTGAGACATAACAAAAACCCTCCAAGGATTTTCTTGTTCTTTTCTTTTTTTTTTTTTTTTTGCCACAAAGAAGTGATTCCCAACTCAGGAGGTCTTGGCACATTTATTCTATTTTCTTTTAGATAAATGTGAGTTTGCATGTTTAATTCTCCTCTAATGTGTTCCTGCTTCTTTTTGCAGAGTTCATCTGCCTCCAACATATATTTTTCTTACAGATTGTTTATGCTAACTGTGGTTTTACATAAATAGGATTCTTCACCATGTAAAAACAATTTCCTGTTAAGTTTCATGGCTCCATGCAGTTGGTCGTTTGAATATTGATTGATGAATGTACTCTGAGAAACTATAGTGCTTGTCATCTCTATCTCACTCTAAACTCATTTCCTGTTAGGCAAAACTTTTGGAATAGTTCAAGCAAAATAATCCTAAGAATACAACAAATGATGTGCTGATCTCATTGGAGAGCACTAGTTAGTGGTTTGCCAAGAGTTCATTTCTAAGCAATGTTAAGGTAGAATACTTGCCAAAAAATTGCCATTTAATGTTTCAGTGCAGGAATGATTTATTTTCAGAAAAGTTTTCCAGATGTTCAAAAGGCCACATTTCTAAAGAAGTAAATGACCTTGACTTGTAGGTACTCTATCAATCACATGCTTTTATTTAATGTATTTAGAGAAAAAAAAAAAAAGCCCATTTGCTTTGTGTTACTCTCAGCTCAGGAAGTCCCCATCATGGATGCGTTTGGTGAGTCAGCGGTGCAAGCAGCTCCCAGAGCCTTTGCAGGGGGCTCGTGCCACATCTGCTCTTGGTCTGTGCAGACCAGCAAATGCTTCTGCGGCTGTGAGAACTTCACCTCTTCCCGCCTCCCATCACCAAGGAAGGAGGAGGCAGTGACCTCGGCCATGCTCTACACTGCTCTGCACAATCACGGTTCTGTGGATGGATCTGATACTCAGAGTGGACACCTTTAATTCATTAAGCTGTCAGAAGGAAAGTGTGTATGTCTTCCATGGATTGGAGATTTAAACCCTCGCTTTTGCTAACGGCTATAAACGGAATGCTTTTCAGTTGCCTGTGCTACACGTAAACAGGGAAAAGCCGTTTTCCATGCACAGTTTGAAGAGTGACTGGGTTTATTTATACTAAATACAAAGAAAATTCTACCTTCCCTCTGAATTAAAGATATTGCATCTAGGGCTGGGGAGATTGCTTAGTGGTTAAGGAGCTTGCCTACGAAGCCTAAGGACCCAGGTTCCACTCTCTATGACCCACATAAGCCAGACACAAAAGGTGAGGTCACACATGCGCACAGAGTAGCACAAGCATCTGGAGCTCTGTTGCAGTGGCTAAACCCTGGTGCACCAATTCTCCCTCTCTCTCTGTCTCTCACTCTCATAAAAGTATGAAATGATTATAAAACAGATACTGCATCTACTATTGGACAGTATCTTAACATTAGACAGACTCCTAGAAAAGAGTGTATATTCATGAAAATGTAAATATTATAAAATGATCTTTCTCTACAAAAAGCTAACTATGGTTTAATTATATTTATTATGAGTATTATTTAAATTTGTTGTCATAACGTGCACATTCCTGTTGGGCTATTGGAACAGTTTCCCAGTTAGTGATCTTGGTGATGCTCAGTAAGTGCCTGCTCTGTGGGTCTCGGATTTACTGACCTAGGAAGTGGTTCTGGGGCTTCACACTATGGACTCAAAGCTGCTTCTGTTTGGATACCTGTGTGAGAGATGACTCTTTAGAAAGTTTGACAACATGGCTTTTAGATTGGCTGTACATGAATTCTAACCAGCCCTACCATTCACTAGGCAAGTTACTTCATGTCTCCTCCTGTGTAACATAACCAAACAACTTGTCTTCTCGTTACAAGCAACGAGGGACCAACAGTAGTAGGGCACACAATGCAGTGTAATAAGCACTCAATGTTTTATTATTAATATTGTATTTTTTCTATTACTGTTTTCATCAATGATAGACTGTCTTAGTTAGCTTCTGTATGGTTCTACAGTATACTTCCCTGAATGACAATTGGTTATTCATAGTAAAGAAAGGGAAGCTGGTGGGATCTCTATTCCGAGGCTGTGTCATTTTTGAAATGTGATCTTCACCGTAGTCACCTTGGACAAGCTTCCCCCGTTTTGTGTATGGATTGCTTCCACCGCTTTCCACATAACAAATGCCCTGCCCCACCTCACAGGGCCAACAGACGTCGGCAGAGCTGAGAACCCAGCTGAGCTCAGTGCTGCTAAGCAGTGTGGCTGCCAGTCGCTCTGCTTTTAGCCTCTGTGACACCACTGCCCTAAGTCTCAGCATGCCAGGTAAAAGTGTGCCCCACAGAAAAGTCCACACCCCAAAGCTGCTGCCAGGGCGTGGGTAGCTGGGGCGTTAGGAACTGGAGCAGCACGAACAGTGGAGTACCCGTTTTCAGCCCTGATGACAGCTTCTGCATCTTCCCCTGCCAAAGAGACCTTCACAAGCCCCTTGTCATATCTGCCTTCAGCTTGGTCCCCGTGGTCCTGGTTTGTATCCATTCCCTGGAAGTGATGTTCTTCTGTATCCCAAGATGAGCTCATCGTCCGTCAAGGTACCCTTTGTCTTTGGTTTGGTGTTCCTTTTCAGTAAGCCCAGTTTTATTGCTGCTGTTGGTTTCTATGGGACAAGACCCACCAGGCATAGTTTGGTAGAGTAATACTTTCCCTGGTGTACCAGCTTGTACTTCTTCATGTGACCTAATTCGTGCATACTCTTTTTTTTTTTTAACTTGGAAAGTAATCCAGTTTAGAAAATAAGTTATATGGTCATGACAGAGGTAGGAGGAGGCCCCAGCTGTGACCAGAGCCACAGATGCTCACTCCTCTAATGGGCCCCACCCACGTGTGCTTTGGCATCATTGCTCCTTCCACAGGAGATGCCAGTGAGTTTGTCCCAGCCAAAGTGCAAGTCCCTTCCTTTCTATGAGGCTTAAGATGGATTAAAAAGGCATCTGAGGACGTTTTCAGTTGACTATGACTAGTATGTTGAGGCTTTTCAGAAATTAATCCTGGTATTTGATTTAACACGTTAGGATAAAATGGTGCCTTTATAAAAATCAGACTCTTCCTAGGTTGAAACACCCAGCCTTGCAGGCTGCTGAGATGTTTGGAGATAAACCTTTTACATTATGTGGATCTGCACATGATCAGCACTCCAATGGGGAAAGCCTTCCTGGCAGGTCAACACACAACACCCCTCGAGGATGTGGGACCATGACAGACCCCTCGGAGAGTGCCAGATGAAGCAGTTCTAGCCATCTATGCGGGGCGGACTGAAGACAACTAAGACAAAAACCCTTACATTACCCTAAATTATCCATGGAAAACCCAGAGTCCCTGAGGAGAACCATTTTGGAATGGCAAAGGGGCTCAAATTTAACACACTTCTCTTTCTCCTGACTCGGTGAAGGGACAATTAATCTTCAAAGACAATTTTATAATTCACTCAGTCTCATGTATCAGAGGAATTCTCTATTGGACTAGAGAGCATTCGGGTAATCTGGAAGTTTTCTCCTCGGTCATTACAACCAAGATCAGGAGGGAGAGGAGAGGAGAGAAAAAGGTGACAGCGCTGGTGACTGCCTTTCAGTCCTGTAGGCCCAGGGCCCCCAGGAGGCCTGACCACAAGGCCACCTCAGGAAAGTCTTTGATTGTGTGCTTTTTTCTTTTCTTTTCTTTCTTTCTTTCTTTTTTTTTTTTTTGATTTTTTTTGAGGTAGGGTCTCACTCTAGTCCAGGCTGACCTGGAATTCACTATGGAGTCTCAGGGTGGCCTCGAACTCATGGTGATCCTCCTACCTCTGCCTCCCAAGTGCTGGGATTAAAGGCGTGCACCACCACGCCCGGCTCTTATTGTGTGCCTTTTTCAACCTCTTCATAAGAACTAGAGAAAAACTTTGTTCTCATGTTGCCATCTAGGGATTCAGATTTGTTTTCTCTGCCAAGTAAAGATTTAAAAAACAAGGAAATGTTTAAAAGAGCTTAAAGTGTATTTAAAGGAAAAGTAAAGGCGGCAGTGAGGACACAGACTCCTCGTGGAGTAGGGCCTTCCAGGGCTGGAGATCCGCAGCCCCAGTGAGAGCCAGGCTTTTACTGCATGAGAGAAGCCCTCCCATCAGAGTCTAAGATGAGTCAAACATGGAAGAGCTGCTGGTCCAGGAAGCATCCAGCACTGTGCCCATCCCAGGAAGTGCCCCAGGCCAGCCGCTCTGCCACAGAGTCCATGTACACAGCGAAGAAGACGCAGGAAGTGAGGAACTAGGAGGTGAGCTTCCTTCTCCACCATCTCAGGTCCCCACCGTGGCTTCTCCAGAATGTAGCCACCTACTCATGCTGGTCTCCCCATCTAGCTGCCTAGCCAAAGAGGTCATTTGGCTCCTTTATTGTCTCATTCTTAAACCTTTCTAATTAAACCAGAAACCCAGACTCTTTCCCAGGAAGTATTTCTTGGTTCCAATGGGAACCACTATTCTCAAGCCTCAGGACAACAGGCCTTTTCCCACCCAGATTTGAAACGGAAGTTAATTACAAAGTTTGGAGAACTCGAGTAAAAATTGGCTAAGTTATGATCTCTATGCTGTTATCTCAAAGATCCCACCACTTCTCCTCATTAGAAGTATCCTTTGAGCCCAGAGGCATGGAAAAGTTTAGATGCTGGAATAAACAACTCAAAGTACATTGTGACATAAATGTTATTTGAATTTAACTCTTGTATCAGTCAGGGGTTCTCTAGCACATCAGAGCTCATGGAAAGAATATGTATTATGAAGGGGATTTATTAAATTGCCTTGCATGACATAGGCTGGGCAGTCTGGCAATGTCTGTCTGCAGGCTGGAGTGTCTGAGAACTTGATAGCTGTTCAGTCCACAAAGCTGGACATCTCACGAGGCCTAATTTGGCAGTGAAGGTCTGGAGGGGGTTCTGGAGAGACACTGGTATTCAGTTCACCCTGGAAGGCCAGGGAAGCTGTATTCTGATACCTGTGAAGGATGGAAGCCACAAAGTAGGAGAGGCTACCAGTGAGGGACAAAGGCAGGCAGGTGAAAGGGCACTTTTCCTGGAATTTCTGTATGTGTAAACTGACTGCAAAGGGCTGTCCATTCTGCAAGTCAGGCCCTCTTGGAAATCTCATGAGTGAGACCTCCACTGTCTGTGTTTCTCTCAACATTCTGACCTTCTACACTCCCACCACGATCTCTCCTTTAGCTCTGCTTGTAGCAATGCACGATTTCTCTGGTCCAAAGTTCCAAACTCTTCCACATTTCTCCTGAGAACCAGTGCCAAAGGCCTACAAGCCATATGGTCAGCCTTATTACAGCCCCCCCACCCCATCTTCACAGTGTTGGGGAAGCAGAGACAGGGGATCCCCAGCGCAAACTGGACAGCTAGACTATCAGAATAGACAGCTCCAGGTGTCAGTGAGAGGCCCGGGCTCAAGAAATAAGGTGGAGGGTTTCTGAGGAGGAAAACAGCGCCAACCTCTGCCCTCCACAAATGCACGTGTGCATGCCCGCCTGCACAAACACACGTAGTCACACCATATGAACATGCATACACACACGCATACCACACATACACAAACAAATAAGTAAAAGAAAATAAGAAGGTGGTCGTCAGTAGCTGGAAGATGGAGAAGTGGTCATCTACCATTTAGTGGTTGGGGTTGTTTACCTGTACATAATATATTTCAATCATAACCCCCTCCAATTACCTTCTTTTGTCCCCCTTTCCTCATCTCCCTCCCACTGACCAGAATCATCTCTAAGGTTTTGGGTTACCATTGTCCTCTTCGTTTGTATATTCACCTTAATAATGTATGAGATTCTGGTAAAAGTATTACTTTATATTTATAATCAGAAAAGCTATCATTGTTCTTCAAGCAAAGTAGGAAAAACTCCTCATGTCTAGCAGCGTCTTCCCAGGGAAGCGCCCCGTATGTATCCGGCAGTTTTGCTCCTCAGAAGCTGAGGTGGAGGCCGGTGAACGTAAGTAAGTGCTGCAGACTTGGCAGGGCCGGGGCTCCAGCCCCCTGGGCCTGGCATGGTCTCAGGCCTTGAGCGTCATCCTCCAACATTGCAGACAGGCCCGCTGCATCTGGGGAAAGGAGGTGTCGTTGCTACTGTGAGATCTATAAACAGGGGCACTGAGGCGTGCAGCTACACTGAGTGACTTGGCCATAGCAGGAGGCAGACTCTGGTCAGAATGCGCTCATCGGAGCAGTTCCATGCCCTGCAACAGTGGGTGTGGGAAGCCGCAGAAAGACGTCTGTCAACCCCTGGAGGAATGCAAGGCCCTGGTGTGCTTGAGTCACCAGGATTTCCAGATCTTTTTTCAAGTGCATCACTCAAGGTCATGCAGCCAAAGGACATCAGAGAGAGAGAGAGAGAGAGAGAGAACTTGTGTGTGTGTGTGTGTGTGTGTGTGTGTGTGTGTGTGTGTTTTCGGAGCAGTGAGAATAAGGCACACATTTCCAAAACAATATCCTACTTTCCGGCACAATCTAGCAGCAAAGGTGCAGGTTGGTGTCAGGACACCTGGCCCTGCTGTGACTTAAGCTTTCGTTGAACAATCATTCACTGCAGCCCACTATTTTTGAGTCATTTGCAGTGTTCGCCAGGTTAGTTAGCAAAGGCCGGCGTAGTGGTGGTTTCTGGAGGCTCCTGGCATGAACACACTGGCTGGCCCTGATGATCTCTGCTCTGGTAGATGAGTGCTTCATTGCTCCTCCAGCCCTGCGGAGACTTCTGGATGTGGAGCCCTAGACAACTGGAAGTGCGGCAGGTGCTCCTCGGCAGTTGCTTGGAATCGTGTCTGTGTGCCTTCCGCTGGTGCCTTTCTTGTGGCTGAAGCAGCTGGGTGACGTGGATGCTGACTGACCACGCGAGACTCGCACTCCAGGCCGCAGTGAGGCTGGCTAGAGGACAGAGTGGCTGTGGGGACCTGGTGAAGCGGGCCAGGCCTGGGGCTCATCCTCAGAGATCGTGATCCGGGATAGCCAAGCTTTGGGGAGTTTTAAAGTTCCTCAACATTCTAACCCGGGGCGAGGGAGATGGCTCAGTGGCTAAATGCACTTGCTTGCAAAGTTCCCCAGTAACCCCCACATAAAGCCAGATGCACAAAGTGATGCTTGGCTCTGGAGTTCATTTGCAGCTGCAGGAGGCCTTGGAGTACCCATACTCACTCTCTTTCTCTGAAATAAATAAGAATGTATATTACAAAAAAAAAAAAAGAATTCTAGTCGGGCATGGTAGCACACGCCTTTAATCCCAGCACTCGGGAGGCAGAGGTAGGAGGATTGCCATAAGTTTGAGGCCACCCTGAGACTACAGAGTGAATTCCAGGTCAGCCTGAGCTACAGTGAGACCCTACTTGAAAAAAAAAAAATTCCAACCTGCAGCAGAAGTTGAGAACCCGGGCTTGACCGTGGCTGGTCATCCTTGCTGATGCTCATGTTGCATTAAAGTGCAGTGACACATCCCCTCTGCCTCCCCCATACCCAGGTCCCCCTTTAGCCAGCAGTAGAGCAGGCTCTAGTTTCACACCAGATCAAGCTGACTAGCAGCTTTTCTTTATTCTCTCTTTCTCCTTTAATTTGGTTTTAAAGTTTTGTTTAAATTTAGAAACTTAATTTGCATGCCTGTGCAGTTGCGTGTATGCTGTGTTTGTTTATGTGTGCATAGGCATGGGCACACCAAGCTCTCTTGCCACTGTAAATGAACTCCAGATGCATGTGCCACTTTATATCTGGATTTACATAGGTATGGAGGATTCAAATCCAGGCCAGTAGGCTTTGCACACAAGTGTGTTTAATTCCCTAGTCCCACTTATTTTTACTGATATGTAATAATTGTATATATGAATGGGGTGCTTATGTGGGATGTTAACTATGTTATCTGCCTCTTAAAACATCTGCCATTACTTCTGAGGGGCCACAGGAAGACTGCTTCTGGGGATGTCAGAGAAAGAAGTTGGCAACCAACTACTGCTAAAGTGCTTTTCTTCCGGGTGATCAGTTACAAAAGGCAGAGAGTTTTACCTGCCATTTCTAATGAATTCTGTCTAATTTCCAGCATCCAGTGGCAGAGCCTAACAAAAGTCAACTATCAGATGAAAAACTAAGTTGGCAATTACAATGAAATAAATCACAAGAGCAGAGTATAGATAAGTACTTTGAGGCTGAGAACAATGGCTTAGTAGTAGGCAGACTTTCAGCTTTGATTTATCAGTGCCCTTCAGTCACCAAGAAACAAAATCTCACGTCTTTCAGACAGCTATTTCCATCACCAATGTCTGGATTAAATTTGAAACTTTCACCAGCTCTCTTATGCTCATTGCTTCCTGCCTCACTGTGTTTCCAACCCAGAGAAATCTTTCTTTGCAAAAGATCCCTCAAGCCAGTGGCTCTTGAGTTTATTATATCACCACTTGCCAAGAATTGACAAGTGCAGACACATCAGATGTTTTTAAAGTTTCTATTGAGAAACCTCTTGTGATTCTGATGGACCTACCTTTATACATGTCTTGGTGTTTCTCTTTTGCTGCACTTAATATACTTTCTTTATCTGAACATTTAGTGGTTTAATTATGATATGATGAGGGCACATTGTTTACTGGGCTTGTCTTTTTTGTGTTCTATATGCCTCTTGTAAATGATTTAACATCTCTTTCACTAATTTAGAGAAATATTCTTCTGTGGTCTCAATGAAATATTTTCTATGCCTTTGGAATGTAACTTCACCTACATTTACACCTGTGATTCTTTTTTCATTTTATTTATTTATTCGAGAAGAGAGAATTGGTGTACCAAGGCCTCCAGCCACTGTAAATGAACTTCAGATGCATGTGCCACCTAGTGCATCTGGCTTATATGGATACTGGGGAATCAAACCTGGGTCCTTAGGATATGTAGGCAAACACCTTAAATGCTAAGCTATCTCTACAACCCATATACCCATGATTCTTAAATTTGGTCTTTTCATGATGCCTTGAATATTTTGAAAGTCCCACTTAGAGATTCTTAGTAAGCTATCTTTCTCCTTATTGGAAAGTTTTCATTTTTTGACCTTGTCTTCCAACTCAGATAATCTGTCCTTGTCTTATGCTGCCAGGAAGGCTTTTCATGGAATTATTTTTTGATTTATTATGTATTTTATTTCTAGAATGTTATTTGGTTTTTCATCAGTATTTGTATCTCCTTATGGGACTGGATAATAAAGTGTAGCAGTGACCTCCTCACTGATGACAAAACACCTGACAAGAAGCAGCTGATGGGAAGAAAGGGTTTTGTTTTATTTTATGTTTACTTATTTATTTGAAGACAGAAAAATAAGCAGGGAGAGAGAGAATGAGAGAGAGAGAGAGAGAGAGAGAGAGAGAGAGAGAGAGAATAGGTGTGCCAGAGCCTCCAGCCACTGCAAATGAACTCCAGATGTATGTGTCCTTTTGTGCATCTGGCTTACATGGGTCCTGGGGAATTGAAGCTGGGTCCTTTGGCTTTGCAGGCAAGTGCTTGAACCGCCAAGCCATCTCTCCGGACAGGGAAAACAGGGTTTTTATTTCAGGTTACAGTTATAAGGGGAAATTTCCTCACAGTGGAGGAAGCATGGTATGAACAAAAAGCTGGCCCATGGGCTGGAGAGATGGCTTAGCGGTTAAGTGCTTGCCTGTGAAGCCTAAGGACCCCGGGTCAAGGCTTGATTCCCCAGGACCCACGTTAGCCAGATGCACAAGGGGGCGCACACGTCTGGAGTTTGTTTGCAGTGGCTGGCAGCCCTGGCGCACCCATTTCTCTCTCTCTCTCTCTCTCTCTGTGCCTCTTTCTCTCTCTGTCTGTTGCTCTCAAATAAATAAATAAAAATGAACAAAAATAATTTAAAAAATATTTGGCCCATATCTTGAAACAAAACTGGGTGAAGTATGGGACTTGGGAGTCGGGCTAATAAACTGAAGGTCTAACCACAGTGACACACGTCTCCTAAAGGCCCCAGCTCCCAAGGGTTCTATCTGTTAGAGCTTGAATATGTCCAATTGCAAAAAAAAAAAAAAAAAAAAAAAAAGGAGGGTATGATGAGCACTTTATATTCAAGCTGCCATATACAGAGAGCTCATTTAGCCCTGAGCACTCAACAGTCACTTAACTCTTTCATGTTTTGGCTCTCCCTCTACACCTACTACACAAAGAAGCTACTCTGATTTAAGCCGTGAGAAACACTAATCTATGGGCATAAACGGAAATCTTTAGAGGCAATTTGATGGGCACAATTTGTCCATTTAACCAAACAACAGAAGAACCTTTCTGCTAGAGTATGTGACATTCCCAGATACAGGCATTCAACTAGATTTTTGTACCAGGCATGAATGCCCTCTTAGAGAGTGGGCCTTAAATCCAATCAGAGAGCAGTTGGTTACCCCATAACAGTCATGTCATGCACTACTCTACCAGTGGACACATTTTTCTTGGCTGGTCAGATGTGTGACATGCAGAGTCCCTAGGTGAGTAAGAGTTTTGATGACCTTTCTCCCCGAGAAGCCTGCGTAGTACCTTGCACTCTGAATGCTAACCAGAGGGGAGGAAGCTTCCAGCTCAGTTGATTATGGACATTTCTTAAGTGAATAGCCTGTTAATTCCCCATTTACATAGGAAGATATAATCCAAAAAAAGGTCTTTGAGTTAAAAGGTATGATCCATATTTAGGAGCTTAGAAGTAAGATCAAAAGTCAAAAGACAGGGTTGGAGAGATGGCTTAGTGGTTAAGTGCTGTGACGCCTAAGGACCCTGGTTCGAGGCTCGACTCCCCAGAACCTATGTAAACCAGATGCACAAGGGGGCGCATGTGTCTAGAGTTCCTTTGCAGTGGCTGGAGGCCCTAGCATGCCCATTCTCTCTCCCTCTCTCTCTCTCTCTCTCTCTCACTGCCTCTTTCTCTCTCTGTTGCTCTCAAGTAAATAAATAAAAATAACAATTTTTTTTTTTTTTTGGCTTTTTGAGATACGGTTTCACTCTGGCCCAGGCTAACCTGGAATTAACTATGTAGTCTCAGGGTGGCCTCAAACTCACGGTGATCCTCCTACCTCTGCCTCCAGAGTGCTGGGATTAAAGGCATGCGCCACCATGCCCGGCTTTTTCAAAAAAAATTTTTAAAGTCAAAAGACAAAGGCTAGGCTAACTCCTGATGCATCACAGAAGAATGGCATAGGAGAAAATATTCTACTATATACAATAAATTGACAAATCAAATATTGATCCAAAAAAGGAGAGCAGTTGAGTACTAAGATTTTAAATTAAGATGTTCCTTTCATAAATAATTTTGGTGTGCAGATCATAGGCAAAGGACATCAAGGACTTATATTTATATAAAGACTGCCCATATTCTAGCCATGAACTTTGGACTCTATGGAAGGGATTTACAAACGTCCTTTTGATGACAATTGCTGCAGGGTGGGTAGACCAGGCCTGCCGTGGGAGCTTGGAGAGAACACCCCTGAGCACTTTGAACAGTCTTTCTGCCCCTTCTATTTTTCGTCCTGAGAGGGTCACTGGCAGGGTATGTTGGAGAGACAGCAATGGAAGGTGACATGAGGTAAGCACAACTACTGGGCATCCCTTTGGCAGGAAGAAAGGTCTGTTCATAGGTAAGATTTCTGGGTGCAAAGCACTCTGGTCCAGGAGAGACAGGCACCTGATCTGTTCATGCTGTGAATGGAACCTCCATCCTCTTGTGGGCCGCCTTCTCTCTCTCCCTCCCTTCCTTCCTTCTTCCCCCTCCCTTCCTTCCCTTCCTTCTTTCCCTCCTTCTCTCCCTCCCTCTTCCCTCCTTCTCTCCCTCTCTCCCTCCCTCCTTTCTTCCCTCCCTCCCTCCTTCTCTCCCTTCCTTCCTTCCCTCCTATTCTCCTTTCCTCCTTCCCTCCCTCCCTCCTTCTTTCCCTTCCTTCCCTCCTATTCTCCCTCCCTCCCTTCCCTCCTTCTCTCCCTCCCTCCCTTCCCTCCTTCTCTCCCTCCCTCCCTTCCCTCCTTCTCTCCCTCCCTCCCTTCCCTCCTTCTCTCCCTCCCTCCCTCTCTTTCTTCCTTCCCTCCCTCTTTCCTTCCCTCCCTCTCTTTCTTCCTTCTCTCCCTCTTTTCCTCCCTTTCTTTCTCCCTTCCTCTCCCCTTCCTTCCTTCCTTTCTCTCTCTTTCTTTTTCTCTCATACTTATGAACACTCTCTTTACTTGTAACTAAGAAATATGTCATTCAGACCTCTGCTTCCACTGGTCCACCCACACTGTGTCCTCAGCTTGACCCAACTTCCATGAGTAATTAGGGATCCACCCTGGGGATCCTGCCCCAGCTGTAAGCACAGCTGCAGTTGGCTGGGGACAGTCCCTTGAACAGAGGTTGCCAGGTGCACCCTTCCTGGCCAACCTGCCTCTGTTCTGCTGCCCTTTGCTTCCCTCTGGTGGGCACAGTAGTCCATCCGTGGAGACAGCTAACTGAGGCCTCCACAGCAGTCCCGATGAGTCTGAGTCATCAGTGGGACTTACGGCAATGTTCATAGACAAAAATAACTTGCCAACATCAAATGGTAAGAAAGCAGAGAACCTAGTATTCCTGCTTCCCAAATCCCGGCTACACGCAATGATATGATGATGTATTTGGAAATGAAGATATGAGCAGTGGCTGACACTACCCAGTAGAAGACAATCTAAGTGGAAACAAAAAGCAGTTCAAAAGCCAGGCGTGGTGGTGCACGCCTTTAATCCCAGCACTCAGGAGGCAGAGGTAGGAGGATCGCTATGAGTTTGAGGCCACCCTGAGACTACATAGTGAATTCCAGGTCAGCCTGGGCTAGAGTGAGACCCTACCTCGAAAAACCAAAAAAAAAAAAAAAAAAAAAAAAAAGTTAAGAAAAATAATATAAACAAATATAAAAAGATGTGAAATAAAAAAGATAATTTTAAAAAATAAACTACTATATCCCCATCACACAGAGAGCTACCATTTACTTGGAATATCAACTTTTGTTTCCTTTTTCTTTTTGATGCAAATACGTGACACCTGACTGGGATTAGAAAATTGCAATAAGCTTTTCATTGAATGACCCTTGCAAATATAGTCTATATAGGATTATACAAAATGAAAATGAAGTGAAGACTCAAGGTAGAAAAAAGCAAGATAAAAAGCATCCAATATTCTTTGGCCATAAACTCACTCAAGAAGCTTATGAGAATTAAACGGAAATTTCAGAACATTCACAGATGCGGGAAATAGGCCCACGGTGACATGCGTGGAGTTCTTGATTTGCACCCTTTTGTTGACATTCACTGTGGGTTTCTATGCAACTATTAAGGATGAGACTTCACTTTTTATTTTAAGAGAGTTAGTGTCATGAGGACATGCTGAGAATATGCTGTTTGTCAATAATGTTCTGTTCATCTCAATTCAGGGCAGAAAGATGCAAGAAGGTATGATGTTAGAGGAGGTATTTAACGTGAAATTGGTAGGCATTGGAGTCATTAACTTCGCTGGACGGTCATGGAGGAAGAGGGACTTTTGACAGGGTGGTTTGTGCTCTGATGTGCTATTGTATTTTGTTTGCAGCACAGCACTATGTGACTCTTGCTTGCTGAGTGATTAAAGTGAGGCCAAGTTTGCACCAGCTATATTTAAGTGCTTGCATTCCGATAACAGTATTCCCAAACAGTGGTTGTCAGGTCCTCATGGTGTTCTGTGGAAGAAGAGCTCACTGGCCTTATGAGTTTTCGGGAGACCTCTACTGCTCTCTAACTAAGAAGAATGGATATAATCATCAATGTATCTTCCTAATGACTACGCTTATCCCCTTTTATTCAAACTGTTCTCACTTAAAAATTTTAATATTTTATTTATTTATTTATTAATGAGAGGAGAGAGGGAGAGAGAGAGAGAGAGAGAAGGGGCATGCCAGGGCCACTAGCCACTGCAACTGAACTCCAGGCACATGCATCACCATGTGCATTTGGCTTACATGGGTTCTAGAGAATCATACCTGGGTCCTTAGGCTTTGCAGGCAAGTGCCTTAACTGCTGAGCCATTTCTCCAGCCTCTGTTCTCACTTTTGGTTGGAGAGTCTGTTCTGTTTTACAGATGGAGGAGAATATAAGGGAGAACAAGAGTACATCAATGCACCAAGAAGAGAGAGCCGACTGTCTGCCAGGAGATGGGTCACCTCCACCTCCTCTGCCTGGGGCCCCCGAAGTCATCGCAGAGGAAGTGGTGACATGGATACTGCTCTCACGGCAGCCTGAAAACCAGCTCCAGGGAGGTGGTCACAGACACTGTGGCCACTCAACCCTCATAAAAACAGAGATCCAAAGTCTACAGAGAAAGCCACACTGAATCAGATCTCCATCTTGCCCACTAAGGCTCAGGGCGCATCACAGAAGTGGGGGACAGGTAAGTAAGAGCCTCAGGGTGGGTGGGAACAGCCCAAGACCCCATGTTTCCCCATCCCTGCAGAGACTGACTGAAGCCTCTTGGTTCCCACAATGAATATCCATAACCCCAGCAAAGACCCTCAGCAGAACTGGGGCAGAGGAGATTAATTAATTAATCTAATTAATTAATTAATAAAGATAAAGTAAAATATATTTTTTAAAATCATCAGCATTATAACTTTCCACCACTTTGAGGGTCTTATTTAGTGATTCAATTTAAGTATGTTTTATATTTGCCATACACACTAAAGGGATTTTAGATTGTCGTCATTGCAAGTCAGTCGTTGGTAGTGAGATGTCCCTGCAACCCCCCCCCCCCCCCGCCAGGCAAGGGTTGGTGAGCCATGTCTTCCCCTGCGGCAGATTAGCAGTGATGCCTTAGTCTGTGTTTCATTTCCTAAGCGGAGCGCGGATTCCAGGCGAGCCAGCACACTGCCAAAGGGGGAGGAGGCCAGAAGCGTCTCGAGAGCTATCTGCTTTCCTGCATCCCGGGAGGGAGGACCGTTCTTCCTGGGAACCTCGCAGGTGAAAGACAATTTTCCTTAAGCTTTATTATTCCAGATTATTAATCTTTCACATGACAAGAGCTTGCCTTCCACTAAACGAGCAAGGCATCTCTGTGGACTACAGGCGTGAGCAGACACAAAAGTCTGGAGTTGACTTAACTTGTACTTTTTTTTTTTTTTTTTTTTTTTTTTTGGTTTTTCGAGGTAGGGTGTCACTCAGGCCAAGGCTGACCTGGAATTAACTATGTAGTCTCAGGGTGGCCTCGAACTCACGACAATCCTCCTACCTCTGCCTCCCAAGTGCTGGGATTAAAGGTGTGCGCCACCATGCTTGGCTACTTTTACTTCATTTTGAAATGCAAATCCCGCTGGTAAGGAGGCCCAGTCATCTAAGAGAAGCAGCCATGTGCAGAAACAAGGTGCCCTATCTGACGGGTGTGTGAAAGTATCAGGTTACTGAAGTTTTAGCCCGTCCACCCCCGCCAAATGGTTTTCCATGTATTCCACATTTCCTGCATGTCAGTATCAAGTTATTCCCACACTACAAAATATGCCTCTGAAATCCCATCCCCTGCGTGAAGCAAAATTCTTTTGCGTGTGGAGGGGCTTTCTCTAGAGTTTGCAATGAATTCCCAGCAGCCGTCCTCTGTGGGTTTGTTCAAACAAACTCTGAATCTCTTGGCTCCGGCTCCAAGTTTAAAGATCTCCAATGAAAGAAGATCCCGCTGTCATACTCTGCATTAGTGGGTCTCGCGTGTCAGGAGGGATCTCTCCTGATCATGATTTCACACTACAATGTTTGGAGTCCTGTGAGAGTATGTTTATCATTCAAAAACCTTTGTCTCTTAGCTATTACTTTTTATATTTCAAGAGTAATTCTAATGACATTACTAAATGCTGAATGACACAGTACATATAAAAACATCAAAATAAGATGTATATTATACCTAGGTATTTATACCAGAAACACATACAGGTTCATAAACACATACTTTAGGAAGTTCCAGTGAATTTCAAATTTTTGAACACATGTAAACATGTGGTCTCTAAGCATGTCTTCTGTTGTTTGGGGTACACACTGTTTATGCAACTAGGAAAAAAAATCTTCTAACAAATTACAACTAAGTCTGACGTGAAGATGAATATATCTTTGTTTTGTGAGTTAATATTTCCTCTGGAAATTCTACTGTAAGCTGTCAAAGTCTTCTGAGGGAGACTATTTTCAAGTAGAAGGCAAATGGGGAATGAGGTAGAAAAGAATAACAGGGAATTATCTGGTGTCTGGAAGTTCTGTATTTTCTTTCTATTAACTCAGTTTTTTACATTTTTTTTTCTATTGGAGGAAATGTTTGTCTTGACATGCATTATAGTTATGACTGCGATAGCACTTTTTCTTCATTATGTGTATGAAATAGTCTCAATGATAAGAAACTTTCTTCATGTGTCAACAAATGAGCTATAAATATGAAAATGTTCTTTCCTTTGGACAAAGTATTACTTAGACATAAACTTACTAGTCTTTTAGTTTATGGCACTAACTGTAATTGAAAGAAGAAATAGGGATGGAGGGATGGCTTAGCCATTAAGGCATTTGCTTGCAAAGCCAAAGGACCCAGGTTCAATTCCCCAGGACCCAAGTTAGCCAGATGCACAAGGGGGCGCAAGAGTCTGGAAGTTCGTTTGCAATGTTGGAAGCCCTAGCGTGCCCTTCTCTCTCTCTCTCTCTCTCTCTCCGTCTCTCTTCCCTTCTTTGGTTGGAGAGTCTGTTCTGTTTTACAGATGGAGGAGAATATAAGGGAGAACAAGAGTACATCAATGCACCAAGAAGAGAGAGCCGACTGTCTGCCAGGAGATGGGTCACCTCCACCTCCTCTGCCTGGGGCCCCCGAAGTCATCGCAGAGGAAGTGGTGACATGGATACTGCTCTCACAGCAGCCTGAAAACCAGTTCCAGGGAGGTGGTCACAGACACTGTGGCCACTCAACCCTCATAAAAACAGAGATCCAAAGTCTACAGAGAAAGCCACACTGAATCAGATCTCCATCTTGCCCACTAAGGCTCAGGGCGCATCACAGAAGTGGGGGACAGGTAAGTAAGAGCCTCAGGGTGGGTGGGAACAGCCCAAGACCCCATGTTTCCCCATCCCTGCAGAGACTGACTGAAGCCTCTTGGTTCCCACAATGAATATCCATAACCCCAGCAAAGACCCTCAGCAGAACTGGGGCAGAGGAGATTAATTAATTAATCTAATTAATTAATTAATAAAGATAAAGTAAAATATATTTTTTAAAATCATCAGCATTATAACTTTCCACCACTTTGAGGGTCTTAGTTAGTGATTCAATTTAAGTATGTTTTATATTTGCCATACACACTAAAGGGATTTTAGATTGTCGTCATTGCAAGTCAGTCGTTGGTAGTGAGATGTCCCTGCAACGCCCCCCCCCCGCCCCCCCGCCAGGCAAGGGTTGGTGAGCCATGTCTTCCCCTGCGGCAGATTAGCAGTGATGCCCTTAGTCTGTGTTTCATTTCCTAAGCGGAGCGCGGATTCCAGGCGAGCCAGCACACTGCCAAAGGGGGAGGAGGCCAGAAGCGCCTCCCAAGTGCTGGGATTAAAGGTGTGCGCCACCACGCTTGGCTACTTTTACTTCATTTTGAAATGCAAATCCCGCTGGTAAGGAGGCCCAGTCATCTAAGAGAAGCAGCCATGTGCAGAAACAAGGTGCCCTATCTGACGGGTGTGTGAAAGTATCAGGTTACTGAAGTTTTAGCCCGTCCACCCCCGCCAAATGGTTTTCCATGTATTCCACATTTCCTGCATGTCAGTATCAAGTTATTCCCACACTACAAAATATGCCTCTGAAATCCCATCCCCTGCGTGAAGCAAAATTCTTTGGCGTGTGGAGGGCTTTCTCTAGAGTTTGCAATGAATTCCCAGCAGCCGTCCTCTGTGGGTTTGTTCAAACAAACTCTGAATCTCTTGGCTCCGGCTCCAAGTTTAAAGATCTCCAATGAAAGAAGATCCCCGCTGTCATACTCTGCATTAGTGGGTCTCGCGTGTCAGGAGGGATCTCTCCTGATCATGATTTCACACTACAATGTTTGGAGTCCTGTGAGAGTATGTTTATCATTCAAAAACCTTTGTCTCTTAGCTATTACTTTTTATATTTCAAGAGTAATTCTAATGACATTACTAAATGCTGAATGACACAGTACATATAAAAACATCAAAATAAGATGTATATTATACCTAGGTATTTATACCAGAAACACATACAGGTTCATAAACACATACTTTAGGAAGTTCCAGTGAATTTCAAATTTTTGAACACATGTAAACATGTGGTCTCTAAGCATGTCTTCTGTTGTTTGGGGTACACACTGTTTATGCAACTAGGAAAAAAAATCTTCTAACAAATTACAACTAAGTCTGACGTGAAGATGAATATATCTTTGTTTTGTGAGTTAATATTTCCTCTGGAAATTCTACTGTAAGCTGTCAAAGTCTTCTGAGGGAGACTATTTTCAAGTAGAAGGCAAATGGGGAATGAGGTAGAAAAGAATAACAGGGAATTATCTGGTGTCTGGAAGTTCTGTATTTTCTTTCTATTAACTCAGTTTTTTACATTTTTTTTTCTATTGGAGGAAATGTTTGTCTTGACATGCATTATAGTTATGACTGCGATAGCACTTTTTCTTCATTATGTGTATGAAATAGTCTCAATGATAAGAAACTTTCTTCATGTGTCAACAAATGAGCTATAAATATGAAAATGTTCTTTCCTTTGGACAAAGTATTACTTAGACATAAACTTACTAGTCTTTTAGTTTATGGCACTAACTGTAATTGAAAGAAGAAATAGGGATGGAGGGATGGCTTAGCCATTAAGGCATTTGCTTGCAAAGCCAAAGGACCCAGGTTCAATTCCCCAGGACCCAAGTTAGCCAGATGCACAAGGGGGCGCAAGCGTCTGGAGTTCGTTTGCAATTGTTGGAAGCCCTAGCGTGCCCATTCTCTCTCTCTCTCTCTCTCTCCGTCTCTCTTCCCTTCATTCTCTGTCAAATAAATAAATAAATAAAAATAAAATATTTTTTAAAAAAGAAGAAATAATTGACCCATTGTTACATTATATTATAGATTAATGTGATTATTGTCGTTGAAATGTTTAATGAAGCCTTAATATAAAAATCATATTTTTGTATTTACCAAATACCATATTTGGTATAAGAATACATTTATATGATTATTTCCATTTCTCAGAAAAATAAACCAAGAGGGAGGTTAAATCATATTATGCAGGTCTCAATTAGTAAAATTTGCATAACAATTGAAACCCTAATAGTTTAATTCCCTGGAATTTTAATCATCACTTTTAACAATACAGGTCCCATCTTAAATCACAAATATTGACTAAATTATGGGCTGGAGAGATAGCTTAGCCTAAGGACCTGAGTTCAATTCCCTGATACCCATGTAAGCCAGATGCATAATGTGGCACATACATCTGTAGTTTGTTTGCAGTGACTGGAGGCTCATGTGCACCCATTCTCTCTTGCTATCTGTCTGTTTCTCTCTCTCAAATAAATAAATAAATAAACATTTTTAAAAGTATTGACTAAATTAATGCAAGTGTATGTCAAGCTCTCCTTTTAAAACACTCAAAAAAAAAAAAAAAAAAACAGAGAAACAAAGTATTAACTTCCCGTGGAACTTGGATCTTTCTCAAAACAGGGTCAACATTTGCACATGGAGTTGAGTAGATTCAAGAATTGCTAATAACTCGATTGAAAGTCCTAGGGAAGAACTTTATCAGCTTGTTGTTCACCTAGATAATTTGGCAGTTATTTGTTCATTGACATTTACCGATTTGCCATGCAGCTCGATTGCCATCAGCCGCCACAGACCCATTTTAATTTATGAGTGGTAAACTCGTTCCTCATGGGCAGGGATTTTCCAGTTTCTTTGGTTTTCAGATGCCCTGCTTTTAAGTGAGCATCAGTCAGAGCACTGCTGGAGACGCAACAACACGGAGAAAAGGCTTTTCACTTTCATTTTGGAGTAGATGACACCCCACGTAACGAGTAATAGTTTCTCTGTGATATCTACTGCAGTCCTTTGGTAAAACTTGGTGTTGTGTCTCTTGCCATTGATTCCTACCTAGTCACTGGCCTCTTCTCTGCATGTCACTTCTCATCACAGTACAACGCGAACCCCAGACTCTCGGCTTAGAGTCCCTTGGAAGCCACTCTCAGGGCCTTACCTGGAATTTGGCAACTAAAACCCAAACTGTGTCTTGGAATGCTACCCTTGTTCACATTATTCCCAACGTGGCGGCAAGATGAATTCTCCCACCGTGCCATTCCCTTATTCCAAACTCCATCCCGTATCCCTCAAAGGCCTTACTATGGGATCCAAGGCAGTGGCTTATCCCCCCTCCCTGTGTCATCTCTGGCTACCTATTTCTGTTTTCTTCCTTTCTGACTCTATTCCAACCCCAGTGGCAAATATGCCAAGCCCACCTCAACACACACAGAAATAGTTGCTTTCAGTAAGCTGTTATTTCCTTGGCATGTAAAACTTCTGATATGCTGTATGTTTGTGGTATTTATTATTTTCTGTGTTGATTATCTCTCACATGATTGGAGTGGTAAATGTAAGCAGGCAGCCATGGTGTCCACTGTGAACAGAACAGAGCAGCGCCTGGCAAACCGTAAACACTGCACTCCTGCTTGTGCCGTGAATGAAGAGTTCTAAGAGCCGGGCTCTGGTCTTGTAGTCAAACATAAGGTGTTCAATTTAATCAACTGTTGTGACAGCTGCGCTAATAGAGAAATTTAAAGGGTGAAAATTATGCCCTTTATTCCTTTCTTTTAAATCCTTAACTGAGAAAACTAGAAGTTTTAGAACAAAGATTCTAAGAAATTCAGGATGACTTCTAGTTTGGTGTTTCTAGTTTAATGAAATAAAATCTTTCTACCACACAGCTGTTGTCCAGGAGTCAAGTCAGGCTTCAAATATTTTATAACATAATTTCACTGTCCATTAAAAGTTCTGTGAAGAACACACACTTTGAAACACAATTCAAAGCAATAGATTTGGAAAACAAAACCAGAAAACAAAACATCCAGCTTTACTAAGATACCCATAAAAACAAGTTGAAAAAAATAGGAAATGTTCCATCACAATATCTATGAATCAGCATTGGAAACTGGAGATGCTGGTCCACGTATAACAGAACTTGGAGGCCACTTTGCTGAATAAATCACCCACTGGATGAGATTTTAAAAAGTCATTAATGAACAACATGTGCTTCTCTCGCTGAGCCCAAGCGGTGGAAGCAGCAGTCAGCGGAGCCTTGACGAATCCCACGGCCGCTGGCTGCAGCTCCTGCCCGGAAGCCAGCACCGTGGATCGGCAGAAAGAGCTTCCTACAGCCCTTGAGGCTTTTGTTGTTCTGCAAACTACCATCATGAAAAATTTGCCACCAGTCTAAAAGGGGGGCTGGACAGATGGCTTAGTGGTTAAGGTGTTTGCCTGCGAAGCCTAAGGACACAGGTGGGATCCCCTAACACCCCGATGCACAAGGTGGTGCACTTGTCTGGAGTTTGTTTGCAGTGGCTGGCGGCCCTGGTGCACCCTTTCTCTATATATATCTGCCTCCCTCTCTCTCTTTCTCTCCCAAAATACATAAATAAAATAAACATAAAAATATATAAAAGTTGCAAAGTTTTCAAAAAGTAAAAATTTTTAGAGGTCCCTTAAACCAGAGGTACCTGATGTAATCTGTGTCCTAGCCTAGGGAGAGAAGAAGGTGAGGTTGTTGGGGCTGAACCAGCTCAAGAAGTGTGGAGAACGGGTGGAGGACAAGAACCTAAGGGATCCTGCAAAACTCACCTTTGGGCTGGGTGTGGTGGCGCACGCCTTTAATCCCAGCTCTTGGGAGGCAGAGGTAGGAGGATCGCCGCGAGTTCAAGGCCACCCTGAGACTACATAGTGAATCCCAGGTCACCCTGGTTTAGAGTGACACCCTACTTTGAAAAATCAAAATAAATAAATAATTTTTTTAAAAAGCTCACCTTTATTGACGTGCATTGGAGGGCAGGGCACCGTTAGTTGTGGATTTGGGCATTATAGTGAAAGCTGGATTCCTGTTAATGAGTTCTGTCATCTACCAGTGCCTAGTGCGTGTGTGCGCATGTGCATGATGTCACTTCACACCACACTCTAAGTTCAATGAAGTGCCACTCCCAGCGTGCAGCCAGTGAACCGCTCTGCCTGTCTTGAAGGGTGCTTTCACATTGGTGGGTGCTTACCAGGGCCTCAGTAACTCTGAGGGGGTCTGTGTGAGAGGGAGGTAGACTGAGTGCTTAATGACTAGAAAGAAAGGAAGGAGGGCTGGAGAGATGGTTTAGCAGTTAAGCACTTGCCTGTGAAGCCTAAGGACCCCCAGTTCGAGGCTCGATTCCCCAGTACCCACGTAAGCCAGATGCACAAGGGGGCGCACGTGTCTGGAGTTCGTTTGCAGTGGCTGGAGGCCCTGGTGCGCTCATTCTCTCTCTCTCTTCCTCTGTCTGTTGCTCTCAAATAAAGAAATAAAAATAAACAAAAAAAAAAAGAAGGAAGGAAGAGCGGAAGGAAAGATGGATGGAAGGAAGGAAAAAAGGGGTTGGGAGGAGAGAGAGAGAGAAAGAAAGAGAGAGAGAGGAAGGAAGGGAGGAAGGAAGAAAGAAAGAAAAAAAAACAGAAAAGAAACGAGAAGAAAGAAAGAGGAAAGAGGAGAAAAAGAAAACCCAAAGTTGGCCTGGAAGAGTTTCTCCTCGTTCGAGTATAAACAAGCCTAAACACCGCTCACGCATGTCGAGACCACACTGGTATTCTAGCAGCTTCCTTCCCGCCTGTGCCAAGCCTGCCGGCCCTCTGGACGTGCTGACGGGCCTGGCTCAGGAGAGCTCCGCAGGCGCAGCCTCCCGCCCTGACGCTTTCTTCTGTGCCTCTGACTTTTGTCCCTCGGGCTTCTAAGCAGCAATGCCTCTTCCTAGCCATGGCACAGGGGAGCAGTCTCCTCATTGCGTGAGTCACTTGATCTCCCAGGCCGTTCTCTTAAGCATAATAAAGTGCCCTCTGGGAGTAAGAGTGGCTCCATCCGGGGGACCCTCGTGGATTCTTGCCTGTTTCAGCCAATGCTTGAAGTCACGGTTTTAAATTAGTGGGAAGTCAGGGTCAAGAATATTCATAGCAGGCCAATAAGAGAAACGTCTACCAACCAGCACAAGGTGAACAGTTCTGAAGGAATGAGGAAATATTTTTCCAAAATGGATTTGCTGAAGAAAGCAGAAAAAAAAAATAATTTGTTCCATACTCTTCAAAGGTTTTGGGCTAAGGAAGGAAACGACTGTCAATCAGACCACAGAAGCCAAGGCACGATGCGTCTGGAGAGATCATGGCACTTTGGCCCTGGTTACTGTCATGCTGGTGACACTGGTGAGGAGCTGGAGAAGTGACCACAGAACCGCAGAGCGGAGAGGGCGAATGACGTGAGAGACGCTGCAGAAGCAGAAGTAAAGCTCGTTCCAAGGCAAAGCGCACAGCCTCCCAGCGGAGAAGGCTGAGCAGGAGGAATGAATAACCGACGGAGCCGGAGCCCGAGCAGAGACTGTGTGCAACACAAGCTTACCAGTCTAGCACTGGCAGATGGAGGCAGGGTGGTCCCGGTTCTAAGGTCAACCTTAGATACAGAGTGTTTGAGGCCAGCCTGGGCTTCCTGATACACTGATACACTGCCTCAAAAATTTTTTCTAAGGGAAAAAATGGTCACTATGGGAATCAGGATACAAGTTCCTCAAAAACCTAAAAATACAACTATCATATGATTCAGTTGCACCACCACCAGATATCTAGCCAGAGGAAATTACATCAGCATACATCAGAAATACCTGCACACAGACCACTTGATTACCCACCAGACCCCACTGCTGAAGACACCATATGCTGTAGGTATGGAATATGGAGTGACCTGGCTGGAGTCTAGAAGAGAGCCAGTCCCCAGACAGTAAGACAGTTCAGTGCCAGAAGGTGCTAGCTACTGGGGGAAAGTGGCTAACAACTGTCTGAGCAACTTGAGGTCTAAGCTACTCAGAAGCAAATAACCTGACCTGATGCTCACACAAATGCAATAGTGGCCCACAGCCATGGTGGGTAACCAACTGTTCTGGGACTGGCTAACAGATCTGCTCAGTGGACAGGGACTCATATCTGGAACTGGGAAACAAGTCAGAATCATATCCAAATAACAAGTTCGCTCTCCAATATCAAGCTCCCACCAATCTTGGGCTACAAGAGGTCTTACACCTATTAAATATACTCTAATGATGGATATCACATTTAACCTGTGTTGACTTCACCCTCCATTGGAGAATCTTCTTCTCTTTCTCAGAGGGACGCAGGACCTGAGGAGAGAATCAGCCCATTGCACCTCACCAGGACCCCAGCTGAAACCATAGAGTAATCGAGGAAATGAACAAGAGTGCTGCTTTCTTGGTGAACCTGATATCAGCACAAGGGGTAAGGAGATAGACCCAGAGGACACTCAACTCCTACTAAACCAAAGATACAGAGACACAGAGGCTCCCAAAAGCCCATCACTGAAGTAGACCTAAAACAAATCCAACATGGCTCAGGAAAATTCTTGGAAGAGGGGGCAGGAAGATTGTTAGAGCCACAAGTTGGGACATTATGCATAGAGACATTCCTTTTCCCTATAACTGATGGTTACCCCCACAATGCAGGACCCACAATCTCCATGGGGATAACCGGCATCCCCAACAAGGGGGTCCCTTCAGGGGGGCAGGGATGAGGGTAAGGAACGGTACCAACATAGGCTGTTCACACTGCTGAGTATGTCCATAACTAATAAAGCAAACAGCAATACCTGTACACCCATGTCCATTGCAGCACTACTCACAACTGAAGCTTCAAGCAGATGTCCTTCAAGAGACAATGAATGAAGAGAATGTGGTGTGATTACGCCATGGGATACTACCCAGAAAGGAATAAGAAGGGAAGCTTGTCTCTACAGGAAAATGAATGGAGCTGGAGACCATCACATTAATCAGAACCAACCAGATAAAGACAAGTGTCAGGTGTTCATCTCCTACAAGAAAGCTGAATTTAAAATCTACATCGACTTGAAAGCAGAGCAGGGAGTAGGGGCCAGGGAAGGATGCTGGGGGAAAGGGATCAAGGGTGGGAAAGCAGCTGGCGGACACGGGCATGTGTGGAAATATCACAGCATTTCCAGTTAATGTTCACAGTACGTGATGATAACAATAAGATAAAACATTTAATCATAAAATGAGAGAGAATGGAATTTAAAATTCATACTGAATTTTTGGTGTTTTGACATTCATCCATTATTGCATGAAAATGATGAAGAATCAGGCTTCTGTTTTGGAAGAGTATATACAGCCACTGGAGGCTTGCTCTATTCAACAATGTGGATGCTTACTACAACTTATAGCTAAATCAAATTATTCCATTCTAGGAACTGCATATGAGAGAGAACATATGGCATTTGTCTTCCTGAGCCTGGGTAACCCCAATTAGGGTGATTTTTTTCAGGTTCATTCATTGCCTTGCAAATTTCATTTTTGCCTACTACTTATTGGAATTCTATTATGTATATATGAACCACATCTTCATTATCCATTCATCAGTTGATGGGCATCTGGACCGATTCTATATTTTGGCAATTGTGAAGAGAGCAGCAAACATGACTGAGCAATATCTCTGTAGTAATGTGCAGTGTCTTTGGGGTCTATGTGCAGGAGTGGCACAGCTGGGACAAATGGCATCTCTATTTTCATAGTTTTGATGAGCCTCCATACTGGTTTACACAACGGCTATAAAACTTTACACTCCCACTAACAGTAAATGAACAACCCCGTTACCTCACACCCTCACCAGCATTTTTTAACATTTTTTTTAAAAGAAAACATAGTTATATGATTGGCCTTGCAATGAATAAGTATCAAATAGACAAAATACAAAATGTAAAAAAAAAAAATACAGTTTCAAAGTCCTTCCTTTATTTCCCATAGTGATCCAACATACATTAAAAAAATTTTAACTTTAAATCTTTAATAATTCACTTAACTTTGTTCTTTTCTTTAAAATTATGCAAATAATGGAATCAAGAGATTAACAGTAGAATATTCACTGTAACTGCAGGAGATTCTTAACAGGAAAATGACATCACTGAATTTTGCTTAAGCGGTTTTCAAAGGTCATTCTTTTTTTAAAATTAGTTTTGTACTCAGTGAATACAGTCAAATTGGTGCTATTGTTAGCCTCTTCCCTGTCCTCCCCCTCCACAGGGACCCTCCTTGTTGGGGTATATGGGTTGTGCATTGTGGGGTTGGCCATCAGTTATGGGTAGGAGAAACTGTCTCTGTGTATCATGACCCAACATGCGGCTCTGACATTCTTTCCGCCCCCTCTTCCACAAATTTCCCTGAGCCATGTTGGGTTCATTTTAGGTCTACTTCAGTGATGAGGTCTTGGGAGGAAACGAACACCTGAATCACAAGGCCCTGGAGAGGATATGATGAAAACTGACCTAAATCTTCCCCTCTTTCTGTTTCTCAGTCTCTCTCACACACACTCTCTCTCTCTCTTTCACTCTATCTCCCTCCCTCTTCTCTCCCATCGCTCTATCTCTTTTATGTTACTTATCTTTTTCTTCCTTCTCTTCTTGGGCACTGACCTGTAACTCCCAGTACCAGCAGGTGGCTATCATCCATAGTGAGCTTTTGATCAGAGACCTACAAGGTTTCCCAAAACAAGATAGATTTCTGTCAGAGAACTTGATGACCCACCAAGGGTTAGTGGTAAAGACCCTACTGCTGAAGACACCATATGCTGTTGGCACGTAACATGGAGTGACATGGCTGGAAGCTGGAAGAGAGTCTGTCTCCAGTCAGCACATATAGTGCCAGAAGGTGCTACATGAGCAACTGGTGAAAAATGACCAATATCTGTCCAAGCAACTCATGGTCTCACCTACTTAACAGCAAACAACCTGATATGATACTCACACAAGTGCAGTAGTGGCACACAGCCATGGTGGGAAACCAACTGTTCTTGATTTGGCTAATGGATCTGTTCCAAATATGGGTTCCTCTCCACTGAGTGAATCTGTTAGCCAATCCCAGAACAGTTGGTTACCTGCCATGACTGTGTGCCACCATTACACTTGTGTGGGCATCACGTCAGGTTGTTTGCTTCTGAGTAGCTTAGACCTCAAGTTGCTCAGTCAGATGTTGGACACTTTCCCCCAGGAGCTCATGTTTTTACTTTATCTTTTAGTTTTTTGAATTATTTGTGCAATTGTATAGTTGGCAAATTGTAACATGGCCTCAAAGGCTCGGGGAATGTTGCAGAAGAAGGGACAGAAAGGATGTAAGAGCCACCGCAGGGAAAGGCGTATTGGCTGACATTGTT
This sequence comes from Dipus sagitta, assembly GCA_036346955.1. Lineage (NCBI taxonomy): Eukaryota > Metazoa > Chordata > Mammalia > Rodentia > Dipodidae > Dipus > Dipus sagitta. The sequence continues at coordinate 40,643,564 of CM070784.1, forward strand.
GTCCCCGCAGGAACTGAGTGGTGCATCCATGACCTCACAGAGACTATGATGAGGCACTAAGGGGCCCTGCAGTGGGGTGGGGATAGGAGAGTTCCCAGTTAACAAATGTTGTGAGGATATGCCTTTGTCCTTGCAGGATATGAACTGATACACATGCGGGTGAATCCAGACTCCATTCTAGACTCCAGGTTTGTGATCATTTCATCAGCTTTCTTTTACTTTAACATGAATGCAAAGGCATGAGGTAATCTTTGTTTCCATTTTTCTATATTTTTAAATTTTTTATTGGGGATTTGATATGTGAACATATTGCATGTTGGTCATATCTCAGGTTATCATCTTCTACCCCTCTCCCCTAACCCCATTTCCCTAGGAATCCTTCTTAAAAGACCTCTTTTTATTTTCAAATTCTACACTGTTGTCTCCCACTTTCCTTCTTCAACCATTCTTATATGTTGAATGTGTACAGTTTCATCTGTTTGTATTCTTGGAATGTGCAGACTTGGTAGTGAGGGGACTCATGGACTTTAATACTAGGTCAGTAGTGTTGACTGTGCTTTAGTTGTGTTTCATGCTTGGCTCCCCATGGCACATAGCCAACGGTTTTTATGTCAACTTTTCAATTATTCCAACCAAGTTACCTCCTAGTTTTCTTTTTTTACAGTATTAGGAACACATTTAATTCCTTTATTAATAACTACAATGTGGACTAAGCACAAGCTTTAGAAAGTCTTTTTATTTTTATTATTTTTATTGACTGCTTCCATGATTGTAAACAATATCCCATGGTAATTTCCTCCCTCCCCCCAGTTTCCCCTTTGAAACTCCACTCTCGATCATATCCCCTCCCCCTCTCAATCAGTCCCTTTTATTTTGATGTCTTGGTCTTTTCCTCCTGTTATGATGGTCTTGTGTAGGTAGTGTCAGGCACCGTGAGGTAAAAGCCAGAACGCGGCAGCCCTTTTGCAAGCACTCCTTTGGGATCTGTAAGGAAACACCTTAGTATAAACACGGTGTGACTCTGTCTGGCTGCACTGCCAAGTCTTCCACTGAGCAGCTGTGCCAGCCTGCCTGCGATGAACCACACCTCGCGCACCTCACTCCACTCCACTCAGTATTGTGCTACTTTCCAATCTTTGCTAGACCAATCAATAGTAAATGATATCTTACTTTTTAATATGTCTTCACGATTACTAATGGGTTTGAGCATTTCTTCACGTGCCCATTTCTGTTGTCTTTGTCTTCATTTATTTCCACTTCCTCTAAAGTTCTTAGCATTTTCTTACAGATAGAAGTTGGTGGGGCATTATTTTTAAGTTCATTGACTTCTGGGTGGGTTCTTTTGTGCTTTAGATTGTTTTATATATTTTTTGGTATTATTTTGCTATTCTCGAATATTTTATTTTTCTTTTTCATTTTTTTTATTATTTCTATGTTTCAGGTTGACAAATTTCTATGTTAATAGAAACATCTTCAAATCCAGCAATTCTGTCTTCAACTACTCAGTCTACTGATGAACTCACAGAAAATACCCTTTATTTCTGTTATCATTTTTAAATTTCTATCATTTCCTCTGTATTCTTTAAATTTCCATCTTTGTACTCATATAACTCACTTGCTATTCCACTTTTTCCCTATTTTATTTATTTGAGATGAAATAAGAGAAGGAAAGGGAGAGGGGGAGAGAGAGAGAGAGAAAGAGGAAGAGAGAGAGAGAGAGAGAGAGAATGGGTGTGCCAGGGTCTCTAGCCACTGTACATGAACTCCAGCTGCATGTGCCACCTGGTGTAACTGGCTTTATGTGAGTACTGGGGACTCAATCTTGAGTTCTTCAGCTTTGCAGGCAAGTAATGAATGGGCTGAGCTATGCAGGCCTTCAGTGCGAAGCTCTGTGTCAACATGACGAGGACTTAGGCTGTGTGCATTCTTTGCTAGACTTGTACGTGCCAGAGCTCAAAATTTTCTCTCCTCCCCTAGATTTTTGTCTTGCCCGTTATCTTTGAGTTTCCCTATAGAGACTTCTTTTTCCTTCTGTCTTTGAGAGTTTATGTGAGTGTGGTGATGTGCATGCTGGTGCATGTGTATGCAGCTGCATGTGCATATGTGTGTGTGTGTGGAGGCCAAGGGCTGATGTTGGGTGTCTTCCTCAAACAGTCTCCCAGTGTCCTCTTTATTTACTGAGGCAGAGTCCTCTCACATTGACCCAGAGCTTGCTGGTTCGGCTAGTCTAGCTAGCCGTCTTGCTCCTGGGAGTCTCTGCTTCTCCCACACTGGCACTGCAGGCAGGCTACCACAATCACCTGCCATTTATGGCTGGGGATCTGAACTCCGGCCTCACACTTGCAAGACAAGCATTTCACCCACTAACCCATCTCTCCAGCACTATGAATAAGAACCTTCTTGAATGATACCCCCACACCCACACACACGCACATTTGAGACTTATAGCATAGCTGCCTCTGTGGAGTTTACTGCTGTTGCACAGGATCTTTGAGGATATCATGGTAAGGTGTGCAGGAACCCACTTTTGACTGGGTGATAAGGAATAAATTAATCTTTTCCTTCTATAGTTTTCCAATGGACTCTATCAAGCGACGATTCTTTCCTGCTTGACCTGTTATTTTAAGGTCCCACTTATGTAATTCCTCTCTCCTAGCTTTCTATTCTCTACTGTCAGTGCTCCACTGTCTGTTCTTTGACAATACTATAATGTTTTAATACTATGCCTGTATATAATAGGAAAACATCTCATCTGTTTAAATGGAATGTTTTATTCAAAAACTTACTTTTAAGCCGGGCGTGGTGGCGCACGCCGTTAACCCCAGCACTGGGGAGGCAGAGGTAGGAGGATCGCCAAGGGTTCAAGTCCACCCTGAGACTACATAGTAAATTTCAGGTCAACCTGGGCCAGAGTGAGATACTACCTCAAAAAATAAAAAGCAAAAGGGGCTGGAGAGATGGCTTAGCGGTTAAGTGCTTGCCTGTGAAGCCTAAGGATCCCAGTTCGAGGTTCGATTCCCCAGGACCCACGTAGCCAGATGCACAATTAGGCGCACGCATCTGGAGTTTGTTTGCAGTGGCTGGAAGCCCTGGCACGCCCATTCTCTCTCTCTCTCTTTCTCTCTCTCTCTCTCTCTCTCTATCTGCCTCTTTCTCTCTCTGTATGTCACTCTCAAATAAATAAATAAAAATAAGAAAAAAATTTTTAAAAAAAGCAAAAAGCAAAAACAAAGAGAGTACTTTTGAAGTAAGCTCTTTCTAGCCTTATCTGTATGCTTGGTTTCTCTGATCTTTAATAAAAATAGGAATAAAGCAATTCCTCTAAGGCAATGCTACAAATCAAAGAACATTCTTTCTCTTTGTCTGCATGGACAGGTTATTCATGCACAGTTTTTATGTCTTGCACTCCAGGCAGTTTTTAAATTTTTTTAAAAATATTTATTTATTTGAGAGAGAGGGAGGCAGATATGGAGAGAGAATGGGCACGCCAGGGCCTCTAGCTACTGAAAACTAACTCCAGATGGATGCACCACCTTGCACATCTAGCTTATGTGGGTTCTAGGGGATAGAACCTGGGTCCTTTGGCTTTGCAGGTAAGTGCCTTAACCACTAAGCAATCTCTCCAGCCCAATCCCAGGCAGTTCTGAAGGGATCACATGGAGCCTCTCACTTTCCTCCAGCTCACCATGTGAACTTTGACAACGAAGGTCAAGATGAAGAGAAAAGGCATCTTCTGTTGGGAGCCACAGTCGATTCATGTGGAATCGCATCAGTGTCTTTGCTAGTGCGTTTGCCAGCTGTCCTAAAAAGACTGTACTGTTACAGGCCATCCGTCATAACTCCATTGTTCCCGAGGAGGCGTGCTGCCCAACCAGTGGAGTTATTCCCTGGGTCACAAGCTGCCCTGTGCAGGTTGAGAATCAGGCCTCCCTGATTTCTGGGTTTTCCTTAAGCCACTTGCTATGGCACACAGCTTCCTTCAGTGAACAGGCCAATGGTGCTTCACATTTAAATTCTAAGAAATATGTGAAGAGATCTGTTGTGCTCATTTATTTTCTATGATTTGGGTGGAAATGGAATTTTCTTCAAGCAAATCATCAGACATGAATCAAGATTTCATTTCTAGTCACACCTTGGAACTTGTTCTGTCATTAATTAACTTTGGATATCTTGGGGTTCAGTTTAGAAGTAAAATATTGTATACTCCAGAACCTACTGAAAATATTTTGAGGACAGCAAGAAGAGGACTGAATTAGAAGCTGCAATGACCCAGCTGCCCTGCTATTGACAAATGATTAATTGATTCTGTATACACAGCTGCCAGAACCAATGGGTGGAGGCAAGACTGGCAGCCCTGTTATCACAGATCATGTGTCACTACCAGTGATGTGCGGTCTCCTTAAAAGTGGAAACTGTTCTTGGGTCATCGAGAGAGTCACTAAATGTCAATTCCAGCAGAAAAGAGGGACTAACATTGTTTTCTATTAAGGGAAGAAGTTTAAAAAAGTGCATAAGTATATATGTAGTTGAGACAGAGAGAGAAAGAGAATGGCATGCCAGGGCCTCCCAGTCACTGCAAGTGAAATCCAGATGCATGTACCATCTTGTGCATCTGGTTTATGTGGGTCCTGGGGAATTGAATCTAAATCCTTTGGCTTTGCAGGAAAGTGCCTTAACCTCTAAGCCATCCCTCCAATTCCCATAAATGTAATATGTATTATTTACTATAAGTAATATCAGTAGACTATTTTTAAATGTTTCATGACTCATCTACGCTAAGAAAATTTCAATTTATACTTCTCAGGTTTTTCATGCTCACATGACAAGATAATTTACATGCTTGGATTCTTTGCAAACTCAAAGAATATTAGTAAGAACATTGCCCTGTGACTTTATTTTGAAATTATTTGTGTTTATTTGAATATTACTTTCAGTGTATGGAGTTAATTCTCTTGCAACCCTGTTAGAACTGACCAAGAACACAGGCTGAAGTACAGAAATGGTTTTTGCCTGGGCAGAACAACATTGATCTGCAATATTAAGTAGAAATTTTGTACGGACACATCACATGTTAGTGTCATCATTTTCCTCTTCCCTGCCCACCTTCTGCAGAGGGCCCTCCTCAGTGGGATTGCTGGTGTTCTCCCCTGAGGTGGATTATGAGATGTGAGAGCAGCAGCCAGTCACTGTAGGGGTGGGCGGTGCCTCTGAACATTCCCTCCCACTCTTGGCTCTTACTATCTTTTCTCCCCCCTCTTCTACAAAATTCCCTGAGCCATGGTGGATTTTTTGTGTGTTTGTTTGTTTCTTTGTTTGTTTGTTTGTTTGTTTTCCAAGGCAAGGCCTGATTCTAGCTCAGACTGACCTGGAATTCAGCATATAGTCTCAGGGTAGGCTCGAACTCATGGCAATCCTCCTACCTTTCCCTCCAGAGTGCTGGGACTAAAGGCGTGTGCCACCACGTCTGGCTGGATTTCTGCTTTTGTATGTTTTGAGCATCTTCAGTGTCTGTCTCCATCGCCCTGGTGCTGGTTGTCAGGTTTGGCATGGAAGCAGCACCCATATTCATCTCACCAGTTCCTCTGTGGTTTCACCTGGCTCCTGGCTGATGTGTGAAGGATGGTTTGTCCCCGCAGTTCTTGTTGCCTTGCCACACACACACATAAGGTCTAAACATTGTTTTAAAATATAGTGACATGATGGGGTGGAGAGATAGCTTAGTGATTAAGGTGCTTTCCTGCAAAGACAAAGGACCCAGGTTCAGTTCCCCACGACCCATGTAAGCCAGATGCACAATGTGGCACATGCGTCTGGAGTTTGTTTCCAGTGATTGGAGACTCTGGCGCATCCATTGTTTCTCTCTTCCTCTTTCAAATAAATAAAAATAAAAAAATATAGTGACAAGAGGAGATATTTATATTTAATTTTTATTTAGTTTGTCACATGAATTTAAAACATATTGGGATTTTGTGGGATATTTTCTTATATGCATAAACATTGTGCTGTCAAATACATCCACTCTTTCTCTACCCTCTCCCTTCCTACTCATACACCCTTACTACCTTATTAATCACAAGTCTATATTCAGGTTGACATTTTTACCTTTCATATATACTGGTCTTTTAGTGTTTCACTGATTTTGTTCAACATGATGTGTTCTAGACTCTTCCCCTGTGCTGATATGGGATCTCATTCCTCTTTATGGCTGAATAATGCTCCATTGTGTACATCTGCCATAGCTTCTTTATCAAGTCATCTGTTGATGAGAATAAAATCTCCTGAACAATGACACTTCCTACATAGCAGATCCAATATGTGACATATTTTAATCCAGAAATAGTCCAATGTATTCATGATATGCATATACACATATGAATATATACATGTATGTTCATGTATGTATATTCATGTGTACATATATAATATAATGTATTCTCACATTATCAGGATTTTGAATTCATGAACTAATTTATTTCTCCACTTAAATTTTTAAATTATTCATTACTTCTAAAACACTTTAAGTCCACCTTTGTTTGCAAAAAGTGGATGGTGCAATGGAGGCCCATCTAACAGGTTTCTATGCTGAGCAGAATTCAGCTTCACTGGGTTGCATCACAGTATAACCAAGGTCTATAAAACCTGTTCAGCAGTTATTACAGGTCAAAAACTAATGCACATTTGCAAAGGACTTTTGAATCACCTGGGGAACAAGTTGGAATGGAGAGATGTGATACTTGTCAACATGTTTTAAAGTTCAAAGTCAAGCTACCTCTCAAGTGAATCCCTTACTGAACTTCTAAACCTTACAAGCTTGGGTTCCTCAGAATCCAAAGGCCGTGTGGAGAACGTCTGACCAGGAACAAGATCTTGGGCTGAGAACTGCCCTCCTCCTGCTCCTGGCCCAGCCTCTCATAACCAGGCCTGGAGGTTCTCCTGGGGTGAGGTGAACCATCAGTCTAGACTCTCAGAGCGTAGTCTAAATGGGAGAGCACAGTTAGTCCTGAATCTCAGTTTCCTGATGCGGACAGGTGCTGCCAGAGGAGGGACAGAACTGGGCAGGCAATGAGCAAGAACTAGGCAATGAGGTAATGAGACAGTTATAGCACAAACTCCTTTTAGTCACACAGAGCCAAGCTCTCTTAAATCCACCCATCTCTGAGAGTCATCATCTAATGACTCGATGGCATCCTAAACATTATTCCCCAACAAATGCTGTTCTGCTCACAGACCCTTGGCCAGCACCACAGTCTTGTGGCCTGCCTCCAGAAATGCACACCAGTATGGCTTGACAAGCTAAGCTGCTCTTCCCAGCGCACTTCCCTGAAGTGGCATCTTTAAAACAAATAGATTTTTCCTTTCATGACTGAAGCTAATGTACTTGCCATTCAGGAACATAAAAGCTTAACTACAGGCCATTTCTAGGACGTAGAAAGCATCTAACCTTAGTCACTGTGGATCCAGACAGCGTGTGCCTTTCCTCACTGTTTTGGCTCTATTCTTCCTCATGTTTATGAGCTTGCTAAGCCCACTGGAGGCCTCTTAAAACAGACATGACCATCCAGAAGAGCAGGAGAAATTTTTTCTTGAGTACCTTTTTAAAATTTTTATTTATTTATTTATTTATTTAACGGAGAGAGAGAGAGAGAGGGAGGGAGAGAATAGGCGTGCCAGGGCCTTCAGCCACTTCCGATAAATTCCAGATGTGTGTGCTCCCTTGTGCATCTGGCTAATGTGGGTCCTGGGGAAACAAACCTGGGTCCTTTGGCTTTGCAGGCTAATGCCTTAACCGCTAAGCCATTTCTCCAGCCCTTGAGTACCTTTTTATACTCATAATAATGTGTCAGTGTTGAAAAAAAGTTAAGTTTATTTTCTGAAGTACCATTCTATGATTGCAGACATATTCAAAGTCATGTGGTTATCCTCAAAATCCAAATCTAAAATTGGTTTCATTACTCCAAAACTTCCTTCCTGCTACTCCTTCATATATGTGCCCTTGCTCAATCGACTCCTGGCAGTCATCCAATATGCTCCCTGTTGTCGTAATTGTACTTTTTAGGAAATGCTAACTGAGTCATATTCTGTAGCGTTTGGAGTCTGTCCCCTTTCACTTTGCATGAAACATGGAGACTTACCACACTGCTGTGGGAGCAGTTGTTTGTTTCTCTTTGTTGTGGTGTATCTGTTCTTTTCCTGATCAATAATGTTCTACTTTCTACTCAAATGTCTGCGTATTATTCCATGATTTATTTTCAAGTTAATTTTTAGATAAGGTATAAAGTATGTGTGGTAAACTCTTGGTTTAAAAGTTGTTTATACACAGAAAGAAGCGCATGAGGTTCCCAGCACAATGCAGTCCATTGCCAAAGCATTGGATTGTCCACAAGAACTAGATGGCAAGACCCTACTTCTGAGGACACCTTTTCTCAGTGCTGTACTTATAAGAAGCCCCTAGATCAGTTCAGAGGTATAGAGTCTTCAAACTTTTTTTTTTAACTAAAATGATTCTGGTTATTTTTGCTCCTTTGCCTTTTCAAAATAAACTTTAGAATCAGCTTTTCAAGATCTACAAAAAGACACACAGGTGACTTGATTGTGTTTAATCAATAGATGAACTTTAAGAAAACTAATATGATAACAGTACTGGTGCCACCAGTTCATAAATACTGCATTCCATATAAGTTTTTTAAGTCTTCCCAGATTTATTTCATCATGTTATGGTATTCAGTGCATCAATTCTGATCATCTTTTATGTTATTCATGGCTAAGGACCTTTCTAAAATTTTCATTTTTCCATTGATTGCTGTCAATTGTGGAGGTCTGAAGATATTACCACAAATTCTTTGACATTCATCACTTTCAAAACCTAAGTTATTTCTTCCAGTGTGTATTACATCAGTGAATACTTCCCCTTCAATGACAGCGAGTGACTGTGCAGTCAAGATCATGCAAGGCGAGCCCCCTCTTTCTCCTCACTTTCCCATCTCTCCTCATTCTAGAGCCAACCAGCCCCCATAAGACACTCAAGCAACCTCTAGTGCTTGTGACTGGCTAATAGTCAGTGAAGAATCAGTCTCACGCCAACAGTGGCGCAGTCACGAATGGCCTTCCCTTCTCGGTGCCCATCAGAGGGCCAAATCCCTGCCCATCTCCTTGAAAGAAGCCTCACCAGATACTCGAAGCTAGAACCTCTCAGCTTCCCACCTTTCCAGACAACAAAAGTTAGGAGATAATGAAAGTAGGTTACTGTAAGTCACCACATGTTGGGTAATTCTGTCATACAGCAATTAGGTGACAAATGCATTAATATACAGAAATGCATTTGTTTGTATGTTGATCCTACAGCCTTGTCAAATTCAATTATAATAAGTTTTTGTAAATTAATTCCAATTTCCTTCATATATAGTAAAGAATCTTTTCCTACATCAAATAGTCACATTTTGGGCTGGAGAGATGGCTTATCTGGTAAAGTGCTTGCCTGCACAGCCTAAGGGGCCCAGGTTTGATTCCCTAGTACCTACATAAGTCAGATGCACAAAGTGGTGAGTGCTTCTAGAATTCACTTGTAGTGGCTAGGGACCCCTGGCATGCCCATTCTTTCTCTCTCTCCCTCATAAATAAGTTAAAAAATATTAAAAAATAAAATAGTCACATTTTTTCTTTTTTAACCTATTGATATGATAAATTGTATTAACTGATTCTTGAATACTAAATTAACCTTGCATTCCTTGGATATATTTCACTTGTTCAAGATACATTATCCTGTTTATATATGTACAAATTTCTTACTTCCTCTTTGAGTTAATGGATACTTCAACAGCTGGCTCACAAGATTTGAGATTCACCTGAGTCTGCTTTGCATTGCTGTGAGCGTGTTGGGATTACAGATGCATGTGCCACATTGCATCTGGCATCACGTGGGAGCTGGGGATAAGACCTCCAGTGGGCACCCTTACAGAGCAAGGGCCTTTAACCACCTAGCCACCTACCTAGCCTCCAGGGAAGTTTTAAATCTCAGTGAGAATCTATGATTTTTTTTTTTTTTTTTTACTTATGTATCATCTACTTTTGCCCTTCACATTTCATTTTACATTTATTTGTGGTTCCACTTTCTCGAATCTATCTAATTTCTTTAGATATCAACTCAGGTCTAATATAGGCATTTAGTGATAAAAATTTCCCCAACTACATTTGTGGCATCCCCAAATTTTTGTTTGTTCTCATTCAGTTCAAATTATTTTGTAGTTTCCCTATGACTTCATCTTTGAATTAATAGATATTTCAGCATGGGATATTGAATCCCTGTATATACTTGGACATTACGTAGCTGTTTCTCTGTCATTGAATACTAACTTATCTACACTCTTATTTGAGTACATTCTATTATTCCCTTGATGCTTTTTAAGCTCTTTTATCATAAACTTTGGTAAATGATTGACAAACACCTAAGACTCAAGTGCAATCAACCATTAAGAAGAATGATCATTAATATTAATTAAATCAAGGTGGTTGATCATGCTGTTCAGATCTCCTGTATCCTTTCTCATTTTATTTCTTCTTACTACAATAAGTATCTCCAGATATGAGTTTTGTTATTTTTCATCTCAGTTTTCTGTTTACTTTCAGATATTTTGGAGATCTGCTCCTTAGAGATTATGTATTTGCAATTGTTGTATCTTGCTGCTGAACTAAATTTTGTTAAAAATTTTATTTGTCATTTATTCATTTGCAAGAATACAGAAAGAGAGAGAAAGAGGGCCTCTAGCAACTGAAAATGAACTCCAGATGCAGGTACCACCTTGTGCATCTGGCTTTATGTGGGTACTGGGGAGTTGAACCTGGGACATGAAGCTTTAGAGGCAAGTCCCTTCACCACTGAGGTATCTCCACAGCCTCTGAGTTAAATATTTTATCATTGTATTTACCCTGGTTATCACTGTCCTGGTAATAGTCTTTGTTCTGAAGTAGTTTTAATTTGCATTTCCCTGATGGCTAAGGATGTAGGATATTGTTTTAGATGCTTACATGCCATCTGTATTTCTTCTTTTGAGAACTCTCTATTTAGTTCCATAGCCCATTTTTAAATTGGGTTGTTTGATTTCTTATTTAGTTTTTCTGAGTTCTTTGTATATCCTGGAGATTAATCATCTGTCAGATGTATAGCTGGCAAAGATTTTCTCCCATTCTGTAGGTTTCCTCTTTGCTCTATTCACAGTGTCCTATGCTGTACAAAAGCTTTGGAATTCCATGAGGTCCCAGCACTTGACTGGTGATTTTGGTTTCTGAGCAACTGGGGCTATATATTCAGAAAGTCATTGCCTATGTCAATATGTTGAAGCTTCCCTTACTTTTTACCCTAGCAGTTTCAGAGTTTCAGGTCTTATATTAAGGTCTTTGATCCATTCAGACTTAATTCTTGTACATGGAGAGAGAGAAGTATCTATTTTCATCCTTCCACAGATACATATCCAGTTATCCCAGAACCATTTGTTGAAGAGGCTGTCTATTCTCCAATGTGTATTTTTGGCATTCTTGTTGAAGATCAGGTGGCTGTAGCTGCCTGGACTTATATCTGGGTCCTCTATTCTGATCTACTGATTTACATGTCTGTTTTGTTGGAAGTACCAAGCTGTTTTTCTTACTATGGCTCTGTAATACAGGTTAAAATCAGGTATGGTGATACCACTAGCCTTATTTTTGTTGCTCAAAATTGTTTTAGATATTTGAGTGGTTTTGTGCTTCCAAATTATCCTTAAGATTTTTTTTTCTATTTCCCTAAAGAATGTCATTGGAATTTTGGTGGGGATTGCATTAAATGTGTAGATTGCTTTTGGTAAGATTGACATTTTCATATTATTGGTTTTTCCAATCCAAGAACATGGGATGTCTTTTCATTTCCTAGTGTCTTCTGCAATTTTTACCTTGAGTGTTTTAAAGTTTTCATTGTAGAGATCCTTCACTTCCTTGGTTATCGTTATTCCAAGGTATTTTTTTTTAATGCAATTGTAAATGGGAGCGATTCCCTGATTTCTTCCTCAGTGTGTTTGTTGTTAGCACATAGCAAGGCTACTGATTTCAGAGTGCTTATTTTGTATCCTGATACATTGCTCTGAGTGTTTATCAGGACTAAAACTTTGCTGGTAGAGTCTTTAGGATCTTTTATTTATAGAATCATATTGTCTGAAAATAATGATAATTTGATCTCTTCCATCCCAATTTTTATCCTTTTTATGTGTGTGGTTTTTCGAGGTAGGGTCTCACTCTAGCTCAGGCTGACCCAGAATTCACTATGTAGTCCCAGGGTGGCCTTGAACTCATGGTGATCCTCCTACCGCAGCCTCCCAAATGCTGGTATTAAAGGCATGCGCCACCATGCCCGGCTTGCATCCTTTTTAAATGTGTGTCTCTTGCCTTATTGCTATAGCTAAGACTTCCAGTACTATATTAAGTCTTATAATATTTGTTTGATAAAATTGGGAGCCCCCATGTTAAAGGTGCATATATGTTTAGGATTGTAATGTCCTCCTGTTGGAATATTTCCTTAATCAGTATAAAGTGACCTTCCTTTTCTTTCCTAACTGATGTTGGTCTGAAGTCTACCCTGTCAGATATTAGGATAGCAGCACCTTCTTGTTTTCCAGACCTATTTGCTTGAAACACTGTTTTGCAACCTTTCACCCTAAGATAATGTCCACCTTTTGTGGAAAGGTGAATTTCTTGCAGGCAACAAATCAAAGAATCCTGCTTTTAATCCACTCTGCAAGCCTGTGTCTTTTGTTTGGGGTATTGAGGCTATTGGTATTAAGAGTGATTATTGAAAGCTATGTATTTATTCTTATCATTTTTCTTGTTGTGTAGTTCTGGTTTTACCTTTACTCTCTTGTATTAACTGGAATTTGAGTATGGTTTGTTTTTTCCAAGCTCCTTCTGTGTGTGCTTTTCTTTCTCTTCAGCATGCAGGATCCTTTCAAGTATTTTCTGTAGAGCTGGTTTAGTCTTCATATATTCCTTTAGCCAACTTTTGTTGTGGAATGTCCTTATTTCTCCATCTATTTGGATGGATCACTTTGCAGGATATGGTTGACAGTTGTTATCTTTCAGAACTTGGAATACATCATTCCAAGCCCTTCTGGCTTTTATATTTTGTGTTGAGTAATCTGCTATTATCCTGAAGGGCTTGCCTTTGTATGTGATCTGATTTTTCTCTCTAACTGCTTTCAATATATTTTCTTTGGTTTGTGTGTTTTGTAGTTTAATCATAATATGACAGTGAGAGGTTCTTTCCTGATTTTGTCTGTTTGGCATTCTACAGGCTTCCTGTATCTGTGTTGGCATCAGTTTCCCCACTTGGAGGAAGTTTTCTTTTATGATTTTGTTGAAAATACCTGCTATGCCTTTGGAGTGAAATTCTTCTCTTTCTACCAGGACCTGAATTCTTATTTTTGACCTCTTCATAGTGTCCCAAATGTCTTGAAATTCCTATTCATGCCTTCCTCTTAGTTTGTCTTTCTCTTTGCTGGACTGTATCAGATATGCTACCTGGTCTTCTAGTTTAGATAGTCTGTCCTCTCCTTGATCCATTCTACTGGTGAGATTTTCTATACAGTTTTGTATTTGACTAATTGTGTTTTTCATTTATAGTATTTCTGATTGGTATTTTTTCATTATTTCCATTTATTTTCTCATGTCTTGTATTGGCCTCATTATTTCATTAAGTTAGTTACCTGTGTTTTCTTGGGATTCCTTCAGGAGTTTGTTTCTTCTTTGATTCCTTTGATTTCTTTGAACATAGATATAATCATTTTTTAAATCTTTGTCAGGCATTTCATCTAAAGGAGTCTCACTGGAGGTCATTTCTGATATATTTATAATTTTAGGTGGGATTGTATTGTTTTGATTTTTTGCTTTTCTTTTATTATAATGTAGAGATTTTGCATCTGGAGTTAATTTGATGCTTGGGTTTTCTAATTATCTGCAGTGTTCTTAGCTGTTTAAATCTTACTTTATATATTTTTGGTGTAGGAGTTTAGGGTGCTAGGTATAGTTCTTACACTCCAAGATAAACAGCAGAAGTGACCCTAGGTGTTGAGTTTGCATGCTATTCAAGTATTGTAGTAGACTGAGTAGAGAAAATTACTGGCAAATCTAAAATTCAACTGAGCAACACACACATATAATCAAAATCAGAACAGAGTATTTATACAAGTGTGGGGATTAAATAAACAGATAATATTATAATGCTAAAGTCCCTATGGGTTTTATTGCCCCACACCCTTAATCCTGTCAACTAGGAGGATGAGATTTCTGGTCTGAAATGGGGTCCAAGTGAGCCTGGGACAGCCAGACCCTGCCCCCAATAATAACAGAAGAAAAAGACAAATGCCCTAAAAGTCAGGAAAGATCAAAGGCAACAATGGTCAACACCAAAATACAGCTTATTTGAGAATGGTAAAGCTAACCAAGAATACATCACTCAAATGTAATAAATAACCTCTCCTGACATGGAAAGGGAGATTAGCACTTCCAATGCAGGCCTGAGATCTGGCTTTGTGTAAGCTGGACCTATTACTTTTAGGGTGGCCTCCAATCTCACCAAGGCTGAGTGCCCATCTTGATCTTCCTTGGTGCTTGGAGGCCAGGGTTGAATGAGTTCTCTGGAGGTTCACAGCCCTGATGGTTGGGGTATGGGAGGCTGCACAGGGTGCCTGGAGACCTACCGGAGCTTCTCAGTTGGTTTCACCTGTATTCTCCTTCAGCAGCTGCTCAGCTAGTCTTTGCTGTCATCCCCTTCAGATTTCTTGAGTTCGCAAGGAAGCTGATGTGAGTAGAAACTTCCTTCACCTTGTTTTGGCTCCTGTGCCATGCAGATCAGGACTGCAGGCATGTTGGTGGGATTCTGGCCAGTTTCCTCCTTTCTGGAAGATCTTGGTGTCTCTTGCTTCTCTGCCATGGTTGATAATAACTTATACACTTTCACTTCTCAGGAAAAGACTGTATTTTGCTGTGTTTATGCTTATCTCCCTCCCTAGGTTGCTTTGGTGTGGCTAGTATGCCACCATCTTACTTGGAAGTCCAGATGTTTTAACATGTCTAAAAATATGGCATTTTTGGATTTTTTAAAAAATGGTATAAATATATTGGTGGCAATACAAAGATGAACAAAAGTATATTCTCAACATTAATACTTTAAAAAATATAAGTAATACTTTATGGGAAATCTATGTGAATATAAACCAGTATTTCTGGCTGCTTTTCTTTTTTAAGTTGCTTTAAATTCATTTTTATTTATTTATTTGAAAGTGACAGACAGAGAGAGGCAGAGGCAGGTAGAGAAAGAGAGAGAGAATGGGCACGCCAGGGCTTCCAGCCACTGCAAACGAATTCCAGATGCATGTGCCCCCTTGTGCATCTGGCTAACGTGGGTCCTGGGGAATAAAGCCTTGAACCAGTGTCCTTAGGCTTCACAGGCAAGCACTTAACCGCCAAGCCATCTCTCCAGCCCTGCTTTTCTAAAATATAGATTATGAACTAAGTTTAAAGGCATGCTATCACTCATGAAATTCATTATCACTTGATATGTGGGCAAATTACAGTAGAGAAAATTAATTCATTAATACAAAGTGTTATATGCTATTAACAAGGTAGTTTGTTTTATAAAATAACTTTTTAGATGTAAATTGGTCTTTATGCCAATTTACATAACAAGTTCAGAAATGATGGTAGTATTGATATAGCACAAACATGACCTAAGCAACAAATATTTCATGCCAAAGTATTTTTTAAACTTCTAAACTTCAGTATTAGTTGCAATTAGCTGATGTTTTAAAATAAATAGTGGGGGCAGCATGCTGTCAAGCAGATGATGTTGAATTACACCAAGCAGCTCTAGGTGAAAGTGACATACTAAGTTGTCATGACACTGTGGTTTGAAAACATCGTGTTTTAATTATAATTAATTGTTATGGTTTCTTTCTGAAACACATGCAATTTATTTAAACACAAAGATTTCTAACTGTTTAAAAACTTGGGAACAAACTGGTAACCTGTTTTAAGCTGCCAAAATTAACAGAGATAATGTCCTAACCTCAATTTCTTACTTACAGCAATTTATATGTCAATGTGAAATACTCATTACCGGGAGAAAATGAGCACAGAGTGGACGTGAACTATGTATTGCGCATGCTTACCTTTAAATTCATTCTTTTTCCTAACAGATAAAAGTTATTTCAACAGCTTTCAAGTGAAGTGTTTTAGTTTTGTCTCCACTCTCAGCATCAGCCTATAGGATATTTCCAGCACACCTAAAGCCCCACACGCCCTTTTAACATTCAACCTTCGTCCTTGATCCCAGTCCTTGGACTTGATTTCTGCTCCAAGATTTGTGCTTTTTCCAGAATGTTATGTCAATATGATAAACCAGTATGGATTACAAGACACATAGCCTTTTATGTCTGTCTTCCTGTTGTCCATGTGATGTGGCCTTGTCTGTGCATGTACTGGTAGCTCCTTCGTTTTACTACTAAGTACATGGTTGAGTGTTTGTCAAGTCCATTATAGAGATAGGTAACTTTGATTATTTCTATTTCGGAGATATTGTGAAGAAAGCTAGAAGAAACCTTAATAGGTACATCTTTATGTAGACATGCTTCTGTTTGGGCAAAACCTAGAACAGAGATTGTTAAGTCATAGATATAACTTTCTAACAAACTGACAAATTTTTTTCTAACATATGTACAATATTTTAACATTTGGTGAATAATACATGAAAATTCCATCTTTGCCAGCAATTACTACTGAAAATTTTTTTTTCATTTTAGCCAAACTAGTGGAGATGAATAATTGTGAACTGAATTTTTTTTTTTTTTCCGAAGTAGGGTCTCACTCTAGCTCAGGCTGACCTGGAAATCACTCTGTAGTCTCAGGGTGGCCTCAAACTCATGGCTATCCTCCTACCTCTGCCTCCCGAGTTCTGGGATTAAAGGAGTGTGCCACCACAGCCGGCATGAACTGAATTTATATTTTCAAAATACTGATAATGTTGGGTATATTTCTCTATGCTTGCTTATATCCACACACACGCTTCTGTATGTGAAGTCAAAACTTTCTCCCACTGACATTGGAAACTCTCCTACTATTGGAGCATAAATATTCTCTATTCAGTCTAACCATAACTTCTGTACATATACATGGCTTTTTAAATAATTTCTTTTAGTCTGTGGCTTATCTGTTTATCAACAATGTCTTCATAAATCTTAACTAAATATTGTTTCAGTCAAATTTCATAATATTATCCTTTTTATAACTTATATTTCTGCCTCAAGAAATATTTCCCAGGCTATGGGCTGGAGGGATGGCTTAGTGGTTAAGGCATTTGCCTATAAAGCCAAAGGACCCAGGTTTGATTCCCCAGGACCCATGTTAGCCAGATGTACAAGGGGTCACAAGCATCTGGAGTTCGTTTGCAGTGGCTGGAAGTCCTGGCGCACCCAGGACTCTCTCTCTCTCTTTCTTTCTCTGATAGATAAATAAATGAATATAAAAAAGTTTTTTTAAAAAAAGAAAGAAATATTTCCCAGGCTAAATACTATGAAGATATTGTTACAGACTTCAAGCATTAAAGTAATTCCAAACTCAATCAGCAACTCTGGATTCATGAGGCACATTCAGTGTTTACACTTTTTCAGGATCACAATTGTGAAATGATCTTTCCATCAAAGTTGTAGATTTTCTCTCTCTCCCTCTCTCTCTCTCTCTCTCTGTGTGTGTGTGTGTGTGTGTGTGTGTGTTTCTGAGGTAGGGTCTCACTCTAGCCCAGGCTGATCTGGAATCCATTATGCATGCTCAAGGTGGCGTTGAACACATGGCGATCCCCTACCTCTCCCTCCCAAGTGCTGGGATTGAAGGCATGCATCACCACTCTCAGCTCTCATTGTATTTATTTTGTCATGTTTACTTGAGGAAGTGATATTGTTTGTTATTCCCCCGAGCATGTTACCTAAGATTCCTTTATTAATGTCTGCATCTAAGGTAATTTTTTGATATTTTACAAATGGGTCTCAGGTTCACAGGCAAGAACACAGTGTTGTCCAGTTTATCATACAAACCTTAAAGCAGGGGTGTGAATTCTCTGCCTCACTCTCTCCCAGGCCCCCTTTCTATTCCTTGCAGTGGATGCTGGGAATAAGAGGAATCATAATAATTTGTTGATCTAGTATCATTTATTTACCCACTCAGTGGTGGCTAATCATCCTTCTCTTTCTCCCCTCCAGCCCCTTTGCGCACATACACAATTGGTAACACACTCCATTTCTATATGGTGGGTATGTGGTCACTCACTTGCTAGTGTCACTTTCCTGTCCTTTCACCAGGGTGTTCACCCTGCGGCTTCCCTGGCAGCCACCGCCTGTCACTATGGCGTCCTCCCTTCAGTCTTGACAAGACAGCATGAGCAGCTGCGCCCCCGCCCTTGTTCCCGCTCAATAAGAGCACAAATGACTTGGCACCGAGAACAGACCAGAGGGAGTGGGTCACAAGGGACCTGGCTCTTCTGAGCTCTCCATGGAGTTCACTGTCCCACGTCGTGTGGGAGGGAGGGGTGCTGACCAAGCAGTGGCCGCCCACCAAGCAGTGAATGCCTTCAACTTGGCTCTGAACCTGATCTCTTATTTAGCTTAGAGAAAAAGGAAAATAAAACAAAAAACATCCGTCAGTACAATTGTGTCTCCTCAGCCCTTGGAAACATTAGCAGTCTTTCCCTGACTGGGGACAGAGCAGGGAGGAACTACTGTGACTAAAGAATGGCAGAGACTCTGTAATGCCATTCCATCAGTATAATAAGGGAAGCGCACTGGAGAACATCCCATTATGTGCTTCTGGTATGCTGAGTTTAAAATCATATTTCCTAAGGAACAGTGGTGTTTTAACAATTATTTTGGTTTATTTTGTGTATGTATATATGCGTGTTCGTCTTGTGTGTGCGCTTGCGAGCACATGCGCACATGTGGGGAGATCCTTGCCTGCCCCCCTCATTTGAGGCAGGAGGATTTTTCTCTCTGGATCTTGCTCCGCTATTCTTCATTGTATTCTCCCTGAGCTTCTGGTAACTTCTCCCATCTCTCCCTCTCATCTCCCTGTCAGTGTGTTAGGATTTCTGAAGCTTGCCACCGCTTCCAGGGTACTCTGACTTGAGCAGCAAGCATTTTATCCACTGAGCCATTTCTGCAACCCAAGAATTGCTCTTTAATGCAATAAATAAGTAAAATAAAATAAATTCACTCCATCTTACTATTCTATTGTAGAAAACCATATTTTAAAAGAAGGGTGGCTTTGAACTTCCTTTATTGTAAGAGAAGTATAAACAATTGTGATTTTAAAAATCTCCTGGAAGAACTGTAGTCAGGTCAGAGAGACTTCTTGTTAGCACACACGCTGCCCCCTGATAACCACAGCCCACGAAGCAAAATAGGTGGCCTCAACACAGTCAGCACATTTTATATTCAGAATAAATTTCCATCCTTGCTCTTCTCTTATGTGGAATGCTTCCATTTGTTCATTTTAACTTATGAGGGCAATAACTCTTTCACCTAAAGCAATTGTAATTGCATATGCCATATAACTTGATTGTATATTGAAGTTTCTATCTTCTCGCTCCAGAACAGGAGCTATATAGAAGGCTTTTGTGTGTCTTGTCCACTGTTTTGTCCCTAGAGCCCACCCATCATTCAATGGAATTGTTGAATAAATTAATGCATCACAGTTTTTTATAAATATAGAAATTCACTGACAACATTTTTACTTAATATTTTGCTTGTGAGTTTTACAATGGTATGAATGAATTCTCTCATTACCACTCATCGCATCATAATAATTCATGGTTTATTTGCCTCTTCTCTCTCTTTGAATGTCAGTATTAACATTCCTACACAGACACAGAAGCTCATGTGAACACACCCATGAGCAGGTCTTTGCATTCTCCACCAAGAGTTTCTCCCAGTTGCATAAGTGGGAATGGCACTGCAGGACCGCAGGGCATGTGGGTTATGAACGTGACTAAGGGCTGTTCCATGAGGTGGCTGTACCGATTTCCCCTCGCATTAGGAGACTGATTAGGAGAGTGAAGCTCTTTCGCTCTCAACGTGAACCCTTAGTGCCTCCAGAGTGTTAATTATCACCAAATCTAATCGTAAGTATGTGT
Source organism: Dipus sagitta (assembly GCA_036346955.1). Lineage (NCBI taxonomy): Eukaryota > Metazoa > Chordata > Mammalia > Rodentia > Dipodidae > Dipus > Dipus sagitta. Next base: position 40,663,755 of record CM070784.1, read on the forward strand.
CATTCGTGTTTCAATGTGCATTTCCCTAACTGCTAACAAAGTCAAGCACACCAGTTTATATATTATTGCATTCTAACTGCTGTATGCACTCTACTTTAAATATATTGATTTTTAATTTTCTTTTCATTGTAAGAGATTGCATATTATTTTTTTAAGACAAGAGAGAATTTTGTGGTATTCATGTGCCTTTTGCCTCCTTTTCTGTATAGAATACCCACATAGATCCCATGTACACGTAAAAATTGCTGAAACCGTTTATCTGTGAGCTACAAAGTAATGTTCTGACGTATGCATCCATTAGGTAGCTAGCATCCCTTACCAGTGTTATGTCTCTGCAGTGAAATTATTTAAAATTTTCTGTGATGTTCTCCCCTGAATAAGCAGATCTTTCTGACAATTACCTGTAGGAGACCGTCTAGAGCTCTGATTATATTCCCTTCAAGTTCATTCTCATCCAGCTCGTGACTTCCTCTTCCCTTTGAGCTGTAGCTGTCAGGGGTGGGCTTAGCTCTCGGGCAAGGGGATGCACCGCAGGACTTGTCACTCTTCTCTCCTCCCACCTGCCCTGCCTCTGCCTGCACTTGCCGAGGCTGCGCCTCCCCCCAACCCCCAAGTGTACTTGGATTTCACATACCACGTGTATTCTTCCTCCAGCATCAGGCCTCCTCTGGTCCAACAGTATGGCTCTGTCTTCTCCACACCTGCTCATGCCTACACAGACCCATTTACCCTGAAGAATTTTGTGAGCTACAGATCAAGTCATGCTGCTCTAGCTTGAGTCATCAGGTCCTGACTTCCATCTTTTCTGTGCTTTCTGGACCCTAATTTCACAGTTTGTTTAAAACTACTCATTTCTTGATCCAAGATTGAGAGCATTTCCCCCATCCTATCCTGTGTTCCTTTTGATTTTAATTGGCCTTTAAAAATGAAGTAGATTTAAAATGCCTTGGACATCTATAGTGGTATTTGAGACATTTTTACTTTTATAAAGATAGGTTGAATCACACCTAAAATTCAAGTCTTAGTGCTTCTGTGTGAAGCACATAGCCTGGTTCAGTGTGGAGGGTAGAGACTTACAGTGCCAAGTTGGCAGCTGGCCTCTTGGGTTTTCTTCTTGCTGCTATGCTTCATCAGTAACTTTATTTTACATTTTTTTGCACATATCAACTCTTTTATAATAAAAAATATATACACTTGTCACATTCCTTCCAGAATAAATGATAAGATGGAGATTCACAGGTGAACAGAGGGAAAGTTATTGTCAGCTGGGAGTAAACAAGGCAATGGAACAGCCAAAACCCTGACAAAAAAAAAAAAAAAAAAAAAGAGAACACAAGTCACATGAGATGTATGGAGGAAAGAAAAGTGATATCCACTGACCTCTTTCCAGGTGGCCTCTGCAGAACAATCCAGATCAGTGAGGGTGGTCTTGGAAATTATGTAATTTTGCGATAATGTTGGACTTCATGATGCACATGTGTAATCCAAGCTATGTGGTGGCCAAGAGGATTTCAAGTTTGAGACCAGTCTGAGCAACTTAACAATATTCTGTCTCAATTTTTTTAAGTAGAAAAATTGGGGGATAGCTCAATAATAGAGTGCATGTTCTATCTATCTAGCAAACATAAGTACTGAGTTTCAATCTCCAATGAAACACACACAAGACAGAGAGCATAAAAAAGAGAAAAAAGGAGGCAAGAGAGCGATATGGGGGGAGAAATGATAAGATAAACAAAATATAATTAAACAACCAGAAAACAAGAAAATGCCATTTTTGTATGAAGATTTATACGAATGATCAGTGTAACTATTGCTGGGAAGCTATCATATTTTTGTAATTAAATATGTTATCCTCTTTATAGAGGTACAGTTTTCTTCAATATTTTCCTTTTTGCCAAGTAATTATTTTCTTTGTGTATAAATGTTTCTCCATATCTATTTTTATAGTTATAAAACATTAAAGTTCTATGTTTGGCCTTCAACTGTCCGTAAAAACATCTATTTCAATTAATATTGGTCATTAATCAACAGCTAAACAGCCTCCACAAACCAAATGAGGAATGTGTAAAGGTTTACTCTCTAGCCTCCCTCCTAATTTATTAAAATCATGAAAGATTTTAGTATCAATATTAATACATTTTTCTCTATCACAATCCATTCTCAAACAGTATATCCAAAGTTGTCACCTGGCCAACCACATTCAGCATGCTATCCCAGCTCCTGAGTCAGGCACCAGATGACTCCTCCAGTAGACATGGAGTCCTGGTTAGGGTATTAAAACGATCCAAAGGCCCATAAATGGAGTCAGTAGCTTTGGAATCTGGCAGGAACTTCACTCAAGGGCAGTGAGTTCTGTAGGAGCCTTCCTAGAAGAAGAAGAGAGATGTTATATGCCAAGGAAAGTGGAAGGTAGAACATTGAAAGAGGTAGTTAGTGTGGAGAAATCTCCAGTTGGGCTTCAGATCTACTGAACAAGTAGAATAAGTAAATTTTAGTAAAACTATGTGGCTGGGTGTGGTGGGGCATGCCTTTAATCCCAGCATTTGGGAAGCAGAGGTAGGAGAATTGCTGAGAGTTCAAGGCCACCCTGAGACTGTATAGTGAGTTCCAGGTCATCCTGGACTAGCGTGGGACCCTACCTCAAAAAACAAGCAAACAAAGCCGGGCGTGGTGGCGCACGCCTTTAATCCCAGCACTCGGGAGGCAGAGGTAGGAGGATCGCCGTGAGTTCGAGGCCACCCTGAGACTCCATAGTGAATTCCAGGTGAGCCTGGGCTAGAGTGAGACCCTACCTCGAAAAAACCAAAAAAAAAAAAAAAAAAAAAAAAAAAAACAAGCAAACAAACAAGCAAAAACTATGTGAGAGCTGTGTGTGGAGATATCCTTACCGATTATGTGTCCCTAGAGGTGCCTGTTAGAACCATGATGCTTATTTTGCATGCTAATGTTTATGTTAGTCATAGAAATCAGGTTTGAGCAGGTTCAAAGAGTATGAAATTGGATTGCAATGTCATGTACCTAATCCTGTAGAGAAAAATCTTGACGTTAATAGTTTTGTTAAAATTTTGTTGGCTGAATATTATGATCAAGCCAATATCAGAGGCCCAATCTGCGCCTCCAGGGAAATAAAGCCGAAATGGACACACAAACATCAGGATATAATAGATTTGTCCAAAGAGGGCAAAGAAGTCCAACAGCCTGGAACCTTGTCTCTGAGGAAGTTGCAAAATTGTACCACGGCCGAGGTCATCTTGTCCGTACATCCCAAGGACATTTTTCTTTCTCAGCTGAAAGCTTGGCTTCCCAAGAGGGCAGTTGAGCATGAAATCATAGCAATGAAGGATGGTCTCAATCAATCTCTTAGTTTTACATCTGCACATGAGCAGAACTTATTCAGGGGTGAAGTGAATGCCCTGAAGTAGTCCCAAAGCTGGACACTGGGGCAAGAGTGAAACCCTGCATTAGTGAAGCCCTCATTGGAGAGAACAGCACAGAACAGTAGATCTTCACAAACACAAGTGACCTGAGATAAGCCAGGCCCAGTGGAATATGCAGTCCACAGTTAAAAGAAGGCCCTGGAGGACGGGTCCCATGGACTGAATTAATTAGATACACACAAGTTTCGGTGTTTGACCGATTGTGAAACTTTGGTTCCACTGCAGGAGTTCTGCAGTGAGGGGCATGAGGAAAACCACCTAGTTGGCTCTCATATCAACAGGTTCCACATCCATGGGTTCAAATGACTGTGGACCAGCTATGGGTTTAAAAATTACATTATTGCTGACATTTGCTGTACAAAAGACTAGAGTGGTTGCATCTGGTCAGAATATATACAGAGTTTTTTTCTCATCATTGTTTTTGAAACAATGTAATATAAAAATAACTATTTATATAAAATTCACATATAATATATTAGAAGTTACCTAAAGATGATTTAATGCATATAAGAGGCTATGCATAGGTCATATTCACATATGAGTACAATTTTATAACTTTGTGCAAGGGAACTGGCCATGTATGAATTTTGCTCTCCATGGGAGGGAGGGACCTGGAGCTCATGCTGAAGGAGAAATGCCTTCCTTCAAGACTTCTGCACCCACGAGATATCATGAGCATTAAAGACCTAATGTAATAAAAATTCCAGTTCATTCTTACTATTATAAAATAAATTTCTAAAATCTTTAAAATAACACTATAATATGAATCCATTCTACCCAGGTTAGGTACCACCATACTCTGCTTTTAGACTACCCATAAAATCCATGCTTCCCACATTTGATACTATTCAGTCAGACAGAAGCAGCTATCTTTGCACCTTTACTATGTGTAGAACTTTAAAATCTTTCTTTATTATTTTATTACTAATAATTTAGTTGAAATACATTTTTTCTTCATCTTTATCATTCAGTAATCTATTCTTTAATTGGACAAATATTTTATAGAGTACGCACTATGTGCTAAAATTATAGCTGGTAATTGTAAAATTAAAAATATCACTTCTTCATGGGACTTATAATCTTGAGTATATAAACATGAGGAGAGAAAACTATTTTTAATAATTAATAAGTATATCAATAGCACAATGGTTTATCTCCAGTATCACTTTATGGTTATTCACAGAATTGACTCCTTTTAATCTTGATGAAGATAATACTAATTTTATTTTATTTTATTTTTATTTATTTTATTTATTATTTTTTTTTTTTTTGGTTTTTCAAGATAGGGTTTCACTCTAGGTGAGGCTGACCTGGAATTCACTATGGAGTCTCAGGGTGGCCTCGAACTCACGGCGATCCTCCTACCTCTGCCTCCCGAGTGCTGGGATTAAAGGCGTGCACCACCACGCCCGGCGATAATACTAATTTTAATCCCTGCCATTCTCTCAAAGATCAGCAAGTGCTTTACAATGAGTATGTGTTCAATAAATGTAATGAGCTAAATGCCCTCAAAGGACACGTATCAGAGGAACAGATCAGATACAGGCATAGGAGAAGCCAGTCTGCTGCAGGAGTGCCTGGCAACCCTCTGTGCGTGGAGCTTTTGTTGGTGAGGGTGGAGACTTGACAGATCTGGCCTATTTATCCTACATCCTGTACTGATCTTGTCAGTATGCCTGAAATAGTTTCTATTGACTTCCATAAATTACAAAAAAATGCCTGAGCTATTTTCTTTAAATTTAACTTGTTCAACATTGCAGTTTTACCTGGATATGTGAGAAGACTGGAGCTTTCGTGTCTGAGTGGCTCTTCGAGGTAGAAAAAAATATCCCAAGGCAGAAAGAAAAATTACAGAGATACGTTCTGGTGAGTTTCTTTTCAGAAGTATCATTCAAATATTTTCCTTTTTGTACAATGTTTGAACTTTTATGATTATTTAGCTTACCACTTTGATTGTGTTTCTTCAATGTATTAAATGAAAAAGATGAAAATGTTAGGTAAGGCATTCTCTTGATCAAGTGAAAGCAAAAACTGGAAAAAGTCTAGTGCAAATCCATTTGTCAACAGCCTTATCAAAGACTATTCTACAACTCTGTCAGCCACTTTATCACTGGACATATCCTATCAACCCAGCTCTCCAGAGACTAATTTTCAGTGCTAGGGAGAAAATGCTGAACTTACTTCATTTCTGAGGAATGAAGCAGTGTTTCTTTCTCATTAACATAGAACAGTAGAGTAGAAGTGTCATGTGGCAATAACTTGGGAAATAAAGATTTACATGACACAGTCCTGTAACAAAGTTACAATGAGTTCCACATGCAGAAAGGAAAACAAAGATGTCTCGTGAGAATTGAGTCCAAGGAAGCCTGTCAGAAAGATGAGCACGTAGAATCTTTCACAACTTCATTCAATGGTCACTTCATTCTATCACGTCAAATTGGAACTAAGTAATGAATTCAATGTGTAACATCACTTCTGCTGGTTTTTGTATAGACACATCCTTTAATTAGATAGGTTTCAATACGTCCCACTCTATTTCTTTTTCTCTCTAAACCTTGGATAAGAAGTAGAAAGACCTCCTAAAGATTGCTCTGAAGCCTGTGGGAGGGAATGTTCTGGTAGAATTGGAGCTTCGTTGGTGATGTGACCACAGAGAGTCAGTACTGGCGGCAGGCCCAGTCACCTCTGGACCAGTCATCTCTGGCCTGATTGGTGGCAGAAGGTACAGAGCGGAGCTCAAGAGCCTGCCAGGAGTCACAGAAACATAACAAGGCCCAGTAGGAAAATGGCTTCTGGAAAGATCCATAGACCATAACCTGAAAGTGTCCAAGGTCATCAGTAAGTTTCCTGATGTAGATTGACACCACCATATGGTAGAGAAGAAATGCAGTCACAGTGGCCAAGGTGGCAGTCAATGCTGTCAGTGTTAAGTGTAGATGAGGAATTATCTGGTGTTCCAGGCTCCAAAGCATGTTGTTCGCACAAATGCACTGATAGTGAAACAGAGTACACTCCATTTACACACTCTACAATGCTCAGATCAAGCTGGTTTCCTTAAATCACATAAACTTGAAGAAATAATGATTCATTTGATTTTGTATGTTTCCAGGATTGGCTAAAGAAGCTAGTGTGGATGAAACTAGGCTTACAATCAGCAACAGATCCCATAGCAGAACATGATACAGAGGGAATTCCAGCTCTTGGTAGTAGCCAAATATTTCTCATGCATAGTCAGTGTAAACCATCCTTTGCAAGACCAGATGCAGGACAATAGAGATATGGCTGTGTAATGGAAAAGTTAATGAATAAATCTTTGCACGATTCTATGAAGGCATTCTGGAATTATATAGGAGCTCCTCCCAGTACCAGGTCTTTCAAACAATGGGTTTTTCAGCAGATGTTAAACATAAAAATACAGTCAGCATAAAGGCCAAAGAGCCAGGAAGTCTACCCTGGAGACCAAGTGGAACAAGCCTGTCCTAGAGGTATCCAGGGGCTCTACACCCAAGCTCCAACATCGTGTCCTAGGAAACAGCCCTCCAGTTCAGTGCACACAACATCAGGGGGTCACCCAGAGAACCAGAGTCTAATGCATAGGTAAGGTGATAAAAGGTCTCTTGCCTACATATTCCTCTTGATAGCATACTTTTCCAATGGCATCTCTAGCATTCATTTCTCTTCCTGATCGTCACAGATACGTTAGATTGTAATTTCTCTTTGTGGTGTGTATCTGGCACACACAAAGCTGGTGACATCATTGCTCCAGAAGGCTGGAATGGACTGCAAGCTCAGCCAACTGTCAAAACACCCATCTGGTGCTCACCGGGTGCCCATTAAGGCCTAAGGCAAACACCTATCAAGTTGTTTTTTGTAATTGGATGCATATGTGGTATGAGTGTGTGTGTATATGTGGGCACACAGGTATAAACATATGGAGGCCAGCGGTTGATGTCATTTTTTTATTATTTCATATTTAAGTGGGAGTGAGAGAGAAATGGGCATGACAGGGCTTTTCAGTCCCTGTGAATGAACTCCAGACGTGTGCGCCCCCTTGTGTACATGGGCAACATTGCACATTTGCGTCTCTGCGTCTGGCTAAGTGGGACCTGCAGATTCGAACACGCATTCACAGGCAAGTTCCTTACATGCTAAACCATCTCTCCAGCCCTGATGTCAGGTATCTTCCTCAGTCATTCTCCACCTTATTTTCCAAGGCACCACCTTGAGTGAACCCAGAGCTAACTGAGTCATCTACACCACCTACCTACCTGTCCAGAAACCGCAGGGCTGCTCCTATTGCTACTCCTAGTGCTGAGATTGCAGCTATGTGCTACCATGCTCAGCAATTTTACAGAGGGACTGAGGATCCAAACACAGGTCCTCACGCTCCTGCGTGAAACATGTCAACCACTGACACATCTCCCCTGCCCTAGATCAAGCTTTTAATACTGTTCAATTGACAGACACCATTGTTATAATCTTTACTAATTTTCCCTTTCAAATAATTTCTCCCTTTCTTCCATTTTCTTAGAAAAACGAATTTTTATCAAATTAAATAAAAATATTTCTTATACAAAGTACTATATTAAGTAAATAGCAATAAAACCACAAGAAAGGTGGGAAATATATTCAAATTTTTTAGCACAAGCCAAATAATTGCTGGGTTTTTCTATTTTCTATTAATATTTAGCATTTGCATAAAATACGTGATATTTAAAAGCATGAGATCAAGGCAAAGCATGGTGGTGCACACCTTTAATCACAGCACTCAGAAGGCTGAGAAAGAAGGATTGCTGTGAGTTCAGTTGAGGCTAGCGTGGAACCACAGGGTGAGTTCCAGGTCAGCCTGGGCTAGAGTCAGACCCTGCTTTGGGAAAAAAATAAGAGAGAGAGAGAGCTTAATGTCAATAACAATAGTTCAATAAGAGCTAAGTAAAATTTTCTTTGATAAAGTAAAAAAATTATTTCATGCAGGACAGCATACTGTGAGAAGTCTAGTGAGGTCTACTAGGGCTTCCTACCTTTTCTAACTCGGATACTTTGAGAGAATTTTAACTTTTAAATCTATCTCCTAAAATGCATAATACATTCAGAAAAGGAAATAATCTATATCTGTTTGCTTGGATATATGCATGGTGTGCATGTTGAAATCCTACACACAGCCTTAATGGCAATTTTTTAACAATTCTGTAAGTTTTTGGTAGAAAATAATATAAAATATTACATGTAAATATAGTCTGTGAGCAAAGAAATCTCAAGTAAATTTAGAAATTTTACATATCATATATCTAAATTTAGGTATAAAATTAGAAAAATAAGGAAAATAAAGGAACAGAAGGAAATAAATAACATAGAGCAGAATTAATAGCATAGAAAGAGATATTTAATTTTTAACCAGTAAAATAGAAATGTAGTTCTTTGAGAACATCAATAAAATTGGTGAACTGTTAGTCACTGACAAGAGAAAACAGAAATTAGCATATCACTACCAGGCACAGAAGAGGTATCATTGCAGACACCTTAGACATGAACAAAACTAGAATTGCAAATCAACTCATAAATTTTAAATCTTTGATGATAATTTCCTGAATGATTCAAACTAAGTTAATAAATGAAAAATAGATTGGGTATGTAGTTCTGCATCTATTAAATAAGTAAGTCTTTAGAAACTTTGCAATAGGAAAATATCAGATCCAGATGGTGGTACATTTAAATTGCAACAATAATTTTAAAAAGAGAGAGTCAATATAGAAAAGAGATTGAGTTTCATAGCAAGAAGACATGTAATGAAACAAAAGGATATGCTTTTTGTAACTGCCCCATAAACACAAAATGCCTGTCTAAACTTTTAGGACACATAATTTGAAGTTTCCCCCATCCCTTCTTCAACCATCTTCTGCACACCCCAACGTCCCCCATCCCTTCATCAACCAGCTCCTGCACACCCCTAGCCTTCCAGGAGATCTTTCCCACCACCATTTGTGGATGCCAGAGCCTCTGCAGCCAGCAAGGGAGAAAAGTACAAATAATCACCCAGACTCCAGGGAACTAGGAAGGTGCTTGACCTTATTCCTTTGAGAACGCCCAAGGGAAACAAACATGAGATACTCAGCACACAGCTTGACTTTCTGAGATTAACAAGAAGTATTAAAATTAAAGGCTTAAGGTCTAAGGATATAGTTCCTCAATAGAGTCCTTCACTATTACCATGTGGAAGGCCCTGGGCTCTATCCCCAGCACCACACACAGGCATAGACATGAGCACATATGAGCGTGCACACACACACACACACACACACACACACACACACACACACACACCTACCCCCAACCCCAGTTAAATGAGAATAACAAAGATGATATATCCATAGATTTGTGGGACACTCCTAGAATCCAGCCAGGCTAGCTAAACACTACCATGAAACAGTGTCTTCTTGAGGTCAGTTGTTAACTGCTAGAAGAAGGAGGCAGCCTCCACCGATGAGAAGAGCATAATATATCATGTAGTTCAGGGAACATGGAAAAATATGAAAGAAACATACTACCAAACAAAATCACTTTCTACTAACCAACGGCAAAGAAGTGAACACCTATAAGCATTCCAACAATGACTTCAAAATAATTGTTTATTTTTTTAATTTCTAATTTTTATTTTTAGTTAGCATATAGAAATTTAGTTATCAATCTGGAATTTTTAATACAATTTGTTTTTGTTGATTCCCAGCCCCCTCTTATTCTAAACATCTCTCTTCCCCCAATTCAATTCCCTACTCCCAGTGACTTCTCCACTGACTATGTAGAACAGTTAGTATTTTCAGAGGTTATTTCCTAATGACCCCAGAGGGGAGGGCTTTGTGTGTGTGTGTGTGAGAGAGAGAGAGAGAGAGAGCATATGTATATTCATGTGTGTGAACACAGATGTGTCCAGGTGCACATGTGTGCACATGAATGTGGAGCCCAGAAAATTGTGTAAGTGTACTAGAATATCGACCACTGAGGATGTTTCTTGATCATCAAAATGTAGATAGTTCATAATCATTCCAATGTGGGTTAGCCTCAGGAACCTCACAAACACTAACCGTGAGTCCCAGTCTTAGTCACAAAGCTGGAACTCCTGACTTAGCAGTTTCTACACTCTGCGTGAGTTTCCCAGTGATATCCGCTGGAGGGGACAAATCATCATCCTTAGCTGTGGCTGAAAGGTCTAAGATGCCTTCACTGCCTGCAGTTCTGCCTGCCCTTCTGCAGACCAAGTCCCAGAGCCCCATGTGGCTCTGCTTCAGTTTGCAAAACTTAGAACGCAGATAAATTGCACATTTTCCCTGAAAAAATATATTTAGCAATTTAGACTGAAAAATACATTTATAAAAATAAAGAAAAGGGGAAGCTGGAAAGATGGCAAGCATAAATACTTGAGTGTGGAACCCCGTGTCCCATGTGAAAGCCAGAAGCTAAAGTGTAGTCCTGGCACATAGGTGACGAGATAGGTGGAGAAAGGAGGATTTCCTGGACGCTTGCAGATTCACTAGAGTGGTGAATGGGGTCATGGGTGCCAGGAGACCCTGGTTCAAACACCGGTGAAAGGTGAGTACTAACACCCAAAAGTTGTCCTCTGACCACCACACACACCACACGGGACACATGCACCCACGCTCACACACGCACACTCGCACGCACGCAAAGAAGTAAAAAAGCGGAAGAAGGAAGTGATGGAGTGACATGAGGGATATGTTCATAATTTTTGCAAACTTTTTGTAATTTTAAACTATCCTCTAAGATTAAAGTTACTAACAAAGAATGTTAAAAAAAAACACAAAGATATAAACAGCTAAGAATATCAAGGATCTAACAAAATATAATTAAATATTTGGAAGATAAGTTATAAACATTTATTAAAGACATTAGATAGGACTTATAAAGTGGAGTGAGGGCTGGAGAGATGGCTTAGAGGTTAAGCACTTGCCTGTGAAGCCTAAGGACCCTTATTTGAGGCTCAATTCCCGAGGACCCACATTAGCCAGATGCACAAGGGGGCACATGCATCTGGAGTTCGTTTGCAGTGTCTGGAGGCCCCGGCATGCCCATTCTCTCTCTATATATAAATCTGCCTCTTTCTCTCTCTGTCTGTCGCTCTCAAATAAATAAGTAAAAATAAAAACAAAAAAATTTTAAAGTGGAGTGAAATCACGTTCATGGATAGACAGGTTTGATGTCATAAAAATATACAGTACAAGAAAGGAGAGCAAAAATCAGAATATAATAGTTTCACTAAGTTGAGGAAATAAAGATTAAAGTTGAATGAATCTAAGAAGGTTGGAACGTGTGGGTGTGTGGGTGTGTGAAGAGAGAGAGAGAGAGAGAAAACAAGGTGCAGAAAAAGTTCCAAAATGTCACAGAAAATCTTCAGATGACATCTTCTTGCAACTTTGATTGAATAAGAAGCTAACCATTCAGGAAGTATGGTGCCATAAGTCTAGGCAATAAAACTAGTAGGAAATGAAAATCACTGAAAGTTACAAAGAAAGTTGATCTCTGAGTGGCCAGAATGGATAAATCTCATGAGCCAAATGCCTTCAGGAGAGAGCCCAAAAGGCCCCCTTAGAAGTGGGCATAGGCCATTGCTGGAATGAATTATTCTAAACTTGCCCTAATAGAACTCCTCAGCATTAAAAGTATTTACCTCATCCTATAAAAATAAAATCCAGTACTCTTTTAAAAGACATAAAAAATGCATTAACAATGTGACATTTACACTGTAAAACACCTAGAAAGGAAAAGAGAGAGAGGAGGAGGAAAGAAGGAAGGAAGAAAGAAAAGAAGGGAGGAAGGAGGGAAGGAAGGAAGGAGAAAGAAAGAGAAAAGAAAAAAACACTAAACACGCTGACTAGAGGAAGGTAGGACCAGCAGAAAGGCAGTAAATATAAACATCCTTGGGAATCAAAGAGATGATGGATTTAACCAAACTTCTAAAAAAAATGTGAACATAAAAATGAATCTGATATGTGCTCATATATACATACACAGTTGAAAGAGTTGATTAATATTCCACAGGAAAAGTGAATGTGTTGGCTCAAGGCATAATTATTAATATTGGGTATGAGAGCTACTTAGTTCTGCAAATTGGAAGGAAAAGAGTATATAATGGACAATTATATATATTTTTAATTTTTTAATTTTTTAACAACTTCCATGATTATAAAAAATACTCCATGGTGATACCCTCCCTCCCCCCCCACTTACCCCTTTGAAACTCTACTCTCCATCATACCCCCTCCCCATCTCAATCAGTCTCTCTTTTACTTTTGATGTCTTGATCTTTTCCTCCTCTTATGATGGTCTTATGCAGGTAGTATCAGGCACTGTGAGGCCATGGATATCCAGGCCATTTTGTGTCTGGAGGGAGCATGTTGAATGGAGTCCTGCCTTTCCTTTGGCTCTTACATTCTTTCCGCCACCTCTTCCGCATTAGACCCTGAGCCTTGGAAGGTGTGATACAGATATTGCAGTACTGAGCACTGAGGTCATTTCTTTCCATCACCATGATACCTTCTGTGTTGTCCCAAGGTCACTGCCATCTGAAAAGAGAAGATTCTCAACCAGAGGTGAGAGTAGCATTAATATAAGGGTGTGAACATTAACAAAAGTGCTTACTGGGCAGTTTGATAAGCATAGTATATACATTTGGCCAGACAACAGCAGACGTTACACCCCTAGGGCTCATGACTACCCCTGTTTTAGGTTTTCAGTATCAGGGATGTATTCCCTTCCCATGGAGCAGGCCTCCAGTCCAATTAGAGGGAAGTTGGTTTCCCCCATAACAGACATGCCACTATTGCACCCGTTGGCTCATTTGGCCTGGCTGGCCAATTATAAGGCTTGCAGTGTCCACTGATGAGTATCTTCACTGGTAACTTCTTTTTCTCCCATTGAACTGCATGCAGAATGGCTTCTTCCAGCTTTCTGTCAGCTGGTCTACATGGAGGAGGTTTTCAGCTCAGCTCCAACAGGAATTCTCAGTGGCCTTGCAGCCCAAGTATATGGAGTCTTCAGCAATAGGGTCTTACCATCTATTCCTGGTGGGAAACCAAGGGCCTTGGCAATGGCCTATAATGTTTTGGGAGCATCAGTGACCTCCCTGGCCAACAACTCACTGTAAGATATCCCATCCCTGGCACTGAAAATTTTCTAGCAACAATCTATGTCTCCTGAGTGTTCCATTGTCCAAAAAAGTAGGATTACATATGTTTTATTTATATCCTCTTAGATTTTGATTAGCTGTCCCTCCACCTTTCCTTTACTCAGTCTCTTCCCCAGACCTCATTTTGGGTCTTTTCACCCCCATTAATCTATTCTTCTACTTACATATATACAATACCATCCTATTAAGTACCCCCTCCCTTCCTTTCTCTTCCCTTTCTATCTCTTTTCTAGCTTACTGGCCTCTGCTACTGAGTTTTTTCCTTCTCACACAGAAACCCAGTCATCTGTAGCTAGGATCCACATATGAGACAGGACATGCGATGCTTGGCTTTCTGGGGCTGGGTTACTTCGCTTAGTATAAACCTTTCCAGATCCATCCATTTTCCAGCAAATTTCATAACTTCGTTTTTCTCTACCGCTGATTGGAACTCCATTGTATAAATGTGCCATATCTTCATTATCCATTCATCAGTTGAGGGACATCTGGGCTGGTTCCATTTCCCAGCTATTGTGAACTGAGCAGCAATAAACATGGTAGAGCATGTACTTCTAAGGAAATGAGATGAGTCCTTAGGATATATGCCTAGGAGTGCTATAGCTGGGTCATATGGTAGATCAATCTTTAGCTGTTTTAGGAAACTTCACACTGATTTCCACAATGGCTGGACCAGATTGCATTCCCACCAACAGTGTAGAAGGGTTCCTCTTTTTCCACATCCTCACCAAGATTTATGGTCATTTGTTTTCATGATGGTAGCCAATCTGATAGGAGTGAGATGGAATCTCAACATAGTTTTAATTTGCATTTCCCTGATGACTAGGGATGTAGAACATTTTTTTAGATGCTTATACGCCATTCGTATTTCTTCTTTTGAGAACTCTCTATTTAGTTCCATAGCTCATTTTTAATTGGCTTATTTGATTTTTTATTATTTAATTTTTTGAGATCTTTGTATATCCTAGATATTAATCCTCTATCAGATGTATAGCTGGCAAAGATTTTTTCCCATTCTGTAGGTTGCCTCTTTGCTTTATTCACAGTGTCCTTTGCTGCACAAAATCTTTGTAATTTCATGAGGTCCCAGCAGTCAATCTGTGGCTTTATTGCTTGAGCAATTGGGGTTATACTCAGAAAGTCTTTGCCAAGACCAATATGTTGAAGGGTTTCCCCTACTTTGTCCTCTAGCAGTTTCAGAGTTTCAGGTCTGATGTTAAGGTCTTTAATCCATTTGGACTTAATTTTTGTGCATGGAGAGAGAGAGATGAATCTATTTTCATCTTTCTACAGATACATATCCAGTTTTCCCAGCACCATTTTCTGAAGAGGCTGTCTTCTCTCCAATGAGTATTTTTGGCATTTTTTATTGAATATCAGGTGGCTATAGCTACTTGGACTTGCATTTGGGTCCTCTATTATGTTCCATTGATCTACATGTCTGCTTTTGTGCCAGTACCATGCTGTTTTTGTTACTATGGCTCTGTAGTATAGGTTAAAATCAGGTATAGTGATACCACCAGCCTCATTTTTGTTGCTCAGTATTATTTTAGATATTCGGGGTTTTTTGTGATTCCAAATGAGTTTGTGGATTGTTTTTGCTATTTCCTTGAAGAATGCCTTTGGGATTTTGATGGGATTTGCATTAAATGTGTAGATTGCTTTTGGTAAGATTGCCATTTTCACAATATTGATTCTTCTAATCCAGGAACAAGGGAGGTTTTTCCATTTCCTAGTGTCCTCTGCAATTTCTCACTTGAGTGTTTTATAGTTTTCATTGTAGAGATCCTTTACTTCCTTGGTTAGGTTTATTCCAAGGTACTTTATTTCTTTGATGCAATTGTGAATGGGAGTGATTCTCTGATTTCATTCTCCGTGTGTTTGTTCTTAGCACATAGGAATGCTACTGATTTCTGTGTATTTATTTTGTATCCTGCTACGTGGCTGTAGGTGTTTATCAGCTCTAACAGTTTGCTGGTAGAGTCTTTAGGGTCCTTTATATATGGAATCATCTCATCTGCAAATAATGATAACTTGATCTCTTCCTTTCCAATTTGTACCCCTTTTATGTGCATCTCTTGCCTTATTGCTATGGCTAAAACTTCCAGTACTATATTAAATAAAAGTGGGGACAGTGGACACCCTTGTCTTTTTCTTGATTTCAGTGGAAAAGCTTCCAGTTTTTCCCCATTTAGTAATATGTTGGCTGTAGGCTTGTCATAAATAGCCTTTATTATATTGAGATATGATCCTTCTATTCCTAGTCTCTGTAGGACTTTTACCATGAAGAGATGTTGGACTTTGTCAAATGCTTTTTCTGTGTCTACTGAGATGATCATATGATTTTTGTCCTTCAGTCCATTTATATAATGTATTATATTTATTGATTTGCGTATGTTGAACCATCCCTGCATCTCTGGTATAAAGCCTACTTGGTCTGGGTGAATGATCTTTCTGATATATTCTTGTATTCTGTTTGCCAATATTTTGTTGAGAATTTTTGCATCTATGTTCATGAGGGAGATTGGTCTGTAATTTTCTTTTTTTGTTCTATCTTTGCCTGGTTTTGGTATCATGGTGATGCTGGCTTCATAGAAGGAGTTTGGTAGGATTTCTTCTTTTTCTATTTTACGGAAAAGCTTAAGAAGCAATGGCGTTAGTTCTTCCCTGAAGGTCTGGTAAAATTCAGCAGTGAATCCATCTGGGCCCGGACTTTTTTTATTTGGGAGATTTTTGATAACTGCTCAGATCTCCATACTTGTTATAGGTCTATTTAAGTTATTAATTTCATCTTGATTTATTTTAGGTAGGTCATATAAATCAAGGAAATCATCCATTTCTTTCAGATTTTCATACTTTGTGGAGTATATGTTTTTATAGTATGTCCCTATGATTTTTTGAATTTCTGTGGTGTCTGTTGTGATGTTGCCTTTTTCATCTCTAATTTTATTAATTTGTGTCTCTACTCTCTTTCTTTTGGTCAGATTTGCTAAGGGTTTATCAACCTTGTTTATCCTTTCAAAGAACCAACTCTTTGTTTCATTGATTCTTTGGATTTTTTTTTTGTTTGTTTGTTTCTATTTCACTAATTCCTGCCCTAATCTTTATTATTTCTTCCCACCTACTGATTTTTGGTTTGCCTTGTTCTTCTTTTTCCAAGGCTTTAAGGTGAAGCATTAGGTCGTTTACTTGTGACCTTTCTAATTCCTTTTTTTTAATAAAGTTTTTTTTTAATGTTTTTTGTTCATTTTTATTTATTTATTTGAGAGTAACAGAGAGAGAAAGAGGGAGAGAGAGAGAGAGAGAGAGAATGAGAGAGAGAGAGAATGGGCATGCCAGGGCTTCCAGACACTGCAAAAGAGCTCCAGATGCGCACACCCCCTTGTGCATCTGGCTAACGTGGGTCCTGGAGAATCGAGCCTCGAACCAGGGTCCTTAGGCTTCACAGGCAAGCGCTTAACCACTAAACCATCTCTCCAGCCCTCTGATTTCTTAATATAGGCACTTAAAGCTATAAATTTACCTCTTAGAACTGCCTTCATTGTGTCCCAGAGATTTTGGTATGTTGTGTTCTCATTATTGTTTGACTCTATAAATTTTTTGATTTCCTTCTTGATTTCTTCATTGACCCATTCATCATTTAGTAATGTATTGTTTAGTTTCCATCATTTTGTGTATGATCTATAGCTTTTCTTGCTATTGATTTGTAGTTTGATTCCATTGTGGTCAGATAGAATGCAAGGAATTATTTCAATTTCCCTGTATTTGTTAAGATTTGCTTTGTGTCCTAATATATGGTCTAGTTTAGAGAATGTTCCATGTGCTGCTGAAAAGAATGTATGTTCTGCAGCATTTGGATGAAATGTCCTGTATATATCTATTAGGTCCATTCCTTCTATGATCTCATTTAGTTCAGATGCCTCTCTGTTTATTTTTTCCCAGGATGACCTGTCAGTTGATGAGAGTGGGGTGTTGAAGTCCCCCACTATCACTGTGTTTGGTGTTATCTGTGACCTTAGTTCTAATAGCATTTGTTTGATGAATTTGGGAGCCCCCATATTAGGTGCGTATATGTTTAGGATTGTAATGTCCTCCTGTTGGAGTGTGCCCTTAATCAATATAAAGTGACCTTCCTTATTTTTCTTGACTAACGTTGGACTGAAGTCTACCTTTTCAGATATTAGGATAGCAACCTCTGCTTGTTTTCCAGACCCATTTGCTTGAAACACCTTTTTCCAACCTTTCACCCTAAGATAATGTCCATCCTTTGTAGAAAGGTGAGTTTCTTGGAGACAACAAATTGTAGGATCCTGCTTTTTAACCCAGTCTGCAAACCTATGTCTTTTGGTTGGGGCATTGAGGCCGTTGATACTAAGAGATATTATTGAAAGGTGTGTAGTTATGTTTGCCATTTTTTTTTTTTTTGTTCCGGTTCTACCTTTGCTCTCTTGTGTTAACTAGTATTGAGTATTGTTTGTTTTTTCCAGGTTCCTTATATGTGTGCTTTCCTTCTGTTCAGCCTGGAGGATTCTTTCAAGTATTTTCTGTAGAGCTGGTTTTGTCTTCAAATACTCCTTTAGCCTGCTTTTGTTGTGGAATGTTCTTATTTCTCCATCTATTTGAATGTATAGCTTTGCAGCATAAAGTAACCTTGGTTGACAGTTGTTATCTTTCAGAACTTGGATTACTTCACTCCCAGCCCTTCTGGCTTTTAAAGTTTGTGTTGAGTAATCTACTGTAATCCTGATGGGCTTGCCTTTGTAGGTAACTTGATTTTTCTCTCTAACTGTTTTCAATATTTTTTCTTTGGATGTGTGTTTGGTAGTTTGATTATAATATGGCGAGGAGAGGTTCTTTCCAGGTTTTGTCTGGCTGGGGTTCTAAAGGCTTCCTGTATCTGCATTGGCGCCTCTTTCCCAATTTGGGGGAAGTTTTCTTCTATGATTTTTTTTTTTTTTTTTTTTTTTTTTTTTTTTTTTTTGGTTTTTCGAGGTAGGGTCTCACTCTAGCCCAGGCTGACCTGGAATTCACTATGGAGTCTCAGGGTGGCCTCGAACTCACGGCAATCCTCCTACCTCTGCCTCCCGAGTGCTGGGATTAAAGGCGTGCGCCACCACGCCCGTTCTTCTATGATTTTGTTGAAGACGCCTACTATGCCTTTGGAGTGAAATTCTTCTCCTTCTACTATGCCCTGAATTCTTATGTTTGATCTTTTCATAGTGTCCTGAATATCTTGAAATTCCCATTCATACTTTTCTATTAGTTTGTTGGACTGTATTAGATCTGCCACCTGGTCTTCTAGCTTAGATATTTTGTCCTATTCTTCATCCATTCTACTGGTGAGATTTTCTACAGAGTTTTTTATTTCATTAACTGTGTTCTTCATTGCTAGTAATTCTGACTGGTTTTTCTTTATTATTTCTATTTCCTTAGTTCTGTCTTGTATTGACTTCTTTATTTCATTAAATTGTTGTCCTGTGTTTTCTTTGATTCCTTTGATTTCCTCTTTCATTCCTTTGATTTCTTCTTTGACTTCTTTGAACATATTTACAGTCATTCTTTTGAAATCTTTCTCAGGCATTTCCTGTAACTCGTTCTCACTGGAGTTCATTTCTGATGCTTTAATACTTTTTGGTGGATTTATATTGTCTTGGTTTTTAGTGTTTCTTGTGTTATAATGTATATATTTTTGCATCTTGGATTAAGTTAATGCTTGGATTTTCTAGCTATCTGGGTATTCTTAGCTGTATCAATTGATCTGATGTTATATATCTTCAGGGTAGGAGCTTAAGGTGTTAGGTGTGGCTCTTAAGACTCTCAGAGCATCTACAAAGGTGTTCCTAGGGGTTGGGTTTGCCTGCTATGGGAGTATTCAAGTATGCTGAGTGGAACAAAATACAGATAGAATCTAGAATATAACTAAACAATGTACACATTCAATGAAAGAAAGCACCGAGTATTTATGCAAGAGTAGGTATTATAACAACCTGATCCTCTATCAACAAAGAGGTTAAGATTTCTGGTCTGCTGAGGGTTCCAAGTCAGCTTGTGACCAAGTGAGACCCTGCCCTGGTGCAATCCCAGTTACCTTTTTGGATGATTTTGGTCTCAGTTATGCGTCCCTCTTTGGTGCCTGTGGGTTCAAGTAGGCTGGCTGGATCGCTGGACCGCTGTTCTGTGTTCTGGAGCTGGGCACTGGCTTTTCCTGTGGGGCAAGCTGAGCTTGGCAGCTGAGGCCCCACAGACCTGGCACCGCTGCTGCTGGAACTGCCGCTGCTGGAGCCCCTGCTGCCGCTGCTGAAGCTGCCACTGCTGTAGCCACCACTGCTGCTGCTGGAGGTGCCGCCGCCGCTGCTGCTGTAGCTGCTGCTGCTGCTGCTGGATCCCCCACTGCCAGAGGTGCTGCTGCTCCTGGCGGAGCCGGCGCTGCCAATGCCAGAGCCAGAGCCGCCGCTTCCACTACCGCTGCCAGAACAGCCGCTGCTGGAGCCGAAGCCGCTGCTGCCAGAGCCGGAGCCGGAGCTGCCACTCCTGGAGCCTCTTAGGCCTGTCTGTGTGGACTCTGGATGCCTGGATCTCTCCTACTTCTCTGCTGCCATTTTAATTTCTTACACACCTCACTTTTTAGTAAAAGTGTGTATTTTGCTGGGTATTCTTTGGCTTTTTCTCCCCTAGGCTGCTTTGGTATGGTTCCTAAGCCACCATCTTAAGCGGAAGTTCGACAATTATATATTTTTAAAATGTAATATATTCAAGTAATGGGAAAAGATTTCATGCCAGATGTCTTTTATCTAAGAAATGAAATTTTCATGGAAAATTTTTGAAATAAACATCTGTTAGATTGAAATGAACTAAATGATGCAAGGGCCTAGGAAGAAGTTATAGGACAAAAGTAGAAAGATAAATCCATTATATTACTGTGAATACAAATTATGTTAAACTGTTAATTTCTAGTGGGAAAATAAAAAATATATTACGTGACTTCCCCATCATGGGTTTCAGATGAAAAAGATCCACTACAGCACGGGTAACATCCAGTATCTCAGTAGGCACCATTTCTCACTAATGCTTACAACCTTATTGAAAGCAATGCCTACACAAGCTCTTCCTTCATTTCTTCTGTGGACGGCTAGATTTAGCTTCCTCCGGAAGTAGCTTTGATAGAAAAAAAGGGCATAAAAGTTAAGTCACAGATTTCAAGCAAACATGACACAACCAAAGGGATCTGGGAACATATAAGCCATGACTCTAAAGGTCATTCTTGCTGCCACACCCTGGGCAGGCCCAGGGCACATGGCCCAGAGTAAGTGGCTTTGTGGGCTAGGATGAGTCCAGGTGCAGTTTTTCTGAGTGTCTGTCATCTGTGAATTTTCTTTTTCATAGTGACATTTTCCCTTCTTGTCCAAGTTTATCCCATTTTATGTCAAAGTTACATTAGTTCATACTTATATTTACTCAACAAAACCTAATGTTAGTGGCCAAGTCCACCTTTCTCCAGAAAAATAAAAATAAAACTTAAAATGAATTAAACAAACAAAAAAAAGTCAGGGGTAGGGCTGAAGAGATGGCTTAGTGCTTAAGGCGTTTGTCTGCAAAGCCAAAGGACCCAGGTTCTATTCCCCAGCACCCATGTAAGCCAGATGCAAAAGGTGGCACATGTGTCTGGATTTCGTTTGCAGTAGCTGGAGGTCCTGGCATGCCCATTCTCTCTTTCTCTCTGTCTGTCTCTCTTTCACAAATAAAAATAAAAAGCTGGGGTTAAAGATAAATTTCCTAAAAGGGAAAATATCATTTGCCATGTGGAAAGTTAGTAACTGACTATGCAAGACTTAAAGAGGAAATAACATAATACGTAACCTCTGGGTGTTTAAACAGTAGGCCAGGCCAGGGTGAGGAAGTGAAGAAGGGTGCTTGTTACTGGGTTGTCTGTACCAAGTAGTTATATAATCTCTAGGTGTTTGGGAAGAAGGCTGGGGGCAGGGTGAGAAAGTGAAGGAGTGTGCACGTTATTTGGTTGTCTGTATCCAAGTAGTTAATCCCTTTCTTTGAGCAATTCAAAATGACCTGACAGCTGTAATAAATCACAGGCTTAACGGTGGGACTGGAAAACAGATGAAAGCACACTTTCTACTTGCCTGCCTGAGGACATAGGTTTGTTCTTTATTTCCACCTGTGTGTGCTTTCCTTTACAAATAAGGCCAAAATTATATATATATATATATATATATATATATATATATATATATATATGCCATTTTGAAGCTTTGTCTTGCCCTAAGTCATGTAACAATGGGAGGCAAAGACGGAGTCTTAGGAGAACTTTGGCCTTGCTCCGGAGCTGGAAGACAACGGCAGGACAGCAGACTCTGCAGCATCCTGGACCTGCATCCGCTTTGCCTTGAGACCATGCCAGATGGATTAGAGAAGGAGCGCTGGCTATGCACGTGTGACTCTGTGTGCTAAAGTGTGACTCTAGGTGCTGAGGGTGTGCATGTGTGACTCTAGTTCACTGCCTATAGACATATACATGCATATATATATATATATATATATATATATATATATAAATTAGTTTTGTACTCAATGAATACAGTCAAGTTGGTACCATTGTTAGGCTCATCCATGTCCTACCCCCTCCCCCTGGCCCTCCTTGTTGAGGTATACGGGTCATGCATTGTGGAGTTAGCCCTCAGTTATGGGTAGGAGAAATGTCTCTGTGTATCATGACCCAATATGTGGCTCTGATATTCTTTCCACCCCCTCTTCCGCAAAATTTTCCTGAGCCATGTTAGGTTCATTTTGGGTCTGCTTCAGTGATGAGGTGTTGGGGGCCTCTGAGGCTCTGGCTCTCTGATTTGGTAGGAGCTGATTTTTCTCTATGTCAATCTCCTTCACCCTTGTGTTCACTGGTTTTGACGAAGCATTTCAGCCAGCCACATGACCATTCATGGAGTCATGTGATGCTGTAAACATGAAGACTTCGTGAATACAGTGTCTGACACTATGTAGCTTCATACTGATAAAGAGGCTAACAGTGGAGCAAACTGTGGTAACAAACATTAGTAATTAGATATACATTAAATTTTATAATTTATGATACTGAAATATACATTCTATAATCAAAACTGAGTTTAGTAACATGACAGTAAAAATGAGAGATGTGAGAAATTTTAAAATCCTCTTCTCTGAAAAAGGAGGAATTTTGCCAGGATTAACATTATGTATATAATAAAATCACCTAGCCTATAAAAATGGAAGAAGGAAGAATAAGACATAATGTCTCAAAGAACTGGAATTCATCAATGAGTTACTAATACAAATAACAAAGGAAGTTCAGAGAATGAGAGGCAAAAAAGGCAGAAAGAATACTCAAAAAAAATGATGATGTCCCCTAACTTTCCAAATGTTTTTATAATGCATAAAGCTGAACTGTGAGCAAGATCAATGAGTCCCAACTAGAGTAAATTTAAAGCGATATGCACCTAAACATATAATCTTTCAAAGATAAACATCAAAAAGAAAATCATAAATTTTTAAATGCACATGTACAATGAAGACATAGTATAATAAAGTGTGTGAGATAAAACTGAAGCCGTGCTCAGAAGGAGATGCGTGCTTTCGTATGTCTAAACGGAAAAGGGATCTCTCAGGGCAGTGACGAAGCTTTTGAGCGTAACACACTGGCGAGAGAGAACTAAATGGAGCCTACGGCAAGTAAAGAAGGAAACATCGAAGCCTTGACATTGAAGAAAAATTGAGAAGCAGTAGACAAGCTAAATTCCAGGAGGGCGGGCGGGCACTGTGCTTCCATGGGCCTCTGCTCTACGGAGCAAAATGTGTTAAGGTGGCCACAGGGGGCACACAAGTGAAATACTTCCTACATGACAGTGGTTGGAATAAAAAAAAAAAAACAGGAGAAAAGTTGCTGGCTATCCCAGCACTTGGGTGGAAGAGGTAGGAGGATCACCCTGAGTGGAAGACAGCCTGAGACTACAGATTGGGATGACTGGGTTTCAGAGCACTCAGATATGTGGCCACCAATCTTCAGAAACAGCCAGAACTTCAAAAGGCCAAGCAGGAGCAGGATGCGGAGGGGAAGATGACAGGGGCTGCTCTGGGAACAAGACACCTGGTTGGCAGCAGGAAAATGCTGAAGTGAAAACAAAAAAAGAACAAGCAGAAAACACCTGGGGATGGAGATGGTGGCAGTACCAGTGAGACACCGCAGGCACCTCGGAAGGAAAGGGCTCCTGTGGATCCTACTGTGGAAAAAAAAAAAAACATTTATGAACAGAGTTGAAGTTAAAGATTCCTGAAGAGCTGAAACCGTGACTTGTTGATGACTGGGACCTAAAAGTAAGAAAAGTGGCATACTTACACTTTCATTTCTTTTTGCTTATCTACTTCTTAATATTTATTAATATGTTATATGTCAAAGTCCTTTATTTTATTTGGAGGCAGGATCTCACCCTAGCCCAAACTGATCTGGAACTCACTCTGAAGGCCAGTTTTGCTTTGAACTCATGATGGTCCTCCT
Organism: Dipus sagitta; assembly: GCA_036346955.1. Lineage (NCBI taxonomy): Eukaryota > Metazoa > Chordata > Mammalia > Rodentia > Dipodidae > Dipus > Dipus sagitta. Next base: position 40,687,924 of record CM070784.1, read on the forward strand.
TCCTCAGCCTCCTGAATGCTGGACTTCAAGGTGTGCATCACCACACCTGGGTATTGTACTCCTCTCTTAACTTTCAGTGTGCGCGCACGTGTGTGTGTGTTTGTGTGTGTGTGTGTGTGTGTGTGTGTGTGTGTGTGTTTGGTTTTTTGAAATAGGGTCTCACTCTAGCTCAGGCCTACCTGGAATTCACTATGTAGTCTCAGGGTGGCCTCAATCTCACAGTGATCCTCCTACCTCTGCCTCCTGAGTGCTAGGATTAAAGGCATATGCCACCACACCCAGCTTCCAGTATATTTTTATCAATCCAAATAATCTACATATTTATTGGTTCGTTCAATTTCATTTTCCAGTGACTCTCACTCATTTTTCATTCTGTCTTTTCTGAATTTTGTCTTCTTGGGTCACTACTCCAAAACTTATCACTATCAATGTTCACAAATACTTGAGCATTTCTTTCTTTTTACAACTCTTCCTATTTCTTCAATGATTCTTTTCAATGAACCTTCCTCCACTTACAAGTTTCCTCATGTCTCCAGTTTTGCTTTTTTTTTTAAATTACTTTGTGCTTGTGCACATGTCAGGGGGGGGGGGGTGTCCAGGGTCTCTTGATACTTCAGTGGAACTCCAGACACTTGCACCACTTTTGGAGTCTAGCCTATGCGAGAGGCTTCAGAATTTCACCCAGGCAGGCAGTTTTCTAAGTGTGCATGTTAATCCACATTCCCAGCACAGGTCTTTTGCCATTGATATTAGCTGAAGCTTCCTGACATTTTACATATATAAACTTTTTCTTTTTTTAAAAAAATTATTTATTTATTTATTTGGCAGAGAGAAAGAGGGAGAAAGAGATGGTGAGAGAGTGTGAATGGGTGTGCCAGGTATCCAGGCACTGCAAACAAACTCCAGACGTGTGTGCCCACTTGTGCATCTGGCTTATGGGTCCCTTGGCTTTGCAGACAAATGCATTAAGTGCTAAGCCATCCCTCTAGCCCTAAACTTTTTCTTTTGAGAGAAGGAATCACATGTGGTTCAAGCAATCTCTAGGTCTCTGTGTCTCTGATGTGTCAAAATGAAGAGCAACCAAAGCCAAATGAGAGGAACTATGCAGACCAGTGAAGAAAGCACAACATAAAATCTATCCAAAATGCCTTTAAGGGCCTTGGAATTTATTAGTTGTGCTTTGAGAGCTTGTTTGGAGGTTCTAGCAGGGGAGCGCAGCTACCTGTATACCCTTGACCGAAGACCGGTCCTCCTCTACTTTGGGAAGGTCGTCCTCTTTGACCAAGTGGCAGCTTCTGGAGGGACACACATGGAGTGGTGAGGGAGGACGGGGACACCCACCTAGCCAGCCAGATCAGCCACATCAACCCTGGCGATCAATGTGGTGACAGATGTCGCACCTGGATTGCCCTCACATCCAAGTTATGCTTTGAAATGGAGATTGACATGAACCAAGATTGTGTACATTATTTCCATAATATTAAATTAACCTTATCAAAGGGGGATGAAAGAATATGCATTCCGAATTAGTAAGTCATCCTGGAGCAATGAATCAGTGTTCATTCACAAATAAAATGAATTCACCTACCTACTTGTGTATCCAGTTCAGGAAGCTGAATGAATTGAAAAGAGCTTGAAATTTCCCATAAGAGTACAAGGAATTTTGTGTGTTTGCAATTTTATATCACATACGTAGATTTGACAAAAAGAGAGACAGAGAAAAGGTGGGCAACTCCATAGCTATGATTCTGATTTTGGTACAGACATCCATGACTCGTGTTCATGAAACACTTTATCTCCTTTTCAGTCATGCTACCAAATGTAGCCACTTCATAAGGAATATGTGTACCCTATACTGATTTTTTGTGTGTAGAAAGATTTGAAAGAAGCTACACCAGTCTCAACATTTAAGAGCCAATCTGGGCTAATTGGAAAGTCACTTAGCAGAAAGTTTGAGGCCGTGTATTTGCTACAACTCAGAGGACAAGAAGCAGCGGGGGACTGCAAATCACACCCACTGTGGTCCTGCTATTCGGAGATGCAGAAATAAAAAAATAAAATGAAATAAAAGGCCAGTCCTGGGACTTCCTTTTCTCTAGTTCCAACCCTTTGGACTCCAGTCAACCCTAGCAGCTGGTATCCCAGACAAGCCTTAGTAGGTCAGGCTACAATCCTGCCATTCCCTCTCGGCCCTTCATCTGTACCCACCACACACACAGGCCACTTGAATGAGACTTTAGGAATCAGAGCTCTGCCTATTCTCCATTTTGGGCAAGTTTCATCTTTCCTCCTCAGACGACAATGGCTGTGTTCCTTTCCCTCTTGGTCAAACTCTTGGCAGCTTACAAAATAAGGCATCTGCTGTGGTCTCAATTTCCAACTGAACCCATTCTGTTCTTACTGCATACATCAGCTCTCCCAATGTGTCTGAAATATATTTATAGCTTTTGAATGAATACTATGAGCTTCATAGCTGGGATATGTGCCCATCATTAGATGGGAGGGTTTGGGAACCAGAGATAGGGTTTAGAAGGCTTAGAAGCACAGATGAAGAGTCCAGAAAGGACCAGATGTAGTGACTCAAAGCAGCTGACAGTTGATCCTAAAGAGATTCCCTCTTCATCCATTCTGCATGATGTGAGCTTTCTATTATGGAAGAAATATCTGGTGGGCTCTTAATACTGTGTAAGTCTGAGGGTAGTGGGAAGTCCAGCAAAACATGATCCCAGATGTCAAGGATCTTTCAGTTTGGCCAAGAAGGATGCATTATAGCATGATGTCTACCTTCTCCTTCAATAAACACAACGTCACTTACTATGCGCCAGCCTCAGCGCAGCCCAGCCTGTTCTTGACTGTTTTCTCACACCTCCATCTGACTCCTGTCAACCTCACCTTTGGTGTATTTCAGTAGCCCCCTCTTCTTATTCTGACTGCCGGAGCCCTGCCTCTAGCTGTTGGCATTTTCATTATGAATTATCAGGGTCCCCTTGACTGACAATGTGACATCTGCTTTTCACTTTTGCTATCCCTTCTCCATGTAGCACCCGAGAAGGGATCCATTAGGGTGTAAATCATTGGTGAGCAAGGTGCCCTTATTTGAAACACCTCAATGGATCCCAAGCAGATTAGGAGTAGAACTAAATTTCTTTTCTCAGTGGTACACATGGCCTTGCTAGCTCACTGTCACATACCGCATTTATTTCTTATTGCTTCTGCCGTATTTATTCTTCTCAAGACACTGTCTCATTCACTGGCCTGCAAACTTCTTCACCATGTGAGACTCTAATCTGTATCTCCGCTAGCTTCGGGAGTCTTCCTGCTGGAATTTTCCCCTCTCACACAGGCACAGGGCAGCACCTCGCTCATGCCTGCACTGGAATATCATTTCCTTCAGAGGTCTTCTCTGACAGTCCAAAAATCAGGGCGGCTCCTCACCAGCTCCGTTCTCTGTCGAAGCACTTGGACATTTCCCTACTCCATCATTTACTCTTCTGCAGGCTCATTACTTGCCTCCATGCGGTAAGGCACACCAGTGAGCTTTCCATTCCTGACAAGGACCTGAGATAATCAGCTCACTTAGACAGAAAGTTTCTGGCTTACAGGTTTAGAGGTTTTGGCTTTGGAGCTTGTGGTGGTGCAGAACCTCAAGGCAGGAAAGAAACCAGCTCACTTCCTGGTATCTGGAAAGTGAAGTCCAGAATGGAAGAGGAGGAGCTTGTGGTGGGGCAGAACCTCAGGATGGGAGAGAAATCAGCTCACTTCCTGGTATCTGGAAAGTGATGTAGAGAGGAAGAGGAGGAGATAGGCTTCCAATCTCCTTTAAGGGCCATGATCCTTGTGTCCTACATTTCCCCCATTAGGTGCCACCTCTTCAAGGTTCCATTATTTCCCAGTAGCACCATGATATGGGCCCTAAGCATTCAATGCATGAGCCTTTGAGAACCACTTAATCAAACAACATCTGTGACTTCATAAGAAGCTATTTTGTTTACTCCTCTGTGTCAAGTTTAGAAAAGAGTGTCTGGAACATAGGCATTGTCAGATAAGCATTTTTTTAAAGTTTTATTTATCTATTTGCAAAGTGAGAGAATGGGCACACCACAGCCTCCTGCCACTACAGATGAACTCCACATGAGTGTGCCACTCTGCATGTTGCTTTATGTGGGTACTGGGGAATTGAACCCAGGCCTTTCGGCATTGCAAGCAAGTACCTTAACCATTGGGCAATCCCCCAATAAGCATTTTTATCAAGTCTCAGAGTGCCAAACCTTAGTTAATTTCATGGATAACATACCTCTCCTGTAGGTGCTTCCTTCTAGCACTGAGCATTTGCAAAATGACTGACTGCAACCTTGCACCCTTTTACCAAATTACAGCGATAAGCAATGCATGCAATAGGTGCGAACTACAATCACCTAACACACCCCTTTTCTAAAAAGAAGAATCTCCTGGGACTGGGGAGATAGCTCAGTGCATAAAGGGCTTTCTACTCAAGCTTGATACCTGAGTTCAGATCTCCAGACCCCACGTAGAAGCCTGAGGCTGTGGCGGGCGTCTGCAAAACAATATGCTAACAGTGAGAAAGGAGGTGAAGACAGAATTGTCTAGAGGCTTGCAGAGCAGCTAGCCTGGTGAGTATAGAAGTGAACAACATTGAGAACTAGACACCCTGCCTCAAATGACTTGGAAGGTGAGGACTAACTCACAAAAGTTATCTCCTGACCTCTACACACATGCTGTGGCACATGCGTGCCCAAACTCACCCCCATAAACACACACATTAAACACATGCACTGGAAAGTTTAAAAAATCATCTAAGCATTTCCAGTAGCTATGTCCTACAGAAGAGAGCCAGTTATCCCAGGAAAGAGGGCAGAAGGGAAGACTTGGCAGGCAGGGGGAGCAATGTTCTTCCTCCTTTCCAGCTCCCAATGTCCTCCTTGCTAGAAACAATAAGAGGACCGCGTGAGGCAGGCAAGAGAACAGGCAAGCAGCATATAACATGAGCAGAGCAAATCTCCCCTATGGAAAAAGATCCCTAGGAAGAAAACCCAGAAATGTGGATATTGAAGAGTAAGTCAGGAACAGAAACTTTCTGACTTCTCCGGGAAATCAGTTACCCCAGTGACAGCAACACGAATGAGGACACAACTGAAGTGACATTTCTACGAGGATTCCAAAAGATGTGAAGATGGAGTATTGTTGGTGATAGAAAAGTCGAATGTAGGAAAGATTGAGCTGCTTAGTTAATTGGATGAATGGTGGTGTCATTAATTGGAGAGGGGACAGGCCTGGGAGAATGGGAGCAGAGGAAACAGCATTTAGAAACATGTACAGCAATACATAAAATAACTACTAGGCATATATTTCACTCTCATACATACATTTATTCAAAAGTTATCATTTCATTACGTATCTAATTTTATCAGTCTCTCCTCCCATGTCCATCACCCCCAGCCTGGATTATTTTAAAAGAATCATACTCTTTATTTTATAAAATTTTAAAAATATTTTATTAATTTATTTGCAAGGAGAGAGATAATAGATATGTCAGGGCCTCCAGCCACTGCAAATGAACTCCAGACTCATGTGCCACTTTGTGCATATGGCTTTACATGGGTACTGGGGAATGGATCCTGGGCCATCACGCTTTGCAAGCAAGAGCCTTTAAACACTGAGCCATATCTTCCGCCCCTCATAAATGTTTTAATGATAAATATTATTTGTTGAAAAACAACCTATGGGCTGAAGGGATGGCTCAGTGTTTCAAGGTGCTTGCTTGCAAAGACCGCCAGCCTGGATTCTATTCCCCAGCCACCTACATAAGCTGGATACAGATACAAAAGGTGGTACAAGTGTCTGGTGTTCACTCACAATGACAAGAGGTCCTAGTATGCCAACACATACACACACACACACACACACACACACACATTTGCAAACATTTAAAAACATTTAAAAACAAACCTGAATATATTTTCACATCAAGGAATAAGTGTATCATGGTAATAATATATTGCCAAGTATACTGCTTTGTACAAAGTTTTTCTTTGACTTATGCATGATTTATAAGTTGAATCAAAATCCAAACAAGGTTGTCTGCTAAGTATATTTTCTAAAATTCACTCTCGCCAATTCCTCTGTCTCCTATCACTTATTCCCTTCTTTTCCCTCTTCCTTAATTTTGAGTGATTTCCCTGCATTTCATACATCCTTAATTTTGCCGACTGCATTTCACAGGATGTATTATCATCTGTAGTTCCTATCTTAGATGTTAAGACAATTGAAGTTCAAATTTTTGGCAGGAAAATATAATGCTGAGTCATGAATTTCTACAACTAGGCACAAGATGTCTGCTTGTTGTTCATTTCTTGGTATTAACATTTGTTGGTAATCAGTGCTTGCACCAATTATTTTATTAGAAGTGAAAATATGCTGAGAGTCACCCCCAACAATGCTTTCTTACTATTTTGTTAGGAGGAAGTGAGAATAGGGAATCAGGAAGCAGTCATGCTAGGTTTGAATGAAGGCATTCAGGAGGAAGGTGCAGAGTGAGGAGTGGGAAAATGAAAGATCTGCAAGGAAGGAGAATGTCATAAATACTGCCGCAGAAGAGACTTCTAGAAGCTAGGAAGGGCAATGACAGATGTCAGAAAAACATCGGAGGAGACAAAGGACAGGAAGAGATCACCCAGACACAGAAGCTCTTTGACCACAGGTCCCATTATCGAGTCTGAAAGAATGAAAGGAGATCCCACTAATTTAGCCCTCATTATCACATCCAACCTAACAGAGGCAGCAACTTCTCCAGCCAGTGAATGGGGTGGTTCATATGGTCACAGAAGGTTGTCCAATCCAAGTACAAAAAGGGATTGTAAAACATAGACAATAGCTCTTCCATGATGAACCCATGAACGTAACTACATCTAGCTGCCCCAACCGGTAGTAGAAGTGAAGTGAACCCTAGAGTAGGGGGCGGAGAGTGATTGCTGGTCATCCAGCTACTGAGTTATAAAGTCTTAGATAAGAAATGTCAGCCAGTATAACACCAGCAGTAGCCCACAGAGAGCCTGAGTGAATTGATGTTGGGCTATGTGATGATGTGATTGTAAAATGTCCCACATAGTATTTGTGATTAAGCCTCACACTTAATCCAGAGCTGATGAAATCCTGGGAGGTTGAGCCTTTCTGGAAGAGGCTATTGCCAGGGACAGGCCTTGGCAATTACAGTCCAGTCCTGCTTGCCCACTCAGCTCCCTCATGCTACGCCCTCCTCGCTTAGGTGTGAAGAGGTGACGCCTGGCTGTCTGCCTCTGCCATGCTTTCTTCACCATGAGAAAATTTCCCTTTGAAACTGTAAGCCAGAAATAAACCCATTTCTTCCACAGTTTGCTCCTGGATATGTATTCTGTTCCAGCTACGAGATAGTCATTGCTTCAGGATAAGTCCATCGTGAAATACATTCTAGAGTGCAGTGCCAGGGTTTCAGTGATCAGACACATGAAGCTTAGACAGGCTATGGCTTGGGCTTCAAGAGAAATGGGCAACGTGCAGAGGCTTCCTCCATTGGTTCAAATACTGCTTGTTGAAAGGTAGGTGTGTGGTAAAGAGTTATGTGGCAGAGAGATAGACAGGAAAATATGTAAGTGGGAAAGTAAGAATTCTAATAACTTTTTACAAAGCCTAATCTCATGATGAATTTTTCCCACATAAAACAAACCCTGGAAAAAAACTCAGTTTTTTTTTGTTTTTGCTTCTTAGCAAAATAATGAACTTGCCTAAACTACATTAATATCCTAATCCATTTTTTAACCTAAGACCTGTAAAGTAGAAATGTTACTTTATACCTTAGTGTTTATGTTTGTAATAAACATGTATACAGTTGCCATCTTTGTCATAGGTTTCACATTTACACAATAAACCATTTATGGGTCACAAGTGCTTATATAAACTATCTGTAGTGAACATATGCAGTGAATTTTTTGTCACTATTTCATAAATAACACAGCACAACATCTTATGTGGTGTAGTAGTTACCTTCTTGTCACTGGAACAAAACACCAGACCAAAAGCAGCTGATGAGAGAAAAGCCTTTACTTTGGCTTACAGTCTCAAGGGGAAACTTCATGGTAGCAGCCAAAAAATGGTAGGGCACAGGCTGTTCCTCACTTCCCTGCCTACACCAGGTGGACTACAGCAGCAGTAGAATGAGCCAGCTAACACTGGAAAGCCAGGGGCTAATGAACCTTAAGGCCTGCTCCCACCAACATGTCTCCTCCACTAAGGATCTGCCTCTCAAATCACCATCAGCCGAGAAGCAGGCATTCAGAACACAGGCGTTGATGGGGACGCCTGGCTCAGGCCACCACATTCTCTCCCTGGCACCCATAAACTCATGAGCACCCATGATGTAAAATATAAAATGCAATGCATTCAATCCAGCTTTAAAAGTCCTCATAGTTCTTATCAATTCCGATATTGTTCAAACATTCCCATAGTCCACAGTCTCATAACCATGAGCTCTAACGCCAAAACACATAATGTCACAGAATAAAAATTCACGCTGCATGCAGAAGATGGTATTACAAGGAAAGGTTGAACTAGTGCAAGATTTATAGCAAACAGGGCAAACATCAAGCCTCTGGAGTTTCAATTCCACCCCTCGAGATGGGATGTGCAGAGCTCTGGGAACAATCCATGAGTCCACAGCTCTTCTTGTTAGCCATCGCACAGTCCTTGCAGCTCAGAATCCTAGAGCCTCCACGGAAACAAATGGTACATCTTCATGGCTCCATTGGGCCATGGGCGCTTTGACAACATGGCTTTCCATGTGGAATATTTGATTGTGATGTGTAATGGACATTCTTGCAGTTTATGGTAACGCTTTTGAAATTCTTCCTTAACAATGTCTTGAGCCTTGACACTCACTCCACAGGAGAATCAGCCAACTTTAAGGAAGTGCCAACTGAGTACATCTTAATGTCACCATAGCTGGTAACAAGGACAGGCACTGTGGCCAGTGACTTCTACCCTTGATCTTTATCTGAATCTGCAACTTTTTAAAAGTGGGCTTTAGTTGCCTAGATATTGGCATAGTCCTTGCTGCCACTGTCAAAGGTGTGATGCACTAGTGCCAAGTTATTTCTTGGACAGTTTCTGGAGTGTTCTTGTAGAACAATAAGATGGGCTGTCAGAGCAAGAAACCCATATTGGTGGTTAGAAACGTCTGTCACCTAAGTTCCAGATATGGAGCAACGTATTCTCAAAACTGTGGCTGTGTGTGCATGTAGACACACAACTGCACACTGCCGAACAAAGAAGGTGCTCACCACCCCACACAGAGACTCCCTATCACCAGTCAGAATTCGCTTGGAGACTTGTCATTGACTAGAGTTGCTGGACTGGGAGCTACAGAGTTTGATGTTTGCCCTGTTTAAATTTTGTATTGCTATGCCCAGTGCCATCTTTTGCAGTGTGAATGTTTATTCTGTGCCATTACAGTTTTTTTTTTCTTTTTTTTTTTTTTCTTTTTTTTGGTATTGCAGCTCAGTTAAAAAACCTTGGATTATGGGAATGTATGAACATCATTGAGATTGATAATAAAAACTATGGGGACTTTTAAAGTCGGATGAATGCATTATATTTTACATCATGTATGGTTATCACTTTATGGGTGTCAGGGCAGAATGTGGTGGTTTGATTCAGGTGTCCCCCATAAACTTAGGCATTCTGAATGCTAGATAGCCAGAAATTCAATCCACTATGTATAGTAACCAGCCCTACTGTAAACCAGATGCGTGGGAACTCACACTGCTGTTTCTAGTCAGAATCTGGGAAACTCAGTAATAAATTCCCTAACAACACAGAATGATCAACCAAACTATTCAAATATGAACCCCTAATCCCACTTCTAAGCAGCCTGCCTCCCTTGTGCCAATATCCCAGGATGCACTCCTGACCTACTGTCCTTCCCACTATCGGGCTTCCTATTCCTCTGCCTGCCTTTGGATGCTCCAACAAAATATAAATGCATTGGCTGATTTCTGTACTACAGAGTGCTCCTAGTAAGTGGTCTTCACCATTTTACTTTTCAGTGTTTTCCCTTTTCACCAGTGGACATGGTCCAGGATGTTCTGCACGTGCCTGAAACCCGGAATAGTGTTGGGTCTTATGCATACTGTTTGCTCCCTGTACTTACATACCTACTTAAGCATTAGGCACAGTAAACTAAAAAGATCAAGGTGATCAATTATAGCAATAAACTCTTGTAAAAAGCTATTGAAAGTGCAAAAATTACTAATATCTAAAATTTTCCAATTAATTTTTGTCTACACTAAAATCGTGGGAAGCAAAACTTTAGTGCAAGGAGAACTCCTTTATTCCCACAGTGGACTGTGCTAATTCCCCTGCGATGCAGGGTGTGCTGCCTGTGACCATGGCCCTTCTATGTCATGGCAGAGTCCTCTATGCCCTTACTGACAATTTGCTCTCCTTGCATTGAATTCCTTGGGAATTTATTCTTAGTTTGATACCAGGCTTTGGTCATTGGTTGCTCTGTGTTTTTCATCCTGTGGAATAGGGAATTCCTTTTCAGTTTTTCTTGCTATCTTTGGGGCTTCTGTGTTGCACTGTACTGTCTAAAAGAGGCCGGGTACTCTCACATGGTTTTAAAAAGCAGCTAGTATAAGCCTTATAAGTCTCCACTTTGAACGAGTCTCCCTATAAATTGATTCCAAAGTTCTCACAAAACTACCATGAACTTGAACAAACTTTGTTGAATAAAACAAGATAAAGTTCTGCTATTTCAACTTTGTGTTCTGCAAGCTTAACTTCCATCCAAACACAGAATTCTTTTTAGTTTTCTGCCTGCTGCTGGATAAGAAATTTAAAAGTCTGGGTTTGAAGGCAGCCAACTGTAAGGATGGAGACCTGAGACTCGGGATTGATCAGCATTACATTACTACTGACCATTGCCAGCTCTCCAGGGCTTATTCAAATCTAAATCACCTGGACTTGAACACACCCTTGCTTCCTTTGTGTACTCCATTTGCATTTTTTCAAATCCAATATGATCCAGTCTTTTTAGATGGAACAACCTTCCCAAAGGTGATTTGTACTTCAGTAAGCCTTAGAGGATCACTTAATTTGAACAAGATTTTACATTGAGAAGCACCTTAGAAAAGAATCAGGTTTCACAAGTACAGTAAGCCACGGTTTTACTCATATTCAAAGTCCACCAAGGAAAATTCTGAAACAAAAAATTATTACATTAAAATATTTAGGGGACAGGGCTGGAGGGATGGCTTAGTGGTTAAGGCATTTGCCTGCAAAGCCAAAGGACCCAGGTTCGATTCCCCAGGACCCACATTAACCAGACGCACAAGGGGGAGCATGCATCTGGGAGTTCGTTTGCAGTGGCTGGAGGCCCTGGTGTGCCCATTCTCTCACTCTCTCTCTCCCTCTTTCTCCGTCAAACAAATAAAGAAATATAAAAAAAAATTTAGGGGCCAAAGATTTGTGCAAAGTGATCAATTCATGTGAGAAAAATTCTGGTCTTATTCCCAACTAAATCCTCCTCATCCTCCAGTTACTTGTCAATGCTTTCAATGCCCTCACTTTCTTGTCTTAGGCTGCTCACTCTTTCTCCTTCTGCATCTCCTCTCTCCTCAGCCAGACATTCTATCTTTGCTCTAACCCCTCAAAATGCTAGTTTCCTCTGATGAGCCAGATATGCAGACAAGTGTTCAACTTTCATCCCAAACTGAATGAAGACGTGTAATGAAAGATTCTCTCAAACCAAAACAAGATCATCTAATATTTATAGGAAAGTTTAGAATTTAGGGGTGCCTAATAACCCAGAGTTATTTTGCCTATGTTGATTCGCACATGGTGAGAGTCTTAGACCCAATCCTACAGGCGGAAGATGAGGGAGCTGCCCCAGAAAGGCTCCTCGGGGTCCCCCTTTGCACAGTGCCTGAAGACCATCACAGCAGCTGTCTTTCCCTGCAAAAGACCTGCACGATGCTGGGTCAGTCTAGGTTCTTTCATGGATGTTGGAGAAAGGCATGAGGCCTTATCCCTCCCTGAGGAGTTACTGGCAGATAATAGCTGCTAGGACCCATTTCCACAGTGGTATAGCCACTTGTAGGTTGCACATCTGGTAAATAATCCCCCCACATCTTCATGCAGGTAATCCTAATTCAATTCAGTGTGTCATATATATGTCAGGCACTGCCAGGCTTCCAGGCATGGCTAAGGACCCCCAGGCTACAGGAGGCCACTCCCTGTCCAGCACTCCTGAACTTAGGTTCTGCCCATAGCCCTGACCTTTGGCCAGTTGCCTAGGAAACTCCTTATCAACCAGCAGCCTTCACACAGTCCTGAGATCCCAGATCACCTGACCCCCCCCATTGCCTATGTGGCTAGAATGAATGTCCCCACATGCTAATTAGGCATCAGAAATGAACTTGGTACGTCCAATCCCCTTGGGATCCCTCCCCCCACCCTCGGATGCTAAAAAAACCCATTTCACTGACAATAAACTGAGAGAGCTGTTCAACTATCTCCCAGGAGTGTTTCTCTTGTCACCACCTCACCCACCCCGGTTGCCTGGGTGCCTTCGGGGGGGACCATGGCTGGGTCCCAGAGGACACAGGAACCCACACATATACACTGACATATACACACACACATAAAATAAAATCACAGAGGAGGGACTAGATGGGAAAGAGATTGCAGAGGAAGGTCAGGAGAACATATTTGAAGGTGATTATGATCAAAATCATTACACACCACGTATATGAATGTGTATGTATATATTATATACGTGTGTGTGTCAAAAGAAGGCAAGAAATGTAGTCAAGGTCTCCTAAAAACCAGACTTTGACCATTTCCAGTAAAAATGAGTAGGACTGGCTGGGAGATGGCTGAGCAGTTCAGGCACGTGCCTGCAAAGCCAAAGGGCTAGGTTCAATTCCTCAGGACCCACGCAAGCCAGATGAACATCTGGAGTTCGTTTGCAAAGGCTGGAGGCCCTGGAATACCCACCCTCTCTCTCTCTCTCTGTCTCAAATAAATACATAAAAATAAATTTTAAAAAATGAATAAGACCAGAATTCAGTCAGGCAACCAACCAACCAAACCAAGAAACAGACAGACAAGATTAGGTTATAGAAAACTTTCAGGATAGACTGAGAAAGTCTTAATCTCCTTCTGACATTTTGGTATTTTAAAAACGTTTAAAAAGCAGAATTTTCTTCTAATTTTGGGATGTAGTGAAAAACTAAAAAAAAGAGTTCACTCAAAAAGAAAAATTAGAATGAATAACAGACTATTTAGCCAAGCTATAGCATCTGGCAGCACATTTTATAACAAAACCAAATCAGGACTGAAAGTAAACTTGTGACCCTGCAGGTCAGCCTCTCCTCAAACAAGCACCCTGGGACACTTGTGGAGATTGTGAACAGAAGAAACATTGGAGGGCTAGAGAGATGGTTTAATGGTTAAAGTACTTGACTATGAAGTCTATGGACCGAGGTTCTATTCCCTAGTACCCATGTACAGACAGATGCACAACGTTATGCATAAGCCTGGAGTTCATTTCAGTGAGTGTATCTGAGGAAGGAAAATTAGCCAGCATCCCGCCAATACTTCAAATATATGAAGAAAATTAATATTTGAACCACAACCATCTATATAGGACAGTAACCCTCATTAATTCCTAGCAGATACGTGAACTTCCTTTTCCATATTAAATCCTGCCACCCACACTCAACCTCTTCCTCATAGTCAATATAACATATAGGTGGAAGGTATTTGAAATAACCCAAAGAATTTTCATATCTCTCAGCCCTTAATGATAACCTTTGGGCCTTTGACTTAAATTTATTCCTTCCTGCTATGTAATAAGAATCCAAATAGGGAGAAGTTTACATGCAAATGGAATTATAATGTGAGATGTGCATCAGATGAACTATGTTGTTTGAGGTTCTAGAGGAATTCATTCATAACCAAGTTGTGTCTGCTCTGAATATCACTTCCATCCTCTATGATATTTACTAAATCCCCATAGACAAGGATTCTGACACTATGAGCCAAAATTCCACTGATAGGCAAAACAATTGTCCCATAAAAGTGCACATCACCACATATCCATCAGCCACAGGAAAGGGTCAACCCTGCAGGTGACAGTGGACCCAAGCCAAGCCCTTGCCATTCTCTTGCCCTGAAGGAAAGTAAACAAAGGACTAGGGCAGCAATTTGTTACTAAACAGCCATCCCCAAAGGTATTGTCCCTCACTCCCTCGCTTTCCGGTAGCACTTGACCCCAAATGGTACCCTGTCACTAGCTCCTCTCTTTGCCAAAGGATAGCTCATTCTCTCTCTCTCTCCCCCTTCTCTCATTTTCCTCAACACGCCTCACCTTCTTCTCTTCACCTTGGAAAGACAATGCTCAGTCAATTTTACCCTCTGTTATAATCCAGTTTTGATAACAATCTGTATATGATTGCCTATTTTGTTCAGAGACCAGAGAATTCTGGAAGGAAGGAAGGAAGGAAGGAAGGAAGGAAGGAAGAAAGAAAGAAAGAAAGAAAGAAAGAAAGAAAGAAAGAAAGAAAGAAAGGGAGAGAGATAAATAGAGAAAGAGAAAGAGAGAGAGAATTCCGTTTACTTGTGCCTAACCTTCTCAGAAAGGGAATACAAATGTTCAAGAGGTAAACTATAGAACACAACTCATTATTTGGCATACAACTTGTGTAAAGTTATCTCATACATATAACAAAATGGCCATTTAGAAGATTCCTAAGTTTATCTGGATAGTGCAGAAAGGGCTCCAAATTCTCCAGTAGCCTTAACACCTCTTAATCAATTAGCCAAATTCTCAGGAAGAAATTCTCTGCTCAGGGAGCTGAAATCCTTGGAAGCCTTCCTAACAGAGCCCCTCAACAGCCCCTGTACACTCCATTTCCATAACTATAATTTTTTTCCCCTTTCTCTGCTTGGTTGCTGTGATTTCTGGGTGGTTTCTTGACAGGGTCTGTGGTGGTTTAATTCAGATGTCCCCCATAAACTTATGTGTTCTGAATTCTAAGTGCTCATCTGGTGGCAACTTGGGAATCAAATCCTCCTGGAAGCAGTGTATTGTTGGGGGCTGCCATATGGGTGTTATAGCCAGCTTCCTCTTGCTAGTGTTTGGCACATTGTCCCATCACCTCCAGTAAATGCGAAAGGTTCTGTCATATGACAGGTTTCACTTCATGTGGGAGATGTTATTGTAAAGGAGAGCTGAAGTTGTGAGGATGGCATATTCTACTTGACAAGGGGTAAGAATGCTTAGGGATGGTCCATGATTTGAAATGCCCTGGACACAAAGGTGCAGGAAGCCCAGAGTGACATGGATAGCATGCTAAGGAGCTTTGAGATGAATTCCCCCTTTCTGGAGAGATTGAAACCAACACAAGTGCTCTGGCTGGACATCCTGTGACTCTGTTACCCAAGCCATGATCCCCCCTCACAGGGTAAGTCAGTGAAATGATTCCAACGGGGAATTATAACACACCGATGAAAAGGAAAAATAAAACTCTGGTGGTGCCCTCGACTTCATAGCCCGGATCTCTCAAGACAGTAGCTTGCTGGCATCAGGGGACTTGAAGTGACAGTCACTAAGCCTCACTATGCCAGTCATCATGGAATAGACAACTTGGCCAGTGTCTTAAATCAACACTGGTGGCTAAGCTTTACAAACAAAACCAAGGTCATGTTCAGGTCCTGTGTCCTCTGTCAACAGAGTCATTCTGGAAAAGTGCGAAGATGGTCGTGATCAGAATCCAAGCCTGCAAGGCCCTTGGAACACCTTCAGGTACAGGTTACCCACCTCCTGTTCTTCATGGGATCTGAAGAGGTTTCATTCACTGAATTTTTATTTTAGGGGATATTGAAACAATTTATTTGTTGAGAGCTATTGCCTACCTACCTACTGGATATTGTGTTTCCAACCTGGGTCATTCTGACTTTTATAACAAGTGATTGAGGCATGAATCTTATTCTTTTTTATACGTGAGTATGTGTGCCTGTGGCATCTGTGCATGTTTGGGTGTTCATATGTGTATGGGTACATGTAGATGTATGGGTGCATATCTACATGTATAGGCATGTTTGTGGAGGCCATAAGTTAATATCACATGTTTTTCTCTACCACCATACACCTTATTTTTTTTGAGACAGAGTCTCTCACTGAATCTGGACCAGATCAATTTAGCTAGACAAGCTATCCAGCAAGACTCAGGGATCCTCCCTTCGCTGCCTCCCCAGTGCTAGTATTAAAGGCATATATCACCATGCCTTGCATTTATGTGAGTGCTGGGGATCCAAACAGGTTGTAATGCCTGTATGGCATGCAATTTACCATCTGAGCCATCTCCCCAGCCCTGAGATATACATGTTATAGAAACAATTATTTTAAGGTCTGAAAGTGCCATCCCTTACTAAAAAACAAAAAAAACTGCACTGTTCTCATCTTCAGAAAACATCTAAATGAGGAATAGCGCTCATAAGTTATAATAATCCAAGCTTTCGGGTACTTCGAGGTCCCTTGACCAGGAATACCCATATTTGATGGTGGCCATACAGCCACCTGGAAACACACTGAGTTTTCCCCAAAGAATGAATGGTTTGAAAGCCCGTGTAGATAGAGATTTCATATCCAAGATTAGACTCTGATCTACTGCGTACAAACACATGAAGACATTGTGATGAGCTCACATACTGTAAGTGCCTTTCCACATCTCCCATCTTTGTGGCCTTCAGCTGTGAGTCCATCTATTAGGGGAGATAGCAGAGAAAAGTTGCCCTAGAAACCTGTTATCAATAAAGCACACTGGAGAAACCAACTAACTCAGGACTATTATGCATGCCTAATTATATGCCTCCCTTCTCAGAAGCCCAGCTAGTTTCCCTATGTTAGGAGCCTCCAATAGCAAGCACCTACCTGAAGCCTTCTTCTTCTAATGCATTTCATGTTTACATTTTAGGGATTGAACCCCAGACCTTATGGGGTTAGGTGAGTAATAATGCTCAAGGTCATGGGAGAAGCTTATATAATTAAAAGCTAATAATATTATTGTATTTAATTAACCAAACTAGACAGTTTCCTGCTTTTGTTTAAATTAGACAATTTAGAGTTATGACAATTTTTACTTTGTTTATCTTTCAAATTCAAGGGAAGTTATTTATTTTAAAATAGCCTATGTAATCAGTTTCTATTTTTCTAAAATTATTTCTATCCATTTTCAACCTTCATATCTGTAACTATACATTAACAGAGACATTTAAAAATGTGCCCCCAATGCCAAGAATGGTTATTGTTAACAAGATTTTAAGTAAATTTTAAATTTTTCTTCTTGTCAATTTTTCATATCATCTCACTTTGTTTGTATCTCATGTTTAAAACTATAGGCATGTGCTATTTTAAATCCTAAACTATGTATGACCACAAACCAAACTCCAGGCGATGAGCAATATCTGATTTGGGGAGATGACTGGCCAGTAGGTGACGAGCAAATAAATGAATGACTGAGACAGAGGGTCAAAGTCTCTCAAACTCAGAGAAGGCAAACGTCCAGGCTGCTGTCCCGCTTCAGGAATAACAGGCGCTGCCCCGCGGTGACGCTGCAGTATTTACAAGGCTGCTTTTTGAGGCATTCACTTCATGTGCTTTTACAAGTGCTGATCAGGTAAAAGCGCCGGAGAGTCAAAGCTGTTTTGGGTCAGACTTTCCACCATAAAACCCACTATGGTTAGTTTTGATAACCTATTAACATGGCTTCATAAAAGGTGAGAAACTGTGGGCAGAAAAGTGTTTAGTTGGAGGCCAACATGTCATTTATTTATATTAATAAAAATAGTTTCAGAAATTAGAACATTACTCAAATGAGACACTGCAAAAATTTGTTTTGGTAGAAGACCTTACCAAAACCAAAGTTACGGATGTTTAATTTTTCCCCAATCATTATTAATTTGTCCTTTTAGCTTAATATCTGAATCTTTAATTCACACACTTCTTTTTTTTTTTACAAAACTAGGGCCAGCAATCTTTCCCTCAATCTATGCCTAATGTTTGCCTATTGACGGTGCAGCATCTATTTACAAGGCTGGATTGTGTAATGATCTAATTGGTCATCATAAAATTATGGTGCATCTGTCGGTCCAGTCTTGCACACAGCCTTGCTCTCCTGACGTATGGTAATTCAGCACCAGTATAAGTACCTCCAGGTTCAGGAAATCAAGCCTTCGCAATCTGAACAGAGATAGGCCTGTGGCACTGATGTCCTGTTAAACATAGTAATCACTATTTGTGTTCAAGAAGGCTCTTAGACTGGAAATGACCCTCCTCCAGCACGAGTAAAAGTAGAAAGAACAGGATGAAGGCCCAAGAAACACCACCACTAACAGTTCCAGCAACAAACAGAGAACAGACCCTCAGGGGCCGCTGCTCCAGCCTGGGTCCTCCACCTTAGGGGTTTGTGGATTTTTCTTCTGGTGGGCATGTCCCACCAACACTTAACAACATGCCTATCTCCATGTTTTAGTTCCAGTAAGACAAGATGTAGCAAATTCCCCAGCCTCTAGGAAGCTGGTGTTACAAAGTAAACACCCAGAGAGGCCTGTGAGTTCTGAGGAAAGAGAGGTGGTGAGAACGTGCCAATAAATTTCTATTAGATTATCATTGTAATACTGTTAGTTTTGCTAATTTCATTGACGTTTCTTCCTTCCCCAAATTGCCCATGGCATATTAACCAGACCCAGCTGCTGCTTGTAATCTGTTTAAGAAGACGTCTCTATTCTCTTATTCCGCGAGGGGCTGGCGCAGCGCATCGCGCGTGTGCTTGAGTGCTCAACGTCATCCTTCATAACAATGAAAATAAAAGATGGCCTAAGCCACTTGTACAAGCTAATAATCCACAAACAATATATACTTGCAAATTGTCTACATACCACATAAAAGAAATGTCAATTTTGAAGGGAAGATGTGATGATGTTTGTGGAGTAGTTTACTCATAATACATTTCAGATCGTTGAGTAATGTTTATGAAAACCTCATGTGGGTTTCCTCATCTGCATGTAAATGCTATTGTCTGAGTTTGGGAATTCATATTCCCCTATTTTATTTTATTATTTTATTTATGGCTTTAAAAAATAAACAGCGTGAGGCGAAAAAGAAACAGGAACCTGTCCTAGTTATTGGAAACCACCTCATTGTGAAAATATTACATGAATTTGCTGTGTTTGTTCATTAAGGAACAAAATTGTAATTTCATTCTCCAAAGTGACTAGTAACTATCAGTAGAAATTCATAATTTGGTTTTAAGCTGAGATGCCGAGAGTCTTCACTGTGACGGGCAATAAATGTGCTGCTCCAAGAGTCTGGGGAACAACTCAGTCCCTCTGAGTTTAACTGACTTTGTTAGAAGAAAATAAACTCTCTTGTGACAAACATTTCATGGACGTTCTATCTAATCCCCAGAACAAAAAATAACCTTCTCCCATGTGTCTCATAACCTTCAAAGAAGTTTTTTTTAAAAAAATCCTGTGTCTAAGTCCTTACGCAG
Organism: Dipus sagitta; assembly: GCA_036346955.1. NCBI lineage: Eukaryota > Metazoa > Chordata > Mammalia > Rodentia > Dipodidae > Dipus > Dipus sagitta. The sequence goes on from CM070784.1 coordinate 40,707,531, forward strand.
CCCTCCTCATTCCTATCTGGATCATTCACGTGGGCTCTGGGGGATAGCTCAGACATGCTCAAGCACAAACCATATGACATGACACAATTCTCGGCTATCCCTGGCATCCACCACTGCTGCTTCCTGCACTTTATTGCTCCCCACCCCGAGTCTCAGATCCTGCTGGCTTCAGTTTCACCTGAGATAGTGAGCTGTACCCCAGGGTTTTGTCTCCAGCATGTCCAAGATGGGAAAAGTGCTTAAATACCACCAACCCCTGTGGATCACTTCACTTCTCAAGCTCCTGCTTGTCCACCCTCCAAACTGACAGGGAATTACTTTCTTAGAGGTATTTTTAATACTTAAATATTGCTCACAGTGGCACTTCCCACAGACAATTTCTCTTCTCTGTAGCTTTAGCCCCTGCAAATTCCACCTTTTTAAATATATATATATTTATGTATTTATATATATATATATTATATATATACATATATATACCTATATACATAAATATATATATAAATACATATATAAATAATATATAATAATATATAATATTAATATATAATATAATATATAAATACATATATATAAATACATATATATATGTATTTATAAAATTATATATATATATATATATATAATTTATTTATTTGAGAGAGAGAGAAAGAGGCAGAGAGAATGGGTGCACCAGGGCCTCCAGCCACTGCAAACTATCTCCAGATGCATGTGCCCCCTTGTGCATCTGGCTTTATTAGGGTCCTGGCGCATGGAACCGAGGTCCTTTGGCTTTGCAGGCAAACACCTTAAACTGCTAAGCCATCTTGTCAGCCCAGATTCCACTTTTAGAAATAGGTATTCTCCCAAGGCTGGCAGTAGTGCAGGCTGCCCACAGTCCTTGTGGGCACACACATTGCACTTTCTCCTGCTCTTCAATCCTGTTCCAAAAGAAGGGCTGGCCGTCTCCTGCCCTGGGAAGGTGGAGCGAATCATCAGTCCCAGAGAATTCGTCTCTGTCTCGGGTGTACCCTTGGATTGTCTAACACATTTTTGCTGTTATGTAATCTATATTACTATTTCACTCTGGTCTGCTTTAAATTTGGGTCAGCCACAGTAGCCTGATCCTTAAAGGCTCCATCAACTTTCAAATTCCTTGGAAATCCCTAAAACCTGCCAATGTCTAACACATAAGCATTGAAGGAGCAAGCATTGAGTGGATGAAGGAATGAAGGAAAGAATAAACCATGCTATTTGAAAGAACCCAGAGTGAAGGCTCCTGCCATAGGAATTAGAGACTTCATGGACTTCATGAGCTGAGCTGACGGCTGTTCTTTGGGGCTGGAATAAGCTCTCTGGGCATCACAGATGTAACAGGTCACACGAGCAGTCAGGTACCTGGAGAAGCACAGACCACTGTCATGTTTCAAATCATTGAAGTAGCTGGGCTTTTTCATTAGACCATTTGAGATAAGAGACAGTTTTGATGATTCTTGCTACTGGGAGCCAACAGAAGCCACCCGACAGCCAAATAAATGACACTAGCTCATGAACCGCTGCAGCTGCGAGGGGAGTCTGAGGGAAGCTGGTGACAGGCTTCTGGCTGCCAGCTCACACCAGGGGAGCCTCCACCAGCAAGCTTCACATGGACTCCAGCTGGGCTGCCATTACTGCTGGGAAGCCATGGCCCCTTCCTTCCATAAAGGCACTGTGTTTGTCTCAGGGTGTGTGTATGGAAGAGGGGGAGAGATTTCCAAAGCATTCCTACCCAAAGGAAGAAAAAGCCATTTTCAAAACTAGGGAGCAAGAAGTCTTCTTTGGGTCAGAAGTGAGCAATAGAAAATGTGAAATAAAATCCAATTTTCAACTTCAGGTAGAGGATAAGGACAGCCAAGAGGTGAGAGCTAAGAAGAGAACCATAAGATCCATCTTTGAAATCTCCAACAGCAGAAGTATCGGGTAGGAGCCAATGTAAATGACTACAACTGAGGAACTTCAAGCCCAAACAGCATCTAATGATCCTTCACCACTAGAAACGGACGTGTGCCTTTTCCATTTTTTCCTCCTAATAAATTAAAATGTGAAATTCTCAACACTGAAATCCTAGTAAATCATTTCAATTCTTAGGATTATCAACATAAAATATTTCTCTTTGAAAAGGCTGATGATTTCCTAAATTTTATTAAATAAAAATTTCAATTATTTCCTTTGTTATCATTATGATCTAGTGAATTAAAGCCATACGCTCAAACTAAAATATTTCTGAGAAGACTATAAAAGTGAGTTCTGCTTTTGTCTCAGGTTTTTTTCTATTAAAATAAGTTTGAGCATGAAAATTAAATATCTAATGTAAATTTTTATGGTAAGGGTGAACTTTTTATTAATATTCAATAAAATGGCTAGTGTACTATAATAATCTTGATGCTGTAATTATTAAATTAAAGCGAAATTCACCTTTGCAAACTGGTATAAAGTATTTGAAAATAAATATGGTTACTCTAGCATAAAATCACATCCTTAAAGAAAAGCACAAAATTAAGAACAGAAAAAAAAAATTTCTTCTTCGTTCCATCATCCAAAAAGAACTGTATTTTCCAGAACACATTTCTTTTAAGTGCAAAGGGCCCCAATTTTCATAGTTATCATCAGTTTTCTATATGGTTTATGTTATTGTGCATAAAACCTTGCTATTTTGGTGATAGATGTAACATTACTGATAAGGACAATCACATGTCCCATGTTGTAGGCACCTTGTACCCCATCTCCAATGTACCTCCTCCTGTATAGGAAGTGAATTATTTCTCATGATACTGACTACAGAATCCCAAGTGGGGCCTCATTCTTTTAATGAGGTACTTAAAGCCAAAATATGTTATGTAATCTGCTCAAAGTCACCCCATGACATAGCCCATACCTCAGCCCCTCCCTCTGGCTTCCTGATTACACCTTAGGGTATCCCACAATACTCACTGCCTGACATTATTTGTCACTGTATTTAGTTGCTGGTGAGGGAGGGCTTCCGGGTCTCCCCCCCCCCCACCGAATCTTTCACACTGTCTTAATTCTTGGGATAGATAGCTTTTTCTTTTCAAAGACAAGAAAAAAAATGTAGTATGTACTATGTAAGAATTGTATTGTTGTCTGTCTTGAACCCATACACAGTTCCCGACAGACAACTGCAAACTTGTCCCATAGCCCTCTTGAGCCGTCTTTGTGGCTGAGCTCTATTGTTTTCTGAGGACAGACACACTCTGTCCACTACATGGACCAAAGAGAATTTTGATAAGGAGAACAAAAATATCCTCCCAAATACTAATCAACCCTGGGGTGCTCTGTGTTATCCAGTAGGTCTGGCTTGGAGCAATCTGGAGAAGCCACAGTTTGGGAGCAGAAGACAGAATCAAGAAGAAAGAATTCTCTTGCATGGGATGTAACATAACAATGGGTCAAGGTAATAAAAACAGTTATCTTGGAGGACAGAAACCCATTTGATGTTTCTCTTCTCTTTCATCACTTTTCTATCATCACACTCTCCTGGCATAAAGAAAACATTAATTTCATTAACATGATATAGACCCTGGGAAATAAGTTACAATAAAAACACTTTAGAGTACAACCTTTTTATAAAAAGTCAATAAATAATAAAGAATTTTAAAACCTCCTCTTCTGTTCTCACTCCTATGTGCCTAGTCAAGCTCAAGTTCAAATAAAAGAAAACAAATATCTCTGAGTTTTTAAACAACTCTTACTAAGCAGACATGAACTTGGCTCCGTAGATGATACCATCTCATTTCACTGCAAACATTTCTCCCGAGGTACACTGTGTACAGAGGAATGCAAAAACAGACCTCCTGGAGTGAGCAGGATACCTTGTGACTGGAGAAGTGGCAGCCCCCAGCAGAGAGACAGGAAACCCCCAAATCAGAGAGATCACTAGTCCATCTTTGCCCTGGACCCTCCCAGGTTCACAGATAACCTGCACACATGAGATCTCTCTGCGGACTCATTCGGCTGTCTAATTCACAAAGGAAGCACATGCCACAACTGCTTCGGATTGACAGCAACACCTTGTTTGTCCAGTGGTCATTTACCTACAACCTAACTTGTCATCAACTTGGCGAGAGCCTGGAAGTGACCGTGAGAGACGTAACGAGCCACTGCAAAGTGCAGGTCCAGGGTTTAGGAATGTGACTTCTGGGATGGGCTTCATCTAAAGCCATTCCTTTTGATCCTTATGTAATGTTACCTAGCATGACTATATGATTTGTCAGTCCAGAAACAGATTAGAAATAGCAGAGTTTAAAAAGTGATGAACTCGGGCTGGGTTTGATTCCCCAAGACCCACATAGAGTAAGATGCACAAGGTGACACATGCATCTGAAGTTCATTTGCAGTGGCTAGAGGCCCTGGCATACCCATTCTCTCTCTCTCTTTCTCTGTCTCTCTGTCTCCCCTTGCAAATAAATAAATGAAATATTTAAAAAGTGATTAACACAATAACCTAGTAGATGGTAAAAGAAAGAATGACGAACAAGGGCAATGAGTTTATAGCCAGCCTACATCCACGTGGCTTAGCGCTAAACACGACCACGGTTCAGTAGCTTCTCAGACACTCAGCACCTTATCACCAAGCCTGTCAGTGCACATCAGGAAGGATGAATGTCTTGATTTCTTTCTGCATTTCGTGGTTGCATTACACGGCCACTCACACGTCGTATTCCCATAAACATCCTTCCTCATTGGTTTTACTTTAACTTGTTCTGTTTCTGTTTTGTTTCCTCTCCAGAACCTAGTGCTCTTTATGATCATGTCACCAGTGACTTTTCAGTGAGATTTAGGTCGCAAAGACTCTGTGGTCATCATTGACTATCAAAGTACTAGTTCTGTGACCATCACATGAAAGAGGTTTGAGAAGTAAGTGGTGAGTGTATCAAGAAATATCACCTGGAAGCATTTATATTCCTTTATGACTATACATTACTTTAGAGAGTTTTCCTTTAGCAAAGTTCCATAGGTAAGTGGTAAGAGGATGTTTGTTTCCTAGAAAGATAAGAAAAGAGGAGACAGATATCTATTTATTGAAGGGCTGTCAGAGTCAGGGAGTGCTGGTCCTTACAATAACATAGCAAGCTAGGCATGATTAGTCCTTATTTCACTGATGAAGGTCAAAAGCTTTCCAAGGGCTAGAGAGATTGCTCAGGGGTTAATACACTTGCCTGCAAAGCCTAACAAACTTGGTTTGATTCCCCAGTACCCACATAAAGCCAGATGTACAAAGTGTCAAATGCATCTGGAGTATATTTGCAGTGGCTAGAGGCCCTGACATGACCATTCTCTCCCTCTCTCTCTCTCTCGCTCTCTCTTTCTTCTTCTTCTTCTCCTTCTCCTTCTTCTTCTGCCTCTCTCTCTCCTTATAAATTAAAAAGAAATTTTCAATTTTAGGCAATTAGTAGTAAAACATGCTATAAGCCTGAGATCTATATTTCATTACTTAGATGGATAAAGCTTCCATTACCTTCATTAAGAAATGACTCATGTTGTCTTAATGCTGGATGGGCCAGAATCAAGACTTGAAATTCAAAGGGACTAATTAGGATAGAAGGACGGCCCTGTAAATTGGGCCTTAGTCTTTGAGTCTCAAGGCATGGGTTCAAAGGGCATACAAGTCATAAAAAGTCAGAATCAAGAGTCCCATGGAAACAGGATCTGAGTCACTCTTCAGCCCACTGAAATCTAGCTTCCACCCCCACACTTTCCCAAACAGCTCACAAGAAGGTCACCAATGACTCTGACATCTCCAAATGCAATGAGTGACATTGATCTTTGTCTTGTAAGGCATCCCAGAGCATTTGGTTTTCTGATCATTTCCTCCTTTATGAATCCTTGTTTACTCTGGGCTTCCCTGACCACACTTTATGCAAGTCTTCCTCTTCCCTGTCTGCCCCATCTCATCCCATTTGCCACCTTATCCCCCCCACCTCAGTAAGAAATGTGGGGTTTCTCCAAGACCAAGGTGAAACTTCCTTATTTTGTGTCTTCAGACTTCTCTTTCTTCTCGTCTCTTCTCCTCTTTTCTTCTGCTCCATGCCCCTCTAAATAAACTCATGATTTCTGTGGCTTTAAATATTAGTGACAGGTAGCTGATTAAGATTTTATGTCCCACCCTATATTACCTACATTACCTTGGAGATTCAGACTTGATTTTCCACCGGCCTGCCTGGCATTGCTAATTGAATATATCAAAACAAATTCAAATTTCGCAAAGATACCTCAGCATTTCAGTCATGTTTTTGTTTGTTTTTGGTGCTGGGCATGGAACCAAGGGTGTCTAACATTCTAGACATGTACCTTACCAATGAGCAACATTCCAGACCCTGAAGATTTTTGGTTGTCCTAATCTTCAGGATGAGACACTCTAGCCACTTATGCAAGCTAGAAATAGCACACACTCTGTCATAGACAGCTTCAGGCAGCTGAGATGAACCTCTAGATCAGGCACAGTTATGGAGGAAGGGAATTTATTTGAAGCTTACAGATCCAGGGGAAGTTCCATAAAGACAGAAGAAGCTGGTCCACTGTCATACGTCCACACAGAGAGACACTACCTCCAACACACAAGCAAGGCAGCACACTTCAGGAACCCAGGCAGAACTCCAGTATTTTGCATATCTTTAGATTGGAATTCTAAGTCCGTCCCCACACCTCCACACCTTGGGGCTGGACACTAGGATATGCCCACAATGACACCACGTTACAAGCTTTAATAAAACTCCTAAACCAATTGGGGGAAATCCATTCAAACTACCACAGTACCTCTGTCTCCTATAAACCTCATATAAGCCTATCAGGTTAAACTCTGGAGGATTTGTTGACTCTTCCCATATCTGCTTTTTAGACACCATCTTAGTTGGAATAGCTATCATTTTTACTGTTTCAAGAACCACTCCTAACTGGTTTCTCCACCTCCACTCTTAGACCCCCTCTGATTCATTCTTTATGCTGCCACTAAAATTATCTCTCAAAATCCTACTATTATTGTATCATCCCACTAAATATGGCATAAAACTCCATGTTTTTGACATAGTCTTCTTGTTCTAATAAAACTGAATTTCAGCCTTAATTTGCAGACCCATGTCATCAATTCTAGTTCTGTATAGCTGGGTTCAAGCCATCAATAGCCATAATTCTGGTTCCCACTACCTTTTATGCATTAACTCACCTCAGCCTCTGCCACCATCCTTCCCTTGGAAATTCATGAATATTTGTCAAAGGAAAAGGGGAAAAATTCCTGAAGAAGTAAGGAGTGCCCATAACTGATATTTCAGGCATAAGTGGACAGTGTGCAAGATTGAAGTAAGAGTGATTTGGTTGTGATCTATGGACAGTGCATGCCATTTGTTTATAAGCCAACGAATGCCTGGCAATTACTTTGATTTTACAAAAATGAGTTATTGTCAACAAGTTTTTACTGTTATGATTATTGCTATTTGGGGCAAACTGTAATTTTTTATTTTTAATTCATAACTTAAGGCATAGTTTTATGACACAAATATGTAATAATTCCTTTTATTGGAATAAGAGAATTGTTTCCAACAGCTTCTAGGTAATAACTGTGGGGACTGAGGGACATAGCTTATCTGGTAAAGTGCTTGCGTTGCAAGCATGAGTACCTGAGTTTAATCCCCACAAACCACCTAAAAGCACACCAGGTGTGATGGCATATAGTTATAATCCCAGCCCTTGGGAAAAGATACAGGTAGGTCCCTGGGGCTTATTGGCCAGGCAGCCTAAACTAATTGACTAATTGGTAAGCTCGAAGTCTATGTTAAACCCTGTCTCAGAAAAATAAAAAGTGGACAGTGTTATTGAGAAAGGACACCAGAAGCCGTCCTCTGCCCTTTGCATACCCATGTGCATGTGCAACCACATTTGTTACTTTCTAAGCACTTCTGTGTAGAAATAACTTTGCATAAACTTTATGTAACTTGATCAACTTCAAAATTATTTTCCCATTCCTTCCTACCTCTAGCTTTTTCTTTTCCATCAAGAGATTTCTGCAAGGCCTAATTGCCATTCCCAGTAAATTCATATTTCTTCATTTAGTTTGTTTTTCAGCCATCACTTCCTTTTTGTTGTTGTTTGTTTGTTTGTCGATACAATGTCTAATGGAGCTGAGTCTGGTCTTGAATTCACTAAGTAGTCAGGGATGACTTTGAACTACTGATCCTCCTGCCTGTACCTTCAAAGTGGTGGGGTTGTAGACATAAACCACCGTGTGTTCAACCAACCTGTATCCCAAGCCACATTACTCTGCACTACTCAGTAAGTTTATTTTGGATGAGAATTTGTATATACATTTTGGGGGATCGGATTTCATGCTAGACCATGTTGGTCTCAAACTCAGTGACCTTCCTATCTCCCACTTCCTGGGATAGCAGCATGTACCTCCAGTTTTATTATTTATTATTATTATTATTGTTATTGTTATTACAAGTGATCTTTTGATTTAAAGAAAAATAAAACAAAAGGACAGGAACCAATAATTATAAGTTTATACTATGCCAATTATTAACCCAATGTGCTCTACAAGTTGGGAATACACAATTAAAGTTTCCTTTGAGAAAAGAAAATTGTTTTTGTTGCCATAATATTCCAAAGTGGATACATTACTCACAGATACAACCTAAGACTGAAAGGAGATTTAAATCATCACTGAAAACTATCAAGGCACTTATTTATTAAATCAATAATAAGCATATTCTTTCTTTTTTCCTTCACTCTAACAAAATCACAACTTACATGTTTGAACATTAGCTTCTAGGAAAAGTTGGTATTACAACACGTTTGCAATTACAGTGTTTAAAGCACTGATGTTTCCAGTTTAACTTCATATGCAAACTTCACATATCTTATTTTTCTACTCTTCACATTGACCACTCAGTTGGCCACACTAAAAATACTGTAGTTCCTTTAAATATTAAGTCATTCCTCCTCTGTTGGGTAGGAAGGTCTCTATATGCATGTGCACAAGAGTTGGAGTCTCTGAATCTATTCTCAGTCCATGTCAACCACTGAAGAGTTATATCTTCCTTTCTGAGTAATAAGTATTCAATCTTATTTTTTTTCTTACTTCCAGATCACTCCAGTTTCTTCCATATTATAGTTATGCAGAAAATGAAAATGATAATTCCAGGTCCTTTAGTAAACATAAACTTACTTCCTTTAGCTGAAAGACATATAATAGGGTCAAAATATCCTGCATATCAGTGAAGACAGTGTATATCTGTGATGGCTCAAGAAATTTCCAAGGATTTTTGCAAATGCCTTCTTTCCTCTTTCTTCTCATGGTTGTGAATGACCAGATTTTTAACTGTGAGAGCCACTAGCCAAAGCTACCCAGCAGTGAACTCTGTGAACTGACATCTGGAGTCAGTGTGTTAGTGTGTCAGGACCATTGTATTCAAGTGGATGACTTGTGTCGTGTGCCTTTTCCTGGGAAGACATAAACAAACATCTCTTGATTCCAGATAAGTCACCGATGCAAAACCAAAGAAATGATTCTACCCAGTCTAGCCTAGTGAGCCAATGAGTTTATTGGGGTCACTTCCATGAACATGAATGAGCAGTCACCTACAGGAGTATGACTGGAGGGTCACTTATAGGAGTATGATTAAGGGGTCACCTATAGAAATATGAGTGAGGAGTTACTTCCAGGAGTATCAGTGAGGAGTCACTTCCAAGAGTATGATGAGTGAGGGGTCACCTGTAGGAGTATGACTGAAGGGTCACTTCCAGAAGTATGAATAGGGGGTCACCTGGAGGAGTATGAGTGAGGGGTCACCTATAGGAGTGTGAGGGGTCACTTCCAGATGCAATGATAATTCAAAGGCAGAAGCATCACTAGGATGAGTGACAACTCAGAGAAGTTCTGTCCCTGGTCCCTGCACAACCTGCAGACAGCCTAGTCATGACAAGTCCTCTCTTCTCAGCATTGTAATTGTGTATACAGCCTTGGGGATGGGCCTTAAGAACCTTACAACTTTCCAGAGCTTTTTAATCCTCCTAAGTTTTATTTCCTTTCTGGGCCTTGTATGTGTCATTTACTCCCAAGTCTTATGAGCATCCCTCCTCCCTATAGGGGGGAATTTTTCTGTTCAGAAGGAATAGATACACAACGGTATGGAACGTCAGAAATTTCAGAAGGTTTCTTGCAATTATGAAGGCCAAAGACTCAGGATCAAAGCACTGATGCCTTCAGTGTGTGGTGAGGACTCACTTTCTATTTTCACCCTCTGTGGTCACACGAGCGAAGGAGTGAAGATCTCTCTTAATCACCTCCTAAGTGCCACTTCTTTCTACTATCGCTTTGGAAGGTAAAATTTTAACATATGAATTAGGGGGGGCACAACCTTCCAGACCACAACAGCTGGAAGCTTTGAACCACAGTTATTTTCGTTGTGTCCTTGCTTGTCATTTCTGTGGAATCTGAGGACTACTCACGCTCCTCTACTTTTCAAGCCTTCAGGCATCAGAGGGAACTGGGAGAAGGAAGCCACAGAACAGCAATACCTGCCTGTCCATCACTTGTCTTGTCTGGCTGGAAGTGATGCCCCCTGTCAGCACACAGGCCAGACCTCACAGGGCCAGGCAGGTGAACCTCCTAACAGGTGACAGTGGCAGATGTCAGGCCTTTCTGGCTTTATGCATTTGCCCAGTGCCTTGAGATGTGATTAATTGGATGTCTGCTGCAAGAAGCATTGCTCTAAGGACAGACACAATGAGTCCAAGGGTTTCACAAATTACATGTTATAGATTCCCAAGTATTTTCTACATTCTCAAAAACTTAGGAATTTACCAGCAAAAATAAATACCCAGCCAGGCGTGATGGCACATGCCTTTAATCCCAGCACTCGGGAGGCAGAGGTAGGAGGATTGACACAAGTTCAAGGTCACCCTGAGACGATATAATGAATTCCTGGTCAGCCTGGGCTAGAGCAAAACCCTACCTCAAAAATAAATAAATAAATAAATAATCTGATTCTTAAAAAGAAAAAAAGAGTGTTCTCTCTACTTGTTTTATTCCTACTTGAGTTATAAATTAACATTTATGCCAATTAATTTGGAGGCATTTGGTTTAGTCTTCACTGTTGTGTATAATTCAGTTTTGATTATTCTCTTTTTCTCTGCCATTGTGCTATTCCAGACACTTACAGTTTTTCATATATGGACTATGCTCCCTAGTCTCCTTCTTTCCTTCCATTCTTTCTTCTCTCTCTCCCTTTCTTACTTCTTTCCCTCCCTTCCTTAGTTCTTTCTTCTCTCCCTCTCTCTTTTCTTCCTTACTTTCTTCTCTTGCAGTGCTAGGAATCAAACCTAGGGCTTCACACACGTCACACATACTAGCCAAGTGTCTACCATTGCCTTATATTCCCAGTCCTCTTTGTATATTCACATGTTGGAAGGGGTAGTAAATAGTTGTTAGTACCACATTTACTTTGAGTCTTTGAAAACAGTCTCATTTGTAGATCTAATGCCTCAAAAGAGTTAGAGGTCCTGAGCTGGAGAGATGGCTTAACGGTGAAGGCACTTACCTGCAAAGCCAAAGGACCCAGGTTCAATTCTCCAGGACTCATGTAAGCCAGGTGCACAAAGGGGTGCACACATCTGGAGTTCATTTGAGGGGGTAGAAGCCCTGGTGTGCCCATTCTCTCCCTCTCTCTACCTGTATATATATATATATATATGTATATATATATATATATATATATATATATATATATATATATATGTATGTGTAAATCAACCTAATAGGACTTCTAATTCTTTTTTAAAATATTTTATTTATTTTTATTTATCAAATATATAAAATATTTTTAAAAAGAATTAGAGGTCCTATTAGGTTGATAATTAACATTATATTTAATATATTGTCAATCTTTATTAATCTATTTTTAAATTCTGCAATCTCTGTGATTTTCATGCTCAGTACTAAATGCTGAACATGTTTAATGATTTGTTGATATTTTGTAAGAAAAAGACCATGCATCTTTATTTATAGTCTGGCCATGATGTGTGAGGTACTTTGAAAACATGTTCCCACCCTCAACCTCCAATCTTAATTGCTAATTAGCATTGCATTCTCCATGTTCAGTGGGATACGGGCAAGGGATACACTCTTCCAGCCAAATGCAGGTGACTAGTACTCTACTGGATCCGCATCTCCTTGGAAAGAAAGTGATGCTCACTGGGATGTAGTTGGGTAATTCCTCCTATCATGGAGATGTAGCCATGAAGAGGACCAGCAGGTCCCCCGTGTCCCTGAGCTGTCTTCCTCTCATGCCAACTGCTACTTTTAAATCTATTCCAAGAAGAAATTATTAAAGGCCTTAAACACCAATAAAATATTAGTACACTAGGGTTTAGAGACTGATAAGATAAATGTTGTTTAGAGAATGATGTCACCATCTCCTTCTCATTCCTAGCCCTGGGCTTAATACACTGTGTTATGGAAAAGGATAGACCCTGTTTATGGATGCTTGAAGCCATATCAGCTCTCCTGTCAGATGCCTAAAGCACCGGATTCACCTGAAATCAGTATGTAACCGCAGCGGTGAGCTTCCGTCACCCTACCTCCATGCAGCGCCATGGGCGGGAGCAGGGGCAGGAGAACAGGAAGCAGTTAGATGTGTGTTTACCCTGTGGTTCAGGGAGCTGGCTGCTGAGTATTTACCCAAGAGAAATAAAACCGTGTCCACAAAAAGACATGTATGCGCATGTTCATGGTTGCTTTATTGATAATGACGATAGCCACAAACTGGAAACCATCCAATGTCCAACACTGGTGAATGGATAAACCAAAGGTCTTTTAGCAGCCGAGTAGAGTACTACACAGCAGTAAAAAGAAAGGAACCAGTGGTAAAGGCAACACTATAAATGAATCCCAAGCTGACCGAGAAAAATGAGACACAAAATACTGCATGCTGAAGGGTCCTTTCTGAAACACAGACCCTTCTGTAACTCTGGAAAACCCAACTAATCCGTAGTGATAAAAACCCAGTAGTAGTTGTGTGAGGCTAAGGCTCATAGGTAGGTGTCTAAAACATCATGGAAACCACTTGGCCCACGACAACGACCCGTATTTGTCTTGACTGCTGATGGTGACCTCACGGGCATTCAGAGTTTCAGCTGCCAGGTTCAGCCAGTCTAGACAGATACAGCTCACTGCGCACGAGCTGAACCTCGAGGCTGGGCCATAAGATTGTCCCCAACACCGACAAGCAGATAAGATTGGAAAAGTGACTGAAAGCAGACATTTCATGGGTGTCTAAAGTAAGTGCACAAAGACATTATCAGAGTATAGGGAAATATATGTACTGCCTAGATTTTATTACATATAAAGTATGCCTTAATCCTTTTTCTGACTCTGGTGCTGGGGAGCAAAGCAGGGTCTCCTAGGCTTTCACTCTGTCATGGAGCTGTTCCCCTACTCTGTCTAGAGTGAAAAACTGTCCATTTTAAAGAGTAGGATCAGGGGCTGGAGAGATGGCTTAGCGGTTAAGGAGCTTGCCTGCGAAGCCTAAGGACCCAGGTTCAATTCTCCAGGTCCCACATAAGCCAGATGCACATGGTGGTGCATGCATCTGGAGTTCATTTGCAGTGGCTGGAGGACCTGGCATGTCCATTCTCTTTCTCTCTCTGTTTCTAATAAATAAGTCTTTAAAAAAAAAAAAGAGTAGAATTAATTTCACAATCAGAATCTCAAATGTTATTTGCAAAAGCATGAAACTGGTACTAAAGTTTATCCATGCAGCATTATTCATCTAGATATCCTTCAGTGAGGAACTTTCTGTAAGGAAAATGGTTCCGTATGCAAAGCGTGGCAGGCAAGAGAAAATGAGACGCCCTGAGGCCCGACGGCTCTCGATACGTGTGTGACTGGCAGAAGGAACGCTGTGGCTGAGGTAGTGGCTCTGGAAGGACACCGAAGAGGTGATAAAACATTTGCAATGGCTAGAAATTCAGCAGGAGTAGTGGCCTTTCATTATACACATTTCTAAAGCCATTTCATCTAAACCAAATAAATGTATTAATTACACAAATTTTAAATGAAGTCAGTAAAATCAATAGACACCTTTCCTTGGGGGTCCTGTAACTAACTCTCTCTCTCTCTCTCTCTCTGTGTGTGTGTGTGTGTGCTTGCAAATAGATAAATAAAATATTTTTTAAATGAAAGATTTAAAAGAAACAAAGTATCTCAGGAAAAGAGAGCATTGAAACAATGTATCACAAACAAATGCTTGGTAACAAAATCACAAGGGGTCACACCATCAGCTCTGGCCAAATGAAAACTGAAAACTGGCTGACCCACCCAGCTCCACCTCCTAAGGCACAGAGGCTTCAAACGCTGGCCCGTCTTTCTAGTCAAGAGTCTCAGGTAGAGCTCTTTAAAGTAAAACCCACTCATCCAGGCCTAGTGCTGGAAGGCAGGGGGGGCTCTTGGGGTTTCCCTGGGCTTCTGTCTTTGCAAAGTCTCTTAGCAGTAAGCTGCCTTTCCCACACTGCCGCGGTCCCCTCGGCCTCGGAGGCGTCCTGCAGGACCACGGCAAACATTCAGCTCCACACCTGCTCTGGGACCCCAGGGTCAGCGGGGCTCCCTGAATAGAATCACAGACGGCTCGCCCTCCCGTGTGAAGGGAAGCCGGGCTGAAAGACATCGTTAAAGAAAAGAAAAGCCTTGGGAAGCTATTGTGCTAAGGCGCTGGCTGCGGAAGGTCTCCAGCCAGAGCAAACCGTGCCAGTTCCTCACAACACCCAAAGCAAGGTCCCCATTAGCATGTCGATGTGTAGAAGGCGTGAACGTGAACCATGGATGCCAGCCCATGCTTGGGCGCTCACGGCCCCTTTTCTCCTCATGCAGCTGTCTCAACAAAAGGCAGTCCTTTGGAGGAACAGTGTGTTCCTCAGAGTTCACAACCAGAAATCTTGCAAAAAATCATTGCCAGAGTTGTGCCCTTGGGAGGGAGGGTGAAGGGTTCCTTTCTACATGTATGTGTGCATGTGAGTGTACATATGTATGTGTGTGTGCAGGTGTGTATGCTCCCGTGTGCAGGCGTGAGGGTGCCAGAGGTTGTGGTTGGCTATCTTCCCTGGAAACTCCTTATTTGTGGGACGAGCTTTCGCACTGAACTTGGAACTCACCTATTCTGCTGGACGAGCTAACCCACAGACTCCAAGGGCTCTCTTGCCTCCTACCTCTCCAGCACTAGGGGGTCAGGTACGTTGGGGATCCAAGCTTGGGTTCTCATGTTTGCAAGGCGAGCACCTACTGACTGAATTCTCTACCCAGCCCTGAAGGGTTCTCCATTAAAAGAAATCAGCAAGTAGTTCCACTGTCTTGGTTCATATGACCATGAAGACAAGGGAAGGAAAAATGTAATAGGCTGGTCTTCATGCAAGGTTTTATTGTCTATCTGCTGTATAAATGTTTATAGGTGAGCACTAAGCGACATTGTTCAGGTTAACTATCAGTTCTGTGGGTACAGGATCTGGAATCTGACCTCTGTGTCATCAGCCATGTTAGGATCTCTGTAAGTGAATATTAAGTAGATACCCTTCATTCCAACTCCAAACTTTAGTAAAACAGCCAACATCCCTGAAAGCTCTTGTTGCCGTCAGGGTCGAGTTATTGGCAGAAATCACCCAACCAAGAGCATCTTTTGGGTTTATTTTGGCTTACAGGCTCAAGAGGAATCTCCATGATGGCAGAGGAAAACAATGGCCTGAGCAAAGGGTGGCATCACCCCCTGGCCAACACAAGATGGACAACAGGAACAGGAGAGTGTGCCCAACACTAGCAAAGGGACACTGGCTATAACACCCATAAGGCCACCCCCAACAATACACTGCCGCCAGGAGGCGTTAGTTACCAAATCTCCATCAGCTGGAAGCCTAGCATTCAGAACACCTAAGTTTATGGGGAACACCTGAATCAAACCACCACATTTTGCCCATGGCCCCCATAAACTGATAACCATCCATGATTTAAAATGCAATGCATTCAGTCCAACTCTAAAAGTCCTCATATTTTTTAACCATTCCTAATGATGTTCAAACATCCCCATAGTCCAAGGTCTTTTAAAAAAAATTTTATTGACAGATTCTGTATTTACAGACAAAAAACCATGAAAGTTTCATCCCCTCCCCATTTCCTCTTCACAACTCTACTCTCCATCATATCCCCTCCCTCTCTCCATTAGTCTCTCTTTTATTTTGATGTCATCATCTTTTTCTCCTACTATGAGGGTCTTGTGAAGGTAATGCTAGGCACTGCTAGGCTGTGGATATCGAGGGCAATTTCTGTCTGGGCAGTTGCATTGTAAGGCGTGGTGACTTTCCTTTGGCTCTTATATTCTTTTTGTTGTTGTTGTTGTTTATTTATTTGACAGCGACAAAGAGAAGGAGGAAGAGGGAGAGAGAGAGAATGTGCGCGCCAGAGCTTCCAGCCTCTGTAAACGAACTCCAGATGCATGCGCCCCCTTGTGCATCTGGCTAACGTGGGTCCTGGGGAATTGAGCCTCGAACCAGGGTCCTTAGGCTTCACAGGCAAGTGCTTAACCACTAAGACATCTCTCCAGCCCGGCTCTTATATTCTTTCCAACACCTCTTCCGCAATGGATCCTGAGCCTTGGAGGGTGTTATAGAGATGTTTCAGTGCTGAGCACTCCTCTGTCACTTCTCAGCACTATGTTACCTTTTGGGTCATCCCAACGGTCACCACCATCTGAAAAGAGAAGCTTCTCTAACCA
The DNA here is from genome assembly GCA_036346955.1 of Dipus sagitta. Taxonomy (NCBI): domain Eukaryota; kingdom Metazoa; phylum Chordata; class Mammalia; order Rodentia; family Dipodidae; genus Dipus; species Dipus sagitta. The sequence goes on from CM070784.1 coordinate 40,724,315, forward strand.
AAAGTGAGAGTAGCATTAATATATGAATATGAACATTACGTGTAGTGCTTTCAGGGCAGATTGGTGAGAATAATAAAATATGCATTTAGCCAGACAAGAGCAGAATTTATACCCCTAAAGCACATGACCTCCCCTGCCATAGGCTTTTGATTAGGTTTTCAGTACCAGGCATGTATTCCCTCTGTTAGAGCAGGCCTCCAGTCCAAGTATATAGCAGTTGGTTTCCCCCAGAGCAGACATGCCACTATTGCAATCTTAAGATGGATACAAATATAAAATGAATTTATCTACCACTGAGGTATCACAGCGACTTCTTTCATTGCCCTAAAAATTCCTGTAGTCTACCTACTCATCATTCCCTTTTCCTTAACACCTGGCTACTGCTCTTTTTTAAGAAAAAAAAATTTTTAATCTAATATTTTATTTATTTATTTACAAGCAGAGAGAGAATAGAAGACAGACAAAGAGAATGGTCATGCCAGGGCCTCCAGCCTCTGCAAATGAACTCCAGATGCATGTGTCACTTTGTGCAACTGGTTTTACATGCGTTCTGGAGGATCAAACCTGGGTCCTTAGGCTTTGCAGGCAGGTGACTTAACTGCTGAGCCACTTGGCTGCTCATTTTTTTACCATCCCCATGAGTTTACATTTTCCACAATGCCATAAAGTTGTATCATAGAATAGATAGTCTTTGAAAATTGGCTTGTTTTACTTAGAATTATTCACTTGCCTTTCCCATATCTTATTTCTTTTTGAAATACTGTTTATTGACAACTTCTGTGCACATAGACAATATAACATGATTATAATCCCTTCCCATGACTCTCCCTTCACCAAATTCCTTCTTTTCAAGTAGCTTCTCTTCTATTTTGATGTCATCTTTTCCCCTTCTATTATGCAGGTCTTTTGCATCAGTTGCTGTGAGGTTGTGAATATCAAGGCCCCTTTGTGTCTGGAAAATGATATTGCAAAGCATTCCTCACCTTATTTTGGCTCTTATGTTCTTTCTACTACCTACTCTGCAATGGTCCCTGATCCTGAGGGTGTGACAGAAATATCTCACTCAGGGGACTGGAGAGATGGGTAAGCAGTTAAGGTACTTGCCTGCAAAACCCAATGACACAAGTTTAATTCCCCTGTACCCACGTAAAGCCAGATGCACAGGGTAGCGCATGCACTGGTTGTTGTTTGCAGTGGCTGGATGCCCTGGCATGCCTATTCTTTCTCTCTCCTTCTTTCTCCCTCCCTCCTTCCTCCCCCTCTATGCTTGAAAATAAATAAATATATATATTTAAAAATTTTTTTAAAGAAATATTTCACTTAGTGCTGAACACACAACTGCTAGTTCTTCTCAACACTTTGATGAGTTTTGAGTCTCCCCAGTGGTCACCACCATATGTAAAGAAGTGCTTATCTAACCAAAAGTAAGAGAAGCATGGATAAATGACCATAAACATAACTATTTAGCTGGAATTTTGGTGGCCATAATATATCAATTTACCCAGACAACAGAAGTAGTTTCCACCTCCCAACCCCCTCACCCCACCCAGCACAGGAGTTATGACATCTCAAGCCATGGGTTTTCCATTAGGTTTCAGTACCAGGCAGGAATTCTTTCTCTTGGAGTGAGCCTTAAGTCCAATCAGAGAGCAGCTGGTTTCCCCCAAAACAGACAAGCCGCCACTGTAGCAATTGGTACATTCGGCCTGAACTGCCAACCATAAATCTTGCAGGGTAGTTAAGACTGTTGATGACTTTTCTCCCCTCAGCAGGCTGCAGAGCGCTTTCCAACATCCTGACAGCTAGTCAACAGGCAAGCTCAGCTCCAGCTTGATTTCTCAGTGACTCTCAAACCAAGCTTGTGGAGTTTTTAGCAATAGGCTCTCACCATCTAGTTCTGATGGGCAACCAAGAGCATTGGCAAAATCCTGTAATTTGGGCGGAGAGCATCTGCAGCCTCCCTGACCAACAATGCACTGGAAGGTATCCCACCCCTGGCACATAAATTTTTCTAATAACCATCTATGGCTTCTGGGAATAACATTATTCACTCTTACAGGCTATTTCTGCCTCTCTCTTTTTCAGAATACATGTTATTAGATAGAGAAGAAGTGTGTTTACATATGGCTTATTCATACATCTTCATGTTTTATTAGCCCTCCTCCAACCCCTGCCTCTTCTCCCTCTCCTGGCCCTACTTAGGCTATTTCACACCCAGTACTCTGCCTCTCTGCTCATATACTATGCCTTCCCCTCAAAGCTTCCCCTCTCCTCCCTCCCCATAGCCCTTTCTAGCTTCCCGGCCTCTACTAATGACTTTTTCTCCAACTCACATACAAATCTAAACATTTGAATACAGGATCCACAAATGAGAGAGAACATGCAGGGTTTGACTTTCTAAGCCTAGGTTATCTCAGTATAATCTTTTCCAGATTCATCCATTTCCTTGAAAAATTCATAATTTCATTTCTTGAATATATTTTATTTATTTATTTATTTATTTGAGAGAAAGAGGCAAAGAGAGAGAGAGAGAAAGAAAGAATAGATGCACCAGGGTCTCCAGCCACTGCAAACAAACTCAAGATGTATGCGCCCCCTTGTTCATCTGGCTTATGTGGGTCATGGAGAATCCAATCAGGATCCTTTAGCTTTGCAGGCAAATGCCTTAACAGCTAAGGCACCTCTCCAGCCCAATAATTTCATTTTTACAGCTGAATAAAACTCTATTGTGTGATGTAACCCATCTTCATTATCCATTCATCAGTTGAAGGGCATCCAATCTGGTTGGATTTCCTAGTTATTGTGAATAGGGCACAATAAACATGGATGAGCAGGTATCTCTATAGTAATGTGTACAGTCCTTAGGGAACATGTCAAGAAGTGGTATACCTGAATCTCCCATATCTCTCCATAGCTTGATATCTCTTTTTAGCACAGAAAATATTTCATTGTCTGGATGAATCAATGTCGATTTATCTACTAACTTAGAGGAGGAAACCTTGATGGTTTCTAGAGTTGGTCTATTATGAACAAAGTTGCTATGAATATCCATGTGCCAATTTATGTGAATGTCAAATTTTAATATATTTTCATAAATACCAAGGGGTATAAATAGTTGGGTCATAGGCTAAGAACATGTAGAGTTTTGTAAACAGTGAACAAACTGTCTTCCACAGAGACTAGACCATTTTACATGCCTGGAAACAGTGAATGAGACTTTGCCTGGTTCCACACTTTCGCTCACATTTGGTGCTGTTCATGTCTGAGAATTCAGCCATTTGATCAGGCTTCTCACATGATGCTGAACGCTTTTCATGTAATCATTTGTCATGCGTATTTTTCCCCCTTTGGTGAGTTGACTATGTGATGGTTTCAATGTGTTTGTGATTAAGCTTTATGCTTGATCCCCAGCTGCAAGAGGTGTTGGGAGGTGGAGGCTGCCTGCCGGGTATGGAGGTATGCCACTGGCGGAGGGCCTTGGGAGATTATAGGCCAGCCACTCCCCACCACCCCAACCAGTGCTGGCTAGCTCACTCCTGCCGCTTCCCCAGACTCACGTCGTCATAAGACGTGACACCCACGGTCTGTTCTTGCCATGCTTTCCCCACCGTGATGAACTTCCCCTTGAGACTTCAAGCCAAAATCAACACTTTCCTTTCATAGGCTGCTTCTGGTCAGCTGTTTTGCAACAAAAACTCTGCGACGAAAGGGACCTGCCACAGTCTATGCAGGAATCTTGCTCATATTTAAATGAGGTGATTTTGTTATTGCTAACTGTTAAAAGTTTGGATATTTTTTTAAAAAAATTTGTTTTGTTTATTTTTATTTATTTGTTTGAGAGTGATAGACAGAGAGAGAAAGAGGCAGATAGAGAGAGAGAATGGGCGCGCCAGGGCCTCCAGCCACTGCAAACGAACTCCAGATGCAGCAGGAGAAGAAATTCTGACCAAAGGCATGATGCTCACACAAGCGCAATAGTGGTGCACAGCCAGGGCACAAAACCAACTGCTCTTGATTTGGCTCACTGATCTGCTCAGTGGAATGGAACCCACAGCTGGAGCTGGGAAACAAGTCACAACCATATCCAAAACTGAGCCTGCTCTCCATTATCAAGCTTCCACCAGTCATGGGCTAGAAGACGGCCTACACCTATTAAATTCTCTCTAAGAAATAATGGTTATCCCATTTATCTTGTGCTTACTTAACTCTCCATCAGAGAATCTGCTTCTCATTTTCAGATACATGCAGATCCTAATACTGAGGTATTATGCCTCAGTTAAAAGACCTTGGATTATGGGGATGTTTGAACATTATTAAGATTGATAAAAACTATGAGGACTTTCAAAATTGGACTGAATGCATTATATTTTAAGTCATGTATGGATATCAATTTATGGGGGGCAGGGATGAAATGTGGTGGTTTGAGTCAGGTGTCCCCCATAAACTTAGGTGTTCTGAATGCTAGATTTCCAGCTGATGGAAATTTGGGAATTAACACCTTCTAGAGGCAGTGTATTGTTGGAGGCAGGTTTATGGGTATTATAGCCAATGTCCTGTGCCAGTGTTTTGGCACACTATCCTATTACTATTATCCACCTTATGTTGGCCAGAGGTGATGTCCACCCTCTACTCATGCCATCATTTTCTCCTGCCATCATGGAGCTTCCCCTCAAGTCTGTAAGCCAAAATACACCCCTTTTCCCCCCAAAAGCTGCTTTTGTTCTGGTGATTTCTGCCAGCTATGTGAACCTGACTACAGCACCTATTATTTTCTAATACTACTTTGTCTTTGTTGCTCTTTATTATTGTTGCTTTATTCATATAGTCTTGAAGTCAGTAAGTCTTGGTCTTCTGGTTTTATTATCTTCCTTCTGTACATTGTTGGCTACTCTAGGTCTTTTGCCCCTCATAATTTTCCAAATCATTTTCTTGATTTACACAAAATAACATTCTTGGTTTTTGATGAGATGGCATTTGTTTTGCCCATCCAGTAGAAAGATCTGATATCTTGACAATGGTGGGTCTTCAAGTCAAGCCCAGAATATCTCTACAATGACTGAGCTCTCTTTTTGATGTATTCTCATCAGTTTATAGTTTTTCTTATGACCATACCTTGCACATGTTTTGTTAGAGTCATACCAAGAATCTAATTTGGGGCAGTATTAATGTAAATAGTAATAAGTAACTTTTCATTTTAAATTCTATTTGTTCCTTGCTGATTTATAAGATATCAACTCACTTTTCTATGTTAACATTGTATCCTTGCTATAATGGCATATTAGTTCTAGAATTTTTTTCTGTGTCTTTTTTTTTTCTTTTGGCAGGGATGGAGTATGTTGTGGTTACCTTCTCATTGCTGTCATAAAGCACCCAACCCAAAGAAGCTAAGGGGAGAATTTTATTTTATTTTATTTTGGCTTACTCGGGAATCTTCATAATGGGAAGGGGAAGCATGGCATGAGCAGTGGCTGGACATCATCTCTGCCACCGCAGATGAAAAACAGCAGCAGGAGAGTAAGCCAAACTCTGGCAAGGGAGAGGTGGCTATAACATCTGTACAGTCACCCCCAACAACACACCTCCTCCAGCAAGACTCCCCCTTCCAAATTGCCTACAGCTGAGAACCAAGCATTCAGAATACATGAGTTTATGGGGGACATCTAACTAAAACAATCACAGGGTACAAATTGAGCAGATTATCTCCATAAATGATCATGTTATCTATGAATAGAGTTAAATTTATGTTTTCCTTTTAAATAAGTATATACTTTATTTATTATTGAGTCTAAACTTGCTATGACTTGTAATATGGCATTGAAAGTAGTGTGGAATGAAATGTACCTGCCATCTGCCTGATACCAACAGACATATTTTGAGTTTCTCACCATTGAGTATGTTAGCCATACTTTTTGCAGATTTCCTTTGTTGACATTTCCCTCGACTGGGAGCTGTCATCATAAATGGATACAGGGTATTGGCAGACCTTTGTCCACATCTATTGTTGTGATCATCTGTTTTTTCTTCTGCAACTGTTGATACAGCAGACTCCATCATTTAATGCTCTGAATGCCAACTAAGCCTTGTATATCTGGGATAAGGTAGTTACAGGGCATGTTTTTACAATATATTTTTATATTCAACTTGATAATTCTTCATTGAGTACTTTTATTATGTTCATGAGAAATTGTAATCTGTAATTTTGTCTTCACATAATGTTTATGTCTAGTTTTGGTTTTAGGGAAATTCTGGTTTCTGGAGAATAAATCAGACAAGGTTATATTTTTTCTATGTTCTGGAAGAGACTATAGAGAAATTTTCTTCCTTAAATGTTTGGTAGAATGAATAAACCCACCTGGGCCTGGACCATCATTTTGGAAGGTTGTTGATTACTGGTTCAATTTCTTCAGTGGATGTAGGTCTGCTCAGATGACCTATTTCTCCTTGAATGGTCTTTGGTAGTTTGTGAATTTCAAGAGACTAACTCATTTCATACAGTATCAAGTATGTGCATCAAGGGAGGCTGATAGTTCCTTTGTTGTCTGTGTAATTATCCATGTAATAGCATCAGTGTTACAAATGCCACTTTCAGAACATCTTCTGATATTTGCAATCTGTGTATACTCTTTCTTTCTTAAAAAATACATTTCTTGTTTGATCTTTTAAATATTTTATTTTCTTATTTGAGAGAGAGAGAGAAAGAAAGAAAGAAGGAAAGAGAGAGAGAATGGGCATGCCAGGGCCTCTAGCCACTGCAAATGAACTCTGAACTCCAGATGCATGTGCCACCATGCGCATCTAGTACAACCAGCTTATGTGGGTACCAGGGAATCAAACCTGGGTCCTTAAGCATCACAGGCAAGCATTTAAACCACTAAGCTATCTCTCTAGTCCTGTGTATTCTCTTTTTCTTAGCCTGGCTAGAGGCTTATCCATTTCACTGGTTTTCAGAGAAACTTTTTTTTGTTACATTGATTTTCTATTGTAAGCTTCATCAGTTTCTCCTATTTTTGTATGATCTACCTAATTTGGATGTAGCATGCATACTCTGATTTTTCTAGTTTCTTCTGATGGAAGCTTATATGATGGATGGTAGACCTTTTTTCTAATGCAAGCATTTAGTGCTAGAGATCTTCCTCCAGATGCCTGCACTGTAGCACATAAATTTTGAGACCTTGTATTTTTATTATTTATTTATTTAAGAGACAGAGAGAGAGAGAGATACAGAAATAGGCAGGTAGAGAGAGTAAGAATGGGTGCGCCAGGGCCTCCAGCCACTGCAAACGAACTCCAGATGTGTGTGCCCCCTTGTACATCTGTTTTACGTGGGTCCTGGGGAATTGAACCTGGGTCCTTTGGCTTTGCAGGCAAATGCCTTAACCACTGAGCCATCTCTCCAGCCCGAGACATTTTGTTTTTATTTTCATTTAGTTCAAAATATGTTGAAATTCCTCCTGAGATTTTCTTGTTGATCTAAATGTTTTTCAGAAGTGTGCTACATAATCTCTAAGTGTTTTGGGATGTTCCTAATTATGCTGCTGCTTTCTAGTTTAACCATTGTGATCTGAAAGCAGATATTGTCTGATTTTGTCCTTTTTAACTTAGTTTTATCCACCAGAATATGGTCTGCCTAAATGAATGTTCCATGAAAGCTTGAGAAAAATATATTCTGCTATTATTGGATGTTTCATCTATATATGTGAAATATGTCAACGTGTTTGATGACACTATTGAGTTCAACTGTTTTGCCCTCTTTAAAACATCTTCTTTGTTTTTCAGTTTTGGAAGTTTCTATGGACTTATTCTTAAGCTCATGATACAATCTTTAGTGGGATACAGTCTACTAATGAGCCCATCGATGGCGTTCGTCATTTGTACAACTTATTTTTTTAATCCTCAGTGTTTCTTTCTGAATCTTTCATTTTTTTCTCCCCTTTTTCCTCATGTTGCACACAGCTAAGCATATATTTATCATAGTTATTTTTCTTTCAACCATAGGCTTGTTCATTGCAATTCTTGACATTTTTTTTCTTTTATAAAATATATGTATTTAGTTATTGAAGGAGGGAGGAAGAGAGAGAGAGAATGAATGAGCACACCAGTGTCTCTTGCTGCTACAAACTCCAGATGTATGCACCACTTTATTCATCTGGCTTTACATAGGTAATGGGCAATTGAGCTCATGCTGGCAGGATTTGCAAGTAAGCACCTTTGTTTGCTGAGCCATCTCTTCAGCCCCTATTCTTTTGAGAGATAGGTACTTCCCGTGTTTTCCAGGCTGACCTAAACTCTGGGCTCTAACCATCCTTCTGCCTAGTTTCCCAAGTCACCGAGTCTACAAGAATTCAATATCCCACCTGGATTCTGTATGATTCACGCCTGTGCTATTAATGCTTATCTCTTCAAAGTCTTTGTCTTTTAGAATACCTTATAGTTTGTGTAAGGACAGACATGTTGTACTTGGGTGAGAGGAACTGAAGGACAGAGGCCATTGTCAGGTAGCTGTATGCTGTGGGGAGATGAGGGGTGCTCTCACAGATCTTGATCTTTTAGTGAGCCTGTGTCACTGGGTGAACTTTACACATGATTCTATAGACTACCCATCCTTAGAAGACAGGATAGCTCAAGGAAGATGGGATTGTATATTTCTTTCTCCTAATTAGATTAAACTCTCATAAAACTCCTATGTTTGGCCTCTGAACCCCTTCTCTAACCAGAAGCATTATAGGGGTCTCTTCAAATTCCCTGTGAGGATCTGGTAGGGTTTATGGAAGTGACACTCACAGAAGTATGTCAGCCATGACACCCTTGCACACCTGGGTACCCTAGGGTTTATAATTCAGATTTCTCTCTGGAGATACTCCAGTATTTGTTAATTCTATTGAGGGTTTGCTGCACAGAAATTGGTTTCCTCTGTGAGTTGTTCTCTATTACCTCACTTCTGTGACAACTCTAAGAAGGGTCGTTGACATTTCAGTTTGCTCAGGGCTTGGTCATTGTTGGGATGGAGTGCTATTCTTGTCTTTTTATCATGAAGCCATCAGCTCTCAGATAATGAAGGTCCAAGCAGTTTTGTTTGCCTACTGTCCCTAAAAGAGAAACTATCGCTTCCACAGTCTACAAGGCAGAGTCAAACGCAAACGACATGACTCAAAAGGAAAGAAAAGTAGACAGCCTGCTCCCAGGAGTTCCCCTGAATCTCAGCAAGGCACCATATGAGGGCAGTGACCTTGTCTTACAGGAATAGGCAAGTGTGTTCACAGACAACATACCGAGAGTATAAAGGGGCAAATGATTGAAAAATAGATCCCCCTTGACCCCTGAGACTAACCACACTGGTTCTCTTCTTTAGAGGAAACACTATTCCCCATTCCTTGGGTCTCCTTAAAAATAGATCTTTAGAAGAGATGTCAAGTAAAAATGAAATACAGTTTAGGGGAGCATATTCCTACAGAATTTTAGAATTGAGAAACTTGTTTTAGTCATTCATTGACAGCCTCCCTCAGTATGGACTGTTCTTGTATAAAACACTCTAAAGATAGAGAAACCCTTTCCAATCTCAGATAAGTTCATTCTACCCAGCTTCAAATTTGAAATGATACAGGACTTTCAGTTTATTTTTGAACTTAAAATCTGATACTCTGTTCCTCTTAGGTATACATGCACACTTTGACTTCTAAGTCCAAGAAAGTCAAAATCAAAGCCAAAAAAAAAAAAAAAACAAGTGGTCAAATGACTTTTATCTAAGATGGTGCTTAAAATATTGAAAATCTTTATATCTTCACCTAGTTTCATATCTCACCTAGTCTGTTTTGTTTTGTTTCCTCAGGTAGGGTCTCACTTTAGCTCAGGCTGACCAGGAATTCACTATGTAGTCTCAGGGTGGCCTCAAACTCATAGCCATCCTCCTACCTCTGCCTCCCGAGTGCTGGGATTGAAGGCGTGCGCCACCACGCCTGGCTTATCCAGTCTGTTTTTATTCCTTTCCAAGGAATGCATGTATTCCAGGAATTCAGTGCTGTATGTTTCTTCTGGGAATGATTAAACTCACATTCAACACACTAAAAAAACTTCTGACATGGTTGTTCATCAGAAAAAAAAGAAAAGGAAAGAACAGAAACCTGCTTTTCCTGTTGATGTGCCAGAGGATGAGCAGCCTGTGGTGGGAACAGGGGCACTGCAGAGGCATTTACGATGAGCAGTGTTGGAAGTCAACATACGCTGCAAGGATGGCATACCTAGAGGCTTTCTCCAATTTCATTTTTTTTTTGAGGGGGGAGGAGCGGCTACCAAAACTTTTGTTTGAACTTGAGCTAACAAATTTTGAAAATCTAGTAAAATAGGATCTGGGCTCCTGATGTCAAGATTTGGCTGAGGCACAGAAGACAAGCAAGAATAAAGAGCCGAGGAGTGTGGCTGGGTTCGCGGCATGAATCTATACCAGCAAGCACATTTGTGGAGTTTGCGAGTTCTGCCGTGTCTCGGAACCACTGTGTCATCTTACCACAACAAAAGGCAAACGAAAATGTAAGTTATTTCATGTGTCCTCAAATCAGCTGATGTCTGATGCGCTGACTGAGCCCGGAGCCTGGGCCGCCATTCCCGTTCCTGGTGACGGCGGAGGCACCCAGCACCCAGTCTGGGTCTCCACAGAGCCTGAGCAACCTGCATGCAAGGCCCTCTCTGTGTGTAAACACACGTGTGTGCACGCACGCGGGGGCCACACGTGGACCGTGGGGGTCTCCTATGGCACCTCACCTGACGTTTGAGGTCAGATCTCTTGCTGTACTAGAGCTCACCAAATCTACTGGACTAGCTAGCCATGGGGAGCATGAGGGATTCTTCGTCTCGGCCTCCCTGGTGGTGGGGTCACAGGAATGCACAGCCATGCCTGGTATTGCTAGGTGGTACATGAGAAGCACTTCAGCCACTCTACCATCTCCTCAGTCCTCCCAGGGTTTTTGTTTTAAGTTCAGAAAGATTTTATTATGGAGTATTACAGAGCTTAAGAGAAGGAAAGAAGGCAGCACTCCTATAAAACAGGAGGGGGCCCAAGTAGGTAATCCCTTACCAGTTTCAAATTTAACATAGTGTGATAGGTAAGGTGTTGCAAACTTGATCTGTTTAGTAATCCACAGAAATCTCTTTTGTGTTGGTCTCTGAGGTTGCTTCCAGGAAGCATCAACTAAAGGAGGAAGTCATTCCCCCAGAGTGAGCCCTTCCCCCAGAGCAGCCCCCCCCCCCCCTGCTCAGACAGGGACTTTATATAAGGAAGCTCTGGGTGAGGAGAGCCCCTTCCTTCCTTCCACTCAGCTGCTGTTTGCTGCCTTCCAGCGTGGACTGAAGATCAGCATCAACTGAAGACCTACTCCAGTGAGGCTCTACCTCCCAAAAGTCCAACAACGTTCCCAAATTGCCACCAATTTAGAATTGGCTCCCCAGCTAAGGACCAAGTACTGAAAACACACAAACCACCACCGTGTCCCAGTAGGATGTTCCACAAACAGTCTTTATAACTTACGCTAGTGTTGCGTTGTCTGCCTGAAAAAACTCCACTGCCTCCTCGAGGGACTGTCTTCAAGAAGTTCTGTTTCTGGGGACTGGATGGCAATCACATCACATTGGAAGATGTCCTAACCAATCTCTCTCTCTCTGTCTCTCTCTCTGTGCCTCTTTCTCCCTCTGTCTGTCGCTCTCAAATAAATAACTAAAAATATAAACTTTTCTTAAAATTCTGCTTCATAGAAATAACATAGATAGCACCCTGAAGTCTCTGTAGACAATCTTCTTTTGGGGTACCCATAGAAGAAATTCCTGTGTTGCCTTAAAAATCAAATTTAGCTTTAATTTTTGTTTATATTTTAATATCTACTCAGTATGTCTTGTGTCATTGATTAAAAATATGGTTCCGTGACAGATCTGTGATCTTTTCTTGGTAAACGTGGGGGATTGCATCCTGTGTAGTTTCTCAAACTCACCTCTGCCTTCATTTTATGTTCTACTGCAGTGTTTCCTGGTTGTCCTCTCTAATTTTCCCCTTATTTTTTTTATAAAGTACTTTAAGTTATTATTTGGAACATATGGAGGAAAAACAATCCTCACAAGCTCAAAATGTCAGCAGTGTCCCAATGTGCTAAAGAAACATTGATTATTCTAATTACTAGATTCACAAAAAGTGGGTTGCCACCCAATGCCACAAAAAATGGCCACAGTAAAAGGTTTCTGAAGTTCAAAGTCAGACATGTAATGAATTGAACCTCTTTAGAGCAAGCAGCACTTGCTCATGCTGCACTGTGCAACTCCACCAAAGCCGTGGTTCTGAACATACAACATCAGCACTTCACACTGCACGGGACAGCAAATGATGCTGCTTAAAATACCTCAGTTCAAAGCCAAGACCGTTGTACGTGGCTTATGACTCCTACAGCTGATGGCAGCCCCCTGCTCCTGAACTGTATAAACATTGCATAAGAGCTCAGAAGTGGTAGAACCCCACACCCACTCCCTGGGTCCCCTATTCACACCACTAAGACACCGCACATGAGCTCAGAGGTGATGGGATCCTTGCATCTCCTCCCCAGACATCCCCGACAATGCATGGATTCCCCACAGGAGTCGAGAGGTTGGACAACCCAACATAAGGCCTCACACTGCACCACTTGGACTGCACACATTACTTCAGAGGTTAGAAACCTCACTCATCCACTCTCCAACCAGCCCATCAAATGTCTCACACTCCTGCCTGTGAGCTAAGAGGTTGGATGGCCTCCATTCCTGCTCCTCAGCTCAGCGTGATCCACTACTAGGATGTGCGACCACCTGCTCCCTGGCTTTGTCCTGCCACAACATGCCAACTCCCCACATGAGCTTAGAGGTTATATGACCCTGTGCCAGCACCCTGACCACTAGACACCATGTGGTTTCTGCACATGAGTTCAGAAGTGCAACTTCCCTGGCTCTTCAGCCACCTTGCTGCACAGACATCGCACGTGAGCTGAGAAGTTATACAACCTGTTATACAATCTGCTCTATGGCTTCCCCTATCACATGATATGGAGTAAGAGGTCTTGAGATCCCTGAGCATGCTCTCTGCCCCCCGCCCCGCTGCACCATAAGGACTCTGCATATGAGGTCAGGGGTCGTGTTACACCTGCACCCGCTCCTCCTGCCCCCCACCCACTACACACAGACTCCATATGTGAAGACTGAAGACATGCAACCTCAATGCTTCCTTCTTCAGACCACCCTTACACTGTGAAGACCCCCAGCATAAGGTCAGACACTGTGTGACACCTGCATTATCTCCCAGGATCTGCCTCACTACAACATGCAAAACCTACACGTGAGATCAGAGTTTGTACCACCCCTGCGCCCTTTCCCAGACCTCTCACTGCACTGCAGACTCTGCCTGTGAGTCCAAAATGCCCTGAAATCCCACACCTACCCTAGCTGAGCTGAGATCATCTCAAATCACAGATCAGCTCCCAGTGTCTCTATGACTGAGGTTCAAGTAGCACCAAGCTAAGCCAAGAATGGATACCTTGAGGGAACACGAACACCAACACACATGCTTGCTCAAAAGAGATGTGCCAGAAAGACTAATGAATGAACTGTCTCCTGATGCACCAGTCCCAGCAAAAACACAAGTAACAGGAAAAGTTACAAAATATATCCTCCCAAAGTTATCAATTCCATAGTAATGACTCCCAATGAGAGCAACTTAGATGACATTCCAGACAAAATATTCCAAAGTATGATTACAAATATGTTTAAAGAATTCATCAGGGGCTGGAGAGATAACTTAGCGGTTAAGCATTTGCCTATAAAGACCAAGGACTCCAGTTCAATGCTCGACTCCCCAGGACCCATGTAAGCCAGATGCACAAGGTGGTGGCGCATGCATCTGGAGTTCATCTGCAGTGGCCAGAGGCCCTGGCGCGCCCATTCTCTCCCTCCCTCTCTCTCTCTCTCTCTCTTTCTGCCTGTTTCTGTGTCTGTCTGTCGCTCTCAAATAAATAAATAAAAATTAACAAAAAAATTTTTAAAAAAAGAATTCAAACAGAACACAAGGAAACTCCTGAATGAAATCAAAGTGGAAGCAAACAAATAGCTGAATGAAACAGAGACATAGATTCATAATAAAAAATTAACTTCAAAAATAAGATGGAAATGTTGAAAGAAAACCAAACTGAAACAATGCTGGAAATGAAAATTTCAAGAAGTCAGATGAGACAACGTGTATAAAGCATCGTGTGGAGGACAGAATATCAAGGTTGATGACACACCCAACCAGAAACAGTTTATGGGAGGAAAGAGCTTATTTCAAGCTTACAAATTCCAGGGGAACACCATCAATGGCAGAAGACACTGGCTCACGTCCATTTATCAAGCAGAGAAGCATCACCAAAACAGCCAGCAAACACCAACCACCAGAGCTCCAACTCCTCTACACACACCTTAGCGCTGGAATTAAGATCCACCCCAGTGACATAGCTCTCCTCCCACCCACTGCACCACATTACTTCATAGGTTAGAAAGAAAACTCACTCATGCACTCACCAGCCAGCCATCAAATATCTCATACTCCCGAGCGTGAGCTCAGAGGTTGTATAACCCCCGTTCTCACTCTCCGACCTCCACCCACTGGAGACTCAAGTAGCAAGCCTGAGTCTCTGGGGCCACACAAGGAACGACAAGAAGGTAGAGAGACGCGGTCACTCAATCAAAGATAAATATATTTAGAAAACATATGAATGGGATACAAGGCATTGTGACACCATAAATAAAGCAAATATAAAACTTACAAGCATAGAAGGACTATTCTATGAAAAGGCAAAGAAAACTTTTTTTGTTTGTTTGTTTGTTTGTTTTTTCGAGGTAGGGTCTCACTCTAGTCCAGGCTGACCTGTAATTCACTATGTAGTCTCAGGGTGACCTCGAACTCATGGCGATCTTCCTACCTCTGCCTCATGAGTGTTGGGATTAAAGGTGTGTGCCATAACACCCCCTAAGAAAACATTTTTAATAAAGCAATAGAAAAATCCAGACACACGAAGCATACAGAACACAACCAGACAACACAAGACAAGAAACAACCCACAGCATATTATAGTCACCACATTAAACATACAGAACAAAATATTGAAAACTGCATGGGAGGGATATGCAGATGGTTTGGTGATTAAAACCACCAAACTGTGCAATCCTAATGACTGGAGTTCACATTCCTCAAACCTGTGTAGACTGGATGAAGTGGCATCCACAGCTATAATTACTGCATGTCTAAGGGCAGGATGGGAAGCAGAGCCAAGATACGAGAATCCTGAAAGCCTGTGGGACCTCTAGCCTGGCATATGCAGCAGCAAACAAGAACAGACACCTTGTATCAAACGAGGCAGTGACTGCTATGCCAAGGTTGCATGTGCATACACACACACACACACATCAGAAAGAAATAAGAAAGATGATAGATGATAGAAAGGAAGGAAGGAAGGAAGGAAGGAAGGAAGGAAGGAAGGAAGGAAGGAAGGAAGGAAGAAAGAAAGAAAGAGGAGGAAGAAGTGACAGAAGGAAAAGAAAAGAAGATATGAGACAGAAGGGCAAAATCACATATAAAGCAGTCCCGTCAGAATACAGTTGACTTTTTAATCAAACACTAAAAGACAGAAGGACTTGTAATGATGTATTTCAGTTCTGAAAGACCACAGATACTAAGCACAACTATCTATCATCTGGAGGAGAAATAAAAACTTTCCATGTTGAAGGCAGAATAAAGGCAGATAACATTGTCATTCTACTGAGGATACAGAAAGAAATATGTTAGATGAAAGAGAAGGATAAACATACAAAAGCGGCTACAGGGAAAAAAAGTAACCAATGCTAGAATAGTTTTTAAGCAAATGAAGACCAAGAAAACATCAAACTCCACAAAATCGTCAAAATGATAGTTATTAATATACACATTTTAACAAATCTGAATATTAATGGTTCCAATACTTAACTAAAAGCCACGGATTAGCAGACTGGATTCGAAAACAGAGTGCATGTTTTTGCTACCTTCAAGAAATGTACCTTATCATCACTGAGAGACACTACCTTAATGTAAAACAATAGAAAAAGGATATTCCAAGCAAATGGAACCAATAAACAAATAGGCATCACTTTTATAATTTTTGATAAACTTTAAACAAAAGTTTTTCAGAAAAGGTAAAGAAGGCCAATTCATCTTGATTAAGGAAGCAGCCTATCAGGAGGAAACTTCAATTCCAAGCATATACCCACTGAACACCACAGGACCCAACTTTATAAAACAAATACTATTAGATATAAAGTCACAGATGAAACCCAACCAGTAGGTGACTTTGGTATCCTATTGTCACCAACAGACAGGTCCAGATCAATGAGTAAATAAATAAATAGACAATAGAGAGAAATGAAAGGTAAGATGGACTTAGCAGACATCTATGGAACATTCTACTTGCTCAAATAATGCAAAGTTCTTCACACCAGTCCATGGGACACATCTAAAACAGATCACATATTGGGAAACAAAGCAAGTCTCAAAAAATATAAGAAAATGGAAATTTTTTTGCCTAGAAAGTTTTTAATTTATTTATTTTTCTGGTGAACCAATGAGTTTATGGGAGGGTCACTTACAAAGGATGGAGAGGGGTTATTATTTTTATTTATTTATTTATTTGAGAGCAACAGACAGAGAGAGAAAGAGCCAGAGAGAGAGAGAGACACAGAGAAAATGGGCACGCTAGCTCCTCCAGCCACTGCAAACGAACTCCAGACGCGTGCACCCCCTTGTGCATCTGGCTAACGTGGGTTCTGGGGAGTTGAGCCTCAAACCGGGGTCCTTAGGCTTCACAGGCAAGTGCTTAACGGCTAAGCCATCTCTTCAGCCCAAGAGAGGGGTTATTTATAGGAATGAGATGCTCCCAAACATATGAATGTGGAGCCCCCAAAGCAGTCACTTTGTTGGGACTTCCTGTGTCAAAAGTCTTCCTTGGATGTTCCTCCCTCAGCCTCAAGGTGAGGGCTTATTTACAGAGCGTGGGGACCCCAGAGCAGCCGCATCATTGGAAGTAGCATTCTACCCTGAATGAATGATGAGGCAACTCCCTGTGACCACTTCTAGAAGCTGCTTGTCCCTGTCCTTGAGTGTGAGACCACCGAGCAGCCCTCCAGTGGGGCTCCCTGTGTTAGTATTACCCTTGTGGATGCTCCTCCCTAGGAGGGTTTACTTACAGATCACGAGGCCCTAAAGCATCACTTCAGGGGCCTGTCTGTGTTAGGATTACCCCCACAGATGCTCCTCCCTCACTCTTGGGGTAAGGGCTTACTTATGGAGCATGAGATTCCAGGGACACCACCTCAACACTGTTCATTGTTTTTTTTTTTTAATTATTAAATAGAAACTTTGCATGGACTCGTCATGTGTTGGTACCATCCTTTCCCTCCTCCCTGCCTCCACTCCACTGAGGGCCCTCCTCACTGAGATTGCTGGTATTCACCATAGGGTTGTGAGTTATGAGTTATGAAAGCATCGGTCAGTCATTGTTGTGGGAGCAATGTCTCTGGATATTCCCTTCCACCCTGTGCCTTTTACAATCTGTCAGCCCCTCTTCTGCAAAATTCTCTGAGCTGTTGTGGGTGTTTTAAGTCTGCTTTAGTGTTGAGCTCTCAGCAGCTTCTGGATTTCTGCTTTGGTACATCTTGAGTATTCTGTGTCTGTCTCCATCAACCCTGGCACAGGTTGTCAGGAAAATATTTTTTTTTTTGCATTCTATTTGACCACACAGGCAAAAAATTCTCAGTAAGATACTTGCAAACATAATTCAAAATTATATCAAAAAGAGCATTCACCATGACCTACTTGGTTTAATTCCAGTGACCCAAGAATGGTTCAGTGTGCATAAAGGTAATTCGTCACATAATTAGATTCAAAGACAGAAATCACATCATCATCACATATACAGAAAAGGCCCTTGGCAAAATCCAGCATCCCTTTGTAATAACCATCCTAGAGAGACTATGGTTGGAGGGAACCCAACTCAAACAATAAAGGCTGCATAGAAAATACATGTGCAGGGCAGCCTCACGCTAAATGGAGAAAAACTCAAAGCATTTCAACTAGACCAGGTGTTTACTCTCTCCATCTCTATTTAAATATATTGCCTGAATCTTAGCTAGGTAAATATATCAAGGGAAGGAAACGAAAGGGATACAAGTAAAAAAGGAAAAGTCATAGTGTCCTTATTTGCAGATGCTGTGATTCTATACATAAGAGACTCTAAACACTCTGCCAGAAGGTTCTAGAGATGATAAGCCCAATCAATGTCATGGCAAGATACAAAATGAATATAAAAATACCACTAGCATTAATACTGAGAAAGAAATCAGGGAAACTATTTTATTCACAATAGCCTAAACAATAACAAAATAAACCTAACCAAGAAGTGAAAGAACTCTGTAATGAAAAATTTATCACACTTAAGAACAATTTCAGAAGGCACTAGATGATGGGAAGACCTTCCATTCTCTTGGATCAGAAGAATTAATATTGTGCAAATGGGCATCCTACCAAAAGCAATCTACAGATTCAATGCAATTACAAACAAAACTCTAGTACCCTTCTTCACAGAAATTGAAAAACTATAGTAAGATTCACTTCAAAGCACAACAGACGCCAGATAGCTAACTCCATCCTGAGCACAAGGAATGCTTGAGGTACTGCCAGTCAGATCTGCAATAACAGAAACAGCATGTCACAGGAACAAAAAGAGACACTCAGGTCAATGGAACAGGATAAAGGCCCAAATATTAGTCCACACAACTAACTACACCCACCTGAAGTTTTGAACAAGATTCCATAAATCCACACTGGAGAAAAGACAGCATATTTGACAGGAAACTATATATCTACATAGAAAAGATCAAAACTAGAACCTCAATTCTCACTATGCATGAAAATCAACTCCTAATGGATCAAAGACTTCAATGTAAGACCTGAAACTTTGAGATGACTGAGAAAAATTAGGAAGTACACTATAAGACATAGTCATGGATAAAGACTTTCTGAATGGGAATCCAGTTGCTTAAAAAATAAAGGTATTAATCCACAAACAGGACCTCATGAAATTAAGAAGTTTCTGTACCACAAAAGATGTTATCAATTAAAAAGCAGTCTATAAAATGGGAGAGAATTCTTTGCCAGCTATACATCTAACAGGAGAATAATATCTAGAATATACAAAGCACTCAAAAAAATGCAACATCAAGAAACAAACAACCCAATCAAAAATCAACCCAGAGTTTTCAGAAAAAAAGAAATAATAATGGCTGATAAATGTTCTTTTAATATTTAATTTACTTATTTGAGAGACTGAGAGAAAGAAGCAGATAGAAAGAAAGAGAACGGGCATGCCAGGGCCTCCAGCCACTGCAAACGAACTCCAGACAATGCGCCCCCTTGTACATCTGGCTTACGTGGGTCCTGGGGAATCAAACCAGGGTCCTTATGCTTCACAGGCAAACACCTTGACTGCCAAGCCATTTCCTCAGCCTGCTGATAAATACTTTTTAAAAGTGTTCAACCTCATAAGCCACCAGGAAAATGAAAATCAAAACCACTTTGAGATTCTGTTTCTCCTCAGTCTCAATGGCAATCATGAAGAAAACAGTGGCAGCAAATATTGGTGAGGATGGGGCAGGGGAAGTGTTCTTTATTTACTATTGTTTTTAGTGTAAGCTGCTGCAGCCACAATAGAAAGTAGTGTTTAGGTTTTCAAAGAGCTAAAAATGTAATTACCATATGATCCAGCTATAACACTCCTAGGATATGCCACTCTGTAGTAGGGTTATTACAGAGATCCACACTCACATCCACATTCATTGTTGCTCTGTTCACAACAACTATGAAATGGAATCCGCATAGTTGTCCACCAACTAGTGGCTGAGTAATGAAAATGTGGTGCATACATACATACCATGGAATTGTATTCATCTGTACAGAAAAATGTGGTTCTGAATTTGCAGGAAAATGGATGGAACTGGAAAATGTTATTCTGAGGAAACACAGGCTGAAAAAGACAGTCACATGTTTTTGCTTATGTGCATCCTAGCTTAGAATTTTCAGGTCTGTGTATTTTGCTTCAGGTGTCTGCGGAGATCTGTAAGCTAAAACACTGCGGGGTGGTGTGGCCCAAGGCGGGAGCTGGTGGAATACAGGTGATAGGACATTGCTGATGGTGAGTACTGTATTTGGGATGGGTCAAGCAAGGATGTGGGTGGGATCATTCGAGACGGTTTAGCAAGACTTAGGAGGTAACAAAAAGCTATACTGAACACCTACTACTTTTTAAGCTAATTAAAATACAGTTCATACCCTGTAAATATTGATACCTGTACCTATTAATTAATGCTGCGCCCACCTTTGTTCATAGAAGCAACTGGAGAGAGTTAGAACTTTCTGAAGTGCTGAGAATGTTGAGTGCTGGGTGAGACATTCATCTCACCCCCTTCCAGGCTCAGGGGACATTTCAGGAGAGGAGGCAGAAAGAATGTCAGAGCCCAAGGAAGAGGAGGAGTGCTTTGCAACGCTGACTTCCACACATCAGGTGACCATTGCATCCGCGACGTCACGGTAACTATCACTAACTGTAGAAGACCTGTATATGATTGAGTCCTTCAACATTCCAACATCGACTGTGAAGAGGGAAACGACACCAGAGTAGCAGATGGACTGGCTGGAAGACTCATGGTTCGAGGCACCATGCTCTTTTCCTGCTCAGGACTAGTTGGAAAGTGAAAGGAGGTTGGGAAGGAGGAAAAAGAAAGTGTCTGGAGCTTGATTTCAGTGGCTGAGGCCCTGGCACACCATTTCTCTCTCTCTCTCTCTCTCTCTCTCTCTCTCTCTCTCTCTCTCTCTCACATACACACACACACACACACACAAACACAAACACAGACACACTTTCCCTAAAAAAATAATGGTTTATTTACAGAAAACAGACTTTTAATGCTTTCCTCCCATCATTTCTTGGAACTGAAAATAGGTATATCTTTGTATATGCTATTGTGTTAGATTGAAATTTAAAATTTCTGAGTTATTGATAAAATTTGTAAAAGAAATGTCAAATGAATTTTAATTTGGGGTTGGGACAGACATTCCAATAATTTCTGAAATGGCCCTAACCATACTTCTCACATTTTTAAAAACTTTTTTTTGTTCATTTTTTATTTATTTGAGAACGACAGAGAGAGAGAGAGAGAGAGAGAGAATGGGTGCGCCAGGGCCTCCAGCCACTGCAAACGAACTCCAGACGCATGCGCCCCCTTGTGCATCTGGCTAACGTGGGTCCTGGGGAATCGAGCCTTGAACCGGGGTCCTCAGGCTTCACAGGCAAGTGCCTAACCGCTAAGCCATTTCTCCAGCTCCCTACTTGTGACATTTTTATTGACAATTATCAAAACAAATTATCAGTCAACTCTACAAAGTGGTATCTAGGAGGCAGGGAGTCATTTCCTTCAGTGGCGTAGCCACTGGCAAATCGTTCATATGCAGTATGTAGTCCCCTGCTCGTTTTCATGCAAGCAGCTCCAATTAATTAATTGATTAATCTAATTTGTGGGTCACACAGAAAGACATGAAAACAGAAGGGAGACTAGACGGGAAGAACGGGTTCAGCAAGAATAGTGGGGGGATAAGAAAGTGTAATGGGAGTGAATATGATCAAATTACAGTATGTGCATCTATGAAATTATGTAACAGTATGTATCAATAAACAACCGTCTTACAAGTATGCATGTTTCCCTTGTCTTTTTTGAATATTTATTTATTTAGTAAGAAAGAGAATGGGTACTCCAGGGCCTGTAGCTACTGTAAGGAACGAACTCCAGATGCATGCACCACTATGTGGGTGTTGGGGAATCAAACCCAGGTCCTTAGGCTTTGCCGACAGGTACTTTAACCACTGAGCCATCTCTCCAGCACATTCCTTGTATTTAATAAATAGAAAGTTGTATGTATACGAAAGATTTTTGCCTTAAAATTAAGTTGTCCATGGTTTATTAGTAGTAAATTATTTGCTTTCTTACTTTGTGTACTACCACAGAAAAATTACTCCTGAGAAAAACAGAGTCACCAATGGCAAGCGTTTGAGAAATGCTGCTCTAGTTCACAGCGAGGGTTACAGGATCCAGATGGCGTGGGATTCTGCACACGCTGGGCAACGGCCCCCATCCAGGTGCCGCACACAAAACTGGGGCCCTTGGCTGGATGGAAAGGGAGGGCTGGGGAGGCGCCTGTGCTGGGCGGCCTGCAGCAGGGAGGCTGGTCTGAGCCTCGTTGCTTCTTGCAATACTTCCTGCTAAACCAGGAGATCCCAGACCAGGTAGATGGCCAACTGATCTTGGGGAGAGAGATCGTTGTTTGCGGTGGAGTGGGGGCAGGCTGAGGTAGTGTGAGGAAGAGTCATTTCTCTCGGGGACTTCTCTGGCTGTTTTCCTGCGTGAGGGTGGCAGGGCTGCCTGGGACCAGCGGAGCGATCCAGACACTAGAAAAGTGTTTCAAGCTGCTGCTTGTGTCAAGCTTTCTTTCCAGGGCTTCACCTTGGGCGAGTGGCACTGCCAACGCATGGCATTGGATTTTCTGGCACCCCAGCTGGTTCCCGACGTGGGGAGCGCTGTGTGAGACCCCTTCACTACTCGTGCACTCGTTCAACAAACATTCAGGAACCGGTTGCCAGCTGTGCTACGTCTTGATGGGATCTGAAGGACCCTGGGGCTTGAGTGACACTTGACACAGCAGGCACCCCTGCTGTGCTGGGGGGAGGGGCAGCCTGGCCCCCGCTAGGAGAAGCGGGCCGAGAAGGGGGTGTGCGGGAGGAGAATGACAGGGGCCGCTAAGCCATGGGCGCCTTACCCTCCAGGGCGCAGCCCCACTGCGCTGCCAGGGCTCAGATTTGCTCAGAAAATCACGGCAAAGCGAGGAAGGGGAACCCTGACACAGACTGGCTCTGCTTAGGCTGTCGTCCAAGTTCATGAGGTCCAAGTCCCGAGGAGCTGCGCCGGGGACTTCCCGCTCACAGATTAACTGCGAAGGACACTTGCAGCGCCCGCCCTCCCCGGCGTCTCCAAGAGTCCCGGTCCCGCCGTGGCCACGGCTGTTTTCCCACCGCCTCCTGGGCCCCGTCCGCCTTCGGTACTGGCGGCGAATTCTTCCTCCCTGCACGCATTCTCCTCCTCCCGGCTCCTGGCGATCCCTCCTCCTCCTCCTCCTCCTGCTCGGGCTGGTCCCTCCTCCTCCCGCCCAGCCTCCCCACGCCCCCGGTGGCCGCAGGAGCGAGACGTCTGGGCAGCGGGCGGCGCAGCGCGCAGCAGCCTCCGCCTGGGCAGGGCGTTCCGAGCGCCCCGGCGGCCGCCGCGCACCGGACCCCGTCACGGACCAGCTGGGGGGGACAGCGGCGATGCGAACCTCTGCGACCCCGGGAGCCGCGCTCGCGGTGCTGCTGGCCGCGCTGCTGGCCGCGGGTCGGGCGCTGGAGGAGAAGAGAGGTAAGGGGCTGTCGGGGCCCGGTCCCCTCGGGGCGCACCCCGCCGCGCCGCCCGCGCGCGCCCCTCCTTTCCTGCTTCCTGAAGGCTCCGCCGAAAGCGCCGGGGCGGGCGGGGGCAGTCGGTGGCTGGAACGGGACGTTTCGTTTCGGGACTGGGCGGCCCGAGGACGGGCGAGCGGGAGCCGGGCTGCGGGCGGGGCGGGGGACGGGCGCGCGCGGGCGCCGAGAGCCCCGGCGGTGTCCCGGCGCTGCCAACTTTCTTTGCTCACTTCTCCGCCGTCCCGCGTCCTCGGCGAACGGGGCCAAGCGGAGGAGGCTCCGCGTGTGCGCCCCGCACCGTCGGCGTCACCAGAGGTCGCCCCGCCGCCGGGAGCCCGCAGTTGTGGGGACCCAGAGGGAGCACTCGTGGGAATCTGGGACCTTCTGGGAGAGGAGGTTTTGCAGATCGGAGCCTGCGCACCTCCTCCTTCCGCCCCGGTGCCACTTTTAAGCCTGCACCTTGGCGCTGGCTCTCAAAGCCCGAGTCCCGGCCCAGCCCACAGGTCCCTACAAGCCCTTTCCCAGGGTGTGGGGCTGCGGCGGTGAGCCGGGACTCCCGGGGAGCTCGTCTCTGTCCCGAACCAGCCGGGAAGAGCGAGGAGGGGCGGTGCAAGTGGAGATTCCTTCCGTCTGCTGGGGCGGGGGTTGCTGGGGTGGGGTCTGTACCGCCCCCTGGACGCCGAGCCCAGCCACTCACCAAGGACCTGCCAGGCTAGGTGCCCTGGTCGGGGGGCCAAGGCCTTCTTGCCAGCCTGAAGTTCCCTGTGTCTCCCATGCTGGTGCCTGTGGCCCTGTAGAGTGTTTTGCCAGGTGGCTGCTTCCTGGGGACCCTCGAAGGTGCCCCCTTTCCCTGCAGCTTTTCTGTAACCTCTGGGCTTTGCAATGGACCTGGACCAAGCAGCTCTATAGCTGAGGGCCTTGCACCCGCCGGGCCTCGGGCGCTTCCTGGGCGTGGGCGCGGACTCACCCCCGGAGGGGTGTCCTCCAGGTGGTCCAAAATGAAAATGGGACCCCCCAGGAAACCGTCATTTTGTTGCCCTCAAATCTTCAGTCTTGATTTTTTTTTGGCTTTTTCGAAGAGTTTGACATTTGGCCAACCAAAATATTAAACTTAATTTAAAAAGAAAAAGGATTGATGTCCGTGCTTCACGTGTGCCAACTGTCCAGAAGGAACATGAGCTCAAGTCTGGCTCGGTGAGTGCGGACTTTAGTAAACCCACTTGACACGAGAAACATGCCTTGGAAGGTTTCATTGCACAATTTCAAAACGCGGCGGCTCGGGTTCCAGGAGTCAGGTTCGCACTTGCCGTTGATGTCATAGGCATCGGGGTTAGGGGTGGCGCTGAGTATGCTCGTGTTGGACGTGGAGAAACCCAGGTTCCCAAACTTCCCTGCGCACTGAAATCACTTTGGAATTGAAAACACGGGAGCATTCAACACCCCCACCCGGCATGCCGTTGTCCAACACGTTTGGGTTTCATTGGTCTGGGATGAAAATGGGATTTAAAACAAGCTCTTGGGCAGCCAGGTTTGAGGCTCAGTGGCGCAGAAGAAAGATTAGCAACCCCACAGGAAGATTGCCTGCCGATCTGCACAGCCCTTTTGGAATGTCTGTAGTTTTAAAATAATCTTGCAATCCAGGGCAGAAGGAAAGATCCTGAAGTGCGCTATCCCTGAAGGGGTGGGTCCTTGCAAAGCTCCCTACCGTCCTCCTCCGAAGGGCTCCCCTCCCCCTGACCATGATGCCCAGCACTGGGCCTGCGGCCGGGCTCCTAGGCGAGCTGAGTCCTCTTAGGCAGGCGGGATCTGTGTCTGCCCAAGCATCCCACTCCTAACTTGAAATGAGCTTCTGGGAGCCGCTGCACAGCATCCCCGTTCTCGTTCCAGGACTGGGCCCAGCTCTTTTATGTTACTATTTTGAACACTGCTATTAGTGGTTGAAAATTTGTTCTCTGAAAAATGCTACTTAATTTCTTTGTTTCTATCGTGGTCCGCTTAAAACCAAATGCTCCCTAGTACAATAGCAAGAGGGGGGGGGAAGCCATTCTGTGAAGATAACATTAAAAAGACTAAATTCTAAAGGACAAATTATTGAAATATAAGACAGCCTTTTTGCAAAGGCTGTTAAAGGACTTATTAATTCGATTTAATTTAATTCAGTCAGCTTTGTTCCTGATTGACTTGCTTTAGTGAATGGTATCCCCCTCCCCAGACCCTATACCTATTAAGCTCCACTCAGAGCTTATGTCTTTCAAGGCTCTTTTCCATCTTGTCAGTTCTCACATTAAGTATGTATCTGTAGGGGGACCCCGGTAAATAGAACTGCAGTCCCTCTCCTACCTTGTAGCAGGAGAGCCAGGCCAGGTCAGGTGTGTAAGTGATCAGGATAGATGAGACCAGGGAAAGAGTATGAGACCAGGCTCCTTAAGATGGATCTCTTGCTTAAAGCCTATAACAGATGCCTGGGGGTTCAGTGGTCTGGTCTCCTGCCTAAGGTCCCACAGTGTCAGACAGGACTGCCCTTCATTGAGACGGTTAGGCCGCTCACCCAAGCTGTGGACAGAGTTGGTCCCACCTTTCTGAGCAGCCCCTTGCTCCCCAGGGATGAGAGGCACTCTGGAAGGGAAGCTGCTCTGCAAAGGAGAAGGGCAGGGCCTTTGAGGAAGTGAGCCTGCCCTGCTGCTGTCTGTGAGGAAGAGACTGGGATTCAGAGGGCCAGGGGTTTGTCAAAGAGAATCCAAAGCAGGAATTCTAATGACACCACAAGCGAAGAACTACAGTCCTTTCTCTCAGAGATCAAATCTGGCTCATCTTGTCCCACCAGCTCTGAGTCAAGGTGGAAAATTCACCTTGAAAATCTAAGCTTTGGAGTCTTCATCTTTGAATTCAATGAATACAGGGGTAATCTGAATGGTTTCTACCATTGCTTCCAAAGATGTATAATTCTTTTTTTAGTTTTTGGTGTGTATGTGTGTGGTATATGCACGTGTGTGCAGATAGCTGTGCTTCATGTACAAGTATGTGGAAGTCAGAAGAGGGTGTTGGGTTTCTTTGCTGCCTTACTTCCTTGAGACTGTCTTTCGGTGAACCTGGAGACGGTGTCTTTTTTCAATTAGACGGGCTGAGCAGCAAGCCCCAACAATTGTGCTGTCTCTGCCTCCCTCGGTGCTGGGTTACAAACATGCGCAGCCATGCCCAACTTTTTATAACGCGACTTGGAACTCAGATTCTGTTTCTTATCCACCGAGCTGTCTCCCAAGCACAGGTGTGTAAGTCTTAAACCCACTTATTAAACATTAGTAATTTGTTTTTCAAATGTGGAAAGGAGCTATGTACGTACATAGCCACGGTGGTGGGGCGCAGAGAGCGGACATCACATGACAGCTTCCGGTACTTAATTCTGTAATCTATAACTTTTCGCAAATATATTGTGATTTTGAAAAATAGAGTTGCCAATATCTGTGGTGCTGCCTGATGACCCACAACAGCATCAGCGTGTTTCGAGATGTTTCTAGAAGAAATGTCAGTAAATATGAAGGGCTCTACACGCGTGAAGAAAATGCTATGCTTTTCTTGACTCATCTCCAGGACAATTAGCTAGTTTCAGAAACATTTTTGGAAGAAGTGGCATAGCAATTCTAATATCAAAGGCAGTTGATTGTTATAGGCAGAGTGTCGTCCCAGGCTGGTGCCACGGATCCTGAAATGGAGATGGGATGAGGGTGGAGAGAGCATCCAGCCTGTTAAAGGACACACTACAAAATAATGTGGTGCTCGTCATATGACTTGCTGTGAAGCTGGCGTGTGTGTGTGTGTGTGTATGCAACTTTAACTTAGAAATATTGTGGTGTTATTATTTAAAGTTAGGCTTTACTAACAGGGACATGAGAAAATATCACAGTTGTAGAATTGGTTCACCCATACATTGTTTCAATTTAAGCACAATTTTAACAACTAGATCCTTTTTCTCAGATCCCTAGTGAACTAATTCAATCTTGTTTTCTTTTGTAACTTATGGGCATTAGAAAATATGGTGAGAAGCATTTTTAGTATCAGTTAATTATCCTAGATTTATTCTTGAACCACCAACACCTACCTAATGGTATGCAAATCCTAGTTTGTTCTCCTAGACCATTTCCTTTTGACATCACAGTCTTTCCTTGCCTTCTTTTTTGTTGAAATCACAGCCTTTGTCCAGCATCCAAAGTTTGTCCACCACAAGCATAACCTAGTTAGCTTGAGCTTAAACAAAGGTCCAGGATTCGAGACTTTTTCAAATAATTGGTTTCACTGCAGATTTTACTTTTTTAGAGTCATTTGGTAAAGCATCCTTTCCATTCTTCTTCTTTTTTATTTTTTTTAAATATTTATTTATTTATCTGACAGAGAAAGAGGGAGAGAAAGAGAAAGAGGAGAACGGGTGTGCCAGGGCCTCCAGCCACTGCAAAGGAGCTCCAGATGCGTGTGCCCCCTTGTGCATCTGGCTAACGTGGGTCCTGGGGAACTGAAACTGGGTCCTTTGGCTTTGCAGGCAAACACCTTCAGCACTAAGCCATTCCTCAAGCCATCGTTCTTCTTTTTTGAATGTTTATATGTGGGGGTGGGGGTGTGAGAGAGAGAGAAAGAGAGAAAGGATGCACGTATGTGTGTACGCATGTATGTGGTGTCCAAAGGCCGACAGTGAGTGTCTTCTCAGTCACTCTCCGCCTTATGTCTTTAGACAGGGCCTCTCGCTCACTGCCTGTCTAGCCCAGCTAGTCGGCAAGCCCAGGAATCCTCCTGAGTCTACCTCCCCAGTGCTGGGATTACAGACTCAAGCCAGCATGCCTGCTTTCACATGGGTACTGGGGATCCAAACTTAGGTCTGGATGCTTGTGTTTCAGTGAGCCATCTCCATAGCCCCGGTAAAGCTTCTTTGTATACATTTTAGATGCATGTGCCCAGTCCAGATATCTAGAAACTTCCACAAGTCTGCTGGGAGATGTAGTTGGGGCCAGTGAGTAGTGGATCGTATTTGTGAAACCCTGTTAGGAACTAAATGTTGACTTTGACATTTTAATTTCCAAAAGCACTATCAGTATCAAATGTCTGGCCCTCTTGACTGGCCATATGTGAGATGCATAACATTAGAATAAAGTTTACTCTTGAAATTCTAGCAGTAGGCTTTAGAAAGTAGGATGTGAAAGCTGTTATGGAAGATGGAATCTCTCTCTTTGCTCCAGGTTGTAACTGTGTAACCCACTGTGGTGTATTCTCCAGGTCAGACCCAGAGTCAGCGTGTCTTTTCTACTTATATTGCAACTTCTTATTAACAAGATGCTGGAGTTACAATTTAGGGGTTCATAGCTAGAATGCCTTCTATATTGTGTTAAGCATACCTGCAATTACATAAGACCACTATACATGGACTGACTTAGTAATGGCCCAAGTTAACCGCTAGTGTTTGTCCTTTGAGTATAAGGACATTAATATGGACTATTTTTGCATTTTCACATATGCCAGAATTAATGGTTTGCACTGTTCTACCATATTTTGAGGTCTAAGAATGATTTGAGCTTGGTCCTGGCCTTTTAGTGTTTGAAAGTCATTTGTTAGAAGAGAGAATGGGAGATCATAAGTGTGCAACAGATCATAGAAATAAAATGACAGGAGTCTGTGCAGAATAGAGGAAGTCTGTTCTCCCAGACGAATCCTTGCTCTTAATTCTATGTGGAGAGGAGACTAGGAAGAGCCTTCAAGGAGATACTTGGTTAGATGGTCATTTCCTGGAAAAATAGGCTGGTGAGTATTATAAAAGTGCCAGTGAGAACAAGATCCTGCGGAGCACTGGTCATTCAATGTGGCAGAAAGAGGAGGAATAAATGGCAAGGCTTCGTGCACTCGCACAAGCTCCGTGAAGCTGACCGTGGCATTGGCTCTTCTCCTATGCAAGGTACTCACTGCAGAATCTTAACTAGGAATTGAAAGGAAGTGACCGGTGTTTGAGAAAGATGGCCCCAAGGAGTGTGGGGAGTGGATTTTAGGACAACGGTGACAATGGGAGATGAGTGGCTGTTACAGGTGGAAGACAAGACATGATCATGGAGGACACCGAACAGGTGACCTCAGGGTCTGGTCTAAGGTAGGTATGACTAATCACTGATTAATGTACAGAGTATAAGAAACAGAGAATTCCAGTTCAAGACATTCACTTCCTCCTCAGAAGCCTGAATAGATGCTGAGTCTGCTCTCAGGTGCTAGGGAGTGGGAAATTCCAGGGACGTGTGGAGTCAGATAAGAAGTTAGCGTTTTGGTGTATTGAATTTTAAGGGCTAAGGTGGGAAAGGCTAGGAGGCAGTAGGATCTGTAAGCCTGGAGGTCAGCAGAACAGCGTAGCCTCGCATCATCATTGCACTAGATGTTCCACTGCAGTTAGTGTATTTGACCATTGAACCCTCAACTCCCCCCCCCCCAGCCTCTGTCTCCATCTGCCAGATGCTCACTGTCACCACCAGCACTGACTCAGCCAGGGCTACTGCTGTCTAGACGAATCTAGGCTTCCTTCTACTTAGCCTTCTTATTAGTCACAGTGATCAATGACTGATAAGCGATATATTGTGCATGTAAGCATATTGGAAAACACAATGCTTGAAGAGCCTCGGGTAGCTCACCATTTCTCATTGAAGTCAGCATCAGATTACTCAGTTTCATACACTAGTCATGGAACCCAAGGGAAGAGATAACTGTTTTCTTTTGCTTTAACTTTTTTTTTTAATTTGTAAAAGTGTTGGTATGTTTTTAAATATTTTATTTATTTGCAAGCAGAGAGAAGAGAGAGAGAGAGAAAGAGAAGAGAGACAGGCAGAGAGGATGGACACACCAGGGCCTCCAGCTGTTGCAAACAAACTCCAGATGCATGTGCCACTTTGTGCATCTGGCTTTATATGGGCACTGGGGAATTGAGCCACGGTCGTTAGGCTTTATGGGCAAAGGCCTTAAATGCTGAGCCATCTCTCCAGACAAAAAGTGGTGGTATTTTAACCCCATTACTTTTAATCACTTGAGGAGCTTTCAAACAAGCACATGGCTTCCTGCATCCAAGACCTAGTGAGTCAGTTTCCAGGGGATGAAGTCCAGCCAGACAGCTCCCTGGGTAATTGTATAAGTGAAGAATTGTCTTTTGACTTTATTCTCAGATTCCAATTTCTTACTCACTTCTCCAGCCCTGCAAAATCCAGGAACAGTTTCATATTTTATTAGTAAGTTTCAGAATCACATTTTGTGCCATAATTATCCCACTAAGTGGCTCCTGAAGTGTGGGCCTGGAGCAGCGGCCACAGCCTCTGTGCACCTGGTGGGAAGGGCTCATGCTGGGCCTCCAGGCTGGACTCTCCTTTGAATAAGACCCATAGTCTGCGAGCACAAGCCCTCTAGCGATGCTCAGACTCACACACGACAGAGTGTGAGATCAGCCATCTCTACAGGCATGTGTCGTTTTGCTCTGGATATACCGGAGGAGGGAGAATGGTGCTTGATCTCCAAGGACTCGCATCTTGAAGTGGCCGAGCCAGAAAAACTACATCATGCCCAGTTCCCTGCTGCGAGGAACTGTTTTACAACAGATGTGATTTGGGATTTCCATGAGAGCTCACAAAAGTGACAGATTCTACCTACGAGATAGGGGCATTTTCTCAAACATGGAGCATTTGATTGAGTCTCAAAGACTGAGACTTCTGCTGGCCTCGAGGCAAACAAGAAAGAACATGAGTATGGGCTTCAGCTCCTGCATCCAGCCTTCCACGTCGCCTCGCGCCATGTCCGGAATGCCTGTGGGTAGCAGATGCTGAGGGGTGAGACTTTTCTGCCTGATTTTCTTAAAGAGCTATGAAGAAATTAACATGTCAAAAGCAAAGCAACTGGGAGACGACAAAATTTTACTTTAAAATAAAATGGTAATCTTTTTAAAATAGTAAGAAACTATGAAGGAATTAACTGAAGTCTAGACTGGCATCGCTAACTTTTAAAACTTTCAACACAACAGCATAGTTTCCCCCTAAAACTTGTTATGAATAAACAAAATGATTACTAGTTTACATCCTTTATGAAACTCTTGCAAGAGACAGAAAAGAGAGTCAAAAGTCCACTTAATTGTAGGTAAAACAAATCATTGTTGAATCACACCGAGCTCAAAAAAGAAAAAGCCTCCCAAATTGAGATACTGCTGTCGGTGCATTAGAAAACTCTTTGTTTCCTGATTCATGGGAGAAATTTGTACAGACGTGCCAGTTTATTTGCAGAGGTCATTGGAAACAAATAGATTCACAACAAACAGAGGATAAAATGTGGCTGCTGTCTGCCTGTACGTCAGAGGAAACGTAACGAAAAAGACCACTGTTTATTTTGCAGGTGTTTCTAAGAGAACTTATAAGGGATCTTACTTTTGAAGTGCAAACATGATACACTATGATTTTACTGCTAGGCCCACACATGTGCACACAGGAGGTGGGTGATGTCATGGCTGTTTTAGCAGCTACATTGTCTCATGAATGACGTCATTAAGACCACTTGCAAGAGTTGCTTTCATGTACTCCAGTTTGGAATAAAACTGATACATTGAATATGGTCTCTTTGATATAACAATATGATAATGGTGTGTGAAAAATTTGTTTCCTTGCCATACTGATACCCTTTTCAATATTTAGTTGTCTTGAATTAAAAGAAATGATGTATTGACAGGTGTGTCCTACAATTTCATATCATTGTGAAGCGGTTCAGAGCAATTATTATTATTATTATTATTATTATTATTATTATTTTGGTTTTCCATAGGGTCCCACTCTGGTCCACCCTGACCTGGAATTAACTATGAAGACTCAGGGTGGCCTTGAACTCACAGTGATCCACCTACCTCTGCCTCCTGAGTGCTGAGATTAAAGGCGTGTGCCACCACGCCCGGCTCAGAGCATTTTTTTTAAGAACAATTTTTCAAATGTTAGAAACCTTATGGGTTGGCAGAGATGGTCCAAGGGGTAAAGTTCTTGCAGTGCAAGAGGACTCAGTTCACATCTCAGCACCCACACAAAAGTCTGAGTGTGGCGTGTGTCTGGAATCCCAGTGCTGGGAGGCAGGGATCGGAGTCTTTGGGTCTCACTGGCTAGCTAGCCTAATTGGGTCAGTGAATTCTGGGTTCAGTGAGAGACCCTGTCTCAAAGCATGTGGTGGAAAGTGAGAGAGGAGACACCCAACAGTGACCTTTGTCTTTTGCAAAGCACACCCACACGTGTGCATGTGCGTCCACACACATAAACACACCCACCTACCCACATGCACATGCAAAACTAAGAGCCAGATCTGGTTTTCATAGAGGAGAGAGGACCAAAGAGGGTGCTGGAAGGGGATTATGATCAGCGTATCTTGTGTATATGAAAGAAGGTTGTCAAACAATGCTAAAACCAAAAACTTAAAAGAAGAAAAAAGAAGAAATTGTAAAAAAAAGAAAAAAAAAATCCTGGTTTTATTTGCCAAAAAATACTGAATACAGGAGATTCAGTTCATTGATTGTTCTTCATTGACATGCTTATCTCATCTCTGGCTCATTCTCTTTCCCTATTAATAGCCTCAAAATTGGGCTGAAGAGATGGCTTAATGGTTAAGGCACTTGCCTGTGAAGCCTACGGACCCAGGTTCAATTCTCCAGGTCCCATGTAAGCCAGATGCCCACAGTGATGCATGTGTCTGGAGTTCGTTTGCAGTAGCTCAAGGCCCTGGCATGCCCATTCTCTCTCTCTCTCTCCTTCTTTCTCTTTCTCTCTCTCTCTTTCTCCCCCTCTGTCTCATAAATAAAATAAAACCAAGTTTTAAAAGGCTCAAAATTGTGTTGAGTATGGTTATCTAGATTAACCACTTAAAATTTGTTCTAGTACCATTACAAAAGTCTAATGTCTCAACTAGATTGTTTTCCTGGAGTAGATTTTAGTACAGTCTTAGAAGGATAAACAATGATTTTTTTTTTGAATGATTTCCTACCTATTCTTTTAATCAGAAACAAGACTACAGGGATTCTAATTTCATCTACTTTTTATTAAGTTCAAGAAAATTACAAAAAATCACAATGTGGTTATTGGAGAGTAATTCCATCCCTTATTGGTTGTACATGAGATTGTACTAAATTTAAGAGTCTTCAAAAAAAAATCATGCATCTCAGGTTGGAGAGATGGCTCAGTGGTCAAAGGCACTTGTTTTCAAAGATTGCCAGCCAGGTTTGATTCCCAGTTACCCACAAAAAGCCGGATACACAGAGTAGCATGTGTGTCTAGAGTTTGTGTGCAAGGGTGAGAGGCTCTAGTGTGCCCATTCGCCCTCTCTCTCTCTTGCTCACACACACAAATAAATAAATAAATATATTAAAAACATGTGCATTTCAAAACTTTTTTTTTTTTTTTGGATCTGGTTTGTAGTAAGATTAAGAAAGAACCAGAGTCTTTTCCTATGTTATCTTTAACTGTACAACTTTGTCTTGAGGTATGTGATTTAACAAACTCTGTGTGAATCTTATTTACAAGGGAGATAATGCATTGCCTTCTTTTCTTTCCTTCATTTTCCTCCTATCTCACTTTTTTTCTTTTCATTCTCTTCTTCATGAGCTGTTAAGAATTGGCCTTCACAGAGAAAGATTTGGATAAATGACTATGAAGAAAACTTTGCAAGTAAAAAGCTGACAAATGACTGCAAAATATGTAGCATGATTTTTGAAAGTATCAGACATGTAGTGTTCATGAATATTCTTAGAAGACATGAGCATTATACATATGTCTCATGCCTTAAAAATGAAAATTGGGTTTGTAAGTCATAAATAAGAACACCTTGCATTTGTACAGCTGTTTTCAAATCTGCCTTAGCAGCTGTCTTTCGGGGAGTCTTGCAACCTCACCAAACTCTGATAATGATCCACATTTGAAGGTGAGGGACCTAGACTCAGAGCTATTCTGCAGTCAGCATTTAGGTGCTGGCTGCTTTCCCGTCATGGAGTATTGTCTCCCCAAATTTCTCCTTCTGCCTCCTTTGACGCATTACTGTTTTGACGTTCTATCCAAAGTCCCGCGAGCCAATGGAAAGGTCAGCACAAAGTTCCCTCAAGATCCTGCCGTCTGCCTGTCCCTGATTCCTCACACTTCGCACTGGTTCTCTACACTCTGCCCTGTCTCCTTGTGCTCTGCTCTGATTCTGTTTCCATCTTTTCTTTTGTATGAAGCATTTTCTTAGGAATGAGGCTCTTACATGTTTTACCAGATCGTGAGTTGCAGCGCAATGTAATTGTGAGCCTTGAAAAGATTTACTTAGAAAGTAAAGTGTGACTTTTTACACATTGTGTCATAAGCAGCTACAAATTTTCCAGACTTAAAAATGCTTGCAGAGAAAATGAAGGGAAACCTGACTTTGCAGTTTTGGGGTGGGGGGACTTCGTAATACCTGTGGCAAAATGTGGCACTTCAGGTGCTGAGTCTTTAGAAGTCATTTTTGTGATTTAAAGGAAAACCAACAGTTAAATTCATTAGAGTGTGAGACAGTCTAAAAAGAGAGAAAAAAAATGTGCCCCCCCCCCATGCAGGATGGCTCATTCATACAGAACGCTTTGGGCTAGGAATGAGACTTGTGAGCACTGATTTTTTTTTTAAGTGAAGTTGTTATACACCCCAGATTACTCACTTTCAGGAACTTTATTGGTTGAATAAATGGAATGTGGAATGTGATTTGGGTAGATCTCTCTTCGATTTCAAAATACAGTGTTATTTTCCTTCTTCAAGAAGGAAGGAACTTTTTGTTATTACTTATTCTTAACACAGTGGAAACTTTTCAGCACTCTACAGAAAACCCTCCAAAGCATGTTCACATTTCACAATCATCAAGTGAAACAGAAAAAGTCCCATAAGTCAGCCGAATAAACTGATCTCCAGTGCTTGTCCATATGTCATAGGGAGACAATAGTACGAGGAGACGCTGATCTTTCAGCCCTGGGATGATTAATACCTTGAATAGGCAAATGTTGTTTCCAGTTAATAGAAAACTAATATGTTGATTGTAAGGCAATTTTAGTGATTGCCATAGACATACAAAAATTACTTGGGCAAAAGTTATGTCTTTTTTTCCCTTCACTCACCGAAAGTCTACCTAGCCACGGCTGGACGGGAGGCTGAGCCAGTTGGTGAAGGGCATCATCAGAAGTAGCTGACTAAAAGATTTGCCAGTTTTCACTGCACTGTCAGCACTTAGAGACACTTCCTGTTTAACTTCAGTGTGTTGAGCCTGGTTTAGGGTAGAGACCGTCGAGTGGGGAAGGTCCCAGATGGGCGGAAGACTTGGTGGTTATCTAAGTCCATGTTTCCTCCTGTCATAAAATCCTCTTTAAATTCTTGCTTAAAAAAAAAAAGGAGACTTAGATTTCTTGGGTAATGCCTACTAAATGCTCATAATGTTCAGTTATAAACAATATATTCATCTATATCCAGGATAAGTAGTCATGAACTCATGGTCTGACCCACAGTAAGACGATGAAAATGGAATGCCAAGAGGGGAAGATGTAGTCTTTCTCTTGCAATTTTTCAGGTTTTGTGTGTGTGTATATTTTTCCTATCCTCACTGGATCCTTGGAGAAGAGAATAGAGCAGCATTTACTGGGCCTTATCTTGAGAAGTGGGTGCACGTGTGTGTCTTGCGTTCTCTCAGTCAGTTGAAGAGTGCAGAGGTAGACTGAGATGCAATGGCCAGGAGAGCAGGTATGCCAAATGAACATTTTTAACTTAGTAGTTTAACAGGCTGGGTGACTTCTGAACAGAATTTAAATGTTGAATTTTAATTAAAGGAAAACCTCTGGGAGCCATATAATGTGGTGGCTGAGCTCACAGTACTCTCATGTCATGCTCACAGGATGTTCTGCTAAGTCAAAGGAGGCTCCAGTGAAGTTCCCTTACATGTAGGTGACAATGGTTAATTCCGAGAGATGTGGAAATGAGATGTCAAACATGGCCTCATACCTAGAGAGAGAACAGCTAGATCATTAAGTGTATGACTGCCTGAGGAGCAGCTTGGCACGGCTTGGCAAGCTGCAGTGGACATCGGAGGAAGCGTGCGTGTCTGCAGGTGACCTTCCTTTCAGAAAGAAGGTGGCCCATTCTCTGGGTGTCGTTAGCACCCTCTCCTACTGAGGCATCACGTGGAATGGTGTGCGCTGAGGCTCAGGCAACACGTTTAAGGAGCCTGTGCTGAGGCTGTTCACCGCGGCAGGATCACGGCGCCGAGCGTCGTTGCTCAGCTCATGACCAGGAAAGAAAAGGAAAAAGAAGTGGCAGGGATCTCACTGTGTCCTTCGAGGGTACATTCCCCAATTACCAGTACTTTCCAGTACTTCGAAACTTACCTGTTTAAAGACCCACCATCTCCCAAATATGCCACTCTGGGAACTGCAGTGTTAATCCATGGATCACTGGGGAACCCTTACCAGCCAACCTGTAGCTGGTGTTGGGGTGTGGAGCTGCCCCCCCCCACTCATACCCCAGGAGAGCTTTCATCTGGATCCGGTCTAGGGGCTCGCTCATGCTTCCTATCTCTTCACGGTGTCATGATAATGAGAAGGTCTTCAGGTATCCTTTGGAGCCACAAAAACGCGGTGATTCCATGCCTTCCTGATTGTCATGGCTTTTGACTTTGCAGGATAGTGGAATGATGGTGGATAAATGTACAACAGAGACTTGATACTTCCTCTCAGGAGGATATGAAAGTTATTTTTTCTAATTTTTAAAATATTTACTTTTATTTTTATTTATTTGAGGATAGAAAGAGACAGACAGAGACAGAGAGAGAGGGAGAATGGGTGCACCAGAGCCTTCAGTCACTGCACATGAACTCCAGATGCATGCGCCACCTTGTGCATCTGGCTTACATGGGTTCTGGGGAATTGAACCAGAGTCCTTTGGCTTTGTAGGCAGGCACCTTAACTGCTAAGCCATCTCTCCAGCCCTCTGTGTTTTTTAATTTAAAATTAAATTTATTTGTGCATGTAGTGTGTGTGTGTGTGTGTGCGTGCGCGCATGTTAGGGTCTCTTGCCACTGCAAACAAATGCCTGTCCAGCTTTATATGGGTGACTGAGGAATTGAACCCAGGCCAGCAGGCTTTGAAAGCAAGCACTATTAACCAGTGAGCAATCTCCCCAGCCTCTTAAAGTTATTTTTAACATTGTTTTAAATCTGCAAGTAAAAATAAATTACTTTGTTGCAAGAAACACCGAAAATGGAAAAGCTCACAGCCCGAAGCGGATCCTTTATTTCGTAGACTGGCAACGGCAGAGCTGCTTTAAACAGTGAGAGGGTTACTGGCTTTGTGTTTGCATGGGGGAAAGGCGGTCGCTTCTTTGCACTGCCTGTGCTGGCTGTGGGGGTCTCACAGTGGGCAGAGTTGGTTCCATTTGGAAAGTCCCTGCCACAAAGGAAAGTGACCATTGTGCATAAAAACAACATTTTGGGTGACAAGTCTTTTTATTTTCTTCTAATGTTAACTTTGTAATAAGCTTTCTCCTTCTTCTTCTTCTTCTTCTTCTTCTTCTTCTTCTTCTTCTTCTTCTTCTTCTTCTTCAAATGCTAAAAAGGGGCAGAAAATTCATGGTTAGGAAGGAGGGAGTAAGGTGCTATTTTATGTACCCTTGTATTGTGTATAAGGATTGATTCATTTTCATACCATACTTTGTTTAACTTAATATTTTTATCGTATTTTTCTATGATTATTCTTTAAATGTATTCATTATATTTATCTGCAAGCAGAGAGAGATTGGGCACACTGGGGCCCCTTGCCATTGCAAAAGAACATGGCTGCCTCTACCTGGGAGCTAGGGAATCTAGTCCAGGCCATCAGGCCCCACAAGCAAGCACCCCCCTCCCCCGGCTGCTGAGCCATCTCTTCAGACTTCTCTGATTGGTTTGAAACGTGTTACAATGGGTTTTAGAAAATCATGCCAGCAACAGTCCAGGTCCATGTGTGGCGATGGCAAGTACTTTAGTACTTGGCTTGTTTTGTTGATTCAGGGTCTCAGTGTACTGTCGGGGCTGGTCTTGAATTTGTGATCCTTCAACCTCAGCTTCCTGAATGCTGGGGTTCCACTACCTGATGAGTTTTTATTCTTAAAGCCTTGCAAATTTCAGAAAGTTGCAAAAAGTCTACACGGAGATTCTGGGCACCATTCTTCCACCCTCCGCCGCCGGGGCAGCCAAGGCTTTGTTCCAGTGTTAAGCGAGGCCCAAAGCCTGCTGAGACTATCGAAACCGTGTCTCTCACAGTGCTGTTTGGGAGTATGTGAGGGGAAGTGTTTGGTCTGCAGTCTCTGAAGGCCATGGAAGTATGGGGAGGTGGAGCAGGAAGGCTATAGGACCCAGAGAGGGAGGGAGGGAGGACTACGGAGAGAGGGAAAGTGAGAACGCGGGGAGAGACAGAGGATTCTTGCAGCCATTGGGTGGATTTGCGTGGGCTGAATTGATGCCGTGTTCCCATCGCAAGTGGGTGCATGTGCAGGGTGCCGTCCGCTCCTCCGGCACCCTGTGCTGCTCTGCCTTGCTCTCCTCCCATATTGCAGGTGTGGGTGCTCGAGGAAGGATCGCCGGAAAGCCAGTGCAACTGCATGTCTTGATTTACACCCTGTTGATGCAGATCTGTTAATTTACTGCAGCGTTCCAAAGGCAGCATGCATTTGACATGCATACTTGCCGACATGTATGCTATACTGGAGTAAGTTTTTGGACTATGCGTGACACCCTCGTACTCACATTACCCAATGGAGAAGATGGACAAAGAACCATAGAGAAAGACACAGTCCTATTGGGAAATTCAGAGTCTCAAAGAGGATGTTGGACATCAGAGTCAAGGCAACACCTCTGATCTTTGATGTAAAAAGTTAAAAATCTGAACCCAAAGTGACCCTCCTCTTATTGCTACTGTAATTTACACTTAGCTCATTTAAAATTACTTATACACAGGCTTTGAAGTAAGGTAGAAGCACAATAACATCTCCTGTGTAACTCCCACTCCAGGAAGCTTCATCTGGGCACAGGTTCTAACACATGGGGGGGGAGCACAGGTCACTTTCTGTTTGTCCCCACCCGGGCATCGGACTCCTGTGTGCCCATAGGCAGAAGGATATAGTGGAATGGATAAGAATATAGTCCTGTGAGACAGGAAACCCCCCACTCCCAGTGGCATGGAGATTGCTGATTTTCTGTGGTGACTTCCCGGGGCTTTTTTTTTTTTTTTTTTTTTTTTTTGGTTTTTCGAGGTAGGGTCTCACTCTGGCTCAGACTGACCTGGAATTCACTATGTTGTCTCAGGGTGGCCTTGAACTCACCATGATCCTTGTACCTCTGCCTCCCAAGTGCTGGGATTAAAGGCGTGCACCACTGCGCCGGGCTCCAGACCTTTATTCTTAAAAGTATTGTGTTACACAATTATACAGTGTTTACTATACTAGCAATGGTGGTTTGTTTTAATAGCTTGGTATAATTTGGTACAAACTTAGGTGAATATTTCATTATTTTCAGGTCAGTTTGAATCAGTTGTAAGATATTAAATTCTTACTGCATACCGGAAACTATGGATGACGGGCTATATAGCCAAAAAATTATAATCTCTACCTCTGAGGACCCTAAAATTCAGATCTCAGTTCATTGTATCCCATCCCCAGAAGTAAGAACTGAGTCCAATATGGTTTGTGAGTACCTCAGCACTGAGAGGGAGGGTTGTGACAGGAGGCCTGAGTGGATTTGCCAAGATGAAATGTGTGTCAGGGTGTTAGGCGCGGCCTAGTGCTGCAGAGCCCATCGTCCCTTTTTCCGGGCCTGTGACTCTCCTTGTCGTCTTTGACTAACCATGGGGACGTAGCCTCGTTTTCCTTTGTGAATTCGTGATCAAGGCAACACGAGAGACAGGTTTCAAGCGTCTGTGCTCAGATGGGACCAAAGCAGTCTTGAGACTCTGTTTACTCTCAGCATT
This sequence comes from Dipus sagitta, assembly GCA_036346955.1. Lineage (NCBI taxonomy): Eukaryota > Metazoa > Chordata > Mammalia > Rodentia > Dipodidae > Dipus > Dipus sagitta. The sequence continues at coordinate 40,764,917 of CM070784.1, forward strand.
TCTAGGTTGACATCAATGTTGTTCACCATAAGCATTGTCATAGCAGGTGTCTAATTTCAGTTACAGGTTAAATATTCTGTACCTGAAATGCTTGGCATCGGAAGTATTTCAGATTTTGGAGTTTTTCAGAGTTTGATATTTGCGTAGACTTTACCCATTGGGTACACTTAATCCAAAAATCTGAAATCAGAAAAGACTTTTTAAGCATCATGTTGAAACTTGAAAACTCGTGGATTTAAGATTTTCAAACTGGAGAGAGTTGTTCAACCTTTATCTGTAAATCTGGTTTTCATTGTCAAAGCTAATCTACTTGCCACTAGAAAGATTTTCTTTTATCTGACAAAAATACTTGTTCATGTCAGGGATATAGGTCAGTAGTAGTGTGTTTCATAGCTTGCATAAGGTCAGATTTTGACCCCACCAATACCACCCCAAAAATAAAAATGCAAACTTGTTCCTGCTTGCCTCCAGAGCTCCCCCTTCATTGTGAACGCTTATGCTAAGGTGATATTCCCACACATCCCACACATCTCTGGGAAGGGGTGGGGGTGGAAGCAGCTCAGGATTGCTTTTTTTCTGTGCTGGGGATTGAACCTAGGCCCCTCATTTGCTAGGTAATTGCTCTAACACTAAGATATGTCCCCAGTTGTCCTTTTGTTTTGAGTTAATGCCTCACCAAATTCCCCACACAGAAAAAAAGAATTTCTGAAAAGTTCATTTTGAGAATATATTTTTGAATTTGTACACATTTTTCTTACTAAGCCATTTGGTAGTATAATTAACTTCTCCTTACAATAAAACTACCTTGAGTTGTTACTTTCATCTTAAGGAAAGTAAGAGGAGAAAAGAATTATTTTAAAATATTGTTTACAAATTTGCCAAAAAGTTTTCTTTCCCATAGGTGGCTCAGTCCAGCACTGCTTATTATTGTCTAATGCCTGAGAACAGTTCCTCAAATGTAGTGCTCACTTCTAGTCATCCACACTGGGAAGACAGGTCAGTCATAACTGGAAGTCTGTGGGTAAAATTTTTATTATGTAAAATGTTTGTTCCACAATTGGTGCCTCTCACATGGAGGGCATGGAAATTAGTTTTCTGTAAGAAGAGCCCATCCATTATTAAATTTTGGACACAGCACTGTGATTGAATGAATACCCTCAATATGATGGGAATGCAGAGGGGGAAAAAATAGGCTATTTAATTCAATGCAATGCATTAGGGATGTCAGCAAGGATTTATGTGAATTCCTTGTTGAACACTTAGTTGAGATTTAGTAGCAAAACCAAGCTAGTGAGTGAGGAACCACAGAGATGGCCAAGGGAACAGAAGCCTGGAAAGTCACTCAACAAGTGAGGACATGCAGTGAGGAAAGAGGGACTCATGGGCCATGCATGCTTTTCTGGGGTGGCATGGAGAAGAGGGTTAGGGAAGGTTTGAGAAGACATAGCTGGCTTCAGGTCATGAGACCAAAGAGGAATGCGTGATGCGTGTTCCTCTGCCTCTCCAGGTGTTCAGGGGCCGAGCAGGTGTGTGTGATTGCTGTGGGAGTTTACTTGCAGCAAATCAGAATACAGAAGGTCTCCAAAGATGTGAAAATATAAGTGCTTAAAAAGTAAATCCTGTGCGCGCCGTTCTTGATTCCTCTTTCATGGTGTCCATCAATGCATCAATGCTGCTGGGTCTGCAGTGTGTGCGCAGGTCCGCGTGTTGGCAGTTTGGTGTCCAGCCAGTGGTGTTATTGAACCTTTACGAGGTGGCCTCTAGGAGGTCATTACATCATTGGCTGCATACTCTAATAGGAGAGTGTGAGACCCTCAGCACCCTCCTCACGCCCCTCATCATCTCCGTGAAGTAAGCAACTTCCCTCCAACATGGGTGCCCTGCCATTGCCATCTGTCCCCCCAACACACACACCAGAGCCTAGAAACCATGGGTCCACCTGATCATGGGCTGGAGCACTTAAAACTATGAATCAGAACTAACCCTTTCTCTTTGTAAGCTGGTTATCTCAGGCATTTGTTAAGAAATAAAAGCTCACTGACACATCTATAAACTCTGATGGCAAGTAAATGAGATAATATTTCTAAGCTACTGAAAAATGCAGAGTTGGGAAGAGAATTAGAGGCCTTTGTGGAAGATGCTCTTTAGCGCATACATTCACCTTTATTCCAATGACTCATTAAGCGCAGACACATGACCTTCCTATTCACTCATTACCGATGGTAAGCAAAAATTCAGTTGCCTGCGTGTCCACAGTTTGCAAGCCAGCTGTTTGAACATATGTCTCCGTCTATGAGCCGGATATGTTGTGTCTTCATCCAGCAGGAGCATTGCTCATCAGAACACTTTGCTGTGGGCTTGTCTACATCCATTGCCTTGTGCTTGGAATCTGTCCGTGTGGAGGTCGTAGAAGGATTTCCTACTCCAGTAGATTATGCCTCTGTAGCTAAACTGTTTAGAACCAGACAGAGAACCAGGCCACACGTGTGTTGCATTTCTTCAAGGCCTTGCTAAGCCTGACACCCTTGGCTACAACTCAGAGATAATTAACAATAGAAAAATGAAGTTGGAAGCCTCCCGACATAACTGAAGATGTTTCCATTGCACAGGAGTTTTGTAGGTATGAAATGGGTGTACTGATATAACAGAAGGTGTTTCCATCGCACAGGAGTTTCGGTGGATATGAAATGGGTGTATTAGATCTTTGGACATTGTTTTCTACTTGCTGTTTCAGAGCTGGCTTCAAATATTACATTGTGATATTCAAAAGTGATTTCTAACTTCTTAGTTGGCATCAGTGGCTTACTAAGTAACTGGAAAGACACTTTCTTTGTATTTACTTTTTAGTGTCTACTTAAGTTTTGTGAACCACTGTCTTTTGTGATAACATGTGCATTTCCTCAGAAAAATCTCAGGTTAACATTAGATAGGCAGTAGATGTTTATCTGATCTTGTTTATAGGAGCTTGAGAAATTTTTAACCTTTGTATATAATCTACTCTATTAAGTAGGTGAGAGGTCATTGGACCATTTAGAATTCTACTCTAAATTGGTAAAAAAAAATATTATCAGGTGAAACCTACTGTGTTTATTTCAGAAGACTTGTTACTTATCTAGTAGTAAATCTAGCCATGTGAGAGATGATATGCTGAGTTCTGTTGGGAGCCTCCTTGTGCAGTAACTGGAACTCCCCCAAACTGATTGTCTTTCTCCAGTTTGAAAAGATCATGTGGTACCACTCACAAGACGAGGGGATGCATAGTCAATTGGTGGAATGTGTGTCCATTGAAGACATTTGGCAACAATGCACATTATGGGCCACTGACAACAGGTAGAAGTCACATATTAAGTCGTGAGGTGAGCTTGAGGCTCAGGATGTTCAGCCCAAAACTCCCAACATTGTGCCATATTGAAAGAGGATATTTTTGTGTAATTATGTTCCAAATAAATTTCTAAAATCCTGGCACATCTTTATTCATTGACAAGCATTAATGTGTCACAAAAGAATATATATATATATATATATATATATATATATATATATATATATATAATTTCAGAGCAGTAAATATTTAGATTGCAATGATCCCAAGTCATACATCTTCTTGCTGGTCTTCATTATGCTTCCATTGCACTGCCTAGCAAAGCAGTTCTGTCCATGGCTTTTTCTAAAAACATGTTGTGTATGTGGGATGGGGGCAGGGTATTTTTAAAAATATTTTAATTTTATTTATTATTTATTTGACAGAGAAAGAGGGAGAGAGAGTGAGAAAATGGGCGCACCAGGGCCTCTAGCCACTGCAAATGAACTCCAGACACATGCACTCCCTTGTGCATCTGGCTAACGTGGATCCTGGGGAATTGAACCTGGGTCCTTTGGCCTTGCAGGCAAACGTCTTAACCGCTAAGCCATCCCCTCAGCCCTGGGTATATGTTTTTATAGTACACTTCTGAGAGAAATAATCTTTGTTTTAAAAGCAATTTTAAGGAAGTAATAGATTACAATGGGGCTACTGTTGAGGAAAACTAAACCGTGACTTCACGCAGCATTCAGGCATGATTAGTCCTCCTTATGTAGAAAAGACCAAGAGCTTTCATTCAGGGTCAGATGGATGTGTGGTGGGGCGGAGTTCTGGGCACATGTGTGTGAAGACCAGAGTAGAAGTTCTGGTGTCCTGTTTTATAGCTCAAGCACGTATTTACTTCAGACTGATTCTCTCACGGAACCTGAAGCTGCCCTCTTCAGTCATACTGGCTAAGCCGCAGCAATCCTCTGGCCTTTGCTTCCCGCAGGGCCACAGTTGCTGTGTGTACACATACCTAACTGTGTACATGGGTGAAGGGGAATCCAGCCCAGGGTAAATCGGGCTCTCTTAGGCCCCTGTGCTTTTGTGGCAGGCATTCTGAAGTGCGGAACCATTTTTCTGGGAGCTACCAACAGCTTGTTTTATAGTTGTTAGTTCAAATGAACAGAAACTGACAAGCAGGTCAAAATATTAAATGATATTCAAAATCCCCTTAGTAATTAGAAAACTGCTTTTGCACAAAAATATGATAAAGTAATTGTAAGTATGTGATAAAAGGCTGTGCTTATTACAGCCCTTAATTATTACATCAAAGAATGTGTTTGGCTTTGTTTTAGCTGGAGATAACCATGAGCTGGTGTCTTGAGACACGCCACGAGGAGCAAGCTGGCTCCACCCGTGTGCTGCGAGCGTCAGCTACGCAGTGTTCACTCATCAGTGACAGCGGTAGATGTCATCTCCCTTGTGTCTGACAGGAAGATCTCAAACAGCGTACACTTTACCTCTTTCAAGTGGGGCCTAGCCTTCACGCTGTCACTGAATGGCGATCTGTACCCAAGGTCCTACCTCAAAGTTGGGACTGAAAATGTAACCTAGAACTTGAGCGGTGTTAGGTTAGCAGATTTCAGGAACGTGGAGGTCTAGACTGTAGTTCTAAACTGAGCGCCTTCCTTACCCCACGCCCACCCTAGAGACATTGTGCAATGTCTGAAAACACTTTTTTTTTTTTTAATCCCACTTGGCCATGGTGCTGGCATCAAGCAGATAATAGCCGAGGATGCTGGTCAACATTCTGTAAGAGGACAGCCATCCCCACTGGGAATGAACCCCCATCCCCAAATGTGAGTCATGCACGGGTTTAGAGAGACCCCCGTCCTCGGCTCCCTACTCCCCATCTCCCGCACGTTCTGATAGAGTAGGTCTGTGTGCTTCACTCCTGTTGCTTCGCAGTTAATTATTCCCTTGTTAGGTTCTCTCTGTGCCCAGAAGCCCCACAGCCAGTGTGAAGTTTGGCATTCCTGCCCAACTGCACTGGGGCCAACATTCCACCTCCACCTGCACCGGCTTGTTCCACCTGAAAGCTCAGCAAGTGAAAGCAAGCGCAGGCGAGGACGCCCTAATTACACCCGCCCAGAAACCCGCTCCCAGGGAGTCGGCAGGGCCCTCAAGTCAGAGATCGGCTCCTTCAACTGCTGTAAAAGCACAAATTTAACATAAAACATGCACTGTTATTTCCTTTCTCTTTCCTTCCCCTTAATGGCAATGCAAGGGTGCTATTAGGTAAAAGAAAGAAAGAAAGAAAGAAAGAAAGAAAGAAAGAAAGAAAGAAAGAAAGAAAGAAAGGCCTTTCAGCACACCACTCCCTCAGAGCCAGAAGAAAAACCAGCTTGTTCAAGCCCAGCTTTGTCGTGGAGCGAGCACAGCTGCTCCGCTCTGAAACAGTCTTTCTTCTGGTAGCCGCCTGCCGGAGGCTGAAAATATATTTAATAGAATTACACAAGCGAACAGTAATTGTGTGCCGTCTGCTGCTTTACGGTGCCTTAAAACAATGTTATTTCTGCTAAGGTTTCAGTTTGCTACACCTAATGGCCTAGAAAAAAAAGCAAAGGAAGCCTTTCTGCCAGGCAGAGGTCACTGCTGGCACGGACAGACGCAGGCCGACCGAGAAGCTCACCGGGCAGTCGCCCTCGCTGGACCTGCTGTGGGAGGTTGCCAGAGCCAGGCTGCACTCGATTTTTGAGCAGAGCAGATGGCCAAAGGTCCTGGTGGAACTAAAGGCCACCTTGAAAACAAATCTGACTGTGGGTTTGAATGCGGTAACACTCGCTCCCCTGACCCATAACTTCTGTGAATCTCAAAGCAGAAGAATTTCCTAATTTTAATGTTTCTGCAAGCAACAATACCTGGCATGAAAACAGGTACACATCAAATACTCGAGGGGCGAAAGGGTCAGTTCAGAACGAGGAGAGATCCTCACCCAACCCCCTCATTTAACACAGGGCCATAGACAGCCTGCACTTGCTGAAGAGGAAAAGTCTGTGTGATTTACTTGGCTCTGTGAGTTTTAGATGTTTGACATCATTAAGATGTTAAAACATTTCCTTATCATATGTTGTTAGTATTTTTCTAATCATATTAATCCAATGAAACTGTTCCTCTCTGAATAAATTAATAAGTTCTACCAACCAAAGTATTTTAATAAAGTACATTTCAACCAAATTAATGCAAGTATGTCTTGCTAAGTAACAGAGTGAACTTGACTTAGCACGCCTGTACGTAATGTTTTTCCCAGTAGAAGACCTCAGTTTCCTTCCCTGTAAAAAGTAAAATTTTCTTGGACTTGTGATAACCTTCTAGCTGTAACAGAGGAACCTGAATGATTTCCAGACCACGGTGAGGGTACATTCTTGGCACCCCAGTGTATCTAGCACTGGTTAGAGGCTGGGCCACTTGGGAGGGGACTCAACCTTCTTATACCACAGTTTCAGCTGTCAGAGTAACTTTCTCACCTCTTTGACATTTCTGAGCATCTCTCTGAACTGCTGCCCAAAGCAAAAAGAAGCTTCTCTGATGAAGGCTGAGAGAAGCACTAGTCTATGGTTAGAAACATTAATATTTACAATAATATATATATTTTACAACATATCCATGTAGCAAAACAAGTAGTACATTTCCCCCTAGGGCCTGTGGCCTCCCCACCCGTGGGCTTTTGACCAAGTTTGCAGTGCCAGGCGTGACTTCCTGTGGAGCAAAGCTTCAAATCCCACCGGAAAGCAGTTGATTTCCCCTAAAGCAGTCAAGCCACTATCGCGCATCTTGCCTGACAGGTGTCTATTGTGGAATCGCGTCCACCGCTGGGAGAGACTTCTGCCATTTTTCTCACCCAGCAGCCTGCGCAGCATAGCTGGCACTGTGAATGCTAGCCCGTAGGGAGGGAAGCTCCAGGCCAGTGCCAGCTAGATTTTCCAGAGTCCTGCAGCCACACTGTGTGGTGTCTGCAGCAGTACGGTAGGTCTAGAGGGAATCCAAGAGCAATGGCTGCAGCCTGGGTTGTTTTGGGGGGCTTTTCTGATGAACAGCTCCTAGGGGAGGTGTCTGACCTGGCACCAAGATGTCTGCTTCATAGCCCATGGCTTCTGAGAGCAGCATCGCCTGGCCATGCAGAGTAAACCCTCAGTTCAAAATCAACTTTTAATCATATATTTTTAGTTAGCTTATAAAGACACACATTTGTTTCTAGGTGGATTTTTCATATGTCCTTTGCTTTGGTTAACCCTCCGCCACTCTTCTTCTTCCCCTCTCCTTCTGTTTCCATCCTGTTTAAAATTATTCACCTGAAGTACTCCCCTGCATTGATTTTTACTTACCTCCCCTTATGGCCCTCCTCCCATGACTCTTTTCTAGCTTCCTGATCTCTACAGACACTCCAACTTAAACATACAAATCTATAATTCAAAGCTACGATCGACACATGAGACATAATATATGGTGCTTGTCTTTCTGGGCCTGGAATACCTTACCCAGCACAGTATTTTCCAGTTCCATTCAGTTTCTTACAAATTTCATAATTCTATTTTATTTTGTAGCTAATTAAAGTTTCATTGCACATATGTATTACATTTGCCTTATCTAGTCATCAGTTGGTAGACATCTAAGCTGGTTTCATTTTTTCCCTATTACGAATACAGCAGCAATGAACATGGATGCAAAGGTATATTCTATTTATGTCCAGGAGTGCTATAGCCAAGTCATATGGGAGTTCTATTTTTAGCTTTCTGAGAAACATCCACACTGATTTCCATAGTGGCTGCATGAGTTTATACTCCTTCCCTATACCCTTGCCAGGATTTGTTTGTCATATTTTTCTTAAATATTTTATGTATTTATTTGAGAGAGAGAGAATGGGCCCAGGGCCTCTAGCCACTGCAAAACAACTCCAGACACATACACTACCTTGTGCATCTGGCTTATGAGGGTACTGGGGAATTGAACCTGTCTTTAAGTTTTGCAAGCAAGGGCCTCAACTGCTAAGCCATCTCTCCAGTCCTCATTTATTTCTTGATACTAGCCCTTATGACCAGAATAAGATGTAATCTCAAAGTAGTTTTAATTTGTATTTCCCAATGGCTAAAGATGTTGAGCTCTTTAAAAAGTGTGAATATTTTTGAGAATTCTTTTTTCAGTTTCATAACATTTTTGTTTGTTTGTTTGTTTTGGTTTTTGGTTTTTTGAGGTAGGATCTCAATGTAGTCCAGGCTGACCTGGAATTCACTATGTAGTCTCAGGGTGGCCTCGAACTCATGGCGATCCTCCTACCTCTGCCTCCCAGGTGCTGGGATTAAAGGCGTGCGCCACCACGCCTGGCCTACATTTTTTGATTAAATTGTTTTTTTGATGTTAGCTTTTTGAGATCTTTATGTAATTTATATGTTAGTTCTGTTTCTCCCATGCTGTAGGCTAACTCCTTACTCACTTGACAGTGTCCTTTGCTGTATGGAAGGTTTTTATTTTTATGGGCTCCTACTTGCCAGTCATAGCCCTTATTTCCTAAGCAACTGGATTCCTATTCAGAAAGTCCTTGTCAATAAATACATCCTGCAGTGTAATCCCTCCTTATTTCTAAAGTCATCTCCATTTCGGGTCTTATGTAGAAGTCCTTGATCTTTAGAGTTGATATTTGTGTTAGGTGAGCAAAAAGATCTAGTTTCATCTTTCTACTTGTCGGTATCCGGTTTTCCCAGCACCATTTACTGAAGATGCCCTCTTTTCTCCAGTCACCATGCCTGGCATTTTTACACTGGTTCTAGGTATTGAATTCAGGGCCTCATGATTGCAAGGCAAGCACTTTACCAACTGAAGCATCTCTCTGGACACCCCCCCCACTTTTAGCTATTCTGAAATATGTAGTACTTTTCAATAGGAGCCTTAGTCCTCTTAACTAGGTCTTAGCACTGCTTAACAAGCTCCCCTCTTCCAGGATCTACTCTCACTTCTACTCAGTGTCTACGGTAGGCCTTCTGTGATGTGACGTGACCAAATTTCTGTGCACTGTAGGAGTGTTATGTAGAAAAACTTCTTACCAATGCCCAGGAAAGAGAAGAACCTAAAGAAATAAAAATGATTTTGGTGGAGAATACGTGGGGTGTACTTAATGTGCACTTCTGTTGTATTTTTATCTATTTTGATTTATTATGTAGTGTGCGTATGCAGGTGCGTGCCCACATGCCCGCGGTGGCGGTGTGGCGCGTGTATCCCATGGGGGTCTGAGGACAGCTTTCTGGTAGGCCCTTGCCTGTCGGCCTCAACTGCGCCTGGGTTTGTTTCTCTGCTTCTCTTGGCTGTGCTTGGTAGGAGCCCGCAGTAAATGCTCCTGCTTCTGCCTCCCGTTTCGTAGTCGTGGTCGGTGAGCCTGCAGACGAGAGCCTGCACGCTGCCTGCAGCTTGCACAAGGGGTTGGGAGTCGCACGCAGCCACTCCGGCTTGAGCGCCCGAGCGCCACTTGCTTTACCCACTAAGTCATCTCCCAGCCCTCCCGCTGGGTGTTTTGTTCCTCTCTTGTTTGTTTGTTAGTTTTTTCTAAGTAGGGTTTCACTCTAGCCCAGGTTGACCTGGAATTCACTAGGTGGTCTTAGGATTGCCTTGAACTCACAGCGATCCTCCTACATCTGCCTCCTGAAGGCTGGGATGAACCGTGTGTGCCACCTTGCCCAGCCCTCCCTATGTTTTGTTTTTATTTTTGAGAGAGAGAAGAAGAGAGAGAGAGAGAATGGGCACACCTGGGCATCTAGTCACTCCCAACAAATTCCATATGCATGTGCCACCTAGCTTACTGGGTTGGGTACTGGGGAATCAAACCTGAGTCCTTAGGCTTCCCAGGCAAGCACCTTTCTGCTAAGCCATCTCTCCAACCCCTCCTCATTTTTAAAAATATATTTATTTATTTATTTGAGAGAGAGAAGCAGAGAGAGAGAGAGAAAGGGAGAGAGAGAGAGAATGGGTGTGCCAGGGCCTCTAAACGCTGCAAACAAACTCCAGATACATGTGCCACCTTGAGCAGCTGGCTTACATGGGCCCTAGGGAATTGAACCTGGGTCCTTCGGTTTTGAGGCAAGTGCCTTAACTGCTAAGCCATCTCTCCAGCCCCCTTGCTTATGTTTTTAAAAGAGAATAGTTGAGACAAAATAAAAAAATAAATAAAATAAATCTTGTGTGTCTTGTAATCTCAATATACTTTATGCCAATGTTAGAAAAAAAATCAATTAAAAAGTCTGATGTTTATTATTCCTAAGTGAGACAAATACTTACTGGGGAGCCAAAAGATAACATTCTTACTTATTTTTAATGTTTACCTCATCATTTCTGTTTCTTTTGTGAATATTTTATAACTATAACATGTGTTTGTATTCTAGTATATATTTATTATAGTTAAGTATTTTAGGGAGGTATTTTTAAAGTTTTTTTTTTTTCAAACAGAGATGATGACCAAAAATATATCCCCTGTTCTAATGTAGCCCCTGTTTTGCAGTCAATACTGATGGAATATTTTAAGTTTTGTGTTTTTTTTTTTTTAATACCTCATGCGTTTCTCTGGGACAAAGGATGGGAGAAGGTCACAGATGCTTGTTACGTTGTGTGTAAAGGTCTCCTGCAGTGCTATGGTCCTGTGTGGGACGTGGGCCTTATGGATCCCTACATAGTTAAAAATCACTGTTGATTTTCATGAAGTTTAGGTAAACACAGCTGGGACTGTCCGCATGGCCTGCGGGTGACCCTGGACAGCACATTTACCTTTGGAGACGCGTCCACTTCAGCATGGAGAGACCCGTGACGTTTGGGAGGTTCAGCCTCGTAACTGCCATGCTTCGTGCGGGCCGGAGGGATGCGGCCGTCTGAGGCGAGTCTGCAGTCACACTGCTCTGAACTCAAGCTGTCCCTCACTGGCCTTATGACCTTGGAAAAGATCTAATATCAGTTTCCTCGACTTTGAAATGAGAGCTTGTACAATAATATTTGGCTGTTGGGAGCACTGAATGAGATAAGCTATGTAACTCAGTACAGATGTCATAAGTTTTAAATGGCACTACCCATGGCGTGAATAGATGATGGAGTCAAATTTTAAACAAGTATTAAGATCAACCAAATGACTCAGGATGAACATTCTTCTTTGAATGACTCTAAGAATGTTAAAAAGAAAACTCAGAATGCCGATGGTTGTAAACAGCCAACAGAGTCTCATCTAGATCCTCTCTAAGTGCATCCATGTAGCCTCATAGAGTAATTAGAAACACAAAATGCCCTATAGTTGTACCAGAAGCCCAAAGTGCTCACTTAAATGATGCTTTCCATCTTTTGAAACAAATACAAGTGCTACTGGCCTTCCGTAGGAGTACTTAACATAAAGCACCTCGTGCTGCTAATGCGATACAGTATTATAGGACTTTTGGGCATTGGGATTGTCAAAAGGATGGAGTCCATTCACAATACGAAGGATAGTATCACGTTCATAGATGGAATGGGGGAATGATGCCATTGGAATCTCTGTGGAAAGCGTACTTCGCGCTCTCCTACAGGGGCGCAAGAATGAGCTTGAGAGTAACTGGAAAGGCGGGAGTAGCTCTTGCCCAGTGTGCTTCCTCCCCACACCGCCTCCCCAGTACCTCTCCCGAAGCATAAGCAGGAGAGACCCTGCCCTACCTTCCTACCCGTTTCCAAGCAGAACGCTTCCTTCTTCCAGCCCCGAAGCACCTCTAGCCCAGAGAGTGTGACACTGGTGTCACTCATTTGCGATGGCCATAGATTGTGTTCCCCGTGTTCAGACCCTCGTTTTCTCCTTCGCTTCCCTAGCTCTGGGAAGGGGCCTGTTTGCTTCTTGACCCTGCACCCATGCGGTGCACCCTCCAGGGCCTTCTGAAGCAGGCCCGCAAGCGGTACTTCCCGGCTGGCCCTGCTCTGCAGCAGGCCCACAGAACGTTGCCTGTGCTCTATTGCTTTTAAAGCGACAAAAAAAATAAATAAATAAAGTGACAAGCTCAAACACGTCTGCCTGACGTGTGTGCAAGCGCAGCGGAGGGGAGATCCCTTGCTTGCAGCTTGCATGAAGAACGTATCCTTCAAAATTAGGCCCAGACTTAGAATTTGTCTGTCATCATTTGCTGAGACCTCACATGCTGTCTCCCAACATGCCACTGGCATCTGCTTCTCGTGCCGCTCTCAGACTAGAGTTTCACTGGCAAGTCCCCACTCCCCAGATCTTCTCTCCGTTTAAGCTTACTTTTAATTATGGTGACAAACACATATGATGAAATTGACATACTAGCTAGTTTAAGTGTCTGATGGCATGAAGTCCATTTACATTGCTATGTGGCCATCGCCACCAATGACCTCTAAAAGTCTCCTCGTCTTGTCTGACTGAAACTATACTTGCTTTGAGAAGTCACTCTATTTCTGTCTGTAAGTTTGATCTCTCTAGGACCTCATATACATGAAAGAATTCACTGTATTCTTTTTTTGTCACTTACTTCTTTGTTTCAGTAAGTGTAATGTCCACAAGTCCTGTCTGTTGTGACCTACCTCAGAACATACTTCCAGAGAGGCAGAGGCAGACTTAAATAGCTTCTCTTGTGACTGCTATGGCCACAATGCTGCCACACATATGGGTGTGCATTTTCTCACCAAAACCCAAATCCAACCAAGTCACTCCTCAGCTTGAACCTTGAACAACCTTCCTGATATCTGTGTGTGGCAGGCCAGTCTCTGTTTTCATTCTCTATGTAGTCTCAGGCTGGCCTTGAACTCACAGTGATCCTCCTACCTCTGCCTCCCAAGTACTGGGATTGAAGGCGTGCGCCACTGTGCCCGGCTCTGTTTCCGTTCTCTCCTCTCCACTGCTCGTCACTCTCCAACTGCCCCTGCCGGAGGCTGTGCTCTGCCATCTGTCTAGAGAGGATTCCGTCGTTCCTACCTGGCAGACCCTTACTTCTTTCGCAAAAGAAGAAATTTTCTTACACACACACATAAAAAACCAAAACTTCAGAAAGTTTGAAGGTTCTGGTCTAAGTATATCTTCAGCACCTCCCTGTTCCTTGCCCCGCCCCGCCCCAGGCAGAACCACACACTGGCATTCTGTAGCTCCCTACTGTGCCATTGCTACTGTGGAGTGGACAGCAGGAATCCACTCTAGCAGAGTGAGGACAGCACCAACGTCCTTTGGGAAATCCTGGTCTGGAGTGTGTCCTTTTTTCCAAGTACATACTCAGAGCTTATCAGAAATGTCCCTTTGGTGGTGACCCATGGGAGAACAGCTGTTAGAACATTGTTTGGCAAACTCATTTGCTGCCAAAATTATTGTTCTTTGGAAGAGTTTCTTCTGGTCATCAGTGAAGTGGCCTGAGTGGTAGACACAAAAACAGGCTTCAAACTCCGGTTAAGGTAACAGCCCAAGGAAACTTTGACAAGCAGACCCGCTGTGGCCAGGCCACTGCCTTCTCCCCAGTGTCCTGCCCTCCACCTGTACCTGGCTCCCTTGGTGCTAGCTGCCTGCCAAGGTCTCTAACCGAGGATCTTTCCCCAGTTACAGCCTGCACACAGCCCATTCCCTGTGCCCAGAGTGCTTGTCTTGAGAGAGCAGCCTCATTAACAAAGAGCACGTTGGACTGAGGCGAGGCAAGCCTGGAACTCAGCTCCACAGCCCACGACTCACTGACTGACTTTGCTTAGGTCTTATTCTAGTTGGTCCTTAGTTTTCTCTTCTGTAAAATGTGACACAAACGTCCCTTCTCTGAGCATCTTGAAAGACTCACGCAGAAAGGTTGAAACTAGTAGCTGCTAGTAACCTTCTCATTGCTGGGACACTACAGCTCAGAGGAGGAAAGACTTATTTCACACTTACAGTTTTGAGGGTAGATTTCATCATAGTGAAGAAAGCATGGCAACTGGCTCATATCTTCATACATCTTGAGAGAGAGAGTGAGGAAATAGCTAGCTCCAAACATGCAGTGGGCTGAACTAGTCAACCTCAGGGCTCACCCCTTGTGACACATTTCCTCCAGCAAGGCTCTGCTTCCCTAAGGCTCCACAGGCTGTGGATTAGGTGGGACATTCACCCGCAAACCCTTGAGGCCATAGGGGATATTTTACATTCAAGCCACCACAAGGCCAGTGTCTGCACAGCCATGAAAGGAGCAGTCGGTTCCAAGCTTGAAAGACAGACTCGCACAGACTTCCTTCTTAGCACACAGCTTATTCACTAAGTAGAAATTGAGAGTTGAGCTTTCCAGGAACCCATGTGTCCGGTCTTTACTGTGTATGTAGACTTTTTTTTTTTTTTTTTTTTTTGTTTTTTTGAAGTAGGGTCTCGCTCTAACCTAGGCCCAACTGGAATTCACTATGTCGTCTCAGGGTGATCTCGAACATGGCGACCCTCCTACCTCTACCTCCCGCGTGCTGGGATTAAAGGCGTGCGCCACCACACCCAGCTTGTGCACAGACTGTTATATCCCTACCCCTCCCTTGTATTTATTCATACACGTGTGTGGGGGCTCACCAGGGCTTTTTGCTGCTGCAAATGCTAGCCCACAACATTTAGGCAGGTGGCTGGGGAATTGAACCCAGGCCCACAGGCTTTGCAGTGAGGCACCTTTAACTACTAGGCCGTCTCCCAGCCCTGGCCCCTCATATGTAAACCCTTCATGATCAGACTTCTGCCCGCATTAATACATATGAGTCTGTGATTAATAAGGATGAGCGTGATGGTGATGCGCGCTGGATGTGTCAGTTCGGGTAGATGGACAGCAGGCGGGCCGCCTTCAAGCACCTCTGCAGAAATGCGGGCCTGGGAAGGCTTGCGCGCAATGGTTCACATGGTTGAGCGAGGAAGGCCCAGAGGAAGAGGAGCAAGCCTCCCAAAGAGAACTCAGAGCCTGTTGGAGGAGGTTCTCACTGGAGAGATTCTGGGCCTAGACTGTGGAGAGAGAGGCTGAGGCCCTGCAGAAGAGGAGGTGGGACCTGGTCAGGAGGAAGAGGCCATGGCCCCATGGAGGAGGAGCCAGGCCAAGAGAGGAGGAGCCTGGGCCAGTGGAGGAGGAGCAAGAACTGCCTGAGGAAGAGTGAGGTGGAGGTGGAGGAGGAGCCAGTGCTCCATGGAGAAGTCATCTGGGCAAGTATAGAAGTTGCTAGAACCTGGTGGAGGATGGGGCAGGACCCTGTAGAGGAGGAGGACTGAGGTCCAGGTGGACAAGGGGTGGAGATGCGAGGACTGCCGTGGCTGACTGGGGAGAAGCTCTTCTGGACAAGCATGGCGTGAGAGCTCATGCTTCTCCCAAGGTTAGTTCTCCATGATCGCAAAGGGAGTGAAGTTGTGTACAGCAGAGAGAAACAGAAAAGAGTTTGCTCTCACCACCAGGACTCTCCTCCCCACCGAGGTACCTGAAAAATAACAGCCTTTGACACGTTTCAGCTGAGATGCTGGGGAAAACGCTGCTATTGTAGCTTGGTGATTCTTAGAGGAATGTTTGCTTTCACAGACTGGAAAGAAAAGGCAGCCCGTTGCACATTCTTGAGGGCAGACTTTTAATTATTGCCAGTTCAATGTGTATTTTGTTTATTTAAGGAAAATCCCTGTGGTTCCTTGATACACTTCAGTGTTACAATTTCATGTCTGAATAAATAATACCTCACAGGATGATTTCTGAGAAAACTTACCCATCCATTTAAGGGTCTGAGAGAGCTCCTTAACCACTGGAACGGAACTTGAGAAATAAGACAAAACTAGTTTATGGGTGCAAGTGGGAAGGATGGTGCCTAGCTCATAAGGATAGCCTTGGGGTTTGATCTGCCTGGTGGCCACTTGTCAAAACCACTCTGCAAGCCGGGTGTGGTGGCGCATGCCTTTAATCCCAGCACTCGGGAGGCAGAGGTAGGAGGGTTGCTGTGAGTTCAAGGCCACCCTGAGACTACAGCGTGAGTTCCAGGTTAGCCTTGGCTAGAGCAAGACCCTACATAAACAAAAGAAAAAAGAATTGGGTGTCTTTTGGCTCTATTACTATCAGTGCTAATCGTGATTGGCGCTCCCCGCCTTCGTGCATATTTTATGTTCTCAGGATTTTCACACGGCAATGATAGAAACACAATTCCATAGGACGGTTCCATCTACAGTACTTTCCACTCGGCAGCAAAACTGTTGAGTTGGGGCAGGTGAGCGGGCACGGGCTCCCTGCTGGATGGCCTATACACTTGTAGCCCCAGGGACCAGCCTCAAACTGTCCCTATCTCCATGCCGCTTGTGGCAGACCAGGGAGAAGGGACACTTTATAACAGCCTAAGAGCTCTGTCTAAGGCCACAAGACAAAGGCTGGGATGAGGATGTGAAGGTGGTGAGAGTGACAATATCATTCCCTCTTGCTGGGCCAGGACCATTCTTCTCCCAAGCCCAGGGGTCCCACTGGTGCAAACAAGACTTTCTTCCAGGCCTTTCCCTTCACATGGCTTCCCTCCCTCCTTCCTTTCCTCCCCCCATCCCTTCTTCCCTTTCTTCTTTTCCTTCTCTCATTCTCTCTCTTTCTCTTCTTAACTTATCTGCTTTACAGTGAACTATTTGTGATTGAAGCAGACAGACAGTCTTGATTCTCAGGAGGGTGAGTGATGATCATTTCTTTATCCCTACGGTAGGTTTTGTGTTTTATTCTCAACTTGTGAAAAAGAGACAGCTTTTCTCTTACCCTGATCACAGGATATTTCCATGCATATTAACAACTATGGGGCATGAGAACTGTCAACCATCTCCATCACCACTTAAACAGAAAGCACTGCCTGGTCGGCTGTCTGTTCATGTTAACTGCCTCCCCACCTCCTTTCTGGAAGGTGTAACCATTCTATTTTTTAGTTGTATTTCTATTTATTTCTTAGAGAGAGGGAAAGACCCAGAGAGAGAGAGAGAGAGAAAGAGAGAGAGAGAATAGGCATGCCAGGGCTTCCAACCACTGCAAATGAACTTGCCACCTTGTACATCTGGCTTACATGGGTCCTGGGGAATCGAACCAAGGTTCTTTGGCTTTGCAGGCAAGCACCTTAACCACTAAACCATCTCTGCATCCCAAAGCATTATTATTATTTTTATTTTTATTTTTATTTATTTATGGAAGGTGTAACCATTTCTAGATCATGCCTGGCACTGAAGCCTCCCTCCTCTAGACCCTACCAGTTCCTCTCAGGCTCTCAGGTACTCTCTCTCTCTCTTTCTCTGAAAGACCCAGTGCCTCAGCCTGCAGGCCTCGACCTTGGCCAAACTTGAACATGTTTTGCAGCAGTTCAACCCCAGCTTGTCCTCCCTTTAGAATGTAGAGCACAGAATGAAGGTTGACTAGAAAATGAGACTTGGGGATTGGAAAACGCCCTTAAGATAGCAGGAAACGATGTGTTTGCTCCGACAGGAAGCGGGCTGAGCAAGGCTGTAATGCAGCAGGTCAGCAGTTCTTAAATGTCCACTTTTCCTCACTTCACCTGCTGGGTGCAGACAGGTGAGCCGGCACGGAGCTCCAGGCCATCACGTGCTGACCCTGAATCCCATTCCGGAAAGTGGGGCAGTCCTGTGTGACCCACAGCTCTGTAGCAGTGCACCTGTGAGACACGCGCTTGGGAAGGTGAGGAGCCTGCGCCTGAGCAGTCGCTCGCTCGCTCGCTTGCTGCTGCCTCTCTGCTCACGTTGCTGATGTGGCTGTGTTCCTCCTGCATCACTGCATCTGCATCCCCTCAGGCCGACCCCAGCTGCCAGCCTTCCTCCTCTAAGCGCTCCCCCATGCTCGTAGTTAGTGGGCTCCCTGATCGCCTCTTCTGTCCCCCCAGTCTGCACAGCCTATAGGCCCTGCACTTAGATGCTGTCAAGCTCTGCTTGTAAAAGTACTTCTCACAGGTGTTCAGAGGATAGCCTGCTCCTCACGGTGCACGTAAGTCGTAGCCTGCGGCCACCATCCAAGTGTCCACTTGTCCGTCTTCCCATTTGCCCCGCTTTCTTCACCTTGTGCGTGGATCTCTCGCTCCGCCCCACGAGATAGGCTGTGACTGTCTTCTCATCTCCCGTCTCCTTCCTCTGGGCTGCAGAGCAATCTCCACGACAGTGAAGACAGGGCTTCTCAACCCTCATGAGTCACCACCAGATGACTGATCACCACAGCCTTAAAAAAATAAAATCCCATGTCAGCCTCACACACTGAGATTGTGTTGTAACTGGTTTGGATGGGACCTTATAGATACGCTTGCAAAGCTCTCCAGGTGATAAAGTGTAGCTCGCATGCCAATGGCAGCATGTCACTAGCTTTACATTTTTAGATGATCACTTTATCCAGTTTGAAAGGAAGCATATCTGGAATCATTGTACCCACTTATGACTGCATGATAACTCCTTCAGCAGAGCTGTGTACTACAGTAGTCTGTGACATGTGATGTCCATAATGGTACCTTTGAGTGTTTTCATCATACACGCGTGACGTGTGAGCCCTTCCTTGAACTGACCGCATCTCTCATCTGACTTCCTCACTCACATTTACCTTTGCTTCTGCGCCCAACAACGTCCCACCCCAGCTAACAAGGCCAGTGTCACCACATTGAACTTCACCTTGAGCTCCTTCAGCTCGGGAGTTACTTACTTTGCTGTTCGCCTGTACTTTTTCTTTTCAGTTTTCTCTACCCGTACAAAAGGCAGTTTCTGGAGCTTCCTCCTCAGTGGTCTTACCAGGTACTCAGCGTGAGCAGGAGTGGCGCGTGAAGAGCGACTCCCCAGACCTCCGCGTCCTCAGTGGGCACTAAAGCCTTTGCTTGACAGGGCGCCAGGGCTCCCGCCAGCTTGGGCCTCTGGTTGTTCTATGTTAACCGATTCTGTAGCCCTTTACAGTTAAAAAGGAAGCAGCAGGTGAGTTAGAGCCTTGGTTCCTATGAAATGATCCACAAAATACAGGAACCTACATGTTTTCCACGGGGCAGGTTGAATAAAAGCAACTGTGCAGACAAAGATTACAAAAGCTATGTGTAGCAACTTCGATAGCTTAAGAATTTTCTGCAGCCTGGACCAGAGTGAGACCCTACCTCGAAAACCAACCAACCAACCAACCAAACAAACAAACAAACAAACAAAAAACAATTTTCTGGAAAATTCATGACTACTTTGCGTACATACAGTAGTCATCCATTCAGTGTTTGCTTATAAGTGGTGCCTGGAAGCAGAGACCTTCTATTTTGCCTTGCTCAGAAGTCCCTATGTCATTTCAAAACGTGACATATTCTGACCTATAGTGAGACCTACAGATTTTGTTTCCATTGATCTTCAAGCTGGTAATAGTCATGATCCAGTTTTTCTCTGAAATCTGTATTGTGCCCCTCTGAACACATCCATGTGAACATACAATTGGAATGTGATGAAATTTTACTTCACTTGTCTGTTGTAGATTCCAGTTTACCTTTAATTGAAATTTTCTGTGTATGGCTATTTAACATTTTACTTATAAATAAGAAGCTTTTAAATTTATATAAAAATAAAATTCAGGTTCAACTGTGGGTCAGAATCCCCATGTCTCCTTAGTATGTTTGTCTCTCAATCATCTTATGGAAACTTTTCAGCTTTTAGTGTGGAAATAATTTTTTTGATGGCAGTATTTGTTGACTGGCAGAAGGAGGAGCACCAGTGACGTAAGTGTGAAAAAGATCTGGTGTTGGTGTTGGATGGAGGTTCATGATGAGCCAACAACAGAGGGGCATGGGTGTTGGGATCTATTAATAAAAGTCCAGTGTCTGGGGCTGGAGAGATGGCTTAGCAGTTAAGGTGCTTGCCTGTGAAGCCTAAGGACCCAGGTTCAATTCCCCAGTACCCACATAAGCCAGACGCACAAGGTGGCACATGTGTCTGGAGTTTGTTTCGAGTGGCTGGAGAACCTGGTGTTCTCTGTCTGTCTCTCTCTCTCTCTCTCTCTCCTTCTTTCCTTCTCTCTCAAATACATAAATAAAAATGAAATATTTTGAAGAAATCCCGTGTCCTACCTCCAGGAATGGATCATCGGACCACGCCCTTACTACTCAGGATGCTGCCGAGTCTAGCATGTAACTCAGGACCCATCTGTGAGGGAGGGTGGGTACCTGAAGTTTGGGAAGTGGAGGGTAGGCATGGGGACGATGAAGAGTTCATGCAAAAAGTAGGGGAAGGCACAAAGGGCGTCCAGTGCAGAGGGCAGATATGTGACAATGAGACTGCTGCCCTTGAGTGTTACAGGTCCTGTGGTATGGGAAAGAAAGTGGATTTATTCTCTAGTTGTGCATGTGGTGTATGCATGTGAGTGTGTATGCAGATACACAGAGCCCAGGCACGTTTATTCCGAAGCCAGAGGAGAACATCGGGTGTCGTCCTCTCTGGCTCTCCTGCTAGAACCTGTCACTGAACCTGTGGCTGCCACTTTCAGTCAGACCGGATGACCTGCGAGCTTCCATGTTTCTCCTGTCTCCACCCTCCACCCTCTCCCATGCACCGGGGTTAGGCATTCATGGCAGTGGCCCGTGTGTGTATGTGCACTGCCGTGCTCATGCTGTGTGATATGCACACACGTAGGTACGTGCCGGTACAGCAATCCATGGAGTGGCCGAGTGAACGCTGGGAGCCCCCCCCCCCATTGCTCTTTTGCACACTCTTATTTGCCTGGAGTTTCTTACTGAACCTGGTGCTTGCCTTTTTTTATTTTTTTGAGGGAGAACTCCAGTGATTCTCTGGTCTCTGCTCCCCTGTGAGCTGGTTATTTATGTGGGTCCTAGAGATCAAACATGAGCAGTCTCCCAGTTCTCCTCGGACACTCATGCTTGCACACAAAGTACTCTGAACTACATACGGAGCCATCTCTCCATCCCACACCCAGCTTTTGATGTGGGTGCTTGGGATCAAGCTCAGGTCCTCTTGCTTCCCCAGCAAGCACTCTTACTTACTGAGCCATCTCTCCAGCCCATGATCTCAAGTTTAGAGGGAGGCAAATTTGGATCAACTTAAGAAGGAATTTTATAAACAAATAGCTGACTGATTTTTACATGGAATGCAAGAGTTCAGAGTTGTGCCTGCATCACACTGAAAGTGTGTAAGCAGTGTTGAGCTAGGAGGTTAGCAGCTCCTCCCTGCAGAGGAGTCTGCACTCTCCAGGAACTGGGGTTCAAGGCAGCCACCTCAACTATAATAAGGCTCACGGGTGTGAAGCAGCCACTTTCCTACCTTAAAACCTGCAGCTGGAATTTCTTGACAACCCTATTAAAACCCAATCCATCCTTCCACAGGGCTACAAAAAAATGCCAAGGTTTTTTTTTTATTATAATAAATTTAAGTTTGAGCAGAAAAAGTGTCAGATTCATCATAACACCCAATTTGACTTCACTTTGCAGCATGCAATTCTACCAGCCACCTCCCTCATTTTGATCAAGTCATATATTTACCTTTTTTTTGGTTTTTGAGGTAGGGTCTCACTCTAGCCCAGGCTGACCTGGAATTCACTCTGTAGTCTCAGGGTGGCCTTGAACTCACAGTGATCCTCCTACTTTTGCCTCCCAAGTGCTGGGATTAAAGGTATGCACCACCACGCCTGGCTATATTTACATTTTTTTCTAGTGAACATGAAAATAATACCTACTTAGAGTTCCAGGAGATATTTTTTTTTTCTGTTTTTTCTTTTTCGAGGTAGGGTCTCACTCTAGCTCAGGCTGACCCGGAAATCACTCTGTAGTCTCAGGGTGGCCTAGAACTCATGGCTATCCTCCTACCTCTGCCTCCCGAGTGCTGGGATTAAAGGCATGCGCTACCACGCCTGGCTTCCAGGAGATATTTTTGAAACGTGTAGACACCGTGCAGTGCCCAAATCTGGGTAAGTATGTCTACTTTCTCAAGCACCATTTCTTTATGGCTGGTCAAGTTACATTATGTGATGGTGCAGGCATTTGATTTTTCTGGTATAAAAGAGGATGCAACAGGAAGCCTCGGCGCACCTGTGTCCAGTTAGACCCTCGGCTTGGCAATGCTCTAGAGACTGTCTCTAGAGGCTGTGAAATTTCTGCTTTGAGATCACTGTGGCATGGTGAGGAAGGAACACTCAGAGAGCACGACACGGCCTAGCCGTGTCTCTGGAACAATGCGTTCTTTTCAAGGAATTGATCAAAGCTACTTAAAAGCAAGTGTTAGTTTTGATATTCACTAAATCAAAAGTTGCTGAAATGTGAAATGTGTATTAAAAATGGCGGGAGCTGGAGGGATGGCTTAGCTGTTAAGGCACTTGCCTGCAAAGCCAAAGGAACTAGGCTTGACTTCCCGGGACCCACGTAAGCCACATGCACAAGGGGGCGCATGCATCTGGAGTTCGTTTGCAGTGGCTGGAGGCCCTGGTGCGCCCATTCTCCTGCCTCTATGTCTATCTCTCTTGTCTCTCTCTCTCTCCCTCTCTTTCTCCTTGCAAATATATAATATATATTTTTAAAGACCAGCAAGTCTGCCACCACCGCATGTCGTGTCTCCTTTGTACAGGCCAAGGTTTGTCCTTCCCCTTTTATTCAGTTAATTAATTATTAATAAACCGAAGCCTTATCTTATTGCACAGCTTTACATTTAGAGAAAAATTGAGTGGAAAATTTAGTTCCCAAACACAACCTCCCCTGTGGAGGTTCCTCCTATTGTTGACATCCTCCATTAGTGAGGCACGTTTGTTATAGTTGTTTGAGCCAATATTGACATACTGTGAAGTGAAGCCCACTGCTTGCATCAGGCTGCACTCCCGGTGCTGTGCATGAGCATGGCAGATGTTTCAGGCATATCAGCATCATTATAGTGTCAGAGTCGTCTCGCTGCCCTAAAACATCCCCTGTGCTCCTCCCGGCAGGCTGCTGGCAGCCACTTAACCTTTGGCTTGATGTATTTATTCTTCTCTTTGATTTGCTGCATATGTGCCATATTGTGATAATACCAAACCACGAACCTTTAATAGGAGCTCTATAAATACTGTTGAATAAATATTTGCATGGAGCCATGATTAACCAGAGTTTTGCAAGGTTTCTTCTGCCTCGTGTCATCATTGTAGGAAACAGTCATTCTCAGAGCGATGTGCTGAGGACACATTGGACATATCTGACCCAGGTGGGCTCTGGGCAGAGGCCAGTTTGCAAACATGGACATGCAGAGCTTCCTCCTTGCATGATGGGGCCCACAGAGCAGAGGGCACGGGTCCTCACCCTGGCTGGGCACTGCCCCATGCCATGCCACTTAAGGAAAGCCTGACAGTGATTCCACAAAGGACCAGCAGGGAAACTGTGCCACCAAAAGAATAATTCAATTGGAGTGTATTTCTGTTGTGCTAATTCATTTTCTTGCGTTTCACAAGTACACTGTTTTATAAACTTCTAACCACAGGATTTTCAAGGAATTATGATAATGTTTCTTGACTGTGTTCCAGTAGTTTGTCCAGCCATTCTTTCCTTGGGCCATTTTGTGTGGCTTCTGAATATATTTGTTTTTACGATGCTTTTGTAGTTTTGCACAAAGTTATTTTTTTCTTTCGGATTTTTCCCTAAGGGCCTAGTTTAAGAAATAAAGTTAGTAGATTCTCATGATAATTTTTTTTTTAATTTCAAAGAGAAATGTTATTTTCAAAGGCCTGTATTCTTCCTTGGAAAGTGGAATGAAGCAACATGAGTTTAAATCAACCTTTTCTTAGTATCTTTTCCTTCCATCTTTCTTTGCGGAATTCCAACTATTTCAAGAACCCAAGATCGAGTGAACACACCCCTGGCCTTTAGTAGCTGCATGGGTATGCCACAGCAGGTTTCTCATTATTTCGCTTCAATTTCAGGAAAAGATTACATAACTTTTCATCTTTCTTTCGGGAGCTATGGATGGTGATGGGCAGAGGCTGTCTCTGAAACGTGGATGACGAGATGATGTTCGAGCTTGTGCCCAGCGTGGTGATGCAATTCCCTGGGAAGGTGAACTGGTGACTTTGGGAACTCTGCATGCTGTGTGGCTCGTAGGGAGCAGGCAGTTCAAGTCTTGAATGTGCTTCAATTAGCACAGAAGAGGAGCTCATCAAATCATTGTACGTGTTAGTTATGTTACTCAGATATGCCTAATCTTCTGTGCTTCTCTTCTGCCATGTCTCAGAGTTCGTGACCCTGAAGGAGACCTGTTCTTTGGGAGATGCTCAAGTCTGTGCTGTAAAGACAGCGCATGCTCGCAGCTCTTTGAGACATGACTTCTACCAGCAGTATTTGTGCTGGAAAACACCCATTAAGTAAACAACTTAGCGACAATGGGATGGATTTCATTCCTTTTGTTTAAAAGGCTCTTTGGGGACTGGAAAGATGGCCTAGCAGTTAAGGTGCTTGCCTGCGAAGCCAGAGGACCCAGGTTCGATTCCCAGGGCCCACGTAAGCTAGATACACAAGGTGGCACACGCATCTGGAGTTCATTTGCGGTGGCTAGAGGCCCCGGTGTGCCCATTCTCTTTCTCTCTCAATCTGCCTCTTTCTCTCGCAAATAAATAAGTTAATTAAATTAGATGAAAGAAGTTGAGGCGGCCCCTTCGTGGTGGAAGTGCAGATTTTGTGCGGATGCACATTCCGCCTTCTGTGTTTGGTCTTTGCTGCAGCACATTCAGGTCTCAGCTCTGGGGCAGCTTAGCAAACTGGCCCACCCAAAAGTGAGGAGGCTGGCCAAGCAGATAGTTTTTCTTCCCATTGTTCTCAGCTGCTGCTTCCATTTAGCCTCCGTGTGTACACCCCCAGTGTGTCGTTATCAGTACAGTTTTCCCATGTCACTGTAAATTTTAAACCACATAGGAAAAGGCAGCACTGGTGGGTCTGGAGTTCTAAGCTAGCCTTGCCTTTCATTTCCGTTGTTCTCTTGCCCGGATTAAACAAGCATGTTTGCTGAGCCAGATTTCCTGCGTGTGAGGCAAGCTTTGCCTTCTTATGGATGTGGCTATCATGTGTCTGAGTGACCGCATAAATACAAGCATATCTCTGTGCAATTTCATTTTCCACATGTGGATATTTGGAACACAGACAAATGAAACTTAACCAGAGATGGAAGAGGTGGAATCAGCTAGGAGCTAATGTCCTTAACCTACTAGGCAGTTTAGAACTTGACTTCATAAGTTATGCAGCACCCAAGATAGGAACTGGGTTAAGCCTTGCAAATGCCAGAGTCACTAAGTGGGTGGAACCGTTGGACTGAAGGTTCATCAGAGCACCGAGTGCCTGCTGTGCACCGCTGGTGGACTGCGGCTGCCTGAGGCCTTGGACTCCAGGCTCAGGCCCAGAGAAATTTGGGACCCGGAAGAAGGAACTAAAAGTCATCCCAGAGCCTGAAGAGGAACTTCATTCTGGGAAACTAAGGGAAGGGTAAGCATTCCATCTTTAATCTCAGAAAGTAGGAAGACAGGGAATGAGGAGAGCAAGATTTTGAAGTAAAATGACTCTTTAAGACATGGCAAAGGAGTGGGAATATTATTTCTTACATTTGTGCAAATTAAAATTAGAACAGCACTAATGCATGGAAGAGTTAAACAGAAAAGAAATGGAGGCCCCCACATCCATCTCTTAAAGATCATACTTCGCGCGATAATTAGCTAGTGCAGCTACTGCTCATGTATACCTTGCTGCTTGAAAGAGCATTTGTTTTCCCTTTCCTCAGTGCTGTCTGCATGGACAAGTGAGCTGGGTTGCCAATTTTATTTTTGTGTGCTCACTTCTACTATATTTTTGCCAGTTGGATTATATTTGATAAGCAGGAGAGACCATGCATTACTGCACTTTTGTATTACTATTGTACATGCAAGGGTTCCCAGGTACCTCCTGTCGTGCTCTAGTCCTTTGAAATGTCACAAACTAACTTGGGGCATCTTTGCAAGACTGCTTAAAATGTAATGCTGAGCTCTCAGCTCAGAAATGTGCTTTAAATACAGAGTTTGGGGAACCCTTGCTGCCCATGCCAGATGAGCTCGGTCATCTTATGAATCCTTGTTTCGTGTCAGTCACTGAGGTGAAAAATGTAATTGCTTCATTTTAGCATTTAAAATTAACTTGAGAGGGACATCATTCTCTCCTCCCCCCGCCCCCAACACACACAACAGTGAGAAACCTACAGATCAGAGATGGGAACTCACTTCTGAATAAGCTCCTGGACTTCTAAGTCCAAGCCCAGGGCCGTAGGCATCTAAAGTCTGTTTGCTCTGCTACAACACATTGCATTTTCATTCTCTTCACTTGGGGTCAAATTGAAAGAACAGATGAGAGTCAAATTTCAAGAAAATAAGAGAAATGAAGAAATCTATGCCCGGAAGCAAGAATGCCTGCCTAATTACACTGGCTCCGCTCACCTCCTGTTATTTCTATCCTCTTCTGCCTCTTGGCCCATTTTCTCTCCTCCAAGTTTCCTGTTTGATCTTGTTTGAATCCTCTTCCCTGATGAAGTCATTTGATTCCAGGCTTTTATTTCACTTTGGTCCATAATTTAGGTGGAACCACATGTGCTGATGTGATTGAAATGATATGGGGTTCTCTGGGCAGAGGTGGATTGTGGAGGGATGAGGTTTGTTGGAGATGAAAAGGCCAGGGCTGGGGGAGGAAATGTAATGAACCAAAATTAGATTTTTAAATGAATACTCCACCTGCGCTTAAGGAAATCAACACCGTCCCCATGAGATCTCCCCCAGAGTGTTTCACCAGGAGCTACACGCAGGAGTCACGCTGCCTGCTGAGACAGGACCTCTGGGAGATCAGGCGGACTGTGCTGTGCAGGGCCAGGCTGATGACAAGGACCCCAGAAGCCTGGGAGAAAACGCCCATCGCAGTGTTGGGCCTGCTCAGTGAGAAGAGCCTAGGAGGACAGAGTGAGCTGTAGAGATGACTCGCTCATGGAGACAAAAGAAGACAGACCTCAGGACGGAGGGAGTAGATTCCCGGTGCCCTTTCCTCAGCTGAAAAGTAGAGGAGCTCTCCTGTCCTGAAGGCTCTCTGTGCTGCGCGTTTCCCCGGCCTTTCACCTCCTCATGCAGCCCTGGAGAAATAAAAATCTGATAGGAAAAGCTATCAAATCCTGGAGGTTATTTAGCCAAAGACAATAGGAGGTGTATTTTATCTTGTAAAAAGAGAACAACACATCTCTCATGAACTAAGGAAAAACTTCTAAGCACATGTAAACGTCAAATTTTGATATGTGATCTTTAAACTGCATTCAGTTTTGAATTTGAATTTACATGCAAGTGCATAGATAAGAATGAGGGCTTAAGATGGCCTATATGTATGACTCGTGGGTCCTGTTGGTAAGGCGGATGGAATTTTAATTCATAACACTTGTGTCATGCTCTTTCCCAGCAGAACGCCAATTATGCAAGCTTTGCTGTCGACATGTGGGAAGTAATTTGACAGCACACTCAGTGCAATTTCACTAATTCATGCACTTGCTACTTTTGCCTGCTATTCTGTCTGTGTTGCTGTATTAGGAAGTGCATATCAGTGTCCAGGCAGCCAGAAATGCTTTGCCGTGCTCTTCCTGAAGAAACACAAGAGTGCAGATAACAGAGATCTAAATGTGCTCTGCAGCACACGCGCACGTTTTCTCTAAGTCCTCGGATCTCAGTCAGTGTGCACTGCCTTAACTGAACCAGAGGCCACAAGCTCTTCTGCTTTTTCACAGAAGGTGAGAAGGGCCTGCTGGTTGCAAGAAGAGATAGCAAAAAAAAAAAAAAAAAAAAAAAAAAAAAAAAAATTACACAGCACAGAAAAGCTACTGAACACCTGCATTTCTGTCATTCACCTCAGACTTCTGACATAGAAATTCTCAGAATCTAGAACAAAGGAAATGTCATAGGAAGAATGTCCACACCTAGTGATCTTTATCATTCCTATAGCAGCAGGTAACCCACACACCCCCTAGCCTAAGAGGTAGGCATGTTCCTTTATTGCCCTACAAGGCAACCCCTTGAGCCATCATGGGAAAGGCGCATCGTGCACCAGGCAACAGCCAGATCTAGCGAAACCCAAGCTATGTAGTGAACGCTTTAAACATATTTGGCCAAACACATCTCAATGAGCCTTCTCCAGGCTTCTCAAAGTTTACGGGAGTCAGCTGGAAGGTGACGTTTTTTGGTAACTACATGACTCTTGATAAATGGAAGAATCAGATAGAGATTTGTCCTCTGCTTTCTCAGAAGTGTACCAGAATTTCTCAGTCTTATTGAAGATTCTTGTTGCATTCTGGCTTTTTAATGTATAAACTCTTAGATGTTTTAAGTAAATTAACAAAAGGAGGAGAGGATTGGACAAGGATTAGGTCTTGCTGGTGACTCACGGGCCATGTGGGAATTCCCTGGGTCAGTGACTTGCACCGGGAGACTCTAAAGAGTTAATGAATTTCCAAAGACTTTATTAACCTGGAAGAGATATTTACTGATTTGATCTATCCAGGTGGCTATTACTAACATTTATATCCTTTAAAGACTGGTTATATTTTACATTCAAAGTACAAAGCAGTGATTAGAAAGTCACAGCCAACTGACTGTTTTCCAGTACTGAAGCAATCCTGAAAAGGTTCTGGTTGCAGATAAATGGGCAAGTAGCTTGGGTTCATGTCGAGATAAGTAGCGTCCTAAGCAGGTGGTCTCTGATGGAGATCAAGCACCCCAGAGAGAGTGGGAGAGGCAGACCCCCCCTTGCCCTTCTCACCAACGTGCCTTTGCCATGCATGGCAGAGTTGAAGTCCTAAGGGACAGCGTAGCATGTGACAACTTTTTTCCCCAAACAAAGCTGATTCACACAGTCTTCCTCATTCCACAAGTATTTTCTGTTACACGTTCCTTTTGCTCTTGCTTCCCTTGCAGCCACAGGGTGGGGGTGGGGAGGGGTCATGGGAGGCCAGACTCTATCATGTGTTATGAAAAAGACACATTTCAAGAAGCTGTAGATTGCTTCTAATGTAATTTTTCCCTCTCAGTGACCAGGCAGTTAAAGTAGAATGCAGACTTACGTCACTAAAAGTGTGGACATGGACGTATGGGACGTCACCCTATAAAGCCTGCCTGCAGCCTTCCTGGCCCTCTTCCCTTGCCCAGGAACGACTTTATGATTCAGTAGATGATGTCCTTATTAGTTAATACTTTGCAATAGCCACAGTCTCCTGTTAATTTTGTGTTTAAAACGATCACAGACTTGACAGTGAAGAATTACGCTGTGCCTGACACACGAGTCATCGTGGTGTCCTCTATTCTTTTCAGACTGTGGGTGCTCTTATTACATAAAAATACATCTTTTGTGTGCAGTGGGCTTTGGGGAGTTGATTTTAGCAGAGGACAAGGCACACATGAGTTGTGTTACTGAATTCTTCCTGGACAAGGAAAGCCATCAGCCCACACAAGTTTTGGACAAAACCAAGATAGCTCCAAACAAAGCAGTTTATAGCTCATGTGACAAATGACCCTTCAAGGAGGTAGGACTATGCTGCTCACACCCTTGTCATCACACACCTGTACGGATGGCTCAGTGCCACCACTAGGTAGCTGACCCAGTAACCTTGGGCTGCTCTCTGCCCTCAGTTTCCTTCCCTGTCAGCTAGGGGCAGTGCTGTGACTCCCACAGCAGTGTCTGACACAGGCAGGCTGCAATGGTGCAAGGACCGTCAGCGACCTCAGAGCCCCGCGATGAAAGTCAGAAAAATATCTTTAAGGTGGTTGTAGATGCAGCAGGCAGGTGCTGCTGTTTCCTAAAGTTCTTTCAAGACTGACCGGGGTCATGAGATGTGTGGGGGTGGGACCTAGGGGGAAATTATTTCCAAGTATTCTACTAGTGACCAGAAACCGTCAGTCTGCGGCTTGTGCACTCCACCGAATCGGCACACTGAGCCACGAGCGGCATAACTATCCCAGGTCTTGCAAGCCTCATTACTGGTGTGTGACTATCCAAAGCTGAAAGTGAGAAGTCTCCATTATGTCTCTCTTTTCACTTTAAAATGGTCTAACTTTTTTTTATTAATTTATTTTTTTATTGACAATTTCCATAACTGTAGTCAATAACCTGTGGTAATTCCCTCCCTTCCCCTCCCCACTTTTCCCCTTAAAACTCCAGGTCATTTTGTGTCTGGAGGAGCACGTTGTAAGGAGTCCTACCCTTCCTTTGGCTCTTACATTCTTTCCGCCACCTCTTCCACAATAGACCCTGAGCCTTGGAAGATATGATAGAGATATTTCTGTACTGAGCACTCCTTTGTCACTTCTTCTCAGCACTATGGTGCATTCTGAGTCATCCCAAGGTCACTGCCATCTGAAAAAGAGAAGCTTCTCTAACCAAAAGTGAAAGTAGCATTAATATATGGGTATGAACATTAAGAGGAGTGCTTACTGGGCAGTTTGATGAGCAGAGTATATAGATTTAGTCAGATAGCAGCAGATGTTACACCCCTAGGGCTCATGACTACCCCTGTTGTAGGTTTTCAGTATCAGGGATGTATTCCTTCCTATGGAGTAGGCCTCCAGTTCAATTGGAGAGTGGTTGGTTTCCCCCATAAACAGACATGCCACTATTCTACCCATTGGCTCATTTGGCCTGGCTGGCCAAGTTTAAGGCTTGTGGTGTCCACTGTTGAGTATCTCCACTGGTGATTTCTCTCTCATCCATTGAACTGCATGCAGTGTGGCTTTTTCCAGCTTTCTGTCAGCTGGTCTACATGGAAGAGGTTTTCAGCTCAGTTCTGGCAGGGTTTCTCAGTGACCTTGCAGCCCAAGTATGTGGAGTCTTCAGCAATAGGGTCTTACCATCTATTCCTGGTGGAAAACCAAGAGCCTTAGCAATGGCCTGTAATGTGTTGGGGGTATCAGGGACCTCCCTGGCCAACATCTCACTGGGAGGTATCCTATCCCCGGCACTGAAAATTTTCTAGTAACAATCTACAGCTCCGGAGTGTTCCATTGTCCAAAAATGTAGGTTTCCATATGACTTACTTATATCCTCTTAGATTTTGATTAGCCCTCCCTCCACCTTTCCTTTAGTCAATCTCTTCCCCTGACCTCACTTAGGCCTTTTCACCCCCATTAATCTGTTCCCCTACTTTAAAGTACACATAACAGAGAATGTACTGTCTTAGGCATGGGACAGGGGTGAATGCCCGTAATCCTAGCACTAGGGAAGCTGAGGACCCTGCATTTAGGACAGCCTGTGCTACATAGTTTCAAGGTAGTCTGGATTATATACTGAGACCTTATCTCAAAACCAAACTAAACCATCCAACAAACAAACTACAGTGTCTTTACCATTTCTAAGTTGGCAGCGTGCTAGTATTGTCTATACTCACACACTATGCAACGCATGTGCTACTTTATTTCTTCCTAAAGGAATTAATATTTTAAACAAAGAAACTCTTTCAGTGATAAATAAAAATGTATATGTTGGGTATACAGCATGAGGTTTTGAGATATATGTGTGTGTGTGTGTGTATGTATATATATATATACATATATATACATACATACATACATATATTACGTATGGTCTTAACTATCACATTTAAATTAATCCATCATCACCTCTGGTTACCATTGAGCATGGGGTGATGAGGATAGAGTTACATTCTCATGACGTCTTCAGTCAGAAGAGTGGGGGTCATTTTGGTGTTTGCCTTTCTGTTTGAAATATCAGAATGACAGTGTCTTCACTCCAAATCCTCAGTAAAAACAAGCCATCATTCTTTTTCAGATAGTTTTAATTAACTTCATACTTAGTATTGGTTTATTTTTCCTGATAGTCAAGGCTAGAAAAAAAGATACAGAAAGGTCACTAACAGCACTATTGTCTTTTTGTTTGTTTGGCTTGGTTTGTTTGCTTTGTTTTTTATTAATTTATTTATTAGGATTTTTATTAATTACGGGACTTTACAACATGAACAAATCGTGTGTTCACCCCACCTCCTATGTCCCTTTCCCTCCGCGCCCCTCTTCCACCGAGTGTTCCTTCTTGCTGCTCTAGGCTTGCTTGAGGGTAGGGTTCTCCGTCACTGGCTGATACGGTTACAGTGCAGAGCGAGACCCAGAACGAGGTCATGGCAAAGCCTGCTGGTATCTAGGGCACAGCAGTAGGTCAGCTAGCTGGAAACTCCAGGAGGACTTGGTGGCCACCCTCCTTTTTTATTCCCACAGTTTTTACTGAAACGATCACGTGCAGCTGGTGCAAATGAGTCATAAAGTCAACATCGTGCCCAGATGGCTGAAATACCAAAAGTAGCCCAGGCGACTAGGACTCCATTTTCTTGTAGCCTCTGAGAACTCACTAGGATAACGCTGCAGGCCAGCGCAGGCCGGCGAGCACACTCCTCCCACTCCAGTGCTCCTGAGCAGCAGTGAGCGGGGGCTGGGTGAGGCTGCAGTGAATTCCCTCTGGAGCCAAGACGTCTTCAGAGATAAATCAGAAGGCTCAAATGTTCTAAAGCAGATTAAGACTTCTGTTCCAGATGGGTTAGAGAGGAGTGGAAAGCCTTACTTTTACTGTTTTTTTTTTTTTTTTTTTTTTTTTTTTTTTTTTTGGTTTTCTACGAGGTAGGGTCTCACTTTAGTTCAGGCTGACCTGGAATTCACTATGTAGTCTCAGGGTGGCCTTGAACTCACAGTGATCCTCCTACCTCTGCCTCCCGAGTGCTGGGATTAAAGGCGTGCGCCACCACGCCCGGCTTACTGTGTTTTTAATAAAGTTCTTGTTTCAGAAAATGCAGTAAACCTGGCGAAGTTTCTCTGGTTCATTTTCTTCTAAAACTTAGATGAAGATGACACACCCACTGTATGTGAAAGACCCACTGGTACAGGGTCCCTTCAGCCGCAGACACCTGGCCGTTTCAGAGGTACTGTGGGTACAGGTACTGCGCCCCAGGACCAGGCTCCTTATTCAACCTCGTTCTCCTCTACAGGGTAGGAAGCTGCTTAGGTGAAGAAACTGTGATGAAGTTTTATTTTCATTGCATTTTTTAAACAAAATCCTTATTAGGAAACTCAAGGGAACCTAGTGAAGATACGCAGTCAACATCCTTCTAAAAGCTGAATAATGATGATGGTGATGCAGTGCCCTCTGGAATGCCACGTGCGAAGGACCTGTTCTTATCCCTGCTGCCTGCTCCGCATACATGTGCCATTGTCCCCGGGAATTTAAGTAGGCCCATTTATAGAGAGCTCAGTAATGGCATGAGCCCAAGGGGACACCTGAGCAGGCTCTACATGTTTGTAGAGACTGTCTTAGTAACACCCCAAAAGTGATCTGTCCATTACTTCTGTCATCACAGGAGGTTAGAATAACACACAGATCATGCATTTATCTCCTCCATCTTGTTACTTGATTTCCAGGTGGCCTATTTTCAGAAAAAGTTTTTATTTATTTGACAGGGAAAGAGGAAGAGAGAGACAGACAGACAGAGAGAGAGAGAGAATGGGCGCACCAGGGTCTCCAGCCACTGCAAACGAACTCCAGACGTGTGCACCCTCTTGTGCATCTGGCTAACCTGGGTCCTTTGGCTGTGCAGGCAAATGCCTTAACCACTAAGCAATCCCTCCAGCCCAGAAAAAGGTTTTATAAAGAAATCACCTAACAAACAGAAATGGCCTGGAGTTTCTGGATGTGTTTGAGAGCAGCTGAACGTGTGTTTGAAAGGCACGGAACATGAATACTTCTAGGAAAACAAGTTACAGTTTGCTCCTAAAGAAGACTATTGCTACACGCCTTATCCCACCTTCCTCTGAATGTTGTGACATTTCTCCTGTATCTCAGGCAGCATGAGAGAAGACAGAAGGAGCATGCAGTCTCTCTTTAGGAGTAAGAGCTCTAGTTTCCCCAGCTTTTCCAGTATACAATACTTTCCTTATTTCTTGTTAGACAGCCTTTGATTTTGATCACTTCACTTTCACTCTTTGAATTTTGAATTCATTGCTTCCTCCTAATATCAGTTTACCTACTTTCTTTTTGAAATTCAAAACAACTTAGCTCTTGCCTCACAAAACCTCCACTGTAAGAATAAGACCGCTGTTCATTTTTGAAGTTACTGTTACTAGAGTAGGAAAAGGACCAAAGCATTAGAGTGCTCATCTGATTTCCCTCAGAGCTCTGAGGTATAAGGACAGACAGACAGACAGACAGAGAGACAATAGGCCTAAAAGTAAGGCACAGCCTTCAGAAGATGATGAGGTGCCAGGATCAGAGGAGATGGCACACTTCTTCAGTCCCATGGTTTCCTTTGGCAGAAGAGGATGCTGAGACATATTCAGGGGACTTGGCACATGTTGTCCATCCTGCTGTAGTGCACACCTCACAGCTGATGGTTCAATAGTCAAATCTGCAAGCTTGTGCAAGAAGAGGTCGTCCATAGCTTGGGTTGTCCTCTGTTCTGCTACCTGCCTGCACTGGCAGGATATTGGGAGGGCTGGGGTTACCTATATCTCCTCCTTCACATAAGTTCTGGAGAAAGAAATGGTTCTGAGCATAGAACAAGCAGTAAATCTAGCTGACGGGCCCTAGAAGGATCTCATTTAATCCTACTTTTATAAAGTTTTGATTTATCCCATGGCAACATGGACATACATACCGCATTGGATGTTTCAGTAGCTTAGAGCAGGTAAGGTATGCGCCAAATTCTTCTGGGAGGAAGAGGTGTTGAGACAAGCCTGAGTTCACATGCTGCCTCTGTCATTGTGCCTTCAGTGTTATGGGATCTCCCTCATTCTCACCTTCATGCTTGGCAAATAGTGTGTGGGCAGGTCCCAACACTATTAGGAAATGAAGAAAGGAATTTAGGGATTGACTTTACTGGCCAAAATTCTATGTGGGAGAAGAAAAGGCCCATCATTCCTGTTCCTTTAGTGCTCACTGGAGTGGAAACTCATAAAAGACACAAATGCGAAGACTTGTTCCCTAAACTGACCAGATATTTTTGTGTTGAGCCTTTATGCACAAGAGAAAAGAAGCAATCGTTTTGAATATGTATTAGACTTTCTGTTACTTAAATTGCATTCTAAATATTCTGTTTCAGTTCTCATACTCTGGAAGGAGCTAGGTATATGGTGTGTGGTCATCTTGAAAGGACCTCTGTTCTCCTCACTGACCTCCTGTAGTGGTTTGATTCAGGTGACCCCCATAAATTTAGGTCTTCTGAATGCTAGTATCCCAAGCTAATGACAATTGGAAATTAAAGGCTCCTGGAGGCAGTGTATTGTTGGGGGCGGGCTTATTGGTGTTATAGCCAGTTTCCTCATGCCAGCGTTTGACACACTCTCCTATTGCTATTGTGCTCCTTATGCTGGCCAGGGGGTGATGTCCACCCTCTGCTCATGTCGTCACTTTTCCTCACATCATGGAGCTTCGCCTCAAGTCTGTAAGCCAAAATAAACCTTTTTCCCACAAGCTTCTCTTGATTGGGTGATTTCTGCCAGCAATGTGAGCCTGACTGCAACAGTAAAGTGGTACCAGGAGTGAGGTTGCTGCTAGACACCTGACTGTGTGGCTTTGGCCATTTGGAGCTGTTTTTCCCAAGAAGAATGTGGAAGCATTTGAAACCTTGGCCTAAGAGACACCTTGCAGTGCTGTAAGTATAGCTTGATGGACCATTCTGGTCAGAGTTGAAAGACCTGAATGCAATAAGAACTATGGACTGTAAGGTTTGGCTTATGAGAAAGAGATTTGCTTGGACTGAGCTAGGAGCAGTTTGTGTGAGAGTCTTGCTGTTATACCCATATCCTGAGAACTTGTGCAGGGGTGCAGTGCATAGAAACAGACTGGTGTGAGCAGAGGGATATGGCACAGAAAAAAGTGAAATCTTTGGGTGAACTGCTGCCCATTCAGCTGTAACAGAGAGATTACAACCTTTGAGATTGGGCCATCTGACCTACACTGGGGTAACAGGAAGAATGTAGACTCTTTTGAAGGGGCCTGAAGCTCAAGGAGTGTCCTGTTGTTCAAAGTCTGCTTTATTCCAGCCTGGATTAACAAATTGGCATCCTACCTGGTATTGTGGAGTGTAGCAGACAGCTTCAGGTTCACTGAGATGAAATTCCAGACCAGGCACAGTTATGGAGGAAGGGATATTTACTGAAGCTTACAGATCCAGAGGAAGTTCCATAATGGCAGAAGAAGCTGACCTGATTTCACTGGGCCAAGCAGAGAGAGAAGCACAAGCCTAAAAGCCAAAAGCCACATAGCACAGCACACTTCGGGAACTCCAGCTAGGCATACTTTGCACATCTTCAGATTGAAATCTGAAACCCACCACCACACCTTAAGATCCACCCAATGACACTGCCTCCAGCCAGGTGGCTGCAGATGCAAACTACAAACAAATAAAAAACTGAATATATTGGGGGCCATCTATTCAAACCACCACATGGAGTATAAGAAATGCAGGAAAGGGAGGGTCATTGAATTTGCAACAGTCTTTTGTTTTGGAAACGACCATGGGCAATGTGAAGCAGGTTTGCTGGATGCCTTCATGGAGACCCAGATGGAGTCATGAGGATGCACTGTAGATTGCAGTGCAGAGCCAGTGGAGATGCCGGGACCATGAGATGGTTGCTAAGGAAAGCTGCCACACCCAGATGAAATTCTCCAGGACTGTGAGTAGCCTAGCTGGAGGGGTGGAATTGGAACTCCAGGGGCTTGTTGCTGGTTAGAATTATCGGACTTGGAGATTTGTCATTAACTAGAGTTTTTGGACTTGGAGCTACAGAGTTTGATGTTTTCCCTGGTTGTTTTAAGTCTTGTATTGGTTGAATATTTCTTTGCTATGCCCAATGCCATTTTTTGCAGTGTGAATGTTTCTTCTGTGCCATTATGAGTTTTGGAGGATTTTTGGCATTATGGCTCAGTTAAAAGACCTTGGACTATGGGGATGTTTGAACATCATTAGGATTGATAAGAACTACAGGGAATTTTAAAGGGACTGAATGCATTGCATTTTACATCGTAGACAGTT
The DNA here is from genome assembly GCA_036346955.1 of Dipus sagitta. Taxonomy (NCBI): domain Eukaryota; kingdom Metazoa; phylum Chordata; class Mammalia; order Rodentia; family Dipodidae; genus Dipus; species Dipus sagitta. The sequence continues at coordinate 40,802,197 of CM070784.1, forward strand.
ATCAGGTTGATGGGGTCCAGAGGCAGAATGTACTGGTTTGATTCAGGTGTCCCCCATAAACTTAGGTATTCTGAATGCTAGTCTCCCCAGCTGATGGCAATTGGAAATTAAAGCCTCCTGGAGGTGGTGTATTGTTGGGGGTGCACTTGTGGGGGTTATAGCCAGTTTCCCCATGCCAGTGTTTGGCACACTCTCCTATTGCTATTGTCTATCTTATGTTGACCAGGGGGTGATATCCACCCTCTGCTTATGTTATCATTTTCCCTCCCATCGTGGAGTTTCTCCTCGAGTCTGTAAGCCAAAATAGACCATTTTCCCCACAGGCTTCTCTTGATCGGGTGATTTCTGCCAGCAGTGAGAGTCTGACTGCAGCATTCCTCAACACAGAGCCCACAGGCTGTAGTGACTAGACACCTCAAACCTGAGTACTGCTCATAATAGTTTTTGAAAAGAGGACTTAGGCAGATAACCTGAGCATGTTACAATATAGGTGTTTATTCTTTGCCATGAAGCTTATCCAATATTAATGACATAGTCACCCTAACTTAGCTTTCCACGCTCATCACCCCTTTCTGACCATGAATGTTCTTCCTTCCTCTGTGGTCTTAAAAGCCCTCATGTGTGTGTATACTTTAAAGACATAGGTTTCTGTTTAAATACAATTATGTTTGAGGCTTTTAGTCAGTGGAGAATCATATCTCATGCTTCTCTGTGTTAGAAAAAGAGATAACTTTTCCCTTACAAAGATAATTTCTGCATATTTAGGGCACATAAGCAATGTCTCAAACTGTAGCTTATCTCTTTAAGGATAATTAACACAGTTTTCTGGACAAAGCAAGGCAAAATATTCAGTTACTTAGCAACATGGCCAGAAGAGAGCTAGTGTTGCAGCATGTCTTTCTCTTGGACTAGGTCGGAAAGTACTGGAGAGAAAACACTACAGAAACGTGAAGCACCTGTGTGGTCGCTGGGCTCAGGGGAGATCCTGTGGGCACTGCCATCGCAGCTGCTCCATGCGGAGCCTCCCTGGACGACGCAGGGTTCCGCACACTCTATCACTGAGTCCCGCCCCACCCCCTGCTCCCCTAGCCAGGATCGCAAATGTAGCTTTGATTTTGTATGTGACCCACACAGAAGTGAAACGTGGATATTATATACCCAGTTCAAAGGCAAACTTAGTTTTCAATTTATATAAGTTTAGGGGCCATAGTTATTATTAATAGCAGAGTCAGTTGGGGGTTTTCTTTGTCAAGAAATTTTGTAAAGACTTTGCTATATATCACCTAATCAGGGTGAGTATTAGAGTTTCATTTGAAGCATATCATCACACATAAAAGCATGTGTATTGTGATCACATGAACAAGGTGCACATCACAGCTCCTGCACCGCTAGCTGCCCCTTCCCCTGTGTCTCCTCGTTGGCACCGTGGGTCTAAGGATGGCCCTTCCTTCAGAGGCTCTTGGTGTGGATGAGCTTTGTCAGTGTCTCTGGGGCTTTGGGCACCTGGTGACACCTCCCCTTCTTCAAGGAGCTGCTTTTCCCTTGCTAAGGCCCTAGCTGCAAACAGATGGGGTTATGATCCCGGGCATTTGTTCATTGTTTGCCCTAGGAGGACTGAGAATGGCCAGTCAGTCATTTTATGACTGGTTTATGCCAGTCAGTTACGTCATTGTGCTTAGATAAATAACTGCAGATGCTTTAGGCAGTTCACTGTCCTGTCCCCTTAAAAGATGACAGTGCAGGGCTGGAGAGATGGCTTAGTGGTTAAGCGCTTGCCTGTGAAGCCCAAGGACCCTGGTTCGAGGTTTGATTCCCCAGGACCTACGTTAGCCAGATGCACAAGGGGGCGCACACATCTGGAATTCATTCACAGTGGCTGGAGGCTCTGGTGCGCACATTCTATCTCTCTCTCTCTCTCTCTCTCTCTCTCTCTCTCTTTCTCTGTCTGCCTCTTTCTCTGTCTGTCACTCTCAAATAAATAAATAAAAATAAACAAAAATTTAAAAAAAAAAAGATGACAGTGCCAATGAAGAGACGTGAGGAGTCATCTGACATCTCCAGGTAAATGTGTTTCCTTCTGGATTTGCCGGTTTCCAGAATACCAGGCACAAAGGACTTCATGGTCTCTTTTCAGGTTTGTCTTGACAGTTCAGGTTATCTCACCAGGCTAAAATGTCTTAGATCAGAAGTCCTCCAGCCTGGCTGTATGTGATCTCTTGGAGGCCAACTCTGACTGCTTGGCCAGTCAGGCCTGATGGCTCATGTAGAATGATGTAAATATCTCACTTCACAGGCCTTTCATTCTGACATTTAACCACCTGAGATTATTCTTAGTATTCAAGAACTTCCCTATTACAAATATGTCTGGGATCTGGGAAGGAGTGGTGTGAGATTGAAGGGGGCACAAAGTGGTGAGTTAGAAGATGTTTTCTGAGAATAAAATCAATAAAATCAGACACCCCTTGGAAAAATGTAGTATGTGGCTCAGGCACAGGCTGGAAATACCTCTGCAATTAGTGTGACCAAAGTTGCCCTCAGTTTGTGCATATTCTAAATACTTCCTAACTAGGACATTGAATGTAGCTCACACTCAGTATGCTGCCTAAGGGGAAACAAAATGAATATTGTCTTACAAAGTTCAGATGCCATTGTAACTTTGAATTTGTAATACTTTATTGGTGTTATCTGTTATGGGTATTTAGAGCTACAACTTCCTCTTTCCCAAGATGAAAGCAAGGAACAGAAATCAAGGCACTTTCTATAGTCACCTGAGACCATACCTGCTCTTTTGCCAGCCTGGTAATTGCACGGAGACATCCACCTCAGTCCCTGCTCTCATGATGAGCACGGAGCTCCTCAGCACCTGGAACTGTGACTTTTTGCTCTGAGCCAGTATTTTGTGAAGGCTGCTTTGGCAGCTGATTTGTAAACACTTGACACAAATTCTTATCTTAGGGCTTTTGTAATAGAAACATTTCACATTTAACTTCAGAATATATTCTCTGGGGAACACTTAGCAACAAGAATAACAGCAAAACAATGTGTTTTGGAATACATGTGCCAATCTGATTCCCCCCCTGTTTAGGTAACACTCACAGCATAGATGATACATTATCTGTGTTCTTCCTGGATCTTGGTAATGCACCTTTTTGAACTTGATTATACCGGACTACCTGAAGCTTAAGTTGCTGTCATGAGCATGCTCAGGAGGAAGATCCAACCGCAGTGGTGAGAACAGTGCAGGCAAGCTCTCAAACACTCGGACGATCACAGCTGCTGTCTCTGGCAAGCTCCGAGCTACACCATGTACTCTACGATTGCAGCCCTAGTTTTTTTTCAGTTGGTTTGCAAATAGGATTGCACAAAATTTCACGTACATCATCTCCAAATCAGAATTTGCTGAGCTAAAAAGAGCATTAAATTAAGCAGGCTGGCTTTCAGTTGGTAGGAATGCAATGATATAACTGCATAACGCCTCTTTGCACAATGACAAGCACACTGGGCTGTAATTTCTGTTCAACTGGAAACGTCTAAGCCTGTTTACCTCAATTTAGTGTCCTTGTCCACTTGTCCAGACTAGCAATTGTCCATCAGTAATTAGCCTAAATGGCCCACTTGGTATGGAAACATCTCACGTAAGGTGCTGCTGTGGTTCACTGTAGCATTCTGTTCGCATTGATCTGTCAGCTTGAGTGCTGTTAAAGTGTATACTGTGTTGGAGCTTCACAAAGTTTCCGTGTGACTTTCCAGGCTAACATTCCGAATTGACATTAATTCTCATCATAACTGAAAAATCAATATAAATGGTAACAAATGTCTGTCGGGGCAGCTGCTTTGTAAGGAGTGGTGCCCTCCCTTTGGCTCTACCAGTTCCTGGCCACTGTGCATCATGGTGTAGATGGTCAGTAAACATATGATGAATGTGACAGCGAGGAACTGAGGACAGTGGGAAATCAACTGACGACCTGAGCCATCGTCTGCCTCATAACTTGAAGGCCGAGGTTGCTGCTGAGGTAGGATCTATAAAGGTAGAATGAAAATTGGACAAAACCCGACATAAATACCAACATGAGAGTACCAGTATTAGGCACACATGTAATAAGGAGTGAATTGATGAATCATTTATGCCTTAGCAAGATTATTAAGATTCCAAAGTGGATATTTGGATCATCCCTTCATCCTGGGAAAGTCTGGGTAAATGTGGCCACTTAGTGGCTAATGCTCCGACCCAAGTGTTGAGTACTGAAACCGAGAGATGAAGGTGCCAAGCACTGAGCCTCAAGCACCTAGAAGTGCCTTGGTATGCAAAAAGATCTCAGGGAGAACACCATATGAAGGCTTTTACTAGGTCACTAAACCTGTGGTTAACTAGAGAGTTAACAGAACATAGATTATGGTACAATTTCCTTACTAACCTTCCTTATCTTGGTCTTGTCATTTGCATAGGAAGTAAAAATCTGACCAGTATTTGTTTTCTCACAGGGAAGTGTATGGTGCGTGTGTTCTGTATTTCCTTGCACAGCATGCCTCGCACTTTCCTGTCTCATTTCGACCTGCGTGATTGTGGTGTGACTAGATGACAGAAAGGTTTACTTCCCAGCGGAAGCCCAGTCAGAGCAGCTGCTTACACTTAAAATCCAGGCCTGCGAGAGAATCAGAAAAGAGGCGACTGAAAGACACAAGGAAGCTTTGCGAAGCTGCAGAAACTGCTGCCGAGTTGGTAATGAGCTCCTGGCAGAGAGGCCAGGGAGAGAGGCTGGCAGGAGGCGGGCTTGTCTTTCCCTGCGTCCTGTGACAGCTGCAAAGATCTGGACATTGTTCCCTGAGCTGGGACAGGAGAGCAGGCTCTCATGCCATTGGGCTGTTTTGTTTAGCTAATAAAGCTTTGCACAATTGTAGTATTTCCCTAGTTAAGCACTATCAGAAGTGAACCAGTGACAATGTGGGCGTGGAAGGCAGAGGAGAGGGACCAGGAATCTTGGTAAAGAACGCGACAGGCCAGAACAGTTGGGAATAAAATATGCAGACCAGACGGAGCCTATGGTCCTTGTGGCTTCCTCGAAACTGTGGCATGTTTACCCAGTTTTCCTTTGAAATAGGACCTTGCACGTGGACTTTTTACATGTAGACGTTTTGGGAGGGGAGGATAAACTGTGTGGCGCTGTGGGGATGGGGGCCACCCCTTTGTGTGAGGTGACAGGACTTGCCCTCCGTGCCCCAGGACGCATGTGTCCCAGATACCATACCACAATAGCACCAGAAAGTTCCCTTTTTGCAGCTGCAAAGTTTGAACATGACACTGGCTCAAGGTGTGTAAGAGGATTAAGCACTCTTAGGAAATTTTATTTTTTAAATTTTACTTCACTTTTCTTCCTGCTACAGGAATACTCTGATTTATAACTAATACCCAAGTCCGCAAAGATTTATATACTTCCTGTATCTGCCTTGAACAGCCTTAGGAATGGGCTTTACAAACTGCAGTGTGTCTTTTCTCATGTGTAGAAGGCTTTGGTTGGTTTGTGAACCACCTGGACCCTACAGTTGATGAGTCTACAGGATGGAGTCATGTCATACGAGGCCAGTGTGAGTGAATACGCTGGTCTTGGCCAGAGCTTGGGTGAGAAGCAGAACTATGGACTGGGGCTGTTCTGGGAAGGATTAGGGAGCAGGCCTGGGAGAGAACTGGGTAGACCATTGGTAAGATGAGGCCTCTGAGTCACGGCTACTGGCCCATCCCCTGCCCTCTGGATCAACAGAGGAGCAGTCCCATGATCAGAGACAGCAGGTCCTGTCCTTGTATAGCTGCTCACCCAGGTGCGCCCAGGTGCATTTCTAGAGCAGTGTGTGGCAGACCAGACGGCCAGACTCCGTCCTACCACTTCTTCTCTCCCTCTAGCCTGTACAGAGTGCTTTGTCCTGTTGGTTTCAGACAGATGAGGAGCAACGCTCAGCCTTCTGGGAGGCTGTTTGGGATGAATTAGACATAGGCTGTTGTTGAAGACGGGACAGGCTAGGCTAGGGGCTGGATGGAGAACAGAAGCCCACAGAGGGGCTCATGGAGGTACATCCGGAGGGTGTGTAGTGTGAAGGGCTAAGGAAGGGACCTTGCATTAGAGAAAAGTAGGTAAGTAGGCATATGTTTTAGATATGTCTTTATGGGACTGTGAAGGAAAGATAGATGGTCCGAATGTGGCTGCTGTTGAAGGTGGGAGAGCTGGAGAGGAACTTTATGTCCTAAATATGTGGGGAAAGTGTTTGGGAAAAGAAACCTAAGGCATCATGATGGCTCAGAGCCCAGAGAAGGTTGAGGTGGGCATTGGACTTGTTGCCATTTACATTTTGATAACTTGTGTGGCACAAGTTTTATTACATTTGTTTCAGTTTTAAAGAACACTGCATTGTCTCAGTCCATTTTTGTTGCTACAACTGACCACAGATTAGGAAAGTTATACATAATAGAGTTTTATTCAACTCAGGGTTATGGAGACCTGGAGGAAGGCAGGCATCTGGAGAGGGCCTTCTTACTGGTCCAGGACACTGTAGAGTCTCAAAGCATTGCAGAGCATCCTAGCAGGAGGGCACATCTGAAAGATAAGCAAATTGGCTTTCAAAACAGAGCCACTCTCCAGGTAATCCACAAACCCATTATTACACTAATGGACTTCCTCATTCATGCAGTTGGAGTCATTGTGACCCAGTCACCTCTTAAATGTCCTGTCTGGCCCCACCTTTTAGCACTTCACGGTATGGATTAAATTCAAACAGGATTTTGATGAAGAATTTAAAACTTTAGTGCACACTGACTATCATTTTATTGACTGTGAAGGTGTTTGGGGAACCCTCTCCGTTTAATGTGCAAGCAACATGCTTCATAGAAGCCCAGCCGGGCTTGCTTTTTACCTGTCTCCATTTCCCCATTCATTCTTCATTTTCCCAGCCCTCTGAAAAGCTGAAGAGAGAAAGGAAGGGGGCCACTCACAACTTGGGAGGAAGGAACGCCCTGCCCCCAGGGCTCTCCCGCAGAGCTGGAAACCCTCGGGCTGTAGCCAGAACAGATATGTGTAGATTGAGAACTCTTTTTATTCTACATATGACCCCTTCGTAGATCTGTAGTTTGCAAATACTCACAGTTTGTAGCTTGTCTTTTCAACCTCTTGGAAGAGTCTTTTGCCTGACAAAGGGAAAACCAAGTTTTTTATCTCGCCTGCTTTGTGGTGTCATGGTTGAGAATTCTGCACCAAACTCTAGATCCTGAAGGTCTGTTCATAATATCTTTTAAGAGTTTCATAGTTTTGTGTTTTAGTCTTAAAAATCAGTCTTTTTTTTTTTTTTTTTTTGGTTGTTGTTTTATTTTGTATAAACTGTGGTATTTAGGTCATAGTGAACTGCTTGTAATTTCCACTTTACTTTACCAAAAAGGTGCAACTTAATTTCAAGACAGTGTCTAGCCAGGCTGATCTTGAGCTTTGTGGGGTTTTTGTTGTTGTTCGTTTGCAACAAGTATCAGTTATTGTGTGTTTCCTAGATAAAGGATTGAATACTGTTCAGCCATCTAAAGAAAGAAGTCCTGTAACAACATGTGTGAACCTGGAGGACGCTACGTTATGTGCTGGGCAAGGGGACAAGTATTACCTGAACTTAGCTATACGTGGATTCTGAAAAGGTAGAGTTCACAGAAGTAGACAGGCTGAGGGTGGGGCAGGAGACAACTGAGGAGACGTTGGTCAAAAGACACCAAAGTTTAGCTTGATAGGAGAAATTTATTCAAGACTTCAATGGTAAATTGTGGTGACTACAGTTAATAATTGCATTGTAGACTTCAAAATTGCTAATAGAGTAAATAACTATTTCTACCCCTGCAAAATAAAAAGGAAATCCTGAGGTCATATGCATGTTAATTAGCTTAGTTGATTAGCCATTCCACAGCATATGCAAATATCCAAACATCAGCTGGTAGGCAATAAATATACGTAATTTTTTTATTTGTCCGTGAAAAGGTAAAATAAAATCAGATAAATGTTGGTCACTGTGCTATGGATGAAGTAAGAACAAATAATGGCACATTCTTCCTTGTTGAACTAGGAAGGACCCGGGAGTGACTTAAGGACATCAACAGTTCATCGGCAGGGTTGGGCCTCGTCCACAGGAAGCTTCTCTCTTCCTCCGCAAACTGGGGCATGCTCTGCAAAATGGGAGGCAAGAGGAGAGCGCGGCGGTAGATTCTAAAGGCGCAGGCGACCTGCTAATGTCAGGACATCCCCACAGGACAGTGTTTCCTTATGCAAAACAGCAGTTTTACCTTGACTGAAAGGCATGCGAAGTGTGCTGTGGGCAGGGCTCCAGTGCACACAGGGAGTAGAAATGATGAGCAGAACATGTGCTGACTGTGCGCTTTTGCAGCACAGGACGTCGTTATCTTTCGACGTCCCCTGCGCACGGGACCCACCCCCAAGACCTGGACTCTGTAGTTTCCTGCGTCGTCTGTGGCAGGCAGCAGGAGAACGCTCTCCTGAGCCGGGCTGTGTGTTTTTCTGGCTTGTTCGTAGTACTGGCATGAAGGAATCTTGTCTCGATCGGATTGAGCTTTCCTCCTTGCTGGGTGTGTTGCGCTGTTAACAGAGGACAGTGTGGGAGAAGGAAAGCTGCAGACCTGGAAGGGGCCTGTCCTCCACCACCTGCACTCACGCGGAGGTGGGGGTGGCTCCCGCCGGGCTCTGTGGTGCTGCTCTTGGTAAAGCAAGGTGCCCGGCCATGTTCCCCTAGCAAGGAAGCAGTTACCGAGTCATCTGTCTACCCTGGCTGCCACTTCTGTACAAGGCCTGCTTTAAGTGGGGTGGGAAGGGGACATCAGGAGGCTCTTTTAAAGTAGTGATTAAAAAAAAAAAACAACAACTCTATAACATGCTGCTCAAGTGTTCTAGTTTATTCTACAAGAGAGTCTCTGCTTTCACAAGCACACATAGAGCTGGCATGGGAATGGCTATATGATAGCATGCACTTGGTGGCTTTCAAACATTTCTGACCTGACCAAAAAAATATATATATTTTTAATTATCCTGGCATATACTCCTAGCTATCTACAAAATTTTAGTATATAATAGTAATTTTGCCAAGTTACTCTGATATGTTTCTATTTTCTGTTCTTTTTTCCCTCTTCCATTTATTTTGCTGTCTTTTTTTTTTTTTATTATGCTGGTTCTAAACCACAGTAATGATTCCACAACAGACTACCAGGTTGAGAGTCACAGTTTGAGACCTCAGTTTAATGCAGGCCTTACTCTGTGCAGAGCAGGAACCCGAGGCCACTAGTGAATACAAGATTAACCCCAAAGCGTGCAGAGTTACAAAGGGACAGAGTCAGCATTAGAAAACTCAAAATACGAGATATTGGGAGGAACTTAGACCTTTTTCAACGCCTCAGTGAGTAGAAAGACAGTAGCCATTGAGCTCAGCCATCTACAGAAAACACATGACCTCATTTCCACTTCTGTGCTCCACACCATCTCACATTTCATTCATAAGCATCTTGGTTTCTTTTTGTTTCTTTTGTCTCCTACCTATAATTGATACAAGAACAGCTTGTTTAGAAATAAACTCAACTGGTGGCATCTAAGAAATCGCTTAGGTACGGAGCCACCCACAGCGGCAGAAGCCCTGTGTGAGTGTTTCCTGAGGCCTCGGACCAGGAGGCGCCTCTCCCTGTTTTCTGACGGGGTCATGCGCTCTGGTGGCCAGTGTCTCGCTCTGCATGCTCAGCAGACCACTCACCCTGTGCTGGGCACTTGGCAGGAAACCTGTTCGCGTGCGCATGTGTCTAGGATTTAAGGCTTCTACCACTGAGCACCACAAGGCCTGCAGGCCGGAAATAAGAGACATTTATTCCTCAAGGGTTCTAGAGGCCAGATGTCCAAAATGGAGGCATCGCTGGGGCCAGGCTCTCCCTGGAGCCTGTGCGGGAGTTTCTTTCACCCGTTCTTCAAGCTCTTGGACTTGCTGGCCACCCCGCTGCTCCTTGTCCTGCAGGTGCATCACTCCCGCCTCTGCCTCCGTCACCCAGGGTGTGTCCACTTGTCTTCAAATGGTGCTCTATGCGCCTGTGTCCAGATTCCTGTCTCATAAGAAACCCAGCAGCCACTGGGCCCACCCTAATGCAGTATGACCTCACTGTGACTTAATTATATCTTCAAAGGCCTTGTGATGGTCTACGTTGATTGTCAACTTGACTGAACCTGGAGTCACCTGGGGGCCATTGTCTAGATTAAATCAGCCTCTGCACATGTCTGTGAGGGATCTTCTTGATCAGGTTAATTAAGGAGGGACGAGCCGTGCTAGCTGTGGGCGGCACATTCCGTGGGCCGGAGCCCCGGTCCGGGTGGGGAGAGCCAGCTGAGCCGCGAGGGTGCCCGGCTGCCGGCCTGCGACGCTCTGACGCCGCCCTGTGGGACTGTAAGCTGAAAGAACCATTCATCCCTTAAACTGAATTGTGTCCCAGCAATGAGAAGTTGACTAATACACGTCATATTTATGGCTGCCACCGAGACAGCGGGGAGCTGAGGGACGGGGATGCCGACACCCCCTCGAGAGCACACCCACTGTGACCTCCCCTCCCCGCTATGCCCCGCCTCCCAAGAGCATCACAAAGCCATATGGCTTTTGCAGCACATTCAGGAACCAAACCATGCCTTAAGAATTGTCCTCAGATACCCGAAATGCTGCTCAACCACCTGCTTCGGCTCCGGCTCCGGCTCCGGCTCTCCAGGTGAGCTGCATTCTAAACGCCAGAGGACCGCCCCGTGCTCTCCAGTTGTCAGGCACGCCATGGTGACCAGCGGATCAATGAGGAGCTGGCTGGGAAGATGGCACTGTCTGAGGGGATCCGCTGACAGTGCGACATCCCAGTGGACGTTCACAGTGGCCAAGCAGACAACGGTCATCCTGCAACAGCGCAAGCACCTCCACAAGCAGCCTGTGTTTAAAAACGTAAAGGCTGTTTGCTAGATCGGAGGAAAGGTGATGGCCACGTGCTCACTTGCACAGTAGCTGACGACCAGGTTGACAATCAGCTGCTCCTTCTCTGCCCTGCTGACACTGCATTCGGTTTTGTGAAAACTTAGCGTTGCTCCTGTTTTCTTTAAGTTTTTTTTTTTTTTAATGCATGTATGCATTGAGTTTTCTAGGAATTCAGCATGCAGGGTGGGAAGACTCCTTGGTTGTAGGCTTAGGTAAGGCCTGGTTGATTTCAAATGCCAGGCCTGCTAAGGGGTGCCCCCCCACCCCCAGCATCTGGTCCATCTTACCAGTCCTGTTTCCTGTCTTCTAAGTGAGAGGAGTCCTTATCCCCAGAGGATTGTCAGGAAAATCTAGTAACAGAGCAGGACAGTGCCCATGGTCTGAGCTTCACAAATCCAATCTCGTCTTCCTGAAAATCATCCTTGCAGTAAATGGACAAGAATCCTTGAACGTTTAGGATGAAAGCAGTCTCAGCTGTGTCATAAAATCAGAAGTTTGTGGTGAAACTGTGTTAAAAAAAAGTTTGCTCCGGACCTGGGCGGACCACAACTGACTTACCGGCCTGCTGGTACAGCACCAAGTATTTTATGTTACCTCAGCTAATTCTCAGGCTGGTTTTGACCCTCCAGTCCAGACCATCCTTACAGCCAACACTGGGAAGGGAGCTTTGACCAAGTTATGGTTATTCTCATAAAAAAAGAAAGCCTATGGTAATCAAAATTTTTTTAGAAAAAAAGTGATTACTTTTCTCCCTTTGAGGAAAATAGCCCTGGAATGACACGCCATTTGATTATGGGAAAATGAAGTTGTGGCTTTTCTGTGAGCCAGTTCCTTCCTGGCAGGGTTTTGGAATAAAACCAAAGATAGCAGAGGTTTCTGCGTTAACGTGAGCCCTCAGCGTTCCCCAGCGGGGCTGGTGGAGGGCAGCTGCGGCCCAGGCTCCCAGGGCTGCAGAGCCCCGCGTGGGCCTCGGTCCCGCCGCCCCTCGCAGCCCTCCGTCTCTCACGGTGTGCTCGCGCTCTCTGCACGCCGTGCTGGCCCAACTGTTTCTCTTTTCTGCAGGCAGGAAATGAGAAAGCCATGTTTGGAGCTATTCAGGAAGTCATCCAGAGTTATAATAGCCCATTATCTGATGGCCAGAGTTTACTTAGGGTTTTCACTACTTCCACTGCCCACTTGAGACGAGGGAAAACAATTGCCCTGCTGTCCAGCGAATGCGGATGGGCTGACCACAGTGGGTGCTGGGAGCCCAACCCCTTCATGCTCACACCGTCTTACGTTCCTTTAGAGAGGGGCACTGCAACCTTGAGGCCTAAGGCGGCGCTCACAGGACCTTGACCTAGCCCAGTGTTGCTCAGAGCCGGCCAGCATCAGCAGGTCGTCCCCGCACACGCCTCGGGTCTCGTCATCGCCACGTTGGAGGGTGGATGCAGCTCAAAAATGCATGTTCCAGCCTCCTAATGGGATGCACCAGGGAAAGTAGGAGCCAGGCTTCGCCGAAGCTGGCCCACATGTGAGTCGTTTAAAGCATGTGTGAACATGTTTTATTGGTACCAAGGATTTGTGGTTCTTTGAAGCCTGAGCAAGATCAGACTTTGATGCAAGAGAGAGCGAGCTGCACTTTTTCGCTTCCTGTTTGTGGCTGTGTGGCAGGTGGGAACCCTCACAGTTGGGTTTGTCAGGACAAACACCCATGTGCCCAGTTAAGCCCAGATTCTCTGGCACATTCCCTGGCCCAGGGAAGACCTGAGTCACAGTACAGAGAAACATTCCAGAACCCTGTGAGCAATGGCCTCCCCTCCCTCCTCTCCTCTTCCCTTTGGTGTTGTAGGCCACCAAAAGGAACTGACAGGAGTAACGTTGAGCCTTTTAAATCCTTTAATCAAAGAAGGAAAAGATGCTCGCAGAGTAGTAGATGTTCATGGTTTTTCTCTCCTCTGGTCTTGGCGTGCAGGCTAGCACCCACTCTAGCACGTCCTTGTTACCCACCACACCCATGCCGGCAACCATTTCTCTCCCATCTGGACAAACAGCCTCCACCAACCAGTCCAGTTAAAGTCTGAACAGTCATGTGTTTTGCAGTCCACATTCCTCTTCATCCTAAGCGAAAGGCGGGATAGACTGGGTGGGGGAGGCCTTTTTCACACAGAGGACCCCAGGAAAGAGTCTGCAATCCAGTATGTGAAAGAGATAAGAATTCTCCCTGCAGGGCTGGGACACAGGTACATTCAGAGCAGGCACTGGAAGCACTACGGCGCTTACAACTCGCTCCTAATGAAGGCCTGGACGCCCTTGTGCTTGCGCAGATGACAGGAGGGTAATTTCAGAGTAATTTCCAAGTCAGCTATCAGGCATCTGCACTTGCAGATTAAATGCCCGGCACCTGATTGTGCTGAGGTAATAGTGCATTGCAGCACAGGTTGCAGGGCGTCCTGTGGGCATGCGGCCTTTGCAGTCACCTCCACTTTGCCCGCCAGTGCCATGGGTGCCCTCTGCTTTCTGCTGACGGGAACCTGGGCGTGTCATCAACACCACTTCTCTTAACGCTGACACTGTTTCCTTTAGGAATGAAAGGCTTCTGCGATGAAACCAAAATGTTATCCATCTCCCTGCAGTCCCTTTGGCGATGACAACACCCAGCACTGGAAGCTGGCCAGCTTGTTCTCCTGTGGCTCTGTTTTCGTTCTTTCCCTTCTGTCCCACTCTGCTCTGCATCATTCCTTTCTGCCTCCTTGTATTTACTTAGTTGGCTGCATGTTAATTACATGATGCAAAAATCTCGCCTCTTTATTAAAAGTTAAACAGTTTCTGTAAATTCAACAGAAAAAAAAAAAATCCTGAGTCTTACTTTCTCTTCTTAGAACTCACTTGCACTATGAAAGCTGGGTAGGCACCTTTACAGAAAATTATTTACAGTGCCTATTACATACAAATATATATATTTTAATTTTTTGTCTATTATTTTTTATTTATTTGAGAGTGACAGAGAGCAGGAGACAGAGAGAGAGAGAATGGATGTGCCAGGGCCTCCAGCCACTGCAAACAAACTCCAGATGTGTGCACCCCTTTCTGCATCTGGCTGATGTGGGTCCTGGGGAATCGAACCTCGATCCGGGGTCCTCAGGCTTCACAGGCAAGCGCTTAAACGCTAAGCCATCTCTCCAGCCCACGAATACATTTTTTTAAAAAAAATACATGAATTAAAAAAAATTATTTATTTATTTGAGAGAGAAAGAGAGAGAGAGAGAAAAAGAGAATATGGATGCACCAGGGCCTCCTGCCACTGCAAATTAACTCCAGATGCATGCACTACTTTGTGCATCTAGCTTTACATGGGTACTGGGGAATCGGACACAGGCCATCAGGCTCTGCAGGCAATTGTCCTTAACTATTGAGCTGTCTCTCTGCCTCAAAAAATAAATGAAGTTTTAGAAGTATTTTTGTACAAATGAGTTTGTATAATACATGTTGTTTGGTATTTTACGTGTGTGTGAATGTGTGCTTAGGTATGCGTGTGTGTGGAGACCAGAGGACAGCCTTGGTATCACTCCTCAGTCACGCTGTCCCTCTTCTTTTCCTCAGGCCAACAAGGTTAGACTGACCGGCCGGTGAGCCCAGGAATGTCCCTGTCTCTGCCTCCCCAGCACTGTGCCCACCACCTCACCTGGGGGGCTTTTTTTCCACAAGGGTTCTAGGGATGAAATCTCCCCAACCCTGACACCATTATCTCTGAAACAATTTCGCTTTAGTTGAAAGTTTTCCAAATTGCCATATGTATAAATTGGCCTCCTTTCTGTAACGACAGCCTTGTCTTCCACAGCTGTCCATTGAACAAAAATCATCATAGTGCCTAAGGCAGAGAAAGATGTGTAGGCTGAGAAACTGGTCCCAGCCTAGAAGGGAAAGAAAAGCAATGATGGGAGGGATGGTGGTCGTCTGCACTGGCCCGGGCTCTCCCTGGCATGTGCACTGCTTTCTTGTCCCCTGCCATGGGGCAGAACCAAGGAGAGGTGAGTGGTTCAAGAACTGTAAAAACTGTTGGTCAAAAGTTCCATTTTGGAATAATACAAGTTCCCAATATATTCTCTCTCTTTTTTTTTTCATTTAGCTCCCCTTTTCCTGGAATTCAAAAAAAAATTTTTTTATTGATAGCTTCCATACTTACAGACAATAAACCTTGATAATTCTTCCCCTCCACCACTTTCCCCTTCAAAAATCCAGACTCCCTCAAATCGCCTCTCTCTCTCTCTCTCCATGAGTCTGTCTTTCATCTTGATGTCATCATCTTCTTCTCCTGTTATGAGGGTCTTGTGACGGTAGGTCCAGGCACTGCATAGTCAAAAATATTGAGGCCAATTTCTGTCTGGATGATTGTATTGTAAGCAGTTCTACCCTCCCACTGTCTCTTACACTCTTTCTACTACCTCTTTCACAATGACCCTGAGCCTTGGAGGGTGTGATAGAGATGTTTCAGTGCTGGACACTCCTCCAGCACTTCTTCTCAGCCCTATGGAGCCCTTTGGGTCAGCCCAGTGGTCACCACCATCTGAAAAGAGAAGCTTCTCTACCAAAAGTGAGAGTAGCATTAACATATGGATATGAACATTCAGTATAGTGCTTACAGGGCAGTTTGTTGAGTTAAACATATGCATTTGGCCAGAAAAGAGCAGGCGTTACACTCCTAAGGCTCATGACCTCCCCTGCCATAGGCTTTTGATTAGTTTTTCAGTACCAGACATGTATTTCTTCCCATACAGCGGGTCTCCAGTCCAATTAGAGAGCAGTAGGTCTCCCCCATAAGAGACAGGCCACTATTACACCCGTTCGTTCATTTGGCCTGGCTGACCAATCGTGAGGCTTGCAGGGTCCACTGTTTTCACCGCTGATGACGTCTGTCTCTATGGGGCCACATGTTGTACAGCTTTTCCCAAACTTCTGTCAGCTGGTCTACAGGGAGGAGGTTTTCAGCTCAGCCCCAGCTTGATTTCTCAGTAACAATCTATGGCTTCTGGTATGCCATTATCCAAGAAAGTAGGTAGGTTATCATATGGCTTAATCACGTTATTGTATATTTTGATTAGCCCTTCCTCCACCCTTCCTTGACTCAGTCTCTTCCCCCGACTTTGCTAAGGCCATTCCACTCCCTGTAATCTGTTCATCTACCCATATATATACAATACCATCCCTTTAAGTCCTCCCCTCTCCTCCCTCCCTTATAGCCCTTTCCTACCTTACTGGCCTCTGCTACTAGTTTTTTTACTCCAACTCACACACAAGTCTAAACATCTGTAGCTAGGATCCACATATGAGAGAGAACATGCGATGTTTGGCTTTCTGGGCCTGAGTTACCTCACTTAGCATAATCCTTCCCAAATCCACCCATTTCCCTGCAAATTTCATAATTTCATTTTACTTGCCACTGAGTAGAACCCCACTGTGTAAATGAACCACGTCTTTATTGTCCGTTCATCAGTTGAGGGGCATCTAGGCTGGTTCCATTTCCTAGCTCTTGTGAAAAGAGCGGCAATAAACGTGGATGTGCAGTTATCTCTAAGGTAGTGAGAAGAGTCCTTGGGATATATGCCTAGGAGTGCTATAGCAGGGTCATATGGTAAATCTAAGTTTAGCTGTCTCAGGAACCTCCACACTGATTTCCACAATGGCTGTACCAGGTTACATTCCCATCAACAGTAAAGGGTTCCTCTTTTTCCACATCCTCTCCAACATTTCTTATTTGTTTTCTTGATGGCAGCCATTCTGACAGGAGTGAAATTGGGGAAACAAGCAAGAGTGCTATATTCTTGGTGAACCTGGTACCAGCACAAGGGTTAAGGAGACACAGGGAACACTCAACTCCTACCAAACCAGATATCCAGAGACACAGAGGGTCCCAAGACCTCATCACTGAAGCAGACCTAAAATGAACCCAACATGGCTCAGGGAAATTTGTGGAAGAGGGGGCAGAGAGAATGTTAAATTGCTTTTTGTAAGACTGACATTTTCACAATATTCATTCTTCCAAACCGGGAACTTGGGATATCTTTCCATTTCCTAGTGTCTTCTGCAATTTCTCGCTTGAGAGTTTTAAAGTTTTCATTGTAGAGATCCTTCACTTCTTTGGTTAGGTTTATTCCAAGGTACTTTATATATTTTTTGAAGCAACTGTAAATTGGAGTGATTCCCTGATTTCATCCTCTGCATGTTTTGTTGGTATGCAGGAAAGCTATTGGTTTCTGTATGTTTATTTGGCATCCTGCTACCTTGCTCAAAGCATTATCAGCTCTAACAGTTTGCTGGTAGAGTCTTTAGGATCCTGTATGTATAGAATCATATCATCTGCAAATAATGATACTTTGATCTCTTCCTTTCTGATTTGTATCATTTTTATGAGTGTCTCTTGTCTTATTGCTACAGATAGGACTTCTAGTACTATATTAAATAAAAGTTGGGGACAGTGCACACCTTTGACTTGTTCCTGGATTTAGTGGAAAAGCTTCAAGATTTTCCCCATTTAGTATTATGTTGGCTATACGTTTGTCATAAATAGCCCTTATTATGTTGAGGTATGTTCCTTCTATTCTCAGTTTCTGTAGGACTTTTACCATGAAGGGATATTGAATTTGTTGAATGCCTTTTCTGCATCAATTGAGATGATCCTGTGATTTTTGTCCTTCAGTCCATTTATATAATGTATCACATTTATCAAGTTGCATGTGTTGAACCATCCCTGCATCTCTGGAATAAAGGCTACTTGGTTGGGGTGAATGATTTTTTTTTTTTTGATATATTCTTGTATTCTTTTTGCTAATATCTTGGTGAGAATTTTTGCATTTATGTTCATGAAGGACATTGGTCTGTAATTTTCTTTCTTTTTTCTTTGTCTGGTTTGGCTATCAGGGTGATGCTGGCTTTGTAGGAATTTGGTAGGGTTCTTTCCTTTGGTATTTTATGGAAAAGTTTGAGAAGCATTGGTATTAGTTCTTCCCTGATGGTATGGTAAAATTCCCCAGTGAATCCATCTGTGCCTGGACTTTTTCAGTTAGATTTTTTTTTTCATAACTGCTTGGATCTCCATACTGTCTCATTGTGATTTAATTTTGGTAGGGTAAATAAATCAAGGAAGTCATCCATTTTTTTCAGATTTTCAAACTTAGTGGAGTATACTTCCTTAAAGTATATCCTTATGATTTTCTGAATTTCTTTGGTATCTGTGGTAATGGTGCCTTTTTCATCTCTAATTTTATTAATTTTTATCTCTTCTATCTTTCCTGTGGTCAGATTTGCTAAGGGTTTATCAATCTTATTTTCCTTACAAAGAATCAACTCTTTGTTTCATTGATTCTTTGTATTGTTTTTTTTATTTCATTAATTTCTACTCTAATCTTTATTATTTCCTCCTGTCCACTGATTTTTGATTTGCCTTGTTTTTGTTTTTTTCCCCAATCCTTAAGGTGAAGCATTCAGTTGTTTATTTGTGACCTTTCTAATTTCTTATTATGGGCACTTAAAACTATAAATTTCCCTCCAAGGACTGCCTTCATTGTGTCCCAAAGGTTTTGGAATGTTGTGTTATCATTATCATCTGATTGTATAAATTGTTTTATTTTTTTGTATCTCTTCAATGACCCATTCATCATTTAATAGTGTACTGTTTAGTCTCCATGAATTTGTATGTTCTGTAGTTTTTCTTGTTGCTGATTTTTAGTTTAATCCCATTGTGATCAGTTAGAGTACAAGGAATCATTTTGATTTTCCTGTATTTGTTAAGATTTGCTTTGTGTCCTAATATATGATCTCTCTTAGAGAATCTAAATGTGCTATTGAGAAAAATGTGTATTCTACACCATTTGGATGAAATTTTCTGTTAGGTCCATTTGTTCTGTGACATCATTTAATCCAGTTGTCTCTCTGTTTATTTTTTGCTGGGATGACCTGTTGATTGATAAGAGAGGGGTATTGAAGTCACCCACTACAACTGTGCTTGGTGTTATCTGTGACCTTAAGTCTAAGTGTTTGTTTGATGAAATTGGGAACACCCATATTAGGTGCGTGTATATTTACAATTGTAATGTCTTCCTGTTGATTTTTCCCTTACTCAATATAAAGTGACCTTCTTTATCTTTCCTCACTAATGTTGGTTTGAAGTCTGTCCTGTCACATATTAGGATAGCAATACCTCCTTGTTTCCTAGGCCCATTTTCTCAAAATACTGTTTTGTGTCCCTTCACCTCAAGATAATGTCTGTCTTTTATGGAGAGGTGAATTTCTTGGAGGCAACAAACAGAAGGATCCTGCATTTTAATCCAATCTGCAAGCCTGTGTCTTTTGGTTCGGGCATTGAAGGCCACTGATATTAAGAGTTATTATTGAAAGGTATATATTTGTTCTCACCATTCTTCTTGTTTTGTGGTGCTTCCTGTTTCCCTTTACTCTCTTGTATTAACTGTTATTTGAGTACAGTTTATATTTCCCTGCTTCTTCATATGTGTGCTTTGCTTTCTCTCCAACATGAAAGATTCCTTCAAGTATTTTCTGTAGATCTGGCTTAGTAGTCATATATTCCTTTAGCCTGTTTTTGTTGTGGGATGTCCTCATTTCTCCATCAATCTGGATGGATAGCTTTGCTGGATAAAGTAACCTTGCTGACAGTTGTTATCTTTCAGAACTTGGAATACTTCATTCCAAGCCCTTCTGTCTTTTAAAGTTTGTGTTGAGTAATCTGCTGTGATCCTGATGGGCTTGCCTTTATAGGTGTCTTGCTTTTTCTCTCTAGCTGCTTTCAATATATTTTATTTGGTTTGCATGTTTGGTAGTTTAATAATAATGTGGCAAGGAGAGGTTCTTTCCAGGTTTTGCCTGTTTTGGTAGTCTAAAAGCTTCCTATATCTGAATTGTCATCTCTTTCCCAATTTGGGGAAAATTTTCTTCTCTGATTTTGTTGAAAACACCTACTGTGCCTTTGGAGTAAAATGTTTGATCTTTTCATAGTGTCCCAAATATCTGGAAATTCACATTCATACCTTCCTGTTACATCTTCTTTCTCTTTGTTGGACCATATTAGGTCTGCCAACTGGTCTTCTAGTTTAGAAATTCTGTTCTGTCCTTCATCCATTCTATTGGTGAAACTTACTACACAGTTTTATATTTAGTTTACTGTGTTTTTCATTTCTAGTATTTCTGATTGGTTTTTGTTCAGTATTTCTACTTCCTTACTCATGTCTTGTATTGACCTTCTTATTTCATTAAATTGGTTTCCTGTGTCCTCTTTGGTTCCTTTGATTTCTTCTCTGATTTCTTTGAACATAGTTAAAATCATTATTTTAAAATCTTTTCTCAGGCATTTTATCTAAATCAGTCTCACTGGAGTTCATTTCTGATGGATTCATAGTTTTTGGTGGAACTATATTGTCTTAATTTTTTGTGTTTCTTGTATTACAATGTACTGATTTTTGCATCTTGGTTTAATTTGATGCTTGGATTTTCTAATTATCTGTAGTATTCTTAGATGTGTAAATCAGACATTATATGTCTTCCAGGTAGGAGCTTACAGTGCCAGGTGTGGCTCTTAAATGACTCTTAGAGTAACAGCAAAAGTGACCCTAGGTGTTGAGTTTGCCTGCTATATGAGTATTTCAGTAGGGTGGGTGGAACAAAATACAGGCAAATTCTAAAACTAAACTGAACAATATACAATATACTGAACAATATACACATTCAATCAAAACCAGCATGAAATATTTATGTAAGAGTGGGTATTAAAACAAACAGATGATCTAACAAAATCAAAGTCCCTAAAGATGTGTGTTGACCCCACACCCTTAATCCTGTCTACTGGGAGGCTGAGATTTCTGGTATATAAAGGGTTTCATGTCATCCATGGCTGAGTGAGGCCCTGACCCCATGAATGACAGAGAAGAGACAAAGGTACTACAAATCAGGAAGCAACAAAGGACAACCCCAAAATACAGCTTATTTAAGAATGGAAAATCTGATCATCCATAAGATTTGACATGTATCTTGCTCTGATATGGAAGGTGAGATTAGCCTATATGCCAGCCTTTGTGGGGCAGGTCCTAACCTGGTGTGAGTAGGCCCTGTTACTGTATGGGCTGGCTTTGGTCTCAGCTATGCGGCATATCTGCTTGGGTCCCTCTTTATTGTGCTGTGGGCTCAGATACGCTGGCTGGGTCAGTGGCTGCTCTGATCGCCTCTGCTGGGTGCTGTGTAGCTGAGTTCCCTTCCCCAGGTCTCCAGTGGCACTGGGAGCTGGGGGAGGGGAGGCTGTGGAGGGTGTCTGAAATTGTACCGGAGATGTGTGATTGCTCCCTGCTATCCTCTTCCCCACGAGCTGCTCATCTGGTTCCCTACTCTCTTCTCCTTCAGGTTTCTTGAGTTTGCAAAGAGGCTGGTGTGAGTTGGAAAATCCCTTCCCCTGGTTTCTCCTGCAGGTCCAACAGAGCCTGGCTGCTGCAGGGCCCACCGCTGCTTCTGCCTGGTTCTGTGGTCTCTGGAAGCTCTGGGTCTCTCCTGCTTCTCTGCTGAGGCTGCTAATTTCTTATTAACCTTCACTTTTGGGTAGAAGAGTGTATTTTGTTGTTTTTCTGCTTATTTCCTCTCTAGGGTGCTTTGGTATGGCTAATATATTGCCATCCTACCTGGAAGTTTTCCCAATACATTCTTAAATCTGATGCTGAGTAGCTCCTAAAGTGCCTAACCTCAGAGAGCCTTGGCCTCTGAGAGCTGCCTTCGAAGAGAGAGCATTCTTCATCTCTGTATCATCCTGAGTGAGGAAAGGAGGTTGTGTGTGTGTGTGTGTGTGTGTGCTGCAAGAGTTGGATAAGATGCTTCACAAGATACCTTCTTCCTTGAATCGTCCAACCCTGATGACTAATCCACTCTAACATTTCTTAGTCTACTCTATTTCCTTTAAAAAGAAAAAACAAAACAAAACAAAACCATTCTGGTTGCAACCTACCAGACTGATTCCACATATCCTAACATGCACAGAACATGATGTGTGGTCTTTGTTCTCCTCTGCTCCATGGTCCTTGCAGAGCTAAGAGCAGAATGAGAAGCAAAATGGAACTTAGAGTACAAAATTGTGTACGTGCATGTGTGTTGGGGGTGAAACCTTGAGCAACGGCTCTCTCTTTCTTTTAGAGTTATAGTGATAATGCAATTAATGATGAGTCTACACATTTGGGGAATACCCTAGAAGGCCACAAGAGTAGCTCTGCGAAAAGCTGAGCATTCCCCTTAACTATAGCAGTGATATTTGGGTCAGTATTGGCTCTGGTCCGGTGCACAGCCCTACAGTTAAGTGTGCCACACTGAGGCTCTGGTTTCTTGGGATTTCGTAGTGTAGGGCACTGGCCAACAAAATCTACATTGAGACCCCAGTACTCACAAATTTTACTCAACTCCACAAGTGCTTTTTCACTCCTTACAGCTCTGTTACATCATTGTTAGGCTGGCTTTTGAAGAAAGCATTTTATCATCACACACACACACACACACACACACACAAACCTTTATGGAGAGAATCCAATTTATATAGCTTTATTGACAGTTCAAAACTAGCTTACACTCTCAAAGATCACTGATCACAAATGACAGCTGTGCTGCTGCCCCGGTGTCAGCACTGAGGGGCCACCAGCAAAACAACTCAAGCAATTTGTAGAATTAAGTGTAGTTGAAAAACAGTCGGTTTCGAGACTATGTTAGGATTAAGGGTGTGGAGAACTTAGTGTCTGTAGTTTCTAGAGAATAACTAATTAAGTCCCCAAAGTTTAAAAATCTATACAGAGTTCAGTTATCTTTATGCCGCCACCAAATCTGCCCAAAATTCTCACTTGGGCCAATCTATTTTAATCACAGAGGTTGAAATGTTGTTCAGTGGCAGCATACAAGAGGCTCTGGGTTCACTCTCCAGCGACATCACATTGGAGTGGAAACTTAAATGGCTAAATGATTAGCCAATCTGTGCCTTGATTTCCTCAACTGGCATCTAAAAAAGTTGAGATGTGCTAAATTTCTGCCCAGCGACGGCCATCACAAACATTCTCGCGCTGTCATCAGACTTAATGTAAGCCTGTCAGGAGTGTCATTTTCAGATCTTACCTTGTCCTATTTTTTAAAAAAATATATTTTGATTTATTTATATGAGAGGGAGAGAGAAAGAGGTTGACAGAGTGTTTGTGTAGGGGGGGGAGAGGGTGCACCAGGGCTTCCTGTCACTTGCATATAAAATCCAGATGCATACACCACTTTGCACATCTGGCTTTACGTGGGTACTGGGAAATAGAGCCAGGCCATTAGGCTTTGCAAGCAAGTACCTTTAGCAACTTAGCCATCTCTCCAGCCTTGTCCACTTCTTTAAATTATGCTTTCTATGGAAAAAATTATAAGGTACCTTTTGTACTTTTCCAAATGAGATTTATTTTGTTTTGGGAGTTGCGTGTGTTGATTTAATTCCGCTTGCAGTTGGAATCATTTTCCTGGCCGATTCCTAGCCTGAAATTGACAATAAGTCACCCGGGAAGGTCACAGTAGCCGTTTCGTACATGCTGTCTGCTGACCCTCAGCAAGTTTGGTTCCTCATTATTAAAAAATGAAAGGAGGATGTTTTACCTGTGTGTGTTGTATTTTTCTCTAATATTGCTTGCACAGTATAAAATTTCATATCTGGAGATATTCATTTCTACTCACGTATGTCCAACATAAAAATAAAGAAGTAACTTCTTTCGGTTACAGCTGTTGCTCTCCTTCAAATTCTGATGGAAGTTCTTGGCCAGAGATTGGTGGTGGTTTTTTGTTTGTTTGTTTGTCTTTTAATCTGGGACAGTCTTCTTAGCTTAAGGGATGGAAAACACTGACATACTAGTAGCTGCCCTGATGTCTGTACACTCCTCCCAGGCACTGTGCTTGAAAGTTTGACTGTGCCTGGCTGGCCAGGGGCCAGGTTTTTCCGAGTGCTATTCTAACACCTTTAGTAGCCCCAGGGGCTGTACAGGCCTGGGGATGCAGTTGTGCTGACTGACATGAAGCAACTGACTTTGGAAAACAGTTCTTTTGCCGATGATGACCGAACCATGTGTGAGACAGGAAGTACAACCACTAGGATCCTGGCACACAACCCTTGTCTGACATTAAAAAGTAAAACTTCTACAGACCTGCAGTTTCCCCATAACGAAGGAAAGTTTTGTATTGAGGGGGATGACATCTGGTGATAGCATTTATTCATCTGGAAATGAATCTGTGGAAGCAAGTTTCCACTGACGGATGAGGAGAAAAATGAGTTGGCTTAACCCGTCTTCCAGCTTCTTATCCTCAGGAGAGCTGAGTCAGTCAGGAGAGGCAGCTGCCCCGTGCAGATGCCCAGCTTCCGCCGCAGGCTTTGTTCGCTCTCCCTGACCAGTGGGTGGCATGCCACCAGGCCGTGGAGGTACAGGCTGAAGCTGTGGAGGTGCCACCCTGGAGAGCGTCCAGTCCTGGGAGGAGATGCAGTCTATCTTGGCGGTCGGTGCTCATGTCTGGGGGACCGTCCTGAAGCTGGGGACCAGTTACAGAGTAGAAACATAAAGGGCCTGGACATCTACTTACAGTTCTTACTGCACGTGGGGAGGGGAGATCATTACAAAGCACAGCAACAACTCCCTTTACTCTTTTCTGTGTGCTGGACACACCAGGCTTTCCGACTGTGGCCGTCTTGAAAAGTGAAGAAACATGACAGAAAAGTGAGGTAACATAAGTGCATAGTACTTTAGGAACATTTCTGTACATCTTCACTGCTGTGGGATTGCATTTCCACTGCTTATTTTACAGCCTCTACACAGAGCCTGCTCTCTGGCACGCAAAGAAATTGTTTTTGAAAAATGAAAAGGCTCCCCAAGAATCTATGAAAAGCATTTGGACTATTCATTTGGCTAAGTTGTCGGACTTAAAGACTTTGGGAGACAGAGAGAAATTCCATTAACTCCTTTTTATTTTCCATCCCGTTGGAATGGCCTGGACGGTACTAACTTTTGGTTCTTGGTCTTCGATGACCCTCTGCTGGGTGAAAGAAGATGTTTGGTGTATGAGTTAAGTCACCCATCTAGATGGCATTGCCTCTTTAGGTCCTTTGAGTGCTCAGCACATGGGTACACAGACTTGGAGTTCTAGAGAGTGCCCAATGCCCTTGATAGCTTAGAATCAGAGTCCTCTGGAAGGGGCCATGAGGGGCTGTAATGGCCAGTGGTGTTTCATTGAATGTGGCTCATGGGGACCCTCCTCACAGCATTCAGCCCATGTCTCCTTCAGCCTCAGGAACTCACGAGGGAAGAATTTCAAGGAGATTAAGTTAGATGTCACAGAAGAGGCAGAAAACTTAAAACTGAAGTGTTTTCTTACAGTTATGATACAGAAGAAAAAAAGAGCCCAAAATTATAGGCTTATCTCAGGATTCTTTATCTCTGTACTTACTTGAGAAAGTGAAGCCTCCTTTCTCTCTATTCCTCACCCATAGGGGAGGGAAGGCCGAGCTTGAGATGATGTTAAACGCAGGCGCTTCCAGCCCTGTGGCTCTGACTTCTCGCTGCTCGCCTCACTGAATCCTGTGAAACCGTGGTATTTTCTTACCTTTGCTGACACACACATCTCGAATTTTTAATATTCCATTTATTTTCTTGGCTACTTGGTAATGGCTGAGAAACATGCTCATGTGAACTCACATGTGTTCCATGTAGGAATGAGCCCTTTTCAGAGTTTAGGCTTATTTCTTCTGCTTCCTTATAAAAATAATAACAAGTGGGCTGGAGAGATGGCTTAGTGGTTAAGTGCTTGCCTGTGAAGCCTAAGGACCCCGGTTCAAGGCTCAATTCCCCAGGACCCACGTTAGCCAGATGCACAAGGGGGCGCACGCATCTGGAGTTCGTTTACAGAGGCTGGAAGCTGTGGCGCGCCCATTCTCTCTGTCTCAGTCTCTCTCTCTCTCTCTGCCTCCTTCTCTCTGTCGCTCTCAAATAAATAAATAAACAAACAAAATTTTTTTAAATAAATAAAAATAATAACAAGCAATGGGTATTAGATCGTGGATGCCACTGATTATTGAACATTGATACGTTCTATTTTTGGCTATTTCACTTCCAAGAGGATGGGAAGCTCCATGACCCCAGGGACTAGGAAAGCCAAAATGTGTTTTTACTACACTGTAAGCTTATTGGTGAAGTTCATGCCAATCTGCTCCTTATTAAACTTCCACTTTCACATTTCTAAAAGAAGAATTTACTGGCTCCAACAGAAACAGAAACTCTGCTCATTTACAGTGGCAACCATGCCCTCTCGTCCTTAGCCCCGAGACTGGCTGGGGAGGACCCTTGGAGGAAACAGGGCCAAGCATTAGGGCAGTGGTAGTTCTTAACTGCTCCTTCCTAAAGTGTGGGAGGATATGCCTCAAGTAGATATTGACCTAAGCTAGCATGCCCCACACCTGCATAATACAGCCAACGAGATGAAATGAAATAATGTAAAGTTTTGCCCCAACTCCTCGTCGACTCTCCATTTGCAGGGATATTTCACCCAGGCCAGGTACAAGTTGCCCAGCGCTATAGAGCCTGGGCTCCATTGTTTTCCACTCTCCTTTTTGTCTTCCTTTGCCTTTCTTTCCCTCTCTCTTTTCCTCCCCTTCTTTCTTTTTAACTGTTTAATTATTATTATTATTATTATTATTATTTTGGTTTTTCGATGTAGGGTCTCACTCTGGTCCAGGCTGACCTGGAATTAACACTGTAGTCTCAGGGTGGCCTCGAACTCATGGCGATCCTCCTACCTCTGCCTCCTGAGTGCTGGGATTAAAGGCATGCGCCACCATGCCCGGCTTTTTTTTTTTTTAACTCAGGGTTTTTTTATTTTTATTTATTTATTACAGACAGAGAGAAGGACAGAACGAGAGGGAGAGAGAGAGAGAGAGAGAGAGAGAGAGTATGGGCATGCCAGGGCCTCTAACCACCTCAAATGAACTCCAGATGCATGCACCACCTTGTGCATCTGGCTTATGTGGGACTTGGAGAATCAAACCTAGGTACTTAGGCTTCTCAAACAAGTGCCTTAACCACTAAGCCATCTCTCTGGCCCTTAATTAATTCTTAAAACATGCTTTGATATTTATTTTATTATTGTACAACAATAGTTGTACACATTGTTTAGTGATCAAATCAAGGTAATTAGCATACCCATCCCAAACACGTTCATTTCTTTATGGTGAAACATCCAGAATCTTCCGTGGCTTTCTTACGATGTACAAAGCACCGTTCATCATCATGGCGTGCTGTAATGTAGAACGCCTCATTCATCCATCCTGTCTGCTGAAGCCAGCCTGTGCCTAGTCCCTGACCCTCTGCCTGCACCCTAGCCAGCTTGCTTTCTACTTCGTTGAGAGAACTCTTTTTTCATTATTATTATTATTATTATTATTATTATTATTATTAACAACCTATGTCATATGGATACATCATGTGTTGGTACCCTCTTTCCCCTCATTCTTTCCCCCATTCAGCTGGGGACCCTCCTCAGTGGGGTTGCAGGTATTCCCATGAGGTTGTGGTTTATGTGTTGTGGGAGCAACAGTCAGTTATTTGGGGGGCAAGGGAATGCCTTTGGGCATGGCATCCTAACCTGTGGCTCTTACAATCTTTCCACTCCCTCTTCCGCAAAATTCCCTGAGCCGTGGTGGGTGAGTTTTAAGTCTACTTCAGGGATGAGCTCTCAGGAGCCTCTGGATCTCTGCTTTGGTAGGTGTTTAGCGTCGTCAGGGTCTGTCTCGCTCACCCTGGCACTGATTATCAGGTTCAGCATGGAAGCAGTACTCTTGCTCGTGGCCCCAATTCCTCTGTGGATTCAGCTGGGGCTTGGCTGAAGTGCGAGGAGTAGTTTATCTCCTCTGGTCTCACTACCTTCTGAAAAAGAACAGATTCTCCAATGGAGAGTGAAGTCAGCATAGTTTAAATGGGATAAGCATTATTAATTTGGGGGAAATTTGATGTATGTAACCCCCACTTTTAGCCAAAGACTAAATCCTATGTATGAGTGAGCTCATCAGGTATTTTTGTTTCTGCATCCAACCCATTTCACTTAAGTTATACAGCTTACATTCATCCTTGAAAAAGACAGACTTTACCCTCTCTTATGACTAGTATTTCATCCCATGTGTGTATGTATATATTCTGTCTCTTTCTCTCTCTTAAATAAACAAAATAAAATAAAACATAAAAAGAGAACCTATTCATCCAGAGATGTAAAAATAACATCATTAAAAAGTAAGCAAGGGGCTGGGGAAGTGGCTTAGTGGTTAAGGCATTTGCCTGCAAAGCCTAAGGACCCCGGTTCAATTTCCCAGGACCCATGTAAGCCACATGCACAAGGGGCACATGCATCTGGAGTTTGTTTGCAGTGGCTGGAGGCCCTGGTGCGCCCATTCTGTCTCTCTCTCTCTTCCTCTCTCTCTCTCTCTCTTGTAAATAAATAAAATTTTTTTTAAAAAAAACTTAAGAACAAGTCAGCAAGCTCAGTAAACCAGCTGCTCCCTCCTTGTTAGCAGCCAGTGGGACACAGGCTTTAGAGTGCCCACTTGTTAAAAAGGGTGAAAAGGCAGACAAGATAATATGTGAACAAATAAGTCATGAAAGGTTTGTATTGTCTGTAGCCAATTTATTAAATGATTTTCACTTCTCTATAGAGAGAGATAAAACAGAAACCCTAGGTCACAGGACCTTCTGAAAGGCCACCAGAGAGGACGGAGACCTGGCAGCTTCACTTTCCTTCCCCACAACTCGAAGGAAAGGAAAACTGGCTTTCTAAAAGCCTGCTCTCCCTTGTCCTACCTCTGCTCACACCATGGTTGCTGATTGCTCTGTATTGTTTTGTTAGTATCTTCCCTGGAGTTAGGCAGTTGTGATCCCATGTCCACAATGCTAAACTGGATCTTCCCCATGTCTTATTCAATCACGCAGACATTTCAGTCCATGCAGCAGGTGCCTGTGTTGGGGAGGCAGCCTCCTCTGACTTGTTTGGCTTCTGGCCATGGCATCTTTTTTTATGCTACATTCCTTTAAGAATGAAAAGCTACCATTTAGCTAGGAGGGCTGGGAATGTGAGAGAAAGCAAACTATCTATGAGAAGGTTGAGTAGTCCCGAACACCCCGAGCAGCATGCTGCTCCCAGATGTCAGCAGGGATTCAGAACCTGATTGGGAAGAGCAGTGGTCACTTTGCTCAGGACCCACACAGAGCCGCCCTGTGAGAGGCCCTGTCGTGAGCCTCTGGGCCACTACCCCTCAGGCCAGTGTTGGCACCCACCGGCTTTGAGCTGCTCTGAGAAGTCCTTAAAAGGTGAGGAGGGCAGTATCCTGCTGCTGGCAGCTCCGAGCCCCCTTCCCGGACCTGTGGGAAAGCATCCTGTGGATTTCACAATCTTTCCCTGTGTCTTCTGCCAACTTCTATGAACAGATGTGGAATTCAAAAACAAACAAACAAAAAACAAATGATCTCCATTCTCAAGTTAATATCATAAGTGAAAACTTGGATGAGCTAATGAGTTCAATTTAAAATCTCAGAAGTAGAACTGATAGCACAAGTTTGCATGGATGCTTACAAATCACAAAGCAGGCTTATGGTTTCAATCTTCCCTCCTTAATACTTTTCTTTCCTGAATGGAAACTTTTCCTTTTTTCCTGGAGAAAAGATCTTGTGATACTGCCCAGGATGGTCTTCAGTTCCTGGGCTCGAATGACCTTCCTGCCTCAGCCCCCCAAGCAGCTGAGACTACAGGATGAGCGCCAGGCCTAGCTTTCATTGCTTCCTTTATTCCCCGTTTTGAGATCCTGGCTTTGGGGAAACTACACACAGCCCACTAGGCTGCCATTTTGTTTGTTTGTTTGTTTGTTTGTTTTTCAAGGTAGGGTCTCACTCTAGCTCAGGCTGACCTGGAATTCACTGTGTAGTCTCAGGGTGGCCTCGAACTCACGGCGATCCTCCTACCTCTGCCTCCCGACTGCTGGGATTAAAGGCGTGCGCCACCACGCCCGGCTTACTAGGCTGCCACTTTGTGAGAGGTGGCTGGTTTTACGGCAGGCTTGGTGACCAGTTTTGCGGGACCTCTCCAGAGCAACCTGCTCCCTCAGCAGCAGCTGCCAGTCACCTCATGTCTCAGCCTCGTCCCTTCGCAAGACAGACAGCTGACTATCCTCAAAGGAAGGGCAGTGCCAGGAGTTCACAAAGCCTCTCACCTACACTGCCCATGGGCCACCTGACCTAGTTTTCCAAACTTTAACTATGTCAAGTATTTCACACAAGCAGTAGCTTCCTTGGGGACACCATGAGCTCACTGTCCTAAGTGTGCTCCAGTCACAGCTGTATCGTGCCCAGCAGATGGACTCTGTAAACAGTTGCATTAGTTACAGCTTGAAAACATCACTGGGGCCAGGTCCCCGGGGTGTGGGTGCAGTCTTTGAGGTGAGGTGGGTGGGAGGGTCCTTAAAAGAGTAAGGCTGGCAGGAAATTCTGCCATTAGCTCTGTTTTCTAAGTTGTTTTAGAGCCGCCACAGCTGTTTACTGCAGAGTGACCCTGTGGTTACACACAGCTTTGAAAGGGGGGCCCTACTTCCTCTCTCCCTCAAGAACCATGTGTGTGGGGATCTGCTTCTTCCGAGGCCTCATGGTATTCCCCACACTCTACCCTCGGAAAAATCTCTCCGGAACCTGTGCATGCCGTCCTGGTCTTCTCTAGCCTGGAGTCAGTGGAAGCTGAACCTTACGTAGTCCCCAGCTTCATTTTCTCAGTCTCAGAGGGCAAGGTTAAGGCAAGGAAGGCTGGGCACAGGTGGACAGAAGGCCTGGACCTCATTTAAACACTTCTAATATTGACAGAAACATTCTATGACTAGAGACAGTGTGTTCAACTTTTTTTTTTTTTTTTTTGAGAGCTCTTGCAACTTTGCTAGGATTGTTGTTGTTAGTACAAGCACCCCTGCCTCTGTGTCACCTTTTCTTGTTACTCTTCAGGTCCTTGAGTACCAGCTGCTCAGTTTGAATACAGACGATTCTTTCCAAGGCCGCCAGTGCCCTCCCTGTCCCTCTGGGATCTCTCCCCATCCTGAGAAGTAGCGTCAGGGTGTCTGGTGTTCAGAGCAGAGCTTTGGCGGATACTGATAACCCATCAGTCCTTCCTGATCTCATCCTCCATTCGCCGCATTTGCATAATGGGGGGGTTGTGGCCCAGGTAAACCTATGGTCACCTTCCTCAATCAATACTGTTATCAACACTTCCTCATTCTAACCTCTGAGGTCACCTCAGATTCAGTTTGTCATCCAGCCCACACACACTTCTGCTCAACATTGTTTCTTTAGCTTTGTTGACTGAATCATGATGACAGTGTGGAACAAACTTTGTCATCACACCAGTCCACTGTCATCTGTGAGCAAGTCAGCCCTTCCACCAGGGCTTTGCTCAGCCTGTGGTCAGCCACGAAATCCTTTTAGCCTCCTGCGTCCTTCCTAACTGTTTTTCCTTTAGTTCACTTTTCCCTGCCCCCGCCCCATGCTCAGGGGTGGACCTAGAGCCCTACAGGTGCCCAGCAAGTGATTTCCCAGAGAGCCACAGCCCAGCCCTCAGTTTTCCTTTCAAAGTGCAAGTGAATCAGGAGACTTGCTTAAAAGATCGTGTTCATGCATCGTGTTGTCTTCAGCTGCCCTGTCATCTTTGTAAGGCTACCCTTGGAATGAAGCAAGCTAATTACAGAACGTAATTGACATGTGCTACACTCCTTGATAGATTAGTAGCTAATCTGTCTTTAAATACACAAACATCAGATTTAATGACTTACCTATATTTCCATATGTTCCTTGATATTTAAAATACTTACGACTTATTAAAAATGTTCATAAGATACGCATTGACCGTATGCCCAGCTAGATTGCACGTAAGATCAAGTTTGTTCAGTGTATGATGGGGGGTGGAAAATTGATCTCTGCAGATTTTGCTGACTTTGATATCTTTGAAAGTTTAAGATAGTGTGATAGATAACAAGACAGCCACATGCTTGGGTTACTGTATGCTTTTATGCTACTTCTGTATAGTTTACTTTCTTTCGGTTTTATAGTACACCTGTATATAGCTTCCTGTGCTTTTGAAAAATACTAAGAAATCTGGTAAGAAAACAGAATAAAACCCATAATAGATAGAAATAAAATAAGCCTTCAAATGTGCTAGAAAGTACCTGTCACATTGATTCCTTGGGCTCAGTTCTGCATTTCTCTCTCTTCCTCGGGGTGCGTTGGCTCAGCGCATCCCAGACCTGCTGAGTCTTCCCTGTGTGATTGTCAGTACATTCTTCCGTGAAGCTACTCCTTTAAGGATCCTCATGAATCATTCTCTCAATCATTTGCCTAATACATGAAAAGGAATATTTTAGCCTTATCGTCACACTAATCGATGAGCTCACTTTATTGTAGAAGGTCCAGAATGGTGCTGTACCTGAAAATACTTCAGTTTTCCCCAAACCCTTTAAGGCATCTTTGTAAAGAAACCTTTACCAAACTTAGCCAAATATTTATGAACCTGGAGTGTCACAGTAAGAGACTGAGTCAAAAGCTTACATTTTTCACCTAAAGCTTACTCATAGGAAGAAAGTTGGTTTAGGCAGAGCTCTCAAGGTGTAGTGTTTGGGGAAGAAATGGATGGCTTGCGCATCACGGTGATCAGGTCAGAGGGAGGATGTATCCTTAAGGAAGATGAAAGATCAGATTATTCATATTGGGATTCGTGCTTTCAAACATAAGAGAATGCAGGAAAATGCCTGGTAGAAATCAAAATATTCTGGGGCCTTTCTCTCTTCCCAGGGCTCTGCCTGTCATTGAATTAAGCCTTCCTTCCAGGTGTGGTTTGTACTTATTCGTGCGGGTCTGGTCAGCTCGGGCTGCGAGATGAAGGATGCTCGCAGACAAGATGAATTTGACTTCATCTGAAATGGCAAGGTTCCTAAAAACTCACCGCTTGCATGACATTATTTGACTTGTTCGTTTTCAATACCAAAAGAGTAGAATAAGACATAGAAAACCGGATCTTGACCTGACTCCAAACCCAGTTTTACGGAACACACTGACTAGAGGTGCGCCTGTCTAGAAGCACTTGTGTACTGCAGGCTAGAATGGACCAGCTGTGGCTAGCCATAATAGGAAACACTTATTAAATGTTTACGATGTTGCAGGCAGGCAGTTTCCTGTGTGCTCTGAATTCTCATTAACAAACCCTGCATGCAAATAGCATGGTATGCAATTCACCATCATAAAACAGAGACATAGAGTGTGCCATTTAAATTTCCCAAGGCCATAAAGTAAGTGAATTGCCTGGGTCCATAGTACTCCATCTCATCTGCCACCGCTTCTGTGGCTGGACGATAGCCGGACACTTGAAGATCAGAGCTATGATGGATTTTGAAACAGGCAGGGTTGAATCCCATCCCATTGCCTGTTGGCTGCATGTCTTAGGAAAATTCAGTATCTTTTAAAAAACTATTTATTTTTTTATTTGAGAGAGTAGGGCAGAGAGTAAATATGGGCATACCAGGGCCTCTTGCCAATGCAGACAGACTATAGATATATGTGCCACTTTGTGTGTCTGCCTTTCTATGAGTACTGGTGGAATTGAACTGGGGCCAGCAGATTTTGCAAGCAAGTGCCTTTAACCACTGAGCCATCTTCCTGGCCTAAATGAACTATATTTTTCATCTAGAAATTGAGAAAACCTAGTCTTTCGGGGATTATTTGAAAGATTCCGAGGATGTGTTCTCATTCACCAGTATATAGTAACTGTTCCTCAGCTGGTTTGGCAATCGCAGATATTCTTATGGAAGCACAGGCTCACAGCCCGTAGCTCCCCCTCTCTCTGAGGCCCCTTGCCTCCTCCCACTGAGGCAAGGCTTGACCCAGCAACTCTGAGGAGGCATTCACTTCCTTTATTCAAGAGTCCATGTTGAGCCGGGCGTGGTGGCGCACGCCTTTAATCCCAGCACTCGGGAGGCAGAGGTAGGAGGATCACCATGAGTTTGAGGCCACCCTGAGACTATATAGTGAATTCCAGGTCAGCCTGGACTAGAGTGAAACCCTGCCTCGAAAAACCAAAAACAAAAAAAGGAGTCCATGTTAAACCAGGCCCTGTGACTCACTCCTGTAATCCCCACGCTAGAAGGCTACGAGGGCAGGATTGGTGCCAGTGTGAAGATCGTTGAGGATACAGAGTGAGACTTTGTCTCAGAAACAGATAGACAAACAATAACAAAGTTTACATCTATGAGAGTTAGTCTTGTCATTTGGATTGGATGTAGAATCACCGTGGTGGGGGGCAGGGGGAATCTCTGGGAACATCTGAGTTTGCAGTTTAGGTCAGAAAAATCCACGTTGAATGCAGGCTACCCCCCTGTCACGGGCTGGAGTCCTGGACTGAGTGAAAGAGGGAAAGCCAGCTAAGCATCTGCGTTCGCTTTCTCCAGCCTCGCTGTGGACACGGCTTCTCCCAGCATGCCTTCCCTGCCATGAACGACTGAAAATCTTTCTGCCCCTAAGTTGTTCCTTGTCAGATACTTTGTCACAATGATGAGAAGAGTAACGAATACAGTGCTAATGGTCTTATGTATGTATGCATGTATATATGTATGTACTTTCCAGTAAACCAGGAAGGGCATAACTATCAGGAAGAGTTGCTTCTGCTTATTTCTTTTTGTTTATTTTTTGTTTGTTTGGCTTTTTTTGGGTCGGGGACTAGGGTCTCGCTCTAGCCCAGGCTGACCTGGAATTCACTATGTAGTGTTAGCATGGCCTCAAACTCACAGTGATCCTCCTACGTCTGCCTCCAAGTGCTGGGATTAAAAGTGTGCGCCACTACACCTGGATTATTCATTGTCTATACCTTGGCTTCATTTGATGTAGTGTAGACCACTGCACTCAGAAAGCTACTTAAGTAAAAGGCAAAAGTAGTTGAAAGGGGAACATTTGTGCGAATAGGTTTTCAGTGATGGAAATATTAAAAGGAAAATTTTTTGCACATATGGCCAATTTGTACGATAGTGATGCTGCTTTGAAGATAGATCACAGTGTGGAGATTTACTTTTGATTTTAATGATTTGAAGTGTCTTTCACTTTAAATTACCAATTTAAGAGGCTGGAGAGATAGCTCAACAGTCAAGGTACTTGCCTGCAAAGCCTAGCAACCTGAGTTCACATAGAGCCAGATGCACAAAGTGGCACATGTACCTGGAGTTCATTTGTAGTACCTGGAGGCCCTGGTGCAGCTCTGTCTGTCTCTTTTCTCTCTATCTTTCTCTGCTTGCAAATAAACAATAATATCTTTAAAAGTTACTAATTTAAATTACTGTTATTTTAATAATGAACATTCATATCTCTAGATGCCAATGATCATGTAGGAATACCACATTCAATTATAGTGCAGCTCCCTTGGTAAAATATCAGAAAATCAGATTGGCTTATGGCTAAGAAGAGCAGAGAGGCCATGCACAGAAACCACAGGGGCTGGGTCCTTGTCTTTGTCATTGGAGATCAACTGTAGAGCTAATTTATCGGTCCTTTTTATCCTCATTATTCTAAGCAGTTTGTCATCCAGTAGTAAGATTTTTTTAAAATGCATGTGTGTTGTGCACGTAGGTGTATAGAAGGGTGCAGATGCGTGTGTATGTGCATGTATATGGAGGTAAGAAGACAACCTCAGGTACCACCCTCAGGATTGCTATCTACCCACCACTACCTTTGAGACAGGGTCTCTCTTTGGCCTTGTGCCCACCCACTAGGCTAGACGAGCTGACCAGCAAGCCCCAGGGGTCCTTCTGACTCTGCCTCTCCAGTGTACACGGACTTCTAGATTGTTAGTTGAAAATAACAAAATTCACAAGTTTGTTAGAGGTGATATTTGGGGCAACACACCAAGTCTCCCAGGTCTGGCATTTGAACAGCCAGGCACAAGAAACATGCCTTTGGAGACCAACAGCCACCGCTGTTCTAAAAGACGGGGAGACTTGGTTGGTGCTCAAGTAATTCTAACAGTGAGATCTTTACAAACTTAATGCAGCCGGGCATTGCTTAAGGACAAGAACACATGATGATACAAAATAACAGCTACAACAACACAAGGCCTCATGATCTTATGTGACCACTGTCAAAATGTGGCCTGGCATTGATGGAAGCATTGTTACTTACAGTGAGACTGCATTTAGCCAAGTGTAACAGAGAAGGTTAAACACTAGGTCAATCCCTCCCCAACAATAGTTGGGACGACATGCACCCAAATGTCTCACCCCTTGTGCCCGCTCAGTTGAGGAATGCCCGATGCCTAAGTTACAAAATTCTGGATGAGAATTCACTCACGTCACCCTGCTGTTTGCTGAGTGTCTCCATGAGCCCCTCCTATATTGCGCATTCTTCCTTTCCTGTCCCCTCATCTGTGAAGCAGTGTCTCTTCACCTCCTAAACAGCTTCCCTGTGCTCCTTTGACCTGAGATTGACTAATTCGCTTGGGCACCAGTGTGTCTCCTGGTTGTTGATCAAGCTGCAGCCACTTCCTTTGATCGCTGTGTGTGTGTGCTGCCGTCCACAGTAATTAAAGCTTCTGAACGCAAGGGTTTCTGACGATGCTAGATCTGATGGATATGACTCCCAGCCTCTCTGAGGTGAAGACGTTTCTTCCACATTTGGGAATGCTACTGTATCCCATTGAAAGCTGCTTAGAAAACAGGCCTCCTATTTTTTTTTTTTTAAAGAGTTGGGGGCCTCACAGTGCTGTGTAGGCAAGCGTTGAACTCATGTACTGAAGCAGTTCTCCTCCCTTGACCTTTGGAGTATGGTTGGATCTAAAGTGTGCACTTCAAGGTTAGTTGGGTTTCTTCTCTTCCTAGAGCTTTGAATGAAACCAGGGCATCAGACATAGTAACTAAACAGTCTACCACTGAGCTACATCTGCAGTTCTGAAGTCAGGCTTGTTTTCTACTGGTATTTAAAGAGCTTGTCAAAAATCTTATTCAGGGGCTGAAGAGATGGCTCAGCCATTATGAGCACGTCAGGCACAAGCGTGAGAGCATGAAGAAGAGGGGGCTTCTGGGACCGCTTGAGTATGAAACCTCAACAACCATGTAGGAAGCTGGGTGTGTGGCCACACACACAGGCAACCCCAGTCCTGTCCACAGTGTAGACCTGAAAATCCCTGGAGCTCGTCCAGAATAAGTGACTTCTTTCAAGGAAGAAAAAGAAAACAGGCAGATTAGTGGTAGAGGTGTGCACCTGATATTCTACCCCTGCTGCAGGAATATGCATGCAGTGCACACTGGCACAAAATTGAGTATACAACACACACACACACACACACACACACACGCACACACACCCTGAACCAAGACATTATTTTACCACAGAAGTGTCATCATTCATGAAAACTGCTCCTGAATTGGTTTTCATAATAAAGATATGCAATATGAATGTAGCAGTGTATATGTTTCCAGTTTTCTGCCTTTTTAAACAGAATTGTAATCCAGGAAAATCAGTCTGGTTTGTCTGTAAAAATGTGTGCTTAGAAAAAACATAGTTGGCAGAGTTTGCTTTATTAAAACTCAAACATTATTATTGTTTACACAGAGTTCATATTGTATAAATTAATGTTCTTTGGCCATGTTTTTTTTTCTTTATGATACTAGTAATATATGTTTTCTGCCCATTCCCATTGCAAGTCACATGAGAAGAAAAATGATTAAAAAAATATTTTTTCTCATTGAAGAAAAGATAAGGTTTGGCTGTTCAATGATACACATTTTTACTTTTTTGGTTTTTTTTTCATACAACTTGTGTAATTAAATCATATAAAAATCATGTTAATGCCTAGAGAGGTTTCTTAGTGGTTAAGGTGCTTGCAAGGACCCTGCTCCTCACTGGACCCCTTCAAAACATCTACTTCTTCAAAGATGAAATTGGGACAAACATTCTATTCTTCCTAAGTTGGCAGAAATTCCAAAAGGTGACTCTTTAAGTACAACTGTGACTCATTCCAGACACAAAAATCTCTGACCCTGAGCTAGTCTTGTTTTTCACGGAGAGCCTCGTGAAGCAGGGGCTTTCAGACGTGGCCATGCGGAGACGTTCGTGGAGACGGGCTGGGCGACTGGGGACGCAGGCCGGCAGCGTGTTTCACTGCAAGTCCATGGAAGGCCGTACCTGGCTGCTCCCTTCCCACCCCAGAACCTAATGGAAACTCACATTGATTCCGGAACACTCCTTAACTGTTGCGTACGTGTTAACAGAAGGAAGACGGTCCAGACCGAAGGAGACCGTCACCCTCACGTGCTGTTCCCTAGCCAAACCACTCCCGTTCGGATTACTTTTTAGAATTTTATTTATTATTTATTTACAAGAAGAGACAGAAAAAGAGAGAGAGGAGAGAGAGAGAGACATGGGTGCACCACAGCCTCCTGTCAGTGCACATGAGCTCCAGATGCATGTGCCACTTTGTGCATCTGGCTCCACACGGCTACTGAGGACTCGAACCCAGGCCATCAGGCTTTGCAAGCAAGCACCTTTAACCTCTGAGCCAACTCTCCAGCCCCTTGTTTACTTTTTGATATTCAAACTAACACTATGCTTTAAAAAAAATCTTGAGAAATTATAGAAAAACATGAAACAAAATATAAATAAAAGCCTAAACTTTCACCCTGACAACTCAGGATTAACTTTGCAGCTTCTTTAAAGCACTCTGCCTGTTGCACAAGTGTGCGTATGTAATGAACTTTAACAAGAATAATAGTCACACGTCCTAAAGTGTAATTTAGAGCTCATAGCTCATGTCTAAGTTCTGTTCTAGAAGTTCCTTTTTCTTTTAACTTCGTGCTACAGCTTGCACATGCTTTTGGTTTTAGCAAGGAGGCCTTGCCCGTTCCTTCAATAGCGACCCTGTATCTCGGTGTGTGGATAATGGCTCTGCTGCCTCTCAGTTCCTCTGCTGTTGGCTGTTTCCTTGACGTCTGTGAAAAGTCGCATTGAGCATCCTTGATCATACATTTTTATGTACTTAGGTCACTCTCTGCGAGACAATTTTTGAAACTAAAAAAATCTCATATGAAAAGTTTATATGTCTTAAGCCAGGTGTGGTGGCGCACGCCTTTAATCCCAGCACTCAGGAGGCAGAGATAGGAGGATCGCTGTGAGTTCAAGTCCACCCTGAGACTCCATAGTGAATTCCAGGTCAGCCTGGGCTACAGTGAGAACTACCTCAAAAGAAACAAAACAAAAAGAAAGTTTGTAATTCTTAAGTGCTACATTTTAGGATGTTTAAGATATGGAGAATCTGCCATTCAGATGGGAGAAGCTGGCTGTACTTTGGATGCATGAGTAACGGAGAGAACGGAGGTGGCTGGGATGTGGCAAAAGGCCGTGCAGTGAAGGTCCCAGCTTTACGTTTTCATGAAGCAACCTGATCCCAGTCAGGTTTAACCCAGTGCCAAAGTAAGCACCAGTAGATGTGGGCAGTTTCCTCAGGTTTAGAATTGTTTGGACTCCACAGAGATCACAGCAAACATTTCAAATGCAGAAGGGCCTTGCCGTTGATGGTGCAAACAGCCTGCACGGTGACCGTGTCGTGAAGCCTGGTTTTCGTGGGAAACAGAACGTGGATGCAAACATATAGGTAGCAGGGTGATTTCCGATCATAGCCAGTGCTCAGTCACGACGTAGGGTGTGGTGGAGCTTGACTGGAAGAACACAGGAGGACCAAAGAGAGGACAGGCTGCCTCAGTAGGCCATAATTCCGAAGGCTTGGAAGTTAAACAAAGGTCCTTTGTTATAATGTGCATACAAGATTAAGCTATGCGATCTGCAGTCACTTAAAATGTCCTCCACCTGAAACATACTGACAGAATCCAGAACAAACAGAGCTGCACATGTGTGCGCATGCCCACACCTGTCGAGTTTTACTGCAGCCAGGCTCACATGCTTACTTTCTTGGAAAAGTCTATCTAGAGGAATGAAAGACCTACCGCTGTCTGCCTGCATTCCCACGTAACCAACTTTGGG
Source organism: Dipus sagitta (assembly GCA_036346955.1). Classification (NCBI taxonomy): domain Eukaryota; kingdom Metazoa; phylum Chordata; class Mammalia; order Rodentia; family Dipodidae; genus Dipus; species Dipus sagitta. Next base: position 40,842,297 of record CM070784.1, read on the forward strand.
CAGCATTGACAGCTGGCCCTTTAAAAGTGGGGGGGGGGGCTGCTACGACACAGCAAGCTGGTTCCCAAGTGCTGGCTGCAGGCTGACTTGTAGCCTGTGCTGAGCAAGACAGGGCAGGTTCTAAGGCAGTGATTCAAAGGCCTCTTCTCTTTCCCATGTGAATCAGTGTTAGTCAGAACATCACCTTTGCAGGGAGACTTGATTCCATTTCAGCCCTTAAATTGTCCTGTGAGGCGTAACAAACACAAAAGCATTCTCCTTTTCCAGGGACACCAAGATAATTCTCAACTAAACTTCCTTCCAAGAAAGAGAACTTCTGTCCTACCTGGAGGCCATGCGTTAGCTAAGCTACACAGCTTCTGGGCCCAGGGACCTTTCCTACCCAGCAAGGTTATCCAGATAACCGCATGTGAAAGTGCTTGGGGGCAAGGCACAAAGCTGTGTTGTGGATATATGAAATTACAGGATACATGTGGGGGCCAAGGAAAAAGATTCTTACAAGATTTCTGAGAATTTCTAAAGAGAGAGAGAGCTTTTTAAAAGAAATTATTTATACTTCACGCATTAAAGCTGTAGATAATGTACCTCATGATACAAAATTCTAGCTAGAATAAAACAACAAAAGAGAAAATACAAAATCCATTATCGTTTTCTCTTTGTATTTTCTGTATAAATAGGAGTGGTCTGAGTGGACACAGCTGCTCCTGAGCAGACCCCTCTCTTGAGTGAGCATCAGAAGCATTCACGTGGGTTGCTGCAGCCACGGCTGCCCAGCCCTCCAAGGACTGGGTCCTTCAGCATGAGACAGCCTGCCCCACCCTGCCCACCAGCTAAGCACACAGAGGTTGGGCAAATCGGAACCTTCCATTGGCATCCACTTCAATGATTTACAAACCTTTGTTTTAAATCTTAACTGTCCTGTTATTAAATTATTTATAATTGATTTCGTAAGTAACCAAACCTAAGGAATTCCCAGGACACCCTTCTTGGCAGGAGAAATGTAGGATGTAGCCGTACTCTCCCGTAATTCCTTGGTTTCTCTGCTGTCTCCTGTTCCTATCAGGAAGTAGAATCTCAATTATTGCTTTTCATGCTTTATTCGGGACTGGTTTTGGCCTGCTTTCCTTTCTTGTGCTCTGGCTGGCCATCAGCCACCAGCCTGCACAATGACCAGCTGGCCCCTGGCAGATCCTGGGCCCAGGTGTGAAGTGGCTGGACGAGAACTTCGAAGCCAGGACGGGCTGATGTCATTTTCCACGGACGCTGTGCCGAAGTGAAGGGATTCAGGGGCCTTCAGAAAAGCTTCCTCCAGTGAGTAGAGCTTTGGGGGGCTTCCAGACCTTCAACCGCTTTTATTCTCGGGAGCATCATTGTTGCTTTCTCCCTGTGCCATTTATATCCCAGGAACTGATTCAGAAGCCATAGAAATGGATTTGGACTCGCTGAATGCGAGCAGGGCAGCTGACTGCACTCCTGTGAAGCAGCCGTGCCAGCTGGGCGGGGGATCCAGTGGGTCTGCTCCCTTGGCTGGTTCGGCTGTGTCCTCTCAGCGTCATTGAGTCACATCGCACAGCAAAGCGCACCAGCTCTAAAGTGTTCTGCTTCATTCTTTAGACACTGTGTGGTTTCGGGGCTCAGTCAGCCAGAGTATGATTTGCAGTGTGTAGTAGTCAGCGTCGTCTTAACGGCTGGACTTCTCCTTCTTTCTTTCTTTCTTTTGTTCTTTGTAACTTGTAACTTCACACCTTAAAAAAAAAAAAATCAGACTTAGATCCCAGTTTCCTGAGCCCATTGTCACTTTGGATTCTCACAGGCTCTCAGCAGGACCCACAAAGCTCCCAGAATACAGTTCATCAGTGAATATGTTAGTAAGCTTTAAATCACCCCACAATGTGACCTTAAACCACTAAAAATGTGACTGTCTAGACTGAATACAGGTATAAAGAAGTGAATTCCTTCATAGGAAATGTGAGCCGCCTTACCTCAGGAGGGAGGGAGCTTAGTCAAGTGAGTTACGATAAGGTGGGATCAAACACACAGTGCTAACTTGAAAAGCGCTTGAGATTCGGGTAGAGAGCTCCTCCCGTCTTTTATGCTAGCAGCCCACCAAATGAAAGTCAGGTATGTGCTATATTTAGGAGGGCCTGGACGATGCCAAGAGGAGGAAGAGATGTTTGAGACAGGCAGGAGGCGTGGTGCATGCTCTGGGTGGCTTGCTCCTCTCTACCAGGAATGTCCCACATTACCTCATGTCATAGAGTGTCACCTGAGGGCTGATGTCAGGGTAGGGACACAGCTGGGAGAGTCTGGCTGATGGACATGAGATCGCTGGCTGATGCTCAATAACACCAGAACCGGAGCTAAGTGTAAGATTGGAACAGACGCCTGGGCCCTGCGGGCTCACTGGAGGTTCACTGGATGATGGGAGTAAGAGCTATAAGCAGGAGGGCAACAGTGGTCATCCTGTTGGAGGAGGCTGGAAGCTTCCAGTATCGACCATTTCCCAGGTTACATGGTAATAGTACTTGACAGCCCATTCAGGAACCTTCTAGGGCTTGCAGTGAGTCACCTGGATGATTTAAGGATGCTTTAGTCATGCCATTGCAACGCTGCAGCCCCAGCCGGCCCTGACGATCTGCGTGAGGAATAGAGACGGACTTTGGTATCCTGGGCGGCAGGACGCAGAAGTCCTGGCCGCGGTGAGAGCTTGACAGCCGGGCTGCTGAGGCAGCTTGAGGGTAAGGGCAGGTCTGTGGTTCCAACGTGTCACATAGAATCAAAGCAGGAGTAGCTTAGAGTTGTCACTTCCAATCAGGGTTATGACACGGTCCAGATGTAGCTTCAGTGTCAGACCTGCACAGCGCCGCGGCGCCTCCGTGGCAGCCGGGGGAGCCTGGCACGAGGGCGGCAGCTCGTCCCAAAGCAGAAGAGGGATTCCGAGAGTGTCGTCTTGTCTCTGTGTCACTGGCCTCCCCTCAAAAGTGAGGAAGGCTCTTCCTACCTGTCTCTGAGGACTAGTTTTAAGACTGAAAGATAAAGAAGCAGTGGAAGTGAGTACCATTTGAGATGTGGTAACTCGACAGTCTTTTTCCACACTGTGAAATTGAGAGGTTTCTTTTAGGGGTCCCAGGTTGCCCAGGTCATTAACAGCGGAGGGAGTGCTGGCCTCTCATCCACCTGACCTTCCTGTTACAGCATTGAACTAACTGCAACCGCACAGGTCATCTAAACAGGATCAGTTTGGTCGTGATGGGCCAGCTCATCATTCACAAGGGTAAAATTAAGCCTCGCAGACTCAGAGCGACCATGCAACTTTCCCTCCAGAGTAGGAATCTTTAGGAAATGAAGAGGAGGAGGCATCTAGAGCCCGGATCAGCCACCATCAAGAGGGTGACAACATAGCCATTTCTCCCATGTTTTCAAAAGTCAAACTGGAAAGAGATTTGTGACTTTAAATAGAAAGTTCAGTGAACTCAAATCATTTGTTCCCTAAGCATCTTGTCCAATGATAGCTCAGTGCTGAGAATGCTGGTGAAGCTGTGTGACAGTTGAGCTCGTTCAGTGACATCATGCAAGAGACCAGTGTGCAGTAGAAATCAGCACAGCGCTGTGTGTTCTTAATGACCCCCAGAACAGTTTCCTAGTCACTTACAACTGGGTGCCTTCCTCCTTTTTTTTCCCCAAAGGGAACCTGAGGCTGAAACTGTCTAAGAATGGTGTCTTATCCCCTATTTCTGGTGGGCAACAAAATTATTCACTTGTAAGACGCTGAGAAATCGAGTTGGATCCTCTTCTCCCTAGCTAGCTGTCATATTGCTGGAAAGCTCTGTGCAGCCTGCTGGGAAGAAAAGGCCTCAGTTTTCTTGTTCATTAGTGGACCCTGTGAGCTACCTAATTGACCAGCCAGGCAAAATGTGCCCACTGGTGCTCTAGTGCTGTGACTGCCACGGAAGTAACCAGCTGCATTCGATTTGAGGCACGCTCTAGGGAAGGGATTCCTTGAAAATCTAGTCAAAATCCTATGAGTGGGAAGACCATAGACCCTAGGAGAGAAGCTGCTTTGGTTCTTTCGCTAAATGGAGGGGCTCAGTGAGAGGACAGGGGAGAAGAAAACAAAAGGAACTGGGTAGAACTTATGAACCAAATCCATCATGCACATGTCTAACTAGTGTCAACTGAAAACTAGAAAACACGCAGGAGCACCCCCGAACTGCTCCACTGGCTTGGTGGTACTTGACTCCCATTTTTCCTCTAAACACACACTCTTAGATGGAAATGAACGGTATGATTTTGCTTCGTAGACCAATAAGTTGTTTTCTCTTCACATTCCCTGTATAAATAAATTCAATGTACTTCCTCGATAAGACAACCTTAAGGAAAAAGTCATTGTAAGTTTCAACCTATTAGAACACATGTAGTCACTTTGAAAAGCCCCACTGCCTACTATTCAAGCGCAGGTAGGCTAGAGCAGCCCCCATTGCCAGGGAAACCCGGAGCCACCAGACTTATGTCGTTGGGTCCTAGCTGGTGTCTCCATGGCTCTTCGCACACAGGCTGAGTGATGTGGCAGAGCTTTCCCCACAGACTTATGAAAGGAGATCACTTGCTTCCTTCTTCAGGTTTCTGGAGCCTGCCTTCCTCCATCTCTCTCTCTCTCTCTCCCTCCCTCCCTCTGTCTCTCTGTCTCTGTCTCTGTCTCTCTGTCTCTCTCTCTCTCCCTCTGTCTCTCTCTCTCTGGCTCCAGGCCCCTGTGCCACCTTAGTATAAAAATTCCAATGCTTCCATTAACAGCTGAAACTAAAAGGGCATTTCATCTCAGCTCCTTCTCTTGGACCAGGGTTTCTTCCCATAGCATTATCTCTTCCTCCTTGATCCATCAGCATAGTTTAGCAACCCAGCTTTTTTGTTCCATGTCCTTGCCCTGGAAATGAACTTCAGTGAAAATAAAAACATCATGGGATATTTAGCTTTGATATAAGGCTCAAGGTGATTTAATAAGGACCAAGGTCGTTTTCAGGCCTCCTTTTTTTTTTTTTTTTTTTTTTTTTTAGTTTTTCGAAGTAGGGTCTCAATGTGGCCCAGGCTGACCTGGAATTCACTATGAGTCTCAGGGTGGCCTTGAACTCATAGCGCTCCTCCTACCACTGCCTCCTGAGTGCTGGGATTAAAGGCGTGCACCACCATGCCCGGCCAGGCCTCCCTTTTTTTAATGTGTTGTAAAGTCCATCCATATGCCACAAACATCTAAGGAGCCATGTGCTTGCCTTACGTCAGTAGCTCTGGGGTCCCCTGAGAGCTTGGAACACACTGACAGTGTGAATCTACCCCGCATTCTGTTTAGACGTTTTCCCCAGGAGACTCTAATGTGCAGCCAGGAGAAAGAACACTGTACAAAAGGACCCCATTGGTGATTCCTCCTGCTTCTCTCCACATTTAACATACCCTTCTTGCTTCTCAAAGTGAAACCTGGTCATCCCATCATATTACAATTATATAGAATTGAATCTCATGTAAACTTGCCATTCAGAAACAACCACTGTTAATATGTTACTGGGTGTTTGTTATATGGTTTGTACCCATTAACAGCGTGTCTCACTGGCTGGTGGTAACACCTACACCCCTGCTCAGTAGGCCAAGGCAGGAGGATCACTGGTTTGAGGCCAGCCTGGGCTACAAAGTGAGACCTTGTCTCAAACAGAAAAACAGAGAGAAAGAGAGAGAGAGAGAGAGAACATATCCTAAGATTTTTTTCCATAGCATTAAGTATTTTAAAAGACTTTAATTAAGTTTATATAAGCACAATAATTTAATAATTTCCTGATATCGGACATTTAGTAATTTTTTTGAAGTCTTTAAAGTCTGTAATTCGACTTTCTTTTATAATGTGGAATCTCTAACTTAGATGCAACTGGAGCTGATTGCCTTCTACAGAAACATGTCTCGTGAACAAAGAGTTAACTGATGTGCTTCTCATTTGTCATCACAAACAATTCTAAACTATGGTGATATTATATAAGATTGTTTTAAAGTCCAGTGTGCTAACCGTCACACCACAGGTCCCATAGTGACCTAAGGTTTTTGAGAGAAGAAGCTGAACAGAAATTGAAACACTGCAGCCTCTTGTTTATATTCTGATTCTTTAAATTCACATGAAAAGCAAATTTGATTTAGCAAAATATAACACATTTAAATATTACCCAGACTTTACTTGGACAAAATTGTGTCAAATACCTTACAGGCATGATCTCTTTTAATCCATTGTTAATTTGTGAATATATGTCATTTAATTGTTTATCTGCCAGGATTGTTGCAAAATCCCCAAGCCCACTGTCCACGTAAAGTAAATATGGCCACTATTTTATGATTTCTATTTAGCAAATATTTGTTGTCTGTTATTGCACTTAATAAGTTATATTTGGGGATGGAGAGATGGCTTAGCAGCTAAGGCGTTTGCCTGCAAAGCCAAAGGATCCCGGTTCGCTTCCCTAGGACCCACGTAATCCAGATGCACAAGGGGGCGCATGCGTCTGGAGTTCGTCTGCAGTTGGCTGGAGGCCCTGGGACGCCCATTCTATCTCTCCCTCTCTCTGCCTCTTTCTCTCTCTCTCTCTCTCTGTCTCTCTAGTAAATAAATAAAAATAAAAGCTAAAAAGGAAGTTGTATTTATCAACTCCTAACACTTGAGCTATTCACTCATTTAAAAATAGATTCTGTAGTGAGTTACAGGATGGAAGAGTGACTCATAGTCTAACACACAAGCGTTCCTCAAAAGCCTTCTTTAGGTCTAGGGGCCATTGGAATACTGGGCTCACGTTCCCACTCCCAGGTTCCCTTCATGCGCTCAGGTTGCGGCTCCCAGAACGCAGCCACATATTCATATGGAATCTGCCCATGACAGCCATACTTCCTTTTTTGTCCCTTCTCTTTCCCATCTGATTCCATTCATAGGGCAACCTGCCAGCTCTTTTCGCTGGGTAAGTTTGGCTGGCTGACCCTTGGAATGCATTACTGGAATGAAGAATTACATTAATCAGCATTATATTCCTCAGGGCAATCATACATTGTTATGGTTTTACATTTTAAGTGGCAGGCAGATGTGTATACACAACCTCATTGGATAACTACGTAGAGTTCGAAGCAAAAGTAAACCTGAGTGTTGGTTACCCATGTGCTCAGTGTACAATGGAGGGAGAGTGTGTGGGCGGATTCATGCTTATTGCTATAACCTTATCCATTTAAAACCAGGAAATAAGAATTTAATCATGTTAGGGAAGGCAGGATCTGCTAGGAGAAGCAGCATGGATTCAAGGAAGACATTTGTTGTTTGAGTTATTTAATTCTATAAGCTCTTGTGCAATCTAGGAGTCCCAGCATTCTCTGCTTCTATTGTGCAGAAGGCTATGGAGATGCCCATACTCTCAACCCTCTCCTGGCAGCTTTCTACGAGAAATCCATCAATGCAGGCACCCTCACCTTGTACAGGCATGTCAGTGAGTGGCTGGAGCAAACTCTCAGTATCTGGCCTCTCAGGGTGCTTCCATGCGCACACTCGGCTGGGCCCTGTCATTGCTCATGTGAGAACACACAGACAAGCCCCAGCTTTGCCCTTGATAAACACCACAGACCGATCAGCCCTTAGGAGAGGCCACCGCCAGAACCTCCGCGCTCTCTGTGCTATCTTCAAGGGTAGGGTAACCCCTCGCCTAATGCTCACGCCAGGTCAGGTTGGCCTGCCTTGGAATTTTATGTGGACAGAAAGCCAGTGCATTCTCTGCATCTGGTTTCTTTCCCTCACTGTGCTGAACTGCTTCCTGTGTTGTCCCAGGCAGTCGTGTTTCTTTCCTTCTCATAGTGGCTGAGCCCCGTGGTGAGAGACTATCACACAGCTTCTCTCCCTTCCACCACGGATGGACTTTGAGTTTGTTTTCCCTTCTGGGCAGTTATGAGTGTGCGCAAACTGTCACATATGCCCCTGGTGTACTTTTCTGTTTGCTTCTGTTGGGTTACAAGGAGTCATATTTGTGGGTCATAGGGTAACTTTAGAAGTTTGAGGAAATATTGCCAAAAAGTTTTCTAAAGCTATGATGACAAATTGTGTTCAACCAGAGGTATTTGATAGTTCCCATTGTTCTGAACTTTTCCCAGCGTTTATTATTATCTTACTTGTTGTTTTGACTATTCTGATGTCCTCCTTGGAACTCTAAAAAATTAAAATTCTCCATGGTAAATTCACAGAGTTCACCTGTAATACCAAAGAGACAGAATGGCGCTCTGAACACTGGTCAGAGTCAGGCAAAGAAGGGCTTTCATCTTTACCACGTCTTTTCTTACCACTTAAAATCTCTGAACCTCAGTTTTTCGTTCTGTAAAGCCAAAATAATCACACAATGGAGAAAAGATTAAATGTCTTAATATCTAAAGATAGAAGACTAGAGGCATGCTAGACTTGGAAATGCTTTGTTCTTTATGTCCCATTCCTATGGGTTATTTTCTTTCTGTTTTTAAATCCTGCCTTGTGTCTACCCCAAAGCTTGCTTCCTCTAGGAAGATGGAAAGATATGTATGGTCACAAACTTCAGCCAGTCAAGAATAAGGAGGGAGCTGGGCGGGGCGGCGCACACCTTTAATCCCAGCACTCGGGAGGCAGAGGTAGGAGGATTACCTTGAGTTCAAGGCCACCCTGAGACTACAGAGTGAATGCCAGGTCAGCCTGGGCCAGAGTGAGACCCTACCTCAAAAAACAAACAAACAAACAAAAAGAATAAGGAGATGTTTGCTTCCTCTCCTCCCGAAAGAACATGAATTTTCATAACTATGTGAGGGTCATTTACAAAATCAGAAAGTGTGGAAATTACTGTGTGTCTCTTCGCTGAAGGGTGACTCCTTTGAGACCCTACAGGAGCTGTAGCTTAGGGCAATTAGACCTTAGACAAACTCTTTCCAATTCTAGGGGGTTTTGCACAGTATATCTTGCCTCTAACAACCAAGCATAAATCTATTTGTGAGCAACAACAAAAACTGAGAACAATTCTTGAGCTGTGCAGTTATTGTCAATTGGGAAAATTTCCAAGTTGTTCCCAATAAAGTCCACAATATTTCAGATAAATGACCTAACTGTGTGCCACACTTGGAGGAAATTTCTACATATTTTACTCAAATGACTCATCAGATGTGAGAGGGACATGGCTAGAAGCTGTCTTGCTTTTTGCAAAGGATCATGAAAGCTTGCTGACTGACCTGTGAGAGGAAGACGTCCACAGTGCCCAGTGAGAGAAGAGGCCGTGCAGAGGCGGGCGGCTGAGTTTCATGTCTAATCTGATTAGAATATGAACGCTGTACGTTCGGGGAGGGGGGTGTTCTTGCTCTCTGTGCCCAGGACTGTGGGATGCGACCATGACCACGACCTTCGTGTGCTAGGCAAGTGCTGTAATAGTGAAGTGTACCCTAGCCCCAAATTAATATCCCATTAATAATTAGTGGGCTATTGAAACATGTTAAGTGATTTTTCTCTACGTGCAGCATATATGTCATGCTGAGAAATCCTTTTCCTCTGACAGATTGGTCCTTTGTGCAATTCAGTACAACTTCAGGCTCAGAATTAATTAGTTTCCGTTTGCTGAAGACAGTAGGATATGGCATAAACATCTGATTTGAACACTATCTTTGGGGCATTTAAAAAAAACACACACAAGGGGAGGCTGGATAGATGGTTCAACAGTTAAAGACACTTGCTTGCAAAGACTGAAGGCCCGAGTGAGGTCCATTCCCCAGTACCCATTTAGCCAGAGGCACTAACTAGTGCATGTGTCTGGAGTTCGTGTGCAGTAGCATCAGGCATTGGCACCTCCGTTCTCATATTCTTTCTCTCCTTGCAAATAACTAAGTAAAATTATATATATAAAGTACAAACCACAAGGGGCAGGGGAGCTTTGTGGCACATGCCTTTAATGGCAGCACATAGGAGGTCGAGGTAGGAGTTCAAGGACAGCTTGAGCAACAGAGTGAGTTCGAGGTCAGCCTGGGCTAAGAGGAGACCCTCAGAAACAAGCAAAATAATCACAAGGGGAAAATGTGGAACCTGAAGATGTGCTTCCCCAACAATTGCTCCCTGTTCAGAAACTAGAATGGCAACATAGCTCAGAGATTGCTGAATTTCTTGGCTTCCGTCTTAACTTCTGAATTTGTCAGAATGTAACAACCCTGGTGTAACCATTCCACTGAGACATTTAGGAAATGTTCAGGAAATTTATCAAGGTGACTTCTGTGGAGCTTGTTCTGTCAAGGCTAGACCCTTATTTGCATTCTTATCTTGATCTGCTTAGCGCTGATGTGATAGTCTGCTTATGTCACCTTTTGCCCTGTCCCCACCCTATCCTGTTTCTCCATCTCCTCTCCCTCTCTTTGACAATGTAGTTGTTGGTCTCTCTTTCTCTCTGTGTCTGTGTGTGTGTGTGTCTGTGTGGACATGTGTATGTGCTCATGCATGTGCATATGTATGCCCATGTGTTTCGAGGCTTAAGCTGACCTCACTGGTTCCTCAGTGGCTCTCTGCCTTATTTACGGAAGCAGGGTCTCTTACTTGAACCCAGGCTTACCGACGCCTGTCCCGCTGGCTTTCCTGAGAGCCGCCTGTCTCGGCTGTCTCAGCCCCGGTGGGCCGCCGCTCCTGCCAGGCATTACTGTGGGGGGCTCAGGAGCCTCACGCTCAGACTTCAATCCACCGAGCCATCTCCCCAGCTCCTGCTTGTGTCTTTGAAAGGCCTCTTCTGTTTCAAGTACCTCATTCTGTAGACAAAGGCACCCACTCTGCATGTTGGGAAATTGTACAAACCGAAGGGCCCTCGGCATCTGCATTTTCACAAGATTCTCAGTAACTCAGGCCCAGTAGGCTCAGAGAAGCCCTGACCTCACCTGTGCAGGTATGTGTTACAGAAGCCAGCGTCCTGTCTGGGCAGCCAGACCCAGGTGGAGAAGGTTTCTGCTTTTGCAAGCCTGGGTAAACTCAAAGCCACACACATGGCCTGGAATTCTTTCTCAGCCATCCTGTCGTATTTCTGTGTCGCTCTGTGAGAAGGACACTGTATTCCTGATGACTGTCCATCGATGCATGGACAGCCCAAAAGAGCTTATTTGTGACAGGTCTCTACTTCCTGCCTTTCAGTATGAATCACTCAGCTTACTACATGGACAGCAAACAAATTTATTAATAACAAAAGACATATCCTCTTTGACAAATCGTTGCGTCTATTTAGTCATTCAAAAGTTATTCACTTGTGAGAGGGAAGTTATTCACTTGTGTGAGGGTGTTGAGTGGGAATGACTCATCATGAAGGTAGTCACACATTTTCCCTTTCAATAGTCAGTGTTAGTGGTGCGAGAGATACCTGCAGTATTTCAGGTCTGTCTTCCTTCCTGGACGATCAGGGCTTAAAGACAAAGACCCTTCTCACCTCCAGCAACAAGCATAGGGCCTGCTATGTATATGGGGCTTGTAAACAGTCTAGCAACGATTAATTATTACCTGATTAACTGTCCTTGGGATATTGTTATCACATGTTAAAACATTTGCAGGGGGCTGGAGAGATGGCTTAGCAGTTGAGGTATTTGCCTGCAAAGCCAAAGGACTCAGGTTCGATTCCCCAGGACCCACGTAAGCCAGATGCACAAAGGGGGCTCATGCATCTGGAGTTCATTTGCAGTGGCTGGTGGCCCTGGCATGCCCATTCTCTCTCTCTCTCTCTCTGCCTCTTTCCCTCTCTCAAATAAATAAATTAATTAATTAAAAAAAAAACTTTTGCAGGGTTCATGGAACTGTCATTATTAATAGTGTGTATATGTATGTAGGTAGGTAGGTATGTATATGTATATATGTATTTTCTACCAGCTATGGTACCTCCAGGTTTCAAAACCATCATTAACATTGCTTATAAGAAGAAATGTTGATGGGAATGAGTCAAAAGGCATTAGGGTTAGAAACTCGCCAGGTGCCATTTTTGGGAGATTAGATAACACTGTTTTCTGGTACAGTGAATTGCCTGTTTGTTGCAAGTTGGAACTTTGCTGGGCTGGTTTACAGGGCCAGAGGGGAAGAGATAAGTGAATCTTTAGTGAGAGGTCATCTGTTTTGAAAGCCTGGAAGATTCCATGAACTAAATCCAAGTGTTACAACATAGGGGGATGTCTCAGATGGTGCAGGGTAATGAAGTCTCTAACATAAAAACAGAAGTTTTTCATGCTGTTCTGTTTGGAAATTTCCTTATAATTCAAACCTCCAAGAGCTTAAATGTTTACAACCATGACTGGAGTCAGATATGGAGCGCTGAAGGCCGAGGGAGTAAGCTTCTCTCAGGAGGCTGTGCCTCCTCTTCCTCTGATACGTTAGGAATCATGAAGAAAGGGGCAAGCTGACGCTCCTGCTCCTGGGACAGATGCCACGTGCTGTCTCAGTGATGTGATCTGGTCTCTGCATAGGTGACTGCCTCACCATTAGAAGAGCATTTTAGACATTTCTACCTTGTTCCTGACCGGAGGAACCACGAGGTCCTGCCCTGCCAGAGATCCCTTAGCCGCATCCACAGGGAGCCATTTTCTTCCCTGGCCTTCATCTCCATTTTTCTGCCACTAGCAGCCTAGAGTTGCTTTCTTTCTGTCCACTGGCACCCCTGCTCACAGAATGCCTGCCGAGCACAGTCCATCATATGCCATGCCACTGCATGCGTGGTGCTTTTGCCTCTTGTTTTGGATTCTCAAGCTTTCCCGGGTAACTTCAACTAAATTAAAGGGAATATTAGAATTTCTCCTTCCCACAACTAAAAAACACTGAAGTGATGTGCTTGCCTTTTACCTGTCATTAATTCAATTGAAAATGTATTTGGCATCGGTATGATGACACTCTTGGCCAAGAATAGGAACGTGGGTGTTTTCTAAGGAAATGGCAGCTTACTTAGGTAGTCTGTGTGAAGGCAGTCGACTCACTGAAGGAGAGTCCTCCCTTAGAGCACTCAGAGCCCACCCTGTGCCCAGAGGCCCCAACTGCGAAACTGTACAGTCTTTCTTGCTAGCCAAGCCCTACTCATGGGTCCACTGGTCCTAGGCTCTCCATATGTCCTTCCCCGCGTGAGCGTCCTTCTAGCACCTCCATCCATCTCACTCCCCTTTCCTGATGTGATGCACTGTCACATCATCTGTGTCCTTCGGCTCCTAGCTAAACACCCTAACCCCGCAGAGCCCATACCTGGGCCAGGATGTGTCTAGTGTGGGCTTCTGACAGCAGTTGGACAAAAAAAAAAAAAAAAAGCCTACACCCACACAGCTGTGCCCTCTGGCCCCACGGCACAGCCTTGCTGTGGAGGACCACCAGCCACACCTTCGTTTCTGGTGCAGCTGCTTCACTTCACTTTTGACAGGAGCTGCTATGCATCTGGCGTTTATGTGGGTTCTGGGAATTTGAACCTGGGCCACCAGGCTTTGCAAGTGAATGCCTTTCACCACTGAGCCATCTCTCCAGCCCCAACTAAATTCTTTCAACAGAAAACTTAATACTACATACAAGCGTTGGCCAAGGCTGGAGACTTGCTTTATTCAGTTCAGAATTTTCAGAACTGCAAATGTAACACCATGGTGGGGTTCTTGATATCCTTTGATTGCAACCTACACTGGGGAAATTATAGGAATCGCTATGTGAGTGGCCATGGGTCTTGGGAGTTTTATGGATTCTGTGTTTTCACCACAGGCGTGTTTAGAAGGGGTACAACTGACTCCAATGATGGATTCTATATGGAAAACGGAATTGGATGACTCCAGCCAGAATGAGAGAGGCCAAGTTCTGTTAACCTGCCAATTATCCGTGGCAGCTCCAGCACAGAGACCAAACACTATCTGATGCTGATATCCACTCCCTCCCTGTCCCAGGCTAAATGGTTCCTCTGCACCACCAGGCCTCTGATGACCTGTACTGCCAGGACTATCTTGAGCACCCCAGCTTCCCCTCTGTAAGTGTAAGTGGCTCCTTGGGACCTCCTTCTTAGGTCCTTCTCCCGCCTCCTTATCTGTGAGGGCTGTCCCATGCTGCTGTTGTCCCCGCCACCAAAGCTCAGTGCACACGCACCTCGTCAGAGGTCTTCTTACAATGCTGGTTCTGGTTATGGGGACTTAGGAAGGGCCCAGGGCTCCTCATATCTAACATGCTCCCAGGAGAAGCTCATGCTGCTGGGCTAGCGACCACATTGTCTCCAGTCTGTGGTCCTCTGATGAAGCCCATAATGATAGCTGGTCTCTTCACCACTCCCTCTGGGGACACTCCAGGTCCTTCCTCACATGGTAACACAATCTTTTTTTCTGTTTTTCTATTTTTTTAATTTTTAAATTTTATTTTATTTACTTATGAGAGAGAGAAAATGGGCACTCCGGGGCCTCTAGCCACTGCGAACAAACTCCAGTCAGATGCACCACCTTGTGCATCTGGCTTATGTGCGTACTGTGAATGGAACCTAGGTCCTTAGGCTTCACAGGCAAGCACCTTTAACCACTAAGCCACATCTCCAATCCTATTTCTGGTTTTGTTGCTTATTTTTTAAGTTAGAAAAAGGGGGGGGGGTAATTCTATTTACAATGGTGCATCATGGCATGAAGAAAAATAATTCTTGATAATAAGCCATTTGGAACACCACTGGAACTTCATGCTTTTTAAAATAGTGGTATATATCATTACAAGAAAAATAATCACAGTATTTTAACAAGCCATTGCACCAAATTTTATCAGTGTCAGTTAGCAGGAAAGAATTCCTGCCACCCGGGCACTGATCAGAAGCCAAGCTCATTACCAACAGCCCGGAGGGCTCCAGCTGCTGGTTCTTCCCGCAAAGCTAACACATATGTAGGTATGGCATTTCTTTGAGGAAATTATAAATTCACATATTGTTGTAAGAACATTGAGAATGCCCATGTACTCTTTACCCAGTTTTCCTGCAGGGAACATCTTACAATGCCACAACCAAGAGTGGGCATTGGTACAGGTGGAGTTCAGAACATTCCCATGACAACGGCAACCCTATGGTGTTCTTTCATAGACACACCCACCTTTGATGTGAACTAGTCTCTCCAAAAAGCAGGAGGTGGTTTTTTTAAATATTTATTTATTTATTAGAGAGAGAGAGAATAGCTGCTCCAGGGCCTCTAGCCATTGCAAACAAACTCCAGGAGCATGTGCCACCATGTGCATCTGTCTTACATGGGTTCTGAGGAGTCGAACCTGAGTCCTTAGGCTTCACAGGAAAGCACCTTAACAGCTAAGCAATCCCTTCAGCCCCAGCAGATGTTTTAATTCAATGCATTTATTTAGTTAGCCTGAAAAACAATGGGTTTTGTTATGACATTTTCATACATGTATATCGTTTTACTTTGTTCATATCCACCCCCATTACTCTCCCTTGTTCTCCTCTCTCATTAGTTCTCTTACTCTCATTATGTGGTTCCCCTTCTTCTTTCCTGTAGAAAAATTATATATATATATGACATACTACATACATATGTGTGAATATAGATTCTGTGCATGACAGAAAACATGCAATAGTTATTTCCTGAATCTGGCTTATTTTGACAATTTCTAATTCTGTCTAATTTCCTGCAATCAATATAATTTCATTCTTCTGTTACAGTTGAACAAAACTTCATTGTGTTTATACATCACATTTTCATATAAATATAAATAAATATATATTATTTTTATTTATTTATTTGAGAGGGAGACAGAAAAAGAGTGTGTGATTGGACACACCAGGGTCTCCAGCCACTGCAGACGAACTCCAGATGCATGTGCCACCTTGTACATCTGGCTTATGTGGGCACTGGGGAATCGAATCGGGATTCTTAGGCTTTGCAGGCAAGCGCCTTAACCAGTAAGCAATCTCTGCAACCCCTACATCACATTTTCTTTATTCATTTGCTGATGGGTGCCTATATATCTTGGCCACTATAAATAATGTTGCAGTAAACATGGATGCACAAGTGTCTCTGAGATATAAGCAGCAGTTTCTTGTCGCCCTTGTTTGAAACCTGTCAGTAGTATTTGTACGTATAAATAATAAAGCATTTTATAAATGCTAGTTTATATGTAGAAGGGTGTGTGAGATATCCGTTCTATGAAAAGTACCATGGAATGAGGATATAAAGCTTACTAAAAAGTTGTAAAATAGCCACAAACATTCAGAAAAATCCACACAACCCCATTCTGGCTTCAAATCAACACTAAATAACTAATGATTCAGAGAAAGTGCAAGTGTATTTCTAATAGTTAAACCACTCCCTGGTGATAATTAAGTTACTATCTAGTTTATAAAGATCTTCTGTCCCTGAAAAATGAAACATTTTAAAATCTTTATTTTAATTTATTTGAGAAAGAGAATGTGTGCACTAAGGCCTCTTGCTGCTATAAATGATCTCCAGATGCATGCGCCGCTTTGCATATCCGACTTTGCATGAGTACTGGGAAATTGAACCTGGGCCAGCAGGCTTTGCAAGCAAGCGCCTTTAAGGCATCTCCCCAGCCCTGTCCTTGGAAAATTAATAAGTACATCCTACTAGCTTTGTGCTACTTTGGGGCTAGTGTCTCTTTTACAAATTAAGCTAGTATTTGATGAGTGCCTGAGCGTAGCTACTCAACTTTTGAGTCGTTTCCAAACATTTCAGTTACAGCCAATCTCTTCACAAAGAGTTGAGCCTACTTAAGAGGCAAGAGACTAAGTGTGCACCTAGTCTTACCCCCCGGGAAACAGCCTCGCTTCCCAGTGGTTCCACTACTGAGCTAAATGGCTTGTAACTTAAAGACCTGATGTGCCTTTTCCATGGGAGGAATCATTACCAGATTTTCCGAGGGGGAGGCATCTACATCCTCGCTTCTTCGTCCTCTCGGTTCTACCCATCACCCTTGCCTCCACCCACACGACATCTGTAAATCTTAAACCAAAAGCAGGGATTATTGTAAAAGTTAGCTGATCTTACAAAGAAATGCTTGTGTAAAATCTTCCTTGGCTTCAAGGGGGAAAACTCTGTGTGGTTATTCAACAGCATAGAAATAGTTCAGTAGAAGGGACTTATGGCACTCTTGGGAGTGACCCCTTCCTCTATAACTTCCACCCCCGTAAAGGCTTGACAATTTGCCAGAATAAACAACTTCAGGAGGAATTGGGTTAAGACAAAAAGTACACACTTACAGTCTTTCATTTCTCCAGTTACTGGCTTCAATCACCAGGCAGTCAGCTTAAAAAGAAAAACATAAACTTGCTCTAGGGCTTACAGCTTATTGAAATATGTCCATCCCACTCGGCCGAGCACCACGGCCACTGGAAAGCACCGTCCTGTGGCAGCAGCCTTGCAGGAGCGTGCAGGGCTCGGGGTGCCAGCGCTGGCTTCGTCTCCACCAGCACGTCCTGTCAGATTAACTAGGTTAGCCAGGGCGGCCGGGGTTGGCCTGAGAACAAATGAGACGGTTTCCATCTCCTGGAGTGAGTCGCTGAGCCTGGGTTTGGTGTTCACACATAGCAGGGAGTAAGCAGCGTTCATTTGCAATGGGTTTTGATCCAGAACCTGGGCTTTACCTTCCTCACGCCATTCTTCTCCCCTCTTAGTCGCCCGAGTCTCCAGACTTCACTGCCATAACCACTGGGTGAAGCTGCCCCCTCACGTAACTCCCTGGCACCGCCACTGTGCCCAGATGGCATTGCCAGCATGCCCAGAGATGTTTCTCAGCACTGGCTGTGCTTCCGAGCAATCTGCCTGCAACCCATCCCCCAAGACGAGGAAACTCAAATCATTTCTCACCAAAAGATAAAGAAAGCCGCTCGAGAGTTGGCCCAGAGGTACCATCACGGCAGAACAGACCCAGCGCCGTCATTGTGCTGACACGTGGAGGACATTGAAGAACCTTTAATGAAGATTTTTAAAAAACACAAGTGCTTTCCACAAGCAACACAAAAGAGTAAAAGTTGACTGTAGGATTTCTTGAAAAAGGACAAGAAACATGTTTTGTGACTTGCCTGAGTAATGTACGAGTTAACTTTATATGTACTCGTGCTCACGGCAATCAAGAGTGAGGCAATTACAAATTTTCTTGTCTGCATTCTTACACACTCTCAGGATGTGATACAAATCTAAAGCCTAGGAAAGAGTCAAGCAAGGGGAAGAACTTCCTCATCCAAGCTTGAGAGGAACTTGCCACTGGCCCTACTCAACTTCTTTGCAGTGCTAAGATGGACCCTCAAGCCTTGTGGGTGCCAGGTGTGTGCTCTGCCAACTGAGCTCTGTCCCCAGTCTTTTTTTTGTATTTTGAGATAGTGACTCACTGAGTTGCACAAACCAGCTTTGAACTTATGATCCTTCTGCCTCAGCCTCTGCCACGAAGCTCCTTGACCCAGGAGAAATGTGCTGTGAAGTAACTGAGTGCTTCTCCCCTGAGTGTGAGCAAGTGTTTGCACAGGAGACAGCCGCAGTGACTGCAAAGACACAAGACACGGGGGGGAGGGGAGGGCTGGATGCAGCTCACCAGAGGTCATGGGTTGGGAGGCCACACGCATGGGATTCCTGGGAGGCCTGACAAGGAAGGGAATCTGCAGGAAGGCACTGGGCCGAGAAGAGTGGCGAGAGGCGATCACGGTCAGAGAGTGTCTGCAGAGCCAGAGGGTAGATAAAAGAGACACAAGTTGCATCTGCACTGTACCAAAAGAACTGAACTTGGAACTAGCTTCAGATCCACGTGAGGAGTAACTATGTGATAGGGTTGTAAATATGCAGGTGCGGGGGGCGGGGGCACTACACAATTTCTTTGCAAGAGTAAAACACCCAGTCATTCAGAATGGTCCAGCAGAAGCTGTCCAGCCATTTGTTAAGAGTATGGGTAGGGGGCTGGAGAGATGGCTTAGCGGTTAAGCGCTTGCCTGTGAAGCCTAAGGACCCCGGTTCAAGGCTCAATTCCCCAGGACCCACGTTCGCCTGATGCACAAGGGGGCGCACGCATCTGGAGTTTGTTTACAGAGGCTGGAAGCTCTGGTGCGCCCATTCTCTCTCCCCCCCCACCCCTCTCTCTCTCTTTCTCTCTCTCTCTCTGCCTCCTTCTCTCTGTCGCTCTCAAATAAATAAATAAACAAACAAACAAAATTTTAAAAAAAGAGTATGGGTAGGGCCAGGCGTGGTGGCGCACGCCTTTAATCCAGGCACTTGGGAGACAGAGGTAGGAGGATTGCTGTGAGTTCGAGGCCACCCTGAGATTACAGAGTGAATTCCAGGTCAGCCTGAGCTAGAGTTAGACCCTACCTCGAGAAAAAAAAAAAAAGTATGGGTAGGCAGGATGACTGCATGTCCTCGGGATAGGGAGGGAGTGTTATTTATGTCTACCATGATACCATGATGGCCAACTCAGAGCTGCAACACCCTATATACACAAACAGTCAGAGGTAACAGTCCCTGGTCCCTGTTTTCCCTACCTGGGTACCAGATTTTAGTATCTTGTTGAAATAGGAAAAAAAAAAAGTCTTTGGAAATTTTCCCTTAGAAAGTGAGTCATTGCGACGAGGGTTATCTTTAGAAAGTACGGGGTTATAATCCTATATTCTTAACCTCCTGATAGGCCCTCCTCTAAGCCAGGCTGGGGAAGCAGAGCAGTAGTTAAACTCAGCCTGCCACCTGCATTTGTCAGTGATGTTTTATCAGACATGGCTGTGTGCACTCATTTGTTTATGACTAGTGTCCACTTGACAGCAGAGTTCAGGCCTTGGACTGAGACCACATGATTGGCAAAGCTCATATTTGTTCTTGGATGCTTTTCAGAAAAGAGCCCGGCGGCCCCTGCTGTAGAAGTTTCTAAGTTCTGCCGCAGACTGCCTCCTTCAGGCTAAACCAGTTGCATTAAGTGCCAGCTCTGGTTGGCATTGCTCCTGGCTTACCTGTCCAGACATGTCATATTAATATGGTAGGGCAGGGCCTGTCACACTAAAGGACAATGTGTAAAAGCTGTTACTTGCAATGAACAGCTTTCTTGGTGGAGGGCCACTGAGAAGGCTCCACGGATATTGTTTTGGAGGGCTGGAGAGATGGCTCAGCAGTTAAGGGCTTGCCTGCAAACCTATGATCGGAGTTTGATTACCCAGTACCCACATAAAGTCAGATGCACAAAAGGGATACATCTGGAGTTTGTTTGCAGCAGCTGGAGGCCCTGGTTTGCCCATTCTCCCTCTCTCTCTCTCTCTCTCTCCCCCTTGCAAATCAATAAATAAAATTATTTTTTGACAAAGATTTTTCTGGACCAGAACTTGGCTTGGGCTCCTGGTGAGCATACTTGGGAAGTGTGAGTGATGTTGGAATGGGTACTTCTTGGTCAGTGTGAGCCTGGACACGGGTTTGGGATTTTAGATGCAACCAGAGGAAGCAGTCCAGGCCTCCCGCCTGGGTGAGATCTGTCCTCGGACCTCTTCTCTGTGCCTTGCCATAGGTTCTGGGCCATTTCAGAATAAAACAAAACAAATCATAAATAAAAATATTGTTCATTTTCAAGCAGGCTCGGTAAAATCATGTGTAAACACAGAATACAAATCCAGATGAATTCTCAAAACCACCACAAAGGGTCAGGCAAGGCCTTTTACTAAACAAAAACATAACGAAAGGAGCAAGCGAGGGGCAGCGAGCTGGGTGTCTTTGTGGGAGAATTCTGAAGGGCTCACGGTAAGGGTGGCTTTCTCCCCTCTTAAGTGCCCAGCACACACTTTCGGTCAGATGTGGGCCTAGCATACTTCCTTCGGAACCATAGATGCGTCCCTGTGATCAAAGCCGGCAATTCACTGTGGTCAGAGCCAGCGGTCCTTCCCTCGCTGGCGAGCCCCGTGGCTGCTAGCCAGGCCACACACCAGCAATACGAGCCGAAGGGCAGAGGGGTCAGTCTCCTCTGAGAGCTCTGACACAAGGAAGCAATTCAGAGCGGTAAGACCCAATCCAGATTTAATTCAGATTCAAGTCCTGGTAAAATTTATTAAGGGTCTTCCACATATGAGGTGCCTCATCAGGGCTTAATCCTCCCAGAGTCATAGGCACTGGTAACTTTAGGTCCAGTGACCATTGACGTAGGACAATAAAAGTTTGATTGAAGTTGTTCTGTAGTCAAAAAAACCTAGAGGTCCTAGCATTCCCTCTTCTTGACTCATTTCTGTTCTTGAACATTTTATAAGATAGACACAGAGTCCTGGTTTAAATATCTCTGTGATCTGGCTTGTTTCTGGAACTTGAACAACAGCAAGTCATAGATTCCTCTTATTGGTAGGATCAAGCCAGTGATTTGTTTAATAATCATCTACTTCTCATTTGCTTCCAGTAATGGAAGAGTCAACTGAATACGCAGAAAACGTTCCGCACGCGAGGAAGCACAGTGAGAGCTCACGCTCGCGCTCGCGCAAGGTGTTCCTTGGGGGTCTCAGTGGTGAGCCCGATCCCTCTATTACACTCCACCCCGACCTGCCAAGTCCATTTTGTACCCAAGTTCTCTCAAAGTTGCTGCGCTTCCTTCTGTATCTCAACATCTCTGCTCTATCTGCTAGCCACTCTCTTAGCTTCCAGTAATCCCACTTAATCCTCACAGGATAAGTTAACTTGGACAGGCTATCCCATAGAACAGGTTCAGAAGTCTTCGGAGGTCTCTCCTACCAACTTCTTCCTAGGCTTTCTGTGGTTCTGCAAGAGTGGCATTCTGGAATAGTCACCCACTGACCAAACATGGCCCTTGTATTATTTGTTACTTGCTCACTGCGAGCACAAAATGCCTGACAAGTCAGTTTAAAGGAGGAAGGTTTTACTTCAACTTACAGTCCCAGGTTACAACCATCGCGGTAGGGCAGCCACGGCAGCGGGAGCCTGAGGCAGCTGGTCCCTTCCACCCCAGGGAGGCAAGAAGCAGAGAGAGAGGACGGCTGCTGCTCAGCCAGCTCGATCCTTCTCATTCAGCCCAGAGCCCAAGTCCATGAAGTGGTGCCTCCTACAACTGAAGTGGGTCTTCCGACCTCAATTAACCTGATCTAGATAACACTGACACACTGACTGGTGATTTTAAGTATTTTACTTATTTACTTATTTATTTAGGAGAGAGACGAAGAGGCAAAGAGAGTTAGACAGAGAGAGAGAGAGAGAGAATGGGTGCACCAGGGCCTTCAGCCACTACGAATGAACTCCAGACACATGTGCCACCTTGTACATCTGGCTCATGTGGGTACAGGGGAACTGAACCTAGGTCCTTAGGCTCTGCAGGCAAGTGCCTTAACCACCAAGCCATCTCTCCAGTCCCGTTGACTATTGATTTTGGGTTCTGCCAACTTGACAATACAAACTATCACAACCCTGCCATGGTCAAGAGTTGCCAAAGTCAAGTTGCAGAAAAGACCATTGTTTTTAGAACAAAACACACTCATGGACTGGCCTTCCACTGGTACCTTAGTGACTGTTCTATTTTTGGCCGCACTTGCTTTTTATGTTCTGGTTGGTGTGTGTGTGTATTCTATGCGTGCTCACGTGGCGGATGTAGGCACATAGGTGCCACGGCGGCATGTGGAAGTCAGAGGACAAACTCTGAGTGCCAGTCCTCGCCCGGCCTCTCCTCTGATGGAGGCTCTCACATTGCTCCCTCTGCTTTTCCGCCAGGCTCCTTCGCCCGGGCCTTCTGTCTCCTGTGGCTTTCTTTTCTTTCTTTTTTTTTAAGTGGGCGCTGGGGATCTGAGCGCAGGTACTCACTCTTGCATAGCAAGTCCTTCAGCTCACTGACACATCTCCCCAGCACCTTCTAACTTTTTGGTGGCTGTGTAGTACACACGGTGTATGTGTGCATTTCCACGTGTGCGCTGATGTACACACCCCATGCACACGCGCGCAGAGGCATGGGAGGGCGCTGAGTCCTCCTCTCCCACTTTTCCACCTTACTTCCCGGAGGTGGAGGTGGGCGTCTCTCACTGAACCTGGAGACTGCTGTCCTCTGGTGAGAACGCTGACCGGGGAGCTCCAGCAATCCTCCTGTCTCCACCACCCCTTTAGCACTGGGACTGCAGGCATACGTGGCCCTGCTTACTTTCGGGGGGCAGTGTGGGGGGGCTTGAACTCAGTTCTTCATGTTTGCACAACAAGCATTCTCACCCACAGAACCATCTCCCCAAGCCCCTTTTATTTTGTTTTCCTTTTCTGTTGGAGGAGCTAAGTAAGAGCTACTTGTGTGTTATTTTATTTTTCTCATGCTAATTTGCAGACCAACATAATGTGTACATATTTATAGAGATGGCCTTCAGGCACAAGTGTACATTAGAGATTATTTTTTTAAACATGGGTGAAAACAGAAAAAAAGAAAGAATATTTAAAGCATTTGGGGTCAAGGGATGCCTGACCACATACTCATGCACAGAACCCATAGTCTCTTTTCAGAGAAATATATGCCAGAAAGGAATTTCCAGTCCTATTATCTGCATCAGAAATATTTTATTTCCCTGTTAAATCATATACCTTTTCCAGAATTAATCATAAGATTGCATAAATCATCTAGATAACTATAAAGAAGTCAGAAAGTGTAAGTTGTACCCCACCCGCATTAGAACTTGGACAGTGATACAGTGAGGGATATACAGAAAAAAACGTAAATAAAAGAAACAGATTTTATAGGATACTGAATTGGGGCACTAGGAATGCTAAAGTCACTGGTCCTGACTCAGACATTTGTGACCCAATTATTCTTTTAATCTACATGTAATGCAATGTTTTCATTTGCTTGCTAAAGAATATTGAAATCTCCTTTCCAGATAACTTGAACTCGGTGATTTCTCCTCTTCCTTTCTTTTTTTTTCTTTTTTCTTTTTTTCTTTTTTTTCTAGGTAGGGTCTCACTCTAGTCCAGGCTGATCTAGAATTCATTCTGTATTCTCAGAGTGGCCTCAGACTCAGGGCGATCCTCCTACCTCTGCCTCCCGAGTGCTGGGATTAAAGGAGTACACCACCACGCCCAGCTTCACCTCTTTCTGCCTTGTGCTCACTTAGCACATCTCCCTGTTGTCGGTGTGGGGTGTCCTGTGTTTAAAGTCATTTCCTAGAAGGCTAATGGGCGCCTTTGAAGCCCCATTTCTGATTCATCACAAGTAACTGTCTTGGTGTTGTTTTATAAATGTGTTTGGAATGACGGACTGAATGAGTAACTATGATGAATGGGCAGAAGGACAAACAACCCTCCATTCTAGTGGAGCAGACCACAGGGCAAGGGGTCAGAGCCCTCGCCGACTGGTTGAGTAGTGTCCAGGTTCCCGATTGCATGTGCTGTAATATCCCCTGGCCATGTGCGGCGTCCACATGGTGCCTAGAAGGACAGACCAGGTTGCAAGTGGACAGCCTGATGTGGGAATGTTACTCAGCCGTTGTCCTTGGTGAGTGAGCCATAGAGTCCCAAACAGGATGTGAAAGAGAACTTACATGAGTTTGGTGGGGACTGTGCCCAGAGCAAGGAGAGTGTAGCCCTGCCTCGCTTTACCTCCACATGACTTGCTGGGAATGGCATGGAAAAAGAGGGTATCTCTAGGACAGTAAAAGCCACACTGTGATGGAAGCTGGGTCAAACACTATTAGGGAAACATCCAGATTAGTATGCTAAGGCCCAGGCAACACTGGCTATGAGGTGTCCTCCTGCTGGTCACCAGCCCTTCCTGGGTCCACGCAGCTTCCTGCTGGCCAGTCCTTTCCTGCACAGCATGAAATCGATCACAGGTAACTGGTGACACTCATCATGACTGTCACCAAGGGCAGTCTCTAGTTTCAATAAAGAACTGGCTCACCTGAAGACAACGTGGTCAGATTTCAAAAGCAATGGTCATGGCAATCAACTTTACCACTTGCCTGTTGCAACTGTGTTTGCCATCTTCCTCCCCCAGCCCTTCTCTGAGCTTCTTCTCCATAATCACTCATGTCCCTGTTGCCCTCCCTCCCTTCCAGCCTGCTGGCTCCCTGCGGTAGCAGGACGCTGAGGCAGAGAGCAAAGCCCAGCTCTTTGCAGGTCGGCTCTTCTGCCATTCACAACCAGGCACAGACAGAGGTCGCTACTCTTCTGGAGGACTTGCCTGAACTCAAAGGAAGAGCTTCTAAAACTGAGTTGCCCTGCCAGCACAGATGTCGCTGGTGTCCTTCTCTCTGTGGTGGCTCAAGTGCTCCTCTGAGACAGAGGGCTCTGAAGAACTGGTTCCGATTCACTGGCAGGCAGTGGAGGCCAAGGGTAGAAGTGGCAATTTGACTAGCAGACTGCTGGAAGGGAGCGGGCATTATTCACTGCAGAAGTATACCTCTGTGTGAAGAAGGAGCCCTGGGCACAAGTGGGCAGTGGCCCTCGGTTAGAGATTGCACTGGCCAGAGGGGAGGCTCGTAGAAGGCAGGCACAGCACTCTATGGGTTCGTGCTTTGGTGCAGAGAGGCTGTCGACCAAACCCAGTATTCGTTCCCTCCCCCGCCATGCGCTGCCCACTGTCCAATCAATGGCTGAGGAAAAGTGCAGCCACATCAGTCAAGCTCTCTGTGAAGCATCTGCTCCAACACATTCACATGCATCTGGGGAAAGTGGCAGCCAGGGCAGAGGGCTCCGGGCACGTAGTTGGTGAATGGGCATTGCTTTCTGGACTCTTTGAGTTAAATTTTATTTTTAATGGTTCAATATGGGACAAATTCATTTCTGATTTACTAGGCATTCAACTTCTCTGAAGAGTGGAATAGGTTGATTTGTGATTTAAAATTAATTCTTTTAAAAGCATGCGAGAAGAGCATCGGCTGCCGGCATGGTCAAGGCTCGGTGGCACACATACATATTTAGGAGTCTGAGAGTTACAGAGCACTTTTCTGTCCACGGTCTCAGTACTGCTCATAGTTACCATGTGATATGTAGAACTGGTCCCATTTGTACTGGTGAGTGAGTGAGATCCAAAGAATTGAGTTAACTGGCAGATCACCCATGATGATACTGCTACATTCCAGTAGAAAGGTATTTGATGATGTCATTAGAAACATTCTTCAGTTCCTCATAAAACTGGCCTTCCTGTAACTCAGAAATGTCACTTAATTGCCACAGTGTGGGACACAATATACAAAACTATCCTAACTCTAGCATGTATGTTTTAATAAGCATAAACTTGCCTTGGAATTACTTAGTGATTAGGAGGAGGGTCATGGGGATGACAGCTAGGTTTTTTGTTGTTGTTGTTTGTTTGTTTGATTTTCGAGGTAGGGTCTCACTCTAGTCTACGCTGACCTGGAATTCACTCTGTAGTCTCAGGGTGGCCTTGAACCCACAGCGATCCTCCTACCTCTGCCTCCCGAGTGCTGGGATTAAAGGTGTGCACCACTACACCCGGCTCAGCTAGTTTTGATGTTCTGTTTCCCAGCTCAAAGTGTGACTTGTTATTTTAATGTGTTTTCCTTGTTAATGGTCTTACAGTTATTGTAGTTTGCAGTTGCATTAGACATGCCAAGGCTTGGCATGTCTAGCCCAGTAGGTATAACATACATGGCACATTATCAAAAATTTAAGAGAACTGTTTGAACATTGAATCTACATTTGTTTCTGAGTTACAATGTGGATTCAAATTCAGTTTTACAGGTATATCACATGTCTACCATCAGAAAACTTCTGGTTATGAAAATAAAATGCGAAACATTAAGAGGAACTACTAGAAAGACTAGTTTTGTAAAATGAAGAAAAATCTCGACACTTTTCCCACTGCATAAAACCTTAGATTGTGCCCATAACACAAATTTATATAGTTTTAGGAGGATCACCCTGAATTCAGGGTCAGCCTGAGACTACACAGTGAATTCAAGGTCAACCTGGGCTAGAGCAAGATCCTACCTTGAAAAGCAAAAACAGACAAATAAGAAAAATAAATTTATACATTTTAAATTTTCTATTTCATTATGAAACACAATGAAAAATTTTCCACTTTTCTATTATTGCAAATATTTGTATGGAATAAATAAGTTTCATCAATTAGCCTAGTGTCATAATTCTCAGCATTATTTCATGGAAGAGTTGACTTCTGCTATCCTCAAAGCTAACACTAAAATTTTATTTATAAATCTGAAAGAGTGAAGTGTGGGTCTCCCTCATCGCCATCTGAAGAGACATTATCTGAGCAGAGCTGCTATTAATTCTCATCCTGGTAGAATGGAATTCTGGAAAACTCTCCAAGTCTCTTCTCCTCGTATAATTTTTAAAACATTATTTACATACCATTTAATTCTCAATTTTCTTAAAATTTGCACCATGAGATTTAGGGAAGATTCCTCCTCTGGCTACCCAAGTATTTTGCCTAGACTAGAACTATTTTGATTTTTTAAAATTTATTTATGAGAGAGGGAGAGAGGAGATTGGGAACGCCAGGGCCTTCAGCCACTGCAAACGAACTCCAGGCATATGCACTACATTATGCATCTGGCTTACATGAGTCCTGGGGGATTGAACCTGAGTCCTTTGGTTTTGTAGGCAAGCATCTTAACTGCTACGACATATTTCCAGCTCTAGGCTAGAAATATTTTGTAGCCACTGGAACACTATGGTGGTTCTCGCTCCTCCAATATACCCTTCATCATCTAGCACATCCTGCATCAGACAAGGACATGAGGAAGATAAAACACATCTTATGTCAGTTGTCCATGACTTTGGTCACATAGTCACTCGTTGCTTTGACAACAAAAATAGCAATGTGATGTTATTACACGTGTATGTGCACATGTGCGTGCACATCATACCAGTCAGCTCAACACCCGTGTGCATAGCTATATCTTTTAATCCTTCAGTATCTTTTTGGAGGACTAGTATTCAGAATTCTGTGGATGCTTAGTTACCTTGTACAAATGATGTTTGCATATAACTTTCATACACCCTCCTATGTACTTTAGATTATCCCCGGATTACGTATTAGTGCTTACAAGACTTAATCCAAATTAAATGCTGTGTAAATACTAAGGAACAATGATGTCCAAGACAGATGCAATTTCATTTTTCCTGGTGTTTTCAGTCTGTGGTCAATAGACACACATGGTGGGGAGAAGTGGATAATAAATAATTATTTTAAGTGGTGAATGAACGCCAGGAAGAAGGAAGGTGGGATGAGGTGATGCAGAGCCACAGTGGGAACAGTCA
Organism: Dipus sagitta; assembly: GCA_036346955.1. Classification (NCBI taxonomy): domain Eukaryota; kingdom Metazoa; phylum Chordata; class Mammalia; order Rodentia; family Dipodidae; genus Dipus; species Dipus sagitta. The sequence goes on from CM070784.1 coordinate 40,870,470, forward strand.
TGGAGGGAGAACAAGTCAAGCAGATGGGACAGCCTAAAAATGAAAAAGCTGGGTGGGTTTAGGAGGAACAGCGTGGTGTGGCTGGGCGAAGGGGCTACGCGGGGAACGGCGGAGACGAGGCGGGGTGCGCTCCTGCAGGAAGCTTGCGGGCGGCTCACACTCAAGACCTGTGAGACGCTCTCGCTGCTTTAAACCAGGCTTTGCGGAAAAATGTAACGAGGACAGAAACGGGCAGTTCTGGGGGCCATGGGAGCATGTTTGCAAGAGCCCCATCACTTTGGCAGCCATTGCTATGTGGTTGAAAAAAACAACAAATTAAAACAATTATAATTTTACTTAGGCAATTCCAAAAGTACCCGGGTAGCTTTGGATAGCTCTAGAGAAACTTGTTTTAAACTTGGGTCTCAATCAGAGGTGCAGATTTGCCCAGGCTTGTGGGCAAGGAGAACATGTATACCATATAGGAGGACAGAGCCCGACCCATAAAACTCGGCCTGCATGATCAAAGGAGGCAGGCTGCTCTGATTTGCAGTTAAGAAAAAGTGGAAATTTTCTTAAGAGAAATAATAACTAGACCCTGGCTTGGCCCTGCTTGTCCTAGAATAACATACAACTAACTTCTCATAATGCGCTTGCCTGGGACCTATCACAGACTCACTTCCACAGCTGGGCATGATAGTGCATGCCTTTAATCCCAGCATTTGGGGAGCAGAGGTAGGAGGATCGCCATGAGTTCGAGGTTACCCTAAGACTACATTGGTTAATTCCAGGTCAGCCTGAGCTAGAGTGAGACCTTACCTCAAAAAAACAAAAATAAATAAATAAATAAGTAACTCCCACACAAGCAGAGATCCATCCATACAAGACTGTGGTAGGAAGTGAACCTCACTAGGAGGTGGTCCCCTTCACGTGCCACCAGGTTGCTGCTGTTGTGGGATGAGCTCCCGGGCAAGAGCATTCCTGAAGACAGTGAGGCTTTCCTTCATGACACTTTAGGCTACCCGAGCGTGCATGTGTACCACACCACGGCCCCGTGCTCCACCCGTCAAGGGCAATCCCTCACCAACAGCCACAGGAAGATTAAGCTGGGCCAGCTCTCCTGCGATGGTCAAGGTAAAGTTCACTGATGAATCTAGAGAATCAGGTGGATAAACTAATAGATGTGCGATAGCATACAGGCAAATGTTTGCATAGGGCATTCAACAGTGTAATTCCTTCAGCTTCTGAATATATTTACAAGTCTTTGTAATACAGTTTGAGGGCAAAAGACAAAGTACTTTGAATGCCTGAGTCACAGAAGGTTTGCTCTTGACTCAACCACATTTCCCTGTGTGTTTGTAAGAAGGAAAGCAAAAGGCTCAGCGCCGCTCGTATTGCACAGAGCTTCACACTTTTAGTTGCCTGGTTTTCACATGGGGTGCTCGCATATGGCATAGAAGTTCTCTTTGGATGGCTTGTCTGAATGCCCCATCTAAAATGCACACTTTATGAAATCCTTAAAGTCCAGTATGCTCATTTTGCTTTCTTTAATGTTCAGATTTGATAAGCAATCTACAAAGTGACTTTAATGTCTAACATTCAAGCAATCTGAGGTTCAGATCAAACATCCCCAGGGAAGACCACACCCCCGGGCAGTGTACAATGACTGAGGTCCCTAACATCTGCCTAGGTGCCGGTTCGGTTATATTACTGCTCCATTCTCAGGAGTGGCAGAAGTATAATTCTGTCTATAAAAGAAAACTGAAATTTCTTGCGTATTCCTCCATGTTCCAGACAGTTCTTGGAAATAAATAGTGTTTTTATCATTTCACATTTAGTTGCAAGCTCACAAAGTCTGAGGAGGTGGTTCGGGGGCATACAATGAAGAAACTGAAACAAAAGCCTTCTTCTTGTTCAGTTACAAAACAAACAACAAAACATTCTTGCCAGAAGTTGGGTTAGTAGTTCAGAGATAGAGTGCTTGGAGAACAAGGGTTCACTCTCCATCCCATCCTACCTCCCCGCAAAAACTTGTTCTTTGCAGCTTTATCTAAGTCTGCTTAACTAATCTTTACCTATTTTCCATAATTTTGTTTCACTCAGTGGTCTCTCGTTTACATTTTACAAGGGGCTTAAATTTAAAAATTTAAGCATGAGGTATTTGGTCTAAAGATGAATCTGAGGATTGTATTTTGTTTCAGTCAGGAAACCTAGATCAATTATTTGTCTTCTTGCGTGTGTGTGTGTGTGTGCGTGCATGTGTGTGTGTGTGTGTCCACAGGCAGATGTGCACACCAGGCTTTCAACTCGGAGACATAGGCATGTTAATATGTCCTCTAACCCTTAACTACGCCTTCTGCCCCTATACCAATTTATTTTGCTTTTCAGCCTAGATGTACTTTATGTTCTATCATTTCCTTTGGATATTTGGGAAGAAAAAGACTCATAATAAACAGACATTAATAATTTCTTTTGAAACTTGAGTAATTAACCCTGGGATAATAACAAGATGACTTTTTTTCATTTAATCATACTGTACATCAACTTCCTCCTTATTTTCAAGCATAGGCCTGTTGAAAAGCTGGGCATTTAGGTTTCTTTGTAATTTTTTATATCACATTAAAAATAATAAACAACTTTATGTATGAAACGTTTTCAAATTTTGGGTCTGTTTCCTAAGAATAGCTTTTCAAACATGAACTCATCATGATGTTGAATTAATTTATTTGCTTACACAAGTTCAGTTGCTTCCCAAAGGGTTTTATGAATTAACATTCATGTCAACAATGTACAATGTTGCTATTATTTCCCTAGTACAGGCTCTATTTTTCTGGACCTAAAAGTAATTTGTCTTAATTCTAGATAATGAAGGCATAACAAGTGTTCATAAATAAATACTTGAGGTGCTCATTTAGCAATTATTGAATATTTGAATGAACACAAGTAGTTTTATTAAATTTTTTCTGTAACACGTTAATCTTAAGTGGAATATTTTGCTTTATTTCACTGACAAAACTTACTTGTCTGTTAGCTTAAAAAAGTTCTCAGGGTTCAATTGAAAGAAACTCCCAGATGAAAGCAAGGGTCTTGTGGTCTCTACACGTGTGCTGAGTCCTGCCCCAGCCCTGGGACCCACTGGGCTCTGCTCACCAGGTTGACGTGAAGGACATGGCCAACACATGTCACGTGCCACGCGTGATCAGTAAGATCAAAAGACAGGGCTCTGTTAGACGGGAAAGCAGCTACTGTTCAACAACACGCTCAACCAAAAGGTCACATGCTATTGTCAAACCCTGTGCCTGTTCTGTGGTGACTTGTTTAAGGACCCAGGAATGGGACACTGCTCTGGCCTTATCTGCATGCATGGGACAGTTATACAAATCTTTCAAGCTGAAGTTGCCACCAGAGAAGTCCTCACTCCTAGATAAGGCAGACGCGGTATGTTAGGTCAAGCCAAAGTTACAGTGGGAAGAACTGTGTGGACTCACCTGCCTCTGCAGGTGGGAGACAAACAAGGCTGTGGTTTGTTAACTTCCATAGCTCTCGTGCGAGAGTCCTCACATGGGCTGACTGGGTCTGGGGACACGGAAGGAAGAGGGAAATCCCCACAGAGTTCAAGAGCATGCCGGGATTGCTTCATCATTAATGTCTGTATAAATGCCTGGGGTTGATTACGTGGAGTCTGAACATGTGCTGGTGACCTCCCGTGGCTCCATGGTGCGCGGGCGGACAGTGGATGCTCTCAGAATAATTCCCATGAGGAGGGAACCAAGAAGCCTGTGAAATAGAAAAGCATATTTTAAAAGTTCTTGAAGAAAGTGCCACTGTACTGATCTAGACTGTATTCTGAGCTCTGTTCCCTGGTTAATGTGACTGTTAAGGGATCACTCTTGCCAACATGGAAGGATCTGGCCAAATCTGAAGCTAATGACAAAAGCCAGAGGCCTCATTTCTTCAGAGCATAGTCCCTTTACAAACTCCCTCCTTCAAACATCCCAGTTTTCTTTGTTCAGTCATGCTTGTCTGGACAGATTTCTCAAAGGGCTTAGATTTGTTAATATCACCTTATTATAATTATCTACTTTGCTTTTAAATATAGACTACCAGGGGCACTTCTGTAATCTAACTTTGACCTCTAATTTAACATGTCTTCTTGGATTAAGTTGATAATCGTGGCATGCTTTGTATTGGCGGTGATATCTGGGTTGGGTAGGTTAACACAGAGCTGGGACAGACAGAGGGACATATGGTTTCTCACTAGCTGAGTGTTATTTCTACCTGTTCTATAATCACAATGTTGATTTGCCCTTTGAAGATGTACATAAATAGTTTTTAATCTCCAGCAGGTTGGCTTTTCAAATTACATTGTTGTCACTGATTTTAGGCACACACCATTTTGGCTCAGAAAATACTGCATGTTACGTTTTTTAAATATATTTTTTAATTTATTTACGAGGAGACAGACAGAGAGAGAAAGAATCTATGGGCACACAAGGGCTTTTTGACATTATAAACAAACTCCAGATGCATGTGAAAATTGCACTCTGGCCTTACATGGGTAGTAGAGACTCAAATTCACACTAGCAGGATTTGCAAACAAGCCCTTTAACCACGGAGCCATCTCTCAGCCCGTGTTTTAATCACTCCGTGCAAAGCACACACAATAATGTAACATGCTAACTTTCTGCAGAGTAAATATGTTCATTGCATAGTTATCAACCCACTTTGCAACTGTGTCATCTGTGTAGCGTCGACATTTATCTTCCTCTACAAGCGCTCTAATGTTACCCTATCTTAGAAGCTGCCATAGACTTCCCCCTTCTCCCATCTTGGCTACTTAACACTTTGTATGTGTGGTTTGCATGCATGTATGTACACATGGTCGCATGCATGTGCACGCATGCATTTGGTGGCAGAGGTTTATCTCTCTATTGCTGTCCATATTGTTCATTGAGACATTTGTCGAGACAGGGCCGCTTACTGAGCCAGAGTTCACGGACCTATTTAGCCAGCCAGCTGGTCCCAGAGACTTCTTGCCTCTGCCTTCCAAGAGCTGGGACCACAGGCACACAGCACTACGCTCGGCGTTTATGTGGGTGCCGCAGGATCTGAACTCGGGTCCTCACGCTTGTGTGGCAAGGGGATTTGACTGACTGAGCCATTTCCCAAGCCCCCGGATTTTAACACTTTTTTCTTCGTGTATTTTTAAATACTTTTATTTATTTATTTGTGACAGAGGAGGGAAGAGAATGGGCATGCCAGGGTCTCTCACTGCTGCAAACAAACTCCAGATGGATGCACCAACACACCGCTTTTGCTTTACATGAGTAATGGGAAATCGAACCGTGGGCTGTCAGGCTTTGCAAGCAAGTGCATCTAACCACTGAGCAATCTCCCCAGTCCTTCTTTAGGTGTCTTTTAAGCCCATGCATCATATGGATTAGCTCTATCTGATTATGGATTACACCCTATACAGACTTAGACACCTCTTCTTACGTTGGCCTTTGGTCAGAGTTGATTGTAAGTAGCTATTTCACACAAAGCTGGTGGACGTCTTATGGAAATGTTGCGACTTTTCCCTGCATTTTCTACAAGACTTCTTTCTTCTTTGTTCCAGTTTGCCAAGGCACAAGTAACAGGCTCACCCAGCTGGGCACTTTTGAAGATCATTTCCTGAGCCTTCAGAGGATGTTCAATAACTGTGAAGTGGTCCTTGGGAATTTGGAAGTTACCTACGTGCAAAGGAATTATGACCTTTCCTTTTTAAAGGTTAGTTCAATGGATTTGGTTGTCCTGCTCCAACATTAAAGAATTAAATAGGCAGATAAAGTCCTTAACAGAATTTGACTTGAAGTGTGCTCACTTCATTTTAAGGTAGCCACAATCCAAGGGGCTACATGCAGGTGAATTTTATGAGACAGCCAGCTAGAGTCAAGTTATTGCAGGTAAGGAAGGTGGATGGAGGCTCTGCTGGCGCTGCAGCCTCGCTGTACAGTGACGTCAATCCCTGGCCATGGCTCAGCAGGGTGTGTTGGGGTACTGGCTTTCCTGGTAATAGTAATGAATATTAAAGCCCTATTCTGTAGCAGGCACCTATATCTTTGGTATAAATACTCAATCCATAGCTGATTTCAACCTACCAAGAGTTTACAGCCAGTTCACAGAGTTGCTTACTATTTCACAATACCTCGAGTGAGCCCATAGACACCAACTCTCACGGCTTCAGAGTTTGATTTGGAGATAGTTGGACCCTGATTGGTCTTGTTGGGTTTTCTGGGTTTCTTCCTTCCCTCCTTCCCTCACTCGTCTCTTCTCCTTTCCTTCCATAAGAAATTGTGCAAGATAAATAGGGGACTCTCTGCTTTACTTTCCCAAAACAAATCTTGCTTAACTTATCCTTCTTTGGAAAAAAATAAGAAGCCATGCTGGACGTATTCAAAATAATTCCTTTAATTTCTGTTTTTGTGTGGGTTAGAGTAGACATCCTGGCGGCTTCATTGATGCATGCTGCTCTTTATTGCAGGGAATAAATGCTTGAAATTGGGAAAGCCACAGCACACCCTGTGACCTCTCTGTCCGCTGTTGCAATCCTTTACATGTCTTAGATTTGTCCAGAACTCACATGAGTTAGAGTGCAGACATGTGCCCTGGGCATGTGGACTTGTCCTTCCCTGGTGAAATTACATGCTTTTTTTTTATGAGAGACAGAGAGAGAGAGGGAGAGAACTAGCACACCAGGGCCTCCAGCCACTGCAATCGAACTCCAGACACATGTGCTACCTTGTGCACATATGTGATCTTATGCATGCATCACCTTGTGCATCTGGCTTACGTGGGATCTGGAGAGTTGGACATGAGTCCTTAGGCTTTGCAGGCAAGCACCTTGACCGCTAAGCCACCTCTCTAGCCCAACAAGCTTATTTCTTTCCCAGACCATCCAGGAAGTTGCTGGCTATGTGCTCATTGCCCTCAACACAGTGGAGAGGATCCCCCTGGAGAACCTGCAGATCATCAGAGGCAATGCACTCTACGAAAACACATTTGCCTTAGCCGTCCTGTCCAACTATGGGGCGAACAGAACCGGGCTGAGAGAACTTCCCATGCGGAACTTACAAGGTGAGAGATGGGACATCAGTGAAGAGAGAGACTCAAGAAGACTTACACCTGTCAAAGACACATGCACGCAAGATTCTGCAGATGGCAGTGGCAAAGAGAGCATTAGGGAATGGAATGGAGTAGAGTGGAGTGGAGTGGAGTGGAGTGGAGAGGAGTGGAGTGCTGTGGTGTGGTGGTATGGTATGGTATGGTATGGTAAGTTCAGCCAAGTTAGGATGGGAAAGAACATCAAAAGAAATGAAAGATAGTAAAAATTGGCAAAGATTCTTGGTAAAGGAGTATGACCATCAGCCAGACCTGAAATGAGAGTTTGTGTAAGCCTAGAAGGAACTTGGACCTCAGGCATAAATAATATTATAATCCTTCTCCTCCAGGGAGGCCCCCAAGACCTCACCAGTTCCTAAAAGCTCAGCTAGTACAGAACCTACACACACACACACACACACACACACACACACACACACTATTGTATTTTCCTATATATGCACTCCTATCATCATTTATCAGTTAGGGTTAGCAAAACATTAGCAAGAACAGAGAACAGTTAATACACTGTCATGAAAGTCATGTGAAGGCGATCACTTGCTGTCTTGCTGCCAGCCTTGACCACAAGTAGCTGAACCTGTGGAGAGCAAAAGCACTGGGCACTCCAGATGCATGAAAAATCCTGTCCCTGTTTAGGAGGCTTGAAGATTAGCATGCTGCTATATGGAAAAAAGTCAGGTGTGAGTTAAGAGGAAAGGTTTTGAAGGTCGACACCTTGTGAATTATACATACATACTTGTGAGACTATAAAAAGAAGCTACGGGAGATAGCTGAAGTGGGGTGGCATCATTCAAACTTCTGGAGGTGACAGTTGTATTCCCGCCACGTGGCAGACCTGTTAAGCAAGTTCACATTCTCTAACCCTTCCTTCCAAGCAGGTGTTCCTTTGCGCATTTCACAAAGGAAGAAGTAGCTGTGAGGGACTCTTCAAGGCCCCGTATGGGTGGAGAGATAGCTCAAGGAAGCCTTTCTCCCACCTTCTGCCATTCCTGTGGGCCCTGCAGTTCTGAAAGGAAGGGAAAAGAAAGAAGGGTGGGGGAGATGTCCAGGATGGCACGAGTCTCGCGTGTATGTGGAGCTGGTCCTGGACCACAAAGCCCAAGCCAAGACCAGAGCCAGCCAGGCTCCTACCTCCCTGGTTCATCACCCTATAAAACGCCTTCAGAATCCCCACCCACCACCTTAACTGCTCGGAGCGCCCACACACGTTTCCAAGTCTGTGCTAGCACTCCTCTGTGCTGTCAACCCCCTGCGTGAAGTGACCTGTTAGGTACTTTAGGCATGCCTCGCTCTGCCTGTCTTGCCTCACACACGTGAAGAAGCTGGTCAGCAGTGGGTGTGAGTCTGGCTCTTGGAGCCAGGCTGTCTGGGTTCCAGCCCCTCTCTATCACTCTCCAGACAGACAGACAGACAGCTTCAGAGATGTGTCTTCCTCTGGGTTGTTGACAAAATCAAGTGAATGACCACAGCAAAGCACGTGAAAGTTATCTTGGTTGTCCTCAGTTTTGGTGTGTGTATAAACACACATGCATGCTGGCACCAACCACAGGGCGTGTGCTCTACCACTGAACTACACTCCCAAGCCTGTTGTCATCGTTAACCCAAAGCTGTGATTGTGTAGATCCAGATTACTTAATAGAGTGCTATTAATAATCAGCGTTGTGCCTTCAATTAAGTGGGCATTCATTAAAATGTTGAAAATTAAAAAAAAAAAAAAAAAAAAAAAAAAAAACAGGTTAACTGTCTTGGGCTGTCGTTCCCTACTCAGCTCGGAGGGCCTGTGGGAAGGCCCTGCCTCTGACAGCTCCTCCAGGCCTTCGTGGCTTCTCCTCCTTGGTCCTTGGTGACACTGCTGCTTTGATGTCCCTACCCTGTGCTTCCAGACCTGACCTCCCCTCAGTTACGTCCACTCATGTCTGGTTCTTGCTCTCTCCCTTCATCTCGCTTCTTTCATCTGACTTCTCAGAGCGACCTCTTCAGTTCCGCCCTCTCTGACCTGGCCATCTTCCCCTGCAGTTCCCGCCTTGTCTTTCGTCTGTGAGGGGCCTTGTTCCCGTGTCCCCACTCTGCGAGTTTGCTTCTGGCCTTCAGCACTCACTTCTTGCTCTTCTACAACATGTGCCTGAGTGTGTGGGAAATCCCATCTGCCCACCACCCATCTCCACAAACTGTCCAGGAGAGTCCTTCCTCTTCCAGGGCAGCACTGTCCACTAACAGATATAGACCCAGGCCCTGCCTGTGGAAGGTCAACTGTCATCTATGAGTCTACAATTGGGATTTTTCACATTTAAATGATAGTCACTGGACCACTGTGGAGGTGAATGAAGATGGTGCTTACATGTCAACGAGCTCAGGCCATCTTCTCATGGTCCCCCCGGGTGCAGCTGTGACCCAGATCCCTCTGCACACCAGTTCTGAAAGAGAATCTGGCAACTGGGTGCACCCTTGCGGACCCTTGGCACCTGAGCATTTTGTAGTTAGTTCTGCCAATGCTTATGGATAATGTTACTGATGTCACTCTCCCTTTGTATAGACTTGACCTTTACTTATCTCTGACTGCTTGGTGTCTTCTCATTTCTTTCAAACAGTTATGCAGCCTTGGGTGACCTAGGCACCACTGGTGTCCACTTGTGTCTTGGTCACGCATTCATATTCCCTCCCCTCCTATGAAAATCCTGTAGAGCCAACTGGGATCATGCCCAGTAGCAGTGACCCTGTTATCTGCAGGTTTATGTTCTTCCTGTCCTGTCTGCCCCTTTACATTATCCAGTAAATCTAGTCCAGCTGATGAGGACTCCAAGCCACCACTCATCATACCCTTATCGCTTATACTATGCCCACTAAATCATTGTTCTCTTCTTCCCTCTTTCATTTCTAAATTTCTCCTCATGGTTGAGAGCTCAATTCAGGAAACATCCTAACTCCTGCACACCACTATCATACACTGGATTGCCACCTGTCCCCAGCAGAGCTTCTGTAGGACGGATCCCTGAGGACTCTTATTTGCACACTGGAAACTTTATAGCAGGACATTTAAAAATGTAAAGAAAGGCACACAGGCTTTATGTGAGGTGATGGGAAGCAAAAAGTTTTCTTCCTATGGTCTGGTCTGTTCCTGCAGAAATCCTCATTGGTGCCGTGCGGTTCAGCAACAACCCCACTCTCTGCCACGTGGACACCATCCAGTGGAGGGACATCGTGGACAGCTACTTTCTGAGCAACATGTCAATGGACTTACAGAACCACCTGGGCAGCTGTGAGTGTCACACTAAGCTTCCGTTAGCTGCAGTTCCTCTTATGAGCAGAGTTGGACAAGGGGAGTGGGGAAGAGGGAACTTTAATGTTAGATCATATTAACTAACCTAAAACAAAAATAAGTAGTAAAAATAATGGTCTCCCCACTAGTAGAGCTTTTATATGAGATAGAAATCAAACTAATGTTTTCACTGATCACGCCCAGGGTGGTGCCCTTCTGTGGTCCTTAAGCAGAGCCACTGGCTATGGCACAAGCTGCAGAGACAGCCTGCAGTGCTGGCACGGGGGCATCTCCCATCCTGCCTCGTGCACACTGACAAAGCTCTGTGTGCTTCTGACTTGCTACTGAACCCCAAGGGAGCACCCAGGTCCTCCTGCCCCCTGTCCCCTGGCCTCTATCTTCTGGCTGACGGGCGTAAACATTCCCACATGGAACCGCAGAGAGAAGGCTTGTCCATGTTTTCCTCAAATGTTTCTTCTGTGCCCATCCATTGGGCAGTCCCTGCTGTGAGGGAGAGCCTGGGGCGGAAGCAGGCCTAAAGTCAGGGGTGCCCTTTGTCAGTGCTGTGCGGGACACCCTGGAAGACACGCTTCCACTTACCGAGCTCTCTGCGCTTGCTCCCTCTCCCTCCTGACAGCACGGATCCTACAGTCATGTAAGTCAGCGGTCATCATTTCCTGCCTAGCTTACTCCCCGCAGCCACACGCCGCATCGCCATTGGTTTTGGTCTCAAAGTGAAATTTACAAGATCACAGTCATCACCTAGAGGTCATGGTTTTGTGCTTAATGCCTTTCTATTTTTTTTTTTTTTTAAAGAGAGAGAAAAGAGACACACAGAGAGAGATTTGGCATGCCAGGGCCTCAGTCACTGCAAACGATCTCCAGACTCATACGCCAGCCTGTGCAGCTGGCTTGCAGCGCATCTGGAGAATCAAACACGGTCCTTAGGCTTCACAGGCAAACTCTCCAGGCTGCTTTTTTTTTTTTTTAACTGATGTGTTGATTAAATAGTTGTGGTGCAATTCTCACAAAGTCCGTCATCTTTGCCATTTTAGCTTTTTCAGTGCACAGTTTAGTGGCCTTACCCACTCACACTGTTATGCAGCTGTCAGCATCATCCGCTTCTAGAACTCTCTCTATCCCACCATGCCGCTCTTTACTTTTGTTTGTTTTGGTTTGGTTTGGTTTGGTTTGGTTTTTTGGTTTTTCAAGGAAAGGTCTCACTCTAGCTCAGGCTGATCTGGAATTCACTATGGAGTCTCAGGGTGGCCTCGAACTTACTGTGATCCTCCTACCTACGCCTTCCGATTGCTGAAATTAAAGGCGTGCACCACCACGCCCAGCTTCTCTTCTACTTTCAATATCTGTAAATTTACTAATTCTAGGAACCTCACTTGAGTAGAGTCATACACTATTTGTCTTTTTCTGTCAGACTTATTTCATTTACTATAATGTCTTCAAGTGGTGCTGGAAAAACTGGATATCTCTATGTAGAAAGATGAAAATAGATCCTTGTTGTTCCCCATGCACAAGAATCAAATCCAAGTGGATCAGTGACCTTAATATGAGACCTGAAACTATGAAATTGCTAGAGGAAAAGGTAGGGGAAACCCTTCAACATATTGGCATAGGTAATGATTTCTGAATATAAACCCAATTGCTCAGAAAATAAAACCACTAATCAACTACTGGGATCTCATGAAATTACAAAGCTTTTGTACAGAAAAGGACACTGTGAGTAGAGCAAAGAGACAACCTACAGAATGGGAGAAAATCTTTGCCAGTTACACATCTGACAGTGGATTAATATCCAGAACATACAAAGAACTCAAAAAACAGAACAATAAGAAATCAAACAACCCAATCAAAAAAATGGGCTATGGAACTAAATAGAGAGTTCTCACCAGAAGAAATACAGATGGCATATAAACATCTAAAAATTCTACATCCTTAGCCATCAGGGAAATGCAAATTAAAACTACCTTGAGATTCCATCTCTCTCCCGTCAGAATGGGTACCATCAAGAAAACAAATAATAATAAATGTTATTACATTTATTACAAATAACAATAACTGTTGGCGAAGTGGTGGTAAAGGGGAACCCTTCTACACTGTTGGTGTGAATGTAATCTGGTACAGCCATTGTAGAAATCAGTGTGGAGGTTCCTAAGACAGCTAAAAATAGATTTTCCATATGATCCAGCTATAGCACTCCTAGGCATATATCCTAATGACTCTTCTTACTACCTTCGAGATACTTGCACAACCATGTTTATTGCTGCTCCTACTATAGATTTATCAGGCTTCTTACTCCTTGCAAAGCTGGACAATATTCTATCATATTTTGTTTGTCTATTCATGGCACTTGAATTGCTTCTACCTTTTGATCTTCTGAGTAATTCTACTATGAATGTGATACTCTTGTGTTTTATAAGAATGCTATTCTGGGCTGGAGGGATGGCTTAGTGGTTAGGCGCTTGCCTATGAAGCCTAAGGACCCTAGTTCGAGGCTCGATTCCCCAGGACCCACGTAAGCCAGATGCACAAGGTGATGCATGTATCTGGAGTTCGTTTGCAGTGGTTGGAGGCCTTGGCGTGTCCATTCTCTATCTATCTGCCTCTTTCTCTGTCTGTCTGTTGCTCTCAAATAAATAAATAAAAATAAATGAAAACATATTTAAAAAAATAAGAATGCTATTCTGCCAGATAACCAGTGTGGCAACTGCAATATTTTTAAGAAACTGAAAGATTTCTTAGTGGGCAGTTTTATTGTTCATTTGGTCAAGGTTACCATGTCCTCAACCTTCAGATATACAGTGGCTGACTTTGACTATACATATTCATAAAACGAGAAAAGCCCTGGCCCAGAAAGGCTATGGAGCTAACTGGGTTTATAGTGGGTAAGACTGGCCCACAGTGGCATGCCTATACTCCCTACAGCCAGGGCTGGATGGAAAATCCTCACAGGAATCCTGGAAAAAAGAGTGATACATTAACAAGTTCAAACATTACAACATTTGAACTATAAATCCCATGGTATTTATTTAAGAGTAGCTTACACAGCTCTCCATGACTGTGACAAATTGGATAAGGTGGTCAACTTTAAAAAATGAAAGATTTATTTCAGCTCACAGTTTGGGGGGCTTGAGTCCATGGTTACTGGTTCCTATAGTCGGGGGTCCTGTAATGAGGCAATACATCAAGAGGCAGCAGGAAATGAAGGATGTGTGCTCACCTCACGGCAGACAGAAGTGAAGGAGAAAGACGTGGAAGTGTCGTGGTCCTAACTTCCCCTTCAAGGGCGCTGTCCCCTGTGACTGGGCTTCCACCCGCCCCACCTTTTAAAGACCACACTGCTTCTCAGTAGCATGAGTGGGAATTGAATATTTCCCGTAGGGGGCTTCTGGGGTTTATTACAGATCCAATTATAACAATGGTCATGAGAATAAATCTAACTGAATCAAAAGTCCTTAAACAAGTGAAATTTAAAGTCAAGAAGAATTAATTTGATAAATTACTCTGACTTAATGATTAAGGGGAAAATGTCTAAGGGCAGAACTATAACAGATTTTGTTAGTAATATTGTAGGTTAAGAGAGCCCCGTCTGTCTGTCCCTGTATCTTCCCCGTCATTTACTTTCCCCCCCTCCCCTGACCAGTGCTTGTCAGCCACACTCCTAAGAACCTGTGTCATTTCATCTTTATGCAGATCAATGCATTATTTGATTATGTTTGGATGGATGGAGACATGTGAAATTGCAAAAGCCCAGCCCAGTATACTCCAACATTATGTTATTATTGGTACAAGTTTAGAATTTGAAATTAGAAAAAGTAGATGCACTGGAACTCTGGGACGTTGAGCTCCTATAAATTCGTCATTTGTGTGCCTGTGTCAAGTCAATATGCATGCTGTGCCTCAGTTTCCACAGCTAAAATACAAATAAAAGCAGTCGTGACTCAACTTTTCCTTTCTTTCGGGGGTCTTTTAAGGCACCCTACAAACCAACCAAACCAACTGACACTAAGTTTTCAAGCAGTTCCTTATTTCTAACCCTGCCAACAGCCTTGGGAAAGGTGTCATCAGTTTAATGTCATTTGATTGCTTTTGCTGAGGTATGAATTTAACCACTAGGTTTCTATTTCAGGCCAAAAATGTGATCCTAGCTGTCCCAATGGAAGCTGCTGGGGTGCAGGAGAGGAAAACTGCCAGAAACGTGAGTCAGTGAGCTGTCTGGGTGCCGGGAGACCTGCTCCCGTTAGCGCCGTGCGGACACTGTGTGACCCCGCCTCTCCTACACTCTGGCCATTGGGGTGGTGAGAGCTGCCCAGTACTTACAGTTTCATGAATACCAGGCTCGCAAATTTCACTCTTTGTAGCCATCCGTAGTGGAATGTTTGGAGTATTTTAATCTTTCATAAAATACCGGAAGTCTATACATCCACGTCTCAGTCATTTCTTATGGACAGTATGGGTAGCACTCGATCCTGAGCACAGACATAGCCCCGTGTCACACCCTGCTTTCCCCTCCCTTGGCATCTTCTTCTGCTGGTTCCCACCTATACAGAACTCTGACAGCGTCTCTCCAGGGGGATGCTGCTAGAATCTCCCTTTAGGAAAGAAGCTAACTTATCTCACAGTGGTGGCTGGCTCACGGACTCAGTGACCAAGGAATCTAGGGACATTTCAGCTTCACAACTGAGCATCTTTCATTAAGTGTAACCGTGACATGGTTGTCACACTCCTTTAAACACTACTTGCTGTCAAGTAATGTTTGCTGGTTGTGTTAACCATGGCTGTCTAAATAATGTCTGCTTGTTAGAATCATATAAACACTTGGACTTGATCAATTCAGTCCTCCTAAGCAGTTGAAAATAAGGAAAACGATACCTCGGGGAAGTCATGATTGCGCTGAGCTTGGATGGATGTGAACACCAAGGAGCGAGAACCGCAGACTCACTGACCCCATCCTTGCCTGAGTCGCTAACTCCGTTCTTACCCACATTTTCCTCTGCTGCTTGCAAGCATTCTTTGATGTCCCCAGGAAATGAGCCGCCACCCTTGCTCAGCTCCAGCTCATCGGGGATCTTTCTTTTCCAGTGACCAAGATCATCTGTGCCCAGCAGTGTTCGCGGCGCTGCCGTGGCAAATCTCCCAGTGACTGCTGCCACAACCAGTGTGCCGCGGGCTGCACAGGGCCCCGGGAGAGCGACTGTCTGGTAAGACTCGCCTTCCCAAAGAGGCACGCCTCAGTGCTGGGCTCCCTCCCCTGGACGAATTCTTCCTGTGGGGCACATTTGTTGATTTGGTAGTGTCTGCTATTATCCTTCCTTTACCACTTAGCTGTGTGACCTTGGACAAATGATATAACCTCTCTGCCTTCATTTCCTCACTGACAATGATCGGTGACAAAGTCCCCATCTGTTAAGCTGTCGAAGCGGCATGATGCACATGGTGCTCACCGGTCCTGGGCACAGGATAAGCACTGGTATTAAGTAGGCATTCTTGCTGTCACCAGGCAGCCGCAGCATTACACTGCCTGTTATTAGAGGAATGTCGGGAGCTGCCACGGCAAGATCGCCTGAAAGACCCGTCCACCGCTGCACACACCTCCAGACCCTGCTCTTTCTGTAGTGCCCACCACAGTGTTGGCATCTCCTGGGATGACCCCAACCCCGAGGGCTCCTTCGTCCCTGCCATTGCAAAGCTCTGACAAACGACTTGTTGCTCTAGTGTGACGCTCTGGAGATTCCAGGGCAGGTGGATCGGTTAGCACCAAGTGAGGAGAGCGCTTGTCAGATTCCAGAAAAGAGAGTCCACCCTAAGCTGAATTCTAGAACATTCTGTGGTTTATGAGAAAGGAAGCTGGTTAAATTCCAGAGACTAGGCCTGGCCCCAAGGATCTTGGCTCTGTTGGTCTGGGCTAATTTAATGAACAGCTCAAGGAAAGAGGCTGTATGTGGATCTTAGGAAGAGACTGTATATGGGTTCTCAGGCAGGGCCCCTGTTTTATTTGGCCTGGCTCTTTCTGTCAAGTTTTTCTGCAGTTTGACAATAAATTCTCAAGTGTGTTCTCAAGTGTTCTTTATTGGAGAATTCCAATGTAAATTAGGTTTTAAAATAATATCATTCCACAGTTATGAATATCATATGTGAACTATTTGATAGTCTGTAAAACAAAGATGAAGTTTCTCTCACCGTGAACTGTAAGATGTGACCCTTGGGGTAGTATGCCTTAAGAGTAGTACTTGAGACCTTCAGGAGAAAAGTCTGATAGCGCTGACAGCACCTGGCTACAGTTCCTGTCTAATTGTCACCTGCACTTTGAGCACTACGTGCGAAGCTCGCTGAGCTTTTCTAACCTGAAACCCAAATGGATTTGCGTGCCATTCCTCTGGGCATCTTTTTCTGCCCCACACTGCTTGACCAGGCATGTCGTCCGTCCTGTAACAGGTCTGCCACAGGTTCCGGGACGAAGCCACGTGCAAGGACACCTGCCCACCACTCATGCTGTACAACCCCACCACGTACCAGATGGACGTCAACCCCGAGGGGAAGTACAGCTTTGGTGCCACATGTGTGAAGAAATGTCCTCGTGAGTTCCGCACGCGGCAAACCCTTGGGCGCTCCAGGCACCCGTGACCTCTTTTCTCTCTCTTCTCTTCTCTTCTCTTCTCAGATTCTTTAGCCCCTTCCTCCAGGCAGCTCTGGGGTCACCATGTCTGCCTTGTGGTCAGGAAGGGTACCCTGCGTCTGGCCAGCTGAAGAGCCAGCTCTGTTAAGGAGCATTGGGCAAAGACAGCCTTGGGAAAGAAGGACTCTTCTCTTCAAAGGGCAGCATCACCTCCATTGGTCCTTACACTGCTGGTGGTCCAACCACGTAACGAGAAAGACTCGTGCTGTTCTGCCTTCAAGTCTCAGGGCCAGCTGCAGCAGCCCAGGGAGTTCCATGTCTACAAATACCGGCCTTTTGGCCATTTCACTGTTTGGCCCTTCTGCCTAGTCAGTAGTTAATGGGTGCAAGTGAGAGAGGTTAGCAGAGCTGTGTCTTGAGTTGTAGAAATGCTGGTAATGGTCTCACTCTTAGAGGTGTTGCAGGAGTTTTGTCTTTGTTTATTTTCCTGTTCAGATTTTGCTTACCCACACTTGATTGTCTACCTAGATTGTCTCCAAACAGAATGTCAAACAGTGCCTAATTCAAAAGTCTTAGACACCAACTGACTTCTGGAAGGAAGATTAAGATAAAAAAAATAGATATGAAAGAATATCTGTAAGGGGGAAATTTTGCCCTGCTAGATTTGTATGCATGAAAAAAAAATAAATTCCATATAGAAAGAAACACACAAATAGAATAATAGACCATTATAAATAAGGTAAATGACAAACTAAGATGGAGAAAAATTGCCACCTCTATGACACAGATGGGATCTTTATAGGTTGAGCTTTGAAGTCTCTAGGAAACAGTCAGGGCCTAAGAGCACAGACACATATGGTCCATATGGGGAACTCAAAATATTTTAAAATATAGTATAATTCCTAACTATAGTATAGACATAAATATTAACCCAAACAGATCACATAAGAGTGAGATGGGATGGGAAGGGTTGAGGTGCTGTAACAAGCTGCTGCCCTCCCAGGAACACAGGACCACGTGGGAAAGGACCACGGAGGAGAAAAGCTTCTGTCAAACAGAGAAGGAAAGGCAGCCTGAAATGTAGCCACCTCGGTGGGACAGCGGTCTGCTTAGGGTGTCATGTGTTTGATGGCTACTCAGGCTTTGACTGTAAGTCCCGAAGACAGATGCAGAGTAAACTGAAGTTCCGGGCGGTGCTTCCAGACAGGGAGCACACAGGATGTCTTTTATTGTCCCCCTGCACAGCTGCCTGTGGTGAAGTATCTGTGGGGACCTGAAAGCTCTTAACCTCAAGCTTGGCTCCTTTTCTGTTTGTAACCTGTCAACCTTGTCCTCAGAGTAAAGTCAACCAAAGGCTTCAGGACACTTTTCACCAGCCAGTGTAGAGCAGGACGCATGAGTGTTTGTGGGAGGCCAGGAGCACCTGCTGTGGCCTTCACCACCTCCCCTCATTGCCTCCTCCTCAGGGAATTACGTGGTGACTGATCATGGCTCATGCGTCCGTGCCTGTGGTCCTGACAACTTCGAGGTGGAGGAAGACGGCGTCCGCAAGTGTAAAAAATGTGATGGGCCCTGTCGCAAAGGTAGGGAGCCTGGGGGTATGGACAAGGCTTCTTCACTGACCCCGAAGCTGTGTTCCGTGTCCACTTCCAAATGGACATCTGATGTTCCAAATTAAAAAGAAATGTAGTTTCTTTAAAAGAGGAGATGATTGAGAGGAGGAGGGGATATGATGGAGAGTGGGGTTTCAAAGTGGAAAGTGGGGGGCAGGGAGGGAATTACCATGGGATAGTGTTACAATCATGAAAGTTGTCGATAAAATAAATAAATATAAAAATAAATAAATGAAAGAGGAGATGAAGCTTCAAAGCCAGGTCAGGGCCACAGGAAGGTAGAAGTGTGGAATTCTTAGATTGGAACAGGCACGTCTGCAGCCCAGGTGGACAGAAGAGGGAGGACCACGCACCCTTAGGAGCAACCAGACTCAGCCCACGTGGAAAGCCACAGGGCCTCTAGGCTAGTGAGACCTGTGACACGGACAGGATGCATCGCCATGGTTGCAAGCTCAAAGCCTGTCCCGGGGCCTGCTACCTGGCGGCGTGAGGGAGTGGCAGGCATGGGGGCTGGGGCTCTCCTCTGCTTGCGGAGCTCCAGCACTGTCAGTTCAGCAAACGTGAATGGAACAAACCTCCTCCTTCACAGTGTGCAACGGCATAGGCATTGGTGAATTTAAAGACACACTCTCCATAAATGCCACAAATATCAAACACTTCAAAAACTGCACTTCCATCAGCGGAGATCTTCATATCCTGCCGGTGGCATTTAAGGGGTAAGTAGCAGCTAAGTTGCCTTTGCAGAGAACGAAATTCGCTTTCATTGACTTGTGCAAACTGGAGATGGTCATAACTGTGCTCTTCATTCCAGGGACTCCTTCACACACACTCCTCCTCTAGATCCAGAGGAACTGAACATTCTGAAAACCGTAAAGGAAATCACAGGTTTGTTCCGAGATGTCCAGGAGCATAAATGGAAAATCAGAATTTCTTAAGAGCATTTCAGACAGATTTTCTTCTCTTTTGGCACAAAAATGTGGGGCTGAAATACTATAATTAATGATTATTGAGACATTTCAAAACTATAGTTTTCCTGTGTACCAGAAGAAAGCACTTTAAGCTAAGGCTTGGACCACAAAAGACTTGGTGTGAAGACATGTAATCCCTCACTCTTGCCAGCCCAGCCCAGCCATATTCAGAGCCCCAGGACTTCAGAGGGTGGAGGGAGGGAAAGTGTAAGAAGGCAAAGGCAGATGTGGTGGCTCACACTGGTAATCCTAGCACTCTGGAGGCAGAGGTGACAGAATCACCAGTTCAAGGCCAGCCAAGGTACAGAGTGAGTTCCAGGTCAGCCTGGGCTCTAGTGAGAGATGCTTCTTTAAAAAAACAAAATCATACAGAGAGAGAGAGAGAGAGAGAGAGAGAGAGAGAATGGGTAGAAGGAGGAAGGAGACAGAGGGCAATAGGGTACCTGGGCTTCATGAAGTCAGAATGTCCCCCACTCTCCCTGTCCACGTGACATTCTCACAGGAATCCTGGATAATGTCCCCACTCTCCCTGTCCATGTGACATTCTCACAGGTATCCTGAGTAATGAATGTCTCCTGCAAAGCAAAAGAACTCTCAGTGCAGTCGTCTGATCTTTCCTTTTGCTTTCTAGGGTTTTTGCTGATTCAGGCTTGGCCTGAAAACTGGACTGACCTCCATGCTTTTGAGAACCTAGAAATTATCCGTGGCAGGACAAAGCAACAGTAAGTTGATCACCCAGAGCTTGCTAGATTATTTTTGCCTTTTCCTTTTGAAATAAAATCGCTGTATAGTAGCAGTACAGAGAGTCCCTACGAACCCTTTCCTGAGCTCCCCCGATGTGAACATCTCGCACAACTAGGCTCAGAATAAAGCAGGAGAACTTGCACAATGCTGCCGTGCGGCCACGTGCCGGATTCTGAGTTCTCCGACACCTCCATGGACGCCTCTGCCCTCCGTGCACGTTGCACTGTATTTAACTCTGACATCACCTCTGTCTCCTGCAATCTATCCCAGCTCCTGTGTCTTTTCTAACATCCAGGAAGAGGACAACCAGACGCTTTATAGAATGTCTCCTCACTGGTGTTTGGGTCAGGTTTGCTCACGACACAGTGGAAGGTGCACACTCATGCCACCAGGAGACCTAAGAGGGCTTTGACCCTATTTTTCTTTTTGGCTCGGATGTTTCCTCTTCCAGCCACAACACTGAAATGAACACATGAATAGGCATCTTTAATATGCTAAGAAAAACTGTAATTTTTGTGGTAAAAGAGAAGAATTTGGAAAGCTTTTTGTTGTTGTTGTTTTTTGTTTCATGTTTTTTCGAGGTAGGGTCTCACTCTGGCCCAGGCTGACCTGGGATTCCCTATGTATTCTCAGGTGGCCTCGAACTCACAGCAATCCTCCTACCTCTGCCTCCTGAGTACTGGGATTAAAGGCAGTGCACCACCACACCCAGCTCAAGAATTTGGGAATCTTTAGGTCAGGCCTGCCTTGGAGACTTTCTGATTATGAGAACTGTTTCTGATAATTTACCTCCAAGACCAGTACATAATATCACACAATATTTTACAAAAATCAAAGTACAAAACACAAGTCATACGCATTGCGCTCTGCACTGTGTGGGCGCCTAGAAGCCACCTTCGCAGGCTGACAGGCTCCTTTCCTCTGATGGCTCAGGTGCAGACAGAGTTGAGATTTAGAGCAGTGTTTTGGGATGGCAGGTTTGGGTGTCGTCTTCTTAGTTTCAGGGACTTAAACAAGATTGTCCTGCAATGAAGACCACCCGCCACCAGGTCTTTGGTTGCTTAGCTTCTCTGGGCTCGGCTTGTAAAGAATTCCCAGCGATGAGGATTGGAAGAACTCATGTCCAAGACGTCTCTGGAACCACGTTATGGGAAAATAGGGCACAGACAGGCAGAGGACAGACAGAAGAAGAGTGACCAGCACGAAGGAGGTGTCCAGCTGTACTAAAAGCCTTTGGCATTGACCTCCTTACTTATCAGCCTCTTCATTTTGTCCTGTCCCAGCTTATTCCCCAAGCTAGTGTCAGAGGAACTGCCTGCAAATGCAGGTCAGTTTCTTGTGATTTCCTATCACTTGCAAGCAACAACCCAGGAGCTTGTATAAGTCTTCTAGCTCTGGCCTCATCTACCCTCCCCAGGCCTGTCTCCCAGCCCGATCCACCTGCACATTGAGGCCCACCAGCACTTTGTAGCTTTCATCACACGGCCGCATCCCGCGCCTTCCTGCTCTGCCGGGTGCTCTGGAACCTCATTCCCTTTCAGCTCACTGACTCTCACCCAGTCATCCAGGGAGCACATATCCGTGTACAGTCTTACTGGACCGAGGGTTGGTTAGGAGGGAAATTGTGTGGGCTCTCCTCGGATCTCAGGCAGCATGGCTTGGAAGAAGCTGCTCTGGCCAGCCATCCTTCCACGGGTGCTCGGTGCCCCTCTGTGGGTGCCCTGGTACTCAACGCGGCTCTGTTAGTGTCTCTGGATTCAAAGACGCTGCAGCTATGATTGTGTTTCCTTTAGTCAAAGGCCCCTTCAGTGCAGGAGATGCACATTTAACCCTCATAGTATTTGCCAAATGCTCATTCAATGAATATATACCTGCATAGGTAAGTGTGTAGATAGGAAGACACAAGTTTACAACTTTGAAGTACATTGGATGTTACAGGTGAAATAAAAATAAACTAAATAAAATTACATTAAGACACTGATTCAGTCCCTCAATTTACCTCTTGAGTTTAAACATACTGAATGAATAAGAAACTAGCTTTTCCACGAAGGAGCTTAAAGCAAAACACTGATTATTTCCAACATTGCGATACATACCTTGCACAGAATGATTCAATCCCTGGAACACAGTTTGTAGTTAAATCTAAGTAATGCAGAATAAAGCAAGGTTTTGAATAACATGGTTTTCACTATTGCGTACAATGTAATTTCTCTTCTCCCTCATCTAGTGGTCAGTTTTCTCTGGCAGTTGTCGGCCTGAACATAACGTCACTGGGATTGCGCTCCCTCAAGGAGATAAGTGATGGAGATGTCATCATTTCATCAAACCGAAATCTGTGCTATGCAAACACAATTAACTGGAAAAAACTATTTGGGACATCCAGTCAGAAAACTAAAATTTTGAACAACAGAAGTGAAAAAGACTGCAGTAAGTAATTGGTTTCAATTGTACAACATTTCTAAAGGTCATTTATTTTTAGGTAGAATACTGAAGAGGCTATTCCCAAGCATTGGAATTACTATTTTCAGTCCTTCAGCAAATCTGTATCTACCTAACACTGAAAGTATCATGTGAAACTCATCTTAATTATTTCCAGGTTGTTCCCATTTACACCGTGAATTTGCCCTATGTGGTCTGAAGATTAAATGTCACCCATAGACTCATGTCTTTGAAAACTCAGTCCTCAAGTGATGGTGTTTTGGAAGGTTGTGGAATTGTTAGGAGGTGGAATCTTGATAAAGGAAGTAGGTCATTGGTGGAAGTCTTGAGGTTTTACAGCCTGGCCCCTCCTCCTGTCCTCTCTGTGCTTCCTAACTGCGGATGCGTGGGACAGGTGGCATGCCTCATGCCTTCTGCGCCATGACGGACTGTAGCTCTTTGTAAACTGCAAACCAAAACAAACGCCTCCTCCCTCAAATTGATTTTTGCAGAGTTGATCACAGTAATTGTGAAAGTAACTAATACATAAAATTGGTATGGAGGTGTAGATCTGTTGCTTTGACACACTTCGCCCTGTGGTTCATGGTCCTTTGGAGCTGGTTTGCAGGAAGGTGGAAGAGTCTGGAACTTTGGACTAGAAAATCCCTCGTGTAAGCATCACTTGATAGGCCATTCTGGTGGGAATTTGGAAGAGCCAAATGCTGAAAGCAATGCAGCCAGCATAGATCCATTTCATGAGATTTCGGAGAGGAATGGGGAACTGGGCTAGAGGTCATTCACGTTATTTTCTAGCAAAGACTCTGGCTGTATTCTGTCCACGTTCTGTGAACTTGAATGAAGTTGACTTCAAGAACAGTGGACTAACTTAAAATTTAAAGACAGGGCAGCACTCAGGTTATGCCCATGGTTACTTCTTACTGCTTTTATGAAGGTCCGCAGTAAGAGGAAGTGACAGATGGAGCAGAATGACATGAAATATGTGCAGTTTGGTGGCCAAAGTAGAAAGTTTAAAGACACAGATAAGGAAGGTGCTTAGAAAGTGGCTGTAAACGTTAAGGAGATTGGCGCCATTGGAAAGATACCCTGTGTTGTGCACTGGGCACTGGGGAAGGTGCCCCGAGGGCAGGACCCCATCCAGCGAAGGCTCCGTCTTGTGAGCATGCGGATTCATGTGACAGAAGAGCCCCTAGCGGAGGCTGCTGCCGAAGGAGTGACGGTCCCCAAACACGCCCACAGCTATGGTAGAGGGGCCGAGCTGTCTCTCAGGCTGGCAGCAAAACTTGACAGCACCATCTCTGTGGTACTGGCTTTGTAGGCACAAAAGATGCAATATTGGGGTGTGTGGATCATAGAGGCTTATTCCAGGGTTCCAGAAAGCTGCTGAGGCCAGCAAGTGTGTGACAGGGTCCGAGTCCCCATGGGGAGGCCCTGAGAAACCACTGTTTAAGGCTGTTAAGGAAGAAGCTAAGTTGCAGTGGAGAACCCAGGGCATCGGGGATAACAGGCTCTGGGGTGTCTGCCAAGAACAGCAGCAGGCGGGGAGAGGAGCCAGTCCAAGAGCAAGGCTACGTGTGCCTCAGGAGGCAGCGATAAAGGGATGGGGTTAACCAGGCCCTTTGGAGCCTGGATGATCTTATCATGAGCCCCAGAAGCTAGACATGGACCTACAGAACTCGATGTTGGTTCTCCTGGGTTGCAATCTTGCTTTGGGACAGTCTTTTCTTGCAGTGTCCCCATTCCTTCCTTTTAGAATGAAAATGTTTACCCTACGCCTTTGTATGTTGGAAGCATGTCACTTGTTTTTGGTTGTACAGGGGCTCACAGTTAAGTCTCAGAGGAAACTTTGGACTTTTGAGCAATGTTGGCATAGTGAAAGAGTACTGGGGACTTTTGAAGTTGGAACGAATGCAATTTGTATCAAAGATAGTCAAGCCGGGTGTAGAATGTTGTGGTTTGAGTGTGAAATGTCCCCCATAGTCCCATATGTTTGAATACTTGACCCTCAGTAGATGGTACTGTATTGGAAGTACCTTTAGGAGATGGAGCTTAAGAGGAAATGGATCACTGGGAGGGAGAATTGAGGTTTTACAGCCTGGCCCCACTTTCTACCCACTCTGTTTCCTGACTGTGGGTGCAGTGTGACCAGCTGCCTCATGCTCCTGCAACCATGACTTCTCTACCACATTACACTGGATCCCTTCTTAAACTGTAAACCAAAACAAATCCTTCCTCCCTTAAATTGTGTTTTTTTTTTTTTTCGTGTATTTGATCACAGCAACAAGAAAAATGACTAATACATTCCCTAAGCTGTAGGCTTCCAAATATTTGTACTTTTTGAAGACCTCAATTTAGTACTCACTGTACTACATTTTATCGTATGTGTGTGCTTGTGCACATGTGTATACATGTGTGTGGTGGCCACAGGTTGATGTCGGATGTCTTGCTCGATCACACTCCACCATATTCTCTAAGGCCGAGTCTCTCACTCAAACTCAGCGCTTACTGATCCAGATAGCCTGCTTGTTCTAGGGGTCCCTCGTGTCTGCCTCCTGAAAGCTGGGTTGCAGGCAGCCACCGTGCCCACCTGCCTTGTGCATGGGTGACAGGAGTCTGAACTCCGGTCTTCAGCCTTGTGTGGCAAACGTGTTAGTAGCTGGAGCTCCCTGCTCGCCTCAGCATTGGGTGACTGCAGCCAAGTAGATGTGCAGACACACATAAGAATGGGTGACTTCACAGCGACGTTTATTACTCTGATCTTAGAAACTGCAAGTACTCCTAGCTTTGTGAGAGACCCTTGAGACTGGCCAGAATGACACTGTGCTTCCATGCTACTCAGCCATCTGGGCTGTGATGACTCAGCCAGTTTATTTGATCCTTTGGGTTCCTTATCCATAAATTGGTGGTGATCATGATTGTAGTGCCACGTGAAAGAAAGACATGAAATCCTGTATGGGAAGCTCTGGGCACGGTGCCTAGCACACAGCATGAAGCCACAGCCTTCTTTGTCATTTCTGTCAGCTGTGGCATTCATCATCAAAGTATCCCAGAGTCAGTTCCAGGCTACCCAGAGCACCATATAGGAGGTCTCAGTGCCTCCCTCACTTCAGAAGCTCCCCATTTGTCCGTGAGGAGCACATGGCTTCTCAGAAGGGTATTTGTCACCTCTTCTGCTCTCTTCTGTTGCTCTTCCCTAACTGACCCTTGTGACTCACTGTGTCTTCTCAGAGGCCACAGGGCATGTCTGTAATCCGTTATGCTCTTCGGAAGGCTGCTGGGGCCCGGAGCCCAGGGACTGCGTCTCCTGCCAGAACGTGAGCCGGGGCAGGGAGTGTGTGCAGAAGTGCAATGTCCTGGAGGGGTGAGATACTGTCTTTCAGTTCCTTGTCTAGATGAGAAATAAGTCACCGTGCATTTTTATAACTTTACGGTAATTCAGGGTGTTTTCCTTTTGATCCTGTTTTCCTTGCTATTATTTTTATTTGTTTGCTTGATATTTTTCTTTTGACAAATGACTTATACAATGGGAGGTAAACAAGGTGGTTTTATTATTACTTAATGCAGATGAATAATTTTTCAAATATCTTTTCCTGAAAATATCTTAAATTTTTAATGTACACAAAATTCCCAAGACATTGGTTGAGATGGCCAAGAACACGCCTTTTCTTTGCACTCTACTATTCATTATGTGTTAAACTCTATTAATGGAAAACATATTTCCTGGATAATTTTCATTTTATGTGCCCTTGGCATGCACTGGTCATTGAACGGTACAAATAATTTTTAATATAATCATGGACAATGAAGAAATAATTAATAGAATGTTTGTTTAATTTACTTGCAATTTATAGATACTCTGAGACTCTGGTGTAAAGCTTTGAGTTAATACTAATAATAATACTAATAATGATTGAAATAACTTACTTGGAACATCAAATCAACTTGAATGACAGAGGGGTGGTTTTGTTGTTGTTACTATTAATTGAAAGAGAAAGGTACATTTGTGATAGAAGAGAGCCCTAGGAGTTTCAGGTGGCTTTCAGAAATCTTCCATCCTGGTTAATGTGTAGACCCCAGGTTGGATCCACAAATACTCAGCAGCAGGATGAGAAGAGTGGATTCAAGTCTGTAAGAATCCTTTAGATAATGGGCTCAGAATAAGTGTCATGACTGATGGCACAGTCTCAGCTAGCACTGGTAGGTACAGTCCTGTCAGCACAAATAGACACTTGTCTCCTATTTTCAGTTCTCAAGTATACTGAGAGACAAGGTATTTAAAGTAACAGCATCCAGAGTCCCAATGTCTTTCCATCAGTGTGAAGAAGCTGAGTGGGACATGGTGCTGTCTCCCTTTGTGACACTGACTTTTTCACCCGAGGGTGACCCCTAGATGAAGAACGTAGAAACACCACTGCTCCATTTCTTCCCAATCAGCTCAGTGGGATCCCCTTGATCTACCCACAGAAAAGCCATAGAGAAGCAGAGAAGAGGCTTCAGATAGTGGGGAAAGTACTTCAGCAGATTTTTATACCTCACTGTTTGACAGCAACAGGCAGATGGGGGCAAGCAGCAGGTGGCACCCTCGATTGTGACAGCCCTAATGCATGCCATGCGTGGTTACTAAGAGCCGTAGCTCTACAAGTGTTCTGCTCTTGTGTAGGCCCAAGAAGGTGGGATTCCTCAGCCCTTGGCACTGGCCAAAATTACAGTTTCTGGGCCTAGGGTATCTGAGACCCTTGGTCCTAACTTCTAGGCAGCTCTCTGAAACTCCTTCAGCAATGAGGACCTGCATTTTCTCTTTTTTAGTCTCTATAGTCTTCCTTCAGCCTCAGTTCTCCAGCTGCTCAACATCCTCAGCTCCCCTTAGTACTGCCCTGGCCACCCTATTGAATTCTGCAGCAGATGGCCACCTTGCTGCTTTTGCCGCTCAGCCATCGAGGCCAGGCTGCTTGCTCTGTGCTATCAGCAAAGTGCGAAGTACTAAAGCACAGCACAACTTGCACTGCACTGGAGGCTTGTGCTTGCAACAATCACAGCACCGTCTCACATCACCTGTACAGCACAGTCTCACATCACCTGTACAGCACAGTCTCACGTCACCAGTACAGCACAGTCTCACATCCCCTGTACAGAACAGTCTCACATCACCTGTACAGCACAGTCTCACGTCACCGGTACAGCACAGCCTCACATCACCGGTACAGCACAGTCTCACATCACCTGTACAGCACAGTCTCACGTCACCTGTACAGCACAGTCTCACGTCACCAGTACAGCACAGTCCCACGTCACCAGTACAGCACAGTCTCACATCCCCAGTACAGCACAGTCTCACATCCCCAGTACAGCACAGTCTCACGTCACCAGTACAGCACAGTCTCACGTCCCCGGTACAGCACAGTCTCACATCCCCAGTACAGCACAGTCTCACGTCACCAGTACAGAACAGTCTCACGTCACCTGTACAGCACAGTCTCACTTCCCCAGTACAGAACAGTCTCACTTCCCCAGTACAGCACAGTCTCACGTCACCGGTACAGCACAGTCTCACGTCCCCAGTACAGCACAGTCTCACGTCACCTGTACAGCACAGTCTCACGTCACCTGTACAGCACAGTCTCACGTCACCAGTACAGCACAGCCTCACGTCCCCAGTACAGCACAGCCTCACATCCCCAGTACAGCACAGTCTCACGTCACCGGTACAGCACAGTCTCACGTCACCAGTACAGCACAGTCTCACGTCACCAGTACAGCACAGTCTCACGTCACCAGTACAGCACAGTCTCACATCCCCAGTACAGCACAGTCTCACATCACCTGTACAGCACAGTCTCACATCACCAGTACAGAACAGTCTCACGTCACCGGTACAGCACAGTCTCACGTCACCAGTACAGCACAGTCTCACGTCACCAGTACAGCACAGTCTCACGTCACCAGTACAGCACAGTCTCACATCCCCAGTACAGCACAGTCTCACATCACCAGTACAGCACAGTCTCACATCACCAGTACAGAACAGTCTCACGTCACCAGTACAGCACAGTCTCACATCACCTGTACAGCACAGTCTCACATGACCAGTACAGCACAGTCTCACATCACCAGTACAGAACAGTCTCACGTCACCAGTACAGCACAGTCTCACATCACCAGTACAGCACAGTCTCACGTCACCGGTACAGCACAGTCTCACGTCACCGGTACAGCACAGTCTCACGTCACCAGTACAGCACAGTCTCACATCACCAGTACAGCACAGTCTCACATCACCGGTACAGCACAGTCTCACGTCACCAGTACAGCACAGTCTCACGTCACCTGTACAGCACAGTCTCACGTCACCAGTACAGCACAGTCTCACGTCACCGGAACAGCACAGTCTCACATCACCGGTACAGCACAGTCTCACGTCACCGGTACAGCACAGTCTCACGTCACCAGTACAGCACAGTCTCACATCCCCAGTACAGCACAGTCTCACGTCCCCAGTACAGCACAGTCTCACGTCACCAGTACAGCACAGTCTCACATCACCAGTACAGCACAGCCTCACATCACCGGTACAGCACAGTCTCACATCACCTGTACAGCACAGTCTCACATCACCAGTACAGCACAGTCTCACGTCACCAGTACAGCACAGTCTCACGTCACCGGTACAGCACAGTCTCACGTCACCGGTACAGCACAGTCTCACATCACCTGTACAGCACAGTCTCACGTCCCCAGTACAGAACAGTCTCACATCACCTGTACAGCACAGTCTCACATCACCAGTACAGCACAGTCTCACGTCCCCAGTACAGCACAGTCTCACATCACCAGTACAGCACAGTCTCACGTCACCAGTACAGCACAGTCTCACGTCACCGGTACAGCACAGTCTCACATCACCGGTACAGCACAGTCTCACATCACCTGTACAGCACAGTCTCACATCACCGGTACAGCACAGTCTCACGTCCCCAGTACAGCACAGTCTCACGTCACCTGTACAGCACAGTCTCACGTCACCAGTACAGCACAGTCTCACGTCACCAGCACAGCACAGTCTCACGTCACCAGTACAGCACAGTCTCACGTCACCAGTACAGCACAGTCTCACATCACCGGTACAGAACAGTCTCACATCACCTGTACAGAACAATCTCACGTCACCAGTACAGCACAGCCTCACGTCACCGGTACAGAACTGCCTCACGTCACCTGTACAGCACAGTCTCACATCACTGGTACAGCACAGTCTCACATCACCGGTACAGCACAGCCTCACATCACCGGTACAGCACAGTCTCACATCACCGGTACAGCACAGTCTCACATCACCTGTACAGAACAGTCTCACGTCACCAGTACAGCACAGTCTCACGTCACCGGTACAGCACAGCCTCACATCACCGGTACAGCACAGCCTCACATCACCGGTACAGCACAGTCTCACATTACCTGTACAGCACAGTCTCACATCACCAGTACAGCACAGTCTCACATCACCAGTCACAGTAAGTCTTCTGTTTGGGCACCAGAAGAAAAACACCCTCTTCTGGCCTACATAATAAAGGTGACAGGGTCATCTTGAGTTCAGTGAGGCTTATGATAGCACAACATCTGGAACAAACTGTTTGAACCAGTCCTCTCTGAGGCTGTATTCAGGCACTGGAGACATCAGCTGTTATCACTGTGTCATTTCCTCAAGTCATCTGTGGAGTGCTCATACATCTGGTGCTGGCGTAACGGTAGTGCAGCTGGCTGTTTCATCTGACAGACCTCTTGTTCAGTGGATCATGGCAGCAAGGACGAATCCATCCACTGCTAATTAGGGAATCAGATTGCCCTGTTTCCCTAACTCTCTGCTTATTTTCAGGAAGCCGAAGGAATAATTAAAGAGGGCTTCCGATGACAAGTTTACAAACTTAACATAATAGTGATTTTAACAGATTTTAAAAGTGCTTTACCAATGCTTAACGTATGCCTGGTGCCAGAGAGAGTGGGTGCTCCTCATCTGTTTTAATATCTGGTTTAACTGATGTCATTTGCCTAGTGGGAGGAATTACAGCACACATTCTTCTGGTGTAAGCACTCCTTGTAGCAGACAGCTAACAGAGTGGAGTGTAGAAATCTCAGCTGGTTGCGAAGTTAGCTGTTGGCTTGTAGGATGTTATAGTCTTCTCAGTCGCTGTCCCAACTGCTTGTCTTTTCAGTCAACAATCATTTTTTGCTCAATACTTATTTACATATCTTGAGAAGGATGAAAATACTACAAGCAAAATTGTTCATGCCTGTGTCCAACACTTCCTGTTTAGAGTAATTGTCATCAAATAAGTTTGGATATCCCTTTTCTTAGCATTTACTTCATCTTAAACATTCATAATGTAGTATTAGAAGGAAGTGATAGCTTACAAAGACTTTTTTTTTCAATTTGGCTTTGTTACTAACATAGAGAAACCATGCCTATAGGAAACTATCAGTATTCTGATTATGAACAAATCCAATTATGTGTGTGTTATTTGGCATGTGGATAACCTAGGGTTCTGTTAGTTACATCAGCATATTATATCTCAGGGCATTCCCAACCTCCTGACCCCTTGACCTTTACACGGAAGTGTTTTGAGTTTCTGGGCTAGGTGATTTATGTCACTCAAGACTCATGACCTTGTAGGAGTGGCACGATCACTTCCCTTCCTCTTTCTCCAGGGAACCAAGGGAGTTTGTGGAGAACACTCAGTGCATCCAGTGCCATCCGGAATGTCTGCCCCAGGCCATGAACATCACGTGCACAGGCCGGGTAAGGAATCCTTTGCTGTTCCCACCCGTGCTGTGCATGGGGGGGGAAACAGAATCACAGTGATGACCCAAGTCATCACCAGGTGGAAAGGACAGCTGTCCGAGCCCTTTCCCGGTGGGCAGGATCCACAGTGGACATCGTGGCATTGTCTGAGTGGCATTCTGGGCAGAACTGTCAGCATCCCATGTTCATTTCACTGTGACCGTCTCCTCACCACGCCAGAGGACAGCCTTGCTGGGCTTGGACACTCTCAGCCAGTGTTCATGTTTTCTGCTCTCTGCCTTATCACCTCCCTCTCATGTTAATCAAACATCCCCAAATTTTGTTTTAACAAGTCCATGTTAAATTAGTTGGAGAATTTTGAAAACAAATGATAGTATTTTTTAAATTTCGTTATTTTTGTCTACACATATAATAGCAATCTCATAGGGAACATATGAGAATTTAGGTACCTCTGACTCCTACTGTTGTTAATTCTTGATATCACATATGTCCACCGGACTCTTGTCAGTCCAACAGCAACATCTAGATCTACTAGTTGGCGGCACTTGTTGGACTTTGTCTCCAAATCAGGAGAGCTGGGTTGAGAAACCTAGGTTGTCAGCGTGGCTGCCTGCACAGCGAGCCATACTTTGTAAGTTTAATGCATTGCCTTGAACTTGTACTGCTACAAGAAATGACTGGAGCTGGGGCTTCAGTTTTCCAGATGCTTTGGCCTTGAGTCTCCTCAGCCTCCAAGAGGCGAAGGCTGGGCGGCTGGGGAACGGTGCCAAGGGAACAGTCTTGTCTAAAAGCTTTATTTCTGTCCCCTTATGAAGTGTGAGGCACGCAACTCAAGCGGTTCCACTGTTTTCATTCCTGAGAAGTTTACGAGAGTACGTGCAAGTCTTACAGATGAAGTCCAGGGTTCCCCACCCACAGCCCGCTGCAGCCAGTGCTCCACGCGTCACCTTCGTGTCCCTGGAGAAGTCCTGAAGTGGGCTTTCTTAAACTTGCTCACTGTCCTGGCTTGCCTCAGCGCTTCCTATTAACTTAGATTTTGACATGCAAGAAATATTATCTGACTGATTTGCATGTAAATATGCATCTAGACCAATCAACGTGGCTCTGACAAGTATAGATACACAAAATATTTTAAATAAATACAGTGAAGCTTGACTATGGATTTTCGTGTCTTTGCATATTATATACATTTATATTTTAATTTACTTTATAAAACTTCACTGATTAAATTGGAGGGGGGAAAGGAGCTACTGAGAATCAAAGTGTAACAAAATGATAATTGGGTATCATTTCTTTAACAAACTATACCACACAAATCACACCCACAGCCCACTGCAGCCAGCACCCCACGCGTCACCTTATAGAGTAGGAAGAGATCACATCTGAGTCAGGAGAATTTTATATTAAGTACTCGGCCATGAACCGAACAGGCAAGAGCCACCTCAGAACTTGTTTCATATTTTAGGTACTTTGATGTTATCCATATTATATTTTCTCACACAATGTATTTTAAATCTTAAATTGGTTTTATTTTGAAAAATAAAGGGACAATCATTACTATTTTTTGAATTTTCATTTATTTAGTTATTTGAGAGAAGAAGAGAGAAAGAGAATATGGGCATACTGGGGTCTCTTGCTGCTGTAGATAAACTCCAGATGCATGTGCTATTTTTTTTTAATTTTTTGTTTATTTTCATTTATTTATTTGAGAGCAACAGAGAGAGAAAGAGGCAGATATATACAGAGAGAGACAGAATGGGCACGCCAGGGCCTCCAGCCACTGCAAACGAACTCCAGATGTGTGCGCCCCTTGTGCATCTGGATAACATGGGTTCTGGGGAATCGAGCCTCAAACCGGGGTTAGGCTTCACAGGCAAGTGCTTAACCACTAAGCCATCTCTCCAGCCCGCATGTGCTATTTTTGTTCATATGGCTTTATGTGGGTACTAGGTAATCAAACCTGGGTCAACAGGCTTTGCAAGCAAGAGCCTTTAACCACTGAGCAGCCTCCCTAGGCCCCTCCTAACTCTTTTCTACACTTGTTACAGGGACCAGACAACTGCATTAAGTGTGCCCACTACATAGATGGTCCTCATTGCGTCAAGACCTGCCCAGCTGGCATCATGGGGGAGAACAATACCCTGGTCTGGAAGTACGCAGACGCCAGTAATACCTGCCACCTCTGCCATCCCAATTGTACCTACGGGTAAGTAGAGCACAGGGACCCACAGCGTCCAGTGACATGTCATACATGTAAAATGCCTCCTGCATTTCTAAGCAGTCAATTACACAGACTTGTGTTTGAGTCAGCAGTATAAAGCTTTTCCTCTCCATGGACATGCTGGTGGGCAGGTCTCAGAGCTGGTAGGAATATTGCTCTGCTTTTGAGGTGATTTATTTTCTCAGCATTATGTATGCCAGTGAGAGAGAGCAAGTGGTAGGTAGGAGGCTGTCAGTCAGCTCCCTCTGTCTTTCTTTGGCTTATTAGGCTTTGGATGGGGATAGTGTGTGTGTGTGTGTGTGTCTGTGCATGTGCATGCGTGCGTTAATTAATAAAAGATAACACTGCCTGTTCCCTCTTTGAGTGGCTGGGAGATGGTTGATATGTAGCTCAGTTCCCAGCACTCCGGAGGTGGAGGCAAGAGTATCAGTTATTCAAGGTCATCGTTAGCTACAAAGCATAGACATCCAAAAGTATTTACTGCATGGGTAAGCAAATGAATTAATGCATAGTAAATGAATTCATAACCACCACCCTAACTTCAAGGTGCACTGTGATTTTACAAATTTGAGAGTAATCTGACACACACCGCCTTATAATTTAATTTGAAAAATCATGAAAGAGAGTAGAATGAGATCACAGTATGTTTCTCTTTTCTTCCCTACAGATGTACTGGGCCAGGTCTTGAAGGATGTCCGGCCATTGGGTATGTGTC
This sequence comes from Dipus sagitta, assembly GCA_036346955.1. Lineage (NCBI taxonomy): Eukaryota > Metazoa > Chordata > Mammalia > Rodentia > Dipodidae > Dipus > Dipus sagitta. The sequence goes on from CM070784.1 coordinate 40,904,988, forward strand.
ATAGCTTCGACTGCAGCAGGCCTTTTGGATCTGATGCCAGAAGCTAGTTTTGATTTTTTTCTAACCTGTTAGATTTTAATATTTCCTCTGGGCCAGCAAAGTGTCCCAGCAGAGACCTGCCTGCTAGTCTGCCCTCCTGCCTGTGTCCGCTTTGTTAGTTGGTCGAGGATACATGACACACAATGCTAGGGCTGGCCTCATAGGACGCTGGTGCTACGGACCAGCCGCATCTCTCTAGGAACACCTGTCTGCAGTTCCTGCAGTCATAATGCTCTGGTCGAGTCTTACCTTCTTTGAACCTCTTCTAGTAAGCCCAACTGCTCCTGTCATAGACCTGTGTTTGAAAGACTGTTTGTCAGGTGACAAAGACCCAGCTCAAGAGAAGTTTCTGTCTTCTTCTTGGAACATATTGTTCAGCGTCCATTAACATTTCCTTTCTGATCAGTTGCCATCATGCAGAAACGCTGCCCTGAGAAAAGCAAAATGTGAATTATTGGTTCATTGTGCAAAAGTGCAATATGTACATATATATATGTACATACCTATATATGCATATATTATATAATATATGTATTATATAATATATATATATATGCTATAACCAGTAGCATCTCTGAAGAATTGTATTACCCACAAACAAATAACTATTTGCCATTTTCTTTTTTAATATTTTATTTTTATTTAGTTTTTTCTTTTGACAGAGAGAAAGAGAAAGAGAGAATGGGCGCACCAAGGCCTCCAGCCACTGCAAATGAACTCCAGACACATGTGCCACCTTATGCATCTGGCTAACGTGGGTCCTGGGGAATTGAACCTGGGTCCTTTGGCTTTGCAAGCAAACGCCTTCACTGCTAAGCCATCCCTCCAGCCCCTATTTGCCATTTTTGGTGCCTCTCAAACACCAGCCAGACTCCCGGGCAGATCTGTCACCTGTGTTAGTCGACACAACCCTTGCCTGACCAGCTCTTCTCAACTTCAGCCCACGCTTCTGCTCTAGAAGCAAGGCGGCAGTTTATTCCTTCTGCCGTCAGCTGGAGCAGAAAGAGAAGTGCAGCCATGTCTGAGATGAGATGCGGGACCTCCTCCCTTCTCTGTCTCATCTCTGACCTTCCTCAGACACCCAGGAGAACTGTAAGCTCACAGTGAGGCTCTGCATCACACCTCACCCTGAGCCCAGTCAGCCACGGCTATCTGTAAATGTTATTTTGTAACTATTTTATCTTCTCAACTTACTATGGGTTCCACATGGAACACATGCCCTGGAATAAGTTTTCCTTATTCCTTCCTTAGTTCACTTTCAAATAGTTAAGACTCAGGGTCTGGAGAGATTGCTCAGTGGTTAAAGGCATGTGCTTGCAAAGCTTGACAGCCTTGGTTCAAGTCTCCAGTGTCCACATGAAGCCAGATGCACAAAGTGGCCCATACACCTGGGCTTAATCCCCCCCCCCCCCATTCATTCATTCTCTTTCTCTCCCTCTCCACCTTTTCCTCCCTCCTCCCTCCCTCACCCCCTCTCTCTGCTTGCAAATAAATACAAATATTTTAAAATGAATTTTAAAAAATAATGAAGGCTCATCAGTTCTGACCATGTTAATTGGGAGTTTGTCCATAACGCAGGAGATGACTTCCCAAAGCAGGATACGGACTTCCCCTTTCATGATTCACAATTGGTTAAACAACTAAGAAAGATGTGCGAGGACGGTGGCCCAATGATACTGCCACTGCATCTTTGCAATCCATTGTCGTTTCCATCTGAAAATAAAAGTAGATTCATGAGGAAATAAAATAAATTTACCTGAAAATAAAAATAAATTTACCTGTTAAGGGATTGATCCTTAACTTTCATCCCAACCCCACCAAGGGGGAAAAAAGGGGGAGGAAGAAACATCAGTTTCTACAGCTTCCAAATTCAGAGTTGCTAATGTCAGTAACTTGGATGGTGCCTAACGGGACTGAATCTTGATGTCTTATTGGGGTTCAGCACATATGGGCACAGCACCATGACAACGATGCTGTCTATGGCTACATCCTCCACTCCACGGCCCCCCTTGAGCTCATCCCCAGGGCATCTCATGCAGCTATGGGCTCCATCTTGAAAGCAGAGGACCCCATAAGGGGTCTCAATGTTCCTAAAAAAAAAAAAAAATACCTTCACTTAGCCTGACCAGGAGACAGCTTTGGGCTAAGGTTTTTCAATTTATGGACATATTCTTGGAAAGAATAAAGGACAAATTCTTATAAAAAAGCAATATAAAACAAGAACTTTTTAATTGAATTGACTTATTTTCTTCATCGTAACTGGAGGTTCTGATGAGATCTCACTTGTTACAATGCAGAGGTAAAGGCTGGCTTGGGCCAGAGACGCTCAATGTCGGAAAGGTTGCTGTAGCGGGAGTGGGCAGCTGTCGTGTCCTCTCGAAGCTGCACGGTAGCTCACATTCCGAGATGAGTTTAAATGATGTCAGTGTGTCAAAAGATGCAGGAAATGCCAATGCCACCCTCTCTTGCCTCTCCGCTTCACTGCAGGCCCAAAATCCCATCCATTGCCACGGGGATCGTGGGTGGCCTCTTCCTGCTGGTGGTCGTGGCCCTGGGGATTGGCCTCTTCATGCGACGGCGCCACATCGTCCGGAAGCGCACCCTGCGCCGCCTGCTGCAGGAGAGAGAGGTGAGCCGTGGGGCTTGGCTGCCTTTGGCCCGCAACCCCATCAGGACCCTCCACTGCTGCAGAGAGGAAAGACCCCTTCCTTTGAGAACTAGTAACATGCAAACTTACACTGTAGATACTGTTTTAGTCAGCTTTCCATCATCATAACAAATACCTATGAGCGTCCACTTATAAAGAGGAAGTTTATTTGGCTTATGGTTTAGGGATGCTTCGGCCCATAATCAGGTGGCGTCATTGCTTCTGGCCTGTAGCAGTCCACTGTGGCAGAAGTACATAGTGGCACAAAATCATTCATCTCATGCCAGCGAACAAAAGAGAGGAAGAAGGGCTAGTATCCCCAGTCACCTAAAAGCCTCCCCGTAGGCCCACCCTCATAAAGATTCCACTACTTCCTGATGACGTCACGGGTCAGCTTTAGCATATGTCTCCTTGGAGGGCACCTTTTCAAGCCCTAGCAGATATGTGATTACAGTTTAAATTACCTGTTGTGACAGAAGAGCCATAATAACAGAATCTCAGGATGACCAGTTACCCACACTCGATTACATTTTGGTATCTCCGACCAGTGAAACGTGCCTGTGTCTAGGCCATGCCCTTCAAAATGCTTACAGAGCTGAGTGGGGGTCTGTCTATGGGACAGTCCCTGGAGCTGTTCACGGGAGGACTGCTAAGAGAGAGCTGCCGAGACCAAGTTGAAATAAGACGTTACTTTGGGAAAATGTCACATACGTGGCTATTCTTTTTCAAGTTCCCTGTGTGATTGGAACTACCCATCACACTGTGTGTCTAGCGTTGCACTAGAAGCCACGGTCTCCCGTGAGCAGAACGGTGCAGTGTGTCACGGGCATTCCGCAACGACCCAGATGATCGCAGTGTACACATCGTCCTCACTGTCATGTTTCAGTCAAGGCTGATGGGCCTGGAAACGGAAACGCATTTTTCCAATGTGGCTGTTCTGATAAGCAGCACCTACATCATAGAGTCTGTTTCTACTGTGTTTTATTAAGCTCTTAAGACAAGGTGCCCAGTGTTCCTTCTGAACGCGTACAGTGTGTTGTAAGGGGGTGTGAGCACACTGCTTGACTCTGCACACGTCCGCTACCGTGTTGCGTATCACGGAGTGTTGCGCTTGCTTTCACAGCTCGTGGAGCCTCTTACACCCAGTGGAGAAGCTCCCAACCAAGCCCTGTTGAGGATCCTAAAGGAAACAGAATTCAAGAAGATCAAAGTCCTGGGCTCTGGAGCATTTGGCACAGTGTATAAGGTAAGGTCCCAGGACAGGCCCGCACCTGGGCTCTAGGCCTGAGCCTCACTAAGCATGCTGGGTGGGTGGGGCAGAGTCCTCCACGTGCAGGTGATTTTCATCACCATCTGCTCTGGCCTCTGCCAGGGCTTGGGAAATCCCAGTGCTTCCCCAAGTCATTGAGAGGAAATCTTTTATTACCACAGTGAGAAACAAGGGGTCCTGGGAGGTCAGAAGTGCTTCTTAGAAGATGTCATTGGCCATGGGGGTGGCACACATTGGGGCTGTAGTAGTCAAGACATTAGGAAGGATGCTTCTTGTTGTACTGGCAGAACAATCCATTGCAGTGACAACCGTTATCTGTTTTTCCCTGGTTCATGTTGCATAAAGTCTGATCCCAATTAGAATTCCGGGTGATCCACATTGACTTTATAAGTGACACAGCATACATAGTATTTTGTTTGTTTATCTTTTGAGATAGTTATTATAGGTATGGGCCACAAGCTCCCACTAGTTGTTTTCTTTTTTAAAAATATGTTTTATTTATTTATGTATTTGAGAGAGAGAAAGAGAGACACACAGAGACAGAGAGAGAGACTGAAAATGAGGATACCAGGGCCTCTAACCACTGCAAATGAACTCCACATGCATGCACCACCTTGTGCATCTGTCTTTACATAGGTACTGAGGAATAAACGTGGGTCATTAGGCTTTGCAGGCAAGTGCCTTAAGTGTTGAGCCATCTCTCCAGCCTGGTTTTCTTTTTTTGTTTTTATTTATTTCAGGGAGAGAGAAAGAAAGAGGCAGATAGAGTGAGAAATAGAGGGAGGGAGATCATGGGCATGCCAGGACCTCCAGCTGCTGCAAACACACTCCAGACACTTACGCCACCTTGTGCATCTGACTTACATGGGTCCTGGGGAATCAAACTTGGGTCCTTTGGCTTTTGCAGGCAAGCGCATTAACTGCCAAGCCATCTCTCCATCCCAGTTGCTTTCTTTTTTGAAGCTAAATGATTCCTCTGGTTTACAGAACCTGCCAGCCCTGAGCCGCAGCACTGTCAGCATGCAGTGCTGAGCTGTGACTCCTCTGGCCTCACCCCTTAATGCTGTGGTCCCCATGAAACCCTCCAGCTCAAGAGGTAATGGACTGCTTGGCATGATGACTGTGGGTTAAGGCCTGCCCTCTCTTCACCTAGGGGCTCTGGATCCCAGAAGGGGAGAAAGTGAAAATTCCTGTGGCCATCAAGGAATTACGAGAAGCGACATCTCCGAAAGCCAACAAGGAGATCCTGGATGTGAGTTTCTTTGCGCTCTGAGCCTGAGGACCTGTGCTGCTCTCGGGAATCATATTTCTGTATTTTGTGTGTCTTCATCCCAGCATGTGAATGTTCAGGTTTTGTCTATTTTTCCCTTCTCGCTATGAAAGGTATAATTCTCTCCCCTCCCCTCGGGGAGTGGAAACTCACAATTGCTGAGCGTCTCCGGGAGCCAGTCAGGCTGCTCCCTCTGCATACACCACCTCAGTGGCTGGGCTGGATAAGCCCACGGCACAGACCTGTGGCCAACAGTTTTTGAATGAGGAAACCATGGAATAAGGAAACTCGCTCTGCTCTTCTGTGGCTGGGGTGGGAGGAGAACACACCGTCGTTTCTGCCTCTGAAATGCATTCACCTGGCTCTGATGAATTATCTCATCTTTGAAGTGACCTTTTTTTTTTTGCAAGGTGCCTGGTGTTAACAGTGCGAAGGCTGCTGGTCCCCTGGCCTCCCCTTCTGCACTTTCTCCTAGATAATTTAAATGTTGTTCTTCTGTGATGGCAGATGGTTATTTTCTGGAGTCTTTCTCTACAAGATTTTTCTCATAGTTTGCTTTTAATTCTGTTGGACTTTCCTCCACCTCTCTGAACCTTGCCTAGCCCATAATAGGGCAAACGCCCGCTTAGGAAGAGGCTAGCTCAAGGAACGTCTTGGAGGCTGCGTGGGATTATCAGCCATGAGCTGTTGCCAGCTACTCTGGTCCTAAAACAGAGCAAGAATTCGAGGAGCCCCAGGGAGATAAGGTGGCAGTTCACGAACGAGTAGAGGAAAGCAAAAAAAAGAAAGAAAAGAAAAATGACTATTACCTCAAAAGAGAAGACAATTTAGTTGGTTTTGAGCCAAAGACAAAGTCCATCCCTCTCATATCTAACTCACAGAATCTGTAAGTAGCAAAGCAGACATGGTCCTTTGATCAATCTCCCAGTGACAAACTTCCCTGCACTGTAATGTTCTTGGACAAGCTTGCTTGCTTATTTTTTTTTTTTTATTTTAAGAGAAAACCCCACACCGGTACACTCCTAATGAGAGAGGGCCTATGAATATATGGTGACAGAAAGCCTCACTTGTTGATGACATACTTATTAAGCAAAATTATTCTTCAGTTTAATGGTTTAGGAACCAGTGTCAAGTCTCACCTACATAACAGAAGGGGGATAAGTAGAGAAGGGCGTATGAAGCTGTCTTACCTACTTGCTCACCTATGCTGGTTAAAAGGAAAATTGCTTAGCCATATTTACTTCCTTAGTTCACTTTTAACTCATTCAAGACATACTAATAGACTGCACATAAGAATGTTGATATGTACAGAAAGGACAACTTGGAAGTGTCTTGAACAATGCCATGCTCTAGAAAGGAAGTAGTTTTCACTGAGAAGTCTCTCCATCTCCTAGGGCCTTCTAGCTAGAGATGTACTTTCTGGGGTGGAGATGGGATAGAAGATGAATCCAGTAAATTCCTAAAAGTTAAGTGTCCCTGTCATCTGAAGGCCCCTTTGCCTCTTGTTTGTCTCCTTTTCAGTTCCTCCTCTCTGTTGTTTGGGTTTCTAGGTGTTTCTTTCTTCTTGTCCCCTTTGGTCTCCTTGCATGTCAGCCATTACGGCAGCGGTAGTTAGAGGACAGTGAGCTTGAGGCTTTCTCACCCGCTTGTCCTGAAGCCCAAAGTGCTGGGCAGCTCAGAGCATGCCATGGCGCAGGGCCCTGTGCTGGTGCTGGAGAGCTCCTGAGAGAAGGAGGGAACTGTGGAGGTGGCTCCTGCTCTGAGGGAAGCAAGCGCCAGGGATTTTGAGGCCAATTTCAACAGGGTCCTGAATAGCACATTAACCCTGCACAAGAACGGCTCACAGCAAGTGTGTTTTTTGCAAATCCTGGCATGCACTTCTAAGTGGCTCCAGTAGGCTGGTACACTGGTCTAGCCACATGCATAGTGCCTGATTTATGTGGCTTCTGGTGGCTTAGTTCACTGGTGAAGGCTTTCATATGTCAGGGGCCCCTACTCTTTATTTAACACGCTAGACTTACACCTTTCCTTAAGGACTCTAGCACTCATTTACAACAAGATAGTTCACAGTTGAGGGAGACAGTAGGAAAGGGCCCCAAAAAAATGTCAGCAGTGGTGACAAAATAATAGATTTTCAAGGTCACCAAAACCTCAGGGACAGACAGCCTGCTGTGGGACTCGGACAACAGCCATCAGGGTCTCCCCTTGTGAGCTCCACCTGCTGTGGCTGGTTCCCCAGATTGTTGTGGAATACCAAGCATAGTTGCTATGGGTCACAGTGCACCTTCCCAGCTTCCAAAACAAATAGGGAAGAACAAAGCTCACTTTAACTTTTGCCCACACGGCTACACAACACTCCCATTGTGCCGAGTGTGGGCAGGAAATGATGACCCAGTCCTGTTCATCTGTCATATTTTGGTAACCCGACACCTGGCAGGGCTCCAGGCTCTGTGTGGCCACACACACATGCCCCCTACTCTTTTCTCTTCCCAGTCCTCGCCAGCCCACAGCAGATGGGCTCCTCAGACTGCTCCGCTCTGCAGATTTTCTTGCCTCTAAAATGAATACAATATGTGCCCAAATCTCAAGCACATCTTGAGAAAAATAGGAGCAGCCAGAGGATTTCTTTGGTGTTATGATTGTACAACTTCCCAGATTCAGGGAAGAGATGTGATTTCTGCTGTTCTGGCAATCCCATGGCCTATTCATTTTTCCATACACTTTCCAGTTTAAATTTAGAGCAGGGATGGAAAGGGAATGCAACAAGACACATATATGTGCAGCATATATATGTGAGGGTTAGTGTGCTGTGTGTGAGTGTGTGAGTGTATTGCATGGGTATATAAGTGTGTATATGTGAGGGTGCATGTATCTGAGGTTGAGTGTGAGTGAGTGTGACTATGTAAGTGTGTTGAGTACGTGTATATGTGAGGGTGCATGTATCTGAGAATGAGTGTGAGTGAGTATGTAAGTGTGTTGAATATGTGTATATGTGAGGGTGCATGTTTCTGTGAATGAGTGTGAGTATGTAAGTGTGTTGAGTACGTGTATATATGAGGGTGCATGTATCTGAGAATGAGTGTGAGTGAGTGTGTGTGTGAGTATGTAAATGTGTTGAGTACAAGTACATGTGAGGGTGCATATATCTGAGAATGAGTGTGAGTGTGCGTGTAAGTATATGTGTGTTGAGTACGTGTATATGTGAGGGTACATGTAGCTGAAGAGTGTGAGTGAGTGTGAGTATGTAAGTGTGTTGAGTACATGTACATGTGAGGGTGCATGTATCTGAGAATGAGTGTGAGTGAGTGTGTATGAGTATGAAAGTGTGTTGAGTACGTGTACATGTGAGGGTACATGTAGCTGAAGAGTGTGAGTGAGTGTGAGTATGTAAGTGTGTTGAGTACATGTATATGTGAGGGTGCATGTATCTGAGAATGAGTGTAAGTGAGTGTGTATGAGTATGTAAGTGTGTTGAGTACGTGTACATGTGAGGGTACATGTAGCTGAAGAGTGTGAGTGAGTGTGAGTATGTAAGTGTGTTGAGTACGTGTACATGTGAGGGTGCATGTATCTGAGAATGAGTGTGAGTGAGTGTGTATGAGTATGTAAGTGTGTTGAGTACGTGTACATGTGAGGGTACACGTAGCTGAAGAGTGTGAGTGAGTGTGAGTATGTAAGTGTGTTGAGTACATGTATATGTGAGGGTACACGTAGCTGAACATGAGTGTGAGTGAGTGTGTGTGAGTATGACAGCTAAAGCTTTCAGGAAGCCTCTTAGCCAGAGTACCCAACAAGAAACAATGATTTCCTCTGGAGGACATGGTGCTCCATGTCCGGTAGGAGGGTGAGCCACAGTGGGAGGCCTGTGAGACCAGGGGTTAGGAGAACAATCTGTGGGTACAGCCCTAACACTGTGGAGCACAGCCTTGGGTTGTCAAGTCACTTCTCTGGGCCAGGGGTTCCTCTCCTGACAATAACAGTCTCATGTGTCATATACTGCCCAGCTCTGCCTATTATCAGAGCAGTTTTTGGAGTGGCAGTGTCCACTAACTCTGCAGCTATTAAATGTATTTAATGATGATATTGTATTTCTAATATAAAAGAACACCATATGTGTTCTAATATAAAAGAACACCTGGTGGAAAGCAGACACTGAGCACTCAGTTTAGAATCATCTACACTAGAAATGGAACTAGAAGCACTAGAGGAACTAGTGCTGCGAGATCCAGTGATGTGGGGCACTTCTGTGTGCTGTGAGATCCAGTGATGTGGGGTACTTCTGTGTGCTGTGAGATCCAGTGGTGTGGGGTACTTCTCTGTGCTGCGACATCCAGCAGTGTGGGGTACTTCCTTGTACTGTGAGATCCAGTGGTGTGGGGTACTTCTGTGTGCTGTGAGATCCAGTGGTGTGGGGTACTTCTGTGTGCTGTGAGATCCAGTGGTGTGGGGTACTTCTGTGTGCTGTGAGATCCAGTGGTGTGGGGTACTGCTGTGTGCTGTGAGATCCAGTGGTGTGGGGTACTTCTGTGTGCTGTGAGATCCAGTGGTGTGGGGTACTTCTGTATGCTGTGAGATCCAGTGGTGTGGGGTACTGCTGTATGCTGTGAGATCCAGTGGTGTGGGGTACTGCTGTATGCTGTGAGATCCAGTGGTGTGGGGTACTTCTGTGTGCTGTGAGATCCAGTGATGTGGGGTACTGCTGTGTGTTGTGAGATCCAGTGGTGTGGGGTACTTCTGTGTGCTGTGAGATCCAGTGGTGTGGGGTACTTCTGTGTGCTGTGAGATCCAGTGATGTGGGGTACTGCTGTGTGCTGTGAGATCCAGTGGTGTGGGGTACTTCTGTGTGCTGTGAGATCCAGTGGTGTGGGGTACTTCTGTGTGCTGTGAGATCCAGTGATGTGGGGTACTGCTGTGTGCTGTGAGATCCAGTGGTGTGGGGTACTTCTGTGTGCTGTGAGATCCAGTGATGTGGGGTACTGCTGTGTGCTGTGAGATCCAGTGGTGTGGGGTACTTCTGTGTGCTGTGAGATCCAGTGGTGTGGGGTACTGCTGTATGCTGTGAGTTCCAGTGGTGTGGGGTACTTCTGAGTGCTGTGAGATCCAGTGATGTGGGGTACTTCTGTGTGCTGTGAGATCCAGTGATGTGGGGTACTTCTGTGTGCTGTGAGATCCAGTGGTGTGGGGTACTTCTGTATGCTGTGAGATCCAGTGATGTGGGGTACTGCTGTGTGCTGTGAGATCCAGTGGTGTGGGGTACTTCTGTGTGCTGTGAGATCCAGTGATGTGGGGTACTGCTGTGTGCTGTGAGATCCAGTGGTGTGGGGTACTTCTGTGTGCTGTGAGATCCAGTGGTGTGGGGTACTTCTGTGTGCTGTGAGATCCAGTGATGTGGGGTACTGCTGTGTGCTGTGAGATCCAGTGGTGTGGGGTACTTCTGTGTGCTGTGAGATCCAGTGATGTGGGGTACTGCTGTGTGCTGTGAGATCCAGTGGTGTGGGGTACTTCTGTGTGCTGTGAGATCCAGTGGTGTGGGGTACTGCTGTATGCTGTGAGTTCCAGTGGTGTGGGGTACTTCTGAGTGCTGTGAGATCCAGTGATGTGGGGTACTTCTGTGTGCTGTGAGATCCAGTGATGTGGGGTACTTCTGTGTGCTGTGAGATCCAGTGGTGTGGGGTACTTCTGTATGCTGTGAGATCCAGTGATGTGGGGTACTGCTGTGTGCTGTGAGATCCAGTGGTGTGGGGTACTTCTGTGTGCTGTGAGATCCAGTGATGTGGGGTACTTCTGTATGCTGTGATATCCAGTGGTGTGGGGTACTTCTGTATGCTGTGAGATCCATTGGTGTGGGGTACTTCTGTGTGCTGTGAGATCCAGTGATGTGGGGTACTTCTGTGTGCTGTGAGATCCAGTGATGTGGGGTACTTCTGTGTGCTGTGAGATCCAGTGGTGTGGGGTACTTCTGTATGCTGTGAGATCCAGTGATGTGGGGTACTGCTGTGTGCTGTGAGATCCAGTGGTGTGGGGTACTTCTGTGTGCTGTGAGATCCAGTGATGTGGGGTACTGCTGTGTGCTGGGAGATCCAGTGGTGTGGGGTACTTCCTTGTACTGTGAGATCCAGTGATGTGGGGCACTTCTGTGTGCTGTGAGATCCAGTGGCATGGGGTACTTCTGTGTGCTGTGAGATCCAGTGATGTGGGGCACTTCTGTGTGCTGTGAGATCGAGTGGTGTGGGGTACTTCTGTGTGCTGTGAGATCCAGTGATGTGGGGCACTTCTGTGTGCTGTGAGATCCAGTGGTGTGGGGTACTTCTGTGTGCTGTGAGATCCAGTGATGTGGGGCACTTCTGTGTGCTGTGAGATCGAGTGGTGTGGGGTACTTCTGTGTGCTGTGAGATCCAGTGGTGTGGGGTACTTCTGTGTGCTGTGAGATCCAGTGATGTGGGGTACTGCTGTATGCTGTGAGATCCAGTGATGTGGGGTACTTCTGTATGCTGTGAGATCCAGTGATGTGGGGTACTTCTGTGTGCTGTGAGATCCAGTGATGTGGGGTACTGCTGTGTGCTGTGAGATCCAGTGGTGTGGGGTACTTCTGTGTGCTGTGAGATCCAGTGGTGTGGGGTACTTCTGTGTGCTGTGAGATCCAGTGGTGTGGCGCACCTGATATTTCCAGCATGCACTGGGGTAAAGGATACACCCCATCTTCAGAGAGCTTTTTGGGGACAGGGATTTGTACATGATACAAATATATAGGTACACTTTAGGATCATGCTCCAAGGCAATGGCATATATATATATATATATATATATATATATAGTCATCAAATGTGTAGCACTCACACACACACACACACACACACACTCACACTCACACATACATGTATACATGCCGTTCCTAACCCCTACCACCATGTCTGTGTCCCGTCTTCAACCCTGAGTCCCAGGGGTCCTGGCTGGCTCACGTTGTGTGCCTGGGCAACCCAGGGACCCCCTTCTCCAAGCCTTCCCCTGGCTCAGGGTGTGCTCACTTGTGCAGAGGGAAACTGGCTGGCTACAGTCCACCCTGCTCACCTAGGAGCTACAGAGGTGAAAGGAACCTCCGGACTTGTTCTTTTGAAGGCCATGTATCTCTATAACCTGAATGAAAGGTCACCGCCTCTTGTGTTTAAAGGAAAAGAAATTTTATGAATGGAAATTAAGAATTCCCCATTCTTAGCCAGACAGAAGAGAGAACCCCATTGTCCACTGTGTGCATGATTACAAGTAATTTCTGTTTCCCTGGCCTTAGAATAACAGGAGGGTCAAAATGTACTTGTATATTTGTGGCTCTGTCAAGGGGAGCCAGCCTCAAGAAGTGGGTGCACTTTGCATGCCAGCCTGCTCCTCCCACGACGAGACTGAGGCAGAGGCCGCACAGACCCGTCCGCAGAGGGGGCCGTGGAGGTGGCGGTGTGTAGTCACTGCGGACACAGTGCTGTAGCCACTCCGAGGCTGGGAGCAGTGCTCAGAAAGCCATGCTGGGGGCAGCCTCCTCCTCAGACGCCTTGCCACTGTCCAGCCCTCAGTCTGAGCCGTGCCTGCTGCGACAGGAAGGGAGAACTTCCTCCAGGCTGCCTGCCGGCCCAGTTTTTTTTTTTTTAAACAGTAAATGAGCACAATTTATATTTAATTTGAATCTGCACAGTAACAAATATATCACAACTCTTTCCCGCAACCATTATTTTTTATTAATTACGGATGTACTTAGCATGGACACATTGTGTGTTGGCACCATCCTTTCCCTCACCCCTGCCCCCATTCTGCTGGGGCTCTGCTCGTGGGGTTGCAGGTTTTCCCCATGGATATGAGCAAGTCACTGTCCAGGAGGAGCTCCTGGGATCCAGACTTGGACCCCACGGGTCTTGCTAGTGCCTTTGGCCTTGGGGTGGGGGGGGGTCATCTTTTCAAAGAAGGCACTGGCATACCTAAACTCTGAGACATCAGGGGTGTTTTGACCAGTGGGAAACGAGGCTTAGTTTCCTCTCTGTCAAGCAGAACCCCTACATACACCCAGGAGGAACCCCAGTGTCTTGTCATTTTATAGTCCTGCACCAACGTGTCTGGTGCTAGGTATTCTGAGGGTCAACCTGTGTGCAGAGTACATATTTCGAAACGCAAAACTTTGGTAATACTTTTTAATCTGGAAAACGATCCACGGACTTTTCCCATCAGCCACCAGCAAGGAGCCAGGGAGATATGTCTGCCCTCTTTCTCTTGCAGGAAGCCTATGTGATGGCCAGTGTGGACAATCCTCATGTGTGCCGCCTCCTGGGCATCTGCCTGACCTCCACCGTCCAGCTCATCACGCAGCTCATGCCCTTCGGCTGCCTCCTGGACTACGTCCGCGAGCACAAGGACAACATCGGCTCCCAGTACCTCCTCAACTGGTGTGTGCAGATTGCGAAGGTAACCACGGGGAGCCCGTCCCACGCGAGTGCGCGGAGCGGGCGGCCGGCTGAGAAAAGCAAAGGCCTGTGGCTTCCCGGGCTGGGCGCTGGTCTTTCAGGAGTGATGTCGATCATTACTGAGAGTCAGAGGGAAGCAGCCCGGGAGACGTAAGGAGAACAGAAAGATGAGCCACTTCCATCCTGGGTGATGGGCTTTGCAGAAAGGATGTACGTGTGTATGCGCATATACATGTATATGTGTGTATGCATGCATCATATGTGCGGGGTGCACGTATGTACACGTGAGTGGGTGCATGTGTGTATAGGTACGCACATGCATGTAGATGCAAGAGTCACTCTCCACCTTACTTGTTCAGACAGAATCTCCCACTAAAGCTGGAGCTCACCTACTGGGCTAGACAAGCTAGCCAGCAAGCAGGCTCCAGGCATCCAGCTGCTGTATAGGTGTTCTATGGGATCTGAGCTCAGACGCTCAGACTCACATGGCAAGAGTTTTACTAACTGAGCCATTTCTCCGACCCTGTTTTGCTTTACCTTAGATTAACTTGGATTGATTGGTTTGTGCGCTGAACCTGCCCTGAGCAGATGCCCATCTGCCTGCGTGGTAGAAATGCGGCCACTCCGTGTGAACAGTTTCCTCTTTATCGGGTGCTCAGTGTAGTTTGATGTTCTCGCTTCTCTGCTTCTTTCTGGTGAATACTGTGGTGACCTGTGGTGCAGAAGGGTGGCTTTCCCCAGTCAGGACTTGATAGCAAGGTTAGAAAAACCGGTCCTGATGAGCATAAGGAGGCTGGTGGAGGTGAGCAAGCTCTGTAAGGTGGGGCTTATTCAGTGTACCCCCAACACAGGCCCACTCTAGATCCAGGGGGCTGAGAGAGCATAAAGTGGCCCCCACAAAGCCACTGGCACGGGGTTAGGAGACCAGGTATTTAACTGCTCAGAAGTTTCCAAAGGACTTACCTTTCACCTCAGATCTTTCTTGTCTCGATCCCACATCAGGTTTTTGGCAAATCCCACATTTGTTTTCTTGCTAAATTTGAATTCTTTTCCCAAGAACGAACATACATTGTACATGGCTGAAGTTAGGAATTTGTGAGCAGGCCCTTGTCTCTGAGTGTCATTGTCCCCTCCCCGTCAGGCAGTGAGGTAAGTTCTTGAGGAATGTTCGAGGAAAGGCAGGAAGCAGTGGGCCCCCACACTAGCCCATTTCTCACTTCATACAGGTCGTGGTCGTGCGGCAATTTACGTTGACATGTATGACAGCTGCGTGCTGAGCTGTCCCCACCCAGCTCTAGGGAGAGGTGTGCCTGTGACAGCGCGTGACCAGCTCTTCCTGGAGCATGGCAGAGCGCGGGGCCGGCTCTTCCCACACCTGAGGCTCTGGACCGTGCTGCAGAAGCGCAGGTCTCTGCCTGGACCAGCCAGGCAGCAGCATATCTCTCACTGTGCCTTCACTGTCTGGAGGTGATCGTGAAGCCACAGCCCAGGAGATTCCCAGCGCTCTGGGAAGTAGGAACCACTCGTTTCTTTCCAGCGAAGATGGCCATGTGTTTTGGCTGGTCTTGACTCTGCACACAGCACAGAGAAGTCCATCAATTTTATCATTAGAGAACAGTCCCATAGCAGGGTGAGTTCCAGTTGCTGTGGTGTCTTGTAGTTATGAAATGCTGGTGAATTGTATGAGTTTCCCAGAACTACCATGACGAAATATCGCAAACTTGTTCTGTCATAGGTCTAGAGGCCAGAAGTCCAAGATCAAGGTGTCAGGGGACACTGTTTCTTCAGAGGCCCCTTGCTTACCTCTGCCAGCCTCTAGGGCCCACTCCAACACCACTGCTCCTTAACTTGTGTCCAGATACTCATCCTCTCTCACACACAGAAGTACCAGTGGACTTGGAATTCCTGAGACAGCAGATTTTAAATATCCTCACCACAAAAGATGAGATAATAGATATGCTAATTAGCTTTATTTCATCATTCTACCATAAGTTCAAACATCAAGTTGTACCCCATAAATACATGCAAAAAAAAGAGAGATACTACTCATTTAGGACCCATTCTAAACCTAGAACGATTTACCTCAACATCTTTACATAATTAAATTTGCAAAACCCCATTTCCAACTACAGTCATATTCCATAATCTTATGAGACACTATTCAACCCACTTCCATGGCTAACTTCTGGCTGTCCCAGAGCAGGCTCTACTGCATGTAGAGTGACTTCTGAAGGCTTGCCTGTGTCATTTCTGCAGCCAGGCATTCTCCCTTACCTTTCCTCCCTGACTCCCTGAAGTTAGACACTCGCTTCCCAAACAATCCCTGATGCCTTGTTCGGTTTTCTTCTCAGCATATACTTCTCTCTTGGAAGATAAGGTTTGTTCTTGAGGTTTTGGATAGTTCCAGGGCTACCAGAACTCTGCGAACCTGGGGCCAACCTCTCGTGCATGACTCCTGATACCCACAAAACCAGAGGTGCCCGGAGATTGAGTGTCTTTTCTATAATTATCTCATGTTCCCAGCTCCAGCTCCACATAAGTGATTCTTCTTTGGGGGGTGGTGTAGCTCAGTGGTGGAATACTTGCCTCTCATGTGCAAGGTCCTGGGTACCATCCCTCACATGATGGAGAGATGGCCTTAATCAGATGGAGAAGTTGACATTGTTCGTCTGCCTTGATGGGCAGACTCTCTGTGGGCTTTGCCCAATACAGAATGAATTTGCCACTTTAGGAGACTAAATTCACAGCCTAATTCCAGCATTCATGATCTGGATCCGCTGGGCAAGCTGCTTGGCCCTTTTTAGCTGTAGAACTGCATCTGCAACTGTCTTCGGGGTGTGAGGATGAGAGCGGTGAGCCGTGGGTCTAGCGTACATCTGGCGTGCACTGAATGTTCCTCTCCTCCCTTCCTCTTTCCCATCTGGCTAAGGCTTATAAGCAGTGACCTGAAATGTTTTGATCTAGACCCCCATCTGCTTCTGCTGTCTCAAGGCACCATCTCTTGTCCCACATTTCCCCTCCTCTGTTCATGAGCTTTTTCTTCTCTCTCCTCCCACATTCATATCTGCCTAACTGGCAATGTCTACATAAATGGAACTGTGTGACTTCTAAAACCAGTCTTCTGAAAGGACAATACAAAAAGGATTATTGTGCTGTCTACTCACTACAAGGACTAATTGTTGTGTCATGTAGGCTTCATTCAAGCGTGAATTGCCAAAGTTTGTGAGTTTGACTTTCCAGAGTCTAGTTTTCTACATAATATTATTCACAGTTTTCACTTGTTATTTAAAGCCACTGTTCTGCTGCTATAATTTGCTTAGCTTCATTTTGATTTGAAATTCTTTCATGTTTTGAGCAGTTCAGTCTCTGATAGATCTACTTGTTGATTCACAGGGGAACCTAATGCACCCTATTCAAATATCCACAGTGGTGGAGGGTCTGTCCCTAGAAGGCAAGGAACATAATAGCTGCCCAGGTGGAAGGAGAAAGATTTTGCTCTTGGTTTATTGATAGTTGAGTATTAAACAGTTTTCTTTTTTTTGCAAGTTAAAAGTGAAACTTTCCAGTGGCACTTAGAGGCTGGTGGCTGGTTATAAACTCATCTCCCAATGTTTCAAAGTGTGATCCATTGATTTGCAGAAGTCCTCTCTTGATTCATCCATACATAGACCATCTTCTGGAGTTTTCTGGATATTTTTGGGAGAGCTACTCACTGTTATGCAAGCTCATTGTCCTGGCTGAACTGCAAAGAAAAAAGGAAGAAAGTAGACAGGGACGAATGAATGGAGGAAGGGAGGTATAGAGATGAAATGAGGATGGGATTGGCAGACTGTAAGAAAATTACACTCCCCTACCATATATGGTGAAAGTGGATTCTCTTCTCCACAGCAAAGCCCCGAAGCCCCAGGAGACTGCTTCACAGTCAGCAAATGTGAGCAAAGAAAGCTCCCGAGATGAGCTCACAATCAGCTTTCACTTAGTGACAGCGAGTCCCTTAACAAAATGTGTATACTCTCCTTGGGTACACAAGCCAACTAATAAACCCAAAATACATCACTCGGCAAAACAGATTATGAAATATTATCAGTTCAGCCTGTCACATCTCACCACTGGACTACTCGTAATCCATACAACGCACACTATTGTGAAATTACTATAATTAAAGTAGGGTTTTGATAGTAGTTAGTAGCATTACAATAAATAAAGTGGTTCAGCTGGGAACACATGACAAACTTTGGACAGAAAGCTGTCCTAGTCACGCAGGTTAAGAGCTCACAGAAACTGTGCTTTCACGCAAACATTGGCGTGCTCCGGATACATGAGGCCAGGCCTTTGTAGAATATTCAAGTCAGCTGTCTGGGGCAGAGCTTGTCAGGAAGACAAATTTGTGGACACTGAGCACAGCTCTGTAAGTACCAAACTACACTGAGCTCAGTCTTTAACATAAAATATAATGGGATAAGCTTTTCAAAAAATTCAGTATGAACCATCCATCTTTCAATTACTTTTCAACTATTTGGTACAAGTACATTTAAATGATAGCTCAGGTAGGTATTTGCACTGATTTCACCTTGACAAGAATTACCAGTATACATGTGCTGCTGAAAGCTGTAAAGATGGGCTGAGATATCCTCGGACTTCATGACCAGCCAAGGGGGAAGGGAAGTGACGCCTCTCATCAGATACAGGCAATACATCCCAGACTGCTTATGTGGACTTCTGGGTGTCATGCCATGGAATCCGTGTTGCTGCCTCACACAATCATCCTCTTGGGTCTGTTATGTTACAAGATCCTGAAACCAAGGATAGTACTAAACCCTACATATACTGCTTTCCCTAAAATAATGTTTGACTCATAAGTTAGACATAGTGAAATATTAACAACAATAGCAGAATAATTGTAACACATACTACAATAAAAGTTGTATGAATATGTATTATCAAAATATAGATCTCCCCCTTTGTCTGCAACTTTGCTTTCTGTAGTTTTAAGTCTCCACAATTTAAAACGTATGAATCAAGTATCTCTGGAACTCAGAGTTAATATTTTAGATTATAGTTGACCCTGACACTAAAACTAAGAAAGGGAAAGTGCTATAAAGGAGCTTCTGTAGTGAACTTGCATCATGGAAGAGCATTGGGGACATGAGAGCATGGATGTTTACATACGTGTAGTCAAGGAGAGGCCCTGGCTTGCTTCATGTTTCGTCAAACATGCAGCTTCCTACCTAGGTGCCGTGGAATCTGCTCACAGCTCCTCTAGGTGCGGTGTGCTCCTGTCGCAGGATTCCAGCGCAGCCCTACCTCAGCAGCCGGCTGACTGCGCACGCCCCTAGCTGGGGAGACGGTTCCACCTCTGCAGCCCCTGCTCCCAGCTGGAGTGGGCCGCACAGGAGCACTTACATGAGTCCATTTACCGCCAAAGCAGACGCCTCATAACCACCTGTGCAACATGGCAGGCCAAAAGGGAAAACTACTGATACCAGGGCCAGATTTATCTGATTTCAATATTCTTTTAAATGTATCCTTTCATTCCACAAAGGATTATAGCTACATTTAAATAGCCGATATAATGCTCAGTGTACAGTATAAAAGCATATACATATATATATATATATATATATATATATATATATATATATATATAGTCAGCAACCTCAAGATATTGTTTTGTTTGTTTGTTTTTCAAGGTAGGGTTTCACTCTAGGCCAGGCTGACCTGTAGTCTCAGGGTGGCCTCAAACTCACAGCAATTCTCCTACCTTTGCCTCCCAAGTGCTGGGATTAAAGGCATGCACCACCACGCCCGGCTACCTTTAGATATTTTACTGAGTGATTTCCTGGGCACTGTTGTGTTAATGTTAACCATCGTGTGACAAATACAAAAGTAAGATAAAGTTTATCTACCCAAATTTGCCAACAAGTGAAGTAACTGGATCCACACAAAGCCTAAAGTGTAGCAGAAAGTAAAGTGAGTCAGAGCAGGAGAGTTGAGGGCAAAAAGGACTGACCATCCCAGGTGCCACTGTACCAGTTACAGTGAGGACCAGCTCAGTGAAAAAAAAAAAAAGGTCTTGACCCTTCTACCAAGCACCAAGAGCTTGGCCAGTCCTGGGGACATGGTTATGGCAAAGTAGATCAAGTAGAAAGGACAAGTTTGGCATTTAGGAGGCAGTGGTGTCAGACAGTCACCAGTACCTGCAGAGGATCCTCTGCTGGGCACCATTAATGCTCTGACGAGCCCATAGTACGGGTAGGGAAACTGAGTCATTAACCTACCAAAGTCTGAAGCCAGCCAGTGGCAGAATGAGGAGAGGCTCCCAGCCAGCACCACACAGACATGCGCATGCACCCTGCATCTCCGCCTGGCAGCAAGGACTTCTAACACACTCCTGCCCCTTCTGTGGGCAGAGGCTCAGTGGAGGGTAAACCAGGCTGTTGACTTTTGTCCACCAAAACGGTCTCCCAGCCCCCGACATCTTTCTGTCTGCAACGTCATGGCTAATAATCCCATGCTTACCCAGGATTTTCCAAATAGTGGTCTATAAAATAGAACAGAAATGAATGCTGCTCCAACCTCTCTGAACTCTGCCCAAGACATGTGGGATGCACAACCCTTGGGAAATCAGTCTTTAAGGGTCACACCCCAGCCTCAGCCCTGTCTTGTTCTACAGGGTATTACGCCACAAAGACCTTTCATATCCCTGTGAAGCACACCACTGGGCAGGCTCTTGTAAGCTGAAGAACCAGGATGGCTCCTCAAATTCCCTTTTAACCCCAGTCTTTCAAAGTTCATCTAGCTACCCTGCAACAATTAACGAAAACAAATGTGTTAAATTCAATCAAACCGAGCAGAATCAGAGAAGGCACTTCCTGAGAGACCCCCCCCCCCTCAATGGGGCCAGGGCTGACATTACTTCCTGTGGGTGTCTGTTTAAATTCTGAGAGCTCATGTGTAATATCACTGCTCTTATCTTCAGTGTCTGGTTAAAGTGTAACCCTGCTGGGTTCTGAGATGGCCTTTCAAGCCGCCTTGACAGTGTGGGCCAGAGACCCGTGAGTCGTTTTATCAGTGTTCAAAGAGGGTCTAATCTTTTTGTCCCCACATGACCTCTGATTGAAGATCTTCAGTTGATGAGCCTTGTGCTGCTGAGCGTGGACACAGCACGTCCCGGGCTTTCCCGGGCCTTCTCTGAGGCCTGCGCTGCCCAGGTCAGCCCGGGCTGGCGGCCTGGAGCGGCTGGGTCAGACCTTCCTGGGATTTACCAGGCCCACACGATGGCAGCGCTCTCTTGGTTCACTGCCAAGGCGCTGGCTTTTTGTTGCTGTTTTGGTTTTGGTAACACAAGCAGCCTTGGCCGGGGAGGCCACCGCAGGGGACCTTAGGCCCCGTGGCAACGTGGGGACTGAGGCGTTATCGGCAAAGCAGCCGGCTGCAGCCCCGAACTCCCCGTGCCTCGAACAAGGAGTCTCCGCGGGCACCAGACAGCAGAGGCTTCTACGCGGGGTACTAGGGCGGCCAACACACCGCCAGTGAGACGTTGCCATCATTCATCCATTATGTCAGTCGCTAATTTTTCCTCAAAGGGTCAAAATGTGCCAGACTCTCTGTGAAGCACTTTCCGCGTTGTCCCTAGGCTACTCACAATGTAGCCAAGTGCGTCCTTGAACTGATGTTCTTGTCTCCACCTCCCAAGTGCCAGGATTATGGGCATATGCCACCACACCCGGCTGTTAAACATTCGAAGAGACTAAATGAAAGCTACTGCTGGTAGTTACATGGACTCAGAAATGCCCTTGAAGTCCTCCCTGTGAGCTTAGTGAACAGATAAAACCAGAAATCTTAAATAAAGGCAGGGGAAGAGAGGGAGAATATAACTGGTTCTCTGCATAGGGACTAATGTGTGACATGTCACTTTATTTTTCTAATCTTTTCTAATATTTTATTTATTTATTTGAGAGAGAAAGAGGCAGAAAGAGAGAGAGAGAGAAGGACACACCAGGCCCTCCAGCCACTGCAAATGAACTCTAGACCCATGCGCCACCTTGTGCATCTGGATTTGTGTGGGTCCTGGGGACTCAAACCTGGGTCCTTCGCCTTTGCATGCAAGCGCCCTAACCAGTAAGCCGTCTCTCCAGCCTAACTTGTCACTTTAGATCTATACAGCACACACATACTTCTGTGTTCCCACAGAGGAAGAGAAATAAAACACATGTAGAGAAGAAAAAGAGGAATCAAGGAAAATAGAGGGAAGACTGGGGGTGGAGGAGTGAGGGAACAGACCAGTGAGGTAACACAGCCTGGAATGTTGGGGCTGGGTCCACCCAGGCAGGACGCCAAGCGTATCTCCCTTTTAAGACTTCATCATATTTTAAGTGAAGTCCTTTCTCTGTTACTATAAGAACAGAGCACGGTGAGGGTTCCATAAATCAAAGGGTAGGCTGGAGCTGAGGAAGGAGGCAACCTTTGAAGAGCAGTTATAGGAAGAGAAACAGGGAGAGAAAAGCCCTGTTTGAAAGTGTTTATTCGGTTTCTGCCTCTTCCCGCTCCTTCCACCTCACATTCCTTAATGACCGTAACCTGGAAATGCTATTTCAGAGAACCTCATAGTTTCCCCTCGAGTAGACATGAGTCTTGATGGTGCTTGTTTTCAGCACACTGGAAATCTCTGGGAGAGAAATATTTAAATTGAGCAGCTTTTTTTTTTCTTTTTTTTTTTTTTTTCGAGGTAGGGTCTCACTCTAGCTCAAGCTGACCTGAAATTCACTATGTAGTCTCAGGGTGGCCTCAAACTCACGGCGATCCTCCTACCTCTGCCTCCCAAGTGCTGGGATTAAAGGTGTGCGCCACCACGCCCAGCTTTGAGCAGCATTTTTTGAAGAGTAAGTTAAGAAAGACTTATTTTACTAAAGTAAAGTAGGAGGCTCCCAAGTTGAGGGGCATCTCAGGCAGGTATGGAAAGAGGGAAGGGAGTAGTTCATGTGCAGCAGGGACACGGAAAGCAATTGCTTTTTTTTCTTTTTCTAAGAGAAGAAAAATATGAATGCTTTCAAATATAATATCTAAAGATGTATATTCTGATAGCATCCTTGTAGGAATCTATTTTTATAGGATGGCTGGCTTGTTTTGCCCTAGAATAAAAGTTAGTTTCACTCTAATAGATCAAACCCACTAATGATTTTCCTGTAACATGTGTGCAAAGAGAAGCAGACAGCTTGCCAGGAAAGAGGGGCCACTGCCCTTGTTCACGGGACCCTGCGCAGGAGGACTGAGGTGCTCGTGCCTCTACCTGGACAAAAACACTACGGGAAAGAAAAGCTTTAGACCACTCGTTTGCCCTGGAGCCCTGGGCCAGCTGGGCGCTGGGGAATTGCTAAGTGTCAGCCGGCCAGAAGGCTGCCCGTGAGACCCACTCTCCTAGCTAGAGAAGAGAGGCGTGTTTGCAAAGGGAAGGCGGTGTGGGGAAAAAAGACCATGATCCCCTCCTGTGCTGCTGCTGACCATACCTAGCCTGCCCAGGGCAAGGTGTTGCTCCCAAGCTCCTGTCAGTGGACTGCACCTGGGCAAGACCCAAGGGAGCTCAGCTCTGCTGGTTGAGCAGGCACCAACAAAGAGGAAAGGCCAAAATTGACCCTGCCCGTCAGCCATTGGGGAGGGGACAAGGACCACAGAAGGCTTTGGGTGATGACAGTGGCTGGGGGTAACACTTCTAAGAGCTCACTGTGTGTCCAGCACCATATCTTAATCTTGCTATAGTGATTTCAATTGCAGCAGCGTCTTGGAGGCAGTTGGGAGGTAGTGAAGGATGACACCTTATAAAGCCACTTTCGGGGCTGGAGTGATGGCTTAGTGGTCAAAGCGTTTGCCTGCAAAGCCAAAGGACCCAGGTTCAATTCCCCAGGACCCACATTAGCCAGATGCATAAGATGGCACATGCGTCTGGAATTCATTTGCAGTGGCTAGAGGCCCTGGTGTGCCCATTCTCTCTCTCTCTCTCTCTCTCTCTCTCTCTCTCTCTCTCTCTCTCTCTCATAAATAAAAATATTTTTTAAAAAGCTATTTTCAATGTCCATGTGGTTTCAGTTCAAAAACTACCAGGAAGTAAAATTGGGCAAACCCCTCTTTACTAGGGCAGTGAGTCACGTCAGACAGCCCAGGAAACATGACAGGAGCGTCCCTTCAGTCTGCCGAGAAGCACTGCTTTGCCTGTCTGGTGAGGCTGGCACCGTTAGCTCCCCGTTGAAAGTGCACGCGGGGACACCCCGCAGCACCAGAACCAGCAGCACGCTGTCCCTGGCCGTGGGGTCTTGCTCGCACAGTGGCCTCTTCTACTTGTGACTTGAGGCTCTGGATAGAGAAAAATGATCGATCCTTAGCTAGTTCTAACCCCCTGCAGCAGCCTGGCCATTCTTTCCACAGTACTGATGTTTGCCGACTGCACGTCACGGTGTCCATCAAGCAAAGTCAGAGGGCAGCTGAGCACGGGCTCAGAGCGTCATGTGGACTTGACGTCGTGTTCACGTGCGTGGGCACCGTCTTTCCATGACGTGGAGCTCCCAGGTGTGATTCACTCCCTTACCACACCCGTTTCAGGGCATGAACTACCTGGAAGACCGGCGCTTGGTGCACCGTGACCTGGCCGCCAGGAATGTGCTGGTGAAGACACCCCAGCATGTCAAGATCACAGATTTTGGGCTGGCCAAGCTGCTTGGTGCCGAGGAGAAGGAATACCACGCAGAAGGAGGGAAAGTAAGAACCTGCCTCGTGCATCAGCTGATGGGGGACGCTTTTAGAACATTCTGTGTGAGGTCCCAGAGGATGCCAGCAGCACCTGGGTCTAGCCAAGGTCTTCCTCTCTGGGAAGGGCTGTTTGTCAGGAGAGGGAGGCAGTGAAGAGGGAGACGTGGTCAGAAAGTAGGACACTCAGCTCCCATCTCCAAAGGTTCTACACCCCCCTCCAAAACATAAACACCCCCCAAAAGACCAGCTAACTCGGTGGCAAGTACTAGTGAGACTGCCCCAGATATACAAAATGCAGCCTGGGTCGTTCTGCGAGCTGCTGCGTGTGTCTGGAACTCAGGCCAGGGGGCAGCGTGGGCACGGGCTATCTTCTCTCGGTTTGGCTTGAGGTGCCTTCGGAACCCTGCCACAGGCAGCGAGGGACGCACAGGCCCGCCAGTCCCTCCAGATGCCCCTCACACACATACCCGGCCGCACCCCCACTGAGTGTCACACTTGACTCAAACCAGCCTTCAGCCTCATGACCTTGGTCCCTGAAAACACTCCCAAATGCTCAGGGTGGTAGAGTACCACCAGGGCCCCAGAAGAGTCTGAGCCGCAGCATTCAGAAAGTAGCTCTGGGTCTGCCGGGGCTGCCCTGTCCTCTGGTGTATTTTAAATCTCCACACAGGTGGAAATGAACCCAAAGCCTGTCAGGAAAAATCACTTTGCTCCCCGAGTTAGTCGCTTGTAATTTCTCCTAGAGTGATTTAACTTTTGTCAACAGCTGAGAGCTAATGGCTGTCTTACTGCTTTGTCACTCACCGCCCCAAGGTGCCGATCAAGTGGATGGCCTTGGAGTCAATTTTACACCGAATTTATACACACCAAAGTGACGTCTGGAGCTACGGTGAGTCAGAATCTTAATGCTAATGAATTAGGACTCAGGCGAAACAGGCTCTTATTACTTGTTAATTGGCATTATATGCTCTGACATGCATGGGTTCCCTTTGAAGATGATGACTTATAACAGTGTTACAGTTCCTGTCTATCGAGTAGACTGAGAGAAACTGACAAAGGAACTGGAGCTTAGCTACCACGTGACATGTCACGACAGACCACCCTGAACCCAGGCCCCACGGAGGGGCCGTGGTGAGGAAGGGGAGTGGGGCTCAGGAGATGCCTCTGCTTGCAGAGGTCACACAAATACAGTCCCTCACTGTGAACTCGAAGGGAACCAGAAGACAGCAAACGGGGTTCCCGCGGAAGCACTGGCTGGAGAGAGGTGAGGTGTCTTGACACGCAGCTCCCAGGGCTGTTGTCTCATGTGACAGGTGTGTGGCTACTCTCTGTGCATCAGAAAATGAGCTGGCAAGAGTGTTCCACAGGATAGCTTTGGGGAGAAAATAAAAACAAGAAAATACTTACCACTTCCTGCTCTAGAAAGGGCCCTCTTACCAGGGCCTGATTCCTCTGAATCCCAGCACAGCCGTGCCCAGCTCTGTGCTCCATCTTTCAGGAAGTGGCCCTCTGTCTCCAAGCCTGCCTCTCATGCTCTTGCCTTGTACTGTGGCCTCACCTGGCATATGGCTTTGTCTGCTGTGCCAAGCACAGTTACCCAGGTGACCACACTTGGTCCTTGAATTTCACCCAGCAGTCCCTGAAGACGCTGGGAAACACTGTCAAGACAAAACAGCTCTCACAGGGCTGGCGAGATGGCTCCGTGGAAGACAGCACTCACTGCTCAAGCTGGAGTGCCTGAGTTTGATCCTCAGACTGCACTTAAGAAGCCAGAAGCCGTGGGGCACTTCTGTGATCCCAGCACACTGACTGCTAGATGGCAGGATGGGGGGGGGGGCGGAGACAGACTCCCCTAGAAGCTCATGGCTAGCGCAGCCAAGAACCACAAAGCGAGAATCCAAAAGGAGATAAAGCAGGCATCCAATGAGGTGGGCAGGCGGCAAAGAGCAGCACAGAAGTTCTCTTCTGACCTCCACGTTCCTGCACTAACACACTAACACACACTCATGTGCATGCAAGCACAACGCAAGTAAATAGTAATATAAGTAAGTAAATAAAGCGGCTTTCACTTTAAAGAGAATAAGAGATTGTTTTTTGTGTGTGCCAAATATGAATGATCACAGCCGAAAAACATGGATTCAGGTTGCCAAAAATAATGTTCCATGTTCTACCATGGAAGTGCTTACATCAGATTTTATTAGTTATAGAACAAATAAAGTCATAAATCAAAGCATTGACCAACTATTTTGGTGAGGACCACAAGTAGGCAGGTTATAGCAGAGGGATGAAAACTTGGCTGCAAGGCTCAAATGCCATCTGCTGACATTCTTAGCTCCTGGATTCGAGGGAAGGAGTAAGATGGAGATCTGTTAGGAATATATTTCGAAGGTTTTACCTGATAGTTAAAAGAATATGGGCCTGTGTTGCAGTCAGGTTCACATTGCTGGAGGAAAGCACCCAACCAAGAGCAGCTTTGGGGGGAAAAAAAAGAGGGGGGTTATTTTGGCTTACAGACTTGAGGGGAAGCTCCATGGTGGCAGGGGAAAATGATGGCATGAGCAGAGGGTGGGCATTACCCCCTGGCCAACCTCAGATGGGCAACAGGAACAGGAGAGTGTGCCAAACACTGGCAAGGGGAAACTTGCTATAACACCCAGTAGCCCGCCCCCAACAATACACTGCCTCCAGGAGGTGTTAGTTCCCAAATCTCCATCAGCCAACAGCCTAGCATTCTGAACACCTCGGTGTATGGGGGACACCTGGGTCAAAGCCCCACAGCCGGGCACTGGCTCGGTTGGTAGAGTGCTCGCTGCTCAAACATGCGGTCCGGGTTCAGCTTCCCAACCAGGCATGGTGGCACATGCCTATGATCCCAATGCCAAGGAGACAGACACAGGAGGGTCCCCAGGCTTTGCTGGCTAGCTTATCTAGACAGTTGGTGAGCTCTGGGCTTGAGCAAGAGACCTGTCAAAAACCAAGGTGGAGATTAGTTGAGAAAATACTGACTTCTGGCCTCTTCCCACATGTGTACACACATGCATGACCCCCCCACACACACACACACGTGTGTCCAACAGGCTTATCAACATAGATTACACACATAGACAAACATCATAAAAAAAGGAAGAAACCAGGAGTAGGCCATGAATGGCTATGACAGGGATTTAAAATGGCCCAAGACAATTTAGCTCTGCAAGTGCAGCCCTCTAACTCTGCAGTCACGAGGTGAGCCAGTCACTCAGCCTTGCAGACTCTACAACATATGTGTAGCTTCAGGAGGGGTGGAATGGGACACCTCCACTGACCACATCTTACATCCTACTTTTATCTATAAATGGCCAGTGGGAATTTTATTACTCTTTATTTATTTATGAATTGAGAACTTCACTGTGAATACATTGCACGTTGGTCATACTCCCATTGGAGCGTGTTCAGTGTCCTCCACCCTCCTGTCTCACTCAGGGCCCTCCTCGGTGGGGTTATCGGCGTTCACTGTGGGGTCGTGAATGCACCCGTCAGTTTTGGTGGGGAGACAGTGCATCACAATACACCTTGCCACCTTGTGGCTCCTACATTCTTTCTGTCCTCTCTTCCACAACGATCCCCGATGCTTGCAGGGTGTGTTATAAGCCCCTCTGAGTGTTGTGTTCTCAACAGCCTCTCATTTTCTGCTTTCATTCATCTTGAGCCTCCTCAGTGTGTGCTACCATCTCCCTGTGGAGTTCCTTAGACTATCAACAAGAGCCATAATCATATTTAATCCTCCCCTTTCTTTGTAATGTTCGCTAGGCCCCGGGCGGACGTGATAGACGTGTCTTGCCCTCCTGCTCGGCAGTCTGCTCTCTTGTCTTGTCACACTGATGGTTCTTGGCTCTCCTGGTATTCTCTGGCATCTCTAAAAAGCAGATTATTTAAACAAGGGTGAGAGCAGCTGGATCAAAGGGGATAAACATAGACGCTTAGAAGATATTTTGATGGGCATAGCCTCTCCTTTCAAACAAAGAACAGTGGGAGCTTCCCTCTAGGGTCTATGACTTTCCAAGGCACAGGCTTCTGACTTGGTCCTCAGCACCGTGTAGGAGTCCCCTCCCACTGACCGCACTTCCTGACCAACCAAAGAGCAGTTGATTGACTCCACAACCTGTGGGCCCCCATTGCGTAGGTGTGTGCCTCTTGCCGCGCTGGGTGATCCTGTAGCTTGCATGGCCCACCGCTTGTTCACGTTGTGGGTGAACGTTATCTTCCGGCTCCTCTCACAGCACGAGGGGAGCTGGCTCCCTACTCAGTTCCAGCCTCATCGCCCAGTGTCCTGTGACCACAGCCTGGGCTATTTCAGCAATAGGTTCTTACCATTTGGATCTGGCGGGTGACCAAGTACTTTGGCAATGGCCTGCATTATTTGGGGGACCTCGGGGACCTCTTTGACCAACAGCTCACTGTTGGGGGGTAACCCAGTTCTGGCACTGGAATTTATCAACAAGAGCCTATGGTTTTAGGGTAAAGCTTTACCCTACTGGATGCTTCTACCAAACTATTTCCACACCCCGCTCTGTTGTTAAGAATTATATCTTTTTTAATGGTTTTTGAAGGTAGGGTCTCACTCTGGTCCAGGCTGGCCTGGAATTCACTATGTAGTCTCAGGGTGGCCTTGAACTCTCGGCGATGCTCCTACCTCTGCCTCCTGAGTGCTGGGATTAAAGGCGTGTGCCACCACACCCGGCTAAGAATTGTATCTTGTAATTAGGTAACTAAGAGGAAGGCTTCTATAAAAAGAGAGACAAAGTAGTCCAGTTACAGTCCACCACTCACTGGACTCACTGTCCCTCTCTCACCATTTGTTTCAAACCTTAAAAAAAAAAGAAATGCCTTTCTACCATACTCAGTGTGCATGTCTAAAACCCTAATGAAATAGGAGTGGATTTTCTTCATCTTGAAGAGATATTTTCTTCGTTATGTCCGTACTGACTATTGGTGAAAGAAACGTGGGTGCGTATTTTTGCTCTTAGACCACTGCTTCCCTGTACTTTTTGGTCTGCATTTGTGGCATTCACCTTCTCGTTGCTGGTATAAAACACCCGACCAAAAGCAGCTGATGGGTGGAAAGTTTTTACTTTGGCTGATGGTCTCCAGGGGAAGCTCCCTGCTGGCAGGGAAAGCATGACATGTGCCGAGGCTGCACACAGCACCTCCTTGCCACAAAAGATGGAAACAGCGTGAGCCAACCTCTGCCAAGAGGGAGCTGGCTATAACACCCCTAAGGTCGCCCCAAACAAACACCCCCTCCAGCAAGGCTGCACCTCCCAAATTGCCATGGGCTGGAGACCAAGCTTTCCAACGACATTAGTTTATGAGGGATGCCTAATTCAAACCACCACAGCATTCAGGTATTAAGTCCGATGATTCGGTGTTGAAATGGCCTCTGGGAAACTCAAGCAGGTCTACGGTACAGTTTGAATCACCTTTTAGCCTTTATCCAAATACTTGGGACCACTTGGAGTTTTTCAAGTTTTGAAATACTTCTGTAGACTTCACTCATTGGACAACCCATATCCAAAACTCCAAAATGCTTTAAACTCTTTGAACACTATGTTAGCACTCAAAATGATTCAGGTTTCAGACAGAGCACTTGGGATTTCGAGTTTTGGAATTGGATGCTCAACCTACAGTATGAATCTAGAGGTGAAGCCTAGAGGGAAAGGGGGGTGTCAGATCAACTGGGATGAGGAAGCTGCCAGAGTTCTGTGGCCGTGGCCCTCCCTCAGTAACTTGAGGCCCAAGGCTTGCTCCCACAGTGGTAACATCTGTCAGTAAGACAGTGCACTTCACCATCCCAGATGGGAATATCAGGATTCAAGAAATGCACAAGTTCCCTAAAGCATTTGCACATTTTTAGAGCAGAAAAACTCATAGAAGGAGGCAGAGATGGGGTACCATGAGAACTCAGAGCTGAAACAGATTCTGAGAATCTGAAAGTACATAGATTCCAAATTCACCATTGGTTCCATTCATCACAGTTGACTTTGAAATAGAAAAATATCATATTTTATGTTGTTCAAAAGGCATATAGCCTTTTGAAATACTTTTTTTATTATTTAAAAATGTACAGGGCTAGAGAGATGGCTTAGAGGTTCAAGTGCTTGCCTGCAAATCAAAGGATACAGATTCAATTCCCCAAGACCCACGTAAGCCAGATGTGCAAGGAGGCACCATAGCTGGAGGCCCTGGCACTCCTAGTATATCTCTCTCTCTCCTCTGCCTATTTCTCTCTCTTAAATAAATAAATAAATAAATATTTACAAAAAATAAAACTGCTACTTAAAAATGTACAGTTTACAATTTGTTCAGAATCTCCATCTCACTGCCAAAAGGAAATGTGTTTGGGGAAGATGTGTGAGTGGGTACAGGCGTTCAGGCTGCATTGGGAGTGTGTACAGGTGATCAGGCTGCATTGGGAGTGGGTACAGGCATTCAGGCTGGACTGGGTGTGGGTACAGGCATTCAGGCTGCATTGGGAGTGGGTACAGGTGATCAGGCTGCATTGGGAGTGGGTACAGGCATTCAGGCTGGATTGGGAGTTGGTACAGGCGTTCAGGCTGGATTGGGAGTGGGTACAGGCGTTCAGGCTGGATTAGGAGTGGGTACAGGCATTCAGGCTGGATTGGGAGTGGGTACAGGTGATCAGGCTGGATTAGGAGTGGGTACAGGTGGTCAGGCTGGATTAGGAGTGGGTACAGGTGATCAGGCTGGATTGGGAGTGAGTACAGGTGATCAGGCTGGATTAGGAGTGGGTACAGGCATTCAGGCTGGATTGGGAATGGGTACAGGTGATCAGGCTGGATTAGGAGTGGGTACAGGTGATCAGGCTGAATTAGGAGTGGGTACAGGTGTTCAGACCGGATTGGGAGTGGGTACATGTGATCAGGCTGGATTGGGAATTGGTACAGGTGATCAGGCTGCATTGGGAGTGGTTACAGGTGTTCAGGCTGGATTGGGGGTGGGTACAGGTGATCAGGCTGGATTAGGAGTGGGTACAGGTGATCAGGCTGGATTGGGAGTGGGTACAGGTGATCAGGCTGCATTAGGAGTGGGTACAGGTGATCAGGCTGGATTGGGAGTGGGTACAGGTGATCAGGCTGCATTAGGAGTGGGTACAGGTGATCAGGCTGCATTAGGAGTGGGTACAGGTAATCAGGCTGGATTGGGAGTGGGTACAGGTGGTCAGGCTGCATTAGGAGTGGGTACAGGTGATCAGGCTGAATTAGGAGTGGGTACAGGTGTTCAGACCGGATTGGGAGTGGGTACATGTGATCAGGCTGGATTGGGAATTGGTACAGGTGATCAGGCTGCATTGGGAGTGGTTACAGGTGTTCAGGCTGGATTGGGGGTGGGTACAGGTGATCAGGCTGGATTAGGAGTGGGTACAGGTGATCAGGCTGGATTGGGAGTGGGTACAGGTGATCAGGCTGCATTAGGAGTGGGTACAGGTGATCAGGCTGGATTGGGAGTGGGTACAGGTGATCAGGCTGCATTAGGAGTGGGTACAGGTGATCAGGCTGGATTGGGAGTGGGTACAGGTGATCAGGCTGCATTGGGATTGGGTACAGGTGTTCTGGCTGGATTGGGAGTAGGTACAGGTGTTCAGGCTGCATTGGGAGTTGGTACAGGTGTTCAGGCTGGATTAGGAGTGGGTACAGGTGATCAGGCTGGATTCGGAGTTGGTACAGGTGTTCAGGCTGCATTGGGAGTGGGTACAGGTGATCAGGCTGGATTGGGAGTGGGTACAGGTGTTCAGGCTGGATTGGAACTGGGTACAGGCATTCAGAGTGCATGTGCACATGGACAGAGGTGCTCAGGGCAGATGTGTGGGTGGACAGTGCTTGTCTCATGGCAGAATCAGGCATGTGCTACTAAAAAAAAAAGTCATTCTGTTGTTTGGACAGATGCTACTAAACTTCAGATTTATTGTTCAGCAACTACATGGGGGGGGCCGCTATGCTAAAAATTTCATGTATCTGACCTTGCTAGATCCTCACAGTCACCGTGTGGGACAAATGCCACTATCCCAGTTGTTAGGCAGGTAAACTGAAGTTTTCAGAAGTCAACATATTGCCCAAAGCTATAGAAACATAGATTTTTAAATACTGAGCAGCAGTATGTAACAATAGTGATTAAAGACCAGGTGTGGTGATTCCCATGCACTCATGAAGCACTTGCTTTCTTTGCTTTGTCTGCTCAGGAGTCACTGTGTGGGAACTGATGACCTTTGGGTCCAAACCTTATGATGGGATCCCTGCAAGCGAGATCTCGTCCACCCTAGAGAAAGGAGAGCGCCTTCCACAGCCACCCATCTGTACCATCGATGTCTACATGATCATGGTCAAGTGTGAGTAACTGGGGCAACCATTCACACCCACGCAGCTGGACCTGGCCACTCAGAATGCCTTGTGCCTGGAAGGGCATTCCATAGTCAAATGCCCAAGGCCTTCTGTTTCCTGCAGAAATATTGTCATGATCTTTAAAACAGGCACACAAGTCCAGAGACATCCAAAACACTCCCTGCAAACATTCTTCTGAGAGTACCCGCTTGACTCACTAGCCATATGATGTGCCATTTGGTCATGTTTGAAAGTAAAGAAACAAAATCAACGTCTTTCACAAGTCATTATGACAAAATAATCTGTTCTCTGAGTTGATCAGTAAAGTGCAGAATTAGTCTACATTTTGAAGTCTGTTACCAGAGAGATTTAATGTTGTTAACTGCCCAACAGTGAGTAACCACAGGTGTTGGAAAGAAGCGAGATGTCTGCTTTGGCTTAAACCCTTCCAACAGTGGATTTATGTGAGGTCTCTGGAGGATAGCACTGAAACATTTTAATCCAAGTAAGATTGCTATTGTTCCATGCGAATCACAAGTTCTGTAGACTCTGAAGGTGATGTTACACGTGTCATTGCCCTGACACAAGAAAGTACCACAGGAACATCACAGATCCAGGTTTACATAACTGTTAACATCTCTGTAAACCTTAAGCCTGAGTTCATCTATTTTCACTCCCTTGCTTTAAGCCAAGGGAGCTGGGTCTCATGGAAGTCACGTGATTTGTCTAAGATCAGATAGCAGTGCAGCCTAAAATAGCTGGATGTCCTCCTGCTGGTAGAGAACAACTGTGAGACTCTTCAGCGGACGCTTTCCCTCCCGTTTGCCGGATCTGGGCTTAGATCGCATGCATCCATGTGACTGTCCAAGGTGTCCCCGGAGGGAAGGCACAAGCACTGCCAGACCTGGCTTCAATTCCCAGCACCGTAAACTAAGTAACAAAGAAGCCACTGACCCAGCCAGCCCTGTCACTTGCATATGACTGAAATGAAGGCTGGGGTAGGGAGCGCCAGGACCCAAATCTGAGTTCCTTAAAGCCTCCATAGTTGTGGCAGTTGAGTCTGTTCAATATCCTGGACAGGAAGTCCCCTGACAACAGATTGTTTCCGCCCCAATGGGACGTGGCATTGCTGCTTACATCACTGAAGATTGCAATGTGCGGATGACCTACGAGGGACCAATACAGAAAAGAAAGAGGGTGTGATGGGTACCATGAGTCAAAATATTGTGTATGGCTGTGGTTGAAGCTCAGGGAGATAGGTGTTTGCCTGCCATATAAGAGTCTCTGTGTTCAATGCCTAGCACAGTTTAAAAAAAAAAAAAGCTGGGTATGATGGCATACGCCTTTAATCCCAGCACTTGGGAGGCATAGGTAGGAGGATCACCATGAGTTGGAGGCCACCCTGAGACTACATAGTGAATTCTAGGTCAGCCTGGACTCGAGTGAGACTCTACCTTGAAAGAAAGAAAGAAAGAAAGAAAGAAAGAAAGAAAGAAAGAAAGAAAGAAAGAAAGAAAGAAAGAAAGGAAGGAAGGAAGAAGGATGTGATATCATAGTCTTTCATAAGTAATCAGAGAGCTAGGGAGATCACTCAGTCCAGAATGCGAGGGCCTAAGTTCAATCCTCAGTACCCATTTAAAACACTGGGTGTGGCTGCAGAAACCTGTAATCCCAGATCTGGGAATTCAGAGACAGGAGGAATCCGTGGGGCTCAGTGGGCAGCCAGTCTAGCCTAACTGATGAGCTCTAGGCCAATGGGGTGCATAACATTCCTATAGAATGTCATCTGAGGTTGTCCTTTAACCTACATGTGCACATGGGCACCACACATGTGTGCGCGCACACACACACACACACACACACACACTGCATGCATAAGGAATCAGTGCTATTGTGCCAAAACAGAGCAGTGGTTCACAAAGATGAGGTTTCTTCATGCCCTGTTTGCCTGGCAGTGTCATAAATGTTTCCTGAAAGCAATGTATCTTATCATTTCTTCCAGGGTTCTAATTACTCTTTTTTATTTTATTTTTTCCAAATTCATTTGTCAGGCTGGATGATAGATGCAGACAGTCGCCCAAAGTTCCGTGAGTTGATCATTGAATTCTCCAAAATGGCCCGAGACCCCCAGCGCTACCTCGTCATCCAGGTACCAGATCATAGTGTGAGCTTCCACTGCTAAAACACCAAGGCGTGTTCTCAGCCCCCTGTGAGGACGGGAGCTGCCTCGGTGAGGGTGCAGAGCAGGGGTGACCTACGTGGGGTTCGTGGTAAAGGCCCCCCTAACTCCAAGCCACCATTTTGGCTGAGCTGCCCCGTCCAAGCCCGACCTGCTCCTCAAGCCCACGTATCGCCTCATATCTTTCCGTATCGGAGCTTGAGCTTGGCGGGAGAGAAGCAGGACTTCGGGGCCGGCGCACAAGGGTCCAGACCCTGCCTCTGCCCTCTGCCCTGTGCTGCCGTGCACAGCCTGCCCGTCCATCTCCTCACCTAACATGAGAACAGCAACGGCGAGCTCCCGGGCTTCTTTAAACACTTCAGCAAAACAATACGTGCAAAAACTCCTGCACAACCAACGCCGCTTCTTTCTCTTAAGCTGCTGACGTTTCCTCTTGAGTCTTTCAGACATGCAGGAATTTGTGTTTGAGGCCGAGAGCCAGTTCACGGTGTGGAGAGCAGCTGTGCTTCTCAAAACCACGGGGAAGCAGGCTGCTGACCACCCCCACTCACGGGGCCAGCCAGTGCAGAGCCCCACTGCCCTTTCTAATGGTCCCCAACTCTCTGTACCAGGGGGATGAAAGGATGCACCTACCAAGCCCCACGGACTCGAACTTTTACCGTGCCTTAATGGAAGAAGAGGACATGGACGATGTGGTCGATGCCGACGAATACCTCATTCCACAGCAGGGTTTCTTCAGCAGCCCGTCCACGTCGCGGACACCCCTCCTCCGTTCTCTGGTATGGATCCCAGTCTCTCTGCCTCCTTTCTCTCTCTTTCCCTCTTCTCTCTCTCTCTCTCTCTCTCTTTCTCTCTCTCTCCCTCTCTCCCTCTTTCTCTCTCTGTCTGTCACTCTCAAATAAATAAATAAACAAAAAAAGAAAGAAAATATCAGCCATTTATAAGCTCTCGCATCTCACATGGAGAAAAATAATAATAATTTTAACCAAATGGTACCTAGACTCTGAATCAACAATAAGGGGTTTAATGATGCTCCTGCCCAGTCTTCCTAAAGCTAAAGATTCAAGATAAAAATCAAACAAAACTTAAAACACCTGCAAATATTTCCATTCTGTGAGTCACACCTCCTGCATTCCATGCGAATGGGTGGGAATATAGCAGTGTACCGTGAGCAACCTCTTTGTTTTTGTTTTTGTTTTCTTCCAGAGTGGAGCCAGTAACAATTCCACTGGAGCTTGCATTAGTAGAAATGGGGTATGTATGGACACTTTATAAACCCGAGTTAAATGACAGTTCGATATCATGGCCCTGATACATATGCAAAATGCCCACTTTAGCCCAAATCATATCGGTTTTCCTTCTTGCGTGTTCTTCTCCCCGACTACGGTTTCCTTATCTGGTATCCTGAGGCAAGAATTAGTATTCACATTAATTCAAAGAGGCGTTCAAAGTATGGTTCATAGACAGGCAGCTACTAGAAACGAAGAAGGTCAGTCCACCACCACACCACAACCTAAACTGTAACTAATTTAAATGAAATGAGATTTATGAAATTCAGCTATTCATACAGTTTAAGTATTGAATAGCCACATGTGACTTGTGACAACCATATTGAGGAACATGGATAACAAAATATCTCTACCCCTGCAGGACAGATTGGCTGACCAGGGCAGTGACACTTGCCCTGCCCTCTGTCGCCTATGACACAGGTGTTATTTGGAAGACTCATAAATCCACACTCCCAGACCCACTCAGGAAAGCCTTGAACTCATAACCCTCCTGTTTCAGCCTCCATAGTTCTGGGATCACAAGTGCGTGCCACCACGCCCAGCGTGAATCTTCATTTTAATAAGATCAAAGTGAGGTTTGTCCACAGGGGTCTGAGTAACACTGAGTGCCTGATTTCCTCCCAGCAGAACTATCCTGCCAAGGAAGACAGCTTCTTGCAGCGATACAGCTCCGATCCCACTGGCGCCCTGACCGAAGACAGCATAGACGACACGTTCCTCCCAGCACCCGGTGAGTGCCTTGCTCAGGAAATAGTCACTCCCTGAGCACAAGCCACTGTTTCCTTCCACCTGATCTGGAGGTGAAGACCAGGGCACATATGCAGACATGGTAAAAGGAGTAAGAAGCAGAGAAATACAAGATAACTGAGCATGCTGCAAGGGGCTTGCACTTCTGCAGCTGGGTTGCTTTAGAAATGAATCTATCAGCATTCAGAAACTCGAAGCCAAAGCAAAGATATCCATCCATGCATACATGTATGTGTGTGCATACATGTTGTCTATACATATATGTATGCAAGAGATACATGTTATGTTCGCTCTGTTCACATACACACATGAACTTAAAATTTGCCAAACACATGTGCTGCTGCTTTTCAAAGTTCCAAAGGGAACGTGGTTACTCTGCAGTAGTCCCCAAGGCTTCCGTGGCCACGGATGCCAGTTGCTTCTCTGAGGCCTCTTGCAGAGTTCACGGGGAGCCATGGCTCCTTTGTCATGTTTGGATAATGCTAGGTTAATTACTTCACGTCTGCTTTCTTTTCAATTTCAGAATACATAAACCAGTGTGTCCCCAAAAGGCCTGCAGGCTCCGTGCAGAACCCCGTCTATCACAATCAACCTCTGCATCCAGCTCCTGGCAGAGACCCCCACTATCAGAACCCCCACAGCAATGCAGTGGGCAACCCCGAGTATCTCAACACCACCCAGCCTACCTGTGGTAGTGGTGGCCTTGACAGCTCTGCCCACTGGGCCAAGAAAGGCCACCAAATGAACCTGGACAACCCTGACTACCAGCAGGACTTCTTTCCCAAGGAAGTCAAGCCAAATGGCCTCTTTAAGGGCCCCACAGCCGAGAATGCAGAGTACCTCCTGGTGGCCCCACCAAGCAGTGAGTTCATTGGAGCATGACGTGGAGGAGAGGAGTACCAGCCACACGGTCCCGTCCTTTTCTAAACACCCAGGACCAAGCCACGGGAGCTTCTCTACTCCTGCTGTGCACTGTCAGGCCCACAGACTGGTTTTGATAATATAGCTCTAGTCGGCCTGTCCTTTGTGAGCCAAGAAGCGGTGAGCCCTCCTCTGAGGCACTTAGGGAAGTTGCAGGGACATTCTTTGGTCATCAAACTGTGAAGATTCCACAAACACACACACACACAAAGGAATGTTGTAAATTGGAGCAGAAATTTACCTCTTATTGAGGCATATTAGAAGAAATATATGTATGGAGATTTACTGCTTGGAACCTTTGTGTTTTTTTTTAATTTTCACCGTTGGTGAGATTAATGGACTCTTCTGAGGACCAAGAAGCTTGCTTGTAGCACTTGCTACACAGAGTTTACTCCAGGCCCAACTGAGACTCAAGTCTTCCAGCTGACAGTCGATCCCATTGGCTCTGCTTCAAGACTCTTCTACTGCAAAACAACTAAATAGACAACAAACCCTGCATGTCCTAAGCAGGCCTCTCTTGCACTGTGTCAAATCATTGCAGGTTCAATAGGATAAGCCACTTTGTTACTTTCCGGTGCTGGGAGAGGAACTGAAGGGGGGAGAATGTCCCTCGGATTACTTTTCTACAAGCATCTCCGTGGTACTTAACCCTCACTCATTCACCAGTGTTTTCTAATTAGTGCTGTTGAGTTTACCTGTTTATATTCTGTGTCATTGTTTGAGTCTTAATTTGCTCTTCCTGTCTTGATGTTATGAAGTGAGAAAAGAAGGTTGTGTTATCAAAGAATAACTATGATTCTATATGTGATCATCAACATCCAGATCAATAGTCTTTAATTAAGATGGTATGACAATGCAAGAATTTATACAAGAATCTAGCCCCAAACTTCAGTCTGCTCATCAAGTTTTAAGACTACGAAAATGATGCTACACTTAAAACTCATTTTGCCTTCACTCTTCTGCACCCCCAAATTTGTATAAGCCACTCCTAGAAGATCATCTTTTTTATTTCATTTTAGAATATTTTTTCCTGAAAGGGTATGTGTTCCTCTAGTTCACATGTTTCCAAATCCTTCCTTGCCCTTTGTGTAAAGCTAGGCACTATGCAATAAAGGGCTGCCCACCGTAGACCCACTTACGGCTGCCAAGAGAAATGACATTAGGAATAGAGCAGAACTTGGGCAGCAACGATGAGAGTGTGAAGTACATGTCAGTTCTTCCCCAGCAGGTACAGATGTAGATGGATTCATCCTAAAGTAATTCTGTGATCAGCGGAAGATCTAGCTCATTGGTATCTTAGCTCTTTCCTTCTTTTCTGATCTGTTCACCCATGCAACCCAGTGGGCTAATGGCAGTCTCCCGTAAGCAGTTTTAAGACTCTCACTCAATATCTGCCCCTCCTAGCATATCAAGGGAGAAAACCCTGATGTCAAGAAAGGAAACGGACTCATGGACATCAACCGAAAATCAGTGCAACAAGTGCCAGACAAGGCAGGTCGGCCAGAGACCAAGAGCGCAGAGCAGGGCTGGGTGCCTTCTGTCTCGGGAGACTGGCAGGTTCACAGGGGAGTGGATATTGCCCTTGGACCTCCTAAGAGGGCCAGGGTCTCAGCCACCAGGAAAATGGCAAGCTTATCCTCCCTAGAGGGAACCCTACTGAGAAAGCAGTGACCAGAGACACCCGCTAGTTAGACCGTGGAAGGCAAGGCCGGTCACCATGGTGCACCCACTGTGCCACTAAGCCTGAAAAACGAGGCTTACAACTCCCCTGAGACTCCTAGATGCTGCCTTCTTCCTGGGAATTTCAGGTTGTTAGATATGAAAATGGTTAGTGAGAACATCGAGCAACATTTCCAGAATCTGAGTTCTCATGCCACTGTCACGAAAGGTGGCTCCATCTTCTGTCCACCTAAAATGTAAAGAAAAATTTTAGCCAGACAGGTGTTCAGAAGTGGGAAACAGAACGACTCGCTTCCTGCTATCATTTATTTTCCAGGAACCAGAAGATTGACCAGGGAGAGCAGTTGTAAGCCAGTCAGATTGTAGCCATGAAATCATAGTATTTTTGTATTTTGAAATACTTTCTTACAGCATAATAAAATAGCAAAAACTACTCAAGCCTGTTTTTCTTCTCTTTTGTATTTTAGCTTTCTGCATAAAATTTAGTTGCTGTCAATGCTAAGATTGTATTTCCCAAAGTGTTCTTACTGTGTCTGTGCAGGAAGATCGGGGCTTAGGGAGCTGCAACCCCACAGGCCCTATCCAGGGACCCCCACAGCCACAGCAGAGAGAAGAGGAGTCACCCAGGGCCTGTCATTCCTTATCACGGCCCTAACAATCTAATCTCAGGTTTCCTCTGCCCCTTCCATTCTTCCACTTTGATAACCAAGCCCTAGTACTTCCCAGTTCATCTGATAGACCTGTCCCCAGAACCCTGGCCCACCCCTGGCCTTTGGGGGGGAAAAGTTAAGAACTGGAGCTAACATTTACCATGGACCACAGTCCTTATGTAATCTAAGGATTCCCTATCATTATACCCTATGAAAGTTACTTGACGATTCATGATGGAAAATGATAAGCTTTTAAACTCAACATTCACTGTGAGTCCACATTGCCACTAATTTTATAAGTAGGACCCCTGTAGGGGTGACCTGCTGCATTCCAGCGACAATAGCACAGCTTAGGTCTGTGTTAAACTGTAGGACCCCACCCTCAAACTGCAGGCGTGGAAGAACCATTAACCGCCTAAGCGCTGAAGTCTCAGGCCAGGCTGACTTAAGTCCTCCGAAGTCCAACAGTCGGGCTCTGACCTGATTTTTCTCATGCCCAGGGACTCTTCAGAGCATCCTGCAAGATATTCCAATGCACCCCAACGTTTCAAGAGCCACTGGTATAAAAGAAAGGCTCAAGAAGGGGTCCTTGGGACTAGGTGATGCCTTCCCACCTGTGGTCACTCATGGTTGGCTTCTGATTACGCTCGTAAGGTGAGATTGTTGAGGGTAGCATACCAGTGCCCACCCTCGCCGCAAATGAGAATTACCTGGGGAGTGTAAAAAGCTCGCGGCAAACCCTGCCAACACGTTCAGTCAGAGCCCCTGACAGCCTCCCCCATCCTCAAGGTCTCCCTCAGTTATCCAAGCCTGCAGGATGGGATCGGAGAGCCTGGCTGGGGTAGAGACTCCCTCGGCATGTGCAAAATCCTGTCTGCAGTCACTGACATGCCTGAGACTTGGCCACTAGTGGCCTTTGCAAAATCCTCCAATTTCTTATCACCAGCAGTTTATTCTGAAAATAGAAAATATCCAAATCAGAGCCTTGATGAAGTCCTGGGATACTTTGCTTTGTCTAAGCAGTAAATTGTAAAATCCATTCTCTCCCCACCTCCCTCCACTGAAGGAGCAGCTCTCAAAATTGCCCCTAATCTCCACTTGCTTTTGTTAAGCCTGTGTTTGTATTGTAATGCAAGGATCTACTTATCTTTCCTGGCCTGGGGACTAGAAAACTGCCTGCAGAAATCCCTGCCTTCCTTTTCCCAGCCACACCCAGCATATTAGAAACAAACGTCTTTGTATTGATTGCTAAAGCTATATGTCAATGTAAGTGAATTTTTGTAACTTTTTACAAGATAATGTCCACCTTGTATAGCACTGAACTTTGTAAAGTGAATTTTTAGGGTAATTTTTTTTTAAACTAGAGGTAGCTATTTGCTTTAGAAAGACTGAAATAGAATCAAAATTTGAAATTGAAATCTTTGCTTAAAAGGGTGAAATTGAGGCAAGAAAAATCTCTTCTTTCTCATGTAAATGTGCAGCCTCATCGCTGAGCTAAGTTAGGTCATTGCCACCGTTAGTAGGATGGCCATTTCAATATTTTCACAGGTAGAAAGGATGGAAGGTACATTAGTTTGGTGCTGGTCTCAGCAGGATCTGTGGACCCTGCGACCACTGCTAGAAGAATCCAAGTGGATGACATACACATGATCATCTGCCAACATGACCTTGTTGATGTAACAGAAATAATAATATAGCACTTTGTCGGTTCACTATGCCAATCTGATATTAACAGAAATAATTTTATTTTTATATTTGCAATGACATCTGTTTGCCAGTGTTGTCTAGAAATGTCTGGAGAGCCATAATAATATTCGTGGTGTTTGGGTTTTTCAATATGTTCATGGAGTCCACCAGTGTCAACCTTAGAACAGGTTTCTCAGTCCTGATGCCCCATAAAATTGCCTAAGTGGACTTTAATGTTCTTGAAGCGCAGCAGTACCCAAGACCAGTTAGATGTGGGTCTCTCAGAGTGAAGCCCAGACATGCTTACTTTTTAAAGGTCCAGATGCCCTTCCAATGTGCAGCTGAGGTTGGGAACCACCAGCTCAGCGATCAGCCACGGGAACCCGGACGGGCGGGCAACTGCGGATGTAGGTGATTTCCAGCCCCAGAGATTTCAGTCACAAAGATGCCATCACTTGTCCCTAGACAAAATTCCCAAGAGAGCTACCCAAGGGAAGTGTGTGGCCAAGGGGCCTGAAGCAAAGGGTGTGGGAAGCAGACACCTTTGTTTTGCATCGCCTAAGCTTGATCTATTAAAGGTGAGCAGCAATAAAACAAAGGTAGTGACTGTTCCGCAGCTCACATGAGCAGTATCATCACCTTCCCTTTATTTGCCAGAAAAAAAACCTTAAACTATCATTTTCACTGCAAAGAGAAGGCTGCAAGATTATTGGCAAATACTTGAATGGATTTTTATAGTAAAGAGAATCCAAGAAGAAGAATCTTGCAGTAAGAAACATTTTTTTTTTCATAAACTATACTTGGGATAAAAATGGAAGAAACTAGCTTTTTCCCCTTCTTGTACATCTGCATCTGCATCGTGTAGCCTCTGAAGTGTAAGCGGGTCTTGCCTAAATTACCAGCACGAGTGCTAGGAGTCCCTATTCTGTCACCAGCAGATAAAAAACAAGAAAAGACTTGAGTATATATGCATTTCACATGCATTTTTTTATTAAAAAATTAACACCCTACTTTTCCTGATTTGGCTAAAAAGTAATCTTGCTGTGTGATATGAAGTCTTAGGAATGAAGAACTTCTAGGGATTGGATGATTGTTACTATGAGTAATGATGTAACTGGTTGACATCCCACAGCAGTAACTGTCTCAGTATCATTCAAGCAATAATTTTATGGCTCCTTTATGTGGTACATTTTCCCTTGTAAAGTTCTCTGATAATGAAAGTGTCATTTGTACAGATGGAAAGCAGGATCTCTTTTATACTATTAGTCAGAACGTGCTGACTGCTGTTGAATATTAAAAACTAGATGTATATTGTTCATTGTCCTGATTCTACATACTTTATTCTTTGTTAACAATGCAGCGATTTTAGTTTTTCCTTATATCTGACTGTAGATGTTCTTTCCTGGTAACTTTTTATTATTGTTAAATTAATTTTAATTCAGTTTATTTACCTGATGGTGCTAGAGATCAAACCCAGAGCCTTGCACATGCTAGCCAATTGCTCTACCACTGAACCAAACCCCAAGCCCCAACTGGGCACTTAAAAAGCATAATAAACCTTATTCTTAGCCTTATAGTCATAGTAAAATGGAATAAAATGTACAGGGAGCTCCTATTTGCCTCCTGTCCCCATACATGTGGTCTTACCATGGTGAGACCTGTATAACTTTGTATTAGAAAAAAACTCCCAACCGGCTCAGAGGTTTTCTTTGTGTGACTGGATTCAGCGTCTCCTCACATGGAGGATGCTCACAGTCCCGTCTTGACCCAGGCTCTTTAGATACATGGTCCTTTCCAGCCTTTCACACCCCATGAAAACCAAGCAAAGCGTCCCTAGTGGTGAAGCAAAAGATGCCAGGAAGAGACCAACTTCCAGAAACCCTGACAGGTCTGAATAGAGCCGGACACCGACATGAGAATGCACAGG
Source organism: Dipus sagitta (assembly GCA_036346955.1). Lineage (NCBI taxonomy): Eukaryota > Metazoa > Chordata > Mammalia > Rodentia > Dipodidae > Dipus > Dipus sagitta. The sequence goes on from CM070784.1 coordinate 40,948,849, forward strand.
CACAAGGGCAGCTTGCCCCCAGCTGACAGGCAGGACAGGGTCAACATGGGCAGCCAGATCCACTGGCCCAACTTAGGTGCCAACTCTGGAGAATAAACCAAATGCTCCCGTGCATGGCTTTCCCTCCCACAGGTATTCTCACACAGTGCTCTGCCCTGTTTCGTTTATAGAGACGAGGAAGCAGCCGGGCTCTGCTGACCACAGCCACCCTTGCTGCCTGCAGCGCAGACTCTCAGTCACCTCCTGAGAAGTCACGGCTTTGTTTCTGAGTTAGTCCCTGTGGACACTGTGCGTCTCTTAGCAACAAGCATGAGGCTGTCATTTCATGTGGCACGAGGACTTCATGACCACTGAGTCTGTGTAGAGTGACCAGGAGCCTTTCCAACCAGTACAGGACACACTGCCGCCCTGTTCCCGACCCCCTGCACCCACCACTGTGCTCTTTCCTGGTCCTCTGCAGCTGCCATCCTGGGCAGAAAGGCCCTGGCAGCCATTGGAGCACAGTTTGGTTTATTAGAGTCAAAGCCTTCTGTTAAGGAGCTCAGCCTCAGACAGAGAAAGGCAGCGTGCAGCAAAGGAAGCAAGAATGGCGAGTGTTGTGGGACCATACCCCCCCATGCCCTCACGGCACCCGGTCTCCCCGGGGCCCGTAGCTCCAGCGGGAGCTCAGTGAGGGCAAGGCTTGCTGGAGAAGGAACCCCGGGCCTCCGGAACATCAGGCAGGCAACCTGACCCACCGAACACATCCCCTCCTTGGATTTCTACATCTATGTTTCCAAATTCAGCTTTAATTTTCCTTTCGTGGTGTTTCATTTTTAGTACTGTTTTCACTTTGTAGACTGAATTGGGAAGTTTCTCATCTTTTTCTGTGCTCAGAAATACTTAAAGTAATAGAAAATTTAGCTTCTTGTTTGAAAGTTTTCCAAGACCACTCAAAAAAAAAAAAAAAAAAAAAAGCTGGCTAGATCTAATGCAGCGTGGCTTTTTCCCATTTGATTTCTTCTTGCTATTGATGAATATGAAAATGCCTCGTCCCTCTGTCCTCAGCTGCTGGAGCCTGACCCACTCCTCACTCGGGCTTGCCAATGTGGGGACAGGCCAGCTGAATGAGAGCTGAGGGCACGGGACGCTCTGTCACAGCCTAAAGAGCCTTTGCTGGTCTCTCCCTGTACCTCTGCTGGCTTCAGTGAATGTTTCACACAATGGGGAAACTGAGGGAGAAGGCTCGGGAGCAGTGGACGTGGCAGAGGGAATAGTCTCTATCAGAATAAAAACGACAGCTAGGCAGTGGTCTCCCACGACCCTGAAGGAGAGGAGGAGGTGACTGCTCCTCCAGCCACCACCTCCGCTCACAGCACATGGCTCGTCTAGGAAAGGCACCGGTTCAGGAAAGACGTTGTGAGGGTCAACTACTGTCAAGCCTTGAGCTCTGGTGACTTTGGCACCCCACTTTCCATTGAGTGGGCAGGCCTCAGTTGCTGGGCTTCCACTCTCAATCCAAAGCACAGGGAGACCTGGGGTGGTGCTTCCCGATGTTCTTGAGTGCCCCATCCGTGGGTTGCACTCTTCCCTGGAGATGGGCAGTTGGAACACAGAGCCAGCCACTTGGCACCTGCCTCTACTGTGTGTGTGATCCATGCTTGACTGTTGGGAACCTGGGGTCTCCTTGCTCAAATGGCTCAGGGCTGGGAGGCACATTCATGCCTACGGTATGAGGATCTCTGGACTCAGAAAGCAGCCTGGACCGCTTCATCGCAGGTCCTGTTTTCTCTGGCTGCCTATCTACATATGCTGTGGCAAAGTATGCCCCTTGCTTGGACTCAGCCGGGGGCAAGCTCAAGAATAAAGTCAACACAATGCCACTGTTTTCTTTAGAATCTAGTGTCTATGTTATATAGTTAGTTAGTTAGTTAGTTAGTTAGTTAGTTAGTTAGTTAGTTAGTTGAGAGAGAGAGAGAATGGGCACTCCAGGGCCTCCAGCCACTGCAAATGAATTCCAAATGCATGTGCCACCTTGTGCATCTGGCTTACATGGGTACTGGAGAATTGAACCTGGGTCCTCAGGCTTAGCAGGCAAGTGACTTAACTGCTAAGCCACCACTCCAACCCATAGAATATAGTTTCTTTGTATTTTAGCTAGTGACCAGGTAGAGAAAAAGCTTTCCTACATTACTATCAATCATTAGTTAGGCAATAGAAGAGAAATCCACTTAAAATAGCAACTGAAATGGCAAAGTTGGTAGGAATAAACACAAGTAGGCAAGAATAATGTAGTAATAAAAGCTATTGAACTTTTATCATGCACAAAAGAAAGCTTTAAGAAATTTATTACATTCATGGATATCAGAATGTTATAAAGATGCCAATTCTCCCTAAATATTGCCTAAATTCAGTGCTATTCAACTGAAAATTTTCATGGCTATTTTGGGAAGCATGAGTTTCAGAACCTGGAATCTAGGATAGAACATGTACCACAGTGGCCAGCAACATTTAGGAAACAATTGAATAGAAATAACATTGATATAAAAATATTCTGTGCAACTATAATGATTAAAGCTGCATAATGCCAATGTAATCATAGACAGTGATGGAGGAAATTTGGAAATAGACACATGTGTACATGAAAATGTAGCATATAACAAAAATACTATTTAGAGTAGTAGGGAAAGGCTGCCCAAAATCATTTTAAAGAAGACTTCCACACATTTAAAATTACAAGTCTATTTTTTCATAGCTTATTCAGAAAACAAATTCAGATGGACTAAATATCCAAACAAAAACAAAATAAAGTACTGGGCAGAATGCTTGTGATTATTTTTAAACCTGAAGGTAGAAAGATGATCTAAATAAATGACGAAATAGAATTTCAGAAACATAAAACAAAAAATTGGGAATAGAGCCTTTTAGTTATTTTTTCAGTTTCTAAAAAAAAGTAAACAATGTAGACGAGTTAAAATGCATATGAAAGGAAAAGCTTTGAAATACTTCAACAATCAATATTCCTAAATGCTAAGAATTCCAATGAAACCATAATAAACCTTGAAACACTCCTATTAAAACTTTCAGTGTATAAATGGACAATTCATGCCCAAGTATGCTTATGATATTTATTCAACCAAGAAAATGCCATTTGAAACAAAATGGTAACCCATTTGCCACACACTTTGGTGAAAATGTAAATTGTAAGATTTGAAGAACAAGTAAAATTTTAAATGTGTACTTCTTTTGATTTGCAAGACTCATTTGTAGAAATAAACTATAATGAATTAAATATTCAAACAGCTATAGAAAGAGACGAATGTAAATGTCCACTAAACTTATCCAGACATTACACAGTGAATTATCTATAAGGAGAAAATAGAATTTTAATGTCCATCAAAACAGAAATGATTAAGGAACAAGGGATGGGGGTGGCACAACCTGTAACCCAAGCTCTTCGGGAAACCAAGGCTGGCAGACTGTGAGTCTGAACCCAGACTGGACTGCAAGAGGAGACTCTTATCTTTTTAGCAGAAGAAAAGAAAGAAAATCATTAAACTGCAGGTGCATGCTAGTATAGGGTTCTGTTAGAAATAGAATGAATCCATATGTAATCAGCATTTTACCACGGTGTTATCTGGTTTGCTTTAGGTGTTTTTGCATGTGTTTGCTGCTGGGGATTAAGCCCAGCGTGTTGTGTGTGCTAAGCAAGAACTCCACCACAGAGCCATAGCACCCGCCCCCCGCCACCGCCAAGAAATTACGCTGCTAAGTAGTATTCTTGAAATATCATTATTCTGTTTTTAAAAGCTTATACCCAGTTGCCTGATGGATAAGGCACAAATTTTACTTTTTATTTTCCTTACTTCTGCTTGCTTGAATTTTTTAAACATTTTTGTTTGCTTTTAAGCAAAGAGAGAGAGAGTGGGCACACCAGAACCTCTGGCCTCTACAAACAAATTCCAGTCTGTTGCAAACAAATTTTCAGACTCATGTGCCGCTTTGTGCATCTGACTTTACATCGTACTGAAAAATCAGGCCCCATCCTTAGGCTTTGCAGGCAAGCGCCCTAACCACTGGGAAATCTCCCTTGCCTCTTGTTTGAAATCCTGTAATAAACATATACTAGCTTTGCAATTGCAGTGAGGCAAAACTTAATGGGTGTCACTGAAATGCCTTTTCCCTCACTCACAACCCTACATGTGATGATTTCTTGGTTAATTTTCTTTCCTGACCTCTCTTCCCAGAGTAAAGTCCTTAGGCCAGTATCTTCTAGGACTAAGCCGTCAAGGGAAAGAGCACGCAGGCTGAGGGGCTCTAGAGCACAGGGAGGGTGTAGCAAGTTGCACACTTTGGGCTCAGTGCAAAAGTCCCCCAGGGTGATCAAGGATGGGATACAGGCAGAGAGAGCGAGCACAGTGGTCATTCCAGCCGGGTTAACAACATGCCCCCAGCTTACACGTCAGACATGTGCTTACCCCAGTTCTTGTGTGAGAGCCCGGGATCCCAGCGCTGCTGGCTCACTGTGGTGAGGGCACGCTCCCTGCCACACATGTGGCCAGCTTACCTCTGTTCTTCGCATGTGTGCAGATTTGCAGAAAGAATGAGAACAACTGCTCTCTGCTGTCTCCATAAACACAGTAATTCCATCTTGAGTGCCCACCCACGTAACCCACCTACTTCACACAGGTCTCCATGCACCATCTTAGTGACAATTAGGACATCAACATATTAGTTGTTTAAACAGATTATTTTAAAGATTTTATTTATTTTATCTGTTTATTACGGTGAGAGGGAGAGAGAGAAAAAAAATGGGCGTGCCAGGGCTACTAGCCACAGCAAATGAACTCCAGACGCATGTGCCACTATGTGCATCTGGCTTACATGGGACCTTGAGAATCGAACCTGGGTCCTTAAGCTTCATAGGCATGCGCCTTAACTGCTAAGCCATCTCTCCAGCCCCTAAACATATTAATTTTTGAAAAGACATAAGTATTCATTCCATACAGACATGTGTTTTTACTTTATAGTGCAGAGGACTAGGGGAAAATAAAAGACTCTACTAACACTATGTGTAATCTCTCTTTTAAATGGGATCCAAGTACAGCATGGATTTCTGTTTGGATTGAGTTTCTTTAAATAAAATATGAATCTCTTAGCTATTTCAACGGAAAGTTTCAGCACATCACATTTTAGATCCTAAGAAGTAAAGCAAACTTTTAAGTGTGTTGGCTGTAGGCCCCGGCATCGCTGAGATTTGGAATATGAGTTTGAGCAGGATGGTGATTTAGAAGTTTCCTTAAATACATTCACTTCCAGCAGTACATTCCAAAGCTGCTCTCGGGCCAGAGCACTGAAGATTCCGAGGGCAGCAAAGTTACCCGGATGGCCCTGGAATGGTGGGTGCCTAGCACAATTCATTTGTCCAAACCCAGAGAACTCGCAACACCAGGAATGAACCGTGCTGTGGCCTGTGGGCTCGATGGTGATGTGTCATTGCTAAGTCACTTACAACAGCTTTGACACTGGTGGGAGACTGTGCCCATGCAGAGATGTCCATAGGAAATGCCATTACTCTCCTCTCCCGACTGTGTATCTAATACCAACGTTGTTTTTAACATCCTTAAAGGAAAACAATGCACCGTAAACAAACCCTCTTGTGTACTTCCAGCAGAGGCTTGGAGAACACCGCCTTGCCCGTTTCTCCCCGTTTTGCCACGTGAGAGACATTTTCCTTCTCTAACCTCAAGGAGTTGAGTATGGCCATGTGATGTAGTCTAGCCAATGGGCAGTGGAGGCAATGACACATGAGTCTCCCATGCAAAGAACTCAATTGCAGGGCAGAATCCCCCCCCTCCCCTGTGTAGGTGCAGCCCACGTGGAGAGTGGGTGTGGGCCCCTTTCCACCTCATGTCTTACCCAAGGAAGGAATTTAAAGCTTTTGTCTTACAGGTCGCACTCCAGTGGACCTTTGCAGTCCCTTTGCTCTGCCCGCCTCTAATCCATCTCCTACACAGTCCCGACTTTCTAGTCCAAACTCAAGAGGAAATTAACTGTTCAGTGGAAGGCTTACTATCTTTCAGGACCCGCCAGCAATGCTTTGTTTTCCAAAAATAACTTTAGATGTTCATTTTGTTCTTTTCTTTTTCTTTTACATTTTCTTTTTTAAATATTTTATTTATTTTTCTGTACTTATTTATTAGAGAGAGAAAGAATGGGTGCACCAGGGCCTCTCCAGCCACTGCAAATGAACTCCAGATGCGTGGGCCACCATGTGCATCTGGCTCATGTGAGTACTGGGGAATACTGAGAAACCAAACCTGGGTCCTGAGGCTTCACAGGCAAGTGCCTTAGTTGCTAAGCCATCTCTCCAGCCCCTCTTTTTCATTTTCTATAATAATAACTCGGGATGTTAGCCAAGCTAAAACTGTACAATCAGATCTTGTGACTGCAACATTGTTCAGTCAGCCCATCAGTCATTCGTTCTCTGTGTGCCCACCATGTGCCAGGAATCGTGCTGAACCCCGGAGATTTCCCTGGAAGGAAGATAATGCCTGCCTTCCTCCAGGAGCCCACGAGGGTTCCTCTTGCTCCCCTCTTTGCCTTTGAGACACACTCAGTCCGGCTGGGTGTCAAGGCAAAGGCCCTTTCTCAGAGCTGTCATAGCACCCTGTCTGTACCTTTGTCCTCGTGTGTCAGGTTAATACTGAAATCGTCATCGCATGAGAAAGTTTCCTGCAATTTCAGGATCGCACCACATAGTCTTCATTTCTCTGATGCCCGGAACAGTCACTCACACTTTTTTTTTTCTTTCTTTCTTTTTTGGTGTTTCGAGGTAGGAGCTCACTCTAGCCCAGGCTAACCTGGAATTCACTATGGAGTCTCAGGGTGGCCTCGAACTCACGGTGATCCTCCTACCTCTGCCTCACACTTTATTAGGGAAATAACCAGTGTGTCCTTGCCTGTGCCCACGGTCCTCCTATTCGTTGATAACCAGTCCTTCTGCTTCAGTCCAGTGTGCTTTGACTTTCCCTTCATTGTGAAATGAATTCTCAGTGATTCAAGGGAGGCTTCTCTGTGGAGTGAAGGGACCAACAAACAGCAGCCTGCTGGGAAGCCTTGCCTAGAGAGGCTCAAGCTCACGTCCAGTTGAGGGCAAGACTCTCACACTCCCACACCCCATGCCCCTCCACGCTGTGACGACTCCTACTTTTCTCCACTTCTTGTTTTTCATAAACGCTACAGTGCTCTATTTACCAGCCCTTGGCATTTGTATCCATGTAATATCATTTCTGTAGCAATACATCCTTTGTTTTAAACATATAATAGTTCAGGAAGTGTTAGAACCTGGATGGAAACAAGGAATAGTTATTCTACGTGTAATTCTGTATCTTGCTCATTTTTGAGTGATTTTCTGTTGTGTTTTTTTTTAATATTTTATTTATTTATTTATTTGACAGGGAGGAATGGGGGGGGTAATACCAGGGCCTCCAGCCACTGCAAACAAACTCCAGATGCATATGTCCCCTTGCACATCTGGCTTATGTGGGTCCTGGAGAATTGAACCAGGATCTTTTGGCTTTGCAGGCAAACACCTTAACCACTATGCCATCCCTCCAGCCCTGTTGTGTTTTTTTATGTTTGTTTTTAACATATTATCTGTAACCTCCATTCATGAGCAAAATACACCCTACTTATACCCCCCTCCCACCACTCTCCATTGCCCCCTCCCTGCTCCCCTCCACTGAACCCCTTCTTCTTTTCAACCAGTTCCTCTTCTATTTTGATGTCGTCATTTTTTTTTTTTTTTTTTTTTGCCCTTATGTTGTGCATGTCTTGCATGCTTAACAGTAGCCACTGTGAGGTCATAAACACAATAGACACTTACTGTCTAAAAGATAGAATTACAAAGCACTCCTCCCCTTCCTTTAGATCTTACATTCTTTCTGCCACTTCCTCTGCAACGGTCCATAAGCCTTGGAGAGTGTGTGATACAGATGTCGCACTTGGCACTGAACTCCCACCGTCACTTCTCAGCACTTCAGTGAGTTTTGAGTCTCCCCGTAGTTATTGCCATCTTAAAAGAGAAGCTTCTGTAACCAACAGTGAGAGCGGCATTAATATAGGGACACAAACTGGTATTTGGAGGGCAATTTGGTGGACGTAATACATGCATTCAATGAAATAACAGCAGCAGCTTCTCCTTCAGGGCCTTATGACCTCTCCAGCCACAGGCTTTTGATTAGGTCATAGTACATGCATGAATTCTCTCTCCTGGAGTGGGCCTCAAATCCAGAGAGCAGCTGGTCTCCCTCATAACACACATGCCACCAAGGCACCAGCTGATACTTTGGGGTTGGCCAGCCAACTATGTAGCTTGCAGTGTCCACTGCTGATTAAGACTGTTGGTGGCTTTTCTGCACAGGTCTTTCCAGCATTCTGGCGGCCAGTCAATAGACAGGAAGCTTTCAGTTGAGTTCCAGCTTGATTTTGCACTGTCCTGCAGCCCAAGCTTGTGGCATCTTCAGCAATAGGGTCTTAACTATGTAGCTGTGATGGGCAGCCAAGAACCTTGGTAATAGCCTGTAATGTTTTCGAAGTAACTCGCTGGAAGGCATCCCCACTACTAGCACTGAAATGTTCTGTAAACAATCTATGGCCCCTCCTCTCTTCCATTCTACTCCCTGACACCTCCTGGACCATTTCACCCCCAGTATTCTGACCTTCTGCTTACATATCTACTATACCATACTGTTAAGCTCCCCCCTCCTCCCTCTCTCATATCCCCTCTTTAGCTTCCTGGCCTCTATTACTGGCTCTTACTCCAGCTCACATATAAATATAAGCATTTGAATCTAGGTACGAGAGAGAGGATGCAGCATATGACTTTTTGAGGCTGGGTTACCTCACTTAATCTTTTCCAGATTCATCTATTTTCATAATTTTCCTTTAAAGATGAATAATACTCCATTGTGAAAATTTACCACATCTTCATAATCCATTCATCATTTGATGGGTATTTACGCTGGTTCTATTTCCAAGTTAATTGTGAATTTGTGTTGCTCAGGATCATTTTGACTATTTTTTTTTTGTTGTTGTTGTTGTTGTTGTTGTTGTTTTTCTTTTTTCTTTTCTTTTTTTTTTTTTTTGAGTTTCCAAATGAACTTTAGGATTTTTTTCTACTTCAGTGAAGAAGACTTTGGAATTTTGATGGGGAATGCATTAAATTTACAGATTATTTTTTCATAAGAGCCATTTTCACAATATGGATTCTTCAAATCCATGAACCTGGCATGTCTTTCCATGTCCTGGTGTCTTCTTAAACTTCTCTCTTGAGTGTTTTAAAGTTTTCATTGTAGTGGTCCATCACTTCCTTGGTTAGGTTTACTCCAAGATTTGTTTTCAATTTTTATTTTTTATGTTATTTATTTGAGAGAGAGAGAAAGAGGTAGATAGAGAGAGAATAGGTACACCAGGACCTCCAGCCACTGCAAACAAACTCCAGACACATGCGCCACCTTGTACATCTGGCTTATGTGGATTCTGGGGTATTGAATCTGGGTACTTAAGCTTTGTAGGCAAGAGCCTTAGCTGCTAAGCCAGTCTCTCCAGCCCTATTCCAAGATATTTTTAAGGGAAGTGTGAATGGAATTGTTTCCCTGATTTCATCCTCAGAATGTGCTACTGGTATACAGGAAGGCTACTGGTTTCTGAGTATGAATTTTGTATCCTGATGCTTTGCTGAATGTGTTATTAAGGTTGCTCAGCTTTGTCAGGTGCTTGTGCTGAATCTATTAAGATGATCCTGTGCTTTGTGCCCTTGAATCCATTTATATGATGTACTAAATTTATTGATTCAGATGTATTGAATGATCCTTTCTTTTCTGTAATAAAACCCATTAGATCAGGTTGACTGATATTTTTGATATCTTCCTGTATTCTGCTTGTCAGTGTTTTTTTAAACTGATTTCCACAGCTGATTTATACATTATCTAGTTTTTTAAAAATGCAACTAACATTCCAATATCTTTTAAAGAGTAAAATGGGCACAACTTAAAGAAAACAGACAAATAATAATATAATAAATGAGCACATGTAATATATCCAGTGGGAATCGCTTTCCATCAGAGGGTTTTATTTTTGGTTTCGTCTTTATCTTTTCTGCTCTCATTCTTCTCAGCTGACAAACAAGGTTCATTCCCAGAGGCGGCTTGCTCCGACTCTGATTTAGGCTCACTTGTCACTTGTCTGCCTCTAAGAACGCACGGCTCCCAGCAGCCTGCACTGTCTTTCTGAAGTGAGATGCACATGGATGAGCACATGTATACACACGCATGCAATCACACATCTCCCTCTGTAAATACATTTACCCCCAGGAAATGATTCATCTCTCCTGAGACATTCCTAACAGATCATTAAGTCTTCTAAAGGCTTTGGTGCAAGGGCCGGCCTGGGGTTGGGTCTGGAGCTCCAAAGAAGAACACCAACACAGTTTCACTGACCGTGAAAGGTGGATTTGGGGACAGTTCAGGTCGTGTTACTGGAGGGACTGCCATGCACCCCCCTAGTTATTACCGTGGGTAATCCCCTGCTCTGAGACCTTACAGGCTGTGATGGCACCAGAAAAGTGAGTGAGGCACAAAGAGAAATCAAATAAATCCTATCAACACAGCTGAGGCTACTTTATAACATGAACTTTGGTAGTCAAATGAGATATGTGGAGTCCATGTACACTTTTTTCCTTGGTAAGCTGATCTACAAATACTGGAGTAGGTTTCGTGTTTGGTTTTTGACAAAATATGCCAACTTTTATTGTCTATATTCAGGGACCCACTTACTATTCTGAATGCAATTAAGAAATCTATTCTTTTGTACAAAAGGGGTAGAAAAACATTTATGAGAGTTTAATGTCAGTGGTTTTTTTACATTTTTTTTTTTACTTTAATTTTTACTGACAACTTCTATACTTACAGGCAATCAGCCATGTTATTTCCCTCACCTCCCCCATTTTCCCTATCACAACTCCACTCTCCATCATATCCCCTCACTCTCTCCATTAGTCTCTCTTTTATTTTGATGTCATCATCTTTTCCTCCTATTATAAGGGTCTTGTGAAGGTATTGCTAGGCACTGAGAGGTCATGGATATCAAGGCCAATTTCTCTCTGGACAGTTGCATTGTAAGGAGTGGTGCCCTTCCCTTGGCTCTTACATTCTTTCCACCACCTCTTCCACAATGGATACTGAGCCTTGGAGGGTGTGATACTGATGTTACAGTGCTGGACACTCCTCTGTCAATTTTTCTCAGCACTGCGTTGCCTTTTGGGTCATCCCAGTGGTCACTGCCATCTGAAAAGAGAAGCTTCTCTAACCAAAAGTGAGAGTAGCATTAATATATGAATATGAACATTAAGTGTAATGCTTTCAGGGAAGTTTGCTGAGAATAATATGTACATTTAGACAGACAAGAGAAGGCTTTATACCCCTAAGGCACATGACCTCCTCTGCCATAGGCTTTTGATTGGGTTTTCAGTACCAGGCATGTATTCTCTCCCATTGAGCGGGCCTTCAGTCCAATTAGAGAGCAGTTGGATTCCCCTAGAGCAGACATGCCACTATTGCACCCGTTTGGTCATTTGGCCTGTCTGGCTGAACTTGAGGCTTCTGATGTCCACTTTTTTCACCACTGATGACTTCTGTCTCCCATAAGGCTGCATGCAGTGCAGCTTTTTCCAGCTTTCAGTTGGCTGGGCTGCAGGGAGAAGGTTTTCAGATCAGCATCAGCTTGATTTTTCAGTGATCTTGTTGCCCACACACGTGAAGTCTTTAGCACTAGGGTCTTACCATCTGTTATTCCTAGGAAATCAAGGGCCTTGACAAAATTCTGTAATGTTTTGGAGGCAACAGGGAACTCTCTGGCCAACAATTCACTGGTAGGTATCCCATCCTTGGCACTGAAAATTTTCTAGTAACAATCTATGGCTTCTGAACGTGCCATTATCCAAAGAAGTAGGATTTCATATGTCTTATTCACAATATCTTAAATTCTGATTGACCCTCCCCTAACCCATTTCTTACTCAATCTCTTCCCCTGGCCTCATTTAGGCCATTCCACTCCCTGTAATCTGTTCTTGTACTTACATATATACAACACCACTCCCTAAAGTCCTTCCTTCTCATCCCTCCCTTGTAGCCTTTTTCCAGTTACTGCCCTCTGCTACTGAGTTTTGGTTCCAGCCCACACAGAAGTCTAAACATTTGTAGCTAGGATCCACATATGAGAGAGAACATGCAATGTTTGGCTTTCTGGGCCTGGGTTATCTCACTTGGTATAATCCTTTCTAAATCTATCCATTTCCCTGCAAATTTCATAATTTCATTTTTATTTACCACTGAATAGAACTCAATTGTGTAAATGTACAACATCTTTATTATCCATCATCTGTGGATGGACAGCTAGGCTGGTTCCATTTCCTAGCTATTGTGAATAGAGCAGCAATAAACATGGTTGTTCAAGTATTTCTAAGGTAATGAGAAGAGTCATTAGGATATATGCCTGGGAGTGCTATAGCTGGATCATATGGTAAATCTATTTTTAGCTGTCTCAAGAACCTCCACACTGATTTCCACAATGGCTGTACCACATTGCATTCCCACCAACAGTATAGAAGGGGTTCCCCTTTTTCTGCATCCTTGCCAACATTTATTGTCACTTGTTTTCTTTATGGTACCCATTCTGACAGGAGTGAGATGGAATCTCAAAGAAGTTTTAATTTGCATTTCCCTGATGGCCAGTAATGTAGAACACTCCTTTAGATGTTTACATGACATGTATTTCTTCTTTTGAGGTCTCTCTATATAGTTCCATAGCCCATTTTTAAAATTGGTTTGTTTCATTTCTTATTGTTTTGTTTTTTGAGTTCTTTGTATATTCTGGATATTAGTCCTCTGTCAGGTGTACAGCTGGCAAATATTCTCTCCCATTCCATAGGTTGTCTCTTTGCTCTATTCACAGTGCAAAAGCTTTGTAATTTCATGAGATGCCAGTAGTTGATTAGTGGTTTTATTTCCTGAGCAATTGGGGTTATATTCAGAAAACCATTGCCTATGCCAATATGTTGAAGGGTTTCCCTACCTTTTCCTCCAGAAATTTTAGAGTTTCAGGTCTGATATTAAGGTTCCTTACCCATTTGGACTTGATTCTTGTGCATGGAGAAAGACAAGGATCTATTTTCATCTTTCCACATATAGATATCCAGTTTTCCTAACACCACTTGTTGAAGCTGCTGTCTTTTCTCCAATGAATATTTTTGTCAAAAATCAGATGGCTGTAGCTGCCTGGATTAACATCTGGCTCCTCTATTCTGTTCCATTGATCTACGTGTCTCTTTGTGCCAGTACTGTGCTGGTTTTGCTACTATGGCTTTGTAAGAGAGCTTAAAATCAGGTATGGTGGTACCATCAGCCTTATTTTTGTTGCTCAAATTTTTTTTGGCTATTCAAAGATTTTTTTTGTGTGTTTCCAAATGAATTTTAGGGTTGTTTTTTCTATTTCCATTGGAATTTTTAAAATCTACTTTATTTTATCTATTTGCAAGGGGAGAGAGAAAGAGAGAGAGGAGATAGACAGAGAGATAATAGGCATACCATGGCCTCTAGCCACTGCAAATGAACTCCGGATACTTACGCCCCCTTGTGCATCTGGCTTACGTGGGTACTGGGGAATTGAACCTGGGTCCTTTGGCTTCGCAGGCAAATGCCTTAACCACTAATCCATCTCTCCAGCCCACCATTGGAATTTTAATGGGGATTTCATTAAATGTGTAGATTGCTTTTGGTAAGATTGACACTTTCCCAATATTGATTCTTCCAATCCAAGAACATGGGATGCCTTTCCATTTCCTAGTGTCTTCTGCTATTTCTCTCTTGAGTATTTTAAAGTTCTCATTGTAGAGATCCTATACTTACTTGGTTAAATTTATTCCAAGGAACTTTATTTTTTTATGCAGTATTGAGTGGGAGAGATTCCCTGATTTCATCCTCCTTATGTTTGTTGTTAGTATATAGGAAAGCTACTGATTTCTGTGTGTTTATTTTGTATCCTGCTACATTGCTAAAAATGTTTATCAGCTCTGACAATTTGCTGGTAGAGTCTTTAGGGTCCTTTATGTATAGAATCATATCATTTGCAAATAATGATAATTAGATCTCTTCCTTTCCAGTGTGTATCCCTTTTATGAGCATCTCTTCCTTATTGCTATGGCTAAGACTTCCAGTGCTATATTAAATAAAAGTGGGGACATCCTTGTCTTGTTCCTGAATTTAGTGGAAAACTTTCAAGTTTTTTCCCACTTAGTATTATGTTGGCTGTAGGTTTGTCATAAATAGCCTTTATTATGTTGAGATATGTTCCTTTTATTCCAAGTTTCTGTACAGCTTTTGCCATGAAGGGATGTTGGATTTTGTCAAATGCCTTTTCTGCATCTATTGAGATGATCATGTGATTTTTGTCCTTCAGTCTATTTTTATAGTGTATTACATTTATCAGTTTGCATATGTTGAACCATACCTACATCTCTGGGATAAAGCCTACTTAGTTGGGGTGAATAATCTTTCTGATATATTCTTATATTCTGTTTGCCAGTATTTTTTTGAGAATTTTTGCATCTATGTTCATGAGGGAGATAGGCCTGTAATTTTCTTTTGTTTTTGTTGTTGTTGTTGTTGTTGTTCTGTCTTTGTCTAGTTTTGGTGTTAGGGTGATACTGGCTTTGTAGAAGGAGTTGGAAGAATTCATTCCTTTTCTATTTTATGGAAAAGATTAAGAAGAATTGCTGTTAGTTCTTCCATAAAGGTCTGGGAAAATTCACCAGTGACTCCATCTAGGCCTGGGGTTTTTTTAGTTGGGAGACTTTTTATAACTGCTTGGGTCTCTGTACTTGTAATAGGTCTATTTAATTGGTTTATCTCATCTTGATTTAATTTTCGTAAGTCATATGAATCAAGGAAATCATCCATTTCTTTCAGATTTTCAAACTTAGAAGAGTATGTATTCTTAAAGTATGTCCTTATGGTTTTCTGAATTTCTTTGGTATCTGTTGTAGTGGTGCCTTTTTCACCTCTAATTTTATAAATTTTTGTCTCTTCTTTCTTTCTTCTGGGAGAAATAGAAAGTTGTTTCACAAACTGAGGCAATATATACCCCAAAGCTGGAGTATGTAGGTATGAACTAGAAATGTAATTTCATGTTTGTGTCAAGACAAAAATCCCAGGGAGGGAAAGATTAAAAACTCAGCCCACTTAGGCAAAAATGCTGGTTGGGTTTTTTTTTTTGTTGTTGTTTTTTTTTTTTGTTTTTTGCCTCTGATGTATGTTTAGTTTACTTTTCTAGTTTTAAATAATTTGTGTATTTGGGTTCACTTTGGTCACTACTGATATTTCTTAATTTTTGGTGCTTTTTTTTTTTTTTTTTTTTGAGGCAGTGCCCAGGCTTACCTGGAACTCAGTGCATGCCAGATGTCAAACTTACTGCAGCGCAGGTTAGCTTTGAGCTCACAGGGAGCCCTCCACCTTGGTCTCCCGAATGATGGGACTGAGGGCGAGAGCCTCCGTGCCAAGCTTAGCGAGGGCTTTAGAACAACCCGCCCGGGCAGGTGTGCTCGCTACTTTCGCTTGCGCTTGTGTGTTGCTCAGTTGAGTTTCAGGTTTGTTCTGTATTTTTCTTCACCCAGACTACTTCTCTTCTCTCTACTACTCTTCCTACACGTCTACTTTCCCTTTCTTTCCAACCTCTTTTGGCACTCTTTTCTCTGTATGCCCTTCCCTTCTTCTTACTCTCCATAACTAAAACCTTCCACACCCACAACGACTTCTAAGATCTGTGAAACCTAACATTACTCTGACTTCCCTCTCCCAGATTCTTGTGCACCTCCGTCCTTGGCAAAGTTAACGTAGTCGTCACTCTAATACACCTTACACCCCCACTTCCAAGCAACGAAAACCTTAGCATATGCCACACCAGCCTTGCTCAGTTGGCCAAAAGCAACTCGAAGTCAAAAGGCACACTGTTGCTAACTCATTGCTAGTACATTTGCATAGCGAGAGATCTACTAGCTGGGGTCATTCCTGCTGATATTCTAGGAGTAATAGAGAGGCCACATCTGGCATCTTGAGCTCTTACTCTGAAGATATAACTTCTGATCTACACATCTACTAATACAGCTAATAAAACTATAAAAACACACACACACACAAAAAAAATCCAAACAACATAACTCTTCCAAAACTTGTAAAGCTGGGCTGGAGAGATGGCTTAGCAGTTAAGCGCTTGCGTGTGAAGCCTAAGGACCCTGGTTTGAGGCTCGATTCCCCAGGACCCACGTTAGCCAGATGCACAAGTGGGCGCACGCGTCTGGAATTCATTTGCAGTGGCTGGAAGCCCTGGCGTGAGCTCTCTCTCTCTCTCTCTCTGTCTCCCCCTGCCTCCTTCTCTCTGTCACTCTCAAATAAATAAATAAAAATAAAATAAACAAACAAAAAGAAAAAGAAAAAAAACCTTGTAAAACTAACAGTAACGACCTCCAGTGAGATTGAATTAGTGAAACATCATACATATAATACAGAAGAATGGTTGTGAGTATGCTCAAAAAAAAAAATCAAAGGCCTCAAAAATGAAAACAAACTTCAGTGGGGTGTGGTGCTGCACACCTTAGTCCCAGTACTCAGGAGGCTGAGGTATGAGGATCACTGTGAGTTCAAGTCCACCCTGGGCCTACAGAGTGTATTCCAGGTCAGCCTGGGCTACAGTGAGATCCTGCTTCAAAATAACTAGAAAAAAAAAAAAAACAGTAAAGAGAAAGAAAACAAACTCTTTAGGAATCCAAAGAGAACACAGGAAAGTAGCTAAATTTAATAAGGAGGTCAATACAAGATATGAGTAAGAAAATAGAAACACTGAAGAAATGTCAATTAGAAATACCGGAAATGAAAACTACAGCAAGTTATTATACAAAACAAATCTATAGAAAAAGCAGGGCATGGTGCTGCATGCCTTTAATCCTGGCACTCAAGAGGCAGAGGTAGGAGGAGAATCAATGTGAGTTTGAGGCCAGCCTGGGACTACACAGTGAATGCTAGAGTGAGTTGTGGGGTTAGATCTTTTTCACGCACTGTAGGCTTGTCTCAGCTGGTTATGTGAGCCAGCCCTTCAGGTCAGCCGCTCTAGCTCTAGAGGCTGTATGTGGGAGGTATGGCTGGGATCCCTTGGGGTCCTGCCGTCCCCAGTCGTGTTCCCCGTGCTGGTGTGGGGTGAATGGAGGCTGTCAGGAGGTATTCTGGAACTGTTCATGTGGATCCCTGTTATCTGCTCCTTCTGGCACTTTTGATTCTGCAGGGCCCCGTGGGAATGAGGAGACCCCTTCCCAGCAGCTGCCAATGCTCTATCTCAGGCAGGACAGGACAAGCAGCACTTCCCAGAAGCCACTGGCTGGATCCGGATCTTCACAGATGGACTGACTGCCGGTGGCCTCCTCCTGCTTCTCACACAGGTCTCACTTGGCTTAATGAGCTCCTTGCAAACCTTGAGTTTCTTCCAGAAGAAAAGTGTATTGCGTGTTATCTTGTCTCTTTTGTTCTTGATGTCTCTTCAGAGAGGCTCCTCTTCCTCCATCTTTATTTATTTATTTACTTATTTATTTATTATTACGGACACACTTAGTTTGGACACATCATGTGTTGGTACGATCCTTTCCCTGGTCCCTGGCCCCCTCCTCAGTGCAGTTGCAGGAATTCCCCATGGGGTTGTGGGTTGCACATTGTGGGAGTAGCAGTCCATTATTCCTCCATCTTCATCAGAAGTCCCTGTGTCTTGCTCTTTTCCCTCAGCAAGACATCTTGAAGAACTCTTAATTATGACATAAACTCTAGATCATTCTTTTAAAATGTTACATAGTATCCCATAGTGCTGTGATGACTTATTTGCACCAAGTCATTTCTCTGTTGATAGAACTTTGATAACTTGTTTCTGAGCTTTCAGTATTGTAAATAATTTTGCAATGAATTTCTTTTCTGTGCCTCGTATGCCTCTGGAAGTTTTTCTCAGGGGCACTCCAGCGAGAATTTGCTTTGGCAAATGGTGTGGAAATGTTGTAATTTAAGTAGCCACTGTCAGATTGCCAGAAGAGTATGAGGGGACCCATTTCTTCACATCCTTGCCAATTGTTAATATTGCCAAATTTGAAAATAAAGCTGGACCAATAGAGGTCATTTTCATTGCTTTGGGTTTTGCATTTTCCCAGTGAAAATGGGCATTCTTTCTTATTTTTACATAAAGCTATACTTCATATGCAACATAATCAGTGTAAAAATAAAATATACACTTTCAATTTATTCCCCATTCAAGTTTCTTTGGTGACTTTTTTTGTTTTTCTTGTTGGGATCCCTGCCTCCTTCTTCTTGACCTATACAAGCTCATTATGTAGCTAAGGATGTTGTTTTCTTATTTTGTAATCATATGCATTATATCTTAAATGTCTATGGTGGTGAGCAACTAATCAATGTTATATCACGTTGAGGTTTTTTTTTTTTTTTTTTTTTTTTTTTTCTTTTTTTTTTTTCCTGAGGATTGGCTCTGTGCATCTTGTTTCAGGTCCTCCTTTTCCCCAAAGGCATAATAATGTTCTCCTGTATTCGTGTCTGTCTCCAGAGTGTTTTCTTTCTCAACTTTATGATTTCCAACAGAGCAGGCCCCCTACGTGTTGGCTCACACATCCTCCGGTTCCCAGGAACGATCCTCAGGTGGCAATTCCCAGCCTCCGCAGCAGCCCGCCCAGTCAGCTTTGCTCGTGGCCATCTGCTCACATCCTCTTCACAGTCTCCTTTGACTCCCAGAGTTCTATCTCTGTGAGAAAAATCCACGGGCGCTTTCTGACTGTCTCTTTCTTAAAAGAAGAAGAAGAGGAGGAGGAGGAGGAGGAAGAAGAAGAAATCACACCTCTGTCACCACCACCCACAGAGGCTGAAAGGAATGGGCCTGGGACTTAGCTGGTAGGAAGTTCATTCCACGTGATCGTGTGGTTCCTGGGCATGTCGAACATGTTTCTCAGAGGTTTCCTGGCAGGATAACTTGTGTCCCTAATGTTAGCAGTGGGTGGCAGTGAGGGTGAAAACTCTTGGCAGCTCAGTCTTCTTAGGAAGGGTTCTCACAACCTCACTGGCTGCCAGAGTAGGACTCTGCCACTTCCAAACCGAAGCATCTGCACACACGGCAATTACCTCTCTTCCTCTAGGGCCAGAAAAGGAGTCCCTCCTTCCCCCAGGACCTGGGAATCCCATTATACCTCTCCAGAGCTTTCTGCACTTTTAGAACCACAGGGTATTTCCAGTTATCCTTGTCTCACCCTCTGCCTTCTGACTTGGGCTCCACTTGGAGAAATATTAGGAGTTCAACCACACACGAGGAAGGGGCCAGCCACTGAGGAATATCTGGCTGAAAAGTAAAGAATAGTCTGATTTCAAAGACCTCCCAGACTAGGGATGTAACTCAACTGGTAGAGTGATTGCTTAGCAGGCATCTGGCCCTGAGTTTGATCTCCAACATTACATAAACCTGGTGTGGTGGTGGTGTGGGTTTTGAGAGCTGAAGAGCCTTTCTTGGATCTGTGTGGGCTTAGCTTGCGTGTTAGAGCACCAGGCACTCAATGGCCATTAAAACTCCCCAAGCCAAGAGCCAGGCATGGTGGTGCATGCCTTTAATCCCAGCACTCAGGAGGGAGGCAGAGGTAGGAGGATCACCGAGAGTTCGAGGCCACCCTGAGACTACATAGTGAATTTCAAGTCAGCCTGGGCTAAAGTGAGACCTTACCCCCCAAAAAATAAAATAAAATAAAATAAAATAAAAAGATGAAAACACTCCCCAGGTCAGAGGCTCTACAGCTCTGTACCTCCCAGGCCAGTAAAACAGGGAATGAGGAGAGGACAGCCTGCAGAGCAGTGTACACAAGCCAGGTTTATTGAGAAGAGACAGACCAAAGCTCTGTGTAGAGGAGGTGGAGGGGGGTTGAAAGAGTGGCTGGCGGGCACTCCACTCAGGACTGCTGCAGCTTTGATAAGTTTTGACCAAGTCTGAGGGAGGCCTCATGGAAATTAGGCATCAGACAGGTTCAAATCATGATAGGCTTACATAAGGGCATCTGGGGGCAGGGGACTTCTCTGAATGGTGAACAGGTAAGATGAGATTGTACACACTCAAGAAGGGCCTGCCAAAATTCCAAGTACATTGTGGATCAGGAAGTGGACAGAGCAAAGCGCAAAGGCAGGTGGTCAGCCCAGCACCTTGCCAAGTAGGAATTCTCTTAGGATTTCAGCCCCTAGACTAGAAGTGTCTTATGGGACACCAGAGAGGCTCCATGTCCATCTCTCCTTGAGGGCCTGTGACCCTGAATAAATTGCTCAAAACACAAGCTACCTGGTTCCTTATCTCTGTCAACACCGCACATCTGCAATTCCAGAACTAAGAAAGTAGAAGAAGGATATCAGGAGTTCAAGGTCGCCCTAGCTATACAAGAACATATCTCAAAGACCTCTAATCCTTACATGTGGTAAGCCCAGAGGTAGACCCCTCGAGGATCCCGAAGCTCTTCAAGGGTGACTTCAGTCCCCAGGCACTCTTCTTAAACCATCAACCCAGAAGCAGCTGGGAATCCACAGCAGAGTTCGCAGCAAGAGAAAAGCTGACTTGTCAGACACACAGTGGACCCAAGGTGCCCTGGGAGTGTTGGGAATAAGGTTTGGAGAAGAAAAGACAGTTCTAGACTCTACTCATTGATTGGACTGAAACTCCTCATAGTCCCTCATCTACCTAGAGATGGCCTTCTGCTATATAGCAATTTCCTCGAAATTGAAACAGTCCCTTCTGGAGAGAGTCTCCTCAGAAAGTTCCAAAGTAAAATGGGCTCTTCTTCAATCCAGACCGAAGTTCTTTGAGGCTCAGCTGGAAAGACCTCTCTAGTCACAGGAAGCTCCTGAAATGAACAAGATCCATGAGGCCTCCTCCGGAGCTTGTATAAGGAGTGCTTGAGAGACTCTTGGACCAGTTGAGTGGCCTGCAGGTTGTGTAGTGTGCTCCAGTAAGCCAGCTTCGGCCAGTCACCACCCCCACTGGGACAGATAGCAAAAATCCTGAACAAGAGCAAGACCCTACCTCAGGTGTGGTGGCACATGCCTTTAATCCCAGCACTCGGGAGGCAGAGGTAGGAGGAATTGCCATGAGTTCAAGGCCACCCTAAGACTACACAGTGAATTCCAGGACAGCCTGGGCTAGAGCAAGACCATACCTTGAAAAATCAAAAAAAAAAAAAATGAAGAAAGAAAAAAAAAAACCTTTGGCTTATATCAATAATCAATATATTTTTATCAAAGATCAATATATTTCCACATATTATACTAATTTCTTTTATGATTACTGATCTATAAATGATGTTTTAGTTAAGGCGTTTGATCTCTCGGTGGTGTTTTTCCCACTTCATGTTATAATGGCAAGATTGCAAGTGTTCTGTTGAGCTGGAATGAATTCATTAGAGCTCTGTAGATTATTTTACAGTCAGGCAAAAGATAATGGGAGTTAGGGGTCCTTTTACTCCAGTTTCACCTGAGAGGCATTCTGTCCTCCATGGCTGAGTTTCTTGCAATGGTTTCCCTCTTCCATGCACAGTCTCAGACCTTGAAAGGGAAGCCCTCCTTAGTCATTCTGTTGCCCTAGCCTGGGAAGCAAGGGTTGCTACTTGGCAGGGGGTGGGGGAGACTGATAGATAGATCTCTGCAGAAAACAGATGTGGGTTGTTATTTCCCAAGAAGGCATTTAAGTTAGTTGTAAGATAAGGTCACCATCCCTATGCTACTAGGGTGAGTCCATGACTTACTCAGTAACCACAACACAGATCTTATAACCAAACGCTTTTGTCTTATTCTTAAATAGACAGAACATCAGCCACAAGTTGCTCTCCAGCAGGTTTCAATAAACAAAACTCAACAAGAAAATGTTTAGTTCTCCCAAAATGTTGAGCATGAGACATCTTCTCATATCAGGCAACACAGACTGGTCTCAAGTGTCTGATCCACTCCCTGTGTGCTCTTAAGAGGATCTCCCACAAGACTTCAGTTTAACATCTGTGAGATGAGCAGACAGGACAAGACAGGCTTCACTGAGCTCCCTTCCAACTTCACAATTCTAGCATCCATTGTAGCTTAGAAAAAAAATCAAGATATTAGAAACACTATTGGTTAATTCTAATATGAGGAAACTGCTGAAGCCATGTTGTCTGTTCTCCATGCATATTCATGGTATGCACAGAAACCAGAGCTGCCCCATCATTGCTTTAAATATGCTTTACTGACCCTCAGTTTTGGTTGGAGGTTGACCAAAACTATTGGCAGAAGATGAGGGTTTCAGTTTTCCTATCCTCCCAACCAAACCAAATCCTTGCTGGAGCCCACACCTCTCTGCGCATTTTCCTGTAACAATGAAACTTTGAAGCAAATTCAGAAGCCTGGAATTTTAAAAACATTTTAACGCACCACTCTCAGGTCTGCACTTCCTAGCAGGCCAGCTCTCTCCCATCGCTTTACTATAACTAACATTACAGTGCTGAGTCTTGTAATGCAAGCCTGTAATCCCAGCTACTTAGGATGCTGAGGCAGAAGGATCATCACAAGTTCAAGGCATGCTTTAAACTATAGAGTGAGCTCAAGGCCATCCTAGGCTACTTACTTAGACCCTGTATGCAAAAGTGAAAAGAAGGCCTGGAGAGATGGTTAAAGGTTCTTGCTTGCAAATCCTGATGGCCCTGGTTCAATTACCCATTACCCACATAAAGCCAGATGCACAAAGTGACAAATTGCAGGGGCAGGAGGCCTGGCACACCCATTCTCCACCTCCCTCTCTCCTTTTCCTCCCATACTACTTTGATTAATAAAAGCCAAGCCAAGGGCTGGAGAGATGGCTTAGTGATTAAGGCTTTTGCCTGCAAAGCCAAAGGACCTCTGTTCGATCCTCCAGGACCCACGTAAGCCAGATGCCCTAGGGGGCACCATGCGTCTGGAGTTCGTTTGCAGTGGCTGGAGACCCTGGCGCACCCATTCTCTCTCTCCCTCTCTGTGCCTCTCTCTCTCTCTCTCAAATAAATAAATAAAAAGAAAAAGTCAAGCCAAAGGTACAGCAAAGGGGCAGAGGTAGACACAGGCAGCAGTCAAAGCCTTGACAGGAAGGTGCCAAGGCATTGGCTGTGAAGGCAGTGCTAGACCCTCTCTCTGAGCTGCAGCTGGGATCCTGGAACAGGCTGGCCACCATTAGAAGATTTTTTGAGGTCAGAGGGATCTCAGCAAGGTGACCGAGAGCCAGGTGGCTCTGTCTGTGGAGACAGGAGAGCTACGAAGGCCAAGGCAGCAGATGCTTCGTCTCCCTGAACTGCTGCCAGCCTGCGCCTGCTGTGCTGTTGGGAACTGCAAAGCCAGAGTCAGAATGTCACTTGCTCTGCTCTCCAGCGGTGAGCCTGAGAATATGCCACAGTGAGGTGCCAGGTGCTGTCCCTGGGGGCCTTGAAGCAGCACACTTGCAGCAGGGTGTGTACTTGGAGGACCACTTCCAGAGACTTTTGGTCACCCACGGGACACCCTGACTTTAATCTTTGTCATTTCCTCTCTGTCGTATCTGCACATGCCTGTGACTTTCAGCACTCTTCACTTCTCTCTTTTAAAAAATGTGCTCATTGGTGCAATGCAGGGAAAAGAACACTGGCCTTGGATACATACAGGCTAAATCCCTGGTGGCCTTGTGACCATGGTGAATTAATAGAACCCTGCTGAACCTCAGTTTCCTCATACATAAAGGGAAGGTAATGTCACTGATGACTAACATGACAGGACTCTAGAAAACTTGTATCAGGAGTCTGCCAGCTCTGTTAACCTAAGTCTTCAACTTGCACATCCCACAAGTCTCATTTCTGAAACAACTGCACAACCTCTGGCCCCCAGACAATCCCTCAGAACCTCTCAAATCTGACTCTGAGCACACAGGAGAGAGACAAAGCCTTCAGTTGAAATGCTGCACAGTTAGCAAGCACAGGGAGCTCTTAGGTCTTCTGTTCAGGCACCTATGAACAGAGAGTTTTCTGTCTTATAACAGCTGATCATGTTTCCAACCATTGCAGATGCAACTGGCCTCAAGGCAACAGATTGCGCAAGGCTTGACACCTGTGCTCCTGTTAGGAACAGTTGCTGCTGTAAAGACAAACTTGAATCACTACTGTGGACTGTCATTTGTGATCTGGAAAATCAGGAAATCAGAGGGCAGACTCCAGTCTATTTCTATTAACTGGCGTGTGCCTTGCACTGAACATGAAATGAAATGGTACATAAGAAGAGCCCAGTACAGGACTTAGTTCTAGCAAGTACAGGTAAATATTATTTTACTTTTTTATTGTCATTATCTCTTTACTCTTGTCTGTAAAGATGTCAAGTGAAGAAAAATAAGCCAAAAGTAAAAAGTAAAATAAATCACACAAGTGCAATAGTGGCACATAGCCATGGTGGGCAACCAACTGCTCTTGGATTGGCTAACAGATCCACTCAGTGGAAAGGAAACCATATCTGGAACTGGGAAACAAATCAGACTCATATCCAGATAATGATTCTGCTTTCCATTGTCAAGCTCCCACTAACCTTACACTATAAAAGTGTCTAAACCCTTATAATTCTCTCTAAATTAATAATGGTTATCCCACTTAACTGGCACTGACTTCACTCTCCATTGGAGAATCTGCTTCTCTTTTTCAGATGGGAACTGGACCTGAGGAGATGAACGACCCAGCCCACTCCACCCCGGCCCCAGCTCAAACCACAGAGAAACTGGGGAAATGAGCAAGGTGCTGCTCTCTCAGCTAAGCTGATATCAGCACAAGGGTGATGGAGAAAGATACTGAGGACACTCAACACCTACCAAACCAGACATCTGGATGCTCCTAAGTGCCCATCACTGAAGTAGACTTAAAATGTTCCCAGCATGTTTCAGGGAATTTTGTGGAAGAGGGAGCGGAAAGATTGTTAGAGCCACAAGTTGGGACATTTTGCACAGAGACACTGCTCTCCCCTGGCTCCATAATGCATGACCCACAATCCCCATGGGGTTGACCTGCATCCCCAATGAGGAAGGCCTCTTCAGAAAAGGGGCAGGGAGGAGGGAAAGGATGTTACCAGCATGTGATGTTTACATACAAAATATGTCCATATCAAATAATAATAACAATAAAAGAAACATAAGCCAAAAAGTCAAAATAAAAATAAAATGTATTGATGGAACATTTCCTAATTTTTCTATCTCAGCAGTATCTGCTTTATAACCTAGACCCCAGGAAGACAGGCTTTGATCATTGCTATCTTTCTCTTTACCAATCCCTGGAACCACAATCTACTCACTACTTCTGACTTGGAATATGTTTGACTTCATGGTAAGATTGTGTGGCATTTGTCTTTCTATGTCTGGCTTTCTTCACTTAGCCTAATGGCCTTTGATTTGGGTCCATCCCGGGTGTTAAAAGTAACAGAATTTCCTCCTGAAACTTTGAAGATTGGGTGACATCCATTGTGTGCACGCACACATGCTCTTTACTCAGTTATCGAGCCGTGAAGACTACTTGCATCTTTCCCCTATCTTGGTAATTACGAATAATGTTGCAATAGCACAGGAATGTAGAGTTTTCTGAGATCCTGAACTCAACTAATTTGAATATATAATTTGGAATAGAATTTGTAGGCCACGTGGTGGTGCAAATTTTAATTTTGAGGAACTTCGCTACTGTTTTCCATAATGGCTACACCCACTTACATTCCTGACACTGCATATGACAAGTCTCTTTTCTCTACATGCTCAACACCTATTCTTGGATTTTGGTAGCAATGGCCACCCTCAGCCAGATGGGTGACTTTCTCTTGTGGTTTTGATTCGCATTTCTGTGGTGCACAGTGGTGTTGAGCACCTTTTGTGCACATCAGAAAGAGATCCATTTGAATGTCCTTGAGAAAAATGTTTGCTCTGGTCTTTTGCTTACAAAAATAAAAAAGAAGAAGAAGAAGAAAGCCAGGCATAGTGGTACACGCCTTTAATCCCAGCACTTGGGAGGCAGAGATGGAGTTCGAGGCCACCCTGAGAGTCCATAGTGAATTCCATGTCAGCCTAGGCTAGAGTGAGACCCTACCTTGAAAAAGAAAAAAAAAAAGAAAGAAAGAAAGAAAGAAAGAAAGAAAGAAAGAAAGACTGGTTACTTAATTTTTGATTCATTAATTCTTATCTCATTTATAAGTATTCTTTTAGTACTTTGTGATGAAATCTGAAGTTTGCATAAAAATTGTATGTTTCCAATACTTCCTTTACAGTACATTTCTATGACAACAACATTATCAACCAGACTTGTAAATGAAACATCTCAATAGCAAATGAAAGGAAATGGCTTTATTGAAAAAAATCTTACATATTATTAGCAAAACAAGTTTAATGATATATTTATGTAATCCCAGAACCTCGTATCTAAAAGACAATTCCTCTGAATGAGAAGCAACATCTTAATAATAATTTTAAAAATAAATGAAGAAAACTGAAAGCCTAAAATTATTGCAACTACTTACTTTGATTTATAAAATGAGGAAGCCAGTTTTTTCACAGAACAGCATTTTACTTAAAAAAAACAAATGGCAGACAAATGTGCTATTCATATTAGACAGACATCTCCAAAAATGAGCAAACAGCCTGACACTTCAAGAAAAACGACTGGTAATAGTAGATGTTGATGAAAAAATACAAACAATATTTAAAAATCTGAGAATTTGTATCTGCCACTATGAGCTCAACAGTTTCCCAATAACTAATAACTTCTCTCATGAAATCAGTGATGTAAACATGAAATTTTGGGTATAACATAATAAAATAAGCCAACATCTGAAAATTTTCATAACTGAAAGATCCAGTATTTTCCAAATGACCAGTGTATTTTATTATGAAATTCTGCATGGGTGAAAGATCTATTCAAAATTCCTAGATGATCCAGAAAGCTCAGGAGACATTGCAGATTAGGGGGTAGAAAGAATGTAAGAGCCACAGGGTGGGGAGGAGAACTTTGGGGCACTGCTATCCGGACATAAGCTGACTGATGCGTCATTGACCTCACAAGGGTTGCCATTACCGCTAACAAGATCTGCACAACTTGAGCCAATCAACAATCTGACATAGAAGACAGAAGAGAACAAAGAGTATGAGACATCAAAACACAAGGACTACTTGGAAAGAGGTTTCTCAATGGAGTAGGAGTGGGGGAGGGGTACAAAAGAAGTTAATAGGATGGGAATATGATCAAATAGTTATGTTTATAAAAATTCTTAATAAAAATATTTTGAAAAAATAATATAACTGAATTTTAGTACAGTATTGGAAAAGAACATCCATAATTATCCAAAAGGATATTTAAATATTCCTCCCTTTCCTGGACTTTCTACAAACATTCAATATACCACATCAGACTTGAAAGATTTATAAAAATATATAAAAGTGCTACTCTTCTCAGTAAATTTCTTTTCCAAATTCTCTTGAAATTGGTTTTTGTTAAGATGTAGTTGTTTTGTGTTGTTATTTTAAATTAATTTAAAATTTTATTTTAACTAATTTACACTTTGGTAAATGTTGATTGATATAAGCCAGATAAACAAAAGTTCCATGGGATCAATGATTTTTAAGAATCAAATGAAGTTCTAAGATGAGAGAGTTTAAAAGTTGTTACATTGAATGGAGAAAAAAGGTTATCTTACTTTCTGAGGATTTCTCAAAACCAGAAACTTGCTAATGAATTTCCACTCATAAGCGTTGAGGAGGGAGCTGTACAGAATTTGGCTTGCTCAGATGTATTTTATCACACAGACAACACTGACAAGTGACGACAGAGCTCAGTAGTCAAGAGTTGTGGCTCTGCCGTGGGCTTTGCCAGTATCCTCAGTCCAGTCTGAAATCTCCCTAAACCTGATGCCCCGTGACCATCACAAGGTAGACAATTAGGCAACCAAAGTCAGCTAATGAAACCTAGACATGATGAACCACTATTCATGTCCCATGACCCTAATTATGAGTAAAACTTTTTAAAAATATTTTATTTTATTTATTTGATTGAGAAAGAGGGGGAGAGAGAGAGGATGGGCACACCAGGACCTCCAGCCACTGCAAACGAACTCCAGATGCATGCGCCCCCTTGTGCATCTGGCTAATGTGGGTCCTGAGGAATCAAACCTGGGTCCTCTGATTTTGCAGGTAAACGCCTTAACCACTAAGTCATCCCTCCAGCACATGAGTAAAGCTTTTGATCTCAACCGGTTTGTGTTTGTTTGTGTGTGTGTGTGTGTGTGTGTGTGTGTGTGTGTGTGTGTAAGCACATGCTTGTGGAGGCCAAAGGAGAAGGTTGGATGTCTTCTGTTTTTGCCCATCCACTTGCTTCCTCTGAGATGGAGCCCCCCACTAAACCCAGAGCTGCCGTTTTCATGGGCCCCAGAGATCCTCCCAGCTCTGCTCCCCACAGGACTGGGGTTGCAGGTGCATGCGGCCACATCCAGGTGTTTACACGGGTGCTGGGGACTCAAACTCAGGGCAAATCTGGACCTCATGCTTGGGTGGCAAGCACTCTTTGCCCTCTGAGACATCTCTCCAGACTCCGATTGCTCTTAAATGTGTGGAAATTCTTCTTTAATTTTTTTTTGTTTTTGTTTATTTATTTGAGAGTGACAGAGAGAAAGAGGCAGATACAGAGAGAGAGAGAGAAAAAATGGGCCCACCACGGCCTCCAGCCACTGCAAACGAACTCCAGATGCGTGCGCCCCCTTGTACATCTGGCTAACGTGAGTCCTGGGGAACCGAGCCTTGAACCGGGGTCCTTAGGCTTCACAGGCAAGCGCATAACTGCTAAGCCATCTCTCCAGCCCAAATTCTTTTTTAATCAGTAACATGCACATGCTTTTAAAAACCATGCATAGTGTATGCCACCCTTCCATTACTGTAACAAATGCCTGAGGCTGTAAACCGATAAAGAAAAGAGGTTCATTTAGGCTCAGTTTCTGAGCTCTCAGCCCATGACCAATCGGCCCCGTCGCTTTGGGGCAGCACATCATGGAGGGTAGCAAATAGTGCAGCAAAGCCTCTTATTCATGGCCAGGAGGTGGAAGAAAGAGACTGAGGTCCTGCCCCCCTTTGAGGGCACACCTCTAATAACCCAAACACCTCCCACTAGACCCCTTCTCTTAAAGGTTTCACCACCTCTTTTTTTAGCATTTTATTTATTTATTCATTTGACCGAGAAAGAGGGAGAGAGAGACAGAGAGAATAGGCATGCCAGGGCCTTCAGCCATTGCAAATGAACTCCAGGCTCATGCGCCCCCTTGTGCATCTGGCTAACGTGGGTCCTGGAGAATCAAACCTGGGTCCTTTGGCTTTGCAGGCCTTAACTGTTAAGCCATCCCTCCAGCCCTATCACCACCTCTTAATCACACCAAACTAGAACTCCACGTTTTCTCCCCATTCATTCTGGAGGACCTAGCTCACTCTCTACTTCACATTCAAACATGCCCAGCTCCCAACCACATTCATGTCTCCCTTCAGCATGCTCCGTCAGGCTTCCTCTGCACGCCTGCGTCGTAGCTCTTGCCTTCACAGTCACTTTACTTATGACTGTCTATCCTTACGCTGTGAGTTTCTGCAGACAAGACACAACATAGAATGGTCTCCACATCAAACGGTATTTATCATCTAGATTGAAAGAGTGGGAGTAGATAGGGTCTAGTGAATAGGTCCTCTGTGGGTAAAAGATTTGAGAGGGAAGAGAATTTTTTTTTTTCCCGTGTGAATTTTTTACTGTGGAGATTTATCTGTATTTTGGATTTCTGAGATTACACATCTTTGAATTTCAGAACCCTGGAAGAGGACAAACTATAATAGCAGGGCTCTTTACTGTGGTTTTACCATTAAGAATGATTATCGAGCCATCTCCTTTCACACCATGAGCCAAGTTTAAGACACCATAAGTTTAAGACACCATAAACCAAGTTTAGGCCATAAGCCAAGTTTAGGCGGGGAGAGTCAGGTGAAAGGCTGTCTGCGCATGGGTGAAGTGCAGATTGGAAACCACAGCAGCGCCGGCAGACCTGGGACACCCGGGAACAGGGCTTCTGCTTCCCTGCAGGCGAGCGTCAGCGGTGAGGGAAGGCCCCAGTCTGGAGGCTGGCATGTCATGTCTCTCACTCGATTCACAGCACAGCAGTAGTGAACTGTTGGCCTGGACTCTGAGTCATGTCTGAGGGCCGAGGCCTGGGGTTAGGAGGGGCAGCAGTTTATGAATTTTGTCCCACTTTGTCACTGTTTTTGTCTGAGTTTAATCATAAGTGAGTAGGAGGATACCACTTTCTTCCTAAACAAAAAGATTAGATAGCTCCCCCAGACTTGGGAATGTCAAAGAGAATTGACTTTTTTTCTTCCTCCACTAAAAACAGCAGTGGAATCCCTGGATCTTCATACCCTATGTTCTTCACGTGCTTTTAATCAGAGGCAGGATCAATGCCCAAATACCTTATATGTATGCAGGGCCACTTAAACGAGATGCTCAATTAGAAATTTGAGAGAAAAATGGATATGCAAATGCGACTTTTGCCACAGCATCCCAATATCCTTGTCTATAAAGAATAGGAAACCTTAAAAGTTTCATTGATTTCTTTTCCTCCATATAGGAAACACCATGGAAATCTTGATGAAGCAAAGTTCAAAGTTCTATTCTCCATACAAGAATAATGCATGCAAATAACAGGACTGGGAAAAACATGAAAATGTTTTTAAAAGGGGGCTGACTCATGCATCAGGCTCCCATGCTCTTTTCCTCCAGTGGCCCCTGAGTCGGAGCCAGCGCGTCCCATCTAGGAGAGCTAATGCGGCCCAGCGGCCACGTTCCAGGGAAGCCGCCAGGGGCAGGAAGGGAAGGGAAGTGTCTGCTGACCTGAGCGGGGGTCTCTTCTGCTCACCGCTGAGCCCCACACGGCCTCCTAGGCCTGGAACCGGAAGTCTGTTCTGGTGCTCTGGGTGGCTGGGTACCCGACAAAAAAGCCTCAAAGGCACAGGAGTCGGATTCCAAGGGGTGTCTCAGAAAGGAGCTGGAAGAAACGAAGAGCGAGCATGTGGGAGAGCCAGCGCCTAAAGTGTCCTTGCGGGAGAGGCTGAACCACACAGACCTTTGAGAGGAGGGACGGGGTGCTGACTGCAGCACCACTCAGGGAAAACAGAGTTCCAGAGGGCTTGAAAACGACCCTAGGGTTATAACTGTCCTGGCTGAAATGAAGATACTCTAAAGGGACACTTCTGCCCATCCCTTCAGCTATCAGACTATGGAAACAACGCACCCCAAAGAATTGGAGTTTTCCCAGAAATCTTATTCTGGGGGAAGGACAAGGCTGGATCTGGTGCCAGTTTGTCTCCTGGAGAGAGATTTCACACAACTGGCAAGAAAGAATGGAGGTGGGTGGGGCCTCACCTTGACTGGGACCGCTAAGCTACGTGCACCACTTTGTCCTCAATTTAAACCTAAACCTCACATCAGAATCCTGAAAATGGACTTGGAAGATCTCTGGACCTCTTTTCCCTCTTCCCAATGGGGGCACATTGAATAAATCTCCTTTTCTTCTGTTTTTCCTAGTAATTGTGTTTTTAACTAGCTTATTGTAGATGGATGGCCAAGGATGGCTTCTTAGGGCACAAACTCTGACCTTAATAACTATGGCAAGGGGAGGAGCTCACGAGGCCTCGTTCCTTCCTGGGGATTTACAGGCAGGTAAGGGTAAAGGCACGGTTATACCGGTTACACCGCGGACTCCCTCCCAGAGGATCCACGGTCTGTCAATGCTTGCTGGAGGAAGGATGTTTTCTGCAGTGGTATAGCCACTGGTAAGGTGCCCAAGTCCCTTAAATAATCCTTCACACATACTCCTGTAAGCGATGATAAGACTCATTGGGTCACCAAGAAGGAAGGAAGGAAGGAAGGAAGGAAGGAAGGAAGGAAGGAAGGAAGGAAGGAAGGAAGGAAGGAGGGAAGGGAAGGGAAGGGAAAAGACATCACAATGAAGGGGTATTGGTTTGGAAAAGAAGGATTAATGGGAGTGGCAGGGGAGGGGATTGGATAGGGTTATGGGATGAATATTTAAAAAATGATATACATAGATTAAATTTTTATAGAGAAGCATGTTGTCATAGTTACGTTCTCATTGCTAGGACAAAACATCTGACAAAAATCAGTGTAAGGGAGGAAAGGTTCTTTCCAGGGTGCGGTCCTTCATGGGGGTGGGGGTGGCAGCAGGGGCTTGACGCCGAGCTGGTCCCTTTCCAGCCACGGTGAGGACACAGGGAGTGACAAATGCCTGTGCTCAGCCAGCTTTGTGCTCTTGGTACAGTCCAGGATTCTGGCCCATGAAATGGTGCCACCCACAGTTTAAGGTGGGTCTTCCCACCTCCGTTAGTCTAATCAAGTTAATCCCTCACAAGAGAGTCCAGGTCCTGCTGAGCTGACAGTCCACAGAAACCATGACAATTATTATGTAATTAATATTTGGCAATAATTTGTTCAAAAGAAACTTAACCCCTTGTCTGAAGTATCATTTGTGAGGACCTTCTCCCACGCTGGAGTCCATCTGCCCTCTCTGTTAACAGTTCATTTTGCCATGGAGAAACTTTTCAATTGTGTGTAACCCCACTTGTCAATCTTCAGACTATTGCCTGCTCTGTTGGGGTTCTATTCAGACATTTCTCTCTTTTTTGGTATGTATGTGTTTGGTGTGTGTATATGAGTTCACATACGTGTGGGCACATGTACATGTGCGTGTGTGTGGAAGCCAGAGGTAGACATCACGTGTCTGAATTATTCTCCCCCCCCCCCCCCCGCTTCATTTACTGAGGCAGGATCTCTCCCTGGAACACAGCACTGTCTAAGTCAGCTGCTAGCTAGCCAGCGTGCCCCGGAATCCTCTCACCCTGCTTACCCTGTGCTGGGATTGCAGCGAGGCCATCATGCCTGCCGGGCATCTGACCCGGGTCCTGGGGGCACCATCTCTAGTCGTCATACTTACATAGCAAGTCATTTGCTCACTGGGCCACCTCCCCAGCACCCCAGACATTTCTTGCTCATACCTATATGCTCAACTATTTTCCCTTTAGCAGTTGCAGTCTCTCTGGTTTTAAATTAGGGTTTGGAACTAGTCTGAAGTGATTTCTGTTCAAGATAAGAGGTACTGATATACTTTCATTCTGCAGGTAGATGTCCAATTTTGCTAGCACCATTTACTAAAAAGGCTACATGTTTTAGGCATCTTTGTGAAAAAAAAAGAAAGAAAGAAAACAGAGGTGTTGGTAGCTGTGCAGGTTTGCTTCTATTATGTTCCATTGGTCTACATGTCTGTTATTGAGCAAGCACTACACTGTCTTATCACTGTGGCTCTACAGTATAGCCTGAGGTGACGTGGCGCCCCCAGCTATGTTCTTCCTGCTTAGAATTGCTTGTGTGATCTGTTATCTTTTGTGCTTCCAAAGAATTTAAGGATTGTTTTCTCGAGTTCTGCAAAGGATGTCAGTAGAATTTTGATGGTAATAGCAGTAAATCTGTTAGATTGTTTTTGGATATATAGCCATTTTCACTGTATTAATTCTGCCAGTCTAGGAGCATGGAAGGTCTTTCCATCATCTATTATCTTCTTCAAGTTCTTTTTTCCGTGTGTTAAAGGCATCCTTGTAGATTTTTTTTATCTTCTTGGCTAGGTTTATTGCTAAATATTTTATTTTTGAGGCTACCATGAGTGGGTTGCTTTTCCTGACTTCTCAGCAATTTCACTGTTGGTGTACATGAAAGAGTCTGGTATTCACATGTTGACTTTATATCCTGCTACTTGGCTGAATGTGTTTGTGAGAGTCAAAAGCTTTTGCTGAAGTTTATTGGGCTTTTTAAAGTATAGAATCATGTCATCTGCAAAGAAGGATAGTTTAACGTCTTTCTTTCCAGTCCTTATTCCTTTTATATCTTCCATTGCTCTAGTTGAGACTTCAAACAGTATAGTTAATAATGTCAAAAGACTGGACACTCTTGCCTTATTCCAGGTTTTAGAGGAAATGGTCTGTTTTTCCCCATTGATTGTAATGGTTTCTGTAGGTTTCTCACATGCAGCTCTTATTACCTACGGGAATGTTCCCTGTATTCCTAGTTTCCTCAGGACATTGGTCAGAAAGGAATGCTAAGCATTGTTAAATGTCTTTTCCACATCCACCATGATGATCATGTGAGGTCTGTCTTTTAAGTCTGTAAACATGGTATGTTACATTTATAATTTTGTGTTTGGAACCAATCTTGCATAGCAGGGATGAAACCAATTCGATATATGATTTTCTTAACATGGTCTTTGCTGCAGTCTGCAAATATTTTGTTGAGAAGTTTTGCATTTATGTTCATCAGTAAGATTGGCCCACAGAGACTGGCCTGTAATCTTCTGTTCTGCTGTGTCTTTATCTGGTTTGGGCATGAGGATTATAGTGGCTTTGTAAGATGAGTTCTGTGGTATTCCTTCACCTTCTATTTTGTGAACATTTTGTGCAGTGTTGGTATTAGATTTTCCTTGAACTTTTTTTTTTTAACTTATTTATTTGAGAGCGACAGACAGAGAGAGAAAGAGGGAGGGAAAGAGAGAATGGGTCCACCAGGGCTTCCAGCCACTGCAAATGAACTCCAGATGTGTGCGCCCCCTTGTTCATCTGGCTAACATAGATCCTGGGGAATGGAGCCTTGAACTGGGGTCCTTAGGCTTCACGGGCAAGCGCTTAACTGCTAAGCCATCTCTTCAGCCCTTCCTTGAACGTTTGATAGAATTCTACAATAAGTCCAACTGACTCTTGGTTTTTCCTTGTGGGGAGACTTTTATTTACTGCTTCAATCTCATTGTTAGGTTTAGAGATTAATATCTAGACTATAAAAGAATTAGCTGAACATGGTGGTGCACACCTTTAATCCCAGCACTCTGGAGGTAGAGGTAGGAAGATAGCCGTGAGTTCGAGGCCACCCTGAGATTACATAATGAATTCCAGGTCAGCCTCAGCTAGATTGAGACCCTACCTCAAAAAAAAAAAAAAAAAAAAAAAGCAAAATGAATACAAACAGCCAGTAAACTTTTATTTTATTTTATTTTATCTGAGAGAGAGAGAGAGAAAGAGGCAGAGAGAAAAGAATGTGTGTTCCAGGACCTCTAGCCACTGTAAACAAACTTAATGAACGCCCCACCTTGTGCATCTGGTTTTCGTGGGTACTAGAGAATTGAACCTGGGTCCTTAGGCTTCACAGGCAAGCACCTTAACCACTAAGCCATCTCCATCTTAAACTTCTTTAAGTTCAACATCTCCAGTCATCAGAGATACCCAAATTAAAACTACTTTGAGATTCCATCTCACCCCACTCAGAATGGCTACCATCAAGAAGCCAGATGATAATGAAGGCTAGCAAGGATGCAGGGAAAGAGAAGGTTTTATCCACTCTTGGTGGGCATGTGCAATAGTGTAGCCATCATGGAAATCAGTGTGGAGACTTCTCAAAAAAATCTAGAAATAAAACTTCTGTAGGTCCCACTTATACCACTCGTAGGCATATACCCAGAGGACTCTGTGTCCTGCTAGAGGGACTTGCACATCCACGTTCTCTGCTGCTCTATTCTCAATAACTAGGAAATGGAACCAGCCTAGATGCCCATCCACAGACAAATGGATAATGAAAAAGTGATGTAATTCTATTTATCCATAAAGAAAAGGGAGATTATGAATTTACAGGCAAATGGGTGGAGCTGAAAAATCATATAAGGAGTGACAACCCAGGAGGATGAATACCATATGTCCTGTCTCTCATGAGGATTTCTGCTCCTAAATGTTAAATGTGCAGATCTAAGTGGGAGCAAGTGTGGGTAAAGGCCAGGGCTGGGAAGTGGCCCATGAGACCAGAGATAAGAGACTTTAAAGGAGGGGTGGGAAAAACAGTAGAACACACGAAACGTTGCAGTATAATCGGGAATAGGTCAAGAGAAAAGGTACAGCAGGGAGGAGGCAGGGAGATGGGGCTGGGGGAGAATCAACCTAAACAATGCATTATGAAAAGGCCCCAAGAAAAGCTGTTACTGTGTAAAGTACGTTAATATCTTTTTTTTTTTTTTAAGTAAAGGAAATAAAATTGAATCTCTTCAGCTGGGAAGGGAAAGGCATTTGCTAATTGTGCAATTACTTACGCAGTTACTAATTGTGTTGGACTTCTTATTTCACAGCTGGCAAGAGGCTTCAACCAGACTCCGGGGAGAACAGTTCCCTCCCCACATCCCCAAAGCTGTCCCCAACTTTCTATCCTGCTCAGTACTGTCTGCTGGTTGGAATGTGCTTGTGTTTTGAGCTCTCCCCTCAGTGTGTGTAGGATTTGAGATTTTTAGTAGTGATTACAAGGTAGCTAATTAACCAATTGCATAAGTTCTCATTTAGCCAAACTATATGATTGTCACTTAATTAAGAACTCCGTGTGGTTACTGTTATAAAATAAAAATTCAGACTTTTAGTCTTTGTGAAAGTCTTAAAAATACTTATGGGTTAAAATTGAATGTAGGGATCACTGGCTCTGGGCAGCTCCCATTTTACAGAAGCTCTGCCTTCTTTCCTTTTCTTAAGTTCTATAATAATTTTTTTATCTACCTGACTTAAAAAAAAAATTAAATAGCCAGGTGTGGTGGTGCACACCTTTAATCTCAGCATTCAGGAGGCAGAGGTGGGAGAATTTCCATGAGGTCAACGCCACCCTGAGACTACATGGTGAATTCCAGGTCAGTCTGGGCTAGGATGCAACCCTACCATGAAAAACCGCAAAAACATTGAATCTTTCAAAAATTAAAAATGAAATTTATGAATGTCAAAAATGCATTTAAAATTCCTGTGTTTTATCCAGGCTGGTAATGAATACCTTTAGACACTATATTCTGGAGTATGAGGTAGGAGGAATGCTGTGAGTTTCAGGTCAGTCTGGGCTAGAGTGAGACCCTAACTCAAAAAAAAAAAAAAAAAATGAGCCTGGTGTGGTGGTGCACGCCTTTAGTCCCAGCACTTAGAAGACAGAGGTAGGAGGATCACCATGAGTTCGAGGCCACCCTGAGACTGCATAGTGAATTCTAGATCAGCCTGAACTAGAGTGAGACCCTACCTCAAACCCCCCCCCAAAAAAAATGTATTTCTCTCTCAGTCACACATTAACTTTATCATGAACGGTGGAAAGTCACAGGGGAGACGGAAAAGATGGCTGTTGAGATACTTGGCCCTTGAAACATCTAGTGGGCGGGCAGGGGTAGCTGTTTGAGGAATAACTTGTGTGCTGTGCACAGTATTTTTCGGTTGAAGATCTGGGGAAAGGAAAAGCAGTCTTCACCTGTGAATAGCTGCCTGTCACCTTCGGACATGTTGAAACTTAAGATTAAGAATTTGTGTTATTGATACTATTAAATCTTTTTTGTTTGTTTGTTTGTTTGCTTGTTGTTTGCTTGTTTTTCTAAATAGAATCTCACTCTAGCCCAGGCTGACCTGGAATTCACTATGTAGTCTCAGGGTAGCCTTGAATTCACGGCGATCCTCCTACCCCTGTCTCCCAAGTGCTGGGATTAAAGGCATGTGCCAGCACGCCTGGCTTGATACTATTGAATCTTTGCGCACATATATGGAGAATTTATTCTGTTTTGGCCACATATTTAGACCAAGCCTGAGATAATTACAATGCAGAAATTAGTATCCTACACCAAAGTATAAAACTCTATAGTTTGGGAATTAATGAAATAAGATTCATCTATTTAAAGAAATGTTGAGGGCTGGAGAGATGGCTTAGCAGTTAAGGCGTTTGCCTGCCAAGCCAAAGGACCCAGGTTTGACTCACCAGGACCCACATAAGCCAGATGCACAAAGTGGCACATGCATCTGGAGTTCATTTGCAGTGGTTGGAGGTCCTGGCTCACCCATTCTCTTTCTCTGTCTCTGTCTGTCTCTCTCTCTCTCAAATAAATAAATAAAGCTTTAAAAATTTTTTTTAAAATAAAATTAAAGAAATGTTGATGATGTAATGCAAAGGTACACATGTTACACTAAGACCTAATTCTTATTTCTAATGTCTTTAAGACTTTCTTAAACATATTATTCTGCTCTTAGCAACATTTTTAATTGACTTAAAGACAAAATTTTATATTTTGTTTAAAAAGTTTAAGTTGTGGGCTGGAGAGATGGCTTAGTGGTTAAGGTACATGCCTGTGAAGCCTAAGGACCCAGGTTTGATTCTCCAAGTCCCATGTAAGCCAGATGCTCATGGTGGCACATGTATCTGGAGTTCTTTTGCAGTAGCTAGAGACCCTGGCATGCACATTCTCACTCACTATTTTTTTTCTCTCTCTCTCCCTCTTTTGTCTCTAATAAATAAATAAATAAAAATAAAATACTTTTTTAACAGTTCAAGTTTTCTGATATTTATGTATTGGGCTTTTAACTACTCAGGAAGTTGTCTTACCAAAATCACAAAGCTGAAGTTCATCTAATTATCTGTTTATATTTAAAAAAACACTTTATAAGCAACTGCTTTGAAGCAATTTTAGTACAATTAATGCCATAGGTATCTGTGACCACAAACATGTAGAGCTATGTACTTAAACTTTATGTCCTATGCAAAAGTTTGCCGAGTTAAAGGCATGTAAATTTAATACATGGAAAATGACCAGTAAGTACTGTCATCAGTATTATTTAAATAGAAAAACCTGCCGTTGGGGAAATCTTGCTATCTCAAACCTGGGCATCTGCTTCAGTTAACTTTGAATTGCTGGGACAAAGCGCCTGACCAAAAGCATCTGATGGGAGGACGGGGTTTATTTTGGCTTGTGGACTTGAGGGAAAGCTCCAGGAGAGCAGAGGAAAGCATGGGGAGCACAGGCTGCCCGTCACCTCTGCCGTGGCAGGAGGGAAACAGCAGGAGAGTGAGCCCAACTCTAACAAGGAGGAGCTGGTATAACACCCTAAGCCTGCCCCCAGCAACACACCTCCTCCTGTCAGACTCCCAAACTGCCACCAGCAGAGGACCAAGCACTCAAAGCACATGAGTTTATGGGGAACATCTGACTCAAACCACCAGAGCATCCATCTATTCGCCATAATTAAGCACATATTTTGTTTTTATATATGAGATACACTTGTTGTCAGAAAATGAGAGCTGGAGAGATGTCTTAGCAGTTAAGCGCTTGCCTGTGAAGCCTAAGGACCACAGTTTGAGGCTCTATTCCCCAGGACTCACATAAGTCAGATGCACAAGGTGGTCCACGCATCTGGAGTTCATTTGCAGTGGCTGTAGGCCCTGGTGTCCCCATTCTCTCTCTCTCTCTCTCTCTCTCTCTCTCTCTCTCTCTCTCTCTCTCTCTCCCTCTGTCGCTCTCAAATAAATAAATAAAAATAAACAGAAATAAAACAAGTCTGTCTATAATAAGTAGCATTGTTTCCTAAATTTGTAAGAGTTCTAGAATTTTGGGTCAATATTTTATCCCTACTATTTTACTGAGGCAAAGGTTCAAAGGAAGCACTTTTAATCACTGAGCCATCTCCCCAGTTTCCTCATCAAAGATTCTAAGTTTTGCTCCAATAGTAGAAGCTGAATTGATATAAGGGACTTTACATACTTCTAGCTAGTGATGCTGATTGTCACTGACTCTCTTATGGACATATGATATTAGCCTTCTAGGATAGAAGCTTAGGAAAATACCCACAAGGTGGAATTTCAGTGATGTTAACTTCTTCCGTGTGTGTGTTCACGTGTTCCTGATTGTGCCGTGGCTCTTTGGTTAGACCTGCTCTCACACTGCGCTCTTCAAGCAAAGCCTCCGAGTAGTTAAAAGGTGTTGAACTTGGCTCAACTGAGGAATATATCTGTAAACAAGTACTCAGTTTTCAAACTAGTTTTCTTTAAATATTTGCTCTTGTCAAGCTTTATAACTGTTGTCTGTTAGCATTCTGAAGAAGCAGAACTTCCAGCAAAGGAACATGAATGACATTTAGATGTGAGGATAGCACCCACATGTCAGACACAATGGAATCTATGCCTTCCCCTCTTCCTACAGCACGTAGTTGCTGAAAATTGACCATAACTGCTTACTGCACTAACTCCTTGACATCTGTCACTTTCTCCCACCCACAAAAAGTGTGATCCAATCAGGCCAACCAGGGTTGATCTCATCCTGTTGATGAAAGATTATCAAGACCAGATGGTTACTCAGTAATGTCTTCAAAGAATACTGTCCAGAGATCAAGGGAGAAGTTGTCAGAATTAAAATGAAGTCATGCTGGGCATGGTGGTGCCTGCCCAAACTCCCAGCACTTAGGAGGCTAAAACAGGAGGATTATACCTTTACAGCTAGCTTGGGCTTCACAGCAAGACCCTGTCTAGAAGCCAACAAGAAGATGGAGTTGCTTGTGCCAGCCCTCTCAAATGTGACTAAAGCCAAGATGTTACAAAGAAATTGTTCTTGTGCACAATTACCGGACACTAACTAAATGTCTTTTAACCTTGGGTCCTACTTGTATTCTGGTTATGATATTTGTTTCAGACACACGCATATTTTTCCTCAAGATTGAAGTATTAAAACAAAGGGAAGGGAAATTAAGCCCCTGGCAGAAATGAAGACATTGTAAAGAGATACTGTGTCAATGCCTTTGGCTCTTAGGCTATCGATCCAATGTACCACAAGGAATCAGAATCTCATGCTGGGGAAGGGAGACGCTGAAGCCTGGTGCCAGCCAGAGGGTTAGTGTGTCTCCTGGAAAGATATTTCCAACAGTTTTGACAACCTGTCAGATGACCTTGGAGCCTGGAGCCTGGGTAGGACCACGTAATGACAAGGACGGCCTAGCTATGCATGCCTCTTGCCCTCCATTTAAACCTGAACCTTGTGTCAGAACCCTAAGAGTGAACTTGGTGGGTGGGGGAATCACTGGAGCTCTTTATCTTCTGACTGGAGGAGTTTGTGGCTGTTAACTACAAGAGAGAATTAGGGGGGAAAATATTTAGAATGCTGACCATAGGTTACAGTGTAGTGGGTGTCCATGCCAACTGACTGTGCGGTGGAGTTGCATCTGTTTGGGGGTAAAAACTGGATCTGCTACCTCCTGCCCTCTGGGAGGCCCACAGAGTGCACAGCATGCCTTAAACATTCCAGAAATTGCAGGGGTCATGGGGACATGCAAGGAGAGATTCATTTGTTCAGTGGAAAATAGAGAAAAATGTCCTATACTTGGTCACAGTGTACAAAACCAGGAATGAGGATGTCTGTACCCACACTGTGCATGTGTTGGGGGAATCTTGGTGGATGGAGTTTCCACAGCCACATGCAGAGGATAGCGTGAGTACCAAGTCCACGCTTGCTTTTTGTTTTTCTTTTTTTAACTTCCATAAGTATAGACAATATAGCATGCTCATAATTGCTTCCCATGGCCCCCATTTCCCTCTCCCAAGTTTCCCTTCCACTGACTCGCTTCTTTCCAATTACACTCTGTTCTATTTTAATGTCATCATGTTTTTTTCTCTCCTGTTATGCAGGTCTTGTCTAGGTACTGTCCTCACTGTGAGGTCATGAATATCAAAGCTCCTGTGTGCCTGGGAAACAGCATTATAAGCGCTCCTCCCCTTCTTTGGCTCTGACATTCTTTCTGCCACCTCTTCCACAATGGCCCCTGAGCCTTGGAGGTTGTGACAGAGACGTCTCACTTAATGCTGAACATTTCACTGTCATTTCTCAGAACTACAGTGGGTTTTTAATCATCCCAGTGGTCACCATCATCTGAAAAGAGCAGCTTCTCTAACCAAACCTCAGGCTCTTCATGGACCCCTGCAGAGATTAATAAAGAAGGCACCAGAGTGATGTACTGTGAGGAAGAAGGGGACTTGGGGGGGGGCAGGGAGGAGGAGAGGATTGGAGAGGAATCTAACTGCATGACCTTCAAAATTTAACAATTTTCAGTGCTTATGTTTCAGTTTCCTTAGTCATTCAAAACCATTTTAAAATGTACAACAATGGCTTCAAAAGTTTGACCACCTATCATCTGTTTTTAATCCAATCACAAAATATAAGCACATTGAGGACACCCCAAAACTAAATTTTCAGACGACATGATGGGATTTCTCATTGCTCTTTAAGACTCAGTCTACAGTCCTTGTCCTTAAGGGCATTCCACTTCCCCTAAGAGAGTCGCAAACCTTCCTGACGTCCAGTCTTACTGTTCCTTCTCTCGTTGCCCTCAGTGACCAGAGGAATCGATACGCTTGGCATCAATCCAGTTGGCTTGCTTGTTTGTCTTTTTCCTTGAAAGTGAAGCTCATGGGTCTTCTTTAAGAAGCTGATGAGAGAAGTGGTCCTCCAACCTCGTCAGAGTCCTGGATCCTGTTGCCAACCCAGCCTATGAAAGACCCTCGCTGAGCCGGGTGTGGTGGCGCACGCCTTTAATCCCAGCACTCGGGAGGCAGAGGTAGGAGGATCGCCGTGAGTTCGAGGCCACCCTGAGACTACAGAGTGAATTCCAGGTCAGCCTGGACCAGAGTGAGACCCTACCTTGAAAAACCAAAACCAAAAAACCAAAAAAAAAAAAAAAAAAGAAAAGAAAAAAAAGAAAGACCCTCGCTGTCCAAGTTTACAATACGGAAATAAGTGATCAACTGATCTAAACGGGGGAACACGTCCAGTGTTTTCCATGTTTTCCCTCCATGCTAGTGGTGATGTGTTTCCTCACCAGAAAAACACAGGGATGAGAATATTCGGAGGCTCCGAGGTGTCCCAACAACACCGTTTCTTGAAAACTAGTTTTCAAATAAGCTTCTTTCCGCCTGTCACAGTCGTTTACCTCCATGGTAGAGCACAATGTCCTTCGGGTGCTTTTACAAGACTTGGCGCCTCCTAGCTCTCAGTGCTCGGCCAAAAATCTAAGCAGGCAGTGCATCCTCGTATTGAATTTTCTCAGATTTTAACTATAATGTCTAAACTAGAAATCAGATCATGAAACCAAGAGAAAAGAAAAAACAGAAACAGGTCAATGGCGCACTCTGCTGGCAGAATATGGTATGAACAACTTAATATGCGTTGGGGCTTTTTGGGGGGCTGGGGGAAGTGGTTCCAGGTAGGGTCTGGCTGTAGCTCAGGCTAACCTGGAATTCACTCTGTCATCTCAGTCTGGCCTCGAACTCACAGTGATCCTCCTACCTCAGCCTTCCAAGTGCTGGGATTCACTTTAATGTATGTTTTGTAGTGTGAATTAAGTTTCATTATGAAGTTTTGTGGGTTTTTCTTTAAATTTTTTTATTAACAACTTCCATGATTATAAAAAATACCCCATGGTGATACCGTCCCTCCCCCCACTTACCCCTTTGAAATTCCACTCTCCATCATACCCCCTCCCCATCTCAATCAGTCTCTCTTTTACTTTTGATGTCTTGATCTTTTCCTCCTCTTATGATGGTCTTATGCAGATAGTGTCAGGCACTGTGAGGCCATGGATATCCAGGCCGTTTTCTGTCTGGAGGGAGCATGTTGTATGGAGTCCTGCCTTTCCTTTGGCTCTTACATTCT
Source organism: Dipus sagitta (assembly GCA_036346955.1). Taxonomy (NCBI): domain Eukaryota; kingdom Metazoa; phylum Chordata; class Mammalia; order Rodentia; family Dipodidae; genus Dipus; species Dipus sagitta. The sequence goes on from CM070784.1 coordinate 40,992,564, forward strand.
TTCCAACACCTCTTCCGCATTAGACCCTGAGCCTTGGAGGGTGTGATACAGATATTGCAGTACTGAGCACTGCTGGGGTCATTTCTTTCCATCACCATGATACCTTCTGAGTCGTCCCAAGGTCACTGCCATCTGAAAAGAGAAGATTCTCAACCAAAAGTGAGAGTAGCATTAATATAAGGGTATGAACATTAACAGAAGTGCTTACTGGGAAGTTTGTGTTTTTTTAAAACAAATTTTACTTTTTTGTAAATTCCCCTCCTATTCTCTTCCATTCCCTGTCCCATTTGGGTCCTCCACACAAAATCACCTCCTTTCAACTCTCCTACCACATTTCCTTTTCTCCTCATCCCTACCCCTGGGGCTGGGGAGGTACTTCAGCAGGTGAAGGCATTTGCATGAAAAGCTGCTGTACTGGGTTTGTCTCCCCAGAAGTCACGTGAGGCCAAGTGCACATGCATCTGGAGTTTCTTTGCAGCAGTGAGACCCTGGCATGTGTTCTCTCTCTCTCATAAATACTTTGTCAAAGTGAAGAAAGAAAACCACCTTACTCTCAAGAACACTGGTGCTGTGACTCACGAGTCCTCCATAAGCTCATGTACTTTTCCATGTTTGGTCCCCAGCTGGTGACAGTTTGGGAGGTGGAGCCTCGCTGCAGGAATTGGGGTTCTGGGAGTGGCCTTCCGGGTGACATAGCCCAGCGTCCCCCTTGTCAGCGCCCAGCTCACTCTCTTACTGAGGTCTTCCGCCTGCTGTGGCAAGAGGTGATTCCCGGGCTCTGCTCCACCATCCCCCTCTGCCATCACGAAGCTCTCCCCGGAGACCATCAGCCAGAATGAAAACTCTCCTCCCATGTGTTGCTTTTGGAAGGCGTTTTCTTCAAGCAACACAAAGGGTAGCTATGACAGACAGATACCACATTGGGGTACAGGGATGGAAAAAGATGTTTCAAGCAAATGGAAATAAGACGAAACAACTTTAAATCTAGATATATCAGAATAGATAAAGAAGGCTACTTCATACTAATCAATGGCAACCATTTGCCAAGAGATCATAACAATCTTAAACATATATGTACCGAATGTGTGCACTGGATTTTATAAAACAAAATCTCCTAGGGAAAAAAAATGCCAGACACATTGGATTTACCAAACACAATAGTAGTAGATGACTTCAATCCTCCACCATCACCAATAAACAGATCATCTAAACAGAGAAACAATGTAGCTAAATGGCATCATAGATCAAATGGACTTAACAGCTATCAACAGGACATTCCATCCAAACACTACAGAATACACATTCTTCTCAGTGGCCCATGGAAACTTCTCTAAAATGAATGATATATTAGAACAAAAGGCAAGTCTTGCCATGGCGCACTTGCCTTTAATCCCAGCACGTGGGAGGCAGAGGTAGGTGGATCGCCATGAGTTTGAGGCCACCCTGAGATTAAATAGTGAATTCCAGGTCAGCCTGGGCTAGAGTGAGACCCTATCTCAGAAAACAAACAAACAAACAAACAAAAAAAAAAAACCCAAGTCTCCACAAATGTAAGAAAACTGCCATAACTCCTTGTATTATATCCAAACACAATGCAACAAGAAGAACAACAAAAAATAAACTTGAGATTGAACAACACACTACTTAACAATGAATGGAGTATTTAAAAACCAAAAAATTCCTAGAACTGAACAAAAATGAAAATATAATATACTGAAGCTATGGGACACAATGAAGGTAGGTTTAAGAGGGAAGCTTATAGCTCTAAAGACCTATATTATAAAAATAATGAGATTTTGACTAGAGAGATAGCTTAGCAGTTAAGGCATTTGCCTGCAAAGCCAAAGGATCCTGGTTCAATTCTCCAGGATGACGTAAGTGAGATACACAAGAGGGCACCTGTGTCGGGAATCATTTGCAGTCCTGGCTTGTACATTCTCTCTCTCGCTCTCCCTCTTTCTCTCTCTTAAATAAATAAAATATATTAAAAATAATGAGATTTTAAATAAGTAACTATCCATTTGAAGGCTTTAAAAAAAAGAACAATCTAAACCTAAAACAAATCATCACTATAAGGGCAGAAATCAGTGAATTATAAATGAACAAAACAATTTTTAAAAATTGATGAAGCAAAAGTTTGCTTGTTAGAGAAGATAAACAAGATAGATATACACCTAGTCAAAATAAGCAAAGGAAAGAGAAGACCCTGATCAATAAGAATAAAGATGAAAGACCCCAATGTAATAGAGATCATAAGGACATATTTCAAAAATCTATATTCTACCAAACTAGAAAATTTGAAAAAAAAAAGGATGAATTTTTTTGACACATATGATCTACCAAAGTTAAACCCAGAAGAGATAAACAATTTACATGGAGCTATAACAGGGAACAAATTTAAAATAACCGAGCCAATAAACAATTGCATGCCCAGACAGATGCACTGCTGAACTCCACCAGACCTGAAGAGCTGAATCCATGGCTCCTCGTGTTGTTTCATAAAATTGAAATGGAGAACTCTCCCTAGCCCCTTCTATGAAGCCAGCATCACGCTGATAGCAAAACCAGACAGAGACACAAGAAAGGCAAATCATGCACCAATATTCATGATTAACTTACATGCAAAAATTCTCAATAAAATTCTTGCACATCAAATTCAAGAGCACATTAAAAATCACATTCACCTCCATCAAGTAGGTTTCACCCCAGCGATAATGCAACATGGGGAAAAATGAATGCACTACATCATGTAAATAGACCTAAGCAAGCACAGAAGTCAGTGATCATCCGAATAGACACAGACAAGCCCTTCACGAAAACACGGCCCCCTGTCCCAATAAAAAGCGTTGGAGAGATTAACATTGATGTGATCGTATCTGAATTATAGTAAAGGCTATATTCAACAAACTGAAAGCCCATATCACACTAAATGGGGGAAACTTGAAGCACTGTAGCCTAGTTCTAGAACCAGCCAAGGGTGTATTCTCTCTCCACTGATTTTTAGCATAGGACTTGAGGCCTTAGCTCTTATTAGTTTTATACAATATTGTTTTCTTTATATCAAAATGGCTTTGAATATTCTTATTTCTTTGCACTCATATATAAATTTTAGAATCACTGTGTCAAGTTCTAAAATAATAATAAGAATAATAAGTACTCCCGCTGTGATTATTGCTGGGACTTCATGTGGAATGCATGTGTCAATTTAGGAAGAATAAGTTTTCAAAGTATCAATTTTCCAACTCATGCATATCAGATAACTGTGTCTTATTTAATTAGGCTTAACACCATTTTGTACTTTGTGTATATAAGTCTTATACTTTTATTGGTTTATCACAAAATATTGTTTCTATTGCTACAGTAGACATTTTAAAATTATATTTTTCCAATTATTTACTGCTAGTATATTAAATTCACATTGGCTTCTGTATATTAGCTATATGAGTCTCAACATTTTATTAGTTTAAGGAGTTGTTTTATAAAATTTCTTTTCAGTTTTTCCATTTAAACACTAACAAGTCGTGGATATAAATGGCAAAAATTAAGCTGAGCTCTATTCACAAAATTAGGTCTCTTTGAAACTGTGAAGTCTGGAGATGTAAATAAAAAGTAAACTTAGGGCATTTTTTTAATGCACTGAAACTTTATGATCCCATAGCCAACAGGAATGAGAACATAACACAAGGAGCATCATGGGTTCAAGGTTTCTGCCACATTTGTATTTTGTTTGTTGAAGAAAGAATTCTGGAGGGATTCAGTGATGGCTTGTGTTGAATGTCAACTTGGCAGGGCCTAGAATCACCTGTGAGGGACTATCTAGATGGCATACCCTCTGAGAAAGTCCGTGAGGGGTATCTCCATTGGGGTAGTAAAGGTGGGAAGACCCACATTGTCTGTGGATAGCACCATGCCCTGGGCTGGGATCTTAGACTATATGAATTGAGAGAGATGACCGAGCAGCATGTATAGCTCTCTGCTTCCTCCCTGTTCTATAAGTGACCAGATGCCTCAGGCACCTACCACTATACCTTTCATGCCATGATGGAACTATGTATAATCTGGAACTATAAACTGAGATAAACCCTTCCTACCTTAAACTGATTTTGCCAGGCATTTTGCCCTAGCAATGAAAAGGTAGCTACTAATAACATTACATCCACAATTAGGTAGTCGTCATATACTCTTCAAAAGTGTTCCTCTCAGTAAATTCATTTGTAAAGTGAGTCAGGACTGAATAGATTTCTGGTGGTTAAAGCACATGCCTAAAAAGCTTAACAACCCTGGATTCAATTCCCCAGTACCCACCCAAAGCCAGATGCACAAAGTGGCCCATGCATCTGGAGTTCATTTGCAGCAGCTAGAGACCCTGGCACACCCATTACCTCCCTGTGTCTGTCTCTCTTCTATCTCTTTCTGCTTGAAAATAAATGAAGTTTTTAAATGTATTTTTAAAAAGTAAGTCTGAGCTGGGCGTGGTGGCACACGCCTTTAATCCCAGCACTCGAGAGGCAGAGGTAGGAGGATCGTCATGAGTTCGAGGCCACCCTGAGATGACATAGTGAATTCCAGGTCAGCCTGAGCTGGAGTGATACCTACCTCAAAAAATAAAAAATAAAAATCAAGTAAGTCCATCTCCTGAATAAGATGGTGAAGTAGTACTTTGCACTTATAATTCCAGAAAGATCTATGCCTGAAAGTACCCTTACAAAAACTATGAAACCCAAGTGAGAGTTTACACAGCAACTTGGTGTTGCACAAAAATGAGGCACATTGAAGAGGGGAGAAAACAGAGTTTAGATCTCTATATCATCCCAAAAGTCAGCCTAGGCAGCGTAGTGTGGAGTGCAGTAGATAACCTCTGAATGAAGGAAGGAGGATGAAGTGAGAATCTGCTTAGATTTGTACCCCAGCTCCAGGCATCACCATGGAAGCCTGGTGCCAAGCCCAGGCGTGGCATAGCTGGATCAAATGGAAGAACTCTTTTCAGCCTTTTGAGAAACCTCAGAACTGGCTGTACAAGTTTGCACTCTCACAGTAGTGGCTGAAGTTTCCTCTTTCCCCACATCCTTGCCAGCAACTGTTGTCATATGTCTTTTTTTATGATAGCCATTCTGTTTGGTTTAATTTGCATTTCCCCAGTGGCTAAAGATGATGAGCATTTTTTAGGTGTTTATTGGCCATTTGTATTCTTCCTTTGAAATTCTGTACAGTTCCCTGCCCAATTTTAGAGAGGGTTAATTGATTTTTTTTATTGATTAGTTTTTTTTTGAGTTCTTTGTATATTCTACATATTAAACCTCTGTCAGATATATACCTGGCAAACATTTTCTCCCATTCTCTATAGTGTCTCTTAACCCTGTTGAGAGTTCATTTATCTGTTCAATAGCTGATCTGTCGCTTTCAGGGTTTCATCACTTTCTTATTCCCTTGGCTACTGCGGTTTTCTGTAGTATTTATTATTTTTTATTTTTTATTTTTTATTTTTATTTATTATTTTCATCTACAGCCATTACCTCCCTGAACATGCCCAATCTTGTCTGATCTCCCAAGCTAAGCAGGCTTGGGCCTGGCTAGTACTTGTATGAGAGAAAGAATTTTCCAAAAGGCCTATATCTTGGTCTGCTCTCCAGACATTTTTCCTCTAGTTGTTTCACATTTTCAGGTCTCATATTGAGGTTTTTGATCCACTTGGAGTTGATTTTTATACAGGGTAAGAGAGAAGGGCCTAGATTCGTTTTTCCACATGTAGTTATCCAGTTTTGCCAATACCATTTGTTGAAAATACTCTCTTTTCTCCAATGTGAGTTTTGGGCCACTTTGTCAAAGACCAGGTGACTACAGGTACTTAAACTTATATCTGGATCTTCCATTCCATTTCATTGATTTATGTGTTGTTTCTGTGCTGTGAACATGCTCTTTTATTACTGTAGTTTTGTAATATTCCTTGAAATCTGGGATGGCGATACTTCCAGCAGTATTCTTTTTCCTGAGGACATTTTTGGCTATCCAAGGCCTTTTGTGCTTCCATATGAATTTTGAGATTATTTTTCTATTTCTGTCAAGAATGGTGCTGGAATTTTGATTGGAATTACATTGAATCTGTGTATTTATTTTTGTAGGATAACCCTTTTCATGATAGGAATGCATGTAATCATGTACATAGATTTTTCCATCTTCTCATATCTTCCTCAATTTCTTTCTTCTCTGTTTTAATGCATTCACTACAGAGGTCTTTCACTGATACTCAGTTGTTTTCAGGTATTCTAGGGCCACATTTGTCTTTGTTTATTCTGTCTTGACTAAAATTGAATAATGAAAAAGCATTGTATTAATTCAGGCTAGAGAGATAGCTCAGCAGTTTAAAGGCACTTGTTTGCAAAGCCTGATGGCCTGAGTTCAATTATTTAGAACCCATATAGAGCCAGAAGTGTTACATGTGTCTGGATTTTTTTTTTTTTTCCTTTGCCTCTTTCTTTCTTTTTTTTTTTTTTTTCCTTTGCCTCTTTCTTTCTTTTTTTTTTTTTTTTTTTTTTTTTTTTTTTTTTTTTTTTCCTTTGCCTCTTTCTTTCTTTTTTTTTTTTTTTCCTTTGCCTCTTTCTTTCTTTTTTTTTTTTTTTTCCTTTGCCTCTTTCTTTCTTTTTTTTTTTTTTTTTTTTTTTTCCTTTGCCTCTTTCTTTCTTTTTTTTTTTTTTTTTTTTTCCTTTGCCTCTTTCTTTCTTTTTTTTTTTTTTTCCTTTGCCTCTTTCTTTCTTTTTTTTTTTTTTTTTCCTTTGCCTCTTTCTTTCTTTTTTTTTTTTTTTGGTTTTTCGAGGTAGGGTCTCACTCTAGCTCAGGCTGACCTGGAATTCACTCTGTAGTCTCAGGGTGGCCTCGAACTCTCAGCGATCCTCCTACCTCTGCCTCCCGAGTGCTGGGATTAAAGGCGTGCGCCACCACACCCGGCTCGACTTGAGGACTCTGTGAGTCCAAACACTCATATTTCTGCCTAATCCAATAGTGGTATGAATCAATTGGTGCAGGCCAAAGTAGTGAGATAAGAAAAAAAAAAAAAAAGTCCTGAAATAAACGTGACTCCAGCAGCATGTGGGACAATTTGATCTGTCTTCTCTTCCTCACCTAAGTTGTAACCATAGTTTTTTTTTTTTTTCCTTTGCCTCTTTCTTTCTTTTTTTTTTTTTTTTTTTTTTTTTTTTTTTTTTTTTTTTTTTTTTTTGGTTTTTCGAGGTAGGGTCTCACTCTAGCTCAGGCTGACCTGGAATTCACTCTGTAGTCTCAGGGTGGCCTCGAACTCTCAGCGATCCTCCTACCTCTGCCTCCCAAGTGCTGGGATTAAAGGCGTGCGCCACCACACCCGGCTCGCCTCTTTCTTTCTTATTCAAACTTTTAAAAATTATGATTAACACATCATGTGTTGGTACCCTCTTTTCCCCTCGTCCCTGCCCCTATTCCGCTGGGGACCCTCCTCAGTGGGGTTCAGGTATTCCCCATGTCATGTGTTGTGAGAGCAGCAGCCAGATTTTGGGGGGAGGCAATGGCTCTGGGCATGGTGTCTCAACGTATGGCTCTTACAGTCTTTCTGCCCCCTCTTCCACAAAACTCCCTGAGCCATGGTAGGTGAATTTTAAATCTACTTCAGTGATTACCTGCCTGAGGCAAACCCTATTGCAGAAGACACCATATGCTGCTGACGCAGAGCATGGAGAGACATGGATGGAATCTGGAAGAAATCCAGTCCCCAGACAGCCTGTCTAGTGCTGGAAAGCACTACATGAGCTACTGGCGAAAGTGGCCAACAATGGTCAGAGCAACCAGAGGTCTAAGCTACTCAGAAGCAAACACCCTGACAGGATGTACACACCAGTGCAACAGTGACATGCAGTGTTGGTGGGTAACTGATTGGCTAAGAGATCTGCTCAGTGGAAAGGAACCATATCTGGAATCTGGAACCAGGTCAGAATCCTCCAGAGACAAAGATTATGCTCTCCAATGTCAAGCCCTCTCTAGTCTTTGGCTAAAAGAGGGGCTACATCCATCAAATTCTACCTAAATTAATAATGCTCATCCCCTTTAAACTATGCTGATTTCACTCTCTGTTTGAGAATCTGTTTTTTCTTTCTTTCTTTTTTTTTCAGGCTGTAACAAGGCTGGAGGAGATAAACCACCCCTCACACTTCAGCCAAGCCACAGTTGAATCCACAGAGGAATGGGAAGACGAGCAAGAGTGCTGCTTCCAAGCTGAACCTGACAATCAGTGCCAGGGTGAAGGAGACAGACCCTGAGGATTCTCAACACCTACCAAAGCAGAGATCCAGAGGCTCCTAAGAGCCCATCGCTGATGTAGACTTAAACTGTAAGGCAGCCTCAACAGGTTACTCTCTGCCACTTATTCTCAATATACTAATTACAGATACAGTAATGCCAAGATGCAAAGAAATGTGAATGATTTAATATGGCCGCAGCAAGAATAGGAATAGACAAAGTGGTGCTGTGACCCTGTTTGTCTCCTAAGTACATGAGATTGAGGCTTAGATCAAAGGAAAGCAGTGTGTACAGTGAAGCGGTCTCACCAGTGTGGTCCTGCCTATCACTTACCTGCCATTGTCTTGGCTCTAGGCCTCTAGCTTGGCCTGGTTGCTTCTTAATGTCAGTTTCTGCCATCACCCAAGGAGTCCCATCTGGTTCATGAAAGATGGTCACTTCTGTGTCTGGTGTTGCTCACCTTCATGGGTAACTGCTGTCCTCTGGAAGGTGGTTTGTCTTGCAAGGTTGTGTTCTTCCTGGAAGCCAAGGTTACTGCAGTTTTAGGAAAATGACTCCTCTCTGTGCCTTTAATCTTTAAATGGGATGAGCTTCATGCAACACACTCTCATTCACTGATTAACATGCTGACCTATAGAGGCAAGAATATGCCCCAAAAGTAGAGAGGACAGGAATAAAATTAAGTCAGGCATGCTCAGTTTTCATTCTGTTTTTAGTTACCTTGTTGGTCCAAGTAAGGAGTTAATGCATTTAGCCAAAGCAATTTATAAATGTCTATTTTAATACTAAATACCGCCTTTTATTATGTTAGATCTAGATATAACCTTAGCAACTGTGTATCTCAATATCCCTATTTTATTATCAAGGAGAAGAAGATAGGTGCTATAAAATATATGTGGCACAGTGGGCTCTAAATATGAAATGCACTACCTGCAAAGACACAATTCCTTTACAGCATCAAAAGTTAACAGACCATCTCTGAGATATCTTCAAGCTCTTAGAAATTTTACTTTTCAAGCCCTTTCATAAAATAAATTCAAGAATTTTTAGTCTAGGTAAATTTGGATCCCACATTTTAAAAGATCAGTGTCCTCTTGAATGCAAAATATTTAATCTCTTTAAGCATAATGTTGTACAAGGGAGAAAAGGTTCTCACTGTACCTTCTATATTATTGCTCTGGGCCACAAATTAAATTGACATAAGACAAATTAAGAGAAAAGGCTTACAGATTTATTCCTTGCACATTCCATATCATATGGAATAAAATTAATGCCCTGAAATGGTGATCCTGTCAAGCTTATATGGGGAAAGAAAGGCAAGTGAGGAGAGAGTAAACAAATTGGGAGAAAGATGAACAAGCCCTCTGAAGAACAGACAATGACCTAGGACAATGTCTGAGCATGGGGCGGACCTCTGGTCTCCTCTACGGTAATATGTGTTTAATTATTACAGATTGAGGAGGTCTCAGGGAGGGGTTACAGCACTATTGGGTTCATTTTGTAGCAGCTACCTTTAGGCTGATAAGGAACGCTCAGAACAAGCTCCCAGCATTTTGTGATCCCTGAATACTTGCAGTTTGAAATCTAAAATGACATAGTCTAGGTGACATTTCCTAATATGTTTCAGAATCATCTGAAAGTGGGAGCATCATATGGGATTGCTGTCCACAGTAAATCAAGAAATGTGTTTGAGGTATCCTTGTACAATTGACATCATTATATATTAATTATTTATATATTAATTCTCTTCTCTTGAATGTCTAACATTTTAAGACATATGGAAGCATCAAAAAAAAATGTCATGGGTATGAAAAGGATTGTAAAAGTCACACTCCTGATGCTACCCTAACTGAGCCATCTTATTCAGTGCCCCTGAGGCAAGACAGACAGACAGGTAAATGGGGGGGGGGGGAGTGAAAAGAGAAAGGCATCTCAAACTAGTGAGTCTGGTTGAAGCCTCTCACCGCAGAAAAACGAGAATTCTAGCACAATTAACAATGGCTTGAGGGCTGGAGGGATGGCTTAGCACTTAAAGCATTTGCCTGCAAAGCCAAAGGACCCAGGTTCGATTCCCTAGGACCTACATAAGCCAGATGCACAAGGTGGAGTTCGTCTGCAGTGGCTGAAGACCCTGGCGCACCCATTCTCTCTCTCTCTCTCTCTCTCTCTCTCTCTCTCTCCCTCTTTCTCTGTCAAATGAATAAAAATAAAATATTTAAAAAAACAATAGCTTGACGTGACGCGAGCGCGGGCTTTGGAAGGCGCTGAAAGTGTAGGCAGGCGAGTCGGTCCTGGTAACTCGGGACCCACCACTCGCTGCCGAAGCCTTGAGTCCCGAAGGCCAGCCATCTCTCTGTGTTGCCATGGGAATTCAAGGCCTTGCCAAACTAATTGCTGATGTGGCCCCTGGTGCCATCCGGGAGAATGACATCAAGAGCTACTTTGGCCGCAAAGTGGCCATTGATGCCTTCATGAGTATTTACCAGTTCCTGATTGCCGTTCGGCCGGGTGGGGGGGGGGGGGGGAGGGTGCTGCAGAATGAGGAGGGAGAGACCACCAGCCACCTGATGGGCATGTTCTACCGCGCCATCCGCATGATGGAGAATGGCATCAAGCCCTTGTACGTCTTTGATGGCAAACCGCCACAGCTGAAGTCAGGCGAGCTGGCCAAACGCAGTGAGCGGCGAGCCGAGGCTGAGAAGCAGCTGCAGCAGGCTCAGGAGGCTGGGGCAGAGGAGGAGGTGGAAAAGTTCACAAAGCGGCTGGCGAAGGTCACCAAGCAGCACAAAGGTGAGTGCAAACACCTGCTGAGTCTCGTGGGCATCCCGTACCTTGATGCACCCAGCGAGGCCGAGGCCAGCTGTGCTGCCCCGGTGAAGGCTGGCAAAGTCTATGCTGCGGCCACTGAGGACATGGACTGCCTCACTTTTGGCAGCCCTGTGCTGGTGAGACACCTCACCTGCCAGTGAGGCCAAGAAGCTGCCCATCCAGGAATTCCACCTGAGCCGGATTCTGAAGGAGCTGGGTCTGAACCAGGAGCAATTTGTGAATCTGTGCATCCTGCTGGGTAGCGACTACGGTGAGAGTATGCGGGGCACTGGGCCCAAGCGAGCTGCGGACCTCATCCAGAAGCACAAGAGCATTGAGGAGATAGTGCGGCTGCTCGACCCCAGCAAGTACCCTGTGCCAGAAAACTGGATCAGCAGGGAGGCCCAGCAGCTCTTCCTGGAGCCTGAGGTGCTGGACCCCGAGTCTGTTGAGCTGAAATGGAATGAGCCAAATGAAGAAGAGCTGGTCACATTCACGTGTGGAGAGAAGCAGTTCTCAGAGGAGCGGATTCGCAGCGGGGTCAAGCGGCTGAGCAAGAGCGGGCAAGGCAGCACCCAGGGCCGCCTGGATGATTTCTTCAAGGTGACTGGTTCTCTCTCTTCTGCTAAGCACAAGGTGCCAGAACCCAAGGGGTCTGCCAAGAAGAAAGCAAAGACTGGGGCAGCAGGGAAGTTCAAAAAGGGAAAAATAAATGTTTCCCATACCCACTGTCCTTCCCTGATCCCAGATCCGTCTGCCGTGTGCCCTTAAGAGCTAGTACACCTTCCTCCCTAGCGTGTTCCCCTTTTAAACTTGCAGCGGGAAGGCCACAGAGAGAGGTTCTTTTCTTTTTTAGTTCAGGAAAGTATGTCCAGCTTAAACCATTTCTCAGGGAGGCTAATGGACCCTGCATCCATTGTTAACCTGAAATGATAGCAACAAGTTTTAAAGGACGAGGGAAAGGACGCTGGAGATGGGTATATGGAGATGACTTCCTGGCTGACTAGCTGTTGGCAGGTAGAACGTGACTGCTTCTCCAGTTTTACCATAGCCTGAAAGACAGCCACCGGGAAGCTCCGGGAAGCTCCGGCTTGGGAGACAGAAGAGCTACCAGGAGGAGAGGCAAGTGGAAAGCTAGGGTCTCTGTTGGCATTAAAGGTTTGCTTACAAGCTGGGTCTTGTGGGCAGAAACTTGAACTTGCTACTGTACAGAGTCTACCATCATTCTTCAGAGGAGTAAGAGTGTGATATTCTAGGGTTGTTTTTGTTTGCTCGTACTGCTTTTTGCTTTGTTCTGCAGTGTTGAGAACAGCACCCAAGGCCCTGTGAGTACGAGGCAAGTGTACCACTGAGCTAGTAACAGAGTTCTCGCTTTACTGAGGCAATCAACTGAATTGAGACCTTAGGATAAAACACTGATTTTCATGTGCTATTTTTATTTTAAAAGGTATGAACAGAGAAAAAATAAAATTAGTAAAGTAAAAAACAAAACAAAACAATAGCTTAAATCCCTTTTCCCCCTTTACAGCTGTATGCTGCAGTTTTCCAGGAATCTCATCCAAAACCTCTTTTACCGTAACAGCCAGACCCTGTATCCCTTGTGAAGACCTAGTGGCTCCCAGTTTTATCTTAGTAGATTATGTCTCCATGGACAGTTAATAATCTCACTTATCAAAGAATGAGAAAGAGATAAAAGAGGAAGGAGCCTCTGGAATACATTGAACAATGGAATTCTAAAATGTGTCTAGAAATCTATGTATAGTCACTGTCATGATACTTGAGTATGACTCTCCTTGGAACACCCATATCCACGTTTGGGTCTGTCTTACTGTCTATTGAGTGACTTTCTCTTAGAGGAAGGCACACTCGTGCAGTCAGGTGTGCTCTCACTCTATTTATGAGCATCCTGTCTTTCTCCTCGCCCTCATATTGAAGCCCGTATTGAAATAGCTTCACTAAAACCTTTAACTCTGCTTCATACTGGCCCTGCTTGGAATCCATTCTCATGTCAAGGCCATGAATCCTGGATTTAGTCTGAGTTGAGGTCCACAGGGGACCTCCTCAGGCTGAAGAGGACGACAATTAAGAACTGTATCTCAGTGGCTCTCTGCCGACACAACCTTATCTGACCACATACCATGTGCCTGTGTTTCAATACCTTCAGTGACAGAAATACTCTTCCCTCCAAAGAAACCTGTTTTATCTTGGGGCCAGCTTGATTTTTAGATAATTCTTCCATAGAATTCTCACTCAGTTATCTTAGTGTCAAACATGAGCATCATACAAACATGCCTCCTACAAAAAGCCATTTAGGTATATAAAGACACCATTAAACCAGGCATGGTGGTGCACGCCTTTAATCCCAGCACTCGGGAGGCAGAGGTAGGAGGATTGCCATGAGTTCAAGGCCACCCTGAGACTCCGTAGTGACTTCCAGGTCAGCCTGGGCTAGAGTGAGACCCTACCTCAAAAAAAAAATAAAGATATCATTATTATCCTCCAAACCTTTGTTCCACGGGTTCCTATTTTCTTTTCTTAATTTTCAAAGTATGTTGTTTTTTCAAGCAGAGAGAGAGAGAGTGGGTGCACCAGGGCATAGTGCCACTGCAAGCAAACTCCAGATGCATGTGCCACTCTGTGCATCTGGCTTTATGTGGGTACTGGGGAACCAAACCTGGGTCATTAGGTTTTCAGGCAAGTGGCTTAACCACTGAGCAATCTCCCCAGTCGAGGTTTTCAGTGTCATCATTTTGGAATATGTTTAGTTTCATCACCAACCTAACTCTTGTCTTTGTGTTCCAGATCATTTACAGTCCTGTAAATATAATTCATGCCAAAAATTACCACAGTAGTCCAGATGTGGCTAATCAGCATAGTGATGTGGGACCATCACTGTCCACATTCTAACTTCTATGTTTGTGTTGAAACAGTCTGAGCTCATTCTGGCATTCTGACACTTGACTCACAAAGCTATGACTCACACCAAGACAACTGTTTAATAAATGCACTGAAAATTCTTATCTGACAGTAGATACCACAAAGTTACTCACTTATTACTTCTGCAGTTGAGCAGATGGCTATCCGGATTAAGACCAGGACTATTCCTGCTAATTTCAACATGTCACACTCATTGTCATCCTAATTTGGTCCCACCGCTCAATACAAGTGTCACAGCATGCCTTCTGTTGACCATGTCCCAGCATTGGGATAGGAGATATGATACTTTTGTGCAGAAACTTGGATGTACTGGAGTCAAGCAAGGAGCCAGGACCTGAAATGGAATTCACCAAGCTGGAGGCGGAACCTAGAGGAGCGCTGGTGCGCTGTCCAAATGCTGAACCGGAGGCGAAAGCAAGGTGCTCGAAGGAAGGGCATGACTAACTTATGAATGTGGCCCATGACGGCCCTAATACTTTCCAAAACTAGTGGAATCTTATTCTGAAGTTTGTGAGGAAAAGAATGGAGAATCCTATAGTTAAGAAGCTAAGGTCCATGAGGCCCCAAGGGAGAAAATTTTTTGTAATATGAAGAGCTACCAAGCACAAGGCTGGAAGCACAGTAGAATTCTAGTCTGAATAATTTGAGTCTAGGAGTGCTTCTGCTGGGCAAAGCCATGGGGTTGAAGACTCTATACATGGGACTCTGAGGCTGGGTGACAACTTGCTGTGTATCTTGCCTAGAGTTGAAGGCTCAGAGGCAGGGAGGAGGAGGAGCAGTGCTGGGGTGCATCCAACAGATGGAAGTCAGTGATGGAGAAAGCAGAAGCTGGAGAATGGGAAAGGGGGTGATTCAAGCAGTCCTCGCAGTCCAGGGGCAGTGTGAAGACTCAGCCAAGGAGAGGTCCTGACACACACTCCTGGGAAGTCGCACGCTCCCACCTTCCACTATTTGGATTTCCTTCTATGTAGTCCTGTAATTTTTCCTTAAGATCAGATTTCCTTGAGAACAGTGTCCCTTATGGTTTTTTTTTTTTCTGATGTTCATTGGACATTTTTAGAAAGATATATGCTATAATCAGTGCTCCAATATTCATTTTTTAAAATCTATTCATTATATTTGCAAGCAGAGAGAGAGAGAGAGAGAGCAAGAGAGACAGAAAAAGAGAATGGGTGTGCTGGGGCCTCCAGCTGCTTCAAACGAACTCCAGATACATGTGTCACTTGGTGCATCTGACTTTATGTGGGTACTGGGGACTCAAACCCAGATCATTAGGTTTTGCAGGCAAATGCCTTAAGTGCTAAGCCATCTCTCCAACCCCTTATTCAATTTATTTACATTTTACTAGGATGCTGCTCAACTTTCTTATCCAAAGGGTCAGTGTGAGCAGAGAAGACTAAATACCTTGCTAAATTCTATGAATAATGTCCACTCTGCAAATCTCTCAATCTCATGGCTGGATTTAAAAAGGAAATGGAAGGGTGGGGAGATGGCTTAGTTGGTAAAGTGCTTATCTCGCAAAGCATGATGACCCAGGTTCAGTCCTCAATAACCAAGTGCAAAGCTCAGGAGTGGAAGTTCATCTGTAATCTCAAGCACTCAGGAAGAAAAGACAGAAGAACCCCTGGGGCTCACTTTCCAGCTTGACGTAGGAGGGGATGACATTCCTGAGAAGGACACCCCAGGTTGTCCTCTGGCCTTCACATGCACACACGTGCACGAAAATTAAATGTAAATAAATATACATATATAAAGGAAATGGTAATACTTCAGTATAAATTTTTAATGTTATTTTTAAAATTTTTTTGTTTGTTTTATTTATTTATTTGAGAGTGACAGAGAAAAGGAGGCAGAGAGAGAGAGAGAGAGAGAGAGAGAGAGAGAGAGAGAGAGAATGGGCACACCAGAGCTTCCAGCCTCTGTAAACGAACTCCAGATGCGTGCGCCCCCTTGTGCATCTGGCTAACGTGGGTCCTGGGGAACTGAGCCTCGAACCGGGGTCCTTAGGCTTCACAGGCAAGCACTCAACTGCTAAGCCATCTCTCCAGCCCTTAATGTTATTTTTAATTTATTTATTTGCAAGAGGGAAAGAGAGAGAGAGAGAGAGAGAGAATGGACACCCCAGGGCTTCCAGCTTCCATCTACAAACTCCAGATGCATGAGCCACCTTGTGCATCTGGCTTATGTGGGACCTAAGGAATTGAACCAAGGTCCTTTGGCTTTGCAGGCAAGCACCTTAACCACCAAGCCATCTCTCCAGCCCCTTCAGTATAATTTTTAATGGAACCCAATTACAAATTCTAGTCACCTATTGCTTTTTTTGGTGACTACTTGTTGAATGATTAAAATCCTATCTGGTATGAGCTACTTTTCTAAGCATTCCAAAGCTGGTGAGCCATGCTAAGAACTTTGAGATTTATCCTCGAAACATTGGTGGAGTGTTTAGATTGCCAGCAGTATGCCACTATCAAATTAACATGCACAAAGTCAGTGTACATGGGGAGATGGCTCAGAGGTTAAAGATGCTTGCTTCCAAAGCCTGCCTGGCCCAAGTCCAACTTCCCAGAACCCACATAGAGGTGGATTCAAAGTGGTGCATGCCGCTGAGATCCCAACACGCTTACAGCAATGGGGAATGGAGGCAGAGGAAGCAAAGCCCCCAGGCCAGCCCACCTAACGTTCACTCGCAGTCTGGAAATTCATCTGCAGAAGCAAGAAATCCTGCCTCAATGAAGGCACAGCACAAACACCTTGAAGTGGTCCTCTGACCACACACTCTGTCTCTGTGAGGGAGACAATGCCTCAGAATACCTCTTTCCACACAAAATTAGTGTACAGAGCCTGCTTTGGTGGCAGATGCCTGTCACCCCAGCTCTCACGAGGCTGAGGCAAGGGAAGTGCTGTGAGTCTGAAGCCAGTGTGGCAGTCAGTGCTGCATGACACTGGGCCAAGACCTCATCTCAGGAGGAAAAGGCAGGCAGTACCGAGCACTGCGAGGTCATGGATATCCAGGCCATTTTGTGTCTGGAAGAATGCATTGTAAGCAGTCCTACATTTACTTCTTTAGGAAATATTATGATCTTATTTAAATTTTATATAATACTTCTTTTATATGTCACATGAAAACATTATGTCAAAGAGGATGAAAAAAATCAAACCGGATCATAATGGCTAATAGTTTTGATATGTCCAATTTCTTCCTCTCTGGCTTTCCCAGTTATTCCTCTACCCCAAAGAATGCTTTCCTGCTTGCTAAGCCTTATGTTGATCAGATCCTGGGAACCAGCCTTCTGTGCAATGGGGGCCAAAAAATAATATTGAACATAAAATTTGGCCTCTGCATGCCTGGGCTGTTATTGTTGGTCACTAGGCGGCGCTGTGAACTAAGTTTCGGGGAAAGAAGCGTGGACTCAACATTCCAAAGCTTCTTAGGGCTGAGTGACTGTGAAGAGATGGAGTGGTGCAGGTCTGGCTCTAAACTGTCTTGAGCTATTATAAACACCTTAAGCAGCCATTCGTTGCCCACCTCTGTGTGTGACGTAACAGTCTTTGGACTATTAGGTAAATCTTTTGGGAATATGTGAACAGATCCCTAGCTTCTACCAAAAGCTAAAAAAAAAATGTCATCAGATTGCTATAATCTGCCTCCCTAATGTACCCATCAATGTGCTTGAAAAGTGTTCTAATTTATGACATTGTTCTGCTACTATAAAAACTTGGTAAAGCTGTTACCATGTTGAAACCTTGAACTTAGGATCACCTAAATCTGTGTTCCCAGACCATGACAACTCATTTGGCTCAAGAAAAAGCTATCACATTCCCTCTGAAATGAGAGCTGTGTTTTGTATTGACACTTTTACTGTCAAATTTGGAGCACCAAGGGTGACCCACTGTCACCAGAGTGTCACATGGGCTGGTGCCAGGAACCAGCATGGTCCTTTGTGCCCGACTATAGCACTGCCTCCTTGGATGGAGATTGGTGAGATCTTTGTAGGGCCCCAGACTTCCCTCTGACTTGGTCAACGGTCCATTGATTGATTCTGAACTGATTTCTGGGTATCCTCTTATCTTATTTTCAGCGAATTTGGTCTGAGCAGAGTAACTGTTTGTTTTCGGAGCATGCAATCAGAACAACCATTGGTTTTGTTTGCTTTCTAAACATGTGGTTAGAGCGTTTGCTTATTTGATAGGATTTGGCCTTTTTCTCTGGCTACTTTCCCAATGACTAACTGGATCGTTTTATGCATCCATTCTTGCTTATTGCAACCTCTCCCCCTCAATAGAAATTCCATAGGAACTTGGTCATAAAGACAGCAAAGATAAGAGGACATGTTCCCTCCAGCTCAACAGTATGAAGGTGCCAAAGAGAATTTCCCAGGACACACAAAGGACCTACGGGAAATACCAAGTCAACACACACTACTTCTAAGCATGTCTGGATTTGGTGAAAGGGGAGGCAATGGCATGCTCACCAGGGACCTGGGCCACGTGGCCTGGTCCACCTCGCTCCAGGCAGGTAGCCTACATCCATACCTGGGTTGGGAGCAGGGAGGAGTTTCCACACACACTGGATTTATGTCTCATTAAAGTTTTGAGGGGGTCTTTCATCATGGTGGGGAAAGAATGGCATGAGCAGGAAGCTGGCTCACATGATCACATGTCAACAAGAAGGGAGTAGTCTCTGAGGTAGCTAGCTATCACCCAGTAGGGCTGATCAATAACCTCAAGGTCTGCTCTCAGTAACACATCCACTCAAGCAAGGCTCTACCTCCCAAAGACTCTACCTGGCTGGGATTACATGAGGCTGAATCACAAACACATGAAGCTAGGAGGGACATCTTGTATTCAAAGTAGTACAGTTTGTATGAATGAAAACTTATGAAATTGACTATTTTGTAATGTCTACTAAAATCTTAAATGAGGTGGGGGAATGTCTACTAATCCTTCACAGTCCCCCCATTCCTGTGACAGTCTGTAGTGAGGTGGAGGAATGTCCAATCAGTGAGAACCATTCATGACCACTTTCTTCCCTTTTCTGGGCTGAATTGGGGTCAAAGTTCCCGTTTTGTATGTTTTCATGAGATTGCCAGACAGATGTGGCCACAAAAAGACACAAAAAAGGTGCAGAAAAAAAAAAATGAAGCCTTTAGTTGAGGTCTTAGAAAGACAGGCCACATGCGCGACAAGGGATGGATGCAGCACTGAGCAGGCTCCACCCAGGTGGGGAGCAGAACAAAGGGGAGGACTTTCAAAGAAAGGCTTTTATTTGGGCTCTGGGTGGAGTGCACAAGTAAAGACAGGAGGGCACTTCACTGGTGCTAAAGAAAAAATCATCTAATGGTTCTTGTTAAAGCACAGTAAGGCCGACTTCACTCAGAATTATCTCCATAGGCACAGGGACCATGTGAATGGGACTTTGCCCTAGAGGAAAGAGACTGGACTCAACTCTGAATACAGCAAGAGCAACCAGGTGAGAATCAGTGGGTGGAAAACCACTAAGAAACGTCAATGGTAAAGAGTACTTACTGAGATGACCTAATCGGGTTCCTGCTGAAAACAGGCCCAGCTTATCAGACAGGAATACTGGAGAATGGGAGACCCACTCAGACATGAAAGTTGGTTACATATTGAGGATGGAGAAGTTCTTGCTAAATTAGCAGGGCTTTGTTGTTGTTGTTGCTGCTGTTGTTTTGAAACTAGATTTTACAAGGGCCTAGGAGGTTTTGGTGGAGGCTGAAGAATCAAAGCATATATGTCACAAATCACAGGGAAGGTCAGGAAGAGGAACTTGTGGCAGAAGCCAACCACGCCATTGGTGTTCGCAGTCACCGACTCTGCACTCATGGCTTGCTGCTGAAGATGTTGAGGCCCCCCAAAAATATGAAATGAAAAAAAACTATGCAATCCATATCCCTTATTGTTCAAATCCAGCCCCACATTCTTCTCAAAACAACACTACCTCTGCACACACACACACACACACACACGTGGCTCCAGTATGGACGAACTCAAGGCACAGTGACAGAAGTATTTATCATATCAGAATTGATACAAAAGTTTTACTAAGAAACACAGCAGGCAAATTCTGAGAGTAAGAGCAAGAGAGAGAGAGAGAGAATAACACCTCTGAGAAGGAATAGGGTCCTTTTATAATAGTTAAAATTACCTGGCATGGTCTTCTGGGCCATTTCTGTGAGAACATATCTGAGTAGATAAGAGGTGGGCAGCTCATTATCCTGTTAGGTAGTAAATTTTATAACACTATTTGTTCTTCCTGGGACTGGCCATTTGGGGGTGAGGTGCCAAAGACCATTAAGAGTTAGGCTATAATTATTTGTATCAGGTAGGAGGAATCACTGGGTCAGGCTCCAGGCAGTCAGTCTAGTTGCTAGAGTCGGGGTTGGTTTGCTGATTTGGGCCCGTTTTTCCTCTATAAGGATGCTCTGCTCCTGGACTAGATGGTTGTACGTGCTCTCACAGGGCAGAGGGGAGATCAACTCCTTGCAAATGGGCCAATGCTGCTCACAAGTCCCCAGAGCTCTTCAGAGATGGCCGGTTTTAGCGGTGACAGCCTTCTTGTTCTTCGAGAGAGCTTACATGTTGTGGGCTCCCTGTATGTCCAGTTTCTTCTGGGTCGTTTTGTCTTTTGCAGTCTCCCAGGTGGTAGGATGGCTCCTACAAACGGTTGGCATCAGTAGTTAACGGACTGGGTTTCCTATGACAAAAGCATGGAAATTGGGAGCATTGAGGAACCTTCTTTATCTGAGGGTGGACCCAGAAGGCATGCTACTGTAACAGACACTCTGCTATGTCAAAAGTGTTTCCTTGAACTCAGGGTAGCCAAATGCCAAATCCCTCCTTTGATAGCTCTCTCCTCATGGTCAGGCATAGTAGGTGTGTTTCACATGTATGATAATCTTCTGAGGTTGGTTGAGTTGTAGATCAGTAGGACAAGGTGGAAATGGCAACTCAAACTTTCGCATCACCCCATTCTGAGGCCAAAGGCAGGAGTGACTGGGTTTGGTGCCACTGTTTTCTTTCATGTTACTTCTGCCACTACATTAATGGGTACATTGTTTGGACTCGTGAAATTTTCCTTGTTATGCCATGCTGTCATTCTTGCCTCTCTCATTCACTAACTGGGCACCCCCAGAGGGCAGAAATTTCATAACTACTTTATCATCACCTAGTACTAATGCTTGTTAGATGGAAAACTGAAATAAACCTCAAGGAGAAATTATCATATCGATTTGGTTCTGAGTAAACAATATGAAGACTACAGACCAACACAGTCTGTGAAATTACACATTGTGAATATATAAATGCAATCATCCATTTGTTTGCTTTCTGTAATACGTGTTACACTGCTAGCCAATTAATATTGAACGCCTTTCTCTGGCTGATAAAATTATATGATTAAGCACACTTTCATATTATCTCTTGTTACCAGTTTCGTCCGTCTATTCAAAACAAAGGGACTGAAAATAAAGCATAAATTGAAAAGAAAGGGGGAGCCTGTGACTCCTCCTCCAAGGCACCCCCCCCCCAACAGTGAAGAACGGGAGGGACAGTATCCCTGCTCCTTCCTCAGAGATTAGCCTTCTGCTGGCTCAGGCAGTTGGGAAATTCTTTTCTTTAGAAGAAATTTTTTCCCCCACAAAATATCAAAGCTGTTGCTATTCCCTGCGTCTGAAGCATCCACAGGCCAGCACAGGAGCAGCGGCACCTGCGGGCTGGAGAGCGAGGGGATGCGCTCGTCCGGCCCTGCGAAGCGCGCACGCCCCGAATGAGCTCGGGCGGACAGCTCCCCGCGCCCGAGCGCGCTCGGCGGCCCTCGGCGGGGCCCTAGCAGCGGGAGGAGGGGTCGCCGCCGCCGCCCGCCCGAGCGACTCCAGCGCGGCTCCCGCCCAGCACGGGCAGCCGGTCCTTCGCTGCCGCGGCCCTATGCGCCCTCCGCGAGACAGCGGCCGCCACGCCCGCCCCGCCGCCGGCCCGCCAGCTCGCCGCCTCGGCCGTGCCGAGCGCGCCTAGACCCCGCCGCCGGGCCGAGCGCGGGCTGCGCAGCTCCCCGCGTTCGCCGCGACCGCGCCGTCTCCGCGGAGGTTTGTCCCAGCTCGCACGCCGTGCCCGGGCTGCTGCGCTCGGGGAGCGCGCGGCGGACATGGGCGAGACCATGTCCAAGAGACTGAGGCTGCAGCTGGGAGGCGAGGCGGACATGGAGGAACGGGCCTTCCCCAACCCCTTTCCGGACTACGAGGCGGCCGCCGCGTCCGCCGCGGGGCTCGCGGCCGGGGGAGCCGAGGACGCCAGCTGCGCCCGCCCGCCGCCCACCGCCGACGAGCCCTCGGGCCTGCCTTTCCACCCCGACGGGAAGGTGAGTGCGGCCGGGCCGCGGTGGGGGCGGGGCAGGGCGGGGCGCGGCGGGGGGCGCCGGCAATGGTAGCGTCCGTGCGCCGCGCCCTGGCTCCGTGACGTCACCCGCTCTGCGCCGCGACGTCATCCGCGCGCGCCGGCGCTGGCCCCGCTTGGCTCCGTGATGGAGAGATCGCCCTTGGTCGTTCCCGCCTCCGGAGCTTTCAGGGACGGCCTGGGTCACATCCCGGCATGTGGAAGCAGGACGACGTTGTGGCATCGTTCCGAGGCTGACACTCGTGCCCCAGTCCTTCGCCCTTCGAGTGACGGGCGGCCCAGAGGCAGCAGCGAAAAGGCTTCTCTGGGCGGCTAGGGTGGCTCACGCCAGCGAAGCTGAGGCAGGCTTGCCGTGAGTTCGAGGTCAGCCTGCACAACGTTCGGCGCAACGAGTACCAGGCCGGCCCGTATTGCAGAATAAGATGCTGTCTGGAGAAAAGAAAAGAAAGCATTCAAAACAAAAAAAAAAAGAGAAATGGGCTGAAGAGATGGCTCTGCGGTTAAGGCGCTTGTCTGCAGAGCCTAACATCCCCGGTTCGATTCCCCAGTACCCAGGTGTATCCACACACACAGAGCGGCGCATCCGTCTAGAGTTCTTTTTGCTGTGGCTGGAGGCCCTGGCGTGCCGATTCTCTCTGTGTGTGTTCTATTTCTCTCTGCAAATGAATAAAATTGCCCTCCCCCAAAAAAATACCAGAAGCTGCAGCGCATGCCTTTAATACCAGTCTCAAGAGGCAATGGTTGGAGGATGGCTGTGAGTTCAGGTCACCATGAGCTAGAATGACACCCTACCTCGAAAACGACCAAAAAAAAAAAAAAAAAACATTAACCACATAAACCTTTGTGTCATTTTCTGTGTGCCCAGGAATTGGAGGCCAGCATAGGAAGCCACATTTAATCCTCAGGGTTCTCAGCGGCGCCAGAAAATGCAAACGTCAGGAAACGGTAGCAGGAGAAAAGTATGAAAAGTTAACTTGATGCATTTTGTGTGATGCCAGGTGAGGAAATGGAAGACCAAGTAGCAAGTGTATTTATACTAGACTGAACAAAGGCGATCGTGGGAAAGGAGGTAATAGGGAAGCAAAAGCAGGGTGATTATTTTGATGAGCACTAATAAAATTCCCTTTGATACTGGGACTTGGGGTGCCTTTGAGAGCAACAGAGGGTTTCTCAGCTCTTGGTTGGGCTGCATGGAACTCAGGAGTTAGAGTGGTGGACGTTCATGGCTGCACAAAACTTTGACTGAGTCAATGACTTCCTGGATTTTGTCTTACAAATTTTGATGAATGAAATACATAGGCAGTGAAGTTTAGAAAGATTTTATTATCCAGTTTAAAAGAAAGAAGGCAAAACTCCAGTGTAATAGGAGGGGTTCCAGGAAAATAGGATAGTCCACCTGGTGTCTCTATTTGGGGTCTTTGTTTTATGGAAACTTACTGGCTGGGGGCTAAGCTAGTCAGTCCAGTTTTCATGCCAGGTGTCCAGGTGTTTTGTGGAGGTGGGCTGTCTTCAGCAACCTTAATGTTCCAGGAAAGAGCAATCCCGTTCCCATCCCTAGGAAAAGGAGTCAGTTCTGCTTCTGGCAAAGTGGAGGCTTCGAGGGCTCCTTTAGAGCAAAAGAGATAGAGAAAACCTCAAGTGAAATTAGAGTACTCTGCTTTCAACCTCCTTCACATAGTTTCTGGGAGGCCTCACTGTCTATTGGCTGCAGGCTTTCAGCTTCTTACCACACAGGCTGTCGTGAGTAGCAGCTGGCCTCCCCAACAAGTGCTGGTCAGAGAGCATACCGAAGCTCGCAGGGGAGCTGCAACCATTTTATAATCTGAGAGGTGACATTATGTTTTCCACTCAGGCAGGGATCACACAAGAACATGAAAGCTTGAAGCTTTGGATTCCTGCAGCCAGCGCTAAGATTTTGAAGTACATGGAGGGTGTATCACAGCCCATTGAATGGCCAAGAAGTAGTTGTGGTACCAGTAGAGCTAGGTGCAGAAGAAAGCATCACATGATGTAGTAAGTGAGGAAATGTGAAAAAATCATGAAGGTACAAGAGAGGAGAGATTAATTCTGCCCCTTGACTGGGGAAATCTTTTCAGATAAAGATGTTTGGTCCTTGGAGATGAAGTGGGTTCTCCAGGCTAAGAAGGAGAACTGCATAGCAAGGTCTTCACAGCTACACATAAAGAGCCTATCAAGAATCGAATAGATGGGCTGGAGAGATGGCTTAGCAGTTAAGCGCTTGCCTGTGAAGCCTAAGGACCCCGGTTCGAGGCTCGATTCCCCAGGACCCATATTAGCCAGATGCACAAGGGGGTGCACGCATCTGGAGTTCGTTTGCAGTGGCTGGAAGCCCTGGCGCACCCATTCTCTCCCTCCCTCTCTCTCTCTCTCTCTCTCTCTCTCTCTCTGTGTGTGTGTCTGTCTGTCACTCTCAAATAAATAAATAAATAATGAACAAAAAAATTAAAAAGAAAAAGAATTAAATAGAGCCGGGCGTGGTGGCACACACCTTTAATCCCAGCACTCAGGAGGCAGAGGTAGGAGGATCGCCATGAGTGCGAGGCCATCCTGAGACTACATGGTGAATTCTAGGTCAGCCCGGGCTAGAGTGAGACCCTACCTCGAAAAACTGAAAAAAAAAAAAAAAAAAAAAAAAAACAAGAATGGAATAGAGCCGGAGCCGGGCTTGGTGGCACACAGCTTTAATTCCAGCGCTTGGGAGGCAGAGGTAGGAGGATCGCTGTGAGTTCCAGGCCACTCTGAGACTACATAGGAAATTCCAGGTCAGCCTGGGCTAGAGTGAAACCCTACCTCAAAAAAATAAAAAGTAAAAGTAAAAAAGAACCAAATAGAGAAAAGGAAACAAAACAAAAACCCAAACAAATAAAGTAGATGGGGTGGGGGGAGAAGCATGCATTTCACAGGGTTTGAAATCTAAAAGATAGAGCCAATTCTAAAAAAAATAATAATAACTAGATAGTTTTTAAGCAAAAATTAAATCAGGAAAAGTTTTACTTTATGATTTGACAGTCTTGAGCCAAAGGGAATTTTTTTTACAAGTACTTAATTTTCTGTATTTTTCCTTAATGATGCCTTTTCATTTAAGATTTTATTTAACATCATTATATTGTGAAAACATAAGGAAATCATCCTTCCCAATTGCTCAGAGAAATATAATTCATCCAAAATGAACAGTTGAATACCTACAGCTCCACCACCCAGGAGGTGAGCTTGAGCGTCTGGACAACATAAGACAGAACATGTCTCTTAGTAGAAAATAAACAAATGAATAAGTGCAAACAAAATGAATGAAAGTGGTGTGTAGATATGGGATGAGGGGCAGAAGGATGTACTGTACAATCCTTCTCCTCAAAATGAGGTTTGTGTGCCAAAGGCATTTCCCAAATGCTTGCTAGGGGTGGCATCCCCCCCAAACCTAATGAAACATCATCTCCTTGATTGTTCTTGTGAGGTGCACTGAAGGAAATATTGGGGCTAAAGCATTTAATTTCTTGAGGCTTTTTTCAAGAACATAACTGGGCTAATCTGTATGTTTAAATATTACTCTGTGTTTATGTGTTTATCCTTCCTCTATGCCATTCTTTCTCCCCTCCCTCCTTCCTTCCCTCCCTCACACATTCCACTTCCCTCTCACCTCTCCTTTCCTTTTTCTCTCTTTGCCCAGGGGTGGTGGGAAGACATCACTTAACTGAATTCTAACCTTCATTACCATGAGAAGCATTGTGAGGAAGAGAAAGAAACCTTGTCACAAACTCACATGACAGCTGCTCCAGAACACATCTAGCTGTCCTTGTCTGGGAATCCACCTACCATGTAGGAGAAGAGCACAGGAGACTGGGATCAAGTACAAGCAAATTACACGTCTCTTTTATGTGAGATAGTCAGAAAAAGAGGAACTGGAAAATATACCTGAGAGCAAAGGGTAGAGGAATGATTTTTGCAACGTCATTTGGACCAATATTAAAGGGAATTTGGCTAATATTAGAG
Organism: Dipus sagitta; assembly: GCA_036346955.1. Taxonomy (NCBI): domain Eukaryota; kingdom Metazoa; phylum Chordata; class Mammalia; order Rodentia; family Dipodidae; genus Dipus; species Dipus sagitta. The sequence goes on from CM070784.1 coordinate 41,018,985, forward strand.
GTACTTAGATTTCTAGTGCAACTTTTCTTTTTAAAAAGATTTTATTTATTTGAGAGAGAGAAGCGATAGGGAGAGTGGACATGCCAGGGCCTTTAGCCACTACAAAGGAACTCCAGACACATGTGCCATCTTATGCATCTGGCTTATGTGGGTACTGGGGAATTGAACCTTGGCCCTCAGGCTTTACTGGCAGACACCTTAACTGCTAAACCATCTCTCTAGCCCCTAGAACAGATTTCTTTTTTTTTTTTTTTTTTTTTTTTTTTTTTTTTTTTTTTTTTTTTTTTTTGGTTTTTCGAGGTAGGGTCTCACTCTAGCTCAGGCTGACCTGGAATTCACTCTGTAGTCTCAGGGTGGCCTCGAACTCTCGGCGATCCTCCTACCTCTGCCTCCCGAGTGCTGGGATTAAAGGCGTGCGCCACCACGCCCGGCTTTAGAACAGATTTTCTAATAAAGAAAAATTTTATCAGTGTAACTGAGTAGGAATTATAATTTACTTGTTTTTTGTTTGTTTGTTTGTTTTGTGGGGTTTTTTTGTTTTTTTGTTTTTTGGTTTTTTTTTTTTTTTTTTTTTTTTGGTTTTTTGAGGTAGGGTCTCACTCTAGCTCAGGTTGACCTGGAATTCACAATGGAGTCTCAGGGTGGCCTCGAACTCACGGCAATCCTCCTACCTCTGCTGAGTGCTGGGATTAAAGGAGTGCACTACCATGCCCGGCTCATATTTGTTACTTTTGAGGAGAATTTATTGAAAATATATTCTAACTTTGAGGGCCTTGAACTCACAGCAATCTTCCTACCCGTGCCTCCTGAGTGCTGGAATTAAAGGCCTTTGCCACCACACCTGGTTCAACATCTTGATGAGTTACAGCCTTTTTGGATTTAAGCTCCCAAACTCTTTGCTCTTTGAGCTTATTACCAGCTGTGTAGTGGTCATTATAAAACCTCTGTGCTCTTAGCATCGACTTCAGGTTTTGCCAGGGCAGGGAGATACTGTGTTTTGGCCTCAGATCTTGACTAGCTGCCTACAGAATGGGGCTTGCTCACGCCTAATACCTAGCAATGTGACCGTGATTAGAATATCCTGTTCCATTAGCTGTTAAAGCAGCAGTAGGTTTGAGAGGATCAACTCCAGTCCTGGAGGAAGTTGTGGGTAAAGTGCTGTTAACCATTATCATGCTACAGAGCAACTTCCCACGACAGGCAGAGCCAATAGCCACTGAAGGTTGTGGGGATGAAGATGAGCCAGGAGAGTATTCCCAGGTTTCATCTAGTTTATATCTTAACCAAAGTTTGGACTTTGAATGCCTGAAACAGGCTCAGACAAGCTCAGGTAAAGATTTGACCTGAGATCAGAGCTGCTACCCAAGAAGAAGATTTTGTTCCTTAATACAAGCAAGACAACTGGCTACAAATTAACATTCTGAATATAGTAGAAAATTACCTGGTAGACAAAAAGTAAGGAAATAGCATAGGAAAGAAAATGATTTTCTCTTTTTACTTCAGGAGTTCTTAGTTGGGATAGACTCTTGTAACAAAAGACAGGTTAAAAGAGAAACACAGAAGTGTATTAACTTGTACCATAAATTTTATATGTAAGTGGAAGGTCCCAGGAAATGAGCAAGTCTTAGGGAGATGGCCTAGTAGTCTAGTTTATTTTGCTTCTTCAACAAGAACAGTGAGTTTTGAGAGAGGAGCCAAAGCAGGAGAAAGGACTTTGTGTTTCTGTGGGGGGGAAGGTAAATAAGTGGAAAACTGATAATGTGAATTCCAGATGAACAGGCTGACCATGGACCCTAAAGTTTTCACTTGTGGAAAGGGGACAATAGATACTTGAAAATTTAGGCCCTGGTTTTAAGCAAATGGGGAAGGCATTTGTCTTCAGTTAATAAAAAATAACCCTTACTCCATAAAGGCATGTTTTAGGAAGGTGTTCTGCTGTCCAGGAGAAGTATTTTGAAGAGAGTAGAAAGTTAGCTGGGTCTGACCCTGAAATGTACCAGATGGTGAAACCAGCAGACAAGCTGTAGCAGTTACCTTTTCGTTTCTGAGACAAAACACCAGGCCAGGAGCAGCTTATGGAAAGAGGGCTTAGTCTGGCTGACAGGTTCAAGGAGAAGTCTCACCATGGCAGGGAAAGCATTGCAAGAAGAGCCAGCAGGGCATCACATCCTGTCACGTCAGCTGAAGGAAGCCACACGAGTGAACTGGCCAGCGCTGGCAAGTGGGCTGGACTATAAAATCCCAAGATCTACCCCAGTGGCACACCTCTAGCAGAGCGCCACCTCCCAAAGCTACCAAGTGGCCATTAAGTGTAAAGGTCAATCATAAATACATGAGGCTATGGGAGATATTCTACAGTCACACCACTGCACTCTGTCCCTGGCCCCCACAGACTTGCAGCTGTCTCATGATGAAAAATACATTCAGTCCAACTTCAGAAGTCTCTGTCAGCCCCAACAGCGTTCAGCAGTCCAAAGTATCATCTGAGACAAGACAGCCTGTGAACTGTGAGTCTTATAAAATTGAAACACAAGCTAAATGCATCTAACATATAAGGGCACAAAGTAAATGTCACAATGCAAAAAGGAGGAATGCGAACATAGCAAGGAAAAATTGAAAAGCAGGAGGACAAACTTCTCATCCTGCAGCTACAGCCTGACACCTGGGACTTGTGATGAAATCATTTGAGCTCCGAAAGGCACTAGCAGCTTCCTACCTCTTCCCAGACAGAACCCACCCTAGCCAGCAGCTTTCCTTGGCAGCCTTCCCACAGTCCTGGCATTTCCAGTATCCTGGGGTGTCCACTGTAACCCACAGTTCATCTTCACAGCTCCATGCCATGTCCCCACCCCCATAGTCTCCATGCAGGAACTGTGACCCAGCATCACACTGTACAGCATCGGTGGCTCCCAGAGCCGTGGTTGGAATCCAGTGATCCTGTTTCCTGAATATGTCATACTTCCAAAACCAGTGCCAGGTCAGCTGTCAAACTTGTTAATTCATGGGGGAGTGAAGCCCAACTTGAGAAGCAGAAACTCATGCAGCATTCTTCCTCCAGGCTCTGTTCTCTCCTTTCAAAAGAATCATCGCTTATGCCAGGCATGGTGCACACCTTTAATCCCAACTTTCAGAGGCAGAGGTAGGTGGATCGCCATGAGTTTAAGGCCACCCTAAGACTACATAGTGAATTCCAGGTCAGCCTGTACCAGAGTGAGACCCTACCTCAAAAAAAGAAAAAAAAAAATCATCACTTCCGTTGGCCCAATGCCCAGCAGCTAGCCTGTCCTCAGTGGTGGTGATCCTTTTAGTATTGTAACTGAAGCAATACAGTCTCTGTGCCCAGGACCTCCTCACATTTTCTTTATGCCAAACTTCACATTATCACACCTTTGCACTCTGTATTTTTTCCATCAAATACACCAGTTTATTGCTTTAAAAGTCAACTTTGCTCAAGTTCTCAGGACATGGGTAGAATACAGCCAGAGTAGCACAGGGAACTGCCTCTAGCCCAGTTCCTGATAAAGTCTTTTCTTTCTGAAACTTCATAAGTCAAGTTTCACAGTTCAGTTTTATCTATATCCTGGTCTTTCAAACTCTCCCCAGAATGGCCCATTAAGCTCTGCTTCTCTAGTCCAAGTTCCAGATCCTTCCATGTTCCTCCTGAAATATAGTTCCAATTACCCAACTTCTGGTACCACTAATTTTTGGGGAGTTTCCTTCTTGTTAATGAGACAAAACACCCTACCAGAAGCAGCTTAAGGAGTTAAAGATGGGCTTACAAAATTTGCAATGTGATATGTTGATTATTGCGAACTAGAATCACTTAGGGAGCTGTAACTTCAAAAGGGGCCATTTGGCCTGACTTCTCTGCCAGCAGCCAATTCTAGAAAGTCTCTTAGGGACTGGAGAGATGGCTTAGTGATTAAGGCACTTGCCTGCCAAGCATAAGGACTCATGTTTAACTCTCCAGATCCCACTTAAGCCAGATACACAAAGGTGAGACAAGCTCCAAGGTTGCACATGCCCAGTAGGTGGCACAAGCATCTGGAGTTCAGTTTCAGTGCCTGAGGTCCTGGCGTGCCAATTCTCTCTCTCTCTCTAAAATAAAAAATAAAAAAGCCCAGCACTCGGGAGGCAGAGGTAGGAGGATCGTTGAGAGTTCGAGGCCATCCTGAGACTACAGAGTGAATTCCAGGTCAGCCTGAGCTAGAGTGAGACCCTACCTCGAAAAACCAAAAAATAATAAAAAATAAAAAATAAATAAAAAAGAAGGTCTCTTAGGAGTGGCACCTCATAGCATTAAAGTGAAAAAGAGCCTGGCTCACTCTGTACTGAAATTGATGCTGTGATGAACTTGAGTAAGCAGCTCCTTGAAGTAACTTGCCTTCCACAAGCTTTTTTTTCCCCCAACTTTATCTCTTATTGACATCCCTAGAATTTAGTTCAGAGATCTATATCTTCTTGTATTCATGCATAAATGTATTCTTCTTTGTCTAAAAAGAATAAAAACATCTTGCTTTGGTTTTCTTCAGCCTTTACTCTGTTTTTAAAATCCTCATATACACATACAATTTATAAAACTTGTATAGTGGTTTCAATATAAATGTCTTCCATAGCCTCAGATGTTTGTGTTTAAGCTTTCTACTCAGTCTCCAGCTAGTGGAGTCTTTGGGAGGTGGAGCCTTGCTGGAGGAAGTGGGTTGCTGGGGGCAGACCTTGGGATCGATGAGTCTAGCCTCTTGTGGGTTGAGAGCCACCTGGCACTTGCTGTTCTCTGCTATGGATGTGTGGTGATGTGAGCCAATTGCTTTTCTCTATGATGAATCTTCCCTTCAAAACTGTAAACCCAAAATAAACACTTTTCCTTTCAAAAGCTGCCTCTGGTTGGGTGTGTTTTGTCTCAACAAAGAGAAGCTAACTGCTACAACTCGTGTCCTTTTCTCCTGTTAATCAGCTTTTGTATTAATTCATTTCCTAGATCCAGCCAGTTAATCTACACAAAGATTAACATGTGGTAGAAGGGAACCTGTCCCCCCCCCCTTACAACACAAACAAGAGTCTTAATTATGTCGTATCCAAGATGTGCACTTTATTGTTGCTATTACCTGCTTTTTGAGACAGGGTCTCACTATGTAGCTCAGGATGGCCTTGAACTCTCTGTTCTCCTGCCTTGTCTCCTGAGTGGTAGGATTACAGACTTTATAGTTAAAAGTCTATGCACTTTATAAAGACAAAGATCAAAAGTAAATGTTTGGCAAAGCATCATTTAGAAAGTTGAAATAACTATTTTGATCTCATGTAAGATAGATTTATGACAGAAAGATAAAGTCTGTATTAGATTTTTAATACCTCAAATTTGTACTAAAAGGCTCCTGAATCAGAGATTTGTTAGTTTTACCTGTGGAGGCATTGCCATAAACATAGGATTGGCAGCCCTACAAATATGAAGTCTAATTCAGAGAGGAATCATCTCTGTGTGCTATAAAGGATAAAGAAGCAATTGTCTCTCCTTCCCTTCTGAGATAGTCTCACTGGAAGAATCCTGTCCTTACCTTTGGGATGCACACTGTGTAAGAAACAAACTCAGTACCATTTTTTTTTTTTTTTTTTCGGTTTTTCGAGGTAGGGTCTCACTCTAGCTCAAGCTGACCTGGAATTCACTCTGTAGTCTCAGGGTGGCCTCGAACTCATGGTGATCCTCCTACCTCTGCCTTCCGAGTGCTGGGATGAAAGGCGTGTGCCACCACACCCGGCACTCAGTACCATTTTAAAGTCATTGGAAACATACAATCCTCACCTTTAAAATATCCACTGTGGCCAGACGTGGTGGCACACGCCTTGAATTCCATCGCTCAGGAGGCAGAGGTAGGAGGATCTCTCTGAGTTCAATGCCAGCCTGGAACTACACAGTGAATTCCAGATCAGCCTGGGCTAAAGTGAGACACTTCCTCGGGGGAAATGTATATATGCACTCTGTGTAAGAAACAAGGTCAGTACCATTTTAAAGTCATTGGAAGTATCCTATCTTCACCTTAGGAATGCATGCTGTAAATGTGGGTAAGAGACAAATTCAGTACCATTTTAAAGTGTGTACGTGGTCTCAGCTCATTTGAAACATAAACAGTTACATTTACTAAACCTCTCTGGAATTTTTACTATATATGGTGATGCAAATTAATTCTCTAGGCTTATATTTAGTTCAGAATCTTTATATTTTAGTAAAATTTGTCTTGAAAGCCGTAATTGTGCAGAAACATTCTACAAGGGTACATTTCACTATGAAATTCAATTTGTCAGGGGTATTTAACACTGTAAATTGTGTATGCTTAATAAGAACTTCAACATACACACCAGGGTTAAACAAGACAATGATAGAGGGAGAAATTAAGTCAGTTATAATTATCATCAGACTTTGAGACCCACCCCCAGCAGGTGATATAGCAAATAAACTTGTAAAAATGAACAATGGTAGAAAAGATCCCAACACAATCAACTATACCTTTAGGAACCTGACGTCATTCTTTTATGAAAGACTATCAGAAGTGAAGACAAACACATTTTCTTTGCTCTCAGTAGCTTTAGGCATAATATTTATTTTTTTATTTTTTGTTACTCTATTAGGAAATATATTTGTTTTTATTTACTGAAAAATTTTGCATATGCTTGTTTTTCCTTTTGCATAAGAGGTAGTAATAATGGGTCATTTGTGTTTATGCATTCCTTTTTATTTATAATTGTTGCATATATTTTCATTTTCATTAATTGTTGTAACTATGTAAACATTTCCCCTTGTCAGCAATTTTTAAACAATCTGTATTAGTCATTCTTCTCATTGCTGTGACAAATACCTGACAGAAGCAACTTAAAGGAAGAAGGATTTATGTTGGGTCACAGTTTAGGATGGTGGTTTTGTTTAATTGTGTTGTGTTGTGTTTTGAGACAGGGTCTCATGTAGACTAGGCCGGCCTTGAATTCCTGACTGACCTGCCTTCACTTCCCAAGTGCTGGCAGACAAGCGTTCATTTGGCATGTTGTTGCTCAGAAGGGACAGAGTCTGTCAGGTATGAGGCATGGCAGTGGGAGTGTCTGCTCTTGGAAGTGGAGTCAGGAAGCAGAGGGATGGTGTTGGTGATTATGTGGCTCTTCCCTTCCTCACTTAGTCCAGAATCCCAGCCAGTGGAATCCCAGCTCTCCCCTCTTCAGTTAACACCCTAACAGATACACCTAGAGGCATGTCTCCTAGATGATTCTAGATCCAGTCTAATTGACCATCTAAATTAACTATGATCCAATTTTTTATATTCTGTACTTTATCAAAACAAAAGTATTTGTATAGTCATATCTGTTTTTCATTTCTGCTCCCTGTTTTGGGTTTTTTTCTTTTCTGAGTAAAATTGTGAATGTGTGAAAACAGAGAAATAGCAGGTTTATGGAGGAGTGTAGAAAGTTTCCCAGAATCTGACAGAGCCTATGCATCTATATACCCTGAATACACTTAGAGAATAATTTAACCATGACAGTAGGGACAATAGAAAATTGTATATTGTGTGTAAACATATAGCCTCTCCAGTCACCTCCTTAAATGCCTGGAACATCTTGACATTGTTCATATTCAATTGCCAGTATTTCACATATCCTCCATGATCTGCTGTCAGTATCCACATGTCATTATGTGACTAAGTCATGGCCCTCACTGGGCTGTTGTAAGCCTGTGGTATTGTTTCAATATTTAAAGTAAGTCCATTCCATAAGATGATCTCTGCCCTAAAAGCCCCCGTGACCATCCACCTTCCTTTTGTGATCCACCTCACAGTGAAAACTGAGCGCTTTTCTGTCTGTTGCTGTCCGAACATATTTTGTTGTTACTGCACCCATAGTTCTTCAACACTCCTATAGGTGGGACCAGAGCATTATAATAACCTGCATCAGGATGAATTGTCCACATATATCTTTGATCTCTGCCATATTCTAGTCTCCAGATATTTAAGTACAGATGGATTATAGTCTAGTTTTTTTTGTTTCACAGCTTTTCTCATTCATTTTCCATCAAAGTTGCTACATTGCTTGTTACTGTGAAAAATCAGGTCACTTGCAAAACATTTGTCAAGGTGCCTGGTGTTGGAATCTTGGCATATAGAAAAATCTTGGGGAAAATCCAATTTCTGTAGCCCCAGTGATGTTTTCATTCTAGGATATGTCTCAAGTTGAGTAGAGCTCCCAATAGTGAGTGAAACATCTGTCTTTACTGAAGGGAGTGGCTATCCTTGGACCGTCATCCTTTGGCCCCTTCAACTACTTTCAAAGGAGCAGCCACCATTTTTCCCTGCTTTTTTTTTTTTTTTTTTTTTTTGCAAGTTGTGTCTTACAGTCCTGTTTGTGAGTTGTAATCCACATTGGTCATTATTTAATTAAAACAGCAACCTTGTAAAAGCCAGGGCATATGCCAGCCAACTAAGATGGACCAAATAATATCACTTCTCCCTGCTATGCACTTTTGGCAACTCTTGCAAAATTAGCATGTTCTTGTGTAATTTAAATATATGTCTTCTTTTTTAAAAATTTTTTAATTTTTTATTAACAACTTCCATGATTATAAAAAATATATGTCTTCTTTTTGTTCTTAGATCATTCATAAACTCACAAGGCGGATCCAGACCAAAATCAAAGACCTTCTACAGCAGATGGAGGAAGGGCTGAAGACAGCTGACCCTCATGATTGCTCGGCTTACACTGGCTGGACAGGTATGGGGTGTGTTGAACTGAGATATTCTGTTCTTTGATTATGGGCTGTAAGACTTAGCTTTGACATTTTCTTTAAAATGGTAAATTTTTATACCTTTGAAATAAACTGTTAGACTGTCTTCATCAGTGAGATGTTTTGGGATTTTATTTCTGAAGAAATGCTTTCTACCTGAAGGTTTGACCTTTAGAATGTAGATGTCATAGTTTATAATATTATTTGTTAAATATGGGCCCTGATAGGATAAGAGCAACCTTATCCTACATCAGTTATGTTCATTTGTTGGTGTCGTTTTAATCTTCATAACAAGTTATGATTGAATGATTTCTTTGGTATGTTTCATAAACTGTTTACCCTGTTGCATCTACTCAATATGACTCATTTGTACACAAAGGTTTTTATTTTGATTTATATAATAACATTTTTATTTATTTTTGTGTTCATGATAACATTAAAACAAAAAGTTAACAATATTCAAAACAAAATATGACATCAAACTTCCCTTAATTAATCTTCACATTCTTACTGGTCTTCTGTCATCAGGATCTTACTCTAGTCTCTCATCTCCCTGGTCCTTGTGATTGCTGTTGAAAAATTTCAGATGAGATACACAAGAGCGTAAAAGATAGAGTCCATTTCAAAATAAGTGAAGCATATATTCAAGGCAGAAGTGTGGAGAGCAGCCAAAGGGGCCATTGTGCCCTGGCCCATTCTCTGTCTCTCTGTCTGTCTATCTCTCTCTCTCAGTGTCAAATAAATAAATAAATAAATAGCGTAGGCACAGGCTGGGACCACTGTGAGAAGATACCTAGTTTTACAATACAGAACCAAAAATAATAGCCCTGATAATTTTGTTTTTTTGTATCCGTATTCAAATGAATATTCATATTTACTTCAGTGAAGTTTATATCTTACCAATACAACATTTACATTTTTTCATTAGAATCAATTATATCAGACATGTAAACCCAGACACACATGGGTTACAAATCACTTACAGAGTAAAAGAAGTTTATCCTAAAGTAAAATTAGGCATTCATGCTTGACCAAAACCAAATACAAAGTATTATAGGAGGCAAATGTATTTGGGAAGAAAAACAGCTACTAGTAGCATAGGTTTTCCCTAAGAAGTCTTATAACTTACAGCCTCCTTTCTTATTGAAAAGGGTTTTTAATACTCTCATTGTTGACCCCAAACTGGCTATGCATTAGAATCAAGGAGAGAGCTTTATAACAAACATTAGGAATTTGGGGTGGATTCTAGGAACCAGTGTTTCTTATACATCCCCAACTGTTGTCATCTTCTGGAATCCCTGATAGAAGCAGCAGGAGGACTTGGTTTCAGTGATGGAAATAGTAAACACAGGACCTGACATTTTGAAAGGAGCAGGCCTACCTAAGTTCCAGCAGCCAGTGCCCTGTGGAAACCCTCTCCTCTTCGCCTCACTCGGAGCGCAGGGTGAGCATCTTGACAGGGACTAGTTTGGGCGTGCATAAGTTCAAGATCCCTTTAGACATCTCTCCTTCATCCTGGGCAGAGCGTAAGAGCCAGAATCTTGACTGGGATTGGGAAGGGCGGTGCGTTCCAGCAGGCGCACTCCTGCAGAAACCCTCTCCTCTGCACCCTGCACACAGCACCGTGCCAGGCATCTGGATTAGAGCAGACACTGGCAAGTTCCAGCAGTGGGCGGTCTTTATACATCCTCTCCCTCCACCCCACACAGAGCACAGGACCTGCATCTTGGCTGCAACAGACTTGCCTAATTTCCAGCAGCTGGATCTTTGGAGAAATCCTCCTTCCTGCACCCAATCCTGTGCACAGGACCCGACATCTTACTTGGAACCTAATTGGAACAGGGGTCCTTAAGTTCTAGGAGCTAGATTCTCTTTAATAAAGAAATGCTCTTTACTCCTTGAGTGCAGTCTATCCACCACTGGGAATAAAGCTGAGGTCCAACGTTTAAATTCTCTTTGGCAATCATCCCATCCCCTACATGGGGGGAGGGGCAGAAACCAAAATCTGGCAGAAATCACCCAACCAAGAGCAGCTTTGGGGAAGAAAGGTTTATTTTGGCTTACAAGCTCGAAGGGAAGCTCCATGATGGCAGGGGAAAATGATGGCATGAGCAGAGGGTGGAAATCACCCCCTGGCCAACATCAGGTGGACAATAGCAACAGGAGAGTGTGCCAAACACTGCAAAGGGGAAACTGGCTATAACACCCATAAGCCATAACCCCAAGAATACACTGCCTCCAGGAGGCGTTAATTCCCAAATCTCCATTAGCTGTGAATCTAGCATTCTGAACACCGGAGTTCATGGGACACCTGACTTAAACCACCACAGGGCAGGAGAGACAGCTCAGCAGTAAGGGGCTGACCTGCAAAGCCCAAGGACCCTGGTCCATATCCCAGTAGCCACATAAAGTCAGGTGTACAGTGTAGCACATGCATCTGGACTTTGTTTGTTGCAGTGGCTACAGGCCCTGGTGTGCCCATTCTCTCTGTCTTTTTCTATCTGTCTACTTCTCTCTGTCCCTCTCAAATAAATAAATTATATATATATGTATTTTTTAATGTACGTTATTATATATATTGTAAGGGAATGATTGACCTGTGGTGGTGTTCATGCACTTAAGTCCATGAACACATAACCTCAGTTCCCCTGTATTCTAAAGAAATTGAAGTAGAAATTGGTGAAGGAAAATGGAGTCATTTACAGTTCAGCTGGGTTGGGGGAGTGTCTTAATTTCCTTCCTACCCACCATGTCTGTTGCTGCTTTACAGTTTATAAAAAGCTATGAGACAGAGGCTGAATTAGGAACATTTGTAAATTTAGCTGTCAGACAGGTTAACGGGTCCTTTTCTGGTGGGAATGGATACTGGGTCCAGGTTGCCTCTATTGTCTCTGTTTTGCCACAGAAATAATTTTTCATTCAAGCCTGTGCCAGGGAAAATTAGGTCTTAAAGATCCTTCCATTTTCCTTATTGGTGCATATTCATGGTGATGTTAAAAGATGTCAAGGACTAATTTGAGATGTGAGGTATTGTGAATTGAACAATCCAAGAACGAAGCAGCTAGATATGTAAAACACAACGTGAACAATAGTCAGAAGAGGACATTAACTGACTGTCGAAGAACCTCAGTTTTATATTAATTCATTTAGCCTTCTCACCTTTATATCATTTCTTTCAATCCTTTTTCACACAATGTATTTTATTATTTATATTTATGCTGATTCCTTTTTTACTTAGCTTGTCATGTTGACTTTTTACTAATCCATAATAATTGTGTTGATGAGTTTCTGTGATAGTTCCATTCCAGACGAAATCCAGGCACCCTGCTTCCACTCCACCCTCAACCTGGGAATTTCTTTAATAAGCCATATAAATCATCCTCCACAGGCTTTCTGACAAAGAGCCTCATTAGGTCTTCTAGTTCTTTTTTTGTGTATGGGGAGGAAGGGTTGAGATAGGGTCTCACATAGCCCAGCCTGGCCTTGAACTCCCTTCTGTAGCTGAGGATGATCAAAACTCCAGACCCTCTTGCTATAATTCCTAAGTGCAGGAATGACAAGTTTTTGTCAATAGTCCACTTCTGGACTTCTGTTTAGTACAACGGAAATGTGGTTAGGTGATAAGGTATCACCACTATACCAGTTATCTCCATCATGTTGTTAAGTGTTCTGTAAATAATGATTTGACTCACTGGTTAGATGGCCAATTACTTGATGACTAAAACTTATGAAAAATTTGAAAGATGATATAAAATCAAAAAAAGTACTGAATTCGTAATAACATAGAAATAATTTTAAACAAAATAAAAGAGAATTCTTGTTAGTTTGAGATACAAAGGAGACCAAATAGAATGAACATAACTTGGGCATGAATAAGAATCAAGAGTAACAGGCAGTGGGCAATGATGACACATGCCCTTAGTCCCCAGCACTTTGAAACTTAGGTGGGAGGCTGAGGCAAGAGAATCCCTGTGAACTCAAGGCCATCTTGGGGGCTACAGACTGAGACTGTGCCTTGAAAGAAAACAACCCCCCCCAAAAAAAAGGAGTGAGCAGCACTGAATCACTGTGTCAGGCCAATTAGCAAGATAATAGGTTTCATTTTGTGTTGTGTTTTTCTACCTTAATTTCAATATGTTTGTTTTTTGGAAAGTTTCAGAGTTTATATTTAAGAAATATGTATAACGTTATGATGCATTCTATGTTAGGAAATATATGGACTTTGCAGAAGAAGGTATTTCATTTAATTAGAAAATAACATCCTGAAGATAAAGAAGAGTGGTAGTAATGCTTTTCTTTGGGGTGGGGGCATCATTCCAGGCATAGCCCTCCTGTACCTGCAGCTGTACCGAGTCACTTGTGACCAAACCTATCTGCTCCGATCCCTGGATTACGTGAAGAGAACCCTTCGGAATCTCAGTGGTCGCAGAGTCACATTCCTATGTGGAGATGCTGGGCCTCTTGCTGTGGGAGCCGTGATATATCATAAACTCAAAAGTGACTGTGAGTCACAGGAGTGCATCTCAAAGTGAGCTTATAAAAAATTGGAGAGTTCTTCAAATTTTTTGTTGAAGTTATTACTGTACAAAGATGTTCAAAAATTAGGGCTGGAGGGCTGGAGAGATGGCTTAGCGGGTAAGGCATTTGCCTGCAAAGCCAAAGGATTCCTGTTCAACTCTCCAGGACCCACGTAAGCCAGATGCACAAGAGGGCACATGCATCTGGAGTTCATTTACAATGGCTAGAGGGCCTGGTGTGTGCATTCTCTCTCTCTCTCTCTCTCTCTCTCTCTTTGTCTCTCTGCCTCTTTCTGTCTCTCAAATAAATAAATAATAAATAAATAGCACTTTTTAAAAATTAGGGCTGGAGAGACAGCTTAGTAGTTAAGGTCCCTGCCTGCAAAGCCAAAGGACCCAGGTTCAGTTCCCTAGGACCCATGTAAAGCCAGATGCACAAGATGGCACATGCATCTGAGTTCGTTTGCAGTGACTGGAAGTCCTGGCATGCCCATTCTCTCTCTGTATATATCTGTCTCTCTGCCTCTGTCTCTCTCTCTCTCTCCCTCTCTCTCATCTCTAAAATAAATAAAAGATTTTTTAAAGAAATTGTTTTCTTTTTTAAATATTTTTTTTTATTTGAAAGAGAGAGATAGGGAGAGAGAGAATGGGTGTTCCAGGGCTTCTAGCTAATGCACACAAACTCCAGACACATGTGCCACCTTGTACATCTAGCATTACGTGGCCACTGGGGAATTAAACTCAGATCCTTAGGCATTGCAGGCAAGTGCCTTAACCAATTCTCCAGCCCGCCAAATTGAATCATTTTCTAATCTACTGTTGCAAACAGGTCTTTCCAAGAAAGAGATTTGTATGTTAATGTGTGACATTCTTTCTAGCCTGCATGTGCATGTCTTAATTCCCAAGGAACCTTAAACAGCTTTTCTAAACAGATTTTTGTTTCCTTCAGTGGATGGAGATGAACTGAAGGCCAGGAGAATAATTTGAGAATAACTAAACATGTGTGCAGCATTGAACTATTAGTTATCATGATGAGAGTGTAGTGATGGAGTATAAACTTGTGCTGCAGTGACTGAGTTGTGGAGATGAGGGAGTGATGATGGGGTGTGAACTTGTCCTGCACTGACTGAGATGTGGAGATGAGGGAGTGAGGATGGAGTGTGAACTTGTGCTGCACTGACTGAATTGTGGAGATGAGGGAGTGATGATGGAGTGTGAACTTGTGCTGCAGTGACTGAGATGTGGAGATGAGGGAGTGAGGATGGAGTGTGAACTTGTGCTACACTGACTGAATTGTGGAGATGAGGGAGTGATGGTGGAGTGTGAACTTGTGCTACAGTGACTGAGATGTGGAGATGAGGGAGTGAGGATGGAGTGTGAACTTGTGCTGCATTGACTGAGATGTGGAGATGAGGGAGTGATGATGGGGTGTGAACTTGTCCTGCACTGACTGAGATGTGGAGATGAGGGAGTGATGATGGAGTGTGAACTTGTGCTGCACTGACTGAGATGTGGAGATGAGGGAGTGAGGATGGAGTGTGAACTTGTGCTGTATTGACTGAATTGTGGAGATGAGGGAGTGAGGATGGAGTGTGAACTTGTGCTACACTGACTGAATTGTGGAGATGAGGGAGTGAGGATGGAGTGTGAACTTGTGCTGCACTGACTGAGATGTGGAGATGAGGGAGTGAGGATGGAGTGTGAACTTGTGCTGCATTGACTGAGTTGTGGAGATGAGGGAGTGAGGATGGAGTGTGAACTTGTGCTGCACTGACTGAGATGTGGAGATGAGGGAGTGAGGATGGAGTGTGAACTTGTGCTGCACTGACTGAGATGTGTGAGATGAGGGAGTGGATTGGTGGAGTGTGAACTTGTGCTGCACTGACTGAGATGTGGAGATGAGGGAGTGAGGATGGAGTGTGAACTTGTGCTGCAGTGACTGAGATGTGGAGATGAGGGAGTGAGGATGGAGTGTGAACTTGTGCTGCAGTGACTGAGATGTGGAGATGAGGGAGTGAGGATGGAGTGTGAACTTGTGCTGCAGTGACTGAGATGTGGAGATGAGGGAGTGAGGATGGAGTGTGAACTTGTGCTGCAGTGACTGAGATGTGGAGATGAGGGAGTGAGGATGGAGTGTGAACTTGTGCTGCAGTGACTGAGATGTGGAGATGAGGGAGTGAGATGGAGTGTGAACTTGTGCTGCACTGACTGAGATGTGGAGATGAGGGAGTGAGGATGGAGTGTGAACTTGTGCTGCAGTGACTGAGATGTGGAGATGAGGGAGTGAGGATGGAGTGTGAACTTGTGCTGCACTGACTGAGATGTGGAGATGAGGGAGTGAGGATGGAGTGTGAACTTGTGCTGCACTGACTGAGATGTGGAGATGAGGGAGTGATGGTGGAGTGTGAACTTGTGCTGCACTGACTGAGATGTGGAGATGAGGGAGTGAGGATGGAGTGTGAACTTGTGCTGCACTGACTGAGATGTGGAGATGAGGGAGTGATGGATGGAGTGTGAACTTGTGCTGCATTGACTGAGATGTGGAGATGAGGGAGTGAGGATGGAGTGTGAACTTGTGCTGCAATGACTGAGATGTGGAGATGAGGGAGTGATGATGGAGTGTGAACTTGTGCTGCATTGACTGAGATGTGGAGATGAGGGAGTGAGGATGGAGTGTGAACTTGTGCTGCATGACTGAGATGTGGAGATGAGGGAGTGAGGATGGAGTGTGAACTTGTGCTGCACTGACTGAGATGTGGAGATGAGGGAGTGAGGATGGAGTGTGAACTTGTGCTGCATGACTGAGATGTGGAGATGAGGGAGTGAGGATGGAGTGTGAACTTGTGCTGCATGACTGAGATGTGGAGATGAGGGAGTGAGGATGGAGTGTGAACTTGTGCTGCATGACTGAGATGTGGAGATGAGGGAGTGAGGATGGAGTGTGAACTTGTGCTGCACTGACTGAGATGTGGAGATGAGGAGTGAGATGGAGTGTGAACTTGTGCTGCAGTGACTGAATGTGCAGATGAGGGAGTGAGGATGGAGTGTGAACTTGTGCTGCAGTGACTGAATTGTGGAGATGAGGGAGTGAGGATGGAGTGTGAACTTGTGCTGCAGTGACTGAGATGTGGAGATGAGGGAGTGAGGATGGAGTGTGAACTTGTGCTGCAGTGACTGAGATGTGGAGATGAGGGAGTGAGGATGGAGTGTGAACTTGTGCTGCAGTGACTGAATTGTGGAGATGAGGGAGTGAGGATGGAGTGTGAACTTGTGCTGCAGTGACTGAATTGTGGAGATGAGGGAGTGAGGATGGAGTGTGAACTTGTGCTGCATGACTGAATGTGGAGATGAGGAGTGAGGATGGAGTGTGAACTTGTGCTGCAGTGACTGAGATGTGGAGATGAGGGAGTGAGGATGGAGTGTGAACTTGTGCTGCATGACTGAGATGTGGAGATGAGGGAGTGAGGATGGAGTGTGAACTTGTGCTGCATTGACTGAGTGTGGAGATGAGGAGTGAGGATGGAGTGTGAACTTGTGCTGCATGACTGAGAGTGGAGATGAGGGAGTGAGATGGAGTGTGAACTTGTGCTGATGACTGAGATGTGGAGATGAGGAGTGAGGATGGAGTGTGAACTTGTGCTGCACTGACTGAGATGTGGAGATGAGGGAGTGAGGATGGGTGTGAACTTGTCTGCATGACTGAGATGTGGAGATGAGGAGTGAGGATGGAGTGTGAACTTGTGCTGCATGACTGAATGTGGAGATGAGGAGTGAGGATGGAGTGTGAACTTGTGCTGCATGACTGAGATGTGGAGATGAGGGAGTGAGGATGAGTGTGAACTTGTGCTGCATGACTGAGATGTGGAGATGAGGGAGTGATGATGGGTGTGAACTTGTGCTGCACTGACTGAGATGTGGAGTGAGGAGTGAGGATGGAGTGTGAACTTGTGCTGCATGACTGATGTGAGATGAGGGAGTGAGGATGGGTGTGAACTTGTGCTGCAGTGATGAATGTGGAGATGAGGGAGTGAGGATGGAGTGTGAACTTGTGCTGCATGACTGAGATGTGGAGATGAGGGTGAGGATGGAGTGTGAACTGTGTGCATGACTGAGATGTGGAGATGGGAGTGATGATGGTGTGAATTGTGCTGCACTGCTGAGATGTGGAGATGAGGGGTGAGGAGTGTGAATGTGCTGCAGTGATGAGATGTGGAGTGAGGGAGTGAGGTGGAGTGTGAACTTGTGCGCAGACTGAGTGTGAGATAGGAGTAGATGGAGTGTGAACTTGTGCTGCATGCTGAGATGTGGAGATGGGGAGTGAGGATGGAGTGTAACTTGTGCTGCATGACTGAATGTGGAATGAGGGATGAGGAGGAGTGTGAATTGTGCGCATGACTGAGTGTGGAGATGAGGAGTGAGGATGGAGTGTGAACTGTGCTGCACTGACTGAGATGTGGAGATGAGGGAGTGAGATGGAGTGTGACTTGTGCTGCATGATGATTGTGGAGATGGGGGTGAGGATGGAGTGTGAACTTGTGTGCAGACTGAATGTGGAGATGAGGAGTGAGGATGGAGTGTGAACTTGTGCGCATGACTGAATGTGGAGATGAGGGAGTGGGATGGAGTGTGAACTTGTGCTGATGACTGAGATGGGAGATGAGGAGTGAGGATGGAGTGTGAACTTGTGCTCACTGACTGAGATGTGGAGATGAGGGAGTGAGGATGGAGTGTGAACTTGTGCTGATGACTGAGATGTGGAGATGAGGGAGTGGATGGAGTGTGAACTTGTGCTGCACTGACTGAGAATTGGAGATGAGGGAGTGAGGATGGAGTGTGAACTTGCTGCATGACTGAGATGTGGAATGAGGGAGTGAGGATGGAGTGTGAACTTGTGCTGCATGACTGAATGTGGAGATGAGGGAGTGAGGATGGAGTGTGAACTGTGTCTGCAGTGACTGAGATGTGGAGATGAGGGAGTGAGGATGGAGTGTGAACTTGTGCTGCATGACTGAGATGTGGAGATGAGGAGTGAGATGGGTGTGAACTTGTGCTGCACTGACTGAGATGTGGAGATGAGGGAGTGAGGATGGAGTGTGAACTTGTGATGTGGAGTGAGGGAGTGATGGTTGGAGTGTGAACTTGTCTGCATGACTGAGATGTGGAGATGAGGGAGTGAGGATGGGAGTGTGAACTTGTGCTGATGACGAGATTGGAGATGAGGGAGTGAGGATGGAGTGTGAACTTGTGCTGCATGACTGAGATGTGGAGATGAGGGAGTGAGGATGGAGTGTGAACTTGTGCTGCATGACTGAGATGTGGAGATGAGGGAGTGAGGATGGGTGTGAACTTGTGCTGCATGACTGAGATGTGGAGATGAGGGAGTGAGGATGGAGTGTGAACTTGTGCTGTATTGACTGAGTTGTGGAGATGAGGGAGTGAGGTGGAGTGTGAACTTGTGCTGCACTGACTGAGATTTTGGAGATGAGGGAGTGAGGATGGGTGTGAACTTGTGCTGCATGACTGAGATGTGGAGATGAGGGAGTGAGGATGGAGTGTGAACTTGTGCTGCATGACTGAGATGTGGAGATGAGGGAGTGAGGATGGAGGTGTGAACTTGTGCTGCAATGACTGAATTGTGGAGATGAGGGAGTGAGGATGGAGTGTGAAACTTGTGCTGCACTTGACTGAGAGTTGTGGAGATGAGGGAGTGAGGATGGAGTGTGAACTTGTGCTGCATTGACTGAGATGTGGAGATGAGGGAGTGAGGATGGGGAGTGTGAACTTGTGCTGCATGGACGAGAGTGTGGAGATGAGGGAGTGAGGATGGAGTGTGAACTTGTGCTGCATTGACTGAGATGTGGAGATGAGGGAGTGAGGAATGGAGTGTGAACTTGTGCTGCAGTGACTGAATTGTGGAATGAGGGAGTGAGATGGGAGTGTGAACTTGTGCTGCACTGACTGAGATGTGGAGATGAGGGAGTGAGGATGGGGGTGTGAACTGGGCTGCATTGACTGAGATGTGGAGATGAGGGAGTGAGGATGGAGTGTGAACTTGTGCTGCATGACTGAATTGTGGAGATGAGGGAGTGAGGATGGAGTGTGAACTTGTGCTGCATTGACTGAATTGAGGATATGAGGGAGTGAGGCATGGAGTGTGGAACTTGTGCGCAATTGACTGATATGTGGAGATGAGGGAGTGAGGATGGAGTGTGAACTTGTGCTGCATGACTGAGATGTGGAGATGAGGGAGTGAGGATGGAGTGTGAACTTGTGCTGCATTGACTGAGATGAGATGAGGGAGTGAGGATGGAGGTGACTTGTGCGCATGACTGATGGAGATGAGGAGTGAGGATGGGTGTGAACTTGTGCTGCATGACTGAGATGTGGAGATGAGGGAGTGAGGATGGAGTGTGAACTTGTGCTGCATTGACTGAGATGTGGAGATGAGGGAGTGAGGATGGAGTGTGAACTTGTGCTGCATGACTGAGATGTGGAGATGAGGGAGTGAGGATGGAGTGAGTGAGATGTGTGGCTGGCTGACTGAATGTGAGATGAGGAGTGAGGTGGAGTGGACTTGGTGATGATGAGTTGGATGAGAGTGAGTGGTGTGAACTTGTGACTGATATGAGTGTGGAGATGAGGGAGTGAGGATGGAGTGTGAACTTGTGCTGCATTGACTGAGATGTGGAGATGAGGGAGTGAGGATGGAGTGTGAACTTGTGCTGCATTGACTGAGATGTGGAGATGAGGGAGTGAGGATGGAGTGTGAACTTGTGCTGCACTGACTGAGAATGTGGAGATGAGGGGAGTGAGGATGGAGTGTGAACTGGTGCTGCACTGACTGAATTGTGGAGATGAGGGAGTGAGGATGGGAGTGTGAACTTGTGCCTGCAGCTGACTGAGATGTGGAGATGAGGGAGTGAGGATGGAGTGTGAACTTGTGCTGCACTTGACTGAGATGTGGAGATGAGGGAGTGAGGATGAGTGTGAAACTTGTGCTGCACTGACTGAGATGTGGAGATGAGGGAGTGAGGATGGAGTGTGAACTTGTGCTGCATGACTGAGATGTGGAGATGAGGGAGTGAGGATGGAGTGAGAACTTGTGCTGCACGTGACTGAGATGTGGAGATGAGGGAGTGAGGATGGAGTGTGAACTTGTGCTGCACTGACTGAGATGTGGAGATGAGGGAGTGATGATGGAGTGTGAACTTGTGCTGCAGTGACTGAGATGTGGAGATGAGGGAGAGAGGATGGAGTGTGAACTTGTGCTGCACTGACTGAGAGTGTGAGATGAGGGAGTGAGGATGGAGTGTGAACTTGTGCTGCAGTGACTGAGATGTGGAGATGAGGGAGTGAGGATGGAGTGTGAACTTGTGCTGGCACTGACTGAGATGTGGAGATGAGGGAGTGAGGATGGAGTGTGAACTTGTGCTGTATTGACTGAGTGTGGAGATGAGGGAGTGAGGATGGAGTGTGAACTTGTGCTGCAGTGACTGAGTTGTGGAGATGAGGGAGTGAGGATGGAGTGTGAACTTGTGCTGCATTGACTGAGTTGTGGAGATGAGGGAGTGAGGATGGAGTGTGGGAACTTGTGCCTGCACTGACTGAGGATGTGGAGATGAGGGAGTGAGGATGGAGTGTGAACTTGTGCCTGCACTGACTGAGATTGTGGAGATGATGGAGTGAGGATGGAGTGTGAACTTGTGCTGCATTGACTGAGATGTGGAGATGAGGGAGGTGAGGATGGAGTGTGAACTTGTGCTGTCACTGACCGAGATTGTGGAGATGAGGGAGTGATGATGGAGTGTGAACTTGTGCTGCAGTGACTGAGATGTGGAGATGAGGGAGTGATGATGGAGTGTGAACTTGTGCTGCACTGACTGAGATGTGGAGATGAGGGAGTGAGGATGGAGTGTGAACTTGTGCTGCATTGACTGAGATGTGGTAGATGAGGGAGTGAGGATGGAGTGTGAACTTGTGCTGCAGTGACTGAATTGTGGAGATGAGAGAGGAAAAAGTGAGGATGGAGTGTGAACTTGTGCTGCACTGACTGAGATTGTGAGATGAGGGAGTGAGGATGGAGTGTGAACTGTGCTGCATGACTGAGATTGGAGAGGGAGTGAGGTGGAAGATGGAGTTGAACTTGTGCTGTCACTGACTAGATGTGGAGATGAGGGTGTGAGGATGGAGTGTGAACTTGTGCTGCAGTGACTGAATTGTGGAGATGAGGGAAGTGAGGATGGAGTTGTGAACTTGTGCTGCTTGACTGAGTTGTGGAGGACTTGAGGGAGTGATGATGGAGTGTGAACATGTGCTGTCTCTGACTGAGTTGTGGAGATGATGGAGGTGAGGTATGGAGTGTGAACTTTGCTGCTATTGACTGAGATGTGGAGATGAGGGAGTGAGATGGAGTTGTGAACTTGTGCTGCTCTGCTGAGATCGTGGAGATGAGGTGGAGTGAGGATGGAGTGTGAACTTGTGCTGTATTGACTGAGATGTGGAGATGAGGTGATGATGGTGTGTGAACTTGTGCTGCACTGACTGAGATGTGGAGATGAGGGAGTGAGGATGGGATGGAGTGTGAACTTGGTGCTGAATTGCGGTGTGGGGTGGGGGTGGGAGGAGTGTGACTTGTGGCAGTCGTGACTGAGATGTGGAGATGAGGGGTGATGAGGGAGTGTGAACTTGTGCTGCATGACTGAGATGTGGAGATGAGGGAGTGAGGATGGAGTGTGAACTTGTGCTGCATGACTGAATTGTGTGAGATGTGGAGATGAGGGAGTGAGGATGGAGTTGACTGAGATGTGGAGATGAGGGAGTGAGGATGGAGTGTGAACTTGTGCTGCATGACTGAGATGTGGAGATGAGGGAGTGAGGATGGAGTGTGAACTTGTGCTGTAGTGACTGAATTGTGGAGATGAGGGAGTGAGGATGGAGTGTGAACTTGTGCTGCACTGACTGAGATGTGGAGATGAGGGAGTGAGGATGGAGTGTGAACTTGTGGCTGCACTGACTGAGATGTGGAGATGAGGGAGTGAGGATGGAGTGTGAAACTTGTGCTGCACTGACTGAGATGTGGAGATGAGGGAGGTGATGATGGAGTGTGAACTTGTGCTGCATGACTGAGATGTGGAGATGAGAGGAGTGAGGATGGTAGTGTGAACTTGTGCTGCACTGACTGAATGTGGAGATGAGGGAGTGAGGATGGAGTGTGAACTTGTGCTGTATTGACTGAGATGGTGGAGATGAGGGAGTGATGATGGAGTGTGACACTGTGCTGATGACTGAGATGTGGAGATGGAGGGGTGAGGGTGGAGTGTGAATTGTGCTGATGACTGAATGTGGAGATGGGGATGAGTGGGTGTGAATTGTGCTGATTTTATGAGTTGGGGTGAGGAGGGGGATGGAGTGTTTAACTTTTTGCTGTATGGGAAATTTTGGAGATGAGGGAGTGAGGTGGAGTGTGAACTTGTGCTGCAGGACTGGAAGTGGGGGATGAGGGAGTGAGGATGGGTGTGAACTTGTGCGCATGAGAGTTTTGGGAGAGAGGGAGGGATGGGGTGAACTTGTGCTCATGCGATTGTGGAGTGAGGGAGTGAGGATGGAGTGGACTTTTGGCTGATTGACTGAGTGTGGAATGAGGGGGTTGAGATGGAGTGTGAATTGTGCTGCATGTGAATTTTTGGGGTGAGGGGGTGGGAGGAGTGGAACTTTGCCACTGATGAGAGTGGGTGGGGATTGAGGGAGGGGGGAAAATTTGCTCATGACGGATGTGGGTGAGGGAGTGAGGAGGGTGTGAATTGTCTGCCTGATGAGATGTGGGATGGGGAGGGGTGGGTGTGAATTTGGGTGATGACTGAGTGGGAGTGAGGGAGTGGGATGGGGTGAAATTGTGCTTGCATGACTGAGTGTGGAGATGAGGGGGGTGGGATGGGTGGGAATTGTGCTGCATGACGGTGTGGAGATGAGGGGGTGGGGGGACTGCACTGACGGAGATGTGGAGATGAGTGGAGTTGAGGATGGATGTAACTTGTGCTGCATTGAACTGTGATGTGGAGATGAGGGAGTGAGGATGAGCTGTGAACTTGTGCCTGCATGACTGTAGATTGTGGAGATGAGGTGGAGTGAGGATGGTGGGTGAACTTTGTGGCCTGCACTGACTGGGGGGGGTGATGTGGAGATGAGGGAGTGAGGATGGAGTGAACTTGTGCTGCACTGACTGAGATGTGTGGAGATGAGGGAGTGAGGATGGAGTGTGATACTTGTGCTGGCAGTGACTGAAGATGTGGAGAGAGGGAGTGAGGATGGGGTGTGAACTTGTGCTGCACTGACTGAAAGTGGAAGATGAGGGAGTGAGGATGGAGTGTGAACTTGTGCTGCACTGACTGAGATGTGAGATGTTGGAGTGAGTATGGAGTTGTGAACTTGTGCTCCCACTGACTTAGATGTGGAGATGATAGAGTGATGATGGAGTGTGACATTGGGTGCTGCATTGACTGAGAGTGCGAGATGCTTTAAGTGAGGAAGGAGTGTAACTTGTGGCTGTATTACCGAGATGGTGGGAGATTAGGGAGTGATGAGTGAGTGTGAACTTGTCTGCACTGACTGAATTGGGAGAATGAGGGAGTGTTGATGGAGTGTGAACTTGTGCTGCCCTGACTGAGAATGTGGAGATGAGGGAGTGAGGATGGAGTGTGAACTTGTGCTGCAACTGACGAGATGTGGAGATGAGGGAGTGAGGATGGCGGGAATAGTGCTGTATTGACTGAGTGTGGAATGATGGAGTGAGGATTGAGTGTGAACATGTGCTGCAGTACGTGAGATGTGGAGATGAGGGAGTGAGGATGGAGTGTGAACTTGAGCTGCACTGACTGAGATGTGAGATGAGAGGGGGATGGAGTGTGAACTTGTGCTGCAGTGACGTGAGATGGTGAGATGAGGGAGTGAGGATGGAGTGTGAACTTGTGCTGCACTGACTGAGATGTGGAGATTACGTAGTGAGATGGAGTGTGAACTGTGCTGCAGTGACTGAGATGTGGAGATGAGGAGTGATATGGAGTGGTGAACTTGTGCTGCAACTGACTGATATGTGGAGATTGATGGGAGTGATGGATGGAGTGTGAACTTGTGCCTGCACTGACTGAGATGTGGAGATGAGGGAGTGAGGATGGAGTGTGTAACTTGTCCAGCACTGATCGTGAATTGTGAGATGAGGGAGTGAGGATGAGTGTGAACTGTGCTGCAATGACTGAATGGAGAGGAGTGAGGATGGAGTGTGAACTTGTGCTGCACTCGACTGAGATGTGGAGATGAGGGAGGTGAGGATGGAGTGTGAACTTGTGCTGCAGCTGACTGAGATGTGGAGATGAGGGAGTGAGGAGGGAGTGTGAACTTGTGCTGCAGTGACTGAGATGTGGAGATGAGGGAGTGAGATGGAGTGTGAACTTGTGCTGCAGTGACTGAGATGTGGAGATGAGGGAGTGAGGATGGAGTGTGAACTTGTGCTGCACTGACTGAGATGTGGAGATGAGGGAGTGAGGATGGAGTGTGAACTTGTGCTGCATGACCTGAGATGTGGAGATGAGGGAGTGAGGGATGGAGTGTAATTGGGCATGATGGTTTTGGAATGGGGAGTGAGGAGGGGTGTAAATTTTCGGAATGTGAATTGGGAAAGAGGGATGGAAAGGGAAAGGGTGTGAATTGTGCTGTTTATGGTGTGGAGATGAGGGGGTGAGGTGGAGTGTGAAATTGGCTGATGATGAAAGGTGGAGATGAGGGAGTGAGGATGGAGTGTGAATTGGTTACTGATGAGTTTTGGGAATGGGGAGTGAGGTGGAGTTGAATTTGCTTTGAGAGATGGGAGTGAGGGAGGAGGGGTGGAGTGTGAATTTTTTTGATAATGGGGTGGGGGTTTAGGTGGGTGTGAATTTTTTATATGAGATGTGGAGATGGGGGTGAGTGGAGGGGTGAAAATTTTGTGATGATGAGTGTGGAATGGGGAGTGAGGTGGGTGTGAATTGGGAAGAGATTTGGGGGATGAGGGGGGGGATGGGTGTGAATTGTGTGATGGAATGTGGGGTGAGGGGTGGGTGGGGTTTAAATTTTGGGTTTTGGAAAGAGATGGGGGAGGAGAGGGAAAGTTTTTTGGAAGGGGGAGGGTAATAAATGTGAATTGTGTTTGATGGATGTGGAGTGAGGGAGTGAGGGTGGAGGTGATTTGGGGTGATTTTTGGGGTTGGGGAAGGGGGAGGATGGAGGGAATTGTGTATATTAATGTGGAGTGAGGGGGTGAGGTGGGTGAATGTGGATGATGGAAATTTGGGGGGGATGAGGTGGAGTGTGAATTGTGGTTGATAATGTGGAGATGAGTGAGTGAGGTGGAGTGTGAATTGTGGATGTGAGAGTGGAGATGAGGGAGTGAGGGGAGTGTGAATTTTGGGTGGTGATGAGATTGGGGAGAGGGAGTGAGGATGGGTTTTTTTGTGGTTTTATGATTGTGGGAGAGGGGGAGGTTTGGGTGTGAAATTGTGCGATGATGAAAGGGGGAGGAGGGTGGGGAGGAGTGGAAATTGTTTTGGGAAATGAATTGAGTGATGGGGTTGAGGGGGTTTGGGAATTGTGTGATGATGGTTTTGGGTGGGGAGGAGGGGTGTGAATTGTGGTTTATGAGATTGGGATGGGGAGAGGGGTGGGTTGAATTGTTGAGTGATGAAGGGGATGAGGGAGTGAGGATGGAGGTGAATTGTGTCATTTATGAATTGGGGGATGAGGGGGTGAGGGGGAGTGTGAATTGTCTTATGATGAGTTTTGGAGATGAGGGAGTGGGATGAGTGTGAATTTGGTGCATGATGAGTGTGGAGATGGGGAGTGAGATGGGTGTGAAATTGTTGCATGATGAGATTTTAGTGAGGGAGTGAGGTTTGGGTTGAATTGGTGATGATGAATGTGGAGATGAGGGGGGAGGGTGGGTGTGAAAAGTGCGATATGGAAA
The DNA here is from genome assembly GCA_036346955.1 of Dipus sagitta. NCBI lineage: Eukaryota > Metazoa > Chordata > Mammalia > Rodentia > Dipodidae > Dipus > Dipus sagitta. Next base: position 41,045,248 of record CM070784.1, read on the forward strand.
AGTGGAGAAGAGGGAGTGATGATGGAGTGTGAACTTGTGCTCACTGACTGAGATGTGGAGATGAGGAGTGATGGTGGAGTGTGAACTTGTGCTGCACTGACTGAGATGTGGAGATGAGGGAGTGAGGATGGAGTGTGAACTTGTGCTGCAGTGACTGAGATGTGAGATGAGGAGAGTGAGGATGGAGTGTGAACTTGTGCTACAGTGACTGAATGTGGAGATGAGAGTGAGGATGGAGTGTGAACTTGTGCTGCACTGACTGAGATTGGAGATGAGGGAGTGATGATGGAGTGTGAACTTGTGCTGCATTGACCTGAGATGTGGAGATGAGGGAGTGATGGATGGAGTGTGAACTTGTGCTGCAGTGACTGAAATGTGAGATGAGGGAGTGGAGGTGGAGGTGAACTTGTGCTGCACTGACTGAGATGTGGAGATGAGGGAGTGAGGATGGAGTGTGAACTTGTGCTGCACTGACTGAGATGTGGAGATGAGGGAGTGATGGTGGAGTGTGAACTTGTGCTGCACTGACAGAGATGTGGAGATGAGGGGAGGATGGGGATGGTGAACTTGTGCTGGGACTGACTGAGATGTGGAGATGAGGAGTGAGGATGGAGTGTGAACTTGTGCTGCACTGACTGAGATGTGGAGATGAGGGAGTGGTTGTGGAGTGTGAACTTGTGCTGCAGTGATGAGATGTGGAGATGAGGGGGTGAGGATGGAGTGTGAACTTTGCTGCACTGACTGAGATGTGGAATGAGGAGTGATGATGGAGTGTGAACTTGTGCTGCATTGACCGAGATGTGGAGATGAGGGAGTGAGGATGGAGTGTGAACTTGGGGCTGCACTGGGCTGAGATGTGGAGATGAGGGAGTGAGGATGGATGTGAACTTGTTGCTGCAGTGACTGAGATGTGGAGATGAGGGAGTGAGGATGGAGTGTGAACTTGTGCTGCAGTGACTGAAATGTGGAGATGAGGAGTGAGGATGGAGTGTGAACTTGTGCTGCAGTGACTGAGATGTGGAGATGAGGGAGTGAGGGGAGTGTGAACTTGTCCTGCAGTGACTGAGGATGGAGATGAGGGAGTGAGGATGTGGTGTGAACTTGTGCTGCACTGACTGAGATGTGGAGATGTGGGAGTGATGATGGATGTGAACTTTGCTGCACTGACTGAATGTGGAGATGAGGAGTGAGGATGGAGTGTGAACTTGTGCTGCAGTGACTGTGTGGAGATGAGGGAGTGAGATGGAGTGTGAACTTGTGTTGCAGTGACCGAAATGTGGAGATGAGGGAGTGGGAGGATGGACTGTGCTGATGATTGTGTGATGAGGAGTGAGGATGGGTGTGATTGTGATGTGGATTGGAGGGAGATGGATGAGTGTGAATTGTGACTGATGATGAGGGTGAGATGGAGTATGAGGGGGGGGGGGGGGGGGGGGGGGGGGGGGGGGGGGGGGGGGGGGGGGGGGGGGGGGGGGGGGGGGGGGGGGGGGGGGGGGGGGGGGGGGGGGGGGGGGGGGGGGGGGGGGGGGGGGGGGGGGGGGGGGGGGGGGGGGGGGGGGGGGGGGGGGGGGGGGGGGGGGGGGGGGGGGGGGGGGGGGGGGGGGGGGGGGGGGGGGGGGGGGGGGGGGGGGGGGGGGGGGGGGGGGGGGGGGGGGGGTGGAGTAGATGGAGTGTGATTTGCTGCATGCTGAATGTGGAGATGGGGAGTGGATGAGTGTGAATGTGCTGCAGGATGAATTGAATGAGGAGTGAGATGGAGGTGACTTGTGCTGCATGACTGAATGGATGAGGGAGTGAGGATGGAGTGAACTGTGCTGCATGACTGATGTGGAGATGAGGAGTGGGATGGAGTGTGAACTTGTGCTGCATGACTGATGTGGAGAGAGGGTGAGATGGTGTGAACTGTCTGTATTGCTGATGTGGAGAGGGAGTGGGTGGAGGTGACTTGCTGCATGATGAATGTGGAGATGAGGGGAGGAGGGTGTGACTTGGTGCATTACGATGTGGATGAGGGATGAGAGGAGTGTGAACTTGTGCTGCATGACTGAGATGTGGAGATGAGGAGTGAGGATGGAGTGTGAACTTGTGCTGCAGTGACTAGAATGTGGAGATGAGGGAGTGAGGATGGAGTGTGAACTTGTGCTGCATGACTGAATTGTGGAGATGAGGGAGTGAGTGATGGAGTGTGAACTTGTGCTGCAGTGACTGAAATGTGGAGATGAGGGAGTGAGGATGGGTGTGAACTTGTGCTGCACTGACTGAGATGTGGAGATGAGGGAGTGAGGATGGAGTGTGAACTTGTGCTGCACTGACTGAATGTGGAGATGAGGTGAGTGAGGATGGAGTGTGAACTTGTGCTGCAGTGACTGAGAATGTGGAGATGAGGGAGTGAGGATGGAGTGTGAACTTGTGCTGCATGACTGAGATGTGGAGATGAGGGAGTGAGGATGGAGTGTGAACTTGTGCTGCATGACTGAGATGTGGAGATGAGGGAGTGAGGATGGAGTGTGAACTTGTGCTGCATGACTGAATTGTGGAGATGAGGGAGTGAGGATGGAGTGTGAACTTGTGCTGCAGTGACTGAATTGTGGAGATGAGGGAGTGAGGATGGAGTGTGAACTTGTGCTGTATTGACTGAGATGTGGAGATGAGGGAGTGAGGATGGAGTGTGAACTTGTGCTGCACTGACTGAGATGTGGAGATGAGAGATGGAGATGGAGTGTGAACTTGTCTGCACTGACTGAATGTGGAGATGAGGGAGTGAGGATGGAGTGTGAACTTGTGCTGCATTGACTAGATTGTGGAGATGAGGGAGTGAGGATGGAGTGTGAACTTGTGCTGCATGACTGATTGGGTGGAGATGAGGAGTGAGGATGGAGTGTGAACTTGTGCTGCATGACTGAGATGTGGAGATGAGGGAGTGAGGATGGAGTGTGAACTTGTGCTGCATGACTGAGATGTGGAGATGAGGGAGTGAGGAGGAGTGTGAACTGTGCTGCATGACTGAATGTGGAGATGAGGGGTGAGGTGGGAGTGTGAACTTGTGCTGCACTGGGCTGAATTTTGGAGATGAGGGGGTGAGGATGGAGTGTGAACTTGTGCTGCAGTGACTGAGATGTGGAGATGGGGAGTGAGGATGGAGTGTGAACTTGTGCTGCATGACTGAATGTGGAGATGAGGGAGTGAGGATGGATGTGAACTTGTGCTGATTGACTGAGTTGTGGAGATGAGGGAGTGAGGATGGAGTGTGAACTTGTGCTGTATTGACTGAGTGTGGAGATGAGGAGTGAGGATGGAGTGTGAACTTGTGCTGCATGACTGGATGTGGAGATGAGGGAGTGAGATGGAGTGTGAACTTGTGCTGTATTGACTGATGTGGAGATGGGGAGTGAGGATGGGGTGTGAACTTGTGCTGATTGACGAGATGTGGAGATGAGGGAGTGAGGATGGAGTGTGAACTTGTGCTGCATGACTGAGATGTGGAGATGAGGGAGTGAGGATGGGTGTGAACTTGTGCTGCATTGACGAGATGTGGAGATGAGGGAGTGAGGATGGAGTGAACTTGTGCTGATGACTGAGATGTGGAGATGAGGGAGTGAGGATGGAGTGTGAACTTGTGCTGCATGACTGAATTGTGGAGATGAGGAGTGAGGATGGAGTGTGAACTTGTGCTGCATTGACTGAATGTGGAGATGAGGGAGTGAGATGGAGTGTGAACTTGTGCTGCATGACTGAGATGTGGAGATGAGGGAGTGAGGATGGAGTGTGAACTTGTGCTGCACTGACTGAATGTGGAGATGAGGGAGTGAGGATGGGTGTGAACTTGTGCTGCATTGACTGAATGTGGAGATGAGGGAGTGAGGATGGAGTGTGAACTTGTGCTGCATGACTGAATGTGGAGATGAGGAGTGAGATGGGTGTGAACTTGTGCTGATTGACGAGTGTGGAGATGAGGGAGTGAGATGGATGTGAAACTTGTGCTGCATGACTGAATGTGGAGATGAGGGAGTGAGGATGGGTGTGAACTTGTGCTGCATGACTGAGTGTGGAGATGAGGAGTGAGGATGGAGTGTGAACTTGTGCTGCACTGACTGAGATGTGGAGATGAGGGAGTGAGGATGGAGTGTGAACTTGTGCTGCACTGACTGAGATGTGGAGATGAGGGAGTGAGGATGGAGTGTGAACTTGTGCTGCATGACTGAGATTGTGAGATGAGGGAGTGATGGATGGAGTGTGAACTTGTGCTGCACTGACTGAGATTGTGGAGATGAGGGAGTGAGGATGGAGTGTGAACTTGTGCTGCACTGACTGAGATGTGGAGATGAGGGAGTGAAGAGGAGTGTGAACTTGTGCTGCATGACGAGATGTGGAGATGAGGGAGTATGAGGGATGTGAGGATGGAGTGTGAACTTGTGCTGCATTGACTGAGATGTGGAGATGAGGGAGTGAGGATGGAGTGTGAACTTGTTGCTGCACTGACTGAGATGTGGAGATGAGGGAGTGAGGATGGAGTGTGAACTTGTTGCTGCACTGACTGAGATGTGGAGATGAGGGAGTGAGGATGGAGTGTGAACTTGTGCTGCAGTGACTGAGATGTGGAGATGAGGGAGTGAGGATGGAGTGTGAACTTGTGCTGCAGTGACTGAGATGTGGAGATGAGGGAAGTGAGGATGGAGTGTGAACTTGTGCTGCAGTGACTGAGATGTGGAGATGAGGGAGTGAGGATGGAGTGTGAACTTGTGCTGCACTGACTGAGATGTGGAGATGAGGGAGTGAGGATGGAGTGTGAACTTGTGCTGCACTGACTGAGATGTGGAGATGAGGGAGTGAGGATGGAGTGTGAACTTGTGCTGCACTGACTGAATTGTGGAGATGAGGGAGTGAGGATGGAGTGTGAACTTGTGCTGCAGTGACTGAGATGTGGAGATGAGGGAGTGAGGATGGAGTGTGAACCTTGTGCTGCAGTGACTGAGATGTGGAGATGAGGGAGTGAGGATGGAGTGTGAACTTGTGCCTGCAGTGACTGGATGTGGAGATGAGGGAGTGAAGATGGAGTGTGAACTTGTGCTGCAGCTGACTGAGATGTGGAGATGAGGGAGGGAGGATGGAGTGTGAACTTGTGCTTGCAGTGACTGAGATGTGGAGATGAGGGAGTGAGGATGGAGTGTGAACTTGTGCTGCAGTGACTGGATGATGTGGAGATGAGGGAGTGAGGAGGAGTGTGAACTTGTGCTGCACTGACTGAGATGTGGAGATGAGGGAGTGAGGATGGAGTGTGAACTTGTGCTGCACTGACTGAGATGTGGAGATGAGGGAGTGAGGATGGAGTGTGAACTTGTGCTGGCATTGACTGAGATGTGGAGATGAGGGAGTGACTGGAGTGTGAGAAGGGAGTGCTGTATTTGACTGAGAGGTGGAGTGAGGATGGAAGTTGTGAACTTGAGCTGCATGACTGAGATGTGGAATGCGGGAGTGAGGATGGAGTCTCGGTGAAACTTGTGCTGCACTCTGACTGATATGTGGAGAATGAGGAGTGAGGATACGGAGTGTGAACTTGTGCTGCACTCACGGAGATGTGGAGATGAGAGAGCTGAGGATGGGTGTGAACTTGTGCTGTATTGACTGAGATTGTGGAGATGAGGGAGTAGGATGGAGTGTGAACTTGTGCAGCACTGACATGAGCTGCTGGAGATGAGGGAGTGAGGATGGAGTGTGCAACTTTTGCTGCAATGACTGAGATGTCGAGATGAGGGACGTGAGATGTAGAAGTGAACTTTGTGCTGCACTGATGAGATGTGGCGATGCGGGATTGCGGATGGAGTGTGAACTGGTCTGCAGTGACTGAGATGTGGAGATGAGGGAGTGAGATGGAGTGTGAACTTGTGCTGCAGCCTGACTGAGATGTGGAAGTGAGGGAGTGAAGGAAGGAGTGTGAACTTGTGCTGCTCTGACTGAGTTGTGGAGATGATGGGCAGTGAGGATGGCGTGTGAACTTTGTGCTGCACTGACTGAGATGTGGAGATGAGGAGTGAGGATGGAGTGTGAACTTGTGCTGCATGACTGAGATGTGGAGATGAGGGAGTGAGGATGGAGTGTGAACTTGTGCTGCACTGACTGAGATGTGGAGATGAGGGAGTGAGGATGGAGTGTGAACTTGTGCTGCACTGACTGAGATGTGGAGATGAGGGAGTGATGATGGAGTGTGAACTTGTGCTGCAGTGACTGAGATGTGGAGATGGGAGTGAGGATGGAGTGTGAACTTGTGCTGCATGACTGAGATGTGGAGATAGTGGAGTGAGATGGAGTGTGAACTTGTGCTGCACTGACTGAGATGTGGAGATGAGGGAGTGAGGATGGAGTGTGAACTTGTGCTGCACTGACTGAGATGTGGAGATGAGGGAGTGAGGATGGAGTGTGAACTTGTGCTGCATGACTGAGATGTGGAGATGAGGGAGTGAGGATGGAGTGTGAACTTGTGCTGCACTGACTGAGATGTGGAGATGAGGGAGTGAGGATGGAGTGTGAACTTGTGCTGCAGTGACTGAGATGTGGAGATGAGGGAGTGAGATGGAGTGTGAACTTGTGCTGCTATTGACTGAGATGTGGAGATGAGGGAGTGAGGATGGAGTGTGAACTTGTGCTGTATTGACTGAGATGTGGAGATGAGGGAGTGAGGATGGAGTGTGAACTTGTGCTGCAGTGACTGAGATGTGGAGATGAGGGAGTGAGGATGGAGTGTGAACTTGTGCTGCACTGACTGAGATGTGGAGATGAGGGAGTGAGGATGGAGTGTGAACTTGTGCTGCACTGACTGAGATGTGGAGATGAGGGAGTGAGGATGGAGTGTGAACTTGTGCTGCATTGACTGAGATGTGGAGATGAGGGAGTGAGATGGGACTTGGCGAGAGATGAAACTTGTGCTGTATTGACTGAGATGTGGAGATGAGGGAGTGAGGATGGAGTGTGAACTTGTGCTGCATTGACTGAGTTGTGGAGATGAGGGAGTGATGGATGGAGTGTGAACTTGTGCTGAATGACTGAATTGTGGAGATGAGAGAGTGAGGATGGAGTGTGAACTGTGCTGCATGACTGGAGATGTGGAGATGAGGGAGTGAGGATGGAGTGTGAACTTGTGCTGCACTGACTGAGATGTGGAGATGAGGGAGTGAGGATGGAGTGTGAACTTGTGCTGCATGACTGAGATGTGGAGATGAGGGAGTGAGGATGGAGTGTGAATTGTGCTGATGACTGAGTGTGGAGATGAGGGAGGATGGGTGTGAACTGTGCTGATGACTGAATGGGAGATGAGGGAGTGAGATGGGGTGAACTTGTCTGCATGACTGATGTGGAGATGGGAGTGAGGATGGAGTGTGAACTTGTGCGCATGATGAGAGTGGAGATGAGGGTGAGGATGGGTGTGAATTGTGCTGATGATGGATGTGGAGATGAGGAGTGAGGATGGAGTGTGAACTTGGCTGCATGACTGAGATGTGGAGAGGGGTGGATGGAGTGTGAACTTGTGCTGCACTGACTGAGATGTGGAGATGAGGGAGTGAGGATGGAGTGTGAACTTGTGCTGCAGTGACTGAGATGTGGAGATGAGGGAGTGAGGATGGAGTGTGAACTTGTGCTGCACTGACTGAGATGTGGAGATGAGGGAGTGAGGATGGAGTGTGAACTTGTGCTGCACTGACTGAGATGTGGAGATGAGGGAGTGATGATGGAGTGTGAACTTGTGCTGCACTTGACTGAGATGTGGAGATGAGGAGTGAGGATGGAGTGTGAACTTGTGCTGCACTGACTGAGATGTGGAGATGAGGGAGTGAGGATGGAGTGTGAACTTGTGCTGTATTGACTGAGATGTGGAGATGAGGGAGTGAGGATGGAGTGTGAACTTGTGCTGCACTGACTGAGATGTGGAGATGAGGAGTGATGATGGAGTGTGAACTTGTGCTGCACTGACTGAGATGTGGAGATGAGGGAGTGAGGATGGAGTGTGAACTTGTGCTGATGACTGAGTGTGAGATGAGGAGTGAGGATGGGTGTGACTTGTGCTGCAGTGATGAGTGTGGAGATGAGGGAGTGAGGATGGAGTGTGAACTTGTGCTGCATGACTGAGATGTGGAGATGAGGGAGTGAGATGGAGTGTGAACTTGTGCTGCATGACTGAGTTGGAGATGAGGGATGAGGATGGAGTGTGAACTTGTGCTGCATTGACTGAGTGTGGAGATGAGGGAGTGAGGATGGAGTGTGAACTTGTGCTGATTGACTGAGTTGTGGAGATGAGGAGTGAGGATGGAGTGTGAACTTGTGCTGCACTGACTGAGATGTGGAGAGAGGGAGTGAGGATGGAGTGTGAACTTTGCTGCATGATGAGATGTGGAGATGAGGGGTGAGATGGAGTGTGAACTTTGCTGCATGACTGAATGTGGAGATGAGGGAGTGAGATGGGTGTGAACTTGTCTGCATGACTGAGATGTGGAGATGAGGGAGTGAGTGGAGTGTGAACTTGTGCTGCTGACTGAGATGTGGAGATGAGGGAGTGAGGATGGAGTGTGAACTGTGCTGCATGACTGAGATGTGGAGATGAGGAGTGAGGATGGGTGTGAACTTGTGCTGCAGTGACTGAGTGTGGAGATGAGGAGTGAGGATGGAGTGTGAACTTGTCTGCACTGACTGAGATGTGGAGATGAGGGAGTGAGATGGATGTGACTTGTGTGATGACTGAGATGTGGAGATGAGGAGTGAGGATGGTGTGAATTGTCTGCTGACTGAGATGTGGAGATGAGGAGTGAGGATGGGTGTGAACTTGTGCTGCACGACTGAGATGTGGAGTGAGGGAGTGAGATGGGTGTGAACTTTGCTGCATGACTGAGAGTGGAGATGAGGGTGAGATGAGTGTGACTTGTGCTGCATGACTGAGATGGGAGATGAGGAGTGAGGTGGGTGTGACTTGTGCTGCATGACTGAATGTGGAGATGAGGGAGTGAGGATGGAGTGTGAACTTGTGCTGCACTGACTGAGTTGTGGAGATGAGGGAGTGAGGATGGAGTGTGAACTTGTGCTGCACTGACTGAGATGTGGAGATGAGGGAGTGATGATGGAGTGTGAACTTGTGCTGCAGTGACTGAGATGTGGAGATGAGGGAGTGAGGATGGAGTGTGAACTTGTGCTGTATTGACTGAGTTGTGGAGATGAGGGAGTGAGGATGGAGTGTGAACTTGTGCTGCATTGACTGAGATGTGGAGATGAGGGAGTGATGATGGAGTGTGAACTTGTGCTGCACTGACTGAGATGTGGAGATGAGGGAGTGAGGATGGAGTGTGAACTTGTGCTGCATTGACTGAGTTGTGGAGATGAGGGAGTGAGGATGGAGTGTGAACTTGTGCTGCATTGACTGAGATGTGGAGATGAGGGAGTGAGGATGGAGTGTGAACTTGTGCTGCACTGACTGAGATGTGGAGATGAGGGAGTGAGGATGGAGTGTGAACTTGTGCTGCACTTGACTGAGATGTGGAGATGAGGGAGTGAGGATGGAGTGTGAACTTGTGCTGCACTGACTGAGATGTGGAGATGAGGGAGTGAGGATGGAGTGTGAACTTGTGCTGCATTGACTGAGATGTGGAGATGAGGGAGTGAGGATGGAGTGTGAACTTGTGCTGCACTGACTGAGATGTGGAGATGAGGGAGTGAGGATGGAGTGTGAACTTGTGCTGCACTGACTGAGATGTGGAGATGAGGGAGTGAGGATGGAGTGTGAACTTGTGCTGCAGTGACTGAGATGTGGAGATGAGGGAGTGAGGATGGAGTGTGAACTTGTGCTGCAGTGACTGAGATGTGGAGATGAGGGAGTGAGGATGGAGTGTGAACTTGTGCTGCAATGACCTGAGATGTGGAGATGAGGGAGTGAGGATGGAGTGTGAACTTGTGCTGCATTGACTGAGATGTGGAGATGAGGGAGTGAGGATGGCGTGTGAACTTGTGCTGCATTGACTGAGATGTGGAGATGAGGGAGTGAGGATGGAGTGTGAACTTGTGCTGCATTGACTGAGATGTGGAGATGAGGGAGTGAGGATGGAGTGTGAACTTGTGCTGCATTGACTGAGATGTGGAGATGAGGGAGTGAGGATGGAGTGTGAACTTGTGCTGCATTGACTGAGATGTGGAGATGAGGGAGTGAGGATGGAGTGTGAACTTGTGCTGCAGTGACTGAGATGTGGAGATGAGGGAGTGAGGATGGAGTGTGAACTTGTGCTGCACTGACTGAGATGTGGAGATGAGGGAGTGAGGATGGAGTGTGAACTTGTGCTGCAGTGACTGAGATGTGGAGATGAGGGAGTGAGGATGGAGTGTGAACTTGTGCTGCACTGACTGAGATGTGGAGATGAGGGAGTGAGGATGGAGTGTGAACTTGTGCTGCACTGACTGAGATGTGGAGATGAGGGAGTGAGGATGGAGTGTGAACTTGTGCTGCACTGACTGAGATGTGGAGATGAGGGAGTGAGGATGGAGTGTGAACTTGTGCTGCAATGACTGAGATGTGGAGATGAGGGAGTGAGGATGGAGTGTGAACTTGTGCTGCACTGACTGAGATGTGGAGATGAGGGAGTGAGGATGGAGTGTGAACTTGTGCTGCAGTGACTGAGATGTGGAGATGAGGGAGTGAGGATGGAGTGTGACTTGAGCTGCACTGACTGAGATGTGGAGATGAGGGAGTGAGGATGGAGTGTGAACTTGTGCTGCACTGACTGAGATGTGGAGATGAGGGAGTGAGGATGGAGTGTGAACTTGTGCTGCAGTGACTGAGATGTGGAGATGAGTGAGTGAGGATGGAGTGTGAACTTGTGCTGCAATGACTGATATGTGGAGATGAGGGAGTGAGGATGGACGTGTGAACTTGTGCTGCACTGACTGAGATGTGGAGATGAGGGACGTGAGGATGGAGTGTGAACTTGTGCTGCAGTGACTGAGATGTGGAGATGAGGGAGTGAGGATGGAGTGTGAACTTGTGCTGCAGTGACTGAGATGTGGAGATGAGGGAGTGAGGATGGAGTGTGAACTTGTGCTGCAGTGACTGAGATGTGGAGATGAGGGAGTGAGGATGGAGTGTGAACTTGTGCTGCACGACTGAATGTGGAGATGAGGGAGTGAGGATGGGTGTGACTTGTGCTGCATGACTGAGATGTGGAGGGATGAGTGGGTGAATGGTGTGCAGTGGGGTGAGATGAGAGAGTTAATGTCTGCATGACTGAGATTGAGATGAGGAGTGAGGATGGGTGTGACTTGTGCTGCATGACTGAATGTGAGATGAGGGATGAGGATGGAGTGTGAACTTGTGCGCATGACTGAGATGTGGAGATGAGGGAGTGAGGATGGAGTGTGAACTTGTGCTGCATGACTGAATGTGGTGAGAGTAGGAGTGTGAACTTTGCGCATGACTGATGTGGATGGAGTGAGTGAGTGTGAACTTGTCTCATACTGATTGGAATGAGGTAGATGTGTGAACTTGTCTGATGATGAGATTGTGAGATGAGAGTTGGATAGAGTGAATTTCGTGCTGATGTGGAGAAGGGAGAGTGGAGGACTGCTGCATGAATTGGTCTTGTTTGATGATGTGAGAGATGAGATAGTGGAATTTCATGACTAGATTGAGATGAGGGAGTGAGGATGGAGTGTGAATTGTGCTGCATTGACTGAGATGTGGAGATGAGGGAGTGAGGATGGAGTGTGAACTTGTGCTGCACTGACTGAGATGTGGAGATGAGGAGTGAGGATGGAGTGTGAACTTGTGGCTGCAGTGACTGATATGTGGAGATGAGGAGTGAGGATGGAGTGTGAACTTGTGCTACACTGACTGAGATGTGGAGATGAGAGAGTGATGGTGGAGTGTGAACTTGTGCTGCAGTGACTGAATTGTGGAGATGAGGGAGTGAGGATGGAGTGTGAACTTGTGCTGTATTGACTGAGATGTGGAGATGAGGGAGTGAGGATGGAGTGTGAACTTGTGCTGCAGTGACTGAATTGTGGAGATGAGGGAGTGAGGATGGAGTGTGAACTTGTGCTGCACTGACTGAGATGTGGAGATGAGGGAGTGAGGATGGAGTGTGAACTTGTGCTGCACTGACTGAGATGTGGAGATGAGGGAGTGAGGATGGAGTGTGAACTTGTGCTGCAGTGACTGAAATGTGGAGATGAGGGAGTGAGGATGGAGTGTGAACTTGTGCTGCACTGACTGAGATGTGGAGATGAGGGAGTGAGGATGGAGTGTGAACTTGTGCTGCAGTGACTGAGATGTGGAGATGAGGGAGTGAGGATGGAGTGTGAACTTGTACTGCATTGACTGAGATGTGGAGATGAGGGAGTGATGATGGAGTGTGAACTTGTGCTGCAGTGACTGAGATGTGGAGATGAGGGAGTGAGGATGGAGTGTGAACTTGTCCTGCACTGACTGAGATGTGGAGATGAGGGAGTGAGGATGGAGTGTGAACTTGTGCTGCAGTGGTTGGCGTGTGGTCTTTCTTGTAGAAGTAGAAAGCACAGCTTCCTCTAGGGTCTGGTAGAATTTCTGACACAATTAATGGTGAGCACTGGAGTGAGTCAGTGTCCCAGGCAAATGTTTCACCATGGTTCCATCTTTGCTTATATTTTAAATCACTGTCTGGTATTACTAGATTTTAAAATGTGAGATGTGTTTTTCCTACAATATTTAACCTATATGTATAAATTTTTTTCCAGTGCTACTTGGCACACAGGTGACCAGTGGGCTATGTCTGCCAGATAATTGGTTCTTAATTTTGATATTTTAAAGATGAATTAGTAGAGAAGTTTTCATTATTTTCTAGGTTTAGAAGTATTTTTTAGTCATGATTTGAAATTTCAAAATATCACACAATTCCCAAAGTTACTAGGGTTAATTTCTTTTTCAGTAAGAGGTATTTGAGACATTTTCTCGAAAAAATAATTTGTGTTGTTGGTTAGACTTTTACAGATGCATCGATCTGTGGTCTGCCAAGAGTCAGAGCTCCCTGACGAGCTGCTCTATGGACGAGCAGGCTACTTGTATGCCTTACTGTACCTGAACACAGAGATTGGTCCCAACACTGTGTGTGAATCAGCTATTCAAGAGGTATTTGGGGGCTGCTTTAGCCTGGGGACATTCAGACCTGTGTGTCAGCAAAGCGTTACATTAATTGCTGTTCTCTGCTTCCCCATGGGATATTTATAAAGCACCTTCTACAAATTTAGGAGAATAGCTGCTTTTCTTCTTAGAAGTGTCTTTTAAAATCTACCCTTTATCCTTTATTGATTCAGCTGGTTTCAGCGTTGCAAAGATAGAAGGTTTGTCTCTGTCAGGAGGTATTTTAGGTGACTGTGGTCAGGTATTCACCTTGCACCTGACTCTACTATTCTGCACATGTATCCCTGTCCACCCCACCAGATCTTAGTACCCTTAGCCTGTTTGGAAGGGGGAGAAAACAGCTTCTTTTGTCACAACTCTGTTTCCAAGTTTCCCACCCACATCTGTTCACAGTTCATTGACATAACTTATATGACTAGCTGGGAGGCCAGATGTCCAGCCAAAACATGGGAATACTTTACTCAGAGGATGAGAGGAGCATGGATAGAAGGCAACAATGAAAGTTATTGCCACAGAATCATTCCAGTCATGCTTCTCTTTCAGTCTAATTAAAACCCCAAAACACAGCACCCTCTTACCACTTTTAGCCTGTCCTAGCGGTTGACTGTAGCTACCAAGCAGTAGACGTCACAAACACTTTGTAATAGGAAGGTTTTCTAGAATTTAGTAGACTTTTCATAGAATGAAATTTTGATCCCTTGGTTAGACTTCTTAATATCTTTTTCTTCTCCTCAGACATTGCCTTCTGAGTCCGTTTTGCCTGCATTTATTAGATAAACACAGTAGTTAGCTAATAACTTCTTACACACTAATGTTAATCAAGCCAGATCAACATACTTGAACATTTGTGTAGATTTATGGTGTCTCTTTCTCTCTGCAGGTAGTTAGTGCTATTATTGAATCAGGTAAGGCTTTGTCAAGGGAAGAAAGGAAAACTGAGCGTTGCCCCCTGCTGTATCAGTGGCACAGGAAGCAGTATGTTGGAGCAGCCCATGGCCTGGCTGGAATCTACTACATGTTAATGCAGGTGAGCATGATGCAAATACATTAACCTCATTACAATATATCAGGTCAGTATGAATAGGAAATCAAACTCTTTGTACAGGCCAGACGAGCTGAAGTAGAATAAGGCTATTTTAAATCACATATGTTTGAGTTGTTTTATAGCAGTGGATTCTTTAGCTCTGTACAAATTGGTTGTTTCCCCTTCACTGCTCTCATCCTCCTGCTAGTTGAAGTAGGTCCTCTGGTAATGCTCATGCAGAATCCCCCCTGAGACAGAGCTTTGGTCATAGTGAGATGCTCCCAAGTTGCTGTCACTTGTATTTGAAATTATGAATGAGTTTGTTTCTCAGGTAATGCTCTTGTCTTGCAGTTATCCATGGCACCTGCTGAATTGGGAGGTGACACATCTGTGAAGTCTTCAGAAATGTACCCTAAATATTGCTTTACCCATTGCTTCTGGCTTTCTGGTCCAAGGCTCCCTTCTGGCAATAAAAACACAGTCTTCTGTTTTCTTTTTATTCCCCTCTTTATTCATTTTTCCTTTTTTTTTCTTTTAATTGAGCCACTGTTGATTTACAAAATCACAAAGCTAGTAAGTCAAGGAGCATGGAGAGTAGAATTTTGGATTCTCTGCCCAAAACTCCTATATACTACTTTTTAAAAGTCACCTCACATTCCCATTCTCTAACCTACTGTAATGCTGTTGCTCACTGAAGGAAGCCAGGAAATCCCCACCCACACAGACAAAGATTTCCTGTTTAGGTCATTGGTTGTCTTTGTTACTACAGAAAGTAAAACATGTGGGGGCTGGAGAGATGGCTTAGCAGTTAAGCACTTGCCTGTAAAGCCTAAGGACCCTGGTTTGAGGCTCCATTCCCCAGGACCCACGTTAGCCAGATGCACAAGGGGCCGCATGCATCTGGAGTTCGTTTGCAGTGGCTGGAGGCCCTGGTGTGCCCATTTTTTTTTCTCTCTCTCTCCCTCCCTCCCTGCCTGTTTCTCTCTTCTCTCTCAAATAAATACACTTAAAAAATCTATATAAAAAAGTAAAACATGCATATATTCTACTTGTGAATTTGTTAATAGCACAAGTTTCCAAGATACCTATTCACTCTTATTCTGAAGAGTTAGTAGATTTGGGTTATGTATTACTTAAGGTTTCCCAGAGAAACAAAACCAATAGATTTAAATACGTAACACACAGATATTAATTGTAGTAATTGGCTTAAAGCAAATTTAGTAGTGCACAGGTCCCCATAGTCTTCTGTCTGTGAGCTTGAGTCCTGGGAATACCAGTCCACACCCTAATCCTGAGAACCAGAGGCTCAGATGACACCTGAGTCCACAGCAGGAGGACACTGCTCTCTGCGCAGGCAGGCAGGCAGGCAGGCGGCACTTGTCTCAATCGAGCGTCAGTGGATTACATAATGTCTACAGCTTTGGGAAGGATCATCTGCGTTACTGGGCTTCAAATCAAATGCTAATCCCATGTGCACATACCCTCACTGACACAAGACAGTGGCTCAGGAACCTTTCTTCCTGAAGTTGCGTGTCTTCCTTGCACAGGGGCCATACTAACCTCTGTACCGTTCCAATTTTATATATGTGCTGCTGAAATGAGCACTCAGGAACTTTTCCTACTTGTATATAGGATAGTGCCCGTTGAGGAAACATAATAATATGAGAATCACTGGAAGTGGTTTAGATTCCAATGTTTAGGTTGATTGTATTACATTTTAGGAGTTTCTGTGAGAGAAGTACAAATCTGCTGTTTGTTTTTAAAGTGGAGCGCGTGGGAATACTGTTTCATAGCCTTGTATTTAGAAGTGTGTGTTGCCTCATCAGAGGACATTAAGCAGGGTTGTGGAGCTGCCTGGGAGACACATTTGCATGTCCGTCCTTACACCACATCTCCTGTCCTGTGGTGGTGCAGTGTCTGCTGCAAGCTGTCATTTGGAAAACCACCAGAACAGTTTATACACCAACTTTTTGAAATGTCACTGAAACAAAACTCTACTTTTGCAATGGCAGGACAAATAGGGTTATCTTACAAATCCTTTTAAAAATAAACAGGAAAAACAAAAACATAAGCCCTAATTGTTTGATGAAACTAGGAGCTTTGTGGGATCTCAAACTAAGACTATACAAACTGAAAATAGGTGAAAAAATGGTAAATGATCTTAAGCCAAGGTTTCAAATCCTTCCACAGTCCTTTTGAAAATCAGCTCCAAAGGGCCAAAGCCACACAGTCCGGTGTCTAGCAGCAATCTCACTCCTCTGGTACCAACATTACTGTTGCAGTCAGGTTTGCATTGCTGGTAGAAATCACCCAACCAAGAGCAGCTTTGGGAAAAATGGGTTTATTTTGGCTTACAGGCTCGAGAAGGAAGCTCCATGATGGCAGGGGAAAACGATGGCATGAGCAGAGGGTGGACATCACCTCTTGGCCAACATAAGGTGGACAACAGCAACGGGGGAGTGTGACAAACACTGGCAAGAGGACACTGGTTATAACATCCATAAGCCCACCCCCAAAATACACTGCCTCCAGCAGCTGTTAATTCCCAAATCTTCATCAGCTGGGAACCTAGGCTTCAGAGCACCTAGGTTTATGGGGGACACCTGCATCAAACCCCCACACACAGCAACAGGAGCATGCCTAAGCAGTCAGGGAGGAGAGAGCAGGGCCCATCAGATCTGTCTACCAGTGGCCCACTTTCTTCAGCTAGGACCCTCTCTTAGTGATTCCACAGCTCCCCCAAACAGCCAGGCAGCTTGGAACCAAGTTTCACACATGAGCCTGTGGGACATTCTGTATTCAGACCACAACAAACATCTAGCTCAGGTATAAGCTTCATAGACAACTAGCCATCTATACTGGTTAATTTTATGTGCCAGCTTCTTTGAGCCATGGTTCCCAGAAATTTGGTCAAACAGTATTCTGGACATGTCCCTAAGAGATGAGATTTTCACTCAAGTTAGTAGACTTTAAGTAAGCATCCTACCCTTTATAATGTGGGTGGGCTTCACCTAATCAATCGAAGGTTTTAGTAGAAGAAAAGGCTGACTTCCCTCAAACATGAGGGTGTTGTCCAGCAGTCTGCCATTGGACCTCTACAACATCCACTCTACCTAGTTATACAGCAATGCCTTTGGCCTTGGACTGCCACTCTTTTTTTGTTTTGTTTTGTTTTGTTTTGTTTTGTTTTGTTTTGTTTTGTTCTTTTCGTGTTAGGGTCTCGCTCTAGCCCATGCTGACCTTGAACTCCCAGTGATCCTCCTACCTCTGCCCCCCAGTGCTGGGTTTGAAGGCGTGGCCACTGCAGCGGGCAGACTGCCACACTTCCTTGAGTCTTCAGCCTTCCTGCCAGCCACACTGGTCAAATTTTGGACTTGCTGACTCTCTACAATGCAAGGACCAATTCTTTAAATCTTTTTCTCTGTACATACACTGTCAATTGTTACTGTTCTCTTTGAGCTCTGACTCAGTCATGTGAGCAGGTCCCTCCTATATGCTACCTTATGTACAAATATGTGCCAAAGAATTACCTGACATTTGAGAAAAGTCTCCAACTTGAAAGATCAGCAGCCTAAGTAGTGGGAAAAAATAACTCAGAGACAAGTTATCTAGGAAGAAAAAGAAAGCTTCAAGGCTGTTGCATCAAAGGAACAAAAAATACCATAGGAACAATGGAACTTACCTGCTAGTTGCTGGGACAAAACACCTGACCACAAGCAACTTATGGAAGGAAAACGGTTTTCTCAGGCTTAAAGTTTTGAGGGGAAGTGTCATCATGGCTGGGAAAACATAGCAGGAGCAGACAGCTGAGCACCGAGTCTGCACAGCAGCAAGGAGGAAGAAGAGAAGGTGATATCTATGTAGAACACAGTGAATAAGAATTCAGTCAGAAATGGTGATGAGGGTGGTAGATGTGGCTCAGCGGTTAAGGCCCTCGCCTGCGAAGCCTAAGGACCCAGGTTTGACTCTCCACATCCCATATAAGCCAGACACTCAAAGGTGAGGCAAGTGCCAGGTCACAAATGCCCACTAGATGGCGAAAGCATCCGGAGCTTGATTGTAGTGACTGAGGCCCTGGCACACCAATTCTCTCTCTGTCTTTCTCTCTCTCTCTTTCTCCCTCTCCCTCTCTCTCTCCAAAATAAAGAAAAACGATGGAGATGAAAAAATATTTTCTTGAAATGATTAGAAGAGTTAGTGACCTCACCTACCTTCCCAAGGAAACTTATTTTACTTCAGTGAAGTTAAAAGCATTGCTGTTCCTTAAATTATCTCTTTTTGGCAACTCAGTGCTTAACATAACTAGCTTTTTGTTAAATGAGTTTTTATTTTATATAAATGTCATGTTAGTGAATTTTATGGCTTCAATAGAATAAGAAAAATTTTAAAGTAATAGGTCTCTTCAGTTTTAAGTGTAATCCATACCACCTCTGTAAATTCACTGTTAGAACCAAATGAAAATTAAGTCAATGAGCAGATACTCATTCTCTACCCCAGACATTAACAGTAATGCAAAATTATGTCACACTAGAGATATCAGATTAGCCACATCTTGCTATCCAATTGTTACCATCACATTTTGCATGAAAATCTATGTAGTATCTCAAGACTCTGAATGTTTTTATTTCAGTACTTTTAAAATAAACAGAGCCTCAAAAATAGTATTTTTACTATCTTTATCTTTAATGAGTGTTTTCAGTAAGAAAAGCTATTATTATATAAATTATCATATGCAAAAGGCAGGCATACATTTTTCTCTGAGTGATTCAAAGAGGTTAAGTGACCATTTTCCCTTGTTTATTCCTCACAGCCACCTCGGGACTTAATTACTGTGATTTCCTCATAAAGAAACTGAGGTTAAATAATTGTCTGTATCGAAAAAAGCCAGTTAACTGATTTCGGAAACAAGGTGCACTTGGGTTTTTCAGAAGCGAAAGCCTCATGGGAGGAAATTAAGTACTAGTGTTTTGGCAACACAGTATAACGAGATTTTTCACAGTTCAGGGTCACTAGAGAGTGAATCAGGTCTCCATACTACTCTGTAGGTGGTTTTCTTTCAAGTTGTTGGTCCTGATTCATAAAAGAAAAGGAAAATAATTCAATATACTATAATATAGACACATTCAAGATTTCAGAGAGTTGAAACTAAATGTCTGAGTTTGAAAAAACACACGATTGAATTCTAACTTTGTACTTTTTTCAGTATTGCAGTAAGTAATGTCTTACTAGATTATTTCTGATACTATAGTTTAAAGAAAAACCAAATTTTTCTCTTTTTTCTTTCTTTAAAGCCAGCAGCAAAAGTGGACCAAGAAACTTTGACAGAAATGGTGAAACCTAGTATTGATTATTTGCGTCACAAGAAATTTCGATCTGGGAATTACCCATCGTCATTAAGCAATGAAACTGATCGATTGGTCCACTGGTGCCATGGTGCCCCAGGTGTCATCCATATGCTCATGCAGGCGTATCAGGTGAGTACTGCAGTCATTGCCACAGGGATCCGTTTCACTACCAAGCTTTCAGGTTGATCTGGGAAGCCCATTCAATCACACGCTAAAGACTCTTGAGAGTTTTTGGTTTTTTCTAACAAAGTAGATACTCTTTTATTTCAGTGTTCACCACCACTGTGGTTAGTACTGCAACTGTGTGTGTGAAGGGGAACATGCATGACAGGACAGTGAGATTTCTAATTCAGTGAATATGCAGAGAAGCAGTAGTATAACGAAATTTGGCATTATTTTAGAATGTTGATTGTATCACTAGATTATAATTGCATTTATTCAACACCTTTTAAATTTTAGTATAAAATTCTGATAGAATTATTTACAAGAAATAGATACACCTGTGTTATTGTAAGAAAAGTCATTTCCTTCCTAATTTATCAAAATCTTTAGTTCTCCTTCAACTATAATACTAAAAATATTCAAATAATTTGAGTATTCAGAAATGACTTAAAAAGTTATATTTTTATTGTAGTACAATGACATGTACTGGTTGAAAAACAAAAGAATTTAATGATTCGTTTTATTTTATTTTATTTTTTATTTATTTGCCAGGAGAGGGAATGGTTGTACCAGGGCCTCTCCCCACTGCAAGTGGACTCAGATGCATGCACCACTTTGTGCATCTGGCTTTATGTGGGTAGTGGAAAATTGAATCTGGGCCATTAGATTTGCATACAAGCACTTGTAACCACTGAGCAGTCTCTCCATTCCTTATCTTCTTTTAAATTGAAACATTATGGTCTTCAAAGCACTGCCTCTCCTTGTTCAGTATCTTAGAGCAATTGTCACTTCAAAGATAGGAAGATATGAAAATGTCTTTACTATTATAAATATTTTAACAGCCAAGTGGGAGCACAATATTGACAATACAAAAGAAGCTTTCTCATACTCCAAATAGATAGGAACCCACTGGCAACTGAAGGCTTTGGTTGGTGAGCCTTTCCTTTTCATCTGCACGAGCTCAGCACTGCAGCGGGTGGTGCTGGCAGCTGTCGACTGTGCCACGGGCTGCCTTCTCAGTGCTTCGCCAGTTACACTGTGTGCAACTGACAGGGATCAGTACTGGAGACTTCTGTGCGCCCTTCCATCTTGGACACTTTCACTCCCACAGGCCCTGTGTCATAACTCTTCCTACCACTTTGGTTAGTCAGGGAGCAGCTACCTAGTGTTTTCTTATGACAGGCCGCTGGTGACTCAGAGCACCTGCTCCTTGCAGGTCTCTGCTCAGGGGTCCCTTTGAACGTTGTCCCCCAGCCTGCTGATTCCAAAAGTGACATTTCTCTTGAATAGAGGGCATAAGTCAGAGATAGTTAAGATAGCATATTTAGTCATTCAGACCTAATTAAGTTGTCCTTTTCATTAAGATTCATAAAAAATATTTATTTACTTATTTGTATGTGTATGTGTGCATTTGGTGGGGGTCATGCCAGGATCTCTTGCCACTGCAAACAAATGTCCATCTGCCTTTATGTGAATGGCTAGGGAATTGAACCTGAGCCAGCAGACTTTGCAAGCAAGTGCCTTTAACTGCTGAACCATCTCTCTGCTGCCTACATTAAGGTTCTAAAACACAAAGAAGGGGACTGTCTGGACATAGGAAGGCAGCAGAGGAATTTTGAAAAAAAAAAAACTCAGTTGCATAGTTGTAGGTAAAACATTTTGTCTTCATCGCATGAACTACAGAAAGCGAAGGGGTGGAGAGATGGCCGGAGGATCCCTGCCTGTTGGTGTTGGTGCCCATTATCCGCCCGCAGCGCACATGGCACTTCCCAGCACTAGGAGGACTAGCAGCAGGGAGCTGCCTTTCTTCTCCGTTCCCCACGATCTCTTGATGTCCTGTAACTGCACCCAGCGCTGTCTTCAGCAATAGTCTGACACTTAGCTCTGGTGGGTAACCAAGTGCTTTGGCAATGGCATACATTGTTTTGGGGCCCTCATGGGTCTCCCTGATGAACAGCTCACTGTGAGTGACACGGTTCTGTCCCTGGGATTCACCCGCAAAAGCCTATGTGTGGCTTTAGAGTAAAGCCTTCTATAGCACACTAGGGTACCCACTCCACCTTTTTAACAGAGTTACATCTGTTACTAACTAACAAAGAGCTAGGTTGATAGCACTTACTCATGCCCACTTTAGTTTTCAATACTGTGAACTACTTTTTAGAATGACTTCTACAAAACTACAAATAAGGGAATATGCTGATATATTGGTATTGTAAGGTGCTATGTACCATGTTGCTAGTAGGTTTTTAAAGTTTTTATATATTAACTGTGCAATAATAGTTTCATTATGTTATTTTCATTCATGTATGTAATATGCTTTGATCCTATTCATCCCCCATTATTCTCTCTTCCTCCTTCCCTTTCCTGCTGGTCTCCTTCCTCTTCTCAGATCGTCTCCCTTCTACTTTGATGTCTTTGTAAACTCTAGATTCCATAAATGGCAAAAAAAAAAAATTCACCTTTATGAGTCTGTTATTGTACTTAGCATGATGATCTCCAGTGTTTATTTTCTTGTAAATGACATAATTTTCTTCTCTGTGGCTGAATAAAACTTCATTGTGTATATATACGCCACATTGTCTTTATTCATTCATCTGTTTGTTTTTCAACCCATAGGCTAATTCAGCTTTTTGCTAATGTTGCATGCTTTCCTTAGCAGCAAAGGAAAGAAGGGATTGTCTGACTCTTCATTCAGAACCACACTACACTAGTTTGGTTTCTCGTTATTCAGGTTTTTAAAGAGGAAAAATACTTGAAAGAGGCCATGGACTGCAGTGATGTGATTTGGCAGCGAGGGCTGCTCCGGAAGGGCTATGGGATTTGTCACGGGACCTCTGGGAATGGATATTCTTTTCTGTCCCTTTACCATCTCACGCAGGATAAGAAGTACCTGTATCGAGCTTGCAAGGTGAGGTCCCCTCTATCCAAACAGCTTCTGAGTCCAAACTCTCCCGTTACTTCTTTGAATGTGTTCTCCCAGTCTGGTGTTTCATATTTCTTCTGGCAGAGCCATGTCCCTGGCTTCTCTGTGCCATGTGTCTTTATAAGATGTGGATAATATGATAACCTCTGAGAATCCAAGTTCTGGAATATACTGCCTGCTTAGAACTTCCTTCTGTATTGTATACATGATACACACACACACACACACACACACACACACACACACAATTTCATTTTTTTTATTGAGACAATTTTCCCCGCAAATTGTGAAATCCTCCCTTAGTTGCCCATTGCTCTGCCTCCCAAGCCCACTGTCCCCTCCCCAGGTGTAGAGAGCTCTTTTGTGTTTTGACACCTGCTTTCCTGCCCTCACCTCCTCACTTGCGACACCTCCTAACCCACTTCACTGGGCTGCACCCATGCCTCCTCAAATACATGGTTGCTCAAAGGAGTGAAGTGGGCCACACTTGTGCCCTAAATTTTTATTTGCTGTTTCCTTAGTCAAGAATGTTCTTTCCCTTAACTTGGCATAATGACCCCTCAGCGTCCCAGTGTTAACTGTGGCATTCTTGAGGGCTTTTGACACCATCAAAAATGAAGAATCACTCAATCATTTACTTAGTACTTAGTATGTTTATTTCTTGTCTCGTACTAGTGACATGTGAGCTCCATGATGTCACTTAAACGGCAGCAGCACATGGCACCAAATAGAAAGAGCTTAGTATACTTTAGCTGAATGAAAATTAATGGCATAAAGTATTGTACTATATACATCTCACATAGCATAGTTTTGTATATACACTAAAAAAAACTGGAAGAAAATAGATCAAAATATTTATAGTGACACTTGGTAGATGAAGACTTTATGGTGTTATATTCTTGTATACTTTTTGGTTGGTAAACACTTGCCATCATGAGGCATTTTCTTAACCCAGGTAAAATGGATCTCCCTTTAGTGTCCATGAGCATGCACCCGTCTGCATGGTGGCCCCTCGCTGAGAGGGCTGCAGTATGTTGTCAAAGCACGAAGAGGGTAGGGCCCTCCCGAGTTATGAAAGGTCAGAAAGTCAAGCCTAGGCCAAGACCTAAAGGGCAGCTGGAAGTTATGCAAAAGCGGACAAGGAATGCTGTTTAAAAGAGAAGAAAGGACCAGCTACAAGCCTGGAGGCGCGAGGTACCCGGGAGGACTGCGTGAAACACATGGTTGCTAGAACGTGAGGGTGGGGCACCAGAGGAGCAAGAGGCACAGGAGGCTGCTAAGAGGTGTGTGGTACCAGAGGCGTAAGTCGGGAGAACTTGAAGACTTTAGAAGGTTGAGACACAGCTGGTTCCTCCAAGCTGACGTTGTACAGGACAGTCAGGAAGGGAGGTGCACACATTCCTGATAAAAAGAATAGCAGGTACAGCACCACAGAGGCAGAGAACAGCGTAGTGTATTCTGAAAACAGAGCCCATCAGTGTAGTAGGGTGTCTTGGGGGAGGTGTTCGGCAAGAAATCATGTCAGATAAGTGCACAGAGGCCAAAGAAAGTAAGTCCTTGGTCAGTAAGTAGTTCTCAACCTTGGTTGCACCTGAGAACCACTGAACCCACTCAAGCCAATGTAAGCAAGTGAGCCCTGTCCCCAGTGGTTTTAATCCTCAGAGGCGTTGTGTCCCCGTTTTTAAAGATGGCGCTCCATGCTGGGACTCCTCTTTAGACAGCTCACTGTGGACCTGGTGGGAAGAATGATAAAGAGCTTGGCTTTCCACACACTGGTGTTTAGTCATTAATGAGAGAAATGCAGAGTTACATACCAAGGCAGTGTCCATTATGATAAGAAGGAGGGATTTAGACATGTTTAGGATGTAAAATGCACATAATTCAGTGCAGTTTTTTAATGTGGAGAAAATGGAAATATCGGAGTGCATTTTCCTGCTGTTAGACAGAGAAGCCAGGTAGATGGTGCACCAAGCCAGGGGGAAGGCTAAGTGGTTGAACGGCAGAAAGGAGAGTAAGCTTTTTTCCTGTGTTGGGTTTGATAGTTGGGTTTGTTTGTGCTTTGTACACAAATGACAAAACTTTGCCAGCTTAAGCAGGAAGTCTAATATGATGCAGAAAAGCGTACTGAATAGATAGAAGGAGAGACAGTGTCAAGGAGCTCAAAGGGAAGAACAGGGCTCCCGGCTGAGCAGTGGAGTCCAGGAAGTGAGGAGGAAGAAGTAAGCTGGGCATGAGGCTATGCTGTGGGACGGTGACTAGGTGTGGTGCGGGGACCCACCAGCCAGGACTGAAGGCAGTTCAAAGGCAGCTCTTTTCACTCAAGGAGCGAGGGGTTGGAGTTACTTCTGGAGTAAGGTGCCTCAAAGGAGCAGTCAGTTGTTGAGCTGTTGTTTCTTCTTCAGGCTTCCCTAAGATTTTTGATGTAGTTAGATATCACTGTTAGGTGAGGAAACAGACAAGAAAAAGTCACCAACTATCCAGATCTCAGCCATATGAGGAGTGGTGGCCTCACCCTGTCGAGCGCCCTGACTAGAATCATTCCTGCAAGAACTGGCTTCCTTTGATTCTTGTGAATTCATAGTAGTGTCCCACTCATCATTACCTTTTCATCATGTAGAAATTCTGTTCTTTAAAAAATATCTCGCTTTTTAGTTTGCAGAGTGGTGTCTAGATTATGGAGCACATGGATGCCGCATTCCTGACAGACCCTATTCCCTCTTTGAAGGTAGGAGTGAGAAAATACAACAAAACCACATTTAAACATTTGGGCTGGTGACATTGGTTCCCCTGTCTTTGAAGGTGCTACTACATTTGATCTTGCTTCAGAACTACAGTGATATAGTGTATTTCTGAAAAGGGTAGTAAGTCTTTTATCTTCCAGTTTTTTGCTCCCATAAATATCCAGGTGTTTTTTGGTCTCTGTGAAGTTCATATGCAGACAAAGCCTGGCAGGCTTGCTGCTCAGTGATGGGAAAGTTTGCTCCTGTACATTTCATCTAGAATACTGTGTATGTTCTTTTTATAAGTTCAGCATAAGCTTAATTCTTTAAACTACATAAAAGTGCTATTAATATTATCAATTAGAAGTATCACTAATGAGGGGATAAAAGAGAATAACCTGTTATAATTAATATAAAATAAAAATAATATAGAAGGGCTGGAGAGATGGCTTAGCAGTTAAACGCTTGCCTGTGAAGCCTAAGGACCCCCGTTTGAGGCTCGGTCCCCCAGAACCCACGTTAGCCAGATGCACAAGGGGCCCTCGCATCTGGAGTTTCTTTGCAGTGGCTATAGGCCCTGGCATGCCCATTCTCTCTGTTTCTCTCTCTATCTACTTCTTTCTCTCTGTCGCTCTCAAATAAATAAATAAAAATAAACAAAAATATAGAAATATTAGTAATGAGATAATAATTAGGAAAAAATAACATGCATTAATATTGAAGAAATTTCTGAAAAAGAAGAGTATTAATAAGGCCATCAGTAAAAAACAACGAGAGTGTGCCCAGGTTGACAGAATGTAATTCAGGAGACATAATAGCAGTCCTAGAAAGAGAAGTATTTTGTGTGTGTGTGTGTGTGTTGGTTTATTTACAAGTCACAGAAAACAAGGTGTAAGGACACAGTGATGTCAACTGTTTTTCCCATGTGTATGAGGTCCATGTATGCATGTTCGTGTACGTGTGGGTGCACGTGTGTGGATGTGCATGCATGTGTGTGGAGGTCAAAGGTTGATACCAGGTGTCTTCCCACTAGCTGTTCACTTTATTTATTGAGGCAGGGTCTCTTGCTGACCCAGAGCTTGCTAATTCAGCTGATCCAGTGAGCCAGCTTGAGTACTAGGGTGACACACTGCACTGCCGTGCTCACCCAGCTTTTAATGGGTGCCAGGGGCCAGAACTTGAATTCATCCAATGGGCTATCTTCCCAGCCCTGGTGAGAACTTCTAACTGTATTAGAGTTGCATCTTATAAATCTGTCCCAAAGCAAACTTCAGAAGGAATAAATTAAGTTTTTTAAGTTAAGTAGATGGGCATTGCATTTCATCAATGACTTTGTTGTATCATTTGATAGGACAATATAATTTTTCTTGATTAGCTTATTAATATAAGAGAATCTTGTATTTTCGGGTAAACAATTAGTCTTACTGCATAATTCTTATTATTATTTATTGCTAAATTTTGCTTGCTAACATTTTGTTAAATTTGCTTTGTATCTATTCTCATGAAGAATATTAATTTCTAGTTTTTCTTCTGTACCATCTTTACCTGGTTTTGATAACAGGACAAGACCTAAGAAAATGTGTGGAGAAATAGTCTTTCCTGTTCTGTTTTCTGGGACAGTCTCTTATTTATCTAAGACTTGGTGCTAACTTAATTAAATTATTGTTGGAATTCTCTAGAAAAAAAATTCTGGACCTGAATATTTTTCCCAGTTTTAAAACGATTGCAATATCGCTAACAGTTACAGAACTGTTCGTGTTCTCTCTTTTATATTTGGTGAGTTGTAGTAGTTTGCAGTTTTTGAGAATTTGGCCCATTTCATCTGTAGTATCAGATTTATGTATATAAAGCTTTTGGTAGTATCCTTTATTATCTTTTTAGAGTCAAAGTCATCTGTAGTAATGTGACATTTTATTTTTTATCATTGTAACTTTTGTCACATAATAGAAATATGAGAAGAAGATAGAATATTTGCCATATCTTTGGGGGATATGATCCTTATAATATTCAAAAAAATTATAGGAAAGATTCTTCTCAGATAAAAACCTTTAGTTCTTTTTAAAAAGTTACATGTGTGTATGTGTCTCACACGCAAAAGTGCCTCTTGCAAATGGCACATCAGATTCTTGGGCCACTTTTTGGATCTGACTTTATATGTGAACTGGAGCAGGCAGATTTTACAAGCATGTATTTTAACCACTGAGACATCTCCTAATCCCCTGAAACCCTTAATGTCCTATTAGCCAGCCGTCTCAGCATTCTGGAGGCCCAGGAAAGAGATCATAAGATTGAAGCTAGCCTGGACACAAACAGAAAAAAAGTTAAAAAAAAAATTTAATGATGATTTATATCAGATAACAGAGTCAGTATATGAACTCTAAAATGGAAACCAGTGAGGCTTATGCATTCAGTTTTCTAATAGCAAATTTAAAGCCCTGTAGGGGTCAAAATTTCACTTTTGAACATACAGCTCCCTCATAGCTGGGAGGTTACCAGGTCTTCTCTGCCCTGTGCCTCTCCTAGAACATGGCAGAAAGAACTAGCAATAAATATTAGCCAAGCTGCTGTCTGGAAACCAGAGGATAATTACTGAGTGCATGGAGGCCAGGCCGGAAGAAACACCAGGCCACAGGTCACTACACCTTGCTGGAGCTCTCATTTCTGCCAAAGGCTGCATCTTGTGGGACTTGTGCCCGCCCTCCAAACCTGGAAACAAGACATTTGTCCGTAGTCTTTCTAGGGCCCTCCAAAAGGTGTTAAGGATCCCTGTTTGTTTATAATGAGTTCTAACAGGTCAGGGATTTTCATTTTTAAAATAAGCTTCTGAAACCCTTTCCCTAAAGAAAAAAATTATAGAAAAACTGAGACCAACACAAATGTTCTTCAGTTAAAGAAACGTAAAGAAGCAACCTTTATTGCACTACTCAGTGACAAGAAGGATAGAAGTACTGACATACAACCACAAATGGAGCATAGGAACATTCACTGAGAGGAGAACCCACATAGGAGGTTGCATAGTATGATTCTGTCTGTTCAGGTTCTGAAACAGGCAGAACTCGTCTGTGGCAGGTGCTGTTGGGGTTTAGGGTAGATTGTAAAAGAATACATGGAACTTCTCAGGTGATGGATCATTCAGATCACAATCAGGGTTTGTTTTATGAAAGTGTGTATGTCTGTGAAAACTCAGATACACACCCTTCAGATTTGTATGTTTTACTGTACATAAATGTAGCAAAAGAAAAACTAAGCAAACAGAAGCTAAGAGGGAGGAATGGTTTCACTGAGGTGGAAACACTAGCCTAGAAGCCTGAGGTGGTGACAAGCTTCTTCCTAGCCCTTCCAGAAATTTCAGCCAGTCACTTTTGAAAACTGACTTCATCATTGCTGTGCTTTGGGGTAGGAATATTTTTAAAGAGAATTTTATTGTATTTTTATTTATTTATTTCTTTATTTTGGGGTGGGGACAGGCAGATAGAGAAAGAATCGGCACTCCAGGGCATCCGGCCTCTGCAGATGAACTCCAGATACATGCACTACTTTGTGCATCTGGCTTACATGGGTCCTGGGGGAAACCTGGGTTACTTGGCTTTTGCAGGCAAGTGCCTTAACCACTAAGCAATCTCTCCAGCCCTGATGTAGGCATTTTGACTAAAGCAAATAGTACTTGTTTGAAAATTACTTTTTTAGAGCCAAAAAGAAGATGGTACAGTATAGTTCTCTTGTGTGGACTGATGCTGTCAAAGCTCTGAGTTCCATGTTATGTATTGAAATATCATAATTGGCAGCTTCTGAAGCTCTCCTTCTTTGTAGACAGCATGTGGGATCATCATATGCTGGGGAGGGTACCCAGGCCTCCCACATGCTCGGCAAGCATTCTGCTGCTGGATGTGCCCTAGATCCATATCTGTATCTGCTACTGGACACGCCCTAAATCCATATCTGTATTTAGCACTGGAAATGGCCTAGATCCCTATCTGTATCTGCTACTGGACACACCCTAGATCCATATCTGTATGTACTGTATCTGTAGCTCTTGAGTGACAGTGCTGCAAGGTACAAGATGAAAGCCAAAAAACAGTTCTTTAAAAATAAGATAGGGGCTGGAGAGATGGCTTAGTGGTTAAGCTCTTGCCTGTGAAGCCTAAGGACCCGGTTTGAGGCTCGATTCCCAGGACCCACATTAGCCAGATGCACAAGGGGGCACATGTGTCTGGAATTCGTTTGCAGTGGCTGGAGGCCCTGGTGTGCCCATTCTCTCTCTCTCTCTATCTGTCTCTTTCTCTCTCTGTCTGTTGCTCTCAAATAAATAAATAAAAAATAATTTAAAAAATAAGATAGTAAAGGAAAATTATATTACTGCCTGCAGGATGCTAATATAAAGATTTCTTTGTGCTTTGGTTTTTAGTTTTAGAGGTCATTTTGGTACATGCATGTACTTTGTGTGTGTGTGTGTGTGTGTGTGTGGTATAGTTAGTGAGATGATGTGTGGTGTACGCAGCTGTGCACACCCTCTGTGTCCATTTGGAGGCCAGAGGAGAATGTCCAGTGTCTTCGCTCACTCATTCACATGTTTCCTTGAGAGGCAATTGTTCACTCAACCTGGAGCTGCTGTGTTTGATCAACAAGCTCCAACAATTCTATAGTCTTTCCCTCCCCCAAATGGGATTACAGATGTGTGTGGCCACGTCCAGCTTTTCATGTGAGTGCTGGGGAATTAAACTCTCGTGGTCTCAGGCCATCATGCTTGGAAGCCAAGAGTTCTTACCACTGAACCATCTCCCCAACCCTGGATTTCTTTGTTTTTAATGATGTCATTTTTAAATGTCATTGGCATAGCCCCTGGTAGAGGAAGGGACTGAACATCATGTGGCTTCACTCACAAGCCATGCAATTCTAAAAGATACGTGCTTCTTTACAGGTATGGCTGGTGCTATTCATTTTCTCTCCGACATCCTGGTTCCAGAGACATCACGGTTTCCGGCATTTGAACTTGGTTCTTTGCAGAAGGATTAAAAAGGTGCAAAAAGACAAATTTAAATACCTGTTGGACCAAAATCCACCTGATTGCTTAGTGCCTGACAGAACCAACTGTGAATCCTGAAAGGAGGAAAATAAAAGAGTTCATCTTTACAGGCCCCCTTTTGTTACAAAGATCCCCAAGTTAGAACCTGAGGGATAGAGGCCATCCCATTAGCACAGTGGGCAGTGCTTCCTCACTGGTGTAAGATACAGCTCTTCCCATGCAGGTTCCTGTAGTGTGCATGTTTCTTGGTGTGTTTTGTCTCTAGGTATACAGTGTTTTACATGGAAAAGCCCCTCTCATCACATAAGCTCTGAACTGAGCATGCATGAGTGTGTGGCAACACCTGCACCTTTTTGTATATACAACCTAACATAGGGCGTCATCTAAACGGACAGAGAAACCATCACATGATGTTTTCCATAAACACCAGAAAGAGAACCCAGATATCTTTGTGAGCATACTTCATTAGCATTTTCTGTGGGCAACTTTGAGAAGAGCATGAGGAAAACAACAGCCCCCAAACTGGAAGGAAACAGGCAAGCCAGACTCCCAGGGAGTCCCACTTGGGCACTGCTTTCCTCTGCATCTTCTGTTCACAGTGTTTTTAAGGAGTCCCTGGGTACACTGCGGCTCTTGAGGCTCTAATTTCTCAGCAGAGATTTCAGGAATTGTGTGTCCTTTCAAGGCAGCTAGTGCTCATGCTGCTAAGAGTAACCTTCGGTGGCCATATTACAGGTAGCAGCAACTGGGTGTTAGAAATTCAAGAACATTCACCAAAGATACCCATCATTAAAGCAGACCCTTAATTTATCAGCATAACATAATTATAAAAATAGAATACATATAATCCCAAATTTATCAGTCCATACTTTCAATTAAATGTGTCACAGATATTTAGTAGGTAATCAAAGGATAATTTTGGAATTAATACATTCCTTATTTTTCATTCCCTCTTGTATGATAAAATCAAAAGTACTAGGCTGCATTGATATATATAGGGAACATAATCTAACCAAGGAAATTTACTCTCTAGGTGACTTTGTATTAGTTTTAAGGGCAGTAGTTGGAATCAACCTTCAGTCATTCTACATTGTCATGGTGCAAATCTTCTACACTCTCTGGGCATTTGTCATGCAAAATAAAACATGTCATAAAATGCACAGAGCTCTAATGGTCTAGTCCTCTCCACAAGGACTCTCTAAACACCAACCAGTCTTAGTTTCTGCTCATAGAGGAGAAAGACAGGTCTCCTTCACACAGGCGCAGTGTTTGGAATGCTGAACCTTGTGGGCCAGGCACCCCACACGTCTGACCAGGAGTCTCTTCATTACAGGTACTCTTGCTTCTGACTCATGATTATTCTCATTCACATGAGGTTGCTGACTTCAGAAGATGTAGATCCTTGAGGTCGTGCTTTAATGGTTTTCCTGAGCTGACAGGTGGGCTTCTCGGGGCAGTGCAGCACCCCATTACCTGAAGGCAGACTCGTGAACAGGAGGGAACTGTGCGTGTTCTGCACAAGGCCTCGTGTACTTACTACCCAGCATGGTCTAGACAGTGCCTGTCCCGTGCTCCCCACCCCATCAGAGAGAGCAGCGACAGAGCTGTCGACATCCTGGCGGTTTCCTTTTCCAAAAGAAGCCAGTGGAGCTGGGAGGAAGTACCTGGAGCTCTCCAGTACAGCCCTTGACTTAGAGGAGGAACTCGTGGGGCCCTGGCTCTGGCAGTGGCCTTCAGAACAGCAGCAGCAGGGTGACTGCCCCTGAGTTGTTCAGTGTTCAAAAGCAGGTGGGTTAAGACCCTTCCACTTAACCCATAGGTGTGAACAGATTGCAGATCTGTGATTCTGCACTGACTCCCTGTAGTTGTCTATGACCGTATAGCAGAAACGGCAGCCACAGTCCTTTGAGGAAGAGAAACGGCGCGTGCTAACATGACGGGGCTCACATAGGGCCATTTGTTTGGAATCAGAATTTAGAGCATCTCACTTTTATTTCATGTAGTGTTGGTCACTACAAAATATGTTGAAAATTTTTAAATAATTTACATGCAAAATATCATTTTGAAATATGGAGAAAAATGTTGATGTACACAAAGAGTGTTCGAGGTTCTTTTTGTTAGTAAAAGACAGTTTTGTGATGATAACTTGTTCTCTTTCACATGTGTTTATGAGTAACATGGTCTGGGGGCCCTGCACCTTTCTGAGGATTCATTCCATCATGTGAGAATGTCATGATAACCTGTTCTCTTTTGTATGTGTTTATGAGTGACGTGGTCTGGAGGCCCTGGCACCTTTCTGAGGGTTCATTCCATCATGAGAGAATGTGTTGGTTATAGTTCTCCCATTGTAGCTGTGTGTGCATGTATTGTTTTTTAACAAAACACCTTCAGAAGACTAGATAAAAATCAGAGTAGCCACATATGTTGAGGTTGTGTTGTGTGAGATACGACCTTCATTTTCACAGCAATGTGGGTAGGTGGGCAATACTGTTTCTTGTCAATAAGAAAGTGATGGGCATTCTCAAGGCCTCACAGCTAGTAAATGAAAAAATTAAGAGTCGAGATCCAGGGACTTCTTACCAGTGATCATAACCATTCTAAAATGCAGCATGCACCTCATCTGCTATGAATCAAACCGTAGGTATTCCATCAGAACCAGAGGAGACCCTCAAGTCATGCATGTGTACTAGAAAATGAACAAGCAAACACGTGTATCCTGTCATCTCCACCATCACTCTCCCTCCCTGGTGGGGAGGAACATAAAAGATCTCATTTGCAATTGGAAACACTTTCAGTGAGATACTGAAGACTATCTTCAGTTGCTAAATTCAAAGAATTTAATAATAATCTCAATTTAAAGTGTAGGTTCCCCAAACATTTTAGAGCCCAGGATCTTTTATGTGGACTCTACCTTACATATGTCTCAGAGTCTGGCAAGAGGCTCGGTACACAGTGAGGATGGGTCCTGTGGAAGATAGAAGCCCACTAACCTATATGTAGAAGGGTATGTACATGTGAACATACATGTGAAGAGAACACTCTCAGTTCAGAACTTACTACTGCTCTGCAACTCAGAGATAAAAAGTTAGGTCATAGGGCAAAGAACATACATAGGCAAGCGGGGGCTGAGAGCAGGGAGCAAAGCTGCTGGAGGACGGAGTCACACAGGGCGTCTGGGACCAGGATGGAGTCACACAGGGCGTCTGGGACCAGGATGGAGTCACACAGGGCGTCTGGGACCAGGATGGAGTCACACAGGGCGTCTGGGACCAGGACAGAGTCACACAGGCCGTCTGGAGTCAGGACAGAGTCACACAGGACGTCTGGGACCAGGATGGAGTCTCACAGGGCATCTGGCATCAGGACAAAAGTCACACAGGACATCTGGGACCAGGATGGAGTCACACAGGGCATCTGGAGTCAGGACAGAGTCACACAGGACATCTGGGACCAGGATGGAGTCACACAGATGATAACACGTTCTCACTGATTCACTGTGTCCCTCTCTGACTTAGAGATGGGAAACTTTTCAGTTTCTCATCAGTTAGTGTTCACTGAACACCTACTGTGTGCAGAACATTATGCTAAGTAAGTACTGAGAGTGAAATGGCAAACACTGTGGGTCCTATCCTTACGCAGCTACCAATCTGGCTTAACAAACACTTTCTGGAAGTGAGAAACCTTGACTTCAGACTCTGGGCCAACCTTCTCTTGGCAGGATCTCAGTTGGCTCTTCCACAATTACAGATAGGGACAAGGAACTTTGGGATGAACAGTGAACAGTGGTACTTACATGTTCAGGTACTAGCAGGAGAACCAGCAGGAGTGATAGCCTTGTTTGGGAAAGCAGTGCTCTGTGAGCCTGAGAGTCAGGGCAGTCCTTGTCCTCATGGAACTTGCTCTAGGGAGAGGTAAACCAGCTCCCATTTGCAGCCTGGCCTGTGAGCAGCACGCAAAGCACAGACTTCCTAGTCTGGATGCCTGTTTCTACCTCCCAGGTGTCTGTCTCCTATCTCACTGAAGCTGTGCTGGGAGTTCAGAAGCCTGCTACAGCTCCCAGCAACAGATTTGTATTTTATTTAATATTTTTAGTTGTATATTTGGGAGCATAGAGAGAAAATGGTCACACCACGGCCTCTTGTGGCTGCAAACAGACTTCAGATGCATGCACCACCTTGTGCATCTGGCTTTACTGGGGACTGAAGAATCAACTCAAGACAGCAGGCACCTTCTACTGCAGCACCGTCTCCCAAGCCCCGGGCTACTATTTTGAACAGCGTGGTGAGAACGATATTTGAGGCAAAACTTGGAGGCAGTGAAGATGCTGGCAATGTAAAATTTGTGGGAAAGAGCCTCCAGAACAAAGGTAGGGTTAGGCATTTGGGTGAGAAAACACTTATTGCATTTGAAGAAAAAGGTCAGTAGCTGGAATGGACTGAATGACGAGAAGGGAGGACAGAGGGAGGCCATTCCTCAGAAGAAGGCCTTTGGGGCCTTCAAGGCTATTCTTAGTACTCTGGCTTTTCTGTGGGTGAAGCAGAGAGCTATGGAAAACTTGATCCAAGGAGTGGCACCATCTGATTTATGTTTCTAAGGAGTCATTCTGGGAGTTCAGGTAAAATCTGGTAAACAAGGTTAATGGGGGAATCAGTCACTTCTCAGCAGTATAGTTAGTAACAGCGGAGCTGACCAAAAGTACTTGAACTCTAGATGTACCTTGAAGTTAGAGCCAGTATGAGTTCCTGATTAGCGGTGCAGAGTAGGAAAGTGTGTGCCAAGGGGACAGAAGGCACGAGCCTCAGTAAGGGGGCGTGCCGCGGTGAGGAGGGCTGCTGGGAGGAGGGGTCAGGCAGGAAGATGAAAGGTCATAGCGACTGCCTTCTCATTGCTGGGACCAAGTGCCCAGTAGAAGCAGCTGACAGAAGGAAAGGGTCTATTTCCTTCCAACTTATAGTTCCAAGGAGAAATGTCCTGTAGCAGACAGCTTCAGGTTCACTGAGATGAACATTCAGACCAGACACAGTTATGGAGGAAGGGATATTTATTGAAGCTCACAGATCCAGGGGAAGTTCCATAAATGGCAGAAGAAGCTGGCCTGCCTTCACAGGTCCAAGCTGAGAGAGAGAAATACAAGCTTAAAGCCAAAAGCCACACAGCACACATCAGGAACTCCAGCTAGGCACACTTTTCTTATCTTTAGATTGAAATCTGAAACCCACCACCACACCTGAAGATCCACCCAGTGACACTGCCTCCAGCCAGGTGGCTGCAGATGCAAACTACAAACAATAAAGAACTGAATATATTGGGGGCCATCTACTCAAACTACTACAGTCCTCATTGCACAGAAAGCACTGAGCATCGGCAAGGCGGTGGCTCACGTCACGTGTCAGCAGACAGGATCGTGCGAGTGATCTGGCCATGGGGGCTGGACCAGACTGACACACCTCCAGCAAGGCTCTACCTCCCAAGACTCCACCAACAGGGGGTCAGGTATGAGGCTCAATCACAAACAGGAGTCTGCGAGCTGCATTTTACATTGAGGCCTCAGGAGCCTGGCTCTAAGCAGGTTGAGTGTGAAATAACTGTTACACATGGACTAGCCTGGGGTGAGCAGAGAAGTCTGGGCTGATAGCATTATTATGGTTTTGTTTGTTTACTGATGTTACTTAAAGCAATGGGGCCAAATAAGATATCAAGGAAGTGAGGAGTAAAAGGAACAAGAGGAGG
Source organism: Dipus sagitta (assembly GCA_036346955.1). Taxonomy (NCBI): domain Eukaryota; kingdom Metazoa; phylum Chordata; class Mammalia; order Rodentia; family Dipodidae; genus Dipus; species Dipus sagitta. The sequence goes on from CM070784.1 coordinate 41,081,313, forward strand.
AGCCAAAGATGGAGCCCTGGCCACCAACACTGAAAAGCTGGCAGCGGTGAGGACAGTGTGCATGTGAGGACGCGAGGGGGTTGGTCAGGGGCTTCAGACAAAGCCTACGAAGTGAAGGCAAGCTAAGCGGCGTGGAGGCCTCTGGTCAGTTTTCTGCAGTAAAGGCAATACCTGAAAAGAGGCTTATTGCAAAAGAGAGAGAAGAAACCATGGCCGTTCTGAAATTTAGGATCAACAAAATATTTTTTAAGTTCTGAGAAATAATAACATGTTTATGAATAGATGGTGTTAGAATGTAGATGTAGTCATTGTAAGAACCCTTACTATTCAAGCTGAGTCAGCCTTGAATGAGGACTTTACTCCCTTATCTTTGTGCCTTCCTGCCCCACCCCCAACACACCTTTCTGCCCGAACAGGAGCAGAGCAGCTACTGTGGTGGGGTGCTACACTCCCCTAATAGAGCTTTGATTCTGGGCTGGAGAGATGATCAGCAGTTAAAGGCGCTTGCCTACAAAGCCTAATGGCCTGGGTTTGATTCCTCAGTATCCACATAAAGCCAGATGCACCAAGTGGTGCATGTATCCAGTTCGTTTGCAGTGGCAAGAGGCCCTGGTGCACCTATTCATATTCTCATTCATTCATATTCTTTCTCTCTATTTTCCATTGCAATAAACATATTTTTTACATATTTTTTAAGAATAAAGCTTCCATTCTAGAAGAGTAATTCATCTTAGCTGCTCTCCACTCCCACTCTTATCTATCAGATGGGGGTAATATGATGGGCAGAAAAATAAATAAATAATGTTAATAATGATGATATAAAACAGAAGTGTGGAAGTTCTAGAGTGATGTAACGGGGGCTGAGAGCTAGTCCAGAAGCAGTGGGTTCCTTCAGGTGGAAGAAAGCACAGACGATTTGTCTGGCTAACAGACGTGGGCAGGCGTTGCTGGTGGGAGCTATTCAAGTTCTCTTTGGTTTTCTCAGTGAAGTCAGAGTGATCCAGGCAACATCTGCTGAGTGAGGGTGGAGGAGGCGGTGTTAGGATTAGAAGGGAGAAGAAACTGAATACTGTTAGCAGGATGGGAGCAGAGGAGATTGGTTCTCTAACTTCAGCGAGTGGATGTCACTCAGAGGACTCTTAAACACCAATGGCAAGGCAAGTTGGAGAGGTTGGAGAATTTGTGTTTTTTAAATATTTTTATTTATTCACAAGCAGACATGTAAAAGAGAATGAGAATGGGCATGCTAGGGCCTCCAACCATTGCAAACAAACTTCAAATGCATGTGCCTCTGTGCATCCAGCTTCACGTGGGTACTGGGGAATCAAACCTGGATCCTTAGGCTTTGCAGGCAAGTGCCTTATCTGCTCAGCCATCTGTCCAGCCCTGAGAATTTACATTTCTAATGTGTTCCAGGGTGACAGTCATGTTATGGATAATACAGGCTCACCTGTGGGTCCTCTGTCAGTGCACAGTGACTGGTCTAGAGGAAGTGTGCATGGCAGCAGGACCACCAAGAAGCTTACAGTAAGACAGTTCTTTGGCATACATGACTTTTATCATTTATTAAAGATGAAAGCAAATTTGCATACTAATTTTTCATAAAGAATTAAATTGTGTTTGGATGGAGAGATGGCTTAGCAATTATGACACTAGCATGTGAAGCCTAAGGACCCATATTCGAGTCCCCAAATCCCAAGTAAGCCAGACACACAAGGTGACGCATGCCAAAGGTCATGCATGTACACAAGGTGTTGCACACATCTGGAGTTCAATTATACTGGCTGGAAGCTCTGGCACACCAATTCTCTCTTTCTTTCTCTCTCTCTTATAAAAAAAGAATTAAGGGCTGGAGAGATGGCTTTGCAGTTTAGGTGTTTGCCTGTGAAGCCTAAGGACCCAGGTTCTATTCTCCAGTACTCATGCAAGCCAGATGCAAAGGTGACACATGCATCTGGAGTTCATTTTCAGTGGCTAGAGGCCCTGGCATGCCCATTCTCTCTCTCTCTCTCTCTCTCTCTCTCTCTCTCTCTAATATATAAAGAAATACATTTTTTAAAAGAATTAAATTATGGTCCTGGTAATATGGCTTTTTGGGTAAAGTACTTACTTACGTTGCAAGCATGAGTACCTGAGTTTGGATGCCCAGACCACACATAAAAGCTGGAAGCTGTGATGGCTCTCTGTAATTCCAGCATGCCTAAAACAAAATGGAAAGTGTAGACAAGAGAATTTCCTGGAAGCTTGCAAACCAGCCAGCCTAGAGAATGGAGCTGTGAACCATGAGACATCCTGCCTCAAATAAGGTAGAAGGTGAGGGCTGACAGCCAAAAGTTGTCCTCTGACCTCCACACATGCACTGTGGCACGCGTGTGCCACACTGACACACATGAACACTACACAGACCAAAAAAAATAAGATGTGGCTCACTGTTGGACACTATAGGATGTCAAGCATGTTTTTTACCTTTGATCGATTCTTTTTAAAGAATTAAGTTAGTTTATTTATTTGCAAGCAGAAAGAGACAAAGAGAAGGGAGAGAGACTGGGCCTGCCAGGGCCCGTAGCCACTGCATACACACTGCAGGTGCATAAGCCACTTTGTGCATCTGGCTTTATGTGGGTGGTGGGGAATCAAACCCAAGTTGTTAGGTTTTGCAGGCAAGTGCCTTAACCACTGAACTATCTCTCCAGCCTTTGGTCAATATTTTGATGTTATATACCAATGCTGAGAGCCCTGCTTCACATAAGTATGTTTCACAAAATGGCAAAAGTACATTTAGAACCATTTCAGAAATTGTTAGAAATTGTTTCTTAATCCCAAACCCTTCTCCTAAGCAATAAACCTAGCAACCTGATGGGCACATGGAACCCCCCACACACCTGTGTGGATTTGCACATACACTGCTCAATACATGAAGTAATTTTCTCATCTCCTTAGCTCCATTATTCAAGACCAGTGCCTCTTCTAATATGTTCTTAGATCCAGGATCACAACAGCCGGCGCCATCCAACCTGGGCTGGTCGAAATGCTTGTGAAGTAAGGCAAAGTGTGTCCTCAAAGTGAACTTTTAGGGAGAAAAAACTATATAACACAAACTTGTCAATCACACAATAAGACCACCCAAATCATGACCCTAGCAACCAATCCACCCTCCCCTAAATATCCTCTAAAGAGAAGCCACAAACCACTTCCTGTAACCCTTGGGTTCTCCCCACTGGGTGGCCCAGTGTTCCTCTGACAGTGTATTCAAACTTCGTTATCACTTTGCTCTCAATAAAGTGTCTTTCTACATAACTGCTTGTGTGAGCCTTTCTTCCATTCTTTAAATAAGATGCCAAGAACCTGTCAACACTCAGAGACCAGCAATGACAAGACAATTTTGAGCCCTTGTGTAACAGGAGCGCAGACTGCGGACAGTCCTCTGGAGGGGCAGGTTTCTTAAGTGAACAAAGACTCGGTGCTCCAGAAAACACATGGAACACTCAGTGCAGTCACAGCACCAGCAGCAGGCTTCACTGCGAGCCCCAGCACCCCTGCGACAGGAGGGGCCCCAGAGCTGGGACGCCGTGTGACTGTCCTTTGGGTGGGTGCTCTTCTAGGTTTACATCATCCCATTATATGATAGTGAGGGATCCATGTACAGATTTTCTCATTTGTCCCTCAGGACATATAGAAATTCTGGCCTTTCAAGGACACATCGCAACATTTTCCCTGGCTGTGGTTTTTGACTCTGCCTTTGTAGTGACTTTTGTTGGTGGTCACCATTCTTAGGGCAGCCTCACTCTTGCTCTTCATAGCCTGCCCTATGCTAAGCCAGGTCCTGTGGAAAGGGGAGGGCTGCCCTCCCCCAGCCCCCCACCAACATCCTGGTAACAGTCTGCCCAGCCACCAAGCCTCACCCGTAACTGGAGGCATGCAGGGGGCGGGGAGTGCTGGGAAAGCGGCGGCACTGCTGCATGAGCAGCCTGCCCCTACCCTGCCCCTACCCCTCGGTCTTCCTGCCTGTGTCTCGCTGACTTCTGTCACGTGGGGGTTTTCTTCTCAGCAATCCCGGACCTGAAGCCCTGTTCTAAGGGCAACACCATCATGATTGTTGTTACACACGGAACAGACCTTAAACACGCCTTGTCATCGCTGTCTGCATCATTGCCATGTGTTGAAACCATCCAGGTGCACCCAGACATTCTGAGGTTTGGGTGTTTGTTTTCTTCTTTGCTCATGAATTCTTTGACTAGCATCTTAACTTTTTATTTCATGGAAAGCCTATATTTAAGACTCTGATTTCTTACCGGATGAAATAATTTACAACTTGAGAATATTTAGTGCCATTAGAAGATGTTATAGAGTCTCCATTGCTCTGTCCCCCAAATCTCTCAGCTACTCAGAAGAAGACTTTCTTGCAGCCAAACCAGCCTTAGGGATACCATGATGACAGGGAGAACAATAAAGAGAAAAGAAATGGGAATTGAACAGACGGAGGTATAACTGTAAAGAAAAAAAAGTTGAAATGCATCATTTCTTTCTCACCATTCCTTTCATCTTGACAACTACTAGGTCCCAGGGAAATATTATGCTAACATTTGAGGTGTCTTCATTTCATACCCAGAGATAAATTGCAAAATCACGTTGCCTTGGGTAGATGGAAGTATGACTTAGTAACTGTTAGGTCAGGACAAAACGGAATTACAGCAGGAGGGCAACAGAGGAGTCATCCACATTCCTCAAGAAATTGTGGAAGCCGGGCGTGGTGGCGCACTCCTTTAATCCCAGCACTTGGGAGGCAGAGGTAGGAGGATCGCCATGAGTTCGAGGCCACCCTGAGACTCCATAGTGAACTCCAGGTCAGCCTGAGCTAGAGTGAGACCCTACCTCAAAAAAACAAAAAAACAAACAAACAAACAAAAAAAAAGAAATTGTGGAGCCATTATCCCTCCCCTGCTTAACAAGGCTCCAGGTTGAGATTTACTGCCCCTCATCTCTCACTGGGTCACTTCTGGTTTCACCCTACCGCTAATGTAAAGAACAGAGATTCACTGCCCCAACAAAGAAATTCCTTCCCTTCCTCACCTTCCCCCAACCGAAGATCCTATAAAGCCCACTCACTACCTGTGACCCCAAGTTGACTGCTCCGCTCTTGAGAGTCAGTCCTGGCAGCTCGTGTTTTTCCTTGAATAAAAACTTCCATCTTTGCCTCAGCATGGTCTCCGTGGTCTCTGTGGTCCTTGGTCACTCCTGAACCTTACGGTAACCCGGCAATGTTTATGGAGCTGGACAGGAAGCGTGCTGACCTCAGCCTCTGGATTCCAGTGTGGACTTTGCCACTTTCAATCCATCTTCTGTGGTTATTGGGAGGATTAACATAATCTGAGTAAGACACTTGGTACAGTGAAAATGAAAAATAAATACCGATCTTACTGTTAAATTGGAAGCTAACAGACATAAGATTGTTGGGAAATATATATATATATATAGTGGAACTGGTCTCTTCAGTCCCCTGAGGCAGCCCCTCGGCCCCTGGTAACTGAGCTTTCGTCTCCTGAGTCAGCCACCTCCCTCCTCTCCCTCCTCCCTCGGGGAATAGCTCTTCCCACCCAAGCAGGAGCTTCAGCGCACACCCACCATATGGCTGGCTCTTTTGGGGAGATGTGACATTTAATTTAAAATAGCACATTTTGAGTCATTGGTAATGTTCCTAAGAGCCTACTCGTAGGATATAGCAACAGGAATTCTTCACAATCTCTATTTTAGGCTTTCATGCATTAAATGGATTTAAATGCTTGAGTGAACTTCGCTTCTAATGTATAAAATTGACATTGACTGTTCACTGAGTAGGCACCGCACACAGCACTTTACAAGCAGTGTCGCATTCAGTTATCCATTTGGTCCCACCCACACCGAGCAGGTGTGCGGCCTTCTCATCCATGGCGCTGAGACGGCTCAAGGTTGAGCAGGTAGGCCAAGGTCAAGAGACTGCTGGGGAGATGCTCAGTGAGGCTGCAGTTTATAAGAGGAAATCTAGACAATTCAAATTCAAGGATAAAAATGGAACTAATCTCCATTTTGACTGGGGGTCCCTGTAGTAGAAATGCGTGAGCTAATGGGGTGGGTAGCAGACTGATGCTCTAACATCCAGAGCTTAGAGGAGAGGGACAGAAAATTGGTAGCAAAACCTGAGCTCCAATCAGCACTAAGCCCAGCACCGAGCATCAGGTTGTCTTGTGCCCTGTGTTGCAGTCAGGTTCGCATTGCTGGTTAGAAATCACCCAACCAACCACGAGCAGCTTGTGAGGGAAAAAGGTTTATTTTGGCTTACAGGCTCAAGGAGATGCTCCACAATGGCAGGGGAAAAGATGGCATGAGCAGAAGGTGGACATCACCCCCTGGCCAACATAAGGTGGACGATAGCAACAGGAGAGTGTGCCAAACACTGGCAAGGGGAAACTGGCCATACCACCCATAAGCCCGCCCCAACAATACACTGCCTCCAGGAGGCATTAATTCCCAAATCTCCATCAGCTGGGAACCTACCATTCAGAACACCTGTTTAGTGATGTTGTCTGAGAGCAACTTCTGACACTTCTGAAGGAACGGGGTGCAGAAGAGGCTGCGTTGTCCCCTAGTGACTTCATGGCTGTTGGAGGTGGATCAACCTTGCGTACATTCTGAAGGGAATGCACACTACCACGAAAAAAAAAAAAAAAGCCTCAAGCTTCTCTGTTGCCAATTGATAAGAAATATGGCACAAGGAGGACCTTGTTGAACACGCCATTAAAAATGGGTGCAGCCAGCAAATTCCTGATTGTGGGCAAATCTGTCACATGAATGAATGACCTGGTTTACCTTCAGAAAAAAAAAAATGGCAACAGGATAAAAGAGAAGTAGAGGAAACACCTATAGGTCCCAGGAGATAAAGACATCAACTTAATGCTAAGAACCTATTGAATCTTGATATGCATCAACTTTTTAAACAGATAATTAAGAAAAAATGTAGACATAGCATGAGCCCTAGGGGCATAACGTCTGCTGCTGTCTGGCTAAATGTATATACTATGCTTATTAAACTGCTTAACTGCCCAGTAAGCACTTCTCTCAATGTTCATACCCTTATATTAATGCTACTCTCACTTTTAGTAGAGAACCTTCTCTTTTCAGATGGCAGTGACCTTGGGATGACTCAGAAGGCACCATGGTGCTAGAAAGAAGTGACAGGAGTGATCAGCACTGCAATATCCCTATTACACCTTCCAAGGCTTAGGGTCTATTGCCGAAGAGGTGGCAGAAAGAATGTAAGAGCCAAAGGAAGGGTAAGACCCCTTACCACATGCTCTTCCAGACACAAAATGGCCTGGATATCCATGACCTCACAGTGCCTGACACTACCTACACAAGACCATCATAATAGGAGGAAAAGATCATGACATCAAAATAAAAGAGAGACTGATTGAGAGGGGGAGGGAATATGATGGAGAATGGCTGGCGTTTCAAAGGGGAAAGTGGGGGGAGGGAGGGCATTACCATGGGATATTGTTTACAATCATGGAAGTTGTTAATAAAAAATTAATTAATTAAAAAATAAAACAATGTAGATACAGGATACTTAAAGTATTATTGCTGATTTTAATTGTGATATGCTACATTCTGAAAGATTTCTGGAGGAAATTTTAAGACTTATTTCCAAATAATACACTGTGGTGGCTTGAATGTAAATCCTCCCATAGCCTTAGGTATTTCTGATTACTCTTCCTCCTCAGTCCCCCCGGTGCGCTGCTGGGCAGGTGGAGCCTTGCTGCAGCAGGTGCTGGGTGGGCCTGGCAGTTGAAGTTCCCAGCCCTCGTGTGTGCGGAGCCGGCTCACGCTCACCGTCTCTCTGCTATGTGTGTGAGGCGGTGACCCCGCTTCTGCTGTGCAGAAGCTTCCCCTTGAAACCAAGCCTGAACTAAATCATTTCCTCACATAAGATGCTTTTGGTCAGGTGCTTTGTCCCGCCATGAGACGCTAACTTCTACATCCATAGAAAAGACATCTTTTTTTTTTTTTTTTGAAAGGCTGAAAGTGAACCCACAGCTTCATCAATCACCTTACCGCTCAGCTACATCACCAGTCCACCATACCGTGTTAAGGTGAAAGGTGCCCCACAGGCTTATGGATTTGAACACTTGGTCCCCAGCTGGTGGCACTGTTTGGGAAGATTGCGGAATCTTTAGGAGGCAGAGTCTTGCTGGAGGAGGTGGGTCCTTGTGAACAGACATTGAGGTTTTATAGCATGACCTCACTTCCTGTTTACTCATTGCTTCCTGAGTATGGGTGCAAGGTGACGAACCCACCTCTTGCTCCTGCCACCAGGACGTCTGCACCATGGTGGAGTGTACTCTCTCCAGACTGTAAGCCAGAGTAAACCCTTCCTTCCCTAAGCTGCTTCCTGGCAGGCGTTGGCCACAGAAACAGGTACAGTAACTGGTACAAGACAAAAGGCAGACCAACGAGATCAAGAAGTCACCATGCCTGGTGCCAAGCACGAAAGAGTTCGCTATTCTCATCCGTGTTCTGTCTTTTAAATTCTCTCCAGCTGGGATCATGGGAACCCAGTGTCCTATAAAGGAGTAGATGAAAGCAGCCCTGTGACGGCATGAATGGGGCACGCAGGGAGGACGAGGGGGGACAGAACAGGGACAGCATGTGGGGAGCATCTGGGAGAAACGGGGAAAGCCAAGAGGTGTGAGATGCTGGCTGCAATGCTCTGTGGGTGGAAGAACAGTCTGTCAACTTTTGTAGGAAATAATTGAGTCCCTGAGAGCAATCGGGCAAAACCCACTTTAGAGAGAGGGAGAGAGCCCCGATTAAGCGTCCCGCATGGACCTCTGCCAGCTAATGACACAGCCGACAGAAGTCCCACAGTCCACGGACTGTGTTGGCGTTCCAGACCTTCTCCAGCCCTTTGTCGGAATCTTCCCATGCTTAGAGCCGAGAGTCACGGCTCTGGAGAGTAGGGTTCTGACAAATAAGAATGACTGTACGTTGCTGTCTTTCAAGATAAGGTCGTTATATATTGTCCAGAGGGGTCAGGCTTGCTGTCGGAGAATTCTTGGCAGCTATCATAAACTGTTGTTTGAGGGAATCTCCCCCACTGCAGTTTCAGAGGAGGAAAGTGCGACATCTATGGCCTCACTGAAAGTCCTAGGCACATTCACACATTTCTCATAGATACACTAATTATACTCCATCTAAACTAATACAAGCTGGAAACACCAGTCATACGGTATTTTGTTGCTGGGTACCCCCCGCCCCCAACAGCCCTTGGGGGTGGGGGTAAGAAGGTGCAGAGTCAGACACAGATGGGAGTCAGGTGAGAAGCTGAAAGCAGGCTCGATCATCGAGGAAAACAGACATCTCTATATACCCCTTCCCCGCTTCCCATTGGTCCTTTCGTTGTTTGGCATTGTGTTGTCCCTTTTTCATTGGCTCATTTCCTGTCAGCAGTGTCCGGGTTTCTGGGCAGGGTTTAGGTTGGCTCACAGGGGAGTAGAGTCATGCATGTGCTGTAATCTCAGGGCCTGGGCCCAGGGACCCCTGGCTATGCTTCTCCTACAGTATTTCCTCAGGACCACCACACCCGAGATCATGCTGCCCCCTAGCCCAACACTTCAGTCCAGCCTGCTCTAATTTCAGGTGATGACTCCAAGCAAGCCTCCCCAAACATCGATACTATAGCAGATCAATTTTAAAATAAAGGAATTAGTTTATTCATTCCAAGGTATTGCTTTCCCCTAAGACCTTTGCAGTATTGGGTCTATTGCTGTGTAACAAATGACCCCCAGATTCAGCAGGTTAAAATACCAATAGCCATAACTGCTTCTCTGTGACTTAAGGGCAGCGCTGGGCAGTACCAGGTACGGCTCCCACGTGGGCCTGACAGCTCACCGCTGGGAAGGCTTGCCCGCTGGTTCTCCGGGCAGAGCTGCTGGTGTCAGGAAGGCTCACTCCTCTCTGCGGCTGCTTCACAGGGCTGACAAAGCAAAGCGTCACGAAGTGAAACGGCACGTTTGTGTTCCCACTTCTGAGGGCTAGATGCAGAGCTGTTCTGCTTCCTGAGGCTCGAACCACGCTTTCCTCTCGGCTGCCGCACTTCTCGCATCCCCACGATCTGCCTCTGCTGTCAGGGCGCCCTCCCTCCCACCCTCACGTATGTCTCTTTGCCTTTCCTTGCGTGTCTCCGTGGGAGGCGGTGCCTTGGCTCAGGAGTTCGTGGGTTCTTTCTGTCCAGAATGTAAAGAATCCGAGTGCGGGAGACGTCGTAAGGCAGGCAGGTTGTACTCAGGCAAAAGTGAGAGGAACGGCTGGAGAGATGGCTTAGCGGATACGGCGTTTGCCTGCGAAGCCTAAGGACCCTGGTTCGATTCCCCAGGACCCATGTAAGCCAGATGCACAAGGAGGCGCATGTGTCTGGAGTTCGTTTGCAATGGCTGGAGGCCCTGGCGCACCCATTCTCCCTTTCTCTCTCCCTCTTCCTCTCTCTCTCTCTCTCAAATAAGGAAATAAGATATGTTTTTTAAAAAGTGACAGGAAGCCAAAGCTGCATGGGGACAGGGAGGAGCTCCTGACCACTGGTTTATAGCCAGGACCGTGGCCCCTACCCAGCCACGCCATGTTTATCTCTGCAGCCTCCCCTGCCCATGCAGTCTCGGTTAATAGTGGGCTGCGTGCCCCGCTTCTGTCCACAAGCCTGGAAGTGGGATCTTGGCTTTGGCTACAGGCTATGAGGGAGGGGCAGCGTCTAGTCTCTGTGCATTTATTCTCCCCCCTGGGGGCTTCTAGAACCAAGACAGGATGAAGTCCTGTGATCTTTCCACAGCTCAAGTTCCCCTCCTAATTGCCTATCACCTTTCTGTTTCTCCTTCATAAGGGCATTGACCCACCTTACTCCAGTATTGCCTCATCTTAATTGGTTATAGTTGAATGGCTGTTTCCAAATAAGGTCATATTCTGAGAGGCCAGGAAAGACATGAATTTGGTAGGTGTGGGGGGATTCAGGGCAGTCTTCATATGAGTTTCATGAGAGTCCATAAGACAAGGCAACTAGACATTCTAGAGCAGGGACTGCACAGTGCACAGATATCAGGAGACAGGGACCACTGGAATCGCCTTGGAGTCTATCCCGAGTCACATCCCTCTGCATGGAAAAGGCATACACCCCTTTCCAACTGTGAGCCCAGAGCTCATGCCATCACAACTTCAACTTGTACCCAGAAACTCAGGCACGTGCCCCGCCGCAACTTAGAAACCTTTTTATAAAATTTACCTGAACAGTTGTCTGACACATGACACCAGAATTTTCTCTTATCAAAACTTTTAACAAAGATTTTACTCTTGATACCATATTTTCCTGACATATCCTATATTTTTGCCTGAAAGCTATTTTTTTTTAATTTTATCATAATTTGCCATCTGAGGGTTTGAAAATTTTCCAACTAGTAAATCCTGACTCACTTATCACTCTGTCTAGGCACTCTTTCTTTTTACACATTTTATTCTAATAAGAACACGAGCCTAGATGATGTCTTTGACGTTCTGCCTGGAAGTTTCTTTGTATGTCACTCGGCTTATTAGGTACATTTTTAAACTTTTTCTTGGAACGAAGAAGTCATGCACGACAGAGCAGTGCCGGACGACGCCTTGGCACTGTCACTGAGTGTTCTCTCCCATTTCCTCCCAGCTGCAGCGTTTGAAAGTAAGCTCCAGGAATTGTGACCTTCTATTCTTAGATGTTTGGAATGTCTCTTCAAAATAATAATCAACTACATAATCATAACAGCACTATCACTTCTAAAAAAACACAATGATTTATAATCTGATGTTGTATCCAAACCCTACTCTCAGTTGTTGACTCTCTGTTGGTATTCAGTAGGCAGAGACATGAGGATCTCTGGTCTAAGGTCAGCCAGGTCTACATACGGAGTACTGGGCCAGCCTGGTCTGCATATGGAGTGCCAGCCTAGTCTGGTCTACATACAGAGTTCTGGAACAGCCTGGTCTACATACAGAGTTTTGGGACAGCCTGGTTGACATATGGAGTTCCAGACCAGCCAGGGATACACAGTAAGAGCCTGCCTCAAAAATAATCTAAGTTGGGCTGGAGAGATGGCTTAGTGGTTAAGCGCTTGCCTGTGAAGCCTAAGGACCCCAGTTAGAGGCTCAATTCCCCAGGACCCACGTTAGCCAGATGCACAAGGGGGCGCATGTGTCTGGAGTTCGTTTGCAGTGGCTGGAGGCCCTGGGGCGCCCATTCTCTCTCTCTCTCTCTCTCTCTCTCTCTCTCTCTCTCTGCCTCTTTCTCTGTTGCTCTTAAATAAATAAATAAAAATAAACAAAAAATTGTTTAAAAAATAATCTAAGTTGCACAAAGGTCACACATGCCCACTAGGTGGCTCAAGCATCTGGAGTTTGATTGTAGTGGGTAAGGCCCTGGTGCACCAATTATCTCTATCCCTCTCACTTTCATGGTCTTTTTGTGTTTTTCTGTGTTTTATGTAAGGAGCATGCATTATTTTCACAATTGGGTGAAAATCAAAACAGGTTTGATTTCTGATAAAGACCTTGAGGTCCCATGGAGGGTGGTGGAGTCCCAGTACCTGAGACTCCTGCTGCAGGAGTCTCCCTTGCCATACCCCTCTGGGCCCCTGTCCACACCGCAGCCTGGGGCTTGGTCCTTTAAGGGAGAGCGCTGCCTTCCCCAGAGAGCTTGGCAGGCTCTCCCAGAGCAGAGCACAGCCTGCCTCCCATTTTATACCCCAAGGTCTCCTTTAACCCTGGTCATGCCCCTGTGCTTCTAGGGGAGAAAACAGAGGTGACAGGGGGCCATGTGGCCCTGTAGTCTCACCCGTGCCTGGTCTCAGATTCAGGGGGGACACTCCACCAGTGCCTATCTCCGCTGTTTCCTCTGAGCCTTTCTGCATCCGACCCAGCTGGGAACTCAGGCATTTCTCCAGATTGGACTGTGACTGTCCCAGAGGTCCTATTTAAAAGGCTCCTTGCCAGCTTGCAGTGCTACTGGAATGCAGTAGAACCTTCAGGAGGTGGGTCCCAGTAAGAGGAAGTCAGGTAGCTGAGAGCATGCCTTAGTGAGTAGAAATCAGAGCTCTTTTTTTTTTTTTTTTCCATTGCTGGCTGCACTGGGGTGAACAAAGAATCTTCCACTTCGTGTTGCACATGGTGCACTGTGTTGACTCAGGCCCAGTCTACAAGGCCAAGTAATCACGGGTTGAACCCTTGGCAACCGAACCAAAATAAACCTCACCTCCTAATTCTCTCAGGTTATTCTCTCAGTGATAGAAAGCTGATCTAATGTAGGTGGTGCTTGGAAGAAATCAGAGTATGATAGTACCAACAACTGATAAAAGGGGAGGAATGGACCTAGCCATTGAAGATAAAAAAAAAAGATAATTTTTGAGATCACACAAGGACATTTCCTTATTTGGTCAAAGTGATTACCAATGCTTTGAACTACAGCATATAAATTATCAGAGATGGCACATAATCTATTAAAAATTATTTTTTTAAGTTTTTATTTATTTGAGAGTGACAGACAGAGAGAGAAAGAGGGAGAGAGAGAGAGAGAGAGAGAATGGGCACATCAGGGCCTCCAGTCACTGCAAAGGAACTCCAGATGCATGCGCTCCCTTGTGCATCTGGATTACTTGGGTACTGGGGAATTGACCCTTGAACTAAGATCCTTAGGGTTCACAGGCAAGTGCTTAACCGCTAAGCCATCTCGCCAGCCCTAAAAATTATTTTATAAACACTGAAAGAGGTGTAGAATCTACATAGTAGGCTTAATGGGTATTCATGCTATTTTTTTCTCAGCTTTAATGTATGTCTTAAATTCCTCATGACAAAATACCCCAAAGTACAAAAGAAACATTTTGCTTTGTGGTTCAGCATTTGAGGGACTCTGGAGCCACGGTCAGGTGCTTCTTGGGCTCAGCCCATTAACCTTGGGTAGACATATTCAGAAATAGGCATTTTGTCGATTGTTGTAGATGTGTTTATTCATTTTTCCTCCCTCCCTCCCCTGAGGAGTGGGTAATTCAAGTGTGCCCTATTGTACCTGGCTATTCTCAAACTTATGTCCATCTCACATCTGTGTACTACCTTGAGAACAAAACCACATCCTAGTCCCAATGTCAGCATCAGCTGTGAATTAATGGTGCTGTCTCCCTCCTTGTCCCTGACAGTCTTTGCCTTCGTGAATTCTAAACACCTGTTGCTGAGCCAGGAGGCGCAGACACGTCCTGTGCTCTAGATGAACAGCATGGTCAAGGCAGGGCAACCTGGGACTCACTGTGCATTCTCATTAGAAACTTCCTCTTCCCCCCTTTCCCCACAAAAAGGCACATGACCAAAGAACATGACCAAATCTATTTTTATTTTTCATACATAGGAAATAGGGCCCTATCAAAAGAGAACAAAAAAGAAACACGAGCCAAGTGTTGCCAGGGGAAAGCATGCGCAGGTCTGTTTCAAGTTTGCTCCTAAGCACCAGCTCTACAGGACGTCAGCACACAGGAGAGGAGCCGTGTGACATGGGCATGATCCACTGCTGCACAAGGAAGTGACAGGGCCTGGAAATGCCCCCTGGAGATTCCATTGGCATTGCCAATATTCACTGCTACAGGATTCTAAACTAGCCTCAATGGGGAACAAAAGAAGTCATTCACAGACATGGGGATAGAAAATGGCTAAGCCTTGCCAGCCAGTTTCTTGAGATGGTTTGCTATCAAAATGATAAGATTGCGTCATGACCACCGTGGGTTCTGAATTTAGTGCTTCCCTGATCCTGGCCCGGGGAGAGCTCTGAGTGAGCCCCTGTGTTTCAAAAAAAGGAGGAGACTGAAGTTACAAACACAACTGATTGAGAGCAGGGGCAATGATTTGGACCCATGTAAAGTCGTCTGGGTTGTAAACAGCAGACCTTGTGCTTTGTTACCTTATTTTAAACGAGGACATGATCATGGGGAGGTACTGCAGCCAGGGACCGAAGGCCAGAGGGTACATGAGAGTGGTCAGTGACTTGGACACCAGCATCCACGCCCACAAGGGCGTTTATTCCTGTCCTGGCATTTTCTGTGGTACTGCCTACAAAATCCCCTTATTGTCTGTCCTTAAAGCAAGTCCATGCAGCTACCATCCCAATTCCTGGCTCCTCACCTCAGCAGAGCATGGGCATCAAGCCTCTCGGTACAGGAGTAGTGGTGAACAATACCTCATGTCCACTCCAGTGAGATGTCCGGATGCTCAGACTCAATGAGCAACAATTTATCCAAGGGATTTCACTAGCTCATTTAAAATGCAAGTGCTCCCCACCCCTAGCCCCACTCCTCAGGACGCTACACATAAGAGTCATCTATGTACCGTGACTGTGTTGCTTTGCTCTCAGTATGCAAGACACAGTCAGGTCTCGACCTGAACTAAACACACATCAACACGACTAACTAAGCAAGGGCACAGAACTCATCACGGTCCAGCTACACGTAAAACTGTGCTAATTACAATTCTCCCTGGGAATTGCATTTCCACCTACATCTTCTTTGATCTAATCTTGATTATATGATCCGTGCAACTAAGTCAGTAGTTTCTCATCTTTCCCTCAGTAAGCTTCCCCTCTTTGGATCCTAACACATGCCTGCTCGGTTCCAATACCAAATCTGCCAGCTCCTGCTCACCAATGCTAGTCCTGCCCTTCTGGGCCATGCTGGCCACTCCCTCTCCCTCTGAAGGTCAAGGTGACTACCAGTCAGATGGGTCTCTCTATTTCCAAAGTGGCTAAAACACCCAACACTGTAGCCAGGGGAAGGAGAAGGGAGCCCTCTGCGCAGTGACGTCCAGAGAGAACACACTTCCCGTCAGATCCCAGAGGACGGGAACACACGCTTCCAAACTGCACTACAGAAGAAGGAACCATTTCCCCTCGCCCCCAAGTCAGGCCAAGTGTTTATCCAATGAAATGTCTGTGTTAGGAGCAGGGAGTGCTTTCCTATGAGTTGAGGAATTTTCCTTAGAGATCCTTAAGTGCAGGTTTCCAGCTTGACGCCGACTCCGCCCCTCTCTCGCACGTCTCTGACAGCTTCTGGAAGAATGAGCTTGGGCAGTGGATGCTGATTCTGTCAAACTGCTCTCTGCCCGGCTGCAGCCTGTGAGATGTGCTTTGTCCCTGTGCCCTCCGCCTTGCCCCTGACACTTACACTCTACCTTCTTCTCTTCTCAGCCCCACCGTGAGGATGCCAACCTCCAGGGACCGCGGCCTCACTCTGCAGACGGCACAGATCGCATCAGAAACAGAAGCGACAGTGGAGACAGAGGGTGAATTCAAATGTTGTCCTCCACGAAAAACTTGAAAGAGAGCTGGGCTTGCTCTGAAGATATCAAAGAGGAATTTGCCCGGGGCCCATCCCTGCTAGCAAATGCCGGTGAGGATGGGGAGAGCCGCCGAAGTCCCGTCATCCATGTGGCCGCATCGCTGCGGGTCTGCTACTTGTCCTTCACCACCTGTTCGTAGGGGGGCGGGGGCGTGTTGCAGTAGGAAGGAGGGGGCGGGTAGGACATGCCTCCCTGGGGTGAATTAGGCTGGACCTGGAAAGCCATTGCCATGGTATTCCCGACGGGATTCATCCCCAGTCCTCCAGGGTCCGTGTAATATGGTGGCCCCGGCTGCTGGGCTCCTGGAAGACAAGACAACCATGTGTCAGTGCTACAGAGAAAAGCCCTTGTCCAGGACACCCCCACACTCGCAGGCGGGAGTGGGTGCCCTATTAACGCATCCACTACCGCACACCCCAGGCTTGGCGATGAGCCCCAGCAGCACGCACGGCCCTGTCCTCAGGCGGTGTGAGTCCTCTGGACAGGCACGTCACTAAAGAGCTACCCGTCCGTTCCCAGGGCGCTCAGCTACAGCAAGGTGAAAGGAGGGGGTCCCCCACAGAGGCAGAGGTATGGACCATGAACCCCAACTCTGACAACTGCAAAAGGTGGTGCAGCCCATGATGGAAGAGCGGGTGCCCAGGAGAGAGCTGGGCTACAGCCAGGAGCCACCCTGCCCTGGCTAGGGGAGAACAGGAGCACAAGCTGCTCTTCCCACTCAGCCCGCAAGACGACACGATCCCACCCCGTCCCCAGTCAGCTGAAGACGGTCTCTGAAGTAAGGTCCCCATTCCGGTCTGGCCCTTCCTGTCTCATGAAGGCAAGGGCCACCTGTCATCCAGGCGGGCCAGGGTCCCAGGCAAGGAAGTAATCTCCATGGGCCAGTCCTGCGCATGCATGGCGCTGTCTTGAGACAGGCCGGTGTCTGCTGAGGCATGAGGGAGTGGCTGCTGTTTTCATCAAAACTACTGCTCTTGAGGACCAGAGGAGGTGGGGCCACCTCACTGCATGTCACAGGTGAGGTGGGGGCAGGCTGTTGTCATTGTGCCAGAGATGTGGACTGTGCAGTGCTTATAATGGGTCCCCAGTGGGGCTACTCAAGTTAACACTGAAAACCCAGCTCAGGTTTAGCAGGAATTGACAAAGTGGGATATATACCAAATTTGTAAACACCTACAAAATAGAATTAAAGTACCTGAACAAGGCAGTGGAGAGGCACTGGGAATACAGAAGAAACAGAGCAGACAGGAGTTAGAGGAATTACATGAGTTACGAACGTAAACCCTTTGGTAGAGAAACTTGGCAACCACAGGAATGGAACACATGTGGTTGAGCAGCATGACACACTGTCCCTTTGTGGGACAGCAGCAGGCTCCCCTCCAGACGGAGCTGCAGGGACAGGGCCAGCAGTGCAGGCAGAGGCCACAGCGGGCCCGCCCAGGCCGAAGAGCTCATGAAAGACACTGCCCCCTCCCCTCTCGGGCCCCTTCCCTCCCCCCAGGCCTTTCAGTTGGATCTGCTTGATGTTGTTTTTATTTGGTAAGTTACCTTTGATATTAAAACTCATTCCCTTTTTTGGTTAAGTCTAGATATATTACACACAAATATAGTTTTGTCCTTAATGGTTCAGTATCATTTTAAGGTTAATATCCAAGTCAGAAAATGGCAAATACTGATGAGTATATTAGACATAATTTTGATGTAGATTCTTAAATGAAGATTTTGTATTTCATGAAATGTAATGTTGGCAGCGGTTGTAAAGGTATATATTTATTTTAGTCAATATTTTTATGGTGAAAATTTTCTATTCAAAAGACATACCTAGTAACATAGGAATGTTCAGAAGACTTTTTAAAACTGGTACCGATTCCTTAGAAGGCTGAAAATAACTATCACATGATTCAGCAATCCCAAATCTTGGTATTTGTTTACAGGCAAAGAAATCAACATATCAGGGTTGGAGGGATGGCTTAGCAGTTAAAGTGTCTGCCTGTAAAGCCAAAGTACCCAGGTTCGATTCCCCAGGACCCACATTAGCCAGATGCACAAGGTGGCACATGCGTCTGGAGTTCGTTTGCAGTGGCTGGAGGACCTGGTGTACACATTCTTTCTTTCTTTCTCTCTCTCTCTTTCTCCCTCCCTCCCACCTTCTTTCTCTCTGTCAAGTAATAAATAAATAAATTAATTAATTAATTAAAATACCTGATGAGAAGCAACTTAAAGAAAGGTTTATTTTAAAAAAAGAAATCAACATATCAAAAAAAATACCTGCATACCCATGATTATTGATGCACTGGTTACAACATAAGCTCAGAAATCAAGCAAGGTGTCCATGAGAAAGTGAAAGGATAAGGGAAATAAAGACGACACGTGCACATGCAGGAAGAAGTAAGGAATACAGACGACGCGTGCACATGCAGGAAGAAGTAAGGAATACAGACGACGCGTGCACATGCAGGAAGAAGTAAGGAATACAGACGACGCGTGCACATGCAGGAAGAAGTAAGGAATACAGACGACGCGTGCACATGCAGGAAGTACTACGTAGCCACGATGAGGAGAGGGTGGTGGCAGGAGCAGGAGGCAGCGGGGCGCATTCCCTCCTGGCAGGAGGCAGAGTGATGGGTGCTGCTTTCCCTCTTATTTAGTCCACAACCCCAGCTCACCAAAGGTGCTACCTACGGTTAGGGTGAGGTGTTCTCACCTCAGTTAAGCCAATCTAGAACCTCCCTCACAGCCAGAGGTTTGTTTCCATGGTGACTCTAAATCTCATCAAGTTCACAGGACTCAAGATAAACCATTATACCATAAGGCAGTTATCCGGGCTAGAATAATGTATAATGCAATAAAGTTATGCTTTTTTTTTTTCATTTCTAGAGTCAAGTCAAATTAGTGAAATTCTTCCCAAGCTTAGTGCTTGGAGGAATGGATTTGGTAGTATAAATATGGAAATGGTATTCTCCCACTAAACAAAGCAAGCCTGTGTTCATATTATTCTCTGATGACTTTGAAGACCAACTGCTGAGTTCTGTTGCAGGCCTGTAAGGATAAAAGTGAAAGGGTAGGGCTGGGGAGAATGTTCGGAGAGAATGTTCAGTAGTTAGTGACACTAGTTTGCAGAGCCTGCCAGTTCAGGTTCGATTCCCCAGTACCCATGTCATGACAGATGCAAAAAGTGGAGCATGTAAAGCCGGGTGTGGTGGTGCACGCCTTTAATCCCAGCACTCGGGAGGCAGAGGTAGGAGGATCACCGTGAGTTCGAGGCCACCCTGAGATTCCATAGTGAATTCCAGGTCAGCCTGGGCTAGAGTGAGACCCTACCTCGAAAAACCAAAAAAAAAAAAAAAAAGTGGAGCATGTAGAAAATTTTCAGGGCCCAGGATGGGATACCTTCCAGTGAGTTGTTGGCCCGGGAGGTCCCTGGTGCCCCCAAAACATTACAGGCCATTGCTAAGGCCCTTGTTTCCCACCAGGAATAGATGGTAAGACCCTATTGCTGAAGACTTCACATACTTGGGCTGCAAGGTCACTGAGAAACCTGCTGGAACTGAGCTGATAACCTCCTCCATATAGACCAGCTGACAGAAAGCTGGAAGAAGCCATTCTGCATGAAGTTCAATGGGAGAAAGAGAAATCACCAGTAAAGATACTCAACAGTGAACACTGCAAGTCTTATATTTTGCCAGCCAGGCCAAATGAGCCAATGGGTGCAATCGTGGCATGTCTATCATGGTGGAAACCAACTGCCCTCTAATTGGACTGGAGGCCCGCTCCATGGGAGGGAATACATCCCTGATACTGAAAACATAAACAGGGGTAGTCATGAGCCCTAGGGGTGTAATGTCTGCTGGTGTCTGGCTAAATGTATATACTATGCTTATCAAACTGCCTAGTAAGCACTTCTCTTAATGTTCATACCCATATATTAATGCTACTCTCACTTTTGGCAGAGAACCTTCTCTTTTCAGATGGCAGTGACCTTGGGATGACTCAGAAGGCATCATGGTGCTGGAAGGAAGTGACAGGACTGCTTAGCACTGCAATATCTCGATCACACCTTCCAAGGCTCAGGGTCTATTGTGGAAGAGGTGGCAGTAAGAATGTAAGAGCCAAAGGAAGGGTAGGACCCCTTACAACATGCTCCCCCCAGACACAAAATGGCCTGGATATCCATGACCTCACAGTGCCGACACGACCTACACAAGACCATCATAATAGGAGGAAAAGATCATGACATCAAAACAAAAGAGAGACTAACTGAGAGGGAGAAGGGATATGATGGAGAATGGAGTTTCAAAGGGGAAAGTGGGGGAAGGGAGAGCATTACCATGGGATATTGTTTACAATCATGGAAGTTGTTAATAAAAAAAAAAAGTGGAGCATGCAACTGGAATTCCTTTGCCCATTCATTCTCTCCTCTCTCCTTGAAACTAGATAAATAAATAAAAAGAGTGTAGTGCAGTAAAGAATTAGGTTTACATTGTGGTCAAAAGAGACAGTAACTTTGGAACAACGAGCAATTCATTGTAGAGAACTGGGGACCTCGTCAGTGCCTACCGCCGCTGAGGTCTTTGGATTGATTCCAACAGCACCTGCATCACTGGTGGAATTTGGTCAAACTAACGGTCCCTGGTGTTTCAGAATGCTTCCATGCAACACCGTGGTGAGGAACAGGATCAAATTCCATCTCTCAACTTCATGGTGACATCTCTAATCTATGACGTGCTTAGCCCTTGATAGCTTCCCCTTGTCAGATTCACCACTGGTTTTTGTTATTCAGAAGCACTTAATATTTTTTTTTAATTTGGTGTGCCTTCTGACCCCGGCGTTGGGATGGACCCCACCTCTGGAGCAGAAGACAGCAGCCACTAGGATGGGGAAGCTCGAGAGCGCCCCGGGGCGTTCCGCGGGCCAATGCGACCAGAGCCTCCTCCGCTGCCTCACCCGACACCCCTCCTGACCCCTTAGTACGAACTTCTAACTTCATCTTCAGTCCAAGTGCCCCTGCCCTGGGAATGCTTCCTTGATCTGAGTCCCAGACAACATTTTCAATTCTCCCGACTCAAAAGCTCCAACTTTGTCATCTGTGGGGTTCAAAATCCTGTTTGGATCGCCACAACTCTAGACACTCAAATTTCTTACATAAAATGGCCTGCAATAGTTGTAGGTACATGCATAGTAAGACAAACTGGGCCCTTTGAGGGAACTTTCGGGAAAGATTACCCATTTACTATCTTATACCTGTACATGATTGGGCATACATATGATGCTACATGCGGAAAGATATGCACAGCAGAGAAGGCTTACATAACCAAGCATGCCAATCAAAACATAGATCCACCCACAGTACGGCCCTCAGCAACCGGATTCTCTGTCCTCTGGAGCCCATAAAAAGAAGCCACAGGCAGCGACCCATTGCACTTGAGTATTCTGACTCAAGGAGCCCAATGTTCTCTTACAGTGTGTCTAATCTGCAGACACAAACCACGAGTGTGCGTGGTGCCTCAGACAAAAGCACTATACACAACCGTTGAGGAGCCCGATGTATACACAAAAGACTGAAACTGGGGCTACAGAGGTGGATTAACAGTTAAGATGTTTGGCTACGAAGCCAAAGGACCCAGATTTGATTCCCCAGGACCCATGTAAGCCAGATGTACAAGGTGGCGCATGCGTCTGGAGTTCATTTTACAGTGGCTGGAGGCCCTGGTGTGCCTATTCTCTCTCTTCCTCCCTCCCTCCCTCCCTCCCTCTCAAATAAATAAAATAAAATAATTTAAAATAAAACTAAAACTGGTAAGGGTTGAGTCTGCCTTGCCCAAAGCAAGTGATAGAAACTTAATCCCAAACTGAAGAGTTTTGGGAGATGAAGTCTAATTAGAGGTGTGGCTGTCATTAAAAAGCCCGAAGCTACGAGGAGTTGTAATTTTTGACTCCCCTATGAGCTTTCTTTGTTTTCTTAACTTTCTGGTATCTACCCAGAAGACACAGAGGAACTGTGGGAGATGAGTAACTAGGAAAACTTGCCCCAGACACTGCTTGGGGTGAAGAAGGAGTCCAAAGTACAACTGGGCAGTGCAGATCACCTCTTGGGTGTAGCTAATAAGGGAGACAGAGGACTCTGTTGGCAGGGGTTGGTGATTATGAACAAAGAGGGACGCGGATGAGGAAGGAGAACACGCGGTGTGCATTTCTTCTGGACAGCCCCGGCACTGGAGGGCATTCAAGGAGGATTGTACAGCGACGAACCTGATCTAGTCACACTGCCTCCTCACCACAGTGGCCCCAGTTCAGACGTACAGAGGAGCGGTTTTCCTGAAGTTCTGACATCTGGGCAGACTAGGAGCAAATGACAGGCACGTGGCACTCTGCTCCTGGGGCTCAGAGGGGGAACACGGGCCAACGAGACACGGTTGCTTTTCCTGTACAAAAGAAGAGTGGCTAATCCAGATGAAATTCAGTGAGTGATGGTTTTGTCTTCCATTTCACTAAACATTTGTGCTTCACTTCATGATACAGCACAAAATTTGACACTACTTAAATATTTCCAAAGATGAAGAAATAAATCCACATATGTATGAAAGATGGTGCTAAACCAGAGTGAAAGTCTTAGGGGTAGCTGCCAACGAGCCGCTATGGAAAACATATATTCTTATCTTCATAGTATTACTTAAAATAAGAAAGGAAAGTACTCGGGCTGGAGAGATGGCTTAGTGGTCAAGCGCTTGCCTGTGAAGCCTACAGACTCCAGTTCAAGGCTTGATTCCCCAGGACCCACGTTAGCCAGATGCACAAGGGGGTGCACGTGTCTGGAGTTCATTTGCAGTGGCTGGAGACCCTGGTGCACCCATTCTCTCCCTCCCTCCCTCTCTCCCTCTCTCTCTCTGCCTGTTTCTCTCTCTGTTGTGCTCAAATAAATAAATAAAAATGAACAAAAAAAAAAAAAAGGAAAATACTGCCAAGTACCTGGTAAAAGAAATGGCAAAATAAACAGCTCCTCTCTCTTTGCATCTTGACAACACAAATCAGAAAAGCAAAACATAGAAGACTCTATTTTCCCTTTATTTTTTTGGGGTTTTCGAGGTAGGGTCTCACTCTGGTCCAGGCTGACCTGGAATTAACTCTGTAGTCTCAGGGTGGCCTTGAACTCATAGCCATCCTCCTCCCTCTGCCTCCCGAGTGCTGGGATTAAAGGCGTGCACTACCACGCCCGGCTTTCTATTTTCCCTTTATATTCAACCCCTACCTCTATTTCTTTTCTTTAAAATGTTCATCGTGCAAAAGGCTATATTTATAGACCTGGACAAGCCTAAAGACAATATTCATGAAATTCTCAAAACTCATAATATATGCTATAAACCTCCAAAGTGTTCTCTGGCTTCTTGGATTAGTATTTTTGTGTGTTACAAGAACACTTAAATAGAGAGTAGTCTATTAGCAAAATATTGGTTATAGTTCAACCATCATAGCCCCTAACCTGTAGAATAGATCTTATGCTTTTTCTGTAACTCAAACTTTTTAAAAGCCATGGTAAGAACTGTTCCCAGAATTCTTCCCACCTATCTACAGTGTACAGCCAATGGAAACAGCCGCACTGGGGCGTCCACGTACATAGTGAATGAGAGCACAGGGGCTGGCCTAAACACAGTCAACACACTGCCCTCCGGTCTCACAAAATGCCAGCCCAGAGTGGGGATGAGCACTGTCTGTCTGCCCTGCCTTTTGGGGTCCTGCAGCCCTCTATTCTCAGAAAGCTCCTTCCAAGGAAAGGGAACCCCACAGGCAGTGCCAAACCCGGGATATCAGCCCGTCCCGAGGGAGGCAGCGCCAACTGCCACGGCATGTGGGAGAGTCAGGCAGTTCAGACCCGACTGTCCTGTAAACATGAAGAAGTGGCTAGTTCTCTCTGACACACGGCTTTAGGTGATATGCCCTAAACGACCAAAGGTAACATCTACAGAAGTGTCTACGGTACTATTCATGAGACTCATCGTGATAGCAAGTGCACTGTGAGTATGAGATAATACAAAGGAAAAACATAAGAACACATATTACTACCAGTCACCGCCATCTGTTGAATTACTATGTAGTAACGTAATTAATATTGAGTCCTGAGACATTAAGAAAGGTAGGGTTATTACCATTAACTCATAGAAAATAATATGTGAAATAACTTTTGAAGGAAAAGCAAAAACAATATGCTAACACGAACTGCCTGTTACGTGCATGTGAGGGGCTGGGTATATGTACAGTATACTAAAGAGCTACCAGGAACGAAGAATAAAGTTGTCTATCAGCACTTTAACGAGTACCACGGCCTGAATGTTTTCTCTTCCAGCACACACTATAGCATTGTAGTCATCTGCAGAGGACACACACATCAAAGGGGCGAGAGACAAGACTGGGGCTGGCTGACCTGGAGTAGGATTTGGGGGCTGTCTGGTGTAGGACACGTTGAAGGCAGGCTCTTCGATGAGTGCCGGGGGGTACATGCGCCTGCGGATGAAGAAGCCGGCTCCGCAGCAGAGCAGCACGCCCATCATCAGCAGGAACCTGCGGAGAGTGAGGCCGTGAGCCAGGCACGAGCCACCGCCCACGGCGCGGCTGAGGCCTCGACTCGTCCCGCAGGAGCAAGACACGAGGCCACGCGCACAAACGGTATAATTTTATTCTTCTTTATTGTTGAATGAAACTCAATTAGGTTATGTATGAACCGTATTTCCTTGATTCATTGATCTGTTGATGGACACTTAGGCTGACTTCACAACTTAGCTACTGTGCATAATGCTGTGATACATATGGACGTGGAGGTATTCCTGTGGTATGTTGACTTTAGAGTGCTTCTAGGCGTATACTCAGAAATGTGATGGCTGCGTCAAATTGTGGTTCTATTATTAGTTGTTTGAGAAACCATCATACTTACTAGACTTTATTTCCACAAGCAGTGTACTGGATTCCTTTTCCCTGCATCCTAGCCAGCGTTTTTTCTTTATGATAGGATAGTTTCTATTTACAATTGCCTGATAAGGATGTTGACCATTTTTTTCATGTTTATTGGCTATTTTTCCTGCATGTTTTTACTCCATTTATTGGTCAGGCTGTACTCAGTATTTATAGTTGTTTGCATATTTTAGATGCTTCACTTATTTGTTTTTATTGTTGTGCAAAACCCTTTTTATTTCATGCACCACTATTTGTAATCTTGCTATCATTTCCTGAGCTCCTACAGATCTTTTCCAGTTTTTACATATTTCAAGACCTTAAAGTATTTTACCTGTATTTTCCTCTAACAGTTTCAACAATTTCAAGTCTTAAATTAAGGGGTTTGATCTATTTTGACTAGATTTTTGTACAGGCTGAAAGATAGGAATATGTTTTCTTTTATTCTTGTGTGACTTCCCAGTTTGCCCAGCATCAGTTGCTGAATATTTTCTCCAGTATGTTTTGGCATCTATGTCAAAAGTCAGGTGGCTATGGCATGTGGGCTAAACACTGGTCCTCTGGCCTATGCTAGTGATCTACATGTCTGTTTTCATGTCAGCTGCACGCTGTTTTTGTCACAAAAGCTCCTGTTTTAACTTGAAATCAGGTGCTGTGATTCCTCTGGCATGCTCTTTCTGCTTAGGGCTGCTCTGCTATTCAGGGTCTGCTGTGCGCTTACTCACAAATGCTAGAGTTGGTTTTTCTATTTCTGTTAAAAATGTCACTGGAATTTTTGTTGTTGTTGTTTTTACTTTTATTTATTTACTTGAGAGCAACAGAGAGAGAAAAAGGCAGAGAGAGAGAGAGAGAGAGAATGGGCGCGCCAGGGCTTCTAGCCACTGCAAACGAACTCCAGACGCATGCGCCCTCTCGTCCATCTGGCTAACGTAGGTCCTGGGGAATCGAGCCCTGAGCCGGAGTCCTTGGAGTTCACAGGCAAGCGCTTAACCGCTAAGCCATCTCTTCAGCCCAAAAATGTCACTGGAATTCTAATGGAGATCATATTGAATATGTGGATCCCTGTCTGGAAATGTAGCCATTTTCACTGTGTTAAAGCTGCTTATCCATGTGGCTGGAGAGATGGCTTAGTGGTTAAGGTATGTGCCTGCAAAGCCAAAAGATCCCGGTTTGATTCTCCAGGACCCACGTAAGCCAGATGCACAAGGGGGCGCATGCATCTGGAGTTCGTTTGCAGTGGCTGGAGGTCCTGGTGTGCCCATCCCCCCCCCACCGTGTCTCCCTCTCTCTCTCTCTCTCTTTCTCTCAAATAAATAAAATAAAATATGTTTTTTTTTTTTAATGGCTTATCCAATTTCTTTGGTGTCTTAGGATTTTCAGTGTTGAAGCCATTCAATTCCTTGGTTGGGTTTATTCTGAGGTGTATTTTTTAAGTTACTGAAATGAGTTTTCCTAATGCCATTCCTGGCATGAAACAAGATCATATCAGCTACACCCCTTGCTGAATTGGGGGGGGGGGCAACCTAGGGGCATCTCTGAGGACTGGGGCCCACACAAACCTCTCTAAGGGAAGGTCTGCAACCTTGTCTTCTGTCACAGTGCAATCTGATAGACTTCATTTGGCTCTCCAAGAGCCTCTGAGCAGTGGAGGGAAGGTCGAGGAAGATGCAGGTGCTGGTCTGGAGAGCTAAGGTATGGCAGCAGGACCCTGATCAGCAGTCAAGTTTTGATTCTCTCTCACCAGTTCACAAACTGGCTAAGCAGCTGCCACAGGGACCCACTGTTGTTCCGCCACCTTTTCACAGGCCTACCTTCCCCAGTCAGAGCCTGCGGAAATGAGCACGAGCTTTCTGCAAACTCTGAGCGTGAAGGCACGGCAAGCATTCCTGCTTTCTCAGTCCAGTCTTTACTAGTGGCCATCGTTCAAGGAGAAGTAACTTGTCAGTACTGAGGTTGTGAGAAGACTGACAGAGGGCGCAGTTCTTGGGGCCTAAGGGAGATGGGCACTTGGTATGAGATTGTAACCTACCAAAAATACCACAGCCTCTGGATGGAGAGGGCCCGCACACAGCACCGGGAGCCACAGCAGTCCTCATAGGAGCGGCATCTGTGGGACAAAGAGCACACAGGTGGTCACAGCTCTGGGCAGTTCAGCAGCGGCGGCTAGACGTGTCACGTGGCCCTAGCCAGGTTTCCAAACAAGCATTCTTAGGTGGAAAAGTCATAATGGATTGCTTCCAGGGAGGCTTCGGGACCAGAGAAGGCATCAAGCCTGCCAGGTCCCACACCTGGAAAGTGCTCTGTGAAGCAGAGACGACCGGGGCGGCCTGGAATGGGAGAAGTGGGGCCGCCCCTGCACACCTCACCCATGAAAAGAGGTGACGAGCAAACTCGTGAGAGGGCTCAGGCCTCGTCCTACCGTTCACTTGGCCACGTGGCTGCTGGCAAGTGACTAACTTCCTTTTCTTCCTTAGCAAATTGCACAGAATGACAGGGACCCTTCCAAAGCTCATGCAAACACTGTTTTCCTATAAACGGCTGGAAAAGATTATGACTGCGCATCCGGCCTCCTTCCCCAAGGACTCCGCCTTGCCAGAGGCTTCATGGTTCCTGACATAAGACACGCTCAGGGATTATCCTCCCGACGAAGAGCCACTGAGGCAGCGCCGGCTGAGGACAGGGCCCGGTGCAGGCACCTGATGACGCACTCAGAACCTTCCATGTTCCTCCCCTTCCTCAACCTTTTCTCTTTATCACCAACAGTGAAAAGGCTACGAAAGTGCGCCCATTTTATTCTGCAGATGGCATTACAGACAGGCCTTCACTAGAGCCATCAGCCCGTGCAGAAAGGGGGAGGGTGCTGCTTCTCAAAGTATGAAATGATCACATGACCGCCACCTAGGCCCAGTGAGCATGTATACTACCAACCTGACAAGACCCAGAGTTGCCTGTAAAGGACTACTTAGGTGAGCTTAGTCTCTGGGCGTGTCTGTGAGGGGTTCTCTTGACCAGGTTAGCTATGGGCAGCACCGTTTCCTGGGTCACGGTCCTGGACCGAACAGAAAGGAGAAGGGCAGCTGGGCAGCAGCATTCATTGCTGTTTCCTCACTGCGGGTTGAATGTGATCACGAGACTCAAGCTGCCACCGCCATGCCTTCTGCGCCATGATGAACTGTCACCTCCGGCTCGGAGCCCAAACAAACCTTTCCTCCCTTACACCAGTCTGTGTCAGGGACAGATAACTGATACGTTTTCTGACATTTTGTTCTTTAATAAAAGTGTCTGTGAAGCCGGGCGTGGTGGCGCACGCCTTTAATCCCAGCACTCGGGAGGCAGAGGTAGGTGGATCACCGTGAGTTCGAGGCCACCCTGAGACTCCATAGTGAATTCCAGGTCAGCCTGGGCTAGAGTGAGACCCTAGCTCAAAAAAACCAAAAAAATAAATAAATAAATAAATAAATAAATAAATAAAATAAAATAAAATAAAATAAAAGTGTCTGTGGAAAAAACAGGAATCAATCTAGGAAATAGGGCAGTGAGTGTGCGGACTCAGGTTGGCTTTGTGTAAACAAATGTGTGCAAAATAAATTCCTAGAATGTATCAGACAACAATAGAAGATGGTGAGGACCAAAGCCGGAAGACAGCAGATGAAACGGAGCTCAAAAGCTGTCGCTTGTGGTTATACAGGTTCCATATTCATGCAAACATATAATGTGCCTCAAGTACATTCCTCCAACTCCCATGATACCCCCCCCCATGCCCCTGTGTCCCAAGACAGTTTGCTTCTATGGCATCTTTACATACATGGCTTAAAGTATCTATCAAGTCTAGGACTCACAGATGAGACAGAAGTCTGACATATTTGTCTTTCTGCAACTAATTTAGTTTACTTCATATAGTTTTCTCCACTTGGATCTCTTTTCCTGCAAACAACATAACTGCAGTCCTCTCTGTGATAGAACAATTTCCCTGTGTATATAAAACACATTTCCTCTGTGGATGGACACCTAGGTTGTTTCCCTAACGTAGCTACTGTGAATAGTGCTACAATAAACACTGGTGTGGAAGTGCCTCTGTGGCAAGTTGACCTGGAGTCGTTTTGGTAAATACTGAGTGACATAACTGGGTCATGAGGTTGGCTTATGTGTGAGTGAGGGTTCTCTAGAGGTACACAATGGACAGCATGAATGTATATTATACAGTAGGTAATTACAAAGGGATTTATTAGCCTAGCCTACCTGATACAGATTGGGTGGTCCAACAATGGCTTTTTTCAGCTACTGTGGAAACCAATGCAGAGGTTCCTCAAAAACTAAAAATAAAGCTGGGTGTGGTGGTGCAGGTCTTTAATCCCAGCATTTAGCAGGCAGAGGTAGGAGGTCACTGTGAGTTTGAGGCCATCCTGAGACTACATAGTAAATTCCAGGTCAGCCTGGACTAGCGTGACTACCTCGGAAAATAAATAAATTAACTAACTAACTAACTAACTAAAAATAAGATTGTGATGGTCAATCTCTATTGTCAATTTGATCTGGTCAGGAATCAAGTAAGACACACGTCTGTAGGACAGATCTATGAGGACATTTCCAGGAAGGACTAACTGGAAAGAGAAGACTGCCCCCAAATAGGCAACTCTTCTGGTGAAAGCCTGTCTATAAAGAGTTCCCATGAAAAAGTGGCCCCTTTGCCCCACACTGGTGACTGTGCCTACCCTGTGGGACCATCCTTCACAGCCATGGGAGCCAGCGTCTTCAGACTTCTAATGTGGACTGAAGACCACTTAATCTCCAGGCATCCTCTAGGCGTCAGTGGCTACTGGCTTCTCTCCAGCCTGGAACCAGCAGCACATCAGCCCAAATCCTCACCAGCATCTGTTGTTACTTCTCTATGACTGCCATTCTGACTGGGGTGGGATGAACTCTCAAGGCTTTTAGATGTGACCTGGCGCTTCTCTCTTGCAACTTCTTTTCACTAGTGTTGGCAAGTTTGAGTCATGGTTCTACTGACTAAATTGTTTATGCCTTCAGCCTGAAGTTTCTCTCCTTCTTCTATCCCCATGATTTGTAAATTTGATCTTTTAATGATGTCACAGGCCACTGTCTTTGTCCCACTTGATGTATCTCTTCTTTCCTGGCCCTGCTTTTATAAGCTGCTATGGAAATGGAAAAGACCGTGGCCATAGGGAAATGCCATTCTGGATGATGGATGACAGCAAAAAAGGCACCAAAATAAAAGGGACTAGCTGGAAAGAAGGGGTTCAGTGGAAGAGGAAGAAGGAGGGAGGGACAAAAGAAGGTGATGGGAGGGGATTGTGATTAAAATATAGTATGGACTTGTATGAAAACTGCCAATAAAAATAATTGTTTGGCTGGAGAGATGGCTTAGCAGTTAAGGCGCTTGCCTGTGAAGCCTACAGACCCATGTTTTACTCTCCAGATCCCACGTTAGCCAGATGCACAAAGGTGAGGCAAGCACAAGGTAGCACATGCCCACTAGGTGGCGCAAGCATCTGGAGTTTGATTGCAGCGCCAAGCCAATTCTCCATCTCTCCTCTCTCTGTCTCTCTCTCACTCTCTAAAATTAACATTTTCTGAAGCCTACTTCCCTCATGCACATATGTGTATGCCCATGCATTATTCTGTGCTAGGCTACAGCATGAAGTTGATTTCTTCTCAGCTGCTGTTGGGAGATCTCCAAAGCAAAAAAAAAAAAAAAAGATATGCTGAGGGCTCTGTTGTTCTGTTGTGTTCAAAACTGGTTTCTTTCATTCCTTTGGGAGGTTCTCAAGGTCCTCAAGTACAAGTTTAAAACTGGAATGTCATGTTCTACTGTCAGTAGTGCTGGGCTAAAATCTTTCTGAGGGCTGGAGAGATGGCTTAGCAGTTAAGCACTTGCCTGTGAAGCCTAAACCCCGATTCAAGGCTCGATTCCCCAGGACCCACATTAGCCATATGCACAAGTTGGCACATGTGTCTGGAGTTCTTTTGCAGTGGCTGGAGGCCCTGGGGCGCCCATCCTCTCTCTCTCTCTCTATCTGCCTCTTTTTCTCTCTCTCTCTCGGTCACTCTCAAATAAATAAGTAAAAATGAACAAAAAATAAAACAAAATAAAATAAAAAATCTTTCTGATCTCCCATACCTTGTTTGAGTAATACAGTGCTTATCAAACAGCCACTGCCACTTTCATTCTTAATTCTACTATTTAACGTCCTGCAAAAGTAACTTCTAGAAGGTACTGCTCCCATCTTACATGGGAGCATGCCCGGGAGGCCTGTGAAGAGTCTCTGCTGGCCTCACTGACAGAGGCATGGTGGCTGAGGAGGAATGAGGCAGGAACCGTGCAAAGACAGGGCCACTTCTCTCCCGTTCCCGCACCACCTTTTCCACATGAAGTTTCCTGCGTCCCCTTCTCTGGGTTTTATCCCAACTACAACGAGAGCTGATCCTGTCTTGAGAATCGTGTACAGGTGGCACGCAGTAGAAGCAGAAGGAAGATCCCATTCTGGTGTCACCATTCTGATGGAATCCACCCAATGCAGCAATAAATTTAGTGGTTGGAAGCATCTTTCCAAGAGCTAAATTTACTGAAACATTTCACTTCCAGATTTGTCCTTACAAGGAAGCGCTTGTGACTTGAAGTCTGAGCCCCACTGGCCTGCACAGTAACAACAGGAAAAACACACTGAGGGCAAAGTCCAACTCACAGAAGGCTCAGCATGGTCAGAGGGCGAATTACTTTGAAAGAAGAAGCCCCGAGGGACAGAGCCATCCCAAGCTGCCAGGAGAACTTGGCAGAGTTGTCCGTGTGGTAATGGTTTTTCAGGCATGGAAACTGAAGACAGAGGGGTCCTGGCGCATTTCACCAGAGCTGCTGAAACCAGGCGAGAGTGGCCAGGGTGGAAGTCCTCAAGAAGTCCTAAGGGGCCACTGCGGGAAGCTGTGAGGGTGGGGAACCCTAAGTAGCAACAGCTGCGATGGAGACGCCAGGACCTTGGAGGTACCAGGGCCGTGGAACGTCCACCAAAGAAAGCTGCAGACTGGACGCAGCCGTGTGCGCTACACGCAACAGAGCTGGAGGGGGGGGCGCCCGGGCGCACTGGGGCCCACGTGACCTCCCTACATGACCCAGCCTCAGCATGAAGCTGCAGAACCAGGCATTGGCCATGCTGGGTTCCTGTCTTCTTTTGGTCCAATCTATCCTTGCTATACCCCGTCCATCCCTTTTGGAACAGGAACATTTACTGTGTGCCTTTCTGCGTTGGAAGTGTGTAACCTGTGTTTTGATTTTGCAGGGCTCAAAGTCAAGAGACTGCCTTGAGTCGCAGATGAGACTTTGAACTCTTGACTTATGAATGGAGTTTCAATTCTTAGAGACCATGGGGACTTGGGGAAGTTGAACTGAATGCATTTTGCATCATGAGATGGCTCTAGAGCCAATGGGGGCCAGGGGCTTGAATGTACAATGTTCCCCCTAAGTGTTTGAACATTTGACCTCCTGCTGGAAGGTTGAAGAGCCTTTAGCAAGTGGAACCTTGCTGGAGAAAGTGGGTCGCTGGGGCGGGCCTTGAGGTTTCATAGCCCACCTCTATTTTCTTCCACTCTTTGTTTCCTGTTGCTGCTACCACACCTTTCCTGGCATGATGAAACTTCCCTTCAAAACTGCAAACCAGGGGCTGGAGACATGGCTGCACAATTACAGCACTTGCCTGGGAAGCCTAAGGACCCAGGTTTGATTCCCCAGTACCCACGTAAGCCACATGCACACGGTGACACATGCGTCTGGAGTTTGTTGCAGTGGCTAGAGGTCCTGGTGTGCCTACTATCTCCCTCTCTCTCCTACTCTCTCGCTCGCTCTCAAATAAATATTTGTTTTAAAAAACACAGCACTTAGCAGGTAGAGGTAGGAAGTTTGAGGCCATCCTATAACTACAGGGTTTGTTCCAGGTCAGTCTGGGCTGTAGTGAGATCTTACCTTGAAAAACAAAGCAAAACCTACCAATGAAATTAAACCCTTCCGAAAATTGCTTCTGGTCAGGTAATTGTTCAGAGCAATAAGGAAGTAATCGGCACAGTAACTATTACCTGCATTTATTCATATATTTAAGCACAGATTTTTAAACACACACACACACACACTCACTCACTCACCTTTCCGTTGGAGAGCACCCCTATCAGAGAGCATTGTGACTGCAGTGGATGGACAGTTCCTAACTCAAATTCTCCCTAAGTGCCAGATTCAACATCTGCATACTCAAGCAGACATCAGCTACAAGCACACGCCGTCAAGTGATTACTTAGTACAGAGTGTCCTTTATACTCCCTTCTTCAACTGGACGTCCATTCATTCTCAGGCATCCTCCAGGTTCTGGCCTGGCTCCCAGTACGGTACTGGCAAGTGCTAGCCACTTAAAGGAACACACAATTACCCATGGGGTAACTCTCTCCCCATGTTTCCCTTCATTGCTCTCAGTCAATGAAACTGCTGGCGAACTGGGGCCTGAAGCACATACCTGCTGACATTTCCAATAGCTGCAATTATAAACAAAATGTTAACTGTGACTTTGAGCTTCGTTAAAAGTAGTAAACATCACCAGATGGATTAGCACACTCAATAAGCCCATCACCTGACACGATCCTAGTGCTATCCAAAGGACGTGAGCAAGACTAAACGGGATGCAGAACCAACTAGCACTGTGACGACAGAGTCACATGTCCCTTCTTGCTCCACTGTGCACCACGTGCACACATTCTAGACTGGCCGTGGAGAAGAACAGCACTCTGAAGCAAACGCCCCAGCAGCATTTTCTGGAACTCTGAATACACGATGTTCCCAAAGAGCATCAAGAACACGCACTTCAGTGGAGATGGACCCTGAAGCAGCCTTCTGATTCCAAGTGTCCACACCATGGCCTAGGATCCAAGCACAGGCTCAGGATGAGGTCAGAGCATGGGGCCATTCCCTCTGAGCAGGGTTAGCTTAGAATTCAGCATTCTATAAAGATAGAACCGGGGTGTCTAGCCTCTCTCCTGATGATGATGAGCAATGCAAAATGTGACAGGAAGCGAATGACTGGGTGAGTATGGGCCACAAGTCAGAAACTGTGTTAGTGAGGGGGAATTAGTCAGGTAGCTTTATTATTAGGTAGCCAGTCAGGAGAGAGGGCCCAAAGAGGGAGGCCCTCCCAGTGCCTGCTTCAGCAGGACCAGCCTTCAGTGTCTGGTCCAATCTCATCCAATCAGCTCTCTCACCCCCTACTCAGATGTGCTGATCTCTTCCTGAGCAAGCCCCTTGAGCCTCGACCAATCTCTCACAGACTCACCTGCATGTGAAGGCAAGGCCCACCACAATAAGATTATAAATAGCAGGCCTCTTTTGACTGTTCATCTCTCCTGAACCTCCAGATCCCTGGTCTGGGAAGCCCCCTCTTATCTCAGCCGGGGGGGAGAGAGGAACTTCTATTCCCATGTGGGCTCTCTACCTCCTGCCTTTCACATGGCAGAGCCTCTGTACTTTTTTCTCTTCTCTTAATTTGATAAAGTTTCTTTAAGTGTTACCCTTTGGCCTATGGATTTTAATTTTTTTTTAATTCATAAGACAAGAGTCTAGGGGCACACTCTTCTGTTCCTGTTGTCCACCTGATGTTGGCCAGGGGGTGATGTCCACCCTCTGCTCATGCCATCATTTTCCCCTGACATCACGGAGCATCCCCTCGAGCCTGTAAGCCAAAATAAACCTTTTTTCCCACAAAAAGGGAATCCAGGGTACCCTAAATATATTGGTGAGTTGGCATCTTGGCAAGGAACCCCCAACTCCCATTACACTAGCAGCAGTTAAATGAAAATATAACGGGATGGTCCTTTTGAGGGTTTTTAGAGACTAAGAAATGATTATGCATGTGCCATTCTGAGCACTGTGCAGGAGGGAAGAGGGTCTGAGAGACCCTGCTCATTCATCCTTATCCTTTGAGCCACATAACGCTTGTGAATAAGTAGAACAGGGCTGCTTATAAAGTCATGTTTCGGTGTTAATAAAGCCACAAAATACTGATGCCTTATTAAAGAGCTAGATGTTGATATGAAGTGATTTCCATGTGGCTATTGTGGTGGACTGAATGTTCTTGCCCTCCCCCCATCTTCTAGGAGATTCCCTAGTGGGACATGGGTTTGGCAGGTGGTCAGATTATGTGGGTGTGGATGGGGATTAACGCCTTTAAAGCACAAAGCAGGAAAAGGTTGCATGTCTCGGGCTCTCCAGAGGGAAGGGGTCTGCAAACCATGCGGACTGTTCTCACCACACACAGGGTCTGCTGCACCTGGATCGTAGGCTTGCAGCCTCTGGTGTCCTGAGAAATAAACGTTTGTTCTTTAAACCACCCACTCTGGGTACCGTTGCTATAGCAACCCAACCCCAGACAGGTGTTACGTGGTAAACTAGTTTAACTGATATGAAGGAAATTTCCTCTCCTCTGGTGGAGCAAGTCCAAGATGAGTAAATGCTCAGGATACAGGTCTAGAAGGAGCAGTTCTGGCAGAGGTAAACTACCACTACTGCTCAGGAGGGGGCGCTAAATCACAGGGCGTGGCTAAAACAAGCTGGGGAATTTGGAATGCTGTGACGCATGTGGTTTGTATATGATGTCCTTGTGCCATGGGCCGGTGTACAAGTCTGAGGACAACCTCGGGCTGCCTGTCCCAGCCTTCCATTTTGCTTCAGACAGGACCCCCTGCTGTTTGGTTTCCCTGCTCTGTGCACCCCAGCCTAGCGGGCCTGCAGGCTTCAGAATGCTCCTCGCTCTGTAGCGACTTCTCCCGTTTCTGTGGGTGCGCTGGAATTACGAGATCAGAACTGCTCCTGGCTGGGGAGCTGAACCAGCCACCAGGCTTGCCAGCAGGTGCCTCCGAGTCACTTCCCCAGCCTCTAGATTACGTTGAGTATCATTTCACTTAATATCTAATACTGAGCCAGGTATGGCGGCACATGCCTGTGTCCCCAACTACTAAGGAGTCTAGCCTCTGAGTCTACAAGCGCCAGTGCAGACTGGTCAGCATGAGACAGGTGGAAGTTAGGAAGGAGGGAGGGAGGTTAAATTTCCACAGGCCATTCTCTTTCTTTCTATATCTGCCAGGACACCTGTTTCTTTTTTCTGTGCAATATGCAGGGGGTTTTGTTTGTTTGGTTGGTTTTGTTTTTGAGGCAGGGTCTCGCTCTATCTCAGGCTGACCTGGAATTCACTATGGAGTCTCAGGGTGGCCTCGAACTCATGGTGATCCTCCTACCTCTGCCTCCCGAGTGCTGGAATTAAAGGCGTGTGCCACCATGCCCGGCTCAATATGTAGTTTTTTAGTTCCATATCCTGCCCCACTTTTACACCACCTTATCACTTTCAATTTCCACAGAGCTAGGCTCATGGCAGATGACCCGAGGCTTCTAGAGTTAGAATCAGGAAACGCACTGAGGCCCTCCAAGGTTTCCGTAAAAACTCCAAAGGCAAAGCCTTATGAGAGGGCAGGCCCAGAAGACCTGGTTCATAGCTCATCCAAAATCCTTGCAAATATGAACAGGGACAGGGGAAGAGGGGGGACAAGGAAAGGGAAGAAAGAGAGGCCTTACCAATCAACTTGTGAAGGTGGTCGCCATAGCATGTCACCCAGATTTGCATTCGAATGAAAGATAAAATGCTGGTGTTGGAGCCGGTGAGCTCCTAAGAGCTCTTCCTTCTACGGTGAGATGTTACTACTCACAATTGTATGGGTACGGCTACTTGCACCCCCCTGCTACCACTTGAGTGAGACACTATCAACTGGTTTCATAGTCCCACTGATGAAAACAAGAGTACTGTGATGGCACACGTGAGGGAGAAACCTAACCCGATTTCAACGGATCACAAACCATCTGTTTAATAATCGACTCAGGTCTCTGACCCGGGTGGCTGCTGGGACCATAAGCCTGTCTGTGGTCTCGGGCACACTTCCTTCTGAAGTGTCATCTTGGTGAGCTGCGTGCTTCCTGTGCACACAGATGTCCCAAGTGTTCCTACTTCTTCCTTCCAAAATAAGGTCATCTGTGACCACTGTGACATGTCCCCACTAGATCTGTGCAGCCCTATTCCCTTGCAAATCCATAGTGATGTGTCTGTATACCCATCCTTTCCAACATCTAGTCTATCATCCAAAAATCCACCATGCATCACCAGTTGGGCCTCCTTACAACAAGCTTTTTCTCTGGACTCTAATATAATTCCTTCTGGTCTTATTGTGGCATCATCTGGAGGATTACACCCCTAGTCTCCCCTGGAGGGAGGAAAAGTTCTCTCTATCTGAATGAGGTGGCAGTAGAACCTGGCTTCAGAACCCTTTCCATGGGGTCACAACTCAAGTACAGAGGTGGTCAGGGAAGACTTTGCAGTTCAAGTGGTGTAGCTCTTCATCGAGCACTTTGGGGCGCTCTGGTTCTCAGCACCAGCAACCTGAAAAAATACCCATGCCTCTAGATTTGGAAGTGACCAAGTCTGGGCACAGGAGTTTGAACACATGACATCTTCACTTTGATCAAGGAAGCAGACATTCTGAACATCTGTGTGAACTTAACATTGTGGATTTTAAAAATCATCACTTTTCTACAAACACAGGGTTTTAGACCTTTTGTCTGTCTTGTATATTTGAGACAAAAAAAAAAAAAACCCTCACAGATTGAAGATAACTGGATGGAATTTTTTTTCTTTTCTGTTTTTTTAAAATATTCTTTAAAATTTATTTACTTGAGTGGGGGAGAGAGAGAGAGAGGCAGATAGAGCAGGAGCATGGGCGCGCCAGGTCCCCCAGCAACTGCAAACTCCAGACGCATGTGTCACCTTGTGCATCTGGCTTACACGGGTCCTGGGGAGTCGAACCTCAGCCCTTTGGCTTTGCAGGCAAGTGCCTTAACTGCTAAACTATCCATCCTGGAATTTTTTTCTATCAACCTCAGTCCATTAACAGGTCGGGCTCTTCCTTCCTGACCTGACATGGTTTCCCACAGTTGGGAGTACTTGCTGTTGAGACACAGGCATGCTGTGATGATTCTTGAACTCGGATCTATCTGGTCCACATGTCCCAGAGTAAAGCCAAATGCTGTGGCTTCAAGGAGAGGCAATGTGGCTGCCTGTGGCCCTTCCTCTGGAGACAGCAGTTGATTGGCTATTGTTACCTACCAGAACTCTTTTTGTTTAATTACAATCAATGTTCTACTTAAAGATATGAAATTAATAAGAAGGAAAAAATTATATATATATGTATGTATGTATATATATATGTATGTGTATATATATATATATATATATGGTCATCAGTCTACAGTTGTTCAATTTTGCTTTTCTCATTCTAAGAATTTTTTTGTTGTTTTTTTTTTTTCAGAGAATGGCAGGTAGCTGGTAATACTTAAATCATGTGTCCACATGCCTCACTCATAGGTTAAGTTTGAACATTTTCCCAGTTGAACTGCATAGACTTGTTTTAAACTTTCTTTCTTCTTTGTTTTTGTTTTTGTTTTATTGAGACAGGGTCTCACTCCAGCTCAGGATGACCTGGAACTCACTCTGTAGCTCCAGGCTGGCCTCAAACTCATACTGGTCCTACCACCTCAGCCTCCTAAGTGCTGGGATTAAAGGCGTGTGCCAACATGCTTGGCTTGTTTTAAACATTTTAAATACCTGAAATGAATTACAGAATTTCCTAAGAGTAGAGGTATTGTAGTTAATGATTAAACAGTGTGGTCAGGTGAAATGCAAAATTAATAATAAAACTGCAATCCAAAACAAGAAAAATAATTTTTCTTAACAACGTGTCTAGCCATTCTGTAGAGATGTATCATTTCCAAGTCCCAATGGAAGGAATGGATTAATTTACCAATTTTGTTTCTACTGTGTGCCTGTAAGCTTCCTTTCATCAGAGCAGAAGCACATCTGCAGAATGTCGTATTGAGCAACAGAACTAAAGTCGATTGTTACAGGCTCTTAAACTCTGTGTATTGAATGGCTGCATCTTAATTATTTTTACAGATCATTGGTCCAATAACAAAAATAGAGAACAGCATGTGGACATTTATTTCATTCAATGTTCAGCGATAAATGGGTTAGCCATTCTTCCCTCCATTTCTGCAGGCAAGTCCTTGTTTATCGTGAAATCTGATGGAAACTCAAGTGCCCCTTTTTCCAGGCTGCTGCATGAAGAGGATGCTGAGGGCCGACACTACACAGCACACTGCGACATGAGGACGCCTTCGCTCACCAGTTCAGGAACACTTCCAGAACATCCCCAACAGTCCCGTTTTACTTCTGTCCAGGATGCTGGGTGCCAGATACGGGATATAAGCCCACGTACATGAGCAGCATGATTACGGTCAACTGACTCCGAGAACTGAAGACGGCAGACACAGTGAGGTCAGGTAGTGCCGCAGCCACATCATCCTTCCGGGCCCACCTAGAGCTCTTTCCTTAAAAAGTATTTTTATAGCCGGGTGTGGTAGCACGTGCCTTTAATCCCAGCACTTGGGAGGCAGAAGTAGGATCACTATGAGTTCCAGGCCATCCTGAAACTACAGCCTGGACTAGAGCAAAACCCTACCTCAAAAAAAAATTACTGCCAGGCATGGTGGTGCACAGTTTTAATCCCAGCATTTGGGAGGCAGAGGTAGGTGGATCACCACGAGTTAGTTCAAGGCCACCCTGAGATTGCATAATGAATTCCAGGTCAGCCTGGGCTAGAGTGAGACCCTACCTCGAAAAAAAAAAAAAAATTATTTATTTGCAAACAGAAAGAGAGAGAGAGAGAGAGAGAGAGAGAGAAAAGAGAAGCAGTCAGAGAGAATAGATGTGCCAAAGCCTCCAGCCACTGCAAATGAACTTCAGATGCATGTGCCACTTTGTGGATGCTGGGGAATTGAAACTGGGATGTTAGGCTTTGCAGGCAAGTGCCTTAACCACTGAGCCATCTCCCCAGCCCCCTTACCAGAACTCTTAAATCTAATCTAAATCTTGTCATGTCTGAACTCCCTCGTGGGCTGCAAATGCTGGATATTCTACAAGAATCCGTATTTATCACACATAAAAGTGGCCTTCACCACGTTCACTCTTCTGAACCCCTCGCTGAGCATGTTTTCTTCATGATCTTCCTCTGAGTTGCTTGACTCCTGTTATTCCCATACCAGTGGTAGATAGCACTTTCCAAGCACACCGCCCTCTAGATCCTCAGGCCCATCTCCACTGGAAGAACTAGCCTCTCCACATTTGGCCCTAAATATAACCATAACCTTTTTCCTTGCACACCCCAGACCCTTTCTGAACTCCAGGCTGGCTATCCTCCCTTGCTCTGTACACAAAAAGTCTCCACTCCTCAGGCCACTTACGACCCTCTGGTTAAGTCTCATTCTCCTCTGTTCACCTCTCCTGCCATCTGCAAGCTCTAGACTCACTAGCTCTGGTATACTGAGTAACGTGGGCCTTTGTACTCCCATGCTGCCTCCGCTTCCTACCTATGCCCTGTAAACCTGCCCCTCACCCTTCAAAGGTCAGCGGTGAGCCGTTTCCCAACACCAGCCTCCCAAGCCCTATGTCCTCCCCCATACATAATGGCCCTCCCTTGGTGGGATTTGGTGGGATCCTTATTCAAAGAGCTCTTACTGTACACAATATCACCATGAATTGTTAAAGCCATCTGTCACCCATGAAGAGTTATCCCATTTCATCCCTCTATGTCTAGCACAAGTGCCCCCATGGTTCCTAGCGTACTGGAAGTGCTTTGTCTTAAGCAGAAGTGACACTGTTGCAGAAAGGAGACTTAACACTGATGG
Organism: Dipus sagitta; assembly: GCA_036346955.1. Classification (NCBI taxonomy): domain Eukaryota; kingdom Metazoa; phylum Chordata; class Mammalia; order Rodentia; family Dipodidae; genus Dipus; species Dipus sagitta. Next base: position 41,122,492 of record CM070784.1, read on the forward strand.
GAACAAATTACTAGTTCACACAAATTCATAGGGTCCAAAGCAAACTACGATTAAAATGTTAATACACTAACTTGGTAAGGGTGGTGGGAAAGAGGCACTCTCACACAACAAGGTTCATGACACCCTTCAGGGAAGCTAGTCTGGCAAGACTGAAAGGTGAAGTAAACATAATCTCAGATGCAGCCATTCTATTTCATCAATTCATTCTATGATAAAAATAAATCCTAGTGCGTAAAGGCACAGTATGTGGGGAGATGCTCATTAAGTTCTGAAGTATATTTTAATCCTTTCCAAACTCCTGGCACTCCGAACTGTTTAGACCCAGGAATATGCATTAACAGTATATATTACCTAGTATCACCTGCATTGATATATATATATGAAATGTCAGAGCAAATGGAATTTTGAAAAATCTATCAACAACCTCATATCCATTCAAATGAATACTGAAAAATTTTTATGAGCATTGCTTTAAATTTTAGAGGCACAGACAAGAATTAGTGAGCCTTTAAAAATAAAACACAAAAAAAAATGGTAATTAACAATGATTATAGAAAAATATGAAGAAGAATGATGGTACATCCCCACTGGTTACTTTATCAAAAAGAATTAAGTTTCTTTGTGTTGGACACAGGCAGGGCCCCGGGTTAAAGCAAGCCTAAGCTGTCTGACACGAAGGCCCCAGCCTATGGAGGGGTCACAGCAGCCTAAACCGCCAGTCACATCTCAGGGACCAGACTGGCAGGGGAGCTCCTCCCCCTATTCTTGGGGGTCTCAATGAACCAGGACCCCTGGACAAAATCTCGGACTCCGAGATCAGCAGGAAATAAGGCAACTCCCTCTCCAAGCATGGGATGCCTGCACATTCAGATCAGACTTAGGCTTTGCCCATAACCCTGTGACCTTTGCCCAGTTGCCTAGGAAACTCCTTATACAGTATCAGCCAGCACCTTTGCAAAGCCCCTCCCCCTGTACCATACACTATTACCTATGTTCTGGAATGAATGTCTCCCTATGCTAATTAGGCATCAGCAAGCATCCTTGTACATCCAATCCCCTTCGGACCCTCTTCCCACCCTCAACTGCTTATAAACCCATTTCCCTGACAATAAACCAGGCTGTTCACAGAGACTGTCTCCCGTGAGTGATTCTTTCTCTCGTGCGCTCACCACCACAGTTGCCTGGACTCCTTGGAAGACTGTGGCCAGCCCGAGGACCCAGGAACCTACAGCTTTGTATACATATTCAGAAGAATTTTACAATACCTAGTTAATGGAAAATACCAAGTTTCAAGTCACATCTGCAGAAAGATCACTTTTTTTTTTTTTCCAAGGTAGGGTTTCACTCCAGTCCTGGCTGACCTGGAATTCACTATGTAGTCTCAGGGTGGCCTCGAACTCACAGTGCATGGTGATCCTCCTACGTCTGCTTCCCTGCTCCAAGTGCTGGGATTAAAGGCATGCACCACGACGCCTGGCTCAAGAAGATCACATCTTAAGGGTCTACCTAGAACTAGAAGTTGACCTGGGAAATCTTTCCTCCTGTTACAGAGGAGAAAATGTCTCCAACTAATTCCAGGTATCTCCACTGCTCAGAGCAGAAGTTGCCTCCACCCAGCTCAGCCTCCCGTGCCTTGTCAGGTTGCTAACCAAGGCTGTGCTCAGCTGTGTCCTCACTCTGGGCAGAACAGCAGGGCTTTAGAGAAAAGGCAGGAGGAAATTACAATGAAGCAAGAACTGCTCCCTCCCCTCTACACACCCCACCTTCTCCAGAGTCCTCAGGACTGCTGTGAAGAGGCCATACGGATGGCCTCCACCATGCCTGCTCTCAGATCACAGCTATGGGGCAGATCACACCCGTGTGTCTCCAACTGATCAGATGGTCCTGTGTCTGAGCAGGATGCCGGTCTGCCCAGCACCTCTCACTACAGCAGGCGCGTAAAGTGACTCCACTGGGCACTGGCTCGGTACAACTTGTTCCTGGGATCTCAATCTGACACTTGTGAATTACTCACAGCATTAATTATTCACAGCAAACACAACCTCACAGAGAACATAAGTGAAAAGAAGCCTCACAGCCCAGCAAGGGACTTAGGAATAGGACTTGAAAATGGCTAGGCAAAATGGATAGGCAGGGCTGAAGAGATGGCTTAGCAGTTCAGGAGCCTGCCTGCAAAGCTGAAGGACCTAGGTTCGATTCCCTAGGACCCACATAAACCAGATGCATAAGGTAGCACATGTGTCTGGAGTTTGGTTGCAATGGCTGGAGGCTCTGGAGTGCCCATTCTTTCCCTCCCCCCTTCTCTTTCTCTCTATCTCTCTCTCTCTCAAAAATAAATAAAAAATATATTTTTTAAAGATGGATAGGCAAAGAGTAGCATTGAAAGGAATGGGCTCTACCAGGGGCTGGACAGGGCTAAGAGCTCCTGATGGGAAGGTCCTGATAGAACACTTTAGTTTCTCGTGTCCTATATCCCTCTGGTCTTTGACCAAAATGCTGTCCATCCGGTGTTTACTTCCATCTGTTCCCTTCAGTACCGTATGGATTCTCTCAAGTGTCAGGGGCTTGACTTCCAAGAGGCTTCTCCATTCTCTCCGTTAAAAGCATTCTGATTGAAACCAACAGCCAAGAGAAATGAGCAAGGGACATGGTGACCCAGGAGCCTATACCTCTGTCCCATCCACATGGCGACAAGGGATGTGACCTATCATGGAGAAGATCGCCGAAGATGCTGCAGTTTCCGGGTGAAAGCTACCCATCTCTTGGTGCCATTTGTTTCGCTGGTCTTAACGTTAATCCAGCATTCTAAGAGACATGGGAAATGGGTTAGGAAGGGCCTCTCTCAGAGTTACCAAGAGCATGCATGCCCCACAGCTACAGCCAAAACATAATTGGTCTGCATCTTGGTAAGAGCAAAGAGAAAGACTACCTACAGCAGGCAAGTAGTGTATAGGAGTTACTTCCAAAGTAAAGGTACTCCCTGAACAAAGGGAGCAGGGCTTTTATTCATGGAGTCCATACAGACCCACATAGGGGTTGGCACATTAGTAAGTGCACTCTGTTAGGGGTACATGCTTCCCTGAGTATGTTCAGCTGAAGATTAGGGAGCACGTGTTTAAAAGATTCAAGTAACAGGAATGTTTCTAAGCGTGCTTAGCTTGCACCAGGAAGTTTCAGCTGAAAATAGAAACAAGGAGGGCTGGAGGGATGGCTTAGCGGTTAAGTCATTTGCCTGCAAAGCCAAAGGACCCAGGTTTGGTTCCACAGAACCCACGTTAGCCAGATGCACAAGGGGGCACACGCATCTGGAGTTTGTTTGCAGTGGCTGGAGGCCCTGGTGTGCCCATTCTCTCTCTCTCTCCCTCTCTCTCTCTGGAAAATAAATAAATAAAATAAAATACATTAAAAAAAATAGAGACAAGGGCAATTTGAAGGTGCATTAACATAGACGTCTGCCCCATGAAAGTGCCTGCCTTGCTGAGTGGTAACTATGCCCTGTTTGTACCACATGGTTCCCCTGCACACTCACAGAAACCACAAGGAGCAGGTGCTGTCGCCTGATGAGGGAGGAGGTCACGGTGCTTCCTACAAGCTAGCTGGGTGTCAGAATGAGCTCCTAGACATGAAGCCTTCTGCACACTAGTCTCTGACAAAATGCCACCTTTACCTTACCTTCTGGACTACAAGGTAAAGTGCTCTTCCGGGATCCATGTCTGCAGGTTCACAGGCCATACTCCTTGGTCAGTTCCTCCCCTAATCTCATTCTTGCCTCAGGACAGTTCCTAATGTTTCCGGCTCTGCACACCAAGGGTCTGAGCTAGGGCACCATGGGTGGAAGGACAGCTCAGAAGAGAAGTCCCACAGGTCTGGAGAGGCAGCAAGAGCGCTTGCTTTTTTGAAAACACATAGTCGCTAAGAGGAGACACACACAGTCAAACCTAAGTTCAAAAAAGGTCCATCTGGGGCTGCAGAGATGGCTTCGTGGTTAAGGCACTTGCCTGCAAAGCCCATGGACCTGGATTTGATTCCCCAGGACCCACATAAACCAGATGCACAAGGTGGTGCATGCCTCTGGAGTTCATTTGCAGTGGCCAGAGGCCCATTCTTTCTCTCTCATTTTCTATCTGCCTCTTGTTCTCTGTCCCTCTCAAATAAATAAATAAAAATTTAAAAATTGCCGGGTGTGGTGGCAAATATCTTTAATCCCAGCACTCGGGAGGCAGAGGTAGGAGGATCATCATGAGTTCGAGGCCACCCTGAGAATACAGAGCGAATTCCAGGTCAGCCTGAGCTAGAGTGAGACCTTACCTCAAAAAAAAAAAAATTAAAAATTTACAAAAAGGCACATTTAAATGAATTGCTCTTTAAAAGGCAACCTATGACAAGCAACGAAGGTTGAAAGTGAAGGACAGGCAGAAAGAGCACCGAGGCTTAAAATATGTGTTGATTTTCTGTGTAGAACTCAAACAGACTTTTCCTTAGAAAATAAGACCATTGTTTGTGCATATGCAGTCTCCCAGGTTAATACTGGTAAAATAATTTTTTTGAGATAGGGTCTCACTCTAGCTCAGGCTGACCTGGAATTCACTATGTAGTCTCAGGGTGGCCTCGAACTCATGGTGATCCTCTTACCTCTGCCTCCCAAGTGCTGGGATTAAAGGCATGCACCACCACGCCTGGCTGGTAAAGTACATTTTTTAAAAAGTCTTGACAAAATAACAGAAATATAGAAATTATTCAATATAAAAAAATCAGAACATGTAAAAATAATTTTGTATGTCTAGCTAGCTCCAATGGAAGCTTTAAGTATTAAAAAATCCCCTATTTATGTAAAAACTGGAATGCTGAAATTAAATATGAAATGCAAGGACATGCAATGTTAGAAGGGATATCCAATGAGATTTCTAGTGAGACATGATAAAATTCAATTTTCAAGTATGAACAAAATCTCTAAGGTAGGTTTGCAACCTAGATATTTTCTCCCCAGTGACTCACACATGCTAAGTTATAATTATAAATAAGTGTCATTTGAAATATGCTTTCTAGAGGGGGAGAAATCAGTAAAAGCAAAAAAGTGAGGTGAGATAGAAAGACAGGGAAAATTGTGGAGACATGAGAAGTGAAGGAGTCTGGCTTAAGCCTCTCATCAGCTGAGAAGCAAGAACTTCATCACAATTAACATCTGCTGTGAAGGTTAAAAATAACATTCCTGCCAGGCGTGGTGGTGCATACCTTTAATCCCAGCACTCGGAGGCAGAGGTAGGAGGATCGCTGTGAGTTCGAGGCTACCCTGAGACTACATACTGAATTCCAGGTCAGTCTGAGCTAGAGTGAAACCCTACCTCAAAAAAAAATAAATAAGTAAATAAATAAAATAACATTCCTTTCCTACATAGATATGTTCTGTCAAAACAGCATGAACAGGCTTCAGGCCCTTGAGTAGGGCCTTATTCTTCTCCCTGGACATTTACTGGGAATCTAAAGCAAGATAAAACTATTGACGTTGTTGGCAATAATGATCGCCTACCTTCCTGCATCCTGGTGATCAGGCACATTCCTGTGATCTTAGAAATCATGTGAAGATGGTAACTCAGTCCCCAGCAAAGTGGACTATATGAACAGCTATTGGAAAGGGAATGCAGGGCAACTCTGTTCCCAGAAGCCCACATCCATGTTCTAGGATAGGCCTTACTTTTTCTTCTGAACACCTCTTTTTCTCTTAGCCCTCATGCTTAAAGACAATATCAAAATATCTTTATTGAAAGCCCAACCCTGCTTCGTACTGACTAGTCCTGAGATTCTCTGCTGCAGTGAAGCCAGGAATCTGTTTGGCCTGAGTGGAGGTCCCTCAAACCTCAGGGAAACTCTTCCAGCCACTGAGGATGAGAGTGGGCAGCTGTGACTCTGCCCCACTGCCACTGACAGAACGACGCCACCTTGAATCAACTGTCTATCTTGGAGGAATAGACACACTAGAAATGCACTGTTGGTAAATGTATATTTTAAATGGTATCAGTTATAACAAAAGTTTTTTTAATTGAATTTTTAGGTTTTTTTATGTTTGAGAGAGAAAGAACGAGGTACAGAGAGAGAGAGAGAAAGGGTGCGCCAGGACCTTCAGCCTGCTGCAAACGAACTCCAGACACGGCATTGAGCACTTGCACCACTGTGCATCTGGTGATGTGGGACCAGGAGGTTTGAACATGAGTTCTTAGGCTTCGCAGGCAAGTGCATTAACCGCTAAGCCATCTTTCCAGCCCTTAACAACAGCTTTTAAATGTAATATGATAAATGCTCGTGTAGATCAGGCTGTGTTCTAAGTTATTCCATGCTAGCCGAAACAGCAGCTTGCCGGCTGTGCTTCCCTGGTGACTATTTCACAAGCAATAGACTAACAACTTACTTACGTAAGTGAGACGGTGCCACTTATCCAATACACCAGACTACCAAAGGGTAAAAACCTTCATCGATCCCATACAAACACCTGCACTGGAATATCCCATCACCGATCCCACACAAGACCTGCACTGGAATATCCCATCACCAATCCCACGCAAAGACCTGCACTGGAATATCCAATCACACACTTGAAAATCTGTGCTTAAGGAAAGGGTGCTGGAACATGGAAATAAAAACAGGGTGAGCATGCTGCTAGGGAAAGAGGGCGTGCGACCAGATCTCTGCAATGGGCTGAGCACTAAAGCTCGGGCACTTCCCGGGGGCAGCCAGGAGACACGAGAGACTGGAAGGCAGTGTTGTCAGTGAGGGTGTTCCAGGGTGCTGTGTCAGAGGACAATGGGGAAGGCCGGACACGTTCTGTTCGAAGGGAAGGAAACTGAATCACAGGGAGTTTCTCAGAAAGGGAGGTGGACCATGCAGAGTTCCGGGACAGGATGAAAAGCTGCCTGTGTATGGTGGATACTGAAAGGAAATGCATTGAGTCAACATTGAGGAATGTGTCGAGCACCCTGTGAGGCTCAAGAAAGTCCAGTGTTTGTAAGTCACTGCCCTCAGGGGACTCAAAGATAGCTGAAGCTGGACACATATTTGGAAATATGCTGCTTAAAGTTGGCTGAAAAGCTGGACTTTATTCCTGATGTTTTTTTATGTAGAAAAGTGACATGAAATTTTAGAAAGAAGTGAAAACTAGATTACAGAAGAAAGGAAACGTTTCTGTGCTGGCCCCACTGAACATCAAGACAGGGTTGGTTCCACCCGGGTGGAGGCGCTAGAATCGGGAGAGAAACGGGGTGGGGGTGGGGGCGGGGGCGCTGTGGGCGTGGTTATTCTGGGCTATGACACTGAGGAAACTGACTCATGCTAATTTCAGTGGCATAGGACAAGGCCTATCCTGTATTAGGCAATCAATTTGGTGTTCATATCTAACTGTCTTGTCTGTTCCATTTGGCAGAGAAGGGGGTTGATAAAAGCAGGGCTCATCTTTGCGTCCCCGTGCAGTGAATGAGCAATGAATAAAGAAGCAAGGGAGGAAGAAAACACAAGAACGCCTCCTGACGCCAGCCTCTGCTACAGCTGAACAACAGAACAGCTGGACGGTATCTGCTTTCGGAGAGAAGCACGCGGGAGGGAGGCGTGATGCACATGCACTGGCACGCGAACCTAAATCAAGGATATAAGGGTTACGCGATCCGGAGAAGAACCTAACTATTTCCTCCCCATTCTCCCACAGCCATGTTTTCAACCTAACATAATCAGAGTCAAAGTCAGGATGTTGCTGGGCAGTTTACAAGGGGGGTTTAGTCTTTCTGCAGCTGTCAAAGCTGCCTATCAGGAGGAAACCAACCCAAGACACTGCCAGTTTCCTGTGCTTCAATGGTGGCCAACCTTTCTCTTCTCACATTGACTTCCCAAAAATGACAGGTCAGGAAAATGTATATCAAGACAATTAACAAGTAACCTTCATCTGTCATCACTATGGTTCTTGAGTATCTGATAGGACTGGCTCAGGATCCTTATGGATACCACAGTCTAAGAGCACTCAAATCCCTCATGTAAAGTGTCCTAGTGTTTACCTATAGCCTGCACTCGCCGTCCAGGGGACTTTGAATCAGACCTGGTTACAATGCAGCCGCTTTATGAATGGTACGTAGATTGTATTATGTAGGGCATAATGATGAGATTAAGAAGCTGCACATTTAATATAGGTGTTTGTCAGATAAATGTAAATATTTTCTGAGTATTTTTGAGGATTTCAGAAACCATAGATCAGCAGAGCTGGCTATATTATATATTTCCTGTCAATTACCCTACATGTGAGACAATGTTTCTGCTTCAACAGTTTATGTGCATTTATGAAAATCTGACATTTTTCAAAACTTAACACTAAAAATAACAAAGCCTTTGGGAAAAACTGGTTTAGGATATTCCTCTTAAAACCTATGGAACTTCAAAGCAAAATCAAAAATAATAACCAAGAACTTGACGTAGTCATCCAGTCACCCACCCAAGTAAGGCGGCTCTGAATAGCCAGTGATTAACACAGCAGGTATCAAATCGATAACATGGCACAGAGAGGAAGCAGATGCTGTGGTGTGTGTAGGGAGGAGTGTAACCTGACATACGCCAAAAGCCATGCAAGGGCATGGGGAGGGGGCAGGCAGTCACTGTGCGATCTCTCTCTCTCCCTCTCTCACGCGGTCACAGCATCTCAGCTGAAGCCCCTTCTCGTCACGCTATTGTTACAGGCCCTATTCCCATTGCCCTCGCTCCCTGTGCTTAGGAGAGTTTACATGAACCAGCGTGTGTTCTGCCTTCTACAGACATCTTCCTTACATGCACCAATCATACAGGAGCTAATCTGCCTCAAAAGACTTGAGCCCACAGTAGTTCATGTCCTCACAGTGACTCATGTGAGCAGGCCGAGTGCCCTTGTTGAGGTTGTCCATGAAATCAGGGGGGTGGGGCGAGGCCTACTACAACCGGGCCTTCAGGACTGTAATCCAGTCCTATACCTGTTAATTAACCCATTCCCAGTGACCACGGAGTCAAAGAGGAGAGTGCTATACTTACATGTAGTACGTGGGATAGAGTCCTTCAAAATACCAGCAGTGCTTTTTGGCCTCTGCATTCTAGAAAAAAAAAAAAAAAGCAAGAGAGCTTTGTCAGTGGGGAGTAATTAAATGCTACTGAGAGGGTCGTGGGAAGGCAACAAGGAAAGGGCGGTTGTAAGGGAAACGCAAAACAAGCTGTGGAATTGGAGCACAGGGTATTTCTCCAAAGCTTTCGACAAGTAGGAAAACATACAGAAACATCTATTTTCCCAACTTTTCATATCTCTGAATACAATGAAGGCAAACATTTCCTTTAAAGGGTAAATGAAAGACAGTTCCTTTCTAAAGGAAATGGTGCTGGGAATATAACTCAGGGCCTTATGCATGGCAGGCAGGTGTGCCCTACCACTGGGCCACACCCGAACTTCACTGTTTACAACGATCTGAGTTGATGGTTCAGATTAGAAAGGACTGAGTGAAATAAAACACTAAGAGTTCTGTCTCCCCCAGTGTTTTTATTTTTGGGGAAAGACCTCTCCCATAGACCTAGAGCTCTGTGTGTCACACAGTCCCGGACGCTGCAGTCAACTCGTTCATCCCACAGTGGGAGCCTGGCCCCGCTCCTGGCGTTCCTCGTACAGGGCAGGGCCAGGGCAAGGCGGACGGGCTGCTCACTGGCCCACAGTGGTCCTTTAAGGCTTCAGGAGGCGCAGTGAAAGGAGAGTGGTGACAGGCAGCGGACTCGCAGGCACTCCCAGAAAGAGACTCAGGAATGCCTGGGAAAGAACACTTCAGCCACCAGTGCCCTTCTTCCACAAAAGGGAAACGTCACAGGCACATGATGGCTTACTACAGCATTGTCTCTAATACCAAAGTCCCGTTCACAGGCTACTTAGGAAAGCCCACTTACACAACGGAGTACTGCGTAGCCAGCAAGGATGCAGGCCTCAGAGACCTGATAAAAGATTCTCTCAGCCGGGCGTGGTGGCGCACGCCTTTAATCCCAGCACTCGGGAGGCAGAGGTAGGAGGATCGCTGAGAGTTCGAAGCCACCCTGAGACTACACAGTGAGTTCCAGGTCAGCCTGGACTAGAGTGAGACCCTACTTAAAAAAAAAAAATTCTCTCTAAGATATAGGCTTAAGGAAAACAGCATTATGTAAAAGGGTATTCCCGACAGTCCATCCCTTATAGGAAAGGAAACAGAACCGTTAGCTTGCTTTTTCCCAGAGTCTCAGCAGAGTGAAAACTAAAGAACGTGTTTATTCTGGAGTGGGTGGGTGGAGCGGGGTGGGGTGGAAAAGAGAAAGAACGACATCTGAGAATATATTCTATATACTTTGGCTTCAGACCGAGTACTTTTCACAGTGAACAGAAGCAAAATTGGAGAGCTTCGAGCGAGAAGACGGGAGAGGCAGCACTCTGAAGTGATGGGAAAGCAAAGGGGGAGCGCTGGGGGTGGGAGGGAGGGCTGCAGAGTTGGGGAGAAGAAGGGGGTGCTAACCAAAGCTAAATACATGTGCTAATACAAGTAAAACGTAAACTGGGAAGGATTAGAAGCTAGTTTCAGGGACTGTAGCTCAAAGTGAAGCACATGCTTAGTTCACATGCACAGAGTCCCGTTTTCTATAGCCAGCACCAAAAAATAAATAAATAAAACTCACTTTTCTGAAATGGGGAAGATTTACTAAAGGATATTTATCACCGCACCTTACGCACCGCGCAGCGATCTTGTTTATTATTTCTTGGCCAACAGCAGCCATATGCTGCTCACGCTGGGTTCACGAGAAAGTACTCAGGCTCATGTTCTTCTGGGGTTTCCCCTAAGTCCCTCCAGGTGTAGGAAACTACTTCTATCCACTCTTCCTCTTCCCAAAATGTTCCTTCTGGCATTGTTGATGGGCTAGCTGGTAACGTCACTGGTGTCCAATTGACTGCAGCTCACAGTTATTTGTAATGACCGCTTACCATTTCTCAGTAAGCCAGTCATGCAAAGTATTTTGAAAAAATATAAACCATAATTCCTTTATAAAAACTACTGTTAAGAAGATGATGGACACATGTCCTGAAACAACAACAACAAAAAAAGAGCTCCCCAGTATGTAAAATTGAGAGGTTTTTTTTTTTTCCTACTGAAATTAGTGTAAGAATTTTAAATTTGCTAATATCTAGGAAAAGTCTTCACTTTTTTATGACCAAACTATTACAACAGCTTCTAGGGAAGATCATTACCGTCACAATATACATACATAATGTCTCACTAAAGTGAATACATACCATCTTTTCCCATGTGGTGACCATATAATGTGAGGAACACAAGATTATGAAGTCACACTAATTAACTGAGAAACAGTGAATGAGGTGTCAGGTGTCCTGACCGCTTAGTGGTTGTTCACTGGCAGGTGCCAGTCAGGCCGCACCCCAGTCCTGGAGGACCTGTGCTTGTGGTCGAGAGGCACTGCAGGCTTCCTGTGCAGACTCAGCCAACAGCCAGACTCTACCATGTCCATGCCTTCAGCAAAGGTGGCACGCGCCTGCCACGCCAAAACCTAGCAGACACGCCAGGACGTAAGGCAAAGACAGGAGAGGAAGTGAAGGAGCTGACGTCAAAAAGGCTTTTTGCCAAGGATGAGCATGAGTGATTTCCAGACGCTGGCAGCCTCTTGAGGGCAGGCAGGAAGAAAGCACTATACTAAGTCCACTGCAAGAAGCATCCAAGCCAAGGAACGGAGCAGGACTTAGGAAGGAACAATGAACTATGTAAACAGATAACCGGATTCCTCCCCCCCCTTCCTAACTCTGTTTAACAGCCATGTCCCCAGTACCATGGCCTCAGCTTCCTTATTTCCAAACTCAAACGCTCTTCCCTTCTCAGTGTCTAAGGAAATACAAAATGCCTCGCCAGCTTGAGCCTAGCTCACTGCTACCACAGCGAGCACCTCTGTCCCTGATGAGTGTCTGGAAATGAGTTTTCATGATTCTCTGGAACAAATAACTTCCAAGGCTCATTACATTGTGATCATCTATCCTCTCTGCAGAAGCAATGTTTCCGAAGCGCTTAAGGACAAAGACTCTAACTATGTAAGAGGGTATTTGTGCTTCTCAAAATCTCCATGAAAATAATTCCCCTTCTCCCAAAAATGTTTAAAATGTATATAACCTGAGAAGAAAGTAAATTTCAAGGCGTTTTTTTTTGGTTTTTTTGTTGTTTGTTTGTTTGTTTTTAATGGTCGGGGAGGGGATGTTGCTTGGTTTTGTCTGTCCCTAAAGCCTACTCAGTTTGCAAACTACCACCAGGACTTTCTAAGGATTGACCTTGTACACAAGCAGTGCATATCTGACAGGGGCAGCGAGCTGCTATCTGTGACCTGTGGGCCTCTTCAGACACTGTACCAAGTTCTGGACAAATAGTAAGCCTTCAGTGAACTCGGTGTCTGATGTTTCTTCCATGTTTTAACAGAAACAACTGCAAGCCATCTGCTGCTTTAAGAGATCGCAAACAGAAGTCACATACAGCGAGCAACTATCAGCAAAGCATCAGAGACCCCAAGGGAACACTGTTGTTAAGTGAAACCCAATGTAAGGAACCTACGGTCTCAACTGGAAAGGTGTGCGACATGCCACTAGTCAGGGAACGGTGCTGGTGGTGCTCATCGGAGGACGGGGATATCTACAGACGCAGTTAAGCCATCCTAAATAAAGATGTCCATTTTTAGCCAGGATCCAAATAATCCCCTAAGAACAAACTCTGGCTAATCTCCAGCAGCAATCCTCATATTGACATAACCTCTTGCCCATCTGTGCACACAGAGCCTGGAACAGAACATCTGCTCCCGGCCCCAAGCTACGTAAACAGCCACACCACAGGAAGACATGGCTGAAGCCTGCGGCTTGGGGTTCAGTGCAGATGAGGTGTGATCTTAAAGGAATTGCAGATAAAACAGCAAGTGAAAAGTTAACAAGGCTGGATCTGACACTGGAAAGAGAAGATCGCTATTTTGCTTATCATAGAAATATTTTTCAGCCACAGTCTATCCTGGGGCAATAAGCGCGCAGTTTGCTTCAAAATACTGGGGCAGCCCAGGTGGGAAGCAGGGAACAGAGCAACCCCAAGACTCTCTGTAAAGGAGAGAGACCCTGGTGCCCTGTGTTGCTAGCCTCACAGCCAATCAAAGGGTGAACCTGACATACAGGCAATGAGATCTGGGATGCTCTCAGCGCCAACTCCATTAAGAGTGAGCATTTCTCTCAGTGCAGGCGGCAACTGAACGGAGCCTCTGCGATGCAGGCCACAGGAGGGGAGAAGGGGCAGCAAGAGGCCGGTCAGGCTATGATATGAATGACAGGCAATTACCTCAAGGTCACTGAACTATAATTAATAAGTGGGAATGAGCAAGCTGCACAGACCCATGTTGGAAATTTCACCAGCTCCCTAAGCTCCATTCATCCCTGGGTTTAGGGACACTCTGTTTGTTAGAAGCACTTCACGAGCCGCTCGCTGGAAATAGGAAATAGTGAGAGACCTGGCCCAGGCTGCTGGTGTCTTGAAGATTCTGGGGAACTGTATACTAGATGACAAAAAAATCCTATAAGCTCTTATCACATCATGAATGCAGGTGCTTTGCATGGTTTGCGTTTTCAAACAAAGGCACACAGGACAGCGGGTTTCATCGAGGTCTCTGATTTGAGCAGGAGCCAGAGGGCACTGATCACCCAGCCCGACCGACAGTGGCAGTGCTGGGTTCAGTGGGAGACTGTCTGAAGGACGCACACAGGTGCCCAAAAAGAGGGATGGTTTAGCAGATAAGGCCTTTGCCTGCGAAGCCAAAGGACCCAGGTTTGATTCCCCCCAGGACCCACGTTAGCCAGATGCAGAATGGGGTGCACGCATCTGCAGTTCGTCTGCAGTGGCTGGAGGCCCTGGCGCTGCCCATTCTCTCTCTCTCCCTCTTTCTCTGTCAAATAAATTAATTAAATTAAAAAATAAAGCCGGGCATGGCGGCGCACGCCTTTAATCCCAGCACTCGGGAGGCAGAGGTAGGAGGATCACCGCGAGTTTGAGGCCACCCTGAGACTCCATAGTGAATTCCAGGTCAGCCTGGGCTAGAGTGAGACCCTACTTCAGAAAACCAAAAAAATAAATAAATAAGTAAAAGGGTATCCAATGTTCTCCTCTGGCTTCTGCATGTGCACACACATCTACATACACACCACACATACTACACACACAAAGCAAGTGAAACAAGCAAACACATAGAATAAAATCTGTTCAAATCACTATTAGTGTAACCAACTTCTTTGTGCTTATCTTGTAAGCGCCATTTCCAATGTTTCTTTTCCTACAAAAAAAAAAGCGCAAAGGGTGTGGGACAATTTGACTCCCTGAATTCTCTCTTGCTGTCCAAGCTGACTCAAGAAAAAGGAAGATCAATCTAACAGCCAATGAAACTATCCTGGTGACAGCACCAGCCATCCCGAACAGTGCATGGATACCTTGAGACAGCTATGTGAAGGCGAAAACCTTGCTGTTCCGGCCCCAGTGTGAAGGCGCAGCCTAAGACTGTTTCAAGCTCACGCGCCTCTACGAGCCATTTCCACCCTGGCCAGAAGGGGCGGAATTTCACTTAATAAGCGTTAAGGCCCAAGGCCACGACTGGTCCAAAACACAGGCTTCATGACGTGACTGGTGACAGTCACTGATGAAAATGTCAGTGCTACTGTTACCTGCTGGCAACAAATGGGTGAAAATCAACTTCAATTGTGGGTCCAACAAAAGCAATGAGCAGAGACCAAATCTTCCCATGTTTATTTTTCTAAAGGTCTAAGCCAAGAAAACCCATCCTTTTAATATAATTACATAAACTGCAAAAGATATGTTAGGGAAAAGTCTACACATCAGCTCTGGCACCAGACCTGTACCTTAGGCACATGAATTGGTGGTATCCAGTGAGGTGACTGAGAAAGTGCAAGGCTGGCTGTATCCCAGGTGGGATGACTGACACACAGTCTTCCCTATCCTTCAAGCTTAGCCATGGCTGGTTGTACCCCAGGTGGGATGACTGACACACAGTCTTCCCTATCCTTCAAGCTTAGCCGTGGCTGGTTGTATCCCAGGTGGAATGACTGACACACAGTCTTCCCTTCCCTTCAAGTTTAGCCAGTCAATCCAAAACTGCATCACCAGACTCAGGAGCAAATATCAACTCTTTACCTTTTGTGGACAGAGATATCCAGAGATATTCAGTACAAGTTCAAGAGCAAGATGCTAAAAGGAAAACGGGATGCGGGTCTTGGCTGGTTGTCTTCTATTTCAAAAGTGTTTCATATCCTCTGATGATGGATGAATTCCTCAATGCCCAGGACTCTCTCTTGAAGGATTACGAAGACCGTCAAAGAACTGAGAGTCAAGGTGAGTAGATGATAGTGTCACTCACACTTACAGACAGGATGACCTGGGAGCTAGAGAGATGGCTCAGTGGCTAACGCGACTGCCACACAAACAGTAAGGACCTAAGTTCAGATGCCAGAACCCACCTAAAGTCCAGCGGTGGTGGCCGTGCATCTGTAACCTCAGAGGTCAGGAGGCGAAAACTAAGAGGATCCGTAGGGCTTGTTGGCCAGCTATTCTAACTCAAACAGTGAGCTCCAAGTTCAGTGACAGGGCCTGTCCCCACCCCAAAGTGAGGTGAAGAGCAACTGAAGGAGACATTCAATATCAACCTCTGGCACACACAGACACACACACACATGCACCCTCATACATATGAACGTGTATACACATACACTACATACACATTAAAAAGTATGCTGTCTACTTTCACACCTAAATAGCATAGAAATACCCTAGTCCAGTCACCTACTGCACTGTGGTTGTGGGCAAAGATTCAACAAGCTCATGTGGATAAAAGCACAGAAAATAGGTCTGTCTTCCTTTTCCCAAGCCACTGAGTAAGAAACACCTCCCTATGGAACCACTTCTTCCTTCCATTTCAACTACTCCAAATTGTTGAGATGAAAACCCAACTTTCTACACACCCATGGGTTCATTCTCCCATACCACCCTTACTGAGGACTTTAGAGTGCCAAACACGATGCTCAGAGGGAGTGGAGGGATCTGGGCCACTGTGTGCTACCCCAAGCCCTCGTTCCTCTCCACCAGCCAGTGCAGAACGGCAGGCAGAGCAAGGACATGCACCAGCATCTCTCACACAGACCCCAGGGCCCCAGCTCCCACCTCACTCAGCCGCATCAGAGAACCCTATCAAAGAAGAAGCTGTCTTCTGCTCTTGTGCTTCAAGACTCTTCCCCAGCTTCTGGAATGCTTACTGCTCATCCAAGCTATTAATCTTACCTGAAGGCCCACTACACTACACAGTGTTTCTGGAACAAAAAATCTACTAGTTTATTTTAGAACAAACCGGACTGGGTATTTGCAAATATACTGTCCCTTGGGTCTTCTGCTCTTCAGAAAACTGCCTGTTCCCTGCTTGGAACACTCTTCTTTAACCAAGTTATTTTCCCCCAGGCCCTTCTCAAAGCTCAGGTAAAGATTTACTATGGTCCTTCCAGCCTCCAAAGTATTACAAAGCTGCGAAGAGCAAGTCCAACACATCATTTGAACTATTTCTACAACAATTTGTTTAGATCCTTCTCTTAAGCATTGGACCTTGCATAAGTTTTTTCTAAAAACCTGAACCCAAGCTGCTTCGTGTCAGGCTGCATCTAAGTATAGTCGGAAGCCCCTGTCACCCACAGCCTCCCGATCTCACAGCTCAGCTGACAGTCACCGCAAACTCTGAGACCCCTCAGGTTTAATAACAGACATAACAATCCGTCGATTCACACTTGCAAGAGAGTATAAAATAGACACTCACCTAAGAGTTTCACAGAGGTTTTATGCATAACAGCAAAAGGCTAGAAACAATTTAACTGCCCATCAAGGGAAAAGTGGTGAACATCAGTTATAATCATTCATACAAAGAAACACAACACTCCGTTACGAGGGGAAACATAGTGCACTTGCTCTGTCACTCTGGAAGTGTCTCCAAGCAGTGACGATGATGATGAGGGGAAAAGATGCAGTACATGTGCATAATAAAATCTTATCTGTGTACTTCCAACAAATATTTGAGTACACAAATCAAAAATTCAAAGCACTACACACACACACACACACACACACACACAAAACTTAACAGAAGCTACCTTTGAAAAGAGCATCTAGGACTAAAGACGGTTTGGGGAGAGAGTGGCCCCTGCATTTTGGGAGTTCCTTTAACTTTAACCAGGTACATACACTCATTTTCTGTTTAAAATTAGGGGGATGGAGAGATAGCCCAGCAGTTAAAGGTGCTTGCCTGCAAAACCTGAAGGCCTGTGTTCAATTCCCCACACAAAGCCAGATGCACAGAGTGGCACATGCTTCTGGCATTCATTTGCAGTGGCAAGAGGTCCCTGGCATGCCCATACCCACTCTCTCCCTCTCTCTCCCTGTATGTCTGGCTCTTTCTCTAACTCTCTCTCTCTTAAATAAATAAAATATTTTTTTTAAAAAAATTAAAGTTATGGGACTGGGTATGGCTCAGTCCATAAAGTGCTCGCTAAACAGGCATGAGTACCTGAGCTCGGATTCCTACGATCACATAAAAGCTGGGTATGGCAACGCACACCTGTCATCCCAGCTCTGGCGAGGTGGAAACAGGAGAATCTCTAAGGCTTGCTGGTTATTAGTCTAGCCAAATTGGTGAGCTCCAGGTTTAGTGAGAGACCTTGTTTCAAAAATTACAGTGAAGCTGGGCATGGTGGCGCACAGCCTTTAACCCCAGCACTTGGAAAACAGAGGTAGGAGGATCACTGTAAGTTCAAGGCCACCCTGAGACTACATAGTGAATTCCAGGTCAGCCTGAGCTAGAGTGAGACTCTACCTTGAAAAAAAAAGACAAAATTACAATGGAGGGCACTTGAGGAAGACACCTGACCTTGACCTCTGGCCTCCACATACACATATGAACACACACACCCCACAAAACTAAAGCCATTAAATCAATTATCTGTGAAAATAAGGGAAAAGGTCAACATGGATGAAATAACCAGATGATTTAAAATTTGAATTTCAACTTGCACTGAGCCCTTCACAACATCTCAAATAAGTGGAATGTAATTTTTTCCTGTTCCTCACTCTGCCTGTCCTTACAACAGAAGCGCTGGTCTGTGAAAAGACTTGTGGCTGAAAAGATAAGAAACAGAGTATCTGAATAATTCCCAACTAGATAATCAGCTCTGTCACCAGGAGCTGGTGGCCAGCACGGATGACCCCGGGTCAGGAGGTGTGTGTTTACCCTGCTGGCTAGGAGAGCTTACGGATGACAGAGGACGCATACCAGTATGCCCGGGGACAATGATGGCCAGGGGCGGCCTCAAGAAATGGCTGCTCAGACAACCAAACAGACAATCCACAGCCAAGGTAAATGGATAAACATGTTACACATGCGTGTGTACACACAGATTCACACATGGACTTGTCACGCATAATGCATTCATGACACACGCATACCCTCATGTAATGGTTCTCATATAATGGAGCAGCTACTGAAAAGAACACTGATAAGAGTTTCAGAGCTCACTCCCAGTCCCAACTGGCTGGGGTGGGGGGGAGTGAGACAACCTGTCTCCTTCACTGAGCGCTGACCTGCACCCCCACACACAAGCCCCTCTCCCACTCAGCAAGTCTGCCACACCCTAGGGCATGGGCACAGAAGCCCCCTCCCTCTCAGCAAGCCTCCACACCCATGGCCATAAAAGGCCTGGCGCCATTCTTTTTTTTTTTTTTTTTTTTTTTTTTTTTTTTTTTTGGTTTTTTGAGGTAGGGTCTCACTCTAGCCCAGGCTGACCTGGAACTCACTATGAAGTCTCAGGGTGGCCTTGAACTCACGGCGATCCTCCTACCTCTGCCTCCCGGGTGCTGGGATTAAAGGCGTGCGCCGCCACTGCCCGGCTTGCCATTCTTTCACTCCTCTTCAGACCTCTTTCCTGACACAAGGTGCGTAGATCTCTGTCTCTGTATTTCTCTGTCTCAGCCTCCTGTCTGGTTTCTTTCATATCTGCACCTCTCTCTTCCTCTTGCTTTCTCTCCCACTCCCTTCCTCCCTCTCTGTCTCCTCCCTTCTTGGCAGGTAGGCACCCTGCTGCTCCCTGCTGACCACTGCATACTGCCACTTCTGGGCCGGCAGAGCTGCAGCCCACTGCCCATTCTCTGCCTTCTCTCCCCTCCCTCCAAGGCATTAATAAACTCCCCATTTTCCAAAAATGTGTGGTCTTGGTCCTCTTATCCGAGCTCTTTCAAACACTGGTGGGTGAACACAAACACGTTCCCAGCTCCTTGAGGATTCAGAATTACTGCTCGTTAACTCATGACTGAGTTCACTGCCGACGTCAGGACGGGATCGCCGCCATGATGTCACGATACAGGCTTCATTTTACTTTTATGCCTGACTTATAACTGCAAAAACTACGTAAGGAAGCTTAAAGAAATAAACAGCAACTAAAAATACAAGGGAAGAGACAGAAACGATGGCATACATTTCTAGTTACAGGAAATGTGGTTAGCACATAAAATAAATGAACTCTTCCCGCCTTTGCGTTTGGCCCGGAACTGTTGACAGGGCAAGACCTGTGTCTGTACGACTGTGAATGACCAGACGTTGTGCGTCAAAGCCCGAGCCTGAAAGCCCTGCGCGAGGCTCAGCCAAAGGCCCCCAACCCATCTAAGGAGCTAAGTAGCAGTGAAATGCAGACAAATGGGAAGCATTCAGTGTGGCCACACGGGGAAGAGCAGCGCATGAGGCTCACCTTCAGGGTACTGACACTGGCTCAGGTTTAAACAGAGGACAAGGAGTGAGTGTAAACCTAAGGTCCCGCCCCGCAGTGACCCATCCACCCCGCAAAGAGGTCTGACAAGCTGTCCGAACCGTGTGACATCTCTTCCTAGCAGACACGTTCCTCCCCTGGCTGGCTCCGGGCTTTAGCCTTTCCCTTCCCCCAGGATGAGGTTTCTGGGGAAGTTCCAACCCCTCTGGGACCACAGCTTCCACGGTCTAAGAACCAAAAGGAAGAGCACACAGCTCTCTGCGCAGCGGCCTTCCTCTGCACGGACAGACGTCCCCCAGCCCACGTCACGCAGAAGGGATGACTGCTGGGCCACATGCGCCACGGCGGGTGTGTCTCCTTAACCTGGCTCCAGATCGGCGAGGGGCTGCCTCCTCTCTTAATGAGGAAGAGGCAAAGAAGGTGAGGCTGTCCTTTTGCAACCTTGTGAGGTCCAGCACACAAGAACAGTTCTTATAACCCTGAACAAAGGGTCCCCTCTCCCTTTCCTCACTGGCTAAGTACTCAGGGAGGCACTGAAAGAGAAACAGGAGAAAGACCTTCTTTTAGGCAGTTTCAGTCAGGATAAGAGGCCCAGCGGGGCAGTGGTGGCGCACGCCTTTAGTCCCAGCACTCGGGAGGCAGAGGTAGGAGGATCACTGTGAGTTGGAGGTCACCCTGAGACTATATAGTTAATTCCAGGTCAGCCTAGACCAGAGTGAGACCCTACCTCGAAAAACAAAAACAAACAACAAACAAAAAAAAGCCCGCGTGGTGGCGCACACCTTTAATCCCAGCACTCAGGAGACAGAGGATCACGGAGAGTTCAAGGCCACCCTGAGACAGAGTGAATTCCAGGTCAGCCTGGGCTAGAGTGAGACCCTACCTCGAAAAACCGAAAACAAAAACAAAAGAGGCCCAGAGAGAACCAATGCCACTCACCCCTCCCGGTCCCTGACATGATGGACCTCATATCTGAATGAGATGCATGTGTAGCAGCCGCAGCACCAGGTGGGCTTGGCCCTGGGGGCTGACCGTTCAAAACTACAAGCCACTCAGGTCTTCCCCTCACATACCTGAATCTGACAAAAGGATACATTGTCGACTGACTACAAGGCTGTTGTTTGGCCGTCTTTCGCTCTCTCTGCCTGTGCTCGCTCTGCTCACAAGGATACAAGTGAATGGAGCTTCCCGTCCTCGCAGCCTGGCTGGGTCTGGGGAGAACAGAGCACTGTCTTCTCGGCCTGGGTAATTTTCTGCTTGCCTCTGCTTTACTTTGGGGTAACTCCCCACTTCGATCACATGCCTGGTTTTCCTCTGGTCTCTCAGTCTGCCACGTGTGTGTTTCCCTTACACTCTAGATCTACCATGTGGGTGCTTTCTCCAACTCGGGAACTGCTACCTGTGCGATTTCTCTAAATTCAGGGCATCGCTCTCTTTACTAGTCATTTCTAATCTGAACACCTTGGTCTCTGCTTTCATATTTTCCCCCTGCTATTCTTCCTTAAGCCACCACCATTTGCCCTCTCTACTTCCTTCCATGGGGAGTTCAGGGCGGATGCTCTTGGCGTTCCTTCTAAACCGTCCCTCCGTAAGCACCTAGCTGCTGTCTCCCACGCGTTCGCGGCTCGGCCCCAGCCATGTCTCTTAAATGAACCGCACAGACTACGCGGTGTCTTCCACCTGACTGCGTGCTTCCTGCTTTCCGCCTGCTTGGGACTCTGCTCTATCCTTCTTCCCAGATCCCGACTTCCCTTAAGTAAACCCCACAATTTGTGATTTCTCCGCAAACAAACTAAATAATTCATAATTTACCCTTCCTGAGTCTGTCTTTACTAATTCTTTGTTAAAAACAGGATAGGACCTAAAATTGAGGTTCATAAATTTGGGGGAACCCCCTCCTGAACTCCAAAATCCTGCATCAGTGCAATCTTCCCAGATGTCTCCTTCCCTTACAGGGTGTTCTTTCTCTCCCTTCTTGTCACCCTCCCTCATTCTGGGAGCGGTGCCTAGTGCATTTTGTACAATGTATTTATTCAAAGTGGTGTTGTCAGCACTGCCAATCATAAAATCAAAGTATCACTCCATTCTGAAAGGAGTGAGAGCCGCAGTGCCTCCTGCACATGTTCTGGGACTTCCAGGTGAGGCGGCACACGGAAAACAGCTTCAGCGCAAGCTGGTGAACACTTCACAGACTCCACCACAGAGAGAAACTGAGGAAGTTCAGGAAAAAGATACAAGAGAGAGAGAGAGAGACGGGGACCAGGAATGCAGACATCAGTGTCTGCAGCCCGCAGCCCTGCCAGACAGATCCATCATCACGTGCCCTGAGCACTGCTCTGAGCCCTCAGCCACAGAGGAAACTGCCCAGGGACCCCAGGCGCCTGCTTTAATGGAAGTGTTAGGTCTGAAGTCGAAAGGTCCCCAGCAGTTTGCTCACAAACACTAGATAGGGGGGTTGGAAATGTGAAACTGGGACTTCCAACACTCATATTCTCCTCTCTCTCTCTCTCTCTCTCTCTCTCTCTCTCTCTCTCTCTGTGACTTACATCCCCAAAGAAAGAATGTTGGGTGTCATTGGAGGTGGTCCTACCCTACCACATTATACCACCTCCACTCACTGCAGAGACTCTCGGTCACATTCTTCAACCTCTAAGGCACTTGCTGCATGGAGTCAAGTAATGAGGCTGCAAATGGAGCCGGGTTCTCCCACGAGGCCTCTGGTGGCTCAATCACTCAACTGGAGTACACTGGGAAAGGTGAGGAACACTATCAAAAGAAAGGGCTATGGGCTGGAGAGATGGCTTAGCGGTTAAGTGCTTGCCTGTGAAGCCTAAGGACCCCGGTTCGAGGCTCGATTCTCCAGGACCACGTTAGCCAGATGCACAAGGGGGCACACGCGTCGGGAGTTCGTTTGCAGTGGCTGGAAGCCCTGGCGCGCCCATTCTCTCTCTCTCTCTCTCTCTCTGACTCTTTCTCTCTCTGTCACTCTCAAATAAATAAATAAAAATGAACAACAACAACAAAAAATTTTTTTTAAAAAAGGCTAGACTACACCTCAACCCAGAGAAAAATATTCTCACAAAGGCTCAATGAACATTTCAAGAAGACACCGTGGAAATCTACCCTTTACACGATTCTGATCAGACTCAGGTTGGTGCTTTTTGTCAGGATTTCAGTGTTATTGCCGCTGCAAAGATGACAAATGTTTGACAACATAATTACAACTGTCAATCTTCCTAAAATAAACCTGGAAACCTTCAGAGAGTGATAGCACAAGCACACAAGTTAATGATATCTCATAACCTCATTCCCAATACATGCGTTCCTGGCAGGAGTCCCTGTCAGAAAGGAAGAGCTGTTCATCTGTCATATAGACTATTTTTAAATTTTGGACAGACAACTTTTGTTTTTTCCAAACAAGGAGACTGGAGGACAGTTTTCAGAGTATCTTCGCACAATCAGCTCTACCAACTGGCAGAATTTTACTGGAAACACATCTCTATTGCTTCAGCTCTTGGGAGAAGTTGCCAGCGAACATCTTTGCACTGGGCTTGCTTCCCAAAGTGAGAGAAGCAGGAGAAGAGCCCGGAAAGCTACGGGACGCTAGCCTCTAACACGGATCCTGTGAGCAGCAGGTGTGGCTGTGAACTCCAACTCACCTGACGACAAAACAAGTGACATGTCGATTATAGACCCAGACCTAATAATTGCAGTTTTGGTGTAGATATTTCCTGGAAAGAAACAATTGGGGGAAGGGGACAGAAATAAGTACTTTCAACACTATCAGAATCCCCCATGCCTGTCCTCAAACCCAACAACCTACCACCATGATACTACACACCACAGCTGTTATGTCAGGCACCGCCTTATAAAGAGCCCCATCCCAGTATTGAGTCCAGTGGTGTACTAGACTCCTTCTCCTCCACCCTAAACTTCCTCTCCTCACCTCCGCCCCGCCACACACACACCTCTTCTAGCCTTAGAAACCAGGCCTCATCTCCTTCCAGACCCTGCCGGCCTCACAGTGGTGCTGCTCTCAAGTCTGTCCTGTTCAGCCTCACAGACTGTGAACTTTGCAACTCAAAGAGGGTGTTGCAGTTACGTTCTCGCTGATGGAACAAACACGTGACCAGAAGCAGCCAATGGGAGGAAAGGGTTTATTCCAGGCGTGCAGATTCATGGAGAAGCTTTATCATCATGGAAGAAGATGGCTCACATCACCATACATCCACAGCACATAGACAACAGCCAGCACTAGCAAACAGTTGAACACCTTAGGGCAAGACTCAAGATATACCACCAATGACACAGCTCCTCCGGCAGGGCTCCACCAGCTGGAGACTAAGTTAGAAACTTAATCAAAAATACCTGAGGCTATGAGTCTGTTTACATTCAAACCACCATGGAGTGGCATTTACAAAGACTGTATTATGCTGTGTATGCTTGTGTGTGTGTGCAAGGTGGTGTGTGTTATGTACACTTGTGCGTGTGTAATATGGTGTCTGTGTGTGATGTGTATACTCCTGTATGTGCTCTTGCACTTGGGCCCACACGTGCTCACCTCTGGTGACCAGAGCAGAATGTTGGATAGCCTCCTCTATCCATTCTCATTTTGAGCCTGGATCTTTATTGACACAGGAGCTTGCTATTTTTCTCAAGTCCAGGTCTCTGCTCCCCTTTGCAGGATGAAGGTTACAGGCAAACATGGCCAAGTCAAGCTATTTACATGGGATCTGGAGATTCAAATTTGGGTAGCTTCAGGCCCCCACAGGCCCTCATGCTTGTACAAGAAGCATGCTTAACCCCTTAGCCATCTCTCTAGCCTTTTATTGCTTTCATAAGAATAAAAATCAGAAAGTCAATGAACAGCTGGAAAGATGGCTCAGGAGGCACAAGTGCTTGCCACAAGCATGAGTGCCTGACATAGCCTGAGACCACCAGAGTTCAATTCCCCAGCACCCACATAAAAACATAGGTGTGGCTACACACATCTCTAAGTGCTATGGGAGTGGAAACCAGAGAATCGCCCAGACTTGCTGACAGAAAAGCTGCAACCCTGAGGCTGAGGGAGCGACTCCATCTTAAGAGTACAAACGGATGAATGGAAAGAGGAGGAAGGCCACGGCTTTTCTCTGGCTTTCACATGCAAGGACCCAGGCCATGCAGCACATCCGCACACACCTGTGCATCCACCACTCACACATCACGTCACACGCCACACCTACTCTACATGTTCACACTAAAAAAAAAAATCAATGAAGTTTTATTATTTATGCTCATTTTGTTTATTAATGACCACAAACTTTGGGCTTGCTTGGTAATTTTTAAAAACTCTTTTAACAAGAAGGCAAACAATTAGGATTATTCTCTGTAGTAACAGATACCACAGAATTTATACATAGACCTTTTTTTCCTTTGGCTTATCAGCTCTCATTAGCATTTCTGTATTTAAGACAGTTCTTCTTTTGTCCAATACTGCTCAGAGAAGCCAGAAGGTTGGCTATGTTCCAATTAAGCAATGGCCCTGATAATCACACGAACACAGAAGTGAGTTAGTTGACCCTGATACTCAAGTAAGGACAGCGGGTCACTGATGAAAAAGCAACTTGAGTCCTGGTGGGACTAGAAAGTCAAACACAAGGACAGCCTCCCTCCTCCCCTGGACGCTGAAAGCATGCAGCATCCACGAGAGAAGGTAGGAGGTGGCCGGCAAGGCAGTGAACAGGGCGGCCCGCACTGACTGACAAGCTCCTACCCAGAGCCATCGAAGCCCGCAGGCAAGCATCCTGGTGTGCCTTGTTCAGAACTCCAGAGCCCAGCAGCATCCCTCTGGTGTGCAGGGTCAGCAGCAGAGAAAGCTGAATGGGTGGGAGAGCCCACATCCACCCCAGCAAGAAGACAACTGACCCACTCGGGCACCACACAGCTCGTCCACCTTTTTTAACTTTACGTTTGTACTTCGTTTCACTGCTTCGCTTCAGCGTTCTGCTCGCTCGCCTGGCTTTCATGGCTGCTTCCTTTCTGCAGCCATTCTTGAGAAGCTGCTCGGTTTCTCATGCCTTCACCTCCAGCACTTGCCCCTCACTCCCACGTGACACTAACTCACCAGAAAGACAACATCACGACAGAAAAAAAGGAAGGGACTTCAGGGCCCTACTTTTAGAAAAACTCAGTGATCACACAGAGGACTGAGGAAGCTGAATGAAGTCAGAAAGTCAATTCAGAACCTACCTTAAAAAAAAAAAAATTAGCAAAGTTTGCCAGGTGTGGTGACTCACGCCTTTAATCCCAGCACTGGGGAGGCAGAGATAGGAGGATCACTGTGAGTTCAAGGCCACCCCAAGACTACATAGTGAAATCCAGGTCAGCCTGGGCTAGAGTGATACCATACCTCGAAAAACAAACAAGCAAACAAAAATCAACAAAAAGAACATAAAAAACACAAAACAAGCAGAAGGAAGAATTCTAGGTATGAAAAACAAAGGAAACATAGGTAAAGAAAAAAATTAGCAAGCAAGACCAAACTCACAAACCCCTCGGTTATGTGCAAGGGTGTAAAGAGTCCCAGGCTAGAAGAAGGGACTGAAATGAGCCCTAAGCGCACACACATCTTATTCCAAGAAATCACCAGGAGACGTTTCTCAAATCTAGAAAAAGAAACAGACATTCAAACACAAGAGGCACTAACAACAGATGTGCTTAGGACACACCATAGTTAAGATGGCAAAACTACAAAGTAAAACAACAGTATTTTAAAAATCTAGGAGAAAAATACCAAGACAAGTGCCTCAGCATAACACAGAACCTCTCATCAGCCAGCCTAAAATCCAGCAAAGCTCGAAGTGACGCATTTCACATCCTGAAAGTACGTAACTGCCAACCAAGAGTGCTATATCCAGCGAATTTATATTTCAACAGAAATAGGGGTGTTACAGCCAGACCCCTCTTGCCAGAACTCAGCTCACTCTCCAGGCTGCTGTTCTCCACCTGCTGTGGCAGAGGTGATGCCCAGCCGCTGCTCATGCCATGCTTTTCCCTGCTGCCCTCATGGAGCTTCCCCCAAGATATGACGTACCATCAGCTGCTTGTGGTCGGGTGTTTTATCCCAGCAATGAGATGAGAAGGTAACTACAACATAAGGGGTTGGTTCTTTCAAAAAATAAAGAAATAAATAAACAAACAAACAATACTGTCAAACCCCTAGCAATACCAAACCAAACAAAAAGAAAACTCAAAGTTAAGAAAGATGAAAATAGGACATTTCAGCTTATTCTACTAAAATCCGAAGGATTATTAGGGAATGCTTTCAGAACTACATGACTTATATTACAAGAAATGGAACAAATTTCCAGATACATATAACCTACCAAAATTAAACCAAGAGGATACATGCAATCATATATGGGGTGTGGTGTGTGTGTGTGTGTGAGAGAGAGAGAGAACATATGTACATATATGAAATAAGAGAACTGAAACAAGAATAGAGTCTCACAATAAAGAAAAGCCCAGGAACACAGGGATTCACTGCCGAATTCCATGAAGCCTTTAACACCAAGGCTCCTGTAAATGTTCCATACAATAGAAAGGTGTCGGCAGTGCTAGAGGGATTCTAGGAGGCCAGCATCACCCTGACACCCTAGCTGGGTATGCACATAACAAAAAAGGATATCATATGACCATTTTTTTCTGATAAGCATAGATACAAAAAACTTTCAATACAATACTTACAAATCATATTCAAGGGCTGGAGAGATGGCTTAGTGGTTAAGCGCTTGACTGTGAAGCCTAAGGACCCCGGTTCAAGGCTCAATTCCCCAGGACCCACATTAGCCAGGTGCACAAGGGGGCTCACGCGTCTGGAGTTCATTTACAGTGGCTGGAGGCCCTGGCGTGCCCATTCTCTCTCTCCCTCTTTCTCTGTCTGTTGCTCTCAAATAAATAAATAAAATATGAACAAAAAAATTTAAAAAAAAACAAATCACATTCAAAAGCATATTTAGAATTCCACACACTATGACCAAAGTGGCTTTACTCCCAGGATGAAAGTTAACGTATATAATCAATGAGTGAAATACTGCACATAAACTAACAAAGACAAACAGCAGTTGACCATGTGAATTGATACCTCAAAGGTCATTGACAATATTCATTATCCCTTCATGAGATGCACTGTGAAGAAACTAGGAGTAGAAGGAACATCCTAACATAATAAAGTGGATATGACAAACCTATTGCATGACAGCCAATATTGTAATAAATTGGGAAAAACGCAAAATATTTCCTTTAAAACCAGGAATGAGACAAGGTTATCCACTCTTGCTGCTCTCATGATTCCATCACAAAACCCTTAGATCTGTGACAGTTTCAGCAAAGTAACAGGACACAAAATCAACACTGAGGGGCTGGAGAGATGGCTTAGCAGTTAAGCGCTTGCCTGTGAAGCCTAAGGATCCCAGTTTGAGGCTTGAAACCCCAGGACCCACATTAGCCAGATGCACAAGGGGGCGCACGTGTCTGGAGTTCGTTTGCAGTGGCTGGAGGCCCTGGCGCGCGCGCTCTCTCTCTCTGTTCCTCTATCTGTTGCTCTCAAATAAATAAATAAAAATAAACAAAATCAACAGTCTTCCTGAATGCCAGCAACACATTTGCCCAGAAAGAAATTAGGAAAAAAAAATCCTATTCACAACTTTTTTTAAAATCTAGGAATAAACTTAACCAAGGCAAGAAAGACCTCTACAAGAACTTTAAGTGGTGCCACTGAAGAAACCAAGGGCTTGGGAGATAGGTCAGTGGATGCAGTGCTTGCTGCTCAAGCCTGAGCGAGTTCACTCCCCAGACTCTGCCTGTGAAGCTGGAAGCCACTGCAGGCTTCTGTAATCCCAGCATGCTGACAGCGAGACAGGCAGGAAAAGGAGGATTTCCTGGAAGATGCGGTCAAGCATAGCCAAGAACGACAATTGCCAGCAAGATCCAGAGAACTTGCCTCAGATGAGATGGGAAGACCTCCATACATGTGCCTGGATGAGCATGCCTCTCTCTCTCTCTCCCTCTCTCTCTCTCTCTCTCTCTCACACACACACACACACAAATTAAACACATTAGAAAATGGAGAGACCTCCATGCTTTTGGATCGATAGAATTACTATTGTGAAAATTATTTAAATTAAGTTAAAATTGCTAAAAGAGATCTACAGATTCAATGCAATCCCACCAAAATTCTAATGGCATCATTCAGAGAATGAGAAGGGACAATCTGAAAATTCATGTGGATGCACACACACACACACAAATACCATGAAGAAAGAACAATGTTAGGCTGGAGCGATAGCTTAGCAGTTAAGGCACATGCCTGCAAAGCTTAAGGACCCAGGTTCGATTCTCCAGGTCCCATGTAAACCAGATGTACATGGTGGCACATGCATTTGGAGTTCATTTGCAGTGGCCAGAGGCCCTGGTGTGCCCATTCTCTCCCCGCCCCCACCGTCTCTAATAAATAAATAAAAATAAAATCTTAAAAAAAGAAAAAAAAAAAGAACAATGTTGGAGGTCTCAAAATACCTGATCTCAAATTATACTACAGAATCATAGCAACAGAAACAGCATGGGGACTGGAGAGATGGCTTAGTGGTTAAGCGCTTGCCTGTGAAGCCTAAGGACCCTGGTTCGAGGCTCGATTCCCCAGGACCCACGTTAGCCAGATGCACAAGGGGGCACAAGCGTCTGGAGTTCATTTGCAGTGGCTGGAGGACCTGGTGCGCCCATTCTCTCTCTCTCTCTCTATCTGCCTTTCTCGCTTTGTCTGTTGCTCTCAAATAAATAAAAAATGAACAAAAAAAAAAAAACAAGAGCCGGGCATGGTGGTGCACGCCTTTAATCCCAGCACTTGGGAGGCAGAGGTAGGAGGATCACCATGAGTTCAACAGATGGTGACAGGAAGCTGGAATTCACCTGTGGAATGAAACCTACTCAGTATCTTGCACCCTGCACAAAAATCAATTCATGGCAGATCAAGACCGTAATATTCAAAATCGAACTTTGAAATGGCCAAAGGAAAACACAGTTCAGCAAAGAGCATCAAGATACAGGGAAGGACTTTCTGAAAAGGACCGTGATAGCGTATGAAATAATCCCCAGGAACGGGAAAATGGGATTGGTGAAATGAAATAAAAAACTGCTGCACGCAAGGGAAGCAGTCAGCAGCGATCACCTACAGGATGAGAGAAAATCTTTGCCAACTGTGCATCCGAGGGGGGTCAACATCTAAAATCTATAGAGAATTCTAAAAAGTAAACACCAAAAATATATCCAATCAATAAATGAACAGTTATTAAAAAATACATGGGCTGGAGAGATGGCTCAGTGGTTAAAGGCACTTGCTTGCAAAGTGTGGTGGCCTGAGTTCAATTCCCCAGGACCCACATAAAATTAGAACACAGAAAATATGGTACATGTGTCTGAAATTTGTTTACAGCAGTGAAAGGCCCTCGTACATGTGTGTGAGTGCATACCACACACACACACACACACACACACATAAGTAAATAAAAATATATTTTGAAAGTGGTAGAGGCTGGGGAGACAGTTCAGTGGTTAAAGGTACTTCCTTACAAAGTCTGCCAGACCAGGTTCAAGGCCCTAGTACCCTCATAAAACCAGATGCTTAAAGTGCTACATGTGTTTGGAGTTCATTGGCAGTGGCAAGAGGCCCTGACATGCCCATACACACACTCTCTCTCCTTCCCTCTCTCACTCTTCCTCCTTCTCTCCCTTCCCCCTCTCAGATATAATATATATATATGTGTGTGTGTATATATATATATATATATTTAAAAGGATATAGTACTTACAAAAAACCAATGACTAATAAATACAGGAAAACGTGTTCAAGATCCTCAGCCATTAGGGAAATGCAAATTAAAAACTATTTTTAGATTCCACCTCATCCCAGTCAGAATGGATGTCATCAGGAAAATGAATGACAACAAATGCCAGAGAAAATACTAAGAACAAATCCTTATTCAATCCTGGTGGATGTAATCTGGTGTAGTCACCATGGAAATTAATACAGAGGTTCCTCAAAAAAATTAAAACTAGATCTACCATATGGTCCAGCTATCCCACTCCTGGGTATACACCAAAATTATCTAAGGTAACACACCACAGAGATTCTTACATATCCATGTTGATTTCTGCACTACTCACAGTAGCCATGGTATGGAACCTGCTTAGATGCCCCCAGTAATGGATAAAGAAAAGGTACCATATATAGAATGAAATTTTATTCATGTGTATAAGAATAAAATTAAGCCGGGCATGGTGGCACATGCCTTTAATCCCAGCACTCAGTAGGCAGAGGTAGGAGGATCGCGGTGAGTTCGAGGCCACCCTGAGACTCCATAGTGAATTCCAGGTCAGCCTGGGCTAGAGTGAGACCCTATCTCGAAAAACCAAAAAAAAAAAAAGAATAAAATTATGTCATTTACAGGAAAATGATGCAGCTAGGGACGATGTTAGGTGAAACATGCCAGTCTCAGAAAGACCAAGGTCACATTTTCTCACATATGCAGAATCTAGACTTAAGGGTGGGTGTATTGGATGGGTGTCTATATGTCTGTATGACATGAAAATAGACAAAGGAGAAAAAAAAAACCCAAAGGGACCAGAAAGATAAAACTATAGGTTAATGGGGGCGGGGGAGACAAAATACCACATTTCCTCTCACATGCAGGATTTATAATTATACATATTTACATATGTGACATGAAAGCAGAGGGCACTGTGGGAGAGTGAGGGGACTGGAAGGGCGGGGGGAAGACAACTTGAGAATGTAGAAGGGGGAATAAGAATAAGGTAGAGCCGGGCGTGGTGACGCACGCCTTTAATGCCAGCACTTGGGAGGCAGAGGGAGGAGGATCACCGAAAGTTCGAGGCCACCCTAAGACTACATAGTGAAGTCCAGATCAGCCTGAGCTACAGTGAGACCCTACCTCGGAAATCCAAAAAAAAAACAAGAATAAGGTACAATGATGTGTATGTGTGAACATGTCTCAAAGAAATTTATTATTTTCTACTCAAAACCAAAAAAAAGCAATTTAAACAGAGAGAGAGAGAGAGGACCATCACCACCCTCACGCACTCACCGTCTTCATGACACCACATGCTGACTCTTGATGACAATGAAACATATCACCAAATACCAAGGTCTGGCTGCCTAAGGGGGTGTGGCCCCCTTTTCTACTGTCTGCTAATTAAAAGCCAGTATGTTACCTGAGAAGCAACTGCTGTCTGCCCGGCTTTCCCAATAGCATCCCAGGGGAGAACCAGCTTTTTTTTTTCACTGTTTTACCTGGGCAGAAATTAAGTAAGAACCAGGGCTGGTCATCGCAAATTTCTTTCCTTTCTTACAGTAATATATTAATCTAACCACTGAGCCAAATCTGCAGGACAAAATGCTTACCAGTGAACTCTTCCCTTCTAATACAGTTCCCCATCAGCCCCTCTCAACACCTTCTCTGTACTCACACTCTGTTCCCGGGACCAGGAGACTACAGTACAGACAGACAGCAAAGTGGCCTTGCTTGCGTGGCTCCACCACGACTCAATGAAGGAACAGATGCCTCTGGCAGTCAGTTGCGCAGAAATGGCTCAACAGACACCCAAAAGAGAAAGACAGGAGTAAGGAGTAAGAGAAGTTGGAGGCAGCGGTGGGGTGGGGGGCTAATGACTGAAGCAGGTAAGTGGAGCAGTTGGGGGAACCTTCACTTTGAAAATGCATCCTAAGCAAAGACTATATTATGCCTCATAGGATTTTGTCAGAAAAATGACTCTCTTTCCCACACACAACCCTTCCAAAATTGAGCACTCTGGGTAAAATTAACTTATTTTTACAACATAGATCTGATTTTGCAAAATCAAGTTCCAAACAACATATTTTCCCACTATTAACTATGGCATTTTTTAACTTGCTTCAAGTGACCCATGTGGAGCAGCCTGTATCCAGGACCAGTCACTGTCAGACAATGAAGAGTCCCTGCTCACTGTCTGGCTCTGCAGGATTATGGTAGTTTGAATGGATGCTCCCCCATAGACTCAGGTGTTTCATCAAAGCTTATGACTTGGATCTCCGGCCGCCTAGCTGGAGGAGGTATCACTGCGGTCAGAGTCCAGCCCTAGGGTGTGTTTGAGGGGGATCTGATTTCCAGCCAAAAGACATGCAGAGTAGTCTGAGCTCTGCCTGGGACCCTGCTGCTGGATCCTGCTGCTTACTGCCAGTTCTGTGCCTGCTGGAGGCAGCCACTGACGGAACTTCCCCTGGATCTGTGCACTTGAAGTAGGATTCTTTCTACCCTAAACTGTGCCTGGTCTGGACGTTCATCCCAGCCATGTGGATTTCCAAGCTGCATTTAGGAGGATGGTGATACGATTCTAAACTACATCCTGAAAAAGAAAGAAGAAAACAAAATGCCCGCCAACGACATAGTGGGGACCATGATAGCTGTGTTGAGACTGAGGGGCCATCCCGGAGACACTGTTACAAAGACTGAGGGCCATCCTGGTGACGCTGTTGTGAAGACTGAGGGCCATCCCGGAGACAATGTTGCAAAGACTGAGGGCCATCCAGGTAACACTGTTGCGAAGACTGAGGGCCATCCCGGTAACACTGTTGCGAAGACTGAGGGCCATCCCGGTAGCACTGTTACGAAGACTAAGGGCCATCCCGGTAACACTGTTGCGAAGACTGAGGGCCATCCCGGTGACACTGTTGCGAAGACTGAGGGGCCATCCTGGTAACACTGTTGCGAAGACTGAGGGCCATCCAGGTAACACTGTTGCGAAGACTGAGGGCCATCCCGGTAACACTGTTGCGAAGACTGAGGGCCATCCCGGTAACACTGTTACGAAGACTAAGGGCCATCCCGGTAACACTGTTGCGAAGACTGAGGGCCATCCCGGTAACACTGTTGCGAAGACTGAGGGCCATCCCGGTAACACGTTTGTGAAGACTGAGGGCCATCCCGGTAACACTGTTGCGAAGACTGAGGGGCCATCCTGGAGACACCATTGGGTGCAGAACTAGTTTCAGCTAGAAATGAGGCTGCCATTTCCCCTTAGTGCAGCAGAAAACATTCATAATCGAGGTTGCCCCAACGGCTGCTGCTTTGCCGTGAAAGAGAGCGGTTTCCATCCCTGCAGGTGTTCAAACGCCGGTTAGACGTCAGCCCAGCGGTACAGACAGACGCAGGTTCACTGAGCTTCACAGGTGTGTTTGTTACCCTTCCAACAGTCATTGCCAATTTTTCAGCAATACAGTATTTTATGGTTAAGGTATCGTGTTCATCAGTTTCCTGGCACTGTAATGAATACGTGAGGTCAATCAATTCAAAAGGGAAACCATTTTGCTCATGGTTCCACAGGTTTCAGACTATAATCACTTGGCCCTGTTTCTCTGAGCCTGCGGTAGCATAGCTCATCATGAAGGGAGTTAATGGTAGAGGAGTGTTTCATCCCATGCTATGTAGGAAGCAAATAGACAGAAAGAAGTGACTCATGTCTCAACATTCCCTTCCAGGACACAACCCAAGTTACTTAACTTCCTCTCACTAGTACTCACCTCCAAAAGTTCCACCTCCACCCAAAAGTAAGTCAAGGGCCCAGCCATGTAACAGGCGCTTTTGAGGTTATTGCAGATCTAAACTACAGCAATGACACACATTTTGTTTTAAGCTGAAACTTTGGATGGATACATCATGTGTTGGAACCATCATTTCCCTCCTCCCTGCCCCAACTCCACTGAGGGCCTTCCTCAGTGGGATTGCTGGTATTCACCATGGTGTTGTGGGTTATGAGTTGTGAGAGCAGCAGTCAGTCATTGTGATGGGAGCAATGACTCTGGATAGTCCCCTGACCCTGTGACTCTTACAACCTTTCTGCCTCCTCTTCCACAAAATTCCCTGAGTCTTGGTAGGTGTGCTTTAAGTCTACTTCAGGGCTGAGCTCTCAGCAGCTTCTGGATTTCTGCTTTGGTGCATTTTGAGTGTTCTCAGTGTCTGTCGCCAGCACCCTGGCTCAGGTTATGACACACTTTCTTTTAAATTTGTTTTTATTTAGTTATGAGAGGCGGGGAGGGGAATAAGAATGAATGCACCAGGGCCTCCTGCCACTCTGTGTGTCTGGCTTTGTGTGAGTACTGGGAAATCAAACCCCAGCTGTCAGGCTTTGCAAGCTTTTAGCCACTGAGCAATCCCTCCAGCCCTACCTGCTAGACTTAATGCTATTGCATATGTGACGGACTACACTGAAAAGTAAATTCAACTTCCACACACACTGGGAGACAGTCATGTGACTTGCTATATTGCAATGCTTGCTCTTTTATAGCAGCCTGGAACTGAACCCTCAGTATTTCTGAAGCATAAACACAGGTAACCCTTCCTCTTCAGAGCCTGTAACTGCTCAGCTCCCAATACCTCTCCTACTATAACCCTATCCAGCACCTTCCCCAAGATAACTTACCATTAATCACTATTACCCATTTACTTATTTACTCATTGTGTCAGGCACTATTCTAGGATCTTAAGAGTGCATGTGTGTGTGTGTATGTATAGATAGATAGACAGACAGACAGACAAGCAGGCATATATATATATATATATATATATATATATATATATATATATAACATATATAATATATCTATATCTATCTACCTACCTATCTATCATGCTGAGAATAAAACCCAAGGACTCACAAATGCTAGGCAAGCACTATTCCACTGAGCTACATCCCCACCCCCCAGGACAGTTCAGTTAAGGGCAAATATTGAGGCTGGGGAGATGGCTCAATGAATACAGCAGTTGCCATGAAGTGAGAGGACAGGTGTTCAGATCCTCAGCCCCATCAGTCCAGTGTGAGCGTGGTGACCCACCTGCCAGCCTGCCTGCAACTCAAACTCTAGAGACAGAGACAGGGCACCCCTGGGACAACACAGTTAACTAGACTAGCTGTATATGCAGTCTAGGATCTGTGACAGACCTTATCTCCACTATCAAGGAAGACACCCAATATCAACCTCTAGCCTCTACATGCAAAGTCGTATGTGCTCATCCACACCGACGTATACACAACCTACACAGAGAGAGAGAGAGAGGGAGGGAGGGAGGGAGAGAAAATTTGCCCCTGACATGCTGATATGGTTAATTCCATCATATTTTGGTGGAAGGCATATGCCATCTTAATTTGAAGCTCAAATGTACTGGGAAGGAAAGGAATTAAATGGGCAGAAAAAAAGTGGACTGTGAAGGGAGCCGAGATGGAAGTTATTTTGGTGGTCAATATAGGTTTCACTGAGAAGGTGACATTTGAGAGGCTTCAGGAGTGAGCAGATATGATAAGAAGTGAGTGCTGTAAGAACTGCTCGCTCATGAATCTAATCAAATGGCCTAGCCTGTGCACCTGGGTGGAGTCCTTTGCACTCGCGTGGCCTTCATTAACACACAGCCTTAGAGAAGGCAAGGGCCAAGCGGAAGCCCAGCTCTGGACAGTTTCTGCCAGCGCTCGCTGGTCCTTCCCGTCAGTCACAGCTCTGCTCTTGCTGCCTGGTTCAGTGACTCGCTGTCATCTGTGTCCCTTCTCACCTGGGTACGGCCTCCCTCGAGTTTCCAGAGCTAAAGACCCACGGGCTTCTTTTTCACTCAAATTACACTGCTGTTCAGATTCTAAAAATTCTAAGAGTAGGAGGGTTGAAAAAAATTTATTTCTGAAAATTAGCAGGTTAGAATTCCAGGGTACGAAACATTTGGCAGAAGAGAGAAAAAAAAAAAAAACACTCAAACCCATCTTGGTTCTAATTTCAAAATTCGCAAGCATCAAAATACATAGGCCTATTCAAAAAATACTCAGTAATCCA
Source organism: Dipus sagitta (assembly GCA_036346955.1). NCBI lineage: Eukaryota > Metazoa > Chordata > Mammalia > Rodentia > Dipodidae > Dipus > Dipus sagitta. The sequence continues at coordinate 41,159,271 of CM070784.1, forward strand.
TTTATTTTTTTTTCTAGTTTCAAAAGATAACATTCCATTTCCCACCCTCTCTCATGCAGACATGACGCCCTTTCTTCAGTCCAAACACTGTTCTGCAGCACAGAGGCAGAGGCAGCCTGGGTTGTGCATGTCATTTGGTGCTGGGAAGGACCAGAAAGACACTGAGGCTGGTCCCTTCAAAACGCTGGATTTAGGCCCTCGGTGAAAGGATCGTTTGAACCTACACACTTGCAACGCTGACTGTTCCACACTTGAGGCATATTTCAGAAAGGCCAGCATCCTTCTCATAAGACCAAGAATAGTATCCACAACTTGACTCCTCAGAGATGCTGCTGTGCAGATATCTGGAAATGAGCCCTGAGGAAGAGGCCCGGGAAAGCAGGTATGCCCGGGGTAATTACTGCTCTGTTTAAACTAAAGCGCAACCAGGGTTTTTTGTTTGTATCTAAGGTGCTGCTGTGGCCCAGCGAAGGCCACTGGGAATTACTTCATCAGGAGTGCCAAGATCCGGTTCAAGCTCTCTCACCTTCAAGGACTGTTTACAGAAGCTCTTCTCAGCCAGCTGGCAAAACAGAAGCATGGAACAAGGGAACTTGACGGCTCACAACAGGCTCTCGGTTTCCCCTACTCGTGGAACAAGGGCCTGTGGTCAGCCCACAGACTCTGCCATGGTTTTGGCCCATGTCCCTTGGATTTAATCAGGTCGCACAGTTGCTGGGGTGGAGGCAGTGAGGTAAGGGCATGAAGTAAGTAAGGGTCCTCAGTAGCTGCTCACGTAATTCACAAGAAACTCTGGGGTAACAGCAGGGACATGGCCGCAATGCCCCTCTGTGGTAGGGTCACTCCCAGCTACCTGCTCCTGCTCAAGAGGGCTGGCGCAGACTTCCACATGAAGCACCACCAGACTTCCAGGGACATTCCCATTCTCGTGTCACACTGGTTCTAGAGGGGCCGTAGCTGGAACAAAACACCTGACCAAATGCAGCACCGAGAAGGAAAGGGCGTATTTCAGCTCACGGTCTGGACAGGAAGTTTCATCACGGCAGAGCAGGGCCGGGCATCACATCCTGCGACAACAGCTAGGAGGCAGCAGCAAGAGTGAGCCAGCTCTGGCAAGGGGGAGCTGAACCACAACACCCCAAAGTCCACTCCCACCCACACATCTCCTCCAGCAAGGCTGCACCTTCCAAACTGTCATCAGCCGGGTTCATGGGGGCGTCTGCTTCAAACCACTGCACATGGGCTGTGGTGAGAAGCGGGAGCCATCAAATGCCTCCCTCGGTCGTTTGGATACACTCACTACAGGACGCCCTCTGCTTCCTCACAGGCTCTGCAACTGTAACGGGACATTTAAATATGTGATTCAGGACTTCAAAAGCATCAAAAGATGCAGAGAAAATACATTCAGAGCAATCAATTTAAGATGAAAAAATCTCAGATAAAAGTTTCACCTATATGATTCCATGTGATGAATTAGAAAGAAATTCTCAATTCTTCACAGGGACACCTCTCCACCACAAAATAGGTAGTTGAGATCATTTCCATGTACAAGTGGACTACTCCATAACATCCCATAGAAAATGAAAATCACCACCATTCAGACTTTGATTGCATCAGAGTTCTTTTGGTCTTTGAGGGCTTTTCAACCTTTCAAGGAAGATTTGAATCCCCTATTAAGAAGACAAATTCCAGGGCTGGAAAGATGGCTTAGCGGTTCAGGCCTTTGCCTGCAAAGCCAAAGGACCTGGGTTCAATTCCCCAGGACCCACGTAATGCACAAAATGCACAAGGTGGCACATGCGTCTGGAGTTTGTTTGCAGTGGCTGTAGGCCCTGATGCACCCATTCTCTCTCTCTCTCTCTCTCATAAATAAATAAAATTTTTTAAAAAAGAAGACAAATCCCAGCCGGGTGTGGTGGTCCGTAACTGTAGTCACAACTTTGGCAGCTGATGCTTGGGCAATCCACTCTCTAAACAACAGGGGGTAGGGCTGGCTAGAGCACCACGGGCCTGGCATGCAGAAAAGGTCCCAGCTCCAATCTCCAGCAGCAAGGAATGCAAGAAGGGGGTGGGGGAGAACAGGACTAGAGGAAGGAAGGCAGCAGGGAAGGAAGGCCAGAGAGTTGCAGGGTGCTAAGTGCTTGCTTAGCATGTGCAAGGCCCTGGGGACCTGTGCCTGATTCTCAGCACTGAGAAAACAATTCCTATGTAACAAAACAGCTTGTTAGTGTCGATGCAAAAAGTACACCACCTCAGAAGGAATGAGGTAGTTTATACTGTAGCCAAGTATGAGTGGTCACAGCCCAGGAACACAGATTTGGGTTACCCCAAACTCCATGTCCCAACATGGTAAGTTTCATAAAGGTGTCATAGAAACTGAACAAAAAGAAAATGTCAAATCAAAACACATTTCAAATACATTGGTGGATGTATCAAGTAGGCGAGTTACAGCACAGGAATAATTGGAGGCTAGGGGTCTGTTCCTACATCCCAAAGAATTTACTAGTAGGGCCGAATATTAAATCAGACATGGAGGGGGACAATAAATGGTCAGTAAGGTGCTAAGATAGCCAAGCAGCCTGGGAGGGCGTCGAGACAGGTGCAGCCCATTTCCAGGAACTTTAGTTCACACTGGGCATAACAATGAAGGTTTCTGCTCAACAAAGCAGCAGATACAAAAGTTGAGGGAACCCCATCATGCGCAACAAGCACCAGGATGTCGTAATTGATGTCACTCGGGGTTCTTTCCCAAACACTTATGCAGTTGACTCAGTGTGGAGGCTTTCCACTCCCAGCTCTGACTGTTGGCACCAGTGTCAGCAATCCTCTCATGCCCTCTTCAATAAACAACACTAGAAACACACACAGAGAAGAAGAAAGACAACAGAAAAGAAAGGCCTCAAAACATGTGTCCCCACAGAAAGGCCAGCTGTTTTGAAAGAACACGTTCCATGCTGTGTTTTAGGATAGCTCAAAGCACATCACTTCAGACGAAAGGCCTAGGAGACGTGTGTGGGCACAAGCATAGAAACAAGGGGATGACAAGAGAATTTTATCAAGCACAGATTTAAAAATATAAAATTACAAGACTGCACGAGTTGGCAAGGATGCGTTAAGGTAAGCTCGCATTTGTTTTCATGTAAATAGCAGTCTCTGATTCACTTTTCCACTGGTGAGTCACCGCCCATGGGGATGTGATTCCTAAGGTGTAAAATTCAGAACAAATGGAAAGAATGCAAGCGCAGACGCATTCCCAAAACATTAAATACCCAGCAAGAAGGATGTCTCCAACAAAAACAAGAAATCCTGGCTCTGTCGAAGCTCAGAGCTAAGAGAAACTTTTCCACCCCTCCATTCAAAAGAACGCATACTCTCCCCTCAGTATTTTCTAGCAATGACTTTTTAATACACGGATGAAAACGAAGTCATTTCCAGCACTTAGCCCTCAGCTACTCAGGGAGTTTTCCTGCTGCCTGAGACAGGAGCGGGACGGGCAGGGATCGATCTTTGCCCGAGTACACGGACCGCGCTCGGGCACGGCTCTTTGAAAATAACGCAGCTGAGCAGGGGACCCGACCAAGGCTCAAGACTGATCCGCCCCGCAGAGGCCCACGGCCGGCGGGCTCCGAACGGGCCGCCGGGGCAGCCAGGACGGCGTGCGTCACGAGACCGGCTCGGCCCACGGTCCCCACCACGGCGGCGGGCGCCCCGCGCTCCCGCCCGTCGCCCCGGCCTCCCCGGACCGCGCTCGGCTAGCCATGCCTCGGCTGCCTCTCCTAAGCAGACGTCGCCGGTGACATTTCCTCCCGGCTCCCCGCCCGGCCCCGGGGGACACGCAGAGGTCGCGGGGCGCCGAGGCGGGGATTCGGTGGGTGGAGGCCGCGCGCCCGCCCGCCCGCAGCGCCGCTCCTACCTGCAGCAGCAGCCCGAGCAGCAGCGCCGCCGCCCGCCCCGGCACGCGGCCCATGGCTCCCGGTCCGCCCCGAGCCCTGCGGCGCGCTCGCTCGGGGCCGCGATCCGCCCACGCCCAGGGCGGGCCGGCGCCTGAGCCCCGAGAGCAGCCGCGCTCCGCTATCCGAGATCCGGGATCCGGGATCCGGGATCCACGCTCCGGCTCCGCCCTCGGCCGCGCGCGCGCGCCCCCGCCCTCCCCGGCGCGCTCCCGCCGCCCTCCCTCCCGGAGGCTCCGCGACACCACGCCCGCCCGCGGGGCTCCCCGACACCACGCCCTCCCCGCGGCTCCCGGACACCACGCCCGCCCGGGGCGCGCTCCCGCCGCGGAGCCCGCACTGCCGAGCTGGATGGAGGGGGGTGCGTGCCAGGGCTGGGATGACAGGTCTGGAGACCCAGGGCTGGACCCGAGCTGCCAATCATCTCTCCCTGCAAGGGACCATGGTGGGCGACGGCTTTGACCCTGGAAAGGTTTTAAAGGACGCGGGCTCTGCGGGGCTGGGGTTGCGGGGCGCGGGGGGGAGACCCCTGCCCAGGCTCGCTTCCTGAGGTGCCAGCCTTCAGCAATGCCTTCTCTTCCTGCATGGCTCCCGGGTGCTCCCCCCGCCCAAGTGTGATGGGAAGGACAGTCAAAGGACGAGGAAGACTTGAGCGTGAGCAGAGGACTGGCGCGCCGCGCCTCGCACGTTCTCGGCGGTGACCGCCTCTGCCAGCCTTTCCCAACCCGACCCGCCCGCGCTCGGCTCGGCTCGCCCACCGCTGAGGCGCGCCTCGCTGCCGCGGACGGTGACTGCCGGCTAGACAGGGTCCGCTCCCTCTTCCTCGCAGAGGGCATCTTCTTTGCTCGCTGTAGCTCACAGGCCACCGCTCTCGTGAAGTTACTGAGCACGCATTTGCTGAAGTTGTAAGCCTGGACGTGAAGCAGAAAAACCACTCGCGGAGGCTGCGGGGACAGTGAGTCCCAGAGACAGATAGTCACGGTCCGGAGCGCCGAGAGCTGAGACCAGGATGACAGGGCGAGGGCCTCCAAGGACAGTCACCTCTTCAAGGACAGTCACCTCCAGCAGGTGGTGGAAGCGTTAGCGCAGCTGGAGACAAAGCCTGGGCCTGACAGTGAGAAAGGAACTGATGACCTCCCTCCTACCCCTGTTCTGGACTCTCTCCCCTCACTCCGTAGATACAGCAGTCGAAGGGCACCCCTAAGACAGTGCTTTGTGCCTTACCCTCCCAGCAATCTGTCAGCTTGAAGAGCAAGTTCCAAATCATGCATTCCTAATGGTCTCTCAGTGCCATGCTTCCGTGTTGGGAAGAGATGTATTGTGCCATCTATGGAGGTAATCTTGCAACTAATTTCATAACGTCCCCAGAACCATAAGAGGTCTGACCTCTTAAGTGCCCCCCAGGAAGTCCTAACTAAAGAGAAATCGACTGTTTGAGACAAAAGTGCTTGCCTAGTCAAAATCCACTTGAAACCTGGGATAAGATACCCCACTACAAAACGGTATCCATTTATATATGATTGCCAGTCCCACTGCTAGCCTGAGACCCTCCTCCAAGGAGATGGTGATAGGCCCCCGAGGACACTCAAAACACACCAAAACAGAAAATCCGAGGCTTCTGAGAGCTCACGCTAAAGTAGTCTTATAAGTAACACACCCTCAAAGGCTTAGAGAACTCTGCGGAAGCGGAATGTAAGAGCCACAGGGTGAGAAGATGTAATATGAGGCATCCCCACTCCCCCGAGGGGGGGGGGGACATAAGCATAAAACATGATGGGCTTGTAATCAATAGGTAATATGTTCATACAGTAAAGTTCTCAATTAAAAAAAGAAAAAAATTAAAGGTGGTACACACCTTTAATTCCAGCACTTGGGAGGCAGAGGTAGAATTGCCATGGATTCAAGGCTACCCTTCCACTACATAGTGAATTCCAGGTTAGCCTGGGCTGCAGTGAGATCCTACCTCAAAAATCCAAAATAAGTAAATAAATAAAGTGAAGAAAACAGTATCCATTAAAGAGGATGGCCATGACACTACCTACACAAGACCATCATAAGAGGAGGAAAAGATCAAGCCATCAAAATAAAAGAGAGACTGAGAGGGGGAGGGGATATGATGGAGAATAGAGTTTCAAAGGGGAAAGTGGGGGAGGGAGGGAATTACCATGGGATATTGTTTACAATTATAGAAATTTTCAATAAAAAAAAGAAAAAAAAACCAAAACACTTGGGCTAGAGCCAGACTCTACCACAAACAAACAAATAAACAAACAAACAAAAAATCCCTTACCAGCGAGGGCGTGGGGGGGGGGTGAGGCTGTGTGGATATAGTTCAGTGTAAAACATCTGCCTACCTGTGCCAGGTATGAGTTTAGTCGCCAGCACCACAAACAAACAAACAAACAAAAACCCTCCCACCTCAGTCTCACGCATAGCATGCAGATGTCAACAGAGCAGCTGCAGGAGAGTGTAGCAGACAGCTGCAGTTTCACTGAGATGAGCTTCCAGACCAGGCACGGTTATGGAGGAAGGGATATTTATTGAAACTTACAGATCCAGGGGCAGTTCCATAAAGGCAGAAGAAGCTGGCCTGTTTTCACAGGGCCAAGCAGAGAGAGAGAAGTAGAAGCCAAAAACCGAAAGCTGCACAGCACAGCACACTTCAGGAACTCCAGCTAGGCACACTTTGCACATCTTTACATTGAAACCTGAAACCCACCACCACACCTTAATGCTCAGTGAAACCACCTTCAGCCAGGTGGCTACAGATGCAAACTACAAATACAAATAATAAAAAAATGAATATATTGGGGGCCATCTATTCAAAGTACCACAGAAAGGCTGCAATGGGCAGTGCTGGAGTGACAGCACTCAGTCCCCTCCCGGGACTAGGAGGGGAGCTGGCCCACACCACGCTCCGCTGCACACTAAGAGTTCTGGCATCTAACTAGGAGAGAAGCAGATCTGAAGTCAGGAGACTTGAGCTCCAGTCTCAGCTTCAGCCCTTCCTGGCTGTGTGACTCTGAGTAAGTCACTTAAACCCTTAGAGGGCTGGGTAGGGCTGAAACATACTCATGCAAAGAAAACACTTTGTAAGCCTTAAAACGGGACGTACATACCTCAGAATTAGAGATACACACACACATACACCCCTTACCAATAAGAGTTGCCAAAGAGCAATGAGGTGCTGTTGGTGTGAACCTGATGGTGACCAAAGAGTCATCTTCATTTACCTCCTGAACCTCCACACAACTCTCCCTTACCACTTCCAGTTCTTCTAACGTATTTGGCTTTTCCGGGTCCTGGATAGTTCAGATCAAATCTAAGGAGGCAAAGGTATTACATTAAAATACGGATATTCCGGGCTGGAGAGATGGCTCAGCAGTTAAAAGCACTTGCTTGCAAAGCCTGCCAGGCCAGGGTTCAATACCCCAGTATCCACATAAAGGCAGCCACACAAAGTGATGCATGCCTGGAGTTCCTTTGCAGTGGCAAGAGGCTTCCCACACTCTCTCTGTGTATCTCTCTTCCTTCCCCTCCTTCCTTTCCTGTCTCAAGTAAATAAGTAAAACTTTTAAAAATAAATAAAATACACAAATTCTAAGTGAAAACAAAAAAGAGGATGGCCAAATCAAGACTACAACCTATCATTAAAAATTTTCTAAAACGTGACTTGCAGAACCTTTGCCAGTGTCCTGGTAACAGCCCTGTCCTTCCGGAAGTGAGCTGAGTGGAGGAAACTGTATGATGTGGGACCTTAGCTTGTCAAGTGAACAGTTCCAGTGCACCCTCTGGGGCTGGTCCCTCTGTTCTACTACATCAGGCACCAGAGTCTAAGTGGTATATAGGGTTAGGCCTGCAACATGCCTCTGTTCATGTTCCTTTACACCCTAACTCCTGGTACTCGTTTGCTTGTGAATGAGAGGGTCCACTCGCTGGAGTTCACAAGCGGTACACTTGGACAGCCCTCCCCCAAGAGTTCAAGTACAGCCGCCAACCTTTTCCTAAGACATTAGCAAAAGACCTTAGAGAAGCAGCGTTGTCACAGGGATCCTTTCTACAATATGTAGATGATATTTTGACATATAGCTTATCCTACTAGAGAAGTCCTACCAGAGAAAGGTCAGATCAAAATACTACCAGAATCCTAAACTTTCTGGCCTCCTGAAGCTACTGAGTCTCCAAGAAAAAGACCCAAGGAGCTCAGCAGGAAGTACTATTTGGGACATATATCCATTCCTGGGACACAGCAAGTATCTCCCTTTCAAGGTAGTGTTATAATTAAACTAATTCTACCAAAGACAAAGAGTCAACATCAGTACTTTTTGGGAATGGCTGGGTTTTGTAAAATTTGGAGTCCCGATTTCAGATTAATAGTAAAATTGCCCAATGAGGCCATCATGGGACCAGCCTCTGAGCTCCTTAACCAGGACGCACCAGTGGACAATCCTTTAATCAGACCGTACGCTCTCACAGAAACGCCAGCACTAGTCGCCCTTCCTGTTGCCTGTGGCATAAATCCAAGGCACTGCCCTTGGGCACTGCTGCAGTTATCTTCTTGTTGTTGGGACAAACACCTGACTAGAAGTAGATTACGGGAAGCAAGGGTTTATTTCAGGCCCACAGGTTCCAGAGGAAGCTTCATCATGGTGGACGAAGCTGACTCACGTCACCATACATCCACAGCAGAGAGACAACAGCCACCACAAGCCAAAATGAGCTGACTCTGAACACCTCAGGGCTGGACTCAAGATGTGTCCCCAGTGACACATTTCCTCCAACAGGGTTCTGCCTGTTGGAGACTAAGTAGGAAGCTTAATCAAAAATATGTAAGGGCTGGAGAGATGACTTCACAGTTAAGGCACTTGCCTGGAAAACTCATGTTTGAATCTGCAGGTCCCACACAGCCAGACGCACAGTGACAGTGTGCAGTGTTGCATTCGTGCACAAAGGGGCACACACATCTGGAGTTCATTTACAGTTGCTAAGGCCCTGGCACGCCTGTTCTCTCACTCCCTCTTTCTCTCTCTCAAAATAAATTTTAAGAAAATCTGAGGCTATGGGGTCATTTCTACTCAAACCATCTCAGGTTCTGACTCAATACCTGGGGACAGAATTAAGGCCTATAGTTCATTTGTTCTATCTCATCCAAGAAATCTCAACTAATAATTCATTCTAGGGAAAAGAGAAAAAAAAAAAAAAGACTAACAGATACACTGATTCAAAGTATCCCTTCATAATCTTGTATTCTTGTGATGCCATCTGGAAAGGAGTGGGACTACTCAAAGCCATCGACTCACTCATAAAACATAAGCAAGAGATTCTCAATCTATTGGAAGCTATCCAACCCTCCAATCAAGTGGCAGTCATTCACTGCGAGGACCATCAGAAGGACAGGTCTAATGTTGCCCAAGGGAATAGGCTGGTAGACACTTAGGCATAAAGGACATCCTTACAGCTCCCTTGAGAGTCAGCCCTATTCCCTCCAAGAAGAGATGACAGAAAGTCAAAGTATATGCCCCAAGAGGAAGAACGGTCTCTAGAACAAAGGAGCTACCGCCGGCGGTCATGGGTCGAGGTAGGGGAGAAAGTACTATTGTCCTGGCCCCTACAGTGGAATATTAGGGGGAATACATGACTCACTACTCTTGGGGAGAGACGTCACCCTGTAAATGATAACTTGGCAGCTCCTAGGAGCGGTACTGACTTCCACAGTCAAGAATGTCTGACGCCGGGCGCGGCGGTGCGCGCCTTTAATCCCAGCACTCGGGAGGCAGAGGTAGGAGGATCGCCGTAAGTTCAAAGCCACCCTGAGAATACAGAGTGAACTCCAGGTCAGCCTAGACTAGAGTGAAACCCTACCTCGAAAAACCAAAAAAAAAAAAAAAAAAAAAAAAAAAAGACTGTCTGTCAGACCTGCACTCTGGCTGTCCTTATCCTTGTCCCTCACCACGCCTGAACCCAGTCTAGAGGAGAGGCGCTTACCCAAATGAGGACTAGCAGACAGATTTTACTCCCATGCCCCCTTGTACCGGCTTCAAGTATCTGCTGGTGTTTGTAAATGTCTTCCCTGGCTGGAGAGAAGCTTTTCCCACCAGGACTGAAAAGGTCATTGAAATGGTGAAGGTGCTCTGAGAGGAAATTGTCCAAAGGATTGGCCTCCCTCGCTCATGCCTTTAAACCTCTTCCTCCCTTCTCATGGTCGCCTTTCTACTTCCATGTCCTGCATAGATGTTTAAATAAGGATTCCATATATGAGAGAAAATATACTATACTTGTCTTTGCCAATCTCACATTTTTCTTAGCATAATTATGTTCAGTTCTATCCATTTTCCTGAAAATGATAATGTCATTCTCTACAGCCAAATAAATTTCCATTGTGTGTTTGCACCACATTTTCTTCATGCATCCATCTGTTAGTTAATGGACATCTCAGCTGGTTACATATCTTGGTCATTGTAACTAAAGAAGTAATAAACATGTAAATACAAGTGTTTGTTATGTTAATATGTTTATTGCGGGTATATACCTAGTAGTAGTATAACTGGTTTATATGTTTGTTCTATTTTTTGAAGAAAACTCCATATTGATTTCAATTGTGAGTGGGTTAATTTATACCAGCAGTAAATATTCCTCCTTCTCCAAATCCCAAAAGCAAAATGTAAAAGCTGGCTTGGAGTGTGCTTTGTAGTTTCCTCCTGGTGTCTGGAATAGATTGACTTATAAAATAAGCATCTAGCAATGTTGATCCTAGAATAAATAATATTTATAGTAAACTTAATCATATATATATATATATATACACATACATACATATATATATATATATATATATATATATATATATATATATATACCATCTTGAAGTTTTATCTCTTTTAAACCATTGTAACTTTCAAGATACACTTAAACTTTCTGGTTTTGTCCTCATTTCTATTCCATTTTTAAACAATCTTTATTTTAGGATAAAAATACCTTCTAAAAAAATCTCTTTATCTAAAAGCATTTTTCTTTTCTTTTTAACCTTCTTTGCCAGAAAATATATCTCATCTATAGCTTTCTACATCTCCCTTTTCTACTTATGATTAGTTTTTCTTTTTCTTTAAAAATTTAAGAAGACTTTAGTTTTAGTAAGATAGTTATATTCCAGTGAAACACAGGAACTTCTGAAACACATGCAAAACATGTTAATAGTTCTGGAGATATTTTTATTTTATTCATATTTATTAATTTTAAATTAACCAATTGGTTAAAGATTTAATCCCTTTTTTTATGAGAGAGAGAGCAAGAGAGAGAGGGAATTGGCATGCCAGGGCCTCTATCCATTGCAATTGAACTCCAAGTGTGTCACCTTGTGCACATTGTGACCCTGTGCATCTGGCTTATATGAGTTCTGGGGAGTCGAACCTGGGTCCTTAGGCTTTGCAGGCAAGTTCCTTAACCACTAAGCCATTTCTTCAGCCCTTTAATCCCTTTTATAACAATGTGATAGTTAATCTGGATTGTCAGCTTGGTGGGATTTAGAATCACCATGGAAACAAATCTCTGGACATATCTGTGAAGGAATTTCTAGATTGGTTCACGGAGATGGGAAGGGGCCATTCTTAATGTGGGTAGCACTGTGCAATGGGCCGGGGTTCTGGGCTGTATAAGAAGGAGGAAGTGTGCTCAGCATGAACATTGATCTCTCTCTTTACTGCAGTTGCAACAGGACCAGCTATTTAAAGTTCCTGTTTTCATGACCTTCCCACTTGGACTGTACTCTTAACTGTGAGCCAAAATAAACCTTTCCTCTTTTTTTAATTAAATTTTTACTGGGATCTTTAATATATGAACATATTATAAGTTGGTCATATTCCATCATTCTGTCCTCTTATGTCCCCTCTCCGCAATTCCCATTCCCTCTTAAGAGGGGCAGCAGTAGTCCTGTGGCATCACTGATACATGGGCTGGTTCCTGTGGGGAGGACAATCCCACCCAGTACAACTTCCCTGCTCTGACTTGTACATTTTTTTTTTTCTGGCCCCTCTTCTACAATGTTCCCTGAGCCTTGGAGGACATTTTAAAAGTCTATTTCAGTGCACTGGAGAGATGGCTCAGCGGTTGAGGTGCTTGCCTGCAAAGCCTAACACCCCTGGTTCGACTATACAGAATACATATAAAGCCAGCTGCACAAAGTGGCACATGCATCTGGAGTTCTTTTGCAGTTGTTGGAGCCCCTGGCACACTCAATCTGTCTGTTTGTCTTTCTTCTCTCTCTGCTTTCAAATAAATAAATAAAGTATTCTTTATTTTATATATTTGAGAGAGAAAGAGGGGAGAGACAGAAAGAAAGAGAGAGAGAGAGAGAGAGAGAGAAAATGGGTGTGCCAAGGCCTGTAGCCAATGCAAACAAATTCCAGATGCATGCACTACCTTGTGCATCTTGGCTTATGTGGGTCCTGGGGAATTGAACCTGGGTCCTTAGGCTTCACAGGCAAGCACCTTAACCATGAAGCCATCTCTCCAGCCCTAAAATATTTTTTAAAGCCTGCTTTAGTGTTGAGCTCTCAGCAAACTCTTTTCTATTTCGGTGAGTCTTGAGCCTCCTCGGTGTTTGCTCCCATCTTCATAATGAAAGTTCTTGGGCCTTCAGTGACAGCAGAACTCACATTTCATCCTTCTCGTCCCCTGTGGTGCTTCCTGGACTCCGGCAGGTGTGGTAGAGATGGTACATCTTGGGCACTCAGTTCTCTGAGAAGCTGGTCTTGGTTCTCCCTGGTATTCCCCACCATCTGTAAAAACGGTTCTTGAACCAGAAGTGAGAGCAGCATTGATCAAAGGGATAAGCATATACAATTAAAAGGCTTTTTGATGGACATAACCTCTCCGTTTAACCAGAGAACAGTGGAAGCTTCCCTCTATCGTCAATGACCTTCTAAGCCATAGGCTTAAGACCCACAAAACTACAGACAGCAGTTGCAGGCATGAATTTCCTCCCACGGAGCAGGCCTCATACCCAGCCAGAGAGCAGTTGATTACTCCCATAACTTAGATGCCACTATTGCACCTGTGGGTACATCTTGCCTCAATGGTTGGTTCTGTGGCTTGCAGGATTCACTGCTTGGTCAACGTGTTGGTAACCACTGTCCCCCAGCAGCGTGTGCAGCACTTGCTAGCACTGTGGCAGCTAGCCAGCAGGGAGCTGGCTTCATTGGTCCCAGCTTGCTTTCTCAATGCCCATGGCCTCTGTAGCAACAGGGTTTTTCTTCTAGTTCTCATTAGTAACCAAGTGCTGTGGCAATAGCTTGCATTGTTTTGCAGGCCTCATGGGCTTTCCTGACAAATAGCTCACTGGGCAGTGGGTGGTGGTGGTGGAGGGGTGACCCAGTTCTGTCACTGAAATTTACCAGCAACAGCCTGTGATTTTAGGGTAACGCTATCTCCAGGCCAGCAGAATATGTCTACCCAAACTATCTTTCTCTCTCTTCCTCTCTCTCTCTCCCTCTCTCTCTCTCTCTCTCTTTGGTTTTTCGAGGTACAGTCTCACTCTAGCCCAGGCTGACCTGGAATTCACTTTGTAGTCTCAGGGTGGCCTTGAACTCACGGCGATCCTCCTACCTCTGCCTCCCGAGTGCTGGGATTAAAGGCGTGTGCCACCATGCCTGGCTTCCTCTCTCTTTTTAAGAAAGTCCTGTCGGGCTGGAAAGATGGCTGAGCGGTTAAGCGCTTGCCTGTGAAGCCTAAGGACCCCGGTTTAAGGCTCGATTCCCCAAGACCCACGTTAGCCAGATGCACAAGGGGGCACACGCGTCTGGAGTTCATTTGCAGTGGCTGGAAGCCCTGGCATGCCCATTCTCTCTCTCTCTCCCTCTTTCTCTGTCTGTCACTCTCAAATAAATAAACAATAAACAAAAAAATTAAAAAAAAAAAGAAAGAAAAAGAAAGTCCTCTCACTTGAACCCAAGGCTCACTGGTTCAGCCAGTGCAGCCAGCCTGCAGTGGGCATCCCCCTGTTTTTACTTCCACAGTGCTCAGAGCACAGTTAGGTTCCCATGGCCACTGGGTACTTACAAGAGGGCTGAGAATTCAAATTCTGATCCTCGCGCTTGTATGGCAAGCACTTTATTCCCTAACACCCCCACGCCCCCCAGCCCCAGTAATCATTTTAATTTGCCTCTCCAAATGCAGGGGGGCGGAGCTTGGCATTACTGTGTTAGTCATGTATCTGTTTCCTTTCCTTTGAGTTACTTACTTATCTCCCTAAGTGAGCACTTTACTTCCTGAAGGGAAGCTGAAGAAGATGTGGAGGTAACCCATTGTCTCAAACTTGTAGCTCCTTTAAACCTTAGCCGTAGTGGAGCCTGGCAGGGCCCTCCTCAGACAGGGCGGTCCTTTATGAGGGCCCTGGAGCAGCAGCAGTCATCAGAGCCAGTTCCTTCACTTGTCTTCTTGCACTTCAAAACCACTCAGCTGGCGGCTGGCCTGCTCTCCAGTCATCCTAGTCCTCGGAGGACAACCTCAGCACGCCGCGGGGCAAGAGGGCGCTGGCTGGCAGCAGGGGAGTGCGGTGATGGGTGCCTTGTGATTTGGGGAACGGTGCTGCCTCGGATTCTGTAATGCTGGGGGGTGGAAGAGAGTGTCCATCCCGCAGCCAGGGCCAGAGGAGAGTCCCCCGGCCCCTGGGCATTTTCCTTTCTCCACTTTTACAGCTGAGCTGGGCGGGCTGACTGGCAGCTACTATGGTGGCCGACTCCATCTTCTGACTCCTGAGCCTGCTGTAGCACCATCCAATCCCGAGACGGGAGGCGGTGGTGGGGTGCAGAACAGGGTGGACAGGTGAGGGATGGAGAGGAACAATTAGCGGGAATAATCTGCCAGCACAGCGGGCCATGCAACCCTGGGCCAGCCACTTGTGTTATAATAGACTCTTCCTGTGGCCTCCGCTGTGCTAACCAGTCCATGCGGCCGTCCCTGCCCGGGCTCGGTGGGCAGCTCTGTGTAAATGTGCGCTTCTGAGGGAACGTGAGTGTGGTCATAAGAAAAGGTGCGCCCTCAGTTCAGCTCCCCAGACGTTAGGCGCCCTAAATCACACAGGGGAGGGGGGACGGAACAAGCTGTATGTAGCTCGTCCCCGGACAGTCAAGCTTCCCAAGCTTGATCATCAGGAAACAAGAATGGAGCAGGGGAGGGAAGAAAGGAATAGATTTGCTGGCGAGATAGGTGAGCTTGTTAAGGAAGTGAGAGAAGAAAAGCATTTCTTGCTCTTTTTTTGTTTGTTTGTTTTGTTTTTCGAGGTAGGGTCTCACTCTAGCCCAGGCTGACCTGAAATTCGCTATCTAGTCTCAGGGTGGCCTCGAACTCATAGCGATCCTCCTACCTCTGCCTCCCGAGTGCTGGGATTAAAGGCGTGGACCACCACTCCCGGCTTTTATTTCTTGCTCTTTTAAATTGACACTCTTTAAGAAATTTGCAATGTATCTCTTATCCCCTGGCTAGTGGCTCACCAAATATGTTACCAAAGGGGAGTATTCTGTGACACAATGTCTAGGTTGTTTCTGTTTTGGACCAAAAATATGAACAAGTCCTAGAGAAATAGTGCTAAAAGAATAGGTTAATTAAAAATGAAAAGACAAATGTAGATGCACCCCCACAAAGTGAGAACAGACTGAAACAAGCACATTGTCCCAGAGCCCAGTCATCCAAGTCCAGCCACTCTCATTACTAGAGGGAGGAAGGATTTCTGTGAAGGGCAGATCCTTCTTTCATTGTCAAAGGGGATTGATTTTCTTTGTTTGCTGGAGATGGTTTGAACAATCCCTTGGGCAGTCTGGGGCAGCCCAAGGAAAGGTCACTGGTTCCCAGAGTTAGACTTCTTCAGATTTGGTACTGAGTGTCCAACCCTACTGCCCTGCCTCCCTCGGTACTACCATATTTCTTGTAATCAGAAAGAATGAGAGAGAGAGGGAGGGAGAGAGGGAAGGAAGGAAGGAAGGATCAAAGGAAGGAAGGGAGTCAGGAGGGAGGGAGGGAGGAGAAATTACTTCAAAACTAAATTCTGACACAGTCAGATTTGTTTTTTGTTTATTTAACATATATTCTATTACTATCTCCCTGAAGATCTTTCTCTCCTCTCATGGTCTCCTTTCTACTCTTTCTCTTTCTCCCTCTCTCTCTTTCCCTCTCACACACTCACATATAAATTTAATCCTAGAATTTGCTTATGCAATATTTTTCTTTCTGTGTCTGGCTTAGTTCACTTAGTACAATGATCTTCAGTTCCATCCATTTTAAAACAAAGGGCATGATTTTAGTTTCCTTTTTTAAAAACTGGCATACAAAGTAATGAGTTTCATTATGGAATATATATATATATATATGTATACATATATGTATATATATACATATATACATTATATATATAATATATACATTTTTATATATACCTTTGTGTCATTATACTTTGTTTTTACTTATAGACCTTCCTCTCTCCTATCTCCTATTCCCACTACTCCCTTTGTCTGGTCCCTTCCCTCCCCCCAAGTAGCCCACACTTCTACTTTCATATCACATGTATTCCATTACACTCTTTTTATCCTCCCCCTTCATTAAAATCTCTTCCTCCTCTCTCATAATCCTTTTCTGCTTTCATGAACACACACACACACACACACACACACACACTTAAATCCAGAGTCTGTATGCGAGAAGAACCAGGCAGTACTTGTTTGTCTCAGTCTGGTTTATTCGTATCATAATGATCTCCAGTCACATCCATGTTCCTGAAAAACTCATGATTTCATTTTTCGTTACAGCTGTCATTCCGTTGTGTCTATGTGCGCGTACGTTTTCTTTATCTGCTCATCTGTTGACGAACATCTTAGGCTTATTCTATGTCTTGTCTGTTGTGAATGGTGTTATGTGCTATGGTGACTTAGATTCTCTCAGGCCTGTACACAGGAGGGTGAAACTCTGCGCTCTATCCTTCACGATGACCGTGTCAGCTTACACCCCAGCCCCCAGCCGCAAATAAGCATTTCTCATCGCGCATCCTCTCCAGCACGCTGTTTGCATGACGGCAGCCACGCTGACTAGGGTGAGAGGGAACGTCAGCGTGGTTTTAGTGCACGTTCTCTGGACCGCGAAGGCACCGGAGACCTTTTCGAGTATTTTTGGCCATTTACTTGTCTTTGTTCTTTTCAGAACCGTCTGTTTAGTTCATTAGCCCATTTACTGGTTGGACTTGGTGTTTAATTTTTGGAGTTCTTTATAGATATTAATCCCTCTCTGCTGTACAGTTGGCAAAGATTTCTTACGATTGTTTAGGCTGTCTCTTCATTCTGGTTAATGTTTTCTTTACTGTGAAATACTTTAATTCTGTTTTAATTCCTCAGATAATTTCCTGTGCTATTAAGGTCACTTTCAGAAAGTCCTTGCCGATCCTGTATCTTGATACTTTTCCCTGTCCTATTTAATTTGTTTAGATGTTTTTGATTTAATTTTTGTAGGTCATATGTGTCTACAAGTTTGTATATTTCATCTAGATTTTCCAGTTTGTTAGAATATATGTTTTTAAAATTCTCTAGGTATCCTCAGCATTTCAATTAGATCTGTTGTAACATCCTCATCTTTGGTTTTATTTTATTCTTGGAGTACTCATTCTTTTTGTTTAGCATGACTGTGTTATCTTTTCCATTCACTGAGAAATCAATTTTTCACGAGTCTTAAATATAACCTCAGCCCATTCTGTTTGTGTGTAACTGTTCCTCCATTCCCAGGACACTCATTATGTGAAAAGAGGGCAGTTTTGTGCCTTACAAAAGCACATTCTCAAACACCCAAGATTGTCTGGTCGTTTTAGAACTCGCTGACAAAAGTGATTATAAAATAAATCTTTCTAGGATCAGGACTTTCTGTTTACTAGGTGCACATCTTACTTTTTTATTATTCATTTTGAGAGAATCAGACAGAAAGAGGTAGAGAGAGAGAATGGGCACATTAGGGACATCAGCCACTACAAATAAACTCAAAATATGTGTGTCCCCTTCTGTGCATGGGTGATATTGTGTGCTTGTGTCACCGTGTATCTGGCTATGTGGGACCTGGAGATTTGAACATGAGTTCTTAGGCTTTGCAGGCAAGCACCTTAACTGCTAAGCCATGTCTCTAGCCCACATCTTACTTTTCAAAAGCACTGTTTTCTGAAGTTAGAGAAGCACGTCAGAGGCCATTAATTTAAAAAGTATTTAGATATAGAGAGGCTCTGTGGTTACCATGCTTGCCTGCAGAGCCTAATGACCCAGGTTTGATTCCCCAGTACCCATGTAAAGCCAGATGCACAAAGTGACGCATGCATCTGGAGTTCATTTGCAGCAACTAGAGGCCCTGATGCTCCCATTGTCTCCTTTTCTCTCACTGTCTCTCTCTACTTGCAAATAAATAAATAAAAACATTTTAAAAAACAGTGTTAGAAGCCAGTGACCATGTTTGTTGTTGCATTCCTTGAGAGACCATAGTTGCTTGACTCATATTCTATTGTTTGTATACCCAAGCCTTAGTAGTTTAGTGCTTCCTCCCAAGATATGCATTATGTGAATCTGGCCTGTGTTAGGCCTTTATAAAATAAGACTATAACAAGTTTAATACTGTCTTTGTGTCTTGCACTCAGTGCAAGAAATTACTCTGGAGCCAGAGAGATAGCACAATGCTTAGGGAGCTTGCCTGCAAAGTCTAATGACCTGGGTTCAACTCCCCAGTACCCATATAAAGCTGGATGTACAATGTGGCACATGAATATCGAGTTTGTTTGCAGTGACTAGAGTCCCTGGTGCACCCATTCTTTCTATTTCTCACCCTCCCTCTCACTTTCTCTCTCTCTGCAAATAATTTTTTTTTAATTACAAAAAAAGAAATTACTCTGGTGTGAATCTTCCTTCTAGGATCAACACATTCTGTTTCCCTTCACATACAACTTAAATGTTCTTAGGAATGCTTTTAAGAATTTATAGTCTATGAAAACCCCAGGTGTTCAGAAACCTGAGACTATGTGCATCTATTGCATTGCTTGAAAATACTTAGCTTGTGAGGAATCTTAGTTCAAGCTCAGCATATTCATTTCTATTTTCCTCTCTCTCTTTACTGGTTTATTTATTTCCTGCTTTACATTTTGATTTTGCAAAGGCAAAGTTAGATTGTTTCCCAAAAAAGCGAGTAGGTAAAATTAGTCATGAATCTCTACAATGCTATGACTGTTCACCCTATTTAACCTCTTCATTTTCTTCTTAGCTCATTTGTTTTGCTTTATAAAATTTTATTTTTATTAGATATGGAAGTATTTAATATGTAAACAGCACAGGTTGGTACCATGCTTTTCATGCTCCCTGCCCCCTTTCTGAAGAGGCCTTCCTCATTGGGGATGCAGGTCAACCCCATGGGGATTATGGGCCATGCATTATGGGAGTGAGGAAATGTTTCTGTGAAAAATGTCCCAACTTGTGCCTCTAACAATCTTTCTGCCCCTCTTCTGCAAAATTCCCTGAACCATGTTGGGTCCATTTTAAGTCTGTTTCAGTGATGGGCAATTAGGAGCCTCTAGATCTCTTGTTTGGGATGTGTTGAGTGTCCTCAGTGTTTATCTCCTTCACCCTCGTGCTGATATCAGATTCACTAAGAAAGCAGCACTCTTGCTCACTTCCCCAGTTCCTTGATGGTTTCAGCTAGAGCTGGGATGGAGTGTGCTGGGTCATTTATCTCCTCAGGTCCAGCTCCTGTCTGAAGATGAGAAGCAGATTCTCCAATGGAGAGTGAAGTCAGCACTGGTTAAATGGGAAAACCATGATTAATTTAGAGAGAATTTAAAAGGTATAGACCCTCTTATAGCCCAAGATTAGTGGGAAGTTGGCAATGGAAAGCAGAATCGGGTATCTGGATATGATTCTGACTTGTTTCCCAGTTTCAGATACAGTTTCTTATCCACTGATCAGATCTGTTAGCCAATCCAAGAGCAGTAGGTTACCCACCATGACTGTGTGCCATTGTTGAACTTGTGTGAGCATCATGTGAGGTTGTTTGCTTCTGAGTTGCTTAGACTTTGAGTTGCTTGGACAGATGTTGGCCACTTTCCCCCAGTAGCTCATGTAGCACCTTCCAGCACTAGATGGGCTAATTGTCTAGGGACTGGCTCTCTTCTAGATTCCAACCATGTCTAGCACTATGTTGAAGAGCAGTGGTGAGAGTGGAACCCCTGTCTTGTTCCCGATCTCAGTGGGAACTCTTGAATTTTTCCTGATTAAGTATTTTTCAGACTTTAGGAGCTTCATATATAGCCTTTACCGCATTGAGATATAAAGCCTCCATGCCTATTTGTTCCAGTGTTTTGATGACGAAGTGGTATTGTTTTTTGTAAAGGCCTTCTCTGCATCAATTGAAATGATTGTGTGGTTCTTATGGTTAAGTTCACTTATGTGTTATATTACATTGACCGATTTCTGTATGTTAAACCATCCCTGTATCCCTGGGATAAAGTCTACTTGATCAAGGTGGATAGTGCTTTAGATGTGTTGTTGAATTTGGTTTGCAAGGATTTTGTTCAGGAACTTTGCATCTAAGTTCATTAGGGATATAGGCCTATAATTTTCTTTCCTTGTTGCATCTCTGTCTGATTTTGGTATTAGGGTGATGCTAGCTTCATAAAAGGAGCTGAGGACGATTCCCTGGTCTCCGATTGTGTGAAACAGTTTGAGAAAAATTGGTTTCAGTTCTTCAATGAAGGTTTGATAGAACTCAGCTAAGAAGCCATCTGGACTTTTCTTGTTTTGGGGGGGATGGTTGATTGCTTTTTCAATATCCATGGATGTGATAGGTTTGTTTAGGAGATAAATCTGCTCTGAGTTTACTTTTGGTAGGTGGTATGTGTCTAGGAATTCATCCATTTCTTCCAGATTATTCATTTTTGTAGAGTAGAGGTTTTGGAAGTATGCCCTGATGATTCTTCTGATTTCATTGATGTCTGTAGTGATCTCTCCTTTTTCATTTCTGATCTTGTTAATTTGAGACTTCTCTCTTTTTTTGCTTGATCAAACTGGCCAGGGATTTGTCAATCTTGCTTATGTTTTCTTAGTTTCCAATTCATTAATTTCTGCTCTAATCTTGATTATTTCTTTCTGTCTGGAGCTCTTTGGGTTGGATTCTTCTTGGTTTTTGAGTGCCTTTAGGTGGACAGTCAGGTTATTAATTTGGGATATCTCTTTCTTTGTAATGAAGGCACTTAGGGCGATGAATTTTCCCCTTTGGACTGCCTTCATTGTATCCCATAAGTTTTTGTAGGTTGTGTTTTCATTATCATTCAATTCTAGGAATTTTACAATTTCTTTTTTAATTTCTTCCATGACCAATTCATTGTTTAAAAGTGTGTTGTTTAGTTTTCAGGAGCTGGTGCAGTTCTTGATGTGTCTCTTGTAGTTAATTTTTAGCTTTAAAGCATTGTAATCTGACATGATGCAGGAAGTTACTTCAATTTTCCTGACTTTATGGAGGCATGCTTTATGGCCTAAAATTTGGCCAATTTTGGAGAAGGTTCTGTGGGCTGCTGAGAAGAATGTGTATTCTGTAGAGTTGGGGTGGAAAGTTCTGTAGATATCTGTTAGGTCTAGTTGATCTATGATGTTGTGGAACTCCATTACTTCCCTGCTAATTTTCTGCTTGGATGATCTGTCTGTTGATGATAGTGGAGTACTGAAGTCTCTGCCCATGAGGGTGTTGGTGTTTGTTTCTGTTTTATTGTCAGTAGATTTTGCTTTATAAACTGTGTTGCACCTGTGTTTGGCACATACATATTTATGATTGTGATGTGCTCATGTTGGATCATTCCCTTCATGAGTAAGAAGTGGCATTCTTTGTCCTTTTTCATTACTTTTGGTTTGAAGTCTGTTTTATCAGATGTTAATATAGCAACATCTGCTTGTTTTTTTATTTCCATTTGCTTGGGATATCCTTTTCCAACCTTTCACCCTGAGGAGGTGTCTATCTTTAGTGGTGAGGTAGGTTTATTGAGGACATCAGATAGAAGGGTCCAGTTTTTTGATCCACCCTGATAACCTGTGTCTTTTGATGGGTGGGTTAAAGCCATTAACATTTAAGGTTATTAGTATGCAGTTTGAATTAATCCCTGCCATGATGAGGTGTTTTATGGGGTTTGGTGTTTCTTGTGTTTTGTGATATTTTGAGCCCGATCTATTTTGTTTATTGTGATCTTTTTGTTGGCTCTTGAGATTGATTGTTTGACTGTTCTGTGTGGAGTATTCCCTCAAGTATTCTCTGTAGGTTTGGCTTTGTATTCATATAATCATAGAGTTGACTTTTTTTCATGGAAAGTTTTTCTTTCACCATCTATTATGAGGGATGCTCTTGCTGGGTAGAGTAGCTTGGGTTGGAAGCCGTAGTTTTTTAAACTTCGAAGTGTTCCATTCCAGGCCCTTCTGGCTTTCAGGGTTTCCATTGAGAAATCTGACATAATTCTGATGGGATTACCTTTGTATGTTGTGAGTTGTTTCTCTCTTGTTGCTTTTAATACTCTCTCTTTGTTTTCGTGGTTGAGAGTTTCAACTATGATGTGTCTTGGAGAGCTTCATCTTTGGTCCCGTTTGGTGTTCTATGGGCTTCTTACATCTGAATGGGCCTCTATTTTGAGATATTTGGAAATTTTTCTTCAATAATTTTGTTGAGTATGTTCTCTATGCCTCTGGCCTGTATTTCTTCTCCTTCTGGTATACCCATGATCTGGATGTTTGGTCATTTTAGGGTATCCCACAGTTCTGTCATATTCTGTTCACTTGAGTTTTTGAACCTAGCAAAGTTTTTGGCCTCCCAATCAATTTCTTTTCTTATTTTCCAGGTCAGAGGTTCTGTCTTCCACATGAGTAACTCTGCTGGTGAGTGGTTCTAGAGAAGTTTTTATAATTTATATTTTTTATTTTCTGTTGTGCTATTTTATATTATGTCCATCTCTTTTTGATATGTGATTTGAATTTGAGTACTGATTTTCTTGATGCTTTCTGGAATTCATTCTTGCATTTGATCAAGTCTTCATTAAACTTAATTACCTCTTGTTGAAATCTTCCATTTCTTGACTCACCTTCAATTTATTCATATCTCTTTGGAGGGTTCAATTAAGTTAAGCCTACTGTCAAAAGCTGAATGCTCTAGGAGATGATTCTGTTCAATTTCATTGATACTATTATTGCTTCTTTGATGGTTTGCTTCTAGTTCAGGCAATTTTTTTTTTTTTTATCAGGGTCTCATTGGTTATTGTGGTTCCACTTTGGGAATGAACATCTGTTGATTTCTCTGATTTCATTGGAGGCTTCCATTGTAGAACTAGGCATCCTTGGTGGAGATCTCAGTTTCAACTTTCATTGCCTTTTTTGCATTGTTGCCTACCCATTTTAGGGAGACTCTTGATTTTACGGAGGAAGAAGGATATTTTTGTCCTTTGGCCCATTCACCCTCTGACTCAGGTGAATAAGGATGTTGGTACCCAGTGGTCAGTCAGGACACCAGAGCAAAAAGCCTGATTCCACAGCTTACACGGGGACCAGGCCTCCTCAAGCAAGGCACAATGGGACCTACCAGGACCAGGGGACTGGAAGGAGCCAGGGAACAGGGATCTGGCCTACTCATTCACAGTTGTGCCAGCCTGCACACATTCTGGTGCAGGGAACCCAGACCAGGGAACTGGGAGGATCCAGGAAACAGGGGTCTGGCCTATTTACTCCACACTGCACCTGACTGTACAGGGAACCCAGCAACATATTCATTTCTTTATGCACATGGTCCTCAGTGGTTTTTGCCAAGGTATTTACTGTGGGAAAATAGGATTATTTCAGATATTCATAAAATACCACCCTCAGAATCCTAAGATTGCCTTTTGTTACTGGGCTCTGTGAGAGAAGTCAGGATGAGGCATATCTTCCTTTTAGAATAAACACATTCTGTTTATTAAGCACATTTGTTTTCTCCTGGCTGAAGCTTATTTTCTCTCTGCTTTGATGCATGGAAGAAGCTCTTTCCACCGTTAACGGAACTTCCCCAGGATTTTTAAGCCTAAAATAAATCCCTTCCTCCTACAAACTATGTCTGGTTAGATGTGTGTCCCAGCAACTCTGAGCTGACCACAACCCCCACTCATCATGCTATAGTGTGTTGTTCAGTCTCCACGAATTCACGTACGTTTTACAGTTTCTCTTGCTGTTGATTTCTAGTTCTATTCCCTTGTGATCAGATGTCATCATTTCAATTTTCCTGTATTAGTTAAGACTTGCTTTGTCTCTGTATTACTTTCTTACTGCTGTGGCCAAATACCTGGCAAGAAGCATCTTAAGGAAGAAAAGGCATATTTCAGCTAATAGTTCAAGATTACAGCCTATCGTGGCAGGAAAAGCATAGGGACAGGAGTTTGAGGCAGCTGGTCATATTGGATCCATAGACAATACACACACACACACACACACTCACACACACACACATGCACGCACACACACACACACATACACACACGCACAAACACACACACACATACACACCCTCAATAAACTTTCAAATCAAATTCCAATCCATGTTAAAAAGATCATTCACTGTGATTAAGTTTCAGATAATGTGATTCTGTACCTAAGAGGCTCCACCACAAAACTCCTAGAGCACATTTAGCAAATTTGATGGATAGAAAATTAACAAACAAAATCAGTAGCCTTCTTATATACCAATGAGAAAAATACTTAGAAAGAAATCTAAGAAACAATACCATTTACAGTAGACTCAAAAAATAACATATCTTGGCCAGGTGTGGTGGCACATGCCTTTAATTCAGCACTCGAGAGGCAGAGGTTAGGAGGATTGCCATGAGTTCAAGGCCACCCTGAGGAGATATAATGAATTTCAGGTCAGCCTGAGCTAGAGTGAGACCCTGCCTCAGAAAACCAAAAAAAAAAAAAAAAAAAAAAAAAAAAAAAGAAAGAAAAGAAAAGAAAATTAAAATAAAATATCTTGGAGTAGACCTGTTGTGCATTCATTTCCTCAGAACTGAAACATTCCCTCCTAGAGAGAGGAGGAAGACTCAAGAGACTCATGAAATAAATAAGGCACAGGTCTTGGGACACATGCTTACATGTCACAAGATCATAAGACTCCTTCCTGAGGTTATAGGCACAGCTCCCAGCTGCTGGGGAGGACACTCCTCCAGCCAGGCTGTTTGTACAATAGGCTCCAGAGATTCAGCTTCCATGCGGTGTCACCTATACTGAGGTGGGCTTTTCCATGATGCAGCTGCCTTTGAGCAATCCACGCTCCTGTAAGAAAGGGCTCAGCAGGGTGGAAGGGGAAAAGAGAATGTAATATGACACGGATATGATTGAAATACATTATTTACTTGGATGAGATTTTCCAAAATGTAAACAAATTTAAAGTTTAAAAAGTATGCTGTTTTAGTATTTCCTCTTTTCCTTCAAAAACTGCTGGAGACACAAAGCACAATTTGGAGATCATAGAGGATTTCTGCTTCAGAAAGTCATCAGTGTGGGCTGGCAAGATGGCTTAGCAGTTAAGGTATTTGCCTGCAAAGCAAAAGGACCCAGGTTCATTTCCCCAGGACCTAGGCAAGCCAGATGCACAAGGTGGCACATGTGTCTGGAGTTTGTTTAAAGTGGATGAAGGGTCTGGTGCACCCATTCTCTTTCTCCCTCTCTCTCTCTCAAATAAATACAAACAGTTTGAAAAAAAGGAAAAATGAAGTCATCAGTGTTACAAGGCCATCTACTATAAGATTTCTATAATTGCTATCTATTTAATTTCTCAATAACAGAGACATGCTGAAAAAAAATAATATGGGAGCACAAAAGACTCAAAATAGTCAAAGAAATCCTGAACAAAAATAGTAATGCTTAAAGCCGGGCGTGGTGGTACACACCTTTAATCCCAGCACTCGGGAGGCAGAGGTAGGAGAATCACCATGAGTTTGAGGTCACCCTGAGACTACATAGTGAATTCCAGGTCAGCCTGGGCTAGAGTGAGACCATAGCTCGAAAAACCGAAAAAAAAAAAAAATTCTGAGAACAGTGACAATAGAGGATATAGAAATCAGCCCACAGAGCTACATCGACACACTTCTGGACAAAGGTACAAAGATATACATTTTAGAGAACAGGGCGCCTCTACCAAACGCTCCTTGGGAAACTGGATATCACATGCTGAAGAGCACAGTTAGTCTCATCCTATACCAAATTCAGTTTAAAACAAATCACGCCCTTAATGTAAGACCTCAAACTTTGAAACTACTAGAATGAAATATAGGGAAACACTTCTGAACAGGACTCTAACAGTTCAGGAAATTGTAGCAAGAACCAACAGCTGGGAGTATGCAAAATTTAATGATCTCCCTGTACAGCAAGGTCAACAATTACCAGAGTGATTTGACAGTCTACAGAAGGAGACAAGAATTTTCTTGACACAGACTCCACATTCCGTATATAAAAAGATCTAAACACAGGAATTAAGTATTCCAACCAATAAATGGTCAAACTAACTGAATAGAAACTTTCCAAAAGATATGTGAAGGTCCAAAATAAGTCCTTGAGAAAATATTCAAATGTCTTTAACTATTAGGAAAATGTTATGTAAATCAGAATTACATTGAGATTAAATGTTATCCACTCAAAATAGCTATCATCAAGTAAATAAACAAAATATGCTAGTAAGGATGTGGGGGCAAAAGAACTCTTTAAAAAGTGACACATTCACTACAGAACTCAGTATGGGAATCCCTTGAAAACTAAAAATAATACAACATAGGGATATGCACATCACATTTTATCTTTTCATCATTTAATGGGCACCTGGACTGATTTTATAACTTATTTATAAGAAAGTCCCTTGGTTAACATGTATACCTATATAGATCTATTTTGTATGCTGACAGCAGTGGTATAAAATAACTATATTGTATTATTTTTAGTTTTCAAGGGATTCCCATACATAGAAAGTTCCTCACAGACACGCCCAGAGATTTGTTTCCATACTAATTCTAAATCCTTTCAAACTGACAATCAAGATTATCCAGCTTGGCATGGTGGTGCACACTTTTAATCCCAGCACACAGAAGGCAGAGATAGGTAGATTGCTGTGAGTTCAAGGCCACCCTGAGACTACATAATAAATTCCAGGTCACCCTGGGTTAGAACAAGACCCTACCTCATAAAACCAAAATAAAGTAAAGTAAATAAATAAATATTATCCACAACAGCCAGTAATGCAGATGTTCTCTTCTAAACCCAATTAATTCTTCTGCCTTAGGCTCCCCAGTGGCTGGAAATGCAGATGTGAGCCACCTGGCCCACCTTCCTGTAGTTTGTATTACAGTCTCTGATGATTGCTTTACTCTCTCTTTAACTATCCCATTTTTTCTCTCTCCACATCGTAGCTCATTTTTTTTTTTTTTTTAGATTTTATTTATTTGAGAGAACAAGAGAGGGAAAGAGACAGAGAGAGAATGGGCACACCAGGGCCTCCAGCCATTGCAAATGAACCCAAACTCCAGATGCGTGCGTCACCTTGTGCATCTGGCTTACGTGGGTCCTGGGGAGTCGAACCAAGGTCCTTTGGCTTTGCAGGCAAACACCTTAACCACTAAGCCATCTCTCCAGCCCCTTGTAGCTCATTCTTATTTGCCTACTGTGAGCCATTGGATGATTTACCTCTGCTGTTTACACCGCAAGTTCTCTCTGCCTTGTACTTATGCCCCAGTTGTTAGAAAACAGAAAGATATTGATTATAGATATCCAAGTCCCCTTGTGGTCAGTAAATCCATGATCAAGTGTACATCTTCCTCTCCCCACATCAGGTAGCACTGCCGGGCCTCCAGTGCCCCAACCCAGCAAAGCAGATCTCATCATCCCATCCCCCTGTCTCAGGTTCAGTCACGTCCAATGCCAACTTCTAGTATTTTTTTTAATCTTAATTTTACTTTACCCTAACGTTATCCTACATAAAATACCAACAAAGCGGGGGAATTTAGTGATCAAAAACAACTTTCATAATTTAATTTAAATTATCCCTGTCTACACTGGAACTTACATGGTTGGTAAGTAATGAAGACACAGTGTAACTTTTTTTATTATTATTATGCAGGGATTCACAGTCAATTTGCTTTGGACTTGGATGAGACTTGAGACGTGGGCATTTTTAAAATGCGGAAATACTGAAGTTCAGGATGAGACTGTAGCCGCTGTAGCGAAAGCGTTCTGTGTCGGGAGCTGGACACGAATCTTTGGGGATCAGGGGACAGAATGCCTGACTTTCATGTTTCCCCAGGGTCCATTGGGTTAAAAGGGTAGTCCTTTAGGAGATGGTATTTGGAGGAGCTGTAAACCTTTAACAGAAAGGGCATTGTGGGACAAGCATGGATAGTTGGAGGTTTGCACTAAAAGTGCTGTGGGACCCTAGTCTCTGCCTACCTATGTGGCAATGTCAGCTCTTACGGATGAAAGTGTTTGCACTGCGATGTGGCTGTAGCTGCTCCTGCCTGGGCCACTGTCACAAAGAATGCCATCTGCTGCCCTCACGAGGAGTCAAACAAAAGCAGCCTCATACAACCCCACGGGGAGTACCTGCCACCCCACCGAGGAGCGTCCCCAGGGGAGTGGGGGCAGGGACAAGGGAGAAGAGGGTACCAACACATGATGCATCTACACGAAACATGTTGTTACTAATAATAATAAACATAAGAAAAAAAAGTAGTCTCGACTCCTAAATCTGTGATCTAAATAAACTTTTCTTCTTATAATACTAGCTGCGCCAGTAATTCCTTGCAGTGTTGTAAAGCTGACATAGTCATAGTTTCCTGACTCAAGAGTGTGGTTTCCTGATCTCTACTCCAGACAAGCAATTCAGCTGGCACTTTTAATCTCTTCTAGAAACTTGAGAAAAGCCAAGTACCCTTCCATGAATAGAGATTCAGACTTCATGGAGAGTCTGAAAGTCTGTAACATCATTCACTCCAGGCTATAAAATAGATTTTAAATTTCCCTAAAGCCCATATGTTAAAATTTGTACTCTCATACTTTGTAGGAGATGGGTGGAGACAGTAGAGGCAGGTCTTAGTACAAAGTTTGCTGGTTTTTAAGAACATGGTCCAGCAGCAGTCCAGCCATAGCCTCATTCTCTTGTCATGTCCTAGCCGAGAGATGAATGGCTTTGCTCTGGTATATTTTTTCACATGATGTGCTGTCATAAGCCTCAATCAATAGAACCAAATGGTATCAAATATCTTGTGCTGAGCCAGGTGTGATGGTGCATGCCTTTAATCCTAGCACTTGGGAAGCAGAGGTAGGAGGATCACCATGAGTTCAAGGCCACCCTGAGACTACATAGTGAATTCCAGATCAGCCTGGGCTAGAGTGAAACCCTACCTTGAAAAAAATAATCAAAATATCTTGGGCTGGAGAGATGGCTTAGCAGTTAAGGCACTTGTCTGCAAAGTCAAAGGACCGAGGTTCAATTCTGCAGGACCCAAGTAAGCAGACTCACGAGGTGGAGCATGCGTCTGGAGTTTGTTTGCAGTGGCTGAAGGCTCCAGAATGCCCATGCTCTCTCTCTGCCTCTCTCTCTCTCAAATCAATAAATAAATTTTTAATAACCTCTCAAAACCACGAGCTATGTGTTATCCATTGTAGTTACCTTCTTGTTGCTGGGCCAAACACCCAACCAGAATCAAACTTCATTATCTAAGGTATTTGCTTGGAAGCTAACAAACCCCATGAGCTTTGGGAATCTCATTTTCTGATCTCAGCCATACAGTAAAGCCAGAAGCAGAGAGTAAATGGGTTTGTTAGTCATGGGCCTCTAGAGGAAAGGAACGGACCCAGGGAATGAATATGTATTACAAAGGGAACTTATTAGATCGGCTTACACGATATGGGCCAAGTAGTCCAAGAACGACCTCACAGTGGAGAAGCTAGAACAATCCATCACAGACATCCCCAGAGATTTTTTTCCACAGCGATACCTAATCCTGTCAAGTTGTCAACCAAGAGTAGCCATGACACGCAGTAATGCGGGTGGCCTCTCCTAAACCCAATCAATCTTTCTGCCTCAGACTCCCAAGTGTCTAGAAATCCAGATGTGGTAACTACTTGGTCCATGAGACGGGAGGCCTCAGCAGTCCCAATACATTACTGAAGGCCTGGGGGCTCCTAGAGTCACTGACCTTCATCTCATGTTGTAAGGCTAAAGAAGCTGGGCTCTGATGTCAGAAAAGGACGGTGGTAAGAAGGCATGTAATACTGTAATATAATAACAACACAACATAATGATAAGGCCAAAAAAAGTGAATTAGGACAGGCAGAAAAAGCATTGCTTTTCTCTCAGACCTACTCTGGGGTAGGATCTTCCTAGAATTTTCCTCACAGGCCAACCCACGAGTCAGGTCTCTTAAGTTGATCACTGATTCTCTCAAGTTGAACTGTTTCACTTCAAGGTTATATTAATTCTCCAGTTCTGTGTCATAACTTAGGTTTTAGGTATTGCGATCACCTGTCCTTTCTGCAAGGTCATGTTGGTCCAGCGTACTGATGACAGGCTTACTGGACCCAGTGAGCAGGAGGCAGCCTCCACTCTGGAGCTGTTGGTACAGCAGACACACACCAGAGAAAAGGACATTCACCCGGGCAAAATGCAAGGGCCTTCTAGTTTAGTAAAATTGTTTGGAGTCCAGTGATGTGGGCCATGCTGAGGTGTTCCTTCTAAGCTGAAGGACAAGTTGTTGCACCTGGGCCTTCCCTCCACCACAGAAGCAGCTCAAAGCCTAGTGGGCCCGTTTGGACCTCGGAGGCCGCACCGTCTTCACTTGGTGGTGCTCCTCTAGCCCACAGACAAAGTGACACAGAAGCCGCTGGCTTTGAGTGGGGTCCAGAACTGAAGGGTCTTCAACAAACAGGTCCAGGATGCTGTGCTGGCTGCTCCACCACTTGGGCCACATGATCAGCATACCTGATGGTGCCTAGCGTCAATGGCAGACAGAGATGCTGTCTGGAGCCTTTGATGGCCACTGTCAGTGAATCACAGAGGCCCTGCTGTCTTCTGAGACAACTCTTCTGAGACAGCCTTTGGCCCGATATGGGCCTTAGTGGAGATCGAATGTTTGATAAAGGGCCACCGAGCTATCCTGCTACTTGAGCTGCACATCTTGAGCTTGCCATTATCTGACTCACCAAGACACATAATTGGAAGCGAGCATCTTTGAGCACCGAGCAATCTCCAGAGCCCCGTATGCCACAGAGTTGAGCATCCACAGCAGCAGTCCACCATCCAGTGGAAGTGGTATATATGTGATTGAGCCTGGGAAGGTTCTGATGGCACAGATAAGTTACATGAAGTTACCCAAATGTCTGTTATTCCTACTCCTGCTACAAGAATGTGCCTAGATCCCCAGGCCTGTACCTGCGGCCTTGTGGCATGTTCCCTATGACGGTTGGTCCAGTTGGCAAAGGAAGAGAATAGTCAGATATTTCTACATGATAATCAGGCGCCACCCACAGGACAGCCTAGCACTACAGCCCCTTTGGGGACAACCTTGGAGGACAGAGGGGAAGGGAAACCTTCACAATGGGCAGAACTTCAGGCAGCGCACACACTTGTGCATTTCACTGGAATAAAAAACAACCAGATCTAAAGCCGGGCGTGGTGGCGCACGCCTTTAATCCCAGCACTCGGGAGGCAGAGGTAGGAGGATCGCTGAGAATTCGAGGCCACCCTGAGACTACAGAGTGAATTCCAGGTCAGCCTGAGCTAGAGTGAGACCCTATTTAAAAAAAAAAAAAAAAAAAAGCCAGATGTGAAACTGATTCATGGGCTGTAAGCAATAGTTTGGCTGGATGATCAGGAAGTGGGGAAAAATATAATTGGAAAACTGGTGAGAAAGACATTTGGGAAAGAGGTGTGTGGATAGATCTCGCCAAACTGGCAAAGAGTGTAAAGATACGGTGTGTCCCGGATAAATACGCTCACTAAAGATGACCTCAGCAGAGGGTGACATTAAGAATGAGTAGAGAGCAGTCAGCTTCCCCAGCATCTCTTATTTCCCAGTGGGCCCATGAACAAGGGGACATGGTGGCAGGGATGGACTTCCACCCACCAAGGTTGACCTGGCTGCGGCTGCTGGGTGCCAGCACTGAGCCCCTATCGGGGGACCACTCCGCGAGTGACCAACCAGCAATGTGGGGTAGGTTGACATACTGGACCATTTCCATTGTGGAAAGAGACGCGCTTGGCCCTTACTGGAATAGTCTAGGTAGACATTTGCTTTTCCTGCATGTAGTGTTTCTGCCAAAACTACCACCCATGGCTTTGCCAAATGCTTATCCACCACCATGTTCTTTCACACAGTGTTGCTTCTGACCACTTTGCAGCCAAAGGAAATAGCTGTGAACTCACTTTCATGCAGTTCACTGGTCTTAACCATGTTTCCTGCCAGCTAGCTTGATAGAAAGGTGGAAAGCAGCCACATTCCAAATAGGTACCAATAGCTGGAGGGCTGGAGCAAGGCTCTCTAAAAGGCTGTGTGCGCTCTGGGTCAGTCCAACAGTACAAGGTATTAGAATAAGTCATGTCACCAGTTTTAGACATGAGGATTGCAGTTACCATAAATGCTTCCGCTCTAGTTTCTTAAAGTTTATGAATATATATATATTCCTTCTCGGAGACTTGGGTTTTCTTTCCTCTATTTCTTTACCAGAAGGTATAATATCAGTTGAGATTATATCACTGGTTAAGTGTTGTTAAATGTACATTAGCATGCTTAAGTGATGAACATTAAAAGATGATCAAGCATTCCTCACGGGTCTTTGTCACCTACTGTGGGGAAGAAAGTGCATGGGTTGCATGCGGGTGTGAAGGTTCAGTCTGTGGTCGACTTCACCAGAAGGCAGGGATGGAGAGACGTGCCTCTTGGGCAGTTCTGTGAGGGCGCTTCCAGGCAAGATTAACTTAGGGAGAGTGGGTGTGGCTTTCTTTGGGGGACTATTGTATATAAGGAAGTTGCTTGCAGGAGAATACTGACCATGTTTCTTTTGTCTAGCTACCTGTGCTGCCCACTGGTGGGCACTTCTGGCATGGCTCCCCGTGCTGCCCACTCGTGCGGCTCTGCTGCCTGCTCAGCCTTGAGGACTGAGCAGTTGCCGGGTTTTACCGACTGTTGCAGCTTGTGTTGGGACTCGTGGACTGAATGGCTGTCTGCCTCTCCCACTTCCCAGTCTAAGTCTCAGGGACTAAGTAGCTACGAGTCCCACGTACTTGTCAGTCCGCATCCAGCCTCAGGGACTGAGCAGCTGGGCTCTTCACCTTTCTGACCTGTATTTAGAAAATAATCCAATAAGTTCTCTTTTAGATAGATATTCATTCTATCTGTTCTCTTTCTCTAGAGAATCCGACTCTAGAAAACCTGAACTGGTGGTAAGGAGGAAGAGGCAGGCTTTGGGGTGTTAGAGCCAGCTCCCCCACCTTGTTAGAGTTCCCCTCACAGTCCTGCTGCTGTTTCCACCTGCTGTGGCCGAGATGTCGTCCAGCCTCTGCCCATGCCATGCTTCTTCTCCTTGAGACTGTAAGCCGAAGGAAAATCTTTCCTCCCATCAGCTGCTTTTGGCCAGGTGCTTTATTCCAGCAATGAAAAGGGAGCAAAACTGGCCTTTGAAGAACATGCAAGAGAACCAACAATATAATTGACTTACCTCAGGACAGCAAAGCCTGATGGACATGAACAGCCAGCCACACCCTAGAAGACTGCCACTGGACTTCTCTTTGTTCTCAAATGTCACATCCTCCAGGTGGCCTCAACCTAAGCTGGAGACCTTACCATGCCACTCTTCTAGGATGTCTGCACCGCCTAATAGCCTGCACCCTGCCTCTGTTGTTTATGAGAGCTCTCCCCACCACCAAGTCAGTCTTGCTGTGCGGGACTTCCTCCAGCAGACCCAACGCTGCTGCCAAGGTTTTCCCTGTTACTGCTCCACACATCCCTTTCCCCTGGAAACTGACCCTTCCCTCATCAACCTCTGTTTGCCCACTAGCCAGTGAGATTCACTTTGGACGTCTCCGAGGACTTCTCCAGGACAACAGTGCACATGCCTATTGCACCTACTGTGTTATAATGACCCCTTTGTGGGTCTGGCTTGCTTCTAACTCTCTTCCAGTTACTATAGATGGCAACTACACGTCACTTAGTTTTAGAATTCCCAGCACCTAGTAGAGTCACTCCATGGCTGTCTGTGGAGGGCAATAAATTTCTCTCAAGCAGGGAGCACAATTCAAGGCAGGATTTGGAGCATGGACAGGCATGCAAGTCCACTTCGGATTGTTATTGTTTGGATGACTTCAAATAAGCGTTTCCACCATTGCAATGAAAACAGCTGTGACCGTGCTCTTCTCACAGGGCTGCTGGGAAGACGACACGAAAGCTAGACTATGGACCCTCAGCTAAAGTCTGTCAAAGAGCAGTGTTCCCTTGTCCCCTGGGGAGGCCCCGAGCGAGTGAGCAAGAATGCCGACCCCACCCCCTGGCTGCCCCCAGCTCAGCACAGGGCTCTCATTCTGTTTACCAGCATGTTTAATTGTTAAGAAAACAGCTAAAGGTGAGGTGAAGAGGGAACCGAACTCCAGCCGTGACCGACTTGCGGGCAGCCTACGGCCGGCAGAGCTGCCGGATCCCTTCAGCCAGCCCCAGGCAGTGCAGGATGCGGCTCCTTTCAGCAGCCAGTTCCTTCTGGGAGACCTGGCCCAGGAGCTTCTGCACAAAGAGCTCTTGATCTTTCAGGAAGATGTTCTTATTCACTGCCACACTCGGCACACTGTCGAGAGACCCGGACTTGAAATGGAAGCTTAAGTATCTGTTTCGTTTAAAGCCAGACCCTTTCTCCTCAATCCAGGACAGTGGGCTGCAAGATAAAAACGGTCCTAATATTAGAAATCACGAAGGAAGGCCCTTGACTTTGGGTGCCACACCCTTCTACAGCCGTCTCCCCGCAACGGCGGCCTGAGGCACCTTGATCTCACCACCACCCAAAGGCTACCAGCAACTGTATTTCCAACTTTACCGATAAACATGTATTTATTTTTTTATCTCATTTTCCCTCCCAGTAAGTGACATTTGTGTGCACACCAGCTTGAAATTCAGAAGTTTGTACCCTGAGCCCTGGGTGCCTCTTCAGTGTCAGGAAGACAGGCCATCTACAGACCGACCTCGTCACCGCACGCGTACTTCTCAGAGGAGGAAGCACTCTTGAGCTCTTCCAGTGGGTTCTCAGAATATTCTCAAAGAACACATGCAAGAAAATGGCCTTGGGTTGTTTACAAAGCACCTGCCTTCACTTCAGCTCCCCCTCTGGGCTCACCCCTAAAATGGACTTCACTTCTCTAGCACCTCCCTTCCCGGGATTTCCTGGTTCTCTGCAGAGCTATAAAGCCTGACTGCGGAAAATTATTGCTTAAATCAATTCTGACCTTAAGTAAATACTTCATTGAATATTATACCCAGGAAAACGTAAAATCTATTCATACAAATATAAATTATTATTTTTTTTTTTGCCATGCTAAGTATAGAACTCGGGCGTTCACATTTGCTAGGTATCACTGACCCTGTCCTAAATTCTTCTAAAGACTATATAGCATTGATTTTTAGAGTTTTAAATAACCCCACTCAGACTCTCGATCTAAATGAAAGTGTCTCTAGTAAGCTGTTTTCAAATATTTTCCTATGTGAACTTGACATGTAATAGGCCATAAGCAACTCTATCTTCTTTATTTTAACATCCTGGATTCTGCTACTGTGATTTTGCGTATATATAATCTATAACGGATTATATAATTCTTATTTTGTCATTGTCAAATATTTAAGCTCTTTCCATATTTTACATTAATATAGTATCGTGCCATTTTCACATATATAAAAATACATATTTTCCTTTCTTTTTGGGAAACAGTCCCAGAAATGAAAAGGGTTTGCATTGGCTTTCAGTTACTTCTCTTTGCTTTTCCTGCCTTCTTTTCACAGATGAAACACAGTTAAGAAAAAGGAAGGGGCCGAGGGAATGACTCAGTGGGTAAGGGCGCTTGTTTGCAAAGTCTACTGGCAAGGGTTCAATATTCCCCAGCACATACATGAAGTTGGATACAAAGTGATCCCAACAAGCCTATAACAACAGAGCTGGAGCCAAGAAAATCCGAAACCTATGGGAGAGCTAGTCTGACATTCATCTGCAGAGCGAGAGGTCCTGTCTTAAAGAAGATAGAGCAGGGCTGGAGAGATGGCCTAGCAGTTAAGCGCTTGCCTGTGAAGCCTAAGGACCCCGGTTTGAGGCTCGATTCCCCAGGACCCACGTTAGCCAGATGCACAAGGGGGCGCATGTGTCTGGAGTTTGTTTGCAGTGGCTGGAGGCCCTGGTGTGCCCATTCTCTCTCTCTTTCTATCTGCCTCTTTCTCTCTGTCACTCTCAAATAAATAAATAAAAATAAAAAAACGAAAAAAAATTAAAAAAAAAGAAGATAAAGCAGACACCTCGAAGTTGTCCTCGGACCTCCACATGCACACACACACCAACATACACACACGCGGAAACTAAACAGTAAAAAAAAAGAAAAGAAAAAAGAAAAAAGAAGAACAAGGCAGTGGTGCTGCAGTGCTGAGCTCAGGGACAGAGAAGCTGTGAAGAGCAGTGACAGTGAATGGTAAGCATGTACTACCTGGTGTGGTTTGAATGAATGCCCTGCAATTGGTTCAGTTTATGAAAAGCTTGTAATTTGGATCTCTAGCCATCTGGCTGGAAGAGGTGTCACTGTGGGCTGGTCCTAGGGTCCAGCCCCAAGGTGTGGGGTGGATTTGGAATTTCAGTCTAAAGATATGCAAAGTGTTTGAGCTTTGCCTGGAGTTCCGGAAGTTGCTTTGCTTTTTAATCGTGTTTTTTTTCTCTCTGCCTGGATCTGTGAAAGCAGGCGAGCTTGCTCTGACATTATGGAGCTTCCCTGGGGTGGTAAGCTTCAAATAAACCCCTTCCTCCTCCCATAAACCCATATACCTGTGTCTAGTGTGCCGCTTCGTCCCAGCCACCTTGAGCTGACTTCTACAAACGGGATCCTTTCCTCTTTCATTTGACAGTAGGTCTAATTGAGAGTAAGCCGCACTACGGTTTCCAAGCTAACTGGGATCTGAAGCTAACAAAATCTACCTGTGGACATGGGGGGGACCCTGATAAGGTATAAACAGCACCTGCTATGATCAACGACATCACTTTCAGTGTCATTCAAGCATAGCTGTGGAGGGGGCTGGAGACAGGAGAGCCTGAGTATGAATCCTACATAACCAGATATGGCCTCTTTATGGTTTGAATATGAAATGTTCTATTCAGATGCATGTGCAGAACTTGGTTGCCTAAGGTAGGTCTATTTTTGGAGTTGCTAGAAACTTCAGGAAATGGGGCCCAGCTGAAGGACGTAGATCAATGGGGCATTCCCTTGGAGGATTTATCTGGTTCAGCTTGCTTCCTCCACTTCGCTCTTTGCTTCCTGGTGCCATGAGATGAGCAGCCGCCTCAATTAGGCGCTGCCACTTCCACGGTGTGCTGCCTCAGGACAAGCGGATTGGAATGGAACAAATGCGCCATGGCCTGAACCTCTGAAGCTGAGAGCAAAATAAGCCTTCATTATTTTAAAGGTATTTGTCATTGTAGTGAAAATGTGATTAATAAGAGCCCCTGGAAAGTCTCAAATTCTTCGAGCCTCAGTTTTCTAGATGATAAAAATCTTGAAAAAGGGCTAGTCTATGCCTGATCCATTGCAAGCAATCAATAGACATTCCCTAGTTCTAGTATCTGTACAATGATTTCAGTGTTGACTTTGGTCTTGTTGGTCCTTTTCCTGGTAATCTTTCGAGAAGCCCTCCTTCTTAAACCCCCCTCCCATTATCCTGTGTTCCTCCTTGCACCATATTCTGCTGCACTCGACTTGTGTGGAAGCAACCTAAGTAATTCTGCCACCTAGACAATGGCTAGTGGCTCCTAATGTGAAGTCCGAGAAAGCTGTCTCCCTCTAGCAGGGAGGGATCCAGTCTGCTGAGTGACATGTCTCCTCTTGAAGGAATGGATCCAGTCTGCTGAGTGAGCTGTCTCCTCTAGCAGGGAGGGATCCAGTCTGTTGAGTGAGATGTCTCCTCTAGCAGGGGTGGATCCAGTCTGCTGAGTGACATGTCTCCTCTAGCAGGGTGGATCCAGTCTGCTGAGTGAGATGTCTCGTCTTGAAGGAATGGATCCAGTCTGCTGAGTGAGATGTCTCCTCTAGCAGGGAGGGATCCAGTCTGCTGAGTGAGATGTCTCCTCTAGCAGGGGTGGATCCAGTCTGCTGAGTGACATGTCTCCTCTAGCAGGGTGGATCCAGTCTGCTGAGTGAGATGTCTCGTCTTGAAGGAATGGATCCAGTCTGCTGAGTGAGATGTCTCGTCTTGAAGGAATGGATCTAGTCTGCTGAGTGAGTTGTCTTCCTCTAGCAGGAATGGATCTAGTCTTATGAGTGAGATGTCTCCTGCTATCTGGAGTAGATCTAGCCTGCTGAGTGAGATAAGCTTTAGGGAAGAAATAATAATCCCACGAGTCCCAAAGCATTCTTCCAGTCATACTCCGCCTAAGGCAGCATTTGCAGTGTCAAAGTGGCCTTTTGTTGCATCACAGGACACAAAAACTTAAGTCTGGTCGAACTGTAATTCAGTAAGTTTCCCTTGCAGGAAATGATTTAAATGATGAGTGAGTGCTTAATACCAGCCTGCAAATAAAAACATCCTCTTAGCCGGCGTGGTAGCACATGCCTTTAATCCCAGCACTGGGGAGGCAGAGGTAGGAGGATTGCTGTGAGTTCGAGGGCACCCTGAGAATAACAGACTGAATTCTAGGTCAGCCTGGACTAGAGTGAAACCCTACTTCAAAAAACCAAAAAAATAAAATAAATAAATAAATAAATAAAAATCCTCCTTATGTTTGGCAGGCAGTAGTTAAATTGATAAGGTAAAACTGAGGTTAAAATTTTTTGGTTCCAATTCAAACTTTAAAAATTAATGATTAGAGGGCTGAAGAGATGGCTTATTGGTGAAGGCGCTTGCCTGCAAAGCCTAAGCACCCATGTTCTACTCTCAGGTCCGACGTAAGCTGAAGCACAATGTGATGCAAATCCACAAGGCCTCACATGCGCACAAGGCGGCACACACGTATGGAGTTCAAGCACAGTGGCTGGGTGCCCTGGCACACCAATGCTCTCTCTCATAAAAAATTGCAAAGAATGAAATAAATAAAATATAATAAAATAAATAATTAATGATTACAGACTATCAAAATGTTTGTCTAACTTCACATAAAACCAGTTCCTATGACCAGTTTGGAAAGCTCATCGAACAGGCTGGGTGTGATGGTAGCACCAGCTGAGGCATAGAGATCTCACGTTCGAGACCAGCAACAGCTACACAGCCAAAAGACCCTCATGTACACAAAACAAGAAAAAGCAAACAAGAAAATGAAGCGATGAAGATGAATTTGAATGCAATTTACTCACTGCTTTACTTTGACACTGGATAAAAATAAATTTAAGGTATTCCAAATAGTCTGATCTACATAAGACACCTTTGATGTACTTCCAAATAACAGAGTCTTGGGATCTGGGGCACTCCTCTATGTCAAGGTGTTTCCTGCCCTATCATTTTCTTATAACTAATAAGCAATGGTGCAATGGTGCATGCTTGTAGACCTGCTGGACTCAAGAGGCTAAGACAGGATGATCAGTTGAGCCTGTGAGTCTGGGGTCAGCGTGAACAACACAGGGACACCCGTCCCTCAGGTAAATAGTAAAGCTTGTATCAGTTACTTGAGTAGCTTACATAACCTGCTTCGGCCATGTGAGCTCCCTCACAGAGGTGCTGCAAGGGTGGGCTGAGGCGACATAAAAGAGGCCACGGCTCCTCAGAAGCAAGCAAGGTCCTAGGTCTGGAAGCAGGGCACGGCCCCTCAGTCCTCCCTCTGGAGTCCACCTTGACAACGCCTGAGGATGTCAAGAACTCTTCTCACCATTCTCACGACTCACCATTTGTTCTCGGTCTCAAGTTGTACAGTCATCTTCATATACTGATCTTCTTTTCGCTCTTCCAGAGTGGCAGAGGCCAGAGAAAGCTCCCCGAAGAGGCAGACCAGCCAGGTCAAGCGAGAGATGCCACTGAATGCAGGGAAGCCAAATCGTTCTTCTTCCAGCGGGCCAGCTGCAGAAAGTCACAAGTGAGGGAGCCAGAAAGAATGGGGCACTTCCTGACAGGCAAGACCCAGGGGAGATGGGAGAGGGGCACTGATCAGTGAATGAGACGACATCTTGTCTCGTGGGGCAGGTGGGCACGGTAATCAGTGAAAAGATGAAAACCCAGGTGACTAAGTGGAAGTCTTTCTCTCTTGATCCAGTTTTGTTAGTCAAACAAGAAAGTCTGGGAACAGTAGTCAACCCATCCAGGGAGAAGTAAAGTTACAGATTTTAATGCTTTTGTTTTAGTACAGTTGCACATACATGTATAAATAGCTACAGATTCTCTTCAATTAGTGATTTAAAGAGCTCTCTGCTAAATGAAAAACTATCTGAGCCTTTGAAACTCATTCTTTTAAATATTGTGTATACAAATGGAAGTAGGGTTATGGCACCATGAAAGCTTTAGGGTGAGGAAAAGAGTAACACGTTAAAATGAGTTCAATACCAAAAAGGTTGACCTAGTGTTAAATGTTTTCTTGGTTTTCATGAAAAGCCCACTCAATGGGAGTGTCTGAGAAAACTGGTTGTGAAACTATTTGTCTCTGTCTTCAGCACAAATCTTGAACATAAGCTAATATCTGTTACATTACATTATGAACCAAATATATCTTGTGTCTTTGGTGTTCATGCTTAAAATAATGAGCACATTTGAAAAAAAATAACAAGTTATGAATAAAAGCAACAAAAACACTAGTGAAATCACTGGAACCTAAGTGTCAAACTTACAGCAGAAAGAAAATACCTCTAAGCTGGTCACTATCTGCCATAGTTCTCTGAACAGCCACCAAGAGCTGAAGCCGCACAGCGAACCTCCGTCCTGGCCCTTTGGGAAAGGCCTTTGTGAAGCTAGCCACCTGTCTGAGCTTCTTCCAAGAGTCATCACAAGATAGTGCACATGGCACTCTTAGCGTAGCCCTTGCTCAAGTCAATGGACCACTTCTTGTCACAGCTCTTGAGCCATTTTTAAGAATGAAGACATTTCCAAATGAGTTCCTAATGTGTTGTCTGGAAAGTTATAAGGAGAAAAATATTCTTACCATCCAACAGTGCTTATCAATATAAAGGTCTCCTTTCCTAAAAGCCCCCAGAAAGCTGGTCCAGATACCCAAGGGTAAAGTTAGAAAGGAATTCATACAAGGTGACTCCAAGACCAGGAGGCTCTAATAGGCTTATTTCTCATAGTTAACGGAGCTGCTCAAAGAATGACCAACATCAACAGCCAAATTATAGTTGATTCAATATTGTGGTTGCAGCCAATGTCTCTGTAATTTGCTGAATGTCCTATTTGTTCATCAAGGAAATATATAAAAACATCTTCCTTTCCAAGCATCTATCTACCCATTCATTTTGAAGAGTTTTCATCTCAACTTCCTATGGAAAAATAACAATCTCTAAGTAGTCAAGACTTCATTGCTGTTTGCCTCCATCCATCCATTCATCTTTCTTTCCCCCCTCACTTCCTCCCTCCCTCCCTTCCTTCCTTCCTTCTTCAGTGCTGGAGATTGAGCTCAGACCTTTGAACATATGCTAGGCTAGCATTCTACCAATGACCTATCAGCCCTAGTTAAGATTTTCATGAAGAAAAATTTTGCCTGAAAGATTGGGAGGCAGCATAAAAGTGCTTGAGATTTCTGACTTACTTTTCCACCCTTGGTTACATCAACTGACTAAATGTTATGTTAGGGAAGGTTGAAACAGATGTTGTGGTGGTAAACCTTTACCATCAGCTTGATGACAGTTGTAATCATTTAAAGCCACACCATTCAGTGTATCTTTAAGGGCATTTTCAGAATGGTTTAACTCAGGAGGCTAGACCCATTCTGAATGTGGGCAGTGTGCCTCACTCCGACACCCACTCTGGGGCCTGCCCTCAGCACACCCTCTGGGACCTTCCCTCATCAAGCACCTCAGGTGAGTGGTTCCTTAATGCCCTCAGGTGCATGCCTTCATGATACACTCAGGTGCATCTCTTTATAACAATGGCATTCAGCTCTCTCAAGTGCATCCTTTCTTTCTGCTTCATTCATAAGCTCACTAACTTCGTTTCATTCTGACATGTCCTGGAATTCTTTTCTGCGGTGTTATGTCAAGAATAGAGATGGGGGCTGGAGAGATGGCTTAGCGGTTAAGCGCTTGCCTGGGAAGCCTAAGGACCCTGGTTCAAGGCTCGATTCCCCAGGACCCACGTTAGCCAGATGCACAAGGGGGCGCACGCATCTGGAGTTCCGTTTGCAGTGGCTGGAAGCCCTGGCGCGCCCATTCTCTATCTCTCTCTATCTGCCTCTTTCTCTGTGTCTGTCGCTCTCAAATAAATAAATTAAAAAATGAAGAAAAACTTAAACAACAACAACAACAACAAAAAAGAATAGAGATGGGGGCTGCAGAGATGGCTTAGTGGTTAAGCACCTGCCTGTGCAGCATAAGGACCCTGGTTTGAGGGTTGATTCCCCAGGACCCACGTTAGCCTGATGCACAAGGGGGGCGCATGCGTCTGGAGTTCGTTTGCAGTTGCTGGAGGCCTTGGCACGCCCATTCTCTCTTTGTGCCTTTTTCTCTTTCTCTGTCTGTTGCTCTCAAATAAATAAAAATAACACATTTAAAAAAAAAAGAATAGAGATGGTCTGGACATGGTGGCGAACACCTTTAATCCAAGCACTTGGGAGGCAGAGGTAGGAGGATCACCATGAGTTCGAGGCCACCCTGAGACTACATGGAGAATTCCAGGTCAGCCTGGACCAGAGTGAAACCGTACCTCGGAAACCAAAACAAACAAACAAGCAAAAAAAAAAAAGAATGGAGATGGAACTTAGAAGAGGACCCCAAAATTGGAAGGGACTCCTCAGGATGCCTAGCTGACAACACTGAGGTGGATTTCCTGCTGCCAGTGACATTAGGCCAGAGCTGACTAGCTGTGGGAGCCTCATCTGCGATCTGCAATCCTGCCAGAACTGACCTGTGAAGTGAAGAGACCCTTTCAGCAGCTCTTTGCCAACCACTTCTTTTTTCAGGAATGCAAATTCTTCCATCAACAGTTCCACATGCTCCTCGTGCAAGACTTTTCCTGTCATGACGAAATAGAATACCAAAGGCCGTCATCACTGTGTATAGTCGTACATCCAGAGGCTGTATCATTCTTTTCTGTGAACGAGACACACAGCACTCACAGGCCAGGGAAACACCACTCTACCCTTACAAAACCCAACTGAAGGTGATTCCAGGCTAAAGGGTGGTATCCAGTTGTCCTCACAGGCACGACGAAAGGAATGCCTGAGAGCTTGTGTTCTAACTCGGGGTGCGGGGGGGAGTAAATGCTGCACAAAAAATCTAAAACTAAACAGAAGAGAGAAGAGATTATAAAGACCAGGGGGAAAGAAGCAGAAAGGGGGTTGGGTAGGCTCTCCATTAGCAGGCAGCCCTGCCGTGACTCTCCAGGCTCCACACGGGCAGTGGCATGCCACTTCAGAGCTTCCTGTACCTGCCCCAGTGAGGAAGCA
Organism: Dipus sagitta; assembly: GCA_036346955.1. Taxonomy (NCBI): domain Eukaryota; kingdom Metazoa; phylum Chordata; class Mammalia; order Rodentia; family Dipodidae; genus Dipus; species Dipus sagitta. The sequence goes on from CM070784.1 coordinate 41,203,048, forward strand.
CTGCCTTCTATAAGAGGACCACTACCGCTACCCAACCACACTTTTCCAAGAAGCAGCAGGCCATCTGCCAGCAAAGCCAATGCCCCAGAGCTCCCTGCATGGTGCAGTCCTCCAGTGTGGCCCACCTGAGGCAAGTCTTCCCTAAAAGCATGCATCCTAAAGAGAAGCTCACTGCGGCAATTCATCTTTGCAAAGAACAAAGCAGAAAGTACTTTCACAACAATCTGAAATACTCCTGCAACAAAATAATGAAATGGTCATGTGGAAGCCCTACGGTCAGTAGATGGAGTACTCCAGAGAGCGCTTCTGAAGCAAACTCTTCTGAAGCTTCCTAGTCAAGAGGGCTCACTCGGCCAGAGCACTACACACAAACTGACAGAGGAAAGCGCTCTCTCCAGAGCTCCACGCAAACTGACAGAGGAAAGCGCTCTCTCCAGAGCTCCACACAAACTGACAGAGGAAACCGCTCTCTCCAGAGCTCCACACAAACTGACAGAGGAAACCGCTGTCTCCAGAGCTCCACACAAACTGACAGAGGAAAGCGCTGTCTCCAGAGCTCCGCACAAACTGACAGAGGAAAGCGCTCTCTCCAGAGCTCCACACAAACAGACAGAGGAAACCGCTGTCTCCAGAGCTCCACACAAACTGACAGAGGAAAGCGCTGTCTCCAGAGCTCCGCGCAAACTGACAGAACAAAGCGCTCTCTCCAGAGCTCCGGGCAAACTGACAGAGGAAAGCGCTGTCTCCAGAGCTCCGGGCAAACTGACAGAGGAAACCGCTGTCTCCAGAGCTCCGGGCAAACTGACAGAGGAAAGCGCTGTCTCCAGAGCTCCACGCAAACTGACAGAGGAAAGCGCTGTCTCCAGAGCTCCGCGCAAACTGACAGAACAAAGCGCTCTCTCCAGAGCTCCACGCAAACCGACAGAGGAAACCGCTGTCTCCAGAGCTCCACACAAACTGACAGAGGAAAGCGCTGTCTCCAAGCTTCCGGCAGCAAACTGACAGAGGAAAAGCGCTCTCTCCAGAGCTCCGATGCAAACTGACAGAGGAAAGTGCGGCTGGGCCTCCAGAGCTCCAGCAAACCTGGACAGAGGAAAGCCTGCTCCAGAGCTCACACCAAACTGACAGAGGAAAGCGCTCGCTCCAGAGCTCCGCACAAACTGACAGAGGAAAAAGCGCTCTCTCCAGAGCACCATGCAAACTGACAGAGGAAAGTGCTGTCTCCAGAGCTCCACACCTACTGACAGAGGAAAGCGCGGTCCTCCTGAGCTCCACGCAAACTGACAGAGGAAAGCAGCTCTCGCCAGAGCTCCGCACAAAACTGACAGAGGAAAGCGCTGTTCTCCAGAGCTCCAGCGCAAACCTGACAGAAGCAAAGCGCTCTCTCGCAGAGCACCACGCAAACTGACAGAGGAAAGCGCTGTCTCCAGAGCGCACCAAACTGGACAGAGGAAAGCAGCTCTCTCCAGGAGCTCCCGCAACTGACAGAGGAAAGCGCTGTCTCCAGAGCTCCCTGGCAAACTGACAAGGGAAAGCCGCTGTCTCCAGAGCTCCGCACAAACTGACAGAGAAAGCGCTGTCTCCCCAGAGCTCCACGCAAACTACAGAGGAAAGCGCTGTCTCCAGAGCTCCACTCAAACTGACAGAGGAAAGCGCTGTCTCCAGAGCTCCACACAAACTGACAGAGGAAAGCCGCTGTCTCCAGAGCTCCGCACAAACTGACAGAGGACAAGCGCTCTCTCCAGAGCTCCACGCAAACTGACAGAGGAAAGCGCTCTCTCCAGAGCTCCGAGCAAACTGACAGAGGAAAGCGCTGTCTCCAGAGCTCCACACAAACTGACAGAGGAAAGCGCTGTCTCCAGAGCTCCGCGCAAACTGACAGAGAAACCGCTCTCTCCAGAGCTCCACGCAAACTGACAGAGGAAAGCGCTGTCTCCAGAGCTCCTGCGCAAACTGACAGAGGAAAGCGCTCTCTCCAGAGCTCCACACAAACTGACAGAGGAAAGCGCTGTCTCCAGAGCTACCCAAACTGACAGAGGAAACCGCTGTCTCCAGAGCTCCACACAAACTGACAGAGGAAAGCGCTGTCTCCAGAGCTCCACGCAAACTGACAGAGGAAAGCGCTGTCTCCAGAGCTCCGCACAAACTGACAGAGGAAAGCGCTCTCTCCAGAGCTCCGGCACAAACTGACAGAGGAAAGCGCTGTCTCCAGAGCTCCGCACAAACTGACAGAGGAAAGCGCTGTCTCCAGAGCTCCGCACAAACTGACAGAGGAAAGCGCTGTCTCCAGAGCTCCGCGCAAACTGACAGAGGAAAGCGCTGCTCTCCAGAGCTCCGCACAACCTGACAGAGGAAAGCGCCTGTCTCCAGAGCTCCGGCACAAACTGACAGAGGAAAGCGCTGTCTCCAGAGCTCCGCACAAACTGACAGAGGAAAGCGCTGTCTCCAGAGCTCCGCACAACTGACAGAGGAAAGCGCTGTCTCCAGAGCTCCGCACAAACTGACAGAGGAAAGCGCTGTCTCCAGAGCTCCGCACAACTGACAGAGGAAAGCGCTGTCTCCAGAGCTCCACGCAAACTGACAGAGGAAAGCGCTGTCTCCAGAGCTCACCGCAAACTGACCTCCAGAGCTCCGCACAAAACTGACCGAGGAAAGCGCTGTCTCCAGAGCTCACCAAGCAAACTGACAGAGGAAAGTGCTGTCTCCAGAGCTCCACACAAACTGACAGAGGAAAGCGCTGTCTCCAGAGCTCCACACAAACTGACAGAGGAAAGCGCTGTCTCCAGAGCTCCGACAAACTGACAGAGGAAACGCTGCTCTTCAGAGCTCCAGCCAAACTGACAGAGGAAAGTGCTGTCTCCAGAGCTCCGCACAAACTGACAGAGGAAAGCGCTGTCTCCAGAGCTCCACGCAAACTGACAGAGGAAAGCGCTCTCTCCAGAGCTCGCGCACAAACTGACAGAGGAAAGCGCTCTCTCCAGAGCTCCGAGCAAACTGACAGAGGAAAGCGCTGTCTCCAGAGCTCACGCAAACTGACAGAGGAAAGCGCTGTCTCCAGAGCTCCACACCAAACTGACAGAGGAAAGCGCTCTCTCCAGAGCTCCACACCTACTGACAGAGGAAAGCGCTCTCTCCAGAGCTCCACACAAACTGACAGAGGAAAGCGCTGTCTCCAGAGCTCCACACAAACTGACAGAGGAAAGCGCTCTCTCCAGAGCTCCACACAAACTGACAGAGGAAAGCGCTGTCTCCAGAGCTCCACACAAACTGACAGAGGAAAGCGCTGCTCTCCAGAGCTCCACACCTACTGACAGAGGAAAGCGCTGTCTCCAGAGCTCCACACAAACTGACAGAGGAAAGCGCTGTCTCCAGAGCTCCAGCACAAACTGACAGAGGAAAGCGCTCTCTCCAGAGCTCCACACAAACTGACAGAGGAAAGCGCTGTCTCCAGAGCTCCACGCAAACTGACAGAGGAAAGCGCTCTCTCCAGAGCTCCACACAAACTGACAGAGGAAAGCGCTCTCTCCAGAGCTCCACACAAACTGACAGAGGAAAGCGCTGTCTCCAGAGCTCCAGCACAAACTGACAGAGGAAAGCGCTGTCTCCAGAGCTCCACAGCAAACTGACAGAGGAAAGCGCTGTCTCCAGAGCTCCGCGCAAACTGACAGAGGAAAGCGCTGTCTCCAGAGGCCCGGAACACATGGGGCAGCAACAGCATTTTTGACATCTGCAATAAGCTCCGATTCTGACTCTGAAGAGACAGATGAAAAGAACTAACTAAATAGAGTGCGTAATGATCATGCTGACCATATCTCTTAGAAGTCACTGGTAATTTCCTTGACAACTACTGATAAGATCAGTATGTTGGAAAATGATCCTGACTCTCAGCCCTTTCACAAAGCTCCGGGTGGGGGTGGGGTGCACCAAGATACCAGAAACACTGACGGACAAGTGCCACACTGTTTTGTAACGATACAAGCAATGAAGACACGGTATTTGGCAGTGTAAGTATTTGGGCCCATACCAAGAGAAAATCAAAATGAAACCACAGTCTCTGCAACACCACATAATGTGAAACCCCCGAGAGGAACAGAAACCAGTGTACAAGGCGAATCCGAAAGTCAGCACGTGAACTTGCAAGTTGACACACTGTTGGGCTGTCCTACATGTACAACTGATAATGTCAAAAGTTCCAAGAAAATTCATCCAACAGAATCAAGAGTACCAAATCCAAAACTAAATGAACCCATTGTGGAAGAGACAAAAATGGAAATGCTACAATTACGGCAAACCTTTCCTGTAAGACTTTTTTAGTGTATTTTGGGGGGTGTGTGTGCATGTGCACATGTGCATGTGTGTATGTTTACATATGTATGTGTATGCATGCATGTGTGCCGGAGTATAACCTTAACATGTCTGCGTTCCTCTTCCAACTTCTTTTTTTTTTGTTTGTTTGGTTTTTCGAGGTAGAGTCTCACTCTAGTCCAGGCTGACCTGGAATTGTAGTCTCAGGGTGGCCTCCAACTCACCGTGATCCTCCTACCTCAGCCTCCCACCACACCTGGCTTCTTCCACCTTCTTTAAGACAGGATCTCTTCATCAAAATTAAAAGAGAGACTGATTGAGATGGGGAGGGGGTATGATGGAGAATGGAGTTTCAGAGGGGAAAGTGGCGGGGGGAGGGAGGGTATTACCATGGGGTATTTTTTATAATCATGGAAGTTGTTAATAAAAATTTGGAAGAAAAAAAAAGACAGGGTCTCTTGCCACCAAGAACAAATGCCAGTCTAGCTGACCCGCAAACTCCAGATTCTCCTGGCTCTGCCTCCCACAGTTATCAGTGTGCTAGCATCACAGAGGCATGGGCCAGTTTGGGTTCAGCTTTTATGTGGGTGCTGGGGAACTGAACTAAGGCATACAAGGTCTGCTGAGCCATCTCCCCCTCCCCTTCTGTAATAGTTTTGATTGGGATCACCGGGGTCATCATTTATCTGACTGCAAAGTTGATGACAGAGCAAACTTCATATAGCAACCCATCAACTCATCACTCAGTGCTAATCCTGCAAGGCTCCATGGATACCGCGAGAGACTTAAAGAGCCAGGGCATGTAACCCAGACACCAGATAAGACTCGCCCCAAGAGCTTTAGTTTGTGCGCATGGTGAGGATGGTTCGTGTCCTATAGAAGCCACTTAATTTGTTTCACTTTCATCTGTAGGATGCTCTAGAGAACATGGAAGACGTTGCCAAGCCGGCAGACCTCATTGTGGCTGAAGGCACAAAGAAGCCAATGCCTAACCATAACAAAAGCCTCCTCTGCACATAATGTGTTAGGATGACATGTTAGGACACATCATCTGAGACTTCCCAGAATGACCACATCCTGCCACCAGTCATTTTGTACAAAAGGGGAAGATACTAAACAATATTGTGGGGTCAAAAGCTTGATTTTGAATCCCCAGTCAGACTAAGTTCATTTTTTTTTTTTCTTGCAGATGCAGAAGATAGGATCAGTTCACCACGTGACACCTGCAGCTGCAAAGAAAACAGGAGAAAGGGACCCAGTGCCTCCTCCAAAATAGATTCCTTCTCCCTTAAGTGAAGAAACTTGCTGGGTCCCACCACCTCATATTACAAAGACTGATGGCGAATTGATTAGCCAGAACCCTGCTGAGATGTCTCCATAGCTCCCAAGCCTGCACCTCTTCATGAAGTCAGGAAGTAGCATAAACCTGAACACTGACAATTTTGGGGGCCCCACAACTGTATTCAAGCCCTGCCCTTTCACCATTTGCCCTTGCTGTGGGAAAAAAGTCAAGTCATTCAAGAAAGCATATCCACAGTGATCCAGTGAGGGGTCATCTGCCCAGCCTCCAGCAGGAGCACAAGATAGAAAGACACATCAGTAGGTAAGTGTGCAGATACAGCACATGATGAGACTGCTAAATGAGATACAACTGCACACGATGCACAGAATTCTCAAACACTGACTCCAGCTGATAATCATTCACCTTGAAGAGGCAGAGTTGTTCACATGTAATACGAAAGTGGACAAGGTGTGGAAAGGTTTACGTGGGGGTTAGAGTTGAGGGATGGAAGAGAGGAGGGTGTATAGGGAAGGCTAACAATTAAAGACATATGAAAAAGCCATACAGAAGCCTACATCTTTGTTAGCTAATAATAATAATAATAATAAAAGAGGCCACTCTGAGAATACATAGAAAATTCTAGGTCAGCCTAGGCTAGAGTAAGTGAGACCCTACTGTGAAAAAAGAACAAACAAGCCGGGCATGGTGGCGCACACCTTTAATCCCAGCACTCGGGAGGCAGAGGTAGGAGGACTGCCGTGAGTTCGAGGCCACCCTGAGACTCCATAGTGAATTCCAGGTCAGCCTGGGCTAGAGTGAGACCCTACCTCAAAAAACCAAAAAAAAAAAAAAAAAAAAAAAAAAAAAGAAAAGAAAAAAGAGCAAACAAACAAAAAAATCCATGCAGGGTACTTCTGTTAAAACTCCTTTTAAAAATAACCTGCATGGGGACTGGAGAGATGGCTGGTCTCTCTCTCTCTCTCTGCCTCAAATAAATAAATAAATAAATCTTTTAAAAGTAGCCTGCATGGATAAATCATACTGCTTCCAGAAGCCATAGGTTATTACAGGACATGGTTCTGAATACTTGGTCTCCAGCTCATGGGTAATCTGGGGGGTGGAGCTTCACTGGAGGAGGTGTGTTATTGGGAGTAGCCTTAGGGGTGCTACAGCCAGCTCCCTCTGGTCAGGGATAGGCTCCTCTCCTGCTGCTGTGCTCCACCTGCTGAGGAGGAGGTGATGTCCACCCTCTGCTCATGCCATGCTTTTTCCTGCCATCATGACGCTTTCCCTTGAAACTGTAAGCCAGAATAAAGCTTTTCTCACATCCCCTGCTTTTGGTTAGGTGTCTTCTACAGCAATGAGAAGGTAACTGTAACAGAAAATTGGTACCAGAGGAGTGGGATTGTTGCTGATAGAAAATTTAGAAAATTGTTTAGAGCTGGACATGGTGGCACATGCCTTTAATCCTAGCACTCGGGAGGCAGATGTAGGAGGATGGCTATGAGTTTGAGGCCAGCCTGAGACTCTATAGTGAATTCCAGGTCAGCCTGGGTTACAGGGAGACACTAACTTGAACGACCCCCCCCACACCACCAAAAAAGAAAAGAAAAGAAAGGAAAACTGCTGATTCAATATAGAGGGTCTGAAAAACTACTTGGCTTTGGGCTTTTTGGAACTGATTTGTGGGAGGAATATGGAAAGATTTGAAGCCTTGGCCTAAGAGATACCTTGCAGTGCTGTAAGGAGAGTTTGATGGACCATTCTGGTCAGAGTGAAATGATCTAAATGCAGTAAGTACTATGAACTGTGAGGCTTGGCTTATGAGGGAAAGAAAGGACTTTGTCCCAGTTGGCCTACAGAGAGTTTATGTGAGAGGCTAGCTGTGTTCTGCCCATGTCCTAAGAACCTGAGCAGGGCTGAGTTTAGAAGAAATGGGACTGGCGTGAGCAGATGGATATGGCACAGAAAGAAATGAAAGTGAGGCTAGAGACTGCAGCTTCCTTCAGCTGCAATTGTTGGGATTACCACCACTGAGACTGAGCATGCTGGTCTGCCCTGGGACAGCACTGAGAATGCAAGTAGAGGTCTGGAGTACTGAAGAAGAGTTCTATTCTTTACAGTCAGCTTTATTCCCCCTCAATTAACAAATTTGGTAGCCTTGATCGCCTGGTATTGGTTATGGAAGTACAACAAATTCGGGAAAGTGTCATTGGATTTGCAAGGTGGTTTGTTTTTTTGGAAATGGCCACTGGGTAGTGCGTGGCAGAGTTGTCGGAGTCCTTATGGAGCCATGAGGATGAACCATAGGTGACGGTGGAGAACCCAGGAATTGTAGAGATAACAGGACTCGTGAGTTCGAGGCCAGCCTGGGACTACATAGTGAATTCCAGGTCAGCCTGGGATAGAGTGAGACCCTACCTTGAAAAGAAGAAAGAAAGAAAACAGAAAAATGATAATAATCAAAAAAAGGAGATGAGAATGAATACCGGTGACATGGATATTCACCAAACCTCAAACTACCTTCTCACAAAAAAGCAATTTAATTACAAAGATGAAAAAAAAAAAATCCTCTCAGAAAGGTCTGGCAGATACCGTCTTGATTAAAGGATATCATTACGAACAGACCAAATGGACTTGGTCCTGCCTGACAGAATGTGGTGTGAGAGGCTATCATTTCTATTGTACTCTTACAAAGATGCACATGAACTAAAACAGTGACAGTCTACAAAATCTGCAAGGAAGGACCGGAGGAAGGGCTGTGCAGACTGCAAGTGACGTCTGCTGAAGACCAAGCACGACTGTGAATGAACCATTCTGACGCCAAGAATGATTTGGGGACAGCTGGGGAATGTGAATTGGGGTAAGTTATGATTTGTAGTACTGACCCCCTAAAGATCCATGTGTTGAAAGCTTGGTCCTCAAAGTGGCACTCTTGAGTGGTGCACTGGGGACGAAGGGTGGAAGAGGAAGTTATTAAGTCGCTGTGGGTATGCCCCCAAGGGGACTGCAAGACCCTGGTCTCTTCCTCTCTTGCTTCCTGGCCTCGAGGTGACGGGCTGGATCTTCTGCCGCATACTCTGTAACACTGCAATCTGCCACCCCAGATTCCCAGAACAACAGGAATTAAGAGAGTTTCTAATTTCTTGGCGTATAGTGAATGTTTAACAGATACTTGTTCCTTTGGTGAAGCCATAGAGACTACATAGTGTGCATTTAAAATATGGGTAATTTTCCATTAGCAACATAAGAATCTCGAGTATAACCACAATACTGTCATGACACTGGCACTGAAGCTAATTTGAACCATTTTATTTTAAGCTGATGAGCCTTGGCCAAAAGCCGGCCAATTTTGTCCACAGACTTTTTTTTTTTTTTTTTGGTTTTTCGAGGTAAGGTCTCACTCGGTCCAGGCTGACTTGGAACTAACTATGTAGTCTCAGGGTGGCCTCAAACTCATGGCGATCATCCTATCTCTGCCTGCCCGGCCTGTCCACAGACTTTTACTCAAATAACTCCTTGTGTGTGCAAAGGTCTGGGAGTGAGAAGGGGACTAGGAGCTCAGAGGACCGAAGACAGGCAACATTTCTGAAAGGCACAGATGGTGCCAGAGAATTCCTGGCAAAGAGACCCGATGAGAAAGGCCCAGGTCAGACAAAGAACATTCATCACCTTTCTGTTCAGCCAGTGCCCACAGCTCCTGAGCGCCCGCTAAAGACAGCGCCATAGGGTACTCCACCAGCACGTGCTTGCCAGCCTGGAGAAACTGCCTTCGGAAACAGAAATGCGGAGAAAAGACAATTTAGATAAGCTTCACTCAAACTCTCTGCATGACAGAGAATGCCAGGCTGCAACTTCAAAAGAGCCTGTCTGTGTGTGTGTGTGGTGAATGGGCCACTTGTGCCAGACGAAATGAGGCAAGATCGATACCCGTTTTTTCCTTACACTGTGAGGAAAAAAAACCTTTTGTAGTTACATATTCTTTTGAATATTCATCCATTAATTATTTTTAAACTAAGTAGCACTTGGCAGTTATTTTTAATATAAAATAGAATTAGTTAACAAATAGATTCCTTGTTACCACAAGCATAAAGTAGGTGTCACTACCCGACCGCAGCAAGCCAACGAGACTTTAGTCACATGTGAATGGGGCCCTCCAGTATGGGGCAGCGTTATCCCAGTAAAACTCTGAGTGGCAGGTTGAGACGCAGACTTCTCTACTGGTTTGTAGGTGCTGGTGTGGCACAGGAGTGGGTTATCAGGATGGGGCAACAGCTGGAAGAGTAGCTGAGACTCCATAGACCCCAGGACGGTCCTCAGGAACTTGGATGTTCTATCTCGACTCCAGGGTAAAGTCTGAAGTGCGGGAGCTGTATGTATGATCACGTTTTAAAGGAACCCTATTATGGTGCCAGAAAAATTGCAGGGAGTCCAAGAAAGCTTCTGTTCACTCTACTGAGACTGATGGGGGGGTTACCCCTGGGCATGAGCATGGGGGGAGCAGCTGCAGCCCAGGGTAAGCGCCTAGGAGGAAAGCTGAGCCCGTCTGAGCACCCCCCCCCCCCCAGTGCCTGGTTCCATTAACTTCCTAAGGGTCTGTCGCTGTGCAGGGTAGAGGGATGGGCCTACTATACTTCTGCTGTCAAGGACACATCCTGCTTCACTGTCACCACCGTCTTCTTACTAATGTCACAGCCAAAATACTTCATAGTAAAACAACAGCCAGAGTTACAGTTCACAACACTGAGACAGCAGAGGCAGCACAGGGCATTGATCCAAGCTCAGAACAGAGACAATTCCTCCCTTCCTAAGCTGTGTGATAAACTCAATGGATGTTTTACAAAGAAATTAAACACTGTACATTTTAATGTTTCTGATGCTTGCGTTATAACATACTAAAAATATTAGTTTTAATGGTTTCATTCTCTACCCGTTTGTAACTGATAATGAGTTGTTGTTTTTCTGTTTTGTTTTTGTTTTTTGTTTTTTTGAGGTAGGGTCTCACTCTAGCTCAGGCTGACCTGGAATTCACTCTGTAGTCTCAGGGTGGCCTCAAACTCTCAGCGATCCTCCTACCTCTGCCTCCTGAGTGCTGGGATTAAAGGCGTGCGCCACCACGCCCGGCTGAGTTTTTTTTTTAATGTTTAGCCAATAGTTGGGATTTTTTTTTCATTTCTTTTAGTGGTGCTAGAGATCAAATTTAAGGCCTTGTGAATGCTAAGCAAACGCCCTAAGCACTGACCATATGTTTTTTATCCCAGTTTAGCAACAGTAATTATAACTGCCAGGTATTGTAACCGGTAACACTGAAATCCAGACAGCTTTAAGAGTATAGGGACTCGATGGCTGCTCTGGCTCAAGGGATCTCATGGATCAATCCACAGGCCTCAGAGTGGGCTCTCCACACTCCCTTCTCCATGGGCCACTTGAGGTTTCAAAAGAAATGGTCTCACTACGGCCTCTCTGTGTCCCAAATTCTCTTAGAGCAGGCTCCGGGCATGACCAAAGCGGGATGGTTAACAGTGCCCCCATAAACTTAGCCAGTTCTGAGGACAAGGAGGGATGACCATGATATCACATGCTGTATTACACTGTCTAATGCCCTGTAAGTGCCCTGCAGTACTTTCTAAGCTCACAGTCCAACCATAATCAAGATATGTTGGCATGGTTTTTTGTCTTCTTGGATATCCTTCCTGGGGCAAGACAAACCCTACCTGCGTCAAGAAACACACCTTATGTAGTCTTCATGGCTGGAGCTCTCGCTGCAGATATAAGCAACGTGAACTTCCGGGCTGGAAAGAGCGTCTTCCAAGGAAATCTGCGGCACTTCATCAAGGCTCCCAAGCGTTCGTCTACCTCAGGACAGCAAAGGTCAAGGGTGGTCAGAGTGATGGCCTGCAGTTATCAAATGAGCACCACCGTCACCCATCCCCCCACAGATACCCGGAGACTGGGCTTCCGTAAAGCAAGAAGTTAGCTCCCACCCTCCTGTGCCCTGGGTCTTTTCCACCATGAAATAAGACAGCCTCAGTGCTGATGTCAGGGGACCTGGAGTGAAGTAGCAACAACACCTCTAACAGCACGCAGGAACCGGGAGGCCTTGAGTTTTCGAGATTGAACTAAAAAGAACCGTGTCCTTGAATCTCATGCGAGGGGATCTCGATCATTACTTCCACTACCAAGCCCCTACGACCAGAAGCCACCCACACTCCCCATGTGAACGCCTGTGCTATGAACTTCCCTGTGACTTGGAGTCCCTCTACTTGACGTCCATCAAGTGCCATCCTTGCTTCCCTTACGGCTGAGCGAGCAGAGCCCAGAAAGGATGCCACTGCCACAGCTGGGCTAGAGTGGGGACAGGTCAGGACCCCGGGGGTCATGACTGTCACACAGCACACAGGCATTCCAGGAGTGCCAAAGCAGTTGTGTTCTGTGACATGCCCCAGTGCCAAAGGTGGGAGAGGCTGGTCCACGAGGGTACTGTCCCAGAACTGCGGGGGGAAGCTAGCAGAGGCTCCCGTCAACAGCAGCTGCAGCAGACAAGGGGACTGAGAAGGTGCGCTCCCGAGGGAGCTAGGTTTCCTTTTGAAGTGACATTCAGCCCACACTGCTGGACTTGACTGTTTGCCCACAGTGTGCAGGACATGACAGGAGAAATCATGGGTGGAATGAAAAAGAAATGTACAGAAAAACAACAGCAACAAAAGTAATGGGAGAGCTGAGCAGGGAAGCAGGATTGGGAGGCTCGGAAGGGCAGGGACTGGGTTTCAGAACGGGCTTCCTGGGGAGCAGCAGACTTCTTAGCAAGGAGGACAGTAGTCGCAGGGTGAGGGAGGCAGGCTGGTGGGCTGCCTCTATCCCCACAGGGCCTAGGGAGTGGGCAAAGTCCCAAGGCAGCCTTCTCAGGAGTTGAGGGAAAAGGAGATGTGGTAGGCAGCTCCCCTGGAATGTGAAAGGAGGAAAAACAGGCCAGTCACAGATTTCCAACAAAATGGATTTTTCCCTTGTGCCTTAAAAGAGGCAGGCTCAAGACAGGTAGTCTGGAAGAACATGGTCTCGTGAGTTAAAATGTGAAAACCTGTCCAGACCATCACGGCGGTTACTTACGCTCCATGAACGGACTCAGCTCACGTTCCTTCTCCAGCACTGGAAACAGACACTGGCCCAAGCTGGTCACTGCCACCTCACCCCACCTGCCTCGCCACCTCCCCAGTGCCTGCGCCTAGCTCACAGTTAACAGGAATAAATGACACTGCAGACACTTAGCTTTGGGAGTCGTGTGGGGGCAGATATGAGCACGGGGCAGGGAAGAAGAAACAGGAATATATTTGGTTTTCATTGAATTTTAGAAATAAATAAATAAATAAATACCTACAGAAAAGCGCAGCTTAAAATTACCATTATGAAAGGATGCACGGATTAAAAGTTGGAACCGAACCGACTTTCCTTTAAAAGTAGTTCTTAGGTCTCCAGCTGTGTGGCTCCGCTCTGCTTCACTGCTAACTGGGGTGCACAGTGGTCCTCAGTACAACATGTGAATGACTGTGAAGCCCGAGAGCACAGCTGTCCCGGTCACTGATGGCATGACCAAGGGGCACACACTGAGCCCTTCCTTCAGGCCTAGCTCACCACGTGCTCACGGTACAGCCTCTGTCGCTGACAGACCCCGTGCCCATTTTCCCTGCTCTGTGCTTGGGGGTTGCATAAGGCTCCCATTCATTGCATATCCAGCTGTAAGCTGCCAACTCTTCAGTTCCCAGACCACTTCTGACTTGAGACCTGCTGGGGATCACCCAGTGCATGGCTCTCTGGGGGAGCTGGCTCTCCCTAGTCTCGGCCTGGAAGCTCTCCATGCCCTCTGGTCTCGTCTCTCCCTGTGTCGTCTGGGAATTGTGAGGCACAAACCACAGGGGAACCACCTGGACACGAAGCCAATCAGGTTGAGGAGCGCTGTGGATGGGTGCGGATTCTTCAAGTCCCTTATCCTCACGGAGCCAGCTCTGCCAACACCAACCACCACCACGCCAAACGTCCTCCCAGGCTGAAACACAAAGAGCAAAGTGTGGTTTGGACACAGTCCAGGCATCTAGCAGATGACAGCAAAAGGGAAGAGCAGGCAGGGTCCTGAAGAGCAGGGGCACTAGCCACCCCCAAGCACGCAAGGAGGAACAACTGAGAGACGAAATCAGGGTTTGGATAAAAGTCAGTTCAGCCAAGACATGATCTCGGGTCTCTGCTCATGTCTGTGTTGAGAACCTGTTGAGTACTCACTGTTTACTGCCACCTCTCCTAGGGCAAGGGAGCTATAAGCCATGCACAGCCGGATTTAGAACTTCTTTCCGATCTAAATCCAACCTCCAGGGACACAGGACTCTGATCAGCTGAGCGTCGTTCAGCCGCAGAGGCAGCGCTATGCAAGCTGCTGACCGACCAGAGCACACACGAAGCTATCTCCTCCCCAGACTCCAGACCCACACTCCGGGCCTCTCCGTGGCTGAGTTCTAGTCACCTGCAGACCCACTCACCTATGGTCAGCTAGATACACCGCTGGAAGAGGAAAGTTAATACACCACAGTGCAAAACCAAGAGCACTTCTTAAAGTCACATGACACCTCAACATCATCCAAACTTGTGAGAGTCACGCCCACCAATGGCTTCGTGCCTGTCAGCACGGGAGCATGAATGTCACCACAGACTTGCCCCTTCCGCTTTCCCGGGAGATGGAGCTGTCACCCTTTCTCCCCCTTCCCCTGCCTCTCTTCCTGTGTCTGTTCCTTTCGGGTTGCCTTAGGCTGTCTTCCATATTTTGGATGCTTTTCCAATGTAGACCAAGAACATTCTTTAATACAACTCTTTCTGAATTTGTTGAGATGTTTTACTTTTGAAACTATGGTTTATCTTGGTGCAATAACTTGCAACTGGGGTATCTCCCCCAAAGGCTCACATGTTAAGGGGTCTGGTCTTCAACTTGGAGCACCTGGGAGATGGGAGAATCTTCAAGAAGTCAGAGCTGGGGGAGTTCTGGTCAATCAGGAGGTGGCCTAGAGGTGACTGTGGGACCCTATTCCCTTCGTTTATCTCTTTTTCACCACCTGGCCATGAGGTGAAGGGCTTTCGTTCTGCCAGAAGGTACTACCTTTCCAGAGACCCCCCCCCAAAAAAAAAAAACCAACAAGGCCAACTGACCACTGACTGGGACTGTCATAAATGAGTCAAATTAATCATTTCCCTTTTGATTTTTTTTTTTTTTTTTTTTTTGGTTTTTCGAGGGAGGGTCTCAGTCTAGCTCAAGCTGAGCTGGAATTCACTATGGAGTTTCAGGGTGGCCTCGAACTCACGGTGATCCTCCTACCTCTGCCTCCCGAGTGCTAGGATTAAAGACGTGCGCCACCACGCCCGGCTTTCCCTTTTGATTTTTATGCTTTTAGTAGCATGAATTAATTAAACCTAATGGATTCCATTATGAGATTTTAGACAAGTACATAATATATTTCGATCTTTTTCACTCCCCTCAACTCCCAGTGATTCCATTCCTCTTCTCAACTTGTCTCCCTTCCACTTTCATGGTTCTTTTCTTTTTCTTTCTTTTATTTATTTATTTATTTATTTATTTATTTATTTATCCCACTGAGTCTCACTACGATGGCTTACAGAAACATGGACAAGGGTTTATTTATAGGAGCGTGTGCAGCTATACCACTGAAGAAAATGTCTTCCTCCCCCATCAATGACTAAGTGCACACAAGTCCTCAGGCGAGTAAGGCCCCATGAGGACTTCTCCACCTCATGTCAGGGTGTTCTGAGCCCAGCCCCGTGGAGGTAACCCCAACTGCTCTGAGTTCGAGGGCCACAGTCATGCCATGCCATACATTCAGCATTCCACAGTGCTCCACCCCCTCCTGCCTCTCCCACGATCTTCCCTGAGCATTGGAGGGGGTGAAACAAATGCCTACAGATCCACATTCAACGCTCACTCATGCTCAGTACTGCCTGGTCACAAGTCTCTGCAGTTACAGCTGACCACTGTAAGAAGGAGCTGTTCTAAACAAAGCTGACAGCAGCACTAATCTATGTGCATAAATACAGTTATGGGGCTGGAGGGGTGGCTTAGCGGTTAAGGCATTTGCCTGCGAAGCCAAAGGACCCAGGTTCGATTCCCCAGGACACACGTTAGACAGATGCACAAGGAGCGTATGCATCTGGAGTTCGTTTCCAGTGGCTGGAGGCCCTGGGGCGTCCATTCTCTCTCCCTCTCTCTCTCTCACTCACTCTCTCTCTCTCTGTCAAATAAATAAATAAAATAAAATACTTTAAAAAATAAACACAGTTATGTAGAGGCACTGTCACAAGCACATCAGGTCAGTTTAGAATAAAATAAAATAAAATAAAAAACAGTAGCTTCCTCTCCAGGGCCAACGACCTCCCCAGCCACGGGCTTTTGTCCACGTTTACAGTAGCAGATCAGAAGACCCTGAGGAGTAGGCCTCAAATCCAATGAGAAAGCAGCTGGTCACCCTCATAGCAAACGTGCCACTAGTGCACGAGCAGGTGCACTCTTGCCCAGCAGGTTGGAGTGCTGCCCTCGGGGTGCACAGCTGAGTGAGGCGATTCATAACAAGCCCCCTCAGCAGCCTGCATAGCCCCCACGGCACGACGAGGGCCGGTCAGCAGGGAGGAAATTTCCAGACCAGTTGCAGCTTGATTTCTCTATGTTCTGTGACCAGGACATGTGATGTCCTCAGCAATAGTGTCTCAGCATCTAGTTCTGCTGGACAAACAGGAGCAGCGCCAACAGCCTGTACTGTTGATGGGGTTCCAGGGGCCTGCCCAGGAGGTGGTCCTGGCCCTGGGGTTTCCGCTTAATAACCTATGGCTTCTAGGAGAAGGTTTATTCACCCATGCAGGGCACTTCTGTTCAAACGACTTTTTTATTAGCTTACTTATCAGTTTCTTTATGGTGTTTTCATACATTGTTCGCTTTGGTTAACACTCTTCCCACCTTCTCCTTCATTTTCCTGCCCTCTTCCCTTTTTTGTTTTTTTTAAAGGCATGTGCCACCATGCCTGGCTCAGGTTTTTCACATATATACAATTTATTTTTATTTCTTTATTTGCAAGCAGAGAGAGAGACAGAGAGAGACAGAGAGAGAATGGGCATGCCAGGGCCTGTAGCCACTGCAAACAAACTCCAGACGCATGTGCCCCCTTGTGCATCTGGCTTGTGTGGGTCCTGGGGAATTGAACCTGGGTCCTTTGGCTTGGCAGGAAATGCCTTAACCACTAAGCCTTCTCTCCAGCCACCCCCCACCCGTCTTCCCTTCTTAAATCTTCACACTCTTGATATCCCCAATTCCACGTTCTCATTATATCTGTCCTACTACCCTCCCACCCTTTAAAGGATCTTTTCTCTCCTTTTATAGAGTTATACACACTCAATCACACATAACTGAACATACATAAAAATTCAAAGGCTATGGGCTGGAGAGATGGCTTAGCAGTCTGCAAAGCCTAAGGACCCAAATTTGATTTTCCAGTACCTATGTAATCCAGGTGCACAAGGTGGCGCATACATCTAGAATTTGCTTGCGGTGGCTGGAGGCCCTGGTGCTAAATAAATAAATAAATAAAATTTAAAATAGCTGGGCATAGTGGCGCATGCCTTTAATCCTACCACTCAGGAGACAGAGATAGGAGGACTGCCATGAGTTCAAGACCACCTTGAGACTACATAGTGAATTCCAGGTCAGCCTGGGCTAGAGTGAAACCCTACCTTGAAAAACCAAAAAATTAAATAAAAATTGAGAATAAATATTAAAATAAATATAAAAAATGAAATATTTTTTAAAAGTTCAAGGGCTAGAGAGATAGCTCAGTGGTTAAGGGAACTTGTTTGCAAAGCCTAATGGCCTGAGTTCAATTCCTCAGTACTCACATAAAACCACACACAGACTGGTACATGCATCTGGGGTTCATTTGCAACAGCAGGAGGCCTTGTTACACCCACACTCTCGTCTGACTGTCTGTCTCTCTCTGTGTCACACACACACAAACACACACACACAGATGGATGGATAGACAGATAATAGATAGATAGGTAGGTAGATAGATAGATAGATGATAGATAGGATAGATAGCGTGACCCCTTAATACAATATTTTCTAATTCTAATTTCCTGCAAAGTCATAATTTCATTTTTCTTTATAGCTGAAAAAAATTACATTATGTTTATGTGCCACATCTTCATCAGCAGTTGATGGACAACTAGGCTTTGGCAGTGTGCGCAGAGCTGCAGTATACACGGATGTGCTAGTATCTCCGTGAAGGACACTTTTCAAATGCTCATTTAGTGACATGCATGGGAGAAGGGCACTGCAAAGTTTCTTGTAGCTGCAATCAAACACGACACCTTGGACCATTTTGAGGAACTACTTTGCAAGCAAGCACCTTTAATCACTGAGCCATCTTCCCAGTCTAGGATACCTTTTTTAAAAAACATATTTATTTATTGGAGCAAAAGAGGCACATAGAGAGAGACAATGGGCACAAAAGGGCTTCCAGCCACTGCAAACTGCAAACAAACTCCAGATGCATGCGCCACTTTGTGCATCTTGCTTATGTGGGTACTGGGAAATTAAACCTGGGTCCTTAGGCTTTACAGGCAAGCACCTTAACTGCTAAGCCACCTCACCAGCCCTAGGATACCTTTTTTTTTTTTTTTTGGTTTTCCGAGGTAGGGTCTCACTCTAGCCCAGGCTGACCTGGCATTCACTATGGAGTCTCAGGGTGGCCTCGAACTCATGGTGATCCTCCTACCTCTGCCTCCCAAGTGCTGGGATTAAAGGCGTGCACCACCACGCCCAGCCCTAGGATACCTTTTTAAAATTAATTTTTAGTGTGAAAAATAAAGAGCTTCAACCATGTTTATAGCGGCTCAATTTGTAATAGCTAAGAGCTGGAATCAACACAGATGTCCATCACTAGAAGAATGGATAACTAAGATGTGGTATATCTACACAATGGAATTCTATACAGCAGTAAGAAAAAATGACACAATGAAATTTGAGGAAAAATGGTTGAACCTGGAACAGATCATTCTCAGTGAACTTACCCAATCACAGAAAAAAAATCGCCACATAGTCTCACTCATCTACAGAACCTAACCTGAATCTACCGAAGATACCTTACATACCCAGCTAGCATCTCCTAGATTAGACACTAGGATGGAAGGGGAGGGAGGGGAGGGCATCAAAGGGGTGGGAAACACAAATCTAGACCCAAACGGCAATGGTACCATAATCTTCTACTTACTAAAAGACAGACCAAATGGCTGATCCTTCACCAGGCCCTTACAGGGAACACCTGAACCACAAGACACTGGAGAGGGTAAGATTAAGACTAACCTTAATCTCCTACATCTTCCCTCCCTCACTTCCCCTCTCCCTGTCTCTCTCTCTCTTATCTCTAACTCTTGTATATTAGTTATCTTTTTCCTCATTTTCTTAGTGGGCACTGACCTGTAACTCCCAGAACCAGCATGGGGCTATCATCCACAATGAGCTTTTGATCAGAGAGACCTACAAGGTTTCCTAAAAGACAGACAGATTTCTGTCAGAGTACTGAATGACCCACCAAAAGTTAGTGGTAAGACCCTACTGCTGAAGATACCTTATGTGATTGACATGCAAATTAGAATGGCATGGCTGGAAGGTGGATGAGAGTCAGTCCCCAGACAGTCAGCGCGTCTAGTGCCAGAAGGTGCTACATGGGCGACTGGGGGAAATTGACCAATATCTATCGAAGCAACGCATGGTCTAACCTACTTAGCAGCAAATAACTTATTGTGATGCCCACACAAGTGCAGTGGTGGCACACAGCCATGGTGGGGAACCAACTGCTCTCAATTTGGCTAACTGATCCCCTCACTGGTATGGGACCCATAGCTGGAGCTGGGAAACAAGTCAGAACCATATCCAAACATAAGCCCACTCTCCAGTATCAAGCTACTATCAATTGTGGGCTACAAGAGGGCCTACACCTATTAAATTCTCTATAAAAAAAAAAAAGTAAGGGTTATCTCATTTGTCCTGGTGCTAACTTTCTCTCCGTTGGAGAATCTGCTTCTCTTTTTCAGATAGATGTAGACCCTAAGGAGAGAGCCACCCCATCATACCTCAAAAGGGCCCCGGATGAAACTAAGAAAACTTCGAGAAACAAGCAAGGGGGCTGTTTTCCTGATGAACCGGACACCAGCACAAGGGGGAAGGAGATCAGCATAGAGAAAAATCAACTCCTACCAAATCAGAGAGCCAGAGCCTCAGAGGCCCTCAACACCTCATCACTGAAGCAGACCAAAAATGAACCCAACATGGCTCAGGGAAATTTTGCGGAAGAGGGGGCGGAAAGAATGTCAGAGTCACATGTTGGGTCATGATATGCAGAGACATTTAGCTTACCCATAACTGTGGGCTAACTCCACAATGCATGACCCGTATACCTCAACAAGGAGGGGCCAAGGGGAGGGGGTAGGTCACGGATGAGCCTAATAATGGTACCAAACTGACTGTATTTGCTGAATACAGAACTGACTAATAAAAAAAAAAAAACAAAAAAAACAAAACAAACAAACAAACAAAAATTTAAAAAAAAAAAGAGGTTTTGTCTAAAAACTCAATTTTATTGTGGATGATGGTTTTAGGATTATTTTATCAGGTATCACGCACAAAAATAAATTATGAGTATAAAGTTAAAAAAAAATAAAGAGCTTCATTATGGGATTTTCATACATATATCATGGTACATTTATCTTATTCTATCCCTATTGTTCTATCCCTCTCATCCCCTCTTTCTACCTAAATAGTCCCTCTCCTACTGTTTTTTATATATGCACATGCTCATATTTATAGCTTCATCTAGATACTACAGGGTTATTTTCAAATCAAACCGTTTTATTTTATCAATGACCAGGGTCTGCTTTACCTCTCTTACAATCTACACAATCAAGCTGGGTGTGGTGGCGCACGCCTTTAGTCCCAGCACTCAGGAGGCAGAGGTAGGAGGATCACTGTGTGTTCAAGGCCACCTTGAGACTACACAGTGAATAGCAAGTCAGCCTGGGCTAGAACAAAACCTTACCTCAAAAATAAATAAATAAGGTATACACAATCAAATGGTCCACATTTTATGTTGAGATTCAAAGTTCAACTTTTAACCCACTTGGCACCCGCCTTACTGGCATAGTGCTAATCGTCAGAAGTAGATACATCTCATTGATCATATGTGCTGTCTCCGTATATTGTCCACTGTTCTGTTTTCTTTTGAAGCTAAAATGTCACCTGCCTTATTAATAAGGCATCAATTTATGCCACCGTGGAATCGGCAACTCAAACACCTCTGTTCTTTCTATAGAGAGTATAAATCCATACTACCTTTCATCTTTAAACTCTTGATGATTAGCCTTTATAAATAACCTCAGATGTGCTTTATTTTTTTAAAAAAATATTTTATTTATTGGTAAGAAGAGAGAGAGGGAGAGCAAGAAAGAGAAACAGAGAGAGAGAGAGACAGAGGGAGAGAGAGAATGGGTGCACCAGGGCCTCTTGTTGCAGCAAACGAACTCCAGACACATGTGTCACTTTGTGCATCTGGCTTTACGTGGATGCTGTGGAATCAAGCTCAGATCATCAGGCTTTGGAAGTACCTTTAAGTGTTGAGTTTCCTCACCAGCCCCTGATGCAGTGCTACCGAGTAGTACGTAACTAAAGAACCTCTCTAAGTTCCTTGATTAGGTACCTAAGACTTGAACTTTTCACCTATAATCTTGACAGTAAACATGACGGGTGTTTGCTAATAGACAAGCTTCCCTTTCAGCTGTGTGCTTCAGAGTTTGTCCTGTGAGGTCATTCAGTTACAAACTCAGATTGTGTGTTTGTGTCACTATCCCATAA
This sequence comes from Dipus sagitta, assembly GCA_036346955.1. Lineage (NCBI taxonomy): Eukaryota > Metazoa > Chordata > Mammalia > Rodentia > Dipodidae > Dipus > Dipus sagitta. The sequence continues at coordinate 41,224,578 of CM070784.1, forward strand.
ATCACTCTCAGGTGAACACGGAGTTCCTTCTACAAATTTATTTATTAAGTGACTATTATCAGGTCTTGCATCTCAAAAAGCTCATATTGCTTAAAAGTAAATAAATAAATTAGCTCTCGAGACATGATAGCTGCTACTCCAGTGTACAGCCTCACACTCAAATAACTCCCTTGTCTGACAAAAATGGTCCTCTCAGCTCTACTGTTCCTGAACTCCAAAGTCTGACTTGTGTCTGTCTTTAGTTTTCCTTGAGTAATTGGGATGATTGCCTACCGATGTATACAACTTAACCAAAAATGTTTTTAAAAAGATGCAAAGACTTTATCCTGCCTTAATTGCTTTTCAATAAGGACAATCTCTTGATGTTTATTAAGTTTTTTACCAAATTGGTTAATTTAAATTTGCTGGTACAAGATAGTTTTCAGAACTGTCAACATGTTTTGCCTGTACTTACAACTGTTGGATATTTAAAGATACACATGCTTCCTATGTTTTAGATATGGCTTGTAATGTCACCAGGCAATTAAAGTTAAATGTTAGAATGACTTTAAGCTTTCATACCACTTTTTAACTAGATCTGTTTTGCTAAAGAAAAGAGTGGTCAGATGTGATACATATATGTGCATTTTTTTCTTCAAGACTGGTGGAAGTGCCTTGTGGGCAAAACCACCGGGGTAGAAGCCAAAGCCTATGAGGCACTGGGTGAAAAGGACATCCAACGCTTTTGCCCCTGTCCCCAGGCCAAACAGGCCCCAGGAGATGACAGGCACCTCGAATATGTCCTAGAGCTCTGGTCAGTCACCGTCTTCTTGATCAGAAATGTCATGAGATCCAGAATACACAGCCTGCAAGAGGAGGGTCACCACAGGGGTGAAGGTCCTCGGTGCTTCCCAGGAATGCCGCATGATCAGCCCTGACTCATCTCAGCACGTGACCCAAATGCCAGAAGAGCCAAGAAAACTACTCCCTGACTCCAAAGATTGGCTCTCATGAGCCACAACTAACCTTAAAAATACATATATAAAGAGCCGGGGGCTGGAGAGATGGCTTAGCGGTTAAGCGCTTGCCTGTGAAGCCTAAGGACCCCGGCTCGAGGCTCGACTCCCCAGGACCCACGTTAGCCAGATGCACAAGGGGCACACGCGTCTGGAGTTCGTTTGCAGTGGCTGGAAGCCCTGGCGCGCCCATTCTCTCTCTCTCTCTCTCTCTCTCTCTCTCTCTCTCTCTATCTGCCTCTTTCTCTCTCTGTCGCTCTCAAATAAATAAATAAAAATAACAACAAAAAAAATTTAAAGAGCCGGGTGTGGTGCACACCTTTAATCCCAGAATTCAGAAGGCAGAGGTAGGTGGATTGTCGTGAATTCCAGGCCACCCTGAGACTACATAGTGAATCCCGGGTCAGCCTGGGCTAGAATGAAAACCTACCTGGAAAAAAAAATTTATATATATATATATATATATATATATATATATATATATATATATATATAAAATAGGTTTAACTACTGTTCCAATTACCTTCTTATTCCTGGGACAAAAACACCAGACCAAAAACAGCTTATGGGAGGAAAGGATGTAGTTCACATTTACAGTTTCAAGCAGTAGCTTTGTCATGATAAATCAAAGTCACAAAACCAATTTGTTTTGCCAGCCTTGAATGCAGAGAAACAGAGAACAGAGTTCACTGAAAGCTAAGATGAACAGACTTGGTTCTGCTTCTCTTCTCCCCCAATAGTGAAGTTCTCTCTGTACAGAAAAGAATTACTCAACAAGATGTATTGACTGATGAGGAAAGCAAAGTACACATTAATGTGAGTTTCCAAACATTACTCACTGTAAAAACATAAGGGGAACAGAAAACAGAAAAATATTATTTGCTATATATATATTTAGCATCTCTCTGAGGGTTGGTCAAGAAACCAGCGACACTGGTGACCTGCTCTCAATGGAGGCATGAGATACTTGGGAAACAGAGTTTGGTAGGAAGCAAAGCTTTCAGTCTTTTTCTATCCTTTAAAATTTCGAGGGCTGGAGAGATTGCTCAGTGGTTAAGGTACTTGCCTGCAAAGCGTAACCACCTAGGTTTGATTCCCCAGGACCCACGCAAGCCAGATGCACAAAGGGGCTCATGCATCTTGAGTCTGTTTACAGTGGCTAGAGGCCCTGGTGCGCCCATACTGTCTCTGTGTTTGTATCTCTCTGCTTATAAATAAATGAAATATATTTTTTAAATAATCTGAAACATGAGAATGTCTTCTTTCTCCAACATAGAAACAACCACAGAAAGTGAATACGAAGGTGCAAAGGATGCCGCGAGGTGGTGCTAACTGCAGTGGGCAGCATCTCTGACGCACTCTTGCCATCCTTCCTGGACAGCTCCATTGTAGAATGCTTCAAGTCCTTGCTACCCCACCTTGGTGATCGTACGCCCCTGCCCAGTGCTCCCCAAATCACCCTCGCTCCCCAGGCCTGCAGACTGCGTCTGATCTTTCCTCTCAGCCGCCTTGCCTCACGGTGAGCTGAGTTTCACTCCATGTCTCTGCGCTTCAGTGAGGCACATGATCCAGATGTCAACCGAGACTGTATCAGTGCCACCTTCAAGGGCTTCCCTTACCCACGCTCCCCTGGACTCACAGAGTCTGAACACGGAAGAGCGCGTTCCTTAAACTCCTTCATGCGCTCCTCGTGTCCACACTACAGAGGCACATTTCTTGCACTTCACCATTTCACTTCAGCCTACTCCAGGTAAACATATCTCCCGAAGCTTGCTCCTCATTCAAATCTCTTGTCGCCACCACACTTCCCCCACTGGGGTCCCTTATTTTTGAGGTTTCTAAGACCACCTGTGCTGAAAGACTCTCAAACCCTGAGCCATCCCTTCGTACCAGGCTTAATTCCAGAAGGAAGAAAAACTGGGCACTTCTTTCCAGCTGCCTTATCCCGACCTAGATCTGCATGCTCTGCTGAACTCCATCCACAGGACTGTCCTCTGAACTGCCAGGCAAAGGTCTGCAGCTACGGAGCATAGCAGGTCAGAAATGCTTGTGATCCTGCGAGACATTCCTGTCTTAGACAAACATTCTTTGGGATCAAAGGGCTGACTGTGGCCAGAGATTTTCAGCCCCCTTCACTTTCCAGTCACCCTGAGTCACAGTATGTCCTCCTGACCATTTCTGTCATATGACTTCCTTCTCATACATTTTCACTGACCACAGAAGCTCGGGATTGCATCACATGATGACTCAGTGTCCTCTGAGTCGGCTATCCATCAGCCAGCATCATTGAAGATAAACTGTATCTAGGCATCAGGGCACATCCCATGGAGCAGTTGGATGAATGAGGTACCCAGCTACATTTAATATCTGTGACAAGAGATGAGAAAAGAGCAATGGGGGCTGGAGGGACGGCTTAGAGGTTAAGGCTCTTGCCTGCAAAGCCAAAGGACCCACGTTTGATTCCCCAGGACCCACATAAGCCAGATGGACAAGGTAGTGCATGCGCCTGGGGTTCATTTGCAGTGGCTAGAGGCCCTAACATGCCCATTCTCTCTCCTCTCTCTCTCTCACCCTCTCCCTCTTTCTGTCAAATAAATAAGTAAATACAATTTTTAAAAATAATAAAAAGAAAAAGCAAAGAGCAACAAGACTTATCCAGAGGAAGTACCCCTCCCAGAGAGGGAAGAGTCCTAGCAAACATCATGCAGCAGAAATTCAGGATTTCTAGCACTGGAGAAGCAGATGAACAGAGCTGGCTGGATGTGGACTTAAACAAGGGCATTTATGGAGTCACATCAAGACTTAATCCCCAGGGCTGGAGAGACGGCTCAGAAGTTAAAGGTGTTCACTGAAAAGCCTGACGGCCTGGGTTCCATTTCCCACTACCCACAGAAAGCCAAACGCACAAAGTGGCACATGCGCCTAGAATTCACTTGCAGTGGCAGGATGCCCTGGCACGCCCATTATCTCTCTCTCTCTCTCATAAATAAATAAATAAATATTTTTAAAGACCCTTAATCTCCATTGCGTCTTCTAATAATCTCTTCCACTTTCTTAGCACAAAATACCTAACATTCATTTCCCTCATCTACAAAACAAAGTTAAGAATAATATCTTGCTATGAAGCTTTCTGTCAGGCTCAAAGTGGATGCTCAACCTGGGAGGCTACATAGCCAATTAACTGCATATTATATCTTCAAATATACCACAGCTTGGAAAAAAGTACACAGAATGAGATAAAATTGTAGCTCAGTAAATTAAAGGTATATCACACAGTGTTTGCTAGGGTTTAGGAGTAGGGAAAGCTTTGGCTATACTGGGGAAACAGAATAGCAAGTTCTGGGGTAAGGTTCTGTACCCTAATGTGGTAGTGTTTGTGTGATTCTATACTTGTGTTCCACCTGATGGGTATGCAGCCCCCCCAAAGTATAAAGTACCAAGAACCTGGAAACATCCAGAGATCTCCAGCAATGGTGGCGTCATAGTCAACTGCACCACGATGGCCATCAAACCAAGACTAGAGTCCTACACAGGGCTGTGTGATGTAAATGCTGGTTACTAACTCAGGAAATAATATGATTTATAGCGTTTGGCAAGTGGCTGTTGGTTATTATCCCCGAGAGCATCCCTTGAGGAGAAGCAGACTGGTGGCAGATGAAGAGCAAGAAACCCACCTCAGGCAGATTAAGTCTGAAATCCCAGTGGGACTTTTATTTATTTTTATTTTATTTTATTTATTTGAGAGCAACAGATTGAGAGAGAGAGAGAGAGAGAGAGAGAGAGAGAGGGAGGGAGGGAGAGAGAGAGAGTCGGCGTATCAGGGCCTCCAGCCACTGCAAACAAACTCCAGACACATTCACCACCTTGTGCATCTGGCTTACGTGGGTCCTGGAGAATTGAGCCTTGAACCAGGATCCTTAGGCTTCACAGGCAAGCACTTAACCACTAAGCCATCTCTCCAGTCCCCAGTGGGACTTTTAAATGAAGTGGGAACTGGGCAATGTCTGTGTAGCTGCGCAGTGGAGGGGAAAAAGCTGCTTGGACAGAGCCTCTGGGACTGCCCTTCCAGGACCTCAGAGCAGATGAGGTCCTGGTGAAAGGCAGGGAGGGCTGGTGGTGAAACAGGGTAGGGAGAATTCCTTTTGACTGTGTTTCAAGGTTTTTGAATTCTGTGCTATGTACCAGTATTTTTATGATTATGAAAGTAAATTTTTATTTCTTGTGATCCTGAGAAAGCTAACTTCAGTAGAATGGTAGAAAAAGAAGTCAAACAGCAAAGGTGGAAAAGGGACAGAAAAGAGAACAGTGGAGTGTGGCAGGTTCATCAGCTCAGCACTGGAGGTGGGCAGGAAGGTCAGGAGTTCAAGGTCATCATCAACTGTACAGTGAGTTCCAAGTCAGACCCCATCTTAAAACACACACAAACACACACACACACACACACACACACACACACACACGGAAAGCAAGACAGGGGCTGGAGAGATTGCTTAGTGGTTAAGGCACCTGCATGCAAAGCCAAAGGACCCAGGTTCAACTCCCCAGTAACCATGTAAGCCAGATGCATAAGGGGGCACACACATCTGGACTTCGTTAGCAGTGGCTGGAGGCCCTGGCACACCCATTCTCTCTCTCTCTCTCCCTCTCTCTCCCCCCTGCCCATTTCCCTCTCTCTCAAATAAAGAGCTGGGCGTGGTGTCATATGCCTTTAATCCCAGCACTCGGGAGGCAGAGGTAGGAGGATCACAGTGAGTTCAAGACCACTCTGAGACTACATAGTGAATTCCAGGTCAGCCTGAGTAGAGTGAAACCCTACCTCGAAAAACGAAAAATCAAATAAATAAAGAAAAATAAAATAGTTTAAAAAGAAAGAAAGAAAGACACAGAAAAAAAGAGGATGAAGAAAACGAGCCATCAAGCAAAGCCCTGCCTGGAAGAGGATGATGAAGGCAATGTAACACGAGGTACTCTGTTCTGCACAAAGAAAAAGCGAAACTTCTTTCTGAAATACTGATGAGAAAGACCAAGTAAAAATAAGGAAAACAACCCAACAGATGAGGCGATAATTAAGGATAATTAAGGAAGCTAGAGACCCCGCAAATCCGGAGTGCGGAGGGGCACACCTTCACCAGTAATCTTCTTCTGTGCTTCTTGCTGGCCGCTCCTACTCAACATCCTTTTCCTTTTGCTTCCAGTACGCTGCCCACAGGAAGAGCAGCAACTGGCCCAGCTGGGGCCTGCCAGCAAAACCACTGCTGCTCAAACACTGATTGTCCCAAAATAGACACATGACCTGCTTCTGGCCAATCAGGACTAAGGTGGCATGTGCTGGGTTTCCAAAAAAAGAAAAACACAGGCCAAATGAGCCAGCAGGTGCAACTGTGGCACGTCTGTTATGTGGGAGACCAACCACCCTCTAATTGGACTGGAGGCCCGCTCCGTGGGAGGGAATACATCTCTGATACTGAAAACCTACAACAGGGGTAGTCATGAGCCCTAGGGGTGTAACATCCGCTGGTGTCTGGGTAAATGTATATACTATGCTCACCAAACTGCCCAATAAGCACTTCTCTTAACGTTCATACCTATATATTAATGCTACTCTCACTTTTGGTTAGAGAACCTTCTCTTTTCAGATGGCAGTGACCTTGGGATGACTCAGAAGGCATCACGGTGCTGAAAAGAAGTGACAGAGGAGTGCTCAGCACTGAAATATCTCAATCACACCGTCCATGGCTCAGGGTCCATCATGGAAGAGGTGGCGAAAAGAATATAAGAGCCAAAGGAAGGGTAGGACTCCTTACAACATGCTCCTCCAGACACAAAATGGCCTGGATATCCATGACCTCACAGTGCCTGACACTACCTGCACAAGACCATCATAATAGGAGGAAAAGATCATGACATCAAAATAAGAGAGAGACTGATTGAAAGGGGGAAGGGATATGATTGAGAATGGAGTTTCAAAGGGGAAAGTGGGGGGGAGGGAGGGCATTACCATATTGTTTACAATTATGGAAGTTGTCAATAAAAAATAAATAAATATAAGAAAAACAAGTTCCCACCAGTCTGAAAAGTAAGCCACCTCCTCCAGGCAAAGGGAACAAGAAAGCCAGCCCAGAACCACCAGGGAAGGACCCCAAGGCGAGGACTGCTGCTTGGGTACACAGGGCTGGGAAGATTCTGAACCTTCATGAGATCACTGAGCCATGGGGCTCACCCCACTGTGAAACCTGCCCTTCATCTGGACTTGTACAAAGAAAGCCACATTCAATGGAGGTGACGACATTCACTCCTCTGTGTGAAGAGGAATGGGACACATGGAGAGGCAAGAAACAAGGCAGATAATGCCAGATGCTATTTTTATAGTTTTCCTACACAGTAAAAAGCAAGCAGATGCTAAAAATGAGGAGGATGTTGTGAGGTGTGCACAGAGCAGGGGAAATGATGACAACCGGGCCTGGTCACCTAGGACAAAGGGAATGCTCCTGAGGCTGCAGACAGGACACAGTCCTCAGATAAGGGTATATATAAATATATATTTTTATTTATTTGAAAGCATAGAGATACACATAAGAGAAAGAGAGAGACAGAGAATGGATGCCCCATGACCTCTAGCCGTTGCAAACTAACTCCAGACTCATGCACCACCTTGTGCATCTGGCTTACGTGCGCCCTGGAGAATTGAACTCGGGTCCTTTGGCCTTAACCACTGAGCAATCTCTCCAGCCCAGATACGGGTTTTGAGACAAGTACCAGATGCAAATAGCAAAGAGCTGTGCCACTTACCCAAGACCACTGCCTGGGTTTGCTATAGCAGATAAGTGGGACCAGGGAGAAAGGAGTTGGTGGTATGAGCACTGAAGTGGTTGAGGTAATGAACCCCAAAGTCCAAGCTAGGCTCCAGAGGACTGAAAGCCGAGAGGACATAGGAGTTAGACAAAAAGAAAACAGAGGGTGGGCAGGCATCCCCTAGGATCAAAGAAGTGAAACAGCCAGGAGCCCAAGCAGACAGGTCCTGGCAGAGAGAAGCAAGTGTCCCAAAGAGCACATAGTAAGGCTGTTCCCCTGAAAGTCCCCCCAGCCACAGTGTCCCCTCAGTTTCCAAGTGTTTTAAGATGGGCTGTGGTGAGTAAGTTGGAACCTACGCGAAGGTTGGTGGACACAGATAAGAGCCCAGAGGAGCCCAACACTGCCTCTATCTCCCAGAGCCACATGCACAGCAGCAGCCTAGGGGACAAGCGTCTTGATGGTCGTGGGAACGTTTCTGGACACTTAACAGGAGGAGGGCACCTCACGACAGCACAGCACGGGCTGGAACTGAATGAGGGTGAGGGAGAGCAAGCTCAGGGGCCCATCGCGGGCACAGAGAAGAACACGCAGCGGATTCATTTATTCTTCTACCCACCAGACTGATTGGTATTCTAGAAAGCAGATGTTTTTCTGTTTGGGCTGTTTGTGAAAAACCACCAGGGCAAAAGGGTGACATTCTGCAGAAGAGAAGTAAGGCACGCTGCAACAAAAGCATCCCTTTAAACCACGTTTGCCAGGACTCACCTCAGTATTCATCCTGTCTTTCTCTTCAGTGCCTGTGAAGACAGAAGCAGAGGTTCAGGACCCTGGTGGCCCTGGCACAAGCCCCCCTCTCTCTCCACCTTTTCTGCGCCACCAGTCCTATCTACCCCAGCCCTGCTCCTTCCAGCAATGGTACTCAGGTGGGTGTCTCTTCTAGGACTTCTAGTGGCCAACCTCCTTGGAAACTCTCTAGCAACATGTCCAGAGAATGGCATCTCTACATCGCCAAGGTCCATCTTCTGTCCTGGAAGGGCATCGCAGGAGCAGGATGTCTCCAGGGCAATGAGGCAGTTCCCAAAGCTGGAGCTTAGAGGACAGCATTTTATCTAGCTTTCTTGTACAGACAAGCAAAGAAAGAAGGAATATATCCACCTTCCGCTCCTTGCTGAGTTTCCCTCTGACTTGAATTTGCTATGTAACGGATGAGCTCGGCAGTCTTCCCTGACCACTCAGCATTGCGGAGAAGGAAGAAAGGACCAAACGAGAGCAGGAGCCAGAGCAATACAGGAAGCAGAGACAAAGGAAAACAGTTTGGAGGAGGAAAGATGACAGCGCTCACTTCTGGCCTCTGCCTCCAGGTCCTGATACAGAGGCCTAGGACAGAGAAGAGCTGAGGATCTCCGTTTCCATCGGTCAGAATCTAGAATCAGGATGGCAGGCCAACAGAAGCTAAGTTTTTCATTCATTTGTCAGAGTGGCTACAAGTGCCACTTTGTGCTAAGTAACACTAGGGTCGTAAGGGCATGGTAACTGGATAAGTCTGTTCCACTATGGTTCATGGACTTGCAAGAGGACCAAAACCAATAGGCTAACCAGCCATCCACTAAAACATTTGACATCAGAAGCCAAAATAAACCCTTCCTCCTAGTAACTGATTCTCTCAGATATTTTACCAGCTGACATCACACCCTACCTGTTCCTCATTTACTTCTCTCTCCTTCCAGTTCTACCTTCCTGTTAATACTCATGTATGTTTGAAGGAATCCAGAGAAAATTTCAATCTATATTTTAATAATCTGCAAACATCAAAGACCTAATCCCACAAAAATAAAGTTTTTCTTTTAATTTCAAACATGGAAATACTACATTTTCTTTCACTTGATTTTTTTTTTTTTTTTTTTTTTTTGGTTTTTCAAGGTAGAGTTTCACTCTAGCCCAGGCTGGCCTGGAATTCACTACGGAGTCTCAGGGTGGCCTCGAACTCACAGAGATTGTCCTACCTCTGCCTCCCGAGTGCTGGGATTAAAGGCGTGCACCACCACGCCCAGCTATCTTTCACTTAATTTTTAAAATTATTATTTTTATTTATGAGCACAGAGAGAGAAAGAGAGTGTATGGGCACACATAGGGCTTCTTGCCACTGCACACTAACTCCAGACACATGCACCACTTCACGCATTTGGCTTTATGTGGGTACTGGGGAATCAAACCCAGGTGAGCAGGCTCTGTAAAAAAGTGCCTTTAACCACTGAGCCATCTCCCCAGTCCATTTTCTAACTTCTAGTATAGTGTTTATGAAGATGATTCTAGGAATATAGCTCAGTGACTGAACACCTGACCAGCAACAACAAAAAGACCCAGCAGTTTTCTTTACATACAGTATAAGATTCTAACTTGATTTCTCTCTAAAAGTTGGATTGTTTTCATATTACTTACTGAATATTTTATATTTCCCTCTATGACTCTTAATAGTTAATCATTTTTTTTTCACTTATGCTGTGCCATGGATCTGTGTTCCCACATGACTGTGGCTTTGTCTGCAAATCTAGTCCTTCCAGTTTTCTCACTGTTCCGGTACTTTCTATACTTGATTGCTTAGCCTGCCAGGTTAATTTTTTAACATCTTTGTCAAGTTTAAAAAAAATAAAACAACACAACTTCTAGTCTGATTCTATCAAATTTATGATTACATCATATGTGGCAATGATTACATTATCTGTAATAATGATTACAGCAAATTTCAAAGTAAATTAGGGCAAATAGTCTTTCCATCCAGAAACATGGCATACAGGCATTTGCCAAAGACACACCCAGCCCAGGTGCATACAGAGAGGCACCAGAGGAAGGCGGTCTCCAAAACCCTGCGCAGCACTTGCAAGATGTCTCTGTCAGCTCCTGTGTCCCTTCCTGGCTCCCACTAATCTGGTGCCGTTTTCAGAGGCCTTGTGAAGACGCATAGCTGTAAATTATTTCACATGTTCGTCTCAGAGTCATTAGCCTTTATTCCTAATAGGTATGTTGATCTGTTTATCAACTAACCAGGTTCACCCTGCCATCCTTGTGGAAGACTGCTCACATCATTTGGAGTAAGAATATTGAAATATATCGTGTGACAGAAGCCTGGCTGGTGGAGCCCTGTTTTTGTGTGTCCCATGCTGAGCAACTTCCCAGAAATACTTCTGTGGGAGCCAGAGTTGGTGGGGCAGGCCTGGAAGCCCAGCCCTTGAGGGGCTGAGAGGCAGAAAGATCATGAGTTCACAGATGCAGACTGGACTAGAGGGTGAGACCCTGTCTCAAAAAAAGAAAGAAAAAAATATTTCCCTTAGAGAAACCAAATGAAGGCCTATAGATTGAAGAATATATAGAGCCAGAAAAGCAAGTGATATAAGTAGATTGCTTTATAGAAGACAGATTTTTATTTCAACTACTAGTGGAGAATTGAATAAACATTATTGTTTGCAAAGTTTTCCTAACATAGATCTAGGTTTCCTTTTTAGAATGCACACTACTGCACATTTCAAAGCAGTCACTTATTTTGCTATTCAGATTATTTTATTCTATTTGAAAATGAAATTATCTGTTTTACTTTTCAAAAGTTTGTAAAACAAACTTGAAGTTATAGGGGAGGTAAGCCATCTCCAATTGTGGTCAAACAAAAGTTTGGGAAAGATTTTTTCACATTCCACAATACAGAATGTCTTAACATGATAAATTGGTTTCATATTGTCTGGCTGTTTACTCCTGGACACCACCAAGCTCATGATTTTCTGTATTCTAAATAGCAGAGAGAGTAAACAGAAGTAACTTGTAAACTGTGGGCCCAAATGGAGAAATAAAAATCAAGAAGTAAGAAATAAAAAACAGATGGGGCTGGAAAGATGGCTTAACAGTTAAGGCATCTGCCTGCAAAGCCTAAGGACCCAGGATCGATTCCCCAGGACCCACATAAACCAAATACACAAGGTGGTGCATGCATCTGGAGTTCGTTTGCAGTGGGTAGAAGCCCTGGCGCACCCATTCTATCTCTCTCCCCCTCTCACTCTGCCTCTTTCCCTCTCTCAAATAAATAAATAAAAATTACATATATATACATATATATATAAAGAAAGATGTCATTCCTTTCTATGAGAAAGTGAACAGTGGGAGGGAAAGGAGAAAAAGAAATCCTGAGTTGGTTCCTGAATTTGCATAATGACACATGACAGCTGAGGCTGAAATGCTTGCACAGGAAGTCACCAGAGAAAGGTCACCACTTCTGCACAGTCTCCTCAAAGCAACTAAACAGTAAAAATCAATGTATCCCAATGAATTATTTTAAAAAGCATTTCTTCACAATCTTGGCAAATGGTGTATATGCCTGTCTTTTCTACTTAGTCTTGTATGGTGAAAAGGGTCCCAAGTGGAAAAAGTTTAAGAAACTCTGGCTTTATATATTTCTGCTATATTATGTATTTATATTAAATTCAGGGCTGACCTACTATCTTCTTGTTACTCTCTTGGCGTAACTCCCTTGAGGGTTTAGCTTGGCTTAGATAACTGAAAGTTATGGCTTCTCTTCTGGATCCAGGTAAACAGGCACAAGTAATGGAGATCAATGCTCAGGTGGTCAAAGCTATGAACACCATCCAGGCCCAGGTGCCAAGGTCCTAAGTAGGAAAAACCTTTGCTTGGCTTGACCCTCCCATCAGCCACTCCTGCCCATGCCCTCCTCCCATATGTTCCATGGCCTCTTCTTCTCTTTATCCTTACTTTAAAAAGCTTCTATGACACAAAGGAATTATGTCATTTTTAGAAAAAAATGGATGGAATTGTGTTAAGTGAAAAGTAAGAGAGACTCACAAACATTGCAATGTTTTTCTCCTTTTCAAGGAATCTAGATTTTTAAAATATGCAACCAGAAAAGGAAATGATAAAGGGGACTATGTGGGAAAAGAAAAAGTCTAAATGGAGAGGGAGGAGGAACAAGAGAGGGAATGGGGGAAGAAAGGCAAGTATCTCATGTCTTCTCCAACATGAAGGGTCTAGATTTAAATCTATGACATGAAAGCAGAGAGGGGACCATTTATGCAGAGAGGAAGGGAGACTGCAGAAGTGGGTACAGGGCAAGAGGAGGTAATGGTAACATGGGGCCAATGTGAGCCCAGAATAACATACATGGATGAAAATATTATAATGAACCCAAGATTTTGTACACTAAAAAACAATAAAAATAAAAAACCTCCTACCAGGCTTAGTGGGTAAAAGCATCTCCTGTGCCAACATGGGGGCTGAGGAAGCCTGAGAAATGCTGGAAGTTGATCCCCAGGAGCCACATAAACAGGTGGGCATGGCCACATTCCTCTGTAACCCCAGTCCAGTAGGGGAGCAGACAACAGAAATCACCTGGGCCTCATTCAAAAAACAAAACAAAACAAAACAAAAAACCAGCAAGCTCCAAAAGCTCAAGAAAGAACAGGCAGGGATGACTCAGAAGGCACCATGGTGCTGAGAAGTGACAGAGGAGTGCTCAGCACTGAAATTTCTCCATCACACCTTCCAAGGCTCAGGGTCCATTGTGGAAGAAGTGGCGGAAAGAACGCAAGAGCCAAAGGAAGGGTAGGACTCCTTACAACATGCTCCTCCAGACACAAAATGGCCTGGATATCCATGACCTCACAGTCCCTGACACTACCTACACAAGACCATCATAATAGGAGGAAAAGATCATGACATCAAAATAAAAGAGACTGATTGAGATGGGGAGGGGATATGATGGAGAATGGAGTTTCAAAGGGGAAAGTGGGGGGAGGGAGGGCATTACCATGGGATATTGTTTACAATCATGGAAGTTGTTAATAAAAAATAAATAAATAATTTTTTAAAAAATAGAAAAAAAGAACAGGCAGAAGAGCTATGGAGTGGGACATCGGACATTAGCCTTAGATCACCACAGCTAAGCGCATCCCACCACAGGCAAGGCACGGGCACCACGTGGGCACCTACACATGCATACACCACACACACACACACGCACACTGAGGTACACAGCACATTACACACATAATGGTATAATATGAAGGAAATTGGTAATATGCGAATTAACTAAGAAATGTATTTAAGTAATACAGTTGAAGATAGACTTGAACTTGGAAGGGCAATCCACATCTTAAAAGAGCTGCTTGCTAACTGACATGACTATTCAACAATATGCAATTCAATACCAAAATTGGTTTAAAAATCAGTATTTTCTAGGGTCGCATATATGTTAACTGTGGGCTTCCCTACCCAGAAGTTCCAGGTCATGATCTTGGTACCCTATTGCTACAATACTTACTCTTCCCGGCCCAGGGTTACAAGAAATCATAAATCGCTAGGACCAGGTAAGCATACCCAACATTTCAGGAGAGGGAACACAGGAATGGCAATCTACACAAGCAAAATATGTGTGGGTGTGTTTTCTAGCAGTTTTAAAGCTTAGTCATTACAGGTTGAAAAATCTCTCGTTCAAACATTTTCTTTCTTAAGGAAAAACATTTTCTTCCTTTAGCCAGAACAGTGGTCGTCTACATGTCTGTGTACAGGTTCATTAAAATCTGACCCTCGCCGGGCGTGGTGGCGCATGTCTTTAATCCCAGCACTCGGGAGGCAGAGGTAGGAGGATCGCGGTGAGTTCGAGGCCACCCTGAGACTCCATAGTGACTTCCAGGTGGGCCTGGGCTACAGTGAGACCCTACCTCGAAAAAACAAAAAACAAACAAAAAAAGAAAAAAAAATGCAATGGCTAGATGGTAAATCCGGAAGTCCACACATCAAAGGAGGAATTCTATCTCTGTGGGGGTAGTTTCCAATGGAACTTGTTTCTGGCTACAGACTTTTCGATAAGACTTGTCTAGCACTGACTTCGGCGTGTTGTTCCGGGCTGTCCGTGCAGTCCAGGAAAGGACCTGCATCGGAATTAATACAATCTTCTGCAGCAGGAACAAGTATCGCTACTCTGTTTCAAGAATATCGAAGCACTTCTCCGAAATAACATTGTGGACATTCATTAATTATGGAGGAAAGAAAAGACATGGAATACCCTGTTGCTATTCCTTAACCATGCTGAGAGGTATGCCTCCGGCTTAGCCTCACTTGTGCACCAGGTTAGCTAACGTGACGCCCTCGATCAGTTACACGGCGACACATAAAACCTCTGGATCCAAAGCCGCATGACACTGTAAATCATTTTTCTTTTCGCCCCGCTCTTCCTCCGCCTTCACTCCGGGGCTCCCGTCTGCAAACGGGAAGCGCGGGCCGCGGCGCCGACTCCGGGGCCCAGGCCGAGATGCCCGCCCGCCGCCCCACGACCCCCGCGACCTGGCGCGGGCCCCTCCCCAGCGCCGCGCCCTCCGCCCCGCCCGCCGCGTACCGAGCGCACGAGCTCCCGCGCCGCCTCCCGCACCGCCGCCGCTGCCCGGGTCCGCAGGGGAAGCGGCCGCCGCCGCCGCTGATTGGCCGCCGGGCTGGTGGGCGTGGCCCGCGCTGGGCGGAGCTGAGCGCAGCCTGGGATGCCCTGGGCGCTGCGCGGGCCTGGACTGGCTCGTGCGGCCCCTGCCCTGTCTGTCCCCAGCATGGGGTGCCTGCTGCCTTCTCCTTTTTCTTCTTCTTCTTCTTCTTTTTTTTTTTTGTTGTTGTTGTTTTGAGGTAGGGTCTCACTCTGGCCGGGGCTGAGCTGGAATTCACTATGTCATCTCAGGGTGGCCTTGAACTCACGGCGATCCTCCTACCTCTGCCTCCCGAGTGCTGGGATTAAAGACCTGCGCCACGCATCACGCCCGGCTGCCTTCCTTGCCAGCTGCCTCCCCAGCACGAGGAGCCAGCTGGGACTTCTTGTAGGTGGTGTCCCCGTCCTGATCTAGCCCAGGCCCAACTGAAGGAGCACTGGAGCTTGTTTCGGGCCTTTGTGTCTTGCAAGGATGAAGACTCAGGAAAACCAAGCGTCCGCGGTTCCCTGCCCTTGGGCTCCAAAACAAAACCCTTCCCTGGAGAAGCAGCCTGGCCTTTCTTTCATCTTCCTGGGAATAGCCCAAGAGACAGTAAACTGAGTGGGAGATTCTGGGCCCGCGGACAAAGCTTGGGGTCTAACCTACCTGGGCTGGGGAAGACTGCTCTTTTCCCTCTTTGGCTTTTGTTTGTTCGTTTGTTTGTTTTTTCGAGTCTCAGGCTGACCTGGAATTCACTCCGTAGTCTCAAGGTGGCCTTGAACTCTCAGTGATCCTCCTGCCTCTGCCTTCCCAGTGCTGGGATTAAAGGCGTGCGCCACCACGCCCGGCTTTCTTTCCCTCTTAGGAAGCGAGCGAGGTGTTCGCGGTGTTAGGTCCACAATAGATACATCTCTGGAGCTCCATGTCCAACTTGCTGGTAGGTCCGCAAAACAGTCTCCTCAGCCATAGCAATTGTTTACCGCCGGTCTAACCTCGGTAGGAGGTGTCCAGATCTTTCCAAGCTTCCTCAGCCTCCCTTCCAGGATGGAATGTGTCTCAATTCAGAGGAAATAGCTACACCCGAGATTTAAAATTTTTTTTAAATTTTTTTGTTATTTTTATTAATTTATTTGAGAGCGACAGACAGAGAAAGAGGCAGATAGAGAGAGGGAGAGAGAATGGGCACGCCAGGGCCTCCAGCCACTGCAAACGAACTCCAGACGCATGCGCCCCCTTGTGCATCTGGCTAACGTGGGTCCTGGGGAGTTGAGCCTCGAACCGGGGTCCTTAGGCTTCACAGGGAAGCGCTTAACCGCTAAGCCATCTCTCCAGCCCGAGATTTAAAATTTTTATCCCCAAAGGGCAGGGCCTAGTCTTCTGAGCTCCTGCTCTTCAACATCTAAACATAAACCTCACTTTAAAAAAATAATATTTTGGTGCTGGAGAAATGGCTTAGCAGTTAAGCGCTTGCCTGTGAAACCTAAGAACCCTGGTTCGAGGCTTGATTCCCCAGGACCCACATTAGCCAGTTGCACGAGGGGCTGCAGGCGTCTGGACTTCGTTTGCAGTTGCTGGAGGCCCTGGTGCACCCATTCTCTCTCTCTCTCTCAAATAAATAAAAATAAACAAAATTTTAAAAAATAATAATATTTTGCTGGGAGTGGTGGTGCATGCCTTTAATCCCAGCACTCGGGAGGCAGAGGTAGGAGGATCACTGACAGTTCAAAGCCACCCTGAGACTACATAGTGAATTCCAGGTCAGCCTGGGCCAGAGTGAGACCCTACCTCGAAAAACCAATAATAATAATAATATTTTGTTTATAGATCTATTTGAGAGAGAGAGAGAGAGAGAATGGGTGGGCCAGGGCTTCCAGCTGCTGCAGACAAACTCCAGACACATGCGCCACTTTTTGCTTCTGGCCTACATGGGTCCTGGGGAATTGAACGTGAGTCCTTTGGCTTAGCAGACAAACACCTTAACCTCTGAGCCACCTCTTCAGCCCACCCTCACTTTTAACATATTTAAATCTGAATGGACTCTCTCATCTTACCTTTCCTATAGATTCACCATCTCAATGGTAGCCCTGTCCTTCAACTTTTTCAAGTTTGAAACCTTGGTTCTGTTATGGTGATAGTGTAGCTGGGGACTGGAGGTCCTACTATGCACCGCTTCTACCAGAACAACCCAGGAGACAGGGACTGGTGGAGGAGAAGGTCTGGGCTTGAGAAAATGGGGCAGAGATTATGTCCCTCACAGAAAAGTGCTCCCCATTTTCACAAGGGGTGGCGGGGAGTCATCTCAGGAGCTGTATGAGGCAGTAAGTGGAAGATTCCCACACTTGGAGTTTTTTGTTGTCTAGTGACTTCTTTTCAGGGTGGAGACTTGCTCCATCTTTTCCTCAAAAAACTGAAAAACCCAGATAGGCCAAAGGAGAGGGAAGTGTTAGGAAATCTCTCCGAGGGACTTCCAGCACCAGTGGGGGGCATTGGCCTTGCCAGGGAACAAGGGTGATAGACAGAAAAACTGTGAGAGGTAAAGGAGGAGGGATTGTTTGGGAATGTCCCACCCTGGGCTCGCATACAGCACCAGGAGAGGCTGATTGGTTTTGCATATCATCCCATAACACCAGACTGGCTGGATTTCCTCGCTTCCTGCTTCCTCCAAGGGGACTGAGTGGCCAGTTGCTCAGGCTGCAGCCACGGTGGCCTCTCTGCCTGGTGGACTGTAACAGGAACTTTGGCAGCTGCGCCCGCAGCTCGGACCTCTTCCCTGGCTTCACCAGGATGCTCAGTTCCTTGGCCAGATGTGTTCTCAGCGCTGTGACAAAAAGTGGCTTGAGATTCCCAAATAAAATAATCAGTGGTCACTTGTATTTAACATAAACTTGAAGTCCGGATGATTTCTAGTTAAGGTGGCAGAGACCTGAAGGAGAAACAGTAGCAAGATGACCTTTTTATAGCCAGTCAGTCAGGGACAGGGCCCAACAGGAACAAGGAGATGCCACCTCACATGCCCTGGCAAAATGAGAACTCGGGTCTGATCCAGTCTCACCCAAGATGGCTACAAGGAATTCATCGCCAATAGTGCCCCTGCTTCTTCCCCAATCTAGCACACCTGGGCAGTCTGGCCCCTCTGAAGTCAATCCCCCAAGTCCATGAACCAACCCGGTCTCTCCCTTACCCACCTGAGTCTGATATCAAGGATCACCCTAATTAGACGTCTGAGTCATAAAAGGGCTTGCCACATGCATAACCATCCTCTTGGCTAGCTTCTGGCACAAGCCCTCCTGGTCCCAGCGTTAGCAAGCTTTTCCCCTGGGAAGGGGAATTACTATCTCCCGTTTTGGCTGTCCATCCTTTTTTTTTTTTTCCCGGGTGAATAGCAGTGTGTAAGTTTTCTCCCCTTTCCCAGCTTGGCTCTTATTACTTGTCTGGGCATTTTTCTGCTTGCTCCTTACATGTATTTTGCTTTCAGATGCCTTCTCTTTGCCACGTGTATGATTTTCCTCTAAACTCTGGGTCTGCCACGTGCATGATCACTCTCGATACCCTTGGCTGTATTCTCCTGGCACCAGACTCTCCCGATTCCTGCATCCTTGCTCTCTCGCCATGCTACGGGAGTGGCCTTCTGTAAGCCCTGAGTCCTCCATGATCCTATTTCTTAGTCTTTCCTGACCACTATGTGGTTGTAAAGGTGAAGAGCCTGTTCTCTCGTGCTCCACTTCCTGTGTACATTCGTGTGTGTGTGTGTGCGCGCGCGCAAGGTAGTTCTTGTTTACAGGCAGTCAGCTAAGGGAGGGCCCAAAGAGGGAATCAAAAAAGACGCCCCACTGCCTGCTTCAGCAGAACCCAGCTTCAGCATCTGATCACTCATCCCTCAAGCCACAGCCCCTCTACTCAGGTATACTGGCCCCTTTTGAGGCCAGCCCCCTGGGTCCAAACCAATTAGCTCTCTCAGAATTCACCTGTGCCTGAGGGCAAAGCTCACTCCAGTATAAAGGGGGCTGACCAGGTAGGTGGGCATTCTCTACTCAAGTATGCTCAGACGGAAAGCTTGACAAATCCCTTAGTTCCAAAAAGAGGGAATTCCTCTAAATGGAATTATGAGCTTAGTTCCCTGGTGGTGGTGGTGGGAGTTGCCCATTTGACAAACCAGGACAGGTGAGAGATAGGAGACATTGGCAGAAAGCTGGGACAAAGTGGGAATGCTCAACAGACAGCAGATAAAGGGAAGTCACTTTCAGGGCTGGAGAGATGGCTTAGTAGGTAAGACATTTGCCTGCGAAGTCTAAGGACCCAGGTTCGATTCTCCAGGTCCCACGTAAGCCAGATGCACATGGTTACACATGCGTCTGGAGTTCCTTTGCAGTGGCTGGAAGTCCTGGTGCGCCCATTCTCCCTCTCTTCCTCTCTCTCCCTCTCCCTCTGACTCTAATAAATAAAAATAAAAACAGATTTTTTTTAAAAAAAAAGGAAGTCACTTTCAGCCAAGAGACCAGAGTTGGGATCTGGTTGGTCCTGGGAGACAAGGAAAAACAAATGGCCTCCAATGTGGGCACAGCTCAGCTCCCAGGAAGCCGTGCTGCCCCTGCTCACCACGGAGAGGAGAGGCTTGGCCATGGAGAGGAGAGGAGAGAGGTTTTGTTCAGGCTGTGGGGAGTGAACTTCCACCAGAGAACCTTCGGTAGCTGGCGGATGTTCCGGGGCTTACATGACCTCATGTGACAAACAGATCATCTCAAAAAGATTGGAACAGAGCAGGAAGCGAAGCCAATACGGAACCGACATTTGCAGTGTCAGAGGCACTGGGCGATTGACTCAGACTTTCTTAGTGTGACTTTAAATGGCAGCAGCCATGCTAATCACCCTTACCTGGCTGAGAGTTTTTGTGTGGTAGTTTCCAGGACTATATAGTGTTATAGTAACCTGAAAATGGAATGTATGCTTAAGAAGCTAGATGACTTACTCTTCTTCAAATATTGGTGGAACCTCCAAAATATGGTAGTGGAGAGCAATAACTGCCCCCCATACCCGGGCTCTGGATGTGCTTAGAGCTCCTGAAGCCAGTGGCTCTCAAGTTCTCCTCTTATGGCTGGCAAACAATTGATAAGCATAGGCAGGAAGAAGGGAAGGCTATGAAAGATTTATATTTTAAGATAGTACAGCAGAAAGCATTTAGAGAGCTGCTCAGCCTCTTTAGTCATCAGGGAAACACAAATTAAATGCAACAACTTTGAGATTCTATCTCACTCTAGTCAGGATGACAATCATCAAGACATCAAATGACAACCAATGTAAGGTTGTTGGGAAAGAGGAACCCTCATCCACTGATTGTGGAAAAGCAATCTTACGCAGCCACTGTGGAAATCAGAATGAAGAATCCTGGGCATAAACCTGAAATACGACACCCTTTACTACAAAGATACTTGCTCAGCCATGTTTGTCACTGCTCAATTCATAATAGCTAGGAACTGGAATCAGCCCAGATGCCCATCAGTTCATGAGTGGATAATGAATTTGTGCTACATACACACAGTGGGATCCCACGCAGCAGTAAGGAAAAAGTAAAATGATATTTGCAGGAGAATGGAGAAACTTGGGGGAAAATCCCAACAGTCTAAGCAAGGTCACACCGGCTCAGAAAGATGAACACCACATGTTCTCTCTCCTGTGCAATCTGTAGCTTGGGTCAGCTTGAGTTGAGTGAACACAGCACAAGTAGCAGGAGTTGTAGAACTAGAATGAGACTCAGAGAAACGGAGATAGGGATGAGAGGAGGGGGCACCTGACATGCTAAATGGGGGCACAATTCAGAGGGCAGAAGGGTCTCAGAGAGGTAAGGAAAAGAGAGGGAAGGGTGGAGGAAGAATTGCACAAAACTAATGACAGCATGAATCATTACCATAGAAATCTTTATATCTATAAGATATAACCCTTAATAAAAGAGACGGTGGGAAAATTGACCAGGCAGAAGTGCCCTGTAGAAGGTGGGCAAAGCTTAATCCTACAACCATGGGCTCTGACTGGTAAATCTCAAGGCTAGAATTGGGTTACACCTTACAGTGAACTATTAGTCAGGAAGACCCATGAGGTCCCCAAAACAATGCAGGTCATGCCAAAGCACTTGGTTAACCACCAGAGCTAAAATATAAGACCATATTGCTGAGGACATCATAGGCTGCAGTCACAGGACATCAAGAGACCATGCTGGAAATGAGATGGCAGCCAGTTCCCTCCTGGCCAGTCTTCAGAGCACTGGAGAGTGCCATGAGAACTGCTCGGGGACAGTGTGAACAAGCAGGATATCCTGCAAGCTATGAAATCAACGAGCTGGGTAAGAAGTGCACACTTGTGTAGCAGTGACTTACGTGGGAACCAGCTCTCCTCAGGTGGGGTATGAGGCCACTAAGTGAGAGGGAACGCACACCTGGTACCGGCAGCCGAGCCAGTACCCCATGGTTAGGAAGCTCATGCAATCCAGAGAGACGCCTCTGCTCTTTGGCTGAGAAGAGTGAGTATGCACGTCACAAAGTCTCTCAAGGGCCGTTGTGATGGCTCATCAGTTAAGGCACTTGCCTGCAAAGTCTAACAACCTGGATTTGATCCCCGGGTATCCACACAAGCCAGCTGCCAAAAGCAGCAAATGCATCTGGAATTAGTTTGCAATAGCTAGAGGTCCTGGTGTGCCCATATTCTTTCTCTCTTTCTGTGTCTTTGTCTCTCTCTCTCTCTCTCTCTCTCTCTCTCTGTGTGTGTGTGTGTGTCTGTATCTCTGTTTGCAAATAAATAAATAAATAAAATATTTTTTAAAGTCCCTCAAATAGTCTTGAGAGATGGCTTAGCAGTTAAGGCATTTGCCTGCAAAGCCAAAGGATGCCGGTTTGACTCTCCAGGACCCACTTAAGCCAGATGCACAAGATGGCACATGCATCTGGAGTTCGTTTGCAGTGGCTGGAGGCCCTGGCGTGCCCATTCTCTCTCTCTCTCTGCCTCTTTCTCTCTCATAAATAAATAAATAAATAAATAAATAAATAAATAAAATATGTTTTTTTTTTTAAAGTCCCTCAAATAATTTTCTTTATTTCCTTTAATCCAAACTACTCTCACTCTTGGTTGAAGAATTTGCTGCTGCTGCTTCTTTTTTGAACATATGGTAATGGTAAAGAATACCGAGGAGATTCAAGATCCATCAGTGTGACAAGAAAAGATAGACAACTTCCTACCACAAGCTGAGTCACCTCTACCACATCTGCTGGGGTCCAGAGACATTATAGATGGAGTGGTACCCTAAACGTGACTGCTGTCCTAACTGCTAACCTGACAAGACAACCAGCTCCAGAGAGACGGTGACAGACACTGTACTCACTGAAAAGTCATCAAAGCAGAAATCCAGAGGCTGCAGAGAGCTCAACACTATTTCAGACTTCTAACATGCAAGCCAAGGCTCAGGGAACATTACAGAAGTGTGGGAGGAAAGATTTTAGGAGACACAGAGTAGGAATATCCTGAGGCCTGGTCTTCCTCTCAAAATGAGACTGACTGAGGCCTTCAGGATGCCATGGTGAGTACCAATCACCCACTGAGAAGGGCCCTCAGTGGAATGGGGGCAGGGGAGGGCAGGTATAAGAGTATAACCTGCTGATAAATAAATAAATAAATAAATAAATAATAAATAAAATCTTTGGAGACTGGAGAGATGGCTCAGCTGTTAAAGGTGTTTGTTTTGGCTGGAGGGATGGCTTAGCAGTTAAGGCGCTTGCTTGCAAAGCCAAAGGACCCAGGTTCCATTCCCCAGGACCCACGTTAGCCAGATGCACAAGGGGGCGCACACGTCTGGAGTTGTTTGCAGTGGCTGGAGGCCCTGGCGTGCCCATTTTCTCTCTCTCCCTCTCTGTCTGCCAAATAAATAAAAAAAATAAAATAATATTTTTCAAAAAGGTGTTTGTTTGCAAAGTCTGTCATTCTGGGTTCAACTCTCCAGACACCCACATAAAGAGTATTTGTTTAAAGCAGCAAGAACCCAATGATGCACCCAATCTCTCTCTCTTTCTCTCTCTCTCACACACACACACACCATCACCACCACCACCAATAACAACACCACAACAGATAAATAAATAAATAAATGTTAAAAGTATAAAAGAATAAATCCTGTGCTTTTCTCAGCAAGGGTTGTCGAAGAAAGCCGATGTATCTGGCAAATTGCTGTGAATGAATCCACGGTAGTTTGTGAATTTATTGCCATTCAATAAATTGTGACATCGTGTAAAGATACAAACATGTTCATTTATGTTTCTGGGAAAGCAAACAGATGGCTTTTATCCCCTTCCATCCTTCAATCCTTGCTCCTACCTCTTGGACAATGACATGCTCTTTAAAAGAACAGTAACTGGCCTTAGAGCAACGACAGCACTGCGTAGGCCAGGCCAAGGTCATAAACCACACTCTGAGTTCTGACCGTGGCGCTGCAAGCCGCGAGGGGAAGAGCTGGTTCCTCAAAGTGAAGTGCTGAGTGTTGGCACCATGAGAAGGGATGCTTGCTGGGCAAAATCTGCAGATGGCAACTCGCTGAGTCAGACCAGCACACTCAGAGGAGCCCTGGCGAAGCCTGAGAGAGGGTCCCGACACATCCTCACAGGCGGAATTCCAGTACATGGTCTTCAACACCCCAGCTTTCGTGTGTGCTGTTAGGAATGTATTCTTACATTTTGTACCAGTTTCCAGTCTTTCTTAAAGAACAAGGCTCTGCAACCTACAGGACTGTGTAGTAGAGTGGGATGGGAGTAACAAGCTGTTCAATGTCACAAGTGAAAGGAAATCCCACTCACGTAGCGATAAACAGTAAGGAACCATATTTGGCCTACAGATTCATACCTCCGGGTGGCAGGCTATTAAAATGCAAATTTTGATTAAGACAAAATGTACTACATGTGAAATTGGAGAATCTGGTCTCTAAGAATTTAAGTTGAAATAAGTTTAAAGGGAAATTTTGGTGATGATATCACTTTTTTTTTTTTTTTTTTTTTTTGGTTTTTCGAGGTAGGGTCTCACTCTAGCCCAGGCTGACCTGGAATTCACTATGGAGTCTCAGGGTGGCCTCGAACTCACGGCGATCCTCCTACCTCTACCTCCCGAGTGCTGGGATTAAAGGCGTGCGCCACCACGCCCGGCATGAGATCACTTTTGTGAACGTCCTGACAGGCATGAAGGTACTGGGAAGAGACACAAGCCCCTCCCTTGCTTCTCAGACTACTGGAATAAAGTGTCCTCCTGGGAATGTCATGATGGCAGAGAAGCCTGAGACGTGGGACCAGCCAGCGGGGAAATGTGACTCCCAGAGATCTCTCCTTCAAGGAGAGACTACAGCTGAAACAGTCATAGACAGAACTTAATCTTTTTTGTTTTGTTTTGTTTCACTTTAGCCCAGGCTGACCTGGAATTCACTCTGTAGTCTCAGGGTGGCCTCGAACTCACTGCGATCCTCCCTCCTACCTCTGCCTCTGAAGTGCTGGGATTAAAGGCCTGCACCACCACACTGGCTAGGACTTCTTGACTGCTATTGTTCAGTGATGCATACCTCTGGCCCTTAAACCTAAACTTCCTGTGGGGACCCCTGTTGTCCTTACCTTCTTGTTGCTGGGACAAACACCTGACCAGAAGTAGCTCATGGGAAGAAAGGGTTTATTTCAGGCTTACAGACTCCAGGGGAAGTTTCCTCATGGTGGAAGAACCTGGCTCACTTCACACATCCGTAGCAGAGGCAGAATCAACATCAGCAAGCACAAGCAGCCAGAGCTCTGAAACAACCCCTTACCCGATGCTGTAAGCCAAATGAACTTCACCAGGCTGGGCTCTGCTGGAGTCCTCACTTTGCTCTGTGTTGATGCCCTGTGTGGGGTGAATAGATGTCTGTTCACATTCTCAGTTCTTGCTTGATGTGGACAAGAACTGAGACTTGGGAGCTGCTGGTGTGGAAGCTCCGATCCCAAAAAGAGACCCCACGTCACCACTTCTGGGAGGTTGCTTCTTCTCTTACTGCACAAACCTGGCTAAGATTAGCTCAAAGTATCTTTGTGTGAATTAGGAAAAGGTACTCACCCTTTAACGATACTTCATAGTACTAATAGCTGTTGTCAAACTTCTTAAGTAAATCTACGGTGTGAATGACACCCTGCTAGTGTTAGGTAGTGAGCAACTGAACAGCTGTATTTATGGCTCTTGATGTAGTCATTTCATTGTCTGCATTCTCAGGATCAGGGGAGTATTTATATCCTGGTATTAGTGTAGTCTCACTGCCTGATCAGACCATGCCCTTAGTAGCCATGTGCTGAAGAACAGAAGGAGTAAAGGTCCTATACTCTGGGCGGGAAAACAGCAGGAAAGGCAGGCTTGATGAGGCCAAATGGTAAGTATGTATTTCTAGAAGATGAGGGGCATAGCTCAGACACAGCACTGGGTTTAGTCTCAAGCAAAACCAAAACAAACAAAAAAATTCATCCATGTATGCTTTTCTCCACACATTTGAGTATTTTTGTGATTAGGCATCTTAATGTGCATTCATGGTTTAGAACTCATGCTCGGGAGCTAGACTACCTGAGTGTGAATCCCAGATCTTCCACTTACTTGCTGAGTTTGAGAATGTTACTTACTCTCTCTGTGCCTCAGTTTATCCTTATGTAAAACGGGGCTGATGATGGTTTCTGTTTCATTGTGTTGTTATGGAATTAATTTAATATAAAGTGCTGAGAATAGCAGCAGGCATACATACTAGAGATGTGTGTTGCTGGGGATTGAGTCAAAGACCTTGCAAGGTTCAAGGAAAGTGCTCTGCCTCTGAACTCTGCCCCGAGCTCCTGGAAGCTGCTCAGTCTATGGGTGCAGCTGGTACTGCAGCATCTGTCTGCTGCGGTCTGGTCCAGCACTTACTGCTAGGCCCCACACGTGTGCTTTGGTTAAAGTAGCCCCGCCGCCCTCACCAGATTCTGGGTTGCTGCAAGGAAAGGCGCACGTTATACAGGCGGGAAACAGTGTGGTTTTCTTTTCTTTTTTCTTCCTAATTTGGCACAACAGAAAGGGACCTTTGGACAGTTTTGTTGTACGGCTCAGTTTTAACATTCACATTCTAAAGCCTGAATGGAAATAAATCTTGAGAGCATGGAACCAGAGCCCAGATAGAACTGGGTTTCAAAGCCTACCCCCCAAGGACCTATCACCGGTCCCTGGGGAGCGGTGGGCTTCTTCTGGTCCTCAGAAGTTCCTTATGACTGTCACTCCACAAAAGAGTGATTTTCTCTCTTCTTCCCGGTGCATTTTCCCTTCGTGTCTCAGCGGCTTTGGGAGTTAGGACTGTGGTAAGCTCTGTGTTACCTCAGTTCTGCTGCCCTGTCCTTTTGAGCTCTCTTCAGGACAAGCAGTATCTGACTAATGCATCCTTTGGAGAAGCTCTGACCATTTTCAGCCTGACAACTAAATAGCCTTTCCCAGGTCAAATTATTCTAGTTTATGGCCAAGTATATTTATTACAGCTTTCCAAAAAGGCTAGGCTGGTGTGAGTGGTGGTTAAATGGCCAACAGGGGAAATGATTCTGAGGCCCAAGTGCTGTGCTCAGTTACATCCTGGTCTTCAGGGGACAAGAATTTAGGTCAGGGTGGAGCTCTGTGTCTGTTAAGTTCACTCAGCTTGAAAGTCATAATCAAGAAAGGGTGGGACATTTTTCATAACACGAGAGAAGGCAGTGACAGGTCTAGCCCACCCTCTGGTGACCAAGACTGTTATTGCCATAGAAGGACAAGCTTCCTGTTTGCCAGTAGGACTGAGACAAGTGCTTGTGCTCCCTGGCTTCACTGGAGTTGGCGCACACTAACAAGTTCTGTCTGTCACGACGGCGGGGCCAAATGCTTGCTGTTGGGCCTGGAGTGAGGGAGGGTCAGCAGCGTTCCCGGGGTCTAGGTCTTGGGTGTGGGCCACCCTCAAGAGGACATTGCTGTTGGCTCCAGAAGGAGCCCTGGCATTGGAGGGCCTTGGCCTTACGTCAGCCTCTTCTCGCCTTTCTCTGTGAGTTTCACCCATGCAAAAGCCTTACAAACGTATTAAGGTCTTACCACAATAAACATATGTCACTTGTCTTTAATTCTTCAGGAAGCAGGATGGGAAAATCTCTGGGAAAAAGTGTTTCTTTTCACCAGTTGTTGCTGGTGGGGGACTGTCCCTTTGTGTGACTATTAATCACTCAGTGATTAAGTGTTTGGTAGCAAAGCCAAAGGTCCCAGGTTTGAATCCCCAGTACCATCACAAAGCCAGGTGCACAAGGGGGTACATGTGTCTGGAGTTTGTTTAAAAACATATAAATAGGGCTAGAGAGATGGCTTAGCGGTTAAGGAGCTTGCCTGCAAAGTCAAAGGACCCAGGTTCGACTCCCCACGACCCATGTAAGCCACAAGTACAAGGTGGTGCATGCATCTGAAGTTCATTTGCAGTGGCTGGAGGCTCTGGCATGCCCATTCCCTCTCTCTCTCTCTCTACCTGCCAATTTCTGTATATCTCTCTCAAATAAAACAAACAAACAAACAAACAAACAAAAAACATATAAATAGGACCAGGTGTGGTGGCACACACCTTTAATCCCAGCACTTGGGAGGCAGAGGTAGGAGGATTGCCATGAGTTCGAGGCCACCCTGAGACTACATAGTTAATTCCAGGTCAGCCTGGACCAGAGTGAGACCCTACCTCAAAAAAAAAAAAAATATATATATATATATATATATATTAATAGGGCTGGAGAGATGGCTTAGTGGTTGGGGCACATGCCTGTGAAGCCTAAGGACCCCTGTTCGATTCTCCAGGTTCCATGTTAGCCAGATGCACAACGGGGGGGCATGCGTCTGGAGTTTGTTTGCAGTGGCTAGAGGCCCTGGTGTGCCCATTCTCTCTCTCTCCTTCCCTATCTCTCTCTGTCTGTAATAAATAAATAGATAAAAATAAAATCTTTAAACATAAATAAATAAAAAAAATGTTTTTGGATCAGGGAAAGGAGAAGACTCTTTTGGAAGCCAGTCCTACCATTCCACTGGCTGAAGGGAACACCTATTCTGTAATCCCCTTTCTTCTAGTCAAATAAATGTACAAGCATGCATTTGCATAAAAGACTTGCCAAGCAAGCTCGGCTTTCCTCGGGGCATGCAAGGGACCGCGGAGATTTCTGAGATTATATAAACAAAGAGGAGGAGGAAGAGGAGGTCGCAGGGTTCACCAGGTGGGAAAACTTGTCCTGCATTCTCTGGTGTTGAGTCAGTAGAGAAGGGGACCTTGAGTAAGGGACACTGGCAAGAGATAAAAATAAAAGCAGACTGTGAAGCTGCCAAGTCCCTGAATTGCAGCTTATAATTGCTGTCACTAGTCAAGGCATGTAAGGTCTGTTTCTACTGGCAAAGAGGAGGCTGATTTCCCCGTCTGTTTCTGGGGCTCCCCCACAGCCATGTCCAGCGCTGCTCCTCAACTACAACACTCTCACTTGATCCAGAAGGCAAGTGTGTCCCCAGCAGAGCAAAGCGTTCTCTCCACTCACGCTTCATCTTCTTGCAGAGCTGGCTGGGTCTCTGTGATGTAGATGGCTCAAGGGATGATTTAGATTGGAATATAACTTGGCCTCTCATTCCCATCAAAGGGATGGGAGTAGGGAAGCACAGAGATGGGTGGGTTTTCGGGTTAGAGTTCAACCTCTGTTTGATAGACTTTACCCTTATGGAACCTGGAGCTGGTAAGTAGGGCCCTGCCAGTCTCCTTAGTTGAACTGCAAATCCAGTGTCATTGGCTATGTGGCTCTGAGGGTTCTTTAACCCTCCCAGGACCCACTTGTCTTCCTGCGTGGTGACTGGTGGAATCTGTGACATACACTGGGGGAATTAATTGCATCACACACTACATGGGCTACTGGGATATTGTGAGATGCGTGTAGTGTTGAGAGCAGCCGCCCACCACAGAAATCGCTCAGGAAAGAGCGGCCGTCTGGGTCCACGCTCCCTTTGGGTCAGCCAACAGCACTTGCAAGGCCAAGGTAGGATTGCTATGAGTTCAAGAGCAGTCTGAACTACGTGAGTCCCAGGGCCTAACGCCACCTTGAAAAAACCAAAAAATGAAAAGGGCTGGGGACAGAGCTCAGGGGTAGAGCCCTTGCCAGGCAAGCAGGCGGTTCTTGGTTCAATCCCCAGGGCCGCAGGAAGCGGGCGGCTGTGGTGAGCGGCTGCTCTGACACCGCACACATCTCACGGTATCTCAGTGGCCCACGTAGTATGTTTTGCAGTTAATTCCCCCAGAAAGAAGGGCTTCCCTCCTACAAGTCCAGACACAGTAAAGGAGGAGTTCTGTCCTAGAGAAACCACAGAGAAACACTTCAGGAGCAGCTAACGGCCCGGGGACCCATGAGGACCTTGTGAGGAGAAAAGTGATGGCACGTGAGGAGCAGTGTGCAATTGAAGGCAGGTCACTGTCTCGGGCCTTGTGCCCTGGCGGAGGCACAGGTTGACGAGGTGTTGGGATGGGTGGGAGTAACCTGTACGAGATGTGAGAACTTGACGCTGTGCAAATGGAAGTCCATGAAGTATTTTGAAAAGAAGAGTGAGATGATCAGACCTACTTTATTATTATTTTTATTAAGTAGAAACTTGGTATGGACACATCACATGTTGGTCCCATAATTTCCCTCCTCCCTGCCCCACTCCGCCAAGGGCCCTTCTTATGGGATTGCTGGTGTTCACCATGGAGTTGTGGGTTATGAGTTGTGAGAGCAGCGGTCAGTCATTATAAGGGGGGGGGGGGTGTGCAATGCCTTTGGATGTTCCCTCCCACCCTGTGGCTCTTACATTCTTCCAGACCCTCTTCCACAAAATTCCCTGAGTTGTGGTGTGTTTTAAGTCTATTTAGAGTTGAGCTCTCAGCAGGTTTTGGATTTCTGCTTTGATGCATCTGAAATATCCTTAGTGTCTGCCTCCATCACCCTGGCACAGGGGGCTAGGCTCTCACCTCGGTGGATTTTGCAACAAGGTATTGCTATGCAGCCCAGGCCCTGAGTTTCAGACGCTCCTGCCGTCTTCTGCCTCCACCGCGCTGGGACAGCGGTTCGGGGCCACCATGCTCAGTCCAGCGTGGTTTTGCTGTCCATCCTCATTGTGTGTACTGGTAACTCATTCCTCTTCAATAGTGTATTTTTGAGTGATCATTGTAAAGGCCTAGAGTGTTGATTTTGGTCTCCTTACCAAGTAAGAGCAGTATCATTGACTTCACCAAACCTTCTTGAAAACTCAGGTGGATTCTTCATCTGGACTTTTAGAAAATTCCAGTCTGTATATAACCACTGGATGTATGGCCTTGGCTCTAGCAAGTACTGGTGTGTCATCCTTTGAGATGATAATGTATCTAATTACATTTCTTCTGTCATGTTACACTCATGCCTGTAGAATCTTATCTCTGCATCCAAGTCAGAGAGCTGTTGCTATACCAGATGTGTACAGAGGTGTTCCCTATCAGAGATACTGTGGGAAAGTGGTGGAGTGGGGTAGAGGATACAAAGGGAAACAGTTCTACTTCTCATTTTCATTTGTTTTTAAATGGGTTGCAGCAAGAAGAAGTTAGTTCTTAAAGCTTGAAACAAAGCTTCATGGCTCAGTAGCAAGCCTGGGCTTTGGCTCTTAGCTTGATATAGACATTAGCCAATGCAATTTACTAAATAGCTCTCTCATTCTGCCACGGAAATTACAAACTTTACCCACATAGTGTCCCCCCCACACCACGAGGTCAGTGTCTCTGTAGTCTAGGCTGACCTAGAATTCACTATGTAGTCTCAGGCTGGTCTCGAACTCATAGCCATCCTCCCACCTCTGTCTCCCGAGTGCTGGGATTAAATGCGTGTGCCACCATGTCCTGCCCTGAACAGTAGTTTTCTTGTGCGATAATGTGATGGTATGTTTTGGCTTCTAACTCCATTGCCCTGATCATTCCAAAGGAATCATACAATGGACTCTGATCCATAATTCGTCAGTCTCTGTGTAAGTCCTTTGCCCTCATCTACTGACTTTTCTTGTCCGGTGTCCCTAGCTTCCCTCACATAGCCTTTCTTGTAGATGTTTGCTATTTAGCCAGGACATGTGAAACAACTAAGAACAGATTTACCATATGACCCAGCTATACCAGTTCTAGGCATATATCCTAAGGACTCATCACAATACCTCAGAGGTACTTGCTCATCCATGTTAATTGAAGCGCTATTCACAATAGCTAGGAAAGGGAGCCAGCCTAGATGTCCCTCATCTGATGCATGGACAATGAAATTATGAAATCTGCAGGGAAAAGGATGGACCTGGAAAGGATTATACTTAGTGAGGTAACCCAGGCCCAGAAAGCCAAGCGCTGCATGTTCTCTCTCATGTGTGGATCCTAAGCTACAAATGTTTGGACTTGTATGTGAGTTGGAATAAAACTCAATAGCAGTGGCCAGTAAGCTAGAAAGGGGCTATGAGGGAGAGAGGAGAGGGGAGGACTGAAGAGGATGGCATTGTATATATGTAAGTAGAAGAACAGATTACTGGGGTTGGAAAGCCCTAAGTGAGGTAGGGGAAGAGATTGAGTAAAGGAGGGGTAGGGGGAGGGAGAATAAAAAATCTAAGATGGTATGAATAAATCACATGGGATACTAACTTTTTTTTGGACAATGGAACACTCAGAAGCCATAGATTGTTACTAGAAAATTTCAGTGTCAGGGATGGACACCTTCCAGTGAGTTGTTGGCCAGGGAGGTATCTGATGCCCCCCAAACATTATAGGCCATTGCCAAGGCTCTTGGTTTCCCACCAGGAATAGGTGGTAAGACCCTATTGCTGAAGAATCCACAAACTTGGGCTGCAAAGTCACTGAGAAATCCTGCTGGAGCTGAACTGAAAACCTCCTTTCTGTAGATCAGCTGACAGAAAGCTGGAAAAAGCTATGATGCATGCAGCTCCATGGGAGAAAGAGAAGTCATCAGTGGAAATAAGAGTGGACACTACAAGCCTTAAATTTAGCCAGCCAGGTGAAATGAGCCAATGGGTGCTATAGTGACAGGTCTGTTATGGGGGAAACCAACTGATCTCTAATTGGACGGGAGGCCCACTCCATGGGAAGGAATACATGCCTGGTACTGAAAACCTATGACAGGGGAAGTCACCAGCCCTACGGGTGTAAGGTCTGATGGTGTCTGGCTAAACGTATATACTATGCTCACCAAACTGCACAGTAAGCATTTCTCTTAATGTTCATACCCATGTATTAATGCTACTCCCACTTTTGGTTAGAGAACCTTCTCCTTTTAGATGGTGGTGTCCTTTGGGATGACTCAAAAGGTACCATAAGCCAGGCGTGGTGGCGCACACCTTTAACCCCAGCACTCAGGAGGCAGATGTAGGAGGATCACCGTGAGTTTGAGACCACCCTTAGACTACATAGTGAATTCCTGGTCAGCCTGGACTACAGTGAGACCCTATCTTGGGGGCAAAATAAAAAGGTCTGAGAAGTGACAGAGGAGTGCTCCACACTGAAACATCTCTATCATACCTTCCAGGGCTCAGGGTCCATTGTGGAAGAGGTGGCAGAACGAATGTAAGAGCCAAAGGAAGGATAGGACTCCCTACAACATGCTCCTCCAGACACAAAATTGCCTGAATATCCATGACCTCTCAGTTCCTCACGCTATCTACATAAGTCCCTCATAATAGGAGGAAAAGATGATGACATCAAAATAAGAGACTGACTGAGAGGGGGAAGGACATGATGGAGAGTGGAGCTGTGAAGGGAAGTGAGAGGGGAGGGAAGGAATTGTCATGGCTTACTGTCTATAATTATGGAAGTTGTCGATAAAAAATTAAAAAAGTGCCTACTTTTCTGAGATTCAGGGGTGTAGGGGAAGATTTACAGATTCAAGGGGGTAGTGTGCTAGGCAGTGGAGGCAGCAGGGGGCACTGCAGCCATTCTGGATGAAACTGGGTCCAGACGCTCCATGCCAGCGAAGGCCGGGTAGCATCTTTTGATTTTCTCTTTGGGTTCCAGTCCCTAACAGAAACTGCCTAAAAGAAGCCACGTTTCTCCTGAGTCTCTGTTGGTACCTCCTAGAGTGAGGGAAGCGAAGCCAGCTGAAAGGAAGCTTCCAGTTTGATTGCTTTATGCCCTGCAACCAAAGCGTGTGAAGTCTTCAGCCACAGGGACTTACCACCTAGTTTTGGTGGGCAGCCACAATGGCCACGGCCTATAGTTTTAGGGGTCTTTTTAGCCTTCCTCTTCCTCTGTGATGGGCAGTTCTTTTCTACCTGTTGGAGTTTTAGTTGTGTAGGCAGGCTGCTGCACTGAGTTCTGTTGAGAACTCGCCTGAGCCCATGGATGTGGGTAGGTCAGCGGTTATTCTTGTAGCCATCTCTTTCACCGAGGACTTGGAGCCGAGTTCAGGGTATCCGCCAGATCTGCCTGGTGTGGCTGCATGCTGCAGGCCCAGATTCTTGCACTCCTGGCATTTTGTTTTGTTGTTTTTGTATTACTTCTTTCGTGGCTTTCTGGAGTTCTTCAATTTCTCTTTTGGGGCTAGAGTCTATTCATGCTTTTTTGATTTCCTCCCTCACTGGCTCACTGCAGCTGTTCCTAGTCTGCCATCTTACACAGAAGTCTCCTACTACACAGATTTTGACAAAGATTTTCTTCTAAAACAGAGTATAGAAGTTTAAATTTTATTCATTTTTAATAGTTAAAAGTAATAGAAAATGAGGGCATAATGGTTTCTTTTAAGTGCTCGGAATATTTCTGATGCTGCTTTTTGTGCAGCACAATTAAATTGTAAGTTTGAAAGATGAATTTTAGAATTGGCATGATGTAGGGATACGTTTCCAGGATTTCTAGGCATCTGTAGATAGGGATACTCATGTACTATGTCAAGGTTGAGATGGGCTGATTTTGCTCTTGGTACAATTGCTAACAGATAACCTATTTTGTTGTAAATAATGTTACAAGACTATTAAATTCAGATTGTATGTACATTGTAAACTTGTCAAGATTTTATTAATCTTTTTTAATTTTTGATTTCATTAATCAAGATTTTTATAATCTCCTGAGTTTGGCAGATTTATTTATTTTTTATTTTTAATATATTTTTTATTGATGTCCATAATTGTAAACAATATCCCATGGTAATTCCCTACCTCCCCCCACTTTCCCCTTTGAAACTCTACTCTCCATCATATCCCCTTCCCCTCTCAATCAGTCTTTTTTACCCTGATGTCATGATCTTTTTCTCCTATTATGATGGTTTTGTGTAGGTAGTGTCAGGCACTGTGAGGTCATGGATATCCTGACCATTTTGTGTCTGGAGGAGCATGTTGTAAGGAGTCCTACCCTTCCTTTGGCTCTTACATTCTTTCTGCCACCTCTTCCGCAATAGACCGTGAGCCATGGAAGGTGTGATAAGAGATATTTCAGCGCTGAGCACTCCTCTGTCACTTCTTCTCAGCACCATGGTGCCTTCTGAGTTATCCCAAGGTCACTGCCATCTGAAAAGAGAAGGTTCTCTAACCGAAAGTAAGAGTAGCACTAATATATGGGTATGAGTGTTAAGAGAAGTGCTTACTGGGCAGTTTGATGAGCATACTATATACTTTTAGCCAGGCAGAGGCAGACGTTACACTCCTAGAGCTCATGACTACCCCTGTTGTAGGTTTTCAGAATCAGGGATGTATTCCCTCCCAAGGAATGGGCCTCCAGTCAAATCAGAGGGTGGTTGGTTTCCCCCATAACAGATGTGCCACTATTGCACCCATTGGCTCATTTGGCCTGGCTGGCCAAATATAAGGTTTGCAGCATCCACTGTTGGGTATCTTTGAGTTTGGCAGATTTTTAAAAAAAAGTGTTTTCTGGGCTGGAAGGATGGCTTAGCAGTTAAGGCATTTGGCTGCAAAGCCAAAGGACCCAGGTTGGATTCCCCAGGACCCATGTTAGCCAGATGCACAAAGGGGAGCATGCATCTGGAGTTCATTTGCAGTGGCTAGAGGCACTGGCGTCCCCACTTTCTTTCTCTGTCAAATAAATAAATTAATTTAAAAAATTATTTTTATTTTTGACAGTTTCATACATGCATATACTATATTTTGGTCATATGGACCCCTTATTACCTTTTCTTATTCTCCCTCCCACTCCTGCTGAATCCCTTTTTGTTCCCAACTAATCTTATTCCTACATTATTTTTCTTTCCTTTTTGTGATCACTGAGCTAAATTAGGATTGGCTGCAAGAGCAGGGATGATGGGTTATTTATAACAGATCATAGACGACTGTTGTGAATTTATGAGTGCAGTGGAAATGTGTAGAAGAATCACTCCACAGCCTTCCCCCTCCTCTGGCTCCTCGCCCCCTCCCCTATTGTTCCCCAAACTGTGGAGAGGATAATCTAATCTGGAGTTCCCATTTAGGGCCGAGCACACAAGTCACTCACTCCCAGCGTGTCTGCCAGCCACGCATCTCTGCATTCACCTGACCACTGCCGAAAGAAGCTTCTGTGATTGAGACGAGAGCAGCACTGACCTATGGGTATAAACTGAAAAACCCAAGAAGGCAGTCTGACAAACTGACCGTGTAGCTGAGTAGTACTATTTCTTATGTTGGGTCTGTGGCCTTTCCAGCCGCAGGCTTTTGAGTGGGTTTTCAGTACCAGGCAGGAATTTCCTCCTGTGGCAAGAGCCGCAAATCCAGTCAGAAAGCAGTTGTTTATCTTCTACCAAGCACGCCACTAGTGCGCCAGTGTGCACACCTTGCCTTTGCTAGGCTTTGAAGCACTTAGAAAAGAATGTTTTAACAAAGTTGAAGTTCATTTAACTATGCTTATGTCAAAGGATTTTGGAAAGGAAAACATAAAATGTCTTTATATGTAGATAGTACACTTGTCTATATAGAAAATTTGAAGGTCTTGACAGGAAACCTTATAAATTTAATAAAAAAAAATGACACAGGTTTTAGTATATAAGAGCCCATTGCTTTTCTATATACTAACGATTAACAGTGAAAACTGGGGTGAAGAGATGGCTTAGCGGTTAAGGAGCTTGCTAGCAAAGGACCCAGGTTCAGTTCCCCAGTACCCACAAAAATCCAGATGCACAATGTGGCACATGCATCTGAAGTTTGTTTGCAGTAGCTAGAGGCCCTGGAATACTCATTCTCTCTCTCTCTCAAATACACAAACAATGAAAATTAATAGCATTGTGGTGTTAAAATACTATGTATGCATACAATAGTCCCATGAGGAAAAAAAAACTAGAAAATACTGTTTTACGAAGAATAAAATAAAAGGAAAATATTTCATATTCATGAGTAAGAAGACACAGTTTGTTATATTAGCCCTTCCTAAGTTGATATAAAATTAAATACAAACCCAATAAAAATCCTATTAGGTTATTCTTTGAACATCAACCAGCTAATTGAAAGCTGACAGTCTTTACCTGCACAAGTCATGCACAATCTTAGGCCCATCAACATTCTGTCATGGATGGTAGCAACGGGCACAAGGGGCCCCTTCCCTCCCTGACAAGTTACTGGCAATTATTTCACCCTGGGGGAGTGGGAGATATTTTATGTAGTGGTGTGGACACTGGTAAACTGCACATACTCTGGTAAATTGGTTTTTCAAGGTAGGGTCTCACTCTAGTCCAGGCTGACCTCAAATTCACTATATAGTCTCAGGGTGGCCTTGAACTCACGGTTATCCTCCTATCTCTGCCTCTTGAGTGCTGGAATTAAAGGCGTGCGCCACCACGCCTGGCTCCAGGCAGCCCTATTTAAGCTCAAATCCACAAGGGAAAAGACATCTAAGTAGAAGAGAGGCTAGTTGGAAAGAAGGAGATCAGTGGAAGGAGGGCACGGAGGAGACAAGAGAAGGAAATGGGAGGGACTTATGATAAAAATAAGTTATATAAATGTACAAAATTATTAATAAAAACTTCTCAAATTACCAAAAAGTTTTAGTGATGATTCATATCTACACACAGACATACAAGAGATTTGCAGATGTAGTATTGGCACTTTTACTGGGATTTTTAAATAAAGTGGGTACAAATATCTCTGTATACAGTTCTCAATCTAGAGAAACAGGATGTCGAATAAAAAGGTGTGAACGTCTCTCTTCTTTAAAAGAATTCTGAAACACATTAACTGCTAGGACTCCTGTTTAGTGATTTCATAGATCTGGCTTGATTCACTTAACTTCATAAGTTTGAGAAAATTACTTTTTATCAGTGAGATATGGCTTGTTCACTTCCAGTGCACGTACCATTTGGCCAGAGGTCCACAAATAACATTTTCAATGTAGAAATCTTTAAGTTCTAAAGACAACTTTCAGTAGATGAATTCTCCTGGAATTTCTTGCAGTAATGGTTCATCAAATTTAAATCGTTTGGAAATGGCCTTTTGCTCCATTTTCTCTTTTTCAGACTGTCTGCATTGTCCTACAGTGTATGAAGTAACTACGATTAACTCCTCTGTTCCAAGGTGTTCCTTGGATCCTCTTGCCTCGGTATCTGCATCAACGTGAGGTACAGATTCGCCTCTTGGGAGGGCATTCGCTTCTGCCAGCGCTCCTTTCATCTTGCACGACGGATCCTGATCACCGCAGCGTGACAGCCATGGGTGCTTTAGGCACTCTTCAGCAGTGGCTCGGTCTCTAGAAACACACATTGCACAGGGGGACAGCATTAAAACTTGAATTAAAAAATGGGAGAGTAAAGCAGAATATTTATTGTGTTGTATTTTGGAAAGCATGAAGAGTTGGCGTAAGGGTTACTATACTCCGAAAGCCCTGGAATGTGGACACAGCTCCCCATAATGTTGAATAATAGTATTTTAAGTTGAAGCCTCTGAAAAGTCTGATGAAAATTGAAGGGAAATATGTGCTCAATCCACTGTTAATTTCCACTAACCAGGATTGTGAATGCCATTTGCCACATGATCAATTTGCAATAATCCAGTGTGCTAATCTGTATTTCAATCCTACCACACTGAGACACATTCACAGTTTCTGCAAGTACTTTCGTTTTTGCTACTTTTTCTTTGGACAGCTGAAAGGCTCATGTACTTGACGTCCACGTTTTTGTGTCTTTCCTTACAAGGTTTCAGTTATTAGATTACTTTTATTTGGAGCAGACCACTCAAAGCGACCAAGCTCCAGTGGGTATGGCCAGTAAGCCAACATTCCCAGCTCGTGGGAAGTTGAGGCCGGAGGAATCACATGTTTTGAGGCCTGGTTGGGCTACATAGTAAGACCACTTATTAAAAGAAAAAACAACCCCAAAACAACACAACAAAAACGCACACAAACAGGAGCAGGGTGCGGGTGTGGCAGTGTGCACGTGACCTTGGCTCGCACCTCTAGCCCTACCCTCCAGGTGAGAGAGAGAAAGAGAGGCCAGCGCTTACTCAGGCTTCTTAACCAGAAGTCTCTTGATGAAGTCAATAGCTGACTCAGACACACCATCAAATTCTTCCTCAGAATAACTTAAGTTCATCTGTGAGATGTTCAGGAAGGTTTCTTGTTTGTTGTCACCTAGGAAGGGTGACACTCCTGTCAGCATGACATACGCTAGCACGCCTATGCTCCTGAATCAGAAAGAAAACGTGTGACGGTTAGTATCACGTCCCGTGTGGACGCTGGCCTGAGCACGTTTGCATAAACAATTCTTACCACATATCTGTTGCCATGCTGATAGGATCATAACTAAGAATTTCAGGAGCTATAAGAAGAAACAGAAATAAAAAACGTTAAGTTTTGTGAAAGAAATTCTTAATCTATTCTAGCATTACAAAATATGAAGCAGTTTTATCAAAGTTTACATTGAAGTAATACTATGAATCTAATTAATATGAAATAAAGTCTTAAGTAGACATCTGTAACTAAACAACTTTGATGTCTCATACCTTCATTCTTGAGCCCTAGCATTTTAAATCTATTTGAGTAAACAGTATAATGTAAAAATGATGTGTTTCATATATTCCTAGGATATCAAAACTTATTACACACTGTACTCAGTTCAGTACACCATCCGTCAGACTGCAGCTGGCGCACCTCCTCAGTACACTGGCGTCTTCTCCCAGGGCCTCCCGCACATGGCACGGCTGCCTCTGACCCAGGCCTCTAGCTACTACGCCATCTTTCGGTTTTCATGCTACAGCTAGACTGACATTAAAAATATCTGTTCATTAACAAAAGTCAGTCAACAAAACTAAAAAAACCCTGGCAGCCCGGGAAGACATGTATCACAGAATAGGGCGTGAAGTTGTACCTCAGGTTCAGAAAAATAATAATCTATAGGAATACTTAACTGCTGTAACACAGCCAGAGAAAGATTTGTTTCATATGCAGAGGCTTAAGAAAACACTCAAGCTCACATATTTGGTGCTTGTTCAGGACAAATCTCCACGTAAAAGAGACCAGGCAGGGAATGTCGGGTACGCTTATTCTGCAATTTTCTGAAATGGCTGAGCGGGGAGGTCATGTATGTTATATAATAAAGTTCTCGTTTCTGCAATTTTGATTTAGGAAGTGGCTGAGCTGTGAGGCAATGAGCATTATGTAACTTTTTCTTCAGGGTGTGCATCTACAGAAGCGCATGCCCCGCTTGTTTCCTTGACATGGGGTGCTCACCCAACCTAGAGCTGCTGTGTCTGATCTTTTCAGGACAACGAGGCCCAGAAACTCTCTGGTCTCCTACACCCCTACCCTCTCTGGTAGAACTAGGGCGCAGACGTGTGTGGCTGCACCCAGCTATTTACATACGCGCTGGGCAATTAAATTGGGTGGGTGGTCTCAGGCCTCATGGTTGCAGTGTGGTGGTTTGAATGTATGGGCCCCGTATGTATATTTGGGCATTTTATTCAAACTGAGTTTGCAGCTCTGGCCGCTGGCAGACTGACCCCTGCTATGGGGGGGGGGGGGGGCGAGGAGACAGGGCTCCTGCTGCCTTCAGCTCGCTGTGGGTGATTTTTGCTGCTAGGATGGATGGAGGAGGCTTCTTCCATCACTGATGGAGCTCCGAGTCTGTAAGATGGAATAAATCCTTCCTCCCCTAGAGCGTGTCTGCTTGGGAATTCGTCCCAGCAATGTAGAGCTGACTATCATACACAGCCATGTCCATTAACAATCCAAGCTTCTTCAAGAAGGTCTGTCTCCTGCTGTCCCTTAGGAGCTCTTCAAGGTGTCTTAGCCTTACAGCCGGGGGTGGGCGGCAGCGGCAGAGCTCTGCTTGGCATGCAGGAAGCCAATTCCCAGCTCAAAACAGCTTTCTAGCCTTCCAGGCAGGGGACCACCAGTTTGGTTCCTTACTCTTGAATGTTTCCATCTCTTCCTTGTATTTTATCTTATTTATTTTATTTTTTGAGGCAGGGTCTCATGTAGCCAGGGCTGGCCTCGGGCTGGCTGTGTTGCTGAGGATATATATCCTTGAACTTCTGAACTTCCTGCCTAACCCTCTCTGGTGTTAGGATTACAGGTGTGTGCCGCCATACCCACTTCTCAATTTAATCCAAAGGAATGGTGGCACACACCTGTAATCCCAGCTCTCAGGAAGATGAAGTAGGGGGACTACCAGCCTGCAGCTGCAGAACGAGTTCCAGGTCAGCCTGGGCTGCCTTGGAAAGAAAACAACCCAAAACAACAAAGGAGGAACTCTCTGATGGCACAATTTCAATAAAGCAGATAGCTGGTCCCACTGTGCACAAGTTCACATGCCAGCTCCCTACTGAAAGTGATCATGACCTCACATACAGGACTCACCCGTTTTTATGAACACTCACCCACATACTCGGGGGTCCCCATAATTTCTCGGAGCTCTTCACTGTTCTTCACTATTCTTGAAAGGCCAAAATCCACTATCTTAATGTCCCCCAGTGGAGCTTCGCTTGTCAGCAGAATGTTCTGAGGCTGAAACACAATTCCTCTCCAAATGAGTAACAGTAATTTAAATACACAAACATGTAGCCAATCAACTCATCTCACCTGTGAAACTAAGAACCGGGAATTTCACACTAAACAGACCAGTCTTATTCACGTGTGTGTGTGTGTGCTGTGCTTCATGTGTTCACATGTGAAGGCATGTGTGTGGAGGCCAGTGATCGCTGTTGAAGGAGGACAGGAGAAAGATAGCTTGCTTTTTTTAAGGCAGTTTCACTTAGGAATTGAGGCTCAGAGAGAAACATGAGATGCCACCACAAAACTGGAACTTGTAGTGTCTGACTGACACTGACCTACAGCACCCCCTGCTGCCCAGGCTAGCACACTACCTAGACAGACAGCCCTGGGTGGGCGAGGCCACGGCTCCATCCTCTGAATTCACCAACCCATCCGGTCTTCCCCTTAGCTATAAAAAGACTCCTCTCTCCTGGCCTGCCTACCTCTCTCCGTTGAGGTCACAAGGACACACGTGAGTCTGGCTTCCCCCTCACCCTGGGTTGGGGGGGGTCGTGAAACTGCTTCTTGGTTTGGATGGCCTTTCTGCTTGCCTCTGCTTTGTAGTTCGGGGTAACTTCTCACTTTGATTACATGCATGATTTTCCTCTGGGTTCTGAATCTACTATTTGCGTATTTTTCTTTTACTCCAGATCTACCACGTGGGTGCTCTCACCAACTCTACACTTGCTACCTGTGTAATTTCTTTCTTTCTTTTCTCCTCCTCCTCCCCACTCCTCCTCTCCTTCTTCTCTCTCTCTCTTCTTTTTTTTTTTTTTTGGTTTTTCAAGGTAGGGTTTCACTCTAGCCCAGGCTGACCTGGAATTCACTATGTAGTCTCAGGGTGGCCTCAAACTCTGGTGATCCTCCTACCTCTGCCTCCCGAGTGCTGGGATTAAAGGCATGTGCCACCATGCCCAGCCTGTGTAATTTCCTTAAACTTGGGCAACTATGAGTGTAACTCTCTTCATTACTCATTTCTCCTGAGTGTCTTGGCCTCTGCCTTAATATATGCCCTCTTAACCTTTCTAAATACACAAGGCAGATGCCATGCGGGTTCTTCCCGTTTCCCTGCTCAAGCGCCCAGATTCTACCTTCCCCGTGCCAGCGGCTGTACTTGAATCTGTCTCTTAAAGCCTCGGTCTCTCTCAGGTCCACGTTTGCCGCTTTACTCTCACTTCTCCTCAAAAGCCTCCGTTTCTCAAGTCCACACACTTGCTCCGGTTTTTCGCCCAGAAACCTCAATTTCTCTTACACGAACCTTATAAACTAAGCAGTGTTTCCACATAAGAGTGTGTTCCCTACATCCCACAATTTGTGATTTCTCCCTAAATAAACTTAATAATTCATAATTTATCAGTTCTTTGTTAAAGGTAGGACTGAACCCAAACTTGGGGTTCATAAATTCTGAGACTCCTCCTGAACCTCAATTTCCTGTATCAATGTCGGGTGTCCACTCTATTTACCGAGTCAAAATCTCTCTTTATCCTAGAGCTTGCTGATCCAGGTAGGCCATCTGGCCTGGGGATCCTCTGCCCTCACCTCCCAAGCACTGGCATTACTGGTGGGCTGTCATACCCGCCTGGCATCAATGTAGGGTGCTGCGAAACTCAACTCTAGTTTTCACTCTCGCACAGCAAGTGTTTATCCACTGAGCCATGTCTCCAGTCCCAAGCAGCCATTTTTTAAAGAAATGCATTTGTAATATACTTTAAACGTATATTATAAATATATACATTGTATTTGTCTTGTATTTTCAATCTTTCCCCGTATACTAGCTCTTCCTCAACATATATATTTAAGTCCTTACCTTTTTGGTTTGCTGTTTTTGTTCTGAGACATGGTTTCACATAGCTCAGGCTGGCCTTGAACTCCTAATCTTCCTGCCTCTAATTTTTCAAGAACTGAAATTTATAGGTATGTGCCACAATGCTCAGGTTTCTACCCTAACCTTAAAACTCAAACCAAGCCACTTAGAACAACCATGCCAGAATACTCTGAATGCCTGCTAGCAATGAGCCCTACTACCTATCCTCTAAGCTTCGCTTCCTAAAGGCATGACTAAGTGCACTTGATATCTTTAATCCATCATTAATGTGCCTTCTACCAATAGCCAAACACCCACCAAACCCCAGCCCTACGGCAGGAGCTAGACTCTCCCGCCGCTCTTCATTCCTGGAAGAGCTGCTCTCCCTCCACTGGCCCGTTTTATCAGCGCGGTTGTCTTCTGCTCCGCTCAGGATCTCACCCATCACCTGGTTATCCGTTCACGCTCCTGCAGTCTATTTTCAGACAAATGCCATCTACTCCCGGAGTTTCACTCACCACTCACACACTGATCTCTAAAACCACAGCACAGCATTGGTTGAAAGTTCTCAAATTCCACTACACGGCAGACCTTCAACTCAGTGACCGCTGCAGAGTAGTTTGTACCCTCCAGCCATACCCAAACTGTTTTCTCTCTTCTGTATTCCTAATCTCAGCTCTTAAATAAAATACCAGGGAATTATCCTGAAGCACTCCATCATTTTCCATATCTCAATGGGTCATTAGTCATGCCACTTCCATATTTTTCTCTTGGCCTCAATGACAAAGCAGGGTCCCAGTGTTCCTCACACTCTGACTGCTTTTTCTGTCTCCGTCTATTACGTGGCCTACCGTATGTTGGGTTTCTCGTGGCTTGATGCAGCGGCACTTTCCTCTTCACTCTAGGCTCACTCTGCAGCGGCACACCCACAGCCAAGCCCTAAACATCACCCACACCTTAGGACTCATACATTCTTACTTCTTTCAGATTTCTATCAGTTGTTACCTAATTTCAACTCTCTGATGTCCCAAAGCCACTTTGAATTCAGCCTACAAAAACATTTTTTTTTTGTCTCAAGCCAGATTCTTTGTGTCAGTGACAGTAATCCACCAGCACAGGATGGGAAGCTAAGAATGACCGTGGTCAGCCTCTTTTCCTCACTCCCCTTTCATGTAACAAAATGTCGCCATATCTGGTTGATTCTGAACTGTGGATTGTAAGCGTTTTTACTTTGTCTATTCTCCATCCACAGAAAGCTACCATCGTTTCCTGGTCAACTGTAATGGCCACTTCAATGGTCTAGTAGGATCTGCTCTGCCCATACAGAAGCCTGACGACTTTTCAGCTTGGTAGGAATCTGATGTTATCTGAACGACCCTTTAGTAGCTTATGTGTGTTGATGGGGTACAGAAAACCCTACCAGGTCTAGCTCCCACAGATCATCGCATACCGTTTCCTTGGCGCTGTGTGAAGCCTCATGTACCATTCTTGAGCACCCCAACTCCTCTAAGATATATTCGTGGGTAACCAGTGCTGTGGGTCGGGGAGGGTTTCCTTGGGTGGTGTGGCCTCCTGAAGGTTGCCCATACTCCTGTAAGAAATCCCACACCATGCATGGCTGACTACAGCTATCTTTAAAAATAAGTTAAAAAATAAATAAAATAAAAACGTCTGACTCCTTGTGTGTGTGCGTGCACGTGCTGGCGAGTGCGAGCTACAGCGCGTATGTAGCAGTCAGAGGACAACTTCTGAGTATCGGCCCTGGCCTTCGACCTTGTTGGAGGCAGGGTCTCTCATTCTCATCATTGCTTACTGCTGCGTTTGCAAGGCTAGCTGGTCTGTGAGCTTCTGTGAAATCTTGTCACTGCTTCCTACCTTGCCACCAGTGTTCTGAGACTGCAGAAACCCACCAAGGCTCTGGCTTTCACGTGAAGCCCGGGATTCAAACCTGG
Organism: Dipus sagitta; assembly: GCA_036346955.1. Classification (NCBI taxonomy): domain Eukaryota; kingdom Metazoa; phylum Chordata; class Mammalia; order Rodentia; family Dipodidae; genus Dipus; species Dipus sagitta. Next base: position 41,269,556 of record CM070784.1, read on the forward strand.
GCGCTCAGGCTTGAGTAGCAAGCACCTAATCCACTGCGCTATCTCCCCCAGTCCTGATTTTACTCTTTTAAAGAAAATCTAAGTACAACTAGAAGACTGTAATTTCTGACAGTTCTTTGATGTTGATATACATCCACTTCCAATAAGTTGAAATGGATATGCTAGAAACAAAGATAAGTACTTTTACGTATAAGACTTAGACACCTTCTTGAAGAACCTGAGTAATAAGGAAGAGGCTGTGGGGTGTCAGTCAGTGGCGGGGCAGTGGCCACGGCTCAGAGCAAACATGCCACGCAGACCGGGCGTGGGGAGGGCTTATCTCCTTCTTCACCTTTGTGTGTAATTCATTTACCATTTACTGATTTCCTGGCAGCTTGGAAAGGCTTCCTGCACCATGAGCAAGGTTTCAAGAAATGTTTCATCAGACAAAAGCCTTCTTAAATCTACCAGACAGGTAAATTACCGTATTAATTATTAAGGTCCAGACTATAGTAGTGAAATGAGCCCAGTTGGAGAACAGTTTAGAAATGCTTTTATGCTACCCCCCCCCCCCACTATTAAAAGCAATATCCTGACGCTTCAACTGTGAGTGATTCGACTTGAATCCCAAAGGGCAAGTGCTACCATCTAGTTCGCTCTTAACCACGCGCCTAACAGAAGGGGCCAGTTAACAGCAGTATCTAAGCAGCCTGCGGGAGCACGGGATCACCAGGCCTGGCTTCTTCGTGTTCCTTCCATTAGCCCTTCCCCTGCCCGAGTGACAGCAGTCTACTTCAATTCGCTGAGACAATTCCCGGACTGTAGCTAGTTTCTTTGTGACTTTAGTTACTGCTTTCCCAGCTTGTCAGACTGGCAGCAGAGTCTAAGGTAAATGATGGGCTTTCCATTTTCAGACACCGGCCAGTCCGCAGAGAATCCCCCACGTTTGGTTTCAAGGTATTTGGCGCAGTGTCTTCAGCAAACCAGCCTTGGCAATGGCCACTAGGGCTGCACTGCAGCCAGACACTGCGCAGCCCTTCTCTACCAGCAGGTACCTCTTCCACAGGGGCGACCAGCACAGTTCTCCCAACTTCCAGCCCCTTCTCATCATCATCACAATGGCAACTACAGAGCCTGTTATCTCAGTGTTACAAGATAAAACAAGAGAAATATATATTTACCTTTGAAACAGTGTGGGGATCCCCCCCCCCCATCCCCAAGGTAGGGTCTCACTCTAGCCCAGGCTGACATGAACTCACTCTGTAGTCTCAGACTGGCCTGGAATTCATGATGATCCTCCTACCTCTGCTCTCCAAGTGCTGGGATTAAAGGCATGCAACTCCACACCTCCCCCATCCCCGTAAGTGTGTGTGTATAATTTTATTTGTTTGCAAGCACAGAGAGACAGACAGACAGAGAGAATGGGCATCCCAGGGCCTCCTCAAACAGACTCCAGATGCATGCATCACTTTGTGTCTCTGGCTTTATTCTTGCACTGGGGAATAGAACTCATGTTATTAGGCTCTGAAGGCAAGCACCGTAACCACTGAGCCTTCTCTCCAGCCCCCCCCTTTTTAATAGCTTTGCTTTTCAAGCTTTTCCAGAGAGTGAGAGAGGCAATAATATAGCATAAACCCTCACTGAATACATGGCACCTGTAAGCATTGGACAACGGGCTTTGTCTAGGTTCAAAGTGGGTCTCTTCAGAGATAAGTCACCACTCGGCCCCCTCCCACCTCAGCCCGTGTCCTCAGTTCACCCGGGGACTGAGGAAGGGCAAGAGTGAGGGCAGAAGAAAGGCTCACTGCAGACCACCTGGCCTCCGACTTCCTCTGGTAACAGAAGCCCAGTTGGGAACATCAAAAGCCCATCTTTTCAGGAAGGCCTCTTTAGGTCTAGAAAGAACTTTACATTCACTGAGTACACTGGACAGAAAATAGTATGATCGATACTGAAGATACTGGTGAGAAAGGGGAAGATGTCATTTCCTGTGTAAATACACAGTTGAACCTGTTATTCAAGAACTTAATATTCACCTTGATTACTACTTTCAAGTGACATCAAAGATCCATGACACACGGGGCTGGCAACCTGTCTTACTAGTTCCTGAACAATGCTCATAGGTTGGGCTGTCATGAATGGAAAGTTCATTTCCTGTATGTGCCACATTATTTTAATTGGGGGTCTGTTCCTAGAAGACCCTTGTTTTGTTTTGTTTTTTTGAGGTAGGGTCTTACTCTAGCTCAGCTTCACCTAGAATTCACTATGTAATCTCAGGGTGGCCTTGAACTCATGGCAATCCTCCTACCTCTGCCTCCCAAGTGCTGGGATTAAAGACATGTGCCACCACACCCAGCTTTAGAAGACCTTTTTATATAATAAAACTAGTAAAACATATGAAAGTATATTATTTTATATAATAAATAAATTAAAAAGTTGACAGTATAAAACCACCTACAAAAAAAGAACAAGAACACTCTGTTGGGAATCCTTCGGCAGGGCCAACGCTAAGTGTGAACTTACAGTCAGCCCACTGAAGCCCAGACTAGGCCATTTCTTTCTGAGACATTGGTCAACATGTCCTGCAGTGAGGACTTCTGAATTTCTTATGGATATAACAGACTGAAGGGCAAAAGAAAGCCGCAGTCTGCTGCCTCACCATCAGATAGCTGCTGTGTGTGCACTGAGTGTTAGCCACAATACTAAAGAATGAGTTTAAACTGGAATCTTTCAGAAAAGAAAGCATTCAAGTAAACTTATTTCTTTTGCTGTTTTTTTTTTCTATAAGAAACCTAGGTAAAAGGATATAACTATTATTCCACTTTACTTCAAATGAGACACTGAAAAAGTTTCTTTAGCAATCGACTTCCAGACATCACACACATTGCACAGTGTCCTGAACTGGGCCTGGTGGCTCAGACTTTGTGATCTCTGCTACTTGGAAGTCTGGATGAGAGGACTGTGAGTTCACCGCCAGCCAGGGCTTTGGAAGTGGTCCTTCATACACTGCTATGTCCACACCAGGAGTTACACAGAAGGTGACACGGAATGTGCCATGTAGCCCAGAGACCGAGCTTCAGCTGTCCCTACGTGAAGCAGAGCCTCTAGTGCTGGGCAAATCAATTCATGGGTGGTGGTTCTCGCTCCTGTGTCTGTCTATCTCTCAGACGGTACTGGCGACTACCCAGATTATTCTAACTCGGGTCAGAGAACCACTGCTGCAAGGCATCTACTTCCTGCCACCAGGCAGCCGCGGCAGTGGTGTGAGTGAATTATGTGACAGAGATGAGGCTCTAGTTCAGGACAGGAAAATGTCCGTGGGGGCCGGGCACTTTATCCTTCTCTGGCTACTCGCTTTCTCATCACCGTTCTTCTTTGCAAGTGTTTAAACAGTAAGAAAGGTGTGCTTTCCACTTGAAGGCCATTTCATCTTCCCACACCTACCATATCTGGACTTGATGTGAAAGCAACTGTCAGAAGAACAGGGAAGTTCTACCACAATTGCTGAGAACCCTCTACTTAGCATGACTCTCAGGACTCTGGCTGACAGAGCTGTGAAGAGAAGCCAGCCTCCTGCTGTGTCCTGCCCCAGGGAGGCAGCGAAGAGCAAACAGCTTCATTTATCCTTGGACATTCTGAGAGTGAAGCTGAGCTCAGAGGACACAGGCACTGGCACACCTTTTGAGACATGAACACTGTGGTGTAGAAAGCTAGAATTATCTGGAATTATCCTTGGGACTCTTCCACCTGTGGAGTTTGTTATTTTGCATAGTGTCAGCTGATATTTTGATCACCTGAATGGATCATAACTGACATAATGCCCTGTATCTCCCCTTCCTCCACCCTTCTTTTGATATATTTTAAATTTTTAAAAATATTTTATTTATGTATGTGTGTGAGAAAGAGAGAAAGAGAGAGAGAGAAAGAGAGAGAGAGAGAGAGAAAAAAGGTGCACTAAGCCCTCTAACCACTGCAGATGAACTCCAGATGCATGCGCCACCCTGTGCATCTGGCTTACGTGGGTACTGGGGAATTGAACCTAGGTCCTTAGGCTTCACAGGCAAGTGCCTTAACCACTAAGCTGTCTCTCATCTTTCCAGCCCCCTTCTTTGGATAATTTAAAGTAAGAAATATATTTGCTCCTAATCTCTTCAATTTTATTTTATTTACTCTTGCCTGCCTAATTTTCTAAAACACTGGTTTTCAAAATACTCCTACTCAAAAAACCTAAATCCTATGACATCTGAAAACCTTGGAATTTGGCCTTTTCTCAACTTCAAATTTTCTTTCTTTCTTTCTTTTTGGTTTCTCAAGGTAAGGTCTCACTACTGACCTGGAATTCAATATGTAGTCTCAGGGTGGCCTCGAACTCTCGGCAATCCTCCTACTTTTGCCTCCCGAGTACTGAGATTAAAAGTGTGCACCAGCATCACCAGGCTCTTTTTTTTTTTGGTTTTTCGAGATAGGGTCTCACTCTGGCCCAGGCTAACCTGGAATTCACTATGGAGTCTCAGGGTGGCCTTGAACTCATGGCAATCCTCCTACCTCTGCCTCCCAAGCGCTGGGATTAAAGGCGTGCACCACCACACCTGGCTAGCAGGCTCTTCTTTTACTATTTTTGTTGCTGTTTTTTTGTTAGGGTTTTTCTTTAGCCCAGGCTGACCTGAATTCCCTATGTAGTCTCAGGCTGGACTTGAACTCACATTGCTCCTTCTACCTCTGCCTCCTGAGTGCTGGCTGGGATTAAAGGCATGAGCCATCATGCCTGGCTTTTTTTCTTTAAAAGTTTTTCAAAAAATTTATTTGTCAGCATGGAGGGTCGGGGGAGGGAGAATGGGCACACCAGGGCTTCCAGCTGCTGCAAACCAGCTCCAGATGCATGAGCCACTTTACGCATCTGGCTTTACATGGGTTCTGGGGAATTGAAACCCAGGCTGTTAGGCTTTGCAGGCAAGTGGCTTACTGCTCAGTGCTCCAGCCCATTAACTTTAATTTTCTAGTTGATCACTCAATTTCAATAACAATTCTGTCCTGCCCTCTCCCCCAGCCTATCACAAATAGTCCTAACTCTTATGAGTGCATTCTTTTATTTTTCTCTACCTATGAGAAAATATCTAGCCCAAGTTCTATCTCCACTAGAAGTCTTCATCTACCTTAGCAGTACTTTCTGAGCTCCACATTTTGGGAACTGAATTATTATGCATCTTTTTATGCCTGTCCATGAACATTATTACCTTGATGAACTGAGAGGAGACTAGGAGTTACGACTACTTCTAAAATCCTTGTTACTCAAGGAAACCACAAAGTTGGTATCTATATTTGAGTAAGTTACATTGGACAGTTTACATGTGGAGTGTCTTTCATTAACTACCCGAAATCATAAGTAATTCAGATCTTACCTTCAAATCCAGATGAACAATGTCGTGAGAATGTAAAAAGTGGACACCTTCCACAATCTGTCGCATGAGTCTTTGAACATCTCTTTCTTTAAAGGCGTCCTCCTGCTCTGTAACACACTGGTTAAAGATTTCGCCCCCAGCAGCGCTAAAGAAGAGCAACATTAATCCAGTGTGAGTCACAGAGAGGAAATGGCACGCACAACCACCGCCGAAGAGGCTTTTCACTGCCTGTCTATCCGGGCACTTCCAACGCCGCTCTGATGGCCTCCAGCAGCTAAATGCGGGATGCGCGCCAAGATGCAGGTCTGCCTCGGCAGGTCACTTTGCCAGCCGGGCACGACACAAAACTATGGTCATCAACTGGAATGAGGAATTTCATTGTGGCCAACAGTTTCTTCTCCACCCCGACCCCCACCAACCACATGCTCAGGAGCAAACCCAGGCCTGGAACTTGCTAGACAAGGGCTCATCCGCTGGGCCAAGCAAGTACCCAGCCCCTTGTTTCCTAATCCCCCTTTATCAGCTCCTGAACCTCACAGCACATTACAACACTTGGAAGCCAATTTACACAAATTCAAGAATTCGTCTGAAAATTAAGAGTGATGTATTCCATTATGATGTTTACCCATTCTGTTTTAACGAGGGTTTTCCTGTGTTCAGCAACCAAAGTAGCACAAGACATGGTTAGCTAAGATTTTCTCACAGACTTAGAGAAAGCTTTAAAAACTAGCCTGAATCATCCCTAAGACTACATTTTTCCCAAACGTTCTCTCTCTCTTTTTTCAAGGTAGGGTCTCGCTCTAGCCCAGGCTGACCTGGAATTCACTATATAGTCTAAGGGTGGCCTCAAACTCACGGGGATCTTCCTATCTTTGCCTCCCGAGCAAGCAACTTTTAATTTCTTTTTTTTTTTTTGAGAGAAAAAGAGGCATATTACACACATACACACATATACATACATACATACATACTATGTATATATATATACACACACACACATACACACACACACACACACACACATATATATATATGGAGAGAGAGAGAGATAGAGAGAGAGAGATATGGAGGGAGAGGGAGAGAGAATGGGCCAGATTACACAAACACACATACACATATACATAAATACTATATATATATATATATATATACACACACACACACACACATATATACATACACACAGAGAGAGAGAGAGAGAGAGAGAGAGATGGAGGGAGAGGGACAGAGAATGGGCCAGGGCCTCTAGCCGCTGCAAATGAACTCCAGACACATGCACCACCTTGTGCATCTGGCTTACATGGGTCCTGGGGAATCACACCCGGATGGCTCAGCGGTTAAGGCGTTTGCCTGCAAATCCAAAGGACCTCTTAAAGCGGCCACATCTATATTCTAACACCAAACTGACAGGAAACACTGGGGGTCTGGCAAGGCTGAGGCTGCACATCAGAGCGAGATCCTTGGATACCTGCTCAACACTACTCTGGAAAGGTGTCAGCTCCTTTACGGTCGCTGTGACCAAATACTGACCAGCAGCAGCAGCAGCAGCTTCGGGAAGGAAAGCCGGGCTCGCTGCACCTGCCGGTTCCCGGCTGCAGTCTACCGTGCCGGGAAGGCAGGACCATGAGGCAGCTGGTGAGAAGGGAGAACGCCGGCTAGTTTTTACTTGGTGAGGGACCCCAGCCCAAGGAACGGCAGCGCCCTCAGTTACAGGGGGGTCCTCTCGCTTCTGGTAACCTACTCTAGACAATCCCTCATAGGGATTCCCAGAGATTTGTTGCAGGGTGATTCTAAATCTTGTGAAACCAATAACCAGAGAGTAACTGAAGAAATCCTTACTCACACAGGCACAAACAAGGTGCAGTAGGAACTTCTGGGAAATTACAAACTGTTTTCCAGTATTCACAGACCTGAAGTTTGGAGTAGAAAACCCACACAAACACTTGGTACATTCACTAGACACCTGCCCCAGACAGCCTTGAAGTGTGAACTGACAAAGGACCGAAACACTAAGCGAAGACCTTAAATATGTGTAATAAAGATGACCGAGTCTTGAAAGTGACAGGCAGACATGACTGGGATGAGACAGAGGACACAGACAGAATCAAATGATGAAAAACATAGCCGAAGATGAAAAAATATTCACTGGACTTGGGATTTTTTATTTAAGACACTCTCTTGCTCTGTAGCCACACTGGCCTTGAAGTGGCCTTGTGCATCAGGGTCCCAAGTGCAGGGTGTGTAGATGTGCTGCCGTCATTCTGTTTTATGGATGATGTCATAGATTCTACACTGACAAAAAAAAAAATCAGTGTCTTTCGAGATTGAAAAAAATATAAATAGGGGGCTGGAAAGATGGCTTAGTGGTTAAGGCATTTGCCTGCAAAGCCAAAGGACCTCGGTTTGATTTCCCAGGACCCACATAAGCCAGATGCATAAGGTGGCATATGCGACTAGAGTTCGTGTGCAGTGGCTGGAGGCCCTGGCATGCCCATTCTCTCTCTCACTCTGTGTCTGCCTCTTTCTCTCTCGTGCTCTCTCAAATAAATAAATAAAATTTAAAGAAGAACTTAAAAAATATAAATAAACTACTTAATGTGAAATAAAGAAAAGAGGAAAAGACAAGAAAGTCAACAGGATCCGAGGGCCACGTGGGCAGCCGCCATGCAGCAGTCTGGTGTGCGGCGCAGCAGTGTAAGGACGGTGAGGAAGGCTCAGGACCGTCAGAACCAGCCAACGCGTGAGGGAGACCGGGAAAAGATTCGCAGCTAAATCTCGGCAGAGTGAACGCAAACACCACAGAACGCGGCATGCTCAAATTCTTGAAAAATCAGGGATGAGAAAAGATTTCTCACCAGGTGCATTTCTAGAAAAAAGGACAATCCAGGCTTCTTGCCGTGTGCACGACAAGGAAGACGACACTGGAATGAGACCTCTGAGCGGGGAGATGGGAGCGGGGTGCTCCCAGAATCCAAGTTATAAGGGCTTGAGAGGAACCGGCAGGAAACGAGGTAGAGAAGAAGGTACCGACAAGAGTATGAGATCAGGGCAAAACATTTTAAACTTTCTAGTAAGACAATGAAGGCTGACAGATACTGCTAAATGCCTCTTCTCCAGGAAGACCTCCCTGACAGCAGCCCAGCCCAGAGCTGGAAGCAGAACCTGTGGGGCACGAACTCCTGCGGTGTCCTAAGAACGATGATTTCTGTTGTCATTTTCCTGCATGAAAATCTGTTCTAAAACTTGGGACCTATAGTTAGGTACCTATCACGTACACCCAGCGTGCGCAAAGCATGAAGGCACTGTCTCACGGGCGGCTGGCGGATCCCGCACACAGCCTGGCACAGTGGAAATGTTTAGTGCTTATGACAACTACGTATCCTATGCTTGCTTGGACCCAACAACGGTTTCTGGGAAGCACTGGCATTGCCACACGGGTTGTATCTAACCCTTGGCCACACCTGGAACCCTGTGGGAAGAGAGCTTTGTTATTTTCACTTACATATCACCAGCGCACACAGGCGACCATAACCTGTCCCTTTCCACAGAAACATGCACAGATGTGGCTGAAAATTTTGTTACCTCAGTATCAAGTATATCGGCAGGATTTCCTTTTCAAATTAGAAATAGAACACATATATATTTGCCAAATCACTCTGGTTTTCAAACTATCACTGAAGCAACAGAAGACACAAAGGCGTCTCGTCAAGACAATGCGTTACTTCTGCTCCTCTGGGAGCAGCGGGGGAGGCCCTGCATCGCCTGCGGGTGACCAGCTGAGCGGCTAGGGAAGAGGGCCGCCTGGGAGACTCAGTTAAGCCATCCTGCACTGGGTGCCACGGGACATGAGCCAGGGACAGCTTCAAGACTTCTAGTATGACTTATAAAGGTGGCTATCAACGGAAATACAGAGCACACAAAGAGCAGTGCAAGCGTGCAGATTCGGAAAGGGTAATGGACTGTGCTGGCGTACGGGCGTATGCAGCGGAGGTGATGTCAGGGGCTGAGGTTAGAAAGAATTGGAATATTCAGCGTGCAAAGAGTACTGCTCAGGGTGGATGCATAGACCATGAAATACATAGGAACAGTAGCCTGGACGGAACTCTGGGCAACGCTCGTATTCACATACAGTAGCCAAAAAGGCTTGGAGACAGTTTCAAAACCAGGGCTGAAACTAAGTGAGACACTCCTATCACACCCTCCAAAGCTCAGGGACCAAGGTGGTAGAAAAAAATATAAGAGCCAAAGGAAGGGGAGGACTGCTTATAATGCTACCTTCCAGACAAAGTGGCCTTGACATTCATGACCTCAGTGTCTGACACTACCTTCAAAGACCTGCATAAAAATGATACCAAAACAGAAGAGTCTAACTGGAAAGCAGGGGTTCAGTGGAGGGGATTTGGGAGGGGATTATGATCATGGCATACTGTCCATACTTATGGAAGTTTTCAATAACAAGTTAAAAAAAAAAAAAAAACAGGGCTGGAGATCTCACTGAAGTTTTAGAAAAGCAGATGGCTTAGGCCAAAAAGTGAAGGGAGCGCTGGCACAGGGCAGCGGAGTGGACCCATGGAGCATGACCACGAGAAGAAAGGCAGTACGTGAGCTAAGGAAGATGTGGAAGAGGCTGGAGTAGTGGGACGGGGAAAAGAGCCACTGGAGGAGAGCTTCAGTGCAAGAGGAGGTTGCCTATTGATTAACAAACAAGACAGCGAAGAATGTGAGAATAAAGGGATACAAATAAGGGCTTTTAGCCTTGGAGTTGAGCGTAATTTCTTATTTTCTCCATAAAGGGGAGAAAAGGCCTGGTATGCAATAAAAGCTGGAAAGCAGGCGGTCACAGTAAGTGTGCTAAACACGTCTGTGAGGAACACGTGAAGGTGACCTGCAAGGTCCTCTCCAGCGCACCAGGTCCTGGCACATTCCTACAGAGATGCATCCTGTAAGGCGTGGACTCTCAAATCACACTCGGCCCAAAGAAGGTAATACTTACTATTCCAGAACCAGGATAATTTCTGACGGTGTCTCATATACTTCATGTAAATTAATAACCCAAGGGTTGTCCCGTGCTAGCTCAAGTACAGCAATCTCATGAATTATTTCCATCCGGCAGTCTTGGCCTTTTCTTCTTTTTCTCACGAATTTTGCTGCAAATTCTTTCCCAGTGTTTTTTTCTATACATTTCCTCACTACTGCAAATTTCCCCCTAGAATGAAAACAAGACATCTGCTGTTAATCCAGGGGTCTCTTAAAAACGGTGAGCCAAATTATTGCCTGCTGTAGAAACAGCCGGTGCTGAGCTGATCTCTCGGCCCACAAGGGACTAAAGAATAAGCCAACGTTAATGCCAGCATATTTGTAGTTATGCATAATATAATTCATGTTTTTGTACATTTATACACAAAAAGCTAGTTGATATGGGAGGGCAGTGGGGGAGAGGAAGGACTGTGAACAAAGCACAATGACCTGTGTATGAAATCTAGAAAGAAATCTATTACTTTGTATGTGAACCTAAAAATAGGATAATAAAAAAATTAAACCATTTGACTTTTTAATAGAGACTGACCACCAGATTACTCAACATGATGAATTTCACTGCTTCTCAGTGGCTCCATCGAAAGTGAACACATGTTCACGTGTTCCTCATAAGCACCTTTACCAGACTGTCTCGTCTACTTCCCAGCTTTTATCAGACATCCAGTCTTTCCCCTCTTTAGTCATTCATGATTACATATCACTCATTCTGACTGCATTCGTATGAACAGGAAGCATCTCATTTTCCTGCAAAGATTGCTATCATAAGCATTACTTTGATACACCGCTTTATAGCTTGTCATTAAACTAATAAGCCCACATAACCAGCAAGTTATTTTAGCTCTCTCATTTTTCTGATCTCTATATATGAAAGGACACGAATAAAATCTACTTCTGAGCTGTTGAGACCTGAAGTACATCCAGAACTAGATTCACATCCATCGGCACACTGCGGGGACCCTGTTGCAGGCACAGCCGTGGCTAAATTCAGGCCTCCTCGCTGGACTTTCTCTGCCCCTGGCACCTCTCCTCACCCAGCTCTGCAGGCACCAAAGCGCAGCTGCTAGCGCCCTGCTTACACACCAGGGACGGCCCCCGGGCACCACCCGCTTCTGAGCTACACTCCCCACATTTTCTTTCCTTCCAGTATATCACACGTCAGTATGATTTAGCATGACTCAGAACACTTTTCTATGAAGGGAAATAGACTGCGTATCTTCAGTTCTGTGGGTCACATGGTTGCTGCTGCAACTGAAGCCCACTTTGTATAGGTAAGGGTGGACACGTAGGATGACACGTAAAGGTATTTTGTTAAGTAAGTTTTATGGCAACATAACCTCCTAATTTTTAGTTTGCTGGACTACTTGCCACTGTCTCCACTGAACGCTCCTGCTTACCAGGCCTCATCTGCTTCATCGCTGCATTACTGACTCTCGTTGCTGCGATCAAACACCAGACCTCGAGCAATGTAAGGAAGGAAGAGCTCATGTGGGCTTACATTTCAAGATTACAGTCCGTCATGGTAAGGAAGGCGGAGCTCAGGAAAGTGGTCCCATTCAGTCCACAGTGAGGAAGCAGAGCAAGGAGCGCTATGCCCTCTCCTCTGTACACAGCCCAGAGTGGGCCGTGGAACGACCCCATACCCAGCGTGGGTCTCCCTGTCTCAGCCTAATCAGGATGCCCCACTCAAGTCCACAGGCTCATTTTCTAGGTGACCCTAGGTGCTGTGGAACCGACAGTTAATATAAACCATCACAGCGGTGAAAGGCGGAGGTGTTCCTATCAGTACTGCCAAAATTCACTCCTCCTTATGCTGTCATCCAGGGATACTTTTCAGACTAATTAACTATGAAATCTACAAAAGTGCTGCCACTTTTTGCCATGCTAGTTTTCCTTCTGTGGAACAAAACCAGACAACTCCATCAAATGATGGGAAAACTAGTGTTTCTTTTCCATGTAACCAAAGTTACTCTGAAATGCATGGAATGTCAATTAATCAGAACACTCAGCTGAGTGGGTAGCTCTGTTCTCTCCTGTCCTAATTACAGTCAATTAGCGTCTAGCTCAGTGAAGTAAATCTTGTTCTGGGAAGGTGCAGTTTCTTTTTCTCTAGTTAAAATGGCAGTAAGACAATTATCTTAATATTTGTAAAAATGGGCATTCTTACCATTGTTTGTAATTGTTTGCAAGGCCCTTCCCCATTACAAGTTTTGTTACTTTTTTTCCAGACATGTCTGCAATAAAAGGCAGCAAGACTGGTACAAGCCAAGAGCAGTGGGCACCACGTCTCCACAGTACCCTCATCAGGTACAACCATTATACTGACTTTGTCAGTGAGTGAGGCTGGGGAGTCGTGGTCACCCACCGCGATGTGGGCTCAGGTCTGACCTCAAAGCCAGCGCCTTTTGACAGCTTCTCAAAACCAAAGAGAAACGACCACCTCTCTGTTTTCAACACACAAAATGCAAAGCCTTCCCCTTCGCCGGGGCTCCGGGATTCCAGGGAGGGGGGCGGGCTTACCGCCCGCGGCCCGGTCCCCCTCCCGGTACCCCGCCGCACCGTCCCCGTCCCGGTACCGACCCGGGGACCCCGCGGCCCCGTCCCCCTCCCGGTACCGATCCCGGGACCCCGCCGCCCCGTCCCCCTCCCGGTACCGATCCCGGGACCCCGCCGCCCCGTCCCCCTCCCGGTACCCCGCCGCACCGTCCCCGTCCCGGTACCGACCCGGGGACCCCGCCGCCCCGTCCCCCTCCCGGTACCGATCCCGGGACCCCGCCGCCCCGTCCCCCTCCCGGTACCGATCCCGGGACCCCGCCGCCCCGTCCCCCTCCCGGTACCGATCCCGGGACCCCGCCGCCCCGTCCCCCTCCCGGTACCGATCCCGGGACCCCGCGGCCGCCCCCCGTACCTGCCCAGCTCGCGGCCCGGGCTCAGGCCGTAGGCGTCCCGGAAGGGCTCGGAGCGCAGGCGGGCGCGGATGTCGGCGAGCAGCCCGCGGGCCGGAGGCCGCAGCGCCCGACAGCCCGGGTCGGAGGCGGCGCCGCCCGGCTTCTCCGGGGGGATCATGGCGCTCTCCGGTCCGCGCCCAGCAGCCACCGAGGAAGCACCGGGCCGGCGGCTGCTCCGCGGCGGTCAGACAGGCACCGGGCTCGCCTCGCCGTCCCGCCGCCTCCCGCGCGCCCCCTGCTGCCCCACACGAGAAGGTGCAGCCCGCGGATAGGGCGGGGCCGCCGGGCCGCCGCCCACAGCGCCGCTCGTGGACGCGGAGGACCAACTGCGTCAGTGGCCTGCACACCTGTGGCCAAGTGTAAGAGCTGCAGGCAGAGGCTTAGTGACTTTCTCTTACATTCCGCTACATATGCTTTTGCGGTGCTCGGCTCCATTCTTTTCCTTTTCCTCTTTCTCTCTCTCGTTTTGTTTTGGTTGTTTTTTAAAAAAAATTTTTTATTGACAACTTCCATAATTATAGACAATAAACCATGATAATTCCTTCCCTTCTCACTCTCCCCTTTGCAACTCCACTCTCCATCATATCCCATCCCCCTCTCAATTAGTCTCTTTTATTCTGATGTCATCTTCCATCTTCTCCTCCCACTATGACGGTCTTATATAGGTAGTGTTGGTTTTTTTCTTTCTTTCTTTTCTCTTCTTTTTTCCCCCCTTCCCTAGGTTGGATTTTTTCTTGAGGCAGGAATTTTGGTGATACAGGGTCTCACTTACCCAAGCTGGCCTAGAATTTATGATACTCTTGCCTCCACCTCTCCAGTGCTGGGACTATACCTATGCCAGTCACTTTCCTCCACTTCTATATCACTGCTTGTCTGGATCACGTGGTAGTTTACTACCTGGGTCACCTTCATCCTTGCCTCTTCCTCTTTATTCCTACAGAGTTTATTTGCAAGGAAATGAGAGTGATTTATAAACCTCCACATCAGATGATGTTTTCGTTTTGCTCAAATCATTCCGGAACAGTTTTGCTTGTGGTGTTGATAAGCTAGTTTATTTGTGGTCTGTGCTTTCACTGAGAAACATTAGAAAAGTTGACAAAGTTAAAATAAATAAATAGGCTCTGTTTCAAGGTATCAATTTAAAAAAATCCCAGCAGATACTGGTTTTACTGGCATCCTGGAAAAGAAGGATGACTTTGGAAGGCACATCTTATTTCTGTGGAATCATTGGTGATTGTCAAGCAATAGCTGAAAGAGTAAGAAGGTAAGCCGAGCTTTCAGCCACATCGTGAGGTGTCGAAAAGTTAGAGTTGGGGGCTGTTGCAGTCAGGTTTGCATTGCTGACATAAAAGACCCAACCAAGAGCAGCTTGTGGAAGAAAGGGTTTATTTTGGCTTACAGACTGGAGAGAAAGCTCCATGATGGCAGGGGAAAACGATGGCATGAGCAAAGGGTAGACATCACCTCCTGGCCAACATCAGAGGGACAGCAGCAGCAGGAGAGAGTGCCAACACTGCCAAGAGGAAGCTGGCTGTAAAGTCCATAAGCCCACCCCAAACAATACACTGCCTCCAGGAGGCTTCAATTGTCAAATCGCCACCAGCTGGGGACCTAGCATTCAGAACAACTAAGTTTATTTTTGTATTTATTTATTTTTTTGTTTTTTTGAGGTAGGGTTTCACTCTAGCTCAGGCTCTCCTGGAATTCACTATGTAGTCTCAGGGTGGCCTCGAACTCACGGCGATCCTCCTACCTCTGCCTCCCGAGTGCTGGGATTAAAGGTGTGCGCTACCATGTCCGGCCAGAACAACTAAGTTTATGAGGCACACCTGAATCCAACCACCACAGGGCCCATTAAAGAAAACATGCTTTTACCTGGATTTTTCAGGGTTACATCCCAAGAGCTAAGACTTCACAAGCACCTAAGATGACCCTGGAAAGGGAAGGAGAATCTCCCTCAGAGGAACCCTGCATCGCCTGCAACCATGCACCAGCTGTGAATGTTTTGTACTTAATGCCAATGCTTAGTCGTGAGGAGGACATACCTAAAGACTTGTCTTAATCACTAAGAAGGAGAAAACATTGGCGTTAATTCTCGAAGAAGCAATGGAAGCCAAAATACCTTCAAATACATTCCAAGTTCTACAGAAATTAGCTGTCAGGCTGGATCTTATATCCAGAAAAAACAGTCTACAGAATTGACAACAAAATACATACATTTGTATAAGAAACAAGCACTAGATCTTCAGCTAAAGAACATTACAGAAAATTCCAAAAGATGCTTTTTTTTTTTTAAAAAAAAGTTTGGGTTTTCAAGGTAGGGTCTTACTCTAGCCCAGGCTGACCTGGAATTCTCTATGTAGTCTCAGTATGGACTTGAACTTGTGGCAATCCTCCTACCTCTGCCTTCTGAGTGCTGGGATTAAAGGCAGGTGCCACCACACCTGACTTTCCAAAAGAAGCTATCTAAGAAGATGGAAAATAATCCTAAATAGAATCATGGAGATGTCTAAAGTAATGGAGAAAAATGCACAGGGTTAATGGCTAGATATAAATAAATACAAACTGTATAAAATAATAAAAATGTTATGTGGGGTTTAAATATAAAGAGAATTAAAATATGCACAATAACACAAGAGTAGGAGAAAGTAAATGGAATTAAAATGTTTTAAAGCATTATCTGGGAATTGATAAGAGTATTTAGCTCTTTTTTTTTTTTCTTTGTGGTTCTGGGATCAAACCCAGAGCTCCATGCGTGCTAGGACAGTACACTGTACCACTGAGTGTAGGTGTGTGTGCATGTGTGTACACTGAGTCATATCCCCAACCCCTGTGCTCCTGTTTGTG
This sequence comes from Dipus sagitta, assembly GCA_036346955.1. NCBI lineage: Eukaryota > Metazoa > Chordata > Mammalia > Rodentia > Dipodidae > Dipus > Dipus sagitta. Next base: position 41,285,763 of record CM070784.1, read on the forward strand.
TGGTGTGTGTGCATGTGTGTATATATGTTCTTATGTCTGTGAGCCCATGTTTGTGGAGGCCAGAGGTTGATATTTGTGACTTCCCTGATAGCTTTCCACTGAATTTACCAAGGCAGGTCTCTCACTTGAACACAGAGCTCACTGGTTAAGCTAGTCTAGCTAACCACCTTGTCACAGGATCTTTGCTTCCACCTCAGGCACTAGAATTACACGTGGGTGACCACTCCCACCCACCATTTACCTAAGTGCTGGGGATCCAAATTCCAGGGAAGTTCCATAATGGCAGAAGAAGCTGGTCCCCTTTCACAAGTCCACACACAGAGAAAAAACACCACCAATGGCAAGTGCCCTCTGGGAACCCCAACAGAGCTCAAGAACTCTGCCTATCTTTAGGCCAGAATTTCAGATCTGCCCCCAAACACACCTTACGGCTTGATTCTAAAATCTTCCCACAGTAATACCTCCTCCAGCCAGGCGACTGAAAATCCAAGTTACAAGCTTGAATAAAACTCCTAAATCTACTGGGGGATATCCATTCAAACTATCACATTCTGCCCCTGGCCCCTAGTAGATTCATAACCATCTCACATTGTATATCATTCTCAGTCCAAATTCAAAGGTTCCCATATTCTTTACCAACTTAAAATTGCTCCAAAGTTCCAAGTCTCATCTGAGATTTATGACTGCAACTTAATTGTCAGTCTTGTAAAATCAAAATAAGTTAAAGATATTTAACATATAATGGTACATAGTGAACATTTCCAACTGCTATAAGGCATAATAAGGAGAGATTGGGCCAATGCAAATTCAATAAACATCAAGCAAACAACAGACATCTGCAGTTCAAGTCCGATATAATGACCAGTGACTGACAGTCTACAGATTGTCTAATTCCTCCCCTCCAGCAGGCCCTGGAGTACCTCTCTCTTTGCCTGTATCTCTCTTTCTCCCAAATAAATAAAAAACATTTTAAAAGAGGCTGTCTTGCTGAGCGTGGTGGCTTACATCTTTAATCCCAGCTCTTGGGAGGCTGAAGTAGGATCATTTTATTCACATTATATTTACAGGTCATAACCTCACAGCAGCTATTGTTAACTGCACAAGAATTGCATAATATTCAGCCTATCAATAGGTTGTCAGGGGTGATGGAAGAAGGAGAAAGTAGACATCAATATAAAAGGGGGAAAAGTAGGAAAGAAGAGGGGTTCATTTGGAGAAGGTTGGGAGAGAGGGACATAGGAGGGTGGTGGGAAGGGATATATAAATTTATGACAAAGTTCCTATTTTACATTAGTTTTTATTAATTTTTTAACATAGGGTCTCACTCTCACTCAGGCTGACTATGTTCTCACAGGCTGGCCTCAAACTCATGGGGATCCTCCTACCTCTGCCTCCCGAGTGCTGGGTTTCAAGGTGTGTGCCACCATACAAGACAAGTTTTTATTTATTTATTTATTTATTTTTTATTTTTATTTTTTTGGTTTTTCGAAGTAGAATCTCACTCTAGCCCAGGCTGACCTGGAATTCACTATGTAGTCAGGGTAGCCTTGAATTCATGGCAATCCTCCTACCTCTGCCTCCCAAGTGCTGGGATTAAAGGTGTGCACTACCATATCTGGAAAATGATAATTTTTCTAATTAATTTACTTTTAATGTATAATTTTATTATTTATAACTTTATTTATTTATTTGAGAGTGACAGAGAGAGAAAGAGGCAGAGAGAGAGAGAGAGAGAGAGAGAGAGAATGGGCATGCCAGGGCCTCCAGCCATTGCAAACGAACTCCAGAAGCATGCACCCCCTTTTGCATCTGGCTAATGTGGGTCCTGGGGAATTGAGCCTCGAACTGGGGTCCTTAGGCTTCACAGGCAAGCGCTTAACTGCTAATCCATCTCTCCAGCCCTATAACTTTATTATTGAAAACTTCTATACCTACAGACAATAACCCATGATAGTTCCCTCCCCTCCCTCAATTTCCCCTTCACAACTCCACTCTCCATCATATCCCCTCCCTCAATTTCCCCTTCACAACTCCACTCTCCATCATATCCCCTCCCTCTCTCCATTAGTCTCTCTTTTATTTTGATGTCATCATCTTTTCCTCCTATTACGTGGGTCTTGTGAAGGTAGTGCTAGGTACTGCTTGGTCATGGATATCAAGGCCAATTTCTGTCTGGACAGTTGCATTGTGAGGAATTATACCCTTCCTTTGGCTCTTACATTTTTCCACCACCACTTTGGCAATGGACCCTGAGCCTTGGAGGATGTGATAGAGATGTTTCAGTGCTCAGCACTCCTCTCTCACTTCTTCTCAGCACTATGTTGCCTTTTGGGTCATCCTGGTGGTCACCACCATCTGAAAAGAGAAGCTTCTCTAACCATAATTGACAGTAACATTAATATATGAATATGAACATTAGGTGTAGTGCTTACAGGGCAGTTTAGAGAGCATAATATATGCATTTATCCAGACAAGAGCAGGCTTTACACTCCTAAGGCTCATGACTTCCCCCTGCCATAGGCTTTTGATTAGGTTTTCAGCACCAGGCACGTATTCCCTCCCATACAGCGGGCCTCCAGTCCAATTACATAGCAGTTGGTTTTCCCCGGAGCAGACATGCCACTATTGCACTTGTTCAGTCATTTTGCTGGCGGATGAATTTTCACACAGATTCTCCAGGCCTGTAGTCAGGAGTGTTTGCTTATGCATTTCCTCTTTGAAACCAAAAACAGCATTTCAAATTCACATTCTTTCTTGTTCACATTCAGAATAAAAATAAATGTTAACATTTTACATGATTTTTTTTCACAGTTTTTTTTGAATAAAGTCACATTCATCAGAGGTATGCTCTACAACCTGCACCAGACAATATAAAAGGCCAGTGTAAGACACTCACAGGGGCCCAGTGGTCTGATTTCATCCTTCCATTGCTTTTCCATATGATTTTGCATCTTTAGGACTAGAAGCCTCAGTAAGCAAATTTATTTCTTGGTCAGCAAAGCAGTATAAAATTCAACTAATTCCTGCATTTACAATGTCATTTTCAATAATCAGAACATGGTTTTCTGGAAAAATAAAGAACAGTTTTTCAGCAATGACCCATGTTAAATAAGAGTAATTTGCCCAGTTTGTAAGTCTTTACAAGAACAATGGAGCCTAACAATTCCATGCCCACCACAAGACTTACCATATAAGCTCAAGGCAGCCGTCTCGCGGTGCATGGTAGGTCTCCTGGTGAACCTGCCCCGATCTTGATTTCACAACATTCTGGGAAGTCATGTGTACAATCTTCTTCAATCCTGGCCCTTGTTTTTTTCAGCATATCCTCTAGCCAATGCTTTATTATTTCCTAAGGATCCATGGTTTTCTTCGATATTTTTTCTGAGTTTTTCCCTTTGGGTTTAACTCCTGGGAAAATCTCCATCCAGAGACTTAGCAGGGTGAAAAGTTGACTTTAGGAAGCATTCGGATATGACTGGCCACTCTGCAATCTGGATGCTGAGAGGCCACCTGGTCCGATGCCCACGGACTTTGCATTCTCCGTGCTTCTTTTATCCCTAAGTGTTGGCATCTGAAGTCTGGGACGTTTCTTCCTGTCAGGCATTATCCTGCCCTAGCGGCTCCCCTTGGCCAAGGGTACAATCTCTTGAGGGCAATGCCAAAGGAAATCCATGCCCTACTTGCAAAGACTTAATCTTATTTATCATTATTACTATTTCATTTATTATTAGTAGTAGTGTTATTATAGTTTTGTCTTTTCGAGGCAGGGTTTCACTCTAGCCAGGGCTGACCTGGAACTTATTCTGTAGCCTCTTGCTGGCCCCAATCTCATGGCGATCCTCCTACCTCAGGCTTCTTGAGTGCTGGGACTAATGGTGTGTGCCACCACTCCCAGCTTGCTAGTGATCTAATTTGAAACCTAACTTCAAAGATAGCTGGAGGACAGCTCAGAAGGCAGCATACAGAATCTTACTCTTGGGTTTGTGTTGGAAAATGAATTGAAGTCCTCTAATGGTACGGAAAGGCTGACAGCCCACAGCATTTCAGTTTCTCTGTTTGAGAAACACAGATAAGAGGAGAAAAAAATTGTGTAATCTCTTGCAGATTGTTAAGATAGCAGATAGAAAAAATAAAAAAAAAAACAAGCAAACAACAAGCCAGGCGTGGTGGCACATGCCTTTAATCCTAGCACTCAGGAGGCAGAGGCAGGAGGATCACCATGAGTTTGAGGGCACCCTAAGAATATAGAGTGAAGTCCAGGTTAGTCTGGGCTAGAGTGAGACCTTACCTCGAAAAACCAAAAACAAACAAACAAACAAACAAAAAATGAACTGTTTAAAAAGGGTCTAGAGAGATGATTAAAAAAAACAACACAGTTTAGGCTAAAACAAAATAAGATAAAATTTATTGTTAGGGTGGCCTGACTACAGAAATGACTGATGTACAAATCGCCCCATCTTGTTTATTCACTTACCTCTCCCCTCGGCTATAAAAACTATAAAATAAAAATAAAATTTCAGCTCAAGGCCACGAAGCTCTTTTGGCCCCCAGGTAAATAAACTCCATTACTTTCACTCATACTGGCATTGGAATGATCTTTCCAGAAAATTTCTGCAACATCTCTGGAGACCCCAGCGAAGTTTTCCTTCACCATGAACCCCACTGGTCAGGAAGGGCTGATGCTCCTGGGCCTCCCAGCCTGCCAAAGTTCCCTGAAACTGGGACTCATGTGCCCCCCGACATGACTGTGGGGACCCCTTCCAGGTAGCACAAGAAGACTGCAAAACACAGGAGCAGAGTTCCTGGGTAAGGGGAGACAAGAGTAAGCCATAAGTCTAGACCAGGCAAAAACTCCCCAGAAAAATAAAACATTAAAATTAAAATTGTAACTAATCAGGTCTAAATTATACTCAAAGTGATTTCGAAGTTGGAAGAGCTAGTGCGAATTGATCTGCGCAAGAAAAATCCCAAACCTCTGAGTCCGGAGGTGACAGGCCCTTTGTCAGGAGGACTGAGGCTCCAGTAAGGACCAATATTGCTCTGGTCTTGGTAATGAGCTCAATCAGGGTTACAAATGGGGTTAGATAAAAAATTGTTTAATCTCTAAGTAGATAAATAAACGTGTGAGGGGGCGATAACCATCTGGAGTCTATATGAAAAATACACTTGATATAAGTATGTGTATAACAAGTATACACGTGGCTCACAGCTCCCAAGGCTGCAGAATGATTTCTGTCCCCAGCCGAGCATGCTCAGGAGAGCTTTTTCTTTGTGTCTGTTCTGCGACACCAACACAATGGACAACTCATTGTAAGAAAATCCTCCACCAAGCCCACTATCCTAGACTACATGATCAAAAATACAATTTGGAGCAGGAAGCCAGCTTGTTACCTTGGTAGGCCAGAAGCAGAGAGATGAACAGGAAGTGAGGCTAGGCTCCACTTCTCAAATGTTTCACAGCCTTCCCAAACAGTGCCACCAGCGGGGGACATCAGTCTATAGGAGGACATTTCACATTCAGTCTCTGGCTCGCATCAGCGCATGTTCATCTCATGATGCTAAACATATTCAATCCAACTTCAAAGGGCTCTAAAGTCTTTTCCTGCCCTGGAACTGTGTAAAAGCCCATCACTCTCCTGAGCCTCAAGAAAATGTCTAGCCTGCGAACCCCTGTAAACCAGAAAATAAATTGCATTCCTCTAAAATATAATGGCCTAAAGTAAAATTTCTCTTTCTGAAAGGGAGGGATGGGAACATGGCAAGGAAAGATTTGACCAAAACTAATCCAAAATCCAGGTAAACACCAAACTCTTCAGCTTCATGTCCAGCATGTGGGACTTGTGAGGCAATTTTCTGGGTCCCCAGAAGCTTGGGGAGCTCTGTGTCTCCAGCTCTGTGTGTCTAGTCCATAGCCTCACTCATGGCTGCCTCCACTCTGAGCAGCTTTCCTTGGTGGCTGTCCGTCCCATGGTCCTGCAATCTCCAACATCCTGTGGTTTCTATTGTACTTGGAGCATCACCCCATGCTGTGGCTTCTTAGAGACAGCCTGCAGGGATTTGACCTTGCTTCACATTGCATAGCCTCAGTGACTCTCTCAAACCATGGGACAAGATACTGGGACGCTCTCCGTCTTTCATTCTTCATGCTTGTAAAACCAGCGTCACACGAACAGGGCTGCTAAGCTTTGTCAGCTCAGGATAAAGCCTTGTTCTCATGGACCACAGTGGTAGTGGCCTCTTACGTTAGCTGTGGGGAGCAGGGAATTCCATCAGCATTCTACCTTCAGGCTTTCTAATTTTGTTAAGAATTTTCAGCCTCACAAGCTATGACCTTTGATGGGTTGGGTCTTGTCCTCAGGGCATCTTTCCTATTCCAGTACAGAGCAGTAGGGGTCTCTTCAGTGCTGGTAATCTCTTTCACAGTTACAGCCATTTTGTGAGTTGTAGAGTTCAGAACTGTAAACTTGCTCACATTTATTTCCTTGCCAAACTTTACATTTTTCATATCTTTCTGTTCTGTATTTAGCTCACTTTCACTAAAGCTTCAAATCAGTGAACCTAAGAGAATCCATGTCACAGACTCAATGCTATTTTGCCATGAAATTTCCTCTGCCAAATGCATTAATCCATTATTTTAAAATTCAGTCTCACTCAAGTACTCAGGGAATGTGCAGATTCCAGTCAGATTCTTTGCCAGAATATCACATGAACTGCCTCTAGCCAAGTTCCCAACACAGTCCTTATTCTCATCTGAAACCTCATGAGCCTAGCCTCTAATGTTTGTGTTTCTCTTGTCATTCTGGTCTTCCAAATGGAAAGCAGAGTGGCCCATTAAGCTCTGCATACAGCCTTGTAGAGCTTCTCTAGGTCATAGTTCCAAACTCTTCCACATTCCTCCTACAAACCAGTTCTAAAAGATTAAGACCTACATGGTCAGATGTATGGCAGCACTGGCCCCACTTCTAGATACCAAATTTCTCATTTCTCATTGACAAGAAGGAACTTAGGGCAGGACAAGGTTTGGTTTCAGTTTACAGCTTGGAGAGGAAGTTTCATTGGAGGGAAGGCATGGCGACAGGGACAGGATACGGGCTGATCACATTAGTAGGCTGGATGGACAGGAAGTCGGACACAGTCACAAACAAGGCCTGCCCCCAAGGACCTAGTTTCTTAAACGAGGCATTACTTTCTAATAGTTCCACTGCCTTCTCTAACAGTGGCCCCCGCTGGGGCTCACAAATTCAAACACACGAACCTATGGGGGACATTACACAGTCAAACCATAACAGTCCCAAAGAATAAGCTCTGAACATCCAGTGAGAGCCATATGGTTGGTCTTTTGGAAGCTTGGAAAAAAGGTGATACCATCTTTTTTTGATCATTTATGATATGTGCTCAGAGGTAACCCTTCTCCTCTGAGCATGCTGGGTGTTAGGCCATGGCCTGATGTTTTCATAGATATATCTCAACAGGAAAGTTTTCCTGAAAACCAGTGATGTCCTGGTTCTACATAAAGGACACACAATGAAGGCCTTGTAGTTCGTGTAGAGTTCTAATGGACATGCACAAGGAACTGGACCTAAAAACTTCTTGATGCTTTTTTGGTAAATGATTTTCTTCTGAGGATTGTTTACCATGACAACTGCTAGCCTTCTGCGTTATCTTACTTACTGCTCACATCCTTCAAGAGCAGAGCAATTATCATTGTGCTTTTGTGCATTACTCTAGATTTCCCTTTGCAATAAGGAACATACGCATTGCCATACCAAAGTGAGTTTATTGACATTCCTTGAAGGTGGAGGATGGAAGAGAAAGCCTGAGTATCACGTGACATTTCTTTTGTTGATGTAAGCAAAATACGCCCAGTAATGTGGACTTCTGCTATTTATTAGAACAAAGACTTTTTAACAAAATTGTTACAGACATTTCCTCAGGTAAATTGGAAGCTGCAGGAAGAGGCTAATGGAACAATATTTACACACTACCTCTAGGCACCTTTTCTCTACAAGAACAAAGGGACTACATGTCACTGACACGAAGATAATACTTTCTCTTTTGGACTTTGTGGTTGATGGAATATTCATCTCAAATTTTTATGATTATAGTATTGCAAAAATCTTAATAATGAACACTGAAACACATAATGATGATGATCGTGTTAATAAAGCACCACATTTGTCATGTAAATTTCAGATTACTGTCATTTGAAAGTGTTTCATCTTGACTGGGAAAACATTTGTGGCAACTGAGAAACTGTTTGAGCACATATGGCTTGACACACGCACACATGTGACTGAGATTTCCTGGAAACCTCAGGTCATTGCTTGTCACACAAATATTCCTACTGGGGAAGGACACAGGGTCATGGATTAAAAGGAAAAAAAAAAAAAGATTTAAATCTTGCATGCATAAAGTCTGCCAAAAAAATTTAACTTTTAAATTTCTCATTAACTTCAGCAATTTTTGTGCTGTAACAGGATCAGCATTAAAAAATATCACACCCTCTGTTTCATATCTGTATGTTGTCACAAGAGCCTTGATAGTTATAGGATACTTCTGACTCTGCAGACTCAATTTCTATTTTCGGGGCTATTGTCTTTGTATTATACAAAAAATGTTTGTGGCACCCACAAAATTATTGTAACCCTTACAGCACTTTTAAAGCACTTCAAAATTGTGACATACACTTTCTTTTATCATTCTTGTTACCTAATAAAGTGTATTATGCTCTTATTAAAATTAATTCTAAAATATATTGTTTTAAGGAGGTTATGCCTTATAAGTGGTTAGTTTTGCAACTGCCTTCATGGAAAATATAAATTAAAAAAATTGTTGGTAACAAATACATCTGTCTTATCCACTGAATTATGTGACTATTCTGTGGTTCACAACTCCACCTCTTAAGAATTAATGGAAGAAATTATTTCTATAGCCACTTCACTATGTATAAATACATACATATATATAGTTTTACATGTATGTACACACATGTATATATTGAAGTTATATGTAGTATTAAAATCAGCTTCACATATGAGGTAAAAAGGGTCTTTCCATGACTGGTTTCTGAGAGCCTCTTCTCTTTGATTTCCTTCTCCACACGAGGCTGAAGTGGAATGCTCTCTCAGGTGACTTTGACATTGTATCTCTTTGTGGCATTTTGTATTTTTATGAAATGTTATTGCTGTTATGATTTGTGGATACACGTAGAACCGTGGCATCAGTGTGGAGGTGGCTGGTAATTAGCAATTAAATGAAAAACAACTTATGCCCAAATGAGTTATTCATATATAATTTCTATGATAATGTGTTCCTTCTATATATGGGCATAATAAATTGTAATTAATCTAATTAACAGACAGTCATATTTATGTAAATTATAAAGCTTTTCTGGAGCAATCTTCATCTTTTGAGCAAAGTTCTTTCGAATGCCTGACAAAGTGCTAAGATAAGGTTACAGACTTGAATTAGTGGGTATTCATTATATATGCACAACGTCAGTTCTAAACATGCCGTTCAGAGTCAGAGTAAGGATATGGTGAGAGTGACCCTTCATAGTCCTTCTGTTCTAAATTCACAAATAACAGCTCTGTTAGAATTTAGTGCTCTTCAGATACTGAAATGTGTATAAAATTTCACCTATCCCTCGAGATGTACATCATACAACCCACACTGTATCCTAGCTTAGTAAAAATTCTCCTTGGGCAACAATGCAAAGTTAAGTTTCTGTGACGTGTACCTCCTGTTTGACAACAGATACATAGCAGCAAGAGGCGCAGGGCATTGTAAATAATTCCTACTGGTAAAATGTTTTATTTGAGATTCAGAGAACACAAACCGGCCAGACACAGACTGTTATACTGAGCCAGAAGGCATGACTTCATCTTAAGTTAACTTTGCCTTGCTTTCTCACAGTTCTCCCGTGTTTTAAAATCTTTGCCTTACTTTCTGATAGTTCTCCTTTGTTTCAATACATTTAAAACAACAAAAGGACATTTATATAGTTGGATCTGTTTTAGCTCTTCTTTTCCCAGGTAAGAAAAAAACACTTTCACTTATGACATATTTCAGACACATGTATAACACAGTTACAAAAATAGCAAATGGTTGCGGTTATCTCAGATATAATCAAGAAGTCAGGCTGTCTTTAGAGCCTGCCGGTATTTTTCTAAAAACATTGTTTCCGAGATATCATTTTACTGAATGCTAAAATAATGTAGGTTTTTTGACACTCATGTGCCTTTGGAGGATTGCTATAGATGACACAGAAATGCATATTGCCCTTGGTCCCTAGCCAGCACCATCGCTCACTGCAGCTTCTGATTTACGTGGTTCCTGTAGACAATCAGATGCGAAGGGCTTGTACTTAAACACCATGATTAAAAAGAGAGAGAGAGAGAGAGAGGGAGAGAGAGAGAGGGAGAGAGAAGTACAAAAGGTCATCATTACAGTTAAAAACAAAAGCTTTTCCTGACAAGTAAACCTGGCTCCAACAAAAATCATGAGATTATCTACACATTTTGTGTGTGTATGTGTGTGTTGGTGTGTGTGTGCACACACAGGCATGACTGTAATAGACCAAACAAAACACTACAGAGCTCATGTACTGGAAAAAATGATGTAGTCTGTCTTCTCTCCTGTTTACTTAGCGCATTGTATACAACACCAAGAGGACCGAGTCTCATCCTTTAGGCCCTGCGAGTTAAGCTCCTCCTTGGACGTGTGCCCGGGTTTGTGCTTCACGAATGTCAGCTGTTCACTCGGGGTTCGCCTTCCCTAGACTTCTCTGAACCCCCCTGGAGTCCACAGTCCCTACCAACACTGGGACGCGCCGCTTCGCAGCGGGACAGGCTGTTCTTGCTGTTGTGGTTGTCGGAAGGGTCATATTTGCACCATATGTCTAGGCCAGTTCTGGCTTATGGGACAGATCAAGAGGTGAATGTAGCAAGTTTTTAGTTTTGCCACTACTGTCCTGTGAATAAAAAGAATGCTTGGGGAGAAAGAGGAAGGAAAACAAAGAGTTGATCAGCTCTTAGGTCTGGAGTTGGTTGGTAGAAATTATAAAAAAAAAAAAATGGTGGTTTTGCTCAGAGTATATGGGCATATAAAAGCTTGAAATGCTTACAGCTCAATTCTTCCCTTACATGATGGAAATTGAAGTAAACATTTATTACCGTTTGGTCAGTGTAGCGTAACTTGCATTCATATTTCATTGTCAGTAATGGAGGTATGTGGAGATATGCACAGGCCTTGAGACAGCTGTTTTGTAATATTGCATACAGGCTAGCGGTTCATAGGAAACAGAGGAGATAAGCCTGACGGTGAGATTGTAGAAGGCAGGTCTTCATGCACAGCGTCTGTTCATCCTGATTTGGTTTGAAATAAAAATCATGGGATGCCAAAATCAAAGGAGAGTTGAGTAAGGGAAAAGGAAAGGGGTCATCCCAGAAAAGGTGATGTCACTGGCCAGATCCATGACAGACAAGGTTCCGTTTCCTCACTCAAGTCCGAAGGTGCTGGTTTCTTCCACGGCTGTCAGCAGCTTCTCGTGAAGCATGGAGTACGAAGGGTACGGAGGCAGATCCAGCCGGTTGAAGCACGTGTGCGCCCTGCGCAGGGAGGAAGAGACTGATGAGAGCGCTTCAAGGACAAAGCTGGCTCTGGACATTACTGTGACTGCAAAACGGAATCAAAGGTGAGCCCAACCACAGTTCAGAACTACCACAGAACACTGCCAATGACAACCCAGGCCATCTAGATATGACCGGTTGAGGGAATTGGGGGACTAGAGATGGGTAATTGGCATTTATGGGTAATTGGCATTTATAAGCAAAACACACCCCACTGGAACTGTCCCAGCACACCAGAGTTTGACTCTGTGCCGCGACATGACTTGAAATTTAAATGTCATCTGTGACAGAGGCAGAAATATTGTTAGTACTAAAGGATCATAGCCCCAAACCTCCTGGCCTCGCTCTAATTTCTGAGCCTTGGAAAGGAGTAACTCCTTGGAGGAGTTAATGCTTTGGGACTGTGAGATCTCATTCTTCAAGTCAGGTGTGCCTTGGAGACATTTCCTCTGTTCCAGAATACACTTATCACCTGAAGCTAAAGTGCTGGATTTCCAAAGAAATGCTGAGCTTGGAAGACAGCCTTCTGTCCAAGCCTGGGGCATCTACACACCATTGCCCTAGGTTCTTCCGTTCTCAGCCTAGGTTTCATCACGTAGGCCCGAGCTTGCAGGGTCCACCCTAGACCAGTAACGGCCTCCCTGCCACGCGGCTCACTCATGGATCTTCAACAGTGAGTCCAAGAGGCACAGCCACACAGCTTCCTCCTGTGGCTCAAACCACCACTGAGTAGCCGTGTCCTACCAGGAAGTGTTGGTTTCTATGAAAACCTTTGATGCTTGTCCTGTGAGCAAGCAGGGAGACAGCTATACGGGTGCAGCTAGAAGTTTATTTCATGCCTTTTCCTCCTTACATGGGATGAGTGGTGCATTGAAATTGGTTTTAGACACCAACTAACATATAAAAGGACACTCAAACAAAATAATAAAATCACAAGGCAAGCATACATATTAGCGATATCAAACTCTCCTTTGTTTTGAATGACATAGTCAGGTCTGGAACATTGCATGAAATGATGGGGCTCTGAAGTTGGGGAGAATGGTGTGAGGTATAAGGAAGGAGGGATGGGGGGAGAGAAGCAGGGCCTTCTGCTCAGAGATAATCTAAGGAGGATGCTGGTGTCTTGTCTACCCAGCATCTCTCACTGCTCTTGGTAACAGTCCCCTTCTTGTCTACAGACCTCTCCTTCACTCACCTCTCCTGTTTGTCTGCCTCCTTCACAAGCTCCAGGGGCCTACACACAACAATCGAGTATCTGGCCTTAAGCCCTAAGGAATTAACTGGGGAGAAACTTGAAAATAGACAGAGATTATTAGAGTACCACCTGGGCACGGTGGCAAACACATTCAGTTCCAACACTTGGGAGGCAGAGATAGGAGGATCCCAGTGAGTCTGAGGCCAGCTTGGGTGCTACAGAGTGAGTTTCAGGTCAGTGTGGGCGAGGCTAAGACCCTATGTCGAAAAAAAAACCAAGAATAAATAAATACGTAAAAATAAAAGAGAGATCAGAAGAGTGTTGTGATTGTTATTTAAGATTCAGAAAGGTCTGGTTAACTTCAAAAGAAAATAGCTAAAATATTTTATCTACTTCCAGCATACTTGTGTAAGGTGAAAGCAGAGACAGCGAATGTAGGACAATGGCAGTGATTTTTCTTGATGTTTCTGGCTGATTCAGTTACTTGAGGCCTAAAATCCCAAAAGCGCTTTGTGAGCTCGGTAAGGCAGCCAGAAGTGAGGTGAGCATGTCTGGCTCTTGTGAGTGAAAGTATTACAGAGAAACAACTCATATTTACAAATGAGTTGGAATCAGATTAATTCTGTCCGAGATAATTTTGGGGAGGCCAAAGTCAGAAAGCACTATCCAGTAGCACTGAGTCCAAGCCCTACCGGCTGTTTGCTAGCCTTGTCTATTGCACTTACCCACATCTTTTGTTAACGCCCCTAGATAAATTCTAGCTTGCCACCCAGAACAAGTGAGTTTATTCTGAAATCACAATTACATTCCTGCTTCGCCCCATCCTGCAGGCGTCCCTCTACAGAGCTGGTCCTGGCCCGGCCTGTGCTCAGGACCAAGCGTAGTCAGGCAGCTGTGGGCCAGGGGGGTTGGCGGGCAACCAAAAGCTCGGAGGAGCCATATTCCGAGCCCCGGGGAAGGCGCTTGCCAGCTCGGGAACGTCACTAATCTTCCCCAGTCTCAGTTTCCTCCCTTGTCCATGCAGTTTACAATGCACACTGTGCGCACTCATAAATGCCTTTCACAACCTGTGACTCATCATTCCAACCTAAGACTCTCTTGGCAAAGCAACAGTGATTGTGGTAATGACTTTCAGAGCTATGCCATTGTGGTGGCTAAAGACCTTGAACTTTTTCACATGACCTATTGAGAAGTGAATCACCTGTGCCTCCTAATTGATGCTTGGAAACTCCTTGAGTCTCTTTGCAGTCATGTCATATAAAATTCCACCCTGCTGATGTCAACTTCAGGCTTCAGAACTTGGGGATAATTATGGATTAGGATGTTGCCATTCAGTTCACTGTCTACTCTTGTAACTTGTATCATCTATACATCTGATTGCTCTGAATCCTCTAATTTTTCCAAGTTATTAATTAAAATGAGACCCAACATGGTGCTAAAGGAAGTCTTGCTCCTACCCTCTATGCACCACATTAAGGTGGCTCAAAAATAAACAGAAGAGACCGAGCCAGGTGCGAGGCCAGGAATGTCGCCTACGCCTTCCTTTCGCGATAGTCATCTGCAGCAGCCACATTCACTCCAGTGGGTCTGGTCCTCCTGTTGGATGGGCTCTGAACAAACACAGAGGCCTGTGCTCCCTCCGGCCTGCTCACACTCCATGGAAGCACTGGGCCTCTTTTCCCTGTGAACATTTCTCTCCCCTTAGCTCCTTCTTGGTTTCCATTTTCTCTCTCTTGCTTCCCAGTGGTGTTCTCAAGCCTCCTCTGTTCTCTGCTGGCTTTACTGGAAATCAGAGAGCAAGGCTTGTCATCTCAGCACTACTGACACCTTGAACTTGATAAAAACCTTCTTTTGGAGGCTGTAAGCCTCCCCTATTGACTGTAAGACATTAACATAGCCAAAAGTGTCTCCAGACATTATCACATGTGTAAAATCACTTTTGCCACTAGCCCTTTGAGACCTAGTGCTATAGAAAAAACTAACTATTAATTGATCCAGGCCTCCAACTCCACTCTGGGCCCAGTATCAGTTTATATCTTCAGCAAATCATATCAACATTACAATTTTATTTGTAACTTTCAGGCCAGTTGATCCATCTTCCCATGACTCAAGGCTCTGATAGTCTTAGACCCCACTCTCAAGACTTTCCTCTCCCCTTAGACATTTCCATACTGTACTGTATCACATCTGTTCTGACCTCTACTTCCCTCCCCTCCCCTCCCCTCCCCTCCCCTTCTCTTTCCTTCCCTTCAGACTTTTCCTCTGTCTCCTCTTGAGTCCTGTTCAAAGCAAGGAAGGTTTTCTATCTCCACAGGTCCCAAGTGTCCCTTCATCAGTCCTTTTCTATGCACAGAGGTGACCAACCCACTTTATAGTCTTGGGTTCAGAAATCCCAGGTCATTTTCACTGTCTTCTCAGAGGCATATACTTCTTGGCACCCTTTTGTCCTAGGACAAAGTCTCTTCTTTTCCCTCTCCAAGGCTTGCATTATATTTGGCTTTTTAGGGATGCCTTGACCCAGATGTGAAGAATCTGTTCAGAAGTTCAATGTCTTCCTTAAGGCATGTTTTGTATGGGCTATCAGTATTAATGCATGTTTTGAGTATTACAGAAGCAAATGTACTACACAATCTGCCTCCAGATTAACGAGAGCAACGCCGGGCTCCTCAAGAACAAAGCAGAGGCTTGGGATCATCATTTCTTGGGCACTCATCCCTTGGAGCATTCTCATGACATTGTATCGGCTTTCTGACTTGGCAAGTTTTCCTGAACACAGGCTGGGGGTTTGTGATTCTAGGACGTGATCATGCTGCACAGTCAGCCTGGACTTCCCCCCTCAGCTCAGTCAGACTTCAGTCTCTGATTCACATTCTCACAGTACAGCTTTTATCCCCTGAGTTCCTTGAATTCTCTCTTATATTGTAATTACTTACTGTTAGCCTGTGCTGGCCCTAGGCTGTAAGATCTTGTGGGCAGTTATCTTGTATGTAGGCTATAAGCTCTTGTGGGAAGTTATCTTGTATGTAGGCTGTAAACTCTTGTGGGAAGTTATCTTGTATCTAGGCTGTAAGATCTTGTGGGAAGTTATCTTGTACCTAGGCTGAAAGATCTTGTGGGAAGTTATCTTGTATCTAGGCTGAAAGATCTTGTGGGAAGTTATCTTGTATCTAGGCTGAAAGATCTTGTGGGAAGTTATCTTGTATCTAGGCTGTAAGCTCCTGTGGGAAGTTATCTTGTATCTAGACTGTAAACTCCTGTGGGAAGTTATCTTGTATCTAGACTGTAAGCTCCTGTGGGATGTTTTCTTGTATCTAGACTGTAAACTCCTGTGGGAAGTTATCTTGTATCTAGACTGTAAACTCCTGTGGGAAGTTATCTTGTATCTAGACTGTAAACTCCTGTTGGCTGTTATCTTGTATCTAGACTGTAATCTCTTGTGGGATGTTAAGTTGTATCTCACCCCCACTGTAGGTGCAGATTTACAAGGGTAGGTTGTTTTTAAGTAATGATCCACACTGCATTTCTCTGAAATAAAAACTGAATATTTCCAATAACTTTATTTTAAAAATCGATCATAAAAGTATATTAGTGCTAATTCTGCCCTTTTAGTCTTATTTTCTTGCCAGACTTAATACAAAAGATTCCTTTCAGCTGACGGAGTCCTTATGATCTGAATTACTGAAGGCAGGCCTGAGAACTGCTCCAGGGCTTTCTTTTAAGAGAACTCACCAACATCAGGAAACCAAGAGATCTGTGAAAGTTAGATAAGAACTATTGTCCATAAGTCCTCCCACTACAGGGGCTTAGCAACAGTGCTTTGGTGGTGTTATAGTTGGTTGTGAGGATTTTCTCCCAAAGCTCATGTGTTGAAGACTTGATTTCCAATGTACTGTTATTTAGAAGCAATAAAACCTGCAAGATAACCGGGTGTGCTGGTGCAGGCCTTTAATCCTAGCCCTCAGGAGGCAGAGGTAGGAGGATCATCATGAGTTTGAGGCCACCCTGAGACTCCATAGTGAATTCCAGGTCAGTCTGAGATAGAGTGAGACCCTCCCTTGGAAAACCAAAACAAACAAACAAACAAAACAAAACAAAACAAAAAAAACCCTGTAAGATGTGGAACCTAATGAGAGACAGTCAATTCACTGGGAGAGTGAGAGGAAGTTAGGTCATTCAGGAACATGTCCTCAAAGGGAATATGGAGCCTTAGTTCCATCCCTCTCTCTCACACACATACACAGAGTCACAAAGTAAAAAGGACTTCTCTTGCCATATATTTCCACCATGCCTCCACAGTGCATTCTGCTCAGACAGATCCAGAGCCACACGGCCAGTCAGTTTATGGTCTGCCTCTAAAACTATCAGTCCAAAAGGCCTTTACTTATTTTGAAATTATTTTTCCAGGTATTTTCCACAGTAATGGAAAGCTGACTAACACAGGAGGTGCGGCAGAAATAGAGATGAATTAAATGTAAATCTTTCATAAAAACATATCAGGATTTCCAGGTAAGATGGCAGCATAGGAACCACACCAAAACAGCCTTTGGGAGGGGGGGGGTAAGAAAAAAAATTAAAAAGATGACATAATAGGGATCAATGTTTTCTTTTGTCAAAGCAATATGTATCACTATAGTACCAAGCAGAAGTATCTCTTATTGCTTGTTATTTTACTCACCAGGAAGATGCTACCCAGAGTGGTATAAATAGGATCAGGAAGCATTGGCATTGAAACTCACTGTGTGTGTGTGTGTGTGTGTGTGTGTGTGTGTTTTCTAAAACTGTCCCCAAGTCCCAGGGCTTCCTTTTGTGCATTTATCTCATGAGTTTCCGATAGAGAACTATAAAGGAGTCACTGTAGAGACACAGGGATATGCACTGTCTTTTCTTCACATGTCTTAAAACATAGCAGGACTGGGGAGATGGCTCAGTGGTTAAGGCTGCTGGCTTGTGAAGCCTGTTGACCCTGCTTTGATTCCCCAACGTAAAGCCAGACATGGCACAGAGGCCCTGGTGCATGTTTCTCCCTCCCCAATAAATAATATATTAAAAATAAATAAATCAAAGCTAAGCAGGGTAAAATGACACATGCGTGGATCTGTAACTGCCCTGTGAAGTAACAAGTGATATTCTATAGAAGTGTGCTATGTGGTCAACAGATTACGTGGGACTCTTTGCATCTTTAGAGTAATGTCCATGTATCCTTTACATTTGATAATTCCTTTTAAAATTAAGTTGTGTTTCACATGGATTGGACAACTTTCCATGATGACGTGTAGATTAAGACATGGCAGCCTAAATACCTTCATTAAAACCTCACTAAGAATACAGTGTCAGACCCCGTCTACTACACCTTTAATGACTCAAATAATATTTGGGTGACAAGAATTCCATCTCAGAAAATAATAATGCTTTTCCTTTTTTCAGTGCAGGGAGTTTCCTTAGTTTAGCAGGAGCTCTGTACCTGGGGAGAGATGTAATCTTCCCCCACTTCTCAATGCAGAACCGCCGAAGCCCGTTGCTCCCTCGGAGGGCTGCGAAGCCTTCGTAGGGAACACTCGATGTTCCCGTGACAAACTGGAGCAATCTCAGCCTCTGCTCGTTATTGAAACGTTCCACCGCAGCCCAGAACCAGCGGATCACAAGGTGGCCATCATGATAACCTGATCGGAGCCAAGGAGAGAGCGAGAGGACGTAGAGAAAGGAGGAAGGAACAGATGGGGGAGAATGAATCAGACATCAGGGATGTTAACGGAGGAGCAGTTCTGGATCTGTGATTTTGCTAATGACAGCTTTTAGATAGGCATATCTAAAGTAATTAATGTTAAGTAGGTCAATTTCTAAAACAAAAGGAGGTTGAGAAAATAGCTTTCTCACAAAATGACCTTATTATGTTCAGGAGGTGTCCCCAGACATAACTGCTTTCTATTTCAACAACTGGGCCAAACTCTGATCTGTTCCTGCCTCATACCAATAGGGGCCAGGAACGAGGCTCAGCAGAGACAGGTCATCTATGGATATGGGTTTTTAAACCCATGTCTTCTTTGTTCTGATGACAGGGTCTTGCCACCTAACACAGGTGGTTCTCCAGCACTTGAGAAAGGATCGAGGTAAGAAAACGCCTGAAGCTATCATGGCCCCAGAGGAAACCCTATGCACACCGCACAGCCTTTCTCCGAGGTGTGTCTGATCTGAGCCGCTACTCGGAGGCGTGGGTGAGGAGCCTAAACGTGGGTGCCAGGATTAAGATGCGCGACTCCCCCAAGACCACAAGATGCTTTCAGAGATAGGAGAGCTCTATGTGGTAGACAGTGAGAAAGCTGTAGCATGGACAGTGTTTGCGTTAATGAAGGAAAGTAGAGGGCATTTCTGGCCGAGGAAATAGAGAACAATAAGAATGAAGGAAACACGAGGCAATAGGGAGTCAGCTACAGTGGGACATACGATGGGGCCAAGGAGGAAAGCTGCTAGGCCTTCACAAACCCTAAGGGTTCAGCAGAAACCCTCTGACATACCTCAGGCCAGCGGTTTCCTATCAGGTCAGCCTAGGAGAGTCTCGTGGCTGCGTAAACTGGGGGCAGGTGTTCGAGGCTAAGTTGGCACCCACTTGGTTTCTCTGTGTGTTATATTGATTGGGATTTCTGTATAATCAGTTAAATGAGGAAAGGTCATATGTACGCCTTACAAACCATTAAAAAAAAAAAAACTTCTATGAGTTGTAAGCAGTTTCTTGGTTAAGGAAGTTTCCTTATCTGGTGAAAACGATGTTTTAGAAAGACTGGTTTGACAACTGATGGGTTAAAAACTAGGTGGAGAGAGACCACAGTTAGAACAAGACCCATATGGCAGGAAGCCGGGACTCTGGTACAGAGGGTTACAGTTCCATGGGAACCTTCCCTGACAGCCCAGAGGCCGCCCAGGAGCTAGCCTATGGGCAGAGCATGCTCCTGAGCCGTTCCATAGCAAGGCCAGGGATTACTGTTTCCAGAAAGGAACTTGAGCTTGGAACTGGTGCAATTAGCTGCCTTATATGGAAGTAAGGCCATTTTTTGGAGTTTTCAAAAAAATTTTTATTTTATTTATTTGCAAGCAGAGAGGGATAGAGAGAAGGGAGACAGAGAGAGAACAGACATGCCTGGGCCTCTAGCCACTGCAAATGAACTCCAAATGCATGTGCCCCTTGTGCATTTGGCTTATGTGGGTCCTGGGGAATCGAACCTGGGTCCTTTGGCTTCGCAGGCAAATGCCTTAACCACTAAGCCATCTCTCCAGCCCCAATTTTTAGAGGTTTTTTAAGAGTGGTGAATTAGGATCAGAGTAGCTCAGTGGTATAGCCTTTGCCTAGCAAGTACAAGGCCTTGTGTTCAATCCTTAGCCCTGCAAATAACAGCAGTGAATTAGATACACATGGTGGACCATTCTTCAGCCATAGAAAGGAATGAAGTACTAAAAAAAAAATGCTGTGACATAGATGAATCTCAAAAACGTTTGCTAAGGCAAAGAAGCCAGACCCAAGAAACCATCTTTTGTATAGTTCCATTTGTACAATATTTTCAAAATGGGTAAATCCACAGAAGCAGAACCGAAATTGATTCTTGCCAGGTGTTGGGGAGAGAGGAGAACAGGAGGCAGCGATAAACTCCTTACTGGATACAGGTTTTCCTCTTGGGGTGATGAAAATACTTTAGAACTATCTAGAGGTTATGGTTGTTCAAAATTCTGAATGTACTGTTGATTTATTCATTCTAGGGTAGTCAATTATATGCTGTGTAAATTTCATGTTTGCAGACATTTTTTTTTAAATTTGGAATGAGAAAGAGAGAGAGAGAGAGAGAAAATGGGTGTGCTAGGGCCTTCAGCCACCATGAACAAATTTCAGATGCATGCGTCCCCTTGTGGTGCATGTAGGACATTGCATGCTTGTGTCACTGTGCATCTGGCTATGTGGGACCTGGAGATTCGAATATGAGTTCTTAGGCTTTGCAGGCAAGTACCTTAACTGCTAAGCCATCTGTCCAGCCCTGCAGAGTTTTTTTCTTGTTTTTTTTTTTTTTAAAGGAGATGAGTTCTGTTTGAGACCATGGTGCCGTCAACAGAGTTGCTAGCTTACCTCCTCGGTACTCAGTGTTGTTTCTCCAGTCATTCAGGTCGATTTCAGCAGTGCCAGCAATTACCAGCTCCAGCTCCCGAGCGTCAAACACGGACACGAGCCTTGAGTCTACAACCTGAAAGACAGGCTGACTTCAGCGCACAGGCCCACACACAGGCCAGCTGTATCCATGACTACCAATGATGTGGGTGAGAGGGAGGGGATGAAGATTATTTACAATTTGCAGTCATTTTAAAATTCAAAGTCATTGCGATGCAGAATGTTTGTGTTCCCACAATGCATTGGTGTTGAGATCTTTACCTCCAAAGTGATGGAGGTAGGATGTGGAGGCTTTGGGAGGTGGTTAGACCATGGGGCACTAACACAAGGGTGGGGACATGGCAAGAAGTTGCCGTTTGTAAATCAGCACTGGGCCCTCATCACACGCTGAGTCTGTTCGTGCCTTGAGTTTGGCCTTCCTGGCTTCTGAGATTGTGAGGAATAGATTTCTGCTGCCCATAAGCTCCCCATTGTATGAATTTTTGTTAGAGCAACACAAACAGACAAAGTTAAGCATTTTAGAATATAACCTTTCACAGGCTAGGAACAGAAAATTCATGTTTTTTTTTTTTTTAACCTCTTTAGACATTCCCTCTGAGAAGAATATTACAAGCACTGGACTCAACTTTATGAAGTTACATTTAAGTTTTCAGGGAACATCACATTTTAAAGGCAAAAGTCCAAAGCAATTTGAAGTGACCTAATAGCTGTTGCCATTACCAGTTCATTTAAACTGTCCCTATCCTTTCAACGAAATTATGACTCAGTCCTCTGTTTTCCATCTTTTCTCACCTTTCTTCTTGGTTTCTTCAGCATATTCTCTTAAGGATTTTGAGGCTTATTAGAGCTCTATGCTTTCCTTTCACATTTTTGCTCAATGTGCCAGGCTGTATTGGGTGTCTTTGGCGGGGTGCCAGCTGTGGGTGAACTACTGACTGATAGACAGTGGCCAATGCACTTCTCAGTTCTCCCAAGACACGAGAAAACACTTCCAGTCTTTTATTTCTATGCTGGAGAAGTGTGAGAGTAATATTTCTGTGCAAAGGAAGTCGAGCACCAATCTCTGTCTTCTCAAATTCAATGCTTGGCATGATTATGTAGCCGTGCTTTAACAATTAAAATCCTGCCAGAGAAGACATCACTCCCAGATGCCTTTGCTTCACCTTTTCTTGTTTCAGTGAACCAAAGAAAACACCACTTCCACATATGTGGAAAAGAGACACTGGGTATTACCAAACTTGTCACTCTGGGGCCACGCCAATGCCAACTTTCTGAGGACATTTTTTTAAATACCTACAAGACTTGGTTTTCTCAGAGAAGTCTGGCCCTTCAGCCATCTACACCAGCTAGGACCTCTTTGCACTCTGGGGAGGAGAGCCATTTCTTTGACCTCTTTCTTTCTACTTTCCCTGACTGAGTGGGAGAAGCAGCGGCCCCACGAGAATGTGCTCGTGACTCTGGCCTGCCTTCCTCTGGCCGCCCCAGGCCTCACCTCATAGAAGCCCCGCACCAGCGCCTCGGTCTGCTGCACCACACCACGCTCTACCCGCCACCTGACCATCCGCTCAATGTACTCCTTCTTGTTCTTCTCTGTCACTTGGGTGTTGGCACCTCCAGACTTCAGCTCTCTTTCCGTTACCTTGTAGGGAAACAAGAAGATCAATGCTAATCAGTCTGCTTATATCCAAAAGTGGCAAGTTCATGGTGGCCACACAGGAAGGCCTCACTACACAGGCTCAGCACGGTTACTTCTTAGTTCTTTTCTTTTCTTGGAAGTCAGGAGAGGGGCCTTGGTAGCAGATTCTTAAGTACTTTGGAAGAGTTACTTGTTTTTTTGTTTCATAAAATAAAGCATATTTCCTTAATCAAGTGGCGGCAATAAAAGGTAAATAAAGGTAAATAGCCTAGATTGTCCCTCATTGTGGAGCCAAATGTCCTGACACTTCTGTCAGACACTTCATGCCTCTGACCCCCAGTCAGAGCCGCTGCTCCCAGCTGCCGGCTCTCCTCCCGCAGCTTCCCAGGAGCAGCGAGCAGCAGAGCAGGACGGCAACTTTCCGTCTAGGGATGAGGTGGCTGAGCAAGGGCAGTGTGACCTTGAGAAGAAAACAGGTGATGCATCCACTGTCAGCTTTTGCTCAACATGTCTCATATATCAACTGTTCCCCATAGTACAGAATTTTTTTCCCCCAGGGAGGGTCTCACTTTAGCCCAGGCTGACCTGGAATTCACTCTGTATTCTCAGGGTGGCCTTGGACTCACAGTGATCCTCCCACCTCTGCCTCCTGAGTGCTGGGATTAATGGCGTGCGTCACCACGCCTGGCCAAGGACAGAATGTTTTTGTCTGGTAGCCACAGCAAATAGTTGATCAAAATGATGGTGTATGGCAATGGTCGTGGAGTTACTGATAAGCCTTAGTTCAAGGAGGGAGGGTGGGTACAACAACCAGGGCCCAAGTGAACTCCCCTCCCACATGGGTACAAATGCCAGTCTCCACTTACTGGGACTGAGTGTCAGCCAATCCCTTCCTACCATGTACCCCTGAGCCTCTGTCATACTGACGGCATCACTAGGCACTCTTAAGCTTATTACACTCCAAAGCCCCTTGTACTAAGTAGGGTAGGGTGACCTGGGTCCAGGTGAGCTCCTCCACACCTGTGTGTACAACCCCTCACTGCTTGACCTGACACCTTCCTGATAGGGACCCCCTAATTGATCATAGTCCACAGTCTTGGCATTGAAGAGACCAGGCATCCCAGGGTCCAGCCCAAATCTTCCAGGAGACTGACTGCATACTCAATGAGTAACTTACTCAGATTCACGTGCACCCAGCCTAAACCTGCAGACTGTGCGAATGCCACCCCGCCCCCACTTCTGTCAAGGCTAAATGGGTCACTCAACACAGGCTCCACAGGAGCTGCTGTCGCTGCATTCTTAGCAAGACAAAAAGTTTATCTCAAGATGGACAATCCCCAAACCAAAACAAATAATGTAAGAAATCAAGGCATGACATCCCCACCAAGAATGCCTAGTCCCATAGTGGAAGCCTCTAGTGAAAACTCATAGGAAACTCCAGATACAGAATTCCCAATTGAAATTGTGCTAGACATACTAAACAACTTTTAAAATTTATATATTTACTTATGAGAGAGAGAGAGATAGAGAGAGAGAGAATGGGCATGCCAGGGCCTCTAGCCACTGAAAATGAACTCCAGATGCATGCACCACCTTGTGTGTATGGCTTCTGTGGGTACTGGGGAATTGAACCTGGGTCCTTAGGTTTTGCAGGCAAGTACCTTAAACACTAAGCTATGTCTCCAGCCCATACTAAACAATTTTAATGAGGCTGAATGAAGTGGAAAAGAAACAATGAAAACAACTCAATAGGTGGTTGAATGAAATGGAAGAGAATCAATACAAAAATGAAGTTAATGGTCAGTGGAATAAACTCAGTGAAGACGTGATCAAACAGAGGCATGAATTCCAAGAGACAGTAAGGAAGACAAATCAAGAAATTAAAACAGAATTCAATAAGGAGATAGAGATGCTGAAGAAAAATGTAATAGAAAATAAAAATGAAATAATTCACTTAAAAGGCTCCCAAGAAAGCCTCACCAGCACAACATATCATGCAGAGGACAGTCTATCAGAGCATGAGAACAAGACAGAGAAATAGGCTAGGAGTCCAAAATCAGTGACAGGTTCAAAATATGTGCAAACAGAACATGAGGGAAACGTTTGCCACCTTACAAAGACGAAGCGTGGAGACCATGGTCTACAAAAGGGAAGAGCTCCAGGCCAAGGGCGGAGAGAGTGTCCTCAATAAAATCACAGAGGAAAATTTCCTCAAGTTACAAAACAGAGCCCCATTCAGGTCCAGGAAGCACACAGAACACCAGATACAGGACCAGAGAAGCAATTCCCCACATCACAAGATCAGAGCAGAAATCACTGAAGTGAAAATGAAGGAAAAAAAAATTTTAAGTTGATGAAATTAAAAGCTGGTTCTTCAAAAAAAAATTAATAAAACCCTGGTTAAATTGATAGAAAGAAGAGAGAAGACTCTAAGCAACAAAATTAGATGTGCAAAATGAGATGTTATAACAACTACCAATAAAATTGAGAGAATTGAAGCCAGGCATGGTGGTGTATGCCTCTAATCCCAGCACTCAGGAGGCAGAGGTAGGAGGATCGCCATGAGTTTGAGGCCACCCTGAGACAACATAGTGAATTCCAGGTCAGCTTGGGCTAGAGAGAAGTCCTACCTCAAAAAAAAAAAAAAAAAAAAAATTGAGAGAATCATTAGGTCATATTTCAAAACTCTGTATTTCTCAAAATTGGATAGTTAGAAAAAATAGACGAACTTCTTGACTCATATCATGTACCAAAACTAAACCCATAAGAGATAAATTACCTGAATAAAGTTACAATATCTCACAAGATTGAAAAAGTAATTAAAAGCCTCCCAACAAAAAAGTATAGGTACAAATTCTACCAAACTCTTATTTAAGAACTAAAACCACTTTTTCTCAAGTTATTTCACACAATTTAAAAGGAGAGTCTCCTCGTCAAATCCTTCTACGAAGCCAGTATCGCATTAATACCAAAACCAGATAGAGACATAACAACAAAGAAAATTATAGACCAATATCCCCAATGAACTTAGATGTAAAATTTTTCAATGAAATTCTTGGAAATTAAATCCAAGAACACACCAAAAGTTTCATCTACCTTAAACAAGTGGGGTCCACATCAGGGATGGAGTGATAATTCAACATACAGAAATTGATAAATGTACCTCACATAAAGTAAAGGACTGAGTTTCAGAACACCTAAGTTTATGGGGAACACCTGAGTTTCAGAACGCCTAAGTTTATGGGGAACACCTGAGTTTCAGAACACCCAAGTTTATGGGGAACACCTGAGTTTCAAAACACCCAAGTTTATGGGGAACACCTGAGTTTCAGAATGCCTAGGTTTATGGGGAACACCTGAGTTTCAGAACACCTAAGTTTATGGGGAACACCTGAGTTTCAGAACACCCAAGTTTATGGGGAACACCTGAGTTTCAGAACACCTAAGTTTATGGGGAACACCTGATTTTCAGAACACCCAAGTTTATGGGGAACACTTGAGTTTCAGAACACCTAAGTTTATGGGGAACACCTGAGTTTCAGAACACCTAAGTTTATGGGGAACACCTGAGTTTCAGAACGCCTAAGTTTATGGGGAACACCTGAGTTTCAGAACACCCAAGTTTATGGGGAACACCTGAGTTTCAGAACACCCAAGTTTATGGGGAACACCTGAGTTTCAGAACGCCTAAGTTTATGGGGAACACCTGAGTTTCAGAACACCCAAGTTTATGGGGAACACCTGAGTTTCAGCACACCCAAGTTTATGGGGAACACCTGAGTTTCAAAATGCCCAAGTTTATGGGGAACATCTGAGTTTCAGAACACCTAAGTTTATGGGGAACACCTGAGTTCCAGAATGCCTAAGTTTATGGGGAACATCTTAGTTTCAGAACACCTAAGTTTATGGGGAACACCTGAGTTTCAGAACACCCAAGTTTATGGGGAACAGCTGAGTTTCAGAACACCTAAGTTTATGGGGAACACCTGAGTTTCAGAACACCCAAGTTTATGGGGAACACCTGAGTTTCAGAACACCTAAGGTTATGGGGAACACCTTAGTTTCAGAACGCCCAAGTTTATGGGGAACACCTGAGTTTCAGAACACCCAAGTTTATGGGGAACACCTGAGTTTCAGAATGCCTAAGTTTATGGGGAACATCTGAGTTTCAGAACACCTAAGTTTATGGGGAACACCTGAGTTCCAGAATGCCTAAGTTTATGGGGAACATCTTAGTTTCAGAACACCTAAGTTTATGGGGAACACCTGAGTTTCAGAACACCCAAGTTTATGGGGAACAGCTGAGTTTCAGAACACCTAAGTTTATGGGGAACACCTGAGTTTCAGAACACCCAAGTTTATGGGGAACACCTGAGTTTCAGAACACCTAAGGTTATGGGGAACACCTTAGTTTCAGAACGCCCAAGTTTATGGGGAACACCTGAGTTTCAGAACACCCAAGTTTATGGGGAACACCTGAGTTTCAGAATGCCTAAGTTTATGGGGAACATCTGAGTTTCAGAACACCTAAGTTTATGGGGAACACCTGAGTTTCAGAACACCTAAGTTTATGGGGAACACCTTAGTTTCAGAACGCCCAAGTTTATGGGGAACACCTGAGTTTCAGAACACCCAAGTTTATGGGGAACATCTGAGTTTCAGAATGCCTAAGTTTATGGGGAACACCTGAGTTTCAGAACACCCAAGTTTATGGGGAACACCTGAGTTTCAGAACACCCAAGTTTATGGGGAACACCTGAGTTTCAAAACGCCCAAGCTTATGGGGAACACCTGAGTTTCAGAACGCCCAAGTTTATGGGGAACACCTGAGTTTCAGGACGCCTAAGCTTAAGGGGAACACCTGAGTTTCAGAACACCTAAGTTTATGGGGAACACCTGAGTCAAACCACCACACCCTCCCTCAGCCCGTCTTCTTCAGCTCTCCTGCTCCAGGAACATGCACCCCCCCTTTGCCCTCTATCCCTGTTCCTGTCTCTCTCTTTGTCACCTTCTCAGGTGTGATTTAGAATGTGAAGATACCCTCATAGAGAAAGCCATACTTCCACCTGCAGTGCGCTGTAGTGCCTGCTTCTCTGCGCAACTGTCAAAACAGGAGATGCTAAATGTTCTGATTCTTGACACTAATAAGGGAATGTGGTATTTAACTGTAACTTTAATTTACATTAAAATATCTACTTGTGTCAAAAAAAAAAAAAAGAAGAAGAAAGCCGGGTGTGGTGGCACACGCCTTTAATCCCAACACTGGGGAGGCAGAGGTAGGAGGGTCACTGTGAGTTCGAGGCCACCCTGAGACTACATAGTGAATTCCAGGTCAGCCTGAACTAGAGTGAGACCCTACTTCAAAAAAAAAATACATATATATATATACACATACACACACACACACACACACACACACACACTTGTGGGCTGAAGGGATAGCTTAGTGGTTTGCACTTGCCTGCAAAGCCAAAGGTCTCAGGTTCGATTCCCCAGGACCCACGTAAGCCAGATGCACAAGGTGGTACATGCACCTGGAGTTTGTTTGCAGTGGCTGGAGGCCCTGGTGTGCCCATTCCTTCTCCCTCTCTCTCTCTCTCTCTGACTTTCTCTCTCTCAAATAAATAAAAAATTTAAAAAGTCTACTCATATTCTTTTTCCAGTAATTACCTATCTATATATTTTTGCTTGTTTTCTTTTCTTTCTTTCTTTGGGAGTCAGGTTGTATTGAGACAGGGTCTCATTATGTAGTCCAGGCTAGACTTGAACTTATGATTCTCCTGCATCAGCCTCCTGAATGCTGGGATTACAGATGTGCATTATCACAAACTCTTTGCATTTTTTATATTGAGGGAGTATTTATTGATCTGTGGGATCTCTTCCAATACTAAATAACTAACCTTAAAGAAGTTACAAAAGACCAGCGTTGTACATATGCATGTGCTAGAGTCATAGAAAGAAAAGGGGAACGGCAATTTGCAGGATCCAGGACATGGGAAAAATGAAAAGTTATTGTTTCATTGGTAGAGTTTCAGTTTTACAATCTGAAAAGTTCTGGTGATTAAATGGCAATATAGTTAATAATACTGAAATGTACACTTAACGATGAAGATAGTTAAATTTTATGTTATGTTCATTTCCTAAGCTCACGTCACACAAACCTGTCCAAAAACCTCTTCATTCACAGTGAAAGTGAGGTCGAGGATGTCTGTGATGTTATTGTCCTTCATCCACTGTAAGCTTTGGTGGAATTCCTCATCCAAGTACTCCAGATCACTCAAATCACAGGGCCTGGATAAATTCAAGGAGGCAGCAAGACAAACAGAGTGAATAAATAGCTGCCAGATCTTACTCAAAATGTGAGTGGTTAAGACTTTGTTGACTTAGTCTAATAATTTGATACTTTTGAATATGCTGATGAATCAGTACATTTGATAATCTTGGTCCATTTAATAATTTTGCTATGAAATTTTGCTGCTTATATTAATAAACATGAAGAAATTACTTATTCATCAACTCTCGTTTTAAAACAAATAAATCATAAACACTTCTACTTAATAGCTTAACATAATGTTTGTAATATTACAATTTCTACATAAACTTATCATATTCATTATGTGGTGTTTTGCTAATAGAGTCATTCCTTACACCCATATAATATGTTGAAATGCCAGTTTTTTTGAGGCAAGCCCAACAGACTTCCATTTTATAGGAGAGAGAAGGAGAGAGAGAGAGGGAGAGGGAGAATTGGCACACCAGGGCCTCCAGCCACTGCAACCAAATTCCAGATGTGTGTACCCCCTCATGTGCATGTGTGACCTAGTGCGCTTGTGCCACTGTGTGTCTGGCTAACACGCGATTTGGAGAGTCGAACATGAGTCCCTAGGCTTTGCAGGCATCTTAACCGCTAAGCCATCTCTCCAGCCCCAAATGCCTTTTTATTGCACAGAAAGGTCATGTGTGATGTGTAAGCACTCAGAACAAGAAACTCACAGAAACTTTAAAGGAATGGTTTGAGTAAAATGGCCCAAAGGGCCAGATATACCAGAAAAGTCTGTGATATCACCCTGCACACAGGGATGGACAGAGCAATGGCTGGCAATATACTTACAGCCTCAGGAGTGCCTTGTAGAAGGGTCTTGTGAAGAAAGCATCTAGAAGGTACTGATGGATCAGAGCCAGACCTAGGATACGACCACTAAATCTGAACCTGGAACATAGACAAGGCAGAGAAATTCAGGGCTAGAGGGAATTTCCATTGCTAAGTGTTTCAATTTTTATTTTTATTTTTTGTTATGTTGGGGGTCAAGTCCAGGGTCTCACATATACTAGGGCAAGTAATGTGCACTGACCCACACCTCACCCCTGTTTTACATGGAGCTGTATAGCATCATCTTAAAACGTTTACTGAGTTTACCTCTTGATGTTGTAAGGAGGCACCCACTCTCCTTATTAGTTACCATAAACAATGCTCTTGTGGTTGGTATGTCCTAAAGGAAACCTCTCCTCCGTGACTAGTTACAGCCACGTTTTCAGAATTCTTCTCAACTTGTAATGGTTGATGGAGCGATGCATAGTTGGCAACAATGGCAAGAATAAGTGACTACTGGGCTGGAGAGATGGTTTGGCGGTTAAGCGCTTGCCTGTGAAGCCTAAGGATCCTGGTTCGAGGCTCGATTCCCCAGGACCCACATTAGCCAGATGCACAAGGGGGCGCACGCATCTGGAGTTCGTTTGTCGTAGCTGGAGGCCCTGGCATGCCCATTCTCTCTGTCTACCTGCCTATTTCTGTATCTCTCTCTCTCTCAAATAAATAGATAAAATATTTAAAAAAAAAGAATAAGTGACTACCGTGTGCTCAGCCTCAGACAGAAAATCTAAACCAGTCCTTCACAGCTGGTGACTGCAAGGCGGCCTCAAAGAGGGTCTAAACCACCCCTCCAAGGCTCAGGGAACTTTTAGGAAGAGGCGGCGGAAACGATGGGAGAGCAGGAAGATGGGGAGGAGCACCATGAAATGCTGTTTTCCGGCCATGGCTCGTCACTCGTGAATTCACAGCGACTGTGGTTTTCTGCACAAGATGGAGCCTAACAATACTTCACCATTGATGGGAAGGCTACACGAGACCCCACACCTCCCAGAATAGCTAATGTCAGCTAATGGTTGCTGGGAGAGGGGCAATCAGGTTCGTCAACGATGTGGCCCCTGGTGCATTGCCCATTCCATGGTAAGTAGCCTTCTACCCATGACCATGCATGCAGCCCTAATTTAGCTCAATGGGTACAAAAAGAGGTGGGGCATGAAACTTGGATGGCATTAATGGGGAAGAATAAAGGTGTTAGTTGGTGGGGGATAAGATCTAAATATAATCATGTATAAAAATGGGAACATAAATTTGAAATTAAAAAATACAATTTTTTTAACAAAATGAATAAATGTACCATTTCACAACAAAATAAGGAAGGAAAAACTAAACATAAACATTTTTTGTTATAATTTCCTAAACAAGAGTAGAAATTTCCATAGTGTCTACATTGTGTTTGGTATAGTGAGCAATCTAGAGATAATTCAAAGTATATGGGAAAGCAGTGGGAAGATACCATTTTCTGTAAAGGACTTGAGCACTCATGGATCTTGGTATCCATGGAGATCCTGGACCCAGTGGTCTGTGGACACTGCATTGAACAGTGAGAACCCGGGAGGACATTGGGTGTAACTCCTTGTCACAATATTCTGTCACAGAAGAATTCTGGGCATAACCACCCTTCACCTTTTCCATCTGTTCCCGTGGCTGTTCCTCCTATTCCTTGTTAGGGGAAGTTGAAAATAGACTAGAAATAACATACATGGAATACCTATTGCATCAAGGAGTGTTACTGACAATATCTCATTGACCCTTGCAAAAACTATTTTATGTTTATGACCATCTCCATCTCATATGTTCAGGAACTCAGGGTCAACAAGTAGCCCAAGGCAAGTGGGATAGAGAAAGAAAACTAATCTCCAGCTGCTTTTTATTCATCAAGGCAATTTTTCTTTGGTCTGTTTTGAGCAGCAGAATCTGGTCTCAGGGGTCAGGCATGACCACCCCCAAACTTAGTTCCTTCCTTCCTTTCTTTCTTACCTACCTTTTTCTATTTTCCCCTCCCTCCCTCCTTCCCTCCCTTCCTTCCAAAACTTCACTCTGTAAACATTGCTATTATTGATATTATACTTTAGGTAGGCCCCTAACATCTATACTCATGAGAAATATTTTAGGTTAAGAACCTTAACTAGCTTAAGCCACAGGGCAACTCACTATAAGGCCATGGAAATGGCTCAAGGAATCCAGGTTCAGGAATGCAGGTAAGCCTCAAAACATAGTTTTACCCTGCCTCAGTTTCTTCTCCTGGCTCCTCTCTGCTCCATCCATTTATCACACTGCCAATGTTTCCCAGGGTTTAACATCCTAATTTTGAGGACCCAGAGAGACCAATGTGACTTTCTCTAACTTAGGTTTAAATTTCCAGCACGGTTCACTTATTGTTTCAGCTCAGACTGGATGCACAGTGTGGATCAGTCATGAGAGATGAGACAGGACACTTCAGAGCGTAGTGTCTTCCTACGTGTTTTGCAGCCAGGACCCCACCTGCTCCCCTCCTCAGCCAGTGAGTGGGAGCCAGGGCTTTTCTCCTCACACAGGGGATGTCACTGCATAGCACCCGTACAGAAATGTTTGTTTTCTTTGACGATGGAATTTCTAAAGGCAAAGTACAGTAGACTGCAGTTCATAGCATCAGTAGAGAAATATTTGCTTTGAAGATGGAATTTCTGAAGACAAAGTACACTAGGTTCTGAGGCTGATGTGGGTTCTATTTTTCTATAACTATGTAAACAAGCTATTATAAAATATAATAGTGTTATAAAATATACAGTAACCTATATTTCAGACAAAAACACTCTGATCTTAGATGTGTTCGTATGAAGTGTAAAGCAATGACTATAATTCAAATCCCAAATAATGGCGCAGAAGCATAGGCTGGAGTACAAAGCCATTGTCTGTGGATAAATGACTATGCAGTCCTTCCATGAATGAGTCAATACACTCTAGAAATTGTGCATCTCGTGTATTTATCTCCCTGTGTTGGTTATGTTTCTCATTGGCATGACCTGATAGGAGCAATTTAAGGGAGGACGGATTTATTTGGTTAGCAATTTAAGGTTAAGGGGGACACAGACTATTTTGGCAGTTAAGGCATGATGGTTAGTAAGACATGGTGGAGGTGGAAACTTACTCAGCTCGTGACGGCTGACCAGCAACAGAGAGTGTGAGCTAGAGTCAGGGATACTCTACAACCCAAAGACCTGCCCCATCCCCGGTGATCTCCTGCTAATTCCCACCTCCCAACGGTTCCACAATGTCATCTAGCAGCACCATCAGCTAGGGACCATGTGTTCAAATGTAGTAGCTTGTGGGAGATAGTGTAGTTCCAATTCAAACGGTGACAGCTGACTTGAACAATTTTTGGGGGGAAGGAATTTATTATATTTGTTGCTAGCCCAGATTCTGAGTTGCAAACATGAGACAAAGACAATGTTTTATTGAGCCGGGCATGGTTGCGCATGCCTTTAATCCCAGCACTTGGGAGGCAGAGGTAGGAGGATCGCTGCGAGTTCGAGGCCACCCTGAGACTACATAGTTAATTCCAGGTCAGCCTGAACAGGAGTGAGATCCTACCTCGAAAAACCAAAAAATAAAAAAAAAAATAAAAAAAAAAAGCTTTATTGAAATCTCTGTATCTAAGATAATGTACCCACATGCACAGAAAGAAGATAGCCAGATAAAGAATTGCCTGGGAGCTGGGCGTGGTGGCGCACGCCTTTAATCCCAGCACTCGGGAGGCAGAGGTAGGAGGATTGCCGTGAGTTCGAGGCCACCCTGAGACTCCATAGTGAATTCCAGGTCAGCCTGGGCTAGAGTGAGACCCTACCTCGAAAAACCACAAAAAAAAAAAAAAAAAAAGAATTGCCTGGAAGAAGCACCATGCAGAGAGTGGGGAAAGCTTAACCCCAAAACCATGGGCTCTGGCTGATAAATCCCAGAGCCAGAAACAGGTCACACCCTCCCCCTCAGTGAGCTCTTGGGTAAGAAGCCTCAAAGGTCTCCAAAACAATGGAGGCCATTGCCAAAGCACCTGGTTACCTGACAGAACTAAAAGATAAGACCTTATTTGCTGAAGGCCCTGGAGCATGCACTCACAGGACATCAAGACACCATGCTGGAACTGACAGGGAAACCAGCTCCCTCCTGGCTAGCCCCCATAGTTCTGGAAGGTGCTCTGGGAGTTGTTGAGGGATAATGGTCAGCAGTTTCCTTCTCCTTCCTAGGACTAAACACTGGATCAGAAGTATCTGATAGGAGGAAAGGGCTTATTTCAGGCTTAAGCCTTGAGGGTTTCATCAGTGTGGAGAAAACTATCCAGCTCACATTTGTATATATCAACTACAGAGAGAAAGAGAGAGAGTGTGGTGGTTTGAATAGAATAGATGGCCCCCAATATATTCAGTTGTTTATTTGTTTGTAGTTTGCATCTTTAGCCACCTGGCTGGAGGCAATGTCACAGGGTGGATCTTAAGGTGTGGTGGTAGGTTTCAGATTTCAATCTAAAGATATGCAAAGTGCGCCTAGCTGGAGTTCCTGAAGTGTGCTGTGCTGTGTGGCCTTTGGCTTTTTGGCTTGTGCTTCTCTCTCTCTGCTTTGTCCTGTGAAGGCAGGCCAGCTTCTTCTGCAATTATGGAACTTCCCCTGGATCTGTAAGCTTCAATAAATATCCCTTCCTCCATAACTGTGCCTGGTCTGGAAGTTCATCTCAGCAAACCTGAATCTGTCTACTACAGAGAGAGAGAGAGACAAACAGACAGACAGAGGAAGCAAGATCAAGCTGACTCTGAAAGCACAGTGGGCTGAGTTCAACATCACAGTTGCCTTCAGTGACACACCTCCGCAAAGGCTCTACCAGCTGGGGATTAAGCAGGAAGTTTGAACACAACCTCCTGAGGCTCTGGAAGACATCATACATCCAAACCACCATCCTGTCTGCAGTCTGAATGGTAGGAAGGTCAAGGCGGGTTTAGAGAACAGCAGCCGATACTTAGTCACATCGACCTCTCAGATTCATTGCCCGTTCTGACTCGCAAGGATATTTTTCTGCTTCTCTTTGGCTGTAGTTTATCTGAAAGGTTCTCAGATTCCCTCCTGTTGGCTTGTCTGTCAGATATGACCACATGCCTGAATTCAGAAGTGCCTCAGTGCTCAGGCACATTAGCAGATGTAAATGCATGCACTGTGTGTACATGTGGCCAGGGGTGACAGGAGAGAGGCAGGGAGCTGAGCTGGGGTCACCTTCTAGCAGTGAAGGGAGACTCTTAACCCTTTCCTCATCCCAACCTTCTTGACAACCTGATGACACAGGAATGGAGCTTCCCTTGGGCAGCGCAGGGGAAAGAACTCTCCCTCTGCCTTTGTCTTGGTGTGATTTGAAATGCCCCAGGAGATTCTGAGATGTCATCACCGCAAGACATATTTCCAATTTTAAAAACATATTTTAGGGCCGGAGAGATGGCTTAGTGGTTAAGGTGGTTGCCTGTGAAGCCTAAGAACTCTTGTTCGACTCTCCAGGTTCTACATAAGTCAGACGCACAGTGATGCAAGCACGCAATGTCGCACGTGCACGTGCACGCAATGTGCACAAGGACACACACCTGTCTGGAGTTCGTTCACAGTGGCTGAAGACCCTGGTGCACCCATTCTTCCCCTCTCTCTTTCTCTCTGCTTCTCTCGCTCTCCAGCACAGATAGAGCTTCACACAAAGACATTTACGCCAGACGCACCACTGAAAGATCAGCAGTGCAACCAAGTGTCAAGAGTCCAATTTAACAGAAAAACTCATGTCCTTTGAGGACCAAAAACACACAAGTGTAGGTGATGAGTGCACAGTCCATGTCTTTCAGACAAGGGGTATGGACAGTCCAGTCAGATTTCTTGACCTAACCCACCATATGGTCTTGTGGGAATTACCAATGAACTCTGATGTAAATTATTTTCATAGCCTTGGTTTCAGTATAAATTTTTATATTTGATAATGCCAATCCCTTCGTCTGCCAAATAAAAATAATACAGTGGAATACTTTTTATTTTTTTTATTATTTTTTTTTTTCGTTTTTCGAGGTAGGGTCTCACTCTAGCCCAGGCTGACCTGGAATTCACTATGGAGTCTCAGGGTGGCCTCAAACTCATAGCAATCCTCCTACCTCTGCCTCCCAGTGCTGGGATTAAAGGCATGCACCACCATGCCCGGCTAGTGGAATACTTTTTAATGTAAAGATAATATGAGCAATATAAAACTGAACAAAAGCCGGGCATGGTGGTACACGTCTTCAATCCCAGCACTTGGGATGCACTGCCCTTGAACGTGTTACTATTTGTTGTCTTGACCACCTTTGGGTTGTTCAGTATAAATCCAAGAAAGGAAGTGACTTGGAGGACAATACTATGAGGTCTGATATCAATCTGGCTTATTTTAAGTCTTCTGACCTGTGTGACATAGGCAAACCTTGACAGGTCTCAGTTTACTCTTCTGCAAAATGAGGATCACAACAGTAACTAGTGTACAGGGAACCTGCCAAGACCTTCAAAGACTGTCCAGGTACCAGTGGGTGTCAGTTAACCTGGGAGTTCAGTGAATATTATCCGAAGACTGGCTCACTTGCTCCCTTACACCACGCTCAGACCCTTGGGGTTAAGCACTCAGACTGAAGGGTGAGAATGTGCATTGAACCTACAGTAGCTAGTCTTCGGTTTCCTGCTGTTACAAACCTCCACTCTGCTCACAAATACCACTTATGTATCACAGTGTTTGGGACAGGTAAAGCTTCAGTCTACCAAGATTAGTTAAACTGATTGAATTGAAAAAATCATCTTCTTTAACTGCAGTGGAGTAAAACTATAAACAACCTAAAAATGTGTGGCATATCATGTGCCAGTTTATCCCTGTCTGCTTAAAGTGATCGTGCAAATTTCCATGAACTGTAAGTAGCTCTCAGTAATGATTTATATTGATTGTCAACTTTATGGGACCTAGAACCATCAAGGAAATGAACCTCTGGCCACTCCTGTGTGTGTGTGTGTGTGTGTGTGTGTGTGTGTGTGTGTGTGTGTATCACATCTTCATTATCCATTGATCAGCCAGTGGGCTGGACTTGAAGCTATAAAAGTTTGGACCTTTCTCTGCTAGGTTTTGGTCCTGCCTTGGTCCAATAATTTATTGCTATATCTCCATATTTCCCTTTTATATTGGGAATGTTTATACTGTGTTGATGCACATTGGAGGCATATAACTTATTTTTAACATTATAGGAGTTCACAGCTAAAGGTTAGCTTGAGTCTCAGAACAGACTCTTTAATTATACTTTTATTTTTTAAAAATATTTTGTTTTCTCTCATATGGGGCTCCCAAACTGGATCAGCTGAAGTTGAGTGAAAATGGGAGTGAGCATTAGGATTATGGGTGTACAAATTGAATCAGACCAGGAAAAAGGGGCAACAGGGTGGAGAGGAGGAGAAACCAGTAGAGAGCGAGAATACAGGGAGTGGGAAGGTTGCAGGGGTTAGGAGGAAAGGAAGTTGGGCAGGGGAATCACACAAAACTGAAGACTAAAGGAATTAGTACAATACGAACCTTCCTTCTGCACATCCGTATACAAGATATAACTCCCAATTAAGGGAGGTGGATGGACCAGACCAAAGTGCCCAGTAGAAGGCAGAGAAAGCTTCATCTTTCATGGCTCTCGGTTGGTGAATCCCAAGACAGAACTGGGTTATCCCCCACATCAAGCAGTTAGCCATCCACGAGGATCCACGAGGTTCCCAAAATAAAACAGGCCATTGCCAAAACACGTGGTTACCTGCCAGAGTAACCATGGTAAGACCCTATTGTTGAAGACACTGCCGACTGCTGTCTCAGGACCCTGAGAGGTCACGCGGGAGTAGAGAGGAAAGCCAGCCCTCTTTTGGCATGGCACTGGAAAGTGCTATGGGAGTAACTGGGTGATAATGTCTCCAACAGCATGAATGCAGGACACCCTGCAAGCTATGCACTCCATCAGCTGGACAAGAAGTGCACACTAGTGCAATAGTGGCACACCGCCTTTTCAGGTAACCAACTGCCCTCCAATTGGACAGAAGACTCGCTCAGTGGGAAAGAACTCACACCTGGTGCCAGGAACAAAGTCAGCATCCCATGGCCAGGAAACTCACAAACCCCAGAGATAAGCCCCCGTCGCTCTTTAAATAAGTAGAGTGGGCACACACTTCAAAACGTCTCTCAGATTTCTACGTATATCCCTGTTAATCAAAGCTATTCTCACTCTTTTTTGTTTGTTTGTTTGTTTGTTTTATCGAGGTAGGGTCTCACTGTGGCCCAGGCTGACCTGGAATTCAGTATGTAGTCTCAGGGTGGCCTCGAACTCATGGCGATCTTTTTACCTCTGTCTCCCAAATGCTGGGATTAAAGGTGTGTGCCACCACGCCCGGCGCTGCTATCGCTCTCGGTTGGAGAACTATTTTATTTTACAGATGGCAGAGAATACTGGGGAGATCCAACATCCATCAATCTGACAGGAAAAGTCAGCGGACTGCCCACCATGAGAAGAGCCATCTCTACCACGCTCACCAGGAGCCAGGAGAAACTGCACAGGGAACAGCAACACAGCTATTGCTCCTAATGCTAGCCTGGCTCCTAGCTCCAGAGAAACAGCAACAAACACCGTGGTGCACTGAACCAAACTGAGGCAGAACTACAGAGGCTACAGAGGACTCAACACCAAAACAAACTGCTAATACATCCGCCACGGCTCAGGGAGTTTTGTGGAAGAGGTGGCAGGAAGACTGTAAGAGCAGCAGAGTGGGTATAAATATCCTGAGACACAGTCCCCATCCCCCAGCCAGAGACTGACTGAGACCCTAAGTGAACACCAATAAACCCTACTGAGGAGGGCCCTTAGAGAACGGGGACCTGGGAGAGGGGATGTAAGACTATTTTTAAAAAGTGCTTTGGGATTCCATCTCACCCAGTCAAGGTAGATACCCTTCATCAAGGAAACAAACGAGGAGCTGGAGAGATGGCTTAGCAGTTAGGCTCTTGCCTGTGAAGCCTGAGGATCCCGGTTTGAGGCTTGATTCTCCAGGACCCACGTTAGCCAGATGCGCAAGGGGCGCAAGCGTCTGGAGTTCGTTTGCAGTGCCTGGAGGCCCTGACGCGCCCATTCTCTCTCTGTCTATATCTGCCTCTCTCTTTCTCTCTCTGTCCATCGCTTTCAAAAAAATAAACAGAAAATATTAAGAAAAATAAAATAAAAAAAAGGAAACAAACAACAATGCTGAAAAGACTGCGGGGAGCAAAGAATTCCTAGTCTTTGTTGCTGGCTGGGTACAGCCGCCATGGCATCTGTATGAAGGTTCTTCAGAGAAAACTAGAAATAACTACCAAACAATCCACTCCTAGGGATATATCCAGAGTAGTCTAAGTCTGTATCCACGGAGATCAGTTATACATCTGTTTATTACTACACTATCCACCACAGCCAAGACATGGACCCAACCTCAGTGTCAATCAGGAGTGTCTAAAGAAAACATGGAACTTGTACACAGTGGAGATTTGTTTTTATTTTTAGTTTTATCAGGATAGGGTCTTGCTCTAAATCAGACTGACCTGGAATTAGTCTCAGGCTGGCCTCAAACTCACAGCAGTCCTCCTACCTCAGCCTGCCAAGTGCTAGGATTAAAGGCATATGCCACCATGCCCAGGAGAGAGAGAGAGAGAGAGAGAGAGAGAGAGAGAGAGAGAGAGAGAGAGAGAGAGAGAGAGAATGGTTGCACCAGGGCCTCTAGCCACTGCAAATGAACTCTAGATGCATGCACCACTGTGCATCTGGCTTTATATGGGTACTGGGGAATGGAACTCAGGTCATTAGGCTTTACGAGCAAGCACCTTAATGGCTGAGCCATCTCTTCAGCCCAACATAATGAAGTTTTATTCTGCTATAAGAAGTGAAATTATGACATTTGTAAAAAAAAATGGGTAGAACTGGAGAGTATGATTTCTTTAAAAATATTTTATTTATTTATTTATTTATTTGCAAGGAGAGAGAGGGAGAGAATATATGGGAGCACCAGGGCCTCTGGCCACTGCAAATGAACTCCAGATGCATGCACTACTTTGTGCATCTGCCTTTACCTGGGTACTAGGGAATCAAACCTTGCTGTTACGTATTGCAGACAAACACCTTAACTATTGAGCCATCTCTCCAGCCCAAGATCATTATTTTAAGTGAAATAAACCAGGTTCAGGAAAGCAAATATCTCATGTTTTCTCTTACATGTAGAATCTATATTTAAATTGAATGTGTATGTGTGTGTGTGTGTGTGTGTGTGTGTGTGTGTGCGTGCGTGTTTAGGACATTAAAGTAGAAAGAAGTCTATTAAAGGAGAGGAGTGTTCTAAGTGGTAGGGAACCAGAGGAAATAATGGGCTATATATGTCACAAAAGCAACATGGGGGAACTATCTGGGTGGATGAAAGGGACCAGCAAGGGCAGTAGAGGGCAGTGTACAAGAACGAGGTGTAATCACACATATGTATGAACACATCACTGTCAATCCTGTTTCTTTATATGCTAACTAAAAAAAAAAATTAGTAGTAATAATAAAAAAGACATTTTCCCAGGCAACTTAGTTTCACATTTTGTGCTCTCCATCAGATGAGAACGTTAGGGACTGACTCGTTTAGAGTTAGAGCTTAGAAGAAGGGGGGATGCCCTCTGCCCAACTCATCACAACGGTTTATGCAATGTACACTGTTGTGAGAACCCCTCAACCTACATAAGTTCCATTGGTAGCTGATTCAGAAAGCCACCTAAATTCTATTTCCAGGATACACAACTAATAGTCTCAACATGGTTCCGTACCTCAAAATACATCAAAGAAAGAAACTATGGATCACTATTCCTCCTGAATATAGATGATAAAACTCCTGCAAATCAAATTTAGGGGCACATTAAGAAGATCACATGCCATGGTCAATTTGGATTCAGTCCAGGGATGCAAAGGTGGCTCACATGCAATTCATTAAGTGGAATACAGTATCTGTGTAAGGGCAGAAACCACATGATCACCTCAAGCAATGCAAAGCACGCCTTCAACAAAATCAAATAGCCCTTCATGATAAATGGGTTGAATAAACCAGGAACAGAAGGAATATAGCGCAGTATAGTAAACCTGTGAGGCCAAGTCCTCAAAGTTATGTAGAATCTAGGGGGCCAAGGCTTCCAAGCCCCTTTCCATCCAGGGAACTTGATAATCCTTATGGCCTTCCCGGATCATGGGATCTCCTTCCTCAGTGTAACAAATTATAACTGACACGTCTACAGAGCCTTTTCAACCCTAAATATGGAGAGGACTGGAGTACAACAAAGGCAGCCAAAAGGGTGGAAGCTTTGCAATGAAAAGGGCCTCCAGTCTGGTGGATCGTCAGCTCTGCAGGTGGCAAGTGCTCTCTGCCAGGCCCTTGCATGTGGTTGCAGAGAAACATGCTGGGCTCTGTAGTCTCCTTGAGCACGCTGACACCACTCTTCCACCACACTTACCTCTGCTGCCGCCCACAGGGAAGCTCCCTTGCTTACGTGCCCTCCCCCCACACTCTCACTCCCTGGATGTGTCCCTAAGCCAGAACCTCCCAGTCTTCTCCCCTGAACTCCCCAGACCCTCATTCTGTTTCCTGCACTCCCTTTCAGCCTACATCTCTTAGATTGCTTTCTCCCCTCAGCACAGCCCACTGTCTCCTGAGACCCCCTTCGTCCTCTGTTAGTCTCTCTTCGTGCTCACTGCTTACCCCGACACAACAGCGCCATCCCCTCGCATCATGGACTCCAGCACTGACCACCCTCCACACAGGCTCTCAGTGATCTCACCTCACTTG
This sequence comes from Dipus sagitta, assembly GCA_036346955.1. Lineage (NCBI taxonomy): Eukaryota > Metazoa > Chordata > Mammalia > Rodentia > Dipodidae > Dipus > Dipus sagitta. The sequence continues at coordinate 41,327,382 of CM070784.1, forward strand.
AGTGAGGCTGAATTAAAAAGTGATGAACTAGGGCTGGAGAGATGGCTTAACAGTTAAGGCTCTTGCCTATGAAGCCTCAGGACTCAGATTCAACTCCTCAGAACCCATCTAAGCCAGACCCACAAGGTGACACATATGCACAAACTTGCATAAGCATCTGGAGTTTGGTTGCAGTAGCTAGAGGCCCTGTTGCACCAATCCCCACCCCCTCATAAAAAAAGTGATGAACTGGGCTGGAAGGATGGCTTAGCAGTTAAGGCATTTGCCTGCAAAGCCAAGGGACCCAGGTTCGATTCCCCTGGACTCACGTTAGGCAGACGCACAAGGGGGCGCATGTGTCTGGAGTTCGTTTGCAGTGGCTGGAGGCCCTGGCGCACTCATTCTCTCTCTCTCCCCCTCTTTCTCTCTCAAATAAAACAAAGTGATGAGGGGCCTGGAAGGATGGCTTAGCGGTTAAGCGCTTGCCTGTGAAGCCTAAGGACCCCAGTTCGAGGCTCAATTCCCCAGGACCCACATAAGCCAGATGCACAAGGGGGTGCATGTATCTGGAGTTCGTTTGCAGTGGCTGGAGGCCCCTGGTGTGCCCTCTCTCTCTCTCTGTCACTCTCAAATAAATAAATAAAAATAAGCAAAAAAAAAAAATCTTTAAAAAAAGCAATGAACTAATTTGAATGATGAGAGAACTTTCAAGACAGTAAAGTGTTCAGGCTATGCCATGGTTTACTAATCATGGCTCTTATGTAAGTTCACAGTGAGAGAGATGTAGCAGCGAGGAGCCAAAAGAAATGAAACCTGTGGGGTTTAGTGAGCAAAGGAGCGTGAGTGAGTTTAAAGTCGCCAGCACGAGAGTGAGGAGAAAACAGGCATAATTCTGTAAGAGTACAGTTACAAGGGAACCTTTCATTCTGTGTCATCTTGTACTTGGACAACAGGAAAGGTGTCCTGAAGACAAGACCCTATGCATGGAAGTTTCCAGCTGATGAAAACTCAGATTCTCTCCCTTCCGCTGGTCTCTGCTGCTTGCAGGCGCTTGCGCTGGCGGTGGGGGAGGGGAGGCTGTCCACGGTGGCTCTAGTTCTCTCACTGGTCCACGTGATCCTCTACCTCGCCATCTGCTCCTCCGTTGTTCACTGCGGTTCTCCCTTCACGTTTCTTGAGTTTGCGAAGAGCTCCCTTGTGAGTGGAAAATCCCCTCACCTGGCTTTTCCTGCGGCTCAAGCTGAGCCTGGCCGCTGTGGCCCCGCGGACCTGGTGCCGCTGCTGCTGGAGCCTCTTCTGCCGGCCTATGTGGGCTCTGGATCTCTCCTACTTCTCTGCTGCTGTTTTAATTTATATGTACCACACTTTTTAATAGAAGAGTGTATTTTGCTGGTTTTTTTTTTTTTTTTTTTTTTGCTTTTTCTCTCCTAGGCTGCTTTGGCCTGGTTCCAACGCCGCCATCTTAACCGGAAGTCCAGATTCACTTTCAAGAAGGGAAACGTAACTGAGAATGGTACTGCAGGGATTCCCTTATGAAAACCATCTCTAGGGAAGTGTTTTCTCAGGTTCAGCCACTATAGCATACCGAGGCCACCCCCACTGCTGTAGAAGCGTGGGGCGGGGAGCTGATGATATCTTAAGCTATAAGCAGTTCTTGGTAACATCACCCACGTGTCGCTGGCATTTCAGGCATACAAAATACGAGAATGCCAGGGTCATATGTCTTCATATCTTAGTGTATTCTCAGTGGGCAATTATCCTATCTTCTGTCAGTTGACAGCTGTTATGCCATCAGTGTCTTTAGTAAATTATCATGTGTTCGGAAATTAATTATCAACACTCATCCCACCACGACGTGTGTCTCATGTTCTAAATACAGTGACCTTAGAGAAACGCTATTGACTTCTGACTAGGAAAGATAGAAACTTTCAAATATAAGCAAGTGAAGGCTATAGATCTTACCATTCAAGATGGTTTTCTACAAATGCAGACATAGGGCTGATCTGCACCGTGTACGTATCATTTGCGGAGTACTCAAAGAGTCCATAGTAGGGGTTGAAGAGCTCCTGAGACAAGAGGAAGAAGAACTCTCGAGAAGGACCGCTGTAGTCGAGGCTGCAAAGGAAACACAGGTCATCCTGTGCCTGGAAGTAGAGGACAGTCTGTCATCGAGGGTCTAGTGAGCTCTTTAGGAGATAGGGCCTGCAGAAAGCAGAGAGAAGTCTCTGCTCTTTCAAAGCAGACTCCAAATAGAAGAACCAATTTATAGTAGGAAATGAACCTCTAGTAGTTGGTTTGGAGGTATTTCTTAACCAGATGTGTATGAATGAACTTTTATTATAATGGTCCTTAACCATTTTTTCCAATCATTACATAACACAATATGAAGCACACAGTTGGCTGTACAGATAAGGCTTTTGGTGTAGGAGACATAAAAGTTTTTCCTACAGCAGTGGTGTGTGTGTGTGTGTGTGTGTGTGTGTGTGTGTCTGTGTGTGTCTGTATGCATGCACTCATGTGCACGTACTTGTGTGTTTGGGGAAGGGCAGTGAGTGGAAAGCTTACAAGTCCATTCAGATATACTGTCCACGTATTTGTCCTCCACGCTGAGTTCAAAAACCCACGGAAGCACAGAAGTTTGGTACGTAATTGTGTTATTTGCACTTTGGAAGGAAGATCATTTTGTTTTGTTTTGTTTTGTTTTGTTCGAGGTAGGGTTTCACTCTAGCCCAGGCTGACCTGGAATTCACTATGGAGTCTCAGGGTGGCCTCGAACTCACGGCGATCCTCCTACCTCTGCCTCCCGAGTGCTGGGATTAAAGGCGTGCGCCACCACGCCCGGCTTAGGAAGATCATTTTGATTGGATGCTCAGGAATGTTGACAACCTACACTGTAAAGACCCAGTGGCCGGAGACTACATTTTCATCATGTACTCGGACCACGTGACTCAGTCTGTAGGACACACCAATAACCTTTGTTTTTTTTTTTAGGAACATGAAGTCTAAGGCTTGGAGAGAGAGACTTCTTCAGAGGACATGCTCAGAGTCGTCTTGGACTCTTGGGCTTATAGTCAGCCTGCTCTTTCCTGAGGAAAGAAAAGTCACCCCTGTTTCTAAGGTTGTGTTCTGCCCACACAAAAGTGTCTGAACAAAACTCTGAGTGCCTCACCCCTCTTCTCCAACAAACGTGATGTACAGCTTGTTTCTCTGGAGCTCCTTCCGGGAATAGGCCATCACCTGATTGAAGGTTCCCTCCAACAAGTGGTCCCGGCGTATGATTAGCCTGAGAATGAGAAGCAGCAGTAAGCGGAGGTTCTGGAGTTGGGGTCAGCACACTGTTGTTCATGAGTTGTGGCCTCATTTCCCAGCTTCTCCAATGAGGGAGAAGAGGGCAAGATGCAGACTCCACAAGCTCAGTGGTGGGTTTTACTCATTTCAAAATAGTGGACCACATGGGACGCAGATATGCATGTGGCTGGACACATCTAATTTTTTTCAGGTTGTTTCTGATCAACATGTAGGCTGTGTCCCGGGTCAGGAGGTTCCTTAGGTTAGTTTGAACTTGGGTTTTCAAAGAAGAAAATAATGAATCCAGCAGGAAAACAAAAAACAAAACAAACTCTTTATTTGGACTTCAACTGCAAAATTAAACAGATTCCATGAATTTAAGGCATGAAGTAAAAAATTCCCCAAGTAAAGAGAAATAAAAGGTTTCTCATTCAGTTCAAGATTCTTGAAAAGGTTGACAATTATGTACTACTACTGTTCTTTCTCCTTCTCTTTTCCTTTTTTATTCTCTTTTTTCCCCCCTCCCTTCCTTCCAATTTCTTAAGTATCATTCTTCTCTTCCAACTCCCAAACTTTCTTGTTCCTCCCTTTCCGACCATAACTGTCACCATACCAGGGTATCCTATTATTTAAAAACACATTACAAAGATTTGAAAAATGATTAAAAATGTCTATACCCTGAACTTATTGGCAAACACTCACTTGATTTTCCCTGGACCCTGACCAAATCCTTTGGCTTCTAATTTTCGGTAGAAATTGCGGAGCTTCGCTTCAAAGTCTCTCCGGTATGGTGAAGGCGCTCTTGCACTGGCTCTCTGTAAACCTGCAGGAGAAGAACACGGGCTCATGGTCGTCACTGTTTATCCCAGAGCGAATAGGCAGAGTGACAGTAGAGCAGGTGCCTACCAGACGCATGTCCCCAGGCCTTATAACCTTCTTCTATAAGTATTTCCCTTTATTTCTATTATGCCCTCAGTTACTGTTAAATCTTTTTTAACCCTAAGCATCTATATTTTTATTTAGTTGAGAGAAAAATAGCACACACACACACACACACACACACAGAGAGAGAGAGAGAGAGAGAGAGAGTGAGAGAGAAATGAGAATGAATATGACTGAGAATGAGTATATGCCAGGACTTCTTGCTGCTGCAAATGAACCTCAGATTAATGCATATCGCTTTGTGTAAGTACTGAGGAATTGTACCCAGGCTGGCAAGCTTTATAGTTAAGTGTCTTTAACCACTAAGCCATCTCCTCAGTTACTTTTACATTAAGATACTAAGAAGAAAACTGAATTTTGATGGGAATGTTTATGTCTTCCATCCCAAATGTTTCAGGCTGTGTTTCTTTTTCTTTCTTTCTTTTTTTTTTTTTAGTGGGTGTGAGCACGTGTGCTTCCGTGTGTAGGTGAGAAAAGCACTGAGAGTGGCATCCAGCATTTTTTTTTAGAAAGGATCTCTTTCTGGCCTTGTACTTATCAAGTATTGTAGACTTATAAAGTGCTTTACCATAAACTTCTGTGATTCTGTATCATTGTAACTCTCAGATAAATGTCTTAGAGGCCTAACACCAAAGTGCCTGCATTACCTAATCCCTAACCCCATAGTCAAAGCAAGAGAATAAAAACAAATTTAACCTTTGGTTAAATGCATTGGATGATATATCTTTATTAAGAAAGATGATGGTTATCATAAAATGAGTCCAAATGATTCTCAATTAGCAAATAATTATAATCTTATGTTTTCTGAAATATAGGATTGCTTCCATGTAATGATACTAAAATCCTATTCTATGTCTAGTGACTGTGAAGCAAAGTGTGGATTATTCGACTAGGTGTCCCTATAGCAGCATGGAAGATTGCCAAGATCAACAGCTCCCCCACATGGCATATCTGCTCCCCAAAAGTAGGAGTCCCTGTGCACCCTGGAAATGTTTGTCCTGATGGCTCTCGCAGGGCCCTGGCTTTCGTTTTCCCAGGCTATGGAATCTCATTGGTGTCATTTGTCTCTTGGGCTTTTTCCTTAACAATATTATTGGTGCTTATGACAAGGCTATAAAGTATAAACAGATTTTATCAACTAGCAAAACTACTTAAAGAGAGAGTTCTGAATGACACAACTTGGAGGAGCCAAACTAAAAGACGTCCTAGTGTGTGAGAACTATGGCAACAACCGAGACAGAAGTTCCTTCTATGCTGGGCGCGGTGGCGCACGCCTTTAATCCCAGTATTCGGGCAGCAGAGGTAGGAGGATTGTCGTGAGTATGAGGCCACCCTGAGACTACATAGTGAATTCCAGGTCAGCCTGGGCCAGAGTGAGACCCTACCTCAAAAAACCAAAATGAAAAAAGAAAAGAAAAGAAAAGAAAAAAAGATCCTTCTGAGATAACAAATATTGTTAACGTCTCTGTCTCGTTCAAATTTCTCTACTAATTTCAAAGGACAAAGATGGGTCCTATTTCTAGAGGTCATGTGGTAAGAAGTTTCCAGATATTTCAAACTGCTTTCACTTCTAAAGTTACAAAAAGAAATCTGGGTGACACGGAAACCTACAACAATGCGGTAATGCGAGCCAAATGTAAAGGGAGGAAGTACATGGATTCAGTTTTGGACCATGGATTTACCTAAGTTAATTGATCACTTCAGGAAATATCTTTTCTTTTTTTTAAGCCAAACACTTCAACATACAGTCCTTTATTTGGAATAGAAAATACTTAAAAAGAATTTTTATGTCATGAGTAAATAGGTTTTATATGTAGGGAGGACAATTTCACATGGCTTAGGAAATTCTTTGGAATCTTCGGGGAGAATTAAGAATGCTTCTCACTAAATGTGTTACTGGAATGAGTATCCATAGCCTTCAGAGCCACACGGCAAAGGTTTCAGCAAGGGCACGTCCATCTGAACCGTTTGGAGAAGGTCCTTGGAATGTAACCGCTTAAAGCACGGGCCTGGCTCTGGACACGGCCGGGTGGGATATATTCAGCTGTGTAGGCCACACAGCTTCCTAATGCTGCTCACCTTTGTTACTTTAAGTATGAAAACTGCCACAGAAAATACATAAATGTATAGGCATGTCCAGGTTGTGACAAAATATTATTTATGTGTACTGAGATTTGATTGTCTTTTATTATTATATTTTTATTTATTTGAGAGAAAGATAGAGACAGAGAAAGAAGCAGGGAGGAGGGAGGATGGGTATTACAGGGTCTCCAGGCACTACAAAGGAACCCCAGATGCATGTACCACCTTGTGCATATGGCTTTATGTGGGTACTGAGGAATTGAACCCATGTCCTTACATTTTGCAGGCAAGCGCCTTAACTGCTGAGCCATCTATCTTGCCAGCCCCTGAAAATCGATTTTCTCATCACATGATGTTTAATAGTTTTTATTAGCTGGGAATGATGGTACAGTACTGTAATCCTAGTATGTAGGTAGCTGGGGCATAATAATTGTGAAATCTAGGCAGTCTAGGTCTGGATTGTGTAAAGCCTGGGAGTATATAGTGAGGCTCTATCTCACAAAGGGCGATCTTCAGAAAATGTATTATAAACCACTTAATAACATAAACAAATGTGATTCTAGCCTGGAGATGTTGCATAAAAAGCCAGTAGTTTGTCCATACTTGACTTAGAGTACACTTCCGATCAGGAAGTGCGGAGTGGTAGGTTACCCTTCATCCCCTCCGCTGGTTCAAACACCCATGACAGCTTACGGACAGCGCCAGGCCAGATCCCCGTTACCTGGGGAGTTCTGGGGTGAGGAGCATGGTGAGCAGCGGGGAGAGAAGCTGTACCCAGGGTGGAAGGCAGCTTGCAGGGGAACGTAGGACATGATCTCTTCTTCGAAGAGACTGCAAAGTTTAAACAGAGAGAGACATTAGTTTTCTGTCTGCTGAGAAAAGTAATCACAAGTAAATTGGCTAACAGTAGTAGAGTTGCCATCAACCAAAAAGGGATTCGATTTAGGTATATTTTAAAAAGGTAGGAGCACCTCACCTGCAAACGCTGTGATTTTTAAGACCTTAATTAAGTCTACAGCAAATACTCTACCAAAAACTATATGTAGCTTTAAATTAAAAAAAAAAACAGTTTATTTTTATTTATTTATTTGACAGAGAGAAAGAGGGAGATGGAGACGGAGAGGGAGAGGAGAGAGAGAGAGAGAGAGAAAATGGGTGACCCAGGGCCTCTAGCCACTGCAAATGAACTCCAGACCCATGCACCACCTTGTGCATTGTGCTAATGTGGGTCCTGGGGAATTGAACCTGGGTTCTTTGGCTTTGCAGGCAACTACCTTTACCGCTGTGCCAGCCCTCCAGCCCCCTATATGTAGCTTTTGATGCCCTAGTTGTAAATTTAAGGGTAATGATGAACAGCAGGATCAGGGTGCCCTACTTAAGTTTCAGCAACCAGAATCTTCTAGAACAAATGGCTAGTGTTTCAGCCCCATCCCTTTCCAGGCACAGTATACCCACCATGTTCCAGTGTAGCTTTTCTAGAACATCTCAGGTGTAACCCTCACCTCAGCAAAATGACCAGATCTGCATCACAGGACAACTTCTCGAGCCCATGACTGCCCTCTGTCCGAATGTAATGGATTTTCTCCCTAGAGTAAGGTGGAAAGACAATGAGAATTAAAGAAACCAATGCAGAAGCTAAGTAGTAAATCTTCTTTTTAGCCCTTCTGTTTTTTTTTTTTTTTTTTTTTTTTTTTTTTTTTTGAGGTAGATTTTCACTCTAGCTCAGGCTGACCTGGAATTCACCATGTAGTCTCAGGGTGTCCTCGAACTCACAGTGCTCCTCCTACCTCTGCCACCATGCCAGCTTCTTTTTAGCCCTTCTTACAATATGGCTGGACAGCATTCTGCAATGTCTGGTGCATTTCGGGATTCTCAGATCATCCCAAGGTTTCACAAGTGCTCTACAGGGGGTGGCTTCTTCTGAGACGTACACAGATACGGAGCCCGGACAGTGGAGCGAAGCTAGGGCCGCCTCAGAGAGCAAAGACCCGAGTTGACCTGGACCAAGGGCAGATGTGGAAGGACTGTTCTTGGCTCGTGGTGCAACGGAGGCCATGGAAGGACGTTGAGTAGGATGGCTCTTGGTAAATCTTGTGTTTGAATCAAATTTTATAATGCCACACTGGGCACAGAGGGACCCAACAGACAAGGTCTCTCAGATCAGTGAAAGCGCAGGCCTCAGCTTGTCTCCGTTTAGTTGTAGTTTACCTATTAGGACCTTTGCCGCAACCCCGGGCTCCGGCCTGGAAAATGACTGCAAGCAGGTCTACAACTAAGTAATGCTTACTTCGACCAAATCAGCTGTGCAAGTTGCTTGTCAGATATTATTCAGATAGCGCCAATCCCACCTTCAATAATATTCCACCTATATGTGCTTCAAAGGAGCTAAGTTTTTGCCTTTGCCAGAAGAAATCTAGGAAAACCTTAGGGACCTGATTTGAAAAATATTCAACTTTCTTCTCTTATTTTTATATTTTGACACAGGTTGAGATTTGTGTGTGAACTATAAGAATACAAAGAGCTCTCACGTCTCCCTTAGCTTCCCCAGGGATGCTACGGGGAAGGCTGCAAACACAACGTTGTCTGAGTGTGAATCCAAATATTCACCACAACATGGGTTTTCAGGCAAAAATATAATCAACTTGACATTTTAGCATGGGTATTTTAAAAATATTTTAGATATTTTATTTATGTATACATTTGAAAGAGAGAGGAAAAATGGGTGCACCAGGGCCTCTAGCCACTGTAAACAAACTCCAGACACATGCGCCACCTTGTGCATCTGACTTTATATGGGTCCTGGGGAATCAAACCTGGGTCCTTAGGCTTTGCAGGCAAGCACCTTAACAGTTACGCCATTTCTCCAGCCCTAGCATGGGTATTTTTAAGGGATATGGAGTGTTTTTTGGACTTTACAAAGATATGTAAAACGTGACTTTACAGAGCACAGCCTTGGGATCCAACCTCAGAAAACACTTTTTAAGTAAAATCTGGAGGATGTTCCTAGTGGCTTCTCTGACTGGGGATGGAAGATGGAACACATCTGTCTAAATTATTTTGCAGGGGGTGATGCCAGCCCGACCATGGGTGGACACAAGACCAGGCTTCCTTTCTGCCCACTTCTCCCTGTACCTGTGTCCTCAATTCCATGTCAAGCTTTGTCCTCCAAGCCCAGATTCTACCTCAAAGCCTTCCTGTTTGGAAGACATTTTTGGACCTGCTTCTCTGATTTACCAGTTTCAGTTACTTGCATGGCTCTCACATTTTGTGCCCCATAACCTAGGTACGCCCCCTCACTTCTGTGTGCAGAAACAGGACAATACTCTGGGGGTCATCTTTATTTTCAGGGTCCCTTGTGCAAAAGAGGCCCAGGGAGGACCAACTCCACCGCGGCAGCGCCGTGCTGTTCCCAGGCACAGGGAGTGGCCGCAGTGCGGGAGTTCCATCACTGTGCTACACGTGTGGACCTCATCCACAGGCCATGGTGTTCAGTGCGGCTCCCTGAGCGTGCTGGTGGCTATTTCCCATACATTATATCCTCTGGCACGTGTCTGAACATCTCACCCAGGCGCAGGAGTGCGGGAGACCTTCAAACGTCTCTAGGACTCCCTACGGAAGGCTCGGACTGCAGGGAGAGAATGCCACTGTCTCCACCATGTGGCCTTTGCGCATCAGGAACCCTCAATCACATACTCTCCTTAGGCCAGCAGAGCCAGCGGCCTCTTTGAACATCTGCCTTTGTGGCCTCCGAACTCAATATTTAAAATGAAATCCTTGCCACTCTTTCTCTATCCAAGCCAGTTCCTCTTCTTTTCTTTCCCATCTCAGCAAATAATGCCGGCAACTGCTCACCCTGCAGAAGCCCTGTCTCTGAAGGTCATTCTTCTCTGGTACTAAGGATCAAACATGCTAGGAAGTGTTGTTCTGCCATGGGGCTAACCTCGCCCCCGGCTGTGATCCTTCACTTTTCTTTACTCACCATACCGCCCACTTGCTCAATCTGCCATCAATTCCTGCTGTCTCTGCATCGGTGTTATCACACCATGGTGCTCTTCATCCATGTTTTATGATTGTCCACTCTCACATCAACTGAAATAATAGTTTCCTACATAGCCCTCTGCGACACTATATGTCCCTCCTTCACCTTGTTCTCCAATTTGTCATTAAAGCCCTAATGCAACTATATTCCTTTCCTGCTGAAAACTCTTCACTCTTGTGAACTGACTGATACTTCAAATAATAATGATCCCAACTCCTTCCCATTGCTGACAGCACCTCTCTTTCCAACTTCATGGTCCTGCCATGGCTTCCAACCTACTCACGCACACAGACTTTTAATTGATTCTTCTTTTTTTTCAACTTGGCAATCCAGTAAGTTTATCGGGGCTGCTACTAGGAGTATGGGTGAAGGGCCACTTATGTTTCTTCATTCTTCACTTACAGTAATGATATCCTGCCCCAGGGCTTTTGCACACATTCTCCCCACTTCTCACCTTGCACCCAATGAGCACCTACTCTTCACTCAAGTTATCACCTATGTGAAAAGCATCTCTGTATTCTGCTTAGTGTGTTTGCCTTTTCAGCAGGAGTACACTGCCTGATGTCAGTGGGTTCTCAACATGCCTTTCTTGGCACTTAACATATTAGCCTCTATTTGGCTTAAGAGAATTTCAGAACTCAACTCATCTGTCTCGTTCAGTGGACTGCAGAGTCCCTGAAAGAAGAAAACTGCATATGTTGTGTTTGCTATGATCTACACAACCTCAGCTCAGGACAGTTGCATAATAAAAGCAGCAATTGTAGGGAATATGGGGTGAATCACGCCTGTCACCACATGCTTAAAGATAAGCAAGCCATTAGCCTCCTAGGCATCCTAGCTCCATTTCCCCTCCACTGTGGCTTCTTTATGATTTACTGCTGCATGATGAACAGTTTTGTGGGAACTCACTATCTATCCCCTAACCTAGCAAATGGCTTTGTGGACCCCAGACTGAATCCTCAGCTCCCACAGATTAAAACAGGGGCATGTTTCCACTTAAGGACCAATCTTTATAACTTTATATAATGCACACAGTTGCCCTCACATGGCATTCAGGGGACAGGGAGAGACAGTGTGACAGGGAGCAGGGCCCAGCTTCCTAGTTCTCTTGAGCTCGACCATCTGAAGAGCAAATTCTTTCTTCTCTGTTTTTGAATTCCATCATCACAGTTCAGTTCTGACAAATTCATGGTGAACCTTGTGTTTCTGATGTGTTTTGTATGTTTTCTACGTGGATCCATAGTTTTGTTACGATCCATTTATTCCTTGAAGTTATATACAAACATTTATATACCAGAGAAGAGGCTAAAATAGGATTCATCAGATTCTCAAAGGTGTTACCTTAAGAATGTCATTAATTTCTACTCTAGACAATGTCTAAGGTGTGTCCAGTTTCAACATGCCTTGATTTTAAGTCCTCCACCTCTGTAAACCATAATTGTACAGTTCCACACTTTGAGAAACTATTAAAAATTCTTGGAGTTTGTTATACTGTGATACTACACAACAGGCTAAAAACACCAGGGGCCTTTGGAACTAATTCTTCATTTTTTTACCTTGCTTTTTAAGTTTTCTAAAGAGTAAAATGGGTCTGTAATATCTTTAGTGAGTTTAAATTTCACCCAAAAGTAAACAGTACTTTCATTACTTTATGGTAAAATTAGCAATAAAGAGTATTCAAGAGTAGCAATGTGTTAGAGCCTTTTTAAGTAGTGCAGTTCCATGGAAATTTCTTGAAAATTCTTTATATCATTACACATTGCAAGTCAAGGGCATTAACTGAATAAATGGTGCACATGCAGGAGTATAATGTTCTCCTGTGTGATCATGGAATGAAATCCAGGTAGGAAATTCTTAAGAGTTGGACATAAGTTAAAATGACAACTATTTATTCAAAAATTCTCATGCTCATGCTAAAAGTCTTTCATGTACTCTAAAAGTAGCTTAAATTCCTTGTGTTTATCTTTAAACATAAGACCAGATATTGAAAGGGCAGAGTAGGTATAAAAAAAGACAGAGGTCCTGCTCCATAGACTTGACAATGCGTAGATAGACAGACAGACCCAAATAAAATGTCAGAGTACACTGAGTATCAGAAGACGTAGATAGCAAAAAGAAGGCTATGGACTTCCTTGGAACCCTAATCTCAGGGGACATTTCCTTAGCACTTCAGGTGACCACACCAACTGCCTATGAAGCACGGATGCTATTCCAGAGGATGGAAAAGTGGTGGACGTGAAGACCATTTTTACAGGCGTGCATCAGGAGCAGAAGTGTTTCCTTGACATCTCCTGTATGAATCTAAGTTTGGGTCAATTGCTGATGATGAGAAACTTGTGATTTGGAATACACATTTAAACAATACTTCAAACCAAGTGATTCAGTTGATGCTCACACTGCTGACGTGAAATTCCTATCCTTTCAATCCATACAGTGAGGCCATTCTTGCCTTAAGATCAGCTGACAAGCCTTATGTGATCTGAGGAATCTGAAACCGCATTCCTTTGAACCACATAGGGATGAAGCAATCCACATTCAGTGGTCACCTCACAATGAGACTATTTTGGCTTTCCATGGCACTGATCACAGACTGAATGTCTGGGATTCAAGTAAAATTGGGCAGCAGAAATCCCCAGAAAATGCAGATGTTGGCCCACCAGAGTTGTTTATTCATGGTAGTCATATTGCAGAGATATTTGACTTCTCTGGAATCCTACTGAACCTTGGGTGATTTGTTCTATATCAGAAGACAATGCCTTACCAAAGTGTCCGATGGCAGAGAGCACTTATGTGTGGATGGAGGACAAGGGTGGATTGAGGTGGACAGCAGAGAGGATTGTAATTTTAATGGGCACAAAGTAAAATCCAGGAGAAAGAGGTGTTAATGACAGCCATCTGTAGGAGTAGGCAAGACTTTGGATGACAAAGAGGCTTTTTGAAAATGGTTCATGATTTGGTGAGGGATTTGTACCAGTCTTTCAGGATTGTCCTAAAGATCATCACACGGGAGGGAAGAATTACTATCCATCTTCGACAGAATTCTCATTTGCCTTGCTGAATCCTTTACACATTAAAATGTCTCAACACTGCTCACACTGTGGCCCCATGTCAGTGCGAGGCGATGAAGAGCAAATATCAGCCCGGCGTCCCTCCATCAGCGGCCCTTGGAGCTGCAGGCAGAATTTGGATTCCAGTGGAGCGCGCCCTGACCCCCACATATCTAGCTTTTGAATGAATGTTAAATTGAAGGAGAGAAATACTTGAATTTCTTGGTCAGAAAGCAAAATTTAAGTTTGGAGGATATTTTCTCTTTTTATAATGCTATGCGGCTATTCTTCCCAAATTCAACAATTCACATTTTCAGAGATAATAATTGACAAATGACCCCTGTGGACAGAAGGATTTAAGTAATTAGAATTTATATGATGCTCTGTGTTTGTTTGCTTGTTTTTCTTTTTTTTTTCTTTTTTCTTTTTTTGAGGTAAGGTCTCCTTCTGGCCCAGGCTGGAATTCACTATGGAGTCTCAGGGTGGCCTCGAACACATGGCGATCCTCCTACCTCTACCTCCCAAGTGCTGGGATTAAAGGCGTGCGCCACCACGCTCAACCTTGCTTATTTTTAAATACTGACATCTAATAACTGTTTTGCCATTAAACACTAATATTCCACAACTAAAAAATATTTATGGTGCTGTACATAAATAGTTTTAATGAAACCTATCTTGTTCCATTTTTTCCTCCGAGCCTATGGAAACCATTTCAGCATTATACAGTAATACACTACACAACATGACAATATAACCGTCTCTTTTGATAACTTTTCTTGCTCTCCACAGTGGTATTTTCTAACCTGGAAGAGAGCTGAAAAGCCCAGAGTTCCAGGAGTGAGGTGTGAGCCCTACCTGAGTGTGTGGTTTCTTGCCAAGCTTGGCTGACGTTCTTGCAGCATTTCAAAAATGTTTGGCTGGCGAAGAAATGCTACAATCTTGTCATTGTATGCTGAAACAGACAGACAGAACCGTGGTTGAGGTAGATGCTTCTAAAATGACCACTTGATACTAAGAACAACGCAGAAATTGGAAACACTCATCAAAACATGTAGCCTTTGCATCTTTTAATACAACATAATCTAGCATTCCTATTTTAAAATGATCAAATGAAAAGTGAACCAGGTCTAAATTAATTGTGTGTAACATAATATGTTGAATTTTGCTGGAGGTTACTTCATCTGTGAGTGGACAGGTGGAGGGGATTAGAACAGTTCTCCCATAAGAGGAGTTACCTCCCCTGCTTAACTTTCTTATTAACCAAGCAAACTTTTACTGAAGTTTACATGTGGTACAGAAATACATTTCAACTGATTAAAGCTCAACACTAGTGAAGAGAGAAATTATGTCACCAAAATTTTCCCTCCTCTATAATACTTAGATTGGTATTCAAGTGACAGTTTTTATATTTCTAGGCTTTGGTCTGCAAAAATTTGTACAATTTTTAAAAAATATTTTATTTTTATTTATTTATTTGAGAGAGGGAAAGAGGGAGAGAGAGAGAGAATGGGTGTGTCAGGGCTTCCAGACGCTGCAAATGAACTCCAGATGCATGCGCCACCTTGTGCACCTGGTTTACATGGGTCCTGGAGAATCAAACCTAGGTCCTTTGGCTTTGCAGGCAAACGCCTTAACTGCGAAGCCATCCCTCCAGCCCTGTAGAAATTTTTAACATTAGAATACATAACTATATTGGGGGAAATTGGATCTTAAGCATGCTGTTGCTCGAATGTTCTATTGAGGAAGCTTTCGACTGATTCTGTGCAGCACAGACTGAATGCGTTCACTTGCTCTGTTGCAGTGAGCAATGCTGATGGTGGATTTTGTTGTTGAACAAAGCCTAGCAGATTGTAATGACATTTTTTGGCTTGATCTTTGAATTTTTTTCCTCCTAACTGTTCTTAAAGGTCTCTGTGAAAAAGTTATTATTGAACAAAGATTCTCTGTGAGTTCAAAGAATTCCTGTTCTACCCATAGACATATGTAAGAAGCAACTGAGGTTGAAATGACTAAAATTTTTCCCCAAACATGCATAAGAGAGGTGTAAACTAAATCTCATGCAGCTGGGCCTGGTGGCATAGACCTGTAATCCTAGCTACTCAGAGGGCTGCGGAAGAAAGATCAAGGACTACCTAGACTACAGAGTGAGTCCAAAGCTTTGTCTAAAGATAATAAACACACACACACACACACACACACACACACACACACACACCTGGGGATGTAGGTCAATGGAAGGGCATTTGCCTAGCAAGTACTAGGTTCCATCTTCAGTTTACAAGAACAAAAAAAAGGGAGAAACAAAAATAATGTAGAACCCTGGGTACAACATGAAGAAAATCAGTCATCTCATTCAGGCCATATTCTCAGGATTTAACTGGCAAATCACTGAATGAAATAAAGAAGAAACATGAGGATATGGAGGGGAGTGGGGAGAAAAGCAAGGAAGAAGAAAGGATAGAGTGGTGAGGAAAGGAAGTGGGAAGGGTCGAGGGAAGGATGTGAACAAAGGGACGAGGCAGGTCGTTACGTATCATAAGAGAGGAGAATGAAAGTCCAAGCCTTTGGCTATGACAGGATTGCTGATAAGGAAGCCAAGGCTAAGTGTTGGGTAGCCAGGGTAAAGGCACGATACGTACCCAGTGGCAATGACTCGTGTTGATGTTGGCTTCGAATAGCAGCTACTAGGCTGTGTCCCGGCCTCGCCAGTAAAGATGCTCCTCTGTTTCTAGAGACTTCTGAGGCCTATTTTCAAGTTAAAGTATAAGATTAGATAATCTGTCATCAATTTTAGATGCTCTTTTTTAACATCAGTTTTTCTATGTGAGTGCTAAAAGGTCTTGGCCTCACCTGGATTAAAAACACAATGGACCTACAATCCTCAAGGTGATGAAAAATGAGTAAGTTTCAAAAAGTAGGTTGGTGGAATGCTTGATGTGTTACATTACGCTTTTTTTAAAAAGTGACCTGCCAAATGTCATGGATTTAATGACATTAGTGCATTGAACAGAAACATAGAGTGGAATCATAAACATTACAGGTAAAGTAGGTTTATGGTCGTCCTTTCTGAACGCTAGTAGTGGGCCTCAGTAGTGACTGCGACTACTCTTCACACGCCACTGAGCATGCTCAGAAGGTATCCCTTCTTTAGTGTCTCTTGTTCGATTCAGTGTGCCCGTTTCTCTGCGCATCATGTCTTGGACCCTCACAGAGTTCTAAAGGTAAGCATTATTAAATACAATTCACAAACAGAAAAATATGAAGTTCTAAGAAAAGTAACTTTACCCCAAATTTTCAAATCTAGGAAAGAGAAGCAGGATTCCAGCTAATATTGGACTGTAACATGCTTATTTATATTTACCATGCTACTAGCCCGCATCTAGTATTTTCCTCGTTGTTAGAAATTGTGACAAAACCTCATGGGATAAGAGGCTTTTTTAGCCTAAAATTTGTATTTGTGATGACTAAAAGATACACGTCATTAAAAAAAAAAAAAACCTCTAAGTTCTGTGCACATAATTTGTTCTGTCATAGTTCTATATACTTTGTTCCTTAAGACTTTGCACCGTAGCATAGGTGGTATATGCCTGTAATCCCAGCAAGGAAGAAGATGGAAGAAGAGGAGGAGGAAGAGATGGCTGGGAGGGAAGAAGAGAAATGAGGAAGAGGGAGAGAGAGAATGTGGGTGCTGAACTTACCCAATTTTCTCTTTTTACCTGTCCAGGATTCTAGGCCATGGATGATGCCACATTCAGGCAAGGTCTCCCCCCCGACACCCCTCTGGTTAATCCTCTCTGGAGATGCCCTCACAGACATGCTCTCATTCAGAGAGGGTCTTCCTCCTCTGCTTAACTCTTTTTGGAGAAGCCCTCACACATGTACCCAAAGGTGTGCCTCACACATGCTCTGGGTGTTTCTTAATCCAGTTAAGTGGACGATAAAAAAAAAACAAATCAGCCATTGCACTTAGCTCTGTATTTTCGGTTTGGCTTCAAAAGGAGAGCACAGACTTCTCCAGGGCAGGGTTGTCTGACTTCCCTGTGTGCCACAGTACCCTTCGTGCGTTAAATGTTTGCTGGGAAGCCCATGTCACAGCAAGCCCAGTCACCATTTCCTGCTGCACCCCTCTTCTGTTCCCATCCCAGAGGCCCTCCTGTCTCCGCGCTCCCTAAGCTGCAAGCTCTTACTGGAGGAACCAAGTACTGGTTTTCTTCAAGGTTGGGGCTCGTTTGACGCCTTTGTGTCACTTATCCTCCCAGATTCTCTCTGTTGCTTTTCTCGATTTCTCCTGTGTCAGCTCAGTTAGTAGAGGAGAGGGGGTGTACAGGACACAGGAGGGCTGAAAATGTGATGAGCAGAATCCACTGCAGGTGGATGAATTGGGAAGTAAACAGATGGCTGGCCCACGTTACTGCCCCTTCCTTACCATGTGTTACACCATGGCTAATTCTTGGCCGTGGCACCTGTTGCTTTGCCATTGATGCTGATATTAAATGAACTACATTCAAGCTACTCAAACACTTCAGTCAATTGTTTTACAACAGGCAATGCAAGTGCAACCCACTGTGCCTGTCTTCTTCTTTCAGACAGAACACTTTCATAATATTTATATTTTTGGAGGATTTCCTAAGAGAGATGGATATGTTTAGGTAGTTTTTACATCATATAATTGATGTTATTGTTTTCTTGACACTAAATCTGTTTGCAATGCTCAGCTTTTTTGTTTGTTTGTTTGTTTGTTTGTTTTTTGTTTTTTTGAAGTAGGGTCTCACTCTGGCCCATGCTGACCTGGAATTCACTATGTATTCTCAAGGTGGCCTCGAACTCATGGTGATCCTCCTACCTCTGCCTCCCGAGTGCTGGGATTAAAGGCGTGCATCACCACGCCCGGCTCTGCAATGCTCAGTTTTTTAAATGTAGTTCTACTGTAGTAATAGTGAACTTACCTCAATAGCATTAATTTGGACATTAAAAATAAGTTAAAATGACGTATTTCAAATACAGGCTTTTGATTTTATTCTCTAGAATCCTAACCTAGTACAACCTGTATTAGTCTTGAAGTGCTATCCAATGCCGCTAGGGAAGAACGCTATGTGCTTTGAGTTGGTCAAGCTTTAGCCTGTGAACTTGGCTGAATCTGGAAGGTCCCAGTATCACTTTCCTTTAGTGAAGTTTAGTGTTTCCTGGTGGCTAGCTTTTAGTAGTGGTGATCAGAGCAATAGGAAACACAGAAGGAAGGTAGCTTGAGACAGATTTGAGGGGTTACACGGACACCCCACAGTGGACACTCTTTCTTCCAAGGCACAGAATGCATTTGCCTTCATCGTTGACGCGGGGGGGGGGGTGTGTGGGAGTGGACAGCTGAGATGCCGGCGACTGAGAACTGTTCTGGCCTCGCAGGAGAACAGAGACTGTGAGCAGCGGGGCCGGGTGGGGGCCATTACCTCTCCAGCACTGTAACTGCGGAGCCTCTGCAGGTGCTGCCGGTGCGTCAGGTGGCTGGGGAGGCGACCATTCTGAAGAGGGATGCGGGGGTCAATGAAAGTGGTCGCCCGGCTGTTGTGGTCTACAAAGAAAGACTGAGAAAGACAAGCAAGAGAAGCGCCCCGTGAGGAAGGGAGCTGGCACTGACAGGGACTCCACGGCCTCAGTCACCGCGCTCATTTCGGCCCTCTCTGCTCCGCACCCCTTACGTCTACTCTGCACTCATCCAGCTAGATGTGATCGGGACACTGGGCATCTGCGTCCTCAGTAGTTGAATGAAGAATGAACCCTAAGTGACCCCAGACATCACAGACGAGGGAGATGGCAAACAAAATGTGGTGGGGATTTTTCTCTCAGACTTTATTTTTCTATGCCTATATCTACGTGGTCTCTCCATACCAGCACCTACAATTCTGTATAAGAAATCTTCATATTGTGATGATTAATCTCAGTTGTCAACTTGACAGGATTTAGAATCACCACGGAAACAGATCTCTGGGCAAGCCTGTGAGGGATTTTCTAGACCAGGTTAATTGAAGTGGGAAGACTCGCCCTCAGTGTGGGTGATGTCATTCCGTGGGCTGGAGGTGCGGGTTTGTGTAAAAGCATTCATCTCTCTTTGCTTCCTGGTGCCAGATGCAACGCGGCCAATGGCTTCACGTTCCTGCTACCATGTAGTGTGGGCTGCCGTGATGGAGTGTGACCTTGGACTATAATCCCAAATAAACCTTCCCTCTTCAAATTGCTTTTGTCAGGTGTTTTGTTGCAGCACACATGATTCCATGAGCATTTCTGTGAGTTATCAAAATATTTCTAGCATAGAGCTTAATGAGATTAAGTTCGTGGGCTGTATTCTAATGGATTTCACTACACTTTTTTGCTAGATGCTTGATTTGTTGTTGTTGTTTTAAACCCATTTCAATTAATATTCTAATATTTTATAAATTTTTTTCTTTAAATTTAAAGTTATCTCTAGTGACAGAGAGGGTTAAACTTTTTAAATAAAATCAAAATATGATGCTTGATGAAGACATATTAGGCTTATAGGACCTAAAGCAGTGCCAGTTTTAGACGTTTATAGATATCATCTGACAAAAGCAAAGAGATGTTACAAAAATTTTGTAATTATTCTTTAGAGATATAATTTCAGGTACTAAATATCACGGTAAAGAACAAGTCATGCAGATGCCTTTATTATGGAAGTCACAAATGCCCTCAAGGACAAAGGTCAACCAAAAAAGAATAAAAATTTGTGGCTTATAATAAAATTTCCCAAAATAGCATCTCACACAGATTTAAAAAAGGGCTGAGTATTGAAGAGCTCAGATGATGTGTCCTGAAAGACTCAGTCCATGCTCAGCGAATGTCACCAGTGACCTACACTTTGGTAAACTACTGTGTTTATCACATAACAGTTTGTTGATTATGACAGCTGCAATATTTTATAAAGCAATCAATTTAGTAAGATCACTATTGTGAGGACTTGAGGTGATGAGAGCAATGCTAAAAATACAATAAATCATCTAATTAAGACAAAATGTGAGTGGAAAAGATCCAAAATCTATAAACATGTTTATATAACAGATTTTAAGCAGACAAAAAAATTGGCTAAATCAACAAATATTAAAGTAGATTTTATCATTCAAGTACATTCCTAGATGTTTATAAAATATACTTTTTACTTTTGTGGATATGTGCTATTTCTAGCAAAATTGTTATTTACTGAGATAAAAGCTATAAACATATTTAAGATAATTGCTCTATATCAACAAACTCCTGACTATTGTACATGATTGTACTATAGCCTGTTTTATAATATTCCTTTTCTTATAATGCTTTTGGAATTAGTAATTTTGAAAGAACTCTTAGATATGTTGAAAGGTGAATAATAGTGAATTATAATTAACCATGGAATTTACAGAAGGAAAACATTCTTTCATAGTTTTACTAGCCAATTTCACTAGAGTACTGCTTACATTATCTATTGTTAGTTATCATGGTTAGCCAATTTCATTAGAGGGTCCTGTTTACATTATCTCTCCTGTGTTAGTTATCATGACTGTTGCTATGACCTGACAACAAAGTAATTGAAGGGTGAATTAATTTTGGCTTACAGTTTGAGGTTACAGTCCATCATGGTGGGGAAGGTACAGCCCTGCGAGGTTGAGGCAGCTGGTCACAGTGAGGAGGACAGAGTAATGGATACTGGCTCTCTTCTTTGTATATAGTCCAGGATCCAAATCCCTGGCACGGTGCCACCCATAGTGAAGATGAGTCTTCCCATCTCAACCTAATCAAGATAATGTCTCATAGGCATGTTCAGAGGCTAGTTTCATAGGGGATTCTAAATCGTGTCAAGTTTTTGGTTCTGGTGGAATAGTAAGGTTTATTATTTATATATTTATTTAAATATGTGATTAGTTACACACCTTTCTTCACATTGCCTTTGACTTTTTGCGTCTGTTTTCTAATACACTTTAAAATTTTTTCCTATTAATTCAAATCTTTCAATCATTTTTCTCCACAGGTTAGATATAGGCTTAAAAATCTTTTAGTTTTGTTTAGTGCATTAATTATTAGCATCAAATTTTTCTTTTTCTGAAATTTGTTTGGTATGATGTGAGATTGTACTTTGATACTTTTCTCAAAGAGCTCATTTTTTCCCAAGTATTCTATTTCCTATTTTTTATTACATATGAATTTCCTATGAGTATTACTGTTAGTTTCAGAAATATTCCCCAGTTCCAATAGTATGTGAGTTTTTCACTGATGTTACTCTTTCAATTAATGTCCACAGGGCAAGGTTTTTTTCTTTTTTTCATGTTTTCCAAGATTTGCTTAGGCATTCTTGCCTGCTTATTTTTTTAACTTTTCCAGCTGAACTGGCATCAATTTTGTTACATTCTAAAATCATTCTACTGGAATTTTGTTTAGAATTACTTTAAGATTGCAAATGGTCTTGGAACAAATTCTTCCTTATGGTAGTCAGTATACACATTTCATAGTTCAGATCATATCTATAAATGATATTTTTCCTACAGTAAGTCTTTGTAGTGCCTTTTATCATTTTTTAATATTGCTATTCTATTTTCCTGTAATTTCCATAAGTGCTATAATTATAAGCTTTTATTTGTAAATTAACTTTTTGTCTGCTCATCATATTAAATGTTTCTATCAAATAAACAAGTCTTCAAAACTATATCCACTTGGAGCTTCACTCACAAATAATGATCACTTCTGTCTTATTTTTACCTTTTTGCAGTACTGATGAGAACTTCAAGGACCATATTAAATAAGAAGTGGTAGTTGACATTTTTTGGTATTTTAGATTATGATGGGAAAATGATTAGTGTTCAGTGGTAAAATATGACATTGTGTTAAAGAGTTCAACAGTTACTGGAAACATAGCTGCAGTCGGGTACAGCTTGAGTTGTGAATGTCTTCCAAAGGTCTGCGTGTTGAATTCATGATGCCCTGTGCACCACTGGAAGCTAGTGGGACCCAGTGGAAGGAAGTCAGGGCATTGGAGGCTTGCCCTTGAAGGGGAGATTGGAACCCCCTTCTCTCTTTCTCTCTGCTCCAGGCTGCTATGAGGCAGACGGGCCTCCTCTTTCGTGTGATCTTACC
Source organism: Dipus sagitta (assembly GCA_036346955.1). Taxonomy (NCBI): domain Eukaryota; kingdom Metazoa; phylum Chordata; class Mammalia; order Rodentia; family Dipodidae; genus Dipus; species Dipus sagitta. Next base: position 41,349,870 of record CM070784.1, read on the forward strand.
ATGACATACTGCTTATCCACAGGACCAAAAGCAATAGGTTACTTGACCACGGGCTGAAACCTTGACACTATGAGCCAGAGAGATAATATTTCCTCCTTATTAAGTTTATTACTTCAGGTATTTTGAACAGTGATACAAAGCTGACTAGTACTTGTTTCTACTGGGAAAGCATTTTTACTAAGCCAGCATGTCAACTGCTGTTTTAGGTACATCTTTGACTTATCACTTGCAAATAATAGTAATTTTGTCTCTTTTACAAGAATTTATTTATTTATTTATTTTGTTTTTTTAAGGTAGAATATTGCTCTAGTCCAGGCTGACCTGGAATTCACTATGTAGTCTTGGCCTCAGGATGGCCTCAAACTCATGGCAATCCTCCTACCTCTGCCTCACAAGTGCTGGGATTAAAGGTGTGCACCACCATACCTGGCTTTACGAGAACATTTTTTATTTTTACTTCTTTTCTTATAATATTGGTGAGAATATGTCATATTCAAAAATTTACTTTTACTGTACCTTTTCATTTATAAAAAAACAAATGTACATTTAATTTGTATGAACTACTTTTCTAGCACCTGTTGAAAATATCAGCTGAAATTCCCCAATAACTTATAAACTATTGGTTTAAATACTAGCAAGAACAGATTTGTTGGTAGTAAATCTTATATCTTTGGGAAAATCTATTTAATTATAGTGGTTCATTCTTCTAAAAGACTAGCTAACATTTCCTTTTTCAGCTGGGAATTGAACCTAGAACCTCACACATTGCATTCTACCATTAGGTACACCTGTGCCCAAAACATTTTTAGTATGAGCATTTTAGAATTTTGCCTATATGTTTTTGGTCTCTCTCTCTCTCTCTCTCTCTCTCTGTGTGTGTGTGTGTGTGTGTGTGTCAATGTTGGGTGTCAGACCTCACTGTCGACCTTGTTTGTTTGAAGTGGGTGTCCCATTATTCCCTGCTGTAAGTGCCTAGCTGGCTAGCCCAAGAGCTTATAGGTAGGTGATTCTCCTGTCTGCTCCCTGCTTCTTGCTCAAAAGTGCTGGGATTATAGATTCTAGCGCTATAGCATCCAGCTTTATGTGATGTCTGTGGATCTGAACTCAGAAAATCACACTTGCACAGCAAGCAATTTATCCTCTGAGCCAATTTATTTCTATGCCACCTATATGCTTTTAAAATTCAAATTCCCTATATTTATTTGTATTCATTCATGTGTACTTCTATGTAATTTTTATTTATTAATATATATTGATTATATATAATGGACTTCATTACATTTTCATACATTTTGATCATATTTATCCTCTGTGACCCCCTTTTATTCTCCTTCTACTTGCACTGTTATCTTTCCATTCTCAATCAGTACCCTAATGCTTTTGTGTCATTATTTTTAAAGATCATGCAGTGAGTTACAATAGGGTTGTTTATAGGAGCATGAAGGAGGATTTGTATATAAGAACACGGGTGCCTTACCAGTGGCTAAACCACTGAGGAAAATGTCTTGTTAACCTCCAGTTTCAGTGACTGCACAAATCATCATGGAGGGTCAGGGCCTTGTGAGCCCCTCCCCATCTATGTTAAAGTGTTGGTGGTCCCAAATTTGTGCAGTTAATCACAGGTAACATGAATTCAAAAGTGTGATGGCAATGCCATTCTACTGGCATTCCATACCGCTCACCTACTTATTCCAGCTCTGACACTCTCTCCATCCTTCCTTCTGTGATAGACCCTAAATCTTTGGGAGGAGAATGACCTAGATGCCTCATTTATGGTTGAGCATTCAACTGTCAATGATTCATGCCACTTTGAACATCTATGGGTCTCTGCAGTCCCGAGGCCCACTGCACAAAGAAGCTTCTCTAGCCAAAGTAGCAGTTATCTAGGACATAGACACAGTTATCTGACAGCTATCATGCTAAAGCAAAACAACAGTACCAGCCTATGACACCCCAGCCATGGGCTTTTGGTTGGGCTCTCTGTTATAAGGTGAGGATTTACTCCTGTGGAACAGGCCTCTAATTCAAGCTGAGCATCTCCTGCAATACACTGCCACTATTATGACCAGTAGACACATCTGGCCTGACTGGTTAGTAGTGTTGCATGGGCAGTTCACAGCTGAGGAAGACTGTTAATGATAATTCTTGCCCAGTAGCCTCTTAGAAGCTTTTGGTACTATGAGATTTGCCCCAGGGAGGACTCATCCAGCTCAACTGTAGCTTGATTTCTTTATGTCCTGGGACCAGAATGTGTGGTGTCTTTAGCCATGGGGTCTTAAAATATAGTTCTAGTTGGCAACCAACAACATGGGAAATTGCATGTATTATTTTGGGAGCCTCGGGGTCTTCCCGGGCCAATGACCCGTATAGAAGTAGCTCTTCCCTGGAATGGATTTTCATTTAAGAATCCATGACTTCTGTGAGAAGTTTTACTTAAAATTAGCTTACCGTATCACTTATTTCCTTGATTTCCTTGAAGTCTTTCATATATGACTTGTTTAGGTTGTCCTCCTCCATTCCTTCCCCTCCCCTTTCACATTACACAGCCTCACACTTAGGCTTGACCACCCCAATGTTTTTCTTTTGTTTTTGCATCTCATGCACTCTCCTGCCCTCTCCCAGGCCCTTATAGCCTCCTTCTCTTCTCGTTGTATCACATATTTGATTCATCACCTCGGATGGGATACAAAAAAGTTTCATCACTAGAAAAGTCCTACAAGCTGCTCTTTTTGAATTGCATTCACCTCTTTCCCATGCTCATCAGTTCCCACCTCTAACTTCTTGCCAATGACTAGATCTATTGTCTATTAAAAATAATTTTCCTTTTGAGGATGTAATTGCACAATATGCAATACTTCAGAACGGAATTTTTCACTCAAAATATTGTTTGAGATTTGTACAAGTTTTTCCACTTACTCCTCTTTTTTAATTGTGAAGTAATATGTCATGGCATAAATGTCCAACAGGTTATAAAAATAGATGGTCCTTCTGATCTGGTTTTATTAGCATATAGCTTCATATGATAAATTATGCAACATCCATGTTTTTTTTATGTCTTGACTTCATAAAGAGATCTGTGATTGGGCAAGTGATGCATCTGTGCATTTTCTCATTTATTCCTTGATGATAGATTGATTCAGTTGTTACTATATCATGTATATACTATAATTGTTTTAAAGTTATGCACTTCATATTTTCTACATTGATTGCAAACATTTGCATAACACATGTTACATGTTCCTTTTTTTTTTTAATTTTTTTTTGTTCATTTTTATTTATTTGAGAGTGACAGAGAGAGAAAGAGGCAGATGGAGAGACAGAGAGAGAATGGGCACGCCAGGGCCTCCAGCCACTGCAAACGAACTCCAGACGCGTGCGCCCCCTTGTGCATCTGGCTAACGTGGGACCTGGAGAATCAAGCCTCGAACCAGGGTCCTTAGGCTTCACAGGCAAGCGCTTAACCGCTAAGCCATCTCTCCAGCCCTACATGTTCCTTTAAAAATTTTCCTGGACTTAGAGGGCTGGGAAAATTGCTCAGCAATTAAAGGTACGTGTTTGCAAAGCCTGATAACCTGAATTCATTTCTTCCCAGCAACCACATAAAGCCAGATACAAAGTGCTGTATGCATCTGTGACCCCAATGTGCCTAGGCAATGGGAGGTGGATCCAGGAGATTCCAAAGCTCGTGGGCATGCTGAACTGGCATTCATTTGCAGCAACAAAATGACCTGTCTCAAAGAAAGCAGAAGAGCAAAGATACCTGGAGGATGTCCTCTGGCCTCTACACTTGGGCCATGGTATTCTCACCCTTTCCCCCACACGTCGTAACAAAAACTTCTCCTAGACCTCATGGCCGAAGGCAGACTAGAGAAAGCCTCGGTATAAGTTGGTGAAGAAGAGAATCAAAATTAGGGAAAAAATAAGAATGAGTAGACTCCTTCCAAAGAGAGAGACTGGGGAGCTTTTGGAAATCCATGAAAGAAGTAAAAGGATATAAAAAAAGGAAAAAGAAGAAAGAGGCACCAGCGTGAAGAACTCAGTCAGTAGCCAGTAACCCAGCCACACTGGGCAGCTCCGGGCCAAGTGTCCTGCACCCAGCTACGTACGAAACCACAGAAGACATTGCTTAAGTATCTTAGCACGCAGCACCCAGTGCCCAGCATGGGTGCCTGATGCTATTGGAAATCCAAATCAGAGGCTGACTAGTCTCCAATAGAGTTTGAGCAAGTACCAGATGAGGGGCGTGGAAGTTTGAAATTAAGAGATTTCTCATGCCCATAACTGCCCTCCCTGGCATAGTCTGCAGAAGAGAGTGAGCAGCCCAGGCACACAGGAACAGACTGAACCAGAAGGGGAAATCTTCGAGAAGTGATGTCAACCTTCAGGAAGTCAACACTACAGGAGAAGGGCTTAGTTTCCACAGACCCCACTCAGGAAAGAGTAAGTGAGCCCAAAGTTGGCAAGCTTGCATCATACAGCACCCTTCACCCCATGGGCCATGAACGAGACCCTGTGGGGCTGAGAAAGTACTGTGGAAGAACCAGGAACCTTAGAATGAATGGGCCAGAAGACGGAGCTCGGATAAAAGCTAATGGCTTAGGCAGCAGTCAGGTTAGCATGGCTAGCAGAAATCACCTGACCAAGAGCTGATTTTGGGGAAAAAAAGAGGGCTTATTTTGGTTTACAGACTTGAGGGAAAGCTCCATGATAGCAGGAAAATGAAGGCATGAGCAGAGGGTGGACATAACCCCTTGGCCAACATCAGGTGGACAACAGGAACAGGCGAGTGTGCCAAACACTGGCAAAGGGACCCTGGCGATAACACCCATAAGCCCGCCCTCAACAATACACCACCTCCAGGAGGAGTTAATTCCAAATCCCCATCAGCTGGAATGTTAGGTAACATTCAGAACACCTAAGTTTATGGGGGACACCTGAATCAAACCACCACATTCTGCCCCTGGCCCCCATAAACTGGTAACCATACATGATTTAAAATGCAATGCATTCATCCAAGTTTAAAAGTCCCCATAGTTTTTATCAATCCTAATGATGTTCAAATGTCCCCATAATCCAAGATCTTTTAACTGAGCCATAATACCAAAATATCCCCAAAAGCTCATAATGGCACAGAACAAACCCTCACACTGCAAAAGAGGCATTGGGCATAGCAAACAAATATTCAGCCAATACAGGATTTAAACAGGGCAAACATCAAACTCCGTAGCTCCAAGTCCAACAACTCTAGCCATGACAAGTCTCCAAGTGTGATAATTCTTTTTTTTTTTTAAATTTTTTTTGTTTATTTTTACTTATTTGAGAGTGACAGAGAGAAAGAGACAGATAGAGAGAGAATGGGCGCGCCAGGGCCTCCAGCCACTGCCAATGAACTCCAGACGCGTGCGCCCCCTTGTGCATCTGGCTAACGTGGGTCCTGGGGAATCGAGCCTTGAACCGGGGTCCTTAGGCTTCATAGGCAAGCGCTTAACCGCTAAGCCATCTCTCCAGCCCTAAGTGTGATAATTCTAATCAGCAAAATGTCTCTGGAGTTCCTTTTCCATCCCTCCAGCTAGGCTACTCACAGTCCTGGAAAACTTCATCGGGGCTGGTAGCTCTCCTTAGCAGCCACCTCGTGGTCCAGGCATCTCCACTGGGTCTCCACTGCAACCCACGGTTCATCTCATTGCTCAGTCTGGTCTCCATGCAGGCATCCAGCAAACCTGCTACACACTGCCCATGGACATATCCAAACACAAGATCGCTATGCAAACTTGATGACCTTCTCTTTCCTACATTTCTTATACTCCACAATACCAGGTAGGATGCCAATTTGTTAATCTTATGGGGAATAAATCAGACTTTGAAGAACAAGACACTCTTTGAGCAGTCAGCCCCCTTCAATAGAGTCTACATTCTTCCTTTTGCCCCAATACAGGTCAGCTGGCCCAACCTCAAAGGTTGTAATCTCTCATATAATTGCATCTGAACGGGCAGCAGTTTCAGCCCAAAGATTTCATTTCTGTGTCATATCCCTCTGCTCACACCAGTCCATTTCTACACAAAGCAACCCTGCACAACTTCTCAGGACATGGCCATAAGAGCAAGCTTCTCACACAAACTGCTTCTAGCCCAGTCTGGGCAAAGCTCTTTCTCATCCTCACAAGCCAAACCTCACAGTCCATAGATCTTACTGCATCAGGTCTTTCAACTCTGACCAGAATAGTCCATCAAGCTGTACTTACAGAACTGCAAGGCATCTCTTAGGCCAAGGTTTCAAATCCTTCCACATTTCTCTTGAAATCAGCTCCAAAAGGCCCAAGCCACACAGTCAGGTGTCTAGCAGCAACACCACTCTCACTACCAATGTTAGTGGTGCAGTCAGGTTCTGACTGCTGGCAGAAATCACCTGACCAAGAGCAGCTTTTTGGAAAAAAGGCGTTATTTTGGCTTACAAACTTAAGGGGAAGCTCCATGATGGCAAGGGAAAACAATGGCATGAGCAGAGGGTGGACATCACCTCTTGATCAACATCATGTGGACAACAGCAACAGGAGAGTGTGCCAAACACTGGCAAGGGGATACTGGCTATAACACACATAAGCCTGCCCCCAACACTGCACAACCTCTAGGAGGCGTTAATTCCCAAATCTCCATCAACTGGGAACCTAGCACTCAGAACACCTAATTTTATGGGGAACACCTGTATCAAACCACCGCAGCTATTCATTGAATGCATAGCTGAGAGTCTCTCAAACATAGAGAAAGAAATAGACATCCATCCATCCAAACACAGCAGCATTTAGAACCACAAGTAGACACGAGAGAGGAGAATCTTTTGATGATATACTGTAGTCAAGATATCAAAACTACAACACAAAGGAACAACACTAAAGGCTTTAAGGGAAAAACACCAACTAATCCTGGGAAGAAATGTAAGATCTGGCATCAAGCACCTTGAAAGCCAGGACAGCATGAAATTGTGTATATCAAGCCTTGAAAGTAAATGTCAACCAAGATTAATGTATCAAGCCAAATTATCTATTGAGATGGATGGGGAAATGGGGCTACTTCATGATGAATAAAAGTTAAGACAACTCATGAAAATAAGCCAGCACTGCAGAAAATTCGCATAGGAACACTACGCACATGACAAAGAAAGACGTTTTCACACACAAGAACGCAGGAAAAAATACACTGCACAAAAGTAACTGATGAACAGAAGAGGATGTGAAAGGAATCAATCACTTCCAGCGCAGCAAACATCCAACATGACCAGGAGAGGAAGAGAAGAGCCACCACCTAGCCAACCAACCAGAACAACCATCAACAAAATCACAAGATGGCAAACCCTTCTCAATTACAGCCTTGAGTACAAAGGGCCTCAACTTACCAATTAGAGACATGCAGTGACACATTAAATTAGAAAACATGGCCCAACCATCTGCTGTTTCCAAGAAGCACACATGGGTAAGAAAGATACTCATTAACTGTGAAACCAAGGTTTGAGATCAAACTACCAAGCAAACGGACACTGCAAACAAGCTGGCATGGCAATTCTAATATCTGATAAAAGGGACGGGGAGATGGTCGAGTGGTAAAGGTACCTGCTTGGAAAGCCTGTTAGTCCAGGTTCATTTCTCCAGGCTACTCATGTAAAGCCAGATGCAAAAATATAACACATGTGCCTGGTATTCATCTGTGATGGCAAGAGACCCTGGTGCATCCCCTGTCCTCCACACACACCCTTCCATGGCTCTCATCTAGCCTACGGGGTGTTGAGAGCCAGCTCGCTCTGGTTACTCTCTCTCCCCGCCCTGTGGGTACATAACCCTGCATGCCAGCTGCCATACTTTTGTCTACCTTGATGAGGCTTCCCCGCAAAACCATAAACCTGAAGTAAACCATTCCCTCCAACTAGCTGCTTTTGGTTGGGTGTTTTGTCCCAGCAACAAGAAACTAACCACCACTGAAAACTGGCACTGAGAAGTGGGGTCATTGCTGTGATGAACCTTGTGAGGAACATAAACGTGAATCCTACTGTCCTTTCTGTCTGAGGATTAAGAATAAACTTGGCTCTGAAAAGAGATAAGCTTATGGGAAGCTCCTCCCAAGAAAATAGTCTTGAAACTTAAAGGGTAAAAAACAACAACAATAAAAAAAAAACGAGACCAAGATAGTCAGTGGTCCTTGAGATCAAAACAATCCTTGAGAGCAAAGCTTCCTTTTGCACCTGGCAAGAGGGTTCCCACGTCCTCCCTTCATTTAGGGTTTCCTCTATAACCCCACCATGCTCATGTTTTAGCCACTTGTGCAGGAACGTGAGGCTAAGCTCTGACTCTAAGTTGGTTAGAGTGAGGCACGGGACCCCTGCTTCGCAGTGGAGGATTGAAACCACAGCTTTTCTCGCGCTCTGCTTGCTTTCCCGGACGGTTTCTGGCAGCGCGCCTGTGGAAGTAAAACTTGGCCTTGACAAGATGCTGCAGACTGCAGGTCATTCTCTGCCCTTGGGCTCACTTCTAACAATCTGACCATGTGGATTTTGGTCTTTGGAACTAGTTTGCAGGAAGAATTGGATGGATTTGGTACTTTGTGCTAGAGAAGCCTCGCATTGCCTTAAGCAGAGCTTGATGGGCCATTCTTGTGGGAGTTTGAAACTGCTAAATGAAGAGAGAAATGTGGACTCCAAAGCTTGGCTTCTGAGCTTCAGAGGGCAATGGAGGGACACTGTTGGAACTGGATTACTGGTGGAAAGACTAGCAGCATTTTCCTGGGAATTTGATTATGGTTGAGCTTAGAAGCAATGGACTGGTGGATAAAAACATATTAGCAGACAAAATGGGAAAAAATATAAAGCTTAACACAAAAAGAAATGTAAGTAAGTTCGTAGGTTCTAGGCACAGACATTGGTTTTAGAACACTTAAGCTGCGACTATTAAAGGACAATAGGAAGGATGATGCACTGAGGGTGACGCTTGACCCACCGATGACCCAAGTTATTAAGCGTGCAAATTCCTTTAAGAGGGGGCCTGAAGGAAGAACTCTGAGAAGTATCCTGATCCTTAAAGTTAAGCTTTATTTCCCCCTGGATTTATAAATTTGGTGACGTTGGCCACCTGGTAATGGTTTTGGCAGCAAGAAAATGCAAAATGTTGTGTCAGAATTTCACACAATTCATAGTGTTCAATATCCTTAGCTATCAGGCAAATGCAAATTAAAACTACATTGAGATCCTATTTCATTCCTATCAGAATGGCTATCATCAAAACAATGAGGGATGGTGAAGATGTGGGGACAGAGAAACCCCTGTTCACCTCTGGAGAAGGTGTAAACTGATGTAGTCACTGCAGACATAAGTGTGGAGATTTCTCAAACAAACAAACAACAACAACAAAAAAAAAAAACAAAAATAAGCAAACAAAGCAATCCATAGCCAGAGTTATTATATTACCCACCTGCTGGGCAGATGCTCAGTGATACTCACACATTCATGCTTATGTTCACAAGAGCAGAAAAATGGAATCAGCGTAGACATGTACCAACTGATGGATGATTAATAAGAATGTGGTACATATGGATAATGTAATTTTATGAAGCAACAAAAAGCAGAAAATTATGAAATTTATAGGAAATGGATGGAAATAAAAGTACTAAATAGGATAGCTCCGACTCAGAAAAGCACCATATTTTATCTTGCAATGTGGATCCTAGCTTCTAATTTTTATTAGAAGTTCATTAATGTGGGAGTGTTTATATAGATCACGAAGCTGGAAAAGAGTCACGAGAGAGGAAAGGGAGGCTTCAAGGTGAGAGGATACCAGCACATGCATGATGTGAAAGTGGAAGGGTAGTAAGAAAGATTTCATCAAGGGTGGAGGTGAGGATGTGGGGAATAGGAAGAGCTGAGGGGAGGACTGATCAAAACTAAGGATGTACTAAACAGTTAATTTAGCTTATGTTGTAAGCTAACCGAAGAACACAATTTTAAAAGGAGTTGAAGGCCGGGCGTGGCGGTGCATGCCTTTAATCCCAGCACTCGGGAAGCAGAGGTAGGAGGATCACCGTGAGTTCGAGGCCACCCTGAGACTCCATAGTGAATTCCAGGTCAGGCCTGGACTAGAGCGAGACCCTACCTCAAAAAACAAAAACCAAAACCAAAACAAAACAAAAAAAGAATTGAGCAGAGAAACACTGCATATGCTGCTCCCAGAATTCACAGGTGATTAAATGACCACCCTAATGCCAGAGGAACAATACCACCATGAGTTGTTGCCAGGGAGGCTTCTGAGCGTCGGACAACGCGGGCTATCACTGCTGCTCTTGCTTGCCCCGCAGAGTGAGAGGACAAGACCTGACGGCTGAGGACAGCACGCGCTTCAGTTCCAGGACACAGAGACAGCAAGCCTGAACTGAAATGAGCGCTTCCTCCATGTCCAGCCCGGCCGGCTCTCATAGAGCCGAAGAGGCTATGCAGACCTGCTGGGGGCGAAAAGTCACCTACACTCTTCCACACTGGAGCCCTGTGTGCTAAACAGTCACCTACCACGCAGTATGCGCCGACTGGTGTGACAGTGGCATGTCTGTTATGAGGATAGCCAGTTGGATTTGAGGCCTGCTCCACAGGAAAGGATTCAAACCTGTTCAAAATCCCTGTGGCTGGGGACGTGACAGGCACCAGTGGGGAAACCATTGCTATTATTTTGCCAAATGGATATGACGTGCCTGTCAAATTGCCTTCTAGTTATTTACATTTATGCTTTAAGTGCTGTTTTCAGCTTTGGTCAAAAAAAAAAGCTTTTTACAGTGTGCAGCAGTCACGGTGGAGACTCAAAGCTGGCCAAAGTGTTGGGCATAAGTAACTGTTGGGTGCTCAGCCTTATACGGCAACCGTGTTGTCTCTCCAAGGCCCGGGGAGCCCAGTGGAAGATGTGACGTAGAGAGTGTAAGAGCAGAGGCAGGGCCAGTGTTGTGGAATGCCGTCTCCCGGGCATAACTTTGCCATCACACTCACGGTTTCCACAAGGTATCTCATAGATGGGCACCCCCTGCCCAGGGGATCTGCTGGCAGTTCATGGGTGCCGGGGGAAGGAGAGACATTTTCTTCAACGTGTAGCCACTGGTAAGTTGTCGATGCTCCTGTAAGTAACCCTACCCCATGCTCCTGTCAGTGCCCTTAATTAAACTTACTGGAGAGGGGAGGGATACACTAGGGATGAAGAAGTGAATCAGTGAGTGTGGGTGAGGGACAAGAAAGAACAAAGAGGGGAAAATATGATCAAAATATACTATGTACATGTATGAAAAGGACTTAATGAACCCCATTATTATTTATCAGCAATATATTCTAATAAAACACAATGACATATAAAATACAATAATATAAAATGTGCACAGTAGGCAGCAATTCTCAATGATTTTCTGACACCAAGAGGCATATATATCAGTGTCACAAATTGGGGGTGGGGTGACTTTGGCACCTAGAGGGCAGAGGCAAGAAATTCCTTTAAACATCCCATAATGTACAACACACAGCCCCTTCCCAATTTGCCCAAGTAAGAGTGAGACCCCCTCCAATAAGGACAATTACTGCCTCCCTTCTTCCTAGGGGCCAGTACCAACTCTGAGACATGTGGCCTTCCCCTCATGGTCTGCCTGCTCTTCTCCTTCCTTAGTGTTTAGACCATAGTGCACAGACCCCACACAGGCCTGGTCCTCACCTTGCCTTGCTGGTCCGTTTTGATCTCCCAGCCCCGAGGCAGTTCCAGCCGTGTGTCTGCGAACATATTGATGAAGTTCACCAAATCCCGGTTGTGCTGGTAGCGTTCAAAGTTTCGAGCATCTCGTCGGACTTTCAGAACCATGTGCTTCAAGCAAGTGCTACTGGTGAAGACTCGGTAGGCACTCTGGGACGGGCAGGGTGAGCGAGGGCCGAGCATGGGAAAATCGAGAGAACTCATCAAACCCCGCGTGAGGGTTTTAACTTGATGTGACGAGACTGCCGCACAGTGACCTGTGTGAGCTCGGTGTGCAGGCTTGACAAGCAGAAAAGTTACTCAAGAAGGAAGTGCGCGCTGTGAGCACACAGACCTACCTGCCACCCACGTCCACCGACTCCCGGCGTCTTTGGCCACTGTAAGCTCCTGGGCACTTCTGTGTCTCTCCCCACGACCCCCCATCTTTCTGTGTGTCTATGAGCATCGATTCTCTCCTCCCCCACTCCCTGCTCTGACTGTAGAGGCATGCCTCCTGCCCTGCTCATGACAGAAATTTAGGGTCCTTGAGGACTTCAGACGTCTAACAGCCCTGTGAATCCTGTCTGTTATTCCTTGAGGTCAAGGGATGAGAAAAAAAAATGAAAAAAGTTTTAGGAGTTTCTAAATGAGTCAAATGATAATTTTTTGTACACAAGGCTAGGGTGTGTGTGTGGCTGAGGGTGGGGTATGTTCACCCATATGCTCATATTGGCAATGGTGAAAAAACATGGTGTGGAGACAGGGTGGCTGGCCCAGAGCCCACCTGGTATCCAGTGCTCAGAGCCACACTTGTTTCCCCTTGTGACCCCCCCACTGCCCCACTGGGGAGCTTTGCTGACTAACCAGTGATCTCCTCCTCCTCCAGATACAACCTCCTTCACTACGTCACACTACTTCACTTTCCTAATGGAATCAACCATTAACTCAGGTGAGCCCCTCCCTGAAAGAAAATCCCAACTGCTAAGTTTTTCTCGAGTCTTCATCTTTTAATCACCTTTGGTCACAGGAGACCCAAATCTATTGACTGATTTCCTGAGAAATGCAAGCTGAGCCATTCCTTGCCATGCTCCCAAGCTTGCTACTGAGGTGGGACTTCAGACTTGAATCATCTCTCATTTAAGCTGTTGAATCAACCTCCCATCTCGGGCTCCCTCATATCTTCCTAAGAGGTTGTCAGAGAAAACACCTCATTAAACCACCTGGTCATCAGTCTCAGTGCCCAGGACCGCCGTGGGCTCCCGTTGTCCACCGCAGTAGATCAGGAACTTTGCGTGGCTCGCAAGGCAGGAGCTTCCCTCCCCCACCCCCGCCTGCCACCTGCACCAGAGACATGCCCTAACTCTGGTACTTGGGTCCTTTCTCAACACTGCTCACTGCCTGGACCTCTTCCCAACCCCTGTTAATCCCCAAGACCCAGTTCAGCCTTGTCCTCCTGCCTTGTGCTGGGGACAGGCGCTCTGACCTCTTCGTTAGGGTGCTGTCCTGTCATGTCAGGCTGATGGTCTTGTACACTGTGTTTCCACAAAACAGACACTGACTGCTTCTGTGTCTCCCTACACTGTCTTTGTGGGGCCAGCCCCTAGATCTGTGCCTAACCTCCACAGAATGTTCACTGGTGGAAGAATTAACAAGTGTGCTGCTATCATGCCTTTGTTTTCTGGGAAGTGTTCCCCCAAAATATCCAATGCAAAAAGATCATCTGTAAAATAACATTTAATGACAACATGTTTGAAAAATCATCCAAAAAACAAAAAAACCCTATTTATCTAGTAAATAATTTATTTAAAATTTTCTTTAATGAAAATGACTTTGTAAAGTGGTTTAGGCTGAAGAGAATCTGGGCACTTCTTGCTCTTATTATTTAAAAAAAATTAGCACTAAGGGCTGGAGAGATGGCTTAGCAGTTAAGGCGTTTGCCTGCACAGCCCAAAGATCCCCGTTCAATTCTCCAGGACCCACGTAAGCCAGATGCACAAGGTGGCACATGCATCTGGAGTTCGTTTGCAGTGGCTGGAAGCCATTCTCTCTCTCTCTTTATCTCTATTTCTGCCTGTTTCTATCTCTCTCAAATAAATAAATAAAATACTTAAAAAAATTAACACTAAAAAATAACAATTTTCTAGGTCTTTTCTCTGATATAAGCATATCAAAAACATTAAAAAGGTAACAGCAAAAAAGCCGGGCGTGGTGGCGCACACCTTTAATCCCAGCACTCGGGAGGCAGAGGTAGGAGGATCGCCGTGAGTTCAAGGCCTGAGACTCCATAGTGAAATCCAGGTCAGCCTGGGCTAGAGTGAGACCCTACCTCGAAACACCAAAAAAAAAAAAAAAAAAGAAAGAAAGATAACAGCATTTCCAAGTCCTGCCTGCCCCACCCCACCCCCTCTGCCTCTGCTGGATCTCACTGTAGCCCAGGCTGATTTGGAACTCACTCCGTAGCCCTAGGCTGGCTTAGAACTTAGGGTGATCCTCCTACCTCAGTCTCCCAAGTGTTGAGATTAAAGGCACGTGCCACCACACCAGGCTTCGGCCTTATGCTTTGTTGGGAAAGTCACAGTGAGAAGAGTGGCCTGTGTTGCCTTTTTTCTTTTTTTTTCTTTTTCCCACCCCACAGGGTAAAATTCTCGCCTCTAATTATTAAATGACTGCACAAATCTTGTTTTGGGTTTTGAGGGAACCAGGCTAGACCCCTCTGCTTCTGGAAAACTCACATAGTTGGCGTGCAGCACGGTGAAGAACTCGGGGTTGGTAATGAACTTGACCGCCGGGGACTGCAGCAGTAAGGTGATTTTTTGTGAGTTGACTGGAGAAAGTGACCCTTCTCTCCTCAGGTCTGGAATAAATGAAGCCAAGAAACAGAAAACGTTGGGGAAGACCATTAGTGTTGGGGATTCTTTTCTTCAACTTTTGGAATATGCACACACACACCATGAGATATTTTGGAGATGAGACTGATATTAAAATATGAAATCCATTTCTCTTTCAATTACACCTTATAATAGCCTGGAGGTCATTTTAGACAGCCCTTTTTCTTGGATAGTCTTACTATGGAGTCCAGGCTGGCTCCAACTCCTGATCTTCCTGCCTTAGCTTCAAACTCCTGATCCTCCTGCCTTAGCGTCCGAGGCTCTGAGATTTGCAGCTTGTGCCACCACAGATATTTTGTACATGAACCTCAGTTTCACGGTGTAGAATTTCGTACTAGTGGCATCACGTTGAAGCATTTTGGATTTGGGGTTTTGAATTTGGGACGCTCAGTCTGTTTCGCTTCCCGTCAGCCTGTTAGGAACGGTATTTCTAAGTCGCGTTCATGTGCAGCTGCGTTAGGCTCAAGTCCTCTCACGCCCCCTTCCTTTTTGGTCCAAAGACTCTTTGAAGTGTTCTTCGAGTGGATGACCTAGCGTCACCGCAGTCTGCTGAGAGGGTCACACTTTTCCCTTCCTAGTGGCACACTCCCCTGCAGTGGGCCTTTCGGCTTTTCCCGTTTTGGAACCGGGCTGACCTTGTGCTCTGCTTTAACCAGCACAGCGTGGCGAAAGTGACACGTCCCATCTGACTTCGTGTCCGGCCAGTCTGCCGAGGTCAGAAGCCAACAGGGAACAGGGACAAGCCACGCAGCTGACGCTCTCTCCCACAGTCCAGCCCAGAGCCAGTGCACCAACTGTCCAAAGACGTCCACAGAGGCTTCCAACACCCCACACGACCACCGCTCTACCTGAGCTCTCCCTGCTGCTCTGCAAACCCAGGCACAAGCGCATGCATGTGAGGTTGAGCCGCTCTACTCTTGCTTTACCTTTGTCGTGTGTGCACGAGTGTGTGCGTGTGTGTGCGCACGCCTGAGTGTGTGTGTGTGTGTGCATTATCATGCTTGTGGGCATGCCTGTGAAGCCCAGGGTGGACATCCGGTGTCTTCCTGGATTGCTCCCCAGGTCCCTCACCTGAGCCCCGAGTGTGCCAGCCAGCTTACCCCAAGGATTGCCCGTGTCTACTCCTGCACACTGGGATTATCAGTTTTAGCTGCACACTCCCAAGACTTAGATAGGTGCTGGGAACCTGAACCCTGGTCTTCATATTTACATGGCGAGCACTTTCCTGACTGAGCCCTCTCTCCAGCCCCTACAGCCCTAAATTTGAGGATGTTTTGGTACACAGTAAATTCTCAGTGATCTTATCACCAGTGCACAAGTCAATTCTCTGCACCTTCTTTTCATCACGATTCTAATTACTAGATCACTGTGCCATGTTTCACTCAGGAGGCTGAACAGAGAACGCAGTAACAGACAAAACCCAAACTAATCAGTTTTGATGGTATATCTGGTAAAAACAAGCAGAATGAAGTCAATTAAAACTGGTTGGTGGAACCTGTGTAAGCATTTGGGAAGTCACATGAGAATGCCCAATGTCCACATCACCACCGATGATGGCTGAGACCTGGGAGAGAGGGAAGTCTGCTTGCCGCACTGTTTCTTAGCTTTCTCTTAGCAGATAAATCTGCCATCATTTAAGCAACTGCAAAGAGAAAGTGGATCACTGAATGCCACTGTGATCACTATGGATACAAAAAGTGAAAACCAGTCTCATATACTTTAATGCCCTTGTTGACATCTCCCTAAGGTTAGATCCAAAGAAAGGAAAACCAGGAGAAATAGGCCGTAAGTGGATGATCAAAGCCGCTCTTGTATAGTGTGCTCACCAGAAAACTCTGTCCCACGTTCCTCCCTAGGGACAACTGGATCACTCTCTCTAAATGGATTTATTTGAATTGGATTTTTTTTTATTTTTTTTTATTTTTGAGGTAGGGTTTCACCCTAGTCCAGGCTGACCTGGAATTTACTATGTAGTCTCAGGGTGACCTTGAGCTCATGGTGATTTTCCTACCTTGGCCTCTCGAGTGCTGGGATTAAAGGCGTGTGTCTCCATGCCTGTCTGGATTATTCATTTCATCACATTTTATTTTTGTGTTTCCTTAGGACACCAACAGAAACGTTCACTTAACCACAAATGGTTACAGCACCGACAGCCTTGTCCTGATGCCCAGGCACAGCAGCAAACTCGGTCCCGTGCCTATACTGCTGTCACACACGGCCACTTGGGTGACATTCGCAGTGTCTGGGGCCCACTCCTTCCGTACCTAAGCTTGACTGGGAAGGTTCTGCCTCCGAGTCGCTCCCTCCACCGCCGCTGCCTCCGGCTGGTGCCTGCTCGCAGCTCTGGCCTCCAGAACCGTCCTCAGCTCTCTCTGTGGCAATGGTTCTCTGAATGTTTTCATATCTGCGCATTAGAAAATGGGGAGACAGGAGTTACCTTTGCTTGTCTGCTTGTTGGAGGCTGATGCCCTGAGTCAGATAATTGGAGAAATCTGTAAAGAATTGTCTTGAATCCTCAGGAAATAAATGCTTAACTTTTCCAAAAGGAAAATAATTAGTAAGATTGACTCCTCTTTCCTTTGTAAGCTATAAAGAGTTTTCAGGTATGGCGACATAAACACGCTCACAAGTGATAGCTAGTCATGAGAACTAACTGTGTGCCCAAACTCGGTCCCGTGCCCAAACTCGGTCCCGTGCCCAAACTCGGTCCCGTGCCCAAACTCGGTCCCGTGCCCAAACTCGGTCCCGTGCCCAAACTCGGTCCCGTGCCCAAACTCGGTCCCGTGCCCAAACTCGGTCCCGTGCCCAAACTCGGTCCCGTGCCCAAACTCGGTCCCGTGCCCAAACTCGGTCCCGTGCCCAAACTCGGTCCCGTGCCCAAACTCGGTCCCGTGCCCAAACTCGGTCCCGTGCCCAAACTCGGTCCCGTGCCCAAACTCGGTCCCGTGCCCAAACTCGGTCCCGTGCCCAAACTCGGTCCCGTGCCCAAACTCGGTCCCGTGCCCAAACTCGGTCCCGTGCCCAAACTCGGTCCCGTGCCCAAACTCGGTCCCGTGCCCAAACTCGGTCCCGTGCCCAAACTCGGTCCCGTGCCCAAACTCGGTCCCGTGCCCAAACTCGGTCCCGTGCCCAAACTCGGTCCCGTGCCCAAACTCGGTAGAGCGTGCAGACTGTATCTCTAGCTATATGAAGGGCTGTCCTGGTCATGTGAGAGACACATGGGAACACAGACAAGGTGTATCACAGAACAAACCCGGCTGGGAGCTTGTCACATGAGCATATTTTTCAGAAGAGAAAAGCAACATGTAAGAAAGTAGAGTGCCTTGGTACCACACCGTGAAGCTTGGGGAGAGGGCAGAAAATGTGGGCTCCTGTGGGGAAGAGGAGAGCCGCAGCAGGAGGAGGGGAACCATGGAGGGAACCCCAGCAGGGGGGAAGAGAAGAACAACATGATCAGCTACATAGGTCAGTAAAGTACTCCCAGAAATGGGCCACTCCCTCGTCACCCTTGGCAGTCTGTTCTGTCTGCGCCACAGTATTTTGTAGCAAATGTCCTGTTGTCTTCCATCAACTACATTCCCCTATTTCCAAGGACCCTGTTCCCTCTCCACATATGATTTTGCTTTGTTTAATGTCTCTTAGCTTACACAGGCCATATGACCAGGTAGTAAGTGAAAAATGGATACGGAACTACAAATTATCACTACAATTATGTAAAAATTGTACAGATTTATAAAGCTTGGAGGATACATTTAAAAATTTTGTAATCCTTAGAATGGTAGGATTGTAGATTTTTTTCTATTTTAAATTTCTAAGTCCCTTAATGTTATAATTTTATACAAATATGTATAATTAAGTTATAATTATTTAAATGGAAATCTTCATTTTTTTTCTGCTCGCCAAGTCCATATATGTGAAAATAGATTGAATTAATTCTAGATATTCCAAAAGTATAAGAAGTAACTCATAAATCATGTTGTATGTCATGAGTTCTATGTGGCTTCGGTACCACACTAAGTAGAGGGAAGGGATACAAAGAGAAACAAAGCAAGAAGGGTGCTGGCTGGAATAGAGGCATCAAACTCCTGTGCTTTCTGCCCCTCGAGCCCTAAAGCATGGCGGTGCCCTTCTCTTCCCCGGGAGTTCACAGCTCCTCCTAAGGTTTCTGACGGGCACTTGGTTGTCTGCCTCGCCCTGCGCACACCACACCTCGTTCTCCTTCACCCTGGCTCTTCCCGATTCTGTTGCCATCTTTACCCCAGGACACCTGCCAGTTTCCCAGGAGGGCAGGATCAGGGTTTGTATACTGCTGTCACACGGCCACTGGGTGACACTTCGCAGTGTCTGGGGCCCACTCCTTCCGTACCTAAGCTTGACTGGGAAGGTTCTGCCTCCGAGTCGCTCCCTCCACCGCCGCTGCCTCCGGCTGGTGCCTGCTCGCAGCTCTGGCCTCCAGAACCGTCCTCAGCTCTCTCTGTGGCAATGGTTCTCTGATGTTAGAAACTGGGGAGACAGGAGTTACCTTTGCTTGTCTGCTTGTTGGAGGCTGATGCCCTGAGTCAGATAATTGGAGAAATCTAAAGAATTGTCTTGAATCCTCAGGAAATAAATGCTTAACTTTTCCAAAAGGAAAATAATTAGTAAGATTGACTCCTCTTTCCTTTGTAAGCTATAAAGAGTTTCAGGTATGGCGACTTAAACACGCTCACAAGTGATAGCTAGTCATGAGAACTAACTGTGCCTGGCCTTAGCCAAAGTCAGGAAATGTCCAACGTAAGAACCCAAAAGAAAGTGAAAAATGAAGTTAACTTCAAGTCTTTGTAAAAACCTTGTAACCTGGAATAACTGTTTTATTCACTTATTTTTATTTGACAGTTGTGTGCTTAGGCAGAGGTTGTGGAAATACCAGGCCTACAAGCATGGTGGCAGACAAATAACTATCTCGTGCCCAAACTCGGTCCCGTGCCCAAACTCGGTCCCGTGCCCAAACTCGGTCCCGTGCCCAAACTCGGTCCCGTGCCCAAACTCGGTCCCGTGCCCAAACTCGGTCCCGTGCCCAAACTCGGTCCCGTGCCCAAACTCGGTCCCGTGCCCAAACTCGGTCCCGTGCCCAAACTCGGTCCCGTGCCCAAACTCGGTCCCGTGCCCAAACTCGGTCCCGTGCCCAAACTCGGTCCCGTGCCCAAACTCGGTCCCGTGCCCAAACTCGGTCCCGTGCCCAAACTCGGTCCCGTGCCCAAACTCGGTCCCGTGCCCAAACTCGGTCCCGTGCCCAAACTCGGTCCCGTGCCCAAACTCGGTCCCGTGCCCAAACTCGGTCCCGTGCCCAAACTCGGTCCCGTGCCCAAACTCGGTCCCGTGCCCAAACTCGGTCCCGTGCCCAAACTCGGTCCCGTGCCCAAACTCGGTCCCGTGCCCAAACTCGGTCCCGTGCCCAAACTCGGAGAGCCGCAGCAGGAGGAGGGGAGCCGTGCAGGGAACCCCAGCAGGGGGGAAGAGAAGAACAACATGATCAGCTACATAGGTCAGTAAAGTACTCCCAGAAATGGGCCACTCCCTCGTCACCCTTGGCAGTCTGTTCTGTCTGCGCCACAGTATTTTGTAGCAAATGTCCTGTTGTCTTCCATCAACTACATTCCCCTATTTCCAAGGACCCTGTTCCCTCTCCACATATGATTTAGCTTTGTTTAATGTCTCTTAGCTTACACAGGCCATATGACCAGGTAGTAAGTGAAAAATGGATACGGAACTACAAATTATCACTACAATTATGTAAAAATTGTACAGATTTATAAAGCTTGGAGGATACATTTAAAAATTTTGTAATCCTTAGAATGGTAGGATTGTAGATTTTTTTCTATTTTAAATTTCTAAGTCCCTTAATGTTATAATTTTATACAAATATGTATAATTAAGTTATAATTATTTAAATGGCAATCTTCATTTTTTTTCTGCTTGCCAAGTCCATATATGTGAAAATAGATTGAATTAATTCTAGATATTCCAAAAGTATAAGAAGTAACTCATAAATCATGTTGTATTTCATGAGTTCTATGTGGCTTCGGTACCACACTAAGTAGAGGGAAGGGATACAAAGAGAAACAAAGCAAGAAGGTGCTGGCTGGAATAGAGGCACATACTTCCTGAGGTTACAAAGGAGGCACTCACTGGCTCTGTTTTGTGTGGAGGATTCTGGGAAAATGTTACCAAATGCATGAGTTAGGGTGATAGCAGGAGGAAGTGTTTTTCAGGTGGAAGGTAGTGAGGAGACTGTGGTGAGAACACATGGCTAAGCCACGAAGGTCTGGGAGTGTGTGTGTGTCTACTGCAGGGTGTGTGCACTTGAAAAACGGTCGCTGCAAACACACTCAGTCTTCACGCTCACCCAGAAAGAAATCAAGGGAAACTCCTCTTTTAACACTAAAATGCATTTCTCTTTTGTCAAGAGACAGTGATCCTTGTAAATTTCTCTGCACAGCTGCAGGTTTCCAGAAAACGAGTTCTATGTGTGATCACATGTGAGATGATTCCATGTGAGGTGGATTAAAACGCCTGCATGTGCCAAATCACCCGGGCCTTGCGATACTTGGAAACAACAGGGAAAGACACGTGCTAAGAGCCTGGGCACTTCCCTGAGGGCTATGTGACCTTCTGTAAGTAAGCACGTCACAAGAGACCAGCTCCTTCTCACATTACAGAACCCCCTCTTCTTGATCTGTCCAGATGAACTGAAGTGCACTTTCATCTAGCTGCCCCTCACCTCTGCAGCAGGGCACCTGCAGGCCGGCAGCCTCCCTCTGAAAAAAGTCTTGATACATTGTCCAGGCTGGCCTTGAACTTGAAATCTTTCTTCCTCAGTTTCCAAAGTAACTGTGGTTACATGAGTGGCCCACCATACTCCATTTCAAATAAACATTTTTTTTCTGGCTTTGCTTTTTCTAGGATGAGGACTTTTGAAGAATTATTAGCCATGGATACACAGTGATCATGAGATCAGGGCAGAAATGCATTATGTGATTTGTAAGGCAGTTTTGCTGCAGGGAGATTTTAGTACTTATATGAAAATTATTCTTAGAATGTTCTTAACCGCTTGAATTCTGTACATTTTTTTGAGAATTTTATGATGGACATGGGCCAGTTTACCAATAAACGTTTATTGGTGTGTATTGGTGTGTAATCATGAATGCTGGAGCATTCATGAGGACTATAACATCCTTGGTAAACACCTTGGGGGAAAGGGTTCCTGATTTCCATTTTCAGCCTGTAAGAAGTTTAGAGGATTCCCTATCTTTAAATGACTCTCAAGCTTAAGCTGTCTTCTGGCAGTATCTTCTAAATCTCTCTATCCAGGTATGTACTAAAACTAGGTTTCTTGAGATAATTAGGTTCAACGTCCTCGTAGTGAGCAGAAAAGCAGAGCAGGCCTGTCCATCGGTTGCCCTTCTTTCCCTGAGGTTTCTAGGGGCCCACTGCATACTGATCACCAACCGCCTGTTGAGCTGCTCCATCTGTTGGATCGACCCCGACCTCCGCATCCCATCTGGAGTGGCCGCTGCTGTTGGTCTCTGCCAGGTGGTTGTGCGGTTCACATGGTCCACGTAGAAGACCCGCCCATGGCTGTCAATTCGAGCTTCCCAGTCTGGTGTTTAATAAAGAGGCAAAAAGAAATATCAAGCACAGACTACTGACCCACGAGAACACATACTATGTCCAGGTCTTACACAGACAGAACTCACCGCTGGCTTCTTGCTGAAGGCCAGACCCCCTCCCCGCCCAGCACCTCCGTGACCCCAGGCAGTGACGTCCACAAAGGAGTGAAATACTTCAGATTCTGCCGCTCTACTTAAAATGGTAATTGTGGGTCCTTGACTATGACATGCACTGAAGCTTGAATAATTCCTAGAGAGAAAAATCTGCTTATTTCTTTAAAAATATTGCCAGGTATTCAAGTGCCTACTTCAGCAGATTGGACACGTGAGCACTCACCAGTGGGAACTGACACTGTGACACTGGAGAATCCTTTCCTCATGCAGTCTAGCAGGGCGGCTAGGTTCAGGGACAATGTGGCCTTGTATTTAAACCAGTTTTAACTGTGGTCCTAAAATACTATACCTCCAACTTTAGATAAGTTCTTTCTAACATATAGCAAGCTTAAGTGTTTGCCATTCCTTTTAAGAGGGGGAACGGATGAATTTGTACCTAGAGTTTCCAAATATTCTTTTGACCAGATGTAAATGCAGAATCATTAAATCATTAAGTGATTTTTTTTGCTGTGAAATAACCATCCCTAACAGTAGAGGGAGGCCAAGGTAGAGCTAAATTTCCTTGCTTCTCAAAATAAAACACACACACACACCTTTCCTCTCCATTCTCACCCCCCCCCAAAAAAAAACAACTTAAGCATACGCATAGGTGATAGTTATATAAACATGGAAGGCTGGGGGTGGGTGACGTACACGGAATAAAAACAACCCTGGAACTGAAAGGGCTTCAAGTAATGTCTGCACGTGTGCGCGTGTCATCAAAGCACATCTGCACGTGTGCGCGTGTCATCAAAGCACATCTGCACGTGTGCGCGTGTCATCAAAGCACGTCTGCTGCACAGAAATGGGCACCACTTTCACAGTCCACATATCAAAATGTGGCGGAAACAGAAGCAACATGAGGTTATGTGGAAAATGCATTACACTCAAGGAAAAAAAAAAAAGCAAACAACTGGTAAGGAAGAAAATCCATTTGGTCTTTCAAGTAAGAAAGGCCATGGCTTTGGGAGTAGGTCAGCCATTAACAATTATTTTGAAAACATCATTCAGGTAATGACATAGCAACTCTTTATTTTTAAATGAAGATAAATTTGGAATATTTATGGTTCAATGCATACATGACATACTGTTTGGAAATATAGCATATGTGACCTAAGGGTTTGCCTATGCCCAGTGAAAATCTAAATAACAAGAAACATAAAATTTAAAAAGAATTTTTATTGACTTGTACGTGTGTGTGTGTGTGTGTGTGTGTGTGCTAGCATCTTTGCCACTGTAAATGAATACCAGACACCAGATGCATGTACCACATTTTTTCCTATATCTGGCTTAAGTGAGTGCTGGAAAATTGAACCTGGGTTAGTGGGCTTTGCAAATAAGTGCCTTTAACCACAAAACCATCTCCCTGCTCACCAAATTTAATAAACATGGAAAATTATGTAGCTAGATTGTATAAATTTCTAGGAGGCTTTGCCTAACATTGGCAACTAGATGATCCAGGTGTCAGCTGTTAGAAAAATAAGTAGCATAATTTATGATACTATGTAAACATGTAACCGTGTTGTTCATAATTCATCTTTATTTATTATTTTTTGACAGCAGGGTATCACTCTAGCACAGGCTGACCCAGAATTCAACTCTGTAGCCCCGGCTAACCTTGAACTCACAGAGATCGTCTTGTGAGTGCTAGAATTAAAGGTATGTGCAGTCTTCATAATTAATCTTGATCCAAAAAAAACTTAAAATTTCAGTGGTCCTCAAACTAATACTGCAAAGGCTATTGAACAACTTTTTTGAGCTAAACATGACTATCATCCAACAAGGAATAACAAAGAATAAGCGTTAACCTTAAATAACATTACGCTATTTCATTCAACTGAGTCAAGTCCTGGTACTTGCTCTGAGTTAGAAACTATGCCAAGTCCCTGGGACACAGGGCCAAGTAACACAGACTCCTGCCCCCAACACCTTCCTCACAAATCCTCCAAAGAAAACAAGTAAAGAATGGATCAGCAATACTGATACTTTCTTATCACAAGTTCCTTACCACCTGATGACTTGCCAAATACAGTAAGACTAAAAGCAATACAATCCTCCCAGGTGCACGCCCAGCTTGTGGCCATGCAGGTGAGGAGGTGGGTGGCCTGTCCTGGTTCCCTTCTCGCCAGTACTGGGCTTAGGGCCTGAATCCAAGACCCCAACCTCCTGCCCCACGCGTGATCCTGCCCTCTGAGGTGAGGAACTTGTGGTCTTTTCTTTCTCTAGTTACCACACACCTGTCACCTCAAAAGGTTTTTAAGAGTTGGAGAGATGGATTAAGAGGTTAAGGCATTTGCCTGCAAAGCCTAAGGACCCAAGTTTGATTCCCCAGTACCTACATAAGCCAGATGCACATGGTGGCACATGCATCTGGAGTTTGTTTGCAGTGGCCAGAGGCCCTGGTGTGCCCATTCTCTCTGTCTCTCTCTCTCTAAGTAATAAGTAAAATATTTTTAAAATGTTAAAAAATATTCATTAAATAATAGCCAGGTGTTAGCCAGAAATGATGAGTGTTTTCTGGGTTGCTTGAAACAGAATTTACTTTCACATACTTTATAACCAAAGAAAAATTCAAAATGGATCATCAAGGCTCAGCAAGACTTGAAAGATTAAGCACCACAATGTGATGACTTCTTAGAAATCTGAAAGCAACACTTTTCCACTACTGGGACAAGCTACACTAGGGCAGGTCAGCTCAAGTCATTTGTGGCAGAAGGATCTATTGAATACTAGGTTATATGTTTTCCATGAAGTCTGACAACAATTTATAACCTAAGCATGTATTGTCCTTCATAATTATACTAACAAATCCTGTAAGATTGTATATTTAAATATCTTTATCAAATTAAATACCCTACTTACACTTGAATTTTAGAGCCCCATATCCAGTTGTCGTTGTGACATCACTACCTGTTGACACACCGTCTATAATATGACCACAAGCAAGTTTCAGATCATTCCCACCCCAAATGCTCCAACTTTAGGCTCTCTTCTTCCTTTTCCACCTCAGTTGTCAATAACGCTACCCTTTCAGGCTTACGCTCTTGGGTCATTCCTAAGATCTTTTCTTCACTTCCAGACACCATGTCTCATCTCTGTCATCAATCCCTATGTTCAGCATGGACTACTCCTTACCGTCACTGCTCCTAGCCTGTCCAAGCCTCCGCCATTTCTCAACTTGGCCTCTGCAGTCACCTTCTGTAACATATCACAGACCTCCATCCTTCCTTCTATTCCCAATACAGCAACGAGCGAAACCTCTCAAAACCCAAGTCAGACAATGCCACTTCTTTCCTCAAAATCTTTCCATTCCGGGTAACAAGGTCCCACATGATAGAGTCCAGTGTTCTCCCTGATCTTCTAACCAGCCTACATTCTTCCTTCCTCAGGGGCTTCAGATGTACTGACTTCCAGTTCTTCACACCCAGCAGGGTGCCCCCTCTCTAGAGCTTGGTGCCGTGACAGCTCCTCTCTGCCCGTACAGCTCTGCCTTCCCAGCATGTGCCCCGTGGCCCCCTTATCTCCTCCACTAGTGCCTCCTCGGGGAAGCCTGCTCAGAACTCTGGTTCCCGGATTGGAGACCCATCTCTGCCACACACTCAAAGTTCCCTTACCTCATCGACTTTTGTTTTCCCATGGCATCTATCACCATTTAATATGGTATGCCAGTCACTTATTTACTTGTTTATTGTCTGCCTCCCAGATTAGTCTGCACACTCCATGAGGGCCAGCATATTTGTCTGTTTTACTCAACCCAAATGAACACCAGTTACAGAGCAAATCTTCAGCAAATAAGTAATGAATGAATGACTACCAGTAATTAAGTTATTCTTAACCTGTCTGAGATTGTTTAAGAAAATTCAGTTGACAGGATTCTTTAGCAACTCTTCTTATATTTTTCATTGCTATATAGGTAAAAATTAAAACTGATTAGGAGAAATTTATTTTGATTATTGAAAGTGGCTTATATTAAGTGATTGTTTTAAAGTTAATTTATATAAAATTGTTCATAATATCTGCATGAAGAACTAGTTATTATTATTGCATGGATTAGAGAGCAACCCACAAACACATGAATGGAGGGGTTGTTTTTAATTTAATTTTATTTATTTGAGAGAGAGAGAAAGAGAAAGAGGGAGAGAGAGAGAGAGAGAGAGAGAGAGAGAGAGAGTAGGTTCTCCAGGGACTTCAGCCACTAAAATGAACTCCAGACACATGTGCTACTTTGTGCATCTGGCTTGCGTGATCCTGGAGAATCAAACCTGGGTCCTTTGGCTTTGCAGGCAAACACCCTAACCACTGAACCATCTCTCCATCCCTGGAGGGGTTATTTATTGTGGAGAAAGTGTCTCTTTCCTATTAACACATTTAGCTATCTATATAAATATATTTGTATCAACTAAATAATATATATGTTTTTTTTTTACTCTTGGTTATGTCATATCCATAAATCATTATAGAAAGAAAGAACAAAAGAAAGAGAGAAATCAACCATCAAAAATTAAGAATATAATGTTTGGTTTGGCCTCTGAGTAATAAACCTGGCAGTTCTTTAAATTAGTGCATATATTAGAGATTTTTTATGATTTTCTCGCTGATAAAGTACAATTGCATGGGGAGAAAAATAGTGTTCATGTATGATACATTAGGAAGAAGAGATGAATTAGTAAATAGGTGTATCTTCTTTTGGAAACTACAACTGCTCAATGCAAGTCCAAGCAAAAGCACATAAAGAATATTGGTTTTTCACATTCTGGAAAGATGTCACAGTTATAAAAATGTATCAAATCTTTAAAGTCATCTTGTGTGTGGAAAAAATTCAAAACCAAAATATAGAGGTTCTAGAATTTATGAACATATGCCCTGGCGAGTTTATGAGCTCTAGTTGCTGGCATCTTGTCATTGGTGGAGTGGCACAGGTTCAAGTGAGTGACATCGACAGACGGCTGTGTCCAAATCTAACGCTTGTCAGGTGAGGGCATTAGAGCTTCTTTTTGTTTTTTCTTGTTACTCACCAATAAGAAAACTTGAGTACATGAGAGATTGAATGAATTTCCTAAATTCAGATGACTGGTCTAGATAATTTTCAATCATACAGTAAAGTCATTAGATTAAAAAGATAGTGAATTCTATCCTAAAGATGACAATTTTCCTGTTAATGCCTAAGAACTACAGTAGAAATGCGGAGTTTTTAATGTACTGAGGTGAAGCTACAGTTAGGAAAGCGCAATGTCCTGGGTCATTGTTGCTTGAGACTCTTATACTGTATGAAAATACTTGTAGTTAACAGATTCCATAGAGAATAATAAGATTCTTCTATTTGAAATTGAAAATTTAAAAATAATAAAATTTACGACTGAGTAGTCATAAACAGTTCACAAGGACTAATCAAACTATAAAGAAATTATGTCCATTTCAGAAACTGGAGGCCACTGAAATCATTGGTTATTTCGTTTAGAAGAAATACTGAAACAACTACTTTAAAAATGACCGGTGTTTATAGTAGATTCCATATGGGTATTTGACAGTACTGTGAAGTTATGGAGCTGGGTGTATGAACGTTTACATACAAATCCATACTGACCTGCTTAGACTTGGGAGCATTAAGACACAGGTTTTACAAACTAAGGCTTACTTGGTGGAAGAGGCTCATCGATTGTTGGGTAGTGATGATGTTCAGGCCTCAAGGAAGGAAGCTGGCTTACTGGCTGGGAATTATGGAGCATAGGGCATTCACCTATGAACAAGATAGTCAAGACATTCAGATTCATTCATTGCCATGACAATGTCATAAAAAGCATGACTGCAAAACAAACTACATTAAGAAACAACACACATAGTGAGCAATTGAGTCCTCAGGTCAGTTCACTGCATTCATGTCACTCATGACAGATGAAAATATTAAAGAAGAGAAGGAGGGGAGGATGAAAAGAAGAAGGAGAAAAAAGAAGAAAAGGAGAAGAGAGAAGAGAAAAAGAAGAAGAAGAAGAAAGAGGAATAGGAGGAGGACGAAAAGAGAGAAGAGGAAGAAGAAGATGGAGAAGATCAAGAAGGAAGAGGAGAATAAGAAAAAGAAGAAAGAGAAATAACAGAAGACAAATTAAAATATTTCATGACTAGTGATCCAGGTCAGTACGTAGGATCAGAGTCTGAATCTATAACCACTTGATGGGAGGTGAGGAGGAGTCTCATTTAGCCAGTACAGGACACACAGTCATTGTCGGAAGTGAAGCACTGCTCAGGTCCCTCTAAGCTTGGTGGGCTCATGCAGAATCACACCTCGTCACACGGTTACTATGGCGTCACCACAGGTCTCAACAGAGAGCTGCCAAGAGGCCATCTGTTCAGATTTTTTGAATGAAACTCTCCTATAGTGCCTTTCCAAGAAGAGTAAAAGAGCTGATGGGCCAAGAAAGTAAATTCCTACAGGAGGGAAGCTAACAGATAAGGTAGGGGAGCCCATGGCACCATGGGAAGTCATGGTAACTCCAGATTACGTGGAGGGGGAGTTAGAAAAGCCACCACATTCTGAAAGGGGGAAGGACAAGAGACCAGGGCTGCAGATGAAAGGCAGGGAAGCAGAAACAGAAATTTCAAACACAGAAGAAGTGGGATAAAAGAAACCAAAAAGACAGACACAGAGAAACTCTAGAAGTAAACATTGTGTCCACAGAATGTGTGCTTCAAATTATGACCGACATAGCGTATACTGCCGTCAGTTCAGATGTGTAGTGAACTGAGCGACACTTTGGGACAGTGTGTCTGTTTCATGATGTGCTGGGCTTTGTAGAGCGAGCATGCAGATGGGAGCCTCGGCACCAGCTGATCACTCTCCATCTCTGCACACCTAGCAGGGCCCTGAACCTAAGACAGCCTTCACCCAACTCTCCTGGTCTCTCCCTGCCTTCCTCCCTCATACTCACACCTGTTGGCCAGGGCACAAGAGTCAGCCTTTCCTTCCTCTGCCCTCCATGACTGACGACAATAGCACAGGTTCTATTGTCCTCAGGGCCGAAGCGGAGAGAAACTGAAAGGCAGTGGTTGATGCCTTTGTGGTCTCGCAAGTACTGAGCATTTCCTAGAGTGTCTGGACATATCCCATAGACATGAGCAAAAATGAAAATAAATGAGCAGGAAATAAATTAGATTGATTTAATTTTGTAGTTTCATTCTTAGAGATAGCTAGCAAGCAAAAATAAAGATGTACTTAGGAAGAAAAGGGCCTTTTGGATATTAAAATAAGACATCATTCCTCATTTAAACTCTATTGCATATTATTGCAATCCTCTGGGTCCTTGAAGACTCTAATGGGAATCAAGAAAAGTAACCCTATGTCACCCCACCACTTACTGTGGACTGCTGGCATCTGTGTTTACGTGGGGACTACACTCACATTCGTGTCCATGTGTTCAGTATTAGTAATTAAAAATGCAATTTTGCAGTTGTTATGTCATCAGCTGCCGCATTTTAAATTTTGTTTCTTAAAAAAAACTTACCTCATTGTAATTAATTCCACCAAACAGGTTAATGACTCCTCCAAGCTCGTGGCAAGATAATACTGTTACTTGGCAGGAGTGCACCCCACCTGTTTGTGAACCTCAATCAAATGCAACGATGTGGCTGTGACATGTCAGCGGAAAGATGGATGGAGCACACTGAGAAAGCAAGCGATCCTGTTCCGTACCCGGGCCCAGTTCCACACAGTCAGTGTTGTCTCAGATACAAGGCAAGTGTTCAGGTCTGCTAGCGTGTCCAAAGAGGAACCCTGTTCCTTTACTGATACTTATAGTGTGGTCCTTTAAAATTCTATTATGATTATAAGTACTATGGACAAATTGTAGGAAAAGATGGGCTGCCTAGAATATTATTTGAAGCAAAGTAGCTTGTATCAGTAAGGTGAAAATGGACCACGTTTTCTTGTTTCTTTCATTCATCTTGAGAAGGTTTTTAATAATTATTGTAAATTAACCTTTAAATAAAAGTGTTATAGAGGGGATAAAAGTAAAGAGCCAATGAAAGAATACTAGCTTAGGTAGCTGTGGGTGTAAACATGTGAAAGGAACAATGTTCTAAAATGATGTCCTTCCTGAAGCCGTTGTGAGTTCTCTAAGTGGGCATGTGCAGGCTAAGGATACCTTGCTAATCTTCCATAGTGAAATTGTAAGAGAGAAAATTTTTATTTTGATGAAAACAGAGAGCAGCACACATACGTGCCAGGGACGGCTGTGCACACCCTGACTCCCCACTGAGTGTATGCTCTCGTGAAGTCGGCGGCCCGGGAGGGGCAGGTGCGTAATGCAGGCTGTCAGCTCAGAGCTCACTGCTGAGGTGGGAAGCCTGCCTATGAACTGTGTGGATATAACAGTCTCTCTCGGGAGTCTTTGTAGTTCTTCTTATAAACATTACACCGACTCAAACATGCTTCTTTCCTCTTCCTGACTTGTAGTGTGCAGAAGTCAGGAACTTAAAGTTTCTCCTGAAACTACTCTGCAAAGACTCCACTGTCGCCCTGGAACTTTTCCTGTCTTTCTTCTGGTCAACTGCTAACCCTGCACAGGTATGGACCATGCCATTAAAAAATATATATATATATAAACTGTGCTTTTAGTATAAATTCATGTGAAGATAATTTGCAATTCATCATGTATGGGCACTCCTCCAGTATGGATATTGAAAATAATACCAAATAAGCTAAACCAGCAAGTGGCTCTGAGCTGATAATGGGTCTGACCCTTGCAGCGGGAATAGTTACACAATTTTACCTTCTGACCCACAAAGGCTAAAGTACTGACTATCTGCACTTCTTAGAGAAAGCGAACTGACCTCTGGCTTGAAACACCTCTGCAGCTTCCCTGTGCCCTTCCGTGAGAGCCCTCATCTCCTGCTGCAGTGATTTCCCACCACGTGGGAATGGTGGGCTACCTTCCGAGCATGATGGGACACACATCCGCCTTCCCGGACTCAGCCCAAAGCCGCTGGCTAGAACAAAGCAGGCACTCAAACACCCTTCCTAAAGAAAGGAATCTTCCATCACATTCTCACTCCTGGAGGGGGGGGGGTGCCTATCCCTAGAGGAGTAGCCCGCCGTCCTGTTTCTTTCTCCACCAGTTTCTCCCCATGTGTCAATTTCCCTTCTTTCTCCAAAATGGAAACATTGGGCAGGATTGTATAGTTAAAATTATTTTTATGTTCACTTTAGTTCTTGTTCAAAGATTTGTAGGTGACAGGCAATTGTTTATGGGCTGGGGAATCAAACGTAAAAGGACGTGTTTCTGGTCCTTCGTGAGCTTACAATCTAAATAGAAAACCCCCTCTTGCTCCGAGGCTAAGCTAATCAGCCGACCAGTGAGACAGCAGGCTCTCTAGTTTGCTCTTTCTCAACAGCTGACTCATTACATATTATTCTGTGACTTCTTAATTTCCCTCCTATGCCACTGTCACTTGACTGTAAGAATGTTCCAATCCTGGAAAGAAAATAAACATTACTAATTTATGATCTCACAGGCACAATTAAGAGGGGAACATCTTTGCTTAAAACAGAACACATTTTAAAACTATAGGTGGCAGCTTTTGGATTAAACAAAGGAATTTATACATTCGTGTTATTTTCCCCTTCCATCAGCCAAAATAGCGAACAACAGCAGCAACAACAACAATTATAGCAAGAGTTGGACAGACAGCAAAAAAAAAAAAAAAAAAAAAAAAGACAAACGTAATCAAGCTATCCATATACACAAGACTAGTTAAATTCTTTAAAAAAAAAGTGTGTGTGTGGGGGAATCCATGTTCTTCAATTAATATTCACATTTATCGCTAATCTTCCGTATGTTTGGGGAGGTGGGCAGATTTCACACAGGATTCTCCTGGTGGTAGGACACACTGTCTACGAATATTCGACGCTTGTACCCTAAAGTGCTAGTTTTGACCCTGGGGTCGCTGTTGAGACTGGAAAGCTAAGCTATGCCAGCCAGTTTCGGGGATCATTTGGAACCACCTACAAAGCACACGGAACAGGTCCAAGCTCACATCCGAGGAGTTGTGTTTCTTGGTGTGCATATGTGTGTATGTGGGGGGGGGGGTTGCACGAGCGGGGAGCCAGGCTTCCGTGGGCCTCTCTACTCAGACACACCTCGACGCACGCACCCACGCACGGCCTACGGACAAGACAGACAGGCACACACACTGCCCGGGCCTGGCCTGCCCTGCCCGTCCGGCGGTGAGCGGGCGAGCCTCGCGTGCCGGGGGGGGGGCCCCCGGGC
Organism: Dipus sagitta; assembly: GCA_036346955.1. Classification (NCBI taxonomy): domain Eukaryota; kingdom Metazoa; phylum Chordata; class Mammalia; order Rodentia; family Dipodidae; genus Dipus; species Dipus sagitta. Next base: position 41,382,548 of record CM070784.1, read on the forward strand.
GGGCGAGCGGGCGGCTCTCCTTGGCAGTCTAACCTTCTCTCCGTTCGCGATCGCCCTGCGGCGGCGGCCCAGCCGCGGGGGACTCGGGAGCTCCGGCGCGTCTAGCCGCGGCCCCGCCGCCGGGCGCAGCCAGCCCGTCGTGCCACACCCCGGCCCCGCGGGGGGCGTCGGGCTCCAGCTCGGGGCTCTGCATGGAGTCGGGCACCGACTCGAAGGCGCTGTTCTCCTCGTCGTCGTCGTCCTCGTCGTCGTCCTGCGAGGAGAAAACCGTGCTGTCCGACACCTTGGCGCTGTCCACGGACGAGAAGCGCGTGTGGCTGGCGAAGCGGCTGCCCGCGGCGTGCTGGCACGAGGGGCTGTAGCACGAGGGGCTGTAGCACGACGAGCTGTAGCAGGACGAGCTGTAGCACGAGGGGCTGCAGCAGCCGCAGCCCGGCTCCGCGCCCTGCCTCGGGCTGCAGTCGCTCTCGCTGCCGGTGCTCGGGGCCGCCGAGCCGCCGCCGTGACCATTGGCCAAGCCGGGCGGGGACGCGCCGGGCAGGGCGAGGCCGGGGGACGCCGTGCAGGGCGTGGGGCTCCCCTCGGGCGGCGGCTCGGCGTCGTCTGCCCCCGGGGCGGCCGGCGGCGGCTGGGCGGCGAGCGTGTCCCCGTCGCTGCCCAGCGCGTCCTTGTCCCGAGGGTCGTCCGCGGCGCCGTGGTCGCGCGCGGCGGGCAGACTGTGCAGCAGCGCGTGGATGCGGATGTAGTGCGTGCGCGGGGTCTCGGGCTCCCCGCACGCCGACGCCAGCACCGTCTCCAGCTCCGACACGGGCAGCGAGCACGGCCGGCTCTTCTTCTTGCAGGCCCCGGGCGGCGGCGGCGGCGGCGGCGGCTCCAGAGCACACACGTCCCCTTCCTCGTCCTCCTCCTCCTCGACCTTGTCCTCCCGCGGCGCCTCCGCCTCCGCCGCCGCCTCCGCCGCCGCCGCCCCGGTTTCCGACGCCTCCTCCGCCGGGCTGCCGTCCACGGGCGGCGGCGATGGGGGGCCGTCCTCCTCCTCCTCCAGCTGGAGCCCCTCGGCCAGTTCCTCCGCGCTCAGGGCGGGGTGGGGGTCCTGCTGCCCCGGCTCCTGAAGCTCCGCGGCCCCCTCCGGCCCCTCGGAGGACGTGGCCTCGTCCCCCGGCTCGGGCACCCCCGCTGCTCCCTCCGCCGCGGCGTCGGCCCCGTCGCCCTCGCCGGGTGGCCCTGGCTTCGCGCCCGTGGGGGGCTCTGCGGTGTCTCTTGAGGGCTCCCCAGGACTGCTCTCCACCACGTGGTTCACGACGCGCTCTGGGACTTCTGCAGACTCAGGCTCAGTACTCAGGGATGTCTCCTCGTCATCTGCGACAAGAAAGAGAGGGCGTCATTTCTTCTAGAAGAGCGCTTACCTGGCCCGGTGCTCGGAGCGGGCGCGCGCACGTCACTGGTGGAGACCCACCGAGGAACCCTGCGCACAGTGATCCTCGCGCCCCTTATCATTCGCAGCTGGGATGGCTTTAAAAATTCTACTTCAAGGGAATGCACTCTTTAATTATTATTATTACTTTTTCTTGTATTTATTTATTTATTTTGTTGTTCTTAAAAATGCCTCAAACCTAGCACTACCCCAGGTTGGGGCATCTAGTAGGCGCTCAACAGCATTTCCTACAGGGATCCACTTCCGGATGGGGACAGTGGCGGTGTTTATAACTCCAGGCAAAGTGAATTGTGCTCGCTCGCAGTATTCCCTATGGGCAGCGCCTGTCAGGACGGACAGGTCAGGTTTCAGGCTAGGAATGGGAAGGAAGGAGCGGGTCACAGATAGGAGCAAGCGCCGTCATTTGGAGCTTATGAGAAGAGAAAGATACGGTGCCCACCAGCCTAGACGTCCAAACACCAGCCAGCTGGGTTTCGCTCCACCCTCCCGCGGCTCCACCGGGGTGGCCGAGCTCTGCCCTCCCCTGCGCGGGTGCCAGGCCAGCTCGCTTACTAGTTGGGGCCAAACAATCTCTCTGTTCACGGTGAGGCTCTTCTTTGCATACACAGAGGGGCAGTCTTATTCCCAGAACATAGCAGAATGCTGAGTTTGACAGAACAACAGCCAAGATATAAAATAATGTAGTGAAAGTAAGATACGGCGCTGTCGCCTCTATTCCGCTGGGAAACCATGAACCTTTGGGTCATCGGAGTAAAGAGCAGCCCTTCGGTGGAAGAAGGGCACAGGAGGAAATCTGGCTTCCAGAGAAGACCACTCGCTCCTGGAGCTCAGATGGAGAAGACAGAAAGCCCTCAAGCCTGGGATACGTCCAGTGAGGACCGTGGTTATTTTATTTCAGAAAAGAAAAAAAAAAAGGAGCTACAATGGCACTCGGACAAGACAGAAATTTCACGTTGAAAATACCTGCATGGATGGCGGAAGTGATCTCAAACCGGAATTGCAGCTGTCCACTCACATGGTCAGTTGGAAGCCTGCGGCCAAGTGTGTAGCTGACCACCCTATCCCTGGAAGGAAATAAGCACCGTCAGGGATTTGGCCCAAACCTGCCCTGCTGAAGCCTGTATGGAAGCTCTCTGTACCCGCAGGCGAGACAGGCAGCCACACAAGCCACGGTGACGGCCACTAAAGCTCTGTCCAGACACACCCGTGGCAGTCCTACAGTAAAGAGGGGAACACGCATGTGTCCAGGTACGAGGGAGTTCTGATCAAATGTTCGGAAGCAGGGGTCTGTACACCACAGCCCACACTTGGCCCATCACCTGCTTCCCTATGACGGTAAAAAAGGATATCCGTGGCACATAAAAGTTGTATGAAATTCAATGTCGGTGTCCATGAACGTAGTTTTACTGGAGCACAGCCACACGTGTGAGCTTACAAATTGTCACCGGTTGCTGTCATGCTGCAGGGGAGGAACTGAGCAGTCTGGACAGAGCCTGCATGACACACACTGCCTAAAAGACCTATTCCCTGGCCCTTGGCAGAACGTTTGTCAGTCTGTGTTGGGGGCTGTGGTGGGGAGGGAGGGGACATGCATGTCCTTGGCTCTGTCTTCCTGTGCAGACTGCAATCTCCCACATACGCCCTCGACAATGGACAGTACCAGTCTTGGGGGAATGGATGTAATCTACAAGACTAGATGCCGTGGCAGTTACTGGGGAGCCTTGCTGGGCTATGGAGAGTCACATGCTGCGGGCCAGAGCAGAAGCAAGACCTGCCTTCACTTCCAGTTACACTACCCTGGGTGCCTGCTTCATCTCACCTACTTACTGGACGCGATTGCTTAATGGCTGAAAGGAAATCTATCCATGGAGACTCAACGCCAAGCTGTGCTACAATGTTTTCACCAGGGGTGCTTCCACAGTAACCGCCCCAACCTTGGCTGAAGGAGCGGGAGTGTAAACCTTGTGATGCTAGTGCAGGAGTGAACAAATCTAGTATACTCAGTGAACACAGAAACACATTTCACAACCAACTATTTTGTGACATTCAAGTAAAGATGCAAATCAGCGGCTGGTAGTACTGAAATCTTTCTTAGAAAACACTGACATTAAGAAACAATATATTTCAGTGTTCTGTTAACAGTGTTTCTGTTTGATAAGTTGTACTTTTGCATTTATTGTCAAAACTCCATTAACTGAAGTATTTTATGTAGAATAAACAGGATGAGTTACAACTTCTTTCTGACTCATCAGAATAGGAAGGCCTTGGTAGCTATTATGCTTTAAGTCTATCAATGACCAGAGAAAGGCCTTCTGAAGTCTAAGCTTAGTTGAAACCCAAGGACAGCTGAAGTTGATCAGATGGTGACAGGGACATTAGACTTATGCTTTGTAGTCATTTTAAGCTTCTCTTTCCATGCTTTCAGCCACTCACTCAGTCAACACAGAGAGCGTGCCGTGTAAAAGCTGCTGTGGCTGACACAAAATACGTACTATGTAGTCCCTGCCTTTAAATGGCTGAAATCCAGTGGGAGTGCATGGACGGATCAATGAACAATCATGTAGGAAGCGACTGGCACATCCAAAGTGAAGAAGCGACGGCCCCGGTTAGAGGCCAAGAAGCTAATGGCCAGGATGCTACAGGTTAGTGAATGAATGGAGGGAGAAGGAGAAAGGGAGGAAGGGGAAAGAGAGAAGCAGAGAGAGTGCGGGGGAGACCAAGACTTACAGAAGAATGGAACACATATCTGAAGGCACTGGTCAGTGGTGAGTAAGCATGGGCTCAAGGGGTTTGGCAGAGGGAAGCCATGGTACGAGAGGGATTTGGTTTTGTCCTGCGGTGTACTCTGGGCTTCTATTGTGTCTCAAGCCAAATGACTGCTATCTTCATGGCCATTAACCCAGGAGCTTGCTTCTGTCTGGGTTGGAACAGGTCAAGTATCAGCAGCACTGGGAAGGCGGTTTCTAGGGCTGGTAGAAGAAGCCTTCCAGGAGGGGGGATGGAGGAAAAGGGGGAGGAACAAGAGAAGGAGGAGGCAGAGGATTGCTCCAGCCAGCAGAGGTCAGCGCGCCATCAGGGGTGGTGAGGAGGAGACCACCTAAGGTCTGATGTTGCTTCTTCTTAAGCAGGGACTAAGCTCATAGTCTCACCTATGCAACCTCCCTCCTTCCTCAACCCCAAGTTGCAATAACATTAGGAAAATCCAACTAACCCAGTTCAGGTCAGTCAGTGGCTTTCAGTGCCTGGGGTGTGCCCCTCCACAGCAGGAGGCTTGCAGGGCAGAATCATTGCAAGATGAAAAGCCCTCCACCTAGAAAAGCTCATGGTCCTCTCTGTGGCTAGAGTGAGCTTCGGACAGTTCAGTTCAACAGGCACTGACCATATCTAATATATGCCAGGAAAGAGGTTGCTCAGAGCTGGAGTATCGGACACCTTACCTAATCGCTTTTCTACCTAGCTCTTTTTTGTCCTTCCACACTGTTAGCAGTGTGAGAATAGACAGTCAGAGGAGAGGAATGACAAGTTTGGCCAATGGCAAACTAAAGAAACAGTCAAAGGAGCCTTATCAAGCCTCGTGTGGGAAGGTGGAACCTGGTTTCTGGCGAGAGGCAGAGCACGTAGGACTGGCCGCGTCTCCGCCCTCACCAGCCTTGTGCTCAGTTCAGGTAGTTAGTTATTCATCGCAAATATCATTTCTTCATTTGAGGAATGATGGTGATGGTTTAGTCATGGAAATGGCCATGAGGGCTAAATGACAGAAAAGGTCACAAGAGACATTTCCTTTTGACTTCCTACTAGGTACCAGTGACCGTGTCAAGGTCTTCATGTGCATGGTTTGACTGCTCCACCTTTACAACCAGGAATGTGAAGCGCAAGTGCAAGCTGTGTGTCCGACATAAGGTCGCAGCTTCATAAGCGTCAGCTTCCTTTGGCTTGAAAGGTAATGGCATGCTTATACGAACCAAGCTACACACGTGCTACCAGGTGCCAACTAAATGCCATTATCATAACTGTTAATAATGCCAATATCTTGATGCAAATCCAAAGAACTTTAAAAATGGCAACACCTGAAGATTCTGCATACTTTTCTCATTCTTGGATATCACTCTAAGATTCATGCAATATTAGGCATATGTTTATAGCAAAAGACCTATTGTTTTCAAATATAGTAGCTGTTGTCTAAGGCAATACATATTATCTATAGGAAGTATACCTGATTGTAGTTCCCTGTAATGAAAGGCGTGCATAGATACGAATGTAGAAGACAGAAGACACAAGAGCATACCCTCACATATAACTGAATTCTACAAGCAATGCAGTTGTCATTCTACGAGAATGCATGCTGGCAAAATTCCACCCATTTTATGAAGCATTTTCTGTCAATTCTAGAATATTTCGAAGCACTATCTAAGTGTGGTGGTTTGAATGTAAAATGCCCACCATAGCTCACGTGTTTGAACACTTGCTCTCCTGCTGGTGGCACCGTTTGGGAAGGTTATGGAATCTTTAAAAAGTGGAGCTTTGCTGAGGAAGAGGGTCACTGGGGGTGGGCCTTGAGGTTCTACAGCCTGGCCCCACGTCTGCTCATTCTCTGCTTCCTGGCTGCCAATGTGACAAGCCACTGTCCCATTGCTGTCGCCATGACTTTCTGCCAGGAAACTTCCCTTCAAAACTGTAAGCCACAAACACACCCTTTCCTTCCTTAAGTTGTTTCTGGTCAGACATTTGTTTACAGCAATGAGCAAGTAACTGATACACTAAGAAACCCAGCATTCCGTCTTGTTGAAATGTTGCACATGGTTCTCTCCTGCATAAAGACATGTAATGGATGGAATAATATTCTTCATAGAAAAAGCAAATGTTAATTTCTCTTTATACAGAACAGAATGTCTCACTGATGGTTTCTTCCAATACTGTCAGGATGTCTCCACTTTTGCATATATGGCAAATAAATAATATACAAATCAGAAAGATTTAGCTGGATGTTGTGGCTCAGTAATGTTATTAATGGGAGAAGCCAAGGAGCTGAAACACCATGTTAGTTTGGTACTGCACAAGATCCCATTATTGTAGATTGTAGACCTCCTTGAGACATGGCCTTATTGGCTGAATTCTAGGTCTATTGATATCCCAGTCACAGTTTACCCTATAGCATGTCTTTCCAGGAGCCTCTGCACAGGCATCGACAGCTTTCCCAAGAATCTCTTGATGATGGGGCGGCTCTTGGCAAACTTGTCCTTCACCTCAATTTCCAGCACATCGGTTGGCAAGGACACAAAACTGAATTGCTGCAATGAGAAAACATGTCACATCAACTAACAGAGATGATCTAGTGCCTGCCAATTCCCAGTTCATCTGCCCTGAGGACATCATTGTCAAATAGGGTCATTCTTTGAGATTCAAATAATAAAATTAGCACAGTTTAAAGAGAAAGAACCTATTGGGTCTCACACACTTGATTAAAATTATGAGTAAAGGAGGAATTCGTACAAATTTACCTATACTTAATGGAACACATTAAATCAACAAAATCTTATCTTATTTCAAGATTATAATGGCAGATACTTTTTAAGCTTTATAAACCTTGTTTTTTCTAGAGTGGGAAAAGAGTTTTCACTCTTTATTGTTGGGAATGTAAACTTATTTGATCTTTACAAAAGAAATTGCTTGGGTTTATTGGTTTACAAACTGTAAATTTCCTTCAACCCAGAATTCAAATTTTGAGGAATTTTTCTTCTGGATTAACTCACAAAAGTGTATAAAAGATACATATTAAAAGGATTGTCATTGGAAAATTACTAATTAACAGCAAACAACTAGATAAAACCTCAGTCATAAGAAAACTGGGTGAATGAGGGCGGCCAGTCTTTGAAATAAAATGCTGCTGTCATTAGAAAGAAAGAGGGATGTCAATAGGCATTGACATGGAAAGAACCCGACAAGCAACGTGAAGAAGCAAAGCAGGTCCCACCGCCCACTGCCTGCCACCCCAGCTCGCCACTGCCATCCTCTCTGTTCCCTTCTCACCCCGCCTGCTGCCCGCCACTCACTGCTGCTGTCCCAGCCGTGAATCCAGGAACAAATGTAGACAGACCCTTTCCGCATCCCGCTGGAGCCATTCTGCGTGTGAGTCCACCCTGTGCCGGCTGCCTGCAGCTCACCACTGCCTCCCATGTGTGAGGCAAGGCCCTCCCACTCTCTCCATGCCTCCGCTCCCTACCCCTGCCCACAGCTCACTGCTGCTCTGCTCTTGCTGCCATCTGGCCCACACGAGTCGAGTCAGCTGCTGTCTGTGCGCCTGAACACCTGCCCCCCGCATACCAGAATACGACGATGAAAGCTCAGCTGCTGCGCATATGCTGCTAGTCAGACTGAAGCCGCTCACATCCTCCATGCGCACTCAGCATCAAGTGTTTCCACGGCTGAGCTTCACACACCAAGCTAAGCAAAGCGAGGCTAAGAGCGAGCACCAAATACCAATCCAGATGCTCGCTCTAAGGATTACCCATACAATATTAGAGTCTTCCCTCCGCCATGAGAACAACTTAGAGAAAATTCCAGACAAAGAATTCAAAAGAATCAATATGCACAAATAACTCAAAGAGGACACAAATAAATGCCTGAATGCATTCCACGAGAGCACAGCTAAGTGAGATGGTGAAGCAAAACCTGAATATGAAACTGGCACTCAGTAAGGAGATAGAAATAGCTGAAGAAAAACTCAAGCTGAGGGGATAGGATGGAGAGTGGAATTTCAAAGGGGCAAGTAGGGTGAGGAAGGAAACTACCATGGGATATTGTTCACAATTATGGAATTTCTCAAGAAAAAAAGAAAAATCAAACTGAAATGATGCTGGAAGTAAAAAAAATAAGATAAATCAAATTGAAAAAAAACTCCAATAAAAATATAGTAAGTTGCTGGGCGTGGTGGCGCATGCCTTTAATCCCAGCACTTGGGAGGCAGTGGTAGGAGGATCTCTGTGAGTTCAAGGGCAGCCTGGGATAGAGTGAGACCCTACCTCAAAACAAACAAACGAACAGACATAATTTACAGTAACTCAAATTAAAAAAAATCTCGCCGGGCACGGTGGCACACGCCTTTAATCCTAGCACTCGGGAGGCAGAGGTAGGAGGATCACCATGAGTTTGAGGCCACCCTGAGATTACATAGTGAATTCCAGGTCAGCCTGGGCCAGAGTGAGACCCTACCTCGAAAAACCAAAAAAAAAAATCTCCCATAAAAAACCTTGACCAATAGAATGGACCACATGGAGGACATAATATCAGGGATTGAAGACAAGGTATAGGAATTGGACTCATTAGCCAAAATAAATTCAATGATAAATTAAACAAATGCATATGAATGGAGAGATATTTGGGAGACCATGAAAAGACTAAATCTACAAATAAATTGAAGAAAGAGAAAAACTTTGGGCCAAGGTCTTTCAATAAAATTATAAAAAGGAAGATTCCCCAGTCTAGGGAAAGAGATGCCCACCTAGGTAAAAGATGCATCCAGAACATCAGATAGACAGGAGCAGGGAAGAAATCCCTCCTGCTGTATTATAGTGAGCGCACTAAATATGAAGAACAAAGAGGACACAGAAAGCCGCAGAGGGAAACGCCACTCACGTAGAAGGCACCCGTCACAGTTGCAGCAGAAGAGCTTGGGATGGTCTATTTCAGGTGCTGAAATAATTTGCATTAGTTGAAGCATTAGCGTTGAAACAGTTGAAGTGATTTTCCATCCCAAACCACTAAAACAAGCAACATTGTCCCTGTGATAGAAGGGGAAAGAACAATGACCCATGATCCCATGATAAAAGCGGCTAATGGAATTTATGACCTCTACAGAGGAGACACTGGGTGGACAATTTTGGAATGAGTAGAAGGATAAATGCATTTGAGAGGCTAGAGGGAATAATAAAAGCTGGAATAGTTGTTTAGAAAATGAAAACTTGGCTGGAGAGATGGCTCTGCAGCTAGTGCACTTGCCTGCAAAGCCTAAGAACATGGGTTTGATTCCCCAGTACCCACTTAATGCTAGATGCACAAAGCGGCACATGCATCTGGAGTTCGTTTGGACTGCAGAGGCCCTGGTGCACCCATTCTCTCTCACTGTCTCTCTTCTCTCTCTCTCTCTACTTGAAAATAAATAAATAAATATATAAATAAATAAGTAAAATTAAAAAAAAAAGAAAACCAAGAAAAGAATACCATAAAGCCATCAACATGACAGGGATCAACTCACACTTATCAATAATAACTCTGAATATTAATGGTCTCAGTTCCCCAATCAAAATACACAGACTAACAGTTTGGATCAGAAAATAGGACCTATCTTTGTGGCAATCATTAAGAAGTGCGTTTCACCATTAAAGACAGACAGTACCACAGGGTGAACGGGTGATTCTAAGCAGATGGAACCAAGAAGAAAGCAGGTATAGGTATTTTATTATCTGACAAAATAGATAAAGAAGACCAATTAGTACTGATTAAGGGAACAATCCACCAAGGGGACATTATAATACTATACACGCCAAACGCTGGGCACCTAATGTCAGAGATACTTGCACATCCATGTTCACTGCTTCTCTATTCACAGTAGTTAGGAAACAGAACCAGCCTAGATGGCCTTCAACTTGTGGAAGGATGATAAAGTGTGGTACATATACAGCCTCATCAGTTTGATTCTTTTGACAGTTGGAGGAAGTCAATTTAGAGACTCCTAATTGTTCAAGTACTGAAAACAAGTGTCTGCTGGACTGCTTGGACTCACATAGGGCATATCCACCATGCTCTCTGGTGCTTAAGAAACATCAAGGAAGATGGGACAGAAGGAATGCAAGACTCGGAAGGTGGAGAGGAGTAACATGGGGCTCTCTCACAGACATGACACAGACACTGCTCTCATGTATTCACAGCAGAACAAAAGATGAACACGATTGCACAAGATGTTATGGATGGGGAAGGCCTTGAGAGCCACTGCCCACTGCATCAGCTAATGGCAGAGATGAGAAGTGCAGTAGGACTGAGGGGAATTAGGGAAGGTAACGTAGGGTATGTAGTAGGAATGGTGGGTATGTCCTATAATGTCAATTATCACTCTGGTTAGAAGTATACTTCCTTCTAGTCAAGCACAACTTACTGGGATTTTCACTTTTGCTTTGGGCCACTGGCTATTAGCCTTGGTTCTCATCAGAATTGTCAGTTTCCATTCTGGATCATTCTTGAATAATTAAACCATCCTGGGGGTGAGGCTGACACTCACTGGAAGTGCTTAAAGCTTCCCAAGTGAGTCTACTGTGCAATAAGTGTGGAGAACCACATTCTCTCATTTGATTTCAAATGCTTCATTAGATATCAAATATTATCATTGATAGTAAACGGTTCCTTAGCATACACCCAAGTCTTCCTATGTATCATAAACAGTTTACTCAATGATCTTCTGCAGCACATTTTCAGACTCCAGTTTAGTAGTTTATTTTAAACATTTAGTCAATTATTTATTAATTCCAGATTAATATGCTTTCAATTTTATTTATTTATTTTTAGAGAGAAAGAGATAGAGAGAGAGAGAGAGAGAGAGTGACAGGGTCTGCAGCCTCTGCAAACAAGCTCTGGATGGATGCACCACCATGTGCATTTGGCTTACGTTGGCAATGAGGAATAAAACCTGGGTCCTTAGGCTTCCCAGACAAGTACTTTAATCAGTAAGCCATCTCTCCAGCCCAATAGGCTTTTATTCTATTTACTAATGTACTGATATACTGGTTCCTTCAGCCATTTGACTCCTACACCCACACACCCACACACACACACGAGCTGTCTGATTTTTGTTTTTGATACTTAAGCCCAAAGTGAGCCATTAAAAATAGGAATATGAAGTTACAATGCAAAATCCCTCGGTTCTATTCTAAACCCATGTCCTAGTTACATTATTGTTCTCATCTATGTGTGTATATATGTGACTGTCATACGTGGAGCCTGCAGTGTCCCGGCTCCCAGGCGAGCTGGAGTGGGGAGCAAGGCACCGGTGGCATGGGATGGAAGGGAGATCACATTCTCCCAGACAGAAGCACAGACGTGTGAGGGTCTCTGAAATAGAACCTAGTGGATGTGGTGCCTCATAAGAGGGACAGACTGCTCAGATAAAGGGCCTGTAGCGTGATGGGAGGCAAGTCAGGTGAAACAGGACAGAAAGCCAGTGTGGGGGAGAAGGCAGAGGGACAGCCCAGAGCAGACATGTGTGGAGAGGAGCAGAGGGGCCTGAGCAGGAGTCAGGTAGCTTTTTCTTAGGCAGTTAGGGTGGCTGGGCCTCTGAAAGGCAAAAGGCAGGAAGCTCTGTTGTTGCTAGAGATTGGAGGACGATCTGACTTGCTATGTCTTGCCTAGTTCCCTAGACCTGTTTCTCCATACCCGAGCCCCTTCCGGGGGGAAAAGTTCTTCTCCTGTAATCCTGGCATTATGGCTGGTCAAGCTCAGACCCCAGAACTCAGTGTCATGGCTAGCCCCTTCCTCAGACAGCCCCTAGCCCAGACCAGTCAGCCCTCGCTGTGGCTCACCTGAGCCTGAAGCTTGAGCTCACCACTATCAGGTTATAAACACATTCGTGGTGGGAGGGCAAGCTCTCTGGGCTGCCCGACCTCTGACCTCTCCCGGACCTCCAGCTTCTGGTGAGTTTCTCCTCTTAGCTGGGAGAACCACAACCCCCACCCCGCTTTCCACATGGGCTCTTTACCTCCTGCTTGCTGCCCGCAGGAGCTCTGCGCACTTTCCTTCCTGTCCTCTAAGGTCTCCCAGGCCCATCGTGTGGCTCCCAGGCCATGTGGTGTACTCATTTTCCTTCCCTTGGTTCTGTACTTCCCTAAGTAAATATAATAATTTCATAATTATCCTTCTCTGTTTGTTTTGCCTAATTCTTTGGTTAAATGCAAATGCAAATGCAGGGTCTGGGGTTCAAGACTTTCCTGAGCCCCCTAACACCCTGTCTCAGGACGATGGGATCCTATGGGCTACTCGCAATCTCAGGGTGGCTGAGACCCCAGACTGTGGTTTGGAACCGTCATGGACCACCACAAGAACAGAAGAGGGAGTGGAAACAGGAGGAGACCCTGAGGCCTGGGAGATACTCCCCTGGGGTGGTCTGCATGTGTGGAGGCCATGGATGAAGGCTGGGCTGGTGTCCATGGACCCATCTCTGACATGGGAGGGGCTGGTTGTCGTGCTCTCCCAGGAGGGACTGATGATCTCTAGTTGGGTTGTCTTAAGCCTCCCAGGCTATTTCTTCTGGTCTGTGTCCTGCTGAAAAGGAAAGGCTCCCATTTTCTGTTTTTTAAATTTTTTTAGTTTTAGAAACAGGGGCCTCCTGGTCCTAAATTCTCCTCAGGACCTAAAATACATCAAACTTAATTTCATGTGAGTCATGTTAGGAAATAGGCTGAACAGAGAGAACTTGAAGCACACGTTGTGGCTGAGGATGGAGCTCAGTGGCAGAGAACTTGGCTAGCAGGCACGAGGCTCTGGATTGATCACCAGCAAAACCAAACAAAATCAACACACAATATGCCCACTATGAGATTATTTATAATAGTTAAAAAATTCTGAAAGAACATGAAAACAGTGTTGGAGGACTTTAGGGCATTTAAAAGTGAAATACAATAGCTGATAGCTGGATATAGTGGAACACGCCTTTAATCCCAGAACCTCGGAGGCAGATAGAGGAGGATGGCTGTGAGTTCCAGGCCATTTTGGGACTACAGAGTGAGTTCCATGCCAGCCAGGGCTAGAGTGAGGCCCTACCTTGTAAAACCAAGCAAGAAAATTGAAATACGAAATCTTATACTTTCCTTCCTATACAAAACTATTCATTAAGTTACATTAAAATGTTCTACCTGTGTTGTTTAATAGTTTAAGCGAGGGTGGGGAAATAGGGTAGATAAATGGGTGGGAATTGGATTAACCAAAGTTAAGGAAAGCCATGTAGAAACCTACTACTTTGTAAACAAATAAAAAATTAATTAAAATGAAGTTAATAAAATTACCCTACATGGGTAAATGAAGCTCTCCCAGAAGCCACGGGCTATTAATTGAAAATTCCAGTGCCAGGATGAGATACCTCCCGGTGAATTGTTGGTCAGAGATGCTATAGAGGCACCTAAGATAACAAAAGCTATTTCAATTGCTCTTGGTTGCCCACCTAAACTAGGTGGCAGGTCTTTATTGCCGAAGATACCATATGCTTTGATTGCTGGATATAGGGAAATCAAACTTGAATTGAGCTGGAACTTTCTCCATGATGGCGAGCTGTCATAACGCTGGGAGGAGCCATGCCGACTGCTGGGGGGGGGGGTTTACAAACAGTCTTACCCAGCTGTGAACCCCTGTGTTTTTCTGTCAGGTGAGAAATGCCCATGGGTACTGTAGAGACATGACTGCGAGGGGAGTAACCAACCATGTTCTAATTGGATCTGAGGTCTGTTTTGCAGGAAGGAATCCATGCCTGGTATTATAAACCTGGTTAAAAGCCTGTGACTAGAGAAGCCATAGGCCCTAGGGGGAACCTACTACTGATGAGGCGCCAAATGGACAGGTTTTTAAAACTGTCTTCTAAATATTTATATTTATGACAAAAAAATAGTGCTGCTACTAGCCTCTATCAAAGAAGTTTCCTTTGGCAGTGAGCAGAGGTTGATGCAGAGATGCATAGCTGGCAAAACAAACTCCAGACACCTGTGCCCCTTTGTGCATCTGGGTTATGTGGGTCCTAGGGAACTGAACCTGAGTCCTTTGGCCTTGCCAGCAAGCACCTTAACCACTAAGCCATCACTCCAGTCCCTTTTTCTTTCTTCCTCTCTCTCTCTCTCTCTTCCTTCCTTCCTTCCTTCCTTCCTCCCTCCCTCCTTCTCTCCCTTCCTTCCTTCCTTCCTTCCTTCCTTCCTTCCTTCCTTCCTTCCTTCCTTCCTTCCTCCCTCTCTCCCTCCCTCCCTCTCTCCCCTCCCTCCCTCCCTCCCTTCTTTCTTTCTTTCTTTCTTTCTTTCTTTCTTTCTTTCTTTCTTTCTTTCTTTCTTTCTTTCTTTCGACAGAGAGAGAATGTATGGGGCCTCTAGTCACTGCAAACAAAGGCTAGACATATGTGCCACCTTGTGCATCTGGCTTAAGTGGGTACTGGGGAATCAAACCTGTTTCTTTAGGCTCTGCAGGCAAGTCTCTTAACTGCTAAGCCATCTCTCCAGCCCCACACGTGGGGATTCTTGTGCTAGACTGAGCCCTCAACATCCCATCATGGATGGGGAAGAGCTCCTCAGCTCCACTCCCTCCCCAGTCACTGCTGCAGTGAGCGCTGGCTGGGGGAGGTGCAGGCATGCTCCTCGGGGGTGCGGCTGCGGCAAGTTGCTCATACTCCAGCAGATAACTGCTCAGCCATGCTCACGCAGGCGGCCCTATTTAACTGAGTGGGTCACACAAAAAAATGTAGAAAGAGGATTGAGAAGGGGCTTAGACAGAGAGGGATGACAATAAGAAAGATAAAATAGGGGGTGAATATGGTAAAAAAAAAAAACAAACAAACCCACCACTATATACATGTATGAAATTATCAAAAATAAAATAACTATTTAAGAGTCAGATACTTCTCAATAGAATTGAAAATTATCTAAAATATGAAGGATGGGGTAAAGGATGAGGTTCATATCCAATTGAAACTACACTAAAATCCAAGTATAAAACATAAATAGAAAATTTCCTAAAAAGGAAGTAAATATTCACTATCAGTCTCTCAAAGTAGGCAAGTCATACTAAAAAGAAATCCACATGGGCCAAGATACTCTCTTAGTTTGGTATATGTGAATAAAAATAAATTCAATGTTGTTGAAAATTTTAGTTATATAGTTAAGAATACATAATTTTAGTCTTATAGACACTTCAACTACTGAGAAGAAATTAGCATAATCACTGAAATTGGTTGCTACATACTGAGCAGAGCTAGTCCTTTTCTTTAGCATTTCTGCACATGTGTAGCATGACATAAGATGTCCTATTTTGAGACAAGACTTCCTTCTGTTAAAATTAAAGTTTCTTCCATTTAAGCAAAATTTGTTGGGGTTCTTATTTTTTCATGTCAATTTTGCAACACGAGGTTCAAGGCACTAAGGGCAAAACCAGATTCTACATGGTATTAACACCTTTTCTTGGTGCTGTGACAAGTGTTTGACAAGAAGCCATTCCAGGCAGGGTTCACTGGCGAAGCCCGTTGTCTGAGGAAGGCAGACCATGGTGCCCAGGCACTGGGTTGTGGCTGCAGCAGAGAGATCTTGCCCTGCAGCTTGCTTCATCTCTGAGGAGCCCTGCCGGCCCCAATCCTCCAGGCCAGTCCCTGCAGGCCCAACGACTACAAGCTGCGCCCCATGTCCAAAAGGTGCCCCCACTTCACAGAACAGTGCTACCGGTTGAAGACAAAGTATTCAAACATGTGAGACTGTGGGGAGACATTTCACATTCAAACCATGATGCGCGCTTCTTGGCTGAGGGCTTCCTCCTTTCCACACTGACAGTTTCTTGGCAGCTGTGGCCCTCGTCTTCCTGTGAGTAGTAACCTGTACAGTTTTATCTCCATTGTCCTCACACATGACTGTGGAATCATTTTATATATATTTTAGCCAGAAACATCAGAGCTCTCTTCTGCTGGTGTGGAGTTCTTTTGTTTTGGTTAGGCTTTCTTAGGGATTTTGCCTGGATCATCAGGAAGCCAGTTTTCATGATGATCCACCATGTATTACAATGTAGTCAAAGGGCAGGGATGATTGGGTTATATGAAGTGGATTTCAAACAATTAGCTAAGAGTATCTCAGAACCCTTTTCACATAAATTTGTGTGTCTTCACCCTGTCTGACAATACAGTATTGGACAGTGCAGTACCTGACAGTGCAGTGCCTGACAACACAGGACCTGACAACACAGTGCCTGACAACGCAGTGCCTGACAACACAGTACCTGACAACGCAGTGCCTGACAACGCAGTACCTGACAACGCAGTGCCTGACAACGCAGTACCTGACAACGCAGTGCCTGACAACGCAGTACCTGACAACGCAGTGCCTGACAACGCAGTACCTGACAGCGCAGTGCCTGACAACACAGTGCCTGACAACACAGGACCTGACAACACAGTGTCTGACAGCGCAGTGCCTGACAACACAGGACCTGACAACACAGTACCTGACAACGCAGTGCCTGACAACGCAGTACCTGACAGCGCAGTGCCTGACAACACAGTGCCTGACAACGCAGTGTCTGACAACGCAGTGCCTGACAACGCAGTGCCTGACAGCGCAGTGCCTGACAACGCAGTGCCTGACAAAACGCAGTGCTTGACAGTGCAGTACCTGAGAACACAGTACCTGGCAGCGCCGTACTTGACAAATACAGTGCCTGGAAGTACAGTACTTGGCAGCACAGTACCTGCCAACACTGAACCTGACAACACTGTCTTTTATATCTATTTACCCATTTTCTTACCTAACCCAAGTCTTTATATTTAAAAACAGTAGTTTTCCACTACCTTTGAAACTAATTCTCATAATTCAGTTTTACTTAGCTAAAAGTTTTCAGATATCTAATAACTGTAAAGTAGCTTTAACTTCAATTAGGGACATACAAAGCTTTGAATTAACTCCCGTGATTCAAATCAAAATGTCTGCTTCCCTTATCTTTTCTTCTTCAGGCCATATCATGTTCGTCATTGCTTTAGCCTTAGGTACTATGCTCCCATTAGGTGTCCCATGTAAATTTTAGGCAGATACAGAGGCTGAGAAAGAAAAATCCGACCTAGATCATGATGGCTAGTGGATATAACATGATCCAGGAATTTATTTATTTATAAATATCAAGAGAGGGAGAGAGATAGAAGTGACATGCCAGGCCTCAGCCACTGCAATCAAACTCCAGATGCTTACACCACCTAGTGAGCATGTACGACCTTGTGCTTGCCTCACCTTTGTATGTCTGGCTAAGGTAGGATCTTGAGAGTTGAACATGGGTCCTTAGGCTTCATAGGCAAGTACCTTAACCACTAAGCCATCTCTCCAGCCCAGGAATGTCTTTCTTAATAGCTCTACTAACTATTTCTCTCCTGAATACTTCCTTCCTATCTATTCAGCTTCCTCTATACTATATCCTAGAAATACGCTCCCTAACAATGTGGGGCAATGATGGTAGTGGCCCCTGAAAACACAGAATGGGAGGCTTGACTCACAGGGGACTGTAAAATAAAGTTCCCAGAGAAAAGCCACACATGTTATTAGAGTTCCGTGACTGACTTTGGTGAGTATGGAAAGTCAGAACATTACAGCACCAGAGCCAAAATTATCTTGGGCTATCTTAGCCTTTTAAAAACAGCCAAATAATTATTGCCTACCTCTGCATGAAACCTAACATCTCTATGACCAAAACTTGTTTCAATACAGTCCAGCAGCTTGCCTCAGACAACGTGCCCATGCAAACCACTGAAGATCTAAAGTTCCTCTCCAGAAACACCTCCAAGCACACAGAGGAGTAATGTTTGCTCAGAATGTCCTGAGACACCTCCTGTTCTGAGTTAGAGTTCTTCTAGGCATGTTATTTTTTATACTAGACCTATGCATGAAAACTTCCTTATCCTCCCAGGGCAGTTAATGATCACTTGGAGAGGGGGAGTCAGGTTCATCAGCGGTGTAGCCAGTGGTGGGTTGCCCACTCCACAGTAGATTACCTCCCATTCATGATCAAGCAAGCAGCCCTACTTTAACTAGGTGGCTTAAAATAAGGCATGAGAGTAAGGTGGGGATAAATGGGGAAGCAGAAGGGTGTTAATCGGAAAAGGAGAGGGATAAGAGAGGGGAATTAGGAAGAATATGATCAGAATACATGATATACACGTATGTATGAAAATGGAAAAAAATAAACAAAAATTTAAAAAAGAAAAACAACATTAGAAATGGTTTCCAAAGAGTAACTCCTCAATCAGGCCTTGGGCTTCACTGCTGCTGTCAAATCTACTTCCATCTCTTTTGTCAGAGGCTGAAGAAATGATGCTAGCAGTTAAGTGCCAAGAATACTTTAGCTAGGGAGCATCTAGCTGTGTGCTTCTGAGTCCAGCCTAAGGAATTCTTTGGAAATAAGAAGTACTTAGCATCTAAAATGGCATTGCATCCCACTGATGAGTGATTAAAAATTTTTTAGTTAGGAGAGAGAGAGACAGAGACAGAAACAAAGGGAGAGAGAGAGAGAGAGAGAGATTTTTTAAAGGAGCAACAGCTGTTTTTGTCAGTAAAAGAACTGATTTTGTACTTACACAATGGATGTCTATGTCAGGAAACTTAAACCTACTTTTTTCTTTTTCTTTTACGAGAGAGAGAGAGAGAATGGGGCACCAGGGCCTCTAGCCACTGCAAATGAACTCTTAAATGCATAAGGCACCTTGTGCATCTGGCTTTATGTGGGTAATGGGGAACTGAAACAGTGTCCTTAGGCTTTACAGGGAAGTGCCCTAACCACTGAGCAATCTCTCCAGCCCCAAACCTATTTTGTAATTTGGGAAAGAGTGCTGTCATTTAGCACTTTTCACACACCCACCAACACTGGCTGTGTATTTCAGAGAATGCTTTCTTTTGTAAATATAATTTTGTATTTATGATACTATTTTTGTTTCGTCTAGGTCAAAGATGCAATTTTATTTTTGATTAAATTTTTTCTCAATGTCTAACCCATCAAGACTAAGGTTAAAAATCTACTTTAAACTTATAAAAGTTTGTTAAAACTCCTTGGGTCTTATAGTAATCTTTGAGTAATTCTCTTTTCTTCCTGGAGACTGTGGACCTTAGTGTAGAGCTTTATACATCAGTAGCATTCTACTGAAAATAAAATATAATGAAATAAAAATGACTTTAGTAATAATGAAACCAAGAATATAAAATATTGGTTATTAAATTTAACAGTATATTAAATTTAATAATAAACTATATAACACTGCTGAGAGATGTTAAAGAAGGCCTAAATAATTGCAAAAACATTTTATTTTGTGGAATAATTAATATCAAAATGGGCTGGGGGATAGCACCCAACCTATAATTCTATATCTAGTGAAAGTGCCTGCCAAGGAGGAGATTAAGTGAAGACATTGAAATAAGTGATAAGTGACAGAATTAGTTAAGTGGAGACATGAAGTAAGTGATAACTGACAGAATTAGTTAAGTAGACATTCAAATAAGTGACAACTACGAGAATTAGTTGCTGCTAGCACTGACTCATAAGAAACAGCAAAGGAAGAATTCTATGTTGAAATGATATGATGTTACAGAAAAATTTAGATTAAAAAAAATCAAAGCAGAATGCTAAAATGATACAATAGTAGCCCAATGTAGACCATAAAAATATAAAAATGTGCTATTATAGTCCTTGAAGCTACTTTAAAGAAAATAGTGTACTGGGCTTGGTGGTACTGGCCTGTAATCCAAGCTACTCCACAGGCTTAGGCAGTTCAGTCACAAGTTCAAAACCACCTGGGTTGTGGTATGAGTTCAAGACCAGCCTGGACAACTTAGTGAAACCCTGACTCAAAATAAAAAATAAAAGAGGGCTGGGTATACAGTTCAATAGTAGGGCACATGCCTAGCATACATGAGGCTCTTTCCCCAGAACCCCCTTCCCATCCAACACACACACAAGAGCCATGCAAAAATACATGGCTAAAATGTGATGGATAAATATTCAGATGTTCCAAAAAATATATCAGGAACGAAGAAAAGAGCCAAGAATCAGAAGACAAATAGAAATGAAATACAATAATAGCCCTAAATAAAATTATATGAAAAATCGCTCTAAAGTTAATAGACCAAATAGTCCTATTGAAAGAGAAAAGATTCTCATAACAGGTAGAAAGCAAGACTCAGTTATGTGAGGACATAAGTATCTTGAAAGTAAGTGAATGGAAATTGATGTGATTTTCACACAGTAAACAAAGACGATAGATGTGCTATGTTAAAGTGAGGTGAAACAGACTTCCAAACAAAGAACACTGCCATAAATAAAGAGGCGTATTTCATGACACCGGGCCAGCTAATCAGAAAAAGTCAGGGTTCATACATACAATTCACGCATATGGCGTCATCTCTCAGTCCACAATTCACGCATATGGCGTCATCTCTCAGTCCCGTCGCTCTGCTCTCTTCCCTCCCTTCTTCCCTGCCTTCTTCTCTCCTTCATGCCGCCTTCTTCCCCTCTGTCTTCCCTTTCTTACACCATGTAAAGATTTATCAAGAAAGCAGCTGTCTGGATTCAGAAGGAGGTCCTCTGGGAGCCTAGCATGTCAGCTCCCTGTTTTAATCCATCTGTGGCATTTTGTTATAGCAAAAACCTGAGCTCAGACAAACTTCCGGCCAGAGAAGAGAAAAATTAATAATAATAATAATACCATGGATACAACAGCATTGCTCACAACACCCAGTATGTGGAAGCACCCTTACAGGATAACACCCGGTAACTGGCGAGTGGGCAGACGATGTGTGCTGCCCCATACTATCGGATGTTACTCAGCAGTGCAAACTGCAATAGCATGAATGAATCTCAAAGACACTATTGTGTGCTGTCTGAAATAAAGAGTGCACATTGTAGTACTCATGATACAAAGTGAAAGTGATCTATGTTTGCTAATAATTTGGGGTTTGACTGGGGACAGGGATATAATCAGGTCTGAAATAGAAAGAAGGAATAGGAGTCTTTTAGGAAAATATTCTGTCTTTAATATGGTGGTGATTTCATGATCATATAAAACTATCAGAGCTCATCAAAATCAGTCATTTTAAGTATAGTATATTTACATTTTTGTATTTAAGAAATTATGTAAATTGTTCTTCAGAAAAGATAAGGATAAAAATAAAAGCATAAATATGAAAGTGAAAAATTTCCCATTTTTGGAGAACTCTGGCTCCATTCCCATTTTAGCTGAAGCTCAGCAAGAGACAGGGACATGGGTGCGGGGGGAGCTAATACCTGTGTGTGTGTGTTTGGCAAAAATAGGTTTGTAATGCTATATTACTTTTTAAAGCTTTTATATCACAATTTATTTTGCAAGAAAATAAATTATACAACTTAAAAATAAAATGCAAAAATTAAGCCGTTCATTAAAATACTTCAGCTTACGGCATACAGAAACTTCTATTATTTTTTAATATGTGTAGGGTCACTGTGTTTGTAGCTTTGTTAATTCTACTGCGATTTGTTTTCTAATTCATTGATTTCTCGTATTATCTTCATTTAGTAATAGACTTCCCTCCATATTTAATTTTTGGCAAACTCTGGATACTGATTATCATTCTTCCTTCTTTGTAATTTAGCTGTACAGCACAAATATAGGTGTATAACACATATATTATTATTATTTTAGTTTTCTTAGAGAGTGTTTTGTTATATAGCCTTCATCTTGTTATATAGATAAAGTTTTCCTCGAACTTGCAATAATCCTCCTGTCTCTGCCTCCTGAGTAATCGTGGCATTCCTCCAGTTTCTGCCTCCTGAGTACTTGCAGTATTCCTCCTGCCTCTGCCTCCTGAGTAATTGGATCACAGATGCATGCCATGATGCCCATCCCAACATTTATTATCAAGTTCTAGTACTTTCTATGTTTTGTTCTGGTTTATTGACTGAATCATAGATTTTAAAGAGATTTTTGTTTAATTTTTAAGAGAGTTGGGCATTTTTAGTCATTTTCCATCATTAATGTTTAGTTTCTTAAGGATAAAAGTGAATATAAAACAGTATTTAAAGTCTATATCCAGTAGCTTTAATAATAAGCCATAAGTATAAGTTGGTTTCTCTTGTCACTGAGGTTGGATAATAAATCAGGGCCTGAAAGCTGTCTGGCTTTTCTTGAGGTTTTCCTTTTCCTACTGGTTTGTTCTGTTCCCACACTGTGTCTCAGAATTCTTGGGGGGCCTATTATGTGGCTTAGTTCCCTTTGGAGAATCCAGAACTTCCAGTCCTGTCTCTTTGTGCTGGGATGCAAGCAAACTCCTCTTTAAACGTTAGCAGCTTTCTACTTCCCTCTCATCCTGTGACAAGAAGCAGTTGTAGAGCTGGCTGACTTCATCTTCTCTTTCAGGATACTGACCTCACATGCTCTGATCACTCTATTGTCTGATGTCATCTCATCTCATATGCTTTTCCACTTGCTCTCGAGTTCATGTGTCATGGGCGACTCTCAGATCCAAGCAGAAGCCAGTATGCCCTTGTTTCATTACAAACCATCTCACGTGTACCAGCAGGAGGATTTGACATGATCACAGTCAGAACACGTGCTTCTTTTCTGGAAATACTCCATTGGCTTCTGATCAGACTGGGAACAATGCAATCCTAGTCCCTCTGTATGGTTTTCAAGGAACTGGCTCTTGCTTCTTCCCACCCTCCCTAGTGCCCAGTACCAGCCCGACACGCTAACTATGTTCGGTCTAGTGATCTCCCTGCTTGCTTAAATATGCCAAAACCACGGTCCTTGAACCTCCTTGAAACACAGATCTGACCATGTCTCTGTGTCTCTGAATTTTCAGTTTATGCATGTAAAAGCAATTCAGAATGGCTTTGTGGACCATTGTTATCTAAGAAGCCCCCTTCAGTGATGCATCTCACAGAAACACATGATTTTCCTTCACACAACTCATCCTCACTGAAATTACGTAACTATGCTATTTCTCTTTGCTTCCCACATTAGGCTGTCAACCCCATCAGAATGCTCTGTCTGCCTCATCTTCTCATCTTGAGGCCAGTTTGGCACAGGCTAGTAACATATGCAAGTGGCCTACAAGAGAGTGAGGAAAGACTAGCCAATATTGCACCTCTGGGATATCATTTAATGTTGTCTCAATCTACTTGGGATTTCTGAAGAGGCTGCTTCTAGGAGTTCCTTATTTTATTGCGAGGCTTGCATAGTCTCTCTGCAGGAGCTCTCTGAATGTACAAGCCAAGCCTCTTTAGCTGCTGCTGTTTCCGTGTAACTGTAACTATCAACGTGCTCATTATATCCCTCCAAGAAAGTAAACAAACCTGAAAATCAAGAAGCATGTCCCTGGACCAAAAGCAATTTCTAATTATAGTAATAGTAAGGAGGAAATTGATCAATCAACATGCAGTTTCTTCTTCATTCTGGTTTATATTATGTTTAATGTGCACTCCTCTTAATTTCCCCTTACTATTTCATCTTATTTGGCGTGTGCATGTGAACAGTATGTGTGGTGGTTTGATTCAGGTGTCTCCCACAAACTTAGGTGTTCTTAATGCCATGTCCCCAGCTGATGGCAATTTGGGAATTTAAACCTCCTGGAAGCCGAGTATTGTTGGGGGGTGGGCTTTTGGGTGTTATGACGAGCTTCCTCTTGCTAGTGTTTGGTACACTGTTCTTGTTGACCACCTGATGTGGGCCAGGAGGTGATGTCCACCCTTTACTCATGCCATCGGTTTCCCCTGCCATCGTGGAGCTTCCCTTCGAGTCTGTAAGTGAAAATAAACATTTTTCCCTACAAGCTGCTCTTGGTTAGGTGTTTTCTACCAGCAATGCGAACCTGACTGCAACAGCATGTGTGCATGCATGCATGTATGTGTGTGGTTGCACATATATGTGCGGGTACGTGTTCACACAGTATGCAGGCATGTGAGGCCAGAGATAGACATGCATTTTCCTTGGTCATTCTTCACTTAGTTTTTTTTTTTTTTTTTTTAACAGCATCTGTCAATGAACTCAGACCTCACCATTTTAGTTAGACTAGCTTGACTTCCAAGGGGTCCCTGTTTCTGCCTCCCAAGGGCTGTGACTATAAGCATATACTGCCATGCTTGCCATTTTAAGAGGGTTCTGGGAATCTGAGCTCAGATTGTGCGTGTGTGTGTGTGTGTGTGTGTTTAATGACCACTGACTATCTGATTTAAATTATGAATATTGCAGAATTACTGTCTACATGAGACCTCATATCCTTCCCCCAGGCCTCAGAGGCAAATGCTTTCAGCACACTTCACCATGGTGTTACAGGTTGTTTACTTAACATTCCTGTCTTTGCCCACAAAGCACTGAACTCCTCAGGGAAGAAAATCAGATGTGAGAGTCATCTTAACCATCTCTAGTTCCTGGATGTAGTTTAAATCAGATAGATAATCAGTGATCATTAAATGCACACAATCACATTTTATCTGAGGCCTGATGAAGGCATAGGAGTTAGTAGGTATGTTGGTTAGGAGTAGGCATTTTGATTTTTCAAAAATATTTTTATTTATTTATTTGCAAGAGGAGGGAGAGGGGGAGTGGGCACATGCCAGGGCTTCTTGCCAACTGCAAATGAACTCCAGATACATGTGCCACTTTGCACATATGTCTTTACATGGGTACTGTAGAACCAAACCCGGGCCATCAGGCTTTGCAAGCAGGTGCCTTTAACTACAGAGACACGGCTGTGTGGAAGCACACGGGGCATCTGCGAACCTCGCCACTGGGGGTCTGAGGTGGACAGCAGCGAGGAGTGA
This sequence comes from Dipus sagitta, assembly GCA_036346955.1. Classification (NCBI taxonomy): domain Eukaryota; kingdom Metazoa; phylum Chordata; class Mammalia; order Rodentia; family Dipodidae; genus Dipus; species Dipus sagitta. Next base: position 41,407,521 of record CM070784.1, read on the forward strand.
AGACAAAGACACTGAATGCCCAGGTGGCTGACTGCTCAGCACCCGTGTCTACCTGCCTGCCTGCTTCTCAACTAGTCAGGGCAGTGAAGACCTAGGCTGTCCAGTGGGTGAAGTAACACGCAAAGCCATGGTGTTTGCTGGAAAGGGTTTTTCTTTTGGAATGAAAGCAGTCTGGTATGGAGAAAGTTTACTTGACTTTCTGCTTTTTCCTGCTTGGAACTGGGGCTTGCAGCTTTATGAGACAAGGACAAGGACGTAGCTAAGGAAGGTGGGTGGGCAGGTGCCGGGATCACGGTGGCTCACTCAGCAGCCGCACTTCCTAGTTCCTGTTTGTGGCACCGGTGCAGGCTGGCCAGGCTTCCCCGTACTTAGACCCATGTGTATCCCTAACCTGCACAATGTAAGCAGCGCCTGGTTACAGGAGCCCCGAATGCTGTGCGCGGAGCTCTGCCTTAGGCCTTTATGCACCGAGAAGCGGAGGATGATTCAGGGGTTGAATGTACAGTTCTGAATCCTTGGTTCAAGTCCCACTTCGGTCTCCAGTTGTCTAACTTAAGGAAATGGTTATCTTCAACATGAGCCTTACCAGGGACACTTGATGTGGCAGAATGTAAGTGTCTGTTTTTGCCCCATTTGATTCTGGATACCAGTGTCTGATGAGTCCTGAGGTCACAAAGGCAGTTTCTGGCTGGCACTGAATAGTCAGGTGCTGTGTGTGTGTGTGTGTGTGTGTGTGTTTGGTAGTGACAGGAATTAAATGCAAGCTTTGGGCATGGTCAGCAAGTGCTGTACTACTGAGCTGGGACAACATAGTCACAACCCTGAGATGACATTTACTAACGTAATACCCCTAGTTGGACCACTGTGGGTGGAAGGAACAAGGTCAAGGAAAAAGGAGAGAGCTCATCTGTCAGGGTTCTGCTACAGCAAAATCAAGTTTAAAAACAAAACCAGAAATAATTCCAGAACTTTTAAGTGGATTCTAGCTGACATGTTTGTCACAGATCCTTCCAATGGTGTAGAGTTTATAAATGTTTTCTAAGACTGCAATGCCTTGATGAAGAATGTTGTAGAAGGAATTGCTCGTTTATTACTTCCTGTAGCATCTTGTGTCATCTGCAGGAATGTGAAGAGGGGTCCAGAAGCCACTGGTGAGGGTAGCCTGGACTAAGGAAACGCATGACTGACAATACAATTCCTTATTCCGTGACAGTGACTGTCAGCGTTTGAGCATCTGCTGAAACTCCAGCTCCCGGGAAGTTCAAGGGTAACTTCCTTCCCGTGAGTCCACTTCAGAGATCGGCACAAGCTCATCTGCGGAGCCCTGGAGAGGGAAGTTAAGCCCAGCAAGAAGGCAGCATAACTTCCGAAGCCACGAAACAGGCCTGGTCCCAAATATTACACTGCATTTTCTTGCCAAGGATACTTGAAAATCCCATACCTGTGATATGGGTGGTATATTCTGAACAATGAAGGAAGACTCCTGTCTAAAGCAGGTGCCTTGAATGGGAGCACACAGCCATCAATAATAGATGGGTAAGGATGTTCCACAGCTCGGAGGATGACTGACCCCCCGTCAATTTTACAAAATTATTAACTGGCCCAGCTAGGGCTTCAGCCTAGGCTTGTGTGTCTACAGAGCTGGACTTTTACCCTCTGCATTACATCACATACTCTTTGGCCCTGAGCCTCCTGGGCCTCCATCCACACACACTGTGTTCTCGAGCTACTGACCTAGAGAGATTCCTGGTGCTGTCTGGAGTGACTGACTCAGATCCCCAAGTCGCAGCCCACAGAGAACATGGGTTCTTCTTCAGGCCCGAGTCCTATGGTCATGGTTTAGCAGCAGAATCTATGTTCCATGAAAAGGCGATAAACACAGAGACAGGCTCGCGGCCAGTCATTTCACTCTGCTCCTTCCTTTTCTTGATCCCGGACACTCACCTCTGCCTGCCAGACGGGGTTCACAGTGTTGCCTACTATCCGGGATCTCCGCTCCTGCCCGTGGTGCGGGAGCGCGGGGAATATGCTGTGCTTTCCTGGCTGAATGGAAATCTTCAGGTAAGGGTCTGGGTTGAAAAACATCCCTTTCTTCAGCCCCATAGCCTGGAAATCTATAAAATAAATGGTATTCTAATTTAAGTATATATTAGTAAGGTTAACTATGTCAAGCCCTACGTAATAAAAATTCATTTAAAACCCAGAAGGCTGTTTTCAATGTTTTGACCATATCCCCTTCATTGCAAGTCATTTTCTCTAGTGCAGTCTGTCAATAGAATACATTTTTTTTAATCTCGAATGAATATTCTTCAGTGTTTCTTAATTATTCTACATAGTTTTCAAATCGAAATTTGTATTATTTCTCCATGAGAGGGTCTTGTACCCTTGTGTCAGTCTGTCTTTCGTTTGCTGTCCAGCAGGTTGTTGTTGGAACTCATCCCTGCTCCGAAGCTCAGCGCTGACCGAGGCCTAGTGAACTTCGTTAGTACTCTGTGCGCTTCCCTTGGCTGTGGCTTAAGCGATCTTTCAAGCTCGACTTTCCTGGTCATATGTCAATCCAGCTGGTGTGGTGGTCAGTATACATTCCATAAGAGGACCGCTGGCCCTCACTAGACTGAATTTCTGGTGCTCCACAGGAAGGTTAAGATACCTTTAGCTAAGTGAAAGTCAAGGGTCACCTTGAGAAAGATACTGGTCACAGAGGGAGGAGAACTGACTGGGAATTTGATGGGTGCAACATACGAAATTGTTTTGCAAGGTGGATACACACGAAAATTATGTTCTGTAGTTTGGCAATAAATGTGGACTTTACACAAAAAGTCCACATTTTCTGATTTACTGAGATAACACAAGCTTGTCTCTGCAGAGAGACTCTGATGCCAGGGAGGAAAGCATCAGAGGAGGGCAGGGGACCCGAGGTTGTCCCCCAGGCTCACCCCACAAGAGCGGGGTCAGGGCACAAGTGCACACAGCGGCTGAGGACACCCCCTGAGGAAGCCTGTGTGTGGTTCATTCTTGGCTGGTATCATGGAGCGTGGGTTTCGGGGGGCTCCCAGCTCGCCAGCACCGATGAGTAGCCCCCTTGGCTTAGACTGCGAACATTGTGTGGTTCAGTGCCTCCGTCTTCCCCAGAGTCCGGGAGCTTTGGCCAGTGCTAAGCAGAGGGCGCTCAGACTAGCACAGCTAGCACACCCCTCTGCAGAAAGCGGAGCGCGGACTTTCTGTAGTTTCTAGAAGATAGCTCACGACACGCATAGTCACAGCTGGGCTGTTGGAACTAAAGCATGTCCTTCACCCGGCTCCACAGGGGCTGTATTTGAAGCAGAGCTCGTAAACGCTGCGGCTTGCTTCAGGGCTGTTCTCTGCAAATGGTTCTGTTTTTCATCCTGTGTTTGATGGTCTTATTTCATGTAAAGGCCAAAAAAAAAAAAAAAAAAATCATTGGAAAAGTTTTCTTTCATTATTGTTCTGTTCCGTTTGTTCTGACTTCTTCACTGAGACCACGGAGGCCACTTTGTCATCCTTTTCGCGTTCTGTGTGCGGACGCTCCTGGGGGACTCTGAGCCTCTGTTGTCCCCACGGCTCACGGTCGCTCTCTGATTGCGCTTCGAGGGCTCCCCTTCAGTCTCTCCTGTGACGGCGTCAGAGTCACAGCCCCACAAGTATGTTTGCACCTGCAACCTCTGACACTTGTGACTACATTACTTATGTAGCAAGATGACCTAAGTTCTTTGACTTAAGCTGGGTGGGTTCTCCTGGATACCCAGGCGGACCCTGTGTCATTACAAGCATCCTTGTAAGACGGGGACAAGAAGAGCCACGTGGAGAGGACGGCAGACGTGGCATGAGTGAGGCAGCCACGGTGCCATAGAGCGCTGGCGGCGTCAAGTAGCGGCAAGTGGCAGGAATGAATTTTCAGTGGAGTCTTTGGAAGCATCCCGTTTTACTGGTATCTTGGTTTTTGTTCTTCAAGACTCACCCTAGACTTTTGACCTTCATACTGGTTAAGAATGCTTTTGTGTTGTTTTAAACTACTAACTGTGTGATAATTTTTTTTATAGCAACAGTAGAAAACAAATGAACTTGACATTCTATGTTTTTATTGTTTTAGCTTTGAAGAATTGCCTTATCACCTTTCTCCATCTCTTAAATCTCATTCTTTCCTGTATTATTCAATGTACAAGCAGATGAGTGATATACACTTGATTTATCTTTAGTATAGTCTGTCAACAAAATGCATCATTTTATCTTGAATGGATATTCTTTCTTTATTTTTTTTGTCTCATACTCGACATAACCTTCAACTCAAAATTTCTGTTACTTTTCCATGAGCAGATCTGGTATGCTTGTCTGTCTTTAGTATGGTTGTCCAGCAGGTTGTTGTTGAAATCCTTACCTCTGCTTTTATACTCAGAGCTGACCTGGGTCTAGGCAACATTTTGAATCTTTGTGGGCTTTCCTTAGATTAACAGAGCTTTCACTCTTGTCTTTCTTTAAGGCATAAAACTAACTTTGACATTTTCAAATTATTTCTATTTTACTTTGATTTTTTACAAGTTGTATTTAGACATTTTCAAATTATTTCTATTTTACTTTGATTTTTTACAAGTTGTATTTAGACATTTTCACATTGTTTTTGCTTTTTCATAGATGGGCACAGTGGGATAAACACATAGGGATAACTCCCGACCTTAAGGGTTGTGCATCACACCCAATTCCAGGCTGGCTTCCTTAGCAGCCAACTTTTTAACCCAGGTCACATTTCAGTGCTTGGAAACGTCATCTTGCAAATGGGTGTAATAAAAAGGATGCACCAGGGGGAATTCTGATATGAGTTAACCAGGGTCACCTTATCAGGTGGTTCCATGAGCCCATGACTGCATGGGAGAGGCAAAATGGGACCAAGGAACGGAGACTGTGTTCCTTCCCCACACCACCCTACTTCCCTGGATGGCATCTGTCTTGGACTTTAGGATGTTACTAGAGCTTGGTTCGCAATAATTCCTTTTGGTTTCTGGCATGGAATTGCGTGATATTTTTGGTTACTACTATATATGTGTGTGTGTGTGTGTGTGTGTGTGTGTGTGTGTGTATTTTTTTGTTGTTGTTGTTTTGAGGTAGGGTCTTTCTGTAGCCCAGGCTGACCTGGAATTCACTATGCAGTTTCAGGGTGGCCTTGAACTCACTGATCCTCCCACCTCTGCCTCCTGAGTGCTGGGATTAAAGGCGTGCGCCACCACGCCCAGCTGGTTACTACTATTTTTGAAGGTTAACGTAGCTGTTATTTCTGAAGCATTTCAGTGCGAACACGAGAATCGGAAACCAGGAGCTGTTGGCTTTTGTCTAAGCGCTGGGTGACAGTGCTACCACCCACAGAGGTTCATGCACGTCCTGTCTCGGACCTCGGACCCCTGACACCCAAGGCACGCAGCACTGTCCTTTTGACAAGCTAACGCCATGTTTCAAGAGATGCTCAATGTACTTCCTGGGCTTTGTGGCACTGTGTCTTCCTGAAGACCACTTAGCCAGCGTGCAGCTTGTGAGGCCCTGGGATTCGAGGACCACCTCAGCCAGAGCATCTCAATGCTTCTCTGAAGCTTTTCATGCTGAAATAATTTCAGATTTGCAGAAGTGTTCCGAAGACAATGCAAAGATTCCCTACAATTTCTTTCCCTAGTTTCCCCATTGTCAACATAGTACAGAACCACGGAACTTTCACAAAACTAAAAACTCAGCTTACTCTAAACTATCAATTAAAAAATACTGACTAAGAGCTGGGATACAATAGTTTGGTAGCATTCACTGGGCCACAGGTTTGATGCACAGTGCTACAGCAGTTTTTATTTGGGTTCTAGTACAGACTTTTGTCATGAAAGCGCTGTTTTGAGATGCTCATCTTTTTTTAAAAAAGTTTTAGAGAGAGTGAGAGAGAGAGAGAGAGAGAGAGAGAGAATTGGCACGCCAGAGCCTCAGCCACTGCAATTGAACTCCAGACGCTTGCACCACCTAGTGGGCATGTGTGACCTTGCGCTCGCCTCACCTTTGAGCATCTCGTTTACATGGGATCTGGAGAGTCGAACACGGGTCCTTAGGCTTCGCAGGTAAGTGCCTTAACCGCGAAGCCATCTGTCTAGCCCGAGCTGCTCATCTTTGATCATCTTACTAAGGTGGCTTCAGCAGAGGTTTTGGGTCAGTGAAGGACTGGATCACATTTCCTGGGTTTCCTTTACTCCCCTCTGAAATCTGTTGACTGGTATTTGGCTTTGGGGGAAGGGCACAGAGCAGCCTCTTTATTACGTGCTGATTTCTCCATTATCCTTACTTGGTCAAGAAGGATTGAACAGATATATATATATATATATTTTTTTTTTCTTCCCATGTGAGGAAATTGAGGCACAGACCGGCTAAGAAAAGCTTCTAGATAGGGTCAAGCCGAAGCGGTTGAGATTTCTACTCGCTCCATAACGCTTCTGGGTGAACAACACGTACCTGAGAGAGAAAAGCTGATCAGCCTGCGACTCCCTTGCCCTTGGACAGTCTCCTCAGCGCCAGTGCTTTTAAAAATCTGTAAGAAGGGAAACGGGAGACAAGCATTGAAATGAGTACCAACACCCCCAAACAGACATCCTTAAGCACAGTTAACTCTCCAGCCACGTGCAAGAAAAAGAACATGGTTATGATTTTACTGAACAGCTATTGATGAATTTTCTAGCAACAAATGTCTTTCTCAGCAATGGAAGATATTTTAGTGGGAGTGAGGGGTACTTTCCACAGAAATGGAAACAACAGATATAATTACTACTATACCTTAGGTACTTTGTAACCACTTACACACATATCATTAAGAGGAACTTAATTTTCAGGTGAGCCATCTACAGTTTAGTTGCTACTTGCAAATCAGGTTGCTGAAACATTTCATTCTCCCATCACATATCTCAGTTGGTTAGCCAAAACAATTAGTCTCTGGTTTCATTCTCTTCTAGAAAGATTTTATTCAGAGATGATCCTGAATATTTACCTTAAGGCAGAATGACTCTTGTTAGTTACCTTCGAATGTGTTGTAGGTTTATAGAAGATTAAACTTTAAATCTGAATATCAAACGAGTCAACATAGTGCTATTTGAAAGATAATTTATTTTGAAAAGGAGAAACAATAAAATTTAGTATTGTTTTGTTCAAGGTCATTGTTTATAGGTAAATGGATATTTTTTCTTCCTTCTCTCAGGATACTTGCTGCTGTAAGAGTCGTGATTGGCTATTCCCAGTCCCTTGCAGAATTAATGATTGGGTATTACTAGAGTTAACAGCTTAGGTCAAGGGGAGTATGAAGGGGTCTTTACATCATTTCCTGTTGGCTTAGCAGACCCCCCCCCATGTGACTGCATGTGTTTGACTTCAGCTTGTGAGCAAGTCTTGGCAGGCTCAAGGTGGGGGCATCTCACGGAGGCTGGGCTGCTCAGTGGAGGGACCAATGTCAGTGGCAGATGGGAAGAGACTTGGATTAAAAAGACAAGACCCTGTCAGACTCTCTCATAGAAATCTGTCCCGTAGAGTCTGATTTGGTAATATGAACCAGAGTAAGGCACGGTTTGGCTGGGCGAGTCTGGACACTGGCTGACCTCACCCTGGCGAGCCCATTTCATCAGTGTTTGTCCTTCCCATCGCTTGGTTACGTTACAGGAAGTAAGTCATTTGCAGGGGCTGCACCCTCACGCTGGTCGGAGTCCCAACTCTGGTATCGCTCAGTCTTCAAGGACATCATTAAGGCCTCAAAATACCTTCGTGTTGTGGGCTTTTCCTCTTTTTAAAGATTTTATTCTATTTTATTTTAATTTATTTATTAGAGACAGATGGAGACAGAAGAGAGAGAGAGAGAGAGAGGGAGAGAGAATGGGCACGCCAGGGCCTCTAGCCACTGTAAACGAACTCTAGATGCATGTGCCAGCATGCGCATCTGGCTTATGTGAAACCTGGAGAATTGAACCTGGGTACTTAGGCTTCGCAGGCATATGCGTGAACCACTAAACCATCTCTCCAGCCTTTTCCTCTTTTTTTTGTTTCTCGAGGTAGGGTCTCACTGTGGCCCAGGCTGACCTGGAGTTCACTATGTAGTCTCAGGGTGGCCTCGAACTCACGGCAATCCTCCTACCTCTGCCTCCTGAGTGCTGGGATTAAAGGCGTGCGCCACCACGCCCGGCCTTTTCCTCTTTTTAAAACCCCCACTTAGGTCATGGAATATTTGGACTGGTTGGCCATATCCTTTTTAGTCCTGGATCATCTGTGGGATACTTGGATTCACCTGATGAAGTCTCTGGGTCCCAATTAAAAAATCTCTACACCAAGTGTGTCCCCTTAAGATACAACTTTCTTTTAGGCACAATAAAACATCACTTTTGTAAACCTTCTAGGATTATAAATCTAGAATGTGTGGAGGTATTTACAGCCTACTCTGTAACTTTTTTATTGAACACATCTTGGCTGTTTTCTGAATTTGGCACAGTTTCCCCCCCTGGTTTTTCAAGGTGGGGTCTCAGTCTAGCCCAGGCTGACCTGGAATTCACTATGTAGGCTCAGGGTGGCTTCGAAACTCACAGCGATCTTCCTACCTTGGCTTTTCGAGTGCCGTGATTAATGGCATGCACCACCATGTCCAGCTTGACATGCATTTTATGTTCCAGGTTAACTTACTTTTTACATGCAAGTAGTGTGTTTTCCTCATGTGGGATCACTGATTAGACAAAGGTGGCCTACCACAGGAAGTGTCAGTTTACCTGAAAGGTGACAAGTTGCCTTGTTACATATCTCCCCTGAAGTCACAAACTGGGCAATAAAAGGATCTTTAAGACATATGCAAAGCTGAGGAGATGAAAACAGGTAACCGCAGCAGCCTCCAGGTCCACTTCCAAGAGCCCTGCTGCGTACTAGCCAGTCAGGAGCAGTTTGTGCTGTCAGGACGCTGCAACAGTAACTGAAGTTGCCTTTTCATACTTTGCAATTCATGAATATGTTCCATATTTTATTATACTGCAGAGAGCTTGTGGTGTGTGTGGTATGTGTACATCATGCATGTTCAGGTGTGTGGGTGCATATATGTTCAGGCTCACATGCACGTGTGTGTAGGCCAGAGGTCGATGTGGGGTGTCCTTATCAATCTCCAGCCCAGGGGATCCTGTCTCTGCCTCTCCGGTAAGAGGATTGTAGGCAGAAACTTCCTGAAAGTCCAGTGCTTGGGAGCTGGAGACAGAGCATATTAGTTACTTGTGCTGTGAACAAACACCCAACGGGAAACAGTGTACGGAGGCAAAGAGTTTATTCTAGCTACAGCTCTGAGGGAATCCATTCCATCCCGGCAGGGAAGACGTGGCAACAGATGCATGTTCCGTCTGCTCTCATTACATGCAGGGTCAGATGCCCCAGGACCCACGTAAGCCAGAGGCACAAGGTGGCGCATGTATCTGGAGTTCATTTGCAGTGGCTGGAGGCCCTGGCATGCCTATTCTCTCTCTATCTGCCTCCTTCTCTCTCTGTCTGTCACTCTCAAATAAAAATAAACAAAAATTTTTTTAAGTTAAAAAATCCATATTTCTTTAAAACAAAACATGGAAAAGAGGTTGACTAACAACTATGAGTTCGGTAGGAGCGAGAAACTCTGGCAGTGCTATTGTCTAGCACCCAGACTATAGCTGACAATAATGTTTTGTGTATGTCAAAAACAACAACAACAAAAAAAGAAAACAGAAGAAAGGATTCTGCATGTTTCACTATAAATAAATGATACATATTTGAGGGTATGGAATGCTTTCCCTGGTTTAAACTTTACTCAATGTATATATATGTTAAAACATTACAGGGTCCTTGTGGTAGTTTGAATGTAAATGTGTGTACCCCTAGCCTCAGGTATTATTTATTTATTTTGGCTTTTCAAAGTAGGGTCTTGCTGTAGCCCAGGATAACCTGGAATTTACTATGTTTTCTCAGGGTGGTCTCAAACTCACATTGATTCCTCCTACCTCTGCCTCCGAGTGCTGGGATTAAAGGCGTGCGTGTGCACCATGTCCAGCTTGGTTGTTTTTAGCGAGGTTAAACTTTCTGTGTAAGTCTCAGCTGCTTGCTAGAGGGGGAATGTCTCGGGGGCAGTTCTGATTCCAGCTGAAAGGCATAGAAAGCAGTCTGGGCTCTGCCCGAGTTTGCTTGTGGTGTTGTCTGCTAGCATCGGTCTCTGCTTGCTGCAAGGTTTTTTTTTTTTTTTTTTTTTTTTTTTTGTTTTGGTTTTAGAGGTAGGGTCTCACTCTAGCTGAGCCTGACCTGGAATTCACTATGTCGTCTCAGGGTGGCCTCACACTCAGGGCGATCCTTCTACCTCTGCCTCCTGAGTTAAAGGTGTGCGCCACCATGCCTGGGTTTGGTGTTTTTTTTTTTTTTTTTCTTTCTTTCTCTGCTTGGATCTATAGAAGTAAGGAGCTTTCTCCACCATTGATGGAAGTTCGTGCTAGCAACGTGGAGTTGTCTATAACAGTCCTCCACTAATACGAACAGCCTTAATGCTTCTATGTATCAGTTTAAAACACATTTAGGCTAAATGAAAAAAGAAAGTCAAGGAAAAAAAATTATACTTTCCAGAAAGCACCAAATTCAGAGGAAACATTTAAAGCTCCATGAGATTACACCTGCACACTAGGCTGTCATTGACCTTGTTTCTATCTGAGCACCAGGCTGGGCATGGAGATGTCGTGTAACAGCAGCGATGATAAATGCGTCCTCACTCTTGGGAAGGTCTGGCCTCCTGACGTGTTCATGAGATGAGTTGCAGGTGAATGTCTGAGGCTGAGAAACGGGCTGCAAACACACAGACCCTGTGGCTTGCTGACTGTGAGACTGGCATAATGACTCAGCCAGGCTGGTGTCATCCAAGAGAACCCGAGGACACAAGCATTGCCAGCCGAGGACTTGTCTTCTCAGACCGGACACATTCAGCTTGCTCTTCAGCCTTCTGATGGCTGGCTGTTATCTCAGCGCCCCCAGGCGGCGCTCCCCCGTGGCCGCACACATGGCGCTAGTAGTTTCAATGTAAGTGTTTTACACACAAATGTTTCCACAACAAAGTTGGCTCTGAAGGAACGTACCGGATCTAAACTAAGGTGTGTGGTAGTGAAGGAGAAATGAGAGAAAGATAGCTTTTTATTGGTAGTCATCCACGGACAAGACCAAAGGAAAACAAGGAGATGCCACCTTGCCTGCCCTGGCAGTGCTAGAACCCGCCTCTGATCCGGTCTCATCCAAGACGGCTACAAGAAACACTCCCTGGAAAGCGGCTTCTGGCTTCTTCCTTAGCTCAGCACCCCTGGGTGGGCTGCTCCCTCCTGAATCAGCCCCTTGAGTCTATGAGCCAATTAGGTCTCTCTTAAACACTGAGTCTGATGGCAGGACTCATCCTGGTAGGAAGCCTGGCCCATGTGGATGGCCTGCCACGTATGTCACCTCTCTTGTCCTGTCTTCTCTCTTCCCCTCAGGTTCTGCAACCTTTGTCTCAAGAAGAAGGTGGGGGGCACTTCCTTCCGCCTGGGCATTTTCCTGTTTGCGTCATACATGTATTTTGTTTCTGGATGCTTTCTCGCTTTGCTACATGTAAGGTTTTTCTCCAAGATTGGGGCCCTTTGCCGTCCAGTCTCTTTGCTTTCTTCCACGCGAAGGTGAAGGGCGTGCACTTGCATGTACTGCTTCCCATGAAGCTTTGGACCCGGATCCCACGGCTGCCTTCCATGTGTGTGTGTGTGCTGTGTGTGTGTGTGTGTGTGTGTGTGTGTGTGTGTGTGTGTTGTGCGCCCTTTGCATTGCCCCCCCCAGCCCCAGAGATTCCCTATTGCTCCTTTCTCCCCTCTCCCTTGGATACTAATTCTCCCTAAAATAAACCTCATAATTCAAAATGCACCCTTCTTGGAGACCTTTTATTACTTATTTTAATTTAATTTAATTTTTTCCAAGGTAGGGTCTCACTCTAGCTCAGGCTGACCTGAAATTCACTATGCAGTCTCAGGGTGGCCTCAAACTCTAGGCGATCCTCCTACCTCTGCCTCCCGAGTGCTGGGATTAAAGGCGTGTGCCACCACACCCTGGCGAGACCATTATCTTAAAATTCTTTTCTAAAATTAGATAAGGACTCAAAAGTTGTGGTTCACCAGTCTGAGATCTCCTGCATGAAATACCTCCCTAATCCCCTAAATCCTGCATCAGTAGTGCATGGAAGACTTGAGAGGTTATTAGCAAAGGTCCTGGAGACAAACAGAGGACTTTCTAGTTAAGGTGGATGCAGCTCTCTTGGCTGTGAGACTGAGGGGCAGAGGGAGTCGGTCTGAGTGCTGTGGAAGTGGAGAAACTGAGGAACGCAACTCCTAAAACCCCCTGAGACAAAGGACACAAGAGGGAAGATAGTCACGGATGAACTTGCTCACGCTAGCCACTGGGGACACTTTGGTTACTGCAGGCTGTGGTCCCGTGACTATCAGGGGCTGACAAGCACCAGAGGAAGGGAAAGGGACCACCGAGGGACTGGGCAGCTTTGGTGTCCAGGTCACAGAGCAGACTGGGCTGTGGTCATCAGAGAGCTAAGAAAGTAGCTAATTCCTTTTTTTTTATTATTTTTAATTTTAATTTATTTATTAGAGACAGAGAGAGGGAGAGAAAAGAGAGAGTGTATGGGTGCACCAGGGCCTCTAGCCACTGCAAACGAACTCAAGATGCATGTGCCATATTGTGCATCGGGCTTACCTGGGACCTGGAGAATTGAACCTGGGTCTTTAGGCTTTGCAGGCTAGTGCCTTAACCACTAAGCCATCTCTCCAGCCCTGAAAGGAGCTAATTCTGCATGGACCTCAGGACTGGTATGAGGGCTTAGTGGCCTTGCTCAGCTCATGGTGGGATGGATGGGATCTTTACGAGATAGGAGCAGCTTCGGCAGATCCGAGCGACTTAGGCCAGCATGCAAGTCAACACTGTGAAGCGCTGAAGTCAACGAGAGAGACAGAGAAAGACCACGCAGACAGAGAGGTCGGCCCGCGCGCTGGAAAAGCTAGTGAAGACACTGCCTGCTGTGGTTGCAGGACGTGGAGCAATGAAGCTGCAGTGGCCTCAGGGCTCCCTTCCTCCTGGCTGCCTTTCATAGTGCCAGAGAGTGCTTCGCAGGCTGCCGGGGGAGAACTGTCGCCAACAATCCCACTCACCTGGGGTCCAGTGCGTCACACTGTCACAATGCCAGAGCAGAGGTGCTACAGGCACAGCGACAGCGTGGGCTGTTGTGAATACAGCCAGCGACTTCACAGTTTAAGTTTGGCTGCACAGGAGAGAATTCATATGTGGAACAAAAGCAGGTTCAAAACCCTGCGGCTGGGGAGGTGCAGAGACTTACGGGAGCTGCTGAGTTTTTGACGGTGACACTGGGGGTGGTGGCTCGCAGGGCTCCACTCACTCCATGGTAGTATTTGAAGCAGATCTTAGTTTCAGCTGAAAGACAAAAACAACATGGAACTGAGCAACAGGGTACAGTCCAGGAAGCGACGGCCATGGCCTGGGAGGATATCTCCAGGAAGTGCAACCTAATTCTGCCCCGGACCCAGGCAGGCTGCACTCAGCAATGATGGCGTGGGTGTGTGTCCTCATGGACAGGCCTGGCCTTCTAAAAATACGTCATGAACAACTGGGCCCTAGCATTTTTGCATGCAAGTTAGATAAATCCATTATTTAGGCATCTCAGCATCCAATCTATCCCATTGGAAGTTATTACATTAAACCCTTAATTTTAAGACATTTAAGCAGTTTGAAGTCTATTTATAATTTCCTACTATTTAATCCACTTCAATTAATATATTAATAATTTAATGAAGACAGAAGCTATTGAACCACTTGGGTGGGAAATGTAGTTTCTAAACTACACACATCAATGATTAACTATTTGTATCATAATCTGTTTTCCTTCAGGGTTCTATAGATGGTAGGTAGAAAAGGCATGGCTTTGGGAACTCCCCACTGCCTCTGTTTGAATTTGAGTTCCCCTATTTACAATATGAGACAATGAGCAAGTCCTGAATCTCCCTGTACCACAGGTGCCCTGTATGCAAAGTAGAACTAATGAAAACACGTTCCTAATATTATGTTTAAGCAAACGAAAATGCTGAGTCCAATCGCATGCTCAGTAAAAATTAGTGATGGTGAGGAGATGATCACTAAACAGTGCTGGGAGTCCCTGCTTTCAGACGTTTGGGTCTGCAGTGGAGAAAACCTGCAGATAACCTGACTTTAGTTCATTTCATGGTGCCCTGCTTTTCCAGCTCATTATTTACAGGGTTTCTTTTTTTGTTAAAGGAATTGGCGAGATGAGCGAGAATGCTGCCGCCATGGCGAGCCTGACAACCTGTGCCACGGTGATGGAGACAGACACTGAGGATATTCAAAATGCACCAAAGCAGAAATGCAGAAGCTGCTGAGAGCCCAACACTAAAGCAGACCTAGAGCACACCCACCAAGGCTCAGGGAGTTTTGCGGAAGAGGAGGCGGAAAGGTTGTAAGAGCCACAGGGTGGGAGGGAATAAACAGCCAGAGGCATTTCTCCCCCACCACGATGACCATGACCGACTGCTGCTCTCACAACGCGTAACCCACAACCCCATGGGAAATACCAGCAATCGCACTAAGGGGGCCCTCAGTGGGGTGGGGGCAGGGAGGAGGGGAATGATGGGACCAACACTCGATATGCAGAGATTCAGCTTAATTATAAAAAATTCTTCAAAAATTTGGAAAATTTACCAAACTATATTTTGGTACCTTATGTTAATGTTATTTCAGACAATATGAGAAACTTCTACTTTGAGCAACTGAGGGGACTTGTAGTTTATGACCATTCTCCTATTTTTGGAAATTTGGGATTGTCCTTGGAAATGAAAAACCTCTTGAAAACTGTTTTTCAAGTTCAAATGTGTTCCCTTGGACAATTGCCAGTAACCTTTCCAATATATATGTATTCTCTAAGATACCTCCAAATTGGCCCATTTTAAGTCTATAGACCTAGATCCAACACTGTCTCAACTGAAGAGGCAGGTTTCTCATGGGCCAGTGTTTATAGAAAGCCCCGGATGACACAGTGGCCCATCCAGCTAGGCAATCGCAGTGAGCCAGTGCAGCTGAGCCTGCAGCATGTTGCCTGTTGGTGCTGGGGGGTCAGCATGTTGGGGACAAATGACCTCACTTCATGGTCAGCTACACTGAATGAACTTGGAGATGACAGCGTGATGAACAGTCACTACTAACTTTTCATTCAAAGAAGATAATTATTTCAACGCCTTTGACCAAAAGATTGGGGTAATTGCACACAATATTGTGTCAAATCCTATTGAACATTAATATGCGCCTTTTTCGAGCCAAGAATTTATAGAAACGTTTGAAGTGTGATATTCTCCTTCTGAGAAGCAAAAATTGTTTGTTTGTAGACAAGTATTTTAACTTTATTTACTTATTTGTATGTGTATGGGCTCTTACCCCTGCAAGTGAATGCCAGACACTTGTGTCACTTTTTGCATCTGGTTTCATGTGGGTGCTGGGAACTGAACTCATGAAGGAAGGTTTTTCAAACAAGTACTTTGAATTGCCGAGCCAGTTAAATTTGTATATTATAGTTTAAAATGATTTCGTATTCAATATTAAAAGAGATAATACATTATTAAAAATTTCTGGGCTGGAGAGATGGCTTAGTGGTTAAGTGCTTGCCTGTGAAGCCTAAGGACCCCGGTTCAAGGCTCAATTCCCCAGGACCCACGTTAGCCAGATGCACAAGGGGTCGCATGCATCTGGAGTTCGTTTACAGAGGCTGGAAGCTCTGGCGCGCCCATTCTCTCTCTCTCTCTGTGCCTCCTTCTCTCTGTCACTCTCAAATAAATAAATAAACAAAAAAAATTAAAAAAATTTCTTATTATAATGTAGAGTGTGAGAGGAAGCTATTGGTAGATGTTAAAAATAATAAGTAAATTATTTGTTTTATGGCTTTAAAATCACTTTGTTCTACAAAATTGCATTCTACTTTGTACTTACTTTGGTGACAGTTACATTAATTTGGTCTGTTTAATTAGCTTAAACCTGAGCTTTTCCAGGTGAGGGACTGAGTACTATTCATATTTCTGTTTCTAGTGCTGTGTAACATGGAAATCTTCTACCATATTTGTTGAAAATGATTAAAGAACTATAGTCATGCATCTATAATGACATAAACTCATGTTGTGGATCGCATTATATAAGCATGGTCGCATAAGTTTATTCCATCTAGTGACGCTGCAGCCATCTCGGTTATATAAGCTTAATCTATGTGTTTCATACAATGAAATCGAACCACACAATTCCTAGAACACATTCCAGTCATTAAGCAGTATATAACTATATTGGTTTCATTTGCCTGACCCTGCCAACGTTAGTCCGTAATAGACACTGTGTCCTGGTCGGTCATGATTCTTCTTAGAGAACACATATTTCTTATAAACTGATAGTATATGACTTTTGGACTTGTTCAAATGTAAAGAAATTTACAGTTAACAGTTTTAGCTCTCCCTAAAAAAAAATACCTAAGGTTCAAAGGCTAAGAAATATGAGAGTGTTGGTGGGTGTGTCAAGTACTCTGTCTAAGGCCCTGGCATCTCCTGCGAGGGATTCTCTTGCGAGGTTAATTGAGTGGGGGCTCTACGTTTACCGTGGTGGGCGGCACCTGTCGTGGGCTGGGGGCCCGGGCTGCACAAGGAGGAGAGAGCTGGCTGAGCAGCAGCAGTCCTCACTCTGCTTCCTCACCGTGCTCCTGTGACCAGTCCCCGATCAGTGCCTCCCCCCCTTGAGGGACTATAACCTGGACCTGCAAGCTGAAGCAAACACTTCTCTGCTGAGCTGATTTTTGTCAAGCGTTTTGGACCAGAACTGAGAAGGCCACCGGTACACCAGCGTAGCGGCCGCAGAGGAGGAAAAGCCTCTCAGAGGACAGAAAGCTACAAAAGAGCTTTGGCAGATTTGCAGAGCTAAGAGGGTAAGACAAAAGAATGCAGGCCCCACCAAGGAGCAGGGCTCTGATGAATACTTCATGATGTAAGCTGGACCCATAAATAGCTGCACAGACTTACTACAGACAAATATTCCCAGCCCTCCAAGTTATTTCAAGTGTTGAAATTCAATTGAGGTTAGTCTAGATTGCTAGAACACATCTGTGAATCATCTCAGGAGGAAGATAACATCATTATAAGCCTCAAATTATTTCCACAATTTTTCATGTGCAGTGTATCATTCTCAGTTAAAACTGACCAAGCATAGACGGAGATAAATCAATGGGGCTGGGAAGATTGCTCAGCAGTTAAAAGACACTTGCTTGTAAAGCTTGCAGACCAAGGTTTGATTCCCCAGTACCCAGTAAAGCCAGATGCACAAAATAACACATTTGGCTAGTGTTCATTATTCAGTAGCAAGAGACCCTGGTTTGCCCATTATCTCTCTCTCCTTGCAAATAAATACATATGAATATAAAAAAACAGAGATGAATCAGTGCAAAAACAATACCAAAGAAATAGGGAATAGTAAGAAAGAAGGAAGAGTTTAGTGGAAGGAGAAGGGTGTTGAAAGGGGACCTTATTTTTAAAACATTTTTATTTTAATATACATATGTATGATTTTTAAAAGAGATTGAACAGAAGTTCTCTGTATGTGTGGATAATGCTGCTCCCAGAAGCCACAGATTAAATGAAAAAGGAAAAAGAGACAATAGACCACAGCAGGTGAACTGCCCGTGTAGCTACCCAACGCAACATTCACGCAGAGCTCAGATTTGGGGCAGTTTTTCACATGATTAAAAAATAAGAAAAAAAAAGAAAGAAATAGCAGTCCATTAAGCAAATGCACAGGGCTTCTGGAGTTACAGATGAAAGTTTTAACGAGCAACAAAACATTCAGGAAAATAACACAAGACAAAGAATGAAGTCTACAAAAAACAATGAACTTGAAAACCCTGGAAAAAATCTACGATTTTGGAATAGTGAACTTGGATGGATTTAACAGAAGGTTAAACACTATAGAGAAACAATTAGGAAACTATGACACAGGTTTAGAGTTCAGGATGAAGAGGTCTAAGAATGGAAAACACAGACAGCATAAGAAATGCATGGGATGTCTGAGGTGGTCTAACGTGTGTGTAGCTGGAATCAAAAAGGAGAGAATGACGTGGTACTAAATCTAACAATGCTACAGAAATAAGAAGGGCATCAAGCTGTGGATTAAAACCCCCCATAAACCCCAAAGATCAACGTAATAGGGCATCACATTCAAAAGAAGGGAAAAATACCGCAATCTGGTGAAGGAAACACTTCACCACTTCCAAAGGAACAAGACTTTCAGCATAAGCGGTAATAATGAGAGACAGGAATGACAGCATCAAAGTCAGTGACAGAAAGACACTACCAGTACAGAATTGTGCAATCAATAAAAGCACTCCTTTAGCCTAACATGACTGGCCCTTATTACTGCCTGAGCATTGTGTTGCCCGCGTGTAACATTATCTGCGCTGCAGAAATAGTCTGTAACCATTTCTGTCTCACTGCTGGGACAGAGCACCTGGCCAGAAGCAGCTGGTTGAAGGAAAGGGTTCACTTCATTCAGGCTTACAGTTTCAAGGGACATTTTCTTTATGGCGAGGAGAATATGACAGGCCCAAGTGGCAAGGAAGCAGACTAAGTACTGAGCCTGGAGCGGGGCTCTATTACCCAGAAGTCCAACAGTCCCCAGAAACACACCTCTTCCAGCAAGACTCCACTGCCTAAAGGCTACATAGTCTTCACAAATTGCCAACAACTGGGGGCTAATTATTCAAAACACATGAGGCTCGGGTGGACCTCTCACTCGATCTACCACATAGTCAGTACTTAGAATTAAAGAATCAAAAAGAGGGCTGGGGAAATGGCTTAGTGGTTAACGTGTTTGTCTGTGAAGCCTAAGGACCTCGGTTTGATTCCCCAGGACCCATGTAAGCCAGATGCACAAGGGGGTGCATGCATCTGGAGTTCATTTGCAGTGGCTGGAGGCCCTGGTGCACCCATTCTCTCTTTCTCTCTGCCTCTTCCTCTTCCTCTGTATCTCCCTCTCTCTCAAAAAAAAAAAAAAAAAAAAAAAAAAACAAGAATCAAAAAGACTTGGGTTAACACAGTATAGCTATGCTTTCCACCACAAAGTTATTTGTGAAGAAAATAATTCCATTATCTATGCACAATATTGTCCAACAAAAATAATGAACTTTACCAATAGTTATTTTAAAATGGATATGAGGCAGATATAAGCAGTACTGTCAAAATATGGGAAAGGAATGGAGAGATTACTCAGTGGTTAAAGACACCTGTGCACAAAGCTTGATAACGTGGGTTACGTTCCCTGGTATCCACATAAACCCAGATGAACAAGGTGGTGCATGCTTCTGGAATTAATTCTCAGTGGTAAGAAGCCCTGGAACTCCCATTCTCTCTCCTTCTCTCTCTCCCCCTCTGTTTGCAAATAAATAAATAAATAATATTATGCAATATTAAAATATGTGGAAAGAAACTTTAATGCAAGAAGCTCTAATCCCTGCTAAGAAGTCCGCTTTAATAGCTATCTAGGAGGACTACGGAGGATATTTTGAAATGCTTAAAAACACTAGAAGCACTGGGATAAAATACAAATAGAATTGAGTGGGAAGGAAATTCAGCAAAGGACATAAAAGAGCAGCCCTTTTTGGAGGTATAATTTTAATGGCAATACCTTAAGGTCATCCAGTTTGTCCCACATTCTCTCTCTCTCTCTCTCTCTGTGTGTGTGTGTGTGTGTGTATATATATATATGTGTGTGTGTGTGTAAATTTTAATTTTTAATTTTATTTTTAGAGAGTGAGAAAAAGAGAGAGGCAGAGAGAATTGGCATTCTAGGGCCTCAGCCACTGAAATTGAATTCCAAACACTTGCGCCACCTGGTGGGCGTGTGAGATTTTGGGCTGGCCTCACCTTTGTGCATCTGGCTAATAAGGGATCTGGAGAGTAGAACATGGGTCCTTAGGCTTCACAGGCAAGTGCCTTAACCACTAAGCCATCTACCCAACCCTATATTTATATTGTTAATGACAGAGTATGAATTAACTGGATTTGGGAAATAGCTCAGAGAACAGATGTGAGGTGCTGGGAATTGAACTTATGGTGCATCCATGCTAGGCAAGCACTTTACCACTGAGCCACATTCCAGTCCCCGGATGGGACTTGTTAAAATATTTTATTTATTTATTTACTTGAGATATTGGGGAGGGGGAGAAAGAATCAGATAGAGAGAGAGAATGGGCAGGCCAGGGCCTCCAGCCACTACAAATGAACTCCAGTTGCATGCATCACCTTGTGCATCTGGCTTACATGGGTACTAGGGAATCAAATCTGGGTCCTTAGGCTTTGCAGACAAATGCCTTAACTGGTAAACCATCTTCCCACCCCAAGATGTGACTTGATCAAGGCAAAAGCAATGATCAACTAGAGTTATGGTTCAGTGGTTAAAAGTTCTTGCTTGTAAAGCCTGATGGTCTGGATTTGATTTCCTAGTACTCAAGTAAAGCCAAATGCACAAAGTAGCATATGCTTTTGGAATTTGTTTGCAGTGGCAAGAGGCCCTGGAACACCCATTCTCTCTCTCTCTTCTTTCTCTGCTTGCAAATAAATAATAAAAATAAAATAAAAAGAAAGTCAAGTTCTGCCTAATAAATTTGTATAAGTGGAATTAAGTTCTATTGTCAAGGAGTCATTTGTTATTTGGATCTTAAATGCACCCCATGGGCCCATGTGTTAAAGGTTTGATCCCACATTCATACTACTGACAGGTAATGGAACCTTGAAGAGAGGATTTTACCGGGAGCAAGTGAGGTCCCTGGGGACCTATCCTTGCAAGGGATAGTGGGGATGGTGTCTTTCTTTCCTGTCAAGCCTCCATAACCTTGCCTGTGAAGTCTTCTTAAGCTGGAGTTCAAAAGCTTCCCATGCCTGGGCACTGCTTTGGGTCACACCAGGGTGAAAGGGTTTCCTTTTTTGCCACATTTAACTTGAACAACTTCCTTCTTGAAACTCACTTAAAAGAAGACTAGACATAATTTTAAAATCCATATCTATTTATATGAGAGCAATAACAAAATTGCGTCTACTGTCACTTGTTACTTAAATGATATACTTGTAGTGAAATCATTATTGAAGTAATATATTAATCTAGCAGGAAAAATAATCTAGCTGCACTATAGAATATCATATTGATGGTAACAATTTCATAAGGGTATCATATGATTTGGCTTAAAGTTTTAAGACTTGGAATGCTGGATTAGGGGCTACATAATTTACATCAAATTTAGTTGGAAAGATAAGCCATACATTTTGAACAAATCTTTCTATATCTCATATCTGCCTAACAGACAAAAATTGACATTTTGATAGTTACATTTCTCTAAGAGCTAAATTTTGAGCTATCTGAATACGTGAGTGAACAATGGTTAGTAATAACTTCTTTTGGAATAATTGCAATAATTGATTTTTTTCTTGCATGAAAAATGATATATTGTGTGACTTTCTGTTTAGAATGGAGGAACAAATCCCATGTTAATGCTGGAGCCTTGCTGGAGGAGGTGTGTTTGTTGGGGGTAGGTTTAAGGGTGTTACAGTGAGTTGCTGGAGTTGGGCACACTCTCCTGCTCTTACTCTCCACCTGCTGCAGGCGGAGGTGACGCCCTGCGTCTGCCCTGCATGGCTCCCCGCCACCACGAAGCTTCGCCTGGAGACTGTACACCAAAATAAATTCTCTTCATCGGTGAGCGGCTTATGGCTGGGTGCTTTGTCCCCGCAATGAGAAGATGACTACAACATAGGGACAGCACAACGGCAGTGAAGATGCCTGACATAGAGCTGGTTTCCCTGGATATTCACCACATTCTTTGAGGGCTTTGAGAACAAGGGACCAAAATTATCTTCATGAAAATATCTGAAAAGCAGGGGCAAAAGTTTTCATGTCTTGATGCTGAGAAGATAAAAAAGCCAGAAAGAAAATGGGACTAGGATCTTGATAGAGTCATCAGTTAAAACTATGATTTATTGATATAGAAAATAAATGTAAATTTTGAAAAAAGAACCAATAGAAAATAATCAAATGAGCACTGAAAACATGGCTTGGTAGTTAAGATACTTGTCTGCAAAGCCTAAGGACCCAGGTTTGATTCCCCAGTACTCATGAAAGACAAACGCTCAAGGTGGTGCATGCATCTGGAGGTTGTTTGTAGCGGCTGGATCCCTGGCATACCCATTTTCTTCCTCCCTCTCATTCTCTCTCTCTCTCCCCCTTGTCCCCTTCTCTCTGCTTCTTTTTCTCCTTCTCTCTTAAATAAATAAATAAATAAAATATTAGAAAGAACATAATCAAACAATGATTTAATTATTTGAAAACACAATAGGTGAAATTAATCCCTCCACATGTATTTAGCAATCAAAGGAAAGTTAGCCAATGGAAGTTGAGTGAACAGAAAATACCCATGCTGGAAGGAGTAAGAGGGAATAAGGTGGAAAACAGAGGTGAGAACAAAGGACATATGAACACAGTGGAATGATGTGTCAGTGGAACTCCAAAGACAATAATAGTTTATGGTGAAGTTTCAGGATACAAACAAAACTTCCAAACACATCATCTTTGTGCTGTTCTTCTGAAATTAAAAGACACACAGAGAAGGCTTAAATGTATCAGAAGGGGTGTGTATGGGGGGGGGGGGGCTCACTGTCTGTCAAAGAATGACCAAAGCACTAACTTTGACTTTTCAGAAGATGAAGAAATGGCATTCCTAAGAAAGTAACAACAAAGAATCCCATGCATCTCACGAAGTCATTTGTGATGTTCTCAGGAGACACAGCACAGGCCTGGCGCTGAAAGAAGCGCATGCGTGATGGGCTCTCAGAGGAGCCAACCCAGGCGCAAGCACAAGTGCGACAGGGTGACGAGAAACAGAATGGGCTAAAACGTTCTTCTCGCTGTGATTGCTGTTTACATGAAAGAATTTGCTTTCTGGAAATTCACAAAGCTTGCGTTCTAGCATGTGTACTTTCCTGACTCTGTGTGGTGCTTTCAGTAAGATTTTTATCAAAATAAAGTACAAGAACCGCTGAGAGGAACATTTACATTCTATTGTACGTATTATAGAGAACCAGCCAGCTGAGCAGTGACCTCGGGGAAATTAGACAAAGAACAGCAAAAAACAACAAAAAGAATGACAAAGGGGAGTAGGAGGAAGGAAATAACGAAACACAAAAATAATTAAACTGAAAACAAGCATATAGAAGATAGGTATAAACAAAAGCAGGGTCTTTGCAAAAGCTATACTTGAAAATACAAAATTCTGGGTTTTGGAAGATGGGTCAGCAGTTAAAAGCACTTGCTTACAAAACCTGCTGGCCCAGGTTCAACTCCCACATCACCTACGAAGCTGGATGAAAAAGTTGTGCAAACTTCAGGTATTTGCAGTGGCAAGAGACTCTAGAGCTCCTCCTTCCCCAACACACACACACACACACACACACACACACACACACACACACACACATGCAATTAAATAAATAGAACACTTTGAAAGTTCAACAATCCCTGGTAAGGGAGAGGGCATAAGAATTAAGAATAGCCCTCACATACCCATGAAATATGCTGCTGCCCACCCTGGCCACAGCCAGCTGAATCCTCTCTCAGCCCCCTCTGGACATTCAAATCAGGTGTAGATGATCACAGCAGATTTTTCTCCCCCCCCCCCCAAGGCCAAAACAGGAATCTGTCTGCATTAGAAAAGTCTTTAATTCTGTATTACTAGAATCAGTCCCTGACTTTTATTCAAGAGGAGGAAAGAGTCTTCAGTGCTCAGATAGCAGAAGACTTAGTTTCCTGGACTTATAGACTCCATTGATGGGTGAACTCCAGAAAGTAGAAAGAACAGTTACAGGCATTCAAGGAGAAGAATCATATGGAGACCCTTCCCCACACACTATGTTGACTATAAATCTCTACAGCCAGATCTTGACCTGTTCGAGGGTGTTCTAGAGCGCTGCATGCTTCTTAACCAACTTTCCCAGATTAGTACTGCCAAGGACAAGAAAATTTGGAGACAAAAGTGTGTGTGTGCAGAGGACAAGAATTCTCAATGTGGCCTTTTAAATGAAGGATTTATTATGAGGAAGAGGGCGTTGAGTATTGCTTCCTGATATGATTACAATCACTGTCAACTTGACTGGAGCTAGAATCACCTAGAAGATACACCTCTGATTGTATCTATAAAGGCATCTGCAGAGAGCTTTAACTGAGGAAGAAAGACCCACTCTGGACATGGGTGGCAATGTCCTTTAGGCTGGGGTCCTGAACTCAATACAAAGGAAGTGACGAGAAGGCTTGAGCATTGACATGCATCTCTGCCTGCTTTCTGCTTGTGGACCCGGTGTGACCAGTTGCCCCATGATCCGGCTGCTACTGCTGGAGTCGTCTCATGCTCCCTTCCCCATCACAATGGACTTTATCCCCTCAAACTGTCAGCTACAATCAACCCTTCCTTCCTCAAGTGGTTTTTGTCAGGTATTTTGTTATAGCAAGCAGAAATTACTACATGCTCTAAACTACATCAAAGGGAAACCGAGAATGAGAGCCCTTCCTTCAGTGTCTACTTTGAACTGGTAACGCTGAGTGGAGCTCGACTCCGTGATTATTCAAGAGACGAGGAAGCTGAGCGGCTTTCTGGCTCCGTGGCTACATCACAGCCGCTGCAGGTGTTCTGGTGGCAACACAAGCCAAGGTGTCATTTCTGAATTGTGGTCACTATCAGAGCCCACTGAGAAGTCTAGACCAATGGCGATCCTGGAGGTGCATAACACAGAGATCCACCTTTGAATATCGTCACTGGGCTGCTGGCACTGCCCAGTAGGCTGCACAGCAGATGCATGGCAGGGACAGGATTCCTGTTAAAGGCTCCTCTGTCTCCCCATCCCCCTTTTCTTGTCAAGGTGCCAATGTCCCTGGTCAGTTTTCCCTTGGACTCCAGGAGATACCTTAATGCCTCCTCATCAACTTGCTGTTCATCCAGAACTAAGTTAGCCTGCTACAGGCGAGTCTGAATAGCTTTCTGTGAGATTTCTGGCAAGGGACATTCAAGCCTGCTGTTTTGGGCCTTGGAAAAGCTCACCCACCACAATGGGCACTTTGGGCACGGTAACTTCAACACACATAAGGATTCAAGGCCATCTGACATGCTGCATATTGGATGGTCCTAGTGGGTTCAGATCTAAGACATAGTAACCAAATTTTGGGTCCCTTTGCAACAAGGGTCTTCTCTCTAAAAATAATGTTGTGGTCCACTAAGGAAGGGTTTTGTGAAAAATAAAATACTACTTATAAGTTTGAATTTGCTGACATTACTGGCCTTTGGGAAAAGCATTTTGAGCTGGATGCATTGCCCTGGCTCAGCCTTCACTCATCGCCTCCAGGTCCCCTTCACGTACGGGCACCTCAGCCTCCGCGCCCGCCTTCAGCTGGTGGCAGCAGAAGATCCCATCACCCTTTTGCTTCTCCTCCCGGGCCTTGGAGCTCTGTCCATAAGTGAAATCCCCAGGGGAGTACAGGTAGAAGGGTGTTTCAGTGGCTGAGCGGATGGAAATTCCACCAGATGGCAGAAGCAGGAGCTCAGCTGACACCTGGAGAAGTCTTTCCCCGTGGAAAACCCTGGGAGGACAAGACGCGTCTTCTTTAGAGTCCAAATCTTGCAACAATTTGCTCTGTGAGTGTCTAAGTCACAGGGTCTGCTACACAATCCATTACAGGCTGGGTGGCTTGAACAACAGCATTCATTTCCCAGTTCTGGAGCCTAGATGGTCTCACGTCAAGGGCATGGGGCTTTAGTTTCCGGTGAGAGCATGTTTTGGTATTAAATTTATTTTTGGTCTGGAGGGATGGCACAGTGGTTAAGGCACTTGCTTGCAAAACCTGAGGACCCAGGCTTGATTCACCAGTACCCACATAAGCCAGATGCACAAAGTGGCACATGTGTCTAGAGTTCGTTTGCAGTGGCTGGAGGCCCTGGTATGCCTATTTTCTCTGTCTCTCTTCCTTCTATCTCTCTCTCTGCTCATAAATAAACAAAAATATTTCTTTAAAGTTTATTTTTACCATTATTGTGGTATGCATAAGTGTCTCCCATAGGCCCATGTGTTAAAGGCTTGGTCTCCAGCCGTAGCCGGCATCACGGTTACATTTTAAGGGGTGAGTCTAGTGAGGAGCCTTCTGCTCATTCAGGAAGTATCCTTGAAGTAGATGTTAGGATCCTGCCTCTTCCTCTTTATCTTCCTTTAACACTTGCCATATGGTGAACTGGCCTCCTCCCCAACATGGTTTTTCTGTGGTATGCCATCTTAGTTCTCAAGGAATAAAACCAACACATCATGGACACAAACCTCAAAAACTATGAGTCAAAATAAACCTTTCCTCTTTATAAGTTAACCATGCCAGGACTTAGTACAATAACAGAAATTTGACTCACACAATCACTGTATCTTCTGGCTATGGATTCGGTAGGATAGTGCTGTCCAAGTTTCTAATCTAATGCCTTGCTAATTGTATTAGGGAGAGAAATCCCTTAGGAACAACTCCTACTTTAGAGTTCTTGCCAGTATATAAGCCAGTAATAATTAGATCCGAATTTTAGACTGAACTCCACCTTCGTTGTGAGAATGTGATAGTGGCTGATGACCAGGCTCCGAAGGCAGACTCCCTAAGCTCAAGTTCAGGTCCCTGTCGATTGTTGGTAACAGTGAATACTGGACCAATTGTGTCATCTTCCTGTGCGTCCAGCCCCTCGTCTCTACAGGTGAAGATAATACTTGCCATGTACAATCTGCACAAGGATTAAGTAGGACAACACACTTAGCTTGGTACATTAAGTTCCAAGAAGTTTGGCTACTGGTATTACTATTAATACTGCTTTATTCAAGAGTCACATTAAATCCATTTCACAGCCCACGGTCACATCCTGTGGCTTATATACAGATCCCCAGGGAACAGCACAGGTCACCTTTCTGCAGTGACCACAGCCCTCTTTGTTCCCATCTGCTGTGTCTGTCTGTCTAATTGGACACTGTGGTGACCAGCTTGCCATGCCCTTTAGACACTGCCTTGCCCACCTGGTGGCAGGTCCAGACTCAGATCTTAGATAGGTCAATGTCTCCAATCTGCCCCACATACATATTTTCCAAACTTGGCCTCTTTTTTAAATTTTTTTAAAAATTTCTCTGTATTTATTTGAGAGAGAGAGATTGAGAATGGGTGCTCCAGGTTCTCCAGCCACTGCAAACAAACTCCAGATGCATGAGCCCCCTTGTGCATCTGACTTATGTGGGTCCTGGAGAATCGAGCCTGGGTCCTTTAGCTTTGCAGGCAAGAGCCTTAACCACTAAGCCATTTCTCCAGCCCCAAACTTGGCCTCTTGCTGCTTTTTATGATTCATAGACCTTTAGAGATGGCTATTATCTATGTCATCTTGTTGCAATCAAAATCAGCATAATATTACCCCCTTACACCACTGAAACTTACAGAGTGGAGAGACAGAGGGCTTCCCAACCCTTGTTGAGATTCCTTTTGTGCATAGTATGCTTTGAAAAGGATGGAATAAATCTATTCTTTTCGATAGTTTTAAGTTTACTACACCTGCTTAGGTGAAAGCCATTCTTAGTTTTCCAGTGTTATTCTATCTCTTCCTGTGAGGAAAAGGGACGGTGCGCCGTCGTCAGCAGAAACACGTCTCTTTCTACTTCTTCCTTCCCGTTCTGCATCCTGCCACCATCCGCACTTCCATCCCAGCAAAGGCCACTCCTCAACTGCTCTCCGGATCTCGTTCCTTTTCTGATTCCTCCTGGGCCACAGGCCACCAGCCGACCTTCTCGTCACCTTTGGCTCTTGCATGGTGCCGACAACGACAGACGACGAAACCTGGGCTTGAACCCAGCTCTTGAACCTGCGACCTCAGGCCAGCTAGCGAGCCGCTCAGAGACTAGCTGTCCTCACCAGATGCAGTGAAGACGGCGCCCATCTCAACGTGGTTTTGTCAGCATAAATAAATAGCATATAACTTCCTTGCCAATAAGTTGAAATTCTAAGTGCTGAATAAAATGAGAGTTCTTATTTCTGTGGCTCATTCTCCTTAGTCAGTAATCATGACCAAGTCCATTCTGATCTCGGGAAACCTGGACGTGATTCTGTTTCTCTCAACTACCTTCCCAGCCACTGTAAGGCAGCCTTTGTAAAGAAGGCATTGTTACCTCGGTCTCTTCTTTATCAATGCGCATTTCCTGTTTATGAGCTTGGGCAGAGCGGTTGCCTGAGGCGAAGGTCTTCAGTGCTCAAACCAGAGGAGTTCCAGAAAACCCAAGTGTGCCAGCCATCAGAAAGAGTGAGAGGGAGAGAGAGAGAAAGAAGTATAGGCACACAAGTACCTGTTGCCACTGCAAACAAACTCCCGATGTCTGCATACCTGTGTGCATCTGGCTTTACGCATCCGCTGGGAATTGAACCCTGGCCAGTAGGTTTTGCAAGCAAGTACCGTTCGCCATTGAGCCATCTCCCCAGCCTCCAGGCTTCCTTTCAACAATTACTTTTGTTCATTTTTCCTCACCTAAATGGTCATATCCCTCCTCCGTACCTCAGTGACCTTGCAGGAGTTTTCCCTGGTCGCCTGGTTTCAAGATCAGCTCTTCCTTCTCACCAGCCAAGTTTACTAGTAGCTCCTCTTATCAAGGGGTGGTGACCAAACCCTTCTCCAGAGCGGTTCCAGCTTCTCTTCTTAGTACTTCATGGTGGGCATTATAGACGCATGCTTATTACCCTCTCATTGCCGTTGGTCCTTGAATGCCACTCAGGTGTTCACGTGTAAAGGCTTGGTAGCCAGTGCGACATTACTGAGAGCATCTTTAGGAGGAGGGGTCTTGTTGACAGCGGGTAGGTGCTTGGGAAATAGTGAGTCACCGACCTCTTCTTTTCCTCCTTGTGTTCCCTGACTCACGATGAGAACAGTTTTGCCAGCCACCTGCTCCCAGTCACCGCTGTCTTGCCACATAATGCCTTTTCCTCTTAGCCCCGCATGCCTGAGCCAGCTCATCACGGCCTAGAACCTCCACGTCGCTGAGCCAAAAACAGAACAAAATTCTTTTCTCCCTTTAAGTAATTAACCCAGAGAGTCTGTTACAATGAGAGGAAGCTGACAACAGGCTCTCAGTATAATTCAAAAGTGACGGTGGACCCGGCTCAGGGCCATTCACGGAAGAGGGGGTGGAAAGACGGCTAGAGGCACAAGTTGGGACATAATGCACAGAGACATTGCCTCTTCCCCACTACTGATGGCTGCCCCCACAATGCACGACCCACATTCCCCAAGGAGGAGGGTCCCTTCGGAGGGGGGAGGACGGGGAGGAGGATAACGATGGTACGGACATTGTTTACACACCAGGTACGCACATAACTAATACAGAAAACAAGAAGTGATGGTGGGCAGGGGCAATACTTCCTCCAGATCTGAGAACCCAAAGTACCTATGATGCCTCCAGCACTCGTAGGATTGTGAGGGGAAAGTGTGCCTGAGTGTTATCTCACTGGTGTAGTAAGTAAAAATTCTGGAATATTGAGGTTTGGGTTAATAAGATCTTGACCATTCACTTATTAAGAGGGTTCATCTTTGGGATAACCCAACACATCTCTGACAAGAAACCAGAACTGTCTTCTGTATTGCTGTGTGCCTGAGTGGGACGATTTCCTTATACTTTTCTGGAGGTTTTCCTACCATAATGCTGTAATTGCTCTTTGCTTTTTAAGGATAGGGCAGCTGTCTTCTCCTTACTCACAGGGTCTGGAAGGTTCCAGCTGGGCTCTTAGACACCTGCCCGTGGCTGTGCCTCTGCTAATACTGGTGTTCTCAATGCCTGGAGAAGCAGCTTCTGTTCAAGGAGGATGGGTGCAGATGTGCTCACCCATACTGAGAGAGTCTGACCGACAATAACAAATGTGATTCCATATAGGGACTATGTCAGTCTGGGGACCTAGGGAAGAAATCCTACCATAATTCTGACAATAATTTATTTCTAAGGACAGATAAGTTTTTAGAAACTATGTCAATAGCATACAGAGTACTAAGCTTATATATCCAGAAATGTGAGCAGATCAGTAATCAGAGAAACAGGCTGTCATGACTAATGTAAATTCGCATCCTATAGAGTTGTGGTGAGAGCAAATAGCCAGAGGAAAATCTGGAAAATCTCCCAGTTTTCTAGGGCCATGGGCAAGTAGCCTTGAAGGAGTGGGTCAAATAAAGGCGAAACTGGAAGACAGTTTAATAAATGTTGAGAAGACATGGTCCCAAGTATGGGGAAGTCAGAGCTGACCTGGGGGAGATCTCCATGGGAGGAAAGAAAAGAGATGTTCTTCAAAGAGGCTACAAACATGACTAAAGCTTTTCTTTGTACCGAGGAGTAGCTCTCTCCCCTGAGCATGGCCGTTACCCAACTGTTGTAGGCTTACTTCTGAAAACATTCTTTTTCTTTTCTTTTCTTTTCTTTCTTTCTTTCTTTCTTTCTTTCTTTTTTTTTTTTTTTTAGAGATAGGGTCTCTCTGCTCCAGGCTGACCTGGAATTAACTATGTAGTCTCAGGGTGGCCTCGAACTCATGGAGATCCACCTACCTCTGCCTCCCTAGTGTTGGGATTAAAGGCGTGCGCCACCACGCCCAGCTTCTGAAAATATTCTTAATGATCTCATTAAATCTGCCTCTGTGTCTGACGTGCCAGCTCTGTCAGTGGAAGCAGTGCTCTGAGAAGAGGCAACAGAGCAAAAAAGACAGGCTTCAGCCATGTCTGCTGAGCTTTAACAACTGCGAAGGTACTCACGTTCTACAAAGTAAGAGCTGGCATCGATCTTCCAGACAATCTTCCCCCGATGGGAACCATTGTGAGCTTTAGCAATGGTGAAGGTACTCACGTTCTACAAAGTAAGAGCTGGCATCGATCTTCCAGACAATCTTCCCCCGATGAGAACCATTGACGCCACGGTTCTTATAGTCCAGAAAGTTTTCAGACAAGACTTCATCTATATGTACACAAGGAAAAGCAGAGAAACACATAAGTTACCAGTATCTTTAGGGGAACCAAAGAAAAAGAGCAAAGAATACGCCCACTGTTGTCACCACGATGGAAACAGACACATTTGGGATCCTAAAGAGGGCTGGGAACATTGTAAGACACCATTAGGATAAAGACGTCTTCTTCCCATCCATCACTCCTGGCAAATGATCATCTAGCTGCTTCTTAGATATCTCTACAAATAGAACCTAATCGTGCACAACCACTGCCTTTGCCGTTTATTTGTTTTTGAATAGCCGTTACTTGCGTGAAATCTCAATGTAAAAGTCATCCTCTTAACACTTCTGATTTGATCCCTATTTGTAACTTAAGATGAAACCCAGAGAAAATGTCCAATGAAGCTTTCCATCTGGGGTTTAGCTCTCATGGTCTCCTCTCCATGTCATATCTTTCCCAGCCTAGGTCTCATTTTTATGTGTGAAACTCACCTTACTCATACAATCCTTTACGAATCCCTTCATTGGTTTGCTCACTCAACAGGTGAGATACAACCATATATAAGAGGCTTGGGAATGTGCAGGGACTATGGATTGGGGCAAAGCCAATATGGTGGCTTGTGAACTAAAGCTTGTAAATTACAGAGATGACAAACTCACACAATTAGAAAGAAAGAAAGAAATGCATTGCTGTGACTTGTGATGAGATATGAAGGAAGACAGTAAGGTTCTCTGACAAGGGAAGAGTCCAGCAGGATGGGGATCTGAGTGGGAGGTAAAGGCGAGTGTGTAAAGAAGGATGAGAAGACAGGTAGGAGATGAAGGCTGATGAGGAGGGTGTCAAGAGCTGCACTGCCTGACGCTGACAGGCACTGAGGCTCTGGAGGGTGACCATGTTCTTCTACTTCCTATTGATTTTTTCCATCACATTACAATCCACTGATAACCTTTCTCAAACCAGTGTCCAGACAGGAATGCTGCATTCTTGGAGAGGATAAATCTTAGATGATCCAGTTGGCTGTCCCTTCCTTCATACCTACCAGACCCTGGGCTTTCAGTATGAAGACAGAAATATTAAATTTTAAAATATTTAAATATTAAATATTAAAATATTAAATTTGCCTTGCTCTTCTGCAGGGGCCATGTAGTTTCCACCTCACCAGAAACTGATCATCTCAGCTAGCTATGGTTGAGGCGATGAGGAAAACCATGTTTTGAGCCCTAAGTTCATCACAGGAGCTGGTGGGACAACCTGTATGAAAGTTCCTGAAGGGCAGGAGATATGGCTTAGCGGCTAAGGCACTTGCCTGCAAAGGACCCAGGTTCAAGCCCCCAAGACCCACCTAAGCCAGATGTACAAGGTGGCACATGCTTCTGGAGTTCATTTGCAGTGGCTGGAGGCCCTGATGCACCCTTTCCCTCTCTCTCCCTCTCTTTCTTAAATAAATAAATAAAAATAAAATACTTTTAAGAAAAGTTCCTGAAAATAGGCCTAGGGCTTTGTACCTCTGCCGAGAGGCCATTGCATCATGAGTGTGCTTTATCCTCTTAAGATACCCTGGAGTTCACATACTGCCTCTGGCTGGACTGAGAAACCGGCAGTTACGGAGCACAGAAAAGGCTGAGTCTAAAGCCATAGGACCAAGCTCTGAGGCCTTTGGTGTCATTTACCAATTGAGTCAAATGCACAGCTTTGGGTTCCTCATCTAAGAAGTAGAGGACAGGAATAACTTTTAGCCTCACAAGGGAGAATTAAGTTGTGATGCCTGGTAAGTGCTCTTGTAATTTGCATGCTGATTACACCCCGAGGCTGCTGCTTCTTTGAAAGAAGAGGGGTACAGCAAAGCAAGTCTCTACTCCATGAAGAGGAACTCTGTATCCTTTGGAAAATCACCTTGCAAACTTTGTCTGTCTTTGCAATTCACAGTGTGTGTTCACAGCCCTGTTTGGATTACTAAAATATTGCATAATATGTCTTTTACAATAATTGCTTCATTTCTGCAAAACAACCATAATATTTTCCTAGCTCCCTGGGTCTTTAATAGAGATGTAACAAGCCTCATACCCAGGTAGAAATTTGTCCACTGTGGCAGCTGTCCAAGAGGCAGTATTTACTTCAATCAGGTATTTGTACACTTGGAAGGGAGGGGGCTCTTTCACGGACTGGATAATGGGCATTGCATATTTGCCTTCATTCCAGGCTAAGTCCTCAGGATAAGCTGGAGAACAAGAGATGGTCTTTGTTCTCAGGAATTTTCCAATATGTTTGAGTATTTATTCAAGAAAACAATTTCATTAGAATATAGAAAGTACAAAATGGGTTAAATATGTAACCAAGGGAAATATATGAGCTATATGGGGTGGATGCCTGGGAAGAGTTGAAAGAGATCTGATAAAACAGAAAGACAGTATACATGTGGCTGCCCATGAAACTGGAGCGTGCACGCCAGGGCCCTGCTGCAGGGAAGATGAAGTCCTCAAGGCCACTGTTGCAGCAGCCACAGGCCACAGGGCAGGGAGGGGCCCACATGCCACTTCTACCTGCCCTTTCCTGCACCACATTTGAAGACATCAACTTCTCATCTAAAATGTGGCTTTACAGGAGTCTAGGAAATGTACTATCACAGGAGTCTAGAACAGGGTCTGCACTAGAGGGAGGGATTCAGGAGAGAAGAGGACTGGAGTGGAGCTGTTGGTCTCTACTCCATACTCTATAGCAGCTCCCCAGCCCTACTGGAAATCTTTAAAAAAATTATTTATTTATTTATTTATTTATTTATTTATTTGAGAGACAGAGAGAGGGAGAGGGAGAATGGGCATGCCAGGGCCTCCAACCACTGCAAACAAACTCCAGATGCATGAGCCCCCTTGAGCATCTGGCTTATGTGGGTCCTGGGGAATTGGACTGGGGTCCTTTGGCTTTTCAGGCAAATGCCTTAACCACTAAGCAATCTCTCCAGCCCCAGAAATCTTCTTTGTTCTGTGTTCTTTGTTGGCACAGAATTCTTCTAAATCCAGTATAAAAATATAACCTGGCTCCCATTTCTCAAAGGAACTGCTGCCTACTGATAAGCAAACCTTGGGAAATCTCTAGGGATCTTTCACCAGTTATTTTTCTAAAATAGTCAGGAAGGAGATATGGGGAGAAATGGTTTGCCTTTTATACCCAGATGAATAAACTCTGCTCTCCTGTGCTAGGAAGGGTCCCAAGGATGAAACAGCAGAGCAGGTTTGAGAGAGAAGCCTTATGTCCTGACTTCATACTGCTTCTCTTTGCACATAAGTATTCAGCTTGTGCCTTAACCAAGAAGTACAGTTCAGCTCTTTGATGTCCTTAGAAGCTACCTGATGCCAACAAATCACTTGTGTTTCCTTAGAGTTGGTAAGCAGAAAGAAGCACTCAAAACAGACAGAGGAAGGAGACTCAGCCTCAGTGGAGGAGTCATGGCTGAGACTGTCTGTAGGACCTAGCCAAAAAGACAATTTTAAGTTTTTTTTTCTTTAAATTTCAGTCTCTGTGTATTAAGTGTTACTTATGAGCACGAGTTGAGTTTCTGTGTTTAGAATTTCCCATAACTCCTACTGCATGGTTTCTCAAACTGATATAAATACTGGAAAATAAGTTTTATAATTAAGAAAGTTCAAGAAATGATGAATGGGGCCAAATAAAGTCAGTTGCTATGCTTTAGGCTTTGTAAACTCTTAATATATATTGTGGGTCTCTAAATGTGTGGGAAGGCAGGCAGGTTTCCACATCTATTTAATGATGAACTGCTTCCCTGTGAAGTGCTGAGCACATGCAGGATGGAGTCCAGAAAAGCTATTAAGGGGCAGTTTCTGTGGTTCTCCCATTCTGTTGTGTGATTTTTGTGTGTGTGTGTGTGTGAAAAATAGATTAGAAAGCTAGATCTAATGGAGTTAACTTTCCAGAACACAGCAAGAGAAACAAGAGAAATTCAAGACAGCCCAAGGAATATCGAGACAAGAAAGAAAAGGATAATGTGGGAGAATGAAAGTCCCATACACCAAAGACGTATGGACACACACAAGCTGGATGAACTGCCAGGCTGTTCAAAGAAGACACACTGTTAAGGTGAAGAAACCAATACTGGAAGCTGGGGAGATGGCTCTGGGGCCAGGACTTGCTGATTAAACATGAGTGTAATTTGGGCAGAAGACTGGCTAAGTTTGACTCCCCAGAACGTACATAGAAATCTACACATTGCCACACACACGTCTGTAAGCCCTGTCCAGGGGTCACTGATCCATGAGAATTGCTGAGGCTTGCTGATGGACAGGAGCTCCTCGTTGAGGGAGAGACATCCTATCTAGGCAAGAGATATGGGGAGCGCGGCCAGAGGACACATTGTTCTTCTCTGCCCCTTCACTTGTGTATGGGGCATGAGCATCTGCACACACATGCATACACCACACATCAAACACAGCACCTACCTCTCACACCACACACATCTCACACTACACGCGCATACACACACACACACACACACACACACACCACACCACACCACACCACACCACACCACACACTGGATGCACAAAGAAAGAAATCAAGCAACTAAGTATGAGTATTGTGTAGGTTTCTCAAATTTGGCACTATGCATATCTGTGGCTGGATCCCCGTCTGCTGTGATGAGGATTCGTGTGCAGTGTGGGATATTTCGTGGTATTCCCGGATTCTATCCAGCAGACGCCAGTAACAGTCTATACAACCCAACAACAAAAATGTCTTTAGACATTACCAAATGTTTCCTGGTGGGCATAATCACCCTTCATTGTGAGGTACTTGTCCATAACTTAAATCATCATAGTCATAATAAAATGCATAATTTATAAATCAATTGATCATTACAATAGGAAATGGGAAATTAAAAAAAAATGCAATCCAAAAGGAAAATACATGAAATAACATGACAACAGGTGGCAAGAGAAGGCCTGACATGACAGTTAGTATAATCAGTAGAAGTATACTATCCTGACCTTTAAACTTCAGAAAGGCAGGGTGAGGAACAGCCCAGTGTGCAAAGTGCTCTCCTCACAAGCATGAGGGCCTGAGCTTGATCTCCAGAACCCACGTGATACATGGAGTTACGGCAACTGCCCGTAATTCCTAAAAGAGGCCGCAGCGTATGTTGGAGCTCACTGCCTAGACAGTCTAGCTTAACTGGCAAGCTCCAGGCCAGTGACAGTAAACAGTGGCCCCAAGGATAACACCAGTTTGTACTCAAGCCTCAACACACGTATGTACACCTAAGCAAGTGCATAGCCACACATACACGCATGCAGATTACACATATACACATGCAAAAATTGTCAGAGAATCTCTATCAGAATAAAAAACTGTCCCCAAGATTTACATTCAAAAAAAGACAAAGAGGGCTGGAGAGATAGCTTAGTTGTTAAGGCACTTGCCTGCAAAGCCAAAGGACCTCAGTTCAATTCCTTAGGACCCACATAAGCCAGATGCACAGGGTGACACATGCATCTGGAGTTTGTTTGCAGTGGCTGGAGGCCCTGGTGTGCTCCTTCTCTCTCTCGTCCTCTTTCTCTCCTTCTCCCTCTTCCTCTCTCAAATAAATAAATAAATAAAAATCAAATATTTTTCAAAGGTAGAGAAAAGTAAGTATATCTGAAGGAAGAAGATCAAGTACATTTAGCCGGGTGTGGTGACTTATGCCTATAATCTCAGCACTTGAGAGTTTTAGGTAGCTGGATTGCCATGACTTAAAGACCAGCCTTGTTTACACAGTGAGTACAAAAAGATCAAGGAAACATCTCAATTGTTACCAGATCCAAGGTAAAGAGGGACTCAGGTAAATCTGCAATAGTAAGTTGAAATAAACTATAAAGGAAAAGACATAAACATCATGAATATTTGTGCTTAACATCTATTGATATAGCATCAAAATTATAGAGTATATAATTAACGGAGGTGAAATTAGACATGCAGTTGGAACGTGGCTTGTCTCTTCTGACATTCATGGGAGCCTAATTCCCATTGGCAAGTACTAACAAGTATCAATTTATCTGACTACGTAATTTAGAGGTGGGGTCTTTGGGAGGTAATTAGGCTCCATTAAGGTTGTGAGCATTGAACCCCTATGACTGACCATGTTTGGCTTTGAAGTCGAGACACCAGAGTTACACACTGCAAAAGCTGGGATCCTAAAGACTCCACGGAATTACTTCCTTAGCTTGCTGCTCCTGGAAAGCGCGGGAGTTGTACAAGAGGCCCATTGGGACATGTTCCAGGCAATGGGGATGTGCTCTCAGAGATAGTGGGATTCGTTCTGTCTCTTTTTCACTTTCTGGTCATGAAGTAGCTTTATGCCACTACAATTCCATTCAAGACATGTGGCCTTTCCATGGATTTCCCAAAGCAACAGGGCCAGCTGACCAGAGACTGAAACCTCTGAGACAATGAGACAAAAACAAACGCCTTTCTTTACAAGTTTGTTGTCTCGGGTGTTTTGTTACAGTAGTGGAAAGCTGACTAACACAAAGATACACATAAATTTCCTGTCTTTCTCCACGTGATGCTGTGTTCTGTGAGATCTACCCCTCATAATCTCGAAACAGAACCACGAGCCAAAGTGAAAAAAAAACAACTTTTTTTCTTTAAAAATAACACACTCTTTGGTATTGTGTCATTCACAAAAGAAAGCAGAAGTCTTTTTTGCTAGACATTTTTAAATTTCTGATAAAAAAATGCAAGGACAGAACTGGAGAGATGGCTTAGTGGTTAAGGCGCTTGCTTGCAAAGCCAAGGGAGCCAGGTTCAACTCCCCATTGCTCACATAAGCCAGATGCACAAGGTGACACATGCATCTGGAGGTCGTTTGCAGCAGCTGGAGGCCCTGGAGCACCCATTCTCTCTATCTGCCTCTTTCTCTCTCCCTTTATTTCATAAGGAAAGAAAGAGACAGAGAGGGAGGAAAGAAAGAAAAAAAGAAGGAAGGAAAGGGGGGGCAGAGAGATGGCTTAGCAGTTAAGGCGTTTTCTTGCAAAGCCAAAGGATCCCAGTTCAACTCTCCAGGACCCTCATAAGCCAGATGCACAAGGTGGAGTGTGCATCTAGAGTTCGTTTGCAGTGGCTGGAGGCCCTGGTGTGCCCATTCTCTCTCTCTCTCTCTCTGCCTCTTTCTGTTTCTCAAATAAATAAATATATAAAATATATTAAAAAATAAAGTTAATTGTATAAAAAACAGAAAGAGGGAAAGAAAGAATATAAAAATAAAACTGCAAGAACAAAAAGACACAAATATTAGAATAAACAACATGCAAGTGATATAGGGGCTGGGAAGACCTTCCCTAGTATGTTTGAAGTGCTGGGTTCCATAAAAATATTTATATATATATATATATAATATACACCCTATATATATGTATATTACATACACATACATATGTATATATATATAAAATCAGCTATTGGTATGGAGAGGTAGAGAAATGATTCTTATTTTGTGAAGCATGACGTTAACTGAAACTTATAGCTATGATTAGAGCTGTGTCCTTGCTTTGTGGCTTCTGTGGGTACTAAGGCTATCATAGTTACTTCTGTTTTCACAGAACCATGTCCAGAAGGGACGTAGTTTCAATACACATAAGTTTCACAACATTACACACATATATCAGCCAGTCAGAAGTCACAGAAAGTCTCAAAGCATTCAAGATAATCAATTTGATGCAGACTGTAATATCTAACCAAATACAGATGGGGCAACCTATACAACGTGAAAGAATATATATACAGTCTAGGGGTATACTTCATCGATGTAATTTTTGTTTTCTCTGAGCTGTCCTTTGAGATGGAATATTTTGAATGCATGACTGTACTCTAGTTTCATTATGCTTTAATGATTACTGGGCAAAGTCTAGCCTAGTATTGGATTAGTATGGTATGATAATGACTGTCATTTATTAAAACTAAGTTAATAATAAAGCACATTATACTCATTTATCTATTTTATTATATTTTTTCTGATTTTAATTGCATGTTTAATATTTAACATTTTAAGAGGTGCTGCTTCAACAAAGCCAAAGCAATGACTACT
This sequence comes from Dipus sagitta, assembly GCA_036346955.1. Classification (NCBI taxonomy): domain Eukaryota; kingdom Metazoa; phylum Chordata; class Mammalia; order Rodentia; family Dipodidae; genus Dipus; species Dipus sagitta. The sequence continues at coordinate 41,446,766 of CM070784.1, forward strand.
TTAGTACTGATAATCAAAAAGGGGTTTTATGATGTTAGATTATTAAATATTTGGAAAATAATTTTTCTGTGGATGTTTACTCGATAGTATAGCATTCTAATGGCTAGAATTATAAATTGAATTCATCAAATTATGATTTCATGCAAAATAGTGCACATCTCTATAATCCACATGTATCTATAGCAATGGGCACAGAGTCAGGGGAGTCCTGAATCCTGTGAGCCACTCGTTGGGTCTTCCCAACCGCATACAAGAGAGACCCTGCTTTAAACAAGGTGGAAAGAGAAGACCAGCACCTCAAGGTTTCCCTCTGATCTCCACGTTTGTCATGGCGCATGCATGGGGGTGTATGCAGGCACACACACAAATTATGTATTCATATAGTATTGTTCTTTCAATGTAAAACAATGTAAAATGGGCTTATTAAAATTTTAACTTAATATATAGGACTAACAAACAATTAGATCCTATTCGTAAAAGTCAAGTAGGCACTATTGAATGGACACTTGGGAAACTACTGGAAATACTGATTTCTAAAAAAATTACCTCTACATTCTTTTCTTGATCAAACAATAAGCTTCTGTTTGCTTACTGACATTTAAAAACAATCATTCTCCAGACCCTGTTGGTCAGAAGCCAGTGTCTGTACCAGCACATATCTAAGTGTCAAGACCAGACTGACTGAATAGTGCACAGAAATTAAGGTGATTGCCACAACGTATCCAGAGAATAAGGCAACTTGGCAAGACAAATGAAGTGGCAATATACTGACTGTGGAGCAATAAACGCACATCATCTCATCACTGACCTCATCTCTCATTGATCCTGAGATGCAAGTTACATGTTTATGTCCATTTTGGAAGAAGCTTAGATGATAGTGCCTGTCTGTGGTCATATATTTGGCCAGAGGCAGAATCTGATTCTAAATAATGTGTACATGTCGCTGAAAACACATGGGACTTCTCCATTCTCTCACTTAGAAAGGACTGCTTATTGCTCTGATCTGTCTCATTGTGAGCGGTTCTGTAAATGAAAACAAATGTTCTTTTCCTACAGTGGCAGCAATGCTAATCTTTTCCTTTCGTCTCTGGCTTCCTATGGTCCTCGTTAAGAACAGAGTTGGGGGCTGGAGAGATGGCTTAACGGTTAAGCACTTGCCTGTGAAGCCTAAGGACCCCAGTTCGAGGCTCGACTTCCCAGGACCCACGTTAGCCAGATGCACAAGGGGGCACACGCATCTGGAGTTCGTTTGCAGTGGCTGGAGGCCCTGGTGTGCCCGTTCTCTCTCTCTTTCTCTCTCTCTCTCTCTCTCTCTCTCACTCTCAAATAAATAAATAAAAATGAACAAAAACAATAAAAAAAAAAAGAACAGAGTTGGTAATTTGGTGATAGTGACATTGAGAAAAACCACATGTTACCGTGTCCAGATAACTTTACCTTCTCATAACAGAAAAAGAAAATAGTGTTTGGCTGGAAAGCTCTGAACAAAAGCATCACAAAGGTGGCCCTGCCTGGGCACTTCTCTGGCCTCTCCTGGTGTGGATAGCGCGTGGCTGGTGTGAGCTCTGCTGCGAGGAGAGGCGGCGCCAGCCGTGGAGCCACTGAGTGGTCTCTTCACTCGTAGTTTTCACACTAGCGAAACACCACCTCACGTTTTTAGGTCCAGTTCTCTGACTCAAGCCATGAGTGCAGCCTGCGCCACCTGGAAGGACTCATCCGTTATGAACTGTACTCTTGGCAAGTGTGTATCACGCAGTGTGCGCACGTTCATGCATGTGAATGCAGACCCGTAAGTGACAGTGTGTGTGGAGGTCAGAGGACAAGGTGTGGGTGTTGACCCTCGCCTCCCATCTCACACTGTCCACCACGTAGTCTGCCATGCTCTGACCCCTGATGTCACGGCAGGTTCTCTTGTCTCCGCCTGCCTCCTTGCCATAGGCATGCGGGGTTACAGCGGCCTCCAGAGCATCCAGCTCTGCACGAGCTCAGAGGTTCCAAACTCACACGCGCACACCTGTGCATCAGGTGCTTTACCCAAGTCGTCTCCCAGGTCACAGAGTATCAACTCCTAAGATGCACAGATAATTTTAGATCGGGAAAGTATTTTTGAAGTGTCATACCATTGAAAATGTTGGTGACTGGCATTAAATAACTTGACCATTACTTGTGTGTAGCTATTATGAGAATAAAAAACTGTCAGGTTAAGATTTCAAGACCATGAGATGTGGTTACTTTCGGTTCTGTCAAAATGTCATAGTAACACCAGACTGTTGAAATTAGTCCCATGGGATGTGATGCGGCTAACAGCTCCGTTCTTTGTCAAACTCCCTTTCTTCTTGTCCCGTGATGTGGGTGTTTAGCTGTCCTGCCACCCCCAGCTAATCTTTCAGTTTCCTGTTTTGCTACCTTTGCCTCACACTCTTGTAAGGACTTCCTGCTCCATAGTTTTACACATAATCCGTGAGGTACGGTTCCTACCCAGAGGGTGACTGTCACTCCAAGTCAACCACCCCCGGCATGGAGCCGAGGACACGCTGCAGAACTATCCATTTGTTTAGCAAGCATGAACGTCCCTCACATGTTTAACCCAGAGTAAGTGCCATGCTATGTCTGTTATTGTCTTCCTTCTTCACAAATACTCTTCTCTCCAGGCTTTGCATATGAACGGGCATCAGCATTCCCAAGCTGAAGGAAGGTAGCCTCTAAAGTGTTGTTTTACAATTATGCACACACACACACACACATACACACTTCCTATAGATAAGTGAATCACATTCCTAGTTAAAGCAGGGGTATGTGGGAGGGAAGCATGCAGAGAAACCGAATGTTTTAGGGCAGTCTAAAGGGGTGTGGTGTTTGGAATATAAAATGCCCCCGTAGCCTCATGTGTCTGAATACTTACTTCCCGGTTGGTGGCACTGTGTGGGAAGATTGTAGAACCTCTAGGAGGTGGAGACTTACTGCAGGCAGTGTGTCACTGGGAGAAGGGGGTGGTGTTACAGCCCAGCTCCACCGCCAGCTCATGCTTCCTGACGTGCTGGCGTAAGCCTCTTCCTGCTTCTGCTGGGATTTATTGCACGGTCTGGAGCGGTAGGCCAAATTAAACCCCTTTCCTTTCATAAGTTGCTTCTTGTTGACTATTTGGTCCCAGCAATAAGAAAGGAACTGATACAGAAACTTGGTACTTTGAAGTGGGGACATTGCTGTGACGAACCTGACTGTGTGGTTCTTAGTATTTTGGAACTGGTTTGCGGGAGGAACGTGGAAGGATTTGACCTCTGGACTGGAGAACGTGGGAGATTCCTGAGCAGCTGTGTAGTCCGCAGCTGTGAAAGCAGATAGTAGGCAGGGAAACTGGGACAGAACACACACACTGTGCTGCAAGACCAGCCTGCACCGTCTGGTCTCAGGATATCTGGGGTTACGTTGTAGGAAAAAATGAAGGATGTTTACAGCCACAGCGACTTGCATGCTGTCCTGCCATATCCTTTGTCTGTCCCTAATAAAAACTCATGTACTCTTCAACACAGGACCACAGTCATACAGTCACTGCCCCTATATGTTGTGGCACCCTGGGTCTCTGGTTCACATTATACATACATGTACCATTTAATTTTTCCATCTCTCGCACTGAATAGAGTGAAAATGATACAAGAAAAGCCTTATAATGCAAGTAGAACTTAATGGGACACCCTTATTCCTTTTTGCTTGTGTGTGTGTTGATATGTGGGATACATGTATGTGAGTATGTACTGTGGTGTGATACCCCGTACACTTGCCTGCAGCGGGGAGTGCTTATCTACGGTGCCTGAAGCGGACTGTCGGTGTCTTGCTCCATCGCTCTTCTGCCAGGTCCGTTCTAAGCCACAGTCTCTTTATAGACTCTGGAGCTTGTGGACTTCAATGGTTCTTGAGTCTCTGCTTGCCTGTGGGACTAGGGTTACCAGCATGCTGACCACTCCCAGCCGTTCATGTGGGATCTGGTGACTAGAACTCTGGTGGTCTCAGGCCCCCTTGGGTCTTCATGCTTGTGCAGGAAGCACACGTAACCACTGCACCATCTCTCTAGTCTTTAATGGGACATGTTGAAGGGAATTTGGAAGGCCAGAAGGCCCACAGAAATGTAGAATGTGGTGGCATAGCTAATGATGAGGTTTCAGAGGGGAAACAGGGCTCTACTGGGAACCGGGCAGTCCATGTGAGATTCCAGCAAAGAATCTGGCTGCATTCTGCCGGTGTCATGAGAACTTGAGCAAACTCGAATTTAAAAGTGATGGACAAATGTGTTTTGTGGAGGAAAAAGACAGGAGAGCCCTGAGTCAGCAGTTTTATTTCTCTTATTCAGATCTTAAAGGAAAGAGAGGAAAACATGGAGCAGAAAGATATAAAAACTATGAGGTTTGGGGCAGAAAGTAAGTGTAAGTCAATTCAAAGTTCCAGGCCCAGAGGCTACAGCTGCTTGGGCTGTGATTCTTGACGAAATTACTGCCATTAAAGATAAGCCAACTGCTCTGTACAGGGACAAACGGAAAGTTGCCTGGAGGGCAAGGCACAACACACTAAGGACTCAAGCTAACAAGAACTAGAACTATTCTGAAAGGCAAAGGCCTGAAGGAGGAATGCTGGAGGAGGTCTCTGCTCCTTAAAGTCAGCGTCTTGAGCCTGCCGTTGGTCCAAGGCCAGGGTTCATCCTGACGTGACGCTGGGACTTGGCATCTTCACCCACATGGTTCTGGTTTTGGAAGAATGAAATGGTCAAGCTCTAGAGGGACAGGAGTACTGCACCATTGTTCTAAAGGATTGCTGAGGCTAAGCAATGTGAAGCGGGGTCAGAATCCCTGGGAGGAGGTCCGGTGAGGCCACCGTGTGATGCTCTGAAGGTGAAAGGTGAAGTGTAATTTCCCACTGAAGACCCCAGGATTTTGGAAGTGCCAGGAGCATGAGATGTCTGACGAGGAAAGCCGTGGGCTCAGGGAAGATCCTTCTGAGAAGAGGGTCTACATGCAGCACAGCTGGGGTACGGTGGACTTATCCAAGCATTTTGGAGCCCAGAGCATTTTATCATCAGCCCCAGTTGCTGGACATGGAGCTGCAGGATTTGATGTTTGTCTTTTTTGTTTTTTCATCTTGCTCCAGTTCATTATTTCCTTATTGAATTAGGATTTTTAGAAAATATTTTATTTAATTACTTATTTGAGAGAGACAGAGAGGCAGATAGAGAAAGAGAAAGAGAGAGAATGGGTGCACCAGGGCCTCCGGCCACTGCAAATGAACTCCAGAGGCATGAGCCACCTTGTGCATCTGGTTTACAAGGGTACTGGGAAATCGAACCTGGGTCCTTAGGCTTTGCAGACAAGTGCCTTAACTTCTCAGCCATCTCTCCAGCCCAAATTACGATGTTTATTCTGTGCCATTATATGTTGTGAAACATGTAGCATGTTTAATCTGTCATTATATGTTGTAAGTATGTAAGTATGTAAGTGTTTTGATTTAACAGGGCTCACAGTTAAGTTAAAAAACAACAACAACTGTTTTTAGACTTTGGACTTTTGAACCAAAGTAAAAGAAAAAACCATGGAGGTTTTTAAAATTGGACTGGCTAACTTTTTCATCATGAGATGTCCATGAATCTATGGGGGTCATGGATGAAATGTGGCTGTTTGAATATAAAATGTCCCCCAAGGGCTCATGTGTTTGAATACTTAATCCCAGGCTGGTGACTGTGGTGGGGAAGGTGTTTGCGCCTTTGGGACGTGGAGCCTGCTTGGGGGAAGTGTGTCACTGGGGGCAGGCCTGTAAATGCTACAGCCAAACCCCACTGGCATTCACCTCTTTGCTTTCTTCCTGCCACTGTGACAACTGGAGCAGGCTTCCTCTGTTGTCCATGCTCTTCCCACCACGATGACACTTCCCCTTGTAACGGTAAGCCAAAAATAAACCTTTCCTTCCTTAAGGTGATTCTGGTCATGATCAAGTGTTTTGTCCCAGCAGTGATAAGGTAACTGGTACATGGGGTAATAACACTTAACTCCAGATGGCCAGAGCCCTGGGATGCCCCAGGCTGAGTCTGCCCATGTGGGACATTTTATTAAATACACTTAGAGAATTGGACTTTGACATTAAATATCTGCATTTTTCATGTTAATAGTCAAATTTAGAACAAAACAGCATGGCATTAAATGTATGCTTTGGGGCTGGAGAGATGGCTTAGCAGTTAGGATACTTACCTGTGAAGCCTAAGGACCTAGGTTTGGATCCCTAGTACCTATGTAAGTCAGATGCACAAGGCGGTGCATGTGTCTGGAGTTCATTTTCAGTGGTCAAAGGCCCTGGCATGCCTATTCTCTGTCTCTGTCTCTGTCTGTCTGTCTGTCTGTCTGTCTCTCTCTCTCTCTTCCTGCCTCTGTCTTTCTCTCTCTCAAATAAATAAGTAAAATACTTTAAAAAATGTATGCTTGATGGGCTATTATTTTGACATCTCTGTTTTAGATAAATGGTATCTGCTTTTATTTGAGAACTAAAGTAAAAATATATATTAAGTTTTCAGTTTGAAATTCAATTTATCTAACAAGTACTATTGTGTAAGACATGCATATATGTGTTACTTTATCTTTACAATAATATATGCATTGAAATTACACTAATAACCATGTTGTGAGCCGAACCTTCAAGAGAACCACAAATATTTTCCTAACAGCTAGGCAGTCAGGTAAGATACCATACTTAATTTTATTTATTTTTACTGAGAGAGAGAGAGAGAAAGGGCTTGCTAGGGCCTCTAGCCACTGCAAATGTACTCCGTATGCACCACCATGAGCATCAGGTTTACGTCAGTGCTGGGGAATTGAACCTGGGTCCTTAGGCTTTGCACGCAAGCACCTTAACCGCTAAGCCATCTCTCTAGTCCAAGACACCTTACTTTGCCAGAAAATAATTGCCTTGGTTATGCTCATGTGCTATTCCTTCCAGTGGTATTTGCAGATGTTAAATCTGATGTGTGTCAGGATGTGTGAAGATACAAACTCTGCACTGTAGAAAGTCTGACGTCTGTTAGACTTGTCATCTCCCACATTACCCCTTGGCTTGTGAGTAATCATATCAATTCCCTGCACACTGGTCTGTACTGTGTAAAGTAGAGGAAATACATTTGTCATATAACTTGTTATTATATTTTCAAATTTGTAAGATTCACTTTAAACACCAGTCAGTAAGAATGGTGATTTTTAAAATTTTTATTTATTTATTAGAGACAAAGAGAGGGAGGAGGGAGGGAGAGAGAGGAGAGAGAATGGTCGTGCCAGGGCGTCTAGCCACTGCAAATAAACTCCAGATGCATGTGCCACCATGTGCATCTGGCTTATGTGGGACCTGGGAAATCGAACCGGGGTCCTTTGGCTTTGCAGGCAAACACCTTAACGGCTAAGCCATCTCTCCAGCCCAGAATAATAATATTCTTATAGAGTAGTTGCTGAAGCATCCAATTGTTATGCATATTTGGTTTATTTATACTTGAAGAAAGTCACATACAAAAATCTATTCTTGTTGGCTTTCAACTTTGGAATGAAGCTCTACTGGAACTGAGCACCAGGACTGCGTAAACCACTCCACCATGGATTTGAACATAAAGCAGAAGGAACACTAAAGGAACCTCTGGAAAGACCGCATTGGAAAGACAGAAGTGAAGTCACCTGCACAGAGATATGAGCATATTGGTTGGTGTATGGTGTTCCCTACAAACAGGATTTTGATATTTACTTATGTACAAGTAGAAATGCTTCTTTAGTTGAAAATGATAATGACATTTGTGTTGAACTATGATGTGCCCTGCTAGCTCATGACATTTCCCCATTAACTACAGATGTTAAGAGTGGCACTCTTGTGTGGTCTATAGAAAAACAATGCAATGCAGTGATGGTTTCCAGTGTATTAGAGTGTAATTCAGGCTGACCTTGCATTTTAATTATATTGTAGAGTTTTATAAAGAATTAAAGTATACAAAATGATTTATGAATAATATTCTTTTTGTTTTTGGTTTTTCGAGGTAGGGTCTCACACTAGCCCAGGCTGACCTGGAATTCACTCTGTATTCTCAGGTTGGCCTCGAACTCTCGGCAATTCTCCTACCTCCACCTCCGGAGAGCTGGGATTAAAGGTGTGTGCCACCACACCCAGCTTCTGAATAACATTCTTGTTGAATGCACAAACCTCACACCACACAAGGCCTTTATTTTTGTGGCATGCTGTCAGCCTGCCTAGTTAAGTCGGTGCCTCTGTGGAGTTGGGCCAAAGGTGACAATCTACTCACCGATGAGGTACATGCCGATCCAGTCCCCAGCGCCCACTTCCTCCTTGATGTCCCAGTGGATAACCAGATCCTGCGAGTGCCCTATGGAGTAGTAGGAGCTGCTGACCATGAGCGTAGAACGACTGTCCGAGGTGACCAGGTCGGTGTCACTGGTGGAGCGGGGGATGGTGACACCATCGTGGGGGCCATTCCTGATGTCCATGTTGTGGAACTGGTCAGGATTGTAACTGTAGCGCAGTGGCTCCTTGCACCTCCGCCGGCTCTGGGAGTTTCTAGATGGAGACGCCATGGCAGCCAGGCCCAAGAACCTGTTCTGGTAAAGATTCTGTGGAGGAGAAGAGACAACGAACAGGGTTAGAACGAGCTGGCAACTCTGTCACTGTCTTTGGCAACAGCAACAGATGCGTTAGGGGAAATGAGCTGAGAGGGCACTGCCCACCTGGGAGGTGCAAGACATGGCATACAGCATCTTCCTCAGGATAAAGACTGAAGCTCTGGGCTCATGAAGGGGCAAGAAAAGAGATGAGGGTAACACGGTCCCTCCAGGAGGCCCTCCACCCAGTGGATTCAAAAGTGGAGCGGGTGGAAAGGCTGTGAGCTGTGGCCACTCCCAACCAAAGCACCACTCCCTGAATCCTCCATCGTCACTCCAATTGGATCCAATTTTATCTCTTTTTAGGGTGAAATATAATTATCATCATTGAACATTTCAGTCTTTCTTGATGTATTCAAGCCCATGCACATGGCCTAGAATTAGAGGTGGTCCCTCTAATGACTGCTGGATGAAACAGTAATTCCTTCTCCATTTACTGCCCATCCTTTTCTATTCATGTGTGTGTGCGCGCGCGCACGCGCGTGTGTGTGTGTATTTGAATGTATGCGGCCTCATGTGTGTGCGAATATGTGTATACACACGTGTGTGTGTGGAGGCTCAAGATTGATTCTGGATATCTTTCTAGATCACTTGCTACTTCTATTCTTTGGTATAAGGTCTCTCACTGAACCTAGAGCTCACTTAGAGTAGCTAGTGAGTCCCAGGGATTTCCTGTCCGGCCCCCTCAGTATTACAGGTGCATACCATGATGCCTGGTGTTTTACATCGGTTCTGGGAATCTAAACTGAGGTGTTCATGTTTGCATGGAAAGCATTTTACTCAATGAGCCATCATTTCCCCAGCAACTGCTCATTCACTTCACAGAATGCCTGTGGACCACCTGAAACTTCTATTAAGGATCTGAACATAACAATTTTCAATTGAATTCAGTCCCAGAGGAAATAAATATTGCAGTTGTCTTTTTCATTGTTCTTGGGAATAGGGAGTTTATTAGTAGAGTGGAAATGGGGCTCAGGAGGAGAGCAGTGGGTCATTGGGGAGACTGGGCCATGGCAGTTCCTGCTTTTGTTGAGAAATGGATTGCTGGAGCAACCAGGCAGGTGTTGCAAAATCTGGAGCAAAATGAAGACGTGGAGGGAGCCACGTCTTTGTGGAGTTTGGGGAAGTAGAGAGAGAGAGATAGAAAGGAGAGAGAGAGAGAGAGAGATAGAAAAAAGAGGGAGAGAGAGGTAAATGAGAGGCTGAGACAAAGAAGAACAGAGGGAGAGGTACAGAGACATAGAAGAGCTGGAGATAGAGGACATGCATCTTACTTGACGAAAGAAGGCTGGAAAAAGAGACTCAGGCTGGAAGGATGGCTTAGTGGTTAAGGCACTGGCCTGTGAAGGCTAAGGACCCAGGTTCAATTCCCTAGATCCCACGTAAAGCCAGGTGCACAAAGTGGCACATGCACCTGGAGTTTGTCTGCAGTGGCTGAAGGCCCTGGAGGGCCCATTCTCTCTCTCTCTCCCTCTGTCTCTCTGTCTCTTTGTCCCTCTCTCTCTCTCTCTGTATTTGCTTCTTTCTCTCTCAAATAACTAAATAACATATTTACAAAAATAATTAAAAAAAGAGAGAGACTCAGGAGGGTCTGGGGCTTTTATGCCCATGCCTTTGGGGAATGGTGACAGGCCAGTAAGCGAAGGGCCTGGAGGAGGTGTGGTGTGGGCACTGGTGCTCAGCACAGGAGCCAGGTTGGCTTGATCTCCTGTGGTGGGTGGTAGGAGAGAGAGGGGGATGGGCAGGAAGCTCTGTGTTCCCAAGCAAAGGTGTGTTCTGAGTATCTAAATTCAAACCCTATCAGTAACAACCCTCTGTGTGCATTTTTCTCCATTTCCAAGGAAGCAGGCTTCCTGGTCTGTGATCCACAGAGCCCCTTCCTCCTGCAAGGACTCTGGGCTCTGGTTACCACGCTGCTGGCGGGCAGTTCTGTGTTTATTCCTTCCTATGTGGCAAAGTTTTCTCCTCGTGGTGTCCCCAGGCCTGGCATGATTCCTTGTTTTGATTTAAGCCCTCAAAACTTAGTTAATAAAAATTACTTCGTTCAGTATATCCCCCTTTATATCAGAAATGGTTTAAAGTGTCCTATAAAAATGGACGAAGTCTGGAAAGACAATAAGAGCTTAGTCATAGGTCAAAGGATAGGGGTGACGCCTACATTGAAAGAGGCTAACATAAAACTAAATTCCACTGTGCCCTAATTTATGAAAGACACAATTCCTTCTCTTTATTTTGTACTTTCCAGTTTGATTGATGTACAGTTGACACAATCTTATCTTTTTAATGTGCAATGCCATGACTTGTCTTTTGTGAAATGATTACCACAACCAAGTTAGCTGGCATCTATTTCTCCTACCTAGTTATGCTTCTTAGACTCTGTGATTTAAAGGCGTTTATAATTAGAACATTTAAGCACATTTATCACGTTTGCTTCTCGAATGTAGCTGCTTCTTGTAATAGCAATGATCATCCAATATGTAATTCCTCTGTGGCCATGTTTTTCCTGGGCATTTACAACTGTCTCTATCACACACTATAGACTGATTATGTTGTAAAAGTAATTTACTCGTCCTCCTTAACAGCTCCATTGAGGAAGATAGATGAATATTGGCCCCATTTGTAAATAACCTTGGATAAAGGCCACACACTTCCTAGAGAGTGATACCAATGTTTCCCAACCTTGAAACTCTTCCTTATCTCTATAGTAAGTCTCATCAGACAAATCCATTTTTTCAATCCTGTCAGAGAAAGGGAGTTCAGCTCTTCTGGTTCTCTGGATGAACAGGAATACCCAAGTTGTTCCCAGTCTTTTCTCCACAGAAGTAGGTAACTCAGCTGCCTTTTGCCATCTCTTACCTTTGGGGACAGGCAATGGTGAGGTGTGAGAATCAGTGGAGAAGGAGATTCCAAGGGCATCGAGATTAACATATGGCCCCTACCTGCGCCCTTGCCACCACTACTGTGTGTCAGTCTGTAGCGCCTTCCTGCTCCCTGTGCCCCTTCTCTGCCCACACTGCCACCACCACATGAGTCCAGGAGCACCTGCCAACCACTGTTGCCTCCCTGTGAGTTTCTGCCACAAGCCTCCACGTGAAGCACCTCTGATGCTGCCGCAGATGTGACCCAGGGTGAAGTTATCTATTCATATGCACCTCTGAAGTAGCCTGTCACTGCCCTTCCACAGTGTTTAGGCTCATTTGCCTGCTCTGTGTGCCCCTCCCCTTCCCACACCACTTGAATAATGCAAATAACCTAATCAGCAAGATCAGGGGGCTATGCATGCCCTCCCAGCTAAATTAACCCATGAATCAACATCTTCTGTTTCCACAACTGAACTCCAAACAAAACCTAGCTAAGCAGAGAAGCTAAGACAAAGAAACACTGAGCACATAGATACTCAGTTAACAAAGGTGCACCAGAAAGACTTGACCCATACAGGATCTCCAGAGGTACAAGTCTCAACGCAAAATGCGTAACATCAAAAACCAAGAACACGCGTCTCCTCAATGAATGTCCAACTCCATAGTAGAGTCCCCTTCTTCTTGGTGCTACTTAGAGGGAATGTCACACAAACACAAGCAATTCAAAAGCACATGTGTAAATAAGTAAAAAGCACTTAAAGAGGATCTGAATAAATGTCTGAATAAAATTCAAGAGAGCACAAATTACTGAATGGATTCAAAGAGAACATGAATAGACATGTGGATGAATTCTCAGAACACAACTGGAATTCAAACAAGTTATAAAAATGCTGAAGAAAAAACAAACTGAAATGAAAAATATAATAAATCAAATGAAAAGCTTCATGGAAAGACTCACACATAGAATTAACCATGAGGGCCTGGAGAGGTAGCTTAGTGGTTAAGGCATTTGCTTGCAAAGCCAAAGGACCCTGGTTCAATTCTCCAGGACTGGCTGGAGAGATGGCTTAGTGGCTAAGCAGCTTGCATGTGAAGCCTAAGGACCCTGGTTCAAGGCTCGATTCCCCAGGACCCATGTTAGCCAAATGCACAAGGGGGTGCACACATCTGGAGTTCGTTTGCAGTGGCTGGAGGCCCTGGCACACCCATTCTCTCTCTCTCTCTGCCTCTTTTGCTCTCTGTCTGTCGCACTTAAATAAATAAATAAATAAATAAAAATGAATTTCTTGGAAAAAAAAAAAACAATTCTCCAGGACCCATGTAAGCCAGATGCACAAGGTAGTTCATGCATCTGGAGTTCATTTGCAGTGGCTAGAGGCCCTGGTGTACCATTCTCTCTATATATCTGCCTCTTTCTTTCTCTCTATCAAATAAAGAAATAATATACACATATATGTAAAATAACCAATCTTTAAAAAATTAACCATGAGGAATACAGAATGTTGGGGCTCAAATATAAGGTAGATAAAATAGATCTGTCAGTCACAATCAATAGTAAGTTAAAAAATATGAGTAGAGCATGAGAGACACTGAGAACACCATGAAAGACAAAATGTGAAAATAATAGACACAGAAGAGCTTTCGGTCAAATGAAAACATTTTCAACAAAATTATAGAAGAAAATTTCCTGATTCTAGGAAAAGATGTATCTACCTAGCTACAAAAGGCACATAGAATAACAAGTAGACAGGGCCAGAAAAAAGCTTCTCACATCATATTATAGCCAAAAACACTGAATACACAAAGAAAACATACCAAATGCTACAAGACAGAAAAATAAAGCCATTTATAAAGGCATACCCATCAGAATAACAACCAATTTTTTAACATATTTAATTTATTTGAGAGAGAGAGAGAGGCAGACAGAGAGAAAGACAGGGAGAGAAGGGGTGTGCCAGGGCCTCCAGCCACTGCAAACGAGCTTCAGGTGCATACGCCCCCCTGTGCATCTGGCTCTCCAGCCCCACAACCAGGTTTGTTTGTTTTTTTTTAATGAAAAAGTTTTTCAGTGGAAACTCTTAAAGCAAGAAGGGTTTGGAATGATTTAGTTCAAATATTGAAAGATCACAGCTGCCAACCCAAACTATTAGAACGAGCAGATTACCTTCCATAATAGAAGGAAAAGAAAAATAGTCCACGATAAAGGAGGGGATGTATGACCCCCTATTCAGTGCCACAGAGAATACTTCAAGGAATACTTTGGACTGAAGAAAAGGATAAACGCCTTCAAGAGGTTAGAAGGAAAAATAATTGCCAACGCTGCAACAGCTGTTAAGTAAATGAAGACCAAGAAACTACCAAACACTAGAAAACCACCAGCACGACAGGAATTAACTCACACTTTCCAATGTTAATCTGAACATTAATGGTCTCAATTCCCCAATCAAAACGCATAGTCTTCAGAGTCCAGGATGTTTAAAAAGGGTTAAACGGAAGGGCGCCTTGGGGGAGAAGACAGTGTACCACAAGTGATGTGAAGAGAGAAGAGAGTCCTGGTGTTGGAGAGGGTTAAGTAGTGATGAGAGTGGAGAGCGGGCAAGAAGAGGGGGTGGGACGGGTTAACCAATTCTTAGGGGATGAAGGGGCCGTAAGAAAACCTACAATTTAGTAAGCTTGATACAAAATATATAAATAGAAAAAATATAGACTGAACAGAGGTACTTTATTCAGATGGACAATAATGTTCCTAACAGCCACGGATATTAAACGTTATCGGTGACAGGCACGGTGTACCTCCTGTAGGGGTTTGATTCAGGTGTCCCCCGTAAACTTACATTTTCTGCACGTCCCCAGCTGGTGACAATTTGGTAATTGAAGCCTCCTGGAGGCAGCTGTGTTGTTGGGGGCGGGTTTATGGGTGTTATAACCACCTTCCTCTTGCCAGTGCTTGGCACACTCTCCTGCTGTTATCTACCTGGTGTTGGCCAGGAGGTGATTTCCACCCTCTGCTCATGCCATCGTTTTCCCCTGCCATCATGGAGCTTCCCCTTGAGTCCGTAAGCCAAAATAAATCCTTTCCTTACACAAGTTGCTCTTGGTTGGGTGATTTCTGCCAGCAATATGAAGCTGACTGCCACACCTCCCAGTGACTTGGTCGGAAGCCTCTGACCCCACTCCCACAAACAATACGGGCTACTTGCCATGGCTCTTGGCTGCCCACCAGGGCTGAAAGATATGACTCTATTCCTGCAGACACCAAACCTGATGGGCTCAGGTTATGAGAAATCAAGCTGGAGCTGAGGTGGAAGCTTTCTTCCTGCCGCGTGGCTTTCACAGTGCCAGAGGGTGCTATACAGGCTGCTAGCAGAGAGAAGTCATCAACACTTCCACCAAGTGATGAATCCTGCAGTCTACAACAGGAAAGATGTAATCCTAGTTAAATGGTGACATAGAGGTGGTGGGAGTAACCAGCAGCTACATGATTGGATTTGAGGCCTACTACCCAGGAGGGAATACATGTTTACACGGTGGTTTGATTCAGGTCCCCCCCCCCCTCAACTTAGGTGTTCTGAATGCTAGGCCCTCAGCTGGTGGCAATTTGGGAATTGAAGCCTCCTGGAGGTGGTGTATTGCTGGGGGCGGGCTTATGGGTGTTATAGCCAGGTTTCCCATGCCAGTGTTTGGCACACTCTCCTGTTGTTGTTGTCCATCTGATGTTGGCCAAGAGCTGATTTCCACCCTCTGTTCACGGCACTGTTTTCCCCTGCCGTCACAGGAGCTTCCCCTTGAGTCTGAAAGCCAACACAGATCCTTTTCTCCCGTAAGATGTTCTTGGTCAGTTGGTTGTACCAGCAATGTGAACCTGACAACAACAGTTAAATTGGTACTGAGAAGTGAGATGATTACTGCTAGAAACCTGACTGTGTGGCTTTGGCCTTTTGGAGTTGCTTTTTGAGAGGAATGTGGAAGGATTTGAAAGCTTGGCTTAAGAGACACCTTGCAGTGCTATAATTACAGCATGATGGACCATTCTGGTAGAGTTTAAAGACCTGAATGCAGTAAGAACTATGGACTATGAAGTTTGGCTTATGAGGGTGATAAAGAGCTTTGCTGGAACTGGGCTAGAAGCAGTTTGTGTGAGAGGCTTGCTGCATCCTGCTTGCCTGTGTCCTGAGAACTTGTACAGGGTCTCATTGCATAAAAATGGACTGGTGGGGGCTGGAGAAATGGTTTAGCGGTTAAGCTCTTGCCTGTGAAGCCTAAGGACCCCGGATCCAGGCTCGATTCCCCAGGACCCACGTTATCCAGATGCACAAGGGGGCACATGCATCTGGAGTTCGTTTGCAGTGGCTGGAGGCCCTGGCGTGCCCATTCCCTCTCTCTCTCTGCCTCTTTCTCTCTCCGTCTGTCACTCTCAAATAAATAAATAAATAAATAAATAAATAAATAAAAATTTAAAAAATGGACGGGTGTGAGCAGAGGTATATGGCACATAAAAAAATGAAATCTTTTGGCCCAAACTGCTGTCCGTTCAGCTGCAATTGTTTGAGAGATACAACCATTGAGATTGGGCCAGCCAACCTGCATTGGGACAGCAGGAAGAATACAGTCTTTTGAAGGGGACTGAATGCTGAAGGAGTGTCTTATTCCTCAAAGTCTGCTTTATTCCCCCATGGATTAACAAACTGGCAGCCCACCTGGTATTACGGAGTATAACAAATGCAGGAAAAAGAGGGTCATTGAATTTTCAACACAGTTTTTGTAGTTTGGAAATGGCCATGGGCAGTGTGAAGCAGGCTTGTTGGATTACCTACATGGAAACCCAGTGGAGATGCCAGGACTATGGGACGGCTGTCAAGGTGAGGTGCCAGCACTGGATGAAGTTTTCTGGGACTGTGAGTATCCTAGCTGGAGGGATGGAAGTGGAACTCCAGAGACTTGTCACTGGTTAGAATTGACTTGGAAATATGTCACTAATTAGAGTTGTTGGACTTGGAGCTACAGAGTTTGATGTTTGCCCTGTTTGAATCTTGTAATGGCTGAATATTTCTTTGCTATGCCCAATGCCATTTTTTGCTGTGTGACTGTTTATTCTGTGAAATTATTGGTTTTGAGTTTGGGTTTTTTGGTTTTTTTTTTGTACTACAGGCTCTGTTAAAAGACCTTGTACTATGGGGATATAACATCATTGAGACTGACAAACAAAAATGGGGGGGGGCTGGTGGGATGCGTTAGCAGTTAAGGTGTTTGCCTGCAAAGCCAAAGGACCCATCTTCGATTCCCCAGGACCCACATAAGCCAGATGCACAAGGGGGCGTATGCATCTGGAGTTCGTTGGCAATGTCTGGAGGCCCTGGCGTGCCCGTTTTCTCTCTCTCTCTCTCTCTCTCTCTCTCTCCTGCCTATTTCTATATATATCTCTCTCTGTCGCAAATAAATAAATAAAATTGCTTTTAAAAAATGGGGACTTTCTAAAGTTGGATTAGCTGCATTGTATTTTACATCATGTACGGTGAACAGTTCATGGGTCCCAGGCGTGGAATGTGGTAGTTTGATTCAGGTGTCCCCCATGAACTTATGTGTTCTTCATGCTAGGCTCTCAGCTGGTGGCAATTTGGGAATTGAAGCCTCCTAGAGGCAGTGTATTGTTGGGGGCGGACCTATGGGTATTACAGCCAGCTTCCCCTTGCCAATGTTTGGCACACTCTCCTGTTGCTCTTGTCCATCTGATGTTAGCCAGAAAATGGGTGTCGTTGGATCTCTTTGGCTCCCTTCCCAATGTGGGCACAGTGAATAAATCTTCTTTTTTTTCTACTTTTGATTGACTCTTTTGATTAGCTTACTGGGTATGGGTGGCTGAGCCTGAGATGTTGGGCCTGCTCGGGACTAGGTTCTGACCCTGACTCTGCTGAGAATTTTGGCAAGCCCAACAGCAGGAAAGAAACATTTTCCAGGCACCTGTCACCTGTAGCAACTTGACCCCAGACAGAGAGGAAAGTTTGTAAGAGGGGTCTTAATCTTCCATCCTCACAGCATCAGCTGCTTTTGGTGGCTATTTGATGAAGCGGGAAAATGAGTATTTGGACATTGTTCTGCACTCTCTAGAAAGTTCGGCTCTCGGTAACTTCACCCCAGCTGCTGCGCTTCGGAGCTGACCTTCCTGTCTGTCTGGGCTCCTCTGCGCTTTCTGCGGGCTTCTCAGAGCCACCGGTGGTGACTGCTGCTTGGGTTTTGGCTTTTTCTGTTGGTGCTCTTGGTACTATAAGCTTTAAAATATTTCATTATTTAAGAGGGAGGCATTTGCATGCTCTTTGATCCATTTGAGACAGAGAAAGAGGACGTTTGTGCAGCCATGGGGCACTATTGCCCTTACGACTTTAATGCCCTCTGGGAGAATTCTAGCTGACTAGTCTTTGGTGAACTAAGGATGGCTTTAAAGACAGCATGGAGAAAAAGCAAGTCTGCTTCAGGAGCTCCCAAGGCACTGGAATAGAAAATCTTTAGCTAGTTCATTTTTGCATTTGAAACTCTTTTGAACTTACTGTGCATTAAGAATTTTGATTATTTCGGAAATGCATGCATATGTATGAACGAATGCGGGTGCGTTGAAAGTAATTTTTATTTCTATTTACTTTTAAAAATGCTTTTATTTATTTATTTATTTGAGACAGAGAGATACAGAAATAGGCAGGGAGAGAGAGAGAGAGGACAGAGAGAGAGAGAGAGAATGGACCCTCCAGGGCCTCCAGCCACTGCAAACGAACTCCAGACGCAGTGCGCCTCCTTGTGCATCTGGCTTATGTGGGTCCTGGGGAATGGAACCTGGGTCCCTTGGCTTTGCAGGCAAGCGTCTTAACCGCTAAGCCATCTCTACAGCCCTGAAGTGATTTTTAGACTGAGTTTATATAGATGTATGCCATTGCTTGTGTGCCTGGCTGTTTGTGAGAATTTGGGGACTTGAGAGTGCAGAGGAGGCTGAACGTTTCCTCAGGCAGGAGGAAGCAAAGCGCTGGCTCACTGAGATGGCACCGAGGAGCTCCCTGCTGCTGCAGTGTGAGCATGATGCTTCCAAGTGTTAATTCTGGAAGCTGAGGTTGGAGGAAAAAAGCCTCACCACAGGATTTACAAGGCAGCTGCAATCTTAAGTAAAACAAAATAAAAATGGTTTATGTTGATAAAATGTGTCTACATAATAGACATTAGAATTTGTTTGTTGGATTATTGCTATGGCTTTGTTTTTCAGTAACAATTCTTAATGTACAATGATAAATATAAACTATTTATTAAGGGAGGTAAAATGATCAATATATGTCAGCCAAAGATTTTTGTGTTTAGCTTCCTTTTAGAATGAGAGTATAAAATGAGAATATAGGAGATATAATCCCTACAAAGCAGTAATTTTTAGGACCTATATTTACTTAATATCTCTGATAAATAGCTTTGCTATTAAGCGTTACAAAAAAGATTTATATCTTATATGTGATATGTGATTAAATTATTTTTAAATGCTTCTGTTAAGTGTTCAGAAAATTTCTAAACTGCTTTTTTGCTAGACAAACAAATACAATTTCAAATATTAATATTGGGGCTGGAGAGATTGCTCAGTGGTTAAGGCACTTGCCTGCACAGCCTAATGACCCAAGTTCGATTCCCCAGTACCCATGTAAAGGCAGATGCACAACATGGCAGATGCATCTAGAGTTTGTTTGCAGCATCTGGAAGCTCTGGAGCACCCTTTCAATCTATCTGTCTCTCTTCTAATGTTCTTTGCTTGTAATAAATAAATAAAAACATTAAAAACTTAATCTTAATATTGGCTTACATGTGGGCATACCCTACACAATTTCTGATTTCATACATGATTCACATGAAATTGGCATATTTTGTCAATGTTGAGATGGGCTAATTTTGGTATTGGGATAGTTGCTAATTGTTGTAAATCATGTTAAAAATTGGATTTTTTTATTTGAGACAGAGAGAGAGAATGGGAGTACCAGGGCCTCTAGCCACTGGAAACAAACTCCAGACAAATGTGCCACCTTGTGTATCTGGCTTATGTGGGACCTGGAGAATAGAATCTGGATCTTTAGGCTTTGCAGGCAAGTGCCTTAATTGCTAAACCATCTCTCCAGCCCCCAAATTGGACATTTTAATATCTAAGTATGTTGCAGGGAATCAGGGATCCATTTTGTGAGTTCTTAGTCTTGTTATAGGAAGTTGGGAATGGACTGAAAAGTTGAAGGACCATTTTTGTCAGAAGTTGAGAGGGTCTCAGCTGTTGCCCTAAAGAGGGAAATGGAAAAGAGAAAGAAAGACACGCCCTTTGAGTGTGGGTCCAAGAAAGCAAAAATGCTAGCAATCAGTCTACCCATGGAGGGGGAGGGGGCTGAGAGCAGTGAGATTTGTCTGGCTGGCGGACATGCACCCACCCAGAGCACGGGAATGATTGTGCATGACGCCACCTGGATGTTTGAAACTGGCGATGTGTTCTGTCCCTCCTGTTTTGCTATGTGTGGTTAAGGTGCTGGGTTACACAGAATCTCCTACTACAAGGAAACTAATATTTTTAAAGCTAAAAGAAAAATTTTAATATAGTGTTTGTCATCACTATCCTATGTCCTTTATTTTTTTCTGTTATTAGAAACTACTAAAGATCTGCAACTTAATATAAATTCATGAGTTGTCCTTTTAAAACACGACACTGGGAAATATGTAAGTAACTAGAAATTAAAGGTTCTGTTCAGGTATAGTCTGCATGGATATGAGGCATCTTAATAGAAATGAAGTGTCCCTACAAAATCCAGTTCTATGAATGTTTTCCCTGTAGTTCATACTATAGAGTTTTTGATCGCCATTCCCTAAGACTAAGGAACATTCTGAGCATTTTGCCATGTGAAATGACTTGGAAGTGATGCTGTACTTATCTTTACTTTCCATCTCAATATGTGTATGATCTAATGATCATGAACCAATTTCACAAGTTTTCATTTTCCCAAGCTATTAATAAAGAACTCTGTGTGGTTGTTATTATGCAACAAAACCCAACAGCTTTAATACTTTTGACTTCATGAAAGTCTTTATATATTCTTGAACTAAAACCTGAATGTAATTCAGCCTTTCAAAATTCAAAATGTAAATGATATATGGCAGGAATGCATTTAAATTTTGGTTTTTGCTTCCATGTCATCCACAATTTCATCAATAGTGGAAAATCATGGAAATGCTGATAAAGACGCCTGCTTTGCTCTCAAAGCATGAAGCATGGATGTGGATCACCGACTGCCGGACACTTGCTCAGTAATTTATTCTTTGTATAATATTTGCCTGTTTAAAACTTGGGGGAAAATACAGAGCAGTACCTATCCATAAATAGCTACCTGGCATTTTAAAACTAAGTAAGGTCATTATTCTGCCCTTTTTCTTTAACATTTTGTAATTGATTTTAAAGATAAGATTTTCTCCATTGTTAAAAATTGTTTTCTGCTATTTGTGGCTGTGATTACTTAAAAACTTGTCTTAGCAAAGTCTAGCTTCATTTAAGTATCTATTTGTATTAGCCTCTTTTCTCTCTCCCTCTAATGAATAAAATATTTTTAAAAAATTTAAAAAAGCAAAAGTGAAAATAATACTGCAAAATGGAACAAGAAGGGGTAAAAGACAGAAATAAAGGAAGAAGAAGAGCAAGGATAGTCATGAGCATCTGCTTGATGCAGAGGACTTCCCTCAGTTTATCATGAAAACCCCCCAAAATATTGCTATTCTTAGCTTGGTGGGAAATGCTACTCATAACAGTTAAGAAACATTCTTACTCTCAAACAGTGTCTCCAAGTTACAGCATGGTCACATAGAGCAGTAGCAATTGAGATTGTTGCTTTGAGCTTCTTGACAGTGAAGATTAAAGGAAGCATCATTCTTGTGATAAGTGAATTAGTTACCTTCTAGTTGCTGGGATAAAATACCTGACAAAAATTAGCTGGAGGAAGGGTTTACTTCCGCTTACGGTTCCAGGTTACTGTCCATCATGTTGGGGAAGGCATGGTGGCAGAGCTTGAGGCAGCTGGTCACGTTCAGGGGACAGCAAGGAAATAGAAAGAGATGAACACTGCAGCTCAAGCAGCTTTCTCCTCTATATACAGTCCAGCACAGACCTTGCCCATAGTTGATATGGTTCTTCTCATCTCAATTAACCTAATCAAGATAATTCCAGGCATTTGAGAGATTGCCCAGTGCTTAAAGGTGCTTTCTTGCAAAGCATGCTGGCCTGGATTCATTCCCCCAGTACCCATCTTAAGCCAGACCCACGCACACACATATTCTCTCTCTCTCTCTCTCTCTCTCTCTCTCTCTCTCTCTCATAAAAAAATAAAAGGTTTTTTTTAAAAACAAACAAACAAACAAACAAACATAATTCTAGGGGTTGGAGAGATGGCTTCTGGTTAAGGCATTTGCCTGTGAAGTCAAAGGACCCAGGTTCAATTCTCCAGGACCCACACCCACGTAAGCCCATGGCACATGCACCTGGAGTTCATTTGCAGTGGCGGAAGACCCTGGCATGCCCATTCCTTCTCTATGTATCTGCCGCTTTATCTCTCTCTTTCTCAGAAATAAAAGTAAATAAAATATTTTTTTTCCTCTTTTTATTTTTTTTTTATTATTTTTTTACAGTCAGTTTGGTACCATTATTAGGCTCATCCATGACCTACCCCCTCCCCTTGGCCCCTCCTTGTTGAGGTATATGGGTCATGCATTGTGGAGTTACCCCACAGTTATTTTTAAAAACATAATTCTACATATGCATGCCTAACCTACATAATCACAGACAGGTGATTCCTGTCAAGTTGATAATCAATATAAACCAGCATAAACATAACACTGAATTTTTTCTTTCCAAGTTCTTAATAAAATATTTCATTTTAGAAGGCCGTGGTGGTGCACACCTTTAATCCCAGTATTCAGGAGGCAGAGGTATCAGGATCACCATGAGTTCGAGGCCACCCTGAGACTCCATAGTGAATTCCAGGCCAGGCTGAGCTAGAGTGAGACCCTACCCCAAAAAAAACAAAAAAAAAATTCATTTTAGAGTTTCTGTAGGGAACACCATATAATGTAGTATATAACATCTCAAGAAAATTTTTCAAATTATAATTTTTATTTTGATAATTCCATGCATGTATACAATGTGTTTTGATCACATTCACCCCATTTCCCTCCCTTGATCCCTTCTAATCTGTATTGACCATCTTTTTCCTAACTTGTTTCCTTCCTCCTTTCATATATTTTGAAAAATATTTTTATTTTTATTTTTATTTATTTATTTGAGACAGAGATTCAGAAATAGGCAGGCAGAGAGAAAGAGAGAGAGAGATAGAATGGGCACACCAGGGCCTCCAGCCACTGCAAACAAACTCCAGATGTGCGCCCCCTTGTGCATCTGGCTTATGTGGGTCTTGGGGTGTCGAACCTGGCCATCTTGGCCAGAAGTCGAACCTGGGTCCTTTGGCTTTGCAGGCAAAAGCCTTAACCGCTAAGCCATCCCTCCAACCCTCATATCTTTTTCTGTGACCCATTGAGCTTAATTACCGCTGCTTGAATGTATTACACAGGGCATTATTACTAGGTCAAGATATTTTTATAATTAACATTATATTGGCAGATTCCTTGTAGAAGTTGAACAAAAGCTAAGGTCGTAAGATGATAGGAGTTTATCAGGAGCTGAGCAGCTTTGTTTATCTGTGTCAACATTTGATCACATAGGAATGTCCTTTTGGCTTATGCATGAGATCCCCCAAATGAGTGCTCTCAACTCACTGTTTGCTCTTCGTCTCACATCTTCCTCTTGGTTTCCATGCAGGTATGAGCAGAGCCTGCCTGGTATATTCTACTGACACTATCTGCTTTGCAGTCGTACTTCTGATCACGACTGTTAGTGGAACGATTTGCAGGCTAAAAAGAAACGACTCTACCTCCCTGTAAATTGTCTTATAATCTGTCAAAGAATAGACTTTGGAAGATAAAGTCAAACACTTTTCTGAGTACCCTACTCCATCTCATTTCCTGAGATCAGTTGTCATAGTCCATTTTGTGTTGCTGCAACAAAATGTACAAAGCTGGGTACTTTATATGGAAAAAAAGATTTATTTGGTGCATAATTGTGATGGTTCGAAAAGCACAATGCCAACATTCTGGTGAAGATGATTGACTGAGTACTAACATGGTTACAGAAGACGAAAGTGAGATGTCTGTGTGCAGAGGACACAGCTTCCAGGCTGGCCTCTTCATTACAACCAGGTCTCTTGAGAACTTACTGCTGTCTGCAAGACCAGCGCTGATTGACTTATAAGAGTGGTGTCTGCATGACCCTAGTTATTTTTTGCTAATCTCCACTTCTTAAAAGTGGTATCAGGGGCTGGAGAGATGGCTTAGTGGTTAAGCGCTTGCCTGTGAAGCCTAAGGACTCCGGTTCGAGGCTGGATTCCCAGGACCCACATTAGCCAGATGCACAAGGGGGGGCACGCATCTGGAGTTTGTTCGCAGTGGCTGGAGGCCCTGGCATACCCATTCTCTCTATCTGCCTCTTTCTCTCTGTCTACTGCTCTCAAATGAATAAATAAAAATAAACAAATTTTTTTTTTAAAGTTGCATAATCTTGGAGATGGACAGATATTTTAGTGGTTAAGGTGCTTGCCTGTGAAGTCTAAGGATCCAGGTTCAACTCCCCAGAATCCATATAAGCCAGATACATAAGGTGGCACATACATGTGGAGTTCATTAGTAGTGGCTGTAGGTCCTGGGGCACCCATTTTCTCTTTCTCCTTTTCCTCTCTCTCAGTAAATATGTAAAATTAAATTTTGAAAATATATATTAACAAAAAGTCACATCATGTTAACATGATCACCTTGAGAACCAGGCCTTCAGTGCATGGCTGTCTGGAGCAAAGCCATGGCACCAGCTCAGGACATTTGCACCCTGCTCAGAAACTGCTATCTGGGAAGGAAGTGGAGGGGTAGAAGAGGGGATGGGTGTTTGCGAGATCCCCACTCCCAGTCAGATGTCAGAGCCCTTCGGAGGAGGAAAGCGGGAGGAGGCCTGTACTCTCGCTACCTGCCTACTTTTTCAAATTCCAGGACCTCAAGCAGAAGCCTGAGCTCAAACTGCATTTTTGGCTTCCAAGTCACATGTTAAATCAGCTTTCCTATGTGCTGGTCACTGTGCAGAAGAATATTTCAGAACTACATGAATTTAGTTGTCTGCTTTCTTTTTCTTTGCAAATGAAATGAAATCCCACACATTGCTGGCTAAGTGAGAACGTTAAGCAGACAAAATTTTAATAAGCAAATCAAGTTAAGCTAGAGAGTATGCACATGGGGAGTCATGCTTTAAAAACAAGTGGCATCTTAAAATACCAGCCAGAAATATTATTTTAAGAACACAAAAAGCTTCATTGGAAAAACAGTCCTACCATAAGTCCGAGAGAGTTGAACATCCTCTGGAGCTCTTTGACACTAGCGGAGGGAAGCCCTCCCTTGTGGCTCTGACGGCGCTCTCGCTCACCCATAGCTGAAGCAAGTAGGCGCTGTAGTTGGGCCTCACTGGGTATATATGTACCTTTGCTATTTTTTATTTTTGGTGTAGCTCTGGGTCACTGAGTTACTTGGAGTTCTTGAACTGTGAACTTGCAATCTGGGTTGTTTGCATGGCTGAGCAATGGACAGGGAGTGACCTGTGATTTCAGGAGAGGGAGGAAGACCAAGAACACCTTTCCGTGCTATTCTGAGGCATCTCCTGGGACCTTACATCTCCTCTACCCTGTGTGGAAAGGAGCAGTCATGAGGGGGGGTGCTCCTGTGTGCGCATGTGCCTAAGAGACAGAAAGAATGAACGGCAGCGTTCGGAGGTAGGAGAGCAGGAGCCGCCTTCTGCTCACCCCACTTTGCTCTCCTGAGGCACTAGCCTGACCCAAGCTGAACGTGCTCCCTCTTCACCTGCGGGCTCATGTAGAAGAAGGGGTGCTGCTCTTCCCCACTGAAGGTCGGGAAAGGTGCAGGGGAGCCTCATCCTCACTGTGCTTTTCATGCTGGGAGACTCTTCACGGAAGTTTCTGCTGACACAGCAGGGGAAGGCACTAGCAGGAAAATGGAGAATGTGTAGGTCTCTCCTGAGTAACATTGGTGGTCATCTGCGCCTGTTTCCTCAGGAAGGTCCCATCTTGTGCCACAACTCTCACATGGTGGTTGTCTTTGATAATGCAGGTGTTCCGGATGAACGCCATTGTTTATGACATGAGTTCAGTGTTAAGCTGACGCCATTTTTGGAAGTCAACTCAGAGCAGTCATGACGTTTTAATAAAACACAAAGAGCAATTGGCAACACAAAGGCATCTGGCTGCTCTGCCCATGTTTCTTTTTCTCTTAAAAGTGACAAAGCTAGGACCTGTCATGGACAGACTCACAGGTAACATGCCCTCTCCTATTTAGTCCTGTTCCTCTCTCAGTCTATTCCTGAAACCTTTTTAACCTATATAACTCCATTCAGGACCTGTCATGGATAGACTCACAGGTAACATTCCCTCTCCCCATTTAGTCCTGTTCCTCTCTCAGTCTGTTTCTGAGATCTTTCTAACCTATATAATTCCATCCAAATTTAAGATGTTCCCTCTCATTTGCTCCCCTTAGTCAGATTAGGTTCTCCCTAGTCTGCTCCCAGACAAGAGCGAGCCAGCAGAGAGAGGTCTCTATTGGAAGAAGAAAGAAATAAAAGAACTGGAGCTGTTTTTGCTAAGTAGACTTATCTTTAGTGATTTGTGACAAAAATGAGAAAAGACAAGAGAAAAAGTCAAGATCCCAGAGTCTCTATCAAGCTCTTAACATGGACAGAAAAGAGAAATGGCAGAGTAGAGACAAAGAATTGATTTCTAAGAGAGCCTAAGCTAGATGGACAAGTCTGACTTAAAATTGCTTGTGGTGAAAACAAGAATATTGGGTGAGACAGACAGGCACCATACTAGTTTACTATTGATTACTTATAGTCACGGTAAAAGGAAGAAACAATTTCATTCTGAAAACAAAAAGTGGCATTTGTTATTAAACTCTGACAACATTAGTGAAATTCACTAAGATTATAATGAATGTGTGCTAGAATGTCCAACCTCTCAGTCTAGCTTTCCCAGGGGAATATTAAAGGAGAGGAATGCCTTAGCTGCTACCTTTCATGTATAGCTCATGGATACTGCTGCGATTCTTCAGCATATTTCATGTACCATTCCCTTCTGATGTATTTTTTATTTTTATCTTTTATCTATTTGTACATATATATGTATGTGTGTGTGTGTGTGTGTATGGGTGTGCCAGGATCTCTGCCAATGAATTCCTGCACCAGTTTCTGCATTTGGCATTATATGGGTGACTAGGAGACTGAACCTGGACTCTCAGGCTTTGCAAACAAGCAACTCTAACCACTGGACCATCTCCCCAGCCTCCACTTCTCATATTTTTCACAGGGTCTATAGTGTAGTGATTGTCATGTCTGCTTTATATGCAGAAGGTCCTGGGGTCGAGCCCTAGTAGAACAGCATGATTTATTTATAGCCTAGGGAAATGACTCGGTGGTTAAAGGTGATTGCTTGCAAAGCCTGTTGGTCTAGATTCATTTTGACAGCCACCTACATGAAGCCAACAGGCATTTGATTCCAACACACACACACACACACACACACACACACACACAAATAGATAGATCATCTGATAGATCTTTTTCATGCCAACTGACCTTTTGATATTTTTGATACTAAAGAAAACTAAGAATCAATTGGAGAAGCTTGGAAGTGGAACCTTTGAACTCATGTTGTGGGGCTTTAGGCAGCATTTTCAGCTTCCCTGAATTTAGAGAAGGGAACAGTCCTGTTCTTTTGTTTGGATGTCTTTGACTACCAGTTGAGTTTGCAAAGCTGATGCAGGCAAGGTGTCAGCCCCCGGATTTCTTCCAATTGCTAGCCAAAGGAATCTTTGCTCTATTGTATGGTATGGTAGTTTGAATGAATGGCCCTCAATATATTCAGGATTTTATTAAACCCTGTAATTTAGATGTGCAGCCACGTGGCTGGAGGAGGTGTCACTGGGCAGATGGTAGGGTCCAGCCCTACCTAAGGCATCGGGTGGACTTGGAGTTCCAGTCTAAAGATATGTGAAGTGTCTGAGTTCTGCTTGGAGTTCTGGAAGTATGCTTGCTTGTGCTGGTCATGGTGTGGGGTGCTCTCTCTGCTCAGGCCTGTGAAACGGGTCCAGCGTCTTCTGCCATTATGGAACTTAACCCTTATCTTCAAGAAACTCCTCCCCTCCATACCTGCGTCTGGTCTGGAGGTTCATCCCAGTGACCTCAAGCTGACATACATATCGTAGGAGTTTCTATCAAATTGATAAGAACACAGTGTAATTGGTGTTATCTCCTTGACTCTCTCTAGTAATGCCCAGAGAGCAAACTAGATTATCATCTCACTTAGACGTTTTCACTCACGTGCTGGTGTAGTAGACATCCAAGTCTCAATGATACGGTCATTCACAAGGGCACTTCCTGCCGTGTCAACAAATCACAAGATGAGCTGCCTACATCCACACACGTAGGAACTCAGAAGGACCCATGATCTAGATACTTTTGAACTTTTTTAGTTTGAGGCTTCAGTGAATTTTTTAGATAGCATCTCTCCTTTTCTATTTTACCTGGCTTGCAGAAAATAGTAGAGCTTAAAATTTTGTCTTTCCAAAAAAATAGGCGTGAAAGGAGTCATGATGCGTATCAGACATGGCTGTCAGCTGCTCATTGGCAGGGGCAGCAGCAGGCCTTCCCTCCTCACAGCGAGGCGCCACTCAAACTTGCCACTCAAACTTCTCATTAGGTTTTCTCACAAAGCCCCAAGAGACAGCAGCATTAAATGGCAAATGAGAAAATGAAAGTAATTTGGGTTATTAAATGGTTGCTCAAGGAGCATTTGTTTTGAGGAAGTGAGAACTACAAGTAAATGCTCATGAGTCTTTTGGGCCCATGTTTTCCAAAGCAGCGACAAGTATCTTCCCCTCTAGTGCCAAGGCTTCAACTACTACCCACATCAGAGGTGACATCTTACCCCTGCTTTGTTGATGTTACTTAAAGACATTTAGAATCGGGGCTGGAGAGATTGCTCAGTGGTTAAGGCCTTTGCCTGGAAAGCCAAAGGATCCGGGTTCGACTCTCCAGGACTCACGTAAGCCAGATGCACAAGGGGGTGCATGTGTCTGGAGTTTGTTTGCAGAGTCTGGAGGCAGTGGCACACCCATTCTCTCTCTCTCTCTCTCAAATAAATAAAGAAAATATAGTTTAAAAAAAGATAGTTAGAACCATACACTAGGATGGCTTTAAACTGCTGAAAACGAATTTCAAAGGTAGTCTTCAAGTATTTATTCATTCTGTCAACAAATGCACATACTAAACATTGGAAACTGAACTGGAATATAAAGTACGGAAACTTCTCTGTAGAGTGAGGACACGCTCCAGTAAAAACGTATTTGTTTTGCTCTAGTTTTGAATATCCGGTTGCCACAGGAAGCTTATGGGAAGAAAACACAAATGTTAAGGGAAAGTGGGGTGGGAATTCCTGACAGGGAGAATAGTGTGCTCTCCACCAGAATGCCAAGGGTTCAGGACATGTAGTGTAAATCCCGGAACGGATCAATCCTGAAAGAAACAATCCCAAATGTCATAATCTTAAATGTAGAAATTCCCAGTCTAAAACCTCACGATCACAATCCTAGCTGGGTGTGACAGTGCACACTTTTAGTCCCGGCTACTTAGAAGGCTGAGGAAGGAGGCCCATGCAGGTGGGGCCAGCCTGCGCAACATAGCAAGCCCACGTGTGTACAAACATAATCCCAAGATTCCAATCTTGAAAGATTAAAATCCTGAATGTTGAAATCCCCAAACCCACGATACCCAAAGCAGAGAAAATGGCTATATAATAAAGAGAATTAGCATGCACAAGGTCTTTGGTTCAACTGGAAAAAAAAAAAAAAGGAGATTAGAACGCTGAATTCTTAGGATAGGATTAGTGCATTCTTGGTTGTATGGAGGATTGTATTATGCTAGGCTAACAAATACCTAGAAATCTGGAGAAACATTATTTTGCATCTTTCTATGTATTAACTACTTGTCTTGCTGCCGTGACATAATATCTGTCAAAAGAAACGTAGGAAAGGTTTATTTTGACCAGTTTGAGGAGGAGCGCTCCAGCTCGATGGGGAAGGGAGATGGGGTGGTGGCGGCAGGAACACGAGGCCGCCTGCTCGCCACTCCTTAGACGAGGGGCAGAAAGAGATGCATGCTGGCGGTGTTCATCTCACTTGCTGCTTTTTCCCTTTTTGCTCAGTCTGGGACCCCAGCCCATGGAGGGAGGGTTGCTACTCACATTCAGGGTGAGTCATCTCTCCTCAATTAACCAGATCTCTGCATATGTCTCCTAGGTGATTCTAACTCTTGTCAAGTTGGCAACTGTAGTCACCTTCACATTCACACTGCTGGACAAAACACCCAACTGGAAGCAGCTGATGGGGCTGGGGAAAGAGTGCAGCTGGGTCTACGGCCCTGAGGGAAGCTTCGTGATGTCGGCGGAAGACAGGGCAGCAGAGGATGGACACCGCTCCTCGCCTCAGTAGGTGGAAAATAACTTCACGAGAGTGACTTGGGCTCTGGCAAGAGGGAGCTGGCTATAGCAGAAGACCTCCCCCAACAGCACGCCTCCTCCAGGAAGGTTCTACCTTCCCTGTCGTCAACAGCTGGGGACCAAGCATTCAAAACACACAAGTTTCTGGGGGACATCTGATTCAAACCACCATACCAATGAAGTCTAACCATTATAGTCTGTGAGGCTGTTCAGAGATCAGTGGATGAGTCTAAGTGGCCCTGTGGGAGATGAGCTAACATGTCCACAGACAGACCTCCGCTTAGGTCCCAAGGGAAGAAAGACAAAGGAGGAACTGATCTACCTTAGAGTTAGAGAGAGTTTTCTTCTGCTGCTTTGTACAACAGAGCTTACCAAGGCCTTTGAACTGCATTTCTCTGCTTCTAACCATGAGTTGAGTTCTAAGCTTCCCTGGCTCCAAAGCCTCAAGACATGGACTGAGCCATGCTGCCGGCGTCCCAGAGGCTGCAGCTTATAAAGATGGTATAAACTGTCTAAGGATTTCAGGAAAGTTCTAATTTAGTTTGTGCACTCATGGCAGATTTGAATCCAGGTACATTAGCACCATGTGAGCTTGGCTCTAGAGTAAGGGTAGCAAAGTCAGGACACTCAGACCACATCGTCTCCATCTTTACTAGTTCCCTGTGTTGAAAAGCACCCTTTGAGCTAAATAACATAACAGAGAATACCAGGGAACAACAGCCTGTAAGACAAGAACGTGGTATTAGCAGCCCTATAAGGAATTCTGAATCTGAAAGACCTGCAGCTGCCCCTGCGCAGGCGTCAGTCACAGAAAACCCGCAGCAGAGCTCAGCGCAGAGCTGTGACTGTAGAAGGATTGAGAAGGGAGAATGAACCTGCCCACCCCAGGGGAAGTCCCAGCCGGGGAGATGGGATCCTCCTCCCGGGAGTGGAGGGAGGAACTCAAGACCCTCCAGAAGACAACTGGCTACCAGACCGGTCAGTTTCTGTTCTCTCTTCCCCCAGCTCTGCTCCTCTGCTCCACTGTTCCTGTTCCCAACACTTCAATGCCCTTCTCATAGGTCAGCTCAGGCCCGGCTCTGCTCTTCTTCTTTTCTTCTCCTCCTCCTCCTCCTCCTCCTTCTTCTTCTTCTTCTCTCTCTCTCTCTCTCTGTGTGTGTGTATTTTGTGTCTATTCGTTTTTGTTTGGTTTGGTTTCATCTTTTCTTGCATTTATTCTTTCTTTCTACATGACCCTCTCTTAAATAACACGTGTTCTGTTGCAGGGCCTCTGAGACGGTGCTATTTTATATTATCTCATAGCGTGTTTTCATTTCTCTCTCTTTCTTCATCCAAAATTCTCTCTTCCCAACGTTTTTATTTTTGTTTTGTTTTATTTTGCTCCTACAGTTTATTCTTCTACTCACTATCCTGTCCTTTACTTTCTTTATATCATCCCAACACTAATCACTTATCTTATGATATTTTTTTCTCTTTTCACACTAACAACTAACATATTATTACATACAATACTACCAATGTTCTTTTAGTCTCTAAGATGATTAGCACTTAAAAGGTGATCATTTTACAGTATACTGTCACTCAGTTTTCATAGTGGAACTCTCCCTAGATAGTGAGTGTTGCTACATATGTCCAACAGAAGAAAGCAAGACCTCAACCTTACAACATGCTACTCCCTCCCAAACACTGCACATAATTTTACTAAAAGAAGAAAGGTAACCTAAATTTCAAAGATTCAACAAATGGTCTAACTCATAAAAATCCCAGAACATGTGCATGTATGCCTGTGAACACCCCCCCCCAACACAGCAGTATGAAAAAAAAATCAATGCAACATGTCTCTTCCAAAATTTATCAATCCCAGAACAACTGTCCCTGCTGAGAGAGACTTAGGTGCAATTCTAGAGGCTTAGATAAAATTCTAGACTGAAAATTCACAGGTATGATAATAAATGAAAACAAATGAAATAATTCACAAGACTGCAACCTATGTAAAACAATTATGCACAAATAAATAAAAATTTTAAAAAGACTTTGGAGCCAGCCCTTCCCACATGTGAGGATACAGTGAGAAGACATAGTCTCACCAAATACTAAATCTGTTGGTATGTTGATTGTGAACTATGAGGAATATATGTGGCTGTGGTTTACAAGCCACCCAGTGTATAATATTTATTGCAATAGCTTGTACCAACAAATGGAAGGCAACAGCAACAAAACCTGGTTGCAAGTGCCCAGTGAAGTGGCTTAATTAAGAGCACGTGCTGGGCATGCACGAGGCCTTGGCCTCTATCTTCAGCTCTGAAACAAGCAAAGCCCAATCCAACCTCATGCAGGACAAGGAAGCCTTTGCCCACAGACTAAGCTAACCCCCAGCCACATGAGTGAGGGTCTCTGTCCCACCCAAGTAGGCTGTGACAAAATCTTTTCCAGGCTCCTCAGATTTCACCACCAAGGACGTCCTTGCTGTCTCCCTGGATCAAGCCCAGAGTTTCACGCGTGTTTGTTATTTGTGCCCTTCTTCATCTCCCTGCCCTGTGCTGGTTCCTCAGTTTCTCTGTGTTTCTCATTGTCTTTGTACTCTGGGAGAATCCTGCTTAGGTAGTGTGTGAAGAGCCCCTGAACTGTGTTGTCCTGATGTTTAAACTGATGAAGATGTTCCTGCTTTTGGTGACAATTGATAGCTGATGCTTCTCTCTGACAGGGGAGGCCTCGCTTGCCAGCCCCACTTTGGCAGTGGATCCTCCTGCCTCAGTTATGCCACTGGATGACTGCAGCCCCAGCTGCCATCGGCCTTACAGTCTCCCCAGAGACCTCCGGCCCAGCCATGCTGCTGGGAGTCCCTAACTCCCAGAAAGACCGGGTGATGATTAGATGCCTGTTGCTTGGGGCCACTGAAGTTGGAAGATAACTAAAGAATGTCAGTGAAAATGTTAAAATAATTACTGAGTACTTACTAGGTTGTGATAGTAGTGATGCATGTTTCATATATTTTTCTGTGAGTTTTTTTTTCCATAGTGTTTACAATGTCCCTAATGTGCACATTTCCCATTTCAAAGACAGAGACACTGAAGCTCAGAAATGCCAGGTTAGAGACGGGGAGGAAGAGTGGTTCAATTCTCAAGGCACCTGTGTAAGTTGGATGCAACTTGTGGCGTATGCATCTGGTGGTCTTCTGCAGTGGTAGGAGGCCCTCGTGTCACCCCCTCCCCACATGTGTGCATGTGCACGCGCGCACGCGCACACACACACACACACACACACATGCAAATAAACAAAAATAAATCAATGCCAGGTTAATGCAAGATTTCTTAACCACTTTCCATGGTGAGCAAGATAATTCTTCCTTGTGGGGGATGTTTTGGGCAGTATAGAATTCCTGGATGCTCTACACCACATTCAGTAGCAGCAACCCAGTTACGAAAATCAGGACAACAAAAAACCCTCCAGACTTTGTTAATTGTCCCTTGAGGGCAATCAGGGTCAGCCTCACCCCAGCCTCAGCTGAGAACTCCTGCTCGACTCCCTTGGATACTGAAGATCGAGCAGGCGTTACTAGTCAGGTCAGACCTGACAACAGTCAGAAATGCTACAGGAGTGTCCTACTTTCTGATTCCTGACTTCACTCCTTAAGCTCTGAGCTGGCATATTCACATTTGGGTGTTTTTGTTCATTCGCTGTCTACAGCTCTCCAGATTTCGTCTCTAACTTCCATTGTTCCAATCCTACAACTGCATTCTCCGCTCAAATATGCTTTAAGTTTGAACGTCACGTGTGCCTTCCTGGCAGCCACACCTTACGTAGAACGCTGTGCGAGGTGAGGGAGTTTCACAGGTGAATATAAGCCAGGTGTCTAGGTCTTGTCTCCTAGCAGTTCCCCACACTTCACTCACACGAGCTGATGGGGGAAGCCTGTGTTCAGTCAAGGGGCCCCAGGCTACTTCAAACTGGTATGGGAAAGACAAGGTGAAGAGAAGGATACAGCCCAGTCGCCTCCTGCATTGAGTACAAATAAAATGCAGCTTGTTTCTGATGTGGGGAGGAATGTGCTTTAAGAAGCCTAAACAAAAGGGAGAGGAGTAGATGGATTCAAAGATATAAAAGAGGCAAACTGTGGGATTTTTGTCAAAAATATCGTTTGAATGGTGAGCGCAAGAATACATTAAGGATAGTACTCTGAGTTAGCAAGTAGGTGGATGGTGGTGATAGTTAGGTTTCAAAATGAGCCCAGGAGGGGCAACGTTTTCAGAGAAAGATGACCGATTTTGAGTTTGAAGGGCCTGTTATCTAGAGGGAGGGTCTGGTGATCGAAGAGTGACTGTGACTCTCGTTAGTCAAACATCTTCACCCAGATTAGAGTTCCTCAGCCTTGGAACTATTGAAATCTTGGAAGTCCTGTCCTCTGTACTGGCAACTCTGGGCTTTTACACTACATGCCAGCAGCAGCTCCTGAGCGGTGTGAACTGAGGCGCGCAGGAATTGACCCTGTGCCGTGTCAGTATTCCCACAGGCTGGCTGAGAGACGGGAAAGTCGGTGATTGCGGGAAGTTGTAATGTTGCAGGACCACAGCCAAATTATCGTGCGCTATCATAGCCCTCCAAAGAGCCATGGATTGCCCACCTGTGTGTGTGGCCATAATCCCTGTGACAATTAGGTAAACCCTCCTGGAATGTAGATTCCCTAGCTTCCTACCTAAAGCCTAAGAATGTTGTCAGATAACATCTGAATTCTCTAGCACCATTTCCCTGTAACCCACCCAACCGATGTTTCCAATATATTTGAAAAGTGTCTTGATTTATAGATTCCTTTGTTTTGTTATTATGAAAACTTCATGAAGCTGTCATCATGTTGGAACATGGAATTCGGGGTTACCTGAATCTGTATTCCTGGGCCATGACTATTCATATTTGACTATAGAATGAATTATTTCTTATTCCCTTCATGGTGCTGGAAAGAAGTGACTGGAGTGCTCAGTACTATAATATCTCTATCACACCTTCCAAGGCTCAGGGTCTAATGCGGAAGAGGTGGCAGAAAGAATGTAAGAGCCAAAGAAAGGGTAGACTCCTTACAACGTGCTCCTTCCAGACACAAAATGGCCTGGATATCCATGACCTCACAGTGCCTGACACTACCTACACAAGACCATCATAAGAGGAGGAAAAGATCATGACATCAAAATAGAAGAGAAACTGATTGAGATGGGGAGGGGATATGATGGAGAATGGAGTTTCAAAGGGGAAAGTGGGGGGAGGGAGGGTATTACCATGGGATATTTTTTATAATCATGGAAGTTGTTAATAAAAATTTGAAATTAAAAAAACTTTATTTATTTATTTATTTGAGAGAGAGAGAGAGAGAGAAAGAATGGGCACACGGGGGCCTCTAGCCACTGCAAATGAATTCCAGACACATGTACCACCTTGTGCATCTGGCTTACATGGGTATGGAAGAATCGAACCTGGGTCCTTAACTGCTAAGCCATCTCTCCAGCCCAAATAAAGTATAATTTATTTGTTTTTGTGGGGCATTTATTTTTTGAGGTAGATCTCATACCAGCCCAGGCTGACCTGAAACTCACTCTGCAGTCCCAGGTTGCCCTTGAACTCACAGTAATCCTCCTACCTCTGCCTCCTAAATTCCTGGATTAAAGGCATGAACCACAATGCCTGGTTGGCTTCCTTCCTTCCTTCTTTCTTTCTTTCTTTCTTTCTTTCTTTCTTTCTTTCTTTCTTTCTTTCTTCTGAGGTAAGGTCTCACTCTAGCCCAGGATGACCTGGAATTCACTCTATAGTCTCAGGCTGGCCTAGAACT
Organism: Dipus sagitta; assembly: GCA_036346955.1. Taxonomy (NCBI): domain Eukaryota; kingdom Metazoa; phylum Chordata; class Mammalia; order Rodentia; family Dipodidae; genus Dipus; species Dipus sagitta. The sequence goes on from CM070784.1 coordinate 41,482,806, forward strand.
CACAATGATCCTCTTTCTTCTGCCTCCCAAATGCTGGGATTAAAAACGTGCACCACCACAACCAGCTTCCGGCTTGTTTCTTATTCCCTTTGAGGTGAGAGATGTGCTTTTCTGTGTTGACAGGTTTGGCAACTGAATGTGGTGACCCAAGAGCTACCCACATTCACTATAGGAATCAAGCAGGTTGGCATCAGCTGCCATTATGAGTTTCCTGTGCCCAACTACCTGGTGTTGCTTCCTGTGTGGACGTTGGTTACTTAATTTTTTTATTTATGGGGGAGGGAGCATGCTGGGGGTCTCTTAATACCACAGACAAACACCAGATTCTTGCACCACTTTCTACATCTGGCTTTATGTGGGTGCTGGGGAATTGCACCTGGGCCAGCAAGCTTCGCAAGCAAATACTTTTCACGTCTGAACCTCCCTAGCTCCAGGCTAGTTCTTTCTGGGGCTCAAACCTTTCTTGGTTTGGTTGATCACTGGGTTTAATCTGAGCTAACTGTCAGGGTCATATTTATTGGAGTGTGTGCGTGTGTGCGTATGTGTGTGTGTGTGTGTGTGTGTTTTCCAGAGCACTTGACTGCGATATCCACTTAGTATCAGAGTGGCTGGTCAGTTTTTATTTCTGTTTGTTTTCAGAACATTTAGCTTGTTAGTTTGCTAGCACTTGGGCCCTTTCCCTGCCACTCCTCCAGTATCTACGCGAGGGAGGAAAGGCTGGAGAGAAACTGCCACTAGTTACTATAGCTGGTTTTGTTTGATAATTATGTTAATTCAACTTAGAAGTATTGAGAAATTAGGGAAATCAAACTCAAGATAACTTGGCTTCATTCTTCCCTTAATGGGGAATATTTGATCCTAAAATGCTTTTCATTCTTTACATGCTAAACAAGAAATCCTAGGCAATGAAATCAATGATTATGAGAAGATAGTTGACTTTAGTTGGACTTTTAAGATATCTAAAGAAAAAGGATAAAATCAGTAACTTATAACATTAATAATAGTTGCAGAAATCATATCTAATTTAAGAGTATATTAAAAAGAAATAAGACATTAATAAAATTTTAGAGGCTCATAAAATTTAGAGGCACTAAGGATAAATTCTGAGAAACCTATTTTCAAACCCCTACTCTCATCCATCCTTCTATGACCTCACCTCTTCTTTCCTCACCAGTGAACAATAAAATATTTAAATGAAAGGGAAAGGTTGTTATAGTTTATTTTAGGATAAAACATAGAGTGAAAACAGATGCTATATTAGGCAGCTAGGGCACATACAGCATGACACATGTGAACACACAAGAACATGCACACGCGCGCACACACACGCACACACACACACACACACACACACAAGAAAGGAAGCAAAGCATCCTATCAAAGGTTCCCTTCTCTCTGGAGAGAAAAGACTCTATCACGTACTTCTGACCTGGTAGAAAAACTTAAGGAGTTTCATATTTATTACTTCACAATTGTGACGACTTCTGACAACATGTCCTATGCAAACTTTAAAAAGCTCGGCTACACTGACAACTGAGTGCACCAAGTACTGAATGCAAAACCTAACTCTGCCTTTTCTATTTCCTAAATCCTTTTATACTTAGGCATATTAAGATGGTCTAAGGTGGTTGGAATTTTGCTTGGTGAGTTCTTAAGTGATAGAAATAATGGTAATATTGGTTTTTCTTTAGTAAAACCACCAATGAGGTCCATTACATTATTCAAATGTTTGTTATAACTGTTTGAATACCTAGACCTCCTGCATCACTTTAACCAAATTTTCATATTTTCTCCTTTTTGTTGTTTCTGTTTTTGTTTGTTTACTTTTAGGCAGGACCTCGCTCCAGTCCAAGATGATTTGGAACTCACTCTATACCAGGCTGACCTCAAACTTATGGCAATCCTCCTGCTTCAGCCTCTTCCCAAGTGCTAAAATAAAGGTGTGAGCCACCATGCCCAGTTTAATAGTTAAAAGATTTAAGTGTTTTCACTACATTTGTAAAACAATTTTCTAATTATTCAGAATAATTTGGATAAAAATTTCAAATTTTAATTTGGCAAAAAAAACTCATTGTAGTATTTCAAAAGGAACTCCATTTTGGAACCTCTATTTTAAACCTACTCTTCATTGTGCATTGAACGTAAAATGTCCCTCGTAGGCTCATGTGTTTGAATGCTTGGTTCACAGCTACTGGTGTTGTTTGCAAAGGCTGTGGAACCTTTAAGGGGCGTGGCCGTAATAAAGGAAGTACACCCTTGGTGGTGGGGCTGGAGTTTTATAGCTTGACCCCAACTTCTGTTTGTCCTGTCCTTTCTTTTTTTTTTTTTCAAATTTTGTTTGTTTGTTTATTTATTTGTGAGCGACAGACAGAGCTAGACAGAGGCAGAGAGAGAGACACAGAGAGAATGGGCGCGCCAGGGCCCTCCAGCCACTGCAAACGAACTCCAGACACGTGCGCCCCTTTTGCATCTGGCTAACGTGGGTCCTGGGGAGTTGAGCCTCGAACTGGGGTCCTTAGGCCTCACAGGCAAGCGCTTAACCGCTAAGCCATCTCTCCAGCCCTGTCCTGTCCTTTCTGACTGTGGATTTAAAGGAACTTCACTGCAAGTGCTAGACGGACACGGAACTGCAGAATTTATTTACCATGTGTTTCAGATCTTGTATTTGTTCAGTCTTTCCATGTAATGACATTTTTTGCAGTGTGAATGTTTACTTTGTGCATTGTATGTTTTTGGTTTTACATGCTCACAGTTAAAAGACCTTGGAGTATAGGGATGTTTGAACAATGTTGGGATTTATAAAAACTATGGGGACTTGGGCTGCAGAGATGCTTGCCTGCAAAGCTTAAGGACCCATGTTTAACTCTCCAGGTCTCACGTAAGCCAGACACATAAGGTGACGCAAGCATGCAAGGTCGCTCATGTGCACAAGGTGGTACACATGACTAGAGTTTGATTGTGTGGCTGGAGGCACTGGTGTCCCAATTCTCTCTCTCTCTCTCTCTTACACACTCTCTCTCTTTCTCTCTCTCTTACACACTCTCTCTCTCATAAAAAAATTGCAAAAGAAAAACCTATGGGGGCTTTTAAGTGGGACTGAATGCATTGCATGTTATATTATGGATGGCCATCAGTCTATGAAGGCCCACAGCAAAATGAGGTGGTTTGAATCAGATAAACTCATATGTTCTGAATATTTGGTCCTTAGATGGTGACAGTTTGGGAGGTGAAGCCTTGCTGGAGAAGGTGTGTTGGAGGCGCAGGCTTAGGGACTTTACAGCCAGCTTCTACTTGCCCAAATGCGGCTCCCTCTCCTGCTGCTATTTTCCATCTCTGTGGCAGAGGTGATGTCCAGCTTCCATGTTCATGACGTGCCATCATGAAACTACCCCTTGACACTGTAAAATCTTGAGACTGTTAAATCAAAATAAAATCTTTCCTCCCGTCAGCTGCTTTTGGTCCAGTGTTTTATCCCAGCAATGAGAAAGTAACTAGAACACAGGGTCTTAGACATACAATAGTAAGCCAAACAGAAAAGATGTAGGTGGCAAGTAATAAAAAGTGTTTGGAAAAACATTTATGAAATGGTGACTAAAATAAGGATACACAGAATGAATCAAAAAACAGTGGGTTGATTAAATAAAAACAACAAGATTAACAAGTTATTTACCAATCTACCCAAAAGGAAGAGGGTTAATGTAGTGGCTGGAATGTAAAATGGAGCATTAAGCCTTGGGTTATGAGGTCTCAGAGGGTAAAGAAAAGACTTTGTTGGAACCGTGCTAACAGCAGGTCATGTGATGGCAGAGTTCTGCTTGTGTCCTGAGAACCTAAACAATGATTGACTTGAAAAGTAAATGGGGGCTGGAGAAATGGCTAAGTGGTTTCGGGCACCTGTTTGCCAACTTGATAGCCAGAGTTCGACTCCCCAGTACCCACATAAAGCCAGATGCATAGAGTGGTGCTTGTAACTGGAGTTCATTCGCAGTGGCCAGAAGCTCTGGTCTATCCATTTATTTCTTTTGTGTTCTCTCTCTCTCATTTCTCTCTCTATATATATATTTTTTTTTCTTTCTCTCTCTCTCTCTCTACATATATATATATATATATATATATATATATATATATATATATATACATATATACACATATATATAGTCATGTGCTAGTGTGTTTGGCTGAGGGAACTATAATTCACAAGAATATTAAAACTATAATGTTAGTTTGCCAACCATGGGCAAACATCCTTAGTCATAGACCCTTAACACTTCTGATTCAGCCTCTGCCAACCATGGACAAACATCCTCAGGTCATAGACCCCTAACCCTTCTGATTCAGCCTCTGCCAACCATGGACAAACATCCTCAGGTCACAGACCCATAACCTTTCTGATTCAGCCTCTGACAACCATGAACAAATATCTTCAGGTCACAGATCCCTAACCCTTCTGATTCAGCCTCCGCCAACCATGAGCAAACATCCTCAGTCATAAACCCCTAACCTTTCTGATTCAGCCTCCGCCAACCATGGGCAAACATCCTCAGGTCATAGACCCCTAACCTTTCTGATTCAGCCTCCACCAAACATGGGCAAACATCCTCAGTCATAGACCCCTAACCCTTCTGATTGAGCCTCTGCCAACCGTGGGCAACCATCCTCAGGTCAGAGAACCCTAACCCTTCTGATTAAGCCTCTGCCAACCGTGGACAAACATCCTCAGGTGACAAACCCCTAACCCTTCTGATTCAGCCTCTGCCAACCATGGGCAAACATCCTCAGGTCACAGACCCCTAACCCTTCTGATTCAGCCTCTGCCAACCGTGGACAAACATCCTCAGGTCATAGACCCCTAACCCTTCTGATTCAGCCTCTGCCAACCGTGGGCAAACATCCTCAGGTCATAGACCCCTAACCCTTCTGATTCAGCCTCTGCCAACCGTGGAAAAACATCCTCAGGTCATTGACCCCTAACCCTTCTGATTCAGCCTCTGCCAACCGTGGGCAAACATCCTCAGGTCACAGACCCCAAACCCTTCTGATTCAGCCTCTGCCAACCGTGGACAAACACCCTCAGGTCACAGACCCCTAACCCTTCTGATTCAGCCTCTGCCAACCTTGGGCAAACATCTTCAGGTCACAGACCCCTAACCCTTCTGATTCAGCCTCTGCCAACCGTGGGCAAACATCCTCAGGTCACAGACCCCTAACCCTTCTGATTCAGCCTCTGCCAACCGTGGACAAACATCCACAGGTCAGAGAACCCTAACCTTTCTGATTCAGCCTCTGCCAACCGTGGACAAACATCTTCAGGTCATAGACCCCTAACCCTTCCTATTCAGCCTCTGCCAACCGTGGGGAAACATCCTCAGGTCATAGACCCCAAACCCTTCTTATTCAGCCTCTGCCAACCATGGACAAACATCCTCAGGTCACAGACCCCTAACCCTTCTGATTCAGCCTCTGCCAACCATGGGCAAACATCCTCAGGTCATAGACCCCTAACCCTTCTGATTCAGCCTCTGCCAACCGTGGATAAACATCCTCAGGTCATAGACCCCAAACCCTTCTTATTCAGCCTCTGCCAACCATGGACAAACATCCTCAGGTCACAGACCCCTAACCCTTCTGATTCAGCCTCTGCCAACCGTGGATAAACATCCTCAGGTCATAGACCCCAAACCCTTCTTATTCAGCCTCTGCCAACCATGGACAAACATCCTCAGGTCACAGACCCCTAACCCTTCTGATTCAGCCTCTGCCAACCATGGGCAAACATCCTCAGGTCATAGACCCCTAACCCTTCTGATTCAGCCTCTGCCAACCATGGACAAACATCCTCAGGTCACAGACCCATAACCTTTCTGATTCAGCCTCTGACAACCATGAACAAACATCTTCAGGTCACAGATCCCTAACCTTTCTGATTCAGCCTCCACCAAACATGGGCAAACATCCTCAGTCATAGACCCCTAACCCTTCTGATTGAGCCTCTGCCAACCATGGGCAACCATCCTCAGGTCAGAGAACCCTAACCCTTCTGATTCAGCCTCTGCCAACCGTGGGCAACCATCCTCAGGTCAGAGTACCCTAACCCTTCTGATTAAGCCTCTGCCAACCGTGGACAAACATCCTCAGGTGACAAACCCCTAACCCTTCTGATTCAGCCTCTGCCAACCATGGGCAAACATCCTCAGGTCATAGACCCCTAACCCTTCTGATTCAGCCTCTGCCAACCGTGGACAAACACCCTCAGGTCACAGACCCCTAACCCTTCTGATTCAGCCTCTGCCAACCGTGGGCAAACATCTTCAGGTCACAGATCCCTAACCCTTCTGATTCAGCCTCTGCCAACCGTGGACAAACATCCACAGGTCAGAGAACCCTAACCTTTCTGATTCAGCCTCTGCCAACCGTGGACAAACATCTTCAGGTCATAGACCCCTAACCCTTCCTATTCAGCCTCTGCCAACCGTGGGGAAACATCCTCAGGTCATAGACCCCTAACCCTTCCTATTCAGCCTCTGCCAACCGTGGGGAAACATCCTCAGGTCATAGACCCCTAACCCTTCTGATTCAGCCTCTGCCAACCATGGGCAAACATCCTCAGGTCACAGACCCCTAACCCTTATGATTCAGCCTCTGCCAACCATGGGCAAACATCCTCAGGTCACAGACCCCAAACCCTTCTGATTCAGCCTCTGCCAACCGTGGATAAACATCCTCAGGTCATAGACCCCTAACCCTTCTGATTCAGCCTCTGGCAACCATGGGCAAACATCCTCAGGTCATAGACCCCTAACCCTTCTGATTCAGCCTCTGCCAACCATGGGCAAACATCCTCAGGTCACAGACCCCCAACCCTTCTGAGTCAGTCTCTGCCAACCATGGGCAAACATCCTCAGGTTGCACAAGCAGAATGTAGGCCCAGGGTTGAGACAGCTTTCAATTATTTGTGTAAGAGAACTTAAGAGTCTGAATTTAATGTAAAAATATCTTTTAACAAGAAAACCATCAATAAAATCAAACCTAAAACACTCCATTTGTAACTCTAGCTGTATTTTTATGTAAGTTCAGAGACAGCATGGGTTTTTGCCTGGATTTTTCTTTCTTTTTAGTACTTCCTAGTTCTTATCTAATGTTCTAACTGATTTCTGCCTAACATTTTCTGATACCCTTCTCCCACAAGAGTGAAATATTCACAAGGACAGAGCCCCCTTGCTCAGAGTTGTGTCCAGCGCACCTTGATTGTGCCTGGTACACAGTCGACACAGCCAGTAGTTGCTGGTGAATGGGCGGCTGGTTCCTGCCCACCTGAATCAGTCCAAGCCAGGCCGAGCTGGGTCCTGGACTCCCGGTTTCAGGGTCTGACATCTAATTCAGTTGTTCCTGAAACTGGTTTGGGAATAGAGCCACCAAGAATATTCTCTATTAAACAGCTGAGCAATAAAATACTCCCAAGTTACACTTTTAGTTTGTACTTCTGGAATTCAAAAAATCAGCAAGAGGGGGCAGAAAACAAATACACATCATCCACAGTATATGTTCAGCTGCGATCACGAAAATGTCTACTTACTGTCTGCAACAGTGCAAAGCAAGGGCCTGTATTAAGGGAGCAGACAGATCAGGACTGTACTTACTGACATACCGTGCCACATTAAGCTGTATTCCTTAAGAATTCGCGAAGAATTCTGCATAATGCAAAGGATCAGGAGGGGAAAACAAACCAAAATAAGCAATAGACAAAACAAAAACATGCTTGGAAACTTTTGATGCTTGCTGGAAAAGAAACATTTGAAATCTTTTGTGCTCTAAACCAAACACTATGCAATCAGCATCTGTGGCTGCCTGCAGAGCTGGGGCGCCTGTGCTGGCAGCCCTTGAACAAGGCTCCAGCAGTTAGCTGCACGCACGCTGTATGCCACATGTGCCCAGAGCAAGCAGGTAGGCTGGACACATGCCCTAGTGCAAGCCAACTTGTGAATGCCACACAGAGCTCTCCTCCTCTTCCATTCTCTGTCTCTCCCTTTAAGTGAGAAAAATACACACATAATTTTAATCACAGTCCAGGCTTTTTTATAAAAGCATGCACTTCAAAAGGATGTATCTGAAATGTATCTGAAATGCATCTGAAACAAGAGCACTTCCTTTAAGGTCAGACTCAGAAGTTGTTCAGTGGTCATGGCTTTGATTTGAGCTAGCAGCTCTGGTCCTGCTGGGCATGGCCAGCAGAGACGCTGGCCACCCCCATGGCACTGTCCTCCAGGGCTGCTGCGTCAGGATGGCACTGTGGAACGCTTGCTTGGGCAGGCTGTGAGCAAGACAGCAGAACAGTTTTATTTCTGGGCCCAGTTACTCAGGAATGAGGCAGCAGACAAAGCTCCCCACGCAGCCTTTGTCTGCTAGCTTCTGTGGCTTCCAGATCAAACTATTGTTGCACAGAGGGTGAACAGCCTCTGAAAACTCACCAAGGTTACTGTCTCCTTGTGACGGCCCCTTGCCCCTGTCTAGGGCATGAGTCAGCTCCCCGAAGGAAGTGCTGGGCCCTGCTGTTTTATTTATTCTGGTCTGGGAAAGTTGAGGCAGAGTGATCGCTAACTCAACATGACTTCACATGTAGAGACTGGTCCCCTATCTCTTCAGAAGTGATTGTGGGATAGTGGCCTAGGGTGCTGGCACACAAAATAATGGGGGCAAGAAACAGAAGGAAGATGGAGAGGGGAGGAGGAGGGGAAAGAGAAGAGAAGAGAGAGGGAGAGAAAGAGGAGTATGGATGAAGAGAGAGAAGGAGGAAAAGGAAGAGGGGAGTGAGTTGGGATGAGGAAGGAGAGCAACCAGCCTTTCAGTTGAAGTCCCATGTCAGTCAGTGTGGAGAATTAACAAGGGACTGGTTTTCTATTGATGCCCAGATGACAAACTGTGGGGTTAGACTAAAAGCTTCTGAGGATTTGGTCCCATTATTTCAGGAAGATACTGTCACCCAAAACAAGACGGAGATAAGGTGATGTCTATGGTAGTCAGATGTCTGAGGATCCACACCTGTAACTTCTAATGCCTTCTAGATGGAGGCCCTGTCTAGTCTGGGGACATGCTGGATGAAAGGAATGAGGTGGAGGAAATCTTGGAATCATTTTCGGTTTTGGAAATTTAAACAAGAACATGAAAGTTATGGAGCCACAGATTTCCTTTATTGTGTGATTCAGGCGAAGGAGAACATTCTATATTCAGTCAGGTGGACATAGTGTGCTAATGTGCACTGGAACTGAGGGAGTCTAGTGGTAACAGGGCCTGCAATTGAAACTGCACTACAGATTCAATTAGAATGGCAAGGCTTTAGATAATTTTTAAATGAGGACTTAAATCTTTAAAAAAATAATTAATTTGGATTTACTAACAAAACATAAGACTGTTAAAAATCTTTTACCTATAGTTATAACTATTAGATATTTAAGATACACACAATTTCTGTGTTTCAGAATATTAGAGTTATATGTAAAAAGCATGTTTTTAGTAAAGAAAGTTTAAAACAGGACAGGTTTTTAGATGAGAAAGGACTTTGTAACGTAAAAGAGTGTTCAACTGGAAATAGAGATGGAGATAAACTAGAAAATTAAGGTATCTTATAAAAGGTTATGAGAGTTGAATTTAAAGAAAGACAACATTGTTATAACAATGTTCATTATTGTTAAAGGGTATTTAATTTCCAAGGTCAAATTTTTAGTACTCTAAAATAAACCAATACCTGATTCTTGGTTTAAAACAGTAACGTTTTCTTTTTTGTTAATTACTTAATTAATTTGAGAGAGAAAGAGTGAGAGAAAGAATGGGTGTGCAGGGTCTCTAACCACAACAAAGGAACTCCAGGAGCATGCAACCCCCTTGAGCACCTGGCTTAATCCCACGCTGGAGAAAGGCTAAAAGCCCGGCATTAGAATAGGAACTTTCCCAGCAGGGGGGATTTCACACACTCCCAACAGCTTGTCCCACAGTTAAATTAACACATGCATGTGCTCCGGCTTCTCATGCAGCTCTTCCATAAAAATGTCACACTACTTCCGGAAGGTGCGGTAAGTCTAGGAGTCTTTTCTCCTAGTCCATCTTTGGTGTACTGAAATGAGTTTTAAATTCAAATTTAAAAAAGTTAAAACAGAGGCTAAGTAGTATGCATAATTGGGCAGTTCTGATCTGGGGGTTATCTGACTGATCTTGTCAGTTCTGGTTTTGCAAGATGGTCCAAGAAGTCCCTATTGCTTGAGGAATGGACAGGTCTGCTCCAGGTGCCTCCTTTCCCTCACACAGGGCTATTCTCACCAGAGGGGTGACGCGGCCAGCATGCCATGCCTAGAGTTCAAAGATTCCAACAATGACTTATCTTTCTGTTTAGAATGCTTATATGCAGAGGTAAACAATAACACACAAAAAAGATGAACTTGTGTTGATGGGACCAAAAATGTATTCCTACCAGCTACAGACTTTGGAAGGGCCCTATACATGAACTCATAACAAGACATGATGTAGGAAGTGAGAGGACATTGTCACGTGTATTGTTTACTTGTGCAGGTACTCTGTCACGTGTGGATGTCCACGGTGCTCATAAGTGAGAGGACATTACCACGCGTATTGTTTACTTGTGCGGGTACTCTGTCATGTGTGGATGTCCATGGTGCTCATAACCTATTTTAGCTAAAGCAATACTGATAGATGGCCCCTGAGAGAAGCTAAAAGTTAAATAACTTATGATGCTCTCTCACCCCTGCTCAGGGTGGATAGAAGCCTTCTCCACTCTGACTGAAAGAGCTCAGAGAAAATAATTGTTTAAACTATAACTTTAGCTTTCTGAGCCCTACATCCTCAAGAACATCTTAAAGACAAATCTATTTATGCTTGAGAATTGATAAAGGATTCAAAAGTTTTCTTCAAACAAGAAAACAGGATATCTAAGTGAGATAGTTTAGGGTTAAGAGGACCTTCAAATGTAAACAGAGTCGCTGAAGGAAAAAAAAAATTCTTGGTTTTGTAATGGAGGATCTGATTTTTTTTTTGTTTTTTTCGTTGTGTTTCTTAAATCTCTTTTCCCCTAAAACCTCACCAGATGAGGTGAACAGGTGCCTTTGGTTTCTTCTCTTCCTCTCTTGGAAAAGAAAGGAATGTAAGAGATTGCTTCTTCCTGAGAACTTGATGCCCCCCAGACACCTGGTGTCAGGAGTGCACTGACTAATTAAGCCCCTCATTCCTTAAAAGACCCCAGTCTGGGCCTCTAGAGAAGCTTCCCATTTTCCAGGAACCCCATTCTTGCCTAGTTGAACAGGAGCTCTGTATTTCTTCCCTACGCATTCTCGTAAGCTCTGTAAGTCCTATCTACGTATAAGCACTATGCTAAAATCTTTCTAAACTTTACCCTCTGGTCTGTGGATTTCATTTATCAAAATCCCTAAGACAAGAACCTGGAAAGCCACTGACTCAATGGAAAGTGTGTGTGACGGTTAAGCACCCAGCACCCTGGCTCCTGAGGTACTGCCCAACCAAGAGCCAAGAGAAGTCTCTGATGCTCTCAAAGATCCCCGTATCATATCTGGCGTGTAAGCCACAAATATCAAAGGTGCACAGTGGCTGACATCCTCAGCAACCAGACACATGTGGAAGAAGTAGGATCATAATTGGGCAGGAGGCTGAGGGAGCAGGCTCATCTGCTGGGTCTTAGTGTCTGTCCCCTGGGAGCTCAGAGAATTTCATAGTGGCTAGAGATGCTTGCTGGTGACTGTCATCTGCCTGATATTTTCTGGTCTGCCTTTTTATTTATTTATTTATAAACATTCTATTTGTTTATGAGAGGGACAGAGACAGAGAGAGAGAGAGAGAGAGAGAGAGGGAGAGACAGAGAGAGAAGGAGGGAGAGAATATGGGTGTGCCAAGGGCCTCTAGCCACTGCAAACAAGCTCCAGATGCATGTGCTACCATGTGAATCTGGCTTGTGTGAGTTCTGGGGAGTTGAACTTGGGTCCATAGGGTTCGCAGGCAAGCTAAGCCATCTCTCCAATCCCCAAAGTGAAACTTTTTGTATGGGGTATGGGGCGCGGGGAGTTCAAGGCAGGGCTTTGCTCTAGCTCAGCCTGACTTGGAATTCACTATGTAGTCACAGAGTGGCCTTGAACTCAGCAATCCTCCTACCTTGGCCTCTTGAGTGCTGGAATTTAATGTGTGCACTACCATGCCCTGATTCTGGTCTGCCTTTTTGGATGAAACAGGATGCTTTACACTTATTGTACACTTTTGTTCTCTATGCTTCACGTGGCTTTCCTGATCCAGGTAGCCTAACCGATTTAAATGAGGAATTCAAACTGAGTGTTAGGTGCTTACATTCTAAAATATTACAGGCTCAACCCACAAGTGTATTGAGACCCTTCCCTGTCTCATGTAGTTATTAGAACTATTTGGCTTCCTTGACATATAAGGCTTAATATGTATTCCAGAGGTTTTTTTTTTTCCAATACTGCTTGAATGGCTGAGACACTTTTAGAGGTTAAATGTGTGAATGTGTGGCTAAGACATATTTTAAGAGCCATAAGCATGTCTCCAAATGAAGTATATGAGACACCTTTGGTGTAGGGGTTTGAATAATTTTGAAAGGGATCAGTCATGGGTCTGACACAGACAGACTAAAATCAACTAGACAAAACAGAGAAAGAGGCTATCTATATCATAGAGTGGTAATACAAAGTCACCACAGTTAGGGAGTGGTTAAATCTGTCCTATAGAGTCGACTCCCACCCATTGTTGCTAGATGTTCCAATATGTTGTCTTTAGTTTTATAGGTGGGTAGTCATGTGTCCTTAGTTTAGGCTTCTCTGGATTGTGTCCTTGTCTACTGGGCTTAAATATTACCTAGAAAATGTCATTTGTGCAGGTCTTCTTTGCTCAAAGACACAGAAAATGCCATAGCACCTCAGCACTCTAGGATGCCGTAGGACTATGTTCACTGACTTCTGGTTGGGGCTAGGATCCTGAGGCATCCAGACACTTGCCTTTCTAACTAAACAAAAGTGCCACGCTGGGCTATTGAAACTTTAAATCAGGGTCAATGTGTTAAGATTTTTACTCAGCCTCTCTTGCTTTTTCTAGCTAAAAATCATATAGTAAATTATATTAATAAAATTTTATATGCTATTTAAAAGACTGGCTGGATTCTGTGAAGGATGATCATCACTCTCCTAGCTCAGACTCCAAGCAGATTTAACTGAAACAGTAGTTCTTTTTAGAAGTTCTTACGGCTGGAAACAATGCTAAACATCAACTGTGCTTTTTAAGTTGTCTTTAAAGGCTTAATTAAAAGGTTAAAACTTTAGATGGGCTTAAATTCTTATTATGACTGCATATTTAACACATCGCTTGCTTTAGGTTAGTTGATAGAACACAGGACTGTAAAGAGTTTTAGCTATCGTGACAACTGTCAGACGCTTAGGGTATAATCTAAGTGATTTCTGTTCAATGGAGTTATAAAAAAAAGGTGAAGAAAGCGAGTTGGTGTAAAAGATTGTGAAAGGGGTTTTCTGCCTAATGATAAAAGTCATTGTTATTTGTCCCATCTCAAGCTTGGGCTCTCCAACGGCATCTTTCTGTGTGCCCCACAAAGGAGGCTTCACAAGAGAGTGATGAGACACTTCTCAACCTCACGGCAGAGGAGTCTCCCTTCTTCTTACTTCACCTGGGGCATCATGTCCCTTCCCATCTCCCTCTAAGAACAGACCCACAGGTCACATAGATTACTGGGAATCAATTGCCTTTATGTGAGGTAGCTATCTTTGGAGATTACTATTTGAGTTCCATTGGAGACCCTCTCCCTCCTACAGGATATTAGGGATCACCTTGGTTTTATGTATCCCAGACAACAAAACCTAGGTTTAAGACATAACCATGCCAGAAGAGAAGGGCCCTGCCCCTTTAACACGTGACAATTGCTGACCAGGTTAGGACAGGACTAGTGTACTTTAAAGAATGGAGCTATCAGAGGTATATTTTTAGGTTAGATGAGAATTACAGCCTCTAATATTCCTTCTGGTTCCTCACTGGACTGCCTCTTAAAAACTGGGACAAGATAGACCTTCACAGTCTCAAAATAAAGGCATTAATATTCTTTGCCACTCATGACTGGCCTGAATACCCTCTGGGAGATAAGGAAACCTGGCCCTCTTGAAGGGACTCTTAATTAAATACCACCTTTCAGTTAGACTTGCTTTGTAGGAGGAAAGGGAAATTGGCTGAGGTCTCTTTACGTCAGACTCTTTTTCTATTTCCAAGGCCATTCATAGCTAGCCCAATGCTGTAGGTGGGACCCTCAGACTTCTCAACTTTCTGATAGACAGAAAGTTTCAAAGTCCAGGACAAAGCTATGCCAATACAATGTAAAATATTTGACACTGGGTTGGAGAGATGGCTAAATGGTTAAAGACACTTGCTTAAAAATCGTGCTGGCCTCAGTCCAATTCTCCAGTCACCCACATAAAGCCAGGCAGGCATTCATTTGCAGCAGCAAGAGCCCATGATGCATGTGTGTTCGCATGCATGCACATATACACACAAATAAATAAAAAATTTAAAAATTTGGACTGATTTTGTCAGGGAAGACTGGGCCGTTTAGTAGAGAGATGACAAGGCCCATTGTCTGCTGATCACTCCCTGGGGCCCTGCAGAATCTTGGAATTCTTGGAAATCACAGGATTCTGATGTTTGTGGCTCTCTGAATATGGACAGATTTAATGCTGCGTGTATATTTCTGATGATTCTGAAAAGGTTACATTTGCCTTGCACGGTCTACGAAACCAGACTCAGACCGTGTAAGACACCATTGTGCCATTTGGTGAACAGCTCCAGAGATGGATTTCTGGCTCTTCATGGCGAGAGAGAACTGTGCTCACAATTTCTGGAAATCAGTAATTCTGTTAATTTTTGAATCTGTAGGCTCAACTGCTGTTTTAACTTTATCACTTCTCACTTACAGTCAGTTCATATTCAGATAGATCTGTGACACTTTAACTCCATCTACCTGGGTCCTCTGATTGTCCTCCAAGGCCCGAAAGTCTCTAAGAATGAGAACCTTAAAGAGTCCCAATTTTCTCAGCATCCATTTCCCCATGACTCATTTTATTCTCTGTCCCCAACGTTTTTATTTAGGACTGTCTTTCCACACTAGTTTAATGCACTTTGGGGATCCCTCAGGTAGACCCACTAGAGAGGGACCCCAGCGCCTGTGTCCTGATCTTTGTTGATAGGGGGACACCCGATGAAGTATGAAGTATTTGGTGCTTTAGAAATGATTTTTTTCTTTATTTTTATTATATTTTTGTTTATTTATTTGAGAGCGACAGATAAAGGGGGAGTGAGAGAGAGAGAGAGAGAGAGAATGAGAATGGGCGCGCCAGGGCTTCCAGCCACTGCAAACAAATTCCAGATGCATGCGCCCCCTTGTGCATCTGGCTAACGTGGGTTCTGGGGAATTGAGCCTCGAACCGGGGTCCTTAGGCTTCACAGGCAAGCGCTTAACCACTAAGCCATGTCTGCAGCCCTATTTGGTGCTTTAAAAAGACTTCCTAGTGTACCTCTCCAGACAAAGACCCAACACAGAGGTCCCGAGGGCAGGAGAAGCTCAGCGTGCTATGCCGTGGGGGAAACCCTCAGCACAGTTCCGCTTTCTGCAGAAGGGGAGGCTAGCTGGGGTGTGAGTGAGCCGAGCGCAGTGGAGCTGTGGTGTGCTGACGTCACACGGGAGGTGCAGTGGAGACTCTCAATACGAAAAGGACACTTAAGGTCACTGCACCGCAGCACGGGACTCAGCGCTGCCTGAACCCAACACGGAGTAAGCTCCTTCTCTAGGGATGTCAGAACCCACGAGGGAAGCAAGTTTCTGTCTGCCAGCTGCTGGCAATGCCCTCCAGCGGAGGAGAAGGGCGTGTGGCCTCCCCTCCTCTAGCTGCAGGGTGCCACCACTCTCTCTGAACAGGACTTTCTTCTCCTTCCTACAAGGACTAGATGAGGGCCGGTACATTTCCAAACAACTGTGCACTGAGGGCTTCTATTTGTTTTTGTTTTTGTTTTTAAGCAAGGCCTCACTCAGTGGCTGGCCATGGGACTATTTCTAGAGCAGTCCAAGGGCCCAGCGGTCAAGGGTTCCAGCTCGGACATCCGGACCACACGGAAGCCCTGCCTCTCACTTACCAGCTGGGAGACTGTGGAGTAGTCACTCCATTCTGGTGGCCCAGCTCCTTCACACATCAAACGTGAATAAATACTAGCCACGCCTGCTGGCAGGAGACGGGCACACAGGGGAGCATGCAGCACAAACCATGGCACACCGCGGGGCAGGGCAAGCTCTTGCTCTCGAAAACAAGGTCACCACCACGAGGAAGTGACACAGGAAGAGGAAGGCATTTGACCGTAAGTCTGAGGGGAGCTGACCCAAAGCATCTTCCAGGGAAACGCCACTCAGAAAAAAGAGCAGGAAGTCCCATTCTATTGGCTCCTAGCAGCTCTAAGTGAGGAAGGAAGATAACTCACTGCCTGGAGGCATATTCCATTGTCCTCATCAACGCTTAGGTAATTACCCATCGCCCAGTGAAGCCCATGGCTGTGATTTTGAAGGGGTCTCCACAGGGCATTTTACTCCAGTAAAAATTCACTTGATACAACCGTACATACACATCACAAAAGGACTTAACATGCAAAGGACATCATCTCAAGATGGAGCACAGTCGGACTGGGGGGGTGTGCAGGCGGTGGGAGGGGTGAGTGGTGAATCTCAAAGGTTGGGATTGCATTGGAGGCAATGCTGGGCTGAGCAATCTCAATGGGTTCTGGGCTAAGGGGCATTCCATTATGAGTGGAGGGGATATAATGGAATGACATGGATGGTTTCTTATAATCAGAAAAGCACACTGACCTTCACACTACACAGGTGCAGCAGCATAATGACCCACCGCGTGTATGCGCATCAATTCCTGGGGAAGAGGCCAATGAGGTTAACTCAGCTTGTATCCCAAGCAAAGGAAATAAATGACATTACCCACACAGAGACCATGTCCTCCCCTCCCCCACCAAGGCCCTTGGCGTAGGCAAGAGACATCTGAAAGAATGCAAAAAAAAAAAAAAAAAGTCACCCAATGATCATACTCATTTTGATAACACAGATAGAATATGGCAAGTAACATTATGCTATGTCATACAGCATTTGATTTTGACTCTGACAGGCCTAGAATTTTCCCCCTTTTAATAAACAAGGATTTGATCTCCAGGAGTTCTGAGAGAGAGAGGGGACGTGTTTTCCTCTCAGTCCATTGACAAAACTCCAAAAAAAATAAACATAAAAAATCCCCCAGTATGTACCAGTCATAAGACCTCCTCACCACAAATGACCTGCATCTATAATTAAAAGCTACAAACATAACTGCCTTTATCAGGCATGTACCCAGATATGAAAGATTAGGAAAGGATCATGGCCCCTTCCCCGAAAGGTCTCACGGAGCCCCCAGGGCCTCCATGTCCAGCAACTTGGCCTCGCCACCACTCCACCAGCGCACGAGCGACCAGGCCAAAACTGAACACAGAAGACGTGAACAGAGAGTGCAAAGATTTAGAAACGACGGGTGGGGACTGGAGAGATGGCTGAGTGGTTAACGTGCTTGCCCACAAAGCCAAAGGAGCCTGGTTTGATTCCCCAGGACCCACGTAAGCCAGATGCACAAGGGGGGGGGGCGCATGCATCTGGAGTTCCTTTGCAGCAGCTGGTGGCCCTGAAGTGCCCATTCTCTCTCTATCTGTACCCCCTCTCTGCTTCTTTCTCTCTCTTGAATAAATAAATTAAAATTAAGAAAATATAAGAAATGATGAGTGACAGTGTTGTTTGGCTTTGCTAGAAAGATGTAAAAAAAAAAAAAAGTCCACTCATCTCAAATTTTAAAAAGGAACCAACATTGCACCCACATATTACATAACAAAAAACATCATAGAAAGGGGTGTTGAAAGAGTATAGGAGCCAGAGGAAGGGTTGGAGCAGAGCAGAGCTGCTTTCTCAGGAGTGTCCTGACACGGCCATCATGAAACCCAGCCGTCGTTCTGAACGGTGTTTCTGTGGAAAACCCGTGCGGTCCTGGCAGTGAGACGGGCAGAGCAATATAGCGGATAGCTAGACCTGAGGTAGCGAGGCTCTTAGCACCCCTCCTGGAAGGAGGGGAGGGGAGGGGAGAGGTAACAGGACCCTCCTCAGAGATCCTGGTCACTCATTCTCTCTTGCCTCAGCTTCACACAATCCCATCTTGGCCGACGTGCTCTAGGGCACTGCTGTCCACAGGCCGCACAAGGTGGACTTGGAGTGGAACTTTTCGGTGGCGCAGCTGCCCATCAACTCATTGATTTGTCAAACTGGACTTAACAGAAGTTTTCTTTGGTCAACAGCCCCTTCAAGTCACATAACAGATGGGAGATGCCAAACTCCATGATCCCAATCCCACAGGCACAGCCCCTTTCGTCCACGGAAAGACCCCAGCCCAGCATTCATCATCGGAAGAGCATTTTGCGGTGATCTGACCCACCAGGTGTGTGAAAGCAGGACTGGCCTGCGCGCGCATCCACATGTGCTGAGCCCAAGTGCACCACGCTAGACCCCCGAGGGAGGCAAACTGAGCTCGGCTGCCTGAGTTTTAAATGGGCTAGATATATATATATATATTTTTCTTTTCAGGGATGAGAAAACTACATTTGCTAGGCTAATAAAACGGTTTCTGTTGCAAGACACCAGTGACTTTCTGCGAGCTTTTCACTAGGTCTCGTTTGTGTCACGGGTGTGACAAAAGGTGTGGATAGCATGCTGGAAAGAATGACAAGTCTGCCTGGCACGGTGGCACATGCCTTTAATCCTAGCAGTTGGGAGGCAGGAGGATTGCTGTGAGTTCTAGGCCAGCTTGGACTACAGAATGAATTACAGGTCAGCCTGAGCTAGAGTGAGACCCTACCTCAAGAAAACTGAAAAGAAAAAGAAAACAAGGGACTGGCTTCATGTTGGAAACTTGCTTGAGATACTAACAGCATTACCTGGGCTCTTACTGATCTTCTTTGTGCCAATCAATCTACTTTCTTCCAGCAGTTTCTTAATACTGTCATATTCTCATAAGTACAATTAACTAGCAAACAACCTTGTGAATTGTTGTCAGTGGGTTTATTTTTTCAGATGTTCCTTCATGTTCCAGTCTCTGGTGACAACCTCTCTTGTCAATAATCTAGATTTTCAAGATCCTTCACTTCTAGTGATGACCCCAACTAAAAAAAAAAAAAAAAGTGGCCTTGACAAAGAGAGCAGGCTTGATTTGAAAAGATTGAACACGGTAGCAAAGCTGGTGGGATATTCCTTCTTAAAATATTTATTTATTTATTTATTATTTTATTTGATTTTTTTTTTCTTTCGAGTAAGTGTTTCACTCTAGCGCAGGCTGACCTGGAATTCACTGTGCAATCTCAAGGTGGCCTCGAACTCATAGCAATCCTCCTACCTCTGCCTCCCGAGTGCTGGGATTATTTTCATGTATTCATATATTTCTGCAGTTATTTAGCATGTCCACAACTGAACAACAGTATACATTGGGAAACTAGTACTGGTATAACTTTAAACCACAAAGTTCCCTAAACGTTCCATGTAACAATTCTCTCCCAACACGATGGACCCTTCCCACTCTCGCAACCACTGGTTCTTAAGTGATCAGTTTGTTCCTAGAGGAAGAGTTCTGCCCCCATGCGCGGCTGTGCAGTATCAACGTCACCGCCTGAGAGGTGGCTCCCCTCTCCCTAGCGCATCCTTCCTCCGACTCTGATTCTGTTCCGCAGAGACAAAGGCAGAACGACGAGTGGAACTGAACCGGGCTGACGATGACGAGGCTACCTGGCTGCTCGAAGGCCCTTCTCTGAGGCCAGCGTTCACCACTCCCATCCCTCTCAAGCCTGTGATTTCTTGTCATCCAGCCCTGGGGTGTTTGCTTTTTATTCGCTAACTCCCAAAGTACATCTGCGATGAGGAAACACTCATAATAGAACCCTGTACTTGAATAATTCCACAACACAGCTGTCTTCTAAGAATAGTAGCTAATCCTGGGGTGTTGTCATTAAAAACAGATTTCAGTGACAGCCTATCAAAACATTTTCCTTGTATAAAAATCAATGCGATAAGGCAAAATTATGAATAATACAATGCAGATGGGTTTAACTCTGTCCCCAGGAACTAGGGGCTTACTTCTACTTGTTACAGTGTCTTATCAAAGTTTCCCATCATGGGCATTATAACAAATTGCTCTTATTCAGTAATTTCTTTTTCAATTCTCTAAGTGGCAAAAGGAAAACTGGCAAACTCCATTTCTGCCTTTCTCTCCTTCCTTTTCTTCTCTCCCTCTTTCTTCTTCTTTATTCCTTCCTTCCTTGTTTTTTTTTCTTTCCTTCCTTTTTTCCCTTTCACTCTATTTCTTTTTTAATTTTTTTGAAACATAGTCTTTGTAGCACAGGTGGCCTTGAACTCACTATGTGGCTGAGACAGATCTTGAACTGATGATCCTGTCTATACCTCCTGTATGCTGGAATTACAGGCATGTGTAACACCACCCCTCATTTTATAGGGTGCTGGGGAATCAGATCCTTGTGGGGTGCTCGGAATCGAATCCAGGGCTTTCTGAATGCTACCACTCCACCAGTTACACGACACCCCCCCCTCCCCCCCCCGCTCTGCCTCTCCTTGCAAAGTCTCACCGTTAGTTATCTTTGAGGGACAGAGTTTTCTTATTGTTTTAGAGAGTCCCAGAGGTGTGACTTAGCAAGGCCATTGATTAAAAGTCCTCCACACCCCTGGTATCAGTTTAGATACTGGAAATGTAGTGGTGGAACGAATACTGAGCGTCCACGGGCCAGGCGCTGTTCCAAGTGTACTTCATATATTAACCCTTAAATCCTTCCAAAATCTTGCAAGCCAGCTGCTGTTACTGTCTCTGTCTTATAGATAGGGAAACTGAGGCACAGGAGAGGCTCTGTAGCTTGCTCAATATTTCACAAATAAGTACTAGCAGGAGCAAAGCCCACAGCTGGGCAGTGAGTGCCACAGTCCAGCACAGCCTGCCACACACAGGTTGGTGCAGTTGCCGCCCTAAAACACCAACATCCCAGTGGGGGGCCACTGAAAGAACTGAGTAACTTCACAAGGGAATGCTAGAGCACTGGATGGAAGAACAGAGGGGCATGTCAGCGCTTCCCTCCCCTATTCCAGCCCACTCTTTCTCCGCTCTGCCTTTCTTTGTATATCACACTTACTGTCTAATTGTCCTGAGATTCCCCATGCATAGGGACTGCCTTATTTATTATCAATTGTATCTCCACCTCCCCCCTACAAGGAGTTTTCTGAATACTATTTATTCAGTAATCACTTAATGTTTAATATTTAATAATTCAGGACTCTCAGGCATTTTATTGTTTTTATTGATATACCGACACATAAACCTCTAATGTTACATGTGAACATGCAGTGCAGAGTGAAGCATAACATAACACTCTGTTTGTACAGCATTCCACATCGAAAGAAACGGACTCTTGTAACACTTTCTTTCTCCGGAATCTGGGTGTCTGGGTTGCTGGGTGCCAGGAGGTCCTGAGGAGGTGTAAAGGAGAGGACGTGATGGTAACAACCGTGGCAGCGCTGCCAACAGCCCCCGGAATGGGCCACAGGGGGCCCAGCAGTCTCCTACGCGGAGGACATTGCTGGACATGCCAACCCAAGGAGTCCCCGCTCAAGATGCCAGGAGAACCTAGTGCCAAGGCTCACTGAGCATTACAAACCACGGGTATTGTTAGTGTGGTTAAATTAAACTAACAAATGGACATGGAAAGGTTTTATTCATTATACTGTCCCATCCAGTAGTGTAATTTTCTCTCCTAACTGTGAAATCCCTAGTTTTTTTTAAGTTAATATTCAAAGCCTTTTCATGTAGGACACACAAAGTGCAGCTCGTAGCACATATTTTCCTTTTCTTTCTTTTCTTTTCTTTTCTTTTCTTTTCTTTTCTTTCTTTCTTTCTTTTTTCTTTTTTCTTTTTGGTTTTTTGGGGTACAGTCTCACTCTAGCTCAGGCTGACCTGGAATTCACTATGTAGTCTCAGGGTGGCCTCAAACTCTCAGCGATCCTCATTCCTACCTCTGCCTCCCGAGTGCTGGGATTAAAGGCATGCGCCACCACGCCCAGCTTCCTTTTCTTTTTTAAGTATTCAAACTGTTGTCTGAAATTATCCTGGACTTAGCCCAAAGGATGCCATTCTTCCTGTAGACAGTTCCCTGTGCCCTTCTTTCAGAACCTTTTTGCCAGCCTGACACTCGGAAGCAGGCATTATCTCTAAACACACTCCCTGGTCTGGGGCTCAGGCCGAGGCAACGGTATCCCAGCTGCGTCTTCTCTGAGGGAAGCCGCCGCTCTTCCTCTGTAGCCACGTCTTTGAGCCAGGGAGGACACTGATGACTGCCTCCCACATAAGCAGACAGGGTGTCCCACCTCTTCCTGCCAGTCCCCGGGGGCAGAGCTCTGGACTCCTCACCTCCGGATCTGCCACGTCCAGGTGAGGATTCCACAGTCCACGCCAGCCCAGGGTCTGTAGCACAGGTGTGCTGTGGCCAGGCTTCAGAGGAACTGCAGACGGTCCCTGAATAAGATGGTTCAACTTAGGACTATCAACCATGGTGCAAAAGCAATAAACATTCATCGAAAAGCACAGTTCCAGAGTTGGCTTTGATCGTTCCCCTGGCTTGTGACAGGCCACCCCCAGCGACGCCGAGCAGCAAAACACAGCCGAGGCGGCCGCGAGATAAGCCACGCCCAGCACGCTGTGCTGCCAAGCCGCGATGTCCAGTAGCCCAGTAAATGCCTGTTCTGCTTAGCACACTTTCCAGCTAGTTAGCATGGATTCCTGAGAATATACTTCCAGGGTAAGTGGAAAGAATCGAGAGCAGCTAAGACTGGAGTCTAGGCGGTGAGTAAGGCAGGTATCGGTACACTTTATTGGCTCTGAGCTCATTTGCGTCCTGCATGAGGAGACCCAGACATTCATAAAGGCCTTTAAAAATTACGTGTGCACAAGTGCAGTGGTGGCACACAGCCATGGTGGGGAACCAACTGCTCTCAATTTGGCTAAC
This sequence comes from Dipus sagitta, assembly GCA_036346955.1. Taxonomy (NCBI): domain Eukaryota; kingdom Metazoa; phylum Chordata; class Mammalia; order Rodentia; family Dipodidae; genus Dipus; species Dipus sagitta. The sequence continues at coordinate 41,505,996 of CM070784.1, forward strand.
TGATCCCCTCACGGGTATGAGACCCATAGCTGGAGCTGGGAAACAAGTCAGAACCAGATCCAAACATAAGCCCACTCTCCAATATCAAGCTACCATCAAATGTGGGCTACAAGAGGGCCTACACCTATTAAATTCTCTATACAAAAAAAAAGGGTTATCTCATTTGTCCTGATGCTAACTTACTCTCCGTTGGAGAATCTGCTTCTCTTTTTCAGATAGAAGTAGATCCTAAAGAGAGAGCCACCCCATCATACCTCAAAAGGGCCCCGGCTGAAACTAAGAAAAATTGGAGAAACAAGCAATGGGGGCTGTTTTCCTGATGAACCGGATACCAGCACAAGGGGGAAGGAGATCAGCACAGAGAAAAATCAACTCCTACCAAATCAGAGAGCCAGAGCCTCAGAGGCCCCCAACACCTCATCACTGAAGCAGACCAGAAATGAACCCAACATGGCTCAGGGAAATTTTGCGGAAGAGGGGGCGGAAAGAATGTCAGAGCCACATCATGATATGCAGAGACATTTAGCTTACCCATAACTGTGGGCTAACTCCACAAGGCATGACCCGTATACCTCAACAAGGAGGGGCCAAGGGGAGGGGGTAGGTCATGGATGAGCCTAATAATGGTACCAAACTGACTGTAAAAAAATAAAATAAAATAAAAAATAAAAATAAATAAATAAAATTATGTGTGCATATATTTCCTTCTAGGGCCTATGTGGACGGGGATTTTCACGAATTACCTTATTCAACCATCCACCATGTACCAGGCACTGCAGACAAAGCAGTGTCCGAGTGAGCGGCCCAGACGGCCGGCCCTAGAGGAAGAATTCCTGTGCTACCATGCCGAGCTCCAGAGACCAGAAAATTTTAGGAAGAAACAAATGAAAATCAAAATGTTAAGATGTGAAGAAGATGAAAATTTTCTTTGGTCTCCAGGAAAACTGTCATAGACAAGGAGACATTGAATAAAGACAGGGAAAAAAAAAGAAAAAAAGTTATTTATGTGTGTGCAAGGAATGAGAATTCCCAGCATTGTGAAATGCAAGTACAGAGGTTCTGAGGCGGGAAGGCACCTGGGTCTCTTTAGAAAGAGAGAAGAGGCCAGTGCGTCAGATCAAAGAAATTTGGAAGAGAGAGACCAGTAAGAATTAAAGTTGGAGCTAAGCCGGGCGTGGTGGTGCACGCCTTTAATCCTAGCACTCGGGACGCAAGAGGTACGAGGATTGCCATGAGTTTCGAGGCTACTCTGAGACTCTGTAGTGAATTCCAGGTCAGCCTGGGCTACAGTGAGACTCTACCAAAAAAAAAAAAAAAAAAAAAAGTTGGAGCTGAAACCAGAGTCCAGATCGGGCTAGGCTTCCAGTTCATAGAGGGATGCTGGTGATCTAGGTAACGCAGTAAGAAGTCATGGAGAACGCTGGGTGAGAAGTGCCATGACCTAGTTGGCACTGAACAGCTAGAGTCTGATTTCTGTTTTAAGAATATACTGAAAGGAAGGCAAGGGAGAAAGTTGAGAGACATTGTAAGAAGTCAAGCCGAACAGAAACCTGAATTCAAGTTTTATTCTACTGTTTTCTTTTTTTTTTTTTGTTATTTTTATTAATTTATTTGAGAGCAACAGACAGAGAGAAAGAGGCAGATAGAGAGAGGGAGAGAGAATGGGCACGCCAGGGCCTCCAGCCACTGCAAACGAACTCCAGACGCGTGCGCCCCCTTGTGCATCTGGCTAACGTGGGTCCTGGGGAGTCGAGCCTCGAACCGGGGTCCTTAGGCTTCACAGGCAAGTGCTTAACCGCTAAGCCATCTCTCCAGCCCTATTCTACTGTTTTCTGTCACTGGCATTTTTTTTTTGACTATATAAAAACCATGCATTATAAATTCTTCTAGCAATATATTTCTTGAAGCCTTGTCAACAAATACGCTATTTTGACAAAATCTAAGAATAAATTCTCTGTCCCACAGTTATACCACAATTATATAAAGATGAGTCTTTCAAATGCAGTTCTAAATGGGATTGTTGCATGATTTTTAATTGTATACCTCATGGTTGGCTAATGGAATCAGTGAAATAAGAATTAACCAATTCACTTACATGGCATTGCCTAATATACAAAGCAATTTTACACATTAATTATAATTGAATCTGCAGGAGTCATATTAGCTGAAGTGAATTACTTAGGAGTGTTTCCAGAGAGTGATCGAGCAAAGTGAGTCTAGTTTCAAATCTTTATGTGTCATGGCAGCATTAGGTGGACTTAGCTTCTTTTCTTTGAAGACAGGCAGTTTTGGGGATTATTCACCCAGGACTCCTCCTGTTCTACAAGAGCTCTGCATTCTTTCCTTCTCTATAATACTCTACAATAAAATCTTTCTGAGATTCAGAAAATAGGCAGTATTTGTTAATTTCTAAAAACCATTAGCTAAACCTGAGTCAGAGAAAAGACAGCTTCTCAATCTGGCCCCATTGCCGCTGAAGCCTCCGGAGCAGGAAGGGATTCCAGCCGAGGGCTTCCCAGAACAAGACGGGCCTTCTCTGACGTCCCTGCAAAGGAGAGCTTGAACGTGACGTGCGGCTGTCTGCAGCCAGGGTCACTCACTTTAGTGTAATGGAATAGAGGGCAAATCATCTAAACTGTTAAATTCACCTGTGACTTGTACTTGGAATTGGAACACATTTTGATCTGACCTATGGAGGTGGGTGTGTCATTGTGGGAATCCCTATAAAATATGACTTAGGAGGAAAATCGAGACTTCCCAGCAGCCCTAAGCCTGCAAGGATTCTTCGCCCTCACTTATACTTTGACCCAAAGAGCAGCATCCTGCAACCATGTAAAGCCAAGAAAACTGCCTCCTAATGATGATCACACTTTGCTTGAAGGGCAAACGGGTCCATCTAAGTGAGGTGACATCTTATATAAATAAAAGACTTAGTTGAACAGAAAACTTGAGCGGGCTATGTAACTTAATGGTATAGTGCTTGCCTCAGATGTATGAGACCCTTAGTTCAATTCCCAGCACCCCACACACACAAAAAGGAGGAAGAAACATTACCAATCGCACAAACAAGATTTGTCACCACTAACCAAGTACTAACCACCACAAAAGAAATGACACCTTAAACAGGAGGACTGATACACTGTTGTGACAGCACTGCCTTTGATAAGCACAAATTAAACTTTTTATATTTATTTATTTGTTTTCGAGGTAGGGTTTCATTCTAGCTCAGGCTGACCTGGAATTCACTATGTAGTCCCAGGGGGCCTCGAACTCATGGTGATCCTCCTACCTCTGCCTCCCAAGTGCTGGGATTAAAGGTGTGCGCCACCACGCCCGGCTAAAATTTATTTTTATTAGGTATGGTTTAATCAAAATATATTTCCTATATTTCTACTTGTTAACTATATGCTTTGGTAAAATAAGGCTTCACAGAGGATTAATCACTACTTACATTTGGCACCTGAATAAAAAGAATATCACAATCCTGTATATGATAATCTCATTTCTACAGAAAACAATGTATATATGTACACTGTAAAACAACTAAGCTACATTTTGAAAAGCAAAACAAAGGCTATTTCTAATTCAGATGGAGAAGAAAAAGATTGCATAGCAAAGAATATAAGGCTTTTCTCCCTTGTGAAATTAGTCTTAGAGTTAACCACTTGAAAAATCTTCAAATGTATGACTATGTAAAATACTTTACTTGTTATATTTAACACACACACACACACACATACATATATATACATGTATCCACTTTTTCATGTAGAACACATGAATATAATTTCTATAATCAATGTTTAAAACTTGAGTTTAAAAAAAAAGAAATCAAGTTTTGACACAAAAAAAAAGAAGTAGTGGGGCTGGAGAGATGGCTTAGTGCTTTAAGGTGCTTGCCTGCGAAGCCCAAGGACCTATGTTCTACTCTCCAGGTCCCATGTAAACCAGATGTACAAGGTGACACAAATGTACAAGGCTGCACATGTACACAAGATGGCTTATGTCTCTGGAGTTGCTCAAGGCCCTGATGCACCAATTCTCTCTCTCTCTCTCTCTCTCTCTCTCTCTCTCTCGTGCTCTCTTTCTCATAAAAAATATTAAAAATAAAAGCCAGGCATGGTGGCATGCACCTTTAATCCCAGCACTCGGGAGGCAGAGGTAGGAGGAGCGCTGTGAGGTTGAGGACCATCCTGAGAAGATATAGTGAACTCCAGCTCAGCCTGGGCTAGAGTGACACCCTACCTCAAAAAACAAAACAAACAAACAAAAAAGCAGTAGAGAAATGTCATTTTAGCCTCAGCACCAGGCAAAAATCTTTGGTCAAATTTTTCTATAGTCAATTCCTTTTCAGTCTTTCATGGAATTAGATATTTTACTTAATTGGAAAGTAGAAGTATTCACAATAATTAATGCAAATTATTCATGCACATAAATGAGTTCTTGATCTCTGTGGATATAAAGCAGTAATTTAATACATTATCAAAAAGTGGGATACAAAAATACTGGGAATATCAGTCTGAAATTTAAACAATTATGTTTGCTAAACTAAATATCTCATGTCTATAACTCCTGATGCTCTCCAAACTATGTGACTACAGTTTCTAAGCATGTCATAAATAGTATTTTTACAAATCAACTTTTATTAGCTGAAATTAATAAAATTATTTCCAACTAGTTGAAAGAAGGAATAGTCCAAAAGAGGTATATTTTGAGAGGATAATTTAGCACTAAGTTTTATTTACTTTTATTATTTTGTGTTCTTGCAATGTTGCCTTGGCTGGCTCTGAACTCCTGATCTTAAGCTACTGTCCTCCTGCCTCAGCCTCCCAAAGAGTAGGGACCACAGGCACGTAACCTCACACCTGACACTGCCATGACTGAAAGTCACAATAATGAACCGAATGTGGCCCTGATGAACCAGAAAACAACAGTCGATACATGAAGCTACATGATTAAGAGAACATCCGGCACACTGAAAAAGCTGACATGTGATGAAGTCTGAGCAGGCATCAGATGAAGAGGATGACTCATGCACAGAAGTAAATTACAGGTGAATTGCAAATTTTTTTTCAAAATCATACTATATCATAAGGAGCAGAAAAATTTAGCACTATCTGGGTGATCAGGAAAAATAAGTAGACTTGAAGGAATCTGAAAAAAAGAGTTTTAACTAAATAAAATGGGAACTACTTAATCAATAGCCAAATACACAAAACTGACAGACAAATAGCAGACTGAAGAACATTTACAACAAATATGCCAGAAGTTGCTTGGTATTCCAAGGCAGAGAGAGCTCATTTACTTAGGTGGTAAATTACTATCATGCCTTGAAGACATTACTACCCAGAGCTCAAAGGTGGAGGAGACTTACAACATGCCATCAAAGGCTCAGAGAGCATTGAAGTGGAGGAGGAAAGAACGTAGGAGCCACGGAGTGGGAAGGTATATTCTGAGGCAATGTCTCTCCCACAGAGGCTAATTGGTATATCCATGACCCCACAGTGATTAGCAGCAACCCACTGAGGAGGGCCCTCAGCGAACTGGGGCTGTGGTAGAGGGGACATAGGAGTACAACCTGATGACAGAGAACCTGAAAAATTTGCAAATGGTTCCTATCCTAAAGTTCTCAATAAAAAAAGCACAGAAGATCAAACAGTTCACAAAGACTAGTATTTCAGCATGATGAAATATACAGCATTTGAACCTTGAAATCAACAAATACCTTCAACAGCACTGAAGTCCTCACACCTACAACAGCACTGAAGTCCTCACACCTTCAACAGCACTGAAGTCCTCACACCTTCAACAGCACTGAAGTCCTCACACCTTCAACAACAATGAAGTCCTCACACCTTCAACAGCACTGAAGTCCTCACACCTTCAACAGCAATGAAGTCCTCACACCTTCAACAGCAATGAAGTCCTCACACCTTCAACAGCAATGAAGTCGTCACACCTTCAACAGCAATGAAGTCCTCACACCCTCAATAGCAATGAAGTCCTCACACCTTCAACAGCACTGGAAGTCCTCACACCTTCAACAACAATGAAGTCCTCACACCTTCAACAGCACTGAAGTCCTCACACCTTCAACAGCACTGGAAGTCCTCACACCCTTCAACAGCAATGAAGTCCTCACACCTTCAACAGCACTGAAGTCCTCACACCTTCAACAGCAATGAAGTCCTCACACCTTCAACAGCAATGAAGTCCTCACAGCCTTCAATAAGCACTGGGAGCCCTCACCCCTATCAAGCCCCTTTGCCTGGACCATTCTTTGATCCTCACTCTAACACCACTGTATAAGGGTTGAGTCACTCCTGCTCTGCTTTCAAAGTGTATAGAAAACAAAAGAAGTTTCAGAATGTTTAATTGCTATGAACAAGATTACAAAAAACCATGTTAGTACATGCAGCCTTTGAATTTTTATTCAAAGCTAAATTATAGTCTCAATATTTCCTAAGTTCATATAAAACATGAGGTTATCATTTGATTTACTAAGTAAAACAATGTTTCCTGGATTTTGACTTTTTATGTATGTATATAAAAACTTTAGAGGGCTGGAGAGATGGCTCAGCAGTTAAGCGCTTGCCTGTGAAGCCTAAGGACCCCAGTTCGAGGCTCGATCCCCCATGACCCATGTTAGCCAGATGCACAAGGGGATGCACGTGTCTGGAGTTCATTTGCAGTGGCTGGAGGCCCTGGCGTGCCCATTCTCTCTCTCTCCATCTGCCTCTTTCTGTCTCTGTCTGTCATTCTCAAATAAATAAATAAAAATAACAAAAAACTTGAGAAAATGCAAACCAAACATCTATTCAATAAATGTTTATTGCACCCTATGCATCCTCTATGCGGATCTCATAGAACGTTCACAGCATTTTTGGTAACCTACGCACAGAGGTTATGCTGAGCGGGGTTCTCAGGACAGCACAGTTGCTGCACAGGAAGAACACAGCCTCCTGCACCTGCTCGCTGCTCTATGGATCAAGTTCCTGCTAAGAAGGAGCAACTCAGTCTGTGTCTCAATGTCCCTTATGTTGAATGATACAGCAATTTGATAGTATTTTTTTAAGTTGAAAGTACAAGGCAAGCTATCAGTTTACAAGTACAAAATTCAGTTTATTTATTATTTATTTTTTCTTATTTGAGTAAGAGAGGCAGAGAGAGAATAGGGGCACCTCCAGTCGCTGCAAACGAATTCCAGATGCCTGCTCCACCTTGTGCATCTGGCTTATGTGGGTCCTGGGGACTCAAACCTGGGCCCCTTGGCTTTGTAGGCAAGTGCCTTATCCATTAAGCCATCTCCCCAGCCCAAAATTAAGTTTTTAAAACCCCAAAACTCTCTTCAGGTTTTTTGTTTGTTTGTTTTGTTTTTTCTTTGTTTGAGGCATGGTCTTACTCTAGCTTGGGCAGCTGACCTGGAACTCACTTTGTATCCCACGTTGGCCTCAAACCCACAGTGATCCTCCTACCTCAGCCTCCTAAGTGCTGGGATTAATGGCATGAGATATCACACCTGGCTCAAAGTCACAGAGTTTGTGAGGTCATTTGTTCAAGTCACCAATCATTCGTTCAATTTTTTTTTTTTTTTTTTGAGACAGGCTCTCACTGTAACCCAAGCTGACCGGGAACACAGGAGACCCCCTTCCTATCTCTCCAGGGCAGTGTGAAACTCCTCACGATGCAGCGGTTTCTGCCCTGTCCCCTTTGTGCACCATGCGAGCCTCATTGTTTTTCCTTCCCGCTCAGAATGTCTGGAAATGGAACATCCTTCATTCTCCAGCCTCTATAGGAGCAGGTGCTGCAGGCTATGGTTGCACTAGATAACATTATTTTCAGGCCAAAGGTAACTGCCAGAGATGACACGGCATCCGAGTCAAGTCAATTAGTGTGGTCAGTGGTCATTCCAAACGATTTGAGTGAGGTGGCTGCTCTGTGAGTCACTCGTGTGAGGACGCGGAATGGAACGCAGCCAGCAAGAAAAGACAGAGCCCTCGGCCCTTCTAGTTTCCCAAGTGAATCTGTCTGTTGGATTTTACAGCGCAGCACTGTCCCTTCTCTACTCCTCTCGAGTCTTTTGATAACTTAAGACAGCTCTAGCAAATATGCTGCCTCACAACCAGAGAATCTGGACTAGGTAAGACTGGTCTTCCTTTCTAGGGTACGCTGGTTCATCAACAAATGTAAAGAAACCCCAGAATCTCTCAATTCAATATAGACATGACATCTATGTGCTGGCAACAACTATATAACATTTGTCCTAGTTAAAAGAACTTTAAACAGGGAGGCATATGCTTACTATTTCTCATCTGCATTCCCAGGGAGAAAGTTCATTAATTAAAGACACAAGTGTATTTTTATAGGTGAGACTCAATTATAATTTATATAGTAGGCTCAGGGTCAGAATTCAAATATAAATTGTCTATGAAACAAATATGGAGAGATTAGAAAGTGAGCTTCTAAGATTTCTTTTTTTATTATTTAACATGTGTGTGTGTGGGTATAACACAGCACATGTGTGTGGGGTCACAGCACAGCCTCGAGGTGTCTGCGCTGCACGTTCTTTGAGGCCGATCTCTTGCAGCTGCAAATGAACTGCTGGGCTGCAGAGCTATGCCGGACTAGCTGGTCCTCCGTGAGCTTAGGACTGTCCTGGTTCCGCCTCCCATAGTCACGTGGCGTTGGGATCACAGATGCTTGTGCCACTTCGCGTGTGGCTTTATGTGGGTACTGGGGAAGTCAACCCAGGCTAAAAGACTTTGCAAGAAAGCACCTTCATCACTTATCTATATCCCAGTCCAGCTGCTAAAATCCTTGTACAATATTTTAAATGACTTTTTATTATATTTGATATGTAACTGGTACTGACATTTGTCATTAAAATGTTTGTGTAAAGATGGCACATAAACAAGAAGAGAGGGTGTGATTTAGAGTGCCGAAGGACTGTTAAATCATGCCATAAAAGATTTTGCTACAGACTGGAACTGAGTGTCCCCAAAGGTCCATATGTTAAGGACTTGGTTCCTGGGTTGCTATTCTTGGGAAGTAGAAAGACATGTATTTGTTACAATAATGTAAAGTTGGCTAACAAAGACTCTAATCCCACTTATGGCCAGAGTCTGAAGCTAGCTAGTTAGTGTCTTTGAGAGCCGGCCCAGGAAGCTGTCAGGCTGCCCTGTGCGCTAAGTGACAAGTGAGTTGACTGTACACCAGCGAAGTGTCTGTGTTGACATATTTTCTGGAGTGCAACACTGGGCAACATCTTGAGCTTCTGTGGCCCAGGAAGAGTAGAAAAAACCCAACAGTACTGGTGACTAAGGTAGAGGAAGAGTCACAGGGCAAAGACTGTAAGGCCTTCAAACTGGGCTTCACTTCCACAGAACATTCAGCGTTCACCAAATAACACAAACACAAAGAGCTTGTAACACAAGAGTCAGGCCCCGAGACTTCCTCTGCTGTCTTCCCCCTGGCCTTCAGGGCCAGCGTTTCTGCCAATGCAAAACCCAGCAAAATCTCTCCTTTGAGGAAACTACAGTGGTCTTGGCTGCCTCGGTCTGTGCTTGAGATTCCCGTACCTTGCCCACACGTGCTAGAAGACACGGTAACCACAAGGCCAGGTCCTGAGGGAAGCACAGAGAGCCTGATGGCAAACTCTTCCAGCACAGGACAGAAGAAGTCAATAAACAAGGATAATGAACAATTTTGAATAACAGAAAATGGGTTTAAGACTGGAGAGATGGCTCAATGGTTAAACACTTCTTGCACCAACTTGATGCCGGCCCCAGGGGTCCTGAGACCACCTGTGTTTGAATCTCTGGAACCCATGGAAACAGCTGGGCATGACCATACATGTCTGCACATCAGTCCTTTAGGAATCAGCGACCAGAAGAAAGAGAATTGCTGAGGTCTGGGAACTCCAACCTCACGGATCAGCCACAGACTCCACTGCAAGGAAAATAGGTGCGTGAGTGACCGAGGGAGATAGCCAGTGTTCACCCCTGGCCACTGTTGGCAAGCTCACTGGGTGCTGTAGATGATTCACCAGGTGCCACATCAGTGCATACTACACACACCACAACACACACACTATGCAAATGCAAAAAAAAGATAAATAAAATCAGTTTAGTAGAGATCTTTCAAAATACTGATGATCAAAGAATAAACTGTATTTTATAATATCCACAAACCATTTATGAAATTGTTTCCATGGAGATGATGAGGCCATGGCTTGCAAAGCCCACTGTCTTAGGTTTGATTCCCCAGGACACATGTGAAGTGGTTTGCAGGCCAGACTCATTTGCAGCAGCAAGAGTCCATGTCTCAAAGAAGGTGGTCACAGTCGACTTCTCTGACTCCTGCATGCACACTGTGGCAGGCTCATCCCCCCCCAACGAGTAATAAATAAGTAACTATTTTTAAATCTATTTTTTAAAATGGTAATAGAAGGGCATTAGAGAAAACCTTGATAAATTACTGAGTGCAAAATAAAATGTGGATGAAAGTTTCTAATCACAAAGCCACCAGGATAGATATTAAGAATCTCAAACCAGGCGTGGTGGTGCATGCCTTTAATCCCAGCACTGGGGAGGCAGAGGTAGGAGGATCGCCATGAGTTCGAGGCTACCTGAGACTCCATAGTGAATTCCAGGTCAGCCTGGGCTAGAGTGAGACCTTACCTCGACAAACCAAAAAAAAAAAAAAAAAAAAGAATCTCCATCTGAGGGCTGGTGGGAATTGGCTCAGCTTGCAGCTCAAGCTGACTTCAAATGCCCAGCACCCACATAGAAGCCACACTCTGGCAGGCTTCTGCCATCCCAGGACACTGGTAGTGAGCTGGGATGTGGAAACAGGAGAATCTCCCAGAACTGGAAGCTTTGCCACCAGCCAGCCTGGTGAGTGCAACAACGGAGAGAACAGGAGACCTTGCCACAAAACAAACAAACAAACAAGATAGTAAGAAAGGACCAATATGTGAAAGTTGTCCTCTGACCTCCACACACGTCATGAGACACGCATGCCCCTACTCACACATGTGCATATATACACTCACACCTTCACGCACATCACACACACATCAAAAATAAATGAATGAAAGTTAAAAATTAATAAAAAGCATATACACTTCAAGCTGAAAACATGGTTGACAATTTAAAACTATGACCACAAATAACTCTGTTGTTAAAAAGACATTTTTTAAGCACTCATTATTTTTGACAGAGAGACAGAGAAAAAGAGGGAGAGAGAGAAAGTGATAGACAGAAAAAGAGAGTAAACATAGGCACACCAGGGCCGCCTGCCACTATAAATGGACTCCAGACATATGCACCTCTTTATGCATCTGGCTTTATGTGGGTGCTTGGGAATCTAACCCAGGATGTCGGACTGTGCAAGCCAGTGCCTTTAACCACTGACCCCTAACGCCACCTCCCCCCTTTTGTTTTGGTAGGAATAATCCCTCTTCATGCTCTGTAATCCCAAGACACTCATTGGCTCACCAAACTGATCTTGGTATAACTGGATTTTGGTCTGTTATCTGTACCCTATTTGGGGTGAAGACATGTGTTCATGTCTCCCCAGATGAAAGTTTCCCACAACAAGAAGGCAAACACCTTTAGGGGGAAAAAAAAAGTAAGGCCAAACCATTCTGACATTTCTGGCCTCCAACAAATTGGAGGCAGCGAGGACCCCTTTAGGAAGAAAAAAAACATAAGGGAAAAACAGATTTCCCCTTAAACATGCAAGAACATTCCTCACTTTTAGCCACTTTTAGTTCATTTTCGGGACCCTGCTAACCCTAAACTTCCCTCAGATTATAGTCTGGAATAAACAGCCATTTTTATAAGAAGATAGTAGATAAATAATTGAAAAATATATAGATTGATAGAATCAAGGATAATTGGTATATAGATACATCCATACATATGAAACTAATTTATCTAGTTTATCACATATATTGTTCAGAAAATTAACTTGAATATACTTAAGGTTCTTGACTGAGTTACCTATGGTAATTATTACTCCTAGTACTTTCTTTTAAGCTTCCAAAGCGGTTTGCTTCCATCAATGGTAGTTATAATCTCTCAGGTTACTAATCCCATTTACTTGCTTTATTCCCCTCATTATCATGTATGATGTGTCAAATGAAAAAAAAGTTTGAAAAGCTAAAATAGAACTAGAACAATTATAAATACATATTAAAAACTAGAAAACTACAGAAATATGTATGTTTTGTGCACACACACATACATGACACACAGTTAGAAAAGCTAGAGAGAAAAAGCTAGCAGTTAAAAGGAGACTATCTCAAACCATAAACTACTTTAAAATGCTTAAAAGCAATTCATCTACAGATCTGATATAGCAAATTCCAAAATTCTCATAACATGCTTGATTTTCCTAAAAAGATACTTGACAACACAAAATATTTTACATTTTTTCTCATTACATATGTATTTCTCATTCTGATTCTTCAATAAAATTATATGTTTATCCTGTGCATAATTGTGATGTGAAGTGATTTATTAATGATATACCTTTCCATTACAAATTTTTTCTATAGATTTAAAAATTTTTAAGTTGCTTTTAGTTTTTTAGTTCTAAATGGTAAACAAGTAGATGCATAGTCAATTATCTTTATTATTAAACTTATGACCAATAGTAGACAGTTAATCCAAACAAAATAACTATAAATGTCATTTATCATAAAATAATTTTTAAGATTTATAAGCTAGCAAATGAATTAATTACGTCCTGCTTCAGTGGATGGAAGCAAAGGATTGCAAAATGCCTGTGTCAAGACAAGGTTTGCTTCTCGATTCTGCAGTGGTTCACTCTCTGGGATGTGTAGAGGAGAGATTTGCCATGCTTTGTCAGGTGATCAAGACATGCCTTATCAGTGATTAAACAAGCTATGCTTTCACTAAAAGATACATTGGTTAACTCATGAAAAGAAGGAAAAATTTATATATTGCCATGTTCAAATTTAATAATATTTTAAAATATTTTTTATTTTTATTTATTTATTTAAGATAGAGAGCTTTTAAAAAAGGAAGACAAAGCAAGAGAGAGAGAGTATGGGGGAGAAAGAGAATATGGGGGCTACTGTAAATGAACTCCAGACACATGTATCACGTTGTGCATCTGCCTTTACATGGGTACTGGGGAATCAAATGCAGGCTGACAGGCTTTGTAAGCAAGCACCTTAACCACCATGCCATCTCTCCAGCCCAACGATATAATATTTTATTGAACTGATTTTTACCCCTTTTTATGCAAGAGAGAAGAGAAAGAATTGGCGAGCCAGGGCCTCCAGCCACTGCAATCGAACTCCAGACGCATGCAACCCTTGCACACATGTGCAACATTGCACACTTGCATCACTGTGCATCTGGCTTATGTGAGAACTGGAGATTCGAATGTGTTCTTAGGCTTTGCAGGCAGGCACCTTAACTGCTAAGCCATCTCTCCAGCCCTGAACTGATTTTTTTAAGATTTTATTTTTATTTATTTTTTTTAGAGACACAGAGAAGGAGGGAGAGAGAGAGAGAGAGGAAGAATGGGCACGCCAGGGCTGTTAGTCACTGCAAATGAACTCCAGATGCATGTGCCACCATGTGCGTCTGGCTTGTGTGGGACCTGGAGAATCGCACCTGGGTCCTTAGGCTTCACAGGCAAGTGCCTTAACTGCTAAGCCATTTCTCCAGCCCCTGAACTGATTTTTATATTAATTACTTCATGCTTCAAGTATATTTTTGACATCATCTTGGAGCTACAGACTTAAACATTCTATTGACAGATTAGATATGTTATCCCAAGTGATAAAGCCATTTTATAAAGCAATTATCCAAATGACATATTTTCATGTTAGAAAAATGCTGGTCTCAGATTTAAACCCAAATAAATGAACATATTAAAGAATGTTGGAGGGCTGGGAAAATGGCTTAGTTGTTAAGGCATTTGCCTGCAAAACCTATGGACCCCAATTTGATTCCCCAGGACCCATATAAGTCAGATGTACAAGGGGACACATGGGTCTTGAGTTCATTTGCAGTGACTGGAGGCCCTAGCATGCCCATTCTCTCTTCCTCTCTGCCTCTTCCTCTCTCTCTCTCTTTCAAATAAATCGATAAAATATTTTTGTAAAAGAAAAAGCATGTTGGAGCTAAAGAGATGGCTCAGTGGTTCAAGGAACTTTCTCTCAAAGTCTGACAGCACCTGGAGTTCATTAACAGTGACAGGAGGCCCTGGTGCACCCATTCTCTCGCTCCCCTTTCCCTTATTCCCTTTCTCAAATAAATAAACAAACAAACAAATATTTAAAAAAAAGAATGTTGGGCTGGAGAGATGGCTCAGTGGTCAAGGCGCTTGCCTGCGAAGCCTAAGAACCTATGTTCAAATCTCCACATTGTACGTAAGCCAGCTGCACAAAGGTGAGCAAGCACACACGAGGTTGCACAAGCCCACCAGGCGGTGCAGGAATCTGGGATTCAACTGCAGTAGCTGATGCCCTTGTGTGCCATCGCTCTCTCTGTGTGTCTCTCTAAAATAAAACAATGAAAAATAATAAAATATCTTTCAATTGACTTTAAGCTGGTTATGGTGGTGCACGCCTTTAATCCCAGCACTCGTGAGGGAAAGGTAGGAGGATCACTGTGAGTTCAAGGCCACCCTGAAAGTACATAATGAATTCCAAGTCAGCCTAGGCTAAATTGAAACCCTACCTTGAAAAACAACAAAACAACAACAAAAACAACAACAAAAACCTTTCAATAGATTTTAAAAATTGAGAATAACCTATTATTAAGGATAATCAGCCCAGAAGCTGGGATATGATTTTGTTTTGTATTAGTATGAAGGAAATATTAAATGCTTTATAGGATAGTGACTAACTGTAAAGAAAGAGTTCATGACTTCATTTGATAAACTAGGTTTTGACTACTGAAGTAACACATTCCCAAGCAAAAAGAAATTGTTTAAGCTTTCTTCACACATTTAATTTTTTTCATTTTATTTTATTTGCAAGCAGACAGAAAGAGAGAGAGAGAGAGAGAGAGAGAGAGAGAGAGAGAGAGAGAGATGAGAGAGAGAGAGAGAGGAGAATGGGCACGCCAGGACCTCTAACTGCTGTGAACCAACTCCAGACACATGTGCCACTTGGTGCATCTGGCTTTATGTGGCTACTGGAGAATCAAACTTAGGTTATTAAGGTTTGCAAGTGAGCGCTATAACCACCGAACCATCTCTCCAGAACCTGTTCACGCATTTTAATAACCCTGGAAATGCTGCTCTCAGAAAGTTCCAGGAAACATCGCGATCACGTTCAAGAAAACCAGCAGCACCAGCCGAGGTGGCTGCCTCTGAATGACAGGGGCTGGTGTAAGAGAGTGGCCTGACTTTAAACGTGGGCGAGCTCAGTATTCAACACGTCTTACTGACGCCGTCTTTGCTTTGCTCCCCACTGAATCTCTCTTAAGAGCTCTTTTCACAGGAGGCAGGGAATGGAAAGGTGAAGTCATTGAAAGGGAACCTGTCATTTTCTCACAGAACTCAAAACATCACAAATGTGCAGACTGCAGCATTCTCTTCCAAACACCACACTTCATCGTCATCGACACAGATGAAATACACACAGGGGCCATATTCCAGATGTTTAGATTTATTGTTTAAGAATCTTGATTTATTACTTAAAAAGGGATTGATCTGTGTTGGATGCCTTTGAAGCATTTTACCCTGTGGGTATCACACCAGGATGGAATGTGAGGGAGGTGAGGGGATGCACCCTTTTTGAGAAGTTAGCATGGATCCAGAGTTTCTCCATCGTAGAATAGTTAGACATTTCAGAAAACATCTGCTTGCATATCCCTTCTGAGTCTTCTTCCCCCTGGGAATCATGTTCTTCCAGTGTGCAGACCACTACATTATCCTGTGAGTCTGTGAGCTCCCTGGGGCCTGAGGAATTTATCTGAAGCAGCCTGCGCCCCGCGCACTTGTCCCGTACTTGAGAGCAATTGCAAATGAACACTCGTCTGAGTAGTTTGCTCGTCCACACAAGGACAAGTTGGGGTTCCGATTCAAAGACGGGAGCTGCGTGAGTAAGCCCAAAGCAGTCTGATTCATACAGAATTGTAAAAGTCAAAATGTTAATCCTGAGCCGGGCGTGGTGGCGCACGCCTTTAATCCCAGCACTCGGGAGGCAGAGGCAGGAGGATCGCCGTGAGTTCGAGGCCACCCTGAGACTACACAGTGAATTCCAGGTCAGCCTGGGCTACAGTGAGACCCTACCTCAAAAAGCCAAAAAAAAAAAAAAAAAAAAAAAAGTTAATCCTGGATTTTAGCCAACCTGCCAACACACACACACACACACACACACACACACACACGTACACACCCTTCCCGAGTCCTCCACTAGCCTGCCCTGAGCCTGTACAAACACTGCCTTCTCATGACCTAAGTTTCCTTAATGACATTCTTTCAGACCCACACCAGAATCTCCTTTTCTGAAAGCTGTTCCATTTTCAACCCATCACAATCATCTTTTAGTTTCCCCATTTCTGTAAATTCATTGTTGGTGGTGAAGAGACATATAAACTCATATGAAATTTCTGCAGTTAAAAGATCAATCAACTACCAAGGACTCTCAGTGTAGGCAGAGTGACAGATTTCAGGGGTCCTTTAGTGGAGCAAGGCGCCTCACATAGACCCCACAGGTGGCTGTCTCCAGACAAGCCAGACCCACAAAATGAAAGACCAAGAGGCAGTTGATTTCAAATGTCTTGTCAACCCTGTCCATCCTTTTGGAGCAAACTGGGTGTTCTGCAGCCATGGTTCTGACTTTAAAGCTCTCCTCTGGCTAAGCGAATGCATTAGTGATGACACGGTGGGGCTACGTGTGTCAGGTGACATGTGTCAGACACGGACGCCTGCACCTGCTCCATGACTCTGCTCTATTAATTATCCCTTCTCTCTGCTATTAAGGAACTCCAAGCTCTCATTTTATTTCCGTTCCTTCCCGACAGAACTTAACTGTGTTTCCTCCTCTCCCACTTTGTTCTCACGCAAATAATTTACTTATCTTCTCCCCGTCTCGCTCTTCTCAGCAGGTTGTGGGAAGACATTTCTATTCTCCACTTCCCTTTTCTATATCTCCCTAAAATCCTATTCATTTGCAACTTAGGTATAAAGTAACTACCCAACCTCAACTCTTTTTTTTTCTTCTTAGAATAAAAAGCATAAAAGGAGCCGGGCGTGGTGGCGCACACCTTTAATCCCAGCACTCGAGAGGCACAGGTAGGAGGATCGCCATGAGTTCAAGACCACCTGAGACTACAGAGTTAATTCCAGGTCAGCGTGGACCACAGTGAGACCCTACCTCGAAAAACCAAAAAAAAAAAAAGCATAAAAGGGATCCTGGCATGGTGGTATTCAGCTACAACTCAGCTCACAAGAGGTAAAGGCAAGAAGATCACAGGAAAACTGAGGTCAGCCAGGACTACAGTGAGATCGTGTTCCAAAAATAACCCAAAACCAAAGCAAACAGAAGGAAAAAAAATCACAACAAAAAGGGATGTGGTGAGAGAGGAGGCTTTCCAAAATGTTAGAGGGGAGCAAAAGGCAGGGATGTGGGGGGAGAATGAAGAGAGGGAGAGAAACAAAAAATATTACAGTGCTTTACTTAGGAAGTCCTGAGATACTCATAAGAACATTCAAGTGCCTAAAAAAGAAAAGTGGAATCCAGATGAAGCCTCTGGTCTGGGAGAATGCCAGCGCCTCCATCCCTGACCAAGGAGTGGAAGCAGTCCTGAGAGGGGGCATCCGTGAGCCAGACGATCGCCAGACAGCCCTCGGCAGTGCCGCAGGAGGCACCCGCAGCCTCCGAGCTCGCTGCCACGTGGCCTCTGTGATAGAACCTAGGGCTGCATACGGTAAGGCAAGCTGCGCCAACATGAACCGCTCCCTGCCTGCCAGGGCTCATCTGCCCTCCCTAGTGCAAATGCATATAAATTACGAAACAAGGGCTGGAGAAATGGCTTAACAGTTAAGGCATTTACTTGCAAAGCCAAAGGACCCAGGTTCAACTCCCCAGGACCCATGTAAGCCAGATGCACAAGGGGGTGCATGCATCTGGAGTTCGTTTGCAGTGGCAGGCCCCTGGCACGCCCATTCTCTCTCTCTCTCTCTCTCCCTGCCTATTTCTCTCTCTCTCTCTCTCTCTCAAATAACTAAAGAAAATATTTAAATAAGACATGATATTTTGTGCAGACATCCAAGTACAATACGCAAAGGGGCATCAGGCATGAAGAACACAGTAAAAGTTGGAGCAGGTTGGATACAAGTGAAGCCGAGGGCTGCCCAGGCACGTCAGAGCTGAGCTTGGCCCTCACTGTTCACCACGGAAGTCAGAAGCCTTAGAAAAAAGATTCAATGTCGGCCTCTAGCCAGGGAAACAGTGCCTGTAACAAGGCCAAGAGTGGTAGGGATTGCCATAAGAAGTGTGCTCCAGAAAAAATTAAAATTAAAAAAAATATGCATATATATATATATATATATATATATATATATATATATATATATATATGAAATGTGCTCAAGACCCCAGTTACCTAGAGAGAATTCATACACACAGACAGATAACACACACACACACACACACACACACACACACACACACACACGCTGAAAATAGTTGTTCTGAACAAGTGAATCCCATGAGACTCTGAACTGAAGTTTCTGGAAAGAAACCTCATACGTGCTAAACATCCGAGGCTGATCAGAACCCCAGTGATCGTGGTGTTGGAATGTTATATGTCCAGAGCCAAGTTATCTCGGGCTGTCTAAGCCCCTTAATTAGGCATTTATCACCCACCCCAGTGTGTGACCTCACATCCTATGACTATTAGGTAAATCTTTTGGAATGTCCATACCTCTATTTTCTATCAACCCAAAAGCTAAGAACGCCATCAGATAGCATCTGAGAGAAGAGGGAGTTCCCACGTTGTTACATGCCACCTGCCTCGTGCCTCCGCCAATGTATTTGAGAGACCACCGAATCCTAACCACTAGACTACCAGGAAACCTCACCAATGGATTGGAAAAGGGTTTTGGTTTATGACTTTGTTTGGTTACTATAAAAACTTCATGAATCTTACCGTCTTGGAGCATGGAATTGACGTTAACCTGAATCTGTGCTCCCAGGCCCTGGTCACTCATATTTGGCTCAAAATAAACTATGCCTCGTTTCCTTTGAGGTGAGAGCTGTGAATTTTGTGTCAGTAAGGCACAGACAAGGTGAGTGTGCGTGATGCCTCTGTGTGGCTGCCAAGAGCCCAGCTGCACCCTGCGCTAATTCACTCTATATTGCAAAGCAGTGGCTTTGTGTCCTGTCCTGGACAACTCCGTCTTATAGTAGTATTTGGGTCCATTTTGAGAGCAATGCAGAGGTAGAAGGACTCTGAACACTGTTGTGCATGTAGATACTATTCCCTGGATAGCACAAGACTGATAAATATCTTATTCCTGAAGGTAAAAAGTGACTACCTACAATCTTATGAAAGTATATTGGGACCATATGAGTACATGGATGTATTAAAAGCACAAATCGGAGAAACCAGAAACTCACTGAACATACTAGACCAACCCAAGGCACAACTCCCTCATTTGGACCTCATCAATAGGAAGACACTTAACACTGCGGTGCCCGTAGCTCCCATCAATCTGCCATCTAATATGGAGGCCCCTGTGTTCTTCAAGGGACCAATGAATTATACTTGAAACATGCCACAAGTCAACAAGCAGCCCTGACCAGGATGACCCTGGCTGGATGTAAAGCTGGAAACGAGTCAGTACCGTACACGTGGTCTAAACAAACGACATAAGACTTGTGCTGTTTGGCCACTTCTGTTATGACCGATACCAAGTACCTTCTGGGCTCTGCAGAGAGTATTTCGTGATGTCCCCCTCACTCAGTAAAACGTGGAGCATGTGTCGCACCCTCCGGGGACTATCTGTCAGCTTCCTGCACTTCCCTGTGCTCCCTCCCCGGCGGAGGAGCTTGGGCTCTTGGACCCTCACATTTATGTCATGAAGAGCATCAGACCCTTACAACTGGGGTCACAAGAAGGCCTGAACTCCCAAACGAGTAGGCAGAGAACACCTGACCGAGAGACTTCAGCTCAGCTTGGTTCCCACAGCTGGCCTAGACTTCCGGAATAGCCATTCACCTGACCACCTGTGCTTGCTTCCAGAGCTGGTACTTGACCGTGTGTCCACGGTCCTGTAGTCCTGCACCTGGATTCTATGGTCCTGCATCCCACCTTGCAGCTTGACTCAACCCTGAGGTCCCCACAGCCCACCTCTGACCTCCGTCAGCTTCCCATGAGCACATTAATAATCATATCAAGTCACTGCAATGACTCCATATAACCAGCTCTCTGCCTCTAGTTACGCCTTCAGAATCGCCTTAACCTCTGCTGTGGCCTCTCTATCTCTTTTTCAGTCATTCTGTAACCCATATGCATATATGTAATATGTGATGTGAGAGTAAAGAGTAACAATTAAGATCAGAATAAAAGAACCTGTTTTAGCAATAATCATATATCCAAGGAAATCAAGCCTGCTTGGCAAGTTACAACCAACAAAATAGACATATTTTGTAAATTTATTATTCAATAAATTCTGACAGTGTGGAAAGACACAAGTGTGTCTGTGTTGGTGACGTAGTGTGTGCATGATGTCCTGACCCTGGGCGTCTCAGTGAGACAAAGCCACCAGAAGAGAGGGGTCAGGAAAGAAGAAAATTGGAAAATATGAGCCCCATGATATAGAAGTAATAAAACAATCTCAGAGAAATTTTAAAAACACAATTTCTCCTTTAAGTACTCAAAGAGATAAAAGAAGAAGTGGGACTGATAGGACAACAATGAGACTCTGTGCAAAAACAGCAAGTTGATTTGTAAAAGAAGAAGGAACTTGACACATGAAACATGTGGTCAGAGGCTGGCCCAAAAGAGCAAGACCTCAGAGACTTGGCTACTGAGGACAGGGAGGAGGAGACCTCTGAGGAAGGGCACTCAGTTGTCAGCATGGAAAATGGGGAAGGGAGTTAAAAGATTGTAGAAGAATGAAAATATAGGAGAACACTAATGAGAGTTCCAGGAACAGAAAAAATATGGGAGATGAATGATATTCAAGGGATCTGGACCTTGAAAAGAACAGTACATAATTCCTAAGATCGAGGCACACAGTAAGGCCCAACAAGAGAAAATTAAATTAATCTGCACCTGTACACAGCATAGCAATTCAGTGGAACATAAAAAGATAACTGCTTTTAAAATTGCTAAAAGGAAAAGAAAGATCATTTTAAAAGAAATGGCAATTAGACAAAAGCACATTTTTACAAAGCAGCAAGGCACTCCAGAAGATAACGTAATTATATACTCAAAGTGCCAAGGGAAAGTATCGCGACTAGCCTACAATCACATAGTTAGCAAACCTGTAATTTGAGAATAAGGGTCAACTCAGGTTTAACAAGACAGAGACTCCCTCCCCCCAGAATAATTTACATATAGTTTTAGGCAGAGATTATTGAACCTACAAATGTTAAGAAGCCATATACAGCAAATAAACCAGCCAGTGCTTTTACTAATTTAAATATGAACAGACATAAATCGCGGTAAACCTCTCGGTGTTTTGTGTTGGCAGCTTGTGGTGTCTTTAGCAGTAAGGGTCTTAACGTTCAGCTCCGGCGGGTCATTAGGAGCTTTGACAGACGACTGTTCTGGGATAGGAACCACATATGAGGGAGAATATGCCGCACTTGCCTTTCGGTGCTCGTGTATGTTTGCTTACCGTGGTTTGTAAGTCAGTCCATTCTCCTGTAAATTTCATTGTTTTTAATTGCTGAGTAGAACTCCATTGTGTGTGTACCACATCTTCACTGACCACTCATTGCTCCTAACTGCTGAGTAGAACTCCATTGTGTGTGTACCACATCTTCATTGACCATTCATTGTTCCTAACTGCTGAGTAGAACTCCATTGTGTGTGTACCACATCTGCATTGACCATTCATTGACCCTAACTGCTGAGTAGAACTCCATTGTGTGTGTACCACATCTTCACTGACCATTCATTGCTCCTAACTGCTGAGTAGAACTCCACTGTGTGTGTACCACATCTTCATTGACCATTCATTGTTCCTAACTGCTGAGTAGAACTCCATTGTGTGTGTACCACATCTGCATTGACCATTCATTGTTCCTAACTGCTGAGTATAACTCCATTGTGTGTGTACCACATCTTCATTGACCATTCATTGTTCCTAACTGCTGAGTATAACTCCAGTGTGTGTGTACCACATCTTCATTGACCATTCATTTCTTCTAACTGCTGAGTAGAACTCCAGTGTGTGTGTACCACATCTTCATTGACCATTCATTGTTCCTAACTGCTGAGTATAACTCCATTGTGTGTGTACCACATCTTCATTGACCATTCATTGTTCCTAACTGCTGAGTAGAACTCCAGTGTGTGTACCACATCTTCATTGACCACTCATTTCTTCTAACTGCTGAGTAGAACTCCAGTGTGTGTGTACCACATCTTCACTGACCATTCATTGTTCCTAACTGCTGAGTAGAACTCCAGTGTGTGTGTACCACATCTGCATTGACCATTCATTGTTCCTAACTGCTGAGTAGAACTCCATTGTGTGTGTACCACATCTTAATTGACCATTCATTGTTCCTAACTGCTGAGTAGAACTCCATTGTGTGTGTACCACATCTTCATTGACCACTCATTGCTCCTAACTGCTGAGTAGAACTCCATTGTGTGTGTACCACATCTTCACTGACCATTCATTGTTCCTAACTGCTGAGTAGAACTCCATTGTGTGTGTACCACATCTTCACTGACAATTCATTGCTCCTAACTGCTGAGTATAACTCCATTGTGTGTGTACCACATCTTCATTGACCACTCATTTCTTCTAACTGCTGAGTAGAACTCCATTGTGTGTGTACCACATCTTCATTGACCATTCATTGCTCCTAACTGCTGAGTAGAACTCCAGTGTGTGTGTACCACATCTTCATTGACCATTCATTGCTCCTAACTGCTGAGTAGAACTCCAGTGTGTGTGTACCACATCTTCATTGACCATTCATTGCTCCTAACTGCTGAGTAGAACTCCATTGTGTATGTACCATATCTTCATTGACCATTCATTGTTCCTAACTGCTGAGTAGAACTCCATTGTGTGTGTACCATATCTTCATTGACCATTCATTGTTCCTAACTGCTGAGTAGAACTCCATTGTGTGTGTACCATATCTTCATTGACCATTCATTGTTCCTAACTGCTGAGTAGAACTCCATTGTGTGTGTACCACATCTTCATTGACCATTCATTGTTCCTAACTGCTGAGTAGAACTCCAGTGTGTGTGTACCACATCTTCATTGACCATTCATTGTTCCTAACTGCTGAGTAGAACTCCATTGTGTGTGTGCCACATCTTCACTGACAATTCATTGCTCCTAACTGCTGAGTATAACTCCATTGTGTGTGTACCACATCTTCGTTGACCACTTATTGCTTCTAACTGCTGAGTAGAACTCCATTGTGTGTGTACCACATCTTCATTAACCTTCATTTGTTGCTGGGCACCCGGGGCTGCAACCATGGATGAACAGGTGTGTCCATAGTAAAGGGTAGAGTCTTTAGGACCTATACCTAGGAGCTGTATAGCTGGATTAAATAGTAGGTCTATCTTCTGCTTTTTAATTTTTTAAATTTATTTATTAGAGACAGAGAGAGGAGAGAGAATGGGTGCACCAGGGCCTCTAGTCACTGCAAACAAACTCCAGATGCATCTTGTGCATCTGGCTTACGTGGGACCTGGAGAATTGAACCTGGATCCTTAGGCTTCACAGGCAAGCGCCTTAACTGCTAAGCCATATCTAGCAACCTAGTAGCTTGGGACTTTTTTTGAGAGAGGCGTACCTTAGTCTACTGAAGTAAGTGACATAACCTCACAGATACTTGTAGCACAGACTTGCACCCCAGTATTTTAAGACATAGCCCTATGAGAGTAGCAGCACAAGTGATGGGTTCAAACCCTGGCTGAGTAAGGAGAAAACCCAGAGCAGTGGGGGCTCAGGAATGTTTCTAATTCTTTTATGATTACGCCCAGATGCATCCCTGGGCAATATAATAGAAAAGAGAATACTGCAGTCTAATCTCCCAGAGGGCCCTGAGAGTGGACGAGAGGCCTTTCCCCTTCAACCCAGAGTCCCTTGTTACTTATGTCTTCCCTTAGGATCATCACGGACAACTTGCCTTAGTTGTCTTGGGCTCCCCGCTTTGATGCCTCCCCAAGAAAAAGGGTTGATCCTGATGATCTAAAGAAAAGGAGACTAGTGTTTTACTGTTAGTACCAGCTGGCCTCCACGTAGGTCTGGCCGAAGGATGGAAACTTAAATCACACCACCATCCTGTGGCTGGACGAAGTGCCTCAGCTCAGGCCCTCCTTGCCCTGGGTGTGGGCGATGCAAAAAAAGTTGCGGGGAGGCACCTGAGCAGGCTCAATACCATCACATAACACGTGCTCTATGCTGGTGCTGTCCCCAACCTTTGTCCTTTTAGGTACTACAAGGAATATCTCATGCAAAAGCTAGTGGTAATCTAACGATATGGAGAGGCAGGATAAGCAAAGTCTTTCTGTGTGGGTGCGATGCTCTGTGACCAATTAGGGGCCTCAGGAAGGACTGGGAGCTAAGGCTGATGTTGCATATATCTGATTGCTTATCCCTGTGTGGACAAAGACAAAAAGGCTAAAGTGCCTGTTTAATAAAATTGCACCACTGCTCATTTTGCCTATGAAAAGCAATTTCTAGCACCCCTGTGCTAGTTAATTCACATTTCAGGGCTGATTTACAGGGTAAGAAGTAAAACTGTAATGCTCTGGGTTAGGCACCTGACATTCCCGAGGCTCCTTGGGAAAATCTGTACATTGTCTAACTGCTCCAAGGTATAAATTCAGGTAGTACTAGACCTTGCTGGGACAGTAACAATGCAAACCTTTTGATAATACTTCATACTCATTTGCTTTCTTAAAATAGAAGCATGCGTTTTGCATTTGGACATATTTGATCTCTCAGCAAAAGGAATCCCCCAAGCAACCACAGGCCGGCCTTGTTTTATGGGTGAAGCACAGTAAGGTCTTAGGTGCCCTGCAGGATAACGCCTATTCGTCTCACTCCCACACCTGACTCTGGCACAGTGACGCGCTATTGAAACAGTAAAACTCAAGCACAGGCGGTGTCCCTATGGGAACCTTCAGGGCTCAGACATGGGAGAAGAGCATGCCACAGTCACAGTCTCTTCCCTGCAGCATGGAGAGTGTGCTCCTATTACAGTCTCTTCCTGGCAGTGTGGAGAGCATGCTCCTGTCACAGTCTCTTCCTCACAGTGTGGAGAGCAGGCTCCTGTCACAGTCTCTTCCTCGCAGTGTGGAGAGCGTGCTCCTGTCACAGTCTCTTCCTCACAGTGTGGAGAGCGTGCTCCTGTCACAGTCTCTTCCTCACAGTGTGGAGAGTGTGCTCCTGGAGAGCGTGCTCCTGTCACAGTCTCTTCCTCGCAGTGTGGAGAGCGTGCTCCTGTCACAGTCTCTTCCTCGCAGTGTGGAGAGCGTGCTCCTGTCACAGTCTCTTCCTCACAGTGTGGAGAGCGTGCTCCTGTCACAGTCTCTTCCTCACAGTGTGGAGAGCGTGCTCCTGTCACAGTCTCTTCCTCACAGTGTGGAGAGCGTGCTCCTGTCACAGTCTCTTCCTCACAGTGTGGAGAGCGTGCTCCTGTCACAGTCTCTTCTCACAGCGTGGAGAGCGTGCTCCTGTCACAGTCTCTTCCTCACAGTGTGGAGAGCGTGTGGCTGTCACAGTCTCTTCCTCACAGTGTGGAGAGCGTGCTCCTGTCACAGTCTCTTCCTCACAGTGTGGAGAGCGTGCTCCTGTCACAGTCTCTTCCTCACAGTGTGGAGAGCGTGCTCCTGTCACAGTCTCTTCCTCGCAGTGTGGAGAGCGTGCTCCTGTCACAGTCTCTTCCTCGCAGTGTGGAGAGCGTGCTCCTGTCACAGTCTCTTCCTCGCAGTGTGGAGAGCGTGCTCCTGTCACAGTCTCTTCCCCGCAGTGTGGAGAGCATGCTCCTGTCACAGTCTCTTCCTCACAGTGTGGAGAGCATGCTCCTGTCACAGTCTCTTCCTCTCAGTGTGGAGAGCGTGCTCCTGTCACAGTCTCTTCCTCACAGTGTGGAGAGCGTGCTCCTGTCACAGTCTCTTCCTCGCAGTGTGGAGAGCGTGCTCCTGTCACAGTCTCTTCCTCACAGTGTGGAGAGCATGCTCCTGTCACAGTCTCTTCCTCGCAGTGTGGAGAGCGTGCTCCTGTCACAGTCTCTTCCTCACAGTGTGGAGAGCATGCTCCTGTCACAGTCTCTTCCTCACACTGTGGAGAGCATGCTCCTGTCACAGTCTCTTCCTCACAGTGTGGAGAGCGTGCTCCTGTCACAGTCTCTTCCTCACAGTGTGGAGAGCATGCTCCTGTCACAGTCTCTTCCTCGCAGCGTGGAGAGCGTGCTCCTGTCACAGTCTCTTCCTCGCAGCATGGCAGAGTCCAGCGTTACCTTTGATACTGTGTGATCAGTATCACTCCATTACAACTGAAGCCCTTGGGTGCAGCTGACAGCCACTCTCCGCACTACCCCAAAATGCTATTTTTCATTTATAGTTTCCTGTGAATGCAAGATTCTGTCTTTTTTTGAATGGCAACAACTTTGATGGTGTCTCACCTCAGAAAAAAAATGGGATAAATTATTCTGGGGAAATATTTTCTGTTTGTCTTGGCAATATTTGTGAAGTACCTAGTGCTTCTAATGGTGGTTAAAATTATATAAAGCTTTTTCTTCTAGGAAACTTCATTTTAGGGTTCATAGTTTTCACTAAGTTCCCATCCTTCATATAAAAAATATATGCGAGAAGAGTTCTGAAAATGCTGTTTAAAAATGTATGGATGTATGGATGGATGTATATATGCACATGCATGCCAGGCCCTCTTGCTACTGCAAAAAGAATGCCAGAAGTCTGAGCCATTTTTGGAGTCCAGCTTTATGTGGGTGGCTGGAAATTGAATCAAGTCAGACAAGCTTTGCAAGCAAGTGCCTTCAGCAGCAGAGCCACTTCCCCAGCTCTGAGAATATTTCTCTTGCAAAGGTGCTTTCCATTTCACTAAGCCCTCCCTACAGAAGGAGCATCCCGAAGACCTTGTCAAGACCTGACCCTCAGAATGGACTGGGGCAAAAGCACACTTAGTGCCATGTTTCAAGGCATCACACCCTGGCTGTGCACCTGGACACACCCCTGTTCACACCCTTGACAGGGAGGTGGGAGACGAGCGAATGCAAGTCTGAAGGGTAGCGTGAGGGCTAAAGGAGATAGCACTTCACACCGTGACCGGGCGTAAGCATCGAGTAGCCCAGTGGATGTCACCTGTGCAGAGCCGCTGTGTGGGGGCCAATCGCTTGATCCTCTGTTCCATGTTACTGAGAACCTCCTTCAACCCAGTAAAGTCTTCAGCAACATGGTGAACACTTTACATGAAATTTCCCTCTTACACGAATGCCATTAAAACCAAGTGTAATTTTTACCTGTGTCTATGGGATAATCAGACAATAGCCTTGCCCACAGGAGCCCCAAAGCTTTAGGGAGTGGTTAAAGACAGATAAGGGTAAAATGTCACCAATGGGCAGCAGACAGTACGCCTCCTGCACAGGAGTAGACTGCAAAGGAGAAGACAGACACATCTGGGACTTGCAGAGAAGGGGATAAAGTGTTCATATGTCAATCACCAAATGTTTGCCCATCACTTCAGGAAATTTCTAACCATGAAATGCTAGTGAGGGGGATCTTTAATATACATACAAGAATGGCCAGGGGATTTGCCAAAGTGCAAATTCTCAAACACCAGACCCAAAATAAGAGGCTGAGGGATAAAACCTACGTATGGACTGACCCTGTCTAGTGGTCTAAGATGAGTGGCCTCTAGACCCCGAGCTACAGCAACCCCGGCCTGGGAGGAAGGTTTTCTGCTCTAGAACATCATAGATGCAACTGAAAATGGCTCTAACATGCAAATCTAGGGCTGCTGCAGGGCCGAGGATGCCGTTAGCCTACCATGCACAGGGCACAGCGTTCCATCCTTGGCACTGGAAAATATTTCAGGGCCCTTCATGACAGTTCCATCATAGAATTATTTTGACTGCAACCTATCTTTTCCTGATTTCTGAAAAAACAATGTTTGACCTAAAGGAGACATTGGGGGCCTCTTTTAGAATCTACCTACAAAGCACTTTGTGCACAATAGCGGGCTCCAGAATTGAATGCAGGAGTACACCCACCATCATTTGTATCTAATTACCCATATTTGCCACTCTTTATCTATAACTATCATCTACTGCCTTAGGTGATCCATTTGTCTTCCCCAAGTAGTGCTTACAAAATAGGTAAACATTATGCTGAGGAAATAACATGTAGCTGTCTGAGAAGAATTATCTAAATTATCTAAATGTGAACAGGCTATTAGCTACTATGTACATTAAGAGGAAATGTACTTTACAGGTTACAGGAGAAATAAACCTTAAGGCATACATTAGATACTGGAAAGGCAGCA
This sequence comes from Dipus sagitta, assembly GCA_036346955.1. NCBI lineage: Eukaryota > Metazoa > Chordata > Mammalia > Rodentia > Dipodidae > Dipus > Dipus sagitta. The sequence continues at coordinate 41,534,712 of CM070784.1, forward strand.
GAAGTGAGAGAATTTTAAAATAAGGTATGCCTGTGAGGAGGGAAACATGTCTAGAATATCAAAAGCCGCCTTTGAACGCCTGCCTTGACCAAAGGGAGAAATGTGAAGAAAACAAGTGAGTAAACGGTCAAGTATCCTGACGGCCTCTTTGGTACCTAAGGCTTCGTGCTGGTGCCCAAACTTTGCCTCAGGCCCGCGTGTAAGATTCAGCGAAGACAGCATTTACTTTGCTTGCCTTCAAATCAGCTGCACTTTGGGTTCTGCATCTGTGGTATTTTTTTAAAAAATGGCTTTTCACATGAAAATTGACAATCTGCATGATAAAAAAAATCATAATTTATAATTGAGTGAGTCCACTCGTGTTGATGTTATTAAAATCACTTGCCAATTCCTATAGAAATGTTTTGCTTTAGAAACAATGGAGATGTTCACAATAAAATTTGCCAACATTCCTGTATGCATAAAAAATGTCATATACCGGGCGTGGTGGCGCACGCCTTTAATCCCAGCACTTGGGAGGCAGAGGTAGGAGGATCACTGTGAGTTCGAGGCCACCCTGAGACTACATAGTGAATTCCAGGTCAGCCTGGACTAGAGTGAGACCCTACCTCGAAAAAAAAAAAAAAAAAGTCATGTGAAAGGACTAGTGAAACATTAGATAAAATGTCATTTCAGTCAGCCACTAGGCAGGCACTTTCAAAGGCAATCACCAAGGCTTGTTTGGAGGATGGGGGTGGTGGTGTCCTTTTAAAGGATTATTAACATTCCCTTCAAACAAAGCTATTTTCAGATAAGACCCTCCTTACACTTTGGATTTTAAATGTCCCCTAAAATGAAGGCTTGGTCCCCAGCTAGTGGTGCTATTTAGGTAAAAACTTAGTCTAGTTGAAACCCGTTGCGATATTGGGATCATGTTCTCGAAGCGGATACTGGAACCCCGACTCCTCTCTGTCTAGACTTCCTGACCACCAGGAGCAGCTTTCCCCCGCCCTCCACTTCCACCATGACCCACTCACTCAAGACGGCCCAAAAGCAAGGAGGCCAAACACCACGGACTGTCACTATGAGCCAAAGCGCATCTTTTATTTTGGTTTAGCTTGCATGTTTGTCTCAGCACTGAAAGCCAAGTAACAGCCTCCAGAGACTCTTCAAAGCCACCAGCCCACATCACCCAGTCATTCTGAGTCACTCTGTTTAAGTGACCTAGTTTAAACTTTGCTCGTTATAACACTAAATTCTGCACCCAGGAGATATTCTTGTCTGCCACTTTAACTGAGCATGCTCACAAATATGGCTGCTAGCATATGGGACAATGAGTCCTTTCTAACATGAATATGAATGAATTTCATCAATAAAAGTCCCTTGCTGTTTTTCTGGGGGTGGATATGGTGTACGCATGCGTGTGGGCAGACGTGCGCACCTCGCGTGCACTGTGACCAAGGGCAGAGAATGGACGTGTCCTTCTCTGTTATTCTTCCACCTATATCCTGGAGACAGAGACTCACACCAAACCTGCAGCTGCTGCTCTTTTGTCAGACTGGCTGAGCAGCCGGCACCAGTGAGGCTCCTGGGTGGTGGTTTGAATATAAAATATCCCCCACAGCCTCACGTGTTTGAATACTAAGTCCCTAGCTGGAGGTCCTGCTCAGGAAGGCTGTGGAACCTTTGGGAGGTGCTGGAAGTATGTCACCGACGTCATCCTTGGGCTTTTACCGTCCAGCCCTGCTTGGCATCCACTGCTCCACTTTCTTCCTGCCAATGCGATATCTGCTCCTGGCATGCCTTCTGAAGTCTGCTTTTGGCTGTGTATTTTGGGTCAGCATGAAAAAGTAACTGAGGGTTGGAGGGATGGCTTAGTAGTCAAAGCATTTGCCTGCTAAGCCAAACGACCCAGGTTTGAGTCCCCAGGACCCCCGTTAGCCAGATGCACAAGGTGACGCATGCGTCTGAAGTTCTTTGCAGTGGCTGGAGGCCCTGGTGCACCCATTCTCTCTCTCTCTGTCAAATACATAAATAAATAAATAAATAAAATATTTTTAAAAAAGAAAAAGTAACTGATGATACATCTTGTGTTGGGCTTCCTTGGCACTGGGGTTATAGGCAGTGTGTCCATACCCAGCTTTTCAGGTGGAAGCTGCTGGGACTCCAACTAGACTCCTTATGTTTGTGAAGCAGGTGCACTTAACCACGGAGCCATCTCCCCAGCCCTCCTTGTTTTCTTTATCCAGGGAAAACACTGCTTTGAGAGCCACCTCCAGAGTTCTCCTTACTTGCTGCAAGAAATGCGTAGACCTTTCTCTACTCCTTTATCTTCTAGTTGAGCTTTTCAACATTGTCCTCACCAAGGCGTGACCCCACTGCTGCTCAGTTACCCGTACACCTACTCTACAAAACGGTGGAAACAGTCAACATCAGTGGACTGTGTACCTGGAAATTGCTGACAGGGTGCCGTTTTTTAAAGTTCTCATGACAATAAAACACTGAAGAAATGAATACGTTAATTAGCTTGTGTTAACCATTCCACAATGTACTCATCGATTTAAGAATCATGTTGTACACCAATACAAAATCTCAAAAATTAAACAAAAAACTGCACCTGAACGAAAATGAAGAAAACATTAATAATGTTAGGATTTTTTTTTTTTTTGTCCAATATCTTAATGAAGTTGCAATGGTTGCTGCCACTCTCTGAGCTTCATAATACTGTCAAGAAGAAGATGGATGCCAGGAAGTTGGCCCAGAGAGACAAGAGCGCACTAAATAACTCCTGGGGAAGGCCAAAATCAAGGCCACACCGAAGTGGTCCAAAGACGAAGTTTGATACGCTCAACAATCTAGTCCTATCTGAAGAATCTACTTACGACCTCTGGAAGGAAGTTCCCAACTGTAAGTTTATCACCCAGTTGTGGTCTCTGACAGACTGAAGCTTCGCAGCTCCCTGGCCAAGGCAGCCCCTCAGGAGCTCCTTAGTGAAGGATTCATCAAGCTGGCTTCAAGTCACAGGGCTTGAGTACTTTCTACCAGACATACTAAGGGGAGACGAGATGCCTCCGCTACTGGAGAAGGTGCATGAACACGTTCAACAGACTGTAGATTTGGAGACATAAAACCTTGTTAAGTCAAAAAGTGTTTGGAAAATTATATTAAGAAATCAGAGGTACTTAGGTAGTTTTAAGTATTCTATGTCATAAGCTGGGATGTAAGTTTGTCTTTGGTGATTGGTTCATTTGCTTATTTATTTGGTGCATTGGAGTGAACCCAGTGCCTTGCACTTAGCAGGCATGCATTCTATCACTGAGCTAGACTCTGGTCTTAGGTTTGTTGCATTAATACACTTTATCCCTTACATACATCTCTAACATTTATTTTAAATTAAATCTTATATAATATTTTACAATAAACCTAGGTCTGTTATATTAATATACTTTATCCTTTACATATATATCTAACATTTATTTATGCTTTATTTTCGAGGCAAGTCCAACAGTCTGGCCTTTTTTTTTCTTTTATGTGACAGAGCGTAGAGCAAGAGCATGAGAGAGAGAGAGAGACAGAGAGAGACAGAGGGGAGAGAATTGTAGCCCCTGTAATCAAACTCTAGCATGTGCAGCACCTTGTGTGCATGTGTGATCTTGCACACTTGTGTTACCTTGTGTGTCTGGCTTCTGTGGGACCTGGAGAGTCAAATATGGGTCCTTAGGCTTCAGGCAAGCATCTTAACTTCTAAGCTATCTCTCAACCCTAACACCTATTTTTTTAAATTAAACATTATCCTATATTTTAAAATAAAAGAAAAATAAAATGGCTATCAGATAAATTAAGCATATTGCATTTGAGTTGCCTTTAAGGGCTTAGCAAAATGTTAGATATTTTACACCACTTTTTTGCGTATCATCCATATATAGCAAAGGAAGAAACATTGTGATAATGTTCTCTAATATGCCAGTGAGTTGGTTAAAATAAAACCTTTGTGTATTCTGAAAAAAATGGAACAGAATTCCCTAGAGAGCTTTCGTTATTGTGAGTAGACAGCCCTTTTTTTCATAAACAAAAAGGTGGAGAAGATTGAGTGTGAATGAGAGAACAAGAGACTCAGGGCAGGGTGTGATGCAACAGGAACAATACACTGTGTCCCCCGAGCTCGTTCTGGCTCCTAAGAAGTAAAGGGTCTTGATCAAAGGTCTAGCTGAAGAGTTATTTCCTTAGATCTAACCGATGCCAAGGAACTAGAAGAGTAATTGTGATTACCCCTGAGTCGCAGCAATAAATAATGGAACAAAAATGCAAGTTTGGGACAAGGAGTGGAATAGTTGCAGAAGCCAAGGCAAAAAAGGATGTTTGGATAGTTGGCTGGGACGAAGGGACCATCCAGGGACCTACTCTACATATACAATGAAACCAGATGGTGTGTATCTAGCCTCCCTCACATGGACTCTTCAACTGGCCCCTAAAGTAAGGATGGTAGTTCAGGAACTGACGCTCTGTGAGGCACTGAGGGACTACCAGAGAGTCCCAGAGCTGTCCTTCCTTCTCCCTCTCCCAAGTGCCCACAGTTCCACTTCACCTAGGCTGGTGGTTCTGAAGCTACCTCCTATGATAGTAATTGAGATTTCAAAACCAGTTTTCTCGCCCACCCCACACCTATGCCCAGATTAGGTCTGCGCTGAGAGGAAAAACAATGTCTTCCCTTCCATAACCTGTCTCACTGGTGTCTAGCCAAGCCGACTACTGAAGAGTCCTGTCAATCCTCTTCCCCAACACTCCACCAAGCCCGATGCAGGATCTTCCCCCTTTCCCCAAAGGCTTAAAAACTACCCTCTCCTTCTTTTAGGTAGTCAGGAGTCTCCTTCCACCTTGCCCTGCTCTGCTCCTGGTTTGGAGCACCCTTACGTCTCCCTCTGAATCCCACTACTTTCTTACTCGGCATTAAATATGCCCTTGAACTCAAGAAACTATCTGAGTCCTCTGTTGTGAACCTCTAAGAGATAGGCAGTCACACCTCTACAGTATCTCTTCAGTAACAGCTGTTAGAATGCATTCAAAATAACAGGCATGTAGGTCTGGGGTGGGCAGGCTTTGTCTTCCTAGACAAGTGTACTTAATCAGAGAAAGTTCTGACACGCATGGGCAGCGGACAACCGTAGACTGTGGACTAGGAGCAAAGTAGCTATTTCTGTAGATAGTCAGCTAGGGACTGGCCCCAAGAAACTGGATGTCCCACTCCCTCGGCAGGATGAGAACTCCGGTCCGACTCAGTCTCATTCAAGACGGTGACGAGCAGCAACTTCCTGATTATTCTCCCCAGAACTTTTCCCACACTTACCACCTGTGGTGGGGCCCTGCCTCAGTCAGTGTTTCTCCTGGGCCCAACAGCTAACCAATATCTTTCATATGCATTTGGAAACGGCAGTGAGACACATCCAGGCCGATTCTCAATTCATATAAATGGACTTGATCCAAGTCTCCACTTAGGACAGATTTTCCCTGGCTCACTCTCCCCTCCCAACAAAGCTGAGAGGAGGAGCTCCTCTGGCACTGAGGGTCTTTCTGATGTCCCCTCGTGATTCAACTTTCCCTTAACACAGCCTTCAGAACCCACCACTTTCAGCGTCTGTCCTTTCTAATTCTTTTCTAAACATGAGCAAGAACTCAAGGTTTGAGAGTCATGAGCCTGGGGAGCTCTAAGCTCAGAGCCCAGTATCTCCTGCATCATTGTGGACATCCAATCCCGCAACAACAGGAGACAACAGATGATCGCTGCGTGCCCACGGAGAAACAACCCAATGCAATACTGAGTTTGCATGCTACACCCGTAGCCACTAAACAGCCTACTTTCTGAACTTCCATTTGATTGGTTCTAAGTAAATCAATTCTTCAGTTCCTTCTGCCCTGCTCAGCCATGAAACTAGCCTGGAGTCCTCTTCCGCCTCCCTGCTAGCCTTCCCTTCCTGATCGTTGAGAGGCTGTATCTCTGTAATCGCAGGACCTAAGGCTCCTCTGCTCTGCCCCCCCACACCCGTATCTTGGGAAGAAACCTCTTGGGATTTCTCCCTGAGCCCTAAAATTTACTGCCTTCTTCACTATACAATGTGATTCCATGAAGCCTCAGTTTCCAATCCCAGACACTCATTCCCCAGTGAATCAGGTATAACTGGCATGTTCTACATGGTCTCTTACACCAAAAAACTGGGATTTGTTCTCATTTCTCCCCAGAGAGTCATAGTCTTAGAGTAAATCTTACATAAGGCCAGGATCCATGAAACAAAGACAATGGCTCACAGGTGATATATATATATCGTCTCTCTACTCCATGGCTTGGAGCCAGAGCTTCCCTCCAGAATGAAAACCCACGCAGTCCTGTTAGGGGAGGAGCTGTCGAGAGCTGGAGGTGGAAGCAGTCATCCGGAAGAAGAAGGTAAGGGACGGTGAGAAAGAGCAGTGCTCAAAGACTGTCCAGCAGTGGTCATTTTGGGGAGGAACAAATCGCTAGCATGTGATAATCAAGTCCACAGCATTTACTGTTATTGAAGTGGAACTGGGGTTTAGGTGCTTGCCTTCTGTCTGTACCCTCCCCTAGACCAGGTTTTTAGTGGAAGAGAGGGTGCATCTCTCAGCAGAATCTGGCCATATCCAGAAGCATTTTCTTTCGGTGCCACCTGGGAAGGGGAGTCACTGGACGCACCAGGCTGAGGCTGGGCAGCTGCAAGGCCAGGTGCGGGCAGCCCACCCAGCAAAGGAGTGTCCAGCCCCGATGACAGTGTGCTCCAGAGAAACACTTCTCCAGACTCTATTTTACCTCAAAACAAGTATTTCCCTTATTCCCAGATGACTAATTATCAAAACGTGGTAAAAACCTGATAAAATTGGCAACTGAAGTCTTTCTCATCTGCAACGGTAATAATAAGCAACATATGACTTCCTTATAATTACCCACTAGTGTAAAATCAGGGAGCGTGTATGATGTCTTTCTTCACTAATATTAAAGGCAAGTAATTTTAATTTTTATACAAGTAATGCATGAGCACATTCTCTTGGCAAAACAATTTCAACATCTTAGGGAAAAAAAAAGTCTTCTTAGCCACCGCCCGCCTCATCCCCACGTAATTATCCTGGATTATCATCAGCTTGGCGTGTATCCTTCTGCAGTGAACAAAGACATATTTTCGGGCCACCTAAAGTGTTTTGTTTCACTAGCATGGTGGAAGGAGATTGTTATTTTGACTTGTATGTTGATCATTCCAGGTGGCCCTGAGTATTCTTTCACAGATTTAGTGGCTGCATTTCCTTAGCCAATTGCCTGTTCGTGAGTTTTGCTTGCTAGTGTCAGTGTACTGATGTGTCCCTTATCCCTGCTCATGAGTCTATAAACACTCTGACAATTTCATAACCACTAGTTTTTAGTTCCTCTTTGTCACTTGCTTTTGACTTATATGTCATTCTCTTCCAGAAGTTTTCAATACAGTTATCATATTTGCCATTGTTTCTTTTGAAGATACTGCTTTTTTTGAAAGTCTTCCTGACTACAGCTTCCCTCCCCCAACTCTCAGATCTATTCTCTAAGAACCAAAGCCTCCCACTAGTCCAACAGCCAGGACAGTGCATAAGGCCTGGGAGATAAGGGCAGGATTTAGGCATCCCTCAGACTTCAGTATCCAAAGACCCAAATCTCTGCACTAAAAGCTGCTACTCTGAGATGGCCATCAGAAGTCATATGTGGATCCTCCCTAGCGCTATACCCAAAGATGTCCTCAAGTCCTTCTGACCCCCTTTGCTAACAGACACTCTCCGCTCTCCCCTTTACTAACTCCCTCCTCCCGTGGCCCACATTTCCCTTCCAGAATTATAGCCACCTCTTGCCTCACCATCCTGTCTCAATTGTCACCTTCCAGAATTTCCCAAGGACCTTTCTGGGGTCTGACCTGGATTCTTTTGTCTACAGAGCTTTAAACTCTTCCTGTTAGTTCCTCTGGATAAAGGTTAACTGAACACAACAGGATTTACTCTGCCCAAACTCATTTCTGGCCTCCTTCCAGAGTCCAGACAGACCCCATTTCTCTCTTTGGAGCATTCCCTGACCACCCTTCCCGATCCACTCAAGCTTACCTGAGGTCTCGTGTCCAGGAAACTCCCCTTTCCTGACTGCTTTCCCACCCCGCCCCGGCACGAGCTAAGTGCTTATCTTAAGTGCATTCAAGGTCCCTGTCTGTATGCCTTGTACCTACACACAAAATACCATGTGACAACCAGAAGCTTCCTGGTCAAACGCGCACAGTCTTCACATGCAGTTGTGATCTGAATTAATGATATCATTCCTTTATCCAGCACACATTCATGAGCATGATCATTGAACAACACACGGTGGAAGATATTGAGGGCACTATGCAGAAGTGAAGTAGGCCCAGGCCTGATCCTCAAGCCATGTATGCAAGTCTGTTTATACAAGCAAACTAAGAAATTGACAAAGGCCAAAACAGTAATCGAGACCATATGCCATAGGGGTTCAAAAAGAGAAGCCATTTAACTGGTAGGAGTGGGTTTGGGATGGGGCATGTTGTGTAAAGATTTAAGAGTGAGAGGTAGTATGAATCAAATCCTAGCTCCAACATTTGCTTCCTAGCAAATTACACAGCCTACCCAAGTCTCGTTTTTCTGGGAATGGGGTAATCACAATAGTCTCCTCCTCTTGAGATGGCCTTAGTAACGCCTTTGTTAGCCATTGCAGGGAAAGGGTAGCACTTATACTACGTCTTAAGTGGTTACAACAAAACCTCCCTTGATGTTCAAAAATGCAAATTTCATGAAGATTAGGATTTTACTCCACAATCGCTAGTCCTTTTCAGCCGTGCTCTCTGATCTTCCCTAAACATATGCTTTCTGAAATCTGTGCCCAACACTTTTCCAAGCATTCATTACTTCTTGTAGATACCTCTACAATATTCTCTCAGGTCCTTCTAACCCTCACCCTCGGAATCTTACTCAACCTGTCTCCATTGTTAGGGGTTTGAAGAGTTACTTCCAAATTTTTGTCTATTTATTTCTGTAAAATTATTTGGACATAGGGCCTTTTGGTCTTTTAAAGTGTCCCAATTGATCATTAAATCATCCTAGGTTTCCAGTGGACCCTACATGCACTGACTGGTGTTCCTATAGAACAGACACATGCAAGACAGTGCTGAGAAGATGGGGCAGAAAGTAAAGTTCTGCTGCCACTAAGAAATCAATCATCACCAGGACCTGCATGGGAATAAAGAATTCTTTTCTCTCTTACAGCGTTTGGAGGGAGCAAGGTCCTTCCCACAGATGAACAAATTTCTGGGGCTGAAGAGATGGCACAATGGTTAAGGCACTTGCCTGCAAAGCCTAAGGAACCATGCTAGATTCCCTAGAACCCATGTAAGCCAGATGCACTATGTGGCACATGTGTCTGGAGTTCGTTTGTAGTGGTTGGAGGCCCCAGCATGCCCATTTTCTCTCTCTCCTCTCTCTTTCTCTCTCACCCTCTTTATCTCTCTCTCAAATAAATATAATATTTAAAAAAGAATAAATTCTGTTGTTTTAGGCCATCAGTTATTTGGTAATTTATCGTGGTGCCCCTGGGAGATGGCCTGCCCATGCCTCTTGCCTGCCTATCCTGCAGTGCTGCTCGACCTTCTGGATGAGGACAAATCACCAGGCCTGCCCAACAGTGACCTGGGAGCTCTTCAGAGACATAGATTCTCACAAGGCCAGCAAGACCCTTATACCACACCATCTTTCCTGGCCTCTCCCTAGGGCCTGTGTTGGTACTCCTCCCCCCCCCCCAATGTTTTAAGATCAAAAATTCATGTTGATGCTCTCTGTCTGATGAACAGAATTTCCTTACCAGTCACTCACCTTAATTTCTTATTGCTTTTTAAGGGGCAATGGTTCCTGTTATACCTTCTACAAGTTATAAATGTGATCTGGAGTACAGACTGTCACATGAAATAAAGAAAGCATTCTTGTGACAAATGGTAATGTATTGACTCTTGTTTTTCTTACTATAAAGAACAACCTCACTATACCATATAAAGTAGATGCCTTAGTCCATAGCTGTTCTGGTATGTTGGGTGGGGGGCACCAGCATTGGCTTGGCTCTGGTCAGACCCTCATGGTAGATGGTGTCAAAGTCAGTTTGTGTAAAAGACAGAGAGCACAGAGCAGGGATGAAGCCAGACAGAGACCAAGGAGGAACTACTGTTGTGCCTTCATAACCACCTTCACATGGGCACTGTTGTGGTCAGCTTCATGTACCTGGGACAAACACCCAACCAAAAGCAGCTTGTAGGAAGAAAGGGTTTATTTCAGGCTCACAAATTCCAGGGGAACACTATCCCTGGCGGGAGAAGCTGGCCCACTTCAGCATGCGTCACAGCACAGAGACACCACCAACAGGCAGCAAACACCAAAAAGCAAGAACAGCCAGAGTTCCAAACTGCTCTCTACACACTTAGGGCTTGACTCAAGATCTGTCTCCAAACACACCTTAGGGCTAGACTCTAGATCTGTCCCCAAATACACCTTAGAGCTGGACTCAAGATCTGTCCCCAAACACACCTCAGAGCTGGATTCAATATCTGTCTCCAAACACAAAGATCTGTCTCCAAACACACCTTAGGGCTACACTCTAGATCTGTCCCCAAACACACCTTAGAGCTGGACTCAAGATCTGTCCCCAAACACACCTCAGGACTGGACTCAAGATCTGTCCCCAAATACACCTTAGAGCTGGATTCAATCTGTCTCCAAACACACCTTAGGGCTGGACTCAAGATCTGTCTCCAAACACACCTCAGGACTGGACTCAAGATCTGTCCCCAAATACACCTTAGAGCTGGATTCAATCTGTCTCCAAACACACCTTAGGGCTGGACTCAAGATCTGTCCCCAAACACACCTCAGGACTGGACTTAAGATCTGTCCCCAAACACACCTTAGAGCTGGACTCAAGATCTGTCCCCAAACACACCTCAGGACTGGACTTAAGATCTGACCCCAAGCACACCTCAGGACTGGACTTAAGATCTGACCCCAAACACACCTCAGGACTGGACTTAAGATCTGACCCCAAACACACCTTAGAGCTGGACTCAAGATCTGCCCCCAAATACACCTCAGGACTGGACTCAAGATCTGACCCCAAACACACCTTAGAGCTGGACTCAAGATCTGTCCCCAAACACACCTCAGGACTGGACTTAAGATCTGTCCCCAAACACACCTCAGGACTGGACTTAAGATCTGACCCCAAACACACCTCAGGACTGGACTTAAGATCTGACCCCAAACACACCTTAGAGCTGGACTCAAGATCTGCCCCCAAATACACCTCAGGACTGGACTCAAGATCTGACCCCAAACACACCTTAGAGCTGGACTCAAGATCTGACCCCAAACACACCTCAGGACTGGACTTAAGATCTGACCCCAAACACACCTTAGAGCTGGACTCAAGATCTGCCCCCAAATACACCTCAGGACTGGACTCAAGATCTGACCCCAAACACACCTTAGAGCTGGACTCAAGATCTGTCCCCAAACACACCTCAGGACTGGACTTAAGATCTGTCCCCAAACACACCTCAGGACTGGACTTAAGATCTGACCCCAAACACACCTCAGGACTGGACTTAAGATCTGACCCCAAACACACCTTAGAGCTGGACTCAAGATCTGCCCCCAAATACACCTCAGGACTGGACTCAAGATCTGACCCCAAACACACCTTAGAGCTGGACTCAAGATCTGTCCCCAAACACACCTCAGGACTGGACTTAAGATCTGTCCCCAAACACACCTTAGAGCTGGACTCAAGATCTGTCCCCAAACACACCTTAGAGCTGGACTCAAGATCTGTCCCCAAACACACCTTAGAGCTGGACTCAAGATCTGACCCCAAACACACCTTAGAGCTAGACTCAAGATCTGTCCCCAAACATACCTTAGAGCTGAACTCCAATATCTGCCACCAGTGACTTAGGATCTGCTTGCTAGGGCCTAAGGTTTAATTTTAATAAAACACCACAGTCTGTGGGACCACATATTCAAACTACCACAGGAACCAACCAGGATCCCAAAAGCAATTCTTTGACCTCTTTCAAGGGTAATGTTCCAGGTGAGCTGATTACCATGCACAAGGCTCACTCTTTAAGGTTCTACCACCTCCCCTATCACCACACCAGGTACTGAGCTTCAACACATGAACCTTTCCGAGACATACACAACCCACAGCAGAAAGCCCTTATTTTTAATGTAAGTGCCCCTTATCCTTTCTAAAAATGTCAATAGTAGTAGAATATTATTGGCACACAGATTAGGAGGTTGGGTGCTTCTTTGAGGTAGTCAATACCATTATATCCTGAACAGACTTCTGGCTTATCATTTACCCTATCACAGTAACCTTATTTCTCGCCAATCTCCTTCACTAAACTATCAGGTTGTGCCTGTGTCATATTCATCTTTGTGACTTGGCCACTCTCATCTGCTCAAATCATGTGGCTTCTCATCAACCCTGGCTGGCTGACTGGATGACAGGAAATATAACAAGGAAATTATTTTTTGGTGGAGGTACATCATCACAACTTTGTCTAAATATAAAGCACATATATCATGTTTTCATTACTGCTGACATGATTGGTTGGTAGGGAGAAGATTACCAAAAACTGTATGGTTAGAGTAGGTTTGTAATACTTATTTGTAGATAAAAGGCCTCAGAGAAATGAAAACAAACAAACAAACAAAAAAAAAACACCTGCATACAGGACAGCTATGTCCTTTTCAAATGCACAAAGAACAAAGATTAAAGCACACAGATGTACTGAAAAGAGTATGAACTTGACAGACCCTTATATCTTTACAGACAATGTATTGAGTTGTTATTAATAACTTTTAGCAATGTTAAAATATGTTTTAGTCACATAAACCCTCAGAAGCCCATTTCTCATTATTTCCTAATTTTCTAACATTATATACATCTTCTAACATGCTTAGCATGCTGAAATTAAAGTTTCATGTTCATGGCTACCCGTGTAGTTTGAAAATAACAACTTTTGAATATATAAGAAAAAAAATTATGTGAATAACTATAACATAAATATTCAATGCACTTTTGAAGTAGATACCAATAAAATTAAATATCTTTATGTTATTTCCTGGTTTTCATTAATTTACTGCTGAGAAGCCCTCAGTACTGAACTGCACATCTAGCTTTTCCAAAGCCACTGCAGGCTTTGGAGTCTTTGGTGTTCACTGTTCATATGTGATCTTAGACACATTCCTTTCCTTCTCTATGACTCTTTTTTTGGTTTTTCAAGGTAGAGTCTCACCCTAGCTCAGGCTGACCTGGAATTCACTATGTAGTCTCAGGCTTGCCTCAAACTCACTGATATCCTTCTACCTTTGTCTCCCGAGTGCTGGGATTAAAGGCGTGTGCCACCATGTCATTTTTATCATTTACATAATGATAATAATAATAGTAACTGCTATGTCCATGTTGTAATCCCCAAGATCTATAGATGTGACCCTATTTGAAACAGGGATGAATATGTAATTAATTCAGGGATTAAGAGATGAGAAAGTCACCTTAGATTATACAGATGGGCCCTAAATCCAATGACAAAAACTCTCTTTATTGGAGGCACATGGGAGAGACAAAGAGAAAAGAGAAAGTGGCAGTGTGGCCATAGAGACAGAGAGGAGATTGATGTTGCAACACCCAGGGGGCACCTGGAGCCACAGAGGCTGGAAATACAAGGAACTGATTGCCCTTTGGTACACTTTGGTTTTACATTTCAGAACTCTCAGAAAATAAATTTTTATCATTTTAAGTCAAGTTTGTGGTCATTCCAGCCTGAGTAAACTAATAAACTGACAAATATACTTTTTAAAATATAATGCATTGTTTTTCTAATTGCACAAGAAAACAGAAGGAAGGATGCAAAGTGATCTTAAGCCAGGTGTGGTGGTGCACGCTTTTAATCCCAGCACTCGGGAGGCAGAGGTAGGAGGACAGCCATGAGTTTGAGGCCACCCTGAGATTACGTAGTGAATTTCAGGTTAGCCTGGGCTACAGTGAGACCCTACCTCCAAAAACCAAACAACAACACACAAAAAAAGAGTGATCTGAAAGTCAGACAGGTGAACCAATAACAAGTATGTCCAGTGCTCATTGAAATGGATTCAGTTGTTTATGATATGTAAAAACATGAAACCATCCTTTCCCTTTCGCCATTTATGAGGAAAGAGAGACCACAGAGCAAGTGACAGGTGCTCCTGCCACATTTGCATATCCAATGAAGATATTTGCATACTCAATAAAGAAATAGAGTGTAAAGGAGCAAAGATGAAGAGCATTGGCATGTCCCAGGAACTGGCAGGAAACCATCACCCTGCGGCTTTGACCCAGAGAACATACGTGCACACCAACAGTGCTTACAACACACACACACCCTGGAGAGAAGCAGAGGAAGAGAATTTCTGGGAATGGAAAAATGAAAAGGAAGAAATTTAGAACACAAGCTTAATCAGTCAGGAATCACAGGATCCCTGAATCTTAGTTATACGGGGACCGGAGGAACCCTGCAGTTTGTTCTCCAAGATCATGGAAGGAGTAATCCCCTCCCAATGGTCCGCTGACAGTCACTATGAGCCTGTTTGAATAGTGCCAGGAATGAGCGTACTCATTGCCTGAATTGCTGTATTGCCTGAATGCTTCATTTGCAGTGTCTTCCTGGAAGCAAATCAAAATACGTCTCTGCGTCACACATCCATGGGCTCTGAGAGCTATGCACAGTTATTACGTTGGTTCATTTCAGTTACCAAGTGAAAGCCCGGCTCTGAAACACACAGCGGGTCCAGGAATGGAGCGAGTGACATCTCAGGACAGGCCCAGGACCATGTGAACCTGTTCCAGTGGCTCCTGGTCTTCCGTGCGTCTATACTCACTTGTCTCCCAACTCTTCCCAGTCTCCTGCTGTCTAAAACATTGTTGATATGAACAGCATTAAGGAGAATAGTTTTAAAAAATGCTGCATTCAAAACCCCAAAGAAATCTCCAAAACCGTATCATAGGAACCAATGAGCAACTTCACAAGAAGATCCTTTTGGAAAGTGACACTACTTGAAATTCATCCTCTATCACTTGTTTCAGATAAATTCTTTTGGGATCTTGCCAGAGACACGGATCCTTGCCCAGGGCTCTTACACTGTTGTCTACCCCACCAAGCACGGAGCTCAAACTGTTCAACATGCATTAAAAAGTAAGATACAGCATGATCAGAAACATTACAAAATTAAATAATGTTAGTAAACTGAATAAGAAAAAGAACAAGATGAACGTCAAATGGGAGAGAGCCGTGAGGCCAAATGGTTGAAGCGCATAGACACAAGGTCTTGCTCTTCAGGCAAAAATGCGCTCAGCTGTACTGGCCTTTATGTCAAAACCAGACACAATGGCATTCTGTTTGGAAGTACTCTTCATTATTGCTCAAAACTTTGGGTGGAAAATTAATATGATTCACCTAAAATGTTTCAAATGATGGTACTGAACAGTATGATTCCAGCAAGGACACTGATAACCCAGTGCAGTGACAACAGAAAACATTCTCTGAAACATTCTCCTTGTGATATAAGTGGAATTCCCAAACCAATTTAGAGAAGTGGTGAATTACTCAGAAAGCGCTCCCAGGAAAGTTAAGGAAGGAAAGCACACTACAGTCGGTTGTCCCTCAATGTCTGAAAAGGGGATTGGTACCTGAACCCCAGCAGCACCAAAATTCTGAGGTACTCAAGTTTCTTCTGTAAAATGCTGTAGTGTTTGCAATATAACCTGTGTAGATTTTCTTCTATATATCTTTTTTCATCATTAGGAGAGAATATTAATTTAAAAGTGTCAACTTAAATTATAAGGATGTCCATCTAGACATCATAATTAAACATGCCAAAGGAGAAGCCATGTTGTCAAAATGCCCACTTAACCCACACAGACATCTCAAGCCCATCCTTTGTTGACCTTTTATAGCCCATTTTAAAAGATATTTTCCCTCTATTAAACAAGAGAAAGCAGACAGGCACATGCTGGTAAATGCTAACTCTCCGTATTCACATAGCGACACGGTGGATCTCTGAGCCCAGTGTACAGAGAGGAGGAAAGAAGCTAGGCTCCATGCCCCACTCCCCGGGGGCAGCCCCTCCAGCGCCCGGCACAGCGAAGGGCACACAGGGTTTTCCTTTCGCCACAGAGCACGGTGGTGGTGTTGACTCCATACAGCTCTTTATTAGACAAGAAGGGATTAAAACGAGTTTAGAACAAAAAAGGGGAGATTCCTTTCCTATTGTATTCTGATCAGGGTACTGTCCCCCAAAATAATTTGAGAACCATAAATTGAGAAAAAAGGACCTCAAAAATAGGGCTACTGGGCACAAGGGGTTGTGGGGAGAAAAGACTGCAATGCTCCTAGGCACTCAAGAAAACTTAAAAAATAATAAAAATAAAAGGTTGGAATCCATCAGGGTTCTTTTCTATTAGTCATCTTCCCCTTCCTCCTCCTCTCCTTCCTCTCCTTCATCACCTTCATCCTCATCCTCTTCTTCATCAATATCTTCCAATCCTTCATCATCATCCCCTCTCTTCTTCAGCATCCACGTCGGGAACCACATAGCACCGCCAGGGATTTGGCCAAGTACGTCTCTGGTGCCACCGCTTAACTCATCCGCGCCTGCGCAGAACGCTCACTAAGCTGGTCAAGAGCTCTCTAGCTCTCTGCGCTGCCTCTGCTTATTGCCTTCATTCTGCATTTGACCTGAGCGATTTGTCAAATCCCTTTCAGATTTCCATTCGATTTCAGTGGACTTTGAAGGATCACCACTCTCATTCAAATGAAATTCTTTGGAGAGGACATTGTTTTCAAAGTAAGAATTTTCATCGAAATAAAAGTCTATTCTGTAACCTGAGTTTATATCTTCAACTTCTGTCCCCTCAACTCTGGTCAGGTAATGCATCACCTCTTCATCTTCCTCCCCAAGCAGTGCAGACACCTGTGGATGGTTGACAAATGTCACCCAAAAATGTGCAACCTGGGGATCGATTCTGACGTCTTCTGAAGATGTGGTTGGCGAAGTTTGCTGTATTTCTACTCTACTTTCGCAACTTCCTCACTGGCTTGGCCACTAAGTCTATCTCATTTTGTACTTCATCCATATGGTCAACTGCTTCTCGCTGCTCTTTTTCTCCCTTCTGCAGCCGGCAGAGACCAGAGAATCCACCGGTCTCACGCGACAGACCTGTCTGGCTTTCTTGGGCTGAGGTGGGAGCGGAGACTGGCACTTAGGGGCCACATCACGACGACAGTCCAAAAATAAAAAGCCAGCCCAGAGGGATGCGGAATGCAGCTGAAGGAAGCCGGGCCAACTTCCTCCATATATTTTATATCATTTCTAGATTATTTATAATACCTAATATAATGTTAAATGCTATGCATACAGTTGTTTTACTGTTTTATTTAGCAAATAATGACAAGAAAAACATCTGTATATGTTTA
Organism: Dipus sagitta; assembly: GCA_036346955.1. Lineage (NCBI taxonomy): Eukaryota > Metazoa > Chordata > Mammalia > Rodentia > Dipodidae > Dipus > Dipus sagitta. Next base: position 41,552,267 of record CM070784.1, read on the forward strand.
GTATGATACTATTATTTCCTGGAAATTTTCGTTTTGTTTTTTGAGGTAGGGGCAGCCCAGGCTAACATGGAACTCACTCTGTAGTCCCAGGTTGGCCTTGAACTCATTTTGATCCTCCTACCTCTGCCTTCCTGGTGCTGGGATTAAAGGCGTGCACCACCATCAAGCCCGGGAATTTCCTATATATATATATATATATATATATATTTTTTTTTTTCTGGATAGTTTTAATCCATGCTTATTGGTTCAAAGAACACGGCAGCTGTAGTTACAGAAGAGTAACTGAAATTCTGCTGTGGTTTAAATGTACATGTCCTCCATACACTCATGCCTTTGAACATTTGTGCCCTAGCTAGTGGCACTGTCCTGGGGCTACGGAAGCTGGAGGAACTAGGTTAGTGGCTGAGAGGAGCCCTGGCGTTATAGGTTATCACCCAGGTTGGTTCCAGCCCAAGACTTCTGCAGCCTCATTATCAATGCAATGTGAGGCCGACCATCTCACTCTCTGCCACTGCTCCAAACTGCCCTGCCGCCACGCCTCCCGCACCTTCACACGCCGTGCCCTCTAGACCACCAGCAGAACAGATCTTTTCTCCCTGAAGTTGCTTTATTTGGGTATCGTATTACAGCAATGAGAAAAGTAACTAAGGCAAACTCTATCAACATAAAGTCTAAACACTGAAATGAAAGAATACTATGCAAATATTAGAGAATTCCAGAGAGCAGGATAGCTTTGCCTTCATGTTAACACACAACTCTGCTTCCGGATCCTGCCAGATTCCACCCTGGGATGTGGTGGGGGAGGGGGTGGGGAGGCGTAGTCCTCAGTTTTCACAGACCCCAAGGGAACTATCATTCTTCTAACCACACCATTAAAACCTGACACCAGAGGTGAGAGAATAAGAGCTCTGACTGCAGAATGGAAAATAAAAAGTCTTTTTATGAAAAAATTAACTCTAAAGACAAACAACTTGTAAAGAAATATTAAACACGTGTATGAAAGGCAACTGTTAACATCATTTATACATAAAGAGTATCTTAAGTTATAAAGCAATTGAAAAACAGATCCATAGTCAGTACAAATGTATATGAAAAGCTTTTTACTTGCACCTGTTATCAAAATAGTTTGCAGAAAATAGTTTAATTTTCTCACTATGTGGCAATAATTCTAGTAAACTATAAAATTCTATTTGCAAACATATATTTGAAAAGATATAAAGAAATGCTCACTTTCAAAGATAATAATTAAATTCATACAAACTTCCTTTTGCTTATTTTTATTTATTTATTTGAGAGCGACAGAGAGAGAGAGAAAGAGGCAGACAGACAGACAGAGAGAGAATGGGTGTGCCAGGGCCTCCAGCCACTGCCAAAGACTCCAGATTCATGCTCCACCTTGTGCATCTGGCTTATGTGGGTCCTGAGGAATCAAGCCTCGAACAGGGTCCTTAGGCTTCACAGGCAAGCGCTTAACCAGCTAAGCCATCTCTCCAGCCCTCATACAAACTTTTGATGGACAGTTTGGAAAGAAAGATTTTTAAAATCCTTAAATATTTGCATACAATAGTGCTAGTTTTAGGAAACTTTTAAAGGAAACTATCATGTTTATGTGTAAAGATTTAGCTAAAGGAATATAAATGCCAGAGTTACTTGATTTGGGAGAAATAGTTGTTTACATCAGCTGTCAGATTCACATAATGAAATGAATAGTGTGATGATCCTCAAAATGTGGTCCCCATAACAGCAGCACCAGCGCCACGGAGAAACTTGTTAAAAATGCAAATTATCTGGTCTTTCTGAGACCTACACAGTCAGAAACTCGGGAGAGCGGTACGCAAACCTTTCGGCCAATCCCAGTCTCACCATAGCTTGAGAAGCTCTCTAGCTTAGGGTCTAGGTCAGGGCCTTAGGAGAAACTAGATGAGACATCAAATTGGGTATTTTAAAGAAATTGTAAAAGGAACCTTTTCTTTCCAAAATAATTAAGCCACAAATGATAGCACTGTATGCCAAGGGTACTAGTGGGCTGTGCTGGTGTCCCTTGTGGACGTGACAACTAGAACCCAGGGAGAGGCTTGGTGGAGCACTCAGCAAGCCCCAGTGACTCCACAGAGAAGTGGCCAGAGAACGAACACCACTGCCTCACTTTTCTTCCCACCTGAGCAGCTGGCGGCCCCATGGGTGAGCCCAGACAACAAGGGAGCTCACCCAAGCAGCTCGTACCAGTAACCTGGGCACGGCTTATACAAGCAGGATAGAGGATGGCTGCAGAGAAGCAAATGGAAGGTACACAGTACATGTCACCATTGACAGATATACTAGAGAATACTCATCTGGAAGATATCTATAAAGTGCTAGACTTGTATGAGCAGTACACAATCCTTTTTGACTTAAGAATATACACCATGCATGGTTTATTCACCACTCATATGCATGAAGAGTGTTTGCACAGCATCTAAAGTATTAATAGCAGAAATATCTGCCTTGTTCAATGTACTTATGTTACTGGGTTGTTTTTGCTTACCTATATTTTCTAAAAATTCTAGAATAAACATATCAGGAAAAAAATGTCATACATTTTCTTAAAAAATCATTTTTATGACAATCTCAAAGAATGTTAGGAAAACAATGTTATTTATGAATGGTAATCACCTGTTTTGGACAACATTTCTTGATTTTTATCTTGACTTCTAATTAGTACTGTTTGGTAAACTCTTTCTCAGTGGTTGCTACAAATAAATACAGAGTACTTCCTGATATACCTCAGCCATTTTATTAATCCCATTATAGAGATAAGGGTATTAAAACTAAGATGCATGAAATGTACTGCATGTAACTTCACTTTTCATTAGTGGAAACAGAGACTCAGACCAAAACTAATGCCAAAATGTGTGCTCTACATACCAGCAGGTCTAAGAGAATATGGTTTTGAAAAGAATATATCCATCCTATGCTTATGAAAGTAAACTATGGCATAGTCTCATTCCCTACTTCATTTCACATATTAATTTATTACCCTAAAAATAAAATGGCAGATTTCATATTAGTATCTTAATGTCATATTCACAATTATTATTTTCAGAGTCTGTTCAGAGAAAAATTTAATATGTCAAATATGACAGTGTTTTTTGTTTTTAATCTCAAGTAATATATCTATAGAAATGAATTCACTAATAAAAATTATTTTGAGTACTTGATAAAAGGAACAAGAAAGGATTCGACTATAAAATCAGTGTTTACTAAAGTCTTTTTACTATTTGTAATAATAAAAGGCCAAAAGTTGATGTCAGTTATCTTCCTCAATTACTCTTCACTTTGCCAGGATGAGGTCTCTCAGTTGAACCCAGAGCTCTCTAGCTTGCCCCAGTATACAATCTCTGTCTCAACAGCACTGAGATTATAAGTAGTCACCATGGCCCCCTGACATTTATTTGGGTACTAGCACTCCAAACTCCAGTCTTTATGCTTGTCTGGCAAGCCCTTTATTCACAGTCATCTCCTCAGCCCAAGCTCTTATTATCTTGAAGATAATCATTACAGCAGAAGAGCTTGGCGAGCCCTCCACTAGGACTCTTGGTTGGACTTTGATTCTCAAGTAAAAAACACTGCAGAGGCATGGAGAGATGGCTTAGCAGTTAAGGCATTTGCCTCTAAAGCCAAAGGACCCAGGCTCTATTCCCTAGACCCACATAAGTTAGATGCACAAGGTAGCACATGCATCTGGAGTTTATTTACAGTGGCTGAAGGCCCTGACATGCCTATTTTCTCTCTCTCTCTCTCTCTCTCAAATAATAAAATAAATTTTAAAAAATACTGCAGAATGACTTAAACATTCCTGATTCCTGCACTGAAATGCAGGACTTTATTGAAAATTGTTTCTAAAGGTCTAGGAGTGAAAGTTTATTTCAAATATATGCTAATACTCTTTGATATACACTATTCACCTTCTCAAACAAATATATCTCAAAAAATGGCAAAAAATAGCTGCTTGTGAAAACTCCTAAGTACCACAATGACAAAATTCACAGGAAGATTGGAAGAACTTCCACTAACATAGAAGAACAAAAGGAAAATGATATAAACTATATTGAGGGGATTTTGTCATTATTCATTCTGTCTCTTAATGAATGAGCAAATGTATTACATTGATATTTTTATATTTAATAAAGATAAACTAAGTTATATATAAAACTTTAAACCAATAAAAAGGAAGTATGGTCTCTTATAAACTGATCATGCTCAGAAATATCAGTGTACCATATCACAGAGGCACAATGCAAAATAATAGAAATTATAGGATTTTAGACATACACAACTACTTGCCAAAGTTGTTACCTAAATAAGCATTTTGCCACAGAAGGTGTAAAAACTGCATCTACAGACCCTTAGGAAAATAAAGAGACTCATTCATTATTTGCAAACATAGTAATTAATTTGAAATACTATGAGCCATGACATGGAATTTGAGTGGCATCCAATTCAAGGGAAACCGATTTTCTAAAGTTATCAAGAAGCAATTACGGCGATGAAAGTAAATCTTCTATTCACCTTAAGAACAAAGACTTGAAATACATAAGGCCCCTGTGCAGCTTGAATGTTCTTTCCGAAACTCATGTTGAAATTTAATTGCCACTGTGGCAGAGTTAGGAGGGAGGACCTTTCAGAGATAACTGGGTTATGTGGGCTAAAGCTATTATCCTGGAAGTAGACCAGATCTTGTGGACGTAGGCTGGTGACAAAGACCAGTGCTTTCATGTGTGTTCTGCCTTGCTCCAGGTGCGCTTTTCACTTTGTCACGCCGTGATGCAGCAAGAACGTCCTCACCAGATATCCATTCCCTTTGATCTTCCACTCGCCAGCCTCTAGAACTGTCAGGACAAATGTCTCGCTATTCTATAAATTACTTTGTGTATGGGATCTGTTATAGCAGCAGAAAATAGATGGAGACAGGCATATACTTAGAAGTAATCTTGTACTAATGACAGAGTAAATAAGAACTGTTTTTTTTTAATCCCGATTGTGCGTGCTTCATGTGAAGTCTGTCTGACCCTGCCAAGTTCACAAGAATGTTAATGTTCCACTGGGTCTGTGGGTAATGAAGCCGGAAATGTTCTCCTGGGTCTGAGGGCCATAGAGTTGGGAGAATCAAGTAAACTGTAAGAAGTAAGCGGGATCCTGCCGATCTTCAGAGCCCCTTCAAAGTCTTTCCGCTCTCCCCTCCCCATCTCTTGATCAAAGAAATCTTGGAGATGGGTGCTGCAGAAAGGACCCTGAACTGAAGGTAGTCTTCTGTTTCCTAACAGGAAAACTGGAAATGTTAAATATATATATATATATCTTTTTGCTGGGCATGGTGGTGCATGCCTTTAATCCCAGCACATGGGAGGCTAAGGTGGGACGATCACTGTGAGTTCAAGGCCAGCCTGAGACTAATTCCAGGTCAGCCTGGGCTAGAGCAAGACCCTACCTTGAAAAACAAAACCAAAAAAAGGTATCCTTTTAAAACTCTCAAAATAATGTAGAGATTTTTATATAGAATTGGAAATCATCATTTTAAGTGAAATAAACAAGACTCAGAAAAATAAATATTACATCTTTTTGTTCATAGATAGAATTTATTTTTCAAAAATATTTATTTATTTATTTATTTATTTATCTTGGTTTTCTGAGGTAGGGTCTCGCTGTAGCTCAGGTTGACCTGGAATTCACTATGTAGTCTCAGGGTGGCCTTGAACTCACAGCAATCCTCCTACCTTTGCCTCCTAAGTACTGGGATTAAAGGTGTGCGCCACCACGCCCAGCTCAGATTTTATTAAAAAGATCTTAAAGTAGAAGGGGCACTCCTTAGCAGGGTTAAGGGAACTAGCAAGAAGGGGGTAAGAGAAGGTGAGAGAGAGTAAATATGATCAAAGAACATTTTATATCTGTATGAAAACATCAAAATGAAGCCCTATTGTTTGTACAAATAATATATGCAGATAAAAATTATAATAATGTACAGACTTTAAATGTAGTGGCAGTGAAATCCCAATGGGGCTTTCTTTTTTGTCTGGGAGAGAGGAGGCCTCTTTTTCTAGAAATGGTTCCCCAAAGTGCATTGATATGCCTCAACAGGGTTGTGTGTCTTTCTCTGCTCCCTCCTTCCCGCTCTGAGAAGATGGCAGTAGAGACCTTGCAGTCATAAATCCACAACAAGAAAACACACGGGATAACAGTGCAGGAGAGGCTATCCACGTATTCTAAATGCTGGACTGCCCGGATCAGTGAGGTGCTGGACTGCTTGGAAATAAGCGTACTCATGTAGTCCACGGGGATCACTTGTGGTTTGACTTTTCAAAAAAAAAAAAAAAAGGACAGATCAACAAGGGAAGTTGGTGCAAAACACACCAATTTATATCACATAATCATAGAAAATTCTAGAACAAAAGAGGAGAGGAACCAAAATAGGAGAAATCATACATATTAAACATTGGCTTTCATATTCTTTTCCTCACTCCAGCAATAACCAGAAAGTCTATTCTCAGAGATTTTTTTCAAAAAGTTACAAACTAAGACACTAGACATAAAGGAGGAGTGAGGAGCATGACAGAACCACCCCATGATGACTCCTGCCCTCACCAGTTACTGGAACTCTAGTAGAAAATATCATATCTAAAAAATGACCACTTCAGGGAGGAACACGTAGGCTCTCCAATGAAGTAAGAGCCACATGACCAGATAGCCAACACTCACTTGATCACTAAAGGAAGCATCTAACAGGAAATAGAGATTAAAGTGAACAGGACAAAAGGAACTTAGAAGACACAGAGACACCAAGCTCAGAAGAAAAGTAACAACAAGGTACGGTCACGGTTAATGTAGGGCTTCTCCACGGCACAGCAGGCGGCTGATGGCTACCCTTGACTGTCACCTTGGGTGGAAGTCACAAAGTACACTTCTGTGTTCGTCCGTGAGGGCACGGCAGTTGGGTCAGCAAACTGAGTGAGGAAACGGAGCCTGAAAATGTGGATAGCACCATCCCCTAGGCCGTGGGCACAGAAAGACTAAAAGGAAGAAGAAATTCCTCCACGCGCCCGCACTTGAGTCGTGAGTAAGCGTGCTTGGAGCTGCTGTTAGCATCCAGTGAGATTAGAATCGGGTTCTCTTGCAGGTTTTTTTTAATGCAAGAATGAGAGAGATAGAGAGTAAGAGAGAAAGAGACAATTGGCCCATCAGGGCCTCCAGCCACTGCAAATGAACTCAGATGCGTGCAGCCCCTTGCGCACATGTGCAACCTTGCACACTTGCGTCACTGTGCATCTGGCTTACTTGGAACCTGGAGAGTTGAACATCACTCCTTAGGCTTCGCAGGCAAGTGCCTCAATGGCTAAACTATCTCTCCAGCCCTCTCCTGCCTTTTAAATATATTTTTATTTAGTTTATCTGCTAGCAGAGGGAGACAGTTAAGAGAGAGAGAGAGAGAGAGAAAGAGAATGGGCATACCAGGACCCCCAGCCACTGCAAATGAACTCCAGGTGAGTGTGCCACATTGTGCATCTGGTTTTACATGGGTACTGGGGAATCGAGGCAGGGTTGTTAGGCTTTTCAGGCAAATGCCTTTGCCACTGAACCATCTCTCCAGCCATGCTTCTTTCTTCGAACACTGGAGCAAACGAATCTCCAGGGCACTTGTTCCAACGCTGAATTGGGGCTGCACCGTTGGCCTCCTGAGACTGGCAGTTTCCAGAGTTGCTATCCACTTGCCTGGCTCTCTGGCCTACATGCAGCCACTATGGGGCTATTCAGCCTGTGTTTGCTAAGCCATTCCAAAAATTCCCTCTTATAACTGCATATACCTTCTAGTGATTAAATTCCTCTAGAGAATCCTAACATAAAAATTCTATAACCAAAAAAAAATATATATAAATAAGCTGTAAAAAAAAGTTCTGAGGGCTGGAGAGATGGCTTAGCGGTTAAGCACTTGCCTGTGAAGCCTAAGGACCCCGGTTCGAGACTCAATTCCCCAGGACCCACGTTAGCCAGATGCACAAGGGGGCACACGCATCTGGAATTCGTTTGCAGTGGCTAGAGGCCCTGGCGTGCCCATTCTCTCTCTATATCTCTCTCTCTCTGCCTCTTTCTCTGTTGATCTCAAATAAATAAATAAATTTAAAAAAATAAAATAAAATAAAAAAAGTTCTGAAATTAAATACTTTTACCATACATTTTAAACCAGTAGATTTAGTTTCATATCATCAGTATAATGTCAGTTATTTATGCCTCCAATTTTAGATCTTTTGTTATTCATGATAGTATTGAAATTTCCAAAATGTATTTGAGTTATGTATGTGATGGCTGGTTTAATGTTTGTTTCATGTGTGCCATTTTTCTTTTTTATTGGTTCTACAATCAGATGGACTTTTTAATATTCTTTTTTAAATTTTTATTTCTCTTTATCGGCATTCAAATAATTAGGCTGCATTAAGTCATATTGAGAACAAATGTTGTTTTGTCTTTCCCTTCCCCTGTGTGCTCTCCTCCCACCACAGCCTCCTTCCTGCTCCCATCTGCACTCCTTGTGTTCTCCCCACCCCACCACCTCTTACTTACTCCTCGCTCAAGGTCTCCCATCTTGATTGATGACCTATAAACCATGCCCTTATTTACTTGTATAAAAAAGCATTGCAAAAAGCCAGGCATGGTGGCGGACGCCTTTAATCCCAGCACTCGGAGGCGGAGGTAGGAGGATTGCCATAAGTTCAAGGCCACCCGGAGCCTACAGAGTGATTTCCAGGTCAGCCTGAGCTAGAGTGAGGCCCTACCTCAAAAAAAAAAAAAAAAAAAAAAAGGCATTGCAAGTTAGGATCCACATGAGAGAGGGAACGTGTGATTTCTGTCTTTCTGGGCCTGAGTTACTTCTCTTACTATAATCTTTTGCAATTCTATCTATTGCCCTGCAAATTTCATTTTTATTTACAGCTGAATAAAACCACATCGTGCATATGTAGCACATTTCCATTATCCAGTCATCAGCTGATGGACACCTAGGCTAGCTCCTCTTCCTAGCTACTGTGCATAGAGCAGCAGTGAGTATGTGCAAGTACGTCTGTCGTTGGATATATAGTCCATTAGGCACATGTCCAGGACTGGTATAGCGGGGTCAGTTCAAATTTTAGCTTTTTGAGAAACTTGTACACTGAAGAAGTCTAATGTGGCTACACTGGCTTGTGCTCCCAACATAAGAGTTTCCCTCTCTCCCACAATCTCACCAGTATTTGTTGTCATTAGTGTTCATGATGGTAATCATTCTGACTGAGTGAAATCTCAGAGTGGCTTTAATTTTCATTGCTCTTTTGGGTAAAAATGTGGAGAGATTTTTTTTAAATGTCTGTTGGCCCTTTGTGTTTCTTCTTTTGTGAATTATCTGTTCATTTCAATGGCCCATTTATTGTTTGGCAGTTTTGGGGTTTTTGATGCTTCCTTAATTCTTGCAGTTCTATTTATTGTTGATACCTTATCTATTCCAGATATGCTCTGTCTGAGAAATTGTTGGTAAATATTTCCTCCCATTTGTTCTGCTCATAGTTTCCTTTGCCATGAAGACGTGTTTTAATCTCACGCAGTCACACTGTTGATTCTGTGGACTATTTTCTGTACTATCGGAGTCCTGTTCAGAAGGTGCTTTCATCCCACACGTGGAGCATTTCTGGTTTTGCATTAAGATCTCTGATCAATTTTGAATGGATCTTTGTTCAGGGTGAGGGATGTGGACTGGGTTTCATTTTTCTGCAGATGGGTATTGAATTTTTCCAGCACCTGTTCAGCTAAATAGGGAGTGCCTACTGGAGTTACGCTGAACAGAAAGTACGTAAAACTGCCTTCCAAGCATGTCTATTTGTGCCCACAGATGGGTACTGCTTGTAACATCACTAAGTTTCTCACTCCAGTGGGCACTGGCTGGTTCAGAGATGTATAGCTGGCAGCATGGCTGACAGTAAGTGTACCATGGTGTATTCAGCCTCAAAAAGGACACCTAAGCGCTCTCCCCCAAGGCTCAGGGGCCCTCACAGAAGAGGAAGCAGAAAGAATGAAAGAACAGGAGGATGGGAAGGGAGTCGTGAAACACTGTCTTCTAGATACAACATGGTGGCTCCACTTATGAATTCCTGGCAGCTGCAGTTTCCTGTACAAGACTGAGCCTGGCAACAGGTCACCACTGATGGGTGAAGGCTGTATGACAGCCCACACCTCCCAGAGTAGCTAATGGCAGCTAATGCTTGCTGAGAGAAGGGAGTCAGGTTCGTGGGCAGTGTAACCACTGGTCAGTTGCCTATTTCACAATAGATAACCTTCCACCATTGATCATGCCACAACCCTAATTTGACTCGGTGGATTTTTAAAAAGTATGAATGTAAGATGGGAATTAATAGGAACGAATTAAGGGTGTTAAGGGCTGGAGAGATGGCTTAGCGGCTAAGGCATTTGCCTATAAAGCCAAAGGATCCTGGTTCGACTCTCCAGGTCCCACATAAGCCAGATGCACAAGGGGGCACATGCATCTGGAGTTCATTTGCAGTGGCTGGAGGCCCTGGCATACCCATTCTCTCTCTTTCTCTCTCTCTCTCTCTCTCTCTCTCTCTCTCTCTCTCATAAACAAATAAAGTATATTTTTAAAAAAAGAATTAAGGGTGTTAATAGGAGTAGAATAAGAGAGGGTAATTGTGGGAATTAGATCAAAATATATTACATTCATGTATGAATATGTCAAAAATAAAAAAAATATATTTTAAAGGACAAGAATTATCCCTTTTCCATCTGCTCCAGTTATAATGAAGGAAACAGACGTAAGTTGTAAAAACTAACCCTATTCTCTCAGTCACTTGCCTTTTATAATTCCTACTTCTTTATGTTTGCACTCAGAATTCTGGGAAAAATCCCTCATCAGTTTCTAAATCCCCAATTCATTAACTGATATTTGATTCCAGTGTTGGTGGAGTTCATTCAACAATCAAGACTTTACTTTTTTGTAGCAGCTTTTTTTTTTTTTTGGCAAAACTTCTCCCCCTCAACTATCCTTAAAATTTCTAATGGGATATGTGTCAATGTTTCTTCTCCTTTTAAAATTAATTCCATCGTGTATTTCCCCAACACACCACACCTCCCCATCTGTCTGAGTTGCTGTTTATGGTGAAATGACTTCAGTTAAAGATCCTTCACTGTCTGCTCTTACTTATAAAATGATAATGTGAATTAATTATTTTATAAGAACAAATTTTACTAAGCACTATTTTTCTGCCATAGCATATTACCAAATGGCATGAATATTCAGTCATGTAAACCTCAAAATAAGATAACTCCTATGAGACAAATGTCATCTTTCTTATATGTTTTCACCTTGAGGTAAAAGACAGCGGCCGAGCTAGGGCTTTTGTCCAAATGACTGATATTGTTCAACCTCTCCATCCTACTTGACCCGAAGCCTCTTGTGTGGAGGGCTCATCTCCGCACAGCCAGAGCTGAAAGTTCAACATAAACCAGGAAAGGGCACATTCCTATTTTCTCTGAACACAGGTCATCAAACACTGGCCAGAGGGTATGTATGTGTGTGTGTGAGAGAGAGACTATCATGCCATCTTTTGAATTTTGATTCTATAATGGTATCCAAGGGAGGGAAAGAGACAGAGAGAACTATTGGAATCAACTGTTACTGTTATTATGCTGCATTATTGACAGCTGTTCCTAAAAGCTTAAGAAGAGGTTCATGTCTTGGCTCCACAAATAAACTACTACGTGAACTTGAGTAAGCCATTTTACTTCTATAAATATTTCTTTACCTATAAAGAATTATTGGGGGCTGGAGAGATGGCTTAGCAGTTAAGTGCTTGCCTGTGAAGCCTAAGTACCCTCGTTCTAGGCTCCGTTTCCCAGAACCCACATTAGCCAGATGCACAAGGGGGCACACGGGTCTGGAGTTCATTTGCAGTGGCTAGAGGCCCTGGCACGCCATTCTCTCTCTCTGTCTCTGTCTCTGTCTCTTTCTCTTTCTCTTTCTCTCTTTCTCTCTGTGTGTGTCTCTCTCTCTGTTACTCTCAAATAAATAAGTAAAAATGAACAAAATTTTTTAAAAAAAGGAATTCTTGGGAAGAATCATGACATAAGTAAGGCATTTAACATATCCAGCACAGTGCTTGATTTGCAATAAACGCAGCAATGTCATTCTTATGATTTTTAACAGAAAAACCTTCTGAGTCAGCACGGCTACCAGGATGTATAGGATCACTATAGTGATTCATAATTGTCTGAGTTTTAGATGTTTGTGGGAAAGTTGTGAATAGCAAAATAATGGGTATATGGCTCAGTGGTGGAGCATTTGACTGCAAATAGCAAAACAATGGACAGCAAAATCTTTATTATTTACAAATCACATGATTGTATGAGTACAATCTGAAAAAAAAAAGATTTGAGGAAAGTACCTATAGATCTTTTTACTGTGCCTGTTTACTTTTATTTTAAAGTAATTTTAGACATGCTGAAAATTTGATTTGCCGAAATGGAACAGAATTACCCTTTATTTTCCATCCAACATGTTAGTATCTAATCTGCTCATTAGGACACATCAGTCAAAACTAAGTGCAGGTACAGTATTATAGCCCACAGACTAGTCACAGTGCTTAATGCAGGGTTTCTAATTTAATTTAATTTGTCGGTGTGTATGTGCAGAGCCTGCATGGTGTATGCGTGTCTCTCTCTCTCTCTCTCTCTCTGTGTGTGTGTGTGTGTGTGTGTGCGTGTGTGTGTGCATGTGTGTAGCTAGCTGTGCACGTGGAGGGAGGGACAGGACGTCATGTGTCCTCTACTGCTCTTCTGCTTTACTCCTGGACACAGAGTCTCTCACTGAAGCTGGAGCTGCTGCTGTCCTTGCTGTCGTTACTGGTGTGGCTGCCGCACCCCGGGCTCCTCCTGCTTCTGCCCCCCTCAGCACCGGGGTTGTACGTATGTACAGCCATGCCTGGCGTTTTTTTAACGTGGGTGCCAGGGATTGAACTCAGGTCCTCGTGGGCTGGCACAGCAAGCACTCTACCCACTAAGCCACCTTCCCAGCCTCTTAATGTTATTTTCTAGTCTAGGATTAAGTCTAGGATCCTTCGAGGTACCTGTGAGGCTTCCTTGGTCTCTGATAATCATGGCAATTCCTTAATCTTTTCTTGATTAGCATTTTCAGAGAATACCACTTTCTAGAATGTCCCTCAAGTTGGATTTGTCTACTATCTCACAATTAGCTGGGGGTTGTGTGTTCTGAATGACAGCACACAGAAGTGCTGCCTCTTCAGGCGGTCCGTGGCATCAATGTTTTATTACGGGTGAGGCTGACTGGGATCACCTTTCTAAGGTGGCATTTGCTCCAAACTCATATTCGTCCATTTGTAACCAACAATATTTACAGAGGGAAATACTTTGATAGAAAGTAAATATTTTATTTTTCCTCAAGCTTGTACCCAATTTTAGCATCCATCTGCCAGTGTTAACTACAATTATTGCTAGTGTGTTATAAAGGTGATTTCCTATTTCCTTAATCCTTAATTATATATATTTATGTATGTATTCATTTATTTATGAGAGGGAGAGAGCAGAGAGAGAGAAAGAATGGGCACTCCAGGGCCTCCTAGCCACTACAAACACAATATAGACACATAGACCACCTTGTGCATCTTGCTTTATGCGCATACTGGAGAATCAAACCTGGTTCCATTGGCTTTGTAGGCAAGTGCTTTAACCACTTAGCAATCTCTCCAGCCCTCATATATGTATGTATATTATTTTTTATTTATTTGAGAGAGATAATGAGACAGAGAGAGGGAGAATGGGCATGCCAGGGCCTCCAGCCACTGAAAATGAACTCCAGGCACATGCACCACCTTGTGCATCTGGCTTACGTGGACCCTAAGGAATTGAATTTGGGTCCTTTGGCTTTGCAGGCAAGCTCCTTAACTGCTAAGCCATCTCTCCAGCCCTACATATTATTTTTATATATAGTATATTCCTCAGAATTCTTTTGGAGAAAACAACTGTTCTCATGTTTTCAAAGCTCCCCCACTTTTACAGCTAGAGCCTCTGAGACGTTAGACAGCAACAATGTAAGCATCCCCTGAGAGCCAGTGAGGCCCTCTCCAGATCTTTAGGGTCAGAACTTGTATCCCAACAAGATCCCTGAGGGACTCGTGCTACCTAAAGTCATTTCAGTTCACGTTAATTATTAAGGGACTTAAGAAATCAAGGTCTCACTCAAAGTTAGCAGCAGAGCCAGCAACAGCTCTGGCTACTGACACCCCAATTCAGTGTTGCTATTTGATTGATCGACATAGTGAAGAACTCCAAAGGGCAGAGAGTTTGGACTCAGGTACAGGTTGAAATAGCTAACATTTTTTATTTGAAAGCTACTTTATCTCTCTGATACTCATGCAAATGGGGGAAATAGTACGTTGAAGGCTCACGGTGGTAGGTGGGAAGCTGTGGGGAATAGCGGCACATGAGGACACGCGGCTATGCAGGCAGAGCCCTTCCAGGGAGCACCGTGGTAAAGTGCTGATGGCAGCTTTAGGGTCAGGGTTAATGCCTCTCCCAAGGTTCTGCTCCCCAAAGGTGACCCACATCCAAAGCCATGAGTGCAGGGGAACAGCCTTTTAGGCCCAGATGTTTTGTAGCAGACAGCTTCAGGTTCTCTGAGATGAACTTCCAGACCAGGCACAGTGATGGAGGAAGGGATATTTATTGAAGCTTACAGATCCAGGGGAAGTTCCATAATGGCAGAAGAAGCTGGCCTGCCTTCACAGGACCAAGCACAGAGAGAGAAGCACAAGCCAAAAGCCAAAGGCCACACAGCACACTTCAGGAACTCCAGCTAGGCACACTTCCTATATCTTTAGATTGAAATCTGAAACCCACCACCACACCTAAAGATCCACCCAGTGACATTGCCTCCACCCAGATGGCTGCAGAATGCAAAGTACAAACAATAAAGAACTGAATATATTGGGGGCCATCTACTCAAACTTCCACATGTTTCCATTGCAGTTGTAGAGAGCTGTGCGGCCTCCGGTGTGGCAGCTGCCCTTCTCCCTCAGCTCGCTCCTTTTTCTGTTCCCTCACGTCACAGGTGTTGAGCTCGGGGCACTCCCCACAGGACGCTCCAGGTCAGAGGCCATTTTCAAGAAAACCTCAAAGGCCGTGTGACACAGAGTGAGTTGCGCATGACTGAAAGCAGTGTTGTATTATTGCTGTTCTTTGTGGGTGGATACGCTTTGAATACCGTCCACTCTCGTTACATACAAATTCACCCAAATATGCATCAAGTGCCTATTATGCACCCAGCATGTGCTTGGCTGAGGAATGTAGAGTTTGGTAAGACCATGTTCACTATCCAGCAGAGACTAAACTAAAAAGAAACAGGATTATGTAGTTAACCAAAATGCCACTTCTGTAAGGCTGCCATGGCCATTAACCAGTGCATTTTCAACATAAACTCCCCTGATACGTTTTTTTTTCCCTTTTCCTGACAGTGCTGGAGCTGAACCCCAGATCTTTCACTGGCTCGGAAGCGCTCGACTACTGAGTCTTCCCCTCTTGCCACACCATCAAGGGCCTCTGGGGAATCTAGCGAGAAGACAGAGGATCACCATTCGCTCTTTAACAACCAAAGCCATGACTTGATTTTAAAACGAAGAACTTCATTATTGTTTCCTTAATTTTTTTTTTTTTTTGGCTTTTGAGGTAGGGTCTCACTCTAGCTCAGGCTAACCTGGAATTCACTATGGAGTCTTGGGGTGTCCTTGAACTCATGGCACTCCTCCTACCTCTGCCTGCCAAGTGCTGAGATTAAAGGTGTGTGCCACCACACCTGGCTTAAATATCTTTTTTATCCTTCATTCACAAAAAGCTGACAGATAGATGTAAGAAAGTTCCGGACATCTTCAATCTGGGGAACTCCAGGGCTCCGCTGTGAACAGCACTTCTCACATGTCTACGCCTGCATCTCAGCTGCTCTGTCATAACAAAGAACTCCACCCTGCGCTCCTGTTGCAAAGAAATGTGCCCTGAGACCAGAAGGAAATCATGTGCCTTCAAGAAAGGCATTTTTTTTTTTTTTTTGCATTTTAAGTCACTTTTTCAAAAGGCTTAAAAAAATGTAAAGCTCAATGTTCAATTATTTACTCTGATGAAAGATTTCATAGCCTGGAGTGTTTTCTTAAACACATTCTTGAGCGATTAAATCTGTTTTGCTATAGAAAAATCAGAACAGTAGCACTCAAATGCCTGCCTGGGTACCACTATTCATGCTTCAGCTCTGGCTCTGAAAGCCTGGTACAGGTTTGCTTGAATTATAGTCTTCCAGATGCACACACCAAAAAAGTACAAAATGTCTATTCCCCATAGTCGGCCAGCTCCCCAAGGGACAAACAATTGCACCAGCACTTAACGCAGCCCTAAAATAGTCTTCAGAAACAATCTGAGCCCCTCCCCAAAGCGCTGCATAACATTGCTCGTGCCCCAGTTGGAGGCTCTTCGTGAGCTGCTTGTGCTCCTGGTCCTCACTGCCACGTGCTCCCCTGTTCCGCATCACGCCCCACGCCTGAGCAGCAGCGACGCACTGGCCACACGCCGCCTGTGAGCGAGCACGCAGGGCTTCACCGCTGCCTGGATCCCTCCGGCTCGGAGGCGCCTGCTGCGTCTTCCTCAGCTGAGCATGAGTGCAGCGGCCGGGCCAAGAAAGACTCTTCTGTTACACACTGTGGTGGTTTGATTCAGGTGTCCCCCATAAACCTAGGTGTTCTGAATGCTAGGTTCCCCTTCGGTGGCTAGGATCTATCTCACACACAGTGCTGCGGGGCCTGCAGCGTGGCAGAAATGCTGTGGTGTCACTACACAGGGCTCTCATCTCCAGGCCCAAATAGGCACGAATTTCTCTCCTTCTTACCCGTTGAGGCTCACTAAGTTCATTATTTGTCATCACCTTGTAAACAAAAACTATTTTAGTGATGACACAAATACATATAATCTAATAGTTTCCAGCTACTAAACTATAGGCAACTTCGCTCCCCAGGGAAAATTGGAAGTAGATGGAGACATTATTTTTTTTAATTTTACTCTTTTTAAAAAGATTTTGTTTTTATTTATTTATTAGAGAGGGAGAGAAAGAGTGAGAATGGGTGCACCAGGGCCTCTAGCTACTGCAAATGAAATTCAGACACATGTGCCACCATGTGCATCTGGCTTATGTGGGACCTGGAGAATTGAACCGGGGTCCTTAGGCTTCACAGGCAAGTGCCTTAACCACTAAGCCATATCTCCAACCCCAATTTTATTTTTTTATTTATTTGAGAGAGTGAGAGAGGGAAAGAGGCAGACAGAGAGAGAGAATGGGCATGCCAAGGCCTCCAGCCCCTGCAAACGAACTCCAGATGTATGCACCACCTTGTGCATCTGGCTTACGTGGGTTCTGGGAAATCAAACCGAGGTCCTTTGGCTTTGCAGGCAAGCACCTTAACGGCTAAGCCATCCCTCCAGCCCCTGGAGATATTTCTGACTGTCAACATTGAGGTGGGGGTGGGAGCTGATAGTGGGCAAAGTGAGGGTGCTGTTAAGTGTACCACCAGCACAAGGAGCTCCTACAAGGGTTATCCAGGCCAGCGTGCCAGGAGCACGGAGGATGAGAGGATAGTTTGGGTCTCGACTGTCACCTGAACGCCTATGGGATAAAGGTTTGGCCTTCAGTGTGACACTATTGGGAGATGGTGGAACTTCTAAGAAGTAAGGCCTAGTGGGGAGTTTTAGCTCATTGGGGTCACGTGCGCAAAGAGAACTGCTGGATCCCCGATTCTTCTTCTTTTCACAACCCAGCCACAGTGAAGGAGATTCTGCCCCTCCATGGCACTCCTACCCTGATGAACTATCAGGCTGAAAGAAACCCCAATGGGCCAGGGGCTGAAATCTCTCAATGTATGAGCCAAAATGAACATTTTACCTTTTAAGTTGATTATCTCACGTACTTGTTTCAGGAGAAAAAAGAAAAAAAAAAAGATGACTAACACATGGAGAAACTAACTCCAATAGAGAAAAAAAGGGGTTATTAGAAAAGGAAATTTGGAAAAAGCACGAATGGAAGATGGGTTTGCAGAACTCAAGCAGAGACATTTATCTGTAATTGGCCTACACATTAGCTCTGAGCTTCCTATCAAGTAATCTAAAGATGGGACACCACGTCTTAGAGCAAGCATAGCATCATAAGCTAAAAACTAACCAAAAACCTCCCTGGGAAAGTTTCTGCTGACCCAAAGGACCGACGAAAACTTTTCCTAGGGTCCGCGCAGAGATCATGGAGGAGCTCACAGCTATTCACCATAAAGGTCCCCAAAGCAATCCAAATACAGTTTCAGCATGGGTGCTTTCTCCAGCAGTGGACAGTGCAGACGGGGGGGGGGGGAGCGGGGGGCAGTGCCCTTGAGCGGACGGGTAACCCTGGAGCAGCGTCCGCCGTGGTTCCTTGCTCTAGTCCACCCTGGGAGTAACAGAAGACTCAGAGCACCTTAGGAGAATGTTTCATGCTCCCTGCCGACAACCACAATCTAGGTAACACTTGGACCACAGGATCTGAAGCTTGTTCTTTTGGCAACAAATTAGAGAAGGCAGATTTTTCAAGTAGAGGCACATATATGTTCTCTCGTCTTGTAGAGCAGGAGGACACCCCCACTTCAGAAACTGTCCATTAAGATGAAAAACAGAAGAAAGAAAGAAAGAGGGGGAGGGAGAGAGGGATGGAGGAAGAAGGAAGGAAGAAAGAGGAGGAAGGAAGGAGGAAGGAAAGGAGGAAAGGAAGAAGGAAAACACAAGGGCAAAACACTATGATTTTACCAGTGACTTATACTCATCCACTGTATTAAAGATCCGAGTAGATTATACTAAGTATGCACGTATTAATCCATAATCTAATAATCTATATCTCAAGGTTGGAAGAACAAGAAAATTATGTAAAAATGTAAAATGTACTGTTGAATGAATCATTATTTTGGAATTATAAAATAGCTATTTAATACCACGTACAGTAAGACAATCATATATTTAAAGAGTTAAATGCTAAATAAGAAATAATTAGGGGCTGGAGAGATGACTTAGCAGTTAAGGTGCTTGCCTGAGAAACCTAAGGACCCAGATTTGATTCCCCAGTACCCACGTAAGCCAGATGCACAAGGTGGCGCATGCATCTGGAGTTCATTTGCGATGGCTGGAGGCCCTGGCATGCCCACATTCTCTCTCTCTCTCTCTCTCTCTCTCTCTCTCTCTCTCTCCCAAATAAATAAATAAATAAAATATTTTAAAATTAATAGCATGTGCAGATTATTTATGTCCAAATTTAATAATCTATCCATTATTCCTCCTTTAGATGCTTAAGGGTAGGAGCAAAGCAAGAAAGTAGTAAAAGATTGATATATTTTACTACATAAAATTTAATTGCCTGGCTAGGCATAGTGGCGCAAGCCTTTAATCACAGCACTCAGGAGGCAGAGGTAGGAGGATCGCCAGGAGTTTGAGGCCACCTTGAGACTGACTACATAGTGAATTCCAGGTCAGCCTGGGCTATAGCGAGGCCCTAACTTGAAAAAAACAAAACAAAACAAAACTTAATTGCCTGAATTTTATAACTTTAAAAATAGCACAAATCCCAGCACCCAGATTTTTACTTTTAGTGTATGTGTGTGTGTGTTCACACATGTGAATGCAGGCTGTGTGGGAACGTGTGTGCGAGACGTGTGGCGACAGAGGCCAACTGTCGGACGTCGGTCCTCACCTCCCACGTCCCTGAGGCAGGGTCTGCTGTGTTACTGCTGTTTGCTGGTGCTTTTGCCAGGCCAGCTGGCTTGCAAGCTTTCAAGAAGTTCTCCGGTCTCCGCCTCCCATCTTGATATTGGTGTGCTGGGATTACAGAAGTCCACCAAAGCTTCTGGATTGTACATGGAGACTGGGGAGCCACACTTAGGTATTCATGCCTGCAATGGAAGGGCTTTATCCATGGAGCCCCCATGGCCCCAGGACCCAGTTCTTAATGTTCAATTTCTTTCTGATAAAAGAAATCAAGGCTTCTTGGAGAAATGGCTGATTCTAAGAATGAAGTAGGATGTATACTTGGATGAGCCTAGATTGTTTTGTAGAGCCAAGAAGTAAGGAAGTGTTCATCAAACATTAAAAGGGGGGGGTGCTGGAGAGATGGCTTAGTGGTTAAGCGCTTGCCTGTGAAGCCTAAGGACCCTGGTTTGAGGGTCCATTCCCCAGGACCCACGTAAGCCAGATACACAAGGAGGCGCATGCATCTGGAGTTTGTTTGCAGTAGCTGGAGGCCCTGATGTGCCCATTCTCTCTCTCTCTCTCCCCCTCTTTCTCTCTCTGTCTGTTGCTATTAAATAAAAATAAGCAAACAAAACAAAAGAGCATGGTTATGGAACATGTCAAAGAGATATGGAGTCAAGTAAAGGAGTGCCCAGGGCTGAGTAGCAAAATAAAGTATCAATGGATTATCACTCAAAATATAAAATAAGTACTCATGCTAGCACAAATGATGATGAAATAAAAATCCCATTTCATTAATGTAGGTTTCTGCCCTGTAGAAGGGGAACATACTTCCCACTCTTTACTAATGTATTCATTGTAGGAACATCACAGTGGGAAAAAGAACCAACAAACACTATCAATAACGATACGTGACTAAGGTCAATATCCCTGTGATAAATCCTAACACACATGTAGCACATGCATTTGATATAACAGGATGAAAGCGGCATTTTATTTATCTGGTTTTCACACATCAAAACATGCAGCCCCAGTGTAATTGTGAAGAAAAAAAAAATAAAGGGACATTTTATAAAAAACAAAACAAAAAACCAAAAACTGCTCTATACTCAAAATTGCCAAGGCCACAGAAAACTAGGGGTCTGAGAAGTTGTCACAGCCGAAGAGGAAGCTAACAAAAGTATGATAACTAGATGTAACTTGGTGCCTAGAAGGGATCTCAGACGCTGCCGGAGTAGTCATAAGCCATGGGCACAGAGTGGCCACCGACCACGGGCACAGCAATATCACCATGTACGGTCACCTGGGGTGCAGTGGCAAGAGGGATAGCACCAACTGACACGGTGGGTCAAAGCTGTGCTCATGAGTGCGCAAAGCAAAACTCCCTAGCTCTCTCCAGACGCTGAGCTGTAAAACCTCACGATCCAGTCACCTGTTACGCACTCCAAAGCAGCAATAAAATAAGACAATGATTCAGTGCCCCCAGTGAATACGTTTGAGATGGCATGAACTTCTGCAGATTGAACAGTTAGTAGCCAATACGTCTTCTCTGAAGTTCACAGGCAGTGGAAGAAACACCCGCTACATAGGGGTGCTGGGTCTGGACTCCTATAGTAGTAACCACAGTGTCAAGCCGGTATCTACAGAGCAGTGTTTGACCGTCCAGTGTGGAGTGATCACACTGCTGAACCCAGGCATAGAATCCATCACCTGAGGGGCCCAAGATCCAGGACTTACTCCTTCACAAATACCAGGCTCATTCTGCTCGTACCTGACAGATGGGCAAGAGTACAAACCAAGCCCATGACCCCTGGTATTTCTGAGCATGAAAAGTAGGAAGCTTATAAGCAGATGCTAAAATCTGAGTCCTAAAAGATCCAAGGTTCATGCATAGTAGGACATCCAGAGCCCACACTGCCAGATTCTAGGGCTAAGATTAAAAATGAGACGCGGTACTGGGTGCTCGGAACGGCCAAGCCAGTGAGCAAAGGCCTGCGAGGGTGAAAGACGGCAGGGCTGGCCGCACCTTGGAGCGGACAGGAAAAGAGCGGCGGGGCGATGCTGGATGGTGAGCCAGCTGAATGGAAGGAGGTAGGGTGGACTTCTGAGTGGCAGTGGTGGCTGACAGCTGAGCACCGGAAGAGCTAATGTTGGTCACGATGGTCTCTGGTGCCAAGAGTCAGTATACTAGCTTCTCTGTATAATCGGGCTTCTGAGAATTCTCAATTTAGGTGACAAAACTAAAACGAGCATGAAAAAGTAACTTTCAAAATGCTAATTCTAGGTCATACCCACATACTATTGTCCAGAGCTCCATTCTGGTGCTTAGAAGTGGCTTATTTAATTTAATTCCTCAAATGACTTTGATACAAGGTATCCAGATCAGAGGTTAAGGAGCAAAAGCCATTATCTCACACTTTAGTTGGACCCAGTAGTAGTTAAGCCTAGCTTCTGGTCTTTAGAGAATTTTCATCAGTGTAGAAAAAGTGCAACACAAGGCAATAAATAAAAGTACAGTTCAGCCAAGCACACCATGGTCAGGTTTCAGGAGGAATAAAACACTGGGCTCAATTGATCTAAACTGTCAAAGGCTGAGTACTAGAGGAAAGAATCTTACGATATGATGAAGGGGGTCTCTGGAGCTAACACATTCCTAAGGCTCAGAACATCCTATAGGTATGAAAGATTGTAACTTTTTAAATTCCTCTTAAACAGAAATCTTAGTGTTCTAAAATCCACTCACTAAATGTGGTATTAGATCCAAAGTGAAATATCAATGCTGTCGGCCACATTTCAAGAAAGACACAGACAGGAAACCTTTCAAGGTCAGGCGCAGCGTCTGAGCAGGTTGGCTCAACCACAGGCCAAAGAGCATATGCGCGGCTCCTAGACAGCTGGCTTCTGCGAGATCCTAGGACCATGCGCGGGGGAGGCTGGTGCTTCCCGGTATTCAGTAGAATAGTGTCCTAATGACCTCGTCAATAAAGCAAGACAAAGAATGGCACAACCAGACCATAAAAGGTATCCCCTCCCAGTCCTGACAGCTTGCTCCACACAGGGGTAACGGACTGAATTCTGTGTGTGGTCCCTTACATTTTAGAGGTTGATATGACGTGGGACTTCCCAGGAAGAATTGAAGGAACAGTAAAAGGACCCCAAGGCTGGGGCTCTGATCTGGTAAGATCAGTGTCCTAAGGGAAAAAACAACATCAGAGGGCTGTTAAACTGCCAGAAATTAGCATAATAAATAACCTGATAAGACATTTTTTTAAGTCTGTTACCTGGGCTAAGAATTGTATTTTTTATGTAAGACTCTTAACAGCTCATCACCAACGTCATAGTACAGAACAGTCCAGAACTGAGGCACCAAGAGAAGCTAAGCACCCGGCCTGAGGCAAGAAGGAGCCAGTGGAAGCAGCCCTGTGACCAGCTCCCAGTCCGATAACTTCAAAACGAATAATGAAGCAAAGCTAATAAGAGAAAATGCAACCAAACATGCATTAGAATTAGGGTTAGAAAGCAAATTAGAGGCAGGGGAGATGGCTCAGCAGTTAAAGGCACTTGCTTGTGAGGCCTGCTGGTCCAGATTCAATTCCCTTGAATCCACATGAAGCCAGATGCACAAAGTGGTCCATGTACCTGGAGTTCATTTGCAGTGGCATGAAGCCCTGATGTGCCCATATTCTCATTCCTCCCTCTCTCTTTTTGCTTGCAAATAAATAAATAATATTTTTAAAAGCAAGAAAATTAAAGGGCTAGAAAATTTAAAAGAGTTGTGTTCAAGTTATGATACAGGGGATAAAGGAAATACAAAAGCAGGAAATTGTCAATCAAAAGACATAATAGGGCTGGAGGGATGGCTTAGAGGTGAAGGCATTTGCCTGCAAAGCCAACGGACCCAGGTTCTATTCCCCAGGACCCATGCAAAGCAGATGCACAAGGTGGCACATGCATCTGGAGTTTGTTTACAGCAGCTGGAGGCCCTGGCGTGCCCATTCGCTGTCTCTCTCTGCCTCATTCTCTCTGTCAAATAAAAATATAATAAAATGGAGGAGACAAAACATCACTTAAAATGGCACAAATGGTGTGAAAATTCTTTATTAAAATAATACCTAAGCTGGGCGTGGTGGTGCACGCCTTTAATCCAGCACTCAGGAGGCAGAGGAAGGATTATTGCTGTGAGTTTGAGGCCAGAAAGTGAATTTCAGGTCAGCCTGGGCTACAGTGAAACCCTACCTCAAAAAAAAAAATAGTAATACTGAAACACTACATGTTACGAAAAGGGAAACGTGACATTAGCAAACTAGAAAAGCAGGGGTCTCTGCGGAGGACACTGACCCCCACAGAGTGAACTCCCAGCCTCACAAAGGACTCCCTCATGCGCTGTACAGGGGGTCATTGAGCAGCCATACTGGTCGTGTTTCAGAGGCCAAACTCCAGCGCACCGCAGTTTTATCCTGCCTACAGGATTTCCCGCAGTCCGGATGGAGTTTGATGTGGTGTTTGCCACTACACTCTATTCTTGAAAGATGCTTTGAAGGAAGATAGCTTTATGCCAAATCCTTGTGGGAATGCTACGGTGGGCCCCTCTGTGGTCTCACCACACGTACACCCTCCTGGAGAAGGCATTCCCACGAGGCCTGCGTGCTGTGGGGCCAGGGCAGCCTCTGGGCCAGGTGTGTGTAGCCTCCCTGCCCAGGTGGGGTTTTCCTTCCTGTGCACAACAGGATGCCAAAGGCCCTGGGGTCCCCTCAGCAAGAAACCACGTTTCTCTGTTCATGCCATCTTATCTGGCCTTAGAAGCTCCCCTACCCTCGCTCCCATGTTTTGTTTTGTTTTTCCTGAATAAGCTCTATTTTCATTCCGAAGTATTTTTGTGGACACCACTTTGGAAGACGCTGTCCCAAAACGGTTGCCTGGACTTTTAGGTCATTTGTCCTATAAGAGACTTCTTTACCAAGATATAGACCACAGTCCTCACTGTCCAGCTTATTGGAAAGCAACTGTTACACAGATCCGCATGGTGATTCCCGCGGTGACAAATCAACCATGCAGGCAAGTACACACACACACACACACACACACACACACACACACACGGGGGTGGGGGGGACCTGGGCCTTTTATAACAGCACCTCAGAACAAAAAGTGGGGGAGGAAGGACATGATTAATGAGCTTCCCCCAAATAACCCTCAACGTCTGAATCCCAGAAGGAAACACCTGAATGCTGTGTGAGTAATTCAGTGGGAGAGTGGGAACAAACCTGTGCATTAGGAAGAGAGAGGAAAATAATGCAAAGCAAAACTTCATGTTGCAATAAAGAAATATCTAGTCGTCAGCACTGATTAAACTGAGCACGTTGAGTGAGAATGAAATGTCTTCACCCAGCTTCCCACAGTCCAACGGCAGCTGAGTTATTCCCACATGAGCAGCAGCTCCAACTACACACAGCGTCTCCTACACTACTTCTCAAAGCCGGAGGGTTATTGTTCTGACAGATGCGTTAAAGAGTGGGGCTGGAGAGATGGCTTAGCAATTAAGCACTTGCCTGTGAGGCCTAAGGACCCTGGTTTGAGGCTCGATTCCCCAGGACCCACGTTAGCCAGATGCACAAGGGGGTGCACGCATCTGGAGTTCGTTTGCAGTGGCTGGAGGCCCTGGCATGCCCATTCTCTCTATCTGCTATCTACCTCTTCGTCTCTCTGTCTGTCGCTCTCAAATAAAAAATAATAAACAAAAAATTTTTTAAAAAAGAGTGCATCCATGCATTGCACATTCCTAGAGGATTATTAAAAAAATGAAATCAGGACTGGAGAGATAGCTCAGCAGTTACAGTCTGCAGACCCGGGTTCAATTCCTCAGCACCCACAGCCACACCCACATAAACCTAGAAGCACAAAGTGATGTGTGCATCTGGAATTCATTTGCAAAGCCAAGAGGTCCTGGCACACCCATGTATTTTCTCTCTCTCTCTCTCTCTCTCTCTCTCTCTCTCTCTCTCTCCTTGCAAACAAATAAAATGTTTTTGCAAAAGTATGAAATTTACAGAGGTCTGGGAAAGAAGTTGCAAACAAACTTACTGAAATAATTTCTGAATGTGTATGACTTTTATTCAATTTGCAATGGCTAGAATCTTTAAACAAAACTATCCCAACAATATGTTACTAGATTTCAGTTGGACCTCTGGGGAAGAGGTAAGACCTAAATGAGTTATAAAGAATGCAGAAAGCATTACAGGCAGAAAAGACACAAGTAAAATCCAAGTATGATGGATTGTGTGGGATCTACTGAGCAGGTAACAGTCTCTCTTACAATAATACTGAGCAGATGCATGGGGTGTAGTTACAGACAGCCGGTGGGTTCACTCGAGGTCTTTGAATGTAATACCCCAGCTTGAAGACCCTGAACCATGGGGAGCAAGACCGAGAAGACAGGGTTGAATAAAGAGGGGATGGAAATAGGGTGGGAGAAGAGTCCTGGTCCTCTCTTGAGCAGAAGAGGACCAGGAACACCACTTTAGTGATTCTGGCCAGAAGGATAGAACCCCACGCGAGAATGGCCCCAGTAAGAATGGGAAGGCTGGAAGAACTCCGGGCATTTATGAGTCACTTCCTGTGGCTATTGCTTAACTCCGACATAGGTCTAGTCACTTAACTATGTTTTCAAGGATAGAAGAATTAAAATGTCATTACTGGACTGGAGAAATGGCTCAGCAGTTAAGGTGCTTGCCTCCAAAGCCTAAAGACCCTGGTTTGATTCCCCAATACCCACATAAGCCAGATGCATAAGATGGCACATGTGTCTGGAGTTTGTTTGCAATGACTAGAAACCCTGGTGCATCCATTCTCTCCCTCTACCTCTTTTTTTCTCTCTCTCTCTCCCTCTTTTTCTCTCAAATAAATAAAATTAAATAAGATGTCATAACCAGGAAAACTCCTAAAATTGGCTTTGGACCAAATTTGAGGTGATACGGAATTGCTCATGTGAAGCACCTTGAAGTTTCAGTGGGCTCAGAGTTAGGTGAGGAAACTTCGGGGCTAGTGAACATCATTCAATTATACTGCTCACGCTGGGACTAGAACTTCTGAGCTGTATTTTGCAGAACCTTGGGAGGAATTTCTGTAAGCTGCAGTGGGAATAGACTGGACGGCAGAACTCTGTTGTGCCGCATGAGTGGTTCTGAAGAGCAAGACAAGATGAACCTTACTCCCTCTAATCCAGTCAGGATCCTGTGATCTGGCAGAGGCCGCTGCAGATCTAGGAAAACGGAAGGAGCATGCATCATTGCTCACTCGGTCAGCATCAGCCCAGACTGTTACTGTATACTCATTAACAGCAGTCAAATAAGAGAGTACAGCCGGGCGAGGTGGCATGCGCCTTTAACCCCAGCTCTCGGGAGGGAGAGGTCGAAGAATCGCTGGGAGTTTGAGGCTACCCCAAGATTACATAGTGAATTCCACATCAGCCTGGGCTAGAGTGAGACCTTACCTCAGAAGAGAGAGAGAGAAAGAGAAAGTACAGCTGTAAGGATTTGTGGAAATGCAATTCGGGATTGATCTACTAAGAAAGAAAAAAAAAACAACCATAAATTCTATTTTACATCCTGAATAAAATAACATAAGTGCATAAAGGCTTTGTGAAACCAGGTGAGAAATGAGGTGAAAAAGAACTTGAGAAGTTGATTCTAGAAGAAAGTTACAGTTGGAAATCAATGAAAATTTGTCTGGTATGTAAGTTAAAAATCTAAAAACTGAAATGGCTTGGTTAGAAGACAAGATCAAGAAAACTAAGTGTGCTTTAGAGTGACGATTCAAATTAGAAATGCAGAAAAGAAATAAAAAGCCAAGAACATGAAGGGAAAGCAAGGCACGAGAATTCGGTAGCTATGGACAAGCCCTCGAGGCGTCTACTTGTTGTAAGAGAAGGCTTTGGTCGCGGGACCAAATCCAGTAGCAGCGTCTCCTTGGACCAGAGATCTTTCTTTCTCCTCATCCACGCCGGGGCTGACAGGACAGCAGCATGGCCTCACAGGGGAGCACACTCTTCTTCCCCTCTGCTCCGTCATCCTGTGGTGTCTGCTAGTGCTCCAGCCACCAACAATGACATTGCAGGCATAATATGCACGGAGAACAAGGAGGTAACCAACCGGCTTGCCAGGTGAGTCAGCTCCCTTTAAAAGGCTTTCCCAGAAGCTCCACCTACTGACTTCCAAATATATCTCTAGGTTAAAGCATATCATATAGAGACTTCTCCCTCAAGGAAGACTGGGAAATAAGACTTATAAAATGAAAATATCCCCCACATTCATCCACTTCTGTTGCTAAGGGAAGAAAAAGGACATAACAAAATTCCTGAAACAAATATAGTAAACAAAGTGCAAAACTGATACACTAACTAAATTAAACACATTGCTATACCCAGCGTGAAGCCAGAGGTTATTGTGTGGCATACAATGAAAACAAAGGTAACAAAAGTCTAGATAGCTGAGCAAAATATACTCAATCCATTTTCAAACAATCTTAAAGGTACCCAAGCAGGAGACAGTCCTAGGTTATCTACAAAGAACTTAAATTTAGGCTGCCCCTAGACTTCTTTATGTTCACAAAGGAAAATAATTAAGTCATCTTAGGGGAAGAGTTATGACACAAAGATGAAAATCATAAAGTACTAGTTATGAAAGACAAAGATATCCCTTATTGGATTATTGAGAAAATATACTACTTAAAAGTTTTGCCAAAACAGAGCATTTCCTACATTTTTGATGGGAAGACCATTCCATGAATCTTTAAAAATAAGCTTATTTTTAAATTTTGAAAAGGAGATCCAGGTATGTTGGTGCAGGCCTGTAACCCTAGGACTCGGAAAGTGAGGTAGAAGGATTCTAGGGTTAAGATCAACACTGGCTGCATGAGACCCTGTTTCAAAAAGTGCTCCCCCAAAAAGATAACTAAAATTTAAGAATGGGAGGCTTGAGTTATATTTAACTATAGTTTGAATAAATTTTAACAAGTTAGATTTATTTGTGGTCAATGACATTTAAGAAAATCAGAATCTTCTATGCTACATGCGACAATTTATATCGCTACATTGAAGCGAATTTTTAGGTCACATCTAGGCGTAGCAAAGGAGACCATGTGGCAGAAGGTTATTAACATGACGTATGATCTTCTCAGTATGCTTTTGAACTTGGTTAGTGAGCATTTTTTTGAAAATTCTTGCTTCTATGTTCATCAGAGAAATCAGTTTTGAACTTTCTTTTATTTTTAGTTGTGTCTTCATCTGGTTTTGGTTTCAGGATAATATTAATTTTGTAGGAGGAATTTGGTACCATTTCTTACATTTGCCTTTTGTGGAACAATTTGAGAAGAGTTAGTATGAAATCTCCCTTAAAAGCTTGATAGAATTCACCAGTGAATCCATTAGGCCCTAGGCACACGCGTGTGTGTGTGTGTGTGTGTGTGTGTGTGTTTGTACATTTTTAAATTACTGCTTCTGTTTCAATTCTAGTAGTGAGTCTGTTTAAGTTATCTATGTTTTTTTTTTGTTGTTGTTGTTTTTGGTTTTTCGAGGTAGGGTCTCACTCTAGCCCAGGCTGACCTGGAATTCACTATGGAGTCTCAGGGTGGCCTCGAACTCACGGTAGTCCTCTTACCTCTGCCTCCCGAGTGCTGGGATTAAAGGCGTGCACCACCATGCCTGGCTGTTTTTTGTTTTGTTTTGTTTTGTTTTTGTTTCTTGAGGTAGGGTCTTGCTCTAGCCCAGGCTGACCTGGAATTCACTGCGAAGTCTCAGGGTGGCCTTGAACTCATGGCGATATACCTACCTCTGCTTCCTGAGGGCTGGGATTAAAGGAGTGCACCACCACGCCCAGCTCTTTCTTTATATTTTAATTGTGACCCTATGTGTTTAAAAACATCCATTTCTTCTATATTTTTCAGCTTGTGGGACTGAATGTTTTCAGAGTATTCACAAATGATGTTCTGAATTCCTCATGGAGCCGGAAGCATCACAATACCTAATCTGAAGAACACCACAGAGCTACAGAGATAAAGAGGGCCTGACACTGGCCATGTGGGTAGAGAACGTAGAAAAACCTACACAGCTATGACCACCTAATTTTTGATAACTTTGGGGAAAACCTGCTTATTCGGCAAGTGGTGCTGGCAAAATTGGATTCCACTTTGCAGGAAAGTAAAATTAGATCCATTGCTTTCACTGTGTACAAAAATTAATTCAAAGTAAATCAAAGACCTTAATTTAAAACCTGAGATGCTGGATATACTAAAAGAAAACTTAGGCAGTGTTGTAGTCAGGTTGGCATTGCTGGTAGAAATCGCCCAACCAAGAGCAGCTTGTGGGGGAAAAAAAAAGGTTGATTTTGGCTTACAGACTTGAGGGGAAGCTCCACGATGGCAGGGGAAAACGATGGCATGAGCAGAGAGTGGACATCACCCCTGGCTAACATCAAGTGGACAACAGGAACAGGAGAGTATGCCAAACACTGGCAAGGGGAAACTGGCCATAGCACCCATAAACTCACCCCTAACAATACGCTGCCTTCAGGAGGCATTAGTTCCCAAATCTCCGTCAGCTGGGGAGACTAGCCTTCGGAATACCTAAGTGTATTGGGGACACCTGAATCAAACCACCACAGGCAGTATACTTGAAAGTGTAAGTGTATGAAGAACTTCCTGAAAAGGATTTCAATGGCACAGGAAATAGCTCCAAGAATTAACAAATGAGGTGTTATGAAATTTATTGATTTATTTTTTTAATTGGCAATGCAAATTGTTACTTCTGCAGAAGGGTGTGCAACCAGAAAAAGTGCAGGCAAGCAAGCCCAGCACCAGGACATCTGTGGGGAGATTTATTTCCTTCACGAGTGAGCATCCCTTGCCTCACGGGACGGACTGGGGACTGGTCGGAGCTCAGCCTGCTGGATTAGCTGACAGCCTCAGAGGAGCCGGCGAGAGGAGAAAGAGGAAAGGAGAGTTCAGGGACCTCTCGCCAGGGGCAAAAATGGAAGCTTCTGAAGCTAACCCTTTGAGACTCCTTGCCAATGCACCAACATATGCCAATGCATGGATTATTCGGGGTAGCCTGGACTCCTGTCTTATGAATTCAAAGAACTGAAATCCACAGACCAGAGGGTAAAGTTTAGAGAGACTTTATTAGTTTAAGGGAAGGAGAGAAGAGACAGTACAAAGAGCTCCTGCCCATGAGAAAACGGGGTTAAAGCCCACCTAGAGATACAAACTGGGGTTATTTGTAGGTTCTGAATGGGGTTGGGCTAACCAGCCATGACACCAAGTTTTGGGGGATGAGCTTAATCAACCACACACACACACACACACACACAATATGGAACAATTCACAAATTTGCATTCCCTCCAGTTGCACAGAGGCCAGTTTTAGCATATGTGCTGCCCTAGAGAGCACTGCTTTCCTTTGTTTCAATGCAGGGTCTCACTCTAGCTCAGGCTGACCTGGAACTCACTCTGTAGCCCTAGGCTGGCCTCAAACTCACTTTAATCCTCCTGCCTCAGCTTCCAGATGCTGGGACTAATGGCATGCACCACCACATCTGGTATTTGTATGAAATTTAAGTTTCCACATAGTAAACTATCAACAGAGTGAACAAATAGCTACTAAATGGGAGGAAAATCTTTGCCAACTATACTTCAGACAAGGAGTAAATATCTAGAATTTATAAAGAACTACAGAAATTAAACACAACAATAAAGAAAGCAGCCAATTAACATAATGGGATAATGAAATGAGACAGCTTGCAAAAGATGAAAGAGAACTGGTACGTAAGTATTGTAAAAGGTGTTCAATACTCCTAGCCACCAGAGGAGCATAAATTAAAACTACTTTGAGCCGGGCGTGGCAGTGCACACCTTTAATCCCAGCACTCTAGAGGCAGAGGTAGGAAGGAGGATTGCAGTGAGTTCAAGGCCACCCTGAGACTATAGAGTGAATTCCAGGTCAGCCTAAGCTAGAGTGAGATCCTACCTCGAAAAACAAAAACAAAAAAAAAAACAAAACAAACAAAAAACCTACTTTGAGATTTGGTATCACACCAGTGAGAATGACTATCACCAAGAAAACTAACGACAGCATGTCAACCGAGGTGTTGGTCTTCCACAGGGCCTATCTACACCACTTCTAAATACACACCCTAAAGACTCTACTCCTTACTGTAGAGATGCTTACACATCCATGGTCACTGATGCCCTAGTCACAATCATGAGGAACTGGAACCAGCCTAGATGCCCATCACCAGATGAATGGACGATGAAAATGCAGTACATGTACACAATGGAATTCTACTCAGCTATAAAGAAAAATGAAATGATGAAAACCTCAGGAAAATGGGCAGACCTGGAAAGGATTATATTAAATGAGGTGACCTGGGCCCAAAAGAACAAAAATCGCATGTTCTCTGTCATATGCAGATCCTAGCTTGAGCTAGATACATAAGATAGATAGATAGATAGATAGATAGATAGATAGATAGAGATAGATAGAGATGATACAGATATAAATATAGATATAGATGATTAGATATAGGTATAGATATAAATATAGATATAGAGATATAGATAGATATATAGATGATATAGATATAGCATGGTGGTTTGATTCAGGTGTCCCCCATAAATTTAGGTATTCTGAATGCTAGGTTCCCAGCTGATGGAGATTAGGGAATTAATGCCTCCTGGAGGTGGTGTATTGTTGGGAACAGGCTTATGGGTGTTATAGCCAGTTTCCCCCCTGCCAATGTTTGGCACACTCTCCTGTTCCTATTGTCTACCTTATGTGGGCCAGGGGGTGATGTCTACCCTCTACTCATGCCATCGTTTTCCCCTGCCATCGTGGAGCTTCCCCTCGAGCCTTTAAGCCAAAATAAACCTCTTTTTTGCCCCACAAGCTGTTTTTGGTTGGGTGATTTCTACTAGCAGTGCGAACCTGACTGCAACAGATAGATATATGCATGTACATAAATGGGAATAAACATGGATAAAGCCTAAGAAACTGGAAGGGAGACCAAGACAGGGTGCAACAAGATGTCCAGGAGGGAGAGAGCGCAAAAGACACAATGTGACATGAAAGCCCAGAGGAGACTCAGGGGAGCACAAGGGGGAACTGGGGATAAAGAGAATCCAAGTGAAATAAATTTTGTTTGAACATGTCACAATAATACCTAAAACTTCATAATGCTAGCTAACAATAAATAAATTAAATTAAAAATAGTTATGAAAATATATTTACAGAGAGATGAGGAGATGGCTCAGTGGTTAAAGGCACTTTCTGGCCCCCAGTTTGATTCCCCAGTATCTATGTAAGGACAGACACACAGAATGTCACATGTGCAGTGGCAAGAGACCCTGGTACACCCATACTTTCTCTTGCTCTTTCTCCCAGATAAATAAAAAAAGAATATGTATGTATTTATTTATGTATTATAGATTGCAATAGATTGTATCACACTAAGTCAATACAACTCTAAGAACACAGAGGAGATAAGGAACAGTGGACGGAGGGGGAGAGATAGCTGATAAATGTGGAGAGAATTACATAATTGGGAAGTTGCCAGCAGAATTACAGTCATGGAAGAGCCACTGGGTGATAAAACAATTAAGTGGAAGGTTATTGGCAGCAAGAATTGGTTCCCATTACTATGTTTGAAGATAAACTGCACCTTTCCACGGAGACAGCGGTAGATCGCCACTGTAATCAACAGGACTTGAGAAATAAAATTGAAAGACACATCTTAGGCCACATAAGAAGTGACGAGAAGTTCCTATCTATCCTATAAAGACTTAATTTAGGGCTGGATAGAGATGGCTTAGCGGTTAAGCGCTTGCCTGTGAAGCCTAAGGACCCTGGTTGGAGGCTCGAATCCCCAGAACCCACGTTGACCAGATGCACAAGGGGGCGCACGCATCTGGAGTTTGTTTGCAGTGGCTGGAGGCCCTGGCACACCCATTCTCTCTCTCTCTCTCTCTCTCTCTCTCTCTCTCTCTCTCTGCCTTTCTCGCTCTGTCTATCGCTCTCAAATAAATAAATAAAAATAAACAAAAATAAATTTTAAAAAAGACTTAATTTAAATTGGTAAGAGAAACAATGGAACCTTGCTAAGGTGAGGAGTGAGGTACTAACTGAAGCAGATGATTTTCAGAGACCCGGATGCGAACACCGTCCTGTCAGCAGCAGGAAGGGAAACAGCGCCTTCCTCAGAGCACTGGTACAGCGACTTCTGGAAGCCCAGGCGTGTTCTCCACCCCTGCCTTAGGCTACCTTCCCTCCATGTGCAGCACTGAGCATGCAGCTTTTGGCCTGAGATCGCAAGACAAAAGGAAGGACCAAAGGACAAAAGACAAAGCTCATGCAAAGAAGCCTATTTTCTTCTATCAGGAAAGTAGCCACTTTCCCAGAAGCCCTCTCCGAGGGACCATGTGGCTACAGCTGCCTGAGCGTCACTCCTCCTCCTGTGACGAAAGTGAGGGCTCGTGGCTCTCAGGAATGACAAAGCGAAGACTGACAGCACACAGGTTGCTACGACTCTTCTTCTGAAAAGAATCATAATACTTAGGTTTCTTTGAGGAAATCTCAATGCTACCTTTTGATTCATGAGCTCTGCTTTTGAAAATCATTTCTATGGAAAAAAATTAAATGTAGCCAGTGATGTGTACGTTACATCTCAATTCAATATTTCTTTTCTGTCTTTCTTTTTTTGTGAGGTTCACTGTAGCCCAGGCTGACCTGGAATTCACTATGTAGCCTCAGGGTGGCCTTGAATTCATGGCAATTCTCCTACCTCTGACTCCCAAGTGCTGGGACTAAAGGTGTGCACCACCACACCCGGATTTCATCAGTTCTATATTTCTAATGTGCACCATCACCGCTATGCCAAAGAACAGTCTTTGTGCAATTAATGCATGGCTAAAAGTTCTGGAGTTGTTTGCCAGACTGCCTCGCCACGTGAGCTGGTCAAGTCGCAAATCAGGTCTCAGTGTTCTAGTCTATAAAATGGAGTTAACGTCTCTCCATGAAATTAGAAGAACTAAACAAAACATTATCTGTAAAACACATAGCAAAATTCCATTATAATCAATATGTAAGTACAAACACGTACGTGGAGTATCACATAAATTATTATATAACCAATTAAAACTACATACACCCAAATGTTGCCTGAGCAGAAAATTCATCTAAACACTATGACATGGACAAACAGGTTTATGGTGTAATTTTCAGAGTATAATACAGCTTATGCTATATAAGCAGTGTATGTATGCTCAAAGGAAATTTTTTTTTTTTTTTTTTTTTTTTGGTTTTTCGAGGTAGGGTCTCACTCTAGCTCAGGCTGACCTGGAATTCACTCTGTAGTCTCAGGGTGGCCTCGAACTCTCGGCGATCCTCCTACCTCTGCCTCCTGAGTGCTGGGATTAAAGGCGTGCGCCACCACGCCCGGCCAAAGGAAATATTTTGACACCAAAGATGGTTCCATCTGGTGGTTACATTGTAGGGAATTACTTTACCTTTTACCCAATGTTTTGTCTTTAAATTATGCATTTACTGGGCCAGTGAATAAGTATTCCAGGTCTAGAGGATCTGACCTTCAGCTACGTCATTTAGCTCCACTGCAATGACAGGGCCCAGCCACAGGCATGGGCATGCCTGCCATGCTGGGCTTCTAGGGAAACCTTATTTGCCAATCCTCCTTTTCTGACCCTGCTATAAATGATTATACATAAATATTATATTTTAAAAATAAAAAAAATCTCAAGACGGTACAGGATAAAATTAGAAAGGCATTTTTGTAGTGACAGAGCCGAAATGCAGTGGTGGGTGTCATGCCCAGGGCTCTGCGGCCTCGAGGAGACCGCGCTTACAGAGCGGGACAAGAACAGCGTGCAGGGAGACTCAGGATGGCAGGATTCGCTCAAGAAGAAAGTGTCAGAGCAAACGACACGTACGACCCTTTGATCCAAATGGACCTGGTTTTCCAAAAGAGTCTTGACCGTCTCTTATGGTGTGTTGAGGCAGTCGGAGGATCCCAGACTGGCTGCAAAGCCAGGCAAGATAGCACGACCTCCCAGGATCGACACTGTGGACATGCGGGGTTCCCACTCCTGCTGAGATGAGCCATGCTCCAAGGGTCCTTGCAGCAGAGTCCTACCCGGCCTTCCTCCGAAGGGCAGCTGGACTCTGGTCAGGGGTGCACTGAAACACAGTGTCTTCGCTCGCCATTCTGTTAGAAATATTCATGGTACTGAGTCACAGCCCTCGGCCCACTGGCTTGTATTGGTATTTTGTTACCAAGCGCTCAACCCTCCACCATGTTTCAGATTTTAGTTATGTGGAGCCACACTCAAAGTCTTTTGTTATCAACAAAACAAAACAAAACAAAAGAACCAATTCCTCTGTTACGAACTGAATGCTTGTGTGCCCTCCAATTCATATGTCCAGCGCGATGGTATTTGGTGTTTGGAAAGATGCTGAGGTCACAAGGGTGGAGCCTTCATAAATGCCACTGGCCCCCTTGGGAAGCTATCCCAGGGAACTCTCCTACCCACTTCCCGCCACATCACGTGAGGACACAGGGCAAAGCAGCCTGGAGGAAGAAGGCTCGCAGAGCCCAGCCGTGCCGGCCTCTGACTCAGCCTTCCAGCCTCCGACCTACGCTGATTTGTCACAGCAGCCCAATACGCTCAGGCGTCCTGGACTCCTGAACGCATTTCTAGAACAAAAGTTGCAAATTGAGGCTGCAGTGGTGGCCCAGTAGGTAAGGGACTTGCTGTGTGAATGGGAGGACCCAAGTTTCATCCCTGATGCCCACGTGAGCGCTTCGCTTTGTGGAATGAGTCTAGACTCCCAGTATTTTGGAGGTGGAGACAGGCAGATCATCAGGCAAGCTGGCTGGCTGGATGGCTAGGCAGACTAGCCAAAGTGGTGAGCTCTGGGATCTGTGAGAGATCTTGTGTCAACAGAGGAGGAGGACAGCCGCGGAAATCTGTGTCACCCTCTGGCCTCCACACTCACGCACCTGCAAACAGTTGAGCATGCATACCCAAATGCACACTTATACACACACACACACACACACACACACACAAACACACATGCACACATAAGTATCAGACACATACACATGCAAAACAAAAAAAAAGTTGCAAATTCGAGGTTTTCAACTATGCCCGGATTAAGTCCACCAAGCATTATTAAAAATTGTTACATTAAATGAGCAAAAAAAAAAAAGTCTTCAAATTAGGTAAGTTCTAAAAACCCAGTCTTTGGATTTTCTAAGGAACATCTTAGAAAAACCTGAAGCTGCGGCATCACGGAGTAGCATACCACCCACAGCGTACCAGCCGGCAGAAGCAGAGCAGCAGCCAGTGTGGGCTCACCTGTGTCCCACTCCCAGGGGTGCTCCCTGGGTGAGGGAACCTGGGCTGAGCCAGCAAGGCATGCCATGGACACCCAGCCACATGCCAAGTGACCGCTTCCTGTCCTTGCTTAACGAACACACGTCCTGTGCCCTGAAAACACGCCATTTGGAAAATTACAGGGCAAAGTGGGCATCAGCTTAGCTAACCGCCTATGAATCTATAAGTGACTTAGCTGATTTTTCAATCTCACTGAGATCATTGCCTGAAAAAAACGCCTGAAGTCATGAGATATACCTGCTAATAGCACTTTGGAAAAAATAGATATGAAAAATCAAATATCTGGATCGCTCAAAAGCCATTTGCAGATTCTTATCCAGATGAGATAAATAAATAAAGCCGCTCACTCACTCTCTGTTGTCAGTAAGATGAAATTTTCAGGACAAGAGTTCTGATGGTTAGGAGAAATTTCCTACCACAAAGTTTAATGCTCCTACAAAAATAGTGCATTGATTACAATGCCCAGCAGAGACAAATGAGCATTCGAGAAAGGGAGGGACCAGGCCACGGAACGAAGGCTCCCATCATACAGCTTCTTGCTGTTTCCCAATTCCTTTCCACCCTGCAGATACAAGCTGGTTTTCAAGTTGTTTTATTTCTCTTGCCAGAACCCCTACTTTCTCTATAAAGCCTACATAATTTTCAAACCGTTCTCCACCAAATTAAAAATCCTAAAGTGGGCTGGAGAGATGGCTTAGCAGTTAAAGTGCTTACCTGCGAAGCCTAAGGATGCTTGTTCAAATCTCCAGGTCCCACACCGTAGCCAGACGCAAAAGTGATGCAAGCGTGCAATGTCACTCATGTGCACAAGGGGGGCACATGCATCTGGAGTTCATTCACAGTGGCTGAAAGACGCTGGCATGCCCATTCTCTCCCTCTCTCTCTCTCTCTCTCCCTCCCTCTGCCTCTTTCTCTCTCAAATAAATAAATAATAACAATATTTTTAAAAAATCCTAAAGTGACAAATCCCATTTAACCCAGAGGAGGGCCCAGAGCTCTTGAGGAGGGCTTGGTCTCCTTACCTGCCTTCCCACCCCATAGCTCTCACGGAAAGGAGCTCAGAGTCCTGGTCCTCAGCACCAGGAAGGCAGGCTGCAGCTTCCTGTGCAGCATCTGGAAACATCTGCCATCCAACCTCAGCCACCTGCTAATGATACACAACCAGCCTAGGCCCTTCAGATGCCATGGGTTTGGGCAGAGAACCTATAGGAATGGTTGTTTTAGCCAAGTTTGAAGTATAGACCGTGACTTAACACCATGGCTCGAAGCCCAGGGAATATTTAGGCTAAAGGCCCCTACTCCAGAGGCTTCACTGGAGCGCTGGACTAAAGGCGGTGGTGGGAAAGCCCCACCTGGCGATGTACGTCATCTAGCTCTCCAGCAATGGGTCTCACGAGCCTCGGGGCAGTCGCAGGAGCAATTACTCCTGCTAAAAATTAGGGTTAACTGAAAGATATCACAATGCTTTCTAAGCCTGTAACATGGGCAATGTTTGGTTAATGACTGACATGTAAGTGGCTTCTTTGGGGGCCCTCCTGCAAAACTTGAGGATCTCACTGTGAACTTTGTAAAGACAAGAAATCTGGCTGCAGATTTAGGCATCACACTAACATGCCAGCCTATGGCATGTGCTTCATAAATACCATGAAATATAAAACAATTGCCCTTTCAAGACTATAACTTTTTCAGCTTGCCTTCTCTCATTAGATGTGCATACACTGAATGGGTTTAACTCTATTTTGTCTTTGGACATTTTTACCTTAAGCTATAAGTAGGTATTTGTCTAGGTGGGGAAAAAAACACCACACACACACAAGCTGAAATGCTTGTCGTATAATAGACGGTCAAGAAATGTCTTCTGAACGTCTAAGTAACAAAAATTATTTGAAAATGATTAACCACAATGTTTTAAATTTCTGTGTAAATGTGTATAAGATATATGTATATAATAAAATGCTTCTTTGTGCTGTTAGGGAAAAAATCCAGAGTCTCATGTATGATAGGCAAGCACTTTACCACTGAGCTGCAACCCCAGTTGTACATATACATGTATATGAAACTATATACAAAACACACACATCTATATGTATATATATATTCATCACCTTAATCTAAGATTATAAATTTATGTTCAGCTTTATATAGAAGGTGAGAGGTTCTGGCAAAAGAAATAAAACAAACTGAAAACCAAATTGTATTCACAGGCGCAAGAGTGACAGAGGTGGATGGGAATTGGGAGAGAGCAATAAGTTATATATTGTATTTATATATATATAAATAGAATGATTCTTAATTTGGTTTGTGATACAAGAGTCCCTGGGTCAAATTTCCCTTTGGTTGCCTGAAGCCTCCATAACATTTATTATATACATTAATTAGTATAACACAATTAGACATACATGTACACACAGTAATTTTTATCTCCTGGGAGAATGATCAAAATAAAAATGAATTTCAGTATTTTTACAGAGGGTATCACACCATCCATTATCTGGAGATATGTTTTGAAGAAAGACGCATTTTTACTTCATTGTAACAAGAGGCCAAGAGCTGCTCACACCGTTCCGAGGAGAGACAGTCCGTGGAAAGCTTGTGCCGGCTGGCTATTGAATGTTATTGAA
Organism: Dipus sagitta; assembly: GCA_036346955.1. Classification (NCBI taxonomy): domain Eukaryota; kingdom Metazoa; phylum Chordata; class Mammalia; order Rodentia; family Dipodidae; genus Dipus; species Dipus sagitta. Next base: position 41,592,160 of record CM070784.1, read on the forward strand.
GAGAAGGCAGCCTTGTCAATAAACTCTTCAGCTGAAACTACAAGCAGATGACTTTGATGCTAATCAATTCTGCCCTTAGAGAGGCTCCAAGAGATCCTGGCCACTTCACCTTGCACGTAGACATTGATTTAAGTAAAATTCCCAAGTGTCGGCCCTCAAGTCCAAGGTCCCAGATACGTTCAGGCATAGGCAAAGTAAATAAACCACGTGCACATAGGGAGAAATGCTAAAACTGTTGTCTCCCGTTCTAGGCCTCGTAGTCCTTTGAGATCCTAAAATTTCTATTGTGTTGCTCCTTTTTGGAAGCTGTAAAACCAGCCCTGGCCTAAAAAAGGAAGTTTCTTTGATACTGTAGCGTAGGAAAGTACCACCCCGGAAAGGTTAATAGGAAATCCTCATGCAGATTTGACTCAACCCAGGGGTGGGAGAGACAGCAGAAAGACCAGACGCATTAGAAAAAAGTTGCTAAGCATGCGAGCTTGGGAAGTTCTCTTTGGTCCTCAGACGAGCGCACCCTAACAAGAGTCTTAGACATTTAAGACACCAGCAATGTGCTGCATCCAGTCTTTCATAGAAAAGCAGAGGTTCAGAGCTTGAAAATGCCAAGGCAGCAACAAGACACCTTACTACCATCATCTTGTAGTTTACAGAAAATAGTTTATAGGAAAGGAAAAGTGAATTCTCAGATGATCCAGTGTCGTGAAAATCATCCAAACTCTAAGGCAGCCGATGAGAATCATATCTCGTGTACCGCAGACATGGGGATCGCTTTGAGGCTGAGTTTTCGTGCGCAGGCGCACACTGAGAGTCAGCCAGTCGGGGAGCATCTAGAGAGGCATCTGCTCTGTTCCAGGTACTCTTCCAAGGTATGGAGCAAACACACAATTCCTGCTCCACTGGAGTTTGCACGTTATAAGCGGAGACTACATGTACATATATACGTGGTGCTAGGTGGCGTGAAAAAGAAGCAGCGCAGTAGATGACAGTCCTGGTAAATGGGTCATCTGGGAAAGTGTTCTGAAGGGGTCACTACTGGGCCAAAGGGCTAGGGAGACAGTCACTCCAAGAAGAGCCAAGATGAGGGTCTACCTAGCACTTCAGAGGCTGCCAGGTGTCGCGGAAGCTGCGGGCAGGTACAGAGCCCTTGAGCACCAAGCACCTGGCTGCAGCTCGCTTCGCTTCTGCTGCTGCTATAACATCCAGGAGCAGAGAATTCCCGCTGCTGCCCCAGTCTCTGCTGCCCCACATCTACCATCTTTTTAAAAGCCAACTGTGGCTTGGTGGTGACCATGGTAACAAGTGAGTAGTATATATTTAGCAGGAGCTTCTGAATTCTTGGTGGCTGACAGGCTACTCTGATTGGTCTTTGTAATTCTCACCTAATTTCCTGGACCAATCAGCACCCTCCCCCAACTCCTGCCTTTGCTCAGCATCTCAATACACAGATTCCCGGACTGCAAGGAGACAAGACTTTCTCAGGAGGACAATGGGGAGAGAAGAAGGGCTCCTGCTCCCACAGGGAGAGGAGACCCTGCTCAGGTCTTGGGAAAGACTCATCCCAGGTAGCGGGAGGAAAGTACCCTGCAGTTTGCCTTGGGGACAGACATGCGGTTCCTGGCTGCTCCAGCTCTAAGTTCTGCTTCAGCAGGTCCCCCCTTGACTGGCCTTTCCAAGTCTGCAAAGGACCTTGGACTGGAACACTCAGTGAGACCTCTCTTGAAGGTCCAAGGCTGTCAGGAGTTAGAGCTGTAACCACCCATGGTGAATCCTCTTGGTTGGCAAATGCACTGGCACACGACTCAGTGATAACCTGGTTGGCAACCCCAGGGCCACCAGGAGTCTGATCTTCATTCAAATGGTTGTTATACTCCTGTGTAAATAAATCCCTGTCCCTTCTCCCTCCACAGCTGTCTGTTCCATTCTCCATGTGGATAGACAGGAAGAGCCCACCGTCTTTGAGGGTTGGGATCCTGTGAGCAAAGAGAAAGGGGAGAAAGAAGATCGGGCCCGCTTAGACAAAGTCCTATAAACCGAGTCAGTAATCTGGGTTGTTCTGAGTGGGACGAAGTCATTCATGGACAAAGGTGTGAACACAACATAGGCTTCCAGGACAACAAGCCTTAGTTTCTGCTTTGCTACTGTTTGGTGTTGTGTTCCTGGTAGGTCACAGCCCCTAAACAGATACTTAATTAATACTGGTTGAATGAATGAGATATCTGGTTTGGACTGTTTCAGAGAACATGAACTGCAGACAGACAGGAGCTCAGGAGCGTAGGTTAGGACCGTTCCTGGTGGCTTGCACAGGGCTGGTCATGCGGCACGGTCTGTCTGAGAGGCAAGAGGAGAGATTCGCTTCAACTTAGGTTCAGATAACAGAAGGCAATGGACTCCCAGGACTGTGGAAGGACGGAGTTGCCCACTGTAGATATGAACAAGACATAAGCAAGCGCGCTCTCAGGAAGGAGGAAGAAGCAGTGAGACAGGAAGAGGAACCCGTGGTATTCTAATCCCAGGTTACATGGTAGGTATTTGTTTTCTCTCATTTCTTAATTTACACATATATTAAATGCATTGTTTGTAGCAAGTAAACACTCCCCAGTAAAAGGTATTTGTATAAGCAGAGTAAGAGAAGAAAAAGGCCAGTGAGGCAAGTATTTTTTTGAGGTACAGTCTATATAGGGAAGAGAAAATCAATAATGAGAGGGTCTGGAGCCAGGGTATAGGTTTTCTAACATATTTCTTCTCATTTTCACCCAGATCCTATGTGCCATTGTCCTGTGGGGAAGGAACACTCAAGACAAGACTAGAGGAGGCATGTTTAGGGAAAGGAGCAACATTGGGAAAACCCTTTGTGTTGGTCAGGGTTCTCTAGAGGAACAGAACTGACAGGCTGAACACATATTCCACAGGGGCTTTACTAGACAGGTCTACAAGATACAGTCTGTGTCCGACAGTGGCTGTCTGTGGGCTGCAAAGGCAGAGAGCCCAGAAGCTGCTGGGTCCAGAGGCAGGATGCCTTAGCAGTCCCAACCTAGCACTGAAGGCCTGCGGGATTCCTGGTCTTCAGTCCACTCAGTTCACTTGGGGAGGGTGAAGAAGCTGGGTTTCCATGTTCACAAGGGAGGGTGGCCTCAGGGTAGAGGCGCTCACCAGCAAGAAGCTAGAAAAGCCACACAGCTTTTCCCTGGGCCCTCTCTACATCTCAGCCACGCAGCCAGAAGGGCTGTCCAGTCTAAGGGAGACTTTCCCCCTCAGTTGTTCTTCCTCCTGGAAATGCTCTCACAGAACTACCCAAGTGATGTATTTCTTACTTGATTCCTGATCCACTCAAGCTGACAATTGAGACTAACCATCACACCTGCTAAGCAAAATTAACTTGTGACCAAAATAGAGGAAAAAGCTTAATTAACAAGCTTTAAGTTTTTTGAAACATTCTTGCATGTGTGTGTGTGTATGTGTGTATCATGTGTGTGGTGTGTATCATGTGTCTGGTGTGTGTATATGTGTGTTTATGCATGTGTGTGTGGTGGGTATTGGCATGTGTATGTGTGTGGTGTGTGCTGTATGCATGTGGGGGTATGTGTGTGTATATCATGTGTGTGGTATGTATCATGTGTCTGGTGTGTGCGTGTGTATGTGTGTTTATGCATGTGCTTGTGTGGGGGTATGGGTGTGTGTGTGTGTGTGTGTGTGCTTTTGTGCATCTGTGTGTGGAGGTGCACATGTGTGCATATGTGAATGGGGCCCAGACATCAACATTGGGTGTCATCATATATCACTTTTCACTTTCTATTCAGTGAACCCAGAGTTCACTGATTTTTCTAGACAAGCTATCTGGGAAGCCCTGGGGATCTGTCCTATCTCTACCCCGCCCCCCGTGCTGGGATTCCAAGCATGTGCCAGCACAGCCCCATATCCTTACATGGGTGCTGGGGATCAGAACTCGGGTCCTCATAGCAAATACTGTACCCACTCACTCACCATTGCCCCAGCCCCACGAGTTTTCACTTTGGATGGCAAAAGGAATTATGAGGAATAGTAAAGTCCTTCCAGGATAATAGCCTCTGGTCACACCCTGGCGGACTTTTGTTGTGGTGGTTGTTTTTGTTTTTGATATAGGGTTCAGGTGTGGGCACCTCTCCCCACTTACACAGTGCTGGGGAAGGACTCTAGGGCTGGGCGCCCCAGGCAAGCGCACTGCCTAGTGAGCCGAATCTGCACCAACTTTCATCTTTTCAGCTGGCTTGCGCCTTACCGGAAGGTGTGGTGACTCGCTAAGGGATCCGTCTACCCTAAGGCAAGGTCTTCTGCACACTCTTCTCATCTCTTTGCCCCTAATCTGAATCTCTGCCTGTGGATGAAGCCTGACACTGAGGTTTCTGCTCCTCAAATCACTCTGACTTCAACCCCAAAGCAAAAGGAAGGAAAATTCATGCAAGTTAAATAGGTGTCAATTTCAGGGCAAAGTGATTGAATTACAGTTTTTGGCCATGGAAGTGATCTTGGTCTCTCTCTTTTTTTTTTTCTTTAACACACATGATATTTCCCTGACATCTGTGCAATACAAATATATCTAGAAAGTGTGAAATGAAAAATCTGCTCCACTAAATATATAAAAGGGACCCGAATGAGGTCTCCACGACTGCGCTCCTCATCGTGGGCACAGATGGCGTCCTTCCCAGCCCTCCCCCTCCCTTCTCCCACTACAGGCTTAAGTTTCCTCCGTCCAAAAATATCACATGCAATAGCTAACACCGGAGCCCATCTGCACCCTACATTTTTACCTTTCAGCGCTCTACGTGCATCAAACGTCAAGCCAATAAATGAGGAAAGTATGGTTCTGGACAAGCACAGGGTGCTCCTCACTTGTTGCCATGGAAATGCAGTGATCAGGGAGGCTAGTGGTCTTTGTGATATCCTGCAACGCACAGTGGCTTTGTTATCGCCCCGTACTGACTGCCTGTCATTTTTTTTCCTACAGTGACCATGTCACAAAACACTGTGGCCACTTAATAATACATAACCTCACATTCACACATTATGGTATGGGATATATAAAATCACTAATATGCTGGGTTTCTTTTTCCTAAAATGTTTTTTAAAGGCTTTTAAGACACAAATGCCCAGAATTTAAATTTCAAATGGTGGTCTGGAAAGTCTGTGAAAAGATACATCAATACTACAAAGTCATTAAAATTCCAACTGTCTCTCTACCTGGCAATATCTGAATTTGAGAAAGTAATGCTGACAAATAAACCTCAGAAAGCAGGAAACAGGTTCAACAGTAGGAAGTCTGCGGGGCTCTGACCGCAGCCCTGGTCCAGACAGAGCCCCGTGGAGTGAGGGGCATGTGCTGTTCTGCGATGTGCTCTCTAGATACGGGAGGGTTACAGGCGGTGGGGGTGAGCTGAAGCGTATGAAGGTTACTAAATGAGAAACTTTTCTCTAGTAAAAATGTTGAATGAATCTCAGGAAACACTTTTGGCTGCAAGAATTACTCAGCCAGAAAACACAGTGGTGAGCTTTTATAAAACAAGGGCTTTGCTAGTGGTCTCAGAACTCAACTATCAAACCCTAAAATTCTAAACATTTTGGAAATGGTCTATTTTTTCACCTTTTCACTTTTCACTGGGAACAAGGAATGTCACAATTCTCTTTTCCTAAGCAGATTAAATTTAGATTCAAAGAAGGAAGCTAGTGTAAATGAAAGATCACTATTAGCATCTATAGAGAATAAGATTAATAGAAGATTCAAACAGTTATTAGAAAGCTCAATATGGACACATGTTGCCTTAAGTGTGATTTCCATATATATATATATATATATATATATATATATATATATATATATATATGTGTGTGTGTGTGTGTGTGTGTGTGTGTGTGTGTGTGTGTTATAATATATCCATTTATATAATATATACTTATATATTATATATAATATATCCATTTATATATATGTATATATAAACTTAAGTCACCACTATTATTTTTCATCCTCTAACTGACTCAGTGGAGTGCAAATACAAAACCACATACAGAATTGTGTGTCAAAGCAACCTGTGGCTTAACTTGGCCTGTTAAACTTCCCACCTAAAGAAGAAAGCAGAGCATGAGAGAAAAACGACTTGAAAAGAGCTTGTTTCAGACGGGATACATGAAGACTGAAATCCCCCCCCCCCCCATCCTTAGGCAAATGTAAGAGCAGTGAGGACTCTCGATGTCCAGTGTGTCACAACAGTCACCCAGCAGTCTTCCCACATAAAGACGCCATCAGGGTAGCCTGGCCTGTGAGTGGTGCTTACCTCTAACTGCTGGCTCATCTCAGAAATACAGTCTATGGTAGTTAAATATGATTTAAGGAAATACAGGCTACTCGGCGGCGTTCCCTCGACATGTCCACCTTAGCAAACTCTAGACAGCAGAACCAAGCTGAGAAGGTGGTCTCACCCTGCTCAGTAAGCACAAGGCAGAGGGTCTTCAGACCAAAGACGCTTCCTTCTAAGCAAGACAGGACAGGGCAGTGACCACAGAAATTCTGTCAAAATTGACAATCCAGGAAAGTACAAAATAACCACAGCATGTGCACTCACTCTCTACAGGGATCTCTCTGTTTGCTTCACGGAGGCGAGTGGAGCCTCTCCTAGAGTCTACTAGAAGGGTTAGACTTGAGACCTGGCTTACCATTGCTTATAAGCATCTTATATAACCTCTCTGATTCCTCCAGCTGACTCATGAAGCAGAAAATTCCCACCTACCTCCTGCCTATACGATTACAGAGCATTTTATGACTGCAAACCCACTCAGTAAACATTCCTCTCTGCATACCACATCAAAGGCAAAACGTGCTAGGGGCTAGAGAGACGAGAGGTGGACGCAATTGAGGCCTTGTCCCGCAGAAGCTCGGGTCTTGTTTAGACTAGGAGGCTGTGGCAGATTCACCACTCGGTAAGGACCCTATGATCAGTGCTAACTTAGCTGAATGAATGAAAGGGCTAACAAAAACACCATGAGTGGTTAATGATGCCTGGCAGACGCTGTTATCCAGCATGTTGTTTTTTGATTGTAACTTTTAAAGAAATTAGTGCACAACTGTAGGAAACTGTGTGGCAAGCCTAAGTCAGTATGCAAACACTTGGGCAATCTCAGTTGTAATCATGACTGTAAGCACACGAAAGCACTTTGTTTATAATCATCATCGTCTCACTGGTTGTTACAACAAGGAGCACACGCTAGCAACTATTACTCACAATACTAATTCATGTCAGGGAAAGTAAGCCTGATGCTATTGCTAATTTCTGCCCAGAATGAAATAGAATCTTTCATTAGAAACAAAAGAAAAAAAAAAAACAATCACTGGAAAAAGCTCATCCTCAATTATCCAACACTCGGTTTGAATAAATAACTAAAGTCTATGAATAAAAATACCTGTTACCCAATGAATTCAACACACTTTTCTGGTCCACACCACCTTCCCCGCCACCAAATCTTTTTCTACAGTGGACAATAATGACCCTGTCTGAACGACTACCTAATTCTATTTATGGAAAAAATGCACACCCTGAAGTTAAAATCTCTGAGGTATAAAAATACATCATAAAGTGTATAATAAGCCTCGGTTGGCCTGTATTGATTGAGCTCTGATTACCTGCCTTTCCTAGGTTGGAGTGACTTCCCTTGCGCTTCTCTCAGTGTCACAGTATGCTAGAACCCCGAGCGAACCACAGAACCAGCCATCTACTCATGTTACAGATGAGGAAGGAAGCCCAGCTTCGCACTGCATGATTCCATCCAGCCTTCCAATGCCTTCTTTACCCACAGTCCTATGTGGTGCACGGAGAGTCAGGCCTCAACATCCACATCTCCAAAGGCCGGGCGTGTGCGTGGAAGGAATCAAGTCAAGTGACACTCTATCGGTAAATAACAGCAGCCGCAGTCCCTACACACCGATGCACTGACAGGCTCTTCCCACTCAGACTAAGCCAGGGTCACATGTGAACAAACTTGGGCAACTGCCTTCATGCAGAACTACCTCAGGCAAAAAGAGCACGAGCTGTCATCCTGCAGAGCCCTGAGCTGCCCTAGGCAGGAACCCTGGTGTGCCCTCACTACCAGCACAGCTTAGAAAAGGAACATGCTACGTCCAGTTTGCCTATAGGTCTGGGAATTACAAGAGTTCTTCACCTCACCAATGCCACATTCCAGAGGAGGACGCAAATGGTGGGAGCAGGCAACAGGGAGTTCTGCCACAACCCATTTCTCTACCAGCAGGCGGGCACATTCATACTAGGGTAGGCATGTGGGCAGTAATCCCTTCTTAGTGGAAATCACATTTTCAAAATGAATGCCCAAGCTAGAATGAATTACCGTGATAGCCACAGCGGAAGAGAGTCGCGCTGACGACAAACGCAGGACTGTCACCACCTTCAGACGCCTTGGACCACAACACTGCTGGGGTCTTTAAAGGCTGGCTTTTCAGGGTAGGGAACCCTACCCTCCTAAATCGCGTTTAAATCCCAGGAAAAGAGCGTGCTGCCCTTAATCTCTGAACTACTTGCTCCTGTTTTATCCACGTCTGCTGGGCACAACGTCCCTATCTATTCAAAACAAATAAGAAGAAAAACAAGGGAGAATTGCACCACTGCAGATCCAAGAAGTAAGACCCAAACAATAGCGACGTCAGAAATACCATCTTCCGCAACTAGGCGAATCCCAGCGTGCTGTCTGGTGTCAGCCCAATGCAGACAAGGCAGGCGTGCTGGGCCGGGAACTCGAGCCCGGCGTCTCTGCAGCCTGTGTTCGTGCCAGCTCTGCCCAAGCGCCGAATTCGGCAGGGAAGTTAGGATGCCCAGCTTCCGTGCGCAAAGAAGGACAAGCCACGAAGCCACGCTCTCAGGATCAACCAAGGGCTGGGACATCAAAGCAGCAGAAAGCCCTGGAGCTTGGGTGGTGGGGGGGCGGGGGGAATCACTTTGTTTAAAACCTGGGGTTTTGCTGCATTGTCATGGCTCGGGTGACGGATGAGGAGTGTCTCTCGCACCCTCCAGCCAAAATTGGGCAGGATGTAGTTTTCCCAGCACCCCCTGGTAGCAGCGCCGTAGGCGACAGGAGGGGCTGCTCGCGCTCAAACTCAGGTGGCAAGCCCAGCTGAACTGCACGGCGGCGCCGGGCAGCGTCCACCGCGCGTCCCCGCCGCCGGCCAGGCCCCAGGGGAGCGCGGCCCGCACCTGGCCACCCGCCCCCGGGTCCCTGGAGACCTCGGGCCGCAGAGACCGACTGCAGACATTGCACGGGATACAATTGTCCAAAAACCCAGCCCAGGGCTCCGGGCATATCTGGATTCGCCAGCGGTGGGCGTGGGCTGGGAAGGGGGATTACGTAGGTCTCTCCGCCCCCTCCCCTGGCACCTCCTTGCCACCGGGAGGGAGCCGAGAGGCGGGGGAGGCGCTGGGAATCCGTCTGGGGGCTTCTTTGTTTCTCCCGGTGCCCCTCCAGAGGCAGCAGATCTGTCCGCTATGCCCGAGTCCCGCTCACCAGCCGGGGACGCCCGCCGGGTGCGGGGTTGGGGGTAGGCGCGGCGGCGCGCCCCGGGCTGACAATTGAACCTCCCGGGAGAGGCGAGAGGGTGGGGAGGAGGAGGGTGGGTCCCGGGCGCGGGCCGGGGATGAAGCCACCCGGGCGGACCAGGGGCGGCTGGCGGGGTCCCGGCACGGCGTCCGCTTACCTTGGCAGTCCAGGACCGGGCACAGATCATGCTCTAGTCAGCGTTCCAGGTTAGAGCCGGGGCCCGCGGGTGCCCTGCATAGGTACCAGGCATCAGGAGCTGCTTGGATAGACCTAGGCAGCCGCCCGCTCTGGCGGTCGGGGGTCCTGAGCCGGCTGCGACCACCGCCACGGTGCGCGGTGCGCGGCTGGGCCGGCGGGCGGGCGGGGAGCGGCCCGGCGGGGGCTCGGTGACGCGGCTCCCTCCGACCCGGGCGCCGTAACGCCGCACACTGGCTGCCTTATCCTCCAGCCTGCAACCCCTCCCAGCCTGCCTGCCTGCTCCTCGGTGGGTACCAGACTCCGGAACCAACCACGAGCCAGGCTTGCTCTCTTTAGCGCTGCTCCGCCCTGCAGACTCCACGCACCCTTCTCCCCGCCCCTGCCGTAAATACATATTGATTCTTGTTACCGCCGTCCCCATCCTTCCAACACCCGGCACGCACACCGGGCACGTCCTGCCCTAGCCACGGCTCGTCAACCCTTTTGTGTGTGTGCGCGAGCGGTGTGCGCGCTACAAACACCCCGGGCAGGTACCCGGTGGGAGGTGTGCTCGCCTCCGTTTTGGACACTTTTCTTCACCCACATGCACACAACACTGGGATACGTTTCCGAGCATCGTCCTGGAGTTTTGCAACGAGCACGTAAAGCAAGAGTTGCCGTTAGGAACGCGTAAAAAGGAAACTGCCCGAGTATCTATTGTTGGCCAGCCCAGCTTCCCACGCAGGCTCGTGAGAGGGTTCTAGAACTGTGGGAAAGCAAAGCAAAGCCTAAGCCGCTGCTTGTCCAGACAACCGAGATGCAGAGAAGGGAACGTCTGCTGCTGGTCACTGGTATGCAAAACCAGAGTGCATTCGGCCCACGCCGGGCTTGCGCGCCAGCACAGAAAGCCCAGAGGGGCTTTGAGCCCACAATCTACGTAGTCTATGATTCTCACTACATTCCGCACAATGGTTATTCATTCCTTCCCATCCTCCTGCCCACCATCCCCTAGCTAAGACATTTTTTCTATCCTGAGAAGTAATCTTCTTTGCCACACCTCAAACCTGGACCTCCTCTACAATACACTCCAGAACCCCCTGGGCTGAAGACCCGGGCACAGACCCCCTCAAATCAAGCCCCCCCTCCCACTTACACCAAGATGGTATAGTGGGTAGCTTTACCATGGTGCCCATCTCACTGGCCCATCTCTTGTTCTTGATTTCTCTCTCGCAGTCAAACTTTCCAGAAAAGGAAACCTTGCGTCAGGTGAAAGACACTTCTCAGCCAAGACCCACCGGCCACCTGTGGGCAGGAAAGCGCCCGCGGGCATTCTCCCCCTTCTGCAGGGTGGGGCTCTGTCCCTGTCCTCTTGTCACCGGGGTGCTCTGCTCTTCCTGAGGGACCCTCCTCTTCTTCTGACAGCAGTCAGATCTTCCAGTCAGAGGAGCTCAAGAGCTAACTGTTTCACAAATCTCAGTTAAGGAGTCACACGGCACACTGGACACCCATTTTTCTAGATCTTGCATTTGAATTAATGTGAAGCTTTATATGAAAAGAACCTTTGGGAAGAGGTGGATGGGGTCAAGCCTCAACAATAAGCACCAAAGTCAACCAAACTCGGTAAACACTCCAACAAGACTTGAAAAACAAGAAGCAACTGAAACAAAAGCCTCACATATGCCAGCGTTCAGCACTTCTAAGTTCGCCATCATCACCAGGCTGCAGCAAAGGGTCACTCTCCATCTCCATTAATTACCGCGATGTCCATGTCCACTCTGATTTCCAGCCCTGTGGCGTCACCTTGACATTGTCTTTCGGTTCTATCCGTCATGGAGATGGCTTGACAAGTTCACATCTCTATAGGGATTATTGAGGTAACAACACTGAGGTGTGCTGTATTTTCCCCTGAACATGAATTTACTCATGTTTTTGTGTGTTTATACTACATAAATGTGGTTTTGTGTGTGTATGTGTGTGTGTGAATAGGTTCACATGTGTGTGGGAGGATTCATGTGAGGGCCAGAGGTTGACTTCGGGTGCCTTCTTTAATCACTCTTCACATTATTTTTAAGACAGGGTCTCTTGGTGAAGCTAGAGATCACCCATTCTACCATGTTAGCTAGCAAGCGAGCACCAGTGTACACTGTAAGTTCTTTAAAGTGACTGTGCGAAGACTTCAGATCTAAAGGCAACTAATGTCAGCTTTCTTCATTTTAAATCATTTTTTGTTTATTTATTTGAGAGTGACAGACAGAGAGCAAAAGAGGCACTTAGAGAGAGAGAATGGGCGCACCAGGGCCTCCAGCCACTGCAAACGAACCCCAGATGCATTTGCTCCCTTGTGCATCTGGCTAATGTGGGTCCTGGGGAATCGAGCCTCGAACCAGGGTCCTTAGGCTTCACAGGCAAGCGCTTAAACACTAAGCCATCCCTCCAGCCCAGCTTTCTTCATTTTAAATAGAAGATTATTTGGTGGAGAAAGGGGAAGACTAGTCATGAATTGTAAAGCATTCATTTATAAGGCTTCTAATGCCCTCAAGACACTTATACTAATAGCAGGCCACAGGCATAATGCTCATCTTAAACAACACCATGCGGTGACTCAGGATGAAAGCATTCTGAGAAGCGTAGGTGAACATTTGTATTATCAGCAGCTCAGGTAGTCTCTCGTCTCCATCTTTTGTAACGCAAGGTCTGGGAGGACCAACGGAGGCTTGCTGTGACTGTTGAGCTGAGCTCACGTGCAGATAAAGATGTGCATGCAGAGGCCGGGCGTGGTGGCGCATGCCTTTAATCCCAGTACTCGGGAGGCAGAGGTAGGAGGATCCCTGTGAGTTCGAGGCCACCCTGAGACTACATAGTGAATTCCAGGTCAGCCTCGGCCACAGTGAGACCCTACCTCGAAAAACCAAAAAAAAAAAAAGTGCATGCAGAGCCACCAGTGCAAGTGTCTCTGCAATGCTGAGAAAATCACGATTTTTATCTTCGAAAGAGACCTTCCTAGTGATGTCAGAATCACTGAAGTTACACTCACTGTTTACTGTCTTAACAGTGTCACTCTCTACAGGACAGATTGTAGCTAGTGAAACAACAGCGAACATTGGATCCTAAAGTTTAGATGATAACTTAGAGGCCAGAGAATGCAACTAGTTAGCAGAACAAGCCACATAACTACATACCTGTCCTTTCTGTAACAATGGAAATAAGATTTTTAATTCTATAGGTCAAATAAACCTGCATATAACTACTGAGTGGCAGTGGCTCTCTTAACATGGGTGAAACCTTAGAATAGTTTTGTGTCAAAGGTCAAACAGGTTGAAGCTATAAGAAGGATTATAGGATATTCCTCATATCAATTTATTCATTCTACCCTAGATGTTCTAAAGAAAAGCATGTGGCCCTCACCTTGGCTATATCAGACTACTGAAACAATAGACCCACAATTAGGAGTTCCCTAGTCACCTCATGCTGGGAAAAGGAAAAGCTGATGCCCGGTGTCAGGGTGCCTGCTAGAGGAGGAATTTGCCCCAGAGATGACCTTGCTAGAGAGGCTGGAGTTCAAACAATGGGATAGGTGTGACCACACCTTAACTGGAAATGTTTAGCTATCCCAAAGATGGCCTGGGTGTTTGTGGGGGGAGGGTCCCACTGGACTTCTTTGATCTTGCTTTTCCTCCTTTTTTCTATTAATTTGGCATTTTCAGTTGGCTTTTTAAGGATGGATGGCTGAGCCTGGTTTAACAATTTTGGCAACCTATATGGGACAATCAACATATGGTAGGGTGTTAGTCACCTGAGCAAGTTGACCCAGATAGGACTTGTAATCTTAGCTAGAACAATGAGGCAAGAGAAAAAAATAATATGATTCAAATGGGGAGGGGGAGGGCAAAGTCAAACTAGCCTTATTTACACATGACATGATTCTATACTTAAGTGACCTTGAAGACTCTAAAAAAAATCACCTAAAGCTGATAAATTCTTTCAGCAAAGTGGCAGGATATAAAATCGACACACATAAATCAGTAGCCTTCATGTATACCAATGATATAATATTGAGAAAAAATCAGGAAATCACTCCCATTTAAATATCTTGTAATATCCACAACCAATGAAGTTAAAGGCCTTTACAATAGAAACATTAAAGCACTGAAGAAAGAATTTGAGGAAGGCACTGGAAAGTGGAAAGACCTCCCATGCTCATAGATCAGAAAAGCTAATATGAAAATGGTCAACCTACCAAAAGCAACACACAAATTCAATGCAATTCCAACCAAAATTACAGCACCATTCTTCACAGAAATAGAAAACAAAATAGTCTCAAAATGCATAGGGAAGCACAAAAGGCCTCACGTAGCCAAAACTATCCTCTATTAAAAGAATACTACTGGTGGTATCACTGTGGTTATTGTTTAAATGGCCCACAGCCTCAGGTATTCTTGGTCAAGCTTCTTACTTAGTCTTCAGCAGGTGGAGCCCTATTGGATGAGGGGAGTCACTGCCGGGGGGGGGGGGGGGGCGAGGGACAGATCTTGAGAACTTCCCTAAGGTGTTCAGAGCCAACTCGGTGCTTGCTGGTGCTGGCTGTTGTCTCTCTGCTGTAGATGTGTGATAAAGGGCCAGCTTCTTCCACCATGATGGAGCTTCCCCTGGAGTCTGTAAACCTGAAATAGACCCTTTCCTCCCCTCAGCTGCTTCTGGTTAAATGTTTGTCTAGCAATGAGAAGACAACTGTAACAATCACCCTACCTGATTTCAAGATATACTCCAAAGCCACAGTAATAAAACACAGCATTATACTGGCAAAAAAAAAAAAAAAAAGATATATAGACTAAAGGCATAGAATGGAACATCCAGATATAACAGCTCATAATTAGTCACCTAATCTTTGACAAACAGGCAAAAAACTGCACATTGGAAAAAAGTGCATTTTCAAAGAATGATGCTGGGAAAATTGGATAGCCACATATGGAAGAATGAATATAGATCCTGTTCTCTCATCCTGCACAAAACTAACTACAAATGGATCAAGGACCTTAATATAAGACCTAATACTGTAAAACATCTACAATTAATGTTAAGAACCCTCCAAGTTATAGACATAGGGGCAGACTTTCTGAGCAAGACCCCAGTATCCCAGGGAATTAGATAAACATATATAAAGATTTTCAACATCTTTAGTCAACATAGAAATGCAAATTAAATCTGCTTTGAGATTTCATCTCACTCCAGTCAGAATGGCTATCATCAAAAAAGGAGGGAAGCTGGGTGTGGTGGTACACACTTTTAATCCCAGCAATTGGGAGGCAGAGGTAGGACATCACCATGAGTTTGAGACCAGCCTGAGACTACATAGTGAATTCCAGGTCAGCCGGTCAGCCTGAGCTAGAGCAAGACCCTGCCTCCAAAAATAAAAAGAAGGAAATGATAGTAACCAACATATGATATATACATAAAAAGTTTCTACTTAATAATGCGTTTAAAACACAATCAATATCAAATAACAACAAATGCTGTTGAGGATATAGGGAAAGAGGAATACTCACCCACTATTGGGGTGTGTGGTAGTTTAAATATATGCCCCCATACACTCAGGTGTTTTATTAAAATCAAGTTCGCAGCTTCAGCCCCTCGCAGGCAGACTCCTGATAGACAGCCATGTCACTGGGGGCGTATCTGAATTCCAGCCCAAAGGCACGGAGAGCAGAGTGGACTCTGGGGGGTTCTGCTGCTGTGTTCGGTGTTTGCTGTCTCATGGTAGTTTCTCTCTGCTTGTGTCTGTGAAAGGGAGCCAGCTTTTCCTGCAACTGCTGGGACTTCCCTTGGAATAAACCCGTTCCTGTGTCTGGCTGGATGCTCATCCCAGCACTGTGGAGCTGACTGTGACAGTGGGAGCACAGGCTTATACAGCCGCTATGGAAATCAGAATGAAAGTTCCTCAAAAATCTAGAAATAGACTTACAGTTTGATCCTGATGTACCGCTCCTGGGCATATACGCTAAGGACTCTACTCTTTACTACAGGGATACATGTTCAGCCATGTTTGTTACTGTTCTATTCACAACAGCTAGAAACTGGCATCAGCCCAGAGGTCCATCAACTGAAGAGTGGATAATGAAAATGTGGTGCATATTCACAGTAAAATTTTACTCAGCAGTGAGGAAATATGAAATAATGAAATTTGCAGGAAAATGGACGGAGTTGGAAAAAAATACTCGGTGAGGTTACACGGGCCCTCACTTGTAAAAGTGAGTTTACAAGGCAAACTACATATGGTCTTTCTTGTGTGTTATTCCCAACATGGAACAGTTTGGTTTATTTACAATTTTGTACTAAATTCCAGTAATACTAGCAAGGAAGCTAGAAAGAGGCTGGGGGGAGGGGAAACAGTGAGGAGTGAGAGGAGGGATACTTGACAGGCAAATGAAGGGACAGAATACATGGGGTTTACGTGTCTGGGGTAAGGGATGGTAGCAGGGGGAAATACAGAAAACGAATGATGGCATGAAATGATACCACAGAAATAGTCCTCCTGGCTAGCTTATTAAAATATATACCTCTAAATAAGGGGGGAGGATAGTTTGGGCAAAAGTACCATCTAGGGGTGTAGATAACTTTACCCCAATACTAGAGACTCTTGTTGTTAAATCCCAGTGCCAGAATTAGATTATCCTCCACAGTGACCTGTTAATCAGGGAGACCCACGAGGCTCCAGAACACTGCAGGCCATTGCCAAAGCGCTTGGTGATACACAATATCGAAACAGCGAGACACTATTGCCGAAGACACCAGAAGCTGCAGTTGCAGGACACTGAGAGATCAAGCTGGAACTGAGGTGGAGGCCAGCTCACTGCTGGGAAGTGGTATGTGAGCTGCTGGGAGATGAGGACCACTAACACCGTAACAAGCAATGGATCCTGCGAGCTGAAAAGCCAGCCAGCCAGGCAAAACGCACATGCCATTTCCATAATGGTGTATAGGCTGTGGTAGTAATCAACTGCTCTCTGATTAGACAAAAGGCCCACTCGGTGGCAGGGAATTAATATATGGCACTGAGAACCAAGTCATAGACCCTAGAGGGAATCCCACTGTTCCTTCATTAAAAGGAGAAGGTATACCCATCAAGACGTCTTCTAAATGTCTATGTTTATCCCGTTTGGTATATGCAGAAGCTCTCACTCTTGGTGCTTTTCACAATGGCAATGTGTATTGGGAAGACCCAAGACCCATTAGTAGGACAAAAAGAAGCTGAGTAGCACGAGAGGAGTCTTCTCTGTCACATGTGCCAAGGCCCAGGAAACATTACAGAGAAAGTGGTGAGCTAATATTCAAGCACCAAATGCTAAGCATTTTTACTTTATATGCTTTTCAGAGATCTTTAACTTATGATAAACTTCCTTTCCACAATAACAACTATAGCTGATACAATCCTGCCAAACAGTAACATTCAGAATCTCAGTAAGTTTATTTGTATGTAATAAAAATAATTATATTCTTAAGACTTACAGTAATATCTTACAGTTAACTTACATTTATGACATGTAAACAATATTGCTTATCTGTGTTCTCTTCTTTCAAGATATATTTATCAAGGTTTATATGTTGCTCAACTTAAACAAAAAGGAGGGTAATTTTAAAACCTACCTGTTTGCCTTATCATTGACCACATTCTTCTTTGCTTGTATTGAGAGTGAAACTTTAGCTATAAGTATTAACTGTTCTAGTCAAGATCTTGCTTAGTCTCAGCTCTGACAAGGTGATCCAAGGATCCCCCCATTGCTAGCATTAGGTCTCATGACAAGGTGTCATCTGCTCCCAACTCTCACAAACAATTCCCTTTATCTAGAAGGTTGGTCTTCTAGGTTGTATGAGACCTAAAATCCAAAGATTGAGATAATAATTTAAATCTGCTTTCAGCTTTCCTTGAGTAATTAATATGCTTAACCACAGAGATTATGTAATGTTTTAGAACAATGTTTTAATAAGATTCCAGAATGTTATCCTGCTTTTTTTTTTTTAACAAAAGCAATTTCTGGGATCTTGTTGAAATTTTGTCAAATTGATTAATTTAAAATTCCTGGTTAAAAATTGTCTACAGGCGCTGGAGAGAAGGCTTAGTGGTTAATACACTTGCCTGTGAAGCCTAAGGACCCAGGTTCAATTCCCCAGTACCCACATAAGCCAGATACATGTGTCTGGAGTTCGTTTGCAATGGCTAGAGGCCCTGGTGCATCCATTGTCTCTTTCTCTCTCTTGCTCTCTTTCTGTCTCTTTCCTACTATCTCTCTCCCCCTATCTTGAATAAATAAAATACTTGGCCTGTACTTACAATGGTTATGTATTTAAAGATAAGCTATGCGTGTTGTCTGTGTTTCATATATAGCTTCCTGTATTTTCATTAAAATATGAAAGCTATTTTACTTAGCAATACTTAAGAGAGAAGTTAACTTGGCTATATACAATGTTGCTAGGCAACCTAAGTTAGATGTTAGCTAACATCACTGAGCACTGACAGTTGAAGCTGTTCTACCATCCTTTAACTAGATCTGCTTCATTAAAAATGAAAAGGCCATCAGATGTGCCCTGTATCCAGACTTTTCTTCAAGATTGGTGAAACTGTCTTTCTGGGGGCTTAGTAATCATAATTAGAAGAACATAGGGGCTAACAAGGCAGCCAGTAGTTTGGCCACTGCCCCCAGGGCAAGAAGTCTCCAAGAGATGACAGGATAGCTCTATAGGGTCCTACAGGTCAGATAACTCACCTGGCCTCTTGATCATAGGGGTCCCCATTGGACACCAACCAGTGTATAAAGTGCATCTCTAAGTGGAGAGTCAAGATAGAAAAAAGATCCTCACTACTTCCAAGCGAGCTGTGTGGTCATCAATATCTATCCATCCCAGCAGGTGGCAAACAAGGTTCAAAAGTCTGAAAGTCAGGGCTGGAGAGATGGCTTAGCAGTTAAGCACTTGCCTGTGAAGCCTAAGGACCCCAGTTCGAGGCTCGATTCCCCAGGCCCCACATAAGCCATATGCACAAGGGGGCGCATGCATCTGGAGTTCGTTTGCAGTGGCTGGTGGCCCTGGCACACCCATTTCTCTCTCTCTCTCTCTCCCGCTTTCTCTCTCTGTCTGTCGCCCTCAAATAAATAAATAAATAAATAAATAAATAAATAACAAAAAAGTCTGAAAGTCAGATTAAATGACTTTTACCTTTCCCAGCTATAAGTAAAATGGTGTTTGTATGTGTATTCCAGATAATTCTAATGTCTCTTTTGCTTTGCTTTAAATCAGATTCAAGCCATACCAGATACCATCATGTTTGGTGAACAACTTTAAAATTAGTTACCTAGATCTTCATGAAAGAATGAGTTATATCTATTAAAATCATAATAGTAGCCTTATTAATCTCTAAACTATATAATTTTACCCCTTCTCCATTTTGATCCACCCTCAGATAGTTCTAGGATAATCTAACTCCAACTCTCTGGGTCCCCTTCAATTATCCTCCAAGGCCAGAAAGTTGGCATGAATGGAGACCCTAAAAAGCCCTCTACATTCAATTTAAGGCAGAATTAGTTAGACCAAATAAATTATGATATCCTTAATGATTTTAGACTCTTAACTCTTTTTTTTTTTTTTTTTTTGGTTTTTCGAGGTAGGGTCTCACTCTAGCCCAGGCTGACCTGGAATTCACTATGGAGTCTCAGGGTGGCCTCGAACTCACGGCGATCCTCCTACCTCTGCCTCCCGAGTGCTGGGATTAAAGGCATGCGCCACCACGCCCGGCTTTAGACTCTTAACTCTTGAAGGGATAATAATTTAGGTAAGCAGACACTGGCAGGCTTGGAGGTCATTGAAGGAAGGACCCTGCCTCTTGTCTACCTGGTACAAAAATAGGAAGGTGGAGATATTTTAATCACTCTCCTTACCAAGAGACCACCTTCATTTAAGACATGCTAAAGAGTTTGGAGAAATAGTTATAACCTTAATTAAATAACATACTGCACTCTACGAAGGCTCTCCCTCATTGGAGTTTCTCACAGACTTTCACTGCTGAGCCTGCCCACACCTCCTTGTTCTTCATGCCCAGCTGATGGAAATTTGGGAGGTGGAGACTTGTTGGAGGTGTGTTGTTAGGGGTAAGCTCATGGGTGTTATAGCCAGCTAACCCTTGCCAGAGATTATGCCACTCTTCTGCTGCTGTTTTCCACCTGCTGTGACAGAAGTGATGCCCACTCTCTGCTCACGTCATGCTTTCCCCTGGCATCATGAAGCCAAAATTAAAAAAAAAAAAAAAAAAAAACTAAGCCAAAATTTACCCAGGGGGAAAAAAAACAAACAAACAACTTTCCTCCCATCAGCTGCTTTCAATTGGGTGATTTATCCCAGCAATGAGATGGAAACTACAACAGAAAATTGATATCAGTGGTTATTGCTGGTAGAAACTTGACTGTGAGTTTGGGCCTTTTGGAAGTTACTTACAGGAGGAATGTGAAAGTATTTGAAACCATGGCCTAAGAGATGCCTTGCAGGGCTGTAAGCAGAGATGATGGACATTCTGATCAGAGCTGAATGGTCTACATGCATTAAGAAATGTGGACTGTGACGCTTGGTTTATGAAGGAATAAATATTGTTTTCCAGACTGGCTGGAAGCAGTTTGTATGAGGGGGTTACTGCATTCAGCCTGTGCTCATGGTGTGAGCAGATAAATATGACACAGAAAGAAATAAAAGTCAGGCTATAGATTACAGCCTTGAGTCTGACCCAGCTGTTCTGCACTGGGACAGCAGGAAGAATGCTGCATCTTTTGAAAGCAGAGAACCTGAAGGAAGAATGCTGAAGGTTTCCTGCTTTTCAAGTCAGCTTTATTTACCCCTAGATTGACAGTTTGGTAGGGAAGCCAACCTGGTACTGGTTTTGGAAGCGTAACAAATGCAGGAAAGAGAGGGTCGTTGGATTTGCTATGAATTTCGATTTTTGGAAAAGGCCACTGGGTGATGTGAGGCAGAGTGATTGGAGACTGTGTGGAGGATTGATGGAGCCATGAGGATGAAACATGGATTGCAGGGGAGGCGCTAGGACTTTGGAGATGCCAAGACTATGGGACAGCTGCCAGAGCAAACTGTTGCCTTGGGATGGATTGTTAACCGGAGGCAAGCATCCCAGCTGGGGAGGCAAAATTAGAATTCCAGAGATTTCACTGTGGGTCTCAGGTGAACGTGAAGCTGCAGGACTTGATGTTTGTGCTGCTCATTTTAGACTTTGCGCTGGTGCAGCCTTTCCTTGAATGCCATCGTTTGCAATGGGAGTGTTTACTCTATGTCATTATGTGGTTTTTATTTTGTAGGCTCATAGTTAAGAGACCTTGGACTAAGGAGATATTGGAACAGCATTAGAATTGAGAAAAACTATGGGGACTTTTAAAGTCAGACTTGAATGAATTTCATTTTACATCACGGTATGGGGGCCGGGGATGGAATGGGGTGGCTTGAATCAGCTCTCCTCCATAAACTCATGTGTTCCGAATACTTGTTCCCCAGCTGATGACAATTTGAGAAGTGAAGCGTTACTGGAGGACGTGTGTAATATTAGGGGTGGGTTTAATGTTGTCATAGTCAGTTCCCCTCCCTCCCTTGCCATAACGTGGCTCACTCTGCTGCAATTTTCCACCTGCTGTGGCAGATGTGATGTCCAGCCTCTGTTCACTCCATGCTTTTCCCTGCCATAAGCCAAAATAACCAAAAAAAAAAAAAAAAAAAAAACCCACTTCCCTCCCATCTGCGCTTTTGATTGGGTACTTTATCCCAGCAATGGAAAGGGAACTACAGCATGTAGCCAGCCCAGCTTTTTATGTGGGTGCTGGGGACTCAAACTCGGGCAGTATCAGGCCCTCATGCTTAACTGCTGAACCCTAAGGTCATCTTTGCTGAGATTCGTTATTCTACCATCCAAGTACTAACCCGGCCTGACCCTTCCTAGCTCCAGAGAGCAAAGGAGACTGGGCATGTTCATGGTGGTAGAGCTGTGGACAGGAGATTGGTTACTCTGTGTGACCACCATGGGCACAACCAATAAGGGGTCTGCAGCTCCTGTGCATTTACTCTGAGCTCAGTAGAGGAGCTGATCAAGTGTTGCTTGCTATAACGCCTGCTGTCTCACTGCTGGGAAAAAGCAACTTATAAAAGCAACGAGTGTATTTCCAGGTATTGTTTGGAGAGGAGTTTCATCATGGCAGGAGCAGAGAGCCAGGCACCACATGCCCATGTCAGCGCCGAGGAAGCAGAGAGACCGAGCTGACTTTACCACAAAGTCTGTGCTGCCAACTCTTATCTTTAGGCGAAAACATTATCAGAGTCAAGGTTTGTTTAGCCTATGATAAAAATTTCCACTCAAGTTCTGCCATTTATTTATTGCCTTATGAATCCTAAAGCCCAGTCCCTTCTTTTTCCAATTATTCCCAGAAAAATTCCTCACATATATTTCGTTATGTCTCACAACTTTTTCTCAATCTCCTGCATTTGAAAATAGGAATAATAATGTCATCATTATAAGTATCTTATGAAGATCAAGATTCATGAAAGGCACTTCATATGAACATGTGTGGGTCAGTTTTTGATATATTTATCGTTCTTTTTTTCATTGTCTTTAGACCTAAGAGTTTTCTAGTTGCCAGAAAGTTTTAAGGAAGACACACAATATTACCGAATGCAAATGAAGGCATGGACAGAGGCTACTTTAAAAATCTCGTAGCAAGGAACCCTCCTCCTTGTTGGCTAGCTGTCAGAAAGCTGGAAGGAGCTATGCTGTATGCCACTTTGGGGGAGAGAGAAATCATCAGTAATGTCAAACAGCAGTGGACCTGGAAGCCTTAAGATTGGCCAGCCAGGCAAAATGTGCCAACTGATGCAACAGTGGCATGTCTGTTATGGAGGAAACCAACAGCTCTCTAATTGGACAGGAGGCCCACTTCATGGGAGGTAACACATGCTTGGTAATTAAAACCTAGTCAAAAGCCTACGGATGGGAAGGTCATGACCCCTAGGGAGTGATGCCTGCTGTTGTCTGGCTAAATGCTTATATTATGCCCACCAAACTACCCTCTGAGCACATTTTATATTTATAGCCATATATTAATGCTACTCTTACTTTTGGTTAGAGAAGCTTCTCTTTTCAGATGGCAGTGACCACCGGGATCACTCAAAAGTCACCACAGTGCTGAGAAGTGACAGTGGCATGTTCAGCACTGAGACATTTCTATCACACTCTCCAAGGCTCAGAGTCCATTGTAGAAGAGGTGGCATCAAGAATCTAAGAACTAGCTGGGTGTGGTGGCGCACGCCTTTAATCCCAGCACTTGGGAGGCAGGGGTAGAAGGATTGCCATGAGTTCAAGGCCACCCTGAGACTACATAGTGAATTTCAGGTCAGCTTGAGCTAGAATGAAACCCTACCTCGAAAAGAAAAAAAGAAAGAAAAAAAAAAAAGGAAGAAACTAAGAACTAAAGGAAGAGCATGACTGCTTAAAATGCAATCTGCCAGACACAAAATGGCCTTGATATTCATGATGTCACAGTATCTGACACTACGTACACAAGACCTTCATAATAGGAGGAAAAGATGATGGCATGGATATAGGAGAGAGACTGATTGGGAAGAAGGGATTCAATGGAGGGTGGATTTGAGAGGGGGGATGGGTGTGGAGTGGTAATCATTATTATGGTTTATTATCTATACTTATGAAAGCTGTCAATGAAAACTTAAAATCTTAGAAAAAGATTAAAATACAAGCTAGGCATGGTGGCACACACCTTTAATCTCAGCACTTGGGAGGCAGAGGTAGGGGGATTGCTGTGAGTTTGAGGCCACCCTGAGATTACATAGTGAATTCTAGGTCATCCTGGGGTAAAGTGAGACCCTACCTCAACCCCCCCCCCAAAAATTAAAATCCCACTTACTTCTGTTTAATACTGGTCTGTATCCCAGACTCAATTCATTATCTCTCCAGCTAGAATCTAGCAAAATAGACTGAGTCTCATGACTTCCACACAGAGATCCACATACACATATGATAAGACCATATGACATCTCTTCTTTCCATGACTCATCCCCATCTGGTGTTCAGAATTTCCTTCTGGACATAAACCCATTTTTGGTAATCCTGCTTCCATGGGGGCTGAAGAGCACATTGTTGGTCCTATGCTACTGGGGGCATGTACCACTGATGTCTGGCCAGAGTCTTAAGTGGAGAACCTTCCTTACTTCGTTTCTTCTTTCCTTCCTTCCCTTCCTCCTTCCTTCCTTCTTTCCTTCCTTCCTTTCTTTTGTCTTTTGATTTGGGGCTATAAGAATTGACTCTTGCCCAGTAAGCACTTCTCTTAATATTTATACCCTTATATTAACGCTACTCTCACTTTGGGTAGAGAATCTTCTCTTTTCAGATGGCAGTGACCTTGGGATGACTCAGAAGGTATCATAGTGCTGGAAAGAAGTGACTGGAGTACTGAGTAACATCTCGATCACACCTTCCAAGGCTCAGGGTCTAATGCAGAAGAGGTGGTGGAAAGAATGTAAGAGCCAAAGGAAGGGTAGGACTCCTTACAACGTGCTCCCTCCAGACATAAAATGGCCTGGATATCCTTGAC
The DNA here is from genome assembly GCA_036346955.1 of Dipus sagitta. Classification (NCBI taxonomy): domain Eukaryota; kingdom Metazoa; phylum Chordata; class Mammalia; order Rodentia; family Dipodidae; genus Dipus; species Dipus sagitta. Next base: position 41,616,543 of record CM070784.1, read on the forward strand.
CTCATAGTGCCTGACACTACCTATACAAGACCATCATAAGAGGAGGAAAAGATCATGACATCAAAATAAAAGAGAGACGGATTGAGATGGGGAGGGGATATGATGGAGAATGGAATTTCAAAGGGGAAAGTGGGGGGAGGGAGGGTATTACCATGGGATATTTTTTATAATCATGGAAAACGTTAATAAAAATTCAGAAAAAAAAATTAAAAACAAAGAATTGACTTTCACTTAACATTAACAAGACACACAATTTGTCTCAACTGGAACCCATAATTGCTAATATATACACAGATTAGATTGTTTGCCTCTTTTCCTCCTGTGTTAGTGAGACATCTTCTTGCTCTTGCAAAATACCTGACAGAACAAATTAGGGGAAAGCAGTGGTTCATTTTGGCTCCTGGTTTTGTGCATTTCAGCACACAGACTCCGGCTTCGCTGATCCTGGGCCTGAGGTGAGGGACAGCATCGTAGCAGTGGGGCCGCACGACAGAGGACACTCGTGCCATACAGGATGCTGAGGGATGGCGAGAAGGCAGCCTACGACAGGAGAGCCCTCACGGCCACGGCCTCAGTGACCTGCTTCCTCCATCTAGGGTCCACCTAAAGTCTCTGAAACCTACCATAACATTATCCATGCTTAGTCCTTCAGTCACTCCTGCCGTGCCTAATCCCTGCAGGTTTCTGAGTCTCTATTCCACCTGTGTGGGTTTCTGCTTCTGAGTGCCCTGCAGGGTCTCTCTTCCTTTTAAGATGGTTCTGACTATCCAGGGCTCCGTCTTTCTCCAGAGTGAATCATAGAATCTTCTTTACCCCCTGGCTTCCAAATTGCTTGAACTTTGATTGGGGTTGCATTGCATCAGACTTCAATTTCAAGGCACTTCTTTGAAACTTTAAGATACTTTTAACATGCAGTGATTGCAAAATTTCCTCCCTTTTCTCCTTTCTTTATTCCTTCCTCCAAAGGGCTTAAGAAACCCCCTCTCTCCCTTACATTCTCTCTCTCCTTTGCTCTCCTACTCTAATGTGCCTACAATCCCTTTCCTCCCCCTTCACACTCTTTTCTTTCTCTCTCTCTCTCTTCTCCTGTTCACTGACTAAGGTTCAGTTTCCTGCTACCTTTGATTTTCTCTCTCTGTTCAGAGCTTTCGCTTTGTGTCTGTTTCCCTCCTGCTCCAAACCCTGATATCCCTTTTCCCCAAAATATTATCTCAGTATCCTCTATATGAAAGGTGACAGATACCCCACAGTGAGTTGTAGGTCAGGGAGGGTCCAGAGGCTTCCAAACATGACAGGCTGTTGCCAATACTCTTGGTTGCCCACCTGAACTAGATTGTAAGACTGTATTGCTGAAGACATTATATGCATCAGTTTCAGAACACTGAGAAATCAAATTGGAACTTAGCTAAAATCTTCTTCCCTGCTGGACAGCTAACATAGTGCTGGAGAGTGCTATGCAAGCTTCTGGGGAGAAAAGCCATCAACAATTTTAACCAGCATTGAACACTGCAAACTACACAACTGACCAAATAAGCAAAATGTACCCTCTGGTGCAATAGTGGCATGACTGCTATTGGGGTAACCAACTGTTCTCTGCTTGAATTTGAGGCCTGCTCCACAGGAGGGAAGTCATGCCTTATACTAAAATCATCGTCAAAATACTATGGCTGGGAAGGTCATGGGTTCTAAGGATAGAAGCTACAACTATGGTTTAGCTAAACAGATACATTGCCTATCAAGTTGTCCTCTAAACATTTATGTTGATGACCATAGATTAGTGTTGCTCCGACTTTTGGTAAGAGAAGTTTATTTTGAGGATGGTCATCACTACTGGGGAGATTGGAAGCTCATAACTCACCAAAATTCTGAGAATAAGTGATTGGTTATTGCTCAGCCCAAAATGAGACATTCTTATCACTCTTGCAAGGCTCAATGAGCATTATGGAAGGGGTTGGAAAGAATATAAGATCCAGAGGATGGAATGGAGTGCTGCGAAATATGAAGGGCTATTAAATTTAGACCTCACAAAGACTGTCATTACCTGCACAAAACCTGCATAATATTAGACCCATTAACTTTTCATCATGGGAGATGGAAAAGAACACCAATTAAAACCCACATCAAAGTAAAATAGGGGCTGGCTGGAAAGAATGAGGTATTCAGTGGAAGGGGCACAAGGAAAGGGGGCTAAAGAAGGAAGCAAGAGGGGAATATGACCAAAATTCATCAACACTACAAAAAAATATAGCTGATTGCCTACCATAAAGATTGAAACTCTGAGCTGAGCTCAGAGGTCGTGTGCAAAGTCAGAGCCATCCATGGGCTGCTGCCTGGGAGGGAAAGGGCAGCACAAGAGAGGCTGTACCACTGTGAGTCAGTGCTGAGCTTGGTCAAGTCCCAAGGGTAGAGCTGTTCATACGCAGTGGTCACCCATGCACAGAAAGCCCCATGTATTCTCATAACTGCGTTTCCTAACTGGGATCAATTAGAGATTAATGCAAATGATAGTCAGCACCAGAAATATGAGCATAAAACTAGAATGAGACCACTAGAGAGAATAACTAGAGAGAAGAGGAGTCACTTGACATGTTAGGGAAGGGCAGAATATTGAGAGTGTGGCACCTCAGAGGCATAGGGGACAGGGCGGATGGGGATGAAATAATACAAAAGTTAAGACTCAGTCCTGTAGAAATCCTATTCTGACTAGCATTCTACAAAATACAGCCACCAATACATGGAGAGGGGGACAGTCTGGACAGCAGATGGAAAAAATTTAGCTTTCTTAAAACTACAGACTCTAGCCAGAAGTCCCTTGTCCCAGACTTATGTTTCCCCCTGCCCCCGCCCCCCACACGCAGTGAGTTGTTAGCCAGAGAGACCCCTGGGATCTCCAAAACAGTATAGACCATTTTCAAAACACATGATTACCTGCAAGAGCTGTGGTCACAGGACATTGACTATCCACGCTGGAACTGAAAGGTAAACTAGCTCCTTCCTTGTTAGCCTCCTTCATTCTGGAAAACACTATGGGAGCTACTGGAAGGAAATGGTCACCAACAGCATGAATAAGCATGGGCTCCTGCAAACTGTGAAATCGGCCAGCCAGACAAGAAGTACACACCTGTGCAATAGTGGCACACAGCCTCAGTGGGTAACCAACTGTGCTCTGCTTAGACATGAAGCCCACTCAGTGGGAGAGAACTCATAGCTGGTACTGGAAACCAAGTCAGATTCCCATACTCAGGAAACTCACCCTTCAGAAAGAAGCACTCACTGCTCTCTGGAGAAAAGTGGGCTCATACAGCAAAAATCTCTCAAATAACTTTGCATACCCCCTTTAGAACTTGCAGCAGAAGTAGCACCATGAACACTGCTCTTACTGCTAACCTAACAACCAGCTCCAGGGTGATGGTGGCAGATACAGTGATAAAGAAAAACCTATCAAGGGGGACTGGAGAGATGGCTTAGTGGTTAAGGCACTTGCTTTCAAAGCCTAACAATCCAGGTTCAATTCCCCAGTACCCATGTAAATCCAGATGTACAGTGGCACATGTGTCTGGACTTGATTTGCAGCATCTATAGGCACTGGTGTGCCCATTCTCTCTGTTTCTTGTCCCTCTTTTTCTACTTGAAAATAAATAAATAAATAAATAAATAAATATTTAAAAAACACTATCAAGGCAAAAATCCAGATGCTACAAAGAAGTCAACACTAAATCAGACCATCAACAGGCCTGCCATGGCTCAGGGAACATTGTGGAAGGGCTGGGGGGAGGGGATTGTAAGAGCCATAGAGTGGGTGTGAATACCCTGAGGCACCGACTCTTCTATCCAATTGAGACTGACTGAGGACTTCATGACCCCACAGTAAATAGCCCCACAGAAGAGGACCTCAGGGAAATGGGAACCGAAGAGAGGGAATAAAGAAATATAATCTGTTAAAAAATATTATTTTTTTAAAAAGTCTCACTTCTACATCTGCCAGGGCCCAGGAGAAATTACAGAGGAAGCAACAATGAGTTTATCGCTTTCACTGTTAACCTGACAACTAGCTTCAGGGAAACAGTGACAGACACTATAGCTAATCAAAACACATCAAAGCAGCGATGGAGAGATGGCTTAGCAGTTAAGGCACTTGCCTGCAAAGCTAACGGATCCCGATTTGATTCTCCAGGACCCACATAAGCCAGATATACAAGGGGGCACATGCATCTGGAGTTCATTTGCAGTGGCTGGATACCCTGGCATGCCCACTCTCATTCTCTCTCTTTCATAAATAAATAAAATATAAAACACACCAAAGCAGAAACTCAGAGGCTACAGGGAACTCAATACTAAAGCAGACTGCTAACAGACTTGCCAAGGTTCAGGGACTAGTGTGGAAGAGGGGTATAAATACCCTGAGGCACAGTGCTTGCTTCCCCAGACACTGACTGAGGCCTTGTTTACCCAACAGTGAATACCAATAACTCCACTGAGGAGAGCTCTCAGGGAAAGTGGGACCAGGGGAGACAAGATATAATACTATACCCTTTGTAAAATAAATAAAAATAATTTAAAAATCAGGTCAATAAAAAATTTACAAAAAGAAGATGCTCTCTTGCTATAACCTTTGATGGCCTCAAAGCACACTGAAATGCAATTGTTAAAGAAAACCATGTCCGTGGGTTCTGATCCAATATGATGTGCACTGAGAAAGCTGCCGTGGCAATTTTATTGATGACTGGGGTAAAATCTTTATCTTTATACAATGCAAATTTAATTTTCGAAGTGTCTAACCTTTTCTCAAGGTACTTTAGAATCCCAACTCAATACATACTTTAAAAAATCTGGTATATTTTCTTAAAAGTAACCTTTCTCACATACTTACTTTTTTACTATATGATAGTCATATCTGTGTAATATTTATTTAAGCCAAAAGCAATGCAAGAAAGTTAATGCCTGTGAATACATTAGTCAGATTGTGAACTGAGGTCCTCCTAGTATTGTTGGAGTTACTTCTGTGAGCGTCCATCACACCAGCTCCTACCCTCCCTTACCAGAAGTAGCTACAACTCAGAAACCTCAACTTTTCCATGTATGTATAATCTCTATGTGTTTACCTTTTACCTTTCAGACCTAGAAAAGGTTACAATACTTAAGGTAGCACTCTATAACTTTAACTTCCTTAGTTCTAAGCTGAATAATTATTTCCAAGAGTCATCTATTTGCTCCATAAAGTACAAAATATTCATTTTCATGATTGTATATTATTTCATATGGATAGTCTATATTAAATTTATTCATTCTATTTTCAACTATTATATGTATGTGACATTGAGAACATAACTTCATGAAAATAATATCTGGGGAAAGAATTGTTGGATTTTAGGAAACTCAAGGCTTTAGGTAATGTGAAGTAGAAACTTACCTCAAAAGTATGTCTTTCCACCCTGTTACATCCTAAAACTTCGTGGTGTTAGAGTTCTTTAATATTTATCCATTTAAGAAAAATGTTCATTTGCTTTGTATTTTTTCTTTCTTCTTACATGAAATCTATGTATCTGTTATATTCAGCTTTGCATTTCTGGGACAAACATCCAACCAGACACAGTTTACAGGGGCAAAGGGTTTATTTCAGGCTTACAGAATCCAGAGAAAACTCCATCAATGGTGGAAGAGGTTGCTCAGTTCCACAGATCCAAGCAGGGAGAAAGAAGTGCAGCAAACCAACACCAACACCAGCAGGCACAGACAGCCAGGGCTCCAACTGTTCTCCACACAGCGTAGGGCGGAACTCCAAGATCTACACCCAATGACATGCCCCTGGAGCATGGGTCTGCCTGCTAGGGACTTATGTTGTTAAGCTCAACTTCAATAAAACATTGGAGTCTATGGGGCCATACATTCAAGCTATCACATTCAAACTAGCACAGTATGTCTGTCTATCCATCATCTGTCTATCTATGGTGTGTCATCTGTATTAGTTACCTTCTTGTTGCTGGGACAAAATACCAGACAAATACCTGACAAAAATAAATTTAGGGGAGAGTTTATGTCAGCTTGGGTAGAATGCACCATGTCAGGGAAATCCTGGAAGAAGCAGGAATCCACGTATACATGGTCATACTGGCAGGGAGGAAGGAGAGAGCAGTGAATGCCAGTGGTGCCCGGCCAATACGAAAGCATTAGCAGAAGGTTTTTTTTTTTAATATTTCATTTATTTATTTATTTATTTATTTGACAGAGAAAGAGGAACAGAGAGAGAGAGAGAATGGGTGAGCCAGGGCTTCCAGCCACTGCAAATGAACTCCAGATGCGTGCACCCCCTTGTGCATCTGGCTTACGTGGGTCCTGGGGAATCAAACCTGGGTCCTTTGGCTTTGCAGGCAAATGCCTTAACTGCTAAGCCATCCCTCCAGCCCATAGCAGAAGTTTTTTTTACAAAACACACACATACACACACACACATACACATATCAAACTATTTTCCTTGGAAACTTAGAAACACAGCTGCAGGCATGAGTAAAAACTATACCAGAAGAAGAAAAGAAAGTTAAAAGCTTGCTTTGTCCTTTATCTAAAATTTAAGAACCCAGCCCATGGGATGGTGACTCCCACAGTTCCACACACCTCAACTAATGTAATCTAGAAAATTTCTCACAGACATGACCAGAGACTGGTTGTTGTGATGATTATAAATCCTGCCTAGTTGACAACCAGAGATTGGCCGTCACACTGTATATCATCTATTACTGGTCACTTTTTCTTTCCCTTTATGCACGTCTATGTGTGCATGGTGAGCATGGGTGTATGAATAGATACTTGCATACATGTAGGAACATGTATGTATGCATGGATGTGGAGGCTGGAGATTGATGCCAGTGATCTTCCTCAATCACTCTCCACCTTATTCATGGAGGCAGGGTCTCTCACTTGAATACAGAGCTCACCAACTCAGCCAGCCAGCTTGTCCCGGGGATCTTCCGTCTCGGCCCCCTGAGGGCTGGGATTACAGAAGGCATGCCACACAGCCAGCATTTACATGGGTGCTTGGGGTCTGAACTCTAGTCCTCCGGCTTTTCCACTAAACCATCTCCCCAGCCACAACTTTTCTTGTCTTCTCTGTACACTGATTGTGGTTTCTCCTTTTAATCATTGCAATGTTTATTATCACCAGGTCATAAGGATTTTTTACTCATGGATTTTAGTGTTTTATCATAATATACTGTGCAAATATCTTCCCTCAGACTATGATTTATCCTTTTATTGTCATTATGATGTTTTTTGAAGAATAGTAAGTCTTAACTTTTCTTTTATTAGTCTTTTACTTTAATGTGTTTGGACCTTATTTGAGAAGTATTTCTGGAATTTAAAAATATGCCTTTTATATACCTTTAATTTTTGTGATTAATCCATTATATTTGTGTGTATCAAGAAAGAGAAATTCAATTGCATTTTTCCACATGAATAAGCATATTATTACTGCATCATTTATTTGGGACTCTTCCTTCATCCCCATTGGTGGGCAATCCTATTTCTGTCTTATAACAAGTTTTCCTATGTGTACTGACTTGTTTCTGAGCTCCTTATTTTGTCGCTTGGTTGGTACATTTAATTCTGCCTCAAAACCTTGTTTTGAAAGTTGCATTTGGAAAAGTCCAAACTATAAAGACAAAGTCAAGTAGCAACAGAATGGGATTGACTGCAAAGGGACACACAATGGGAGGAAATGGGAAGATTCTGTCTTGGAAGTGGTGATGAGTTTGTAGCTGCCCACATTTGTCAAAACTCAAACCTATGCAAACACAAAGTCTGACTTTTCCTGTTCACAACTTATTCCCCGGATATTTAGAAACATTCCCAAATGATGATTTGATGTGTTAATATTTTCCCTCACAAATGTCTATACTATTCTTAGGGGTTTGCGCCTTTAAGTAAGTTTATAAATTTCAGAATCTTATTTTGGCAAATTCCATCAAAAATAAATCTATTCGGAGACAGTTGTGGCACCTGCATTTATCCCAGAACTCAGGAAGAGGAGGCAGGACATTGCAAGGATGGGGTCAGTCTGTGCTGCACTGCAAAATCGTTTCCCCCAAACAAACAACAAATAGAAACGCATGCATCCACAGGTTAGCTCCAACACTCAGTGCTACTCAGACAGTGCCCTCCTGCAGAGCCTCTCTCTCTGCTTTCTCCACTGCTGTAAGAACCAGAAGATCCCTGCTGTGACCGTCAGTCTCCCAAAGGATTAAATAGGCTCTCCAGGTGACTGGGTCCTCCAAGGCCAAGGGCTACAGCTGATCCATCATGTACGATGTATACACACTAACTAATCTTAACCCCTACTCAGAGAGTGACTATTTTCCCATAGGTCAAGTTACAAATGCCCCAATACTCCAATAACCCAGGTCCCATCCTAACACACACATTGAAAAGACTTCCAAAGATTGGGTAATAGGAGCATTGCTAAAACACCTGGGAGAAAAAAAGAGCTGAGATGGGCTAGAGAGATTACTCAATGGTTAAGGCACTTGCCTGCAAAGGCTGGTGACCTGGGTTCAATTCCCCAGGACCCACATTAAGCCAGGTGCACAAAATGGCTCGTGTGTCTGGAGTTCATTTGCAGTGACTAGAGACCCTGGTGTTCCCATTCTCTCTCTCTCTCCTTGCAAATAAATAGAAGGAAAACTTGAAAGAAGAAGTTAACACACAATATATTCTTCTACCAACATGTTAATGTATGTGAGGGATCATTAACCCAGGGGAGACTCTTGCACAGAAGCAGAGGGAGCTGGTTGCTTCCAGCAGCCACACAACCAGTGAGGACGCCGGCCAGGCCCAGCCCGAGCCAGCCAGAGCCGAACTGCTGGGAAGGGATTCTCCTACTCACACCAGCCCTGCCAGCTCAAAGACCCTGAAGGAGAAGACAACAGGATCCAGCTGAGGGGTTCCAGAACAACTGCAGACAGCTTTCCACAACCTCCCCTTGCCCATCCACTGACACAGAGAACCACTGATCTCAGACCTCCAAGGACGTGGCATCCAGCACAGCTGGTCTGAAGGGAGGACCTACCTGACTAGCTGAGCTAAGCTCACAGAGGAAATTAGTTTAACACTTAACCTAGGTGAGATGGAGCGTTATCCCAAAAGGTAACAGAGCTGTTTACACTGGGGCAATATACACCCCAAGGCCAGGTGTACAGGCTTGCATTGGAAGTGCTAATTGTATCTTCCACATCAGGGCAGATTGCTGAAGAGAAGAATATTAGGGAGATAAAGAATTCAAAACCTAGCCCACTAAGACAAAAACATTGACTGGTTGATTTGATGTATGTTTAGTCTACTTTACCATTCTTAAACTGGGTGTTAGGGTTAACTTTTGTCACTCTTGATATTTCTTAATTTATAGTGCCTCTTACAAATTGCTTCTTTATTTGGAGGAAGGATTTCACTCTTGCACAGGCTGATCTGGAACCTACTTTAGCCCAAGAATCTCAGCTTCCCAATTGACCATATTAAGGGGATGAGCTATCAAGTCTGCCCAGTTTAGGGCTTTTTGTCTTGTTAGTTGGTCTGCTTGTTTTAATTCCCACCCATGCATAAATATTCTATGCTAGTTTTATTTGTGTTTATATATTTCTCAGTTGGATATTAGGTTTGTTCTGTATTTTTCCCCACAGAACCTATTATTGAAATATCTCCATTACTTTTCCCATGCACAATCTGTTTATTTTATCTCTCTTTCAACCTCTTTCCCATTATCTCTTCCTATTTGTGCTCCACAAGTACAACCTTCCATAGCCTCAACAACTGCTAAAATCCGCAGAAACTAAGAGTAGCCAACTCCCCCCAGCCAAGTATTTGTTCCACCTCCTTCTTTTTCAAAGTTAATATTAGTCCTCACACTAACTCACCCTATACTGCTTCCACTCCCAAGTAACTGAAACCCTAGCACAGCAGCAGTTATTGAAGTCAAAAGGGCTTGGAATGATATATTCCAAGTTCTGGAAGACAACAACTGCCAACCCAGACTACTGTATCTAGCAAAGGTATCAGTCATAATTGAAAAAGAAATAGGAAATTCAATGATAAAAAACACACTAAAGGCTGGGAACATGGCTTATCAGTTAAGGCACTTGCCTGTAAAGCCAAAACACTCAGGTTCAATTCCCCAGGACCTATGTAAGCCAGATGCACAAGGTGATGCATGTGTCTGGCTGGAGGCCCTGCACTCCCTCCTCCCCTCCCTCCCTCCCTATCTCAAATAAGTAAAAGAAAAGAAAAAAAAATTTAAAAACACTAAAAGAATAGACCACTAAGCCATCTCTATAGAAAATACTTGAAGATGTCCTTCAGACTGAAGAGAAAGCAAAGTAGATACATGAGAAAACATAAAAAGGTAACTATGTTCAAATAATGCCTAATGCAAAAGAGTAACAGAAAAACACCAAACATTACAAAATCAAGAAGAATGGCAGAAATAAATATACAAGTTTCAATAATAACTCTTAATATCAATGGTCTCGATGTCCCAGCCAAGAGACACTGACTTGCAGAGTGGATTAGATGGCAGCATCCTTCTGCTTATTGCCTTCCAAAAACTCACCTCCCTACAGAAGACAGGCGCTATCTTAGAGGGAAAGGATGGAAAATGGTATTTCAAGCAAATAGGCCTAGAAAGCAAGAAGATGTTGCTGTCCTAATTTCTGACAGGATGGACTTCAAAGTAACCGTTAGAAAAGATAAAGAAGGTCACTTTGTACTGAGTAAGTGAATAATCCAACAAGAGAGCATTACAATATGAAACATGTGTGCACCAAACATGTAGGCACCCAATTTCATTAAACAAACACTACTGGGTGGATGTAAAGCCACAGGTAACTTCATGCACAATAGTCACTGACTTCAGTATCCCACTCTCAGCAATTTACAGGTCATCCTGGAAAAGAGAGAGAAAGAAGCATCTGGATTAAATGACATCATAGAACACATGGATCTAACAGATATCTACAGAGCATTCCATCTCTGTAAATGCTGTAGGATACACATTCTTTTCAGCACCGCATGAACGGTCTCTAAAATAGATTGTATATTAGGACACAAAGCAATTCTCAACAAATATGAAAACATTGAGATAATTGTACTCTATCTGACCACAATGGGATAAAACTACAAATCACTAGCTTGAAACTTCATTTCTTTCTGTGCCATATCTATATGCTCACATTAGTTCATTTCTTCTAAAATCAACCCTGAACAAGTTCTAAGGACACAGGAAGAGGACAGCTAGCCTCTCACACAAACTGCTTCTGGCAGTGGGTGTGTGTGTATGTGTGGGTGTGTGGGGATGTGTGTATGTGTGGGTGTTGTGGTGTGGGTGGATGTGGGTGTGGCCATGAGACAACGAACTGAGCAGGATAAAATCTGCAAGTCTGAGGGTCCAGCTCACCAGCAGAACAGCTTTAGTACCCTCTCGTGCTCGGTTTCCTCCAGGGTGGCCGTGGTCACCGGGGAAAGTGTGGACCATGGGGGACACAGAGCAGCAATACTCCAGCCTCTCCATGGTTTTCGTTTAACTCCTTGAGGCCACCACTCAAACCCTTCCCAGACGCGACCCCACCCAGCTCACGGCCTCTGCGCTTAGCTGTAGCCTTCCTTAGGAGTGCAATTTACAACCACGGCAGCTGTGACGTGTTAGGTAGAGCTAAGAAGCTGTGAAGTGTTGTCCTATCAGATGCGTTCTGGCCATGTCTTTCATTGCTTGTAAATATAATTGAGACTTATTTTCCCTTTTCAGTGGACCAAGATGCTTAAGACCCTCCAGGTAATTATAAGTGAGACTTTTGTATTGTTTATAAGGATTTTTACAAAATATCAATACAAGGTTTTATGAAGACGCATTTTACTACAAATAATTATTTTTTAATGCAACAGATTTCTTTTTAGAAGAAATGATTTTTCTCATTTTCTCAGATGCTGTGCTTCTCAACAATGCATTATTGTAATATTTAGTAGGGCAGTAGTAATGTTTAGCTCTTATAAAACATTGCTGGGTCAGATTTCAGTCAATGTGACACCAGAAGTAGGGAGCAGAAGGTGGTAAACAATAGAGTGATGTAATTCTCTAGAGACTGTAGACTGCTTTTGTCTCAAGTCTCAGGAGACTAAATCAACATGCTGAAAACACCTTCCTACCTCAAACTGAGCTAGCCATGTCGTTAGAAGATGATGTTCATCTGCCTGTAGGAACAGTGGCCAAAGGGTTTGTCCATGCCTTTTCCAAGTCTTGACATCGTTCCTCAGTTTCCAATGCAGCATTGTCTTCTATCTATCACGTGCTCTGTTGTTTTCATTTAAGAGCTCTACTTCACAGGGTAGGGGAATGTGGTGCACTTCTCCATCTCCTTAGCCTCAGGAAGAGTTCGAATAATATAAGGAGAACTTTGTAGCCCAATGAGTTAAACCTATTTCCACAGTGGACTCTGCAAAGAGGGTGCAAGCCATAAGAGGGAAGAAAGGGGAGCATATTACTGGACATCAATCAATCCTGAACAATAATCTTCACCAATTCATCTCTGGTGGTGGGAAGAGTCTTTTCTCTCAGTTTTCTGCAAACATTTAGCATGATCTGGTACCTCTCTCATGGTTAGGGCCCATATTCATTCAGTCCCATTAATCTGGATTTCAAGATCATGTGCACATGGTCCAATTACAGGAGTACAATTATATATGGTACAATTATAGGAGTGCTAAGTTATTTTTGCCATTTAGTCATTAATATTAATTGGTACTTGGAAGGGAACAGCAACAGGGAAGGGCTTCTCATATCCTTGCCAATTATCTGAGAGAAAGAAAACACTTCATTAAAATCCATACAGAAAGTGCTCAGGGAATTTTATTTTCTCTGTGGTTGAACTGCTGTAGTGCGTATCCTAGAGTCACCCAGTGTCAGGTTTGGGGTCTCAATAGAGGACCGAGGCGGTTTCTTGGACCCAGTGTTTTATTTAACACCAGGAGAGGGCAGCAGGGGGGCAAAACGAAGAGGAAGAAGGTTTTGAATGTCAGGAAAGACTTGCGGGATCCTCACGAAAAGAGAGGGAAGCCTTGGCATGAGTGAGGAGTGGCGCTCGGCTTGATTATGAGATTATCTCACGGCAGTGTATACGAGTTGTACTTCAGACTGTGATATTCAATGCCACATCACTGTTCCGAAATGCCTGAGATAATCAACTTGATAAGGGAGTGCCTCAATCTCCTCATGGTTTCTGTCCAAAGGTTGCTTTGCCCTGCTGCTTTAGGCCAATAGTGACATAGTTCGTGCAAGTTAGGGTAGATAGAAGAGAGGCCTGTTCATGCCACAGTAACTGGGGAGCAAAGAAATGGGAAGCAGTGAGTCTCAATGTGCCTGGGGAGGTCATGTTCCCAGGAGCCTTAGCTTCCCTCCACAAGATTCCACTGCCTGCCAGTAATGCCACAGGCCAGAGACCCTTCAGCTCCGGGGACATTCAAGTTCCCTACTAGAGCAGGCGCCGTCACAGTTCCTGACGTGGTGTGAAATAACCGCTAGAAAGCACATGCTTTATCCTTTGTCTCCCACGTGGATGAAGCGTGTGACGTGTCAGCCACTGCACAGGATTCACAATCAGATGGCATCGACCCCTCCCACATCTGCAGCCTAGCACCCAGGGGAGCTTCACTTCTACCTGTCCCCATGAGCCCCATCTTCTCAGTCAAATGAACAGCTGATTTTTCCTCGGGGCTCTTGAGCAGTGTATAAAACAACACCTCACATCACTTTAAGAAGTTTAAACCTGTCAAAGGTCCCACACACGAAGGCTGCTCCCTCCCTCCATAGTGTGTGCACTCACAGGCTGGCCGTGCTGCAAGCTGAGTACCTGCCCGAAGGCTGCCCTGTCAGCTGGAGAGTATTATTATAACCCATCAAGCATGGGGTGGAATAGCAAAAGGGCATCCTTACAGATCGTCATGAAAAAGCCCCTGCTCAGAAAGTGCAAAAGCAGCATAAAACAGCCTCCAACAGTTGACTGCAAATGAGCTCTAGATAATTGCAGAAGATCTTCATGGAAGTGGTAGTGTCAAAAAAAAAAAAAAAAAAAAAAAAGAATGGCATGGAACGTGCCCCATAGGAAAGATCATTGTTTCCTTAGGAAATTTAATAGTTGCACCAATTGTTGGAACCCAAGGTCAATGCATCTTCAACTAAGAGGGTTTGTGATTGGTCCTCTCAACTCGGAAAGTGTCCTGACTGTGGAGAACTGGAATAGTCCCCAAGTGTGTCTAACTGGAAAACTAAATAGATAAAAAACTATCCTTTAAAATGTTTGCCTGCCATATATACAGACATAATTATTTATTTATTTGAGACAGAGAGAGAGACAGAGAGAGACAATGGGAGTATCAGGGCCTCTAGCCATGCAAAGAAACTCCAGACACGTGTGCCACCTTGTGCAGCTTACATGGGTCCTGGGAAATCAGAAATCAAACCTGGGTCCTTAGCCTTTGCAGTCAAGCTAACCACTAAGCAATCTCTCCAGCCCTACAGACATCATTTTTTAAAATTTTTGTTTATTTTTATTTATTTATTTGAGAGTGACAGACAGACAGAGAAAGAGGCAGATATAGAGAGAGAATGGGCACGCCAGGGCTTCCAGCCACTGCAAACGAACTCCAGATGCGTGCGCCCCCTTGTGCATCTGGCTAACATGGGTCCTGGGGAATCAATCCTCAAACCAGGGTCCTCAGGCTTCACAGGCAAGCACTTAACAGCTAAGCCATCTCTCCAGCCCTACAGACATTTTTTAAAGAGTAATTAATTAAAAAAAATAAGAACTAATTCACAGAATTCCAGTTTCATTGATACCCTTCTTCATCTGGTCAGTGAGCAAAACACATCTTTGCTTGATCTTTAGTTCAGCTAATGGCAATGCCTTGCAGCAAGGAAAAAAGTGTTATCCACTGACTGCATGCATCGTGTGTGAATTTGAAGCCAGAGGTGGACCAATGCCTATTTGACAAGGTCCTGGATTGGTAATTGTCTTGTCTTTGGATAATTTCAAAGCTGCAACAGAGGCCTGCAAGGAAATGATACCCACAAGGAAGATGAAAGCCAGGAGCTTATTTCTATAAGGTACTTGTCCCAGATCCCCAAAGAGCGGTTTCCTGCAGTGCAGTATTTATTGGGCGTCATGCAGAAATCTGGTCTCTGGCGACTGCCAATGGTAAGCAAAACTAGCTTGGTGATATGAGGCTATTTTTAACTGTTTGACTTTTTCATACATATATACAATGCATTTTGATCTTACTTTTCAATTGCCCTCTCTTAATCCCCCAGTAAAACCCTTCTTCTTCCCATTTTCCCATTTAATCCCTATCCCACCTTTATGCCTTGCTTTGCTTCGTTGTCGTGGTTAACCCACCGAGTGAAACAGTGTTGTTTGCATGATGTTGGGTGGGGAGGTCATTTAGTAGAGAATGGGAAACCCGCCAGTGGCCGCACCACTGAAGTGACTCTAGGACGTGTGAGGTTTCACGGGTCCCTTCCCTATCCATCATGAAATATCGATGGGCTCAGACCTGGGCAGGAAACCACATCTGCCGTGAGCACAAGAGGGCTAATGGCCACATCATATCCGGAAGAGAGCATTCTTCAGGCCACCCGCCTCTCCAGCCTCTGGCTCTCACCTTCTGCCCTCCCCCCACTTCCGGGAGGTTCCCTGGGCACTGGCGGGTGTGGCTCACAGGCCGTGTGAAGGGCTGAGCACACACTCATCACTTGTTCTTGGTGACTTGGTCAGCTGCGCATCTCTGCATTAACTTCTCCCTTTGCAAAAGTGAACTTCTGTGATTGAGGCTGTGAGCAGCTCCAGTCTCAGGCAACAAACTAGATATTTAGAAGGCAGTTTGACATGATGTCTGTTTATCACAGCCACAGTATTGGGTTCCGCCTTAAGGCCTAAGGCCTAAGTCCCTAGCCACAGAGTTTTGGCCAGATTTATAGTACCAAACATGAATTCCCTCCTGTGGAGCAGGCCTCAAGTCTAATCAGAGAGCAGGTACATTTGGAGATGATTTTTGTGCATGGTGAAAGGTAGGTGCCTAGATGAATTCTTCTACATGGAGATATTCCATTTTCCAGCACCATCTAATGAAGGTGTTGTCTATCCTCCAACATAAACTACTGGAGTCTTTCTACAAATCAGGTAGTTGCATAGACTGGTATCTGGTACCTTTATGCTATTCTGTTGACATATGTGTCCAGTTTTGTGCTAGAAGCCTGCTGTTTCATTACTATGGCTCTGTTATATATATACTATATACATATATATAATATATCATATATCATATATATATATATATATATATATATATATATATATATATATATATATATATTAACATCAGGTATGGTCATACCACCAGTGTATTGTTTTTGCTCAAGATTGATTTACCTATCTGGGGTCTTTTGTGTCTCCATATGAATTTTAGGAATTTTTTTCTATTTATGTGAATGATGGTCCTGGAATGTTGGCTGGACTTGCATTGAATTGATAGATTGTTTTAGTTTTCACCATATTAATTCTGTTTTAACACTATTAATTCTCCTGAGCCACTGTCTTGGTTAGATTTATTCCAAGTTTTTGTTTTTCAGGCTGTAGAGAATGAGATTGCTACCCAGATTTCTTTCTGCATATGTTTGTCATTGGCATATGTGGTACTTTGAATGTTTGGGTCCATAGACTTGGTCATTTTTGATTAACCCTTCCACTTGAGCCCTAGCAAGCAGACTCCTGCTGGGGGTGGGGTGTCACTGAGGGTTGATCTGTGCCCAGCACTAAGCTGTGTTTGGGGGAGGATTTGAGCAGGGGGGGGGGGGTCATGCTTGCTGAAGGTGCTGGCTATTGGTTATGTGTCTCTCTGCTTATATCAATGAAAGGGTCCCAGCTTCTTCTGCCATTGGTGGAACTTCCCCTGGATCTGTAAGCTTGAAATAACTCCTTCCCTCCCATAGACTGTGTTGGGTTAGATGTTCATCCCAGAAATGGGTAGCTGAATACAACAGTCTATAAGAAAGATGCTAACTTTTGTATGTTAATTTTTTTATCCTGCCTCTTTGCTAAAACTGTTTATCACCTCTGGGAGTTTTCTGGTGGGATTTTTAGGGTCCCATATGTATAGAATTATACTTTTTGCAAATTAAGATAGTTTAAATTAATCTTTTCTTTTTAAAAAATATTTTATTATTTATTTGAGAGAGCAAGAGAGGGTAAGAGGCAAAGAGAGAGAGAGAGAGAGAGAGAGAGAGAGGGAGAGAATGGGTATGCTAGGGCCTCCAGCCACTGCAAATGAACTCCAGCACATGTGCCACCTTGTGCATCTGGCTTACGTAGGTCCTGGGGAATTGAACCTGGGTCCTTTGGCTTTGCAGGCAAGCACCTTAACTGCTAAGCCATTCCTCCAGCCCAATCTTTTCTTATTTGTATCCTTCTTTTTCATTTGTTTTTGATGTATGGTATCACTCTAGCCCAGGCTTACCTGAACTTACTCTGTATCCCAGATTGGCCTTGAACTCATGGTGATCCTCCTGTCTCAGCCTGCAGAGTGCTTGCATTAAAGGCATGCACCACCATACCTGGCTTGTATTCCTTTTATCTCCTTCTTTGTCTTATTTCGCTAATTAAAACTTCAAGTACTGAACCGGGCATGGTGGCACACGCCTTTAATCCCAGTACTTGGGAGGCAGAGATAGGAGGATTGCCATGAGTTCGAGGCCACCCTGAGACTCCACAGTGAATTCCAGGTAATCCTGGGGCTAGAGTGAGACCCTACCTTGAAAAACCAAAAAAAAAAAAAAAAAAAAAAAAAAAAAAATTCAAGTACTAAGTTGAATAGAAGTGAAACAGTTGGACACCCTTGTCTCATTTCTGATCTTAGAGCTATAAACCTCCCTCTTAGGACTGCCTTCATTATATCCCATAGAGTTTGACATGCTGTATATTAATTTTCACTAAACTCTGTTGCTTTGACTATTTGTGGTCTTTTGTTATTCTATGCAAATTCCTGGACTTTTTTTTCTAGTTCAATAAGGAATGTGATTGGAGTTTTGATGAGAGTTGTATTGAATCTGTAGATTACTTTTGGCAAAATAGCTACTTTCATCATGATTAATTCTGCCAATCCAGAGGCACAGATGTTCTTTGCATTATCCAATATCAATTTTTCTTGAGTCTTGGTGTTTGTAGGTATGGAAAAGTGTAAAATTTAATAGAAACTACCAAAAGCAAAAAAAAAAAAATCAGAAATTATTGAAAGTTGTGCTCTCTACTCTATACAGTAAAATTTGCTTTTCATGTTACACATTTTGAGCTTTTGTTGTTTATATATTTTATATATCTATGTTGTTTTATTTTTTAAAATTGAAGAAGAAAAAATAAGGAAATAGAAAAATGAAAGAATAAAGACAAAATTCCACACATAGAATATTGTATAGCCATCCAGAAAAATGGGGGAGGGCAGATTTATTGACCTGCTATGGAAAGGTCTTTAATACATAATGCTGAATAAAAAATAAATATCTTTGTGCTAGGATTGTTGTGTAATGCAAAATTATATGTACTGCTATATGCCTAGAAAATATGCAGAAAGATGCATATCAAGCTATCTAAAATTCCTGTGAGGATTAAAGTGTTGGCTGAGAGGAATCATAGAATATTTTTATTCCTCATTACATGTAATATCTCTCTACTGCTTCTGCCTGTACACTACTTTTTACAATGAATTTAATTTTAAGCATAGTTACTTTTATTTAAAAAATGCCTTAAAATGAATACAGCTGTTTCACCAGCTAGGTCTTGCAGGATTCAGACCCTGAATGTTATGTTTATTTAAGTATAACCCACACTTCTTGGGTAAGTTTATTACTAGGTATTGAACTTTTGTACCTATAATGAATGGGATGTTTTATTGATTTTTTTTCTGTGCAAGTTCATTATTGGTATATATGAAAGTTACTGAATTTTGTGTGTTGGTTTTATATCTTGCAACTTTATAGAAAGTATTAACTGGGAGTTTTCTTATCAATTCTATTGGGTCTTTTCAGTATAGAAGCATGCCATCTTCAAATATGGTTATCTAGACTCATTTCTATTTTTACTTCCATGTCTTTTTGTCTTACTGCTCTAGCTATGACTTCAAGCATGGCATTGAATACACACGGCAAGAGTGGGCATCCTGGTCTTTTTTCTGATTTTACAGGAAACTATCTCGGTTTTTCTCCATTTACCATAATGTTGGCTGTGGGCATGTCATGTATTACCTTTATTATTTTGAGGTATATTCCATTTATTCCAATTTTCTCCAGGACTTTCATCATTCAGGCATATCAAACATTTGTTGTATGCCTTTTCTGAATTAATTGAGATGACCATGTGGTTTCTATCCTAAAGTTTATTTTTATGAGACGTATTTTACATTTGTTGGTTTATGTGTGTTGAACAAATCTTGTATCCCTGGTATGAAGCCCAGTTGTGGATAATCTTCTTAATGTGTTCTTAAATTTGGATTGCAAGACTGTCGTTGAGAATTTTTGCATCTATGTTCATCAAAGAAATTGGTCTGTAGTTTTCTTTTTTGTGGTTGTGTGTTTATCCAATTTAAGAATCAGGGTAACACTTGCTTCATAGAATGAATATGGAAATGTGGAATGTTATGTTATGAGGTAGGAGAGAGGCTCTGGAGGATCCGTGCTACTTAGACTAGCATGTGAAATGAATTTCTAAAGTGCTAAAGCAATCAAGAGGAAATAAGGAAAAGAAAAACCAGCAAAAGAGGGTCACCGCTCCAAAGCAAATGTGGCATCCAACATCTTGGCAAGTCAGTGCTTTGTCGAATTCAGTCCCTGAAATCTGTTCTGGACCTGGACTAACTTACTTCTAATTCCTAACTGTGGTATGATGCTAATGTCTTGAGTGTTTTATAGATTTGAAAAAATTTTTAACTTTTTATTTTTATTTTATTTATTTGAGAGAGAGAAAGAGAAAGAGAGAGAGAGAGGGAGAGAGAGAGAATGGGCACACCAGGGTCTTCAACTGGTGCAAATGAACTCCAGATGCATGCACCACCATGTGCATCTGGCTTACATGGGCCCTGGGGAATCAAACCTGGGTCCTTTGACTTTGCAGGCAAGTGCCTTAACTGCTAAGCCATCTCTCCAGCCCTAGGTTTGAAAATTTTTTGAGAGCCATACAAGTACAACTAAAAGGGGCTGGAGGGATTGCTTAGTGGTTAAGGTGTTTGCCTGCAAAGCCAAAGGACCCAGGTTCAATTTTCCAGGACCCATGTTAGCTAGATGCACAAGTGGCTGGAGGCCCTGGCATGCCCATTCTCTCTCTCTCTCTCTCTCTCTCTCTCTCTCTTTCTCTCTCTCTCCCTTTCTCTGTCAAATAAATAAATATTAAAAATTTAAAAAAAATGATTCTTCTTACAAGTACAACTAAAGGCACAGGGCTGAGACCTCAGTCTTCACAAGGCACAAGGGACAGCAGAACATTTTAGCAGGAAGGGTGTTGTGATTTGATAAGACATGATATCTAATAAGTTTGTTGAAAAAAGACCTACAATTTGCTAAAGAGGTAGCTTTGTGGGACTGGGACAAAAGCTCAAGATGCTTTTAGGAAAACGAGAATACCTGAAGGACAGATGACGCAGCTGTGTGCCCAGCATTGCAGTGATCCTTCCGGTTAGAAATCATACAGCTGGGACCGCACATAAATGACCTGAGCCTACTGCCCCAATATATGGGGATTGCAACACAAGGAGTCTCTTCCTAGGCCCACCTCGGCCACAGTGAAGACAGCTCTTCCACTGAAAGGGTGCACTGAAGGCCTCTTAGCCAAGCTTCTCTCGGGGGTAGCACCAAGTCAGACTGCATGTCCAGCTGCAGTGAAGTGGGGTGGTGTCCAGGGGACTGGTCTCTACTGAGACCACTGTCTTTTACAGCCATTGAATCTCCCACAGTAATTGAACCCAGACATGGTACAGGAAAGGACACCGCCCAGTCCCATAGGCCCTGGGGCACAGAGCACGGGCAGTGGTCTTACTTGCTGAATGGCCAACTGAGGCAAAGAGAATTGGGAGGCACTGGGGCAGCCATTATGGGAGAAAAGATATGGAGGGAAATACATAATAGAGTTCGGCAGGAATCAGAACCCCTGCTAGTTTGCCTTGTGGAAGTCCACTGCCCATTGAATCTTCCTGGAAATCAAGAACCAAAGTACAGCCCATCTGCCCCCAGGTGCCTCTGGAGGCTCCTCAATAGGTTCATATAAAGTCAGCCCTCTGGAAAGCCCACATGGGATGGAAAATAGCTGAAGTTATTGACATTCCCATGAAAAATGTCCGGACACCTGGCCGGCTATGCAGTCATGAGAGGCCTGCTCCCCGAGAGACACTGTGAGGAACAGGTGCCTGAGTTAGCCAGTCCCAGAAGGGACTAGAAGAAGCACTGTTCCCATCAGCGTGGGGGATGAGTACACCCTCACCTGTGTGGACAGTCACGGGTCCTTTGCAAGGCTTTCCTTGCAAGTCAGCAATTGGGGAAGCCACCATCCAGGGTCTTACTTCATGGGTGTTATTGGTGGACGCCCACAGAGGACTGGCCGTGACGGGGCACCCATGTCACAGACACGGATGTGCAGAACTGGGCTGAGGACAATCTGGTTCAGTGGTACTTCCATCCACCTTACACCACCACTGGGGAGTGGTTAATTGAGAGTAAAGATGGGTGGCTAGAACAACAATTAAATTAAAATGCAAGAGGCATCCGGAGTGGGTGGAGAGAGGCATAGTCATTACATGAGAATCCCGGTGTCAGGCATGAGTTATCTCCCAGTGAGTTGTTGGCCAGCAAGGCCCCAGATTAATAAATGGCACTGCTGTTGTCGCTGCACACCAGAGCCAGAGCTATGTCTCTCAGGCTCAAGTGCCCGTGCTCAGGTCACAGGACGTGAAGAGATAAGGCTGAGCATGAAGCTGCTCACTGCGGGCTGACCTCCATGATGCTAGACGGAGCTCCGCAGGCCGCCGGGGGAGGCTTATCACCAACAGTCAGGCAGTGGACAATGCACTCCCAAAATGTCAGGCAGGATGTGCCTGCTGGTGTCATCGGGACACAACTGTTGTGGGTACAACCGACAGCTTTCTGATCAGGCTTACAGCCTGCTCCACAGGAGGGAGCGCATGTCTGGTGTTATAAAACAAAGCCTACGCCTGGGCAGGTCATAGGCTGCTGCAGGGAAGCAGCTTCTATCGTTTCGTTAATTTTAAAACTTTCCTGCCTACGCCCA
Organism: Dipus sagitta; assembly: GCA_036346955.1. Lineage (NCBI taxonomy): Eukaryota > Metazoa > Chordata > Mammalia > Rodentia > Dipodidae > Dipus > Dipus sagitta. Next base: position 41,638,889 of record CM070784.1, read on the forward strand.
CTGATTACTTCTGCTGTCAGCTACAGCTAGGGAAACCTTTCTTCAGTTCAGATTTTCTTTGTTGTGTTTTGCTTATAGGTCACCACCACCTCTGTCACCTTTAGTACAGTATGAATCTTTGGTTTCAATAGGAGGTACTACAGAGACAATTGGCCAACCAAGCTCCTGAGGCTAAGAGACTGCTGCTGTGACATAATGGCCTAATGCTTGGCCATGCCTGGAACAAGATAATCCAATGCCCATGTCACCCCCTACAGGGTTCAGGAAACATATTAGAAGGTAAGGTGGAAAGAACCTAAGATCCTGGAAGGGCTGGAGTGTGGCATCATGCTGTCCTCTGAGAAAACGACCATTGCCCTTCTTTATCACAGGCACCTGAGACCACTTATGACAGACCCTCAGGTTGGTCCATTGATTCTTCCCACAGAAGGGTGTGGGAAGGATTGTCAGAACTTCACCTAAGCATGAAGCTACCTCTGTGGGAGCTATGGGCAGTGATGCAGGAGGGCATGTGGCCTCAGGGGAGATAGTGTATACAGAGGGTAGAAGATCAAGGGACTGGGAGGTAACAAGTCAGTGCCAGTTAATTTAGAGTAGCGGGAGTTACACATTGTGTCCTTAGCCTACCTGAGGTGGGGAAATGGGCTTATCCCTGACTGGTGTGTACCCCTTGGGGTTTTATGAATATTAGCTCCCATACTCTGCGTGAGGTCACACATCTCTCACCATTGCTCTCTATTTAAAGCATGATGGTATTTTCATTAACTAATAATCTTTGTATGATTTATATTTCATTATATTCACTCACTCATTGGATATTTCATAAGTAAGCACATCCCATGTACCAGATCTGGTTAGGCAACTGCATACAACAGTGAGTGAGCAAAGACGAGAGTCATGTCTTCCTGACACCTATACCAAGCAAAGGGAAAACAAAAGCCACTTTCAAAGTAAACTTTACTGTACTAGTTTCTCATTGCTATGTACCAATACTTGACAGGAAGGAAAGGCTTAATTTGGCTTAGAGTTCTAGGGTCCATTCCATGACGGCAGGGCAGGCACGGTGGCAGGAGAGGGAAGCTGCCTCCTTCACATTACAGCATAGTCAGGAGACAGAGAGCAAACAGGAAGTGGGGCTGGGCTCTGAAACCTTAAGGCTTGTTCCCCCATCTATCCACTTCCTTTAGCAAGATTGCATTCACTCATAATTTTCTCATTGTTTTTATTTGTATTTGTATTTATTTCATATTATTATATTGTTACATTGCAGAGAAGATTGCTGATAAATTCTATGGTGAATGTATTTTTACTGTCTATACCCTTGGAGATTTTTCTAATGTCTTTGAAGTACTGAAATTTCACCAATATAAATTAGGCATATCTCTGCATTTTCTGAGGTTAAACAAAGCAAAACTTGGTGTACTGAAAGGCTCTTCAGTATGAAGGTGAAGCATTTCTTCTACTATTTCTTCAGTTAAGTTATTCTACCACCTTACTCTCCTCCTCACTCTTTTACTCATCATTTTCTTCTCTCATAACCTCAACTTCACCATTTTTTCATGAATATCCTAGTGTCCAAATAAGTACCTTTTCTTAGCATGTTCAAGAAAGTAGAGAGGCTAGGAATGAGATAAGGATAAAGGTTTTGACTTTTGATGACTCAAAACTTAGCATGAGGGCTGGAGAGATGACTTAGTGGTTAACACACTTGCTTGCAAAGTCAAAGGACCCAGGTTCGATTCTCTAGTACCCATGTTAAGCCAGATGTCCAAGGTGGCACATGCATCTGGAGTATGTTTGCAATGGCTAGAGGCCCTGGTGTGCCCGTTTCTCTCTCTCTCTCTCTCTCTCTCTCTCTTCTCTCTGTCTCTTTCTCATTCTCTCACAAATAAATAAACAGAATGAAATAAAAATAACATGAGGATTTGGCGAGATTGCACAGTGGTTAAAGGCACTTGCTTGAAAATTCTGAAGACCTGGGTTGTATTCCCCAGTACCTACATAAAACCAGCTGCACAAAGTGACTCTGAGAGGAGGGGAAGACTCTCCAGAATCTGGAGGTTCAAGAAGGATGAAGCAGAAGGTAAGAGAGCTTGTCCTCCCCTCCTGAACATATTTATAGCCTTGCTGAAGTGGGCTCCACCTTCCGGCTCAGGTGACCCAGAGAGACAGCCCATTGGTCTGGGCTACTGGCTGCCTCGGGAAGAGGCTAGCCACGGGACCAAGTTCTGGAGGCTGAATTCAGACCAACAACAACGTCAGAATTAGATTTAAATTCTAGGAAAGGGGACCTCCCTCCTAGGGGGCTCAGGTTGTTTGTAGAAAAGCAGACCTAGGGAACTCCTTTAGGCAAGAGCTAAGAAGAAGCCAGCTTCCTCTCTGACCTCTAGCAACGCCTGGGACATTCCTGCGGTTTACTTTCAGGGTTACAGTCACCCTAACTGCCTGACAAAGCTACCTGACTCCCTCTCAGTTCTACATCATCTTCTCCTGGAAATCTCAGACAAGAGCCTTTTCACTCTGAAGCTTTGGTTGTGAGCAGTTCCTCCTTCCAGCAGGCATCACTGTGAAATAGCTGCAGATTTTGTTGTTGTTTGTTTGTTTGGTTGGTTGGTTTTTGGGTTTTTTTTGTTTTTGTTTTTGTTTTTGTTTTTTACCAAAAGTTCCTGCTTTAAGTGACTGGAAAATCGGCCAGAGTCATTTTTCTTTTTTAGCCGGTTTGTCTGTTTCAACCTTTTAGATAGCAAATGTATGGATGCCTTTTGAATGTGGCTTTAAGAAGCATGCTGTCCCCTCCTATCCCATGTTCAGAAATAGTCCTGTCAGTAAGCAAAGCTGGTTACAGAATTAAGTTTCTCTTTCCTTTAGTTAGGAATCGTAGTGCTGCCCCTGGGCTCGTCATGCGGCGGCACCTCTCCCAGATGCAGGCCATCTGATGCTTGTGCAGCCCGCTCTTTGCTCTTTCCCTAAGGTCACACTGTGAGAAGCAACACGAACCGCACATTACTTCATGCCGCAATGAAAGGTTGGCGCCCAGCACCGCCTGAGGAACACTGCTTTTGATTTCTTCACTCACTGTCCGTCCTGGCCACTCTCTTTCATGAAGGATCTGACGCCGCACCAAATCCACTTTGAGATGCACCTTTCTTCTGCCCACCAACTGAGCCTCCTACCATTTATAGATTCTTCTCTGGAACATTCTAATTAAGCCACTTCTTCCTCTTCGGGGCATTTTGCACGTAGGTCACCAACCACTCCACCAAGAGACGGTGACAATCCGAGTGTGAGGTTCGGAGTTCAGAAAACCATGCAGACGGTTTCTTTTTTGGCCCGTGGCACTTATTTAAAGCCAACAAGGATTCCAGCAGGACTCTGAGCAAAGAGAGGTAGCGGGGAGGGGCTGTCAGTCACCAAGGAAGAGGAAAGAAGGGTTTAAAGGCCTTCTGGGGGGAAGAGAGTGGAGAAGGTTAGTACTCTGTGTTGTGGGGTGCCTGGCCATGCTGCACAGGTTGTCCTGAAGGTGTCCTCTTCACATGGAGGTGGGAAGGTATGCTGATGCCAGGGTGTCCCAAATCTTCCTAAGGCGCAGCTTTGATCTCTTGGGTGTCAGCTCCAAGGGAAGGGCTATTTCCTCCCACCGGGGACAGGAAGGCTTATGAATGACGAATGGAAGGGGCTGCTTCCAGGGTCCCGGACCTAGAACCTGAACTTATATAATGGGAGGGACAGAAGCAACTCTTCGAACCTTTAATTTCAATATCCCCGTTTGGGAGGGAGCCAGGGAGGGACTTACACTGGTATGGCTGGAGTCCATTACCAAATCCAGAAACTTCTTCCCAGTGCCTGGCCTTTCAGTCGTGCTGACTCTCAGCTGTATCCTACTTCTAGACTGGCATCTGGCTTGTATTCGCCACAGGAACGGCTGGCATATCCGTATCAGCGCAGCAGTGTGGGGAGTGAGCACCAGCCTCCTTTCAGTCTTTTCTCTCAAAGTATTTACAGGGACTGGGGTCCTACTTTCTCTCCTCCCTAATCCTCTCACTTCTAAGGGTGCTGTTTAGAACTCAAGTTCTGAGATCACTAAGGAACTTTGTAATAACGTTGCTGATTTTCTGTTGTAATTCAATAATCCTCACTTTTGTGCACATGGTGTTGCAGATTTTATTTTATTTTTTTGCCATCAAGTCCTTGTCTCGTGACCACGGAGAATAAAGCACTTGGCCACCGAGGAGGGAATAAGGCAAAAGAGATTGACTGAGCAAAGGAAAAAGCTCCCAGAAGCTGGAGGGGCCTGAAGGTGGGCTGCCAGGGAAGAGGCTGCATCTAGGGCTCTTGTAGGTTGTCCTCAGCAGAGAACAAAGGAAATGATTTTGATTGGTCTATGTGTTATGCGCACATGATGAAAGATGAGGACCAGTGAAGACACTGGCCTGCCAAACTGGGAAGGTTCCCTGGCTCCATTGGCTACTCCCTCCTTCCTTCCATGTCATTGTGGGGAAGAAGGGAAGTGAAATAGCAAAGTGAGCCTCTTGTCCCAAGGTCAGGGGGAAAGGTGACACTCTGTGCTTCCTACCTGGAATTTCTCACTGGAGTTTCTGGGTTCAGGCTCTGCCTGTGGGTGCTCCTGGTTATAGGTTCATATCACAGAGAGCACATGTTCTCCCGCCAGCTAGATTTTAAAGTTAACCTGCCTCCTACCTGTAGCAATGGCACATGATGCTAAGTTTTTAGTTGTTTGCTTCATTGACTTGCTTGGTTTTTAACACTCTATTTTTTTATTTATTTAAGAGAGGTAGAAAGAGGCAGACAGAGAGAGAGAATGGATGCACCAGGGCCGCCAGCTGCTGCAAACGAACTCCAGATGCGTCGCCTTGTGCATGTGGCTCATGTGGGTCCTGGGGAATCGAATCTGGGTACTTTGGCTTTGCAGGTAAGCAACTTAATCACTAAGCCATCTCCCCAGCCATTGTTTTTGTTTTTGAGACAGAGTATCTCTGTGGCACACTGGATGGCATGGAACTCCTGTAGACAAGGCTGGTGCAATGCTCCTGCCTCTGGCTTCCTGGTTCTGGGAGGACAGGCTTGTGCCACCATGCCTGGCTGCAATGCTCAGGTTTGAATCTACAGTTATGCATTAGAAGTGTTTCTGAAAATAGCCTTAGGTATCAACCAATGAAATGGATCCATTGTGCTGGTCAGCTGTCATCGGGTAATTCTGGCTCCTTAACTCTAAGAGCTAAATCCTCCTGGGAAAAGAAAATGGTACTAAGAATTTCTCTTTCTAAGAAACCTCATTGCCTCTGTCTCATTTTTCCTCCGGAGTTGCCACTATTGAGGCAGGATAGAAAGACAGGGAAATTATGTGGACACGGGATAAAAGCATAGGAGAGAAAATGGGCCATCATCCCACATCCAGATGCCACTGACAGTGACAAAGTCAAGATGGCCCGTGGAGACAATATACGCTTTCCTAAAGACATCTTGTCAGAAATAATAGATAAATTGTTCTTGCTCGGGGACACAACGAAGTATGACCTTAAGTTCCTGGAACCACGTGTCAGTCTCAGAGCTCCTTCTCTCTCCCAAGTGTCTGAAACTGATCTTCCTTCAAAGGGCCAGCTCCATGGGGCATCCAGAAAACCTGCCTCCCACAGCACGAGGCCCCCCACCCCACGCCCCTCTCCCCTGCAGCCTGGCACAGCCCCCAAGGCACAGACATAGAAGCCCTGGCACCATTTTCCTTCTGACCGCCCTGCTTTGTACTTTCTTGCCTCTCCACCTGGGCTTTCTGTTCTGTCACGTAGTCACCTTCTCTTTCTTGTTCATTCTCTCTCTCTCTCTCATTCTCACTCTCTTCCCTCTCTGTCTCCCTCCCTTCAACACTAATCCAGTCGTACCCAGTCTCCCTTCCACATGGTGTCCTTAGCCAGTATATAGGCTGTATACAGCTTGTACCCTCAGGCTGGCAATGTCCGCTTTGGACAGAGCACAGGCTCCCTCTCCTGATCGTCCCCCATCCTCACGCTGAGCTGCTCTGAGCCACGCTTCCCCTCCGCCACTCTGAGCTGATGTTAGAATATTCTTAAGTACCCACATGCTGCTTTCAAACCCCGACTCCTGACACTCCCCTCTCCTGGATCTACACACAACTTCTAGTAAATCCACTTGACAGCACCGCTTACTGAGAAAAATTCTTTAACTTTCAAACTTGTTGCAAATTATTCTTTGAGCAACTTTACAGAGGAGGGAAGGATGGCTTCCCATCAGCCTCTGGGGTTGTAACTTGCCAGCAAACAAGCCCCTATCCAAGCCCGTTATAAAGACCTGTCACTGTGGCTCGCTCTCGAGAGGCCGCGCTTGCCCTGTCAGGTGGGATTTTTCTCTTTTCCTCATTCTTGGAGCACGTTTTCCCCTATCTTTTAATAAAGCCTCTAAGTTTGCTCCATAAACTAGCTCTTCCTGCAGTTCTTCCCTTGGGTAAAGGCACAGCTCTAGGATTTTGCCTGGGCAGAGGTCTCTGACAAGGCGGCTGGGAGAGGGCCTCCAGCCGGGAGTGCAGCAGTGCGTCTGGGCCGCCGACGGGGTGAGCTCTGGTGTGTTTTCTCTTACAGCTCTTAGTTGCCTGAGGTAGTCTAATTAAAGCAATGGATCATACTGATTTTCAGAAGTCCTTTGGTGACTTAATGAACTGATGGCAGCAAGTTAAAATGAGTTCGTGTGCATTGCATCCTAATTGTATTTAAATGCTACCCAGTTACATGGAGGCACTCAGGCGTTCTTTCCTTCTTCAAAGGGAAAGCAAACATTAGTAGAACCATAGTGTGATTGGAAAGGTAAAAATTGCATGTGAATTAAAAAAAAAATTCTCAAGCTGTAGTGGGCACAATTCTTACTTTAATTTTCTTAATTAATTACAATGAGTATTTACTGGTTTTAAGACAGAAAGGATAAAAATTGGCGTAAAATAATTGTTATCTTTATCCATGTCTGCCTGTTGTAAGCAGCACTGTGGGTTTTTCCCTGGTCTTTAAGAGGCGAGAAGTGGGCTGGAGGGATGGCTTAGCAGTTAAGACGTTTGCCTGCGAAGCCTAAGGATCCAGGTTTGATTCTCCAGGTCCCATGCAAGCCAGATGCACAGGGTGGTGCATGCATCTGGAGTTCATTTGCAGTGGCTAGAGGCCCTTGCATGTCCATTCTCTCTCTGCCTCTCTCTCTCTCTCTCTCTGTCTCTAATAAGTAAATAAACAAACACAAATATAAAAAAGGTGAGAAGTACTGTAAAGAAAACAGGAGTACTTTTATTTACTTGTTTATTTTAGAGAGAGAGGCAGATAGAGAGAGACAATGGGCACACCAGAGCCTTTAGCCACTGCAAACGAACTCAAGTGCATGTGCCACCTTGTGCATCTGGCTTATGTTGGTTCTGGGGAATCCAACCTGGGTCCTTTGGCTTTGCAGGCAAGTGCCTTAACAGTGAAGCCATCTCTCCAGCCCCTGTAGTTTTGATTATAGTTGTAGAGACAACCTTAAGTAGAGAAGGGAATCCAAATTCTAAGCTAGAAAGGGAGGGAGGGGGACTTATTAGAATAGTATGGTATATATGTAAGTAGAAGAACAGATTAATGGGGGTGAAAAGGCCTAAGTAAGGACAGGGGAAGAGATTGAGTAAAGGAAAGGTGGAGGAAATCTAAGAGGAAAATAAGTCATATGGGAACCTACTTTTTTGGACAATGGAACACTCAGAAGCCATAAATTGTTACTAGAAAATTTTAAGTGCCAGAGATGGGATACCTCCCAGTGAGTTGTTGGGCAGGAAGACCCCTGATACCCCCAAAACATTATAGACCATTGCCAACACTCTTGGTTTCCCACCAGGAATAAATGATAAGACCCTATTGCTGACTCCACATACTTGGGCTGCAAGGTCACTGAGAAATCCTGATGGAGCTGAGCTGAAAACCTCCTCCATGTAGCCCAGTTGACAGAAAGCTGGAAAAAGCTTCACTGCATGCAATTCAATGGGAGAGAGAGAGAAATCACTAGTGGAGATACTTAACAGTGGACACCACAAGCCTTAAATTTGGCAGCCAGGCCAAATGAGCCAATGGGTGCAATAGTAGCATGTCTGTTATGGTGGAAATCAACTGCTCTCTAATGGGACTAGAGGACCACTTCACAAGAGGGAATACATCCCTGATACTGAAAACCTACAACAGGGGTAGTCTTGAGCCCTAGGGGTGTAATGTCTATTGGGGTCTGGCTAAATGTATATACTATGCTCATCAAACTGCCTGGTAAGCACTTCTCTTAATGTTCATACCCATGTATTAATGCTACTTTCACTTTTGGTTAGAGAAGCTTCTTTTTTCAGATGGCAGTGACCTTTGGATGACTCAGAAGGCAACACGGTGCTGAGAAGTGACAGAGGAGTGCTCAGCACAACAATATCTCTATCACACCTTCTAAGGCTCAGGGTCCATTGCAGAAGAGGTGGAAGAAAGAATGTAAGGGCCAAAGGAAGGATAGGATTCCTTACAATGTACTCTTCCAGACACAAAATGGCCTGGATATCCATGACCTCGCAGTGCCTGACACTACCTACACAAGACCATCATAATAGGAGAAAAGATGATGACATCAAAATAAAAGAGAGACTGATTGAGAGGGGGAAGGGGTATTATACAGACTGGAGTTTCAAGGGGGAAAGTGTAGGGGAGGGAGGGAACCATGGATTACCATGGGTTATTGTCTGCAATTATGGAACTTGTCAATGAAAAAATAAATTAAAAAAAAAATTAAAAAGACAAGTTTTGTAATCCATTATTTATTTTTGAATTAGATAACTTGGTTTTAAGAACAATTTTAATATAAATCATTACACACATGTAAAATAAATAATTAAAATGTCAAAATGAAAGGCATATGATATGCAATGGAGAAGATTTATTTTTAAATCTTGATGCTATTACTGACTATCTGCCTCTGTTGAGCTGTGTCATAGAATTGCAAAGACTGCGGAGCACAGACAGGAGAAGGGCAAGCAGAGCTTTGGTGAAGAAAGAAAGTGATAACTCTGAGACGGCAATGGGACCTGAATATGGGTTGTCAAAATGAAGAGCTTATTTAGAGAGTTGTGTGGTTTTTTTTTTTTTTTTTTTTGGTGTATTTTTGTATTTTTCACTTTCAATTTTGTTTACTTTTTCTTTGTGTTAATTAGAAATTTTGTTGTTTGGACAAATCATGTGTTGGTCCCATTCCCCTCCTCCGAGCCCTCATTCCACTGAGGACCCTCCTTAGCGGGGTTACTGTTATTCATAATCGGATTACCGGTCCTGAGCTATGAGCAGAGCAGTCAGTCTTTGTGCGGGAGGGGGACAATGCTTCTGGAGACTCCCTCCTACCCTGCGGCTCTTACACTGTTTCTGGCTCCTTTCCTGCTGTGCCCCCAAGCCTTGGCAGGTATAAATCTGCTTTAGTATTAGTCTCTCAGCAGCGTGTCAATTTCTGCTATGATACATTTCGAGTGTCCCTGTGTCTATCGCCATCTCCCTGGAACAGGGCGTCAGGCGTGCCATGACAGCCAGCCTCGTGCTTTGCTCCCCAGTACCTCTGTGGTGTCACCTGGACCCTGGTATCTGTGGTGGTTTGGATCTGACACCCCTTTGCTTTAAATTCCTGGTCCTGGCTGGCAGTGATTTGGGAGATGGAGCCTTGCTGGAGGAGGTGTGTTTCAGAGACAGGCTTTGTGGTAGTGAAGCAAACTCCTCCTTGCTAGACCTCAGCTGGTCCTCTTGTGGCTGTTTCTACCTGCTGTGGCAGAGGTGACGTCCAGCCTGCCTCTTCTTGTGCCATACCTCCCCCAGCCATTATAAAGCTTCCCCAAGAATGTAAGAAGAAAAAAAAAAAAAAACTTTCTTCCCATCATCTGCTTTGGGGCAGGTGTTTTGTCCCAGCAACAGAGATCACTACCACAACATCCCTGCCCTGTACCTGGTTCAGATGGAACAGTCCCTGACTTTTCTAGGGACCATCAATGTAAAGACTGATTCCTGGGTATTCCCTAGAGAGCAACCTGAGATACACATTCCACATCCAAGACACCCTTTGTGAACTGTAAACTCTTTTGTTTATATGAGAGAGGAGAGAGATTAGGTGCATCGAGACTTCTTGCCACTTCAAAGCAATTCAGACACATGCACTGCCTTGTGAATCTGGCTTTACATGGGTATTGGAGAAATGAACCCTGAGCTGGTAGGCTTTGCAAGAATGTGCCTTTAACTGCTGAGCCATCTCCCAGCCCAATGCTAAGCTCTTAAAGGCACCCTCTGTTCTTTCCCTGCCTGTCACTGCGGCTCCTGTCTCAGCTACTCTGTAAAGCTGACGAGGACTCAGCCTCCTCAATGCTGCCTTACCAGTCTGCTTGGCAGATTCATGTCCAGGAGACTCTAGCAAACCTCAGTCCTCACATTGCTCACCAGTCTCAGCTTCTGAAATGACTCTAACCTCCCACCTTTAAAAAGCTGCATCCTCACTAGATGACGTTTTGAGGAAGGAGTTTCCTTAGCTTTCAGGCCAAGAGAGATGAGTTTAGTAAAACAGTAAAAAGCCCTGGCATAAAATAACATTGTGGAAGACATTGATTTCTGACAATTATTTATTCCCCTGCTGTTTAACTCCTAAAAACAAGCTGGAAAGATTATTGCCATTAGGCCAACATAAGTTTTTTACCTTTTGACCTTTTTGGCCACTAAGGCTGTCATTTATCTCAAAGACAGAGGCATCTGAGGGCTATAAACCTCCTACTTGGTTTCCTTTTCTTGGAGTACACCCCACTTTTATGTAATTATGAAATGTGTATCCATGGTAATTCTTTTCTGTGTATTTTATATGTCTTATAAAAAAGATAACAGATCGTGTGTGTGCGTGTGTGTGTAACAAACCTGTGGCCACTTTGATTCTTCATTTTCACTGTGCACAGACAACAAACATCACTTCCTCTTTTTACTTTTTAGTGTTCTGGCATACCGACTTAAATGTGTGAAAGTGTGTGATGCAAGTGTTCAACAATATATTTAAAGGTTCGTTAGATTGGCGACATGGCTAAGTGGTTAAAGGGGCTTTCTTGTAAAGTTTGATGGACCAGGTTCAATTCCCTGGTACCCACATAGAGCCAGATGCATAAGGCATGTGTGTGAAGTTTGTTTGCAATGACAGAACATCTTGGCATGCACACACACATACTCTCTCTCCCTAATGAGTAAATAAAAATAAAAATTTAAGCTGGGCATGGTGATGCATATCTTTACTGCCAGCACTTGGAAGATAGAGGTAGGAGAGAGGCCAGTCCGAGACTACATAGTGAATTCCAGGTCAGCCTGGACTAGAGTGAGACCCTACATTGAAAAACAAAAATAAAATAAAATAATATTTTTAAAAAGCCTTAAAAACATGTGCTCATAAACTTAAGTATTCATATCTTCATAAAACCTATTAAAATGTAATCTTTGCATTTATTAAATGTTTCATGGAACCTTAAAATACTACTTGTTTATAAATCAACATTCATTAGAGCTATAAACATCTCATAAAGCCATAAGATTTAACATTAGATACATATGTTTTAATAATGATTTCCTTCCAAAACAGGCTTTAAAAATATTAAATTCAATTTTGTTTGTGTGATAGTTATGGGTAACAGACATTAATCAAAAGATTATCCAGAGACTTCTGGGTAAGATGGTTGCATAGGAGCCATGCCAAACCAGCCTAGTGAGGGATTTAAGCAAAACCACAGAAAAATACACTCTTCTTCTGAAAAGTGAATGTGTATATATTTTTTATTAGCCTCAGCAGAAAAGCAGGAGAGACCAAGATCCACCAGAAGGAGGAAAATGTCCAGAATCCCACTGAGTCAATTGCGACCCCAATCCGTGGTGTCCGCGTGAGCCGCACACCGCCCAGCACCGGGCTGCAGGAGCAGAGACCAAACAAGGGGTTTTCCCACCACATCAGCCTCCTTGCAAAGTCAAGTGACTTGAAGGAAAGACACTGGAGATCAGCTAAGAAGCTGCTGAAAGGGACACAGGTGGGACCAGCTGAGCAGTTCCGGGACAACTGCAGGCTTCCTGCGCTCTCCCATCCCCCCGCCGTCAGACACGTGAACCTCCCCAGAGCACATCAGCCCCCGGCAGCAGGGCGTCCAGCTCGGCTGAGCAGAACAACAGGTTCACAGCACCACACAGAGGGATCGAGGTGGGCACTCAGCATTGGTGAGATTGGAAGCCACCCCAAAAGGTAATGAAGCTGACTGACAAAAACAGCAGGGACACAGGCCTGCACTGGAAGTGCTAATCTCTCTTTCCATGTCAGGGCAGCTGTGGATTACATATTCTTGGTTGGCTTTCCCATTTTCAATTAAGCTGTATTTGGGGGTTGATTATTGTTGCCTTTGATGCTTTCAGAATTACAGGGCCTTTGTCTTTTGCTTCTGTAATTATTAGGGGGGGGGGGTCTGATTCAGATCCAGGCTGACCTGGAACCCAATTCAGAACAGAAACCTCATCCTCCCAGCTGACAGGATTAAGGGTGTGGAGCAACACACACCCTTAGGGATTGTGGTTTTATAAGGTTATCTGTTTGTTTCAATCCACACACTTGCATATTCTGTGCTGGATTTTATTGAATGTGTACATTGCTCAGTTGAATTTTAGAATTTGCCAGTAAATTGATCTACCCAGCCCACTTGAATACTTGAATAGCAGGCAACTCAACACCTGGGATTACTTCTGCTGGTTGGATTGGAGTACAAGAGCTACACGTGGCACCTCAAACTCCTACTCTGAAGGTACAAAAACTTGGATTTTTAAATCTAAAAGCACCACAGATTATTAGAAAACCCAAGCATCAAATCAACTCAGGATGCAAAAATTGCAACATTATAATACAAGAAATACAAAGAATAAAGACAATAGAATCCCACCCAAAATTATAAATCCATCAGAAATGGCCCTGAGTGAGACTGTTTTAGGTGAAATGCCTGACAAACATTCAAAAAAAAAAAAAAAACTATTTTATCTATACTCAAGGAAATCGAAGAAGAACAAAGGAAAATAAACTCCTGAAGGAATTCCAGGAGAACACAGGAAACCAGTTTAATGAAATAAGGAGGTTAATATAAGACATGAGTAAGGAAATAGAAATACTGAAGAAAAACCAGGCTGAAATTCTAGCTCTGGAAAACACAGTAAGTCAAATAAAAAAAAAAAAAAAAAAAAAATAAACTCTGTGGAAAATCTTAGCAGTAGAATGGATGAAGGAGAGAACAGAATATCTAAACTAGAAGACCAGGTGGCAGATCTAATACAGTCCAACAAAGAGAAAGACAACCTAATAGGAAGGTATGAATGGGAATTTCAAGATATCCGGGACACTATAAAAAGATCAGACATAAGAATTCAGGGTATAATAGAAGGAGAAGAATTTCAATCCAGAGGCTTAGTAGGCATTTTCAACAAAATCATAGAAGAAGAAAATTCTCCAAATTGGGAAAGAAATGCCAATGCAGATAGAGAAGCTTTCAGAACACCAAACAGACAAAACCTGGAAAGAACCTCTCCTCACCATGTTATAATTAAATTACTAAACATGCAAACCAAAGGAAATATATTAAAAGCAGTTTAAGAGAAAAAGCAAGTCACCTACAAAGGCAAGCCCATCAGAATGACAGCAGATTAATCAGCATAATTTTTAAAAGCCAGAAGGGCTTGGAATGATGTATGTATTCCAAGCTCTGAAAGATAACAACTGTCAACCAAGATTACTTTATCCTGAAAAGTTATTGATCCAAATTGATAGAGAAATAAGGACATTCCACAACAGAAACAGGCTTAAGGAATTTATGACAACAAAGCCAGCCCTATAGAAAATACTTGAAGGAATCCTTTATGCTAAAGAGAAAGCAAAACACACACAGGAAGAAATAGGAAAAAATAAACTAAACTCAAATAACAGTTAAAACAAGCAACTAAAGGGAAAACAGGGAGCACTACAAAACAAGAAGAATGGAGAGAATAAATACATACCTTTCAATAACCCTTAATATCAATGCCCTCAAGTCCCCAACCAAAAGACACTAGCTTGCAGACTGGATTAAAAGGCAGGATCAAGCCATTTGTTGCCTCCAGGAAACTCATCTCTCAAAAAAAGATAGACACTCTCTAAAGGTGAAAGGTTGGAAAACGATATTTCAATCAAATGGGCCTAGGAAACAAGCTGAGGTTGCTATCCCAATATCTGAAAGGATATACTTCAAACCAACATTAGTGAGGAAAGATAAAGAAGGTCACTTTATACTGATTAAAGGAACACTCCAACAGGAGGACATTACAATCCTAAACATATGTGCACCTAACATGGGGGCTCCCAATTTCATCAAACAATAGCTAAGAAATGGAGCCAGCCTCGATGTCCCTGAACAGATGAATGATTAATAACGGTGTGGTACATTAAAAAAAAAAAAAAGACTATCAGGGCTGGAAAGATGGCTTAGCAGTTAAGGCAGTTGCCTACAAAGCAAAAGGACCCTGGTTCAATTCCCCAGAACCCATGTAAGCCAGATGCACAAGGTGGCACAAGTATCTGAAGTTTGTTTGCAGTGGCTGGCAGCCCTGGCATGTCCATCATCTCCCTCCCTCCCCTCTTTCACCTATGCCTCTTTCTTTCTCTCTCAAATAAATGAATATATAAAAATATATTTTTAAAAATGAGTATCAGACATCCATATTGTACAATTTAAGGTCTTTTGAAAATGTTTTATTGGCAACTTCCATAAATACAGACAATATACCATGATAATAATCCCCTCACGCCATCCTCCCTCGCCCCACTCCCAAATCCTCCTCCACGGAATCCCTTCTCTTTCCAGCTGGTTTTGATGTCACTTTTCCCTCCAGCTATGCAGGTCTCGTTTAGGTGATGTCCCCACCGGAAGACACTCTTCCCACCATCTCTTTTTGCAAAGGTCCGGAGCCGTGGAGGGCGTGACAGCGATGGCTCACTTAGTGATGAGCAATCCACTGTCGCTTCTTCTCAGCACTATGCTGAGTTTTGAGTCTCCTCGGTGACCAAGCTAACAGAAATTCTGGGCGGGGCTTGGAGAGACCAAGAAGATCTCCCCCACAGATGGAAAGGTCTCTCTCCTGCAAAGAACCCTCTGGGGACAAGGAAAACAGGTAAACACTCAAAACACGGCAAGAAAGCTCCAGGCAGAGAAAACGCCCTCCGCCCTTCCATAGGAGAGGGTGCTAAGGAGATCCCACTGCCACGGATGCCAGGAGAGCTCAGAAGAGCCAACGGGGCTTACAAGATAAAGAGGGCTGGCGCACGTGGTTCAGGCCCCTTTATGTGAACCGGACATCCAATCGGGACGAGTCTCATCACCGGACTCAGGTGTGTAAGGGAGGGACCTGGCGGGTGGGCTGAACAGGATTCAGGAAGGGCCAGCGCGCAGGTGTGCTAACCGAGCCAGGAAACAGTTGAGGAAGAAGCAGGAAGCTATTGCTCGGGAGTTGATTCTTGTAGCCGTCTTGAATGAGACTGGCTCAGATGTGCGTTCTAGTCTTGCCAGAGCAGGCAAGGTGGCCTCCCTGTTTCTGTGGGCCAGTCCGTAGTTAACTACCTACGGGGAAAACAAACAAACAAACCGTGTCTTGCTCCTAATCTGTATCAGCCCCTGTAGGTGCTGTGGATGGAGGTGACACAGCACCCTTCCCGCTCTGCCCTGGTAGCACCCCCGTGCTGGGTATGCGGCCCCTGGCATCCAGGACAGAGAGGCCAACAGGCTGTGCAAGTTTGCTGGGTGGTGAGTCCTCCCACTTTTCTGGGAGAGCTAAGTTTATGTTAAAGGTTCCCTTTGTGGCTTATCCCAAAGTCAGCTGAGAACAATCTAATGACCATGTTCAGTTTTCAGGCACTAAAAGCTCTCTGAGCTCATTCTTTCCCCACCCACTTTTAGTTATAAAAGGGCTCTGATTTTCTCTCTTAAATTTATTGGCATGTTTTCAAAAGCAAATGAACTGATGGTACCAGAACGTGTCCAACACAAGAAGAACGTGCTGATAGGCCCATGTTAAAGTAAACTCTGGCCTGGAGTGGTGGCGAACAGCTTTAATTTAAGCGGACTCAGGAGGCTAAGTTAGGAAGATCACGCATGAGCCCCAGGCTAGTCTGGGGTTGTTGAGCGAGTTCCAGGTCAGCCTGGACTAGAGTAAGACCCTAGCTTGAATAAGCTTTAAAAAAAAAAAAGTAAATTCTGGGTCAAATTTGGAAGAATAGAAATGTTTCCTAATATCCTATAGCAAGCATAAGTTCCAACCCAGATTTCAACACAGATCATTTTAAATTTATGTGTATCTTTGAGTGACGTATAGAAATTATACTATCCATGTTTCTGGACTTGGACGGCTCTTCTACAAAACACTGGACACTGAGGGGGAAAAGGTCTAAGTGGCAAATGCACTGAGTTTGAAAACCCATTACTAATTCAGGACCAAGTGCATTAGGAGCCTTCGCAGCAGCAGTCCCGTCAACTACAATGAAAGAGCTGCACAAGGAACAGGCCTTCATAATTCATGAGGAAGATACGCTTTCCAGTTGAGGGAACGTTTATTATCAATATAAATTGGTTCTTCTGAGTGAGTTGCTACAGAGGACAATTGTTTGTTTGATTATTGAATTTACAGCTATTCTTTATTACATTGCAGAAGTGTATAGGTGACCAAAACCTGATTTTTGTCATTTTTTCACAGTGTTGCTTTACAGTACCTCTATTCTTGTGAAATGTGGTTTATAGAAAATAAAGTCTATTAGGAATCTCTTCCAATATTGATTTCTAAGGACATCCCTTCCAAAAAACAGTTCTAACTTTTATGAAAGGAAAATATCTTCTATTTTTATTCAGTGTTTAATGTTCTATTAATTCAGAATAAAGAGAAATTTCTAGTTAACACTGGATGAAAACATGTGGCTTCATTTACAGTCAGTTCCTATGCATTTAAAGATGTTGAAAAGGAGCTGGGGCTTGGATTGGGATTTATTGTCCATGAGTGTATTTTAGTGATTCTATATAAAAAATCCCCAACAACATCATATCCCACTTACAACTAAAAATTACTGACATTTAAATTTATATCTGCTGGAATCTAGCACATAGTTTGCACCATATAGGGAGATATTCACAGATAATATTAGCTCAGTACACAACTACATTACAAACACAGTAAAATTTAAAAATGGAAATCAATGAAAAATATATTTGATCTTTGAGGCTAGAAAACCTAATTGTTAAACTAATGACCAGTTATTACATAGAGGGAATGATTCTTCCTGTCAATGAAGAAATAATCCCGAGCAATCAAAAATAACCCTTAAAAGATATTCTTAGGCAAAAGTGCAGTACTTAATTTTCAAAAAATGTATTTGGGGGCTGGACAGATGGCTTAGCGATTAAGCTCTTGCCTGTCAAGCCTAAGGACCCCGGGTTCGAGGCTCGATTCCCCAGGACTCACATTAGCCAGATGCACATGGGGCTCACGCATCTGGAGTTCCTTTGCAGTGGCTAGAGGCCCTGGCACGCCCATTCTCTCTCTATCTATCACCTCTTTCTCTCTCGGTCTGTCGCTCTCAAATAAATAAATAAATAAAATGTATATGGGGATATCTTATTAAAGATGGAGAAGGGGCTTTACCCTATTCTTGCCTTCTCATGGGCAGGAGCTCTTAGTACCTTACTCTCCTCTCAATCTAGTAAAATCTCTCTAAACTTAAAAAAAAAAAAAACAGAAGATGGACAAAAGATATGCCCAATGGTGCTATAGTGGAATGACTACTGTTAAGATAATAAACTGTTTTCTGATCAGATTGGAAACCCACTGCACAGGAGAAAGTTCATGCCTGGTCTTCAAAGCCTGGTCAAAAGCCTATGGCTAGGAAGGTCATTGGGTGGAAGCCAGTACTGCCCTTTTACTAAATGGGTCTGTTGTGCCCATCAAGTTGCCCTCTAAGGACTTGTACTGGTTATGAGTACTGCTCTCATCTTTGCTCAGAGAAACTACTTTTTGAAGATAACCTTGTGAATCTTGTATCGTTCACGAACTTCCTGAGTCTTATAAATTTTCTCAGTTTACTGAACCACATGGGCACCCTACATCACCCATCCTCTCACAAGTGAAGGTTTCAGTTTTGAGGGAATAGCTATACAACCACCTTCTGACATAATTATCCATTATCTCTCTAGTGGTTTGATTCAGGTGTTCCTCATATATTTAGGTGTTCTGAATGCTAGGTTCCCAGCTGATGGACATTGGGGAATTAACACCTCTTGGAGGTGGTGTATTGTTGGGGGTGGGCTTAAGGGTATTATAGCCAGTTTCTCCTTGCTAGTGTTTGGCACACTCTCTTGTTGCTATTGTCCATCTTATGTGGGCCACGGGGTGCAGTTCACCCTCTGCTCATGCCATCGTTTTCCCCTGCCATCGTGGAGCTTCCCCCTCAAGTCTGTAAACCAAAATAAACCTTTTTTTCCCACAAGCTGCTCTTGGTTGGGTGATTTCTGCCAGCAATGAGAACCTGACTGCAACAATCCCCAACCCAGAATCATACTATGGGTATCATTTGCTTTCTCATTGCAAATATCCCACCAGTAGGAACTTACGGAAGAAGAAGGGTTCAGTTGGGTTTGACGTTCCAGGGGTAAGGGCCATCTTGATGGGGGAGACACTGCAGGCCGGCCTTGGAAGCCGTGCTCAGTGTGCAGGAAGGGAGCAGAGGGAACGGACATGGAGCCAGGCACTTCTAGCAGCAGCTGTGCCTCCTAAAGATTTCTCAACCATCCTGAGCACTGCTACCAGCTGGGGATCAAGTATGTAAACACATGAGCCTATGTGGGGCATAGTTAACACCCAAACCACCACACCCTCCAATCCCTCTGTTATGTTCCTTTCTTGTTTTGCAACAATGCTGTGACAAAGGTCTGGCCCCCTTGTCAAAGGAGTCCTGCAATATCATTTGGAAATCATATATGCATCAGATTTTTTGGCAGCCCATTACATTTTGAACAACTTTCTAATTTTAGAAAAATTGAAAACTTATATTTTCCCCCTTTTTGGTCCTTTTTACAACTAAACCTAGGTTCTCCAGTTGAACATACTTATTGGACCTTGTCTTACAAGTCAGCAAGGTAAAGAAGCAGTTCTTTGTAAGGCTGTAATATGACTCGTGAAGGCAGTGGTAGAGCATTCAGCTATTAAATTTGGCAGTGGCTACTAGGCTGAGAGGACAAATGTGGACACCTGGAAGAAACTGGAGAACATGCTCATATCATATTTAGTAAGTTACTTGAATGCTCACAATGTACCTTTTATAACTTCCATTTGTATCAATCATTTTGCCCAACATCACTTGATATATGGAGGATCCAGATGTCCAACTTAATGTCTTCCAACTTCAAAGTCACTACCCTGGGGTTAGCACTTTCTGAGTATGCATAAGTCCTTGGGTGCAATGTTCCAGTACCTCAAAAATATAAAATAAAATAGTATAAATAACAAATAAATACATAAAGTTCCTATTCTTTCCCAGACATAATTTGTAGGTCCAAAAATGATCTGGTATCAATTTTTATGGGCTGGAGAGATTGCTCAGTGGTTTAGGCACTTGCCTGCAGAGCCTAATAACCTGAGTTCAATTCCCCACTACCCACGTAAAACCAGATGCATAAGGTGGCAAATGCATCTGGAGTTCATTTGCAGTGGCTAGAGGCCCTGGCATGCCCATATTCTCTCTCTCTCTCTCTCTCTCTCTCTCCCTCTTTCTCTCTCTCATAAATAAATAAAAAAATATTTTAAAATTTGATGTTTGCTTTCAATCAGTTGCTCAAATTATCTTCCCTTCTTCCTCCTGGATGAGCAGCATATATGGTGGGACCGTTGTAAAAGGCACAGTACATCAGTTACTGGCTAACAGGGATGATCGTTGTGCCCTTCAAAAGCAGCAGCTGAACTTGGGCTCATTTAAGAAACTTGATCTTGAGGAAACTGAGCAAGCACTGTGGAGAGCCAACCTAGTGAAAAATGATGAGGGGCTTGGAGGTTTTCCAACTGCCAGTGAAACTTGGAAGGGAAATATTCAGAATGAAATAAAGACAGTTCTCTCTCATTCCTAAAATAATACATTTTGAAATAAGTATAATTTTCACCCATTCCAAAAGCCTTTACATGGGACGTCCTTGAAACTACCTATAAATTGTTATACTGCAAAACATTCACCAGAGATAATGCTCTCTTTTAATCTAGCCATTTCTGCTTTCCTGTAGAAATGGATTTCCTAGGCTCATTGCTGCCTTGATGGATCATAGGGCGTATTCCAGACAATGGACTGCAGGTAGAAGTAAGGTAAATATATCCCAGGCCCCTACGGTCTCCCGTGAGCTCCTCCAAAGTTGCCCTCTTTGCTGTCTTAGCTGGAAGTGAGTATGCTAATTGCTAAGCCCAGGACCAGAGGGCACAGGCACTCTGAACAGTGCTTCATGTCCAAGCAGGACACCGAGAAAAGAACACTGGCGTTCACCTAGTTTTCTCCTCCCCCATCTTTGTGTCCCATCTGAACCCTCAGGCCATGGAATGGTGCCACCACATTCATAATGGGTCTTTCCCTGTATAACACTGAAAATATCCTCACAGACGTACTGACAAGTATGCCTCATCTGTCTCCTAGGTGATTCTAAATCCAATCAAGTTGAAGAAACCCATTATTTTATATACTAGTTAAAATAAATGGAAAAGTAAAAAAAGATTAACCATCACAGACACAATTTTGAATGAAACTTATATTAGGGCAATTCACTTTGAAAGTCTTTATTAACTATTTCATTCTAAGCTCTTTATTACATTGGGAATCTTATAATTGCCAAGCCTTACATTTTCTTCTCTTACTTGTGCAAATACAAGTTTCAGCTTATATCCCTGTCAAGGAATTTTTTTTCACAATTAGTTTTCACATCACATTCTGTTATCACATACAGTTCATTTCCTGTCATAGTACTCATTACCATTTCTAGTAATGTATATTTATGTGTGTGTTTTTAAATTCTGTACTAGAAACTATCACTATGGTAAGAGAGATTAGATATTTGTTCTTTATTGCTGGACTACATTTATCATAGAACTTGACTAGCAGTTGAAGATAATAATTTTATGAAATAGTGCAGAAAGAATACATGGAGATAGTTGTTCTGAAGAGTTGATTTACCTAACCTGTGAGCCCAGCCAATAATGCAACAAAGAGGGAACCAGCTTCACACTCAGTGTAGGTGAGATAGAAATTCACCCCCAAAGGACATTTGCATAACAGGCATATCCACCAGCTTGGGTCAGTCCCGCCATTACTCTGGAGTAATATAGAAGCCACATAAAGAAACTTAAGCTCCTACTCTGAAGATATAACTTCTGGTGTACATAATTAAAGATTCAATTGATAAACAGAAAAACCAATGAAATAACTTGAAAAGCAAAAATCTCTAAGCAATAATATAAAAAACACAAAAAGTCAAGATAACATATGTTATAAGTAATAAATAAATAATATAAATAAAAAATTATAAATCAACAATAATGACCTCTGCTGAAAAATAATTAAATGAAATGGCAGACAGATTATCCAAAAGAATGATTACAAATATGCTGAAGAAATCAAAGGAATCAAGGACAGACACAAAGTCCCGAAGGAGAACATAAGAAATCAACTTAAAGAAATAAGAAGGTTGATGCAAGATAAACATAAGGAAATAGAAATACTGAAGAAATACCAATCTGTAATACTGAAAATGGAAAGCACGGTAAGTTAAGTAAGTAAATTAGTAGAAAATCTCACCAGTAGAGTGGATCAAGATGAGGACAGAATAACTGCATTTGAAGACAAGGTGGAACATCTAGCAGATTTCAATAAAGAGAAAGACAAATTAATAAGAAGGTAGTAGTGGGAAACATAAAATATATAAAGAAATTAAACTTAAGGAGACAAGATATAGAAAAGGAGAAATTCAATCTAGAGGCATAGTAAGTAAGTATTTTTGACAAAAACATAGAAGAAAATTTCCCCCAAATAGGGGAAGAAATGTGAATAAAAACTGCAGTGGTTTGAATGTAAATGTATGTACCCCATAACCTCAGGGAGTTTTTTTTCTTTCTTTCTTTTTTTTTTTTTTTTTTTTTTTGGTTTTTCGAGGTAGAGTCTCACTCTGTCCAGGCTGACCTGAAATTCACTCTGTAGTCTCAGGGTGGCCTCAAACTCACGGCGATCCTCCTACCTCTGCCTCCTGAGTGCCGGGATTAAAGGCGTGCACCACCACGCCCGGCTTCAGGGAGTTTTTGATTGAGATTAAGCTTCCTATTTAAGTCTCCAGCAGCATTCAACTAAATGAGGTGTCACTGAGGAGATAGATCTTTTACTCTATCCCTAAGGTGGGGTCAGAGCCAAATTTGAGCTGTGACTGTGTGTGTTTGCTGGTGTTGGTCTGTTTCTCTCTGCTGTGGGCACAGGAATGAGCCAGCTTCTTTTTACCATGATGGAACTTCCCCCTAGATTCTGTAAGCCTGAAACCAACCCTTTCCTCCCATAAATGCTTCTGGTCAAGTGTTTGTCCCAACAATGAGAAAGTAACTGCAACAAGAATATTTGTGTCAGGAGTGGGATTGTTGCTGTGATGAATCTGTCCATTTGGATGTGTGTGTTATGTAAAGTGTTGGTGAGAGAAATGTGGAAGGATTTAGTACTTTGTATTGGAGAAGTCTTGCAGTACTGCAAGCATATCTTGATGGGATATTCTGGTGAGAGTTTGAAAGCACTAAATGCAGAGAGAATTGTGGACTATAAAGGTTTGGCTTATAAAATTTTGAAGGGGACAGAGATAACTTTGTTGTAACTGGGCTACTGGCAAAAATGCTGGAGGTGGGCTGGAGAGATGGCTTAGCAGTTAAGCGCTTGCCTGTGAAGCCTAAGGACCCCAGTTAGAGGCTCAATTCCCAGGACCCACGTTAGCCAGATGCACAAGGGGGCACACGCATCTGGAGTTCGTTTGCAGTGGCTGGAGGCCCTGGTGCGCCATTCTCTCTCTCTTTCTCTCTCTCTCTCTCTCTCTCTCTCTCTCTCCCTCTTTCTCACTCTGTCTGTCACTCTCAAATAAATAAAAAATGAACAAAAAAAATTTTTTAATGCTAGAGGTATTGTTCCACCTGTGCTCTGAGTGTTTGATCAAGGTTGAATTTAAAATTAATGGACTTGTGTGTGTTGTGCCAAGACCCCTGACCAGGAGCCAAGACCCCTGGTCACCCAGGAGTCACCCAGAGAACTGCCACAGAAGCTGAGACACTTGAATGTAAAAGCAGCAGGTTTCTTTATTGCAAGCCTAGGCCTGGGCTCCGTCCGCATAGTCCAGCACAGAGGTAGTGAGGGAGAGAGCCCAGACCCTCAGAGGGAAGGGGTTTATAAAGGAAAAAGATTACCGAGGCTACACATATTGCAACTTTTAAAATGATTGGTTCTAAGAGGGCGCATGCGGGAATTTCAGAGAGGGTGCGCATGGGAACTCCAGCCTACTTATCTTGGTCAGTAACTTGTTTTCAGAACCTATCTTTTGCAAGAGCTGTTTGCAGAACTTATCTTTTGCAAGAGGCCGGGGCCTCCATGGCTAGGTATCTCTGGAATATTCTTTGGTGGAGGCTTCCCAGGAATCGAGGGGGTGGGGGCTATAGCTAAGCAAGCATGGATACAGAAGCAAAAATAGCACATTAGTCAGCTAGTTCCTCGTCTGAGCCGGGCCTGGGCCCTTTATTTACTCAAAATGGCTGTCTGATTTAAAAGGCAGCACCACTGTCCAGCCACTAAGCGAGGTCACAGAAGCCAGATGCAGCACGTTACTTCTCCTTGGTCTCTCAGTGTGCTTGGCAGAAACATAGAAGAGAAAGATATGAAACATGCTTAGTTTATCCCAGGAAAAATTCAAGCATGTTTGAAGTTACAGGCAGAGACTGGTTTAGTTTACTGAAGCTGCAATTGTCAATCCAATCACCACTATCAAGGATGGACCGACTGCTTTGCACTGAAACAATGGAAGTTATGTCCTGAGGGTGAGCCATTGAAAGAAGATGGCTTGAAGGAAGACTGGTGAAGGAAAGCAATAAAAAGAACCCAGTCACCTAGAAAGGCAAGCCCATTAGGATAACAGCAATTTACCTACTTAACACAGACCTTAAAAGTCAGAAGACCTTGAAATGATGTATTCCAAGTTCTGAAAGACAACTGCCAACCCAGACTACTATATTCAGCTAAGGCATAACTCCTAATTGAAGAAGAAAAAAGAACTTTCCATGACAAAACAAGCTAAAGGATTATATGAACACTGAGACAGCTCTACAGAAATACTTGAATGGATCCTTTGGTGTGAAGAGAATGAAAAGCACATACGTGTGACCACAGGAAAGAATAAACCATACTTGAGTAATAGCTAATGCAAGTGAGTAATAGAAAAACACCAAGAGTTACAAAATCAAGAAAAAAAAATGACAGGAATCAATACTTTTAATCATAACTCTAAATGTCAGGAGTCTCAATGCCCCAACCATAAGAAACAGACTTGCAGACTGGATTAAAAGGCAGGATCCTTCTACTTATTGCCTCAAGAATTTCACCTCTCCGTAAAGGCAGATACTACCTTAGGGTGAAAGGATAGAAAATAGTATTTTAAACAAATGAGCCTGGGAAACGAGAGGTGTTGCTGTTCTAATGTCTGACAGGATAGACTTTGTAACAGCTCCAAGTCACTGGGATCAACTTCCAAACCAGGCACAGTTATGGGAGGAAGGAATTTATTGAAGCTTCCAGATAGAGGGGAAGTTCCATAATGGCAGAAGAACTTGGCCCACTTTCACAGATACAGAGAGAGAGAGAGAGAGAGAGAGAGAGAGAGAGAAAGCAACGACCACCAACACAAGCAAGCACACTTCAGGAACTTGAGGCAGAACTCGGGTACTTTGCATATCTTTTGCTGGAATTCAGATCCACCCTGAGACACACCTTTAGGGCTGGACCCTAGGATCTGCCCACAGTGACACCTCCTCCAGCCAGGTGGCTAGAAATGTTAATTATAAGCTTTAATAAACTCCTGAATGTATTGGCAGACATCCACTCAAGCTACCACAGACTTCAAACCAACATTAGCTAGAAGAAATGAAGGTTATTTCATGCTGATTAAGGGAGCACTTCAATAGGAAGGCATTATAAATCTGAACATATGCACCAAAATGTGTCCTCCCAATTTCATTAAACAAACAGTACTACATATAACGTATCAGATTACTCCAAGCACAATAGTAGTGAGTGATTTCAATATCCCAATCTCACCAATTGATAGGTTATCCTGGCAAAAATAAATAAATAAACAGAGAAGCATCTTGATTAAATGACATAACAGAACAAAGAGACCTAACAGACAAAATATTCCACGCAATTGCAGCAGAGTTCACATTGTTTTCAGCAGCACATGGAACTTTCTCTAAAATAGATCTTATAGGACACAAAGCAAATCTTAACAAATGCAGGAACACTGAAATCATTCCTTGTACTCTTTCTGGTGACAATGGGATTAAACCATAAATTAACAGCAAGAAAAACAATAAAATATATGCAAACTCATGGAAATTAAGGAATACTACTAAATGATGAATGAGTCAATGAAGAAATCAAAATATAAATCAGAAAATTCCTAGAGTCAAATGATAATGAAACTACAACACAAGGACCTATAACCAGATACGATAGCATATGCCTTTAGTCCCAGCACTTGGGAGGATGAAGGTGGGTAGACTGTCATGAGTTTGAGGCCAGCCTGATTCTACAGAACAGTTCTATGTCAGCCAGGACTAGAGTGAGACCTTACCTTGAAAAATACAAACAAACAAATATAGTGAAAGCAGGTGTGGTGGTTTGATTCAGGTGTTCCCCATAAACTTAGGTGTTCTGAATGCTAGGTTCCCAGCTGATGGAGATTTGGGAATTAACGCCTCCTGGAGGGAGTGTATTGTTGGGGGTGGGCTTATGGGTGTGATAGCCAATTTCCCCTTGCCACTGTTTGGCACACTCTGTTGTTGCTATTATCCAACTTATGTTGGCCAGGGGGTGATGTCCACCCTCTGCTCATGCCGTTTTCCCCTGCCATCGTGGAGCTTCCCCTTGAGCCTTTAAGCCAAAATAAACCTCTTTTTCCCAGAAGCTATTCTTGGTTGGGTGATTTCTACCAGCAATGCGAACTTGACTACAACAGCAGTCCTAAGAAACTTATAGCCTTAAGTGTCTGTATTAAAAAAAATTCAAGATCTGGAGTGATAGCTTAGCAATTAAGGTCTCTTGCTTTGTAAAGCCTGACGTCCCGGGTTCAATTCGGTAGTACCCACATAAGCCAGATGCACAGGGTAGCACATTGTCTGGAGTTTGTTTGCAGTGGCAGGAGGCTCTGGCACACCCATACACTCTCTCTCACTCACTCACTCTCTCTCTCTCTTTCTTTCTCTCTCTGATTTCAAATAAATAAATAATAGTTTTTAAAAAGCCGAATATAGTGGAGCACTCCTTTAATCTCAGTACTCAGGAGGCAGAGGGAGAAGGATCACCATGAGTTTGAGGCTAGCCTGAGACTACATAGTTAATTGCAGGTCAGTCTAAGCTAGAGTGAAACCCTACCTTGAGAAACCAGAAAAAGAAAACAAAATTAAAAGAAATTCAAGAGTTCACAAATAAATAACAATGTTATACCTTAAGGCCTTGGAAAAATAAAAAGAAGCCAAACCAAAAATCAATACACACAAAGAAATAATGAAGATCAGGGAAGAAATTAATGAAATACAAACCAAAACAATATTACAAGGAGTTAGTATAACATAGTTGGCTCTTTGAAAGGACAAACAAGATTGTTAATCCCTTAGTGAAATTGACCAAAAGATAGAGATAAGGGACCCAAGCAAATAAAATTGGAGATGAAAGGGCACCATTATTACAAATAATAGTGAAATTCTGAGAAACATAGCTTAAAAACATACTTTTCACTAAATGGAACATTCTAAAAGAAAGGGATGAATTTTTAGATACATATGACTTACCAAAATTAAAGCAATATGAGATAACTATTGAAATACACCTACAGCCGGGCGTGGTGGCGCACGCCTTTAATCCCAGCACTCGGGAGGCAGAGGTAGGAGGATCACCGTGAGTTCGAGGCCACCCTGAGACTCCATAGTGAATTCCAGGTCAGCCTGGGCTAGAGTGAGACCCTACCTCGAAAAACCAAAAAAAAAAAAAAAAAAAAAAAGAAATACACCTACAATAAGCAATGTGAGCAAAGCAGTTATAAAAACAAATCTCTGAACTAAAAATGTCCAGGCCCAGATGGATTCACTGGTGTATTTTATTAGAGTTTCACATAAGTAAAACCAATGCTTCTCAAACTATTCCATGAAATAAAGAAAGAAATACTAACAAACTCTTTCTATGACACCAGTACTATCCTGATCCCAAAATCAGATAAAGATACAACAATAACGACAACAAAAAATAAAAGTGTAAACCAGGCGTGGTGGCGCACGCCTTTAATCCCAGCACTCGGGAGGCAGTGGTAGGAGGATCGCCATGAGTTCAAGGCCCGCCATGAGTTCAAGGCCATCCTGAGACTACATAGTGAATTCCAGGTCATTCTGAGCTAGAGTGAGACCCAACCTCGAAAAACCAAAAAATAAAAAATAAAATTGCCGATTGATTTCCCTTATGAACATATGTGCAAAAATTCTCAACAAAATACTAGCAAACAGAATACAGGGACCCAATGAGAAAGCTCGCTTCTTTCAGGCAATTAAAGTGAGGGACGAGAGCCCAGTGAGAATCAGAAGGGGCCATTCGACCTCGGGAGGAATGGAAGGAACTGTTGGCAGAAATGGAACTTGTGTCTGATCCAGGTTCATCCACAACAGCTGCAGCGCCCCCTGCTGCCCACAGTCTGGCATGCTACCTAGATGAGCAGCCTTTGTTGCCTAGGTGGGCTGGCCTATGAATCCACAAAGCCAACTGGGTCTTCCCCATACACACCTGAGCCTTATGAACCAACACATTTTCAATCAACTCCAAAGGCTTTTCAGTGCTGCTTTTGTTCCCTCTGCCTTGTGATCACTGCTTGCATACACATAAGTCTGGCGTGGGTTGGAGGGAAACCGAGCACTGTTTCTAGGCCTGGATGATTTTCTGCTTGTCTCTGCTTTATTCTTTGGGGCGACTTTTCACTTTAATCACATGTAAGATTTTCCTCTGATCTCTAAGTCTACCACAAGTTTATTCCCTCTGCACTCTAGATCTCGTCTAAACTGTGGGCCTGCCGCCTGTGTAATTTCTTTAAATTCAGGGGAACCCCGGGTATAACTCTCTTTTTACCACCCATTTCTCGCTGCCTGGCACTTCTCTCTGCTATTCCTAAACCATCACCACTTACTCTTCGCTTTCTCCCATGGGGGGCTCAGGGTAAATGCTATGTCTTCTACAAGAGTGTGTTTTTCTTCTAAATCTCCCTGCATAAGCTCGGAGATTCCATCTCCCATGTGCCTGTGGCTGGGCTCCAGACTCTTCCCAGACCTCCATTGCTCTTCGCGACCCTCACACATCTGCTGCGCCTACCTTAGTCCACTTTCCTTCTTTCCGCGCGCTTGCGACTGTCCTCCAGACTTCCTAGATCCCAACTCCCCTTAAGTAAGCCCTACAATTTGTAATTTCTCCCTAAATAATCTCAGTAATTCATAATTTACCCTTCTTGAGTCCGTTTTCAATCAAGTCTTTGTTAAAAATAAGATAAAGACTCCAAATTGGGCTTTGCAAAGTTGGGAGACCCTCCTGAACCCCAAAATCCTACATCACCATCATAAAGCTCACTCACTCACCCTGAGCAAGGGGGTTTTGTGGGAACTGGGAAATGGCTTAGCGGTTACAGCATTTGAGTCTGAAACCAAAGGACCCTGGTTCGAATCCCCAGGATGCATGCTAGCCAGATGCACAAGGGGGCGCACGTGTTGGCTAGAGGACCTGGCTGTGCCCATTCCCTGTATCTGTCACTTTCTCTTCTCTATCTATCTCTCAGCCGGGGCGTGGTGGTGCACGCCTTTAATCCCAGCACTGGGAGGCAGAGGTAGGAGGATCACCATGAGTTTGAGGCCACCCTGAGACTACATTATCATCTCAATAGAGTGGGATCTGACCGAACAAAAAAATTAGAATGGAAAATATATTTAACAAAATCCAACATCCTTTCATGATAAAAGTCCTAAAGAAACTGGGAAGAGAAGGCAACTATTTCAACATAATAAAGGCTTTTTATGACAAACCTATAGCCAACATTATACCACATTGGGGAAACCTTGGAAAATCTCAACTAAAATATGAACAAGACAAGTGTGTAAATTTTCTCCACGTTTATTTATTTAATATATTACTGGAGGTTTTACGTACAGCAACAAGACAAGAGTCACAAATGAAATGGATACAAATAGGAAAGGAAAAAGTCAAACAACTGTTATTTGCAGATGATATGATTCCATACACAAGAACTCCTAAAACTCTACCAGAAAACTGCTAGCACTGACAAATGCTTTTACCCCTTTCTAAGTCTTTGATAAATTGGATAAGGACTTGGGTAAATCTCTTCCTAGAAACAAAATCCTGTAACAAAACTATTCAAAATTTTTAAAAAATGTATATTTAAAAGAAAAGTAATGGATTTCTTGTATGCACTAAGTACCTCATGCTGTGTGATCAGTGCTCTTGGTCTAGGTGATTTTAGGTTCTTGATGCCTTATTCAAATAGTTAGAAAAGACATACACAAATCATGAAGACAATTTATTAAGAGCGAAGTGACAGGACACTGCTGCGATGGACAAAGGGACACCTGCGCAGTAAAGTACTCAAGGGCCCTGCTCCTTGTTTGGGGAGGAAGGTGGCAAGATAGCAGCTTTGGAGAATGGACTGTGCTTCCCAAGCCAGTGTCAATGGCCCAGCTGTTATGCCAGCTTGCTTCAGGCAGGCACAGAAAACTCAGGAGTTCCAGGGAGGGGGCAGAACAAAGGGGCAGGAGAGGAAGAGAGGACTGAGAAGTGGAGAAAACAGACAGAGAAGAGAGAAATGAGGAGCCGAGAAAGTGAAAGAATACATCTGCAGCAGGGAGAGAGAGACAGAGACAGAAAGGGAGAGAGGCGCACTTGAGGAAATGAGGAAGCTGAGGAGAGAACGCTAGAGTGTGAGGGGCAAGGTTCACATGGCCTTGAGGGGCTGGAAACTGCCATTTGAGGGAAGGGCCTTGGGAGCCGTGCAGAAGGCTGCGGATTGGTGGTGCAGGAAAGGAGCTGGCCGGCCAGACCACCCACGGGAAGCAAGGCCTTTGTTTGTTTGTTTGTTTTGTTTTGTTTCTCTTGGTTTTTCAAGGTAGGGTCTCCCTCTAGCCCAGGCTGACCTGGAATTCACTATGGAGTCTCAGGGTGGCCTCGAACTCTTGGCAATCTGCCTCCCGAGTTCTGGGATTAAAGACGTGTGCCACCATGCCCGGCTTGTTTTGTTTTTTAAGGTAGGGTCTCTAGGCCAGGCTGGCCTGGAATTCACTCTGTAGTCTCAGGGTGGCCTTGAACTCACCATGATCCTCCTACCTCTGCCTCCCAAATGCTGAGATTAAAGGGGTGAGCCACTATGCCCAGCTTGTTTGTTTGTTTTCTGAGACAGGGACTCACTCCAGTCCAGGCTGTCCTAGAACTCTCTCTGTCGTCCCCGGTTGGCCTCAAATTCACATCGATCCTCCTACCTCTGCCTCCCAAGTGCTGGGATTACAGGCCTATGCCACCATTCCTGGCTGGTTCTGATATTCTTATAGTCAGAAGGATAGACATTCAACATTCGATGAAAGAAGGAGTGGGCCAAAATGAAAGCGCATTGCTGTGTAAAAATGAATCTCCTGTGGAGCAACTGTGGGGACAGAAAGCAAAAAATCAGAGGACAGAAGATATATCCTTCTGGAAGCCTTTTAATAATTATGCAGAATTTTGGGGTTCAAGAGGCCCCCAAGTTTATGAACCCCAATTTTCGGTTCTGTTCTACCTTTAACAAAAAAATTGATAAAGATGGACTCAAGAAGGATAAATTGTGAATTATTAAGTTGATTTTCAGAGAAACCACAAATTACGGGGTTTATTTAAGAGAAGCTGGAATCTAGGAAGAAGGATAGAGCAGTCATAAACACATGGGAGGTAGGAAACACACACTCGTGTGGAAGAGACTAAATAGTTCATAAGGTTCATTTAAGAGAAACTGAGGTTTTGAGGGAGGGACTGGAGCAGAGCCTCAAGCACGTGGAAGATAGAACTTGGGTGCACATGTAGGGTTGGAAGAAACTCATAGCAGCTGCCTTGTTCTTCCCCGTGGGAGGAAGTGAAGAGGGCAAGTGGTGGGGGCTTAAGGAAGAATAGCAGGGGGAAAAATCAAAGCAGAGTCCAAGAAATTCAGATGAGAAATGAATAGTAAAGAGAGTTGTATCTGTGGCTACCCCACGTTTAGAGAGGATACAGAGGTAACTGGCCTAGAGATGGTCTAAGTGGAAGGGTTAATAAGACTGGGGGTCCCAGCAATTATTAAATGAGTCCCAGAAATTACACACTGGCCCTGAAACAGGCTTTAGCACAAAGGAAATTATTTTAGGATGTAAATAACTTCTCAAACCACAGCCTGATAAGGTCATCTGATGCAGAGGAACCATTGCCCCAAACCATGCAAACAGGCTATCACTAAGAATTAGTGGAGTCAACTGGGTGTGGTGGCACACGCCTTTAATTCCAGCACTTAATATCTTTAATAAAGACAAATGATTTTCTTTAAATGCTCAATCTGTCAGTTTTATCTTACTAAGATTTTATATCTTTTGCAATTTTATTTATTATTTCCATGCATGTGTCTGTGGGGAGGGCACGCCAAGGTCTCTTACTGCTGCAAACAAACACTGGATACAAGTGCTATTTTGTGCCAGGCTTTACATTGGTGCTGGGAAATTGAACCTGACCACCAGCCTTTTCGAGCAAGCACCTGAGCCATCTCTCCAGGCCCTAGTTTATGTATATATGTTTTGACATTTCATACGCACATTACGTTTTGATCCCGTGTAGCCACATCACCCTCCACAGAAGAGAAGGACGCCCGTCCCTCCACAACCGCTAGCTGCCATTTGTGTTGACTGACTCCTTTGTGTGCGGGCCGTGTGCAAGTGGCCACAGGAGCCGTGAGTGTGTGCGCTCAATGGCCCTGTTATGTTGGGATACCAGAGGACCTCTTGTCCATGCCCCAGATTTTACATGCTTTTGTCCTATACTCCACAATAAGTTTATTCTTCTTCAAGTTTATCCAAAACCAATTTTCATTTTTATAGTTTGATTAATTTTTCAGACTGTATTTATTTAGTTAAGAAAGAATGAGGCCGGGCGTGGTGGCGCACGCCTTTAATCCCAGCACTTGGGAGGCAGAGGTAAGAGGATCACCGTGAGTTCGAGGCCACCCTAAGACTCCATAGTGAATTCCAGGTCAGCCTGAACTAGAGTGAGACCCTACCTCGAAAAACCAAAAAAAATAAATAAATAAATAAAAAAATAAAAAATAATAAAAATAAAAATAAAAAGAAAGAATGAGAGAGAGTGAGAGGGGGCATGCTCCTGCCAGGCCTCTTGCTACTGCAAAGGAGTTCCAGATGAGTGTGACATTTCACACACCTGGCTTACATGAGAATTTGGGAATTGAACCCAGACTGGCTGGCTTTGCAAGTGAGAACCTTTAACTTCCCAGGCCCATTTTCGTAGTTTTAGTTTAACAACTTTCCGAGTAGAAGTAATAATCATTATTAATTAAATAAAAGACTACTATTTATAATAATTTAGTTAAGTAACATTATGAAAAAATAATAGTGGAGCTAAATGAATAAAATAATGCAGCCTCATAGGCACACAGACTGTGGGCAGGACAACGTGGATAGTGAGAAACTTGGGAGACAGGAAGAGAGAGAAGAAAGCCGGTGGGTTCAGCATTTCTATAGCTCACACCTGCCAACAATTGTGCGGGAAAGGTGAGCTCTCTCCAGAAGCTATCTCCACAGAGCCAGAAGTTGCCAGGGAGCTTCTCTTTACAGCCCACTGGGTGCATGCCAACTCTGTATGCAGGAGAATGCCCTTATCTGACCAGCCAAGTCAGGATAATCCCTGAACCAAATTCTGCTTTAAGGACAAGGGAGTCCATTTTATTGCTTTAACAAAATACCTGGAAAGAAAACAGGTTTGTAACTCACAGCTTTAGAGAGAGACATAAAAATACCAGATTAGGTGGGCCCCTCGGTTCAGCCTCTGCAGGCCTTCATGACAGAAGGCATTACAAAGGTGGGAGTGTGTGTGGAAGATATCAGTTACATGGTAAGACACGCAGTCAGAGAGAGTCAAAGGCAAGACTCGCTATGTTACAGCAAAACACTTTTATAGGAACTAATTAGAGTCCCATGAGAACTAAATTAATCACTTCCAAGGGCGATAGCACCATGACCTAATTACCTTCCACTAAGTCCCATCTTTTAAAGGTGCCACCACCTCCCAACACAGGAGACCACATTTCTAGCACAAAACATATGCACACCATTACAGGGCATATCTTAAATTTCTTAGATTAATCCACCTAAAATTGATGTGGACTTGTAAGAAATATGAGAGAAACAGGCATGTTGTCTTTTCTGTTAAAGGGTTAAAAAGAGAGAAAAACCCAATTCTGAAAGCTTTCTATTCTGTGGGAAGACCCTCTTCCTGACTTAGCCATCCTTCAGACCAAAAGAGTTACCAGTCCTTGAGACCAAATGTAAACAAATAATCCTTGAAACCACAGCTTCTATTTCCGCATTTGGTTAAAGGTCCCTAAGGCTTCCACTATTAGAAACCGCACCATGTTACTATTTTAGCCAATTGCATAAGTGTGAGGTCGAGCTCTGAGTTTCCAGAGTGGGACACGGGAGCCTCACATTAGTAGAGAAAACTCTAGCAGACTTCCTGCCACTCTGGTCCATTTGGGGCTATGCCCCCTTTTGCAGAAGTAAGCACTGCCTTTCCAATATTTTAGGGTGTATGGTTGTTCTTGGACCCCAGACTCATTTCTAACAAACTGAACATGGAACGATGGCTTTGGACAATGAGTGTTGACAAGAGTGATAGGATTGCCCTGGGAGAATCCTTATTTGCATCTGTCTTCTGGGTAAAATTAATAGATTACTCCATTTAATCTTTAAAAGTGACTCAGCTTTATGATGCTATAGTGGATGATAAAATACCTTATGAGAAATATACAATATTTGCTACTTTCACAGAAACTGGTACTATACCCATTGAAAGATGTTGTTCACATTTCAATGTTCAATAACTTAGTGTTGCTTTTGTTAATAAATTATATTTTAAAAGTTAAATATGCCTAGGATTGTGGTTTAGGGAAATAGTTCTAGACTCACCTATTCTCTTCATTATCCTGGTGATTTAGGACAACTCTAGACCTATTATTTTCAGAGCTTCAAAATGAAGTCATTGCACTAGGTCACTTCCCTTCAGGCTTTTCTAGCCCATTTGTGGTGGTCAGTTCGGATTACAAACTTACTTGGATTACACAGGCATTATTCGTGAGGCACACTTTAGGGCATGTTTGTGAGGGCGTTTCTGGAGAGGGTTAACTGAGGACCAGCTCTGAAGATGCCCAACACCATCCCATGGGCTGCAGTCCCAGACTCAATGGTACTGAGGAGACCCAAAGCCCTTCAAAGTGCTGAGAACAAGAGACTACGGAATGCTAATGCTAAAGGAAACATTTATGTCACCCCCTGCAAGGTCCAAGGAACACTACAGAAGGGAGAAAGAAAGGAAGGAAGAGGGCTTAGCAGTTAAGGCACTGGCCTATGAAGCCTAAGGACCCAGGTTTGATTCTCCAGGTCCCATGTAAGCCAGATGCATAAGGTGGGCACACGTGCCTGGAGTTCATTTGCAATGGCTAGAGGCCCTGGTGTGCTCATTATCTCATTTTTTCTCTCCCTCTCTCTGTCTCTAATAAATAAATGAAAATAAAAACTTAAGAAAGAAACGAAGATCCCGAGGATGGGAAGAGTGTTGTGACCACTGTCTTCCGAGTATGACGTGGTCACTGCATCCACGAGCTCACAGTGGCTGTGGTTACCCTGCACGGGGGCTGTCCAGTACTGTTCCCATCAGCATTCTGTCAAGGACGAGTGAGGGGCATGAGCCCCCTTTCCCTCCTGGAGGAGTATTTGTTTGGAGTGGGAGAGATTTTCTACAGTGTTACACCCACTGGTAAATAATCCTCATTTAACCCATGCTCATGCAGGAATGTGTAGTTAAACTCAGTGTGTCACATAAATACACAAGAAGAAAGACATCAAGATAAGAGGGACTGTTTGGGGAGAACAAGCAGTTTAGTGGAAAGAGCACAGGGAAAGGAGTCACATAAAGGTAATGGGAGGGGATTATGGTCAAAATACATTATTATACACATGTGTAAACATTTTTAATAAATAAAAAGTAGAATTAAAGGCAAAAACTACTTCTCTGGCAGTGATATAAATGTTTTCTGTTACTTTTTGGCATCTTCTGGGAGTGAGATCTAAAGGCCTGGTTGAAGGAACTCAAAAATTACTCACTAGAATAAAATCTGTTCTTTGTGAGTCTTTCCAACCTCAAGAACATCCTAAACATAACAGTGTTTTGACCTGAGCCCCATTAAAAGTGTTTTACACTAATCAAATACCCGTAAACCATTTATGTTAAATGGTTTTTCACTGGCTTGACTGCTATGAATTTCTTTTCCAGGAGTGTTCTGAGTGTACACTAAGTGTATACCCAGTGTACAGATGGTGAGTGAGAGAATCATGCAACACATTTCAATATTATAATGGTTGTTGGAGATCTTTGTGTTGGGTTTCCATTGCACAGTAAAATAGATAGGCAGCCAGGCATGGTGACGCACGCCTTTAATCCCAGCATTTGGGAGGCAGAGGTAGGAGGATTGCTGTGAGTTCAAGGCCACCACGAGACTCCACAGTGAATTCCAGGTCAGCCTGGGCTAGAGTGAGACCCTACCTCGAAAAACCAAAAATAAATAAATAAATTGACAGGCAATATAGAACCATCCAGCAGTGACACAAAAATCTAGGCACCGTCACTCCATGTGTGATAAAATGGGTTTTGTGATTATGTCTTACCAAAAAGGAAAACCTCTTACTTTGGCTGCAGCTAAGTGCACCAAAACTGTGTATCTTTGGAAATCACGGGTGAAGATGTGAGGTGCTCAGATCTGCTAAGGCCAAATACTGCTAAGGTTGACTCAAGTCTTCTAAGATAATACATAACCCACCACAGCTGGCACAAATCTAAGAGCCAGCAGTGTCTGCCAGTCTGTCTTCATCTGAGATATGGACACTTTGAAGGACTCCGGATAAGGTCCAAAGATCTCTCAGATCTCTCTTTTCTTTTTCTAGAACACCATGGGAAATACTCCCTTAATCTTACAAGAATTTCTACCATTTGGCAACAATTTGACCTGAAATACAGCCTGGCCACCATGTAAATGAGACAAATAAGAGTGAGAGCCACTTAATCCAAGGCAGCCTTGATTATAATATAATTACAGTTACTCTGTGAGACTAGGCAAGTGGCTGGAGATGCCATATATACAGGCCTTTGTGGCCTCTACCAAGACTTCCCCATGTATAAAAGAGACAGAGAAGCCAAGAAGGAAGGGGACTTCAACCTTGACACTGACATTGTGAATGATCTACTCCTGAGAGGTACACAAGACTCTCAGGGAGAATTACAACCCCCTGCCCCCCACCTAATTCTTACTAACACAATTTTTTTGTTTGTTTTTCGAGGTAGGGTCTCACTCTAGCCCAGGCTGACCTGGAATTCACTATGTAGCCTCAGGGTGGCCTCAAACTCATGGTGATCCACCTACCTCTGCCTCCCAAGTACTGGAATTAAAGGTGTGTGTCACCATGCTTGGCTCCAACCCAAATTTAAGAATGTCATCAGATAGTACCTAAAGCCTATAAAAGAGATTTCTCGGCTTTGTTGTAATCTGTTTACCTGATGTTTCTACCAATGTAAAGTGCCTTGATTTATAATTTTATTTATTTTGTTCCCATAGAAAGGACTTCCTTCATAGAAAGGACTATTGACACATGATAACATGGAGTTTTAGGGTAACCTGACTTTGTATTCCTGGGCCATAGTTACTTTTATTGGACTGTAAAATAAACTCTCATTTTTCCTTTGAGGCAAGAGTTATTTTTGTTGTTGTTATTGTTGTTGTTTGTTTTTGGGTTGGTCTTTGAAGTAGGGTCTAGGAACTTGGGCTGACCTGGAATTCACTATATAGTCTTAGGCTGGCCTTGAATTCATAACAATTCTCTTACCTCTGCCTCCACACCCAGCCAGAGCTATGTTTTTTTTTTTTTTTTTTTTTTTGGTTTTTTTGAGGTAGGGTCTCACTCTGGTCCAGGCTAACCTGGAATTCACTATGTAGTCTCAGGGTGGCCTCGAACTCACGGCAATCCTCCTACCTCTGCCTCCCGAGTGCTGGGATTAAAGGCATGCATCACCATGCCCAGCTCAAAGCTATGTTTTTAAATATTTTATTTTTATTTATTTGACAGAGAAACAGGAAGAGAGAGAGAGAGAGAATGGGCACACCACGGCCTCCAGCCACTGCAAACTCCAGATGCATGCACCCCCTTGTGCATCTGGCCAACGTGGGTCCTGGGGAATTGAACCTGGGTCCTTTGGCTTTGCAAGCAACACCTTAATCGCTAAGCCATCCCTCCAGCCCCAGAGCTATGTTTTTAAATAGACAGTTTATATTGCCTAAAAATGGAACCTCACACACAATCCGCTTTTACCAGTGATCATTCACGTGGATGCTAAGTACGAGCGTGTCTCCTTGTGTCCAACCATGTGGCATGGCCTCCTCATGGAGATGTTGACAAGATCTTTCTAGGGCTGAGACCTACCCCCGCTAGGTAGATTGGTCTATTGGTTTGATTTGAGCTGGCTGGTAACATCTTAATTTTTTGGTCCTTTTTGGTTCTAGAGCATTCTGTTTTTGTTTTCAGAAATCTCTTTGGTATGTTAATTTTCTAGCATGTGGTAAGTTCATTTGCTAGTTTTTGGTTTTTCTCCCAGCCACTCCTCCAACATTTAGCTCAAGTGAATAAAGAAATATATGTAAAAACTGATTAGATACTCCAGTTGGTTTTATGTTTGTTGACTATGTTAATTCAACTTAAAGTTATTTTTAAAAAATTGGAAAATTCTCACAGGAGGTGAGGAAGGAGAGGCAAAGGGTGTTAACCATAACTAAAGTCATTATGAAAAAAATATATATATAAACTTACTTACTTGTTAGCTAATTAAAATGTTATTTAAAACCAGTTTGGAGTGGGCATGTAGCTGAATTGTTAGAGTGCTTGCCCAGCATGCACAGAGCCCTAG
The DNA here is from genome assembly GCA_036346955.1 of Dipus sagitta. Lineage (NCBI taxonomy): Eukaryota > Metazoa > Chordata > Mammalia > Rodentia > Dipodidae > Dipus > Dipus sagitta. The sequence goes on from CM070784.1 coordinate 41,677,568, forward strand.
ATTTCATCCCTGGCACCTCATAAACTGGGCACAGTGGCCCATGTGAGCCTGAGTTACAACCCATCTCAAACAAACAAGCAAACAAGAACATTGAAGTTGTAAAATAATGAGTTGTTAAGTAGCATGACTCTTACCGTTCAACTCTATGGGAGGGTATGGTAGCTTGAGTCAAATGTTCCCCACAAACTCATGTGTTTGGAATGCTTGGTTGCCAGCTAGTGGTAATTTGAGACGTGGAGCCTTGATGGGTGAGGTATGTTGCTCGGGGTGGCCTTGGGGTCATTATAACCAGCTCGCCCTTGCCAGAGCTAATCTCGCCCTCCTGCAGCTATTTTCCTACCGTGGCAAGGTTGTGATGTCCCGCCTCTGCTCTGCCGCCCTTTCCCTTACCATGATGGAGTTTCCCCTCAAGACCGTGAGCCAAAATAAACCCTTTCCACCCATCAGCTGCTATTGGTTGGCTGTTTTGTCCCAACAACACAAAGACAAATGTCACGGCTCTTGGTTGCCCACCAGAACCATTGCTAAATGCACCGCTTTGGTAGCAAGGCGCTGAGAACTCAAGCTGGAACTGTGCTCGATGGCGCCCCCTTGCCGACTAGCTGTGCTCGTATTGGAAAGTGCTGCGCAGGCTGCTGAGAGAGAAAAGTCATCAGTACTCCTCTGTGAGCTGCACAACCAACCAGTCAGGCAAGATGTGCCCTCTGTTATGATAGACGCATGTCTGCTCTGAGCGTGTGGTGGCTGGAGTGTGAAATATCACCCACAGCCTTATGTGACTGCGCTTAAAGCTCATACTTAGCCCCTAGCTGGTAGAGCCTTTGGAAGGTGGGTCTTCTCTGGAGCAGTGTGTTTCTGGGGCAGACCGCTGGCTGTTCTCGTCTCCCTCTACTTCCTCCTTGTTGGTGTGGAGGTATAATGTCCGGCCGTCTTCTCTTGTCATGGCTCCCCACTATGATGAAATTTTCTTTTAACAACTATAAGCCAGAAGTAAACCCTTTTCTTACATAATCTGCTTCTGGAAATGTGTTTTGTCTCAGCAATGAGAGTAATTGCTACAGGGAGTAACAAACGCTCTCTGATTGGATATGTTTCACTGTATGACATTCATGCCTGATATTGAAAAACTCGTCAGTAGCCTATAGCTGGGTATGTCACAGATCCTAGGAGGAAAATCACTACTGTTATTTGGCTAAATGGATACATTGTGCCCACCAAATTGCCCCCTTGATACTTATGTTTATGCCTATAAGTTAGTTCTACTCTCACTTTTGGTTAGACAAGCTTTGCTTTTCGTTGATGGTGATTACTGGGAGACATAAATTTGTCAGAGTGTTGAGAATAAGTGACGGAGCAGTGCTCAGTGCTGAAGCAATGAGGACTCTCTCTCTCTCTTTCTCTCTCTCTATCTCTCTCACACACATCTCCAGGTTTCAAGAAACATTGCAGATGAGCAGGCGGAAAGATGTGAGAGCTGGAGGAGGGAAAGGAGTGCTTTGAAATCTGTCTTTTGGACGTGAAGCAGCCATTGCATTTACGGCCTCATAGTATCTGTCATTATCTTCACCAGACCTGTGTCATATTGAGCCCATCAACATTTGATCATGGATGGTGGAGGAGGGGGCAAAAAAGGCATCAAAATAGAAGAGGAACTAGCTGGAAAGAGCCAGCAGTGAAGGGAGGATGAAGAAAGGAGGGCAAGAGAAGGCAAGAGGAAGGAGGGGCTTCATGATCAACATTCATTATGCACATGTACGGAAATTGTATTTTTTTAAGATTTATTTTATTTATTTATTTATTAGAGACAGAGAGAGAAAAGAGAGAGTGAGAGCGGATGCTCCAGGGCCTCTAGCCACCACAAACAAACTCCAGACGCATGCATCACCATGTGCATCTGGCTTACGTGGGACCTGGAGAATCGAACCTGGGTCCTCGGGCTTTGCAAGGCATGCACCTTAACTGCTAAGCTATCTCTCCAGCCCCAAATTGTACTTTCTTGTTTTTGTTTATTTTATTTATGTACTTGAGAGTGACAGAGAAAAAGAGAGAGAGAGAGAGAGAGAGAATGGGTGCACCAGGGCCTCCAGCCACTGCAAACGAACTCCAGATGCATGCACCCCCTTGTGCATCTAGCTTATGTGGGTCCTGGAGAATCGAGCCTTGAACTGGGGTCCTTAGGCTTCACTGGCAAGCGCTTAACTGCTAAGCCATCTCTCCAGTCTCCCAAATTATACTTTTTAAATTGTGACCAAAGAATGGGTGGAATTTGTGGTACCTAAATCTGTGTTCCTGGGCCATAATTACTCATATTTAGTTCCAGAGTAAATGATCTCATTCCCTTAGAGGTGAAAGTTGCATGTGTGTGTGTGTGTGTGTGTGTGTGTGTGTGTGTGTGTGTGTGTTTTCCATTGTGGATACAATCAGCAGAACTAACTGTTAAGCCTTTGGAACAATACATGGCATCTCATACTAGCCACTAAATCAGCAGTACAATCATGAGAATGAATGAATTATTTTCTTTATCTAAATCTAATGGCAGAGAAAAAAAGAGACAAAATCATACATGGGACTCTGGCGAAGGCAAATTCAGAAACCAAGCTTCTATGTGTCTTCCAGAAAAAGATCAAAATTAATCAGGTCTCTCAGAACAATGGGATTTCTTCCGGTTTCTAGGGTGAAGGGTCAGGTCTTCCTCCAGTGTGACATTTAAGTGTGACAACAGTGGACTCATTCCTCTTTCTCGTAAAAGCAAGTGCTAGGTTCATTTCACTGCATTAAGAGGGCTCTCTCGCTCTTCTCTCTTTCCTCTCCCACCCCTATGTTTATATCTATGCTTTCCTTGTTTACATCAATGTTAATACACACACATGAACACACACAGTGGGAGTTTTTTTCCTCTGTTCTCCTACATTCTTTGCTAGATATTGTCTCATTTATCAACTGCCCGGTAGAGAAAAATCTTTCAGAAAGCTCTATCTAGGAATACTACCTCTACCAACAGCAAACATCTAATCATCAGCCCACTCCAATCTGGTTTCTGGCACTAATACAAAAATGAATTTCTTATAATATGAATTCCATTTGCCACAGTTTGGGGTGATATATATTTTTTCCAGTGTATGTGGAGTGTGTGTGTGTGTGTTCATATGTGTGTGTGCATGTGAAAACCAGAGGTCAACACTAGGCTCTTCCTAGTCACTCTCCACCCTTGTTGTTGCGTGTGTAATGTGGTGTGTATGGGGTGTGTAGAATATACATGTTCATGTGCCATGTAGCATCACATACACTCACCTGCTGTGGCTGGAACAGATCGTCGAGTGCCCTACTCCATTGTTCTTCTGGTTCTTCTTTTATACAAACACTTTTTAATTGACAACTTCCATAAGTATAAACAACAAACCATGATAATTCCCTCTTCACCATTCCCATTTTCCCCTCCCAAATCCAGTTTCCCTTGAACCTTCTATCTTGATGTCATCATTTTTCCCCTCCTACTTTGAAGGTCTTCTGGAGTGTCAGCCATGGTGAGGCCATTTTGTGTCTGGAGGACAGCATTGTAAGCAGCCCTTCCCTTCCTTTGGCTCTTAACATTCTTTCCACCACCTCTTCCGCAATGGACCCTGAGCCTCGGAGGGTGTGATAGAGATGTCTTAGTGCCGAACATGCCACTGTCACTTCTTCTCAGCACTATGGTGACTTTTGAGTCACCCCAGTGGTCACCACCATCTGAAAAGGGAAGCTTCTCTAACTGAAAGTGAGAGTAGCATTAATATATGGGCATGAACATAAGTGCTTGGAGAACAGTTTTGCGGGCATTATATATCCATTTAGCCAGACAATGGTGGTCATTACTCCTCTAGGGCTTATGACCTCCCCAGCCATAGACTTTTGACTAGGTTTTCGTACCAGGCAAGTATTTCCTCCCTTGGAGTGGGTCTCCCCCACTAGTCTCCAGCGATTCTTGGGTCTCTGCTCTGCTACAGGACAGGGGTTACAGATGCCCAGCTATTTGTGTGGGTTCTGGGTCTCTCAGGCACTCCAGCCTGCACAGGAAATGCCCTAACCACTGAGTCATCTGTAGCTCCATCCAGTGTTTTGTCAGCCTCCTCTTCTGTTACTCTGCAGGAGCACCTGGAGGAGGGTCATCTCTCCCTGAAAAGCCCTCGTCTTTGAGTCTGTAGTACGCTGACGTCCTCCTCGATGTCTCCCTTTGCCAGGGGTCCATGCAGTTTCTTCCTCTCTCTTAAGCTCATGCCCTGGATAAACACAACCATTTCCATGGCTTTAAATACACTCCATGTGCTGTTCCAAACTCACTCACATATTTATTAGCCTCCTGCCATCCTGGGTTGGAAGTCCATCTGGAATTTGTTTCATGATGCCTGTCCCTATAAACCCAATGAGCAGAGACAGGAATTGAACCTTAAAACTGCACTTTAAGCTGGACATGGTGATGTACAACTTTAATCCCAGCACTCGAGAGGCATAGATAGGAGCATTGCTGTGACCTTGAGGCCAGCCTGGAACTACAGAGTGAGTTCCACATCAGCCTGGGCAAGACTGAGACCCCACCTTAGAAAAACCAAAAATAAATAAATAAATAAAAAATCCCTGCTCTTTAAAGGCTGGGTGTGCTGGCACATACCTTTAATCTTAGCGCTCGGAGGCTCCTCTTGAGATCCAGGTCAGCCTGGGCTAGAGTGAGACACCGCCAACAACAACACTGCACTTTGTGCAGACCGCACTGAGGAGACAGTGGAGTAATGCTCTAGAAGTCACAGATTATAGAGAGGGGAAACAAAGGCAGTCAGCCATTCCAGCTTTGTCTTGCCTCTGTGGTCAATGGTTGTCCTGTCTCTGATCATGGTGGTGTCGTTCTTCTTGTTTCCTCGTGTGTGTGTGGGGGGGGGTGGGTAGGTAGGGGTATTGCACACACCAAGGCTACAGACTCTTACATTTCTCCCAAGTCCTCAGATTAGACAGGTTAATTCAAAACAAACCTTAAGCAGTGTGTGCATGCAGATTCCTTTCTACATTAAAAAGTACAAATGTGCTCTTACATATAGAATATATGGGTGCCCTTATCTGTTCCTCTTATCCCCTACCACAAATACTTCAAATACGCCTTGTTGAAAATGTGAATCTGGAGCTGGAGAGGTTGCTGAATGGTTAAGGCACTTGCCTGTGAAGCCTAAAGGACCGGGGTTCCATTTCCCCAGCACCCATGTAAACCAGATGCACACGGTGGCACATGTGTCTAGAGTTCATTTGCAGTGGTTTGAGACCCTGGTGGGCCCATTTTCTCACTCTCTCCCTATCTACCTCTCAAATAAATAAATAAAATATTTTAAAAAAGAAAATGTGAATGGTCTTCTGCACCCCCGCCACAGGAGAACCTGCATTATTCTCACACAGGCTTCCCCGTCATGTCCCCTTTGTTGTTCAGGCTAGAAACCTGGGAACCACCCTGCTTTTGAGGCAGGAGCAGGATAGAAAGATAGGGACAATTAAGGACATGAAAGGAAGAAAGTCCCTCACCCTGGGATCTTGCTTGCTTTTCCTGTTGAGAGTCAAGAAACCTCAACACAACCAATTAAGCCAAATTTGCCTACAGACATGATGTGTTTTCTAAGGACATCTCACAAAAGGATATTAAAGACAGAGCATGAACTGTGTGTAGTTAGACCCAGAATGCTCATAACCTGGAGTTTCACTGCATTAGAATTCTTCTATCATGCCTAGAAAATGTAATTACATAAAATCGCCTTAGAATTTCATTTACAAAGGTGCTTTTTTTTTTTAAAGAAAAATAAACCAGCTCATATATTTTACTAAGTAATTTTTAAAGTGCCTTTAATTGCTGAACCATCTCCCCTAGCCTTATTTTTAAATTTTAAAGCACTTTTATTTTGGGAGGGGGGGTTTCGAGGTAGGGTCTCACTATGGCCAAGCCTGACCTGGAATTTACTCTGTATTCTCAGGGTGGCCTTGAACTCACGGCAATCCTCCTACCTCTGCCTCCCGAGTTCTGGGATTAAAAGCGTGCATCGCCATGCCCAGCTTAAAGTACATTCCTTAAACCTTGTAAATTGCATCCTTTGACTACTGTAACTTAGAAAGTCACAGAAATTATGTACACATACATATACATATTGACACCCAGGGCATCAGCTCCTCATGCTCAGCTCTAAAGCGTGTACTTCTCATCTTTGTAAACACCAAGATTGCTTTGGTCTGTCTCAAGCTGAAATTCTTTCCCGTGCCATGAACAAGGACCCTGCGTGTGAATGGCGGTCCCTAAGGGGAAAGAGAATTCCTTGCCGTGCGGTGGCAACGTTGGGCTCTCTCCCCACTGCCTCTCACACTTGCACCTTCATGCCTTTCTACTATCAAACCACCACCAAATCTAGCTGATCCTGCTTCTGAAACATTTCTCAGTTACCCTCAGCTCTTCCTGTATCCTTAACCACAGCATATTGGACTGGACCATAGTATCTTTGGCCTTGCTCACTGCCTGATCTGTATTCCGTCTTCCTATGTCTTTTTCTTTTCTTTTTTTTTTTCGCCTCACCCCATTGCATTTCGTTTAGCATCTCTCTCTATCTCTTCAAATTACATGTCACTTGGGAATCAGGAGATGACATAAAGTCAAAAGGAGTTACGTGAGACATGAGAAGGAAAAGGAGAAATCAAGAACGACTGGACTTTTGCTGAAGTGACTTGACTTTCATCAAAGGGAAAAAGTATTAGATTACAGTCTTGGCTGGCAAACGTAGGGGTGACCAGCAGCTCTCCTTTTACTGTGTCAACCCCAAAGTGTCAATGCGTTGGATGAGTAAGTGAGCCAAGCAAGCACCAGAAACATAAACGGAGGCAGAATGACGTGGAACAGTTTTTGAGGCTGTGATGCATCAGAGACTTAGGGGACTTTGTAATGGAAATCTTGCAGTGCTTGGGCACAAAAGAGTACCTGAGCAGTCTGTGGATCAGAAGGAAGATACACGAGATGGGAAGCAGAGGCATGAGAGCTGCCACTGAGAATTTAGTGTGGAAAAGACAGGATGGCATGGAGAGACTTTCAGAGATTTTTTTTTTTCCATATTATGTTCCAATTCCACTTAGATCTTTATTCAAAACAGAATTCGTTTGCTCGAGTCTGATAGGAGAAAATGTTGAGCATTACCTCAGTAATACCTGACCTCCCTAACAGTTTGACAAAATGTCTATAGATAGTGCCTGGTGTCACCTGGGAGCAGATAGGGAATTGTTCCTGGTTAGAAAAGTCTGTAAAATATTATTATTGTCATTATTATTATTATTATCTTTGGTTTTTCAACGTAGGATCTCACTCCAGCCCAGGCTGACCTGGAATGCACTATTGAGTCTCAGGGTGGTCTCGAACTCACAGCAATCCTCCTACCTCTGCCTCCCCAGTGCTGGGATTAAAGGCGTGCGCCACCACGCCCAGTTTGTAAATTATTTTTTTAAATCAGCATTTCTTTTTTTATGTCAAATGCTAATATTAGAGGATACTGGAGAAATGTATCGGTAGCATTCTGAGATTTAATGCAGAAAATGTTCGTAGGAAGGAGTTTACAATTAATCAGGCTGCATGTACTCAAGGGTACGGGGCAGAGAAAGAACGGAGCACAATGACGGGTGACAGTGTTTTCTGCAGCCAGTGCTCTTACTCAGCACCGTGGACAAGTTCTTTCCTTGCAGTCACCCCACCCCCTAGCCCCAGGGTATCTGGAAGAAGCGCAATGTTTCCGGCTAGACCCCAGGGCTGGCTGGTGCAGTTGGGAGGCCTGTCAGTGCCATTCACGTGCTGCCCCCTAGCGAGGATGCACGGTGGTGCTCGCCGGTGCTGAGGCTCCTCTGAGGGCCACACGGAAAGCAAGCGCCAGCCTGGGTTGCCTTTGACTACCGGAGGAAGAGGCTGGACCTCTCATTTTCCTCCCATCCTTGTTTCACACTGAATCCTTAGTGCTTCAAGCTGCTGTTCTGAGCAGGGAGACGGTGAACACACAGGTCAAGGGCAGAGCGTGAAGGGCCACCCTGAGAGAGCGGGCTGGGGCATCTCTGCACTGGGGCACGTCTTTCCATCTGCCTTAGACGTCACAGGACCAGACGCCCTTTGCCATGGAAACCGGTGAGGAGCAGCAGTTGGAAGACAGCACGAGGTCACAGAAGGACAGACAGACCTCAGCGTTAATCACGGACACACACCTTGGGATGCGGCTGCTCCTTGAGTTGCTGAGTGCAGAGCATCCATGTACTACTCAGAAAAGAAACAACTGCTAGTCCTACACAGCAGAGTTCTTTTTTAAAAAAAATCTTATTTATTTATTTGAGAGAGGGAGAGGCAGAGAGAAAGACAGAATGGGCATCCCACGGCTGCCAGCCACTGCAAACGAACTCCAGACACACGCACCACCTTGTGCAGCTGGCTTACGTGGGTCCTGGGGAATCGAACCGGGGTCCTTAGGCTTCACAGGCAAATGCCTTAACCGCTAAGCCATTTCCCCAGTCCCACAGTAGAGTTCTTTAGCACACATTCTTTTCCTGAGACATAACTGCGCATAGAATGGTGGGTGCAGATGGTGTAACGAGGAGAGGATAGACGACCAGTCAACCAGTGCTTAGAGGCTTCTGCTCTACTTCCTTAAAAGCATCTTTAATTTGCTACACAAACTATGAAAAGATAATTCAGATTTGTTTATATTTATTTGAGAGCGACAGAGAGAGAGAGAGACAGAGACAGAAACAGAGAGAGAGACAGGGAGGGAATGGGCGCGCCAGGGCCTCCAGCCACTGCAAACGAACTCCAGACGCGTGCGCCCCCTTGTGCATCTGGCTAACGTGGATCCTGGGGAATCGAGCCTCGAACCCGGGTCCTTAGGCTTCACAGGCAAGTGCTTAACCGCTAAGCTATCTCTCCAGCCTGATAATTCAGATTTTTAAAAGACCTATCACTTTTCTTAAAATTGGTTCAACTATAGCATACTTAAAATATTTTGGTTTATCAAGAATGAGAATATAAAAGACATACTTTTTGCATCAAGCAGAAGTCCTCAGTTATATATGTGGCATGTGCTTCACTGAAGATCCTGAATAAGGGTTTGAACAGCAGATGTCACCTCTTTTCTGACCTGAAAGCTTTGGGCTGTGATCCTGAGGCACCGGGATGCCTAGGCTGGGAAGGCTAACACAGGGCGACGAGTGAGGGGAAGGACGCACTTTAAGAGTCCAGGTAAGCTGATGGCTGCTCTGAGGGCAGTGCAGGCGGGGTTACGGGGAAACTCATCAGGTAGGTTTATTTTTAGGTGGACAGTCAGGAGAGGACTCAAAGCGGAACGGCGTCCTGCAGGCTTCAGCAGAAGCAGAGTCCAGCATCTGACGCAGCCTATGCAATCAGCACCGGCTCCTCAGGTGTGCTGGTCTCCTGCCACCAGCCTGGGCCCAGCCGGCTCTGGAACTCGCCTGAGCCTGAGGGTAGGGCCCACTAAGTAGCTGCTTACCAAATGGGTGGGCTTGTTTGGCTTTTCACCTCTCCTGAGCTTCCAGGTCTCTACTCTGGTAAGCCTGCCTCATCTTAACCTAGCTGAGCTAAGATGGGGGACCCTACTTCCCCATGGGCTTTCTACCCCTCCTGCCTTCCACATGGCGGGACCCCTCTGTACTTATCTTCTATTTTTTTTTTTAATTTTTCATATCTTACTTATTAGAGAGAGAGAGAATGGGTGTGCCAGGGCCTCCAGCCACTGCAAACAAACTCCAGACACATGCACCATCTTGTGCATCTGGCTTATGTGGGTCCTGGGGAATTGAATCTGGGTCCTTAGGCTTCACAGGCAAGTGCCTTAACCGCGAAGCCATCTCTCCAGCCTTTCTTCTCTTATTCCAATAAAGTCTTTTTAAGCCTTACCTTCTGGTGTATGGATTTTAATTCTTTAAATTCCTAAGACAAGAATCTAGGGTTCCCAAAATTTATTGGTGCATTGGTGTATTGGTATATTGGCAAGGAATCCCGTAATTCCCCTTACATGGTCAGATCCTAAGCATATTTTAGACGGAATTTGTGAATTTGCTTGAAGTGATGAAAGGGAAAGGTGGGATATGAGTCAAGGATGACTACTTCCAGAAGAGTTGAGTAAAACAGTCCACCACCTTGATGTGTACAGAGTGGGGACAAAGGAGAGCATTTCCAAAATTCAAGCATGAGTCAGTCAGTTCTATCAATGGTTTAATTCAAATTCATTGTGATGGCTAACACCGGCTGTTGACTGGATCAAGGATGCCGAGGAAATTGTTGAAGTGCACATCTAGGTGTGTGAAGGTTTTCCAAGGACTGACCTGTGAGTCACTAAACTAGACCTGCCCTGTATGTTTGTGGCACCATCCAATAGACCACGAGGCATACAAACAAACTCAAGGGAAGCTCACATCAGCGCATGCTCAGACTTTGAGTGCTGTGCTCTTTGCTATTACTATCTGTGGATATTAGACTTCAGATCCTTCAGATTCTGAATGTGGACTTGCAGCAACTTTGTCCCAAGGAGGCTTCCGTACCTTTAGCCTCAGACTAGGGGTACATAAACAGCCACTGCTGTTCTGAAGCTTCCAACTTGAGACTGAGCAGCTTCTGGTTTCCCCAGGTCTCCAGCCTACAGGCAGCTGTTAATTTGTCCTCTGACTGCTTTCAAGTAAATCTAGTAAGTCCCCTGATAATTACGTGTATTCTACTGTCTGTTCCTCTCAAGCTTGACTGTCACACTCGTGACACTTTTCTTTTTGTGAGTAAAAACTAGAGGAATAAGAAAATTGTAGCACTACAAAGACAGTTTGGGCAGTAGTCCTCCTTTATGACATACTGACGTTAACTGGGCATTGGTTTTTTTAAGAGCTGTCTGACTAGGGGAGGTATTTCATAACTGGTTCATTTGACCATGAGAAGGAAGCAGAGGGTGCTAACCTGGCCCACACACTCTCTGGGTGCACTTGCATGTAAAGCCTTGGCAGCTTAAACAGATTATGTCTTGAGTTCCAGAAGGTGAGAAGTCCAAGGTCAGTGTGCCTGGCAGACTTGGTTCTGATGAGCTGTGGCTGTCTGGCTTACAAAGTCCTCTTCTTAGAAGCTTACACTAGAGAACAGAGTGGGGACACTCGGGAGTCTCTTCTAGCCATTCTCACCATTTGTGAGGACCTCCCAAAGGTCCTACTCCTTAATGTCATGTTGACTGTTCAATGTGATATGAATTCAGGGGCAAAGCATTCCGTGCTTTTAGAACCAAAGAACGATGTATTACCTGGAGTGTACTCTGCAACCTGGCTCGTCTGCTGGCAACCCCTAGGGAGCAATGGAACACGTACCTAGTGGGCTTTAGTTTTCAGGGACCAGTGATTCTGTCTCAAGTGCATGACCTGAACTTTGACATGGGGCATCTTGACACTTAGGCCTGGTGAACACTTCTCCGAGGGATTATGTCTTACCTTATAGAATGATCTCTGTAGTGTTCTTTTTGAATGAAAGTTTAGGGTTGAACTTGCTGCCAAATTCTAGTAAGTATTCAAGTTATTGCAATCTATATTATTTAAAATATCTCCCTAGATTTTAATTACTCTTCCTATTTCCTATAATTTCCTTACTTCTTAGCACAATGTGCTTCAATGGGCTATATTAATTTTAATTTTTTTAAGGTTTTTACCTTTTTCCTTTTCTTTCTTTCTTTCTTTCTTTCTTTTTTTTTTTTTTTGTTTGTTTGTGTCTTTATTTCAAGGTAGGATCTTGCTCTCTAGCCCAGGCTGACCTGGAATTCACTATGTAATCTCAGGGTGGCCTTGAACTCAGCAACCACGTATTTGCAGAGTGCTGGCATTAAAGATGTGTGCCATTATGCCTGTTTTTTTTTTTTCCCCTGGTTTTGACATTTTGGTGATTTGATTCAGGTGTCCCCCATAAACTCAGGTGTTCTGAATGCTAGGTCCCCAGCTGATGGAGATTTGGGAATTAATGCCTCCAGGAAGCAGTGTATTGTTGGGGGTGGGCTTATGGGTGTTATAGCCACTTACCCCATGCCAGTGTTTGGCACACTCTCCTGTCCCTGTTGTCTACCATATGTTGGCCAGGAGGTGATGTCCACCCTCTGGTCATGCCATCGTTTTCCCTACCATCATGGAGCTTCCCCCTTGAGCCTGTAAGCCAAAATCAATCTCTTTTTCCCACAAGCTGCTCTTCATTGGGTGATTTCTACCAGCAATGCGAACCTGACTGCAACAGACATTAGGATGTTTTCACTGTAAACAATAATTCTTTTCTGTGAGAGTACTAGAAAATATCTGGGAAAGGAATAAGGCCACACTGAAAGTCATATATCTCAGGCATTAAGCATGGTCCACTGCTATTTTAATATTCTTGAAAATACCTCCCTATAAAGATGTTGTCCCTGTGCTGGCAGCCTCTACAGCAAATTGTGCTGGAATACTTGGGTCCTGGCTGGTAAAAAACCTGACTCCAGGGTGAGAGTATTTTTTCTTCCCATGCCCCTTTAAACTGTCTCTTCCTGTCCTGCCTCAGTTCTTGTGCACATGACACTTGGCACCGGCCACCCACGCTCACATAAGCCTAGCTCGCTTGGGTGCAGCCTCTCTCGGGAACTGGATAGTGAACTCAGCTTCCTCACCAGGTACCTGCTGCACCCCTCAGGGGACGGCTGTCACTGTCACCTCAGATCTAGAGAATACCCAGAATCTCCACCCGGCAACCCGAGTTCGTACCATGACCGTAAGATGCTGTGCAGGCAGTAATGAAATGGTCGCATGAACACCCTGCCAACCACACAGGGCCGTTTGTGACCCGACTGAGACAAACCGCACACTGCCCGTCTTCCCTCGTCCCCGAGCACCTCCGGAGGACTGGACTCAGCACTTGTCCCGCTCTCCCCTCAGCATTAGGCCTTCTTGGCATTCCTCCCTAGAAAGTCGTGAGCAGAGAGAGACTGCCTTGGGTTTTCGGATTGCTTCCTTTGCTTTTCTGGCCTTCAGAAATTCCCCTAGGAAGAAACGAGTGTTAATTTGAGAACCGAGCCCTTCAACTGTGTCCTTGGCTATACGTTAGTGAATGTCAAGTGGCTGGCTGGTCTGGAACTGATCTGAACAGTTGGTCCATTTTCCCGTTATTTGATTTGTTCTCCAGCATCTACCTCACAGGTTGGCTTGGGAAACTGTCACACTCATTGACAGTGCTCTTGTCCCAGGCACAGCAAGAAGCCAGGAGGCTCTCCCTGTAGGGAGCCAGGGATGCCTGCTGGGGATCTGTGGTGGTTTGACTCAGGTGTCCCCATAAACTTAGGTGTTCTGAATGCTAGGTTCCCAGCTGATGGAGATTTGGGAATTAATGCCTCCTGGAGGGAGTGTATTGTTGGGAACGGGCTTATGGGTGTTACAGCCAGTTTCCCCTTGCCAGTGTTTGGCACACTCTCCAGTTGCTATTGTCTATCTTTTGGCCAGGGGGTGATGTCCACCCTCTGCTCACGCCCTCATTTTACCCTGCCATCGTGGAGTTTCTCCTCGAGCCTGTAAGCCAAAATAACTGTTTTTCCCACAAGCTGCTTTTGGTTGGGTGATTTCTACCAGCAACGCGAACCGGACTGTAACAGGACCTGAGCGGTAAACCCTCGGGGGATGTGTTGACGTGGGGTACAAGTTGGCACGGTGCTTTGAAAGTGAACATTATGTCCCCCATAGCCTTGGGGATTTTTATTTCTGTTTTTTTGAGGTGGGGTCTCACTATAGCTCAGGCTGACCTGGAATTCACTATGTACTCTCCTATCTCTGCCTCCCCAGTGCTGAGACTAAAGGCATGTGCCACCAGGCCCAGCTAGCCACAGGGATTTTTGATTGAGATTGAATTTGCAACTTCAGTTTTCAGTGGGTGGAGCCCTGCAGGAGAGGAGGTGTCATTGCCGAGGATCTTTTTACCCAGCCCTGAGGTGTTCAGAACAGTTGGAGCTCTGGCTGTTCGAGTTTGGTGGTTTCTCTGTGATGATCCATGGAAGGGAGCCGGCTTCTTCCCCCACTGAGGGTGTTCCCCTGGACTCTGTATGCCTGAAAGAAACCCTTTCCACTCATAAGTTGCTTCTGGTCGGTCCAGTAATGAAAAAGTCCTGCATCAGGATGGGGAGCTAGAGGCACTGGGCAGACAGGCAAAGATCGGATCTCAGGGAATGCCCTCAGGGCAGGGGGCAGGAGGCTCCAGGTGGTCATTGGTCAGATTGGAGGACCTCAGGAAGTCTGAGCAGCCCAGGACAGGAAGTGCTACTCTGTGGACACGGGCCCAAGGATGAGGATTCTCAGTATCTTGGCTTCAACATTTGCTCGTAGTGATCACCTTTTGCTTCATGTTGACCCTACTGCGGGTGACCAGGTCCAGAGAGCCTATTGCTGTGGCCAGACCAACCTCCTTCAGCCAGCTGTATGCTCAACCTGGCTCCCTCATCTCAATTTTATTCTGAAGAAATCAGGAAACAAGAGAGTAAACCCTTGGGCTCAAGGTGGACACAGAAACAGAAGTGTGAGAACAAAAAATGAACTGGAGGACGTTAAAGAGGTGAACGCAATAAATTTTTAGAAAGCTAAAATGTGAAGAGACCTAAATGGATATACTAGAGAGAAAATGCAGTTTGCTTCCTTAGCAGTTTTTTTTTTTTTTTTTTTTTGCTTTTGTTTTTTTGGTTTTTCAAGGTAGGGTCTCACTCTAGCCCAAGCTGACCTGGAATTCACTATGTAGTCTCAGGCTGGCCTCGAACTCTTGGCGACCCACCTACCTCTCTGCCTCCTGAGTGCTGGGATTAAAGACGTGCGCCACCAAGCCCGGCCTTAGCAGTTTTGTACACAACACAATTTATTCATCTCTACTAAAAAGTCTGTCCAAGGGCTGGAATGATGGTTTAGCGATTAAGGTGCTTGCTTGCCTGCGAAGCCGAAGGACCCAGGTGCAATTCCCCAGTACCCATATAAGCCAGATGCATATGGTGGTGCATGCATCTCAAGTTCATCTGCAGTGGCTGGAGGTCCGGGGCCACCCATTCTGTCTCTCTAAAATAAATTTTAAAAATCTGTCCAAAACCAGAATACAAATTCCAGAAACATCTACACTTGCATATGATTTTGACTTAATGTAAAATGTAAGAACGATTTCTTTCTCTCATTTACGTAAACTAGCACAGTACATTTCATAATAAGTAAAAGCCTCCAAAGGTAATTTTAATTTGCTATACCAACCAACCAACCAAAAAAACACCCAACAAAACCTTTTCTTACTGACACAACAATCACCTTAAAAAAAAAAAAATCAAAACAAAGCCAGGCATGGTGGCACATGCCTTTAATCCCAGCACTCGGTAGGTAGAGGTAGGAGGATCGCTGTGAGTTCAAGACCACCCTGAGACTACATAGTGAATTCCAGGTCAGCCTGAGCTGGAGTGAGACCCTATCTTGAAAAACCAAAACATAAAATAAACTGAATATTGACTTCAGGACAGGAAGTGGCTGTCCCAGTCATGCCTCACAGTGGCTATTATGACTCTCACAATATTGGGCCCATCAGCATTCTATCATGGATGAAGGGGGGCAAAAAAGAAAAAAACAAAAACAAAAACCAGACATCACTGGAAAGAAGGGGTTCAGTGGAAGGGGAATGGGGGAGGGGAAACAGAAGACCGTAATGAGAAGAGGGGAAAACAGACAAAGCCAAGAAGAATTCAAACTATTTCCATGACGGAGTCCTATTAAAGTCTATTTCCATGAAGTAGTTACATTTTCTTGCCTTAAAAAAAAAATCAGCAAATGAAACCAAAGCCCAAACATTTAATTCTTGTTATGAACTTAAATTTTCATTTTCCAGTTTTGTTCTGGAAATTTTAGGTTTAATTCAAACCCAATAGTGTAATAGAAACAGACATATTAAGCCATAAAACATTTTGTTTATTCATGATACATTCTTCCAAGTACCTCAATTAAAACTACTTATAAAATATTTTTATATTTAAAACAGACACACCATATGACCACAAAGACTTCCGGTTCCAAGAGAGAGGTCTTGCTATGGAGTTATCCTTCCAACCTCTTTGGTGTCAATTCTGGGTGAACCAGGACGGCCTTTTCCTGTCTCGTTCAACAATCCTCTTGCCCTGATCTTGTTCAGAGGGCGTCTCTCCGGTATACAGCACCACAGTCTCTAAGGCAGGAGCCTTAAAAGGACCCCCCTCTTGCTTCCATATTTGTTTTCTGATTTCTTTGGTCTCCTTCTGCACTTTCTCATAGCAATAGCCACAAAGGACATGTTTCTGCTTCAGGTGACCACACTGGGGGCAAACGTCTATATTGTTCTTTAAAACAACAAACAAAAACACATTTTAGCCTTCTGAGAATGTGAACACTACATGGAGTCATATGCTTCATTTTAACAGAAAAACTGCAAAATAGTAACAGTGAGTTGGAATTACTAAGAAAACTAGGACTGGAACCCGGACTTAAACATTTTGCATCTAGTATATTTTTACTCCCCAAATTCCAAATCCTAAAAATAACTAGTAAGGAGGCCTCCAACAGCACAACAGTAACGCATTCCGACAGTGTCTTAAACCAAACGTCAGGAAAGTAAACGCTCCGTCTGTGTGGCGCAGACAAGGAAAGAACAGGCTGCTCTGCTTCCCTCGGCTTCACTGGACTGGAGCGACTTACACCCCTGGACAGAGTACAGACCTCACTGTGGCCCAATTTCCCCTTTCATGTGAGCACTGGTTATCTTTAATGTAATACTCTTCTTGTTCTGTTACAATTTGAGGGTATTTTGATGATTTTATACATGTGTTTCAACCTTAACTATAAAATAAGCAAACACGGGCTGGAGAGATGGCTTAGCGATTAAGCGCTTGCCTGTGAAGCCTAAGGACTCCGGTTCGAGGCTCAATTCCCCAGGACCCACGTTATCCAGATGCACAAGGGGGCGCTCACATCTGGAGTTCGTTTACAGAGGCTGGAAGCTCTGGCGCGCCCATTCTCTCTCTCTCTTCCTCTCTCTCTCTCTCTCTCTCTGCCTCCTTCTCTCTGTCGCTGTCAAATAAATAAATAAGCAAAAAAAAAAAAAAGCAAACCCTCTTATAATCTTTCAACATACTCCGAAGGCGGAGCTGAAAGGAAACGTAAAGAATAAAAACAGAAGCACCAAAGCTTCAGGTACTTGAAGAGTGGTCTGTGAAGGAGAGGTCAAAAGAATTTGTTTTCTGAAAAGAATAAACTCTTGTCAGCCACTAGCTTCACTATATTCCCTACCCAGCAGTAATACTCACTATTAATAGGGAACAAGTCACAAAAGAAATGACCAGAGAAGTATGCAATGAATTGGTCTAATTCCTCAACACTAAATGTTAAGGTTTTTGTTGTTGTTGTTGTTGTTTGTTTTGGTTTTGGTTTTTTGAGGTAGGGTCTCACTCTAGTCCAGGCTGACTTGTAATTCACTGTGTATTCTCAGGGTGGCCCTGAACTCACAGCGATCCTCCTACCTCTGCCTCCCAAGTGCAGGGATTAAAGGTGTGCACCACCATGCCTGGCCCTTTTTTTTTTTTGGTTTTTCGAGGTAGGGTCTCACTCTAGTTCAGGCTGACCTGGAATTCACTATATAGTCTCAGGGTGGCCTCGAACTCATGGCAATCCTACCTCTGCCTCCTGAATGCTGGGACTAAAGGTGTGCGCCATCACACCCGGCTTTTTTTTTTTTTTAATGTACTTTTAAATTTATCTGGTGAGAGAGAAAGAGAGAGAGAGAGAGAGAGAGAGACAGACAGACAGAGGGCACATCAGGGCTTTTTGCCTCTGCAAATAAATTCCAGACTCCAGATACATGCACCACTTCACACATGTGGCTTTATGTGAGTACTGAGGAACCAAACACAAGCCAGCAGGCTTTGCAAGCAAGTGCTTTTAAGTGCTGAGCCATCTCCTAGACCATAAATTTTATGAAGTTGTAACACTTACGAGTTCCAGATTTAAGTTTAGCACCAACCATGACTCAGGATTAATTTGTCACTTAACCTCAAAAGGTTTAATGGTGAACACAGAAAATCTGCTGAGTTTCCTCTATACAGTGCTGCTGCAACATGCTACCAAGTAAGCAGTGGTGCAAATTCTAAAGCGCATGCAACACACACACACACGCACACGAGAGGTGAATGAGGAGTTCATCCACACTGCAGGGGACAGCAATCTGGAATCATCTGGGCACAGAACACACACACACACACACACACACACACACACACACGAGAGGTGAATGAGGAGTTCATCCACACTGCAGGGGAGAGCAATCTGGAATCATCTGGGCACAGAACACACACACACACACACACACACACACACACACGAGAGGTGAATGAGGAGTTCATCCACACTGCAGGGGAGAGCAATCTGGAATCATCTGAGCACAGAAAACACACACACACACACACACACACACACACACACACACACACACACAGAGTTCCAAGGGAAGAACGCTGATTCAAAAGTCAGATTGGGAGCTAGAGAGATGGCTTAGCAGTGAAGGTGCTTGCCTGCTAAGCCAAAGGACCCAGGTTCAATTCCCCAGGAACCATAATAAGCCAGATGCACAAGGTGGTGCATGTGCCTGGAGTTTGTTTGCAGTTGCTGGAGGCCTTGGTAAACCCATTCTCTCTATATATATCTGTTTTTTCTCTCTCCTAAATTTTTAAAAAGTCAGATTGGGAGCAGTAAAACTCTGGCTCTACCATTTAACAGATATGCAACCACTGGCAAATTCCTTTTGCCTTAGTTTCTTCTTCAGGACCAAAGACCTACTGCCTCTGTCTGAACATAGAGCCCAGCATGCCTATGGCCTGTGCCTGAACACAGGGCCCAGCACCTACAGCCTCTGACTTAACCCAGGACTCAGCACCTACAGCCTCTGACTTAACTCAGGACTCAGCACCTACTGCCTCTGACTTAAATTCCTGGTGCTACTATGATAATTTGTTTACTTATTTGTAATTCAATTCACCATTCAAAAGTTGTGTAGGATCCTCACAACCAAGTCTTTTCCAAAATCTTCAAAGTTCTTCCTTGACTGTGTTCTTAGTATATAAGCTACAGATCAGTAAATTTGCATAGTAAAAATATCTACATATATATTTTACTTAGACCAAAGGGGACTGAGAATATCTGTAAGCTGTATGAATATACCACAAGGCTATTCAATAGCAGAAATGAGAAAAAGTATACCCACATAAACCATGACATTACCTTAACTTTAACAAGCTTCTGAGAGTTTCTTCTCCGACACCGGTTGACTTCAATGCTGCGTCTGTTTTTGGGCGCTGCCATCCACAAGACATTATCCAAAAGGCTGGAACTGTCATCTCCAGTGGTGTCATTTGCTAGCTCTGTGAATATGGGTGTGCCCTGGATTGCTAAAGCTGGTCCTATAAAATACAGATATACAGAATCAATTTGTGAGCTGGGGAGATGGCTCAGCAGTTAAAGACACTTTGTTGCAAAGCTTGACAGCCAGGTTTGATTTCCCAATACCCACATAAGGTCTGATGCACAGTAGAGCATGTGTCTGGAGTTCATTTGCAGGAGCAAGAGGTCCTGGGGCACCCATACTCTCACAAATAAGTAAATAAAATAAAAGATAAAGAAATCAATTTTAGTCCTAGGAACTCTTGTTCACTGTTGGTGGGAGTATAAACTGGTATAGCCACTATGGAAAGCAGTGTGGAGGTTCCACAAAAGCTAAAAACAGAACTACCACATGACCCAGGTATACAGGTCCTGGGCATATTCCCAAATGCTCTATATGCACCAGTATTTATTGCTGTGCTTTCACAATAGCGCAGAAATGAAATCGGACTAAGTTGTCCATTAATCGAGGAATGGATAGTAAAAATATGGTATGTGGATAAAATGGAATTTTATTCAGCCATAAAGAATAATGAAATTTGATGGAAAAGAAACGGCACAGTGTTGTATTGGGGTTGGAGAGATGGCTTGGCAGTTAAGACACTTGCCAGCAAAGCCTAACTATGCCAAGTTCAAGTCCCCACTGTCTACTTAAAGCCAGATGTACAAAGCAGCGCATGCATCTGGAGTTCATTTACAGTGTTTACAGGCCCTGGTGGGCCTCTCTCTCTCTCTCTGCTTGCAAATAAATATATTTTAAAAAGTATTGTGTTAAGTGAGGTAACTCAGATGCAGAAAGACAAACACCACATGTTTTCTCTGGTATGTGGATCCTAGTTTAGAATCTTTATATATGTGTGGGAGAGAAGGTATAGTTGCTAGGGAACTAGGAGCCATAGGAGGGGGAAAAAAAAAAAAACCGCGGCTTCAAGAACAGGGCAGAGAAGGCAGCAGATTGTAAATGATACAGAAGTTAAAGGGGGAATGCCAGGCATGGGAGATGAAGCAGGGTAGAGGAATAGGGAGATGGGGAAGGAGTTATCCAAAATGTGTGTGCATTAATAAAGAATAAAAAAATTGCAGTGAGTTCTAGGTCAGCCTAGGCTAGAGTGAGGCCCTGCTTCTAAAAACCAAAAACCAAACCAAAAACAGTCAATAGGTAAGAAAAGTATCCACTCGCCGATGCAACAACAAAACATTTCTAGTTCCCAAATTACTATTTCCAGACATCACTGTCCTTAACAATCAACTGTGATGCCAACAGATACGCAGGCGCAGACAAGTGAAAAGTACACAGAACTACAGCCTTGCTGGTCAACACGACGGGCTCTGGAACGTGCGCCCGTCTTAGTCTACTTCTTCAGAAGACTGGTGGAGAAAGCTAATGGACTGTTTTGCAAATCACCTCAAGAAGCACAAGAGAAAAAAATCATGTAGCTGTTTGGGATATACTGGTACATACATTTTCTTGGTGAATCTGTCTGTTCAGAATGCCTGAGTATTATCACCCCGGTGACAAGTTGTAAATGTCAAAAGTACTTAAAACTTTAACATCCAAGCTACTTCTAGCTAACGTGATAACGTAACCTAACGGAAATACAAGTTCAGAATTATCTCCCGGAAAGGTAGCTCACGCTGGTTATGTTAGTACTCGGCAGGCTGAAGCTGGAGGACGACCGAGGGTTCGAGTCTAGCCTGAGTTACCTGGCGGGTTCGGCCCCGGCCCGGGAGACTAACTGGGACCTCATCTCCAAAAAAACAAACAAACCCGCAAAGCATGCGCTGTTTCCCCCGTCCGGCCCGGGGACGCCCTCATCAAGCCCTGTCCCCACGAAACCTTTCCCCCCGTACCGCATGGAGGACTGGAGAAGCCTGCCCAGCTCTGCTGCAGTTTGCGCCGCAGCAGCTCCCAACAGCCCCGGAGCAGACCCGGGCTCGCAGGCCGCCGCGGCGCCGCCTGCAGCAGCAGCAGCAGAAGCCGCGGCGCCGGAGCCATCTTCCTCGCAAAGGCTTCTGGGTCCCGCCCCTGCAGCCGTAGGAGCATGCGCACAGACTGAATCGGGCAAATCCCGACGCGGAAACTACAACTCCCATCATGTCTCGGGAGCGGCTCGGACCGTGGTGCGCATGTGCGTGGCTACGAGTCTGCTCTCCAAGGGAAGATGGCGGAACGCGGCTATAGCTTTTCGCTGACTACCTTCAGGTACGGAAGGGGGCCGCGGCCTCGGCGTAGCCCGCCCTACGGTCATCTCCTTGGGCCTGCTGCGTTTGCTCTGGGTCTGCGCTGGGACTTCCGGAGGACCCTGGAGGGAATGGGGTTGTAAATGTGGCTTTGCAAAGTCACGTCCGGGCGGAAGGCCGGGGCCCGGGGCGGGTGAGGCATGGCGGGCATAGATCTAGGGGGGTCTCACCGTGGTGCACCCTGCGGACCCTGGCCGTCTCACCCGCGGTGCACCCCGGGGACCCTGGCCGTCTCACTTGGGATGCACCGGGGACCCTGGCCGTCTCACCCGCGGTACACCGGGGACCCTGGCCGTCTCACTTGGGATGCACCGGGGATCTTGGCCGTCTCACTTGGGATGCACCGGGGATCTTGGCCGTCTCACTTGGGATGCACCGGGGACCCTGGCCGTCTCACTTGGGATGCACCGGGGACCCTGGCCGTCTCACCCGCGGTACATCCCGGGGACCCTGGCCGTCTCACTTGGGGTGCACTGGGGACCCTGGCTGTCTCACCCGCGGTGCACCGGGGACCCTGTCCAGGCACTCACTGCGCAGACGAAGACGGAAGACCGTCTGGGTGACCTGTCTGTCTGCGATGATCCGCTCAGCGCTTGCTGAAGCTGGAGCTTCTGCAACTTTGTGGGGCGCGTGAGACGCTGCTTCACCGTTAGGTCTGAATCTTAGATGCCCCGTGTCTTCTGGAAGGCAGCCATGCTAACCATTAGCCTCTGTCCTGTCTTCTCAAACCTATGCTATTTTCGGTTTCTTCCTTAACGCTATTAGAAGCATCGAGACTACACAGTGAAAGAGCTAGTTTTCTATCAGATCTGCGAGGCACCCAAACTACTAAACTAAAACACGTGTTTAATTATTAGATTACATTGTATTTGGGTGGATGTGTGCTTTAAGATTTTAGGCTTTTGTGTTATGGAACAGACAGTTAAATTCAACTCAGATTCCAAACTCACGTGAAATGCTACTATTTGATATTACTCATTGTTTGCTTATTGCTAGTTTTGTACCAGAAACTTTTGTAGGCACCATTTATCAATCTCAACAATCTTTGAAACTGCAGTATGTCACATTCATTTTACAGATGCGAAAACAGTGGTTTGACTTGTCTAAAGTCACCAAGTTTGTAAGTGGTTAAAGAGGCTGTAGTAAAACTGTTTCTCTGAGTGGCAGACACAAGCAGCAAGAACCTAAAAGGAGCCAGATAGATGGCTGAGTGGGTAAAGTTGTTTGCTGTAGCACGAGGAGCTGAGTTTGGATTCCTAGCTGGGTGTGATGGTGTGTGCCAGTAATCCCAGCCCAGGGGCGTGGAGACAGGAGGAGCCACAGGGCTCGCTTTAGGGCTTGTCCAGCTGAATCCTGTGCGGGTGTGCTGTGGCGGGAGAGGCCCTGTCTCAAAGAAATAAAGTGCAAGGCAGTAGGACGAAGCTGTCTTCATTGACCTCTGGTCTCCAGTGTGTTTAGCACCCCTGCACACAAACGTGAACACACACACACACACACACACACACACACACACACGAGACAGAGAGTACCTTACTATGCTTGTTTTCAAATCTCTTTGTAAACTTAGTTTCTGAACAACGTCATGATAAATTCCAAAGGCCAGCAGTTCCTTGGCCTTTGATTAATGACATTTGACCTATACATGTGCTCTCTCAGAAGTAGTCTTATAGTGCATATCTGAAAATACGTGAACCGGTCAATACTTTTGTTTCCTTTTAAGCCCATCTGGTAAACTTGTCCAGATCGAATATGCTTTGGCTGCTGTGGCTGGAGGGGCCCCTTCTGTGGGAATTAAAGGTAATTAAATGCTTCAATCACTTCAAATACTTGTTAACAGTTTTTATGAGGGGGAGGGGTTAGGAATTCATTCATAAGTTAATTAATGTAAAAAATTCTTAAGTCTTTTTGTTAAGAGATTTTGACATTTAAAGAAAATAGCATTCAGGACAGTGAACTAATTTAAAATTCAGAGGAAATGTAGTACCTTAGTCTGTTGTGATGACTCCTAAGTACCCTTTGCTATGTAGAAATCTAGTATTTTGTTTTTTTGCTGATTCTTCCTCTTTTGTCTGGCAATTTATCCTTGCTGTGAGTTAGAAAAGTTTAATTATAAAATAGAGAGGAAGCTGCTTCATGTTACATGATTTATATTATCAGAAGAAATAGTTAAATTGTTAGAAATCCACTATTTTAAAACCTGTAAACGCTCAGGAATCCTAGAACAGGATTAGAAGAGGTTGTGTATTACTTTTCGTGTGGGGTTGTATGTGTGTGGTGTGCATGTATGTGTGTGTGTACTTGTGTGTGTGGAGGGAAGATGTAGAGTTTTGGTGTCTTTAGGATCTCTGAACCTAGAACGCATCAATTCAACTGCACTAGCCAGCAAGCCCCTAGAGAACCCTGCTTCCACATCCCCACTGCCGGATTGCGGGTTCCAACCACCGTAGCTGGCACTTATGTGGGTGCTGTAGATCTGAACTCATTTGCTTACATGGCAAGCACTTTACCCACTGAACCGTCTCCCAGCCCCAGCTATGGGGATTGTCTTGGTTCAGAGAAAAATCGACTTAGTTTTCCCTGGATTATTTTGATAGAAAAATGTAGAAGGAATGTTTTTTAAATTGTAGACAGTAACAAAGAAATTTGGGTTTAATGCATCCATAATTAGAAAGCTAACGAAAAACTGTCTTTAATTTATTAAACATTTAGGTCTTTTTGTTTTTAAGCTGCAAATGGTGTGGTATTAGCAACTGAGAAGAAACAGAAATCCATTCTGTATGATGAGCGAAGTGTACACAAAGTGGAACCAATTACCAAGCACATAGGCTTGGTGTATAGCGGCATGGGCCCAGATTACAGGTACTGTGTCATTTGTACTTGTCCTCACTGCCTCGCGGGTGACCACAGTCATTCTCCTCTTTGCTCAGCTTCGTGTCACAGCTTCATGTACAGCTACGTTTAGTTTGCCTGTAGGGACTACTGTAAGGAGGTTAATCTTGTGTTTCTCAGTTGCTTGTGTTGAATACTTTTTCTTCTGATCACCATCTGCTTTCTGCTATCCAGGAACTTGGCACAGAAAGGGCTTTGGTGGTCCCTGATGTGCTTTGGAAATGATTAAAGACATCCACGTTAGAATGAAGACATGTTAGAATAAACTGATGTTAAGATGGTTTAGGAAGCAAAAGAAGGCAGGAATCATATAGAGCTAACCTCTGCCTCCCAAGCTCTAGGATTAAAGGCATGTGCCATTGCGCCCAGCTTACCTGATAATCTTTATTTCTGTTTTTGTCCGAGGAACAAAGTTTTCAAAGGCCACTGAAAGTTGCTGAGTATAGGGCCAGCCAGGCCTCATAGGCTGTAAGAGTTGCTATCTATGTATTTCACAGGAAAAAAGTGAGAATTCCTGTTATGTCTGGGTCTCAGGAAGTTGAAAGAGATTGACAGCCGTCTGCCATTTACAAATAAAAAAGAATATTGCCTTATTACTCATGATTTTATGAAACAAGGTAGAAGCAAGAGTTTCACTTAAATGAATCAAAGGCCAGCAAGGTCACTGGAATGTGCACAGCCCACAGCACGGGGGATCCTGTCCCTACTGTAGAGAAGGGCACCGCAGAGGGCTGCTTCTGACAGAGCGAACTTGGAGAAGGACATGAGTGGTAGAGAGGGGTAACATGCCTCTGCCTAGTTCACATCAGTAGTGCTTAACTGGTAAACATCAATATTTGTCTTGTTTATATATTTGATTACTATGTAGTTATTCCTGTCATAACAACTTCAGTAAAGTAAAACGGCCACGAAGGGAGTTATAGCTCTCATTTGTATGTTGAAGGTATTACTTTTAAGCTGACCACACCCTGGGCCCCACTTTTCTTCCTTTTGCTGTTTGTCTCATGCTGTTCCTTCCTCGACTTTCCTTTCAGTCACTGCAGGCAGGTATCAGAGCCAGACCGCTGCAAGCTGATGGCTGTTAATGGAGATGTGCATGTTAAGCCTGTGCTGAGAATGTGCCTTTGGGAGAAGGTTTTCCGTAGTAGAATGCCTCAACTTAGATATTTTTTCTTATTTCTTAGGGTGCTTGTGCACAGAGCCCGAAAACTTGCTCAGCAGTACTATCTTGTGTACCAGGAGCCCATTCCCACAGCTCAGCTGGTTCAGAGGGTTGCTTCTGTGATGCAGGAATACACCCAGTCAGGGTAAGCTGCACTTGGCACTTGATGTGTCAATAATTCAGAGTTAGAAGAAGGAGGAACGTTGTAAAAGGAGACTTACTCTTGATACGTTTTCTTAAGAAGTGGAGAAAATCACTGTGATGATTAATATTTCTGATTTTGACTTACAGTGTTTTCTTAAGGAAAAAAAAAAAAGTGTGACTGGTGCTGATGCACACTTTTAAACCCACCACTTGGGAGCCTGAGGGAGGGAGGTCATGAGTTCAAGGCCAGCTTGGATTACACAAAAACACTTAATCCAAAACAAATCAAAAAGCTGAAATAAAAGTGCATATTTTCCTATTCATCTAGAACACTGCTTCTAGATTTTAAAAGTGTCCCTGATTCTTTCCAGGCAGGCAGTCAGCACTGTCTCTTCACTTAGCTTTTCAGCCAAAGTGACGTGAGCACATGAGGGAAGCAGGAGCATTTCAATTCCAGTGTTCCCACATTCAGTACGTGAAGCTTGCCGTTGACAAATAAGCCTCCCAGGAAGAGGCGTTCACTGGAAATCTGTCCCGACACTTAGTGTTGCCCTACGCTGTGGGTAGTGGTTCTGCTGCTTTTAGGTTTGTGCCAGTCCATTTTGTGTTGCTGTAACAAAGTGTGTGAGACTGAGTGCTTCACACACCCACAAACAAAGGGCATCCTTACTTCGCAGTTCTGTAGTCAGAGTATGGTGCTGGATAAGTGCTGGTCAGTCTCTTCTGGCAGGTAACATCGCATGGCCAGAGGTTGTACAGAAAGAGAAAGCGAGAGTGGAGAAAGAGGCGAAGCTTGCTCCGTTCTTTAGAACACCCCATTCTTGTGGGAACTAGTCCACTCTTCAAGACCTAACCCACTGTAGGAGACCAGCATAAATCCTTTCCCAGGAGGGCTCCCACTACTTAATGCCTTCCACTGTGACCTGCAAACTCACCATCTTGCCAGTTCTCCTGTGTTAACTTTCCATATATGAACTTTTGGGGTGTCACTTCATGTACTCTAGAATTATTTGCTACTATTCCTCACTGCCATACAAAGAATTCATGTTAAATTGACTCCTTTAGAAACTAAAGTTAATAAGTGTAATTCAGTTAACTTAATAATTTGTTTACTTGATAATTTGCTTTATCCAAGACTAAATTCTAAAATTGAAACCAAGTAATTTTTAATTTTCTATCTACAGTGGTGTTCGTCCATTTGGAGTTTCTTTACTTATTTGTGGATGGAATGAGGGACGGCCATATTTATTTCAGTCGGATCCATCTGTAAGCATAATTAACTCTATTTGAATTTTGTTAAAATTACTTTTTACCTATGTAGTACAAGTAGAAACCATGAAAACCTTAAGATCTCGTGGCATTGTTTCTTTCTCGCTTGGGTTTTAAGAGGCACTGAGTAACTCAGCATTCATTTGTTTTTACATTCAAAATTTCTGTAATTCAATCTTTTGTTGTTTTTGTTCATTTTTATTTATTTATTTGAGAGTGACAGAGACCGAAAGAGGCAGATAGAGAGAGAGAGAGAGAGAGAGAGAGAGAGAATGGGCGCGCCAGGGCTTCCAGCCACTGCAAACGAACTCCAGACGCGTGTGCCCCCTTGTGCATCTGGCTAACGTGGTTCCTAGAGAATCCAGCCTTGAACCAGGGTCCTTAGGCTTCACAGGCAAGCACTTAAATGCTAAACCATCTCTCCAGCCCTGTAATTCAATCTTACAAGGAAGCTATAAGTTATGTTAATCTTGCCCTTTGTTTTTCATGCTCATTAATGTCACACACTTGAATGACTTGTACCTGTCATTGGATGTCATTGCTCAATGAAGTACTCAGAGGTGTAGCTCCTCTGTGTCCTCTGTGCTGTCACCTTAATCTTGGGGCTGGTTTGAGTGTGACTCTCCCTCCAAAGCACTAATCAACTATCTTGAGTTCAGTGCCTTACAAATTGAGTGGGAAACCTATACCTTTTCTGAAAAAGAAAGTTGCCATCTGAGTTAGGTGTTTCTACAGAGAATACTACTCCATGTTGTCCTAGTGAGGAGAACCTGAAGAAAAAATTCAAGGTTAGGAACTGAACATTGTCTATATATAATTAGACAATTTCAGGTTCTCTCAATTCACGTCTTATGATCTAACCCTATAAACTTAAAAGCCAACATAAAAATACTTTGGTTTTTAACCCATCTGTGAGCTTCTTAATTTTCCAATATGTGGCAGAGACCTCAACTCTGCAGTTATGTCCATCTTTTGCTCTTCTTCTCTTTGTTTAATGTACACTTAATACATTTGATATGCTTTCCTCTATGTATTTATGTCTTGAGCAGACAAGGCTCTGTTATAGATCAGAGTTCTTTTTTCTTTTTTTTTTTTTGGTTTTTCTAGGTAGGGTTTTACTGTAGTCTAGGCTGACCTGGAATTTACTGTGTGTTCTCAGGGTGGCCTCGAACTCACGGCGATCCTCCTCCCTCTTTTTCGAGGTAGCTTTTTACTGTAGTCTAGGCTGACCTGGAATTCACTCTGTATTCTCAGGGTGTCGTCGAACTCATGGCGATCCTCCTCCCTCTGCCTCCCGAGTGCTGGGATTAAAGGTGTGCACCACCATGCCTGGCCATATATCAGAACTCTTAAGTGTTCCACTCTCCACTTTTCACCTGAGAAAGTCTTATGCTACTCAGGTATATCGGTATATAAAATATAGTGTTACAAACTGTCTTTACTGATGAGTCATAGAGGAATTTATTTTAAAACAATTCTATGGTGTACAGATGTTTTAAGCAAGCACCTTTAACTGCTGAACCCTATACATATATTTTTACCATTTATTAAAGACAAAAGCAAGTCTGGTACTGAGATAAACTGGATAGGATTGTTTAATTATTTATGTGTTTATTTATTTACTTGAGTGTGTGAACTTGCACCAGGGTGTCTCTACTTTTTGTTGCTGTAATTATTTTGTGTGTGTGTTTGGATATGTCAGGACCTCTTGCCACTGCAGATGAACACCAGACACTTGTGCCTTTTTAAATGTCCAGCTTACATGGATGGCTTGGGAATTGAACCCAGGCCTGCAGGTTTAGCATGCAAGATCCTTTAGCAGCTGAGCCATTGTTGCGCCCTCACGAGTGTTTTACAAGTACGCTATTTCTGTTTCTGATTAGGGAGCCTACTTTGCCTGGAAGGCCACAGCAATGGGGAAGAACTATGTAAATGGGAAGACTTTCCTTGAGAAAAGGCAAGTTCATTGTCACTTGATTCCTGCACAAACTGAACTTACGATGTCCTGTACAAATTATTAATGTCATGAATCTGAGCAGCTTTTTGGTGTTCCTCTGTGCTTGAGTCTACTTATAGATAAAACTCTAACATCCTGGTTTCCTAGTCCTCAGTTGATTAAATGGTAGTATTCCTTTCTGAAGGACATTTTTCACATTCTTTGGTTGTTAAATGCTCATTTGTATTTTTTTAAACACTCACCAGTTCAAAAATAAAATATTCTATTTAGTGTAGAAAAATATGCAGTGACTATATTATAAAATAAAAACTTAACAGCCACGCATAGTGGCTCTTGCATGCAACACGGCATGTGTGGGAGGGGCTGAGGCAAGTGGATTTCTGCAAGTTTGAGGCTCATCTGGTCTATGAAGAGAGAACCTGTCTCAGAAAGACAAAACAAAAAGCAGAAACCTTATAAATGGTTGATACTGAGCAGATTCCTTGTGTGTGCACTGTGTAAACTTGCTGGCTGTAGAGCACAGCCCACTGCCTTCATTTCTTCCCAGCTGTGTCCCATGCTCAGTGTCATGGGAGGACCCTCCTAGTACATTTTCCTCGTAATATCAATATCAAGATTATTAAAGATCTTAGACTTTCAAGTAAACTGAATGCTGGACTTATAAAACACTTTCCCGTAACTCTTCCTTGTTAATGGATCTTAAAACACGCTGTCACATAAGAACAAACTGTTTTGACAGTGGTCTGAATTTTACTTTGTTACTATTACATCACAAATTTATTTTTATACTGACATTTCTCATTGCCGGGAATTGAGCACTAAGTAATTGGCAATTCTTATTTGAGGATATCTGTCTCAATGAGATGCCTACGGAATGACTGTAGTTTGATATGCTTAAGTGTTAGATTAAGAGATTTTATGCTTTTACTATCATAGTATTTAAAATAGGCATAAAAATGTAAACAGTGCCATAACATCTTATGTTTACTAAATATTTCTTTAGATATAATGAAGATTTGGAGCTAGAAGATGCCATCCATACAGCCATCTTAACCCTGAAGGTTAGTGTAATATCTACCAACTTGATGAAAAATATTTTATAATGAACTGCTTGAACAACTGACCATTTTCCCTCCTTCCTCAATAGGAAAGCTTTGAAGGGCAAATGACAGAAGATAACATAGAAGTCGGGATCTGCAATGAAGCTGGCTTTAGGAGGCTTACTCCAACTGAAGTTAAGGATTACTTGGCAGCCATAGCGTAATAAGGAAGTGACTAGATACTCCAAATTTCAGATCATCTATCTACTTACACATGCTTAAATTATGTTTTGTTTTTGCAAACTTTTTGCATACTTATTTCTACATGGTTTAAGGGACTGATGTTTTTAAAAATGACACAAATCTTAATAAACTGTTAAATCTAACTTTAGATCTTACTGTTTAATATCGTTATTTCTTGCTTTTTATCACAGTGGATTTCCGGAAACAACATTGTAAAGTAGAATGGTAAAGTTATACATTTCAGATGTCAGATCTTGCTGTCTCTCTTCCTACCAGATTTTGTTATCTCCATATAATAACAATGCTGATTTTGATCAATATCACCGTTCTTTGAGCTGGGAGAATCTGCAGATATGCATGGATTCATGAGGCAAGCTAAGAGTCAGGGAGTAAACCTGTTAAGAGTGGGTTGGTGAGATCCTAGAGGTTCTGTGTCATTGTACTACAGCTATGAAATTTGAAGCCAAGTGGACTCCTCCGGGAAATGCTCTGTGTAAGTATATAAACCCTGGCTTGCTGATTGCTGTTTATTTCTCCATCACAGATAGGTTAGCATGTTTAAAAGGACTCTCTAGTTCATATGAGAAGTGTTAAAACTCCAGAACAAGTGTAAGCACTGTAAATCAAGTCTATGTGTCAGCGTGTAATAGAAGGCCCTCCCTTCATGTAATTTACCTATCCTGGAAGTGAAGTCCCGAGAAGCAGGAAATAGTGGGGCATTGGAACTCACTTCCTATGTGAAGCATCTTAGAAACAATGTCATTATCTCTTTCTTAGAGCACAGCATTTGACATACTTTCTTAGAGTGTAATATTTGAGCATTATTGTCACCAACATGAAGAGGTAGTAGACAGTAACATGATTTGGATATAGTTTAAAAGATCTGACCAAGATTTAGCTGAGGAGTTTAGGGAGAGTCTTAGCTTGGAGTGTTTTGACAGAACTTGCAGTTCTGCTATCATTGTCATTGTCTTAGAATACGAGGCAGAGCAGGCAGGAGAGGGAGATGGCGCCCTGGCCTTCTATCTCAGGGCATGTCTTGAGGGCCTCATCTGATAACTCTCCCTATTGGCTATTAATGTATTATGTGCCCAGCACACTAGAAAGTAAACAGTACTAAAAAGGAATGGTCTTGCCAGGCGTGGTGGTGCATGCCTTTAATCCCAGCACTCAGGAGGCAGAGGTAGGAGGATCGCTGCGAGTTCAAGGCCACCCTGAGACTACATAGTGAATTCCAGGTCAGCCTGGGCTAGAATGAGACCCTACCTCAAAAAACAAAACAAAACATAAAAGGAATGGTCTTGCAGTCAGATTGGCAGTCTCCACTAGCTGACTGAATGACTGCAGGGTGATGACGTCAGTGGTAGTTTTTTTTTTTTTTTCCTCGAGGTAAGGTCTCACTCTGGTCCAGGCTGACCTGGAATTAAATTAACTCTGTACTCTCAGAGTGGCCTCAAACTCTCAGCAATCCTCCTACCTCTGCTTCCTGAGTGTTGGGATTACAGGTGTGTGCCACCATGCCCAGCTGACGTCAGTGGTTTTTAAGGACTAAATTTGATACTGCAGGTAAAAAGCCCAATACAGTTAAATTCTCTTGTTAACTACTATGGAGTGTGCATAGGCCCTCTCTAAAGTTCAGTATTAAAACAAAAGAATGCAAAAAAAATTATTACCATTTTTTAAAATATTTTATTTATTTGAGAGAGAGAATGGGCACACCAGGGCCTCCAGCCCCTGTAAACGAACTCCAGATGTATGTACTGCTTTGTGCATCTGTCTTAATTGGGTCCTGGAGAGTCAGACCTTTGGATTTGCAGGCAAATGCCTTAACCACTAAGCCATCTCTCTAGCCCCCCCCCCCAAGTTATTTTTAATCTTCAGATCTTTATTTAATTTATTTGCAAGCAGAGATAGAAGAGAGACAGTATGGGTATGCCAGGGCCTCTAGCCACTGCAAAATAATTCCAGAAGCATACATTGCTTTGTACATGTGGCTTACGTGGGACTGGGGAGTCAAACCTGGGTCCTTAAGCTTTGCAGGCAAGCTCCTTAACTGCTAAGCCATCCTTCTAGACCTAAAACATTTTCTCAAGGCAGGGTCTCTAGCCCAGGCTTACCTTGAACTCACAGAGATCTTACCACAGCCTCCTACCTGAGTGATGAAATCATAGGCATGAGCCACATGCCCGGCTTGGAATACAAAGTACAGATACATACATTGACAACAGGAGAGTAGGTGTCAGTTCCTCCTGAGTACTGGCAGGTCACCCTTTGGTGCAGAGAGATTCCAAGTGGGTGGGATCCAGGTCGTTTTCTTCCTAATTGTCTTAAGTGCAAAGCCACTGACATCTCCAGTCCCTTTGTTCACAAAACTTAGCAAAGTAATTTCTTCCCATTGGTATTAAAGCTCAGCTTTGTTTCTGTCCCAGTTCTTGAGGAAACTCAATATTTTGACGTAGTGACTTACTGTATCCTTAAATATTCCCAAAACTTATATCATTTCAAGTTTGTGTATTTTAACATTTAATCTTGTTCCTAATGTTCATATCCTCTCCCTACTTTTGTTTCAATTTGTGTCATAAAATTTTTATCATTACTTTGTTCTGTTGTGTCTCCAAATTCCTTATTTAATCATGAATTTTATTTTCCATATCAATATTATCAGAGAAACATGGACCTGATTAAAATTTACATAGGCAACCTGGAAAGGAAAATGAAAAGTCTTAACTGTGCTTTATGGTAAAATGCTGATATATTGAGCCTCAAGTAGGTCATAAGGGAATGTCAAAGGGACCTTCATTCACTCAGTTATTTCAAGGAAAACACTGGCTTTTAGTACTTAACCTCACCCTCCTCTTTTTTTTTTTTTTTTTTTTTCTGCTAGTGTTTGCAAACCTTCCGGCACTGCTTGTAAAGAAGCAAACTCGGGTGAGGGAGTTGCCCAAGGACATGGAGGGGTGCTAGCCTCGCCCTTGCATTAGAATTCTATTTCCCTAACAACTAGTCTAACTGCCCATGCATTAGTTACTCTGCCCACTGTTGTGACGAAATACTGACAAGGGCAACTAGGAGGAGGAAACGTGTATCTTGGCTCATAGTGCCGGGCACAATCCATCAGGGCAGGCGGGGTGACACCAAGGTCACCTGTGCTGTGGAGGCAGGAGCGTGAGTTCCTGGTTACCATCTCTGCAGATCGCCCATCAGGCTTTTCTGCCCCTTTTTCTTCTTACCCAACCCACCTTCAGAGTGGGGGTTCCCTCAGTCAAACATCTGTGGAAATGCACTTGCAGACCTGACCAGAGGTGTGTTTCCCAGGTGCTTCTAAAGTCCAGTCAAGTTGAATACTGGATACAATTGAACACTGAACCTTTTGGTTTTGCTTTGTTTTTCACAACTTTAGTTTAATATATATATATATATATATATATATATATATATATATATTTTTTTTTTTTTTTTTTTTTTTCCTGAGGTAGGGTCTCACTCTGGCCCAGGCTGACCTGGAATACACTATGTAGTCTCAGGGTGGCCTTGAACTCATGGTGATCCTCCTACCTCTGCCTTCCGAGTGCTGGGATTGAAGGTGTGTGCCACCACACCTGGCTAAGTATTTTTATTTTATTTATTTGACAGAGAGAGAAAGAGGCAAATAGAGGGTGGGCACACCAGGGCCTCCAGCTGCTGCAAACGAGCTCCAGACACATGTGCCACCTTCTGCATCTGACTATGTGGGTCCTGGAGAATATATCCTGGGCCCTTGGGCTTTGCAGGCAAGCACCTTAACCTCTAAGCCATCTCTCCAGCCCAATTTTTGAAACCATTATCCTGCTTTCTAATGGACTTTCCAATTCATGCACTGATGTTTTAAAAGTTTGGGTTACTTTTCTGTGTTCTGCCATCTCCCCTTAAGCCATCCCCAGAAGTCAGGTTGTTAGAGGAAAATCCCAATGCCAGAGTTGAGAAACCTCTAATTTATTGGTCAGGGAGGCTCCTAACCAACTTCCACCGACCTCTCCAAAGTATGTGTGTGTGTTATTGCCAAGCCTCTTGGTTACCCACTAGAACTAGATAGTACAACTCTATTTCTGAAGATACCAATGTGGTTACAGGACACAGAAAACAAGCTGGAATTCAGTTGCAAGCCTCGCAGGGTAGCTGTCACAGTGCTAGAAAGTGCCATATGCAGGCTGCTGGGGGAGAACAGTCAACAGTCCTTCCCAGCTGTGGGCCCCACGTGCTGCACAGCCTGATCAGCTAGTCAGGATGTGCCCACCGGTGCAGGAGTGGCATGATTGTTACAAGGTATCCAACTGCTCTCCTTAGATTTGAGGCCTGCTTTATGGAGGGGAGAATTCATGCCTGATACTGAAAACTTATTCAATAGCCTATGGCTGGGAAAGTCACAGGCCCTAGGAGGGAAACTACTACTGTTTGGCAAAATGTATGTTGTGCCCTATAAATATTTATGCCTATAGATTAGTGCTGCTTTCGCCTTTGGTCAAAGAAACTTATTTTTGTTATTGGTGGTTTTACTCTGAAGAGAATCAAAATACATCAAAATGCACAAGGTGGCACACTGTGTGTGGATTTTGTTTGCAGTGGCTGAAGGCTCTGGCATACCCATTTCTCTCCTTTTTTTTTCTTTTTGGTTTTTCAAGACAGGGTCTCACATGTAGTCTCAGAGTGGCCTCAACCTCACAGCAGTCCTCCTACCTCTGCCTCGCTAGTGCTGGGATTAAAGGTGTGCACCACCACACCTGGCTTTCTCCCTCCCTCTTTTTCTCTCTCTCAAGTAAGTAAAAATTTAAAAAACACATCAAAGTGGTGGGAGTAAGAGACTGTACAGGTGTTCACTGTTAAATGAAACATCTCTACCATACCCTCCAAGGCTCAGGAAACCCTGCGGACAAGAAGGTAAGAGTCTAAAGATGAGGAGAAGTGCTTTGAAAAGCCATTTTCTGGATTCTGGACCTGAAGTGGAAGCTGCCTTCATCATCGCACAGCGACTGTTGTTACCTGCACGCTATTTAGTTTGTTAACACTCCATCATAGATGGAAGAGGAGGCCCAACACACACACACACA
Organism: Dipus sagitta; assembly: GCA_036346955.1. Lineage (NCBI taxonomy): Eukaryota > Metazoa > Chordata > Mammalia > Rodentia > Dipodidae > Dipus > Dipus sagitta. Next base: position 41,713,073 of record CM070784.1, read on the forward strand.
CACACACACACACACACACACGTCTTTGAGGAGGAGAACCACTATCACTGGAAGGGCAGAGAAGGAAAATTTCACTTCATAATGGCACCTCTTCCCATCTTTTGTTGGGCCATTAAGTCTTGAATCCCTAGGCCCATCATCAAGTCGCTGCTTTGGGAAGGATGAGGGATGGCCCAGCTGCACTGGATGGAAGAGGGGACTTGGGAGTGTTCCTTAAGCAATCTGCTTTCAGTCCTGTCTTTTTCCGTCTGTATTCCCAGGATCTGAATTTCAAGTTCCAGGAATTTGGGCTTGATAACTCCTACGGACAGTCTGTAGACTTTGCTGACTTTATCTGCAAGGCGGCCTGGTTTTAAATAACTTCTTCTGTAGCATATATATATATATATATATATATATATATATATTTTTTTTTTTTTTTTTTTTTCTGGTAAAGAGGACACAGTAAGTTACAATCTAAAGCAGTCCAAAGAGTGTTAGCCACACAGTAAGCACCCTGTCCTGTTAAAAAATGTCTGGATAGTCAGTCAGGCATGACAACATGCCATTAATCCCAGCACTTGGAAGAGTGAGTTAGGAGGATCAACTGAGTTCAGTGCCAGCCTGGGTTACAGAGTGAGTTCCAGGTCAGCTTGTCTCAAAACAAAAGAATGTTTTGGTAGAATATCTTGTCTTCAATCACCTCCAGTTCTTTTTGTTATCTTGGGTTATCCGGTTTCTTTTTTTAACAGTCCTTTACGTCCTTCAAGTAGGATTTGGAAAGGGAGCAGGATCCATGAGACATTTTAATTGGGAAGCTGCTGTATTTAAATTTAGCTTTGCTTTTTCAAACCTAATCTTTCTGGGTAACTTTGGATTTGGCTAAATAGCCCAGTGTCTCAGAATCCCTTCTGTAAAGCTTAGGCGAGAGAAACTGAAAATGCCTGAGGCGGAAGTCTGTGACCTGTGTCGTCTCTGGTTTTGTTACAATGCCGTCCCCACGCCCCACCTCCACGGAGGAAAGAAAACCACCTGGGACCCAGCTGCGTGGCAGCGCCAGGCCCCACGGCTGCGGGGACTCTGCCTCGGCCCCTTTCAGGGTGCCAGGTTCTGCGAATCCCTTGCGGGCTCACCATGGTCAGCGTCCGCACCTGGCACTAGCCCCGTGCCCTCAACAAACATGGCCGCCGCCTTGGCGTCAGCCCGCCTCTGGCGTTCGCGCAGCCGCCTGGGAAGCTCGCGCGCCGCGTCTCCCGGCCCGGAACCACCTGACCCGGGAGGGCGGCGCCCCGGGGCTGCGGGAATCGGGCCGCGCGCGTGCGCGGAGCGGGAGGTGCGCGCCCCGGCGCTGAGGTTGCGGCGGCTGGGCGTCGGGCTTGCGGCCCTGCGCGCTGCAGGTGAGGCTCCCCGGCAGCGGGCGGACGGACGGCCTGCGGAGGCCCGAGCGACGGCCTGGCGGCCCGGCCTCTGCCCGCGGTCCGGGCTGGGCGGGAGCGGGAAGCCGACGGGAGGTCGCCGGCGTCATTGCCGGCCGCATCGCGTGCGGCACCGAGGAGAAGGTGAGAGTCAGCGCGGCCGGTGCCCAGGAAGCGCTTGCTGTGGACGGGTTCTAACCAGCCGGCCTGCCTGCGTGCCTGCTTTTTCATTTCTTATGTTCAGCATTGTATGTTGGTGCTCAAAAACTTTTTACTGAAATGACCCCACGTTCATGAAGGGTTCTCTCTGTGTGTGTGTAATTGATATATATGTATGTATGTATGTATATATATATATATATATATGTGTGTGTGTGTGTGTGTGTGTGTATGTATGTATATATAATACCTCACTGTTCAGCTGCAAAGAAATTCCCCCCCAAATTATATATATATAACTTTTTTAAGCGAATTTCTTCTAAAAAATTATATATATATATATATATATATATATATACATACATACATATATATATGTATATATATATAATTTTTTTTTTTTAGAGAATTTCTTTGCAGCTGATCAGTGATGTAAGACCCGTGATAGAAGTCAGGGAATGCCCTATGTGGCAGAAGCCCCGACTCCTGCTTTCTGCCTTCACAGGATGTGCCCTGCAGCCCACCGTCTAAAGAAATGAAGCTGTGATACGGCCCAGCAGACTTCCCGTAGAGCTCAAAAGGACAGCTTCCCTTACTGCCCAAGGAAGGGGTCTTTCCGAAGCCCAGGTGGATAGTCCCTGCTTCTAGCTAGATGGGCATTCTCAACCCTCATACCTTTGGAAGTGTGTTCAACCTTGCCTGTCTGTCTCCTTTTCCCAGGGAAGGAATAATGCTGTCAGCATGTCCGCACACTCCATGCTCTGCGAGCGAATCGCCATAGCCAAGGAACTGATCACGAGAGCCGAGTTGCTGTCTAGATCAAGGAAAGGTGGCATAGAAGGTGGTGCGAAGCTCTGCAGCAAGCTGAAGGCGGAATTAAAGTTCTTGCAGAAGGTAGAAGCCGGGAAGGTAGCCATCAAAGAATCCCACTTACAGAGCACGAATCTGACACACTTGAGAGCCATTGTGGAGTCAGCGGAAAACCTGGAGGAAGTCGTCAGTGTTCTCCACGTTTTCGGTTACACAGACTCTGTGGGAGAAAAGCAGACCCTGGTGGTGGATGTTGTGGCAAATGGAGGCCATACGTGGGTGAAAGCCATTGGCCGGAAGGCCGAAGCGCTGCATAACATCTGGCTGGGCAGGGGCCAGTATGGTGACAAGAGCGTCATCGAGCAGGCTGAAGACTTCCTGCAGGCCAGTCGCCAGCAGCCAGTGCAGTACAGCAGCCCTCACATCATCTTTGCGTTTTACAACAGTGTCTCCAGCCCCATGGCCGACAAGCTGACAGAAATGGGCATATCTGTGAGAGGAGACATAGTAGCCGTCAACTCCCTGCCTAGAGCACCCGGAAGAGCTCCAGCTGAGTGAGAGCGAGTCAGATGACGAGGGCCCCGAACTTCTGCAGGTGACGAGAGTGGACCGAGAAAATATCCTAGCGAGTGTTGCGTTTCCCACAGAGATTAAGGTGGATGTGTGTCGAAGAGTCAATCTGGACATCACGACTTTGATCACCTATGTGTCTGCTCTCAGCTACGGAGGCTGCCGCTTTATCTTTAAGGAAAAGGTGCTCACAGAACAAGCAGAGCAAGAGAGGAGGGAGCAGGTCCTGCCCCAGCTGGAGGCGTTTATGAAGGACAAGGAGTTGTTTGCTTGCGAATCTGCGGTCAAGGATTTTCAGTCGATTCTCGATACTTTAGGGGGACCTGGGGAGAGGGAGAGGGCCACTATGCTAATTAAGCGAATCAATGTGGTACCAGACCAGCCTTCTGAACGTGCCTTGAGACTAGTGGCCAGTTCAAAAATTAACAGTCGTTCCTTAACAATTTTTGGGACAGGAGACACCTTGAAGGCCATCACAATGACTGCCAATAGTGGTTTTGTCAGAGCTGCAAACAACCAGGGTGTTAAATTTAGTGTGTTTATCCATCAGCCCAGAGCACTTACTGAGAGTAAAGAGGCTTTAGCCATGCCCTTACCAAAAGACTTAAATGACAGTGGACGCTAATGGCATTCTGTGCCTGTTGTCGTGGAAATAAGTTATTTATACCAAAGGCTGGTCTTCCCATCTAAATTTGGGAGAAAAAAATGTTTATAGTAAAAATAATGCTTAGAACTCCTGAAGTAGAAATTTTGTGTGTTTCAACTATATTTGAAGTTGTAATAATTGAGAAGCACAAGAGAAATTTGTCAAACCACAGCAATTAAGAATAGAACATCTGTGTGAGGCCTCTAGTTGTCTTGTAATACCTTTGTTTGGTTCAGTGGGGCTTCCACCCCACCCCCACCCCCACCCAGGTAATCACATTTCATGAAATACGGCTTCGTGCTGCTTGCATCCACTAAATCCCTGGAAAAAAGTTCACAATCTGGATTTTCATTGTATTGGGTTATCAGTTAGTGTGGGCTGAAAGTGGAAGATAACAGTCCAGTTCATTATTGATTTTAGATCCTAAAGTTACTGTCTATTAAAGAAAAACTTTCACACAGTCAGTGCTGCCTGTCTCTCGATATGCTTTGTAACAGAGCCAGCAGTCTCACCTAGAACACTGAAGGTACAGAGTTACTTTGAGATTTTTTTTTTAGAATAAGGTTTTAAGTCCAGACAGCCCCAAATTGCAGGTGTTTGAATGATGACTACTACCTTTCTTGTGCCATCTGCATATGGCAAGCAGCGCTTGCATTATCTCACTTTATGAAATGATAGGGGAGAATACATGCCAGTTGCATGGTATAGTTTGTATGACTATATTGTACTCTGTGCTTTATCATTTCACAATAAAAACAAATAAAGTCAATATGTGTTGTTTTAAAAAACGAGAATTTGAGATGTAGAAATTGCTACTCATTTTAAACTAGGAAGTAGCACTGGAAGTTGATTTTTGTGTAGTGACAGCCTGGCGTCTGTACTGGTGCCAACTCCGCTGTTTCGTGAGACGAGAAACTCAATTTCAGGTAAGAGTCTTGAGATACAATTTGGTTATTAGGAGTCTGAGATGGCTTAGTGGCTTAAAGTGGTTTCCTGGGAGCACCTGATAGTCTGGCTTCAACCTGAGTTAAGATCCCCACTACTCATGTAGAGCCAGACACACAGAGTGGCACGTGCATTTGGAGTGCGTTTGCGGTGGCAGGAGGTACTGGTATGCCCATTTGCTCTCCTTGCAAATAAAATAGTTTTTAAAACTTGGATGTTGGGTTCTGGGAATGCTCAGGTGAACACAAGGTGTTTGAGGCGGGTCTCTGGGGAGAGGTGTTGCTGAGAGCTTAGTGCTCACAGGAAGGAAGGAAGGAAGGGCTGGGAGGCTCCCAGGGTACTGTGCAGTGTCTGCATTTCAAAATCCTATGTATGCTTTCAGGAAGCTGTTTTAAGGTTCTAAAATCCTTGGCACTAATAAGTACTGAGCATTATTGTTTTTTTTTAAAGATTTTATTTTCATTTTTATTATTAGAGAGTGAAAATGGGCATGCCAGGGCTCTAGACACTGCAGATGAACTCCAGACACATGCGCCACCATGTGTATCTGCCTTTCGTGGGACCTGGAGAGTCAAACCTGGGTCCTTAGGCTTCACAGTCATGTGCCTTAACTGCTAAGCCCTCTCTCCAGCCCCTTTTTTTGTTGTGTTTTTTAAGATTTTATTTAGTACTGAGCGTTATTGTAATAGTTTAGTATGAGAAGGCTAGTAATTGCTCTGTGAGGGATTCTTAGTTTGGAAGTAGAAACCAAGGAAGTAATGTAGCAAATTAGGTTTAAGATAGTATACATACAGAGTAAGGGAGTAATTCTTGATCGGAGGTCAGAAGAGAAATTTAAAAATATATATGTATATATATTTTATTTATTTATTGGGGAGAGGCAGAGAGAGTAGGAGGCAGGTAGAATGGGCATGACAGGCCCTCCAGCCACTATAAATGAACTCCTTGTGTTTAAATGTGCCACCTTGCGCATCTGGCTTACGTGGGACCTGGAGAATCAAATTTGGGTCCTTTGGCTCTGCAGGCAAGCACCTTAACCACTTAGCCATCTCTCCAGCCCATGGAAATTTTTAACAAACTATGGGAGGAATAAGATCAAAATGCATTATACACATGTATAAAAATGTCAGCATGAAAAAAAAAAAAAGCCATGAGGACAGTAAGAGAGTACTTCTTGATGTGGGATTAGAGGGGAAATGATGCTCGATGACTCCAAGGCTGAGACGTGAGCAAGTATGCAGAAAACAACAGGAGTGGCCACTGCTGGAGAAAGTACCGAAGTGTGAACTCAGTGATGAGCGGCCAGGCTGCAGATGGACAGTCTACAAAGCAGCAGCTGAAAGGGCATGGTCTGTGGAGAGGAGAGCCTCCGAGAGCCGCCGTGGACGTCGTGGCAGTTTACTGTGTACGTATGGAGAGCGCACGTGTCACTGCACACGTGGAGGTCGGAGGCCACTTCAGGGTGTCTGTGTTGTGCTTTGGGACGGATCTCTGCCACTGCAAACAAACTGCCAGACGAGCTGGCCTGTGAGCCCGAGAGTCTCCCTTCTCTGCCTCGTCATGGGTGCATTGGGGTCACAGATGCGTGAATAAGTATGTGGTTGTTAGGAAGTTGAACATGGATGAGCAGATTGCCAAGCACCTTTAACCACTGAGCCATTTCTCCAGCCCCCATTGATGATCTTTAAGAAAGTGATGACTCGTGGTCAGATCAGATCTCATGAGAAGAAAACAGAAAAACCTGTTGTGTGAAGAAAGAATTTAAGGAAGGATAGATGAGACTATCCCTGGCCAGAGTGAGAATGATAGAATGTAGCATGGATACAGACTGGATTAGAAGCAGCATTGACATTAGTGTCATATAGTATTTATGGAATGTCTTCCAGGTACCAGAGGAAGGGCTAGGCATGCAAAAGGCTTGTTTTCAAGTTTCAATTGCTCTTCTGTTCACTAGGAAATAATTCCTAACAACTTGGGATCTTAGCCAGCTACAAAGTGGGTGGCCACAGCATTCAAAGGAAACTGCTTTCTGAAGTGGTCACAGCTGTTTCCCTGCCAAACGTCGTTTCCCCCCCAGCCATCAGTGATCGCAGTTTCTCACAATGTAATAATACATTAATGACAGTGGTCAGTAAGTAGTGAGGCACTGGGTCCTGGAGGGTAAGAAAGTACTTTGTCTAGAACTCCCTTCTTGCACCCCACTCCAGCTGACCAAAGAGACCAGTTCACAGTTGAACTCATGAGGAATATCCCCTCCGAAATGTGCAGCTAAATGCAAACTAAAAAGTGTCAAAGGATCATGGTAGAATGCAAATGACCAAAACATTGTGGAGAGTGAAGACAGGAAAAAAAATTAATTTCAAAATTATTTGATAACTGTGTCTACCAGTGAGCACAATATGCTTATGACATGGGCAACTCTACCTACAAATAGTAATTTCCCATGAGTAGAAATAAAATACAAACTTTCTTCTAAAATATCTCCATGAATGAAAGTAATTGTGACTTAAGAACTAAGGGTGGAGAAGCCACATGTTGTTAATCATGAATTCCTGTGCCAGGGATGAGACATTTTGCCACGAGCTGTCTGTCAGGGAGGCTACGAAGGCCCGTAAAACAATACGGCTTTTGCCAACCTTCTCAGCTGCCCACCGAAACTAGATGGTAAGCCCCTGTTGCTGAAGACACATGTTTTGGTTGCAAGACAAAGAGCAACGAGGCTGAAGTCGAGGCGTTTCCTTCCTGCTGACCAGTTTTCTTCACAGCAGAAAGTGCTATGCAAGTTACAGGGCAGAAAAGCCAGCAATAGTTCTGCTCAGCTGGAGACCCTCTGCTTTTCACAACTCACTTGCCAAGCAAGATATGCCCATTGGTGCAACAGTGGTGTGAGTGTCAGGGGAGTAACCAACTGCCTTCTCATTGGATTTGAGGTCCGCTGCACAGGAGGGAGTTCATGCTTGGTATCGTAAATGTGGCCAAAAGCCTATGGCTAGGGACATGGGCCCAAGAGGGGAACCTACTGGTGGGTTTATACTACATGGACAGCATTCAAATTTTCTTCTCATCATTTATGTTTGTTTCCACAAATTAGTCCTGCTTGAAGCCTCAATGACAGAAGTTTCTTACTATAATGGTTACAAGTTAATGCAGAGGTGCATAGCTGGCAAAATTGCTGAGAAGAAGTAATAACTATGTGCTCAGCTGCAAACAGAACGTCTAAACGACCTTCTCCAAGGCTCAGGAAACCTTTAACATGAAGGGGCCAGAAAGAAGGTTACTGCTGGAGAATGGGGAGGAGGCCTGTGAAACACTCGTCTGGCTGCTACACGGCCATTACACTCGTGAACTCACAGCAGCTGTAATCTCACCACAATATCGGCATGTCAATAATTCTCCGTTGATGAGGGACGGATACACGAGACCCTAGGCCTCCTAGGTTACCTAATGTCAACTAATGGTTGCTGGGAGATGGGAAGCCGCATTCATTAGTGGTGTAGCTACTGGTAAGGGCCCATTCCACAGTAAATAACCTTCCACTTATGAGCATGCAAGCAACCCTACTTAAACTCAGTAGGTTTTAAAAGGCACTCAAATAAGGTGGGGATTGTTGCAGTCTGGTTCACATTGCTGGTAGAAATCACCCAACCAAGAGCAGCTTCTGGGAAAAAAAAAGATTTATTTTGATGCTTACAGGCTCGAGGGGAAGCTCCACGATGGCAGGGTAAAGCGATGGCATGAGCAGAGGGTGGACATCACCCACTGGCCAACATAAGGTGGACAATAGCAACAGGAGAGTGTGCCAAACACTGGCATGGGGAAACTGGTTTTAACACCCATAAGCCCGCCCCCAACAATATAGTGCCTCCAGGAGGCATTAATTCCCAAATCTCCATCAGCTGGGAACCTAGCATTCAGAACACCTAAGTTTATGGGGGACACCTGAATCAAACCACCACATTCCGCCCCTGGCCCCCATAAACTGATATCCATACATGATGTAAAATACAATGCACTCATCAAACTTCAAAAGTCCTCATAGCTTTTATCAATTCCAATGGTGTTCATACATCCCCATAGTCCAAGATCCTTTAACTGAGTCATAATACCAAAAAATAGCCTCAAAAAACCCAGAATGGCACAGAATAAATATTCACACTGCAAAAGATGGCATTAGGCATAGCAAAGAAACATTCAACCAATACAAGATTTAAAACAACCAGGGCAAACATCAAACTCTGTAGATTCAAGTCCAACAACTCTAGCCAGTGACAAATCTCCAAGTCCGATAATTCTAACCAGCAACAAGTCTCTAACATTCCAATTCTGCCCCTCTAGCTAGGCTACTCACAGTCCTGGAAAACTTCATCAGGCCGACAGCTCTCCTTGGCAGCCATCTCGTGGTCCCGGCATCTCCACTGGGTCTCCACTGCAATCCATGGTTCATCCTCACGGCCCCATGGGGTCTCTATGCAGGCAACCAGCAAACCTGCTTCACACTGCCCGTGGCCATTTCCAAAACACAAGACTGTGTTGCAAACTCAATGACCCTCTCTTTCCTGTATTTCTTATACTCCACAATACCAGGTAGAGTGCCAATTTGTTAATCCAGGGGGGAATAAAGCAGACTTTGAAGAACAGGACACTCCTTGAGCACTCAGGCCCCTTCAAAAGAGTCTACATTCTTTCTGTTGCCCCAGAGCAGGTCAGCTAGCCCAGTCTCAAAGGTTGTAGTCTCTCAGTTGCAGCTGAACGGGCAACAGTTCACCCAAAGATTTTTCTTTCTGTGCCATATCCTTCTGCTCACACCAGTTCATTTCTATGCAAAGCATCCCTGCACAACTTCTCAGCACATGGGCACAAGAGCAAGCGTCTCACACAACCTGCCAGCTCAGTCCAAGCAAAGCTCTTTCTCACCCTTCTAAGCCAAACCTCACAGTCCATAGTTCTTACTGCATTCAGGTCTTGCAGCTCAGACCAGAATAGTCTATCAAGCTGTACTTACAGCACTGCAAGGAATCTCTTAGGCCAAGGTTTCAAATCCTCCCACATTCCTCTTGAAAATCAGCTCCAAAAGGCTAAAGCCACACAGTCAGATGTCTAGCAGGAATCCCACTCCTCAGTACCAATTTACTGTTGCAGTCTGGTTCATGTTGCTGGTAGAAATCACCCAACCAAGAGCAGCTTCTGGGAAAAAAAAAAGATTTATTTTGGCTTATGGGCTCAAGGGGTAGCTCCACGATGGCAGGGGAAAACGATGGCATGAGCAGAGGGTGGACATCACCCACTGGCCAACATAAGGTGGACAATAGCAACAGGAGAGTGTGCCGAACACTGGCATGGGGAAACTGGCTTTAACACCCATAAGTGCACCCCCAACAATACACTGCCTCTAGAAGGCTTTAATTTCCAAATCTCCATCAGCTGGAAACCTAGCATTCAGAACACCTGAGTTTATGGGGGACACCTGAATCAAACCACCACAGGGATTAATGGGGAAGAAGAAGGATATTAGTGGGAGTTAGATAAGAAAGGTTAATTCGGGGGAATAAGATCAAAGTATATGTATGAAAATGTCAAAATGGAAAAAAAAACAAGTGTGGAATTCTTTACTGGCACATACACACACACACATATCTCTGATACACATATACAGCATGGGAGAGAGGGACAAAAGAGACGAAGAGAGGCAATGAGATTAGGGGGTGAAATAGTGGGCAGAGGATGGTGGTTCCTATATCTCAAGCTTAAAAAAAAAAAAGAACATTTGCCGTGTTTTCCTCCCTAGCTGTTTCACAGTGACGAGAAAGGCAGCATTGTCTGCCGTGGGCGTCCCTGGGTGGTATGCTGAGGAGCCATAATAGGGTTACAAACAGCAGTATGGGCTAAATGTAATCACAAAGAAAGTGAGCTAAATAAATAATCATTAATTTCAACTCATGCTCTGAAGATGTATTATTTCCACTTTTTGTTTTTCAAAAAGCAGGAGTATATATTTGGTCTAGCAATCTTATATTAAACCCTAGGAAGGAATGGTCACTTGAGAGCTCATCCAGTGAGGAAGATGTAATTGGTGCTGGAAGACAAAGGGGGAGGGGCTAGACTTCTTGTTCTGGACTTCACACAGCTTTACATATCCTCTAGGAATCATATTTTTCAAGAACAGCATATGGGATATGAAATTTACCAAATCCGGGCTGAGTGAGTTGCTCTCAATTTGCTCATGCAGACGACACTGGCAGAAGAGCTTGATACATGCACGATTTCCTACCTCTGGTCTAAGGAAGGAGGCTGGAAATAAGCTTCCTTGGCTGTGCAGGTCTGCAGTTCCAGACATCCAGGACGATCTCAAGGTCAAAGCCCACATGCATTGCAGAGTTAGTTCAAGGTTGGCCTGGGAAATGGAATGAAAACCTGTCTGAAGCTAAAAATAAAATAAAATAAATAAAAATAAAAAAGTCAAAAGTCAAAAGAGGGCGAGAGAGTGGCTCAGTGCAAGACTGCTTGTGTAGCAAGCATAGGGTGGCTGTGGGTTCAGTTCTTTCCCTCTCTTTCTCTCTCACACACAGTGAAACAGGGAGGGAGGGAGGGAAAGAAAGAGAAAAGAAGGGAGGGATAGAGGAAGGAAAGAAAGAAAAAGGAAGGAATGAAGGAGCAAAGAAAGAAAGAAAGAGAGGGAGAGAGAGAGGGAAAGAGAGAGAGAGAGAACCAGAAACACTTCAGAGAATATCTTTGCCCAACCAATCTTACAATTCAGTTTGGGTAATTACCAACTCTTCCCACTGGGCGGCAGCACAACGCAATGATCAATCCCTGACCCCTGGTGTCAGGCCGACTGTAATGTGAGCGTGCGTGCGTGCGTGCGTGCGTGGGGGGCATACGTACGTGTATGTGTGTGTGATTACCCTCCCCCTGATTTTTTGAGACAGGGTCTCTGTGGCCGCAGAGTTCACTCCAGCGGGGTGAGCTAGCCAGGGAGGCCCGGGGGTCCCTGGTCCTCGCGCTCCCAGCGCTGCCACCACGAGTGTGCGCTGCAGGGCTGGGCGCTCTACAGGGGCGCTGGGGATCTGAACCCCGGGCTTCACGCTTGCATGGTAAGCACTTCTCTCTGGCCCCTAATGCTTAACTTTTCCTTCGTAAAAATCTAAACCTGGCTGTGCGTATCCGTGGGTGGACTATGATTATTCAGCGCGTGTGCGTGAAAGGCTGATCAAAGCATAGAGAGGGCGCCCGCTTCCTGGGGCACGGTCATTTCTGTGTGAGCCTTCTCATTCTGGAACGGCATTGCAGACTTTTCTCTTCTCCGGGTACCTTGTCATGGACTCAGCTCCCCCTCTCTGTTACTGTTCTCATTACTGGGACTAAATCGTTGACAACAGGCAACTTGAGGAAGGAGCGTGGCAGCAGGAAATGTAAAGCGAAACCTCAAATTCCACCCCAAGTGACCCACGGCCTCCAGCCCGCCTGTTCCCTTTCTCTCTGCACAATGTGCACTGAACTGAGGCAATGGATCATGCCTTTTTTTTTTTTTTACCACACACACACACACACACACACACATATATTTGACAACTTCTATACTTACAGACAACAAACCATGGTATTTACCTCCCCTCCCCCACTTTCCTATTCATAACTCTGCTCTCCCATCACATCCCCTCCCTCTCTCCATTAGTCTCACTTTTAATTTGATGTCATCGTCTTTTTCTCCTATTATGAGGATCTTGTGTAGTAGGTATGCTAGGCACTGCGAGGTCTTGGATATCGAGGGCAGTTTCTGTCCGCACAGTTGTATGTAAGGAGTGGTACCCTTCCTTTGGCTCTTACATTCTTCCGGCCACCTCTTCCGCAATGGATCCTGAGCTTTGGAGGGTGTGAGATGTTTCAGTGCTGGACACTCCTCCGTCCCTTCTTCTCAGCACTATGTTGCCTTCTGGGTCATCCCAGTGGTCATCGCCATCTGAAAAGAGAAGCTTCTCTAGCCAGAAGTGAGAGTAGCATTAATACAGATCATACCCCCTTTTGTTTTTGATTTGGAAATCAAAACTTAATATATATATTAATATATATATTATAAAAAATATAATATATATATATATTTAGGGGATCTGGAAGGTAATGAATTTACTAATTCAGACATTGCAAGTCATTTGTTATATTAATTCAAGCCTTTCCATGAAAACCAGTGTTCATGTCTTTGAAATGAAAATTGGATTTGTGATATCTGGAAATTACCAGAAGTAATGACAGTCAATCCAACACGGCAAATTTTCCAAAGTGATTTCCTTTATCATGCATGTCTTTCCTTGCTCAGATGTGTCCAGATGTGGTTTAGATGACTGAAATATTTTTTGTCTGACCAGGGCTAAGTCTTTTTCAAGCCAGCAACATAAGTAAAACCCAGCTAAACCTGTTTTAGTTGACATATAAAATAATAGGTACCATTATGCTATTTTCATGCATATATTTCATTGTATACTGATCATGTTTTTGCTTCTCTACTACCCTCACCTGTCTCTCCTCCCCTTGGCTTGTTAGTCTTCTTCTTCCCCAAATAGTCCGCCCCCCCTTTGCGCTCTCTGTCTCTCTTTTGCTCTGTGCATGTGTGCATGCTGTGTGTGTGTGTGTGTGTAGGGAGAATTAAAGACAGATCCATATATGAGAAAAAATATAATATTTTCTTCCACTACTCTCTCTTGCTCTTTAGAACATATTCTCCTGGTGGTTAACATTTATTATCAACCAGAGCAGATCAGGAATCAAGTAAGGACACATGCCTCCAGGGCGGGTGTGTGAGGGATTCCCAGGAAGGGTTAGCCGAGGGAGAAAGTCCTTCCCCTAGCGTAGGCAGCCCTTCTTGTGGCAGCCCATGTAGGAAAAGGCTGGGCCTTTTGCCTGGTTGTCCTTGCTCATTGCCGGCTACTCCATCTGTCCTGTTGCTGCCACCCTCCATTTACACTGGAACCCAGCTTCTACGGCCTTCCAGTGTGGACTGAAGACCAGTGGTTCTTCAGGAGTTCTCCAGGCCTTCACTGCCAGGTTAGGACTGCTGAGGCATCCAGCCTTGGCGACGAGCAGCTACTGGGTTCTCAGACTCTCCTGTTTACAGACAAACATTGTTGGACTACCCAGCCCAGATCATGTAAGTAAATTTAGTAGGCCCCCTTTTAATATATATTCATTCAGTAATAATAATGAACATATATATATGTATGTATGTATGTATATGCATTCTATTGGTTCTGTTCTTCTAGACAACCGTGAGTAATGCACCTCCCCTCATAATCTTCCTTCTAACCTCAAGAAGTAAATAAACCAATACATACTTAACTTACCTTCTACAGATGAGAGAAAACCTGACATTTCTCTTTCTGAGTATGTCTTCTTTCACTTAACATGATGATTAACATGTGTTACTTTTCCTGAAAGTGCAGTTCATAGTGTAGAGGCACAACTTCTCTCTATTCAGTATGAACTTGAACTGTAGGTTTGTTATATATCACCTTTATTATGCTGAAATATGTTCCTTCCATTCCCAGTCTCTCCAGCGTTTCTACCATGAAGACATGTTAGATTTTGCCAAAGGCCTTTTCTGTATTTCTTGAAATGATCATATGACTTCTATCCATGAGTCTGTGTTATATTGCATTTTTTGATTTTTTATATGTTGAAACATCCTGAATATCTGGAATAATACCTACTTGGTTGAGATAGATGGTCTGTATATATTGTTGAATTTGTTTCACAAGTATCTTAGTGACAAGTTTTGATTCTATGTTTATTATTTTATGTTTATGTTTATTTTTCTGTTGTATATCTGGTTTTGCACTTTGTGCAATGATGGCTTCATAGAAGGAGTTAGAAAGCATTCCCTCATTTTCCATTTTATGGAATAATTTGGATAGCAGTGATTTCAGTTCTTGTACAACGGTCTCATAGAATTGTTTAGTGAGCTCATTTGGACCTGAACCTTTCAGAGTGGGAGATTTGTTTGTTCCAGATCTGTTAAGCTTACTTATCTCATAATCATTTAACTTTGGTAGGCCATAAGAGTCAAGACATTCATCCATGTCTTGTAGATTTTCCAATTTGGTGGGATACATGTTTTTGAAGAATTCCCTCAATTTCAATTGTATATATTGAAATTCCTCTTTTTACATCTCTTATTGATCTTATTGACTAGGCTTTTCTCTCTCTTTTTTTTTCTTTTGCTATTTTGGCTAAAGTTTTATCAATGTTGTTTGCCTTTTCAAAGAACCAACTCTTTTTTTCATTGATTCTTTTGATTTTGGGGGGGGGGGTGGAGGGAGGTTTTTGTTTGTTTCTAGCTCATTGATTTCTACCCTGATCTTGATTATTTCTTTCCTTATGGTGCTTTTCAGTTTGGTTAGTTCTTGTTTTCCCAAGGCTTTCAGATGTATCATTAAGTCATTTATTTGAGATCTCTCTGTTTTTGTAATGTAGAAATTTAGATCTATGAATGTCAATGGACCCTCTGAGGACTTTTCCATTGTGCCCACAGATCTTGGTATATTGCATTTTCATTTTAATTCAGCTATAGGATTTTTTTTTATTTCTGTTTTGATTTTTTGAATGACACATTCATTGTTTAATACTGTGTTGCTCAGTCTCCAAGAGTTTATGCATTTCTTAGTTTCTTTTGTTAATTTATAATTTTATTGCCCTGTGGCCCTGTGGACTGATAAAATTCAAGGAGTTATTTCAATTTGTGTCCTAATTTGTGATATTTTTAAAGAGAGTTCCATTGGCCGCTGAGAGGAATGTGTATTGTGTAGAATTTGGTTGGAAGGTTCTGTGAATGTCTATTTTGTCTATTAGCTTGTTGATGTCTCTAAAGACCATCCTTTCTTTATTTTCTGTCTGAATAACCTGTCTACTGATGATGGTAGGGTATTGAAGCCAGCCACTATTACTGTGTTAGGATTAATCTCGGACTTTATATCTAGTAAATTTTGTTTTATAAAATCAGGTACACCTGTGTTTGGTCCATATATGTTTAGAATTGTAAAGTTCTTTTGGCCTATTGTTTCTTTGGTCAGTATGATGTGACCTTCTTTATCTCTTCTTACTAGTTTTCATTTGAAGACTATTTTGTCAGTTGTTAGAATAGCCACTCCTTCTTGTTTCCATTTTCCATTAGTTGGAATGTTTTTTCTTTTATCCTAAGGTAGTATCTGTCTTTGACTGTGAAGTGACTCCCTGGAAGATAGCAAAGCGATGGATCTTGTTTGAGCCCATTGCCTGTTAGTCTGTGACTTTTGACTAGAGAGTTCAGACCATTAATATTCAGAGTTATTATTAAAAAGTGTGAGTAAGTCCTTGGCATATTTATTTGAGAGAGGTGGGAGGGAGGGAAGGAGAGAGAGAGAGGGAGAGAGAAATGGGTGTACCACCTGCCACTGCAAATGAACTCCAGTTACATGTTTCCCTTTGTACATCTGACTTTATGTAGGCACTGGGGTAGCAAACACAGTCTTTGCAAGCAAGTGCCTTTAACCACTGAGACATCTCTCCAGCCCAGGATATGCTTATATTTAACTTAAAATTAAAATTTTTAGTTATTTGAATGGAAGACCCCCAAATATTATGTAACTCTAGTTTGTTTCCTCTTCTCACCACTTTGACTCAGTGGTTCCCACAGTACACTGTACCTCAAAATCCTTTAGACAGTTGGCTAAACAGGCTTATTGCCAGGATTCACAATCCAAAATCGACCTTGGGAAGCGCCATCAGTCACTGCTGATGTGGGCTAAGTTGGACCCCTGAGAAGGCGCTGTGCTGCTTGTTACTCTGAAGTCCCTCTTCCAGCTGAGGGTACAGGGACAGCCTACGGACATCACTCCACCTTTGCGACGGCTGTTACCTGTGGGTACCAGATCCCAACCAGGCCCTCTCCCTGACCGTGCATCTGCAGTGGTGTCAGGGAAGTTAGCCAATGACAGCAACCTCATCTCCGAAAGGAGAGGTGTGCCTGAAGCTTCTCACACGCCCAGTGCTGGTTGCTTGACTAGCTGATGAACACTACCAGGTGCGAGGTGACACGGACCCTCTGCTGAGAGGTGAGGTCAGGGAAGTCAAGTCCCATTGTGTTGAGGCCAGACTGGTGCTTTTAGATTCTGAATACTGCTCTTGTTTCCTGCCTTGCGCTTTTCCTTTCCTCCCAAACTCAAACACAGAGATTTGAGTTACTCATGTTTATCAGCCCATTTGCACCATTGGCTCTATGCCAGGTTTTTAGGTTTCATTGTAAATAGTGAATTTAAAAAATCTGGGCCAGGCGTGGTGGCGCACGCCTTTAATCCCAGCACTTGGGAGGGAGAGGTAGGAGGATTGCTGTGAGTTCGAGGCCATCCTGAGACTCCATAGTGAATTTCAGGTCAGCCTGAGCTAGAGTGAGACCCTACCTTGAAAAAAAAAAAATCAAGTGGGAGAGATGGCTTAGTGGTTAAGCGCTTGCCTGTGAAGCCTAACGACTTGGGTTTAAGGTTTGAATCCCCAGTACCCACGTAAACCAGATGCACAAGGTGGCGTATGCATCTGGACTTTGGTTGCAGTGGCTGGATGCCCCGGTGCACCCATTCTTTCTCTCTCTCTCTTGCCTCTTTCTCTCTCTGTCTCCCTGTTGCTCTCAAATAAATAAATAAATAAAAATAAAACAAAAACATTAAAAATTCTTCCTTTTCTGCCAATCTCACTTGCATTTTTTCTCCTGATATCACCCACTATACAGGGTGATTGAGTCTATAAGTATACTTGTCAACTCTAGCATGATATTTGCAAAAGTTGACATATAAAATCATAAACATGCAAACTATTCAATCATTTTACAGCACTGTTGTTGAAGATCTTTTGGTTATTGTCCTCTTAAAAATTTTGTCAAAATTTATTTTTTGTTACTATTAAAATGAAAGGTTTGGATTAATATACAAGAGTATCAGACTTGGCACAGTGAATGTTCTTGAACAGTCCTGAACTGAAGGCTTAAGGTTTTTGCATACTGAGAAATCACCACTTGTCTTAACCTGTACTGACCACATAGGGGCGCTGTAAGCCTTTTCTGTATAGTTTAGTCACCTCACCTAGCATGTATTCCTGGTGTGTCTAATCCAGAATCACGACCACATTTCCACCAAATGCCCCTGTTCAGACAGTCTCACTAAATTTGGTCATCTGCGGTAGTTTTTATCTCCAAAGTATTGTGTCAGTTTAGAGTAAAACGACACTGCAAAGTTCTCTTATGGAAATGGCTTGTCTGGAACTGGTCATCTTCCTGATTAAAGAAGGGATGAAATTTGCAACTAAGCCCTGAATATATGTTCTATTTTACAGCATCATAAAATATAATTTGCCTTCAAATTTGGGAAGGAAAAATATGTTCTAGCACTATATATATATATATATATATATATATATATATATATATATATATTTTTTTTTTTTTTTTTTCCAAAGTAGGGTCTTACTCTAGCCAAGGCTGACCTGGAATTCACTATATAGTGTCAGGGTAGCCTTGAACTAATGGCAATTCTGCTACCTCTGACTCCCAAATGCTTGCTGGGATTAAAGGCATATGCCACTATGCCTGTTAGAACTCTAATTTTTTATTATTGAAAATATGAAGTGTACACAGAATGCCTGATGTGTATTATTACTAATTCATATAAACTATACACAATTATAATTACCAATACCTGGGGAATCTTGTTTGAATTATACCTACTTTGATGATATTTTGAAACAAATTCTGGACATCTTGTCTGAATACATCATCATTTCATATTCTTGGACCTATTGCAGGTGCCAAATTTGGTAGGTACTCAAATGGTTGATAAAAATTGTTCTTTCATTTTCACAGAACCTATGAATATTCTTCCAACATACTTTAAAAATAGTATCTATGGGGCTGAAGAGGTTGCTCAGTGGTTAAGGTGCTTGCCTGCAAAGCCTAAAGTACCAGGTTTGATTCATTAGTACACATGTAAAGCCAGATGCTCAGGATGGTGCATGCACCTGGAGTTCTTTTCAAGTGGTTGGAGATCTTGGCATGCTCTCTCTCTCTCTCTCTGTCTGTCTCTCTCTCTGCCTCTTTCTCTTTTTCTCTCAAATAACTAAATAAAAAATATTTTAAAAACATTAAGAAGGATCTCTAGAGTATTCATAATATCTAACACAATGTAAATGATATGTAAATAGTATTGTTGACTGTACTGTTTAAGGAATAATATGAAAATAAAAATCTGTCCATGTTCAGTAAGACACTTTTTAACAATATTTCTGATTTGTGATTGGTTGAAGCCACTGAAGCAGAAACTATGAACTGATAGTACTGCACTATGTGCCTCTAAAAATCAACATTTCACAATGCTGTCACACCTAAGTACTGAAAATTAATTCTTCAAAAAAAATTTTATTTATTTGTAAGTAGAGACAGATAGAAGAAAGACAGACAGAAAGAATGGATGCACCAGGGCCTCTAGCCACTGCAAATGGACTCTAGATGCATGTGCCACTTTGTGCATCTGGCTTTCTGTGGGTACTGGGGAATTGAACACGGGTCATTAGGCTTTGCAGACAAGCACCTTAATCAATAGCTTAGCCATCTTCCCAGGCTCTTTTTTTTTTTTTTTTACAAATATTTTAGTTATTTATGAGAGAGAGAGATAGAGAGAGAATACAGACATGCCAGGGTCCCCTAACACTGTAAACAAACTCAAGATGCATGTGCCACTTTGTGCATCTGGCTTTCCGAGGGTACTGGGCCATCTAATCCAGGCCATCACACTTTGCAAGCAAGTGCTTTTGACTACCGAGCCATCTCTCCAACCCCATAATGAATTATTTTTCTAAAAAATGTTATTTTTTATTTACAAACAGAGATAGATGATAAATAATACATAGATAGATAGATAGATAGATAGAGAGATAGATAGATGAATATATGATAGTGAGAATGAGAATGGGCACTCTAGCGCCTCCAGCCACTGCAAATAAACTCCAGAATTCATGCACCACTTTGTGCATCTGGCTTTAGGTGGGGTACTGGGGAATTGAATCTGGATCATCAGGCTTTGCAGGTAGGCACCTTAACCCCTGAACCATCTCTCCAGCCCTAAAAATGAATTCTGTTAACTTCATCAAGTGAGCAGTAATGTTCATGGACTTGATTAATACATTTTAAAGCAAACTAGTGTTAACACAGTTTGAATATAGTCTGTTTGCTGTTGACTTCCTGTGATGGAGTTACATGTTTTCCTTTCCCTGTCACTTAGATATTTGATCAAGGGAGCTTCATTAGTTGTTACATATCATATCCCTCTCATCTCTTGTGATCTGCTCTCTTGCTGTTTCTGTGTCTACTTAGTCTATACTTGGTTCTCTTAATTCTTTCCATTAACTAGAACAGTTATATAAATGGATCTTATCCCATCAAAGATTTGATTCTCTTGTGTTCATATAATATAAAAAGAGAAGCTAAATGTTTTCTCAAAAATGTGCTGGTCACTTCACCTCTACTACCAGTGACCAGGAAGGTTTTTGTTGCTTCTATCTCATTCTGACTTGTCTATTAAGCATATTCAGTGTGTTTCAACTCACAGAAGTTCTTTTTTTGCCCATTGAGTTTTAGAGGGTTTGGGTCAATTCATTTCTAGGTCCCTGAGTAACCAAGAGTGTTGATGTTCCCGGCTCATCTTGGACTTTTCTCAGTTCAGTCATGGAACCATCATTTCACTTGAATCATTGTGATGAGAAATGATATTTCCAGGCTATAAACTGGGTGTGGTCTGGACTTAGGAAGAGAAGTTGGTTTCTGTCGTGTGAGATGAGGAGATGTAGACCAAGGCAATATTAATTCAGTCTGCCTTGTGCAGTGGAACTGACCTGTACTTGGTGTAGCCCACACAGCCTGTGCTGCTCAGACAAGAGCAGCTCTTCTCAGGATGCCCACAACATTTGAGTGCAACTCCACTGTGCATGGCTGCTTGACATAGTGGAATAACCAGGGACACTGGGCTTACTGACATCTACATGGAGTTCACAGGCAGACATTTGCTATCTCTCCACTTTTTTAATTTGAAAAAGTGGAATTAATAACACCCATGTCATATGTTTTTATGGGAATTAATACAGATAATCTTTTCTAGCTTAATGAAGTTGGCATGTAAAGATCGAGCATAGTATCTGACACAGCAACTATATAAGTGTTGATATAGATTATAAACAGTAAATTATATTAAATGTAAAATATTATATGTAAAATCTTAATATATAATACTATATTAAGTAAAGTAATTATATAAATAAAATAAGTATGTAGGCAGAGCATGGTGGCACATGCTTTTAAAAAATATTTTTATTTATTTATTTATTTGAAAGAGGGAGAGAGAGAGAGAGAGAGAGAGAGAGAGAGAATAGGTGCGCCAGGGCCTCCAGGCACTGCAAACGAACTCCAGACGTGTGCACCCCCTTGTGCATCTGTCTAATGTGGGTCCTGGGTAATCAAATCTGGGTCCTTTGGCTTTGCAGGCAAACACCTTAACCACTAAGCAATCCCTCCAGCCCGTGGCATATGCTTTTAATCCCAGTACTTTGGAGGCCAAAGTAGGAGGATCATTGTGAGTTTGAGGCCACCCTGAGACTACAGAGTGAATTCTAGGTCAGACTAGGGGAGCAAGACCCTGCCTTAAAAAAAAATCTATATATATAATTAATAATACTATATTAAATGAAAACCCTAGCTAAAAATTACCTGATCTACTAATTGAATCAATTAACAAGGCAGTGAAAGCCCACTGATTCGAAAACAGTTGACGTTGTTAATGATCTGGTGTTGCTTACCGGATGAAGGTCTGTCACTTTTTCAGTCTTTAGACAAATTTGCTAAGGTAAATATCTTCGCAGTTTTTATTTCCCAACAAGTTAGTGATAAATGTAATGATCCTTCAGTGTATGAATTCAAGCTCAGAGTAGACTTTAGAAGCATCAAGGTGCGAAGGCCGTGCCCAGGCCCTCTTGATTTGTTGATACGGCACTGTCTTTGCCCTCGTTCAGCTCGGGGCGCCGACCACAAAGGGCAACTGCCAGTGTGCATCTCCTGCGACTCTGGAATTCAAGAGAACCTCTCTAGGACCCCACGGCCATCCTGCCAATGCTACCACGGAACGAATGATACTGCTGCCTCCAAGATTTCATTAAGGAGAGAGTCCTTTTTTATCTATTTAGCTTCTGCATGTGGTACGCATGCGCACATGCGTGCCGGTGCACACGTGTATGTGTGGGCACACATGAATACATGAGTGTGTAGAGACCTACTATCGACACTGAGCATCCTACTTGGTCAGTCTCTGCTTCGCTGTTTGATACAAGGTCTCCTCTTATCCTAGAATTCACCAATTCAATTAGACTAGCTAGCCAGTGAGTCTTTGTTTCTACCTCCCCACACTGGGATTGCAGGCACACACCTCTATGGCCAGCGTTTTTTGGGTGGTACTGGGGATCCAAACTCATAGCAAGTACTTTACTCTTAGCCCTAGATTCCTATCTTTATTTTTTCTTCCTGTTTCAATACTTTAAATCATTTTGTACACTTTAGAAAATAAACTCATGCTTTAACTATGGCTCTGAACAAAATACAAAACATCTGTGGTTTTATTTGTAGATATAAGCATTTTTTTCTTTTTTGGTTTTTTGAGGTAGGGTTTCACTCTAGTCCAGGCTGACCTGGAATTCACTATGTAGTCTCAGGGTGGCCTCGAACTCATGGTGATCCTCCTACCTCTGCCTCCATAGTGCTGGGATTAAAGGTGTGGGCCACCACACCTGGCTATTATTTGTAGATATAGGATCCTATAAATATACACAGCAAGTCCATGCAGCTTGTTTACTGTCCACATGGATATTTCAATATTAAATATATACAAAATATTTCTAGTCAACAAAACTGAGGTATCCACAAAAACCTGCAGAAAAACTCATGCAGTTAATGAAGGCTGCAGTTTATAAATTAAAACTCTCTGTCTTCTATACAAACAGTTGTGCAATTAGAAGTAAATGCAATGCTGCTTAAATTTTCACAGGAAAATGCTGCTGCACAAATCGTTTCTAGTGCAGATAAGTGAAATCTTAGTAAATTCTGTATTAACCCCCGACCCTCCAGTTGCCATCGAGCAAAATATAGCTGGTCTAACCTCATTTGCACGCAAAAACCCTTTGTGCTTTTTACTTACCTGGTTGTACTGGATGGACCGCTGTTCTTCCTCCCCTTTAAAACTTCCTCCCCTTAAAAACCTCCAAAGCAGAATGAAGCAACACTGTTTCCCCAACTGTTGGGCATTTACAAGGCGCGTCTTCTTTCTGATGCTTGTTCGATGTTTTACAGAGCATCTCTGAGGAGTCATCTCAAACCCTGACTTAAGAATGCCCCCAAGTTGAATGGACCTAAAAGTCACAGACCAACAGAATGTTAGATCCAGAACCATGAACGATGGAAGTAGAGCCAGGGAGCACAGTGTCTATCGTGAAGTTACACATAGCACTAAAAGAACAAAATCCTTGAAAGACACAATTGCATCCAACTAGATTCACGAGATCCCTAGTTTTAAAAAATTCTCTGTAGGGGCTTGTCGAGGAGGCAGAGTGCAGCCAGTCTCCTGTCTCCTTCAGAAAAGGCCTCTGTTTCTGTGCAGAGCAGGGCTGTGCAGGGCTTCCATGCATGTCAGGCAGCCAGCCCTTGCTGGGCGTCCCTGTGGGTTACTAGGGAGACGCTCTTCCCAACCCTTGCTGTGCCTTTAAGGAGTGTTCCTTAACAACGCCTCTTCCTTTCCACCGTCCTGCAAGACTGAGAACCCCTCAGCCAACTAAGTAGAACACAGCCCTGTATGGGGTTTTGTGAGGCTCGGCAAATAATCGAAATGAAAGGAACCCAGGTAGACATGTTCCTCCTATCATCAAGTCAGGAGCAGACAGGACGGTCCAGGGCTTCCTATGAGTCAGACTCGGTTCCTCCACTTCTGTGTCCTCTGCTCCTAATTTATAGCTCTTGTCCTTTTTTGCTTTTCTTTTCACCTTCTCTCCTGTTCCTCCTAAGTCTTAAGATATTGCTAAGAACTACACCATTTTGCATGCTAACCAAACAAAGCATATTTTAAACAAGTAAACACTCCATGTAGTTATTGCTTTGAAGTTTATCCTTCTTCAAAGATTCAAGACATAGACAAGATGTAGAAAAATTCTTTGGCAGAATATAACATGAATAGTTTCTATGTCTATTCTTTTTTTAAATAAAACATTTTATTTAGGAGAGAGAGAGAGAGAGAGAGAGAGAGAAAGTCAGATATATTGAGAGAGAGAATGGATGTGTCAAGGCCTCCAGCCACTGCAAATGAACTCCAGGCACATGTGCCACTTTCTGCATCTGTTTATGTGGGTCCTGGGGATTCAAATCTGGGTTCTTTGGCTTTGCTGGCAAGTGCCAAATGCTAAGCCATCTCTCTAGCCCTTTATGTCAATTCTTAGTAGAGTCCTTGTTCTCATCTGAATCCTCCTAAGTACATTATTCAGTACCTACATTGCTGTCAGCATTCTTTTCTCCTAAATTCCTACAACAACCACCCATTGAGCTCTGTTTACAGCCTCCTAGGGCTTCTCAACCATATACCTCCAAACTCTTCTACATTCTTCCTACAAACCAGTTAAAAATGTCTAAGAACAACATAGTCAGATTTAGTCATAGAAACACCCCACTCACACTAATTTTCAATATTAGTTTTGTATTTATTGTCACATAAATATCTGACAAAAATAATTTGAGAAAAACAGATTTATTTTGGCTTATGATTTTTTTTTGTTTTTTGGTTTTTGAGGTAGGGTCTCACTCTAGTGGAAGCAGACCTAGAATTCACTATGTTGTCTCAGGGTGGCCTCGAACTTACAGCAATCCTCCTACCTCAACCTCCCAAGTGCTGGGACTAAAGGCATGCACCACCACACCTGGCTTTGGCTCATGATTTTATAGGGAAAGAGGAAGTGGAGCAAAGATGTTCATGCCATGGTAGGCCAGGATGCAGAGATAAGGAGAATGCTAGTATGTAGCTGGGTTTCATTTCCCTCTTTTGTTCTATACTGATCCAAGCCCAAAAGATGGTGCCATCCACTTTTGTGGACAAGGCTAATCTTTTCTGGAAACACTCTCACAGACATACACAGAGATGTACCTTAATCTTCAAAGTGATCCAAAATATAGTCAAGTTAACAATGAAGAGTAACTATCACAGTTCTGTCCCCAGCACTGGAGGTGGGAGGAATATAAGTTACACACTTTAAAAAAATTTTATTGACAATTTCCGTACATATAGACAATACAACATGATCATAATCCTCTCCTACCATCCCCCCTTTCCCCTTCCCTAATTGCTCCTCCACTAAATCTTTTTTTCTTTACAATTAATCCCTCTTTCATTTTGATTTAATCATTTTCCCTCCTATTATGCAAGCCTTGTTACATACTTTAAAATTGTACTTTAAAACATTATTTATTTGCAAACAGAGAGATACTTACTGACAGACACACACACACACACACACACACACACACGAGAGAGAGAGAGAGAGAGAGAGAGAGAGAGAGAGTAAGAATGTGCATGCCAAGGCTTCTAGCCAGTGCAACAGAACTACAGATGTATGTGCCTTGTGTACTTGTGTATCTGGCTTTACATGGGGTACTGGGGACTCAAATCCAGCTGTTAGTCTTAACCACTGTGACATCTCTCCAGTCTGAAATTTTACTTTTCTAACCTAACATAATGACATGTTATACTGTTACATAGTAATTATAACCATGCTTAAACAATTGCTCTATTTTAGAAATTTAGATCTTTTCAATTTTTCAAATGTATTGAATAGCAGCATAATAAGAATAATCTAATAAATATATTACATTTGATTTTAAATTAACTTTGAATGATTTTTTGTAAAAGTTTAAAATGTTGGATTTTTATGTTAGAGAATACATATTTTATATATTTGGTACATATTGTCTAGTGACTAATAAAAATTGCATTTTCCTTCTAGACTTCCATATGCACAAATGTTTATTACTTTCTGGATAGGTGTGGGTTCTTGTTTCAATGTTTTAAAAAATATTTATTTTATTTTGTTTATTTATTTGCAAGGAGAGAGAGAGGGGAGAGAGAGAGAGAGAGAGAGAGAGAGAGAGAGAGAATGGGCACGCAAGGCCTCCAGCCACTGCAAATGAACTCCAGATGCATGCACTGCTTTGTACATCTGACTTTGTGTGAGTAGTGGGGAACTGAACCTGGGTTGTTAGGCTATGTAGGTAAGCACCTTAACTTCCTAGTCATCTCTCTGGTGCCCTCAATGCTTTTCTAAAAATAATGACAGAATGTGATTGATTACTGTTAAAGGTAAGCATTTTCTATATATTTGCTAGTAGCTGTTCATATGTTTCATTTATTATTTCATGTTTGGTTACTTTAGGTTATAGAATCATGTATCTTGACTAGACCTTAGCAATCAACTACTCCAATGTCCTTCACTTTTTTTTCATATAAATGATACTGTGAATTTTTCAGATGAAAATTTTCATACCCAAGTCTCTAGAACAGACACAACTATAAGTGTGGGAGTAGGTTTCTATACACCCATGAGATTGCTATGTAAGGCACTTGAACTCTGTAGAACAGTTCTTAAACCACCCCCGTATCACAAGTACTGTTTTATGAATTTTGGCAGGCACCGTTGCTGAATCTTTATGGAGGGAATTTAGTGATTTTGGTTCACATCTGGTGTGTGATCTGAAAAGGAACAAAGTGAGGGTTGCCAAGAAGGTCTGTATACAAATCCCTTTGGGAAGGTAGGCAAGGAGTGACGGTGTGCACGGATAGCGGACTGAGAAAATTTCTGCAGAGGACGTGTAATTCTCTCCAGCAGAACAGTCCTTCCCAGTGTTATACCTGCCATTGGCCTCTAGGCATCTGTCTTTCAAAGTGATCAAATCACAGCTGCAATGACCCACTTTGCCAAATGACCTCAGAGCCTTTTAAATGCATCTTCTCATAAGGATATTTGAAGATCATTACATGTTTAGTTGAGGGAGAAAGAAATAATGCTTTCCAGCCCACTGGCATTTAAATGGCAACCGATATGAAAAGAAAGTAGGTCTGAGGTTATACTAATATATGTCTGACTATGAAAATTTACATTTAACCAACAAAATGGGAGCTAAAAGTAAAAAACTAGGCAATTACCAATTAAGTTATCTCTCTAACTATGCTGCCTGGGCAATGCATTTAGATGTCTGCTATGTTAATATCCTTTTTTAAAAAACACTTTATTTTTATTTATGTATTATGAGAGAGAGAGAGAGAGAGAGAGAGAGAGTGTGTGTATGTGTGTGATACAGATAGAGAAAGAGAATGGGCATGCCAGAGCCTCCAGCTGCTGCAAACAAACTCCAGACACATGTGCCACCTTGTACATCTGATTTATTTGGGTTCTGGGGAATCGAACCTGGGTTCTGTGGCTTTGCAGGCAAGTGTCTTAACTGCTGAGCCGTCTCTCCAGCCCTGTTCATATTCCTAACTGTGGAAATTCTGGTGAAAAGCACTGCAGTGGGACTGGGGTGACTTCCTGTCTCAGGTGGTACCATCGACATTGGTTTTGGAGCCACATTTGAGTAACAAGAGTCTAGGGAATCTATCCAAAGGTTAATAAGAGTCAAATTTTCCTCTTCCTTCTCTTGGGACAGATCAGGACCACTCTTGTGCAGAGAACAGCCGTTGAAGTTTGGAATCACTCACTCAAATGAATACCACTGGCCTATTCACTTACCAGAAAACGATCCAAATACACTCCAGGGAAGTTTTTTCTACGTGCTACAATATTTTCCTGCTGCCCTTAAGACGCCGTTTTCTTGATAGTTCTTTAAGTTATGGTGTTAAATATGCTTGCTTATAGAGCTAAAGAGCCCCCAAGTAAAAAACATTGAACCAATTATATGGTTCTGAAATTTATCTAACTCCATGCTATTGACATTTTGGACTGGATAATTCTTTGTTGTGGAAAACAAATCATTGCCCAACCCTCGTTGTAAAGGAACTCAGGAATAGAAGGGTCAGTGCCTCACCTATCCAAGGATGGATGAGATGGCCTGTAGGAGGACTTGTAACTGGACTGTCAGAGAATCATTGTGTGAGGTCATCCCTCCCTCTAGCCTTGGACTTGTCAGTAGCAGCTAAATCTAGGTAAACTGACTTTGATTAAAAAGCAAAGACCACTAGAGTTCTTTTCATAAACAATGGACAGCTCTCCTGCAAAGAAAATATTCATTTTATCCCCTAAAAATAATTATGGTGTAGTAATATTAGAATTGATAAGCAAACATGACCTAACCTGGAAGATATCCACCAGGTACATTGTATGGCCATTAACAAGAGGAAAGACACTGCAAAGGCAGAATGTTCTTCAGAGACAGGCATAGTGACACATGTCTGTGACCCCAGAACTAGGTCAGTAGCAGGGGCCAGTAAGCTAGAATGGGGCTATAAGGGAGGGAGAAGAGGGGAGGACTTAAGGGGAGGGTATTGTATATATGTAAGTAGAACAGATTATTGCAGATGTAATGACCTAAGTGAGTTCAGGGGAAGGGATTGAGTAAAGAAAGTGTGGGAAAAGGGTTAATGAAAATTTAAGATGTTATGAATAAGCCATATGGAAAGCTATTTTGTTGGATAATGGCATACCCAGAAAACATAGATTGTTACTAGAAAAATTACAGTGCCAAGGATGGGATACCTTCCAGTACATTGTTGGCCAAGGAGGTCCCTGATGCCCCCAGAACATTACAGGTCAGTGCCAAGGCTCTTGGTTTCCCACTATAAATAGAAGGTAAAAACTTACTGCTGAAGACTTCACATGTTCGGGCTGCAGGTCACTGAGAAATCAAGCTGGAGCTGAGCTGAAAACCTCCTCCCTGTGGACCACCTGGTAGAAATCTAGAAAAAGCTACCCTGCATGCAGCCCTATGGGAGAGAAAAATAATCAATGGTGGTAAACAGCAGTGAACATTGAAAGCCTTAAAACTGGTCAGCCAGGTCAAATGTGCCAATGAGTGCAATAGTGGCATGTCTCTTATGGGGGAAACCAACCACTCTCGAATTGGACTGGAGACCTGCTCCACGGGAGAGAATACATGCCCAGTGCTGAAAACCTGGTTAAAAGCCTACAATAGGGGAGGTCATGAGCCCTAGAGGAGCAACTTCTGCTGTTGTCTCTTAAATGCATATGTTTTCCCCACCAAGCTCCCTATAAACACTCTTCTTAATGTTTTTCCCCTCCCCCATATATTAATGATACTCTCACTTTTGGTTAGAGAAGCTTCTCTTTTCAGATGGTGGTGACCTTGGGATGACTCAAAAGGTACCATGGTGCAGAGAAGAAGTGACAGAGGAGTGCTCAGCACTGAAATATCTCTATCACACCTTCCGAGACTCAGGGTCCATTGTGGAAGAGGTGGCAGAAAGAATCTAAGAGTCAAAGGAAGGGTAGAACTGCTTACAATGCAATCTTCTAGACACAAAATGGCCTGAATGTTCATGACCTCACAGTGCCTGGCACGACCTACACAAGATCTTCATAAAAAAGATAATCATAAAAAGATAATGACATCAAAATATAAGAGAGACTAATCTATAGGGGGAGGGGATATGATAGAGGGTGGATTTGTGGGGGGGGCAGTGGGTGAGGGGAGGGAATAATCTTGTTTATTGTTTATAATTATGGAAGCTATCAACAAAAAATTAAAAAATAAATATTTTAATTATTTTTTTTTACTTTTAATCAGCGTTCAAGACTGTTTATGATGTTTCTGCACACACTTAGTTTTGATTGATACTCCCACCAGCCCACTCTTCTTGGCCCCTGTTCCTGCTTGTATCCTCCTACACCCAGTATTCCTGTTTCATTTCCCCTCCTATGCATTCTATTGTCCTCCTCACGCCTCCACTTTAAAGCGTCTTTGTCCTTGCTCATGGCCCCCATTCCAGTTTTGTAGCCACTACCCATACTCACTCCCACATAAATACACACATATAAAATTAGAAGGTGGGTGGTGTATAGGAATGAGAACATGTGGCGTTTGTCTTCTGAGCCTGGGTTCCCTCAGTTACTATAGTACTTCCCCTATTTCATGCATTCTTATGCAAGTTTCATGATTCCATTTTTCTGTATGGCTGAATAAAGTTGTATACGTGTATCACATTTTCAGTATTTATCTTCATCTGTTGATAAGGATCAAGGCTGATTCTATGTTTCATTAACATGTTAAGTCTCCATTAGTGTTGTAATGGGACAGTCAGGGCACTTTGGTGTGCCTCTGCTTCTGCATCTGTGGTAACAGCCAATTTCAGTCAGCTTCAGCTGGACAGTTTCCAAACTTCCTCTTTTGCCAACTTGGCTTTTTCATGTGCTGCTTTTGTGAAGCTTTGTGGAAGGCCTGTAGACCTTACCCACTGCCCTAATTCTGTTAATATCCCATAAATCTCTATGGGGACTTGAAGCATGATGATCCACCTTCTATAACTACTTCAGTGCTATTGAGGGGTTCAGTCCCTGCTTAGTGGCACCGTGAACATTTCTCTCCATTTTATCCATTGGTGGGAGAGTGAGCCCAGTCACAGATTCAGAATCCTTAGGCCAACAATTGTTTAGTAGTCTTGCAAGAACATTACTTTCACATGTAGCACTTGCTGGGTTTTAAAATACACAGGATAAATTATTGGGTTAAGGATTCAGGAACCAAAAGTGTATGCTAAGATCAGAACTATGAGCATTGGAGCCATTGGGAAATTATCTACTAGGGCTATCATGTCATACCATAGCTTCCCCTTGATCCAAACAGTGAATGCAGACATGGATCTTGATAGATATTAGAGCTTAGACTTGAGTATACATTAATCATCTCTTTTAATTTGCAAGATTTTGTTCAACCTTTTGTGAATTAGGAATTTCCAAGAAACACATTTCATCACTCATTGTACACCCCCCTCCCACCTTGGGTTTCAGAACACCCAAGGCCTTTAAGCTCTGACAGAGAACCTACACAGTGGAGTAAAAACTGTGTGTGTGTGTGTGTGTGTGTGTGTGTGTGTGTGTGTGTGTGTGTGATGTTTCTTAATGATATTTATGGTGACTTTCGATGATTATTGCAGTGCCAGGGACATATCAGACTGATGTTTCTATTGCTGATATTCCTATAGGCAATAATAAATCCCTCAGTAGGCTTCAATCCAGTTTTGTCCACCCCAATGCTGGGTTGTCAGCACATAGAACACCAAATTCAGGGATATTTGGTAGCCCAGGAGCAATACTTTATTTTTTTAAAGGAAGGCATAGTAACAAGGTCTCAAGAAAGAATCCAAAGTTGGTAACATACCCCAAACTTGGGAAAGTATCCTTGTCCTGCTGTTATAGGTCTGGAAAGATACACAGAATGGTGTACCAACATCACACCTGTGCAGTAGAATAGGGAAAATAAACCTTTCTCACACAAAACGTATCCAGTGCCTGGCATGCTTACAGCAGTACTTGGCCTCTGTGCCCTAATGTTTTGGTTCAAAAATAAAAATGTCCCCCATTGACTCATGTATTTGAACACTTGATCCCCAGATGCACTGTTTGGAAAGGTTGTGGAGTCTTTGGGAGGTGGAGGCTTGCTACAGAAAATGGATCACTGGAGATGGGACTTAAAAATTTTATAGCCTGGCCCCACTTCCTGTTCATCCTTTCTGCTTCCTAACGGTGAATGTAACGTGGCCAGCTCTGCTGTGTGCTCCTGCCACCATGCCTTCCCTGCTATGAACCGTCACTGTGAAACTGTATGCTGAAAGAAAACCCCCTCCTTTCTTCAGATGCTCCTAATCAGGCATCAGAAGGTCACCAACTCGGGACATTGGTCCTGAGAAGTGGGTTCACTGTTAGATAATCCTGGCTATGTGGCTTATGAGACATGGCAACTGGATTGTGGTAAGAGTTTGGGACTTCGGGCTACAAAAGCCTTACGATGCTACATGCACAGCTTAACGAGCCACTCTGGAATGAGTTTGAAAGACCAGAAGGCTGAGAGAAGCACAGGGAAGGCCTGGTTTATGTAGTTTCAGAGGGTTATAAGGGCACTATCTGGAGGTGGTCACAGTACACTGAGAGATCATGCTGAAACTGAAATGAAAGCCAGTTCCTGGGTGGATAGCGCTCAGAATTCTGGAAAGTGTTATGTGAGCTGCTAGGGGACAATGGTCACTCGCAGAAAGAACAATCAGGTGTTCATGCAAGTTGCAAATCAACTCCCCAGGCCAGATGTGTGCACTGTTGCAATGGAGGAACACAGCCTCTGGGGATAATCAACTGCTCTCTGATTGGATGTGAGGCCCACTCAGTGGGAGGGAACTCATGCTGATTATTGAGAAACAGGTCAGAAGCCCATGACTTGGAAGGTCATAGACCATAGAGGGAAGCTTCTAATGTTCTTTAGCTAAATGGAGAGGGGTTATGGCCACCAAAATATCTTCTAGATGTCTATGTTTATCCCCTTTGATTCATGCTGCTCTTACTCCTGGGTACAGAATCTGCTTTTTTTTTTTTTTTTTTTTTTTTACAGGTGACAGTGAATGCTGGAGAGACAAAGACCCATCAGTATTACAAGAAAAGAAAGCCAACTTCCTAGCATGAGATGAGTCACTGTCACAACCGCCAGTGTCCAGGAATCATTACGGAGAGAGTGGAAGGTTCTTACCGCTAGCCTGGGAACCTACTGCAGGGTGACGGCAGCAGACACAGAAAAGACTCAAAACTCATCAAGACAGATAATCAGAGATGCTGAGAGCTCAACACTAATGTAGCTTGTCCTCTAAGGTTCGGGGAACATTGTGGAATAGGGAGTGTAAAGAATGCAGTAGGCACAGGGTGGAAAGATGCCCCCTGAGGCATTGTTCCCTGCCCACTCTACAGAGACTGATTTGTGCATTCATGACCACACAGTGATTACCAGTAACTCCTCAGTGGAGTGGGGGATGGGAGAGAAGGAACATGAGTGTATAACCTGATCGGAATACGACAAAGTTGCAATATGGTCATATATTAGAGTTCTTAATTTAAAAAGTGTGAAACAAATATAATCATCTGTTAAGTTCAATCTTCACAGCTTGTGAAAATGTATTTAAATATTATATGAAGGGGAGTAATGGGAAATTCTTGTTAAATGATGC
The DNA here is from genome assembly GCA_036346955.1 of Dipus sagitta. NCBI lineage: Eukaryota > Metazoa > Chordata > Mammalia > Rodentia > Dipodidae > Dipus > Dipus sagitta. Next base: position 41,745,889 of record CM070784.1, read on the forward strand.
AACAGTATATGGTATCAGATTTTGTTGAGAATGATCATATTAGTTGTAGCATGATTTTTAAGGAACTTAGGCTTTCTGTAATAGTAGCCCCTTTATTATGCCTTGAAGTAATATGACCAAAGCAGTGGCCCAATGGTGCAATTAACTGGAATTCAGTCAACATTCTGCCTTATAATTTTGGCTGTTAAGAAGATATCCCCTTAATTTTCATTGGTGATTATAGAAGTCAGCCTTGTCAATGCATTTGAAGTGTGCGATTCAGTAATTGCTTTCTTTCATTTTTTACATGTGTGTGTGTGTGTGTAGAGTATGTGATGTGGTATGTTATGTGGGTGTATGCACATGTATATACGGATGTGCATGTCATGCACATATGTATGGAGGCCAGAGAACTATGGGTGTACTTCTCTATTCTCACCCATGAGCTTCCTTGAGATGGCATATCTCCCTCAATGTGGAACTTCCACTTTGCAATCCCCAGCATTTCTCCAGGCTCCACACAATGTGGGTTAGGGTTACAGACATGTTGGTCACACCCAGTTTTATATGTGGATTCTGTGAGACTGAACTTGGGCAGTCTCAGGTTCTCCCAACCCCTCATGCTTAAGCAGCAAGTGCTCTTTAATGCCTGGCAATGTTTGCAGCCTGCATAACTGATTTTAAATTCACCATTTTATGTTGAAGTCTACTTGAATTTTTAAACAAAAATAGATCATTAAATGATGTAAGTGTAAGGTTTGAGAATAGAGGACTTACAAAGGCTGCTGTTTCTTGGGCCAAAGCTTTATTTAAAGCCTGAAGAGAATATCAGGATCTAGAGGCTTCAGACCCCTGAATAAGGTGAGAGAGGAGATTTTAAGTGCCTTGGGGGAGGGAAGGAAGGAAACTATACATAGAGGGAGGGGCTTGTATGGGGTATGTGGAATGGGTCTGGTGTTGAGCACTCATGACTCAAGCCTATGCAATCTGGTTGTAGGGACCAACTACTGAACTTATTGGAGATGGCAGCGTTTGAAATGTTGTTCCATCCAGGGCCACAGGTGGGGCCAGTAGGCTTTAATTAATTTCCATAATAGTAGATAGGCATTACATATTTCTGGACACAGCTGTTGGGTGAAGGATAGGAAAATAGCTTTCTTGAGATACAACATTTACAAACTTTTTGTTTATATTAAAAAGAAAGTGCTAACTTCATAAGGAAGGGGATGGGGATAAGCTTCATGGGTGATAGGGCAATGTAACGTCATCTACAGCTTCTTCCTGTTGGAATAGGGTACCCTGGGGTCAGGTGACCTCTCAGTCTGTCTGAGTTGAGTCTAGTACCTATTCTTCCACATGAGGATGGTCATATGACATGCTCAGTGGTGATCTGGGAGACCTGAATTATCAAATGGACTAGAGAAGGGCCAATAGATATAAGACTCATAGTGGTTATTAAAAAGGAGTGCCAACAGTTTGTGCTAGGAAGTCCAGAATGAATTTTGAAGTTGTTTAGATTTGTTGAATTGTGGGAGAAATGAACCATACAACTTAAATGGAGTTAAGGACAGAACTAGCATCAACAGAGAACTAGCCACAATCATGATATTGATAGGCAGAAAAAAGACTCATTTAAGGTGAGCCCATGGTTTGCAATGGAGACCCAAAGGTGTTTTGGATATACCAGGACTGTGTGAGGGCTACCATAGAGTGCTGTTGGCTGGGATGGAAGTTTTCCCTGCCTATCAGCCCAGCTAGAACCATGAAAAATGAAAAATCCAAAGAGTGTTTTCACTGGTCATGGATGTCAGACTTGAACTTCAGATATTTGATGTAAGCCTGGTGATTATTGATTTTGTATTGCTCCAATCTCTCCTTGATATGCCTCTCTCTCTCTCTCTCTCTCTCTCTCTCTCCATATATATATATATATATATATATATATATATATATATATACACACACACACACACACATTATATGTTGGAAGTATGAAACTTGTTTTGATTTTATAGGACTCACAGTTAAGAGACAGTCTTGAATCTCAGATGATACTTTGGACTTTGGAACAATTCTAAAGTTGGTAAGGGCTATAAAGGCCTTTGAAGTTGGACTGAATGCAGTTTGCAATGTGTCATGAGTATAGTGGAGGACAGGGGCAGAATGTGGTAGTTTGAATGTATGTCCCCATAGACTCAGGCATTTTATTAACACTTATAATATGGGTCTCCAGCCACCTGGCTGGAGGAGGTAGGATGGAGGGCAGACCCTGGGGTCCATCCCTAAGTATATTTTGGGGAAGAACTTATTTCTAGGCCAAAGATATGCAGAACAGTCAGGGCTCTGGTGGGGTCCCTGCTGCTTGCTGCCCATTCCTCTTTGCTGCTTTTGTTTTTCCCCCTCTCTGTTTGGATGTATGGAAGCAGCTTCCTCCACTATTGATGGAACATACCCCTGGATCTGTAAGCTTGAAATAAACCCCTTCCTCCAATAAAATGTCTGGTTTGTTTGTTTATCCCAGCAATATGGAGCTGTCTAGTACAAGTAGTATATGCTTTTTTTTCATGTTTCTATTTCAGATGGTTCATAGTTCTTGATGAATTTTCTTATAGTGTATTCAATATTTAGTTTGTACAGAGATAGTGAATGTTTTCCAAAAGAGAAAGTCTCAGACTTAAAAGAACTAATGAAAACATATTAGGCTGAAAAGATAAAGGTATTGGTTAATCTCAACAATATATTGGTATCAATTGGTTATTTATTTGTCAGTCTAGGGAATTAAAGGTAATAGACATAATGACATTTCTGTTTTATATGTCAAATTGTATAAGTAGATTTAAATTGTTATGCACTAAAATAGTTTTTCTAGCCCACAAATAAAGGCTTTACTCAATGGGCAAGTATGTAGGCTTAGCATTTGGATACAATCTAATGCCAGATTTTGAATACCTTATTTAGTAAAAAGATTTAAAAAAATCTTTGTTCTTAAAAATAGGATCAAATTTTTTAAAACAAACATTGCTAACAGCAGAACAATGTGTATGTGTGTGTGTATATATATATATATATATATATATATATATATATATATATATCCACGCTGACCTGGAATTCACTATGTAGTCTCAGAGTGGCCTTGAACTCATGGCGATCCCCCTACCTCTGCTTCCTGAGTGCTGGGATTAAAGGTGTGTATCACCATGCTCAGCCAAAACAATATTTTAAGAAAACCTTGTTGCAAATAGAGAATTGGATATTATTTTAATTTAGAACATTGAAATTTTGACTTTAGATATTTAATAATCTTTAATAACAATAATAAAATATGACCATGTTATTTTAAAATTTTTATTCAAGCACTTTTTTATTTACACAAGAGAGAGAGATGCAAATAGAGAAAGAGGGAGAATGGGCACAACAGGGCCTCCAGCCACTGCAAATGAACTCCAGATACATGCATCAGCTTGTGCATCTGGCTTACATGTGTCCTGGGGAATTGAACCGGGGTTCTTTGGCTTTGCAGGCAAGTGCTTTAACCACTAAACCATCTCTCTTCAGTCCATTGTTTGTCTTCATCTTTATTTCAAATTGGGACAAAATTTAGAAAAACATTATTTTATCATGCAAAGCCCTTTTTTATCCAAATGCATGTCCTTTCATTTTAGGCTTCTTTGTCAAAATTATACTTCATATTTATAACTATTATTATTATTATTATTATTATTATTATTATTATTTTGGTTTTCCAAGGTAGGGTCTCACTCTAGCTCAGGCTGACCTGAAATTCACTGTGTAGTCTCAGGGTGGCCTCAAACTCACAGAGATCCTCCTACCTCTGCCTCCCATGTGCTGGGATTAATAGAGTGTGCCACCACGCCAGGCTATCACTGTTATTATTCTTGTTATTATAAAATATAGGAACCAATTTTAAGTGAAAATCCTGTAATCACTCTATGAAATGCAGATCTATGTATGTATGTATATGTATATATATATATATGTCTGTGTGTGTGTATACAGAGAGAGACTTAATTAAAAACTTAAGGAAAAAAAGTTTTGAGTTTTCAACTCTGATAAATAAAATTTAAAAATGCTCAAATACATCTTCTTCTGTGATCAGTCAGTTCCCTGAAGACAGCATATCCAGAGCCCGTTCCTCACTCACACATTTGCATGGTGTCAAGTACAGTCACTAAAGAAATAGAAAACAGCTTCCAAGGGTGCGCAAGAGGAAGGCGGATGAACTGAGTGAGGCCGTCCACAACCGAACCCTTTCTCTGAGGACGTTGGTGGCTCATGAGCGTCAACATTCCTGCACTTTGTTCTCTGTTCATGCCTCAGGACCATTTGCAAGTTTCCTCACTCAAGAACCAAAACAACAAAGAAACTTTAGCAGCAATTATGAAGCCAATGTATTTCACAACAGAATCACTGGCACTTGTTTAAATGTTTTTCCATCTTATTTCCTAATTGATTTAAGCTAAGGAAGTCCTTTATGAACATTTTTGAGGACAGAGATAAATCAAAATTCAGTACAAAATTATACTCATTTTGGTCATAATTTAATTGCTATTTGGTTGTAATCAATTCATATCTATTTTATGGATTTTGGAAACTTCTAACTGTTTTATTAGCAAAATAAGTGTATTCAAAGGAAATGCAATTTAATATAATTAAAATATTGATGTATGACTATTTCTTTCTTTATAAGCCTTATGTAGTTATACAATTACATAATCACAGTACATACCTGTTTCCTCTTTGAAACTGTAAGTATCCACGTCTCATGTATATGTGCTGTTTGCTGTTTTCAGAGTCACGGCTGAGTCACTGTCCGGTCCTTATCAGGGTCGGGGTGACTGTATCTGGAAAGTATTGTTGAATCAAGTGTGTGGCCCCAAGTGACCTTGAAGAAGTAGTCTGACTGACACTCACATGGCTTGCAGTTTATTATCTGGAAGCATATCCTATTTATGGTCAACACAGCAGAGCAATTATAATATCTCCATTTCTGGAGACTTAGGTCCTATTAGTGCAGTTAAGTGGCATACACTTTTCTTCTTTTTCTTTTTTTTAAAAAAGATTTATTTATTTGAGAGAGAGAGAAAGAGAGAGAGAGAGAGAGAGAGAAAGAGAGAGAGAGAGAGAGAACGCCAGGGTCCCCAGCCAAGGTTTCAAATCCTTCCACATTCCTCTCACATATCAGCCCCCAAAGGCCAAAAGTCACAGTCAGGTTTCAGGCAGCATTGGCCCTACTCACTTACCTTACTTCCAGCAAAATCTGTTCTTGCCAGCTAAAAGAAAATGCTTGCTTCGAAGAGAAGAGCTGGTAGTGTTTTCAGCCAATCATGAGGGGCCATGGCCTTAAAGCATGAACTCAGGTTTCCACCAGTGACATGTTTTACCTTGGAAGTTGTTGCATGAGCTTTTTACTAGTTAAAAAGCAAATAAAATAATAAATCAGTGTATTCATAAAACACATTGGCCAGGACAGTAGGAAGGTTGTATCCAAGTAGAGAAATTTCCATTATAGATGCTATCTGATGGTATCCTTAGCATTTGGGTTGGTGGAAGCTAATTGTCTGCTAAGTTAATACATTCCAAAGTTTTTACTTGATAGCTAAAAGGTTGTTAGGTCAGACAGAGATGTGTGGAAAATGGCAATTAAGAATGGTTATTAGGCTGAAAATCTCCTGATATGATTTTGGATCTCTGTCTGTAACATTGTAATGCTCTACAATCAAGAAGCTCTAATCAGTCAATTAGTCTCCAGAATCTTGAATATACACGTGGTACTTTCAAGGCACTCTTTCTTTCATTTTTTTCCCTTTTCCATGTTTATTGAGGTATAATCAACAAAATGGTATATCTTTAAGATGTACAGCTTGATGCTTTGATGTGTATATACATATATGCATAGATGCAAGTGTATATGTATGTATTTTATGACATTATCACCACAATTAAGCCAATTAACATACATTTACCACTTCACAAAATTAGGTTTTGGCTTTTTTTTTGTACTGAGAACACTTATTATATACCATATAGCACATTGTTAACTCTCATCACCATTTTGTACTTTGGCTTACACAACTGAAATTTTGTTCTCCTTGAATATCATCTTCCACACCAGCCCCTGACAATTACCATTCTAGAGTCTGATTTTACATGCTTGACTCTTAGGCTTCATAACTAAGTGGATTCATGCAATGTTTGTTACCAAAGGTACAATTGTAACTGAATCACTCAGGGCACTGGAATATTCCAGACTTTTCAGCCTCAGTTCAGAGTCCATAGTCCTGAGAATCAAGAGCTTAGTTTTCTTTGATTCTTCAAAGGCAGTCCTCCTTGCCAGTGCTATGAGCACTCACTCAGGCTACTACCCACCTAGTAGTACCCAGTACCCTGTGATACCCACCTGCCTGTCTGCTCTTGTCATGCTTTCTGTGCCATGATAAAACTTCCCCTCAAAACTGTAAGTCACAATAAACCCTTTCCTCACATAAGCTGCTTCTGGTTAGGTGTTTTCATTAAAGTAACAAGAAGGTAACTGCTATAGAAGAATTTTTATTGAGATGTCGGGTCATTGCTGCAACAAGCCTGACCATATGGTTTTTGGAACTAGCTTTCAGGATTAATTTGGGAAGATTTAGTACTTTGGACTTGAGAAACATAGTGTTATAAGCAGAGCTGGATCAGCAATTCTGGTGAAACTTTGTAAGGCCTAAATGTAGGAAGAGGCATAAACTGTGAAGACATGGCTTATGAGGTTTCAGAGGGGAAAAAGAACTTTGTTGGGAATGGGTGAGTGGCAGTTTTTGTGCTATTCTGGCTGCATTCTTCCTGTGTTCTGAGAACTTGAACAAAGTTGAATTTAGAAGTAATGGACAGGTGTGCTGGGTTGAGGAAAATACATAGCAGAAGATATAAAAGATGTAAAGTTTGGCACAGAAAGAAGTGTGGAGTGGTTTTAGGCTACTGCAGCAGCAACTGCTGAAGAGATGCCCACCACTGAGAATGTGCCAGATGCTCACGTTCGGGCAATAAAAGAAGTGCTAGTTCTTTTGAAAGAGGGAGGTGTGAAGGAAGAACGCTAAAGGAGTCTCCTGTTCAAAAAAGTCACATGACCCCTTGATTAACAGATTTGGAAGCATTGGCTATATGTTACTACTTTTGGAAATACGACTGTGGTAGTTTGAACATAAAACATCTCTCATGGGCTGGAGAGATGGCTTAGCGGTTAAGCGCTTGCCTGTGAAGCCTAAGGACCCCGGTTCGAGGCTCAATTCCCCAGGACCCACGTTAGCCAGATGCACAAGGGGGCACATGCATCTGGAGTTCGTTTACAGAGGCTTGAAGCTCTGGCGTGCCCATTCTCTCTCTCTCTCTCTCTCTCTCTCTCTCTCTCTCCCTCCTTCTCTCTGTTGCTCTCAAATAAACAAACAAACAAACAAACAAACAAACAAAAAAAACATCTCTCATAGCCTCAAATATTTGCGATTAAGCCCCATACTTATTTGCAGCTGGTGTAGCTTTTAGGAGGTAAAGCCTTGTGGGAGGAAGTGTGTTAATGAGGGTGGATCTGGAGGTTTATTTGCACAGCTTGCCAGTGCTAAGCAGCCGCATGAACTACTCCCCAACTGCAGAATGTGATGCCCCCTGCTGCCTGCTCGGGCCATACTTTCACTACCATGGTGCACTTCCCTCAAAAACTGTAAAATAGATAAGCACTTTCCTCCCATAAGATGCTTCTGGTTGGGTGTTTTGTCCCAGGAACAAGAAGGTAACTTATAACAACAAATTCAGGAAATACAGGGTCATTAGATTGCAATGCGGTTTTCTTGAGATAGCTGGGGAGATTTGCCATGGGAAGCAGGGTCGGTTCCTGTGTGGAGGACCTGTAAGACCATGATGTGGATCTGTGAAGATGAGCCATGGGTTGCAGTGGAGGCTTCAAGATTTTGGAGATGCCAGGACTATGGGAAAGCTCCCAGCTAGGGTGGTTTTATCTGGCAAGAAGGGCAGACTTACCCAAGCCCATTAGAGCCAAGGATTTAATCCTGAGTCCCAGCTGCTGTACATGGAACTGCAGAAGTTGATGCTTGCCCTGCTTGTTTTCCATCCTGTGTTGATCCAATCTTTCCTCGTTATGCCTCCCCTCACTCCTCATTTTTGGAATGGGAATTTTTACTCTGTGTCATGTGTTGGAAATATGTAACTTTTGTTTTGATTTTATAGGGCTTACAGGTGAAGAGTCTGTTGCCTCAGGTAAGACTTGTGGACTTTTAGTTTTATTTGTTTGTTTATTTATTTATTTTTAACTTTTTTTTTGCCGACATCCATACATATAAACAGGAATGTCATACCATGGTCATAATCCCCTTCCACTAGCTTCCATTTTCCCCTTCCCAAATGCCCCATGCACTGAATTCCTTCTTTCCAATTAGCCTTTTGCCCATTTTGATGTGTGTGGTACTTTGAATGTATTACCCCATAGACTCCTGCTGCACTGGCTTGAGCTCTGGCAGGTCCCTGCTTGCTGCTTTTTGGCATTTGCTGTCTCATAGTGGTTTCGCTCTCTGCTTGGATCTGTGAATGGGGGCCAGCTTCTTCCACCATTGTTGGAACGTCCCCTGGATCGTAAGCTTGAAATAATTTACTTCCTCCTATAAAACTGTGTTTACTTGGATGTTCATCCCGGCACAGTGGAGCTGTCTACCTCAGTGTCATCATTTTCCCTCCTATTATTCAGGTCTTTTGTAAATAGAATCAAACCCTGTGAAGTCATGTATATGATGGTCTTTTTGTGTCAGGAAGACAGTATTGTAAAGCACTCCTCCCTTCCCTTTGGCTCTTATATTCTTTCCACCACCTCTTCTACGATGGTCCCTGAGCCTTGGAGGGTATGACAGAGATGTCTCATTTAGTGCTTTCTCTCAGTACTTTGGTGAGTTTTGAGTGACTCCAGTGGCCACCAGCATCTGAAAAAAGACGCTTCTCTAACCAAAATGAGAGCAGCATTAGTGTATGGACATAGGCACAAGTATTTAGAGGGCAATTTGGTTAGCATAATATAGTTATCTGGCCATACAACAGTAATAGTTTCTCCTCAAGGGATATGACCTCCCAAACCACAGGCTTTTGATTGGGTTTTTAGTATCAGGCATGAATTTTCTCCCATGGAGTGAACCTCAAATATAATCAAAGAACAGTTGGTTTCCTCCAAAGCAGGCATGGTACCATAACACAAGTTATGACTTTCAACTTAAATAGTGTTGAGATTCGTAAAGACCTTGGAGATTTCAAAAATGTGGACTGACTGGGTTTTGCATCATGAGAGAGCCATACGTCTATGGAGGGTGGGGAAGAATGTGTTGATTTGAATGAAATGTCCCACATAGGCTCACTTCTTTGGAATACTTGGCCCTTAGCTGGTGGCAGTTTGGGAGAGTAGTGAAGCTATTGTGAGGTACAGCTTTGCTGGAGGAGATGTGTCACTGGGGGCAGGTCACTGGATTTTATAATCTATCCCTCTGGACAGTGCCAGCGAGCTCGCTCTTGCTGTTTCCTCCAAGGTGACGTGACAAGATGTGATGCCTAGCTGTCTGTCCCACCATTCTTTCCCTGCCATGATGACAGTTCAAAACTCTAAGGCAGAAATAAAGCCTTTCTTTCCATAACCTGTTTACAGTCTGGTGTTTTGTCCCAGCAACAAGAAGGAAACTGCTACAAATTATTCTTAATATTAACACCTGAGATTTAATACGTAAGGTATGAATGACCCTATAATTTTAATTACATACTAAAATACTGAAAGGGCTTTAGGTTAAAAAAATGGAATTTAAGCCCTGTATTTCATACACTGGGAATAAAGTGTGGGTATTGTGAGGATTAGGGATACTTTCTTGTACTCTGGAAGTTATAACAAAGTAGTTTTTTTTTTTTTTTTAATTTAACCTTCTTCATCTACCTGTAAAACTGGCTTCATTAAGCCCAGTGATTTCTGGCACATGTTTTCTGCATGACAGTTTTAAGGAATACAACTATTGCTTAAGAAATAAGTTATTCAGATAATTAAAAATAATTAAACTATCTTTGGGCATAGTTGACTGTAGAGTAATTGTTAAATAAAATCCTGATATTTTTAAAGTAGTGTTGAAGATTAAACCATGGGCCTTTAACCTGGTAGGGGAGCTTCCTACCACTGAGGTACACCCGTAGCTCCTAATTTCTTTTTAAATTTTTATTTATTTGCTTTATTTATGAGAGAGAGAGAGAGAGAGAGAGAGAGAACGGGCTCACCAGGGCCTTCAGCCACTGCAAACGAACTCCAGAACCATGTGCCACCTTGTGCATCTGGCTTATGTGGGCCCTGGGGAATTAAATCTGGGTCTTTTGGCTTTGAAGGCAAGTGCCTTAACCACTAAGCCATCTCTCCAGCCCAAGCTCCTAAATTTTAACTTAAGTGTATGTGTGTGAGTACATGTGTTTGGAGACCAAAGGACAATCCTTGGTGCCATTCCTCAGGAATGTCATCCACCTCCTGTGAGACAGGGTCTCTCACTGGCCAGGAGGTTTCCAATTAAGCTACACTGGCTATTCAGAGAGCCTCGGAGATCCCCTTTTGTCTGCCTCCCAGAGCTGGGATTTTAAGCACAGACTGCCATGCTTGGCATTTTTTTTTAAAATATTTTTTGTTCATTTTTATTTATTTATTTGAAAGTGACAAGAGAGAGAGGGAGAGAAAGAGACAGATAGAGAGGGAATGGGCACACCAGGGCTTCCAGCCACTGCAAATGAACTCCAGACGCGTGCACCCCCTTGTGCATCTGGCTAACGTGGGTCCTGGAGAATCGAGCCTCGAACCGGGGTCCTTAGGCTTCACAGGCAAGTGCTTAACCGCTAAGCCATCTCTCCAGCCCTATGCTTGGCATTTTTAAACTGTGTTCTAAGGATGAAGCCCAGATCCTCATGCCTGTGAGGCAAGTACCTTATTGATTGATTTATCTCCCCAGTGCCCTTCCCAAATTCTAATTTTTTTTTGAGGTAGGGTCTCGCTCTAGCTCGAGCTAACATGGAATTCACTATGTTGTCTCAGGGTTGCTTCAAACTCCCGGCAATCCTCCTACCTCTGCCTCTGTGCTGGGATTAAAGGTGTGTGCCTCCATGCTCGGCTCACATTCTAATTTTTAATTTGAGCATTTAAATCTTAAAACTTTGGAAAATAAAAAAGTTCTTGGATGTCTTTGTGTGTGGCATGCTCATGCGTATGCAATTATGTGTGACTGTGTATACACGGTAACTATGAACTGTGTGATGTTACTATGGATGAATGTGTATAAGCAGAAATGTGTGAGAGTGATATTATAAGCATGTATCTATAATATGTGGCATGTATATGGGGTGCATGTAACTGTGTGTATATAGCAGAGCTATGTGTATTTATGTGTGCATATGTGTTGTTCATGTATACAGCTGTGTGTTTGTGTATTGACACGTGTGTGTGTGTGTGATAATTGTATGTGTATGTGACTTGTGTGCATGTGTATGTGGTATGCCTGACCTTGAATATGGGGTTGTATATGTGTGTGATATGGGTTCCTGTGTGTGGCATATGTGGGGTTGTGTGTGGGGTTTGTATGTGTGGTGTGAATAAGTGGTGTTATTAGACCTCTGCTAGAACATCTGTCCAGGTAATAGAAGCCTCCTGTATAACCATAAAACAGTGGTTTCCTCCCCAGTCTATCAGACAGTGCTGGAGCTCTTCAGCCAGGACCATTCTCCCCACTGTGGAAAGGGAGTTCATTCCAAATAAACAATGTCCGTAAGGTTGACAAATTCCTGAGAAGAACCTCACTTTGGATTTCTATTTACTCTAAGAAAACTGTCTGAGAACATAATATTGGCTGAAAAGTGCTTTGGTTAGACTGTGTTAAGAGATGGAAGAAGATGCAAGTAACTTTGCACATAACACATGCTCTTTTCTGAACCTTAAAAATAGTGGGTTGTGGGGCTGGAGAGATAGCTTAGCAGTTAAGACACTTGCCCGTGAAGCCAAAGGAGCCAGGTTCGGTCCCCAGTAGCCATGTAAGCCAGATGCACAAGGTGGTGCATGTGTCTGGAGTTCGTTTATAGTGGCTGAAGGCCCTGGTGTGCCCATTCTCTCTCTTCCTGCTCTCTCTCTCAAATAAAATAAAATAAAATAAATTTTTCAAACAGTGGGTTAGGATATGTCAGTATTATTTCCTTCCCTGGCTAAAGGCCACTTGCTTATTTGTCCTTTGAAACCATTATCCATCACTGCAGGCATTATTAACCCAACAATACACAACAAAATCTGGGCTCTTAGTCTGGGATCTGACAGGTGTAGTAGCCAACCTGGTTAACATTAAGACGAGGAGGTGCTGGAACCAGCAGAGGGAGCTTTATGTCTGAATTGGAACTGCCTTCCAATGTGCAACATGGGTTCAGACTTTCTTCTTTTTTGAAGGAATTTCCAGGCAGCCAACTGTGCAACAGATGGCTCAGATAACTCAGTGTCTGGTACATGCCTGTCAGTTGCCCGGGAGGACCTTCCGTTTCTTAATGCGAGGCTGAGGAGAAGCCCACACCTCTTCTGTGCATTGATTTCAGTTTAACATTTAAAAATTAATTTAGATTTGTGTGTGTGTGTGTATGTGTGTGTGTGTGTGTGTGTGTGTACATGCATAAGGGTCTCTTGCTACTGCAAATGAATGCCATATGCTTGAGATACATTTTGCATCTGGCTTTATGTGGGTGCTGGATGTTGACCCTGGCGGGCAGGCTTCACAAGTGAATGCCTTTAGCTTCTGAGTCATCTCCCCAGCCTTCAGGTTAACCATTTAAACCCTGTCCTGCCCTTGCTATAAAATCATGATATGAGGGGTGGGCGTGGTGGCACACGCCTTTAATCCCAGAGGCAGAGGTAGGAGGATCACCAGGAGTTCAAGGCCACCCTGAGACTACATAGTGAATCCCAGGTCAGCCTGGGCTAGAGTGAGACCATACCTCAAAAAGTACCAAAAAAAAAAAAAAATCATGACATGAGACTGGACTTTCAGTGAACTTTCTTATTCCTTGTTCGTTCATTCATAACACGATGCTGCTTTAACAACATGTAGAATAAACAACCCTCTCAACAATGCAATGTAATTGAGTGCCAAAGCCAAGTCCAGGATCAAAGACCAACAGCATCTCAAAGCTGGCAAGGCATTGTGGGAGGGCAGTACTTGATCCAATCCCTGATATGAGGATGTAGAAATGCTTTAAGGATGGTGGGTAGTTTTCTCATGGCCCATGTCCTAATACTTAGGATTACAATCTATTGTCTAATATATTGGGTTTCTGCAGCCTCATCATGTGAAATTTTTTAAGGTCAAAGAAACAAAAAAAAAAATGGGCTATTTTCTGAACCTAATGCATGAACTTCACATCCTTCTAGTACCATGTTAAAGAAAAGTAGCAACGTCCAACATTAGTCTCCTTCCATTCTATTTTCAGAATTCATACTTTTTGTGATCCTTCATTTGACCAATTCTTTTGCATTCTTTCTATATGATCATTACCATGTAACATGATGAGTTATATCCACAAGACAAATACTGCCTTTGTGTAGCCTACAAGGAAGACTGGGAAGAATATAGACTATTTGATCTTCTGTGTTCACCTCTTTGCATCACAGGGATAGTGTTATATGTTCACATACTACATTGATACCTTCAGAGTTACTCTTTTACTTATTCCAGCAGTTACCATATGTGTAATTCAAACAATAGTCCCAGATCTATGCCTTGTTTGCCCCTAGAAAGTTTGTCTTTTCTGGCCATTTGGACTGGCGAGGCATTGTGTCTAGTTCTGTCAGTGAACTACAGGTGTGGGGCGTTGCACTTCTAGGCCAGAGCATTAACACCAGTTACAGACCCAGAGACAGTCAACTCTGAGAGGAGTGCGGCTGCTCCCCAGCCTGGTGTCTTAAATAAGTATCGTGAACTGACTTCCTGCTGCTTCAAAAGGGCTGTGTGCCTGGAAGTAAACTGCTGTCTCTTCCATGGCCCCATTTCAACTGACTGTGCTTATATAGAACATAGTACTTGGGTTCCTGCTTTATTTGGGCTTGTCATTAGCATATAAACATTTATCTATTCACCAATTCAGCAAACAGTTGTGTGCCATGCAAGTTATATAAACACATGGTCAGGAATGTGTACCCTCATGGTGTCCTTCCTTCCAGGAGAGGTGTAGTCACACTCAGCAGGGATGGAAAACACACAGCAAATAGAAACTGTGGGCTCCCCCACTGATGAGCTTAGCCCTAACAAGTCCTGCCACTTCACTGTCAGAACTGCAGATGACAACACTAGACGTCATCTGAAAATCCTGGAAGGAAATGTAAAGGGAAGACCCAGAGCATGTGTGTTTGGGGAAGGTGAAAATCAGTGATGAACTGTCAAGACATTGTCAGGTGAAAAAAATACCATAATCTTCAAAATCTGTAGCAGAATTCTGAGACCACAGACATCCTCTCCATTTACCTGCTTCCCCCAATTCCTGGTCTTGATTTTCTTAATCTAGCCTAGTATGTTCCTTTGCCACATGGGTGGGGCCAGGGGTTAGTTTAAAATAAAGATAGTCGCAGATAGAGGATCCATCAGTGAGAAAGACCAACTGGTCCCTTTGTCCTGTTCCTGCTTGTACCAAAGAGAAGAATGGCAGTCATAAATGGAGAGAACTTTGTATCATCTGCAAGAACCCTCTGCTTTATAGCTTTCATAGATTTTCTAACTCTCATGGACTTTCCAGCACTCATGGTCTTTCTAACTCTCATGGACTTTCCAGCTCTCAGGGACTGTATAACCTAAATGGACTGTCTAGCTTACAAGGATTTTCAAGCTTCTGTGGACTTTCTCACTTATGTGGACTATGTAGCTTATGTGAACTTTCTAGCTCATGTGAACTATCTTGTTTTCATGAACTTTCTGGTTTCCATGTGGTATCCAGTTTATGTGAACTTTCTAGCTTATGTGGACTATCTAACTTACACAGAGTTTCTAGTTTATGTGGACTATCTAGCTTACATGGACTAGCTAAGGTGGATTATCTAGCTTAAGGTGGACTATCTAGCTTACATGATGTAGTTTACATGAACTCTCTAGCTTATGTGGACAGAGGTCAAATCACCTCCCCTCTGTAAGCCTCAGTTCATTTCTCTTACATGAGAATCATAGCTGTTTTTCAGAATCACTGGGAAAGTGGGAGGCAGTGGGAAGAGTATCTGGTTACATGCAATGCAGTCACTTGCAGCCATGGTTCTAGAGAGGTCAAATGTTTGCTTCCACCCTCATTGAAATCAAGTGTCTGTTCTTGCTCTCCTTACTCTTGAGGAGCAAGAACACAAGAGTTCATGTTCTTATAATACCCAAGGTAGAAAGACTGCCACTGGGAAGCAGTCCACCGACTCTCACCTGGTCATTGGGCCACTGTGGTTATTTCTTGAGATACCTGCTTTCTGATTAACATCAAATTTTAGCTTCAAGTCACAAAATATTTGTGAGAACCCAGATCATTAGATATATGGACATTCTAGATACTAAGATTTGGGATGGGTTTAGAACTCAGGAATTTAAAGGTATCTGTAATAGCATTTATTAGCTGGTATTTTAGGGAACTGCCATCTACTACAAGTATTTAGATATACCCCTAGAACTTCGGAATGCTCATTTGTGCTGCATTCTGCTGCCTTTACTTGAGAACTAAAATTGTTTCTTAGCCTTATTCTATTTAGGAGGTCCTCTAGGATTCAGTTCCCTAAGCAAGCATCCCCTTGGTTAGGTTTTATGGCAGTATTGGTCATGGAAAAAAAAACTTGACCATTTGTTGTTTATTTTTATACAGTTAAGAAATGGCGGAGTGGTGAGACAGCCTAGCCGTTAAGGTGCTTGCCTGTGAAGCCTAAGGACCCAAGTTCAACTCTCCAGATCTCACTGGAGCCAGAGGCACAAAGGTGAGGCAAGTGCAAAGTCACACATGCCCACTAGGTGGTGCAAACGTCTGGAGTTCGATTGTAGTGTCTGTCTCTGTCTCTGTCTCTCTCTCTCTCTCTCAAAAAATAAAATAAAAAATAATAAAGAAATGAGGGAAACTTGGATATATTATACTAGCATAGATGTATTGCTTCTAAAACTGGTTTCTTGTTTTATGTGTGCTGAGACCATCTGCAGGTGATGACTTTGGTATTTTGGACAACGAATACTACAAGATCAAGTCCATGCTAGTCACCGTCCTGCTAATAGAGTGTTGAACATTGTTTCTCTATGACCTAAAAATAACTTAGTGAAAAATGAAAAACTTTCCAATCACAGCCAGTTAGCTTCTTAATATAAAATGTAGGTTCTCTTTTTTTATTGGGCATCAAAATATTGTAAGTAAAATGAAAACCAAATGTGTACCAAAAAAGAGCCTATGCATATTTTCAAACTACAGTTCCTTCATGGCCAAATCTCTCTCTTCTCTCTCTATCTCTACTCTCTCTTTCTCTCTCCTGTCTCTCAGAGGAAATAAAACGTGTCTGTTGAGAACATGTCTGTGTCATTGTATTTAACAAACAATACATTAAAATAGCCCTACGTGTTTTGAAAAGGTCATTCTAAACTATCAAAACAGTAAAGTCATGATCATTCAGTTCTGAATACTTATTATAGAGAATACTTCTCTATGAGTACATGATATTCTTATTTTTACTGCCCCCAACTGTAAACATCTCTGACTTCCAAAGGTTGGGTGAGCAACAAACTATAAAAGAATGTCTTAATTTTCAGTGGTAATGCAATTCAATGCTCTAAATTTCCCCCATTTCTCTTATACCAAGTTCCATGGGTAAAAAAATGGATGGATATATGACCAAAACAGAAAATGATTGAAGAAAATAATCATAGGCTACAAATGTATGCATGCCTCAAAACCCCATACTCAGGTGAACATTTCTATTTCCAATGCACACTTAACTTGGAAGTTCACATCAGACCATTTAAAATTTTCATTTTAATAAAATAGTGGTAATTGATGCATTTTGAGGAACAAATCTTTGATTTCCTGTGCCTTATTCCTTGAGTTTCCTATTCTTTTGTTCAGTGGTCTTACAGTGTCATCTTTCTGGTGAGTTAGACTGCTGTGACAGTCACAGTTTCACCTATAAGCAAATAATCAGATGCCTTCTTATGGGTAAGGACAGCCAGGCTGTAATACAACAGGACCCTTCCCTGGCCTCTGTACATTAGATTTCACACCAGCCCTTCTCATATTAGTCTTAATAAAAGCTACACGATGAACCAAAGAATAGATTTGTGGAACACTTGATAGCTGTTTTCTTGCCATGAAGGCAGCAGCTCTGATTAGGAAGAGCCGTACATCCAGCATAAAGCAGAGCTCTTGAGGCATTTGGCAGGGGATTTCAAATGCACAGATGTGATCCTTGAATGATGGAAAATCAAACGAGCTGAAGTGGGACCAAACCAGATGTAGAGCCCAAGTTCAACCAAATGGGTTGTGAGGCAGTTGTTCCGACTCGGTGCTGAATTAAACTGGAAGCGGCCAGCCCCTGTAATGCATCATCTTGAGGTTAATGTCCCCATGTCCAAGATGAAGACATCTGAGCACGAGGGTTTGATGGTATTGAAAATGAGGGCACACCGTCACAGCGTAGAAATGCAGTATCTGGATGGGTACAAATTTTAGAGGATCCTCACATACTCCACTTATCATTTCATCCCAATGTAGTACAAATTCAATGGAGCCCACGCACACTAATCTCTGGTTTTAAAACAGAAGGGGGTGATATTTTGCCCATGGAGTCCACATTTCCTTATTGGTATGCATGCGTGAAGCAAACAACATCGAGAAGATTACCTAGTCAGTTTTTGACTAGGATCAAACCTTCTGGGCACCCTGTCATGCAGAGTCTTATCAATTGGTCCCTGATTCATCACAGATTATAGATTTTTTATTAGACAAAAAACTCAGAGGCTCCAGCATCCATCATAGGTAAATTAAACTGTAAAACTATTGACACAACTTCATCTGTTGTACCACAATGCACATGAACGTGACCTCACAACCATTTGTTCTCTGTGCATTTGTCATTTTTTGGTTTAGTTTTATTAGTGACATATTAAAAAATCTCATTGACGCGATCATATGGACTTAGAGTAACTTTCACCTGTGAGTGGCTCCTTTCCTAATACAGGATGGTGGGGTCCACAGGTCTGGTGTCTGGTCAAAGTTCTGAAATCTGTTTCTCTTTGGTTTTGTTACCTAATGCAAGAGAATAAATATTTATATAATTAAACAGACGCTGTATAGAAAGAAGTCATTCTATAACTCTATTTTGAACTTGAGTTTATGATTTTAAATTGTGTTCTAAGACATTCAGATTGAGAAAATCTTTTAGACTTTCCACGAAGAGATTGTTCACTGGAAAAGAAAAAGAGATTGGGGGTAATGATGACAGCGAGCTGACAGGGAGACAGGTGCCACCTCAGTTCCAGCTTGAATTTCAGCGTTCAGACTCCACAGCTTGTTGTGTCTTTAGCAGTAAAGGCTTAGCATCTAGTATTGGTGGGTAACCAAGTGCTTCAGCAATGGCATCTGTTGTTTGGGGGGCCTTGTGGGCCAGCCTGACCACCAACTGACTGTGTATGTGTTGGGGGGGGCAACTCATCTCTGGCTCTTGAATTTACCTGCAGTAGGACATGATTTTAGGGTAAAACTTTCACCATCCCAGCTGGGTATTTCTGCCCAATCTATCTTAGCCTCTTTGACTCTCCCTTTTTACGAAAGCTACAGCTTTTCATTAGTGGATGAAGAAGGAGGTTTCTGTACTGTTTATTCATACCGTCCTTAGTTTTGTGTATCCCTCCTCCTCCCTTCTCTCCCTTTACCCTGTCCCCACTTAGCCCTTTCAGCCCCCTGAATTTTGTCCCTCCACATGCCTGTCTATTATCCCCTCCCATAATCCTTTCTTATTCTCCTCTTTCCAAGTCTCATTCTAGCTTCCTGACCCACACTACCGACACTTACTAAAACTTACAAATATCACTATTCCAAGTTAAGATGCTTATATGACAGAGAACATGTGGCATTTGTCTTCTGAGTCTGGGTTACATCATTTACCATAACTCTTTCCAGAATATCTATTTTCCTGTGAATTACATACTTTCACTTATCTTTATAGAACTCCATTTTGTACATGTACTACATTTTTATTAATCTTTCATCAGGTGATGGGCATGCAGGCTGGTTGCATTTCCTAGATATTGGATATAAAGCCTTGGTGGGTGTGCTTTGAATCTACTGTAGTGTTGAGCTCTTAGTAGTTTTGGGATTTCTGCTGTGGTGCATTTTGAGTATCTCATATGAACATGTGAGTATTGTTTATAGCTACAGCTATAAATAAATCTGTGAAAGGTAATTAGAAATGCAAGGATTGTGGTTAACTCGATGCCAGTAGTCTCAGCTACCTGTAACCACTATGCTGACAATTCTTAGTGGACCTGAAGTAAGCTGTAATCACAAATGTGTGGACCCTTAATAAGTATATTCAAAGTCCAAGAAACACAAATTAACAAAGCTAATATAAATATGCAATACATTCCCTAGTCATAGAGATGCTAAAACTCCTTTCAGTAATTGAAAAAAAAAAAAAACACAACTAAGCAAAATTTTAGCAAACACTGAAGATCTGAACATCATCAACTGTCTTGATTTAATTGATATTTGTAGACTATTAAACCTATATTGGAAGAATATAAAATATCTTATGAGGGAGGAAAGAATAGAAAAATTGATAATATCAGAAGTGGAAGAGCATACTCATTATATAATATGTAGATATTAAAAAGCTACATGAATATTAGCAACTTTATGGCAGTAAATTTGACAACATATATGAAGGAGCAATTCTTGGAGAAACACAAATCAATGAGATAGTAATGAGAAACAGAAGTGATCAGAAGAGCAGCATACAAGTTAGACTTTATGTCAGCGAAATGAATGAAATTTGAGCCACGCCAAGCCGACAGTGCAACAGGGAGGGAACTGGCTTCACAGCTCAGTGCAGGTCGGCTAGAAGCTCATCGCAAAGGATGCATGGTCTGACCTCCACCGGAGCAATATGTGCCCCCAAATCTGGTTCTATAGGTTTAAACTGGAAGTCAAACCTCCCATATTGGAGCAGAGAGATAAAGGGCATATCAAAGAGTGGGACAAAATTCAGAATTCATTCCACTTGGGGAGAAATACCAATGCAATAACTTTATTTATTTATTTGTTTTGTTTTTGTTTTTGTTTTTCTAGGTAGGGTCTCATTCTAGCCCAGGCTGACCTGGAATGTAGTCTATGTAGTCTCAGGGTGGCCTCAAACTCCTACCTCTGCCTCCTAAGTGATGGGATTAAAGGTGTGCACCACCATGTCCCACTCATAACTTTCTTTTTTTTAACTTAACTATCAAAGTTTATATGTTAGGGCTATTTTTAGTTTTTAGTGCCTTTTAATTATAATATCCACTCTTGCACATATATTTTGTAATGGTTTTGTTTTGCTTATTGCTCAGTAGGATTTTAGGACAATTCGTTATGTTTGTCCACACAGTCTACTACTGTGTTCTCTCTACTTCTCTTCCCATGTCCCACTCATACACTCTCCCTCTCGCATATAAAGTATACAGACTTCCCTCTTTATACTCCATAGCTAAAATCTTTCATGGCCTTAATAATTTCTAAAATCATTGAAACTCAACAATATCCTAACTTTCCTTTCCCAGATACTTTTCCCACCTCAGTCTTTTGCAAAGTTAACACTAGCCCCTATCCTAACCCCCCCCTATTTGCCTCCTACTTCTTAGTGACCAAAATATGAGCATACTCCCTACCACTCTTGCTTGTTTATCTACCATTCATTATTGCAAACAAAGGGACCTTATTATTAATTTGCTACTATGATGATTGCATAGTGGGCATATCACTAGCTGTGAACACGCCTGCTGTTTATATTTTACTGTGGAGTAACCTAGAAGCCACATCCGGTACCTTGAGCTCTTGGACTGAGGCATAACTTCTGAACTACATGCTTAAGAAAACAGTTGATAAAAATCAAAATCCAAGCAATGAAATAACCTGAGATATGTAAGTCCCAGTGTAAGAATATAATAAACATGAAGAATCAAGGCAGTATAACTCTTCTAAAAATTGTGTATCCCATAGTCATGGTCTCCAGTGAGAATGAATTAGATCAAATGTCAAAGAATTCAAAAGGATAATTATAAGTATGTTCAAAGAAATTAAAGGAATCAACATAAAAATAGACTTCTAAAGGAATCCCAAGAGAACATAAAATCAGCTACATGAAATAAGGCCAGAGTGTGATATGAAAGAGAACTTTAGTACAGATAGAAATAATGAAGATATGAGAAAAGCAATAGAAGTACTTGAAGAAAAACCAACCTGAAATATTGGAAATGAAAAGCACAGTAAGTCAAGTAAAAACCTCCATGGAAAGCCCCACTGGCCAAACGGATCAGGACTACAGACTATCTGAGCTTCCAGGCAAGGTGGAGGAATAGGAACATTCCAACAAGGAGAACAATAATTAAAACTAGGCTGTGGAACTGAGCAGAGAATTCTTAAAAGAAGAAATACGGATGGGAGGAGGGTGACTGAAGGGAGCAAGCCACCACGGGCAAGTCCCTGTTCGTGGTGATAATTCAGCACATACCATGGAGAGTGGGGCTCACTGGTAAGAAAGGACGAAGGTGGTATACATGGGCCGGCAGGAAACACGAGAAAGGGAGATAATGGTGAACATGAATGGGTGAAACTGAGCATGGGTGTTACCCCAAACAATGTCTTTCCTCTCTAGGTCTTTTTTTTTTAAATTTTTTAAAATTTTTATTTATTTATTAGAGACGGAGAGAGGGGGGGAAGGAAATGGGAAATAGAGAGAGAGAGAGAGAGAAAGAGAGAGAGAGAATGGGCGCACCAGGGCCTCTAGCCACTGCAAACGAACTCCAGATGCATGCGCCACCTTGTGCATCTGGCTTACTTGGGTCCTGGAGAATTAAAATTGGGTCCTTAGGCTTCGCAGGCAAACACCTTAACCACTAAGCATCTCTCCGGCACTTTCCTCTCTAGTTCTGAAAAGAAAGGCAGTTTGTTTATTTGCCTGACATACATACTGTGAAACATGCAGATGGAGCCAGTCATAATGTGGGCACAGGTGGTGGAGAGAAGATGATTGTCTAGGACAACCTTAAAGGGGAGTATTAAGGCCAAGCATTGTGGCAAATGACTGATTGCCAGCATTTGGGAGCCTTGGACAGGAGGATTGTAAACTTGAAGCCAGTCTGTCCCACCCACCTGTAAATATATGTATTTATATAATGTATGGGAGGGGGCAGTTGTCTCAACTACATGTCCTAAGGGGGGGGCTCGCAGAATGGGAGGGCTTGTATGGGGATCCATAATTATTATCAACTCAAATTGCTTCTCTCCTGATTCTGCCTCCTCCTAGCTATCTGTTCTCCCCATCCTGCCATCCCTGCCTATGTACAAGAGTTTGTGCTGGTCTCTGACGCTGAGTCAACCCTTGCTCCAGAGCTCACGGAGTCCTCACCAAGGGCCACACTCTGCTATTAGTCCTGGGAGCACAGCCAGGAGTGGATGGTGTTTCCTCTCACTGCCCACCAAGGATGAGCATGGCAATGTTTGTTATTGCCAGTGCCGATGGCAGTGATAAACAAAACACAGCAAATGGAGGTTAGACATGTGGGCCTGAGGCAGCAGGAGGGAAGGCATTGGTGGAGTTCTTATTTAATTAATTTCTTTACTTTGTGCAGATAAGCCATTTCACACTCTCTACTCTTTTCACTCTTTCCCCCTTAGAGATAAGTAAAGACCATCATTCACATTCACATACAGGAGGGTTCTTGGTAGTTGGGTCCTGAAGCTTTGAGATAAAAGTAGAAAAGCATTTAAGGGAAGGAAAGGGAACACTGATTAAAACTATTAATTAAATATTTGGTGAAGATCTACAGCTATTGTCAAGCTAATGAAATGTGTATCTGTGATTCTTTTAAATTCATCCTGAATATATAAAGAAAATAAACTTGTTCTAAACACGGAGAGTCTAATAGGATTGAGTATATTACCAAAAGTTATATATTCAATGAAACTGCTAAAACATGGACTATTAGTGGGGAATGATATACAATATACATTATTTATAATATGTAATATGGCCTTTAAAGACTATCAGTTATTTTAAGATATATTGCACCTTCAAATGAATAGAGAAGAGAATATTCATAGTTTAGTAATCAAGATACCAAAATTCTGTTTCCTTATATTTTAATATTCTTTTCAAATATTACACATTTCAAAGAAATTTTATTGTGCATTTATTATTGATATTCCAAACTGAATAACTTGATTATGTGTTTTCTTTTTGTCCTCCAGGGTATTACATTAAAAAATTATTAGAATATAATGAATTAGGTTTCATTATGATATTTTTCAAGCATATTGTTTCTGTTGTTTACTCTCCTCACTCTTCTCACACACGCCCCGCCCCCTCTATCCACTCCATAATAGTCTCCTTTCTGCCTTTGTGTAACATGTGTGTTTTGCCCTCCTCTTCCCCTTTTCTCTTGTTCTCTTCTCTTGATCTTTTATCTAGTTAAACAACCTATGTCCACTCTCACATCCACTTATTTACATATATAATAACATTAAAAGTTAGGATCTATGTATAAGAAAAAACATACAATTTTTGTCTTTCTCATTTCTGAGCTCATGATAACTCAGTATATTTTCCAGTTCCATTCATTTCCGTGAAAATTTCAGTTTTCTTCATAGGTGAATAAAGTAACATATGCACCACATCTTCACTATCTGTTCATCAGTTGAGGGACATCTAGGCTGGTTCTAATTCCTAGCTGCTGTGAATAGAGCAGCAACGAGCATGAATGTGCAGTTATCTCTATGTTAGGGTATAGAGTCCTTTGGGTATTGGCTTGGGAGTGGTAGAGGTTGATTATATGGCAGTTCATGTTTTAGCACGCATACGTGTGTGTGTGTATATGGGCACACAAGCTATGGCAGGTGTGTGCAGGTCAGAGAACAGCTTCAAGATGTCTGTCCTCTTCTTCCGCCATGTTTGAAACCGTGACTCTTGTTTCTGCTACTGCGGCTGGGTGACTGCAAGCTTCTGGCTTCTCCTGGCTCTACTTTCCGATGCCATAGGCACACTGGGGTCCCTGACAGGCGTCCCGTTACGTCTGGCTTTACATCTGTGCTGAGGAGGATTGAGTTTGGATTGTCAGGCTTGCAAACAGGCACCACTAACCACTACACCATCTTCCTGGCTTCAACATTCAGCAATTTGAGAAACTTTGAGAAATCACATTGATTTCTGTAGTGACTGGACCAGTATACACCTGCTCCAACAATGAATAAATGTCCCCCATTCCCCACATCATCACCAGCATTTATTGTCACTTGTTTCCTTTTTAAAAAATTAATTATGGGGCTGGAGGATTGGCTTGGTGCTTAAGACATTTACTTGCAAAGCCAAAGGACCCAGGTTCAATTCCCCAGGACCCACATTAGCCAGATGCATAAGGGGGCGCACACATCTGGAGTTCATTTGCAGTGGCTGGAGGCTCTGGTGTGCCCATTCTCTCTCTCTCTCTCTTTCCGTCTTTCTCTGTCAAATAAATAAATAAAAATAAAATATTTTTTTAAAAATAAAAAATGAACTTTGCTGTATGAATACCTCACATATTAGTAATATTACCATCAGGGTATATATACTCTTATTCCCCTCTCCCTGACCCCATTCCACGGAAAGCCCTCCTCAGCGGGGCTATTGGTATTCATGGTGGGATCATGATCATACAGTCATTCTCTGTGAAGGGAAGTGGCAATGCCTCCGGATACTCCTTCCCACTCTGTGGTTCTTACAGTATTTCTTTCCTCCTCCTTCACAATGTCCTCTGAGCCTTCACAGGCAAGTGATAAATCTTCTTTAGAATTAAGATCTCTGCGTCCTCTGAATTTCTGGTTTGATGAGTTTTGGGTCTCCTTAGTGTCCACCATTCTCTCCTTAGAGGAGGTTGTCAGGATAGCAGTGAGAGCGACACTTGTGTTTAAATCACTGCTTCCTCTGTCATGTCTCCTGGGCCCTTGCTGATGTGATAGAGATGACTAGTGTCATGCTAGGCAGTTGGCTATCTTTTCTTGTGGTACTGTGGATCTTGGTTTTGCTGACATATACAAAAAACAACAACAACAACAACAAAAACAGCCCAGCAGGTTTTCCAGCCAAGAGTGAGAGCTGCATGGATTACAGAGATATTTTGATGGGCATACGCTCTCTTATTAGTCAGAGAACAGCGGGAGCTTCTCTTTAGATTCTATGATCTTGCAATCCATATGATTCTGACATGGTTCTCAGTACCAGATATGAACTTGCTACCACTGAGCAGGCTTCATATCTAATCAGAGAGCAGTTGATAACCCCTATGGCCTGTGTGCCACTATTACATAGGTGTTTGCATTCTGCCTGGCTGGTTGTTTGTGTAGCTTTCAGGGTTCCCTGCATGTTCATTTTGTTGGAGACCATTATGCCCCATCAGTGACACGAGGGTCAGCCAGCAGGGTGCTGACTTCCTTTTCAGTTTCCAACATGGCCTCTCAATATCCTGTGTCCACAGCCTGTGGTGTCTTCAGCAGTAGGTGGGTAGATCTGACAGGTAACAGAGTGCTTTGGCAATGGTCTGCATTGTTTCAGCAACCTCATTGGTCTCCCTGACCAACAGCTCACTGTGGGGGATAACTCAGTTCTGGCCCTGGGCTTTGTCAGCCAGAGCCTATGGTTTCAGGATTAAGCTTTCTCCACCCTCCACAGGGCACTCTTCCCAAGCTATTCCACCCCCAACCCTATCTCATTACTAGTTATATCTTTTAGTCTGTTAACCAGGAGGAAGGTTTCTATGGTATTGATTCATTGTGTGATTAGTCTTGTTTAATTCCCCACCCGACTCTGCCTCATGCTGTCTTTGTTCAGCAAGAGACTTATTTAGCACTTGTGTGATGATGGCAGAATCTCCTTCACCAACGAAAAGCATGTTATGCAATAATTATTATACAACATGGTAGGCTTTTCCATGATAACTCGACTAACCTTGAATTGGCGTATTTTTTCAGTGTCATAATCATCTCTGTGTGCTTCTGAGCTTGTTGCATCGTTACCTGCAGTGAAGCAAGCTCGCCCAAGGCCTCGATACACCTGTTCACGTTGAGATTATCAATTTTGAGTGAAGTTTTAATTTCTGCATGTATCATTTGAGGTTCAGAATCCATTGATGTTTCTCGCTTCCTGTCCACTTCCCTGGCTTCTTTCCTTCATCTTCACTCTGCTGCCCTGTCTCCACTGGCTCCTCCGGCTTGCGTTTTCCATCTGCTACTTTTTTTTTTTTTCAAGCTAGGGTCTCACTCTAGCCCAGGCTGACCTGGAATTCACTATGGATTCTCAGGGTGGACTCGAACTCATGGCAATCCTCCTACCTCTGCCTCCCGAGTACTGGGATTAAAGGCATGTGCCACCACGCCCGGCTCCATGTGCTACTTTTGGCTCAAGCTGCCCTTTCAGCAATTCCTCCTGTGAGCAGTCTGAAAGTTTCTTCTGCCCTTCCTCTTCTTCTCACCTTCTTGATCACTTTTTTTTTTTTTTTTGTAGAGGGGCAGAGAACAGGGTCTAAATTCATTCTCTTACATGTGGCTATGCAGTTTCTCCTGCAGCACCATTTGTTAAAAAATGCTGTCTTTTTTCCATGTATGTTTTGGCCCCTTTTTCAAAGTTTAGGTGGCTATGGTTACTGGAACTTAAACCTGGATCTTCTATTCCATTATTCTATGTATCTATTTTTGTGCAATCACCATGCTTTTTTTTTTAATGACTATGGCCTTGTAGTGTATCTTGAAATCAGGTATAGCCATACCACCAGAGGTGTTCCTTTTGCTCAGGATATCTTTAGCTTTTGGCTTAAAGTCTAATTGTCAGACATTGGTACAGCCACATCTGGGTTAGGGTTAAAGGATGGAAAAAGTTATCCCAAAAAAATAGAATCAGGGAAAAAAGTAGGTGTCACTATTCTAGTATCTGTCAAAATAGACTTCAAAACAAAACTAGTCATAAGAGATAAAGAACATCACTTCACAATGATTAAAGTACCAACACTCCACAAACAGGGGACATGACTTCATAAAACAAATAGTACTAGACATGAAGTCATAGATTCATTCCAAGTTATAGTAGGTGACTTCAGTAGACCACTCTCTCTGATAGGTCATTCTGACAGAAAATAAATAAACATTGGAGTTTAGTGACATCACAGAACAAATAAACTTAACAGAGCTTTAGAGAACATTCTACCTATAAATTATAGAATACATTTTTTTTCACCAGTCCATAAAGCTTACTTTAAAATAGATCACATATTAGGACATAAAGAAGTCTCAACAAATGAAGAAAATCAAAGTAATTTACTATATATCTTATAATCTAACTTATAATGTGATAAAATGATAAATAAAAAATCTACAGAAAATATATAAATTCATAGAGATGAAACATGTTATTGAATTAGGAATTAAAGAAATAAGAAAAATAAAAAAGCTTCTATAATTGGATGAAAATGAAACACAACATAGAAAAACTTATGAGATATAACTAAGAGGGAAGTTTATACTTCTTATATAAAACAAATTTTTATTACTTGCAGGGCGTGGGTGGGGGTGGGGAATTGGCATGCCAGGGCTTCTTGCCACTGCAAACAAATACCAGGCAAATGTGCCACTTCGTGCATATGGCTTTACATGGGTGCTGGGGAATCAAACCCACAGCGTCAGGCATTGTAAGCCATTGCCTTATCCACGTTCCATCTCTCCAGCCCCGGCTTATACTGCTAAGTGCCTATATTACAAAATCAGAGAGATTCAAATTAAATCATTAAATAATCTAATGTTGTACTTGAAGGTCTTGGAAAAATAAGAAGAAACCAAGTCTAAAAGTAGTACACAAAAATAAATAATCAAGATCAGGGCAGAAGTTAATTAAGTAGAACAAATAAGTAAAAGAATGAATGACATGAACTGGTCTTTTGAAAAGATTAACAACATTAAAAAACTTTTAGCCAAACTATTTTAAAGAAAGAGAGAGAAAAACCCAAATCAAAAATATTAGAGACGAAAAAGGAGTCATTACAGGAGATACCAATAAAACACAGAAAATCTTAAGATGACATACAATAAGGGCACTATATTCCACACAACTGGATAATAAGAAACAAATGAATGACTTCAAAATGAATATGACTACCGAAGTTAAACCAACATAAGCTGATGTGGTGGTGCACGCCTTTAATCCCAGCACTCAGGAGACAGAGTTAGGAGGATCACCATGAGTTTGAGGCCACCTTGCTGGTGAGGATGTGGGGAAAAGAGGACACTTATTCATTCTTTTTTTAAAATAAATATTTTATTTTTACTTATTTATTTATTAGAGAGAGGGAGAGACTGGGCACACCAGGACCTCTAGCCAGTGCAAACAAAGTCCAGATGCATGTGCCACTATGTGCATGTGGATTACATGGGTTCTGAGGAGTCAAACCTAGGTCCTTAGGCTACGCAGGCAAGCGCCTTCACCGCTAAGCCATCTCCCCAGCCCCCTTATTCATTCTTGATGGGAGTGTAAACTGGTATAGCCACTATGGAAGTCAATGTGGACATTCCTCAAAAAAAAAAAAAAAAAAAAAAAAAAAAAAGATTAAGACTAGAACCACCATGTGACCCAGCTCAACTACTCCTTGCCTTAAACCGAAAGAACTCTCTAGCCTGCTGCAGGGTTGCTTGTACAACCACGTCCAGGATGCTCTATTCCCAATGGTTCAGTAATAGTATCAGCCTCGTTATCTATCAACTGATGAATGGATAATAAAAATGTGGAACACACGCACAATGGACTTTTACTTGCCTGTAAAAAAAAAATTAAAATTGTAAGAAAATGAATGGAACTGAAAATATACTGAGTAAGGTAACTGAAGCTCAGAAAGGCAGCTGTCACGTGCTCTCTCTTATATTCAGATCCTAGCTTCAAATTTTAACACCCGTGAGTTCAACTTGGAGTGTTTTCAAAGACCAAGAATTTAGAATAGCGCTCAGGTGGAAGGCAAGGAAACGTCTGAAGGAGGAAACAGAAGAACACTTATAACTGTTTCTTCTCTGGACATGTTGTCAAGCCACTTTCTAAATGCCTATCTTTATGCCAATAGATTCATTCTGCTATCAGCCCTGCTTAAAAAAAAATCCTCTTCCTTCCTTCCTTCCCTCCCTCCCTCCCTCCCTCCCTCCCTCCCTCCCTCTCTCTCTCTCTCTCTTTCTTTCTTTCTTTCTTTCTTTTGTTCAGCAGTAGAAGGTGGTTGGTTACTCCAGAAACTCACAATTGGTCAAAGTGATGAAAATAAGTGACTGATGAGTGCTTAGTCCTACATGGGACACACACATATCATGCCCTCCAGGAATCAGGAAACATCACAAAAGAGGGATGGAAGGAACGTAAGAGCTGGAGGATGGGGAAGAGTGCTGTGTAGTTCTGGTGTCCTGCCATGACTCGGGCAATGCAGCTGTGGGCACTGCACAAGACGGGCACATGGAGTCAGTCAACATTCTGCTATGGACAGCAGAGGAGCTTGGGCTGGAGAGATGGCTTAGCGGTTAAGTGCTTGCCTGTGAAGCCTAAGGACCCTGGTTCGAGGCTCAATTCCCCAGGACCCATGTTAGCCAGATGCAAAAGGGAGCGCATGCGTCTGGAGTTCGTTTGCAGTGGCTGGAGGCCCTGGCGCGCCCATTCTCTCTCTTCTCTCCCTATCTGCCTCTTTCTCTCTCTGTCTGTCACTATCAAATAAATAAATAAAAATTAAAAAAAAAAAGAAAATGGAGGAGCTTTTGAGACCATGACCCTCCTTGAGGAGCTAAGGACAGCTAATGACTTCTTGGGGTGGTGGAGTCATTCTCTTCCAAGGAAGAGCCACTGATAAGTGCTTGGAAGAACGAGGGACATAACAGAGAATAATGTATAGTGCATATGATCAAAATGTGGTATACATATGTATGAAAATGCGAAATAATTAAAAGCAAATCAATAAATTAAAAATATCAAATTAGAAAGAGAAGTCAAACTACTAAAATGTCAGAATGTTTTTTAAAAGATGGCACAAAATATTAAAAAAAACCCAACAACAAAGAAACAGGAAGAAAAATGTAATGAAAACATGAAATTGTACATGAACTAATCAACCAGCCAGCAAACCGATAACAACCAAAGCAAAGCGGAGAAATGGTGAAAACCGTGCTCCGGCCTAAGGCCTGTTTACACTTTTTGCTTCCAGACGTCCACAGAGCTACCCCCGGTGAAGAGCAGATCTAGGGACGATGCTGTGCAGGCTGTGGGCCATGGGCAGGGCTCAGTCTCTTGGGTGCAGGCAGGCCTTGTGTGGAACCTTAGCTCAAGGCCGCTGCTGAGCTCAGGCAGGAGGAGAGTTGCCGTCGTGGAGATGGTGGGCAGGGCGGAGCCAGAGGCTGGACTCCAGTCAGGCTCAGTGCCTGGTAGGTGTTCCCCAGGGAGGGCCAGAGTTTGAATTTTACTGAAATGATTAGAAACCATAAAAGGATACTTTCTTAAAAGACCCTGGGATTAAATAAAAAGTATTATTGAGCTGGGTGTGGTGGCACATGCCTTGAATCCCAGCACTCGGGAGTCAGAGGTAGGTGGATTGTTGTGAGTTTGAGACCAGCCTGAGACCACATAGTGAATTCCAGGTCAGCCTGGGCTAAAATGAAGCCCTACCTAAAAAAAAAAAAAGGTATTATTGAGTGAACGCTTTGAAGCCAGGGGCGGGCTTCAGCTACATCTTGGTCTGACTCTCCCTTTGTAGCTCTTCTAGAAGTTGCAATTTTAACACATTTTTAAGGTTTTGACTGTGTGCAGATCATGGCAGGATGTGTTTGGCCAGGTATCCAACAAGGCTTCCTGGGGAGACTGAGGCCCCAAAATGCAGGAAAGTATCTGACGGGAAATATGGCAGTAGGCCACGACACTGATTAAAATCTTGTCTCAAAATGAGGAAAGAAAGAACAGTTATAGAAATAAACGCCACCCAAGTTTCATACCTCATCAGACTACCAAGCTATATAATTTAGTCCTTAGACTACTAGATTTAACATATAAATATAGGGTTTAAAAAACATATGGGGCTCAAGCCTGCTAAAATTCACATGTTATTTTAAATTCAAACTGAACTGTCTGAAAATGCCCCAGAGACCTGCAGGGGAAGGGGTCTTGTTTAACCAAAGCTTCTTTACATATTAGAAATTAGTATGTTTTCAAAGGAAAAAAACTGTACTTTTTGGCAGAGTTTCCCTAAACCTGAAAGCATATTTGTTTCTTCAAAAATTTCATGTTTCGCCAGGCATGGTGGTGCATGCCTTTAATCCCAACACACGAGAGGCAGAGGTAGGAGGATCTCCATGAATTCAAGGCCACCCTGAGACTCCATAGTGAATTCTATGTCAGCCTGAGCTAGAGTGAGACCCTACCTCGAAAAATTAAAAAAAAGAAAAAGAAAAAGAAAAAGAAAAAGAAAAAAAAATCATGTTTCTAATCAAACAAGGCTAGCCCTGCCCTTTCTTACTAACTGGATGTCCTTGGACAGGTCACTTGATTCTGAGCCCTAATTTTCTTACCTCTGTTGACTTGTGACTTAGGAAGAAAAGTGTTGTAAAGTTAAAAAGCATCATCTAAATGTCATATAAATAATTGCTATTTCGTCACTAATTTTACTATCTCCCTTTGTATAAGAATTAGGAAGCATGTGCTGATGTCTTATTAAGTTGCCACAACTGTTCAGATTTCCCGAAATGCCTCACTGAGTACCACTCACCATGCATCCCAAGCTTACTCCCTCCAGGAGGTCCTACCGGCCCAGGGAGGACTTAGCGGCCATTGTGCTTGAGATACATACAAGAAGACTTCAAAAGTACTTCTTGCTTTTTCGATCATGGATCCAGTGGCATACATTTTCCAATCCCACTCCCCATCTCCTGCCCACCGTATAGCCTAGGAAGCCATGCAAGCGGTGGTTATGTCACATGACTCCACCGGTAATGTACCCGGAGTAGTCAGCAGACTCGTGGGTTCCCTTAAAACACCTTCTTCAGGGGTGGGACCTGTGGACTGCAGCCTACCTCCACACCTCACCATTCAGCTTTTTCCTCCCTAGAACCGATAGTTAGTTAATTATAGAAAACACCTAAATGATAGAATAGATGATTAAGGAATTGTAAGTAGGCTGCCAGCTCACTATGCAAGAAAGCCACCAGAGGCACATTGATGTGCATGCGTGAAATATACGTTACAGAGTGAGGATCCTGGAGTAGAGTGTTGTGTCCTATCATTTTCCACATACTATCGTGACTACTTTTAGACTATAGTATTCACAATT
The DNA here is from genome assembly GCA_036346955.1 of Dipus sagitta. Taxonomy (NCBI): domain Eukaryota; kingdom Metazoa; phylum Chordata; class Mammalia; order Rodentia; family Dipodidae; genus Dipus; species Dipus sagitta. The sequence continues at coordinate 41,778,498 of CM070784.1, forward strand.
AATTTGAAAATTTACTTAATTTTCTTCACACTTGTCCATCATATAGATGCTCCATGACTTGAGTAATTTCTATATTCAGAGGCATCATATACACATATATGTATGTATATGTATATATATGAGAAATGCTATGATTAAAATGCCTCTGAATATAGAAATCACTCAAGTATATATATATGTATATAAGTGTATATATGTGTGTATATATACATATTATGTGTCTATGTGTTCATGTGTGTATGCGAAGGAGAGAGAGAGCAGAGAGAACAGGAGTAGGAGCGCTCATGCCATGGTGCAGTGTGGGTGTCAGGATAACTTTTGAATCCATCCTCATTCTTTCACCTCATACAAGGTCATGTTTAAATTTTATTATATTCTTTGCTGAAGGAGAATTACATTTCTTTCTACTACATTCCCTAACTTAACCGTTCTTGATGATCACCATGAGAATCACCTGGGGGAAACTTGAGGCCCAGCCCAGGCCTGCCTACATAATTTTGGGGAACTAGTACAAAGTTAAAGTTTGGGGTCATTATCCAAAAATTCTAAAGAGTTTCAAAATGCTGATAGCAGAGAATTATTAAGCTGGGTTTGGAAAGCCCTTTGGTGCCTGTGCCCCTCCCAAGCATGGACACTATCTAGGATAGATGTCCATCAAGCAGACCCTTTTCCACCCTCACCTGTTTCACTGAAGGTGAAATCTGGCAACTTGCAGGATTTTATCTCCTGCCAAGTGGCTGCCATGCATTGCCAGAGCTAAGCATTCAGTGGTCCTTGAAGTTATCCACGAGGGGTCTCTTGGAGAGGGCATGAAGCACAGACTGCTGAGCCCATCTCAGAGTTTCCTGCCCAGCAGGACTTGGGTGAGGAGCCGGATTTGGATTTACAAGCTCCAGGTGATGTGGATGCTGCAGGTCTGAGAAGAGCGCTTTCCCACAGTTCCCGCAAGGGGCATATCTCCCTGGCCCGGCGCAGCATGTGCTGTCTGCTGCTTGGGAAGACAGTGGATTTTTCAGACTCAGGCATGTAGCACTCTTTGGCACTTCTCATGTTTCCCAACGCTTCTCTTACCTCCTGACAAGAACTTCAGTTCTTGCATCTACAAGAAAGTTATCTTCTCTTGCCATTTCCTCTTCCTCTGTCCACAGAGACGAGACCCTGCCGTGCTCTGCTCTGTATTGCACTCCACGCCGACCATCCACGAGTTTGCATCTCAGGACAGATGCCGGTAACTCACAAAGCCCATTAAGAGAACAAATTATTTAGTCTATATAAATATATGATTGCTCTTAATGATTGCTATTGTATCATACAACTTAAGAGTGAATGAGGGAGTTTGTTGCCTTTAACTCCTTTAAGATGACTAAAGTGTCTCAGAAAGATAGGTTATCATGTAACCTCTTCTGCAGGTGGAATGACAACTCAAACCAGCGTTTGAACTGAATCAGCACGTGAGTTCTACCCGTAGTGAACAGCTCTCGAAAACACATCTTCAGCTCCAAAGCCATTGCCATTGGTTAGCACAGTGGTGACTCATGGAGAAAGTCCCTCAGCATTTTTTTTTTTCATTTGACTGTATGAGGCAGGAATGATATGAAAATGAAAATATATAAAAAATATATGAGGCCAAAAAATTTACTGAGCAAATATCCAAAGTTTTTCAGCGAGTAAGTGACCCTTAGAGCTCTCTTTGGAATATGTGTGTCTTCATGTATGTGCACTGTATTTGGCTCTGTATATGCAGTGCATGTGGGGCTCTCCGTGGGGGGGCCAGGATGGGGGTGGTAAGGAGAAAAGGTTGCTTGAGGTTTCTTCCTCAGGGATCGTGCACACCCACATGAAATCCAAATATAATCAATTTCAGAACGCAAGCAGATTACCCATCTAGCTGCAGAGGTGGAAGACTGCCTTCAGACGTGGAAAATGACAGATAATTATCCAGTCTTTTGACAGCATGTCTGCTACATAATAATTCAAACCATTGGTATGAAGAGAAAAAGCCAAGATGCTCTTGATGAAGTTGGGAGAGGAACTTAACAATTTGCCCCCACCTCCTGTGTTGGAGTCGATTCTACCGCATTTAGCTGGAGAAGCGTTGAAGGCGCCCAAGGTGAGGGCAGCCCGGCGCACGGGACAGCCTCAGTTGTACGTTCCATTTCATGCGTAGTGCATTATTTCCTGTACATGCTAAGACAAAGGCAATTCCAAAGAATAATTAACAACAATGCCTTATAGTTGTAGAGTGTTTCAGAAGTTAAAAATAATTCCATTTATTTCGTAGCTTACTAACTCCATAAGAAAGTAAAGATGGATGGGCATCGTTGTTCTTTTTAAAAGACCAGGGCATGTAAGATGTAAAATGGGACCAGGGGTGTATCTTTGTAGTCGAAAACTTTCCTAGCATGTGCCAGGTTCTGAGTTTGATCCTAAAACCACAAGAAAACAAGGCCATGTGAAACCATCAAAGGCATAGTGAGCGCCAACCTACAGCTTTGATTCCTTACTCGCATAGTTCAGTCAAATATTAAAATGCACTGCTGCTTTTATGAGCACGGACATGGTATTTTTTAATTTATTTATTCATTAGAGACAGGGTGGGGAGAGAGAGACTGACAGAGAAAGAGAGAGAGAGAGAGAGAGAGAGAATGGGCACTCCAGGGCCTCTAGCCACTTCAAACGAACTCCAGATGCATGTGCCACCATGTGCATCTGGCTTACGTGGGACCTGGAGAATTGAACCTGGGTCCTTAGGCTTCGCAGGCATGTGCCTTAACCGCTAAGCCATCTCCCCAGCCCCACGGACATGGTATTTTAATTTTGGGGCACTTAGAAGTTTCTGAGCAACTTTATGCGGCATAATCTGATTGCTCTAGATGTCTTTACAAACTCCCCTTTCACTGCAAAGGATCTTGAAAGGAGAGAATTACGTAGGTGTTTTTGCAAACCCTTCCTTGGTTTTGCTTCCATTCCCTCTCACATTCTTTATTTATTACCTTGCTTTTCTACATATGATCTGACTTAACAAACCTCACATGACACTTAAATCACTATTGTCAGGCTAATCAGCCCTTATTAAGACCAGGAATCCAAGCATCAGCCACAAATGCATTGGGACATTCCTGTTCCATTGCTCACTCGCTCTAGGTCCATCGTTAGATCACATGATAAACAGTGTTCAGATGCATTTTTTTTTAAATGTTGAAATGCACACACACACACACACACACACACACACACACACACACATGGTCCTGAATTACTTAGGCCAGTATAAATACCTAGAGCACACATTTTACAGTAAAGGAAAACCCTTAAGAATGTTTTCTTGGGTCCCAAGTGACCTGGTTGAAGGATATGTGGTGATCTAAACCTCATGCCTGGTATTTCCTTTCATAAGAAACTCAATTCATTGTTCAAGAAACTAGGGTGAATGTGCTAAAACTCTCTAAAGACTATTTTATTCATCCTTTTCATTAACCATCAAAGCGATGTGAACACTGTCCTCTTTTTGGCTATAAAAAGTATAAATAACAGTGATTCTCCTAAGGATTTCTTTCTTCAAAGTTGATGGCAGTGCTTCTGTCTTTGGGGCAGATAGAAAAAAAAATTCCCATCTCTTCATGTCATTTCCTTCAGCCAGGCTTGAATTAGGTCACACAGGTGTTGTCATGCTTTGAGAGAAAGCCAAGGATTTTAGGAAAGTCATTAGGAATTACTACCAGGGATATGGCCATGTCCTAGGCAGGTGGCAGGGCCTCCCCAGAGTCCTGCACGGCCTCTCCAGGCCCATCATTCTTCAAAGGAGCAAACAGCAAAGAAATGGCCTTACAGCCAGGAGTGCCTCTGTGGGCACAGAAAGTTCTGAGGCTCGTGCCTCATGTTCTCATGCTGAACACGAAGAACTCCAGAAGAAAATGCGGGCTTTGTTAGAGTCAAGATGGAAGAACTCCTTCTGGCCGCTGGCTGCCTGGTTGCCAGGCATCTGCACTTTGGTTTTCCCTCTTGCTCTTGCTCCAGTTGTTGACCCACCTGAACTTACTTTCTTTGCACACACCCCCCTTCAAAACCCAGCTCGGGATGCCTCCCTCCTTCACAGAGTCCCAGGGGCCTAACCGGTATCTTTGCTTGCACACTTTGGTCTTCATTTCAGCCACTCTTAACTATGTCATTATGCCATGACAGATCAGCACATAAATGTTGAAATTACCGTCTCACACCGTGGACACAATGCATTATTTATTAAAATCCTTGGAGTCTTTTATTCCCACCATACCCACTTGCCAACTTCATCAACAATGCCCCCATCAATCCTGAGGCTCTTAAACTTGAATATCACAATTACTGAAGATCAAATGTAGATTCCCAATATATTCCCCTTACATTCAATTCTGCTGTCTAGCTTTGGGGACAGTTCCTGAAAATAGTTATTTCATAAATATTCTGCATGACTTTGGTGCCTGTCCCACAGGAAGCTCTGAGAGGCTTTGATAGAAGCCTTCATTTCCTTTTAACTGTGGGCGTCAGGTTTCCCTAGCTGCACTTCAGCTATAATCAATATGAACTTTTGTCTATAATTTAAATAATTCTATTGCCACTGTGATGGGTAATTTTATGCGTTAAATTGTCTAGACCATGCCATTCAGTTATTTGGTTAAACTACTTAGATAGTGACATGAAGATATTTCAAATGTAAGAATCAAAATGCAGGGGCTGAGGAGATGGCTGTGCAGGAGAGGTGCTTGCTGTACATGCGCGAGGACCTCAGTTTGGATCTCCAGCACCTATGAAAAAAACTGTCTAAAATCCTAGTGCTAGGGAGGTTGAGATCCTGGGTCAAATTGGTCAGCTCCAGGTCCAGTGAGAGACGTTATTCTAGCAAATAAGAGGGAAAGTAGCTATGAAAACCTCTGACATCAACCTCAGGTCTGTACACAAATGCTAATTAATCAATGAATCAATCAGTCAATATTAAAAGGATTGAAATTAAATCAGTGGTCTTTGTGTACAACAGATGGCAGGCTATAATGTGGGTTAGCCTCATCCAATCAACTAAAAAAAAAATAGAAATTCTTTGACATAGAAGAAACTCTTCCTTTGCAGATGAATTTTGGACTTAAGCAATATCAACTCTTCCTTGTGTTTCCAGAATGCCATGCAGCATTTTGACATGTCAACCCTCACAATTATACCAGCTAATTCCTTACACAACTAGTTCCTCTCTCTTTCTCCTGTTGTTTCCTAGAGACTCCTAATATATATATATATTTTATTTTTTTATTTTTTAATTTTTTTGGTTTTTCGAGGTAGGGTCTCACTCTAGCCCAGGCTGACCTGGAATTCACTATGGAGTCTCAGGGTGGCCTCGAACTCAGGGCAATCCTCCTACCTCTGCCTCCCGAGTGCTGGGGTTAAAGGCGTGCACCACCACGCCCGGCAAGAGACTCCTAATATAAATATATACATCTATACTAGACATCTAGTGGAATAAATGTATCGTTAAGAATTCTATGTTTCTATCTCAGCACTGCTGAATCCAAAATATAGGAATGAGCCCATTATCAAGTTCTTTAAGAATGAAGGAATTCTGCAGAAATGCCTGCACTTTCCAGCCATCCTTGTGCGTACTTACATGTCTTGTGCCACTTTTTCTTACTTCGCCATTGTTCTCAAAGGTCTTTTCCTCATCCTCTCTGCTATGGATATAGAAAATAATTATTTTCTTTACAGAAAAAAAAAAAAACAAGTCAAGTTAGAAACTTGCTCTCATTCCCCACTAAAGCTTTTCAAGGTAGATTTATTAGGTGGTATGGTTTGAGTAGATAAGCTAGGTCCAAGGTGGATGCTCTCCATGTTGGAGCCCTTCCTTTGAGCTTCTTCAAACGTCTCATTTTTCTTCTTTACTGGCTGTTTACTAGTTTTGCACGTTCCTTGACTATTTTACATCTATTGCCCCTCTTTCTTTGGGACAGACCAGACCATATCAAACAATCTTCCCCTACCCCACCATCTCTCCTCCCTATGTTATTGACTCCTCTTTCTCAAGTCATAATCAGATAATGGTGCAGCAAATTTACCTGTTAGCCCATCATTTTATCTAAAATACTTCTGAAAAAGGTCATATTCCAGTTGCTAAGTTCAGAGAAGTATTTTAAGTCCTCACCTGGCTTAGTATCTGTATGACTTTTCACAACTGGCCAATTTCCTTAAAAAAAAAAAAAATCAGGTCCTTTTTCCTTTAAATAAAGCTACTTATTCTCTATTATCTTCCTGATCTTTTCTTCCTTCCTGTCCTGTTTATTTTTAACTCCAAGCCCCCAAGATGGATACTTTGGGGGGTTCGAAGGGGGATGACAATAACTGATTTGGGAAGGGTTGTAGGGAGCACACAAGAGGAAACAGCAGGGAATAGGGAAGGGCAGAGGCTCAATGAGGACGCACTGTGGGTAGTGAGTGTGGTGGGCAGCTGGGCCTCTGTTCCCACGGAGCCTCTGCTGAACCCTCAAGAGCACCTCAGAACTGATCAATGGTGGGAAGCTGGATTATTTCTGTCCCTAAATTTAACTGCATTGACTTCTCAGCACCCGAGCATGCCTTGGCATTCTTTGAACAAATTCCTCTGGCAACAGGGAAAGTCTTCAGGCAGTGATGTGGAAAGGCATCAGGCTGTCAGTGCACTGGGTTCTCTACAGCCCATCTGCAAATGAGCTCCTCAATGTGGCAGGGACAGGGGCATGGGCGGACGTTGGCACTTTAAAGTTTTTTAGAACATAATATTTCTCTTCTCTTTTTTTAAGTGTTAGTTATGTCAGTGTTCTCTCCTTGTTACATTTTTAATTCTCTCTCTTTAGTCACCTTCAGGACTTCTTAATACATTTCCACTCTTTCAACTCCATTGATTTCAAAATACATGTTTTCTATCAAGGTGTATCCCCTGACTTCTAATCAGCATATAACCGACGGGCTGTGGAAGTCTCTCATGTGCTGTGGCCCTCTCCGCCCGTGTCCACAGGCCACTCCTTCTTCATCCTGGCCTCTGAAGTTACTCCTGCCGCGTTATTCTGTCTCAGACAGTGCCACACCCAGGTCCAGTTGTAAAAGTTAAAAAACAAAAAAATCCAGAGAAATGCCATTTGTGAAACACCTTCTACCAACATTGTACTAATTGCTGGATTTGCATCAAGACTAATTTTCCTCACTCCGAAGCCTTTCATCTTCTGTTATGACTAGTTCAAGCTTTCCTTAGCAACGTTCCCTTCCAAAGCTGACCTCCTTCCCGCAGCCTGGCTTATTTGCTGCGTCTCTTCCTTGTCGAATGTTCGGAGGGTCTGCCTGTGCACGTGCCCACGTGCTCACCTGTGGCACACCGGGGCCACCCACGCTGGCCAGAAGAGGTCAGCACTCCTCTCCATCACTCGTCGAACTGCTTTTAGTTTGCTACAGAGCCTCTTGCTGACTCCAGAGCTTGCTGCTTGGTGGGCCCTCGCAACTCTCTAGACTCCACTCCGGGCAGAGCTGGGCTTGTCGATGGGTGTGACCACGCCCAGCTGTGCATATAGGTTCTGCGGACTAGAACTCGGGTGCTGCCTCGGGCCCTTGTGCTTGCCTTGGAAGTGCACCTCATTACTGAGATATATCTCTAGCCCATTTACTATGGCTGTATGAATTATCTACCAACTAGGTAGTAATGTGCTTAAAAGTTGGGAACCAATACTAACTGATGCCTTACATATATGACATTCTGTGGATAAGAATTACTTTCAATTTCATTTTTCCTGTCCCTCTCGCTTTCCTGCTACAGGCAGTCAGGAGAAGGTCCAAAGTTGTTTAGTATACCCTGTGTCAATACAGCTGCCCTCAGAAACCAGTCCTCCCTTTCACTGAAATCCTGACTTCAAGCAAGGAAGGCTCCCACTTACTGAGTCTTATTCTACTCACTGAAAGTGTGCAGCAATTCTGTTAATGTTTATGAGTTAGAAGATCATTATACTTGTCTTTTGTTTGTTCGTTTTTGAGACAAGTTCTTGTGTAGCCCAGCCTGGCTTCAAACTGGCTACGTAGCTAAATATATCCTTGAACTTCTGATCTCCCTGCCTCTACTTACCGAGGGCTCGCATTGCAGGCAATCAGTGCCAAACCCGGGTGTATGCGGTGCTGGAAACTGAGTCCAGGACTTTGTGTTTGTGAAGCAAGCCCTCTACCAACTGAACTAACCTCCAGCCCCTGTGCTTGTGTTGGCTACAAAATGCATTTGATAACATCATGGAATTACTCACTTTGTAGCACAAAAATATTTAAGATAAATAGTTTTACATGAGAGGGAGTTCTGTGACTGATTCTCCAAGATTTAAACAGAATCAATAGTGTTAGCATGATTGGTTATGGAAAAACATGACTCCATTTCCACCCCCTGCTTCCTATCTTAATAGCTAGCTTAATTTTTATAAAATGGAATGGAAAAAGACAAAGCCCATAAACTCAGGTGCCCAGATGAATTCTTAGAGGTGAGCACACTCCACTCCACTTGTAAATAATTCTCACTTAAGTCTTGTAACTTGGAAAGGCTGAGACCTATAATCATTAAAATGGAATTTCCTGTATTTTTATCATTTTAGTAGGAATGTCAGTAATTACCCATATTAAAGGTCTCTAGGGGAGGAGGATTAGTAGGAGGATAGGCAGATCCTAAAATATTCAGGAAGTATAAATCCAAAATACAGCTTTATGTCCTTGGATTTTACAAGAAGAAAACTTTTTGGAAAACCCAAATTTTTATGTTCATTTTGAGAAAATTGTTAAGTCTCTCATTGCAGTTATAGAATCGAACTGATGTTTAAGAAAATTACTAAAGGTGTGGTTAGAAAAGAGCATCTAATTTGTGTCTCTAAAATGTACTCCGGAATTGGGTGTTATGATGTAAGCTTGCAATCCTAGCATTTAGGAGGCTGAGGTAGGAGGATCATGAGTGTGAGACAGGCTTAGGCAACATATACTAAGACTTTGTCTAAAGGAAGGAGGAAAGGGAGGGAGGAAGGGGGAGAGAGGGAGGAAAGAAGGAAGGAAGGAAAGAAGGAAGGATGGCAGGATGTAACTCAGAGGTTGATCACAGTAGCTTTGCACTCAGAAACTCTTACTATCATTATCATTAGACATTACGTATTCAATAAAAATATATACACTGAATAAACAGTGTTTCCAATTAAAAATTGCAGAAGTAGGGCTGGTGAGATGGCTCAGTGACCAAGTTCTTGCCACAGAAGTGTGAGTGCATAAGTATGGATGCCCAGAACCCACATAACCAGCCAGGTGCTGTAGTGGGTGTCTGTAAACCCAGCATGCCTTCAGAGAGATGGGAGACAGAGGCCGGAAAATGTCCCGGGAGCTGATGAGTCAGCTGGCCTGGAACACACCAGTGGACAATGAGGAGGCCCTGCTTCAAGGTGGAAGCCAAGGACCCACACCAACGGTTGTCCTATGATCTCCACATGTGTGCGGTGTGCGTGCACACACACATACATGCACACACCAAAAGTAATCATCGGATCTTAGCTCAGAAATCGTCCATGGTTCCACAGAGGCCCGGGAGGAGCCCTGTGGACTGTTGTCTTCCTGAATGACGTGGCTGTTTATACATGAGCTCACAGCAGCTGTGGTGGTGTGAGGGGAATTTTCACAATATGGGGCCCATCAAGATTGTGTCATAGGTGTGGGAGGGTCTCACACCTATGTCTCTAATAGTCTCTAAATACTTCTCTGAGTATTTAAAGGCACTTAACAGTTGCTGAGTGAGAGGTGTTCCTGGAGCCCCAGGCCTCTCCGAGTAGATATTTGTAGTCTGTGGTAGTTGGGGGAAGGAGAGAGATTTTCTTCAGCAGTATAGGCGAGGGTAAGTTATCCACGCTCCTGTAAACAATCCCAGTCAAACCCATTGAGTCTCCCTCTCTCTCACGCACAACCTACCACGGCTCTCTATTGTCCAGAAGTAAGTTCTCCCTGGCGGTAGTCAGGGGTCACGTGTGGTTCCTGAGCCCGTGCGTGTGGCACATCTAAGGTGAGATGTATGGCAAGTATAGCATCTGACATTCCAGACTATGAAAACATGTGTATAAAAAGATGAGACATTTCACTAGTAATCGCTGTATTGATGACTTATTGAAAAGATATATTTAGATATATTTGAGTATGGTATTGTAATTCATTTTTTTCTTTTTTTTACAACTTATTTTAATTTTAACTATTAGATAATTTAAAACTACTTTTGTGACTTTCATATGTGGCTTACAGTATTTTTTTTTTTTTTTTTCTGAAGTAGGGTCTTGCTCTAGCTCAGGCTGACCTGGAATTTACTATGGAGTCTCAGGGTGGCCTCGAACTCATGGCGATCCTCCTACCTCTGCCTCCCGAGTGCTGGGATTAAAGGCGTGCTTCACCACGCCCAGCTACAGTATATTTTTGATTGCACCACTGGTGCAGAGCTCAAACTCTGTGGAAGTTTTTCTCTGTATACTTAGCCTTCTAATCATACTCATGTGTTTGCTTTATTTTGTTTGGTTTGTCTGTTTGGTTTATTTTGTCTGTTTGATAGGTTTTGTGATTTTTTTTTTTTTTTTTTTTTTGGCAGGGGCACACTGGGAGGTTGAACCCAGAGCACGTGGCAAGTACTCACTGAGCCACGTGGCAAGTACTCACTGAGCCACGTGGCAAGTACTCACTGAGCCACTGACTACAGGTCCTGCCTTTAGCTTTTATTTATTTATTTATTTTCAAATTTTGACACAGGGATCTTACTGTGTTACCCAGGTTGCCCTTGAGTTTGTCAGGCTCCTGCCCTAGTTTCCCAAGCAGTTGAGATTACAGGGCCGCAGCACCAGCCCTGGTCTGGCGCATTTTCCTTCTTCACTTCTACTGAACTCACCTCTTGGAAGGCTCTTCTGTGTAAGGGCTGAGGACCAACGTTTAAAATCCCACATTCTCTAGGAAGATTGTCCAGTCTGACTCTCTCAACCAAAAGCATTTTCCCCTTCTAAACTTCTAAAAACCTTTAGAGTTTTGTATGACTCTAATCCATTTCTGATTTATGATCAATGTTTGTGCTTTTATATTCTTTTCCGCCACTAACTGGTATTTGAAGCAAACAAAACTTTTAAGTCCACTTAAAATTCTTCAAAGTTGGAAAAGATATCAGTGTCCCAGCCAGAAACCAAGATAGCTATTTTAACTAAAAGCTATTTAAGTGGGGTTCGAACTGGTTAAAATAGGACAGTCACTTCATCAAGCAGCTCCACCCTTAGGGAAGCGTGGGGCACTAGGGCACCAGAAGCTGGGGCTGGCAGAAGGGCATATGGAGCTGGGCATGACGCCTCTGCAGAGGGGTGCCCTCTGGCTGGCGCTTGGAGGGGAGGCCTCCTGGGCCGGGCAGGCAGGCTTCAAGGGCAGGGTGCTGAGCGATGGCCGCTGTGGATCTGAGGAGGTGTGCTGAGCCGGGCTGGGAGTGTGCAGACATCCACGGAGATGGTCATGAGCTGCCGTCGCGTCCAGTTGCCTTTTCCGAGGTGAAGCACCATTGCCGCAGAGTGCAAGGACGTCCTCCCTCCTCTTCCGGACTCCATGGTGAGTCCTCAACAGGAAGCTACTACAACTGAGAAGTGGATTCCCAGCCCCAGGCTCTCATCCTCACGGCCTTCAGGGCTTCCTGCTACACGAGCTCGGCCACTGTCTCTCTCGCCCTCCAATGAGGGCTTGGCCTGTAGACTAGCTAGAATATGGGGAAAGTTATAGGGTATCATTTATGTGTTTATTGGTTATTTAAAAAGCTGTGACTTTTATATTGCTGGTATAATCACATCATTGTCTCTTGGTTTCCAAGCTCTGGTAAAGGCGAAGGACACTGCCCTGTGGAAGAAACCCAAATGTCAAATAATACCCGAGCGTGGCTTCCAGCCAGTAAGAACTTGAGCTCTGCAATCTGTCAAAATTCCAAGCAAGGGAACCCTGTCAAACCTCATCCAGTCAACTCGAAAATGACTCTTCCCCACCTGACCCTCAAGATGAACCCACAGACACTGAGCTGAGGAGTGAATTACCACTCTGTGAGAAGCTGCAAAGCAGAGATGTAGCCAGTCTTGGCCCAGGGGCACTGGGAGAAAATAGATATCTTCTGTTTTAAGCTACTAAATTTGGCAATAATTTATTAAGAGTAGCTAATTAATACATAGCTCCAGAATGTCAGAGCAAAGTATATAAAGATGGCTTTGAAAAGATAATGGCATAGTAACTATTAAAATTTATATCTAGAATACTTTTCTAGACATCAATATCTTTTAACCGTCTATCCATATCACTTATAAATCCATAAGAAAAACATACTGTGGTGGTTTGATTGTGAATGCATGCCCCACATGACCCCAGGAATTTTGTAATTTATTTTTTTATTAGATATGGACATATTTAGTATATAAACAACACATATTGGTACCATCCTTTCCCTCCTTGCTGCCCCTTTTCTGAAGAGGCCCTCCTCGTTGGGGATGCAGGTCAACCCCATGGGGATTGTGGGTCATGTATTGTGGGGATAGCAGTCAGTTATGGGGGAGAGGCGGTGTCTCTGTGCAAAATATATCAACTTGTGGCTCTAACAATCTTTCCACCCCCTCTTCTGCAAAATTCCCTGAGCCACGTTGGGTGCATTTTAAGTCTACTTCAGTGATGGGCACTTAGGAGCCTCTGGACCTCTGCTTTGGTAGGTGTTGATTGCCCTCAGTGTCTGTCTCCTTTACTGATATCAGGTTCACTGAGAAAGCAGCACTCTTGCTCATTTCCCCAGTTCTTCTGTGGTTTAAGCTGGGGCCAGGGTGAAGTGCGCTGGGTCATTTAGCTCCTCAGCTCCTGCTTGCATGTGAAAAAGAGAAGCAGAATCTCCAACAGAGAGTCAAGTCAGCACTGATTAAATGGGATAACCATTATTAATTTAGAGAGAATTTAAAGGGTTTAGACCCTCTTATATGCCAAGATTAGTGGGAGCTTGACATTGGGAAGCAAAATTGTTATCTGGACATGATTCTGACTTGTTTCCTAGTTCCAGATATGGTTTCCTTTCCACTGAGTGGATCAGTTAGCCAATCCAAGAGCAGTTGGTAAACCACCATGGCTGTGCACCACTATTGCACTTGTGTGAGCATCACGTAAGGTTGTTTGCTTCTGAGTTGCATAGACTTTGAGTTGCTTGGACAGATGTTGGCCACTTTCCCCCAGTATCTCATGTAGCACCTTCCAGTACTAGATGGGCTAATTGTCTGGGGACTGGATCTCTTCTGAATTCCAACCAGGTCTCTCCATGGTCCATACTGACAGCATATGTTGTCTTTAGCAGTAGGGTCTTACCATTAACTTCTGGTTGGTAATCAAGTGCTCTGACAGAAGTCTGTCTTATTTGTTTTGGGAGCTTCTAGTAGGTCTCTCCGATCAACAGCTCACATACTGGTACTGGGAATTACAGGCCAGTACCAGGGGAAAAGAAAAAATAAAAAGACAGAGAAGAAAGAGAAACAGGAGAAATTTAAGGTTAGGCTTTGTCTCACCCTCTTCAGGGCCCTTTGATTCAGGTGCTTCCCCTAATGTCCTCTTGAGGGTTTCACCTTTTAGTCTGACTTCCAGGATATAGAATTATATGGTAAAAGTTTAACTTGGGTTCAATTTTGTATCCCCTCTCCCCATCACCCTTTCCTTTCCCCAAGCCCTATCCTCCCTATTGTCCAAGCCTCGAGATGTCATTCAGGAATGTCAGCAACTTGGGTTGATCCAGGTTAGGAACTGAAGATGAGTGAGACCATGCGATGATTGTCTTTCTGTGATTTATGAGCTCACGTAGAATGATCTGTTCCAAGTTCAACCATTTTTTTACAAATTTAATTGTGTCATTTTTTTCTTTTTTCTTTTTTCTTGATGAGTAGAATTCCATCGTGTAGATATACCACATCTTAGTTATCTATTCATCCAATGAATCCAACACCTAGGTTGATTGCAGTTCTTAGCTATTATGAATTGAGCATCTGTAAACATGGTTGAGCAAATATCTCTGAACTGAGACATGAAGATTTTAGGGTAAATGTCCAGTAAGGGAATAACAGGGTCTGTTGTTAACTCTATATTCATCCTTTTTTAGGAGCCTCCATATTGATTTCCACAGTGATTGTACCACCAACAGTGAATGAATGTTCCTATTTCTCTACATCCTCGCCAACATTTGTTTTCATTTGATTTTTTAATGTTTGCTATCCTTACTGGGGTAAGGTGGAATCTCATAGTTGTTTAAATTTGCATTTCCCTGATGGTTTGGGAGGTTGAACATTTTCTTAAGTGTGTGTTAGCCATTTGTAATTCTTCCTCTGAGAACTCCCTATTCAGTTCTCTGCTCCCCTTTTGGAGTTGGTTGTTACTTTTATTATCTAGTTTTTTTGAGTTCTTTGCTGCCTCAGGTATTTTTAAGGTTAGGCTTCCTGCTTAACCCTTGTTGCAGTTTGGTTCACATTGCTGGTAGAAATCACCCAATCAAGAGCAGCTTGTGGGAAAAAGAGGTTTATTTTGGCTTACAGGCTCAAGGGGAAGCTCTACAATGGCAGGGGAAAACGATGGCATGAGCAGAGGGTGGAGATCACCCCCTGGCCAACATAAGGTGGACCATAGCAACAGGAGAGTGTGCCAAACACTGTCAAGGGGAAACTGGCTGCAACACCCATAAGCCCGCCCCCAACAATACATGACCTCCAGGAGGCACTAATTCCCAAATCTCCATCAGCTGGGAACCTAGCTTTAGAACACCTAAGTTTATGGGGGACACCTGAATCAAACCACCACACCCCTCCAGCAGCCTCCTTGAGGGAGTGTATCACAGAGGGCAGATCTGAATTCTATCTCAAAGGTGTGTGGAGAACAGTTTGAGCTCTGGTGGAATCTGCTTCCCGCTTGCTGACACGGCTTGTGGCAGCTGTTCCTCTGTGCTCGGATCTGTGGTGTAAGCAGCTTCTTCTCCCATTGGTGGAGCTTTCCCCGGATCTGTAAGCTGAAAGAAACCCGACCCTCCCGTAAACTGTCTGGTTGGATGTTCATCTCAGCAGTGAGGTGCTGACCAGAACACATACCAAAACTTGATAGAAAACTGGACTTTTGTGACCAAAGGTTTTACGATGAATACATTTTTAGCAAAAGAAGAAACATTTGTTCTCTTAGTATAGGGCACAAATTCAGTGTTATTATTAACTAGGTAAGTGTGAACTAACACAACAGAGACACATTCTGGAATGCAGACTGCTTATAGCAAACTTAAAAGACAACAGCAAGTGCTAGTGAAACTGGGGGAGAAATGGAGACTCATTCATTGCCAGGTAGAGCCAACAGAGGTCCAAACAATTTGGAGCAGAAGTTGGCTTTACTGAGGAAAGTGGAATGTTTACACAGTGAACAATCCAACTTTCTGTCCATAGATTACAGTCCAGAAACTCTTGAACATACACATCAAACACTCTTCACTTGCCCATGAGTTGAGTTAGTAAAAACTTGGAAATTCAAAATCACCATCATTGCAGGCGCAATGAAAAAAATTGTAGTATTTTCATATGATACAATAATGTATAACACCGAAAATGAGTGCACAAGTATTTCTATAAAAAGAGACAAGTCCTAAACATAGAATAATGTACAAAAAAAGCAAGGTACAAACGTACCAATGAAGTATGATTCATTATATATGATAGATTAGGTAAAAAAATAGATTAGGTAAACCTGGACAAATACTATTTAGGGATGCCTTTATCTGTAGTAAAATTATTAAACAGAGAGAGCATGATTATTGCAAAAGGAAAGAAGGCAGGGAGACTATGATCTGGAAAACTCCACAAGGCCCTTAAATCTTGAAATTACAGTATTATAAGGCTAATTATTTTTAGTTTTTATTTTATTTTTTAAAATTTTTTTGTTGTTCTTCATTTTTATTTAGTTATTTGAGAGCGACAGACAGAGAGAGAAAGAGGCAGATAGAGAGAGAGAGGGAATGGGCGTGCCAGGGCTTCCAGCCACTGCAAATGAACTCCAGATGTGTGCGCCCCCTTGTGCTATCTGGCTAATGTGGGTCCTGGGGAATCGAGCCTCGAACTGGGGTCCTTAGGCTTCACAGGCAAGCACTTAACCACTAAGCCATCTCTCCAGCCCAGGTTAATTCTTTTTAAATATATAGTTTAATTTTATTCATTTCACTTTCAAAGACATATCTAATGCCAAGCAATTCCTTAAGTATAATTTTTAATTTATACTTTCCTGTTATTTGCAGAAATTAAATTAAACAGCATAAACATATAAAAAATAGCATAGGACCTGGCCATCCATCTAACAGTCTATCTTTGAGAGAGATTTAGGTGAATCTGTTGTAGTTACTTTCTCATAGCTGGGACAAAACACCAGACAAGAAACAGCTTTATGGAAGGAAAGGGTTTATTTTGGCTTAGAGCTTTGGGGAGAAGTTTCATCAAGGCAGGGAATGTATGACAAGTGCAGACAGCCAAGCGACTGTCACATCTCCAGAGCAGGAAGGAAGTAGTCTGAGTACTGGGTGTGGAGCTAAAATGCATTATCCCAAAGCCCACCTCCAGTGACACAGATCCTCCTACAGGCATCCATCTCTCAAAGGCTCCATAGTTTTCCCAAGCTGCTACCAGCAGGAAGCCAAGTATTCCAAACACATAAGTCTATGGCAGGCATTTCATTCAAACCACCACAGCATGTTTACCAAATTTTAAGATATATTGTTTCTATATAATAGGAAGTTGGATGATTTGTCATTTCTCATATTAATGTAAAGATGTAAAGAGTAAAAAAAAAAAAAAAAGTAAACCTGTTTTCATTGATTGCCTCAAAAGTGCCTCTAATGAACCATTGAAATTAGCACTTGATAAGTTATCTTGACTAAGGTCATAGTTCAAAACTGGAAGAATTAGAAGGTAGAAGTGGATTGTCTTATCCAAATATCTGAACTTTAGTGCCTACATTAGGTAATTTGATGTCCTGTACTTACATCTTATACATGAAAAGATCAGAGTCCTTCCATTCTCAAATATCCCTGATTTAAGACAAGAGCTCTTCTACTTACTTACTTTGGGTATCTCTGGATATGTGACAGTCATGTGAGTCTGGCTTGATGTGTTCTAACACTCTCTAGTCCTTTAAAGCTATGGTCAAGCACACATGCAGCTCTTAGGTCTCTGTCTGATATTTCCATTCCATCATGCAGTGAACACAGCTTGCAAAGTCTGAGGCACGGCCCTCCTAATGGATGATGTAATGGAAGCAGGGCATAATGACTAGCCTTCCCTTTTGACTTGATTAAGCGCCCCCCCCTTCATTGCAGGTGTTTCAATTCTTGCAAGTGAAATCATATTTTCCATGTTTAGACTAAACTTCTCAAGTTTCTTACTGGCAGGAGGTAATGTCCTAATTAGTTTCTGTGTGCCAGCTAATTAAGTAAGAAATTATTTTGCTAAGAATCATGTAGCCCTTACCCTGGGTCTAGCCAGACTGCCTTTGAGCTAGAGGCTGTATATTAATGTCCCTGCTCTATTGACAAAATGACAGCTGGACAAAAAGAAATAAATGGAGATGATTATTTTCTCTGAGATTCAAACCAACCTCAGGTAGAACTTTGCTGAGGCCACGGCTGCCTGGTCACTCTTCTTTGTACGTCTCCTTCTCTGCTGTGGGGTTTCTTTCTCACTTAAGGAGTTCTGCCTTGCCTTTTTCCTTTCTGCAAGCTTCTCTTACAACTCAGCTAATAAACTTAGTGATTCTAAGGGAAATAATAGATGATTTTTTATGGTGATACCTTTATTTCAGAATGGGATAATTCCTTGAGCCTCATGCATATATTTCTAATGACATCTCCATATTTTAGCCATATTTATACAACAACATCAGCTTCTAGGTAATCCTTCATGAATTTTGCATGTTTCCATCTTCTCCATTTTATGTAAAGGATAATAAGGACATTCAGTTTACTGCCATACATACAGAAAACACTTGAAAAATTTTATAGTACCTCTGATGCAGTAAAACAACAAATTCAGTTAATTTTGTCCATGCCCTTATTAAGAATGAATAAGTCACTTCACTACATGGTGATACATGCCTATAATCCCAGGACTCATGAGGCTGAGACAGAAGAAATGGCCAGCTCAAGTTCAAGGTCAGCTTGGGTGATATAGCAAGGCCTCCCTACCTCCAAAGAGGAGGAAGAGGATCTAATTACATATGCCTCACTGTGGTGGTTTGATTCAGGTGTCCCCCATAAACTTAAGTGTTCTGAATCCCAGATAATGGAGATTTAGGAATTAATGCCTCTTGGAGGCAGTGTATTGTTGGGGGCAGGATTATGGGTATTATAGCTAGTTCCCCCATGCCACTGTTTGGCATACTCTCCTGTCACTATTGTCCACCTTATGTTGGACAGGGTGTGATATACACCCTCTTCTCATGCCATTCTTCTCCTCTGCCATGATGGAGATTCCCCTTGCATCTGTAAGCCAAAAATAACCCCTTTTTTTTTCTGTCAGCAATGTGAACCTAGATCCAACAGTACAGTTGGTACCAAGAGCGGGGTCATTTGCTGCTTTACACCAGACTATGTGGCTTTGGCCTTTTGGAGCTGATTTTCAAGAGGAACGTAGAAGGATTTGAAACCTTGGCCTAAGAGATGCCTTGCAGTGCTGTAAGTACAGCTTGATGGACCATTCTGGTCAGAGTTGCAAGACCGGAATGCAATAAGAACTATGGACTGGGAGGTTTGGCTTATGAGGGTGAGAAAGAGCTTTGCCTGGACTGGGCTAGAAGCAGTTTGTATGAGAGGCTTGCTGTTATGGCCATGTCCTGAGAAGTAGTGCAGAAATCAACTGGTATGAACAGAGGAATATGGCACAGAAAAAAAATGAAATGGTCATGGGAAGTGGGAAGCAGGTTTGCTGCATGTCTGCATGGAGACCTGGTGGAGCCATGAGGATGAACCGTGGGTTGCAATGGAGACCCATTGGAGATGCTGGGACCATGAGATGGCTGCTAAGGAGAGCTGTTGGCCCCAGATGTTTTCCAGGGCTGTGAGTGGTGTAGCTGGAGGGGTGGAGTTGGAACTCCAGAGACTTGTTGCTGGTTAGAATTATTGACTAGAGTTGTTGGACTTGGAGCTACAGAGTTTGATGTTTGCCCTGTTTAAATCTTGTATTGGTTGAATATTTCTTTGCTATGCCCAGTGCCATTTTTTTTGCAGTGTGTTTATTCTGTGCTATTATGGGTTTTGGTGGGAAGTTTTTGGTATTATGGCTTAGTTAAAAGACCTTGGACTATGGGGATGTTTGAACATCATTAGTATTGATAAAAATATTGGGATTTTTAAAGTTGGACTGAATGCATTGCATTTTACATCATGGATGGTTATCAGTTTATGGGGGCCAGGGGTGGAATGTTGTGGTTTGATTCAGGTGTCCCCATAAACTTAGGTATTCTTAATGCTAGGTTCCCAACTGATGGAGATTTGGGAATTAATGCCTCCTGTAGGCAGTGTATTATTGGTGGTGGGCTTATGGGTGTTATAGCCAGTTTCCCCTTGCCAGTGTTTGGCACACTCTCCAGTTGCTATTGTTACCTTATGTTGGCCAGGGGGTGATGTCCACTCTCTGCTCATGCAGTCATTTTTTCTGCCATCATGGAGCTTCCCCTTGAGTCTGTGAGCCAAAATAAACCCTTTTTATGCCAAAATCTTCTCTTGGTTGGGTGATTTCTGTCCACAATGCGAACCAGACTGCAACACTTCAACAGTTATCTAAATAATCACAGGACATCAGTTCTGGAAGTATTATTAATGCTCATCTGACTTGATGTTCTCAGAGCAGAAGAAATATACCCAGAAAATAAAGCTGGTAGCTGGCCAGGGACCCAGTAGCAATTAAAATCCAGGCTGGACACTCATCCAAAATGAGAACATAGACATTAGTTTCCTTGCACAGGTAAGAAGCCTTCTTGTGAAACCATCTTGTTTTCCTGGTCTGAGGAGCTATTGAGCAACAAGCTACAAGAGAGGAGCTCAACTCCGGGGGGTGAGGGGTGGGATCTTGAAGCCTTTAACAATTCAGAAGATCTTCAAATCCTCTATGAAGATTGGACCCTGGTACTAAGAATCCAGTACTAAATATTATACAAAACGTATGCTCAAAACATCTCTCAAACCCTGTTCTAGCTAATGTTAAACAAGTCTGAGAAGGTGAGGGATTTGAGTTACTATTTTTTTCTTCATGAAAATAGAAGGAAATTATAGGAAAGCCAGGTCCTTCCAGTTTAACTGAAACCTTATGAAGCTTTCTAGAAAAACGTGGTAGCTTACTTTCTGTGCATGAGATATTCCTTGTCCTGAAACAAGGTTTGGTGGTTACTGAAAGAACAGACAAAGGTAAGTATTTTTCATATAATTCTTACTTACACAGGTCTTTATTATGTGGGGAGGCACTATGCCATACTATCTTGCTTTGATTGGCATATGAAAAAAAGGCACATGCTGATGGTGTTCAGATGAGTTCTTAATTCCAAATGGTGTCATGAATTGATGAATCAGCTTTTCCATCAACCCTGCTGCACGAGTAGACCTCCAGCAGCCAAAAATAGTCTGCCTTACTTCTCTAACTTATGGCCACTTCTTTCATTGCTTAGGGTGCTACTCTTTCCAACTGTCACCTGGCTAAAAGTAGAGATATAGATATACTTAAATCTTGGTTTCCTCTTGCCTGGACTTGAAGATACATACTTTATAAGAGACCATTTTATGGAAAAGCTTATTTCAGAACTTTTCAACAACTTAAAAAAATCTACAATGTTATATCAAGATATTATTCTGTATTAATAACAATTTAATAAAGAGTTGGGCATGGTGGTTTTATGCTTTTAGTTCTAGCACTTGAGAAGAGGCTAATGTAGCATGATCACTGTGAGTTTGAGGCCATCCCGGGGCTGCTGAGTGATCCTTGGCTACACTAAGGTAAGGAACTAACATCTCTAGGTTGGGCACTGGATGGTCTGCGTGTGAATGTATTTGAGATGAGAAACCCTGGGCATTTGAATGTAGTGAAGATCTTGTCAGGGGAAACATTTGTTATTCATGGAGTTGCATTTAGAAACTTCTCCTCTCCTGGTAGGAGAGTGGGCATGGATGGGGAATAGATCACAAAGACTGAGTTCTGGAATTTATTTCCATATTTTTAGGTCAACTCTGTTTTTCCTAGAAAGTCCCCTGAGCAATGACTCCATCTCCCGCACTCTTTTCAATACAAATTGACCCTGATAGTGAAATAACCTTCAACTTTTGCAACTCCCTTTGTGGAAGGCTGTAAATATTTCTCACCCTGTTAGGGCTTAGAAATAGCTCTGGTGTTCTGGGAAGCTTGAGCTCAAGATTATAACCCCTCTTGGGTTCGGGGCCTTAGAAATCCAAAGACCAATGATACAAGAAAGTAGCCTATTGGCTTGTGTTTTGTTTGTTTGTTTATTTTATTTATTTATTTATTTGAGAGCTACAGACAGACACAGAGAGAAAGAGGCAGAGAGACACAGATACAGAGAGGGAGAGAGAATGGGCATGCCTGGCCCTCCAGCCACTGCAAACAAACTCCAGACGCGTGCACCCCCTTGTGCACCTGGCTTACGTGGGTCCTGGGGAATCGATCCTTGAACCGGGGTCCTTAGGCTTCACAGGCAAGCACTTAACTGCTAAACAATCTCTCCAGCCCTCCTTTTATAATTTAAGGAGAGAGCGAGCAAGGAAAAGATAGAGAGAAAGAGAAAGAGAGAGAAAGAACTGGCACACCAGGGTCTCCAGCCACTGCTATCAAACTCCAGATGTGAGGCCACCTTATGCACATGTGCAACCTTGCACTTGAGTCACCTTGTTCATCTGGCTTACATGCAATCTGGAGAATTGAACATGGGTTCCTTAGGCTTTGCAGGCAAGTGCTTTAACCATTAAGCAATCTCTCTAAGCCTGGCTTGTGTTTTCTTAACTCAAAATGTTGTAAATAAACTTTCCCCCTCTTTCACTAGCCTGTTCCTCTTCTGGGTCTGGCATTTCACATGCTCAATGACCCCGAGGCAATGTTAGAGACTGTTCTCAAAGTGAAACACTTTAACCATTCCCTTTACCCATAATAGTCAACTGTCTAGTAGATGTGGCATGAAGAGCTCTGAATCTCTTTGGTTTTTGTATCTTTGAAAATGTGTTTTCTTCTTCCTTATGTGGGAAACAAGTTGCTTTAAACATATTTTCCTTTGTTGTTGAGAAATATGTGGAACGATGAGAAAAAGAAATAATTAGCACTTATACTGATGAAGAAACATGCTATAAGACTCTCAGAAACAAGAATGTATTGTTAGAAAATATTCCTTAGTAAAAGCAAGCTGTCCTCTTAGAGCAAAACCTTGCCTCTCCCCATACTTCATAGTTGCTGTTAGAAGACACAGTCTATTAGAATTTGATTATTTAGAGAATCAAAGGACACATGTCAAATTTAGGTGGGTCCAGGGTTCTTCTATTTGTGTTCATAAACCAGATTAAAAAGGCCTTTTAAAAAAACAATGGCTAGTACTCAGCTTGTGTCCAGACATAGGCAACCAGCTTCTAGAGAAGAAAAAGTTTAAATTCTCTAGTCTATTTCTCAGACTTTCTTTCCACTAAACAGGAGGTTCATTACCAGGTTCTGGAAGCTTAATATGCCCAAAAGGGTCTCCAGGACACATTCATGGCAGGTTTTTTTGTGAGTAGGAGAATACTCAAGTTTCCTCACAAACTTTCTATCTTTGGTTGCCATGAGTCTGTATACAGACCAGTATATATCAAGCATGTATAAAGGCAAGAGAAGTCAGCAAAGTGTTTATGCCAGAAAACATACCAACACCAGCTATAGTAGAGTACATTGACCCTTTGTGTACAACCAAGTTTAAGGTCATATTCTTGCTTTATACACTTTAACACACAGCTATGTTATACTAGTATTATAAAAGCAGAAAGAATAAAAAAGAAAGTAATAAACCTACACGATGAGTTTAGTAATGTGACAAACATGTATGGTTTACAAGTCTTAGTGACAAGCATACATTTTAGTGAAACCAATGCAAAGGCCAAATTGGCACATCTAAGTTGGGAGTTCTTTTTTCTTTCTTTCTTTTTAAGGAGTTCTTGATATCAGGGAAAGGGACACACTTCTTCCATGTATCTCCTAGTAGAAATAGTAAAAAGTACTCTGGGATTCATCATTCAATCTATTGGGTACAAAGATCTATTCACTCATGAATTGACAATAAAACAGTATTATGAGCCACTGGTATGGGTTCACTGGTTTATTAATCAAGCAAACAAAATCCCCTGGTCTCATGGAGGTTATATGCTAATGAATCAAATGGATGAGATAAGAAAAGAAGTACTTAAGTATATAGCTGTAGCAGTTAAGTTCTTGTTGTTGGGACAAAGTACCTGGCCAGAACCAGTTCAGAGGAGTAAAGGGTTTATTTCAGCTTACAGTTTAGAGAAAAAGTTCCATCATGGTGGAGAGGGCATGGCAGAGCAAGCAAAGCCATCATACCTTCATACCTCAGCATCAGGGTAGGAGAAGCAAGAATGAGCAAGCTAATGAGCACTCAGTGGAGTGGACTAATAAAGCTGAAGGCCCATCCCCACAGACATGCCTCCTCTAGCAAGGCTCCACCTCCTGCAGGCTGTACCACCTGGCGGTTAAGTATTAGGCTAAATCACAGACACACAGGTTGTGGGGGACATTCCAAATTCAAACCATTACAATAGCACAGGACAAGAGGAAGCACAGTGAGAAATACTAGGTGGGGAGATGGGAATCGGAAATACTGCAGTGTGGGGAGCAGAGGATTGAAGGAAAATGACTGACAGAGTGACAAGTGAGTAGACTTGAAGAAGGAAGAGAAATTACAAAAACCTAACACCCAGGCTGAAGAAGGAAGGACCCTAAATCCAAGCAACTGCAGCTATGTCATCTCAGATGAAGGGGCCAGCCATGCACACTGGAGAAAAGACAGCATCTTCAACAAAGGGTGTTGGAGAAATTGCATAACAACATGCAGAAGAATGAAATTAGGCCCACATCTCACCCTGCACAAAAGTCAACTCCAAATGGATTAAGGGCCTCAATATAAGACCTAAAACCTATAAAACAACTAGAAGAAAAAGACAAGGGCTACACTCCACTATATAGGCATAGAGAAAGACTTTCTGAATAACACCTCAGCAGCCCAGGAAATTAGGTCAACACTCAACTACCAGGACCTCATAAAACTAAAAAGCTATGGTTCAGACAAACAAACCATCAACAGAGTCAATAGACATCTCACAGAATGGAAGAAAATCTTTACCAGCTATACCTCTGACAAAGAGCTCATATCTATTATCTACAAGGAACTCAAAAAACTAAACAATAAAAAAAAATCAAACAAGCCAATAAAAAAAAATGGGATAGTTGATTTTTGTGCGAGGTGAGAGGATTGGATCTAGTTTCATTTTCCTACATATGGTTATCCAATTTCTCCAGCACTATTTGTTGAAGATTCTATATTTTCTCCAGTGTATGTTGTTGGCTCCTTTGTCAAAGATCAAGTAGTTATAGTTATATGAACTAAGGGCTGGATCTTCCATTCTATTCCATTGGTCTGTTTTTATGTCAGTACCATGCTGTTTTTGTTACTATGGCTTTGTAGTATAGCTGTAGATAGGTATGGTGATACTCCCAGATGTTTTTTTTCCCCCTGAGGATATTTTTGGGTATCCTGGGCCTGCTGCCATTCCATATGAATTTTTGAGATAATTTTTATCTATCTCTGTGAAGAGTGATACTGGGATTTTTATTGGTATTGCATTGAATCTGTATATTGCTTTTGATAGAATTGCCATTTTCACAATATTAATTCTTCCTATGCAGGACCATGAGAGGTCTTTATATCTTCTCATGTCCTCCTCAATTTCTTTCTTGAGTGTTCTTATGTTTTCATTATATAGGTCTTTTACATCCTTTGTTAGTGTTATTCCAATATATTTTTTTGTGGCAATTGAAAATGGAACAACCTGACTGATTTCTTTCTCTGTATATTTGTCTTTTGCATATAGAAAGGCTAATTATTTTTTGCATGTTCATTTTGTATGCTGCCACTTTGCTGAAGAGATTAATCATCTTTAGAAGTTTTATGGTAGAGTCTTTTGGGTAATTTATGTATAGGATCATGCCATCTGTAAATAGGGCTAACTTGACTTCTTCCTTTTCAATTTGTATCACTTTTATTTCTTTCTCCTGTCTTATTGCTTGGGCTAGTACTTCTAGTACTATGTTGAAGAGCAGTAGTCAGAGTGGGCATTCCTGTCTTGTTCCCAATCTCAGTGGGAACTTCTTGAATCTTTCCCCATTAAATACCTTTGTTTAATGCTCACTGTTTCTATGATATTTTATCATATTTCAAATGTATTGAGCCTGGCCTGGTACAGAATGGGTGTTCATTAAATGTTGACAGGTTAAAGGAGATGAAATGAATGTTTTAAGATAATTTTACACATAGGAAAGCTTGAAGTTAGAGATTTTATGTGACTTACTTAGGCCACCAGATTATAGTAGACTATTGAATTTAGAATTTGAATGTCTAGATTTCTCAAACAAGGGTTTTAAACCCACCCACCCTCCACCCACACTCAAATACAGGCTGATATGAGCAGTGAAAGGTTATATCGTCATCTTAGCAACAAAATGGCCTTTCAAAATTTTAGTGGATCTATTTGACAATCTTCAGTCTTACATCTTTCCTGATAGACACTTGATGGCTCTTTGAAAGTAATTTCAAAAACAAATAAATAGATTTTGTTTTTACTTTGAAGTTCACAATATCAATCTGCTGTGGCAAATAACAATAAATAATGAAAGCACATGACATACAAGGATAGATGATGAGAGCATGTCTAAACATGCAGAGGTACAAATTCATGGTGATCTACTTATTGTTGAATTTGTGACCAGTACAGTGATATCACCTTTCCAGGTCACACCAGACTGTAGTCAAATAGCTGATCATAATGACAACACACAGTGGGATATTTCCAAAGCTCTGGCCCATGTCTCTTGTTAACATTAGAGGGCTTTAACATGCTCCTTTAAGTGTCATCCACATTCCTTATAGTTTTAGAATGTTTTTGATATACCCACAAGTGCATCCTTTTGGCCACCACACAGAGGTGATTATTTCCTTATTGTTTGTTTATTTGTGTGTGTGAGTGTGGCTCTCAAGGGCTCTAGTCCTTATTAAGAAAACTATAACCCCCAAAGGATTCAACTTTGGAGGTCAGACAATGGTGTTCCAGTTCATGGGGATGTGTGTGCACATCTGAGTTCTTGTGACTGATGCTTGCTCTCCAGGGCTGCCAGGAGCTCCAAATGGCACAGAAAATCTACAGTGGCCAGTATCTCCCTGAACTCTGTGCTACAAGTTCCAACTCAAGGCTTTCAGATTCTGCCAATGTCGTCCAAAGTCAAATGAAATAATTCTTTCTGATACTGCTCAGATAGCCTTCCTGGTAGCCCAGGAGTAACTCCCTAATGACTGGTCTGGGTATCGATGCAATGGTGTGCAAATCACTTCTCATTGTTGATGAGACAATGCTCAGAACCTCAACCAACTCTTGTCCCAGAACCCACCCCCATTACTCACTGAGTTTTCTTTTTCTTGTATTTTGGAAGAGGCTTTTATTTTATTTGGGAACTTCAATCCTTTTTACTAACTTCCCATCACCTACAAGAAAGTTAGCAGAGTTGTTAAATATTTCTCTCCCTTTGCTATTAAAAGAGTAAAGCTGGGGCTAAGGAAATGGGTTTTTGCAGAAGTGTTTTTTGCAGAAACCTGGATTCCATTGCAGAAAACCTTTTTTTTTTTTTTTTTTTTTTTTTTAAGCCAGGTATGGCTGTGCATGCCTGTAACCACAGCCCTGAGGGGTAGAGACAGGAGAACCATTGGAGCTAGTTGATCAGTCAGTGACTGAAAACAACTGGTCTACTGAGAGACTCAATCTCAAGGAAATAAGTCAGAAGAGTGACACGAGAGTGTACCTGATGCCCACTTCTGCCCTCCACACACATGTGACTAGGGCACATGCATCTGCACACACACATGTACACACTTTTCCCCACACATGCACCACATACTACACACACACCAAAAAAAAAAAGCATGATGTTTCTACTAACCCTTTAAGTTTTGGCCTGGGGAGTCCAGTGGTTAGTGTATGACTGCCCTCAGGGAACAAAAGGCACCTTTCCAATTAAAGTTAATAGTGGGATAACTGCAGACACACAAAGGAGAAAAAAGGCACTTATGAGTCGTGGTGAGTTCAAAAGGAAAGTGTGGAGGTGGAATAGCAAAGCATTTTGGGAAATGCTATTCAAGCTACCATGTCAAAAAGGCTGATTAACAGCAGTTCCAAGTCAGCCTCATCACCAGGGAGCCTTACTGATAAAATTATTTCCCCTCCAGAGAAAACCTCCCTCAACTGAATAAATGCTTTCCTTCTGAATAGATTTCATGAAGAGCAGGAGGAGGGCAGTGGCCAGAATAAAAGCCATATTCATGGAGTGATCTCAAATGTGGGACTGAATATTATTTATCAGTCTTTACACTTCAAATTAATAGAAATTTATACTTGTTTTGTGTTGTGGGTGCCAAAACTTCAAGTGGCTCTTTATGAACATGTAATTAATAATGCTTTACCATGATAGAGAGTAGTTGAAGATTATTTTATTGTTTCACTTTTAAAGTTATTTTAAGTCATTTTAGCTATATGTTCATGAAGCTTTGAGCACCTAAATTTTTGTAGAAACCAAACACCGCTTTAAATTTCTCATCACAAATAGTTTTTCTTATGTCTACTTTTTAAATGTTCTTATGTTGCCTTATCACTTTTAAACAAGGTTCCTTTTCTTCTCCATATAAAATAAGCAAATGGTGTGCAGTAATTACAAGAAATGATGCAAATCCTAGGGAAACATGTAGAGTGAGGAAAAAGGATATTTGTGTGGAACAGAGAAGCCCATTATTCACAAGAGCAATATGCTGTTCCTAAACACCATAAATATGTCATCACTATAATGAAATAATGAAGCAGTTGTTAGTGCATATCTGTTACCATGGTAACAAACCATTGCATCATATGCACGAGTGACTGACATAATTATAGACAGCATCTGGACAATGGAGGATGAAATACACACATACACACACAGTTTTTTTTTCTGATTTCAGCAGCTGAAATAACATTTACAAAATTAAGTGCAATGAACATATTTAGGTGAAAATATAATGATACTGAATGGCTGCACATAAAATACCATTTCAAGCCTTACCAGATATGAAAGCCCTCTGTGAAAGAAGTACAATCTTACACTCAAAAATTTTTTGCCACAAAATTCAAGTCAAAAGTTGCAAAAGGTTTAGTCAGAAACCTGCCCTTAGGGGTTATCTAGAGAAAGAACTGAGCAGTTGGAGAGGAGCTGTAGGAAGCTAGTTATAGGAGAGAGAGGCGAACCGATCACCGATTCTGAGTCACCAGAGAGAAGTGCAGAAGCCAGGGTCCTCCTGGGCAGCCTGCCCCTGCTAAGGGCGCATGGTCCTAGAAACTTCATGGAATCTGGGTGCAAGGAGGATGCACAATTGGCTTGTTGAATAGGAATACAGAGTTATGGGACAGAAGAAACAGACTAAGGAGACATGAACGCACACAGAATACACACACATACAGACAGGAAACAGAGGAAGCAGACAGACAGATGGGCTGGTCTTCCTCTTTTGGGGTGTCTCAGAGCTCCTTCTGAACATTGAACTTTCTAGGTGATTTGTTTCTCGTCCCACATAATTTCCTCTCATTTAAAAAAAAAATTTCCCCTCATTTGATGGACTGTGGCATTACTCAATGACCAGTGTTGATGTTTTAACCTCTGAGAGGTGCTTTCAAATGCATGCTATATTTGGAATATTGTACCTTATCCCCAAGTACTTTCTAAACTTGACCTGCAATCACTCTATTGCTCCAGGATGGCTTGAAACTTATGGCGATCCTCCTACAACCACCTCCCAAGCTCTGAGATTAAAGGCATGCGCTACCACAGCCAGAACTGAGGATGTTCTTATGTAGACTTCATAGAGTGGCTTACAGTCATAGATTTCTTTGAGAATCATCTCTTCATAAAAATTCTCATATTCATGTAACATTATGTTCAGTGATTATAAACCTCCAAGGTCTTTCTTAGTTCTCCAGATTAAATACTAAATCAGGTCTTTTTCATTGTTTTAACTAGCTTTCTCTTTGTCTTACTTATCAGAATAACCACTATTGTAGAAAGGGTGGCTAAGTGTTTAGATAAGTCTTTTATATTCACTGGGTAGACTAAACACAACTAGACCAAATATACGCAGAACAAGAAACATAATTGAATTGATACATTGGTAACATGGTTTGATGCACCGTGACTGTCTCTTAAAGGTCTGTCTGTTGAGGATTTTCCCCCAGAGTGGTATTATTGAGTTGTGCTGTAGACCTTTAAGAAGTGAGGCCTTCTGAGGTCCTGAGGCCACCACTGGTGTATTCTTAAAAAGGATTGTGGAAAGCAAATCTCTCTCTCTCTCTTCTGCTTTCTCTCCATCTGCTTCCTTCCCTCTCCTCTTCCCTCTCTCTGCATTGAGATGCATTCACATGATCCTGACACATGCTTCTGCCATGTGTCATTAAATATTGCAGTTCAATATTTAAGGAGGAGGACATCTTAAAGGCTGCATTGTGTATACCATTTGGACTTTGGATATGGGATAATAAACTACATGAGTCTCTTCTATTTATAAAACTATTTATCTCAAGTGTTTTTGTTGTAGCAATGAGAAGCTGATGAATATAACTGCTTATCATAATGATTCTATTGTAGCAGATCACAATTTACTTTGATTGATTAAGGCCTTTAGTGACAATGAGCAATGAAAAATGTGGCTAAGTTTTCATGAATTAATTTAAATTTCAAACACCTAAGAATATACTCCATGAAGGCAACAAACAAGCAGAGAACTGAGAAGGAATCAACCATGTGCAATGCAACACTACCAGAAGAGGAAGCGAAGAACTACCAATTAACCAACTAACTAATCAGGAGAATAAACAACAAGACCATAAACAGCAACATACATTCCCCAGTTATCCCGTGAATACCTTAGCTCACTAGTTCTAAGACACAGACTAATAGACTAGATTAAAACACATGATGGTGGTATCATTTAAAAAATTAAAAATATTTTTTTATCTGCAAAAAAACATTTATTCAGAAAATCTAAAATCTGGAGAAAGAATATTAAGTTTAGAAAATGCCTACACAAGAATTTTGTCAATTCCTCTCTAGTGTGTCAATATAACAAGAAAAAAAATCCTTTAAAAACAGTATTGTTCTGGTATGTCTGCAGTGGCATGATCTAAAATTTCCCTGCAATTTTTTAAAATTAATTAATTTATTTGACAGAGAAAGAGGGAGAGAGGGCGAGAGAAAATGAATGTGCGCACCAGGGCATCCAGCCACTGCAAATGAACTCGAGATGCGTGCGCCTCCTTGTATATCTGGCTAACATGGATACTGGGGAATTGAACCTGGGTCCTTTGGCTTTGCAGACAAATGCCTTAACTGCTAAGCCATCTCTCCAGCCCTAAAACACAAGACGAAACTACTGCTGTCTCCAAGAAACTCACATGGTGTAGTAGAGAGCTTCCTGTTGCTGGAATGAACCTCTAAACCAGACACGCTTAATGGGAGGAAGAGATTTATTTCCATCTTACAGGTCTAGGGGAAGTTCTATCGATGCAGGAGAAGCTGCTTCCATACGTCCAAGTGGAGAAAAACCACCAGCAGCCAGCAACATCAAAAAGCAACAAGCACAAACCAACAGCAAGCAGGGACCCAGGCAGAGCTCAGATTGCTCCACACACCTTTGGGCTGGAATCCAGACCTGCCTCCAATGACACTGTAGGGCTGGACTCCAGTATCTATTCCCAGGGACACCTCCTCCAGCCAGGTGGCTAGAGATCCAAGCTATAAGTTTTAATAAAACACCTGAATCTTTTGGGGACATTCATTCAAACTACCACACATGACTAGAAAAAATATCCCCAAACTGACTATCAAAGCTTAGCAAACAAACTACTGAGAAAATGAATGTTTAAGTCAGGTTGACATAACAATGATCATGTTTCATTACAGAGCACTTCAATCCCAAGCTACTCAGAAGAGATGAAGGGCCACTGCATATTGAAAAGGGGAGCATAAGAACACAAGAGGATATAACAATTGAACATGATCACTTACTGAATTGTGGGAGCCCCAATTTTATACAGCAAACACTAAGTAGCAGAAAGGAGCACGAAGTCTGGACACAATGATACTAGGAGACTGTAGTCCCACCCTTCACCGTCTACAGGGGTCTTCCAAATTAAAAATCAGCAAAGAAATCTCAGAACTAAGTCATACCTTGGAACAACTGAAACTTCCACCTAACTGATAAAGAACATATACTTTCTTTCTGTAACACATGGAACCATCTCAAAAACTGACCACCTTATAAGCCACCAGGCAAGTCTTAATAAATATTAAATTTTTTTTTGAGAAATTCACTGCATCCTTTCACACTATAGCAGAGTAAAACTAGAAACCAGTAGTAAGACTAACCTAAGAAAATATATAAATACTTGGGGACTAAACAATATATAGTTGAACAAATGAAATTAAAAAAAAAAGAATCCTAGAATCTAAGGAAAATGTGGGTACAACCTACCAGAACCTCTGGGATGCAGCCAAGTCATCTGAGAAAGAAAGGTAATTGCTGTAAGCAGCCACATTCAAACATCACAGGGTCTCAAGTAAATAACACAATGTACCTGAAGGTCTAAAACCAAAGGAACCCAAACCCAGAGGCAGGAGATGACATGGTTCTACAGTTAAAACCACTCCAACAGACTATCACTGGATGTGATAAACAGGTTCAGTAAAGTTTCAGGATACAAATTAACATACAGACCTCAGTAATTTTATATAATGAACTTGCTGAAAAAGACATCAGAACAATACCCCATTCACAATAGCCCCCCAAAAGTTAAAAGGAGCTGGGGAGATAGCTCAGTGGTTTAAGCCTTCGCTGCACAAGCACAAGGACCAGAGTTTGGATTCCCCCTAACCTGTATCAATGTTGCATGAGTGTGGGGCCCACTTGCAATCCCAGTGTTCAAGAGACTGAGAAAAGTGATTGTCAGAGCAAATTCATTAGATGAATCAGTGAGCTACGTGTTCAAGTGAGACTCCGCCTTAGTAAAGTGAGTAATGATCAAGGAAGAAGCCTGATGTCAACCTCTGGCCTCTATATGAACACACACACACACACACACACACACACACACACACCACACACGCATGAGTGTGCACATGGCCACATACATGCAAACATGAATATATGTATATTAATGCATACTATATACAGCTATATACCTGAAAAACCCAGGCAGACTATCTTGAAGTAAATTTAACCAGGAAGTAAAAGGACTCTATAAGTAAAACTTTAAGACATTGATAAAGGAAATTGAAGAGGATACTACTAGGTGATGGAAAGATCTTGACTCCTGAATTGGCAGAATTAATAGTATAAAAGTAGCTATGCTACCAAAAGCAATCTGCAAATTCAACTCATCCTCAAAATTACAGTGAAATTCTTCACAGAACTATATAGTTCTCCCCTCTACCAGCTGATTATAGAAGGCCTCACTTCTTCACAGAAAGAATGATCCTGAAATTCACATGGAAACACAAGAGGCTACAGATAGCCAAAACAGGTTCTAAGCAGAAAGAACATAGTCAGAGGTCTCACATTATGCTACACAGCCCGGTGATAAAGACAGCACAGCGCTGGCACAAAACAGGCGTTTGGACCAACAGAACACCGTAGAGGATCCAGAGATAAACCCACACAGCTATGGACACCTACTGTGTTTATTTACTTATTTATTCAAAACTGACTTTAATATATTATAGAATGTATTTTGATTTTATTCTCTAACTACTCTCTTATTCTGTTCCCCTTTCCACTGAGATTGTTCTTTACAGTTAATTCCCATTCTATTTTCATTCCTTGTTATTTTTCTTTTGTGACTCACTGAGTTAAATAAACTATTACCAGCATAAGTACGGGTGAGAGGTTATTTACTGGAATATGGGCAAATTTTTCATGACTATCCCACTAAGATCATGATTCCCCTCCCCCAGTAGCTCTTAGCTGCCGTTTGCTACTCTGGGAGGTATGGTGTATTATGAGCCCTTCCTCCCTCTAGGATGAAATTTTCACAGGTAGACACCTAATTTTTGACAAAGATCTTAGCATGTGATAGAAAGTAGCCTTTTCAGTAGGTGGTGATGGCAAAACTGGATATCCACATGTAGGAGAATGAAATTAGACCCATAACTCTCACCCCACACTAATAGTAATTTGAACTAAATCAAAGACCTTATTTATTTCAGCCAGGGTTTAAAGTCTAGAATATATAGAGAACTACAAAAAGTAAATGCTTATCCCTGAAAATCAATAAATGGGACAATGAACTGAACAGGTGGCATTCAAAAGAAGAAATAATATTCAAAAGTGTTCAACATTAGAAAGAAGAAATAAGAATATTCAAAAGTGTCCAACACTGGAGAAACGCAAATCAAAACTACTTTGAGATTCCAACTCACCTTGCTCAGAATGACAACTGCCACGCAAACACATGATAACTAATGCTGGAGAGGACATCATGAAAGAAGAACATTTGTTCAATGTTGGAGAGAGTGTAAAGTAGTATGCTCACTATGGAAATCATTGTGAAGTTTTCTAAAGAAACCCCAAAACTAAAACTAGAACGATCTCATGTGCCAGCTATACCACTCTTAGGCATATACTGAAAGGACTCCACCCTCCACTACAGACATACTAACGTGCCCATGTTAATCACTCTTCTTTTGACAACAGCAAGGGAATGGAATCTACCTTGATGTTCATCACAGACGAATGGATATTGTATACATTGTACACATAAAGGAACATGTTACTCTGTAGACTAAATTAAAAAAGAGTGAAATAAAAGATTAAATGGGAGTTGGGTTCCAGCAGCATCTTCATGTGCTAAGAACTCTAGTCAAGGCTTTCAGCTCAGTGCAAACATTAGAGAAAAATGTTAGAGCACCTATGGGATTATAATTTATGAATTTACTAGTTTTTCTTCTTCCTTGCTATGATGCTTGGGTATCTTTTTCCAGTTGGATCTTGGAGCCAGCTATTCTTATTACAGACACCAATGAACATTTGTGCCCAGTGAAGTCAATTCCTGTATGGATATGGTTTTACACTATGAGTCCCACTGGATTCACTCTGTGAATTCTGATCCAAGCAGTAAAGTACACTCATTTAAGTGATTGAAGTGACATGTAATTAGATAGCCTTCCTTTCTCACTCATATCTGGGAATAAAGCCTATGAGTTTCTTAACTGTACATATCCCAGACAGTATTTAAAAATCAAAAATTTATTCACCCCGAGTAGTGATGCCTACTGACTAGTTTTAGAAAGATTTTGAATCTTGTTTGGGTTTGAAATTCCCTCTGAAGGGTGTGTAATTAGAAAATTAAAAAAACAAACTCCATCCACCTCTGTCCTTGTCTCCCCCACCCCCCGCACCCAATACATTACAAAGAGTGTTTTCTGTTGGCGAGGTGGCTCAGTTGGTAAATCACCAGTACATCTCAGAAGTATGAGGGCCTGCGTTTCATTTTAGCACCCGCATAAAAGCCGGGTGTGGTGGCACGTGCTTATAGTTCCAGCACTGGGAAGTGGATGCAGGAGGATCCTTGGGGCTTGCTGGAAGGTTGGCTAGTCTAGGCAAATGAGTGAGCTCCAGGTTCAATGAAAGCCTCTATCTCAAAAAAAAAAAAAAAAAAAAAAAAGGCGAAGAACAGTTGAGGAAGACACCCGATATTGACTTCCGGTCTCCACATGCGTGTCCACACAAGTGCCTGGGCACCCACCCACACACATACAAACATGGTGCACAAATGCTTCCACACTGCACATATGAACAAGAAGTCTTGAAAGCCATAAATTTTTAAACGTATGTATTTTTTATTTACTTATTTGAGAGTGACAGAGAGAGAGAGGGACAGACAGACAGAGACAGAGACAGAGAATGGGCACGCCAGGGCCTCCAGCCACTGCAAACGAACTCCAGATGCGTGCGCCCCCTTGTGCATCTGGCTAACGTAGGGTCTTGGGGAATCGAGCCACGAACCGGGGGTCCTTAGGCTTCACCGGCAAGCGCTTAACCGCTAAGCCACCTCTCCAGCCCGAAAGCCAGATTTTTAAAGCCCTGCTATTTGATTAATGTCTCCATTAAGGTCTCGCTTTTTGGGCTTGTTTCTTGCCTAGTCTTTGGAGTGAAATTTTTAGGAGTTTCTATTTTTTCTTTTTCTGCTCCCTGTGGCTTGATGGACCAGATTTCGTGGAATCATAGCATATTGGGTAGATTTGTACAGTAGTGTTGCTCAACCCTCATTTGACAACTGAGAAAACAGAGGACCTAGAGAAAATGGAACTAAATGACTTGTTTAAATTTATACAGCTTACTGGAGCCCAAGTCCCGCCTCACATTCGTTTCTTATGATAAATTAGTTGTTTTGTCCTCATTGTTTCACATGCTCAGTTTCCATGTTCTGCTTCCCATCCTCTGATTGTGCTGGTCACTGCCCTCCCTTATCTCACATAAACGTGTCAGCATCTGTCTTTGCAGAAGCCCTGCCAAATCTGAGTGACCTTGGGATGATGGAAGAGAGAAACAGTGCCCAGTTTGTGCTTTGGGTACCTTGACACTCAAATCCATGACAACTATCTTGGAGCCACCATGAGAGACCACTAACACATGTATTGGTTCCAGGCCCTGGATGCCCTGCCCAGCCAATGCCAACAGATCTGTCTGAAGGGAGAGAGCACCAATGCTTGCTTCAGGAGACGTTGTGGGTCTGGGACTCACCCTGGGCTCCACTCCCAGAGACTTATCATTGGCATCAATATTCCACAGGTGAATTTCTGCCAGGTGTAACTCTAAGAACAGACTATAGACCAGAGCAGGTATATCTACCTCCCTTCCTTCTCTCTTTTTCCTCTTCCTTCTTTTCTTTATTATTGGTTTGTTTACTGATTGGTCAGTTGTATGTAGGTGCACATGTTTTCACTATATTTTTCTTTTTTAATGGTTTCTTGTGTTTAGTGGTATCTGTTCATTTCTTTCTCTTTTTCTTGTAGCATTTTGGTAGTTTAATTTCTCTTCCTAGTTGGTTATGTTTTACAATGACTTGCAGCTGTGTGCATTGTTAATCCACTGGTATTTAAACTTCATCTCATCAAATTATATCTCATGACTCTCCCTCACTTTTCTAAGCCTACATAAATCTTCTCTACATCCCGTTTTCTAAAATAATCTTACTACTCCCTATCTCCAACCATATATCTTCCATCATGTATTGTACCACTCTTTCTTCTTTCCTCATTCCTTCTTCTTTTAACTACTTAAAAACATATACTCTTGCTCTAAACACTCTGAAAAACTCCTCCAACCATTTACCCAAAACTGTCTTTGAAGCTTGGGTCACAACTGTACAACAGAAGATCTTCTGCAGTTAGGCAAAACCAGGAGTTCCTTGTGTATAAAAATGTAGGGGCTGGAGAGATGATTTAGTGGTTAAAGTGTTTGCCTGCAAAGCCAAAGGATCCCTGTTCAACTCTCCAGGGCCCACGTAAGCCAGACGCACAAGGAGGCGCATGTGTCTGGAGTTTGTTTGCAGTGGCTGGAGGCTGGAGGCCCTGGCGTTCCCATTCTCCCTCCCTCCCTCCTCTCTCTCTCTCTGCCTCTTTCTCTATCTCAAATATATATATATATATATATATATATATATATATATATATATATATATATGTAGTAGCTGGGCATGGTGGCACACACCTTTAATCCCAGCACCAAAGAGGCAGAGGTAGGATGATTGCCATGAGTTCAAAGCCATCCTTAGACTATATAGGGAATTCCAGGTCAGCCTGGGCTAGAGTGAGACCCTACCTTGAAAAACCCAAAAGAAAAGAAAAAGTGGGGAAGCGAGTGCTGCCGCTACTAGCGAAGTAGCCTTTAAAAGATGCTCAAAGGACAAGAGACAACCCAACAACTAGAGGTGAAAAGAGGGCAAGTCAATTCTACAAGAGATACCCATCCCAACACATGAGAAAAACACAGCAGAGGCACACTATGAGATGAGATAACAATCCACCATGCCTTTTCCGCCCTCCCAGCTCACCTATATGGAAACCAACACCACCAGATATGGGAAATGTCAGAAAAGGAATTCAGAATACTACTTTAAAAGGATCAATGATCATACATAGCCTCAAATAAGCAGATGAATGAATGAGGGGACGCTACTCAAGACCTTGACAAGACAGGCTCTAAAGTGAATGAGACTGTTAGCAAAGTGGAGGATAAAGTCTCAAATACAGAAGATTAATTCAGCAAGGAAATGGAAACACTGAACAAGCACTGAACAAGAATTCTGGAAATGAAAAAACTATTAATTAAATAAAAATCACAACAGATAAAATCACCAGTGGATAAGATAATGCAGAACAAGTTTCTAATATGAAGGATAAAGTTTAGAAAATAATTTATATAGATATATATAAAATAAAAAAAAATCAAAGAACATGAACAATACTTTCAAGACTTTTTGTATTTTATTTATTTATGTGAGTGAGAAAGAAGCAATAGATAGATAGATAGATAGATAGATAGATGATAGATAGATTAGATAGGTAGATAGATAGATAGATTAGATAGTTAGATAGATAGATAGTGAGAATGGGTACACCAAGGCCTATAATTACTGCAAACAAACTCTAGATGCATGCACCACCTTATACATCTGGCTTTATGTGGGTACTGGGAAATGAAACCCTGGCCCTTAGGCTTTGCAGCCAATCACCTTAATTGCTATACAGTCTCTACAGCACCCCCACCAATAAGTTTCTGATGCATTTGAGAGACCAAATCTGAGAATTTGTGGGGTAAGTAATGGAGTTAAAGAAATTATTTAATAAAATCATAACAGAAAACTAGAGGCCTATGGAAGCCCAAATACACATTGCTAGAGAAGACTCTCTCCATAATACCCTTCGCCACAGTGACATGATATGTCACTTTCACAAAAACAGGCACATGGACAAATGGAATAAAACAGAGGACCCAGATATTAACCCACACATCTAAGGTCACTTAATTTTAAACAAAATCTTCAAAAGACATACACTGAAGAAAAGACAGCCTACTCAGCAAATGATGCAGGAAAATCTGTGCACTTACCTGCTGAATAATCCACACCTGTCAACCTTTGCAAAGATCAATTGAGAATGGAACAAAGACCTTCATCTAAAAATGAAAACACTGGAGAGAATCATGAATAGGCGGCTCTCAAGAGAAGGAACACAAATGAACAACATCTAATATTAAAAAAAAATGTTCAATATCCTTAGCCACCAGGGAAATATAAATTAAATGTACTTTAAGATTCTATCTTACCCCAGTTAGAATGGGTATTATTAAGAAGACAAATGCGGGCTGGAGAGATGGCTTAGCGGTTGAGCGCTTGCCTGTGAAGCCTAAGGACCCCGATTCAAGGCTCGATTTCCCCAGGACCCACGTTAGCCAGATGCACAAGGGGGCGTACACATCTGGAGTTCGTCTGCAGTGGCTGGAGGCCTTGGTGAGCCCATTCTTTCTTCTCTCTCTGCCTCTTTCTCTCTCTGTCACTCTCAAATAAATAAATAAACAAAAAATTTAAAAAAAGAAAACAAATGCTGGCAAGGATATTGGGAAAAGAAAAGCCCTTATTTACTGATGGTGGAAAAGCAAATGGGTACAGCCACTGTGGAAATCAGTACTGAGATTTCTCAAAAGAAGTAAAAATTTAACTACCCTATGACTTAGCTATTTCCCTTCTGGGCATATATCCAGAGGAGTCTATGTCCTACCATAGGGCGACTTTTACATCTATGTTCAGCTATATGCAGCTATAAAGAAAGATAAAATTTATAGGAAAATGGATGGAGCTGGAAAAGATCATACTAAGTGAGATAACCCATGCTCATAAAAACAAAAATCACATGTTGTCTCTCATATTCAGATCCTAACTTTGAATATTTGTGTGTGTATAATTAGGGGATATGAGAAAAGTGATAGACTGTGAAGCTACATAGGAGACGATTAAAGAGGAAGAGGTGTAGAGAAAGGCGGAAAAACAAAATTTCACATATGACTTGATGGTGGAAGAGAGACGGGATGGTGCTACAAGGGGAGGAGGGGAAGAAGAGGTTATAAAGGAAACAAATGTTATAATTAAACATAAGTGTATGTTTGCATGCTAATTTTCTTTAAATCTAGTTTTCCTTTAATGTATTTCTTTTCTAGTAAGACTGGGTAGTCATAACAAATACATTGTCTCATCCTTTTACACCAAAGGTATTCCCTGATATTTGAAAGTTATATTTTATTTTTGGAATTTGTTGTTTTTTATTCTACTTGTTCAAGTATAGAAATAAGCAGAATGAAAATGTTCAGAAGGGAAATCAAGAGTCCCTCAGTAGCAATCAAATAAACCATAGAACCCCTACAATTTAAAAACCTTTTTTGATTAGTTTCTTTTAAAAATGCATATGCAAATTCCTGTAAATAATTATGTCATTTGTGGTGTGTGATATTAACTAACTATAAGATGGTCAAAGTCACACACAGAAAACAAACTACCAGGCCTTTACAGGCAGTCTGCCAAATCCAGTAAGCTCTATGGGCATGTGTGGCTTTCTCTTTTGGAAAATATGTTTCAACCAGCAATGAAAATGTAAACTCCAGAAACCGCTTGGTTTCTAAAAGAACAATTTTTGAGAAACCATGTTTTGGAACAAAGTCTCAATTTTCAATTTCTCAGTAAAACTCTCCAGAGAAACAATGTTTTAATTGTAAGAAATATTTTGCTTATGACTAATAAAGAAAATGTAAAATAAATGGCATTTGGAAAACCGCATTTCATCATGAAAGGCTTGCAGAATTTGGTGTATAAAGTGGTAATCTCCTTTATTTTCCACCTTATAACTTCTTTCCACAAAACCCCAGCACTATTCATACTACTTCTAGCCCAAAGCTCTCTAGAAGTTTCTGACTACAACACAAGATTCAGAATTTCACCAAAAGTAAAATATGGCAGAAAAATGCTAGATTACAATCTAATGTGAATTGATTTTAAACCCTCTTTAACATAGTTTTGCTGAGAAATTAGCATGAGAGTGAATTGGGAGCATATTGGACAGCTGATGGGAGAAATTAACTTTGTTGAGAGTTAGGAGACATAGAACCATCTTGTTCATCTCACTGGGTTCACTAGGGGTGGTAAGAAACTTTCTGATTTCACTGAATAAGCCTGGGCAAATGTGTTAGCTTTTTTGAGCATCGTTTTTTTCCTAAGGGTGTTATCAGAAGTTATGAATATAACAACTAGAAACATGGCTAATGAATTTTAAAGGGCTATTGATAAGGATAAGCTTACACACAAATTATATATTTTCAGATTCCAATTAAAATTTATTGTTTTGAAAGGTTAAACTGAATAGAATCAACTATACATGGTTTGGCTATGTTCAGGACATAGAGAAATTAATCTGGAACTTAAGTGGAAGTGACCTCACTGCTGTCTAGTTTTCATGGTATTGGAAGGTGCTATGCAGGCTGTTTGTGGAAAAAGGTTATGAAGGATATCACCCAGTGATGAATCCTGCATCCTGTAATACTGACCCTCCAGACAAGATATGCCCACTGGTGCAATAGTAGCATGAAGGTTATAGGGCTAACAGCTCTATGATTAAATCTGAAGCCAATTCCACAAGAGGAAATGTATCCTGATACTGAAAATCAAGTCAAAAGCTCATGACTGGGGTAATATAGATCCTGAAGAAGAATCTGCTATTGCGACATTGCTAAACAGATATGCTCCCAAACTAAATATTTATTTTTATATTCATAGATCAGTTCTGTTCTCTGCCCTGATCAGAAAAGGGATTTAAGGGTCTCTCTCTCTCATACTCTGTTGTTGTTTTTTTCTGGCAGTAGGACGTAGTTAATGCAGAGAATAATAACTGGTGAAGTTCTGAAAATAAGTGACAGATGAGTGCTTGGCCCTAAATGAAACACACACATCATTCCCATGAGCTCACAGCAGCTGTGGTTATCTGAAGACCTGCACATGATGGGGCCAGACAACATTCTCTTATGAACAGAGAAGGGACTTGAGAGGCCAATCACCTACCTTATGACTTAATATCAGAGATGAGAAGAAAAAGTACAGTGCTACTGAGGGGGGTAAGGAGAGATGATGTGGGGTGCATTGGTCAAAATGTAATGTGTAAAAAATATGTGTAAAATTATATAGAAATATCTCCTCACAGAGAAAATTTCAGTACCAGATAGATTCACTACTTAA
This sequence comes from Dipus sagitta, assembly GCA_036346955.1. NCBI lineage: Eukaryota > Metazoa > Chordata > Mammalia > Rodentia > Dipodidae > Dipus > Dipus sagitta. Next base: position 41,820,220 of record CM070784.1, read on the forward strand.
TTCTATCAAACTTTGAAAGAAGAGCTAATACCAGCAGTTGTCAAACTGTTCCACAATGTAGACAGGGAGAAAATATTACCACATTCATCCCACAATGTCAGCATTGCCCAATATTGATAAAGACACAACAACAATGAATACTACAGTCTAATATCCATGATGAACATGGTTGCAATAATTTTCAACAAAATACTTGATTGTAGCCAGGCGTGGTGACACACGCCTTTAATCCCAGCACTTGTGAGGCAGAGGTAGGAGGATACCTGTAAGTTCAAGGCTACCCTGGGACTACATAGTGAATCCCAGGTCAGCCTGGGCTAGAAGGAGACCCTACCTCAAAAACAACAACAACAAAAATACTTGATTGTTGAACTCAAGAATAGACTAAAAAGAAAATACATTAAGATCAAATGGGCTTCATTTTGGGGATGTAAAGTTGGTTCAGCATAGGCGAATTGGCAAATGTAATGCAACATGTAAATAAATTTTAGGGCAGAAATGACATGATAGATTTAGAAAAGGTATGTGACAAGATTCAACATGCCTCCATAGCAAACCTGAACTTAGGACTAGATGGAACATACCTCAAAACAGCAAAGGCTCTATGTGGCACACCTACAGCCAACATAATACTAAACAGGGAAAACTTAATGCATTTTCTCTAAAACCTTAAATGACGCAGGAGTACCCATTCTCTCCACTTTAATTCAGTGCGGTTCTCAAAGTCTTAGATAAACGACAAAAGAAAAATTTAAAGGGGATAAAAATAGTAAAGTAAGAAGTAAAACTATCTCTTTGCACATGACATACATAATAAAGACTTTCAGCAGAGCTGCTGGATACAAAAATCAGAAAATTTCATGTATACCAATTAAAAAAGTGTTGCAAAAGAAATTAGTACCTTGGGATAAACCTAACCAAGGAATCAAAAGACCTATTCAATGAAAACTTTAAGACACTGAAAAAGAAAATTAAAGATTCTACATAACAAGAAAGCCTTCCAAGCTTTTGGATTAGCAGAACTAATATTAAAAATGGCTATATTAGCAAAAGTGTTCTACATATTCAGTGCAATTCCAAGGATGTTTTTCACAGAACTAGAAAAATCAATCTAAAAATTCATATGGAAACAGAAACGTCCACACATAATTCATGCAGTCCTAAGAAGAGAGAACATGGTTGGTGTTATCACAAAACCTGACCTAAACTTACATTAAAAATCTATTGTGACAAATACAGTGATAGCACAAAACAGACATGTAGACAGTGGAAAAAAATAGAAGACCCAGAAATGAACCCACACTGTTTCGGTCACCTGATCTTTGACAAGTGAACAAAAACATACCATGGAGGGGAAAAATAGCTTAATAAATGATCCTGGCATAGCTGAATATCCACCTGCAGATGAATGACATTAGATATGTATCTTTCACCTTGCACAAATATCAGTTTAAAGTAGATCAATGACCTCAATATGAAACCTGGAACACTGAAACTGCTAGAAGAAAAAAATAGGGAACACAGTTCAAGACATAGGCATAGGCAAGAACTGTCTGAACAGGACTGCACCAACATACAAATAGCCCCCAACATTAACAGATGGGACTACATAAAATATAGGGCTTCTGCACTGCGAAAGAAACCATCAGGAAAGCAAAGAGACAGCCTATAGGACAGGAGAAATTCTTTGTCAGCTATCCTTCAGCCAATAATCGGAATCTACAAAGAGCTGTAAAAAGTGAACACCAAAAATAATAATCTGCCAATCACCAAATGAACAAGTGAAATGAACAGTTAGTTTAAAAAGAAGAAGCACAAATGGCTAATACATAATGAGAAAGTGTTCAATATCCCTAGCCAGCCAGGGAGATGCAAATTAAGACCACCTTGAGATACTGTCCTACATCAAGACAGTTGACAACAAATGCTGCCAAGGATGTGGGGAACAAGGAACCCCTGTCTACTGTGGGTGGGGGTGGAAATTAGCACAAGCCATTATGGAAATCAGCATGGAGATACCTCAAAAAATTAGAAATAGAACTTACTTATGACAGAGCCATGCCACTCCTGAGCATATACCTTAAGGACTCCACACTCTACTACAGAGATACTTCTATTTGCAGTAGTTAGAATTTGACATCAGCCTAGGTGCCCATCAACAGATGTTAGATAATGGAAATGCGGTACATATACACAGTGGAAGTCTATTCAGGAATACAAAAATTATGAAATTTTCAGAAAAACAGATTAACCAGAAAGGAATCATATTAAGTGAAGTGACCCAACCTTAGAATGGCCAAAACCGTATGTTCTCTCTAATATGTGGATCCTAGCTTATAATATCTGTAAGTATGTGTATGTGCTAGAACAGTAATCAAAAGTGAGTATAAAGAGCAGAGCTGGAGAGGGGAAGGGAAGGGTGAAAAGACACAGGTGACATGTAAGCAGAACGGGGAGATGAATGGGAATATGAAGGAAGGATCAGGATAAACAAACAAATTCCATTTGAAAATGCCAAAATGAATGAAATCTAAATTTTTGTATGCCCACTAAAAATAAAAATGTGAAAAATTAATTAATACTCAAATAATATTAATTATGAACCTTGAACCTAAAGTTTGACCAACCGGGATGACAGCAGAATGAATTCTGTGCACACTGCAGGTGGTTCAGATTCCAACTCTGGCTCTGTCATTTCTTGACTGGTTGTGTCTACTCTAAAGCTAAGACAAAACGGTACCTAGCTCGTATGGGGTTTGTTCTTTAAAGAGGACAATTTTCATTGTAATACATCAAGATTTGGATTTCAGATTGTCTGTACATGTGACAGTGTTTTGTTGAACTCATTTGACCTCAGTAAAAAAATGAAAGTGATAAAAGCTCTCTCCCAACTTTATGTATTAGATTACTAAACTGAGATATGGCAGTTCCTGACATGCAGTAGATGTTTCACAGTGTTATGCTTTTCTGTTCAGTTCAGAATACAGATTGTTGGAGACACAAAGATCTTGGATCATATTTTACAGCATCACTAACAGGTCATGGCTTTGACTCATAGGTAAACATTTCTGATTCTAATATAATATATCTGATTATTCACTACTTGTCATACTTTTACATTTTATTGATGATTTGAAGATGAAATATTTTATTTAATTATCATTGTTATATTTTTCTGGGTCATCAACTATTCTAGTGGTGAAATTAATTATAGTTGACTTTTTAAGGTCTCATATATTTATATGATTTTGATTAATTTGAAGAAACCATTCTAAGAAAAGAGGGCTGGAGAGATGACTTAGCAGTTAAGGTGCTTAATGGCAAAGCCAAAGGACCTAGATTCAATTTACCAGTACCCACATAAAGCCAGATGCACAAGGTGGCACACGTGTCTGGAGTTCATTTGCAAATGCTAGGGGCCCTGGCACGCTCATACTCTCTCTCTCTCTCTTTCTCTCCTTCTCTCTTTCCCTCTCTCTCTGGGTCTACCTCTTTTTCTCTCTCTCTGAAATAAATAAATAAAATATTTTTAAAAACATGAAGCTTCTACATATTTGCTGTGTTATAATAAATTATTCCCCTCACATTCATTAGAGTTAATCATAAATGTTAAAAATTTTCCAAATAAATTCATGCAATAAAAGAAATCTGTTAAAAATTCCAACATTTATGATGTAGTATAAAAAGACATTTCGAATTTCTATTTAATTGTACAAAGTGAACAGGCCAGAGGATTCTGGGAACAGTGCACAGTCATGAAGAACCATAGCTGGAGTGGAATACTCACCAGCAGCAATGTCACAGCACATTAACAGCTGAGTTGCAGTGCGAAAGCAAAGTCTTCAGGACAAAGGCATGTCTGAGGTTGGTGGATAATGTGCTATTCACATGATTTTCCATCTTTATTTCTGTAGCTGGTTGTGACTGGAGGAGACTTGGCAGACCTGGGCATGAGCATTGCAATTCAAACTTGAGTTATAAGCTAGTTTGGACCGACAAATGGTGGAAAGAAAATTAGAGATGATTTGAAGAATATACACGCAGAAAGGAAACACAATGCTTGGAAACTTAGAGAGGTTCATTGTGAAGACTTCTGCCTATCTATACTCTTAAGTTCAGAATCTAATAGCTTTAGAAAAATTGACTGCTAAGATTTTGTTTGTTTCCAGGTGAATTGCCTGGATTCACTTTACCCAAAATGGGTTTTATTTAGTAAAGCCAGCCACAACCACTTATATAGAAAGATTTTAATTCAAGCAAGAACTATCCACTGAAAATTTATCCATGCATAATGTACACTGCTGGTCACTGATAAACACTGTTCCATGTCAACACTCCATTTAACTTTAAATTTAGCCCAAACTGGGGAAACAAAGCCATTGCAATGTGTTCTACTGAGCCAAAGAGGGAATAAAGAGGGAATTGGAAAGAAACTTAAGAACCTTTCCAGGTTGTGTGACGTACTGACTTAAAGTTTGGAGTTATGACTGGGTAAGGATGTCTCTGCCTGCACTGTGAATGTGTGTGTGTGTGTGTGTTATGCATGCATGTGCACACACACACACACACACATCCTTTCAACCTATTGCCATGCATCACTTGTTATCCAGGTAGAAAACTGCTTATTAAACATTAGTTTGGAGAGTTGATATATTTAGCAAATTATGGTTAGGCTCTCAGAACTTGCCTGGTCAACAAATTCCCAACAGATGCTGTTTGATTTTGGACTACAATCTGAGCAAGGTGATCTCTGTGAAAGCTTTGCATGTTGTTGTTTACTATCAGATTGTATCCTGTCATATCATTGTACTATATCAGATTGTATCTTGTTGTGGTGGTTTGATTCAGGTGTTCCACATAAACTTAGGTATTCTGAATTCTAGACTCCCCAGCTGATGGCATTTGGAAATTAAAGCCTTCTGGAGGCAGTGTATTGTTGAGGGTGGGCTTATGGGTGTTTTAGCCAGATTCCTATGCCAGTGTTTTGGCACATTCTCATGTTCCTGTTGTCCACCTGATGTTGGCCACGGGGGTGATGTCCACCCTCTGCTCATGCCATCGTTTTCTCCTATCATGATGGAGCTTCCCCACGAGTCTATAAGCCAAATAAACATAGAACTTCCATATGACCCAGCCATAGCATTCCTTAGTATTCACCCAGAAGATTCCATGTCAACATAACACAGAGATACTTGCATGTCAATGTTTATTTCAGTATTCTTCACAACAGCTAAGTTATGGTGTCAACTTAAGTGTCCATCGACAGAAGAATAAATCAAGAAAATGTGGCTTACATGACAATGGATTTTTTTTCCCAGGCTTTGAAAAGAATGAAGTTTCATCATTTTCAGGAAAATGGATGCAACTATAGAAAATCATATTAAGCAAATTAAATCAGTCTCATAAAGACAAAGATCACCTGTTTTCTCTCATTTGTGGGTTCCAGACTTTATAATACATAACATCACATTTGTACAAATTATATGGAAATAAATGTGGAACTGTCCAGAGCAAAGGAGGTGAATGGACGAGTATAGGGTATGGTGTGTGTGTGAAGGGGGAGAATGCTCAAATATACCTGCATGACCCACAATCCCCAACAAGGAGGGTCCCTTCAGAGGAGGGAGCACAGGGAGGAGGCTAATGATGATACCAACATGGCTATTTACACACTGAGTATGTACATAACTAATAATGAAAAAAACCAAATAGGGGCTGGAGAGATGGCTTAGCAGTTAAGGCACTTGCCTACAAAGTCAAAGGACCCAGGTTCTATTCCTCAGGACCTACATAAACCAGATGCACAAGGTGGTGCATGTATCTGGAATTCCTTTGCAGTGGCTGGAAGCCCTGGTGCACCCATTATCTCCCTCTCTCCCTCTCTGTGCCTCTTTCTCTCTCTCTCTTAAATAAATTATATATATATACACACACATATATATATACACATATATCTGCATGATGGCTGGAGAGATGGCTTAGCAGTTAAGGCGCTTGCCTGTGAAGCCTAAGAACTCATGTTTGAATTTCCAGGACCCGCTTAAGCCAGATGCACAGTGACTCAAACATGCAATGTCACACATGTGCACAAGGGGGTGCATGTACCTGGAGTTAGTTTGCAGCAGCTGAAGGCCCTGGCATGCCCATTTTCTCTCTGTGTCTCTTTCCCTATCTCTCTCTCTAAATAAATTTAAAAGGAAAACCTGCATGAAAATGATCTTATGAAATCCTGTATAATAAAATAAAAATCTTAAAATTTATATTTATAACTTTTGTCATTTGAGTAACTTCTACTATCAGGAAACGCCTGACAGATTAGTTTTTCAGTTAAGTTAATTTAAATTTCAACAACTTCTTTGGAGTTGAGTTTGTTTTTATTATCAGGATTGAAACTTTGGCCTCTTCTTTGACTATAGTAATAATAAAGTACTAATCTAATTTTAAACCAGTAACTCTATATTCTTAAAAGATGGGATGAGGGCTGCCAGGAACTCTTAAGGGGTCGTACAGTGGGCGGCTTGAGGCACAGTGTGAATGCTGACATCACCACCAAAGCATTTGCTAGGCTGTACAAATGTGCGCGGCAGCGAATGTCTTCCAATTTACGTATTTTCAGTAGAAGGTAGAATCATATACTGCTCAGATTCTATCAAAGCCGTCACCTTTGACTGTGTTGTAAGTGGGCATGGGATTGGCCATTTTAGTTGATCTGCCCTAGGATATTGGGAAGTGGACGTGTGCTTTCAAAATGGTTATGGATACCAGCCTCAGCATATTCCTTAAAGCTTCTCCCAAAGTTATGGACACCACCAGAGCTTGTTGCTGAGACACAAGAAGGAAGCTTTGTCTCTTTCCTTAGCCGGTTAGGCCAGGGAATGCCGTGCTGCTTCTTCCAGAACGATGTAATTTATAACTTGTTTAGGAATCAAGTGATTTTTTTAATTAGTGCGTTAATTAATTCATTTTTTAGAATTTCAACAAAAGAAAAGTAGGAGTCCAAACCTCCATGCTTTTCAGACTTCCTTGCTTTGTTGGCTTGTGAATGATCCATGTGCAACCTCTGGGATGCCACGCCTTCCACCTGAACTCAGTGGCCAAGGGACGAAAGTGCAGTCTCCTGAAATGTGTCCTGTGCTCCTCTCGAGTAAATGGAAAGAGAAATTGGGCACAGCCTCTCATACTCCTGACTTGGGCTCTAAAATGATGAAATGAATGAGGATAAAGGGGCTTCAGACACATCTCAGTCGTGGGCACTGACCTGTCATACATCTGTCGAAGTCACACTGAAATAAACCCAGGGACTTAATATCTTTGAGGTAATAGAGAACTTCCCTTTTAGTCGTACTTAAAGAAATGAATTAGGGCTTGCCAGTGTGAGTTTTTAACAGACACAACTCCAGTTTTAACAGTCGCCCTGGAAGACAGATGGATACCCAGAGTCCTAAGTTCAGAAAGGTATTCATTGGTTGTGTCAGCCAATGAGATGGAAAAAAATGATAAAAGATCTCCAGGGGACATCAACCAATTGGCTGCTCTTTGAAAGTCGTTCCCTCTGCATGATCTGGAGACTCATCCGAAGCTGGTTGTCCGGTGTCGCCGCCTCCTCTTGCAGCGCCCTCTTCTCTAACATCGCTGCAGCACCAGCTGACTGGCCCCCAAGTCTCTGTCCTAGTTGCTGTCCTTTGGAGGTCAGGTCTCACCTCTGTGCCCATTTCGTGTTTTCCCCCAATCTGAATGAAAAGTTCTAATTCTGCTAAAGCAAGGCAACAAAATGGAATCCTCATTGGAAAGAGATGCCTTGTACCAGGAAACAATGGCGTCCTCAGGCGCTGCTTAGCAGAGCTGGTCAACCCAGGCATGGATTCTTGTACCACTGGAGGACTGACCTATCAGAAGGAATTACTTAATTCGTAGCTTCATGCGGAAGAAAGAATGTAAGTCAGATTATTAGAAAACACTATGCATTTAGTTCTTTTCGTAATGGAGGCCCATAAATGCATAAAGAATTATCAAGTATGTTGATCACAGATGCATCTCATAAAGAAAATTTTCTGATATATTTAAGATGCTAGGGAATATAATAACTCCAGTGTCCACAAAAACAAACCAAGACGTTTACTGATTAAAGTTTGGCAGAACAGACACAGATGTAAAGAAGTCATCACATTTTACAGGAGAGGGTCAGCCTGTTGAAAAGTCATGTGAAATGAGCAACAAAATTGACTTAGGAGACAGAGGTAGGAGGAGCGCCATGAGTTCGAGGCCACCCTGAGACTACAGAGTGAATTCCAGGTCAGCCTGGGCTAGAGTGCTCTCTACCCTCGGAAAATAAAAACAAAAGTTGACAAAGGTTATTGAAAACATGCCCTGGGAGCTTGTTCTGCTTTCCGTTACCTCTGAAGCTGGAAGTTCTTTCAGGACAGGGGTTAGCCTCTACCCACCCATGGGCACTGCAGGCTCCTGGAACGCACAGACAGCTCTCCTGACACCAGGCTGCTGAAAGCTCCCCACGGCCTAGGAAGCCACCTGCACACCGTGACTCAAGCATCCACACTCAGCCACTGCTGGTCCTGGACTGCTAGAACACACCTTCCTTCCTTCCTTCCTTCCTTCCTTCCTTCCTTCCTTCCTTCCTTCTTCCTTCCTCCCTCCCTCCCTCCCTGCTTCCCTCCCTCTCTCCTTCCTTCCTTCCTCCTTCCTGCCTTCCTCCTTTCTCCCTCCCTCCTTCCTTCCTTCCTTCCTTCCTTCCTTCCTTCCTTCCTTCCTTCTTCCTTCCTCCTTCCTCCCTCCCTCCCTCCCTCCCTCCTTCCCTCCCTCCTGCCTTCCTCCTTCCTTCCTTCCTTCTTCCTTCCTCCCTCCCTCCCTCCCTGCTTCCCTCCCTCTCTCCTTCCTTCCTTCCTTCCTCCCTCCTTCCTTCCTTCCTTCCTTCTTCCTTCCTCCTTCCTCCCTCCCTCCCTCCCTCCCTCCCTCCCTTCCTTCCTTCCTTCTTCCTTCCTCCTTCCTCCCTCCCTCCTTCCTTCCTTCCTTCCTTCCTTCCTTCCTTCCTTCCTTCCTTCTTCCTTCTTCCTTCTTCCTTCTTCCTTCTTCCTTCTTCCTTCCTTCCTTCCTTCCTTCCTTCCTTCCTTCCTTCCTTCCTTCCTTCCTCCCTTCCTTCCCCTCGGGTCGCATTGCCTTCGCCAGCTTAGTCACTGTCTGGGTCTGTTGACATTTTATGACTCCGGGTCAGTTTACGATCAGTCACAGCTAGAGCGTTTCTAACAGCTGCTCTGCTGATAGTTGGGCATGTGCCTTCCTTCTTTCACGTGGTGAACACAGAGGCAGTGTGAGGCTGAGCGGGGGAGACCCGTGAGAGCCTCCCGCAGACTTCCGTGCGTTGGCATCCTTCCTAGGCCGGGGCCATGAGGGTGTCCGCGGGAGCGGGAAGGCGGCTGTGACTCTCTTTCCCGTGCTTTACCCATGATCCACTGACTCTGGCCTCCCTAACTTTCATTCACACGGCATCCTGGAAGCTCCACACCCACAGGCTGATTTCACCTCGTCCTTGCCCTGCGCTCCACCGGGCCAGACCCGCTGCATCTGTCACCGGCTCTGGACTGTAGGACAGATGTGGGGCCGAGAGAGCAGAGGCGTTGGGATGTGGATCTGGGGTGACCCCATGGTAAGTATTACTCACCTCCTCCTCCTAATGAGGAGGCTGTCGTCTCTGTAAGGGGCTCCATTAATATGGCCTGCATCTTTAGGAAATACTGCGAAGGTCCTGCGGCCGTTCAGTTCCTGGGAAGACCGAGGTGGCTGCGTGCCCGGAGCCGAGAGGGAAGCCCACTGCGGCTGCCACAATGTTTGTTTTTTTTCCAAAAGTCCCGGGGCTGAAGTGATGTTGTGATCATTGTGACTGGAGGATAACTGACCAAATTTGTGTTATCAAGGTGGATTCAAAAATTCAAATCTAGTTCTTGGCATGAGAATTGCAGAGCGAGGTGAGAGGTGTCCTAATGAAAGAGCCGGTGCGGTGTAAACCCCATGTCTTAGAAAGGATCTTAAGAAGTTCTTCCTTTTGTCCACATTGTTACCCCTCTGCCTGCTGTGCCGGCTTTCTTCCCCACCACCCCTGCCCCTGGACACGCATCTCAACTTCTTTCTCCTCTTTTGTTCAGTTTAGCAGGAAAGATCTTTGGAGCAGAAGGAATGGGTGCCTTTAGCAAGCTCAGATATCAAATAATTTTTCACCCCCTGTAATTGAAATCACAGGATCAGGATTTTCTCCCTCTTATTCTCCGAGATCACAGGTGGGGTGGGGCAGGGGTGCTATTGACTTCCCCGCGCTTGTCATGAGGCAGATGGATGGATGCATCAGCCAGGAAGGGATCTGACTCTTAGATGAATTCTTTTATCCTCAAAGGGGCCTCCTGCAAAGGAAACCATTAGTGTTTTGCTATTGGGTTTCTACTCCCTGTGGTGTCTAAGAAACCATTCATTTAATTTTGTGGCATTTTGAGTGGATTTGGAGAGTTAAGCCTGTGTGAAAAGGCTTGTGCCCGCGGAGGAGCACAGAGGAAATGCACAGGAAATCCAAGTGGCCAAGCCACCAGCAGCTCGCTGTGGGCCGGTGCCTTCCTGCGCCTCTCCAGTCTGCCAGACACTTGACTTTGTTACATTCCTAATGGCCCCGTACCCTGCCTCTCCCTTGTCTTGGCAAGGAGTTGGCCCCGGAACACAGGGAAACTAACCGTTCAACAGCACAGGCAATTAAAATGTGAGTCTGATGTTTGAAAGGGAACAAGAGAGTGCCTGTTCATTCCTAAACTTTTCTGCAGGTGGGAGTGAGGTAGGCCCCGTGGTGGGAAAGAGCTTGTATTCCAGTCTATGGTCATCCTGTCACACAGTGGCTGTGTCCCCGGTGAGGTCACAGCCCCACTGCTGAAAATGCAGATGTTATGCTGCTGTGGGGAATCCTCTCATACCGAGAAGGAGATAACTTATGTAGAAGAGTGCTGGCACATACCAGAACCCCAGTCAGTGTTCCATACCAGTGACATTGCTCCTTATGTTATTGCTGTATTTATGCTGGTTAGAAGAATTCGTCCTCTGTTTATTCTTTTATTCGACCAGCACTGTCCAACAAAAATATGTTACAACCACATATGTAAGCTTGAGCTCTTTAGTAACCATATTAAAAATGTAAGAAGAGACAGGTAAAATTAATTTTAGTATTATATTTAAATTCACCGACTAAAACACTATAATTTTATAATGCAAGCAGCATACATTTTTAAATAAGATACTTTGAATTCTTTTTCCACTCTAAGCCTTTAGAGTTAGTAAACACTTCCTCTTCCAGGGCATCTCGTTTCACACACGCCACATTTCAATGCCCACAGCCATGTGGAGCTGATGATCACACTCCTGTCAATGCAGCACAGGAACTGTATACTCTTTAACATTTGAAAGAGAAGGAGGAGAGAGAGAAAGTGAGGGAGGCAGAAAGGAAATGAGACTAATTCCAGGCCCAGCAGATATCCTTTACATACACTTTCAGGGTAGCTTGCACTTATCTTTGATAAACTTTAAATATTTTCAATGATATGCTTATTTCATGTTAATTATAGATTGTTTCTCTTCTTCATCAAACTCTGAGTTCCATACAGATAAGGATCATGTTCCACCAATTTTTCCATGTATTTTCTTAATGTCTGTCGTGATGGCTAGTAGGTTCTCAATTTCTGCTTCCTGCCTGAAGAGATGTAAAATTATGTCAACTTTGATTTTTTTTTCATTAGAGAGGAGATAATTGTAGTAAGCAGTGAAATTACTACCAGTTGTAATAGGAGGAGAAGGGAGGGGAGGAGAGAAGAGAGGAAAAAGAAAGACACACAGACACACACAGAAAGAGAAAGAGAGTGAAAATAATTATAATAAGATCCTTCAAAAACTAAGATGAAATGGGACAAGAACAAAAAGAAACTGAGAAAGATGAGAAAAGGGGACACCTATCTTTATGAAGCAGATCAAAGTTGGTATATGGGCTTGGATGTGAGAGACAGAAATAGAGGAACATCATTTACTGATCAGCCTACTGTCCTGATAAGGTGAGATTAGAGCTGATGTTTTGAGATGCAGCTGAGGGAAGCAGCGAGGATTTGGGGGTAGATATCATTAAAAATGAAGGGAGAAGGGAAAGGAAACAGATAAGAAGTTCAAGGACCAGAAATCAACCTTGAGATTCAGCAGAAGGCGTAGAGCATGTCTGTGGCCTCCAAGCAAGCCCAGGGGAAAGAGGACATCTATTATGGGAAGGTTTGGGCCAGTTTCAGTTACCTGATACAACTGAAGGACTGTGGGGGGGGGAAAAGATGCTGAAAGGCTAGCGAGAAGAGTTAGGAGAGTAACCTGATGTGGAGACCTAGCACCAAAGTGTAAGCAGGAGGCTCGTGACTAGGACAGGTGTCAAGAACTTGAAGAGAATTGATCAGAGAACTGTAATTGTCATTCATTTTCTTTCACAGATGGCTGCATCCCAGGTGATGGCTAGTCCTTAGGAGTAGATGACTGAGCGGGTAGAAACGAGGTGGTTGGGCTGGAGAGATGGCTTAGCGGTTAAACACTTGCCTGTGAAGCCTAAGGACCCCGGTTCAAGGCTCGATTCCCCAGGACCCACGTTAGCCAGATGCACAAGGGGACACACGCATCTGGAGTTCATTTGCAGTGGCTGGAGGCCCTGGTGTGCCCATTTTCTCTCTCTCTCTATCTGCCTCTCTCTCTCTGTCACACTCATAAATAAAAATGAACAAAAAAAAATTAAACAACAAAGAAAAAGAAACGAGGTGGTCTTGGATGGTTGAACTTGGCCATCAGTGTCCCTGGTATCGGCAGACAGAGGAAATTACAAAGGTTCATATCCTGATGGCCAAGCAATGCGGATCAGGTAGCTGATGTTCAACAGAAAGAGGCGAGTGGAGCCAGGAACGAATCCACTTTAAAACTGGAGGCCCAAGAAGGAGAGGAGCAGGCTGACAGCACCACGGGTCACACCCGGGAGGAGGACGCCCGCTCTGGCTTTGGGGCTGGCACTCGTGGGCGCTTTCTGAACCACCTTCTTTAGAGTGAATTGTGGTATTTGTGTGGAAAGCCACTGCGTTCCTCCCACATCACTGCCTCACTCACTAGAAATCGCTCTTCCATCTCAGGTGGACAGGTGACTGTTCTGAGACTCACACGTCCACATGTGATTAAGAGAAGAGATAGGGCTCCTCAAAGCCCCCAAACTAAAATGCCAAGTGACAACAGGGAGAACGTCCTCACAACTGCTGTATTCAAGTCACTGACAGTCAGTGTGCTCAGAACTTGGTAGTCAAACAGTCCACATGTATATGAGGGATGGGAGGGTTTATATTGATTGTAAACTTGACCTACAATCACCTGTGAGGATTATCTAGCCTAAGTTAGCCTCTGGGCATACCTGAGAAAGATTGTCTTGATTAGGCTACTTGAGGTGCAAGACCCACCTTAACCATCCGAGGCAGCATTTTATAGGCGGGGTCCTGCACTGAATGAAGAGTAGCGAGCTGGCTGGGCAGCAACATTAACTACTGTCCGCTTCTTCACTGTGGACTGGATGTGACCAGTTGTTTCCAGCTCCTGCCACCGTACCTTCCGCTTCATGATGGGCTGTATTCTTGAACTGTAAGCCGAAATAAATCTTTCCTCCTTTAAACTGATTTTAGTCAGGTATTTTGCCCCACAAAATAGAAAGGTCACTAATACAACGGATGTGTGTGACACAAAAATCCGCTTCTCCCATGGTGCTCTCGTCATGGCTTTACAGTAGTCACCACCCAGATCGGATATTATGGAATCCAGAATCATAAATGGCAGCATGTTACTCACAATGGTTATGAATCTGTACTTCCCCTGTTCTTCATTTTTTTTTTTCCCTAGAAACCTTTGTGAACCAAATGTTGTCCTTTGTCCCACTTTGCTATCTATTTCATATAAGTGACCTCAAACCAGAAGCCTTCTGCGTCTAAAGTGAAAACGCCTGGCCATGTGCAGGAGGGTCTTCCGTGACGCTGTCTGCTCTTCAACTGCCTGTTCACTGCTGGCGAAGTAAAAGACTTTGCAAGCTTAGCAAGCTATCAGATTTACTTGAGAGTGACGAGAATCTTCAGGAAGAAACTTTCGGGATGTAGGCTAAAATATCTGCAGATTAATCAGATATTCACTAGAGGCTTGCAAGGCCTGTCAGCCAGTGAGTGAGAGAAATGAGAGATCCCATAGTAACTCGGTAAGAAATGAGGACCGTAATGGATACAATCCGCTCCCTCTGAAGATACTGCTTTTAGAGCTCTGGGTCCATTTCTCCATGAGTATAGAGACACGCCTCTATTTACTGATCAGTAAAGAGTGGAATCGTTCACTGGCAGTGCTCAGAAGACGTGGACATGGTCTGGACCTGCCATCACTTGGCAAGGCTCTTGAGGCTCAAGCTCTGTTTCCCATCTGGAAAGGAGAGCTGGTGGTCAGGATTAACATCCACCAGTGGTCTCATCACACAGCCTGGGCATGGAGAACATCACTGCCCATCAGTGGTCCCATCAGACAGCCTGGGCATGGAGGGCATCATTACCCATTAGTGAATCTGTCAGAAAGCCTGGGCATGGAAGGCACCACTGTCCATCAGTGGTTCGCATCAGAAAGTCTGGTTACCAGCACAAAAATAAACACAGCTCAATGGAATAGAGTAGAAGATCCAAACAAAAGCTAAAGTAACTACAGGCACCTGATTTTTGATAAAGAGGCCAAAAACACACACTGGAGAGAAGATAGCATTTTTCAACAAATGTTGCTGGAGCAACTGGAAGAAGGAATTTAGATCTTCCTCTCTAACCCTGAACAAAACCCAAATGGAACAAAGACCTGATAATAAGTCATGAAACTCTGAAATAACGAAAGGAAAAAGTAGGAGGAACACTCCAAGATATAGGCCTAGGGAAAGACTTTCTCAATAAGATCTCAGTAGCCCATGGAACAAGTCAAACGCTCAACCAATGGGATCATGACACTAAAAAGCTGTATACAACTAAGCAAACCACTAACCGAGTCAAGAGACAACTCACAGAATGGAAGAACAATCTTTAGCAGCTTTAAACCCCGGCAGGGGTTTAACATCTGGGTTATGCAGAGAGCTCAAAAATCTAGGCAATAAGAAGTCAGTCATGACAGTCAAAATATGGGCAGCAAATTGAACAGAGAGTTCTCAAAAGAAGAAATAAAAATGGCCAATAGACGTCTTTAAAATGTTCAATATTTATATCCATCAGGGAAATGCAAATTAAAAGGAGTTTGAGATTCCATCCAATATCAAAAGACAACCAGATCTAGTGAAGGCGTAGGGAAAGAGGGACCGTTTGTCACTGTTGGTGGAAATTTGAGCTTATGCAGCCACAATGGACATCAGTACAGAGGTTTGTCAAACACCTAAAAGTATGACCCTACTCTACCACTCCTGGAGACTCTACCACAGAGATACTTGCTCAGCCATGTTTGCTGCTGCTCTGTTCACAGTATCAAGGAAACGGGATCGGCCTATGTGTCCATCAGCTAATGAATGGATACTGAAGGTGTGGTACAGAGATACAGTGGAGTAAAATTTAGTTATAAGGAAAAATGAAATTCACAGGAAAATGCCAAGCTCTGGAAAACAAAATGACACTAAGTGAGTTGACTCTCTCATGCATGGATCATGACTAGAAATAGTTGATTGGTTTGTAATTTGTACAAGTGTCAGTATTACCAGTAAGGGAGCTAGAAATAAACTTGGAGAGAAGTGTGGAGGGGTTAGGGCAAGTTCAAGGACATAAGGAGGGTGGAAAGATCTAAGTGGGGATAGGAGACTTGGAGGGAAGGGGCAGAGAATGGATATACAAAAATAAAGATGGAATGAATGACTACTATA
This sequence comes from Dipus sagitta, assembly GCA_036346955.1. NCBI lineage: Eukaryota > Metazoa > Chordata > Mammalia > Rodentia > Dipodidae > Dipus > Dipus sagitta. The sequence continues at coordinate 41,836,172 of CM070784.1, forward strand.
CTATACTAATCAACTTCTTTGTTAGCTAATTAGAAGATGTATTTAAAAAAAAACAGAGAATAGATGAAGGGGGACTAGGCTGTCATCCTGCTGAGCTGAAGAAAGCTTTATCCTGAAGTCCTAGATTGATGCAGGCATATCCCAGTACTGGAACTGGGTTATCCACCCCACCCCAGTGAGCTACTGACTGGTTGGGATTCATAGGAAACATCCAAAACAATGCATACCATTGCCAAAGTGCTTGATTACCTACCAGAACTAGGTGATGAGACTCTATTGTCAAAGCGACCACAGGCTGAGGTGGCTGGACATTGAAAAATCAAGACAGAACTGAGATGGAACTCATCTGTCTGCTGGCCAAGCTGTCCTAAGTACTGGGAAGTGCTCTACGAGCAGCCGATGAATGCAAGTCATCAACAGTGTGAACAAACAGTGGTTTCTTCAAGCTACCAAATAAACCAGATAGGAAATATGTACCCCAGGGAACAGTAATGACACAGAAATTATGGGGGATAATCAGCTGTTCTCTGATTGGTTGAGGCCCTCCCAGTGGGAGGGAATGTATGCCTGGCACTGAGAACCATGTCCAAAGCCTGTGGATTGCTAAGTGGTGGATGGGGCGATTAGTAAGAGTTCTTCATGAACATTCAGAAAAAAAAAAGCTGATGCTCAAATTACACATTATTTAAATTCATTGAAAGGTGGTCCTTAGTGTTAGTTACATAGTTAGTTCTATGACTTCTGCTGTTTAAGAAAAAGAATTCTATTACCAGATACTTTGAGGATGTAAGAAGAGGCAGGTAAAATTAATTTTAGTATTATATTTAAATTCATGAAATAAAATACTACAATTCCATAATGCAATCAGCATAAAATTTTTAATTTTAATGCTAAGCCTTTAGAATTAGTAAACACTTCCTCTTACAGGGTGTCTCATTTCACACATACCACCTTTCAATGCCCACAGCCTCGTGGAGCTAATGATTACACGACTGTCACTACAGCATAGGAACCGTATACTCTTTAACATTTTGACAGAGAGGGGGGAAGAGAGAGGTATCTCCTATACATTTTGGAGGTTAGCAATGGCATGGTCAGAGCTTTTACAATGAAGAACTTTGTTCTTCTGTGTTTCAAGCCCATTTGTTCTATGAATGGATTTTTATATAGCATTCTTCAAAGCTTATGCTCTATGTTACAGTATTTGAGAAAGACTGAAAAATGAGAAATTCGAAGAAGGGAGTTGGAACCAGAAGCCTAGTGATCCCTAAGCTACTACATTCTGCTCTTTCTTGGCTGGGTCTAAGGCGTACAAAGAAAGCAGAACTTGGCATCACACAGGTAGCTTGGTCCGCTGTCAGTTCTCCTACATCATTATGACCCCTTTAGTGTTCATTTTATGTTTGGGCTGTCCACACAGAATGTATTTCACCAAATGACTGCCAAATCTGAGCTTTCTTTTAGCTACAAAAGGCTTCAGTGGAGGGAATGAAATGACTCTTTTGAATTTTGGTATCTGAACTTCACCATCTCTAAAATGGGATCTATATTCAGTGTTTCTGGGAGACACGGTGAAAATGAGATAAGAGATGCTTTGAAATCTCTCGACTGTGGCATTACCTTAGTGAAAAGTATGACTCTTAGAGGTAATGACCAGTATTAGTGCTGGGAAGGGAATGCAAAGGAAAGATGCTCTTTTGATCAGTGCTCACATATGGCTTATACCGCATGATTTATCTTGATGTTACAATGAGGAAGGTGAAGGAAGTGAAATAATTCTGCAGTTCATATTCATACAAAACTCTATGTTTTATAGGAAGATTAAGAGATGCTAATGAGACATGAGAAATCAAAAGGCCTTTGCATTTCCAATGTTTAGTATACTGACAAATCAATGCACACCCAATCAACTGAAATGTTTTGTGATTAATATAGATTTATTCTAGCCATGACAACTTGTAAAAATTAACATCTGCATTTATTTTACTATAAGATTGTACAGATGTACAAATTGCCAGATGTACAAAATCCCCAACCTACCAAAATGCTTTAATTCTAGGATATTTTGTTCATCCATAAGAAACAAAAAGTAGCATTTCTTTATCAATTTTGCTCACTTACAACCTGCCTAGTTTCAAAATGGGTATATGGCAATTAATGGTGAAATAGGCGAGAAAGAAAGATTTACAACAAATTTAAAGGCTAAAGTAAAGTTTCATGTGGATAAAATTAGTAAACAATAAGATCAGGCCTGAGAATATGTTAGTAAAGGCCATGTCGGTGCAATCAACAATGTTGTTTTTAAACCTATGGGAACTTTCATGGAAAAGGACAAACTGAATCTTAAAGGCACATGTGACAAGAAAGGGCTCGAATGACCACGATAATGATTTAGGGGAGGAAGTCAAAGGACTAGGAAGCAAGGGGCCTTTAGGCTGCGTCCTGGTACATCAGGGTTTTTCCTCTTCTCCTTCAGTATCTATAAACAGCATATACGGTACTAGCATTCTTGGCATCTCTTGCACGTGATTGTAAAGCACTGCACATGTGTGTGTGCACATGCATGCTTTTACTCTCACACTCCATAACATTCTTCAAACAGATATGAAAGTACAAAGCATTCGGCATGGTTACAGATAACACTGCCGATTTTATACAAAAGGCCAAAGTTTTCAAGAAAAGCCATTGTCCATTATTCTGTTCAGTCCTCTGCTGCTTCAGACTGAAGCTCTTTCCTCCTTCTGGGAGTGTGGCCGATGCCCTCTCACCCTGATGTCTCTGGAGCAAGGGTCCAGGCACTGTAGTTTACATTTTCTCACTGTGCTCTACACAGGGTGCTTGGACTTTGGTGGTAATGGGATTCTATTTAGAGACACTGACGATTTGTGGAGATGGGATCTTGGGGGTAGATGGGCTCGAGTCAGACCAGGCAGAAATAAGATCTTGCTGGTCCTTGAGGTCATGTGGCTGAAGGGACAAGGGCAGCATTTCACCTTTTTTTGTGGTTGTTGCCATACTGACATCATGGTCGCTGGCCTTGGCCTCATTGTGGAGTGACCCTTCCATGTAGGCCTGTTGCTAAGTTACCTGACCCATGGGGGTAAAGTCCTAAAGCAGAGCCTGGCATTTTGTCAGCACGTGTTATTGCTTAGTCACAGTGCTGCTATTTCCCGAGTTTCATCTGCTAATTCCTTTACCCCATAACTTGAATTTGATTGATACAACCAACTCTTTTCTGTCATTTTTCCATTCCACATACTAAAAATGAGTGACTGAGTCTCATTTTCAAACTCCCCAAAGTGGAAATCACACTGATGCAATTTTTGGTCAGACCACTACACAGTCGCATAGGCACTTTGATGTCAAACACTTGAAAGTGGGCCGTCAGCAGAGTGAGTAAATTTTTGATTTATCAAAATTTTTTTTCACACTGAAATATAAAAGGGCTTCGAACACTAGCTTTTCAGTAATATAGTGGAAATAAAGCGACAGTAGAAACATATTGAAATTGGCATAGGTGTTGATGTTACGGGGCATGATTTTGAAGCTGAAACTTCCAAGGCACATACCACAGACATAATAAAAGAACTAGAAAAAAATCAGACTATGACATTTGATACTCTAGATAATTGAAATTTAAAAATTATTTCTGAGAACATAATATACTCTATGAGAAGAAAAGTATATAAATAAGACCTAAACATGTATCAACTTAATAAAACGTAATAGAGATTTCTATTGCTTATTTGAATGAATATAAGGGTATATGTTTCTTTTCATTAGTTAGAATGATTCACTGGCTATGAAAAGACCCCCATTGCTTTTACTTGTAATTTTTAAAATCATACTGCTAAGCAAATGAATGATATGTAAAGGCCAGAAAACAAGCAAGATTCTTAGAGACACTGGAGTGTCTTATAGACCAGAATAATCCTTGCACATGGGCCTGATTCTTTCCTAACTTATGACCCATTAATTGTGTTATTACCATGTTGTTTTTAAGTTTTATTTTATTTATTTAATTTTTTCTTCATTTGTTTGAGGTACGGTCTTATTCTAGCCCAGGCTGACCTGGAATTCATTATGTCCTCTCAGGGTGGCCTCGAACTCACAGCGACCCACCTGCCTCTGCCTCCCGAGTGCTGGGATTAAAGGCGTTTGCCACCACACCCGGCTTTTAAGTTGTATTTTAAGTCAGTAATATCATTTGTAAGCATTTTCTTCTTGGGGTTCAGATTTCACTCAGTGGAAGGGAATTGCTTGCCAGAGGTGAGCACTGAGGCTTTTTCAGGGTTGACGCAGAGCGGAAGGAGGAGCCACGGGAGAAACGCTGCTGGGCTGTCTGGCGGCGGCGCCGGCGCCCGCAGGAGCCACAGGTGGCTTCCTGTCGTGCAGGTGGACACGAAATTGTTCCTCCTCCCACCAGAACACGTCACAGCAGAAACTGGGAATGAAACCGGAACCTGGAAAGCCTCCCTAGTGAGAGTTTGGTAGAGCTTTGTTTGATGTTTTCCAGCCCAAGGATCGCTCCCAGTCCCTTCTCCTCACCACCTCCTCCTTAGCCTTCCCTGCTCAGGCCGTTGGAAGCTACCGCCATCTTCCTCCTGCACAGAAATGCTCATGGCAATTACTTACTTTGTGCAGTTAGCAATGGACATCTACTGAAGATAACAGGCTTCCAGGAATTCCATGTAAACAGATTTCATTTTAATTATTAAATTTATATAATTCTGAAAATAGCCAGAGCCATTCCACAAGTAGCCACTGTTGGATTTCTTTTACTGATAAGGACACGTGCGGTTTAGGGATTTCAAGTCCTTAGAAGCAGAGGTTTCACGGCTGCTAGGTCACCAACTCACCGCCTTCTGTTTCATGTCCTGAACGCATGTGATGTTGCTCAGAGCGGTAGAACAAGCTGGAATCTTGGTTTCAGTGTAACAAATGCCCGAGATAGTCCGTTTATAAAGGGAAAGGCTTTTTTGGACTTACAGCTGGGGGGGGGGGAGGTTATAGGAAATACTTGTCCCCTTGCTTTTAACTAGTGTGAAGCAGCACATCATGGTGTGAATGTGCAGTGCAGCAAAGCTGCTCACCTTACGGGTAGGGAAAAAAAGATGGAAGGAGAAGTTAGATTCCCACAATCTTCTCCAAGGGCCTATCCCCCAATGACCTAAGACTTCCTATTCGGTCCCAATTCTTACAGGTTCTATCATCTCCCAACAGAGCCAACCTAGGGGCAAGTCTTTAATGTGTGGGTCATTGGGGGACATTCAAAATCCAAACCACGGCTGGTTCTCTGTAGAAAGTGGGAGGGAAGGCAGGCCTAGGGCACATGTGGGTGTGCACAGGGCTGGGAGTGAACATGTCCTCCATTTCTAAGCACAACGCTTACAAGTCTATTGTTGTTTCACCAAGTCAGCAAAGTTGATGTGCCAACAATTAGAATGTCTGCTTCCTTGGGTGGGGATCAGAGTTAATTTTCTTTGAGTTCGTGTCCAGGTTATTAGAACCTAACCCCGTGGGCTGGAGAACTGGCCCAGTGATTATTACAAGTTAACCCCAGGAAATAAACCAGAAATACTTGCCTCCAGTACGTATCCAAGTATTTGTTTTGAAAATTAAATGGAAATAACCTCTTTAGTTAAATAACCAAGAACCAACATTGACCAATGTTGCTAATTTCAGCAGTCCTTGACTTGGAAACATTATTCAAAATTATTTTTAGATTAATTGCTCTAAATTCAGACTACATTTCAAAAGCAACCTTGTAAATGGCAGTTAGGTTGCCAGCCTACTTCACAGAAATCTACTTAATGCATAATATAGGTGAAATATTTTATATTTATAATAAAATGGGAAAGAATAATGATATTGTAATGCTGGAAGTCAAGTATTAATAGCGGGCTAATTAACTTTTATACAGCTCAAGGCAATCCAGTATAATGTGAGAACTGTTCATGCTACAGACTACTGTCAATGTGGCTAGAGGGCAAGGAATTGCTCTCTAAGCCTCACCTTACTCATTCCTTAAAACAGAGGTAACAAAACACTTCACAGGATTGATGTGAAGAGTAAATAAGATGCAAAATGCGAGCATGGTTTAGCTTGTCACCTACAAAGCACATCACATCTAACAACTGACAGCCGCTGATGACTGAGCCTTTCCCACTGGATAGACAGTGTGCCAAGGACATTGCCTGCAGTTTCATACAATCCCACTAACTCTTCACCAAGGTAGTATTTGAGGTGTTTGAGGTTAAGCAATTTACTCAAATTCCCATAAAAATGCGTCAGCTTATTTGGGCAACAGGGCCCCCAGACACTTAAACATCTTATTCAGAGTATGTTATCGATGACAGTATTTCTGGATGAGAGTAACATTTGAGGCGGTACATTAAAGCGGGTTGCATTCTCTAATGTGAGTGGGCCTTGTCCTAAAGGGCCTGATTAGGACAAAAAGCCTGATGAAGGTAAATGATCTTACTGTTTGCGTGACTTCTTTTTTCTTCTGTCTTAAAACCTGAGTCACCAGTTTGCTGGGTTAAATCCTTGTCAACTGAAGATCTTGGGATTTCTCAGTCTCTATAATTTCATGAGCCAGTTCGTAAGTATAGATAGATGATAGATGATAGATAGATAGATAGATAGATAGATAGATGATAGATACATGGTGATGATAGATTATAGATAGATGAGAGATACATGATGTTGATGATGATGATAGATAGATAGATAGATAGATAGATAGATAGATAGATAATAGATAGATAACACACAGACATCTCATTGGCTCTGCTTTCCTGTAAGCCCCTGCCTAGCATAGTCATTCGGAAGGAAAGTAACAGAATGAAGCCTGGAAATCAGGGCTACAGGTTTGAAAGCCAAGGCTCATTTAAGTGCGGGGCTCTAATTCCTTTGGGTCCTACTTTTCATGGCCTATTGTTCAGGGCAGCACTGCCCAAGGCAAGTATGAGGCAAATGGTATTGTTCAGGCCAAGAAGAGGGAGGAGAAATAGTAGGGAAAAGCCTTATAAACTTAACAATCATATGAGCCAAGCCAAAACTGGATTCCCCATTCTTATCAAATATTTCTCAGTTTAACTTTGGTGTCCTGCCAAGGCTTAAGCTGGAAGGTTCTTTTAACTTGCTCCAGAGCTCAGTATTAGAAGTGAAAAGTCCCGTCAAGTCCACATGATGTTAGAGACTCCAGCGGCATGCCTTGCCAGCAGTTGGCATATGATAAACCCTGTTAATGCTAAAGAATGGGTCACCGTGCTCCCACACTTCAGCTTCTTTGAGAAGTGGAGGTGACATGCTTGATTCTGATGGTTTCCTAAACCACCATGCTCTAGATCCCCCCACGAAGGTGACAGTGAGGCTCTGTACCAGGAAGCAGGAGATGGTTCTGCTGCTTATAGATGCTGATAGAAATTTGAAGATGCAGCACTCCATGCTGAATTTGAACCCATAACTCTCCTTTCTTCAAGACTGCTTTATTTAGTATGGCTCCCACCTTCTCTATGTCAAGTATCAGCTGTCACCTGGTGGTGTTTAACTATCTTCAGTGAATGTTTATATGCAAGCATTGCAATGTCTTTGCAGGTTCATCTCGCAACCCTGATTTCACTCCTTTCATCCCTAACTCACAGAAAATTCTATAGAATATTGATTTGTGACTTGAGCTTAGCTGAAAGAACGCATTGAAAGAAAGCATGGTTTTAGAGATGCAAATCAATAAATAAACTCAGTTAAAATTAAGTACATTGAGGTGGGTTTTATTTACTCAGAGCCCAACTGCCCTGCCTTTTCCTTCCTTCCATATGCTTTTCTGACACGGAGGCAGATATGTGTATATGAAAATGATACACTGACTGCTGAAAGAAATGGAAGTACCTCCCCTTACCCACCTCCATGCAGGTGCTAAAAATAGAGCTTTTTAACTGAGACACGGCCAACATGTGAAAGCTAGAACATCCATGTGTCATTGGTTACTCTTTTGCAAGATTTTCCTAGAGTTTGCAACAATGAAGGAGATCTGTTTTTCACTCCTTCATGCACTGTCTTAACCACACTGATTGCGGATGGGTAACAAAGTGTCATTATTAAGACCTTTGCCTCCCTTTTCTGGGCCTAGCAACTATTTTGCCGCAAAATAGTACAAATAAAAAGAGGCTTCATGGGACTGGGAAAAAGATGCTTGCTTGCAACTCCTATAGGACTGAAAATCATTTCCCCAGCCACCTACACAAAGCTAGACAGGTATTCATTTGCAATAGCAAAAGACCTTGGAGCATGAGCATTTGTGCATACATGAACACAAGCACATGTGCGCATACACACAAGTAAATAAAAAAATTTTTTAAAGAGGTCCCACAATGAATCAAATGAACAGAAGTCTTATACACCTCTGTAGAACAGAATGTTCTAGAAGTATGTTTTTCATTTATGTGTAGCCTCTTGGCAAAACACATGCATTTTTCACTAACCTATATGCTCAATTACTGAGCTTTATGGCATTTTAAAATCACTTCACATCTGACCCATAGTTGTAAAGGTATATGGCAATCATCCAGTTTTTTTTTTTTTTGGGCTTAACTTTTCCTATTCTATGGATTAGGACAGAACAAGACTTAAAATTTTTACTTGGGGAAAAAAAGTACATTTGGCATAGCTTGGCATAGGCCAGCTGCAAATACAGTACTTTAGTATTTAGCAATCGCCTATTGAACATGAAGTCACCAAAAAATATTTAGGACAATCTTTTACCCCATTAATGAAAGAAAGGAGAAAGAAATAATGTAAAACTCCATATATGCCAATAGCTGGTGTAAACTTAAAGGGATAGTCAGGCTTAAGGAAAGTCATCAAATTTTGTTCCCACATTCTACTACACATCTCAAGTATCACCTGATGTATGACAAATAGCAAAGAGATAATTTTTAATATGAAACCAAGATCTAGATAAATGACTGTCAAAAATGACTTGAGAGTCAGGCATGGTGGCACATGCCTTTAATCCCAGCACTCAGGAGGCAGAGGTAGGAGGATCATCATGAGTTTGAGGCCACCCTGAGACTACATAGTAAATTTCAGGCCAGTCTGAGCTAGAGTGAGACACTACCTACAAAAAAAAAAAAAAAAATGACTTGAATTGTAGTATTGTACCTACTGGTGCTATAGTGGCGTATAGGTTATGAGTGTAATCAACTGCTCTCTGATTGGATATGAGGCCCACTCAGTAGGAAGGAATCCATGCCTGGTTCCGAGAACCGAGTCATAAGTTTATGGCTTGGAAGGTCCTGCACTCTAGACAGATGCTTCCCCTGTTCTTTGGCTAAAAGGAGAGGCCATGCCTATCAAACAGTCTTCTAAATGCCTGTGTTTCTCCTTTTATCCATGCTGCTCTCCCTCTTGGCTAGATTGTGGCAAGGAATACTGGAGAGACACACGACCCATCAGAATAACAAGACTTGCCACACAAGACGAGTCATCTCTGCCACACCCTCCAGTGCCAAGAAACATTACAGAGGAAGTGCAGAATAAACACGAGTGCTGCTTTCACCGCTAGCCCGAGAACCTTCCCCAGGTGGTAAACACTGAGGAGACTCAAAACTCATCAAAGCAGAAAATCAGAGGCTGCTGAGAGCTCAACACTTAAGGGACTTATTCCTGCCAAGGTTCAAGGAACGCTGTGGAAAAAGGGACAGAAAGAATGTCAAAGCCCCGGGGGTGGGAAGGTGTGCTCTCAAACATTAGTCTCACATCAGAAACTGACTGGTACATTCATGACCCCACGGTGATTACCAATAACCTCTCTGAGGAGTACCCTTAGTGGGATGGGGTCAAAGGAAAGGAGAAAATAGAGTATTACCCAATGGGAATATGACTAATCTGTGATATATTCATATATTAAAGTTCTCAATCATTTAAAAAATGACTTGAACAATTATCCACACATTCAAGCGCTACATAAATTTTCTAGAATTCTTCTTTTGAGTTGATTTGAGCCATACCAGAAGATTTTGCTAGGGTTATTTTTAATTTTTATTCATTTATTTATTTGAGGGCATGAGAGAGATTTGAGAGCGTGAAAGAGGCAGAGAGAGAGAATGGGTGCACCAGGGTCTCCAGCCACTGCAAATGAACTTCAGAAGCATGTGCCCCATTGTGCATCTGGCTTATGTGGGTCCTGGGGAATCGAAATGAGGTTCTTTGGCTTTGCAGGCATACACCTTAACTGCTAAACCATGTCTCCAGCCCATTTGCTAGGAATTTTATGATAATTAACTTCTTCCAAGAACAAAGGTCTGTTATATTTGATTCTTAAAATCACATCCATTTACAGATCGTTCATATTCTATTAAAAACCAACTACAACTGGTGCAATTGTGGCATGCCTGTTATGGAGGAAACCTAGTGCTCTCTGATTGGATTTGAGGCCTGCTCCACAGGGGGTAATTCAAATTAAAATCAAAGTCAAAAGCCTATGGCTGGCAAAGTCACAGGCACTAGGGAAGAAACTACTACTGTTGTCTGGCTAAATGGATATGTTATGCCCACCAAGCTACTTTCTAAATACTTATGTTTATGCCCATATATTAATGCTGCTCTCAGTTTTAGTTATGGAAGCTTCTCTTTATATATGATGGTGGACACTGGGAAGACTCAAAACTTATTAAAGTGCTGAGAAGTAGTGACAGTGGGGTGGAGGGTTCGGCACCAAGAGACATTGCTATCACACCCTCCAAGGCTCAGGGACCACTGAAGAAGACTGGGTTGAAAGAATGGAAGAGCCAAAGGAAGAGAAGGAGTGCTTTGCAATACTGTCCTTCAGACACAAAGTGGCCGTGGTACTCATGACCCCACATAGGCTGATATTGCCTATATAAGACCTGCCTGACAAGAGGGAAAAATGGTAACAGCAAAGTAAAAGAGACTAGTTGGAAAGAAGGGATTCAGTGGAGGGTGAGAGGGAGTGTAGTGGAAGGGAGTTATAATCATGGTATAGTGTCATATGTATGGAGGTGGCCAATAAGAAGTTTACAAAAACCTAACAACAGAAAATAAACACATCTAGTGTTGGCTTTTATGATCAAGTCCTAAATTTAAAGCAAACAGGCATTTCTTGCTGGAGGGAAAACCTGTTCTCTTTGCACTGAAACAAACAAACACCTGGAAAACAAGATTCTTAGGAATGTCTGTCTGCCCATAAGCTGGTCAGGGGCATGGTGTCAGTGCTAAAGTGGAGACCTTCCAAGTCTTGTGTGATGTCCATCCCTTATGCAAGTTTCTGATGAGTGCAAAGAGAAGACTACAATTAAAACTGGAAGTGCTGCTCTGTTAGCTGACTAAAAGTCCTATATACACAGTGTGGTTAGCTATTCCTGTAGAAAAATGCCATTTCTAGTGGCAGTGTGGGCCTGTGGTTTACCCCCCACACACACATTCTGTTACTGCCCGGGAAGTACACGTAGAACTGCCTACCTGTCAAAATGTTAGAGACCTGGTCTTTCAACATTTCAAATAACTGTTCATGGGGTTTTCCTACAAACACCTTTATAATATTTCTCTAAAGAATAGAAATTGTCTGTCTGGGAGACAGATCAGCGGATACAGCGTTTGCCACAAAACTCTGGATACTGACTGCAGATCCTCAAAACCCAAGTGAAAGCTGGAAGCTGTGGTGAGCTTCTATCATCCCAGTGCACAACATGAGAAGGGAACTGGGGACAGGAGAAGCTCACAGAGACCCTACCTCAGAGCAAGATGGGAGGTGAGGATGAACCCCAAAGTCCTCCTCTGACCTCCACGTGTGTGCAGAGGCATGTGCACACACGCCAAGTAAACTTTTTTTTTTTTTTAAGAAGCTTGTTCCTTTAAAAAGAATATAGTACTAAGACAGACTTTATTTAATGGATTATACTGCAGTGACTAAGGGGACAGGCTTTCAAATGAGACTGCACAGGTTTGCACCCCAGCCCCATCAGCCACTCACGTATATGACTTCAGGCAGGTCGCTTACTCAAAGTTCCAGTTACCTATTTTGTACCAGAAAGAGGTTAATGACACAGCACATCATCTTATTGCCACTGAGTCTGGATTTTGCAACCCCAGGTCTGGAGAATCCAGCCTGCATTTCGTTGAGATCAAGCGTGGACAGAGGACCTTCCTGTAGGCATCAAGCTGAGACTCTTGCTGCCTCCCCATCCTCTTAGGAGTGACTGCTGGGTAGCCATGGCGCTTCCTATTTGACCCGAGTCATCACTAGAGCTCATCAGAAACTCTCCTCCTTCTCTCTCAGAGGCACTGTAATTTTTCTCTGACTTCTGGCCTCTTCTGTTGATTTACCGTTCATCTCCTCGAGACTGTTCTTCACCTTGCAGAGCCTCTCGCCCACACTCTGGAAATGTTCTAGAGGGAAATAATTCTTTTCTTCTTCTGTAATTTCTTTCTTGGAAGCCTCTGCTCTGATCTCTCTCTCCAGTCTGCTACTCCGTGAAAGTCAAGCAAGGACAGTTTCTCCAGAGGCGGAAGTGACGCCGTCTTGCTTGAATTGCTCCTGTGGTTCCACGTGTCTGAAAAGACATGGGCTACGCTTCTCTGCGTGGTTTACGGGGCTCTCAGCACCCCAGCTCCCGGCCGTCTCTTCTCGGGCTCACGTCTCCTCTTCTGTGCGAAGCTCACAGGCGCTTCCCGGCTCCGTGCCCGTCGTGGTTCCTCAGCTTTCCTCCGCCTGGTGTCTCAGCCTCAGGAGTAGGTCCCTTTCCCCACCACGCGGACGGCCGCTGCTCCCCTTTCCGGAGCTGCCACGGGCCCTGCTTGCTTTATGACCTTTCTGGACTTCCTCTCGCTTCCAAAGTTGGCTCAGGTGCCATTTGAGTCTAATGAGAAGGGTTTGTGATGTGTGTGTGGGGGGGTATAAGGATATAGACTATGCCATGTAGTGGGTTTTCAAAGACTATCAAGGGCTTGGGCAATGGCTCAGCAGTTAAAGGCACTTGCTTGCAAAGCCTGCCTGTCAGGGTTTGATTGCTCAGTGTCTATGGAATGCCATATGCATGAAATGGCTCATGTGTCTGGAATCTATTTGCAGTTTTAAGGGGCTCTAGTATGCTCATTTTCTCTCTCTTTTCTCTAAAATAAATTTTAAAAATTACAAAAAGAGTGTCAACACTCTTCTAATGCAAAGAAGCTGGACATTTTCTATTCTTCTTACTGTCTTAAGAGTATCTTAAAGCCGGGCATGGTGGCGCACGCCTTTAATCCCAGCACTCGGGAGGCAGAGGTAGGAGGATTGCCATGAGTTCAAGGACACCCTGAGACGACAGAGTTAATTCCAGGTCAGTCTGGACCAAAGTGAGACCCTACCTTGAAAAACCAAAAAAAAAAAAAAAAAAAAAAAAAAAAAGAGTTTCTGAAAAAAATCATTCCCTTTTCTTAAACTTAATACTTTTCCACCCCTTGTTCAAACATGCTGAGAACCTTTCCATGAATCACTATCCACCTAAAATTAATTTTTCTGAAACATTCTTATCAGTCCCCTATTCCAGAATAAACATGACCTTATCTTTACCTGCAAACAGATAAAGTTCTAAGGATCTGTTTAACTCATTCAGCTCTAATAGTTTGTATGCTATTTGTTATTTTAAAAGAACCTCTTAAACCAGATGAAATCAAATTTCTGGAACCCAGTCATACAATTTAAAGGTTATCTGGGACATTAGTTCCTCCTCCCACTCCCTTCTCCTCCCCTGGGCTCCGTGCCCATTGTCACTGTGACTGCCCGTCCCCTCCCCAGATCGAGGGCGCGGTGCACTATCAGGTGCAGCAGGTTCTTGTGGCGGGGATGTGATGGGAGAGCGGGACCATTGACCGAAGTTTGCTTAGGTTCACTATTGACCTTTCTCTTTAGATCAGTCAAATATAAGCTAGCTTGGAAAACTACACTTTCCCTAGTTTTGTTTAAAATAAAGGTTTCAGGTGTGGTGAGATGACTTAGAGGTTATGGGTGCTTCTTGAAAGGCCCGATGGCTTGAGGTCCATTTGCCAGTGCCCACATAAGGCCAGATGTGGCGCAGACCTCTGAAGTTTGCAGCAGAGAGAGGCCCTGGGATGCCCATTACTCCAAACCCCTCCGTACAAATAAGTAAATAATATTTTTAAAAATGCTTCATCCCAATTTTTCAAAAGCTCTTGTGCAAGACGATCACCGCTGCATTCAACTCCAGCGTTCCCAGGGGTCACACGCCTGCTTTTCCTCGTCACACTTGCATCCCTCTACTTGGGAGGAAGACACAAGGATTTGTGGGCTTAGAACATTTAACTGTTTTTAACTGGCACCTTCTATTCCCTGAGGACTTGGCTGAATTTGCCAGTGAATGCTATAAAGAGATTCCCTGGTCGTAATGTCTGGAACTGACCTGAAGATTTTATGTAGAACTCTGCAATGTCAGCAGCTCCTTAGCTACACATTATTCCAAACATAACCCTTTTATAGCTTTGTCTCACAGCCAACTTCTGTTTCCAGCTCCAGTGCCAAGAACCAATGGCTGTTTCAGTTCAAGACAGCTCATTCTGTCCTAGAAGTTTTTATTTTTTTTTCTTTTCAGCTGACAGAGGTAGAGCTCTGGGATCTTTAATTATCCCAGGGAATAGAATCAAGGCACAGTCCTGGTAGCAAACCTGAAAGTTCTCTGCATATTGTCACAGGTAGATTCACGAGGAAGAAGTCTTCCAAGACAAACTAGTGAGGTCAGCTCTGGTTGAAGCTGATTTTTTTTTTTTATCTCATGCACGGCCAAGAGTGTTTTATTAAAGTTTACCAGATTTTAATAGTGTGTGATCAAAACCTCTTCTCATCCATTTAGCCCTTTATCCCATGGCATGACACGGTAGCCTCAGCGATGGGTACACTTTGTGGCCCACAGACCTGAAGTACAGAGCAGGTTGGTGACCCACCATGGCAGTGACGGAAATATGGACAGTCAGAGCAGTGTCACTGATCGAGGCGCTGGTGAGCAGCTGTGCTCATGAGTGCTGATGTCAATGTGGCATTCTGTGTGCATGAGACACGCACACATCTTCATCGTGGTCCTAGAATTCACATGATACTCATTTGGTAATACTCACATCTTCACTTTACAAATGGAAAATGATGTGGCATATGGAGGGTACATGATGTTTTCTAGAATTGTAGCTGGGAAGAGGGTAAGAGATGGCACAACACGCCTCGCCTTCCGTGCTGCGTGGGTGTGGCCCAGTTTAGCCTTCCTCCTCTTCTTTGGTTATTTCTCCATCACATGTTTTTTTTTCCCTATTTATTTATTGTTTTATTTTGAGATACGGTCTTACTCTAGCCCAGGCTGACCTGGAATTCACTATGTGGACTCAGGGTGGCTTTGAACTCTTAGTGATCCTCCCCCCTCCGCCTCCTGAGTGCTGGGATTAAAGGAGTGCACCACCACGCCCGCCATTTTTTCTATTTAAATTGAATGCAATGACTGTGCCTGTGATAGCCCAAAGCCCAGTAACCCCCTCAGGTGTGATTGTTGGCCGAGTCTTGTCATCAGTTCCACAGTCTTTCTCAGTATCTTACCAGAGCTTGGTGCACAGTGAAAGCCTCATGGTCATATAATCTCATGAAGGACATGGGTTCTAACAAAATTGTTTCCGGTGATACGTGAAAAGGGGTTTTTCCAGAGATTGCAAGAGGTAACACTGCGGGGCTCCTGGTGCAGAGGATTAACTAGAAAGTGGAGGATGAACAGGAGTCAGTCAGCCTGAGGGAAGGCTAAGAACGGTGTCCTGAGGCCGAAAGAGGCATGATCAGAGTCAGGGGTTGGTTAACTCTGGGCAGGTCATCAACACTCAGCCTCTCTGAATGTCAGCCTCTAAGGACGGGGCAAGTCCAGCTGGAGCCAGGAGCCACATGGCCCCAGAAACGCTGGGTGCAGCTCCTGGCCCCCGTCCTGCCCAGTCCATCCGTATGGAGTGGTGAGGGAGCCTAATTCTAAATCTCTGCCACCCAGGGTTGGTATGGGAGCCACGCACAGTGACTTCAGCTGCTGAGAGCCAGCATCTGACTGCTGGCAGAATGGAAGTTAGGAAGAGTCCATGTGTGCACATGCACACACATGTACACACATGCACACACACATGCACACACACACATACACAACATGCACACACACACACACACATACACACATACATACACACATGCACACACACACATACACATGCACACTCATTCATTCTCAGAAGAAGCTAAGCCTCCTAGCAGACTGTGAACATACATTGCTCTCTAAAGCAGGTCTCTTTGAGAGTGATGGAGCCTGATTTCAGGTCTTAATTGGGCTTAACTCAAGAACTAGGGTGCTGGACTGTCACTGGTCATCAAGCTTCACTGAGTTAGTGGTTCAGGTCCTTTGATTCAAAAGTTCAGGAATGAATCTCATGAACAACGAAGGATGAGTTTTAAAGGAGAAACTGTATTAGAGAGAGAGGGCAAGTTAAGAGACCCATGTGCATTGTTCAGAGAAAGCAGCATCTACTGAATAGAAAAGGCCGGCAGAAGAGCTGTGATTGAGGAGATTCCACATGGCGGAGGACTCAAAGGCAGCTTGGTCCCTTGAAAGTGAAAGAAGCGAGGGTAAAACGTTTGCAGAAGCAGAGGGACTCACTGCAAGTGGGTCTCCAACGAGCTTCTTTGTCTGCGGGCTTGCAAGGCTTTCTGGCTACAGGGATAAGTCGATCCTTACCTCGGCTGGACTGGGGTGTGGAGAAGCGCAGTTCTGGCCCAGTCATCAATCTCCACGTGGTGCCCATGCGTCTCCTTTCTGACCAGGCCATGCGGCCTTCCTCTTTCTCTCTGTGACTGGGCAGGAGAGGGTTCAGCTCCCACCTATAAGCTTTGTGAGGAAGATGTAAAACAATCAAGGACCAAAAGCAAGGGGTGTTTCATGGGATCCAGCCACAGCCCTCTACACTAGCTCTGCTGTTTTCCCCAAAGCCCGGCCCTTCTTATTTGGTCAGACTGGCTATCTCGCACCCACTGCAAATGCTCTCGTTCTTGATTCCCACTGTTTTAACCCTAACACTCATTTTAACTGTGACATTCTCAAAGCAAGGACAAAAGACAAAACTGCTAATTATCAAGTCCCTTCCCAAAACATCCATCCGTTTTCTTCCTCATACTCTGTCCATTTTTCTCAAGAGTGTGTTATCCATTAATATTGACGTTGTAGGGGTATATGTGCTGTAGAATGGATTAGGTCTGTCCACTAGGAAAACATGGGAATGCATCTCCCATATTTATTCTGGGACTTTGTGATACTTGAATCCTCAGGTGCGTCCAATCTCAATGAATGTTTCTCTCACACACATTGGCACATACTTGTCTTGCATGGTGTGGGATGTCTGAAGGACAGTTTCTCTCAAGTATACGTATTTTGATCACATGTACTACCTTTTATCCATCCTGAGCCCCCCAGAACCTTTCTCCTCTTGCTAGTCTCTTTCCTCGCCCCAGCCTTTCTTTTCATTTGTGTCATTTGCATACATGTGCTTGTGCACATGTGTACGGTCTTATAGATCTACCAAAATGTGAGGACTCACAAATGAGAGAAGGCATGTGATATTCGTCTTTGGCTTATTCTGCTCGATATGACGATCCATTTTCTAATCAGTGACACAATGTCATTCTTCTTTATAGCTGGATAAAATTCATTTTGCATATATGACATATTTTCTTTACTTATTCATCTGTTAATGGCCATGCAAACTGATCCGACCACCAGGCTGTTGTACATAGTGTTGCAGTAAGCGTGGATGTGCACCTCTGGGGAACACTGACTTAGAGTCTGGGGAGCAGCTGAGCCTTGGGACATTTCTACTTCCAATTCTTTGAGGAATTTCCATGGTTGCTGCACAAGTTTCCATTCCCACCAGTAGTGTGTAAGTATTTCCTTTCCCCACACCTTCACCAGCATTTATTGTTGCTTATTTTCTCTTTTAAAATTATTTATTTATTTACAAGGAGAGAGAGAGAGAGAGAATAAAAAGAACTCCAGGGCCTCTAGCTGCTGCAAACAAACTCCAGATGCATGCACCACTTTGTGCATTTTGCTTTATATGCATACTGGGGAATTGAACCACAGTCATTAGGCTTTGCAGACAAGCATCTTAACTGCTGAGCCACCTCTCCAGCCCTTGTTTATTTCCTTAATGCTTGCATTTCTGATTAAAGTGAGATAAAATTACAATGGAATTTTAATTTGTTTCCATGATAGGTAAGAATGTTGAATATTTATTGGTACGTTTATTGGCTCTTTGTATTTCTTTTTCTTTCTTTCTTTTCTTTTCTTTTTTTTTTGAAAATTGTTAATGTTCATTGGGCCATTTAGTGATCATTTGGATTTCACTGATTAGTTTTGTGAGTCCTATTTAAATTTTTTTGTTTATTTTTCTTTACTTATTTGAGAGTGGCAAACAGAGAGAGAAAGAGAGAGAGAGAGAGAGAGAGGGAATGGTTGTGCCAGGGCCTCCAGCCACTGCAAACAAACTCCAGATGCATGCACCACTTTGTGCATCTGGCTTACGTGGATCCTGGGAAATAGAGCCTCCAGTCAGGGTCCTTAGGCTTCACAGGCAAGCACTTAACTACTAATCCATCTCTCCAGCCCTTGAGTTCTTTATATATATATTTGATTACAGATTATAGATCATTAGTATATAGATATTATATCAAAATCTATATATTATATAATATATTATAGATATTTATATATAGATATTAATTCCATCATCGTATACCTAGAAATGGTTTGATCCCATGCATAGACCATCCTGTAGGTCACTCCATAGATCATTTTGTAGCCCACCTCTCCACTCAGTCGGCGTGCAGAAGCTTTAAATTTCTTATAATCTTGTTATCAGTTCTTGGCACCATTTCATGAGATACTGGAGTCCTTTTCAGAAAGTCATTGCCTACCATCTATCTCTTAAAGCATTTTCCTCTAAGAGCTTCAGAATCTTAGGTCTTAAATTAAGGTCTTTTATGTATTTTGAATCCATTTTCTGTGTCAGAGTGAGAGACAGGGAACGAGCTTCCTGCTTCTACATGTGGGCACCCAGTTTTCCCATCACCATTTGTTTAAGAGGCTATCTTTTCTTTCATGTATGCTTCTGTATCTTTGTCACAAATTATGAGGTGGTAGCTGTGTGAATTCACTTCTAAGTCCTCTCCTGTGCCATTGAGCCCCATGCCCATTTCTATACCAGTACCTTGCTGTTTTTGATACTGTGGTTCTATAGTATAACTTGATATCCGGTGTTTTAACAGCTCTAGCATTGTTCTTTTTGCTCAGAATCATTTTGGCTGTAGGATCTTTTGTGCTTCCATATGAATTGTAGGATTATTTTCTCTACTTTAAATATAAAGAATGTCATTAGGGGCTGGAGACATGGCTTAGTGGTTGAGGCACTTGTCCGTGAAGCCTAAGAACCCATGCTCGATCTCTCTCCAGATCCCATGTAATCCAGACACACAAAGGTGAGGCCAGTGCTAGGTCACACATGCCCACTGGGTGGCACAAGTGTCTGGAGTTCAATATCAGTAGCTGAGGCCCTGGTGCACCAATTCTCTCTCTCTTAAAAAAAATGTCATTGGTATTTTAATTTTTGGAGCAGTTATGATGCCTTGGTATTTTTTTCATGGGTCTTGTGTTGAGACTTGAACATTTGGGATTAAGTCATTAGGTCTTTTGTTTTTTTATCACCTATATTCTTTCATTGGTATTTGCAGTGGTCAAGTGGGATTAGTGGGGTTGTAAATTGAGGCGTTATTTCTTCCCACTGGATTAGGGAATAGCTCAATAGTTAGACTTAGTCCATGTACTTATGGGACCATGGTCAAACCCCTGTACACTCCAGAAGTAAAATACTATTGAGAGGAAGCCAGTCAGGTAGCTTTTTTAGGCAAGTGGTTAGGGAAAGGCTCACAAGAGAGAAATCCTAAGAGGTTCTTGCCAGCTGCTACACAACACAGCAGTTCAGCTTTTGTTCTAGTCTCATCCAATCAGCTCTCTTTCCCCCCACCCCTCTCTCTTACACACACACACACACAGACACACCCCTTACATAGATGTGTTTGGACCCCTCCTCTGAGCCCAGGCTTATTGGCTCTCCCACCATACTCAGGTGTACCAGGCTCTTCCAGACAGAGGCCGTGACTCCAAATAAATGGAGACTTAGAGGGGTGGGCATGCTGTCCTTTCCCTGCTCCTTGGTTGTTCATCTCTCCACATCAGAGTCTTGGGGTTGCCCATGCCAGTAACACCGTGTCCTTCCCACTCGGACGGTCTGGTTGCCACCATGCATCATGTAGCTGAGCATGGCAGCTGATAGCTGTGGCTGCTGGGCTCTGTGGGGACCTCAGGGTATAAAAATGCAGGAAACAGCCAAGTAAGAATACAGTCTGTCTATGGTCTCTTGCCTTGGTACTGGTGCTGGCCTCCACCGTGAGTGGGCTTTTATTGTGTGGCTCATAAACAAGCATGCCTCTGGTAGCTCTTCTTGGGGCTGGGCCTTATGTGTGGAGCCCTCAGTCCGTGTGCTCACTCAGGCTGTGGCTCAGATCCGATTTCCCCCTTCCTGAATGCCAAGTGGGTCTGATTCAAAGGTTTCTCTCCCTGTCTGGAATCATTCCACTGACCAGGTTTTAAAGTGTAGCCCCTTGTGACCTTGCTCTGGGCTCCCCGAGTGTGTGATGTCGGGAGGAGACACTTTTCCTCTAAGGTTCCAAAGCTGCCAACTCAGCAGGGGGACCTTGAGAAATAGTTTTCCTGACCGGTTCTCTCTTCACGTGTAACTACTGCATGTGCCCCCCCCCATCTCTCTCCTCACTCCCCAGCTCTTTAAAATGTCTGCTACTGAAAGTGCACATATTCCAAGGCTCTCTGTCTTAAACCATGGACTTCCTCTCACCGGGGTTGATGTGCCTTAACCGGATCTGGTCCCTCCGGAATGGACTCTCTTTCTATTCACCTTTACAAAATTTCCTATTTGACTTTGCTACTCAGGTTATATTTCTTTTTTCTTTTTTTTTCTCCCAGCCTTCACCTTTTTGATCACGGCAGCGCTCGCCCCCCCCCCCCCCCCCCCCCGAGGTCCCCACAGAGACCAGCAGTCACAGGTATCAGCTTCCATTCTCAGGAGTGAGGCATTGCCTCTGGGGAAATCCTTATCCTGGTATGTGGATAGGCTGGAGTTTGCTGATCATTTGCTTATTTAGCAGATCGCTCCCCACTAGGACTGCAGCTCACACAGCTGAGCCTGGTGGGTGAAGGCAGCTGGGAAGTCCTCCTGTGAGTCCAGTGGGGAAGGAGAGACATTGCTTCTGGTGTCCTTCACATACTGTCAAGTGTTAACAATGACTGCATCTCAGGCGTGGTGCCAGGCCTGGGGGATACCTTGCTATTGGGACATTCAGGACAGAAGCTAGGAAAAAGAAGGGAGTGAAAAGACAGCCAAGATGGGCCAAGAAGAGGCACAGCTGCTTTCCAGGTGAGAGCAATGAACAAATGGAGCTCAATGCATAGGGAGAGAGAGAGCGAGCAAGAGAGAGCAAGTGGGAGAAGTGCTGATGGAAGGAAACAATAAATACTCCGAGGTTTCAGCACTATGGAAGAGCTCCAACACACTGCTGCCCATGCTTCTCTCCCTCTCTCTCTCTCTCTCCCTCTCTCTCTCTCTCTGTGACTCATGTTTCTGCTCTGCTAAGAGATCATTTGGTTCTTGAGCTTGTAAAATTACTGACTGATTCCTTTCTGGTCATATTCTTTTTGGCTACATACAAATTCCTCTGGTATAATGAAAACCAGGTTTCCTGTACAGCTTGTTTGACACTGAGGTAACATGTCGCCATCTGGAAAGAGCAAGTGTTGAGTTTGAGTCATATTTTCCTCTCTCACACTAAGGTTTTGTGATGCTTATGTCTGGTGTTGAAGGGAGAATAAGAACTAACTATAGATAGATCAGAAAGTTTGTTTTGTATCAAAGGGTTAACTGGCTTCTGGAGCCCCCGCCTGGAGCTCTGACAGCGGGCCCCAGTCGGTGAGGAGGAGACCGTCTTCCAGCAGAGCATGGGATGGGGTGGGGGTGCTGGAAGAAACCATCTGATCATATACATGTCCAACAGCCCTGTTTTGAGCTGCCTTTAAACATACTCATGTAAAAACTTTGGGTTCCTGATTGAAAATAGCAGTTTGTGAAGAAAGCCATTACTAGAAAAATCTTTTTATTTATTTATGTTTTCAGAAAATAGGCTAAGTAGGAATAAGTATTTACGTAAGATGGCAAAGTTCTTTGCCAATGTGAAAAGGCAGGGGGCAGAGGGCAAGGAGCTCCCTGTGGTGCCCATAGGCCAGTGAGTTTTCTGTCCAGTCATACTAAGAGCCTCTTATTCTCCACGGGCACTCCAGAACTTGTCAATGTAGTTCCCATATGTTCAACTTTGTAGGGAAGAAGGAAGACCAGATCAGAATGGCAAAGAGAAGGCCATCATCAGACACAGAAACTCAGAGAGGTATGACATAGGCCACGGGACAGAGCGAGAAAGGACAACTCCCGTTTCCCCCTGTGCATTTGGAAGTGATATTCCACAATGACACTAAGCTTGGCACAAAGGACAAAGACACAAAACGCAGTCGTGTATCGCAAGCTACCTCCTTGTGAGTCACCCTCTCCATCGTTCTGACCCCTTCCTTCCCCCATGTTTCTGAGGTCCTCTGTGAAACAGCTGAAGAGGTCACGTGTGCTAGACCTTCAGGTAGTGTCCCAGGCCTGGAGTCTCCGCTGTCTGAGTGGACCCAAATAGGCACATGGCCTGGAGGGGGTGATCACACCCTGCAGTGAAGGCGAGGGCACTGCAGGGCGGAAGCTGACTGGGACATAGTCTTTTCCCTAGGAGGGACATGCATGTGGCTATGAAAGCTTCGGTGCGGCTGTAGTCCACAGAGCAAAAGACCGAGCTTGCAAAGGAATTTATCCTTTCCAAGCAAGGAGCTGGGAGCTGGTAAGTCTTAGGCTTGCTTCCCTCTCACACACTGGACCAACAGGATTCCATTTGCTTCTGCCACAGTGAGCAGTGACATCTAAGAAGAGGTGGTGTTTTGTTTTTTCTTTTCTGCAGACTCTGCCCAGTGCAAGAAAATTACTAACTGCCTTAGGGGAGTGCGAAGATAACAACTAGAAATTGATAGCAATAAAATCGTAGCCAATCACCCAATCGGATCTGACACTCACTAGAAGTCTGGAGCAGCTCGCAGGTGCTCAGAGGTACGGAGCTGAAGACAGAGCATTCCTGTCCGCGGTCATGCCTCCTTGGATGTGGCTGGATCATGAAGCCGATCTCTCTCCTCCTCAGCTACGCAGTGAGTTTGGGAACCTGCCAGGTCTCTTCCTAGACCCATCAGGCAGCAAGATGTCCCCAGCATTCCCCAGGGTAGAATAGCTCACAGTATCCCAATAGCTGGATAAATGTAGAAAGCCAGTGCAAAATAAAAATAAATAAATAATATGAAACAAATAGTATGATCACCACATGTGCATTCTAAGACTTTGACAAGATGATTCACACATATATAATCACTTCCATGAACAAGGTGCACCCATTCTCAGACAGCACCGACCCCCCACCCCAACTCCCAGCACTGATCTCTTTCTGTCGGTACAGGTTCTTTTCATTCCTGGAGTTTCATATCCGTGGAACTATATCCTGTGTCCTCTTGCTGTCTGGCCTCTTTCACTCTGCTTGTTTCTGAGATTAATTCATGTCGTTCTGTAGATCAATAGCTCATAGATTTTTATTTCTCATTAGTACTAATGCTTCGTGACTTACAGTGGAGCAATATCCTGGTAAATTCATGACAAATTGAAAACATTGTGAGATGCTGGTGCATTTAATACATCTAATATACGAAACAGATTACTTACCTTAAGCATGTCCAGAAAACTCCCACTGGCCTATTTTATAATAAAATCCAAATATCTCACATACTTTATTGAAAATAGTACTGAAAAACAGAATGGTTAGATGGGTGCAACAAGTGAGCATCCTGTAAATATGTTGAGTTTTGAAAGTGTGAAACACTATCAAAAAGATATTGCAGCGCAGTGCACTGTGTGGTGTGGTCACTTCATGATTCCACAGCTGACTGGCAGCCACTGTTTGCTGTGACTGTCCAGCACGGCGAGAGTCTGCAGCACGTCATCAGCCCAGGACAAGATCAGAGTCCAAACTTTGGAGTACAATTTCCAGTGAATGCATATCACCTTTCCAGCATCACAGAGTTGGGGAACATCTGTAGTCCGTGGTATAGATGTGTCACAATTTACCTGTTTATACCTTGATGGGCTTTAGAGTGCTTCCAGGTGTTAACTGACTAAAGCTGTTATCAACATTTATGTTCAAGTGTTTGTACAGACCAGCACTTTGATTTCCCTTAGGTAAATGATTAGTCATGGGACTGCTAGTTGTATGAAAAAATTATGCTTAAATTAAAAGTAAACTGTCAAACATTTTTCCAACTGGATATAGCATTTTACATTCTGTCAAATGCATAAGAGTTCTAGTTGGTGTATATATTCTTTAACATCAGAACTTAGAGCTTTCAACATACTAGATAAGTGCTCTATCACTGAGGCATATTCCCAGACCTTCTTTTATATTTTATTTAAAGGCAGGTCTCTTAAGTGGTCCAGACCAGTCTGTGGACTCAGTCTGTTCTAAGCAGGCTTTAACTGTCACCTGCAACCTCTCCAGTGTCTGGTATCACAGGCCTGCACCACCAATGCTGACTTTGCCTGTTTTTTTTTTTTTTTTCTTTTTCTTTTCAACGCATCTATTTTAGGGAGCATAAATCATCTCACTGTGACTAGTGATGTGGGGCATTTCATCAGATGTTGACTGGCCATTTGAATATCTTCTTTGCAATTTAAATATTTTCTTTGTGAAGTGGGCACAAATTCCATTCATGAAGTGTCTTCTTCTCTAACTTGACAACCTCCCAATAGCACCATTTATAGATGTGGCGGTAGGAATGTGAAATGTCTTCGGTAGCCTCAAATGTTTGTGATTAAACCTCCTACTCATTCCCTAGTTGTTGAAGCCTTTGGCAGGTAGAGCTCTGTTGGAGGAGGCATGCCATTGAGGACAAGCCTTGGGGTTTATTAGTCTGGCCCTCTGGGTTTGGCTAGCTCATTCTCACTGCCACTTCCCAGCTGTTATGACAAGATGTGATGCCCAGCCTCTGCTCTGACATGCTTTCCCCTCCGTGATGAAGCTTCCACTTAAAACTGTGAACCCGAAATGAGTCCTTTCCTCCCCAAATCTGCTTTCTTTATTTTTTCTTTTCTTTCTTTTTTAAAAATTATTTGAGGTAGGGTCTTGCTCTAGCACAGGCTTGGAATTCACTATGTAGTCTCAGACTGGCTTCAAACTCATAGCTATCCTTCCATGCCATCCTCTCGAGTGCTGGGATTAAAATCGTGTGTCACCATGCCCAGGCTATAAGCTGCTTTTAGTCAGTTGTTTTGTCCTAGCAATAAAAAGGAAACCCCAGCAATAAATTCCATCACATTCTGTATTAAGTCTCAACGTATGATTGGGAAAGGGGACAAAAATATTCAGACTATATAATCTAGAATTCTAAAGTATCTGTTCTTTTACTAGTTTTACAGGAAGTCTTAAAGTCAGAGTAAATATTTCAACTTTTACTTTTAAATTGTTTCAGCTCATTTCAAGTCATTTGCATTCCTGATAAATTTTAGAATTAGTATAATTTCTACAAATGATACTTCATAATTTTGTTCAGAATTATATTACAACTATTTTTGGGGGGAATTGATGTCTTAATAATATTGAACCCTCTTACCCATGAACCAATTTGAGTTTCCATTTTCCTAGTTATACTTGAATTTATGTCAGTTATATTTTGTAAACTTTAGTGTACCCATCTTGCACCTATTTTAGTTAATTTTTTTTTTTTTTTTTTTTTTTTTGGTTTTTCGAGGTAGGGTCTCACTCTAGCCCAGGCTGACCTGCAATTCACTATGGAGTCTCAGGGTGGCCTTGAACTCATGGCGGTCCTCCTACCTCTGCCTCCCGAGTACTGGGATTAAAGGTGTGCGCCACCATGCCCAGCTTTATTTTAGTTAATTTAAACTTATATATTTCCTAGTTTATGTTTTAAGTGGCATTTTTGTTTTATTTCCATTTTGTGGTGATTTGAATCAGATATCCTCAAAAAATTTATGCGTTCTGAATGCTCGCTCCATGGCTAGTGGAAATTTAGGAGGTGGAGCCTTGCCGGAGGAGGTGTATTGTTGGAGGTAAGCTTAGAGGTGTTATAGCTAGCTCTCTTTTGCCTGAGTTCAGCTCATTCTCCTGCTAATGTTGTCCACCCGGTGTGGTAGAAGTGATGTCCAGCTTCTGCTCATGCCACACTTTCCCCTACCATCATGAGGCTTCCCGCTCAAGACAGTAGCCAAATTAAAACTTTCCTTCCATCTGCTACTTGTGGTAGAGTGCTGTCCCAGCAGTGAGATGGAGCTACGACACACTTGTTTAGTGCTTCTTATTTAATGAAGGAGCTGGACTGTGTTCTAGGTTGCCTCTGCCTGATGGATCAGTTTAAGATTTAGTACCTATATCTCTTCTTTCTGTCTGTAATATGGAAATAATGTCAGGTGCAGTTAAAAATATCATAGATAGGGCTGGAGAGGTGGCTTAGTGGTTAAGGCACTTGCCTGTGAAGCCTAAGAACTCATGTTCAAATCTCCAGGTCTCACATAGCCAGATGCACAGTGATGCAAGCGTGCAATGTGGCACATGCACACAAGGGGTGTATGCGTCTGGAGTTCATATGCAGCAAGCTGAAGGTCCCGCTGGGCCCATCCTCTCTCTCTCTCTTTCTCTCTCTCTCTCAAAATAAAATAAAATTTAAAAATATATCTAATGGCCAAGTCTGGTGGTGCCGACCTGTAATATAAACTACAAGGAAGGCTGAGACAGGAGGGTCACAAGTTCAAAATCAGCATGGTCCACTGAGTGAATTCATGGCCAGCCTGCACAATTTAGTGAGACACTGAAAAAAAAAAAAAAAAAAAAAGCTAAGGCCCGGGGCTATCATTCAACGGTAGTGCCCCGAGCTGGCATGTGTAAAGCCCCAAGTCCAATCCCTGGTACCACAGAACACACACAGATTATAGATTAAGTAGGACAGGTCAGCCTGAGAGTGTAACCTCAAAACAATCTTCTTAAGAAAAACTTAAAGAAATAAGTCCAGTGGGACATGCAAGTTCAAGAGCTATTGCTTGTACTAGAAGAGTTTCCATGCATTGTGTACCCCACTGCTTCCCAGGGATGCGTGTATGTGGGAGCTGAAGTCAGGGTTAGCATAAGAACTGCTTGCTGTACACATGGAAAAGGGAAAAGCAAAGTCATAATAGAATGAAAAGCAAAATAAATAACAAGAACTCTCGACATAAACTATCTCCATGTCAAGAACGGACATCAAAGACTCCTAATCAGAAAAACTGATTCGTGCCTTAGTTTGAAACTCTCTGTTGGACATTAATATTTTGTCAGTTATTCTATAAAATATGATTTTAAAATACAGAATATTTACAAGTTTTGTTTTACTATTTCTTATTTTGGGTGAGACTAGTGTTTCAACCTAAGCACCTACAAATATGCTAAACAGACAATGATACAATCCGGGACAATTATGTGAATACCTATTAACTTTTCTTCGAACACCTTTGTTCACGCCAAGAGCTGTCACTGTGTGGATGTAGATGAATTATTTTCTGGGACTAAGTAGTGGAGAAAAGCAAAGGACATCTCCCTCATTTCTTTAACCTTGGAGGAATAGGATAAATCTGGTTTTGGCATCTTTCTGAGGAAAAGAATATCTTGACATGTATACAGAGCTCTTGGAGAAAGCTTAGTATACGCTGGCATGAAAGGGCAAAATTCTGAATATATCTAAATAATTGGCATTGTATTGAAATGTTTGCCTATGTCAGGCCACTCGCCAGGATATAAATCATGCTGCTTGCCACATGCAACACGCGGACATAGAGGAGGACCCCAGCTCCCCTAGTGAAGCAGCTCCACGAAGTCTGTGCAGATAAACCCGAGCAGCGTTACGAAGAGTTATGTCCACGATCCAATGCCGAGATCAGAGCTGAATGCATAGTGGTCTGCATATAATGAAAACTGAACATTCTTTCCTCTGCCCAGACGCATGCAGATGGATGTGTTACATGCGGAAGAAACACACGCGCGTCTCCTCAAAGCCAGCGATGGGCAGTGTGACCTTTAGCGTTCATCCTCACTACTAATGCTTGCTCCCAATTTGTTCTCAAAGCACAAGGTACAAAAAAGACTCTCAGAGGAATGATCCTGCCCCCTCTCCTCCCTCCCTAGGGAGAAATTAATCCTCCTGAAGCATTTTTTTGCTCCTCCGAGGTGTTGTAATTTGCTAAAATATTCTTAACATCGAGATTAGAATTTCTTTGATATCACTCCCAAACATTCTTTAAAAGGTATTTAGTGCTAAAAGTAAAACAAAAAGCACCTTATTTTTCACCTCCTTAGGGTACATGCAGATAATTTTCTGTTGCCTTTCCAGCAGATCCTGGCTCTGAATCCAAGAAGATTTATCTTTTCTTCCTGTAAGTCTACTATGCCAAAACAGGATGAACTGGGGTAACTGGACAGGCTCATGGAAAAGCCCCCCAGGATGTAACTGTTAGATTTCAGTACGCTGCCTCTCCTCTCCACCTTCTCTGACAGGTGTGTTCAAGACCAAATAATCCCTATCTATTGTTAAGACACTGGACTAAGCCTGATTGGCCTAGGGCTCAGGTGAGGAAGACCTCCCTCCAGTCATCACCTGTGACCCTGGGGGAGGATGTGAAAATTTAAACTTCACTTCTGAGTGAGTTTTGGCAGGCACTCCAGAGAGCCTTAGTGGCAAATCAATCAATCAATCAATCAATCAATCAATCAATCCAGACCCTGGAACGGTATGCCCCACCACCACTACGTAAGGCTTGAGTCACCTTGAGTCACAGATGCTCAACCCCCCTTCCTCATAGCACAGGTCTACTTCCTCCCCTTCCTGAGACACCTCAAAATCTCCTTCCTGCATTCCTCAGGGACTCCAAGCTTCCCTCTTTTCCACTTTAGATTCTCCTAGTCTTTCTGGGTGTTCCAGAGGAGTCCTTCTCTTTTGCTTCGAATCTCACCAGTCTCTTCTGGCATCAAACAAAAGCTTGAGGCCAGGAAGCCGTCTATCTTGGCCCTTTATTGCGAACCCCAAACCTGACACATGGCACTGTGACTGAGCTATGGAGGTACTATTGGGACTGACTGCCTCTGGAGCTCCCCCAACACACATTTTATTCTTCCTTCTGTCGCCCCTCCACCCCCCAGGTAGAGTTTCCCTCTAGCCCAGGCTGACTTGAAACTATCTCTGTAGCCTCAGGTTGACCTTAAACTCAAGGTGATCCTCCTGCCTCAGCCCCCTGAGTGCTTGGATTAAAGATGTGCCCTAACATGCCTGGCTTCCTTCTGCTTTTACCATGTTTTTTTTTCTACGCTCAACCCTAGCTCCATTTTCCAGCAAACTGGCTCGTCAGGACACTTAGGACCAGGAACCTCAGTGTTGAGTCAGGTGACACCCTCTGAGCAGAACCCAGGACCCCATCACTCTGAGCCCAACAGAGATGCAGACATTGGCTCTCTAAGTTGATTTCAGCGAGACCTCGAATCACACTTTTGGGAGATTTAAAGACACACTACTTACTTCTCGTTGCCTGATTCATTTCCAGAGCTTAGAGCTTATGACATCCCCTCCGGCTTTTCCTCATGCCCGTCCCCCTGGCCAGAGGTCCTTGACTCCCTTGCCCTGAAACCAGATACCGTTTCTTTCTTGATCTCAACTCAGGGTTTCTTTTTCCAAAGCCTACTGCCCCAGTGATCAGTTTGCCCTCTGAGCTAAAATCCCTGGGCAGCTCCAAAGTTAGGACCCACAGAATGGGTCTCGCAGTCTCCCATCACCCTGTGCCTCCACTGTCCCACAGCAAAATAGCATTACCTCTCTCTCTCTCTCTCTTTCTCTCCCTCCCTCTCTCCCTCTCTCATCTACTCTTGCCTGCTCACTCCCGTGCCCACATTCTGCAGTACAGCACAGGCTTGAGAGCCGCTGACTCCAGATGCAGCTTCATTGAGCATCGATTTTTCTGGCATCTCTGCTTCATGAATTAAGCCCACCAAGAGTAGGAAAAGTCTGTATGGCACTCTTGAAGCCTACATCACTTGGAGGTTACGCTGAGACATGTCAGATATTTGGGAGTGAGCAAGCTTTACTTAAAATGTGCAGTTTCCAAAATGTACCTTCCAAGTTTGGCTTTAGCAACCCCCCACCCCCTTCAGAGTCCACTGGATTTCTCTTTTGAGCCTCTTGAGATCCCCTTGCAGGATTTCCAACATGACTTGGGTTTCCAGAGGAATCTGCCTCTTTACTCAGCTTTTCCTCCTGGCTAAGGCTTCCTCCTGGGTACCAGGCAGGACAGGAAGTACATGGTACTCTCTTCCTTGGGCTGATTTTTCAGGCGCTTGTCACCACCACCAACAAGACAGGAACTCTGTTCTCTTCTCAGTTACTGAGACAAAAAAAAAAAAAAATGTCTTCACCTGTGACTGGCAGACAGACCCCACCTTTACTGCTCACCATAGCAATGGCCACATAGATTGTTCTTTATGGTGCCAGGAGAGATTAATGTGGCCTGCCTTCAACTCCATGTGCATCTTTCCCCGGGATATTTGGTTCCTCCCACACCGAGGTTATGTTGGAGTCTTCCCAGAGGCTAAGAAAACAATGTGTCACATTTAAATTCAAACAGCTAGTAGTGGCCCTTGTCTTTAAGATGTCAGGTTTCTAAGAACAGCCATACCTTTTGAAAATACAGATTTTTAGATTAATGGTTGATTAGTCCCATGGAACAGTGGGCTCTGTCTAGTAGTCACAGGGGAACACACTTTTGCACATAAATGTATCTTAAGATCATGTTAGATGGCTGAGAACATGTTTACAATGATTTTAAAATAATTTATCTCTGTGCTTTTCGCTTTGGAAAATTGCTTGTTCATACTTGCTGCAGTAGTAGACAGCTGTTTTAAGGGTGAACAAAAATGCCAAACTTAAATCTTGCTTTTAAGTTGCCTTACAGATTCAATTAAAAGGTCAAAATTTTAGATGGTGTCTAAATGCTTAGTATATAACTTAAACCTTTAATAAATTGATATCTGAGTTTATTAAAAAACAAGACTGTTGAAATTTTTTACCTTTTTTTTATATACCTGTTAGATGT
Organism: Dipus sagitta; assembly: GCA_036346955.1. NCBI lineage: Eukaryota > Metazoa > Chordata > Mammalia > Rodentia > Dipodidae > Dipus > Dipus sagitta. The sequence continues at coordinate 41,867,615 of CM070784.1, forward strand.
TTAAGATACTATATATTTCAATTCAAATCCAAATTCCTGGGTTTTTACTTTCAAATGTTTCCTAAATTTTGTAATGGCAATAATAATAGAGTTATAAATTAAAAGCATGTTTTCAGTAAAGAAGGTTAAAAGAAAATGATATGTTTTTAGATGAGAAAGGACTTTATAAGATAAAAGATTGTTCCAAATGAAAATAAACTAGAATACTATGATACGTTGTAAAGGGTTCTGAATGTTGAACTGAAAGAAAGACATTATTAAAAATTTTTAAGGTCAAAATAATAATCCTCTAAAATAAAACTAATACCTGTTTCTTTGTTTACAACAGTAATGTTTTCTTAAGCATAGTTCTGCTCTTGGTAATGTTTACAAAATTGCCTTACAAACAGGTATTTTATGTTTATCTTTTACAAAAAGAGATACTTAACACCCATTAATAAGTTATATCCAAATGCTTAATGTACACATTTTTCCCATTGGATAAAAACTTGATTTGTTTGATAGAGCACTTATTATATTTTATTAGAAAAAGTGGGCATAATTATACAAAATTTCATTGTGCCTATGGACTTTTAGTCTCAAAAATGTTGGCTGACACCCAGGCAAGAGGTACCATGGATGCAATAGTGGCATATAAGTTATGGGGAAAAATCAACTGTTCTCTGATTGGATATGGGGTCCACTCAGTGGAAGGGAATTCATACCTCGTACTGAGAACCAAGTCAAAAGCATATGGCTTGGAAATGGAATGTAGAGGGAAGTTTCCAATGTTCTTTGGCTCGATGGAGGCTATGGACTTCAAAAAACTTTCTAAATATAGATGTTTATGCCCTTTGTTTATGCTGTTCTCACTTTTGGTTAGAGAATCTTCTTTATACAAATGGTGGAGAGTACCGGGATGACCCAATACTTAACAAAACGACAAGGAGAGAAAGTCCAGGGCTTAGCATTGAATGAGTCATCTCTGTCATACCCGCTAGCGCTCAGGAACATTGCAGAATCCCTGGTAGAATGAACATGGTGGTGTTGCTCTCACTGCTAGCCAGAGAAGCTCTCTGTGGAGATAGCAGTGGACTCAGGAGACTCAAAACTTATCAAAGAGAAGAAAATAAGCAGCTGTCAAGAGCTCACACTAAAGATGATATCTTCCATGCCCTCCAGGTTCAGGGATTGTTACAGAAGAAGGAGCAGAAAGAACTTAAGGACCACAGGTTGGGTTGTTGTACTTTAGGGCGCAGGTCCTCCTGACATAAGCTGATGGGTGCCTGGAGCATTCATGACCCCACAGTGGCTCTGACACGCCCACAAGACCTGCACTGTTTGAGCCCATCAACAGCTTTTCGCCCGAGGTAGGGTCTCACTCTAGTCCAGGCTGACCTGGAATTCACTGTATAGTCTCAATGTGGAGTGGAACTCACAGGGATCCTCCTACCTCTGCCTTCCCGAGTGCTGGGATTAAAGACATACTCCACCACGCCCCGCTCCATCAACATTTTAACATGGAGAATGGAGGAAAGCAAAATTAATGAGACAACAAAACAGAAGGAGGACTACCTTGAAAGAGGAGCGTCCTCAGTAGATGAAGAGCAGGAGAGAGGGGACAAGAGGGAACAATGACACAGGGACACAGTCAAATTATAGCATATCCACACACTGAATGTCTCAAATAATAAAATGGTGGCTGAATGAAGGACTGACAATAATAAATTATAAGATTAACCAAACCTTTTAGGTGGTTACACTTTCGCTAGTTTGGTTTTAAATTTGAGACCTCCTTTGACTGCTGCATCAAATAAGCAAAACTCTGTACAATCTCTACTAAAACTGCTATAAAGAATTTTCTTAAATCACTTCATGTATAAATATTTTTAAATTGTTCAAGATATTTAAAATGTTTCTTGATATATAAAATTGGGTCATCTCCATTTTTATACTTCTTACCTTACCTAAAGCCAAGCCTTTATATTTATAAACATTTAAATGAACTCTTCTTGTCAAAATTAAGAATGCCTTCTTTCCTTCTACTGACAACATTCCTTTCCTGATCCACTGGCCATGCTGCTTACTGTGTGTAGCCTTAGATGTAGTACACAGAACAGTTATCTAAATGTACACCAATCATCATGGATAGCAGCACAGTGAGATCCAGCAGTGTCTTTCCTGAAGGTTCTGTGAGTTATCTCTCTCCCTTCTTGCCTATTCAGCCTCATACGGTAGATCCTAGGATAAGCCTTACGGCAATGTGGGACCACGACAGATTCTTCTGTGGACACTGTGATGTGATGCCTGGTCCAGCAGGAACCAAAGCATGAGGCCCCCAACAGCCTTACCTGCAGTACTAGGACTTCATCAACTGATTCCAGCAGCTTTGGGGAGTTAAATGTTGTCGGTTCTGAGCCAAGGTTATCTTCGTCTGTGTCAGCCTTCTAAGACAGCCAGCTATCATCTTTCTCTGCCTATGCCTTGATGTCCCAGTGATGCCCCTTGCTCTGGGTGATAGTTGCAGACGTAGTCCTGCTAACTCAGTACAGGAGACCTAGCCTATTTACTCGGAGGAAGAAACTCTTTTTCTAGTGTGCCTGGGTTCCCTTACATTTACTGGGAGGTGGGTTTTTTTTTGTTTTTTGTTTTTTGTTTTTGTTTTTGTTTTTTGTTTTTTTGCTTTTCACTCAATTCAGTATGGACACATTCCTGACCACATCAGTTCAGTCTTTAACTTACATAATTAACTTACATAACTCATCTCAGCAGATCACATCCCAAAATTGTTTCAACACTCATATCAAGTCTCCTGGCTAATACCTGTTGTCACCCCTCTACTGACCCCTTTGAGCCTTATGTCCATCCCTAGGCCACTATCTAGTCCAATTCTTACCCTGATCATCCAGACCACTGTCCAGCATGTCACATGGACTCACGAGGACAAGGTCCTCCTGACTCAGGAGCCTTTGGGTCAAACACCCCACAATGAGGAGGCCTTCTGACTCATGATGTCCTGCATTGAGTGGAAAGTGGTTAAAGATATGGTCTGGTTGTCACATCACCCCATGAAGCCCCCATCTCCTTTTTCTATAAAACTATGCCTCTGTTCTTTTTATGTAAACAAAAAAGGGAAAAATGTTACATTTCAAGAAAGCCGCCTCTCCTATGCACTCCCTCCCAGTAGATATGCCAGGACCACATAATTCCTATCAAGTATTAAGAAAATTAAATGAAGCTTACTGCCCAGGGCTTGGACGAGGGGTGAGGGTTTGTCGCATCCCCTGACTGTGGCACTGGGTAGGGATGTGGCAACCCAAACCTCACTTTCCTGAGAGAGTTTCTGCAGGTCTTCCAGAGAAGCCCAAAGGCGGTCATAAGAATCCAGACCTGGAAAAGGAATAGCAGCCCCCCGTCCAACACCACATAGGCTCAGGTAGAGTCACTTCGCCCCTCCCCTTTCTGCAAGTCCTGAAAACCTCCTCAGCGCTCCCAGGCCTCCCTGCCTTTGGTCTGGATCCTGCCCGGCTCTCCTGGCCTTCTGAAGCTTTTTTCCCCTTCGCTTCTGAGCCCACTGGTCTCTCTTGCTGTTAAGTAAAACCTTGGGCCTATGAAACAGCCTGTCTCCGTCCTTTACTGTAAACCCAGAACCCAACAGTAATATGAGAACCCAGTAGACTGCTTTAAACCTCTCATCTGCCAGTGTGCTTGGTTGAGCTCCATTCTGATTCGACATACTTCCATACTGCTCAAAGGTCAAGTTTCTAGCTCCCCTGTATCAGTAAATCTCCTGTGTAGAACTGGTCTACAACAGAAGGCATATCGCCATATATAGAACGTGAAGAGAAGGTTCTCCTTGACGAAAGACAAAAGTTAAATGTTTATACAAAATTCTGTATGTCTGGACACCATTAATGTTAAACAATTAATAACAGTGACAGTGAGGCCGAGTAAACTTTGTTTTTCAAGGAAACAACACGGCTTTTTACACTGCCTCTGCTTCGCGTGTGGGGGGTGGGAGGGACCCGTCGGCGTTAACAAGGGCTGGCTGCATGGCGTGGGGCGAGGACAGCGCGGGGAAGAAGCGAAGAGCGGAGCGCACGGTGGGTAAAAACGCTCCTACCTGCCCTCTTTCTGCTCCAGTTGCGTCATCGGAAGCAGGCTGCGCTGCGCTGCGGGCTGTGGAGACCACCCCGCAGTGGGTAGGTAGCATGCTTCTCGGTGATGGGAGGCAGAGACCGCGGGCTTTGGGTTTAGAGACAGACCCTGTGTCAAAAAAGAAAGGTGGAGAGCAACTGATGAAGACATGCAATGTTGACCTCTGGTTTCTCCACACATACGTGCATGCGTACCCACCCATACACATACATTCATATATAGACAGACATATATACCCCCCCCACACACAAAAATGCAAAAAAAATAAAATAACAACTTATGCCTTGAGTAGAAACACATCTACAAATGACTTTAGAAGCTGGAAGCTAATAGAAAAATCAGTACAGTGTGCAAGCAAGGAACAATACCATGTGACCTGAATGCGCCTATTATTTCACCGCCCTGGGCCATTCTTTAGATATCTAGATAGTTCTTGCTGCTAACATTTGTTGAGTGCTTGCCATATGCATGCATGGCTCTCACAGCCTTATGTTCCTCCTCGCATTTACTCTTCTTCAAGTCGTCTCGAACCTCCCATATCTAATCTTCTGTGTCCTACCTCCAATTCATTCTTTCCAGTTGGAACAGTCTCTTCAAAACCAACCTAATTTTTAATCCTCTTGTCTCTAACCTTTCAGTCACTCCCACATCTCTCAGGAGAATGTGCACAAGTATTCACTTGGGCTCTGAGGTGTTTTCCGGTCTCTGAGCGTTTCTACAGCAGCTGGAGCTGCATTTCCCCCTAGCTGGGCTGACAGAGCCCTGTCTTCCCTCAGCTGAGTGTTCACCTCGTCGCCATCCAGGCCCGGTAGCCAAGCCCCACCCTTTCCTGGGCCTTTCTGATCCCCTTCTAATATCTGGGATTAATGCTCATGCGTTTCTTTGGTCTCAGTTTGAATGCGGAGTCCTAGCAGGTCACGTCCCCTACCATAGGCTTTCAAACACTTTCGTTGGACCCACATCATTCTTTTGTTCCTCACATTTATAATGGTTCATTTGGAAGTGACTTTTTAGTTCATATCTGTCACCTCCACTGGATGAAATGGCTATGGGTTTCAGTGGTTCAATGGATTGCTTAGGACCCTTTCCCCATCCCCTAGCACAATGCTTGGCACTGAACAGGTACTCAGTACCTATGGATGAAATGGGTGGGTGGATTTAGAATAAGTGAAGCCCAGACTGGCTTGTCTTCCTTTGGGATGTGTATCACCCACTTTCCATGGGAAGAAGTCACAGAACCATCCAATGTTTTAAGAGGACACATCATTTTATTTTATTTTTTAAAACTAGATGTGACTTTTAAAATATATATTTGTTTATTTTATTTATTTGAGAGAGAGAAAGAGGGAAATAGAGAGAGAATATGGGCACCAGGGCCTTCACCCACTGCAAATGAACTCCAGATGCATGCACCATCTTGTGCATCTGGCTTATGTGGGTCCTGGGGAATCAAACTTGGGTCCTTTGGCTTTGCAGGCAAATGCCTAAACCGCTAAGCCATCTCTCCACCAGCCCTATTTTTTTCCTTTGGTGTTTTGAGGTAGGGTCTCACTGTGGCCCAGGCTAACCTGGAATTCACTATGTCATCTCTCGGTGGCCTCGAACTCAGGGCAGTCTTCCTACCTCTGCCTCCTGAGTGCTGGGATTAAAGACATGTGCCACCATGTCTGGCCTGGACACATCATTTTAAAGAATATCTAAATTTCACCTACATTTTCCATATGAAGTGACCTGGCCTAGTGGTATTTATTTGTCAGCATGTGCAGACTGGGGGTAGAGACTATTCCTTAGACTGTGTTTTCCCAGGATTATATTGGTCACAATTTTTTCCCCCACCAAAATATTTCAGTCACCCCCTCACTTTAGCTCTCTCTTGATTTTTTTTTCTTTCTGTATAAACACCCTTTCCTCAGAAGTTCATATTTCATTTTCATGACAATTTTTCCTTCCATTACTGCATCTTATTTTTTTAAGTAACTCTAAATGTGTGTGTGAGTGTGTGTATAGCACACATGGAGATCAGAGGACAAGTTTTAGGTACTATTTTCCTCCTTTTTGAGACAGGATCTGTTGCCACTGCAAAGGAACTGTGCGACTGTGGGATCTCCTGCTTGTTCACACTGTTACTCCCTAGCGGATCTCATAGATCTATGAAGACTGGCTACCAGGGACTTGCTCCCTCCTAGTTCTGTCTTGATCTCTATCCTGTGCTCACAGCCTGTGGTGCCTTCAGCAATAGGGTCTTGCCATTTATCTCTGGTGAGTAACCAAGTGCTTTGGCAATAACTTGAATTATTTTGGGGACATCATGGGCCTTCCTAAGTAACAGCCCTCTGTCTAGCTAATCAATCTTGGTAGAGGGATCTATTTACCAGAGCCTATGGTTTTAGGGATAAGCTTTCTCCACCCCTTACAGGATACTTCTGCCCAGCTACTCCACACTTACTAAGAGTTATATCTTCTAATTAGATAATCAGGAAGAAGGGTTATATGGTACTGATTAACGCTATAATTACATTTGTATAATTCCCCCAAGCCCTCTCCTACCTGCACTCTCCCCGTCCTTCCAGCCACTGTATTCGTCCCTGCATTTGCTGCTTGTTTATCCCCTTCTCTCAACCCTCCCCGGTAGCCTCTTAGCCTCATTCTAGTTCCTTTCCAATACTACTAGTGCTTACTACAACTTTCAAGCAAATCAGTCTGCTCCAGATTAGGAACTGTATATGAGAAGAAAATTGTGGCATTTTTCTTTTTGAGCCCGTGTGGTGTGCATTGTTTTTTCCAGATCCATCCATTTTCCTGCAAATTTTATGATTTCATTTTTCTTACTTCTGAGTAGAGTTCCATTTTGTATATGCACCCTATCTTCATTATCCATTCATCAATTGATGGGCATCTGGTCTGATTTCAGTTCTTAGATTTTTTTTTTTTTTTTTTGGTTTTGTGAGGTAGGGTCTAGCCCAGGCTAACCTGGAATTCACTATGTAGTCTCAGGGTGGTCTCCAATGCACGGTGATCCTCCTACCTCTGCCTCCCAAGTGCAGGCATTACAGGTGTGCGCCACTACGCCCGGCTTCCAATTCCTAGATTTTGTGAATAAAGCAGCAACAGACATAACTGAGCACATCTCTCTGTAGTAAAGAGCAGAGACCTTAGTGTGCATGCCCAGGAGTGGAACAGCTGCGCTGAGTAGCATGTCTATTTTCAGACTTCTGAGGAGGCTTCACATTGATTTCCTTAGTGGCTGCAAAAGTTTCCTTTCCCAGAAGCAGTGGGTGAGGGTGCCCCTTTCCCATCCCCTCAGGAGCAAGCTTTCCATTTGATATTTTGATGATTACCGTTATTACTGGAGTAAAAATGGAACCTCAAAGTCGTTTTAATTTGCATTTCCCTGATAGTCAGAGATGCTGGAAATCTGTTTAGGTGTTTTTTGGCCCTTTATATTTCTTCCTTTGAGATATCTCTGTTCAGTTCCTTGCCTTGCTTTTTGAGTGTGTTGTTTGCTTTCTTATTGCGTATTTTTAGTTATTTGTATTTTCTACATATAAAATGGATATATAGCTGGAAAAAATTACCTCTTATTCTGTGGGTTGTCTATTGACTCTTGACAGCTTGCTTAGCTGTAAAATGGCTTTTAAGTTTTATGAAATACTAATGGTTGAGTGTTTGTCTAATTCCCTGGGCTACTAGAGTTTTATTCAGAAAGTTCTTCCCTATATCTTGGAGTTTTCTACCTATTTTTTTAAATTGCAAATATTTTAGAATTTCAGGTCTTATATTGAATTGAGATCTTTGATCTATTTAGGAATCATTTTTGTACTGGTTGAGAGAAGAGGTTCCAGGTTCATTCTTCCACTTATATCCATTTTTTTGAGCCCCATTTGGTAAAGATAATGACTTTACTCCAGCATGCGTTTTTGGCCCCTTTGTCAAAGATCAAGCGATTGCCGTTGGAGGAATTTATACTTGAATCTTCCACTGCAATGCACTGATCTACATGTCAGTTTTTGTGCCAGTACCAAGCTGTTTTTATTACTATGACTTTATAGTACATTTTGAAATCAGGTATGGTGATGTCACCAGATGTAGTCCTTTTGCTGAGGATAATTTTGGCTATCTGAGGCCTTTTGTGCTTGCAAATGAAATTTTAGACCATTCATTTCTAATTCTGTGAAGAATGCTGTTGGAATTTTGTTTGGAATTGCACTGAATCTGCATACTGCTTTTGGTAGGAAGCCATTTTCAGGATCTTCTTCTGACCCATGAGCATGGGAAGTCTTTCCATCTTCTCATGTCTTCTTTGATTTCTTTCTTTTGTTTTTATAGTCCCACTTTATAGATCTTTCATTTCCTTGGTTAGGGACATTCCAACATATTCAATTTTTATGGTTATTGTAAGTGGGACAGCTTTTCTAATTTCTTTCTAGGTTTGTCATTAGTAAATATGAAGGTACTGATTTTTGTGTGGATTTTATACCCTGCCATTTTTTCTTTCTTTTCAGTTTTTAATTTTTAATTTTTTTATTTATTTGAGACAGAGAGAGATAGAGAGGCAGCTAGAGAGAAAATGGCCATGTCAGGGCCTCCAGCTGCTGCAAACGAACTCCAGATGCATGTGCCACCTTGTGCATGTGGCTTACATGGGTCCTGGGGAATGGAACCTAGGTCCTTTGGCTTTACAGGCAAGTGGCTTAACCACTTAGCCACTGCTCCAGTCCCTGCCACTTTTTAAAAGAATTTGTCATCTCTAGGAGTTTTTTGGTGCTGCCATTAGGATCACTTATGCATAGAATCAAAATGTCTGCAAATACTCCTAGTTTGACTTTTCCCTTTCCAAATTATTTCCATTGTATTTATTTCTCTTGTCTTATCATTTGAGCTAAGACTCTAGTACTATGTTGTAAAATAGTGGTGAGATTAGGAAACCCTGTCTTATTCCAGATTTAATAATGGAATACTTCAAGTTTTTCTTCATTTATTATGACATGGACCATAGGTCTGTTACATATATCCCTGATTATTTTGAGATATCTCCTGTGTTTTAATTCCTTAAGAATGTTTTAATTTGCCAAGACCTTTTCTAGATATGTTGAAATGATCTTTTGATTCCTGTCCTTAAATCTATTTATGTGATATGTTATGTTTCCTGATTTCTATATGTTGAATCATTCCTGCATCCTTGGGATAAAACCAACCTGTTCGAAGTGAATGATACTTTTCATACATTCTTGAATTCTATTTGCAAAAATTTTATTGAAATTTTTTTTGCTCCTAAATTCATCAGGGATATTGGTCTAGAATTATCATTGTAATGCCTGCTTCGTAGAAGGAATCAGGTAGCATCAACTCCTTTTTAATTATGTGAAGTAACTTTAGAGTAAGTGGTTTAGTTACCCAGTGAAGGTTTGATAAAATGCAGCATTGAATCTATCTGAGCCTGGATTTATACTTGTTGGAAAGTTTTAAAATAGATTTTCAATCTCATTTGATGTTATATCAATATTCAGGTAATTTATCTCTTCTGGATTTAGTTATAATAGTTAGTATGAGTCAATAAATTTACCTATTTATTCCAGATTTTTCAATTTTGAGGAATATAGATTTTGAAATATGTCCTCTTGATTCTCCCTATTACATTGGTGTCTGTTGCAACATCTTTTCTTTTAACTCTCTAATCTTGGTGATCTGAACTTTTTCTCTTTTTTATTTTGATCAATTCTCTAGAGCTTTACCAATTTGTTTATTTGTTTTTGAAGAAGCAGCTCTACATTTCATCAATCAAACTGTTTTCTTTATCTCCAGTTGATTGATTTCTGCTCTGATGTTGATCCTCTCTGTCCAGTACTTTTAGGTTGGAGTGTTCTTGTTTCACCAAAGCCTTAAGATGGATAGTTATTTATTTGAGATCTCTTTATTTATATAATGTAGGCATTTTCCTCTATAGTCTTCCCTCTTCATAACTGTTCATAAGATTCATATGTTCTGTTTTCATTGTCATTCAGTTCTAGAAAGTTATTTTCATTTTAGATTTCTTTAAATAACCATTCACTGTTCAATAGTGAGTTGTTAAATCCCTCAGAATTGCTTTACTTTCTGGTGTTTCTCTTATCGATTTCTAGCTTTATTGCATTATGGTCCTTTTTCCCCTCTGACAGTCCCTGATTCAAGCATTACTATAAGCATTTCTGGCATTCCATACTCCTGCTTAGAATGTTCATTTAAGCTCTCCTTACAGGATTCTAGGACTTCCATAGCCTAAAATTCCAAATTCTTCCATATTTCTCTTATAAACCAGTTTCAAAGCCTACAAAACACATAATCAGGTTTATCCCCATAATGACTCCGTTCTCCTCAGTACCACTTTGCTGTTAAGTTGTGCTCAATATATAACAAGAAGAAACTTTATTAAGAAAGGGTTTATCTCAGCTTACAGTTCACGGAGATACTGTCCATGATGAAAAAGAAGTCATGGTGTGAAGGAACATGAGGCTGTTGGTCCCATTTGCATCCACAGTCCAAAAGCACAGGATTGTGAGTGGGTGCCAGGGCTCCCCTCGCTATCTCCTTTTTATTCACTCTGACATTCAAGACAGGGAAAGGAGGCACCTAAAATTGTGATGGTTTTGTTAACCTCAATTAATCCAATATAAAAAATCCCTAACAGATACCTTCCAGTGATTTGCTGGCCAGAGAGGTCCCTGATACCCTCAAAGGTCATTGTCGAGGCCTTTGGTTTCCCACCAGTAATTGATGGTTAGACCCTATTGCTGAAGACTCCACATACTTGGGCTGCAAGGTCGCTGATAAATCCTGCTGGAGCTGAGCTGAAAACCTCCTCTATGTAGACCAGCTGATGGAAAGGTATAAAAGCCAGGCTGCATGCAGTTCAATAGGAGAGAGAGAAATCACCAGTGAAGACACTCAACAGTGGACGGACAATGCAAGCCTTAAATTTGGCCAGCCAGTCCAAATGAGGCAACAGGTGCAATAGTGGCATGTCGGTTATGGGGGAAACCAACCACTCTCTAATTGGACTGGAGGCCTGCTCCGTGGGAGGGAGTACATTTCTTATACTGAAACCTACAACAGGGGTAGTCATGAGCCCTAGGGGTGTAATGTCTGCTGGTGTCTGGCTAAATGTATATATTATGCTCACCAAACTGCCCAGTAAGCACTTCTCTTAATGTTAATAGCCATATATTAATGCTACTCTCACTTTTGGTTAGAGAAGTTTCTCTTTTCAGGTGGCGGTAACCTTGGGATGACTCAGAAGGCACCATAGTGCTGAGAAGTGACAGAGGAGAGCTCGGCACTGAGACATATCTATCACACCTTCCATGGCTCAGGGTCGATTGAGGAAGAGATGGTGGAAAGAATATAAGAGCCAAAGGAAGGGTAGGACTGCTTACTGTGCACTCTTCCAAACACAAAATGGCCTGCATATCCATGACCTCACAGTGCCTGGCACTACCTCCACAAGACCCTTATAATAGGAGAAAAAGATGATGACATCAAAATAAAAGAGAACCTGATTGAGGGGCGGTATATGATGGCTAGTAGAGTCTCAAAGGGGAAAGTAGGGGGAGGGAGGGAATTATCATGGGATATTGTTTACAATTATGGAAGTTGTCAATAAAAAATTCACTAACAGACCTGCCCAAAGCAGTGTCCAATGTGATTCTATAGCCTGTCAAGTTGACAACCAATATTTACTACATGTTCTTGCTCAAATGCAGATCTTAGCTTCTAATCTTCATTTATGGATATTTATGTGAGGGTGGGTATATATACTGATCTAAAATTCTGAAAGGGTTCTATGGGAGGAAGAAAAGAGCAAAGGCATGTGAAGGGTAATCGATATGAAATTATAATGGTGTGTACTGGGGGTAGAAGAGTTTAAGTGCAGATGGGAGGCAAAGAGATGGGGCAGAAGAGACTGTTCGGGGAGGGTCAATCAAAACTAAATACGTCAGAAAATGCCTTGAGTAAACTTTCTACTTTGCAAGCTAAATAAAATAAAATAAAATAAAAAGAATATGATAATTCTATATTCTGAGAAGACATCAGCATTGTCAGAGAAATGATGTTTGAAGGAGACTTAGAGGCAAAGATTTTCATCTCCTGAGGTAGATACCCTGGTTTCTTAAGTCACTCCAAGTGTCACAGTTTCCCATCTGTGATAAAATCTCATAAGTTATTTTGGATTTAAATCTTATGGCACCTTGGCTTATCTTGTCAGGCCTGAGACGAGAGATTATAAAACACTTCTCTAGCTTTTAATTTCATATATATGTTGATTTACATGTAGTAAAAATGTGATGTCTATTTAAAGGTCAAATAGATTCAAGGAAGGAAAAGAATTTGTTATAAAAACTATTTGTCGGGCTAGAGAAATGGCTTAGTGGTTAAAGTGCTTGCCTGCAAAGCCTAAGGACTAATGTTCAACTCTCCAGGTTCCACATAAGCCAGATGCACAGTGACGTAAGTGTGCCATGTCGCACATACACACAAGGGCAGTTCGATTGCAGTGGCTAGAGACCCTGGCATGCAAATTCTGTCTCTCATAAAAAGGCCAGTCTGTTGGTTTTGCCTCAATAAAAAAAAAAAAAAAAAAACTTTATCTGAGGAGTTAATTTGCCATCACAGCATACATCAGCATGTCCTGGTCTAAGAGTGAATCTGTGGAATTGTGCTGGCTCAGAGTGCTTCCAAACAAGTGTACGAGGCCTCTCCTTGCCTCTACTATAGCACAGCCAATAAACAGAACCTTCTACTTGTATCACAACATTGGCTTTTCTCTTCATAGTTAACATTTTGCAGTCTCTCTTTTTCGGTTTTTTCATTTTGCAGTGGTGTTACCTGGAAGATAAAAACCAAAGGGTGAAGAGGTGGGCATGGCAGAGTGAGAGGAGCCAGAGATGGGCATGGATTGGAACAGAGTGCTGAATTCAGTTCTGTATCCCTGGCACATTGTTTCAGCTTCTGATTCTTGAGGGAGAGATGTAACCCATCTGTTGCCCTCTTTCACAGGTCTTCTGGTTCTCAAATTTTGAAAATCTCTATGTAATTGTTCTCCAAGTTCTAAGAATTGAAAGGTTTATATTTGTTTTGTGTTGTTTAGTTTCTCAATACTTTACATATGTTTCTAGACAACTTGTTCCCAGACATTTGTGAGTAATTTTTTAAACTGAGAGCACAGTTTAATTTAGTATCACATTTTTCTGGAAATCCCACAAAACTACCTAAAATTACCAGCAGAATTGGAACTCCACAGAAAGATGCAAGCAGTCCTTTTTGCCACAATATAAGTAAGCTGCATAAACTTTAAACAGATCGTGTTGGTTTGCACGTGTTTATGCTCAGAGAGCAGTGACACACATTGTCCTCTCACAAAGAAGAAGAAAGTGTTGGTTTCCAAGCGACTCACATCCAGTCTTTGCCTGAAGAAGTCTTTAGCTTCATATGCATGTCCACATGGTAAAGGGCTCCTTAAATTCACTCATTACTCCCAATAAGAAGGCATAAGATTTTGATTTAAATACTGTTCAATTATTTTTTCAAGTCATTCAGATAGAATTTTTAAAATCAATAGTTACATTTGACATGAATTCCTTTTGCATTCTGATTTTAATTTTTTAAGATATCTTATTTATTTATTTGCAAGCAGGGAGAGACAGAGAGAAGAAAGACAGAGAGAGAGAGAGAGAGAGAGAGATTGAGAGAGAGAGAGAGAGAATGGTTGCGCCAGGGCCTCCAGCCATTGCAAACAAACTCCAGACACATGTGCCACTTTGTGCAGCTGGCTTACCTGGGTACTTGGGAATTGAACACTGGTTATCAGGCTTTGCAGGCAAACACCTTGACTGCTGAGGCATCTCTCCATCCCTGTTTTTCATTTGTAATGAAAATAAATATATTACCATATTTAACTACCTAACTCCTTTTACTTTAATAATTTAAAAGCTAATATATAGTAAATGGGAGTTGGGAAGCAAAGATGGTTTGCAACATAGCGTATGACTGTTGAGTTTTTTGGTGGGAAATAAACCCAGTCCTCTATGTAGAATAAGGAAGAATAGGACAGAGGAAACAAAATTAGCCTGCCCAATAAAACAAGGATAATTTAAGTTTTTTAAGGCAACTCTGAGGGAACCAAAGAGAGAGGAACTCTACACGAACAGGAAGAAAACGCAGAGTAGGCGGGGGTCAGCCAGGAGCTATTTTCTGGAGGAAATAGTTGGGATATTTTCTGGAGCTCTCTCATATGCATTAGGAGGCAGTTTCCAGTTATGTGTCCCTTTATTCTGATCCTTTGGTAAATTTTGTTACAAGCATCAACTAACTTACTTGAGTGACATCCTGAAGAAACTATGGAAGAGCATATTACATGCTTCCACCTTTGATCTGATGCAGAGTAGACAGAGGCAGCCGATGTGAGCCGTGGGGATCCGGAGAACAAGAGCTAAACATATGGAGGGTGTTGGGAGAGTGAGCATGAAGAATGGAAAGTCCCCGCAATTCCTGCAAACTGCAGGAGGAAGCTAACGGAGGAATGAGCAGCAAACTCCTTCAGTCTTAAAGAGAAGGTGTTCCCAAGAAGACGTGGAAAACAGCTGACCCTGGCTATGTTTGTGAACGCTTCTGATGTTATTACAAACAGCAGCTTCCCTGGACAGCTCGAACAATTTCTTCCACTTCATGGTGTAAACAAAAATGAGAATACTGCCTTCCATGTCCACCCTCCTTGCCTCATGAGAGAACCAGCCCGGAGTGATTCTCAGCCCCACACTGCTGGGAACATGTGGTGACGAGGCGCCATCACAATACTCAGTTTTCAGAGCTCAAGCCCAGAAAGTTGCATTCTACAAAATATTTTTCTTCCAAAAATTATGGCTTTTTGGAAATGGAAACATCAAACAGAAATTTCTGAGATCAAGAACAGGAAATGAGTGATTCAGCAGGCTGGATTTCACCCAAGGAGCTGTCTCCACAGCTGTAGAGAAGAGCTGCAAAACGTTCCAGAGGACTCGCCTGGTACTGTTTGAAGACAGCCAGGCTAGGAGCCACAGAGAGCTCTCTGGAGCATGATGAAGCACTGTGGGAAACCCGAGCTCCTGCTCCCCAGAAACGTGTCAGCCTGCTGTGCTGCTGGACTTAAATGTCTTCTGACTGCCTCTGAATGCACATTTGGAGGTAATTCAATGTGACTTAGGGCTGAGGAGAGTCAGCATCTTCCATAGCAGGAGCAAGAAGGTATCTGTTCTGTCCTGGGAGATGGAAGGGATGATTTATTATGGAACCCGGCTCTCCTGTGTAATATAGGCGTAGTGTCCAAACAGATCTGGTGTCAAAACAGGTCTGATATCTCATAAAGGCCCGGTGTCTAACACAGGTCTCTGGAATCTAACACAAGTCTGCTTATCTGTTGAGGACTGCCCACTGGAGAGAGTGTGGGTGAGTGCTCAGTGAGTGCTGACTCATCAACTCTCTCTGTCCCTCCCTCTCCTTAAAAAGTGTTCACCAAACACCCAGTTTTTTTTTAATTAAATTACAATTATTTGTCTTTCAGGCAGAATAGTATCTTGATCTCCCTATGACATTCAACAATACCAAAAATTTAAAACTTCAATATCTAAAGCAGTAATCACTAAAAGCTGAGCAAACAATTTACAGCTCCTTGACATTAAAAAGGCAATAATGGGCCAGGCGTGGTGGCGCACACCTTTAATCCCAGAACTCAGGAGTCTGAGGTAGGAGGATCGCTGTGAGTTCAAGGCCACTCTGAGACTACATAGTGAATTTTAGGTCAGCCTGGGCTAGAGTGAAACCCTACCTCGGGCGGGGTGGGGGGAGGCAATAACAGGCTGGAGAGATGATTTAGCAGTAAGGCACTTGCCTGCAAAGCCAAAGGACCCAGGTTCGATTTCCCCAGGACTCACTCATGTAATCCAGACGCACAAGGTGGCACATGTGTCTAGCATTCGTTTGCAGTGGCTGGATGCCCTAATGTGCCCATTATCTCTCTCTTCCTCTTTCCCCTTTCTCTCTCTCTCTCTCTCTCTCAAATAAATAAATAAATAAAATATATAAAAAATAATAACGTAAAAAGGCAATAACAATAAAATAGTACATATGATGGATAGGTGTGGTGGCACACACCTTTAATCCCAGCACTCGGGAGGCAGAGGTAGGAGGATCGCCATGAGTTCGAGGCCACCCTAAGACTACATAGTGAATTCCAGGTCAGCCTGGGCTAGAGTGAGACCCTACCTTGAACAACCAAAAACATTAAGACAAAAATAGCCAACATAGTTTTAGTACCTCATGAATTTTCTAGCTGTGATAGCTGATAGCTGCACAAATTTTGGAAAATGAGTATATCAGCCAGTCACCATTGATCACAAGGAAGAAGACACTCCAAGTACCTGCTATTCAGGTAACAGGGTGTGTTCAACTCTTGCTTGCCATCACGTGGTGCTGTTGTCCCTTCCACAGCATTAGAAAACTACTACATTTGCCTCAGCTTTCTTCACAGATGAATAATCTTAACGAAGACTCATTTCAGAAGCTAAGCTCATTAATGCTGTCTCCACTTGAAACATTCCCGAAGACTCTCAGAACCCAGTGAAGCCTGGCCTCAGACCACTGACACTCAAGGTTGGACGACTCCCAGTTACTTCTCTCAGTGATTGCCATGTGGACAAGCTAAGTGACCGGGAGTGCCATTTAAGAGGAAATGGTCCAGATAAAGAGACTGGAGACTTGGCATTGGAAGAACACGTGTGCATGGTTTGGCAGGAGGAAAAAAAAATCCCACCCCTCTATATCCTAGAAACATTTTTTATTTCTTATTTTTTATTTTATTGTGTGTTTATTTTGAGGCAGGGTCTCACTCTAGCCAAGGCTGGCTTCGAGCTCGTAGCAATCCTCCTACCTCTGCTTCCTGAGTGCTGAGATTAAAGGCATACACCACCACTCACAGCTTAATTATCTTTTTATTGACAACCTTTATAGATATATATGCAATGTTCCCTGATATAATCCCCTCCCACCAACCTACTTTCCACAGTCTCCCTCCACCAAACCCCTTGTACCCAGTTACTCCCCCCCTAGAAGCACTTTTTGTTCATAGTTCCCCAATCTGTCCTACACAGCCTTCTTCTGCCATCCCCACCCACTACCTTGCTTTGTGCCTAGCTTCATAATGGGCCTCTGCTGTAGATTTCTCGCACTCCCTGTCATCCTACTTTTAGCTCATTCTCTCTAAATCATGTTTTTCATTGTGTCATGGCTGCCTCTAAAGTCTTCAAACGTATCTACAGTATGTCTGTAGTGTCTGGAGTTTTTCCTGGGTCTTACCTGTGTGCCATTGTATGTTGTACACTTGTGCAACTGCATACATTTTTTTTTTTAATGAGCCAGGGTGTACATGTAGGAACATGTATGTGACAAGATACCACTTATGTATTTTGCTACCGCCTGATGGTTTGTAAGAGGTTCTGAGTGGTGTTGTGAGCAGTGCTGACCCCAAGAATGCAGAAAGAGCAGGCTAGAGGGCATTGGCTGTAGTGGCGAGGCTCTAGAAGCTTTAGTCTGGCACTGCTGTATGAATGAGGAGTACTGAGCTTCTGCCTCTCCCAGGCCAGACAGGAGGAACATGAAGAAAACTACACAGGAAAATTAGACATCCCTTTAAAAAAAGAGTGTCTACAGCGGGTCCCAAGACCTCATCACTGAAGTAGACCTAAAATGAACCCAAAATGGCTCAGGGTAAATTTGCAGAAGATGAGGCGGAAAGATTGTTAGAGCCACACTTTGGGACATGATGCACAGAGACATTGGCTCTTACCCATAACTGATGGCTAACCCCACAATGCATGACCCAAATTCCCCAATGAGGAGGGTCCCTGCAGAGGGGGGAGGACAGGGAGGAGGCTAACGATGATACCAGCAAGGCTGTGTACACACTGTATATACAACTAATTAAAAAAGAGTGTCTATTTCCCTACATAATGAGAAGTTTATTGAACCATAAGGCAGGCAGGCTTTCATTGTTTTGAGTTGTTTTCTCTTTCTCTTAATCTTTCACTTTGTCTTTCTCTCCCTCCCATTCCCCTCTCTTTTCTTCTCTTCTCTTCTCTTCTCTTGCTATGGTGAGCCATGGCAGTCCAGCCTCACACATGTCATGTTTACTTTATCCCTTGATTGCATCAAGATCTACATTAAGTGCTTGACCTATACTAGGGGTAAGATGGTGTTCCTGGAGTATGTACACTCTGATGTTCCACACAGTGGTAATATTTATCCCTCTCATTACATAATGCATGATTGAATGTTATCTGACATAAAAGTAATTATCTTATGTTTATCCAAATATTATATATGTATAGTTAACAAACCTAAACAGAACAGAGGAACATTTACTCTTTAAAAAAAACTCTGGGTAGAGAGATGGAATAAGGGCCTGAGGAGGCCTGAGACCACCAGTGTTTGATTCCCCAGAACCCTTGAAAAGAGTGCCCTAGTCCTTTTAGAGGTGGGCACCAAAGAATCCATAGGAATTGCTGAAGGAAAAACACATCTCTGTCTCAGGAAGTAAGTCAGGAGTGACAGAGGAGGACACCTGATGCTCTCTTCTGGACTCTGCATGCACACTTGGGCAAACACATCTGCAAACACACATGCATATATCACATCACAGTATTCTACACACATATACATACATACACACATCACGCCATAATATTCTACACACATGCACATCTATACATACATTGTACCTAATACTCTACACACATAAACACACAGAGACATACATCACACCACAATACCCTACACACATACACACATGTAAAAGATATATAAATAAAATTAAGAAGAAAATATCCTTAAACTTTATGTATTTCTAACCCAATGTCAATCAGTTACTTTTTTAAGTTTTTGGTTGTAGTAATATAACATAAAAGATGATCTTCTTAGCCATTTTTCAATACATGATATAATGGCATATTTATACTCTGATGTATAATCAATTTGGCTACATAATTTTATTTTGATTTCTTTCACATAACAAGATGTTTGGTTCACAAATCCTGGTTTTCTTTATCACCTGCACATATGTGTCAAATGTAACTGTTACTATTCATTGCATTAGGAAGTTGCTACAACATCTAGGAAACTACTTTTAACCATAAGTCATAGGATACATTGTTTTTGTTCTTGCTCTCTTTGAAAATAAAATGTGTTTTATAAAGTTAAAAGGGGAGCTATTAAAATCAATTTACCCAACTGCTACATTAATATCTGAGAAGAGTTTTGGGGATTTTTATTACAATCCCCAAACTTTTCAAGGTTACAGGCAGAAGACCAAATTTTTGTGCTTTATTTTTCAATGTAGCTTTCAGAATGTTTCTCAATAATGCTAACCCTTTTCAGTAGGGCTCCCTGGACTGGGGAGGTCTGAGCAGTAGAGACGCTTGTGTGCTACAGAAGAGAACTAATGGTATAGTGTCCATGGAGGTCACACCACCCTGATTATATAGGAATTTTGTGGTGTCCTCTGCTAATGCACCAATATATGCCAATGCACCAATAGTGATACAGGAATTTGGGGGTTCCCGGCCAATGCACCAATAGTAATATAGGAATTTGGGGGTTCCTCACCAATGTACCAATATAATACACCAATGTACCAGTATTTTTGGGGTGTCTCCAGATTATTTTCTTATGAATTTAAAGAATGAAAAGCCACAGACCAGAAAACAAGGTTCAGAAATATTTTAGTGTAGCTTAGAGCTTTTGGAGGGAGAAGAGAAGGGGAGCTTAAGGGAATTCGGGAAGACATGTCTCTTGCCCACGGAGGCAAAATAGGGTATGAAAAGCCCTGAATTTAAACAAGGAAGCAAGGCAGAGCTCTTGCCCAGGGAGGCAAGAGGGGGATTGAGAAGCTGACCTCAAGTCTCAGGTTTCAGCTTTTTATGAGGCCTATGAATGGGTGGATGAATTGTTTAGCCAGTCTAGTCCTGACATCAGGTATCTGGGTCCAGGATTTCTGGAACAGGGCAATCTTCCCAGAAATCTTAATTCTCTAGGACGGGCCTTCTCAGTAGGGAGTGGTGGGACTCCCTAAAGGGACAGAAAGAAATTAAGAAAGGCCAAACCCTTATGATGTTTTTGATCTGTGGTGAATTGTAATGACCTGGTTTTACCTCTGCAGGACTAAGTACAATTCTAACATGTAGTTAAGCAGAAAGCTATTTATTTTGGGATTCTGCCGGCCCTGAACTGCCTCACTGTGAGTCCATTTTGGCAGTACTAGAAACTATGTTGTTCTAGAAGAGAGTTTTGCACAGCCCTTATCCTGGGACATATCTTCTCTCCTTATGGTTTCTCAGACTTGTTTTTTTTCTTCTTTGGTGGGATCCTGTTTTCCTAGTGCATATTTTTTAGGCATTTCTTAAGAATGGATTCATGCAAAGTACATTTTCTGAATCTCTGCATACATGAAAAATTTCACTTTGCGTATATATTTAATGAATTTCTTTGTTTTGTTAAATATATTTTGCAGATTATAAAATTCATTCTTTTAAGTTGTACTATTCCACTGTACTAATTTTATTATATTCTTGAAGTTATGTAATCATCACCTTCTAATTCTAGAATATTTTCATTATTGAGTGCTTAACTTTTGAGTATTTATACATAAAATCTTTCATAAAAGTTTTTGGGAGGGACAAACTACAGATTAACACCTGGTAAAGGGCAAAAGCAGTTTCTCATTTATGTACAAGAGTAAATGAAAGCCTAAAGACTTCTTCTACTGTTAGCTTGATTCAGCAATAGAATAGGAGACCAGGTTGGAAAGGTTTATGTGGACTAATCTGTGGGTCTTTAGGTGCCAGAAGTGTCCCAACCGAATACCCAGAAAGATACCAGAAACTCCAGTACAACAAGGCAACGGTCCTGCCAACATCATGAATAAGTTTGAAAGCATGTCCTTCCTCAGCAGGGCCTCCGTGTGAAAAAGAAGCCTAAGAATCCCTTGATTCTAACTTTATGTGACTGTAAGCAGACAGCACAGTTAAGCTGTGTCTACAATTCTGACCCATAAAATCTGAGATGATAAATATTTGTTATTTTAGGCTGTTAAGTTTGTGGCATTTATGCAACGCTGCAGTGGAAAACAAAGACATGTGGCCTGAACATCTCCCTACTGCTTGCTTGGGAGTTCCAACCTGCAGAACCCAACCTTCCCTCAACTTATGTCAGCACCAAGAACAGGCGTCACAAATTGAAGTCAACAAGCTGTTGTTTTGAATTGTTGTCCAGCGTTGGGAAAAGTCACTATTCTTCACATTCCTTTGAGGAACAATCGTTTGAAAGTCCAAAAGCAAAGTGTGCCAAGTCAAGCCATTGTGAATATCTTCAGGAATCTTTCCTCACACATGCACTGACACAACTAGGACAAAAAAATGTGACAGAGGCAAGGGTCTGTTATGTCGAAATCCTTTTGTTTTTTGTTTGCTTGTTTTGATGCTCAATAAGACTGAGGCCCAGAAATTTTCAAGCAGCCAGCTTTGAATCATCAAACTTAGAGTCAGGGACTTATGTTCACATCCTACACTGCTAACTCCTAACCACAGCAGGGTTCCTTCCTGCCTGACATAAAATCATCTCCTGCAAGAAAAAAAAAAAAAAAAAGATCTGCAGCCAAACATGGCTTAATTTTCACTGTGATGAGTAATGTGTCAAGCATTTAGGATGGTGCGGCATTTAGTACACACCGAACTTCGCTTTAAACCTCCCATCCTCACTTGCTCACGGTCACACTGTTACATGGAGGGAACCCTGTTCAAAGGTTTCTCTCTAACTTTTCCATCCAGTTCATGTAATGCTTCTCAGCTGAGTTGCCCTAGACATGACTGCAGCTTTTGTGCAGCCTGGTTTACAGGGTTCCCAGCAGGAGGCCAGTAATCCCCAGGACCCCAGGCACCTTGAGCCTTGAGGCTAAACAGGAAACAAGTATCCCGAGGGGCAAGGTGTTGGATTACACTTGCCCGTCGGAATTCATTTTTCTGTCCTCAGCCCTGCTGTACACCAGGCTCCACTTTCTATCTTGGGTCAGTTTGCATTGAGCTGAACACCCATGATTTGTCATGGCTCTCAAACTCTTTAAACGGGATGGAACTTGAGGATTAAACATCCAAGAGCAGTTTTTTATTCACTGACTAAATTTGACCTTGTTCTGAGGAGCTCTTTTATTTCCCAGTGACACATTTTCCTGAGTCATTATTAGTTAAGGTTTCTCCTTTCCGGGTAGAAGTGTATATGCAATTCAATAGAAATCTCTGCATTTGTTGGCTCTGTCAAGGCTTATAGACATCTATTTATTCCCTTTTAGGCTGTATCCCTGACTAGCTACCTTAAAATGGGGACCTCTGACTCCAAATTCCCATCAGAAGTAATAACAGCAAAGAATGTGGTGGAGAAATATTCTGGACCTTTTGTTTGGAGATGATAAGCATATGTTAGTGATGCAGGTTTTGCAGGCCTGGGAGGACTCTCCCAGACTTGTGAACCCCAACTATTGGTCCTTATACTATTCTTTGTTTTATTTTTATTTATTTGAGTGGGGGGACAGACTGAGGGAAAGAGAGAGAATAGCTGTGCCAGGGCCTCCAGCCACTGCAGACAAACTCCAGACACGTGCACCACCTTGTGCATCTGGCTTACATGGGCCCCGGGGAATCAATCCTGGGTTCTGTGGCTTTGCAGGTATGAACTGAAAATGCTAAGCCACTTCTCCAGCCCTCCTTATCCTATTAAAAAAAATTTATTGACAACTTCCATAATCATAGACAACAAACCATGATAACTCCCTCCCCTCCCCCACTTTCAACTTTGCAACTCTACTCTCCATCATATCCCCTCCCTCTCTCAATTAGTCTCTCTTTTATCTTGATGTCATTATCTTTTCCTCCATTCTTTCACCCTGAGGAGGTGTCTGTCTATCCTTAATGGTAAGGTGGGTGTCTTGAATATAGAAAATGGAAGGTTCCACTTTTCTTATCCAACCTCTGCCTATTAACTTTGTAGGTATGGTGCTTTGATTCAGGTGTCCCCCATAAACTTACATGTTTTGAATTCTAGGTCTCCAGCTAGTCCAATTTGGGAATTAGATCTCCCTGGAGGGAATGTATTGGTGGGGTGGGCTTATGGGTGTTATGCCAGCTTCCCCTTGCCAATGTTTAGGACACTCTCCTGTTGCTGTTGTCCAAGTGGCATTGGACAGGAGGTGATGCCTACCTTCTGCTCATGCCATTGTTTTCCCTTGCCATCATGGAGCTTCCTCTAAAGTCTATTAGCCAAAATAAACCTTTCCTCCTACAAGGTGCTCTTGGTTGGGTGTTTTCTGACAGCAATGTGAAGTTGACTGCAACTTCATAGTCAACTTCACAGGAAAATTGGTGCCTATAAGTGATGTTATTACTACTTAAAACCTGACTGTGTGGTTTGGGGCATTTTAGAACTAATTTGCAGGAGAAATGTGAATGGATTTGAAATCTTGGCCTAAGAGATTCTAAGAGACATTGCAGTGTTGTAAGTATAGCTTGGATCACTCTGGTCAGAGTTGAAAGACTTGAATGCAATAAGAACTATGAATGGAGAGGTTTGCTTATGAGGGTGAAAAATGGATTTGCCTGGACTTGGATATAGCAGTTTTCATGAGAGTCTTGCTTCTATACCCATGTGCTGAGAACTTGCGCAGGGTTGCATTGTGTAGAAATGGACTGGTGTGAGCAGAGGGTTATGGCACAGAAAGAAATGCAATTTTTGGGCTGAAACTGCTGCCCATTCAGCTGTAATTACTTGAGAAGTTACAACCGTTGATATTGAGCCAACTGATCTGCATTGGGACATCAGGAAGAATGCAGACACCTATGAAGGGGCCTGAGTGCTGAGGGAGTGTCCTGTTCTTCAAGGTCTGCTTTATTCCACCCCTGGATTAACAAGTTAGTACCCCACCTGGTCCTACGGAGTATAACAAATGTAGGAAAAAGAGGGTCATTGAATGTACAACACAGTTTTTTAATTTGGAAATGGCTATGGGCAGTGTGAAGCAGACCTGTTGGTTTAACTGGGTGGAGGCCTGATGGAGTCATGAGGATGAATCCTGGGTGGTGGTAGAGATATAATGGAGATGCTAGGACTATGAGGTGGTTGTCAGGGACAGGGGCAGGAACGAGGTGAATTTTCCTAGGACTGTGAGTATCCTAGCTGGAGGGACAGAATTGGAACTCCAGAGATTTTTTTTTTACTGGTTAGAATTATTGGACTTGGAGATTTATCAGTGGTTAGAGTTATCAGACTTGGAGCTACAGTTTGTTGTTTACCCTGTTTGTTTTAAATAGTGTATTGGTTGAATCTTTCTTTGCTATGCCCAGTGCCATCTGGTGTGAATGTTTATTCTCTACCATTATTGCTCAGTTAAAAGACCTTGGTCTATGGGAATGTTTGAATAGGATTGGGATTGATAAAATCTATGGGGACACTTAGGTAAGACTGAGTGCATTGCATTTTATATCATGTATAACTATCAGCTTATGGGGGCCAGGAACAACGTTTTCTCCTGCCATCATGGAGCTCCTCTTGAGTCTGTAAGCCAAAATAAATCCGTTACTTCCATAAGCTGCTCTTGGTCTGGTGTTTTCTGCCAGCAAGGCAGAGCTGCCTGCCACAATAGGTGAGTTAAAACCATTAATATTTAATAACTGTGACGTTATTATGCCATGTTGAAGTCTTTGTGGGGTTTGGTGCTTTCTTGGGCTTCGGGTGTTCTCGTGCTTGCTCTAGTTTTGGTTGCTGTCCTCTACTTGCAGGCTCGTGAGGTTGGTTGTTCAACTCCTCTGTGTGGAGGATTCCCTGAAGCGCTGTCCGTAGGTTTTACTTTGTACTCATAGAATCACAGAGCTTGCTTTTATCATGGAAGGGTTTCCTTTCACCATCGATTATGAGGCATACTTTTTACTGGGTACAGTAGTCTTGGTCAGAAGCCATAAATTTTTAGACTTTGAAGTGCTCCATTTCAAGCCCTTCTGGCTTTCAGGGTTTCTATGTAGGGGTGTGGGTGAGAGTGGATGCAGCTAGACGAGGCTTTGCATGATCAGAAGAGGTGGCTGAAGTGCAAAGGATCAGCTCAGGCAGGAGGCACTGGGTGGGGAGGGGTCCTGCTGGGGCACGGGCTGCACAGGTTGGCTCCCAAGACCTCAAATGTCTCACATATCCAAGGTGCACAGGTCTCACTCCAACCATGCCAGGTCCTTCACCCCCTGGAGCTCATAGGCCCTCCAAAACACAGGCTTCCAACACACAGGGTGCAAAGCTCTTTCAGGCGTTCTATTCAAAGTCATGACCATAAGGTCATGTATTCAGACTGGTTGGAACAGGCATTGGTCCTTGTCAAGGTCTTGTCACATCCAGTCCTTGTACAACATTCTTTTCTCATTCTTGGGTATTTCCTTTCATGCATGGGATGAATCACAACTCAGAGAAACCCTGGAAGCATATCCATTACGTACCTGTGGAATTCTTTCCTTCTATGCTTCTCTCTTTTCTCAGCACTCTGTCATATTCTAGTTTCCCGTCCCGCAGCAAAGGGGCACAGGAGCATGCCCTGAGCTCTCTGCTCCATGCCGTGACTTCTGCAGCAGTCACCTCCTCCCGGCTGGAACAAAATACCCAGCCAGAAGCAGCTTAAGGAAGGAAACGGTGTGATTTTGCTTTCAGCTTTGAGGGGAATTCCATCATGGTGAGGAAGGCATGGCAGGAGCAGGAACCCAGGTTACATTGTCACACCTGTCATGTGGAATGAGAGAGAGAGAGAGAGAGAGAGCGAGCACACAGGGAGTGGAGCTGGACTAGAAAACCGCAAAGCATGTCCCTAGAGATGCACTTTCCCCAGCAAGCTCCACCTTCTGTAGGTTGCACAGCCTTCCCAGAACAGTACCACCAACTGGGGATGTAGTGTTCAAACACCTGAGTTCATGGGCTCACTTTGCTTTCAAAGCCCCACACTTGAAAACTCCCAAGGCAATTAGGAGGTAGAGCTCCTTTCACTTTTTTTCTTAATCCTAGGAATCAGTGGTCTTCATTGCCTGCTGTCAAGTTTGGGATCTGTTGCTATATATGAATATATAATCCATCGTTTAAAAATTCTTGTAGATCTGGGCCTGGAGAGATGGCTTAGTGGTGAGCGTGCTTGCCTGCAAAGCCAAAGGACCTTGGTTCAATTCCCCCGACCTACGTAAGCCAGATGCACAAGGTGGCATGTGCATCTGGAATTTATTTGCAGTGGCTGGAGGCCCTGGCATGCCCATTCTCTCTCTCTCTCTATCTACCTCTCTCTCTCTTCCTCTCTCTCTCTCTCTCTCCTTCTTTCACTCACTCACTCTCTCTCTCTCCCTATCTCACACATAAACTAAAATTTAAAAAAAATTGAAAAAAATTCTTATAGGCCTGGAGAGAGAGCTCAGTAGGAAAACTGCTTGACTCGAAAGCATGCAGACCTGGGTTCAATCCTCTAGTACCCACACAAAAAGATAAATAAATGAAAATTTTTGTCAGTGATGAGAAAATATCATCCTTGTTGCCCATATCTTATGACTCCTCTCTCAAATTCCCATGTCCTTTTTAACCCCCTTTTCCTGTAGTTTTCAAATTTATCTTACATTTTCAGTTTATTTTTTCAGGTGTCTAGTCTATATGATCTATTCAATATTTTTTGATTTCAATAGCTACATATTTCAGTTTTATTAATGCCTCATTATTTACAAACATTTCTATTGCTTCTATCATTTTTACTATTCTTTTTATATTTTTACTTATTTATTTGCAAGCAGACACAGAGGGAGGGCGGGAGGGAGAGAGGGGAAGGGAAGGAAGAAGGGAGAAGGATAGAATGGGCATGCTAGGTCCTCCAGCTACTGCGGATGAACTCCAGATGCGTGTGTCTCTTGTGCATCTGGCTAATGTGGGTCCTGGGGAATTGAACCTGGGTCCTTTGGCTTTGCAGGCAAATGCCTTAACCACTAAGCCATCCCTCCAGCCCAGGAATTTTTTATTATTCTTTAAAAAATAAATTATCTTGTTAAAATATAAAATATTGACAGGTTGGTGGCCCACGCCTTTAATCCCAGCTTTCAAGAGACCAAGGTAATAGGATGGTTGTGAGTTCGAGGCCAGCCTGAGACTGCATAGTGAATTCCAGGTTAATGTTGCTGTTGATCTTTGCTGCTCATAAGAGCTCTAATCTATGTATTCTAGGTTATAAATGAGATGTTATCCAACCTTTGTGAAATTTTTTTTCTTAAATCCCTGGATGTTCCACAATTCTTAGATGTTATTTTAATGACCTGGCTAGTGTTCATTCCTTCACACAGGCAGTATACATTCCCTGTATGTGTATGTATATATTTATGTGGAGCAGGTGTGCTCGTGTGTGGTGCACATGCACAGGTGAGTGTGGAGGCCAGGGGACAACCTCAGAGGCTGTTCTTCAGGTATGGTCCACCTTTTCATTTAAATATATTTTATTTATTTATTTGAGAAAGGGAAAGAGGCAGATAGAGAGAATGGGTACACCAGAGCCTCTAGTCACTGCAAACAAACTCCAGACACATGCACCACATTGTGCATCTGACTTATGTGGGTCCTGGGGAATCAACCCTGGGTCCTTTGGCTTTGACTGCAAGCGCCTCAACCACTGAACCATCTCTCCAGCTCACTGTCCACATATTTTTCAGACAGGGCCTCCTTTTGGCCAATTCTGTGCCTGTTCATTGGGAAACTCATTTGTTTTCTGACTCCACAATATTTTTCTCACACTAACAGCTGGATTCTTCATAGTCAGATCTGGCTTGTTTTAAAACAAAATTGACTTGATCATTCATTCAAATGCCTATTTTATTTTAATCTTAAATTCTTTAAAATTGTTGTTTACATTTACTCTTTCCTCTTTCTCAACATTACCTCTATGCTAGAATAGCTTACTAAGGAAATCCTCAGACACCCATCCAACAGCCTGGTATGTACCGTCATCTTCTTTCCTCTGTGTCACGTTTGATGGTGCTGCTGCCCTCCACCTAATGCTTTCTTTGTTATTGTTGGAAGCTCAGGTAACAGTGAGAAAATTCCACTGGAATAAAGACTCTACATTTATCCTTGTCATGTGGGAAACATTACATGTGCACATTAACATAGACATGTAATGAAGAACTTTGGGTAGTGTTTCCTTTCACTTATAGGAAAAAGCAGAAAGAAAATTCTCAGACTTTTGCAAATTCTTTTTGCTTTTTAAAATACTTTTTACTATTTTTATTTATTTATTTTAGAGAGAAAGGGGCAAAGAGAGAAAGAAAATGGGCATACCACGGCCTCCAGCTACTGCAGAGGAATTCCAGACACATGATCCCCCATGTGCATCTGCCTTACGTGGGTCCCAGAGCCTTGAACCTGGGTCCTTTGGCTTTGCAAGCAAGCGTCTTAATGGCTAACTGCTCTCTCCAGCCTTGAAAATTCTTCTGTATCACCATGGGACAGGTTAGCTGCTGACTCTCTGTCGGAATATATTTGTGAGTCTTTAAATATGGAAATATAAATACAAAGCCAAAA
Organism: Dipus sagitta; assembly: GCA_036346955.1. Classification (NCBI taxonomy): domain Eukaryota; kingdom Metazoa; phylum Chordata; class Mammalia; order Rodentia; family Dipodidae; genus Dipus; species Dipus sagitta. The sequence goes on from CM070784.1 coordinate 41,896,421, forward strand.
AAGATGGGAAGAATACAATTGTTTCAAATAATAGTGTGAAAGGCATGGCACCTTAGCCAAGAAGGGAGAGGACCTAGTGCAGGGGACCAGCAATGACAGAAGGTTAGCCAAGCTAACTCAGGACCGGGCACTGAGGAAAGAGCAGCTAGTGAGAGCCTCCCCGTCAGCCCCCACGAGCACCTCTTGGGCTTGGGGTGAGTGTGGGGGGAGCTGGCCCAGCTGTGCTTTGGTTTCTGGGATCTGCAGAGGGCCATGATCCCTGAGGGCTTCAGAGGCCCACGTAGCCATAGCCATAAGAAACCAGTCAGGACGCTTTTTTATTTTTTTGCAAGGTTAACATTTTCCACAGTGCTTTAATCGGTTTCCTTAAGGAAAGTAATGAGAAGAAGGTCATGAACAGCGCTGCCCTAAAATCAACAGGAGTTTTATTTAGACTGGCTGATGTAAAATAACTTTCTATGACAATGGGGATGTCTGTGTCTACATTTTCCAACATGGCAGCTAATGCTACCTACATGCAGCAGTTGGAATAAGGCTAATGATACGAAGACCTTGAATTTTTAATTATTATTTCTTTTTAAAAATATTTTTATTTATTTGTAAGCAGAGAGAAGAGAGACAGTCAGAGAGAATGGGCATGCCAGGGCCTCCAGCCACTGTAAGCAAACTCCAGATGCATGTGCCTCTTTGTGCATCTGGCTTTATATGAGTACTGGGGAATTGAACCCAGGTTGTTAGGCTTTGCACACAAGTGCCTTAACCACTGAGCAATCTCTCCAGCCTGAATTTTTAATATTCCTTAATTTTAAACTTAAATAATACATGTGGCTAATAACTCTGCAAACTTTCAGAAATGGTTTGTGGACTATATATGGTCTCTGCCATAGATATATATCGCATTTGTTTTAGCAACTCTTCAAAAACATACAAATATTCTTAGCTTAAGGGCTATACAAAAATAAGCCACCATTCAGATTTGTCTGGTGAGTCATAGCTTGCCATCTGACCTAACATTTCAACAATTTTGAATCTTTTTTTTTAATGTCACTCTAAAAGTAATTGCCAGGCGTGGTGGCGCATGCCTTTAATCCCAGAACTGGGAGGCAGAGGTAGGAGGATCGCTGTGAGTTCGAGGCCACCCTGAGACTCCATAGTGAATTCCAGGTCAGCCTGGGCTAGAGTGAGACCCTACCTCGAAAAACCAAAAAAAAAGTAATTGGCCTTTCCACTCCAGCTTTATGTACATACACAGGTTTTGTTCTCATTGTTTTGACAGATGTTGTAGGTGGTTTTATTATTTATTATTTATTATTGTAGGTGGTATGCTCATCCAGTGTGTGTGTGTGTGTGTGTGTGTGTGTGTGCATGTGTGTGTGTGCATGTGTGTGTGTGCACGTGCATGCGTGCTACGTGCACACTCTACACAAAGAAGCAGCCCTGTGTTCAAGAGTCTCAGAACTCATCAAAGTGCTGAGAAGTGATGGCTATGTGCTCTGCACAGAGACTTTTTATCTCCATCACCAAAGCTCTGGGAACATTCCGGAAGAGGGGGCGAAAAGCATGCAAGAGCCAGAAGACAAGAGGAGAGCTCTGGAGCACTGTCTTCTGAATACAAGTGACCACACAGTAGCTCTTGTTACCTGCTTAATACTGAGTCTGTCAACACGTCATCATGGGTGATGAAGGAAGGGAAAAAAAGAAATTAAAACAGAAGGGAGACTAGTTGGAAAGTAGAAGGGGTTTGGGAGAAGGGGCATGAGAAAGGGGACAAAAAGAAAGTAATGTATGGAGAGATGGCCCAGTGGTTAAGGCACTTGCCTGCGAAGCCTAAGGACCCAGGTTCAATTCTCCAGGTCCCACGTTACCCAGATGCACATCGTGGAAATGCGTCTGGAGTTTGTTTGCAGTGGCTAGAGGCCCTCGCGTGCCCATTCTCCCTCAGTCCTTCTGTATCTAATAAATAAATAAAATGATTTAAAAAATTTAAAAAATACATTCATTCATGTGTGAAAACTGTCAATAAAAGTTTAATAAACAAGGGCTGGAGAGATGGCTTAGCGGTTAAGCGCTTGCCTGTGAAGCCTAAGGACCCTGGTTCGAGGCTCGATTGCCCACGACCCACGTTAGCCAGATGCTCAAGGGGGCGCACGCATCTAGAGCTCGTTTGCTGTGGCTGGAGGCCCTGATGCACCCATTCTCTCTCTCTCTCTGCCTCTTTCTCTCTCTGTCTGTCACTCTCAAATAAATAAGTAAAACAAAAAAAAGTTTAATAAACAAAATAAACAAAGCAGAACAAATACTACACACTAAAGCCCTACAATTAACAATGTGTAACTGGCATTAATGTATTAAGGTCTCCAAAAGATGATACAAAGTATTGGTATTTTTATAGTTTGAATGTATCTACTATTTGACCACCATGTATGTGGCATGTACTGTGTAAGGGAGAATTGTGTATGTACACTGCAGGCAATGTATGTAGGTTCAGTGTGTGTGGTGTGCAAGTTTATGTATTATATGCAATATATATGTATATATATATATGTATATATATGTATATATGGGATGTGTGTGCTCTGTATGCTGTGCTTATACACGCATGGAATGCTTGTGTGCATGAGTATTTTCACACTACATTCAGTTGGTATAGGTGTTTGGTGTGGGGAGGGGGGAGGAGCCTGCAGGGTATTGCGTAGCAGTCAACACCTATTAATATTTCTCAGAATGAGTACTCTGCAGCTCTTGCTCTGAGGAATGCCTGCTAAACAGGCTTGTTAATGAAAGCCTTGCTCTCTGGCATGGATAGTAATTACGTGCTAGTCAGAAGGCGTAGGAGGATTGCTCCTGGGAAGCCAGGGCAGAGAAGCTGTCATTAAGACTGTTCAAAAAGGCTGGCGGTATCAATCCCCCTGGGGTGTCCGGGGAGGAAGCCCTGGGGCCCCTCCCTTGCCACACTGAGTGCGGTCCTACGTGGCCGGGAGCTGGGAGCTCCAAGCTGGGGAGGTGTGCTTGCGCGGATGGCTCGATGAGGGTTCCGGAAGGCTTGAAGGAACCGTTACAAGTCAATGCCTCTGTGAGAAAAGAGGAGCCCTGGGGCCACTATAATTGAGGAAATGGAGAACGACTAGCCTGGGTTCAGTGGAGAATGAACAGCAGATGTTGAAAACGGCGCTGAGGAACCCTAACCGTTTAATCAGAAGGAAAATCCTTCCCCGGGGACACTGCTCTGCTGAACGCTGGGAAAGCAACCTGGGGACGGAAGGGGCCCTGCGAGCTGCAAGAGAGTCAGCTTCCCGGATCCTGCTTGGCTGTATTTGTTTTCCAAGATGCTAGACAGACAGGGAAAAAGTGGAGTCCGCACCCAGAAAATACTTGAGTTGGTCTTGGGGTAGCCAGAGGCCAGAAGCGTCCTGTCCTTCGGAATAGACTTTCCACATTCACCTGCTGTTAAAGCCATTTCTCTGTGCACTGCTGGGGAGATGCGTTTCCCTGGGCCCTGCAGACTTTTATAGCAATATGCTCTCTACAAGGGCAGTTACATTTCATTTCTGCTGGTGTGCTGGATTTCCCTGACAACGTTTGAGGGAGGAATTTTCTTTTCTTCCTCAAGCACAGATGGTATATAGCAGAGCTAAGTGCTTGCCTCCACGTGACTCTTTCCATACAGACTCATGGCTGAAGCCGCCCCTGCCTCAGGAACATGGGCCCTGTGTACTTAGCCCTTACACTGGGGCTGCTGGGATGAGGAGAGGGCCAGATAATAGCAGGCAAGCTGCTCCAAGAGAAATCATTCTGTTTCTCACCACCACCAGCAGCGTCACGGCCATACAGAGCTGATGGGCCTTTTCCTGTAGCAGAACTAGAAATACCTTTCATAGCTAAAGGGACAAATTTAGGGTGATAAAGTTTCATCTTTGCCTTCTTCATCAAAGACTTTCCTAGTTGTGGCTTTCTGGGTTACTAACCCCAAAGATCAGGGTGGAGGGGCATGCTGGTGGGCAGGAAGAACGTCGGAGACAAGCTGTGTCTCTTAGCTGAAGGCGGGCAGGGTGAGCAGTTCCCCACGTTAGCGATTGCCTTAGCAAGCTTCTGTCACTTCAGCCCGGACACTGAGCTGCTACAAAGGACACAAGGTGCTGGCTACGGCGAATTCTCACTTTGACACCCTTGGAAACAATCTTCTTGCTGTTGCTGGGTTTTATGACTGTGATGTCACCAAATGCTGCCAACAACAGAACTGTTATATCACAAATGAAAGGTCTTAAAACTAACTGAGGGACTTCATTGTGCCAAAACTGGAGCTTGCTATTAAAAAAAAAAAAAATCCTCTGGGTCATTGAAGTCTCTGAGCTTTGGAGTCAGGCCTTGAGGGAAAAGAGCTGTGAATTTTGGGTTCATTTAGTCATTTTGATCTGGACTTCTTTATGAGTGAATGAATTAAATGGGCCATATGTGACCTTGTATTTGAGGAAATCCAATCACTCAAATAAGATAATTTAGCTTCTTGGCCAACAAGTCTTTCTTTTCTCTTGAACTCCAAGGTTATTGACTGAGGCCCTGCCTGGATACATTTTACTAGAGTTTAGAGGATTGTAACAGTTGCTTTGTTTCTCTGGTTTCAACCACAAAATTCATCAGCGATTCTTCAGCTTGAATCCCTCAGCATTTCTCTGTTGCGGGGATGAAAGGCAGCTCTCACCCTCATGTAAACAAGAAGACGCAGCGGGGCGTACCAGGCTGTCTGCCCGTGAACAGTCCTGTTCCTCTGTCCACTGGACAAGTATGCGTTGTGTTTATTGAGCACCAAAAGCATGCCAAGCAATTGTCCTAGGTGCTGGGAATAGAAAATCTTGGGGAATGAAACAGTTTTTCTGCCCTCGTGGAGTTTTTAGTTGCTGGCAGTGAATAGGCCTTTCTTTGCTTTTCTTACCTCCATATTAAATCACTTACATAATAGCTAGCCATTTTGGTAGTGAAGGAGATTAGGAGCAAAGTAGTCTTCTTTTGTAGGCAGTTAGGGGCCCAGGCTCAAAAGAACAGAGATGCGACCTATCCTGGCGAAACTAGAAGCAACTCAAGGCTGAGTCAGGACGACTATCAGAGCCATCTTCGTGGTTTTTACTCCTCCTGCCCACAGACCTTGTCCAAGACTGCTTTCCTCCGTGATCCACCGAGCAGCCAAGACCCTCCATATGCGTTTAGACAGCCACTGAAGTTCACTCCAAGCAGGTGCCCACGTCCTGTCCTCCCAGGTTATAACAAAACCAGGTACAAATCACCATGCACGTTACCCACTTGGGACCCCTCCTAGCTCAGGAGATTTTCTACTTTACTTTCTGCTTATTTTCCTAAAATGAATCTTCCTTAACATACCCTGACCTGTGTTTGTACTTGCCAATTCCTTGTGAGCCATATGACAAATGATCTCAAGAGCCACTGTCTTGAGGAGGCCCAGTGACAGTTGAGTGTCCAACACTCTACCCCCTCCCCCCACTCATACAAGCCAAGCCCAACCAGAGCTGAATTTTTTAAGTACTAATGAAATTCTAGATGGTTTCAGTCATACACAAACACATAAAACAAGGTTCTCTACAGAATGTGTGTGGTAATATATTGAACGTCTAGTACAGATAGTGTTCTATTCTGTTGGTTAGAATCTCAGAGACCAGGGTTAGAGACAGACACTTTAGTGAATTTTTAAATTCTTACAACTGATTTTAAAAAATATTTTATTTTTATTTATTTATTAATTTAGAGAGAAAGAGGGACAGAGGGAGGGAGAGAGAGACAGTGAGAGAGAGAAAGAATGGTTGTGCTAGGGCCTCCAGCCATGGCAAATGAACTCCAGACGTATGTGCCACATAGTGCATCTGGCTTACATGGGTCCTGGGGAATTGAACCAAGGTTCTTTGGCTTTGCAGGCAAATGTATTAAGCCTAAACCATCTCTCCAGCTCATTTTAAAGATATTTTTATTTTTATTTATTTATTTGTGTACCAGGCTCCATCCTGGTACCTGAAGGTCAGCCACAAAGGTCACGGGTAGAAGAGCCCGCAGGTACTTTTCAAAAGTAATGGGGATGCCACGTCCAGAGGGGAGTAAGAGGCCAGCAGCGTTTTCACAGAGAGGACCTGAGGAGGGTCAGTTTCCTTCCACCTATACTCTAGGACCCCGTGTCCATCCTCTTCCTAAGGTGGGGCGAGTGTTTGCTGCTTGGTGTCCCGGCAGGACTAGAAGTGCAGCGTACATCCACGTGTGTCTACGAACAAGTCAGAACTAGTTCTCCAGCTCTCTTCATGCGCCTCTGACTGAGCCACCCGACCAGTGCTCTCAACAGTGGGGCTCTTTCCTCAGGCTGAAGCGTGCCTTGCATTCAAGCAGTTGCCATTTCGTGGGAACGCGCTTCCTCCGTCCTTCCACGGTTTGATTAACTGGCCCGAATGCTTTCCTGGCTCTTGGCTTTCTTTTCCCTTTTCTAGACCTGGGCGTTTCTGGGACTTTTAGTGTGAAGTGCAACTGTACTTTTATTCCTGAATTGTCCCCTGGGATTCCTTTCAGTGCAATTTCCAAGGTTGGCAGAGAACTTGGAGAGTCAGGGGAAGCGTAAGTATAGAAATGTGTTCCCTGCCCCGTGGCAGTCTCTGGATTTCAGTGAATTGTTTAGATTTTATTATTTTAGCTGGGTGGATATAGCGTGTGTCTGCACACACATATGATATGTGTGCCTACTGTATGCATATTATATGCACAATATGGTAGGTTGAAAAACATTGCAATTAAGAATCTAGTGTTATGTGGCAACACCACAGAAGACCCTAGGTGCTCCTCCCAAGAGGTGGCAAGACTTGTGTGTACTTGACACTAACCATGTCTTCATCCCTAAGTACAATTCTCTGGAGTACGTCTTTTTATTTTCTCCCAGATGTCACCGTTTCACATTAGCCCCTGCTCCTCTGCTTTCCCAGGCCTGTGCCTGTCCATGTGACTCTTGGTTCAGAATCGTTGCTAAACAAAAGGAGCTTCTACAAAGCAAGGGAGCACCCGTGGGCCTCATGTCATACCTGTGCATATTCAATACGTAGGAATGTGGAATCTGGCCACCTTGCTCAGACGCCTCATATTTACCTGGTACATTTTGCAAGGCACTAAGAATGATGTAGGAACTGAGACACAATGGAAAACTAACATTGCTACATGAGAGAGCTTGAGTAAACTGTGTTACTTCAGGATTTCCCAACTGGAATATTCCCATGGAATCTTCTATTGGATTGGTTGCTGCTCTCTATCCATGATATTGTTTTTATTACCACAACCATTCTGTGTTTTGTGGATTTTAGCTAATGCACCATGCTTTCTTGTACTTTGACCTTAGTTATTTCCACCAAAGGTACAATTTGAAAATCATAGTGGTGAAAACATCAGTTTTCCTAGTAGGCAAGGATAGGCAATGGTACAGTCTAATGGGGCCAGACTGTATCTTTATTCTATCTTGTAACTGTGTTAGGTGATCTCAGTAGCTACAAGTAGATTTGGATAGTAGAGACTCTCTCTCAGAGTGTAGGCAGTAGAAATATAGAGCAAATAATTACATAAAGTGATTTCACTTGGTGTGTTGGAGCTCAAGATAGAAATACAGTCTTGAAAGTAGGTCTTGCCTACAAGGCTTTCAGAAGCACACATGGCCACTGACAACCACACGTGGTGGCCCTGCTGTTCATTCCTGGACAGGGTTTCCACACTTGATGCAGAGACCACACAGTCAGCCATCTGTATCTACTCATAGCAACTGTGGGTTGAAATGCCCAGGAAAACTTTTATCTGTACTTAAAATGTGCAAGTATTTTTTTTATCATTCCTCCCTAAACAATACAGTTAACAAGTATTTACATCCTATGAGACATTATAAGCATCTATGGATGATTTAAAGAATATGGAAAAATATACATAAATTATATGTAAATGTGACATCATTACAGTTTAGGGACTTGAACATCCTAGATTGTGAGACCACAGGGTCCTGGAACCTGTCTCTGTGGCTACTGAGGAATAAAACTCTGTGTTAGTGTATGTGAGGAAGCGGGAGCATTAAACAGGAGGATTCATTTATGGCAGCAGTGGGAAAGAATATTTGCCATTCACACTACTCCAGATATCTAGTCATCAGAATTACACTTTGAGCAGAACAGTTACCAGTATTTGAAAACAAGTACATCTTTCATCTTGGGGACTTAAAATCAATAAGGCACCATTCATGCATGCTTACTGCTTGATTCTGACATAGAATGAAACCCCTGGGAGTTAGCAGGTCCCAGCTTGTGGAATGGATTAGCAGAGCATCGTATGAGTGAGCATTTTCTTGCAGTGGTGACAACACCCAGCTTGCTTGCAGCAGCTCCCCATGGAAGGGGCCACTATAGTTCCTGCTCTGTAGGTCAGGCACCGGAGAAAAGTGACTTCCCCAAGTTCCCAGAGCTGGTGTCACAACCTAGACAATTCCAAAGTCATTTTTTAAAAACCGATTCCTCCTCCTCCTCCTCCTCCTCTTCTTCTTCTTCTTCATCTTCTTTTTCAAGGTAGGGTCTCACTCTAGCACAGGCTGACCTGGAATTCACTCTGTATTCTCAGGGTGGCCTCGAACTCATGGCAATCATCCTACATCTGCCTCCCAAGTGCTGGGATTAAAGGCGTGCACCACCACGTCTGGCTTAAACCAATTATTCTGTAGTCTCTCTTATCTTTAGCTTTTCCTTTGTTTTTTTCTCCTCTCTCTGCATTTCATGTTCACTTGCTTCCATGTAATTTATTTCTCCCTTTGAGCTTCTGCTGCCAGCCTCTCCCCTGGTTCTTCCTGGGCCTTCCTCTTACATTTCATCTTTGTTTCCATTTCTTGTTTCTGTTCTTTCTGGCTTGGCATCGCTTTCTCTTTTTCCGTCTGTTTATATCATCTCTTCCTAAGCTGCATTGCCACTAAGACATGTTTATTCAGTCCTTTCCTCTGTGTTCCAGATATTGTTTCTCTGAAAGTAAGAGGCGCATGACACACGGCCGCTGATGCTGCTTTCTGGTCCAGCAGCGTGTGCATGTGTGTGTCATCGGCACAGAATTCTATGCCGCAGGCACTTAGCTTTCATTAATGGTTTAATTTAAAAGGTTAAAAATATGTCTTCTACTTTAACAAGCAAGGCAACTGAAGAGTATTGTGTGATGTTGACTCTTTATACTACATGTCTTATTTCCCTGAATAAGAAAAGGAAGAAGGGAAGAATTCTCAGCCATAAATTAGAAGTGACTGGGAAACCCAAGTACACATTTTACTTGGCAAAACAGGATTTTTCTTTGGGCCATGGTGATGACGTCTGCCCTTTTGGAAGAGTTCAGCGGCTACTGATGTTGAGAAGTAGCGATGTATTCAAGAGCTGGAAGGCCGAGTGACCTCTGAGAAGTCCTCTAACCGGAAAGCTCGGTAACCAGGTAAATGAGTTAATGCGGGAACAGCGGTGTGGATGGTTCCACTGATGCTTCAAACACTGGCTGGTCCTCAGTTCACCTGCTCACCCGTGTCCTGAAAGACCACCGGAGAACCTAGCATCATTCCCACTGCCCTGGGTTAAAATCAATTCCAGAAATATCCGTAAGTGCCGACTGCAGGAAGGAAGTGGTTGAACCACTGTGGTTACAAGGGAAATGAAACTAGATCCTTAACACAGAGGAGCTCAAAGGTCAGAGTAGATACAGAGCCCTGAGATCCCACTTCGGGGCAGACAGTGAAGTTACGTCATCTGCTGCGCTGTCCACCCAGTCATTAGAGCTGGATGAGAAGCTGCACATTGAGCACCGCAAGGAAATCATCACCATGAGTCAACTTCATGCCACAGGTGGGGCATTGGTGCGTTCCTCAGAAGTCGTCTGCCAGCCTACATGCTAGGGCTGACTTGTTTTCCTGTGGCAAGGGGGAAAGTATCTCTCTCAGAAGTAACTAGAAGGTGCCTGGCTAACGCCCAGGGCCAAGGACAAGGATGATGTGCTCTCGAAACACTCTCCACTGAGGCCACATGGTTTTGACTGTGTAAGTTTGCTCATCTCTCAGATGGTTCAAATCTTAAGAGAGCCCATGAAGTCAACGGGGTGGGGGGCACTGAAGGCTTTCTAGCTCTTGGACTTGAGTGGCTGTTAACAAGCAAGACAAGCCAGAAGAGGTGGATCACAGCTAGCCTTATCTTTATCACGCTGTGAATTCCTTTCAGACTCTATGTTTGATTGAAAAATGTTTCAATGACTATTCAAAGTAAGAGGTGGAAACCTTTGACTAGTCCCATGCGTGTCTCAATGTTAAAAGAGGTGGTGGTATACCGAATGAAAGTCAGCTAGGGCTGAGCACATGCATGTTAAGAATGAAGATTCGGGTGGGAGAAATGGCTCAGCAGTCAGGGCAGTTGTTGCAAAGCCTGCAGCCTGGGTTCCATTTGCCATTACCCACGGGAAGCCAGATGCAGAGTGGCACATGTGTCTGGGGTTCATCTGCAGTGGCAGGAGGCCCTGGCATGCCTATACTCTTTTTCTCTCTCTCCCTCTCTCAAATAGACCAAAAAACAAATAAATAAATTTCCCACTAACCATGTAAAGTCAGATGCACAAAGTGACTCTTATATCTGGAGTTCGTTTACAGTGGCAAGAGGCCCTAGCTTCGCCCACAATTCATATTCTCTGTATCTCTTTCTCTCCAAATAAATAAAAATATTTACATAACATACAAGTGGTGGATTCAAGTCACATTCCCAAGTTGAGTTAGTACCAGCCTTTGACTTGGGGCAGCTAACGAAAATGAGAAGACGTCCATGCTAGGGGCTTGGTACCTTGGCTGGATGTGGGAAGATGAAGATGAAGAGACCTCTTGTCTCCCAACTGGAAAGCACTGAGCTCAGGAAGCAGAAAGAGCCAGAAGAGGGCAGTGAGCTTCCCTGCTTTCTAAGGTGTGGTGGTTTCAATGTAAAACGTCCTCCATACACTGGGGTTCGCATCCCTAGGAGCTGGCACTATTTGGGAAGGTTGTGGAACCTTTAAGAGGCGGAGCCTTGCAGAAAGAAGTATGTCCCTTGGGGTTGGGCGGTCCACCCTATTTGTTCCTCTTTCCCCTCCCCCACTGATGTGATTAGGTAAGCCAGCCTCCTACTATGCCTTCCCGCCAGAATGGACATTGCCCCTCAGGATTGTGAGCTGCAATTAACCCTTTCCTTCCATAGTCTGCTTCTGGTTGGGTAGTTCATCCTAGCAATGAGAAAGAAACTTCGGCTAATAGGTTGGAAGTCTGGACTCTGTTTTAATTCTGTTGTTATGCTGTAGCTATAATTATTATGGGTTTCATGATTTTTTTTTATCATGAACCTTAATAATGAATATATTGTGTCCCAAAGTGGCAAGAAAACCCCTTAAACTGAACTACCGTAGCCTTAGATAGTCCAATGGCATGAGGAAAGAAGATGTCTCCCCTTCTCCCTCCCTTTTCTCCTCTTCCCTTCCCTTCCCTCCCCTCCTCTCACTTTCAATTACCGTCTCTCCCATTCTCTTCCTTCCCTTCTGTTTCTTTTTCTCTTTTACCAGAAGGTTTTCTAATTGTAAATTCACAATAACTAGTACAGGAAACAATAGACTTTTTTAGCTATCTGCCACCCTTCTGCTTAAACATGAAAAGTGTTTAGACATGGGTCACAGGACCTGTGTCCTGTTAGACATGGACCCCCTAGTAACTGTGACATCTTTGTGCAGAGCCTGTCAAGGATGGGACTTCCCATGGTTTCCCTGGAGCGTACCTCCACACCTCCCTCTACCATGCGCACGTCCATGCTACCCCTACCAACGCCAACCTTTCTTCTCCTTCAGAAAGCTTATTTCTGTTTGATAATCTCCAATAATGGGTCACATATACCATTGAGAGCACCTGTCTTCCTCTAGGAAACTTTACTCTCTTTTGAGCCTTAAGTCATTCTTCTTTAGACAAGCTGTCTGCATCTATGTGTTTGAATTATAGCCCCAGATTGGGGACCCTCTGGCTTGATCATTGTTTCCGTCATGGGTATTATTGCAAGTATAATGATAACCTTATGGGTGTGTGGTCACTGTATCTAAAGTGTCCAGTACTGGGAGAGATGATTCTTCTTTTGCTTAGCATGATATCCCAACATTTAGCAGAATGTCTAAACACGAAGTAGGTGCTTAATCAATGATAACTTTATGGGATTTTTACTTTCTATCAAACATAAAGAGAAGTATTTTTCAATGGCGATGTGATAGTTTACAAGTATGAGCTATATACAAATAAAGTATTTGGGGCTGGGAGTGCAGCTCAGTGGCAGAGTGTATACTTAGTACCCATAAACTCCTAGGTTTCATCCCTGATGGCAAAGAATGAAAACAAAAAAATAAACTGAAGTAAAAATGTGGAGGAGTTACATTAAGCAAGGTGAAAGAAACAGGTGAGTCTTGGTTCTGGATGCAGTGGAGTAAACACTCACACTTTCTTTCCACTGAGCATGCTGTGAGCCTTGGTCCTGGTGAAGCTAGCTAAGGATCCTGAAAAGAAAGAGGAGCAGGAAGTCTGGGGAAGAGAGAGCTCGCCATTGATTTGGCCATGAATTTGCTATTTTCCTTCCACTTTTTCTTGGTAAGACACAGAAAGAGAGAATGTGCTAAGAGGAGCCCAGTTGTGGATCAAGAAGTTGGACAGTGAGCCCCTCACAAACACAGCTCATGAAAATTTAATAACTGAAATGCCTGCAGTACAATTAACCTGTGAAGAATGATGAAAATTATAACATATGGAAAAGACAGTCAACACACCAAACAGTAAGATTTTTTTCCCTTTTTTTCTGTTCCTTCTTGACACAACCAACAAGATCCTGAGGTAGTGCAGACAGTAACTATTGACATCAACCTGAGAGAGGCAAAATCCTGCAGAAGTCAGAGGATTGAGTATGTCATGAGTATGTCTTTTATATTTTGTTATCAATATGTAGGTATCAAGCAAATATCTTCATTTGATTTTTTAAAAAAATTAATTTACTTATTGAGAGAGAGAGGATGAGAATGGGTGCACCAGGGCTTCCAGACACTGCAAACAAATTCCAGACGTGTGCACCACCTTGTGCATCTGGCAAACATGGGTCCTGGGGAATTGAATCTGGGTCCTTTGGCTTTGTAGGCAAGCACCTTATCCACTAAGCCATCCCTTCAGCCCTTCATTTGATTTCTCTTTTACCTACTTATATGCCATAATAGGTATTCAATTTACATCATCGTATTTAAGTTGTTAACTTTACATCACATTATTTAGCATGCTAAAAGGAGTTGACACCACCCAAGGACTTTGCTTTTAACTATGAAAATGTATTAATATATTATTTTCATTTTATGTGGCATTGTTGTATGATATCATATGGAAGTATGTCCTTATTTTTGTCTTTATTTGGAGGTTAAGTGTGGTTTAAGAGATGTATGTGGGTACCCAACTCATAAGAAATGGGCTTGTGGTAGCTAAATCTGTGAAAATTTGGACAGGCCATATTAATTAGATGTATGATCAAACATAATTCTAAATATCATTGTGCAGGTAATTTTGTAGATGACATTAACATATAATTAAGTGATCTTTGAGTCCAGCAGATTATCCTATCTGGTTGAAGGCTTTAAAATACAGAGATAGAGGTTCCCCGTGGAGGATAGCTCTTTCTAGAGAAAATGCCGTTTTCAGATTAGTTTTTGTATTTCTTTTCTATTTAAAATTTGTTTTCTTAAATATATGTTAATATGCATACTTAGTTTTGGTGAAACTTCCCCACCTCTTTCCTCTTCCCCCTTAACCCTGCTTTCATTCTCCTTCCTCCAGCATTCTCTCTTTGACTTTCATATCACTAAAGATCTACTACCTTTCTTCCTTAAAGCCCTTTTTCATTTAGTCTCTCATGGGCCTCTTTCTAGCTTCCTGGCATCTATGATGCACCCTCTGTCACAACACACATATATAAAGGTTCTAAGCTGGAATCCATGTATGAGGGAGTTTGTCTTTCGGTACCTGAGTTACCTTACTTAATACAATATTTTCCATACATTTTCAGCAAATGTTATATTTCATGGCTTAATTGAATCCCCCTTTTCACATTTTCATCATCCATTCCTCAGGTGATGGAAATCTAGGCTAATTCTGTTTCCTAGCTGTTGTGAAGGACACAGCAACAATCATGGAAGAACAGATGTGTCCACGAGCAGACCGTTGAGCCCTGAGGATCCACGCTCAGGAGCCGCGGAGCTGGGTCATACAGCAGTTCCAATTTTATCTTTCTTGCAAACCTTCATACTGATTTCCATAATGGCTACACCCATTTACATTCCCACCAACAGTGAATAAGGGCTGCACTTTCTCCACACTCAAGCTAGGAATTGTTGTTTTCTTCATGAAAGCCACTCTGATAGGGTAAGAGGGAATCTCAAAGCTGTTTTAAGTTGGATTTCCCTGATGGCTAAGGATGCTGAACATGTTTAAAGATATTTATTGGGCATTTGTGTTTCCTCTTTTGAGAACTCTTTGTTTAGTTCTTTAGCCTGTATAATCTCAAGGAGGGGAGGATGCCCGTGAGGATTTCATGAAGGCCTTGTGAGCCTGTGAGTCCTCGCTCCACAGGGGAGTGTTAACAGAGCCATCTCATCATGGAAATGGTTATGTCCAAACTGCCTTGAGGCTGGGACTTCTTGGGGGTGTATTATCTCATTAATGGGTTAAATAATCCTTTTACCTTCTTCTTAGCATGCCTTTAGTTGAGGGGTGATAAGGAGTGGTCTCTTGACTGACAGACTCCTTTGGATTAACTCTTAGGGAGGAGACCATAATTCTATGTTTTGGGTTACATAGTCTCCATCCAGAGCCAGAGGACTTGTTTTTTTTTTTTTTTTTTTTTTGACCAGGATCAAGTAGCTTTTCTCTTAATGGGCCTAAATGAAAACTAAACAAAAATCCTGCTGCTTTCATCCTCCTTCCCTCTCACGTAAAGTATTTTAAATCCTGTGGAGGGGCAACTGTGATGTTTCCTAGAGCAATGTTACCAGGGAGGCAGGAGGTTGGGTCGGTCCTTTGATGACCTGTAAACCCACTAACGTCTAACTACCACAAACTTTCTACTTGGAGATACAAATAGATGTCTATTCACTCCAGATAGAGCACAGATAACAGACCAAATTACAATTCTTAAAAAAAAGAATCCAATTTGGCAAACCAGTGAGCTTACAGGGTTACTCACAAGAGTACAGGTGAGAGATTACTCACAGAGCATGGGTGAGGGGTGACAGGCTCATTACAGAAGCATGGTTTACTCCAGCTCAGCTGCATTGCCACAGAGTCTCACCCCATAGTGGATGGCAACTTAAGGGAAGCTACGATGTGGAGTTCCACTTTCAAAAAAATCTTCCATTCCCTGTATCCTGTACCTTCTGCCAAGGTAATAAGCAGCTGGCATTCATGGGGGAGCATATCCCAGGTAAAGGTCTGGCTACCTTCCCCTCCTCCATCTGCTTCAGAATGTCAATAGTGCTGTAACCATAGACATATATTACTGTCTTGTCCTGTTGCATGAGTTTTCCATGGCCACCATACCAAGGCAATCTTCTCATGGAAGATGGCATCATGTTACACCTGGAGGAAAAAAAATCCCATACTACAAAAGAAGACTAACAGGAGAAACGACTCTTGGCATTGGTAAACTTAATGTTGTTAGTACCTAGATTAATAGGTCAGCATTCAAATACAGCTGTATTTTTAAAATTTATATATTATATATTTATATTTTGTATGTTTTGGCTATATTAAATTACTAAGAAACCACATCAACAACCAAATAAATTTAGCAGATTATAACACTGGCCCTCAAGGAAACTTTGAGGGCAAATATTTTCTCATTTTGGAATTCTTATTGTCATCTTCAGGGACCAGCTTTTGAGAAAAATAAAGATGTGAGTAGCCATTGCTAGACCAAATTGAATGCATGGTACTGATTGGTAGGACTATAGTACATGAGGAAATGCACGGTGAGGAAGAGGTAATGACACAACAACAGGGCGTTCAGGGTGAGGTAGAAGTCAGTACGTTATAGCAGGGTGTGCAGGGTGAGGAAGTTGTAACTATACCACAGGAGGGTGCACAGGGTGAGGAAGTTGTAACTATACCACAGGAGGGTGCGCAGGGTGAGGAAGAAGTAATTTACTGTGAGGAGTTCAGTTCCCCAGGCTTATCCCAACCCACGTCACTCTTCTTAGTTCTGTAACCTTGGAAGTTTCTCCATTGGCCTCTCCCTGCAAGTAGGGGCTGCAGTTATGACACAGCCTTAGTGGAGTCTGTTACAGAATTGTGTTTGGAGACAAGCTTGGCATAGGTGCTATAGTGCTACAACTTTTAGTTGCTACAAGACCTACAAGAAAAAGTGGTCTCTCATTCCCGACTTCGGTTTTTAACCCTTGCTTTTCACTGGTTTTCTTGGGCATCCTGGCACCTAAGGGAGCACAAAGGAGGCCCAAGTCTTGGGTCCCACCTCAAGCTCCATATCCCCACTGAGGAGTCACTGTCAACACAGAGGCTTTAATAGTCCTCTTTCAACAATGGACAGGTCAGTCATACAAAAAATTAGTAAGCAAATGCTAGAATTGAACTAAACATTAGGCAAAATGGTCCAAACACATGTACCTAGCTTTCTCTCTAACAGCAACAAAGTGTAGCTTCTTCTCTTAGTGCACATGGGACATTCTTTAGGCTAGACCATAAGTTAGCCACAAAATAAGTCCTAATAAATGTGAGAAGATAAAAATGATATCAATTATCATTTCTGGCCACAATGATGTTTAACTAAAAATCAATAATAAAGTGAATTTTGGAAAATTCACAAATATATGCAAGTTATACTCAATGTTCCTAAATAACCAAAGAATAAATCAAAATATATCTGCTTAAAATGAAAATGAAAATAGAACACATCAAATGTTGTGTGGCATGCACATCTGTGGGATGTAGCAAAAGCAATTCTGTGTGTGTGTGTGTGTGTGTGTGTGTGTGTGTGTGTGTTGATAATAGCAGGAGATGCTTATGCTAATAAAGGATAAGATTTCCGAGAACAGGAAAAAAAGGGAGTTCAAACTAAACACAAAGTTAGCAGAAATAAAGAAATAAATATCAGAGCACAAGTTAAAAGCATAAGAAAACAATAAAAGTAGTTTTATTTCTGAATAAATAAAATCTACACACCTTTAGCTATACCAAAAAAGAGAGAGACCACTGATATATGAAGTTAGAAATGCATGTATAGACATTATGATAAACACCACAGGAGTAAATAGGATCATAAAGGACTATCATGATTAATTACATGATAAAATAAAGGAATGGATAAGTCATTAGAAAAATACAGCATACCAATATTGAATCTGGAAAAAAATAGAAATCCTGAACAGACAGTAATAAAGAGTTTTATATGTGGTTCCTAACTTGTAACAGCTTGGTTGCATGTAAGTGGCAGTGAACATCTGGCGCATTGGCAGGGAACTAGAATGAAACTAAGAGAAAATGGAAATAGAGAAAGAAGAGAAGGGGTTACTTGACAGGCAACCTGAGAGAACATGGGAAGGAGAGCAAAGTGAGAGTGGAGAGGATTAACACAAAACTAATGACAACACCCATCAGTACTGTATATACCTTCCTCCTGGACAGCAAACCAAAAGATATAACCCATAATGAGAGGGAGGGGAGATGGCCTGGGAAGAAGGGCCCCAGAGAGGGTGGAGAAAGCCTAATCCTAACCCCCTGGTCACGGGCCTGTAATTCCCTGAGCTAGAACTGGGTTACGCCCCATGGTGAACTGTTGCTGGGGGAAACCTATGAGGTCCCCTCATATTGTCGAAGCACTTGGTTACTTGCCAGAGCTAAATGGTAAGACCCTATTGCTAGCTTGTGGCCAAAAGAGAGGCTACACCCATCAAACTCTCTCTAAATTAACAATCTTTATTTCCTTTTATCTATGCTGATCTCACTCTCCATTAGAAAATCTGTTTTTATTTTTACGATGGCAGTGAGAACAGAGGACAACAAAATCTATCAACAAGACAAGGAAAGATAGCCGACTTCCTGGCAGGAGATGAACCAGCCGCGTACATCTGCTACGGCCCGGGTGAAACCACAGAGGAATTAGCAAGATGAGCAAGAGGGATGCTTTCATGCTGAGTTTGACAACCTGGACCAGGATGGTGGGGATAAACACTGAGGATGTTCACAAAGTACCAAAGTAGAAACCCAGAAGCTTCTGAGAGCACAACAGTAAAGTAGACTTAAAGCACACCCACCATGGCTCAGGGAATTTGCCGAAGAGGGGGGTAGAAAGACTGTAAGAGCCACAGGGTGAGAGGGACTATCCCGAGGTATTGTCTCGCCCCCCCTCCCCCCGTGCCACAATGACTGACAGCTGCTCTCACAACTCATAACCCATACCCATGGTGACTATCAGGAACCTGGGAACAGGGAGAAGGGAAATGATGCTACCAATATATGATGTGTCCATACAAAGTTTCTATTTAATAAAAAACTTTCTGCTCATGGGTCAGAAGTTTACACTATGCAAGGAAATATACAGACAAAAAAAATCATCTCAACAAACCCCCAATGGAATAATTTGCAGAAATAGAAAAAATCATAATCCTATTTTTTCATAACCCATAAGATACCAAATAGCCCAAACACTGATACAACAGTTAACAAAGCTTAGTTCATCACTCTTTATGATATAAAATTGCATCGCAAAGCTATAGTAATTAAAATTGTGTGATACTGACACAGAAATAATCACAACCTCTACATAGACTAGGGAGACCAGCAATAAATCCAAAGCTGTGTGATCAATTAATCCTCAACAGAGGTGACAAGGAAGACACATGGTGAATGGAGAGTCTCTTCAACATATATTATTTTTAAAACTGGATTTCCACATGTAAAAAGTGAAATTAGACCCTTATCTGACATTATGCATAAAAATAAAATATAAGCCAGGCGTGGTGGCTCACGCCTTTAATCCCAGCACTTGGGAGGCAAAGGTAGGAGGATCACTGTGAGTTCAAGGCCACCCTGAGACTACATAGTGAATTCCAGGTCACCCTGGGCTAGAGTGAGACCCTACCTTGAAAAATAATAAAAATAAAATATAAAAAATCACTTGAAGTGGACTTAAAACATTCCCAACATTGAGAACTAAAATCACAAATCTCCCTGAAGGAAACACAAAGTAAAATCTTCTTGATTTGACCTTGGCAATTAATCTTGAATAGTATACCAAAAACTTAGGTTATAAAAGTAACTAGCTTCACAGCGAAGGAAACCCAAAATCAAAAAGCAGCCTACAGGTTGGGAGAAAAATATTAGCTAATCACATATCTGGTAAGGTTAGTATTTGTTATCCAAATTTATGAATAGCTTGGGTAACTTGAGAACAAGAAAACACACAACCTGGTTTTTGAAAGGGCAAAGGACTTGGGCTGAATTTCTCCAAGAAAATATATAAATGACCAGCAGTTCAATGCAACGATATTTGGCATGGGTAGAATTAGCTAAATGCAGCTCAACACCCCCTCCCACTTGCTGGGAGTGGTCACTATAGAAACACTATGGCGGCTCCTGAGTGAATTAAACATGGAATTGCCATATGAGCCAGCAACCCAGCAACCCTGCTCTGGAGCTAGGCTCATAGGAAGCGAAATCGCTAAGACTCACTCTGACACAGAGGCCTTGCCATTTGTCACCAAGTGCATGACATATGTGTGTCATGTCAAGAGAAATTAAACAGACACAGAAAAAAAGTGATTACATGACCTCCCTGTTATGTGGAGAGAGAGGAGAGAGACAGAGAGAGAGAGAGAGAGAGAGAGAGAGAGAACACCGTGGTTATGAGGATAGGGAGGCAAACGGCACAGCACGTGTCAAAGGATACAAAGTAACAGGCGTGTGGAACAAGAGTATAGTGATGTAATCATAACATGAGCATTATAGTTACTGTGTTCATAAATTTTTCTAATTGAGAATGTTATACCTGTTCTTTCCATGGTGGGGAAGATCTATGTGAGATGATGGAAATGTTCATTTCCTTCACCATAGTAAGTACTTTGTAACTTAAAACATCTTGTTTCATACCTTAAATATACACAGTAAAATTTATCTTATTGGGAAAATAATGTACGATTCCATTTATTCTTAGAACAGTGAAACTTACAGAGACAGAAAGGAACGTGGGAATTCCCAAGAACTGGGGAGGGAGATGGAGAGCTAGAGGCGAGTGGAAATAGAGGTCAGCAGGGAAAAGGAAAGGCATTTTGCAATGGGCGACTAGGGCTTGTATAGCAAGGCTAACATACTCTCGTCAGAGATGAACAGTCAACTGAATAAATTAATAAATGCCATGTTATATATTTTTGCCACAATAAAACTTTTAAAATTCATTTAAAAATAACTTATGCTTCAGAAAAAATAGCTTTCCTTGACAATGGATGGAAGAATGAACAAATGCCTGAAGGTAGTGGTGACCATTACTCCGTTATTAAGTGGTCATGCAGAGTTGGCTCCTGCTTTTCCAGCTAGACCACAAGCTCCTAGAAGGCAGGAATAATCTTCCATTTCCTGTGCAGATTCCCTGATGGCCAGCACAGTGCTGGCCCGTACATGCTGTCCACTTGTGGAGAACCATTAAGTGTCAGTTTCTTCTAAAGGCCAGTTAGGTTGGAAGTGACAATGATACCACATGGGAGTTTCTCTGGTTGGACAGACTCTCAACTCAAACGACTGACAGTGAGAGTTCAAGGTGATAACTGTGCAGTGGAAAGAACACACCATGTCCTTTCATTAATGCATGAATATGCAACCTCTGTTTCCTATTTTGGGAGGTGAGCCTGTAAAATGGGATTCAAGAGTTATTTCATATTTATTTGAGTTTAATTAAGGAAGGCATGGATCGTATAGTAGGTGCCCCACCATTTCTTTCCCTCAGATTCTCTGGAGGCTTTGTTTTCTATGTAAGAATGGAACTTCACTTAAAATACTTGCTCATGCATAATAATTATCTTTAATTTTAGCTCAACCTAGATTATACACAATGATTTGCACGCCACGTGTTCATTGCCTTGATATGTGACATTAGTCAAGTAATGCTTTATGTCAGCTGTCCTTAAGTGACATCTAAGATATCTGTCACCTTCCTGATATTGTTCTTTTGAAGCACACTAAGAGGGTATCTCTCGAATCATCTTAGCCTTTCCGGGCAATAAACTATTATTTCATTTTTCTTCGCAAACAGATGTTGGTTCAGTGAGTTATAAATTCTTCATCAGTTCTGAACCCTAAATATTCTTTTACTTCACACACAAACACAAGGAAAGCTACTCATGATTGTGTAGACACTGCATTTCTCCAACAGGATTTGACTGACCCACAGAATTAGCATTAGGTATGAAAGATTATGTTGCCTTGTAAAGCGGGACCTTGCCTCCTCCAAACATCCTGTCAAGACGATGGGGAATGTTATTCACAAGGGACCAGCATCAGGTTCTGGGCAAATCTATAGGGTGCCTGTAAGAGATGAATCAGGTCTTTTCTGTTAACATTGTAAGTGTGTCAATAAAGTTGGTTCAATTGACAAAAATCTCTGTTCTTCTCTCTGTGAATATCACCAGAGAGCTATAAAGTTGTATAAATGGAAAAATACAACTCTAGCAGAAATTACAAGTCTATAGCCAACATCACCAAGTGAACTGAAAAACAGCCAGAATATTTTTTTAAAATCACCACAAACCATACAAAACATTCAGATCCATGGTATAAAGAAAAATACTCCAAGGGCTCTAAGGTCTGATTTATTAAAGACCTGGGCTCTCACAAATGCATAAAATTGCACAATTACTCATAAAAATATCAGTCCTCAATGCATCCTACACAAACTAGAAGATATATGAAGAAAAATTCCATTTATATAAGGAGCCTATGATCACTGTGATTTATTAGGTAATTTCCCCACAGGCACGGTGTGCACACCAGGCCCAGCATGGAACCTTAACAAGGAGAAATCAACATACAGCCCAAGAGCCTGGAAAATGTCTGGCTGTAAGGGCACATTTGTGTGCAGCTTGGCAAGAAAGAGCCTAACTATGTAGGCTAGGAATCTTAAAGAAAAATGTTTCCCTTGGACTCCATCAACTGAAGAAGGCAGCTTTCCCCACAAAAAGCCATTTGGTCTATAACTAATCCTGCTTGCCCGGCCCCACTTCCAAGAGGCCAGGTGTGCCCATCTGGTGGCCGGGACAGCAGGAGCTGTGCACAGCGCTCACGCCATGGCCTTCCTGAATGTGCCCAGCACTCCAGCTGGTAGGTCACGCCCTGGCACCACATTCCAAGGAGCAAATTCAGCTGTGCTTGTCCAAGTTGGAGGTATCAGTATGCTTTGGGGGATATGAAGACAGTGAAAAGAATACTAGGTCATAATCCTCAAGTCATGTTTGTTGGGCCAGGAGGAGTATACTTTAGTCTAAAATTTCCTAAAACCCATTCTCTTTGCTACCCCAGCACTGGGAGGCTGAGGTAGGAGGATCATCATGAGTTTGAGGCCAACCTGGAACTATAGAGTAAGTTCCAGGTCAGCCTGAGCTAGAGTGAGACTTTGCCTCAAAGATTAATAATAAATAAATAAACCCCATTCTGTTTGGGATGCTCAATGTCCTTTAAGGAAGTTCCTTCTAACAGGGAGCTGGACCAAAATCTTCTACACTGCTGGACTGCAGCATTGTTCCTGACCAAATGTCATTTCCCTAGGTAGTCTTGAGGAATCTTGCTTCATGACACAGTTTCATCTCAAAGCACTCAGAGAATATTTAAATGACATAACGACTCACGATTATGTTTAAAAGTTCAATCATAAAATTAAATGTGAAGATTCAAATATATATATATATATATATATATATATATATATATATATATATACATATATATATTTTTTTCATTAATCTATACATGCTTATCAAGTCAGAACCTAGTATGGTCCACTCCATGCTAGCTGCCACATGAACAGAAACCAGGAAATATTTTAACCTGTGCATTATTAAGAGAGCAGGCAACCCAAGAAGTTAGAGACATCTGACCTCTCCGAACCTCCTCTTGTGAGTATGCTTTATAGAGTATGACAACAGTGGCAATAAACCAGTTGCAAGTCTGGTCTTATCCCTTTGGCCAGGTGGATCATGTCTCTCAACCCCCGCTTTCCCTCCTTACTGTGTTTCTATATCGGAGAGAGAGAGAGAAGAGAACCGAGAGAAAGAGTTCGCATGCACCAGAGCTGCTGAGTTCACACTCTTTCTGCGCCCTGTTTGGATGACAGCTAGACTTAACATTAGCTCAAACAAACCATTAGTATTGTGTATGTGCCGAGCCACTTGCAATGTGCATTTCTAAGGAATGATGTACAAATATGTTCATATATGATACAAAATGCCTTGATGGCTTCTTGACTTACAGCGGTCTTATGTTCCAGTAAGTCCATTGTAAATTAGAAATATAGCTAGTCAAAGATGTATTTCATGCACTTCATATACAGAACATCAGAGTTTAGCCTGCATTAAGTATATTCAAAACATATTAGCCTACAAGTGGGCAAATCGTTTAACACAGACCTTCTTTTACATTGGAGTATTGGCTACATATTTTATACCATACTGAAAGTAAAGAAACAATAATTGTGTGGATATAGGTCTGCACCATTTTACAAAGAGCCCTAAGTGGAGACATCCCATGTCAAGAACCATCATGTGCATGTGTACACATGCAGACATAGAGAACTCTGTGGAAATTTGGGTCAAGAAAACCCATTCTCTCCTTTAAGAAAGCCCATGGCACATGTAGCCTGTTTTAGGCTTTACTGTTCATTACTGTGGAATTTGCTTTAATATGGTGATTGATGTTCTTTGCTGTGAGCAATTATATCTCCTCGAAGTCAGCGGAGCTTTGTGTCTCCTCAGTGTAGCTGCAGTTAGTCCTGCAGGGCCCTTTCTAGTGATCATCTTCAGAAGACGGAACTAGCCTGAGGTGCTACTCTGAGCTTGATTTTTTAAATCCTGTGGCTTCCAGTCAATGAATCCACATTTCTTTTAGAGAGTGCAGAATAGGGGTGAAAGGAAGGAGGATTTCATTCGTTTCATCTCAGTTTTGTGCAGGGGAAAGATTTTCTACACAAGACTTTCGCCAGTGTCTTCAGAGCACCATTCTCTGATATCTTTGGGTCTCCCTCCATGATTTGCCTACTCGGACCCCCAATCACATTAAAGAAAGAAATATGAGGGAAAAAAAGCAAGCAATTAACTCATTTAAGTAACTGTTTTCTTTTTTGTTCCCTCTGGCAGATAAGAACTTTACTTTTTTAATATGCATAATATTCACTGTACATGCTGTTGGATTCCATGAAAATAATCATGTACCTTTTAACCTCTTCCATTTCCTCTAATTCCCCTTCACTTCCTCATTCACACACACACACACACACACACACACACACACACATATTAATCTGTGAAAAATCTAGGATCAAAAATATATACATAAAATAATATATTTAATATCTGTATTTCTGAGTACGGCTTACTTCACTTAATATGATGATCTTCATTTTTATCCATTTTCTAGTAAATGATATAATTTCAATTTTCTTTATATGACTCAATAAAATTCATTGTATGCATATACTAAATTTTTATCAACTATTCATGGGCACTAGGCTGATTCTATGACATGGCTATTGTGAATAGCGCTACAACATGCATGAAGGTCCAAGCATCCTCTATAGTGTATTGACTGAAAAGGTCCTTCAGTTATATAACCAGAATTGCTATAGCTTGGTCATACAATAGTTCTATTTTGAGTTTTTTGAGGAATCACTATACTGATTTCTGTAGTGGCTGGGTGAATTTACATTCACACCAGCAATATACAAGGGTTCCCTTTTCCCCACATCCTCACTAGCCTTTCTAGTAAGTTGTTTGCCTAATGATAGCCATTCTCACTGGGGTAAGATAGAAGCTCTGGGTGGCTTTAAGTTGCACTCTCCTGTGTTAGAATGTTAAGGATTTTTTCATATATTTATTGGCCATTTATATTTCATCTTTTGTGGACCATTGGTTCATTTCTTTTATGTTTTTTTAACACTTTTTATTATTTGAGAGAGAGAGAGAGAGAAAGAGGCACACAGAAGGAGAGAGAGAATGGGCATGCCAGGGCCTCCAGCCACTGTAAACGAACTCCAGACGCAAGGGCCCCCTTGTGCATATGACTCATGTGGGTCCTGGGGAATTGAACTGAGGTCCTTTGGCTTTGCAGACAAATGCTTTAACTGCTAAGCCATCTCTCTAGCCCTCTTACACCTTTTGTTGACTGGATTATTTGGGGTTTGATAAACTTGTTTTAGTTTTTTTCAATATTCCAGATATTAACCCTCTGTCATATATATGCTGAGCAAAGATTTCTCTCCCATTCTGCACCCTATTTCTTCACTTGATTAATTATTTCCTTTGCTCTGCAGAAGATTTTTAATTTCATGCAAGCTCATTTGTCAATTTTTGGTATTATTTCTTATTGAAGTGCTTATCAAAAAGCATTTGCCTATGTCTCTATCTTGAAGTGTTTTCCTTATTTCTTTTTCTCTTATAGTTTCAAAGTGTCTGGTCTTACATTAAATATCACTGATCCATTTTGAGTTGAATTTGTATAAGGCCAAGCACCTGCTTTCAAACTCACCATATGAGTTCCTGAGGCAGGATAGAAAGACAGGGAAAATTATGGAGACTTGAGAAGGGAGTGGAGCCCCTTGCCTGAGAGTCTGGTTAATCCCAAGGCACCTGCAGAGGCCCCCTATAATCTCACTTATCAAATGAGAGGAAAAAGAAAAAGGTTTTAGAAACCTTTGAGACCCTAAGAACCACCAAAATGGTATATATGGCTAATGCTAGGATATTTAACTGCAGCTCTCTTGAGGGGCCCATCCCACCCCCAAGGAACCCATACCCTCACCTAGGCAGGTCTTACTTTCTGTGAGAATCTCTCTTTCTCTTAACCCTTGGGCTTAAAATCTACATTACGCCAGGTGTGGTGGCACAAGGGAACTGCAAGTCAGACTCTGCTACATAGTGGGATTCTGTCTCAAGAAATGAACAACAACAACAAAAAGTGCTTATTGTAGGATCTGATACATGCCAAGTGCTTAATAAAAGGCTAAAAATCATTCCCATTAATATCAGCAATATTTAATGATGAGTTCATTCATAAATCAACAACTGTTCAAATACAGATACTTTAAAATACTTTTAGTATTTTAAATTATTTTAAAAATAAGTTTAAAGGCGTATATACTAACATAACTTTGCATATCCATGGGAGTATATCTGGTATACAGATATGGGAAATTCACTACCCTAACATTTTATGACTTTCACTTATAACTTCATAAGACCAACCAGGCTCTTCCTTATACACAATAGTAATGCTTTTTTTTTTTTTTTAAATCTACTTGCTTCATGTTTTTATAGCTTTCTGATTATGACAGCTGTTTGCAGCTTGCTTTTCAAATCTCACTCTCCAAATAGACTGGAAGTCATGGTCACGTCCTTGTGTGCTGACACAGCCCAGGGCTGCTCGTGCATGCTGGCGGGATGCGGGGCAGGATGCAGAAGCCTCGTCACGTTCACAAGAAGTTCCCCAGCTCTCCTGTTACCGTTGGTGTCTTACATTATGTCTTTACTTGAGTTTAACTTTTGCCACTAAATCATCAATTTGGCAAACTCTGATAAAACTGTATGGTTTCAAAGGAAACTCATAAAAAATTAAGTTTGTATTACACACTTGTTGCCCTATTGGGTGACCAAAATTATGAAGGACCCATTCTTTGTTTTTATCCCTTAAACTATAACAGAGTACTGGTTCTGCTATCCAAAAGGGAGTCCTAATGATGGTGGTCAAAGCATCCCGTCACTGAGCAAGTTCCCTGGAAGCCCAAGTGTTATCAGTGTATTATTGTCACTCACTGTCCAAGAGGTTTGGTTTTTGTCAATGGTTCAAGTGATAATCAACCAGAAATTACTATTAATGAACTATATATGTGTTCATCCACATCCTTCATTGTTAGAGGTTTATAAGACTCAGTTGCTAAAATATCAATTTACAAAACAGCAAAATTAGATATGGAAAATACACCTCGGCTTGAAAATAGAGCTACGTTTGGCCACTGTGGTCGAGTATTATATTTTTAAAAGATGAATTATTGAGTAATTACATAAGTTAGTTATGTGTGTATTCTTTGAAAGAGAGAGGGGAGGGTGTGAATTTTATGTTAAAAAATGCCTAAGAAGTACCATCAAAATCAATAATATATCACCCATTTTATTTTACCAATAAATGAAAGTTTTAGTGTCTCTTGGTTAATTGCAAGGTAGATTTGAAACTATTACTGTCACTTTTTTGTATGACTATAGGTTAAAAAATAAAATGTAAGAAATTAATGAGTTCATGTTCTAATATAAGTGAAATCATGTGGTAGTATTATGTGATTTTTTTTTTCTGTATTTGAAGAGCCATCCTGATTCACTGCTAATATGGTTTAAAAATAGGGGAACTTATCCAAACTTCAGTTCATAGGAATGGAATTAATACTGCTATAAAAACAGGAGTGGGGACAATCAATTCTGGAGCTCTGGCTAGCAGGCACCACTGAATTCAGTAACCATGTGGACCTTGTGACTCATTCCAGGAAAGAACTTTCCTAGGCCATTCTCAGAAGGGATTTGACCACATCCACCAGCCATTAGCCCGGCTTCTTATAACAAAGCATTTTAAGAGCCATCAAAGTTACCTGAGAAGAGAATTGTGTGTGTCACCCATGTATTTGAAGACAGGAACTGGGATTGTGAGAGATGCGGTATTTGTAGGATGTTTTCCTTTCTTTTGCATTTTTTCAAAGAAAAAAAAGAGCTGGAAAAATAAAACTTTGTGGAAAATTTTCAGAGTTCA
The DNA here is from genome assembly GCA_036346955.1 of Dipus sagitta. NCBI lineage: Eukaryota > Metazoa > Chordata > Mammalia > Rodentia > Dipodidae > Dipus > Dipus sagitta. Next base: position 41,924,520 of record CM070784.1, read on the forward strand.
TTATAAGTGAAAAACATTACAGGACTTTTAAAACCTCAATGAGCCTTGTTTTTAAATAAATATGACCCATGCCATTTAAAAACTTCAAGATGGGAGGAAAAAAAGTCATATGCTTCCCATTAAAATAGATTATTTCAATCTTCCAGGGAAGTATTTAAATATTCCAGGAAGCCCGGAGAGGTGAGGGCAGGGGTTTGTGGCTTCCCTGATCACTCTGTTGAGAGGGGTCATCCTCTAAGACTTGCTTGGCATCTGGTATTTTGCAAATTTTCCAATTTTCTTAGAAGAGGAAGGCTGCTTACCAGCTCTGTTGGAACAAATTTCTCTTTCACACTGCCTGTTGGGTAAGGCCACATTGACAGGGAGCTCTGGAAGGTCTTGCTTTAGCAAGTAAATGCCCCCTGAATCTGCCCCAGTGAGCCGTTGGCTGAAATGAGCTACATAATGCCATCCAACTATAAGGAAGCCAGGAAATACAGTCTTACCATGCACCAGAAATATTTGATGAACTTCATTAAGCATGACCACACCCATAATCATCCAGCTACATGAATTCTTTTACCCCTTCCTGGCTCGGAAGCATCAATGCATTCTAAAAACACTTAGCATTCATGTGAAGAAATTGCTCCATGTAGCCCTACTTCCTCTTTGGTATCAGATATCATTTGAGGTTGAAAATATGGACCATTTGAGCCCGGTTACCATCAAGCTAGAAGTTAGATGTTTTTGCTTTTGATCCTTGCATTGTTAAAAGCTGGATAAGTCACATCCTTGAGATTTTGCGTCCCACACTTGCAGTGACATATAGTCAACTGTCATCTGAAGATGCTATGTAAAAGTTTTTGAGAAAAAAAAAAAAAAACACCAGCTCGTACATTTTACATAGCACACGCCTGAGGGCAGTATGAGGAGATCTCGTGCTGTCATGCCACGTTCCGTCCTTGCTTAGGTGCGAGTCATGAGCTGCTCGTCACTTAGCAGTCACCCAGTGATCCAGTTGACTGCCAAGGGATCACAGACTTGCCTTACTTTCAAGCAACCGTTATGGAGCAACCTGAAATTGCATAGTAGCCTCGGCTATGTTACAATGCCATTTTTTTTTTACCTCATTTCATCTTCTCAAATAAACATTGAATCATATTATAGTATTACAAGAAGGACAAGTACAACATGGAAAGATAGAAGTGAGGTCATATTCATGTATTCTTATTATAATATGTTGTTATATATTCTTATTTATTAGTTGCTAACCTTTGTTGCTGGCTATAGATTGAAATATATGGTAACTATGTATGTATAGAAACATATTGCATGTCTATGTTCTTTCAGTCCTAATGTAAATATCACATATTTTCTCTCTTAACTCCAAAGTCTCAATATAGTTTGGCTTGTGTCCATGGTAAATATGCTCTTCTAAGATTTCTGTGTATGTGCATGATCAAAGACACAAATAATAATTAGGGCTGGAGAGATGACTTAGCAGTTAAGGTGCTTGCCAGCAAAGCCAAAGGATCTAGGTTCAATTCCCTAGTACCCATGTAAAGCCAGATGCACGAGGTGGCACATATGTCTGGAGTTCGTTTGCAGTGGCTAGAGGCCCTGACATGCCCAGTCTCTCTCTCTCTCTCTCTCTCTCCCTTTTTATCTCTTTAATAAATAAATAAGTAAAATATTTTAAAAAGCAATAATTAAGCTAAACCATGGCCGCATGGGACTATCTCATGAGGCCAACAGGCAGGAGGAGTTAGGGTCAGCCTGGGCTATACACTAAAACAAAAGCAAAACACAACAATAATTAAAAATAAAAGAACAAAGGAACTTTAGGCAAGTTATGTGTAGCTAGTATGTAGATAGGTACATGACTAATGCGTATCTTACAGGAATACCCACAGATAGCAGGTGAAGCAATCTCACCTCTCCCTTTGCTTCCATTGTCTCTGAGTACAGAGCGGGAACTGCTTCTGTGTGCTCAGCAAACATGTTCCTCACCCGAGCCTTTTCCACTTGTCATCTGGGTAGAGCAGTGGGTGGCAGGGGAGTGGACACAGTGATTGGTCTAGGAGCCCGGTAGTTGCCTCAAGTCCAGCCATTCAGGCCTCCATCTCATTGGTATAAATTGAGTAAGGAGCACTTTGGGGTATGAGACAGGCATCCTGTTGGTACGCCTGCACCTGTTAGGAGAAAGGATGAAGTCAAGCAGCTAAGTAATGATGAAAGAGAGAAAAATAGAAATAGATTTCTTAAATTCCAACTCTAATCCCCAAGGTCATGGTTGCTTAGACCTTTATGTTTTGTTTAGTTTTGACTCTTATGTTTGTGGTGTTGGGTGCTGGGCTCAGGGTCCACTATATGCTAAACCAGTGACCCTCTACTGAGGCATGCCCCAGGCGTCTTAGGTTCGTAGGTCTCTTATTTGTGTAGTATGCCCCTCATCAGTGCTGTTTTAAGTTGGGTTCCTGTCACTTCAAACCAAGTATCCCTGCTAAATAGATCTCAGTGACAGAGGAGCTCTTAACACTGAATGAGCAGAACACATTTTTGAAGGGAACAGAATCATTAAGCAAGTGAAGTAATTCTAAACGAACACCTTGCTTTATAAAAATAGGTCTTGTGCACTGACCTCAGCAAGCTATTTCTTAATATTTAAGGAGAAAAACGAGGAGGGGGGAGAAATAGGTGCCTTGTTAAAAACCTGCTATGTGAAAATGTGTTTATGTTTATATCTTTCCACGATGTCAAAATTTATTGAATAAAAATAACAACAAATTTGCAATTTGCCAAGTAGACCAGATTCCACAGATAGCTATAGGAGGCAAACACAGTTTCTATTCTTCCCATCTTGACTACTTATGTTAACAATCAGATCCTACACGGAGCATCTACCAACCTACTAACATCTATCTGTCTCTACATGTGTATGTTGTAGAATGACTTCAAAGGGTTAAAAAAAAACTTTGCTATGGCAAAGTTCAAGGAGTTTCAAAGAGCCTGAGACACAGGGGTGGGGGCAGGGCGTGAGATAATTCACCCTGTGGAAGGTCTGCTCAGGAGCAGCTGCAGAGTTGAGCTAGAGTCACAGCTGAGAGGAGCCCTGGGCTCAAATCAAGTCAGACTGTAGAGTCAAGGTGCTGGATGGTGGAGGCTGTTGAGGTGAAGGGCAGGTTCAGGTTCAGACAGAGACATGGACAGAGTAAATGGATTGCACAGAGGGGCAGAGACCTCGGTTTGGGAGATGAGATGAGCTGCTCTCTGCCAGAGGAAGCCATGCTCTCCGGGCACCATGAATCGATGGGTGCATCCTCCTGCGCTCTGGGACCAGATCCGGACACAATCCAGAAGCCTGGAGCTCCCAGGGATGGTGGGCCTGCATGACCCCTAATCCCTTTGCACTCTGGAGAGGCTATTTTTCTTCTTGTGAAGCAAGTTTCTTTAAAGACATGGGAGGTATCTATTTCCTGACTCTATCTCTGTAAATGTTCCACTGAGTGATCTTACTAGAATTTGAAAATTTGCCCCCATCTGTCTATGAGACAAATTGGAATGAATTCTCCAAGCAGAGAGACGGAAGTAGGCTACCTGATTTGGGATTTGTGGTAAGAGATGCTCAGGGGTTGCTGGATTCCAGACAAAGTTCAGCTCCTATTTCTCTTAGCCTTAGCCTGAAGGAACAGCTAGCAACCTTGGGGGTTTTGTTCCCATCCACAGACTGAGTTACACTAATGCTTTCAAAACCAAAACAGGACAAAGGTCTTTCTCCAGCTCTCAGGCCAAGATAGTCCCAAATGCCCTGCAATACTCACACACACCCAACAGAGTGGGGGCCTTCCTCCTGAACCGGTGTGCTTTCCAGGTTGGCTCATAAACAGGTGGAGCACAAGGCCTTGGAAACCTATTTAACAAGTGTCATCCAAGACATACAAGCTGGCTGCAAAGTAAAGACAGAGCCCAGTAAAACACAGAACAATTTCTGAGCTCCTGCAAACTGAATGCAGGGGTAGATACCCAAGATTGCTCCATGAAACGACCTTCCAAAGCTTACTTATGGTCATCCACAGGCACTTTGATAAGCAATTAGAAGTCCCAAAGCTATGAGCTGCTCCCCTGGCTGTATTCTTCCAGAAGCAGGAGAAGTCATAGGAGGTCACCCCATAGACCAGAGGTATGACGTGAGGGCACTGCACCCCTCCTGTGCTCACACACAAGGCAATGTTGCTTTCTGGAGGCCCGTACCTCCCTGGGTGCCAAGACCAGCCGCATGCCCATGAAGCCAGGCAGAGAAGTAGAAGCAACAGGCTCCAGGGTGGAGACCTCCTCTGCCAGGGTCGCAACAGAAGCATACAAACGACTTCTTTCCTGCACCAGTCCAATCGTCCTCCCATGCCCTGGAAAGGTTGTTATCTTAAGGAGTTTTCTTAGAAGACTAGCTACACCAGTTTCTTCCGCTTCTGTGAGGCCATCAGCTTATCCAATCAATCAGTGATTTTCCCTGTGAGTGTTATTAGGAAGGCGAGACCAGTATCGAGGCCAGCTCTGTCTCCCACTGCAGGAGCAGGAAGCAGGTTGCCTGCAATAATAATTTCCAGAGCTTATACATAGTTGGTGGCGGGCACTTCCATGGACATTTAGAAAAACTACAGTGAGTTATCCGGCAGGCGTCCAGGCTGGATCTTGCCTCTCAGGCCCTCTGTGTCTGGTGGGCCCTGTCCAGTGCCCTGGAGCCCAGCTATTCTACTGCATAAATCCTGGCAGTTTCAGACTCGCTGGGTGCCAAAGGCCAGACTCCACAAATTTAGGAGATTTGGCAAACAGGAAACACACCAAGCGTTCACTTCCTAATCACTCTCTGTGGCTATTAGTTCTGCCCGTCACCAAACTGCCCCAGTCCTAAGCACAGATGGGAGGAGAGGAGCTCAAAGAATTGCTTTTTTCCCTTTCTTTCCCTCTTTTTCTTTCTTTCTTCTTTCTTTCTTTCTTCCTTCCTTTCTTTCTTTCTTTCTTTCTTTCTTTCTTTCTTTCTTTCTTTCTTTCTTTCTTTCTTTCTTTCCTTTTTGCTACTTTGGGAGGGCAAGAGGGACACGTGAGCAAACAGAATCATGGGCTCTTGCTTCCAAACTGCTTTAAACATACCATGTTTTTGCATGTAGCCTTTCAGTGTGATATTATTAGAATGGTGTCAGAGGCCTTCCATGTTTTGGGCCTCTTATCTTCTTGCTGCATCTATAGACGTTCCTAGCCTCCTCACCATTCCTCACCTGTAGTGTGACCCCCCTTCTCCATTGCCCCTCTGGTCCTCCCTGTGTTGCCTCTCCTTCCAGATGACACACACGCACACTCTGCCTGCCTAGCACTCCTCACCTTAACGAAGGGCACTGCTGCCCTTGCCGCGGGGAAACTTTTCTTGAGCTGCACTCCAAAAACAAGTCGGTGCTATGTGCCTACGACCTTTCTAAATTTTGTTCAGTGGTTCATTGGTCACACTGTTAGACGTTTTGTCACTGTGATAAAATAAATTGCATGAATAACTTAAGGGCAGAAGGATATTTTTAGAAGAGGGGTAAATTAGGGAAGGAGAGAGTACATGAGTTAATGGGGCTTGTCCTTTTTTCCCTCTTGGTCCATCTGGGACTCTGTGGGATTAGAGTCCATGTGCAGTGCAGATCTTTCTGAAACCCTCACGGACACTTTCAGAGATGAGCGTTGCTAATCTTCAGCACACATCTCAATCCAATCCGGCTGACAATCAAGACTATATACCAAAACCATCTCGTCTCTAGTGTCCATGAGATAGGAAGTTCCATGAAGGTACACCTGTGATCAATTTTTTCATTGTTATTTTCCAGGCATCTAACACTAGAAGCTAGGAGGAGCACAGGAAAGTTGGCTTGTTCTAAGAAAAGACTGAATGAGTCAGTGTGCCTTCTGTCCACTTGTTCCACTGGCTGGTTGTGATGCCACCACAGCCTCTGCATGTGCTGTCTGCCTACGTTCCTCAAAGGGTGTTGGCAGATACCCTGGACTTCCAGCTGCACTGCTACCTGGCTCCAGCACAGTCTTCCCCACGCCCCTGCGAACCTCATGCCAGGTCTCGGTCTCTGTTAGTCTGCTGTCTTGTATTTTTAAAAAGTCGACTTGCTTTTCTGTATGGAGCCTATAGAGCCAGCAAGTGAAGATATATAGAGATGTAATTTGACCACAATATATCAGGAAACATCCTTGGATTATCATCTGGGAGCACAGTGAGTATGTGCCCCAGAACTGAATGGATGTCACTATGCCAGTGGACTGCACTTCCTGTAAGGCTGTGTTGATAGGATTCGATGATCCGTCATGCTGGCCAAACCTTCAGAGTCCAACAGAACTCAAGACACCCACCCAAAAAGAAAAAAAAAAAACTGCATAGATTCAGTTTTGAGAGGAAAGAGATCAATACAAGATTTATATGATCAACTTGGAGGTAGACAGAAAAGAGGAAGTGGAATGTAAAACTTCCCTCAGACAGTGAGCAGCTGTCATTGGGAAGGGCTCTTCCACCTCGTGAGGGCTCCTGATGGACTTCTTTTGGAGAAAACTGGCCCATGAACTCTGTCTACTATAGGCAAATCTTCAACTGAATATAAATTATTTTTCATGGAGAGGGAGTTCATACGCCTTTTTTTTTTTCTGAAAGAAGTAACAAAAATTACTAAAAATCAGCTGGGCATGGTGGTGCATGCCTTTAATCCCTGCACTCGTGAGGCAGAGGTAGGAGGATCGCCATGAGTTCAAGGCCACACTGAGACTACATAGTGAATTCCAGGTCAGCCTGAGCTAGAGTGAGACTCTACCTCGAAAAATCAAAAAGAAAATTACTGAAAATCAAAATATAATTGAAAGCCATAAAGTTACTAGGGTGCACTGATCTCAATTCCCAAGTCAAATTGGAGGCCAGTTGAAGCAGGATCAAGTAAGACGTGAATATGTCCGGTAGGAGGAGTGAAAGGAAGGACAGAACAGAAAAGACTCACATCAGAGACGTTCCAGCTCATGGTTTCCTGTGTATGCTTTGCTGACTACTTCTGTACTTTGCTACGGTGGTTTGCTCAGAAGACCATAAATGTAAGTTTTGCTGACATCTGATACCTTTAATATGATGTAAACCTTCAGTATGGTTTCGTATTTTCTTCTAGAATATCTTTAACAGTGTATAGTCTCTGGATAGTGTTGGAGAGAAATCAGACTCAGAAAAAGCCCCATTTGATCTACAAAATACTCCTGCTTCAGGCTTTTCTTTGTAACCATCAGAATCTCCCACACTTCTCCATGAGACCCCAGAAGCAGGGCAGGTGCAGGGTCACCTGGAGTAGGTAAAAAGGCTTTGGCCTCCCTGCCAGGCCAGAGGGAGTCAGCGCGGACCAAGAGGGTCACACTCTCACTCCCCAGGGCGTCAAGAGGAGCCCTGCTCCCAGGAGCATGACAGAGTCGAGTATTAATTACTTGCTAAATTTCATGCTGAATAAAACCACATGTGTCTTTCAGCTGTGGTTTGGAAACATTTCCACCCTGGATATTATCTGTGAAAGTTGGATGGGATTCCATCACCTTGCTGCTGGCTTACGCGTGTTCAAATTTCATGTCATCATAGAAGTTGCTTCCTCGCTTCCGTTGCAGCCCTCCATGGAGAGAGGGCAGGCGGGTGAGGCTGGCTGGCAGAGGAGGGCTCGCCTGTGTCTGCACATAACACAGACCCGTCTCTGCCATCTTAAGAGCCAGGAGTTGCTTTTTCCAGCCACCGGGAGCCAAGGACACATTTGTTTTCAAATGTAACACAACTGTCAGGTTCATGTTAGCCTGCTAGCAAAATAAAGTGAGGAAAGTTTCAGAAGGGGAAAAAGAAATTAGGGATGGAGGGCTGGAGAACAGGAGATAAAAGATGTGGCAACAGAGTGGGAGAGATGGATTAGTGATTAAGGTACTTGCCTACAAAGCCAAAGGACCCAGGTTCAATTTCCCAGGACCCATATAAGTCAGAAATACAAGGTGGCACATGTGTCTGGAGTTCATTTGCAGCAGCTGAAGGCCCTGGTGTGCCCATACCCCCCCCCCCAGCCTCTCTCTCTTTCTCACAAATAAATAAGTAAAATAATTTTTACAAAGATGTTGGAATAGTTCTTGAAGGATTTATCATGAGTACTTGATAATTTTCATGAGTCACTGTTGAACAGTAAGAACATCTCCAATGACGTAACTTTCTCCCATAAAAGTCTACTTTCTAAAGATTCCATCACCTGCTAATATCACCACAAGCTGGGCCCAGGCTTGGCACACATGTGCCCTTAAGGGACATTCAATATCCAAATTATATCACCAATATTCCCATGATAGAGAGTGCAAAGAAATGTCAGGCTTGGGAAAAGTGTGTTAGATAGGAATAAAGAAAGAAACAAGAATAAACTTAGAAGTAAAATCATAAAGTAGTCATTATGAGAAGACAGGTATGTATAGAATTTTAAGAAGTAGAATGAAAAATGTACCAAATTATGCAGAGGATCAAAGCCAGTATTACAAAAAAAAATTTTCATTAAAATGTCAATATGGCTACATTATTTGTATGGAGTAGTTTTATTTTTCTTTTCTTTCTTTTCTTTTCTTTTTCTTTTTCTTTTTTTTTTTCTTTTTTTTTGAGGTAGGGTCTTGCTCTAACTCAGGCTGACCTGGAATTCACTTTGTAGTCTCAGGGTGGTCTTGAACTCATAGCAATCCTCCTACCTCTGCCTCCCAAGTGCTGGGATTAAAGGTGTGTGCCACCATGCCTGGCTCGAATGGAACAGTATTAAGGGCAGATTAAAATTAGAAGATATATTTTGAGGATTTAAGATAATAATGGGCTTCAAAAACATCAGAGGAAATGTATTCCAATTATTCAGGGTATTTGACTTAGAAGAACCAAGAGGCATTAGTCAATAGCAAAATGATACTAGTAAGGAAATGATTTGTGAGGATTTTTTAAATTGAGAATTGTAATACATGAACATAACTGTAACTTGGTCAGAAATCCCCTTCCATTACCCTCTTTTGTCTCCCCTTCCCAACCCCACCACATTGAACCCCATCGTCTTTCCAAGCAGTCCATCTTCTAGCTTAGTGTCTCGTTCTTTTTTTGGGCTATTTTTTAAATTTTTTATTGACAACTTCCATGATTATAAACAATATCCCATGGCAATTCCCTCCCTCCCTCCACTCCCCCCCCCTTTTTTATAAGTCCTCCTTCATCACCTATGTCAGAATGTTGACGGGCTCAGTGCTGTGCGGGTCTTATAGGCATAATGAACTCCACTATGAGATCATGAATGCATCCATCACTTAGTGTCTGAATAGAGTGCCCCAAAGCACTCCCCCACCCCGTGTCCCTGATGTTCTTTCCTCCCCTCTTTCTTGGTGCTCTTGCAGGTGGGAAGGAGACGTCTCATGTAGTACCGAGCTCTCAAGAGTCTCTTGTTTCCAGCACTTCGGTGAGTCTTCAGTCCTACTATCCACAGCTGTCTCCAAAACCGAGAAGAGAACTAATGCTCCACTGCCTCGGCAGTGTTCTCTGAGCTCCGGCTGGAATTTGGAGATCGGATTGTTGTTTCGGATGAGGGAGACTTGATCAACTCTATAAGGCAATGGAAATAAAACAATAGAGCAGAACAGGCTGAACCTAAGGAGAAGGCAGTTAACAAGTGACAGTGCTGGGACCTTGAGGGAAGGAGGGTTTAGGAATGGGAGACAAAAGATGTGGGAGTGGTTCTTACAGTACTGATGACAAGTACTGGATAACTTTGATGATTAGTTGGCTGTCGGACAGTGAGCACATCCTATGGACGTGACTTTCTTCCTTGGGACTCTACTTCCTGGAAGCAGAGAGGAGCACACACAGCTGAGTGACTCAGCTGGGGGCAGGGAAGGGCATGTTAACAAATTGGGAAATCCAGGGGCAATCCTCTCCAAAGCCACCAAAATGAGGCAGGAGGCATATTCACCTTTGAAGAGGAGGGAGGTAGAAGGGGAAGAGGGATCTTGAGAACGTGGGATGTTCTATGTCATTGCTTTGGAGAATGGAGAGTCAGTTAGTCAAAGGACAGCAAAGGAGTACCAAGACATTTTTGAGGAGACCAGGAAGGGATGGATGCACTAAGGCGCAGAGTTTTCCTACCAGCTTTCAACCTTTCAAGTGTAGTGCCTGACTGGGGACGGGAAATGACGATGCAATTGACCACGCAGACATGGAATTCATTTCTACAGAAATCAATAAGGAGAGAGAAACAGAGAGAGAGAGAGAGAGAGAGAGACTGAGCTTTGTGCTGAAGACTTGTTAAAATGAGGAGTTGTGAGTAGTCTGCTTAAGAGCATCAGTTATAAAGTCAAATATACCCAGGCTTAGGTCTGAGCTCAATCACTTATTACCCGTACAAACTGACTACTGACCTTTTGCTTCTTGTCTCACAGTCTGTAATGCTGCCTTCCTCCTTGGCCCGTACTACCGGAGACTGGAGTGAATGTGTTGTCTGTAGCCGTGGGCGTCCAGCCAGACTCTCGAAGTCAACGAGCATCTGCAGGCACAGAGATTTCTGCCTGGGCGAACTTGCCCTAGGAGGGTGGTGGTTGGTGTTTCCTTCAGGGAAGTACATCCACAGAGAGACGGCTTCCCCTGCCGTTCATCTGCCTGCCTCGGCCTGGGTGACAGTGGCAGCCGCTGGGGACTGGACGCGGAGAGGAAGAGCTAGCCTTTCCCCACACTTGCTAGTGTAACTGCGAACAGCTAAACTGCCTCACTTGCTGCCTCTCTTTCTCTTCCTCAGAATTATGTCTTTTAATTAGCTAGAAAACAAGTAGGCTTCTAAGTACTGATTTATGCTATTTTTAGTTTTCCATCCCCTCCTTAACCCTCCCCACTTGTCCTCTTAGCAGACCTCATTCTGGCTTCCTTGCCAGCAGTACTGATGGGTACTGCAACTTCCGTGTTAGAATCTGCACATGAGACAGAGCGTGCGTCCTGTGTCTTCTGGAGCCTGGGTTATCTCACTCAGAATAAGCCTTCCCAAATCCATCTATTGTCCTTCAAATTTCATAATTTTATTTTTCCTTCCTTAAAAATTTTTTTGTTTATTTTTATTTATTTATTTGAAAGTAGCAGACAGAGAAAGAGGCAGAGAGAGAGAATGGGCACACCAGAGCCTCCAGCCACTGCAAACGAACTCCAGACACATGCACCCCCTTGTGTATCTGGCTAACGTGGGTCCTGGGGAATCGAGCCTCAAACCAGGGTCCTTAGGCTTCACAGGCAAGCGCTTAACTGCTAAGCTTAACCGCTAAGCCATCTCTCCAGCGCTTTCCTTACTTCTGAATAGAACTCCATAGTGTTTGTGTAGCACATCTTCAAGATCTTTTTTTTTTTCTTATAGCAATGGAAGTCAACTATGTATCTGGAAGTACAATTGTTCATTGCTAATTATAACTGTTACTACTCTAAATGAATAAGTATTTTCACCTTGTCTTATCAAAATGAGGTTCCGTTTTGTCAAAATATGTCTATGTCATTGTATAGATAACAATGCAATGTTTTCCTTCTTAAATATAATAGTATTCTGAATCATAATTTAGGATTTTCTAATATGGACCCATTACTGAAATAATCCTCACCTGCCTAAGTAGATTATATGATTAATTGGTTACTGTAGTCTGTGAACATTTCATTTTGAATTTTGCACTTATTTTTCATAAGAGGAATTAATTTGTATTTTTTTAATTTAATTTTTTATTGACAACTTCCATAATTGTAAACAATATCCCTTGGTAATTTCCTCCACTTTCCCCTTTGAAACTCCACTTTCCATCATATCCCCTCCCCCTCTTAATCAATCTCTCTTTTATTTTGATGCTTCCCTCCTGTTATGATGGTCTTGTGTAGGTAGGGTCAGGCACTGTGAGCTCATGGATATCCAGGCCGTTTTGTGTCTGGAGGAGCACAGCTGGGTCTTGTCACCCAGGCCGAGGCAGGCAGATGAACGGCAGGGGAAGCCGTCTCTCTGTGGATGTACTTCCCTGAAGGAAACACCAACCACCACCCTCCTATGGCAAGTTCGCCCAGTTGTAAGGAGTCCTACCCTTCCTTTGGCTCTTACATTCTTTCTGCCACCTCTTCCACAATGGGCCCTGAGCCTTGGAAGGTGTGATAGAGATATTTCAGTGTTGAGCACTCCTCTGTCCCTTCATCTCAGCACCATGGTGCCTTCTGAGTCATCCCAAGGTCACTGCCATCTGAAAAGAGCAGGTTCTCTACCAAAAGTGAGAGTAGCATTAATATATGGGTATGAACATTAAGAGAAGTGCTTACTTGGCAGTTTGGTGAGCATAGTATATACATTTAGCCAGATAGCAGCAGACGTTATACCCCTAAGGCTCATGACTGCCCCTGTTGTAGGTTTTCAGTATCAGGGACGTATTCCCTCCCATGGAGCAGGCCTCCAATCCATTTAGAGAGTGCTTGGTTTCCCCCATAACAGACATGCCATTTTTGCACCCGTTGGTTCATTTGGCCTGGCTGGCCAAATTTAAGGCTTGCAGTGTTCACTGTTGAGGATCTTCACTGGTGATTTTTCTCTCTCCCTTTGAACTGCATGCAGCATAACTTTTTCCAGCTTTCTGTCAGCTGGTCTACATAGAGGAGGTATTCAGCTCAGCTCCAGCAGGATTTCTCAGTGACCTTGCAGCCCAAGCATGTGGAGTCTTCAGCAATAGGGTCTTACCATCTATTCCTGGTGGGAAACCAAGGGCCTCGGCAATGCCCTGTAATATTTTGGTGGTATAAGGGACCTCCCTGGCCAACAACTCACTGGAAGGTATCCCATCCCTGGCATGGAAAATTTTCTAGTAACAATCTATGGCTTCTGAGTGTCCCATTGATTTGTATTTTTGAGTGGTATGTATATGTTATATTTATTCTATAAAATTATTTGATATTCATTTCAAAGTGACTTTGAGTTATCTGGTCAATATAGGCTTAATTGAACTAAACTTCTAAGCTTTATGTTTTATGAAGAATAAATAGCCTTTTATTTCATTTTTACCTCAATAAGTTTGATATTTCATTTTATATGTAGTCAGTTTAAATAAACTCTATTGTATTAGAAAATTATCTATTTAGCTATTTAAAAATCCTTTCCATGGGGACTGAACAGATGTCTCGGTGGGAAGAGGTGCTTGCTTGCAAGCTTTTTGCCTAAGTTCAGTTCCCCAATATCCCAGTAGAGCCAAAAGCATGCAAGCCAAGTAAACATGTGCACACACAGCAGCAAAAGCAAGAGACCCTGACTCGAAATGAGGGTGAAAGGAGAGGACACTGTGAGATTCATCCTCTGATGTTCACACACATGCCATGAAGCATCTCTCTCTCTCTCTCTCTCTCTCTCTCTCTCACACACACACACACACACACACACACCACCACCACCACCACCACCACCACCACCACAATCTTTCCCACAAATGAGGGCAACAATTATGCTTCATTATTTTTGTTTTTCTCTGTGTCTTTTTGCTATCTTTTTCATCAGGCAGCTTACATTTTCAGGTTCTTTTCTTCTCAGTATTGTATTTGAATATCTTTAAAGATTGTTTTTATTCCTTTAAAAGAGAAACACATCTCTGAGCAAGCAACTTCTTTCCCTACACACAATTACCAAGAAACACCTGTGGATGGCCTGGATGGCCTTATAGGTTGGTCCACTCAATGCTCTGTCATCTGTTGCTCTAGAAAGAGGACAGTTATCAAAAATCTGACCCTGCTTCTTTGTTGTGCTTCTTGATTTCTCTCCTACCCAAGAGGTCTAGCTCTCATTGATTCTCTAACCTAAAATCAAGAGTGCCTGCCTTCCAGATGATGCTAATTTCCAAGATTTCTTAATTCCAGATTTTGAAAGCACACTGCACATTTCTTTCTCAGCCTCCTCCAGCAGACATATGGTTGTCTTCCCATACACTCCAGTCAGGGTGGGTCTTTCCTTGGAAGTAGAGAAGTGCTACATGTCTAAGGCTGCAGAACCCTCCATCTTCTCGTACCTTCCCTGGTGCCGCTGTGACTCAAAACATCCTCCACACTCCCTTTTCCTCATCTCGGTGCCACTGTGGCTTGGATTTCCCAAGCGGAGTGAGAACTGACATCCACAATAGAATTATTTTACCGTGAACCAAACCATTCACAATATAAAACTAATCATAATAGCAAATATTTTCCTCATGAAACTTTTCTATAACAATACTATACAGTAGCTTTTCCTCTTATTGTTAATATTTCCATATATATATATATATATATGTATATATATATATATATATATATACATACATACATACATATATATATATTTTTCCATATGCCTTCTGTCATTATTAGGAATCTGTTTCATGTAAATGCATTTTTTTTACAATTTATTTTTTCATCTAGCCTGAGATCTCAAGCATATTAATTTGGTTAATTCATCTAATTACATTTGCTCTGATGTCTACATTCATGTCAGTTATCTATATTACTGCTTGTGTCTGGATAGTTACTTTATTTGAATTTATAGCTATGTTTTATTTATTTATTTTTTTTTGACACAGGGTCTCTCATCTGTAGCTTAGAAAGTTCATGTGGAACTAACTATGTAACCAAGGCTAGCCTTGAACTCAGGGTGATCCTTCTGTATCAGCCTCCCAAGTGCTATGATTATAGCTGTGAGCCACTATACCCAGCTGTGGCTATTTAAAATATTTCATCCTAGGTCCACACACAGCTGCAGACTTGTGACATCTTTGTTTCTGTGTCCAAATCTTCAATGTTAAGCTGTCTTGCTGTTTCTCGTTAAAAGGTATCTTGTCTCTTCATTTATTTAGTTATATTTAAAACATGATCTGCTCATGCGCCCTTGTAATTTTTTTTTTTGTGTGTGTGTGTGTGTGTGTGTGTACAGAAATTTTGCAAGAGCCAAAACAAAGATAGGTGCTTTTGAACAGCATTACATACTTCTGCCAGGTGACAACTAATCTATTTTTTATTTAAGCTGAATTCCATTTTGAAGTTGTGACTATAACTTCCCAAGACTTTGCTCACTCCTCATCTTCCCCATTGACAGAATTTAAAAACGGGCAATTTCTCTCCTGAAGCCATGTGTGTCCTAGTAAGAGGGTGGTGGGTACTTTCCTTCACACTGAGACTGATGACACACACTTCTGGAGTCTTCATGAGGGACACTTTTCCTTCACACTGACACTGATGACACACACTTCTGGAGTCTTCATGAGGGACACTTTTCCTTCACAATGACACTGATGACACACACTTCTGGAGTCCTTATGAGGGAGACTTTTCCTTCACACTGACACTGACGACACACACTTCTGGAGTCTTCATGAGGGACGTCTCCAATAAGACACTAGTGCTTGCAGGAAGCTTGACCTTCATTTTTGGATGCCCACATCTTACGACTTATGATAAGACAGATTTTTCTGCAGATGATTTCAAGCTGTAATGCTGGCTGAAATGCCGTGTTTGACCCCTGCTCCTGCAGTTCCCATCTTCCCTTTTATTTTCTGAAGCATAAAATAATTACACATTTTTGGCTAGTTCATCAGTTCAATCATCCAACAAACATTTGTGGAATTCCTGATATACCAACTGGGATACAGCACAGAGTAGTATAGGAAACTGAAAGTAGTTTGTGCTCTTAAAGTGTGTATGTCACAAAAATGAAGTGATTACTATAGTTAGACTTGTAAAAAAAAACTACTTCATCCAACTTTCTTTTTGTTGTCTTCCTGGGGTTGTTTTAGACAATTAGTTTGATAGAGTAACCAACACCGGGTATCATTACTTCAATCAACGTTTACAAAGAGTGATGTGGTGATAGTTTTCAGCTTTATTGTTTTAGGAGGCTTGGGTTTATAGTTTTAAAAGGGGCACAGCTGTGATCTGAGATGTGGGAAGGTACCTACCTTAACTTACAAGCTGATTAAGTTTGTCCTCCTCAATACAGAAGAATAAAATCTTATTTCTTTCTTTCTGGGCTAAGGAGGTCCATGTCACCTCCATCACAGGATGACTTGGCAGCATTAACTACACAGGACAAGCGAGATCATCTTGTGAAGATTATAATGCAGAGACCAATGCTTTGTGGGTTTTAGCTCAAATCAGTCTTCTTTGAGTGGTGTGAGACTGTCTAGTCATTCTAGTGATTAGAGACGTAACTCTCTATGTAGGCTAAATGTGCTAGCATCTAGAGAGAGACGTACCCTGACTTCATGGGAGTACACCATTCGTGAAATGAGCTGTACCCGTCCCAAGGCCGCAGTGCTAAGGTCACTCACTACCGGAGCCAAGGAAGACGGAGTACGTGTGCAAGGTCGGAGGTCGGACCTCTCCTGAAAGGGTCACTTTTCCAACAAATACAACTTTGGAAGGAGCCCCCCCCCCCCTCTCCTGAGCCCCCTTGGTCACCTTGATACCAGTGAGCTCCGCACTGCTGGCTCTGTGGTCTCTCTATGTTCTGGGACTATGGGGATTCTGGCCAAGGTGTGCTTCTCTGGGCTTGACGCCCTCTGGACCAGGCAGCTGCAGTCACGTGGTTACATCGCATGCTTCTCTGCGGCCACGACAGCACAGGCAGATGCCTGCAAATTGTTTCTCATTTTCTGTCTACAGACGGATGCTAGGGAGTTTTGTCATTGTTTCTTATTATTATTAAGAACACACCTTGTGCTTCTGGCCTCATGCTCAAGTTGCTAAGGAAACACAAGCCCTTGGACTGGTGGAACTCACAATCTGTCCCCGACAAAATGTTTACTTATAAATAAAAAGAGAATTCTTCTAATAAAGGGAGCAGCTGTTAGCCCTCTTGATCCATTTCAAATGCAGCAAATTCAACAAGTTTCCAGTGGGGTCAGAGGGCACGCAGTGCTTGCCTTACACTCTTCAGGGCCACATTAAATCCATGCTGTGTTTTCCCAGAGATTAGAAACAGACTGCGGAGGGAATGAGCTGCAGCTCTTACCCTGAATGTGAAATCCCTCCCTTTTGTTTGCCAGCTAACAATGTGATGTGAGGTAACTACTTGTGAGAAAATATATATATATATATATATATAGTAAATGGGGACTTTTATTCAAAAACAAATCTCAGAGCTGCTGGGAGGCCAGCTTAGAGGCCCGTCCAAGAACTTCCTCTCACTTTGCTCATTACTAGGAGCCAATGATATCAATGCAAGCCAAAGTCAAAGAATGCTACAAATTTTTTTATTTTTAAATCCTAATTTCTTAGGGACGAAACTGAAACATTTCTCAAACAGAGAAGACAGCACTTCCTGGAAGAGACTCCCTTGAGCGGGCAGGGCGATGCTTCCCTCTGAGAGGTCGACTTAATAAAACGAAGTAGTAAGCACGTCGTCGTCCCCACGCGGGTCGATTAGCAAATTGCTGTCGTGCAAAACAAAAAGGAGAGAGACTCAAAAGTTGGACTTTCACTGTTTATTTCACTGAAGGCTGCCACTAAATCTGACCACAGCTGTCCTTGAGACCAGATGTTAGCTGTAAAACTCGGGGAGTTTAACACAGCGTGCAGCCAGGCTCCCTGCCTTTTTCTGGGGCTCTGCGCGCAGCGTGAGCGCGTTAGGGACGCAGCTCCGGGGCCGTGGAGAGGCCCATTATCCCCCCGCTGCGTGGCCCAGGCTCGGGTTTCCTCCGCGCTGCAGCGCAGCCACTTCGTTTAGGAAGCGATCTGCTTCCATCGAGGCCAAAGGAGCCTCGGGATGGACTTGACAGCGGCCCCTCCCGCCAGGCTCGCCTTCGGTCATCGCTAAGCGGGAGCCCGGTTCACTGTGGCCGCCCCGGTGTTGGCGGGCCGAGACGGAGCGCGCTCCGGGCAGCCTCCCGCCTCCTGCGCTGCTAATTAGGCTCCGGCTGCACCCGCCGCCGCTCTGACTCCTCCGGGCAGGTTTCCTTTGCAAAGCCTGGCGAGCCAGTGGAAAGAGCGCGGGGTTCAGGGCTGCAGAGACTGGGGCTTAAATCAACCAGCACCACCCAATTCCCCGAATGCCCATTGATTCTCCGCTAAGCCCTCTCTGTTCCTGCAGCCAAAGGCAGCAAGGCTTCTCGGGGTCTGCAAATGCTGGAGTGCTTCACAAGAAAAAAAAAAAAAATGAATAAGTAAACTTGAAACTTTTAATAAAATTGTAATTTAAATGCATATGCAGTCTTGTGTTAAGTATGAAAATTTGGTGTCCCTAAGTAGCCTTATTCATACAATCACAGCCCTTGCAAACGCCGTCATAAATTACACTTTTACTCGTAAAGTCCTAAAATAGGACTCACTAAAATGACCTGTACTCTAAGTTAGCATGAAAATGTTTCATGTGACAAAAAAAAAAAAAAAAAAAAAAAAAAAAAAAAAGGCTCCACTGTTCACAATTACTCCTGGAAAACTACTTCATGGTGCGACTTTTAACTCTACCAGATTGTTCTTTGTCTCCCAGTGACTTTCAGTGTTGCCCATCAGTCCATGAAATTCTGCCATTTTAAGGCGCTTAACTTTCCTATCTGGATATCACCACTCCTTCCTGGATTTGCAAATGACCAAGATATTGTTAAAGAGTGTTGTTTGCACGTTTGAAAACTGGGGATCCTTCAATGGGATTGGGCCCATTCTGGACAAGGACGCCAACAAACGCATGTTGAAATTGCCGATGAGCAAAGGGTGAAAGCTTCAAATCTCACACAGATGTAGGTGGTTTTCGTCCAGATCTTTAAGAAACATTTATTTATTTATTGTAGCAAGAGAGAGTGAGAGAGCGCATGCCAGGGCCTCTAGCCACTGCAAACAAACTCCAGATGTATGCACCACCATGTGAATCTGGCTTATGTGGGTTCTGGGGAATCAAAACTGGGTCCTCAGATTTCACAGGGAAGGACCTTGACCAGTAAGCCACCTCTACAGGCCCCAGATTTTTCTAAAAGGAAATTTTTTTTTTTATCTATTTTATTTTATTTTATTTATTTATTTTTTTATTAGTCAGTTCTGTATTCAGCAAATACAGTCAGTTTGGTACCATTATTAGGCTCATCCGTGACCTACCCCCTCCCCTTGGCCCCTCCTTGTTGAGGTATGCGGGTCGTGCATTGTGGAGTTAGCCCACAGTTATGGGTAAGATAAATGTCTCTGCATATCGTGACCCAACATGTGACTCTGACATTCTTTCCGCCCCCTCTTCCGCAAAATTTCCCTGAGCCATGTTGGGTTCATTTTTGGTCTGCTTCAGTGATGAGGTGTTGAGGGCCTCTGAGGCTCTGGCTCTCTGATTTGGTAGGAGTTGATTTTTCTCTGTGCTGATCTCCTTCCCCCTTGTGCTGGTGTCCGGTTCATCAGGAAAAACAGCCCCCTTGCTTGTTTCTCGAAGTTTTCTTAGTTTCAGCCGGAGCCCTTTTGAGGTATGATGGGGTGGCTCTCTCCTTAGGGTCTACATCTATCTGAAAAAGAGAAGCAGATTCTCCAACGGAGAGTAAGTTAGCACCAGGACAAATGAGATAACCCTTACTTTTTTTACAGGGAACACCTGAACCACAAGACACTGGAGAGGGTAAGATTAAGACTAACCTTAGTCTCCTACATCTTCCCTCCCTCACTTCCCCTCTCCCTGTCTCTCTCTCTCTTATCTCTAACTCTTGTATATTAGTTATCTTTTTCCTCATTTTCTTAGTGGGCACTGACCTGTAACTCCCAGAACCAGCATGGGGCTATCATCCACAATGAGCTTTTGATCAGAGAGACCTACAAGGTTTCCTAAAAGACAGACAGATTTCTGTCAGAGTACTTGATGACCCACCAAAGGTTAGTGGTAAGACCCTACTGCTGAAGATACCTTATGTGATTGACATGCAAATTAGAATGGCATGGCTGGAAGTTGGATGAGAGTCAGTCCCCAGACAGTCAGCGCGTCTAGTGCCAGAAGGTGCTACATGGGCGACTGGGGGAAATTGACCAATATCTATTGAAGCAACGCATGGTCTAACCTACTTAGCAGCAAATAACTTATTGTGATGCCCACACAATTGCAGTGGTGGCACACAGCCATGGTGGGGAACCAACTGCTCTCAATTTGGCTAACTGATCCCCTCACTGGTATGGGACCCATAGCTGGAGCTGGGAAACACGTCAGAACCATATCCAAACATAAGCCCACTCTCCAGTATCAAGCTACTATCAATTGTGGGCTACAAGAGGGCCTACACATATTAAATTCTCTATAAAAAAAAAATTTTTTTTTAAAAACTTCTGGGTATAAGTTCTTCCCCCCCCCCCAGCTCACATGATTCTGTTATACCTACTTCATTTTAGGGTCTAATTGGTCAAATAGAGGTATTTAGGCCTTAACTAGTCTTTACCATTTACCAGTGTGACTCAGCCAGGTCCTTATGTGTTTGACTTGAATTTCACAGAGCTAGTTCCACTTGGGAGATTTTCATGTGCTCTGCAGCCACATCTAGTTGGAAATACTGTTACTTGGTAAGGAAATGTGGCATTGTATCCCACACAAACACCACATGTGTCTCAATAACCAATCCAAAGGATGGATATATTTGTATTTTTAAGGAAGAAATATGTGTGAAATAAGATATGCCTTATTAGTCTCACATACTTAACATTGGTTAATCGTACTGTAACTGAAAACCAGTTTCACAGGTATAACTTGCCTTTCAAATGTGTATTTGCATTTTAATCCTTAACTCTATCCCACAAAAAAAGTATGGAATCTGTATACAGGAGAGATTGTATTAATTTCAAAGCCTGGTGGCCAGGTGAGACGCGGACTGCTGAAGTTTAAACAGCTTTCCCAATTACCAGTTTCCCACTGGGCCACCACTGTGAAAACTAAGATATTGCACATTCTCAGCAGAGTCCAGTGGTTCCTGAGGTCATGGAGGTGGCGTTGTGAAGGCCCAGGTTCTGGGTTTCATCGGCCCGACTGGGAAGGTAGCAGGGCACACACGGGAACACAAGCTCTGAGGCTGGCAGCGGCTCCTTTGTTCTGAGCTCAGCACAGATCAGCACACGTTTCAACCCATCTGCCTGAAGCTGGGAAGAACCACCGGGAAGAATTGGACACAATAATTTATGAAGTTCATTTAAAGCCAGAAATTTTCTGTGCTGGACCAAAAAAAAAGTCATAACTGATGGACCTGAGGCAGGGTGCCCAGACGCCCTCCCTGCAAGAGGAAAATAGCGCTGGACACAGTATCTCTGGCCTAGTGAGGCTTCCAGGAAAGACCCATACCCCTGGGGGAAGTGTCTGATTCAACCTGTGTCTTTTTTTCCAGTTGGAATTTTCTTTTCTTTTTAAATATTTTTATTCATTTTTATTTATTTATTTGAGAGTGACAGACAGAGAGAGAAAGAGGCAGAGAGAGAGAGAGAGAGAGAATAGGTGCGCCAGGGCCTCCAGCCTCTGCAAACGAACTCCAGACACGTGCACCCCTTGTGCATCTGGCTAACGTGGGTACTGGGGAATCGAGCCTCGAACAGGAGCCCTTAGGCTTCACAGGCAAGCTCTTAACTGCTAAGCCATCTCTCCAGCCTTCTTTTTTTTTTTATTGACAACTTCCATAATTGTAAACAATTTTATTTTCTATTACCAGGTTTCAGAGCTCTTCAGATATTCTTAATATAAACTCAACATTAGATATCATCAGACAAGTGGTTTGTAAATGCTTTTTACTCACTATGTACTTTGTAATTCATACTTGTGGGGGATTGACTCAGGTGTCCCCCATAAACTCAGGTGTTCTGAATGCTAGGTTCCCAGCTGAAGAAGATTTGGGAGTTAAGGCCTCCTGGAGGCAATGTATTGCTGGGGACAGGCTTATGGGTATTATAGCCAGTGTCCCCTTGCCAGTGTTTGGCACACTCTCCTGTTACTGTTGTCCACCTAATGTTGGCCCAGAAGTGATGTCCAACCTCTGCTCATGCCATCACTTCTCCCTGCCATCATGGAACTTCACCTCAAGTCTGTAAGCTAAAATAAACCTTTTTTTTTCACAAAAGCTTCTCTTGGTCAGGTGATTTCTGCCAGCAATGCATTAGTACCAAGAGTGGCATTGCTGCTAGACACCTGACTGTGTGGCTTTGGCCTTTTGGAGCTGATTTCCAAGAGGAATGTGGAAGGATTTGAAACCTTGGCCTGAGAGACACCTTGCCATGCTGTAAATACAGCTTGATGGACTATTCTGATCAGAGTTGAAAGACCTGAATGCAGTAAGAATTATGGATTGTGAGGTTTGGCGTATGAGGATGAGAAAGAGCTTTGCTTGGACTGGGCTAGCAGTTTGTGTGAGAAGCTTGCTGTTATGCCTGTGTCCTGAGAAGTTGTGCAGGGTTGCTTTGTGTAGAAATGAACTGGTGTGAGCACAGGGATATGACAAAGAAAAAATGAAATCTTTGGGTGAACGGCTGCCCATTCAGCTGAAATTGAGAGATTATATCCATTGAGATTGGGCAAGCTGACCTGCACTGGGACAACAGGAAGAATGTAGACTCTTTTGAAGGGGCCTGAGTACTCAAGGGGTGTCCTTGTTCTTCAACGTCTGCTTTAGTCACCCCTGGATTAACAAACTGGCACCTACCTGGTATTTTGTAGTATAAGAAATGCAGGGAAGAGAGGGTCACTGAGTTTGTAATACGGTCTTGTGTGTTGGAAATGGTCATGGGCAGTGTGAACATCTTAGTTCAAGCCTTATTTTAATGTTAGCATGAAGTTCTACTCATTGTAGCTTGACATATATGTGCATATGTGTGTGTGTGTGTGTGTGTATGCAGTGCAGGCCTATTAACATTTGTGTGGGCACACTGGTGTGGGCAGCTGCACATGCATAAGAGTGCCATGCACATGCATGTCAGAGGTCAATGTTGAGTGTCTTCCTCAGTTATTCCCCACCTCAGTTTTTTAAACAGGTCTCTCTCTGAACCTGTTTCTAAACAATTTGGCTAGACCATCTAGCCAGCAAGTCCCAGGATTCTCCTCACTACCTCCCCAGCACTGGGACTAAAGGTCCCTGTCCCCATGTGTGGCTGCTGGGGACTGAGCTCAGGCTCTCCTGCTTGTGTGGCCAACACTGTACCCACTGATCTAACTCCCCAGCCCAGTGGGTGCACTGAGCCAACTCCATAGCCCAATGAATGCTCTTTTAAATATTATTCTTTTGTGCCCTATTTTGTTTCTTTAACTCTGCAATGTACTTTTCCAGCTCATTCTGTTGCCTTTATGAATAACCCTTTTTGTCCAGCTTTCCTTGAAATGAGCTTTCTTCTAAGTTCTGTGGTAGCAAAGGAATTTCTTCTTCTTTAAGCAGTTTTTTTCCTATTGAATCAATTTCCCAAATGATCTTTCCCAAATGCACTTTGGTTTTCTACGTAGCCAGTTTGTCCTGTGTCCCTGAGTCGCCCATCCCTGGGGCACTGCACCTGTTCAAACCTGCCAGTGCAGATGTTCACCGGTGTCTATTCCACGGCCTACTTTAAGAACTGTTAAATTATCATTTAACAAATGGGTTCAGGGCTGGAGAGATGACTTAGCGGTTCAGGCACTTGCCTGCAGAGCCTAAGTACCCAGGTTTGACTCCCCAGGACCCATGTAAGCCAGATGCAGAAGGTGGCGCATGTATCTGGAGTTCATTTGCAGAGGCAGAAGCCCTGGGGCACCCATATTCTCTCTCTCTCTCTGTCTGTCTTTTAAATAAGTAAATAAATAAGTAGGCTCACTGTGGCATTTCCATCCCTATATGCCATTGCACGGTACTCGTGTGTATACCCCCCCCCCCGGTCCTTTCCCATTGCCCTAACCCTCCTACTGCCCCCCCACCTCCCAATAGTCCTACTTCTCTTTTCATGTCATCAATTTGGTTATTTACTTACTGTAAATTCTGCATATGAGAGAAAACATGCAATATTTTCTATTCCCTTGGTGCCCTCTCTTGTTCCACCTCCCTTAGACTCTTTTACTCCTCTCATAGCCTGCCATGTACTTTTATGTTATACATATGCATACACGCAGTAGGGTCTTACCACAAGCCTTTGGTGGGTCATCAAGTACTCTGACAGAAATCTGTCTGTCTTTTAGGAAACCTTGTAGGTCTCTCTGATCAAAAGCTCATTGTGGATGATAGCCCCATGCTGGTTCTGGGAGTTACAGGTCAGTGCCCACTAAGAAAATGAGGAAAAAGATAACTAATATACAAGATAAGAGAGAGAGAGAGAGAGAGAGGGAGAGGGGAAGTGAGCATACATGTGATCTCCAGGTCCACCCATATTGATGTGAATGACTGAATTTTCATTCTCTGTGTTCCCAGACGTCTTGTTTGGGGCCTGTGCATGCAGGGCAGGTGAGGGGCATGGCATGTTTGTGTCTTGTGTGCTCCCGGCGGGTGAGGAGCTCGTCCTGTCTGGTACCTGGGCCTTCAGAGCGCCAGTTTGTTTAGAGCCTGTGCCCTCGGGACTGATGAGTGGATGAGCGTGTTTTGGGCCAGCGCCCTTGGGACTGCTGAGGGGCGCAGTGTGTTTGGGGCCTGCGCACACAGGAGGGTGAGAGGCACAGTGGGGTCTGCGTGGCTGAGTGCCAGCATGTCTGGGGCCTGCGCACTCCAGGAGGGTGAGGGGCTCAGTGTGTTTGAGGCCTGAATCTGTGGGGCCTATGACCTCTAGGAGGGTGCAGTATGCAGCTTATGTTTGGGACCTGGGTACTCCGGGCTGGTGAGGAGGGCAGCATGTTTGGAACCTGTGCACCCAATCTGTGCCACCAGCAGCTGGGCAGGCCCGCATACATGAACCCCAGCTCCACCCTCCTCCATGGAGCCCCTTCTCCCTAGACCCCTCCCTGCTACTCCACCCTCCACTACTGGCATCTGCCTACTGGTGCCCCCTTGACACGTGGCTCAGACAAGGAGCACAGTAATGTCTGGAAACCACTTGCTGGGGTTACCAGTGAACCCTCCATAACCTCTTTAGCTGGGTACAGCTGGGTAGGGAGCAGGGTAAGTGTTACAGTCCCTGCGTCCAACAGGTAAGGGGCTGAAGACCCTCCAGACCTCCAACCACAGCTCTCCCATCAGCCACCAGCCCCGAGCTGCAGGCATGCTTGCAACAGCCACCACCCGTGAATCTGGGCACGCAAAGCCATCCCATTCCAACCCAGTTAAAACCCAAAGTAGAACACTCATTGAGGATCCTACAACGGCAAATACCTGCTTCCTCCTTAATAAAACAAAAACTTTTATCTCAGATGGGTAGAACCCAAGGGAAAAGAATAAAAGCACCACTAGACAACAAGCTGAGAGATTTCCACCAAGGTTGCCTAGTCCCACAATGGAAGTCTCCAATGAAAGCAGATAGTAAGGCTGGAGAGATGGCTTTTGGCCATGAAACTAAAGGACCTAGGTTCAATTCTCTAGGACCCACGTAAGCTACATGCACAAGCTATCACATGCTTCTGGAGTTTGTTCGCAGCGGCTGGATGCACCAGTGTGCCCGTTCTCTCTCTCTCACTTTACTGTTGCAGTGATGTCTGAATTGCTGGTAGAAATCACCCGACCAAGAGCAGCTTGTGGGATAAAGAGGTTTATTTTGGCTTATAAGCTCAAGGGGGAGCTCCACGATGGCAGGGGAAAACGATGGCATGAGCAGAGAGTGGACATCACCCCCTGGCCAACATCAGGTGGACAATAGCAACAGGAGAGTGTGCCAAACACTGGCAAGGGGAAACTGGCTTTAACACCCATAAGCGCACCCCCAACAATACACTGCCTCTAGGAGGTTTTAATTCCCAAATCTCCATCAGCTGGGAACCTAGCATTCAGAACACCTGAGTTTATGGGGGACACCTGAATCAAACCACCACATTCTGCCCCTAGACCCCATACAAGATATAAAATACAGTGCATTCAGTATGACTTTAAAAGTCCCCATAGTTTTTAGTCAATCCTAATGATATTCAAACATCCCCATATTCCAAGATCTTTTAACTGAGCCGTAATACCAAAAAATAACCTCAAAAAACCCATAATGACACATAATAAACATTCACACTGCAAAAGATGGCATCGGGCATAGCAAAGAATATTCAGTCAATACAAGATTTAAAACAACCAGAGCAAACATCAAACTCTGTAGCTTCAAGTCCAACAAATCTAGCCAGTGACAAATCTCTAAGTCCGATAATTCTAACCAGCAACAAGTCTCTGGCATTGCAATTCTGCCCAGAATTGGCTAGGCTACTCACAGTCCTGGAAGACTTCATCAGGGCCGGCAGCTCCTTAGCAGCCATCTAGTGCTCCCAGCATCTCCACTGGGTCTCCACTGCAACCCACGGTTCATCCTCACAATTCCATCTGGTCACCAAGCCTGCCTCACACTGCCCATGGCCATTTCCAAAACACAAGACTGTGTTGCAAACTCAATGACCTCTCTTTCCTGTATTTATTTCCTATACTCTACAATACCAGGTAGAGTGCCAATTTGTTAATCCACAGGGGAATAAAGTAGACTTTGAAGAACAGGACACTCCTTGAACACTCAGGGCCCTTCAAAAGAGTCTACATTCTTTCTGTTGCCCCAGAGCAGGTCAGCTGGCCCAATCTCAAAGGTTGTAATCTCTCAATTGCAGCTGAATGGGCAGCAGTTTCGGCCTAAAGATTTCTTATTTTTTTATTTTTTATTTTTATTTGTTTATTTGAGAGAGAGAAAAAGGCACCCAATCCCCTAAAGCCTGCAAATGGAAGGGATTAAATCAAACCTCACAGTTATGATATAAAATTAACAGTCTTGACTCACTCATAAGGAGACACCAATTAACAGGATGGATCAGAATAAATCAAGAAACTTGTTTCATTACTAAGGATAGACACTTCCTCAGGGTATAAGGATGGAAAATGACTTTCCAAGCAAATGGCAATAAGAAGGAAGTGTTGTGGCTATATTAATATCTGACAAAATGGACTTCAAACCGCAAATAATAAAAAAGAACAAAGAAGGGGACTTTCTACTCAACAAGAGGACATCAGAACAATAAATCTATATGTACCAAGCACTGATGCACCACAATTTATAAAGCAAAATGTACTTGACAAAAAAATCCAGTACCATCATAGTAAGGGGTTCAATACTCCTCTATCCTCAATAGACAGAGCATCCAAGTAGTAAATAAACAGAGAAATAATAGATTTTAACAACATCATAGATCAATTAGACACACAGATATCTATAGAGCATTCTACTCCAGTGCTACAGAATACATGTTCTTCCCAGAAGCTCATGGAACCTTCTCCAAAATGGATTATATTAGGGCATAAAGCATGCCTTCATAAATTAAGTAAAACTGATATTACTTCAGGCATAATATCAGACCACAATGCATTAATGCTAGAAATTAACAAGATAAACATCAAAATTTACACCAGCTCCTGGAGACTGAACAACACGCTATTTAAAAAGGGTTGGGTTGTGAGGAAATCAAAAGGGCAATAGTAAAATTTCTAGAACTGAAGGGTAATGAAGGCTCAGCATACCAAAACTTATGGGGAACAATGAATTCAGTCTACACTAAAGGCTCCTCTCTTCACTTCAAAGACAATCAGTCAGCCATATTCATAGCTACTCAATTCACAGTAGCTAAGAACTGGACTCAACCCAGAAGCCCATCATTTGACAAATGCATAATGAAGATGTGGTACATCTACACAATGGAAATTTACTCAGCAATAAGGAAAACTGAGATAATGAAATTTGTCAGAATGTGGACGGACTTGGAACAGATAATACTAAGCAAACACACAAACACAGAAAGACAAGAGCCACATGTTCTCCCTCATCTGTGGTTTCTAATGTGGAACAGCTTACGTTGTAGGCACACCTGAGAGATGACTCGAGGGACAGATCAGAGGCACAGATGGGTTTGGGGGGCAGGGAGGAGATATATACCAAACCCTATCCAAAATGAATTGTCACCACAGGAAACTTCTCTGGATAGAAGACTAAAATACATAACCCTCATTAGGAGCATGGAGGGATCATCTGGTAAAAAAGAGCCCTGGATAGGATGAGATGAAGCTTAACCATAATTATTCAGCCCTGGCTTGTAACTCGCAGTACCAGAAATTTGTTACAACCCACATTGAGCTGTTGGTCAGAAAGAACTACAAGGTCCCCACAACAAGACAGGCTTCTGTCAAAGCACTTGATTACCCAATTGAGGTAAAAGATAAGCCCCTTTTGCTAAAGACACCACATGCTGCTGATGTAGAACACTGAAAGATCTGGCTGAATCTGGAAGGAAGCTGGTTCCCAGATGGTTAGCCCATATAGTGCTGGAAAAGTGCTACATGAGGTGCTGGGAGTAAATGGCCAACAATGTTGTGAGCAAGCAGGGGACACTGTTATATGAAGACAACCAGCCTGACAAGATGTGCACACCTGTGAAGTAGTGGTACACAGCCGAGGTGGGTAACCAATGGCTCTCTGATTGGCTAAGAGATCCACACAGTAGAAAGGAACCTATAGGTGGAACTGGTACCCAAGTCAGAATCCCATGGAAACCAAGATTATGGGTTCCAGTGAGAAGTGCCCACTAGTCTTTAGCCAAATGTCACTAAGTTAGCAATCCTTATCCCCTGTAACCCATCTTTATCTCACTTTCCACTGGAGAGTCATTTCTCTTTTTCAGAAAGCAGCAAGAATGTAGGACAGCCAAAATCTAGCAGGACAAGAATAGAGAGCTGCCTTCCTGTCCAAAGAAGAACGGCCCCTGGCACAGCAGTCAGGGCCCAGGTGAGAACACAGAGGACATGGTGAGCTGAGCAAGAGCGCTGCTTCCGCGGTGAGCCTGACAACCTGCACCAGGGTGATAGGGACAGACACTGAAGACACTCAGAATGCACCAAGGCAGAAATCCTGAAGCTACTAAGAGCTCAACACTGAAGTAGACTTACAACACACCCACCAAGACTCTGGGAATTTTGTGGAAGGGAGGGGGGTGGAAAGAAGGTAAGAGCCACAGGGTGGAAGGGGCTATCCAGAGGCATTGCCCCCCACACAATGATTGATTGCTGCTCTCACAACTCATAACCCGCAACCCTATGGTGAATACCAGCAATCCCACTAAGAAAGGCCTTCGTGGTGGAGTAGGGGCTGCTGCTTTTTAATTTCATGCAATCTCGCTTGTCAATTCTTACCATTCTTTGTTAAGCTGTTGCAGCCCTTTCCAAAACAGTCCTTTTCTATGCCTACGTCCTCCGTGGTTTCCCTCCATTCAGCAATTTCAGAGTTTCGCAGTGAGGTCTTTGATTCCATTTTGAATTGATTTTTATACAAAGTAAAGGTAGGAATATGGTTTCTCGTTTTTACCTATCGATATCAGGTTTTCCAAGAACCACATGTTAAGAGGCTGAGTTTTCTCCAGTATGTTTTTGACACATTTGTAAAACGTCAGGTGGTGGCAGTTATTTAATTTTACTTGTTCCTCTGGGTCCGTACGTGTGCCAGTACCACGCTGTTTTTGTGACTACAGCGCTGTCGTATAAATTGAAACCAAATTTTTTGCTAACTCCAGCATTCTTTATTCTGCCTGGGATTTACTTTGCCTATTTGGGGTCTTTTGTGCTTCCATATAAAGTTTAGGGTTGTTTTTTCACTCCTTTGAAGAATGTCGTTGGAATTTTTATGGCAATTGCATTTTTTTTGTGGATTGATTTGGTAATAGCCATTTTCAGAATATCAGTCCTGCCCGTCCGTGAGCATGGGAGGGCTTTCCACCATCAAGTGTCTTCTTCATTCCTTCCTTCACTGTTTGAAAAGTTTTTATTACAGAGATTCACCTCCTTGGCCTCTCCTAGGGGTCTGCTTATATGTGTATATGTTTATTTGTTTGGGGGCTATTTAAGTTAGAGTCTTCCTGATTTTTTTTCCTTGGCAAATTTATTATGGGTGTATAGAAAAGTTAGTGACTTTTGTAAGTTGATTTGTTTGTCCTGTTAGTTTGCTGTGGGTGTTTACCCATTATAAGAGTTTTCTGGTAAAGGCCTCAAGGGCTTTTAGGTGTAAGGTCATTACATTTACAAGTAGTGATATTTTGATTTCTTCCTTTTCTATTTGTACCTCTTTATTTCTTCCTCTTGCCAAAATGCTGTAGTTAAGATGTTATCAACTATATGGAATAAGGCTACAGAAAATAAACACACTTGTCTCATTTTTTTTTAAAAACTTCTATTTATTTATTTATTTATTTTATTTTATTTGGGACAGAGAGAGAGAGAGAAAAAGAGGCAGATGGAAAGAGAAAGAATGGGTGTTCCGGGGCCTTCAACCACTGCAAACAAACTCCAGAAGCATGCACCATCATGTGCATCTGGCTTACATGGGTCCTGGAGAATCAAACCTGGGTCCTTTTACTTTGCAGGCTAGCACCTTAACCACTAAGCAATACCTCTAGCCCCTTTATCTCATTCTTAATGTTATCAAGGAGACATTTTGTTTTTCTCCATTACTATAATGTTGGCTATTGCTTTGTTATGTAGATCCTTTATTTTGTTGAGGTGTGTTCATTCTATCCCCAGTTTCATCATAGCTTTTACCAGAATTTTGTTAAAGGTCTTTGTAGCATCAGTTGAGATCATCATGTGATTTCTGTCCCTGACCTTATTTATGTGCCATGTTATATTTGTTGATTGAGTATGTTGACCCATCCTTGGATCCCTGGAATGAAACCGACTTGACTATGGCATGTGATACTCCCAATGTGTTGCTGAGTTTGAGTTGCAAGTATTTTATTGAGAATATTTGCATCTATATTGTTGCAGTCATGTTTGCATTGCGGGACAAACATTTGACCAGAAGCAGCTTATAGGAGGAATGGATTTATTTCAAGTTTACAAATTACAGGGAAAACACTATCAAGGCTGAAGAAGCTGGCTCACTTCCATAGATCCAGGCAGAGAGACATCAGCAAGCAGCCAGCAAACACCAACAGTCACACCAAGAACAGTCAGAGCTCCAATTGCTCTTTACACACTTAGTGCTGGGTTCAAAGGTCCTCTCACAATGACACCTCCTCTGGCCAGGCTGACAGAAACTCAAGTTACAGGGTCAATGTAAGTCTATGGGGCCATACATTCAAACTGCCATGTATGTTCACCAGTGAAATTGTTCTGTAAGAGTTGATTAGTTTGTTGTTATCTGACTTTGGTATCAAATTATACCATCTTCATAAAATGAAGCTGGCAGTGTCCCTTCCCTTTCCACATTCTGGAACCATTTGAGGAACATTAGTGTTAGCTCTCCTCTAAAGTTCAGGCAAATGGCCATCCTACCAAAACAATATACAGATTCAATTCAACCTCAATTGAAATTGCTGCACCATTATTCAAGAAATAGTAAAACAATCCCAAAACTCACACAGAAGCATACAATATCCTGAATAGCCAAAGATAATCTGAGCAAAAAGAATTCTGCTAGAGATACCACTGTGGCAGCTTGAATGTACACCCCCCAATAGACCAAATGTTTTAATGAAGCTTATCTCCCACTGTCTGGCTGGAGGAGATGTAACGGGGGAGTGGGTCCTGAGAGCCAGCCCTAAGGTATTAGTGGGGTAGATTTGAATTTCAGCCTAAAGGTACATACAGCAACCTGAGCTCTGTCTGGGTGCCTGTTGGTGGTTGTTGGTTTTGTTTCCCGCGTATGGTGCCGGCTGCTTGATGGCTTCTCTGCTTGCATTTATGAATGGGAGCCAGCTTCTTCCTCCACTTGATGGAACTTCCCTGATCTGTAAGCTTGAAATAAATCCCTTCTTCCCATAAATCGTGTCTAGTTTGGATTTTCACCCCAGGAATGTGGAGCTGACTATAATGACAACCATATAAGATTTCTAGTCATATTACAGAGCCATAGTAAAAAAAAAAAAAAAAAAAGTATAATAATACTGGCACAAAACAGACAAAACACACACACACACACACACACACACACACACACGGATGCAATAGAATAGAATAGAAGGTGACACCAGTCAGCTTTTTGTTGCTGGGACAAAATACTTGATAAACACCATTGTTGGGGATGACAGATCGGTCTCAGCTTAGTTTCAGGTTACAATGCATCGTGATGGGGAAGGAGGCTCTGCAGCAGGAGCTTGAGGCAGCTGGTCACATTCAGCGCAGCGAGGAAGCAGAGATCAAAGCTTGTGGTGGCAGTGGAGTTACAACTCAGTTTGATTCTTGGAATAAATTTATTGTTAGCACATTGGGTGTGTGATCTATGTTTGAATTCTTTCTCACTCTTGATCCACAGTAGGCAGGAACATGGGTGGGTGATGTCCACACCTTCACTTTTGTCTTTTGGGATGCTGTTTGAATAATTCTTTCATTGGAATCCTTCAGTAGCTTCTGATTTGTTTACTGAATAATAAGATGAGTGATAAACAGGGTGGTGGGATGTAACTTACTGTTCAGATATATTAGCCAATTACTACAAAATTAACTTCCTTATAATTTTCTTCTCCTTGTCTTTCCCATGTACCTTTAAAGTTCTTATATGTCTATTATTTCAATTAGTTCTCTACAAAATGCTCATCTGTCATATTCTACATGTGTGTGTATAATCTCTCAAGCAGCAAACAAATATTATTATTCATTATGCAGACTCTCATGAGCCCTATTCATTCATAATTTCTCACACCTAGTTCAAAGATAAAAAACGTCCTCTTCAATCATCTAGTATTAAAAATGAGAAATTCTCAAAATTTTTCTTCTCTTCCTGGGAGCACTTTCCTCTGCTTTCTTAGGGAATTTTTCTTCCAACATGTGCTATCTTTTCATAGAATTGATGGTTTTTCTTTCTTGCTCATTTTTACATGCTGACTTATAGTTAAACATTAGTTATAGTTCTTCCAAGTACCTTCCTGAAATTTTCGAGTCTATAATTTTGAAAACATTGACAGTGTGCTTGAAATTTGTTTTCAGAGTTCCAAGAAACCTGCAGAGGTCAATGTACAATCCCATGGGGCCTCAGTGCTGGTATTTCTCCACTTTTTACAGAAACACAAAGCTAAGCACAAGCTCTCTCCACCGACTGCTCTCTCTAGCATTGCATAAGTCCACTGGAAGGAAGGCCCTCCTGTCCTGTCCTAACTTCACAGTCCATTCCTGCAAGCATCCGTGGCCCGCAAGCGTATGCAAGACTTCAAGGTGGCTCCAAACGCCCCGCTCTTTCCTTCTGGCTCCCAGTCTCTGAAGTAAGATTTTTCAAGGCATTTCTTCTGTAACGACTTCCTAGGAAGCCGCTCCTCCTCAAGAAGGTAGCTGTTCACATCACCTCCTGCTCACTGAGGTTCCTCGTATGTGCTGGGCACTGCCAAACCTCATTTTCTCTGCCATTCATCCTCTAAACAAGAGATGGAGAGCTGACGATACATTATGTGCCTGTGCTGACCTTACAATTCTTGCCTGGAAGCTTGTCTTTACTTAAAATCCCACTATAGGCAAAACAAACGTGTTGAACTCACTCTTTCCCTTTTCTATTTGTTTTTTGACATTTTTATACATGTGCATTTAATTTGATCATATCAACCCCCATTACCCATTCTTACCCTCTCCATGCCCTTAGCTCCACCCCCTCTAGTGGACACACCTTTGAAGAGGGTAAAGACCCTTCTCCCCTTTGTCCAGCAACCTTTAACTGCCAATAGTTCCTAAGCTCCTCCTGGCATGGAAGAATGGTTAGTGGCCCTATCGTTTGTAAGTTTTTGGACAGGTAACCACAGCTGCTATTTTTTAGCTTTTTGTTGTTGTTTTTGTTTTTATTTTTTGAGGTAGGGTCTCACTCTAGCTCAGGCTGACCTAGAATTCACTATGTAGTCTCATGGTGGCCTCGAACTCACAGTGATCCTCCTACCTCTGCCTCCCGAGTGCTGGGATTAAAGGCATAGGAACTTCCACACTGACTTCCATAGTGGCTACGCCAGTTTACGCTCCTGCCCTCAGTGAATGAGAGTCCCCTTGCATGCAAGTCCTCTCCAGCACCTACTGCCATTGGTTTTCTTGGTGACAGCCGTCCTGACCAGGTGAGATGGACTCTCAGAATTATTTTTGTTTACATGTCACTAATGACAAAGGATGTTGAATTCTTTTCAAAAGATATTAACCATTTGCGCTTGTTCTTTCGAGAATCCTCAGTTCAGTTGCATGCCATACATTTTGATTGTGTCTGCCATTTTCCTGGTGTTTAGATCTTTGCACTCCTTGTATATCCTGGACACTAATCCACTATCAGATGTATAGTTGGCAAAGATTTCTTTTTCCCATTCTGAAGGCTGCCTCTTCACTAAAAGGACAGTTTTCTTTGCTGTACAGAACCTTTTAAATGTTATGAGTTCCCATTTGCCTTATTTTCTGGGCGACAAGAACACTATTAAAAATTCTTATTCATGGGGCTGGAAAGATGGATTAGTGGTTAAGACACTTGCCTGCAAAGCCTAAAGACCCAGGTTCCATTCCCTAGGACCCACATAAACCAGATACACAAGGCGGTACATGTGTCTGAAGTTTGTTTGCATGGGCTGGAGGCCCTGGCATGCCCATTCTCTCTGTGTCTCTCTTTCCCTCTCCCTCTCTCTCTTTCTCTCTCTCCAATAAATAAAAATTTTTAAAAAGTTTAAAAAAATTCTTACTCATGCATATAACTTGGAATGCATAAGCTAGTTTTTTCTCAAGCCATATGAGACGTTCAGATCTTACAGTGAAATTAATAGACTTAGAGTTGATTGTTTTGTGCAGGGGGAGAGATAAGGGTGCAGTTCCATTCTTTTACATGTGAAAATCCAATATCCCAGGGCCTATTTGGTGAAGAGTCTATCTTTTTCCCTTTGTGTATTTTTGGCATCTTTGTCAAAAATTAAAAAAAAAAAAGGCTGTAGTTACATGGCCTTGTGTAGGGGTTCTCTATTTTTTGTTGTTGTTGTTAAGAATATATTTGTATGGACACATCATGTGTTGGTACCATCATCTTCCTCCTCCCTGCCCCCACTCCAGTGAGGGTCGTCCTCAGTGGGGTTACTGGTATTCCCAATGGGGTTATGGGTTGTGCATTGTGGGAGCAGCACTCAGTTATTTGGGGGGGGGGGCAATGCCTCTGGTTATGATGCCCCAACCTATGGCTCTTACAGTCTTTCTGCCCCCTCTTCTGCAAAATTCCCTGAGCTATGGTGGGTGTGTTTTAAGTGGATTCAGTGCTGAGCTCTCAGGAGCTTCTGGGTCTCTGTTTTGGTAGGTGTTGAGTGTCCTCATTGTCTGTCTCCTTTACCCTGGTGCTGATTGTCAGGCTCTCCATGGAAGCAGCACTCTTGTTCATCAAATCAAGTCCTCTGTGGTTTCACTTGGGCCTTGGCTGAAGTGTGTGGGGTGGTTTATTTCTTCTATTTTCACTACATTCTGAAAAAGAAAAACAGACTCTCCAATGGGGGAATGAATTCACCATAGGCTAAATGGGATAAATATTGTTAATTTCGAGAGAGTTTGATGGATGTAGTCCCTCTTTTGGCCAAAGACTAGTGGGAGCTTGACATTGGACAGCATAATCTTTGTCTCCATAGGGTTCAGACGTGGTTTCCAGTTCCAGCGATGGTTTCCTTTCCTCTGAGTGGATCTCTGTTCTATCTGATCTACGTGCAGTCACACCTTGCTGCTTTCATTACTGGGGGTCGCTAATGTAACTTGGAATCTGGGGAGTTGATGCCCCCAGTAGTGCTGCTTCCAGCAGGATTCATTTTGTTCAGGATTGCTTTGTTTATCTGTGGCCTTTTGGGGTTCCATATAAACTTTTAAAAATATTTATTTATTTATTTATGAGAGAGAGAGACAGAGAGAGAATGAGAATGGATGCTCCAGGGCCTCCAGCCTCTGCAAGTGAAAACCAGATGCAAGTGCCACTTGGTGCATCTGGCTTTACATAGGTCCTGGGGAACTGAGCCAGGGTTGTTAGGCTTTGCAGGCAAGTGCATTAGCCGCTAAGCTGTCTCTCCAGCCTCACTTATAAATATTAAGATATTTATTTATTTTATTTATTTGGAGGCAGAGGTAAATGACAGAGACCGTGAGTGAGAAAGACTGAATAAACACACCACGGCCTCTTGCCACTGCACACAAACTCTAGACACATGTATCACTTTGTGCATCTGGCTTTACTGGGGAATCGAACCCAGGCCATCGATATTTGCAAGCAAGTGCCTTATCCACTGAACTATCTCTATCTACCTCTCCAGCCTCCAAGATTTGTTTATAAAGAACATTACTGGAATTTTTTTTTGTTAGGATTATGTTGAATCTGATTTCTTTGGGTAGGACTGTGTGTTAACAATGTCAGTTCTTATAATCCATGATCACGGGAAGTCTTTCCATCTTATAGTGTCTTCTTCAGTTTCTTTCCTTAGTGTTTCAAAGTTTCATTATAGTGAGATTTCACTTCCTTAGCTAGGTTTATTCCAAGGTATTATCATTTTTGAGGATATTGTAAATGGTATTAGTATTCTGATTTTTTTCTCAATGTGTTTGTGATTGATATATAAGAAGGCTGTTGACTTTTGAAAGCTGATTTTGTATCCTACCACTTTGGTGAATGTATTTGCCAGTTCTAGGAGCTCTCTGTTTTATGCAGGTAGATGCACCTGTGTTCAGTGTATATTTAGTTAGAATTATAATGCCCTCTTGGTGGATTGTTCTCTTAGTTAGGATAAAGTGGCCTTCTTCATCTTATTTACTTAATTTTGGCTTGAAGTCCGTTTTGTCAGATCTTAGAATAGTAACTGCTGGTTTTTTCTGTGGTCCACTTGCTTGGGATACATCCTTTCTCTGCCTCTTTCTGTCTCTGTTTCTCTCTCACACACACACACACAGGCACACATTCACACACAAAAAGTCTAAACATTGCTCCCTCTCTGAGGATTGCATCAGAGAGGGGGTTTCATTGGAGCCCCACTCAGCTGAGGCAGAGGCAAAAGCTTCAACTCCAGTCCCTCCTTCAAATCAAAAATCAGAGTTGGAAACTTCAAGCCCTCTTTCTGTGATGAATCAACAGGAAGGAATAAAATTAGTAAGGAAATAGAGGAAGAAAATATCACAATAGGCAAGTGTATTTAAATGTTATTTATACATGGTTCCATCCAACACCAGAATGCACATCTTTTCTTCAAGTTTGAGTTCATATTCACCAGGACAAAGCATAGTCTTGGTGACAAAACAAATTTATCAAGTTAAAAGAAAATAACACAGAGCATGTTTGAGTCTATGGTGGAATTACACTAAAAAATACAGCATTAGGAAGATAATATTAACATACACAAACTGGAAAATTAAGCAGCAGCTACGTCAAGAGAAATTAAAGAAACGAAGCAGAGAATAAACAATGTCCTAACTTGTAGGATGCATACTTTCAGAGGCATTTGTATGGCATCAAATGACAATACCAGGCCAGAGATGCCCAAGAGCCCCAAGTAGAAGGTCTGGCATGGAGTGGAGAAGAGTCTATGGATTGAGACTCTGGAAAATAAGAGGCTTCTGGGAGATCTGTGTTTGTAGCGATTTCTACCAGGCCCTCCCTGGCTCAGACAAACTTTCAGCACTGACGACTTGAGCACTGCAGGCCACAGAATGTATAAGCATTCTCCAGAGCACCGTGCTCTTATGTGAATGGACTGGGGCATTCATGAGCCCTCGGGCGTTACCCGGATCCCCTCAAGACAAGAAAGTCTGAGCCAGGAAGGATGGAGGAAGAGAAAAGAATAAGACCACGAGGAGGAGCTACCTGGAAAGAGGGTGATCCTCAGGAGATGGGGGGATGGTGGTAAAGGGACAAGAAGGACCGGAACACAGTCAAATTTCTGTGTGTTCATATATTAAAGTTCCCACTAAACCAGAAGCAAAAGTCCACAGGTAAGACCAACCTTTATTAAAGCAACCAAGCAGACTGATTGCTCACTGTAATTTGGACCGTCAGGGAGTCCCAAGGGGAACTTTCCAAGGACTATGTGAACCTACCATGCTGTGTCTGTTTCATTCCCTCAAGTCCTCGAAGCATGGCAGACCAGGTACCAGAAGCTGCTGCACACGTGCTTCCTTGGCTGGGCGTTGCAGAAATGCCAGGGGTTATGTGAGACGAGAGGAGAGCTTCGCAGCGGGTGCCACCCCAGCAGCCAGCCCCGCTCAGAGGACTTCTCAGTCTCTTCTGACTACACATTCTGGTTGCTGCATCTTGAAACTTTCCTGTCAAAAACTTAAACAAAGAAAGAAAGAAAGAAAGAAAGAAAGAAAGAAAGAAAGAAAGAAAGAAAGAAAGAAAGAAAAGAAAAGAAACCTTTCCTGTCAGAAAACAGAAAACTTACACTGGTGTTAGCACATGAGCCCATATCCTCTGGAAGAGGAATAACAGCTGGTTTCCTTTCTCTGTGTAATTATCCCTCTGAAAATCAAGCAATTGCTGCTGGTATTTTTAATATATATTGCCATTCCTGGCGCTGCCAAGATTTTCAGTGAAGGGTGTCTTTGATTCCCATATTCCAAGGTGATGAGCTGTTTTCCACATGTGTCAGGAGGACTGAAAGAAGAGACTTGTCATGTTGGGAAATGGCTGCATGGATACGTTGTCCATGGCCACATTACAAGCCCTGGCTGTTTGGATCCCTGCGTCCTGAGCTTGCACAGTTGCATAATGCGCTTGCTCAGTCGCCAGCCTCTGCTCCCCTCTCCTGTGCCCTCCAAGCCTCCAGGCTGCCTAGTCTTAGAGCGTCTCTCTCCTTGGCTACTTTTTTTTTCTTATTCTTTTAACTTTATTTTAAGGAGGGGCCCCATGCACCCCAGGCTCGCCTTGAACTTTGCTGAGTAGCCTGGGATGACTGGGAATTTCTATTCTTCTTACTTCCGCCTCCAGAGCAATGAGATGTGGGCCTGGGCTTGAACTCAAGACTTCATCCACACTAGGTGTGATGACTAACCTCTGGTTGTTTGGTATCGCCGTGGAAACAAACACTTGGGCATGTCTGTGAGGAACTTCGTAGATTAGGTTAACTGATACGGGAAGACCTGCCTTAACTGTGGCAGCAGCGTTCCCTAGGCTGGGGTTCTGGACTGCCTGAAAAGGAGGAAGTGAGCTGAGCAGCAGTATTCACTGCTCTTGGTTTCTTCAAACCATAAGCTGAAATAAATCTTTTTTTTTTTTCTTAAAGTGCATAGCAATGAGAAAGCATCTAGTATGCCAGGTAAACACTCTACCAACTTAACTACAGCCTCCACCCTCAAAATCTACTGTATTTATTTATCTTAACTTTTATTTTTAATTGGTATATATTGTGGAATTTTAAAATAAAATTTGTTTTTGTTGAGTCCTCCCCCCTCCTTCTCTATTCTATGCCCCTATCTGTGGTGTACCTCCCTCTGCCCCACCTCCAGTCTAACTTCCTGCCCCAGGTGTCTTGTTGCTGCCTGCTTCTCACCTCCTTGCGCATCTGTTGCTCAGTCCTGCCAATCACATGCCTGGTTTGGTGTCTTCCAGCAATAACTGCTTTTAAATATCGTGGTCACTTGTTTCCACAGTATTCTAATGAATGGGCTTTTTAAAAATGACAGCTGTCTGCACACTGTTGCAATTTATTTATTTTAGAGAGAGATAGAGAAATAGGCAAGGGGAGAGAGAAAGAATGGGCACGCCAGGGCCTCCAGCCACTGCAAACGAACTCCACATGCATGTACTCCCTTGAGCATCTGGTTTACATGGGTCCTGGGGACTTGAACCTGGGTCGTTTGGCTTTGCAGGCAAATGACTTAACTGCTAAGCCATCTCTCCAGCCCCAGCCACTCAATTTTTAAACGTGGTATATTTAGCATGTTTGGGAAGACATTTTCTTGTTTTTCTTTTTCAGTGGCACTGGTTACCTAACATCCATAACTTTCATTGTATATTCATGATAAATTTGGAGCCATTTTACAACAGGCTATGGCTAACGCATTGCTCATATACATCAACCATTCCTCCAGAAAATGCATTACACCTGTTATAGAATGAGCACTCTGTGAAAGTAAAAGTCATGAACTCCTCTTCTGGAAGAACCTCTCTAAAAATAGCATGACTTTTTATTGTAAACTATGAAAGATTAAATGACATACTTAATGTTAGCAAACAAATCTTTGATTTCAGAGGAGGCTGTATTTTCTTCGTAACTGGGTTCTGTGATCACGTTTCGCAGGGTTGGTCTCGAAGTATGTCCAGTAAGGAAAGGGCTCTTGCTTGCATTGACTCCCTGTTAACTTTGAGAGAAAGGCGCTTGGTTTTGGGGGCCAACTCTTTTATCTAAGAACAAATACATGAATCAAAGGCAGAGGAAGCACTAACAGGAGGCATCTTCTCTCATTTCCTGCTGCTTTACATTTTTCATTTCTATTTGCTTTGATTCACCTCGGATACGTTTTAACATACAGAAAAATACGTAATTTTTTGTTTTATTTTTATTTATTTATTTGAGAGCAACAGACAGAGTGAAGGAGAGAGAGAGAGAGAGAGAGAGAGAGAGAGAGAGAATGGGCATGCCAGAGCTTCCAGCCACTGCAAACAAACTCCAGACATGTGCGCCCCCTTGTGCATCTGGCTAACGTGGGTCCCCGGGGAGTCGAGTCTCAAACCGGGGTCCTTAGGCTTCACAGGCAAGCACTTAACTGCTAATCCATCTCTCCAGCCCAAAATGCATATTTTTTTTAAAGTTCATTTCTCTCAGTCCATTGTGGCCATGGTCTATCTTTCGGGCAACTCTGATGGTTGGCTGAGGCTACATTGTTGAGTCTCTAGGTTTACCAGGAGGTACCTCAGTCTCCAGGGGCATTCTGAGGTTCCTTCTCCACTTCGCAGACTCCAGTCTCTAGCTAGTTGCTGCTTCTGTTCAAGCGACTTTTGCCTAATTTGTGGTGGTGCCTTGAAATACAAACAATAAACCTTTAAGTTGTTTACTCAAGGGTAGGCCCACTGCTTTCTGGGGCATAACCTGATAAAGATGCTAAGGTTTGGAGCCGATTATGGGTCT
Source organism: Dipus sagitta (assembly GCA_036346955.1). Taxonomy (NCBI): domain Eukaryota; kingdom Metazoa; phylum Chordata; class Mammalia; order Rodentia; family Dipodidae; genus Dipus; species Dipus sagitta. The sequence goes on from CM070784.1 coordinate 41,965,655, forward strand.
ATGCTCCCGTGGTTGCTTCTTCTGCTGGAGGCATTGTTCTGGTGTTTTTACCGACTAACAATACATGAGTAAGGGGCAGCAATGTGTAGTAAGGGACAAGTATTCAACTCCAAAAATTTCCTTAAACATTTGCTCAAAGGATGGGATTTAAGAACAGGAGTGCTGATCCAGAACGCATGCACATGTACACACAACGCACACACACACACACGCACACACACACACACACACACACACTCATGCACACACATACTCCAATCACAGATGTTATCACTCTAAGCCCACCTGTTGTTTTCACCGTTCTTGTGGGCATTTTGTTACTTTTAGCACCCATTGCTTTCAATGGTTGTCAACATATATCATGCTTGCACACATTGTTCTGGGCCAGGAATATAACCAGGTCACTGAGGAGGTCAGCCAGACAGCATGGCTTAAGTTCATGTCAGCGTATACAGCCTCCCTCGTCAACGCTGATTACCAGTGTTCTTCAGGACAAAGACCAGCTAAGGCATAGTAAATCTGGTTGCATTATTCTAAGCAGGCTGATTACATGGTGGTAAATTAATATCAGAGCATCAGTTTAGCTACTTAGGAATTTGACAGAAAAAGGCTTCTTATAGAAATATTCTCAGAAACAATAACTGTAAGGTCCATAAGAGGTATTCCACAGTTCTTTTGCACAGTTCATTCCCACAGTGTTTCATGAGCATTCCTGTCTCTACTACTGCCTACCATCTTGGCCACCACATAAATTGATACTAAAACCTTTCCAGAGTCGACGCATTGCCAAAACTTCACAGCAATTACTCTATGGTATAATAGGGAGCGATGTTCCTCTTCTCTCTTCTGTGTGTCTATCTCCTACAGTGGCGTGTCTCAGTAGTGGTGTATATACTTGTTCTCTTAAGAGAATTTAGTAGATAACTCAGAATTATTTTGCCCTTGATTTAAAAAACTGTTTATTTATCTGTGTATTTATTTAAGAGAGAGAAAAAGAGGGAGAGAGAGGGGAGGGAGAGAATGGGCACACAGGGCCTCTACCTACTGCAACAAACAAACTCCAGATGCATGGACCACTTTGTGCATCTGACTTTATGCACATACTAGGGAATGAAAGCAAGTGTAGTCTTTGCAGGCAAGCATCTTAACTGCTGAGCCATCTCTCCAGCCCATGTCCTTGACTTTTTGAAGAGGAAGAAGTCACTCTAATGAGTTGCAATCAGAAAGCAAATTCAAATGCTTGAAAGTGAGCTATATTCAGAAATGTCCTTCTGGGCAGAGGACACTTTCTTACTGGATGAGCCATTTTCATGAATCTATCTTTTTTCATTTTGAATCTTTCAAAGGTGTTCCCCAGTCTTCAGGAATGTGGGTTCTTTGGCCTCTTCTGCTTAGAAATATCTAAGACTTACTAAAGCCAGAACCCTCATCACAAAGTCATTAAAGTAAAACATCAAAAACAGCAAAGGGGAAAAAAAAGGAGAACATTAGTGATCTTGTACATACACAGTGGTCACAGTGGTCATCATAAACATGATCTTGTACATACACAGTGGTCACAGTGGTCATCATAAATGTGATCTTGTACATGCATAGTGGTCATAGTGGCCATCATAAACATGTTCTTGTACAAACACAGTGGTCACAATGGTCATCATAAGCATGATCTTGTACATACACAGCGGTCGCAGTGGTCATCGTAAAAGTGATCCTGTACATACACAGCTAGACCCATTTCCACGGCTGCCATCTGAGAAGAGGCAGAGCAGCTGAGGATCAACTGCAAGCAGGGCCTGCACCATCTTGGGAAGGAGCTGAGCAGTGAATCGCATGCCTGGGCTGATTGCCATTGTGAGGTGGCTTCTGGTAGGGGAAGGACCAGCTGAAAGTTATCAGTGACCACCTGACCAACTTGGATTCTACTTCTCATGCCCCCCCCCCTCCAAATAATTCTCTGAGAAAGGACTGAAGCAGAGGACAACTGTTCACAGGCCCAGCACACTGGAGAAACTTGAAATTGATCTCACGCCAAAAACCCAACAGCTAATCAGTTTGGGAGAAAAGCACTCAGGTCGTTCACCAGGGAACACAGGCTTCCCAAGGCCTTGCCTAGATTTTCCAGAAGGTGGCAAACTTTAAGTAGGTCCTGCTCAGGCCCAAGTGTACCCAATTCAACCTAGTAGCTAGTCTTCAATCCCACACACACCTATATCAACTTAGACCAAGCCACACAACACAAACTGTACAAAAACTGCTATTGCTCCATCCTCAATGAGACAACTGACCTTGAGATGGGCAGTCCCTGACGCCAAGCACACATGACACTCAGCCAAGGGTCCTCACCTAGATCACCCAGTCCCACAATAGAAGCCTCCAATAACTGTTTAGAGAAAATCCAAGACATGGAAGCCCAAAATGAAATCTCAGCAAGAATTTTAAATGGACTTAATGAAATCATGAGCAAATGGTTGTAGGAATGGGAAGAAACTGGTCAAAGAGTAATCAAATAGGAACTCCAAGAAAGGCTGAAATAAATGGAAGAAAAATGACAAAAAGAATTCAAATTAAAACTTAAAAGTTGGTTCAATGGATCAGAAGAAAGGCAACAAAAAGAACTCCAAGGGTAGGTGAAAGAAATGGAAGGTAATCAACAAAAACGACTTAATCAGAGCTGAGAGAAACCAAAGAGAACGAGGAAACAGTACTCCATAGACAAGTAAATGAAATCAAAGACAATCAAAAGGAGATCATCAAAAAGCTAAAGGAATTTGAGGAGAATTAAGAATAAATAAGCTCATGGGACAATGGAGTAAGCTCAAGAAGGACATACCCAAATCCAGGAACAATCTCTAAGAGAATGAAAAGGCCAAATCAAGACATGAACATGGGCTGGACGTGGTGGCACATGCCTTTAATCCCAGCACGTGGGAGGCAGTGGTAGGAGGATCTCTGAAACCCTACCTTAAAAAAAAAAAAAAGAAATGAACATGGAATTTAAGCAAGAGCTGGACATGCTGAAGAAAACCATAAAAGAAAACAGAAATGTAATACCCCACCCGCCCGAAAGGATCCCAAGAAAGCCTAATCAACATTGTAGGCCACATGGAGGACAGAACTTTGTAGCGCGAGGACAGGATAGAATTAGACTGGGATTACAAAAGTATTGTCAAGTTAAAAAACATGTGTGAACAGAACATGAGGGAACTTTGTTATACCTTAAAAATCCCAAATATTCAGATCATGGGCATATAAGAAGTGGAAATAAAGGCTAAGGCTATAAAGAGTATCTTCAATGAAATTATTGAAGACAATTTCCCCAACTTTAAAAAAAAGAACCTGACCTAGGTACAGGAGGTGCACAGAACACCAAATAGACAGGACCAGAGAAGAGATATCCCACATCACATAATACTCAAAACACTAAACACAGAAAACAAGGACAGAGCATTGAAAGCAGTAAGAGAAAAACATCTCATTACATACAGAGGTGAGCCCATCAAATTATGTCAGATTTTTCAATGGAAACTCTTAGCCAGAAGAACCTGGAACAGAGATTATCAAAAGTTAAATGACCATGGCTGCCAACCCAAACTACTGTACCCAGCAAAATTATCCCTCATAATAGAAGGTAAAAGTGAAACCTTTCATGGTATAAACCAGCTGAATGATTACCTGTGTACCAAGCCAATCCTACAAAGAATACTTCATAAAACACTGCACATACTCAGAAGAGAAACAAACACACGAGGAAAGAAAAGAAACAATTAAACTAGAATGAACATAAAAGCATGTAAGTCTAAGGAAACACCAAACTCCACAAAACCTGCAAAATGACAAGGATTAACTCACACCATAAAATTACAACTGAATGTTAATGGACTCAACTATCCAATCAAAAGACACAGGTTAACAGGCTGGATCAGAAAGCTGGGCCCATCCATTTGCTGTCTGCATGAAACCTACCTTACAATTAAATATGAGCACTACCTAAGGTGAAAGGATGGAGAAAAAGAGATATTTAAGAAAACAGAAGCATAAAACAATCAGGACTTCCTATACTGATTTTGGACAAAATAGACTTTAGACCAAAAGCAACCAAAAGATCATACTCATTAAAGGAACAATACAAGATGATAATATCATCATAAACTTATATGCACCAAACACAGGGGCACCTAATTTTATAAAGCAAAATTTGCTAGACAATAAAACAGATATAAATCCCAATACAATAATAGTATGATAATTTAATGCCCTACTATCATCAATAGACATATCCTCCAAGCAGAAAATAAACAGAGAAACAATGGAGCCAAATAACACTGCAGATCAAGTGGACTAACAGACATCTACAGAATATTCTATTCTACCCTAATTCTCCTCAGTACATGGTCTCCTCAGAAGCTCACGGAACATTCTCCAATCCAGACCATACATTAGGGCATAAAGCATGTTCCCACAAATTCACAAAAATTGACATAATCCCCTGAGTTATACAGATATACTTCAGGGGATTCTGTCACAGTGCATTAAAGCTAGAAGTCAACAACAGTAACAGAAACATACCAACTCCTGGAGACTGAACAACTCATTATTAAACAATGAATGGGCTGTTGAAGAAGTTAGAAAGGAAGTCCACAAATTTGTACAACTAAATAACAATAAAAATACAACATACTAACTAGGGAAGTAAAAGACTTATACAAAGAAAACATAAAAACACTGAAAGAAGAAGTTGAAGAGGACACAAGAAGATGGAAAGACCTCCTGTGCTTATGTATTAGAGGAGTTAATATTTGGAAAGTGACCATCCTATCAGAATTCAATGAAATTCCAATAAAAATTACAGCAACATTCCTCACAGAGATGGAAAAAATAGTCTCATAATTCATATGGAAGAATAGGATATCTCAGCCAAAAATATCCTCGGCAAAAGAAAAATATCTGGAGATCACCATACCTGATTTCAAGATACATTACAAAGCCATAGTAACTGAAGCAGCATGGTAGTGGCACAAAACAGACACACAGGTAAATGAGATAGAATGGAAGCCCCATTTCTAAATCAAAGGAACTATAATTACCTCATCTTTGACAAAGGGGCCAAAAATACACATTGAAGAAAAGATAGCATCTTCATCAAATGGTGCTGAAGAAATTGGATAACCACATGTAGAAGGATGAAATCTGATCCACTTCTCTCACCCTGCACAAAAGTCAACTCCAAATGGATTCAGGACTTCAATATAAGTTCTGAAACTCTAGAAGAAAAAAGTGGGAGAACATTCTATGATATAGGCATAGGGAAAGACTTCCTGAATAAGATCCCACTAACCCAGTAAATTGCATCAACACTCAACCACTGGGACCTCATGAAACTACAAAGCTACTGTACCAACAAGCAAATCATCAATAGTCAATACACAACTAGCAGAATAGGAGAAAATCTTCACCAGCTGTATCTCCAACAAAGGTCTCATATCTAGGACCTACAAAGAACTCAAAAAACAAAACAATAAAAAAATCGATCCAATCAAAAAATGAGATAGAGGGCTGGAGAGATGGCTTAGCGGTTAAGCGCTTGCCTGTGAAGCCTAAGGACCCTGGTTCGAGGCTCAATTCCCCAAGACCCACGTTAGCCAGATGCACAAGGGGGCGCATGCATCTGGAGTTCGTTTACAGAGGCTGGAAGCTCTGGTGCACCCATTCTCTCTCTCTCTCTCTCTCTCTACCTCCTTCTCTCCGTCGCTCTCAAATAAACAAATAAACAAACAAAAAAATTAAAAAAAAATGAGATAGAGAATTGAACAGAGGATTCTCAAAGGAAAAAGTACAAATGGCCACTACACACTTAAGGAGATATTCAACATTTTTAGTAATCAGAGAAATGCAAATAAAAATGTTTCTGAGATTTCATCTCATTCCAGTCAGGATGGCATACATCAAAAAAAAAAAAAAAAAAAAAAAAAAGAACAAATTCTGGCAAGGCTGTGGGGAAGAAGGAACCTTTACTCACTGCTGGTGGGAGTACAAACTGGTATAACCACTATGTAAATCAATCAGTATGGCAAACTGAAACAAATGAAAATAGATCTACCATCTGACCCAGCAATACCACTCCTTGGCATATACCCAAAGGACTCCACTCTCTACTACAGAGATACTTTCTCAACTATGTTTTTTGCAGTTCTATTCACAATAGCTAGGAAGTGGAGTTAGCTCTGGTGCCCATCAATTGATGAATGGACAGTGAAGATGTGGTGCAAATACACAATGGAATTTTACACAGTGGTAAGGAAAAATGAAGTAATAAAATTTTCAGTAAAATGAATGGAGTTGGAAAAGATTATTCTAAGTGAAGTCATACAGATACAGAAAGGCAAATACTGCATGTGCTCTCTTGTATGAGGTTCCTAACTGGAATCAAGTGGAGATTAGTGCAAATGGCAGTTAACACCAGGGATATGGACATAAAACTAGAGTAAGACCAGGAAACAGAAGAACTGGGGTGGGAAGAGAGGAGGGGTTTTCCTGATGGGTTGGGGGAGAGACAGAAAGTCAGGGCTAGCTGGGGAATGGAGGGCTAGGGAGTGTGAGGGTGAGCAGGAGAATATACAAAAATTAAGGCAGTGTTAAGAACTGTTCCATAGCACCTTCATTCTGACTAGCATTCCACAAGATAAAACCACCAATAACAGTTAACATTATAACCCCTGACTCTGTTTTGTAAATCCAAGGCTCAGAGTTGAGTTATCCTCCACAGCTGTTGGCCAGGGTGACCCATAAGGTCCCCCAAACAATGTGGGCCATTGCCAAAACACTTGGTTACCTGCCAGAAACAAAAGGTGAGGCCCTATTGCTGAAGACACCATAGGCTATAGTTATGGGATATCGGAATACTATGCTGGAACCAAAAGGGAAACTAGCTGCCTCCTGGATAGCCCTCACAGGGCCGGAGAGCCTATTGGAGCTGCCAGAGGACAATAGTCACCAACAGCATGAATAAGCAAGGGACCCTGCAGACTACAAAATCAACCAGCCAGACAAGAAGTACATATCTGTGCAATAGTGGCATGTAGCCTCTATAGGTAACCAGCTGTTCTCAGGTTGGACATAAGGTCCACTCAGAGGAAGGGAACTCATATCTGGTACTGGAATCCAAGTAAGAATCCCATGGTCAGGAAAGAGTGGGTTGGCACACCAAAAGTCTTCTAAACAATTTTGCATACTCCCTTTAACTGAAACTGCTCTTATGCTTGGTTGGAGAATATGTTTTGTTTTACAAGTGGCAGAGAAAACATGGAGAGCCTAGGTTCATCAACAAGAAGATAGCCAAGTGCCCTGAATTAGACTTTCTACCTCTATCCCTTCTGCCAGGGCCCATGAGAAATTGCAGAGGAAGTGATGCCATGACTACTGCTCTTACTACTGGCCTGACAACCAGCCCTCGGGTGATGGTGGCAGACATGACAATTAATCAAAACCTATGGAAGCAGAAATCCAGAGGCTACAAAGAACTCAACACTAAATAAGACAGCCAACAGCCCTTCCATGGCTCAGGGAACATTACACAGAGGGGGAAGGAATAATCTGAGGCATGGTCTCCCGCTGCCCCATAAGGACTGACTGAGGCCTTCATGACCCCACAGAGATTACCATAGCCCCATGGAGGAGGACCCCCACCATAGTTGGGAATTGGAGCAAGAGGGTATAAAGTATATAACCTGTAATATTATATATAAAATAATTTTTAGAACACTTTATACATGGAAAAAATACTTACTTAGTCAAAGCAAATACAGACCAGAGTTTCAGAGTAAGACTGCACATGTGCAACACTTACTGGTCATTTTTTTCAGGTATTAAGCTTATCTGCCTCTGACTCTATAAACTCTTGCATAAAATATAAAATCTAAACATATGGCTGTATATACTTTTAATCATAAATAAAACATTAAATAAACTAAAATCATTTTAAAATAGTTATAATGTAGTAGTTTAAAAGATTAACAAAACTAAGAACAATTGGCGAAACAAGCAAGGGTGCTGTTTTCTTGGTGAACCGGGTACCAGCACAAGGGTGAAGGGGGATCAACAGAGAGAAAAATCAACTCCTACCAAATCAGAGATCCAGAGACCCAGAGGCCCCCAACACCTCATCACTGAAGCAGACCAAAAATGAACCCAACATGGCTCAGGGAAATTTTGTGGAAGAGGGGGCAGAAAGAATGTCAGAGCCACACGTTGGGTCATGATATGCAGAGACATTTCTCCTACCCATAACTGTGGGCTAACTTCCGAATGCATGACCCATGTACCTCAACAAGGAGGGGCCAAGGGGAGGGGGTAGGTCACGGATGAGCCTAATAACGGTACCAAATTGACTGTATTCGCTGAGTACAAAACTAATTCATAAAAATTAATAATAATAATAAAAGATTAACAAAGACCAACGCTGCAGTGAACCTAGATTTAACAGACGAGTTTCTAGGTAGCCAGAAACCTGAAAAATAAAGAACAGAAAACATGTTAGCAAAGCATAAAATCTTGTCTTTTGAAGTCAATTTTAAATAGTTACTAAAGAACAGAACAGTATTATTACTTAAGTTTCAAAGTGTCAGAAGACAGCCAGTAGCTACTTACTGGTCCGGATTGTACTGTGTCTTTACCAACGTCTCCAGCAGGAAGATCTTGTGCAAAGCACAGATGATTTATTACTTAAACAGAAACCCATACCCACTCATTATATATCATGAGAGTCAAACATTCTTCATTCTCAGCATCTTTATGATTTTCGACTATTGATGAAACACTGCATGACTGGAGAAGGAAAACTGACTTCTCAGTGCAGTCTGGGCATACCTCGTCTACATTCTGAATTTTGAAATGTTGCATCACATTTAGGGTTTAACACACAAGTATTTCAAGACTTTCACAGGGACAGAAGATTAAAATCATTAAGTAAGTAAAATAAAATACAGTTTTGGAAAAAATAAAAGAAATTGCAAAATTGATTAACTACTCTGTAATCTCTTTTGAAGTCTCCTAAATCATGAACTTCATGCACATACATTGAGATACGAACTCAAGACTCATAAGCACAGCAATATTTTCAAATCATTTGACAGGTTAAAATGCTGGAAATGTTGTCTAGTCTTGGAAAGAGTGATCAAAAAGTAGACAGTATGACTCATAGAAAAAGTAGTTACAGAAGTTGGATTTTGTAGGATAGTTTTTGCTTTGTATATACTAAGATGCCACATATCCATGTAAGTTGTAACTGAGCAGAACATCTTATCTCTAGTTAATTTTAATTCTGTCCGTTGCCCTGTTTTAAAAGGACAACCTATGAATCTAAGTTAAATTGTAGATTTCTAAAAATCGAAATAAAGGGCACAGGGTAGTGAAGACAAGTATTATTTTTATGGTTTTGTTTTTAGTAAGAATTTACACGTAGCTCATGTGACACTTTAATAACCACACAGGAGGAAAGGGGCGTGGCGTCCCAGTTTCAGCATAAGGAGATCTAGAGTAAGGCCAAGTTTCCTGTCAGGCAAATCTCATCTCCTTCCTCTACTACCCTTCCTCTCTCGTTTTTCCTCTCAAGCCTTTCCCCTCCTCTCCTCTTTTACCTCTCTTCTCCTCCTTTCCCCCTCTCTTCCCTTCCCCTCCCCCTCTCTCCTCTTCTCCATGCTTTTTCTCTTCTTTGTGCTCCTCCTCCTTCCCCTTCCTCATTTCAAGTCTGTGTAAGCAATTGCTATTTTCTGAACATGACATTTCTCTCATTTGCAAATCTTTATCCCAACAACACCCCCATCTTGAGGTGTCTCCTCCAAGTCACTCAACTGTGCCAATGTAATGACCCCATAGCCACCACTATAAGCTCCAGCCTACCCACCCTGGCCCTGATGCCTGCCCTTTGCCTCTAGGGTGGGTGAAGAAGTCAATCCCTGATCTCTGCATAACTGCCTTTCTCCTTTTGTGGCCTTCAATGACTTCTGTCTAGTTTTTTATTCTCCTAAGTAAGTACTTGGACATACAGCTCCCTTTCTTCTTTCTTTCTTGTTCTTTCTTCCTACCTTTCTTTCTTTCTTTCTTTCTTTCTTTCTTTCTTTCTTTCTTTCTCTCTCTCTTCTTTCTTTCTTTGTGTGTGAGAGAGAATGGGCACACTAGGGCTTAAAGCAGCTGCGAGTGAACTCCAGATGCACATGCCACCTTGTGCATCTGGCATACTTGAGTCCTAGGTAATCGAACTGGGGTCATTTGGCTTTGCAGGCAAGCATATTAACTGCTAAGCCATCTCTCCAGCCCCTGGGTCTCTTTTTACTCTCATGTCCCCCAGATAAAATAAGGCTTGGGAAGAGGAATATCCGTGTATTAGATGAGTAAATTAGCCACTTCACTTTAGAGCTGTTATACATCTATGACTAATCGTGTTACTTTTGCTCAGAAAAATCATGCTATTGAGAAAGCGATTACTGAGCATTTAAAAAAACTAAATTTTTCCATGGCATTCAGTTTTGCTGTTGGAATCCTGCATGCCAAATCTTAGTCATACTGAAAAAGACCTATTTAATTATGTTCAGTGTTGCAGTCAGATTCACATTGCTGGTAGAAATCACCCAACCAAGAGCAGCTTGTGGGGAAAAAAGAGGTTTATTTTGGCTAAGAGGCTCGAGGGGAAGCTCCATGATGGCAGGGAAAACAATGGCATGAGCAGAGGGTGGACATCACCCTCTGGCCAACATCAGGTGGACCCAGGAGAGTGTGCCAAACACTGGCAAGGGGAAACTGGCTATAACACCCATAAGCCCACCCCCAACAATATGCTGCCTCCAGAAAGCATTAATTCCCAAGTCTCCATCAGCTGGGAACCTAGCATTCAGAGCGCCTAAGTTTATGGGGGACACCTGAATCAAACTACCACATTCAGTATGTAAAAACTGTAATTTTTTTCGGAAAGAAAATTGGGTGTGTGGAAAGGATCCAAAATTTTACCTCAAGGAATATTTATATTTGGTTAGTTTTAAGTGTCCAAGAATCTTATAATTAATTTTTAGATATTTTAAGAAAGGAAAGAGCATTGTCTTTATGTAGTCAAGACATAGATCCAAGATGAATGGATGGAAATTTAAGCCAATTATACCTTGTCAATAATGATGTGGATCCCCAGAAATTCCTGGATGAAGTGAGTTCCCCTTTACTATACTTATGAGTGGAGGTTAACTTAAAATATCATATTGAGAGAGAACTCATTATTTTGATTTTTAAAAATCAATTTTTAATTGAGATTATTTTTCACTTAGAATGTTTTGAAATAATTGTTTTTAAATAACAAGCCCCTACATTAAATTAAAACAAAATTCTGGGGCTGGAGAGATGGCTTAGTGGTTAAGGTATTTGCCTGCAAAGCCAAAGGATCCCAGTTCGACTCTCCAGGACCCATTTAAGTCAGATGCACAAGGGGGTGCATGCATCTGGAGTTCATTTTAAGTGGCTGGCAGCCCTTACCTGGTATACCCATTCTCTCTCTCTCTCTCTCTCTCTCTCTCTCTCTCTCCCTCTCTGCTTTTCTCTCTCAAATAAATAAATAATTTTTAAAATTCTGTACAAATTAATTTTTCTTAGAAGTCTGCTTCTGGTCTCTGTTTGCCCTGTGCTCCTTATGATGGAACTCAGTGCTGTTCTGACTGCAAGGCCATAGAACCCAGTCTCTGACCTGGCTGGACTCCTAAGTTTACCTCATCTTGTTAATTAGTTAACATTTCTCCAATTCTGGCAGTGGGCTGTTTGTAAGTTACTTTCTGAACCAATAGCAGATAATTTAGTGGGAAGTTAGAAAATGAGATTTAAAAAATATGTTATCAATATTCTTGATATAAAAATGAAAATGAAATAAAAAAGATGTTTATATTAAAAGAAAGGTCCACTGTAACCAAAATTACACTGCAGCTTAATATAAAAATGTCAGGTTCCTCTAATGAATATTTTCAGACACCAGGTGACTTACTCCAAGTCATAAATTAAAGACAATTATCTCCATTTGTTTAGGAAAAAGTGGTCACCCTTGGAGAGCAAATAGCTTGCCATTTTCTAAGTAAAATAGACTTTGCTGCCCTCTTTTAAATCACATGCTATGGAGTTTACATTTGAGGGTGAGCAGCACATCCATTGTTTGGTGGTTAAATACCACATTCAGGAAATGATCTATGATCTTCCTCTCTGCCTAGAACTAAGGAAAATTATGTTGCCTTTAAAGTATAAACAGAGGCTCAACATTCTGTAAACATAAGGTGAATCAGCCAATTAGGGAAAAGGAAGGCTTGCCAAGTAACAAAATGAAGCCTGCTCCCCGACAGATCAGCCCTCTGCGAAAGTCCTCCTCCACCATTCTGTATGTAAATTCTCCTGCCACCAACCAAAGCCTGACATTTCTAATCCCACTGTCGTGAGTGTCGTGCTTTGAATGTGAAAGAGCCCTGTAGCCTCATCTGTTAGAACACTTGGCCCTCAGGTGGTAGCGCTGGGGAGCTTGAGGGGCCTTACTGGACAAAGTGGGATACTGGGGACAGCCCTTGAGGTTTTGTCTCCTGGTCTTCTGCTCTGTTACTTGACAGCTGACATGGTGGAAATGCCCCTTCCTGACTCTGCTACCATGCTTCCTGCTCAAACTATAAACTGAGATAAATCCTTCCCTCCATGTTTTCTCTTGTCAGGCATTTGACAACAGGGATGAGAGAAGAAACTAATGCTTTATGAGTAATGGGAAAAAACACAAACACGCCATAGCAAATCAATGCTTCATCAATCTGGGGTTTCCCACTGGGGCCTTTGCAAACCCCAGCGAATCCACAATTATAATGCACAGTAAATGCTGCTGCTGTTTCCTGTGGCAGACACTCAGAGAAGAAGCAAAGGCAGAGAGAAGATCTTGTTATGTCAACAATTACGCAGCCGTAGGGTGTAAGTCTGGAACTCTGCTGTGCATACTGGACCCTAGAAGACCCTCAAAACAACTTTCCATCAACTTGGATACTGCATCCAAGCAGCTGCTCCTCCCAAACAGAGCCTTCAGCTACGGGTGCCGGTACAAGTAGACCTTCCTTTTGCATGGTCTCTCTGAAGTGGGTCAGATCTTGGGGACTGGGCTAGGTCCTGAGATAACGAGTTGTAATGAAAGGTAGACTGGACCCTCCCTACTATCTTGCATGCACCTTCTGTGAAGACTGGGTTCCATTTCTGCTTCAACTCAACATGTGACAAAGCCAGATGGTTATCTCACAGGGTTTAGCTTCTCTGGTCACAAGACAAATAAACCTCATATCTTTATCCTCTAGCACAATGCATTTTCATATATCAACAAAAACAGACCAAAAAAATACCCATACCTGACAGTGATTCTGCACCTACACTGGCTACAGTCTGTTTCCCTAGACAAGTCCACTGGACACATTGACATGGTTTGGCTTGGTCTGTGGCAATCAGCGAGAAGAAAGTTATGTTAGTGTTATCTTGGGAGAGCAATTTAGGGACAAAAGTTGTAACAGATGAGGTAGGAACAGAAGTTTGGAATAAAAGAAGGGAGGGATTATAAACTTAGCAAATGTATTCTTTTGTTATGGCTGGAAAAATGAATGAAGTGTACAGAAGGCTAAACACCCCCTGGACACCTTTAGGCAAAACTACGATGTTTTGTAAGTTGAAGTTCCTTTTACAGGTTTTGAACAAGAAGACTGTTCAGCTCTTTGTCTTGATTCTTCCAGTGGCAACAGCAGTGGTGTGGCAGGGAGGCGGCAAGGGGTCTTTTGCTGCCCACCCTTTATAGCACATACCATGGCTCCAGGGCCATAACCTGCCACTATTGTGCCATAGACTTTCAGAGACAGAAGCTGATGGTTGTAACTGAGAAAATCTCCCAAGCCTACCCCAAACCCAAGGTGCCTGCTATGTCTACCCAAGCCATCAGGAGGAATCCAGTGTCAGCCGGCTCTTCTGTTGGAAACAGCAACAGTGTTATGACAGACATCTGACAAAGCGTGGCTGTGAGCATGGAGGGCATGCTTCTCGTGGGGTACCAGCTGTGATAACACAAGGCATCAGTGAAGGGCTTCCCAGGCAGGCTCTGAAGTTCTTTCTGGAGGGTTGACTCCAAATACCGAAATGTGCTGCTGACCCCCTTTTTATTTTATTCATTTATTTGAGAGAGGAAGAGGCAGACACAGAGAGAATGGGCACGCCAGGACCTCCAGCCACTGCAAACAAACTCCAGGCACATGCACCACATTGTGCATCTGGCTTACATGGGTACCTGAGAATCAAACCTGGGTCCTTAGGTTTCATATGCAAATGCCTTACCCACTAAACGATCTCTCCAGTCCCCCCTTTTAACTTTTTATTGGAAATGTTTATGCATGAACACAACGTTATTTCTATCCTATTCTCCTCCCATTAAATGTCTTTTTCCCCCCATCTTCCATGCTCCTTTTTTTGTGGGGCACAGCCTGATGCTGGATGGTGAAGAGCCCAAGGTCAAGGTGATGGTGTTGGACTTGAAGGGGGACCTGCTGCCGCTGTAGGTCAAGGTGATGGTGTGGGACTTGAAGGGGGACCTGCTGCCGCTGTAGGTCAAGGTGATGGTGTGGGACTTGAAGGGGGACCTGCTGCCGCTGTAGGTCAGGGTGATGGTGTGGGACTTGAAGGGGGACCTGCTGCCGCTGTAGGTCAAGGTGATGGTGTGGGACTTGAAGGGGGACCTGCTGCTGCTGTAGGTCAAGGTGATGGTGTGGGACTTGAAGGGGGACCTGCTGCCGCTGTAGGTCAGGGTGATGGTGTGGGACTTGAAGGGGGACCTGCTGCTGCTGTAGGTCAAGGTGATGGTGTGGGACTTGAAGGGGGACCTGCTGCTGCTGTAGGTCAAGGTGATGGTGTGGGACTTGAAGGGGGACCTGCTGCCGCTGTAGGCGGCTGTGTCAGGGGCACCATCCTCACCAGACTGGACCTCATCAACTACACCATACTACCCAGCTGGCCCTGTGGCAGGAGGAGCGGGTAGGAGCGTTCATGCTCCTCATGGCCTACTCGTATTCTCTCTCAGCACAAGCCTGTTCAGCTGACTGCCCTGTTGGAACAGATGTCAGAGGGCAGCACAGTGTGGACTCTGTCAGGTCAGCTGGAGGGGCGCTGGGTCCTCCTTACCCTGCTTACTCCTGCCCTTAAGTACATCCTAGTCCCAGTGTCTGCACAGTCCTCATCCAGAGACTTAAAAGGACTTGGAGTGGGGGAGTGGCATGTGTGGCCTGGCTTCCATTCCTGGTGTCCTCCTCGGGTACAGGGCCACTTGTGGATGCAGAGGAAGCCCATTTCAGAATGAAGGTTGTCTGTTGTCATTAGTCTCCAGGTACAAGATGGAAGGACTGGAGATTACCCTGCTCCCATATATCCCCAAAGGAATCAAGGTCACACACAGTAGAGACACTTTTTTTTTTTTTTTTTTTTTTTTTTTGGTTTTGTGAGGTAGGGTTTCACTAGCTCAGGTGGACCTGGAATTCACTATGTTGTCTCAGGATGGCCTTGAACTCAGCCTCCTGAGTGCTGGGATTAAAGGCTTGCACCACCACACCTGGCAGTAGAGACACTTTTATATCAATGTTTACTGCGTCATTATTCACAACAACCAAGTTATGGAATCAGTCTAGGTGTCTATCAGTAGATGGACACGACAGAGTTTTATTCAGCCACAAAGAAAATCTCGTTCCTGGTAATTGCACGGCTTCCAGCAAGAGCTCTGGTGAGTTCCCACTGCAAAGTCCTTTCAGACCCTGTCTGACACCTCACTTTCTTAGTAGCTATCATCAAATAACCATTGTAAACAGATAAGCCATATGTTGTAGTTACCTTCCAATTGCTGGGACAAAACATCTAAGCAAAAGCAGCTTGTGAGAGGAGAGGGTTTATTTCAGTCTTACAGTTTTGAGGGGAAGCTTCAGGATGGTGGGGGGAGCTGGCTTACTTCATCACAGAGAGAGAGAGAGAGAACAGCGGGCCTGAGCTGGCTCTCAATACACAGGAGGGCTGAACTCCTCAACCTCACGGTCTGCCCTAAGCAGTACCCCCCTACAGTAAGGCTCCACCCCACAAATGCCCCACCCTCCGGGGACCAAGCAAGGAGCTCAATCACGAACACCCGAGGAGACAGGGGCATCTGAAGCACCACACCATAACACTGACCGAAGCCTTCTCCCCCACCTTCTTTCGGCGCCCCTCCCTTCCCAGCCCACTACCCACCGCTGTCACCCAGATACTGTTTTTGCCTCCCGAATTTGCCTCCGGACTGCGCCTTCCTGGGCGTAGCGCTCCTCCCTTCCCTTAGCTGCCAAAGGCGCTAGTCTCCATGCCCAGAGACAGTAAGAAAGAAAATGGCCCTAGTTGTAGGCGTTGGCTGCTACAAAACGGATTTTCTCCTCTGGTTCTTCTTGTGCACTAGCATACCCGAGGAAAGACAGGGAGAGCTCCTTGGCTTTGGCTTCTGCGCCTCGGCGCTGGCTGGCTGCAGTGCGGTGCCCTGGGTCAGGTAGGGGCCCGGTGTGCAGCCCAGCGCTGCCTCGCCTCCCTGGCACGCAGCCCTCATGGGAGGAGACTTTTCTGAAGCTGATGGACCAAAAGCCAACGCAAACAAAGTCACAGACAGCCTCACTGTTCTGCGGTCATAGGAGCACTGCCAGAGACTGTCCGAGTGGCATAGAGGCCTACTGTTCTGCTGAGGGACACAGAGGAAAAGGGACATGACCAGCCAGACAACTGCAAGGCAAGAGCTCTGTAAGCCACGGCGCCGTAACACCATCTTCCAGAGAGGAGGACTGGGTAAGTGGAATCTTCTTGCTCACCACCACATTGCTCCTTCAACAGTCTTCACTACTAACATCAGTTTTAAGTGGCAGCAAACTTGAAGTCAAACACCCTGTGCTAGCGATGACAGGATGGAGGGATGGGGCTGCTGCCTGCTCTGATACATTGAAGAGCTGCTTGCTGCTGTGAATGTCCCACCTCTGGGCTGTTTAGCATGAAAAAAAAAAAAAAATCCCACAGGATGTGGTGATGCACGCTTTTAATCCCAGCACTGGGGAGGCAGAGGTAGGAGGATCGCCTTGAGTTCAAGGCCACCATGAGACTACATACTAAATTCCAGGTCAGCCTAGGCTAGAGTGAGACTCTACCTCAAAAAAACAAACAAACAAAAAATTAACGGGGCTGAAGAGATGGCTTAGTGGTTAAGCGCTTGCCTGAGAAGCCTAAGGACCCTGGTTCGAGGTTCGATTCCCCAGGACACACGTAAGCCAGATGCACAAGGTGGCTCATACATCTGGAGTTTGTTTGCAGTGGCTGGAGGCCCTGGCATGCCTATTCTCTCTCTATCTATCTGCCTCTTTCTCTCTCTGTCTGTTGCTCTCAAATAAATAAATAAATAAACAAAAATAAACAAAAATAAATCCCACTTTGGTTAAACCATTGTGGCCCAATTTTTCTTTTTCTTTACTGTCTCTTTTTATATTTTATTTATTAATTTACTTTTATGAGAAAGAGAGAGGCAGTTAGAAAGAGAATGG
Source organism: Dipus sagitta (assembly GCA_036346955.1). Classification (NCBI taxonomy): domain Eukaryota; kingdom Metazoa; phylum Chordata; class Mammalia; order Rodentia; family Dipodidae; genus Dipus; species Dipus sagitta. Next base: position 41,983,258 of record CM070784.1, read on the forward strand.
GCACACCAGGGGCTCCAGACACTGCAAAGGAACTCTGGGCATGTGGCACCTGGTGCATCTGTCTTAGGTGGGTACATGCTCTCCTACTTGACACCCCCCAGGGTGATCAGATTGGGCCATTATTTTTTAATCCCACTTAATGGTTAAAGTTCAAAATATTAGTTTCAGATGTCCAGGCTTTTTAATTTTTAAGCTGAAGCAACTTCTAGCATTAACCTGCAAGACTGAAGTTCCTTCACAAATGAAGAAGGAGGAGTAGGGGAAGAGAGAGAGAAGGAGAGAAAGGAAGTAAAAGAGAAAGGAGAAAAGGAGAGGAAGAAAAGGAACAGGAGAAAGGAAAAGAAGAAGACCATTTCCAGGAGTATGACCAGAACTAGAGATCATCATGTTAAACAAAGTAAGTTAGACTTGGAAAGGTAAACATTATGTGTTCCATTATTTGTGAAATCTAGATTTTTTTTTTTTTTTTGAGGTAGGGTCTCACTCTAGCAGAGGCTGACCTGGAATTCACTATGTAGTCTCAGGGTGGCCTCAAACTCACGGCGATCTTCCTACCTCTGCCTCCCCAGTGCTGGGATTAAAGGCGTGTGCCACCATGCCCCCGCTAAATCTAGATTTTTTTAAAGACATGAAAGTGAAAGTGTTGTTTTGGGGAAAAGGAAGGAGACCAATGAATAAAAGAAGATATTAGAGGTGAATGTGATCAAAACATATGATAGAAATTTATGAATATGTTGTAATAAAACCTGCTATTTTGTTATATATTTATATAAATATATAAATATTTATATTTCATATAAATGAAATAACTTAGTGACATGACATATGTAGTAGTTTGTAATAGTCAAAGCTTTATTTTAATCATTGTTATGAAATGTGATATTAGAGTTCTAACATTCTCATCCAAAGCAGCTCTGATGAGCTCATAACATTGCTTCCCCAAGTGCCCAGAGAACACATCCTAAGAGAAATTCCACCTACGGAGGCCATTCAAGTCCCAGCAGGGGTTGTTCAAATCATCAATTAGAAACTATGCAAGTCAACAATCTTTTTTTTTTTTTAATCTGTTTGAAAATATCAAGGAACTAAAAAATGGTTAAAATTTTGAAGTCAAGACCTCAAAGAAGAAGGAAGTTAATGATTGACAATTTCAAAACCCAAAGTAGCAGCTGAAAGCAAAGGCGGCTGGGCACGTCTCAAAGCATCACTAAGACACACGTGAGAACAGAGGCGAGGCCGAGAGTCCGTGAAGGAGTCGTCCCCGTGCCGCCTGGTCTCAGCATCCCAGGCAGAAGACACTAAAGCAATGATCAGCTGAAAACAAATGATGTCATAGGGAATGGAACTAAAATTAGTATCTTCTAATGTTCTACGGTGCTCCTGCAATCTGACTATAGTGTTCCTGTCTTCCTGAAACAAAAGTAAAACTTATTTTTCTTAATATATCACACAACACTCTAAAATTCCATGTTTACTACAGAGGACTACATGAAAATAGAAATAACTAGACATGTGAGGGAAAAATTAACTGAAGTACAACCCAATTTATTTCCAGTATACATTCTGTTTATTTCTTTTTTAATTTTTTTGTTCATTTATTTATTTATTTATTTGAGAGTGACAGAAATGGTTAAGAGGCAGATAGAGAGATAGATAGAGAGAGAGAGAGAGAGAGAGAGAGAGAGGATGGGCGCACCAGGGCCTCCAGCCACTGCAAACGAACTCCAGATGTGTGTGCCCCCTTGTGCATCTGGCTAACATGGGTCCTGGGGAATCGAGCCTTGAACCAGGGTCCTCAGGCTTCATAGGCAAGCGCTGAACCACTAAGCTAGCTCTCTAGCCCAACATTCTATTTATTTCTATTATATATTATTAACAGAAATAAATTGATAGAAAATCATGATGTTACAGTTACAGTGTGATATTAAAATCACTATGAACATATACCATGTTCATGGAATACAAAAATAAATATATACAATTGCTCACATTAATAAATAGGCTCAATAATCATCCCAAACAACATACCAGTAGGCTTTTAAAACAGAAATTGTCAAGATGCTGTATGAGAAGTGCAAAGGGTTGAGAATAGTCAACACAATTTGGAAAAGAAGCCAATCTTGGAGAGCTGTGATTATCTAAACATGATAGAGTAAGGAGACAGACCCGCGCTTACTCTAGGCACACTGATAACAACGCACCTGAGAAACTCGTTAAGGGAACAAATGCTTCTAATAAGGAAGTTAAGAACAATTAGATATCCATACAAGGTTAATATCCAGAATATAAATGCAGCCAATGAACACACAACTGTGAGCAGTGTGGTTTGGTAGGGTTTTTTTTTGTTTTCTCTTGTGACACTGGGGTTGCCTACTAAGAAGACTCCCAAATAAAACCTGAAATGATATCATCCCAAAGTGTGAAAAATACCAACACAGAAACACACAACCCAGAAATACCAGTTCTTGAAATGTGAAAGAAATTAAAAGCCCATTGGTAAAAATGATCCATAGTGTCAAATAACTTCATCTATTTGGAAATAAATACATGACAATGTAAGGAAATGTATCCAGGACGTGATTAAGAAAGTCATAAACATGGAGCAGAAGAGAAGCAAGACTGGCATTGAAAGGAAGGACAAAGATGCTGTGAAATCACTCCGGGGAATAAAGGTTCTTGGTAGCAAACCTTGCTGCTCTGGGTTCAATACCCCAGCAACCATGTAAAGGCAGATGCAAATGAGACACACATCTGTGAACCCAGTCCTCCTGTAACAGTGGAGAGTGGAGCCAGGAGAACTCAGAGCTCATGGATCAGCTAATCCGATGGCCATCCACAGTCTGATGATTTGTTTGCAATAGCAAGAAATTGCATCTCAAATAATGTCTAACACAGGCACCTGGAAGTGTCCTCTGACCCCACATGCATGCCATGACACACATGCTCATATACACACAAATAAATCAAAAAACATTAGAAAGCGCACACGTGCGCGCACGCACACACACACACACACACACACACACACACACACACAGCTAAACCTGCATTAATGGTAGCAGTGAAAAGTCAGAAACAAAACAACCTGTGGAAAAGCATCATTGTGATGATTAATATTCATTGTTTACTTGACTGAATATGGAAACACAACTCTTGGGGCATGTGTGAGCATGCGTCAAGAAAAACAGCCATGGGGAGACAACAGACACAGGGGTAGTCATGAACCCTAGAGGTGTAACGTCTGCTGCTGTCTGGATAAACGTATATACTATGCTCACCAAACCACCCAGTAAACACTTCTCTTAATGTTCATACCCATATATTAATGCTACTCTCACTTTTGGTTAGAGAAGCTTCTTTTTTCAGATGGCAGTGACCTTGGTATGACTCAGAAGGCAGCATAGTGCTGAGAAGAAGTGACAGAGGAATGCTCAGTACTGAAATATCTCTTATCACACCTTCCAAGGCTCAGGGTCCATTGTGGAAGAGGTGGCAGAAAGAATGTAAGAGCCAAAGGAAGGATAAGACTCCTTACAGTGTGCTCCTCCAGACACAAAATGGCCTGGATATCCATGACCTCACAGTGCCTGATACTACCTACACAAGATCATCATAATAGGAGGGAAACATCAAAATAAAAGAGAGACTGATTTAGCGGGAGAGAGAAGTAATGAGAAGAGAGACAGAAAGAATGAGAATTGATCTGCCAGGGCCTCCAGCTATGGCAAACTCCAGAAACATGTGCTACCTTGTGCATTTGGCTTACGTGGGTACTAAGGAATCGAGCTTGGGTCCTTAGGCTTCTCAGGCAAGTGCCTTAATTGCTAAGCCATCTCTCCAGTCCAGGTTTGGTCTCTTGATCATGTCACACGGTTCTTGAAAGTGTTGTTCACTATTACTAATTTTCCTTACAGTGTCTGATTGCAATATTTCCCCAACCTTGCCTTACATCCTTGATGTTCTTTCTTTTGCTGTATCTAGACTGTTGGTGGTTGTATTAGTTACTTTTCTCGTTGCCATAAGAAAATACATGATAAAAGCAGTTGAATGCTCACTGCTGGACTCTGCTGGGTCATCAAAGAAGAGCCAATGGCAATCAATACTCCTCAAAATGTCCTATAAGATAAAATGGCAAGAACACTTCCAGGCTCACACTAGGATGCCAGGTGCCAATATTACCCTGATACCAAAACCAGATAAGAACACACTGAAGAGAAAACTAAGCCAATTTCCTTGGGGAACACAGGTGCAAAAATTCTCAATAAAATACTTGCAAATCAAATTTGACAACCCATCTAAAAGATCGTATACCATGATCAAATTGGTTTCATTCCAGAGTTACAAGGCCATTTCAGCATATGAAATCACTAATATAATATAGAACATAGGCTATATTTATGTATAAGAGAAATGTTGTAATCGTCTCAAGACATTCAGAAAATCCCGTAGATAATGTTCCATATCCCTTCATGAGATCTCTGCAGAAACTAAGAATAGTTGGGAGCCTCTCTTCTTTGTCTCCCCACCCCATCCTTGCTTCAGCCTTTCCCTGCAACTATCACCTCCTTTCGTGTCACATGTGTTCTACTATCCCCCTAAAATCCCTCTTTCCCCCCTCAACTCCCACATGGTTCCTTTCTAGTTTCCTGGCCTCTACAGATATGCACTCTGACTGATAACCACAGATATAGAAAATTGAAACCAGGATCCGCATATGACAGGTAGCGTGTGGCATTTGTGCTTCTGAGCCTGGGTTACCTCACTGAGTATAATCTTCTCAGTTTCACCCATGTTCCTGCAAATTTCCTAATTTCATTTTTTCTTTAAAGCTGAATAAAACCTTGTATATATAAAGCATGCCTTCATTATCCGTTCATTGATTGATGGCCATCTAGGCTTGTTAAATTCCCTAGCTACTGGGAATATGTACGGCAGCAATAAACATGCATGAGCAAGTGTCTTTGAAGTCAGGTATGGAGCCCTTAGTGTATATACCCAGGTGTGGGGTAGTTGGGCAATAGGTAGTTCTATCTTTATCTTTCTGAGAGCCCTCCATTCTGAGTTCCATGGTGGCTACACCAGTTCTCCTTCCTACTAACTGACTAATGGTCTCTCTTTCCCCGCGTTCCTTCCACACAGTTTTATGATAGCCATCCTGGGATGAGATAGAATCTCAAAGAGGGATGCAGGACTAAGCCACGTGGAAGCTGCTACTTGGTAAGCCAATTTAAAGCATGAATTTTTGGAAAGGTGTTTGAAGAACAATTCCTTACATGGATGGGTAAAGCTGATGCCAGAAGCTCTAGGTTACTAACCAAAACTTCCAGTCAGAGATGAGAAGCCTCCCAGTGAATTGTTGGTTAGGGAGGCTACAGAATTCCCTAAAACAATATAAGCTATGTCTATTTCTCTTAGTTTCCCACTAAAACTAGATGATATAACTCCATCTAGATACCATGCATTTCAGCTGTAGGACACAATGAAATCAAACTGGGGCTACACTGGAAGCTTCCTCCCTGCTGTCTAACTTTCTTCATGATGGAGGGTATTGTGTAAGTTGCTGGGGGGCTGGGGATAAATCCTTGACACTCCTGTTCAGATATGGACCCTGTGTACTCCACAATTAACCTTCCAGGCAAGATGTGACCACTGGCACAATAGATACATGACTGTTATGGGAGAGGAAACTGCTTTGTAACTGGATTTCAGACCCACTTCACAAGAGGGGATTCATGCCTGGCCAAAATCTGTGTCTAGGAGATACGGGCTCCATGGAGGAACCTACTACTGTTACTATGCCAAATACACAGGGTGTAAAATTCCCTTCTAAATGTTTATGTTTGCTCCCACAGATTACTCTGTTTACACTTTTATCACAGAAGTTCCTTTCTGCAATGGGCAGAAGATAATGCAGAAATGCATCCCTAAATATGACACCTAAGTCACCCCCTCCAAGGCTCAGGAAACCTTGTGTAAGAGGAGGTGTAAAGAATGTAAGAGAGGAGGATGGAGAGGAGAGCTGCGGAAAGCCATCTTCTGGATATGACGTGCCAGTTCCACTTATGAACTCACAGAAGCTGGGCTTTCCTGCACAAGATTGAGCCTGACACTATTTCATCATGGGGGGAGGATTCACAAGACTCTGCTCCTCCCAGAGTAGCTGATGGCAGCTGATGGTTCCTGGGGAAGAGGGACTCGTGCTCTTCAGTGGTGCAGCCGCTGGTCACCTGCTGGTACTCCAGTAAACAACATCCCACCCATGAGCATGCAAGCAACCTTAATTTAAATCAGAAGATTTTAAAAGGCATGAAAGTAGGCTCTGGACTAATTGGAATGAAAAGGGGTTTTAGTGGAAGGTAAGGGGATTAAGAAAGGGTAATTGTGAATGAATAAGATCCACATACTTCATATACAGTTTTGAAAGTGTCAAAAAAATAAATTTTAAAAAGTCCTTTAGTGAACTCCAGACATGTGTGACGCCATATACATCTGGCTTATATGGGTACTGGGGAATTTAACCTGGGTCCTTTGGCTTTGCAGGAAAGTGCCTTAACTGCTAAGCCATCTCTCCAGCTCTGAGTCCCCCCTTTTTTTTCATTTCCTTTTGAGTAGTACTTCAGTACCATATAAAGCAGATGAAGTCATTCAGACCCACTAAGGACTCTCTTACCTCACAAAGACTGCATCACTGTAGGACTTAGCAAAGCCAGCTATAAGGAACTGATGTGAATTATTTTAATATTATGAGGGGGTATTTGTGACTCTGTAGTCAAGCAATGTTTCATTCCATAAAATAGAATAATTATGCTGTTCAGGAGAATCAGTATTACAAACAAAGAAGAATTAAAATAAAAAAATAACTTAGGGGAATAAGATCAAAATACATTAAATAATGCATGAAAATACTAAAAATACATAGCCTTTTAAAAAGTAGATTGGTTGTTTTAAAGTCATTTTCCTTGTAAGGCAGGAATGTGGAAACAGATAGCAAGAAAGTAACTGATTGGTTATCATCAGGCTACTTAAGTTTCCATTTTCGGTCTTATTTTTTGTTTGTTTACTATGGGTTGAAGCAGAACTTGCCTGTTTGGGAAATTTAGCCATTCTCACTCTCTCCTGTTTTCTTAGATGGTCAACTAACATGAACCTTGTTTCAGGTTGGCAACATAGAAATTGGGTCTACGTGACCATTGTGGTTAGTCTTGTCTGTTGGGACTTGGTGTAGGAACCTACCTCAAATAGTGACCTCCTGAAATTTTTTATTTAATCCATACAAAATACATGAAGTAAAAACTGAGAGTACTAAGAGGAAAAATAGACATTTCCACAACCTTGGTGGGGGTTTTAATATAGTTCAGCCTTTAACTAACAGATTAAGGAACACTTGAACAACTCAAATAACACAGTCAGCCTAGTTGACATGTATAAGACACTATACCAAATGTCTTTAGTATATACATTCAGTTTTGGTGCGCATGTATGATTTTGATGTTGTAGACCATACACTGGTACAGTCAAGTTGAAAATTTAGTAATAATTTTTTATGATAACTTTAAAATCTAAAAACACACTTGCGGCAGTGGGGCAGTGGCCAGAACAGCATGGGCAGAGGGCTCGGTTGTCTACAGGGTATGCCCAGCAGCTTTTCCATTAAACTTCCTGATGCAATAACATTAGACTGGATGATTCAAAAGAAATATAAGGTTGGTCTGAGAACTGTTGTCACTGTCTGGAACATGGTGCCAGTGTCTAGTGGGACCTTGTGTGCCTTCCCACTCTTCGTGGAAACAGGACAAGTGAGCCCAGAAAAGTCACAAGAAGCAACCTTTGAAGACAAACTGTTCTTGCAATGACAATTCCAGTTTCATGAGTACAAAAACTCAGCTCCTTAAGAATTAGATGAATCCCTTTAGAACCACACAAATTCATCTCAACAACCTCACCTAACATCTTAACCTTCTAATGCCTCCCCCAATGCTTACTTATCAATACATCAAGTTGTCAATCTTATTTCAATATCAATTCTGAAGGAGTAGGACATCTTTAAACTGTAACAGCATCCATTCAGAAAATCTATTATCTACAAATTAATCTGTAAATTTGGTACAAAAAATTATTTTTATATTAAACCAAAAAGTGGGTTGTAAATTTATATGATTGCACAGATACTACTTCAAAATAGTAGCAAATGCAGTCGGAAGGACAAAACCAGAGTAAGATCTCACATAAGGCTAGGTAATTAATGAGTATAATCAAATGAACAGGATAGAGTCTAAACAGACTGACACAAACCATCATTTGATTTATCACATACATAAGGCATCATCTGTCCAATAAGTAGTTTTGAACTTGTTGATTATCCATCAGAAAAAAATGTGAGTTCCATCTCATGCCTCACAAAAATAATTCGAGATGAATTATTGACTGAATCATGAAGATTAAAGCAATAAATTTCTAGAATAAAATATATCAAAATGTATTAACAAATAGCATAAGGAAAATGAGAAAAATAATTATAAAGAAAATGATTGATACATTGGGTTTTGCTAATATTAAGCTTCTTTCCCTTTCTCTTTTATTTCGTCTACCTTTTCTTGTTTGTTTGTTTGGGACTGGGGATTAAACCCAGAGCTTACTGCATGCTAGGAAAGCACTCTAACTCTGAGTTTTTAGCCCAAGCCCTAGCACTATCTTTTGCTGAGTATATGTTCTTTTTCTGAACTTTCAAGGCCAGATCTATGGATAATATACTCAAGGGAAGCCACTACTGCAGGCTAGAAAGATGCTGATGCATCATAAACATTGACAAAACAGACCTATGGTTTGTGTCCTGAACTTCCAATCAGATGTGAGAGGTAGGGGACACAATGTCTTCAGTATCCAGCCCTTGATTCTGCTCTGCCTCAAGCTAACTACCATTAAGTCATTTGAAATAGATACTAGTGAATAGAGGGAAAAAGCAGTGAACAGGAAGCAGATGTGGAGAGCACATCCCTGGGTATGCTTTTGCTTCTGTTTTGCCAGATGATGCTGAGCAGAAGCAAACAGTTCAGAAGCTTTCTGGTTTGAGGAAACGGGATCATCCAGCAGCCCGTGCAATCACATTAGGAACGCCTGTCCTGGTGACTGGCACTGGTTCCCACCTTTCCACACCACTACCTCCACATCCATGAGCGGGAAGCAGTTTCAGGTTTGCATATACCCTGGGAGTATAAACAGTTGCTACTTAAGAATGGTAAATAAATAAATAACAGAAGAAGTCTCCTGGAAGGTGGAAGGAGAAGGCCATGGAGAAGAGCGGATGACGTGGTTCCTCACAGCAAACACACTTTGGACCTGCCCAAGAACTCCAGACCCAAGCTCCGTGTGGGCAGAAGCATTTCAGTGTTGCCATACATCGGTGTCCACAATGGCCCATCACTCTCAGGAACACGATCTCCAGAACCAGGTTTTTACTGCTCTCTACTTCATTCTCTGCTACCTGCTGTCAGTACTCACCCAGCCCCAAGGTGTCAACCATCGGTAACGACTGAACTACACCCTCTGTGTTCACTTGGGCTCACTTCAATCCCATAGCCTTTCTATAGCCACCTAGTTTGTCAAAACCTGTCCTTCAGATCAAAACATTCACTGTTTAAAACACTGTAAAGCTTCCCATGGCCTGCAGGATAAATCTGAAAGTCCTAAAGGAGCCTTAAAAGCTAGCAGATGAAGCTCAAATGGACATTTTACAAAGATTTGAGTGGCAAGGCCAACACAAGGGCTCCACCTTGGAGGCAGGGTTCATGGGGTTTGGCTTTCTGCTTAAGTCTTAACACTTTGAGATTCTCATTATTTTGTTTCCTTCTGAAAAACACCAAAGATGTGGGTGCTACCCAAGCAAAGAGCGGGGAGAACTATTGGCAGCTTCCATCTTGCTCCATTTCCAGGTCATTGCCCAGTTAAGCAGCTGTACCCGCTTCCTCTCCAGGCCCACCGTGCTTCCTTTGTCCTTTACTGTCCCTGAATGGATGCAGCCATGTTCAGCATGGCCGGGGCATGCGTGCTGATGTCATCATGGTGACGAGCAGCAGAAACGGGCTTTCAGGAGGAAGTGACCACGAGGACTGAAAATGTCAGTACTGAACCACTCGTGAGAAACTCGGGGATGAGGTCCAGGCTGCAGGACAAAATGAACACACGCGTATCAGGATAAAGGCTGGGGTTGGAGACCATGATATGGAAGTCATTCCTGGACGTGCACAATGTCCGTCAAGGGGAGGGAAATGAGTGAACAAAGAGCCCCAGGCCACAACTTTGCATTACATTAAAGCATAAGAGTAAATCCTTTCTGTCTGTACATTTTCTTTCAAGTTCCATAGCTAGATACATTCCCCTAGCTAAATTGGAATCCGTTTGAAGTAAATATAAAACAAAACTAAAATACATAACAAAAAAAAAAAGCTGAGTTTGTCTCAGAGCACCTAATAGAATATTAGTACTCCTGGCTTACCTCCCTTATCCATCCACTGCACTCCAGTTCAAAGCACCACATGATCTCACACCTCCCAACCCATGTGTCCCCATGGCTTCTTCTATAGACTGGGTGTGAGCCCATGTCCTCCCATCCCACACCTTCCCTGCCCTCAATGCTGTCTTGTCTCAGGTTTATTGACCAGTTGGCCAAATCCTAATGCAAAATGAGTGAGTCTCTCTCTCTCTCTCTCTCTCTCTCTCTCTCTCTCTCACACACACACACACACAGCAATATCTCCCCACCAAGAATGTCCATTCCCATAGTGGAGACCTCCCATGCAAGCAACTTATAGGAAATACCCAAAATTCAAAAACACAGTTATGACAAACATGCACAAAGAACATAAAGAGAACATTAATAAATGTCTGAATGAAACCCAAGAGAACACGAGCACACAGCTGACAGGATCCAACAGAAACCAGGAAGATTCAAAGAGAACACAGGCACTCAACTCCGTGATGAGAAAGGCAAACCCAGAAGGAGAATCAGACACAATAGCCGGACAGAGCTAATTAAGAAAAACCTAATGGAAATGAAAAATGAAATAACTCAATTAAAGTGATCCCAGGAAAGCCATTCCAATGAAATAGATCATGTGGAGGATAGAATATCAGGACTTGAGGACAGAGCAGAGAAAATTAAACAAGAGGTCATTTCAAGTTCAATAAAATCTTATGAGAAGCCGGGTGCGGTGGCGCACACCTTTAATCCCAGCACTCGGGAGGCAGAGGTAGAAGGATCGCTGTGAGTTCGAAGCCACTCTGAGACTCCATAGTGAATTCCAAGTCAGCCTGAGCTAGAGTGAGACCCTACCTTGAAAAAAGAAACATATGAGGAGAACATGAGGGAAATATGGGACACATTAAATTGACCAAATATTCAACTCATGGGCATTCAAGAAGGAGAAAACTCCAGAACGAGGCTGTAGAAAATGTCTTCAATAAAAGTATAGAAGAAAAAGCTCCAAATCCTATGAAAGAGAGGCCCGTCCATGCACAGGAGGCACACAGAACACCAAGTAGACAGGACTAGACAAGAAGTTACCCACACTACGTTATTATTAGTGTTAAAACACTAAGCACAAAACACAGAGTACTAAAAGCTACAAGAAAAGCAGCTTGTCTCTTACAAAGGTAAGCCCATCAAAATAAAATTCAGTTTGTTAAGGGAAACTAAAATCAAGAATGGATGGAATGGAATATTTCAAATTCTGAAAGCCCATGGCTGCCTCCTCAAGCTGTCACAACTATTAAAATCATCCTTCAGAATAGAGGGAAAATGAAAAGATTTGCTTGACAAAAGTAAGCTGCAAGAGTATATAAGCACTAAGTAAGAACAACAGGGAATCCTGGATGGGAAAAGAATAAATGTATTCAAGGGGCTACAGGAGAGGAAAATAATCAAAAGTTGGTTACATGAACACAAAGCCAAACCTATAGATAATATTTCAGGGAATGCTGCACACAGAAGAGTCAAACAACCAATCTCAAGAGCTCAGAAAAGGAGAAACACAATAACAAATCTAGAGCAGGAATGAAAACATTCAAAGCCCAATAACTCACCAAATCCCATAAAGCCTCCAACATTGCAGTGGTTTAATCAAACCACACAATTATTACTTTAAATATTAATGGTATCAACTCACCCATCAAAAGACAGTTAACAGAGTAGATCAGAAAAATGGACCTTTCTATATGCTGTGTCCAAGAAAACTACCTTGCCATTAAGAAAAAAATATTGCCTCATGGTGAAAGGATGGAAAACGATTTTCCAAGCAAATGGAAATAAGAAACAAGTGGGTGTGGCTATGTTAATATCTAACAAAGTAGACTCCAAACCAAAAGTAATCAAACAGGACAACAAAGGCCAGTTTCTACTCATCAAGAGCACGATCCAATAAGAAGACATCCTTATCATAAATCTACATGCACCAAACACAGGTGCACCACATTTTATAAAGCAAAACTATCCTGACAACAAGTCAGAAATAAATCTCAAAAACATAATAGTAGGGGACTTCAATACGCTACTATCACCAATAAACAGATCATCCAAGCAAAAATCAACAGGGAAATAGTAGATCTTAACAACACCATAGATTAATTAGACCTAACAGACATCTACAGAACATTCCACCTCAATTTTACAGAATACTCATCCTTCTCAGAAGCCCAGGGAACCTTCTCAAAAAATAGATAATATATTAGGATATAAAGAATGCCTTCATAAATTCAGGAAAATTGATGTAACTTCTGGCATCATACCTTGCCACAATGTGCTAAAGCTAGAAAAAAAACATTAAGAGAAACAACAGAAATTACACCAGCTCCTGAAGACTGAACACCACAGTATTAAATAATGAGAATGGGTTGTGGAAGAAATCAAAAAATGTAAATTTTCTAGTACTGAATGGTAATGAAAACACACAGCATGCCAAAACTTAAGACACACTGAAGGCAGCAAACGTATAACAGATGTGTAAAGAGCATTCCAGGGTTAGCAATGGCTCAGCACTTAAAGCACTCACCTTTAGGGTCTAATGACCCAGGTTCGATTCCCCAGGACCCACATAAACCCAGATGCACAAAGTGGCACACATATCTGGAGTGTGTTTCCGGTGGCTGGAGGCCCTGTGGTGTCCATTCCCTCTATCCCTCTCTCTTCTCTCACTCCCTCTTACTCTCTCTCAATCTTTCTGCTTGCAAATAAATAAATATTTTTTAAAAGAAGAACATTCCACTCAAAACTATAGAACACACATTCTTTTCAACAGTTCATGAGACATCCTCCACAGTAGATCATATATTAGGACAGAAAGCACACCTCAAAACATGTAGGAAAACTGAAATAACACTAAGCCAGTTCCATAGAGGATTCTAGAGGGAATACTTCGCTCTGTACTTCATCCAACCACAATGCAATAAAGCTAGAAATCAACAACAAGAAAACCCACATGACACGTTCAGAGTCACTGCCTGACTTCCCCTTATGCTTTCTGAGACCATCAGCAGAAGCTCAGCACATGCTGGTACCATGGTCTTGAACTTCCAGAACCATGAGCCAAATAAATGTATGCCCTTGATAGGCTCTGCTCTTCTGCCATCCTAAGAAGAAACGGGCTAAGAAAATTTCATTTCAAGATGCCTGTATAAGAATAAAAATCCCTTGCCAGGCGTGGTGGCGCACACCTTTAATCCCAGCACTCGGGAGGCAGAGGTAGGAGGATCGCCATGAGTTGGAGTCCACCCTGAAACTACATAGTGAATTCCGGGTCAGCCTGAGCTAGAGTGAGACCCTAACTCATAAAACCAAAGAAAAAAGAAAGAAAAAAGAAAGAAAGAAAGAAAGGAAGGAAGGAAGAAAGAAAGAAAAGAAAGAAAAGAAAAACCTCTTTGTAGATATCACTATAATTAGTAGCCTCCATACTCAGTTTGTGGTATTTGGGGTTCAATATTATTAGTCTTTTCTATGTTCAGCTAAGCAGAAAAACCTTGGCTTCAGGTGGGTCCTCCAAACCAAAAGATCCTAAATTTCCCAGTCACTGACGTAGGTTCAGCCACCATCACCGCGTGGGCTTTATTTCTTTCAGATGCACCACCAGAGGCATAAAAGATTTGTCCCTGCTATTACTGTGGGTTAGAAGTCATTTTTTTTCTTAGATAAGAGGTCAAGCGAACAAAGTAGAAAATATTTTTTCTCTTGAAATTAAGGACAAAAGGGTCAGAAAAAAATGCTTTTTCAGCTCTGTTCAGCTATTCTATTTTGTTATAAGAAAGTTGTATAAAGCCTGCCTCTGCTGCATCCAAATCCCTGTTTAGAGAGCAGAGGCATATCTCTCTGATCCACCTACTCCCAGCCTGCATTAGACACCCCCTCCACCCAAGTCTTGAAGTTGGGAAATGAGTCTCCTGGAGTAAGGCCATTTTGGCAGAGAGCTTAAAGGTAGCTCAGTCCAGCAGTGTTGGATGAGATGTGCAGGGGCACCCCAGGGTTGCCCCGCCAAGTCTGGCCTGTGCAGCTGAGCTGTCTAATTGGGCTTTTGCTTTTCACAAGCCTCCAAATACCTGTTCAAGTAACAGAGTCGGTGGTGGATTTTTTTTTTTTTCATGTAATAAGATTTTCCAAGTCACCAAAGCCAGGGTAGCGTGGGAAAGAAAGCCCTCTTTGTCAAGCAGAGCAAGGTCTAAAGGACTTTCTGCCTTTGGATTTAGGGAAATGACCCAAATACATTGTGAAGTGATTGTGAATGGTGAGGGGTCTGTGTGAAAAAGCATCCTGACCCTGATGAACAAGGGCTATAAACACTGGTTTATGTACAAAATCTTCTTGGAAAAATCCAGAGGGGTGGACTTTGTTCCAAAGAATTTAGAGAAAGTTTAGAAGAAAGATCACAGAGTCGAAAAACAATAGACCCGAGTCCAAAGAGTCTGAGAATTTAAAATGTGCTTGTTTTCCAGCTATGACACTGTAGACTGTTTTTTTTTTAATATTTCATTTATTTATTTGAGAGAAAGAGAGAGAGAATGAGAAGGGGCCTCTGCAAACAAACTCCAGACACTTGTGCCACTTTGTGTGTCTGGCTTTACTTGGGTACTGGGGAACTGAACCTAGGTGTCAGGCTTTGCTAGCAAGTGCCTTTAACCTCTGAGCCATCTCGGTAGCCCTACAAAATAACTTTTAATAAACTCAGTAACTAGCCAGTATTGGCAGGTAAGCAGAAGTCAGTGCAAGCACCCTTGAAGCCAGTTCTGTCCAACCACATATTAGTGACGGCCAAGTGATCAGGGACTGAGAACTCTCAAGCCATACTCCAACACTGTCAGGTGCTTTTTGCCTCTTCAATGCAGGAAGTAACCAATGCACATCTAATTTTACAAATGTAATACGCTTGTTTGCCAAACGAGTTTCTGGCACCTGATTTATATGATTTAGGAGAAGGCCACAAACAGTTACAAGTCAATGCATATAATGGTCTTAAATAGCACTAAAAATCATCTCTTAATGACACAACAGGGTCACAAAGTTGATAGAGCTTACAACTGCATATTTCTTGTGGCTCATAAACAGAAGGTACAGGGAAGGAACATCCCATACCACCCAGAACTAGTTAAAAGTGGAAATCAGCAACATCCAACGCAGCCATGAAATAAAGACATCCAGGGGTAGGGAGAAGTTGATCTATAGGTATTAAGTTATAGTTAGATAGGAGAAACAAGTGTTACGTTACAGCAGGGCAACTGGAATTAACATTGAGAAGCTGCTCATACTCCAGTAAATAACCCTACCACCCATGTTCAGTGAGCCCTCTCTCCCCAAAACAAGTAAATAACCCTACCACCCATGTTCAGTGAGCCCTCTCTCCCCAAAACAAGTAAATAACCCTACCACCCATGTTCAGTGAGCCCTCTCTTCCCAAAACAAGTAAATAACCCTACCACCCATGTTCAGTGAGCCCTCTCTCCCCAAAACGAGTAAATGAAAATAGGAAGGGATTACTTGGGAGGAAGTAGAGGTTTACTGGGCGCAGAGGGAGAGACTGATGGGGGGGTGTGTATGAGTGAAATGCATCACATACATATGTGAAATTGTCAAAACTTACTTAGAAAAGAGCACTGTGAATATTGTTACCTCAAAGATGAGTGTTAGAGATGATGAATATGCTAATTACCCTAACTTGATCATTATAGAATGCATCCATGCATTAAACCATCTCAGTGTACTGTGTGCACATGATAGCTATTTTGGGGGGTTTAGGGCTGTAACTCAGCTGAACAGCACTTGACTAGCTTGCCCAAGGCCCTGAGTACCATCACCAGTACTGGTACATAAATAAATGCTTTTTTTTCTTTAATTAATTAATTAATTTGACAGAGAAAGAGGGGGAGAGAGAAAGAGAGAATGGGTGCGCCAGGGCCTCCAGCCACTGCAAACAAATTCCAGATGCGTGCGCCCCCTTGTGCATCCAGCTAATGTGGGTCCTGGGGAATTGAATTTGGGTCCTTTGGCTTTGCAGGCAAATGCCATCCCTCCAGCCCAAATAAATGCTTTTGAAGATGCAGATCATCAGGTCTTATCCCGTATCTACTGAATCAGAAAAATCTAGAGATGGAGCCCAGAAACCAGTCCTTCTGATACAGCTACCATTTGATAATCTTTGTATTAGGATATTTTATGTTTCACCTTAAGATTGCAATGTCTTTTTCCCAAACCCCCTTGCAGAGAGCATTGATTCCTGCAAGCCTGAGCTTCCACAGTGAAGTGGAGAAGGGGCCCCTTACCCCCCCAGCCCACTGGGTGCTGTTGCTCCTCTCCTGGAGGTCCCAGCCCTTCCCCCCACCCACACAGCCTTGCAGACAGGCTGGCAGCCATTTTCCGGATCTACTTACCCTTTGCTTTCCTAAAAAAATAAAAATTTAAAAAAAGAGTTCATACACAAAAATGAAAAAGAAAGCTTTTATCTCAAAGGAGATATGTGCTAAGAACAAGAACTTGTGATTTGTCAGTGACATACTTAAAGATTTAGAAGAGTATGTCTGGAGGGATGGCTTTGCAGTTAAGGTGCTTGCCTGCAAAGCCAAAGGACCAAGGTTTGACTCTCCAGGTCCCACATAAGCCAGATGCACAAGGTGGTACATGCGTCTGGAGTTTGTTTGCAGTGGCTGGAGGCCCTGTTATGCACATTCACATACTCTCTCTGCTTCTTTCCCTCTCTCAAGTAAATAAATTTACAAAAAAGATTTAGAAGAGTGTAACTTGAAAATTCACCAAGAAATAGATACCATTCTTTCTTCACAGAAATGCACTGGAAATTCTAATATTCCCAGTGACAAAGATGTGATGCTGGGTAAGAGGCAGAGGATCCCATAGACGTCTGTGGCTTCATCTTCCAGAGCTTTCTGCTAGATTCATGGCTATGACTTTACTGGTTAAGTGTTCAGCAAAAAAAAAAAAAAAAAAAAAAAAAAAAGCCCAAGTTGAGCTTCTTTCCAGTGTCCCTCATTTATAGAAATCCTCATGACTGGTGTTTAGAGTTCTTTCTTGTTTTTTTTTTTTTTTTTGAGAGCAAGACTTTTTGGAGAAATATACAAAATGAGAGAAAATTGCTTCAATACACACTATTCCCATTTTGCCTAAAATGCATAACTCCTTGTGAATATGCTAGCCTTAAGTAAGTATTTATGGAGTAAGTGAATCAACATTGGACTCTTAGTTGAGTAATTCATCCATGAGCTAGATGGAGGTGCTATTTTGTGGATAATAATAGATGGGGGGGTGGAAAATGACTGAGCAGTTAAGGCACTTGCCTGCAAAGCCTAAGGACCCAGGTTTGTTTCTCCAGGTTCCATGTAAGCCAGATGCACAAGGTGGCGAATGCATCCAGAGTTCGTTAGCAGTGGCTGGAGACCCTGGTGTGCCTATTCTTTCCCCCCCTCCGAAATAAATAAATAAAAACTTTAAAAATAGATGGAGGAAAGGTAATATTTCCCCGGAAAGGCAACAGCCCATAACATATTTTCTCACATGCCCAAGCTTTCCACTTTCTTTTTTTTGCAATGAAATATTTTACAAATGTTTTTAATGTGAATTTTGAAAATATGAATATCATCATTTTAATTTGACAAAAATTAAATGTGCATAAGGCATTTGGACTAGTTTTTTATGTTTATTATTATTATCGTTATTATTATTATTATTAACCAGATGTTTTGTATGGATACATCATGTGTTGGTACCCTCTTTTCCCTTCCTCATCTCTGCCCCCATTCCATTGGGGATGCTCCTCAGAGGGGTTGCGGGTATTCCCCATGGGGTTGTAGTTTATGCGTTGTGGGAGCAGTAGTCACTTGTTGGTGGCAGGCAATGCCTCTGGGCTTGGGGTCCGAACCTGTGGCTCTTACAATCTGAGCCGCTAATGGTGAGTTTTAAGTCTACTTCAGGGATGGGCTCTTAGGAGCCTCTGGATCTCTGCTTTGGTAGGTGTTGAGTGTCCTCCATCTGTGTCCTTCACCCTGGTGCTGACTATCAGGAACAGCATGGAAGCAGCACTCTTGCTCATCTCCCCATTCCTCTGTGGCTTGGCTGAAGTGCGTGGGGTAGTTTATCTCCTCTGTTCTTACTACCTTTCTGGGCCAGCTGTGCGCACCCTCTGGAACAGGGTATCCCAGAACTGGGGACGCAGGGCACTTCCAGCAGGAAGCTGAGCAAGGGGCCTGCTTCCTCAGCCTACTTTCTAATTAATCTAAAGAGGCAATCAAAATTGGTTAAACTTAATGACTGGGAATAAAGTGCCTTATGTGAATTTACAATATCAAAATCAGGATGAGCTAAAAGTCACAGAAGCCTGTGAAAGGAAATGTTTGTGTCAATAGCATTCATATGCATAAACCCAGGTATTCCCTAGGAAACAAAAACAATGTTTTTACTACATAAGATTCAGGAAAATGTTGTTAGAACTTGTAACTTAAACCTGAAGGGATATCAAAGGCATCTAGGTTAACTCATTAAATGTGCAAACAAGGAAATCAAGTCCCAAGTTGGCTGAATAAATATTCTAATTCACTAAATTATTTCCCTAGTAATTCTCACTTCCTTTCCTCTGGTAACTCATAAAGACCCCGAATTTAAGCTTTAACTTTCTATATACTCATCAGGCTCTCGTTTTCTTTCTTTCTTTCTTTCTTTCTTTCTTTCTTTCTTTCTTTTTTTTTTTTTTTTTTTTTTTTTTTGATTTTGAGGTAGGGTCTTGCTCTAGACCATGCTGACCTGGAATTCAGTTTGTAGTCTCAGGGTGGCCTTGAACTAATGGAGACCCTCCTACCTCTGTCTCCCAATAGCTGGGATTAAAGGTGTGCACCACCATGCCCGGCTGTGTTTTAATTCTTTCTTTCATGAAACAATTGGCCCTCCATTTCAGTGACTCTCTTATAAAAATCCTTGACTGCCATTGCCTACCAGACTGTCTTGAACACTCATTCAGGATCTCAAACTAAGATCTTTTTTAAACATCTGCCTTCGTCTACTTGAACTCCCACATCTGATCAGATAAAGTACTGTAGCGTGATATAAACACTTCATTTCACTTCTCACCTCACTGGCCCGAGGCATCTGATCCACAAGTCCATGAAACCTGTTCTTATTCAAGTCATCAGTGTTATTTTTGCTTCATTTTACTTACTAACTGTGTTTCCCTTAATGTCCGCCTCTTTGTTACTGAATCAGTAACTGGACATGGTGTACAAGACAGTCCCACAACACAGAAGAACCCAGTTTCAACTCTCGGCAATGCCCAGGCTGAAGAATTGAGTCTCTTTGGTGATGAATTCCACATCTATTTCCCTGGTGAGGACTCTTGAGAGGGTCACATTTCTTATCTTTATTTGTATTTTTGAGGGTCACATTTTTTACCAGTCACTGGCCCACCACACTTGTTGCACAGGCATGTAAATACAAGATGCATCATTTTCTCCTGGAAACCCTTTTCCCTTCTGTGTTAATTTTAAAATAAATAAATGAAGCCAGCACCCATTCACTTGCTCACGTCAGCACGCAGAGTGCCGCTCTTAATGCCCGCTTTCCTTCACCACTGCAACTCACCTTTGGTAAAGTGTTGACAGCCTGGGCTGAGGAGACAGCTCAGCTGGTAGAATGCTTGCTTAGCGGGTACGGAGCCCTAGGCTCAGCCCCAGCACCTCATCAACTGGATGTGCACACCTGTACTTCTAGCACTGTAATACCAGCAGGAGGACACTGGGCTACATAATCACCCTTGGCTACGTAGTGAGTTCAGACCAGCCTGGGCTACATGAGACCATTCCCCATCCCTCCCCCAGAAAAGTAATCAAGAAAGAAAATCATTTGTGACAATGTACTTCTTAAATATTTCCCGAGTCCCTCCACTGCTGTCTTTTGTGAGCTTCTGTTCAAGTCTTCTCGTCATTCCTTCTTCTTGCGCCCCTTTGAACACTCTGCCAGAAGCATTCTACATTAGTCATACCAAATGAAGGATCTGAGATGTACCATGTTCAACCCTGGAGGACTCTTGCTATTTTTGTCTTTAACTGTTTGAACTTGCCTGTGATCTGTTTCTCTGCCGCATGCCTTACCTAACGTGCCCTTTCAGGTGTTAGTGTAGATGCCATGTTTTTAAGAAAGTACTCTATGATACTGAGATTCTAGACACTGCTCTCCCATGTCACCACTTCCTTCCCAAAGAGTTCTACAACATTATGTGGATAACTTACTCACTAAATGGAAATTTCTTTATATATTTAGCAAAAAAGATTGATTTTAACTGTCATGAAACATATAGCCTATGTTTAATTGTTTTTGAATGTGTGAATGTTTTTTTTTTTTTTGTTATTTTCATTTATTTATTTGAGAGCGACAGACAGAGAGAGAAAGAGGCAGATAGAGAGAGGGAGAGAGAATGGGCACGCCAGGGCCTCAAACCACTGCAAACGAACTCCAGACGCGTGTGCCCCCTTGTGCATCTGGCTAACGTGGGTCCTGGCGAGTTGAGCCTCGAACCGGGGTCCTTAGGCTTCACAGGCAAGCGCTTAACCGCTAAGCCATCTCTCCAGCCCATGAATGTTTTAAAAATTGTTTAAGAAAGAAATTTGTTTAAATTAGCACACGAAGTAATGGGTTGTATTATGACCTTTTCATACATAATTTGGCAATAGTCATAAAGCTGTGATTATATCCACAATGTCCACTGCCCACAGGACAATCCTGGGCAACTTGAAGTTGATGTTGCCTGAGTTATTTGACCTGGAATACCATCATTTATAAATCTTAGTAAAGGCACTGCTCATGAGTGCAGTGCATCTTCAGATACAACTCACATTGGGGAGGAAGTTCTTCACTGTGCTGATTCTTTCTGTGGGGTTAGAGTGTAAATGGCTCCACAGCCTCAGGTAGTTTTGATTAAGCTTTCTACTTAGTCTCCAGCAGGAGCCCGGCTAGAGGAGACACGTCACTGGGGATGGATCTGAAGTCCAGCCCTGTTGTTCAGAGTCGGCTTATGCTTGCTGGTGTGACTACTGTCTCTCTCTGCTGTGGAATCTGTAAGCCTGAAATAAACCCTTTCCTCCCATAAGTTGCTTCTGGCTGGGTGTCTGTCCCAGCAATGAGAAGCTAACTGCTACAGTTCTCCTTCATGCACAGAAGTGCTTTAATTTCATATATTCTCAATTTTCAATGGTTGAGATTACATCATGTGCTGTTAGAGTCCATTTCAGAAAGTTTTATCTATTCCCAAATCTTGAAGTGAATTCCTTAGGCTTTCCTTTATCACTTTCAGAGTTTCAGGTCTTACATTGAGGACCTTAATCCATTTTGAATTGATATTTACACTGGCTGAGAGATTGGGATCTAGTTTTATTCTCCTGCATGTAGAAGCCCAGTTTTCCCAGCACCATGCTAGAGAGTTTGCCCTTTCTTCAATGTATGTTGTTGACACTTTTGTCATTTCTAGGTCCTCTATTCTGTTTCTGTGATATACATGCATATTTTTGTGCCAGGACTATGCTGTAGCCCTTCATTTGTTTTGTGGGTTTTGTTTGTTTCGTTTTAGTATAGCTCTGTGAAATAATTTGAGGTCAGGTATTATGAAACCTACACCATTGCTCTTTCTGCTTAGAATTGCTTTGACCAGTCAATGTATTTTTTTTATTTTGGTTATTATTTTTATTTCATCTGAATGTTAGCATTAGTTTGAATTTTCCTTTTTTAATATGTTTATATATTTCTTTACTTGTGAGGCAGAGAAAAAGAGTTGGAGAGAGGGCATGTAAAAGTGAGTATGGGCATGCCAGGGTCTCTTGCCACTGTAAACAAAGTCTAGATCCATGCACCACATTGTGCATCTGACTTTATGTGGGTACTAGGGAATTAGACCCAGTCCCGCAGGCTTTGAAATCAAGCACCTTTAACCATTGAGCTATCTCTCCAGCCCTGTTTCGAGTTTTCTAAGGAATGTCATTGGAATTTTAAGAGGTATTGCATTGAAACTATAGATTACCTTTGGTGATATACTCATTTTCAAAATATTAATTCTGCTAATCTCTGGACATGATATGTCTTTCCATCTCCCAGTGTCTTTTTGTTTGTTTTTTCAGTGTCTTAAACAGTTCATTGTAAAAGTATTTGCATTTTTTTCAAAAGTAAAAAAGATAATTTTAATGATAAAGTAGAATGTTTGTTTGAAAACATACTATTTGGAAATTGAGTTTCAATTACTATTCACTAGATGTAGAAAACATTCAGATGACATGAATGGAAGAAGTACAGGTACTCCTTTTGCATAACTGCTTTTGCCCATGTGTGAAATGAAGATAGACCTTGCTCATTGACTGGAAAGGGCTTCGAGTCTTCTTCACTTATAAGAGTCCTAGGAGCATAGCTTCCAGATAAAGAACTTTGGTTACTGAGATGTAACCATTGACAAAGAATTTTGGCTGTGTCCTGAGAAGAATCATCTGGTACTCTACACAGCAATGACTCCTTTTGGACATTTGCTGAGACCTGACTTCCTTTTTTCTCTACTATGTGTCTCTCTAATTCAGTTTGTACCTGGGTCCTGATGGAAGTTCTCTCTCTCTCTCTCTCTCTCTCTCTCTCTCCTTTCTCTTTGTTGTACTTAGGGATTTTGAAATTGATTTTTTTTTGTTTAGCATGCCAAAAAATGATTTTAACTGTAACATTTTCATATTATTTTGTGTTTTTTATGCATCTATCCCACTGTTCTCTCCCCCCCAACTTCCTCACTTTTTTATCTTTACTTTTTATTTTTTACTTTTTAAAGATTTTATTTATTGATTGATTTATTAGAGACAGATAGAGGGAGGGAGTCAAATTAGAGGGAGGTTGGTTTTCCCCATAACAGATGTGCCGCTATTGCACCCGTTGGCTCATTTTGCCTGGCTGGCAAAATATAAGGCTTGTAGTGTCCACTGTTGGGTATCTTCACTGGCAATTTCTCTCTCTCCCATTTAACTGTATGCAGCATGGATTTTAAAAGCTTTCTGTCACCTGGCCTACATGAAGGAGGTTTTCAGCTCAGCTCCAACAGGATTTCTCAGTGACCTTGCAGCCCAAGTATGTGGAGTCTTCAGCAGTAGGGTCTTACCATCTATTCCTGGTGGGAAACCAAGGGCCTTGGCAATGGCCTGTAATGTTTTGGGGGCATCAGGGGCCTCCCTGGCCAACAACTCACTGGAAGGTATTCCATCACTGGCACTGAAAATTTTCTAGTAACAATCTATGGCTCCTGTGTGTTCCATTGTCTCAAAAAGTAGGTTTCCATATGACTTATTTATATCCTCTTAGATTTTGATTAGCCCTTCCTCCACCTTTCCTTCACTTGGTCTCTTCCCCTGACCTCACTTAGGCCTTTTCACCCCCATTAATCTGTTCTTCTACTTACATATATATAATACCATCTGTTTTATTGACAATTTCCTCTGTGTTTCTGACTTTCCTCTCTATGTCACTGATTTAATTCATCAATTTCTTTAGGTCTTGTTTCATATCATTGGTTATATTTTTATAAGTAGACTTTTACAGTGTTCATCTAGCACATTACCTATTTCGGTACCTTTGAGTTCAGTCGCTGAGGAGTACTGATCTGTTGGAGGAGTCATGCTGCCTTGGTTTTTCATGTTTGTGTTTCTGTACTGCACACTGGTTGGTTTGAACATCTCTTCCAACTTTGTTTTAGGTCATATTGAGCAGCCTGATCTTAAAGGGTCAATCTCCAGTATCAATCAAAATGAGAAAACAAACATCTACAGCAGCAACAACATCAATCCACATAGGTATAGAAATATACTTAAAATTGATTAACACCAAGTATTATACTACCAATAAACATTGAAAATATAAAAACTACTGTAGGAAGTGCTACAAAATTCAAAATTATTCATTCCATTATGATGTTTCTAAATTATGCATTAAACTTATCAGGGGTGAAAAAATTATTTATGGAGTGTGTATAAGTCACAAATGAATGACATAAATAAAGGAGGAATTGAAAGGGGAGAAATAGAGGAGAATCAAGGTCAGCTAAAGGAAAAGAGAAGTAAGAGCAGGAATAATGCTATTGGATGAGAAAAGAACAAGCGATTAGATAAAGAAAGAAAAAGCCTGAAACATGTTCCCAACGATGAAAAATTCAAAAACCATAATTAATAAATGTAAGGAGGATTATAAATTAAAAATTCAGAGTTTTTAAAGAAAACCCAATAACGGAAAGTGAAAATATTAAGAGTATGTGGATAGGAGGAAATACAAAAAGAACAGAAAGGAACAAAGGAAAATTAAAAAAATGCTGTCCCTAAAATGAAAACAAAATGTGCAAACAAAATTAAATGAATGTTGGCTGGAGAGATGGCTTAGTAGTTAAAGGTGCTTAGAAAGCCTGACAGCCTGGGTGCAATTCCCCAGAACCCACATAAAGCCAGATACACAAAGTGGTGCATGTGTGTGGGATTTCTATGCAGTTGCACAAGGCCGTTATATGACCATTTTTTCTCTCTCTCCCCATATAAATAAATAAATAAATAAATAATAAATAAATCCTTTTTAAATTAGATGAATGTTTCAAGGGGAAATATCATATTTATTTACTATGTATCTATATATTACATTATAATATATTTAGATATTATAATGTTTGTATATTATATAGTTATATTATTTATATATACATTTGTATACTTAATATATAAATAAAGATATTACTAAAGGTGTAATAAAACCATAAGAGAATTGCAGAGGTCAAAAAGTGAAAGGGAGGCTTCTTTCTGGCTGCGTACTGTTTAGAGTTCACCAGTTATATTCACTGGGTAGGGATGTCAGTTAAACTGGAGCATTGTGTATCCCTTTGTTACTGTTGTAGCTGAGTCTGACTGGGTAAGTGTCTGGCACCCTTCAGAGCTGTTCTCACTTGGCTAGCTTCCCTTCTTTGAGTCTGAGGCCATGTAGTGGTCATACTTAGCTTTGTCGTATCTCAGCTGGATGGAGTCTCATCATCTCCCGAGGCTCTCCAGACTGTACTGCTTGGTGCAAGTCTGGTTCAGCCAAGTGGTGTCTTCCAAGTGCTTTGAGAGTGTAGGACTTTCTTTGACATTCAAGATCTCCTGAGTCTTAACCCTCCTGCTAAAGAGATGCACTGTGGGTAGCAAATAGACCCTCGAGACTTCAGAGTTCTCAGTGAGCAGCAGATAGGCCGCAAAGATTCATCCCCCCACTGACCTCAGGTTCAGAGCTGGAAAACTCCGGGCATGTTCTCAGGTGAGGTGGTGAAGGCCTGGCCGGGGAAGGCTGGCCTGTCTTAGTCCCCTGCCTGAACCAAGCTTACTGCCACTGCTTCATGGAGCTTCAGTATTTGGGCCTCCTGCTTTCCACACCTGCTTCTCTGGGCCGTCCGTGAGCCCTAAGTTGTGTGGCAGGCTACACCAAGGCTCTGTGACTTGCTCCCTGTTCTCTGGCCTCCAGGGCAGCTTAGTTCTTAACCGTGGGCTCTCAGTCAAGATGGTGTCAGAGCCAAATGGAATTTCTGCCCAATGCTGACCTGTGCACTGCAGGAAAGACTGTTAAACACAATGTTAACACAAAACCACCACTGGACCTGACACTGCCCACTGCTGACCTGTGCACTGCCCACTGCTGACCTGAACACTGCAGAAATGGCTATTAACATGAAACCTCCACTGGACCTGACCCTGCCCTCTGCTGACCTGTGCATTGCCGGAAAGACTGTTAACAGAAAACCTTCACTGGACCTGGACTTGCCCTGAAGGTGGGGTGACCTATCTCTGGTCTGGCTGATCTTTTGGAAGCAGCTTGTTTCCCTCCACTTGGGAGCGCATATCTGTAGGTCCCTGCAGCTCACTTACCTGCGCATTCCTTGTCTTTTTCTCTACACTTTTTTGGGTATCCATTCATTTACTTTGTGAATTTCCTAAGGTCTTCCTCTCTTTCTCTCTCTGGAATAGGTCTATTTTGTTTCTCATGACTAGGTCACACTCAGATACCTTCTAGTCCACCATCTTACTCAGAAAGTCTATATGGAAATTTCTATTTCATCTTTGTTTTGTTTGTTATTTTGTTTTTCAAGGTAGGGTCTCACTCTAGCCCAGGCTGACCTGGAATTCACTATGTAGTCTCAGGGTAGCTTTGAACACTTGGCAATCCTCCTACCTTTGATCCATGTAATTAATAAAAGATTTATGTTTTCAAAAGTTCTCTTTTTAGGGCTGGAGAGATTGCTTAGTGGTTAAGTGCTTGCCTGTGAAGGATAAGGACTCCAGTTCGAGGCTCAATTCCCCAGGACCCACGTTAGCCAGATGCACAAGGGGGCGCACACGTCTGGAGTTCGTTTGCAGTGGCTGGAGGCCCTGGCGCGCCCATCCTCTCTCTACCTATCTGCCTCTTTCTCTCTCTCTCTCTCTCTCTCTCTGTCACTCTCAAATAAACAAATAAAAAAATGAACCAAAAAATTTTTTTAAGTTCTCTTTTTAAAATGAATTTTAATAAGAACTGGCCATTTAAAATTCTTATTAGTAAAAAAATATTCACTTAAAAGTAATTTATTTGACGACAAAGGAAATTCAGAATTTATCATTCTTTTGCATTGGTTATTTAAAGCCAAAATTTTGCAAATAATGGACAATTGGTGCTTCCTTTCATGCTGCCAGAGACAGTTTCTTCCAAAAT
Organism: Dipus sagitta; assembly: GCA_036346955.1. Classification (NCBI taxonomy): domain Eukaryota; kingdom Metazoa; phylum Chordata; class Mammalia; order Rodentia; family Dipodidae; genus Dipus; species Dipus sagitta. The sequence continues at coordinate 42,010,493 of CM070784.1, forward strand.
GGGGGTACTGCATATGCATGTTATATGAACTGCTAGAGTGTTGATAATAAAACACAAAAGTTACCAATACATTTCTATCTTTCTCCTAGCTCAAATAGGGCATCAAGCCCCTTGCCGGTGCCTGACACTGATCCTCATTTCTTAAACGTTCAGCATTGCTTACACTTAGCTTTTCAAAGGGATCAGCCTAAAGCCACCTCAGCGAGCTTCCTTTGCAGCTGTGCTTAAGGGCAGTGCTTGCACACAAGTGCTGAGGGCCAAGAACCTTCCTACAGATGAAAAATAAGATCCAGAGGAAGATGCCAATGAAGGTTTGATGTGAATCTCCAACCCTGCCACTACATTCTTGGAATTTTAGCTATTTCAACACCCTTACCACACAAAACAAAAGATGACCAAGGAACGTCAGCCCTACTGTATGGATTATTACTGTGTAACACAGATCTGCCATCAAGATGTGGACGGGGAAAGGCAGGAACTCACATTCCTTAATACCAGTGCATATTAGTCATTATTTAAATCTGGAATGAAAAAATCCCTTCACCATGATACAACAAATCAGTGAAAAACTTCTTTCCTGGAACATTAAAAATATAAAATACTTTTGTATTCATGTCCTGCCATGACTTTTACACAGTAACTGCAGAAGATCAAAGGGCTGCTCTCTTAGACTTCATACACCCTCACATCCCTAGACCATTTGGGGCACCTTCTGCTGCCTGTTCTATGGTATAAGATGCATGTGGCAGCATCAGACATTAATAACCAAAAGGAGTCTGTGAAAGTCAGTTGTCTGATAGCATCATGTTAGCTTTTTTAAAATTTATTTTTTATTATTTTGTAGTCAGTGAATACATTCAAGTTAGTGCCATTGTTAGCCTCCTCCCTGTCCTCCCCCCTCCACCAGGACCCTCCTTCTTAGGGTATATGGGTCATGCATTGTGAGGTTAGCCTTTAGTTTCAGGTAGGAGGGAATGTCTGTGTGTCATGACCCAATGTGTGGCTCTGACATTCTTTCTGCCCCCTCTTCTGCAAATTTCCCTGAGCCATGTTGGGTTCATTTTAGGTCCACTTCCCACCATGGCTATGCACCACTATTGCACTTGTATGAGCATCATGTCAGGTTGTTTGCTGCTACGTTAGACCATGCGTTGCTTGGACAGATATTGGTCTTTATCTCTCAGTCGCTCATGTAGCACTAGACACGCTAACTTCTGGCACTAGACATGCTAAATATCTGGGGACTGACTCTCTTCCAGCTTCCAGTCTTGTCACTCCATGCTACATACCAACAGTGTATGATGTCTTCAGCAGTAGGGTCTTACCACTAACCTATGGTTGGTCCTCAAGTACTCTGACATAAATCTATCTTCTTTTGGGAGACCTTGTAGGTCTCTGTGATCAAAAGCCCATTGTGGATGATTCCCGCCTGCTAGTACTGGAAGTTATAGGTCAGCGGCCAAGAAGAGAAGGAAGAACTGGATAAGTGATGTAAAAGAGACGGAGAGATGAGAGAGAAGGGGGGGGAGAGAGAAGCAGAAATAGGAGGAGATAATGGACAGTTTTTTTCATACTCTCTCCAGGGCCTTGTGAATCTGGTGTTCCCTCTAAGGGCCAGGTGGAGGTTCATCCATTTGGTCTGTCTTTTAGGATGTAGAGTTTTATGGTACCGTTGCCTTTTGGGTCCAGATTTGTGTATCCCTCTCCCTTCCTTACCCTCTCCTCCCTCGTCACCCTCCCCACTCTCCCTACTGTCCAGTGCTTGAGATGCTTGGTAGGTATGTCGGCGACTTGGATAGAATCATGCTCTTTTTATCCTTAGAATGTAGCTCAAATGTTTGCCTCCATCGCTCTAAGGAGAAAACTGATGGCAAAGGGTAATCTTCATCAATGGCCCCCTTGAATGGCATTCTTCTAGTTTGTATCTGAGCCATTTCATAATGGAAAGAAAATTGGTCATTCAGAGAATTCAGATAGTACATGCTGTATGTTTGGGCACATACCAGAATAAAAGAATTTAAACTCTCATAGAGAGAGCAGATATGTAAAAACAATTATAACAGCGTAATAAACATAATATTGAAGTCTCATCACTTCCTAAGCACTATTCAAAATGCATAACATGAATGACAAACAAAAGCAAAATGCATAGATAAACACAGTATGTGGATAAACTCATGCAATCTCTGCAACGGACCTGTGTGGTGCATTCTCTCATTACTTTCTCCCCGTAACAAGTAAGATGGACTTGAATATGTCAACTTTGCTAGGCTATAGCCTCCAGTCATGCAACCAAACATGAATCTACGTGTTGCCATGGTGTCATTTTGTAGACTTGATTAAAGTCTGTGATCAGATATCTTTACATATGAGACATTATTCCAGATGATGAGTGGAGCTGGTCTAATCTGTTGCAAGGCCTTGAGAGCAGAAATGGGCCTTTCCTAAAGTTCCTATTTTGGGCAAAGGTGTCACATACTCCTCAGCATTCCTCCCCTTTCTTTTTGACAGCCTTCCCTTAGATTCTCACACTAGGCTAACCTGTCAGTCCAGAGATAGTCTGCATTTGGTTGTTTGGTTGTTTGGTTGTTTTATAGTTCTGGGGATTGAGTGTAGGGTCTCATACATACTGAGTAGGCACTCTACCACTGTGACACATCCCTAGCCAAGTTTCTCAGGCTTGTTTTGAATGCACTTTGTAGCTCAGGTAGGTCTTGAACCTATGAGCCTCTGGCTTAAACCTCCTGAGCCCTAGGGATGATCAGAAACAATATTCAAGACAGGTGGGAAGGAGATTATTAGGGATTTTTTATGCCATTTATCCCTTCAACAATGAATAGTAACAGCCACCTTTTAGACCTCCTTTCAAATCCAGACCCCTCGTGCCTCTCCCTGCGAGCTAGAACGTGGCCACGTAGAGGGTCATCACCGCCCTGCTAGGTTGCACAAGAGGTCCTTTCTTCCAGGAGGTTCTCCTGACAGCCCTGCCTGCACTTGGCCTCCTTCTGTTTGCTTTCTTATCCTTACGTATTTTCTGTTTCTTATCATTATTATAACACTTAAAATTATACCATGAGGATCAGATTGTAAGCAATTTGAGGTTAGGAACCATGCTTGTTTTCTTCACTGTTATATGTCCCATGCCCAGACCAGTTCTTGGCACTTGGTGGGTTATTCTGTTTAATTATATATATGAAAGGAGGTGAATATAATGAAATATGAAATGAATTTCTCATCCATATCAGAACCTGGGACATTTTAAGAACTTTGGAGAAATGAGAGTTGGTATGGTAGGGAGGGAATTTTTAAATAATACCTAGCCATACTAGGAAAGATTATATATTTTCCCTTTTTATTCCTCATAGTGACATTTATATAATGTCATTCAAGTGCACGCACATGCATGAGAGACAAGGGAAAACTTCCAGCCAGTGGCAGAAAAGACCCTAGCCATGCACGTGTGAACATGTGTGTACATATGCCACAAACAGCATCTAGGGTTCTCCACGTTTCCCCTCCAGTGTATGCCTAGTAATGACCAATCTACCCCTGAGAAATCCAATCCAAGTTTCTCCTCCGGTGTACACCTAGTAATGTCCAACCTGCCCCCAAGAAATCCAATCCAACCTCTGCTTCCACCTAAAGTCTTCCTAGCAGAAGCCTTCCTACTTCATCTCAGCTCTTCTCAATGAGAATCGGGAATTTTATGCTGTATAGCTCTTTCTAACCAGCATTTCCAGCAGACACATGAATCTAATTGTTCCACACAGGGGCTTTGCACTCAGTGAATTTAAAGCATCTCTCGCCATCCATATATGATCCCTGTCACCCTGGGCAAGTTATATAATGCCCTTGGATTTGTATACTCACTGTTTAAGCCAAGGTTCAGCCAGAGCAGCAGAGCCAGTAGGTGATATATATTAAGAGATTTATGGAAAGGGATTGGTTTATGCAACTCTGGCCCGCCCTTTGGCTGTTAGTGCTCAGACAGTGAGAGGGGCCCATATAAGGAGTCCTCCGTCCTGTGAAAATAAACATGCCTGAACTCCAGTTCACTCCTCAGAGCATTTGTCTCCGCTCCCCCTGAAGTGGGAGTATAAACCCAGTTGGTGTTTCACCCAGACTCCAGCTATGTAACTGGCTAGCCTCCAGTGATAATTTGCTGTCCTGTAGTGTGACAGTAATAATTTAACTTCTGTACTAAAATGAAAAATAATAATTAGAGTGGGAGGAGAAAGTGTGGTGATTTTCCTATTGCATTACCGAAACTTCTTAGTCACATTTCATCAATTTCACTCTTGATTGTTGAGAGAGAGAGGGAAGGAGAGAGAGTGTGTAGTTTCTATACAGGTTTATTTTATGAAAAGAAAACATTTTGTGAGGCAACACATGATTTATGTGTTGTGAAAATGAGAGTTATATTAGAGGGATATATGAAACACACATTTGTGTGGAATCTTGGAACAAGGTCAGGAATAAACTGTGCCTGTAGAGTTACACCAACGGCTCAGAGCAAAGCCAGAGGAAAGTCAGAATCCAGATACCTGAGGTTCTTTAAGTGCAGAACCCAGATGGCTAGGAGAGCTATAGAAGATGCTATCAAAGACAGAGAGAGAGAGAGAAGAAGAAGAAGAGAGAGAAGCCATGGACTTCCCCTGCCTGGCCATCTTCCCGGAGAATTAGGTCTAGATCCCACTGTCTGCTTTTGCGGGGGCGGGGGGGCCACTACTTCTAGAAGGTGCTGCCAAGAGGCCTCATTCTAGTTCTGACTCAGAGAATGGAGAGTCAGTATAGGAGCCACTTTTTGGGATAGTGCATCAAGTCAAGGCCACATGCAACGAGTGACCTTGGGTCACTGGGCAGGACTCTCTGGAGTGGCCCAGCAACAAGGAGAGGCCCGGGCAGGGCTTGAGCAAGCAGGTCGGCAGTCAGCAGCATTATCTGGGGACTGGAGGGAAGCGGGGGCAGGACCTGTGCCCAGAGCGGGGCAGAAGTACAGCCGCTTCAGAAGACCCAGTAGCGAGGAGTCAGGCGGGCGTCACAGCCGACCAGACGCATGGCTACGGGCGTGGGCAGGCTAGAGAGGGTCTCACTCCAGCAGGGCCGCTGAGGAGGCACAGAGCAGTGTCCGCCTGGCCAGAGCTCCCAGCTCCCCAGCATCCTGCAGCCTGAGCTGTAAGTCAGACACCCAGTAAGGGGTGGGAGAGAACTTCACAGGGTAAAGTTTAAGGGTACAGGTCTATTCTGAGCCTATCTGGCCATTGAGGAAGGGTCTGAGAATAAGGAAGCAAGCCTGAAGCCTGCTCACAAGAGGGAAAAGGAGAAGGGAGAAGGGAGAAAGGATAGAGGGGAGGCACAAGATTCGGGCACGTCCTCCATCTGAGTACACCAGAATTGTAAGGACAGACTTCTCTGCATTGCTGAATCGCAGGAGCTATTTTGTTTTATTTATTCATTTACTTATTTATTTATTTATTAATATGTCTTACTCTTTTATTCCCTTTCCCCTGCTCCCCATTAGGAGTGCTGCTTTTCTTCTTGCCTCAATCATGCCTTGGTGCACCAGGCTAAAGAGGGCTGGGGCATAGCTCTGCAGGAGAGCACTTGGCTAGCATACACGAGACCCTGGGTTCACTCCTCAATACTGGAAAGTAAAAGGGAGCTCTTGTCACACTTTCCTTGGAAGAATGTCAAATAATTAAGTTCAAAGGTAAATACAGCTGTCCTACCTTACTTGTGGCTTCATGTCCTATGGTTTAAGTGACTCATGGATAGCCACAATACCAAAATATTAAATGTAAAATGCTATAACCAAATAATCCATGTGTTTAAAATAACTTTCATTATGGTTTACTGAGATTATTATTTTGTTTTACTATTACAGTTGTTAATCTCTGACCGTGCCTAATTTACAAATTAACCTGCATGGTTGGCGCACATACAGGACAAACTGTCTCTGCCGGCTTGGGACTAGCGGAAGCCACAGCGTGCACCGAGGCTCCTGGAACGCGTGCGCCAGGGGGCTGCTATAGACGGCAGTACTTACGGCAGGTCTCCCCGAGCAGGAGATAGACTGGAAAATCAAGCCTTCTCAAGAAATGCACATCATTCACCCCAAACCTGGACTCCCGACGACCTATTTTACAGCTGCTAATTCGTTTTACTGCAGACTTTTCCATTCCAGACCCCAGTGACTCACTGTTGGTACACCCGAACAGGTTTCTGCTCCCTACAGCTTCTCTTTCCTGTGGCCCCACGTCCCTTCCTGGCCCACTTGTCCACTAACCATCCCCTCACCTCTTCCGCTTCACCCTCTGCAGTGCCGCCTGGAGTGGTCAGTGGGAGAGGTCAGCACCGTCAGCAGCGGACGATGGCCTTCACATGGCGCGCAGTTTTCAGTGACGTCCTTGGTCAGCAGGGACTGTGGCATGCCAGACATTCAAGGCCATGGCTTCTCTTCTAGGCAGATGGTATGTGACAGCCTGGATATTGTAGATGATAAATAAATAAGTAGGATTCACGCTTGCTCAAAAATATGAGATGGCTTAGCCGTTGAGCATTTGCCTGTAAAGCCTAAGGATCCTGGTTCAAGGCTTGATTCCCCAGGACCCACCTAAGCCAGATGCACAAGGTAGTGCACGCATCTGGAGTTCGTTTGCAATGGCTGGAGGCCCTGGTGCACCCATTCTCTCTCTCTATCTATCTGTCTTTCTCTCTCTGTCTGTCTCTCTCAAATAAATAAACATAAATAAACAAAAAAGTTTATATATACATATATATTTGTGGTTGGTCACCTGGGGCCATGGCACCTGCCTGCAATCTCAGCATTTGGAAGGCTGAAGCAGACCATTCACAGGTTTGAGCAAGCCCTGGGCACATTAGATCCTGTCTCAAAAAAATTAAAAGATTTAAAGCAGTTGATTATTTTTTAGGAAAAAAAAATACTCCCCACCCTTTTTCTCGAAACACGCACACTTGATGACAGAGAGCAGTATTTCAAGGATCCTGGCTTGGCTAAAACCACAGTTCATCACAGAAGGAGCAATGTCCCAGCTCCTCTGAAGATGGGGAAGAAGGAAGAGTCGAAACAATGAGGATGTCACCAAGTTCACAGCATGTGCACTACAAAGACAGCCTGATGCAGCCCATGCCTGCATTAATGAGAAAAGCACATCAAACACACACATGCACACAAGAGATGAGAAAGCATGTTGAGAAACAATGTTCGATTTAACCATTTGAATCACAAAAGACACAATGTATGATTTACCACATACTAGTTGCAGCACATACGCCCAGTCCTCTCTGAGACATGCCTTCTAATATTTCTCATAGGTAATTAATTCTCTTGACCCCTTGGGCCATGTGTTGTGAATTTTCAAAGGGAACTGAAGCTCACAGAGGTTATATGACTTGCATGCGGTCACACCACTGGATCATCACGTTCAGCAATGAAGCTCTTTGGTATGTAGACGTTCTCTAGCCATCATTGTTTCTTTTGGTATGCTTGTTGATTTAAAGTTCATTATTCGTGAAATATTTTCAGTGAACAACTGAGTTTGGATTCATGGGCAACACCTCAAACAAGACATATATCATTCCCGTAACCTAAAATGCCCACCTGTGCTCCCTAGCACCCATCATTTCCCACAGGCAACCTTGGTTCTGAATATTCACTATGCACGAGTTTGGCCTCTGCCTGGCCTTGCAGTGAATGGAACTGTATGCGAGATCTCTTACTGCCTGGCTTCTTTTACTCAACAGTGTGTTTGGACACCAGGCATGCGGCACTCATTCATTCCTCTTCACTGCCCAGTAGTCTTCCACTTCAAGTGGTTTATTTTTATCCTGAGAAATGTTTGAGTTCCTTCCAATTATGATCAAATCTTATGGAAACACTGATGTAAAAGTCAGCTGTGGTAAAGTGACCCAGCACAGGGGAAGTAGGGACAGCAGGATCATGTGAAGTTTGAGGCCAGCTTGGGCTAGAGAGTGAGACTGTGTCTCAAAAAAGTTTATGAGGGCTGAGAGATTGCTCAGTGACTAAAAGACATTGCTTGCAAAGCCTCCCAGCATGGGTTTGATTCTCTAGTATCCATATGAAGCCATATACATAAAGTGGCACATGTGTCTGGACTTCATCTGAAGTAACAAGAGGCCATGGTGTGCCAATACACGCTTCCCTCTTCCTCCCCCTTCCTCTTCATGTCCCTCCTCCTTCTTGTTTCTCTCTCTCTCTCTCTCTCTCTCTCTCAAATAAATAAATAAAAATATCATTAAAAATGTTTATGAGAAGCCAGATGTGGTGGCACATGCTTTTAATCCCAGAACTCGGGAGGCAGAGGTAGGAGGATCGTTGTGTGTTCAAGTCCACCCTGAGACCACATAGTTAATTTCAGGTCAGCTTGGATCAAAGTGAGACCCTACTTCAAAAAAATAAAAATAAAATAAATGTTTATGAGTCCACTATAGGTTCACCCCATACTGCCCAAACCTGTGTGTAGATCACCTACGTGCACCCACCTGGAACCCGGCAGGCGAGGCCACGCAGGACCCAGGGACGCTGACCCATGCACCAAAGCCCGTGCGTCGGCTCGCTCTGGCCCTGAGCAAGGCAGACCAGGCCCACGTGGCCCTGAGGAGCAGTGCTCTGGCTTACCCCCTACACTGCCCTGACCCAGTGGGCAGATCGCCTGTGCACTCTAGCCGTGAGCAAGGCACATCCGACCCCAGGACCACAGCAAGCAGTACCATAGGCTCAGCCCGGTGCTCCGGCCCAACCTGTGGTGCCCCCCCAGCCCCCATGAGCAAAGCAGACAAGGCTCTACAGCACAGGCCTCAGTGGAGCCACGGTTGCTGCAATCTCCTCAGAACAAAAGGACAGTCGCCGGATGGGGAAACCTCAACACAAAACAGATAATATAAAAACAAAAAATACACACACACAGAAAACCATCCTCACTGAGCAAGCCTAGTCTCCTAAGTGAAGCCTCAAACGAAAAACACTCAGAGGAAACTCCAGACCCAGAATTCCAAAATGCTATTATGATGAGCATACCGAACACATGATTGAAAATACAAAAATTCCTAGCGATTGAACAATACACTGTTGAACAATAACTGAGTCCTAGGAGAAATCAAGAGGAAAACAAAAAGCACTAGGTTACCCAACAGACGTAGACGGTAAGACCGTAACCGTGATGACACCATAGGCTGTGGTCACAGGACACTGAGAATTTAAGCTGGAACTGAGATGGAATCCACCTGCCTGCCAACTAGCTGTCAAAGTGCTGCAAAGCACCGTGCAGACTGCTGGAGGATAAAAGCCACCATCAGGGGGAACAAGCAGTGGATCCCACAAGTTACAAAACCAATCATCCAGGCAAGATGTATACGCCAGTGAAATAGTGGCACATAAGTTACGGAGTAAACTAACCGTGCTCTGATTGGATATGGGCCCAGTCAGTGGGAGGGAATTCATGCTGGATACTTAGAACAAAGTCAAAACCCCATGGCTTGGAAAGTCAGAGACCACAAAGGGAAATGTACACTGTTCTCTGGCTAAACGGAGAGCTTACAGTCATCAAAATGTTTCATGATTGTATATGCTTATCACCTTCTATCAATGCTATTATTCTCACTCTTGCTTAAAGAACCTGCCTTTATCAGGTGGCACTGAGTGCTAGGGAGACCCCAAACTCATCAGAATGACAAGAAAGCAAGAAGGCTGCCCAGCATAGTAATCCCTATCATACCTGCCAGGGCTCAGGAAATGTTGCAGAGGAAGCGGCAGATTGCATCTGAGTGTTGCCCTCCCAGCTAGTCTGAGAACCTCCTAAAGGGAGATGGTGGCAGGCACTGAAGCGACACAAAACTCATCAAGGCAGAAAATTCAGAGGCTGCCGAGAGCCCAACACTAAAGGTGACTTATAGCTCAGGGAACATTCCAGAACGGGGGGCAGAAAGAATGTAAGAGCCATAGGATGGGAATGTGTACTCTGAGGCATCATTCCCTAACAGAAACTGACTGGTGCATTCATGATCCTCAGTGACTACTGATAACCCCACTGAAGAGGGACCTCAGTGGGATGGGGTCAAAGGGCAGGGACATAAGCAGAAATCCTGATGGGCAGATGACCAATTCTCAATGTGCTCATCCTAATATAATTCCATATATATATATATATATATATATATATATATATATATATAATGTATATAAATACATAAAATATAATATATATAAAAATATATTAAAACTTCCCAATATAATTTAAGTACACACATATACATGTAGATCAGATTATTTGTAACAATTTGTGTTAAAAATCAACATATTCAAAAACTTAAAATTTTGTAGATCCTTTTGATATTGACTAATATTTCCAGCCCCCTAATAAACAATATATGAAAAAGAAAAATCATCTTAAGAACAAAGGTGGGACCATCAGATGTTAAACACAGGGAAAAAAATGAAAGTAAAACATGTAACAGACCCTCTCCCCACAATGACTGACTGCTGCTCTCACAACCCATAACCCATAATTCCATGGTGAATACCAGCAATCCCACTGAGGAGGGCCCTCAGTGGAGTGGAGACAGGGAGGAGGGAAATGATAGTACCAAAACATGATGTATCCATACAAAGTTAATAAAATCTCAATTTAAAAAGTAACATTATTTCAGACCAATAGGAATGTTTGATGTAGAATTTGAAAGTCAGTTAATAAATTTATTTTTATTGTGTAGTATGGAAAAATAAATATTACTTTTCAATTTATCATAATACTAAATCTATTATATTATAATTTATAATCATATTTATAAATTATCATAATTTTAAAATGTAAAGTTTGCGTTGTTGCTAAGGATTAAAATGATTCAGCCTCTTAAAATCTTTCTTTTGAAATTTCTTAAAATTTTCCATATGATTGAACCATTCCAAGGACAAGCACATGAATGACATTCTGAATAAACACGAAGAGGACATAAGGAAGTGCTCGCATAGATTCCAAGAGAACACAGACAGACAGGCAAATGAAATGAGGAAGTCAAACCTGGGTATGAAAGTGGATATATAGGGGTTGGGGAGATTGCTCAGCAATTAAGGCTGTGCCTATGAAGCCTAATGACCCAAGTTTGATTCCCCAGTACCTGCATAAAGCCAGATGTACAAAGTAGTACGTGCAACTGGAGTTCCTTTGTAGCAGCTGGAGGTCATGGTGTGCCATTCTCCCTGTCTGTCCCTCTCCTCTCTATCTCTTTCTGCTTGAAAATAAATAAATAAGTAAATAAATAAAATATTTAAATCAACTTGAAAATGAATTTATAAAAGAAATAGAAATCCTGAAGATAAACAACACTGAAAGGAAGATTTAAATGAAAAATATAACAAGTCAAATACAAAACGACACGAAAAACTACACCAATAGAATGGATTAAATAGAAGACAAAACAACAGGCCTTGAACACAAGCTAGATGAATTGGATCAGTTAGTCAAAACCAAAAGACTTGTTAACAGAACATGAGAGATTTGAGGATAATGTAATAAAAATAATGAGCATAAAGCGAAGAAGAACTTTGGGCTGGAGAGATGGCTTAGCAGTTAAGGCATTTGTTTGCAAAGCCAAAGGACGCAGCTTTGATTCCCCAGGACCCATGGAAGCCAGATGCACAAGGGGCCTGTGCATCTGGAGTTTGTTTGCAGTGGCTAGATGCATTGGCATGCCCATTCTCTCTCTGTCTCTCTTCTCTCACTCTCTCTCTCTCTCTCTCTCTCTCTCTGCTTGCAAATAAATAAATAAAATTTAAAAAAAAGAAGAACTTCATGTCAAAGGACTAGAAAATAATTTCAATAAAATACAAAAGAGAATTTCCAAAATCTGTGGAAAGAGATATCCATTCAGGTACAAGAGGCATACAGACTACCAAATAGGACCAGAAAAGAAAGTTACCACATTATATTATAGTCAAAGCACTAAATACAAAAATAAAAGAACTGTAGGAAACAAGAGAGAAACATCTAGTCACATAAAGAAGCAAGTCCACCAGAATAGAAGCCTAGTTCTCAATGGAAAATCTAAAAGTAAGAAGGGCTTGGAATGATGTATTTCAAGTACTGAAAGACTGTAGCTGCAAACCGAAAACTACTATACCCAGCCAAAGCATACTTCATAATACAAGGAAAAAGAAAAACTTTCCACCATAAAAGCAGGCAAGAGCTGAAGGGATAGCCAAGTGGTTAAGGTTCTTGCCTGCAAACCTAAGAAACCTGGTTTGATTTCTCCAGTACCCACATAAAAGCCAGATGCACAGGTGGTGCATGCATCTGGTGTCCATTTGCAGTGGCTAGAGGCCCTCATGCACCCATTCTCTCTTCCTCTCTCTGTGTCTCTCAAATCAATAAACAGAATATTTTTAAAAAGTAGGCTAAAGGAATTTATGACCACTAAGGCAGCTCACAGAGGGTACTGGATGGAATACTCTGTATTGAAGAGAAGAATAAAGATAGTTAAGACTATACAAGAGGGAAAAAATAATAATCAATTCTAGAAGAGTTAAGCAACTAGAGATTAAGAAAAGCACCAAACACCAGAAAATCAACATGCCAGGGATTAATACACATTTTCAATAATATATTTGAATATTAGTGGTCTCAAACCACCAATCAAAAGATACAAACTGACTAGATCAGGGAACAGTATTCATTTTGCTACCTTCACAAAACTCACCTCATGATCAAAGACAGATCCTACCATAGCGTTAAAGGCTAAAAAAGATATTCCAAGCTAGTTGAACTAGGAAACAAGCAAGTGTCACTATTCTCATATTCCACAAAGTAGAATTCAAAGGAAATTAATCATAGGGAATAAGAGTGCACTAAAGGAAATTCCACCAACAGAATATTACAATTGTAAAAATATGACCCAAAACACCAATACAACTGATTAGAAAACAAGTCTATTGCTATAAATCAAGAGGAATTCAAATGATAATATTGGACAACTTCATCACCCCAGTCTCACCAATAGACCAAGTGACAACAAATAAATGGAGAGAAATGCTGGATTTAAATAACACCATAGATCAAATGTATTTCAAAGACATTTATAGAACATTCCATCTAAGCACTGAAGAATACACATTCTTCTCATTATCCCATGAAACTTTCTCTAAAATAGATTCAGGGCTGAGAGATCGCTTAAGCATTAAGGTCATCCTGCGAAGCAAGACCAGTTCAATTCCAAGACCCACGTAAGCACAAGGTGGTGCATGTGTCTGGAGTTCATTAGCAATGGCTGGGTGCCCTGGTGTGTCCATTTTCTTTCTCTCTCTCTCCCTATCTCAAATAAATAAATAAAAATAAAATTTTAAAATAGATTACATGACAGAACAATAATCAGGTCTCAACAGATTTAGAAAAAGAAATAAATTCTTGTATTTTATTAATCTACAAGGAAAAAAAGCTGGGAATTAATATCAAGAAAAATAATAGAAAATATACAAACTCATGGAGACTAATCAACACATTATTAAATGGTGAATGGGCCATTGATAAAAACAAGAATAATAAAAAAATTTCCTAGCACTGGAAAAGAAAGTACAACATATCCAAGCCTACAAAACAGAAGGAAATCAGTCCTAAGAGGGAAATTTATAACCAAGTGCTTACATTACAAAAACACAGATCTCAAGTAAATAATTTAAAAATGTACCTGAAGGCCTTGGAAAGACAAGAGCAAACCAAACCCCAAAGTACCATATGGCAATACATAATCAAGATCAGACCAGAAATCAATGAAATAAAAAAAATGGTGAAACAATGAGTTACTTCTTTGAAGAAATAAAGAATATTGACATATCCTTAGCCAACCTAATGAAAAGAGAGAGAAGATCTTTATCAGTAAGGTTAGAGATTAAAAAATGAAACATTAGCTCTTCCTGTTAGTGACCTGAGGTGACCTGTAAAAATGGTTCACTATTCTCCTGACCCAGAAAACCCCACAAAAGCATGCAAGTCAAGGGGTTCACATCTTCGTGTTCACTTTAAGAACGCCCGTGAAACTGCTCAGGTCATCAAGGGTATGCATATCCGAAAAGCCACTAAGCATCTGAAAAATGTCACTTTAAAGAAGCAGTGTGTGCCATTCCGGCAATACAACAGTGGAGTTGGTAGGTGTGCCCATGCTAAACAGTGGGGCTGGACACAGGGTCAGCGGCCCAAAAAGAGTGCTGAATGTCTGCTGCACATGCTTAAAAGTACAGAGAGTGATGCTGACCATTAGGGTTTAGACGTGGGTTCTCTGGTCATTGAGCATATCCAGGTGAACAAAGCACCACCGCACTTTACAGAGCTCACGGTCAATTGACCCTTACACGAGCTCTCCCCGCCACACTGAGATGACCCTCTCTGCAATGGAGCAGATTGTTCCTAAACCAGAAGAGGAGGTTGCACAGAAGAAAAAGATACCTTGGAAAAAACTGGAGAAACAAAAACTTATGGCATGGGAGTAAATTCAACATGAAAATAAATGAAGATAAAAGGGAAAAATGAAATATTAAAGTAAACCCAAACAAAAATTGGAGAATCACATGAACATACTTCAAAAATCTAGATTCTACAAAATCGAAAAACCTAAAAAAATGAATGAATTTCTAGATTCATATGACCTACCGAAGTTTAACTAAGAAGAGGTGAATAATCTAAACAGATCTGAAGCTAGTAATAAGATTAACATGGTAATAAAAAATAAAAAACACAAAAACTCACAACCAAGAAAGTCCAGGTCCAAATGAGTTCATGGAAGAATTTCATCAGACAGTTAAAGAACTGAGAAGATTGTTCTTCAAGTTACTCGACAAAACAGGAGAGGAGGAAATGCTTCCTAACTCCTTCTACAAAGCCAGCCTTACACTAACACCAAAACAGATCGAGATACAGCAAAAGAGAAAGAGAAGGAACTATAAACCAATATTCCTGACAAATGTAGATGTAAAAATTCTCAAGAAAATACTTGTAAACTAGGGCTGGAGAAATGGTTCAGCAGTTAAAGGCATTTGCTTGCAAAGCCAGCAATTCAATTCCCTAGTACCCTGGGTTCAATTCCCTAGTACCCACATAAAGCCAGATGTACAAAGTGGGACATGCATCTGGATTTCTTATGCTGTGGCAGGAGTCCCTAGAGCGCCCATTCTCTCATCTTTCATTCATCCTCCCTCTCCCCCTTCCCTCCTCTCTCTCTTTCTCCTCTCAAATAAATGATATTTTAATTCTTGTATACTGTATTTAAGAACATATAAGAAACATTCACCTTAACTAAACTGGCTTTATTTGGGTTGGAGTGATAGTTTAGTGGTTTAAGGTGCAGGTTCAATTCCCCAGCTAAGCCAGATGCACAGGGTGGTACATGTAACTCTCTCTCTCTCTCTCTCTTTCTCTTTCTGTCTCTCTCTGTGTGTCTGTCTCTTTCTTTCTCTACCTGGCTCTTTTTCTTTTTCATTTTCTTTCTCTCAAATAAATAAATACATATTTTTTAAAAAACTGGCTTTAGGTAAGAGATTCAGAGATGGCTCAGTATATGTAAATAGATAAATGTAATACATCCTATAAGGACAGAAATCACATGATTTTCTCAATAGATGATGAAAAGGCCTTTGACAGAATCTCAATCCTGTATGATAAAGGTCCTGAAGAAAGAAGGAGTAGAAGGGATCTATCTCAACATATCAATAGCTATGTGCGAAAAACAGTCAATGTTATAGTAAGTGGGGAAAACTCAAGATCATTTCCATCAAAATCAGGAACAAGACAAGGGTAGCAACTTTCTTCACTCTTCTTAAACATACTTGCCATTTTAGCTAGAGCAGAAGTCAAGAGAAGAAAATAAAGGTTTATAAATACTGATGGAAAAAGTCAAGATATCTTTATTTGTATATGATAGAATTCTATAGATGCGATCATATAGAGTTTATTAAAACTTACAACCAATAAACATCTTCAGCACAATGGCAGGACACGTAATTAATCTACAAAAATCAGTAGTCTTTCTATTTACCAATAACATACATGCTGAGAAAGAAACTGGAAAACAATCCCATTTATAATTACCACAAAAATACGCAGGAGTAAATCTAACCAAGGAAGTGAAAGACCATTACAATAAAAACTTTAAAACCCTGAAGAAAGAAATTGGGAAAAAATTCAAAAAGATGGAAAAACCACCCATGATCATGATGTAGAAAAATTAGTCTTATGAGAATGACCATCCTACCAATAATTATCTACAGATTCAATGCAATCTTAATTAAAATTCCAAAACCATATTTTCACAAAAATAGAAAAACAACCTTAAAGATTCATACTGAAGCACAAAACACTTCAGAGAGCCAAAGCAAACCTTAGCAAAAGAAGAAAAAAGTAATAATTCTGGAGGTATCACCATACCTGATTTCAAATTATACTACACGTCCATTGCAATTATAATGAGTTAGTACTTGGACAAAACCAGGCATATAGGTCAAAAGAAAGAGTATAGGAATATAATAGAACAGAGTAGAATAGAATTCCCAGATCTAAACCCACACAGCTAAAGCCATTTGATTCTTGACAAAGAGTCCAAAGATATGCATTATAAAAAAGAGAGCCTGTTCAACAAATGCTGCTGGAAAAAACTGGATACTCACATATAGAAGAATGAAAGTAGATTCATGCCTCTTATTCTGCAAAAAAAAAAAAGAAAAGAAAAGAAAAAGAAAAAGAAAAATCAACTTCAAACAGACCCAAAGACTTTCATGTAAGACCTGAAACTCTTAAACTCGTAGAGGAAAAATAGGGGAAACACATCAAGATATTAACATGCAGAAAGGCCTCCTCAGTAGACTGCAGTCACTCAGGAAATGAGGCCAACAAGTGACAAATAGAACTTCAAGAAATTGCAAAGCTCCTGTATAGCAAAACAAACAGTTAACTGGTTAACTGAGTGAAAAGACAGCCTACAAATGCTATAGTCTAACAGAGGATTAATATGTAAACTATACAAAGAACTCAAAAATCAAAAAACTCAATCAATAAATAGCCTAATGAAATAAACAGATAGCTCACAAAAGATGAAATACACATGGTCAATAAACTTCTGAGAAAATGTTCAACCTCACTAGCCACCAGAGAAATGCAAATGAAAACTACACTGAGATCCCACTCTCATCAGAATGGCGCCATAGGAGGACGCGGACAACCGGAAACCTGTGTGTAGTGCTGCTGGGAAGGTCAGCTAGCCCAGCCACTGTGGAAGTTAGTGTGGTGGCATCGCACAAAACTAACAATATATTTTCCATATGACCCAGCTTATCCCACTCCTGGGTATTTATCTAAAAGATTCTAAATCAACACATCACGGAGACACTTTCAAACCTGTTTATTACCTCATTATTTATAATAGCTAAGTTATGGGTCCAACCTAGGTATCCAACAACAGAGGAATGGGTAATGAAGAATGAAGTCATGTTTGCAGGAAAAATAAAAGGATGCAATTAGAGGTAATCATATTCGGTGAATGAAGCCTCTTTCAGAGAATCAACTGTTATATGATTTCTTTCATTTGTGGTTCCTAGACTTTATGCAGACACATAAGGCCATGTGTGTATGCATGACGTGAAGATAGAAGTAAAACTTTGAGGAGGGACGGATGCAGCATAAACAGACATGCTCCATACCTCCATCTTTAGTAGGCACTCAGGAGTCTTACAGGAATCTCTTGAGATTGTCTCAGGACCTGATGGGGAAGATGTCACCACAAGCTAGTGAAGACTTGGGAACTTGCGTCTCTGTAAGCATACATGTAACTAAGTGCAGTAAGCCTGTCTGAGGAGGTCGCATGCTGTATAATTCCTTTTATATGACATCCTACTAGGTTACAGAGACCATAAGCAGATCAGTGCCAGGAGTTTGGAAATGAAAAAAGTGAGGTAAATGATAAGCAAACAATTTCTGAGAGGGGTGAAACAGTTCTGCATGATGCAGTGCAAATGGACACATGCTGTGGTGGTTGATTTTGACTGTCAGACAGCCCTGAGAGTGTCTATAAAAGTGTTTCTAGAAAGGTTTAACCGAGGGGTGAAGATGCCCTTTGAATGGAGATGGTGTCATCCTACAGGCTGGGATCCTGGACTAAACCAAAAAGGAGGAAGCAAACTGAGTGCCAGCCTCCATCTTTCTTTTGCTTGACCACGGGTTCAGGGTAGACAACCGCCTCACACTCCCATCACATGACATCACCACCCTGATGGGCAGTAATTTCAAACTTTGAGCCAAAATAAACCATTTCTTCCTTTGTTCCTTAAGTTGCTTTTAGCTTTTCATGTTCAAATATTTTTGCACAGCGTTGAAAAAGGTTACTGACGTGCATGCCTTTATGAATTTGCTAAAACCTCTAGCACTGCAGAGCCGTTGGTTACCCACATGGGCATGTGCCACTGTTGCACAGGTGCGTTCATCTTGTCTGGCTGGCTGATGCTGCAGCTTGCAGAATCCCCTGCTTGTTCATGCTGTTTGTGGACATTGTCCTCCAGCCACTCATATACCACTGTTTTTTCTTGTTATCCCACATAACTGACAAGGAGTGAGTGCTCCCTAACTCCTTCTATGAAGCCAGCATTACACTAATACCAAAATCAGACCGAGTCTCAACAAGAAAAGAAAATTATAGTCTGACATTCCTGATGAGCTTAGATGCAAAATTTCTCGATACAGTTCTTGAAAACCGAATCCTGGAATATAGGTCACACTTTAATAAGTCCCATGCCCATGCCCTGGTCCCGTACCAACAACACCCTGGAGAGTTCCAACATAGCTGAGGAGAGGAATGACAGCACCAAAACAGAGCCAGCAGGCCAACCAACAAAAAAATACAGACATGGCTGAGGAGAAAAGAGGAGAAAAAAAAAACCAGATCACAGAAGGATCAACAAGAATTTAGCAAGCAGAAAAGATACAATGAGAAAGGTACAACTTAATAAGCATTTGAGGAGACAATAAACTGTAGAGAAGACCTCAGCAGTTAAGCATGTTTACCAATTAAACAGGAGAATGTCTTGGGCCAGAAACTACCAAGTTCGACTCCCCAGAAACCCAGTACAATGCTGAGCATGGCCACACACATCCGTCAGCCCAGTCTGTGGGAAGTGGGAGGGGAGGGAAAGACTTGCAGTTTGGGTTTGAGGAAATGTGAGGATGAGTTATGAGAAGGGTACCGGACGTTCTACACCGGTCTCTGCGTCCACATGCACGGGGCGTGCACACATCTTTACACACAATACCACATATTAACCACACCACCATACTGCAGCACACATACACAAAAGAAAAAGGAATTATAGAGGAGGGAAGAAAACAGGTAATTCTCTTCACACATGAAGAAATAAATGAAGATTATGTCGGAGCTGAGTCAATGTATAAGAAGAATGTGGACTTAGATACATCCCGCATAAATATGAAGAGAAAACACCGGGAAAGTGCGAGGAAAAGGCAGTGACGTATCTCTACTTCTGATACATTTATTGCGGCAGACACTAGAGCGCCCTTGTGGTATCAGAGCCTGTGCTATGCACAGCTGCGTTAAACCAGTGTGTTTAGAGAATACTGACGACCTGCCAAGTGCTGTGCAAGAAGCTGGCAGACAGAAAGATAAATAAGACAGGGAAAGAGCCGCCGGAGAGAGGAAAGAGGCCTGTATATAACTGTGGCGGAGGCAGTGATGGTCCCAACACTTCAACCCTCCCTGGGTCTAGTCATTTTGTCTTCTGACTTTATGGTTCTTTCCAGAGTTTATTCCCTAGTGCCTTACAAATGGGCTGACCTTGAAGCTTTTTTTTTTTTTTTTTTTTTTTTTTGCCTATAGAATTTGTTAAACTTGACAGTCTGAACCTATGCCTCAAGAGGTCATGAATGTTTCTCCCATTTCTCTCGCTTTACTGCCATAACAGACCCAGGCTAGCCTGCCAGAGAGTGGGAGGCCTAGGCAACTGGGATCGGCTACTTCAGCCAACGGCCAGCCATGAGCATTGGTGACCTCAGCTAATACCACCGGAGGCAAGCACCCTAGATGCGTGACGAGTGATTGTCAGTCCACGTCACACACGTGCTTCTGCCATGCCAGTTCCCATAACGGCTGGGACCGAGCGCACAGAAGCACGCGGCAGGGAAGAAACTCCAGAGCTTCTCCTCTCCTCCGCACCATATTGAGCTTGGTTTCCTTGGTCGCACAAAGTCCCAGCTTGCCCTGCTTGCCTGGTAAATGTTGGTGGCAAGAGCTGTGCAAGGTGGTGGCAGCTGGATTCTTTTGCCCTTAAACAGCTGTCAGATCAAAACTGTAAACAGCAAACGCTGTGAAGCCTGTCTTCCACTGTGGCCCAGGGGAGCAGTGGAAATTGGATGCCTCCTAGAAGTGATCTTTAAGTAAAGGTTGACTACAATAACCTTGGGGATGCTTCTAGCGAGGGCTTGAGTCAGGGCTGTCTCGAGGGAAGTGTCACAGACACTGGATTCCCAGGGTGTGCTGGCACAGAGCTGCATGATGAAAGCGTGCGCTTCAGAGCTCTTGGAAGTGACCACCCAGAGGCGAGGAAAGTCCCGAGTATCTCACAATGCCCAGCTGGTACTGGCCACAGAAGCCGGTGCAGATCCAGTGAGGGCCGGGGGCAGTGCAGGTCCATTTTAACACTCCTTCAAAAGTGCCCCCTTTTTTGGTCACAAAGAAAAGTTAGAGAATGTCCATGCCATCTGAGGAGGCCACAGTGGGGGAGGGGTGGGGAGAAGGGGTCAGCCCCGAGGAGTTTATTACCCTCTTCTGAACACCTCGCTGGCCAAGGCTGAGCTTTCTGTCCTGTCCTAGCCACCATAGGTCAGCAACTGATGGCCAAAGCCAGAAGTGATCACTGAGTTCCCGTTAAGCATCTTGGGCTGGAGATACAGACGGTGGACCACGTGCACCAGAGAACCTTCCCCCCAAGCCCCCACTTTTACAACATAGACTGGATGTATTTGGAAGTAATCTTCCCTCTAATCTTTGCATTTTGAGCTATGACCTCTACTGAGCGCATGCAGTACTATGTATGTTGAACTGGGCATGCTCAGGACTGTGCCCCCCTCAAGTGCCCTCCCCACGTGAATACGCGGAGTTCTCACAGGTAAATACCTCTCCCCTTCCTTGCTCTGGGAGAGTGCATCGTTCTTGGAAGCTGTGCTCTCTCGCTTGCAAGCCATTTTCAAAATCTTTCTCCACTCTCTGTTTTTTCCACGCTTTCTAGCTTTGCACTCAGGGTGTTCATTTACAAATTCGGTGACACGGGTAAATCCTCCATTGTTGGACTCATTAATGAGACTTAAGCTAAGAAAAAAAAAAAAACCTGAACCTCAAAGACTACACCCCTCTCATTGAGTAGCATGCCAATGAAAAATGCCCCTCACAAGGGAGGCCTCTGCCCTGCCTCGGGGGTATATGATCCCGAGTGTCACAAGTAGCATCGGGAAACAGGACCCCCCTGTTGAAAGGAGCAACTCGGTCTCAACCGTGTAGTGTCTGGTCATTGTTCCTCAGAGGGGTGCATCCCTTTTGAGAAGCAGTGTATGACTCTGGGATGAGATGGAAGGCCTTGGAGATTCAGGGGGCCAAAGTTACAGCCCCAAGTACAACAACATGCTGCCACTGTTACCCTTGTTGAACTGGAAGTCCAGGTTAACAGAACCAAACCCCACGATGCCTCGGGGATTCCCATACCCCTGCCTCACTCTCAGAGCACTCAGAAGTGTTTTTTGAGAGGGATTGCTGTCCCTAGAAATGGTGCACAGTCTCTTTGCAAGGCACCACCCAGGGGCTGGCCACAACACCTCAGGCCTTAAGAGTCGCCCTGCACTTGCTGTGTGGGATCTGGACCCCAGATGCCTACAGTGGGCAGTGGGCTCACTCATGTCCTTCCCGGACCTTTCACACAGCCTGCACCCAGCGCCCCGTTTGTGCCAGCAAGAAGCTTGCTTCAGCCTGAATGCCAGCGCCCAGAGGGTGAGCAGCTTTGTCTGCAGTCCAACCTGCACCCAGCAGCTGATAGGCTTGGGATTTTTTTCTTTAATTCAATGGGCACTGGGACCAACATGTCATGAAGCTACCAATTCCTGATGTGAAGTTGTCC
The DNA here is from genome assembly GCA_036346955.1 of Dipus sagitta. Taxonomy (NCBI): domain Eukaryota; kingdom Metazoa; phylum Chordata; class Mammalia; order Rodentia; family Dipodidae; genus Dipus; species Dipus sagitta. Next base: position 42,032,676 of record CM070784.1, read on the forward strand.
ATGGACATAAAAGGTTTGGGCTGGAGAGATGGCTCAGCACTTAACAACAGTTGTCACCTAAGCAATGAGGGCTTCTCTGTGGGCACTGCCGAGCTCCACCCTCTAGAACCCACATAAACAACCTAGTGCCAGGAGGCGCTGCATGAGCTATGGGGGGTGGGGGCAGTGGCCAACAGTCGCCCAAGCAATTCAAATTCTAAGCCACTCAAAAGCAAACAACCTGACGTGATGCTCACACAAGTGCAATAGTGGCACACAGCCATGGTGGGTAACCAACTGCTCTTGGATTGGCTAACAGATCCGCTCAGTTCAAGGAAACCATAAGTGGAACTGGGAAACAAGTCAGAGTCGTATCCAGGTAATGATTCTGCTTTCCATTGTCAAGCTGCCACTAAACTTAGACTATAAGAGGGTCTAAACCCTTTTAATTCTCTCTAAATTAATAATGGTTATCCCATTTAACCAGTGCTGAGTTCACTCTCTGTTGGAGAATCTGCTTCTCTTTTTTCAGATGGGAGCTGGACCTAAGGAGATAAACGACCCAGCGCACTCCACCCCAGCCCCAGCCCCAGCTAAAACCTCAGAGGAATTGGGGAAATGAGCAAGAGTGCTGCTTTCTTAGTGAATCTGATATCAGCACAAGGGTGATGAAGAAAGATACTGAGGACACTCAACACCTACCAGACCAGACATCCAGAGACTCCTAAGTGCCCATCACTGAAATAGACTTAAAATTCTTCCAGTATGGCTCAGGGAGTTTTGTGGAAGGGGGGCAGAAAGATTGTCAGAGCCACAAGTTGTGACATTTTGCACAGAGACATTGCCTCTCTCCATAATGCACGACCCACAATCCCCATGGGGTTGACCTGCATCCCCAAAGAGGAAGACCTCCTCAGAAAAGGGCAGGGAGGAGGGAAAGGATGGTACCAATATGTGTTATTTACATACAAAAATGTCCATCTCTAATAAAAATATATAAATAAATTGGGCAAGGACACATAAGTGTGTAACTTCAGTCTCCAGGGGCAGAGACTTGAGAATTGCTGGAGGCTGGTGGCTAGCAGTGAGAGAATTACAGCTTCCGGGTTAGGGAAGGGACCCTTTCTCTCCCTCTCTCTCTCTCTCTCTCTCTCTCTCTCTCTCTCTCTCTTATTTTATTTATTTATTTTTGGTTTTTCAAGGTAGGGTCTCACTCTAGCAAAGGCTGACCTGGAGTTCACTACGTAGGCTCAGGGTAGCCTCAAACTCATGGTGATCCTCTTACCTCTGTCTCCCAAGTGCTGGGGTTAAAGGAGTGCACCACCACACCCAGCTTAAGAGACCCCTTCTCAAGAAAATATACCAATGAAGGACAAAATAAAGACACTCAATGTTCTCCTCTGCTCCAGCAGGGGTTACATGTACCTGCACGCAGACATGCATACAACACACACACAGGCTTGTGAATAAATAAATAAAAAATTAAAAACTTTCTTCCAACCTTCCTTTCTTTTTTGAGACAAGATCTCATGTAACATAAAATGTCCTGAAGTTCCTGAGCCCCCTGCCTCTGCTTCCCAAGTACTAGGATTACAAGTATGGGCTATCACATTTCAGTAAAGATTTTATTCCAAGTATTCCATTTTGTAAGAATCTGTAGATTTCACTACTTCACTTGTGTTTAGCTGGTGTGGTGGTGTGATTCAGGTGTCCCCCATAAACTTAGGTGTTCTGAATGCTAGGTTCCTGGCTGATGGATATTTGGGAATTAATGCCTCCTGGAGGGACTGTATTGTTGGGGGTGGGCTTATGGGTGTTATAGCCAGTTTCCCCTTGCCAGTGTTTGGCACACTCTTCTGTTGCTATTGTCCACCTTATGTTGGCCAGGGGGTGATGTCCACCCTCTGCTCATGCCATCACTTTCCCCTGCCATTGTGGAGCTTCCCGTCCAGCCTGTAAGCCAAAATAAACCTCTTTTTCCCAGAAGCTGCTCTTGGTTGGGTGATTTTTACCAGCAATGTGAACCAGACTACAACAGCTGGTAACTTTCTCAAGATGAATTGTGAAAACTTGAATTTCTGCTTGAGGAAACAGAAGCAAGCATCCTATAAAAGGAGCAGAGGCTACATCTGCTTGCAGCTGTTTAATACTTCATGCCTCAAATCTCTCACCTACATAATGGCACTATTACTATTGTATCTTATATCCTTTTGTTTTAAAAAGCACATCCCCGGGCTGGAGAGATGGCTTAGTGGTTAAGCGCTTGCCTGTGAAGCCTAAGGACCCCGGTTCAAGGCTCGGTTCCCCAGGACCCACATTAGCCAGATGCACAAGGGGGCACATGCATCTGGAGTTCGTTTGCAGTGGCTGGAAGTCCTGGCATGCCCATTCTCAGTCTCTTTCTCTCTCTCTCTCTCTCTCTCTACCTGCCTCTTTCTCTCTCTGTCTGTTGCTGTCAAATAAATAAATAAAAATGAACAAAAAAAATTTTTTTTAAGTACATCCCCTATTAAGTGTTAACAGATAGTAAGTGCACAATACCGAGTTCCCACCAACCTTGGGCTACAAGAGGACCGACAGCTATTAAATTATCTCTAAACTGGTAACAGTTGTCCTATTTATCCAGTGCTGACTTGACTCTCCATTGGAGAATCTGCTTCTCTTTGTCAGATGGACACAGATCCTGAGGAGAGAATCAGCCCATCGCGCCTCACCAGGGCCCCAGCTGAAACCATAGAGTAATTAGGGAAATGAGCAAGAGTGCTGTTTTCTTAGTGAACCTGGTACAAGCACAAGGGTGAAGGAGATAGACACAGAGAAGACTCAACTCCTACCAAACCAGAGATCCAGAGACACAGAACCTCCTAAGACCTCATCACTGAAGCAGACCTAAAATGAACCCAACATGGCTCAGGGAAATTTGTGGAAGAGGGGGTGGAAAGATTGTTAGGGCCACAAGTTGGGACATTACTCACAGAGACATTGCCTCTTCCCCATAATTGATGACTACCCCCACAATGCAAGACCCACAATCCCCATGGGCAAAACAAGCATCCCCAATGAGGAGGGTCCCTTCAGAGGGGGGACAGGGATGAGAGTAAGGATGGTACAACATGTGCTGTTCACACGCTGAGTATGTATATAACTGATAAAAGAAGAAGAAAAATTGGGGCAGCGAATTGAACAGAGAGCTCTCAAAGGAAGAAATTCAAATGGTTAATAAGCACCTGAAGAGATGTTGCTCCCTACAAGAGCTCTGTAGAAGGCAGAAAAAGCTTAACCCTAAAACCATGGATTTTGGGTGGTAAATCCCAGCTCCAGAATTAGGTTGTCCCCCATAGTGAGCTGTTGATCTGTGAGACACATGAGGTCCCCAAAATAATGCAGGTCATTGCCAAAGCACTTGGTTACCTGCCAGATCTAACAGGTAAGACCTTATTACTGAAGACACCACAATCTGTGGTCACAGGAAATTGAGAGACCATTCTGGATCTGAGAGGGAATCCAGTTCCCTCCTAGCTAGGCTTCACTGTGCTGCAAAGTGCTCTGGGAGCTACTGGGGAACAATGGTTGCCAACAGAGTGAATAAGCAGGAGATCCTTCCAAATACGAATTCAACCAGCCAAGGAAGAAGTGTGCACCAGTGCAATAGTGCTACGTAGCCTATGCAGCTAACCAGCTGGTGTCGGGTTAGATATGAGACCCACTCAGTGGTGGGGAAGGGGGCGGGAAATTAGGATCAAGTTTTGGGAACCAAGTCAGACTCCAAGGATAGGAAACCAATAGACACCAGAGAGATCCTCCACTGCTCTTTAACTAAAAAGAGTGGACATATGCATCAATGTATCTCTAACACGTGTGCTTATCCCCTTTAATTCAAGCTGCTCTCGCTTTTGGTTAGAGAGTCTGTTTTATCTTACAAATGGTGGAGAACAACAGGGAGATACAGGATTCATCAATACACCAAAAGAAGGCCAACTGCTTACCACGAGATGGGTCACCTCCACCACATCTGCCGGGGTTCCCAGGAGTCATTGCAGTTCCAGGGATATGACTCCAGACATTGTGGTCACTGAAACCTTATCAAAACAGAGATCCAGAGGCTACAGAGAACTCAACTCTAAATCAGATCTCTAACATGCCTGCTGAAGCTCAAGGAACATTGTGGAAGAAGGAGCAGAAAGATTCTAAGAGCCTCAGGGTAGGTGGTAATAGCCTGAGACACCACCCGCCCCCCTTCCGCAGACTGACTGACTGAGGGTTTTAGGACCCCACAGTGAATACAAACAACTCCATCAAGAAGGACCATCAGTGGCAGGGGAGAGAGGCTAGAAGAACACAGCCTTGTTATAAACACATCAACGAATAGATTCAAAAAAGAATGGGTGGATGAGCCATAGAGTAAACACCCAACTACACTCTCCAGACACAGCGGAGTGCACCCTGCTGCACATATACATGCATTTACCACATGCATCACACACACACGGCAAAATTTAGACAACAATATGAATTAGTAAAGGGAAAACACACAAGAAGGTCTACTTTAATATTGTATTCATATAGTTTTTTGAGATCTGATATCATCTGTCCCAGGCTGCCATTGAACTCACCGTGTAACTGAGGTTGATCTTTAACTTCTGATCCTCCTGCCTCAGCCTCCTGAGTGAAAATACTGAGATTACAGATGTGTGCTATTATGCCTGGCTATTTTCTTAAACTTTCTTAATTGACAGTTTCCATAATTATAGACAATAAACCATGATAATCCCCCCCCCCACTTTCCCCTTCACAACTCTGCTGTCCATCATATCCCTCCCTCTCCATTAGTCTCTCCTTTATTTTGATGTCATCATGTTTTCCTCCTATTATGAGGGTCTTGTGGAGGCACTGCAAGGTCATGGATATCAAGGCCAATTTCCGCCTGGCTATTTTTAACAACAAATGAAGCAAGGACACCAAGAAGCAGGGAGACAGAGTTTTTTTTTCTGTGTCCATTGAACAAAACTATGTCAAAGAAAAACACTGGAAATCACACAAATGTATTCACAATTTTGTAACTTCTTCTTAAGAATGACTCCAAGAAGTAAATGAAATTCAGAAGCAACAAAAGTAGACTGACCCGAGGAAACAGCTGGAGAACACTTAGCAATCAGGAAGAAGGTTATGCTGTGCCACACTGGAAAAACAATATGTCTTAACCACACACATCCTAGGACAAGGACAAGCTTGCATAACGCTCAGAGTGGTTCCTCCGGTGCCTACACCTTTAAATTCTTAATACATTAAAGACTTGGAATCCAGAAGCCATGTAAAACTCCTTTAAATCTAATGTTTTCCACTGCTTTTGAGAATGTAGCACTCTTTTACTCATAATATTCACATGAAAATCTGTTCAAATAACCTTTAATGATACATTTATGGGATATGCTGTGCTGGAAGCCTTGTCAAGGTCAAGTAAATGGAAACAAAGGCTAACCGTGTGTGTGTGTGTGTGTGTGTGTGTGTGTGTGTGTGTGTGCGCGCGCGTGTGTGTGTGTGTGTGTGCGCGCGTGTGTGTGCGTGTGTGTGTGTGTCTGTGTCGCTTTGATATTGAAAGACCACCAGAAAACCACAGAGTGCTCCAGTTCTATAGCTCACATTTGGGATCTCTCCAAAGGCCTGTGTGTTGCAGACTACTGCTTAGCATGGTGGTACTGGGAGGTGGTGGAATCTGTAAGAGGGGGTCCTTGGAGATGTGTCCTGTAAGCTAGACCCTGGAACCCTGTCCTCTTGTGGTTTCTCTTTCTTCTTCCCAGCTCGCATGAGCGAAGTGAACCAGCTGCCAATGTGAGGTACTCTCCTGCCACAGCCCCAAAGCAGTCAGGCCAAACAAAGCTCTGAAGTCTCTCAAACCAGATGCCAACTTTTTCTCCTCATAAGTTGGTTTATCTCAAGCATTTGTTATAGTGACAGAAAGATGGAAAACACAAATTTACTACATTTTATACATGGCAATATTCTCAGATTATTGAAGATAATCTATTGAAAAAAATTAAGCTATGAAAATACTTAAGCATATATAAAAATACATGGATTTGACACCAATATTATTATGTCTATCACATCTTAGAGAACATCAAAAGATTTCATTCACAGAATAAAAAAGAATTAACTGTCTAGAAATTCCCTTCAGAATGGGTTTCTGTGCCCTCTGTAGGACTTTCTCTGACGTGCCATTTCTTCCTGCACCCCCTTCCCTCTGCATGGGGTCCTCCCACAGGGCCAACGGTCACCCTTTTCCTTGCTACGTTCATCCACTGCCCACAAGTGCCAAGTGAGCTCCTCCTAAGCAGGCACTGTGGTCATTTACCTGAACAGCACCAGGACATGGACAGATTCATAGGTGTTCAACATATATGTATCCACTTGATCAATTAATTAACCAACTTCACATTGGAATATGAATGTTCATCTATGTCAGAACAGCTTGTTGGACTTAATCTTTAAAACTGTTACCTACCAACATGTTTTACATGTTTTACTTTCTCAGGTTGTTACAATCGAAAATGTTTCTTTAAACTCATAAAGGGTTAAACCCTGGAATGCAAATATGACCATATAAATTTTAAAAGATAAGTTATTAGAAGCATGAATGCATGATAAGAGAAGAATGTCTCTAAATCTTCTGTGTTGTGAAACAAGGCTCACCCAATGGCCTGGAGATTGCCTAGAGAAGGAGGGCGGGTAGAGTGGGACGGGAAGGAGAGGGTGAGACGGGAAGGAGGGAGTGAGACGGGAAGGAGGGAGTGAGACGGGAAGGAGGGAGGGAGACGGGAAGGAGAGGGTGAGACGGGAAGGAGGGAGGGAGACGGGAAGGAGGGAGGGAGACGGGAAGGAGAGAGTGAGACAGGAAGGAGGGAGGGAGACGGGAAGGAGAGGGTGAGACGGGAAGGAGGGAGTGAGACGGGAAGGAGGGAGTGAGACGGGAAGGAGGGAGTGAGACGGGAAGGAGGGAGTGAGAAGGGAAGGAGGGAGTGAGAAGGGAAGGAGGGAGTGAGACGGGAAGGAGGGAGTGAGACGGGAAGGAGGGAGTGAGACGGGAAGGAGGGAGGGAGACGGGAAGGAGGGAGGGAGACGGGAAGGAGGGAGTGAGACGGGAAGGAGGGAGTGAGATGGAAGGAGGGAGGGAGACGGGAAGGAGGGAGGGAGACGGGAAGGAGGGAGGGAGACGGGAAGGAGGGAGTGAGACGGGAAGGAGGGAGTGAGACGGGAAGGAGGGAGTGAGACGGGAAGGAGGGAGTGAGACGGGAAGGAGGGAGTGAGAAGGGAAGGAGGGAGTGAGAAAGGAAGGAGGGAGTGAGACGGGAAGGAGGGAGTGAGACGGGAAGGAGGGAGTGAGACGGGAAGGAGGGAGTGAGAAAGGAAGGAGGGAGTGAGACGGGAAGGAGGGAGTGAGACGGGAAGGAGGGAGTGAGACGGGAAGGAGGGAGTGAGACGGGAAGGAGGGAGTGAGACGGGAAGGAGGGAGTGAGAAAGGAAGGAGGGAGTGAGACGGGAAGGAGGGAGTGAGAAGGGAAGGAGGGAGTGAGAAGGGAAGGAGAGAGTGAGACGGGAAGGAGGGAGTGAGAAAGGAAGGAGGGAGTGAGAAGGGAAGGAGGAGTGAGACGGGAAGGAGGGAGTGAGACGGGAAGGAGGGAGTGAGACGGGAAGGAGGGAGTGAGAAAGGAAGGAGGGAGTGAGACGGGAAGGAGGGAGTGAGACGGGAAGGAGGGAGTGAGACGGGAAGGAGGGAGTGAGACGGGAAGGAGGGAGTGAGAAGGGAAGGAGGGAGTGAGAAGGGAAGGAGGGAGGGAGACGGGAAGGAGGGAGTGAGACGGGAAGGAGGGAGTGAGACGGGAAGGAGGGAGTGAGACGGGAAGGAGGGAGTGAGAAGGGAAGGAGGGAGTGAGACGGGAAGGAGGGAGTGAGACGGGAAGGAGGGAGTGAGACGGGAAGGAGGGAGTGAGACGGGAAGGAGGGAGTGAGAAGGGAAGGAGGGAGTGAGAAAGGAAGGAGGGAGTGAGACGGGAAGGAGGGAGTGAGAAAGGAAGGAGGGAGTGAGAAGGGAAGGAGGGAGTGAGACGGGAAGGAGGGAGTGAGACGGGAAGGAGGGAGTGAGACGGGAAGGAGGGAGTGAGACGGGAAGGAGGGAGTGAGAAGGGAAGGAGGGAGTGAGAAGGGAAGGAGGGAGGGAGACGGGAAGGAGGGAGTGAGACGGGAAGGAGGGAGTGAGACGGGAAGGAGGGAGTGAGAAAGGAAGGAGGGAGTGAGACGGGAAGGAGAGAGTAAGACGGGAAGGAGGGAGTGAGAAGGGAAGGAGGGAGTGAGAAGGGAAGGAGGGAGTGAGAAGGGAAGGAGAGAGTAAGACGGGAAGGAGGGAGTGAGACGGGAAGGAGGGAGTAAGACGGGAAGGAGGGAGTGAGACGGAAAGGAGAGGGTGAGACGGGAAGGAGGGAGTGAGACGGGAAGGAGGGAGGGAGACGGGAAGGAGGGAGTGAGACGGGAAGGAGGGAGTGAGACGGGAAGGAGGGAGTGAGACGGGAAGGAGGGAGTGAGGCGGGAAGGAGGGAGTGAGACGGGAAGGAGGGAGTGAGACGGGAAGGAGGGAGTGAGACGGGAAGGAGGGAGTGAGAAGGGAAGGAGGGAGTGAGAAGGGAAGGAGGGAGTGAGGCGGGAAGGAGGGAGTGAGACGGGAAGGAGGGAGTGAGAAAGGAAGGAGGGAGTGAGAAAGGAAGGAGGGAGTGAGACGGGAAGGAGGGAGTGAGACGGGAAGGAGGGAGTGAGAAGGGAAGGAGGGAGTGAGACGGAAAGGAGAGGGTGAGACGGGAAGGAGGGAGTGAGACGGGAAGGAGAGGGTGAGACGGGAAGGAGGGAGTGAGACGGAAAGGAGGGAGTGAGACGGAAAGGAGGGAGTGAGAAAGGAAGGAGGGAGTGAGACGGGAAGGAGGGAGTGAGACGGGAAGGAGGGAGTGAGACGGAAAGGAGGGAGTGAGAAAGGAAGGAGGGAGTGAGACGGGAAGGAGGGAGTGAGAAGGGAAGGAGGGAGTGAGAAAGGAAGGAGGGAGTGAGAAAGGAAGGAGGGAGTGAGACGGGAAGGAGGGAGTGAGACGGGAAGGAGGGAGTGAGACGGAAAGGAGGGAGTGAGAAGGGAAGGAGGGAGTGAGAAGGGAAGGAGGGAGTGAGAAAGGAAGGAGGGAGTGAGACGGGAAGGAGGGAGTGAGACGGGAAGGAGGGAGTGAGACGGAAAGGAGGGAGTGAGACGGGAAGGAGGGAGTGAGACGGGAAGGAGGGAGTGAGGCGGGAAGGAGAGAGTGAGGTGGGAAGGAGGGCAGAGGGAGATGCCTGCACCTGTAGACCAGGCACCGGCTCTGTTATATGGGCACCAGGAAAGGTTTGGTAGTCTCACTGGTGGCTGTGGGACATGTTGCACTAGCTATGAGGGGGAGTCAGCACAGCCCTCCAAGAGCACGCGCCATCCTTCTGTGTACCCTTGCAGGCCAGCATAACTGGCCCAGTGCCTATTATAGCAAGTCCCAGAGAGCAGTTCTAATTAGCAAAAATATCAGCCTGAAAGGAACTTAGATGGAATATTTTCTTTTTTACCTTATGTAAATTATATCATTATGGGCTAGAGAGATGGCTTAGCAGTTAAGCACTTGCCTGTGAAGACTAAGGACCCTGGTTAGAGGCTCAATTCCCCAGGACCTATGTCAGCCAGATGCACAAGGGGGCGCGTGCATCTGGAGTTCCTTTGCAGTGGCTGGAGGCCCTGGCAAGTCCATTCTCTCTCTCTCTCTTTCTGCCTCTTTCTCTCTCTGTTGCTCTCAAATAAATAAAATTTTAAAAAAATTTAAAAATTATATCATTAAAAAGCAAGAAAACCAGGATTTAGGGGTTTTATGTTTAAGGCAAATATTCATAAAGAGAGCATAGCCTCTAATATGGCCTCTAACAGCCATCCCAGCTGCGGCTTGGCATGACGAGTCCAAATTATGTTTCCTATGGTGACTTCTGCCTGCCCCCCACTTCCTCTGTCTCTCTGCCACCCCATTGTGCCTGTACCCTACTGCTCACCAGCACACTTTCAAAACACCTTAGCAGCACCATGAGAGGAGGCTTCTTCAAAGAAAGATTTTTGTCTTGAATTCCTTCCTAGCAAACCAGCTTCAAGTGTTTTTGATGAAACTCAACCTTGTGTCACATCCCAACATACACTATTCTAAACAGATGGACACCAGGCTTCTGCCATCCTCGTTCTTGCCAGGATATCATACTGTGTCTCTTTTCTCCAAGTCTGTGTTTAATAAAAATGGTTGCATAACCTTTTAACATGACTAACAGATAAATGAGAAATAATTAGAGATTCCTGTTATCTATTTCATATATTAAACATATGCTTGTTTTAATATGAGCTTGTATTTATATGCATATAAAACATAAAATGCAATATAAGGTTTAAAACTGAAACACTGGCAGATATGTTTTTGCTTGCAAAGTGGCCTGTGCTCTTAGCACAGACTGGGTAGTGAATCCACCCTGTAGACTTACACAGAGCTCAGATGTTGGTGTGGTTGGAGACAGGTCAATGCCCCACTATCCCAAGCGCACTCAAGGCAAACTCACTGCCCTATTTTCACTCCCAGACTGACATTTGAAGATGCTTCAATGAGAATCCTCTTACGAAAAAGGTCAAAGTACAAAAAAATTATGAACACTTCATAGCTCTTGTATTATTTGCTGAAAATGAAGAGTTTATCTCTGGTTAGGGTAGGGTAACAAGAGCAAAACAATATTTCATACTGAGTAGGGTTTATGGTAAAAATCAAGTTGGGAGAATTCTAGCTGAGTAAGCATTCATTCTCACGAGAGCTGAGAGCCCAGAGCAGGGTCAAGCAGAGCAGGGAGCCAGAAGAGCGAGAGCGTGGTTCACAGGAGCACGTTCAGAGAGCCTGCACCATGCGTTGTGCTCCACATCACACTGAACGCTAGTCCTCAGAAAGAGGCTGAGCACTCCTCAGTGTCTCTTCAACAAACTGGTTCCTGGGTAACATTTGTTCAAAAGACAGTTCCTGCAGATGACACCTGTATACATAACCTTGCAGATGGCACCTATGTAGACAGTCTGCAGAGGACACCTGTGTAGAGACAAAGGCAACATCACATAATGGTAGTCTCCTCTGTTTCCAGCTGCCTTGAAGTAAGAGGATCTGTCCCTTCCTCTGCCATGATGCTCTGCCTTGCTCAGACCCAAAGCAGTGGGGCCAGTGTGGACTAAAACCCCTGAAACCTGAAGTCTAAACAAACCTTCCTCCTTTAACTGTTTGTTTCTCTCAAGTAGCCATCACAGGGCCCAACAAGCTGACACATGCAACTATTGTGACTATCGCCACAACAAATAAGGGTGTGCAGGGAGATCCGGTAGGCTGGTCTCATTTCTTTTGTATATGTATGCATACATTGTTCGGTCCCAACATGGCAATTAACTCCAGTAAACTCCTCCATGAGACAAGGCAGCACTTCTGAGATGAAAGCCCAGAGCCTAAACTCAGAGTCTGGTCGGATCCACACAGCCTCAACCATCAAAGGGTCTGACCTCTGGATGGCAGGATATAGGGCCAGCCAGCCATGATCGCTGATGAGACACCACAGAGGACATGCTGTTGAACTCCCGAAGTCCTAAATTTGAAAAAAGCCCTTTAACTGGCCTTGTAAATGCTAAAGCAGACTTTCCCAATGACTATACACTCAGAGATCTATCCAAAACACAAGTTGCATATCCATTACAGTTATATTAGCCTAATATTATAAACATGTGTGCACAACTGAAATGATTAGGTATATTGCAAGCAATGAAATTATATTTAATAGACAATCAGGATACTATTAAAACTGATGCTTAAAAACAGTTTTCAGAGCTTAAGAAGATGTTTATAATGCTAAGTGAAGCGAGACCTCAGCAATGTTATACTATACGATCACAACTTCTTAGCATGATGGAAAAGTGAAGACAGACATCGGTAAAGTTTAACGGTCATTTTTTTTTTCCTTCTCAGATTCTATGCGATTTTTTTCCTGCTTATCTTTCTGTCTCCCATTCAAAATTATTAAAATTTTCATTCAAAGGTGATTGTCCCAAGACAGTTCTTGACTTCATTCTGACCTGTTCACATGGGTCAACATGGCATTGTTTTAACAAGGCCCATGGGCCCACTACAGCCAAAGTCATGCAAACTCCACAAAGAAACGCGAAACCTTATGAAGCCCCTTTTAAAGAAGACAAAATGGCCCGCGCGGTGGCGCACGCCTGTAATCCTAGCACTAGGGAGGCAGAGGTAGGAGGATCGCTGTGAGTCCGAGGCCACCCTGAGATGACACAGTGAACTAGTGAATTCCAGGTCAGCCTGGGCTAGAGTGAGACCCTACCTCAACCCCCCCCCCAAAAAAAAAAATAGGATGACAAAACTGTGGTCATTTATGAAAAGTCAAAAGGATGAATTTTTAATTACTGTTTTGTTATGCTGCTTTTTGGCAGGCCAGTAAGCATCATCTTTTAGTTTAAAAGAAGAGAATACGGAGAATTCACAGGTTATTTAATCTGTCAATATTTGTATCAAACAAAAAACACAGTTAAGAATAAAATGTTCACACTTTTGTTTTCAGTTTCATACTCATCCAAGGTCATTCAATGAATGGATCAGCTGTCAAGGACACAAGTAGAGTGACATGTCAGGACAATGGCAGAGGGTAAGCAGACATGGCCGGGGGCCTCAACTAGAACCAGCCTGGACGTCAGACCTAAAAGGTGGCCTTGAGAGAGAACATGGCACGTGGCGCTCCAGTTTCTCCCAGTTCTGTTACCGATGGGTTTCTACTTCTCTACAGCACAGTTCATCCTATTTCACGAAGCTCATGTTGTCCTCCCCAAATCCTCCCTACTGCAAGGCATTCTGGGAGCTCCAGACCTCATGGCCAAATGCCTCATCCCCTTTGAGTTCCTCGTTCAAGGCCTCTGAAGAACCTCTCACTGCACCTCAGACCCTGAGGAGTCTGTGCACTGGTTGCTTTCAGATCACATGTCCTCTTCTCTTGGCCCACTGGGGAGGGTTATTAGGCCAGGCAATTCCATTCATAAGAGAGTAAAAGAAAAAAAAAAAACACCTAGGTACCTGAGGCTTTAAGATTGAAAAATGGCTTTGGTTGCCTGGAACACGGCTGAGGTGAACAAGTCTGCTTCTGGAATTTTGACGTATCTTACTTGAATGAAATTGGCAGTCCTTGCCTGCTGAACAGGATGGCTACCTACCTAACTTGTTCTTGCTTTCCAACAAGTGTTGACTGAATAGTCTTACGTATTAAAAGATACAAGATCAACATATTGTGTTAGTCAGATCACATTCTGATTGTAATGCTTCACAAAACATGACTGTGGGTCTGCCCTATTAATAAAGGGGCTGGTAATGTCTGGATTGTTACATATAGTTTACAGCACAATTTTGCCCAAAACACAAGTTCTACTATTTACTTAAAACACCGACACACCTGTTTGTTCAGAACTCAAACAAGGAGAGTCGTCTTCTCATTTTCACTTCTATTTTGGTTGTTGTAAGCAAAACAAGTAGAAATCTGGTTTTTGACATCTAGATGTGCTTAGCAAGCTAAGAATCTATGACGAAGATAGTTAGAAGAGAAAAATAGCCTTGATTTGGGGGGCGGTGTTGATTTAGCCAATGAAGTCTGTCCTAAGGGCTCTCTCGGTGGCGGCAGGAACGGCCGTGCTAAGGGCCCGTGGGCCCTGAGATCCCGCTGCTTTTACAGCCTCGGGTGGAGACACCGGCACTGCAATGCATGCTGGTGGGGTTCAAGGAAGAAACTGAGCATTTGCCAGGGCAAAGTGCGCCAGGCACCACATTCCCTCACTTTACTGCCTCACTCGGGCCTGTTTGTTCAAGCTTCATAGGAATGTTGGGCTTCACAGTGTTGCCGGCGTCCGAGGCATCAGGTGATAGGAGCGGGTGCTCCCCGACGCCCGGCTGGATGCGCTGCAGGCTGCTCGTCTTTGCCTCCAACTTGGTGCCTATAGATTAATGCAAGGTGGCCACTAGGTGTGGGGTTGTGCACACCTGTTTGCTTGACACCTGGGAGGCTGTAGCACAGGTTGGAGGCCAGTCTGGACAGCTTGAACATACCCTGTCTCAAAATAAAAAGTAATAATAATAAAAGTAAAAATTAGAGGCCGAGGATGCAGTTCAGTTGTAGAGGACCCGCTTAGCACTCGTAAGATGCAAGGCCTTCGTTCCAATCAGTACCACAGGAGGAAAGAAAGCGTAGGTATTACAACTCTCATGCCTCACAACAAGAGTTGGAGACAGTCTGTTCAGAACAGAGAATGATGTGCGAGTAGGAATTAAACCTACCTAGTGAAAGGGAGGACTAAGGAGCTAAGAAGAGTGTTCAACACCCCACAAGCAAAGATGGCGAGACAGTCTTATTTCAGCAGGATTCCATGTAGCTGCCTTCACGTGAACAGACTCAATCTCTTTCTGCTCCGACGGGCACTTTTACTTCAGTGACAAGTAAGGAGGAACTCCCTAATGTATTTCAGAAGAGCATGAACAGGAAAACAGTTCTCTTCCATTTTGGTTATTCTTTCTCAAATATCTGCTTGGAAAAAATAAAGCCGTCTTTGTACTTCTGTGGGAGGAAAAGTTTCATAAACATCCTTGGTCTTAGGTGACAGAAAAAGAACTTCCAGACAGAATGCTAATGAACTTCCCTCCATTTCCTCAGAAGACCTTCACTCAGCAATTCCTGCACATACAGCAGACAGGCAGACGGTGCCAGGAGAACATAAAGCTGCCATGTTGCTACCTTCTGCCCTGAAATTTTGCTGTTTATTGCTTCCATGCCACTCACATTCAAATTTCTTGCTCCTCAGTAGATCCTGAAAGCTTTGCTGATGGCCAGGCAGGCCAAACGTGACAGCTGGTGTAAGGCTGGCATGTCTGTTATGGGGAAACTTACTGCTCTCACACTGGATTTAAGGCCCACTCCACAAGAGGGAATCCATACTAAAAACAACTAATCAAAAGCCTATGACTAGTAAGGTTGTAAGCCCTAGGGGGAAACTACTATGTTTATTTGGCTGATGCATAGATTATGCCCACCAAAGTGCCCTCTAATTACCTGTTTATGCCCACATGTTAATGTTACTCTCACCTTTGGTTGGAGAAGTTTATCTTTTCAGATAGTGGTGATACTGGGGAGACTCAAAGCTCACCACAGTGCTGAGAGGAAGAGACAGTGGAGTGTTCAGCACTCAGTGAGACATCTCCATCAAACCCTCTGAGGCTCAGCAACCACTGAAGAGGTGGTGGAGAGAATGTGAGAGTGAAGTGGAGAGCAGTGCTTACAATGCTGTCTTACAGAACCAAGTGGGCATAGCACTTATGAACGCACAGTGGCTGACACTACATACACAAGACTCACACAATAGGAGGGGCAAAATGATGGCATCAAGATAGAAGAGAGACGCTAGTTGGGCCTTAATTGCTAAGCCATCTCTCAAGAGACACTAGCTGGAAGAAGGGATTCAGTGCAGGGCGTAAATGAGAGGATGAAAAGGGAGGGTGGTGAAAGGGGGTTATTATCATAGTATATATAGTCTATACATATGGAGGTTGTCAATAGAAAGTTGTTTTTTTTTTATTACCTAGAAAACATTTACAAAACATTAAATAAAATAGCTAAAGTACACACATTCTTTTAATGACACACAATGGTGTTCCTTAGAGAAGCCCACATGTTGGGCGACAAAGTAAGTGGCTATAACGCTATAAAATAGAAAATAATTACTGGAGGAAACACGGAAACTTTACAAATGGATGAGAATTGAGCAATGTGTTCCTGAGTTAACCAATGTGTCAGTGAATAAATTAAAAGAAAAATGAGGAAAAAAATTTAGAAAAATTTAAAATGTAAATAATTTAATGTACTCAAACTTATGGAAGGAATGTAGCAAAAGTAGCTTTAAGAGAGGAGTTTACTAAAATGAAAACCTATATAAAACAGGACAATCATGAATAGAAAGCTCTTCACTATAGCTTACACAACTAGAAAACCCAAAACAAACTCAGCAAAACCAACAGAAGGAAAGTAATAGTAAAGATCAGAAAGGAAATTAGTAAGATATAATTAGAAAATTAATATCAAGTATCAAGGGATTGCTTTTAAAAGATAGGTAACATCAGCAAATGTTCAGTTAGAGCAGCTTTCCAGACAGAAGAACCTAAATAAGTAAGACCTGGGAGGACAGGAGGCATGGCCTCTAATACCCCAGAAACACAAAGGACCATGAAAGGAATTTTTACACTTTTTTCTACTAACTTATGTAATCTAGGAGAAATTTCTGCATACTATCTAAATATCTAAAGATTATTTTACGAGGAAAGAAAAAAATTGAATACTAATAATGACTAAGAAAATGGAATCCATACAAAAATTTCTCCACATGTTACCTGGTAGCCTTCGTACAGAATTATATCCAACATGTAAAGAATTAATATCAACTTTTGCTAAAGTGTTGGAGAGAGTCTTTTCATTCTGAGGTCAGCACTACTGTGATGCTAAAAGCAGACAAGGATACAGCAAAGAAACTTGCAGGTGATATCCCTGCTACATACAGATGAAATAATCCTCAGCAAAATGTTAGCAGCTGGAATTCAACCTCACATTCACAAGATCATTCACCATAATCAGTACAAACACGGTTTCACTTACACATATTCAGGAGTATGCAGAGCTGGAAAGATGGCTCAGGACTGAAAGGAACTTGCTTATAAAGTTTCCCAATGCAGTTTCTGGCCTTAACTGAACTCCCCAGCATCCCTAGTATCTATGTCAAGCGGGACTAAAAAGTGGTGTATATGTGACACATATATCTGATGTTCGTGAGCAGTGGCAAGAGACCCTAGAGTGCACACACACACATGCACACAAGTGCATGCATGTGCAAATAAATATATAAGTAAGGTTTTTAAATAAAAGAAATATACTATATAACCTTAACAGAATTAATGTCAAGCATAGTTTCCATGTCAATAGATGTAGAAAAAGTGTTCATTGTTGTTCAGTAATAACACTTTCCAACAACTTGCATACAGAAGTAACGTTGGGAAGCAGCAGAAGCTTTTCAATAATCTCTACAGCAAGACATGAATGCCAGCTTTAACTATTAGCTCATTGCTGAAAGTCCTATAGCCAGAACAAGTAAGCAAGCAAAGGAAGAAACATCTGAGTTGGAAAGGAAGATGCTAAACTGCCCCTGTCTGATCCTGTATGCAAAAATTCCTAAAGACTATAACAAAAATATCTGTTAGATTTAATAAGCTAATTTAGTGAAGCTAAAACTTACAAACTCAGTAGCATTGGCATCTGCTCATAGTGAGCTATGTGACACAGGTGACAAGAAAATAATTCCATTTACAGTAAATGCATAGAATAAAACAGGAAGAAATTTAACCAAAATGGTAAAAAAAAAAAATCTCTGTGTTGCAAACTATAATCAATGAAAGAAACCTGAAGACACAAACACATTTCTAAAATATGCCTTGTTTATGGATTGGAAGAATGAATATGGTCAAAATATCCATACCCAAATTGATCTATAAATTCATTAAAATTACAAGCAAAATACCAGCAACAATTGCTCATGGAAATAGACAAAACATCCTAAAATGCAAATGAAACCACAAAAGATACAAAATAGCCAAAGAAATGTTGAGCAAAAAGAACAAACCTGGAAGCATCCCACTACTTGTCTTCAAAATATACTACAGAGATGTATTAACTAAAGCAGCATGGCACTGGCTTAAAATCAGACTGATAGACCCATGGAGTAGAATACAGAGCTTGGAAATAAATCCATGTATTTGCAACCAATTGATTTCAAAAACTGTCAGGAACATGCGTGAGGAAAGGACGATCTTGTCAGTAATGCTGGGGAGAGTGGATATGCATTTGCACAGGAATGACATTATAACTATCTCTCACCATATGCAAAAAGTATCCTCCATAGTTTTGATGGGGAAACGAACTAAATGCATTAAGTACAAATGATTTAAATATCAAGCATTCTGCTGATAAATTACTTAAAGAAATCACAGAGGAAATCTCCAGGACATTGACTTGCCAATGATTATTTATATGACTTCACTATCAAAGGTAACAAAAAAAAAAAAGCAGAAAAATGGATCATACCAGACTAAAAAGATTCTGTACAGCAAAGGGAAAAAAAAAAAAAAACAGAGAGAGTTAAGAACAACATGTGGGTAGAGAGAAATTATTTATAAAACATGCATGTGAGACAGGGCTAACATCCAAGACATCCAAAGTGCTTCTGGAACTCAAACAGCAAGAGTACAGGTAGTTCACTTGAGAAATATTAACGTATTTGTTAACAATTCCCAGAAGCATTAGTTGTAGACTACAGATCAAAACCAAGAATCAGGAGCAGGAGAGATGGCTAGCAGGTAAGGCACTTGCCTGTGAAGCCCAAGGACCCGGGTTCGACTCCCCAGAATTCATGTAAGCCAGATGTACAAAGTGATGCATGAGCACAGGTGGCACATGCGCACAAGGTGGTGCACACACCTGGAGTTATTTTGCAGTGGCTAAGCCCCTGGCATGCCATTTCTCTCCTTCTCTCTACCCCCTCATAAAAAAAAAAAAACAGGGCTGGAGGGATGGCTTAGTGGTTAAGGCGTTTGGCTTCAAAGCCAAAGAACCTAGGTTCAATTCCCCAGGACCCACATTAGTTAGCCAGATGCACAAGGGGGCTCACGTGTCTGGAGTTCCTTTGCAGTGGTTGGAGGCTCTGACGGGCCTTCTCTCTCCCTCTCTTTCTCCCTCCGTCCCTCTTTCTTTGTCAAATAAATAAATAAATAAAAATTTTAAAAAGTATCACATCACTCCAACAAGAATGGCTACTATCAAAAAGACAAATGCTAACAAATATTAATAAGGATGTGGAGAAAAGTGAACCCTAACATATTGATGGGCTTCTGAAGTAGCAGAACTATTATGGAAAACAGACAGATAGAGGTTCCTTAAATTATTAAAAATAGAACTACCATATAACATGCAATCCCACTAACAGCTAACTATTCAAGGGAAATTAAGTCAGTATGCTGAAGAGATATATTCTTTCTTTTGTCTATTATATGTCTATTTACAATAGGCACAATAAGGTTATGCCCATCAATGCATAAAGAAAATGTGACTCATTTACATACACAATGAAATACCATTGAACCACAAAGAAGAGAATCTTCCTGTTTGTGAGAGCACTGACGAGCATGGAGGACGTTATGTTTAAGTGCAATAAACTAGCCACAGAAATACAAACACTGTTTAATCCCAGTCATATGTATTAGTTTTTTTTAAAGGTTGACCTTGAGCTGGAGGGATGGCTTAGCGGTTAAGGCGTTTGCATGCAAAGCCAAAGGACCCAGGTTTGATTCCCCAGGGCCCATGTTAGCTAGATGCACAAGGGGGCGTGCACACATCTGGAGTTCATTTGCAGTGGTTGGAGGCCCTGGTGCACCCATTCTCTCTCACTGTCAAATAAATAATAAATAAAAATGTTTTTTAAAAAAGGTTGACCTAATGATAGTGGGAAGTAGAATGAAGTTTAGCAGAATTTGAAGTGTTTAGTGAGTGGAGGAATGGAGAGATATTGGTCATAGGCTATATAATTACAATTAGATAGGAGGGATATATAAAAGAGGCCCGTAGCATGGCGACTACAGTTAATAACAATGTACAATAGTCTTTAAAATGAAAAAAGAGTGAGAGTGGGTGTTAAGAGTTCTCACCACAAAATAATAACTATGAAATAGTATGTCTGCTATGTTTGGCCATCCCACAATGTATCTTTACTTTAAAACATTGTATGAACATTTCATGTGTCAGCTTAGAAGGAGAAGAAGAAAAAGCAGTGTGAAGGGAAATGAAGGGAGGGAGGGAGAGATAAACTAAATGTGTACAGGCAGCGACAGAGCTGAGCGGATTGAAGGCCAAACTGGAGAGAAATCAAAGAGAAATGTCTCTAATGCTCTCCCCTTGGGTGTGGCCCGTGCCTCGCTGCCCATCCGCTGCAGCCCCACAGACCCTGTGACTCAGTGCCCAGCAGATGCCCCCTGTGGTTGCATTGTTGACACCCCCTCTGGCAGTGCTCCTGCTAGCACACCGGGCCCACGCTCTGAGAACAGGCGACTGGCAGGTGCACCAACAGGCATGGCGGAGGGGTCTCGTATCTGCTCACAGAATCCTCCTTTTACTTTGGACAAGCGTGAGCCAGCTGTAGCAAGATATCCACCTGCTTTAGATTTGGTGGGACTGATTTCCTCAAGGTCACCTTGAATAAAGTAACCCATTATCTTTGTTTGATTGCTCCCTTACTGCCAATGAAAACAATGTAATCAACTTGTAATAAATGAAGTACATATCTAGGGCTTAAGGTAGAAGTCAGGGAAAATATATAGAAAAAAAAAGAGAGAAAAATACAGCAACAAAGAATTAATACGGGGTTTAAGAGCTTGCGTCAGTTTTAACCTGATATTTTGGTGGTGGTGTTTATAATTTTTTGTTTCCCCTTCCCAGTTTCTCTCATCCCCTCGTTCCCCTTGTGCCCTCCTCTCATTTAGTCTTCTTCCTGTATTCATGGTTTCTTTTGTCGTTTCCCTTCTCATCACCTCTTGTTACCCTCACATGGTCTCCTATCTAGAATTATAGCTCATACCCAGTCTCTCATTCCACCATGATGGACTCCACCTACTTGCTAGAACTTTAAGCCAAAATAAGTCTCTTTCTTAAGCTGCTTCTGGTCAGGTATTTTGTCCCAGCAATGAGGAAGTCACTAACACAGGAGGAAAGCAGAGAGCAGCTGAGGAAGGTGGCTTCACACATTTAAGACTGCACTGAGGACCAGGAGGCATAGAGTGACGCTGGCTGTGACCAGGAAAGAGCTCATTTTGAGCACGAGTAAGCAAGAACCCCCACACCCAATAGGAGACACTCTGGTGGGTACCTTGGTGGCTCCTAAAGACCTCAGACCTATGTGCTCATCACAGTTAAGCGCCAGGCTGAGCAGGAACAGGACTTGAATTGATGCTGGCTCACTGGGAGAAGTAGATTAATTCCCCGTGTGCTGTGGCAGTGGTCAGATTCACTCATAAAAGCAACAGCTGATAGGAGACCAGGGGAGCGATTTCTGGTATGGACAAAAGCCGGGGGTGGGGTGAGTTCTCTGTGAACTTGCCCAGGGTTACTTACCAGAAAACAAGCGCTGAAGCACTTATAAAATGCCCAAGAAACTCATGCAAAACAAACTCAACCCCTTACTGTGCCCACAGCATTTGTGAGGTGTCTAGTGGCACCAGTTCAAACTCCTGTCATATGTATAGTCAGACTTTCCAGACCACTAGGACATTTGGCAAAACTGGATCTTACATCTTCTGTCCAGGGACTCTCTCTTGCCAGGAAGGGTGGAGTGGCTGAAAAAGAAAATCCAATCCCTTCAGTTTCCTTCCCCCTTCTGTGGTCTCCTTTTGACTCTCAAGCTAGCATGAATCAAAGTGGTCTTGGCACACATGGTTGTACTAATGTCCCAACATGCCTTGTGTCCCTGGTGGCATCTTTCTCAGAAAAACAAAGTGTGCTAAGTAAACACGGTTGGCGTGGGGCTTGTGGTGGAGGGGGTACAAGCTGGGCCACTCCTGCTCTTCTCCACACGAGCCCGTGGCGCTTTGTTCGCACACGGTGATCAGGATCAGCTCCTCGGGGGAGGACAAGCCGACCTGGCCCGGCCTGGCCTGGGGTCTCTGCTTACCCGGGGCTTGCTGTCAATCCGTCATGAGCATGTTTTATTATCCTTCCCATAAACGCTCCAGACTCAGTGGAGAGAACATTCCTCTGGGCTGCTTAGCAAGCACATTACTTTTCAACTGCTTCACCCCCTTCCTCCCCACCCTCTTTGAATAAATATTTGGGAGACATGGTCCCATGGCCCAGCAATTTGCAAAGATACTCTGTCTTCACAGAGGCACAACAAGACAGACGTGGCTAATGAGGGGTATGAGTTATCTTGGATAATCAGTGAAATATCCACATCTCTAATTCAAGGCTTCCTTTGATTTATCAATGTCATATTTCACATTAAGGCCCCCAACATCCATTTTCTTCATTTCCTTTCTAATTACTGCTTCCTAACTGAGTAGTTTGCTATTATAGACTTTCTGAAGCATTGCATCCAGTTGGTTCAGCATCTTGGAATGTGATGAGCAATCGGGCTCTCTGTTAGAAGAGCAGCGTGGACATTCTTCTCCTCTCATCTACTCTTCCCAGCCGCTCCCACTTATCAGTAATTATGTCCAGGCCAGTGGCTAATGATGCCAGAGAGAAAAAGTAAATAGCTTCTCTGAGATCATCAGGGAAGAAAGTATAAAAATGGAGGATCAAGAACTGGAATCCTGGGTTAAAAACCAGTTTTACCACACTACGTGGGTGAAATTTTGCATAAATTTTTTTGATCTGTAATATTCACAGAGACCTTATATGTAAATTCTTAGAGATTTTACATTGGAGCATTTGCTTTCAACATTAGTCACAGCTCAGGTTGAAGGGTTGTTGAAAGATGCACAAAGAAGAACAAGCATTACTTCCCATCCTTCCTCTGTCTTCCCAGTACTGGGAGACAGGGACTGTGCGTTATTTCTGGTCCTGCCAGTACCGGCCCTTATCATGTCCCCTGTCACAGCTGACACAGCCACAAGGACAGCTCTCCCCTACCCAGTCCAAGTCCAGTCTGAGCACAGCAGCCAGTGAGCCTTCCAGGACACAACTCAGACTGGCTTATACTGTGCTCCTCTCTGCAAAGGCTCTGCATCTCTCACAGAAGAAAGAACAGTCCTCTAAATGATCTATCAGGTCCCATGGGACAGGTCACACTGCCCTCTTGACCCACGCCCCTTGTCATGCCTCCCCTTCTCAGCACATTCAGACACACGGGTGTTTCCGTGTCCCTTGACCACGAGGTATGCTCCTGCCAGGGGGCTTTGCACTGGCTCGTAGCTTCGCTTGTGTTGCATAGCAACTCCCTATGAACGGAAACTTTCCATCCTGGAGGATAGCTCCTAAGGCTCAGGAAGCTGAAGAAACTTTCAAGGGTCATGAAGCTCAAAAAATTGTCAGATTCACAATGTCCCTCCCCACTGTTATAAAAACGGCCAACAATTACCAGGAAGAGGAGACTCTCCAACAGAGCTGCCTGCGAGTGATTCAGGGAATTCCAGGATGCAGCTGTCATGAGCCATCACTCATACCCAGGTGGGTTTTCAGAGATGTACCTGCCATTGATGACCCCGTGCTCTATAGGTAAGCCTGGTGAACTCACTGATTCATCAAGCTGGAGTTGTGTGGTAGCATTTCTTTGGTGTGTTTTTGGTGGTCTAAGATACGTAGTTTTTTTTTTTTTTTTTCAGTCTTCCCAGGAATGTCCCACAACAGGCAGGAATGATCAGTACCTGCCCTGGGCCTTCAGCTCTGACATCATGAGCACATCGCTGAATCCCCTGTTTGGCTGCCCCTGGAATCTCTGGGAAGCCAGAAAAAAACAAAGTGCTGTAGGGCAAGGGCAGCCAGAGCCAGCAGCGCAGGTACCAGGCCGGCAGCATCCCTGTTGGTGGAGAATGGGACGTGGGGAATAACCAGACACTTCTTACAGTTGGTGGGGCAATCTTGAAGTGGGTTCTTAAGGGACCCCAGAGAAGTTGTCCCCCACATGAGAATAGTGGTGACCTCATGATGGGACTATCTCTGATGCTTCCCTCTCTCCTCCATCTAACTTTACCCCCCTTCTTTACTTCTACCTCTTGGGCTGGCTTTCCCATCTCGAATCTCAAAGCTGCACTGCCTTTTGACATTTTAAGATGAAAACCAAAAGGAAGTGTCCCTGTTTTGATCTATTAGTGTGGCAGTTGAAAATGAGTGTATCTGCATCCTTGAAGCCAGGCCCTGCCTCCAAAATGGCCTTGTCTCCCTTTCCCAGTTGCAGCTGCTTCTGGGAGACTGGACGACCAGAGTGATCGCGCACTAACAGTGAATAAAGCAGCGCTTCAAGCCTGCGCCCCATGACATAAGAGACCGATCTTGCTAAAAGAAATCAAGAAATCCCTCCTCAATTCAACTTCCAAAGCACCACCACTCCCAAGCAGAAAATGCTTGCTCTGCTAACATCATAGCCACTGGGCCTGGCATATACCTGGTGAATCAGCAGAAGCTACAGAAAGATTGGCAGCTTACCTTGGTACCCCAGGGAGTCTGCAAGGAAAGGGATGAAGTGAGACTTACAGTTCTATGGGACAGAGAAGAGACTCTCTGAGAAAAAAGAATCTCCTATAGGTGTTGACAGAGACTAAAGAGTATAAAACTGTGTCAGTTTCTAGGCCTGCCAAGATACAATTCCATACATGGAATGGTCTAGATGAAAAAGGAAATGTTTTCTCAAGTTATGGAGTCTGGAAGTCCAAGGCTCCGGCATGGGCAGATTGGTTTCTCCCGAGGCCTTGGTGTCTGCCTTGCAGATGGCCACCCTCTTCACTGTCCTCGGGTCTTTTCATGGTACTTGCATGGCTATGGTGTCTTTCCATGTGTCCAAGTTTCCTCTTCTTCTGGTCAGATTGGAAACAAGCCCTCACTATGACCTCATTTGACTTCTGTTGCCTCTTTAAAGGCCCTGCCTGCAAATGCAGTCACGCTCTAGAGGAAAGAGTGTTTAGGAACTCCACAGCTGGGGTGAGGGTGGCCCACACAGTTCAGCCTATAACAAGAAGAGAAAGAAACATTTTATTTGTCGTGCATTGTCTGTCTCTCTCATTCATTCCCACTTGACACTTGTCATGGGAAACTTTTTCACTGGTGAGGCAGACACACATCTTCACGCCAGATAGGGCTTAGACAACAGACCAAAGTACAATTACACAAAACCAGTCTGGTGAACCAATGAGTTTATTGGGATTACTTATGGAGCAGAGTGAGGGGTTGCTTACAGTAGCAATGTATGACTCACTGAGAAGTCCACCCCAGCACAAGTGAAGACTCACGGAAGGTGCATCTCTGATGCTCACTGCACAGCATGTAGACAGCTCAGCTTGCCTGGGTCTTGAACACACTACAGGGCTTGCAGGCAGCTCAATCGAGAATTCCATCTCCAAGCAGTTGCTTTTCCTTCATATAGTCTTGTGGTGGGGTCTTACCCAGTATGGTTGACTTCCTGAATATTCTGAGCTTTTTTTCTCACACCTGCCCTAGAATGTTTTAATTTCTAATTAACATGGGTACAAGTCAACCCTTAATTATCCCTGTAACCTTGAGAAATAGTCATATAACCTTTCTATGTCTCCCAGACTGGACTTACTGAATTCCAGAGCCTCCTTCCTCTCTTTAGGAAGGAGTATTTCAATTTGGAATAATCTGCTGCACAGCACACTGTGCCAAAACCCTGGACCATTTCTAGTGAAGCCTTCCAGAATCCTGAGGCCCTGAACACGTCTCTCAGACATGCTGAGGCAGGCAAGCATAGGAAATAATTGGCTTGAGCAGTTTCTCCTCACCACACCCTTCCTCGAAACAATGCACCTATCAACCTGTTGGAAACCTGGGACCCACTTTTACTGAGCTACACATAGACCTCGCTCCAGGCAATGAGCTAGCATCTCCTCCACCTTAGCAACCATGCTTCATGGTCAGTATTCAGTGACATATATGCTTAGAAAACTCTGGGCTCTAAATAGCAAGGAGGCATTCAGTCTGGACTGGTTTGGGGTTCATATTCAGTAAGGCAAATTATGTCCTCTAAGTGAGCTTACAGGGAGAAACCCTTATTTACCATCTTACGCCTATGTATACCTGGGTTCACATAGGATTAAATCAGATGCATCATGGGAAGGAACATGAGCAGGAGAGAAAATGTTATGTAACCTAATCATGTCAATCAAACCATAGGCCCACCCATGCTGGCAACCAAACCATCCTTCCCTAAAAACTCCACAGAAAAGGTCCCCAGACCACTTCCTGGAGTTCTAGAGTACTCTCCACTCAAGTGACCCACTGCCACTTTGGCAGTGCATTCAAATCTTTACTAGTTTTTCAATATTTTATTTATTTATTTATTTGCAAAGAGAGGGGGGGAGATAAAGAGATAGGTATAAGAAGGACTATCAGTGAGAGGTTTCTTTTTTTCTTGCCTCTTTTAGACTTGAGTGCTTTTAGACTATCCTTGACAACTATTGGCTTGTAGACTTGTCACTTTGATCTCTTCCTCTTCGAAGGTTAATCTCCATGTAAATTTGACTGGATCCAGAATCGTGAAGAGACACATTTCTGCACAGGTCTGTGAGGAAGTATTAACAGAAAGGGAGAAGACTATCCCCCCAGAGCGGGCAGCACCTTCCAGTGGTGGCCCAAGCTTATGCCCACCTGCCTTTGTTCTTGCTTTGAGTGCATCTATCCTGGCACTGGCATCTTTCACTGACATTGGAACCCAGTTCCTTCTGCCTTCCAACATGGACTGAAGACCAGCAGCTCTCCAGGAATCCCCCAAGCTTTCAGTACCAGATTAGGACTGCCGAGGCATCAGGCTCATAGACTGAGGAGCTACTGGGTTCTTAGCCTCTGGGATGCAGACAGCCACTGTTGAACTACCCAGCCCATATTGTGTAAACCCATCTAATTAAAAACTATTCTTGGGGCTGGAGAGATTGCTTAATGGTTAAGGTGCTTTCTTGCAAAGCCAAAGGACTTCGGCTCGATTCCCCAAGACCCACATAAGCCAGATACACAAGGTGGCGCATGCATCTGGAGTTCGTTGGCAGTGGCTGGAAGCCCTGGCATGCCCATTCTCTCTCTGTCTCTCTCTACCTCTACCTCTCTCTCTCAAATAAATAAATAAAAATATTTTTCAAAATTTCTTCAATATATATTTGTTTATGTGTAATATATATCATACATATTATATACATTACATATGTATTCCTCTAGAGAGTCCTTGCATAACACAATCTTGTCCCTCCTCTCTTTTTTATAAGGACATTAGTCATTCTATGAGGGGCTATCTGAATCAAGTATGACTTTACCTTAGCTTTATTATGTTAGCAATGACCTTATTTTCAAATCCAGTTGTACACACATGGGTTATAACTTAAACGTGCTTTTGGGGGGGTGAAGAACAAAGTGAGCCCCCACTGGCATGTTATTACTGATAGCCCACAGAGGAGGACCCTGTGAGGCTCGGCAGAGCAATTCAGTCTTTCTTGGAACACCTGCATCAGAACCATCTGCAGCATTGTTGGAGTGAAAATTCCTGGGCTCACCCCAAGACTTCAAAGTCAGAATCCAGAGTCCATGTTGGAAAGGGAAGCTACAAGCGGTCCTTAAACACACTTGATGTTGGGATCTCTCCAGGCATTTGGAGAACAAGTGGTGGGAACTGAGTGGCAGCAGCTAAGTGTAGGCCAGGCCCCAGGCCACTGGTCCGGGCACGCCACACTCTCCAGGCTTTCCTCAGTGGAATACTTTGTCTTTTATTCTCTAACCCCAGACTTGCCTTCATTATCTGACCCAAGCCTCATGAACATCATTCCTCCTCACTTGGCTTCTTGGTATGTGATGTCTTGCTGCTACCAAATACTATAGACAGGGAAGCTTACAAAACAGAGAATTTCTCACAGTTTCAAAGATTGGCACACGAATATCAAGGTGTTATCATCTGACTATGGTCTTCTCACCGTCTTGTCTCACACTGGGAAGCAGGAGGTAGGCAGACAAGAGTGAGAAAGAGCATGAGAAGACCTAACTAGCTTTCATAACAAACCTTCTCCTCATTAACGAAGCCAATCCCATTACACAAAGACACTCCCACAATAATGCCATTCATTTAGGTACACAGCCAAAGCCCTGATGACCTATTCACTTCTTTTTCTGTTGTTTGTTTTTGGAACAGGATCTTTCTAGGTAGCTCTGGCAAGCCTCAAACTCCCAGACATACTCCTGCCTCAGCTTCTCCAGCACTGGATGGCAGGCATACACTACCCTCCTCTCACCTACTCTTAGAGATCCCACCTCTCAATACTGTTGCATTGTGGGTTAACTTGACAACACATGAACTTTGAAAAACACATTCAGGAAAGAGTGACTGGCACATGTGCTATCCTCTTCAGGGCTCTGCAGAATGTTGTGTGCTTGGCACTGCCCAGACACAAGCAGAAGCCTTCGTCTTAGACCTTCCCCTTGCTGAACTTCCCTTATCCCTGTCAGTCTCTCCATCTCCTCTGACACTGGACAGCTGTCTCGTGGATGTGGAGATAGGGCCTTATACTTTGTAGCATTTCTTCCCAAGGATTACACTCACTTTCTTGAACTCATTTTTCTGTTAGACAGTTTCATTATAGGCATCTCTTCCCATGATATTACACTGCTTTTGTCATGTTCATCCTCCAAGCAAAACACAGTATGACTATATCCCCCTTGGAGAGAACCTATCACTGTATCCATTTCATAGAAGAACAAGTAGACCTAAAACCAAGCTGGATCTGGTCCACATGCTGATCTGCCTCCCTACCCCTCTGTGCGGTCCTATTCCTGATCCAACACTCTCCAAGGCAGGTTTTTCTTTCCAACACCATCAAGTCTTGTCTACTTAGCTCCACCCAGCTACATCCTTCCACTGTCAAGCACTGCTAATTCCCATTTTGTCCCTTACTGTGTTCTGTTAATCTTGTCATGATTTATGAGTGGGAACAAGACGTTATTCCCACTCCTCATCGTTCTAGGAGGGCAATGGGCACAGGCAAGCGCATCTTGATAACAGAGGGCAGTCTGTCCTGAGACTGGCGTCTCTGCACGTAGGCAGGTCCCCTGGGGAGAGACAGGAACCGTTCTTGCTCTCCTGGCCCTATAAATTCTGAGAATTATGCCTAGGCCTGTCAATTTATCTCCTGGCCTGCACAAAAGCAGACTAGGCTACATGATTTCTAAAGTTTTTCCAGGTCTAACACTCTCTAAATCCAAGCCCTACTTCTTCCATGAAGACACTCCTATAACTTTAGCCAGCACTGATCGCTTCCATTCTTAATTAAGTCCATATTTTAGCACTCAAAATCAGATCCCAATTTGAAAGAAATATTTTACACTACTTCTGGATTTGGGAAGCAATAAAATTTTGGTTTGAGTGCCCAAAATATTTCTATGTCTGGGACATGTTGGTAGAGAAAAGGGGCAGAATATTTGAAAACAAGGAAAATGCAGAGTGATGTTCAACTCTCATAACAAATAGCTGCTCATTAAGCATCCTTTTGCACCCTTATATGTTTTTCTACTTTCTCTAATTGCAGGGTATATAAATCTCAGTCCTTCCCAAAGATTAAAGCCTAGTTTTCATCCACAGCTCTTAGCTAAATATCATGTCTTGGCAGAAGCCTCAAATATACATGTATTTTAGAAAACAAGAGGTCAATAAATACAAAATGCATGCTGTGTGTGGATTACACCTGAAAAATGCAGACAAATAGCTAGAAGTCTAAGAGAAGGACCATTTATTTCATTCTGGAGTTTGGAGGGAAGGCAAGGGAGATGAGCTACCTTTGGTTCACCACTGTAGTGCGCAGCCTCACATCACTGGCATGAACTTCCGAACCAGGCACAGTGACAGGAGGAAGGGATTTATTGAAGCTTACAGATGGAGGGGAAGTTATGTCATGGCTGAGAGGGAAAAGCAGCCACCAGCGCAAGCCAGCACACCTCCAGAACTGCAGACAAAGCTCCAGCGCTCAGCGTGTCTCCAGACTGGAATTCCACATCCGCTTCCACACCCTGGGGCTGAAACCCAGGAAGCGCCTACAGCAACACCGAAGCGATAACTTTTAATAAGCTCCTGAATCAACTGGGAGACATCCATTCAAACCACCACAACCATTTTCCTTCACTTACATCCACTGAGACTGTTCATACATGACCACACTTAAGCCAGTTATTTTAAAATGACACCCATTTTCTTTCTTGATAGCCACAAGAGACTTCTATCCAAGCCTAAAGGAATTACAGCACTTTAGAGAATTAGCTGATTTACTCACAAATTCACAATCATAAGAAGGTTTCTATGTCAGGAATAATAAAATAAAAGGGAGAATAGAGACTATCACATTCTAGAATTTGAGAATTAAAAGAAAGTATAGACTTCATCTTCTTCATTTTTCTGGGGGAGTTGTGCAGGCAATGAAAACAAGGCAAATTGCCCCAGGTCCCACGGGAAGGCAGAGGTCCAGTAGAAATGGAAATAAGCCTCTTGACTGGTAGATCTCTTATCTTGTTTTGTTCACTAAATTAATTGAAATTTCTTTGCAAATAATGCATTAGGATATTTATTGACTAAAGTTATTTCTCCTTCCAACCTGCGTCTTCCCAATGTGTCTTAGGAGCAAAGTAGAGAAAGTAGAAAAACATGTAAGAGGCCTCTACAAAGCCTGCGTTACACTTATAACAAAACTAGACAGATACAAGACTTGAAAATTTTATAATATCCCTGGTGAAATTAGACAGAAAAAAATCTCAATAAAATTGTTGCAAACTGAACCCAATGATACATGAAATTATCATTCCCCTTTATCAAGTAGGTTTCATCCCAGGGATTCAAGGATGTTTCAACATAAATGTAACACATCATATAAATAAACTTAAGAACAGAAATCACATGACCATTTCAGTAGATGCAGCAAATGCCTTCAACTAAATGACATGTCCCCTTTGTGATACAAACAGTGGAGAGATTAGGGATGGAGAGTCATAGCTCAGTGTAATAAAGACTATAAACAATAAAATGGGAAGTTTGAAGCATGTCCACTAATTTCTGAAACAAGGCAAAGGCATCTACTTACCTCACTGCTACTTAGCATAGTATTTGAAATCTTAGCTCAAGTAATAAAAAAATAAAGCAAGGGTATATAAATTGGAAAGGAAGAAGTAAATTTATCCTTATTTAGAGATGATATGAATCTGTATTTAAAGGCACTAAAGACTTCAGCAGAAAAGCAGAGCTGATAAACCCTTTTCGTCAAAGTGTCAGGTCATAAAATCGACACACAAAAATCAGTAGCCTTCATATTTATCAATGGCGAACATACTGAGAAATAAATCAGGGATGTAGTCCTTTTTTTTACAATAGCCACACACACAAAAAAATAAATATCTTGGAATATTCCTAACCAATGAAGTGCAAGACTTGTATAATGAAAACATTAAAATGCTAAAGAAAAGGATTGAGGCAGACACCAGAGGGTGAAAAGATCTCCCATGAGTATGACTGGAAGAATTAACATTGTGAAGATGCCCATCCTACAGTAATACACAGATTCAGTACGATTCCAATCGAAATTCCAGTAACATTCTTCACAGAAATAGAAAAAAATACTCTCAAAATGCATATGGAAGTAAATATGTCCTCAACAAAAAGAATGCTAATGGTGGTATTAAAATACCTGATTTCAAGATATATTACAAAGCCATAATAAGAAAAACTGTATGCTACTGGCACAGGCACACACACGCGCGTGCACACACACACACACACACACACACACAAAACCGACAATAAGTCATTGGAATAAAATAGAATGTATATCCCCCATAGACCCAGGTGCTTTATTATTACCTGGTAACATGGGTCTCTGGCCACTTGGCTGGAGGAGCTTTCCCTAGGTCCTGGCATCTAGCTCTAAGGTCTGTTTGGGAGTGGATCTGGTTCCCAGCCCAAAGGTATGCAGAGCCGTCTGAGCTCTGGCCGGGCCTTTGCTGGTTAGTGCACGTTTTGTGCTTGTCGGTTTCGGTGTGTGTTGGCTGGTTCTCTGCTTGGATGCATGGAAACAGCTTCTTCCATCACTGGTGGAGCGTTCCCCCTGGGTCTGTCTGCTCGAAATAAATCCCTTCCTCCCTAACCTG
The DNA here is from genome assembly GCA_036346955.1 of Dipus sagitta. Lineage (NCBI taxonomy): Eukaryota > Metazoa > Chordata > Mammalia > Rodentia > Dipodidae > Dipus > Dipus sagitta. Next base: position 42,064,719 of record CM070784.1, read on the forward strand.
TGCTGGGTTGAGACGTTCATCCCAGCAACGTGGAGCTGACTACAACAGCCCAGATGCCCATCAAATGATGAATAGACAATGAAGATGTGGTTCATACACACAAGAGAACTGTACTTGGCAGTAAGGAAAAATGAAATTATGAAATTTTCAGAAAAAAATGGATGGTTCTGGAAAAAAATATGCTAAGAGGGGTTATCTAGGATCAGAAAGACAAATGTCACACATTCTCTCTCATGCGTGGATGCTAACATGGAATAGCTTGATTTGTTTTTAAGTTATAGTAAGCATTAGTCACAGTGGCTAGGAAGCTAGATGAAGCTTAGAAGAAAAGCAGGGAGGGGATCGAATGAAGGGACAGAAGGAATGTGGAGAGACACAGTGTTTGTGAGTAACCCGCCTGCTTAGTCCTCAGCTGGTGGAGCCTTTGGGCAGTAGAGCCTTGCCAGAGGAGGTGTGCCATGGGAGGTAAACCTTGGGTCGAGTAGTCCAAGCCCACTGTGTGTCCGGAGTTGGCTGGCCTTTTCTGTTCTCTTCCTGCTGCTTCATGTAGGGATATGATGCACCAGCTGCCTTCACTTGTCATGCTGAAGCTTCCTCTCGAGATTGTCAGCCTGAAATAAACCCTTTCCTGTCGTAAGCTACTTCTGGCCAGGTGTTTTGTCCCAGCAAGGAGAAGTTAACTGCTACACTATATGACAGCCCCATGATTTGAGTATGGCCAAAGATAACAGCCAGAGATCACCCAGACAATTGCTACCTAGAGACTCCACTCTAGCCATACTCACTTCTTGTTCCAGGTGTTATGTGAAAGCTTTTCCCTTGGGAGACCTGAGCACAAATCTTTTCAACCCAGATAGGGCACAGATAACAGAACATGCATAATCACACGGAAATTTAACTGGTGAACCATGAGATTCCTGAGGCTGCGGGTAGAGCACAAGTGGGCGTAGTTAAAGGAGTGTGGATCCCTGCAAAGTCCCACCCCTTCCTGGATGGGGAACTCATGGACCATGCAACATGGAGTTCTCCTTCAAGTTTTTTTTATTTTTAATAGATTATCATTTGCTTAATTTTTTATTTATTTGAGAGAGAGAGAGAGAGAAAGAGTCAGATGGGCAGAGAGAATGGGTGCACCAGGGCCTCCAGCCACTGCAAACGAACTCCAGATGCATGTGCCTTTATGTGCATCTGGTTTACGTGGGTCCTGGGCAATTGGACCTGGGTCCCTAGGCTTCACAGGCAAGAGCCATCACCGCTAAGCCATCTCTCCAGCCCCAACTTCTACTTCTTGTATACTCGAGCTTCTCCCACGGTCACTTGCAGCTGGGGGGAAAGCGGGAGGGTACAACAGCTCAAATCCCAGGCGAGGGTCTCGTAGCCATCTTGTCCTCCATATTCTAGGGAGTGTTGATAGCTCTATCACCATCACCATAGAGTTGGCAATTCCACTCTAAAGTTGCCATGGTTACCAGGCTGAAGCATTATCATGGCATCATGTAATGCCTAGAAAAGAAAGCACCGTGGAACAGCAGGATTCTTGTCACTCATGTCTCAGAGAGTGCCGCCCCCGATGTGCTGCAGTGCCCCCTCCTTGCACTGCAGTCAAATTTAGCTCTGCCTTGACCTGCAACATTTCTCATAGTCACCTGACTGTGAAGAGCCCGGCTCCTCGCAAAGTGTGATTTGCAGAAGGCCTGCTTATGGGCTATTACACCCTCTCTGTGCCTGAGATCTACACCAAGCGCGTAGCTTTGCAGTCTGAAGTCACCTCAGGGCTCTAAATAGCTTCCTTTCCAGCTATTATTTCCCATTTGTAGTTTTAAAAAAGACAGCTGAAGTGGCAGAAGGGATTTTCCCCAGATGAGTCAACGCCCTGAAAGCAGCCTTTTAGAAAGTATTACCCGACACCTCCTCTTCTCTATTACTCAGCATTCTCTGGAAAACCTGAATCCATAGATACACAGATATATAAGTGGGTGCAGGATGGATAAGCACATAGATGGATGAGTAAATGAAGGATGGATAGACAGATGATAGTTACACAGATACTCAGAGGATATTTACTATGGGCATTTCCTCACATGCTGAGGGATGCTAAGCCCCATGATGTGGTGCCTGCAGGTTGGAAATGGGGACATCAGTCGCATAACTCAGTTTAAGGCCCAAGGCCAAAGGCCTCAGAACCAAGTAACTCTCAGTATGAGGCCTTTGAGGGCCAGTGGTGAAAGACCCAACAGTGTTAATGGCCGAGAATGTGAAGCTCTGTGTTTACGAAGGGCGTCTCCACTTCAGCAAAGAGAGAGTGCGGACTGACCTCTGCTCCACGTCTTTGTTCTCTCCAGACCCTCATTCAGGCAGGTGGTAGCCACCTACACTATGACAATTAGTCTCTAACTAGATCATGGATCCAAACCCAACCTCTTCCAGAAATGCGTGCATGGAAGCATATCCCGAAATAATAGTTTGCCAGCCCTGGAAATTCTTTAATCCAGTCATGTTTTTATCTCTTGAGGCTGGACATAATCACATCTTATAACAAGGCATTGTAGTTTCCTTCTCAACCTTCTTGTTGCTGGGATAAAGCACCCCAACCAAAAACAGCTGATGGTAGGAGAGCTTTTATTTTGGCCTACAGTCTCAAGGAGAAGCTTCATGATGGCAGGAGAAAGCATGGCATGAGCAGAGGCTGGACAACTCCTCCCCTCAGCGGGTAGAAAACAGCAGCAGGAGAGCGAGTCTGGTTCTGGCAAGGGGGATCTGCGATAACACCTCTAATACCACCGAGCAACACACCTCCTTCAGCAAGATCCCACCTCCCAAATTGCCACCAGCTGTGGACCAAGCATTCAGACTATGTGTTTGTGGGGGACATTGGACTGAAACCAGCACACAAGAGAATTTGGAAGCTCTGCTCTTTCAGCTGCATATGAGGCTGTAGGGTAAAGTTAGGAATCTGCTCTTAGGGGATGTCAAAGAGCAATAAGCAGCGGCTATCTCCCCTCGGCACATGCCAACTCCTAGGGAGAAACCCATCACCCTCCACTTGCTTTCAGGAAGAAGTTGTTCTGAGTTTTGTATTTGTTTTTTTCAAGGCAAGGTCTCACCTAGCCCAAGTTGACCTGAAACTCACTATGTAGTCTCAGGGTGGCCTTAAACTCATGGCAATCCTCCTACCTCTGCCTCCTGAGTGCTGGGATCAAAGGTGTGCGCCACCACGCCCAGCTGAGTTTTGTATTTTGTCAACAGAGAACAGAATGGATTAAAAAGAGCTATACCTATATTGGTACCTGTCATTTCACCACACACTGCAGTGGGACACTCAAAGGACTGTGGTAGCTGCCAGCATCCACTGCTGGAGAAGGGACTTGCCTCATTTCAGGTTCAGGAAAAGGAAGCTCCTAAAAATTTAGAAGGACAAACACATTGTGGGTTTAGATTCCTCCCATCCATTCTATCTCCACCTCATGTGAACTCACTCTCCTTAGTGAGAGGAGAAAGACTATCTGGTGAATACCTTGGACTTAAGGCTCCACCCTTCAGAACAACTGCCTGCACTGAGAATAGTCTGGATGACTCCCCAAACTCTCCGGGGAGCCACTTGATGGCCTGGCCAGGAATGTGGCCGCCATTCCTTCCAAGTACACTGTCTGTGTCAATAAGAAACTAGCAGAGAGCCCCTGGACAGGGTGAGGTTGTTAGCAAGGGGGCACCCCTGGGAGGAGAGTTGTCTCTAAAGAAAGGACAGTCCATACTTGCTTCCATAGTGGCATGCTATTCCACCAGACATTTCTGTTCCTTTCTCCTTCTGAACCAGCTTTTACAAATGAGTAAAATAGAGGAAGAAAATGCAAGCTGCTAAGTGGCACAAAGCCAGGTGCCGAAGTGAGGTCACGACAGATGCGTCAGGGGGACCTGGCGTCACTAACGCAGATCCTCGGCCCCTGCCTCTTCCACCTACCTTCCTCGGACTCCAGCTGGGCCTTTAGTGAGGAGCCACTGGCAGCCCTTGCACAGTGGAGGCAGGGTTAGACTCTGAAAGAGGGTCAGTACTCCCTATCTGGCCAAGGCCACGTTCATCGGTCCCTCTGCCACACCTGTGCCTTGGGATGCCATCACTTCCTGACACTGCTCATCATTCTGTGATTTGACATTCCTTCCTGCTTGGTGAGAAGTTTCAAAAAGGAGAACAACTAACCCAGTGCCAGCTGTTACTCTTCAGGAGATGGAGTATTCAGGGCTGAGAGGCTCCATGACAACTGTCCTTTTTCAGGTGACCTTTTACCACATGGTAAGCACATTTTAACCCCAATTAGAGGCTGTGTCACAACATGTTACAGGAAATGCAGATTCATGACCTATGGGTCCCCAGCCCCAAATCTCACTAAATTAGAAGGAATATTTCACTTGTGTCATCTTTTTCTCAAGGGACCTGTGCCCCTCAGCTGTCCCCCTACCTCATAAGATCCACAGCACTGGTCTTTGAGGACATTTCTCTACTGGCCTCCACAGTCCGGACACTGATGCAGCACTGAGTCACCTTCTCAAAGCGTTGGGGTATCTGCTCTCTTCCAGGCTCTGTAGATTTGGACTGAAGGAGCACGTGATCTGGGTCAGCTCTGCAGGCCTGAAGCACAGGCTCGGGGTGGCTGGCAGGCAAGCGGTGTGGAGCCAGGTCTAGAGGACAAGCCCTCACTTCTAAGGGATGCCAAACCCTGAACAAGTCTTAACTCCGCTCCAATCATGCCGGCCACAAGGTGGTTACCGCAGAGACAGCCTCCATTTGATGTTTGACTCCTTATAAATAGGAACTAAAAGCACTAATCCTACCAGTAAGTAAATCGCCTGTGTTTGGATTATAATTGGACTGTTTTGCTGCAAGCATTACACTGGGAAAATTATAGCTTTAATGCAATGAGGAGCCAGAAAGGGTTAATTCGCTTCCAAAGGGTGCATAATTCACTCCTTCCTCTCCGGAAAGGATCAGATCAAGAGGTAATTATAATGAATGACAGCCTTATTTATATTTTTATTGAGTTATAATTAAGCATTCTAGTATTCAAACTCATTACGTGAGCAATTCCACTTCTGAAGGAGAGTTTGGACGTCACAGACCTAAATCGTCTCCTTTATGAAGGTTAAAATCTTTGAAAGGATGAAAAGTCCCGTCATTGAGGGGTAAAAGTTTGATCTGAGCAGCTCTGTTCCCAGAGCCCAGCACAGCCTCTAGCTATTGCATGCTCAGCACATGGTACGGGCACCATGGGAGTGTTGGCAGTGCCCTATGGGCTTTCCTTAGTGGCCAGGGACTGAGAGGTCCTTTGCAAGGCTTGAAGGTCAGCTTCAAAGAGATATTAAAAGACCAGACCTAGACTGTGGAAGAAAGAGCATTTGGGTTCATGTTTAACAACTGAGGGGGCACATCAGCCATATCTATGCCACAGGCCATTGGCAAGCAAGTTGTGTGGAATCAGCCCTAGGGCAGGAATCCTCACTTCTTTTTTTTTTTTTTTAATTTATTTGAGAGTGACAGACAGAGAGAGAAAGGGTCAGAGAGAGAGAGAGAGAGAATGGGCGCGCCAGGGCCTCCAGCCTCTGCAAATGAACTCCAGATGCATGCGCCCCCTTGTGCATCTGGCTAACGTGGGTCCTGGGGAATCAAGCCTTGAACCCGGGTCCTTAGGCTTCACAGGCAAGCGCCTAACTGCTAAGCCATCTCTCCAGCCCGAATCCTCACTTCTAAGAGATGCCAAAACTTAAACAGGTCTTGGCTCTGTTCCAATAATGTTGTCCCCAATAAGGTTCCATGAAAAATATTGGATACTCACTAGTATTTAAGTCAGACATGTGTGCTGTCCTGGTGTAGCTTGCAGTGTGAATAAAATGAGGAGAATGATGATGGTCTGTAAGGCAGGTAAGACGTTTGTTCTTGCTCTGGAACTGGTGTTACTACAAGAGCTTGGCGTGGTGATGCCAGGGGTCATGGGGAATGTGTTTGGAAAACGTATCTGGGGATAAGTTCCATGAAGAATGGACTGAGGACGAGACAGCACCGGTGAAGACCTGGAGTAGACACAGAGATCTTCTGCCTCCTGATCCATCTGGAGCCAACTGATGCAGGGGGAGAGCCACAGAAGTCAGGATGGACAGGACCAACTGGTCAACCACTTGCTGGGAATATTACACTTGGAGGTATGCATAGAGCAGAGGACAGAACTAAACTTCTTGGATCTTGCCTCTTTGAGGATGCTTGATTGTGCCCTTTGAGAACTAGAATGTCTGTCCCACGTGCGTGCTTGGAGAAAAGAGAAACAGACACATGCAGTCCCATAGCCCACGCCTGAGCCCTGCAGCTCCTCAGCCGCCATCCTGTCTGGCTCAGCAGCATGTCTGATTTCCTGGCCAGGCCTCCTTTCTAATCCACTCTCCGTACTATGCAAGACACACCTCCCAAAACCAGACTGGATTCAATTCTCTTAATAAATGACTCCTCCTTGTGTAAAGACCCAAAGCTAAGGAACAAACTCCTCACCTTGGCGTCTTGCTGGTTTGTAGCCTGTTCATCTAAACTACTTACAATCTTCGCATTTGTTTCCATCAACACTTTTTGCAGACCTAGTCACCTCCAGGTTGCCCTTTGCCTCCTAGAAGAGATGCTCACAGCGTGTATGTAACTGTCTCTGAAATCCTTTCTCAGTTCCATTGCAATCTCAATTGTGAGATGATAGCATAGGACAGGATTTTCACTTGCTTCCTTTGTTCCTCTGCTCCTGGGGGGGCACTCATTTCCTCATGGTTCCATGGGCCACAGTTGCAGGCCCACAGCTGGAAACTACTGATTGCAGTGCGTGTAGGCCCACCCTGATTAGGCCATGCACTGGAGCATGGGAGACAGGTATTTATGCACAGTGTGCACGCCTGGCTTCTTGTCTCTCCTCTTTGTTCTTCCTTCTGCCTGGACCCCTTTCCTCATCTCCTCACCCAGCTCTTTCGTTTGGATCATCTGGCCATCAATTTACAGTGTGATTGCCCCCAGGGACCATCCAAGAACAACCGGCTTGATTGCATTACCTCTCCTCTGTCTCAGTACCATGTGGGTGTATGCAGTGTGTCTGCATTATATATGAACACTCAACACACACCTGAACAGGCTACCCATATATATATGTTCCAAATAAATTTAACTTGTTAATATGTGCAATGTCTTCCACAGTGACGCATGCTCTGTACCATTGCGTACAGCTCTTTCTATTCCCTATTTTTCATTTGCTGTTTTTTGTTTTTTTTTTTTTTTCTTGATACAGTTTTCAAGTAGCTCAGGTAGACTCAAATTTGCTATGTAGCCAAGGATGACTTGAACTCCGTTTCCCAAGTGCTAGGATTACAGGTATGCATCACCACTGTCATCTTTAACTTTCTCTTTTTCTTTCTGTTTTTATTTAATTTATTATTTATTTGGAAGGAGAGAGAGAGAGAGAGCAAGCACCAGAGCCTCTTGCCACTACAAACAAAGTCCAATTGCATGTGCCACTTCACACATCTGGCTTTACATGGGTATTGGGGAATTGAACCTGGCAGTCAGGTTTTGCAAGCAAGTACCTTTAACTGCTGAACCATCTTCCAGCCCCCTGTATGTATCTACTTCTTTACTCTCTTCCTAACTTCAATATGTTCTCATTAAATGCTTCTGAAATGAACTGAACAAGGAAGATAACAGTTTTGAAAGACGGTTCCTGACTCTGTAGTCCAGGTTATTAGAATGTACTAAAGACAAATTTTGCTCATATGACTTCCGAACCAGCCATGGCTTGGGTATGCATGTGTCACCAGGGACCCGATATTGGTTAGACCAGGGCTTGTTCTTAGTCTTATTGGTGTCAACTCATTCTCAGTTTTCATTGTTATTTATTTAAACCTCTTTGAGGGGGCATGCTACTTTCTACCGACATATGTTCTCTGCAGAAATTTATAGCTCTTTATAGCTAATGTGCAATAAGTTCATTGAATCATGTACCTAGCAAGTAGTAGATAGTTAATACATTATTGGCCAATACATGTCTCTTGCTATATTCTGTGTCCATGATTTGTTACATGTTATGATAAAGTTCAATGTAAACCCCAACCTGTAGTTATTAAACAGGCGGTATGTACCGACTCTCGTTACAATACTGACAATCACAAACAAATGGAAGTCTAGAGATTACTCAGTTTCCCAAGTCTATCACAACTAGATCCATATCATTTTAATATTGGACATTTGAAAATATTTTCATACTTTAAATGGACATGTTCGTTAGGCTACTGATGTGAGACAGATTAAAAATAAGACAGATTTGAACAATTGTGTTCAAATACACATAACAGCAAACATTCTCACATATACATAAAATGGCCACTGTAAAAGTCAGATTATGTAAGGACCCATCCAGCCTGAAAGAATTGAGTTAGCATAGAAATAAGGGCAGAATGCATTGCATATGAAATACTAACCACTAATTCATTTCACACCACAACAATATTAATGATGGCTGGCATTTTGACTTGCATGGGACGTTGTGTCCAAGACGATTACATCATAGGTGCAAATAACCGTATAATTGCTCTAATGTGAGCTTAGTTTTAGTCACAATACCAGAGTTTGATCCTGAACAATTCACTAGGCCATTAACTGAAAGAGGACTTATAAAATGGTAAATTAGACTATTAGAACCCACTCTACTCGTGGTCAGGGCAATAAAAGTTGGATTTCAGTTGATGATACATGGAAAAGAGTAAAAATTCTGCCTAAAGGAATTCCACGTGGTTCATGTATGGGGTATATAATAGAATGCATATAAAAGTCCACGTGGTTCATGTATGGGGTACAGAATAGAGTGCATATAAAGTGATATTAGTTCTTTTATATTTTTAAAGATGACCCATTAGTTAGGTGAGAAAAGAAAACATTTTATAGTGTGTTGATGGAACAAATAGTTGTCTTGAAATCTTGGCTATTTTGCACACATGCTTTTCAAAATATTTCTGGTTCTTAACAGTTATCCATGTCTTTTGGGTTTTATTTTAACTTTTGTGCATTACCTATTCATTTATCATGTATCTTAACACACTTATACTAATTAATAATGGGTAACATTTCTTCTTTTATGTTGCTTTATGCTTTATGTAATTTATACTTTATTGCTCTTGACCTTCTGGTTTTTTGCTTTGCCTTTACTTTAACTTTTGCTAAATGGAAACTATTTTCTATCCTTTTTTGCAACCTGATAATTGTGAAAATATATATTCTGTCTATAGTTATATTAATAACTAATTCAAATATAAATTTTCAAATGTTCCAGTGTACATTTTTCCCCAGAAAAGAAGTAGGAGTTCTGAACCCTTGACCCTCTAATATATGTGTGTGTGTGTGTGTGTGTGTGTGTGTGTGTGTGTGTGTGATTGGTTGGGAAATGAGCATTATGAGTTTATTGTCTCTCTTTCTTTCCTCATTTTGCTTCCCCTGAAGTAGAGGATGACTCTGATGTTTATGTGATGCTCATCATCATAATTAATAGGTAAAATGTTGACATGACCCTTGTTTTATTTTATTTTGTTTTTACATTCAATTTTCTAATCACATTTCCAAACACTCATTACACCTCACTCACTATTACCTGGAGCCCATGTTACCATTACCTCCCCACTTATGTTCATTTAATTTTATCATATTTATTATTTAGTTATCACATTCCTTTGACCATTTTTCTGAACGTATATCATGATAATTTGCTGACAAATCTTTCCTATAGCAATTCTTCTACATCTTAACATTAATGCGTAATTTATTTTATTTTTCCCTTGTTTACTCATGTTTGAATGATTGGAGGATTCTCTGTGTCAGAAGTTTGCCTATATTTTCAATTCCAGGAATCATTTGGTTCCCAGAAAGACCCATGTGAATATTGTTGGCTTTCTGTCAACCTAAACAGGAAGCTACTTCACTGGAGAACTCCATCTAGAGTCACAGCTTTGGAAGATCACTGTACAGAAACGTCCATTATGTTGATCAGCCTTTGCTCTTACAGCCTAGTCACCTTCTGCTTGTGAGCACAACTTACTTGAAGGTAATTTACACACTGCGTGCTTCTACTCTTCAGTTGCAGGGTCTCACTGCAGTTCCTTTTATGTTCTTCTCACTGTTTTCCTGTCTTGACTTTTTATCTGGGGCAGTGCCCCATGCCTGCGTACTGGCTGATTGTATTACTCAAAGAGTACACCCCAAGTGGAAAGCAAAAAAAGAATAACAAAAGGATTTGGTTGGGTAAAATTACATTAGCTAAAGCAAAAAGCAGTTATGGACTGGAGATGGGTCATTTACTTATAAAGCCTGATAGTTAGGGTTTGATTCCCCAGTACCCACATAAGGAAGTGGCAGAAGCATCTGGAGCTCATTTACAGTGGCAAGATGTCCTAGTACACCCATTCCCTCTCTCTCATTCTGATTCTCTCATTCTCTCTCTCTCTCTCTCTCTTTCCATACCTCTCTCTGCTTGCAAATAAATAAATAAAATATTTTTAAAGCAGTTATTATTTAATTACAAAAGGCTCCAGAATTCTAAATTATGCATACCATTAAGATAGGGGAGAAATTTCCTAATGTCTTTCTTCTTGATCCAGCTTCTCTACTTCAAGCCCTATCCAAGACTGAGTCAGTAGAAATTCCCTCTGGCTTCCAACACTTCATCTGACTAAAGTTCTCTTACTCTATTTCTGTAATTACTTAAACAATGATTTGGACTCATATAATTTCTGGTGGAAGGAATGCAAGCCTGATAATAGGCTGAAAGAAAAGTTTGTCCCATTACACTTCTACGCAATGGTGACAACCCAAGTAAAAGTGAAATTTGAAATAATAATGGTAATAAAATACTGACAGGCAAAGTAGGGTACTAATTCTATAACCTGGTCCTTCCCAGTAACCATCAAAGTAGACAACTGTTGCTTGAGGGAAACATAGTCCCCACACTAGGAGTGTTCCTCAGCAAAGAGAATTCACCCAAATGAGAGCTGGTCTAGCAAGCCAAGGCTACGCTAGGAACCAAGCAGACGGGGTCACTGAGTCGGGTCCTTGTCTGAGGAGGAGTGCCAACTTCAAGGTGGCACACAGGCGCTGGTCTCTGCATGTTTCCAAATCCTGGATCCGCTGCCAGATTTATTGTGTGTCCTTAGGCAAGGTGATATGCCTTGGCTTCTTCAATTAAAGATAGGGTATTTCTCTAAAGATAGCTCCAAGGAACATGATATTACATATTCAAAGATGTTTGTAATGGTGCCTGGCTCCTGGTGAGGGCTCATTAGTGTTAGTTGTTGTTATTATCCTCAACTGCAGGTCGCAAGCAGAGAAAGGCAGAGCCGGGCTGGCCAACACACCCTCGAGCAACATGGTGGGGGCGACGTGGTAACTGAAGTTCTGTCAGTGCCTGGATCTCCTCATTGGGCCTAGAAGCTGGGCATAGGCATGCCAGGAGGCTAGGCTTGGGCAGAGGGGACTGTTGAGGTTGTGGGGAGAGAAAGGTCTAGTCTAGAAGTCACTGGTCTAGGGAATCCACGAGAACAGTAACATTGGCTATCTTTTCAGCTATTTTTCTGGAGCTATCCAGAGGCATATGCATAGCAGACATTTAATAAGTGTTTATTAATTGAATTGAGTATGATCAGAACAAACCTTTCAATGCTTTACAATGATTGTGAATTTGACAAGATCTAAAATCACATAGGAAATAAGCCTCGAGGTATGTTGGTGAGGGAAAACCTAGATTAAGTTAGCCTCTTGGCACACTTGGGATAGATCATCTTGATTAAGTTAATTGAGGTGAGAAGACCCATCTTAACTGTGGTTAGCACTACTCTGTGGGCTGGGGATCTGGACTATAAAAGTAATGAGAAGACAGCTAGCTGAGCACCAGTATCTCAGAAACTATTCCATAAAATACAAAAAGGAGAAAAACACTACCAAATTCTTTTTTATGAAATATTACCTTGCTGCTAAAACCAGATAAAGACACAGCAAAAAGAGAAACTTGGGGCTAGAAAGATGGCTTAGTGGTTAAATGTTTGCTTTCAAAGCCTGAGTTCAGATCTGAGTTCAGTTCTCCAAAACCCTTTTAAAGCCAACATGCCAATGACAACGGGAAGTGGAGCCAGAAGAATGTGAACCTCTCGGGCCAGCTAGACTCATTCGTTTGGAGCAGCAAGAGAACTTGTCTCAAAGAAGGTGGGAGAAAAATACAGACGCCATGAGGTTGTGCTCTGACCTCCACATGTGTCCTATAGCATGAATGCATCCATATTCACACACACACTTAAATACATGAACACATATACTCACAAATAAATAAATATAAATTTTTAAACAGAAAAGGATATAAACCAATAGCCCTTATGAACATGGGTGCAAAAATTCTCAGTAAAATACTTGCAAACCAAATATAGGGCCATTTCAAAAAGACTATTCATAATGATCAAGAAGGCTTTACACCACAGACACAGAGATGGTCTCACACACTCAAATTGATAAGCATAATATGAAAAGATTGTATAAATGGACTCAAGGCTAGAAATCAAATGATTATCTCAATTGTTGCAGAAAAGGCTTTTGACAAAAATCCATCATCAAAAGACTTGAAGAAACTTGGATAGAAGCAACATATCTCAACACAATTAAGGTCATTACAACAAACCCACACATAGCCAACAGTATACAAAATAGGGAGAAGCTCAAAGTATTTCCATAAAAATCAAGAACCAGACAAGGGTGTCTACTTGATCCATCCTTACTCAGTAGGGTACTGGAAGTCAGTTACAGCCAGCAGGAAAGAGATACGAATAACAAAAGAAGACAACTTTCCCTCCCTTGCAGATGATGTGATTCTATACATGAGATCCAATAGACCCTACCAGAAAACTTTTAGAGCTGATTGATGAATATTTTCAGTAAAGAGGCAGGATACACTCAAATTCAGTAGCCTTCTTTGCACCAATAACTAACATGCTGAAGGAAACAATTCCATTCACAGTTACAGTTACCACAAAAATACCAAAACAGGGCTGGGGACATGGCTCAGTGGTTGAGTGAATTTGCTATCTAAGCATGGGCCTGACACTACCAACTTCAACTCCCCAGAATCCACGTAACAAGCAGGGCCTGGCCATGCACATCTGTACCCCATGTCTGCGGGGAGGGCAGAGACCAGAGAAGCAAGCTGTAGGAAGGAGAGGCCCCCACCTCCAGGAATATGTAGATAAGCAGTAAGAGAAGGACATCCAGTGTTCTCCCCTGACCTCGAAATCCAGATGTGAAGAAACACGAGCTGGGCTTAGCAGTTAAGGTGCTTGCCTGTGAATCCTAAGGACCCAGGTTTGACTCTCCAGAACCCATGTAAGCCATATGCACGAGATCATGCACGCACACAGGTGGCACATGCACACAGGTGGTACATGCGTCTGGAGTTCGTTTGCAGTGGCTTCGGCCCTAGCACACCAATTTCCTCTCCCTCTCTCATAGAAAAAAGGAAAAGGAACGCTTCTTCAGTATTGATGGGCGTATAAACTGGAGAAGCCACTATGGAAATTAGTGTGGCGGTTCCTCAAAGAATGAAACAGTGAACTACCATGTGATGCAGCCACACCGCTTCTTGGCGTATATCCTAAGGACTCTACCCTGCAGTACAAAGATATTTGCATATCCATGTTTTCAAGAGCTAGTAAAGTGAGTCAGCTGAGTTGTCCATCCACTGCTGACAAGATGGTAAAAATGTGGTACATATGCACAGTGTATTTTGATTCAGCTGGAGAAAAATGAAATTGGGAAATTCTCAGGAGCATGAATGAACCGGACAACATTATTGTAACCGAGGCTCCAAAAGATAGTGCTGTAAGTTCTCTTTCAGATATAGAGTCTGTCTCAAATTTTTTAGATTTCTGGGTTCAAGTTGGAAGGCATGTATAAAACTCTAGGAACCTAGAAAGAGGCCAAGGGGCATTAAGAGTGGTGGATAGTAAGACACAAAGGATTTGAAAGTAAAGGGAGGGATTACTGGGAATGGAAAGGTTCAAGCTGGGATGAGACAATGGGGAGAGGAGAAGGGTGGGGGTAGGTTACTCAAAACTAAGGGTTCAGTAACAAATGCTATGTAAAGCTACTATTTTGAAGGCTAATCGAAAATAAAAAAATTAACAATGATTTCTGGAGGCTCTGTTGGATCCATGAGGGGCTTTGGGCTAGACCAAATACTGTACTATTCTGATCAGTTCTCAGGCGTTTCTAGGAATTGAAGTAATTTCACAATATCCCAACTTGCTTTTTCCTTAGCATATAGGAGCATCTATGAGTCACAAGGAGAAACTTTAAATGTGGACGTTGCTGGATTGTGCAAACAGCACCTAATGTGACTCCTCAGATGACCTGAATTAATTCCAAAAGAAAAGTCATATGCTCAAAAACAAGGAAACATGTGAACATGGCAGCAGAGCATGCATTATACATCCTGAATTAACAGCCTTTCACCTCTCATCTCCAAAGCGCATGATCATGAATTTGGCCTCTATGATGTGATATACATGCTGGATTTTAAGAACGTTTTGTAGCGTGGGATGGTGCAGAGATTCTAAGAGGGACGGCAGACCAAAGTACAGCTTGGGTAGCTGCATTAGAACCGTCCTCCACACTGGGCCTGCGGGGCCAGCACGTTCCGGGTGGGCTGGAGGTGGCAGTTCACGGGGCAGCAGTTGTCCCCTTGCAAAAGATTCTTCGTCCTGCCTCAGCCCGCGGAGCCAGCCGTGCTCAGAGTCCCCAGAGAAACTTCCCCGTTACTGGCTGTGTGCTGCCCACTGCCAGAAGACAGGGGTTGATGCAGACAGCCCCCACTTGCTCTTCAGTCCTCCTGTCTCAAGTGGCATGCCCCTGTTGTAGGAGAAACCCTGCTAGCTCACTAGAGTCTTCGCTAGGAGCTGTGAGGAAAAGCCGGCAGATGGGTGTGGTGTACTTCTCAGTTAGCAGCAGCTCAGCTGTCACCAAAGGATGGTAGGCAGGAGAGGTCAGGAACTGCAGAGCCCAACCCATTTGCGAAAAGTTCCTGCCTTGCACAGGACTAGCAAAACCCGGAAACGAGGTTTTACAAGGTTGGGTCTGAAGCACAGAAAGCGAGGTGACATAGGTCTTCAATGTCCCGTGACCCAGGCAGCCAGACTTTGGCAGGCTCACTACATCAGAGGTGAAATAGTCCTCCCCATCATATTGGCTTTGCAACAGGGTTTAGGAATATGCAGACCAGACAAAGCCAATCCAGGAGGAGGGGCTTCAGGCAGGGGCTGCAAACAGGTCGTGTGAAAGAAGCTGAACCTCAGAAAATATCAAAAGAGCAACAGGCAAGAGTCAACTCTAGAAGAATTAGCCGAGTGACATTGAGAAACACAGATTCCCATGTGCCGGGTCTTTGGGCGCTTAACTTGGTGGAAAGGGAGAAGACAAGCAAGGAAGGGCAATACTGGTCCAAACCTGTCTGAGCGGAAGTTTCCTGTCTTCTCTTATTCTCTCAGCCGTAGTCTAAACCACTGGCCCCAAGTCTAGTCTCAAAGACCTGGAGCCTACAGGACAAAATAACCGCCACCATCAGGCTCAGCTTAGTGCAAGGCTCATTATCGCTCAGCGCTAATCCCCAGCTCCTCACCCACCGTGCTAATGAGTCCCGCGGTGCTCACCTCTCGTCCAGGCCCCAGACCGGCAGCTCACCCATGATCATAAGTTTAGAGGCCTGGGCTCAGCTGGGCGCCTGTGCCAACCCCCACCTGGGCTCCTCAGCCTCCTGCCTGGGCACCCTGTGGCTGGTGCTGCTACGAGGCCCCAACTGCCGGCTACGTTTCCTGCAGGTACAGAAACAGCTACAAGTGCACGGGTTCTGAGAGGATCCGAAAAATTAAATGTATCCAAACCCCACGTCAGGGCTCAGAATTCCGGTTTCCTGAGATCTAGTTAGGGTCTCCTGGCCATGGACTGTTGGGTAGCAGGTCCATCATATATTCTGAAAAAAGTTATTTAATGAATGGAGTTTGTGATCGTTCAGGACACAGGCCACTGTTTTTACCACCTGATGATGGTGGCCAAATCTGAGACATAGGCACCAGTCTACTCTTTTTTTTTTTTTTTTTTTCCAGGTAGGGTCTCACTCTAGCTCAGGCTAACCTGGAATTCACTCTGTAGTCTCAGGGTGGCCTCGAACTCTCAATGATCCTCCTACCTCTGCCTCCCGAGTGCTGGGATTAAAGGCGTGCGCCACCACAACCGGCTGTGTCTACTCTTTTTTATCAATTTTTTTTTGTATTTAAGTCTCTTTTTATTGAATTATGTTTTCATACACACACACACACACACACACACATATATATATATATATATAGAGAGAGAGAGAGAGAGAGAGAGAAAGAGAGAGAGAGAGAACTTCTATACTTACAGACAACAAACCATGGTATTTCTGAACTCCCCTCCCCCACTTTCTCCTTCATAACTCTGCTCTCTGTCTCATCCCCTCCCTCTCTCCATTAAGTCTGACCTTGCTCTGTTATCTGTTCTCGAGGGCAGATGGCTGTTGTGCTAAGACCCATGTCGACATGCTGAATCGTTCCTCCTAGAACCTGGTCCTTACTCCATGTGGCCCTCCCCCCCACACACACACACCTGTAAGAAAGCAGCACAGGCAGATATCAACCAACGCCTTCCATAAAGGGTCACAGAGTGCACAGTGCATATCCCGGGCTCTGTGGGCCACGGGGTCCCTGTTACAGCTGCCCAGCTCTGCCCTCACGGCACCCAGGCAGCCACAGACCAGGATAAATCCGTGGGTCAGGCTGTGTGCCAATGAAACACTAATTGGTAACAGAGGCAGTGGTCTGGAATCGTTGTAGGGCCAGTTTGCCAAGTCTTGGCACAGTGGGTAAAGACAAATGGTTGGGTTCACACTCAGCCTCCAGGGTCGCCAGGCTGGACCAGGCTAGACATACTGCCTGAGTTCTCTGAGATGTGTCTCCACTGCCGTGCAAGGGCCTAGGTATGGAGGAGTTTCCTAAGCGTGTTTGAACCTTCCATAGCTGGTCACGGTCACTAGTTCGGGAGTGAGAATTCTCCACAATACTTCTACCGCTGGCGGCCGCTGCCTTCCCTTGCCTTGCAGAGGCGTCTGTGGGCTGCCCCTTACACTGGCCATGACTGAGCTCCCGTAAAGTCTGCACATTGTTTTGTTGGTTGTTCGGCTGTCCTGGCTGTGTCCAGCCTCCACAAGTGGATTGCGTCTGCAGCCTGATCCCCAACTCTGTTACCTGCTCAGTGTCCCCACTTGGTTCTAGAGTGGCTCAGGTAGCAACCTGTACTCTTGCTCCGCCTGGACAAGCAAACAGGACTGGGTTAGCTCTGACCTGATCTTCCACAGTGATGCTTCCCCGTGAACTCTGAGGGCTGTCCTTCTGCAGGACATTAGCAAGTGCTTACACAAGAGAAAAGTGTTCTATGGTCAAATAATTTGGGGACACATAAGAAAGATGGTTAGAAATATTGTCATATTATATTAATTAAAGTTCATATGCTTTGGTTGTTTTCATGAGAGGAAGGAACATGCAGTAATTCCAAAAGTGCTTTCAGTAGATGCTCATTTCTAAGGGCGTCCACACACCATGGGGATGTGAGGACACCTTCCCGGAAATTCAGCCATGGACAAGGACCGTGGGACTCAACTCTGGGTCAACTGGTGGCAAAGGCAAGGCATGCGCACACAGGAGAGAAAGCTCTCAGACCCTCTTGTCTGTCGTGTTCGGCTCATCTTCCAGCATAAGTTGCCTGGCACATCTGCGTGGTGGGCCCTGCTTGCCCGGCTTGGAGACGTGGGTTTTCCAAGCATACACACTCACAAACTCAGTCAGGCAGGCCAGCTGGATCTATAAAGAATCCCCTGGTTAGTGAAACACAATGCCCCTTCCTTCCTGAAGCCACATGGTCCCCACAGTCAATCCAGCTCTTTCCAAATGTTCTCCTCTTTGACTCTTAAAAGAAGTTCAAAGTAGCCTACAATTCATGTCAAATGCACTGGCCTGCCGCTTCCTCGTTTGTCTCCACGGACCCCTTTATAAAGCCACAGCTTTATTGGTCTTAGTCATCCCATTTCCTTGGGGGCCTTTGCTGAACTCTGTGAACTTAGTTAAACATCCCCAGGGCTTCTCCTATTTCCCTCAGCCCCTTCCTGTGTGCCCAAAGACTGATGGAGCTGACCTGAAGAGGCACTCTTGGAAATGCTAAATCTTTCTAGTAAGTCTCAGGCTGGTGCGCGTCCCTTCCTTGCCCACAGCGTCCGCACGCACGCGCTGCCCTGGCCTGCTTGCCTGGGTGTGCACACAGCCTGACCTGCCCTGGCTGCCCAGGTGGAACCTCTCCCTTTGGCTCAGAAGAAGCCACAGCTGAGACCCTTGCCCCAAAGGCACCTCCATTCCTACAGCCAGCTGATGCTTCCTCATTGACAACTGACTGCTCCCTTCTCCTTCGTTTCCCGTGTTGCGAATCAGTGGTAAAAGTGCTTACAATCAGACAATGCCTGGGAAGTGCCTTGAAGTCTGCTGATGAAAGGTGCTACAGCGGCGCTACATGTTATTATTTCTGCAGACAAGGGCAATAATAGCTGTTGCTTCATCTAATTCCCCTGAGTGGGCCCAGGCTCTGTAATTACCTGGGTTATAGAGCACTGGCTCAGGAGGCTGAACCCCAAGGCACAGGGGCCAGATGGCCCTGACGGGGGTTTCACAATGCCTTTCCTGAGTGCTCACTCGGGCATATCTGCTGTGAGGCCCACTTTGGGGTGAGGGAAGGGGTTACCTAGGTTTTCAATATGTGGAAATGGACTTTAATAGAATCGCCAACCCTTGGGGCAAGTTCTAGCCAGTTCCTCCCTGTGGCCCAAGTACCCAGGCTTGGGGATTAATGTCTGTCTTTCCCAGGCAAGGAGAAAAACCTGGAAGGACATAAGGCCTTTTCACCCATGCAGGAGTGACGCTGCTCTCAAACTGACTGTCTTCCTTCTCTACTTTGAAATGAAAAAGTTTATACATTCCCACCTGTCCAAGATGTTCCTCCCAGGCTTAGGATCCAGGGGACCTTTTGTGGTCACTGCAGAAGTCATCAAGATACCTACTTGAGCCAGGGGATAAGGGCATTGGGCCCCATTGGGGTCAGATCTGCTCAACTCATCCATTTGTGGCTTTCCAAGAGATTTTGTGAGAGGGAAGATTTTCCTACACAAAAACAATTAGGTTAAAATATGAAGATCTTTTGACCCAATGCCCTGTCAATTCCGGATTCTAAGCGCGTCCCGCCTTGTGTTTTCTCTTACGTTGATCCAACTGCTCGTGGGAATGATTGGGATGTATTTGCAGGAATGAAATATGAGTGTCCTTTAAAATCCAGTTCTCTGGTGTGTGTAGAATCCCACCTTTGACGGCTTGAGTTGTCTGCTGGTCTGCCCTCTTCACTGCTCTTTTCAGCGCTTTCCTTCATCCCTCGGGATTTTCGCGGTATTCAGTGGGCTGGCTCTCAGGTGACACCGGCCAAGCACCCAAGTCGCCAGTCAAGGAGCCAAGGCAGCCCAGATACTGCCAGAGAGCCCTTGTCACTCACAGAGGGATTCTCTGGCTAGGAGACCTTTGGCCCCAACTTTGCCACTGAGGTCCTAATGGGGACGTAGCAGAGGACAGATATGTCTCTAGCGTCCATGCTGCCCGACGCCTCACCCACACCCCAGGCACCCCAAAGAAACAGTGGATGGCACAGCCAGCTCTTAGGAGTTACAAATCTTCAGGAAGGGACAAAGAATGGCCTCATGGCTACCGTTTCTAAGACAGCTTTCTAAGAGCTCTCTGCTCTGCCCTTCATCCCAGAGAAAATATTACCATAGCCTGTCAGTCCCGGACCCCAATGTGTTTATCGTCCCTGCCCTCTACCACTCCCTATTTCCCAGGCACTTGGAGAACTACAATCTTCCCCGAGACATCTTCCGAGACCTCCTGTGGACTTGGACCCCACACAATCAAGACCTGTCTGTTAAGATGTTGCAAAGCCACGGGCTGACCTCACACAGTCCTCCTGCTTCCCCGTCTCCCTGTCTGTCCCAGCTCCAGGTCTCCATCATGTAGGTTTCTCATCAGACCCAGGCCTTGCAAGCACAGTTTTCCCCCTCGGCTTCCTTCTCTGTAGTGGGGCCACCACAGCCCATAGCTGCAGAGCAGCATCTGGCCTGGGCTGGTCTGTGGAGATCTGGAATCCAAACAGTTTAAAGAGTTATGACTCCAGGAACTGTGGATGGCAATGTTTTCTATTATTAACAGTTCCAACTTTCCCATCTGGCTGTTTTCAGAATGAAAGCTGGAGATTACTGTCAGCATTAATTACAATCAGGTGCACTTTTCTTCTACTCCATTTTGTCCTGATGGCCTCTCACACAGCAAGAAATCCTTAAAATGCATGTCCCTTGAAATGTGCCACATAAATCCTGTTGCTGGTGAGAGCTGCTGTCAGCCTGTTGAGCTCTGGCTGGATGTAGATGAACCTTGCCAAGTTCACGGGAGAGTTCCCAGGTGGAGAAGGCCACCGGAGCCCTGTGGCTCTCCAGGACAGGAAATGTCAAGAGAATCAGCTTCTTTGCAAGATTTCTGGCATTTCCTGCTTCTAGTCTAAGCACAGCTACCTCAAGTACAGTTTTGTGGAATGTCTCTTGTCTTCGGGACCTCAGCTGAATCAGAGGGTACAGTTTCAAAGGAAAAAAAAAAAAAAAAAGAAACAGAGTTCCTCCAATTCCCATCCAAATCTCTGTGCCATGTTTTCTCTTTCACTTGGACTTTCCCTTCCAATTTCAATTTAGTGTTTGATAAAATATTATCACATTGTAAATGTTCCCTTCATGTTCATACATGTAGATTTACAGACATGTTGCTGGTGTTTTCCAGAAACCTTCATTATTTTTCTCCACAGACTCTCTAAAAATATTCTCAGGCTCAACTCCATACCAAGATCATTCTGCTCTTGTGATGACATCTGAGTGTACTTCAGCTGTCCCAGTCCAGGGTTTTAGTTAACCCTCCACAATAGCTCTAATATTCAAGCTATGTCTCTGCTGTTACTAACTGGGGGACCTAGGAGATCTACTTGCTGTAGGTAGAAACTTGAATGTCCTCTAAAGGGTTCATATGCTAAAGATTTGGCCCCTAGGCTGGGAAAATGAGGCCAAACCTTTATGAGGTAGGACTCAGCGGGGTCATCAGGGATGGACACAGGAAGAGGATCGTCCCTCTGTGTCTTTATGAGGTAGGACTGAGTGGGGTCATCAGGGATGGACGCAGGAAGAGGATCGTGCCTCTGTGTCTTTATGAGGTAGGACTGAGTGGGGTCATCAGGGATGGACATGGGAAGAGGATCGTGCCTCTGTGTCTTTATGAGGTAGGACTGAGTGGGGTCATCAGGGATGGACGCGGGAAGAGGATCGTCCCTCTGTGTCTTTATGAGGTAGGACTGAGTGGGGTCATCAGGGATGGACACGGGAAGAGGATCATCCCTCTGTGTCTTTATGAGGTAGGACTGAGTGGGGTCATCAGGGATGGACACAGGAAGAGGATCGTGCCTCTGTGTCTTTATGAGGTAGGACTGAGTGGGGTCATCAGGGATGGACACGGGAAGAGGATCGTCCCTCTGTGTCTTTATGAGGTAGGACTGAGTGGGGTCATCAGGGATGGACGCAGGAAGAGGATCGTCCCTCTGTGTCTTTATGAGGTAGGACTGAGTGGGGTCATCAGGGATGGACGCAGGAAGAGGATCGTGCCTCTGTGTCTTTATGAGGTAGGACTCAGCGGGGTCATCAGGGATGGACGCAGGAAGAGGATCGTCCCTCTGTGTCTTTATGAGGTAGGACTGAGTGGGGTCATCAGGGATGGACACAGGAAGAGGATCGTGCCTCTGTGTCTTTATGAGGTAGGACTGAGTGGGGTCATCAGGATGGACACAGGAAGAGGATCGTGCCTCTGTGTCTTTATGAGGTAGGACTGAGTGGGGTCATCAGGGATGGACACAGGAAGAGGATCGTCCCTCTGTGTCTTTATGAGGTAGGACTGAGTGGGGTCATCAGGGATGGACACAGGAAGAGGATCGTGCCTCTGTGTCTTTATGAGGTAGGACTGAGTGGGGTCATCAGGGATGGATGCAGGAAGAGGATCGTGCCTCTGTGTCTTTATGAGGTAGGACTGAGTGGGGTCATCAGGGATGGACACAGGAAGAAGATCGTCCCTCTGTGTCTTTCTTTGCTCCCTGGCCATGAAGTGAGCAGTATTTTTTTTTTCTTTTCTGCCATGTTCTCCCACCATGGTGCACCAAATTGCCACAAACAACAGGGCCAATGAGTCAGTTGAGGCTGAAAGCCAAAACTATGAACTAAAAGATACTTTCCTCTTGTTAAATTACCCTGGGTATCCACTGGTTGTAGTACAGAAGGCTGAATACCACACTTCTTACCCACTGGACCTTGACGGGTTCGCTGAGGTGGCTTGGAGAAGTAGGTGACAATCTGCAATGGCAGGCGGCAGTGTTAGCTGCTTTCCTGGAGGCTGCCATGACAGGGTGCTAGGAGCAGAAACAAGGGTCTTCTTGCTCTTGTCAGGAGGATGGGCGTCTTTGTCTTTGAAGGAAAGACTGAGGCTGTGCTCCATACATGGGGAGTTGTATGAAATACCGCGGGCCTATTACCACTGCTTCCTCAAGAAGCCGAGTCTTCATGAGCTCCTTTTGTTACAGGTGGCCCACTCTTTTTTTTTTTTAATTGCTTGGTTTTTATCCAAAAGCTATTGAAAAGTTCTAAAGTTTGTTAAAGAAGCCCATAACCTCGAGTCTACTCCTTCACCCCTTCCTCTCGCAAACCACCCACAGAATAATAAACTTGGCATAAAAGGTGGGGGAGCAGACAATTTTGAAAGAGCTGAGCATGACTTATTTCCTCAATAAAAGTTGAGTGCAGAGATTTACCACAACCACATTGCTTGTGCTGCTAATTCGACCCTGGCCATGGCTTGCCCGTGCTCACTGTGGCCAAGTCCCTTGCCTATGTCAGCTCTGTGGTGACACCATTTCTGCCTCATTCCAGCCACCCCCCGACCTCCTCACTTCCGCCTGCAGACCCTGTATGGTGGGGTTAGTTAACACAGCTCCCCCCGAGCTCCCACAGCCGTCTTTCAGATGAGTGCCCCAGCTATATTCATAATCTCGGTAGAATAAATGAAGGTTTTGACAGTTCATTTATTTCCCTGATACATTTCAGATGTCTTTTCAGACAAAGCACTGGGTCAGTCCTGCTGGGCGTCTTGAAGCGGATATTAGGTGAGAACACATCCTGGACACCCATCACTGAGAAGTGCGTTAATTGATATTTTTTTCACACAGTCACAGAGCTCAGTGACTTTCTGAGCCCCTATTTTTTTCTACTTCATTAAACTCTATGGGTGTGCTGAGGTTCATAAATGAGACAGTTATGAATGCAGTGGCCACGACCATGTGGGTCTGCTTGAAGCCGGCGTGCTCATCCCTGCTCTCAACGGCAAAGGAGTCATCCATTACCGGAGAGTTAAGGGAAATATGTTCTGTAGACAAATGGCTTAGTCAAACACTCCCTTTTCCAGATTTTAAATAATTTTGCACAAAAGTCTTTTATTATCATAGCTGGCAAATCTTGTTTCTTTCTCCAGAAGGTATGTCTCCACTTTGGCTTCTGTGCCAGGCTTTAGGAAAAGCAGAGCATATGAGAGATATGCCGAGGTCAACAGGGCACAAAGGAGAGGTGGTGGAATAAATGAACACAACGCCCTGGGTATAGCTACTAGGATTTCCTGTCTCCTACTCCCTCTCCGCAGACAGCTCCTGCACTGGGAAAGCCATTGTTGTCGTGGGGGGTGTGTTGTGAGGAGCTGCTGGACTACTCCGCCGCAGCCCACCATTCTGTGAGAGTGGCGCTCATAGGATTGGGAGTGAACCAGTGATGAGGATGTAGCTTGTTGAGGCTAACAAGAGGATTCTGCTACTTACAAATGCTGAGGTATTAAAAGGTTAATCCTCCACTGAAGGTGTGGACACCTGACTCCTGGACTGGATAACAGGCTTTCTGGGTCTCCACTGAGTGATTAGAAGTGCCAGGGAGCTTCTAAGAGGGAGAAAGTATCGAAAGTAGATTCTCTCCTCTCTTTTCAGATGGCAGTGACATTGGGACGACTCAGAAGGTATCATGGTGCTGGAAAGAAGTGACCGCAGTGCTCAGTACTGCAATATCTCTATCACACCTTCCAAGGCTCAGGGTCTAATGCGGAAGAGGTGGCGGAAAGAATGTAAGAGCCAAAGGAAGGGTAGGACTCCTTACAACGTGCTCCCTCCAGACACAAAACAGCCTGGATATCCATGACCTCACAGTGCCTGACACAACCTACATAAGACCATCATAAGAGGAGGAAAAGATCATGACATCAAAATAAAAGAGACTGACTGAGAGGGGGAGGGGATATGATGGAGAATGGAGTTTCAAAGGGGAAAGTGGGGGGAGGGAGGGTATTACCATGGGATATTTTTTATAATCATGAAAGTTATTCATAAAAATTTGAAAAAACATAAAATAAATAAATTATTTTTAAATATATATATATATGTATATATATATATTTATTTTAAAATATAAAAGTAGATTCTCTTACCAGCGAGAGGCTTCCAAGCGGCCACTTCCAAATGGGAAACTCATCACTCCTCTTGCCTTTCCTCTAGAGAGTCAAAGGTCACTTTTCTTCTAGACCCGGGAAGTCCTCATGGGCTCTGGAGCCCTAGTTCTCAGACTTTAGCCTGAGTCAGGTGGACCTATAGACATCTGGCTTCCATTCAGCTCAGTGCACCTTAGCATTTGGCCTGCCTGTATCAAATCATTGGCTTAATCTGGGTACATTAAAAAGTGCACCTTGCAGGGAGGGTAACGTGGGCTGCTGAACAAGAGTGGGAGAGGGGAAAGGTGGAGATGGGGAAGAAAAGATGGAGGGAGAGATAGAGGGAGGTGTGGGGAAGAAAGGTTGATCAATCTCTTAGGGCCTATATTGCTCTCTGTATACAATGGGCTTCTAGGCAGTTCAAGGATTCAATATGATAATGAATGTAAAAGTTTCAGGACAATTTCAAAGTTAGACAAACAGAACTGGTTCTATGAAAAGTCTCTTTCTTATTTTAGACCCAACAAGATACAGAGACATGATCTACATTGAGAGCCACAAGGTCTCCTCTTGACACGGAGTCACCTCTGTCTATTCCAGTCACGATGGTATGACCATGATGTCACCCCTCTCTATTCTAGTCACTATGGTATGAGTGTGGGATCACCCTTGTCTACTCTAGTCACTAGAATACACCATGGCATAAGCATTTGAAGTTGAATAATAAATGACCTCTTAGTAACGTCAAACAACATACATGTATCTTCTCAGTTTACACAGGTGAGGAGTGTGGATATTACTTAACTGAGTTTCTGTTTAGGGTACTACAAGGTGTGACCCAGGTTGTTAGCCTGGCTGTAGTCTCATTTAGAGCCTGGTCTAGAAATGAAGTCTACCTCTAAACCCCCCAGGCACTGGAAAATGTCAGGTCCTTGTGGCTTTAAAACTAAAGGTTCTGATCTCTCATTGCATTTCACCATCAAAAGTTGCTCCCAGTTCCTGAAGGTTCATTTGCCGTGTGACCTTCTCCATAGGCCTCTCACAATGTAGTAACTTGCTTCTGCACATACACCAACAGGAGGATTAAAAAAAATCTGTTAGTAATACAGGGGCTTATATATCACATCCATAGCTATTCTGGGATACATGTAGCTGCTGGCCACTGGGTAGACATGCTTAGGACACTACTGCTCTCAAACTGAGAGTGAATCACAATTACCTGTAAGACTGGATAAACCGGAGGGGCCTGGTCCCTGAATCTGATTCGTATGTATTAGATAAAGAATATTGGTCCCAGTTATGTCCATTACCTAACTCTTGCCCCTATGGATGTGTTACTTTACATGATACTAAGGAATTATGTTTATAGGTAGAAATAAAGTTGCTAATAAGGTTGCATAAAATAAACAGATTATGCCAGTGGGCCTGATAGAATCACAAGGATGCTTAAATGTAGAAGAGGAATCAGGGATGAAATGTGAGAAGAACTTGACTCATTGTTACTGGTTTGGACAATAAAATGACCTAGACATGAGCCAAAGACTGAGGGAGCCTTTGGATGCACAAAAGGTAAAAGAAATGAATTCCCCTTAGAGTGCCCAAATAAAATACAGCCGTACTAACAATTATTTTTAATTTAATTTAATTTTTTAAAGGTTATGCTCTTATAGCCCTCTCTCCCACCCCTGCTGCAGTGAGGGCTCTCCTCAGTGGTGTCACTGGCATTCATTGTGACATCCTGAAGGCCTCAGTCAGTCTCTGGAGGTGGGCATGCCTCGAGATATTCATACCCTAGCCATCCTATGGCTCTTAAAATCTTTCCGTGCGACAGGAAGAAAAAAAAATGTCATAATAAAATTTGTAGGAAAGTGGGTGGACTTGGAATAAGTCCTACTAAGCAAGGTCACACAGTAGGCAATTATTATGATGGCTAAGTTGCATTAATAGAAAAATTAACTAGTCCATAAGATACAAGTGACAAGACTTCTTCCGGTCAGTGCTGCTAAAGTCTGTTCTCTGTCTCCCAGATACCAGATGTGGCAAACCCTGAGCCGCCCCCTCCCCCCCATCAGGGCTGTTGAAAGAGCTCTGGAGAAGGCAAGGCTGGAAGAGAAGCTGAGGCTAAGAGACAGGGCAGAGACGGTGGAAAACAAAAAGGTCTGTTCATCACGCCTTCACACGGCTCTGCAGCAAAAGCACCTCGCAGTCCTTTGCCATTAGCAACAAACAGAGCACGAGGAGAGATTCCAGAGATGGGACTCTGAGCAGCCTGGGATTCAAAATAGGCTCCAAAGTCAGAGGAAGCTGCATCGGGTAGAAATGCTCAGCCAGGCAAGTTATTTCCAAACACGTTCTACTGTTGCAAGGTGGAGCGAGACACTGAGCACTGCGTACGGTCTGCTGCATCCTGCTCAGGACTAGGCAGGAAAATGAGAAACATGCTTGCCCTTTGTGCTTCCTAATGCCATCGCTTTCCTATTCACTAGCCCAGGGTACTCGCTTGCCTGGAGGGATAAGGGGACATAAGGAAAGACTAGAATATGCTACAACATTAATTCAAAACTCGAACCCTTGCCCTCAACATACATATTATTCAATTAAGGGGCTTCCCCTCCCACTTCAGCATGTTAAGAGTTAGCTATGGCGAGTTCAGATGATAAATTTTTTTTTTATAGGAAGGAAATTTATTTTTCCTATTTTCCCTTGAATCTTAGCCACTATGGGTCGAGGAAGAAAGAGGAACAAGTTCAGGTGGATTGTTCTCAGACAGCTCATCAGCACGCCTAGAAATGTGTGCAACACAGGTCTCTCGGTCATGCTCTAGAGACTGGGTTTAGGACATGAAAATTTGCTTTTTCTCTATGTTGGAGTGTTTAGGAAATAAGAGGGAGAAAGGTAAAAACTGTTAGAGCAGAAATATACCCCAAATTCCCTTTTTCTAAACTTCAACCCAGAAAACCTAAAATGAATTAGATGGGTTGGTATAATTCAGAGGGGAAGGGAAGAAGCATGTCTCTCAATTCTCACTTGTGATTCTTGAAGGTCAGAACACATGGCCCCTTGGTAGCACAGTATATTCCAGCCCAAATAAGAGAGTGTGTTTTCACCCTGTGGCAGGGAGCAGTGGGCCTGTATGACATCGTGAACCAGTCTCCACGGGCTCTGCTGGACATAAGGCGGGACAGAGGCCATGACAAAGACTTGGAGTGAAACGGCAGCAACAAGGCCCTGACAGACAGGGGAAGCTTGCTGGAGATGCCCTGCCGGCCGGTAGATGATAGCTGGAGACTCCCTGCCTACGAGTGGAAGGTGGGTGGTGATGCCAGCCCGTCAGCTCACAGCTTCTCCTCACAGGCCTCAGGCCTGGTCACAGACCCACATGAGCAATCCCACTCTGCTGTACGTAAGACAGTCCTCAGAGAAGCCCCCAGGGTAGAAAGAGACAGAAGACCAAGGATCAGAGAGTCCGAGACTCATAAAGTATAACCTAATCAGCAACTGGCATCAAGATTAAAACAAGGGCATTGAAAAGTAAATTTATCCAAAAATGAGACTTGAAAATAATGGTATTATTCTTTCTCTGGCACCAGAAATATGTTGTTTTGTAGCAGAGATAAGGCAACATATTTGATTTTAATTTGCATTATTAGGAATTAAGCCATGGGGTCATGCAAGGCTATAGTGATGTGGTCCACATTGCTATATATAATTTGGTTAAAAAGAAATTACAAAAGCTTTGACACCAAAAATTTTTGAATAAAATCATACTAATCCTTTCATAGTTAAAGAAAAGAGAAGAAGTTACAATAGATCTAGCACAAAATATCATTTTTTCCTAAATGGTTAGTAGTATGTTTTTAATTATTTAGTCATAGTTATTAAACTTTAAAAAAAATTATTAAGTAGAAACTTGTATGGACACATCATACGTGAGTACCATCATTTCCCTCCTTCCTCCTCCCACTCTGCCGAGGGCCCTCCTCAGTGGGATTGCTGGTGTTCTGCCTATGTGTGCAGGTGATGAGAGGTGGGGCGAGGGAAGTGCCTCTGGACATTCTCTTACACACTGTGACCATAAGCCTCGTCTCCACACTCACTCCACACTTCTCTCAGGGTTTTGGTCTTCCAAACTCTCACCAGAATGGCCCCTTATGCTCTGCTTATGATAGTCCAAGGCTTCTCTAGTCAAAAAAAATCCCAAATCCCTCCATATTCGCCCTGCAAACCAGTTTCAAAAGACTAAAACCCACATGGGTCATGTTCATTTCAGCAATGGCCCTACTTCTTGGAACCACTTTTCTGTGGCAGTTGCCTTCTCATTGCTTGTGAAAAAAAAAGAAAGGAAAGTTGTTTGTTTCCAGCTTACGGTTTTGACGGGAAGCTTCTTCGTGGCAGGGACATCGCAAAGGAGCAGCAGCTGGATGTCACCTGTCCACAGCAGCAGGAGTTAGTAATGAGCACGAGCTAGCTTCTCTGGGGACTGGGCTAACCCCACTGACTTACCTCCTCTAGCAAGGCTTCATCTCCTAAAAGCCCCTGCCATTGAGGCATTAAGTATGAGGTTTAATCATAAACGCATGAAGCGATGAGGGGCACTCTACACTCTATCATAAACGGCAAGTTCATTTGCTTTCACTCCTATGAAGAATCCTTTTAAGATATATTAGACCACGTTACAATTGTCAACAATTAACCTATGATAGTCACAATAGATTGATCCTTTATACCTTATTTTTAATCAGTCGGAATAATGATTCTCCTTATGTATTTGGAGTGCTGCTTTGAGCCTGTCCTGTGTAATTTATTTCTTGTTCCTTAGCGATAAAGTACAGCAAAGTTCCTCAGTTAAAGTCATCATAAACTATGCTTCTTTTAACACCTTTCACTAGGACAATTTTGCGAGTTCAAAATTGAAAAATATTGGTTTTTATTTCAACAAAAACTAAATTCCCAAGCAAAGACAAAATGCCTTATAAGCTCCTAAGCAGGCATCTCTGCGGGGGTCTGCCTCATTCCTAAAGGCTCTATGGCCAAGGCTAGAGTTACAGCCAGTGAGAGTGTGAGCCTCAGCCTAGGACAGGTGTCCCCATTCCTCCCAGAAACTTAGCTTACTTAACATGGAGTTAAGTGGAGTCTATAAAATAGGAATGGAAATTTCTACAGGACAGATTTGGGCAGAACCATAAAACATCCTCTGTATTGCCTGTGTGTGCCCCCTTAAATATTCTTCTAGAAATGTGAACCTCAGCGTGTGTGTTCATAGATTATAATGGGTGAATATTCAGGAAGAATTATAGAGCAACTTTATCTTTCAGCTCTACTGTCAGAAGCTGAAGGGATTTGAAATTTGCTGTAGAAGTCAGCCCCTGTTCTCAGAGATACTAGTTTCTCCAGTTAAAGAAAACGGGCACAAGTGGAAAGCAGAGGTCATGGTTAGCAGCTGGAACTGCCTGTGTACTCACAGACTTACTGAGACTGAAGCCGTAAGGTCTCCTGTTGTTTCTGTAATTAATTGGGAAAAGTTGTGTTTTGAAATATAGTGTGGATCATGTAACCCTTTTGCATAAAACCTCTAAGAACCCCTACTTCCAATTCATATAAATTTTTCAATTTTATGTGGTTCTGCAAATATATCCAGGAATCACCAAGTTAAGCACAAATTAGGAGACTATAGGGTCATCAATGAGGTTCTGTAAACTACGAAATGCAATGCTGATAGACGTTACTGTGAATTTTCCTTGAGTCTTCTTTATTTCACTTGGCTTCTATTTTAAAAGCTCAGGATAATATATCCTCCATTTTCCCTAAATGCACATTCTACTTTATTTGACAGTTTTATACTTCAGACAGAGTAGGGAGTTAGTATTCATTTTTCATTATGTTTTTAAATTTTTTCTGTGTAAGTAAGAATTGATGTCCTATCTGTAATGTTGGATATTACACTAGCTCAAGCTTAAAAGTGGAGAGCTAGGCTTGATTTTCCACAAAATGTGTAGTATTTTTTCAACTTTTTTTTAAAATACAGGTCTACCTTATTGTTGTTATTAATTGCCGTCTTCTATAAAACTCTGATATGTGGATATACTTTCAAGCCTTTGGCAGAATTTTCAAGGGAAATAGTCCCCAGTTAGCCACTCATGAGTGGGTATTACCCCACTAGGTCATTAGATGCAAAGTCCCAAGGCGTTATAGGCTACTGAGCAGAAAAGCTTTCTCAGTCAGGCTTTCCTCAGTGGGCTTACATGTGGCCCCTCTTCACCATCCTGCTCTTTCCGCTGTTTGTGGTTGTAAGTTGTTTTGTTGTTTGGTTTAGTTGAAATTTTCCCTTTGTTTTATTCATACCATTATAATACCGGGAATTTGACACTGAGTAATTTAAACATAGATACTGACAAACTGATATTATCATTTTAAAACTTTTTACCCATTTGCTATAGAGAGTTTTTAGGCATTTAAAGAGATAACATTCAGCAAGGCCTGGTGGCGTACACCTTTAATCCCAGCACTCAGGAGGCAGAGGTAGGAGGATCGCTGTGAGTTCAAGGCCAGCCTGGAACTACATAGTGAGTTCCAGGTCAGCCTGGGCTAGAGTCACATCCTCCCTTAAATAAATAAATAAGTAAATAAATAAATAAATATGAGATCACATTATTGCACATCATTCATTACCTTGTCTTTTGTTCAAAAATTCCTAGCTGAGTTTTTTGGGAGCCTTACTGGTAAAGGTTAGTGGAAACCTGGAGTGTATTGTTGTGGGTATCCTTGTCATTATTTAGAAAATCTTCTGAGGGTAAACTTCTGTTTTTAGGTGTTCTGCAATATCAAAATAATAATTACAGCAACTTCCATACTCAAGAGCAGCATGATCAGCATGCATTAACACTATGATTTATAATCTCAACCATTATCACATTAAGTTTAATTGTAACCGTGGTAAATCATATTTTCAGGTATTTTAGAATGCAAGGAATTTCAGAACTCCAGGGGGCAAAGCAGAAACAAGACATAAAATTTGACAAGGCTTTTTTTCTTATGAATCTCCAAAAAAGTAATTGAAAAATAAAGCTAAAAGCTCAAAGCTTTTATTCATGTTCATTGGCTTGACCCCCAGAGAGATGACATTTACAAATTCTTGAAAGCTTCCCCATATGGGTGACTTCTTCCTGATTTCCAGCAAAAAAAAAAAAAGTTTTTATGCATAATACCAAGATAGCAGCAAGCAGGAACTGTTCTGACAGGTAGATTTTCTTGACTTTTGAATTTACAACAGAGCAGTGCCCGGTCCATCTATCTACCCTAGGGCACATCACAGGAGGACAAGGGAAGACTGGCTGCTTGGTTTGGTCAGCAGCGGGCAGAAGAAAATGAAGTGCATTGGTCTATATCCTTAGATGCTGCAAGTCCTCTCAGCATGGCATTAAGGGCATAATTATGCAAATACGATTGCATTATTAAATATATATTTATGTTATATATTATCGCGTTTTACTTATAATTACACATGTAGAAATTAAAGATTCTGAATAATGAATATAGCATCCTTACTTCCAACTCAGTCCCTGCTGCTGATTGCTTTGCCCTGCAGAATTACCGTGAGCCACACCCAACGTTAAATGTGACTTCCAGGTTACTGAGAAGCCAGCCTAGTCCTGGCCCTGAGGGCACTCAACTCATCAGCCATAAGAATCCATCAAGAGAAGCCACCAAATCGGAGTGGGGAAAGAAAGCAGTAACTCACAGGAAGGAAATAAGCTACAGATTAGAGATTTCAAGGAAAAGAAGCAAGCACAGTTGTAGCGTTTTCAGGGGTCCCTAGAAGACCTCGTAGCTTTGCTCTGAGAAGAGGAAGCATCCAAAGCATCTGACGTGTTTGAAAGGTGTGCACTTTTAGCTGCAGTGCAGAATGAAGCAGAGATGTCCGAACTTGGCAACATTACTACATTCTGGGGGACAAAGTAACTAGAACTTGGCATTCATGTGTCTCGTTTTGTTTCAGTTGCTGGGTTTTTCAGGACCCATGAACAAGGAAAAAGAAACTGGTAAGGTTGGAGGGATGGCTTAGCGGTTAAGGCATTTGCCTGCAAAGCCAAAGGACCCAGGTTCGACTCCCCAGGACCCACACAAGACAGATGCACAAGGGGGCACATGCATCTGAAGTTTGTTTGCAGTGGCTGGAGGCCCTGGTGCACCCCTTCTCTATCTCTCTCCCTGCCTGCCTATTTCTGTATCTTTCTCTCAAATAAATAAATAATTTTAAAAAAATTTTAAAAACTGGTAATGTTTTGTATCACTGATTCTCAAACTATGGAAGTTTTCAGGGAAGCCAGTCGTAAATTATTTTCATTAAAAAAGTAACATGGCCTTTAAAAAAAAATTTGTTTGGTTTGTTGCAGTGTTAGAGATTAAGCTCAGAGCCTCACGCATGCGAGGTAAATGCTCTGCCATTTGTATTTTGTTTGATTAGCTTTGCTCTGAGAATGGAAAAGCAATGAGTGAGGCTGCTGCCAGGCCAGAGGGAGCTCACGCCTCGCCTCATTGGCTCACAGCAAACATGCATCCATTCCACATAAGAATGTCCTTGATGGGACAGACTCACTTCAGTCATCGCAGGCCTGGGGAGCTGGTTCAGCTCTATCAGGGAATGCCTGAGGAGGGAGGAGCGCACAAGGAGATCTCTGATGACTACAGAGGCAGGAAACGTTCCTTCAGGAAAATTTCATTCAGATTGCTGTGGTTATGTGCTGAACTAGTTATTTCCCATATTTCAAAGAACTCAAAAACTGTAATTACTCAGACTTTGGCATTTGTCAGACATTTTCTTGAAAATGAACGAGTTTTTTTAGCTGAGGAAAAAGAATATTTGTGAAAGATTACATTAAACTTTTGCAAAAAAAATTTAAAAACTGGGACAAATCATATGCAGTGCACTAATATTAGAGACATCTTAACAATTTAAGACTTTTCTTACATAAGCAATTGGTTTTAAACAAATATCCTCCTGTTAGTATATAATGAAATATGTCAATACCTGAAAGATCTGCAAAGCTCAGAGAATCATTATTGTACAAATGATGAACATATGACTGATAAAAGTGCATATGGTTAGATCTTTTGATCTAACAAAATAATAAGATAAGCCAGATAGATTTTATTAATTTATTTTCATTTCTAAGGCAAGGTCATACTCTAGCAAAGACTTGCCTGGAACTCACTATGTGGTCCAGGCTGGTCTTGAACTCAGAGATTCTCCTACCTCAGCTTCCCAAATGCTAGGATCATAGACATGAGCCACTATACCTGGTTCATCCAAATGGATTTCGGTGTAAATGAGTAAAACAACAAAAGCAATCATTGATAAAAGTATATATTTTACATTACCTTTAATAAAAAATACTCATTAAGTTTTGGTATTATAGCAAAGAAAACATCCATTTATATGAAAACACTGAAATACTCCCTTTATCAATTTCATCTCTGTGTGGCTTGATTTTTTTCCAAATGTTTGAACTAAAACAATGCATCATGAATTCTAATTACTAAATCCATGTGCATCTATATGACGCCCAGCTATCATTTGCCTGACCAGATATTGAAATGTTAGGAAAAATGCAAAACAGTATCTCATTCTTACAAGTTTTTTGCACTGTGTTAAAAATATAGGTTTGTTTTCATGAAATGATGCTTATATTGTTTATATAGGATTGCTGCTGCATTTAAATGGATTTATAAACAAATGTACAAAATTAAAATTTTCATTTCTAATATAAGTATTAATAGATCTAACCAACATTAAGGTGTTCTTTGATTCCCCTTGCTTCTGCTGTGCATGTTTTACTGAATCCTGGAACCATCTTCTCACTCTGACGCTCTCTGTTCCACTGGGCTGCTTCTGGATGGCCTTCAGCAAGCCTATGTATCAGCTTTTCTCCCCGCCTCTCTCTGTTCCCCAAAGCTATCACCAAGCACCCTCTAGTAAGTTCAGGTAGCAGCTCCCTCTGCCTGCCCCCACACATGCCCACCTCGCACACTCTGTGTTACCCCTGGACTGCCACCTAGGTCTCATCATTGAATTTACATACTGGTTTGTCTCCTGCACCCTCCCCGTTCCCCAGGGCTGGCATCAAGCAGCCATTACTATTGTCTCCTGCACCCCCCCCCGTTCCCCAGGGCTGGCATCAAGCAGCCATTACTATTGTCTCCTGCACCCCCCCTGTTCCCCAGGGCTGGCATCAAGCAGCCATTACTATTGTCTCCTGCACCCCCCCTGTTCCCCAGGGCTGGCATCAAGCAGCCATTACTATTGTCTCCTGCACCCCCCCTGTTCCCCAGGGCTGGCATCAAGCAGCCATTACTATTGTCTCCTGCACCCCCCTGTTCCCCAGGGCTGGCATCAAGCAGCCATTACTATTGTCTCCTGCACCCCCTGTTCCCCAGGGCTGGCATCAAGCAGCCATTAGTACCAGCTTCATGTATCGCTTCTCCTCTGCACCCACTTGCCCCAGGCTGCAACCAAGTGACCTGTGGGGAGTTCAGGTGCCAGCTTCCCCCCCACTCGGGAACATTCCAGGTCCCCAGAGATGCCACTGAATGACCACTAGAGAGTTCAGCCTAAGTATCTCCAAGACTGAAGTCCAGTTAGTACAAAGAAGAGCAAAGAAAGTTGAACTCAAAAAAGCCACCAAGCACCACTCCAAACACTCCCTTAACACAGGTGTGCCAAGAAGACCTGACCAGTGTCCTATCTTCAGTGGATAAGTCTTAACACTACCCAAGACCATAAAAAAGCCATTGTATCTCCTCCAAGAACCTCCAGTCCTATAGCAGAATATCTTCACAAGGGCTGGTTACAGGAGTCTCCAGACAGGGGCATCAAAAGAATGATTATAAGTGTATCAAAGAACTCAAAGTAAAAGATAAGTGCATGAATAACATTCTGAATAAACTCAAATAGGACATAAATAAATGCCTAAATGAATTCTAAAAGAACACAAGCAAATAGCCTGGCGAAATGAAGAAGTCAACTAGGATATGAAGATAAACACAATAAAGAGACAGAAAACCAAGAGATAAGCCTAAGTGAAGTGAAGCTGGGAATGAGGAACAAAATCGGCCCCACAAAGCTTCATGGAAAGCTAAGCCGAATGAGTGGAGCAGGGAGAAGACAGAGCTTCAGCCTTGATGACAAGGGGAAGGAATTGGATCAAAAGCCAGTAAAGTTCAAAAAAAAAAAAAAAGTGAAAGGAACATGAGAGATATTTGGAACACTCTGGGAAGACCCAGAGTTCAAACAGTAGGCATAGTCGGAAAATGATGGAGGGCAACAGCATAGAAAATACTTTTAATAAAATCATGGAAGAAAACTCTCCAAATATATGGAAAGAGAGGCCCATCTCGGTACAAGAGGCATACAGAACACCAAATAGACAGGACCAGAAAAGAAACTCCCTACATCAAATTATAGTGAAAATATTGATTTTTCAGGACAAAGGAAGGGCCCAGAAAGCTGCAAGAGAAAAGGACCCAGATGTGTCTGAAGGCTGAGCAGGACAGCAGCCAGCTTTCCCGTGGAATCTCTAAGAGAAGGGTCAGAAAAGATGCACTTCTACTACTGAAAGACCACAGCGACGAACCTGAACTACTCTACCCAGCAACCTTGTCTCTCATATTAAAAAGTCAAAGAACAACCTTCCAAGATAAAATTAGGGTGAAGGAATTTATGAACATTAGGCCAGCTCTACAGAGGATAGCAGGCAGAAAAATTCACACAGAGGATACAGGTAAACCCACTCAAGAGGCCACAGGAGGGATGAATTATAAGTAATGTTGGAACAGCTGTTAAACCAAGGAGACTAAGACAACATCAAACACCAATACCACAAAAGCATCAACATGACAGATACGAACTCACACTCTGAATATTAAATGATCTCAGCTTCCCAATCCCAGCACTTGAGAGGCAGAGGTAGGAGGATCATGGTGAGTTTGAGGCCATCTGAGACTAATAGTGAATTCCAGGTCAGACAGTGCAAGAATGAGACCCTAGCTAAGAAAAAAAAAACCCACAAAATAAAGAAATAAATAAGGACACAAACTAACAAGATGGATCAGAAAACAGGATGTATTCTGTTTTAGCCTTTAAGAACTTTATGTCACAATCAAAGATAGATACCACCTTAGGGTTAAGAGATGGGACAAGAACATGGAACCAGAAAACAAGGAGGTGTTGCAATTCTAAAATATATCACAAAATAGTCTTCAAACCAAAATTAATCAGAAAAGATAA
The DNA here is from genome assembly GCA_036346955.1 of Dipus sagitta. Classification (NCBI taxonomy): domain Eukaryota; kingdom Metazoa; phylum Chordata; class Mammalia; order Rodentia; family Dipodidae; genus Dipus; species Dipus sagitta. Next base: position 42,101,782 of record CM070784.1, read on the forward strand.
ATAAGGTCACTTCACACTGAATAAACTGAATTTCACCAAGAGGCCATTATAATTCTAAATATATGTGCACTGAATCTTATAAAACCAATTTTATTAAAGTGAGAGAGAAATCCCAACGTTGTAACAATGGATGAATTCAACACTCTATTCTCACCAATAGGTCATCAGACAACATTGTGGAAAAACATTGTAGTTACATGACACTATAGATTAAAAGGACCTAGCAGACCATTTGACCCAAACACTACAGGATACACATTTTCTCTAAAGCCCATGGAAGTTTCTTCAAATATAACACAAAGCAAGGCTCAACAAATTTAGGAAAATTGAAAAACCTTTTCATATTTTATCTAGCCAAATATAGTAAAACTAGAAGTTAACAGCATAATAAAACAACAGAATATATATCTATGATTTCTATATATATTTTAAAACCATATATTTTGAAAGTTATTAGATATATATTCATACATATAAATGTATTCCTGGATATTAAACAACATACTCTTGAATAATGAATGAGTAATCAAAGAAACCAAGAATAAAATCACAAAGTTCCTAGAACTGAAAGAAAATAAAAACCCAATATGCTAAAGCAAATAGATCACAATGAAGGTAGCTCTAATAGGGAAGTTTATAACTCTAAGTGCCTTTATCACAAAAATAGTGAAAACACAAATAAATAGTTTCATGATGCATCTAAAGTCCTTGAAAAAAATAACAAAACAAACCCAAAAGTATTAGGTAAAAAGAAATAGTTAAGAATAGGGCAGAAATCAATGATACCAAAGGAAAAAAGAAAAATAAAAGAATCAATGAAACAAAGAGATGTTTAGCTTTGAAAAGATATGCAAAATCAGCACACTTTTAGCCAAATTAACCAAAAGAGAGAGAAGACCCTAATCAATATGATTAGAGATGAGAACGGAGACATTGCAACAGATGCTAAAGAAATTAAGAGAATTATAAGGACATATTTCAAAAACCCACATCTTACCAATTTGGAGAATCTAAAAGAAATGGATGATTTTCTAGATGTGGATCATCTACCAAAGTAAAGCCAAGATTTTAAAAAAAAAATTAAAGTAGGCTTGTAAAAAGCAAGAATATTGAAGTTGTACTCAAAAAAAAATTCTCCCAGCCAAAAAGAATCAAAGTCCAGACAGGTTTGTGGTAGAATTCTATCAAACCTTTGAAGAAGAAAACCAAAGCTTCTCAAATTATTCCATAAAGTAGAAGAGTACATTCCCTAACTCCTGCAAAGGCAGAATTACAGTAATACCAAAACCAAGAACCACAACAAAAACGAAAGCTATAGACCAACATCTTTGATGAAGACAGAAAGATTCTCAACAAAATGCTTGGAATTGAATTCAAGAATATGTCTAAATCATTATATACCTTGATCAAGTTGGCTTTATTCCAGAGAGGCAAGTATGGTTCTATACATGAATATCAATAAATGTAATTCATCACATAGATAGAATCAAGGACCTAAATCACATAAATCAATTGCATATCTCAATAGGTAGGAAAAGGCCTTTGAAAAAAATTCAACAACTGGTGGTTTGAATCAGATGTTCCCCATAAATGCATGCGTTCTACAAGCTTGGTCCCCAGCTGGTAGTAATTTGGGAGGTGGCTTCTTGCTGGAGGAGGTATGTTGTTGGGGGTGGACTTAGGGGTGTTATCCCTGTTGCCGTATTTAAAATTTTCCAATTTAGTGAAATATGTGGGGTTTTTTAATGTTTATTCTAATGATTTCATGAATTTCATTGTTGTCTATCATAATGGCTCCCTTTTCAGTATTAATTTTATTAATTTGGGTCTTTTCTTTTGTAGTAGTTTAAATAGATGGCCCCCAATATATTCGGTATTTTATTAGTTTGTAGTTTGCATCTGCAGCCACCTGGCTGGAGGCAGTGTCACTGGGTGGCTCTTAGGGTATGGTGGTGGGTTTGCGATTTCATTCTAAAGAGATGCAAAGTGTGCCTAGCTGGAGTTCCTGAAGTGTGCTGTGCTGTATGGCTTTTGGTTTTTGGCTTGTGCTTCTCTCTCTCTCTCTCAATCTCTCTCTCTCTCTCTCTCTCTCTCTCCTTGGACCTGTGAAGGCAGGCCAGCTTCTTCTGCCATTATTGAACTTCCCCTGGATCTGTAAGCTTCAATAACTCCCTTCCTCCATGACTGTGTCTGGTCTGGAAGTCCGTCTCAGTGACCTGAAGCTGTCTGCTGCAGCTTTCTTTTGGTTAGCTTGGCTATGGATTTCCTGTTGCCTTGATTATTCATGTTATTGTTTTGGGGGTGTGGACTTACATACCTGGGGTTATGCCACTGTTGATTTTATTTTATTTTATTTATTTGTTTGTTGAAAAATCCCTCTTATTCTTTAATGAGGACTTTTTGTACTATTAAAGAGTTTTTATAGGGTTTCTGTCAACTAGACTTGTGGTCAGGATGCCAGGCATGATTCCCAATAGTCCTACTGCTATTAGAATTTGTCTCTAATCACTGTTGAAGAGCAAACTCAGGCTGGAGAGATGACTTAGTGGTTAAGGCACTTGCCTGCGAAGCCTAAGAACCCAGGCTAGATTCCACAGGACCCAAGTAAGCCAGACACACAGAGTGGCACATGCATGTGGAGTGTTTACAGTGGCTAGAGGCTCTGGCACACCCATTCTCTCTCTCTCTCTCTCTCTCTCTCTCTCTCTCTCTCTCTTTCTCTCTTTCTTTCATCTATCTGCCTCTTTTTCTTTCTTAAATAAATAGTAAACTCAAAATGAAAATGTAATAGTAGACAAATAAAAATTAGACACCACTTAAGTGCCAATCATTTGAGAAAGTAAAATGTCAGTGATAGTTATCTGTGTTAATATATTAATTGTTTTGGGTGTTTGTGGAAAGGCAAAATGAAACAATATCATCAACAACAAAACAATACAAAACTTAAACAAACAAACTAATAAGCCCTGCAGGATATGAGTAGTGGTTAGTTCTGGGTTTATGAAGGAAAACTTCGAGGAGAGAAATGTATACAGTAGAGGCAAAGTAGGTGAAGGAGTGGGAGGTGAGGTCATCTACCTGAAGGTTGACTGAAAAATAAAGAGGTGAAAATATAGTCAAATGACTTTAGCCATTCCCAGATTTTGGGAGGCTGAGATTCAGATATCTGGAAAACCTCCCCAGCATATGTTCTTTCGGAAAGGAAAATGGAAAATAAATAGGCAGTGGGGCGGGGGGGAGAAAGAGAGATAGGCTGGGGTTACAGAGTTTGAAAACAGTGTAGTCTATTTGTTCAGTTTGCTAGATTCTGCTACAAGCAGCACAGTTCTCTTGTTTCTGCTTCAGTATGTAGCCCAGTGTTACTTGCTCACAGTTTCCAACTCAGAGATTCCCAGGAAGCCACAAAGCCAACTCAGAGGGGACCCTTTTGAAATGGCACCCAGCTTCTTCTGCTCCAGTGGCTGCCCATGTGGCTCTGCTGGAATCACTCGGTCTACTCTCAAACATGCCACCTGGCTCTTAGACCCTCCGCTGCACTCTCAGGTCTCCTAGCTGCCATGTGCCATGCCCTGCTGATTCTCCAAGCCCTTAGGTCTCTGGGCTGCCAAGTACTACCAGATTTCCTCATTTCCACATCTCTGAGCCACCACGTGGCCCCAATATATGATTTTTTTAATTAATGAAAACACTAACATGTAAAAGAAAATAGAAAACTACAAATAAGGTAGGATTCTTTACCAAATAGTCCTTCTTAACACAACAACCTAGTAGCCCATGATGGCACACTCTCCAGGGTTGAGGAAACAGCTAAAATAAAGGCTGCAGAATAAAACAAACAGCTTGAAAATAAAATATATTTTATATGGAAAGATATAGACCTTACCATAATGCGATGGCCAACTCATCATAACTTACATTTAAAAAAGAAATATATTAGTCTAGCTGGAGAGATGGCTTAGCAGTTAAGGTGCTTGCCTGCAAAGCCAAAGGACCCAGATTTGATTTCCCAGCACCCATGTAAAGCCAGATGCACAAGGTGGTACATGGGTCCAGAGTTGATTTGCAGTGGTTAGAAGCCATGGAACACCAAGTCTCTCTCTCCTTTCTCTGAAAAATAAATGATTAAGGGCTGGAGAGATAGATTATTGGTTAAGGTGCTTGCCTGCAAAGCCTAAGAACTCATGTTCAAATCTCTAGGTCCCACATAAGCCAGACACAGTGACACAGCGTGCAAGGTCACAATGTAGACAAGGGGGCGCACACATCTGGAGTTCATTTTCAGCAGCTAAAGGCCCTGGCATGCCCATTGCCCCCCCCCCGCCGCAAATAACCAAAAAGAAAAAAATTTAAAATTTAAAAAATGATTAAAATATTAAAAATAGAACAGTGATTTACATTTCCTTCAGCATGTGAATTTCTTATTCTTCATAGCAGAAGTAACCATCAGTTTAAACAGGTATATTTGAATAATTAAGAGTGATTGGAATCTGTATTTACCAAGTTGAATCACTTATTTCCCTAGGATATTAATTTTAATGTTTGATAGGTAATTAAAGTTAAAATAAACTTGAACATAATCCAGTCTAGAACTACTCATAATCTTTTTAAAAATATTTTTATTTATTTGGGCTGAAGAGATGGCTTAGTGGTTAAGCATTTGCCTGTGAAGCCTAAGAACCCCGGTTCGAGGCTCCATTCCCCAGGACCTACGTTAGCCAGATGCACAAGGGGGCGCACGCAACTGGAGTCCATTTGCAGTGGCTGGAAGCCCTGGCACACCCATTCTCTGTCTTGCTCTCTGCCTCTTTCTTTCTCTCTCTCTCTCTCTCTCTCTCTCTCTCTGTTGCTCTCAAATAAATAAAAATAAACAAACAAAAAAATTTTAAAAGTTTATTTAGTTATATTGAGAGAGAGAAAGAGGGAGAGAGAGAGAGAGAGAAAGAGAAGAGAGAAAGAGAAAGAGAATAGGCATGCCAGGGCCTCCAGCCACTGTAAACAAACTCAAGACTCATGTGCCACCTTGTGCACCTGGCTTACATGGGTCCTGGGGAATTGAATCGAGGTCCTTTGGCTTTGCAGGCAAGTGCCTTAACTGCTAAGCCATGTCTCATAATATTAAAAAAAAATTCAAATTGAGAAAAATTTAGTATTCAGCATGGTAGCAAAATAACTAGTCAATATGATAGAAAATAGACATATGTGCTTATGGAGCAAACACCAGGAGTATAGGGCATGGATCTCACAAGCCAGGCAGATCAGAGCCCGCAGGATCCAAGTTGGGGCTGGGGCTACGATGATCTGCTGAGATGACCAAGTGCCGGGCAGAGAGCGCGGAGGTGTGCAGGTGTGCACACAAAAGCGGAAGTATGCGCCGGGCGCGGTGGCGCACGCCTCTAATCCCAACACTCGAGGCACAGGAAGGAGGATCACCGTGAGTTCAAGGCCACCCTGAGACTACACAGTGAATTCCAGACCACCATGGGCTAGAATGAGACCCTATCTTGGAAAAATAAATAAATAAACTGAAGTGTGAACTCAGTGGCAACTGGAGGGCCTGGTGGCTGCTTTATTAGCGACAACATTAGAATGAGAACTACACTAGTGCACTCGGCCTAGCTGAACCAGAAACTCATTTAAAAGGATTTTATATTGCTGAATTGGGTTTTATGATCGTTCTGCACACACGCATTCTACTGTGTGAATTCTACTATTCTTCCCTACAACATTCATATTTTTTTCTACTTTACTCCTAGCCCATTTTCTCTCCTCTTTATCATCTTTTTAAAAATACTCTGTAGACTCTAACAGTATCCCAACCACTTACCTTGCTTCCTTGACTTTTTTTCCCAATGGATCTGGTACTAATTCTTATCCTTACTCAGCCTATATCCTTCCCACTCCTAATTTTAGTAACTATTATATTAGTGTATCAGACAGATTCAGGTTCGCTGAGATGAACTTCCAGATCAGGCACAGTTATGGAGGAAGGGATATTTATTGAAGCTTACAGATCCAGGGGAAGTTCCATAAATGGCAGAAGAAACTGGCCTGCTTTCACAGGACCAAGAAGAGAGAGAGAAGTACAAGTCTAAAAGCCAAAAGCCATAGCACACTTCAGGAACTCCAGCTAGGCACACTTTGCATATCTTTAGATTGAAATCTGAAACCCACCACCACACCTTAAGGTCCACCCAGTGACACTGCCTCCAGCCAGGTGGCTAAAGATACAAACTACAAACAAACAACTGAATATATTGGGGGCCATCTATTCTATTCAAACCACCACAATTAGTATAAACCATATGCACATGTCCCTTTAGCCCCAATATTTATTGAAGTTAAAGTGATAACTGTTTTAACCAGCTAGTAAGATATTTGCTTAAGAGGTCTATCCATCAGTTGTAGTTGCTTCTGCAATTATTCTATTGTCCCAGCATTGTAAGGGATTGTATATGGAGCCCTGAGCATGCCGGCTGAGGGTTTAGCTATGGGAATATGAACTTAATCTTGCTACAACTTAGTTTCACTTGAACATTGTTACTAGTTCAACTGAAAGAAAGCAATTCATTTTAAAAATAAATGAAATAGCCCCAAATGCACACATTCCAATGCATAAATATAAGCATGAAAAATCAAAATAGGACTTCTCTGTAAAATACCAGTTCCACAGTAATCGATTCTATGAGAATTGTCTTTGGTGGGTGGCTAATCTAAACTTAGATTGGAGAGAGGACTTCTGTTTAGGATAACTAACTTTTACCCATTGGTACCAAGTTATAGAAATGTAATGAAATCAGGATTGTGAGAGTTTCTTGGAAAGGTTTGAGGAATATTTTCAAAGAGACTTTTGGCTGGTTTCACCTTTGCTTAGACCATGCCCCTAACCCAAAGTGCCCTTGCCCACCAGTGCTAGAAGTCTTTCTCCTCAAGTAGGTCTTCCCAGCCAGCTTGCTTTACTTTCTCCCCTGGTTCTCAGTTAGTTATACAGCCAAGCACTGTGTTTGAGCTTTGTATGGAATAAGACATTAGAAGCTAAGAGTTAGTTGTGCCCATGTGATACCAGTCAGCATGCTGACTCTTGGCTAGGCACACAGATAAAAAACTGGTACAGGTGGACCCTGACAGAAAAAAAACAACAACAAAAAAAAAATGCTTCCAGGCTGGTGGGAAAACATCTGGGCAGAGTGTGGGGAGAGAGGAATGTAGAGGGCTGAAGCTGTTGGTGAAAGCTAAGTCTCCAAAGGCCACAAGGAACCGGTACTGGTTGTTTGAATGGAGCCCAGTGCATTCAGGTTGCTTGCAATCACTTTGGTGTTGAGGTAACAATGCCAAAATGTCAGAGATTATAGGAACTTTATAAATCATCTATTCCAAGACCTTATTTAAAGGCAGCTTTAGAATTGTTAGGAAACACTGCGAAACATTAAGAAAAATTTACAGCTATGTCATGTTATCCAAAGACTGTCACTCTTAGTTTTCACATATATTGTAAGACCTTTCTGTCTCTATTCACCTAAGTCATTTCTTTTAAAAAATGTAGTTATTCAGCTATATTAATTTGTAACTTGGAATCACTGTTGTTCAACTTGCTTTTTTTCTCCTCCAAACAACATGCTGTGAAGACCATTTGATATCAAAAAATAGTATCCTTAGTATCTTGAAAAAAATCTCTCATCTTAAAAAGTTCAAGCCCACATGGATTCACTGCTGAATTCTCCTGGTCCTTTAGAGAAGAGCTGTCAGTAGTGTTTGTCAAATTATTTCATAGAACATAAGGGAAGGAATGATACTAAATTCCTTTTATGAAACCAGTATTACCATGATAACAAAGCCAAATAAAGACACAACACAACAAAAGGAAATTCTCCCTAATAAACATGAGTGCAAAAATATGTGCAAACCAAATTCAAGAAGACATCAAGAAGTTCATTCACCAAGACCAAATTACCATCATTCCAGAGATGGAAGGAGTTGAGCACACATACATAGATCAACAAGTGTAACGCATAACATAAATGGATCCAAGGACAGAAATCACATGATCACCTCAAGATACATAAAAAGCTGTTGACTAAATCTGGATCCTTTATGACTAAAGCCTTGAAGAAACCAGGAATAGAACAAACTTCTATCAAGGTAGTAGGGGCTATATACGGTAAACTACAGGCCACATTATATTAAATGGGGACAACCTGAAAGCACCTCCACAGGAATCAGGAACAAGACGCAGGTGTCCACGGTATACTCATATTCAACATAGTGCTAGAGTCCTTTGCTGGAGCAATAACACAAGTAAATACAAGAGACACAACAGGAAGGAAAGAAGTCAAAGTGTTCTTTCTCTTCCTCTCCCCTCCCCCGTCTCTCTGGTTTTTTTCGAGGCAGGTTCTCACTCTAGCTCAGGCCAGCCTGGAATTCACTATGTAGTCTCAGTGTGGTCTCAAACTCATGGTGAGCCTCCTACCTCTGCCTGCCAAATGCTGGGATTAAAGTGTGTGCCACCACACCTAACTAGAAGTCAAAATATTCTTAGTTGCAGATGGTATGATTTTATACCTAGAAGACCTTAAGAATTGTGCTGAAAAGCTCTTAGAATTAGTTAGAACTTCCAGGAAAGTGGTAGGATATAAAATTATCATACAAAACTCAGTAAACTTCCTATATCCATGCTGATAAAGAAATCAGAAATATAATATCAATCTAAATAGTATCAAAAATAAATACTTTAGATTGTATCTAGCCAAGAAAGTGAAAGCCATCTACAATGAAAATTTCAAAACACTGAAGAAAGAACGTGAAGCCACTAGAAGATGCTACCACCTCCCGTGCTCTTCGATCAGGAGAATTTGTACTGTGAAAGTAGCTATACTGCTGAAAGCAGCTGACAGATTCTATGCAACTCCATCAAAATTCCAATTTAATTCTTCACAGAAATAGAAACAAAAGATAATCTACAATTTCATGTGGAGGTACAGAAAGCTACAGATATCTAAAACAATTATGAGAAAAAGAATATTGCTAGAGGTATTGCCCTACCTGATTTCAAGTTACAGAACTCTCTATATACTATAGAGCCATTAATAATAATAATAATAATAATAATAATAATAATAATAAAACATGGAATTGACCCAAAAACAGATACATACATCAATAGAAGCATAAACTCACACAACTAGAACCACCTGACTTCTGACGGCAATGTCAAAAATATACATTGGAGGGCTGGAGAGATGGCTTAGCAATTAAGCGTTTGCCTGTGAAGCCTAAGGACCCCAGTTCAAGGCTTGATTCCCCAGGACCCACTTTAGGCAGATGCACAAGGGGGCGCACTTGTCTGGAGTTCCTTTGCAGTGGCTGGAGGCCCTGGTGCACCCATTCTCTTTCTCTCTATCTGCCTCTTTCTCTCTCTGTCTGTCGCTCTCAAATAAATAAATAAAAATAAACAAAATTATTTTAAAATATATATACATATATATACACACATATATTGGAGAACAACAATGACAAATGATGCCAAGGTAAATGGATTTCTACAAATGAAAGGATGAAACTAGAACCCTATCCTTTTGGTCCTGTATGAAGTCAACTCCAGATGGAGCAAAGATGATATGAGATCAGAAACACTAAAACGGCCAGAGGGAAAATTTTTTAAGATTGGGCATAGGCATGGGTTTTCTTGAAAGGACTGCAATTGACAGAGATTAGGAATAAGATAGTTCCTGCAAAACAATCACTCAAGAAATAACGTAAGTATAAGATTTTGTAGAATTAAAAGTCTTGGGCTTCTGCACAGCAAAGAAAACAGCAACCAGAGTGAAGAGACAGCTTGAAAAGTGGGAGAAAAATCTTTGGTTGCTACACATCTGACAAAACTAAATCATACGAACTCAATTGGATTAATGAATGTTTTTCATCATGACAGAAATGTAAATTAAATTACCTTAAGATTACATCACACCCAAGTCAGAATGTCAGTCCTTAAGAAAACAGGTAACAAGCAAGGCATGGTAGAACAGACCTTCAATCCTAGCATCAGGTGGCATTGTTAGGAGGATTGTTGTGAGTTCTGGGTCAGCCTGGGACTACCAACTATGTTTCTGGTCAGCCTGGGCTAGAGCAAGACGCTACGTCAAAAACTAAACAGCAAACAAAAAGAAGTGAAAGTGAAAACAATAAACAGGTGCTGGTGAGGGTGTGGAGGAAAAGGACTTCTACACACTGCTGGTAAGACTGTAACTAGTCTAGCCACTGTGAAAATCAGTATTTTACCTGTCTTGGCAGGAAGGAAAATATTCTAAAGAGAGATCCTTGTGCCCTTTCCTTTAGCTACCAGACTATTGAAACAAGGAACTGCTGTTTCCCCAGAAATCTCTCACTGGGAGAAGGCTGAAGCCTGGTGCCAATCAGAGGAGAAACTTACCTCCCAGGAAGTGTCTGTCAACAGAGGAACAGGTAAAGAAAAAGTGGCATATATATACATAATGGGATTTTATTCCAACATAAGAATGAAGTTATGTTTTTCTTGGAGGGGAAATAAATGCAACTGGAGATTGTTATATTAAGTGAATTAAGTCCATCTCAGAAAAACAAATATATTTTCACTCATTGGTACATCTCAATCTTGTATAAATACATAGACTCATGTGTATATAAGACATGAAAATGCAAGTAGAAATATGTAGGGGGATCAAGGGGATTAACAGAAAAGGGTGAGGTGAAAGGGCATGATGCGTGGCATAGGGGAGAATATGATCAAACCCCACTGAGCACTTTCTGAAATACAAGCACCATGTACAAAGGCAATATGTGAAGGAAGAAACGTGAAATCTGAGAGGAAGGTGCAGAGCAAATGTCTTTATTATGTGGCAAATTGCATCACTTTATATAGTTATGCCTGTCTATATAGGAAGGTTAAGAGTGTATTAAACACAAAACTATTATAATTGAACTGGCTTTTATTAAGGTTTCTGGTTATGAGGAGCAAACCACACATCAGTAGCATTTTTATAATTCAGAAGTCACGAGTAAAAATGTAGACAACTTAACTATCCTATTCATAATAGGATACAAAATTCAAAACATAGCTAGGAAAAATTTTAATTGTATTTAATAACTAAGTGGGGATATTCTACAATATTAACGAAAGACAGAAATGAACAGTCATAGGTGGAGTGAATCATGGCTGCATGTTGTTAATACCTTCAAGTTACTGTGAGTTTATAGAGTTCCAATCAAGATTCCAGAAATACAGCTTTAGATATTCAGAAAACCTTCTAAAATTAATGTTGAGGAGGAAAGGACAAAGTCACTCTAAACCAGGTGCTCCTTTAAGCCTCTTGGCCATTTTCCCTTCTCCTCTCAAGCTCTCCACATCCCCACAAACCTTGCTATTCTATGCTCAGGCAATGCTAATCTGCTTTTGTCACTACTGATTTGTTTCATTTTCTGGTATGTTTTATAAAATGAATCACAATCCATGTATATTCATCTATTCATGCATATATATGTGGTAACTATGGCTATAGATGTGCATGCTATTTTGATTTGATGTGCATATGCTAAAATATATTAAATATACACTTCAAATATGTGATGCTCATAACTCAATAGAGCCAAAACATAAGCCAAGGATTAGACCAGTTCATTATGTGGAGAAAAACGTCCCATGGTCAATAAACCTATGTAACACCTCATGAAATCAAGGAAAAACACAGTAAAACACTAATCTACTATCTCACACACTTTAATGTGCACATATTAAGCTTTGGGCATGATTCAGAAAATAAGTAACATTCATTACTTGTGTGCAACACCGCTCTTTGTTAGGAGAATGATCTAGCACTATGCACTTATGAAAGGGTTATACCTTATTCTCAATATTGCATACTTACAGCTACATGTTATAGAATCTTTTCATAAAATTACTCAAGAGGAGAAATACAATGATGTATAGCACGTCATAGTAGTAAAAATGATTAATAACCTAAAGGCAATGGATACATGTATCATTTTCGTAGACTGAGTTACAGGAGTTAACGTTAATGAACTAAAGCTACATATGTTTACTACCACTACATTTAGCCCCTTATTTTTATCTAAATTTAGAATATGAAGATGGGTCCATTCAAATGACAAGCAGCTATTTAAACAATAAACATTTTGTTTGTGTTTCTGGTCATCAAAATGAAAAAAGTTATCTCTAACTCACCACCACACACAGAAACAAATTCCAAATGGATTTTTAGGCTAAATACAAACATATGATTTTATGTGCATCAATAAAGTTGTTTTATGGCATCCTTTGTTACATAAAATTAAAATATATAAGTGCGCAAGAAATAGGTATACTCACAACTTACACCAATTGAATATTTATCTTTAGTGTATAAAAGACATACATACAAATGTGGAAGACAAAATAAAAAACAGTCCATTCTAGGTTTTGTTTGTTTGTTTTAATGTTTTACTTATTTTCAAGCAGAGAGAGATGGAGAGTAGAGAGAGGGGGAGAAAGAGAGAGTGTGGTCATGCCAGGACCTCCACCTACTGCAAATGAACTCCAAATGCAAAACCACTGTGCATCTGGCTGTACACGGGTACTGGGGAATTGAACCCCAGTTGTTATGCTTTCAGGCAAGCATCTTCACTGCTGAGCCATCTCTCCAGCCCCTGCTCATTTGTTTGCTTTAGAAATTTTTCATATTTATTTTTATTTATATATTTGCAAGGAGAAAGAGAGAATATATGGGCATGCCACTGCAGAGGCACTCCAGATGTACGTGCTACATTGTGCATCTAGCTTTTCATGGGTACTAAGGAATCAAACCCAGGCCATCAGGCTTTGCAAGCAAGCACTTTAACTTCTGAGCCATCTCTTCAGGCCTCATTTGGTTTTCATGGAAAACATCTGAATAAAAGCTAAAAAGATGAAATTGAAATGTGCAACAAAGTTATGAAAATATATATAGTCAAGCTTACCAGCAAGTGAAAACACATCACTTACTGCACTATGAAAAATATTTAAAACCTGGGCACTATTCCATGGGGAGAAGACAAGGGGAATGATGAAGGTGGCCTGTTATCTGCTCTACTTGAGCAAACTGGACAAATTGTAGAAGATAGCTTAGCAGTATCACTCAAAAATTGAAGTTTGAATTCCTTTTGCCATGTTAAAAATTTAATAATTTTTAAAATTTGATTATAAAAATCCTACAGAAGTTCCTATGTCACTGCTAAATCCATACCAAGCACACAGATTCCAATGAGTGTGTATAGTGTCAGAGTATATGCATAGCATATACCTTGATTCTTGATTCTTTCCATCTAGAACTCTTTGGGTTGGATCCTTCTTGTTTTTCCAGTGCCTTAGGTGGATGGTTAGGTTATTAATTTGGGATATCTCCATCTTTGTTATGAAGGCATTTAGTGCTATGAATTTTCCCCTTAGAACTGCCTTCATTGTGTCCCATAAGTTTTGGTAAGTTGTATTTTCATTGTCATTCAATTTTAGAAATTTTATAATTTATTTTTTGGTTTCTTTCACAACCCATTCATTGTCTAAAAGTGTGTTGTTCAGTAACTGGGAACTGGTGGAATTCCTGATGTGTCTTTTGTTGTTAATTTCTAGCTTTAAAGCATTGTGATCTGATATAATGCAGGAATTTATATCAATTTTTCTAAACTTATGAAGGCATGCTTTATGGCCTAATATGTGCTCTAATTTGGAGAAGGTTCCACAGCTAAGAAGAATGTGTATTCTGTAGAATTGAGTAGCATGTTCAGTAGATGTCCATTAGGTCTAGTTGATCTATGGTGCTTTTGAGCTCTGTTATCTCCCTGTTGACTTTCTGCTTGGATGATCTGTCTATTGATGATAGTGGAGTACTTAAGCCCCCAACAATAATGGTGTTGGGTTTCTTTCTATTTTATTGTGAAGTAAGTTATGTTTAATGAACTGTGATACACCTGTGTTTGTTGCATATAGATTTATGACTGTGATGTTCTTTTGTTATTGGATCATTCCCTTGATGACTGAGAAGTGGCCTTCTTTGTCCTTTTTAATTACTTTTGGTTTGAGGTCATTTTATCAGATATTATTATAGAAATGCCTGTTTGTTTCTTGTTTCCATTTTCTTGGAATATCATTTTCCATCATTTCACCCTGAGGAGGTGTCTGTCTGTCTTTAGTGGTGAAGTAGGTTTATTGAAGACAGCAGATAGAAGTCCATTATTCTAATCCACCCTGTTAACTTATGTATTTGGATGAGTGAGTTAAGACTGTTAATATTCAAGGTTATAATTGTAGAGTTTGATTTAATCCCTGCCATGGTGGAGTGCTTTATGGGGTTTGGTGTTTTCTTGGACTTTGTATTTTTTATGGTTATTGTGGATTGCTTTTTGTAGGCTCTTGAGATTGGTTATTTGCCTCTTCTGTGTGGAGTATTCCCTGAAGTATTCATTGTAGGTTTGACTTTCTGTTCATATAATCACAGACTTGACTTTTTTCATGGAATTTTTCCTTTCACCATCTATTATGAGGGATACTTTCACTAGGTAGAGTAGTTTTGGTTGAAAGCCATAGTTTTCAGACTTTGAAGTGTTCCATTCTCCAGGCTCTTCTGGCTTTCGGGGTTTCCCTTGAGAAATCTGAGGTAATTCTGATGGCATTGCCTCTGTATGTTGTGAGCTATTTCTTTCTTGCTGCTTTTAACACTCCCTGTTTGTTTTCCTTGTTAAGAGTTTTAACTATGATATGACTTAGAGAGTTTCTTCTTTGGTCCTGTCTATTTGGTGTTCTGTGGGCTTTTTGTCTCTGGATGGGCCTTTCTTTTGCAAGATTGGGAAAATTTTCTTCAGTAATTTTGATGAATATGATCTCTATGCCTTGGGCTTGGATTTCATCCCCTTCTGATGTACCCATGTTCTTCATGGGTCATTTTAGGGTATCCCACAGTTTCCTTGTATTCTGTTTACATGATTTTTTTTGAACATAGCAAAGTTTTTGAAGTCCCAATCAATTTCTTCGGTCTTATCTTCCACCTCGGAGGTTCCATCCTCCACATGGGTAACTCAATTAGTGAGGGGTTCTTGAGAGGTGTTTTAAAGCTCTATTTGATTTTTGTATTCTGCTGTGTTTCCTTTGTATCATATCCATCTCATTTTGTACAAATTTAGTTCAAGGTCTGATTTTCTTGATGATTCCTGAAATATTTTCTTGCATTTGATCATATCTTCATTATGCTTAATCAGCTGGTTATTGAGATCTTTTATTTGTTGACTCACCTTCAATTCATTTATCTCTCTTTTGAAGTCTCCCTGGTTTTATTCAATTAAGTTAAGCCTAGTGACAAATCAGTGTGCTCCAAGAGACAATTATGCTCAATTTCATTTATGGGATTGTTGGTTTTTTGATGATTGCTTCCAGTTCAGCAATTCTCATGATCAGGGTCACATAGCTTGTTGTGTTTTCATTTTGGGATTCAATTTCTGTTGTTTTCTCTGTATTCATTGGAGGCTTCCATTGTGGGACTAGTCGTCCTTGGTGGAGGTCTCTCAGTTTTCTGACTTTCATTGTTTTTTTTTTTGTTGTTGTTGTTGTTTGTTTGTTTGTTTTACATTGTACCCATCTCAGGGTAAAAGTCTTATTTTATTGAGGAGGAAGCAAGTATTTTTCCTTGTAGGATCCTCAGTGAGTGTTCCCTTTTAAATGTGAAACAGATTGGAGTAGGATGGGCATTTAGCTGCAGATGCACAGATTGTGGAGGTTGCAAGAGCGTCACGTGTACCTGTGGAACAGGGAGATGGGAAGCTGGGAACTCAGGCATACTTGCTCCACTTGTATGTACTCTTCAGCACAGGGGAGCCAGGGGTTGGAGATCCACAAGCATGAGGCCCATGCACCCTCTGGCTCAGGGGAACAGTGAGTTGGGCACCCAGTGGCCCATCAATCAGGAAAGTAGAGCAAAAGTCTGCTTCTGCAGCACACATGCAGGGTCCAGGCTGCCCCAAGCCAGCACCAGGGGTACCAGGACCAGGGAACTGGGATGGGGGTAACAATCCAGGAGCTTTGGCCTACGCACCCAGCATGTGCACCCTCAAGAACAGGGGATCCAGCAGCTGGGGACACAGGGGCAGGTCAATCAGGAAGGTGGAGCAAAAGGCCTGCTTCTACAACATGTAAGCAGAGTCCAGGCTACCTCAAGCCAGCAGCAGGGGTACCAGGACTAGGGAACTGGGAGGTGGGTAATGAACCAGGAGCTCCGGCCTATGTGCATTCTGTGCACATACCTAAGGAACAGGGAATCCAGGAGTTGGGGACCCAGGGGCTGGTTATCAGGAAGGCAAACAGAAGGTCTGCTTCCATAGCATATATGCATGGCCCAGGCTGCCCCCATAACTGCCAATATTTTCTATATTAACAGTAAAACTAAAATAATAAAATACTTCATTCATTTATAGATAATACACCAATTCATTATAACATAACACAATTTATATGAAAAAAAACTATGCAAAATGAAATTAAATAAGAACATTGATGCTGTTTCTTTAGGTGTGGATTGATTAAAGACAACTGAGTTCTCATATCTGCTTCTATACCAATCTGTTGTCTTGGTCACAGTTTGTGAAGAAAATTCTGCCCCACAAGGACATATGAGGATCTCACAGGCAGCCTAAGATACTGGCAACTCCAATGAGGCCTCAGCTGAGCACTACTATCCCCGGTGATAAGAGTGAACAGGGTGTGAAGTGATTAGAAATTGTGCATTGCAAATGGGTGATATGAGAAACAAAAATGGAGAATGATGTATACTACATGCAGCTTTTGAAGGGAAAAAAGTCAAAGTTTAGCCTTGTCAATTTTTATGGTATAATTTCTCCCACCATGGCTTCTACTATACTGACCGTATTTTACAAAATTCACAAAGTTTTCTGAAAATTCAGGCTTGGGTCTCAGGAGCTAGCAAAAGTTGGCTCCAAAACATTTCTCAGAACACCTGAAAGCAAGTTGAAGTCAGTAAAAAGGGACTTTTTTTGTGATCATAGAATTTAACAATGTGAGCTCATCTGTGTGCTGATTGTATCATTCCAAGAGCAAAGTGAGATGAATCATTAAAAACAAAATGGGGCGGATGTTAATCCTAAGTGTGTACCTTTTTAAGGTACTCAGAAGAACAAACCAGTCTTATAAGCAGGTGTCAGCCTTATTGCAAGCACCAACAATAAACTCGAGCTACCTTAAAGACAGGAAGTTCATTGGAAGCTTATTTGATAATAGAATTGGCACAAGGCTGAGGAGGCATGCTTGGAAAATGCATCTTTCTAGAGACACAATATACCATCATCCTTTTGAGAAAAGGATAGAATAATGCAGGACTCTATCAGATGTGGAAAATAAGAAGGCATTGTCAGATTCAAGGTCAGGTAATGACAGAGGAGAAAACTCAGGAGGGATTTTCCTACACCTTAACTGGCTAATGATTTCATTTGTTCTTTAGTGAGAAAGGATTCTACATTAACACTGACTGCACTGAGTTCATTCCACGGAAAAGTTAAAATTTCCTAACCACTTCCTTTCTGATGTTTAGAGCAATCCAACTTAATATGTGTCCTTTGGGTATTATTTTTAAGGTGTACTACTGCATATTAAATATTACATGATAATAGCTATTTTCTAACCGGTTGTATCAGACTAATCAAGAATAGAGATGTAATGGGAAAATTGGGGTTCTGGGGTGCTTCCTGGAACTCCAAGCCCTGAGTTCATATCTGTAAACTAACCAAAGAATTGGCAATTTCAGATTCAAGAGAATGATTTTTAAAATACCACATTTTATTCAGATTTTACAAAGGAGTGTGGAAAGGGGAAGGCTGGGAGGTAAGGGGAGATGAAGTGGGAAGAAGAGAAGTACACCACGTGGAGCCCAAAAGCCCATGTGGGCCACGTGTAGCTCAGGAGTCCCTGTGACCAGATACGGCTCTGGGGGCAAAAAAGCATGGAAAGAGAGCTGGGCGTGGTGGCGCACGCCTTTAATCCCAGCACTCGGGGTGTGGAGGTAGGAGGATCACCGTGAGCTTGAGGCCACCCTGAGACTACATAGTGAATTCCAGGTCAGCCTGAGCTAGAGTGAGACCCGATCTTGAAAAAAAAATAAATAAATAAAGCATGGAAAGAAAAGAGAAAAGAAATTTCAAGGAGCTCTTGCCATGTGGGGAACTGGAGGGGGATAAACAACCCATAGGGAGAGTAAAGGCTAGCAGGCCCTCTGGGCTGGACCTGGGCTACGGCCTAGGCCCTTGCAAAGGTACTTATAACCTTAGGTTGGCTGGCTTTTTTGGCCCAGGTGAACCAAAGGGCCTGCTGGCTGGTTAGGGCTAGGGGGCTAACTCAGGAAAAGATTAGCTCTGAAAATGAGTTCCGGGGCTGAACTTGACCAACCATGATATTTAAATCCTGTGCAAGACCTCCCTTCCAGGAGGGGTCCTGACTGTGGAAAAATGGGTCTGGGGCACTAGGCAAGAGAAAAGAAGTCAGATCATCTTCGATTTCTAGCAAGTGCAAACTTTCCTGTCCCTTTTACCTTCAGGAATCCAGTCACCCTAACTCTACCCCCGCCTCAGAGAGGCTGAGAGGGCAAAGCTCAGTAGACAGTGTGTGATGAGTGTGATCACTTCCTGGGTTCAGTCCCCAGCACCAAAACAGAACACAGCAGATAGATAGACTGAGTGACGTGTGTGTGTGTGTGTGTGTGTGTGTGTGTGTGATGAAAGCCTTTCTTTGTTGTTTGTTTCTTTTGTTTTTGTTTTTGATTTTTGTTTTTGTTTTTGTTTTGCTATTTGAGGTAGGGTCTCACTCTAGCTCAGGCTGACCTGGAATTCACTATGTAGTCTCAGGGTGGCCTCAAGCTCACAGCTATCCTCCTACCTTTGCCTCCCAAGTGCTGGCATTAAAGGCATGCTCCACCACTCCTGGCTGAAAGCCTTTCTTTTACTGTGTAATTTGGTCTTGCAATTGTCTTCGATGATAGCTGTAACAAAAAGGAATGTTTTTCTATTGACGACCATTCATAGGAAAACAATGACAGCTCAGGTATGAATTGTAAGTCTCAGTTAGGCACCAAATAACTTCATTTTTAGGTTTCATTGTTACAACAGTTCAGTTCTTAACACTCAGCCTGCTTCAATGTCAAATGTTCACTAGCTAAGCAAAAACTTGAAGCAGTAAGAGAGACACAGAAGCTGGCCAGAATGCGTGGAGGTAGAGAGGACTTTGTAGATAAGCCTGGCATCTGCAAGGGGACCTGGATCAGGAGCCATTCCAGACCTTTCAAGGAAGAATGAAGACAGGGTTGGAGACCACAAAGAGACCCCCCACAGATTTCTGATGTGACCCTCTGCTCAGACCTGCTTCCAGGGCTCTCTGGCTGCGCCGCCTCTGAGAAGCTGGCCGGAAAGGTGAGTATTGTTTTCTGGAGCAGACATTGAAGCTCCCAAGACATTTCGTGTTCATTTCTTTGGCTCTTGGTCCTACCTGCAGCAAATGGTTCACTCACCCCCTACATTTCTTTTTCCTGAAGATCCTTTTGTGAGCAGAAGATGCAACAACTGGTCAAGGGGACATTTCCTGCCGTTCGTGGAACACGATCCTACACCGGCTGTACGGTCTGCAGCTCTGCATGGAAACTCCTCATAAGCCTTCCCATAATGCAATCTATAAGTCCTCCTGGATAGAAATATTAACCCTTAAACTCATCTCCCACCTGGACAGCTTTGTGGACAAGCTTTGGCCATGTTTCTTTCACTGCGTGTGAAGGTTCCTTCTGGCTTTGAAGCACAGTTACCTGACAGTGGCTCCCCAGTCACTGTGATTCCTAACCCGTGTCATTCACCTCCCCCAGGGGTCAGCAGGCAAGTGAAGACATACTGTGAATCCGCTCGCAGCATGCTGAATCCCTTTGTAGCAAGCATTGCCCTATCTAGGTACATTTAGCCATATTGGGTCTCTTGTTGAATTGAAATTGGAAAGAAACAAGAAGTAACTTTAGCATAGGTGAACTGCAAATGTTGACCCACGTCATAGTTACCTGGGAATCCTGTGTTTTACCTCTCAGCACATTCACAGCACGATGAACACTATGATTAAGCTTGTGCATTAGTATTTAAGATCTGTCTTCTTCCCACAGCTTCTGCTCCATCTCTCTTGGTCTGAATCATAATTATTTTCTTGGCTTTGATTACAAGGTAGTCCCATGATAAAAGTTCTCAGGGAATCTGTGGAGTAAACGTCCATTATGAAATGCATGGCCATTTCACAACATTGCGAGCCTGCTTTAGAAGCTTGGCTAGTGATGGCTAAATTTATTACCTGAAAATTCAAGCCTAGTCACAGATGGTTTTGCCAAAACCCACCATTGCCCACCTATGTCACTATTACGCTGTTGCTACCTTCAGATAAAAACAAAGGGATGTGTGTCCTTCTACCCATGTGCCGACAGCACGCCATGGGAGCAGGAATAGCCTGCGGTAGTTGGTGGCACTGGGACTAACAGGACAAGCACACATAATGTATAAAGTGCCTACGGCTGATGCTAATAAGCAGTGGAGCCAAGAGGTATCACCCACTTGCTGAGGTAGTCATGAGCCATGTGATGGGACCTCACCCAGCTAACAGGAAATTCAGCTTTTGTTTGTCACAAGCAAGCACCTGGTGAAATTCAGCTTCCTGGCATTCCCCTAAAAGAAGCCCTGGTCTGTCCTGAGCATGGGCACTGGAGAAGAGCCAGTTCATCAAAATTCTGATTTTTGGATGTTAATGTTGTATCCCGACTCTTGGCTGTTTATCTGTTCTAGGAGGGTTTTTATTGGTAGTCTTTAAAGTCTCGTGTGTATAGAATCTTATCACTGCCAAATAAGGATATTTCAACTTCTTCTTTTCCTACCTGTATCCCTTGAATTTACTACTCTTGCCTTATTGCTCGAGCTAAATCACCCAGTACTGTATTAAATATGGCTGCAGAAAGTAGACACCCTAGTCTTTTGTTCCTGATTTTCGTGAAAATGCTTTGATTTTGTCCCATTTATATAATGTTGGGTATAGGCTTCTTGTATATGGCCTTTTATTCCCAGTTTCATCAAGACATATAAAGAAGAGATGTTGGATTTTGTCAAAAGTCCTCTCTGCATGAATTGAGATGATCATGTTACTTCTATCCTTGAGTCTATTTATGTAATCTATTATACTTTTTGATTTGTGTATGCTAAAGCATCCCTGCCTCTCTGGAATAAATCTGAGTTGATCATGATGGATGATACTTTTTATGTATTCTTGCATTCTATTTGCTAGTATTTTGTTGAGAATTTTTGAATCATCAGTAAGACTTGTCTATGATATTCTTTCTTGTTGAGTCTTTATCCAGCAGTGGTATCAGGATAGTACTGGCTTCATACAAGAAGTCTGGCATTGTTCCTTCCTTTCCCATTTCACGCAGTGCTACTGGGTCTTTTTTGAAGATGTGGGAGATCTCACCAATGAGCCCATCCAAGCTGGGGTATTTCTAGTCAGGAGGTCTTTTGTTAGTGCTTCAGCCTCACCACCTGTTAAGGATCTGTTGAACTCATTCATTTATTCTTGGTTTAATTTGAAGAGGTCATAGGCATCTACAAATTGCTCCATTTCTTTCAGATACTCCAATTTAATGGAGCATATATTGTTCAGACATATCTAATAATTTTCTGAATTACATTAGTATCTGTCATAAAACTCTCCTTTTCAGTTCCAGTGTTATTAATTTTGGCATTATGCCTTTCTTTTAGTTAGCTTAGCTAAGTATTTGTCAATTTTTTGTACTTTCGAAGAACCAACTCTTCATTTTATTGATTCAGCCTTTTTTTTCATTTCCATTTCATTAATTTCTGCCCTGATCTTATTCCTTTTTACTTATGGATTTTGAGTTTGTCTTACTTTTGTTTTCTAAGGCCCTAAGGTGAGTCATTAAGTTATTCATTTGCGATAACTAATATTTCTTAATGTAGGTGTTTAGAGCTTTATGAACTTCCCTTAGAACTGTCTTCCTATAATGGTTTATAGGAATTCATTGATTTCCTCTTTGATGCCTTTAATGATTTGTTCAGCATTCAGTTGTATGTTGTTAAACTCCCCAACAGGAACTTCTTGCCTTTTCCTCAGATCTACACCATCTGGCCTCTCCTGAGTCAGTCCCTTGAGCCCACGAGCTAATCAGCTCTCTCCTTACATACCTGAGTCTGATAACAAGGCTCACCCTCATTGGATGTTTCAAATAAAGGAGTCTAACCACATGTGTGAGCTCACTCTTCCTTCTGTAGTTTTGCCTAAACACTGGTGATTGAGCCTGTCTCTCCCCTTCTGGCCTTCACAGCCTTCCAGCCTGGTTGGCAAAGGTGGGGGGGGGGGGCACTTCTTTCAGCCTGGGTATTTTCCTACTTGCCTTCCACATGTGTCTTGCTTTGGGGTGCTTTCTCACTTGGCTACATGTATGATTTTTTTTTTTGATCTCTGAATCCTTCACTCTTTCTTATTCCTCGCTGGTCTTTTATGTGAAAGGGATCTTTTGGTTCTTATGGTTTGCCCTCATGTGTGGGTGTATGAACCTCCTCCAGAGCCCTTCTACCCCTGAGATCTCTCTGTGATGGAGATTCGTTCCAGCTCCCCTCTCGCTTTCCAGCCAGGCAAGGAAGAGAATTCTCTTCTTCTTTTTTTTTTTTTTTCTTTTTTTTTTTTTTTATTAGTCAGTTCCGTATTCAGCAAATACAGTCAGTTTGGTACCATTATTAGGCTCATCCGTGACCTACCCCCTCCCCTTGGCCCCTCCTTGTTGAGGTATACGGGTCATGCATTGTGGAGTTAGCCCACAGTTATGGGTAAGCTAAATGTCTCTGCATATCATGACCCAACATGTGACTCTGACATTCTTTCCGCCACCTCTTCCGCAAAATTTCCCTGAGCCATGTTGGGTTCATTTTTGGTCTGCTTCAGTGATGAGGTGTTGAGGGCCTCTGAGGCTCTGGCTCTCTGATTTGGTAGGAGTTGATTTTTCTCTATGCTGATCTCCTTCCCCCTTGTGCTGGTGTCCGGTTCATCAGGAAAACAGCCCCCTTGCTTGTTTCTCGAAGTTTTCTTAGTTTCAGCCGGGGCCCTTTTGAGGTATGATGGGGTGGCTCTCTCCTTAGGGTCTACATCTATCTGAAAAAGAGAAGCAGATTCTCCAACGGAGAGTAAGTTAGCACCAGGACAAATGAGATAACCCTTACTTTTTTTTTTTTTTATGGAGAAT
The DNA here is from genome assembly GCA_036346955.1 of Dipus sagitta. Lineage (NCBI taxonomy): Eukaryota > Metazoa > Chordata > Mammalia > Rodentia > Dipodidae > Dipus > Dipus sagitta. Next base: position 42,125,097 of record CM070784.1, read on the forward strand.
TTAATAGGTGTAGGCCCTCTTGTAGCCCACAATTGATAGTAGCTTGATACTGGAGAGTGGGCTTATGTTTGGATATGGTTCTGACTTGTTTCCCAGCTCCAGCTATGGGTCCCATACCAGTGAGGGGATCAGTTAGCCAAATTGAGAGCAGTTGGTTCCCCACCATGGCTGTGTGCCACCACTGCACTTGTGTGGGCATCACAACAAGTTATTTGCTGCTAAGTAGGTTAGACCATGCGTTGCTTCGATAGATATTGGTCAATTTCCCCCAGTCGCCCATGTAGCACCTTCTGGCACTAGACGCGCTGACTGTCTGGGGACTGACTCTCATCCAACTTCCAGCCATGCCATTCTAATTTGCATGTCAATCACATAAGGTATCTTCAGCAGTAGGGTCTTACCACTAACCTTTGGTGGGTCATCAAGTACTCTGACAGAAATCTGTCTGTCTTTTAGGAAACCTTGTAGGTCTCTCTGATCAAAAGCTCATTGTGGATGATAGCCCCATGCTGGTTCTGGGAGTTACTGGTCAGTGCCCACTAAGAAAATGAGGAAAAAGATAACTAATATACAAGAGTTAGAGATAAGAGAGAGAGAGAGACAGGGAGAGGGGAAGTGAGGGAGGGAAGATGTAGGAGATTAAGGTTAATCTTAATCTTACCCTCTCCAGTGTCTTGTGGTTCAGGTGTTCCCTGTAAGGGCCTGGTGAAGGATCAGACATTTGGTCTATCTTTTAGTAAGTAGAAGAATATGGTACCATTGCCGTTTGGGTCTAGATTTGTGTTTCCCACCCCTTTGATGCCCTCCCCTCCCTCCCCTTCCATCCTAGTGTCTAATCTAGGAGATGCTTGCTGGGTATGTAAGGTATCTTCGGTAGATTCAGGTTAGGTGCTGTAGATCAGTGAGACTATGTGGCGATTTTTTTTCTGTGATTGGGTAAGTTCACTGAGAATGATCTGTTCCAAGAAAAGAAAACTACCGGCCTATTTCCCTGATGAATTTAGATGCAAAGATCCTAAACAAAATCCTTGCAAACCGAATCCAACAACACATCAAAAGCATTATACACCTTGACCAAGTGGGATTCATTCCAGGAACACAGGGGTGGTTCAACATACGGAAATCTGTCAATATAATACACCACATAAACAAGGTTAAACATAAAAACCACATGATCATTTCGATAGATGCAGAAAAGGCCTTTGACAAGATTCAACACCACTTCATGTTCAAAACATTGGAGAGAGTTGGCATGGTTGGTTCATATCTTAACCTAATAAAGGCAATATACGAAGCTCCGAAGGCCCAAATAATACTTAATGGAGAGAGACTGGAGGAATTCCCATTAAGATCAGGAACAAGACAGGGTTGTCCACTCTCACCTCTGCTTTTCAATATAGTTCTGGAAGTCCTAGCTCAAGCAATAAGACAGGAGAAGGAAATAAAAGGGATACAATTTGGAAAGGAGGAAGTTAAGTTAGCTTTATTCGCTGATGACATGATTACATATGTAAGAGACCCGAGAGACTCCATCCCAAAACTCCTGAAGGTGATTAACTCCTATAGCAAAGTAGCAGGATACAAAATCAATGCACAAAAATCAGTAGCCTTCCTTTATGCAAAGGACAAAGATACAGAAAAAGAAATAAGGGACATAGTCCCATTTTCAATTGCGACAAAAAAAATAAAATACCTTGGAATAACGTTAACCAAGGAAGTGAAATATCTATACAATGAAAACATAAAAACACTCAAAAAAGAAATTGAGGCGGACTTGAGAAAATGGAAAGACCTCCCATGTTCCTGGATAGGCAGAATTAACATTGTGAAGATGACAATCCTACCAAAGGCAATTTACAGATTTAATGCAATACCAATTAAAATCCCCACAGTGTTCTTCACAGATATAGAAAAAATGATCTCAAATTTCATATGGAAAGGCAGAAGGCCTCGCATTTCCAAACATATCCTCAGCAAAAGAAATACCTCTGGAGGCATCACCATACCTGATCTAAAGCTATATTACAAAGCCATAGTAATAAAAACAGCATGGTACTGGCATAAAAACAGGACTATAGATCAATGGAATAGACTTGAGGACCCGGACTTTGGGTCAAGCAACTATAGCTACTTGATATTTGATAAAGGCCCAAACAATATACGCTGGAAAAAAGACAGCATCTTCAACAAATGGTGCTGGACAAACTGGATAACCATATGCAGGAAACTAAAACTTGACCCACACATTTCACCATGCACTACACTCAAGTCCAAATGGATCAAAGATCTCAATATAAGACCAGAAACTCGAATACTACTGGAAGAAAATTTAGGAAGTACATTCCATGATATAGGAATGGAAAAAGACTTCCTGAACAAAACCCCAGTAGCTCATGAACTTAAACCATCACTCAACCAATGGGACCACATGAAGCTGAGGAGTTTCTTTACAGACAAGCATACAATTAGCAAAGCCAATAGATTACCCACAGAATGGGAGAAAATATTTGTGGGTTATCCAACTGATAGAGGACTAATCTCTAGAATCTACAAAGAACTCAAAAATCTAAACAGTAAGAAGTCATACACCCCACTCACAAGATGGGGCAAAGAGCTGAACAGGCAGTTCACAGAGGAAGAAATAGAAATGGCAAACATACACTTAAGAAAATGTTCAGCATCCCTAATCATCAGAGAAATGCAAATTAAAACAACTATGAGATTCCACCTTACCCCAATAAGGATAGCAAGCATCAAAAAATCAAATAAAAATAAATGCTGGCGAGGATGTGGAGAAGTAGGAACACTCATCCACTGTTGGTGGGAATGTAGGATGGTACAACCACTTTGGAAAGCAATATGGAGACTTCTGAAAAAGCTGAGTATAGAGATACCAACAGACCCAGTTATTCCCTTACTGGGCATCTACCCTAAAACCTTCAAACCACAGACTAAAGAGATTTGCTCAACCATGTTTATAGCGGCTCAATTTGTAATAGCTAAGAGCTGGAATCAACCCAGATGTCCATCACTAGAAGAATGGATAACTAAGATGTGGTATATCTACCTGGAACAGAGAATTCTCTTCTGACTTGAGTCTTTCCCTGGATCTTAATTCCCCCTAAACAAACCTCATAGTTCATAATTTTAACATAGTGTGTTGTTTTATCTCTGTGATCTCTCATGTGCTGCATAGTTTCTCTTGGTGTTAGGTTATAGTTTTATCATGTTATTTCAGTTTTCCTATACTGATTGAGACATGCTTTGTGTCTGAATACATGTGATCTATTTTATAGGAAGAATGTGCATTCTGTAGTGTTGAATGGAATGTTCTGTAGATGTCTGTTAAATCCAGCAGATCTAGGATAACATTCAATTCAGATGTTTCCCTGTCGACTTTTTGCCTAGATTATCTTTCAATTGGTGAGAGGGGGGACATTGAAGTCACTCACTTTTATTGTGCTAAAGTGAATCTGTAACTTTACCTGTGATAGTATTTCATTTATACAATTGGGTTACCCATGTTTGGTGTGCATATGTTTAGAATTATAATATCCTTTTGATAGACTATGGCCTTAAGCACTAGAAAGTGATTGTCCTTATCTTTGCTGACTAGTTTTGGTATAAAGTTGACTTTGTCAAACATTAAAATAGCAACACTAGCCTGCTTCCTAATCCCATTTGCTTATACAAGGTTTTCCATCCTTTCACCCAAAGGTAGCATCTGCCTTTTGTGGTGTGGTGGGTTTTCAGAGACAACAGACAGTGGGTCTTACTTTTAAGCCAATCACAAGTCTATACATTATGAATGGGGATTTAGGACATTGCTATTCAGGATTATTATTGAGAGATGCTTCCTGGCATGCTGATTTCACAGGGTTTGGGACTTTCCTGTTCCTCTCTTACTTAGCTATCCAACTGTGGTTTGTTTCTCCCTGTGGGCTCGTGGCATGTCTGTCTTTCTCTTTAGTCTGGAGAATTCTTTTGAGTGTCCTCTGTGCAGCTGTTCTAGTGGTCATGAATTCCTCGAGGCTTGTATTTTTCAGTCATGGAAATTTTTCCTTTCGCCTTCAATTATAACATAGCTTTTCTAGATATAGATGTCTGGGTTGGTAGTTGTTGCCCCTCAGAACTTGAAATATATCATTCCAAGACCTCCTGGCTTTTAAATTTCCTTTGAGGAATTACTCTTTTTGATGGATTTGATTTTTTACATGCTTTAATGTTTATGTTGCTTTCAAAGTAGTTTCTTTCTTCTGCATGTTCCCTGGCTTAATTATGGCAAGTGGAAACCCTTTTCTCCTCTGTTTGGTTTCTAAATGCCTCCTGGGTCTGGATAGGCATCTCTTTGCCTAATTTAGGGAAATTTTTGTTATGATTTTGTTGAAAATTTTTTCTATACCTTTAGAAAGTAACTCTTCTTCTTTTATAGCCCTAATTCTTAAGTTTGGTCATTTCATGGTGCTCCTAATATTTGGAAAGTCCTGTTCTTTCTTATCAATTCAGCTTTGCTCGCATTGGAATGTTTCAATTCTTCTACTTTCTCTTTTACTTCAGACAGTCTGTTATCTCCTTGATCCATTCTATTGGTAAGGCTTTCCATTGAGCTTGATATTTGATGTATTATGTTTTTCATTTCCACTATTTCAGTATGGTTTTTCTTCAATATTTCTATATTTTTATCGATTGCCTCTTTCATCTTTTATCTCATTCCCCGTTTTAATCTACTTTTTTATGTTCTTATAGGATTCACTCAGGAGTTTGTTTTCTTCTTTGATTTCTTTCAACTACTTATAATCATTATTCTAAATTGTTTCTCTAGCATTTCTTCATTCTCATTATTAATGGGGACCATTACTGGAGGATTCACTTTTGGAGAAGTTATATGACCTTGGTTCCTCATGTTACTTTGTTCTTGTTTTGTGGCTTACATATCTGGAGCTGGGATGTTGGTTGAATTTATTTCTTTAAAATTTATTTAGGTATTGTTTTAACTCACACTTACTACTTCCGAGTGAAGGCTTGCAGTTATTAAGAGAGACTGTGTTGTCGTAGGGTCATAGAGTCATTTCCTTCTACTACCTTAGTGTTCATGACATCACACTTCACTCCCGCTGTCTTTCATGTTTACTTTAATCAGCCCCACGAACAGGCCAAAGGCTGCCAGGGACACCAGCTCCCAAGGATGCAGGGTGTCCTGAAGGCTCTTTGGTGAGCCCAGAAATGAAGGGCAGGCTGAAGGCTCTTGGGTATGCAGAATCCCCTAGAGATGGCGGACAGGCCAAAGTTTCTCTGGTGTGCTCAGCTCCCCAGCAATGAGGAAAGAGCTGAAGGCTCTCAGATGAGCAGGTTTCCCCAGAAATGAGTATTGTACCAAAGGTCTTCCAGGTGCATCTTCCCAGAGATGAAGGGCAGGCTAAAGGCCTTTTTTTTTTTTTCAGACCTATAGGGACTGACTCAATTTCATGGTTCAGCTCCAAGGGTCCCTATCATACCCTGAGAAGGTGCTCTTAATGGACCAAACTTCAAAATAGTGGTAGGAAGACATTTAAAGCCCAAACATTATTTCTTGAATATTAATTTGTTCACAGTTCTGCCAAGGAATATTACGTGGCAAAGATGTGTCTGTTTATATATGGTTCCCTTCTATCTGCAGGGAAACAGAACATGGATTTTAACAAACAGCTCCTAAGGATAGATGAGATCTATATGTTCTCAGATGTGTGCTGGCCTCCACTGGTTACAAAGGGAGGAAGATACACAGAGAGGAACCAAATACACCCCAAAAGGTAAACACTCCAAATAAAATTTTATATTCATCTGTAAAAAACCTATATTGATTTTTATATTGATCTGTTCTCCATGATACTTGCTGAAGCTGGTGCCTAGAGTGGAAAGAGATATTTCCATGGCTTGTAGTTAAAGGCCATGGCTAGAATACAATGAGTCGTTTCATAATACTTGCACTCCATCAGGTCTTAGGCTGCCCATAAAATAATTACAGCTTGAGAACAAACTGATTTATAACATCCACACAATGAGTTGTTTCAGACACACAAAAAATTGGGAAATGAGTCCTTGATCTAAGACAAAATAGCCTTGACCTCAAAGATCACAAAATGTGACCTGACTCCATCAGAGGGCAATGGTGACACAGACTTACACAAGCACAGTGCTATGCCAGGAAGTATCACTTCACAGTTACATTTTTAGAAAGAAGATGGATAATTGTACCCTCTGTGTGTAATGACAACTCGTGGCAAAGAGCCTGAAGTGCCTAAAGAATGTCACGGAATCTTTGTGTGGCAGTTTGAATGTATGTCCCCGTAGACATAGGTGTTTCAGGAAAGCTTGTAACTTGGACCTCCGCCACCTGGCTGGAGGAGGAGTCATGAAGGGCATATTCGGAAGTCCAGCCATAAGGTGCCACTGGGGGCAGATCTACATCCCAGCCCACAGGTGTAACAGAGAGGTGTGAGCTCTGGTGAGTGGGGGGGTCCCTGCTACTTGCTGCGTGTTTGTGCTTGTTGGTTTTGGTTTCCATGAGCTGTTTGGTTGCTTCTCTCTCTTGCATGTATGGAAGCAGCTTCTTCCACCACTGATGAGCTCCTCCTGCCCCCGAGCTGTAAGCTTGAAATAGACCCTTTCTCTCATAAGCTGTGTCTGGTTTGGATGTTCAACCCAGCAATATGGAACTGTCTACAACACTTTGGAATAACAAAATTGTGACATGCTGGTAACTTAGCTTTTAATTAACATTTCCATAACCTCTCTCCTGCACAACGCAACTAACTGTTGTATGAAAAAGAAAGGAATGAAGATTTTTATAGAAAAGAAATCACAATAGCAATTCCTGAGATGGGGTTTTGAATCACTCAGAAATATGTGAATTACTGAGTAAAGCCCTCCAATTTGTATCACACATTATCATTTTTTTGTTATTTAAATCCAATAAAACACACAGCACAAAGGGCTTTATGTATAAAATACCATCTTTTTATAGATGAATTTATATGATCACTCAATCATGTATTTTAAAGACTGAATGAACTAAATTCTTCTAATAGTCCTACCAATGCTAATATTGTAGATACAGTTTTGATTTGAAATTCATTAATGGATTCATATTACTTCATCACATTTATTTAAAAGGACATGCACCATATAAGAATCAATAAGATATCCAACTTCCTAAGAAAACTGTCATATCAAAAGACATGGAAAGTATAGAAGCATGGATCCTATGATTAAGCAAAGGGAAAATATCCCTGTACCTGAAAGGTCTGCATCACCAAAACTCTGGGAAGTAGAAGGAAAATAGGAAGTCTACAAGCCTATGTGCACATAGAGAAGTGGTTAGGTATGGAACTTATCTGAACAGGACTCAGGGAAGGAAAGAATGGGCACATGCCTGGGCGGGCTGGCAGGCTGGCGGGCATGATTGTCATCCTTTCTGGAGTAAGGTGGAATCTAATGACTCTTTTAATTTGCATGTCTCTGGTGGTTAAGGATCTTGTACATTTTCTTAGTGATTTTCTTGCTGCTAGGATAAACCACCTGACCAGAAGTAGCTTATGGGAGGAAAGAATTTATTTCAGCTTACAATTTCTTGCTTAAAATTTTATTTATTTATTTATTATTATTTGCATGCAAGTGAGGGGTATAGTCATACCAGAGGCTCTGTGTCCAGATTTATGTGGGTGCTAGGGATTAGAATCCAGGCTGACAGGATTTGCAAGCAAGTCTCTTTATGCACTGAACCATCACCCCAGCCCTCAGCAAACAGTTTCAAGATGACAAAGTGGCATCCTGGCAGGCAGAGCAAGGCAGCACATGCAGTGGGCACCCACCTCCACACGTCAGCAGCAGAGAAGAGGCAGAAAGGGTGAGCCAGCTCTGAGCACCCACAGACACTAATGAACCCCAAGGTCTGCCCGAAGTAATATGCCTGCTAGAGCAAGGACACACCTCACACAAGCCACACTACCTTCCTACACCATCACCACCTGGGGACCTAGTATTTTAAAAACATGAGGCTTCGGGGGACATTTCTCATTCAAGCTATGACAGGTTATGTACCCATCCTGAGGCCTGGAGGAATGAAGGGATATGATGCTGAAATTACCCAGCCTGGGTATGTGCCATCAATGTGTCAGGGTCTGGTTAACATGTCTGCGGGAGTGGGGGTACTCAAGAGAAAAATCATATATATTAGGGAAAAAATAATGTCAGGGCTGGAGGGATGGCTTAGTGGTTAAGACACTTACCTGGAAATCCAAAGGACCCAAGTTCAGTTCCCCAGGACCCACATAAGCCAGATGCACAAGATGGCACATGCATGTAGAGTTTCTTTGCAGAGGCTTTATGCCCTGGGCCCCCACTCATTCTCTCTCTCCCTCCCTCTTTCTGTCCATCAAATAAATAAAAATTATTATTTTTTTAAAAAGTCAGTGTTAGCCAGATCAGGGCACTAAATACACTTCAGTTACATAGTAATTACACAGTAAGCACTGCTTTGTTTTGTCATTATTGAATTAGCTTAATGGAGTTGATAGAAGCTTTAAAATCCCCCATACATATTGTGGTGAGATGTGCAAGGTTATGAAATAGAGTATCTTACCTTTGAGAAACTTAGTAACCGAGTATTATACCTGGAAATAGGCTAGAACAAAGCAAAGGTTGGAAACTTTTTCTACAGGGGCCTGATAGTAAATGCTGTTGGCTTCGTGGGTGAAATGGTCTCCTAGACAGCTAGTCAGCCTTGCTGCACAATACTCAGCACACAAGCAGCCCCACACCACGAATAGTCAGTGGGTCGGGCTGAGGGTTCCATTAAAATTTCTCTTATAGACACTGGCATTGATTCTCAGAATTTTTAGATGCCACAGAAGATCATTACCTTTTATTGTAACAATTTAAAAATGTAAAAAACAAAAACCATTTTGCACCCAGACCATGCAAAAACGGGCAGCAAGCCAGTGGGCTCCCCACTGCGGATAGCGGGTTTTGGAGTTTGCATGAGTCAGTAGCAACACAACCTCTGCCTGTTTTGTGAGAGCCAGAGAAGCGGAATGGCTGGCGTCTGGGGTAAGTTACCCCGAAAGACAGACTTCTGTGCCAGACAACATACGAAAGAGGAGTTCACTTGGTTCTTTATATTTTTATATTTTTTTTTGTTATTTTTATTTATTTATTTGAGAGCGACAGACAGAAATAGGCAGATAGAGGGAGGGAGAGAATGGGCGCACCAGGGCCTCCAGCCGCTGCAAACGAACTCCAGACACATACGCCCCCCTGTGCATCTGGCTAACGTGGGTCCTGGGGAGTCGAGCCTTGAACCGGGGTCCTTAGGCTTCCCAGGCAAGCGCTTAACCGCTAAGCCATCTCTCCAGCCCAGTTCACTTGGTTCTTATCAGCACTGGTCGGAACCAGAGAGGGACTCCACTGAGAGCTGCCATCTGTAAGCCCTTAGCAAGGGGAGTAGAGGGACACAGACTCGTGACATCCCAGTGACTGAGCCATCAAGTAATATTCCTCAGGATGGCTACATCTGATGGCAAACTCATTCCGGAATTATTTTAAGCATGCAGCCCCTAGGACACTCAAAGGAAGCTCAATTGCCCATAGAAAACTAAAAACTGAAACTAGGCCTTTGGGCAGCTCCGGTGAGCACACGTTGCTACTGAACACCGACGTCACCCTTCCCGCGCAACTTTGTTAACGCGGGCGCTCACATGTGCCAGGGACAGTGGTAGTTATCACATATTCTGAGAAAACAGACTGGATGTGTGAGCCTATTTCTCAGAAGAGGTATCGAAGAGTCAACTCTGAAGCTAGTTTCTTTCTTTTAAAAATTGACCTCTTTCTCAGATGACCATTTCATAATCTCTTTTAATAGCTGCATTGTTTATCCAGCCACTTTCAGCCATTCGAACAATATTCGGTTTGGGAACTCTGTATTCTGTCCCCTTCTTTTAATCAAGGCTGAGGCTAAGGTAAGGGTAGTGGCAGGACCAGACTATGAGAAGCAGACAGTGGAGAGTTAAGGGCATATGATCCTTACGTGCTCTGTGCTCTGTGGGAGACAAGCAGCGACCACGACAGGGCTTGGTGGCGGAGGGGTCGTTCCTACACACTGGTTACCCCGGAGCCTGGCCTGGACCCGCATACACCCCTGGACAATTCCCTGGAAGCCCAAACTTCTCCTGTCTACCACTGCTCGTTTTAGTAGGATCCGCCTCCTAGAACCCAACAAAACTAGGTTTGTTCTGGCTTTCTCTGCAGCTAGAAGTCCATCAAAATGATATCTATCTCACCCTAGTTTTTAAAAGTATATATTTAGTTCTACTGTGTTGATATGTTTTAGATAATGTGCTAAATATTGCATTTCATTATGCTATATATATATATATAAAATTATAATTTGCCCATGTTTGCCCCACTACCACTCTTCCCTTCACCCTCCAGACTCCCTCATACTAGTTGCTTTCTTTTCCTCAAATACAAGGCCTTCTGTTCCTCTCTGTCTCCTTCCCTCCCTCCCGCTCATAAATTCTAATAACCACATGACAGAAAACATGATTTCTTCCTTCTCTGCCCTCTCTTTTCCCCTTTCCACCTCCTTGAGATCCCCTTTCCTCCCACATAGTCCTCCTTCTAATTTCAAGTAATATATAAAGAGAGGTTTGTATATAATTATAGATTCCAATGCCACACATGTGATATTTGCCTTTCCATGTCTGGCTTATTTTGAATCATGTGATCTCCAGTTCCATCCATTTTTCTACAAATGGCATAATTCCATTCTTTTTTTTTTTTTTAATGGCTGAGTCAAAGTCAGTTGTAATGCATGCCATGTTTTCTTCACCCGGCATGTCTGTGCATGAGCACGTGGGCTGTTCATGTCTCGGCTGCTGTGAGGAATGCAGCGATGTCGTGGATGCTGACACGTGGTCTGCTGGCTGAGGCCCCACCCGGTGCGCACCAGGAGTGGTGTGGCCCGGCCACACAGCAGCTCTGCCTGCCCTTCTGCGCTGATGCCTCTCTGGTCTCCACGTGGCTGTACGGTGGGCATTCTTCCCCCCGCCCCTCGCCAGCCTCTGCTCTTCCTTTTCTTGATGACAGCCTTTCTGACCTGGCAGAATCTCAATGTAATTTTAATTTAGATTTTCCTGATGCCCAAAGTTGCTAAACAACTTTTCCTCACATTTACTGGCCATTTGTATTTCTTGTTTAGAGAATAGTCTCTTCAATTCCATGTCTATTTGGCATTTGGTGACTGAGTTTTTAACTTTATTGTTAGTTGGTACCTACAGGTTTAGGAATCACTTATCCTCTTACCCCTTCCCCTCCTAGTTCCTCTCTCCCCTATTTCACAAGTACCTTGTTTGTCCTTCCCTCCCACATCTCTAAATCCACTTTGGTCATGGTTCTACCTTTATATGCTTAGTTCACATTTGCCCCCAATATATACATAATTACAGCTATTAGAAGCTAAGACCATCATATCAGAGAACAAGTGGTTTTGGTTTGGGTGACGTTGAGTCCTTTCACTTAATAAGATTCTTTACAAATCCATCCACTTTCCTGCAAATTTCAAGTCTCATTTCTCTGCACTGCTAAATAAAATTTCACTGTGTATATGTTCCATATTTTAATCATCCATTGGTCTGTTAATGAGCATCTGAGCTAACTCCAATTCTTAGCTATTGTAAACAGAGTTGCAATATTCATGAATGTACAAGTATTTCTGTATAAGAATGTGGAGTCCTTGAGTACATGCCCAGGAATTGCATGGCTGTGTCACATACGGTCAGCCTACGTCTAACTTTTTGAAATATGTCCATACTGGTTTCCGTACTGGCTTACTAGTTTGCGCTCCCACCAACAGTGATTGAAAGTTCCTCTTGCCACCACATCCTCACCAGCATTTATTGTCTGTTTTATTAAAGTTAGCCTTTATGAGTGGGTTAAGATAGTATCGCACCATTGTTTAGTTTTATATTTCCCTGATGGGTGGGGATGCTGAACATTTTTTTACAAGTACATACTGACCATTTGTGTTTCTTCTTTTGTGAATGATCTGTTCATTTCATTAGTGCATTTTAGTAGTTGGCAGGTGTGTGTGTGTGTGTGTGTGTGTCTATGTGATTGTTTTTTCAGTTGTTTATATACTTTGATTATTAGCCCCCTGGCAGATTTTCTCTCATTTTGTAGGCTGTCTTTGGGGTTTACTAATAGTTTCTTTTGCTATTCAGTAACTTTTTTTTTTTAATTTGAGAGAGTGAGAAAGAGGCAGACAGACAGAGAATGGGTGTGACAGAGCCTCCAACCACTGCAAATGAACTCCAGATGCATGCACCACCTTGTGCATCTGGCTTATGTGGGCACTGGGGAATTGAACCTAGATCCTTAGGCTTTGCAGGCAAGAGCCTTAACCACTAAGAAATCTCTCCAGCCCTGCTGTTCAGAAACTTTTTAATTTCATGTACTTCCTTTTTGGTGGTTGTTGTTTCGTGGAGATATTTCCTGTGTTATTGGAGTCCTGTTCAGAAAGTTCTTGCCTAAGAAGTCTTTGATTTTCAATTGATACTTGTACAGGCAGAGAAAGATGAATGTACTTTCATTCTTTTGCAGGTTTTTCCATAATCTTTTGTTGAATAGGCTTTTTTCTTACAGATTTTTTTTTTCTCATTTGTCAAAGATTCAGTGGCAAAAGCAGTGTGGGTTTAGTTCCGCCCCCTCTCTTCTGTCCCATTGGTCTACGTGTTTGTTTTGGTGCCTGTATCACTAATATCCTGTAGGTTTTAGAAATACTGTGATACGTCCAGCTGTGGTCCACTTAGGATTTCCTTGGCTATTCATGGTCTTTTGTGATTCCTTATGAATCCTGGGATTATTATTTTCTAGTTCAGGGAGGAACATCATTGGAATTTTAATGTGAATGTCATTGAATCTGTAGATTACTTTTGGTAGGATGGTCATGTTCACAATGTTAATGTTGCCAATCCAACAGCATGGGAGGCCATTCCATCATGTAGTATCCTCTTCCATTTCTTTTATAAATGTCTTTTGAAGTTTTCATTGTAGAGATCTTTTACATTTTTGTTAGGTTTATTCCTAGGCATTTAATATTTTGGTAACTACTATGAATAGGATGTTTTCCTTGATTTCTTTCTCTGTGAATTTATTATTGTTGTGTATGAATGTAACTGACTTTTGTGTATTGACTTTGTATTCTGAAACTTTATTGAAAGTATTTATTAACACCGTTTTTTTAAATAGATTCCACTGGGTCTTTGAAGTACAGAATCATATCATCTGCAAACAGGCACATCTGCCCTCCTTCCCCTATTTCTATTCCTCTTATATCTTCCTGGCTCTTTGCTCTTGCTTTGACTTTGAGCACAATACTGAATAGAAGTGTCAAGAGTGGACACACTTTTCTTCTTCCTGCTTTGTTAGTTTCGTTATGGATTTATCACACCTTATTTATTTTCCCAAAGAACAAATTCTTCATTTGAGTAATTTTGTATTGTTCTTTCAGTGTCTGTTTCATTAGTTTCTACCTGATTTTTACTATGTCTGGCTCACTGCTTGATTAGGGGTTAGCTTATTGCTATTTTCTAGGACCTGAGGGTGGATTGTTAGATTGTTTATTGGAGCTCTCTCTAATTTCTTTTCTTTTCTTTATTATTTATTTTTTATTTTGGTGGAGTCTCACTCTAGCCCAGGCTGATCTAGAACACCCGTTGTAGTTGCAGCTGGCCTCAAACCCACAGCGATACTCCCAAGTGCTGGAATTAAAGGTGTGTCCCACGATTCCTGGCTTTCTAATTTCTTAATATGGGCACTTGCCGCTATAAACTTTCCTCTTAGAACTTCCTTGGTTGTATCCCAGAAAGCCTGGCCGATTGTATTACCCTGTCTTTTTTCTAAGAATTTTTAAATTTATTCCTTGATTTCTTCAACAACCCATTATGCACTCAAAAGTATGTTGTTCAGTCTCCAAGAATTTGTGTAATTTCTGTGCTCTCTCTTTTTGTTGATTTCTACTTTTATTCCACTGTAATCTGATAGGATACAGGATATTGTTCACTCAATTTTTTGTATGTGTTAAAGTTTGTTTTATGGCCAATTATGTGATCAGTTTTGGAGAAGGTTCCATGATCTACCTAAATGAATGTTTATTCCTCGTTTGCTACATGGAACACTCTGTACATGTATGTTAGGTTCCGTTGATCAGTGGTATGGATTAGCCCTGAAGTTTCCATGCTGTGGCGGTTTGAATAGATGGCCCCCAATATATTCAGTTATTTATTAGTTTGTAGTTTGCATCTGCAGCCACCTGGCTGGAGGCATGTCACTGTGTGGATCTTAAGGTGTGGTGGTGGGTTTCAGATTTCAATCTAAAGATATGCAAAGTGTGCCTAGCTGGAGTTCCTGAAGTGTGCTGTGTTATGTGGCTTTTGGCTTGTGCTTCTCTCTCTCTCTCTCTCTCTCTCTCTCTCTCTCTCTGCTTGGTCCTGTGAAAGCAGGCCAGCTTCTTCTGCCATTATGGAACTTCCCCTGGATCTGTAAGCTTGAAAAAATACCCCTTCTTCCATGACTGTGCCTGGTCTGGAAGTTCAGCTCAGTGAACCTGAAGCTGTCTGCTACACATGCTGACTTTTAGTACAGATGACTTGAGTAAGAGAGTTGGGTACTGAAATCCCAAACTGTTCTTTTGCCTGGACTTATATGTTCTTTTATGTCCTTTAGTGTCTGTCTTGTGAAGTTAGGAGAGCCAATAGATGCATAGATGTTTGTAAGTTTGTAAGTGTCATATCTTCTTAATGAATTGTTCCCTTTATTAAAACAAAATGTCGATTTTTGTCTTCTCTGATTCAGAGCTAGTTGGCTCTTATTTTTTAAGCCAGTCACTTAGTCTGGGTCTCCTTGTTGGTGAATTAAGACCATTTACATTTAGGGAACAGGCTTTCTGTTCCCTCCAACTTTGCCGGGTGATATTCTGGTTGGCTGGATGTTGTCATTGCTTTTCCTTTTCTGAGGAGGCTATGCCATCTTGGTGGGTTAGGCACAGTTGATACTTTCTCAATTTTTTTCTCCATTCACATGAGGTGTGTCCTATCTTGGATTCTCACAGATGGGGCTGTCTCTCTTCTTTCCAGTAAAATATTCCTTTCTGAATTATTTTTTTCTATAGAGCTGCATGGTTGACATAAATTACCTTAGCTGTGTTTGTCTTCGAAGAGCTTTATTTCTCCACCAATTTTGAAAGGTAATTTTCCTGGGTAAAGGCACTCTTGGTTGGTAGTTGCTTATCTCCAGAGAGTGGAATATGTCATTCCCATCTTTTCTGGCTTTCAGGGTAGTTGATGAAAAATCCGAGGTTATTCTGACACTGTTGTCTTCGTATGTGAGTCAGCATTTATTCCTTGTAGCCTTTGGCATTGTCTGCGCTCTGCTAATCTTTAACTTGTTACAGTGATGTGTCGTGCAAAGAACCTTCTCTGGTCAAGTCTGTCTGCGACACTGTTGTAGTTCATGGCTGTCCAGGGCTACCCAGTGACTTTCAGGTCAGCCCTGGCTAGAGTGAGATGTCACTTCAAAATAAAAGGAACAAAAAGGGAAAAAGAACTTTTTTTTTTTTTTTTTGGTCAATTCTCAGGCCTGAGCCCCTCTGGTCCCTTGGCCAGATGGAATTGGTCGCCTGTGGAACTGAGATTAGAAATACCACATGCAGGGCTTTTTGTGTGCTTGCGCAATGCAGGAGTTTTGCCGTTGGAGTGTCCCATTGTGCTAGCTGGGGAAGAGATGCTACGGGGTGGCGGGGGGAAGAGGGGAGCATTGTCCACAGCAGAGCTGCTTCAGGCTCCTCGTTTCTCAGTGATGTACTTTCTTACCCGTGGGCAAGCTCAGACTGTGCTCCTGCGCAGCCGGGTGCTCAGGATCCAGCCGCCGTGAGGGCTGCCCTGTGCCAGGGCCTGGGTGGTGGTCTGTAGACAGCTATCTGGCTCACTGAACCCGGGCTCGGGCAGTCTCCTCAGTGCTGGCTCTTCAGCTTCTGGGGCTCCCAGTGTCATCTTAGGGACACTACGTGGGTTCCGCTCCAAGGTGCCTCTGGACAGCTGATGCCTAGGAGTGCACTCAGGATCATCCGTCCTAAGCCCGGTCTTGTTGACCTCTGTTAGGCAGGGTGAGGCCCGGCTGGGCTCACAGCTGCTGGGCCACTCTGGCATTTGAAGCCAGCGTTTTCTTCCCGGTATCGAGGTTTTGCTCTAACTTGGAGTTGGTACTTGGAGTTTGTTTGGGCAGATGCCACCCTGGGAGCTTGGTTTCTGTGGTTCTCTATCCCTGCAAGCTAGCTTGGAGCCTGCCATCTTTCTTACCCAGTAGTTCAGTAATTAGTTTTTGAGTTATTTATGGACTCTAAATATTAGTCACCTGTCAGATACATTCTTTTTTAATATTTTATTTTTATTTATTTATTTGAAAGAGATACAGAAATAGGCAAGTAGAGAGGAAGAGAGAAGGAGAGAGTGAGTATGGGTGTGCCAGGGCCTCCAGCCACTGCAAACAAACTACAGATGCATGCGCCCCCTTGTGCATCTGGCTTACATGGGTCCTGGTGAATGGAACTTGGGTCCTTTGGCTTTGCAGACAAGCACCTTAACTGCTAAGCCATCCCTCCAGGCCCTGTCAGATACATTCTTGGTGAAGATTTTCTCTCATTCTAGAGACTGCCTCTTTAATCTGCTAGCTTCCTTTGCTATGCAAAAGCTTTTCACCTTCTCACCACCATTTGTCAAGTACTGCTACTATTCCTGAGCAGCTGGAGTCCTTTTAAGACAGTCTTTACCTAGGTCTGCATCCTGAAATGTTTTCATTTGTTTTCCTTTAGCAACTTAGAGCTTCACATTTTAAAGACCTCCGACTCATTAAAGAGGCTATCTTTTCTCCAATGCATGTGAGTAGCTAAGTTGTATATATTGATTTTTTTTTGCTCCTCTGTTCTATTTAATTACATTGATGTACATGTCTGTTTTTGTACTAATACCATGCTGTTTTCATTCCATGGCTCTGTAATATAATTGGGAAATCAATTATTATTCTTAAAAACATTATTTTTTTTATTTTCAAGGAGACAGAGAGAATAGGTATGCCAGGGGCTCTAAATGCTGCAAATGAGCTTCTGATGCATGTACCACTTTGTGCGTCTGGCTTTACGTGAGGACTAGGGAATCAAACTGGGCCAGTTAGGTTTTACAAGTAAGCCCTTAACCACTGAGCCATCTCTCCAGCCTGGAAGTCAATTATTTTGATACCTTCAACATTCCTTCCCAAAGAGGACACCAGCTGTGGGCCGAGTATTCATATAGGGGCGTTTTATATTTAAGCCACAACATGCTTATAGTTTGATTTTCTTGGATGACTTGTTTCTTTGGTTAAAAAAAGAGATCTTGAATAGATATGCTCAACCATGTTTATAGCGGCTCAATTTGTAATAGCTAAGAGCTGGAATCAACCAGATGTCCATCACTAGAAGAATGGATAACTAAGATGTGGTATATCTACACAATGGAATTCTATACAGCAGTAAGAAAAAATGACACAATGAAATTTGAGGAAAAATGGTTGAACCTGGAACAGATCATTCTCAGTGAACTTACCCAATCACAGAAAAAAAAATCGCCACATAGTCTCACTCATCTACAGCACCTAACCTGAATCTACCGAAGATACCTTACATACCCAGCAAGCATCTCCTAGATTAGACACTAGGATGGAAGGGGAGGGAGGGGAGGGCATCAAAGGGGTGGAAAACACAAATCTAGACCCAAACGGCAATGGTACCATAATCTTCTACTTACTAAAAGACAGACCAAATGGCTGATCCTTCACCAGGCCCTTACAGGGAACACCTGAACCACAAGACACTGGAGAGGGTAAGATTAAGACTAACCTTAATCTCCTACATCTTCCCTCCCTCACTTCCCCTCTCCCTGTCTCTCTCTCTCTTATCTCTAACTCTTGTATATTAGTTATCTTTTTCCTCATTTTCCTAGTGGGCACTGACCTGTGACTCCAAGATCCAGCATGGGGCTATCATCCACAATGAGCTTTTGATCAGAGAGACCTACAAGGTTTCCTAAAAGACAGACAGATTTCTGTCAGAGTACTTGATGACCCACCAAAGGTTAGTGGTAAGACCCTACTGCTGAAGATACCTTATGTGATTGACATGCAAATTAGAATGGCATGGCTGGAAGTTGGATGAGAGTCAGTCCCCAGACAGTCAGCGCGTCTAGTGCCAGAAGGTGCTACATGGGCGACTGGGGGAAATTGACCAATATCTATCGAAGCAACGCATGGTCTAACCTACTTAGCAGCAAATAACTTGTTGTGATGCCCACACAAGTGCAGTGGTGGCACACAGCCATGGTGGGGAACCAACTGCTCTCAATTTGGCTAACTGATCCCCTCACTGGTATGGGACCCATAGCTGGAGCTGGGAAACAAGTCAGAACCATATCCAAACATAAGCCCACTCTCCAATATCAAGCTACCATCAATTGTGGGCTACAAGAGGGCCTACACCTAATAAATTCTCTATAAAAAAAAAAGTAAGGGTTATCTCATTTGTCCTGGTGCTAACTTACTCTCCGTTGGAGAATCTGCTTCTCTTTTTCAGATAGATGTAGATCCTAAGGAGAGAGCCACCCCATCATACCTCAAAAGGGCCCCGGCTGAAACTAAGAAAAATTGGAGAAACAAGCAAGGGGGCTGTTTTCCTGATGAACCGGACACCAGCACAAGGGGGAAGGAGATCAGCACAGAGAAAAATCAACTCCCACCAAATCAGAGAGCCAGAGCCTCAGAGGCCCCCAACACCTCATCACTGAAGCAGACCAAAAATGAACCCAACATGGCTCAGGGAAATTTTGCGGAAGAGGGGGCGGAAAGAATGTCAGAGTCACATGTTGGGTCATGATATGCAGAGACATTTAGCTTACCCATAACTGTGGGCTAACTCCACAATGCAAGACCCATATACCTCAACAAGGAGGGGCCAAGGGGAGGGGGTAGGTCACGGATGAGCCTAATAATGGTACCAAACTGACTGTATTTGCTGAATACAGAACTGACTAATAATATAACATTAAATGAGTTGAAGTTTAAAAAAATAAAAGATTTTTCTTTTCATTATCTCATTCCAGTCTCCTCATTAAGTCTTGACCTTGCAAATAAAAGAAAAATTGACAGTGCCTGAAAACTATTAGGGCATTTGAGGTACTTACAGGATGCCTTAATGAGCCCAGGGAAATCCTGAATAAAAATCTTCAGTACGTTCATTGTTACCTCATCAGCAGATCCAAACTACACAAGCCAAGTTTTCCAATTATTACTCAGTGGTTTCAGTTGATTGTTTCTCCAAATATCTAATATCAGTCTTCAAAAAAAATGGTATCGGGCTGGAGAGATGGCTTAGTGGTTAAGTGCTTGCCTGTGAAGCCTAAGAACCCCGGTTCAAGGCTTGATTCCCCAGGACCCACGTTAGCCAGATGCACAAGGGGGCGCACGCATCTGGAGTTCGTTTGCAGTGGCTGGAAGCCCTGGCGTGCCCATTCTCTCTCTCTCTCTCTCTCTCTCTCTCTCAAATAAATAAAGAAAAATGAACAAAATAAATTTTAAAAAATGGTATCAAGCGGGGCCTGGCGGCATATGCCTTTTATCCCAGCACTCAGGAGGCAGAGGGAGGAGGATCGCCATGAGTTCGAGGCCAGCCTGAGACTACATAGTGAATTCCAGGTCAGCCTGAGCTAGAGTGAGACCTGCCTCGAAAAACCAAAAACAAAGAAAAAGAATGATGTCACTGCTTGGCTAGAAGAAAACTGAAGCTAACCGTAGCCGTTGTCAGAGAAAATGATTTAAGATGTTAAGAAAACCCATGCTGCCACTTTCTGTGTTGACTTGGAATTCTGAAATTAATCTTGTTGCAGTGCCTCCTTGACTAAGTTATGGAAATTCAGAGAAGGGGTGCCAGCAACCAGAGGGAAAGTTAGAAAAACTCTGACCAAACTTCCCAGTTTATACTAAAAAAGTGACATTTGCAGATAAGAATAACTACTTGTTCAAAGACTGGGACAAAATTTCATCAAAGCCTTGGTCTAAGTTTCTTTGAATGATAGTATCCAGTTCTATGTTTCAGTAAAATCAAATTAAGTATAGAGAAAAATCAATCTCACACGTTTGAATATATTCAGAATTTATGCACAATGTCACTAACGTGTAGAATTCCCAGAGATGAGTGTGAAGATTCTAGAATTCACAGAGCCAAAGCACGATTTCTACATCATCACACACCTTATGAACTCTGTGTGGCCGCTGTATTCAAACCACGTAGAATTACGCAGGAGCCCCGTGCATCGTGCATTAGGGACTGGCAAACAGTGCCTGCTCAGGCAACGCAGAACCCCAAGTGCCCAGCATAGGCAGAATGCCCTGTCAAGCCTATAGCATGAGCAAAACCTACCTTCATGGTTTAAGCCATGGGTTTGGGGGATTATTGAAAACATGTTAAACATGCTCTCACTTTTTTATTGTGTTGTTGCTCTTTGTACATAGTTTAATGTACCATTTTCAGTTATAATGTCATCAAAATATTCTCCTGTTCTTTGGAGAGTTTTGTTTTGCTTGATCTCAATTTAGTTTTGCCTGTGAAATGAAGGAGTGCTTTACTCCGCGTGGACAGGCCTGTCTCACTAGCTAGTCAGCTTTCTTCTCACTGATTTATGCTGCCCTACCACATGTACTCCTTAAGAACGCAGATGGGGTTTTTGACCTGCCTCTTGATTTCATTCCCCTTGCTTATAAATCTAACCTAGAACTGATACCGCATTGTTTCAATTACCTTTGCTTTCTAAGTCCTCAGATCTAGTATCATCTATCCCTCTTTACCGACTATACTAGTGTAATTTATATAAATTTCAAAAACTATACAAGTGTAATTTATCTAAATTTCAGCATCAACTTGTACAATGAAAACTCATGCTTGGGTATTATTTGTAATTACACTGAATTTTCAAATAAATCATCATTTTCTTCTTTGAAAAGTAAAACATGATATAGGTTTATACTTATTCAGGTTTTCTTTTATTCTTCTCAAAGTTTTTTTAAACTTATTCCTTTACTATGATTGATTCTATAGTAAATTGTATTATTTTATTTGTTTATTATAGCTTAGTGGACAGGTATATTTCTTTTTTCTTTTTGCATACAGTTACTACATTTAGAGATCTTGTTGAATGAACTCCCTTAGGATTTAAAATAATTTTGGGTGAGAAAAAGTGACATTTTTTTCTTTCCTTTTCTTTGTTCCTACAGGGTCCTATTGTGCATCTCCGGACCCCGAATTTAAAGGAGGAAAAGAAGCAATGGAGCCGGGCATTTTTGCCCTTTCTCGCTATTGAAAAAATTACCTCCACTCTTTCATCTCGATACACGTTTATGATAGGTGTTTGCGTTGTGGTTCTTTTGGTGTGTGTGTGCACAGTATGAGGGGTGTGTGTGGTGTGGATGTGGATGTGTGTGCAGGGGTGTGCCCCAGGCACATGTGTGGAGAAGCCAGGGGAGGGTCTGGGCGCCCTCCTCTACCCCTCTTCAACCTTGTCTGCTGGAGAAGATTCCCGTCCCGGACTTCAGCTTGGCATTTTCATCCACACTGGCTGACCAGCAGAGCCTCAGCCACCTCCTGTCTCCAAACCCCTTAGTGCTGTGGTTACAGGCGGGTGCTGCCCTGCGGTGGGGGGTGTTGGGGGTCAAATTCAGGTCCTCGTACTTGCACATCAAGCACTCTTATCTACTGAGCCATCTCCTCAGCCCCACTTGTGGGTTGTTGTTGTTTTTTAAACCTTTATCAAGTTCGGAAAGTTTTCTTCTCATCATAGTTCTTAGGAAAAGAGAGAAAACTTTTGTAAACATCTTTTGTAAACATCTGATTAATCTTAAGTTACCAAACCCCAGATAGCCTGAGGCTATTTCTATTTTTACTTATTTGCTTGAGAAAGAGAGAGAGAGAGGCAGAGAGGGGGAGAGGTAGGTTGAGGAAGAGAGAAAGAGAGAGAATGGGTACTCCAGGGAATCCAGCCACTGGTAACAAACTCCAGACGCACGCACCACCTTGTGTATCTGCCTTATGTGGGTCCTGGGGAATCAAACATGGGTCCTTTGGCTTTGCAGGCAAATGCCTTAACTGTTAAGCCATCTCTCCAGTGCAGCCAGAGGCTATTTTAAGCCTTGCGGACACTGAGCACTGAAGACCTTCACGTAAGCTTCTGGTGCCCATGGTGAGCAAAGCGCTCATCTATTCTCATGTGAATGCTTTGGCTTGTGGGTTTTCTCCCCTGCAAGTGAGGATCCCAAAACTCAGACACAGGCTCACATTTAGTCCTCATTACAATTTCCTTCTGTGTCCAATTCTTGGCATGAATGGATTTTCTTTTCATTCTCCCCAAGCCTGCTAGAGGAGTTTCTTATTCCCTGTTCTCCAGAGCTGCAGGTGATTTTATACAAAGATCTGTACCCCAATACTCATATATGGAGGAACGGGAAACAAAGACTCTATAAAGGCATTAGAAGCAAGATATCCATCCCTTCCTGGGTCACTAGCTCCCTGGGACTGTTTCTCTCCAGGGCAAGGCTTCGCTGCCTTGGTGATCAGCACTTCTCTGCTTCAGACTCATTTTAAGACAGCAATACTCACGGTTTTAATTTCAAGAACCCTTCAAATGTGTGACATTTACTGAAGATACCAAATACCTTTTATCTTGGTATGTCCACTAATAGTTATTGTATCCAAAATTCAAATTCAATTTTACTTATTTGATTATTCATTTTAAAATACCAATAAGGGGCTGGAGAGATGGCACAGCAGTTAAAGGCACTTGATTGCAGAGCCTGATGGGCTGGGTTTCATTCTCCCGTACCCACATAAAGCAAGATGCATAAAGTGGTACATGTATCTGGAGCTTATCTGCAGTGGCAAGAGGCCCTGGTATGCCCAATGGCTATATTTCTCTCTCATTCACTCTCTCTTTCTGATTGCAAATATATATATATATATATATATATATATATATATACACACACATATATATTAAAATACCAGTAAAGGGGGTCTCTTCCTGCATTCTGGTAAGAATTATCTCCAGGGCCATTATCGTGTTTCCCTGTGCTTACAAAGCCATGGCTCTTGTTCAAGACTCGTGCAACTGTCCTAACGTCTGCTTAAAAACCATATGTAGAAGCCAAAGCCAGTCGGAGACAACAAAGCTGAAAGGCCACCAATATTTTGGTTCCCGCTTTCTCAGCTCAAGGAGGCTCAGGAGATGATGGGACACTTCTAGAAGGTTCTTCAACTCTGGTAGCCACCTATCTTCTTGATCAGGGAAGAAAAAGAGACCCAGAAATTGGACAGATGACGATCAGAACAGAGGGGAGGATCCTCTATGCATCCAAGGGAAGCCACATGGTCAGCATGGCCCTGAATCATATGTTGAGCCACATAGCTCCTCCCAGGTCCCTAAAAGTCTCTCCAAAAGGGCACAATTGACCTTAATAATACAACGTCTAGAGAGCTAAATCCTGCCTACCTACTTGGTTCTAGCCCTCAGAAAAAAAGTGTTGCCAGGGTATAAAGTAGTTATTCAGAGTGACATCTGTACCATTACCAAGGTCATGCATTATTGAAAATTCCAAAGCCGGGTTTGGTGGCACACGCCTTTAATCCCAGCACTCGGGGGGCAGAGGTAGGAGGATCGCTGTGAGTTCAAGGCCAGCCTGAGACTACAGAGTGAATTCCAAGTCAGCCTGGGCTAGAGTGAGACCCTACCTTGAAAAAAAAAACACACACACACACAAAAAAAAAAAAAAATTCTGATAATATCTCATTTGCTTTACAAGATCTACAAGAACAGATATAGACCATGCCAGACAGCACCATGACATTTGGTGACCAACTTTAGGGATGGATTTCTGGATCTTCATGGTAAAGGAGAATTATGCCTATCATTTCTGATTAATAGCAACTGCTAACTTTTAGATCTTGTGTACTCAGCTGCTGTTATAACTTTATATCCTCTTGATTATAGTCAGTTGAAACCCAGATGGTCCTGCAGAAATCTTAACTCCATCTACCTGTGTTACGCCAATCACCCTCCAAGTCCTTAGAGTCTACAAGAACTGAAGCCCTCAAGAGCCTCAATGGACTCAATGCCCACTTCCCCCTAATGCCTGCTTTCATTCTTTCTCCCCCGTGTTTCCTTCCAGGACTCTCATCCCACCCTCTACCATGGCTCCTTTGGAGTCCCTCATACAGACCCACCAGAGGAGTTTCCCAACTGCCACACCCGAGGAACCCACTCAGCTCAAAGCCAGATTGGTCATCACCCCAATTTCCAATTGCCATTTAAGGTTGCTTCTTCAGAGGGGGAATGATTGCAGGTTAGGGTGACTGGGATGAACACATTTGCAGCGTGGTGACTAGTAGAGGTTGGCAAGGGTGGTGGGGAGAAGGGATAAATTGAGGTTGTCAAATGGATACCCACATATAGGTAGATAAAATTACTAAGTATTAAGCCATACTTCACAATAACTTAAATATTTTATGAACAGCAGAGAGAAGCTAATATTCCAACAAAGTAAAGGAGATGAAAATGTTACACTGATTTGACCAGTGTAAATTGTATACAAGTATTGAAATGCCAAGCTGTACAAAATATGTCCAATGTTACTCAAAAAAATAAAATTCAGGGTCAGAAACATTACTCTGATTTGATCATTACACATACATGGAGTTGTCACACTATTACATAAATGATATAATTAATATATTTTGAAAAACACATTTCAGAGTCTCACATGTAGACTGCCAGTTGACACCCACCTGGAATAGGAACCACCCAGTGCTGCTATAACTGTCCAGTGCACCAAGCCCACACCCATGGGAAACTGCCCACACACACGATCGTGAGCACATTGGAGAAGGCCTCTCAGATTCCAGGTAAGTACTTCTCCTATGCCCTAGTCAGAGCCAGACCTGCCTGTAGACTTTCAGCTGTGCTGGCCAGAATAGGGTCTAAACCCACTTGGTGGTGGTCCAATTCCTCTGCTGTTCATTCTACATAGGGTAGATATAACTAGTCAATTTTGCCGATGGTCCCACTTGCAAGTGAATCTACACCAGACCAGCAGCAGACCAGATGTTCTTGCCTGGAGCAAGACAGTGTGGACCACTCAGAATCAAGGTGAGCACTTCCCCTGTGCCCTAATCAGTCATGTATTTAGACTAGCAGTGTGTAGCGCACTGAGCAGGAACTAGGCCCACTTGGTGCTGTCCCACTAGCTCCACCTGGGCGCGCCTGCCCATAGTAGGGACCACTAGGCTCACTGGGAGCTTGTCATTCCCCCTGGTGTACCCAGACCTGACTTGTGGACAGACACCAGTGCAAGCCCACCCACAGCAAGATGGACAAGGCCCTTCAACACAGTCCGCACCGGAGCTGTTGTTGCTGAATTCCCAGCAAGACAACAGGATTATCTACGGATGAACAAATCCCAAAGCAAAACAAATAACACCAACCTAGGCAAGATATCCTCATCAAGAATGCTTAGTCCTGTAGTTGAAGACCCCAGTGAAAGCTACTTAGAGGAAGCTCAAGACAAAGAATTGCAAAACACAATTGTGCTAAGAATATTCAACACACATAATGGGGCCATAAACAAATAAATGGCTGAATTAGGTGGAAGAGAATCAATAACAACAAAAAAAGGCAATAGACAGCTGAATGAACTCAAAGAGGACATGATGAGCCTCCTAACTGGATACCAAGAGGGCACAGACAGGAACACTGACAGTCAGGTGATGTCATGAGAAAGTCAATCCAAGAGAAAACGAAATGGAGCACAATAAAAAGATAGAGAATCTGACATAACTCAGCTAAGATACTCCCAGGAAAGCTGTAACAAAAGAATAGGTCATATGGAAGACAGAAAGAATGTCAGGAGGACTTAACGACAAGGCAGAGGAAATAGATGAAGAGGCCAAATCCAATGATAACTTCAAAAAAAAAAAAAAAAAAAAGGAAAAACAAACCCAGCATGAAAGAAATTTGGGCTACTTTAAAAAGACCAAATATTTGAACCATGGAAATGAAAGAATTACAGGCCAAAGACATAGATAACAATAAAATCATAGAAGAAATATTTCCAGATTTTAGAAAAGAGAGGCCCATCCAGGTGCAGGAGGCACATATAACACCAAGCAGACAAGGCCAGAGAAAGAAACTGCCCATGTCACATTGTACTTAGAACACTGAACATGAAAAGAATGAAAGAGAGATAAAAGCTGCAAGAGAGAAACAGCTCTGAACTTACAAAGTTAAGCCAATCAGAATAAAATCCATGTTTTAAAATGTAAGCTCTAAAATCCAGAAAGGCTTGGAATGGAATTTTCCAATATTGAGAAATCATGGCTTCCAGTCCAAAATACTTTATTCAGCAACACTGTCCCTGGGAAGGAGAAAGCAAACCTTACCGTGATAGAAGCCGGCTATACGAATATGTGCACGCTAAGGACACTGGATGGAGTACTTCACAGAGAAGAGGTGGATAAACGTCCTCATACGAATAAGTGCACTCTAAGGACACTGGATGAAGTACTTCACAGTGAAGAAGTGGATAGACATGCTCATATGAATATGTGCACTCTAAGGACACTGCATGGAGTACTTCACAGTGAAGAGGTGGATAAACGTGCTCATATGAATATGTGCACACTAAGGACACTGCATGGAGTACTTCACAGTGAAGAGGTGGATAAACATACTCAAGGAGCTATGGGAGGGAAAACATGATAGTCACAGTTGTTATAGCAAATGAAGATGAAGGAAACACCAAATTCCACAAAATCTTCAATATAACAGGAATTAACTGACAACCTTTAATTATAACTGTGAATGTCAATGGACTCAACTCCCCAATTAAAAGACACAGTTTCATTGGTTGAATCAGAAAATTGGACCCTTTTGCTGTATTCAAGAAACCAGCCTTACCATTAAAGACAGACATAACCTTAGGGTGTAAGGATGGGAAAAGATAATCCATGCAAATGGAATGGGAAACAAGCAGGTGAGGCTACACTAATATCTGACAAAATAGACTAAACCAAAAGTAACCAAAAGAGATAAAGCAGACCACTATGCCCATCAAGGGAATAATTCAACATAAGGGGATTACAACACCAAACATACATGTGCAAAACACAGGTGCACCAAATTTTATAAAGTAAAATCAGACATAAATCCCAACACAATAATAGAGGTTTAGTACCCCATTATCCTCATATAAACAGAAAATAAATAAATAATGGAGGTAAATAACACCATATACTAAATGAAGTTTTCCAGGACTGTGAGTAGCCTAGCTGGAGGCGAGGTAATTGAAACACCAGAGACTTGTTGCTGGTTGCAATTGCCGGACTTGGAGATTTGTCACTTACTA
Organism: Dipus sagitta; assembly: GCA_036346955.1. Lineage (NCBI taxonomy): Eukaryota > Metazoa > Chordata > Mammalia > Rodentia > Dipodidae > Dipus > Dipus sagitta. The sequence goes on from CM070784.1 coordinate 42,152,658, forward strand.
GAGTTGTTGGACTTGGAGCTAGAGAGTTTGATGTTTGCCTTGTTTAAATCTTGTATTGGTTGAATATTTCTTTGCTATGCCCAATTCCATCTTTTGCAGTGTGGGTGTTTATTCTGTGGCATTATGCAGTTTTGGTTTATTTTTGGCATTATGGCTCAGTTAAAAAACTTTCGACTGTGGGGATGTTTGAACATCATTGGGAGTGTTAAAACCTATGGGGACTCTTAAAGTTGGGCCGAATGCATTGAATTTTACATCATGTATGGTTATCAGTTTATGGGGGCAAGGGGTGGAACTTAGGTGTTCTGAATGCTAGGTTCCCAGCTGATGGAGTTTTGGGAATTAACACCTCCTAGAGGCAGCGTATTGTTGGGGGCGGGCTTATGGGTGTTATACAGCCAGTTTCTCCTTGCCAGTGTTTGGCACACACTCCTGTTGCTGTTGTCCATCTTATATTGGCCAGGGAGTGATGTCCACACTCTGCTCATGCTGTCCGTTTTCCCTGCCGTCACGGAGCTTCCCCTCAAGTCTGTAAGCCAAAATAAACTCCTTTTCCCACAAGCTGCTCTTGGTCAGGTGATTGCTGCCAGCAGTGCGAACCTGACCGCAGCACAGCAGCAGCAGGCCCTGGTGTGCCCATTCTCTCTGTCTCTCTCATAAATAAGCAAAAAATTTTTTAAAATGTATTACTTTTAAAAAAGAGAGTTTGAAGTCAGAAACTGCAGTTCATGTCTTTAATCTCTGCACTCAGGAAGCTGACATAGAAATATCACCATGAATCTGATGCTAGCCTGGGCCACAGAGCAAGTTCCAGATCAGCCTGGTGCATGGTGGGATCCTGCTTTAAAACCTAAAACTCATAAAGTTTGAACAGAGATACCCTGTATCAATGGATAATGCTGTTTCCATAGCCATATAGGCTATCAAACAAAAGTCTTAGTAGAAATAATACTGAGTTTTTGCTCAGAGAGGCCGCTGTGGCCTCTAAAACAATACAGGCTATTGCCACTGCTCTTGGTTGCCCACCAGAATTGGATAGTAGGACGTTATTGCTAAAGACATCACATTCTTTGGTTGCAGGGCACAGAGACATCAAGCCGGAAATGCGCTGGAATTTTCCTTCCAGCTGGTTAGCTTTCACTGTGATGAAAGGTGCTATGCAGGCTGTTTGGGGAGAAAAGCCAGCAGTCGCTTTACCTAGTGGCGGACTCTGTGTACCAATCAACTAACTTCCCAGGAAAGATGTACCCAGTGCCGTAATAGTGACGTAATTGCTGGTGAGGGTAACCAACCACGTCCTGACTGGATCTGAGGCCAGCACCACCAATGGGAATTCATGCCTGGAATGATACATCTGTTCAAAAGCCTGTGGCTGGGGAAGACATAGAACCTGGGCCAGGCATGGGGGCTACTACTATTGTTTTATGAAACAGGCATGTTATCCCCATCACAATATTTTCTTTGTCCATAAAGATTAGTGCTGCAATCAGCTGTGGTCAGAGAAACTTCTTTTTGCAGTAGGAGGCAGTTAATGTAGACATTCTTGGTCAAAGTGCTAAGAATAAGTGACTGTTGGGTGCTGAGCCTGAAAGGGCAAGCTCTGTCTTTCCCCTCCCCAACCCCGCTTGAGGAACATCATGAAGAGGAGACAGAATATAAGAACCAGATGATAAGGGGGGAGGAGCTCCTTGGAATAGTGTTTCGTAGCCTTGACTCATAAATTCACGCGAGCTGTAGCTATATGAATAAGACCTGCTGGATGGGCCAACGGTCTGTCATGGATGTGGGAGGGGCTTATAGGCCCTAACCCTAACCCTGGGGGCTCCTGGCAGTTAGTGGTTGCTGAGGGAGGGGGAGACACTTTCTTCAGTGATACAGCCAACTGGCCAACTGCCCGTGCTCTAGAAAGCCTCCCCAGACCCATGCTCATGCAAACAACCCTAACTAAACTCACCAGTCACCACAAATGAAAAGAAATTAAAGTAGGAAGGTAGAGAGGGGGTTCAGCACAAGTGGGAGGTAGGTAAGCGAGGGTAATGGAGCAGCAAATGTAATCAAAACAAGTATAAATTTGTCAAAAAGTAGCTAATCTAAAACCAGGCTTTCTGAAGCGCTGCAAGTTAGTGGGACGGACAGCAGCACGGGACGGCGTGTCCCTGCTGCAGGTCAGACCCTGGGCTCCACTTCCCCCCGCAGCTCCGGCCTCACGGCCCGATTCTCTGCAGGTCACAGCGCGCTTTGCTGGTCAGCGCGCCGAGCCAGCGGGGTCCCTCTGGATCCCGAGCCCCGCTTGCAGCTGCTGGCGCTCTGCTGATGTGATTTCCAGAAATGGAAAATTTCAGTCACGGGGCCGCAGCGGTGAACAGAGAGCTACTTTCATTACTGTTGGAGTCAGTCCGAATTCCATACTAGCTTTACTCTTGAGCCAATTACAGGGATGGGACTGTGGTCTGCGTCAGGCTGCGTGTGGAGAGCCCAGTACCAAACACAGTGTCTCAGACATGCACTGTGCCCAGAAATCCAAATCAGAGAAAGGACATGTAAAACATTTCCCCTAACAGAAGGGAAGTTAAACAAAATGCATTACTATAATGAATGCTTAGTTTTGCTTACTCACTGTCTTATCAACTTAGTAAGCACTTTATTTTGGAGATTTTGAAACACGCTCAAAAGCTAATGTGTCATGCACTTTTTAGAAGTAGCAGAATTTCATCTTCTAATTTAAAAAACTCAAGTTAAAAAACTGATTGTGTTGAATTATAATTTAAAGAAGAAAAAGCTAGAATTTGATTCAATTGTTACACATAATTAATAATAAAAAATGACATTTGTTCCTTAAAAAAAAAAAAGCAGAGAGGGGTTGGACGGATGGCTTAGCTGTCAGGCATTTGCCTGCAAAGCCAAAGGACCTAGGTTCGATCCCCAGGACCCATGTTAGCCAGATGCACAAGGAGGCACACATGTCTGGAGTTTGTTTGCAGTGGCTAGAGGCCCTGGTGAGCCCATTTTCTCTCTCTCTTTCTCTCTGTCTCTGTCTGCTTCTTTCCTTCTCTTGCTCTCTCAAATAAAGTTATTTAAAAAAAAGCAGAGAGAATATGAGAGTAAACCCTAATCAACTAGTTTATGCTATTCAAATTCTGACAGTGCTGTCGCATATTTTGCCCACACATTTTTTAGGAGATAACAAGAATATTTCAAATAATACATTTCATATCATTTCACCCATAAATACTTTGTATCATTCTTCAGTGGAAGCAATCTCATTTAACGAAATGAAGCATTCCTTACCATCTGACATTCTGTTTATACATTTCTTTCTCGTGATTGTGCCAAAAACATTTGAAGTTTAGTTTATTTAAATCAGGATCTAAATAACTTCCATATAATGCATTTAGCTGATATATCTCTAAGGTTTCTTTTAGTCCTATCAGCCTTTCCTCACTCATCTTCTTTTAAGACATATCTTCAATTTTATTGCTTAAAATAACCAGGTAATTTATGCTTTTGCATTTTCTGCATTCCAGATTTTGTTGGTCATATCCTTGGTCATTTAACATAGTCTTTACTTCCCATATTTCCTCTAAGCTGATGACCAGAGGAAATGCGATTAGATGCTGCATTATTATTACTATCATTATTGCCAAGAATATAGAATAGCTATTTCCTTCTGTGCAGTGCTAGATGTTGGGATTGAGTTGTAGATTGCAGCATAGTTATCCTGGCTCAGTTATTATAAAGCTCCCCACAGACATGCACTTAATAGCAGGCAATTTTAATGGTCATTTAAATCTAGTTTCTCATGGGGACTACAAAATGATTGTCTAATTCTGTCATTCCTTCTGCAATTATTAGCTGTAATTCTTTAACACATGACACTTCAAAATATACTGTGTATCCTGCACAAGAAGACTAACTTTATCAGTTTTGCAAAATAGTGACTCAATACCCAGTAAATTTCCAAAAGTCGCCAACTGTGGTGTCATTTGAAATCACATATGTTTATATAATTAAGGTGTTTCAAGCTATTCTAGTCGTTGGTTTTGATGCTGAAACAGCTCCTCTCTCAGCCTCAAAACTCTGCATATCCCGTGTGTGCTTTCAACAGCACTTCCAGGTGATCCAGGTTTATGTTGGGCATTTCTAGATGTAGATTTCCAAGCAATGCGAGAGACAGTCTCTCCAGAAGTGCATAGTTCTGTTAGATGTGATCCGAGACTTAGTGAAAATCATTTAGGCAGACCCTCACAGCAATGGCTTTACAAAATTAACAGGGAGATGGGGATGTACACAGGAGTTACACACCAGAGCTAGACATCATTCCAGGGCTGCTGCCTATGAGGGGACAGATGGACAAAAGGCCAGCTGCAAGCAGGGCTGTCTGAGAAAACGGAGGACAGCCATGATCCACCAATTAGACAAGAAGTTAGCCAACTGAACACCACAAGATGTGCCACGTCTACCACACCTGCCCGGGAGAAATTGCAGAGGAAGCAGCGACATGTGTACTGCTCTTACTACCAGCCTGGCAACCAGCTCCAGGGTGATGGGGACAGACACAGTGATCAACCAAAACCTATCGAAGCAGAAATCCAGACGCTACAAAGAATTCAATACTAAATCAGACTGCCAATAGGTCTACTATGGCTCAGGGGACATTGCAGAATAGGGGAAGGAAAACTGTAAGAACCACAAAGTGGATAGGAATATTGTGAGGCACAGTTCCCACACTATCCCATAGGGATTGACTGATGCCTTCCTGACCCCACAGTGCATATCATAACCACATTGAGGACGGCCCCCAGGGTAATAGGCGATTGGGTGAGGGGATAAAAAAGTATAACCTGTTATAAAATATAACAATAATAATAATAAATCAAGATAAAAAAGCAGAAAGTATTTTCTGAGTTGAGAACCTTTCTTTGTCAGCTGCTAGCTATTTTTCCACTATGAATATCTATAGGCTCTAGTTTCATGAGGAATAAAATTGTTTTAACACCTCTTTAGAAAAACCTCACATTGTCCACTTTAAATATATATAATTTTCATATTAAAAAGGAGAATATTCTGTAATGAATAGGGAAGAGACTTATGAGGCGCCATCCCTCCCTGGTTGTTATTGGCTATCAGTACTGGCTGGAGGTGGAGGAGTCATTTTTTTTTTTCAGTTGCATTGCCATTGATAAGTTCCCCATACTCCAGTAAACACCTGCACGTCCCTGATTGTTCAAGAACTCCTAATTAAACTCACTGGATCACTCACACACAATAAAACGACATAAGAAGGAAGAGCAGTAAGTAGAAGGGGGGCTAGTTGGAAAGAAGTAAGGAGTTTAATCAGAGGGAGAGGAGAGAGGGAAATGGGTGTGAAGATGATCAAAATTCATTGTATGAATGTATGAAATTGTCGAGAATAAATTTATAAATAAAATACACAATAAAACCTTAACAGGTTCTTTGACTAAACTGCCTTGGGAAATTGTCCTAACCTAACCTGAGATTACATGTTAAAAGCAAATAAAATGTAGATACAAATGGCTTTGGGGGAACAGACTGAATCTTGACTCTTTTGTGACATTGCTTTCAGTAAGTGGACGAGTGTTTTGAACGTTTGACAATAGAAAACAGAAATAAGTACATAGCTGTTTTATAGAATGTGAAATAACTGATGTATTATAGAAGCTGATCAAACTGCATATTAAGCACAAGTGATCAAGCTAGGGGACGTGTTTGAGAGTTGGGAGCCATATCTGCAATGTACACACATACGAGCACCACCATGGCTGGACCCAGGCTCCAGGACTAGGTCTTGTCTGTGATTCCTTCATTTACCAACGCGGCCATGTGCTAAATACTGTATGATTGACTAAATGTAAAGACTAGGCTAGAGTTTCATTTCTTTCATGTTGTTGTTGGCAGAGTAACTTGATATGCTTAAAGGAAATATATAGTTATCTCATATTAATGTCTAAACTTTTTCAATTTTGTATAGTTAAAATTTGCCTCGTTCACGAAACATTTTCATGGGTGACTTAGAAAAGCCAAAAAGCAGAATACACAGCATAAATTCAGATCATATTCAGCTGTCACATTAAATATTAAAATTATTTAAGAGATAAATTACTTGAAACAATGATTGCTCCTCAGGAAATTCATCACAAATAAAAAGGAACAGTAGGGAAAGCACTTTTAATACATTATCTTCCTTTCTTCTTTCGTTCTCCAAGTCTTTGTTCAGAAGGCAGTGCACTCTGTTTCACTTCCCTGAAGCCACTGATAAAACCATGCAAGAACATCAGAGAAAAAAACGAATCCAAGATAGGTACCAACCCCAAGGGAATGGAGCGCTCCTTTGTTTTAAACTTCCGTTGGAAATCTGGAGGTTTTGCATGCAAACATCTTATTTCATGGCACTGCTTCTCAAATTGAGAGATTAAATCTAACTCCACATAGAGGTTTTTTTCAATAAAGTAGGTTGCACAGTCTCCTGCTTATGGAAAATTGATGCATCATCTGATATGCTTTCAATTGCTAACTTTTGTTTCACAAAGCTGGAAGGAATTTCAACCAACCATTATCTAATCAAGAAAATATTTCCTACCTATCTTGTCTTCCACATAACTTCCTGCCAAATGTAGTTTTGACTATAGTAAATCACTATGCATTTTAACAAGCAAAACAGACTTTCTAGTTGTGTTAAAAAAAAAAAGAGTACAATTTATAGAAACTATCCATCAGTACGAGCAGAAAGCCCCCCAGCATCGAGCATGCTGCAGAATGGATTCTGTGTGACACAACTGAACACGTCAGCTACGCTACTTCATTGAAGTAGAACTTTTACAGTCCTCAGATTAAAATGGTTATTATAAGAATTTCACTAAGTCTCTCTGTGTTTATGCCCAACTCTCACTACAGGGTAAAGCATGTAATTTAGGTATTTAGCAAACTGTGAAGTTTATAATGACTTGTAGCCTCAATACTCCATCCGAGTTACACATAAGATAAAGTGCAGGAAGAAACAGACCAAAGAGTTGTTTCGTGTGGGTTTCAAGTGAAAAGAGTTATCGCAGTTTATCCAACAACCATTTCCTATGGGCACAGGCATGCTTCAGAAGGCCTGCCTTAGCCTACAGGGTGGCTTCATGTCCAACACTGTGTACGGCCAGTCTTCTCGGGCTCAGTTCAAGAGAGCAGTGGCATATGCTCACGAAATAGGGTCTGTTCTGAGTAAGACTTTCAGAAATGCATTCTCAAACTCGAAGAGCCGAGAAGGTGCCTCAGCAGTAGGGCTCCAGAGCCGGCTGTCTAGGTTCACATCCTTCCTCCGTCACCTGGAGGGTCCTGTAGAGGGAGACGCTTGATCTCTTGCCTGACTCACTTGCGAAATTGGATTTTTTTTTTTTTTTTTTTTTTTTTTTTGGTCAGAAGTTTAATGCTTGGGACAGGCAAAGCCTGGCAATGAAAAGCATCACATACATGATAGCAAGTGTGTGCCACTAAAACCATAAACTCCCGTTTACACCGTTCATTCAATAACCCCACTTGCACTTTCGGTGCCGGTGTGTAGCAGGACGTTTTAACTTCGATGAAGGCGACTCCGTGTGCACAGCGGCGGCCACTGGAGAACACAGCCCCAGCGGTTCGCTCCCCGAGCAGCTGCCGCAAAGAACTGCCTGGAAAGCCGGGCAGTGACCACGCCTGCCATTCCCGTAAGTCCCTGAAGGCTTGGAAACTTGGTCACAGTCTATGGTGACCACTGTCTAAGCAAAAACAAGGGAACGCCTCTGCCAACACTGGGGAAAATTCAGGCCCCGTGGAAAGGAGGTGGCATGTGCACACACACTGGGCCTATCCTGTTCCTATACCTGTGACTCTATCGTCAGCCCCTTGCCCTGGGACCCGACCATTAGTACAGTGATTCCTGTATGTTGTGTGGCAGATGGTGGAGGGATGCTTGTCACCCATACACAACTATCCTCAGGAGCGGATCATCTAGCACTGATGTCCCCAATGTGCCACGAAAAAAACTACACAGGAGGAAGGTCGGTCACGGTGGCGCATGCCTTTGATCCAGAACTTGGGAGGCTGACATAGGATGATTGCTATCAATTCTGGGACAGCCTGGGACCGCAAAGTGACTTCCAGGTCAGCCTGGGCTACAGTAACACTCTGCCTCGAAAAGAGATCAAAAATATTTCTTAAAAATATGAATTACCCAGAGTGTCTACTAGATTCTTGGGTCCTATCCTTTGAGTTTCTGACTCAGCAGTTCTGCGGTGTAGTTTGGCAGCCTGGGGCTCACGACCACATCCTGTATTGTGGGTGTGCACGCCCCAGTTTACTGCTGGTCTCATGAGGGGAGGGTGTTGAGGACAAGAGGTCCCACATGGGAAAGGAAATCGGGATGTTACAGAGCCCACCAGCCAGAGTAGGACCAGGACCAATGAGAGAGCTGACGGAGAAGAGGGAGCCAGGTCGTGCCACAGGAGTATGAGTGACAAGGGAGCCCCACCTCAGGCACCAGCAAACCTCGCCTGTGCGGAGCCTCCAAAGGCGACTCTCCAGCTCCCAGGTCTTGCCGGCAACGGATGTTTTCATTCCTTTGCTCAGGGAATCAAAGCCCATCAAACGTTGAGGCAGATGTTTGGCCGACTGACTGTCCCCTCCCCTGTATTCACACCCGTGGAGGAGTCTGTCATGCAGGGGACAAGGCAGAGCTGGCAGGGCAGCATGTCCTAATCAGGCCAAAGAGGCCCTGTCTTGGAGCCCCTCACCCTCATTGCTGCACGGAAGTATGAGCGCCTGGAGGCCAGCCATGGGCCCGTGACAGTGGAGTCCAGCGATGTGTATAGAGAAAGCACGAGCTCATGCCAACCAAGGCTGCAAGGCGAACAGCAGCTCTGAGTGAGGCCTGAAGTCCACATCCCCTCTGCAGCTCCTTAGAGACATAAGCACCAGACAACAGCAAAATAGGCTGAGATGGGAACAGGGCACCAACCCCTGAGCCTGAGGACCTGAGAGGGTGGGGATCTCCCTTCCCAGGAATTCCATCTTCCACAGGAGAGAAAGATCTGGAAGAACAAACAGTTTTCCTCCCAGGGAGTACATTCACTCTCAGGAGCATGTTTAAGTCCAGTAGCATCAGCATCACCAGAGAACTTGCCAGGAATGCAGTCTCCTGGGCCCTACCCCAGACTGCCTTTACTAGAAATACCAGGTACTGGGGCCTGAAGCTCTCGCGGGGGATAGGGGACGCAGACTAGAATGAAGCCAAGCTTTGAGAACCACAAGTCCCACTAGAGGTTCTCAAAGTACCTGCCCGCATTGCAGTCACCTGCACCTGAGTGGTTCCCAAGATTCCTGTGTGCCATCTTCGGGGACTCTGCTTTCATCAGCCACATGTATGGCATAGGCTCTGGAGGGTTTTAGGGTCTCAAGACACAAGTGCTCAGACGCGTGGAAACAACAGGCCAGGTGGAGCTGAGCTTTATCCTGTCTTGGCAGAACATGTCCTCGAGGGTTCCACAGCCCAGAGCCTCTGCGCCTGCGTCCCGAGGGACTGAATGGCTGTCACCTCCTGCTTCTTCCAGTCCCCTGTCTGGGTTGTCTTTGGGTATTTCTTCAGCACAGTCAGTACTTGTGGGGCTGCAGTATGTTCTGGGGAGGCTGTCCTATGAGCAGAGTGTGAGTGGATCCCTGGATTCTCCCTAGGCTGCCATTCATCTTCAGTCTTCCAGGGCCCTTCACAAAGCTGAGAGCTGATTTCATCAAGATGGCACATACCCCTACCTCTCCTCACTCTGTCAACCCCATTTCCTCAGGAAGATGTAAAAGGCTGGATGATTTGCAGAGTTGTATCTGCATGGTGGTCTGTAGAATCCATCACCATGTGTTCAGCCATCCCTGCTGTCCCTGGCAGCAGAGAGGAGACACTGAGACAGATGGGGTCTCTCGAAATGGATGGCCGTCTATAGATAACAGAGTATCACATGCAAAAATGAATCACCAATGACCTAATGGTTACCCTCAGTAACTACTACATTCTGGGAACAGAGAAGCACGTAAGAACTGGCTCTGGCCCATATACAAGCCTTGGGTTCTGGCAAATGAGATAGCACAGATAACTGTAATTCATTCAGCTACAAATCTCTCTCGCTCACCCGCTCTCTCCTGCTCTTCTCTCCCTCTCTCTCTCTCTCTCTCTCTCTCTCTCTGTCTCTCTCTCTCTCTCACTCATTCTTGTGTGTCTGTGGGGGGAGGGGGTTATGTATGCTCACAATTGAAATCTTGGATCAAGCTACTACGAAGCTATAATCCTGTTCAGGGATAACAATAGTAATAGGAGAGGCTGTTCTGTGGCATAAAGTGAAATTTATTTTGCATATAAAACTAACCTTCAGGGCCAAAAAGATTGTAAGAGCCACATGTTGAGACATCATACCCAAAGGCGTTCGAACACCACACCAATAACTGACTCCTACTCTCACGAAGCGTAACCCACAACCCCACGGGGAACACCAACAGCCCCACTGAGGAGGGCCCTCAGTGGAATGGGGCCAGGGAGGAGGGAAAAGATGGCACCAACACATGATGTGTCCACACAAAGTATGTTCTTAATAAAAAATTAATTAATTAATTAATTAATTTTAAAAAAACTAACCTCCAGGAGCTCTCTCTTATATATCACAGGACCTTGACTTCGGGATACTAAGAAGTTGTTCGTGGAGCTCCAGAGTTGAGACCCTGAGAGCACAGGAAATGCCTTTCTTGTTCTAGAGTGACTGAAGACGTCTTTTTATCTTCACCTACATGCATTGCTACTGACCATTGAAAGGCCTAACACTAGAGCTTGATTATCTACCCAACGCTTGCGATAAAACTCTGCCTGTGTGTGCAATAGCTTGGGCACCCCCTACCCGGTCAATGGAGTAGACTTTCCTTCCAACAGTCATCCTGGAATGAAGAGACCCCTGGTTTGGGAACTCCAGGCCGGGGCAAGGTACACTTCTTTCCCCAAGGCTGGCATTTGCTCCCCCGCAGAAGCGGTCAGTGTGCTCTCCCAGGCCTGCTCACCCCTCCACCTCTCTGGATCTTACAGATGTGGCATCAGCCAGAGCTCGCCCCTTGAGGAAGCGACTCCGGTTCTGTACTCGGAGCTGGGAACTCGCTCACTGCAGACAGAAGCCATATCTAAAACTTGTTCCCATTCATTTTGTGATGCCATCTTTGATCATAAAGTTTTGTTTCTTTGGGGCAAAATTTTACTATGCAATTCATGCTAACCTTGAACTACCGATCCTCCTGCTTTTGTCTCCTAAATGCCGAGAATACAAGAATGTACCACCACACCTGCCTTAGCCAGGAAATTCATGATTTTTCATGGAAAATTAGAGGCTTCCTATCAAGCTGGGGAGAGGATAAAGGATGTGGCTCTAGGTACAAGAGGACTGAAATATGAACGTGAGGCAAATAAGAGGTCTTGACTGTGGAAGGAGACGTGTCAGAGAACCATCGCTGTCCAAGAACCATGGAATTGTGTGGAAACCCCAGTCACTGGCTGAGGTCAAACACTAGAAGTTTCCAGAAATACTGGCAAGAAGACCCTCACAGTGGACTGAAATTTCTGCAGTTGAAGGAATCATGAGAATTTGAGCCATGGCTATATTATCTGAGCATGAAAAGAAAGGGTCCTCTTAGCTTTTATTCCTATGCTGGTGAAGTCATGTTATTTATACAATAAATTTTATTCATAATCACATTTACCTTCTTACAATTTACATATTCCCACACTTTCAGATTATATAATCTATCAATTGCCTTTCTGTTGCATATCCATATTGCTAACTTAAAAGAAGAACATTTTGTTTTGGTCTGCGCTTCCAGACATTTCCATCCGTGACCACTTAGTCTGTGACTCACAGCACCGCACTGTGAGAAGTACTTGGTGGAGAACATTTATTTCATGGTTGTTGAGAAGCAAGAGAGTGACAGGAAAGCCCTGGTTTTCCAATATCCCCTTTAAGAGCACGCCCCCAGTGATCTAACTCCCTTCCTTCCTTCCTTCCTTCCATTTCTTAGAAATTCCAGCTCCTTTCAAGAGCATCACATGCTGGGGAGCGAGCATTTAACGCATTTAACACACAGGTCTTTGGAGAGACATTTAAGATCCAAACTGTACCATAGAGTAAATGAATCTCTTTGTTAGTAAATATTCACCTCTATCACAATTCAAATGGTCATATATTTTTGTGTGCAATTACTATACACAATGAGACATCTATCACATGACAAGCATTACCCTCCCTCTGATGTAGGTTGCATTGTAATCACTTTCAGCTGAGGAACTCGAGTCCAGAGAGGTTAAGAAATTGGCCCAAGGTTAATAGAATCCACGCAGACAGTCTGTGGAGCAAGTGTTCTTCACTTCTCAGTGATATAGTCTACATAGTCTATGTGTCTTAACTTGACATTTTGAGAAAAAAATAATCAATAGGATTTGCTTTCTCTTTATTAGGATAAAGTGATGAACTCTACGTGAGTGTCTGAGCTGACGTACATGTCTGTGCCACTTCTTCATAATTCTATAATTTTACTAAACTACAAGGTGTTATTGCATTGAAAAGGAAAATAAGTTCACAATTATTTTTTGGTTAGGGGTTCTGCAAATTTGAGAACAGCTATTTTCAGTTATGAAATATGAGACTATACAGAACAAAGATCATGACCAGCTAAAGAATCCAAGGCAGCGTTCTGTCTGCCCATGCAGATGAAGCCTAAAACTTGACACTGATATATTGATATAAAATGTGACATTTCTCTTAGGCTTAAATTAGCATCCTTAACTGAAAAAAAATTATAGAATTGTTTGGACAGCAATTTGTAGTTTTCTGTTTCAAAAACAAAATGTGAATTTCAGTATCACTTACTTAAACCAAAAATTCAATAAAATACTTACATCACCTTCCTAGTGGCTTATTTTCTTTCATTCATTTTCCTTATGTGATAATGATATAAGCACCTGAACTGTGTCCCCAGTTATAGACTAATGAGGTTCATTGATTCAATGGCAACCTTACTAAATTCTCAGCAATTCTTATTTCTTTTCAGTGAGTTTTGGGGGATAATATAGGTACACAGCTTGATAGCTTTTCACATCAACATTTAATAACATTGAAATATATTGGTGGTGAATGCCCTGACATTTTGGTACAGTGTTTATGCAGTGAAATGCAGACATCTCAAATGAACAATTTATTGAGTTTGCTAAATACGCGCAGCCCGCAAAACACCTGCCAATCAACAAAGAGAGTATTACGAGGAGTGGTTTAGACTCTGCACCTGACTGTTGGGGTCGAATGGAAGGCTGCTGCAGGATGTTCTTGCACAGGTCACTCTATATTCACGGGAAAATAGCAGAGCTTTATGAAAGTCTCGCAGATCCCCGGAAATTTGGCGTACCAGCAAACGGTTTTGACAGGCTCCATGCTATACCCTTCGCACCCCAGTACTGGAGCTGGTGAGGTATCACTTCTTTTAATAAGTTTATGGATGACTTCCTGGCCTGAGTAGCAGGTACAGTGGGAACAATAAGGTGAAGTGCATTTGAATCCCATGGATTTACCCTCTAATCTCCCCTAAACTAACCAGTAAGATGGGAAGTAGAATGGGAATTTTGGCCCTTCTCCAATGCACATTGCAGGACAAGGTAGCTGACGTTCTTAATGTCTTAGAAGCTTAGTGTTCCTAGCTGATAAAACTGTGTCATGGGCAAAAAAAAAAAAAAAAAAAAAAAATTAAATCACTTAAAAAACAAATGAAAAAACACATATTTGGTGAAGGGAGAATTATTAGATTACTCAGCAATGACTGTAATATCAGCATAATAGTTTCTCTAAGTCACAAAGGGGCAAATTACTAATATGAAGCATGAAGAAGTCATAAAAAGAACAAAATCAAATATATAAAATATAGACAGTGAGTAATAAACATAATTTAATGTAACATCAATTGAAATTTTAGTGAGGGGTTTTATATAGAAATTGTTAAATTTTTTTCTAAAAGTTTATTGAAGAATAAAGACCTGCAACCAGCTGTGGCAATTTTGAATTTCAAAGACCACTTTGAGAGAGACCTGACATTGCTGTGGGGTTGAGAACCTGGACTCTGGATGGGCTTAGAACTCCCCAAGCCCAAATCTCACAAAGGACTCCCCAACACAGTGGCTTTCAAGTTCTTGTCTAGGATTTGCAAAGAAATGTAGACACAGAGAATGGTAAATTATGAAAGATTTATTTTAAAAGAGAGTAAAAGTGAGAGAAGAAAAGAAGAACTGTCCCAAGGCAAGAGGGGTACACCCTTCCAGGATTAGAGAGGCACCATGAGGGAAAAACCCATTTAAAGTCGTGTGGCAACTTGGATCAGGTCTGTTCACAAGCCAGGCAACCATTTGGGATGAGCTCTATTGCCAAATTCAAGTGTACATGAAGGGATTTGGTTGGTTGGCCCAGGAGGAAAACACAGACTGAGAAAGGACCTTCGCATGGTGGTGGGAAGACTACAAAGAGATAAGGAGGAGGAACCAAGCCACTGCTCCTTGGATCAGACATGAGTTCAAGTCTCACCAGGGCAGAGTGACACCCATGTTCTGTGGGCCTGTGTCCCTAGCTGACTGCGTTCAAAGAAAGCTACCTTGCTCCTGTCCTCTATTGATAGTAAGACACACACACAGTCCCAGAACACCCTCAGTATCAGGCTGACATGCAGACAAAGTGGAATTAGAAGGCTGAAGAGATGGCTTAGTGGTTAAGCACTTGCCTGTGAAGCCTAAGGATCCTGGTTCGAGGCTCAGCTCCCTAGAACCCACGTTAGCCAGATCCACAAGGGAGCGCACACATCTGGACTTCGTTTGCAGTGGCTGGAGGCCCTGGCATGCACATTCTCTCTCTCTCTCTCTCTCTCTTTCTCTCTCTCTCTTTCTCTCACTTTCAAATAAATAAATAAAAATGAACAAAAAAAATTTCAAAAAGTGGAATTAGAGACTCACAAACAAGTTCACGTAGAAATTGAATCCAGTTGATTATAATGGAGAAAATTCAGGGAACAAAGAAGAAAATGACCACTACACTGAAAAAAAAAAAAAAAAAACGAGTTTGATCCTAATTTAAGATCATATACAAATGTAGTCTCCAGATGGTAAGATCCAACTGCTGAAGATACCAAGGAATATGGTCACAGGACATTGAGAAATCAAGCTGGAGCTCTGATGGAAGCCACCTCCCTGCTGGCTGGCATTCACTGGGTTGGAAAGAGCTCTGCAAACTGCTGGGGGCAAAGATGTCATCAGCAGTGTAAACAAGCAGTGGATCACTACACACTCAATCAGCCAGGCAAGATGCACTCAAGGGCGCAATAGTGGCACCCTTCTTATAGGGTAATCAACTGGGAGGGAATTTATGCCTGGTTACTGAGAACCAAGTCAAAAGCCTATGGCTTGGAAGGTCATAGATGCTAATGGGAAGCTTCCACTGCTCTTTGACTAAATGATGACATTATGCCCATTGAAAAACCTAAATATATATGTTTGTTCCCTTTGATTAATGCTGCTCTCACTTTTGGTTAGAAAACCTGCTTTTTTGTTATTTAATTATTTGACAGAGAAAGAGGGAGACAGAGAAAGAATGGGTGTGCCAGGGTCTCCAACCACTACAAACAAACTCCAGACATGTGCGCCCCCTTGTGCATCTGGCTGAAGTGGGTCCTGGGGAATTGAACCTTGGTCCTTTGGCTTTGCAGGCAAACACCTTAACCACTCAGCCATCCCTCCAGCCCAGAAAACCTGCTTTTTATAGATGTTGGTGGATACTGTGGAGACCCAGGACTCACCAAAATGATAAGAGAAAGCCAAGTGCCCATCACTGGATGAGTCATGTCTACAAAACCCACCAGAGCCCAAAGAATATTGCAGAGAAAGTGACTAAATGAATGCCAGTTGCTCTCACTGCTGGCTTCTCTATGGAGATGGTGGCAGACACTGAGGAGACTCAAAATTCATGGTGCAGAAAAGAAGAGCTGCTGAGAGCTCAACACTAATGGAAATTTTCAACATACCCTCTAAGGTGCAAGGAGTACTGTGGAAGACAGGAAAGAAAGAATGTAAGAGACACAGAGTGGAAAGGGTACTCTGGGGCATTGTCCTGTGACATGAACCAACTGGTGCATTCACGACCCCTCAGTGACTACCCATACCCCATAAGTCCTGCACTGTTCTGAGCCCATAAACATTTGACATAGAGGATGGAGGAAGACAAAAGGAATGTGACAACAAAACAGAGGAAAAACTGTCTTGGAAGAGGAGGGTCCTCGGGCGCTGGGAGATTGGGTAAGATGATAGGAATTGCAACCAAATTACAGTATGTTCATATGCTAAGTTCCAATAAAAAATTTTTAATTATAACACAAAAAGAAGGGAAGAGAATGGATAAGTAAGTAAATGTGTGGAACAAGACGGGGCTCACTTGGATGGCCACATGAGCACACCAAGAACGCGCCCCTCAGCACCTGCTTTCCAATGACACACAAAGGACAATTCCTGTTGAACATAGAAAGATGACCATATAAGGTGGGGTGGCAGTAGCAGATTGTGGGGGTATATGCTGCACCATGTGGCACCAGAGAATTAGGAATGAACGGCTGCTGGTGGTTCGGTTGAGTAAGTACATTTTCAAAGGTAAGAGAGACTGGGAAAGAAGCAGTGGAGTAGACTGCTGGCTGGTCACATCCATCGTCATCATCTTAGCATGAACAAAATCCCAGCTTCTAAAATATTTTTATTTATTTATCTTTGAGAGAGAGAGAGAGAGAATTGACTTTCCAGGCCCTCTAGCCACTGCAAATCAACTCTAGACGTATGTGCCACCCTATGCATCTGGCTTTATGTGGATACTGTAGAATTGAACCTGGGTCATTTAGCTTTGCAGACAGATGCCTTAGCCATGAATCCATCTATCCCTCCAGCCCCCACTTTTTTTTTCAGAGTGAATAATCATTCATTTTTTTTAAATCATGAAAGTACTAACTCAAAAACACAAAACAAAAAACAAACAAACAATAGTATGATTGATGGGCAATTCCCAGATACAGGACCACATTGTGCTATCAATTCTGAGTTTGCCAAGAAGAAATGTGATCTGCTTTGGGGGGAGGGAAGCATAGAGGATCTAGAAAGGGGTCTAGAAAGAAGCCCTTGAAATCAAAGAATTCAGCCCCCACTTTTTAAATGTTTTATTTACTTATTTTAGAGAAAGAGAAGTAATGGAAATGCAAACAAACTCCAGGTGCATGCACTACCATGTGCATCTGCTTTACGTGAGTACTGGGGAATTGAACCTAGGTCCTTAGTCTTCATAGGCAAATGCCTTAACTGCTAAGCCATCTCTCTAGCCCCTACTTTTTAATCTTAAGGCAGGGCAAGTCCTAAACCCTTGCCTCTCAGTACACATATTGGTTAGGACACACAACAGCTCCCGTTTTCTTAGACCCCTTCTGCTTGTCAAGAAAAGGTATCAACAAGCTAGGCTCTGCTTGCTTTGTTCTGTCTTGTGTCATCTGACATGTAATTGCTGTCAATTTCTCTCAGAATCTAACATTAGGCCAGCTGCCTGTCTTCGTTTGCACTTTTGTTTTATGTTTTCAACCTTTCCCGTGTCTTCATAGATATTTTAGAGAAACATCAAGGGAGAATACACTGGGGATGCTAGCCAGTTGCCCTATTCAAACAGATGTCTTATCAGAATCATTTATGACAATTTCAAAGGATATTCACTTTTGGAATTCTCCCTAACCCTTCCGTATCTCATTTGCTCTTGTAGCCTCATAACATGCACTCACTCATACCTTTTTCTATAAAATTTTTCTTAAATTTGAAGTTTATTGAAATATACTTTAAAGAGTAAAGAGATATGATTTATAATGACAACCTGAATAAAATATGTAAGAGTAGCTCTAATAAGAAATATAAAGAAAAATGAATAAAAATAAATGAGACCTGAATACAGAATAGTCTAATTACATTATCCTTGTTCCCAAAGGCTAAATATTTCTAACTGTGTCTAAATTAGTGTGCATTCTATGAATAATGCTATTCTAATCAAAATCCTAGTGAAGTTTGAAATGTTATTCTAAAACTATCTGAAATAGTACAATAGAATTTCCCATACTTTTAAAAAAGATGATATAAGAGCAAAGAGGAAGCATCTATCTTACCAAACTTAAAATACTAAAAATTTGTTATAGTGCTAGTTTTCTTACTAAATCATAGTAAACTGCTATGATAATTAATGAAAAGGGACAAGATGACTGAGTAAATACTATTCAGGAATTTCTGGATGCTTTCAAAATAAGTAGAGCAACTTTTCACCTCACATCTTGTGTAAGAAAAATGAATTCTAAATGAGTAAATAAACAAAGGCTAAAATATATATGTTTATATATACTATCAAGGGAAGTATATGTTTTAATGAAATGCAAATCAGAATTTAAATTTTAATAGAAATTATATAATAATAATCACAAATTAATGTGAAATAGTAAAGTTAAAAGTTAATCTCCTTATTATGAAAGGAATTTGTGTAATAATAATAAATAGAATTTAAGTTAAAAATTCATATTTTGGTGGCAGAATGCTTGTGTAGCATGCATGAAGCCTTAAACTCAAATCCCATCACCACAGGAAAAAAAAAAACAGGAAAGACATATGCACAGAAACTCCATAGACCATATCTAAATAAAGCAAGCAATCCAAATATAAATCCAATACAGATGAAGACACTGTCCATCTCACTACCAATAAAAGGAATCAAATTAGTGTAAAACTCGGTATCACTTAAAATAATCATATCGGAGATATATAAAATCAACTCCTGGAAAGGACATGGGGGGAAGAGCACTTTCACTCACTGTGTTGGAAGTGCACACTGAAAACAGAAAATGGCCATGGCCTTTGACTCAGCATTTGTCCCCTGGGGGTCTATTCAGGAAACATATGCACGAATACAGTGAGCACCACAGGGCAGAGACACTGCCGAGATGCCTGTAATGATAAAGCCTCAGAAAGACGAGGGTAAGATAAAGTTTGGAATGTCAGAAAAATCGAATCCTGTGCAACCAATAAAAATAATAAACGTGACCTTTTTCAGTTAAGTTCCAGGTAAAGCGCAGGAAGGGGTTCAGATGGGAGTGGCTGAGGTCAGAGGACTCTCAGCATCGGAAAATACTAGGAAGTTGCGAATGCAAAAAGGAAAGTCCAAGGAAGAGGCATCTTTCTTCCATTTAGTGTCATATTCCTTCCATTTATCAGGCCTTGAGACTGGGTGAGGCTGTAAGACAAGCGGGAAAGACCATGGGGGGGGGGGGCGGAGATGAGTTCAATCTCCAATGCATTTATTAACCTTAACTCAAAACGGGCTGGGTGGAAGACCTGCAGCTGGAAGTGTTGGGCCGAAGCGGATTGTGTGTCTTAAACTTTCCATCCTGTGGGATCACAGCTGGCCTGCTGCTGGGGAGGCTGGTCCCCCTGAGAGGGGCAGGGGAGAGCGCTCAGAGCTCCACCACACTCAGGGGCTGAGCGGAGCTCTTTCCATAACCTCACAGCCCCCTGGAGCACTGCACGGCAGACATCTTCAGACGCAGGCATGCTTTACTTGGGAGTCGTAGGGGGAAAATATTGCACACACTCCCCACCCCTATTCCTGCCTTGCTAGGAAGGCTGGTCACTGACGTGCGGAGCGGTCACCCACTCCTTGTCCTCCCTGCTGCAGCCCCACGTGACTGGATAGCTCACTCTACCACGCACATGAGGAAGAGCATCGTTGTTTCAACCAGGTTTGGGCATTTGTTTTAGCTACGAAGCAATGAAAGATGAGGAGCTCTGGACTAGTGTCGCTATGCCAGTGGAATCATCTGGAATACAAGGTTAACACTAAAGCGCTGCTCTAAAGGTAAAAGGAAAGCATTTCCCTAAAATCGTGTTGTAAATGCAATGAGTATAGGTTGTATTTAAGTATCACTCTTGCAAGAAATATGACAACTGAGAGGGGAAAATCATGGAATAGATCAAACTTTGAATTGTTAAGATTATCATGAGTATTGAAGACTTCCAACTGAACCTATTCATTAGTGCATTTTAGATTCATAATCATCCTTTATTTTTGAATGAGAACATGGGACTGAGAAAATATTGCACAACATGTATATTATATTTGTAGAAATGGAAACATATTTAATAAGTCCATAGGATAGCCTATATCAAAGGAGAGTAGCTACATTCTGCATTCACCGAAGTAGAGGGGCAATCTAAGCATAAACTGGAAAGTAGGCGGCCCAGGACTAATGATTCCAAGCTCAAAACTCTCCGGGTGTTTATGAAAGTTTAAGTTTTGAAGCTTCAGAGTACTACAGCACAGAGAATTGTAAAGGCACTATGATTTCTGCCCTTCTCCTAAGAGGGCTGTTTCCTTAACCTCAATCCTTGTGAGAAAACAGTGAGGAGAGGGAGAGGCACCACCCTATGAGCTGTGGTCAGAGAGACCCATGATGTTCCCAAAACAATACAGGAAATTGCCGAAGTGCTTGGTTACTTAGAAGAACAAAATGGGAAGAGCCGACTGCTGTGATCACCAGACATGGAGAAATCAAGCTGGAACTGACGTGTGTGTGTGTGTGTGTGTGTGTGTGTGTGTGTGTGTGTGTGTGTTATGCTTGCATGAATGACATTATGTGTGTGGTATGTGTGCACACGCCTGCAGAGGTCAGGGAAGACACTGAGCATCCGCCTCCATCGCTCCTCTGCCTAATTCCCCTGAGACGGGGTCTCGTACTGGAGCAGAGCCTTCTGCGTGTGACTTGCCTACCTCCTCAGTGCTGGGATTATGGGTATGTGCTGCCACGCAAGGGTGTGTACACAGGTGCTGGGGATCAACCTCAGTCCCCAAGCTTCACCTGCTAAGCCCATCATCTCCAGTCACCAGAAAAGCTTCTTTTAGAGAAGAAAAAAAGTGATTGGTGACGGGCTCTAGTGTGTGTGAAAGAGCAGCCCGAGGACATCCCAAGTGGTCCCAAAGTAGAGTGTTCAAACATTTCAATACTGGAGTGAGAACTAAGACAGAAAAGGGGACACTTAGCAATTTCATGGGGACAACAGACATACTTCAGTATTATTGTCTATAAGCATGGGCATAAACCCCCTCTTCTGAAGAGAGGAAGAGGTAGTCTGTGTGCTTTAAAACACACACATGATCAGATGGCTAATTTCCAAATGACTGTCCGTACCAAGTATTGATAAGGGCTTAGAGCAATTAAAGTTTGTCCACTACTGGAGGGAGAGTGGACTATTATAACTACTGTGGCGTGAGAATTAAAATGAGATTTGAAAGGTAAACAGAAACTGTTGCCTTAGCCTCTGAATCCTTGGTGCTTTTAGAGCAACCCTGATTTCCATGGTGAATGAGTTCATGAAGGCCCCTGAGAGTGAAATAAACATTTGTGCTTCAGCCAATGTGATCATGATAAGGTAATGTCTCCTCTGACTAGGACCTCAACAGAGATTTCTTTCTCTATCAAAGTAGGCTCCATGTGAGCCAAACTGATGAAAATCCCGGCATTGGCAATTATCTTGAGCATTCTATAACAGACCCTAACTCATTGTGAATTATTATCATGCCATTGCATGATGTGGCAGACAATGACCAATGATAGACACATGGGCAGTGACATACCATATCTATTTAGCCAGACATCAGTAGTCATTACTCCCCTAGGGCTTATGACCTCCCCAACCATAGGCTTTTGACTAGGTCTTCAGTTCCAAGCATGTATTCCCTCCTGTGGAGTAAACCTCCAGTCCAATGAGGTAGCAGTAAGTTTCCCCCATAATACACATGCCGCTATTGTACTCCTTGGCACATTTGACCTGGCTGGCTAGCTGTAAGGCTTGCAGCGTCCACTGCTGGTTAACAGTGTTGGTAATTTCTCTCTCCCAAAAGACTACATGCTGCATAGCTCTTTCCAGCATTCTGACAGCTAGTCAACAGGGAAGAGGTTTCAAGTTCAGCTCCACGTTGATTTCTTGGTGACCTGCAGCCCAAGTTATGTGATATCTTCAGCAATAGGGTCTACTTGTAGACCAATATTTTTATGCCATTGTACCTGGTGGAAGATTTGAGTAGGCCATAAAGGCCATAGACTCTATTTGAAGTCAGATAACTTGCCAATTTTAATTCTACAATTGGAATTTGTCTTTAAAAGGCCAAAGGTCAATCTGTTCTTCTGATCTATGAAGTATTTCCCACCATTGCAGATGACTTCCTCAGGGGGAATGATAGACTTCCATCCTCGCCACAGTATCTACGCGGGTCTCTCACCCAGAAGTGCGCTTACTAAGTACAGCTGGATTTCCTACTCAGTCTGTCCCCCATGTGTTCATGTTCTCTTCGCTTCCAACTGATTCCACTGACGCCAGCACAGTCTAAAGGTAACTGTGGGCATTCAGTTGATAAAGGGCTAGGAAGGAAGGTGTGGTGGTTTGATTCAGGTGTCACCCATAAACTTAGGTGTTCTGAATGCTAGGTTCCTAGCTGATGGATATTTGGGAATTAATGCCTTCTGGAGGGAGTGTATTGTTGGGGGTGGGCTTATGGGTGTCATAGCCAGTTTCCTCATGCCAGTGTTTGGCACACTCTCCTGTTGCTATTGTCCACCTGATGTTGGCCAGGTGGTGATGTCCACCCTCTGCTCATGCCATCGTTTTCCCCTGCCATCGTGGAGCTTCCCCTCAAGCCTGTAAGCCAAAGTAAATCTCTTTTTCCCAGAAGCTGCTCTTGGTTGGGTGATTTCTACTAGCAATGCGAACTGGACTGCAACAGAAGGGATGACATGTCTACCTCTGCCTCAGAATTTCATAGTAACAAGCACCCCTACAGAAGTACAGATTTAAGTATTCAGGTATGTTGACAAGAGTCATGGCAGGTGCTGCATGAGATAATTTTAAGAGGAAGAAGATTAGCACATTAGAAGTAGGTTTCTCCCACTGAGGACATTGAATAACTAGGTGGGAAAGGAAGCTGTGCTCCACGCAGTCATGCAGGGAGACAAGCCACCTTTGTCTTGTGGTGCCATTATCCTCTACAGCCTCAGAGGTCCCTCCACTCAGCCAGAATATTGAGGGGGGACAGAGCAGCGAATTATGCAGGAATTATGAAAGTTATGCAAGAAAATTGTAAGTAAAATACATTACTTCTATCCACAACTGGAACTTGGTCACATGGTCAAAGCTAACGGGAAAGGCGACTGGAGAATACAGTTACCTTCATGAAAAGAAAAAAATGGGTTCAGTTAGCAATGGGTTTATTGACATCTAGTCAGATTCCATTGTACCAAAATAAGAGTAGACAGTAGTGTTTGTCTAAGGTCTGTACCTTCTGCCTTCCCTAACAAAGGGATTCCTTAACAAAGGGATTAATGTGCCTTGCCCATTAGCTGTATTCCTCAGGATACTCTTATTTAAAATATAAATAGCCAAACTTTCCCTGAGAATAAATTCAACACTTATATGTATGAAAGATTTATTCTTGATACATTAATATTTCTGAAATCAAAAATAGAAAAACAAAAATTAATTTAAATTTTAAAAAATCTTGTAAATGGGGCTGGAGAGATGGTTTAGTGGTCAGGGCACTTGCCTAGGGACCTGCATTCAATTCCCCCGTGCCCATGTAAGCCAGATGCACACGGTGGCACATGCGTCTGGGGATCATTGCAATGAGTGCAATAAATCCTGATGCACCCATTCATTCTCCTCTCTCTCTCTCCCTCTCTCTTTCTCTCTCATAAATAAATAAAAATTTTATAAACTTGTAAAGGTAGTTTATGTGATATCTAAATGACTAGCAAAGGTATGGAAATAGAGTCATTATCATTCTTATCAAAAATATCCAGATGAATGTCCAGTGACGGAGCACTGCAGACTTACCAGGGAAGCTAAGATTAAAATTTTAATGGTTGTTTTCTAAAGACTGAAAACACCAACTGCTGGCAAACATGGTGAATAGCTGGAATTAGCACACATGGTTTTTGGGATGATGTAGCAATTACAACCACTTCGAGAGGGTGGGGGGGGGGGGACAGACACTACCGAGCATGCACCTAGTCGCTAATAGCAACTCCTATTCTATCAATTGAATGAATTCAAATTCCAAATGACTCAAGAGCACATATCCACAAATCATTTTCTGATCATGAGTTAGTTTTCTGTCACTATAACAAACATCTAAGCTAATCAGATTTAAAAAGTGGGAATTTAATAACTCACAGTTCTGTAGGCTTCACTCCATGATCACAACAGTTCTGGGTCTCTAAAGAGGCAGCACATCGCGGCAGAGTGCATGCTGGTACAAATCCCCACACCTCATGACCAGCAAGGGAAAAAGCAAGAGAAGAGCAGAGCCGCTCCGTCCCGGTCAAGGGCATGCGGCCAGTTACCTAAGACCGCAGCTCCCAAAGTTCCCATCACATCGCAGGGCCACAATGCTGGGGAGCAAAGCTTTCTCTCAGCAACCTCCTAGGGATGCCTACGATCTTAAGTAGAGCACTGATTTTTTATGGTGTTGTATGTAAGATAGCAAATAACTGGTTGTTTTGTTTTTTAAGTCATTCAGTAAAAGAGTGAACGAGTTAATTATAATCTCCCTGCTGCCAAGCACTGCAGAGGTATACACTTGACTATGAGAAAATATTCTTAGATCTTAGTCTGTGAAGTCAGATTTATTGAGGAACAAGTTGAATGCAGTGAATGTTTTCCTCTTGTTCAGTCCCACAACTTGACAAATGAAGACACTGCACATTTTCATCACCTCAAAATTTGTCCTCCTGGTTCTGAGAGGTCCGTCTACTTCTGCACCCACTGATTTATTTCTGTCCTTACAGCTTTCTCTTTTCCGGAACGTCACATAAGCAGAATCACACTGTCTGTCGACTTTTGTGCCTGGCCTCACTTACTTGTTACCATGTTTTTCAGATTCATTCACAGTACACGTATCACATCTATGTCATGTTCTTCTCATTGCCCTGTGATACTCCTTTGAGTATGTTTGGCTCACTGTGCATGTCTACTCACCATATGAAGAGTAGTAGAACTGTTACCAAGCTGAGAGAACTATGAATAAAGCTGCTATGAACACTTATGTACAAATATTTTTGTGGACATCTGTTTGTATTATGCTGGTGTAAATTCTTAGCCGTAAGACAGATGGGTTGGAAATTACGAGGGATGTTTACCTTTATAAGAATTTGAGGAATCGTTTTCCAAAGTGGCAGAGCAGTCTTTTCACTGCCAGCGGCCCTGTCTGGGTCCATTTGATCCTTACCTAGTCTTTGCTTTATTATTGCCTATTTAATCTTACTTGGTCTGAGAGATGTGCAGTAACTTTTTGACTTTAATTTGCTTTAACCTAAAATTAGTACCCCATTTTATGTGTTTATCTGCAAGGGTTTTTGGTTAAGCAGCTTCAAATTCTTTGCCTGTTATTCATTAGGCAGTTTGATTTCTATCAAGCGGTATGTGGAAATTCTTAAATATTCCATAAATAAGCACTTACGTTTTCTCATAGAAGTGATCAACTATTAGGTCCGTAGCATTTGTCATTTGCCACCTTCATCCTCTGTCTGCTCTGTGAGAGGATCTGGGTCCTTTACCTGTTTTCCCCTTGCCTGTAGCCACCAAAGCCTTGTCAGCAGCAGCAGCAGTCAGGTACCGCAGCAGGAAAGCGTTCGCTCCCGGGTCGTGGAGAGCTTGCTCCACTGTCTCTCCGCTTCGAAGCTCGTTCGCCACTGGCTGCTCAGGTGCTCACCACACAGAGCCTCCAGTAGCCAGCAGCATCCCCTGGCACTACCCCCCATAGGCAACTTGTGGCCACCACAAGTTCCCAGGACAGATTTCAGCGTGTCCCCCATCAGTACTGCAGTCACTTCCTGTCCCCTCAGGCGCCCATGCGTGTTCCATGTAACAGCCTAAGGCCTTGCCCCAGGACCTGCACACTGCTTCAGCCTTGAGGACGGTAATAGTTGTGATATCTATTTGTATAGTTTATTGCTTACAAGCCAACCCATGGTCACTTTTCTTCACTGACCTCATCAATAATTATTTATATTGCAAAATTTACTCCATATATTATCAGGCAGGGTTTTCTATAGGCATGGAACCAATAGCATGCACACACACAAGAACACACACACACACACACTATATATATATACATATATATATACACACACACACACACACACGGATTCACTAGATGGGCTTACATGATAGGAACTGGCTAATGCAACAATGGTTATTTGCACACTGGAGAGGCTAAGAACCCAGTCACAATTCAGTGCACAAGGCTGGCTGCCTCTATGGTCCCAAGGCCGGCAGGCTTCCTGGGCAGCTGCTTGGAAGGCTGGAGAAGCTGGGGGAAAGGAGGTGGCTCACGTGGCAAAGTGTTGCCTTGCAAGCATGAGGAGCTGAGCTTGATCTCCAGCGTCTACATGATATGGCGGTGTGGCGGCACGCACCTGCCCTCAGTGCTGGGGAGGCAAAAATGCACAAGTCAAGAGAGGTCGCTTCACGGCCAGCCTAAGCTACCCAGTGAGCTCCAGACCGAAGAGAGAGCTTGTCCCAGAAAAGGTGAAGGGTAAACCTGAGGATTACACCTCAGATTGTTCTCTGGCTTCCATGCATGTGTGTACGCACACACACACACTGCACACATACATGCCCACCACACACAGACAGAAGGTAATCTTAGACCTACTAGTTCATACTTATATAACCTCCAAAGCCTTGTTTTTAAAAAATATTTATTTATTTATTTATTTGAGAGAGAAAGACAGAGAGAGAGAGAGAAAGAGAGAGAGAATGGGCACACCAGGACTTCCAGATACATATGCCACCTTGTGCAGCTGACTTAACGTGGGTCCTGGAGAATCGAACCTGGGTCCTTTGGCTTTGCATACAAGCTCCTTAACCATTAAGCAATCTCTCCACCCAAACCCTTATTGTGAAGCCATAAATCAGAAGCCATTTTTGCATTTGCATTGGCCCACATGTCCACTGGGTCTGCCCCTTGTTTCTGGGTTGCTCTCTCTCACTGCTTCCACAATGCGGCATGTCTCTGTTGCTCTCTCGCACTGCTTCCACAGTGCAGTGTGTCTGGGTCACTCTCTCCCACTGCTTCCACAGTGCAGTGTGTCTGAGTTGCTCTCTCCCACTGCTTCCATAGTGCAGTGTGTCTGAGTCGCTCTCTCTCGCACTGCTTCCACAGTGCAGTGTGTCTGTGTCGCTCTCTCCCACTGCTTCCACAGTGCAGTGTGTCTGGGTCACTCTCTCCCACTGCTTCCACACTGTGGTGTGTCTGTGTCGCTCTCTCTCCCACTGCTTCCACAGTGCAGTGTGTCTGAGTCGCTCTCTCTCGCACTGCTTCCACAGTGCAGTGTGTCTGTGTCGCTCTCTCCCACTGCTTCCACAGTGCAGTGTGTCTGGGTCACTCTCTCCCACTGCTTTCACAGTGCGGTGTGTCTGAGTCACTCTCTCCCACTGCTTCCACACTGTGGTGTGTCTGAGTCGCTCTCTCCCACTGCTTCCACAGTGCGGTGTGTCTGTGTCGCTCTCTCCCACTGCTTCCACAGTGCAGTGTGTCTGGGTCGCTCTCTCCCACTGCTTCCACAGTGCAGTGTGTCTGGGTCACTCTCTCCCACTGCTTTCACAGTGCGGTGTGTCTGAGTCACTCTCTCCCACTGCTTCCACACTGTGGTGTGTCTGAGTCGCTCTCTCCCACTGCTTTCACAGTGCGGTGTGTCTGAGTCGCTCTCTCCCACTGCTTCCACACTGTGGTGTGTCTGTGTCACTCTCTCCCACTGCTTCCACAGTGCAGTGTGTCTGAGTCACTCTCTCCCACTGCTTCCACACTGTGGTGTGTCTGAGTCGCTCTCTCCCACTGCTTCCACAGTGCGGTGTGTCTGTGTCACTCTCTCCCACTGCTTCCACAGTGTGGTGTGTCTGGGTCACTCTCTCCCACTGCTTCCACACTGTGGTGTGTCTGTGTCGCTCTCTCCCACTGCTTCCACAGTGCAGTGTGTCTGGGTCACTCTCTCCCACTGCTTCCACAGTGCGGTGTGTCTGAGTCACTCTCTCTTTCACTGCTTCCACACTGCGGTGTGTCTGCGTCGCTCTCTCTCACTGCTTCCACACTGTGGTGTGTCTGGGTCGCTCTCTCTTTCACTGCTTCCACAGTGCGGTGTGTCTGAGTCACTCTCTCCCACTGCTTCCACAGTGCGGTGTGTCTGTGTCACTCTCTCCCACTGCTTCCACACTGCGGTGTGTCTGGGTCGCTCTCTCTTTCACTGCTTCCACAGTGCGGTGTGTCTGAGTCGCTCTCTCCCACTGCTTCCACAGTGCGGTGTGTCTGGGTCGCTCTCTCTCCCACTGCTT
The DNA here is from genome assembly GCA_036346955.1 of Dipus sagitta. Classification (NCBI taxonomy): domain Eukaryota; kingdom Metazoa; phylum Chordata; class Mammalia; order Rodentia; family Dipodidae; genus Dipus; species Dipus sagitta. Next base: position 42,181,177 of record CM070784.1, read on the forward strand.
CCACAGTGCAGTGTGTCTGGGTCACTCTCTCCCACTGCTTCCACAGTGCAGTGTGTCTGAGTCACTCTCTCTCCCACTGCTTCCACAGTGCAGTGTGTCTGAGTCACTCTCTCCCACTGCTTCCACAGTGCGGTTTGTCTGAGTCACTCTCTCCCACTGCTTCCACAGTGCGGTGTGTCTGAGTCACTCTCTCCCACTGCTTCCACAGTGCGGTTTGTCTGAGTCACTCTCTCCCACTGCTTCCATAGTGCAGTGTGTCTGAGTCGCTCTCTCTCCCACTGCTTCCACAGTGCGGTGTGTCTGAGTCACTCTCTCCCACTGCTTCCACACTGTGGTGTGTCTGAGTCACTCTCTCCCACTGCTTCCATAGTGCAGTGTGTCTGAGTCACTCTCTCCCACTGCTTCCACAGTGCGGTGTGTCTGAGTCGCTCTCTCCCACTGCTTCCACACTGTGGTGTGTCTGGGTCGCTCTCTCCCACTGCTTCCACAGTGCGGTGTGTCTGTGTCACTCTCTCCCACTGCTTCCACAGTGCGGTGTGTCTGGGTCGCTCTCTCTTTCACTGCTTCCACAGTGCAGTGTGTCTGAGTCGCTCTCTCCCACTGCTTCCACAGTGCGGTGTGTCTGGGTCGCTCTCTCTCCCACTGCTTCCACAGTGCGGTGTGTCTGTGTCACTCTCTCCCACTGCTTCCACAGTGCGGTGTGTCTGTGTCACTCTCTCCCACTGCTTCCACAGTGCGGTGTGTCTGTGTCACTCTCTCCCACTGCTTCCACAGTGCGGTGTGTCTGGGTCGCTCTCTCTCCCACTGCTTCCACAGTGCAGTGTGTCTGTGTCACTCTCTCCCACTGCTTCCACAGTGCGGTGTGTCTGTGTCACTCTCTCCCACTGCTTCCACAGTGCGGTGTGTCTGGGTCGCTCTCTCTCCCACTGCTTCCACAGTGCAGTGTGTCTGTGTCACTCTCTCCCACTGCTTCCACAGTGCAGTGTGTCTGTGTCGCTCTCTCTCACTGCTTCCACAGTGCGGTGTGTCTGTGTCACTCTCTCCCACTGCTTCCACAGTGCGGTGTGTCTGTGTCACTCTCTCCCACTGCTTCCACAGTGCGGTGTGTCTGGGTCGCTCTCTCTCACTGCTTCCACAGTGCAGTGTGTCTGTGTCACTCTCTCCCACTGCTTCCACAGTGCGGTGTGTCTGAGTCGCTCTCTCCCACTGCTTCCACAGTGCGGTGTGTCTGGGTTGCTCTCTCCCACTGCTTCCACAGTGCGGTGTGTCTGTGTCACTCTCTCCCACTGCTTCCACAGTGTGGTGTGTCTGGGTCGCTCTCTCTCACTGCTTCCACAGTGAGCACTCTCTCCCAGTGTGTCTGAGTCGCTCTCTCCCACTGCTTCCACACTGTGGTGTGTCTGTGTCGCTCTCTCCCACTGCTTCCACAGTGCGGTGTGTCTGAGTTGCTCTCTCCCACTGCTTCCACACTGTGGTGTGTCTGAGTCGCTCTCTCCCACTGCTTCCACAGTGCGGTGTGTCTGAGTCACTCTCTCCCACTGCTTCCACACTGTGGTGTGTCTGTGTCGCTCTCTCCCACTGCTTCCACAGTGCGGTGTGTCTGAGTTGCTCTCTCTCACTGCTTCCACACTGTGGTGTGTCTGAGTCGCTCTCTCTCACTGCTTCCACACTGCGGTGTGTCTGAGTCGCTCTCTCCCACTGCTTCCACAGTGTGGTGTGTCTGAGTCGCTCTCTCCCACTGCTTCCACAGTGCGGTGTGTCTGAGTCGCTCTCTCCCACTGTTTCCACAGTGCAGTGTGTCTGTGTCACTCTCTCACACTGCTTCCACAGTGCAGTGTTTCTGAGTCGCTCTCTCTCCCACTGCTTCCACAGTGCAGTGTGTCTGAGTCGCTCTCTCCCACTGCTTCCACAGTGTGGTGTGTCTGAGTCGCTCTCTCCCACTGTTTCCACAGTGCAGTGTGTCTGTGTCACTCTCTCACACTGCTTCCACAGTGCAGTGTTTCTGAGTCGCTCTCTCTCCCACTGCTTCCACAGTGCAGTGTGTCTTGGTCGCTCTCTCCCACTGCCTCCACAGTGCAGTGTGTCTGGGTCGCTCTCTCACACTGCTTCCACAGCACAGTGTTTCTGAGTCGCTCTCGCACTGCTTCCACAGTAATAGTATGCCTCAGCCTTAGCCTCTGGCTCGCACTGCTCTTACAGTATAGTATTTATGGGCACCATTAAGCAGCTGCAACATTTCCCCAGAGATTGCCTCATTTCAGTGCTCGATGAGGTAATGAGGATATGTAGATCAAGTTAAGCTTGTAAAAGTGCTTTGGGAATCTTTGGAATGAAAAGAATTGTACATATTCAAAATTTTTGTTATTAATTACACAACGTATGCCCACAGTTGGAAAAGGGGGCCATTTGGTTGTCTTTCACCTAATTAAGAATACCTTCTGCTTTGCATGGACAAGATTAATCTAAGAACTGAAACATGTCCAAACACAGTTGATGACGAGTGGAGAAATGTTTTAGATTATTTCCACACCTATATGTAGCTATGGATTATTTCAGCATCAAGACTGGAGGAGGAAAAAAAAAGGTTTTAAAAAAATTAAAAGGAAAAAGAAAGCCTGCAAAGGGCATAATGGCAGTGACATGATTGAATTCATTGATGCGTTCTTTCGAGGTGTCAGAGAGCTTCCTGGAATGGCGCTTAGAGTTTTAGCGAGACCTTGTAATGCAAGGTTGGTCACAAAACCATCTCCTGCAAACTAAATTCAACTTCCCAGTCTCTCTGGTTTCTCTCTTGGAACAAAGCCAAGCATGATTCAATAATTGAGGAGACCGAGTAGCCTGAAGACAATGGGACTACGAATAAGGGAAGGACCTTAAAACCAGTCGGTCCCCATCCAGTGGGACAGGTGGTAGGCAGCTTGAGCCAGCTGCTGATGCTTAGACAAAATCCAGCTCAGCCATCAAAGTTCAGCACTTAAAAGTGGTGTGAGATGGGGTCAACTGCTGGTTTCAGCGCATCTGACAAGAAGTGTCTGCATGGAGTTGTACAGTACAATGGCAGACATTAATATCTAGGCTGGCAATAGCCAACATGTATATCCTTCAGCGTGGACCAGAGCTACCAACATGGGACTGAAGGCCCTATTTTTTAAAAAATATTTATTCATTCATTTATTTATTTATTTGAGAGAGAGCCAGAGATAGAGTCAGATAGAGAGAATGAGTACACCAGGGCCTCTTGCCACACATGCACTGCTTTGTGCATCTGGCTTTACATGGGTACTGGGGGATCCAACTCAGGCCATCAGGCTTTGCAGGCAAGCGTCTTTAACTGCTGAGCCATCTCTCTAGTCCTATTTTCCATCTGTTGAAAGCTAACAATTGCAAGATATGGGCTTAACTAAAAGGCAGAAGTCCACCTAAGCTCAGGGAGCAAACCAGCAATGATTCTGAAGTTTCTGTATAAACTTTATTTGCAAAGTCATCATGGTTGAAATGTGCTCACACAGAACTTTATATAAAGAGTCAGAATATAGTAGTCTCTCATATTTTAAAAAGGTGAAACAGTCATAAAAGAAAGGACTAGGCTCTTTCTCTTTCTCTCACACATGCTATCTTCATGCAAGCTGCCTATCAAAATTAAGACGAACAAGCAGGCAGTGAGACGGTCCCATGCTGTCCACATCTCAGGACAGTGGACTCAACTAAGCACCAGGAGGCCTTACTAACAGACCATCCTAGTTCATTCCTGAGTGGGAGCGTGTGGGTGACCTTCCCTCTTGGAGAATTCTCATCTTAGCAGCATTCTGGGATACACGGTATCATGCATGCTATAACAGCATAGCACATTCATAGTGTAAATAATCAATAAATGTCTAAATCTCTATTGGAGAGTAAACCACTGAAGACTTCACACACCTACTATAGCTCATCACCATTTTCCCTTTATCTCTCTCCCAATGCTGGGAATACCATTTTGGCCTGAGGCTGTCTCTTGAATCTTATTGAGCTTAAGGCTGACCTACTATTTGGAAGGGGGGTTTTATTTTTAATTTTTGTTGTTGTTGTTGTTTCTATACACCTAAGCAAACATGTTTTACCTCCGTTTTATCCCAGGGTAGTTAGGTTTCCTGGGTAAGCATTTTGACTAAGAATTACAACATTGCATCTTAAGAAAGTTAGAAAACACGAGCTCCACCTTAGACGTTGGCAGTTGCAGAGGTATCGTCAACAGAATCTTCGTGTGCTCTCACTCCCAGATGCTCCTGGGGACTCAGCCTCGCCGGGAAGATGGGATTCTGCGAGTTTGGGCAAGTAGCTAGGCGCTGGAAGCAATTCTTATGAACTAGAAGCCCAAGTGCTATCTTACTCTAGGTGATGACCATTAGAAAAGAAAAGAATTTCAGGAAGTTCAGTGAAATATACTTTCCCCATGAAACAGTAAAACTTCAAATCCAGAGGCAATGCATCTCTCTCACTACATCACATTCCATTTCAAATCTGTACAGCCCTCCATGTCATCACATGTTCTCCGGGCTTTTCCCATTGTTTTCGAAAGCTCAGCGTTGGGGTGTGATTAACACCCTCGGCCAGCTTCTAGCGCTCTGTAAGGCAGCCCTGAACGAGGCGCTCTGGCCCCATGGTGTGCGCATTTCAGGGACCTAACCTGAGTGTCAGCTAAATTAATCTTGACCTCCGAACAGATGTTTCCACTTAATTTCTCAGAGCCATAGATGGTAATCAACCTAAAACAAATCTTTGTCCCAAGCACAGCCACCTGACTTTCCAGAACAAACCAGCAGCATTTCAGCAAATCTCTGGGCAGAAAAACTGTAAGAAAGCAGAGACATTGTAAATGCCAGTCACTGTAGGTGTTCAGAAAGGAAAATTGATTTAGATCAGAAAGATTGTAAGAAACATTCTGTAATCAAGGACTTTAAAGGCCAAACAGGATTTGTGCATCAGGATCCCCTCAGGAGATAAAGCGCAGACTCTGAGCAAGAGCTCATCAGGCGTCAGTAGGCAGAAGAGCGAGCTGCAGGCCCGTTGGAGTGCGCGGTCTGCCTCCGTGCGGGGTCCTGAGACTGCATGGCTGCCAGAGGCCAGAGCAATGCTCACGGTGCAGGTACCAAGGCAGGGCAGCAAGTTGTTGAGCTGCCCAGGCATCTGAGCTGAGGCTCCACAGGTGAACTGTCCACTCTGGAGGGTCACTGCCCCAGAGGCCACAGGGGCTAACTTTAAGGCTGAGGAAAAACATGATTGTCATCAGGTCATTCAGGGGACACTGACCTCTTTTTCCATGGTTCACTGTTGTGATTAACTGATGGAGGTGCTGGGTGATTTCAGATGTGGAATATAAAGTGTTTATTTCTTAAGAAAGGTTTTATTCATTCTCTCAGTTTGTTCAGGAGACAATTTTGACTTAATGATCACTTTCACACTTTTTCTTTCTTATTTTTAATTAAAAAATATTTGTCTACTTATTTGCAAGAAGAGAGAGAATGGAGCCAGGCGTGATGGCACATGCCTTTAATCCCAGCACTTGGGAGGCAGAGGTAGGAGGATCGCTGTGAGTTCAAAGGCAGCCTGAGACTACATCATGAATTCCAGGTCAGCCTAAGCTAGAGTGAGACCCTACCTTGAGAAACCAAAAAAACAAGAAGAAGAAGAACAAGAAGAGAGAGAATGGGTACACCAGGGTCTCTTGCCACTACATACAAACTCCAGATGCATGCTCCACTTTGTGCATCTGGCTTTACATGGGTACTGGGGAATAGAACCCAGGCTGTTGGGCTTTACAAACAACTGCCTTTAACCACTGAGACATCTCTCCAGCACACTGTCACACTTTTTCCTATTGAAATAAATCACTGGGTCTTGGCAGGAACTGAGTTACCATTTAGTCATGCTCAGTCATCTGATGGCTTCGACAAAGGATGTGTGCTTTTGACTCTAGTTAGACTAATTCCTACATGGGACTTACCCAGGCCTGGACTTCTTCAGAATAGCCATGGCAAAACTACTCAGCAATTGACCATTGAACGTGATGGGCAGTAAGAGAACAGATCTCGAATCCCAGGCCTAAAACCATGGATGCACATACAATTGCTCTTCCCATTTCCTAAGGAATAATATCTGCTCATCTGGACTTTTCTTCCTCCTGCCATCCAGACTCCATTATTCCATCTTACAATGGCATTTTCTAAACAGCCCCAAATTAAAACATATTGATCTTTTTTTTTTTTTTTACTGTTTCCATAAAGAGAAAAACCAAGTCTTCATTTAAAATAAAAAACCTTGCTAGGGTTTATGAATAAAATATAGAATATGTGATGGTTAATCTGGCCAACATGATAGATAGGATTTAGAATCACCATGAAAGCAAATCTCAGGGTGTGGTTGAGAGAGAGTTGTTAGAATGAGGTTACCTGAGGTGGGAAGACCCATCTCAAATGTGGGTGGCTTCATTCTACAGGCTGGGGTGCCAAGCTGAATAAAAAGAGAAAGCGCAGGCATGCACCACTCTCTGCTTCCTGATTGAGGGTGCAATGGGACCAGCGGCCTCACACATTTCTGCTCCCAGACCTTCCCCGCCATGAGGGAATTTTACCTCAAACTCTGAGCCAAAATAAACCCTTCTCCCATAAGTTTCTTCTTTTCAGGTATTAAGAGGAAAGTAAATAATACAGAATTCATTAGAAGCAGAAGCTAGTAGAATTACCATGTAGCCCATTCCCCAATTGGCATGACTAATATTTAAATCATATTATTAAGATTTCTATGCCATTTTAATAAGCATTAGAAGAAAGAATTAAAGACTTCTATAACCATCATAAAGAATATCACATATAGCTAAAACTATTCACACAGTAAGGAAATTCTTGTCATTCGGCTATTTCTTTGTGTTAATCCTTTTAAAAGGGAACAAAAAGTCACAGCCAAATTACTGCAAGTCTTACTATCAATGTCATACTTGTTCACGCACTTCTTCCAGAGCATTTTCCCTGTGGTCTTAGAGCAAAAGGACAAAACCATTACTGAGTACCACAAACAAACCCTAAGGAGTTAACCTAGCAAGCATCTTCCTGGTACTAATAGTTTCCAGGCATTCCTTTCCAACCAACATGAATAAAATGTACTGTAAAAAAAAACTCTAGCTGTTGGCTTAGTGGTTAAGGCATTTACCTGCGAAGCCAAAGGACCCAGGTTCAATTCCCCAGGACCCATGTAAGTCAGATGCACAAGGGGCACATGCATCTGGAGTTTGTTTGCAGTGGCTAGAGGTCCTGGTGTGCCCTTCTCTCTCGGTCTCTCTTCTATGCTTTTCTCTCTGTCTCTGCTTGCAAATAAATAAATTTAATTTTTTTTAATTCTATTTGTTTATGTTGAACATATAGGCTTGCACATTCAAACAAAAGATATAGACCCTTGCTGTTCAATATTCATCTACATATAAGTTATTAAAATTAAATTACATTAACAGATTATTTCTCCAACACATAGTCAATAGTCCAAGTGTTCAATAGCTATGAATGGCTAGTAGGTGTCATATATTAGACTGCATAGCTCTATCACAGTTCCATCAGCACAGAACTGTTCTACTGGACAATAGTCCAAAAGGACACATACCAGGTCAATAATAGTTATCTATAGAAATTAAAGTTGGAGGGATATAAAAAGGCATTGCTATCTTTTTAATTTATGTTTCTTAATTTGTTTTTGGAGTATGGTGTACTTTTCTTAAAGACAAAAATTTTTGAAAATTTGAAATGTTGACGGTATATCTCACTTTTAATTAAACATATTTTAGGGCCATAATCAGATAACGGGCTCCTTTTCTTGACATAAATTTAAGAACAAAGCCCAGAAGTAAATACGAAGTATTTTGCATAAACAAAGAAAAATGATTCTCCAATTCTCCATTTCTATTTTTTTATAGAAAAAGGGATAAAGGAATGGGAGCTTTGAAACTATATCTCTAACAGCTGAATCGTGTTTACCCTCATTCACAGGCACTTCTGAGCTTCCTGTGCGGCAGAGCTTATGTTGGAAACTGTGGTGGATGAACACGGCCCTCGGGGGCCTGGAGTAGCAAGCTGACCATGGCTCTGTAAGACTATTCCAAGTCAGAGGCGGTGGGCAGAGGTGTGTTCTGAGGATATTTCAAGACGGTCAGTTCCAGTCCCAAGCCAGGACTTAAACAAGTGCTACTTCAATCTCTTAGCTTTCTTCACTAAAAGATAAATTTGGGGTGCTTGTCCTTTAGCTTACTTAGATTAATCCCCAGAAAACACAGGAAAAATCAAGGTGTAGTGGTGCGCATTTATAATCCCCGAGCTGGGGGGCTGAGACAAGGGGTTCCTTGGCCAGCCAGTCTAACACAATTGACAGACTTCAGGCCAATGAAAAACTCTGTCTCAAAAACAGGTGATGGCATTCCTAAGAAACTACACCAGAGGTTTCCTTTGGCCACACACACGCATGCACACACACACACACACACACACACACACGTGTGCACGCGCGCGCACACACACACACACAGTACTTATGTACATATTTGCCACTTGAACACTCACACATGAAAAAGATAATTATAAATCCAGGTATAAACCAGGCATGAGGTTGCATTTCTGTAATCTGAGCATTTGCAAGGTGAAGGCAGGAGGATTTTGAGTTTGAAACTGGCCCAGATAGCATCATAGACTGGAGACAAAGGGAGGGAGGGAGAAAGGAGAGAGAGATAAAAAGAAAAGGAAGGGCTTGGGAAATCGCTCAGCAGTTAAAGGTACTTGCTTGCAAAGGCTGCAAGTCTGGATCTGATCCAACAGTACCCGGTAAATCCAAGCGCACAAAGTGATGCAGGCATCTGGAATTTGTTTGCAGCAGCAAGAGGCCCCCGTGTGGCCATTATCACTTCATTCTCTATTTCTCTCTCTCCAAATAAATAAATCAAATTTTTTTAGTATTTTTTTTTTTAGAGAGAGAGAGAATTGGCACATCAGGGCCTTAGCCACTGAAATTGAACTCCAAATGCTTGTGCCACCTAGTGCGTATGGGCAACCTTGTGCTTGTGTCACCTTTGTGTGTCTGGTTTACGTGGGATCTGGAGAGAGATCAAACCTGGGTCCTTAGGCTTCACAGGCAAGTGCCTTAAGTGCTAAGCCATATCTCCAGCCCTAAAAATATTTTTTTTAAAAAAAAAGGGGGGTAAGAAGAAGACAGGAAAGGGGGAGGAGAGAGGAGAGAAGGAGGGGGGAAAAGGATGAAAACTTATCAGTCAGGTAAATAAGGAATTTGGTGTGAGGGAACATGCTTGAAAAATAGCATGTACAATGTGCAGCAAGGACTCCAGCTAGAAGGAAGTTTGTGTGGTCCTGCGTGCCCGTCCCTCCAGGGCCACCCACTGGCTGAAGGGAGTGTACTTCATGTGCCTTCAGAGGCGGATGCTGGCGTCACTCTCTTGGAAGCAGCATGGACTGTTGAAGTTCTTGGATCTGAGTCTTGGCTCTTTGTTTCCCAGCTGCTTGTATACGTGAGAGTTCCATCTCAACCACACCTACTTTTTCCCTTCACAGAACACCCAATGGTAAATACCCATGGTGGTTGAAAAGTAAAAACTATCCCCCATAAGTGTTTGGACACTTGCCCCCAGCTAGTGGTGCTGTTTGGGAAAGTTCTGGAAACTTTAGGAGGTAGAGCCTTGCTTGGGGAAGTAGGGGCAGACCTTGAGGTTTTATAGCCCGGCACCACATCCTGTAATCTCCTCTCTCTCTCTCTCTCTCTCTCTCTCTCTCTCTCTCTCTCTCTCTCCCCTTCCTGGTTGAATACACAGTGCATCCAGCTCTGCTCACACTCTGCCACCATTCCTTGACCACGATGACAAATTGTATAGCCTCCAAACTGTAGGCCTGAATAAGCCCTTTCCTTCCTTCATGGGCTTCTGGAAGTGGTTTGTGGAAGGAAGGCAGAGGACTCTGGAGCTGTGGGCTAGAGAAGCCCTCCACTGCTACAAGCAGAGCTGAGGGGTCACTCTGGTGGGGGCTTGGAAGACCAGGTCCTGAGTGAAACACAGACGGGGGCTTGCAGCAGGAGGTTCCCGAGGCCACAACTGGGAACTGGCCTAGAGGCAGCTCCTGTTATTTTCTGACAAAGAATCTGGCTGCATTCTGCCCACGTCCTGAGAGCTTGAGTAAAGGTAGTGAAGGACTCTGTTTGGTGAAGGAGAGTTCAGGATGGCCCAGCAGCCCAGGTGTGGCGTGGCTTCTGAAGATCGCTTGCCTCCCACCTACAGTGAAAGAGAGCAGCACGGAGAGCCGGAAGATGTAAAACTGGGCAGTCTGCCAGGGAAAGAAACGTGAGCAAGTTCAAAGTTCTGGACAAGTGGACAGAGGGATGCTCTGATTGTTAGGAGCTCTGATTATGGAGGAGATCAGCGCCATTAAGGAAACGCCCACTGCTGTGCACTGTGACAATAGTAAATCTGTCCTGAGGGCAAGACTTAGGAGAATGCAAGTCCTTTTGAATGGACAAGACTTGTAAGGAAAATGCCAAGAAAACAGTTCTCTTCCCACAGCTGCATTCTGGGTCTTGCTACAACTGTCTTCCAATGCAGGCCTCATCCTCAGCTGGCAGCCCGACTTGGCAGTGTAGTCCATATAGTGCTGGTTGTATAGGCATGAAAAATGCAAAATTGAAGGAGTCGTGGGGTATTGCATCACAATTTCAGAGAACCAATGAAGAAAGGCAATGCATGGCAGAGTCAGACTCCCCAAAAGGAGGCCAGGGGAAGCCACTGCATAAAATTTTTAGGTTAGCGACAAGTTGCAATGGAGAACCAAGGATATTCAATGACAGGACCGTGCAATGCCCACGGGGAAAATTTCCCGGCTCTGAATGGATTGGCCTCAGAGAGACTGTGAGAGCTGGGGGCAGCAGAGCTCAGGGGCAAGAGCTTCCCGAGCGTTGCGGAGCGCGGATGAGTTCATCAAGGGTCCTGCGTACTAGATATGGAGCTGGGGGATTTGGTGCTCGCCCTGCTGGGTTTTCATCTTGCTTTGGTTCAGTCTTGCTATGTTTCCAATCCTCCTTCTGGAACAGCAATGTTTACCCTTTGCCAGTATATGTTATGTCATTTGTTGACTTCACAGAGGTAACAGTTGAGAGACACTGGACTTTGGATTGTTGAAGTGTTGGGGCCATGAAAGACTATGGGACTTAAAAAGTTGGACTCAATGCATATTATATTACAAAACTGGCATAAGCCAGAATGGAGGGGCAGAATGCTGTGGTTTGAATGCAAAATGCCTCCCTGACCATGGAGTGTGACTGCGTGGTTCCCAGCTGGTAGCCCTTTCAGGAAAAGCTGTGGAACCTTTAGGAGGTGGAGTCTTGCTGGAGGAGAGAGATCCCTGCAGTCAAGCCTTGAGGTTTTCCAGCCCAGCCCCACTCCCCATTTCTCCCCCCCTCTCTCCCCCTCTCTCTCTCTCTCTCTCTCTCTCCTGATTACAAACACAGGTGTTCAGCTCTGCTCCTGCCACCAAGCCTTTCCCACCATGAAATTGTGCCTTGAAACCATCAGTGGACTTAAAATGTTTCCTTAAGTAGCTTTTGGTCAGGAGTTCGTTCATAGCAAAAAGAAGATAGCCAACACAGTACCCAGCTCGCGGGAGTGTGCGGGATCAAACGAGGGGAGGGGAGGGAGGTGCCTGAAGAGCCGACACCACGGGCTCTGATGCCCTACGAGGCTCTGCCATTCGTCATCTTTAACTATGTCCACGCAAAGACGCAGCCCTCACCTCAAAGGGGAGAAGAGGGAGTTTATTCTGGAGCCAAGTGTGAGTGACCATGGCCTGGGCACACAGACTTGGGTTACCCTAAATTCCATGTTCCAATTTAACATGTTAACAATTTCATGAAGGTTTTATAGTTACATAACAAAAGAAAGTCATAAATCAAGAAACTTTTCAAATACATTGGCTGGCCATCAGGTAGGCGGGTTATAGCAAAGGGAAGGGGGGCGGATCTCTACCATAGGCCTCAGATGCTGTCTGATGACATTCTTAGCCCTTGGGTTGGTGGAAGCCAGGTTCTGTTCTTGCATTTCAAAAAGGATCTCACCTGATCAACTGATAGTCACCAGGATGTTAGTTCAGACACAGAGGTGGGCAATAATTGGCTATTAAGGGGTTAAAAGTAGCCCAAGGTAATTTGGCACTGACTTGCAGCATTCCATCTCTCTGTGACCACAGGAGCTTCTTCAGTCCATTCAGCCTTGCTGGAAGTGGGTGCATAGATAGAGCTGTTTTCTGGGAACTTTAGTTCACAGTTCCCTCTGTTGGCCAAGCAGCACATTTTGTGCATGCAGAGGCCAACAAATATAATATTGAATATGTCCCACGCAGCTCAGAAGGCTCATTCCTAGGACCTAGTACAGATGAGGCTGAGTAGCAGGCAGGAAAACCATCTTCAGGAGACAGGAGGTGCTGCTAAAGCCATTAAGGAAGAAACACCTGGATCATGTTAAATCTAGTAGCCATCATGATCCAGGTGTATTCAGCTTTTTGTCCTCTGCATCTGATATAACATGTACACATGAAATATAATGCAATGTTATATTTAAAGTTAAATATAATCAAGAATAAGTCTAACCTAACAAACTTTAGACAGCAGATGAGGGAAGTAGACATTTTAAACCAACTAGACATTATATATTTAAAAGTTGATTGATCATGCTCCTCCTGTGTTTATAGTTATTTGTATTTTATGAAATACTTTTTGATTTCAAGTTTATCATACTTAAAATAATGTATTATCTTTTAATTATAATTTTTCTTTTGGCCAGCTTGTTTTATGTGTCTATGAACTTTTGTGAAGTATCTATTTCTAATTTTAGGAGAAATTAGTTTTTAACATACAAATTATTACAATTCTTATTTGTAGATAATAACTTGATCTGTACTATTATCTTAGTATTTTAGTAGGTCCCCCATATGGGGAATTAAATGGACAATCAAGCCAGAGAAGAATTCAGATAACAATACAATATCTTACAATGACTTATTTTGGACCAAATATTTTAGTGACTGGAGTAGAAATGAAAACTCAGATCTGTTACAAATTAGGATTTGTAGGCTTTGTGGACATAACTAGATCTTATTTATTATTTTAGAGCCAGAGAAGGAAATTGAACTTAATGGGAGTCACTGTTAATCTCAGTTAACTGTATTATAGGACACCTTAAATATTGACTTAACAAATATCAGTTCAAGTTATAAAACACCATTAATTTGTTATTATTTGAGATTGATGTCTTTTGTATAATTTGGATATGAAGAGTTAACCCAAATCTCTGTGTATCTCTAATAGTAAAAATGAAATTTAAATTACATAAACATTGTCAGAGTTTGAATATATCATAGGGCCTCTGACAGTCTTTAATTAGTTATTTCTTAACATTTGTAAACATAGTAATCTAATTGGCTATATCATATATATATATATATATTTGTTCTAAGAACTTGGACTGAAAAAACAGTGGTACCCCAGAATGGGGTTCTTTTAGAAAATTAAAGTAAAACTTTGTTAATTTAAAGGTAGGAGCTTGTTTTGTATCCAAATTATACTGAATAATGAGACAAACTTGAATCCCTTTAAACATAAAATCTTGGTTAAGTAAGGTAGCAGTCTGGATAAGCAAATAGTCATAACAAAAGTAATTAATGAAAGAACATAATGACATCCTCATCTGCGCTGTATGAAAACCACCATTGCTTTATCTTCTTCACTTAAAATATACCAAAGAGGGCTGGAGAGATGGCTTAGTGGTTAAGGTGCTTGCCTGAAAAGCTAAAGGGCCCAGGTTCAATTCCCCAGGACCCACGTAAGCCAGATGCACAAGAGGGCGCATGCATATGGAGTTCATTTGCAGTGGCTAGAGGGCCCATTCCATTCTCTCTCTCTCTCTCATAAATAAAGAAAACATTTTTTAAAAATATATGCCAAAGAAAAATTTAAATATCTTAGACATTTTTTAAATGTTTCAATGTAAAGGGATTTATAATGTAAAAAAAAAGAGTTAGAGATGTTTATTACTTGGAGTACTTAATTATTGATGCAATTGAAGATCAGTGTCACCCAGCATTTCTGAAGTCTGTGTGGATGTTTAGATGATTGAAGAGGGAAATATAAATCTGAGAGTCCATTCCTTGAATTTTGTAGCACAGGAGTTAGTTAGAAGTAATTGATAGAGTCCTGATGCTATAAGCAGAAGTCTTTGATGTCATCTACATTTCCCAGTAGCTCATTGTGGAAAACAGTAATTCTGAATTTTCAGTTATTAATTTAAAATTGCTTGAAAACTATTTACTAGATGACATATACATAGCAAATATATTCATACATATATACACTTAGTGGTTATAGGGCATTCAGTACTTACTTTAGAAAGCCAAATATTTTGTTAAGTTTGACAAGCTATGAACATCTCTTTTTTAAAAAACAGTACTCTTCAGGATGATTTGTTTTAAAGCATAATAAGCCACGTGTATTGGCTCATGCCTTTAATCCCAGCACTTGGGAAGCAGAAGGAGGAGGATCACCATGAGTTCTAGACCACCCTGAGGCTACATAGTGAATTCCAGGTCAGCCTGGGCTACAGCAAAATCCTACCTCAAAAAGAATAAATTTTTTTTAAAAAGCATAATACAGTTAATAGTAGTTCAAATTTCATAAACAAATTTACATTTCTATTTGTTAAAATACATTTGTAATCTCATAAATGAAGGCTTTTCTAAGTGGGAGAGCATATAAACAATTTAGATGTAATTTAACTATAAGTTATTAGAGCCTTCATTAGTTAAAGAATGAAACATCAAATCCATGTAAGCTACTTTTATAAACACTGATAAATAAATAAATAAATAAATAAACCGGAATATTTAAGAAACCTTGTTGTAAGTATACAAGTAGATGCTATTTAGCAAAGAAAATAAATGCTTACTCTAATGGAAAACATAAATTTAAAACTTTTGTTTATGAACCATTTAGTGTGCATTAGTAAAAGCATGGTAATAACTAAGAAATCTGCTGCTGGAAACAGAATTAGACATTTCATAAACATTACTAAAAGCAGAATCATTTCAACAAAATTTGAATTTTGGATTTTCCGATTTAATAACGTTTGTTTCTTTAAACATATCATAAGGAACTTTATAACTTTTGATCTAGACACTTTATTTAACATCTTAAATCTAGAAATATATTTATCATTTCCTTTCTTTCTCTAAGACCAGCTCTCTGGATAGGAAGAAGTGGCTTTTTCCTTTCCAATTTTACCACGTAAAAAGAAAACTGTTGTCAAAGGCAACCAAAGCATGAAAACATCTTTGGCATCTGTTTTAAAAAATCTTTTTTATTTAATTTATTTATTTGCTAGCAGGGAGACAGAGACAGAGAAGAGAGACAGACAGATGCTGTCCGAAGGAACTCACCAACGTGCATTTAAGGAGACAACATCAGACTGTTGGGCAAAGGGCCCACACTGGTACCTGGCTGCGGCTGGCAGCATCCTGAGTGGAAGTGGATTGTTCTTGGGGCCCCACGTTGGGTGCCAAAACTGTCAACAGCTCTCACCTCACAGGGGATAAGAGAGAGTTTATTCTGGAGCCAAATATGAGTGACCACAGCCCGGGGAACACAGATTTGGGTTACCCCAAATTCCATGTTCCGTGTTAACAATTTCATGAAGGTTTTATAGTTACAGAACAAAAGAAAGTCATAAATCGAGGCATTTCTCCAAATCCATTGGCTGACCATAAGGTAGACAGGCTACAGTGAAGTGTGGAAATCTCCACCATAGGCCTCAGATGCTATCTGATGACATCTGAGCCCTTAGGTTGGAGGAAGAGGGGGTTCTGTTCTTGCATTTTGAAAAGGATCACACCTGATCAACTGATAGTCACCAGGATGTTAATTCAGAAGTGGGCAATAATTGGCTATTAAGTGGCTAAAGGCAGCCCAAGGTAATTTGGCGCTGACTTGCAATGTTCCATCTCTCTCTGATCACTGGAGCTTCATCAGTCCATGCAGCCTTGCTGGAAGCAGGTGCAGCAGGTAGAGCTGTTTTCTGGGAACTTTAGGTCACAACCGCCGCACTAAGTCGGTTAAAGTGTCAATAGTGACATCATCAACCACTGCCTTATACCTACGGAGCTTACGCTATGCTCACTGACTTGTCAAGGATGAGCGCTGTATGGTTTCCACCAACCTAAGGATGGCTGTTGCGCTGTCTCAACCACCCCCACAAACCACCAGAATAAGCGTTGTCAGTGCGTCTTGTGGAAGAGAAAGCATCTTTCCTAAGACCCCACAGCCTCCTCCCTTGGGCAAGGCTGCACACCTGCAGCGCTTCTGGTAACCTCTCCCCATCCTGTGTCCTTGTGCTGTGGCTGCCAATCCACCTTGCAGAGAGTTTTAATGAACGACTTGAATAAAGAATTAGCATTCCCGAGTTTGGTCTCCTGAAAGGGGAGGCAGGACTTTGTTTTGACAGAGCATAAAGTTTCTCTTCATAGCATGCCTGCAAGGCTTGGCTTCCTTCTTCCCTAACTCCAAAAGGGTAGCCTGATTTGCAGGGCCCTGGCCGCAAAGCTCTTGCAAGCCTATACAGACCTCTGCTCAACCTTCCAGCCCCCAGGGGCTCCCCAGCACTGTAAAGTGACTCCAGGATATGGGCTACAGGCCCAAGACTCTAGCTACTCACCTTCTGAAGTAATTTAAATAGTAGTCATTTAAGTGACAGCCATAAGCAAGTTCTCCATTCTACAGCAGGGCGTCTTCTCACTACCACTATCCTACCTCCGCGCCATGCGATGCACACATGCCGCCTGCCCCGCCCCGGTGCCTCCAGGATCCTTCCGCCTCCGACCAGTGGCTTATTTAGAGAGAGAACAGAGGGAACCCCAAACTGGGAAAGACATTTTTAATCAGTTACCAGACTCCTTTGAACTTCAACATGACTTCCCT
This sequence comes from Dipus sagitta, assembly GCA_036346955.1. Taxonomy (NCBI): domain Eukaryota; kingdom Metazoa; phylum Chordata; class Mammalia; order Rodentia; family Dipodidae; genus Dipus; species Dipus sagitta. The sequence goes on from CM070784.1 coordinate 42,198,202, forward strand.
GAAGGTGTGCTTCAAATTTAGAGGGGAAGTTGTGGGGAGGACGGGAGGTAATGCAAACCAGAGCGGTAGCAGCCGAGTGGTGTGTGCGGTCAGCAGAGCCCGCAGCCTGCCTGGCTGACGCAGACACCGTGCTCAGACAGGCCTGTCTGCACTTCGAGTTGGCCCTGTGACCTGGCTAGTGTGCAACCCAGGAACGTGATGGACACCCCAAGACCTATGAGTGTCTCATCTGCAAGCATGGAATTCTGATTATCTGCCTTAGTATTGCATTCTGTGCTAAAAACTACTTGGCACCCCCAAACACTTTACCAATACTAGCACCCTAAATCTACACACACACACACACACACACACACACACATGTACACACATACAACTTGTAAGGGAGGTACAAGTTGAGCATTCCCAGTCCAAAATTACCGACCCTGAAATTCTCCGAAATCAAAACCTTTTGAGTGTCAGCATGATGTCACATGTGAGAAATTCACACCTGACCTCATGTGTCAGGTCACAGTCAAACACGCACAAACCACAGGTGCATGAAAATTAGATGCAGACTGTGCATAATGTGCATAAAAAAAACAAATGAGTTTTTAAGATAAACTTGGGTACTATCCCTAAGATATCTCATCATATACTTGCAAATGTTCAAAAAAAAATTTTTAATCCTTAACTCCAAGACACATGTGGTCATTTTGAATAAGGGGTACTCAATTTGCTACTGTGCAAATTAGGGAACAGAGACTCAGGGTACTGAAGTTGCTAGGACACACCACAGTGTGAGGTGGGCCAGAGAGACCAAGGGTTGCAGTCCAGAAACCTGCATTCAGAGTAGAGGATGTTAATTGCCTTTAAGGCATCTGGGCAATTAGCCCCTCGTGTTGAACTGTTGTTAATTTCCTCTGGGCCACAAATCTCTTTCAGGAAAATGGGACTCAAGACTGTGCCCAATAAAGACCACCTCACTAATTGACTCATTTATACCCTGTGGCTGCAAGGTGGGACACTTAAATCTATCTGCTCCAGATTTTAAAGGATACCGAACACTAGACATGCAGGCTGTGTGGGTGTGCATGCGTAGGAGTTAAAATGGACCACATATTTACCAAGTGCTCACCAACTCAGGTGGAGCATTGGGACACTCTGGAAATCAAATTTAAATGATAGGGAGCTACAGAAAACACATCTCTTCAGAAAAAAGAGGAAACACAATGAGGTCTTTGTCAAATAATGATCACAGATTTTTATCTCAGTCTGCCAAGGAGAAGGGAAAGGCGGTAACTGATTTAAGCACAGTCACCTGGCACGCCGGGCCACGTGTGCTTCTAATGAAGCCCGCGTTTTCTGCTAACCACGCGCTCTATCGCCTTTGCTAATTGAAAAGTAATAAAAAAAAAAAAAAACTTCACAAACGGTGTCAATTAGGCAGGGAAGGCCTCTTTCCTCCTTTTAAGACAGAGTGGTCTGGAAAAGTCTCTGAACTGTCTTCCCCCAACCCAAACCTGTTGTGTTTCTTTCAGAAGCCAGACAAAGAATCCCTGACTAACCCAGTGTCAGACCACTGAGGATATGCTAGAATCTCCGACATCAATTGGGTCCAGACATCCAAGCACAGAATAATGGGAAAAAGTCAAAATAGCTGCAAAAAAAAAAAAAAAAAGGGTGTTGGTTAATTATGGTCTGAAAGTCAGTAAAGACCATCTGATGGCAGATTTAGGGGCTCATGGTTAATTGTGGTCTGAAAGTCAGTAAGGACCATCTGATGGCAGATTTGGGGGCTCATTAGAAAGTGGGATTCAGTTGCAAGACTGCAGGCTGCTACAGCTCCGAGACCAGCCGTTGTCATCAGGGTGTTCAAGCGGATGAGGGAAACCTCCAGGGCATTGCCCCCTACAGCCTCCCGTCCAGATCATACCTAAAAAGCTGCAGCTCTAATGGGTCAAGAATAGAATGCACAGGTAACCTCCACATACCAACTCTTCTTTCTCTTTCTCAGAAAGAAGTCACAGAAACACCATTGGTTCACCTTTTGTAACGCCAGCTAAGCTTAGAGGGCCATGGCCTCCCACTGGACGTGGCTCCGGCAGCGTCAGGATTGTCCGGGCCCCGGTCCTCAGGGAAGGAACGCGTTGCCCGAGTGTGACAGGAAGGTGTGCGCACTGATGGCAAAGCCAGAGTGCCCGGTTGCTCTTGGTGACCGAAATGCTTTGTGGACTCAGGATGCATCTGCTCACGTACGGAATTAGCTCGACAGGTCCTGGAATTTCAGGCTTCTGAAGCAAAGTTATAAAACAGGTGATGCTGGCCTTTACTTTCTTGCTGCCAGGATACCCTCTCTGGGGAACCCCTCAGCTTCTTGCTCTTTGGTTCTCATAGTTCAGGGCCAGGTTCCTCAGCGTAAGACACTTCCCCAACAAGCTTAGGCAGCAAGCCTCCACCTGTGACACTTTGCTAGGCCTGTGCAGGTAATATCTATCTGCCTGCCTACCTACCTTCCTTAACTTCCTTCTTTTCTTTCTCTCTCTCTCTCTCATAAATAAATAAAAATTAATTTTAAAAAAATTTAAAAGGGGCTGGAGAGATGGCCTAGTGATTGAAGAACTTGCCTGCAAAGCCAGAGGACCCAGGTTCGATTCCCCAGGACCCACGTAAGCCAGATGTACAAGTATCTGTACATGTGTCTGGAATTCGTTTGCAGTGGCTGGAGGCCCTGGTGCCTCATTCTCTGCCTATCTGCCTCTCTCTCTCTCACACACACACACACAAATAAATAAATAAAAATATATATTTTAATTAAAAGAACAACTTGATAGAGAAATAAGAACTAAATAGATTAAGAGCATCATCTAAGCCAGGCGTGGTGGTGCACTGACCTTTAATCCCAGCATTCGGGAGGCACAGGTAGGAGGATCACCGAGAGTTCGAGGCCACCCTCAGACTACATAGTGAATTCCAGATCAGCCTGGACTAGAGTGAGACCCTACCTTAAAAAACAAAAAACAAACAACAAAAAAGAGAGCATCATCTGCTCTTGCTTAGCTTTTGCGTAAAGGTGTCCTGTTTCTCCTTTAACTATCAAGGTGATCTGCTTCAAAGGCTGGAGAGATGGTTTAGCAGTTAAGGTGCTTTAGATGCTTTTTACAAAGCCTAAGGACCTGGTTTCAATTCCCCTGTAACCACATAAGGGCTGATGCACATGGTAGCACAAACATCTGAGTTTGTTTACAGTGGCTAGAGACCCTGGCAAACCCATTTTCTCTCTCTATCTCTCTCTCTCTCTCTCTCTGCCTCTCTATCTCTCAAATGAATAAATAAGCTTTTTTTTTTTTTTTTTTTAAGCCAGGCATGGTGGTGCACACCTTTAATCCCAGCTCTTGGGAGGCAGAAGTAGGAGAACCATTGTGTGATCGAGGCCAGCCTGAGAATTCATAGCAACTTCCAGGCCAGCCTAGGCTAGAGTGAGACCCTACCTTGAATCACAGAATTTGGCCACCATGTATACACTTAGCTTGTCAAAAATCAAAACAGTTAACAGTAACAATAATAACAAAAGCTAAACACAAAACTTCATGAAACTGAACCATCTTCTAAAGCAATCAGATCGAGAGATTCCAAGGGAAGGGAGCCATCACAATGGGGGTTTGCATCTGGGCCTGAGCTCCTGCAGGAGAGCTGTCCCCGCACTTGAAACCAGGCTGTCTCCGCCTTAAACAAGGAAGAAAAGAAAGAGAACCACATATTTCGCACAATAGTTGCCTTCCCTCATAGTTAGAAATTGAACAAGTCAAACAAAAATATGCCCTCGCCCCCCCCCCCCCTTAGGCAAAGGTAATTCAGTAAATGCCCAGGGCATATTAAAAAAAATAAATTCAACTTATTAACACATAGTTCTGAATACCATTTTCCATCTATTGCTAATCTTCGACACTGGGTTGGTAAAAAGAGCAGTTCACTAAGGTGGTGTACACTGCTCAGATCTTCAGGAAACATGTTTTGGTTTTTAATCTAGTAATCATAAAATGCCTATTGCTTTGAGCCTGATAATTCTTCCAAGAGAAGAAATGATTGAAAATAAACTGAGATGCATCTGAAATTGAGGCCCAAAAAATATCCATTACTGCATCCCAAACACACACACTATCCCTGTCCCCACCTCCCTGGTATGGCTGCCCCACTCTGGCTGGACAGTGGGTGAACCCCCATGTTCTAAATTTGCTTCCTCCACTCTGGTAGCACATTTTTCAACCACACTGTAGGAATCCCAAAGTTCTCCTGACCACCCGGATCTGACCTCATGTCCAGCCCTTGCTCCTTTAACTTAAGGGCTCCTAGCAGGTTTCTGGGTATGTTTCTGTCACTCTGTGTGCCTGTGTGTATTTCCTCTCCCACTCTAGGTAAGTTTCTTTCAATCCATTCTCATCCAATAGAAAATCTTGGAGATTTCAGCCTTCCTGAGAGTGAGCACTGATACGATTTTTTTTCCCCTCTTATTTTTATGTCTATCGGTCACTTTAACAGGATCTGGAAGGAGAGAAACTAGACACTTGTGCTGACATCACATTCTTACCCAGGCATCCTGGGTATTTTTTTTTTTTTTCGAAAAAGAAGAGGAAATCAGAGGCAGGGAGAGGCAAGGAGAAAGAAGGGAGGGAGAATGGGAGCTCAGTGAGGAGATCCATTTGCATAGTCCCTTTATGCATGTAGATGCCTCCCTGCAAGGTACTCACAGTGCACATTGTTTTAAACAGGCTGCCCTGTGTCCACATGCTAATGAACAAGGAGAGAAGCAAGAGCGGAAAGCAAAATAACTGTGAAATTGCACACTTCTGGGGGCAGAGTGATTAGGTGTCATAGGTGGGATGTGTTTGCACTTCAAGATGTCTGGAGCCTGGAGTCAAGATTGCTGGCATTCCAAAAAAAAAAGCTGGGCGTGGTAGTGCACGCCTTTAATCCCAGCACTCAGGAGGCAGAGGTAGGAGGATCTCCATGAGGTTGAAGCCACCCTCAGACTATATAGTGAATTCCAGGTCAGCCTGGATCAGAGAACCTTGAAAAAAAAAGAAAATTGCAGGTATTCAAAACAGCCATAAAGGGAGAGAAGTGAGGAAAGTACCCCCAAGGTAGAAGGAGGTGAGGTAGGTTATACCCCAAGGAACAATAGGACAAGTAGAGCTGTTGCAACCAGCTTCGCACAGCTGACACAAAGCATCCAACCGAAAGCAGCTTATGTGGAGAAAGGAAGGGCTTACTTTGACTCACGGACTCGAGGAGAAAGTCCATGAACGCAGGGGACAACAGCATGAGGAGCAACTGGACATCACCTCCTAGTCAATATAAGGTGGACAACTGCAGGAGGAGAGTGTGCCAGACCACTGGCAAAGGAAACTAGATATAAGACCCATAAACCCGCCCCAACAGCACACCTCCTCCCCCAGGCTCCAATCTGAAATTGCCACCAACCATCTAACTTTGTCTTTCTTGCACAGTTGCCTCCAATGTGGAGTAGCAACAGCCCCGTTTGCAATCCCTCATACGACTGTACCCTAGATGCACTGCATTGGAACCTTGAGCTCCATAAACACCATTTTCTCCTAAGGGGAATTTTAAAATTAATTTTCATTTTATATTAATAATAATATAATAATAATAATTAATAACAAGTTATTTTTATTTTATTTTATCCCCTCACCCCAGCTCCCATTACCCTGGAGACACTCCTCGGTGGGTTATGGTATTCAGTGTGGGTCTTAAAGGCCTCAGTCACTCCCTGTGGGGTAGCTGGGGACTGTGCCTCTGGATAGTCCTATTGACTCCATGGCTCTTAGAATCTTTCCGCACACTCTTCCACAATGTTCCCTGAAGAATGGTAATACTCTTGGCAGTCTGATTTAGTGTTGAGGTCTCTGTAGCCTCTGGATTTCTGTTGTAATAGGTTTTGACTGATCACTGTGTTTGTCACCATCAACCTGGGGCTGGTTGTCAGCTGAGTAGTAAGAGCAGTGTTCGTGTCATCACTTCCCCCGTGATTTCTCCTGGGCCATGGCAGATGTGGTAGAGGTGGCACATCTCATGGTGGGCAGTCATCTAACTTGTTGTCTAATCAATGGATCTTGGTTCTCCTCCTCCTTTTTCTCTGCCATCTGTAAAACAAAGCAGATTCTCCAAATATGAGTAAGAAAAGCTTGAATTAAAGGGGTGTGTGAAAATTTGAGAGGTTCTTTTTTGTTTGTTTGTTTGGTTGGTTGGTTGGTTTGCAAGCCCACTTTTCTTCTCCAGAGAGCAGAGGAGGCTTCTCACTGAAGTCTATGAGCTTCCTGACAATGGGATTCTGACTTGGTTTCAAGCACCAGATATAAGTCCTCTCCCACTGAACAGGTCTCATGCCAAATCAAAGAACAGTTGGTTACCTGCAGAGGCTGTGTGCCACTATTGTGCCAGTGTGTAGTTCTTGACTGGCTGGTTGATTTCATAGTCTGTAGCGTCTCCAGCTTATTCATGCTGTTGGTGACCATTTTTCTCCAGTGGCTCCCATAGGGCTTTCCAACACTATGAGGGATAGCTAGGTGGGGGGCGAGTTTCCCTTTCAATTCTAACGTGGTATCCCAGTGTTCTGTGACTGCAGCCAGTGATGTCTTCAGCAACAGGATCTTCCTTTGAGAATTCTCCACCCCATTTTTTGGTTGGATTGTTTAATTTTTTCTTGTTTAATTCTCTGAGTTCTTTAGAGATTCTAGATGTTAGACCTTTGTTGGAGGTATAGCTGGTAAAAATTTTCTCCCATTCTGTGAGATGTGTATTGACTCTGTTGATGGTTTGCTTGTCTGTACAGTAGCTTTTGAGTTTCATGAGGTTCCAGTGATTGAGGTTTGATCTAATTTCCTGTGCTACTGGAGTGTTACTCAGGAAGTCTTTCCCTATGTCTATATCATAGGAGTGTTCTCCTTGCTTTTCCTTGTAGTTGTTTTAGAGTTTCAGGTCTTATATTGAGGTTGTTAACCCATTTAGAGTTGACTTTTGTGCAAGGTGAAAGACCTAGGTCTACCTTCATTCTTCTACATGTGGTTGTCTAGTTTATCCAGCACCATTTGTTGAAGATGCTGTCGTTTCCTGGAGGGCATATTTGACAGAGCAAAAGCACTCAGCATCCCCAAATCCTTCAAAACACACAGAATGGTGCAGTTGTAACAATTATAGCATATATGTGTGTATGTGTGTGCATGCACACGCACACGCACACACACACACACACACACATACACAGAGAGAGCTAGAGAGATAACCTGAAGATCTCTGGGACATCTTGCTCTTTGAAGGATGTTCAGCAAGACACACCATGAAGGCATGGACAGTCCAGCATTCATTTGCTATTTTCAATTCATTAACAATGCTCATAAAACTTCTGTTTAGTTCCAGAAAACTTACTGTCCTAACGTTGATGAGTTTGTATATATATAATATTTTTAAACTAGGCTGATTATAACTGGAAAATGCTTGGAACAAAAAAAAAGTTGATCAAGGAAATTTTGGTGATGTTTAACAGCTGTTTCATGGGTATGTATCTGTTATACTTTTCAGACCACAATTAAATGTGATTGTAATAATCATTTGGTATTTAAATAATACACTGATTGTCATATGGAATTTTAATTAAATGCACACGTTCTTCTAAAATATGAAGCGTTACCACTGTGAAAAGACCTTTTTTCTCCTAGGAACAATTTTTTAAAAGTAACACTCCCTGTGATTCAGTAAAGAAACATTCCTCTACAATATTCTTTACCTTTCTATGTTACCCTAACATTTGATGAGTCTTGAGGGAATGAAAGACAAGAATTTCTAACTAAATAAGTGTTCTCATAATTGCTAATGAGGATAATGAAAACAGCACACAGAGAGACAGGTCTAAGGTAAATACAAGCTTGAAGTAAACAGCTTGTAGGGGCAGACGTCTTCAGTCCGCCCATGTCAGGGTACTTCCTGCATGCCACGTCTGTCCAGCAGGAACATGCCATCCTCTGCCTTTGTTCTGGGTTTCTTTAGGAAGCCTTACATCTTGTGTTTCCCGACTCCCCGCCCCCAGCTCTCAAAGGCTGAGATCTTAGATCTTAGTTAACTGTTCAGCTTACCGCACAGGCTCCAAGGCATTTCAAAGTGCTGTTTTTCTGGTGTTTCTCCTTTTATGGATTCTGCTGCCCATCCACTTCTCTTCACAGCTCCGCTCTCAAAGCATCTACTTTATGTGGACACTTCCAGAATCTAAGGATTAACGGCCCCACACCAAATATATCAGAAGTTAAATGTTTCTTTTTTTATTTAAAAATTTTTAATTAGCATATACAGTATTAGGTTTCATTATGGCAATTTCAAACAGATTTTATTTTTGCTGATTCTTCTCCCTCCCCCCATTTCTGAACCCACTCCCCCTTGTATGTTTCCTCTCCCCAAAGCCTCCTTTCCCTTTCAGGCACACAGGCCCCGCTAGGCCCCCCTGCCCTTGCTCAACATCTCTTGTTCCCTCTCATAGTCGGGCTTCTTTCTAGTCTCACAGTCGCACACTCACCCACACAAACACACACAAACGGCACAAGCTAAGACCCATATATGAGGAAAACATCTTAGGGACTCCGAGTCTGGGTTACTTCAATATCATACTTTCTAGCTCCTTCTGTTTTTATACAAATTTTATCATTTAATTTATCTTCACCACTGAATAAAATTTCACTGTGAGGCCTAGGGAGATTTCTCAGTGGTTAAGGCACTTGTTTACAAAGCCAAGAAACCTGGGTTCAATTCCCTAGTACCTATACAAAGCCAGATACACAAAGCGCTACATGCGTCTGGATTTGTCTACAGTGGTTAGAAGCCCTGGCGCACCTATATTTATTCTCCCTCTTTCTGCTAATAAGTTTTAAAACCTTTCACTGTGAATCTACCACTGTCACACTGCTTAGCAGATGCTCTGTCAAACTATCTCCTGAACATTTGTCTTTATGCCCACAGATCAGCTCTGATGTCAGGCCTGGTCAGAAAGGCTTTTTCTTTTCCCAGTAGTGGGACGTGGTTAGTTCAGAGAATCATAACTGGTCAAGTGCTGAAAATGAGTGATGGATGAGTTCTCAGTCCTACATAGGACATATACATCACCCCTTCCATGGCTTGGGGGACATCACAAAAGATGGGTAGAAATAATCTAAGAGCCGGGAGCTGTGAGGAGAAGCGCTGCTGTCTCCTCAGCACTACAAGGCCTTTGCAGTCACCAACTCTCAGCCACTGTGCCTTCTACACAAGACCTACATTTGACGGGCCAGACTGCATTGTGGTAGGGACATCGGAGGGCAGGGGGGACCACGCCCCTCCTTGATAAACTAATGACAGAGAGGAAAAGAAGGAGTAGAGGGCTGGAGAAATGGCTTAGCGGTTAAGCGCTTGCCTGTGAAGCCTAAGGATCCCGGTTCGAGGTTCGATTCCCCAGGACCCACGTAAGCCAGATGCACAAGGCGGCGCATGCATCTGGAATTCATTTGCAGTGGCTGGAGGCCTTGGTGTGCCCATTTTCTCTATCTCTCTGCCTCTTTCTCTATCTGTTTGTCTGTCACTCTCAAGTAAATAAATTAATTAAATATATTTTTAAAAATAATAGAGAAAATGGGAAAGATGGAAATTAAAAAAAAAAAAAACTAACCAAGACTAAAAGAATATCTAAAGCTACTCAACACACAAGATGGAGACTAAACAAAAAGAAAAGAAGGAGTAGAGTGGGACTGGGGAGATAGATGGGAGAGGGTAAAGCGGTGTTCGTATGATCAAATTACAATACATACGCTACAGTTACCTTCTTGTTGCTGGGACAAAGCATGTGGCCAAAAGCAACTTCTGGGAGGGAAGGGTTTATTTTGGCTTGCAGTCTCAAGGGGAAGCTCCGGGAAAGTGTGGTGTGAGCAGAAGCTGGACATTACCGATGCCACAGCAGGGCTCAAACGGCAGCAGGAGAAAGAGCCAAGGTGTAGCAAGGACATGGCTCTGACAGTGATCGGCCCGCCCCTCAGCACACACCTCCTCCGGCCAGGCGCCACCTCCCAAACTGCCATCAGCAGGGAACCAAGTGTGCATGACACACGAGCTTGTGGACACCTAATTCAAACCACCACGATATACGTATGAAAAATTGTCATATAATTTTTTAAATTCCTTCCTCAGGCAAATTCCTCTAGCTGTCACCAAGCTTCAGGCTTTTTCTCTTCCCAGCATAAGATGCCTGGGGAAATTCTAATTCCTTGTGGGTCCATTGTTTCAATAATCCGATAGTATAAGTGTCTCTTAAGCATATGTTTTTGGGGCTAGAGAGATGGCTTAGTAGTTAAGGTGCTTGCCTGCAAAGCCAAAGGACCCCAGTTCAACTACCCAAGGCTTGCATAAGCCAGATGCACAAGGAGGCACTTGCATCTGGACTTTGTTTGCAGCAGCTAGAGGCCCTGGTGCACCCATTCTCTCTCCTCTCTCTCTCTCTCTCTCTCTCTCCCTGCCTATTTTTGTATCGTTCTCTCTATATATATCAAATAAATAAATAAAATAAAATATTTTTTAAAAGAAAAGAGTATGTTTTCTTCTGATGTAAGAGTGCCAAGATGGGGAGTAAGGCTGTGGGATGCTGTCTTCTGGCTATGTCATGCCTCACACTCGTGAACTCACAACAGCTATGGTTATCTTACAAGACTGAGCCTGTCAATATTTCACCATGGATGATGGAAGAGCTCATAGGACTCAAAGCAATAGTTAGTGAGGGGACAGGTGGAGAGTCCTGTCCGTCACTGTTTAAGTTGCCCATTCTCCAGTAAATAACCTCCCATCTGTGCTCATTTAACTTGGGACAGGGCAAAACAAAAAAAAACATTTAAAAAGCATGAAAGTAGGCTGAGGATTAGTTGGGAAGAAGAAAGGTTGTAGTGGAAGCAGGAAGGGAATAAGAGAGCGTAATTATCAAAATACATTACATACATATATAAAAGTGTCAAAAATTAAAATAAAATGAATATTATTTTTTCCTGCCAGGATGGTTAAAAGATCATGCTGCCCTGCATCAGCTGGGGTCCTAGATGACACGCTCTAAGAGTGTCAGTCGTGAGCTCCAGAGCACAAGCCCAGGAGAAGACATGGAGGACAGGGTCAATAACGCGGCAGGTAACACCTAAAGGTGGGTCAAGGCAGTGGTTCTGGTGTCTGGGGAGAACACGGGGCCATATGCGGGCATGAGCAACTGGTACCTAAAGCTGGGGAGAGAGGAAAACCTGGCCCTTATTTCTGTGTGCTCTCTACTGCTTAGGTGGGGCAAAAACACTCACAAAGAACAAAATAATCAGAAGGAAATCTAACATGCCCTGTGTGGTAGTTTGGATATAAAGTGTTCCCCATAGCATCTAGTGTTTGTGATTAAGCTTCCTTTACCCCCATCTCCTAGAGCCTTTGGGAGGTGGAGCCTTGCTGGAGAAGATGTGTCACTGAGGGTGAGTCTTGAGGTTTGTAAGCCCAGCCCCACTGACAAGATGTGATGACTTGGCTGTCTGCTCTGCCATGCCTCCCCTGTCATGACACTGTCCCTTGGTGCTCAAAGCTGAAGTAAACTGATTTCTTCCCTAAGCTGTTTCTGGCTGGGTGTTTTGTCCCAGCAAGGACACGGTAACTTCTACACCTTCCCTTTAAAGTTTTTATTAAGTAGGTATTTGTTGTAAAAAAATAATAATAATGTTTCATAATGTTTAAAATATATCATATACTGTGACACTGTTCACTCACCATTACCCATTCTTGATGCCCCCACTAGTCTTTCTTCTTCCCAAATTAGTCTATTTCATTCTTACACACACACACACACACACACACACACACATCAAAATTACCAATAAAGTGTTCTCCACATAACAAATTTTCCAATTTCATTTTAGCACAGCCCCCTAAGCTTCCAAACATGCTAAGAGCTGGCCTTCGAGCTAAAGAAGCTTCCGTCTATTCTGTGACTTGCAGGAGAAACAGCCCTTGTGTGTTAATAACCTCCAGTAGGATCAAGGTTGCACTTGTAAGAACCCTGTGATATAGCTGTTAAAAACAGCCATTATTGGGACTGGAGAGATGGCTTAGCAGTTGAGCGCTTGCCTGTGAAGCCTAAGGACCCCGGTTTGAGGCTCCATTCCCCAGGACCCACGTTAGCCAGATGCACAAGGGGGCACATGCGTCTGGAGTTCATTTGCAGTGGCTGGAGGTCCTGGCGCACCCATTCTCTCTCCCTCTCTCTCTCCTTCTTTCTCTGTCTGTCACTTTCAAATAAATAAATAAAAATAAGCAAAAAAAATTTTAAAAACAGCCATTATTAAGAGTTCCATTATATAAACGTATAGTTAAGTAAATTATATTAAAAACAAGTAAGTCCTCCAAATTCATTTGTTTCTAATTGGTTCACTGCTGCTTATGCTGTTGAGGCTGCTTGCATCTACCGTATGTGAGCAGTGGGGATGGCATGCAATACTCGTGGTGTTCTCTGCCTTACCCGTGTTCAGTGGCGACGCTGGTCCTCTAAATTAGGTTAGGATATAAAAATTGTGAAATAGGCAAGCACTACAAATAAGGACTTTTGCCCCAGGAAAAGTAGTTACTGAGTATATTTTCTAGCATAAATTGAAGACAACGGTTCTTGGAGGTGAGGAAAATGGCAGTGAAAGCCACACATGTGGAACTGTGACACGCAGGCAGGAGAGTTCTGTGAGACCTGATATGGGGGTCGGCGCTCGTGAGCTCACAGTGCACTCTGTGGGGGGATCAACAATGCTCACAAGGCCAGTGACAGGTAAATGGTTCCTGCTTTCAAAACGGCATTCATCTTCCCAGATGAAAATGTGCATCTGAAATGATGGAGTTTTCTGTAAAGTGTCATGGAGAACTCTTTAGGCAATTCTCACAGGAGAAATGATGATCATACAGGAAGCCATCAAAGGACTGAATGGAAAGTTACATAAATCAACATGAAGGAACTTCACAGGGAAAAAGTAGAGTGGAGATAGGATCAGCAGTATAAGGAAATGGGTATGTGGAAGACCTCAAAAATAAGTATTTTAGACTCAATATTAGTGCAAGTGGGAAAATTCAACATATGACATCGCTCTTTTACTTTTAATGCTATTACTGTAAACCAGTGGATTTCAATACAGTTCCCTAAATGACTTAGAATCTGGGTCAGAAACAAGACAGCGATGAAGTGAACACGAGACCAGGTTTCACTAGACCCCCTCCTCTTTCAAATTCCTGTTGAAATCTGATTCTCAAGGTACTGGTCATTTCAATGGTTGAGAGGTCATGTGGCTCTTTAGAGGTAAAGGAGTTTTTTTCTGTTTTCATATCGAATTTCCAAAAAGATTTCATTTGAAAAAAAGAAAAGGATTTTATTTGCTTTGAAAAAATGGGAAAGAAATGAAAGAAAAAGACTAGATTTTATCTTTGAAGTTGAAACATGAACTTGCAATCAAGGATTATAATGAGAATATTATATAACATTACCATTGAAAATGTCACTGAAAATCTATTTTAAACACAAGCCCTCTACCTATTCAGAAATCCCAAACAGTGTTGTTTCGCACATATTTTATATCATTACAACATATAATCTGATTGATGAATGCTTTGCAATCTGCTTCAAAACATGATATGTTTTTAAGTAAAAATAAGGCTAAATGAGCAAAGCATGGTAAGAAGATATAGGTCTTACACATTCTGTAGGCTCAGATGAGGGTGAAATGACTGACGTAGCAGTTTGCAATGCATCTGGCTTCAATATTGGAAGCTGTCTGAAAGATGAAGCATGGGTCTGGGGACATTCAAATACTAAGATGGCTCAGTTTTACTAGGGTGATGACGCAGACATACAGGAAAGCAGATAAAAACAACCCCGTGCTGAGGCTTGAGGTGGTTTTTCCTCTCCTGCAGACTCAGGGTAAGGTGATGAATGAGGCCTCTAAGAAATTATTCGATTGGTGAAGGGGACTAGGTTAGTTCTCCTTGAATGAACTGGTGCTCTCTCTTCAAGACTAGAGCCCGGACAGTGGATTGTTATAAAGCAAGCATGCCCCTCTGTTTTGTGCATGTGCACATACCCACTTGCCCTTCTACTGCCTGCCCTCACCCGACACCAGAAAGATGCTGGTATCATACTCTTGGAGTTCCAAGCCTCCAAAACTAACCATGGCCCCAAAATACATCTCTGTTCTGTATGTATTACACAATGTCATGTATTCGGCACGGCAACAAAAATGTCATAAACAGCTACAAAATGGACTGGGAAGGTTGTAGTTAAAAAGAGGGCAGTTTGGGACTAGGAAAATGGTTCATCAGGTATAAGCACTTCCCATGCCTGATTGAGCCTAGATTCTTAGAATCTCCAGAACCCATGGAAAAAGCTGGGCCTGCACGCCAACAGTGACAACTGGTGCAATAGTGGCATGACTGTTGTGGGGGAAACCAACTGCTCTCTGAATATCTGAGGCCCATTCCCCAGGATGGAATTCATGCCTAGCACTGAAAACCTAATCAAAGGCCTATGGCTGGGGAGATCATAGCCCTATAGGGAGACTACTGCTGTTGTCCAGCTAAATGGTATCTCATGCTCACCGCACTATCCTCTGAATACTTACATATATGCTTACATATTTATGCCACTCTCACATTTGGTTGGAGAAGCTTCTCTTTTCAGATGGTGGTGACCACTGGGGAGACTCAAAACTCATAAAGTGCTGAGAAGAAGAGACAGTAGAGTGTTCAGTGCTGAAAGATCTCTATAACACCCTTCAAGACCCAGGGACCATTGGCACAAGAAGTGGTAGGAAGAATGTAGGAGCCAAAGGAAGGGGAGGAGTACTCTGCAATGCTGTCTTTCAGCAACAAAGTGGCCATGACACTTGTGACCTCACAAGGGCTGATGCTACTAACACAAGGCCTGCATAAGAGGAGGGAAAAAATAATAACATCAAAATAGAGACTAGTTGCAAAAAAGAAGGGATTCAGTGGACAGGAATTTGGGGAGGGGGGCAAGGAGGTGGTGGGATTATGGTTTATTGTGTATATGTAAGGAGGTTGTTAATAAAAAAATTAAAATTAAAAAGCTGGGCATGGCCACACACACTGTAACCTCAGTCCTGTTGGAGACACGGGGATTGCTGGGGCTCACTGATCAGACTACCTGAGTGTATAAACCAAACACCAGCTCCATGTTCTGTGACAGGCTACCTCAAGGGAATGAAAAGGAAGAGAAGTAGAGGAGGGCACCAGATTGTCTCCCCTGGTCTCCTCAGTTCTGTACACAGGACATGCATACTCCATGCACACACCATTCCACACACACATGCCAAAATAAACAGAGAGGGAAGTATGAAGAATGGCTCCAGTTTCTGCACTAAGCAAATGATTAGTACAAGTGAGACAGACGGTCCTAAAGAGAAACAAGGGTGGGGGCAGGAGATTCTATTTTGAATATGCCGTCCTTGAGACATCTTTGAGGTACTTCGGAAATTCCAGGTGGATAACTGAATAGTATGCCTCTGACACTCATAGAAAGAACTTTCATACCAAATTTCTATTCACATATAATAATTTATCCATTTAAGATATACATTCACTATTATCAGTTATTTTATAATTCTTTCATTCCCCACAGAAAAATAAGTTTTACCTACTAAAAGCCAATTTCTCCTTCACCCAAACCATAGGCAGTCAGTATTCTAATATCTCTATGGTTTTCAAGTGTTGAACATTAAACTTAAATGTAATAACAAAAAAAAAAATGTGGCTTTTTAGTCTTTTTTCAAGATTCTTCCCAAGATTCATTCCTGTTTAGTCTTTCATTGTTTTCTTATAGCTACAGGACCAGTCCCAGTACCTCACACTCTACAGTTCATCCAACCCTTTCACACATGACCTTAGAGTGCACAGTTCCAGACAACACACTGTTAGGTGAATAGCTGCAATGCTCTGAGCTCATAGAACTCAACCCTTCTCTGACCCCTCCAGTGGCTTCTTTGCTGCTGATTTTATCATGTTCCTAGGTTCTTAAAAGTTAATCTGGGTAAATTTTGACAATGTTCTCAATGCTTCAGTGGAAAAGAAGATTTTGAGAGCTTCTCATTTTAATATATTTTTAATACACACTCAAGGTCATTTTTTGTAAAAATTTTTTAGTGTGTGTGAGTGCAGGCATGAGTGTGCCATAGTGTGCCCTCTGTTTCCATTGTATTTGAGGCAGAGTCTCACCTTGTTCACAACTGCATTATCCAGCAGGATAGTAATGATAAATTCATAAAAATTCACAAATTCAAAAAATAATGAACTTCTAGGTACAAAGACAGATTAGAAATCCCATCGAGGCAACTTGGTGAAAGAAAAGTGTCGTACTTTGAATGCATGTGCCCCATAGAATCAGGTGTTTCATGAAAGCTTGTACCTTGAATCTCTAGCAGCCAGGCTAGAAAAAGTGTCAATGGTGAAGCCTGGGGTCCTGCCCTAAGCTGTGTTTGAGGGAGGATCTGTTTTCCAGACCAAAGGCATAAGAGATCAGTATGAGTTCTGGGGTCCTGCTGGATTTGTGGTTGCTGCTTTTGGTGTTTGCTGGCTGTTTGGTTGCCTCCCTCAGCTCCAGAAGCAGCTTATTCTGCCACTGATTGACCTTCCCCTGGATCTGTGAGCTTGAAATAAATCCCATCCTCCCCTAAACTCTGTCTGTTTGGAAGTTCATATCAGTGACATGAAGCTGTCTACAACAGATATTTGGTACTGAGAAATGGAGTGGTATTACTGCAATGAGTCTGACCATGTGTATTTTGGTCTTTAGGAATTTGTGTGCTGGAAGAGGAATATGTATGGACTTGGCACTTTAGACTGCAGAAGCACAATTTATGGGCTATTTTGGTGTCAGTTTGAAAATGCTCAGTGAAAAGAGAATTGTATTTGGAGGCTTTGCTTATGAATTTTTAAAGGGGAAAGAAAGGAAGAAGAAAGAAAGAAAAAGAAAGAGAACTTTGTTGCAACTGAGATCCTAGAATAAGGGCTAGCTATGTCCTTGTGTCTAAGCCCTAAGAATTTGATCAAGGTTGAATTTGAAAGTAATGTACTGGTATGCTTTGTAGAAGATATAAAACTGAGAGATATAAGAATTAAAATTGGAAAAATTTAAGGAAGTTTAAGGTTACTGGTATGAAAACTAGTTGCTGAAGCTGCAATTTTTAAGATGATTACCTCTTACATTGCAACAATGGAAATAAGCCTGAGGTCAATCCCCCCATGAATAAATGTGAATTCAAACTCTTCTTCTTTTGTTTGTTTGTTTCTTGGTTTTTCAGGGTAGGGTCTCGCTCTAGCCCAGATTGACCTGGAATTCACTATGGAGTCTCAGCAGAGAGACAAAACAAACAGCCAGTAACACTCTGACCCTGCCCCCTATACTCATGATAATTTCCTAAGGCATATTGCATTCAGTCCAACTTTATCAACTTTAACATTGTTCAAAAGTCCCAAGTCTCATCTGAGGTTTAAGACTACCTCTTACCTGTGAATCCTACAAAATCAAAATAAGTTACATATTTCTAACACACAATGGCACAGAATGAACATTTCCATTGTAGGGAGAGACTGGGCCAATGCAAAATCAATAACTAGTAGATAAACATCAAAGATCTGCAGTTCAAGCCCAATATCCATAACCAGTGACAAAAGTATGGATATTCAATTCTATCCCACCCTCTGGACTGAGCAGCTAAGGGAAAACTCCATCCTGGCCAGCAGAGCTCCACAGCAGCTATTCCATAGTCCTAGTACATCAAACATATCTTTGGGTCTTCACTGCAAACCATGGTTTATCTTCATTGCTTCATACAATAGCCTCACTTTTCTTTCATATAGGTATCTCAACCCTTTTTCTTATTGCCACATCTCTGTCACTCCTGTAACAGTTCATCTTCATACAGTGGCCTTATTGGGTCTCCACACAGGGATTTCAAACCTGCTTCACTTGGCCACTGTTTAGTAGCTTCCTGAACAATATGCACTTCATAATTCACTTCCCAATATTTTTTATGATTCTAAAACCTGTGTCAGGTAAGTGGCATACCCACATTTGCAGATCCAGTAGGGAATAAACCTTTACCCGAGAGAGTAGGTTACTTCCTTAGAATTCTTCCTTCAAGCCTCCTCCTTGCAAAAGAGTTTGTAGTCTTACTCATTTGATCATTCCTTAGGAGTGATTTTAGCCTCTGGCATGTTTTCCATTGCCTCAATGCAAAGCAGTTGGCCCATACTCAATTGTGGTAATTAATTTAACAATCATAGTTTCAGTAATCAATCTCTCTGACTTCAATATCAAACTTGCTTGAATTTTTTTCATTGATAAGCCACATATCTTTCACGTATTTCTGTTCTATACTTTCTATCAGTCACACCACTCCAATACTTTTAAATTCAACATGGATCAAATTCCTTGGGCATTGGCAGAAAAATGCAGCCAGCCTTCCTGGCAGTAGCTCAGTTACAATAAAGTCCTCTCTTTCCCCTTTAAAAGTTCACAAGCCAAGTCTTCACAGTCCACAGTTCTCTCTGTATTGAG
The DNA here is from genome assembly GCA_036346955.1 of Dipus sagitta. Lineage (NCBI taxonomy): Eukaryota > Metazoa > Chordata > Mammalia > Rodentia > Dipodidae > Dipus > Dipus sagitta. Next base: position 42,216,830 of record CM070784.1, read on the forward strand.
GATTTTTAAACTTTCACCAGAATAGCCCATCACACTCTGCTTCAGCGCCGCAAGTCTACACCAGTCCAAAGCCCCAGCTGCTTCCACATTCCCCTCACAAACAAGTTCCAATAGACAAAACTCACATAATCAGATTCAGCACAGCTACAATCCCATTCTCAGCATCAATTTTCTCTGTTCAAGTTACTTTTATGTTGCTGGACAAACATCTGATCAGAAGCAGGTTATGGGAGGAAAGGGTTTATTTCAGGCTTACAGAATCCAGGGGCAACACCATCCATGGTGGAAAAATCTGGCTCACTCCCATAGATCATAGCAGAGAGACACATCCTACAGCCAGCAAGAATGAACAGCCAGAGCCCACACTGGCTCTCTTCACACTTTAGTACAGCTTGACTGAAGATCCAGCCCCCAGTGATGTACCATTTACCCACCAGGGCTCTGCCGACTGGAGACATAAGTTGCAAGCTCCATCTTAATCAAAAATCTATGAGCCTATGAGGGAAATAAATTTGCATTCAAAACACTACTGTGACTATTAAGACAATTGCATTCAGAAGTTCTTACTGATTTTTGCAGTTAATATTCTACTATTATAGTAATATTATTAAAGTAAGGATAGCACCTAGAGATCTGAGCATGTATGTAGAGGATTTATGCACCATAATTCTAGTATACCCTCATCTAAATTGAATACTGCAAGTACTTAAACTTAAAGTATATAGCTAATTAAAATAAATCTAATCAATGATATAGCCTCAGATGTATACATCTAAATAGAGAAATATCATAAATATAAGAAATCAACGCAGTAGGATCTCTTCAAAAAGTACCAACTTCACAATAATGAATTCCAATGAACATTAATTGGACAAAGTTTCAGATAAGAAAAATTTTTAAATAATACAATTCTTCAACAAAATCAAAGAGGATACAAATAACTCCTAATTGAATTCAAAGAAAATACAAAGAAAGAGCCAACTGAAATAAGAAATTCAATGCTAGATGAAAGATAACTTCAACAAAGAGAAACAAACAAAAAACCTCAAATTGAAATTTTAGAAATTAGAAGGTAAGTATAAGTCAATTAGACTCAGAAGAAAGCATCAGCATTGTGGTTGGTCAAGCGCCAAGTGCACCCCTGTACGGCATGCTGAATATCAGGAATGTAAGACAAGACGAATGAGCTCAGAATTCCAACATGAGCAAAAGTATGATGATGGAAAGAACGCACACAATGTATGAGATGGGGCATGATTAAAAGACACGCAAATCATGAGCATAGAAGGAGGAGAACTTCAGACAGAGGCCCAAGTAATATACTCAGTGAAATCACAGCCAAATCTAGGCAAAGAGGTGGCCATTCCGATTCAGGAGGCATTTAGATCATGAAGATAAAAGGCCAGAGAGCAGACTCCTGGTGTTACGTTATAGTTAAAACATTAAACTTAAAAAGAAAAGTGTCATTAAATGTTGGATAATAGAACACATGAGATATGAAAGTAGATGTGGGGAATACTGGGAGTAGAAAAGATCAAAGTGGGGTGAAGTGGGAGGCTAGGGGATAGAAACGGGTAGTGGAGGTTAACAACAACTAAGAAGGTATGAACAATTCATGTGGAATCCTAATACTTCATAATGTAAATATATACTTAAAAGATTTTGAATGAAAATAACCTGTGTGCCTGGAGAGTATTGCTCCCAGAAGCCATGGGTTATTAAAATCCTAGTGCAGGATTGGAATTCTTCTTGCAGTTGCTTCACATTGGTGAGACAAAACACCCAACCAAAGGAAGGTAATGGAAGAAAAGGGTTTATCATGGCTTAGTCTTAAAGGGAAGCTTCGTGATGGCAAGGAAAGGATGGCACAGAAGAGGCTGGCATCCCCTCTGCCAGAGCAGGGGTAAACAGCAGTAAGAGAGTGAGCTAGGCTCCAGACCCTCGACTTGCTGCCGGGTATCCCTCCCTGCCTATCTCCCCTCCTCTCTAGCTTTATTCTAGTACTATGTCCACACTGTGGCTACTTATTATGACACACAGTTAAGGGAAGCCGATCCAGGTGAGAGACCACAGGTGGGAGAGACCGTGCAGCATTTGTCTTTCTGAGCCTGTGTGACCTCGCTTAGCATATTTTTTGAGTCCACAAATTTTCCTTCAAATGTGATTATTTTGTTTTCCCTTGTCACTGAGTAGAATTCCACTGTGTATATATGTACCCTATCTTCCTGAGCCATATATTTGATGATGAGTAACTAGGCTGCTTCCAATTTCTGGCTATTATGAATAGAGCAGTGATAAAAATGAGCACATGTCTCTGTAGTTCATAGTAGAACTTTTAGGGTGTTCGCCCCACAGAGGCATAGCTGGATCTAACTGTAGTTCTATTTTCAGCCTTTTGGGGTGTTTACACAGTGATCTCCATTTCCACAGTGGCTGTACAAGTTTGCACTCCCTCCACAGTGCGTGAAGGTTTCTGTTTCCCCACCCCATCCTCCACAGGTGCTGTCATTTGATTATTTTTATTTATTTTATTTTATTTTATTGGTTTTCTGAGGTAGGGTCTCACTGTAGCCCAGACAGACCTGGAATTCACACTGTACTCAGAGTGGCCTCAAACTCATGGTGATCCTCCCACCTCTGCTTCCCGAGTGCTGGGACTAAAGGCGTGTGCCACCACACCCAGCTTCATTTGATTTTTTTGAAGGTTGCCAATCTGACTGGAGTGAGATGGAATTTAAGATTATTCTTGAAGCTCATCACATAGATGAGCAACAGAAAAAAAAAGAAAAAAAAAAACTGCCCCTGAGTCCCTCTCTGGCCTCTTAACAAACCATGTGACTGCTCCTCCTAACCCACTCCCACATTGATGCAGCCTACCATGTTGTGACACAGCCAAGGACACTCTTACCAGAGAACACAGATGGAGCCACACAAGCACAAACCCACAGCCTCTAAAACTATAACCTAAATAGACCTCTTTTCGTTATACCTTATTTAGCATCAGGTTTTTACAATAGTAACAAAAAAATGGATAGCACAGTAATAAAATAAGACAATGCATGGAATGAAGAACGAATCAACTACAGTGGTCGTCCCTATCTTTAGGGAAAAACTGGACAGCACAGTAATAAAATAAGACGATGAAGAACGAATCAACTACAGTGGTCGTCCCTTATCTTTAGGAATATCTTCCAGTACCCCCACTGGATGCCTGAAGACATGGAAAGTCCCAAACCCTATGTATATTGGATTTTTAATTGATTTTTAAATAGATTGATTTTTTTGTTTTTGTTTTTTTAAGGTAGGGTCTCACTCTAGCCCAGGCTGACCTGGAATTCACTATGGAGTCTCAGGGTGGCCTTGAACTCATGGCGATCCTCCTACCTCTGCCTCCCGAGTGCTGGGATTAAAGGCATGCACCACCACGCCCGGCCAAAGTAGGTTGATGTTTTAAATTGATTTAAATTTAATTTTTTTAAAAAAAATTATAGCCATACCAAAGCATCCTAGGGAGGAAATAAGCAGAAAAACATCAATATAAACTCTTCTGATGAAAAGTGAAGGTGTATAAGAAAGCATCAACCTCAGCAGAGAATCAGGAGAGATCCTGAACTTCTAGAGATAACAGAACCAGGCAGAAGAGGCTCCTGCAGTGGTGCTGGTCTGCACAGCACCAGGCTCTGCCTGAGCCGCAGAAGCCAGGGGAAAGGAATTTGCACTCACAGCGGCCTCCTTGCAAAGTGAAGAAACCTGAAGGACAAGATGGCAGGGACCACCTGAGCAGCTCTTCAAGAAGAGGATCCTGGGGCCAGCTACGCAGCTCTGGTACAACCTCAGGCACTCTTCACAGCCTCCCCTCCCCCAACCTCCAGTGCCAGCTACCACTGGAGACCTGGGGAAGGGAGTTCAGCTGCACAGCTTCCAGCACAGGTGATCAGAGCAGCAGTCCCACCAACCCAGCCAGCCTAGCTGAGTCCACTGCACAGTAAAGAAGGCCCCAAATGCTCATGCAACATAGCTGAAACCAAAGCCATCCCAAAAGGTAACGCAGAGCCTATTTACACAAGGTCAGTACCCACCACAAAGCCTGGAATATAGAGCTGCACTGGAAGTGCTAATCACACATTAGGACTTTGACTTTGTTGCATGATCTGTTTATTATTCCTTTGAAATTTAAAATTTGCCTGTATTTTGCTCCACCCAGCCTACTAGAATACTTGCATAGCAGGCAAACCCAGCACCCAGGGTCATTTCTGCTGTTACTCTGGAAGTCATTTATGAGCCACACCTAACACATTAAGCTCTTACCCTGAAGATATATATCATCATATTTACACATCTAAAATTACTACAGATAATTAGAAAACCCAAGCATGAAATCAACCCAAGAGGCAAAAATCTCTATGTTATAATACAAGAAACACAAAAAATCAAGAATATATAATTCCACCAAAATGATAAATACATCAGAAATGACCTCCAGTGAGACTGATTTAGATGAAATGCCCGAGAAATATTTCAAAAGAATGATTATAATTATGATCAAGTAAATCAAAAAAGAAATCAAAGAGGAAAACAAAGTCCTAAAGGAGAACACAGGAAACCAACTTAAAGAAATAAGGAGGCTAATACAAGATATGGGTAAGGAAATAGAAATACTGAAGAAAAATGGATCAGAAATGCTAGAAATGAAAAACACAGTAAGTCAAATAAAAAAAAAAAAAAAAACTCTGTAGAAAGTTTCACCAATAGAATGGATGACAGAGAGAACAGAATTTCTAAACTAGAAGACCAGGTGGCAGATCTAATACAGTCCAACAAAGACAAACTAATAGGAAGGGATGAATGGGACTTTCAAGGTATGCCGGACACTATGCAAATATCACACATAAGAATTCAGCATAGAGTAGAAGGAGAAGAATTTCACTCCAAAGGCATAGAAGCTGTTTACAACAAAACCATAGAAGAAACATTTCTCCAAATTGGGAATGAGATGCCAATGCAGATACAGAAAGCTTTTAGAACACCAGGCAGACAAAACCTGGAAAGAACCTCTCCTTGTCTTCTTATAATTAAACTACTAAACACACAGACAAAATAAAAACAAAAATAAAAAATAAAAAATAAAAAACACCTTGAAAGCAGTTACAGAGAAAAAGAAAATCACTTATAAAGGCAAGTCCATCAGGATAACAGCAGATTACTCAACACAAACTTTAAAAGCTTGGAATGGTGTATTCCAGGTTCTGAAAGATAACAACTGTCAGCCAAGATTACTTTATTCAGGAAAGCTTGATAGTAAAATAAGGACATTCCACAACAAAAATAGGCTAAAGGAATATATGACCACTAAGCCAGCTCTACAAAAAATACTTGAAGGAATCCTCCATGCTGAAGAGAAAGAAAAGCACACACATGAGGAAATAAGAAATAAACTCAGATAACAGTTAAAACAAGAGAGCAAAGGGAAAACAGGAAGTACTACAAAACAAGAAGAGTGGTGAGAATAAACACACACCCTTCAATAATAGCTCTTAATATCAATGGCCTCAATGCCCCAACCAAAAGACACAGGCTTGCAGAACACATGAAAGCATTAAAAGGCAGTATCCTTCTGTGTGCTACCTCCAAGAAACTCACCTATCCACGAAAGACAGAAACAACCTTAGGGTGAAAGGATGGGAAATGGTATTTCAAGCAAATGGTGAGAAAACAAGCAGGAGTTGCTATCCTAATATCTGACAGGATAGACTTCAAACCAACATTAGAGAGGAACGATAAAGAAGGTCACTTTATATTGATTAAGGAAGCAACAATTCAACAGGAAGACATTACAATTCTAAACACACATGCACCTAACATGGATGCTCCTAATTTCATCCAACAAACACTATGAGATTTAAGGTCACAGATAACACCAAACACAATACCCCAATCTCATCAAGTGACAGGTCATCCTGGCAAAAAATAAACAGAGAGACATCTGGGTTAAATGATGTCATAGAACAAATGGGCCTAACAGATATCTACAGAACATTCCATCCAAATGCTACAGAATACATATTCTTCTCAGCAGCATATGAAACATTCTGTAAAATAGCCAATATATTAGGATACAAAGGAAATCTTAACAAATACAGGAAAAGTGAAATAATCCCTTGTACTCGCATGTTCTCTCTTATATGTGGATCGTAGCTACAAGTATTCATACTGTATGTGAGGTGAAGTAAAAATCAGTAGCAAGGACAGTAAGCTAGAAAAGGGCTATGAAGGAGGGAGGAGAGGGAAAGACATAAGGGGATGGTACCGAATGTATGCAAGTAGATGAACAGATTGCTGCAGTGGAATGGCCTGAGTGAGCTCATGGGAAGAGATTGAGTAAAAGAAGGATAGGGGAGAGTTCACCAAAATTCAAGATGTTGTGAACAAGCCATTTGGAAACCTACTTTTTTGGATAATGGCACAACCAGAAGCCATACACCATTACTAGAAAAATTTCCCTGCCAGGGATGGAATACCTTCCAGTGAGTTGTTGGCCAGGGAAGTCCCTGATGCCCCCAAAACATCACAGGTCATTGCCAATGCTCTTGGTTTCTCACCACAAATTGATGGTAAGACCCTATTGCTGGAAAGTCCACATGCCTGGGCTACAAAGTCACTGAGAAATCAAGCTGGAGTTGAGTTGAAAACTTCTTCCCTGTAGGTCAGCTGATGGAAAAGTGGAAAAAGTTGCACTGCATATAGCCCTATGGGAGAGAGGTCATCGGCAGTGAAACAGTGGACACTGCAAGCCTTAAGTTTGGCCAGCCATGCCAAATGACCAAACAGGTACAATAGTGGCATGTATTTTATGAGGAAAACCAACTACTCTCTACTTGGACTGGAGGCCTGCTACATGGAGCGAATGAATGTCTGGTACTGAAAACCTAATCAAAAGCCAGCCTACAGCATGGGAAGTCATGAGCCCTAAGAGTGTAACACCTGCTCTTGTCTGGCTAAATGCAAATATTGTGCTCACCAAACTGCTTTGTAAGCCCTTTACTTAATGTTCATACCCATATATTATTGCTACTCTCACTTTTGGTTAGAGAAGCTTCTCTTTACAGTCGGAGGTAACCTCTGGGATGACCCAAAAGGCACCATACTGCTGAGAAAAAGTGACAGAGGAATGCTCAGCACTGAAACATCTCCATCATGTCTTCTAAGATTCAAGGTCCATTGAGGAAGAGGTGGCAGAAAGAATGTAAAAGCCGAAGGAAGGGTAGGACTGCTTACAATGCAATCATTCAGACAGAAATTGGCCTCAATATTGATGACCTCACAGTGCCTAGTACTATCTTCACAAGACGCTCATAGTAGGAGGAAAAGATAATGACAACAAAATAAAAGAGAGACTGCTGCAAAGAGGGAGGGGATACAATAGAGAGTGGATTTGTGAAGGGGAATGTGGGGGAGGGGAGGGAATTATCATGGTTTATTGTCTGTAATTATGGAAGTTGTCAATAAAAAAAGTTTTAAAAAATTCATCAAAACTGAAAATAAGAAGTCATTGAGAGCCTAACACCAAAGATGACTTCTATCATGCTATCCAAAGCTCAGACCTAAGGCCCATCAGAATGAGAAATCTGAAAGCATAGCATGAGACGGGGCACAGGAAACATTACAGAGTTACATAACATCGCTGCTAGCCTGAGAACCTTCTCCGGGGAGATGGCTGTAGACACTGAGGAGACTCAAAACCCATCAAAGCAGAAACTCAGAGGCTTCTGAGAGCTCAGCACTAAAGGGGACTTACACCATGTCCTCCAAGACTCAAGGAATATTAAGGAAGAGGAAGTGCAAAGAATGTAGGAGCCACAGGGTGAGAAGGAGTACATTGGGCCACTGTCCTGCCAACATGAGTCCACTGGTGCACTCATGACGTCACAGTGGTTACCAAAACCCACACAAGACCTTCACCTTTCTGAGTTCATTAACATTTTGACATGAAGGATGGAGAGGGCAAAAGGAAGAAGACAACAAGACAGAGAAAGGACCACTTGGAAAGAGGAGGGAGCTCTCAGAGAGGATGAGAGTGGGGTGGGGTTATGAAAAGGGCAATGGGCTGGGTGTGACGGTGCATGTCTTTAATGGCAGCATTGGGAGGCAGAGGGAGGAGGATCACCATGAGTTTGAGGCCACGCTGACACTGTACAGTGAATTCCAGGTCAGCCTGGGCCAGAGTGAATCACTACCTCAAAAAAAAAAAAAAAAGGTAATGAGACAGGATGATCACATTCTAGTATGCTCATGTAGTAAAGGCATCAATAAAAATGTTAAAAATTATTGAAAGTAATTTTTTTTTTACTGAACCAGCTACTAAATGATCAACAGATAGTGTTATATGTAGATAGTATGGTTCTGTTGAATAAAAGAATGAGTTATTTTCCCAGTGGGGTATAGCAAAACCATGTGAAATTTAACTGGGCTCATGGAAATGATGTACAACTTAAAATCATTGAATTGTTTGATTCTGAAATGTGCCCGTGAATATTTTTGCACTGTGGTAACTGAAGCATTTGGACAGGTAACGGAAACTGTGAAAGCAAAGCTGTAGGTGAGTGGGGAACCACTGTATGCTACAGTATAATGGCATAGCAGGGCCTCATGAGGTTGATGTTGAACAAATCAATCATACACAAAGGAATACACACTGTAAGATTCTAATGGCAGAAAAAGCTGGCCAGCTTTCACAGGTCCAAGCAGAGAGAAATAGCCACAAGTCAAAACCCAGAAGCCAAACCACACAGCACACTTAGGAATTCCAGACAAAGCTCAGACACTTTGCATATCTTACAATGGAATTCCACACCCACCCCCAAACCTTAGGGCTGGACCCTAAGATCCACCCAGGGACACCTCCTCCAGCCAAGTGGCTAGAGATCTAAATTACAAACTTTAATAAAATCCTGAATATATTCAGGGCCGTCTATTTAAAGTATCACAGTAATTAATACCTTTCACATAAATGATGATCAATATCTATTTATTGAGGGGAATGAATGAAGGTAAGAGAAACTGGCACTAACTCAGATGTCACACTTTTACTGTCTGCCTTCCTAGGTACAAGGTGACTAGGCTGAGTCCTTACTTTTTTGTTTGGTTTTGCTTTGATTGTTTGTTGATTGTGGAAATAAACACTGAAAGAATCAGACTCTTGCTCTGGTGGGAAGTGAGGGAAGGATAGGCAGGGTATTGCAGTGCCCACAGCATAGTGACCATGGCATAGTGCCCATAGCATAGTACTCATGGCATAGTGACCATGGCATGCTGCCCACAGCATAGTACCCATGGCATAGTACCCACAGCATAGTACCCATGGCATAGTGCCCACAGCATAGTGACCATGGCATAGTGCCCACAGCATAGTGACCATGGCATAGTGCCCACAACAATAAGCCAGGAAGAGAGCCTGCAAAACCCTAGGAGGCGACACAGAGAACAGAGCCTCCAAAAATCCACTCTTCTGCTAGTCCTAAATTCAACTGATATATCACAATAATCTGCTCTAGTTTCATGATCTCAAAAGATTAAAGATTCCAGCACAGATGGGAGGAGAACTGCAAAAGTTCACCACACAACAGTTGAATCAAGGGAATATTATTTTCCTGGCACTGAAGAACTAAAATGTAAATGATAGGGCATGGTATTTCATAGAGCTCCTCACTGATGGGCTGTTCTTTAAATGGTGCAGACAAAAACAAGGAGCACTTCTGAAGGTTTAAAACCACGCGTCTAAAACCAGTGCTCTGTTGTATGAGTGGAACCTTCTCAGATGTGTTAATGAGAAGCTCAGAGTCAATGCAGAAGGGCACTGTCACAAATATTTCTGTAATTACCCTTTGCCTTCCTCCAACCTCCCTCCTGCTCTTCAGCTCATACATGGAGAATGCTTAAGCATATTCTCCTCACTTCTTGTGAGAGAATTTCAAACAACTGGCTTGGGAAAAGCAGTGAGTAAGTAAAACGATTGAGCAAGATAGCAAATATAGGGATCAAAGGAGGAGCAACCAATGGAGGATCAAGACAAGGCCTTCAAAGCTGGCCCCAGGTACGTCTGGGTAACAACCCAGGCTTACAGGTTTCCCATCTCCTGTGGTCATCCAAGCCAGTGACAGTAGCTATGAAATGATGCCTGTTCACACAAAGTTCCCTTTGGGACTAAAACATGGGATTATCTTCAGTTTATCTTATCTAATTTGGTCTCCCATGTTCCCCTCCAAGAACCCTCTGTTCCCCAAACTGAAATGTTCTTGTCTCCCCAACCCTGTGTCTTTGTACATGTTTCAGCTCTGTTCTGGCCTTAGCACACCTGTTCATGCAGGCCTGACCCAGTGCTCTCTTCTCGCTAGACAGGCCTGTCTGAAATTACCAGTCTCCAAGGACACACACAGAGCATTCTCCATCCCACTGGTACAATCCCTTCAGACCGCTTTTATCCAATTTTATTCTGACTGCATAAACACAATCCTATCTACTCTTGTGTTAGTTCCTCTAGGAACTTATGATAACTTTGTGTGATTTGAGAACTCAAGGCTCTATCATTCCAAGCCACATGTCTCAGAATATCTGACAAAGAACTCATGTTTAATAACATGATAATAACTCATGTTGGTGCTTTGAACTGTGAGCTCAGACTACAGAATGTTCTCCACAGGCACAGAACTGGAATCTGAGCATCACGGGAGATGATAACTGGGGAAAACATGCAAACAACTTTACAGACACTCTCATACACATGAAAAGACAGCAGACATTTGAAGATGACCAAGTATAACAGAAAGATAATCAGATACAGTAATTGATCCTGGGAGAAATGCATATTTATTGCCAAAAAATAAGAATCAAACATTTTGTAAAATATAATTAATAGGATCAGAAACTTTAAAAGATGGTGAACCTGTAGATCCAAAAATTTCATTTTTAAAAGTAATAATGAAGGTATAAACAAGGTTATGGAAAATCAGGTGTCAACACTTACTTCCCTCATAAAAATAAAAATAGAAAAAATAAACACCTTACATCTTAGTTGAGGTTCTAAAAATTAAAGTTAAAGTAAGTATCCTGAATCCAGAATAGAAATATTACAAACAGGCTGGGTGTGGTTGGACATACCTTTAATACCAGTACTCTGGAGGCAGGGGTAGGAGGGTCACTGTGAGTTTAAGGCCAGCCTGAGAATTCATAGTGATTTCCAGGTCAGCCTGGGCTAGAGCGAAACCCTACCTCAAAAACCCGTGTGTGTGTGTGTGTGTGTGTGTGTGTGTGTGTGTGTGTGTGTGTGTGTGAAATAGAAAGCATAAAGAATAGTGAAGAAATTTTAAAAAACCAAAGTTTCAATATCTGTCCAATGGGAAGTCCAGAATAGGAAAAACAGAACAAAGGGAGTATAAAGAAGGTGAAGTGTGGGTGGGGAGAAGAGGAAAATGAGAATTCCCAAAGCTCAAGGAAAGCCTATGTGATGACACATCAGCACAGTGATGGAAACGAGGTCCATCCCCACCAGAAAAACATCACGCATTTGTGATGCCCATCCACTCCAGGTAAGCCTTGTTATCAGACTCAGGTGTGTGTGAAGAGAGACCTAACTGGGTCAGCACACACCTTTAATCCCAGCACTTGGGAGGCAGAGGTGGGAGGATGGCCATGAGTTCGAGGCCACCCTGAGACTCCATAGTAAATTCCAGGTCAGCCTGGGCCAGAATGAAAATATTTGTAAATTATTAATAAGGGCTTATTTTCTGTAGAATTCATCTTCGTGTTACTGTGATAAAACACCTGACTAGACGCAGCTCGTGGGAGGAAAGGGTCACTTATTTCAAGGTCATAGTTTCAAGGGTCATTTTACCAGGGTGAAGGAAAGCATGGCACCAGGTCACGTCACACACCATCAGTAAAGAGGGCAGTACGAATGAGCTGGCTCTGACCACATGGGGAGTTGAATTAACAACTTCAAGGCTGGCCCCCAGCAGCACCCCTCTTCCAGCAGGCTCCAACTTCCACAGGCTCTACCAGCTGTGGACAAAGGAAGAAGCTTAATGACAAACATCCGAGGCTGTGGAGAAGAGTTTACATTCGAGCCAACACAGTACACACAACTCGTCAGGTAGTGAACCTACAGAAAAGGGAGAAAGGGGGCTGGGAAGATGGCTCAGTGGTTAAAGGTGCTTGCTTGCAATGCCTGTTGGCCTGGGTTCAATTCCCCAGTACTCATGTACAACCAGATACACAAAGTGGCACATGTATCTGCAGATTGTTAGCAGTGGAAGGAGGCCTGGTGTGCCCATACTTCCTCTTCCTCTTCCTCTCTTTCTCTCTCTCTCTTTCTCTCTGTCCTAATTCATAAAAAGAAAAGAAATGATAGGAAAGATCTGAGTGTCATTATCAAATGACCACAGGTAAATGGTAACAGGTTTATGAAAAGGGATTCACTGTTACTAGTCATCTAAAAGTATAAATCTAAACCACAATGAAATGGCTCCTGTTAGGATGACTATTACATAAAAGACAAAAGATATGTGTTGGTGATGTTGTATTGTAAAGAGGTAGAGACTCTCATGCTAAGTTGAATAAGTCAGTGACAGAAAGACAAATATGCACGATCACATTTTCCTGAGGAATCTAAAATAATCTAATGCATGAAAGCAGAAAATAAAAAGATATTTTCCAAGGTTGAAGAGATGGCTCAGCAGTTACAGGTGCTTGCTTACAGAGCCTGACAGCCCAGGATCAATTGCCCAGTACCCATGTAAAGTCAGATGCATGGAGTGGCTCATGTGACTGGAGTTCATTTGCAGCTGCAAGAGTCCCTGGTGCACTCATATTCACTCATTCTGCTATTCTACGGTCTGAATGTTAGGGTGTCCCACAGTTCCTTCATGTTTTATTCATGAGGTTTTGGGGTTTTTTGTTGTTGTTGTTTTTGGAACTTATTAAAGTTTTTGGACTCCTGAACTGTGTCTTCTGTTTTGTCTTCCAGCTCTGAGGTTCTGTCCTCCACATGATTAATTCTGTTCTTGAGGGTTTCTAGAAATTTTCCCTAGTTTAATTTGGTTTGAATTTTCTATTGTCTTTTTCTGTATAGTATCCATCCCTTTGCTGAGTTCCAATTTCAGGTCATATTTTGATTTTCTTAATCCTTCTTGGAATTCATTCTTGCTCCTGGAAAGGTAGAATTAGTATTGTGAAAATGATGCTTCTACCAAAAGCAATGTGCAGATTTAAAGCAATACCAATAAAAATTCCACAATCATTCTTCACAGAGATAGAAAAAAATGATCTCAAAATTCATATGGAATGGCAGCAGGCCTTGGATATCCAAACATATCCTCAGCTAAAGAAACACCTCTGGAGGTATCACCATGCTCAATCTAAAGCTATATTATAAGGCCGTAGCCACAAAAACAGCATGATACTGGTATAAAAACATAAATCTAGACCAATGGAACAGCTACTTGATCTTTAACAAAGTTGCCAATAACACAGACTGCAGAAAGGATTGCATTTTCAACAAACGGTGAACCATATGTAGAAAGATGAAACTAGACCCACTCATCTCACCATACACAGAAATCAAGTCTAAATGGATTAAAGATCTCAATATAAGACCTGAAACTCTTCTCCTACTGCAAGAAAAATAGGAGGAACTCTCCACAACATAGGAGTGGGGAAAGACTTTCTGAATAAAACCCCAGAAGCCCAGAAATTAAACAATCACTCGACCAATGGGATCTCATGAAGCTAAAAAGTTTTGTACAGGCAAACATACTATAATCAGAGCCCGAAGTAGACTCACCCACCACAGTTCAGGGAATTTTGCTGAAGAAGGGGCAGAAAGATTATAAGAACGACAGGTTGGGACGTGAAGCCCGGAAGCATTGCCTCACCCCAACAACTGACTGCTGCTCCCACAACGTATGACCCACAACACCATGGGAAATACCTGAAACCCCACTGAGGAGGGTCCCCAATGGAATGGGGCAGGGGCGAGGGAAAGGATGGTACCAACACATCATGTATCCATACTATGTGTGTCCGTAATTGTTTTTAAAAATTAGAAAAAAGGAAGAGACCAGTCTTCAAACTATAATAAAATCCCATTCTTTGAGCTTTTGAGACTTGGAAGAAAAATGATAACACATCTTAAATTTTTGAGAAGGGAAAGGGGCAGCCATGTGTATTTAGAAATGAATACCAAAGTCCGTATGAGAACACTAGAAAAAAAAAAGCCAAATTCCAGTAAATATAAATTTCAAAGCTGAAATTCTCTGACCATAACAACAAATGGGACTTTTCTTCCTGCCCTTTCCAAAGACTGTTACTAATGATGTGCTGTGTAAAAATTAAACTGGGATCTAACCAAAGAAAGACATGGACTCCAGTATGGGACTATGCTGGAAGTGAAAGGAATTTTCGAACAGCAACTGTTCTGCTCCTCAATGCTGGAAAGGAAGAAGAAAAGCTCTGGAAGTCCCTTCAAGAAGAGCGTGATTGTAAAGCTGAGGGACCAAGCAATATGCCAAACGTTTCATTTTAACAAGTAAACAGCCACTGATAGACTGGCTTGTCTTCAGGACAGAAACTCTATGTGTGTGTGTGTGTGTGTGTGTGTGTGTGTGTGTGTGTGTGTGTGTGTGTGTGTGTATACTTCTCAAATCAGTAAGAGAATAGACAAAGTAGTTCTAAAAAACTGGCACTAGGATATGATTAATCTGACAATTATATAATATCCTGTTTCAAAGTCAAACATGAAGGTGGATAAATGTATCCAAAGTGCTAACATGAAAAGGGCGCTCACACACAAAGCAGGAAGAACAACTAATCATGATTCCTACGTAAAGACTGGGAAAAAGCGAACACTAACTGACTGCGTCGTGCCCATTTGTCAGTCACTGTGTCAGTGACTTTGCTTTGCCATCATTCCCTGCTTAATCCTCCTGCAGCATAATGTGCTTCCTGGACTCCCTTTCCATACGTGGCAGACCTGTATGTGATAGAATCGGCCTTCTTAAGCCAGGTTATGATTACCAGATGCTTTGGGCTAGCTAGGCTCCATTGTACTTGCGCGACGGTATAAAATCCAACCTATCATAAGAGAGTGTCCAATTCTGATGGAAGAAAGATATAACAGTCACCTTGGGGGAGAGGGGGGCTGGAGAGATGGCTTGGCAGTTGAGGCACTTGCCTGCAAAGTCTAAGGACCCAGATTCGATTCCCTAATACCTATGTATATAGCCAGAGGCACAAGGTGGTACATGTGTCTGGAGTTCATTTGCAGAAGCTAGAGACCCGGGTGTTCTCTCTCTCTCTCTCTCTCTCTCTCTCTCTTTCTCCTCTTTCTCTCTTTCTATCACAAATAAATAACTTAAATACATTAAAAAAATAGAATTATCACAAATAGTTCTCTGAGGACCAGAAAATTTCTATGTCTCAAATGACTTTTTCCTCAAAGGAGAAGAGTGTTTCTTTGCTCTGTAATCAGCAATATAGTATCTTCCGTTCTTTCCACATATTCTAGTACAAGGTGCCTGAAACCAGAAAAGTTCTAGGATAAGCGAGTAAAATAACCAACGGGGGCCAGAGAGCTGGCTTAGTGGTTAAGGCGATGGCCTGCCAGTCCAGAACACCCAGGTTCCATTCCCCAGACCCACACAAGCCAGATGCACAAGGTGACACATGCATTTGGAGTTTGTTTGCAGTGTCTCAAGTGCCTGGCATGCCCATTTTCTCTCTCTCTCTCTTTCTTTCTACTCTCTCTCTTTCATAAAGAAATGAATATACAAACAAATAAAATATTTTTAAAAGAGTCAATGGCCTAGATAGGATGTTATACAAAGACAGGCTAAAATGATTGTAAATGAATTAGTATAGAAATCATCAATACTCTAAACACCATCCTTCCTTCAAGTAAATAGACATCTCCAACAGATTTTCAAAAAGAAAAAGTCAAAGAAGAAAATCAAATTTTAAAATGGAGCATTGATTTAAACATTTCTCCAAGTATATGCAAATGGCCAATAAGCACACTCTAACACCTGTGGTAATTGGGGAATTGTAAATGCTAGGTATAATAAGATAAAATACACACCCACTAGGATGGTCCTCATAAAAAAAAAAAAAACAGAAACAGGTGTTGCTGAAGCTATACGAAATTAGCAACCCTCATACTTTGCTAACAGTGATATAAAATTATGCATCCACTTTTGAAAATAACTTGTCAGTTATTGCAAAATATGAACATAGTTATATGTGGTCAACATTTCATAGTCAGATATGCATAGAATCAAATGAAATATGTTTACAAAAAAATTAGGACATGAATGTTTACAGTAGCATAATATAGTTTATAATTATATTTATCATCAACAAAACATGAAAAGAACCTAAAGTATCAAACGAATGAATAAAGTGTAGCATGCCATAGAATGGAATCAGGCAATAAAGACAAAAGAACTACGGACAAGTTCTACCACATTAGTGCACCCTGAAAACAGGCCATGTGGAGGTAGCTAGACAATGGTGACAACAGACTGTGCGACTGAGGCGGTCCTCAGCGTCCAAAAGAGGTAAGCAGAAGGAAAGGACACTTGGAGTGACCTCCTTCTAGGACAGAGGAAGTGAGAAAGATGATTATGAAGTACAGGGCTGCTTTAGAGTGAGGAAATGTTCCTAAATGGGATTATGTATACTTTTGTTCATGTCTAGGAAACATTGAACTGAACACTTTCATGTAAGAACCTTATAACATGTGAATTATACCTCAACAAGCCTGTGGTTAAGGAAAAGCAAGGAAGATCCAATATCCCTTCATGATATCAAAACAGTGTCAGTAAATTAAGACTAAAGAGGACCGTCCTGCAAACCTATACACACAGCTGCAGGGACTTGATGGTGAGAAACTAGCTTCCCGCTAAGTCCAGAAACAAGGCTAACATATATATGGCTTCCCAGTGCTGCTTTTCAACATGAAACTGGAAATCCCAGCTAAAACAGACAGAAAAAGGAGGTCAAAGTGTGCAGATAAGATGGAAAGAAATGTTTTTGCCCATGAGTGGTATGATTCTGTGTGCAGACAAGCCAAAAGACTAAATACACTCCTGAAACTAGTAGCTTAAAGACTACAAGGATAGTGCCCAGAACCAATGGCTTTCTTACATCTATCAATGAACAAGCAGGCTTCGTGATGAGATAGAGTGCATCAGCATCTCTCCACAATAAAACGCTGATCTGGGGATCTAACAAAAGATGTAAAAGCTCAGCACGAGGAAGGCTACCAAATTGTGATAAAATGAATCAGAGAAGAACTAGACAAATGGGCAGATACTGCATGTCTATGGATGCAAAGAAAATAATGTGAACATGGCTTAGCAGTTAAGGCACTTGCCTGCAAAGCCAAAGGACACAGGTTCAATTCCTCAGGACACATGTAACCCAGACGCACAAGGTATCACATGCATCTGGAGTTCGTTTGCAGTGGCTGAAGGCCCTGGTGTGCCATTCGATTTCTGTCTCTCTATCGGCCTCTCTCTCTCTCTCTCTTTCAATTAAAAAAATAAATAAGTTTAAAAAATAAAATAATGTGAACATGTAAGTTCTTGTCAACTTTATACAATTAAGACAATGCCAATCAAAACCCCAACAAACTAATTTTGTGGATATCAACAAGCTGACTATAAAGTCCATGTGAAGAAGTAAAAGACCCAGAAAACCCAACGCATAGTGAAGTACAGAGCTGGGGGCGATGCTGACTTCAAGACACCATCAAGGCAGAGGAGTCAGACAATGGAGAAGACATGAAAGGTAGGCAAATAAATAACGGAAGAAACATGGGTCATAAGTATAGTCACATAGGTATACTCAGTGATCTTTAACAGAAGAGTAAAGGTGATATTTTCAACAAATAATGCAGAAGCAACTTGACAACATATATAAAAAGAAGTCTAAGGCTGAAGAGATGGCTTAGCGGTTAAGGCGCTTGCCTGCAAAGCCTAAGGACCCATGTTCTTCTACTCTCCAGATCCCCAGTAAGCCAGACACACAAAGGTGAGGCAAGCACAAGGTTGCACATGCCCACTAAATGGTGCAAACATCTGGAGTTCGATTGCAGTGGCGAGGCCCTGGGGCGCCAATTCTCTATCTCTTCTCTCTCTCTCTAAAATAAAAAATATATATATTTAAAGAAACCTTTTTAAAATGGCCACAATATGGAATCAGCCCAGTAACCCTACCTCAAAAAAAAAAAATTCCAGTGCCCTCATCAGTCTGTTATAAATCTTATACTGTTTTACACTGTGTTATATTACTTTATAGTTAGCATACATTACATACATATATCGAAATATGTACCATAAACACATATAATTTCTATTTGTCATTTTTGATAAATAAAGTGAATCCCAGCACAGCCCTTACACCTTTTACACACACACATACACACACACACACACACACACACACACACAAACTAATTCGAAATGTATCACAAGGAATAAATCTGAATAAAAAAAAATTCCTAGAAGGTAACAGAACAGTCTACATGATCTTGGGTTTGGCGGTCACTTTCTAGATATGTGCCTAAAGCACCGTCCATAAAAGAATTACCAGGATCTGTTAAAATTAAATGTTCTTCTCTGTAAAAGACTACCAAAAAATAAAAAGACAAATCAAAGGCTGGCAGAAAACATTTGCAAGGGCCTAACAACTCTAAAAGTACTGGCATGCAGATCTGCAGCACAATGAACACTACCGCAGTGCACAGAACAAAGGACACACGTTCTCCACGGCTTACACTCTGCGCACAACCAAAACAAAATTCCCACAAACACATGCCAAAGAAAAATGTTATGTGGCTGGAAAAAAAAAAATCAGTTGTTAAGAGATTTTTTAAGAAATCATCACACTATGATTTCATTAAGGGTGGGAGATGGTGAGCACTCGTTTGATCATGAAGATTTTAGTAGCACGGTTTACAGAGTCCCAGCACGGAGCGTCTCATGTGTTCCGCACAGCTGGAAGTCAAAACGCTCACAAAAGAGAAGAAATGAACAAGCCCAGAGCTGCTAAGCTGAGACCGAGGAGTAGCAATGAAAGCAGTCTGGATTTCCTTCCCCTCTTCTACATAAAGATACCATGTGCCTAATAAGCAGTGCATTCTTTGCATTTAAGTAAACTTAATTTTTAAGCAGCAGAAGAGGGAAATTAAACCAAATCAAACATAAAACAAAACCAGAGATCACTAAGAAAGGAACTTCAAACCAAATTCTTATTTTAATTAAGACAACACCAGCCAGTAGAAATCTGAGGAGAATGTTGATGCATCCAAAAAAAAAAAAAAACTTTTTTTTTTGTCCTCTTCTAACCTACCTCCTCAGTGTATGAGGAGAGCACCCAAGTGCAGTACTAAGCAAAGGCGTCCGCATGGGATGATGGGACCTGGGAATGATGCTTAGGGGGTGAGCTGTTTTCTTACAGAAAGTCCAAAAACAACGTGCGCTTCCTGTCGAACTCTTAACTAGAACCCGGGAGGTTAAAACAAACAAACATTCCTCCAAGTCCAAATAAGCTCCTTTGAAGTGTCCCCTGTTCCAAGAAATGCACAGGGGTCACAGGGTGACTGGAAGACGCATGGAGACACTTGGCCTTTGTTGAGACTCGGCTGTCTGGAGGGATGTGCATTCATCTGAACAAAGCCTGCCCTGCCTCCGAGCTCTGCCCCGCGTGCCCTCCTTACCTGCGAGCCTTTGTTCCCTCCATACTTGTGGACTTAACACTTCCTGGAGCCGGAGATGCCAAAACTAATAGGAACAGCCACTAGCACCGAATGCCTCTCCTACATTAAATAGGACTTTCAGAAGCTAGACGGCTATGAACAAACGGGAAACGTGACCGGCTTCAGGAGGCTGATGGGCTTCCAAGGAGAGGCCAAGATTTTCCTGATTGCCCCAGCCACCATGGCAGTGACATACTACAGGGAAAGACGTGCTCGCCCAGGAAAAGCCACTCTGATCTCTCTCTGATGTGTGGCTTCAGAACTGCCTACACTTCCAGGGAAGCGGGCAGAGACCAGATGCAGCTTCCGGGCATCCTGGAGGGGGAGAAGAATCAAAATATGAGAAAGAAGCGGGTCTGGGGAGAAGGCTCAGCTTTGAAAGGCGCTTGCTTGCAAAGCGGGGTTGGGCTAGGTTTGATTCTGCAGTACCCACATAAAGCCAGGCGCAAAAAGTAGCACATGGGTCTAGCGTTTGTGGCAAGAGGCCCTGGCATGCCCAGTCTCAGTCTCTTCTTACAAGTACTTAAATTAAAAAATAATAATAATAACTGACTCCAAAGACAGAAAGAAAGGAAGAACTTCAGAAATGTAAGAAGGCAGTGATAGGATAGCAAAAACATCGTGGGCCTGGCCTGGGAGAGGGGAGGGGGTAACACACTGGAGGTGAAGTGAGCCGAGCCCAAGACATTGCCAGCTGCAAGAGACAAAGCACTGAGGCTATCAGCAGAGAATCAGAATTACGAGAACGTTCTATAGACAATAATAATAGTAATAAATCAAAAACTCAACTTCTTTCCTTTGAACATTTGATATAGTAAATATAAAAATACTTAAACAAGTGAGAAGGAAAAACACAAAAGAAAGGCAAAGGAGGAGGGCAGTAGAAATACACAAATAAGAAATATAGAGAACAGCCTACAATACATGTAATTTGAGTTCCAAAAGAGGAAGTGAAAGAAGGTGGGCTGTTATTAATATTTATATTTTAATGGCTATGATACATTTCAAAACAGATTGAAGGCACTAAGCCATCAATCAACAAGCACCAAAAGCAAGATGAAATTGTGGGACCATCATAACAAAACTGAACAATACGTAAATGAGGAAGCTTAGAAGGGAAAGAGAGTCTTATTGTCCATAGAGAGACACTGGCATTGAACTTCTAAGCAGAAACAGTAAGATGTGAAACCAATAGAAATATCTCCCTGAAAGAAAGGAAGAACTTCAGAAATGTACAAAGGCAGTGATAGGATAGCAAAAACATCCTATCTGAAGGGGCTGAGGAGATGGCCTCGTGGTTAAAGGTGCTTTCTGGTAGGCCCATTGACCCGGGTTCGATTCCTCAGCACCTGCTCAAGCCAATGCACAAAGCAGCAGGTGCATTTGGAGCTTGTTTGCAGTGGCTAGAGGCCCTGGTGTGCTTACACGCTCACTCTTTCTCTTCTCTCCAAATAAATAAATAATATAAAAAATAAATAGTGTGCATTGTGACCTAAATATGGTATGTCAGGCTTGAATCACAAACATTCCTCCCAGAAGTTTTAATTGGGATTTTTTTTTCCTGCGGTAGGGTCTCACTCTAGCTCAGGCTGACCTGGAATTTACTATGTAGTCTCAAGGTGGCCTTGAGCTCCCAGCAACCCTCCTATCTCTGCCTCTCAAAGTGCTGGGTTAAAAGATGTGCACCAACTGCCTGACTTAGTTGAGAATTTTAAAACACAGAACTCAGGAAACATATAAAACACAACTATGTGAAATGAGAGTTTACAGGATTCAGAAACGCTTTTTAATTCTCTGAAATATATAATATGATTAGAAGATATCAAAACTTCAATTGAAAATATGATGGGACTTGATAGAAATGAAAATAACCAAGCAAAAAGTAATAAAAATAATCTCAGATATAAATAGGATCACAGTGAAAGAATATAAAAAGCTGATAGATATGATTGAGCATATATACCATTTGAGTCCCTAGGTTGACAAAGAACAAAATAAATCTTTGAATCTACAAAAATATTTTAGTAACAAAATCATGATTGAAAGAACTGGGCTGGAGAGATGGCTCAACAATTAAGGCACTTGCCTTCAAAGCCTAAGGACCCAGGTTTGATTCCCCAGATCCCATGTAAGACAGATGCACAAGGTAGCACATGCATCTGGAGTTCATTTGCAGTGACTAGAGGTCCTCGCATGCCCATTCTCTCTCCCAATCTCTCTCTCTAACAAATAAATAATAAAATGTTTTTTAAAAAAGAAAGGAAGAAAGAAAGAAAGTAAGGAAGAAAGAAAGAAAGAAAGAAAGAAGCAACCACATCTTTGGAAAAATTTATCTGGAATAATTATCTTCAAAATATAGCAGAATTTTAGTATTAAGTTTAAAGGAAAAGGTGGTTCTGCACCTGTAGACCAAAGACCCAGTGACTTGCAAAAGGAAGATGTATGGGTCTCTGTCCACTAATATACAAACAAGGCCGCAAACAGTACCTCAGTGACTTTCAGGAAGGAGGAACGGACGTGTGAGTGAAGAATTGTGTGCCTAAGCCACCCTCTCCTGATAGTGTTAATGCTGTTTCACATGTGCACAGTCTCAGAAATATGGTACTCACAAATCATTTCAAAAGAAGCTACTAGAGCCAGGTGTGGTGGCGCACGCCTTTAATTCCAGCACTCGGGAGAAGAAGGGCTTCAGTGTGAGGAGGATCACAGTGAGTTCAAGGCCACCCTGAGAATACAGAGTGAATTCCAGGTCAGCCTGGGCCAGAGACCCTACCTCGAAAAACCAAAATAAAATAAAATAAAGAAACTACTAGAGAAACAGAATCAGTTTTATGTAAGTTTATGTAACAGCTAGATAAAACAGCAAAGGATTGTGGGAAACAAGTGAACATACATAACCTCAAGCCTAAAAACAGAATAAAAGAAAAAATATGAAAATCTTGTATTATAAAGACGATTAGAGAAAAAATAATAGCCTAAAATCATAGTCTAAAAATTAAAGAATAAAATTTTAAAAGAATTAAGTCACAAATTTTACAAAGCTGGAAAAATAAAGCATACGTAGATGTTATTGAAAATGACATAGAGTAAAAATAAATAGAATGATAATGAGTGATAAATGAATAGAAAGATAATTAAGTAAAAGAATAATAAAAATGTGGGAAAAAATAACAACAATGAATATACAAAATTTAATTAAGATGAGGGAAGGTCAATAGAGAAACTACTGGGATATTTATTTCAGAGAAAAGGGGGGAGATATGCAAAATAATAATTTTTAAAATGTTTATGTTTTTATTTATTTGACAGAAAAAGAGGAAGAGATAATGGGCGCACCAGGGCCTTCAGCCACTGCAAACGAACTCCAGGCACATGTGCCCCCTTGTGCATCTGGCTAACGTGGGTCCTGGGGAATTGAACCTGGGTCCTTTGGTTTGCAGGCAAACGCCTTAACCTCTAAGCCATTCCTCCAGCCCCAAAATAATAATTATGAAAATCAGATAAAATTATCAAAATAATGGGCAATACTTTGTACATTTCTATGTAACTGAATTTGAGAACCAAGGCAGATGATTGGCAACTTTCTAGGAGGATGCAATCATAAACATTTACCCCACAGATGTACAAAGTGTGAACCAGCCAGTTTCCACAGAAGACACTGAGATGTTATGAAATAACTGTCACATAAAAACATCCCAAGATAGATATTTTTACAGAATTCTACCAAAAATCTAGAGACCAAATACTTAAAATGCTGCACATTTTATTCTAGAAAATAGGGGGGGCCAAAAATAAAATCCTCAATGATTTTTTATGGAGCAACAATAAAATTATACATAAAAATGACAAAGATAGCATGAACAAAGAGTCCACATACTTATTTTAGGAATACTGGTGAGATTCTCAATGAGGTGGGCATGGTGTGTTAGACCTGTAACTTGGACAAATGAGGCAGGCGATTCAGAAACTCAAGGCCAACCTTGGCTAAAGTGCAGATATAAAGTCAGCATAGGCAACATGAGACTCTCTCAAAAAAAAAAGTAAAAAAGAAAGAAATTCTAAATGAAATATTAGTAAGTAATACACAATTTGTAAAACATGGATAAATAAGAATGTAAGATTGTAAGTATGGCTCAATATAAGGGAATTTATTCACATAATGTATTTATGTTGAACACTTATGATGGAGCTGAGGAAATTGCTCAGTGGATAAAACATTTGCTTCACAAGTATAAGGACCAGAATTTAGACCACCAGTGGCCACATAAACGTCAGGCAGGCATAGTGGCGTGGCCGTACTTTCAGCCCAGTATTCAGTTTTTGAAACCCCCAAAACCAGCTACTCCAATGCTACACGTCTTTTGCCTTTATTCATTACAATTGGACTTTATGGTATTAAAAATTGTGTGTGTGGCCGGGCGTGGTGGCGCACGCCTTTAATCCCAGCACTCAGGAGGCAGAGGTAGGAGAATCGCCATGAGTTCGAGGCCACCCTGAGACTACATAGTGAATTCTAGGTCAGCCTGGGCCAGAGTGAGACCATACCTCAAAAAAAAAAAAACATTGTGTGTGTATGTGTGTTCTAGGTGCACATGTGTGTGCTGATGAATGTGCCCCATGTACAGGTGCAGGGCCAGAGGAGAATGTTGGAAATCTTCCGCTATTGCTCCTGTCTCTGTTTCTTTAAGACAGACTGAACAAGATCTGCAGCTATTGACCATATAAATCCTAGCAAGAGGGAGGGGGCCCCTCCCGCAGCAACTGTTAGCTATCTATGAATCTTTGCCGAGGGGCAGGGCCACATGCACCGCACCCCCCCCCAAGACTGAAAACTCATGCGCTCAATCTTGTGCAGGTTCCCCATGAATAATCACAGCCAAGGACAGTCCAAGAGTTACAGGGTCCAGAGAATAACATTCTACAATATTATTTCTTCCTACTCAAAAAAAATACGTTTTTACAGCTTATTTTCAGTTTTTATTCACATTCTTACTTATATTTCTCTTGTTGTTTTCCTAATTTTTACATTATTGGGAAATCTTTGTTTTATATTTTTACTTTTTTTTTTCCTAATCTCTTCATCCTTTCTCTTTCCCCCATAGTTCTTTTCTCTTCTTTTTCCTGTCTTTTATATAAACCTATTTCTCTTCTATTTTTCCCATTTCCCTCCACCCTTCCTTTATCTCATTCATTTACCATTTAAGTGTTTGCCCTAAATAATTTTCAACTATATAGCATGTACTACATTAATTTTAGCATTCTCTGCTTCATGGTGATTGACAGGCTTTAACTGATTTTAAGTGTATTTCTGTATTTTAAGGTGTGGTATTGTTACTAATACAGTTTGTTTTCTCCTTTCCTAAGTGGTACTAAAGACTGATCCCTCAAGAGTAGTAGAGGGGTGGGGAGATGGTCCAGAGGTCAAAGACGTTTGCTTGCAAAGCCTGCCAGCCCAGGTTTAATCCCCCCAGCGCTCGTGTAAAAGCCAATGCAAAATGTGGCAGCAAGAGACGCTAGCATGCCCATGCACACACACACACACACACACACACACACAGAGACAGACAGACACAGACACAGACACAGAGAGAGAGAGAGACATACTTGTAAATAAATAAAGCAATAATAATAGTTTTGTAAAAAGACTGGGCTACTAATAAAGCTTCCCTTTGCAGTGGATGATGGCTCCTGAGAAAGCTCAAAACTCATCTAAGTGCTGTAAAATAAATAAATAAATAAATAAATAAATAAATAAATAAAGCGACTGAAAGCCACATGTGGTGGCCCACGCCTTTAATCCCAGCACTCAGGAGGCAGAGGTAGGAGGATCGCAGGGAGTTCGAGGCTACCCTGAGACTCCATAGTAAATTCCAGGTCAGCCTGGGCTAGAGTGAGACCCTACCTCAAAAAAAAAAAAAAAGAAAAAAGTGACTGAGTTTTCAGCACCGGATGGTACACTCCATCACGTGGACCGAGGACAGCTCGGGACACACTGAGGAAGAGGGAGCAGAAGGAATGTAAGGCCAGAGGACGAGGAGGAGTGACGCTCCACACACGATACGGCTGTTGCGTGTCTGATACCCCGCAGCTGTCACTGCCTGCGCAAATCGCACTGGTCGGGCCCATCAGTGTTCCGCCGCGGACGGTGGAGGACTTCACTCATGAGTCTGCCACCACTCCCCGAGGCAGGTAAGGGTGACTGAGCGAGGAAGAGGCATTGTCTTCACAGTGCAGCTCATACAAGCAAGTAAACTCAGCGAGTCACAAGAAAAGACACCAAAGTAGACGTGGAAGAAGAAGGGCTTCAGTGTGAGGCGAAGGGAGCAAGGAAAGGTAGTGGGAGGAGAGTGTGACCAAAATATATTACACACATGCATAAAGTTGTCAGTAATCAAAGTATTTCCTTAAAAAAAAAAAAAAGAGCAGGGCTGCTAGCTGGGAAGATACCCAGCTAAAACTGGGAAAGATCCAGCGTCTGCGCAGATCCCAGCAGGGGAGGAAGATAACATGATGCTTCCAATAGACCACAACTCTTTAAGTGGGCTGGATCTTGGAGAAGGCTCCGTGGTCGGCTGAGAAGAATTTAAGTTCTGTGTCTCTTGTTGAATGGAATGTTCTATATATATTTGCTAAATCGTTGATGCATTATAGAAGTCAGGGAGAGAATTAAAATATTTTCCAGAATCAAAAAAATATGAAAACACAACTTACTAGACCATTTGGGATATAGCAAAGGCAGTTCCAAGACAAATGTTTATAACTATGAATGCTTACAAAAGTCAGAAAGATCTCAACAAATAACTCAATGGTATACCTCAAGGTCTTAGAAAAATAGAATAATCCAAACCCAAAAGCACAAAACAGCAAGTAATAAAATGATCAAGGCCAAAATTAATAAAATGGAAACAAATAGAACCATGCATAGAATCAAAGAGATTGATTTTAAAAAAATAAACAATGTTGACAAACCCCAACCCAATCTAATCTAGAGACAAAGAAGATTCAAACCAATAAAATTACTGATGAAAAGTGGTTTGTGACTAGGGATCCCAGTGAAATACGGAAGATAATAATGGAATACTTTGAAAGCTTACATTGAAAAAAAGGCTGAAAATCTAGAGAAAAATAAATTTCTAGTCCTTTATGACCTACCAAAATTAAATCACAAGGATAAAAACATGAAAGAAGCCAAAACACACCAAGAAGTCAACAGTAATAAAAAGTCTCCCAACAAAGAAAAGGCCGAGAAAGTCTTTAAACATGACTCCTCTTATACAGTGTAATGCTCAAAGTCACAACAAGACTAATAAGACAAGAGAAAGAAATGAAGGGTATAAATGAAAAAGGAGGTAGTTAAATACCCCAATTTGCAGTGGTGTGATCCTATACTTGAAATACTCTAAATCCTCCACCAGCAAACTCTCAGACTGGATACTTTCATCAAAGTGGCAAGACAGAAAATGACAAACCAAAGTCAGTTGCTTTTGTATATACCAACAACAAACTTGCTGAGAAGTTAGAAAATTTTCCACATTCACGATAGCATCAAAGAAATAAACATGAAATACCTAAGTATAACTTGAATCACAGAAGTTAAAGGCTTCTACAAGGAAAACTTTAAGACACTAGAGAAGTTCAAAAAGACACCAATGATGGAAAGACCTTCCATGCTAAAGGGTTAGAAGAGTTAATATTATGAAAATGGGTACACTACCAAAAGCAATTTATAGATTGTACGCAATCCAGTCACATTATTCATACAACTAGATAAAGTCATCCTAAACACCAACGGGCCCAAATAGTCCAAGAAATCCTTAGCAGAAAGAGCACCACTGAAAGTGAAGCTGGAGAACATGGGGAAGGAGCTTGGAGCTTAGTAACCCACCCAGACCACCACTTGGCTTGGGCAGTGTAATGGCTTGAATGTAAAAATGCTGCCCGGTAGGCCCGGATGTTTGAATACTCGGTCTACAGTTGTGCCACGTTAGGAGAAGTGGGTCGTGGGATGGGGGCATGTTGAGGTTTCGTAGCAGGGCCCTATTTCCTGTTCTTCCTCCGCTCCCTGATTGCTGTCACAAGGTGATCACCTCTGCCCCCAACTCCTGCTGCTGAACCTTTCTCTGCAACAAAACTCCCTTTTGAAACTACAAGCTCAAAATAAGCTCTCCCCTTCCATAAATCGCTTCTGGTCAGGTATGTAGTCATAGAAACAAGAAATGAAGTGAATACAAGTAGTACATATACCCCATTCCTAATGATGTGCGTACAACTTGTTACCAACCAGGGATCTCCACCTGCGTTAAGTTGCTTGTATACCCACTTTAAGCACTTGAAACAAGTTATTCCTTCAAGCATGTTCCAGGATATACCTAGGGTCAGGAGACAGAGGACAGCACCAATCTTGGGTAGCAGTAAGGCAAACTGTGTCTTCTGAGTGAACTACAAGCTTCCTCCCTTCTCCTGTATACTGATTACTCCCAGCATGATGGGCATTGCTAGAAGGAATGCAGGCAGTAGAAAAACGTTTGTTTATTCCAAACCCATCAATCAAAGAAGAGAATTATCTAAACAATGCCTCCTTGTAACCAGCTTCTCTTTCTGCTAGACCCCATAAAAAGAAGCCTGGGCAATCACGCAGAGCCCTTGAGTATCTCTCTCTCTCTCTCTCTCTCTCTCATCTCTCTCTCATGG
The DNA here is from genome assembly GCA_036346955.1 of Dipus sagitta. NCBI lineage: Eukaryota > Metazoa > Chordata > Mammalia > Rodentia > Dipodidae > Dipus > Dipus sagitta. Next base: position 42,245,328 of record CM070784.1, read on the forward strand.
TTCGCTGCCTCTCTTGACAGTGTATCCAAAACTTGTACTTTCATTTTAACCTCTAACAAAAATCGATGTCACTTTGCTGTCTATGTGTGACTTTTTCAATCCTTTGAGTGAGAACCTAGAAACACCCAGACAGAGACCACCAGTAAAAAGGTATCACCACACCATAGTAACAAAAACATCATGGTACTTGTACGAAACAGACATGTGTACCAATGGAAGGAATAGAAAATGCAGAAATAAACCCACACAGCTATCGCCACATCTCTTTGACAATTGTGTCAAAAACATACCCTGAGCCTCCAAAACATTACAGGCTTTTGCCAAGGCCCTTGGTTTCCCAGGAGTAACAGATGGTAAGAACCTATTGCTGAAAACTTCACATGTATAGGCAGCAAGATCACTGAAAAATCAAGCTGGTTCTGAGCTGAAAACCTTCTCCCTGTAGCCCAGCCAACTGAAAGCTGGAAAAGGCTATACTGCATGCAGCCCTATGGGAGACAGAAGTCATCAACAGTGAAATCAGTGGACAATGTAAGCCTTAAGTTTGGCCAGACAGGCCAAATGACCTAACGGGTACAAGAGTGGCACATCTGTTCTGGGGGAAACCAACTGCTCTCTAATTGGACTGGAGGCCCACTGTATGGGAGGGAACACATGCCTGGTACTGAAAACCTAATCAAAAGCCTATGGCAGGCAAGGTCATGTGCGCTAGGGGTACAAAGCCTGCTCTGATGTGGCTAAATGCTATATTTTCCTCACCAAACTTCCCTGAAAGCACTACACTTAATGTTCATATCCATATATTAATGCTACTCTCACTTTTGGTTAAAGAAGCTTCTCTTTTCAGATGACAGTGACCACTGGGATGACCCAAAAGGTAGCACAGTGCTGAGAAGAAGTGACAGAGGAGTGCTCAGCGCTGAAACATCACTATCACACCCTCCAAGGCTCAGGGTCCATTGCAGAAGAGGTGTCAGAAAGAATGTAAGAGCTAAGCCGGGCGTGGTGGTGCACGCCTTTAATCCCAGCACTCGGGAGGCAGAGGTAGGAGGATCACCGTGAGTTCAAGGCCACCCTGAGACTACATAGTGAATTCCAGGTCAGCCTGAACTAAAGTGAGACCCTACCTCGTAAAAACCAAAAAAAAAAAAAAAAAGAATGTAAGAGCCAAAGGAAAGGCACAACTTCTTACAATGCAACTGCCCAGACAGAAATTGGCCTTGATATCCATGACCTCGCAGTGCCTAGCAGTACCTTCATAAGACCCTCATAATAGGAGAAAAGGACGATGACATCAAAATAAAAGAGATACTAACAGAGAGACGGAGGGGATATGATGGAGAGCGGGATTGTGATGGAGAAAATGGAGGAGGGGTGAATATCATGGTTTATTGTCTGTAAGTATAGAAGTTGTCAATATTTTTTGAAAAAAAGCTACTTCAACAATATTCCCCATGTATAAAATAATGAAATTAGATCCATATCACTCACCATGTACAAAAATCAGTTTTAGATGAATCTTATTGTAAGATCTAAAACTTCGAACCTCCTAGAGGAAAATTAGACAAAACATTTCAAGAGATAGGCATAGGCAAAGACTGTCTGAAAAGGATTTCAGTTGTGTAGTAAATAATTACAATAATTGGAAAATGGAATTGAATAAAATTAAAAAGCTTCTTAATAACAAAGGAATCAACAGAATGAAGAGACATTATAGAGAACAGGAGAGGATCTTTGCCAATCACACATCAAACAGGGAATTATTATCTAGACTCTACAAAGAACTTCAAAAATTGGGGCTGGAGTGATGACTTAGGGGACATTTTACAAGACCAGTGGCCTGGACCTTTCTACAGCGTTGGTGTCATTGATCAGAAAAACAGCTCTGGAGCGAAGAGATGGGTGAGTGCATGGAACATGGAGTCTTAGACTAGACGTAGACTAGACCTCAGAACACACATAAGCACAACAGTGAATATTTCTGAGAAAACTGAGAAATACAGAACGCTAGACAACATTAATGTATAACAGTAAAATTTGGAGTGTGCCAACGCCATTATGTTTGTGTAGGAAAGGGCATTGTTTCTTAGAAAAACGTTGACGTATGGATATGTGTTATACTGCTCTTGATGTAGGCTTAAAATTCCTCAAAGTGTAAGGTTGAGGGTAATTTGCGCATTAGAGGTTTTTGCCTTGTATCCGGAATCTTTAAGAATAAATGTGGGCTGGAGGGATGGCTTAGCAGTTAAGGCATTTGACTGCAAAGCCAATGGACCCAGGTTCGATTCCTCAGGACCCACATTAGCCAGATATACAAGGGGGCACACATGTCTGAAGTTCGTTTGCAGTGGCTGGAGGCCCTGGCGTGCCCATTTTCTCCCTCCCTCCCTCCCTCCCTCCCTCTCTCTCTCTCTCTCCCTCTCTCTCTCCCTCTCTCTCTCTCTCTCTCTTCTCTCTCCCTCTTTCTCTGCAAAATAAATAAATAAAAATAAGAAATAAATTTTAAAAAAAAGAAAACATGCAACATTTTGACGTAAGTCATGAGAACTTTTAAGGTGGAAGAATTATGCTCAAGTAAACACTAAACTGTTGTTTAGAAAGAAAATAAGCCCAAGTGGAAAGTTGTATGTGACAGAATAAAGCTGAAAATATCAAATAGGTAGAAACATCTAAAAATTACTGTATAAAATAATGTCTTATTTGGTTTAAACATAGTTTAAACTCACACATACCAAATAAGTAATTATGATACATGTGAATGCACTAAACATTGCAATCTTGATAAAGATTATAGTATTGGCTGGGTTTGAAGATGCATATATGTATATTCCCATCACTTAGGAGGCTGATAGAGAATGATTATGAGTGGGAGGCCTACATAGAGACAGCCTGCCTCAAATTTTACACACACACACACACACACACACACACACATATATATGTATGTATGTATGTATACATATATGTATGTGTGTATATATATATATATATATATATATATATATATATATATATATATAAAGAGAGAGAGAGAGAGAGAGAGCTGCTGTTTTCCAGAACTCTAAAACATTGAGGACACAAGAATGATTGAAGGTAAAAATGTGGTGTGTTAGTAAAGTGACACTATTGCTATATCATTCATAGAGCTATTCAGCGTTATGAAGCAAGTTACAACCAATTCCAAGAGATGAGACAGCAAAGGGTTTGTTTTCTGGCTGCATTGCATTAAGCAAGAAACTGGTTTAAAAAAAAAGAAAAGAAAAGCCACCATATGTTTCCACATGCAGCACACTTTAGAAATGGCAAAAGCTTCTGAGAATCATGCTGAGTAAGAAACTGAATTTACGTAGCAGAAATTAAAACACACCAGAGCTTCCAGAGTACAGCTGTGCTCAAAGGAGTATTGATGGCCTGAAACAAACAACTCAAAATAAGATAAATATTTGTAATCAACAAAGTAGAAAACTGAAAAATATATCAAATTAATTGAAAATGAAGTAGAGTGAAGTCAATAATCAACGAAAGAACAGAATTCAATAATAGAAAATCAGCAAACATGACATCAAAAGGATCAGCAAGGCACTGGAGAGACTAATCAAATGTCTAGCAAGGTTTTTCAAGAGAAAGAGCAAGAAACTAAAAGCTTGTGTCAGTGATAAAATATGACAGGGCAGGAAAACAACCCCAAAATTCTTGAAAATATTGATGAAACTTTCAAAGCAACGCCTAGGCATATCAAAACATCATGTTCTGGGCTGCAGAAATTGCTCAGTGGTTAAGGCATTTGCCTGCCAAGCCTAACAACCTGGGTCTGATTCCTCAGTACCCACATAAAGCCAGATGCACAGAGTAATGCATGTATTTGGAGTTCGTTTGCACTGGAAGAGGCCTAGTGTGCCCATTCCCTCACTCTCTCCATTCTTTCTCTGCATGCAAATAAATAAACAAATAAATAAACAAATATTTTTAAATCTTGTTGTATATCTTAAGCATATATATTTAATCAATCAACATAAATATATTGACTGATTGATTGCCAGTTCTATTTCAATAAAACAGAAGAGGAAGCTAATAAAAACACATCATGACCAACATTTTGTTGATAAATTTGAAACTTTACTTAAACAAATTCCTAGAAAGTACTGCCTATTAATATAAATTAATCTAGCTTTGCTAAAACTAGTAAAGAAGTTAAGTTTTAAATAAAAATTGAAAACCTTTTCATACAACAAAACTTATGGTCTCAATGACATCATTGATGAATTCTTTCAAACATTTCAGGGAGAAATAACCTCATTTTAAAAAATATTCATCTAGAATCTAGAAAAAAAAGGGAACATTTCACATTTATTTTATTTATTTATATCAAAACTTGACACATAAAGGAAAACTACAGACCAATTTCACTTGTCAGTATAATGCAAAAATTCTGAACAGAATGTCTCCATATGAAATTCAGCAGTATATAAAGAAGACAACAGGTTACACAAGAAAGGCACACTTAATTTAATTTTTGCATTAGTAAACTTTCCCTTACTGCAACAAAGTATACCTGTGATAAATCAGCTTAATAGATGGAAGGTATCTTTCGGCTTGGGGTTTGATTTGGGCCTGTGGCAGCATAGCACATAGGCAGTAGCTTGTTTTGAAAGAGGTGTTTTACCTCATGCTGGCCAGAAAGCAAAGAGATAAGGCCAGGAAGTGCCCAGCGTCTCCATACTGCCTTCACCTGTTACCCTCATGTCCAAACTCCCTCCAACTAGGTTCCACCTCCTTAAGGTTTCTCTGTGTTCAGACTGATGACCAATATTTTAACACATGTACCTTTGGAGAACACTTACTCAAACAATGGCAATGTCGAAAAATCAGTTCATATAATTCACTACTCACAAAAGAAAGAAAAAAAATATGCTGATTTCTACATATGAAGAAAAAAGTGGATAGAAAGACCATTTATCTGATAATTTTTAAATAATATACAAGTTTTTAAGTACATTCACAGAACTGTGCAACCATAATCACAATTTTAAATATTTTATTATTTACTCATTTATTTTAAAGAGAGAGAGAGAGAGAGAGAGAGAATGGTATGCCAGGGCCTCCTGCCACTGCAAACAAACTCCAGATGCATGCACTGCCTTGTGCATCTGGTTTACGTGGGTCCTGGGGAATTGAACCTGAGTCCTTTGGCTTTGCAGGCAAGTGCCTTAACAGCTAAGCCGTCTCTCCAGCCCTATCTTGACTTTTTAAGTAAACTTGTAATCAAGGAGAGTCCCTTAATTTCACAATTAAAAATAATTTAATAATTAAATAATAAGTAGATTATTAAACTAATTGAATTATTATGATGCCTTAATTTAAAAGTATCATCAGCATAACTGCCACACATCTACTTTGCTACATGATTTTGCTACATAAATAACCACCCCAAAACCCCACAATCAAAACAAAACTGTTTTATCTGCTGCAGATCCTATGGCTCAAATACTTGTGTTTGGGGTCACTGCCTTCTTTCTTTTGCTGGAGACTTGCTCAGATTCAGCTCTGGTCATACAGAGCTGTACCTGGTGTCTCATCAAGGTCACCTGGTCCCACACAACCTCATATCCAAGCCTTGCTCTACATGATGTGCGTATCTCCCATAGTACAGAATTAAAGACCAGACCGAAAAAGGTACCCACCAGCACTCTCTTAAATGTTATACATGAGATCCTAAACGTTTTGTGTACAGGGTAAGTTTTGAAAAGAAAAGTAATGTCTGTAAAGAGAAAATTATCTTTTACATAAAACATGCATAAAATAACCTGAAGCATTTATAAATAAATTATGTAAAATAATCCTTTAGTTGAACTTACAAAATATAATATTTCTATGTGTCAGCAACAAACAGTAATCAAACTTATAGCCTCATTTGTGACATTATTTTAAATATTTTATAAAACCACCACTTGTGGTAATATCAAAATGATAAAGGCACTGAGAATATACCTAACAAAGTAGCTACAAAATTCTTGGCAAAATAGAAAGCTAAAAAATTATTGAGAGTTTAGGAAATAAAAGACATTCCAAAGTTAAGAGAAATATTTGCCAAACACTTATTAGACATGTATATAAAATATATGAAGAGTTCAAACTCAACAATAAGAAAACAAGCAACCCAATTGAACAAAAGATCTGGACAGAGGGCACCACAGAAGGCAACGGGGCAAAGAGGAGGCAGAAGAGCGTCACCTGGCATTGGCTTGCAGACTGCAGTTAGGTATCACCACACGCTGCTAAGAACTGGGGAGCCCTGGAAACAAAAGAAAACAATGAAAAGGACGCGGAGCAAGGAGCTCCCCTTGATTGCTGGTTTCAGTGCAAAATGGTGTGACCAGTTTGGAAGATCGATTTTCAAGGAAGCACCTTTTAACCTCTGAGCCATCTCTCCAAACTATAGAGCTTTTATGTTTAGTTTGTTAAAAGGCATAGTGTTATCATATGATGCAGTTATTATACTCTTAAATGAGTTAAACTTCTATGTTAACCTACAAACTTGCATGGGCTGTTTTTTGCATTGTTAATCACCACAGTCTGGAGGCAAATGAGATATATTTGAATAGGCGCAAAAACAAGCTTAGGTTGATACTTAGCAACTGAAAAGGTCAGCCTGGAGAGCTGATTCAGAGGTTAAGGCACTTGCCTGCAAAGCCTAACGACCTGGGTTCAGTCCTCCAGTTCCCATGTAAAGCCAGATGCAGAAAATGGTGCATGCATCTGGAGTTTGTTTGCAGTGGCTAGAGGCCCTGGTGCAGCCATTTTCTCCCTCCCTCTATCTCTCTCTCTCTGTCTCTCTCTCTCTCTCTTCTCTTCTCTCTGTCCCCCTTTCTTTGCAAATAAAAACTTAATTAATTAAAAAATAATTGATACTTAAAAAAAACCAAGCTATGAAGCCAACAAATGGAAAATCCTTAAATGCATATTTCCAAATAAAAGAAACCAGTCTCATACAGCTACTTTATGATTTCAACTGGTGGCATCTGGAAAACAGGAAGTCATCAAGAAGGCAAACTCTCAGTGTTGCCTGGATACAGGGTGAAGGGAGGGATACGGGTGAAACACCTTGATGAGACACTTAGAGCAATGATCCTCTCTGTGTGACAGTGAGTGGTGGACATGAGCCCACAGAAGAACACGACACCAAAGGCGAGGGTATTGAAACTCTGGACTTTGGCTAATAATAATGCATTAATGGTGGCCAATTAATTATAAAACGCAGTCAATGCCCCATACAGCTACAACATGGCAATGACAGGGGACAGATAAATATGCATGCTGGGGAGATGGTATAGCAATTTTCTATAAAACTGTCGCACAAATGAGATCTGTGGTTTTAAAAATTATTGAAATACCAAGGTGAGCTAAGTAAGTATTTATGAATTAAGAATGAATTACAGAGCCGGGCATGGTGGTGCGTGCCTTTAATCCCAGCACTTGGGAGGCAGAGGTAAGAAGATCGCCATGTGTTCGTGGCCACCCAGAGACTACGTAGTGAATTCCAGGTCAGCCTGGGCTAGAGTGAGACCCTACCTCGGAGAGAAAAAAAAAAAAAAAAAAAAGAATGAATTACAGAATTGTTTCAATGCTAATAAAACCCAAGAGTTGGGGAGAGTGTGTTGTTGTGGTTTAATTTGATCTGGTGTCGACACTTTACAAGTCTAGATTTTGAGTAGAAATGCAAATGGTCAAAAGCAGTTAAGACTACCTTCATGTATGAGGACAAATTAGATTTGTTCTACCAGATATCAATCTGACATCTGTCATAATTAAGACAGTAGGAATTTTTGCTTAGACAAGCACATCAATGGAATGAAAGAGTCTCTCAACAGATCTACATATATGTGTACAGGACAGAAGCAAGGGTAGCCCTGTGGAGTAACAGAAGACAGGGTTCCCATTAGCCAGTGGTACAAAAATATTATCAAACAATATGTGCAATCAAATGAAATTTAACCCCTACCTTCACACCAAAGGAAACACGGGCTCCAAATGGAGTATGCAACCGTGTAACTGCCTCACTGACAAGCAAGAGACTGTAGGAAAAGTGTATAGCTTGATGCCTATAGACCCACACATAATTAATAGCCAGATTTCAGAAAGGTCATAAATTTGAGAAGACAAAACTGTCAATCTTTTGCTAACTCTTAACCTAAGCTCATGATTTCTTCCCATTGTAAACGTGGACAAGCCACTGGTAGTGTTGCCAATGCTTGTCAGTTGGTATCAACAACAGTCACAATATTTCCACAGCATGTTACAGACACTGCAGATCTCTTTATCACTTATCATCCTCACTTAAAATCAATACTTATTTAAATGCTTTGCTACTACTAAAGTTGAATACATTTTACATAATGAAGACATTTTACTGTATATTAAGGTTCAACAGAAATATTGCTCCAAGACACATGTACCAAAATGTTTATAGCAGTATCATTTGCAGTAGCCCCAAATGTTTAGCTCAATGGTAGATAGGTAAAATATAATATATTCGGAGGTTGGCATTCTGTATGGCAACGAAAAGAACCAAAGTACATGGAGTGGCACTGATGGATTTCCCACATGTAATGTGGAGGAACAAAAGCTGTGCACAAGAACCTAAGTCTACTCGTCCATTTACGGAGAGCCCTAATGGCATGCACAGGAACCAAGCTATGGTGCTTTCCCGGGAAGGAAAGGCAGCTAGTCACTCTCCCAGCAGCGCAGACCCTGGGTACCGCTAGGAAGGAGGAAGCGTAGTGAGTGGATATGTGTTCAGAAGGGCTTCCAAAGTGCAGGCAGGGTTCTGTCCTCTCCCCACAGTGATTAACTCCATTACTTCTCACTGTGGGATGATCATTGGCCTTTATTTGTTTTGTGCAAGTTAGACTTGGAAAAGAAAACAGTAGATGGGGCCGGAAAGATGGCTTAGTGGTTAAGCACTTGCCTGTGAAGCCTAAGAACCCAAGTTCGAGGCTTGAGTCCCCATTACCACTTAAGCCAGATGCACAAGGTGGTGCATGCATCTGGAGTTCGTTTGCAGTGGCTGGAGGCCCTGATGTGCCCATTCTCTCTCTCTCTCTCTCCATCTTTCTCTGTCTGTCGCTCTCAAATTAATAAATAAAAATAAACAAAAAAATTAAAAAAACAGTAGATGGACAGAATAATTTATTTCACAATAAAAATATTGTAATAAAAAGCTACATAACTTTTTAATAAGATAAAGTTCACTAGTGTATGTATATACGTAAAGTATAATGAAAACAAAAATATCTGTCATGCCGGGCGTGGTGGCTCACGCCTTTAATCCCAGCACTCAGAGGCAGAGGTAGGAAGATCACCGTGAGTTCGAGGCCCCCCTGAGAATAGAGTGAATTCCAGGTCAGCCTGGGCTAGAGTGAGACCCTACCTTGAAAAACAAAAAAATAAAAATAAAAATTTTATATATATATATATATATATATATATATATATATAAAACTGTCATTACCAACCACTTGGAATATTTTTTGATTATCTTTACAAAGTTTTCCTAAGCATGAGCAGATAGAGAGTGATATATACACAATAACAGATAATGATGATGATGATCATTGACAGACATAGGACAGGTGATTGATAAATAGATAATAGATTAGATAGATAGATGATAGATAGATAGACGACAGGTAGATAAATGATATATGAAATAGATAAATAGATGATAGATTAGATAGATATAGATAGATAGATGATAGGTAGATGGATAGATGATTGACAGGTGGATGTATGTTGAATGGAGGGAGGAAGGGAAAGAGGGAAGGAAAGGAGGGTGGAAGGAGGCAAGATTCTAAGGAGAAACATACAGAAATAAACTTGCTATTCATATTGTTCTGAATTAAACCTTTTGCAATGAATTAAATATCATAGACAAATTCCATGCATGCTAAGCACATGTGAACATACCACATTCTTCTTAATGACAATGTTGAGGCTGAATACACATACCATAATTTTTTCGTCACTGGTGAAGATTTAGTTGTGTGCAGGCATTCGTCACAACGAGTAATTCTGCAGTAAACATACTATATGACTTGCACTGACATGAAAGCACTCATAGGTAAGGCTCTGGGAGAGATGCTTGGTCATCAAGCTTGTTGGGGGCTTCTGATCTCTAAGAAATTGCATTTATTTACATACTGCTAATTGTATTTGAAAGAGTTTCCTTCCAACGTTCATATCCCATACTACATATTATGTAATATTGGATCTTTGTAAATTAAATATATACAAAAATCTCCCTATAATGTACTTTTATCTCTTGTCAAAAGTGAATTTTGCATCTTTTCATATGTTTATAAACATTGCAATTTTTTTCTGTGAATTGTTCATTTCTAGCCTTTCCCCACTTATATTTAGAATATATGCTACATTTTCTTGGCTCAGAAGTCAAATGTTCCAAATGGTAAAATTCTGCATTTCTCTCCCCGCACTGCCAGTACCCCTCACTCATAAGCACCCCCATTCCCCTGTGTCCACATACATCTTCCCAAAGGGTCTGTGCGTGAGCGTGGTTCCTGTCGTTTCCTTCCAGCTCATGACATGCGTACATTCTTCGCTTCTTAAGTCCAGTATTTCCAAAGACTTTTGAAGCTTTCCCCAAACCCTCCTGACAGGATGGAAGCATGTGGCTGGCACGATAATTCCTACCGAGCAGATGCAGCCAGGGAGGCTCTGGGGTGGAAACCGGGAGAGAGAGGGCTGCTCCTAAGACATGTTTTCCATAAGACTCTGCCCTCAAGCGATTTCTTCCCACCAGAAACCGCAGGACCGGATAAACAGCCCTTCCCAACGTGCTGAGGAAAGCAAACAGCAGATGCAGCGCTGGGCCCTGAACACACAGAGGGCCACAGCGCAGACAGCAGGGCCCTAGACAGCCAAGGCCGAAGGAGGCTCTGGCTGGGGCCACACAGGGGGAGCCTAGCTAGGGGGGCTGAAAAGCACTAGCATTCTGACCGCTAGCCCTCTGCCCAGGTGCCAGGTGACGTAGTGCCAACCACACAGAGGCCAGAGAAGCAGGGAACACTCTTAGGAGTGAGACAAGGCCTTCCACTGAATGATGAGGGCGGGGCTGAGTCCAGCACCAGGATCCCAATAGAGATGTCGCCTCTGGGCGCTGTGATTAACCAGGACGGATTAGCTATTAAACAAGATCTTACCTGCACTCTGCATATTGTAATTAGCCATGTGCATGTTTAATTAGAAGCAGATTTGTATGTACCACGCCCATAGGATTATTTGATTCTGCTCAACTTAACTCCCTTATTTTTCAATATCTCCAATCCAAAAACCTGACACTGCCACTGGAGAATGGTAACTTCTGGATGGTTCAACTGTCCAGTTGTGGCCATGAATGTGGCCTGGGGGTGCGGGAAGGGACTAGCTTTACTTTACTTCATTCACTGACCTGGATCAGCATTAAGTTCCTACTGTGTTTTGTGTAGAGAGGTCAGAGCGGGAAGGCCTGACACATGATATGGGCACAGCAGATGTACAAAATCCAATACAAAAACTTCTGCAATAAAAAAAGGAATAACTGAGTGCCTTAGAGGTCCAGAAGGAGGAGGGAGCCACGAGTTGCGTGTGAAGTTGTCAGGGAAAGACTCACTCTTCAGGGCACGGACAGGGGTTGTCTCGGTGGCAAGGTGAAGGGGAGGCATGGATGGCACGTGTAGATGCAAAGCCAAGAGTGAGCACAGCAACTCCAGGGCAGACTGGCACTGAGGCAAAACATACGGTGGGAAGAGAAGGCAAGAGAAAAGAGATGACCAAGGCTCCAACTGCTAAAGCATTTAGGACACCTAAAGCACTCAGCCCTGAGAGATGATGCCAGTGACCAGGTGTCCATCCAGGAAGGTAATACATTAAACCGAGGAGAACATGAGGACCACTCGTAATGCAAACACGAGAAGTGTACAATCCATGGACACTTAAGTGACACAGGATTTTGCACGTCATCCAATTTACACATCAGTGCCAACAAGGAATTTCCTTTGCCATCTTTACCATATTCTAGTTGAAAGCTTCTTTTTAATTAATTAATTTATTTATTTATTTGTTTGTTTTGTTTTTTTTTTCAAGGTATGGTCTCACTAGCTCAGGCTGACCTGGAATTCACTATGTAGTTTCAGGGCGGCCTCGAACTCACAGCGATCCTCCTACCTCTGCCTCCCGAGTGCTGGGATTAAAGGTGTGTGCCACCATGCCTGGCTGAAAGCTTCTTTTAAACAAGGCAGGGGAGGGCAAAGTTATCATAGTAGAAGGACACCATAGGCACCTAGGAGGCAGAGGCCAGGGAAGCTGATAAACATCCTCCCATGCCCAAGAAAGTATCCCAACAGTTACCCAGTGTGATGCAATGGTACCAAGATTAGGAAGTCCTAACCAGCCAGGCAAGATGTAGACACCTATACAATCATGGCCCATGGGCTAGGGGGTAACCAACTGCTCTCTGATTGGATGTGAGGCTCACTCAGAGGGAGGGAATTCTACTGAGAACTGAGTCAGAAACCCATGGATAGGTAGGTCATAGACCATAGAGGGAACCTCCCACTGTTCTTTGGCCAAAAATGAGAGGTCATGCCCATCACAAATTCTCCTGAAAGCTGGGCATGCTGGTGCATGCCTTTAATCTCAGCACTCAGGAGGCAGAGGTAGGAGGATCACCATGAGTTGGAGGTCACCTTGAGACTACGAGACTACATAGTGAATTCCAGGTCAGCCTCAGCTAGAGTGAGACCTTACCTCGAAAAACTAAAAAAAAAAAAAAAAAAAAAAAAAAAAAAAATTCTCCTGAATGTATATACTTATCCCCTTTGACCACTGCTGTTCTCACTGTTGGATAGAGAATTTGTTTTTTGCAGATGGCAGTGAATACTAGGGAGACCCAAGATCCATCAGTACAGAAAGCTGACTGCCTAGCATGAGGGGTGTCATCTCTATCACATTTTCAGGGACCCAGGAGACATTACAGAGGAAGTGGAAGATTAAATATGAACATTGCTCTCATGGTTAGCCTGAGAACCTCCTCCAGGGAGATGGCCGTAGACACTGAGGAGACTCAAATCTCATCAAAGCAGAAAATTAGAGGCTGCAGAAAGCTCAACACTAAAGGAGACTTATAACACATCCTCCAAAGCTCAGTGGAAGAGGGGGTAAAAAGATTGTAATACCAGAGGGTAGGGAGGAGTATCCTGAGGCCTTGCCCCTTCCACAGAAGCTGACTGGTTCATTCATGACCCCGCAGTGTATACCAATAATGTCAGTGAGTAAATAGGGCCTTAGGGGAATGAGGGTGGATCTCAAATTACAAGCACTACTACACAATGATTATATCCCTCTTAAGATCCAGTCTTCTTCCCTCCTCCTGTCTTTCATGTGCTGCTCCACCCCCTTTAACTTCCTGAACTCTCATTTTACCACCTACTTATTTCCAGAACACAACACCCTCTCTTAAGCTCTGGGCTTCGTGCCCCTTAGCTTCTATTATGTCTGGTGTTTGAGGTCTTCATGGTCTTACTGCATTTGTAATCTTAGTTTCGTAGCAGTGCTGTGAAGTAGATAAATTAACCACACTTGATATGCACAGAACAGGTCCAGCAAGGGCTGCATTCAAGTCCACCATGTGCACTGACCCTGAATCAGTGTCCCACTCCCATCTGAGTCCTGACATTGTGACAAGTTGCCTCAAATTTGTAAAAGCTCAAAGTCTCATTACTGTGTAAGCATTTTCATACTTGAAATACTTATGTAGGGCCGGAGAGACGGCTTAGCAGTTAAGGTGCTTGCCTGCAAAGCCAAAGGACCCAGGTTCAACTCTCCAGTACCCATGTAAGCCAGATGCATGAGGGGGCACATGAGTCTGGAGTTTGTTTGCAGTGGCTAGAGGAACTGGCACACCCATTCTCTCTTTGACTATCTCTCTTCTCTCTCTCTCTCTTTGCTTGCAAATAAATAAAATAAAATACTTATGTAGTTAGGATAGTTGTTTTCGATGATCAGCTTGCTTGGTTTAATAAACATCTAAGACACTAACAAGGCGTAGCATTGGTGTATCTGTGATGGCTTCTCCAAAAGCCATACTGAGCAGGCAAGACCAGTCTGGGTAGGAGTAGCATCATCGCATGAACTGAGATCTTGGATTGAATAAAAAGGGGAAAGTTGGGAGCCACTTGGGCACAGAATTCAACCCTTCTCGGCTTCCTGATCTTCTGAGATGTGAGCAAACAGCCGTTGCCCACCACCATGGAGCCGCCTTCTGCCACACCTCCCCTGCCACGAAGGACCATGTTTTCTTACACTGCGAGCCAAAGGAGATGCTTACTCCCTTAGGTTGCTTTTGTCAGGTATTTGGTCCCAACAAGGAGAAAAATAACTCTTACAGTATTTGATTTTGCTTTTAGATAATCTCACTATGTAGCGATCTGTCCTCTAACTCATATTTTCCTGCCTCAGCCCCCAGAGTCCTGGGATTGCAGACATGCCACAAAGTCTGCGATGATCACTGGTGCATTGGTTGTGTGCTGTGCATTTGCAGACACTATTGCAGGTGAAAATGACCTTGACCTCCAGTGTTCTCTTTTGCTTTACGTTACTACGGCACTCTGCAGGGTCCACAGCCATGCATATGATGCCTAATGAGTATCTCTCCAGACCCAGGGAGCTCTTGGTACCTATGCCTGATTCTCTGGTATGGCTAATGAGTCCAGGGCCATACACCTGAACCAAATTAGACAATCAAAATTCCTTCCCTGAAATTTTAATATTGAGTTTGCATAGGATTTGGCCTCTTTCCAAGTAGCTGGCTGTAAGGACAAAAACTTGAGAGTCATGGTTTTCGTGTATTTCTAACATGTGGACAAAAAAGTAGGAAAATGATACAGATAAACAAAAGTAAAAGAAATGGATATTAACATACAAATGAATGAACTTATATCCCTCCCTTACTCCTTATACAAAATTTAACTCAAAGTGAATCACAGAGATAGGTATAAATGCTATTTTTTTTTTTTGTAATTCTTAGAAAGACCAGCATAAATTTCTGAACCTTGGGGCAGGCAGCTCCAACCACAGAAGAAAAACAGGTCAATGTGCTTCATCAAACTTCAAGACCCTGCACTGAAGAGCATAAGGTTAAGAGGCAAACCCACATAATGAAATAAAGTATGTGTAAATGCTGCACCTCACAAGTGAACTGCTTCCAGAATATACCACCTCCTGAATGGAAAGCATTCTTCACTTACTGTGGAAATCAATTATCAACATTAAGAGGTGCAGGATTTGGCGCCAAAGATATGCATTTAACCAATGATGTCAGAAAACATGCTCAGCAGTGTTAGTTGTTAGAGACTCGTTAAAACCACAAAGAATATTATTCCATACCCACAAAGATGGCTATAACCAAAAAAAGCGAAAACTGATAAGCAAGAATGTGATGAAATGGACCACTTGTGCATTTTTGGTGTAAAATGATTCAGCCACTGTGGAAAATGGTTTGGCAATTCCTCAAAATGTTAAATGTGGTATTGCCATATGATTCGGCAATTCAACTCCTTTTACAGAACCATGAGAAAATGAAAGTATATGTAAATCCCAAACATGCACACAGTACATATCGCAGCATTATCTACAACAGCCAAAAGTAAAACCTAAATATCCATCAACTAATGAGCAAGTATTAAAGTGGCATATCCATGCAACAGAGTATTGTTTCTCCCTAAAGTGTAAAACAATGGCGATAGACACCGCTGCGTGAATGAACCCAGAAAACATTATGGTAGGTGGAAGGAGACCAATGTGAGTTATGTAATTTTGTTTGTACGAAATGTCCAGAAGAGGCAAATTCATTGACAGAAGCAAGTAAAGTGATGGCTATGAGCTGGCGGGGACATGGTGATCGACGCTATTTGACACGTTGAGCTTCTTAGAGGGACCATGAGAAACTGATATTCATGATGGTTAAACAGTCCTGTGAATCTAAGGACTATAGTGAATTGCATCTTTAACTGGATGGATATCATCAGCCCATTCCTGAGGCTCAGACGTGGGCCAGCATTAGGAGTTGTGAGTCACAGCTCAGGCCAAGAATCAAGGCGACTTTTGGGCATAAAATGGCTCAAGTAAATCTACACTATTTACTACCAAAAGTAGGTGCTGAACTTGGGCCCCATGCTGAGCATGGATGTGCATGAATGTGCATCCTTACTAAGGATGTTTCTCACTTCATAAGCACACAGTAAATATCACTCCTTGTTTGGCACTGTAGCAGACACAAATACAGCCTTTTCCCCATCTCCTGTGACCACAGGGAGTTGTGAAGTGGGTGAGGGATTAGATAAAGAAGCTTTTCTTTTTGTGTAAACTGAGAGAAATGCAAATGTCTGATACCATCAAGTTCCTGGGCCTCTTACCTAGAAAACTGATCCCCTCCCATCAATATGCTATAGGAGGCAAAGAATGCTTTCATTTTACAAGCCACATGCACTCTTCTGTAAGTTGGTATTTATTTTATGAAAGTTATATTTCAAAAACTGAGACACAAGATCAGAGTTTACTAACCTTAGACTCACAAAACGTCACATCAGAAGCGTAGGTCGGGGCTCACTAGAGACACCACACCAGCCTGAGACAGGCCTCTGGGCAGGACCTTCGGAATCAGCAGTCACTGATTCTCAGCACTCCTCTGAGGGGACAACATAGCCCTGTCCCTCTCTCATTTGAAGGCCTTCAGCCCTTTATTGTTTCTTCACAGTAAGTGTAGCAAGCAAACTTTGTGACAGGACACACCAAAGTTCTCCACAGCAACTTTGGCTCCCGTCCCGTCACAGGGTCTCATATTCCCTGCATGTAGCCATAAAGGCTCACCTGCCACTGCATCAGGCTCATTCACACCACCACCTTTCCAAATGAGTAGTGCTCCCAGGTCACATAATACACGCATGAATTCTCTGTGATCCCTCACTGGCCTAGGGCGTCCTTTCTTCCACATTCTCATCAGACCTCACACAAGTCTCCACTGGAATGTGTATAATAATTTATTTCAGTTGTCTGAAAAATGCCAGACATTCTAAATGGTGACACTCTTTTTCAAGTCTCCTTCCCCCGGGGCCTGGAAAGGCTGGTAGGAATCTTAATCAAGCGGACAGCGGACAAGAAACAGTTATTTTCTAAAGTGCTTCTAACGTTTTGTGTTTCTACCAACAATGAAAGCGAGTTCTAGGGGCTGGAGAGATCACTTAGTGGTTAAGGCACTTGCCTATAAAGCCAAAGGACCTAGGTTCAATTCCCCAGGACCCATGGAAGCCGGATGCACAAGGGGACTCATGCATCTAGAGTTTGTTTGCAGTGGCTGGAGGCCCTAGAGCGTCCATTCCCTCTCCTTCTCTCTCCCTCCGCCTGACTCTGTCTCTCTGAAATAAATAAATAAAGACAAAATATTTTTACAAAGAGAGTTCTAGTCGATCCTGATTTTCTCCAACACTCAACACTGTTACTGGGTTTCTTTTGTTTGTGAGTTGGCGTTGGTTGTTCTCAGCTATGCACACGTTGTACGATAGCATCCCCTGTGGTTTGATTTGCATTTCCTTCACGTTAATGGTACTGAACATCTTTTGACATAGTAATAGGTTATTCATATATTTTATTTTTTAGTTTTATTTACTTGTAAGCAGAAAGAGAGGAGACAGACAGAGAGCAAATGGGCATGCCAGGGCCTCTAGCCACTGCAAATGAACTCCAGATGCATGAGTCCCCTTGTGCATCTGGCTTACTTGGGTCCTGGGGAATCAAACCTGGGTCCTTTGGCTTTGCAAGCAAACACCTTAACTGCTAAGCCATCTTTCCAGCCCTTTATTTATTTATTTTTATTTTATTTATTTGCAAGCAGAGAAAGAGAGAGATAGTTAGTCATATATTTTGAGTGAAGCTTTGATTTAAGTCTCTTCTCAAGTTTTTAAACTGGATTTACTTTTCTCATTACTAAGTTTTCAGAATTTTCTATATATTCTGGATACAAGACTTATGCCAGATATGTTCTTTGCAAATAGGGCAATGTATTGCTTAACAATGGAGATGCTTAATTATATGATTTCATACTTGTATAGACATCTTGGGATGTGCTTACACAGACTTGGGTGGTCACTGAAAGCCACTGGACATGGCTTCTTAATGCAATCTGGAGGCATTGTGGGTATCATGCAGCAAGCTGTTTTATAGGTAACTTTCTTTTGTAAGTGGAAGGAGTATCCATTAAAACAACAATAAAAAGTCAAATACAGTAAATGCATCATCTAGTATCCATTAACTATTATCATTATTAAGCATTACGACCTACGTGATTATATGATGGACAGCATTGTGGGCTTGTCCAACATCCCCACAGCCATGTGAGCAATGCATCACACTGTAGTGCTTCTATAGCAATAAAACATTTTCAACTACATTATAATTTTTAAAGACCTCTGTCACACTAAAGCCTGTTGTTGCCCAAAATGTCAACATGCATATATGACCGCATTCTCTTCCTATGATGTTTTTCATTCTCTCAGCAGTGCCTTCCAGAGAACTGACTTGTTTCACACAGAGAGGCTTCCATTGACCACCTTTTCTTTCATAGATTACCATCTTGACTTTATCTAAGAAACTTTGGTCTAATACAAGGTCACGAAGACTATGTCCTATACTTTGTTTGAGGTTGTTTTATAGTTTTAGGTTTCACATGTATGTTCATCTCCCATTTGAGTATTTTTTTATTTTTGCTTGTGGAGCCTGATAGAAAGTTTTAACTACAGCCTAGAATATGGAAATTTAATTCTTATGCCCCGTGCTTTCCCTGCACACTCAAGAAGGAATTCCTTTTCCCCAAACTTCCTGCAGCTGATCCTTCTGAAAAAGATAACTTGTGGGCAGAACCTAGATAACCTTCAGGAGTACTTAAAAAGAATTACAAAACAGCCTTTAATCCCAGCACTCTGGAGACAGAGGTAGGAGGATTGCTGTTAGTTCAAGGCCACCCTGAGACTACATAGTGAATTCCAGGTCAGCCTGAGCTAGAGTGAGACCCTACCTCGAAAAACCAAAAAAAAAAAAAAAGAATTACAAAACAGTAGTTACTGGTTGTCCTAAATAGTTTATTGTCTATCTAGAATGAATAATCAGTGAATCTAGCTTCATCATTATGGCTTGTTTTTATGATTTCTATACCAAAAAAAGAAACCCTAAGATGATACTTAAGATGACTCTTGAGTTTCTGGTTTTAAAAATGTTTTTGTTTTTGTTGTTGTTGTTTTTTTGTGTATATGGGGGGGGGCAAGTAACATCTCTTGCTGCTGCAAATGTGTGCATATCCAGCTTGATGTGGGCAGTTGGGGAATTGAACCCAGGCCCAGAGGATTTGCAAGTAAATGTCTTTAACTGCTAAGCCATCTTCCCAGCCCCAGTTTCTGTTCTTTTTTTTTTAACCTCCAGTTTTAGACTCTAATGGCAAGTTTATCTTTTGAATGCCCCCTATACTATTCCCTGATAAATTACTGCTGATTAAATTAAAGGCCTGACATTCCTCTTAAAAATATAATGTGTTTTTTTCTTCGGACCTCAGCTTCTTAACCCTCATAATGCAGTAATGAAGAGCACTGCTGGTTTACCAACCAAAGTGTTTTGTGTTTTGATGAATAATTCTCACCACTTAAGCCAGAAAAGAAAGAAGATAGCAGCAATGGGTCTGTGCACATTGGGCAATAATAACATTTGAGATGTGTTTGGGATTTTTTTGTGTTTTGTTTTTTCTTTCTTATCATCTTTCCTTTGTTCTTTTTTTTTGCCTTCCTTCATTCCTTTTACAGGATGGGAATCAATGCTTCCAACTAAACGAGGTAACATTTGAACCTTAGACCCAATAGGTAGGTTTTATATTTCGACTCATATTTGTAATTGAGGATTATATCTAAGCATATGCCTGAATTTATTGGTCTGCACATTGCACAGGTTTGTGATTAGCAGTACTAGACTCAGAGCAACAAGTTGCTAGTGTTCATGTCTGTAAGACAAAGGAGATCCCATTGTGTAGGGCTCTTCTCATGAAGAAAGCTGTAGGAGATTGAAGAAACTTTAAAAGTCCATTTCAAGGGTGCACTGGAGCTACGTTCCCCAGAGAAAGAAAAAGATGTAGTGGTGATAGTCTGTAAACTCTCCAAGTCTGAAGTTTTGAACCTCAGACAATTTTATCATTTTTCTTTGGAGAAGCATGCACATGAAACCCTTGGTGTTTCAGCAGGCCCCACAGCCAAGAACTTCTCTGAGTGTTGGGAGAGGAGATGTCTTTTTCATTTTGTTTTGATTTGATTTGATTTGAATAGGTTTTGGGTTTTGGTTTGGGGGGGTCTCATTTTGTATCCCAGGTCGGCCTGGAACTCTGTGTAGCTGAGGTTGGACTCAAACTCACAACAATCGTCTTGCCTCAGCCTCCCAAGCACTGAGATTACAGGTGTAAAACACCATGTCTGACTTAAGCACTCTGTCTTAAAATATCATGTTCAGCCCCTCCGATGTAGTATCCTGCCTGAAGACTCACATGTCTCTGTGTTTGTCCTGGCCTTGAAGTAATGAAAGATATGGTTAACACCTTATTTCAGGCAGGTCGAGGACTTTGGGAAAGGTGTAGTCAAGATAGTTAGAAAGTCATTTCCATTCAGAGCTCAAGCAGAGCCAGTCCTCGGAGCTGCAGCCTTTCAAAGCATCTCTGGAGAAGGAATGCACTGGAAGTTTAAGGGCGCAGTGCAGTGGATAGGTTTGGAGGGTTCTCTTGCAGCTGAAGGGCAGAAGAAAGGTTCCATTTCCAACTACTCCAAAGTGGTTATCTTTAAGAGAAAGGTGTCAGTGCCCTAGAGGAGTTTTATCGGAGTCTTATCTGAGAGATCGGTGGAATTCAGGAGGAATTCCTTGTATCCTCCTGTAGATCATGACTACTCGTCTCCTCAAGCTCTAGGACACTGGAAGGAAAGTGGCATTGTCTCTGCTTATAAGATGAGAAAACTATAGAGCTGGGCATTTGAGGACATTCTTTAACGATCCCTGCTAAATCTGTGTCACTCAACACGACTCTTTTTTTTTTTTTTCAGCAGAAGTTTGAGTGGCTCCATTGTGTTGGCTCACAGGAGCCAGGATGTCATGGCAGAAGCTCAAAGCAGAGAAAACTGTTCACCTCATGAGAGGGAATGGCAAGAAGAAGAAGAAGGAACTGGAACCTGTTATCCCCAAGGGCATGCTTCTAATAACCAGGGGACCTCCCAGGAACCCAGCATTCTACACTTTCCACCACTTGGAACGGCACCAGCCAGGGGACTGAGCCTTCAACCCATGAGTCTTTGGGCACACTCCCAGTCCTAGCTATAATAATGACAAAAAAGGCAGTTGAGGGGTCTGATGAGAAATACGTATAACAATTTTAAGAATGAATATGACCTAAGCATTTGGTGAGCATAAACATTTTTAGAAACAGAAGCCAGCTTGTATTTGTGGACTCTATTTCTTCAATTCTGCAAGCCAATGTAAACCATGTACACACAGACAACTTAAGTGAGACATTCCCATGACAAGAATCTGAAAGTCTTGCCAACCTCTAGCCATGTAGCCATCATGGACGTCCAGACAGAACACGCTCTGGCAACCCTTCAGTTGGACTTCAGCTGCAATTGTGCCATACTACCCTACACCTGAGCATGCACGTGCGTGCGCGCGCACACACACACACACACACACACACATACACATAAACACATGCATGCACACACACATGCACACATGCACACACATGGGACTCGGGGGATAAATAACACATTGAAATCATTGAGCATGAAAGGTATAAAAGAGCATAAAGGGGATTTAGTGAGCCATCTCCCACTCTGCAAACTCAGTTCCAGAACCAAGCACCATTATTTTAAATACTATTGTCCTGGACAGAAGCCAGGGCATCCAACTCTTTCTCTATAGCTCCATTAAATGCATGAGAATCAAAGGAAGGTAATTTCCCAGCTATAATCAGCCCTTCAGTTACAACCAGCTCTGGGGGTAATTAGCCTCTTCCTCAGAATTGTTTCCTTTCCTTACATCACCTCTACCTTACATCTTTGTTATGAATTAACCTCCAGGGAGTACGCAACTCCTAACCTCACCCCCTTCATCATGACTGTCCTCTACATTTCTAAATATGTTTACTGTCATAATAGCTATCTATGATATATATCTGTCTTTTTTCCAACAGTCCTCCAAGTGCCAAGATAGCATGCTGCTTCTAACACACATGTTAATGGATGTAAACCTGTAAACAGATTTTGGAAATGACTAGGAAGGAACAGGTATGTAACCTGTTTCAGTGGTGATGAGGGAGAAGATGGAGAGGCTAGGTAGGAAAGCCATCTAGCCAGCTGCTCAGGATAGCCTCCTGGGACACCCCCGTGCTAATGGGGTCCACATGTTTCAAGAAGCAAGCCTCAGAAGATGAGAAATGAAAAGTAGGTTTCTGGGAACTGGGTAGATGGCTTAGCCAGTAAGGCACTTGCCTGCAGAGCCTAGCGACCAGGCATTAGTGCTCAAGTGCCCATATAAAGCCAGACGCACAAAGCAGCACATGAATATGGAGTTCGTTTGCAGCAGCTAGAGGCCCTGAAGCTTTCTCTCCCCTCTCCTCTCTCTCTCTCTCTCTCTCTCTCTCTCTCTCTCTGCGGGGTTTTGAGTATGGAGAGATAGCCGCTTGCTGCATAAGCATGGGGTCCTGAGGTCATAACCCATGTAAAAGTCAGGTGTGCTGGCATGTTCTTGCAATCCCAGCACTGGTTAGTTAGTCTAGTTAAACCAGTAAGCTCAAGCTTTAGTGAGAGATCCTTCTCAAAGAGTAAGGGGAACACAGGCTGCAGTCCCAGAACACTGAGCAATCAAGCTCGAACTGAGATAGAAGCCATCTTCCTACTGGCTGGCTATCACAGTACTGGAAAAAGCTGGGTGAGCAGCATGGAGGATAAAGAGTCATTAACAGTGTGAACAGTGGATGCTGCAAACTACAAAATGAACCAGCCAGCCAAGATGCACCCACTGGTGCAATGGTGGCACATAGGTTGTGGGGGTAATCAACTGCTCCCTGATCAGATATAAGGTGCTCAGGGGGAGGGAATTCATACCAGGTACTGAGAACCACATTAGAAGCCTATGGCTTGAAAAGTTATAAACCCTAGAGGGAAACAACTACTTCTAATGTAGAAGTTATAATCATCATCATCAAAAAAAAAAAAAAAACCTTCTAATAGGTTAGAGTGATTGCTCAGTGGTTAAGGCACTTATGTGCAATGCCCAACAACCCAGGTTTGATTCCCCAGTACCCACACAGAGCCAGATGCACAAAGTGGCACATGCATCTAGAGACCCTGGTACGACCATTCTCTCCCTCTCCCCATCACTCTCTCCTTGCAAATAAATGAATAAAATAAGCCAGGCGTGGTGGCACACGCCTTTAATCCCAGCACTCAGGAGGCAGAGGTAGAAGGATCGCCATGAGTTCAAGGCCACCCTGAGACTACAGAGTTAATTCCAGGTCAGCCTGGACCAGAGTGAGACCCTACCTTGAAAAACAAAAAAAGAAAGAAATATAAATAAATAAATAAAATATTATTTAAAAACCTTCTAGGGTTGGAGATATTGTTTAATGGTTAAGGCCTTTGCCTGCATAGTCAAAGCACCCAGGTTCAATTCTCTCATGTAAACCAGATGCACAAGGTGGCACATGCAACTGGAGTTCGTTGGCAATGACTGGAGATCCTGGCATACCCATTCTTTCTATATATGCCTCTTTCCCGCTCTCAAATAAATAAATATTTTTAAAAACCTTCTAAATATATGTTTGTCCCCTTTGATCAATGTTATTCTCACACTTGGTTAGAGAATCTGCATTTTACAGATGGCAGTGGGTACCTTGAGAGCCCCAAGATCCATCAGTATGACAAGAGGAGAAAGCAGAGTGCTTAGCACTGAATGAGTCATCTCTATCACACCTGCCAGCACCCACAAAGTGTCACAGAGGAAGTGGCCAACTAAACATGAGGACTGCTCTCACTGCCAGAGAACCTTCTCTATGGAGAGGGCAGTAGACACTGAGGAGACTCAAAACCCGTCAAATGCCAGGTGTGGTAGAGGCAGAGGTAGGAGTGCTGCTGTTAGTTTGAGGCCAGCCCGAGACGACCTAGTGAATTCCAGGTCAGCCTGGGATAGAGTAAGACCCTACCTCAAAAAAAAAAAAAAAAAAAAACTCATCAAATCAGAAGATAAGAGGCTTCTGAGAGCTCAACACTTAATAATATTTCTAACATAACTGTTAAGGTTCAGGAAACATAGTGGAAGTGGGGAGGTGAAAAGAATGTGAGAGCCAATGGCGGGAAGGTTTGCTGTGAGGCATTGCCCTGTCCCCACAGGCGCTGAGTGGTGCAATGAGGACCTCCAGTGAATGCTGACGCTCCTACTGAGGAGGGCCCTCAGTGGAGCGGGGGCAGGGGAGGGGAGAGGGAACAAAAGAGAATAATCTGATGGGAATTGGGCCAATTTGCAGTATGTTTATATGTAAGTTCTCATTATTAGAAACCAATAATGACAATAATATTAATAATATTGTAAAGTGATTTAGAAAGGCATCCAACATTGACCTCTGGCCTCCATTCCCACGTGAGCACATGTGAACCTACATTCTCAGACACACATGCACACCCATGTACATCACACACACACACACACACAACTGGATTTCACAGTTTCCCACAGTGTATGAAACTCAAGGAAAATAACTCATGCTAATGAAACACACCCACATTAAAATGGTTGTAAAACTCAGAATTCCTGCTCACTGTTTTTTGATGGTGTTAAAAAGGAACATCGGAGTAGACCCCATGTTTCTATTGGCTATCAGAATATTTTATTTTCAAAACTCAATCCCCGCCAGGCATGGTGGCTCACACCTTTAATCCCAGCACTCGGGAAGGAGGCAGAGGTAGGAGAATCACCGTGAAAGGCCACCCTGAAACTGCATACCGAATTCCAGATCAACCTGGGATAGAGTGAAACCCTACCTTGAAAAACAAACAACAACCAGAAGGTCAATCCCCAAAGAAGACAAATGATAAACTACTGTTAGTGCAATGCCTCTCTGAGCTGTGACACTAGCCTTGGGAAGCTTCTTAGGATGTCTGGAGAGAGAGCCCAGGAGGCCACACTTCAGCAAATTCTGCCAGCGATCTGCATACCCACTGTTGTGGTGTTTGGGCTTGCCTGGCTCAGTGGGAACCGGGTATCCATTCATCTGTCCAGGGCTGGTACACCTGTCCTCTGCAGGAACACAGGGACAGAGGGAAAGCCCTTTTCTTGAGGAGGCTCAGGTTACCAGGAGCCACAGCATGGTGAGATTGCAAGTACCTCAGAGGGGGGTATGTGCGTGCTTCTGATGGGGCTATTTGCGTGCTTCTGTTTGTTACGCATCTAGGACAAAGCCCAGACTGAGTTTAGAAAAAAGAAAACAAGCTTCTTTTGTGAGAAGGTAACATCTGAAAGGCTTTTAGTTAAAGATTTCTGTTAGCCAGCTCTCCATTACCATAAGAAATGCTTGGCAATCAATTTGCACAGAGCCAAGATTTCCCTTGCTCACACTTTCAGAGGTCGCAAGCCATAGTCAGTTGTCCAAAGGATTTTGTGTCTGGCACACATCATGTGAAATGGATAGTGGAGTCAAACTACTCACCCCACAGCTATGGTGTGAAAGATGGTGGGTGTTTCCACACTGGGGAGGGGGTTCCCACAGTCCCCTTCAAAGACACGGCTCCAGTGAGTTTTCTACCACCTGTCAAAAATGCCAAACTCGGGACTAAGATCTAACACACAGGCCTTTGGAGGTATTTGTGAACCAATACATGCAGAAGTCAGGTAGCAAAGGAAGAGAAGATAGTTAGAGTAAATTATAATTGACAGATACTTAAATACCCCACTACAGAGAACTGGTTAAGTCATTCCTATTGAAATTAGCAAGCCTATTTTTTTTATTTTTTAATTATTTTTATTTATTTATTTATTTGAGAGAGGGAGAGAGAGAGAAAGAGCCAATATATAGAGAGAGAATGGGTGTTTCAGGGCCTCTAGCTGCTACAAACAAACTGCAGACATATGCACCATCTTGGGTATCTGGCTTTACATGAGTCCTGGGGAATCAAGCCTGGGTGCTTTGGCTTTGCATGTAAATGCCTTAACAGCTAGGCCATTTTTTTAAGGTACAAATTCTTCTCTCTGTTATAATCTAACTTGGAATGTTTCCCATATGCTCATATAATTTAACAGTTGGTCACCAGCTGGTGGCACTTGGTTAGGAGGTTGTGGAACCTTTGGGACATGGTGTCTAGCTGACAGAGGCAAGTCATTTGGAATAGGCCTTTGCAAATTATACTTGCTTTATGATTGAGGCCGTGTTCTTTGCTTCCTGGTTGGCCATGATGTGAGAAACTGGGGCCACGTGCTCCCACTTGTATGGGAGGAGCTGCTCCTACCAACACACCTTCCCTACCTTAATGGACTCTACCCTCTTATATGGTGAGCCAAAATAAATCTTTTCTCCCTTAAGTTACTGCTATCAAGTATTTCGGTCACAGCAACAATAAAAGTTACTAATACACTGTCTTCCAACAAAGTATTAAGCTGCTAAGTACAAATTTCACTGGCTGAACTGAAGCTGGAGGTCCTAAGCTTTTGCAACCATCTCTCACTGCCCTCGGCAGGGACCCTGGTCAGCCTGAGGTAAGACGAAAATGTGCAAACACCTGTGGAAAAGGAATAGAACACGGTGGGGAAATCTCCACATGTGTCCAAGTAAACGGAGCCTGTTACAACCTGAGAAGCCTCTTTCAAGGTCATTTTCCAAGGTTATCCCTTCTGGCCCCTAAGCCCAGTGAGTGAGCAGTGCCGGGAACCACAAACACGGAGGTTCGCACTCAGCCTTGGCCTCTTCTTGTTTCCAGCAGAGCAATAGTCTGTGGTATGGACATACCGCAGTGTAAGAGCATTCTTTTTAAAAGACATTCAACTATTTCTGGTTAGAGCCCTTTTAATATTTTATTTTTTATTTATTAGAGACAGAGAGAGAATGGGCATGCCAGGGCCTCTAGCCACTGCAAACACACTCCAGATGCATGTGCCACTGGCTTATGTGGGACCTGGAGAATCAAACCTGGGTCCTTAGGCTTCGCAGGCTAGTGCCTTAATCGCTAAGCCATCTCTCCAGCCCCAGTTACAGCCTTTTAATGACCAAGCTTTACTATGAACATCCTCATGCAGGTTTTGTGTGAATGCAAGTTTCATCCTCTGGGATAAATTCCAGGACTGTAATTTCTTGGTCATATAGCAATTGCATGTTGAGCTTTATAAGCTACTGCCAAACTGTTTTTCAGACCATGCCATCTTACTCAGATAATTTTAAAAAGAAAAAAAAATAATGCTTTAAATTTTCTGGGCGCTTACTCTGTTCTGAAAAGAACATCTTTTTGTTGCCTTAACACATACGACAACTTGGCGAGGAAAGTGCACTTGTGTCGGGACAGCTGTTCCCTTGAAGCTCTGTGCCCTTTCTCCCAGCGTCTTCGTGTCATCTATCTTTTAGACAAATTTGTTCTGGTCTAACGTCTGTTCCTTTGCAGCCAGACAGTCTTCCCTGTTCTGATGCTTTATAGAAAACTTTGTTTTGCTTACATAAAAATATCACAGGGTATGTTGTTGAAAAGTCTATCTTCAGCAGGGCTTTATGCAAAGTTTTAGGCTTTTGTTTTTGCTCAGAAAAATATCGCTTGGTTATGTTTTTTTTTTTTTTTTTTTTTTGATGATTTAACCTGTTGTACTGATCATCATATTTGTATCTTATCTTGTATTTTGTGGGTCCTGTCTGCATTCTGAGGGAATATGGGCTTTGTCTTTCTTTTGCCTGAGTGACTCACTGGTCCACATGTCGCTGGCCACATCATAGTTCCGTCTTGACCACCTACAGCCAGATTTAAGTCCTGGAATTATAGTTCTTTTTCAAGTTTTTTTTTTTTTTTTGAGGTAGGGTCTCACTCTAGCCCAGGCTGACCTGGAATTCACTATGTAGTCTCAGGCTGGCCTTGAACTCTCAGCATCCTCCTACCTCTGCCTCCCAAGTTCTGGGATTAAGGGAGTGTGCCACCACGCACAGCCCTATTTCAAGCTTTCCGTTTCTCGTATAACTTCGACTTCACATCATTCTGTTTCCATGACCACAGAAAACATTCTCATTGCCTCTCTCTGCACCTGCCTCAAAGATCACAATCTTTTACACACACAAAGTTATTGAAAATACTTGCTTTGTAAACTAGTTCTTATAATACATCATTTTCAAAAGCATTGTTCCTCCTTAATTTTAAAGTTCCGTGGTTTTTTTTTCTGGTTTTCTGAGGTAGAGTCTCACTCTAGCCCAGGATGACCTGGAATTCACTGTGTGGTCTCAGGGTGGCCTTGAACTCATGGTAATCCTCCTACCTCTACCTCCCGAGTGCTGGGATTAAAGGCGTGCACCACAGTGTTTTGTAGTACTTTTGTAACGGAATTGATTTTTAGTGCACTTTTAGACTCACAGCAAACATGAGCAGGAGGCACCAAGACTTCTCATATGTAGTAGCCCCTTCTTTCCCATGAGAGATAGTCTCCAAAGCTCCAGTGAACGCCTGAAACCATGCACAGAAGCAGATTCTTCATGCACTCGCCTGTTTTCCTCTGTGCATGTAACAGCTACGATAAACTTCCACCTTGTCACTTAGAAGAAGCAACTTACAGCTTCTCTGGCATGCCTAACTTGTCCATTTCTATGCTCATGCCTTGGGTCTGTTACTAAGCTAAATAAGAGTTATCTGAACACAAGCATTGCAGTAACACGATGGTTGATTGGATAAGCAAGGTGACTGTAGAAAACTAATACGAGAGTAGTGCACACAGCATGGGTTTGTTGACAAGAGGATGAGTCACCTGCCAGGCAAGAGAGAGCAGAGAAACATACTAACAGCCACCTGCAGCAGCAGCAGAGCGGAATGTTTGTTTTAAGTGCTGAGCCCACGCTGACACATCATTTTACCCAGGGCCCACAGTTAAGGTTTCCTTTTGGTGTTTGCATTTGAGCATATTTGTAATAATATGTACCCTTCCACACAGCATTACACAGAGTAGTCTCACTGTCCCAAATATCTCCCATGCCTGCCCAGTGAGGTCGTTCTGTGATGTGATGATTTGGGTTGATCATTATTCTCACTCACATAGATATTCTGGTCCCTGTTGTTCTCAAGAGATGGCAGAGCTATGTTGCCTCCTTAGTATTTTCTTGGCAGTTGGCAAAGCACCTTCTCCATCCTTTGGACAGAACACAGAGGACCCAGAGTCTGTCAGATACAGGAGCCTGTGCCTTCCATCTGGTGCAATTCTGTGGATTCTCACCGCACAAACCATATTCTCTAAGTCAAAAGCCTGGCTTATGTTCTGCGGGGGGTGGGTTGTTTAACCAGTTTAAGTAAGTGATTTATAATAATCATTTTAGAGCCAGATGTGGTGCCACATGCCTTTAATCCTAGCGCTTGGGAGGCGGAGGTAGGAGGTTTGCTGTGAGTTCGAGGCCACCCTGAGACTACATAGTGAATTCCAGGTCAGCCTGGGCTACAGCAAGACCCTACCTCAAAAAAACAAATAATAATATTAATAATAATAATAATAACAATAATCATTTTGAAAGGGGCTTTGTCTAAAACATATAGCAAAAAAGAATTCTATGTTCCAGTACATTTATGTAACTGGAAGACAGAAAAGAATAGCATAAGGCTTAAAAATGGAGGATCAGGAGCCTGTGGCTGGAGTTAAATTCTGCTGTCATTTACAGAAACAAAGGAAGCGAATTCTGTAATGGCTGTGTACAGTAATAGAGGAACATAGTAGTACCTCACAGTGTCATTTTAACAGCCAAATAAAATGATACTAGCACTTAGAACTAGTGTTAGCCTAGCACTTAGAACTACCAAGGTAGCTGAGTATAGCTCAGTGATTGAGCATTTGCCTAGCATGCATGAGGTCCAAGGTTCAATCCCTAGTGCAGGGGGAGAGATACTAGCCCATAGCAAGAAATGATGAAAACTGTTAAATGTAAGCATGTATTTTCTTTTTAAATTTTTTAAAAATTTATTTGAGAGAGAGAAAGAGGCAGAGAAAGAAAGAGAGAAAATGGGCACACCAGGGCCTTTAGCCACTGCAAACAAACTCTAAATGTGTGTGCCCGCTTGTTCACATGTGCGACATTCAGTGCTCGTGTCACTGTGTGTCTGGCTTTCATGGGACCTGGAGATTTGACCATCAGTTCTTAGGCTTCTCAGGCAAGCACCTTAACTGCTAAGCCATCTCTCCAGTCCTAAAATTTTTTTTTTGCTTATTTGAGAGAGACAGAAACTCCAAGGGCTTCTGCCACTGCAAATGAACTCAAGATACATACAGCACTTTGTGTTTCTGGATTTATGTGGGTACTGGGGAATTGAACCCAGGCCATGAGACTTTGCAAGTAAGTGCCTTTAACTTCCATGCCATACCCCCAGCTCCAAGCATATGTTTTTTAATCAAATTAAATATGTCTTTATATTTTCTGGCAATGCAGAGAGACTACATGTTTTTAGATTTCTTTGACTTTTAGTACTCCAAGTTTGAAAGAAGAGAAAAGTGACTCGGCAACTGGTTCCTTTCTTCTAAACACGAAGCCTAGTGCCCATCTTTCTTCCTCTGCTCTCAAAAAGTGCCCTTACCCAAGAATAGTTGGGCTTTCTATCACTTTCTCCATGCTCCATGTAGCTAAGTAGAAAATATGCTTTGAGTCAGGACTCCCGTCTTCCTGACCCATCCCTGCACACCTGTTCAGAGTCAGGGAGAAGCAATTAAAACGGCCCTCTGGAGTGTCATGACTGCCAAGCTCCCAGGTGATTCCACCAGAGTAAGAACGGTCAACTCCTGCAGACCCTGCCAACTTTTCTTGTAGGAGAATTAATTTTATTTTATTCTTCATGTCCTTTTACCCAGAGTCCTTGGCATCTGTCATTAAAGAAAGGACCATTTTGGAGGCACGTAATTTATTCTCTAATGGTAACATGGGCACTTTGGGCAAGAAGTCACAAGTGTTCCTTTAAAAAAATCATTTTCCAGGAGAAAAGTTGACAGTACTTGAAAAATCTAAGACCTTCTAAAAGTATCTATTTCTAGAAGAATCCCAGAGGGCAGACAGCCACATTTTGAAGAATATGCAATGAAAAGTCATGCAAACCTTTGGGGTTTGCTCATTAGGAAGGGGGCACCCACCCAACTCAAGATATAGAAGGCTTCAAAATGGGAAGGGATGATGTTTCTGCCTATTTTTAATTTTCAAGGAAAATTTGTAAGGAGGTTATGAAATTGCGTATGTAATAAACAAGTCCTGTGAAGTCCGATTCTGGCCCATCAGCACATCTCCTGGCCGCCTGGTAGACTGCCTGACTGTCTGGTCTCTGGTTTTGTAATTGATCAAGACTCTGAGCTTAGTTGCTGCTTATATGGAAATGTTGATTCACAAAGTTAATGTAGAAAGTAAAATCATCAAGTTATACCTCATCCGAAGAATGTCACTATACATCACATTACAAAGACGCACTACTAAACCCGGAGCTCGAGAATTAACTCCAGCACTCCTGTTTCTTACATTTGCCTTTTCTGTGCTAAGTAACTGCTCAAAGTCCTGGTTTCCTCATGCTTGAAATGGGCCATTGGCTGTATAAATTAAATCTGACTGTGAGTTCTGCCTACGTATGAGGAATTTGGTAACGATTACCTTAAAGAAGATGGATCAAGTCAGGTGTGGTGGTGCACACCTTTAGCCCCAGCACTTGGGAGGCAGAGGTAGGAGGATCACTGTGAGTTTGAGACAAGCCTGGGACTCCAGAGTGAGTTCCAGGTCAGCCTGGGCTGGAATGAGACCCTGCCTTGAAAAAGAGAACATTAAAAAAAAGATTATAATAAAAAAGATGAATCAAAATATCTGCAAGTTAAAGATTATCTTTGAACATATAAAGTATTATTATTAAAACCAATAATAATCTAAAGCTGATTTTATAAATAAAAAAGCCTTTCCGGTATAACATAAGCAGTGTCTCAAAATCTATGTAATAATTTCCTGTATGCCATTTATAAAAAATTATAATTTCACAACTTTTTACCTACAAAAATCCATATATACATAGACCATGTTTTAAAACATGACAGTTAATTGCAAGATAGCATTTTTTATTCCGATTAGAAGCATTAATTAGAAGGCTGGACAAAGTGCACTGAGAAGTGAGGTAGCAACTGAGGAGACTGGAGAGCACCAGAGTGTGCGTCTGTCTCCAGAACCCACATAAACAGCAGCCATGGTCACTCACGTCTGTCAAGCTCAGTTCCTAGAAGAGACTGGAGAACGTCTCTGGGCACTTTGGCACTTTGGGCAAGAACTCATGTGTTCCTTCTAAGAAAAATTATTTCCCAGAAGAAAAGTTGACAATACTTGAAAAATCTAAGCCCCTCTAAAAATATCTGTTTCTGTGGGAATCCCAGAAGCTTGTTAAAAAAAAAAAAAAAAAAAACACTCTTGAATCAGTAAGAGACTTTGGCTAAAACAACAGGTGGGAGAGGCTGACACAGGCAAGTGCATCCCAAGCAAGCGAGCACAAGGAGGGCACATGCCACACACCACACCACAGCCACACACACGAAGTTGGGACTGAGGGCGCAGATTAGAATTATGCAAGTTAGCTACAAGAATTCCATGCTCACACAACCATTTCATCAGAATATTTTATAACAACTACTATTAGTAGTGATGATGAAGACAACTTAATAGGTGTGAGTATATTCTGGCTAAAAGGCAAAGACATTCCAGCACAGTTTTTATTAAAAAGGCATCTTTAAATGTGGTCCACTGAAAAGTAATGCTCAAGTCACTGTATAAGTGTTAGACAATTCTGCATCTCATTTTCCAGGGCTCAGTTTTCTCAAACTTAAGTGTTGCTAATAAATGAGCCACTGATTCCAACAAGACCTTTCTCTTTCCTCCTGAACTAAGGACATTCTAGCTCAATCATTCCAGAAACATAGTCCATAGGATTTTGCTAAAATATCTCGAAGTCCATTTATGAATTCCTGTGAGCAGCTGATTGATAATTCCATAGGTCCTTACTCCCCCCAGCTACTCCCTCATAGCTACTTGACAGATATTAAGTATGACCAGGACTCCATAGGTCCTTACTCCTCACAGCTACTCCCTCATAGCTTCCTGACAGGTATTAAGCATGACCAGGACTCCATAGGTCCTTACTCCTCACAGCTACTCCCTCATAGCTTCCTGACAGGTATTAAGCATGACCAGGACTCCATAGGTCCTTACTCTTCACAGTTACTCCCCCATAGCTTCCTGACAGGTATTAAGTATGACCAGGACTCCATAGGTCCTCACTCCTCACAGCTTCTTCCTCATGGCTTCCTGACAGGTATTAAGTATGACCAGGACTCCATAGGTCCTTACTCCTCACAGCTACTCCCTCATAGCTTCCTGACAGGTATTAAGCATGACCAGGACTCCATAGGTCCTTACTCCTCACAGCTACTCCCCCATAGCTTTCTGACAGGTATTAAGTATGACCAGGACTCCATAGGTCCTTACTCTTCACAGTTACTCCCCCATAGCTTCCTGACAGGTATTAAGTATGACCAGGACTCCATAGGTCCTTACTCCTCACAGCTTCTTCCTCATGGCTTCCTGACAGGTATTAAGTATGACCAGGACTTGGTGTTCACAGACTAAACTTAGCAAGCTCGCTGGCTACACTGAGGATTCTAAGTCTTTATTCTTCTCAAAGTAGGACAAACACCCAAGGCCCTCACTGTATAAAGCTCCAGTGTACATGCACACACAGATTGTAAAATTTTCAATCAGAAGGGAAGGGGTACATTATTAGTTTGTCATTTTTGATGCCTTGAATCACTTGTAACTTTTAATTGTTGCTATTTTTACTTTTATAAATATGAATTACTCTTTAACCTATTATTAATTCTTTGTGTTGTGGTTGACTCATCCACCCTTCATCATGGTGACACATATGTACATCGACAATATTTCTGATATAAAACTTACCAATTACTAGGCTAAAACACATGCACTATATTTCAACAATGACTCATCCTTTATTACTGATACATACGGAAATGAGCCCATATTTTGTTTTTACAATGCCCATACATTTGCATTCTTTATACTTTCAAGTTAATTATGAAGAATTATTAGACTATTTTTAAGTTTATTGAATACAATGTAATTATATAAAACCTTGAATAGAAGCTAATAATTTTAATCTACACTGTAAATAGTAAGAAATTCATGTATGTTCTACCAAGTTTTTTTTGACATATTTTATCCTCCTCTCATTCTTTGCTCTCCCAAAGTTATTTTCTATCAAAAACTGGCAGTGGGAGTTAAGAATTTATTTTTCCTCACCTCAGATTTCTGAGGTTGAGGTATAGGAGTCAAGAGACTTTTAAAAAAGGGATGGGAGTCATAAATGGGTAGTCCTCTAATTGCCAGAATCATATTGTTCTCCCAAATGATTCATCCTGTGCGGAGGCCAGACAGCTAAAGCAGTGGTGTACACGGAGATCCATCCAAACCATTTTTGCCCAAGAGCTTCATAAACAAGCTGTCAACAAACATGTGGAGCTCTGTTTTCCCTGCAAGGGAATCTCCTCACGCCTCTGACTGGTCATCTGACTGCAGAGAATTTCCCTGTGGATGATTATAAACAGACCAGGCTTCAGTGTTGGCCAAACAAGTGTAGGAATTTTCATTCCCCAGAAGGAGCTGTTCTGCCCTCAAGCACAGGATGCTCTGAGCAGCCAGCTCCCCACCTCCCAGGCCTCTGCTCCAGGCTGAGTCACAGACATCTTCTCAGGCATTCTTGTCCTGCCTGCTGTCTCCACTTGCAGCCTGCTGCCTGCTGCCTCAGTGTGCTGTCAGCCTTCCCTCTTATCTTGGGTGTTCTAAATGAATTAAAACGCTATTCTCTTTGATTTATAACCTTCACTTAAGTGAGCATGCTACCTTGAGAATTTTCCTTGCATAGTCCAATTAATGATTTAATCCATTTCCACATTTTTAGTAAAAGGTCTGTCTCGTGGACAAAGGGCTGTCTAGTTGTAAGAGGCAGTGTTTGCAGTTCAGCTCTGACCCTCAGCTGAAGAGGAGTTACCCAGTCCTGCAGCTGATCCTTTGATAATAGGAATCATGGTCAAACACAAAATCCTTCTGCTGAGGCTTGGCTGTGGCTTGTCTATATCCCAAAAGGCTTCCTGCTGGATGCTTGGGCCTCACTGTGGTGGTTTGGGGAAGTAAACAGACTCTAAGAGGTAGAGACTAGTGCAAGGTCATTAAGTCATTGGAACACTGCTCTTAGAAGAGATTAACATAGTTCTCATAAGACCCATGTTCATTCTCACAATATCAGATTGTTATAAAAAAGAGAGTAAATGTAACCCTGGAGTCTCTCTGACTTTCTGCTTTCCCATGTAATCTCCTCTACATATGCCCCAGCCACTGTGAGACTATCTGTGTGAAGCCCGTACCGGCAGCTGAACAGATAAGGAGAACTCATCTTGAACTTTCATCAGAATTGTAAAATGAATAAACCTCTTTTCTTTACAAAGTTCTCAGCCTATAGCATTTTGTCGTAACCACAGAAAGCAGCCATATGCTGCTGTATTCAGTATCTCATTGGAGACAAGGTTCCTACTGCTGGTCCACATCTTCTTCCTGCAGATGTCAGGAAACAACGTAGAAAGGACCCAAATAGTGAGCAGATGGCCATCACGTTGTCCTGTTAAGGCAAATCTTGGCTCTAATCAGGAGTCACAGTATGGACAAAAGGGGAAGGTGTGAAACATTTCACATCCTTATTCTGTCAATTGTTTTTTAAGCAAGAATGCTGTCTCTTAGCAGATAGATAGATGGGTAAGCTACCAATTTTCATTAAGCCTATCTCTAGTAATCTTTAAGTTTATGAAAATTCTTCATAGATTTTTGTGAGCTATTTTTTTGAGAATGGCATATTTCTGCAGCCCTTTAAAAATTTAATGATTAGTTATAAAAGGCCAGATACCTTTTTGTCTTTTAGGTATTTATTTATTTATTTACAGGTAGGATGCCACTCTAGCCCAGGCTGACCTGAAATTCACTGTGGAGTCTCAGGGTGGCCTCATACTCATGACAATCCTCCGACCTCTGCCTCCTGAGTGCTGGGATTAAAGGCATGCATCACCATGCCCAGCTTATTTTTTAAAGTATATTTACCAAGGCATTTAAATTGAAAACAGGGACCTCCAGTTTTAACTGTTTCATGGTAACCAGAAAAGAAAAAATCATTCCCTGAAAACAAAACATCACAGGCAACCATTTAGGAAGTTCTTAGAGGCATTCCTGACAATTACTCACAAGCATATTTAACTGAAACTCGATTGAGAAGTAAAGCAGGTGGTTACATGCTTACTTACCTTTCGCAGTATCACTTCACCTTCTACAAAGTGGTAAGGAAAAGGCACGAACTTCTTCTACCACCTACTCCAGGCTGAGCTGTGCCTGGGTGAGAACTAGTGGAAAAGGAAGAAAAAGAGCATCCGTCTGGCAGTGATTCTGGAGATACACACTTGCACTTTCTAAGCATGCTCTCCTTCTTCTCCTGTCCAAAGGCTCTATCACAATGGAGATCAGTTATTGTGGCAGAGTATCCGCCAGGGACCCTGTCTGTAGCTCGGCTCTGGTGCTCACTGAAGAGCACCTGAAGCTGTGGCAGACGCTCTGTAGAAGGGATCACGGGCATCTATAAAAGCCTAGTTGGGGAATTGGCAAGACTGCCAACACTTAAAGGCATTTGCTGGCAAAGCCGGCAGGCCTGGGTCTGATGCCCCACAACACACATAAAGCCAGACACATCAAGTGGCATGTGTCTGGGGTTCATCTGCAGCAGCAAGACACCCTAGCACACCCCATATCAACTCTTTCTCCCTCTCTCTCTCTTTCTCTCTCTCTCTCTCTCTCTCTCTCAAAACTAACTAAATAAGTACTAAATAAAACTATTTGAACCAAATTAGTTGACACTCTTCCTGCTGGTGTTCTGGGCCCATGTAATAAACATCAGGAAGGAATGAGGTTTGTCCCTTCATGTAAACTACTACTAAAGGGACCAAAATGGCAAAAGCTCTGAAAGAACTACCTTGTTCTGAGAGCTGTACCCATGTATCTCTTTGTGATTAGCCTCTCTCTATATAAATATATGTGTTTATCTAATTCTGAGAAAATGGCAGAGAACAGGTGAATATCCCAGTTGAATCCAGAAGAGTCAAGGTCAATACATGCCTGTCAGAAAGGGAACTGATGGGGCACCAGTTTCCTTACCTGCTTTCCACCTGAGAAGAACCTGCAGGTGAGCGAGGACTGGGGGAGCCTGACTGGATTAAATGATAACTAGAGAGGAGTGACCAGAACGGTGGTGTGGAGTACTGGCGGAAGTAAAGCCCATAAGAAAAGAGTGGTAACTAGACATGTTAAGAGTCACGCAGGTCACCTCTGGGAATTATCTTAGGCAAGAAACACAAGAGCATTTCAAAGGGCTATTCAGTTTTCTCAGTGAGGCACAGGGCTTTAAATTTCCTGGGAAAGGAAGAATAAACTTGCATTGAAAGGTCAAAGATAAAGAAGGGATGCAAAACCAACAACAGCTCAGGAAGCAGACTGACAGGTAAATTGAAAATGAAGCAAGGCTAATTTATTTCTATAGGTAATATGTACTCATGCACATATATTACATATAATTCATACAAAAGAATGAAGCAACTTAAGTTGAACTTCTAATGGTGGTATTAAAGATGATTTTATCCTTCACAATCATTTATATTATCTATGTTTTCTAAACTGCCATAACTGGAAAAATAAAAGTAATGAATAATGCTACTGTGTTTTATTTAGAAAAACAATATATGGCTGGGAAGATGCTCAGAGGTTAAAGGCACTTGCTTGCAAAATCTGATGGACCAGTTGATTCCCCTGTACATATATAAAGCCAGATGTCCAAAGTGGTGCATGCATCTAGAGTTCATTTTCAGCAGCAAGAGGCCCTGGTGTGCTCGCTCTCTCTCTCTCTCTCTCTCTCTCTCTCTCCTCACAAATAGTTTTTTAAGCATTATAATGTAATAGAAAAACTTAATGATAAGATATGACTCAACCACTGAACTACCATTTTGCAAACTCATCTCCTTACTTCTCTCAGATTGACATTTTATATGTTTTATAATGCTGCATATAAATTTTCATTCATATTTTTCAGTGTGTTATTTAGGAATCTCTGTTGAACTTATTTTACTGCATAATCTTTATGAGTGTTCCCGTGATGGCTGTGAACATGTCACTGGAAATCACTCAATAATGCATTTAATGATTCTTTCATTGATGTACATTTCACTTTCAAGTTTTTTTTAACTTGTGAATGATGACAAAATAACCAGCTTTGCATAAACAATCTTTTAGTACCTTACATTATCTACTTAACTTAGATCCTCCATAAAAGTAATTATTCCTGCTTAATCTCAACAATAACTCTTTTACACTAGGATTGAAGTTATTTTCCTTTTATAGAAAAGGAAATTCACTCTCACAGAGATACATAGCCTGCCTCAAGACCTACCACTGATGGATGGTAGAATCAGGTCCATGCGAAGCAACCCCCGGGGTTTGTTCACACTGCCTCTTGTTCCCGGCCAGGTGCTCCACTGATTAGAGGCCAATGATTATGCCTGATATTTCTCACTTCATGAAACCCTTACTAGAAGCTGAGCATTTAAATTCTACTTTGCATGATTTAGCAGATAAGGAGGGGAAAGATACCGAATCTTTGCTCTGACTGTCGCATGCCGTGCAAGGGCATTATTTTCCTTCCTATCCGGGTCTCTAAGAGTATTGTCTAAATGTAAAGCGATGCCTTTCCAATGATGCTACCTAGACTCCTTCCTCCTCATCATCTGTGTGTTCATGTAAGAAGCAAAGTGGGGTGATCAGACTAAAATCTTGCAAGATTTAAAATAAGCCACTAAATGTAATTTGTGTGCCATTTGGATACAATCTCTAGATACGACACATTGTGCTAAAAATCCTTTGCAAAAAGATCCCAGGAAAGAAATCCAGTAGGTTCATTGATATGAGTTTTAGCATGGTAGGCATCATTTGAAACTGCAGGTTTCCACACAGCAATAATTGGAGTAGCTACTCAGCCACTGAGATTGCTTTATGGAGAGCATCCATGCTCCCAAGGAAAAGACAGAGAGATAATGTATAAGCAATTGCCAGAATGAATTCAGTGCGAGTAAGAAAATACTACATAGTGTTCAGATTGCAAGGTACCCACTTCATCCTGAGCGTTCAGTGTTTGATGGGTAAACACCCATGGCCAAGTGACTTCATTTGCCAAAAAGGAGAGACTTACACTTTTGCTTAGGAACAGCTTTGGCAAAACAGGTCCTACTCATCCCTACTTGGAGTTCCTTCCTAACCCATCAACATCCTCCATAGACCCCAGTGGGGGCACAGCATGGGCAGAAACGCTGAAGCAGGTAGACTGAACTCAGGCAGCCCCGTCTGCCCTCCATCCAGCAAGCACAGACCAAGAAGGAAGTTCACCAACCTCAGTGCTCCATGCCAGGGCCCAGGTGGGCCACGACTCCCGTATCCCCTTCCTGCTGCCAGTTGCACACTGTTGGCATTTTGCTCTGGATCCAGTGCTTGGTTTCCAGGTGCTTTGCTGAACTTGTTGCTTCGGGTCCTCTCACAGTCCCAGGACGACTGAGTCCCCTTCCCTGCGCAGCAGCCCTATCTCCTATCACCGCCCCCACACACAGAACCAATGCTGAGCCTGAGACAAACCTTTAGTTTCTTGCTCTCTTGTCACAGAAGATCTGAAAAGGGAGGCCCTGTGGGTTATAAGTCACAGTAAGAATAAATGTGATCAAGGGCTTAGAAATGCCCAGAATTCTAGATGTCATGATGAGGTCAAAAAAAGATTTAAGAATTCTCTCTCTGAGTTTACTGAACATCTATATTTTTTTCAAGCACTTATCTTGAAAGGAGTTTGCAAAAATGCAAATGGAAAGAGGCCTTTTCATAGTTTGGTTTGTAAACAGAATTCAAGAATTATAATTCTAGGTTTGTGAGAGAACAAAAAAAAATGGGGGAGAAGGGGGCTTGTGCTGATTTGTTTAAATGTGATCACTAACAACATTGACAGGGACAAATCTGTAGGGAATGTGGTGATTTTATTCCAGAAATAATGGGTTCCAGTGGGTACCTTAGTACAGATTTCATCAGAGTCCTTGGAAAGAACTTAAGAGAGTCAGGGGTCCCCAGACATTGGGTGTCTACAAATTAGAAAGATTAGCCCTGTGGAGTACTTGACTGGAGAAGGCAGAGCTCACCCCCACTAGCAGAAATCAGTAACCATGAGACCTACCCAGGCAAATGCTGCTAAGGAAAATACCGTAGAATGACCAAAAAGCATGCCGATGCCGTGTGCTGTGTAGACAGCCTGCCAGGGTCGTTGTCGGAACCATTGCCATGTGAAGACGAGAAGGCATCTCAGACACAAGTGGGTGCCCCTTTCTCCGCCTCCTTCCCCCCAAACCTGAAGGGAACAAGGGCAGTTGGAAAACACGAGGGAGAAAAGAGTCCCTGTGCATTTCCCAAATCAGCTCTTCATCCCAGAGCAGGAACACTAAGTTTCACAGCCAAAGTTTTTGAAATGCAAGGGGAAGGTTGCTCAGAGAAGAGGTTATTAGGAATGAGAAAAGGAGGTCCGGGAAGGAGGGCAGAGCGCCCGTGCCAGAGGAGAGACTGAAAAGAAGACGGAAGATGACCAGACTCCCACGCTCCCCCAAACAGACAGAGCAGATGAAATGCAGCCAGGCTTGAGCCTGGAACGTTCTACCAAACTGTTGAAGGAGGCCTGGGAAGAGGACCAGTGGGAGGAGCTGCGCCAAGGCCTGAGGACCGTCGTCACGCTGCCCACAGCGCACAGGGAGAGCGTGAGAGCCTTCCACTGAGAGCTGCCCACTCTCAGGGGGGACCAGAGGAGGTGAGGCCCCAGTGGTGTGGACAGCACCCACTCCATTCCACCTGCCTGCTTGGAAACATCCCTTCCTCAGTGGGTGCTGGAGAGGGCAGTAAGAGTGCCTTCACCAAGTCATCAGTGTGTGACTTTTAGTAAGTCATGCAACCTAGGGAGGAAGCAGAACTGCTCAGAATAAAGTGCTTGTTTTCTTTTTAATATAGAAAGAAGCAAGATGAGATAGACTGGAGATGGACAAATGTGGAGCCTGGACAAACCCCATCCCTCACTTTTTCGTGTTTTTGTTTGTTGTTTGTATCTATTTATTTGCAAGGTGAGAAAGAGGAGAGAGAGCAAATGGGCGCCAGGGCCTCTCCCCACTGTAAAAGATCTCCAGACACCTGTGTTACTTTGCACATCTGGCTTTACTGGGATACTAGGGAATCGAACCCCGGTCATTAAACATTACAAGCAAGCACCTTAACCTCTGAGCAATCTCTCCAACCTTCCACAACCAAATCTACATTATTGAAACTGCAGAAATTCAGAGATTAAAATGCAAATTTTATGACATTTCTCTTATAAAAATAAATAAATAAATAAAAACAGTGCTTATGAGTACAACAACAGATTTCTTACAAGCAACAACCGAGGCCTAAAGTGTAGGAAGTATTATTTTCAAAGTGCTGAGAAGAAGAAAAAGAGAAAACTACTGACCTGGAACTTTGTACTTCATCAAATTATTATTCTGGATTGAGAACAAAATAAAGGCTTTCTCAGTTCAAAAACTCAAAGAGATCCTGAACCTTGGCTGAAAGAAGCACAGGGAGAGAAAGAAAGCAGGAAGGAAAATCAATCAGGGGAAAGACCGGGACGCAAGCAGTAATGAAAGGGAAAGCTAATACTAGAGTGCAGGGTAAACTTAATTACTTATTCACCAGAAATATAGTAGCAACATAAGACCTGTATTTTTTTAATTAAACAGGTAGACCAAAAACTCAAGAGTAATAATGATATTAATGACCAGAGAAAAGAAAGCAATATGTAATTATAGGAGTAAAGGATTTGGTTTTTCTCAGGGGAAAAAAGCAGAGACTAAATTAATTTATATATTATTTAATGTATTTATATTCAACACTTAAATTCTTGTGGTACAATTAAAAGATAGCTCTTAAAAACAGAAGACAAACAATAATTCTGAAATTAACAAGATAGAAGAGTGAAATGATTATATTAATTATAAAAAGTAGGAAAAGAAACAGTGGGTAGATAAAAAAATAATACACACAAGACGGTAGAGAAAAGTCTGCATACATCAGTAATCATAGTGACTATAAATGATTTCACCCTCCAAAGACTCACAATTCTGTTGAACTATAAAACAAAAAAGAGATCCAGATATATATTTCTTACATAAAATACACTAAAAAACAAATATAATCTCAAAATTAATAGGATGAAAATTAGTTTTTAGGCTAGGTATGGTGGTACATAACTGTAATTCCAAGAATTAGGAGGTAGGAATACAAGGATCAGTAGTTCAAGACCAACCTCAGGTACCTGGTGAGTTCAAGGCTTACCTAGGTTTTATTAGATGCTGTCTCAAAAAACAATGGCATTTATATTTTATCTCCCAGACATGCTGAAGAAATATATGCCAAAGAAAGAGCAATTTAAAAATGTTTGTACTGGTTTTGAAAACAGAATTCAAATTAGAAATACTGAAACCACTACAAATGATAAACAGTTTTCCAAGCAGAATCAGTAACTGTGAATTGGAATGCTCTAAAAACAGACTTCCAAAGAATTATAAAAGAATAAATAATTACACAGATAGAGGAGGCTGTTTTATTCACAGCTTCCACACTTACAGACAATACACCATGATAATTCCCTTTCCTCCCCCACTTTCCCCTTCAAAAATCCACTCTCCATCATATCCCCTCCCTCTCTCCATTAGTCTCTCTTTTATTTTTATGTCGTCATTTTCCTCCTATTATGAGGGTCTTGTGAAGGTACTGCTAGGCACTGCGAGGTCATGGATATCGAGGCCAATTTCTGTCTGGACAGTTGCATTGTAAGCAATGCTACCCTTCCTTTGGCTCTTACATTCTTTCTGCCACCTCTTCCACAATGGACCCTGAGCCCTGGACGATGTGATAGAGATGTGTGAGTGCTGAGCATTCCTCCATCTCATCTTCTCAGAGCTATTATGCCCTTTGGGTCATCCCAGCGTTCACTGCCATCTGAAAAGAGAAGCTTCTCTAACCAAAATTGACAGTAGCATTAATATATAGGTATGAACATGAAGTAAAGTGCTTACATGGCAGTTGGTGAGCATAATACATGCATTTAACCAGACAAGAGCAGGCGTTACACTTCTAATGCTCATGAACTCCCCCACCACAGGCTTTTGATTAGGTTTTCAGTACCAGGCATGTATTCACTTTCACGGAACGGGTCTCCAGTCCATTATAGACCAGTTGGTTTCCCCCATAACAGACATGCCACTATTGTACCCATTGGCTCATTTGGCCTGGCTGGCCAAACTTGAGGTTTGCAGTATCCACTGTTTTCACTACTGATGGCTTCTCTCTCCCATAGGGATTTATGCAGTACAGCTTTTCCCAGCTTTCTGTCAGCTGGTCTACAGGGAGGAGGTTTTCATCTCAGCCCCAGTTTGATTTCTCGGTGACCTTGCAGCCTAGGCATGTGGATTCTTTGGCAATAGGGTTTATTATCTATTCCTGGTGGGAAACCAAGAGCCTTGGCAATTTTGGGGACATTAGGGACCTCCCTAGCCAACAACTCACCGGAAGGTATTCCATCCCTGGCACTGAAATTTTTCTAGTAACAGTCTATGGCTTCTGGGTGTGCCATTGTCCAAAAAAGTAGGTTATCATATGGCTTATTCACACTGTCCTGAATTTTGGTTAACCCTCCCCTACCCTTCTTTACTTACTCACTTCCCCTGACCTTGCTTAGGCCACTGCACCCACAATAATCTGTTTGTCTATTTACATATATACAATATCAACCCCTTAAGTCCTTTCCTCTCCTCCCTCCCTTGTAGCCCTTTTCTAGCTTACTGGTCTCTGCTACTGATTATAACTCCAACTCACACACAAGTCTGAACATTTGTAACTAGGATCC
The DNA here is from genome assembly GCA_036346955.1 of Dipus sagitta. Taxonomy (NCBI): domain Eukaryota; kingdom Metazoa; phylum Chordata; class Mammalia; order Rodentia; family Dipodidae; genus Dipus; species Dipus sagitta. The sequence continues at coordinate 42,289,772 of CM070784.1, forward strand.
GCATGTGAGAGAAAACATGTGATGCTTGGCTTTCTGGGCCTGGGTTACCTCACTTATTATAATCCTTTCCAGTTCCATCCATTTCCCTGCAAATTTCATAACTTTTATTTACTGCTGAAGAGAATTCTGTTGTATAAATGTACCACATCTGCATTATCCATTCATCAGTTGAGGGATAGCTAGGCTGGTTCCATTTCCTAGCTACCATGAATAGAGTGGCAGTAAACATGGTTGTGGAAGTATCTCTAAGGTAGTGAGAAGAGTCCTTAGGATATATGCCTAGGAGTGGTATAGCTGAGTCATATGGTAAATCTATTTTTAGCTATCTCAGAAACCTCACACTGATTTCCACAATGGCTATACCAGATTACATTCCCACCAACAGTGTAGAAGGGTTCCTCTTTTTCTGCATCCTCACCAACATTTGTTGTCATTTGTTTTCTTGATGATAGCCATTCTGATAGGAGTGAGATGGAATCTCAATGTAGTTTTAATTTGCATTTCTCTGATGGCTAAGGATGTAGAACTTTTTAAGATGTTTATATGCAATCTGTATGTTTTCTTTTGAGAACTCTATTTAGTTCCATAGCCCACTTGTTAATTGGGTTATTTGATTTCTCATTATTTAATTTTTTGAGTTCTTTGTATATCCTGGATACTGATTCTCTGTCAGATGTGTAGCTGTCAAAGATTTTCTCACATTCTCTAGGCTGCCTCTTTGCTTTATTTATAGTGTCCTTTGCCATACGAAAGCTTTGTAATTTCATGAGGTCCCAGCAGTTGATTACTGGTTTTATGTCCTTAGCAACTGGAGTCCTATTCAGAAAATCATTGCTTATGACAATATGTTGAAGGGTTTTGCCTACTTTTTCCTCCAGCAGTTTCAGAGTTTCAGTTCTGATATTAAGAGCTTCGATCCATTTGGACTTGATTCTTGTGCATGGAGAAAGCTGCTTGTATCTCCATACTTGTTATATGTCTATTTGAATGAGTTATCCCATCTTGATTTAATTTTGGTAGGTCATATGAATCAAGGAAATCATCCATTTATTTTGGAATTTCAAACTTAGGTGTATATATTCTTAAAGTATGTCCTTATGATTTTCTGAATGTCTTTGGTATCTGTTGCAATGGTGCCTTTTTCATCTCTAATTTTATTAATTTTTGTCTCTTCTCTCTTTCTTCTGGTCAGATTTGCTAAAGGGTTATCAATCTTGTTTATCCTTTCAAAGAACCAACTCTTTGTTTCATTGATTCTTTGGATTGTCTTTTTGTTTGTTTCTTTCTTTCTATTTCATTAATTTTTCTCCTAATCTTTATTAATTCTTCCCATCTACTGGTTTTTGGTTTGCCTTGTTCTTTTTTTTCCCAAGGCCTTAAGGTGAAGCATTAAATAATTTACTTGTGAACTTTCTAATTTCTTAATATAGGCACTTAAAGCTATAAATTTCCAGGCTAGAGAGATGATGTAGCAGTTAAGGCACTTGCCTGCAAAGCCTAAGGACCCAGGTTCAGTTCCCCAATACCAATGTGAGCCAGATGCACAAGGTGGTGCAAGGGTCTGGTGTTCGTTTGCAGTGCCCTGGCGCACCCATTCTCTTTCTATCTTGCTTTTTCTCTTGTAAATAAATAATTAAGTAAATAAATAAAAAGCTATAAATTTCCCTCTTAGGACTGCCTTCATTGTGTCCCAAATGTTTTGGTATATAGTGTTCTAATTATCACTTGATTCTATGAATTTATTGATTTCTTTAATGACCAATTCATCAGTCAATAGTGTCCTACTTAAGCTCCATGAATTTGAGTATGCTCTGTAGTTTTTCTTATTGCTGATTTGTACTTTCCTCCCATTGTGATCAAATAGAGTAGAAGGAATTATTTCAATTTTCCTGTATTTGTTAAGATTGGCTTTGTGTCCTAATATATGCCCTATTTTAGACAATGTTCTTGTGCTGCTAAGAAAAATGTCTATTCTGCAGCATTTGGATGAAATGTTCTGTAGATATCTGTTAGGTACATTTGATCCATGACATCATTTAATTCAGATGCCTCTCTGATAATTTCGTGCTGGGATGACCTGTCAATTGATGAGAGTGAGGTATTGAAGTCACCTACTACAATTGTGTTTGGTGTTATCTGTGACCTTAAGTCAGATAGTGTTTGTTTGATGAAATTGGGAGCCCCCATGTTAGGTGCATATATGTTTAGGATTCTAATGCCCTCTTGTTGAAGTGTTCCTTCAATCAGTATAAAGTGACATTCTTTATCTTTCCTCATTAATGTTGGTTTGAAGTCTATCTTGTCAGATATTAGGATAGCAACCCTTGCTTGTTTCCTAGGCCCATCTGCTTGAAATACTGCTTTCCATCCTTTCACCCTAAGATAGTGTCTATATTTTATTGAGAGATGGTTTCCTGGAGACAATAAACAGCTAGATCCTCCCTTTTAATCCATCTGCAAGCCTTTGTCTTTTAGTTGGGGCATCGAGGCCATTACTATTGAGAATTACTATTGAAAGGCGTGTACTTATTTTTGCCTTTCTTCTTGTTTTGTAGTGCTTCCTGTTTTCCTTTCACTCTCTTGTTTTAACTGTTATTTGAGGATGGGTTTTTTCTTTCCTGTTTCCTCATATGTGTGCTTTGCTTTCTCTTCAGCATGAAGAATTCCTTCAAGTATTTTCTGTAGAGCTGGTTTAGTTTTCATAAATTCCTTTAGCCTGTTTTTGTTGTGGAATGTCCTTATTTCTCCATCAATTTGGATAGATTCCTTTTCAGGATAAGGTAATCTTAGTTGACAGTTTTTATCTTTCAGATTTTAGAATATATCATTCCTAGCCCTTCTGCCTTTTAAAATTTGTGTTGAGTAATCTGTTGCGATCCTGATGGGTTTGCCTTTATAATTGACTTCCTTTTTTACCTGTAACTGCTTTCAGTATATTTTCTTGGGTTTGCGTGTTTAGTAGTTTAATTATAACATGGTGAGAAGAGGTTCTTTCCAGGTTTTGTCTGTTTAGTGTTCTACAATCTTCCTGTACCTGCATTGACATTTCTTTCCCAATTTGGGAGAAACTTTCTTCTGTGATTTTGTTGAAAATTCCTACTATGCCTTTGGAGTGAAATTCTTCTCCTTCTACTATACCCTGAATTCTTATGTTTGGTCTTTTCATAGTGTCCTGAATATCTTGAAATTCCCATTCATTCCTTCCTATGATCTTGTTTTTCTTTGTTGGACTGTATTAAATCTGCCACCTGGTCTTCTAGTTTAGATATTCTGTTCTCTCCTTCATCCATTCTACTGGTGAGACTTTCCAGAATTTTTTTTTTTATTTGACTTACTGTGGTTTTCACTGCTAGTTTTTCTGCCTGGTTTTTCTTCAGTATTTCTATCTCCTTACTTATGTCTTGTATTGACCTCACTATTTCATTAAGTTGGCTTCCTGTGTTCTCCTTCAAGAGTTTTGTTTACTTCTTTGATTCCTTTGATTTCTTCAAGTATAGATAAAAAAAATTTTTGAAATCTTTGTCAGGCATTTTATCTAATACAGTCTCATTGTGAGTCATTTCTGATGGATTTATAATTTTGGTGCGATTGTATTGTCTTGATTTTTTGTGTTTCTTGTATTATAATGTAGAAGCTTTTGCATCCTGAGTTAATTTGATGCTTGGGTTTTCTAATTTTTTGCAATGTTCTTAGTTGTGCAAATCCAACTTTACATATGTTCAGTTAGGAATTTAAGGTGTCAAGTTTAGCTCTTGTACTAGAAGACAATATCAGAAGTAATCCTAGGTGTTGAGTTTGCCTACTTTTTAAATATTCTAGTGATCAGGGTGGAGCAATTTAATGGCAAATTCTAAAATTCAACTGGGCAACATACACATTCAATAAAAACAGCACAGAGTATTTATGTAAGAGTGAGGATTGAAACAAACAGATAACCTTGTAAAGCCAAAGTCCCTAAGGGTGTGTGTTGCTCTACACCCTTAATCCTGTCAGCTGGGAGGTTGAGAATTCTGTTTTGAAACAGGTTCCATGTCAGCCTGGGTCTGAATCAGACCCCGCCCCAATAATAACAGAATAAAAAGACAAAGGCCTTATGATTCTGAAAGCATCAAGGCAATAATAGTCAACCCCCAAATACAGCTTGAGAATGGTAAAGCCAACCAACAATATGTAACCCATAATGTGCCCTGACCCTGACATGGAAAGAGAGATTAGCACTTCCAAGAAAAATAAATAGTCAACAATTTAAAAAAAGATAAAACACACTTTAATCTAAAAACTTGTCTCTGGTGGCCCAGACTGACCTTGAACTCACTATATAACTGAGACTTACCTTGAACTACTAATCCTCCTGCCTTCGCTTCCCAAGTCCTGGTATTACAAGTGGGTACCACCATGCCTGGCCTAGAAACTCGCTTTAAAATAAACCATGAGTTCAAGAGAAAAGCTGTAACCCAGGTATGCAAAGACAATGTTGAATTATACTCTAAAGCAATTGAGAAGGAACGTTCTGTTTTTATATATATGTATTTGTGAGGGAAAAGAATGAAGACACCTGGGTGACATGTACCATTTAGGAATCTAGGAAAAGACAAGAGTAAGCCCAAAGAAGATAAAAAGCAGCAAATAAAAGTGAAAATGTATGAAATGGAAAAAAAATGTACAAGTAACTGAACAAACTGAAAGTTCATTCACAGACATGAACAATGTGTGAAATGATAATGGAATAATTATTTAGAACCACTCACCAAGACAAAAATAGAGAAACTACAGAAGCAGGAAGGAACAAGAGAAAAATCTCTGATGCCAGGGAGATGGGTCAGCAGATAATAGCACTTGATACCCAAGCATGAGAACCCAAGTTCCTGAGCCAGATCCCCTGCACCTACTTAAAAAGCTGGGCATAGCCACATGCCTGTTACCTAAGCCAGCAGGGTCACTGGGGCTCCCTGGTCAAACGGTGATCTCTAGGTCAGCAAGAGACTCTGTCTCAAAGAGATCGGGTGGAAGAACTATAAACGATGTTACCTGCGTCTTCCTCTGTCCTCCACTCAAGAGCATGACTTCAGGCGCAGGCATCTACGCACACGAGTGTACACCACAGTACACACCACCCAACACACACAGAAAAGAATATAATGATTTTTTTTAAAAAATCACCAAAGCAAAATCATCCTACACCCCCCTGAAAAAGCACTGGCCCATGATGTTCTGGACCTGTTGTTTCAGCAAACCTTCCTGGAAGACACGGCATTTCATGCTGTCTACGCTGTCGTATACATTCTTAGAAACATCTAAGAATAAGTAACATTTGTTGTCAGATGTTGTTTTAGCCAGAACACTCAAATGTGACAAGGAAAATGCAGAAAAGAAAACTTAGTCGAGTTTATAGTCTAAAAAGCAGACACTCACACATTTAACTGCTCCCCCAAACCTCCTGTCCCCTAAAAATAAAAATTTTAAACATTTAACTTACAAGAATAAAGGACTCCAAAAAGACCCAGCAATCAAAATAGACTATAAAGTTCTTGGGGCATTAGCTTGGCATCCAAGTAGCTATGAGATTTTAAAGCCTGTGGCACTGAGACCCTGAGAAAACAAGGCACCTGGAAACCATTGGGTGACTCAGATCCTCAGGCTGTCGCCCTCCAGGCACAGCACATCACCATTCCCCACAGGAATCCAAATGTATTTCTGGCATCATGGAAACTCAGAGGATCCGAACTGCCTTGGCGTGGGCAGCTATAACCAAATGCCACAGGCTTAAAGAGTGCACATGTATTTCTCTCAGTCCTGGGGGCTTATGTCCAAGATCAAGGTGCTGGTCAGCTCTGTTCCTAGCAGGGGCCCACTTGCTGACCATGGGGTAGGGGAAGCATCTTGCTGTGTCTTCACACTGCTCATCAAGGACCCTGATCCACGCAAGGAGCCTCACTCTCGTGGCCTCCTCTTCAGATGTCAACACACTGGGAATTAGTTTCAACATTTGAATTTGAGGGACACCAAAATACTTTATTCATAGAATGAAACCCCAGAAAGAAAGGAAGAGAAGATGCAACACTCACCTTACACTGATTTTACTTAAGTTCAGAAGTCCTCAAATCCAAACTGGTTGAGAACCATGATCCTTTTAGGTCTGAGGTGAAGCTAACCTGGATTCCTCCTCTCCCTCACCTTCCTTGCTCTCCGTCCTTCTCTTTAGCTTATGAACTGGCAAACACTTCGGCATTGTGCCATGCCTGGGAGTCTAGTGGAAGGGAGAGCTTCGGAGCAGTGAACTAGAATACTGGCGGCATTCGGAGGCTGCATGGCTACTTCCAACCAACTACATTAAGCTTCGAAAAGAAAAAAATGAGTGATAGGGGAAATAGTGGACATCTTGGCACCTTGGTGAAGAAGTGACCTAGGATGTGAGCACATGATATTTCAAGAAAATGGACACTAATACGTACTGGGATTGACTCTGGACCAAACAGCCAGCATACAGGGTCATCTGCACAGTGCTTCTCACGCTGTGAAAAGTGCCCTCTCTCTGGTCATGTCGTTCTCCCTAGATCACCCAGGGTTTCCTCCACTCTCATCAACTCCTTTACATTCTAATCAGTGTGACAGGGGGTGCAGTCTGATCTTGAAGTGTGCCTCTTCCACTGGCAATGAGAATCTGTTAGCCAGCACCATCTCAAGGGGAGCAAGCAGATGTAGATCACCTTAGGGGCTGTGGTGATGTTCAAACATACAGTGATGAACAAGCAGATGTAGATCTTAGGGTCTGTGGCAATGGTGTAAACAAGAGCTACTAGACATAGTCAGACTGTCTACCTTGTTGGAGATGTTGTGGGGGGCAGACTTATGGGTGGTATAGCCAGTTTCCCCTTGCCACGGTCTGGCACACTCTCCTTTCTGCTATTGTCCACCTGATGTAATCCAGGAGGTGATATCCCCCCCGCTCATGCTGTCATTTCCCCTGCCATCCTGGCGCTTCCCTTCAACTCAGCAAGCCAAAATAAACCCTTTATTCCCACAAGCTGCTGTTGGTCAGGTGCTTTCTGCCGGCAATGTGAACCTGACTGCAGCTGTAAAGTTGGTACCACAAGATGGGTCACTGCTACTAGATATCTAACTGTATGACTTTTGGGACTGACTTACAGGAGGAATATAGTAGGATTTGAAACTTGATCTAAGAGACTCCATGTAGTGCTTTAAGTACAGCTTGACGGATTCTTCTGGTCAGAGTTGAGAGATCTGAATACAGTAACAACCTTGGACTATGAGGTTTGGCTTATGCCAATGAGAAAGAACTTTGTAGTGACCAGTCTAGAAGCAGTCTGTGTGAGAGGCTTGTGCATTCTGCCTGCCTGTGTCCTGAGAACTTGTGCAGGGTTTCATTGGTAAGAAATGGACTGCTATGAGTAAAGGGATATGGCACAGAAAGAAATGAAACCTTTGGCTGAAACTTCTGCCCATTCAGATGCAATTATTTAAGAGATTACAACCACTGAGATTGAGCCAGCTGATCTGTATTGGTTTAGCGGGAAGAATGGGTATGCTTTTGATGTAAGAGGACTGAATGCTAAGAGTTTGCTGTTCTTCAAACTCTGATTTAATTCCCACCCCCCCCCACCCCCGGGATTAACAAATTGGTAGCTCACCTAATACTTTGGAATATAACAAATGCAGGAAAGAGATGGTCATTGTATTCTCTCTCTCCCTCTCTCTCTCTCTAAATGAAATTAATAAATAATTTTTTAAAAGGGGGGGCTGGAGAGATGGCTTATTGGTCAAGGTGCTTGCCTGTGAAGCCTAAGGACCCAGGTTTGATTCCCCAGTATCCACGTAAGCCAGATGTACAGCATGGCACATGTGTCTGGAGTTTGTTTGCAGGGGCTAGTGCCCATCCCTTTCCCTATCTTCCTCTCTCTCTCTCTCTCTCTGAAATAATTAAATAAAATATTTTGAGAAAGAGAGGATCATTGAATTTTCAACTCAGTTTTTTTTTCTGTTAAATGGGCATGGGCAATGTGAGGCAGGGCTGTTAGATTACCTGTGTGGAGACTTGATGGAGCCATGAGGATGAACCATGGATTGCAGTAGAGACCCAATAGAGAGGCTAGGATTGTGGGAAGGCTGCCAAGGAGAGCTGCTAGCACCAGATGGAGTTTACTTCAGACTTCGAGCAGATGAGCTGAAGGGGCAGAATTGGAACTCCAGAGACTGGTTTAAAGATGTCAGACTTGGAGCAATGGAATGTCATGCTTTCCCTGTTTGTTTTTAAATCTTGTATTGGTTCAATCTTTCCTTCATATGCCCAGTACCATCTTGCACAGTGTGAATGTTTATTCTGTGCCATTATGGTGGGGTTTTTTATTTATTTATTATTGTTTGGTATTATGGCTCAGTTAAAAGACCTTGGACTAAGGGGATGTTTGACAGCATTGGGACTTTTGGTTGGCTGCTTTCTTCCAGAAATGTGAACGTGACTACAACAAGTGGTGTAGACTTGAGATGAGTTTACAACATCATGAAAGACAAAATAGCAGAGCTGCTCACCAGAGAGCAGCCAGAAAGTAGTTTGTAGGGTCTGAGTATACGGTACACCCTCAAAGACATGCCTCAGTGATCTGCTTCCTACAGCCAGTCCACTTTCCAGATTCCTCTCAATGAACAATCATGTGGAGATTCAATCAATGTGTTAATCTACTGATGAGTTCAAAGCCCTAATCACTTCCCCAAAGTTCCACCTCTGGCCATTTCATTCAGGACAAAGCTTTCAATACATGACTGTTCAGGGGATAGTTCATAGCCAAATCACAACTGAACTAGACTTTGTGGGCTTGGTTTGGAAATAAGGAAGGGAATCAGTGATGTGGTGGTGTGAATGTAAAATTCCCCCCGTAGCCTCAAGTTTCTGTGATTAAGCCCCATACTTAGTTCTCAGCCAGTGGAGCCTTTGGAAGATAGAGCCTTGCTAGGTGAAGTGTGCCACTGAAGACTGGCGTGGAGTCCAGTGTACTGGGTGTTCAGAGAAGCTCATTCAGGCTGCTTATTTCCTGCTGATATGAAGATGTGATGCCCAGCTGCCTGCTCTGCCATGCTTTCCCTGCCACAATGACACATCTTGAAACTATAAACTGAAATAACCCTTTCCTCCCGTAAGCTGCTTCTGGTTGGGTGTTTCGACCCAACATTGAGAAGGTGATTCCTAAGATGCCTCAGACAAAAAAGAAGACAGCAGAAACTATGATAATTTGGGCAATGAAAGGAAAGAATATAGACTAGTATCTAGAAAATAAAATGTATTCACCTGAAGCACCTTTTGGCTTTCTCCCTCTGCACCATGCTGCCTGGCCATCCTCTAGCTCTTTCCCAGTGACTACTTCACTGATGCCTTCGGAGGCCAAGTGCATGCACATGTAACACTCACCAGCTTGCAGCATCCCTCAGAGGACGTGTCTCATGCACACACAACACTCACCGGCTTGCAGTGTCCCTCAGAGGATGTGTCTCATGCACACGCAACACTCACTGGCTTGCAGCGTCCCTCAGTGGACATGTCTCATGCACACACAACGCTCACTGGCTTGCAGCGTCCCTCAGAGGACGTGTCTCATGCACACACAACACTCACCGGCTTGCAGCGTCCCTCAGTGGACGTGTCTCATGCACACACAACACTCACCGGCTTGCAGCGTCCCTCAGTGGACGTGTCTCATGCACACACAACGCTCACCGGCTTGCAGCGTCCCTCAGTGGATATGTCTCATGCACACACAATACTCACCGGCTTGCAGCGTCCCTCAGTGGACGTGTCTCATGCACACACAACGCTCACCGGCTTGCAGCGTCCCTCAGTGGACGTGTCTCATGCACACACAACGCTCACCGGTTTGCAGCGTCCCTCAGTGGACGTGTCTCATGCACACACAACGCTCACCGGCTTGCAGCATATCTCAGTGGACGTGTCTCATGCACACGCAATGCTCACCGGCTTGCAGCGTCCATCACTGGACGTGTCTCGTGCACACACAATGCTCACCGGCTTGCAGTGTCCCTCAGTGGACGTCTCTCATGCATACACAATGCTCACCGGCTTGCAGCGTCCCTCAGTGGACGTGACTGTACTTCCAGAATGCTCTTTTTAAATTCTTAGTTCTTGGCTGACTTCTCAAGTCAGGATTTTCTTCTGCTTCTTCTGCCACTTTTCATCTGCATTCAGCCTACTCCAGTGTTCCCACTTGGAATGCAGACCTTAGGTTCTTCTCCTGGTGATCCTGCCTATTCAAATAGGTCAATGTTTCCCCTTTATCATAAAGGGCATGTAGTCCACTACTTTAGAGACATCTACATGTAACTGTCATACAAACACCTCAATGCATTTTCAAAATTAAATTGTTTCTCCTCTCAAATCCCAGTAAAATAGAACCAATACTTACCTACTTGCTCAAAGGAATCACAATCCTATCCTCCTCCTCCTCCTCCACCTTGCTTCCATTTTTTAACCAGATCCTATTGAAATGCATCATTTTCACAAGGTATCATTACCACTGTCTTGCTTTTAAACCCTTGCGCCTGTCACCTGAGGTTATTGCAAGTAATACCTCTGGATTCTCAGCTTCCTCTGCTTCCAGTCCACTCTGCACACGCCATTCTACTCAGAACTCTACAAAACCTAAAGTTAAAAATGAAATTTCTGGGCTGAAGAGATGGTTTAATGGCTAAGGCACTTGCCTATGAAGCCTAAGGACCCAGGTTCGATTCTCCAGCTAACATGTAAGCCCGATTCACAAAGTGGCTTATGCATCTGGAGTTCATTTGCAGTTGCTAGAGGCCCTGGCACACCCATTCCCTCTCTCTCTTTCTCTCTCTCTCCCTTTCTCTCTGACTCAAATAAAAATATAAATTTAAAAAAGAAGTTCCTGGGCTGGAGAGATTGCTCAGTAGTTAAGGTACTTGCTTGCAAAGCCTAGTGATGAGAGTTTGATTCCCCAGGACCCATGTAAAGCCACATGCACAAAGTAGTACGTGCATCTGGCGTTTTATTGCAGTGGCTACAGGTCTTGGCATGTCCTTTCTCTCTGTCTCTGTCTGTTTCTCTTCTCTCTGCCTCTCTTTGCTTGCAAATAAATAATAATAATAATAATAATAATAAAACATGAAATTCCCAGGACTGAGAAATGGCTAAAGGGACTTGCTTGCAAAATCTGATGACCCGAGTTTGATTCCCCAATATTCACAGAAAGCCAGATGCACAAAATGGCACATGCATGTCTGCAGTGACAGGTGGTCCTGGCACACCCATCCTCATTCTCTGTCTCTCAAGTAAATATTTTATTAAAAAAATGAAATCCTCCCAGATGGTCCATCTGAGTCTTGTAAGGCCTCCCATTGCTTATTTCTCCAGCCCTAGATGAAGCAGTCCTGTGCATTCACATGCTAAGAACGTGCAGTCAGTCATCCGTCTGTCTCTCAGAGGAGCTGTCCACCTGGGGCTTCACGTGCGATGCTGTTAGTCTTGAATTGACCCCTAGCTGCCGCCCACACCCTTGACAACTGTGACCCCATATGCATACCTCAGCTAAAGTGTCTTTGCTCAAATTACAATTCCCTGCCATCTTTCCAATAGAGTCAAGTCAGTGCTTGCCCCTGTTGAATGCTCATTTGGTGGTGTGTGTTTTCTTCACAGTTCTCCCCACTAGCCCCTGAGCTTATGCTTCTCTGTCTGCCGTCCTTCGTGCCTCCTAGAATGTAAGCGCCACAAGTAAAAGAGCACAGCTCAGGGCTTACATGTCATACCTGCCATGTTAAATAAACGCTTTGAAGTACGTGAACATATGGTTGAAATGAATAAAAGGAGGTAGAAATGACTTTGAGCTTAAAAACCTCAACAATAAATTCCACCTCTAAATTTGGTGGTTAAAGGGAGACGCAGAGTGCATACGCTTTCACGCTGATAAGCTTGGCTCCCGTGTGCTGGGCAATGAGGACGGACAAAGCCCCTCTTGCATGGCATGCATGGCACCCCCAAGAGAAAGCTGGGCAGTGGACAGTAAATCCATATACGCCAAGGATGCAGCGCGCGCCCAGGAAGATCTGGGTTCAAGCCTGGGTTGTCTGGCTGCAGAGTCTCCAAGCTTCAGCACAACTTACTGGAAACCTCCTACTTGGCGAGCCATGAATGAATCACAGATGCACCACCAGAAGTTGATTTGTTTGGTCCTGGGGCAGCCAGACTGTTGGCCTCAGGCTATGAGCAGCCTTTTCCATGGCTCTCAGGAGGGAACACGTCAGGTCTGATAGTGTACCCCTTTCTTTCCCACAAGTAGAACTGGGGAGCCCTGACTGACCCCTGCCTCTGCTCTGCTGTGGATGTGTCAAGAATCCTGAACTTGGGTGTCGACCGCAGCAGCAGCAGCATCATGGACCAGGTGACCTGGAGCTGCTAGAGAAGTCTCCACGCCATGTGTACCCCAGGCACAGAGAGCAGCCTTAGGCTCATATTCTTTTTCTTTTTTGTTTTTGTTTTTGTTTTTTTCAATGTAGGGTCTTACTCTAGACCAGCCTGACCTGGAATTCATATGTAGTCTCAGGGTGGTCTTGGACTCACGACAATCCTCCTACCTCAGCCTCCAGAGCACTAGGATTAAAAGCGTGCACCACCGTGCCTGGCTAGGCTCAGATTCTTGAGTGCAGAGCAGTCGGGGATGTGTAACAGGAATGCTGTCTTCGCACACACGAGTACCTTTGCCAGCTGCAGCAGACGCGTCCTCGTATGTGTAAGTGAGCTGAATGTCTTCCCTGAAACTGCTCTTGGATTCAGCTACTGTGAACTCCGCCATTGTCTTGAAATGCTTCCCTTTTAGAACCTGGCGTTCCTTTGGAAATCCCTCTTCATTTCCACCTTCGTCAGTGAGTGATGAAAAAGAGCTATATGAGAACAAAGGTTCTCATTCATGGTGACTATAACGACTTGAAAGAAATAAGTATTAAAATGTCTTAATTGGAAGCTCTGTGTAGCCATTTAAAGTATAAAACCTGTTATATATATAGTTCAGCTCATGCAAACAGGCTTGAGTTTTTCTACAAAAATGTCGAAAAGATAGTCTGTAGAACTTTCATATAAAATTCATATCAATATCTTCAATACTTTTGATTTAATTTTTATTGTCATAATTATATACTATAAAGGAAATGTGTGTTTTTTTCCAATAAGCCTTATATAGATATAAACCCCACCACATTGACACCAGTGACCACTCTCTGTCTGTGCTCCAACGAGGATAAGGCTGAGAAGTGCCTCTGTACTACACCTTGTTTGAGGCACATTCGTCCCTGCTGCGCCTACGTGTGGAGAGGTGTGGCCACACTCAAGCACACCAGGTGACGTTCAGGTACTGTGAATGCACTATATTCTTTCTTGCTGCTTTCTTTGTGCACCAATAAGAGTGGAAGCTCTGAAGCTATAATACCTACTTCCAGTTCAGTAACTTGTGTTACACTGATCAGGCATCCTGATCTCTCTACTTTGTCATGTAATGTGAGATTGTGATTAAAACCTAGTTCAAAATTAAAAGAAGGTGGCTGGGCATGGTGGCACACGCCTTTAATCCCAGCACTAGGGAGGCAGAGGTAGTAGGATCCCTGTGAGTTCAAGGCCACCCTGAGACTATATAGTGAATTTCAGGTCAGCCTGGGCTAGAGTGAGACTCTATCTCAAAAAACCAAAAATAAAAATTAAAACCAAAATTAAGGTAAGATGCATAAACATCCCAGAATGATGTCTGGCACAAAATAAGTACCCTCAAATCTCAGTTGTTGTAGTTTCTCTTTCATTTTTAAATTAATTAATTTATTTATGTGTGTTTCTGTGTGAGAGAGAGAGAGATAGAGAGAGAATGAGCATGCCAGGGCGTCCAGCCACTGCAAATGAACTCCAGATGTATGTGCCACCTTGTGCATCTGGCTTATGTGGGTCCTGGGGAATCAAACCTAGGTCCTTAGGCTTCACAGGCAAGCACCTTAACCACTAATCCCTCTCTCCAGCCCTATTATTGTTTCTCTTTCCCTCTTTCTTCTCTCCCTTGATTTTGTGTAATTCATAAAATTTCCTGTGACCGTTTACTGTTCATTCCTCCCCCATTGACACTAGAATAGACTAGAGACCCTCTTAGGACCTCACTGGGCCCAAAATTGGTCTCATCATAGTACTTACCACATATTTTCTTGTCTACTGTTCACCCTCTCCCTTTCAGAGCCAGTTCCTTGAGGACAGGAACTATTCCACTGGCCAATGAGTTACCAGCTCCCACCATGGTGCCTGGCACTACAAATAGTCAGTGGATGATGCTCTTTCTAGATATCCATTTCTGTATCAATATCTTGATACAGCATGAAGAAGGCACCCACATTTTATAACACATAGTCAGAAGTCCTACTAAAGAGATAAGTAACCATGATTTTTTTACCCTACTCACTCTCCCTTTTATCAAATCCCCTTTGGCTTTTTGTGCCAAGGAAAATGATACCCTCCCTTTCCATTCAAATATATCCATCTGCCCTTTAGTTCCCCCATGTCCTTTTGAGGATTGTGGGTGGTTTCAGAGGAAGGTTTGGGGCACTTTGCTGTCGGCTACAAGGTGGGAGAGAAATTCTCAAAGCTCTACAGTGTGTGGAGCATTAGGGAGGCTGGTGTGAGTCATAAGGGAAGCACTCTGGCTGCTTGGGGGTCGTCTGACTTGGCTCCTATATCAAGCTTGAGAAAGTGCAGCAAATGTTGAACTATGCATCTCAGCAGGCAATGACTCCCAGTGAGAGCTGTAGAACATTCTGAGCTGTGATTTAGTCAACAAGCTGGAGTCTACCTACCTAGAAGGAACAAGAATTCACTGACATTTTCCCTTTCTGGCCTGAAGTCATCACCCAAGTCCATACAGGTGCTGCCTCCCATAGCTGCGGCTTGTCAAGCCTGAGAAAGGCTACACTCGATCTTGTGTTTTCTCACCAGACATCAAGATAGAAGAGGAAAAATAGTCTATGTTACAGAGAATACTGACTTTCCTACAATCATAACCCAAGTCCTAGGTAAAGTATTCAGAAAAGTTAGAGCTTTAAAAGTTATTGGGGGAAAAAGGAAAAAAAAAACATAGGATTAAAAGAAGATTTTTTTTAAAGTTATGTGTGAATATGCGGCACAGGGGTTAGGGATGGGAGAAAGCAGAGAAGATAATCCATATTACAGATCTGCTGTCCATAGGGTCTCCTGGGCCCCCTGTGGTTGTCAATATACACAGTGCTCATAAGGACCTGATAGAGCAGTGTTAGCATACTTATAGATGGGCCACGTATGACAGAGAAGACTTAAATTACAACTCCAAACATAAACAAATTTTGAAACTAGATATTTCTAACTTCAACTTCTCTCTGTTTTAGTCTCATCAAGAAAGGGAAACAAAGTCACAGGTCAAATTTGACCCTGCACCTGATTTTGTGAATGGTTTTTACAGTTTAAGAGTTAGGGAAAATTAGATAAGGTATAACATTTTGTGACACAAAAATATTATGAAAATGATATGGAATTTAAATTGCAGTATCCATAAATAGTGGTTTACTGGAACACAACCCCACCCATCCTTTACGTATCATGCCTGAATACTCTTTCTCTATAAGGGTCAGTGGAGTAGCTGTACAGAGACTAGGTGACCTGTAAAGTCTAAAATATATCCTATAGGTTGAGCATCCCCAGTCCAAACAGCTACAAAACCAAAACATCTACAAGAGTTGGCATACTCCAAGTGGAATGTTCTGTCCCCTGAGTATTTGCTTCATACCCAGTAGAAAAGTGCCTTTGGGCAACATGGAGAATGTGGATGTGAAACATAAATAAATTTTATGCTCAAATTTGCTTCTCATCTTCATTATTTCAACCTGAAATAATCAAAAATTGAAAACATTTTTGTCCCTGGCATTTCAGTCTATATCTGGAATCTTACAGGAAATGTTTGTTGGCCCTGTACTGAGATAACAGTTTGCCTAGGGAAGTTTATTAAGAGGGAGAAAAAGAATCATTTTGTCCTTTGAAATATTCCCTTAAATTCTAACAAGGATAAGAAAATCACTAAATATCAAATATCTCATGCTCCGTGACTTTTCTCTTTTAAAATATTTTATTTTATTTCATTTTTTATTTATTTAAGAGAGGGATAGAGAAAGAGAGAATGAATGACAGAATGGGCACACCAGGGCCTCCAGCAACTGCAAACAAACTCCAGACACATGCACCACCTTATGCATCTGGCTTACGTGGGTCCTGGAGAGTCAAACCTGGGTCCTTTATTTACAGGCAAGCTCATAACTGCTAAGCCATTTCTCCAGCCCTTTTCTGTCTCTTACATGCATAGCATTACTCGTTTCTTCTCAACAGGTGCCTGTTATCTGCAGGGTATCACCAAAGGAGGCTCAGCACAGGGCAGGCGGGGAGATAGTCCTTTCCTGCCTTTGTTTCAAACTAAATTAAGCAACTTGCTTGATTTTCCCTCATTTAAATTTCCTTATCTCCAAACTGTGGGTTGGACAAGATAATTCCTATGGCCCTTGCAGTAGTATAATTTTATACCTCTGTGACTTAAACTGTAATTTAAAAATGTTATGTGATCCTGGAGGTTTAGAGCAAGTCATGGCTTTGCATTTGGGATACGCAGTGGACTTACTCATGAGTTTATTTATTTATTCATTTTTACTCCAGGTTCTTAGCATTTCAGCTCCCAGTTGAGCCACCATTCCTATAGGAAGATATGAGATGATTCGCCTCCCGGCATTTCTAAGGATATGGTGAGGGAAAAACAGTACAAACCTTAAAGGTTTCTGGTTCATCACCAATTTGAGATTCTTTTTCCCCCACTTAGGAAATGACTGAGGCTTGTGGGTTTGAGTTTGATATGGGCACTTTGTTTTTAGTCAAACAATATACTTCTAGTAATTGGCAATAAAAACGTTGAATTCATTTTCCAGAATTTTCCATTCATTGGCCTACAGGTGTAACCGCTGTCACAAACACTAATTTGTTTCTTTGAAGTGCATATTTTGATCAGAAATCCTGGCATTTTCAGACTAGGGAATCCCTGTTGGAAGGCTGAAAGGGAGAGCTGTCTTTTGACTATTGTGAACTATTTCCCTTCAGCCAGAGTTTATGTGACCCAAAAGTAAACTGCAAAGAGATTCCTCCCTTGTACAATCTGCCAGAAACAGGGCTACTGACCTAATTCCTTCCTAATACTTTGGTTTTCATGTGAGTTAAGTACTGGGACCTGCACCATAAACATTCTGCAGGGAAGTTAAACATGGCACAAAAACCTGGGGGATAGCTATGGTAGTTTGAATGGACGGCACCCCATATATTTAGGATTTTATTAAAGTTTGTCACGTAGATGTGCAGCCACCTGGCAGGAGGACGTGTCACTGGGTGGATCTTAGGGTCCAGGTGCAGTGGTGGAGTTGGAATTCCAGTCTGAAGAGTGCAAAGTGCCTGAGTTCTGCCTGGTGTCCCTGAAATGTGCTTGTTTGTGGTGCTGGTGTGGCTTTTGGCTTTTATCTCTCTGCTTGGTCCCATGAAAAGGGGGCCAACTTCTGCCATTTTGAAGCTTCTCCTGCATCTATAAACTGCAATAAATATCCCTTCCTCCATAACTGTGCCTGGTTTGGTAGTTCATCTCAACTGCCTGAAGCTGTCTACCACAGAACTGGTATCAGCAGTGGGGTGAGGTGAATGTGACCATGTGGATTTTGGACTTTTCAAACTTTTGTTTTGGAGGAATGGGCATGGACTTGGTACTTGCAACTGAAGATGCCTTCTGGAGTGTTAAGCCAAGTATTATGTACTCTTATGATGAGATTTTGAAAATGCTAAGCATATAGAGAACTGAACTTTGAGGCTTGACTTATGAACTTTCTAAGAGGAAGGAAAGATGGCAGAAAACCTTGTTGGAACTGGTATACTGGCATAAAGGATGGCTGTTTTTTGATACCCAGGGCCAGAGAGTTCAATGAAGGTTAAATTTGTAATAGACTGATGTACTTGGTAAGGATATGGGACTGAGAAATTTTAAGATTTTAAGTTGGAAAAACTCAAGCAGGTTTAAAATTGCTCACACAGAGACTGGTTGCTAAAGCATTTGGAAGGAAGATGGCTCAAATGCTTCACATTGAAACAGTGGAAAGGATGACTGAGGAAAGACTATGATAGACATGCAAACTCTTTTGGAAAAGAGTTGACTGCAGAAGGAACATGATCTTCAAGGTTATGATTTATTTCATCCCTGAACTAAGAATGTGGTTGTGTCCTGCATACCTGGTATTAGTTTTGGAAGCAGAAGCAAGGGCATGATGACCCTGATAGTCTGGCATAGCCATTTGGCGATGGACTGTGGTTTGCTTGGAGACCTGAAGATGTTTTGGATATATCAGGACTGTGCTAGGGCTACCATGGAGGCTGTTGTCCTGGCATGGAAGTTTTCCCTGGCTATTAAGCCCAGCTAGAGGGGCAGAACTGGAAAATCCAGAGACTCCTCATTGGTCACTGGTTATATGGACTTGAACTGCAGAAGTTTGATATTTGCTTGATAGTTACTGAGTTTACATTGTTTCAGCCTCTCCTTGATACACCACATAGCACTTGGAAATGTTTATTCTGTATCTTTATATGCTAAAAGTATATAACTTATTTGATTTTATAGGACTCATACCTAAGAGACAACCTTAACTCTCAGATGAAACTTAGGACTTCGGGACTATCTTAAGTTGATAAAGACTGTGGGGATTTTGAATTTGGACTGAATATAATTAACAATGTGAGATATTTATAAATCTATTGGGGGCCAGGGCTGGAATGTGGTAGTTTGAATGGATGGCCTCCCAATACATTTAGTATTATATTAAAGTTTGTAACTTAGATCTGCAGCCACCTGGCTGGAGGAGGTGTCACTGGGCAGATCTTAGTTAGGGTCCAGCGCTAAGGTGTGGTGGTGGATTTGGAATTCCAGTCTAAAGACATGCAAAGTGCCTGAGTCTTGACTGGTGTCCCTGAAATGTGCTTGTTTGTGATGCTGGGGTGGCTTTTGTCTCTCTGCTTGGGCCTACGAAAAGGGGGAACAACTTCTTCTGCCATTATGGAACTTCCCCTGGACCTGTACACTTCAATATCCCATCCTCCAGAACTGTGTCTGGTTTTGAAGTTCATCTGAACTGCCTGAAGCTGTCTACCACAAGGGTTGACAAGAAATGGAATATTTTTCACTTTTCTGTTCTACAACTGTACCATCTTTTGCCCCTTGAAACCTCAAGTTGTTTACAGCTAGGCAAGAGTGAATTTCCTTACTCCACAAGAAGATGACTGTATAGTGTCCTGGTTAGAAAGTCTTAATTAGGGCTGGAGAGATGGCTTAGCAGTTAAGGCATTTGCCTCCAAAGCCAAAGGACCTCAGCTAAATTCCCCAGGACCCAAATAAGCCAGATGAACAAGGTGGCACATGTGTCTAGAGTTTGTTTGCAGTGGCTGGAGGCCCTGGCACACCCATTCTCTCTCTCTTTCTCTCTTCCTCTTTCCTTCTATCACTCTCTCAAATAAGTAGAAAGAAAGGAAGGAAGGAAGGAAGGAAGGAAGGAAGGAAGGAAGGAAGAAAGAAAGAAAGAAAGAAAGAAAGAAAGAAAGAAAGAAATTCTTAATTAGCAGGAAGCCTGGACACTCACACCTGTCAGTCTACCTGGCCAACCTTGTGGCAAACATAAACCACTCCAAGATTCATGACACTAGGGTTCAAGAAAATACATCAGCATTTACAGAAAAAGATTATTCATCCTTTCCCTTTCTTCCTCTCATCTCAAAAGACCTTGACCACAACCACAAAAAAAAAAAAAAAAAAAAATGTTAATCATAGCTGGGCGTGATGGCACATGCCTTTAATCCCAAGCACTCGGGAGGCAGAGGTAGGACGATTGCTGTAAGTTCAAGGCCACCCTGGGACTACATAGTGAATTCCAGATCAGCCTGGGCTAGAGTGAAACCCTACCTCAAAAAAAAAAAAAAAAATCAATCATTGCATGCATTCACAAATTTGGAAAAACCAGACATTCACGAGACCCATCTCTACATAGCAAGTTTAATAAAATCAGTCAAAATTTATGGGGCAAAAAAATATGGTGCAAATAATTTTAGACTAAATTAGTTAAATATTAACATATAAGCCATTGGTCCAAGAAACTCATATTCTAGACTCCTAGGTGATCTTCCTTGTTAATATCCCCAAGTCCAAACTTTTCTTTGTATTTATTTTTCTTAACTTTCTCTTATTTTAAGTAGAAACTTTTTACTGACACATCATGTCTTGGTCCCATCACTTGCCTCCTCTCTGCCTCCACTCCACTGAGTGCACTCCTTAGTAGGATTGCTGCTATGCACCAGGGGTTGTGGGTTCTGAGTTGTGAGAGCAAGTCAGTACCGGGGGTGGGGGGTGGCTGGGTATTCTCTCTCATCCTGTGGCTCTTGCATTCTTTCTAACCCCCCTTCCACAAAATTTCCTGAGCCTTGGTGGGTGTGCTTTAAGCCTACATTAGTGTTAAGCTATTAGCAGCTTATGAATTTCTGCTTTGGTGCATTTGGAGTGTCCTCAGTGTCTGTCTCCGTCACCCTGGCGCAGGTTGTCAGGCTCGCCATGGGAACAGCGCTCTTGCTCATCTCACCAGCTCCTCTGTGGTTCCACCCTGGGCCCTAGCCACTGTGTGAGGGGTGGTTCATCTCCTACCAGGGAGTTGGCTATCTATTCTTGTCTTGTTGATAGATTCTGGTTGTCCTAGTTGTTCACTGCTTTCTTAGAAGTTCTCCCACAGAGAGTGAGATCAGGAGAAGTTAAAGGGGATAAGCATTGTTAACGTGGAGACTTTGGCCAAAGACTGGTGGGAGCTTCTCACTGGAGCCCATAATCTTGTTTCCATAGGATTCTGACATGGGGCCCAATTCCAGCTATGGGTTTCTTCCTACTGAGCAGATCTCTTAGCCAATCAGAGAGCCACCTAGGCTGTGTGCCACTACTGCACAGGTGTGCACATCTTGTCCGGCAGGTTGCTTTCATATAGCAGGGTCCCCTGCTTGCTCGCAGAGTTGTTGGCTTTGTTTTCCTCCAGCAGCTCATGTAGCGCTTTTTAGCATTATATGGGCTAACCATCTGGGAACTGGCTTCCTTCCAGATTCAGCCAGATCTCTCAATATTCTGTGTCAGCAGCATGTGGTGTCTTCAGCAACAGGGTCTTACCTTTCACCTCAGGTGGGTAATCAAGTGCTTTCACAGAAGCCTGTTTTGTTTTGGGGACCTCACAGGTCTCTCCGGTCCACATGGGTTGTAACCAATTTCCGGTCTGGGAGTTACAGGCCAGAGCCAAATGTTTTAGGGTTAGGCTTCATCCCACCCTTTCTAGGACCTTTGTTACTAAACAATCCCTCCATGCTCCTATTGAGGGTTGTATTCTTTCTTTTTAAAAAAAGTCACTCTTTTTAAAAGGGTTTTTATTTTTATTTATTTGTTTGTTTATTTATTTGAGAAAGAGAGAGTGAGGCGAGAGAAAGAGGCAGATACAGAATGGGCACTCAGGGCCTCCAGCCACTGCAAACAACTCCAGATGCATGTGCCTCCTTGTGCATCTGACTTACATGGGTCTTCGGGAGTTGAATCTGGGTCCTCTGGCTTTAAAGGCAAATGCATTAAGGGCTAAGCTATCTTTCCAGCCCAAGGGTTATATCTTTTAATCTGTTTCCTAAGAAGGTTTATATAGTACCCATTCATTTTAGATTTGGTTTTGTGTCTATCTCCCCCACCTTCCCAGTCTCCTCCCGCAAAACCTTCCATCCCTTTTGCCTGTCCCTCGAGTTGCTTGCCAAGTATGCCCGAATCTCAAGCTGTTGCAGGTTAGGAACCAAAGACAAGGGAGAACATGGGGCATTTGTCTCTCTGTGCTTGTGTAAGTTTGCTTAGTATGATGTGTTCCAAGTCTGCCTATTTTCCTACAAATTATATCATTTCATTATGTCATTTTTCCTTACTGCTGAACACAATTCCACTGTGTATATGGACCACATCTTCATTATCCATTTATCAAGCAATGGGCATCTGGATTGATTCCGGTCTTAGCTATTGTGAATTGAGCATCTATAGATGTGGTTGAGCAAATATCTCTGCCCAACAGAGGGTAGATGCCCAACAGAGGAATGGCTGGGTAAGATGGCAGCTCTATTTTCATCTTTTTTCAGGAATCTCCATATTGACTTCCCCGTTACTTGTTCAAGTTTGCACTCCCCAGCAGCAGTGAATGACAGTTCCTCTTTCCCTACATCCTTGCCAACACATGTTGTCATTTGACTTTTTAATGATTGTCATCCTTTTTGGAGTAAGGTAGGATTTTGCCTATATTTTTGTCAACTTTATTTAAAATAATCCCTTCCTCACTGTGGTGGCTTGACTCAGGTGTCCCCACACAAAGTTTTCCAGGACTGTGAGTAGCCTAGCTGGATGGGCAGAACTGGAGTTCCAGAGACTTGTCAGTGGTTAAGAATTATCAGACTTGGAGATTTCACATTGACTAGAATTGTTGGACTTGGAGCTATAGGATTTGATATTCGCCCTGTTTAAATCTTGTATTGGTTGAATATTTCTTTGCTATGCTCAATGCTATCTTTAATAGTGTGAATGTTTATTTTGTGCCATTATGGGTTTTGGGTAGATTTTTTTTGGTATTATGGCTCAGTTAAAAGACCTTGGATTATGGGGATTTTTGAACATTATTAGGATTGATGAAAACGATGGGCACTTTTAAAGTTGGATGAATGCATTGTACTTTATGTCCTGTATGGTTATCAGTTTATTGGGGGTCCGGGGAGAAATGTGATGGTTTGATTCAGGTGTCCCCCATAAACTTAGGTGTTATGAATGCTAGGTTCCCAGCTGATGGCGATCTGGGAATTAATGTCTTCTGGAGGTGGTGTATTGTTAGTGGTGGGCTTATGGGTATTACAGCCAGTTTCCCCTTGCCAGTGTTTGTCACACTATCCTGCTGCTACTGTCCACCTAATGTTGACCATGGGGTGATGTCCACCCTCTGCTCATGCCATCATTTTCCCTGTCATCATGGAGCTTCCCCTCGAGTCTATAAGCCAAAACGAAACCTTTTGTCCCAAAAGCTGCTCTTAGTCGGGTGATTTCTGCCAGCAATGCGAACCTGACTGCAACACTCCTCGTTGTCTGTGCCTGAACACCGATGTTTGTTCTTTCAGAGCAGCTGTCACCACCTGATGTGGCAGTGTGTATTACTTTTGTCTATTCCATTATCACCACCTGACGTGGCAGTGTGTATTACTTTTGTCTATTCCGTTATCACCAGCTGACCTGGTAGTGTGTGTTACTTTTTCTATTCCGTTATCACCACCTGACGGGGCCGTGTGTGCTACTTTCATCTACTCCGTTGTGTTTGAACGAAGACATGAGATTGCTCACTACTGTATTCCCTGGGCCTGGAATAGTATGTGCCTTGTGGTAGAGTCCATTAAATACTATTTAAATGCCTAAATAAGTAAACATGTGGGGCTGGAGAGATGGCTTAGCGGTTTAGCTCTTCCTGTGAAGCCTAAGGACCCCAGTTGGAGGCTCGATTCCCCAGGACCCACATTAGCCAGATGCAAAAGAGGGCGCACACGTCTGGAATTCTTTTGCAGTGGCTGGAGGCCCTGGCGCGCCCATTCTCTCCCTCTCTCTCTCTCTCTCTCTCGCTCTCTCACTCTTTCTCTCTCTGTCACTCTCAAATAAATAAAAATAAACAAACAAAACAATAAGTAAACATATGGACCTTTTAAAGTTTGTCATTTTTGATGCATTGTTGCACTCACACTCTCCTTCCCAGGGCTTCATCTCAATTTCTGGCCTTGAAGGCACTGTTTTCCTCAGGCGTGACATTAATCTTGTCAACTTTAGAATCGTCATGGATTATAAACATATACATATACATATACATATATATGTAATTTATTTGAAAGAAGGAGAGAGAGACAGATAGAGAATGGGTGAATGGGCACACTAGAACCTTTAGCCACTGCAAATGAATTCCAGATGCATGCGCCACCTTGTGCATCTGGTTTACATGGATATTGGGGAATTGAACCCAGGTCCTTAGGCTTTGCAGGCCAGTGCCTTAACCCCTCAGTTATTTTCAAGGTAGTGTCTCACTCTAGTCCAGGCTAACCTGGAACTCACTCTGTAGTCCCAGGCTGGGCTCAAACTCATGGTGATCCTCCTGAGAATCCCAATGGAGGGGCAGAAGGGATGGCTTAAGATGGGAAAAATATGGGCTAAATATGGGCAGTGCCATTCTATGGACTTTGGTCCACGACTGAACAAAAAGGAGAAAGTAAGCTGAGCACCAACATTCGTAGAGCTCTTTGCCTCCTGACTGGGGTTAATGTGACCATGCCTCGATGGCCTGTACCCCTAACTATAAGCCCAGATAAAGCACTTCTTACTTAACCTGTCTTGATAAGGCATTGTTGCACCAATGAGAGAAGCAACTAAGATTCTGTGTCTACCGCTTCAATCTCATACTCCCGTGAGGCCACCTCACAGCCACCGTGTCTCTGGGAGACAAACTTGATGCCTTCTGGGGATCTGTTGCGTCACATCGCCTGGCCCTATGTGCTCAAAGTTGCACCTGTCTGTCAAAAGGAAAAGAAGCCACATTGAGTGACTACGTGTTGGGCATGGAATAGATATTGTGTTATTTAATTATCTAAGTCATTTTATAAAGTTCAGAATGTTTGAGTAGCAGCTCAAACACATTTGGCCAAGAAGAGAAAGAAAACAACAACATTTGTTGTAATTCTTTGAACCCAGACGTTGTCACCACGAGCACGCTGACTCTTGGGGAGACGACAGCAAGTGCATAACTAAGCACTTTACTTCCGTAGCTTCTGTCACCGCAGTCTCCTGCAAGAGGGTGGGGCGAGAAAGCCATGTCTCCACACACCACGCCCTCCTAGAAGTCAGCTTGGAGATGGGCTTCATTCTGTGCTTATTCCCACTACAGAAAATGGTAAAATGGGCAAAATATTCCCAAATCCCTGAAAACCCTAAAACCATGTCCCTGATTATTAAAGTTACTTCATCTGAGGAGCACATCTTCTCCCTGGGTTTGGGAGACATTCAGTTATATATGCCAGGGAGATTTTCATGGGAAGCCTCCTTTGAGGGATGTCAACCTTGACAAGTCTCTCCTATACCATTTCAATCAACGTTGCAGTTACTTAACATTTTTAAAGGTGTTTTATTCTGACATTCTGATGTAACCATCTGATAAGATCAAAATCTGAATAAACTGGGCTAACTCACCACTTTTTGACTCAAGTGTCTGCTTCAATTCTGATGTGTAGATGAAGTCTGACCATGGTTATTGAGCACTATTAATTCAAATTAATTAGCAGCCAAGACTAGGATAAATCAGTATCTCAGACTCAACTTTCATTTGACTTAACATGTTCACTCTTGTGTGCATGTGTGTGCCTTTCAGTGACACCCTCTACAGAGAGACACCACTTATGACTTTGTATATTTATACTCTAATACGTAGCCACCAGTGGTAGATTTGAACTAGCACAATGGTTATGTTTTGTACTTGAATGGTACATAAGCAGAACATATGATTTCCTCGATGGTGATATGGGAAAGGAAGACATATGTAGACTCAGTGCTTTGACAATGGAAAGAAAAGTGTGATACGTGGCTCTTAATTTTCATATAACAGTGAAATCAGGGACTAAATATGTCAATGTATAAATACTTACAATATGATAACATGAATCTTAAAACACAGATAGCATTACCCAAGGCCATGAGATTCATTCACGTATCAGTTAAATCAAGCAAAGCCAGGGCTGGAGGAATGGCTTGGTGGTTAAGGCATTTTCCTGCAAAGCCAAAGGACCCAGGTTTGATTCCCCAGGACTCACGTTAGCCAGATGTACAAGGGAGTGCACACGTCTGGAGTTCATTTGCAGTGGCTGGAAGCCCTGGTGTGCCCATTCTCTCTCTCTCTCTCTCTCTCTCTCTCTCTCTCTCTCTCTCTCTCCCCCTTTCTCTGTCAAGTAAATAAATAAATAGAAAATAAAACATTTTTAAAAAAATCAAGCAAAGCCAGCATAATGAAACAAGCTGTGCCTGCCCCAGAGCAGTTAGCTGTTGCTTGGAATTTTCCTTCATACTGCTTACTTCATCACTACCCTTCATCCTGGGAGCTCACCATTGCTTACCTCCTCCTACCATAGTTGTATATAGGCCAGTCATGTGTATAAATGACCTTTTCCCATTTAGTATCTATTACAATGTGTGTGAGCCTGTGTGTGTGGAAGATGTTCAAGTATGTCTATCCAGGGTTGTCGCAAACTCTAAGCTCTTTAAAGGCAGATCTCTCTGCTTACCACCATATACCCAGTGACGTCTAGTGCAATCACACATGTATCTTTGCCGATAATTTATTGAATGAATATATGACTGACTGGAGGATTGATCTAATGCTTTTCAGGTTATAGTTAGAAGTAGGAAGGAGAATCCATCATGCCACCACGTTTTCTTTATTTTTTTTATAACAAGTCATATATTCTTTTATCCCCTTGCCCCTGCTCCCCTTATTCTGGGGGCACTCCTCAGTGAAGAGACCATGCCTCAGGATACCCCTACCCACTCTGTGGCTCTTACAATCCCCCCCCCCGACACACACACCTTCTGCAATGTTCCCTGAGCCATGGCTGGCCTGGTGGCAGTCTGGTTTAGTGTTGAGCCCTCTGTAGCCTCTGGATTTCTGCTTTGATAGGTTTTGATTGATCACCATGTCTGTCACCATCACCCTGGAACTGGTTGTCAGCTAGCAGTAAGGAGTATTCATGTCACCACTTTTTCTGCGATTTCTATTGGGTCCTGGCTGATGTGGTAGAGGCATGTCTCATCATATCAGCAAGGTTTGCTTGTACATTGTTATCCTAGAAGAAGCACATGCTGATGGGCCAAGAAAACCCTAGGGTTAGACGTTCTTTGTTTTATATGTGAACGGTGTCACCGTAAGTTATGTCCAAAATTCTTCTGGGCATGGAAGAATAGCAACTTATCCAGAATTAGCAAATTGTTTCTTCTGGAGAAATTGTGCTCTAGAAGTTCATTGACTAGAGTGCTCTTGAAATAGTTTGTACTATTCAAAACAAGCGACCATTCACAGAGGAAGTAGAACACAGACTTAACTCCCTCCTTTTCAAGTGTATTCTTTACTGAGTATGAAAAAAACTGCAAATGGTGACAAGGAGCTCAGTTGGCATAACAACCAGGGGAAGAGGCAATTTGCTTTGCTTGGCACCTCATAATCCCAGCAGTGGGGTGCCATCTTCATCTAGACCACCCCGTTTCCTTCTCACCATCACTGTGGCATGGAACTATCACTTCCATTCATTGGTGGCAAACTGAGCAGATTGATTTGGCAAAGGTGATAAGGGTGGAGGAAGGATTTTAATCTAGGGCTACCCTGTCCTGTATGCTTCTGAGTCATGTTAAGTAAGTGATTTGTCACTAGAAGAGAAAGTAGTGCCCTATGCTACACATTGTGTATCAACGTAGATGGACACAGCTGGCCAGGTAGGGAGACGATCGATAGATGGTAGGACTTCCCTGCGTAACTGGTTCTTCCTTCCTCAGTTGTGCTGCAGCATGAACATGTGTCACAATACCAACGGTTAAAAACCACCACTGGCGGGACTGGAGAGATGGCTTAGCGGTTAAGCGCTTGTCTGTGAAGCCTAAGGACCCCGGTTCAAGGCTCGATTCCCCAGGACCCACTTTAGCCAGATGCACAAGGGAAGGGGATTCATTTGCAGTGGCTAGATGCCCTGGTGTGCCCATTCTTTCTCTCTCTCTTCCTCTTTCTCTGTCTGTTGCTCTCAAATAAATAAATAAAAATAAACATAAATGAAAAAAAAAACCACCACTGGCCCTGTGATCACGTGTTACAGCACTACTGCTAGGATTGTCTGGGACGCCACATTTTTCTTGTATTTTTTTATTAAGTAGAAACTTTTGGCTACATAGAAACTCATGGATACATCATGTATTTGTACCATCACTTCCCTTCTCCCTGCCCCCATTCCCAGAGGGTCCTCCGCAGTGGGATCGCTGGTATCCCCCCTGGTGCTGTGGGTTATGAGATGTGAGAGAAGCAGTCGGTCATGGTAAGGGGGCAGGGCAATGCCCCTGCATATTCCCTCCCACCCTGTGACTTTCGCAATCTTTCTACCCAACTCTCCTGCAAAATTTCCTAAGCTGTGGTGGGCGTGTTTTAAGTCTACTTTAGTGCCGTGCTCTCATCAGCTTCTGGATTTCTGCTTTGGTGCATTTTGAGGATCCTCAGTGTCTGTCTCCATTACAGGCTATAAACATTTTTTATTGAGAGACCTAACATATGAATAAATGTAAGTTGCTTCTGTTCTCATCCTATTAACTTCTTTTGTACCCACCTCTGCCTTTATTCCCCCCCCCTCCAACAATACAGGCTATTGCCAGTGCTCTTGGATACCCAGCAGATTGAAAAGGAAGAGGCGATTGCTGGCACCATATGCTATGATGACAGGACACTGACACCGCAGTGTGGAGCTGAGCAGGAAGTGTCCTCCCTGCCGGCCAGCTGTCTTAGTGCTGAAAAACACGACGCAGGCCGCTGGCGAGAAAAGTCATCCGCTGTCCTAATGAGCAATAGATCCTTCAAGGCACACAACCAACCAGCAGGCAAGATGTGCCCATGGGGCACTAGTGGCACATAGTTATGGGGGTAACCAACGGCTCTGTGACTGGATTTAAGGCCCATTTTGTGGGAAGGAAATCATGCCTGGTATTAAAAACTGAATTGAATACATAAGGCTTGGAAAAGCCTTGCTCCTAGAGCTACGGTCTTTACACAAGTAGATACATTAAGACCAACAACTCACTGGGGTCGGCCCCACCTTTGCTTTGGCATTCACTGCACTTCTCTTACTGCCACTGCAAACGCTGATCTTTTCACCAGACCCTTTGGCACTGGCTGGCTTTGCGGCTGTTTATATGGTCTCGTTGTTTTCTCATAGTTGTTCCTGTGGCCCTGTTACTCTGATCTCGGGACTCCTCTGAACCCCCAGCTCTTAAGATGCATGTATGTAAAGGAGAACCTTTCCTCACAAGCAGTTTACTTCCCAAGCACGAGACCACTACTTGCCTTGCAGGTCTTGCCGTGAAATATCCCAGCGCTTCATTATACTCCCAGCTGGGAAGACGTAGAGGAAGGAATACCAATGGACGATGTTGAAGCTGTTTTCTCTGACATTCCTTGTAGCCTAGTGTGGTAGTTTGAATAGATGGCCCCCAATATATTCAGTTCGTTATTGTTTGTAGTTTGCAGCTGCAGTCACCTGGCTAGAGGCGGTGTCACTGGGTGGATCTTAAGGTGTGGTGGTGGGTTTCAGATTTCAATCTAAAGATATGCAAAGTGTGCCTAGCTGGAGTTCCTGAAGTGTGCTGTGACTTTTGGCTTTAGGCTTGTATTTCTCTCTCTCTGCTTGGTCCTGTGAAGGCAGGCCAGCTTCTTTTGCCATTATGGAACTTCCCCTGGATCTGTAAGCTTCAATAAATATTCCTTCCTCCATAACTGTGTCTGGTTTGAAAGTTCATCTCAGCGAACCTGAAGCTGTCTGCTACACCTAGTGTTAAAAAAGAAAACAAAACCCAGTAACACCTACAGTTGGAGCAAGTATAGTAGATTATTTAGGACAAAGATGGGAAACGCAGAAAAGTCTCCAGGAGTAATCCTGGTTGTATGGATGAGTGATGTTCCACAGAAGGCAGTGGGAAGTGGCCCAGACTGTGGCCAAGGGAAGCGCCCAGGCTGCAGCTGGAGACATGCAGAATTTAGGCTCACCCGCTGAATGACATTGCGAGAGCAGATTTCCTAGTGCCCCAGCCTTGGGGAATCTAAAAGAGATGTGCAGCATGGCTGTCAGGTGGGTAGGATATGGTCACCAAGATTACTTACAACTGATGTTTGGCTATGAGGAGAGATGTCTAGTGAGTGGAGCATGCATAATGTCCCAGCTAGGAGAGACAGAGAGAGACTTCAACAAACCAATGCCACTCACCAAAGTGCTGTGCTTGAGACCCGGAGACAACCTCCTTTCTTTGTGAAGGAGAGGTGGAGAAGCTCGTCCCCTGGATGCCCACATCATCGGTTGAATCTCCTAAGCTGCCCCATGCTCCTGTGAGGCGTTTCCTGCCGTGCCGGCAAAGAGCTCAATGGGGGGCATGGGCCCATGTCGTGCGGCATCCATGGAGGCCTGAAATTTGCAGAAATCCAAAGAGAGGGTTTTAGATCTTCCCAACTTGTGGGGTTGGCCGAGGTCCAAGCCTATGATAGCTACATCGCCAAGGTGAAGAAGGACACAGCAGACATCTGGGTTCCGTTTATAACCCCGGCGTTCCAGGAAGGTGGAAGAAGGAGTCGCGTGGGTGCTGGGTGAAACGGTCTCAGAACGGCCCACGCACAGTGCCCTTAAAAGCATTCTTCTCTCTGGCAGGTGGCCAGTGACGTGGGAAACTCAGGCCCTTCTATTCTGCACTGCCTGTAAGAGTGTTTCTGTCCCCAAGGTGCTCCCAAGGGGTCCCCATGTTTATATCTGCATGCATGTGGATTCACCTGTACACATTCAGGTGCTAAAAACAATAACCGACCCCCTCTGTGTCCTGAGCTTTTGATCCTTAAACATTTGTCCTGGTGATTACATTTACATAGCATGTAACCTGCTTTCTCGTAGTCAGAGCTGGAGAGAGCCACCTTCTTCCCCTCAGCTCACCTGCGGGCACATCCTCCTGCTGGTGTCCCACTGGGAACAGGAAGAAGCCAGACCCGGAGATATAGAGAAAAGGTGAAGAGAAGGAAGAAGGGGGAAAGACTTGTGATCAAGTGTAGCTTCAAGGAGGAGGGGTCCATGTGCACACACAAATGCGGGTGGACTACTGGGACTTCGGTGGGCAGGGATCACTGAGACGATAAAAGACCCCTCACTTTCCAGTCGGAAAGATCCTTGATGCAGTCACACACTGACTGTCTCACATGGTAGAAGGTGAACAGCCCAGAAGAGGAAGAAAATGGTGGCCTTTACAGAAGACATGGGATGTAGAAGGCATGCGTTGTTAGAGGGGTCATGCAGTGCAGAAGGCCCGCATTGTTAGAGAGGACATGCAATGTAGAGGCATGTGTTGTTAGAGAGGATATGGGATGCAGACGGCCCGCGATGTTAGAGAGGACATGGGATGTAAAAGGCATGTTGTTAGAGAGGACATGGGATGTAGAAGGCGTGTTGTTAGAGAGGACATGCAGAAGGCATGTTGTTTGCTTATTTGCAGCTATCCAGCCTAGAAGAGTATGGTGTACTTTTGTAAAAGTCAGTTGTTTGGGGAGGAAATGTTGGCTGATCATGTAAATGTAGCTGTATCCTGAAACCTTCTTTGGGTGTCCAAGGAGGTTGTATGGGTCTGGAGAGATGGCTCAACCATTAAAGGGGCTTGGTTGCAATGACTGATGGCCTGAGTCTAATTCCCCAGCTCACACCTAAAGCCAGATACAGAGACACTGGAAGTGGCGCATGTGCCTGGAGTTCACTGGCAGTAGCAAGAAGCCCTGGGCACCCATACTCACTCTATCTTTGTCTGTCTGTCTGTCTCTCTCACACACACATAAATAAACAAATACATAAATATTAGAAGAGGTTGTATGATGTGGAGATATAGTGGAACTTAAAGATGGAAACAGAACCCAGATAGCATACAATACATCCCCTGGCTTCTGCCTGGCCTACAGCGCACATGCACATTCCTGAACGTTTTAGTCAATGAAACACTATCTTCACTCTTTTAACTTGTCAATGTGAGTGGAATCTCATCATTGGCAACTGGGAGCTTATCAGTGCACCTGGAACTGGGGCATTTCTCGAGATTGCTCACTACTACACACACACACACACACAGAGAGAGAGAGAGAGAGAGAGAGAGAGAGAGCGAGAGAGCTGCTTTGATGAGTGCAAGAAGAGTATTTATGATAGCACACGTGACAGCAAAAAACGCAGAGGAACTTGTGAGGTTTGTTTCCAGGCTCATCCTTTGTTTCTTTGTTGCAGATCTTTTATTCTACTCTCCTTGCCTCTAGTAGCTTTTCATTGATAAAACAAATTACCTGAGGCTGAGCACTTTATAAACCAAAGAGGATTACTCAGCTGAGGTTTAGAAGCTGGAAAGTCCATGACTGAGCGCCCTAATCAGTCTGGGCTCTGGGAAGGGCTTGGTGACAAATGACATCATGGTGAGAACCCATGTGAGAGCAGTCACACGGCGAAACAGGAACCCAGAGATTGGACAGGGTCATAGTTGCTCTTTTTTCACAACTGGTTTTCTTGAGCACAATCGGGGACACAGAAGAACTGCTCTATTTTTTGGCGCCCAAGCCCCCTCCTCTCAGTACCAAAACCATGTCATGCTAGGCTCCATCTCTTAATGATTTCAATCATCTCAACACCATCACACTGAGGACAGAAAGCCACCAAACATAAGAGCCCTTGGGGATGGTGTTGTTATGATGAGCTGAGTTGTGTCCTTTCCAAAGGAAATATTCATGTTCTAGCCTGGCGTGGTGGCGCACGCCTTTAATCCCAGCACTCTGGAGGCAGAGGTAGGAGGATCGCCATGAGTTCGAGGCCACCCTGAGACTACATAGTGAATTCCAGGTCAGCCTGGACTAAAGTGAGACCCTACCTCAACAAAACAAAACAAACCCAAAAAATCATGTTTTAATCCAAGAAGCCTCAAAATGTGATCTGACCTAGGAACCAGGTTAGGGATGCAATTAGTTATCGAGGTTATACTGGAGTGCCAGAGGACCACCCAGGCAGAGAACCGAGGTGAGGGCACCACAGGAGTGGGCCACCCTGCCACGAGCCAAGGAGGGGCTGTGCAGAGGAATTGCGTGGTACTGGCCTTGCTTGGTACTACAGTTTAGCACTTCCTGCCCTGAGTAAGAAATGTAAGAGCATGTTTCTGTTGTTCAGGCCATCCACTGTATGATACTTAGGAAGCTATTGAGAAAATTCTCAAGTCTCCCACTTCACTTTGGGGAAAAAAAAAAAAAAACACATCTTAAAAGCTTAAATATTCTGAAGAAATGTCCTAAAACATTTATTTGCATTTGAAATGAGCACTGTGGAGAAAAGGGAAGTGAATCAATAAGGATGGAATTTCAGACATTTAGGAGGAGCTGTTTTTATGCCCATCCTATACATCTGAACCTCGCTGCTTGCTTACCATGACAACACAAGTTTCTATGCTGAGGTTCAGGGGGCCTTTGGCTTTTTGGGGGAGTATGACTTGGGAGCTATGGTGGAAAAGAGGGATGATGATGAGAGAGAAAGGCTTAAGGTCTTGATTCTGAGATCCGCTCTCCCTTCAACCACAGTAATGCCTCTCTTCTACACTTCGGGATTTTAATACCACAGTTCTGAAGTCAACATGGATTGAAAACCCACTGCATGACGGCATCATTTAACTCAGTAAGGGAATTCCCCCCCCTCCCACCATTTCTGTGAAACAGTGTCTACTTACATACAAGTCAGCAAATCAGCCACGTGTGCATCTGCACCAAGAATCCGAGGTGAGAGAAGGGAAAGCCCCCACCCGGACAGACAGACAGCATTCCTTCCCAGTGGGCCTGGCGCTCTTCCGATGGGAATGGGGCAGGAGGGGTAGAGGGTCGGTTTACGGCTTTTTATTTGTCCTAGTCTTTGTAGAACTGAAAATCAACAACCTCATGACTCAAAATACGCTAGGAGATTGTCTGAACTGAAAGTCCAAATATCCAGTTTATTCCACTTGTTGATTTATGGGCTGTCCTTTTCTAACGTGTTTGTTGCCATCGGGACTATCAGTAGGTATTTGCATTCCAGCGATGGAGGCAGCAGTAGTCTCCGATTAAAAAAAGGAAAAGAAGTGTGACTGAGGCTGAGGGAGCGCGCAAGGGAGTAGCTCTCCTTTCTCTGCAACTGCCAGCGAAGAGCCCCCTTACAAACTCCATCTCTTCATACGTGCACTGATAGGATCTCCCTGGAAACCCATAGCTATCCTGGGACTCATGCAGCCTGGAATTCTTGACGCTCGCCCACAGAGAGGTGCAGCACTAGGGAGGCTCGGAGAATCCTTCCTCCCATGCTGAGTCCATGTAATGAGGGGGGCACCCCTGGTTTTTGAAACTCCCGCTCTCAGTGATGCAGTGGCCTCGGGGAAACACCATGGGCTAACCAGGCCTGAGCCCTGTTTTCCTCCCACTACTTCTCCCCTAAGAGCTTAAGCCACTCTCAGCTCTCCCTGTGTGATACGCAACAAGTTGCAGGAAAAAAAAAAAAAAAGAAAGAAAGAAAGAAAATCTTGAATACCACCGTCAGTTCCGTTAAAAATTTCTTCAGTTACGCATGCAAATCTCAAAATGCTGTTGAAATCCTAATAGCTATTCATCCACCCACTCTCCTCCTTGAAGACTTGCAGAGACGCCACACAAGAGCACCCTGAGCTCCAAGGCACTTTTGGCTGGGTAGGTGGGTAGTCTCAGCTTACCCCAGGGTTCTGGAACATCACCGGGGCTTACTTTTCTTCCCGCCCCTCTCAGGTGCCCCTTTTAAAGACACAGGTCGGGTTGAATACCTGGAAAGGGAGCAGGAGTGTGGACTGGCCTGATGAATTCCTTCTAATGCGGGTGTCTGAAAATAAGTCGAGAACATTTTGTGTCTCGAGTGACAGTAGTACCCTTTAGTCCAGGGTCTCCGCGTGTCCTTTTGTACAGGGGCTCATGGGATCAGCAAGCTGAGTGGGGAGACTTTCCACTTCTCAAGGGTTAAGGTAAGGAAGAGAAGAGGGAAGCCCTCAACTTCCAAACCCACCATCACTCGAGAGGGGAGTTTCAGGGTTGTCCTGGGGAAAGGTGCCCGGCGAGGGGGAGCCCAGGAGTGTGTTGGGGGGGAGGGAGGGTCAGTGGTGCCCAGAGAGGCTTTAAGAGAAGCCGGTGGGAGGATGGGCCCACCCGACAGCAGGAGAACGGGACGAGGACTTGCAGACTGGGAGGAGATGCCATGCCGGAGCGTGGCGCGAGCGGTGGCCCGGCGTCCGGGCGGCGCAGCGCGCGCGGGCGCAGAGGGCGCGGGTGACCTCGCGCGCGGGCCCCCGGGCTCCGGCCGGGTGGTTGGGTGGGGCCTGGACGCGCCAAGGGGGCTCGGGGTCAGCGAGCGGGAAGAGGAGGAGGCGGGGGAGGGGGGAGGAGCGGGCTTGAACGTGTCCGCGCGAGGACCGCCGAGGAGCAGGGCGAGCGGGGCAGCGCGCGCGTGGCTCCCCCCCACCCCCGGAGCTGCCCTCGCCAAGCCCCGGGCCCAAGCCGGCCACGCGCGGCCTTCCGCACCCGCCGTGGCGAGCGGCGGCCGGGGCTCCGCGGGGCGGGAGGAGCGCGGGCCGGGCGCGGCCTGCGTGGAGCCCCGGAGCGCGAGCGAGGCGGAGCGCTTCCAAGTTTTCCCAACTTCGCCCCCTGCGGCGGCGGCGGCGGCGGGAGTCCTGCGGCTCGGCGCGTCCCCTCCGAGGCCCGGAGTGGCGGAAATAAAAGGGACGGGGCGGGGACGGGGGGCGGAGGAAGAAGGCGCGCAGGGAAGAGCGGGGAGTCCGGCCACATCTGTGAAAACTTGGGGGAGGAGGAGGAGGAGGAGAGCGGGCCGGAGGAGGGCTGCAGGGAGCGCGCGGGAGGGGAGCGCAGAGCCCAGGGACAACTTTTGCACCCCGTGAGTAGCGCAGGCAGCTCGGGGCCCTGGGCGAGGGGTGGGAGGAGGGGGGCGCCTGCAGCCTGCACCGGGGGGTCCTCGGCCGGGATGGGACCTTTGTGCAGAAAATAGATCGGATGCCCAGAGGGCCCGACGGAGAGGAGAGAGAGAGAGAGAGAGAGAGAGAGAGAGAGAGAGAGAGAGAGAGAGGGAGAGAGCGAGCAGGCGCGCGGGGGGAGAGTTTCTTTCTTTCTCTTTCTCCTCCCTCCTTCCCTCCCTCCCTCCCGCGGTTGAACCAAATCAGAACTGTCACTCAGGGCCTGTGAGTCAGAAGGGATCGGATTACAAGGATCCCTGAAATTGATGCCCGAGCTGCACGAGCGGGAGGAGCGGACCGGGCAGCGCGGCCGGCGCTCGCACCCTCGCCTGGCGCCCCGCCGCCCGCCCGCGCGCCCCGCGCCCCGCCGCCCGCGCCGCGGCATGCCCGCCGCCCGCGCCCCGCGCTAGTCCCCGCCGCCTGCCCGCGCCCGGGAGCCCGCGCCGCCCACACGCGGGTCTATGGGAAGTTCGGGGACTTGACAGCCGCCGCCCGCCGCCACCGCAGGTACGTCCCGCCCGAAGTTCTTTGTTTTGAGGGCTCGGCTGCCCACCGTCTCCCGCCGGGTCCGGAGAGGGCTTCCACCCCCCGTCCCACCGCACCGCACACCCCTGATCCCCCCTTCTCCGCCGGCCGGGATGAGGGTGGCTGTCAGGGGGTGCCCGCCGTCCGAGCGACTTCTTCCTCCCCTCCCGCCCGCCGCCGCCTCCTCCGAGGTCCCTCTCCGTGCAGTCCGAGCCTGGGCCGTCCCGGGACCGACCCGAGTTGGCCGGGCGGCGGCGGCGCCCGGTCCCCCGAAGGGTTAAAGGAACCACGCCAAGCCGCCCCCCCAACCTCCCCTGGTGGGTCCTGGCTCGGTCGGAGGGCGCCGGTGCGCCCCGGGCTCGGGACGGGCGGAAGGAGGCGGGCGGCGCGCGGACCCCGGCCGCCGGGCAGGCTCGGGCGGGCGGGGGTGCGGGGAGAGCCCCGGCGGAGGGAGAGGCGCGCCCGGGGTGGAGGAAAAGTGAAAGTTGTGCCATTTGCCGAGAGTTTGCGATTCAGTTTCTTTTCCTTCTCCTCGGCTGGCCCCGGAGGCTGGGGGGTGGGGAGGGAAGGAGGGAGGAGAAAAGTGGCCGTGGCCCTTGCGGTCACCGTTTACACGAACCGAGTTGGGTGTGAATCGTCGTGCAGGGGACAGTTACTTTCTCGACTTGCACTGGGAGCCCGGGCGGGAGGAGGCTGGAGGGAGGGAGGGAGTAAAGATTGCTCCCGAAGTTGCAGAGTGGGTGAAGAGACTTCTAAGCCGATTGCCAGATGCCCACGCTGCCCTCCACACCCGGCCTGACCTCTCGTCATCCTTTGGTGAACTTTGTGCTCCTGTCTCCAGTGCACCTTTTGCTGGAAGCTTCGGAGGTGCAGGACCCCAGGCCTCCCGGCCGGCTGTGTGCAGAAAGGCCACTAAGGAGGCTCCTTGCACCATGCGCCCGTGGGTCGACCTGCCCCCCCCCCCCAGCTCATCACCTCCCTGCTGTAGACCGCGGATAGATTCTGGCCTTGGGTACAGTGCCCATGGCTCTCTGCCAGTTTATATGTACGTATATTTATGTAAAACATTTTCTCCCAGCTCTTTGCCAGCTGTTCCACATTTTCCAGCTGCCACTTCAGTTTGAAATGATGAACTGTCCGCGTCTCCAAGTAAAAGAGCCCTTTAGTCAAGAGGTATGGAGGGCCGGCCCCTGTGCAAATACTGGGGCACTATCCTTAGACCCGCTGGTATTATTAGCTCCAAAAACACCTCCTGCTTTTCTTTTTCTCACCTCCTTCTCAAGGTTTTCCAGAGTCCAATATCTATACTAAGCTGAAAATTCAAGTGATGAGGCCTTTTCCTCTTGAATGACTTGTGCAGAATCTGGATGAATATATATAACCCAGAAACGTGTCTGGTGGGAATGAATTAACTTCTAGAAAAAGAGTCGCGGCTGTAGTGCATTGGGCAGGGCTGGTTGGGTTGGGGGGGTGTTGGCGGGGAGGAGTGGGGAGCTCTGCCATGGCCATCTGAAATAGTCTCATCTCAGTCTGTTTAAGGAGCAACTATTCTTTACCCTCCTGTTTCCACCCCCCCCCCCCTTGGCACTGTTTGATGTCTTCGTGTGTTACAGACTGAAATCTTTAAGAACTGGCCTAAAGTATTAATTTTGGGTATTTATGTAATTGCTCTGTAATTTGAATAGGTGCCTTATTGATTGATTCCTGTAATTATTTCATTTAGGTTTTAAATTAAAAATTAATAATAGTCTGACAGTTTCTTAATTACACGTGTCAAGATTATTTTGAAGAAGGAAAATGCTGTGTTTTAAAATAGTGAAAAACCTCAAAATCGCTCCATTTTTCTAAGGCAAAGCAGTATTTCAGTTGAGGGGATTGCATTAAAGCAACAGTGATTGGTCTTAACAATGTAAACCGTGCAGAGTATCTGAAGGATTTGTTTATGTTAGGAAATATCGCTTTTAACAGCCCGGACCACAAGCTCTCTGACCAGCCAGATTATAGTTGAACCTAAAACAAACATGAAATAACATTTAAATTAGTTGGAATAGCATATTTGTACAGAGCAGAGAGTTTATTTTACACTAAAAGCTATTTAATTAGAAACTCTCTGCCTAAGGGGAGACCCTTTCAGGGTCTATAATTCTTAAAGTCAGCCCTGGGACGTTCTGCTTTAAGATGCGTGAATGAGCCCAACGTGAGAGGTGTCTAGTGGAATTTCACACAGGCAGCTACACTTTAGAAGGTATAGATTGCATTATTGTTAATAGGCCAGAAGCTTTAGCTCAGATGCCTAGCAATTCCCTCTACTTTTTACATGCTTATATTCCCTGATGGAACGCTGATATATATACCCACGTTTTTATTTTACATCTAATTTGTAAAGGACCACGGACAGAAATGAGAACACTGAGCACTGAAGGAAAGGGCTCTGCTGAGTTATTTCATGACTTATTTAATTCAAGAGCTGCTAATTTATCAATTTGGTGCCAAAGCCTAAAAAGTTGGACTTTCCTTTGTTTCGTGGCCAGTGAAGTTTCCTTAATTACCTGCATGCCGTCAGGGCTTCAGGCTTCCCCCTGCTTCCTCACCAGAGGCCCTTCCTTCAGGGTAAGGCATCCTGCCTACTGTGACCCCTCCCCCTCCCTGCTTTTCTGAGGCTGGAGTTTGGGAGCTCGGGAAAGGAAGCAATTTAATGATCAGTGCATGCACTCACTTATGTGGAGACAGTAATGTATGAAGAAAAACCAGTCTTGAAGGAGAAGTGAACCAGTGAGTCATGAACTGCTCAAGAAAACCTTAGTAATGGAATGTTAATGCTTTTAGACTATAGTAGATTATCTTAAAAGTCAGACTTTTCTCCTTTCTGCAGTTGTAAATCCCCAGCTAAAGAATTCTTTGAAGGAGGTTTCAGTTCTCCTGGCATTCATATTTCGAGGCTGGTCTGATTTGTTTTGGAAGATTCAAGAAATTTTCTGCCAACTTATATCATGAGAGGCAATTAACATTCTGAAATGGCTACAGAAGAAACAAACACCCATATATGTTTGTTAAACAAAAGATTCTTCTCTAATAACGAGTTCAGATTGTCTTCTCGTTAAAGCCTGGGAGCCGCTTCTGCCCTTCACTTCATTGTCGTCATTTTTCTAGATGAAAATTGATCTGTTCTCCTTTCAAAGCAAATAAAGGGAGACAAAATAAACAACAACCGGGCAGGAGTGCTGCTGCAAACTTTTTCAAGTACTTTCGGTGCATTTTTCATCTTTACTTTTGTTTGATGGGCCTGTGAAATAGAGCTGTAGACTGGCGAAGACTTTAAATGAAATTTCACACTTTGATGATTTTTTTTTTTAAACTTTGATATATTGACAGCAAAAGGAGCTGCAAAGCTTTTATATAACTTGAGCAGTAACGGCGAGCAGCAGTCAAATGTCTCCATGCATTTGTGTTTAACTGCAGAAGAAAAACATGTCCATGGGCAGCAGAGGTTCTTATCAACCCCCTAATCCCAGATCCCAGCAAACCTTGAGGGCATGCCTCAGATCTTGTTGAAATCACTGTGGACTCTCACAGTTTGCAGATTAAATATGCTATGTGTTCCTGGCTCCAACAGCAGTGTCAGGAGCTCACTAAGCTTACCACTTTAAGAGCCTTTTCTTAAATTTTAGGATCTGCTAAAGGCAATGTCTGGAATAAGTTATATTTGTTAATTTAGACTGTAGATATTTAATTTTTCTTTAGAAAATTGCCAAATTTATCGTTTTTTTTTTTTTTAAACTGAGAAGCTAATTACACTGGAAAGAGTGGAGGGAGCTGTTGGAAAGGAATTGGATGTTAAATGTGTTTGTACATGTGTTTGATTACAGACTTTATGTGGTGCATTCGTTGCTTCATAGCACTTTAACTATGCTTAGACTCTGAAA
This sequence comes from Dipus sagitta, assembly GCA_036346955.1. Lineage (NCBI taxonomy): Eukaryota > Metazoa > Chordata > Mammalia > Rodentia > Dipodidae > Dipus > Dipus sagitta. The sequence goes on from CM070784.1 coordinate 42,330,228, forward strand.
AGTAGACCTTTTCCATTTGTAATTGTAAACACACTACATTTTAGTACCAAATTTCTTAACTGCTCATTACCATGGTGAGGTACGTGTGTGTTTAATTTTCACGTGACTGGATGTGTTTTATGCTGGGTGTGTATATTTCACCCCAGCAGCATGTCTCAGAAAACCCATGCCTTTCTAAAGAAGCTTCATGGAAAAGCGATTCCATACTTAATAAGGCGGCACTGGGACATTTTGGCCCCTCCTGAAAGGCGGTATTGTGTTGAGTTCCACATCTGCCTCTGAAGTATCTATAGCTGTGCCCTCTTATGTGGGGCACTTTTATTTTGTGTAAGAGTCATAATTAAAAAAGCAAATAATTACATCATTGTCGAGCAACATGTCATATCATTCCCAAGAGAACCCAAGCCAATTTTGTGCTTAAAGGTTATTCAATGAATGAAATCGTGAAAGCCCATTTTTCAAAGTACTGCATGGTTTCTGTTAGTTTTCAAGCCCCAAATTCATTGTCTGCCCCAGCACAGCCATTAGTCACCAGCGTATTAGTGCTGCCTTCAGGCCATGCTGCCCAGCACTTCTTCACACCATTACAGCTTTGAAAGTGTACTCTGTCGGCTTGTAGAATTACTGCTCTGATTTCCGCTTGGCTGGCTTTGAGGTAAGTCCCCTCCCTACCTTCTAGCTGACTGTAATCCTTGCTTTCTTTCAAAGCTCCTTTCGAGTTTGAGGGGAAAACTTTCCTAAAGCCCCTGTTGGCATCATACGGTGGTTTTGTTGCAGCTTGGACTATACTGTACATGGAAGTCACTCCTTCATAAATTGGATTGATTGCTGGCCTGAAAGACCTTCAGGGCTTTCTTTACATTTTTTAGGGGGGGAGGGGAGGAGTGGAACAGGAATAATATGCTCCACACAAAGTATCTGCAAATTTGTGTCAGTTTTATGTGCTAGCATTGACTTAATTTAGTAATAGTAGATAAGTGTAAGTGCTGTTTTTTTTTTTAAAGTCCCCATTGAAATAACTCCAAAGTGTATGACATTATGTTTACTTATTTTCATGGTGAAATTTTTAGCTTCAGGTGCTTTTCTCTGCAGATTGCACAGAACACCTAACTACTCTCCAGAGTGCTTTCTTTACATTTACACACTGTCGATTTTTATAAAGCAAGACTGAAAACTCACCATTTAGATGGAAGATAAGTTTCACATTGTATTAATGAAGGAATGAGGCAGTTAAGCCAATTGTTATTTCATTTTGTGATTTTTTTTTAAAAAAAAAATTCATTCCAAAGAAAGTTAGAGAAACCCTTTCCTACAGCTCAGAGATGAAGCCTTAATGGCTGATGAGTATGGAAATCGGGAACCCACCTGCCAGACACATAGTCTGGCCACACTGGCCACCCCCAGCTTCAGGACAAGCCCTGCTGTTTAAACTGTGGGTGTTCAAATGGAATTCCGCCCCAAGTCTCCTTGGGAGCCTGTGGAGTAGTTTGGTGCTGGATTGACAGCTTTGTATATGCAAATGGGAGTGAGTCAGTTGTGTTAAATAATAAAGTTTATAGGACAAGTGGACCATGGTTACTTTTGCAAAATATGCTTAATTTAAAAGTCCTTAAATTTTGGGGCTGTATAGATGGCTCAGAGGTTAAAGCACTTGCCTGTGAAGCCAAAGGACCCAGGTTTGATTCCCCAGGATCCACATAAACCAGATGCACAATGTGGCGCATGCATCTGGGGTTTGTTTGTTTGCTTGCAGTGGCTGAAGGCCCTGGTGTGCCTGTTCTCTCTCTCTGCACCTCCCCCATCCCCGTCTCTCAAATAAGTAAATAAAAATAAAAGTAAATGTATATATATATTTTTAAAAATCCTTAAATTTTGAAAAAGTGCCTTTTAAAATTGCAGTGAAGATTTGAGATTCAAAAGTTTAAAGTGCGAATTTCAGTTCACAAATAGTATGCTAAGTGCTTTCGGTTATCTGCAGATTGTAATGCCTAAGGGGTGTTGGTGTTGTGACATCAGCATGGTGGTCCATACCTGTAATCTTAGCGTTCAGGCGGCTGAGGCAGGAGGATTACAACTTTGAGGTTAGCCTGAGCTACTCAGTGAGCTCCAGTCCAGTCTAGATGAAATGTGAGGCCCTGTCTCAAATTGAACCAAGTTCATTGTTATTCATGGAGCACGTGCTCTGTCCCTGTAAGCTTTGCTGTAAAGGGGAGCAGGATTCTAGGAACCCAAAGTTATATCCATCCTGTAAGAGTGACCTCTGCGAAGCTGAGCGTGGTGGCGCATGCCATTAATCCCAGCACTGTGTGTGTGGGGAGAGGGGGTGGAGGCAGAGGTAGGAGGATCGCTGTGAGTTCGAGGCCACCCTGAGACTACATAGTGAATTCCAGGTCAGCCTGAGCTAGAGTGAGACCCTACCTGGAAAAACCATAAAAGAAAGTAACCTTTAGGAAACAGTCATGGTGTTGTGGCTGGTATATAATAGCCCTACAGTTTTCATGAGGTTACTTGGTCTATGGACTGATGACTGGCTTTCAGATCTAGGTTTCTACCTCAGGACTGTCTGGATCCAGCTCACACCCAGAAAGTGCCCGTGTCAGTTTGTACTCATTATTGTTCACTTGCTAATGGCATCTACTCCTCCTGCATGGCCCAGCTAAAAGCACAGGGGCATATGTTTTACAGTGGGCACTGTGGCAGCTGAGAAAGCAGCTTGTAATCTTTTACCTATACAAGGCAGAGAATTAAGACCTACTGTGCAAGATGCCAGTTGGTGACACTGCCTGTATGACCAATGGTTACTTTCATGTTGACTATGTTCTTCAGTGATTTCAGTTAAATATATCGATTTCACTCAAAATTAGGTCTGGTTAACTGATGAAAACCAAATTCACTTAATACATAGCCAGGCAATTACCTTCTTTTAGAGTAATTCTATTTTGGGGGTGCCCGTAGGCAGCAATATCATGAATGGAGGTGCTTGAAAACATTAGGCAGCAGATTTGGGGAACCCTTGTGCTACTAAGGGAGAGATTTCAAATTTCTTATTTGAAGTTGAGGCTTTCCACTTACCTGATCATGGAGAAGTAATCTTATAAAGGTGAAAGAATTGTACATTAAAAATACTGTGATTAAGAATTCATGAAGATTTCATTAAGAACGTATGAAGTTGGGCTTTTCCTTCGGAGAGGAAGGGTGTGCATGCTGTAGGGAAGGCTTAGGAATCTTGAGAACTGCTGATGTGTGTCCCACAGGTTATGCATCACTAATTGGTTTCAACTTCACAGAGATATTCTGAGCACAAGAAATCGTCACCCATCTTACACATCTCTAGGGTTTTCTCCACTGCATGACTACAGGAGGTGTCTCGGTCCCCTGCATTTTGCTCATGGAACCTCAGGACTATTTCTCATGTCCAGAACTGATCTCCAAGTTGAAGACAGTATTAGCTTGAGCTTCTTGATTAAAAACAAACAAACAAACAAAAACCACTTCATCCTGAAGGAATCAATTTCTTTAGGAAATGAGTTGTTAGCTAGCTATAGGAAAGCATACTATTCAAGGGGAATTTTCCTAAAGCGCCGCTCAGGAGAGCATCACTGAGGGTAGCAGCTGGTTAGCGAAGAAGGAGAGGAGTGCCAGCCTTGGTGAGGGCGAGGAGGAAGGCTGCCCAGACATCCTCCCTCAGCCTGGGTCACCGGGGTCTTTAAAGACATGAACACATGAGGGAGGGATACCATTCATTCATGAACATACCAGCAGGTGTGAGTGAATCCACGAGATGTGTCTGGGGGAAAGCCTTGTTCCCCCAGAGCAGTTGTTCCCTGAACTACACAATGATTTTTCACTTCCCGCCTAGTCAGCATTGCATTGCTGTCTGGGAGTCTTTTCTCTCAGCTCTCTTAGGGCCAATAGCTGTTCTAAGCTATGAGTCAGGGTTTTAGCTTTGTTTCAAATCTTTAAGTACATTAAGAAAAAAAAAAAATCAAAGAGTCATTGCCCAGGTTCAGGCATCTTAAAAAATTAAGTGGATTAGGGAAATAAACGCTCCCAGTGCACTCTCCAGCATGGGTGCTGTGGGTTTGCAAGTTCCTTTCGCCCTAGGTTAGAGTATTTCATTTGTTTCAAACACCACTTTAAAAGCTGGCTTTGAGCCGGGTGTGGTGGCGCACACCTTTAATCCCAGCATTTGGGAGGCAGAGGTAGGAGGATCACCATGAGTTCGAGGCCACCCTGAGACTACGTAGTGAATTTTAGGTCAGCCTGGGCTACAGTGAGACCCTACCTTGGAAAAAACAAACAAACAAACAAACAAACAAACAAACAAACAAACAAAAAAGCTGGTTTTCGCACTGGTGGTTTCTTTGAGAGAATTAATGTTCGAACTAGAAAGGGATTCTGTTTGCCCTTGGGCCGGAGGCATCAGTGCAGAGACCTTGCAAGGGGGCAAGGCTGATGTTCACAGCTTCCCAGAATGGCAGTTTTGTTTTTAATCCTCTCTTTGCTCCTGCATGAAATGTCTGTGGTGATTAAGGTTGATCTCAGGGGCCTCGGTGGAGGGCTTCCAGAGACACTGTGAGGCCATGTGCCTCCGTGTTCACCGGCCATAGTAGCACCTGCGTCTACTTAGGGCAGCTAAGTAAGGAGGAAAAACACTTTCAGGGGCCAGGTTGATGGGCAGTGAAGTTTTACACACACACACACACACACACACACACACACACACACACGTGTTGCACCTCCCTGAATTCAGCTAGCTCACTGCTGTAAGGATGCACCCTCTCCCGCAAGCCCACGGGACGTTTTTCTGGCCCAGGGCACAGCAGCACTGCTCTGGGCCCCGCCCCGCGGCCGCCGGGCAGGGCCATTGTCTCCCGAAGGCGGCTTCCAGGAATGTGCATCCGAGCCGGGGCTGAGCTCGTCCTCCTGGCCCAACGGCGGTGCATGCTGCGCGGGCCCGCGGGAAGGTGCTGCCAGGTGCCAGGTGCCAGGTGCGAGCCACCCGCTCTGCCCGCGCCCCGGCTAACTGCTTTAGTGAATGGCGACTCGCCTTTATAAAGACGAAGTGTGTGTTTGAGACCGTCTCTCCCCCCCCCCCCCATGGCATCTTTTTAAATTGGAAACTCTTCCTTAGAAAGGATGCCTTTAGGGTGTTTTGTGCCAAAGTGCTTGCCTAAAAATGTAGGTTCCCCTGGAGAATTTTCCAATTTTGTAACTGTTACTCTTCTTCCCACCCCCTGCCGCCCCCGCCGCCGCCCCTCTGCACTTTCAAATGCAAACCTGCATGACAGCCATGATTTCTCGGTGCATCCTGGAAGCTTTATGCCGCCCTTTCTCAAGGGGAGGTCCAGGCAGTTTCAGATGCACAGTTTAGAAAGAAAAGACGCCCCTGCAGGCAGTTGCTGCTGGTAGGACAGGAATTAGATTTAAAATGAAGTCCACAATTAACTGTGCCCTGGGCTTTGGCCTCTCGGAAATTAAAAGATCCTGGGATAGTTGTGTGGGGAAACCCTGATGGTTTTGTTCTCAGAAAGGAACTTTGTATCCTTTTACCTGGGAAACGTCAGGCCTTAAACAGGTATCTAGTAGCTGGGAGTCTCCTGGCTTTGCAGATCTGCAGGCCTCCCCCTTCCATTCAAACATCAGCCACAAACTTTACTTCCCCCAGCCTCCCTAAACAGGAAAAGTCAAAAGGGCATGCCAGCCAGTCCTGCTTGCAGAGTTTGTTTTAGTCATTGAAAGGCATGGAGTTGTAAACAAGGAAACTGTGTGGAGGGGGACCATTCATTCATATCTGAAAACCAGTGCCCTGTGGTCTGCAGGGGGCAAGTCTTTGAACTGAAGCAGAGTTTCACTTTTTTTCCCCCTGGGTTCTTAAGTTCTAAAGTGTAAGAAAGTAGGCTTTAAGGATGGCTCTGCCTGCCATGTTGTAGCATTCCATTATGTTTTTTTTTTTTTTTAATTCTAGTCACTTCCGTCCCATGCTTTACGGAATGAACTCAGTCAGGCCTGAGTTTCTGAGGCCCTTATTCTACTATGAAAGGCACCCCTGGGCGAAGCCTTTCTTGCTGATCCTCTCCTGCACAAGTAAATTGGATGTGGGCACCCGTGCCATTAAACTTTGTAATAGAGAAGGATAAAATAGTGCTTTTGGTTATCAGTTAAAAAAAAACTGATATAATTTATAGGACTATAGAGGAAGCGGATGTCTGCCTTGGAAAGTTGCCATTTTCTAGCCCTGTGCCAAGCATCAACCACACTTTTAAATAATTAGTTACTAACTAATGAGATCCAAAAATAAGTTGTCAAAATAGAAGAAGAGGGTAGAGTCTTGAATGACCAAAGGCCTAGTTTTTTTTTTTTTTTAAATCCATTTCAAACAGGGGTAGGAATTAGTATCCTCTAAGGCCATTAATTAGTGGATTTCAGCATTTCAGCAGCGCCCCAAGCCTGCCTCTTAGCAGCACAGGAATCTCTCTCTGAGAAGTTCTTGGATGGTTTTATGGCTTTGTTAAAATGGAGGGTTTTCTTTTCTTTTTTTTTTTTTTGCCTTGGGGGAGAACACAACTCCACAAAAACCACCTTTATCAAGGACCTTTGGTGGCTTGTCTCCTTACTACCCTTAATTAAATCCTTCTACTAAGGAGAGCCTTGAGTTCTTACTAGGGATTTCTGGTTCTTTTGCATGTTTCTGTGTGCTGTATCAAGTTACTAGACTAACCCAAATTCACCTAATAATTATTGTATCTGAAGTGATTAAAGAATGGGGGTGTTTTGGTTAAGAAGTCCTAGTAAAATGTCTAGTTTTCATATCCCTTGCCAGTGTTCAGTGAAGTGCTCAGTATGAACGAACATGTGTGTAACTAGCTCAGTGGTGAAAAACGAAACAGTTCATTCAGACCGCGAAGAAGCCACAGGGTCACCGATGTGATTGTTTATTTGCCCAGTAAACCTTTCCACGTGCGCGCTGGGCCACGGAACCCTTGTCCTCATGAGGCTTGCCCTCTGAAGGGTCTTCAGCCTAGACTTGTCGAGCGCTCAGGTGCACCCAGAGCTGCGACAGGTTTGTGTAGGCCGTGGATCCAGTACCAGGGGTACTTTTCCTTCCGTACAGTCAGGAAAAGCCAGCGAACTAACTTCCCTGAGGCCCTCTGGCGTGTGGATAGAGCAGTCTGGAGAAGCACTTGTGTAGAGCAGTTGTTCGGGAGCTTTTGGGAGCCTGGCAGTTAATGCTTTCTATGCTACAGGCTCCTGGTTGCCCACCCTCCAAGATAGTTAATTGCGTTCCCCAGAGATCATGCCCAGGACTAGGGGCAAGGGCACACAGCTTGGCTGCCAGGGGCTCCCATAGGCCTTGCCGGCAGCCCTGTGGGCCGGGTTGACTGTTCCCCCTGCATCCTTGAAGATGATACTTAACGCCGGGTGTGGTCGCCTAAGCCTGGAATCCCAGCGCTGGGGAGGATGAGGCAGGACTGTTGGGAGTTTGAAGCAAGCATGGGCTAAAACCAAAACAACTCTACTGTGGGAGAGGATTTAAAACAGAACGACTTTGAGGTTTCTAGACCTAGAAGCTACTGTCAAAAATTTCTCTTCAGTGTTATTTTATTTTATTTTTTAAATCCAGATTTGTGGAAATGGCTTGGAAGGCCTGTGGTCCCTTGGCAATTTAGTGTATACTTTTGTGTTTAAAGGGTACTTTCTGGGGAGAAAAATCTTTTGACACGTGGCTCCCCTCCCCCAAAGAAAAGTACTAAATGTTACTATTGGATTCCGTCACCTGAGGCCAAGGTGGCCTTGCACGTCGGGCACCGCTGTGGTGGCCCTGAGAGAGGCCATTGGCACCCCCTGGACAGCTGGGCGGTTGTGCTCTTGGATGGACGTTTCTGAATTTGGCGTATATCTTACGATTGATACGTATGTTTGACTGTTTCCTTTTTCTTTTTATTCCACAAAATCTTATCTTAAGTAACTTGTGTGCTTTATAGTGAATGACACCGGGAATTCTTGACAAGGTCACTGAAAGTTAGCGGACCAGCTGGTACCAAAGTGCCATGTAGCTCTGGGTTCCGGGTCTGTCCAGTTGCCTGAATTCCGAGTCAGCGGGAGTTTTAATGTACATACAGAATTTATAGCTTGCTTGCAAATATGAGTTAGAGGTGGCTAAACACATTTGGTTTGGCCTTTCAACTTTTTCAGCCAGTTAAACAGTTGCTTATTTTATTTCAGTAATCACTGTTTTGGTTGAACATTGTGGCGTCTGCTACATGTAGAAAAATAAGCAGATGACTAGACGGTTGAAATGGGCATTGCAATCTAGCTAGCTTGAAGGGAAGACGCCTGAGAGGGTGTGTTTCATCTTTGCAGGTATCCTTGGTAGATGCAGAACATGGCTGCAAAAACCGTACTAAACGGAGTGAAAACTGATGGGCGATGGGTTGGGGCCGTTATCACGTGACTGAAGCTAGCGAAAGCCGCTGCTCTGTGGCTGAGTGGTCACACTTCTTCAGTGAGCCCTGCCTGGCCATCATGAGCTCTTGACTTGGGCTTGTGGGATGCAGAGCATGATGTCTTTACTATTTTTGCTTAGAAAAGGGAAACCGAATGGGCTGACATATTCTGTTTTTAAGACAGCTTAAAGAATACAATTTGCTTGGATGGTTTTGGATTAGGAAGCAATTTTCAATTCCGATGTCTTAGTGAAAAAAAGCGAAATTCCCAGGCTGCATGGCTAGAATTCTCCTCAGATTGAGAGCTTTGAGTAGAGTTGGTGGAGACCCTCTGAGACATCTAATTAATAACTAGAAACCTTCTTTTGCTTTGGAAGTTGTGTTCATGGTCCTTTCTGTAAGGTTGGTCACCTAAAGAGACATACGTAGACATGGTTTAGGAGTCATGTGACACGGGTTTCACATTGTAGACACAGTTGAAAATTGACGTATTTAGGCCACTTGCTAACAAATGTTCAGGAACTTGGAAATTACCACATTATGGGTAATTCTATCTGTTCTTTTGCATATGTGGACTGGCTTGTTAATAAAATTTCGAGGTACATTTGCAAAAAAAAAAAAAAGAAAAAAGCCCTGTGGAGAAGTCACTCAGATCGAACTTTTGCTGAGGCTTCGGCTTTCCACAGGTGTAGGGGGCTCCTCGGTGCGCGCTCTTTCGCATTCTTGGAAGCTGATGGCCTGTGGTGTTCCGTAGGTGTCCCTCCTCGAAGGGAGCTGAAGGAATGAGAAGACACTATGGAGGCCCAGTCCCACAGCTCCACTACCACTGAGAAGAGGAAAGCCGAAAACTCTACCCTGAAATGCGCCCCCCGAGCAGATGTCAGCGAGAAAGCCGTGGCCTCCAGCACGACTTCGAATGGTGAGTCTCCACAGGGACCACCAGCAGCCAAGCCCGGGCTCGCTGCTGTGTCCCCTGTGTCCTTGTGAATTGACCCTTTGCACCTGGACCAGTGTTTTGTCCCCTGAGAGGTTGAAGTGAGTAAGTGGGGGCCTGGAGTGGGCGGGGCTAGCAATCTCCATGTCAACACTGCACCAGCCCGCTGGATTCCGGGGTGTCTAACATGAGGTGTACGTGTGGCAGGTGATTTGTTGTAGGAGGTCCCTGCTTGGGCCTTTGGGAACTACTGTTAGTTGGCATGGCAGGAGTTCGGCATGCTTTGCGTTTTATACGGAAAGTCTGTGCTCGTCAGAATCAAATCGTCATTTACAAATGACACAAAAGTTTTCAAACTTTATGGCAGGGCCCTAACCCTCCCCCCACCCACCCACCCACCCATAAGTTTAAATTTTAGCTGGTGAGTCTTTAGGCAGCCTTGGTCTCTGAGATGGTCTCTCTAGTTGACTTCTTCAGATGTGATTTACTCGATTGTTCTCAGAGATAACAGTTACTGTTATATCTGCCTCATCTTTGCATTTTAAACAAAATGTCGGGAGGCATTTCAGGTTAAGCGTGGAGTACTGGCCGTGAATCCCAGAGCACTGCAAGCTCCCATCCTTCTGCTTCCTGGGTGAGGCGCACCTGGGCTCACTGATTTGCTTTTTTGAGCCAACTTATTACCTCCCTCCCTGTAGTTTTATAGTGAATTTATTCCAAGAAAGATTTTATTGGTTTGATTCACCATTGTTGTAAATACGCGACTGGAAAGTCAGAATCTGCTTTGGAATGTAACTGGAGCCTGGAGCCCTCACCTGAGGGTGCGCATTCCGGAGGAGTGGCCCTGCTCGGTGTCTGCCCCGCCTGCTTCTACTCCTCACCCCTTCACCAGCGCCCCGCCTGGTGCGGCGGGCTGTGCCAGGGGGAGGAAGCTGGCTGTCAGTCCTGCAGGCTAGTGGGTCCAGCTGGGCCTTGATCCCCAGGGAGATGTATTTATGTCTGAGTTAAATTAATGATTTCACTTTACATAGATGTGTGTAAAATATGTGTATATTACTCCCTTTGTTTATGGCAGCTAAACTCAGTACTCAATCCTATTTAAATACCGTTAGAATATTTGGTTTACTTTTCCTGTGTGGTTATAGAAGGTATTCCTCCCACTCAGAAACATATTATCCTGCTTTTGTTTTCTGTAACTTATAAAAATTAGGCCATTTATTTCACACGTAGAACCCATACAAAAGTTCTGGTTATTTGGTAATTTAAATACTAATTTTATAGGAATTAAAACTTTCTGTGTGTGAGACTTCATGAGGCACCAAGTTTTATCTTGTTAGCGTATGCGTGTGAGGCTGTGGGTGAGTGTGCAAGAGTATAGTGGGTGTGAGTGTGAAGGTGAGAGCAGGCAACAACCAGCACAGGCTGGTACAAGATGCTCTTGCACCTGATGGCGTGGCAGAAGCCACTGTGCTGTCCATGAGTCCCAGCAGGAGCCTCAGTGCTCCTCCCTTGCGAGGACGCTGTTGCCTGCGCCACACTCACACGGGGACACACGCTCACAGCGCCCCGTGCTGCTTTGCTTATTGTAAGTCACTCTGTGACCCTGCTGGGACAGGGACAGCTCGGGCAGCCCTACGGTGGCTGTGAGGTTTGCAGCAGAAAGCAGCCAGAGAAGGAGGCACCCTGATAGGCAAAAGAGGGTTCTATAGCTTGAGGTGATCCCAACCCTGTTTCCTAAGCCACACTCTGCAGCCTTCCCACCCTGATTAGCCCATGCCCTCCGAGCCCACGTCCCTACTAAGCATGTTTAAGTCCTGCCCTGTTTGGGGGCAAATGCTCATTAGCTATATCTGCAGGGCACAGGCCTCGATGAGAGCTGTCTTAGAAAACCTCAGGCCTGGACTACTTTCTCAGCGATCCCGTTTCTTCTAAGGACTTGGCTGGTTTTCATTTTGGGATGACAGAAAGCTCTGACCAAAGGAGAAAAACGGAAATATTTTTAAAGATTTTTCTGTGTGTGTGCTGGTCGTGGTGGTGCACGCCATTAATCCCAGCACTCGGGAGGCAGAGGTAGGAGGATCGCATTGAGTTCGAGGCCACCCTGAGACTACATAGTGAATTCTAGGTCCGCCTGGGCTAGACTAAAACCCTACCTTGAAAAGCCGAAAAAAAAAAGACTTTTTGTTTATTTTTATTTCTTTATTTATTTGAGAGCGAGAAAGAGAGAGAGAGAGAGAATGGGTGCACCAGGCCCTTCAGCCACTGCAAACAAACTCCAGGTGCATGTGTCAGCTTGTGCATCTGGCTTACGCGGGTTCTGGGGAATTGAGCCTCGAACTGGGGTCCTTAGGCTTCACAGGCAAGCTCTTAGTTGCTAAGCCATCTCTCCAGCCCCTGGAAATATTTTTAATAACGCAAATTTCCACCTGACTGGAATCCAGGAAAATAAGCAAACACGTTTAAAGGCAACACAAAAGTAAAAGAAAGGAAAGCAAAACCAGGCATAGTCAGTCTTGCCCATGATCTCAACACTTGAGAGCCTGAGGCAGAATTGTGAGGTTGAGATTGGCCTGTGACAAAGTGACATTTTGTCTAAAACAAACAAACAAACAAACAAACACAACAAAACAAAAAACAAAGAGCTCATTTTCTTTGAATGTCCTTGCAGTCCAGGATTGTAGTGATGGTGGCCGGCTGGCAGGGCAGTCTCCTTGTGCTGCATGTGCCCTACCTGGTCACAGGCTGCCCTTCGAGCTGGGCCCTTCTCATGTAGCCAGGGTATGGGCTTTGGTCCTGTGTCCTGTGTGGGCTCAGAGCATTTGCCAGGCAGGCTGCCCAAGGCTGGTGCACCGTGTGTGTGCGCTGACCTGCGGATGTCATGGCTATGGTCATTGTCCATCCACTCCTCCATCTGTCTGTCTGTCTGTCCTCATCTGTTGTCTCTCTACAAACGTCTCAGAAATGCTTGGATGTCTGTCTACGCTGAGGTGGCCTCAGCCACAGCGGTAGCCCTGATCACGCCTCTCTGCAGGGTCGTTATGCTGTCTCTCCTTTTTTGTTTTTACAGTGCTCTGACATTCGATTTATGACCAGACAGATAAACAGTTTGTTTTGAATCAAGAACCAAATGAATGTCATATGCCACCATTTTATGACTGAAGTCAAATAAAAAAAAAAAAGTTTTGTTGTTGGTTAAGTTGACTTAATTAACTTTTCCAGCCATTATGTGGTGAAATTTGTTCTCGATTGTGAGCCTCCAAGCCAAGCCGTGCACATTCCACTGCGTGTCCTGACAGGTCGGTTCTCTTGCTTTTCTCAGTTGAACGTCTGCTAGAGTTTTGCTTAAATATACACTGACACAGTCAAAAACTCTGAAGAGCATTACACGTAAGCATTTGCTACATAAAATTTAAGTTTAAAATAACATGAGCACAAAACCGTGTTTAGACCTTGTATGGGAAAAAAGTACAAGCCAAACCCGACTTTTGTATCATTTCCGGATCCATATGTGCATAAGTCTAAGTCTGTAATGACCTAAACCGTATGTAAAATGCCTTCATGGTTATTTGGTCCCTACATGTTGTATTTTCTGAATAAGGAGAATTTCAGATTGCTGGTGTTTCACATGTTATTAGCCTATAAAACTTCTCCCCATGACTTGAAAATATTGAATGTTCAGTGTGAGGTGTTTTCCTTCACTTGTGGTCCATTTTTTTCTTTCTCTCTCCCTTCCTTCCTTCCTTCCTTCCTTCCTTCCTTCCTTCCTTCCTTCCTTCCTTCCTTTCTTTCTCTCTTTCTCTTTCTTTCTTTTCATTGTTTTGACACACACACACACACACACACACACACACACACCAGGGCTGGAAATGAACTCCAAATGCATGTGTCACTTTGTGCATCTGGCTTTACATGGTTACAGGAGAATTGAACCTGGGCTTGCACGCAAGCACCCTTGACCACTGATCCATCTCCTCAGCCTCTCATGGTTTTTTTTTTTTAAGTAGTCACTTGATAGTTCTTATTACTCTGCTACTCAGCCTTAAAAGAAAGAAACAGGGAAAACGATAAAGGCTGTGGTGTGAAGGATCTTATGGGCTCTGATAATTGTTGGGACATACTTAAAGTGATAGAAAGCAGACATTCTTATGGTGTTATGGTAATACAAGGTGAGACAACTCGAAGAGCGGAAGTTCCCTTTCATCTTGTTTCTTCATAAAGAGGAGCTTGGCTTTTCTGCTGAAAACTTCTTTGTGACTTGTGAGGTAAAAATGGTATGGTCTGATATATAAATACCAATTTTTTTTCTTTTACTTTTTGTTCCTGGCCTAGAAATGTGCTTCCAAACTGCCTTTTACATAGACATTAACATATGTGATATCCTCTGGTCTTGGGACTGGAAGGAAGAAGGCATCCAGTTCTGTGGAAGCTTGTTATAAACTCTCATCTCTTGACTGTTTTTATAATGTGGACTCTGCCTACTTCTCTCAGACCTTACATTTTGAGTTTTAACTTTCTGTTCCTTTAGATATGCAACTCTCTTTTTTTTTTCTTCTTGCCATACCCCACTTCTCGGCATGTAGCAGGTGGACAGGACCTCCAGAAGCAGTGGGTTTTACATTACAGGGTTTTGTCTGCGAGCTCACAGACACTGGACCTGCAAACCGGGCCTGAGCTGCGGCAGTGCCTGGTACCAGCTGTGTGACTGTGGACACGTGGCTCCTTGGAGTCTCAGTTTCTTCATCTTTTAACAAGGACATAATAACACCCATTTCTCTGCACTTGTCTGTAGAGGTTTAAATGAGGCAATTGTTTGTATTTTTCCATAAACTTATGACTGCGACAGCTCTGTGAAGGTCATCCATTGCTCTTAGGTCAAAGCATGCCAGAGAGTTCAATATGCATCCAAAACAAGGATTGTGTTTTCTTCAAAATGCACATAGGTTTTCAAATTAGATGACAAATGTTTGGGAGAAAGTAATGAGTTTGCTGGACTCAGATGTCTTAAAATTAGTTCAGTGTGCTTTATTAATTACAAATATGACCAAAGAAGGATAAATTAAAAAAAGTTTCTTGCCGCACACCTTTAATCCCAGTGGGAGGCAGAGGTCGAAGAATCTGAGAGTTCGAGGCCAGCCTGAGACTACATAGTGGATCCCAGGTAAGCCTGGGCCAGAGTGAGACCCTACCTCGACAAACAAAACAAAACAAAAAGTTTTCTTTGCCCTCCTTTCTGAAAGCCTCCTTAAATCAGAAAATAACAAAGATAATTTTAAGAAAATTCATGTAGTGGTTTCTAAGCTTGGAACTAACATTGTGTTGATTATATGTATTTACCAGAAGTACCATATGTATATCCTATTTTTTTTTATTACTTTCTGGGGTGAACTATTTTCTTTCCAGATGTGATACCTGTCTGCAGAATAATTTGTGCTGTCTTTATAGTTAGATTTTATTTATTCTTTTTAAGGAACTTTTATGCTTTTAAACCAACCAGCTGGTGATGAACAGTCTGTCATAAAAACTCTGCCTGGGGCTCCAAACTCACACATGCCTGAACTACCCTGTTTTCTCATTTTGGTTAAGTATGTCACCTCTCTTGCAGTTACCCAGCCTTGAAGCCTCACTGTCACCTTTGACCCGCCCCCCTCATCCTTTTGTGTCCCATTTGATTCCCCTCCATAGTTACTCACCCGTGGGTTCCTGCAGGCCACCTGCCTACATTCCGCTCTTTAAACCTCACTACCTCCTGCCTAGGCTGTTCACACTGTTTCCCTGTCCTGTCGACCCTGGGCTCTTCTCACGCTATGCATTGCATATACTCCTGCCAAACTAACATCATTACTGTTTTGTGTATACCATGTCCCTGTTCTGGAATCTTCCGTGACTTCCAGCTCCCTATAGAGTGAAGCTGAAAGCCATTAGCTTACTGTCTAGATGCCTCCTAAAATCCCACTACAGCCTGACATTCTAGTCTGGTGCGCTGCTGCCCAACATCCCTGCCCAGCCTGCGCGCAGTGACCGCAGGGCGCGTCGCCTCTCCTCTGGCGCCCTGCCACAGAGGCTGCTTGGCTGGTACTGGCCGTCCATTCTTCCCAGTTCACACCTGCCGTTTCTCTCTATTGCCTGCATCCTTTTGGGAGCTACCTAATGACAGTTAGAGTAAAAATTGTATTTCTTTTTTTTCTACTGATAAGTTAATACACTTTGTGTTTTAGAGCAGTTTTAGGTTTTTAGAAAGCTTGCAACAAGCATCTCCCTATCTCCCACCTTAGTCATATTTCGCATTCGTGCAATGTTTGTTAGAAATTGTGCATTAACTGAAGTTTCGAGTTTGCATTGGAGTGTGCTCTGTTGCTCAGTCTTGTGGGTTTTGGCAAATGCACAGTGCTATGTCTCCTACAGCACTGTGCTTGGTATCACCGGCCCCTAATGCCTGTGCTCCTCATGCGTTCCTTCTTCCTCTCATAGCAGTTCATTTTCACCTGCGTTCATAGCTAGCTTAGCTGCCTTCACACCTTGCCCCAGTGCCGTGTTCTGGGCAAAGAAGACCTCGGCAGAGGGGGAATGAGCCCGCGAAGTCCTGTACACAGGCCTGCCAGACCTTCGGCACTTCAACATGTGCGTGTGTAACACATTAATATTCATATGTTGCTGGAACCCAAGGCTCGAGCCCCAGCCTTGCCGAGGAGTTGCTGCGTGATCTCGGGCGACACGTTGAACCTTTCAGGCTCCGGCACAGAGGGTGCCCAAACATATTAGCTACTACTGCTGGTAGTATTTGGACAGAGTTTGGCAGTGTTTCATTCATTGATACATTTCATTCTCCTCCTTGTAGCATAACGTTGGCTGAAATGTAATTTTCTATGGAGATGGTTACTCAGGGACAGACTCCCCTGCCTTGAATGCCATTATTAGATTTCAGAAAGAACCTCTAGGTGCTGGGATTAGTTGAATGAATGACACTCTCATTTGCTGGGTTTTGGAAACTGGGGAGTGAAAAGAAACCACAGCATGTGTTTTGCTTGTGTCAAGTTTCTTTGATTGCTTGAGATCAAGGTGTGGGGTTATTTCATGTTTTGGAAACACGCTGGTCAGAGTCAGAAATAACCGCCAGATAGTGCAGGTTCAAGGGACAGGAGGATGGTTGTGGGAGGTGGCTGGTGGCCTCCCTCCTTCCATCACTCTGACCCCTCCTCCTAGAAGGGGGAAGGTCCACTTTCCAAGCAACTTACAGGAGGCAGGGTTATGGTCAAAGACATAATAATAATAAAAAAAAATCCTGCTATTGTCGTACATGGATACATACTGTTTGAGTGTGCACTTGCTTTTTACATCTACAGTGACAGTTACTGCATGTGGTGCTAAGTCCTCTGAGTTCAGGCAGCGCAGAAGGCCATGCGGCCGCTGTGACAGGGAAGTCGCAGCCCGTTTGAACAGGCGCCTGTGCTTTGCCCGCTTTGCGGTGAGCGCCCCAGAGCTCCTCACAGTGCTGGTACCGCTGGGCCTCGGCAGCTGCTCGATACTGTGCCTCATTCAGAAGTTCTAAACACTATTTTATTTTTATTTACTTAGAGAGAGAGAGCGAGGGAGAGAGAATGGGCACACCAGGTCCTTTAGCCACTGCAAACGTACTCCAGATGCATGTGCCACCGTCTGGCTTATGTGGGTCGAACCTGGGTCCTTAGGCTTCGCAGGTAAGCGCTTTAATTGCTAAGCCATCTCTCCAGCCCTCATTCAGAATTATTTATTTATTTATTTTTAGGTAGGGTCTCACTCTAGCCCAGGCACACCTGGAATTCACTATGTAGTCTCAGGGTGGCCCCCGAACTCATGGCGCTCCTCCTACCTCTGCCTCCCGTGTGCTGGCATTAAAGGCATGCGCCACCACACCTGGCCATTCACTCAGAATTTTTAAAGTCTGTATTTTTGCTCCTATGAGAAATATTTATTGTTGGTTTTTTATTCTGCTTTATTTAATTATCTCCTATTTAATTTTCATCAGAAGTAAAAAAAAAAAAAAATGACTACAAAGTGCTCAGAACCATCAACCCTAGTGTCTGCAGCTCAAGTCTTTTTCGAGTGTCCAGACAGTGTGGCTTTTAGGCCAGTTTTAAAAACTACAAGGCCACCATATTAATAAGAGCTTTTTGTTGTTATTTTGTGACTTTGAGCTACTTGCATAAGAAAATTAGAATCTGAACATCTAATGCATCTATAACCTAGAGGAAAATTTGAAAGCCCTTGCTAAACCAGTCAGTCTCTCTCTCTCCTTTTCTCCTTCCCCGTTTTCCCTTGCTTCCCCCCCCCCACCCTCTTCCCTCTCATTTGCGTTTGCAGACAGAATCTCATCCTAGGCAGGGAAATTTTGATATAAAAGTCATTTCTAGAGCTGCTCTGCTACCTTTTCCCATCTTGTTCCCTCCCTGCCCTCTCTTTGACTCTTTCCTCCTGTTGGTCTCTGTCTTCCTTCCTTCTTCGTTTTCTCCCCTTCAGCTGTGCAAAGTTGAGTTCCATCCCAATTATGAACTCTTCGGAGACCATTCCCACATGGTTCTGTAAATGGTAGCCCGTCCCTGCTCTTTCTTCTCCCTCCCTGCTCTCCGGCTTGACAGCTGAAAAGGTCTGACTGTGCCACACAATGGTTTGATTGGTTTCTCTGGGGGAGACTTTTCCCGGCCTCATCATTCGCAGGCAGGTGGACCAGAAAGTCTCTTGATTCTTTTGTTGCCTCTCAAAGTCCGAGGTCTTTGACTGAATAAATCCGCCGTCATGGGATAATTTGCTAAAAGGAGACTGAAAGATGTGAGAGAAAAGCCTCCCGACTTGGGTGCTGCATTAATGAAATCACGGGGCTTTCGAGTTTACAATTGAAAAATCACCAGGAATGCAATGGGTGGAGACGGGGCTTCTTTTATTTCCCATAATGAACGTGGCGTTCCGTCATGGAGAGCGTGCCCAGCCTGTGCAGGCCTCGGTGTGCCATGTGTGAGGGGACAGCCCTGCCTGGGTGAAAGTCGTTGGGTGCTGTGTGTAGTTAGTCATTAGATTATTACTAGCGGATGGAAAGAATTCCATATGACAGAACTAAGGTTGAGTTAACACAGGATGAAAAGTAATTTACAGATAGGCTGTCCCCAGCCATCTTTGTAGCCTCTGATAAGGTTTCATTTCAGAATGGATAGGCGACATTTCCACTTACGGGCCATTCTGCGACATCTGTGATAACAGCTTCTGGATCCTAATTGAAATTGGTTTCAAAATGGATTTTCACTTTTCTCTGTCGGTGGAAAATATTGAATGGACTCAGAGCTGCCACAGAGAACCCTGGACCTTGGAAAATGGAGCAGGTAGCTAGGATCATCTTTCATAAGAGTGTCGGTGATATGACAGTTTTGTTATCTGTCTTATTAATGAAATCATTGATCACCTGATGAGGGAGATAATAAACCACATTCCACCAGTGCTCCTGAAGCTCAATTAGATTGCTCTTACCAGTAAGGAGGGGATGAGAGCAAACCAAAGTGGGCCACAGTTGTAAGGATCAATTAAAACTTCTATTCCCACACTGAGCATTTCAGATTCTGTGTAAGTACGACCCAGGGATGCTGGAATTAGTGCAAATCAACATATGAGATTCAAGGGTGGCTTTCTTTTTGATTTGTATAGAGTCACTAACAGTTTCATTAAGTAAAGTTTAAAAAAACAGTTAAATTTATTTTTAAAATATACATGTTTCATGAAGTAAAATCCAGAAGTAGGAGGTGCAGTTCTGCACTGGGTTCCAGCTTTGAATGGGAGCATGGAACAACCCTACTGCTTGGAGCTAGTCATGTGCGGGCATGGTGGATAAGAAGACCAGGCCGCGGGCCCATCGTTGAAGCTCCTTGAAAGGAAAATAGCTTATCATCCCCTGCCTCTCCTAAGGCAATCTGGGAGTCCCAGTCAGCCAGGAATTAGGTTTGGATTTAATGAGGTGGCTCTATTGTTCGGGGCTGGAGGCCCTGGAATGTGCTCTCTGTCTGTCTGTCTGTCTTGAAGAAGCACATGGCTGAGGGTGACTTCTCTGGTTTCTCAGTGGACCGGACTTCTAGGTGTCGCTCCATTCTCTGTGCCAGCGAGGATCAATGCAACCACATCCCAGCTTGAAAGAGGATCTGAGATCAAAGGCATCAATGATGTCACTGATCACCAGTGATTGATGAAGAACAGTTGTGGAGAATTCGACTTTCCCTTATAATTTCAAGTTCATTGGTGCCTACTATCACGGTGGCTAGCTGAGTCACTGAACTGCACCACTGAGCTGCATCTCTGGCTCTGAAACTGTTTCTAAGCTTCTTAAAACCATGGTCACATTTTATTAGCAACTTTCCCCCTTAAGTATAGCCTCAAGGAAATAGTATGTCTGGGCTGGAGAGAGAACTTAGTGGTTAAGGCATATGCCTGCGAAGCCTAAGGACTCAGGTTCAATTTTCCAGGTCCCATGTAAGCTAGATAGATGCACAAGGTGGCACATGTGTCTGGAGTTCATTTGCAGTAGCTGGAGGCCCTGGTGCACCCATTCTCACTCTATCTCTCTCTCCCTCTCTCTATCTCAAATAAATAAATAACATATTAAAAAAAAGAACTAACATGTTTGTACATTGGGTTAAGGATTTTGAAATTCTTTTATTTTTATTTATTTATTTGAGAGAGAGAGAGAGAGAGAGGTATTGGGAGGGGGGAATGGGCAGGCCAGGGCCTCCAGCCACTGCCAATAAACTCCACATGCATTGTGCCCCTTGTGCATCTGGCTTACATGGGGCCTGGGGTGTCGAACTGGGGTCCTTTGGCTTTACACGCAAATGCTTTAACTGCTAAGCCGTCTCTCCAGCCCAGGATTTTGAAATTCTACATGTACATTAGGAGAGACATTTGGGAGTGAAGATATTCACTTGTTTCTGGAGCAGTTTAATTATATGCAGATCATACTGGTCATGTGTAGTGACCAGTACATCTACTTAAAGGTGTTATCAATTTGGAAATTTAGGTGTCTCATTCTCAGAGATTAGAATCCTTTAAGTCATTTTTATGGACTTAGCATTTCCCCTTCCTACTCTTCTGAGTGTGAATTTATCTTATAAAAACATTGATTTCTTGGCAAGAAGTCACAGATCTTACAGTGGGGACGATGCAGTCTGAAAGGAAAGAATGAGAAACGAGCAGGAGAGACTGAGAAGTCTCTGTGTGCAACTGTTCACAGTTGTACTCTAGCCATTGGCTTAGAGCCACCTACAGTAGGCATTTATTGCAAAAGCATAGGAAAAAATTCTGATTTGGCTGGCACTGTGACCTAAGAAAGAAAAGCTGAATGGAAAAATGAATGCTCATTTTTTTATTAAGATTACTGCTGCCTTCCGTGTTATTTATTATTTTTAGGTAGGTCTCACTCTAGCCCAGGCACACCTGGAATTCACTATGTAGTCTCAGGGTGGCCCCCCCGAACTCATGGCGCTCCTCCTACCTCTGCCTCCCGTGTGCTGGCATTAAAGGCATGCGCCACCCACACCTGGCCATTCACTCAGAATTTTTAAAGTCTGTATTTTTTGCTCCTATGAGAAATATTTATTGTTGGTTTTTTATTCTGCTTTATTTAATTATCTCCTATTTAATTTTCATGAGAAGTAAAAAAAAAAAAAAATGACTACAAAGTGCTCAGAACCATCAACCCTAGTGTCTGCAGCTCAAGTCTTTTTCGAGTGTCCAGACAGTGTGGCTTTTAGGCCAGTTTTAAAAACTACAAGGCCACCATATTAATAAGAGCTTTTTGTTGTTATTTTGTGACTTTGAGCTACTTGCATAAGAAAATTAGAATCTGAATATCTAATGCATCTATAACCTAGAGGAAAATTTGAAAGCCCTTGCTAAACCAGTCAGTCTCTCTCTCTTCTTTTCTCCTTCCCTGTTTTCCCTTGCTTTCCCCCCCCCCACCCTCTTCCCTCTCATTTGCGTTTGCAGACAGAATTTCATCCTAGGCAGGGAAATTTTGATATAAAAGTCATTTCTAGAGCTGCTCTGCTACCTTTTTCCATCTTGCTCCCTCCCTGCCCTCTCTTTGACTTTTTCCTCCTGTTGGTCTCTGTCTTCCTTCCTTCTTCGTTTTCTCCCCTTCAGCTGTGCAAAGTTGAGTTCCATCCCAATTATGAACTCTTCGGAGACCATTCCCACATGGTTCTGTAAATGGTAGCCCGTCCCTGCTCTTTCTTCTCCCTCCCTGCTCTCCGGCTTGACAGCTGAAAAGGTCTGACTGTGCCACACAATGGTTTGATTGGTTTCTCTGGGGGAGACTTTTCCCGGCCTCATCATTCGCAGGCAGGTGGACCAGAAAGTCTCTTGATTCTTTTGTTGCCTCTCAAAGTCCGAGGTCTTTGACTGAATAAATCCGCCGTCATGGGATAATTTGCTAAAAGGAGACTGAAAGATGTGAGAGAAAAGCCTCCCGACTTGGGTGCTGCATTAATGAAATCACGGGGCTTTCGAGTTTACAATTGAAAAATCACCAGGAATGCAATGGGTGGAGACGGGGCTTCTTTTATTTCCCATAATGAACGTGGCGTTCCGTCATGGAGAGCGTGCCCAGCCTGTGCAGGCCTCCGTGTGCCATGTGTGAGGGGACAGCCCTGCCCGGGTGAAAGTCGTTGGGTGCTGTGTGTAGTTAGTCATTAGATTATTACTAGCGGATGGAAAGAATTCCATATGACAGAACTAAGGTTGAGTTAACACAGGATGAAAAGTAATTTACAGATAGGCTGTCCCCAGCCATCTTTGTAGCCTCTGATAAGGTTTCATTTCAGAATGGATAGGCGACATTTCCACTTACGGGCCATTCTGCGACATCTGTGATAACAGCTTCTGGATCCTAATTGAAATTGGTTTCAAAATGGATTTTCACTTTTCTCTGTCGGTGGAAAATATTGAATGGACTCAGAGCTGCCACAGAGAACCCTGGACCTTGGAAAATGGAGCAGGTAGCTAGGATCATCTTTCATAAGAGTGTCGGTGATATGACAGTTTTGTTATCTGTCTTATTAATGAAATCATTGATCACCTGATGAGGGAGATAATAAACCACATTCCACCAGTGCTCCTGAAGCTCAATTAGATTGCTCTTACCAGTAAGGAGGGGATGAGAGCAAACCAAAGTGGGCCACAGTTGTAAGGATCAATTAAAACTTCTATTCCCACACTGAGCATTTCAGATTCTGTGTAAGTACGACCCAGGGATGCTGGAATTAGTGCAAATCAACATATGAGATTCAAGGGTGGCTTTCTTTTTGATTTGTATAGAGTCACTAACAGTTTCATTAAGTAAAGTTTAAAAAAACAGTTAAATTTATTTTTAAAAGATACATGTTTCATGAAGTAAAATCCAGAAGTAGGAGGTGCAGTTCTGCACCGGGTTCCAGCTTTGAATGGGAGCATGGAACAACCTTACTGCTTGGAGCTAGTCATGTGCGGGCATGGTGGATAAGAAGACCAGGCCGCGGGCCCATCGTTGAAGCTGCTTGAAAGGAAAATAGCTTATCATCCCCTGCCTCTCCTAAGGCAATCTGGGAGTCCCAGTCAGCCAGGAATTAGGTTTGGATTTAATGAGGTGGCTCTATTGTTCGGGGCTGGAGGCCCTGGAATGTGCTCTCTGTCTGTCTGTCTGTCTTGAAGAAGCACATGGCTGAGGGTGACTTCTCTGGTTTCTCAGTGGACCGGACTTCTAGGTGTCGCTCCATTCTCTGTGCCAGCGAGGATCAATGCAACCACATCCCAGCTTGAAAGAGGATCTGAGATCAAAGGCATCAATGATGTCACTGATCACCAGTGATTGATGAAGAACAGTTGTGGAGAATTCGACTTTCCCTTATAATTTCAAGTTCATTGGTGCCTACTATCACGGTGGCTAGCTGAGTCACTGAACTGCACCACTGAGCTGCATCTCTGGCTCTGAAACTGTTTCTAAGCTTCTTAAAACCATGGTCACATTTTATTAGCAACTTTCCCCCTTAAGTATAGCCTCAAGGAAATAGTATGTCTGGGCTGGAGAGAGAACTTAGTGGTTAAGGCATATGCCTGCGAAGCCTAAGGACTCAGGTTCAATTTTCCAGGTCCCATGTAAGCTAGATAGATGCACAAGGTGGCACATGTGTCTGGAGTTCATTTGCAGTAGCTGGAGGCCCTGGTGCACCCATTCTCACTCTATCTCTCTCTCCCTCTCTCTATCTCAAATAAATAAATAACATATTAAAAAAAAGAACTAACATGTTTGTACATTGGGTTAAGGATTTTGAAATTCTTTTATTTTTATTTATTTATTTGAGAGAGAGAGAGAGAGAGAGGTATTGGGAGGGGGGAATGGGCAGGCCAGGGCCTCCAGCCACTGCCAATAAACTCCACATGCATTGTGCCCCTTGTGCATCTGGCTTACATGGGGCCTGGGGTGTCGAACTGGGGTCCTTTGGCTTTACACGCAAATGCTTTAACTGCTAAGCCGTCTCTCCAGCCCAGGATTTTGAAATTCTACATGTACATTAGGAGAGACATTTGGGAGTGAAGATATTCACTTGTTTCTGGAGCAGTTTAATTATATGCAGATCATACTGGTCATGTGTAGTGACCAGTACATCTACTTAAAGGTGTTATCAATTTGGAAATTTAGGTGTCTCATTCTCAGAGATTAGAATCCTTTTAGTCATTTTTATGGACTTAGCATTTCCCCTTCCTACTCTTCTGAGTGTGAATTTATCTTATAAAAACATTGATTTCTTGGCAAGAAGTCACAGATCTTACAGTGGGGACGATGCAGTCTGAAAGGAAAGAATGAGAAACGAGCAGGAGAGACTGAGAAGTCTCTGTGTGCAACTGTTCACAGTTGTACTCTAGCCATTGGCTTAGAGCCACCTACAGTAGGCATTTATTGCAAAAGCATAGGAAAAAATTCTGATTTGGCTGGCACTGTGACCTAAGAAAGAAAAGCTGAATGGAAAAATGAATGCTCATTTTTTTATTAAGGTTACTGCTGCCTTCCGTGGTTTGCTGTATGTTGTCAAGGACTCTTGCTTATAGCAGCTTCCTTTAACAGAAGACTTGTTAGGGCTACTCTCTAAATTGGACTAAAAAGTGTATTTGCAGTCTAGGATGGTATTCTGGGGAGAGCAGAGGGTGCAAAACCCTTGAGAGAAGACAGCATAGTGGCCATGAGTGTGAAGCTTTAATGGATGTTGAAGTCTCCTCTTTGTTCTAGTAGCAGTGATAAGAAAATTGATCTGAGAACCTCGCCTATAATCAGGAGAATTTCTAGAAAGAAAAGTTATGGCCTGAAGTAGTGGAACTTCAACAATATATTTCCTGTTAAATATGACTCTAACCTTTGAAGAACTCTTCCGAGCATTTAGAAAGCCAGAAAACATAGAGTGTATCATTTCATATTAAGTTTATTTTTTTTTTAATTTCAGTTTTACTTGTTTATTGAGAGAAAGAGAGAGAGGGAGAATATGGGCGTTCCAGAGTCTCCAGCCACTGCAAACGAACACCAGATGTATAGTATGCCACCGTGTGCATCTGGCTTACATGGGTCTGGGGGGTTGAACTTGGGTCCTTAGGCTTCGCAGGCAAGCACCTTAACCACTAAGCCATCTCTCATACCTTTAAGTTTATTCTTTTAAGTTTTTTCTTTTTCTTTTTCTTTTTTTTTGGTGGGGGTGGTCTTGAGGTAAGATCTCACTCTAGCCCAGGATGACCTGGAATTCACTATGTAGTTCTAGGCTGCCCTTGGATTCACAGTGATCCTCCTGCCACTGCCACCTGAGTGCTGGATTTGAGGTCATGTGCCATCACGCCTGGCTGGCTTATGTGTGTATTTTTAATGTGTGTGTGTGTGTGTGTGTGTGTTTGTGCAGGGTGAACTTGTGGGTGCAGGTGTGCATGTGTATGTGTGGAGGCCAAAGGACAACCTTGGATATCGTTCCTCAGGGACACTATCCACCGTTTTATGTGACAGGGTCTCTCACTGGCCTGAGGTCATCACGTAGGCTAAACGGCCTGGGTGGTGAACCCCAAGATCCTCCTGCCTCTGCCTCCCCAGGGCTGGGGTTCTAAGTCTGTGTATGCCACCATGTCTTCCACTTTTGCCGGACCGAACTCAGTCCCTTATGCTCGTGCAGCAAGCATTTTACTCAATGAGCTATCTTCCCAGCTTCCTCATATTAAGTTGAAATCAAATCTGCCTTTTAAAAAAAACTAATGTTTTTAGACCTGTTTTCAAATCCTGGCAAGTTTCAGGCCAGTAGAAAAGTTCTTTCCTATAAATGTTGACATCAGTTCCTGTGTAGGCTAACAGTGTTTTATAAATAGAGTTTACTTAGCAAAAACCATATGCATGCCCAGTGAAATAATCTTACATTTATTTATGTTTTGATTTATAGAAAACATGTGCCCCTTAACAAAGCCTTGGGCTCTTTTCCACAATTAAAAGAATCAAGTTTGGGAAACTTTTCACATAAATTCAAAGCACTTTCTTTGATTTGCTTTACTCAAAATCAGAATGTCTGTGAGATTGATTGACCAATAAAGTAGAACGAATTAGGAGTAAAAAAGATGGACACCGGTGTGTCTATATATCTATGTGATCTTTCATTTCTAAGTATTCACATATTCATACACTTCAACATATATATTGGCTGAAATTCAAAGATCACAGAAGCTTTGCATGGCAATGCACAGCGTTAGAGCAGAAAAAAGTGCCTCAAACCATGTCTGTGTGATTTGTTCTTGTTTGTGGCTAGTGATGGTTTAGCATGATGTGCTATTCCTGCTTTTGTTTGTTTGTTTGTTTGTTTGTTTGTTTTCTTCCAAATGAGACTGAAGGAGAAGATCATATTCCTATCCAGACCTTTTGCTAAGCCTTCGTTGCTTGTCTGCAGAATATCTATACCTTCATTCTCCCCACCAATAATAGATTCTAAGAAAGGGAGGTGAAGACAGTTTGCAGATGTCTTAACCCATTTTTTATTGTGAAGCAAAATACTGCATTATTTTGTTTTTAAAATGTTCTTTTTGTTTAATTTCAGAGTTGGGAGTGAGTTGCTGAGAATAAAACCTTTTTTAAAAAGTCTTAATTAGGGCTGAAGACATGGCTTAGTGGTTAAAGTGCTAGTGCTAGCCTGAGAAGCCTGGGGATCCATTTTGACTCTCCAGGTCCCGTGTATGCCAGGCACACGCGGTGATGCAAGCGTGCAAGGTTGCATATGCGCACAGGTAGTGCACTCGTCTGGTGTTCGATTACAGTGTCTGGATGCCCTGGTGTGCCAATTCTCTTCTCTCCCTGTGTCTCTTTCTCTTGCTCTTACTCTTGCTCCCTCTTCTAAAAAAAGAACGGGCAGTCTGTTGGGCTTGCCTCAAAAAAAAAAAAAAAGTCTTAAATAAAGGCTGGAGAGATGGCTCAGTGGTTAAGGTGCTTATCTGAAAAGTCTAATGATGGTTCAATTTCCCAGCACCCGTGTAAAGCCAGATGCACAAAGGCGTGTGCATAGAGTTTATTTGCAGTGGCTACTGGTGCTATCTCTTTCTCTTCATGAAGATAAAAAAAAAATAAATCTTAGCTGGGCGTGGTGGCGCACACCTTTAATCCCAGCACTCGGGAGGCAGAGGTAGGAGGATCGCTGTGAGTTCAAGGCCACCCTGCGACTCCATAATGAATTCCAGGTCAGCCTGGGCTAGAGTGAGACCCTACCTCAAAAAACCAAAAAAATAAAAAATAAAAAATAAAAAACTTAATTAAGCTGGGTGTGGTGGTGCATGCCTTTAATCCTAGCAGAGGTAAGAGAATTGCCATGACTTTGAAGCCAGCCTGAGTCTACAGAGTGAGTTTCAGGTCAGCCTGGGCTACAGTGATCCCCTGCCTTGAAACCCCCCCCCCTCCAAGAACAAAGGAAAGAAAAAATCCTAATAAAGAAGTAGATATAGGGCTGGAGAGATGGGTCAGTGGTTAAGGTGCTTGGCTATAAACCCTAACAACCTAAGTTCAGTTCCCCAGTACCCACGTAAAGCCATATGCACAGAGTGACGCATGCATGTGTCTGGAGTTTGTTTCTAGTGACGATAGGCCCGGCACACCCATTCTTTCTCTCTTATTTCTGTCTCTCTCTGCTTGCAAATAAAATAAAATGAAAAAAGAAAGAAGTAGATATATATTAACTGGGGCCACAGTCTGTCATACCACTGAGTTAATCTTGGAGATTAGGCCCATGGTATTCATGCTACTGGGGGCAGGGCGTGGTTGGGGACAGGGAGAAAATCAGTTTTTATTAAATATGGAAACTTCATAATATTTGGTTATACTAGTCATGCAAATATCATTTTTGACTTTAAGACTTTATTGTAGTGAGTAAAGAGAGAAAAGGGAAAGAGGAGAAAAGAGGGGAGAGGGAGAGAAAAGGGGTGCATGCACAGATGAGAGAGAGGGAAGGAGGGAAGGAGATGGAGAAGAGAGAATGGGGGTTTCGATCTTATATATAATTAAATGTTACTCTAGTTTTATTTTAACTTGGAGAACTGTCATTTTTTAGTGGAAGTGAGAGATTCTGTGTCTCTCAACTAGAGACTAGTTGCGCGCTTTCACAGAAGTTCTGTCCCCTGAGGGCAGGGCGAGTTCCCTGGGTGTTGCAAAGCCCTGCTGTGGTTCCCCTGCTGTCATGAATGAGAACTATTGACTGGGCAGCAGCTACCTCAGCATTGCTATGGTGTCTGCAAGAAGTGAGCCATTTCCTATAGCATGGAGGCTTCATTCATGGTCCTTGAGCCCCGAAGGTTAGTGGACACATTAAGAAGTTAGGTGAATAGTTTAGGTGATGCTGTATGGGCCTACACCCTTCCCTTTGCTCCTGGGATAGTAAGGTCTTGTGACCTACTGTTTGCCAAAGGCACTGGTATGCAGGTAGATCCAGGAGCTCTAATCTTCACCAGGAAAATATTGGCTGAGTGATTAGAACTGGTCTTTGAAGGAATGATCTCCTGTAGGAACCTCTCAGCTGTTAGGGAACACAGGGTCGAATCTTTGTCCTGTGCAGTGTGATGTGCTTATGAGAGATGTTTGCTTGGACACCACTTTTCCTGAATATGACTGACCTAGGTGTCATATAGTTGAATTCTACAACTTTCTGTTTTCACAATATTTGCTTTAAATTCCATAGGAACTTAGACGAGTGTAAAAATAACAGGACAGATACACATAATATCGTAGCTGGTGGTGGCGCACGCCTTTAATCCCAGCACTCGGGAGGCAGTGGTAGGAGGATTGCCATGAGTTAAAGGCCACCCTGAGACTGAATACCAGGTCAGCCTGAGTTAGAGTGAGACCTATCTTGAAAAACCAAAAAATAAAAAATAAAAAAAAACAAACATAAATGTTTTCCTTGCAAAAACCTGAAATAACACTGGGAGTACGCAAATAAGTGAAAATATTTATAAAAAATTAATATAATGTCATTTTAGAAAGGAATTATAAAATTGTCTTTAAATTAAACCTTTTAAATTTCATGTATATAGGCTGAGCCTGGGGTTGAAAAAGCACTCAAGATTTTGTTTAGGACAAACAAGCCATCACATTGTTCAATCAAAAACAGTTCCAGGCTGGAGAGATGGCTTAGCGGTTAAAGCGCTTGCCTACAAAGCCTAAGGACTCATGTTCCACTCGTCAGGTCCCACATAAGCCACATGCACAGTGACACAAGTGTGCAAGGTTGCACATGTACACAAGGGGGTACATGCGTCTGGAGTTATTTATTTATTTGACAGAGAAAGAGGGAGAGAGAGAATGGGCACGCCTGGGCCTCTAGCCACTGGAAACGAACTCCAGATGCATGTATCCCCTTGTGCATCTGGTTTATGTGGGTCCTGGGGAATCGAACCTGGGTCCTTAGGCTTTGTAGGCAAATGCCTTAGCTGCAAAGCCATCCCTCCAGCCCATGCGTCTGGTGTTTAATTGCAATGGCTGGATGCCCTGGAGTGCCAATTCTTTCCTTCCCCTCAAGATCTCACTTTCTCACATGTGAAAAAAAAAGATCAGTCTGTTGGTTGTGCCTCTAAAAAACAAACAAAGAAACAAAAACAAACACAGTTCCAGGTGTTTAGAAAGGCAGGCTGTTGATGTTGGTTTTCAGTATAAGCCTGTTATGTTCTCCAGTTTGTGCTTCCGCGGTGCTGATCAACACAGCAGTTGGGTCAGGACTGGAACGCTGCGCCGTGTCTCCTCTGTCTAGCCCTGGTCTCTTACCTCACTGACCCCGCATCCGGTACTCATCTTCCTGGTGACTGCTTAGGGGCCAGAAGAAGTGTCATGACTTTGTGTGACTAACATCTCCCAGACCTTGGCCCTCCTTTAAACTTCTGAACATCTTCGGAGAACATTTCTATTTGGCATCTGGTTTTATGTAATTATATTTCATCATGGCTGCACTAGAGCTTTTGCAAATTTCTTTGATGCTAATTTAGTTGCCTTGAACTTTTTGGAGTGGAACAAAGAAACAAAACTTACAGGATAATAAACTTTGATTACCAGACCTATAAACAATGACCCTCCCAAGTAACCCATGTTTGTAATTGACTCCTGGAGCCTGGGGTTCCTCATCCGGGGCTGGGCAGCGCGGTAACTGAACAGCGAGGCAGCAGAGACCCCCAGATTGCCTCTTTTCCTGGAGAAAAGGTGCTTCATCTGCAGAAGATGAGATAGGGCATGATTATTAAATCAGCGGTTGTTAAAATAAAGACTTAGAGTTTTAATGAAAAAAAAAAACATGGAATCTACAAGGATCTGAGCGATACAGAGAAACTCCTGCTTTACCATAGCCCTAGGCCTGAGCTAGCCGTTCCACTGCCTGCTTTCCTTTTTTATCTTTGTAGAAAAAAAAAATATATATATATATATGTATATGTGTGTGTGTGTGTGTGTGTGTGTGTGTGCTGGAGGGATGGCTTAGTGGTTAAGTCATTTGCTTGCGAAGCCAAAGGACCCAGATTCAATTCCCCAGGACCCATGTAAGCCAGATGCGCAAGGTGGTTCATGTGTCTGGAATTTGTTTGCAGTGGCTAGAGGCCCTGGTGCACCCATTCTCCCTCTCCCCCTCTCTCTGCCTCTATCTCTCAAATAAATAAATTAATTAATTAAAAATAAAAAAGTATTTACTTATGAAAGATACTGAAAGAGGCAAATAGAGAGTGAGTGTGGGTATGCCAAGGCCTTCTGCCACTGTGAACAAACTCCAGATGCATGTACCACTTGTGCATCTGGCTTTATATGGGTATTGGGAAATTGAGTCCTGGGCTGTCTGTGTTTGCGAGCAAGCACCTTTGACTGCGGAGTAGTTGAATTAATTAATTAATTAATTAATTTATTGAGCACTGTGCTTAGTTCCTCCACTCATTTTTTGATTGGTTATTTGTTTTGGTGTTGTATAGATTTTAAAAATTTTTGTATGTTCTTAATATTAAAACATTACTTCTTGTATAACTGGAAATGATTTTCTCCCATCCTGTAGGCTGTTCTCCACTTAATGAAATGTTTGCTTGGCTGTACAGAACCCTAATTTCATGGGGTCCCATTTGTCAATTATTGGTCTATTTCCTGAGCCACACAGCTATTCAGAAAATCCTAACCTATGCCTGTGTCTGGTAGTGTCTTTCCAACTTCTTCCTCTAGCAGTTTCGGAGTGTCAGGTTTTAAGGACTTTTACGCATTTGGAGTGAATTTTAAGATTTTTTTTCTATTTCTGTGAAAAATGGTATAATATTGATTGAAGGCTGGTTGTGGTGGTGCATGTCTTTTTCCCAACACTTGGGAGGAAGAGGCAGTAGGATTGGCAACAGTTGAGGCCTCAGAGTGGTTTAGTGCTCATAGATTTATTTAACTCATAGATTTTATTTATTTATTTATTTCTTCATTCATTCATTCTTTCTTGTCTTTATCATGAAACTTTTTTTTCTCCATCAATCTAGACAGATAGTTTTGCTGTTTATAGTAGTCGGTGTTGGGAGCTGTGATCTTTCAGAACTGTAAACACATCATTCCAAGCCATTTTGGCTTTTTAAAATTTAAAGAAATCAGTTGTTAGTCTTTCATATGTGATTTGGTGTTTTTCTTTGCAGTTTTCAACACATGTTCTTTATCTTATGCCCTTGGTGTGTTGACTGTGATGTGAAGTGGCTTGCTTCTGTTTTGATCTTGTCTATTTGGTATTCTCATTCTCTCTTTTGTTTTTGGATGGCCTCTCTCCCTAGCCCTGGGAAATTTTCTACTGTAATTATGATGAAAATATTTTGTATGCCTTTGGTGTAGAATTCTTTTTCTTTACTGCTCATAATTCATAGGTTTTGAGTTTCTTTAATAAACCCCAAAATTTTACATAGCAGAGCTGTATTTAACTGAATGTACCAAAACTTCTACTTTTTCTTGACTGCCCCCTCCCCCCATAGTCTATCCTTCCTATGATCCATTCTATTGGTATGGCTTTTCACTGAGTTTTTGTTTGACTTACCAAAGTTTTCATCTCTACATCCATCACTTCAGTTTGGATTTTATTCAGTATTTCTCTTTATTCACTTCCATTTTCATATCCTGTATGATGTTCCTTTTTCCAGCTGTTTATTTGTATCATCTTAGAGTTTTTGAACATATTTTTAGTTCATTATATTGAGGGTTTTTTTTCTCTCTTCTTGGAGGCAGGGTCTCATTGTTGCTCAGGCTGACCTGGAACTCACTCAGTAGCCAATGAATTTATGGTGATCCTCTTACCTCAGCCTCGTGATTGCTGGGATTGAAGGCCTGTGCACTTGGCTTGTTTTGAATTATTTATCTGGAATTTTGTTGATATCACTTCATTAGAGGCCATTTTTCTGGGATTTGTAATTTTTGGAGGTGACCAGCGGCCTGGCTTTTGTCACTTGTGTTTATGTGTTAAGACGTGTGCATCAGGAGGTATATCGTGAGCTAATTTGTGTTTCTGTCACCCTTCTTTCAATAGGAGTGTGTGGTGGTTTGAATGAAAATATATGTCCCAGAAAGCCTCAAGGATTTTTGATTGAGATTAAACTTTCGTAGCCTGCTGAAGGAGGTGTCACTGGGTGGGGATCTTGTAGTCCAGCCCTAAGATGTAGAAAAAGCCAGTTTGAGCTCTGGCTGTTGGTGCTTGCTACTGCTGGCGGCTCTTTCTCTTTGCTGCAGGTGCTGAGGTGAGCCAGCTTCCTCCACCATTGATGGTGCTTCCCCAGGGATCTGTGAGCCTGAAATAAACCCCTTCCTCCCATAAGCTGCTGCTGGTCAGATGTTTGCCCAGCAATGAAGAGGTAATTGCAAGAGTGCTTGCAGCTTTCTGGAGGCAGTTGGTTATACCAGGGTTGAGTTGTAACTTTCCTATGATAGACTTGTGCTCAGGTCATCAAAACGTGTCCTGGGTCCTCCTCAGAGTAGAATGCCACCTGCAACAATAGTCACTACCCAGGGGCAGGCCCTGCGATGGCTGGATTCTGTTGGCCTCTCTCGTGTTCCTTTCCCAGTTTCGTAGAAACCTGCCTTTTTCTGGGAGCTTCTCTGCAATGGGAAGTCGTATTTCTGTCTTCCCTATCTGTGTAGACTGTTCTGGACTAGGATGTGGGTCCGGCTCTGACCCTGGATCCCATGCTGCACTGAATTTTGTTCTGACTCAAGTGTGTGTCTTGCTGTGGCCCTGAATTCAACTCTTGACTGAGTTTTGTTCTGCCTCTGTCTCTGGTCACTGCTCTGGCTGCCTGCCTGGAGTGGCTCTGAAATTAGATTCATTCCTTTTGGAATTAGCTTCTGGTGCACCTGCACTGAGTATATATTTGCATTGATGTTTTGGTGTGTCTTCATCTCAGCTGGCCTTGCCTCAACTAGAGCCTAAGTAGAGTTCAGTTTTGAAGACAGTCAGTGCTTATTCATGGCTGGAGTAAGTGAGGTGGTTCCAGTTATGTGGAAGTCAGAGCGTCAGGAGGCTGGTGGACAGGGGGTGCTGGCCTGTGCATGCTGTTTGACCTCACAGCTTCAGTGGATGCTGACATCATAGGTCTGGTAGGAAGAGGCAAGGGGATGTTTTGGGGTGACTGAGGGCCCAAGAGGCACAGTCACTGCCCCTGCACTTTCAGTGAGCAGACTTGGTCAGGAAGGAGGGTGACTGTGGGCCCTAGCCCATGGTGTCTGCTCTCAAAGGATCCATTCAGCCAATCGGATCTTTTGCTAGTACCACACTCTTTCTGATTTTGTTTGCGGAAGGCATCATATTTGACAGTGTGCGTTATTTTCCCTTTTCAAATGGTCTCCGGCTCTTAGTCAGTTGAACTTCAGGAGCATCTTTACAGACTCGCGTTTATGACTTTGCATAAAAACATGTGCCGGGCACAATCAGTACCAACAATTGCTGCATCTGGAGAGAGCAGAGGGGGGTTGAGATAGGGAGGGTTCTATCAGATCTGTACCTTTGTTTTTATTTTTATTTATTTATTTTTTCGACGTAGGGTCTCCCTTTAGCTCAGGCTGACCGGGAATTCTCTATGTAGTCTCAAGGTGGCCTCGAACTCATGGCAATCCTCCTAACTCTGTCTCCCAAGTTCTAGGCATGCACCACCATGCCTGGCCTCAAGATTATGTTTTTAAGCAAAGCTGACAAAATATTAACAAGTAGGAAGTCTGAAGTGTGTGTGTCTGGATGTTGGTTTTGTTAGTCTCTGAAACATATCATGATATGATTCAAAGATATCTCTGTGAGATTTTGTTTGGAAGTATGCTAAGCCAATGTACTTAGGCTTTATTGTAATATATTGGTCACAGGATTAAACACTCTTTCCACATTATTATTATGCCACATTCTCATGAGGTTTCTCTGTTCCCAGCCATACTGCAAAGCCACACAAATGTAATTTACCTTGGTGTCCACATTCTGCCTTCATATTTTTTTAAAAAAATATTTTTATGCATTTATTTGCAAGCAGAGAAAAATAAACAGAGAGGGGGGTAGCAGGGAAAGGGACAGAATGGGCACATCAAGGCCTTTAGCCACTGCAGGCAAACTTCAGGTGCATGAACCACTTTGTGCATCTGCCTTTATGTGGGTACCTGGGGAATCAAACCCTGGTTGTTAGGTTTTGCAGGCAAGTGCCTTAACCGCTGAGCCATCTCTCCAGGTCTGCTTTCATCTTCATAAGAGCTTTTTTTTTTAAAAAAAATCTGTCACTTGTAAAAAATAAATGGGAAATGATAGTTGGTAAGGCCTATCAGGTATTTTTATCTTTTATATTTGCACATGTCTGGAGACAGTTTGGGATTGTTTACTCTTGTTCCGTCTGCTTGAATTGAAAGGTACAGGCACATTAATAAGCACTGGGGTTGGTTCTCCCAAGAAACAGTGATTCTCCAGCTTCGTTGCACCATGCTGTCGTTTAATCAAGTCACAGCAGCTGCCCTGTGCTGCTTGGTGACTTTTTCTTCTGAAATCTTTCAAGGACTTAGAATATGTTGAGGCTGTATTACTATAGGAGTCACTTTGCCAGCAATCAATAAACCCACAAGACGATTTGAGCTCTTACTTTTGAATTTAAAACTACCTTGACTTTGGAGTGATCTTAATAAA
This sequence comes from Dipus sagitta, assembly GCA_036346955.1. NCBI lineage: Eukaryota > Metazoa > Chordata > Mammalia > Rodentia > Dipodidae > Dipus > Dipus sagitta. The sequence continues at coordinate 42,365,267 of CM070784.1, forward strand.
CTAGTAACTTGGAGAGGCTACACTAGATTGCACAGGTCATGGCCAAATGAAGAAAGAGGTATGTAAATAGGACAGACAGCTTCAGTTCTCCGTGTGATGCGTTGCTATAATGTAGAACTCTTATGGGAAGAGGGGATTATAAATATGCTTGCAGATGCTCAGCAGGAGGGTATATGTCCCTTAGCGTAGAATTCCCCTGACTTTCTTCAGGCTTCAACTTCCGACGCTTGGAAGCTTTCTCAGAAACCATTCCTAAAACTTTTGAAAGTAATTGAGAGACATGGCTCTTGTTTATTCTCCAAATTCCAGATCATTCAACGTTTAGTTGACCTTTTGTCTGAGGAGATACAAATTCACCACGCTATACCAGTAAGTACAGATTTGGTAGCCCGCAGTGAAATTTGAACTTCCATCTTTCCCCACAGGAGTGTCTTGGGGAAATTGTTCACACAATAGAACTTTTCATGTCTAGACCCTGCCCTGGGGAGTTTCGTCTAATAAGAACCTTTTCTTTCCCCTTTGCTTATTCGACTGGAACAAAGCTCAGGAAGAGGTTATGAGCAGAATGCAGGGAAAGATACAGCAAACTCCCCTAGTCCTCAGTTATTGTTCCTGATGAGCCACCGTAGTTAGCAAACACCACCTTAGCAAACACCACCGTTGAGGTGCTGCTAAATACCACACATTGTATTTGGTTGTGTAGCTTAGTAAAATGTGGAGTTTACTCTCCTAATTGGATGCATAGAAAGCCAAATTAGCACACAGTTGTTAAATGAAATGTAAATGCTCTCTATCCAGTGCCAAGGAGAGTTTCACAGCGGACAAGCTCTACCTCCCCGTGCCAGTGCTGAAGGCAGCGCAGATAGGAGTGGGGATGGGTAGCTCGGGAATCGGATAAAGAAAGGTGTTCCACATAGAGGGAATGGCATACGACAGACTTGGAAGTAGGGATGCCTTTGGAAATTTGGGGGAACTACCAGTCCACTGTAGGTTGATGATTGGCTTGGTGTGGGTTGCAGATAGGGAGAATTGCAATTGTAAATGTGAGTAGAAAGAGGGATTGAGGGCAGATGCTGGTCCTCCTCAAAATAGTGCTAAAGAGGGCTGGAGAGATGGCTTAGTGGTTAAGGAGCATGCCTGCAAAGCCTAATGACCCAAGTTCGGTTCCCCGGTAAAACCCAATGCACAAAGTGGCATATGAGTCTGGAGTTCACTTGCAGCAGCTGGAGACCCTGGTGGGCCCATTCTTTTGGTCTGTCCCTCTATCTCTCTCTGCTTGCAAATAAATAAAAGCATATTTTAAAAACCTCTAAAAATAAGAAGAATCATGCTGAAGAGTTTGAGTTCTGTCTTTCTAATTTTTAATATTTTGGTTTTTTCGAGGTAGGGTCTCACTCTAACCAAGGCTGACCTGAAATTCACTATGTAGTCTCAGGCTAGCCTCGAACTGACAGCGATCCTCCTCCCTGTGCTGGGATTAAAGGTGTGCACCGCCATGCCTGGCTTGGGTTCTGTCCTTCAAGTGAGTGGGAAGGGAAGTGTGATTGGAGGTCATCTGCTTCAAAAACCCTCTAGGTCCTAGGAGGAAGGATAGTGGAGCGGGGAGAGAACAGTCAGGAGACTACAGGGGGCCCCCGGTGGGGGAGGACAGAAGCACACCAGGACACCTGCACCCCCATGATCACTGTGGTGTTTTCCACAGCTGCCAGGAACGGCACCAACCGGTGGTGGTTTGAATAGGAAATGGTCTTCACAGGCTCATGTGTTCAACCAGTGGGTTTCCAGCTGGTTGTGCTGTTTGGCAGTCTTCAGAAGGTGTAGCTGTGCTGGAGAAAGTGTGTCCTCGAGCGGCTCACCCCACCTCCGTGTGTCCTCTGCTTTCTGAATCTGGAGAGCTGTGACCAGCTCTTCCCCTGCTCTGGTGTGCCAAGCTTCCCTCCATGGTGCACGGCCCCTCCGGAACCGCAAGCCCGAGGAAGCCCTCCCCCTCCCCAGGTTGCGTCCGGTGAGGTGTTTGTTCGCGGCAGGGAGGGCGGAACCCATGCCCAGGCCGGTGTCCACCAGCAGATGAGTCGGTGAAAGTGGTGTGGACACTTAGGCAATATTACCCCAACATAAAATTGAAGGCAATCTAGACTTTTCTAGCAACGTAAACGAACATCTTATCTAGCACAGTGAGCCGAGTGCAGGGAGGTCAATGTCACACAACCTCACGGATCTAAAACAGTTCATGTCGTACAAGTAGAGAGTATGGTGGTTGACAGTGGCTAGGGCAGGTTAGGGGAAGGTAGGGGAGATTTTAGGCCAAACTTAAAAATCATGGGTAAATAAGAAGTGTACAGTCAAGAGGTCATCTGCTTCAAATCACATCCTGGTGATTATAGTTACTGAAAAATATTGTATTCTTTTTCAATTGTTTCCTGTGTGCCCGTGTAAGGAAGTCAGGACAACCGCAGGGTGTTGCCTCTTGGAGAGAGGCTCCTTGTTGCTTTGCTGCTAGTGCTCAGGAGCCTCTGTTTCTCGGGGTTCCACCTCCACTGCTGTTGGGCGTTTAGATTCCAGGAGCACGTACCCCCTTGTACCAGGCTGTATGCGGGCGCTGAGGACAATCAAACTTGGGTCAGCTGGCTTGCAAGCAGGTGCCTTTCACTGTTGGCTCATTTTCTAGCCCTCAGATAGTTTTGGGAAAAAAAAAATGCTGGGCTGGAGAGATGGCTCAGTGGTTAAGGAGTTTGCCTACAAAGCCTAATGACCAGGCTTCGTTTCCCCAGTGCCCACGTGAAGCCAGATGCACAAAGTGGTGCATGTATTTGAAGTTTGTTTGCAGTAGGTGGAGGCCCTGATGTGTCCATTCTTTCTTTCTTTCTGTCTGTCTCTGTCTGTCTCCTCTGCTTGCAAGTGAAAACATATATTTTTTTTTGAAAAAAAGAAAAATGGTGAGAGTGGATGTTAAGTGTTCTTCCCACAAACCTGAAACATGCGAGACAGCGCACGTGTTACTTGCAGTTAGCCTGCCACAGTGTGTGTCTACTTCAGGGCACCGTGTCAGGCACGTGACGTGACCTGTCAACTTAGATCAATGGAAAATTAAGTAAATGAGTAAATAATGGTAAGCTGGGAAAAAGAAGAGATCAGAGTTCTAGAGGAGGTGGGTCTACTGAAAACAGGACCTGTCAGGTGGCCTGCCCCAGCTCCGCCCCTAGGCTTCAGGTCCAGGGCATGGCGTTGTGCCTCCTGCCGCTCAGGTAATCACACGTAGTGTATTCTGCTCAGATCTCTGTCAAAAGTCCTTTTAATTATTACTTTTCAAGTTCCTCAAAAAGACAGTCACATTGGAGGAAGCTAAAGGGAAAACGAAATTGTGGGCACAGAAAAAAAAAGTGGCACCTGATGAGGACGCTGCTTGTGGGGAGTCACTAGGAAGAGACAAGGCTCAGGTGGGAGGGCGACACGTGGCTTCCAGCGCTGTGTCTAAGCGCCTGGCCAGGGAGCTGAACAGGGCGGAACGTGGGCCCGGAGCTGGAAGCGTACACGGAGTCACGGGAAGGGTCTGCAGGCCAAAGCGATGTGAGTGTGAGGGCCGGCGGGAGGCAGAGGTGGAAGGGAGACCCTGGGAGTGAGGACGGTGGTGGCGAGGCTGGCGGCCTTCATGGGAGCTGCCCTTGCCAACCCTGACTAGCCATACCCCAAGGCACTGGGATCCGAAGAAACTCTCACTGTGGGGCAAACATAGCTCTGGGCAATGCTATGTACCTGCGCTCCCCGTTTCATGGGAGGCTGAGTTGGAGTTGGGAGGCTCACTTGGTCTAGGAGTTCGAGGCCGGCTGGCTTGGTCCGCACAGCAGAAGTGAGAATCTCCCAGGCAGTCAGTGTGCAGGGTGGTGAATCTGCTAAGGGGAGGCACGTCCAGAAGTTACTCGTAGATGGGGACAGGGAGACTCATCGGAAGAAGGAGAGCAGCCGGAAGCTGTGGTGAGCCCGTGAGTGAAGTCCCACGGGGAGCGATGGAGAATCAAGCTCTTGGGCTGGGACTAGGTCGGTGACAGAACGCCTGCTTAGCTTCCGGGAGGCTCTAGGTTGCATGGCCAGGGCTACAAACCACAACCACCCCTTTGTACAGAGATTCACTCTTCCTCTTCTCTCAGCAAGTAACTATGAGGAGTGAGTTTAGCAGTGGTGAATATGTTGCTGTGTTAAAATACTTCTGTGAAGAATGGGAGAGGCCGCTGAGATTACGCACTAACAACAGGGCCCTGCCGAGGGTCAGGCCACCACCATTTTGTGATCATGTCAGTGGAACCCTGGAATGGGCAGCTGGGGTCTGGAGGGCACTTAGTAGAGAGAACAGGTGGCTGGCCTGGTAGGAGGGGACAGTGGTTGTGCCTGTGCCTCGATACCTCTGGAAATCCACTGGTCAAAAAACCTGTAAAGTCTGCTGTAGCTCATCCTCAAGGAGCAGTGCTGGGTAAAGACACCCACTCCATTTTCAGACCATTCTGACCATCAGAGCACTCTTGCTGGTGTGGGGCAGGGACCCACGTCTCTGTAACTCCAACATTCTCTGCTCCTCCATGCCCCGTTCCCTTTACAAGCTCTTAAAAGTGGTAGATACTCAGGGCCTCGAGAGCTGGCTCAGTAGTGAAGGCGCTTTCCTGCAAAGCCTAATGACCAAGGTTTGATTCTCCAGTACCCACATAAAGTCAGATGCACAGTGGCTCATGCATCTGGAGTTTGTTTGCAGCAACTGAAGGTCCTGGCATATCCATTCTCTCTCTGTCTCTCTCCCTCTCTCTCTCTCTCTTTCTCTCTCTCTCTCTCTCTCTGTCCGCTTGCAAATACATTTCTTTAAAAAAATAAAAATAATTACTTTTTAAAAAAATTAGTAGATCCAGAAGTGACTAGGTAATTCTCTGGCCTTTTGAATCCATCCAAGCGCCAGCTCGTCGTCTATGGGTATTTATTGGTATTTGAGGAGTGGATCCCCAAAGTCTGTTTCCCCCCTTTGTTTTCTTCTTCTCTGGTTGGCTTGGAGTCATCACTGTTCACTTTGGCCTGGACACACATTGCTGTGAAAGGTTGCCTTTGGAACTACGCAGCAAGCATGTTGTGTACACAGTAGACCAGACCACTTCCATTAATGCACATGGTTGGGTGAGGATTCCGGACAGGTATTCTGAAACCATCTCTAGGTGTTCTTTTCCTGTCTGCTGCCACTCAGTACTCAGAAAGACTTCACTGGTCATGTTTTGGTCCTAAGTATAGGTTTTTTTTTTTTTTTTTGTATTTATTAAATTTCTTCTTTCTTGTTTTAGCTTATGATCACAATAAAAACTGGCATGACATGACATTTACTCTCAAAGCAGTCATGGTCTAGTCCCAAGGCTAGGGGAGAAGGAACACACACACACACACACACACACACACACACGTGCACACGTGCACACACTAGATTCTTTTAATCCTTTGTCTACCTCTGCATGACAGGTACCACCTATGAAAACTCAGTTAAAAATAAAGAAACCCAGTTGTAACTGAAAACATGAACACAGTTGGATGCGTGAGGTGGACTCCTCCACCTGGACTTGGTGCGGGGATTTAGCTGGTGACTGGCAATGCGGAGAGGGGCACTGGTGCCCGCCTCATACGCTGCCAATGTGGGCGTCAGTCAGCGAGAGTGCTGGCGGGTTTTCGCTGGGCCTTCTGTAAGCCTTTGAGAAGTAGACATCCTGCCTGGTGCTTGTTTACCTTGCATACTAACGGCTGTATATATCAACAATGGAAATTTTTCATATGCTCCCAAGTAGGCTACAGGCCTGAGAACCGTTTTCAGAAATTTTAGAAATGTTAGTAACCCAGCTTTGTGGTGAGGAGCTGAAACCACATCTAACATTTGGACCAAACTTGGTCTGCTTTCAAAGCACTGCCTCTCGCATGTCTAACTGGCCTTGATGAGCTCTGTTCCAGTGTTCCCTACGTGTCCTTCTTTTGTTTCTGGTTATTGACCAACTGCTTTATGGATGCCACTTGTTCTCCATCGTCATACTACACTTGGAACCGGAACGTGTTGGCAGCGAGAGTATCCCCAGACTCATCCTCGGCTTAAAAAAAAAGAGAGAGAGAGAGAGAAACTTTCTGAAAGTTTGGGAACTTATACATTTTTGATGGCCATTGTTTGTGGCGCATGCTGATATTTTCTGAACTTTTTTCTGGAGGATAATTAATGTGTCTGGTGTGTGTGTGTGTGTGTGTGTGTGTGTGTGTGTGTGCGCGCGCGCGCGCGCGCAACTCTGTGTGTCTCAAGGTAATATCAACGTTATACCACAGGGACGGCCTGTTGTTTAGTGATTTAGAAATTAAATCACGCCTGGTCTTCAACTGCCAGTGAGCCGAGGCTCCAAGACGGCCCTGTGGGACAGTCACAGCAGCTGCCAAGAGAGGGTGAGTCCGGTGACCACAGACTGCAGTTGACCCATCCTGTAAGTGCCAGGCCTGCAAACACACCCACCTCCTCCACACTGGTGGCGCTGGTCCCCAAGACGGCTGCGTGGAAAGACTGACTGCATGACACAGTCGTGTGTGCAGCCCCCCCCGTGACGGCAGAGCTGGGCACAGACAAGGCCCACAGGTGCCCTCCCCCCACTCCTAACGTAAGATGCCTCTCCTAACCCAGGAGTGGGCCTGGGACTGTGGAAGTCTGACTGAGCAACAGAATGTGGAAGGAAGCCCCCTAGAAGCCTTGACCAGGAATATTATGAGAATTAAAGAAAGAAATTAAAGCAGTCCCCCCTACCGTGTTGACATCTTTAAGAAGGCTGCGGCCATTTGTCTACAAGGCCTTGATTCCAGGTTTTGCCAGAATGTTCTGAGATGAGGTGGAGGATCTTTGGAATACAAATCACCCGACCCAGCCTGTGAATGTAGTAATGTGCTTCCCACCCCTCTGGCTGAGCATGCTCAGGACTAGCTCTGAGCAGAGGGCTCGGGGCAGCTCCTCATGCAGGCTGGGGTAGATCACACCACAGTTCTCCTCTCAGCCGAGGCCTGGGGCAGATCACACCACAGTTCTCTCAGTTGAGGCCTCAGGCAGCTGCTCATGAAGGCTGGGGAAGATCACACCATAGTTCTCCTCTCAGCTGAGGCCTCAGGCAGCTCCTCATGCAGGCTGGGGCAGATCACACCACAGTTCTCCTCTCAGCTGAGGCCTCAGGCAGCTCCTCATGCAGGCTGGGGTAGATCACACCACAGTTCTCCTCTCAGCTGAGGCCTCAGGCAGCTCCTCATGCAGGCTGGGGCAGATCACACCACAGTTCTCCTCTCAGCTGAGGCCTCAGGCAGCTCCTCATGCAGGCTGGGGCAGATCACACCACAGTTCTCCTCTCAGCTGAGGCCTCAGGCAGCTTCTCATGCAGGCTGGGGCAGATCACACCACAGTGAAGTGCTTTCAGTCGTAGCATTTGACTGAGAGCCTTGTTACACCGAAGCTGACGTGCTGTGTCTATTCAAGTGGGCTGTCTGTCTTGGGGTAGGGGAGACAATCACCCCTGTTTACTGAATACCCACTAATACATCCATCTGTCTTCCATCTGGCTCTTATCCACCCATCATTAATTTATTGCTTAAGTAAATATCCTTCAAAAATGCCCATGTGCCAAATCTTTGCTAAGTACTGGGCGGAATGAACTAAACGCCCGCCTCGCCCTGGAGCTTCGGCGTGCTGGGTTCAGGTAGGCGTACGCTTAGCCGTGGAGCGGGCCTGGCCGCCGCATGCCAGGAATCAGAGTTTTAAAAAGCAAGAAACATAAGTCCCCAATCCTTTTCGAGGGTGTGCCCCCAGTGACCTGAAACCACTCATCGGTCCCTTAAAGGTTTCCGCTGCTTGCGGTGCCATGCCGAAGACCAAGCCTTCAACAGGCGGGTCTCTGGGGTACACTGCTGATCAAACAACAGCAAGCAGATGTGGTGCCGTTCACAGAGCCGGGAAAGGCTGACCTGGAGGCAGTAATGACCTCATTGGCAAGCTTAGTCCGATGTCGTCCACGTAGCTGCATAGAAACCTCAGAAATTCAGAAAAAAAAGACCTGGGTTGGAAATGTTGGCGGTAACTGGAAAAAGATGAGCCCTTAGGAGCCCAGCAAGAAAGCGTGCGCCCCCGGAGACAGCCAGCCGCTAGACGAAAATGAAGAGCTCCTTCCGGAGGACGTGGTGGTGACGCTAGCGTAGGGCGGGTCTTCTTAGCCTGGAGTTCGCCAGTAAGCTTGGGCCTGTTTTGATCTGAACGTAAAACGCGGGCTCGTGTCCCCCACTAATGGTGCAGTCTGGGAATCTTTAGGCGGCGGAGCCTTGCTGGAGGAGGTGGCTCGTCGGGGAGGGGCACTTGAGGTGTGAGGGACGGGCTTGCTGCGCTTCTGACTCTGGCCGCAACGTGAAGAGCCTGCGGCCGAGCCTCCCCCCATGAAGCTCTGTAGTCCCAGCAATGTAGCGAAGTAACCTCCTTGTTCCTGGGCAGGCATTTGTCCACAGCAGCAAGACAGTAACTAGTGCAGGGCCCGTCATTTACTACAGTAAACTTTGAGTCTCTCTTCTGTAGTTAATTCTTCCCTACGTTAGGTTTTTAAGAATGCAGCAACGATGAGGTTGATCAGTATCAAGACACACAGCGGTAGAGTGTGTACTCAGCATGTGTAAGGCACTAGGTTTGGCCCTGAGCTTACACACACACATACACACACACACACACACTACAGATATGTATGTATACACACATATTGTCTAGGGACAGGTGCACATGCAGACATATAGGGTGTGAGCTGGAAGATTCCGCTGTCAATCCATTGTACTGCATTGATACTGGTGGGAACGAGGCAAGAGACTGACTGCGCTGCATGCATTTTCTGTGTGTGAAGAGTTGTGTGGTGTGGTGAATGTGGTGTGTGCGCATGTGTGTGCAGGTGTGTGCACTTAGTGTACTCGAGTGGAGTTCAGAGGACAATGTAGAGTGTTGCGTGCCCTCCTGTGAGCTTCCGTGGCTGGGATGACAGGTGCAGGGGTGGAACTCTGCTGGTCTCAGGACTCACAGGCCCTCATGTATATATGAGCAGCAATGGATTTGACTTGCTGAGCCATCTCCCCAGCCCTGGGTGTACGGTTTTCAAAAGCAAAGCTCTATGCTGTTGTCATAAGCAAAAGGAAAAGAAAATCCACAGGAAATAAACCAAGTTAAGTTCCTTTATTTTTTTGAAAACTATTTCCATTTATTTGGAAGGAGAGAGAAAGGAAGAATGGGCTTGCCAGGGCCTCTAGCTGCTGCAAACAGACTCCTGATGCATGCGCCACTTTGTGCATCGGTTTTACGTGGGTACTGGGGAATCGAACCCATGTCATTAGGTTTTTCAGGCAAGTGCCTTAACCGCTGAGCCATCTCTCTGGTCCAAGTTTCTTTCTTTAAAAAAACGATTTTCATTTATTTATTTGCAAGCCGGGCCGGGGGTGGGGGGCGGGTGGCAGTGCGCCATGCCAGGGCTACCCAAGCCGTCTTCATCCGCCGAGCCATCTCTCCAGTCGCAAGTTTCTTTCGTGGTCCTCTCTTTCCCTCCCTCCATCCTTCCATCCCTCTGTCTTTCTAAATTTTTGGAGCAGGAGAGGTGAAAGCAAGTAGCCATTTCATTTTCCCAAGCGTCTCTGAAGTCACGGTGGGAAGCCAGTCCCCGCGGGGAAGTCTGGGCTGAGGTGATCCGCAGGAATATTAGAGCGGGCCTTAGCGCTTTTCCGTGTGGCCGAGCGTTTCGTGCTCGGGCTGTCAACGAGAGTAGCTGAGATGGTTCGTGTGCCGCCTGTGAGCTGCGCCGAGGAACTGTGACAGCTCTGGGTGGTCGTACCTGTGAGGGGCATGCGCTCAGAAACCTGGCATCCAGCGGACGTAGGTGTTCGACTTGTTCTCTGTAAGAGTTCCAGAAACCTCCTGCGTCCCTGTGCCTCCCTGCTTTGTGCCCCGGAAGGGCCACCTGAGAGCAGGCTGGGTTTTGTGAGCCTTTGACTCCCTTTCACCTTTTGCTACCAATAGCATTCCTGAGTAATTTGAGTCAGGATTTTCTCCCCCCTCTGAACTACTGATCAAAGGTTTTCCCTTCCAAATGCAGTCAGGAGAAAAGGGTGAGGGACACTTTGGGTTGAGGAGATAGAAGCTTCCTCCAGAGATGTTTTTAAACCCCCTTTGAATGGACTCATTGTTTATAAGAACAGCGCCTTAATGGAAAAACAAAAAGGCAGGAGGGTCTGTAATGTGCGTTCTGCTTTCCTTTGCTGGCCTCATTGTTTATTTGAGTTCTCAAGTCTGGAGTAGTTGCACTGCCCAGCGGCCTTCCTCTGGTTGTCTCTCTGGAAGATCCATTTACTTTATTTAGAAACTTAATATTTAAAAAAGCTGGAGCTGAATTTAAAAAAAAAAGTCACCTTTTTGATGTGGCCCTTCTCCCCGGTTTTTGAACACTTAAACTTGCAGAGGCCTTAAACGCTGAGCTGGAATCTCCTGCTCAGTGGCTCTTTTTAGGTGCTGGGTGTAGGCCTTGCGCTCCTCATAAGTCCCGGGACCCTCGGGTCCTGCTCTTGTCATCCAGGCTTGTTTCCAAGTAGTTTAGAGGACAGGGTGCCCAGTGACTTTGGTACTAAGCGGTAGAGATGGATGCTAGCTCAAATGGTGGTGGAGCTTTGGGAAACTCCACTTTGGACTGGCCCTGAGGGGACGACTGTGTGTGAAGAAATGACAAGTGACCAGGACTTCAGGCTGCCAGCTCTCCGCGTGTCTTCCTACTCCAGTGCAGCTGTCCAGTTCTTGAACCTTGCTGTGCCCAGTTAAGTGTTCCCAATGTACTGTTTTATTTCGACTTTTTGTAAGGAGTCCTCATTCTAAAGTTTGAAAAAAAAAACAGAGATTACATATCAAACATACTTTGATTACTGTAACCTGTGAACTCTGATTAATTTTATCCTCTTTCCCCCCCTAAATTGCCACTTATCTTTTATTAGTTTTTTTTCTACTTTTTGTTTATCATCAAGAAATCGCCAAAGGTGAACCCTGGATTCTATTAGGGAACTGATCATGGGGCCTGGGAACAGCCTACATAGACCCCCAAACATGGAGAATACAGTGAGTAGCTTTTAAAAGGACATTTAAATCCCCACAATTAAAATTCCATGGCTTGGGCTGGAGAGATGGCTTAGCGGTTAAGGCACTTGCCTGCAAAGCCAAAGGACCCAGGTTTGATTCCCCAGGACCCACGTAAGCCAGATGCACAACGGGGTGGCTGCGTCGAGTTTGTTTGCAATGGCTGGAGGCCCTGGCACGCGCCCATTCCTGTTCTCTCTCTCTTTGACTGTTCCCCCCTCTCAAATAAAATAAATTCCATGGCTGTCTCATCAGTTTTTTACTAGTAGGTGAACTGTAGACTCATGTTGTTAAACTCTTACTTTTCCCCAAGCACAACACACCATAGGACACAAATAGAAAGGTACCACCATAGGCCATGCATGAAATTACAGAAGTTTCATCATTTCAGAGTTCATTTTCATTTGGAAAGTCCAGCATTGCTGTTGTGAAGTGTGGTGTGGATGCAGGAGTGCTCTGTCACATTAGAACTCGCAGCGCCAGCAGCTCTCAAATCTTGGGTTCTTATCTACGGTAACAGAGATTTGAGAACGCAGATTCAGGAGAAGGGCAAGTTCTGAAATTTATTATAGGGAGAGTTAGCATTAAGAATGAGAACAAAGCAGGAAAGTTCAAGCCAAAAGAAAATCTCCCCTTTCTCAACTTTTCCTGGGAAGTAGGAGGGGTGACAGAAAAGCTCCCCTCGCATAGGGAGGGTTAGAGGCTCAAACCAGGTTTCAGACCCACTTATGTGAACGGAACATTCCAGTGTGTAAAGGAGGGGACTGATTGGTTGTAGGGCCCAAGAGGAGACCTCACTCAGGAAGGGTCCACCTCCATGGGCCAAGCCTTCCAAACTGAGGGAGAAACTCACTGTTGCTTAGGGAGTGGTGAAGAGATTGTTGCTAGCAGCCACCTTGGATGAGACGGAGTGAGATGTGAGTTCTAGTCCCGTCAGAGCAGGCAAGGTGGCATCCATGCTTCCTAGCTAACCACCCACCAGAAAAAAGGCCACCTTGCTCCTAATCTGCGTCAGTACGTTTCTGTCTCAGTGGGCTGTTTTTACGATAGTTGGTCCTGTTTTCATTTTTACTTTTATTTATTTACTTGGTTTTTCGAGGTAGGCTCTCACTCTAGCTCAGGCTGACCTAGAATTCACTATGTAGGTGGCCTCGAACTCACGGCGATCCTCCTGCCTCTGCCTCCCAAGTGCTGGGGTTAAAGTCGTGCACCTCCGTGCCCTCCTGTTTTTATTGTTGGTGTTTCTGTGTGGGTTAAGCCCCCCACATCTTCCTCGTTATGCTTGTTACCATTTTATTCCCATTTTGGCTCGTGTGTCTCAGAGGTGGACGAGTGGTGGAGGTGGAGTGAGCTTCTCAGAAGGACACTGCATTCCGACTGCCTCTGGTCCTGCCTGTGCTGTGTGCCTCCAGCGAGTTTTGACCATCTAAGCCTTGGCTCTCTTACCTATGAAAGGTGTGTTCTAGTGGTTTCTACTTCGTAGGGTTGTTGTGAAAACTAAAGGAGTTTATGTGCTAAAGACTTAACACCTCTGCCAGTATGTGTTTCAAAACACACTTTCTTTTCCTAAATCAGCAATTGCTGGCAAGTAGGAAAGCTATTGATTTCTGGGTACTTATTTTCAAACGTATGGCTCTACTCAATATTTTATTTGTTCTGATAATCACAGCGATACCTTTGGTGCTTTCTAGGTTACAGTACAATATTGTCTGCCAATAATATTTTCCTTTCCCTTCAGTTGCTGTACACTGGATTTCTGTCTCATGTAACACTGAACTTCCTCCAGTTTCTTTGATAACACTAGCTAGCAGTGATGAGAAACCTCCCAGCTGGGGTGTTAATGCACTTATATTTTTTTAAAAAATATTTTATTTATTTATGAGAAAGAGGGAGAGAGAGAGGAGAGAGAGAGAGAGAGAGAATGAGCACACCAGAGCCTCCAGCCACTGCAAATGAACTTCAGACACATGCACCACCTTGTGCATCTGGTTTACGTGGAATCGAACCTGGGTCCTTAAGCTTCGCAGGCAAAACCTGAACTGCAAAGCCATCTCTCCAGCCCAAATGTACTTATTTTTAAAGTCAGGTGAAAGAAGGACCTTTCTGGTTTGGAATGAGTATTGAGTCTTTTAAGTACTTACTCATTGTCTTTTGTTGTTTTGATATTGGATTTTTCTCTATTAAATTGTTAATCTTTGCATGCTTTCTCACAGTGTTTCTAACTGTGCTTCCTGGAATAAAATCCATTTGATTCTAGACTTTTGGGTCCGACATGATTTGTGGTTATGGTATCGAAGATCTTGGTGTTCTTGCTGTGTGCCCAACTGTAATTTTGAAGTTGATATTTCCTGTTTTGTCTGCACTGTGTTAGATTTTGGCATTGGGATTGAACTCAATTTTTTAAATGAATTGGGTTCCCAGCCCCAGATATCTTAGTCTAGAAAGACTTTTGTTGGATGGGTCATCTGTCTTTTGAAGTTTGGATTATCTCCCCAGAAACAGATAGGACCTCATTCTCCAGCCTTTACCGCAGATAAGGTTAGAAGCCTTTGCAGATTCATCCAATGTTGCTGAATCTTTCACTCTTTTTTTCTTCTGCAGTCAATTTTGGTCCTTTATATTTAAATTTGACTTGCACAGAGTTTTACTGTCTTCATTAGAATAAAACTCAGTACAGCAAACAACTGTCCCTAAATTATATTTATATCTCCTTCTCAATTTGTGTTTGCATCTTCTGCCCTTTCAGTCTTATCTAGATTTGTGAGAAGCCTTTTAGCTTATGGTGGCCCCTCAGTTTATTGATCTCCAGGACGCCAGCTTTGGAAGGCGTCTGTCAGTTCTGGGAGCTTTCATTTTGCCGATTTGTAATTTGTTCTTGGCGTTGTCATTATTTTCACTTCTTCATGGTTTTTGCTTTGCAGCTTCTAAAAAAGTAGTGCATCAATCTGTATATTGGATTTTTATAAAAACGCCATGGTAGCCATGCCACTTGCTTGTTATTGCATCAAATAATCATTGGAAACACGCCGTACCCTGTAGACTTGGCAGACTGGAAGGTCTGCATGTTGTGTGTGTGTGTGTCTGTGTGTGTGTGTGTTGTGTTTGTGGGTGTCACTGGGGCATGGGTGTTCTTGCACTCTTGGTATGTGCTTGAATCTGTCAGGGTCTAAGGTGCTGCCATGTGGTAGCCTTTGGAAAGTCTTCCCCGGGAGTTGATTCTGGCTTGCTCCTTAGCTTCTTCTAATCCAAGAACAGCAGTCCTTCCTTCCGTTGTTAATAACCCTGAAGGAAGAGGAGGTCGCTCCTGTCACCTTTGCAAATTCGCTCTTCTTCTCACTCCTATGTCACCAGGTCTGACTTGTTACCTTTGTAGCCTCTTTCTTCTTTCTTCTCCAGAGCCATGTGAGTGCAAGGTGGGCCTTCTCAGCACATGCTTGAAAAAAAGAACAAAAAACGTTAAGAGCATCTGAACCTCCCATATTTTATTTAATTCCCCCAATCATTTATCTTGGGTTTGGCTGACGGTGGCTTCCCTTGATCAGGTTTTTATAAAGGAGACCAAAAGCCCCTTTGCTTTCTTGTCTCATTAGGGCTCAGTACAGAGCTCTGGAATGCTGACTGTGGATTGGCTCGTTCACCTTAGTGAGGGCCCGTGTGTTTCCACTTTGTCCTTCCGGAGCCGACTTCGCACGCCACCTCTGCCGCGTGGGCTCCGTGGAACCTCTGTGCGTCGCGGGTTCTCTTGGCTGAGGGTCACTGCAAGTTTCTCGGTCCTTTCACCATCCCGTTGGCTGGCTGGACCAAACTTTACTTTGCCAGTCACGTATCGTGTCTTACTCAGGGAGTTCGCGTCTCCTTTTCTGCAGAGTTTTAGTTTTCCCAGCTGTATAGGTTCATAGTAGAACTGAGC
Organism: Dipus sagitta; assembly: GCA_036346955.1. Lineage (NCBI taxonomy): Eukaryota > Metazoa > Chordata > Mammalia > Rodentia > Dipodidae > Dipus > Dipus sagitta. The sequence continues at coordinate 42,380,338 of CM070784.1, forward strand.
GGAGATTCTGAAGGCGCCTCTTGCCTCCCGCACGTGCAGCCGCCCGCCTCCCCAGCACGCACAGGTGGTGCCTTTGCTCTATCCAGCGAACCTGTAGCCGTGTGTCACTACTATCCAAAGTCTGCCATTTGTATCAGGGCCCACTCATGGTCTTGGGCACTGGACAAGTGTGCATGGCATGTGCCTACTGTCGTGTCACAGAGAAGTGACGCTGTCCCGCGTGCTTGCCCATCCTCCCAGCATCTGGGGACCACTGATCTCCATGGTTTCACATGTTCTCTGCTTGGCCTACTTTATGTTTTTGTGTGCACACGGGCATGGTGTGTGTGTGTGTGTGTGTGTGTGTGTGTGTGTAATCATCTGCGTGTGAGGGACACGTGCTTGTGTGCGTGGTCACGTGTGTGCACACTTGTAGAAGTCAGGAGACAGTGGCGGATGTCTTCCCCAGTCACTCTGTACCTTACTCTTTGAGTCAGTCTCTTGCTGAACCTCTGGCTCAGCTGTTTGGCCGGCCTCGCCAGCCAGTGAGCCCCAGGCTCCCTTTCTCCACGTCCCTATGCTGGGGTTCCAGGCTTGCGCCACCACAGCTGCTGTTTCGACACGGTGCTGCCCAGGTCTTCGCGCTCACGTGGCCGACGCTTCATCCTCTAAGCCTGTTCCCCGGCACTGAGTTTTGCTCTATCTAGGAAGTAGGATGGTTGGAATCACTCAGTAGACCAGCCTTTCTGCCTTGGCATCTGTCACTTAGTAATATGCATTTGTAATTTCCCCAGGTCTTTTTATAGGCTTGATAGCTTATTGTTTTAAACACTGAGCAGTATTCCATTGCTTAGATGTCCCACAGTTTATTTATAAACTTATCTAATGAAGAGCGTTGTGGTCACTTCTAAGTTCTGGCAGTTATGCATGTAGTCTCTGCAAATAACTGCAAGTGGAATTAGTTTTCACTTTTTTTTTTTTTTGCTAATGTAAATAATGTGGTGATGGTACTAGAAGCTAATTCTTTTGTTTCTATCTCTGTTTATTTATATAAATTCCTTAAAGCAGGATATTCAATCAAGGCTGGAGAGGATTGCCTGGTGGTTAAGGCACATGCCTGCAAAGCCAAAGGAGCAGGGTTCAGTTCCCAAGTACCCACATAAAGCCAGATGCATAAAGTGGTACATGCATTAGGAGTTGTTTGCAGTGGCTGGAGGCCTGGGAGCAACCATTCTCTCTCTCTCTCTTCCTGCTTACAAATAAATAAATAAAAATATTTAAAAATATATTTTCAGAGCTGGGTGTGGTGACACACGCCTATAATCCCAGAACTTGGAAGGCTGGCGTAGGAGGATCACCAGGAGTTTGAGGACAGCCTGGGCTACAGAGTGAGTTTCAGGTCAGCCTGGGCTAGAGTGAGAACCTACTGCAAAAATAAAAAAAATAAAAATAAATAAGTGAAATATATTTTCAGGGTTTTGCAAGTATCCAGAAGAGCTAAACCAAGTTCTTTTTTTTTTTACCAGCAGGATATGTGTGTGTGTGTGTATATATATATATTTGTTAGGATTCTTTTATATACAGTAGATGAAAATGTACATATCTTCTGACTTAGGTAATATACCCATACTCTTATAGAAAATTACCACCAACTGTGTGTCTTAAAATAGTGGAAATTTATAATTTCACAGTTGTGGAATCCGGAAGTCTGAAACCAAAATGTTGGCAGGCCGGGGTCCTTTTCCAGACTGCAGGCGCGGACGCACCGCCCGCTCTCCTCCTGAGGGAGCGCTTGCAGCCGTGTCCTCCCAGTCTCTGCCTTGCCGCTTTGCATGGTGTCTTTGGTGTTTGGGCACACTGCCCTCCCGTGATTCGAGCCGTTTGAGACAGGGTCCAACTCTCTACCCCGGCTTGTCTTCAGCTCACTATTTAGGCCAAGCTGGCCTCTTCCTTATAGAGACCTTGCTGCTTCAGCTTCCCCAGTCAGGGGAAAACAGGCCTGCGTCTCTGTGCTTAGATGCCATCTGAACTAATGACAGCTGCAGAGACCCTTTCCCCCAAACAGGTCACATCCTGAATTTTTAAGTAGATAGGAAGTATTGCAGGCAAACGTCCAATCCAGAATTATTGCCTTGATTTTAATTCTTTCATTTTTCAGTTCAAAGAATATAATTAAACTATTAGCGAGGTGTGGTTGGGCATATCTGTAATCAGAAGACTGAGGAAAGGGGATTGCAGCTTGAAGTCAGGCTAAGCTCTACCACAAGACCCTGTATTGTGAAAACAAACAAACAAAATGAAAAGCGGGAGCAAGAATAATCAAGCAGTATTGACAATAGGAGTGGTGGTCAGTGGACCCTGTCAGTTGTTTTCTCGTGGTTGGGACAAAATACTCATCCAGAAGGAGCTTGAGGAAGGACGGTTGAGAGGGCGTCTGACGTGGCGGCACAGCAGGGCGGGAGCGGAAGCCAGCTCCCATCCTCGCATCGGGGAGGAAGAAGAGCGCCGGGCACGCTCCGTGCTCCGCTAGCTGCTTACACATGGGTCCTCCCAGCCCACCAGTGCAACCTAGAAAATCCCTTGCACACGTGAGCAAGGTTTGTTTCCATGGCGATTCTCACTCCTGTCAAGTTGAAGACCAGAGATTAACCATCACAGCCCTTTACTTAGGTATCGTCTTTGGTGCTGAGCTTGATAGGCTTGCTATGAGTTTCTTTGCAATTAGTTCATATATTAAATACCCACATCCGACTTAATTCTAGTGCTTTAGAAAGGGGCGAGTTTTACGGATTTACTTAGAAGAGCGCTTTTCTTTGTTTCGTTGTATGCTGTTAATAAGATTTTGTGCTGCTTGTTCATTTCTGTGCTAGATAACTTAGAAATGCTTGAACTTTCATGTTAATTATTTAATCCCGAAAGGAGATATGGTTGTTCTCAAATGCTGACCTGGTGTGGAACTACTTTGGACAACACAGAGGTTTAGCTCTAGGTATTTTCAAGACAGTATTAGTCCAGGCTCATTAGGTACAGTGGAATTGTTTGCTGTAAATGCTGGGGCCGTCTAGTGGTTGAGAATAAGTAAAGGCTTTGGTTTTTCCTTGTGTAGTGACATCAAGGGCCTGCGGCGTTGTCCCTGAGGAGGGCCATTGTCCTTTCTCTCTGCTCTTTCCTTTTGATGACCATGTGGTCTTCCAGGTTTCTCTTTTCTGTGCCCACTTGTTAGCAAATAATGTTGCCTGGAGAATGTCAGAAGGAATTTAAAGAAGTTTCCCCCAGCCCCCAGCCATGCCTCCAGCAGGGTCAGTGGCTTTGTTATCTTTTCTGAGCACTTGCCTAGTGCCAGACACCGTGCTGGTCACAGGGGAGGAGACCAAGTTTCAAAGGACTCAGACTTCGTGAGCAAAACGGAGCACCTGAAAAAGTCAGTCATGACACCATGCATGGGACACGGTGGGCGAAAGGCTTTGAGAATGCTCAGGGAAAATGGAAGAGGAAAGATCAGGTTTTCCATGCAGATGCTTGTCAGGGACGGGTGTTCGGAGGCGCTTCGAGCGGGCTGGGGTTTGTTTCAGATGCTCTTTTCTGAAGCCCAAGCCTGTGGTTCTGATGGCCTGCACCATGGCTCTAGGCTGAATTTCTCACCTTGGGCTTGTTGGGTCATTTGCTTACTGCGAGGTGTCAGGGCGGCTAAGTCCTTGCTGCTGCTCCTGTTAGGTCTGGGAGCTGACGTGGCTGCTGTCAGGGAGGTGGGTGCTTGCGCAGCACTCGTGACTGATGGAGACGGAGTGGACAGGGTAAACTCTTAAGTTTAAAGAAGCTGGATGTAGCAGACAGATTCCGGTTCGCTGAGATAAACTTCCAGACCAGGCACAGTTATGGAGGAAGGGATTTATTGAAGCTTACAGATCCAGGGGAAGTTCCATAATGGCAGAAGAAGCTGGCCTGCCTTCACAGGACCAAGCAGAGAGAGAGAGAAATACAAGCCTAAAGCCAAAAGACGCAGCACACTTCAGGAACTCCAGCTAGGCACACTTTGCATATCTGTAGATTGAAATCTGAAACCCACCACCACACCTTAAGATTCCCCCAGTGACTTTGCCTCCAGCCAGGTGGCTGCAGATGCAAACTACAAACAAGTGAAAAACTGAATTTATTGGGGGCCATCTCTTCAAACCACCACCACACTGGAGTTTGTCAAGTTTGCAGCCCAGAAAGCAGTGCTGAACACTGCTGCTAGCTTTTGTAGTTTTTAAAAGACTTAAGTGAATTAATATTTTAAAACAGTCCTTCAGCTTTGGAACGCAACCAGCAGCACTGGTGTGGGGCGGGCCATGAACTTGCGCCCTGTACTGTGCATCTGTGAGGCATAAGGGGTTGCGCAAGGGAAGCCGGAATACGTCCAGGCAGCTCTAGAATGTCACAAGTAAACATTTGTGCTTCTGGAGAGCAGCTGTGGGGCGGCAGCGAGAGCTCATCAGCATGATCTGAGACTCACACAAGAAAGGCTGTGAGTACCCTGCCACACTGCTGGAAGGATAATCCCTTTAGAGTGGGCTTTTCTGCATCGGCTCTGCAGGATGCTGGAGAACAAGAACGAACTCCAGGGACCAAGAAAATAGCTAGGCTACAGGTAGTGGTTGGTGATGGTAGAATCTTTAAAGTGGCCTATGACCCCTTCCCACAGGTCAGGGGAAGGGAAGGTAAATACTAAGTGATACTGACACTCCAACTGCCATTCTGAATATGTGTGAATTATGATGGACTAGGGAAACACAGCTTAACACCTGACAGAAGGCTTCAGTGCAAATCCTGGCTGCCAGTTTAGAAGAGAGGACGCCAGGGAGCAGGGCAGGAAGGTGGCAGGTGAGCTGACCTGCCTGGTCGTCTTCCTGTGTGTCCAGGTGAGCTGACCTGCCTGGTCGTCTTCCTGTGTGTCCAGGTGAGCTGACTTCCCTGGTCTGCTTCCTGTGTGTCCAGGTGAGCTGACCTGCCTGGTCGTCTTCCTGTGTGTCCAGGTGAGCTGACTTCCCTGGTCTGCTTCCTGTGTGTCCAGGTGAGCTGACCTGCCTGGTCGTCTTCCTGTGTGTCCAGGTGAGCTGACCTCCCTGGTTTGCTTCCTGTGTGTCCAGGTGAGCTGACCTGACTGGTCTGCTTCCCGTGTGTCAAGGCGAGCTGACCTGCCTGGTCATCTTCCTGTGTGTCCAGGTGAGCTGACCTCCCTGGTCTGCTTCTCGTGTGTCCAGGCGAGCTGACCTCCCTGGTCTGCTTCCCGTGTGTCCAGGTGAGCTGACCTGCCTGGTCTGCTTCCCGTGTGTCCAGGTGAGCTGACCTCCCTGGTCTGCTTCTCGTGTGTCCAGGCGAGCTGACCTCCCTGGTCTGCTTCTTGTGTGTCCAGGCGAGCTGACCTGCCTGGTCGTCTTCCTGTGTGTCCAGGCGAGCTGACCTGCCTGGTCGTCTTCCTGTGTGTCCAGGCGAGCTGACCTGCCTGGTCGTCTTCCCGTGTGTCCAGGTGAGCTGACCCGCCTGGTCGTCTTCCTGTGTGTCCAGGTGAGCTGACCTGCCTGGTCGTCTTCCCGTGTGTCCAGGTGAGCTGACCCGCCTGGTCGTCTTCCTGTGTGTCCAGGTGAGCTGACCTCCCTGGTCGTCTTCCCGTGTGTCCAGGTGAGCTGACCTGCCTGGTCATCTTCCTGTGTGTCCAGGCGAGCTGACCTGCCTGGTCGTCTTCCCATGTGTCCAGGTGAGCTGACCCGCCTGGTCGTCTTCCCGTGTGTCCAGGTGAGCTGACCTCCCTGGTCTGCTTCCCGTGTGTCCAGGTGAGCTGACCTGCCTGGTCATCTTCCTGTGTGTCCAGGTGAGCTGACCTGCCTGGTCTGCTTCCTGTGTGTCCAGGCGAGCTGACCTCCCTGGTCTGCTACTCGTGTGTCCAGGTGAGCTGACCTGCCTGGTCTGCTTCTCGTGTGTCCAGGTGAGCTGACCTCCCTGGTCTTTTTCTTGTGTGTCCAGGTGAGCTGACCTGCCTGGTCATCTTCCTGTGTGTCCAGGTGAGCTGACCTGCCTGGTCTGTTTCTCGTGTGTCCAGGTGAGCTGACCTGCCTGGTCTGTTTCTCGTGTGTCCAGGTGAGCTGACCTGCCTGGTCTGCTTCCCGTGTGTCCAGGTGAGCTGACCTGCCTGGTCATCTTCCTGTGTGTCCAGGTGAGCTGACCTGCCTGGTCTGTTTCTCGTGTGTCCAGGTGAGCTGACCTGCCTGGTCATCTTCCTGTGTGTCCAGGCGAGCTGACCTGCCTGGTCTGTTTCTCGTGTGTCCAGGTGAGCTGACCTGCCTGGTCTGTTTCTCGTGTGTCCAGGTGAGCTGACCTGCCTGGTCTGCTTCCCGTGTGTCCAGGTGAGCTGACCTGCCTGGTCATCTTCCCGTGTGTCCAGGCGAGCTGACCTGCCTGGTCTGTTTCTCGTGTGTCCAGGTGAGCTGACCTGCCTGGTCATCTTCCTGTGTGTCCAGGCGAGCTGACCTGCCTGGTGTGTTTCTCGTGTGTCCAGGTGAGCTGACCTGCCTGGTCTGTTTCTCGTGTGTCCAGGTGAGCTGACCTGCCTGGTCTGCTTCCCGTGTGTCCAGGTGAGCTGACCTGCCTGGTCATCTTCCCGTGTGTCCAGGTGAGCTGACCTGCCTGGTCTGTTTCTCGTGTGTCCAGGTGAGCTGACCTGCCTGGTCTGCTTCCTGTGTGTCCAGGTGAGCTGACCTGCCTGGTCGTCTTCCTGTGTGTCCAGGTGAGCTGACCTGCCTGGTCAGCTCCAAAAGGCCAAGTCACACAGTCAGGTGTCTAGCAGCAACCCTGTTCTTGGTACCAACGTTATTGTTGCAGTCAGGTTCACATTGCTGGCAGAAATCACCCAACCAAGAGCAGCTTGTGGGAAAATAAAGGGTTTATTTTGGCTACAGACTCAAAGGGAAGCTCCAACAATGACAGGGAAGAGATGGCATGAGCAGAGGGTGTGCATCATCTCCTGGCCAACATCAGCTGGGTAACAGGAACACGAGAGTGTGCCAAGTACTGGCATGTGGACACTGCCTATAACACCCAGAAACCGCCCCCAACTGTACATGGCCTCCAGGAGGCATTAATTTCCAATTGCCTTAGCTGGGGAGACTACATTGAGAATGCCTGTGTTTATGGGGACACCTGAATCAAACCTCCAGAAGTTCTTACAGAGATTTACAGATGGACTTAAACATGAGAAACATCACTCCATCACAAAGGACCCCCTGTTTAGTCATGTGACCTGTAGGTGGGAATCTTCTTTTTCTGCTCCCCACCCCCATTAAAGTTAGAAATTCGCCTCTTCCTGGAGTGTTGGGTATGTGAATTTTTCTAGGTGGTTAGTGCTTGCAGACTTGTTTTTGTTTATTAAGATGTATGGGACATTTTTCCTTTCTCTAAGTACTTTAACCTGGGTCTTCCTCTGCCTTTCTCTGTTTCAAATTGGTGTAGTCATCTCAGAGGAATGCAGTGTGGGATAATGGAATGTTTTCATTATGCCTTGAAATCACGATGCTACCCAGCCTTTGCAAGCTTTGCATCAACTTGGTATTAAAATCACATCACACAGTAGGATCTGTATGACATTAGAGTCTTTCTGCTCTTAGTAGAAGTTAGGATAGTCTAATGTAATCCTTAGAGGATGTCTTTTCTAGGTTACAGAAGTCAACCAACTATAGTTATATATATAATATATCTCCACCTTCTGTGTTTTATTAGAAAAAAAAGTGAAGTGAAGGCGTTTTGTTGGAATATATATATATATATATATATATATATATATATATATATATACTCACCTATCATAACCTGTGGTGGCTTTACTTCTTCTGTTGCTGAATTGTAGAGTTGTAACAAAATGGCCTGAAAAACTGAAAATATTTATGTTCTTGCCCATGACAGAAAAAGTTTGCCAGGCCCTGTTCCAGATTCTGGGTGAATGATTGTCCCTTTCCAGTTAGGAAAGATCTATGTAAGCCCTTGTTTGCAAAAGTTGTTACAGCAGGCCTGTGGTTTCTCCATGCTTCTAACTTTGTAGGCTTCTAATTTTTATTAAACAATGGGAAAGGTATTTATAAGTTATTCATTTTGGGACCCCAGAGGTAGAATGTCACTTTCTGGAAGTCTGCTTTCCTTTCCCATTATGCCTAGAAGAAGACTTTCGTATCTTTTAACATTTTTTTTTTTTTTTTACAAATTTTTCTACTTATTTGTAAGCAGAGAAAGAAAGAAGGAGAGAGAGAGAGCGAGAGCGAGCGCATGGTGCCTGAGGACCTCTTGCCGCTGTAATTGAACTCCAGACACGCCTCATCTTGTGCTCTGTGTGGGTAGCAGGGACTTGAACCCCTGCTGGCAGGCTGTGTCACTGCACCTTCAACTGCTTTGCCCTCCTCTGATGCATCTTAAGTCTCCACTCAACCCCCTCACTTCTCAACAGATAGCCATACATGTGCTTTCATTAAGTAAAGTGATCTGACAGGAGAGAAGTCTCCCCACCTCCCCACAACGCAACCGCATCTTCTCCTGGTGCTGACAGGTCAGACCACAGAATGCGCTACCTCAGTCCAGTCCTACCAAACGTCTGGGCCCCACCCTCCTGCTGGCCTCAGGGTGTCATTCCAGCCACCCTTGCCTCTCCTTTAGTGTCCTTCACTGATATTTCTTTCCCAACAGTCAACTAGTACACAAACAGTAATCCTCTTAAAGGAAACCAACAGTCCTTGACCCTACTTACTCCACCAGTCCCCCCCCCCCATCCTTTTAGCAGGATGTCTTCAAGTCATTGCACCGAATACTTGCACAAGGATGTCTTCGCAGAGTCATTATACCTATTCCTGCAGCAGGACACCTGTATAGAGTCATCACACCCCATCCCTGCAGCAGGGCGCCCTCACAGAGTCCCTGCACCCATCCCTGCAGCAGATTTTTAGGTGCTCGGTGTTGGCATCTTTTCAGTTGGTCTCCAGTCTTCCCTCCTGCTGTCCCACTGTCGCTTTTGCTCTGATCACTTCTTCCGAGGAGACCTCTTTGTTAAGCCCTCACGTGCTGCTCATCTGCTCAGGCCGAGGGTTGGCGCTCGGTCTTCAGACAGCCTCTCAGGAGCCCTGGACGCAGTGCTGCGACCCTGGTCTTCGCTCAGCGGCCGGCTGGCCCCAGTGTTAGTCTTTCTGTCTGGGCGTGCTCCTCAGCCTCCTCAGCCGGCCAGTCCTGTTTGCAGGCGTGAACGACCCCTGAGTGCTGGGGGGTCCGTGCCTGCTCTTCCTCCTTCTGCGGTCTTGTGCACCCCACAGTGCTGCTCCGTCCACAGTGCCCACTTCGTTCTTCCATCCCAGAATTCCCCGTGCTGCATGTCGCACGTGTGCACCCACTGTCATCTGGGCACTTGTTTCTGTCGTCTTCTCTAATGGGCTTTGTTGTTTGGACATGGGGTCTCAGTGTGCTCCCAGGCTGGCCCGGGGAGGCAGTCGTCCCGCCTTGGCCTGCAGAGTAGCCGAACGCCCAGTGCACACCATCAGGACTCTCCTCATTGACACCTTGAGCTTGGCATTTTCACACTGATCTGATCTGAGACTTTTCCACGTCTTCCATCCCAGCTGTTCAGCCCCTAAATATTGGAGCCGTATCATCTCCCTATCACTCTCCTGCCTCTGGACACGTGCGCCGGCATGTCCGCACCAAGCACACATGCGCTCACTCCAGGTCCTGCTTATCGGGAGATTTTATCCTGAAGCTAAAGTTTTGTTCCTGTCTCTGATTGTGTGTGAGATAGTCTTTTCTTATTAGATCAAAATGACTCCCCATTCCCTCGATAGCAGCCTTCTTTTCATCTGATACAGCATTTTAAATACTGGTGTGTTTCAGCCCTTGGAATGCTGAGCTAGAGCTTAGAGTTCAGGGGTCAAAGGTTCTGGATCAGCCGTCTAGGTTGCAGTCCTGCTACTGGGTTTCCTGGGAGTGCTTTTTATTTTATTTTATTTTATTTTATTTTATTTTATTATCATTGAAGGCGCTGTCTCCCTGTAGCGCAGGCTGATGTGGAGTTCACTCTGTAGCCAAGGCTGGTCTTGAACTCAGAGCGGTCCCGCTACCTCAGCCTTCCTCTCACAGAGGTTTATTCCTTCCTGTAACCTTCCAGCTTCGCTTTCTGTGGCAGTCCAGTGGCCACCGTGTTTCACTATTCCTGTCCATTTGCAATCCAGGGACTCTGTTTTTGATGGCCACCTCCTGCCACCAATCTTTTGCCTGCCCTGATGTCCCTGTTGTCGCTGTTCACACTCTTCAGGGCTCTGCGAGACCGGATCTGCTGAAGTCTCCATCCACAGACACCCTCTCTTAACCTCCAGGCCCCGCCCACAACTCCTGGGAATACGGCTTCTCCGGGGTCTGACAGCTCCACCGTAAGTCACGGTGGTCCTCACACCCCCACCAGCACCTGTGCACCCAGAGGGATGCCCTGGAGGCAGGCACACTCACGGGACACTCTCAGTCCCACTCCCCATTCACATCGGGCGTGTGGGATTTCCTCCCGGTCACACAGCCGGGCTCTAGAAGCAGACGCTGAGCTTCCTGCCATCAGCTGGCCTCCCACACTGAAGACTCAGGAAGATGCCCCTTTCAGGAATCAGTCACTGAATGAAGTGTTAGACCCTGGCTCTTCTCAGTGGACTAGGGTTGAAGGAGCAGATTATCTTAAATGCGTGAAAGGTGGGCAAATTGCCCATTGAGCACAGGCTTAGGTAAGAGCCTGCTGTCCTATCCGTGGAGGAGATAGGGTCATTTCTCTCTGGGTACCAGCTGGCATGCATTCAGTTTAAGCAAATGGGGAGGAAAAGAGGGAGGGAGGGAGGGAGGGTGACTACAGGAAGGGTTTTGTGTGAAAGGGGTTTGTCAGGACCTGTGGACTAAGTGGACTACACTTTATAGACTGCATCTGCTTGGAACGCCACTGGTTCTTGCATCTTCTTTTTAAATTGCTTTTTCTTTCTTCCTTCCTTTCTTCCTTTCTTCCTTTCTTCCTTTCTTCCTTTCTTCCTCCCTCCCTCCTCTCTCTCTCTCTCTCTCTCTCTCTCTTTCTTTCTTTCTTTCTTTCTTTCTTTCTTTCTTTCTTTCTTTCTTTTAAAGACAGGGTCCCTCTCTCTCTAGCCCAGGCTGACCTGGAATTCACTATGGAGTCTAAGGGTGGCCTCGAACTCATGGAAATCCTCCTACCTCTGCCTCCCAAGTGCTGCGATTAAAGGTGTGCACCACTACGCCCAGCTTTAAAATTGTTTTGCATTTAATTTATTTGCAAGGGAAGAAAGAAGAGAGAGTGAAAGAGAAGAGAAAGAGAACATGCTAGGGTCTCTTGGCACTGCAAACACGTTCCAGAAACATGTGCCACTTTGGCTTTACGTGGGATACTGGGGAATTAAACCTCGGCCGTCAGGTTTGCAAGCGAGTGCCTTTAACTGCTGAACCGTCTCCCCCGCTCACTCGCTCTTTCTACAGATTTTTATAAGGGACATTGCCATTATTTTCGTACTCGTAGGGGCAGTGTTTTGTTGCTTGGCATCTGGGGGACTGGCCCCTCATGGTTCTGTCACGTGGCATGTCACGCGCATGCCAAGAATCACAGAGGTGGTGTGATTTGGATCAGCTCCTCTCCAGGTCTCTCTGGTAATGTAGTGGAGTCAGGGTGCTGCTCTAAGGAATAGCTGAATTTACACAGATCATGTGGGCCTGTGACCCTGCCTCACAGGCAGACCTCACACCAGCATGGGCAGAGGTCCCGCTGGGAGTGGATCTCTCCAGAACGCGGCCTCACTTAATCCTCCCACGAACCCACTGCAGCTCCCTGGCTCGGGCTGCGGAGGTCAGCGACAGGTAGGCGCGCAGATCGCGGTGACCAGGCCCAGATCCCTGGCAGCCAGACGGGGTCCTCGCGCTGCGCGGGCCGCGGTTGATGAGCACAGTCGGTCAAAGCGAACTGTGACCGTGGGGCTGAGAGCGGAGGGTGGTGGCTTCGGCTGTTTTCCGTGTGTCGGGGAAGAACCACCCGGAGTCCTGGCTCCTCTGCCAGAGGCTGGATTCGCTCAGATCTCACAGCGGGTTCACAACACCCAGCCTTGAACGCTTGCAGGGCCGGAAATGGATAAGCAGGCATTTGGGATAAAGCCGGCGAAGTCTGTGAGACTGGTACAGAGGTGAATTAATTCAGCTGAAAAGGTTTGGACTTGTAGTTCACACATCTTTTGACCCTCACCCCCCAAATGAAAATCAGGAAATCTGAATTTGCAGGTCAGTTCCCCATTTCATATAAAAAAAGTACTGTTAAAACAAGTTTTATTTTGGGTAGGTGTTACCTGGCTTAGGTAGAATATGTCAGATAGAAAGTAAGAACGAGTTGCTCAGGTATAAACAGATAAGTGCCATCCTTAATTAATTGTAAGACTTGATTAAATTCTCACATGAAATGTTTGAACAATTAGGGTGGGTACATTTCATATTCTATCATAACTTTTGCCGCTGTGCAAATATTGTGAGTATTCTTGCCCTATACATGAAACCATGCTGCATTTAATTTTCTAAAAGTCACACATCAGCAGGGGTCTGCTTTTTACAGCTGTTTTGGTCCTTTCGGGAAATGTAAAATTTGTATATATTTTTGTAAAATTAGCAGGGTGTGGGTCAAGATTTCTTTAACTCTCCAGCAAATTCTCAGGAACAAAAGCCATATAGCAGAAGTTGGGTGTGTGGCCAGCATATAATGACTAGAGAGAGAGTTAAGAGAGACTGGAATGGGCAAGCTCTGAATGGACAAGCTCTGGCTTTGTTCTCTGGTTCTGAAAACTTGTTCTTTCTCATCACCCATGTTACTGGCCCTATGGTGGTCACAGGAAACCCTCGGCGGGCCAGCGGCTGTATTGCTGAAACGTCCCCCACAGTGTCATGGGGTTTGAACATTTAGTCCCCAGCTGGTGGCAGTTTGGGAAGGTCGTTGGGCGGAGGAGCCTGTGTGCAGGATAGATATTGCTAGGGCCTGGCTTTGGGGTGATAGAGCTCAGCTCCAAGACCGGTACTTGAACTACTTCCTCCCATAGGATGAGACACGCTGCTGTTTGGCTTGTGCCGTGACGGAACTTCTTTCGAAACGATAACCGGAAGAAATCTCCCCTCCCGTGGGCTGCTTCTGCTCGGCTGTTTCATCCAGCCAGAGACGGGAATGGCTACAGCTACTGACAGTGTTCCCAAAGAGTTCTCAGCAGGTTTTGCTTTGGGGGAATACATGATTCAGGGAACCCATTGTAAAAGTGCCTGGCATGGGAAAGGAGCAAATATTAGAGAATATTTACTTCTAAGTCAGAATAAATGGGCATCTTTCCATAGACAATCCAAGTAGACGGTGTTGGCATCACTGAGCTCTGTGTAGGACACTCGTCCATTCATGTCACAAGGTTCAAAGATTGGAAAAGTAACATTAAGGCCATTTTAGAAATTCATTTACTGAAATTAGGGCTTAAAATGTGCACGCGCGCGTCTTTTTGGTTGATTGGTTTAGAATAGTTCTTGCCCACATATCCCACCTAGTGTTCACAGGCTCCGCCCATCGCTGTAAGCGGGCCAGGCATTAGGTCTGTGTTGCAGTCAGGTTCGCATTGCTGGCAGAAATCACCCAACCAAGAGCAGCTTGGGAGGAAGAAAAGGTTTATTTTGGCTTACAGGCTCAAGGGGGAAGCTCCATGATGGCAGGGAAAACGATGGCATGAGCAGAGGGTGGACATCACCCCCTGGCCAACATAAGGTGGACAATAGCAACAGGAGAGTGTGCCAAACACTGGCAAGGGGAAACTGGCTATCACACCCATAAACCTGCCTCCAACAATACACTGCCTCCAGGAGGCGTTAGTTCCCAAATCTCCATCAGCTGGCAACCTAGCATTTACAACACCTAAGTTTATGGGGAACACCTGAATCAAACCACCACATTTCGCCCCTGGCCCCCATAAACTGGTAACCATACATGATGTAAAATGCAGTTCATTCATCCAACTTTAAAAGTCCCCATATATTTTATCAATCCCAATGATGTACATATATCCCTATAATCTAAGGTCTTTTAACTGAGCCATAATACCAAAAAATCCCCCCAAAACCCATAATGGCACAGAATAAACAGTGACACTGCAAAAGATGGCATTGGGCATAGCAAAGAAATACTCAAGCAATACATGATTTAAACAGGGCAAACAACAAACTCAGTAGCTCTAAGTCCAACAACTCTAGCCAGTGACAAATCTCCAAGTCTGATAATCCTACCCAGCAACAAGTCTCTGGAGTTCCAATTCTGCCCCTCCAGCTAGGCTACTCACAGTCCTAGAAAACTTCTTCCAAGGCCAGCAGCTCTCCTTAGCAGCCATCTCGTGATCCCATCAGCTCCACTGGGTCTCCACTGCAATCCATGGTTCATCCTCAAGGCCCCATGGGGTCTCCATGCAGGTATCCAGCAAACCTGCCTCACACTGCCCATGGCCATTTCCAACACACAAGACTGTGTTACAAATTCAATGACCCTCTCTTTTCTGCATTTCTTATACTCCACAATACCAGGTAGGGTGCCAGTTTGTTAATCGAGGGGGGAATAAAGCAGACCTTGAAGAACAAGACACTCCTTGAGCACTCAGGCCCCTTGAAAAGAGTCTACATTCTTCCTGTTGCCCCAGTGCAGGTCAGCTGGCCCAAGCTCAATGGATGTAATCTCTCAATTTCAGCTGAATGGGTAGCAGTCCACCCAAAGATTTCGTTTTTTCTGTGCCATATCCCTCTGCTCACACCAATTCATTTCTATGCAAAGCAACCCTGCACAACTTCTCGGGATACGGGCATAACAGCAAGCTTCTCACACAAACTGATAGCCCAGTCCAAGCAAAGATCTTTCTCACCCTCATAAGCCAAACCTCACAGTCCATAGTTCTTACTGCTTTCAGGTCTTTCAACTCTGAGCAAAATCGTCCATCAAGCTGTACTTATAGCACTGCAAGGCATCCTTTAGGCCAAGGTTTCAAATCCTTCCACGTTCCTCTTGAAAATCAGCTCCAAAAGGCCAAAGCCACCCACAGTCAGGTGTCTGTCAGCAATCCCACTCCTTGGTACCACTTTACTGTTGCAGTCAGGTTTGCATTGCTGGTAGAAATCACCCAACCAAGAGCAGCTTGTGGAAATAAAGAGGGGTTGATTTTGGCTTATGGGCTCGAGGGGGAAGCTCCACAATGGCAGGGAAATTGATGGCCTGAGCAGAGGGTGGACATCACCGCCTGGCCAACATCATGTGGACAATAGCAACAGGAGAGTTTGCCAAACACTGGCAAGGGGACATTGGCTATAACACCCATAAGCCTGTCCTCAAAAATACACTGCCTCCAGGAGGCCTTAATTCCCAAATCTCTATCAGCTGGGAACCTAGCATTCAGAACACCTGAGTTTATGGGGAACACCTGGATCAAACCTCCACAGTCTGTCATGGCACCTGTCATGCATCCACCACTGAGAGGAGGCCGAATGAGAGAGAACATAAGAGTTGTCATGACTTTGACTTTCAGGGCAGATGGAGGATTCAGCCAGGCTGGCAGCCACTCCTGCTACCCCCCTAGGGTGAGGTTCTTCTGGGCAAGACTGCTGCTCTCCCCGTCTGGACTGCTTACTCCTCTCCTGGTGGCTGCTCCCTCCAGGAGGGGTTTTAGGTGGAGCCTCCTTGTCCACAGTGATAGATGGTGGTGTGACCTCCAAAGTTCACCAGTCTGCTGTAGAGGTTGTTACATCAGGTAGAAGGGAGGCAAGGTTCCTTGTCCATCCCCCACAGCTCTGTTAACCCTTGGGAAAGAAACCCTCAGGTCTGCTGCTGATTCCCCTCCCCAACTCTAAGCAGCTGCTCAAGGTCAGAGTGTGGGCTAGGAGGCCTGAGAGGGCCGGCTCGTCCGTTCCGAGGCTGCACCCACTGCCCAGCAGAGGAGCCTTGAGGATGTGCGCATGCGGTGATTCTCTTGCCTCGGTGATTGTTTTAATCCCTTATAATTTTTAAGCTACTTACAAACTAACTCTGCTGTCCAACAGATACACCAGCTGCCGTACTCTCCGCTTCTGGAGAGCTGTGTATCCCATGCACGGTGACCATCTGTGTCTCCTGTTCCGTAGGCTAGGCGAGGTGCTGGAAGGAACCATAGGAGCCCTTTTCTGTTCAAATCCACTGTGGGGCTCTAGCCAAAAGAAAGCAGTTCAACTTGAGCAGCATGTACGCACATCCTGCAGCACCCCTCGCTGCTTTGAGGCTGTTACCCTTGCTTTCTGCTTGAAAGTGTTGTAAGGGGCTGGGGAGATGGCTTGGCGGTTAAAGCACTTGCCTGCAAAGCCAAAGGACCTAGGTTCAATTCCCCAGGACCCACATAAGCCAGATGCAGAAGAGGCACATGCATCTGGAATTCGTTTGCACTGGCTGGAATGGCTTGCCCATTCTCTCTCTCTCTCTCTCTCTCTCTCTCTCTCTCTCTCTTTCTCTCTCTGCTTCTCTGTCAAATAAATAAATAAATATTTTAAATTAAAAAAAAAGGGTTGTAAGGTCATGCTGTTCAGTTTTTTAAAAAAATTTTATTTTATAAAAGGTTAAACTTTAGGTCCCCTCTTTCCCTACACCCCTACTTCCCTTTCCCAGAGGGGCCTCCTCCGTGGGGCTGTTGGTATTCACCGTGGGGTCATGAAGGCATCATAGTATGTGGCGTACTGTGCATAGAACATTCCTACTCACTCTTATAGTCTTTCCACCCCCTCTTCCACAATGTTCTCTGAGCCATGGTGGGCCTGTGAGCAGTCTGGTTTAGTATTGAGGAGACAAAATGACACACCTTACCTCAAAATGTATAAGGAAGACCAACAAAAACAAATGGCAGCCTTTGCTCCTCCCTCACCCCACTTTTTATTTTTTTTTTGGTTTTTCAAGGTAGGATCTCACTCTGGCCCAGGCTGACCTGGAATTAACTATGTAGTCTCAGGGTGGCCTCCTCCTACCTCTGCTTCCCGAGTGCTGGGATTAAAGGTGTGCGCCACCACGCCCGGCTTCACCCCACTTTTAACTGCCATTATGGATAATGAATGGCAAGGCCTTCTGCAGTGATGGGGGACACTCAGAGGCCGTCGGTGCCTTTGCTTTGATGTATCTTCGGAAGGAAGTGTTGGCAACTGGTATAAACTTGAGCGCGTTAGGAGAAGCCTCATGTCCCAGTCCCAGGGCTTCGGAGCCCAGATGTCTCCTTCCCTTCTGCATTCCCTGCGTCCTGGCACAGAAAGCTCGTCTCGTAGAAGGCAGCATGTCCAGTCAGGGGAGCCTTGACACAGTTATTTGTATCATAGAGAGGGCTATCGAATCATCTCCTCCAGACTTCGGGACAACCGTGGAAAGTTCGCAGTCGAGCGAGAAGCTGAGGGGAGCAATGCACAGTGAGAGCTGATAACAGTTCCTGGAGCTCCTTTCTGGAAGGGCTGGGAGGGAGAGGGCCACCTCGCTGCACACCGTGACTCATAAGTGGCTGGGTACTGAGTCACTTGGGTTCAGGCTCCTCCCAGGTTATATTCTGTCTGGGTAACTGGGTTAAACTGGGTCTGAGCTCACTGAGTGGCCGATTCCTGTCCCTCCCACCCCCACAGGGGAATAAGGGAAGAAAATAAACGCTGAAGCAAGGGCTTGCTGGTGGCCGTTCCTTGTGGCATCAGGGTGCACCTCCTGTTTACCCTGGCTAGCATTTCAGAAAGACCAGAGCCCCCTGAAAAAGGCAGTAAGTTCTTTACACGAACTCTGACTCTCAGGCTTGAGGCAGCTCTGACAAAAAGCACATTCATTTATAAAATTGAACATTGTGTTTTTCAGTTTTAGAGATCTATCAGAAAATGCAGCAAATACAGATAAAAAGAAACACCAACAGCTGACTTCCTAGAGATTACCATTGCTAACCCTTTGGCATTCTCTCTCTCTCTCTCTTTCTTTTTCCCTCTCCGTCCCTTCCCTCTCCCCGTTCTTCAACAAGGCCTCACAGAGCCCAGGTTGGCCTCCACCTTGCTGTGTAGGGTAAGGATGACCTTGGACTTCTGATCATCCTGTCTTTTCCCACCCAGAGTGCTGAATTACAGGCTCCATCCATCATGTCTGGTTTGTGTGGTTATGGGAATCGAACCCAGGGCTTTGTGTGCGCTAGGCAAGAATTCTACCATCTGAACTACATCTCCAGCCCCTTTTCTCTGTTTTGTGGATCTTATAATCACCTGTCATTTGTTGCTTAGGAGTTGGATTGATTATTTTAAATATCGCTCAGTGAACATCTGTGTAGGTAAGCCTTGGTCTCGATCTTGAAGCAGTCCTCTGGATAAGCACCAGTGAGGGGCGGTACCTGCTCCCAGTGCTTGTCAGCTTCACCGGTGAGCGCGCGAGCCTCCCAGTGTTACCTGCCTAGAGAGAGCGCGCTTCTCTCCATAAGCTTAGCCCTTCCTCATTTGGTACCAATGCAAGCGTTAGTACCTGGCTTCAGTTCTACTGTTTTATAATACGAGGTAAAATAGCGTTTCATTTTCTTACTGTACATTTGAATTTCTGATTCTTTTAATTGGCTGTGCATGGCCCACAACATTTGAGGGACTGTGTTATGGAGTAAAACTTCGTTACATACTGCAAGTGGTTAAATATATCTGTACAGAGCTATCTAACGAACAAACCAAAACAAAATAGACCTAAAATGAACCCAACATGGCTCAGGGGAATTTGCGGAAGAGGGGCCGGAAAGAATGTCAGAGCCACACGTTGGGTCATGACACACAGAGACATTTCCTCCTACCCATAACTGAGGGCTGACCCCACAATGCATGACCCCTATACCTCAGCAAGGAGGGGCCGGGGGAGGGGGGAGGACAGGGAGGAGGCTAACAATGGTACCAACATGACTGTATTCACTGAGTACAAAACTAATCAATAAAAAAAAAATAAATAAAAAACCCAGAGCTGTAGCCCAGCCTGGTGGAACAGGCCTGTAATTCTGGTTACTTGAGAGACTGAGGCAGGGGGATTACAAAGTCAAGCCCAAACTGGGCAGCCGAGTGACTCTGTCTCAAAATAAGACGTAGAAGGAATGCTGGGGATTTAGTTCATTGGAAGAATGTTTGTCTGGCATGCAGGAAGGCTTAGATTGATTAATCTCTAATAACACATAAGCAATAAATAAATGAGATACACAGTTGTAATTCATATTTAAGAAACATAATAGCACTTGTGAAGATAAAGAGAGCATCTGAACTTCTGGAAATTTCAAACTTGACATTTGCCCCACTTCTCACTGAAGAAAATAGGTCTGTAAAGCAGCGTGGGTCTTCCACAAAGTAGTCGTGTTTGTGAAGCCAAGCGGAGCTCAGTGAAGTGATGCGAGCACCTTGGAGCGCTCTGGCTCCTGACCTCTGACAGCACACATCCACTGTGACTGTTCATGTTCATCCTGCATACATTATTTCTGTTTCTTGGCATTTTTTGACTGCTTACCGAATTCATTTCCTTGGTGTTTGATTGTGGATGTCCATTTTCCTTGCTATATGATATTCCTTTGTGTGACTCTCACGCCAAACGGAATTCGTTCTGTTGTTGCTCATGGCATTTGTTGGTTTCTATTTCCAGCTAGTTACAAAGAATGCTGTTGTGCATGTTGTCATAGGTGGCTTTCCTGGGCCACACCTTCCTTTGTTCTCTCTACCTAAGTTTTTGAGCAGAGCAAAGTACAGCTTAGACTTACAATGAATGGTGTTTTTGTTTTCTTTCCTTGGCATTATTTACAGTGGATGAGAGTAAAGAAGTTCTCTTAGCAAGATGCCGGTTTGGTTTCTGATTTAAATTGTAGATAATGTCTGTTAGCTTCGGCTGAGCTCATTTCTTGGTGAAGAATAACTGTTTATACGTCATTATATTTTCTCCTGATCCTTCTCCCTTCCCCCAGTACACTGAGGCCTAAATTGTCTTAGGAGGAAGAGGTTAGTGAACTTACTGGCCTCACAAACAAACTTCTTAGGTTCCTAGTTTAATGAAAGGCACATCTTAGGGGTAAAAACTTGGATTTAGGCTGGGCGTGGTGGCACACGCCTTTAATCCCAGCACTCAGGAGGCAGAGGTAGAAGGATCGTCATGAGTTTGAGGCCAGCCTGAGATGACATAGTGAATTCCAGGTCAGCCTAAGCTAGAGTGAAACCCTACCTTGAAAAAAAAAATTGGATTTACGCCACGTGCATGCATGAGTAGAAACTGAGAGATTTTCCAAAGCCGGGCTATGCTGCTGTGTGGATCGTTTGGCAGAATTAAATAAAAGGCAGTTAAAAAAAATTTATAGCTGCCTTTTACCAGGCCTGTGTCTCATTCCCTCCCAGCCCCACCTCTAGATTCTTGGACTGACATGAGTTTTGAAGTTCTGGCACATTTACTTATCAGCCTGTGGCAAATGTAGTCCCCACTAGAGTTAAGATGAAAGGCTGATAGTTAAGAGAGAGAGAGAGAGAAAGCCCTCCATGCGCTACATTGAAATGCTCTCCCTTTTATGGGAATTGCCAGGGTTACCTTTCTTCCTCTTCCTCTTGCCTTCCTCCTGTTTGTATGAGCGATGTGCTCATGCTTCTCTCTAAAAGTTACCAAATATCCAGGTGCACCCAAATCGACAAGCTGACGAGTTGAGGAGGGCCAAATGTTAGCTGGTGCATTTCCAATTTTATGAGTATCTCTTCAAACTATGAATCACTGTACTTCTCTCATGCATGTAAGTCCAAATAATAATTTCCATAGCAACTCCCATGAGTATTGAGAAGCTAAAAAAAAAAAAAAAAAAAAGATACTGGGAGAGAGGAGGCCTGTAGTGTAGAACTTGTCCATTTTTCTTGTCCCTTTTTTGTTTCTTTTCATTCTCCTGGTTTTGATGCACTTTAACATTGTATCTGCCTCTTAAAGCACAGTAGCCTTAAGTTGGAATAGCAATCGAAAGTTCTGGGAGGAGAAACTGGCAATAGTTAGACAAGGATACACAAAGCGGAAGCCGTTGCTGCCGGCGTGGCTCGGGCTCAGAGCGCTCGCCTAGCAGCACAAGTCTCTGGCTGTCCTCATCACTGCAAAGCAAAACTAGACCCGACCCAACCCTGGACGCATGCTCCCGGGGAGTCTTCTGTCCTCTCCCCTCACTTGCTGCCTTCCCTGTTTGGAATTTTCACTTTGGTGTCTTGTTTCTCAGGGTCCGTTTGTCAAGGTCCATGAGGACAGTCCACCGTCCTTTCCTTGTGGCCCAAGCCCACAATTGTCAGGGTCCCCGAGGACAGTCCAGCATCCAGGCCGAGCCCCTCTCTCCACAGAGCTTCGGTTCTGCCTGGGAAGATGTGCAGCTGAGTAGAAAATTGATTTGCTGGGTCAGGTCATGGATAAGGGCCGGGAACGCTCAAAGGCTGGGCCACAACGTGGTTCCTCTCTCTCAGAGCCCTGACTCTTGGGAAGCAACTTGCAGTTGATCTTGGGCAGCAAGGAAGGGACACTGGACTGTCCTGGTGAACCTTGACCAGCTGGCTTGGGCCACATGTTGATCTTGATCCCAGGGTGCTGATGAGATGAGAAGTGACTTTTAAGTGGTGATGTGGAGACCACCAGCATCCATTAGCCATCGCTTCAGGCTTAGCTACTCCATGAAAAGTTTGCTGTACACTTGAAATTAATACCAACTGTATGTAATTTTTGTATTCTCCCAACATCTAGGTTGTAGCGTTCTGGATTTTCGTGTGTTGTTTGAACTCTCTTGGAAAGACTAGGTTTCACATTTTTCTGGAATTTTCTATAATATTAGTATGCTCAGCTCACAGAGTCAATAATGCTCATGTGTAAGGGGCTTTTTAGGCTTTTCTGTAAACAACAACAAAACAAGACAAAAAAGTGGGTCCCAAAAGGATATCACTAGCAACTGGCTCTGAGACAGTACGGTACAAGTGGCGATTGAGTCTCCCAAGGCGGTAGCATTCTCCTGTGATTTGAACACCGTAAACTGTTCGTTTATGTCTTCATGACCTGAGCAGTGAAAACAAGCTAATCCATGACTTCTGTTTTCTTATTTTTAAGTTTCCATGTGGGGAATTGGCTCCATACTTGAGTTTCAGGAATATGTATTTCTGAGGAAGAAAATTTAAAAAGTAATCGCGTCAGAATCCTGCCAGCCCACGTGGAAACTCTAATGCATTTGCTCATTATTTTAATTCTCAATACCTTCAAATAGAAACAGACAGTTCACAGTGGCGAAGGAGGTGTTTTATCAGTTGTCTTCCATGGTTCTTATGGGAGGGGTACTGCGAAGCCAAGGATTTTCAACAGGTTTAGGGAGTGCAGTGTGTTGATAGTGACTTAAAAATCTCATGCTGTCATCCTTTCATTACTTCTTTCTCTTGCAACCGTGAGAATATTCCTAGACAGTTGCACAAAAGTAAAACTTCTATTTAGGTGACTTAAATGGGTTGGTCAGGGTAGATCCATGATGTTTTAATGCCTGTGTTTGTGCGTGTGTCAGTTAAATTAGAACTCATGGTTTTGCAAACACTGTTCCCCCATCCATCCTTTCCCAGCTGACAGTAAGTTTTAGGTCTATCCAGATAGCGCCCTTGAAAGGATTAAAGAATTTCACAAAAATCCGGAAGTGAGTGTTTTGAAGCCATTTAAATTTAACTGATAGGAAAAGACAGGAAAGGCAAAGGCGACTGGAGCAGACTTGGGGGCGACTAAAGATCTGCCAGTGTAGGACAGGCAAGCAAGGATCCTGGGACCAGGGGAGAGCCCGTGGTCCAAGCGCAGGCTGCACAGTGTCCAGGAGGGCCCTTGGGTCACGGTCTGCGGGTGCTCAGGGGACTGATGCATAAAGGAGAGAGGCGGTGCCTCGACTTGACGCGGTGCCGCGGTCAATGCGTTCCGCGTAGAGTGACCGTGAAGAGACCAATGGGAAAAGGTCCATCAGACACAGGTAGTCACCGGACAGAGGCGAGTGGATGATGAACATCTCTGTTGCCTGTTCCTTGACAGCCTTGGGAGGGTGGGCCTCCGTGGGGATCATAGAGCACGCCCTGCAGTGTGGAGCAAAGGAAGGGCAGGTACAGAGACATAAATGGCAGCCTTGGTCTTATTCTCCGTTATTTATGACACTTGAACACGGAGACTATGGCTTGACTATCACCGAACATGGTCACCCTGGCCAAGAATGAGTGTTTGGGTAGGAAATGTGTACTTTGTGAATGTAGCTGTTACTTGACCAGCAAACTCAGCTTTGTGGTGTAAGCGAGGGCAGTGATGCTCAGGCAGGCCTTGCTCAATGCTCCCGGAGGTGGGAAGACCAGGCAGGACAGCTGCTGTGGACCCCAGGGGACGCAGCTTCCCTCCGCTGGATGGCTTAGCGAGAGGTGCTGTCATTCATCAGGAGCGGCTGTGACTCTTGCTGTCTCGGCGTTTGTACTGCACATCACAGAGAAGACTAGAGGGGTCCCAGTAGAATTAACAACACTATCAGGCACTGTAACACTGTGAGGATTATGTATTTTAGTCTTTGGCAACTTCTTTTGAGCACTTTAGTAGAATTAGAGCAGATGTGAGATTAGGGTGGAAGAATTCTTATTTAACTTGGTGGCAGTGTGATAAGAAATCTGTCTATTATTATTTCCCTAAACTTAAAACTCTTTTTCCAAGAAATGCAAGTTTCTATTTTTAGCAACAAAACGTGAACTAAAGGTTAAAGACATGTGAAAAACAAAACCCATAGATCTTCTCAACTTAAACCAAAGCCACAGTGTGTTGGAGCATTAGAGAAATTATTAATATTGTACTGTTCAGTTGAAAGTTTCCAGGGGTAGCATGAGGGTTAAATTGGCATATTCATTGAGAATTTGATCTCGAGACTCCCAAATCGAGTTGACCAAGCCTCCTCTAAGAAGGTCCCTTTGGTCTACCCCCGCACATTAAATACTGAACAAGACCAGTCTTAGTCTCTTTTTCCAGCCTTCTCCCGACAGTGACCTTACTGTCTTTCTGTGGCCTCTCTAACCTTCTATGTCTGCATACATCAATCATGTGGGCCTGGGGGCCGCAGCCTTCCTGGTTTCATCCTTGTAGAAGGCGAAGTTTCACGCCTTTAACCCCAGTACTTGGGTAACAGAGGTAGGAGGATTGCCGTGAGTTCAAGGCCACACTGAGACTACTTAGTGAATTCCAGGTCAGCCTGGGATAGAACGAGACTCTACCTCAAAAAAAAAAAAAAACAAAAAAAAAAAAAACAAAAAAACCAAAAAATAAAGAAGAAGGTGAGGTTTTATGCTGGGGCTTCACTGAGTCCTTGGCATGGATGTGTTGGTAGGAGCTGGCTGCAGAGAAGGGCTCGCTGGGCCAGCTGGTCGTGATGAACTCAGGGCCTTGCCTTGAAGGCTACCTTGTTTGTGCATCTGACTGGGATCAGAAAGCCTCAGACTTTCATCTCATGTGCCTCCCATCCCCTACTAATGAAGGTCACTACCAGACTCGCTCATATAATTGCTATTTGATTTGATCCTTGGCATCATAACTTTGATTGGGGAAGTCCACTTCTGAGTGGTGCTTTCATCTGTAAGGTGGCATAACATTATCACACACCTCAAATTTTATTTTCCAGTTTGGAAACAATATTGTGAAGTACTTTAGAAGTAATAGCTGCTTTATTTTTTTTTAATGTCTATTTGTTTATTTATCTGCATGCAGAGAGAGGAGGGGGAATGAGCACACCAGGACCTCCTGTCACTGCCACAAACTCCACTTTGTGCATCTGGCTTTATGTGGGTGCTGGGGATTTGAATCTGGGTTATCAGGCATTGCAATCCAGTGCCTTTAGCCACAGAGCCGTCTCTCCAGACCTGCTTTATTTATTTATTATTTTGAGTATGTATTTCCCAGATAGGTTTCATAGATTTATGAAGTTTGACATGTCTTATGATAAATATGTTGAGAATGGCAAACTTTTTCTGCAAAAGGCCAACACAGTTGCTTAGATGATAAAGGTAACCTGAAGGCTTGGGCCCCAGGATGATGCTGTTGGGAGATGGTGGTACAAGGAAGGAGTGGAGCATACTGGGAAGTCTTTGGGTCCGTCCATCCCAAGAGGATGGTGGAATTCCAGTTCTACCTTTCTTCTTCTTTGCTTCCTGGCTGAAGAGTAAGCAGTTTTGTTCTGTGTGCCCCTGGCATGATGTGTTGTTTTGCTGTGTACTTAAATGAATAAGATCAACTTTTCACAATGTAGGACCTCTGAAACTCCTGTCCTCCTTGGGAGTCAGACCAGCTGTTCACAGTGTAGGACCTCTGAAACTCCTGTCCTCTTTGGGAGTCAGAGCAGCTGTTCACAGTCTAGGACCTCTGAAACTCCTGTCGTCCTTGGGAGTCAGACCAGCCATTCACGGTCTAGGACCTCTGAAACTCCTGTCCTCTTTGGGAGTCAGACCAGCCATTCACAGTCTAGGACCTCTGAAACTCCTGTCCTCTTTGGGAGTCAGACCAGCTGTTCACAGTCTAGGACCTCTGAAACTCCTGTCCTCCATGGGAGTCAGACCAGCCATTCACAGTCTAGGACCTCTGAAACTCCTGTCCTCTTTGGGAGTCAGACCAGCTGTTCACAGTCTAGGACCTCTGAAACTCCTGTCCTTGGGAGTCAGAGCAGCCATTCACAGACTAGGACCTCTGAAACTCCTGTCCTCCGTGGGAGTCAGACCAGCCGTTCACGGTCTAGGACCTCTGAAACTCCTGTCCTCCGTGGGAGTCAGACCAGCCGTTCACGGTCTAGGACCTCTGAAACTCCTGTCCTCCGTGGGAGTCAGACCAGCCGTTCACAGACTAAGATCTCTGAAACTCCTGTCCTCCGTGGGAGTCAGACCAGCCATTCACAGTCTAGGACCTCTGAAACTAGGTCACAGTAATCCTGTTCTTATGAGTCAGATGTTTCAGGTATTTCATTACAGTCACAGAAAGCCAAATAACATATCCAGCTCGGGTCTGCACAGGCCGTTTGCCTTTCTCCCAATGCCTGCTGTTTCAGTTGTGGGCTGGGGAGATATTGCAGCAGGTAAAGAGCTCACTGTGTGGAGCAGACAGCTTCAGGTTCACTGAGATGCACTTCTAGACCAGGCACAGTTATGGAGGAAAGGTTATTTATTGAAGTTTATAGACCCAGGGGAAGTTCTCTAATGGCAGAAGAAGCTGGCCTGCCTTCACAGGCCCAAGCAGAGAGAGAGAAAAGCACAAGCCAAAAGCCAAAAGCCACAGCACACTTCAGGAACTCCTGCTAGGCACGCTTTGCGTATCTTTAGATTGAAATCTGAAATCCACCATCACACCTTAAGATCCACCCAGTGATACTGCCTCCAGCCAGGTGGCTACAGATGCAAACTAAAAACAATAAAAGACTGAATATATTGGGGGCCATCTATTCAAACTACCACATTCTGCCCCTGACCCCCAATAGATTTATAGCAAGTACACATTGTAAATTATACTCAGTTCAATTCCAAAGGTCCCCACAGTCTTGACCAATTTAAGATATTAAGACCTGTAAAATCAAACAAGTTAAACATTTCTAACATATAAAGGCACAGAGTAAACATTTTTAACTGGTATAAGGCATAGCAAGGAGAGACTAAAACAATACAAGCTCAACCATCATCAAGCAAGCATCAAATTTCTGCAGTTCAAGTCCAATACAACCAAAGACTGACAGACTCCAGATTTTCCAGTTCTGCCCCTCCAGCTGGGCAGAGTAGCCAGGGAACACTTCCATCCCAGGCCAACAGTGCGCTCCATGGTAGCGCTTGTATAGTCCTGGTATATCCAAAATATCTTGAGGTCTTCATGCAAACCATGGTCCATCTTCCAAAGGCTCTTTTAGCCTATCAGGGCATCAGGCCCTATCTCATGCCGCATCTCAGCAGCAGCTCCTGGAACCGTGTGCAATTCACGACCACTGCTTGCATTTTTCATGCTTCTGAAACCAACACCAGGTGTGCAGGACACAGCCATATTCTTAATTCACAGACAAAATATATCATAACCTTGAAAAGCAGGTTCCTTCTCCAGTCAACTCTTTCCAAAAGTGTTTGTATTTCTATGATAGTCTTTCCTTAGGCATCCTTTCCATGGTAAAGCAATTGGACCATCTTCCTTTAAGATTGCTAATGTGTTTGACAATAGCAGATTCAGTAACCTAAAACCAGTCTCAGTGCCTGTAATTTTAACTTGCTTGAGGTTTTCCAGCTTAAAATCTTAAATCTCTCAGTCCAATATCTCTAGCCAAGCACATCAGTCCATTACAAATTTAACCTTGATCAAACTCTCTGGGCCTGAGCAGCTGGATGCAACCAGCCCTTATGCCAGTAGCCCAGTTCCAACAAAGTCCTCTGCAGTCTTTCCTTCCCCTTAGAAAGCTCATAAGCCAAGCCTTGAAGTTTAATATTGTCTGCACTTAGAATTCTCAGACTCTCATCAGAATAGTCCATAAAACTTGGCTTACCACTCCAGAAGACATGCTTCAGTTGCAAGCACCAAGTCCATGCCCAGTCCTCCAAAACAAAGGTTCCAAAAGATCAACATCCACATGGTCAGGTTCATCTCACCCCACTCCTGGTACCAAGTTCTGTAGCCGACAGCTTCAGGTTCACTGAGATGAACTTCTAGAACAGGCACAGTTATGGAGGAAGGGATATTTATTGAAGCTTACAGATCCAGGGGAAGTTCCATAATGGTAGAAGAAGCTGGCCTGCCTTCACAGGCCCAAGCAGAGAGAGAGAGAAGCGCAAGCCAAAAGCCAAAAGCCACACAGCACACTTCAGGACCTCCTGCTAGGCACACTTTGCATATCTTTAGATTGAAAACTCAAACCCACCACCCCACCTTAAGATCCACCCAGTGACACTGCCTCCAACCAGGTGGCTGCAGATGCAAACTACAAACAAATAAACAACTGAATATATTGGGGGCCATCTATTCAAACTACCACACTGTGCAAGTGTGTGGAACTGAGTTTGGACCCCAGAACCCACATAAAGCCTGATGCTGCTGGACACGCATCTGGAATCGCAGCAAGAAGAGAGGAGGAGGCAGGAGAAATTTCCAGCAGCTTAAAGGCCAGCTAGCCTTGTAACACCACAGGGAGCTGTGAAAGACCCTCAATTCAAGCAAGGGGGAAGTCTAGGTCTGACACCCAAAGTTGTCTTCTGACCTCCACATACATGCCTACACATTCACATGAACATATACACCGGAAAAAGCAACAGTTGACAGTCTGCAAATGAATACACATGACCACTATGCTCCATTAAGATGTTGTGAACACTTAAATTTGAATTCGGCTTAGTTTTATACTTTATGAAGCATTTTATTTATCAGCCATTAAAAATGTAGAATTTATTAGCAAATCAACAGCAGGCAGTCGTTGTAGGTCTTTTAGCCACTGTGTTCAGTGAATTTGCTTGGTTATTTTTAGTAATATTGGTTGTGGAGAAGTACAAAATGGATTTCTCAGGAAAAATTAAATGTCTCAAGAGTAAACCGAGTAGAGAAGAGATTGATGTTTTCAACAGGTTTGGGAAGAATTAGGCACAATGGCTGTTGCTCATTTTTGAGCCTGGCCCAAGCTAAGGCCACAGACGTAGTTAGGTTGGATCTTTTCTTTGGTCATGAAACAAGAAGGCGCGCGTCTCCCTCGTGCCCGGGTGCTCCTTGGTTTGACCCTTACCGGCAGAGCGGGAGAAGGTGGACGGGCTGACTTGGTGGGTGTCAGAAGCCGAGAGCAGCTTGTATCACCCTCCTGCCCTTTGACAGCGGATCCGTCAGGCCTGGAGATGCATCGTTATCGCACGTGCCCTGGGCCAGGCCACTTCCATTTTGGCCCCTTGCTTTCTGTTCCTGCCTCAGGCGATGGCCTGCCATCCACAGTGTGGTTGGTAAAGGCTCCTTTCATCTGCCATCATAGTTTACACTTAGAAAACTTTCTGAAGTGAGAGCGGCCTTTTCTAAAGGAGGCGGCGGGTAGTCTGTTTTCAGGTAGACTGGGTCATGTACCAGTGGAGGGCTAGAGTCACGGAGCCAGGTTTTCTAATTCTTTTTATTATGCCATGTTGCTCTGGCCTTCTACATGGCAGTTGATGTCATTAATACTCAGGCACTTAAACTTACTGCCCCAGTCTCAGCCCTTGGCAGTGAGTTTTAAGTGGAAGCTTGTGTTATGAGAACTTTTCTTTCAAAATGCTGCTGCACGTGCCTCCCGTAAAAGCCTGCGTGAGATGAATTTATTTTGGTAAGTGGCCCTTATATGTTTATTGTTTATTTATTTTGATCCCTTTGCTCCAACTCCGTTGGCTAAATGAAGCACTGCTGTACTTTATTGGACATGCTGTCATGAAAGAAAATTGAAAAGACGCTTGTTAGGTTTGTTATTGCGTGGATGGAAATGGACGCGGCACTTTCAGGGACAGCTTCCATCCTAATAGTGCATTTTTAAGACCTCGTCTGGTCATTTAAGAAACTCAAGAAAACCTTCTTAAATTGTTCTTAATGGATGATCATGGTTCGATGGGGAGGTGACTGGCTTGGCAGCGGGGCTGTGGTGTCCTAGGCTCCTCCAGCCTGTGGGGAGGATTCTGTTCTCGGGCTGCGTGAAGGCCTTTCATTTGTTGGTAAATAATCCAGGCAAAGCTGCTCCCAACTGCCCGTCTTCCCTTTCCCGGTAAGGCGTCTGCTTCTTCAAGGAACAACCAGACATACGCTCCTCTCAGAAAAGCACGTGCAGCCTTAGCTGGTAGAACACAGACTGAACACTCAAACCGCTTCTTGCCCACAAGCTGGCATAGCGTCTCCCAGAAGACCATGCTTCCTATTCCTTGGCAGAAATGTCATTCACAACCTGGAAACACCGCAGAAGCATGACAGGTTGCGGTAATGAAAGGCGTGGGGAGTGCCCAAGAGAAGTATGAGATGAGGGAATAATTCAGCCTCAGTGTGGAGTATTGTTTGCACCACAAGTTTCTAAACCCATCCAAGACCCAAACTTGGCAATGGCAACCCCAGCAGAAAAAGAAGACTTCCAGAGAAATGTCTGTACCATGTGTCATGATTATTTTCCAAATCTGTGCCTTTGGTTATAGTCTGAAATGCCCTTTCCTGATAGCCTACCAGGAGGAATAGATTGACTTTAATAATCTTCACATACAGACAGATCAGCAAGCAAATCAATGTGCTAACTATATAGTTACAAAAGTGGAAGCATGTCTGGGAAACGGGAATCAAAACCACATCTAGAATCCATCGCAGCCAGAATGATTGGCTTATCAGAATTAATAAAACAAATGCTGGAGGAAGGACGTTTTATACACTGCTTGGGAGTGTAAGCTTGTATAGCCCCTGTGGAGTGAGTATGGTGGTTCCTCAACAAATTAAAAATGGAACTGCTGTATGACCCAGCTATCCCTGCCAGAGGCTGCAGCGTGTGCGCTGCTTGTTACGACACAGCTGCTCTCACAGGGACCCATTCATCACTGGCACAGTCCTCGAAGACCATTCCCTTCCCAAATGGTGGGGGTCAGAACCACAGGCTGTGAGAGCCAGGTTTCCACCTCATGAGTTATTGGGGGTATATTCAAACCACAGTCAGTGTCTCTAAGAAGGTGCTCAGAACTCGTTCCGTCTTAGAACCTTTATCTGACTAGCTGGGTAGCAGTCATGCTCACCTGCCGGGCCTGAGAAGAGTGGGCGGGGCTAGTGCAGCAGCACTGGATGCTGGTCTCGAACTCTCCTACGTGCTCAGTAAATGCGGTGGCTTTGAAAGCAGAGATCAGTGCTGGTAATGCCTTTACATTTTATTCATGTCAGGGGTGGCTTGGTAAAAGACCAGTTAACTTTCTGCCAGGAGAAACAATACCACATTCCTTTTTTTTTTTTTTCTTGTTATTTGGAAAGCATCTGTATGATATGAAATGATTAAACTGATCATGTAATTTAAATAACTAATTTATTGAAATCTCCACAAAACCTTATGACAATAACAGCTGTTATCTTTGGATAATTATGTCCCTGATTTTGTGTCTATGTTATTAGGGTTGTTAACCTCTTGATGGCACTGGGTGGTCTTGTAAGGTGCTTGCAACCATATCACAGTAAATAAAATTTTACATAGGAGAATTTCTCGTTTCTGATTTTAATGAGGAAAGCACTTCATTTAATGTCATAGTAGTCCATCGTGTCATAAGGCAGTTAACATGTATTTTCACTTACTTCCCTTCTTGTAAGTAACACTGCAATGAACATCCTTCCGTGCAAAACATTGTCTTTGGCATTTTTTCCCCTTCAGATTCCTCCTAGAAGTATAGTCACGTGACATGCCTTGCCAGCTATGGAAACACTTTTACTTGTCTGTAATGGTGTGTGAAAGTTGTCACTTCCCTATAAGCTTCCTCAACACTTAATGCCTTGGCTTTTAAATCTCATTGTTAATGTTGCTAACTGTTTCTGGGTGCAAGATTTCTGATTCAAGGGTGTACGTTCCTTGCGTGAGCGCTGGCAAACTGCACTTGACCTCCTGTTGGACCAAACCCAGCCTGCTACCCATTATTGTCACACTTAAAAAGTGTGTTATTATGTATACCTACTGGTTATTATTATTTTTATTTTTTGGTTTTTTCGAGGTAGGGTCTCACTCTAGCTCAGGCTGACCTGGAATTCACTCTGTACTCTCAGGGTGGCCTCGAACTCACTGTGATCCTCCTACCTCTGCCTCCCGAGTGCTGGGATTAAAGGCGTGCACCACCACACCCAGCTCCTACTGGTTATTGATTTGTACTTGTCTGGTCTCTCCTTGTCATGCCTTATTGCAATAAAAATACTTACTCTGTGCCATTAAAAATGCATGTTATTGTGTATATTTAAGATACACAACATGACGTTAAGTTGTTTCTGCGCCGAGAACAAGTGTAAGCTGCTGTTGTGCCCGAATCCCTGGGCACGTGACAGCGTCGCAGCCTGCAGGCTGCTGACGGAGCAGTGCCCTCGGGTCTCCAGACTTCCCTACTCTCCCTGCTTATCTGCCTTCTGTCTGCTACCCTGTCGTCAGCCCGTGAGCTAAGGGTGGTTCTTGGGGTTTTAAATGCGACATGTGAAAGTGATATGACGTTCTAAGTTCATTGTCCATGAAATTTAGTGCCGCACAGCCATGCTTATTGACTTGGCCCTGTCTGTGGTTCCTCCCCACACCAGCAGAGCTGAGCGGCTGTGAGGTGGCAGAGCTGGGCTGGGACCAAAGTTGAAGTCAGGTTTTGCATGCACACCAACGGTGTGATCCGGGTACGGACTTGCCTTTTTGGGTGCTGTCGTTTTCTCGTCTGCTTAATGAGGGCAGTGACATGACTTGCCTGTAAAAAGCCACACTGAAGACTGATAAGAAGCTAGGTGAGGCACTTCCTACCTCCTTAAGGAAAATGTCAGGTGTCATTCACTGGCATATTGCTATTAGATTTCACTTGGCACCGTAGGTTTTTGGAAGAGACTGATGGGAACAATGAGTGGGCTAAAATTATTTGTCTTTTAGAAGAGTGGAAGAATTACGTGAGTTTTGTTTGTTTCCCCAACTACTCTTACTGCTCATTATTTTAATACATTCCCATTAGGTTCAACATGTTCAGTTCTTCTGGATGTTTCTAGAACTCTGGGACAAAACGAAGAAGAATGTCTGACTTGAGTTCCAGTGCGCTGCCCAGCCGTCCTGGGTTTTGCTTAGGGCAGGGCTGCTCCTGGCGAGGTTCCAGCACCATTCTTGACTGTGAACCAGCTGTGCCTAGAGAGAGGTTACCTGTCATTGCCTCTCCCTCTTTTTTCTTAGCCAATGGGGAGTTGGTTTTAGGTTGCAACTTCCGTGGCTGATCAGTGGCTGGCTACCCAGGTGAAACTGCACAACCAGAATGGGATTTTTCTGCATTTGCATTGGCCAACGCTTATTTCATGGCTGAAGTCACGGAGCTGTAGCCTGAAGGGGGTTTCTGTCACAGAAATCTGAGCTGGGCTACCTGGCCCTGCCCCAGAGGCTGATTCAGCCTAGGTGAGGCCTGCTCACAGTCCCGCAGGGTGTCCTCATGACCCTAGCTTATTTGGATACTCTGATGGTATTTATAGTATCCTGGATTCTCTAGGAGGATATGTTTTCTGCATCACGGTCTACATCAATTTATTGAAAATACAATACCGCCATATGTGTAAGCTTTTTCATTACATGACTGTCTGAAGACAAAAACATGCAGCATAAACATACCAGATGAAACAAATTAAGCTTGTGTTCATCTCTGCACATAAAAAATAGTTGAAGGGTAGAGAAATGGGACACTTGTTGGAGTCCCTCACGGGAAAGCGCTGCAGGAGGGGCTGTAGCACACACAGGCTCACCCCCTTCTGCCCTGGAGGAGACCCAGGCTCTGAGCCTACCCACTGCTCAGGGGCTGGGATTGATCCCCACAGAGATAGGAGCCTTCCTCTCAGATGATGCAGCCAGACAAGCAGCAGGCTGGGCCCCTGGCCGGAGACCAGGCATCTCACTACTTCTGTTAAGTCATTAGCTGTGCAGCTCGTCATGGAATCTACACTCAGCTCTTCTGCACAGTAAGAAAGAGACCCCACAGTTCTGTCCTTTAAAAGACAAAGTCTCAAATCTCTGATACCTGTATGTTCAGGAGACCATCCCTCACAGATGGACATAAGTGCACTATAAAGCGAGAGGACATTTTTTTTGACTCTCCAGGGCACTTATTTTACTGCTTTTGATGTCACTCATCAACTCACACCATGAAAGCAGCAGCTAATAGCAGAAGGGCCTGTGTGATGTTCCAGAATTCTGAATTCAAGGAAGGGTCTTTCTTGAAAATCAGGAAGATCTCCTCTCCCTTCCCAAGGGGAGCCGAGGGGTACTTGAGGGCATGGTCTTCTTTTCCCGGGGACTTGGAGGCCATGGCCCCAGCTGCCTTTCCAAAACTTTTGAGGGTTGCTTAGTACCGTGAGATTTGCACCTGGACCTAAATGCATATTGAAGGGTGCTACTCGGCTAGGTTACGGGGCTCCTGCCGTCAACCTTCAGGAGCATGCCCCCGAGGGCGAGGCTGGGGCTGTAGAGTTCTTCCCCTGGAGAGGCTCCACAGTGTGGCAGTGAGAGGAAGGAAGCTTTGTGGGATGACCTCCTTGTCATCCTCACCTTTCCCAAAAGGAAGAGGCTGTGCGCTGTCCAGCCCGAGGCTGGGTGCTGCCGCTCCAGGGCTTGCATTTTTCTTCATCTGCGTTCTCGTCTTGCCCTCCCGGCTCGCCTTCTCCTATCCCAAAGACGCGCTTCGACGGCGGATGGAGCCGTGAGCTAAGCAGTTGGAGACTGGGCTGAGAGTTCATCCTTGGGCTGAGCACGAAGCTCCTGGTTAGTGGTCAGTGGTCCAGTGCAGCCAGCGCGGCACGGGTCAGTGCTGGCTGTGTTTCGTCGTTCGGCAAAGCGCACGTTAGAAATGCTCACACAACACGGTTACTCATATCTCTCTCGTGGAAGGCATTTTCTTCTTCCTCTCCATTTGCTCTGGGACGTCTTGGTTGATGGAGTGGGAGAGAGAGAGAGAGAGAGAGAGCGCACTGCCCCATCACTTCAGATAGGGCAGTTGTAGCTTGAAATTTCTCCAAAACTTCACATCCTGCTGCAGCACCGTCCAGCTTCAGGCCTGGCACTGTGGCTCAAGGGTTGCAGACAAAGCAGGTGCTCCCCTTGATCCCTCGGGGCCCCTCCCTCAGCCATCCGTCATTGTCAGTGGGAGACGTTTGTGTAGCCGCACAAGGGCAGTGTCTGACCCCGAGAGTACAGGCAGTGTTCTCTTCGAGGAGGCATTGTTTGCCGGGCCGCTTTGGAAACAGAGCTCTAGGTATTCCAGAGAGCAGCCTTGGCTCAGGCATGGCTGCTGTCTAGGTGGAAAGAGCGACTTTTCTGTTATTAAAAATTACAGGAAATGTATTCCCCCTACCTAGCACAAGGCTGCTCTACTTATGAATACACGCAACCTCCTCTCCTTTTCATTTCCGACATCTCTTTGGTCGAGGCCATAGGGAGGCTTCTGAAAAGGGGAGGCGAGGACTTGGGTTCCACTGGTTTTTATTCAAAGAGCATCAAAATGTAAATAAGCAAAGAAATAAAAGCTGATAAGATATAACAAATGCATAATAGGAAAAAAAATGAAATAACGCTCTTTCCAGGGAGGCAATTGCTTTTGAAGGAAGTAGAAAAGTGCTGGGTCCCGTGTAGGGAGGAGGGCAGGGCCCCAGCGAGCTCCTGGCCTGAGCCTCATGCTCTCACCTGGGCGGGAGAGGACTGTGCTGGTGGTGGGGACAGTGTCTCACCATTAATGTGTCATTTGAGCCTGGCTTAGCGGTTTCCAGGAATAGGTTTATATTGTAAAAGATCTTAACGAGAGAGTGTCTGAGCTCTGTGCTTTGCCCCTTCATTTTCCAAGGGTAGCTAGCAGTTGTGGGGCTGGGTGTACTTTTAGGTAGTGTTTTGGGAACCTACCAGGAAGTGGCCCTGTTGTCATGTGGGTTCCGTAGGGAGTCGCTGGAATGCTTTGGTCCCTTCCTTGGGGACATAGGCTTTCCATCTGGACACTGTGTCTCAACACATGCTGGGGCAGAGTGGCTCTGAGGACCAGGTGAAGTGGCATTAAATGATAGCAGCCAGGGTTGGGCTCCTCAAAGGAGAGGTGACAGCTGGCCAGGCGTTGCCGCTAGTCACTTACGTACTCACAGCGCTGTGTTTGCACTCATTCACAGATAACTGTATCATTCAGTGTCAAAAGTACCGGGCTTCACAGACCCAGACCTTGAACACGGGAATATTCTTTGCTGGTTAAAATCCCATTTGGCCAGGGATCTGAGCATCCTGTCTTTCCCTCCTTCCCCTTAGTGTCTTGCTTTCCCCCCCACCCCCGCCCCCGCCCTTCTCTTTGGCAACCTGAGGCCACTTTCTGGGAAAGCCTGATATTCTGACTTGAGTTTTGTAATTTAATGATGGAGAGTTTCCTTAGTAAACCAAATTTAGAGTCCTAGAATGCTTATCTTATATCCAGACCTTGAACATAAAAGGCATTTTATACCCACAATTGTTCATTTAATGAGCAATTGCAGGAGTGCAGCCCGGTTAAGGGATTGAGCTATATGCACTATTATTGCAAGAAGTATTCCGAAATACCAGAAATAGGACGTAAGCTCTGATCAGGGAGACTGCGAGCACAATTACCTTCTTTTCAAATCCTTCTGTGACACCGCAGGAGGAAAAAGGACTTTGAAACTTGAAAGGAAAGAGCTTGCTTTCAACCTCAAAAGCTAGGAGGAAAGGGCTCTGAAATTTGCTCAGAATTCCCAATTCACCATTAGCCTGTTTCTTCCTTTAGCCTCAAGGCATTCTCCGCTTTTTGAAAAGATGTTAAGAAATTCAGTCACAATAGAGAGCCTAGTTTTGAACATGTTTCACTCGGTCCATTGAGGTCTGGGCTCCAGCCTTTGTGTGGGGTGAATTGAGCTGAGCGGCTAGCTGGTTGGAGAGAGGTGAATGAGGAGTCGCTGTGCACTCGTGAATTCTGGCAAAGGGAAAAAAAAAAAGCTCAGCCCTTCCTTTATTTTATAATATGCATTCCTGTACAGCCCTGCTAGTGGTGAAATGTGGAGCCCAGCCTGTCCCTAAGTCAATACGGAGTACTTAGTTTATAGTATCTCTTGTTAAGTTTGTCTTGTAATTGAAGCTGTGTTGACCTTGCTTGGGGACCATTTGTAAAACCGTTTATTTAGCATAAACTGAAATAATAAACCCTCCTTCTCTGAGGCCGATTGTGATAGGGTGACATTAGTTTGATTTAATGATTACCCGCCTGACCCTTCTGCTGGAGAGAGCGGCTTGAATAGGGGGAGTTCACTTCGAAGCACTGGCCAGGAATACTAATGAGCTTGTTAAATTTAGCATGGCTCCAACCACTTTTAATTCCTCTAATGGGAGCTGCCCTGGCTGCAAGAGGAAGAGGGAGAGGAGAGATACTGAGAATGCTCTAGAGGGTGGGCGCCGCCACAGACAGCTCACCCAGAGAAGTTCGCCGAAGTAGCTAGCCAGAGCTCGCCTTGTAAGTATTACCCGCATTCTTAGCCTCCCTCCCGCCCTCTCCCTTAGGTAACGGGAGCTTTCCCACTTAGTGATGCCTGGCAGAATTTGCTTTTACATGGAAAAAATTGTTTGAGACTCTTCTCTCACATGCTAGGCAAGAAAAAACAAAATCAAACAAACAAACAAACAAACAAAAAACAACAACAACTTGCTCTCAGTGTTCCTGGGCTTTGGGAGTGTGTGTTCGAGTCCTGCTTCACGCGACAGAGCTTCCTGATGACCTTTGTGATAAACGTCCCAGCCTGGCACCGTCTGTAGGGAGGCCGCTTCTGTTCTCCCGGAGTTTCTGGCACCAAAAGTCTTTGACTCCATATTGGTTGTTTTTGGAGGATTTTGGAAAATCTGGGACAGTTTTGAAGACTTTGGGTAGCTTTGTGTTTGGGGGCAGGAACTCGTTCATGGCCACTTGAGCACAGATAGACAGAAAGAAGGAGGTTCAAAGTGGGATTAGGATGAAGTATTTAAGGTAATTTTTTTCCTGAAAGTTTTGAGTGAATTGCAGTTTGAGCTCGCAGCTGTTAACATCGAGAAGCTGGAACAATTGCCCTGTGTCTGGCTGTTAAAGTCCATTGGCAGATGCTCTGGAAGCAGTGGGCTGTTTGCTTACATTTTTGCAGCAGACTTCTGCTTGTTGCCATGGTGGACAGTATGTTTCTGTCAATAATTTGGCCTGGCGTAGCCTGTCTGCACTGACTCTCAGACTTTATTGAACAGCTCTGCTCAACTCAACAAGATTAGACAGCTTTCGTCTTTTGGCTTGCTGAAGTGCTTGCTAAAATTATAAGAGCAGGCAGGAATACTGCTTGGAGAGTTA
The DNA here is from genome assembly GCA_036346955.1 of Dipus sagitta. Taxonomy (NCBI): domain Eukaryota; kingdom Metazoa; phylum Chordata; class Mammalia; order Rodentia; family Dipodidae; genus Dipus; species Dipus sagitta. The sequence continues at coordinate 42,418,432 of CM070784.1, forward strand.
CTCTTTCATTGCACACACAGGGCTTTCCGGCCCTCGCTGTTTGTACGGGGAGCGTGTCAAGTTTTCGTCTGTGAACCGAACGCTTCAGCAGCGGCTTCAGCGCGCAGTGAACCTCGGGAAACGGGCGTCTGCTGGCAGCTTGGGGAGGTGGGCTGTTGAGTAGAAATGATGGAGCACAAACTGCTGTAAAAGTGAAGTCTCCTGATGAAATTTTCTACATTAAAAACAGTCTTGCCTGCATTTAACTTTATGAAGGAAATGCCTTCTTTTTTTTCTGTATTAACTATTTGAACTATGGTATTTCTTTTATGGCTTTAATATTCGCACGTTGGGATAGCTCTTATTAAGAAAACCATTAAGCTAACAGGCACCCTCACAAGCTAACAGGCACCCTCATTTATACGTCCTCTCCTCCCTACTTCTTTCTCCCAGGAAGCTGGAGGGGGACGGAAGCTTTTGATCAGACCATACCAGCTCCTCACTTCTTGGTGAACTTGTGCTCAAATGCTCATCCTAGGGAGACAGCCTATCACAGAGATGTAGTTTTAAGGGAGAAAAGTTAATTTCTCCTAGGCATATGAAGGCAAGGAAGTCTGTTGAACCTGGAACAGATGAGCAGAGCTTGGCTTTTCATTTTTCCTAGAGAAAGCTGGCTACATGTCACAGCCCCCCTGTGGGTGGGTTTACTGGACTCCAAATGAAGGTCCCATTTTACAGAATTCCTGCCTCACCGCTCTAAGTTAACTTCAGCTTGAAATTTGAAATAAGGGTTTTATTCAGAGTACAAATGAGTGGAAAATATGACTTGGGCCATTTGCAGGTTGTAGGAATTTTTATACAGCTGACGTAGTTTTAGTGTTTTTGACACCCATTTACTTTTATATAGCTCTGACCTACGGCTTGCCACCTTACTGCTAATGAAACAGAAGGGCACGTTAGTGCCTGTAACTATCAGAAGACAGAATAAAAATGAAGGCATTTAGTTACTTACTTGTGCTACTTTGTTTTAAAATCACCAGCAGTCTGATTTGAATTACTTTTGGAAAGATCAATGTAAAAATCTGGAATTGTGCCAGTTTTTGTGTTTTTTAGTTCCTTGATGGATTAAAATTGTAATTTAGCCCTTAATTATGAAGTTTGGGGTAAGGATCTGCACAAAACAATACTAAAATAATATTTCACAGTTACCTTGTAGAGTCAGCAGTTCACTGGGCAGACCCACACATACTCCTCTCCTGCTCTGCTTGCCAAGTCCTCAGTGGGCTAAAGCAATTCATGCATTCAAGTTTTATATCTAAGCAGAAAGCCTAAAGTTACACTGGCAGTGGGTAAAGTCCTTAGTCAACACAAAGTAGTTGTTACGTTGGTTTGTACTAATATACAGTGTGTGCATAGCTCTACTTTCTTCAGACTTTGAACAAAGACCCGGAAAAGTATTAAAGCTTAGGTTTTCTGGTTTGGGTTCACTTAGGTAATAATATCTATGTTATGGATTAGTTGGAAAAGAAGTTTGTATATTGGAGTAAGATAATGTTCAAAATCTACAGTTTCAATGTTTTCTAGTACATAGATTATGAATTTTTGTCTTGTTTTGATTTTGGGGTTATTTTTGAGGCAGGATCTCACTCTAGCCCAAGGTGACTGACCTGGAACTCACTGTGTAGCTCAAGCTGGCCTCAAATTCATTGTGATCCTCCTACCTCAGTCTCCCAAGTGCTGGGATTACAGATATGAGCCACCACAGCCTGATGGTTTAAAGTTTTTTAACAAGATGCTTAAGTGGAACCCAGGCAGCTTGATTTCCATCAGCATTTATCTTCCAGAGCAGCATCTGTTGGTTAAACACAGAACTAGCTTGAGGTTCATGTGTGTGTGATTCTAATGGGTCCACTTATTGTGGGTTCGGATAGCCGGTTTGATTTGATTTGATGCGTTGGTTTGTGGATCTATTACTAAGGAAAAGCCATCCAATCATATTTGCAGAGGGCTATGGCGGGAACATGGAAAGTTCTTGCAGACCAAAGGAAGCGCACGTGTTCGGGTGCTGGAATTTCCAGTGTCTCTGGGTTGGTTTCAAGTCACTGTTGCTGAGGTGTTTGCAGAGACGTGGGCTCTGTCAGAGCACGGCCAGAGCCACGTCTCTGCCGCATCTCCTTGCGCACGCAGCCATCTTGCTTCTGGGACTTCCAGGCTCAGTTTTCCTCCTGGTTCCCAGCTTGTACGAGCTGACACAAGAGGTGTAGTCCTGAGAGTCTCCTTGGTTTTCATGATTGTCACATTTGTTCCCTGTCAGGAATGAGGTTTTCAGTTCAGTTTCTGGTCCCATAAAGTCTTTGGGGTGGGCTGCAACGCTGACTTAGCCACACAGAACCACAGACTCTTGGCTGGCTGATAGGTCTGCCGTTCCGTGAAGCTGCCGAGAGGCCCACCGGACAGTTGGACTTCCCAGGACCCTGGAGGTCATTTCCTCTGATAGACAAAGGGAAGCTGGACATTCACAGTGTGAGGCTGGCAAAACCTTCCACCCCGTGTGAGACGTGCTGGGTATTGGCACTTCCACAAGGGAAACCTCAGGTGCAGATTGGGCCCTGAGCTGAGGTGATAGTTGGCACTTCAGTTTAATGGGCTCACTTCCTGCTTCATCTTCCCAAGAGCAGTTTGGACTGTCATATCCCACCACCAGCGTGTAATTTACAAAGTAGCCATGGAGGAAAAAGAAGAGGAGAGATAGGGAGAGAGGACGAATTGATGACTTTTTAAAAATTATTATTATTGCTTCTTAAAGTAGTTTCTAAAGTCTTGTATTCCTTCTTTCTTTAGAGGATGAGAGTCCTAGCCAGGTCTATCACCGTGAGAGAAGAAACGCAATCACCACGCAGCCTCAGAGTGGGCAGGGGCTTAACAAGATCAGTGAGGAGCCCTCCACGTCCAGCGATGAGAGGGCCTCGCTGATCAAGAAGGAGATCCATGGGTCCCTCCCACACCTGGCGGAGCCCTCAGTCCCTTACCGTGGCACCGTGTTCGCTATGGACCCCAGAAATGGCTACATGGAGCCTCACTACCGTAAGTGCTTTCCGGCTTGGTGCTTGTTAGAGAACCTGTGAGGGTGGCTGTGTGTGTGTGTGTGTGTGTGTGTGTATCAGTGTGTGCTGTATAAATTATTGGCCTTGCATATGTTATGTTGTTTATTTTTTCCACCATACTTCTATTCCTGTTTATTGGTCTTCTTAGGGAGTGACATTTTCTTACATGCTTAAGACATTTTGGGCACTTTGGGGATGGCCTTCAGGAAGGTCTTGTGGTGAATCCACATGGAGTTTTGCTGCATGCAAGGAGACTCTGTTGGAGAAAAATTGGTTGAAGGTGAAGAACTACTAAAGCTGGTTGCATTAGAAGCCTTTAATGGGCAGCTGTTCTTATTTTTAATGATCTCGTGATTAATGATTTTGGCTATTCTTACGTTAATAGTTTGCAAACAAACTTATTTTAACAATTCAGTACAAAACTTGTTACTCTGGAGGGCTTTCCAGAGCTCTGTTATCCTTTCTCCCCACCCTACCAAAGAAGGCTTAGGAAGTTGAGTAGAACTGTGAACAACATGTATATGATAGCTGTTTTTAGAGGCAGAATATAAAGAAAAAAATGTATACGAGCTGAGTTCGCTTTGGGTCTGTTTCTAGTTAGAGAATACAATTTGGCTGTGGAGTAATGAAGTTCGTGTCGAGGTGCCAGAGTGTGCGGCTCCTGATTATAGATTTATCACCTGCCAGGGTCCACACTTGCCATGTAGCCCTCCACCTCCCATTCCAGATGATCCACTGAGCTCCCGAGCAGGGTACTGGTTTATGTTTCCCTTTAACCACATCATTCAGGAATTGTAGTGTTTTAAGGCAAAAGGTCATTAGCCAGATGACTGATTAGTAAGGACAGCTGATTAGTGCATGTTTTTTTTTTTTTCCTCTCTCCCTCTCTCTCTCAAGAAAGTGCCCGGGATAAAAGCTAATTTCATCCCTTCATTAGTTGGCTCACAGCAAAGGGGGACGCTCACTCACCAGATCAAAGGGCCTCGCAGCAACTTTAAGTCCCAGTAACTGCTTCCCTCACTAGAATATATTGTTGGAAAAGATGGGAGGTGCACTGTGTTTTAAATGGAAGGGATTTTTAAAGAAGTGGTCAGAAGCATGGAAGAACGGTTGTTAAGGTTCTTGTAAGCTTTCTTACAAGGTGCTGCCTCTCTCTCGAGAAAGTGCTAATCTGTCCTCCCGCAGTCACGGAAGGGAGGACGGAGGCAGACTGGACAGATGCCTCTCCGGCTCCTTCTAAGGATTATTTCATTTCATTTTGTTTTCCTTTATTTTTAGGAATGAAGATTTAAATGCAATTCTTTTAAGGATCTTTCTCTGAGCACGTTCTGAAGTATTCGCCATAGTATTCTCACTTGGAATCTTCTCTTTTCAGTGTCTCCAGTGGACGCATCAGGATTTCTGCATTTTTCCCACCTGAATTTCTATGCAGACCTACTTTTCGAGAAAGCCAAGCCTAAATGCTCATGCGCTCCTTGCCGCGTTTTGTCCTTATGTGCAAACGCGGGCTTTTCCCATGACACAATGGCGTTTTGTTTTGTTTTCCAGATGCCCACTCATTAGTGAGGTATTCCGTTAGTCAGGATGGCGATGCATGCTCCTTGGTAGCTGATGGCAGTGGGCAGGGAGCCGTTGGTGCTCATGGTGCCATTCGGGGTCCAGCTTGTGCCTTTGTTTCATAGTTTTCCTCCTATTCAGTCGTCTCCCTTTTGTTTGCGGGGCTGGGTCTTTCCCCACCTGGGACCCCCTTTCTCTCCTGGTGGCTTGTGTGTGACCCATCTCCAGGCTCTCCAACGCGGAACGCTAACACTGCAATGCCGCGGGCAGGCTGGGATAGAAGGTCACTTAACTGTCCCTCTGTTTCAAGACCACAGCCCCTGTAAGTTGGCTGTTCCCATTTTCCCACTGCGCTCTTCAGACGAGTGTTAAAATTACGTGACAACTGACGAACTAGACGAGCCATCGGTAGCCAAATGGGAAGTGCCACTGTGACGCCCCGTCCCGCGTTCTTGAGCCCTCAGTCGTGTCGAAATGAAATCACGCTGCGCACGATGCAAGCACAGAATCCTAGAACACGCACAGATTTGTCAGGACTCGGGCAACCTGGCTCCTGCCTTCGCATTTAGAAGCTGTGTGCCGGTGTCTGTTCCTTGACGCTCAGATAAGGTAGCAGATCTGACTGCCTGGGCCTTGGGGTTCTTGTGCCATCGAGACAATGAAGCGAGTCTTTAGTAAAATCTCTGGCACACAAATAAGTGCTCAGAATTCTAAAGGTAGCTCTTTTTCCTTTCTTCCTTCCACTTCCTCCTTTGGTTTCTTTTCTTTCTCCACCATCATTATGGCCATGGCCAGCTACTTCCTTCATGCCTTAAGCCGAGTCATTTCTAGGAATATTGGGGTGTGTCTGTACAGTAAAGACAGGCCTTCTTTTCTGCAAGACTTGTTCACCTATCCTGTAAACTCCGATAATGAGTTGGTCGTAACTGAAGAGAGTTGGCGTGGCAAGAACTGCGCTCTGCTCCTCTTCTGAGCACCATCCTTTCGGACCCGGCCTCTGCGGACGTTGACTTTGGCTTGCTTTGTAAGTAAAGGTAGTGCAAAGCCTTTCTGCTTGAGATATCTTAACATTTTTGTTTTGTTTTGTTTTGTTTTGCAAGGTAGGGTCTCACTCTAGCCCAGGCTGACCTGAAATTCACTATGCAGTCTCAGGCCGGCCTCCAACTCACAGTGATCCTCCTACCTCTGCCTCCCGAGCGTTGGGAAGGTGCGAGCCACCATGCCCGGCAGTATTTCATGTAACAAGTGAAGAATACATACAGACAAAACAATTAAAAAGGTACTGTAAGCTTAGTCAGTTACTATATGACTTCGTTTTCATAGAATCCTGTTGGGTTGTTTAAACCTGTTACTAGTATCCCAGGTAATTTTGGGGATGTTCATAGTAAAGTCTAGACCTCACATGGATTTCATTATCCAGGCAAAGCTAATGACTAATTTGAGCTGAAGCTGAAAGATTTTCTAAGAATTTTAAGATATGTTGAAAAGTACCTTATTTTTATAAGAGACATAAAAAGAGGCATAAAATTTTGATTACAGTTGTGTTCCTTGTGGGTGAAACTTATCTCCCACCTGCAGTGCTGTGCAAAGCCCAAGTGCACTGCAGACCCAGAGAAACTCAAGGCCCAGAAAGGTCTGTGTAGGCCATTCCCCTGTTCTTGTATATTCCAGCTCTTTGAGACAGTTGGGCAAGAAACAACTGCCCCCGTCCAGTGTGGCCGGGTCGGAACACTCCAGTCATTCCTCCTTCTCTCTGTGGTTGGAAAATGTAGACTCTTCAAGATGCCTAATATGTGCTTCTATATATACTAGCTTTGTGTTTCTAAAGTGTGGGTAGGCTTCCTGTAAGACCGGAAGAGGGAAGGAAAAAAAATCTCTTTCTTTTTTTCCCTTTAGAGGGACATCTGTAAAATTTTTATTGCACAAGATGTCATTATACTTGTATGCAGTATTGCATTGTCACAAGCTGTGGCTCAGCAGAATTGAAAGTATCTTAGGTTTTGTGGGTTTGACTTTAAAAAGAGAAAAGAAAAGAAAAAAGGAGACCCGCAGATAGTGGGCACTTCAAACATTCTTAACATGTGTTTGGAATAAAACCCATGCGGGGGTGTCGGGTACCCTCTCATGAGGCTAGCTGTGGATAGACTGTATATCAAGGCGGACGTGCAAGCTGCAAGGCTCAGACGTGGGGTGTTGCTGACAGCCTCTTGATCGTAGCATCCCTCCTCCTTTAATATGTGGGGTACCATTGGAGGGGCTGGGTTTGGGGGTCTGTCTGCTTGAACTGGAGTCAGGTTAGAGCTTCCATCTCCTGCCCAGAGATTTCTCAGCAAGGGTCCCCCCCCCTCCTTCTCTAGCCAGTATTTTAAGCCGCCCTCACCCCCTGCTTTCATTTACTGCTATACATTTATTGGTATATAAACTTGCAAAGGCAGGTGACATAATAGTTCAAGCATTCCTTGTACCTTGACTGACACTTAACTTTTATTCTCTTTCCTTTTACAGAAAACATGTGTCCCTCTGTCTTCCCTGTTATTGTGACGGGCCTAGTTTTCTTGCTGTCTCTGTAGGGTTCTGTGTGTGAAGTTTGTTGGATTCACGGGGCATGTTGTAAGAGGGCCTCGGTCTGGTTAAAGGGGGCAGAAAGACTCCTTGTCTAAAAGTTCAGGCATCCAGTTTTATAGCTGTATAGAGACTGTTTCTCCTTTGCCCCCAACTGCTCCCAAGCAGTAACTCCTCATGGAAAATATGATTCATCCCCCCATGCAAATGCTTTGATTGAAAACACACCACTGGTGTCCCTCCTCATGTCCCCAGCTCAAATGACAGAACTGTTAGTTGCTAATTAGCAAAACCTGAGGAATTAGCTTAAAGAAAAGAAACGGAATTTTTAATTGGCTTGCATTTTTATTTATTGTTTTTGGTGGAAAGCTGTTGTGCTAAGCCCACTTGTATTCTTGTGTGGTTAAAAAAATGCACATGATTATTATTTTTTTCTATCTGTCTTTATATCAGGTGACTTTTCCACACCCCTTAGAAATGTATCTTCTGAGTGAAAGAAGACATGTATTTACATATTTAACAGGCGCACCTGCTCATGTTTCCCTCACGTTCCAAGTGTCATCCTGAGACTGCGAGAGACAAAAATGCCTACAAGGCACAAAGGAACAGTTTGCTGTTGACCAAACTGCAAAGACAGCGACAGTCCCCGAGCACAGAGCTCCGCTCTCATCCCGATTGTCTGCTCCTCTCTGGAGAGCGGACGCGGATCCAATCAGGATTTCCCCCTCTCAAACGTTAGAGTGTTCAACTAGAAAGACTGATGCTGGGTCACATGCTGGAGGCTGTGCTGACTTCTTGCCACCCCAGCTGTTAGTCTTGAGTTGCAGGGGGAGGCGTGTGGAGTGGAGTGAGGAGATCCAAGCTGAGTCTCCCACTCTGCAGAACCACTATTTATGAGCTTAAGATACACTCTTTTCCTTCTCTTTTGTTTTTGGGATTCAGCATACGACCTGGCTTCTTGACAGTGTCCCAGAAGTCATGTTTGAAGAGTGGAAACAAACTATGTCTATTGGCTTTTAAAGCTGTATTCTAGACTTTATAGCTACCTTTCAAGGGGACTGACTGAAGCAGAAGAAAAGTATGGGTAATTCTGAGGATTCCAGATTATTTTTAAAATAGATTTATTTATTTATTTATTTATTTATTATTTATTTATTTATTTAGAGAGAGAGAGAGAGAGAGAGAGAGAGAGAGAGAAAGAGGGAGGGAGAGAGGGGGAACAGGGTGAGACAGAGGGAGAGAGAATGGACATGCCAGGGCTTTAGTCACTTCAAAGGAACTCCAGACACATGTGCCACCTTGTGCATCTGGCTTACATGGGTTCTGAAAAATTGAACCTGGGTACTTAGTCTTCGCGGGCAAGTGTCTTAACCGCTAAGCCATCTCTCCAGCCCCAGATTACTTTTAATGTTTGAGATTTTTTTTTTCTCTTAGGGTGGGGGTGGTGTATGTCTGTGAAAGAGGGACAGAGCATGCATTGGCAAGTGTGTAGAGGTCAGAAGACAACGTTTGGATGTTAGTTCTCATGTCCACTGCATTGGAGGCAGGGCCTCTGACTCAGGCAAGCTGTCCCCGGAGCTTCTGGGAAATTCTCCTGTCTCCATCTCCTGTCTTGCTCCAGGAGTGTTGGGATAATACAAGTCTAACACAGTTTCCTGAAGCCTTTTCCTTCTGCCTACCCCTCCCATCCTCACCCTCCTTTCTCTCTCTTTCTTTCTCTTCTTCCTCTCTTCCCCCCCTTTCCCTCTCTTTCTTTCTTTTCTTGAGAAGGGCTCATTTCATCTTATAGTTCCAGGTTACCGTCCACTATAGCAGCATCAGGAGCTTGAGGTAGCTGGTCACATTCAGTCCACAGCAACCTCCAGATTACAGAGGTCCGGGGGTATGACACCCAGCACCTGTGCTTGCAAGGCAAGGCTTTAGTCCACTGTGCCATACATCTGGCCCCAGGATTCCGGATTTGAATTCTTCCCAATTAATGTTGACTAGTGTTGGGCCTGACTTGACAGAAATTCTATATATTTCCATCTTGGTCGATCGTGAATGAAAACTGGGAACCACTCACTGAAAAAACAATTGTAGCATTTGGAGAAAGCAGTTATTGATTCTGTTTCCAGATTTGAAGGGTAGGTTCATGAAAGAAGAACAAAAGAAACTTGAAGACCACCTGCATAAGGATAAGAAAGACAGGAGAGCACATTTTCTTGGGAAAATTGCTTAGATTGTGGCAGGGTGGGCAGCCTTCTTCCGTATCTCCAGAACTGTCCTCTTCCCAGCAGATCTGGTGTCCTTTGGCCCCAGCCTCAAGTTCTTGCCGCCCCCTTCTCCGCGCCTCCTTCTGCTCATATGGGTGCTTGTCCTGGACTAGCTCGTAGTTCTTCACTTGTCTTTAAGGTCAAGGCCTGTCTAAAGATGTGGCTTTTGCTTGGCTATCATCTTGTAAGATGTCTCTCCCCTGAACACCAAGAGTCATGCAGTTCTTCCCCAGTAAACATGTCACGACTTCTTTTTCCTGTTCTCCCAACACAGCAGCCATTTCTCTCATGGACCATTCTTGGCTTTTGTGTCAACCAGAATTGCGAGTACTGACCTGGGAGGGGCTCCCCGTGCTTCCATGAGGAAGAAGGTAGGAACCCTTAGGTTGCTTGCTCTTGGCCACATTGGAAGTTCAGTTTCAGACAACTTGTTCCTGCTGCCTTCTTACACCAGGCCTCTCAGGGAGGCGGAAGGCAGCGTGTGATCGATTCAATCATCCATGTCTCGGTGGTACATTTTAGATCCAGTCCAAGCACTTGCATCCGAACAAAGGTGGTGTGTTGACACTTGTTAGGATTCTCATGAGGGAATGAATTGTGGCAGTTTATTCATGGGATTGGGTATGGACCCTTCTTTCAAATGCGGAGACATGCACAGGAGAGCTGGCTCTTAGCTGACACGACATGCGTTTTGTTGGCTCCTTCCCAATTGCAGTGACTGCCTTATCCTCATCCATTCCTGATTTTGGTAGTATTGACCCCAGTTGTTAGTGTCCAGTGTGCGTGAAGCCCGTGTTAGCAAGATCCCCATCTATAGCTCAACTCAGGGTGGAGAAGACGGCTGCCTAAAGATTTTACACAATTCTTTACCCTTTCCCATTTGACGCCAGCGCAAACGACGCTTTCTTTAGATCTGCCTTTGGTTTCTGCCCTTCCCTCCGTGCCCACCTCCCATTCTTTGCTTCCACTGCCAGCTCTTAACACATGGCAACAGTAACGCCTGCCGTTTCCTCGACATCTGCTAACGGCCCTCCTTCCCGCTTCCTAATAGAAGCAACATTATCCCTGGCCCTCCTCCTCTTTCTTGTATAATTAAAGAATGTTACCTTTGATGTTTCTTGAAAGCCGCGTCTCCCGTCTTGATTTAGCTTTCTTGATCTCACGTCTGTAGATGTGAGCTGTGTCTTCATACTCCTTAGTGCCTTTCCCAGTTTGGATTAATTCAGAGGAACTGATCTGGCCTTTTATGACCAGTCCGCATGCCTCCAGTGTAGTCTGGAGTCTTACAGTGATCTTTGGTAAATACCCTGCATCCTCTGAGGTTTCGGTTTGCACATGTGGTCCTCTGCTCCTGTCTGTCCACAAGTGAATTGTTCTCGTTTTCCCAATGCTTTCCCTTCTTGTGGGCTTCTCATTGACCTCCACATCCAATGACTTCCTTTTGTGTAGACCAAAATAAAGAAAGATTCCGGTTGGTTCACCTGACTACTCAGGTTTATAAACTGAGCTTGTGCTATGGGGTGGCTCACGTGCCAAAATTCATTTGACTACTCAGATTTATTAATTGCATTTGTGCTATGGAGTGACTCAGATGCCAAAAAAGAGTTGTCAGGAGAAGGCCAGGACCTTTGGGAGCAGATGGAAGACATGCTCAATCCAGACTGTGCATTCCAGGGAGCTTTCTGGAGGAGGTGGCCACGAGTGAAGCCCCGAGGCAAAGACGGGAGGGAAGAATTCTCTAGGTAGAGGCACATTTGCTGGCCAGGAGCCAGAGAAAGGCCTGGCACCTTGGGAGGACGCTCTGCAGATGGAGGGTGGACCGACCATGGCGGGGAGGCGGACGGACAGATGTTGGCTTGCTAGTGGGTGTCCATGGGCTCTGTCTGTTGCTCCGTGATTTCCAAGACTTTTCCCAGGCTGTTGGGATGGATTTGACAGACCTCTGGATAACGATTTTCCCGTCACGAACCCAGCGTCCCTTTGCTGCCGAGGGTTGACATGTCCCCTCCTTTGGCTCTATGCGGTGGGCTCTGCCTGCGCTGCTTCTCTCCCGGCAGGCCTGGACACCACTCTGTGTAGCAGGTGGGCTTTTTCACTGGAAGACAGCAAAATCTTCTTCCTCTTGTCCTGCGGCTGTTGCTCTCACCTGTGTTAGGTCACCCCAGTGTCCACTGCGTCTTGATCCCAAACACGGGAAGTACATGTGGCTTCATTTCTAAAGAGTTAAGAATTTCATCCGAAGACACCTTCACTTCAGACACGTTCACAAAGAGAAATCCCAAACCCTTGAGTTTGGTGTCCTACAAAGCTCTGAAAAGCCCCTCCAGTGGTCAAGCTGGAGAAATTGTGGGAGGGACTCTTGGTCACAGAGTCACCTGGGCCATCCAGGAGCTGAGTCTTCCAGGGGGGCAGGAGAACAAAGACTTGCATTAGTGGAACTAGCCTGCAATCCACCAGGTCTGAGAGAGTCCGAGGGGAGATGCTGGGGCCTGGAGGGGGAGACACTGGCTTTCCCCTGGGGGTCTAGAGGCCTAATCAGAGGGCATTGTGCTGGTCAGAGGGACCACACTCCAGGAATCAGGATATTTACCTTGTCCACTGGGCACCCACATCTGCCTGCTGATTGCGCTTCTGACTGGGGAGTCGATGCAGAGGAGGAGCCTGTCCCCTGGGGAATTTGCCGAGGAGCAGAAAGAGCCCACGGTGCTGAGAAGTGACCGGCCTGGTTGCCCTGTCCCCTTATCGGAACAGGCCAGCTCTCAAGCTGGGCAAGCTTTCAAGGTTCCTGACCTCGTGTCTGTTTTCCTCCTTTACAAGCAATCTCTGTCCCCATCTTTCAGTTCTCGGGGGGTAGGAAAGAGCTGGCCCCGTGGTGGTTTTCCTATGGCCTTGCTCCCTGCCAGCTGTGGTCCTGTGACCCCAGCTTGTGAGTCTTCCCATCTTCTCTCTCACATCAGCTGCTCCTGGGACCCCAGCTTGGACGCATTTCCCCTGCCCCTCCTGTACTGACATCCCTTCAGACACAAAGTGCCCCCCACTCCATGTTGGGCCTTCCTTTGGCCTTTGCAAATGCTCATCCCGTGGGGTAGTCTTGCCTCCCCTCTAGGCCGCAGGACTGTGTTCCGCAGTTGCTGTCTCCTTCAGGAGGCCTTTGGGACTGACCAAGTACATGGACCCTTTTGATCTGATACACAGTTGACTTTTTGTTTTGTTTATTATTTATTTATTTGAGAGCGACAGACAGAGAGAGGAAGAGGCAGACAGAGAGAATGGAACTCCAGACGCGTGCGCCCCCTTGTGCATCTGGCTAACGTGGGTCCTGGGGAATCAAGCCTCCAACCAGGGTCCTTAGGCCTCACAGGCAAGTGCTTAACCGCTAAGCCATCTCTCCAGCCCCACAGTTGACTTTTCTGTCTAATGTATAGATGTATGTCTAGAGGTTGGATTTGTCTAGTCTTTCCATCACTGCTGACATTTTGCATGTCATGTTTGTCCGCATTATCATCCATGATGACTTGGAGTCCGGTGAGAAGTTGGAGTCACCTCGTCACCTGTCTACGACCTTTTTGTTGACCTTCCTGCGATGACCTGCTGCAGGTTCATGTGGCCTGTTGTTTATTCTCACTTCAAAAACTAGGTGCATTTTCAGAGGGCCCACTGAGACATTGTTCTAGGTCGCCAGGGACCAGTGACCTTCTGTGGCTCACAGGGGCTCTCGTGCTTAGTAGTTTGCAGCCAAGCAGAAGGTGGCCGTGGAGAGAGCGGTGGGAAGAGCTGGTCCCGGGGAGAACAGCGCGGCCCGTGCGGCTCTCCTGCGCAGTGCGGGACTGTCTGGGGGAGGAAGGGCTGGGGCTTCCTGGGGCACGATGACAAGTTAGCAGAGGGAGAAGTGTGACTTGACTTTTGCTTTCGGACTGTTACTCTGGCTGGGGCGATGTGACTCAAGTAAGTAGACCTGTAGAGCTGGAGGGGACGCTCACCAGACTGATGCAGCTGCATGCCTTGGAAATGCCTCCTGAGGAACGGTGGCCACCCCACGTGGAACCTTCCTCGGCACCTCACGTTACCCCACAGGCTTTGCTCTGGGACATTTGAACTCCCACAGTAGCATCTCCGGAGACAGTTGGGGTTCTCCCCCTTGATACACAAGGAGACCAAGGGCCCGCCAGCCTGAAGAAGGAGCCACCCTCCGGACGGGATGAGCAGTGGCCGAGCCGAGGCTGGCACCCAGACAGGCCCCTCTGAGGTGCAGCCCTTGACTTGACTTTGCAACCATCGAACTCCCAGAGGCAGTCCAGACTGGCGCCAGGGCCGGGCCAGGCAGCGGGGTCAGGCTTAAGAGCTGCGGGACGGGACGCACAGACCCTCCGCTATGGGGCTGTGGGGCTGGCAGCGCCGTTTCTGAGGTCTGGGGCTTGAGGAGGCCCGGCCGACTCCCACTCCCGGCTCTGGCCGTTGTTTAGTCCCATCCCAGTGTCTGGGTGGCTGGTCACTGCTATCTTTGTGTTCAAGTGTCAACTGTAGGCGAGGGTGAAACATTTCTGGCTAATTGACACTTTCCCCAAGTAATGGAAGTTACATAAAATTTAATTATAAGCAGGGCCAACCGTAGTGATCACTTCAGGTCCCTGTGTGGTGCACTCTGGGAAGGGCTGGGCTGAGGACCTCAAGACATTACTTCCTTTATTTATTTATTTGAAAGAGAGAGAAGGAGGGAAGGAGAGAGAATGGGTGAGCCAGGGCCTCCATCCACTGCAACCGAACTCCAGATGCATGCGCCACCTAGTGCGTCTGGCTTACGTGGGACCTGGGGAGTCGAGCCTAGGTCCTTTGGCTTTGCAGGCAAGCGACGCCATCTCTTCAGCCCAAGACGTTACCTTCTCCACATTCCGTTCCACCTGTTCTTCCCCCAAGCCAGCTGAGGCTGACAGATCCCGTGGCCTGCTTGCCTGCTCATGGTGCCCACAGGAGCCTGGAGAGAGGGCAGGAGGCCCCGGGTGCAGATCTTCTCTACCTAGCTTGTAACACATCATCTTCCCCACCCTGTGCCTGCTGCGCCCCCCCCCCCCAAGCTTCTCTTGATGGGCCTGCAGTGGAATTTGGACTCTGTTTAGATCAAAGATGTCCACTCGTTATGTGAACTGCTGCTTCCAGAGAGCAGCCGGGGTAAGCACTGCGTCAACAGTGCCCGGCGCTTGCTGTGCCTGGTCCACAGCTGGCACCCCAGCAGTGCAGCGGCCACGACAAGATCCAGGTCTGTCCCCCTAGGTGGCTCTGCCCAGGGCAGTAACTTTTGGCAGGGAAGGGAAGGAAGTGGCAGATAGCACACCAACGTTAATTACAAATGCTTGAGATGTTTATGTGGGGAAGGGCACAAAGTCATCTCAGTGTCCTGCAGCCCCGCTTAGACGACCCCGTCGGTGTCTCAGGGACTCTAAAGCGTGACTGGCCAAGGGAACGGCTCACAAGGGAAGGTAAAAACACCTGAGCATGGATGGCAAGGCCCAGCGTAGGCTAAAGCCAGACGCGGCAACCCTCAACCAGACACTGAAGAAACAAATGCTAAGGGACGTGTGAGACTGACATCAAGAGCCCCCGCGGACGAACTGTGGAACCAGTTGAGACCAGTGGGATCCCTTCCTGATAGCGGGGCGGGGCAGGGCGTGGCGTGGAGTGCGGGCTGCGCATCGGCCCAAGCCTGAGGCCTCAGCCTCCTGTCTGTGCAGTTGTGTTTCAGGAGATTTGATTTGCCCTGGGATAGAGCTGGGTTTGCATAATACAGATGCGTGTTGTAACAATGCGCTCTCTGTATCGGGAAAATAAGTTAATGTCGAGACTTTTAAGAGTGACTGTGGTCCCCTGAGAAACCTTTAACTAGAATAATCTAAAAATTATGGAAAATTGTTGCAAGGCTTTTAGAGACGGCAGAGGGTTGACTTCTTAGATTTTTTTTTTGTTGTTGTTTACCCAACATTAATTGATCTCCTCTCCACACACAATAAAATGAAAGGTCTGATCCTAGCTCTTGATTTTATATTTTGGGGAGAGAAAGCTTAAAACAGCATCTGAAAACAATTAAGTCACATATCGACAAATACAAACGAGCAAGATGAAAGGCCAGGTCCGCTAAGGGTGATTTCTGACTCCAAGGGGGTTTTACAATAGAGCTTTGACTCCGTGGCAAATTTAAATCCAGTATGAAATTTCTCCTAATTAACATTTCCCTTCTTCCTTCCAAATATCAAATTTATGGACTCTAAGAAATTCACGTAACACATCTGCCGACGCTGCGTTCTCTTTCCGCTTGATCCGTTCCAGCTGTTATTAACTTTAATGTCTGACTTTCCTTAATTTATGAAGAGTTCTGAATGCACTCTGAAATGCTCCTCTGAAATCTAGACTTTCAGGGGGCAGATTTCACAGAAGTGTGCCTTGACCCCGCTAGTATTTCAGCCGAGCATGCCGGCTTATGGCTCCTTAGTCCGCTGTCAGCCTGCATTCCCAGAGGCAGTTGGCCGCAAGCATCCGTCACCGCTGGTTTCTTCTTCCTGCCCCGGACCCGATCAGTTGGGTCTGCGCCTCTTCACAAGGTCTAGGTGGGCACGTGGAGCTTCCCCGGAAGCTCGTGGGTTTTCTGGGTTCTTACATGCATGCCCTCTCACTTCCAGCAGTTACACGTTTCATTTGTCCTTACAAATCCAAAGACAAGGCTTTCCTGTCCCTCTTGGGATGGTTCATAGTAACGAGGAGCTGATTACTGGACATGGTATGTTCAGATTTCGGTCACTAATACTTGATTTTCCTTGGTATGCTTGGCTACTTGAAGTTAAGATCCCTCTAGGTGACTGTAGGACAGTGTAGCCACCGCGTGTGGGGCTGCAATTGTTCAGTCAGGACCGAGAGCAATGGTTTTCCCTGCTGCCAACCCCATCCCACCAGAAGATAAACTCCACCACTTCCTTCATGGAATTCTACTCCAATAGGATCATCTTCTTTTTCTTAACTTTTTTTTTTTGTTGACAACTTCCATAATTACAGACAAATTATGGCAACTCCCTCCTCTCCTCCACTTTCCCCTTCAAAGATAGAAGAGTCTATCTCCTAATGAGCCACCAGGTATCCATGACTAAGACACAAACTCTTACGTGCTGCTTTTGTGTCCAACGTTAAGGCTCCAGCCAGGAGCTGAGGTAGCAGAACTTGATGGTATAGCAGTGAGTGGCCCCTTTCAGAAGACTCGAGCTTCTCCAGGGTCAGCAGGCAGCGTCAGAGAGAGCCGGGGCCAGGTCCCTGACCCAGGCCTGGAGGGGACCCAGTGTGAGCAAGAGGGAGGACGCAGAGGACAAGCTCCGGAAGTTAGTGAACCTGGCAGCAGAAGTGATGCCAGCTTGTTGGGTGCCACACACCCTCACTCGTCGTCAGTAGTTGGCCACATTGGAAACCAAGGTAGAATGTTACTTATTTCAGAGCTCTTTGTTTGCGTGCCGTCTTCCTTCTGCCCCAGCCCACAGCCAAGGTAGAAACAGAAGCATTGCAAGGACCCAGTTTTCCTTCCCCCCCCCCTAAAGTAGGCTGATGGCACAGAGAGTGTGATCTTGTGCTTTACTTGTATTTAAAACAAGCTTTCTTTATATATTCCTGCAAAAGAGTGTCTCTTTTGGAAATTAAAATTGGAGGCAGCCTTTTGTTGTTGTGCAGTCGTAGGAGAGGCTTTGGTCTTGGGGGATGATGGGTGTTAGTGACGGCAGGATGTGTAGGTATGGAGAGAGCCAAAGAAATGACTTTGGGTGGGTGGCCAGTGAAAATTACCTGTGTTGTTTGGATCAGATGCATTTTCCTGTTCAGATCAATATATTTTCTTTTTTGAAAAAGATATTTTTGTTTTATTTGCCAGCAGAGAGAGAGAGAAGAGAGACACGGAGAGAGAATTGTGCCAGGGCCTTCTATCCACATGAACTCCAGATGCATGTGTTACTTTATGCATCTGGCTTTATGTGGGTATTGGAGAATTGAACTCTGGCTGTCAGGCTTTGCAGGCAAGTGCCTTAACCACTAAGCCGTCTCTCCAGCCCCCAGATGCAGGTCTTTTGTGATTTCTTTCCTGACCTAGTGCCGTGGGATGGTGCTCTGCTAAATCTGTCCCCACACTGCACCCACTCGTATTGAATCCTCTCTTCCCAGTTGTCAGAGCTAGCTGAAGGACAAAACTGGTTCTCTGAGAGTCCTGGAGTAGACAGGCACTTGGGAGGCTGAGGTATCTAGTCTATTTACGAGCTGTCAGCTTGTTGTTAGAATTCTGCCCAGAGTGATATTCCAGAATAGGGAGATAGGGAATCTGTAACCCGGTAAAAGGAAAGGTCTCTCCTTGAGCAGATTTGAAGAAGCTGTGTGTGTGTGTGTGTGTGTGTGTGTATGTGTGTGTGTGTATGTGTGTGTGTATGTATGTGTGTGTGCACATGCATGCTTCATAATTTGACATTTTCTTTTATAATAGTATATAAGTAATATGATATTTCGTTATACTTCTGTTAAAATCACACTCTATAAGTATCACATAAATTACTGAAGACCTTAGGATAGGAAGCTGCAATGGCCCCCATTGTCCCTCTCCACCCCCCTCAGGGACATGTGTCACTCTTCTTGCTTGTGACTTTTTGGCAGAGAACTATGGTAACCCCTGATAACTATTTCCTGACATATCAACTCCAGGTATTTCTTACTCGATATAATTTATGACTCTCAGATAAAAAAGATCACTATTAATTTCATAACATTATACCTCCCTTTCCTGTCAGTGTTCAAATTGTTTGCTTAATGACAACTTTCATAACTTGATAATTTCTGTTGCTTTTTTTTTTTTTTTTTGAGACAAGCCCAATAGATTGGCCTTTTTTTTTTTTTTTTTTTTTTAATGAGAGAGAGAATCGGCACACCAGGGCCTCCAGCCACTGTAATTGAACTCCAGATGTGTGAACCACCCTGTGTGCATGTGCATGTGCAACCTTGCGTGCTTGTGCCACCTGTGTGTGTGGCTTACGTGGGACCCCGGGGCGTCGAACACGGGTACTTAGGCTTTGTAGGCAAACGCCTTAACCCCTAAGCCATCTCTCCATCCCCTACTGTAGCTTTTCATAGCAACTTTTGATTTTCTGGCTTAAAAGCAGAGACGATTAGTCCTTCTTCCTCCATTCACACCCTGGTTTCTGGAGCCTGGCTCTTTGGTAATAGTGTCAAGGTTGGTAATACCTTGGAGGTATCTTAAATTTCTGACAAACGCCTTCGCTGCTTTTTATGTGTAGATTGTCGAATTAAATAAAGCTAAGGAGATATGTTGAGAATGCTGTGACAAATCGCCCCACCTCCGAAGAAACAGAAGGGAGGAAAGAAAAGATCACTCTTTTTGACTTAGACTCTGAAAAGCAGGCAGGCATGCAGTGTAGATCGGTGAGCAGCTGCCTGTCGACTGACTATAAACGTTGTGTCAAGAAAGTCCCCAGAGCACGTGGTGGTAGGAAAGATTGTTCATGTTGAGGTCATTGTCACCGTCCCCGGGGCCAGTGTCCTGGATCCCTGATCTTCCAGCAACCGTGTGCCAGGCCATAAGAACAAGGCTTGTCTGTTCTGATTTTTTAAATTTCTCACATACCTGCCGTATTTGTTGCTGGTAGTTCGAACTTTTCCTTTGCCATGTGTCTCTGTAATATCTTTACCCCCACCATCCCTCACGCACCCCAGTCATATCTTATGTGCAGTTTTGATTTCCGCAGTCGTCTTTTCAACTTCTAAGAGCTTCAAAGCATTATTTTATTATGCTGCTTTTTTTTTTTTCTCAGTATCTTGCTCTGTCTTCAAAAACCTCTCCCAAGTTTCATTCAGGGCTTGCTTTTGGACTTTCTGTTCCCACTTACGTCTTTCCTCTACCCATGAGCCTGGCTCTTGTCCGTGTTGAAGCTGGGGGTAAAGATTGCCACCCCCTGCTCTTCTGCTTAGTGGTGGGAGCTTCCTTGCTCTACAGCAAACAGCCACTCACTCCTACCCTGGTCAGGATTTCCTTGAGGGGACTAAGCAGGGCCAGAATGAGGGGCTCTTGATTCTCGAGGCCACGAAGCTCACATGGCTCAGGTACCAACTGCAGGTCACACCAACCTGCTGGAGTTTGGAGCAGAAGAGCCGCCATGGCTCTCTTGACCAGCACATTCCGATCATGGGCTTGAGAGGAAAGGCACTGAAATCCCACTGCCGTCTTTGCATGCCCAGGACAGCTCTTTCCGCAGTTCGAATATTTAGAAATACCGTTAAGGAAAATTCCAACTCTCCATGCCACTGCACCATGGCACAAGAGAAAAAACACAGGACTGGCACATTCCAAAGAAAGGTTTTCTGCCCAAGGCTTCTTGGCTCAGCTGTCTGCCTCCTCTTTCTTTGGCCCTTAAAGAATATTCTAGATTGATGCTTCACTGCATGCATTACACTTAAAATTCTAGTCTTATTCACTTTGAAACTTGTGGCAATGTAACTAATTAAAAAATATTTTATTTATTTATTTGACAAAGAGGGAGAGAGAGGGAGAGAGAGAGAATGAGAATAGGCATGCCAGGGCCTCCAGCCACTGCCAGTGAACTCCAGACACATGCGCCCCTTTGTCCCTTTGTGCGTCTGGCTAACGTGGGTTCTGGGGAATCGAACCTGGGTCCTTTGACTTTGCAAGCAAATGCCTTAACTGCTAAGCCATCCCTCCAGCCCTGTAACTAAATTTTTTAAAATTTTTTTTGTTCATTTTTATTTATTTATTTGAGAGTGACAGAGAGAGAGAGAGGCAGACATATACATAGAGAGAATGGGCACGCCAGGGCTTCCAGCCTCTGCAAATGAACTCCAGATGCGTGTGCTCCCTTGTGCATCTGGCTAACGTGGGTCCTGGGGAATTGAGCCTTGAACCGGGGTCCTTAGGCTTCACGGGCAAGAGCTTAACTGCTAAGCCATCTCTCCAGCCCTGTAACTAAATTTTTATGTTGCTTTTTTTTCTTCATTGAATGAGTTAGAAGTCTGGGCTCTAGTGTCAGTGCTTTGGACTCAGATCTTGGTTCTGTCTCTGCTGACTGTGTGGCCACTAGTCTGTTATACTTTCTGAGCCTCTGTTTCCCATCTGTACAAGGGAGTGTACCCCACAAGTATATTTTGAGGATTGAGCCACTTAACATAAGTAAAGCTCTGAAAAATGTCTTCTGCAAAGTAAACACTCAGTATTTTTTAGTGTCATTTTGATCATTCCTATAATACCTACCTTCATCTTTTTATTCCAAAGAGATTTTCAGAGGGTCAGGTAAGAAATAGAAATGATAGAATAAATACGCTACATTTTTGTAGGCTATAGACGTTTCGAGTCAGATAGACTTAGGATCCCCTCCCAGCTCTACCGCCTTCTTTCCGGCAGTGACCTTGACTAAGTGCTTAAATACTGTTTAGTATTTTGTGTTGCTATGACAAAATATCTGATGCCTGGTACTTATGGGAAAGAGGCGGATCTGTCATTATCATCATGGATGATGGGGGTGGTGGGACTCATTGGAAAGATAAAGGGATTCGGTGGAAGGTAGATGGGGAGACAAATGAAGGTAATAAGAGGGGATTATGATCAATATGTGCTGTGTGTGTGTCAATAAGATACTTTCAAAAACGGAAGAAAAGAGATTTAATTTGTTCACAGTTCTGCAGGATCAAGGGCATAAAATCGCCATGCTGACTTAAGGACAGGGTGGTTTAATGGAAAGGGAAGAGCCAGGCATATGGATGGCTTTGCTTTTCCTTAACTTTTTGATTAGCAGTTTTCATACATGCAGATAACGTATTTTGATCACGATCTCCATTATTTTCTTTTGCTTACTCTCCCCATACTACTTTCACCAACACCCCCTCTTCTCTCCAGCCAGTGGCTTTGCTTCGCGACAGTCTACCCGTCCCCTTGGGACTCATGCTTGTTTACGCTGTGTGCGCACGCATTGAATGTGTACGTGGGGAGATGTGTGCACAATGTCAGAGGACGGAGCTAGACATCAGGTGTCCTCTACCACCGTTCTTTGCTGTCTGCCTGAGTCAGGGTCTCTTGCTAAACCTGGAGTTCACACTGTTTCTGTTAGACTGACTGGCTGACCTGTGAGCTCCAGTGATTCTCCACCTCCTTCAGGGCTGGGGATATGGGCATATGTGGCCATGCCCAACTGTTAACATGAGTGCTGAGGTTTTAACTCACGACCTCCTATTTACACAGCAAGCGCTCTTACCTGCTGAGAGATCTCCCTCGTCCTTTGATTTTTTTTTTTGTGGGGGGGGGAGTAGGGTTTCACTCTAGCCCAGGCTGACCTGGAATTCACTATGTAGTCTCAGGGTGGCCTCAAACTCACAATGATCCTGAGTCTCCTACCTCTGCCTCCCCAGCACTGGGATTAAAGGTGTGTGCCACCACGCCCAGCTTTTGAATTTTTTATTAGCATATATTTATCATATAAAGAGGTGGATTTCATTATGACATTTTCATTCAAGTGTAATCAGATAATTACACTATATTCATCTCTCCTATCCTTCTCCTCCTCCCACTAGTTCCCTTTCTCTTCCAAATTTCCCTCCTTCTACATTCAGACTGTATGTGTGTGTGCACGCGTGCATACACTGTAGGGTCCACATGAGAGACAACTTACTGTATTTGTCTGAATTTTGTTTATTCACGTAGTAAGATGCTCTCCAGTTCCATTCATTTGCCTGAAAATGATATTATTTCCTAATTTATTCTCCTTTATGGTTGAACAACATTCCCCTGTCCATATGTACCACAGTTTTCTTGTCCATTCATCTGATGAGGGACTTCTCTACTGATTCTATAACCTTGGCTGTTGTGAATGGTGCTGCAGTCATCACCAAGGTGCATATGCGTGGGTGTGGGTATATGTTTTGAGTATATTCTTTGGGGCATATTCAGGAGTGGTGTAGGATACATGCACATCACATCCAAACCATTACAGTGTGCAGCAGGTTCTGGTTTTAGTTGTTTGAGGAATCTCCATGCTGGTGTCAATAACTGTGTGTTTCATAGTCACCAGCATTGTGGAAGAGCTCCCCACCCGTTTCTTAATGATAACCATTCTGACTGAGGTGGGCACTGTGGTTGATACCTGCATTCTTCCTGAGAATTGAGGATGCTAAACATTTTCCCGTATACTTGCTGGCCAGTTGTCATTTTTCATCTTTTAAGAACTACCTGCTCATTTCACTAGCCCATTTATTGATTGAAGTATTTGTACATTAAAAAAAATTTGATACAGTCCAGATACTAATTCCTTGTCAGATGTATCGGTGACAAACATTTTTCTCTTATTTTTGTAGACTCTTCACTCTGCTAATAGTTTCCTTTCCGTTGCTCTGCAGAAACTATTTACTTTCATGCAAATCCCATATGTCAATTTCTGCTAAGATTTTCGAACCGCTGGAATCCTTTTCCAAAAGGCTTTACCTCTGTTTATATATTGAACTACTTTGCTGATGTTTTCCTCTGCTAGTTTCAGTTTCAGGCTTTAAGGCGTTTGATCCATTTTGAATTAGATTTAGTATGGGGTGAGTGATAGGGGTACACTTTCGTTAGCACCATGTGTTTCAGTGTATTGTTTCTGACACCTTTGTCAAAAAGTCAGGCCGCTATAGCAGCATGGGTTTATTTCTGGGTATTCTATTCCATTGATCCATATGTCTGTTTTTGTGCATACCATGTTGTTTTTGGTACTATGGCTCTGTAATATACTTCAGTTATTGTGAAACCTCCAGTATTGTTCCTTTTGTTCAGGAATGCTATTCAAGTGTCTTTTGTGCATGTGAATTTTAGGATGAACTACCCACTCCTGTGAGAAATAATTCACTCCTGGAGACGAGCATTAAGCCCATTCAAGGGCAGTGCTCCTGTGACCTAATTATCTTCCATAAGGCCTCACGTCTTACAGGGGCCACATCTTGACACCATCACAGTTGAGACCAAACTTCCAGTACACGGACTTCTAGAAAATACACACGAATCATATCAGACTTTCACAGGCAGCATGATAGGGTGGTAAAAGGAAGTTCATGAGATGACAGGCTGCAACACGGAGTCCATGACTCCCCTTCGCGCCCACTTCTCTGATGCCGCACTTCTCTGTAAGGGGACATGGCGACACACCGAGAGTGGTCATGACCGCAGGCTGGCCACCTTTCTTCCACACATTTTGATGCTGCTCAGTCGTTCTTTACACTTTCCCTTGATGGTGGGCTTTTCGAGTGGATTTTGAGCCCTCGGAGCCGGACGTTATGTTCTCTGTGATATTTACAAATTTGCAAACACTGAAAATGAAGGATTTTAACTTTCCCAATCTAGGAAAAAAAAACACAACTTGGCACAGTAATTGTGTTGTATTTGACAGAATAATGCATGAGGATTAAGTTGTACAACTTCGCGCAAGTATTTACCTTCCCAGCCAAGGTCTTCAAAAATATATCGTACTTATTTTTGGAAGGGTAGAACGTTCATTTCCTGAGCACGGGTCCCTAGCTGATTTATTCACCCAGGTGTACTTAAGGTAAAAACATCCCACTGGCAATGTTCAATAGGAATATATGGTACTTCAGTAGAAATGTAAATCAAATGTGCTAACTCTGGCTGGCGACCACACAGTGAAAACACTGAGGTTCCCTGATTGCCTGACCTTCAGACTCCATTTACTACAGACTTGCTGCATAGGAAAGTTTTCTCCTAGCATCTGTGTATGCTTTCCTATGTAACTTGTCTGTTTTCTTTGATTTTATCATATTCAGTATAGTTTAAGAGACTTGATAATGCGTTGTTTTAAATTAAATTTTTTTAATGTAGCCACTAAATCGTTTATAAAAGGCTGTGAACTTGGAGAAATCAATAATACCATGCAAAATATAAAGCTCACTTTGTTTTTAATTGGAAAGGTTAATTTCAGCCGGTCCCAAATATTAGTAGTGTTTGCAGATTTTTGAACAGGCGCCATTGCCCTGTGGAAGCGATGGGTGGGGTGCAGCCGGGCGGGCCTGCATATGGCTGCTGGTCTGCAAACAGTTTACAAGTCAGATCTCATTAGGAGAGGGAGGTGGGCAGTAGATGAGCGTTAAATGCACTCTGTCCCCTTCAAACGGAGTGAGCGTCTGTGAGTTCTTCTCTTAAATCATGCACCCCTGGGAATGTGTAATGAGTTGTAGTACAAGTGAAAACATCCTTACCAGCACACAGAGAAGAGCCCTAAGCAGTCTGTCTGCTGAGGGCCTAGGAGCGTGGTGTATCCCACCCAGGTGAAGAGGCTGAAAGGGTTGCCTGCGACCAGGAGCCATGTCAGAGGTGGGAGATATGCGTCTCTCTGTGGAGCAACCCTGGTGCCTGGAAACTAGGGAACATGCAGGTAAAAAATCCCAACTGAAAGAGCTGGGATAGGCTGAGATTTGGTAAGGCCACACGCCGGGGTTGGGGGGGGGGGTCGGTGTTAAGTTGTCATTGGTGGTTCAAGGACTGATTCTAGAGCAGTCTGTATCACTGGAATTTTCTGTAGGGTTTTCACTGTGTTGGTCTGGAAGCAACCCTGATAGCTAGAACCAAGTAAACCTCAGTTTCCTACCCTTGCGGCTGCTCATTGTCCTGAGGGGTCTGTGGACCTCGGTCCCCCAAGAAGAAGGTTATGATGGCAGCTACAGAATTGTTGGCTCATTTTTCAGGCAAAAGTTTCAAAATATTGCATATGTAGGAAGAATAAGACCAGGATGCAGAGAAGGTGGCTCCTGTCACTTCCTGTAGGACATATCATCGAGTGGCTGACTTTATTTCCTCTTCTTGGCTACCGGGAGACACAGATGGAAATTTGCTACTCAGCGACTTGGAGGCATTAGACACGCGGCCTGTCTACTTTCTACATTGTCCTAGTCTTGACCCTTTCCATTCTCTTCTCTGACCAGGGCGGTTAGTCAGCACTTTATGCCTTCTTGAGTTGAAATGAACACGGAGTGTTAAAGGTTCACCACTCCGCAGTCAGGAAGGGTGCTGAGATGCCAGCCGCAGTCCCCGCAGCTCGTGCCAGGCCTGTGGAACAGTGCTTACCTAGACATCCTGTGCTGGCTGTGGTCACCACCCGCTGCAGCAGTCTTCCTTCTCCTCGCCGCAGAGAACTCTGCAGTGTTCCCCTGCCAGTATGCTTTGGGGGGCGCAGAGGGGTGTACCTCTAGCCTCCGTGGGAGACCCCAGGTGAAGTGCTTTACTTGTGGAGGTTTAAAGCCGCCTCACCGGTCATGTCGGTGTTTTGGAGTTGAGTCTGGTGTAGAGACATCCGCTTGTGGCCACCCTTTCTCCGGGTTCCCTTGCGCGGTGACTTGGTGAGCCTGTTCTCGTGTTTTCAGTATTTGTATTTCTCTTGCTAAGAACCCGATTCTTAATCGAGTTCCCCACGATCTCCCCTTGTGTTTTCAAGTTATCTCAGATATGCAGCTTTCGGATCTGGGCTCCCAGCTGCCCCAAACCCCATTGTAAAGCGCCGCCTCGCCAACGCCGGCTCGTTATTCTCTGGAAAATAAGAGGCTTGTCTCCCGGGCCCAGCTCCGCATTACCGGTGGAGTGTAATCCTGAACATTGTTTTCCTTTGCTCTCAAATGGCTGGGGACAGTGAGTCAGAAGTGAGACCTCCCTTTGTTTCATGTCGTGTGCATGGCAGGGGAAGAATGTCGCAGGGCGGAAAACGAAGAAAGACATGAAAGGCTCCCAGCTCGAGGAGGTCAGGCCCATCAGAGGCTTAGCGTTGCCTTCAAAGATGCCTGGGACAGGTGGCAGTTCAAGACAGCCCCGCGTGGCTGGCGTCCGCGGGAGCTGAGATAAGGGACTGAAGCCGAAGCCTGCTATCTGGTGCTGCTTTGATGTGACTCTGCGAGCAGGACTTGGGGGGCCAGGCGGCTGCTGTTGCTCAGGCCTTGCAAGGTCTCCTGACAGAGCTCCCGAGCTCCAGGCCGCTGTCGGGTTACACAGAACGGTCGCGTCCACTCCCTGCACAGAGTGCCACAACCTCTCTCTCTGGCTTTGCTCCCCCTCCGGGCTGTCAGCTTTGAACAGCATCCGTCAGAAAGAGAGTGCGAGTCTGTGCCATTCTTGCTTCGAATTCTGGGCACCGTAGCAGTTCTCCGTGGCCTGCTCGGTTCTTTGGAGGCTGCCCGTGTGCCGTGACCAGTTCCACTGCGCGACACGCGAGCTTCCGCTCCACACCTCCGGCTGCGCCCAGCAGCTCCTCATGTTCACCTCCACTGTGTCCCCTGTCGCGTTCACCTCCGTTCACAGAGAAATCTTGATGCTGCTGGGCTCCAGAATGGCTTGTTGAGTCCTGTGAACCGCTGTGCATATGAACTTACTATATGTTAGACAGAGTCCATAGGAAAGTCGGTGATAACATGTATTTGCTCATGTTGCATCTATTGGGGACACTTTGTTCTATTTTCTTGAATTTTTATTGACTTCCTCCATGCATGCACACACTATACTATGATCATTATCATTTCCTTTTCCCCTCCCATATTCCCCATCTGCTGAATTCTACTCCCTGGTCCACTTTGATGTCATCACTTTCCCCCTCCTATTATGCAGGTCTTGTGTAGGTAGCATCGGCCACTGTGAGGTCACGAGTGTCATGGCCACTTTGTGTCTGGAAGACAATATTGCAAGATGCTTCTCCCTTCCTTTGGCTCTTACATTCTTTTCACCACCTGTTTGTTCCCCAGTGGCCCCCAAGCCTTGGAGTATGTGACAGAGAGGTCTCTCATACCACTGAACAAATCCACTATTGCTTCTTCTCACCACTCTGACCAGCTTTGAGTCACCCCAGTGGTCACCACCATCTGAAAAGAGAAGCTTCTCTAACCAAAAGTGAGAGTAGCATTAATCTATGGGCATAAACATAAGTACTTAGAGGGCAGTTTGGTAGGCATAATATATCCATTTAGCCAAATAACAGTAGTAGTTTCCCCTCTAGAGCTTATGACCTCCCCAGTCATAGACTTTTGATTAGGTTTTCAGTGCCAGGCATGAATTCCCTCCTGTGGAATGGGCCTCCAGTCCAATCAGAGAGCAGTTAATTTCCCCCATAACAGACATGCCACTATTGCACCAGTTGGTGCACGCTTGGAATGGCTGGCCAGCCATAAAGCTTGCAGGGCCCACTGATGGTGAAGACCGTTATGACTTTTCTCCCCCAGCAGGCTGCGCTGCTCTTTCCAGCGTCCTGACAGCTCGTCAACAGGGAGGAGGCTTCTAGCTCAGCTCTAACTTGATTTCGCTCTGTCTTGCAGCCAAAACATGTGCAGTCTTCAGCAATAGGGTCTTTATCATCTAATTTTGATGGCTAATCAAGAGCCTTGGGAAAAGCCTGTAATGTTTGGGGGCCGTCTGGGGCTTCTCCAGCTCACTGGAAGGTACCCCATCCCTGGCCATGAAAGTTTTATGTAACAATGTATGGCTTCTGGGCACAGTAATATCCACTCCCACATGGAACACTTAATTTAAAAGTCATTTTTTTTTTCATGAGCACTTTGAAGTGCCAAGGAATGGTACTGGACTGTGAACACTTGTGGTCACACATGGTATTTGGTGCAGGTGCGTGACCATTGAGCTACACTTGCAGCCCTGTTCTTGCTGTCTGAAAAAGATACTAGGCAAGGGAAGGCTGCAGAGGGGATTTCTGACCCGCAGGACACACGGGCAGCAGGAGCATCGGAACACCTGGAGCCAAACCCTCTCCCAGATTCCAGAAACAGACGCTCCCCTGCAGCCTTTGAACTTGGCGCGAATAAAGCATTGCCCTGTCGTTTCAAAGCCCTCAAGTGACAGGGCCTTTGAGTCTTGCATTTGAGTTTGACCCCATGATGTCACGCTGCGCGCACTGGTCTTAGGGATGAGATAGTTCTGGGGTCTGTAGCTCTTCTTCCCTTACTCAGTGACCCTTGTGGCTTTTTGTTATTAGTGACAAGAACGTAACTGACAGTCTACTCCTTGAAGGAACTCTTGCAACTCAAACAGGTTATTATTTAAATATATATTATAAACGGGAACTTACTATCAGTTCCAGAATCGCTGCTGGCCACATGTTCATTTTATGTGGTCAAAGTCTCTCCAAATTTGAAATAACCTTTAAAATAACACAGATGCAATCTCGGCTTCGGCTGCCAGTCTAGTGTAGGAAAAAGATGCCGCATGGGGCTACCCGACACCCTAGAGATAAAGCACATGATGTTTTGTTGTGTGTTCCCGTTGGCCAGGGCGGTGGTGTTTTGAGGGAGGCAGCCTCCTAGTTCACCAGTGATGCTGGCAAGGCCAGACCTGGGGAGGGGCAGCTGGGCAGGGGCGGGCAGCGCAGAGTGCCCACGCCTCTGTGGGAATGGAGGGCCTTGTCTCTGAGGTTGACAGTTGGAACCATGATATCACAGTCAACTTTGGGGTCATGTCATGTGTGACCATGTAGAATTCAAGACCATTCCAGACCTCTGGCTTGCATCAGAAATTCTAGAAACTGGATCTGGGATTTTTTTTTTTTTTTTTGGTTTTTCGAGGTAGGGTCTCACTCTAGCCCAGGCTGACCTGGAATTCACTATGGAGTCTCAGGGTGGCCTCGAACTCACAGAAATCCTCCTACCTCTGCCTCCCTAGTGCTGGGATTAAAGGCGTGCACCACCACACCCGACGGATTTTGTGTTTTTAACAAGTTTTTATACAATAGAGTGTGAGAACCACTGTTTTAAAGATTGTACTAGTCTGAATTCCCCCATGTTACTAAGTGGCAAGCACTTAGATTTCGTCTTGAAAAGATGATGTTATAAATTTACTCACCTCCGTGTTCAAATTTGAGTTACACTTCTGAATTACTTATGGTTTTGAATACATATTATGAAATCAGTTAACTTTCCCTAGTTGGTAAAGAAAGTTCAATGTTTTTTTTTATATAAAAAAAAAACCTTATGTGGAGAATTTTAGAATTATTTTTTAAATTATTTTATGCTTGGAGAACTTTTACTTAGGTGCCAAGTATCATGCTTAGGCTACCAGTGGGCAGTAGGACAATTTGTAGGGTTATATTTTCATCTGTTTAGGAAAGAGAAATACAGTAGCTCTCTTAGGAGATGGAGGAGTGTCCCAGCACTCTCAGAGGATGCTGAAGCCACAGAGAATAACAGGCTCAGTCCCTGCTCTTTTTTATTGTCATTTTATTTTCTTACATGAGGATTTTAATGTGCGACCGTACCGTAATTTGACCCTAATCCCTTCCTGATACTCTCTGGTCTCCCCTCCCCCACTCCCGTTCCACTGCGCCCTCCCCCTTCCAGCCAGTCCTGCTGTTTCTCTCTCATTCTTTTTCTCGTCCTCCATCTTCTATGACAAAATGCTGATGGGCTCAGTATGGCTCAGATCTTCCTGCACCTGATGGCACCCACTGTGAGGTCTCGAGTGCCAATTCTCATCTGGAGTACAGTGCCCCAAAGCACTTTTCCCTGCCCGTGACTTTTACGTTCTTTCTACCCATTCCCCCGCGGTGTTCTCTGAGCCTGGGGTGGACACCAGAGGGATGTCTGTTCTGGCTCCGGGCTTGTTTTCAGCACTGTGATGACTTTTGTGTCTGCTCGGTATCTACTGCAGTCTCCGGAGAGAAGCTTCTCTGGCCAGCCCTGAGAACTACACTGATACCCTTACTGCCACCTCCTCTTCAGTGTCCCCCGAGCCCTCATAGGTGCCGTAGACATGTCTTACTCAGCCCTGAGCACCCAGCTGTCACTTCTTGTCATCACCTCATGAGTCTTGGGTCTCCTTATTAGTCACCACCATCTGCAAAAGGATGCTTCTCTAATCACAAGCGAGAATGACCCTAATCTGTGGGCATAAACACAAGCTGTTTTGAGGACAATTTGGTGGGCACAGCTTATCCATGTAGGCAAAGAACTGTGGTAGCTTCTCCCTGTGGCCTATCACCTTCCAAGCCACAGGCTCTGACTTACTTTCCAGTACCAGGTATGGGTCTCCTTCCACAGAGCTGGCTTCAAATCAAGTTGAAGAGCACTTGGCTACTCCATACCTGGCATGCTGCTATTGCACCAGTAGGCACGTGATTTGTGTAGCTTGCAGGACCCACTGTTGGTTAAGACTGTTAATGATTTTTCTCCCCAAGAAGCCTGTACAATTTTTAGCACTATTACAGCTGGCCAGCCAGGAAGAGGCTTCCAGCTCAGCTCCATCTTGATGTTTTAGTTTCCTGCAGTCAAATAATGTGTTGCCATCAGCAATGATATCTTATGATCATCTAGTTCTGGTGGGCAGTGAAGAGCCTTGGTAATACCTTGCATTGTTTTGGGGAGCCTATGGCTTCACTGACCAAACTGCACTAAGGGATGCCTCAACCCTGGTACTGAGATTTTCCTGTAACAACCTAGGGCGGCTTCTGGGCATAGAATTCTCTAGCTCATTAGGGTATTGTTCCCCATATTCCTTCTCTCCATTTTAGTTGTATTTTTTAATTAGCTAAAGAAGAAGGTGGTTTCCTATGGCTTATTCATAACATCTTTTTTTCTTTTTTTAATGTACAATTTTATTAATGACAACTTCTATCCTTATAGACAATAAACCATGATAATTCCCTCCCCTACCCCTATTTCCCCTTCACAACTCCACTCTCCGTCATATCCCATCCCTCCCTCCATTAGTCTCTTTTATTTTGATCTCCTATTATAAGGGTCTGGTGAAGGTGTTGCTAGGCACTGCGAGGTCATGGATATTTGAGGCCATTTTCTGTCTGGACAGTTGCATTGTAAGGGTTGTACCCTTCCTTTGGCTCTTACATTCTTTCCCCCACCTCTTCTGCAGTGGACTCTGAGCCTTGGAAGGTGTGATAGAGATGTTTCAGTGCTGGACATCCCTCCGTCCCTTCTTCTCAGCATTATGTTGCCTTTTGGGTCATCCCAGTGGTCATCACCATCTGAAAAGAAAAGGCTTCTCTAGCCAAATTTGAGAGTAATGTTAATATATGAATATGAACATTAAGTGTGGTGCTTTCAGGGCAGTTTGGTGGATATAATATATGCATTTATCCAGACAAGATCAGGCTTTATATCCCGAAGGCTCATGACCTCCCCTTCCATAGACTTTTGATTAGGTTTTCAGTACCAGGCATGTATTCCCTCCCATAGAGCGGGCCTCCAGTCCAATTAGAGAGCAGTTGGTTTCCCCTAGAGCAGGCATGCCACTAATGCACCTGTTTTGTCATTTGGCCTGTCTGGCCAAACTTGAGGCTTCCAGTGTCCACTGTTTTCACCACTGATGACTTCTGCCTCCCATAGGGCTGCCTGCAGTGCAGCTTTTTCCAGCTTTCGGTTGGCTGGGCTACAGGGAGAAGGTTTCAGCTCAGCCCCGCTTGATTTCTCAGTGACCTTGCCACCCAGGCAGGTGAAGTCTTAAGCAATACGGTCTTACCATCTGTTTCTCGTGGGAAAACAAGGGCCTTGGCAATAGCCTGTACTGTTTTGGAGGCAACAGAGACCTCCCTGGCCAACAACTCACTGGAAGGTATCCCATCCCTGGCACTGAAAATTTTCTAGTAACAATCTATGGCTTCTGGATGTGCCATTATCCAAAAAGTAGGTTTTCATATGTCTTATTCAGAATATTTTGAATTTTGATTCACCCTCCCCCTACCCTTCTTTTACTCAATCTCTTTCCCTGGCCTCTCTTAGGCCATTCCACTTCCTGTAATCTGTTCTTCTACTTACATATATAAAAACCATCCTCTTAAGTCCTTCCCTCTCCTCCCTCCTTTATAGCCTTTTTCTAACTTACTGGCCTCTGCTACCGATTTTTGGTTCCAGCTCACACACAAGTCTATACATTTGTAGCTAGGATCCACATATAAGAGAGAACATGCGACATTTGGCTTTCTGGGTCTCGGTTACCTCACTTAGTATAATCCTTTCCAGATCCATCAATTTCCGTAAAAATTTCATAATTTCATTTTTCTTTACCACTGAATAGAACTCCATTGTGTAAATGTACCACATCTTTATTATCCATTCATTTCTTGAGGGACATCTAGGCTGGCTCCATTTCCTAGCTATTGTGAATAGAGCAGCAATAAACATGGTTGTGCAAGTATCTCTAAGGTAGAGAGTCATTAGCATATATGTGCCTAGGAGTACTGTAGCTGGATCTTACGGTAAATCTACGTTTAGCTGTCTCATGAACCTCCACACTGATTTCCACAATGGCTGTGCCAGACTACATTCTCACCAACAGTGTAGAAGGGTTCCCCCTTTTCCACATCCTCGCTAACATTTATCGTCATTTGTTCTCTTGATGATAGCCATTCTGACAGGAGTGAGATGGAATCTCAAAGTACTTTCAATTTGCATTTCCCTGATGGCTAAGGATGTAGAACTTTTTTTTAGATGTTTATATGCAATCTGTATGTTTTCTTTTGAGAACTCTCTATTTAGTTCCATAGCCCATTTTTTAATTGGGTTATTTGATTTATTATTTAGTTTTTTGAGTTCTTTGCATATCCTGGATACTAATCCTCTGTCAGATGTATAGCTGGCCAAGATTTTCTCGTATCCTGTAGGTTGTCTCTTTGCTCTATTCATAGTGTTATTTGCTGTACAAAAGCTTTTTAATTTACAGAATCATATCATATGCATTGCTTATTTGTAGCTTAATCCCATTTTGTTTAGATAGAGTACAAGGGATTATTTCAATTTTCTTGTACTTGTTAAGATTTGCTTTGTGTCCTATTATATGGCCTATTTTGGAGTATGTTCCATGTGCTGCTGAGAAAAAATGTAAATTCTGTGGCATTTGGATGGAATGTTCTGTAGATATCTGTTAGGTCCATTTGTTCCATGACATCATTTAATACAGATATCTCTCTGTTTATTTTTTGTTAGGATGACCTGTCAATTAATGAAAGTGGGGTATTGAAGTCACCCACTACAATTGTGTTTGGTGTTATCTGTGACCATAAGTCTAATAGTGTTTAATGAAATTGGGAGCCCCTATGTTAGGTGCATATATGTTTAGGATTGTAATGTCCTCCTGTTGGAGTGTTCCTTTAATCAGTATAAAGTGATCTTCATGTTTGCTCAATAATGTTGATTTGAAGTCTATCCTGTTAGATATTAGGATAGCAACCTCTCCTTGTTTCCTAGTCCCATTCGTTGAAATACAGTTTTCCATCCTTTCACTCTAAGATAGTGTCTGTCTTTTATTGAGAGATGAGTTTCCTGGAGGCAACAAATGGCAGGATCTTGCCTTTTAATCCAGTCTGAAGACCTGTATCTTTTGGATGGGGCCTTGAGGGCATTGATATTAAGAATTATTATTGAAAGGTATGTACTTATTACCGCCACTCTTCTTGTTTTGTAGTGCTTCCTGTTTCCCTTTACTCTCGTGTTTTAACTGTTATTTGAGTGTGGTTGATGTTTTCCTGTGTCCTCGTGTGTGCTTTGCTTTCTCTTCAGCATGAAGGATTCCTTCAGATATTTTCTGTATAGCTCTCTTAGTTGTCATACATTCCTTTAGCCTATTTTTGTTGTGGAATATCCTTATTTCTCTTTCAATTTGGATAGATAGCTTTACAGGATAAAGTAACCTTGGTTGACAGTTGTTATCTTTCAGAACTTGGAATACATCATTACAAGCCCTTCATTCTTTTAAAGTTTGTGTTGAGTAATCTGCTGTGATCTAGGTAGGCTTGCCTTTATAGATGACTTGCTTTTTATCTCTATCTACTTTAAATGTATTTTCTTTGGACTGTATGATTAGTAGTTTAATTATAACATGGCAAGGAGAGGTTCTTTCCAGATTTTGTCTGTTTGGTGTTCTGAAAGCTTCCTGTATCTGCATTGGCATTTCTTTCCCAATTTGGGGAAATTTTTCTTCTATGGTTTTGTTGAAAATGCCTACTTTGTCTTTGGAGTGAAATTCTTCCCCTTCTACTATGCCCTGAATGCTTATGTTTGATCTTTTCATAGTGTCCCAAATATCTCGAAATCCCCATTCATACCTTCCTATTAGCATATCTTTCTCTTTGTTGGACTGTATTAGATCTGCCACCTGGTCTTCTAGTTTAGATATTCTGTTCTCCCCTTCATCCATTCTACTGGTGAGACTTTCCACAGAGTTTATTTGACTGTGTTTTTAACTGTCTTTTTTATTTAGAGTTTATTTAACTGTGTTTTTCAATGCTAGAATTTCTGCCTGTTTCTTTTTTCTTTCTTCAGTATTTCTGTTTCCTTACTCATGTCTTGTAATGACCTCCTTATTTCATTAAGCTGGTTTCCTATGTTCTCTTGGAATTCCTTCAGGAGTTTGTTTTCCTCTTTAATTCCTTTTTTTCTTCTTTGATTCCTTTGATTTCATTGTGTATAGATAAAGTCTTTTTTTTTTTTTTTGAAATCTTTGTCAGGCATTTCATTTAACACAGTCTCATTGGGAGTCATTTCTGATGGATTTCTAATTTTTGGTGGGGTTGTATTGTCTTGATTCTTTGTGTTTCTTGTATTATAATGTAGCAATTTTTGCATGTTTGGGTTTTCTAATTATCTTTGGTGCTCTGAAACTTGGAAATCCAACTTTATGTTCCTTCAGAGTAGGAGTTTAAGGTGCCAAGTGTAGCTCTTGTACAGCAATCCAACCACAGAAGTAATACTAGGTGTTGTGTTTGCCTGCTATTCAAGTATTCTAGTGGGCTGGGTGGAGCAACTTACTGGCAAATTCTAAAACTCAACTGAGCAATATACGCATTCAATAAAAACCAGCACAGAATATGCAAATGTGGGGATTGAAATAAACAGATAACCTTATAAATCCAAAATCCCTAAGGGTGTGTGTTGCTCTACACCCTTAATCCTGTCTGGTGGGAGGTTGAGATTTCTGTTCTGAAATAGGTTCCAGGTCAGCCTGGTTCTGATTCAGAACCTGCCCCCAATAATGACAGAAGAAAAACACAAAGGCCCTATGCATCTGAAAGCATCAAAGGCAACAATAGTCAGTCCCCAAATACAGCTTAATTGGAAATGGTAAAGGCAACCACAAATATGTAACCCATAACCTGCCCTGACATGGAAAGAGATTAGCACTTCCAGAGCAGGCCTATGTTCCTGCTTTTTTGTGGG
Source organism: Dipus sagitta (assembly GCA_036346955.1). Classification (NCBI taxonomy): domain Eukaryota; kingdom Metazoa; phylum Chordata; class Mammalia; order Rodentia; family Dipodidae; genus Dipus; species Dipus sagitta. Next base: position 42,454,097 of record CM070784.1, read on the forward strand.
ATGGCCTCGTTACCTTTTGGGGTGGCTTCCAATCTCACCAGTGCTGAGTGCCCATCTCGATCCCTCCATGTTGTGGAGTGGAGCCAGTGTTCTGATCATCTGTGCTGGATGCCCTGCCGCCGGGCCTGAATGCGTTCTATGGAGGTTTGAAGTCCTGATGGCTGGGCAATGGGAGAGTAAAGGAAGCCTGGAGTTGTCCTGGAACTGCTCAGCTGCTCCCACCTGTGTCCCTTTCAGCATTTCCTTAGCTGATCTCCCCTGTCTCCCCTTCAGGTTTGATGAGGTTGGAAAATCCCCTTATTTGGCCTCTCCTCCTACAACTGGGCGATGGGTAGGGCGGGCATGCGGATCCACGAGGGCCACAAGAGCCTCCCTGGCATTCTGGCCTATTTCCTCCTTTCGGGTATATCTTGGTCTCCTGCTTCAATGCTGTGGCTGATACATACACCTTCACTTTTTGGAAGAAAAGTGTATTTGGCTGTGGTTTTTATTAAATCCCTCCCTAGGCTGGTTTGGTGTGACTCCTATGCCCATAAAACCTTTAGTTTTGTGTGTTCCTCCCCCAGTACTTCCTCTCCTACCTCCCTTTCCCCTGACCCCATTAAACCATTTCTACTCCCTGTCTGTTCTTGCACATATGTTATCCCCTCCCCTAATCACTCTCCACTTCTCCTCCTTCTTATCCTGAGCTTCCTAATCTCTGTGACCAACTCTGATTCTACCTTATGTAAGGATCTAAAAATCCCAGGACAAGGATCCCTATGAGAGAGAGGACATTTGTCCTGCTGTGCCCGCACCCTTACTTAGTCTAGTCTTATCCAGATCTAACCATTTCCTGTGAATTTATGTGTGTGTGTGTATATATATATATATATATATATATATATATATATATATATAGTTTTACAGCTGGATAAAATGTCATTGTATACATGTGCCCCATCTTTGTTATCCATCCTTCAGTTGATGGGCATCTGGGTTGATTCCACTTCCTACCTATTATGAACAGTAACAAGCATGGCTGAGCAAGTATCACGATAGTGAAGTGAAGAGAACCTAGGGATTATGCCCTGGGTCGTATGGTGGATATAGTTTTAGGTTTTTGAGAAAATTCCATGCTGATTTCCATAGTGGCTGTACCAGTTTACACTCCACCAACAGTGAATAAGGGTACCTCTTTACCCATACCCTCGCTAGCATTTGTTGTCATTTGACTTTCTTTCGATGATAGCCGTTCTGACCAGGGTGAAATGGGCTCTTAAAGTAGTTTTAATGTGAGTCTCCCGAATAGCTAAAGTTGTTGAACACCTAAATGGTTTAGTTCTGTGAGCTCATTGTGTATTTTAGATATGAATCCTCTGTGAGATATACGGGTGCGAAAGAGCATTCTCCCACTCTTGTTTGTCTCTTGATTCAGTTGACAGATCCCTTGGAGGAACAATAGCTTCTTCGCTTCACGTGATCCAGTGTATTATTGATCGTTTTCCTTATTGCCTGGGCTCCTGGAGTCCTGTTCAGAAACTCTTTCCCCACACCTATGTTTTGTGTGTTCTCCCTATATTTTCCTTTAGTCATTTTAGGGTTTCAAGTCATACATTGAGGTCCCTGGTCTACTGGGAGTTGATGTTTGTGTGGAGTTGAGAGATACTGGTCTAAATTGTTATCCAATTTTCCCAGCACCATTTGTTGCAAATGCTATCTTCCTTCTTTTCCAGTGTATGTTTTTGGTGTCTTTGTCAAAAATCATGTGGCTGTAGTTACGTGGCCTTATACTTGGATCTTCTATTCTATTGATCTGTGTGTCTGTCTTTGTGCCCTACCATGCTGTTTGTATTACTGTGCTCTGTCATATAGCTGAAAGTCAGGTGTGATGGATGCCTTGAGAAGTATTCTTTTTGTTGAGGATACTTTTGGCTACTTAAGGCCTTCTGTATAGATTTTAAGATTTTTTAAAAAATATTTCTGTGAAAAGTGGTACTGGAATTTTAATTGGAACTGCATTGAGTCTGTATATTGCTTCTGGTACAATGGCCATTTTCATGACACTAATTCCAATCCATGAGCATGGGAGATTTTTCCATGTTCTGATGTCTTCCTAAATTTCTTCTTTCAGTGTTTTGAAGTTTTCATTTATAAAGGCCTTTTACTTCCAAGATACTGATTTGTGTGTGTGTGTGTGTGTGTGTGTGTGTGTGTGTGTCTATTGTCAATGGAACTATTTCCATTATCTGTATATTTGTCGTTGGTATTTAAGCAGGCTACTGATTTTCTTAAATTTATTTTATTTTTTCTCAATTTTTAAAACATTTTTCCATGATTATAAAAATTATCCCCTGGTAATACCCTCCCCCTTCCCCCTTTGAAATTCCATTCTCCATCATATCCCCTCCCCATCTCAATCATTCTCTTTTCCATTTTGATATCATGTTCTTTTCCTCCTCTTATGATGGTCTTATGTAGGTAGTGTCAAGTACTATGAGGTCATGGATATCGAGGCCATTTTATGTCTGGAGGGAGCACGTTGTAAGGAGTCCTACCCTTCCTTTGGCTCTTACATTCTTTCCACCACCTCTTCTGCATTAGGCTACTGATTTTTGAGAGTTAATTTTATATCTTGCCATTTTGCTGAATGTTCTTACCAGCTTTAGGGGTTTTATGGTGAAGTCATTGTGGACGATGGTGTGTAGAATTGTACCAATTGCAAATGAGGTTAGTTTAAAACTGACTCCTTTTTCTATTTGTATCCATTTTATATCATTCTGTTGTCTTATCAATTTAGGGCTTCAAGCATTATATTAAGTAGCTGTGGAAAGAATAGACAAGCTTGTCATCTTCCAGGTCTTAGTGGAAATGCTTTACGTTGTTCTGTTTAGTATGACATTGGCTTTAATTTCCTTACATGCATCCTTTATTAGGTTGGGCTGTGTTCATTCCATACTAGGAAGCTGATTTTTGAAACAGGGCTTCACTGTGTAACTCTGACCAGCCTAGATTTCACTACTGTAGAGAAGACCACTCTGTCTTGAAGTGACCCTCCTGCCTCTGCCTCAAGTACTAGGATCAATGGTATGTGTGATCCTGCCTGGCTCTCTCTTTCGTTTTTGTATGCATATACACCTATGATAAAGTTTAATTTGTAATTGGCAGAGTACGAGCTTAACATTAATAACAAGCAATGATGTGACAGTACTATATTTTAATAAAATATAAGTATGTATTCATGATCTCTTTTCTCTCAACATATAGCAATACATTTTGGGTAATGCTTTCATCTTTTCAATCAAAGGCAGTACTTTGCGGGTTCTCTTGGCCTATCTGAGTAACCACAACCCTCTGCTTTGGAACTACTAGTAAGTAAAATAAGCATTACTTGAGGATAGTCATGACAGTGTTTGGACATTTGGTCTAGATGACTGAGAGGGGTACTGACAAGAGTGTGTCACATACACAGCATGCATGTGCTAAATAAAGGGATGGTTTACATCTCTGGGCTGTACATGATTTCATCATACTGCCTAGTGTATAGTACAATCTAAAATCTACAAATTGTACGTTTGTAATGTTTTTATTTATTGATTTGAGAAAGAAAGAGAGAGCGAATGGGCACATTAGGGACTCCAGCCATTGCAAATGAACTCCAGACTCATGTGCCTCTTTGTGCATCTGCCTTGCTTGGGTCCTGGGGAATCAAGCCTGGGTCCTTAGGCTTCACATGCAAGCGTCTTAACCCCTACACCATCTCTAGCCCTTGTAGTGTTTAAGACTATAACTGCATGGGTAATTGAAACTTCAGAAAGTAAAACTTTGGCAAGGGTGCACTGTTCACACCATTGTCTGCATTACAATGAGCTGAGTCCTCCCTAAACATGTCCAAGCTGTCATTTATTAGAATGAGATCACCATGTTTATTAATTATTTTCTGTTACTGTTTTGGTCATGATCTTATGTGTGTCTTAACAGTAGACCTTAATGCTAAGATTAGCACATCTACCGTGTAGAAATGTCAGCTAACATGCAGAAATGTTGTAGACATGACATTTCAGTTTTGCCCTTGTCTGTTCAATGGCCCCAGTGAAATAAACACTGTCAACGAGATGAGTGACACATACTTCTATTTATACATGTATTTAAAACAAGTCAGTTACTAATAGTTCATTAGCATTTGCAGTGATCACAACAAAACAGTAGTGGTGTGAAATAACATTAAATTATGAAGCTGTATAAAATCTGTATTTAACAGGTAAACCCAACTTTTTGTTCATTTGGTTTGTAAAATCTAAAAGATGCTCTTATACATGCCAGTAAAAGTATCGTAAGTTAATCATTTTTCATCCTCCTAAAGTTCTAGGAAAATCTGATCATCAGATACAGGGTGGTTTTTGTGACTCGTCCTTTGGTTTGTTGAGGACTGGTAAGGCTGGGTTTCCTCTGTAAAGGTTAGCAGCTGATTATCTTTTAAAAACACACCTGGTTTGTGCAGTCTTCTTCCAGCAATGACAAGGTGCATGTGGATGATTGGTTGCTTTGAGAAAATTCCCCTGTGATTTTGGAAATGGAAAGGTCGGGAGTGCCCACGTACCCAGTAGCTGGCTGCCGTACCCCGTGAAGTTACTCCACAACCGAGTTTCCTGACTCGCACCACACGCCTGCCTCCGAGGTTTACAGGAAGGACATTGCAGGCCTGTGAAGCACCTGGCACTGACAGTGGCGTGTGGTGGGCATTTGGTCATGGGACTTGTCAGTGTGAAGCATTTCCCTCTCAAGCAATTGACAATGGAATATTCGAGGCTCAGAGAGCAGTCTGTTTTCCTGCTTGAATAGTTTCACTTTTGGCCAATTTATGGTCATGTGTATAGACTTCATATTTCTTTAATAGAGTCATAGAAATCAGATTTATTTGAATAAGAGGTAATGGATTGATAATTAGGAAAAGCTATGTGAAAGCCAGGACTTTTTAAAAAAATAAAACATATCAAGTTAAACAAACAACAACAAAAAAAAAACGAGGGTGCTATCTGACTTTTTTTTTTTTTTGGCCTGGCTTATTTTTATCTAGTAGCATTTTTCATTTCAATATTTGTGTTGCTTGCTAATTCATTTGTCTTCATGTCACGGACATTGGAAGATAAGTCTCTGTTTAAAGATCCAGGTCCTGATGTCAGAGAAGGATGGACCCAGCCAAGGGGAGGGAGGGAGTCAGTCTCTGCTGCTGGACCCATAATTCTTCCACTTTATGTCGTGGCTTGGGACCTTTTTATTTTCAGTTCTGGGACTTCATTTCAAATTTTAAAATTAATCTAATCACAGTTGCCACCACTGTTGTGTGCCCTGCTTTTGCTACAAGGAGGGTCATTTAAAGAGAATAGTAGGTAGAACCCAGTGAGGACATCTGGCTTCCGAGTATGGTGCCGGAGCCCTATGCAGAACCCTTACACCCACCGGCTGTGCCAGTGTCCTGTGCAGAACCCTTATACCCACCGGCTGTGCCAGTGTCTGTGCAGAACCCACCGGCTGTGCCAGTGTCTGTGCAGAACCCTTACACCCACCGGCTGTGTGCTCTGTTGGTGGAGAAACAGGACGTGGGGCTATGATGGCTGAGGTTGTAAGAGGAGCAAGTGAAAAAATTGGACCCTCTCACACCACAGCTCTGCCCTGTCCTCCATGTCATTAGTGCACCCCAGACAGAAGGAAAACTGCCAAAGACCAATGTGGAAGGCGTGGAAGGACTGGAGAGCCCTCTGAAGAAGTAGTGTGATCAGTCACATACTCACAGGGGTGGGGGCTGATAGAAGTTGGCTAAAATAACACACACTCGCACTTCATTTCTGTGTGAAGAGGTGAAAATGTCACCTGGTTGTCATTAACTGCAGTGTTTTCCTCTTTATTTTTTGACACCATCTTGTTTTTTTTTCTTTTTTCTTTTTTATTATAGCGTGTGTGTGTGTGAGCACTGTGCATGATGTGTACACATGTTTTGTGATGATATAGAGACCTGGTGACCTGTGCACTAGCCTGTGGCACCCAGAGAATGTAGAGTGTCTCCTCCATCGCTCATTCCCCTGGTTTCTCCTTGCAGTAACTGAGCTACTCATTGAGTGTGGCGCTCACCCTTCGCAATCCCAACGATCGCCAGTGTGCTCTCCACAGGTCACCCAACTGTGCACAGGGATCTGGCAGCTCCGACTCGGCCGGTCTCAGGCACCTTCAGGCCCTCTTGTTTGGGCAGAAAGTGCACTAACCTCGGAGCCATTTCTCTAGTTCTATTTTTGACACTTTTCTACATGTATCTAATGTGTTTTCACGTTATTTCCTCAAATTTTTCTCCCTCGTTCTCCCCCCCCCTCCACACACACACTGAAACTGTTCTTCTTGCCATCTTTCTTTTTGTATTGAGAACTTCAGCACGTGAACATACAGTGTTTGGTCGTGTTCCCATCCATTTATCCTGTGCTGGCCCCTCTCCCCCATGCCCATCTCCTGAGGACCCTTCTCTTTTCAGGTAGTCCTTCTCTGCTTTCTTGCTCTTATTATCCTCCATGTTGAAACATTCCCCATCTTTTATACATTGTTTTGTTCCCTCTCCTTCCCCTCCTCCCTCTTCCCCCTCTTCCTCCTCCTTCTCTTTCTTCCTCCTCCTCCTTCTTCCTCCCTCTCACCCCAACCCTCTTCCCCACTGAGTTAAATTAGAGTTGCTTGCGTGGGCATGAACAGGGGTGGGAGGTTATCGACTGGAAAACGGGAAGCTTAGCTGTGGTCACTGAAGAACACGGGGCTCCCGCTCTGCCCTTAGCTACCGTGAGAGGAAAGGAACGTGGTGAAGCACTAGCGCGCTCAGTCTTGGGTCTGCAGCCACACCAGCTCCGTGGTCTGGTCTCACAAGCAGAGCGGCCATGTCACGTCCAGAAGACAGCCTGCTGCAGGCCTCCTTCCCGTCCTCCTGCTTCTACAGCCTTCCCGGCCCCACTTGAGCAAGCTTCCCCGAGCCTTGGGAGGGGGTGCTTCAGATGTCATGTTTAGAACTGAGTGACTACTGAGACACTCTTCTTGGCAATTTTGCCAGCTTTGCATCTCTGTATTAACCTCTTCCCATTGTGGGGCAGGGACAGGGGGGCACCTTCCACGATCAAGGCTGCAAGTAGTCCTAATCTTTGGGAACAGATACAAAGAAGGCAGTTTGACATGCTTTCTATTTAGGATAAGCACAGTAATAGGTTCCCAACGCCAGGGCCCATGTCCCTAACCAGTGACTTTTAGCCAGCCTTGCAGACACACACGGATTCCCTGCAGTGTAAGGGTCTCAAATTCAATCTGAAAGGAGTAGATTACTCCTGTAACATTCATGCCACTATTGCACCAGTGAGCACATCTTCCCTGGAATGTAGTTGTAGAGCATGCAACTGAGTAGGACATTGATTGCTATTTTAAAAATGCCTCTTTTGCACAAGAAAAGAATAAAAGGAAAGAAATTTTATTTTAAACTACAGAAACTGTAGTTTGGAACCTCCCACTTTCACTATATCTAACATGTGGCCACTAGGCCAGCAATCCGCAGATGTGCTCCCAGTACCAGCAGTGCCTCCTCCCGTGGAGAGCTTGCTAGAAATGCAAAGCATGGGGACTTCCACACAGCCACTGGACCAGAAAGCAGACCCTAACAAGGTGTGTGGGAGCCCTGCCGGCGAAGTTGAAGTTGGAGAACTGTTGTGTTCGTTTTCCGTACCATCTTTCGGGTGTATCGTTAAAACTAACACACCAGGCAAAATCTGTCATCCAAGGTAGGAAGGAGAAAGAGTGGCCCGCCAGGTTCGTTCGCAGTCTTCTCTCTGCCGTCCACTTTTAAACCCAGAACAAGTAAAGACCCAAGAATTCAGACACGGGGCCCAGTGAACGTAGTCGTTCCCTTTCCTGCCATTTCTTCAGGTCCTTTCTTCACTACTCTGTGACATTCTGAGCCTGTCGTTGTTGTTGTCTGAGCGCGGGTCCCTGCAGCACTCAGGTTTACCAGCTGCAGGGCGAGAACTCTAACAGACAGTTCATAGGAGAAATGGTAATTGTCAATCGCCAAATAATGGATTCATGGAAGCTTATGAATATTTTAAAAAGTTAAGCTTTGTGAGATTAAATCAGGACAATGATCTAGAGCCCTGTTTGCGATTCAATTCCAAGTTAAGAGCAGGGTGTGTGTCCAATTCCTGCTACTTCCTTACACTCTTCGGAGTATTGGTTTTTGGCCCCTTAATTTACTGAAATGAAAAGAGCCATGCACTTTTATTTCCCTCTGCAAGGCGTCAAGGAGAGGGGAATAAACAGTGCCTTGCTGATAAATTTTAATAAATACTGCTTTACTGCATCCCACAATGGGAAGCAAATACAGGCAATTATTTACAAATTTCTTCGCTGTTTGTACTTATAAATCTCTGCCTAAACCTTCCCAGGTGGGGGTACTGTTTACTTTGTTCTCACATCCAGCCTCAGCACAGTCTGGAATAATTCAGAAATGTATCAGAGAGCTTGGGCTCCCAGAGGCATAAGGAAATAACCTTCACTCTTGGCCTTAGGGAAATCAGCTCATTCAGAGTTGGGGCTTATTTCTCCATTAAACAAAGAACTAACTGTGCACAAATTTCACCTTAACAATTTGTAAGGAGTGCACCTTAGAAATGTCTTGCAGATGGAAAGCTGGTGTTTTTTTTTTTTTTTCAATCAAGGCAACAGGGCTGCTCAAGTCAAAATGCCACCAGCATTTCCCATCGCTCCGCAATTAGCATCTCCCCAAATTAAGTTTAAGGTGCGTTCATCAGCCGTCTAGACCTTTGATACCCACAGCGATGGGTTGTCAGATGCACACAGAAGCAACTTTCCCTGACAGCGTGAGGGTCCAGAGTGTGTGCATGTGTGTGAGTCACACGCCTGTGCCCTGAGTATGTGGGTGCATGACTCAGTTCATCTGGAATGCATCCTGGGGAGCTTTAAGCTGTCAAGTCTTATTTCACTTAGGAACCAAAAAAGGAGCAGAAAGTGATTGCTCTTACTGCTGTTGTGACTTCACTTAGCCCCGGCCAGGCCTTTCACTCGAGATGTCAAAGTCAGTCCCCTGTCACTGCAGTGTGCTTCTAGAGTGGACTTTCCAGAGAGGAGTTCAGGAGATTTCTGATGGTTGCAAAAGGTGCTTGTGCGAAACCATGGCCCACATGACCCTGGTGGTGACATGACTATTTTTCGCTGGGAAATCTGGGGGTGCTTGAATAGTGTTGTTCCTTTTCTATCTGCTTGCAGCAGTTTTGTGCTGTAGTGTGTGGAAGGAGCCCTGCTGACAAGTGACAGAGAGCTGGGGTGATGGCCCCGCACTTGCTTGCAAGCCTGCCAGTCCAAGCATGACTCCCCAGCACCCCGGTACAGCCACGTGCAAAGTGGCCCATGCGTTCTTGATGCTGCCTCCCAGCAGTGGCGAGCAGAGCCTGAAGAAGCCGGGAGCTGTTGTGAGATTAAATCAGCCAGTCCGGATGGAGCACTTGCTGAGTAAAACCTCCACAGAGACCCTGTGTTACAAAGGTGCAAGGGGGGGACGGACACTCTGAGCTTGTCCTCTGACCTCTACATGCATCGTACACAGTCGCACATGTGTACACACACATAAATAATGAAAAATAAATTAAAAACACTAGCAGGTGCCCCCAAACTTCCAGCCCATTGAGGACCCAAGCCCCGGGACTTAGTTTAAGAAGAGAATGAACATTGCCCTAGTACTGGTGACCTCACTCTGGCCTCACGTCATAAGTGCAGCAGAGCAGCGACAGGTTATTAGGAAGTTTGGGGTGGCGGAACTCAGAGTTTTGGGGTCATGTTGTCTCAGTGTATGAGAAAAGACCAAGAGTGGTTCCTTTGTGATTTGTAAGTTGCTCTTCTCAAATATTACTTCAGCGTTATTGTTGTTTGTTGTTAACATTAGAAATGCAGGCCACATCGATTTGCAAGGCCCCTTTCTTTACTGAAACTACAAAGGAATGAATACCCCCATGTAATTCCAAAGACCACACCCAGAGCCGAGGGTGTACCTCTGGTGGGACACTTGGCTGGTATGTGCAAGGTCCTGGGTTCAAATACCCTCAGCACTGGAACAAAAATTACAAAGGCAAAGGCCAAACCGGATTTTCAACTTTCCTGGTTGGTGCTCTGTGCGTCACTTCCTGTGGCTAAGCCTTCTCACTTGCTCAAGAGGGAAGTTCAGATCAGCCCAGGAAGCAGACAAGGCCACAAGAATGTGTCTATGGGAGGCTTGGATCGAAGAACCCTTGTTCCTTTGTGAAAGGGCTGTGGGAGTTGTGTTATCTTGGTCAGTCGTGGGTTGCCTTGAAAAGGCTTTTGCTGGGGCTGGGGAGGTGGTTAAGTCTAATGGAAGGCCTAAGGACCCACGTTTGATTCCCTGGAACCCACGGAAAGCCAGAGGCACAAAGTGGCGCATGCATCTGGTGTCCGTCTGCAGAGGCTGAAGATCCTGGCATGCCCGTTCTCTCTGTCTCTCTTCTCTTCTCTCGTCTCTCTTTTCTCTCTGTCTCTTCTTGCAAATTAATTAATTAGTTAAAATAATAAAAAAAGAAAGAAAAGGCTTCATATCCCCCCTACTGCTTTAAGGACTCTTAAACAGTGTTGATATCTGCCACTGTTAGTTTCTATGTCTGATGAGCAAGATAAGCTGTTGAGAACTTAACTAGGAGAATGAGATTGCTGCTGACCCCCTACCATAGCTAAGGTGGTTGAATGTAAGGGCTCAGAGGTAGTATGGCCAGGGTGTGCCAGTCAAGACTTGGTGAACTAACAGGGTCTGTTTGAGTTACAACTCTGCCACTTCCTAGCGTTGTAGCCTGAGACAATTGCTTCACTTACTTATTTCCTGTAAAATCATATTTGTTACCTGGAAGTTGGAGACAAACGCACTGTCTTCCCAGTGAAGAGTGGTGTGAGATAGGAAATATAAAAGTCGTTCAGCCCATATTTAGATCTGTGAGGTTAATTCTAGGATCAATCAGAACTATTAAAACTGTTTAATGGTGAAAAACATCTTGAATGTATCTTCTTAAGGTTGTTAAGTTTAATGGGGCATGAGAATATTTGGTATTGTGAACTCCTTGTTTTTTGGTTTTTTGAGGTAGGGTCTCACTCTAGCCCAGGCCGACCTGGAATTCACTATGGAGTCTCAGGGTGGCCTCGAACTGTCAGCGATCCTCCTACCTCTGTATCCTGAGTGCTGGGATTAGAGGTGTGCGCCACCACGCCTAGCTGGTTTTTTTTTTTTTTTTTTAATCAGCATCAAAGGCAAGCTTTTTCTGTCTTTCTTCCCTTATATATTTACAGGGCCTTCCAGCAGTTCTGGTCATCGTGTGTTTGCTGATCCTTGCACTTGCAGCGTTAGATGACAAACGTTACCGGTACGGTGACCGGTTCACTACCCGCCGCCGGTCCAGTGCAGCTCCTCCCAGACCGTGCAGTCGGCGGGGCCACGGGGGACCTGCAAGCCCTAACTTGGTTTTCTTTGAAAATGGAATTTAAATGTCTACCAGATCCAGCACTGTAATCTAAACTCTACTGTAAATTAACATGTATGACCGCTGAGATCACACCCCGTTACCAGAAGAATTTGAACAAAACTTGGCAGCTTCAGCCACAAACATCATTTGCTCTGTTGGCCAGAAGAGCCAGTGAAAAACAAGTCAGAACTATTTTCAGTCATAAGTCCTGGACTTTTTTTAAAGCTGCCGTTTCCCTTGTCTCTTGAACCCATTTTATGGAGTCAGAAATGCAGCCATCAGAGGGGAATTTCCCCATTTGAAATGCTCAGCGGTTGGCTGTTTTTCTTAAAACTTAGTTGTGGTGATTAGTGTCTACAGGACTTGTCATTCTTTAAACTGACTGAAGGGTTTGTTACTCGGCACTGGATCATGTAAAAGTACCTGCCACGGAGCTGGCAGAGTTATAAATAAAGGACTGAGCCATACACGGGTGCACCCAGGTTGCAGGCGTGAGAGCATTGCTTTAAAAGGCATCCATCCAGGGGCTGGGAGACGGCCCAGTGGCTGGAGGTCTTGCCTGCTGCACAAGCCTGAGGCACTGAGTTCAGGTCCTCCCACCCACAGGGCGGCGGGGTGCAGGGCCACATGCGCCTGTCCTCCCTACACTCAGGAGGTGGAGACGGGAGGAGCCCCTGGGCAAACTGGCTAGCGAGACAACCGGAACTGGTGAGCTAGGTGTCGAGCCAGAGACCCGTCTCTATAGATAAGGTGGGGGGGGGGGGGTTGAAAAAGACATTTGGCCTCAACTTCTGGTCTCCACATCCATGCAGACACATGTTCGTACGCACCCACATACCCACATTCCTCTGCTGTCGTTCTTTTCTCCTTTGTTCTCTCTCGTCCCTCTGACCAGTCTATCGAGTGGAAGTGCAGCATCGTGCATTTTTACGTGGGAGTTTTTGAATGCTGACGCTGAGACTTAGCGTTAGGTTAGGAACCTGGACCCCCGCAAAGCAGGAAGTCTGGCAGCAGTCCAGACACTCTCCCGGTGCCTCGGACCTTTGTCATCACAGGGCAAGGACAGCTTTGCTTTAATGTGATCTCTGCGTGTGTGAATGTTAGTAAAAGTGACCACTCGCGTAAATGTGTGGACTGCTGAGAGGTGCTGTGTATTACTGATTGAAAATGACACACGAGGTGTGACGAGATCACAGATTTTACTTCTGTTTCGGGATCTTGAAAGTGGCGGCTCTTTATCCAGTCATGTTTTTGCATCTTGTGCATGTTTTTTTTTTTTTTTTTGCTTGCTTTTTCGAGGTAGGGTCTCACTATAGCTCAGGCTGACCCGGAAATCACTCTGTAGTCCCAGGGTGGCCTCGAACTCATGGCGCTCCTCCTACCTCTGCCTCCCAAGTGCTGGAATTAAAGGCGTGCGCCACCACGCCCGACTTCTTGTGAATGTTTTGATAAATTTTGTACTAATATTCCTGAAAACTTATGGCAAGATGACTTCCATAGTGGAGATTTGAAACTTATTTTGGTTTGAAGATTGTTTAGGCCAAGTCTGCTAACAAAGTCTCCCACCCTTATCCTCACAGGGTGGTCTGCCTGGCACTTCTTAAATTGGTCATATAATAAAAGTAAATGTGAGAACTATACAAATGAACTGACTAGAAAGTCTCGTATTTAGAAAGAGGATAAATAGCTTCAATTTAATTAAACTTTTCTGCACATCTAAAACTTAGCCATGATTTTCTATATATTGATGAAGATCTTCAGTTTATTTAGTTTCAAAGGCAGGAGTGTGCTAACGCAGGCGTAGTTTGCAGGTTCCTCTGGTTTTCTCGGTTTCCTTGTGAGTTATGAATGACACTCACGTTCGTCCACAGCAGGCGACCCCACCCGGGCTCAGGCTCAGGCCCAGGTTTGCGATTTTGAAGCTGAGCTTGAGCACATGCATAGAACTTGAACTGAACTTTTCAGGGGCAGACCCATACTTGAAGGTAGGCCACATAAAAGTGGCTTTTCTCCTCTCTCACATTTGCATTTGCATGAATGTGTGACATGCTTAGATTTGGTTTTTGTTAAGACAGCTTTTGAACAATTCTATGTTCCATGGATATTTTAGTGTTTTCACCTTTTTGCTTTGGGGAGAATTCTGGCCTGTGGTTTAGGTACCTACGGCTTCTTGTCAGCTGAACATGGCCCTCCATGTCAAGATTTTTTTAAGGGAAAACTCGGCAGCCCACAAGAGTCTCTGTTTCAGTGTTAGTTTTAATGTAGTCGTGGGTAGGTGGGACAGTTGTGAGCAGTTGCCACCAACCCAAAATTACGTAATGTGCAATCAAAATACAAGTCGGTGCCAGCTCCTTCCCGCTCTCAAGCAGGATGAGGAATCATTCGGGGCTTAAATTTTGTTACGCCCACCTGTGACCACCATCAAATGACTCTTTCCTGAGCAACTAAGGGCTCCGGCCTCTGGCTGCCGTGTGTGACCTCAGCTCCCCCCGAAGCATGAACTCTCACCTACGGCAAGATGAGAACAGCGCTTGGCCACGGTGTGCCCGGTGCCGTGGCAGGTCTGAGAGATTTAACAGAACCTCCACATCTCCTGAGCTGTCAGGTGCCTGTTGTGAAAGGAGAAATGAAAATGGAAAACATAAAGGCAGGGCGCACCTTTCATACCCCCTCCCCCCCGTCCTCTTCATGTCTTGTTTCCTCAGCACTGGAGGTGCTGTCCTGTTCTCAGCTTTGTGATGCGTCTTCCCAGCGTCCACACATCACCTCACACTGGTGCACTTCCGAAGGAGTCAGTGCAGTTGTGTTCAGGCAAGCACTCCCGGCCGACACACCACAGCGGGATTCTTGGCCTTCACAGTTGAGTGTGGATGTGTCACTTAGCCATGGCGAGCTGCAGGACACCTTTCTCTGCACTCAGCCAGCTCAGTCCTTCCTGCCTGCTGGAGGTCAGTCCTTCCGTACTTCTAATTCACTGCTCCTCAGGGCCTGAGGGGGGGCCTGCTCGGCTTCCCTAACGCTGGGCAGTCCTCCTCCTATGTGATCTCCTATGGCTCTCGCGCTTTATTCGTAGCATTTGCATATTTATTGCCCTTAGACTTGGTAGACAATTGGGATTGGAAGTATTTCCTGGGGTCACAGAACCAAATAAATCCAAATAGAGCTCTAGGCAATTGAGCTCCACTCTTGACTCTCACAAGGAAGCTTCACTTCCTCCCATGACCATAGTTTCCCCCGTCAGTCACCCGGTGTCTGGATGCCCCCTGTGAAGATTATCTACTTGGGGAACAGACTCTTGCTTTCCAGCAGAGGTTCATAATGCCCGTCAATGCAGGTCCCCCAGGCAGTGTTTGGCATGCCTTCGGCGTCGGGGACAGTCTTTCTTCTAACTGAACCCCGTGTCACATGTGGTGGCTTGTCACCCCTCAGGCTGCTCTCTGCATCTCCGGGGCAGAGCGGCTGGGGCGCAGCAACCGTGCGGCAGTTTCTCCTTGAGTTGTCCACCCGCTGCAGGGCCCGCAGTGGGCCACCGCCAGCTTTCCGTGGCTGTAAGATGCTCAGCCTAGGAGAAGGAATGACTGTAGGTCGTAGACTATATTCCACCGCATTCGGGGCCTGTGATGAGGTGAACACATCTTAGCACGAGCACTTGATAGAGCTGTTCGCCTCACAGCGGCCCGAAGCAAAGGGGGAAACATGCCCAGTCCCCTTGGAGGGCGTGTCGCCAGGGCCCTACACGAGATCTTCCAGTAGACCCCACGCCTTAAAGAGTCCGCACCTCACGAGAGTGCTCATGCCGGGGCCTCTGGGAGACGTTCCCTACCCGAGCTGCAGCACGCGCCCAGGGGCCCTCTCCCCAGTTTCCCAGCTGGCCCACAGTGTTCATGATTATACCACGTACGGGGCACATGGAAAGCCAGCATCCCCTGCTTTCTGTTCGTCTTCGGGGACCAGAGCGCTCATGCTGAGGGAGGAGCAATGGTCCAGTGAAAAAGGCATGTAACGGCAGGGATCCGTGGTGCTCCGGGACTGCGTGCGGCCTTGGCCGTCCCTTACGTTCTCCGTCTCCGTGCTTCTTGCCCGCCCGCCGCCCACAGCAAATGGTAGCTGTGTGAAGTGACTGCCTCAGCCCTACTCTGCGGGGTCTGTTCAGGCGCCCTAGAGCAGCTGCAGCTTTCTGTTCCCGCCCTGACCCTCCATTTTCTGCCTCGCTGACTGCGAAGCATCCCGGGAGTGCCCTCCTGCTCCTGCCCCCACCTGTGGCTCCCACCGCCTGTGGTCGGCCCTGCAGCTACCCCGCTGCTCCACACCTGTCCAGAGCCTTTCTTTCTTCAGGTTGTTCTTCTGTTTTTTTTTTTTTTAATTATTTTATTCTTATTTATTGATTTGCAAGGGGAGAGAGAGAAAAACAGACAGAGACTATGAATGACAGAGAGGAAATGGCTGCACCAGGGCCCCCTGCCACTGCAGACAAACTCCAGATGCATGCGCTGCTTTGTGCACCTGGCTTTCCATGGGTACTGGGGATTTGAACCCAGGCCGTTAGGCTTTGCAGGCAAGCGCCTGAGTCATCTCTCTGCCTGGTTTTGCTTCTCTCTCTCTCTCTCTCTCTCTCTCTCTCTGTCTTTAAATATTTTGTTTGTTTGAGAGGCAGATAGGGAATGGAAGCGCCCAGGCCGCTACTGCAGGGAACAAACTCCAGACAGACACATGCTCACCTTGTGCATCTGGCTTCGTGTGGGTACCTGAGAATAGAAACTGGGTTCTTAGGCTTTGCAGGCAAGCAAGCACCTTAACCACTAAGCAACTTCTCCAACCCCTGGTTTTGCTTCTCTCTCTCTCTCTCTTTTTTTTTTTTTTTTTTTTTTTGGTTTTTCGGGGTAGGGTCTCTTTTTTCCCCTTGACAACTAATAATAATTGTAGAAAATTGTGATTTGGATAAGATGAATAGCTTTCCGACACTTGATAATTCCTGGTATAACAGCTGCAACCAAAGTCTTTGATTTCCAAAGCTTATGCATGCTGGGCTGTCCTGTCATTTCACGTGCCCACACTGGGGTCAGTTTGTCTTGGTTGTCCACTGCCCAAGTCAGTGTGCACTGGATAAAGTGACCCTAGTTTTTAGAAACATTTATTAGAAGAAACAAATCCTGTCTATGTAATGATTTAATCTGCCTCTATCCTCACCTGTCACTGGCTTGCTTTAATTTAAAATAACTTCATTTTGATGATAGTTTTAAAGTGATAGTTGGCAGTGTTCTGTTATTTATAAAGCCAAGTATTGGCAGAACAACGGTGTGCAATGCAAGCTTTTCAGATTGCGTTTGTTCTGAATTATCTGGATCATTCTTGTGTTCCCTTCATGCCTTGGGCTTTTTTTTTCCCCTTATATTTTTAATCAGTAGCTGTTTGGGGCTATGGAATGTCTGTTTCCCACATTTTGCTGCCAACTCCAGAGGACTGGGGCCACCTCTGGCTGCTGGTGCTGTCCCTCCCACTCTGAGTGTCTGTCCTGTGGTAGGAATTGAGTCAACGCTTGTTCAGATCAGGATGAACGAATGTTTACATTTGTAGTCATGAATTGATTTAGTTACCCTGAGCTGGATTTGTAAAAAAAAGTTGGTGATAAAGGGGTGTGTGTGTTTGTGTGTGTGTGTGTAAAACAAGAATTTACTCATATGGGGAAACTCTGAACTTTGGAAACACTTGGAGGCCAGACGACCAAGGATAGTTATATGGCAGTAGCTGTGGCCGCCTGCAGGTGTCAGACAGTATTCTTGCTGTTATAAATAAGTCCTTAGCTATGGTAGCCGTGCATAGTCCTCACATTTCATTATGAAAACCAGAAAAGAACACTGGGTTTCTCATAATGAAGTATCCTGAATGGGAAGAGCTGACATCCTGTAGTGAAGCTGTTACTCACAGTGACTGTTAATTTCAGAACATTTTCTCTTCATTCATCCAGTTGTTCCGGGTCTGTGCGGAGCTCCTGCCTTGCCAGGGCGTCCGTCTGCTGACTCTTCGTGGTTCTGAAACCTTGTCCAGCAGTGCCACCCCTACTCGAGGGAAGCAGCCTTGTTTGGATCAGGCCCATTTCCACTCAGAAAAGAAAAAAGAATTTTCTTTTTTTACTTTCACTATTGGCTCAGGTGCTCAGCAGGAAATGGCCTGAGTCCTGCAGGACTTTCTAGTCATTTCAGTTTCTAACATGCAGCCCCCAGTGTGGGCATTGCCCTGTTAATCGTCAGGCCCTGTGGGCCGCTTCCCTCCGTGGTGCTCTGCCCTGTACTGGCCCAGACTCCAGCACCACCTCGTTACAAACACGCACGGTCTGTGTCACCACCTCGTTGCAGCCGCGCACGGTCTGTGTGCTCTTCAGATGCTGTTCCGAGGTGTAGACTTCTGGGAACTTCATTTTGCACAGCGTGGGACTGCCTCCTGGCCCAGAGGGGGCTTCGTCTTGGGCTCCAGGCAGCTCGAAGCACACAGTGGGATCACAGATTCATTCCCAGCCATGGTCAGCAGTGTGGCAGGGGGATTTAAACAAGACCCTTGGGTTGCTTTGAATCTGATGTCCCCAACAGACACGCGTGTTTTGAATGCTTGATCCCCAGCTAGTGGCCATGAGGGAGGTGGAGGCTTGCTGCAGGACGTGTGTCACCGGGGGCGGACCTTGAGGTTTGTCCGCGCCCAGCTCGCTAGTGCTAGCCCAGCTGTTGCTTTCTGTCTATCAGCTGTTGTGGCGAGAAGTGCTGCTCAGCCTCTGCTCTGCCACGCTTTCCTAACACGGTGCAACTTCCTGTCAAGGCTGTAAGCGGAAATCAACCGTTGCCTCCCATTGCCTGCTTTTGTTGTTGTTGTTTATTTGGTGGGGTCTCGCTGTAGCCCAGGCTGACCTGGATTTCACTACGTACTCTCAGGGTGGCCTCAGACTCCCAGTGACCCTCCTACCACAGCCTCCTGAGTGCTGGGAATAGAGGCGTGTGCCACCACGCCTGGCCTCCGTTACCTGTTCTTGATGAAGCGTTTAAAGTCCCAGCAACATGAAGGTAACTCAACAACAGTGCTTTCGTGTGGTTTTGAGCTGTCAAGGTTGGAGGGGACCAAGGATGCAGCTCCACGCTTCTGTCTACAGCACGAGGGGTCCCTTAGTCTTTTGGGGACTCCAGGTAAAACCGAGTTATTGATCTCACCACAGCAAAGAATTTCAGGACAAGCCAGTGTGAAGCAATGTTGGAGCTGATTGAGAAGAAAGTTCAACAACTAGATTCCAATGCCAGGGGGTGCATGAGAACGAGGGCTGTCCTGTGATGAGATACACCCCAGAGCTCAGATGTTGTTGGCTTCTTGAAGAGTGTCACTTCCTTGGCTTTCAGTAGCCATGTATACTGCTCATCGTAATTTCTGAAGGGTGTGCAGGAGCCTCGATGAGACCCTAGGGTGTTCCCCATATAGGATAAGAGTATAGATTATAAGGTAAGACTATATAGGTCACAGGGCTGTAGGGTAAGTTATGTTGTTTTTACTATAAATGAAGGTTTATTCTTATTTCTGAGATTCCCAAAGAGTAATCTGAAAAAGAAATAAGACCAATACATTGAGGGCAGGTGAACTTAGGCCATAAGCATGGTTCTTTGCTTTTTGAGTGTAAAATACCACTATATAAAAGCAATGTTACCTGCATGCCGGCTTCCTTCACAACAAATGTAAATTTTGCTGGAACTCTTGATTCTCGGGTATCACAAGGCTTCGAGTAGAAGACTTGCCCCTTTCCCATGTCCCCTTAATTTTAATTTTCCATGTCATTCTTTTCTTTTTTCTTTCTAGATAGGGTCTTGCTCTAGCCCAGGCTGACCTGGAATTCACTATGTAGTCTCAGGCTAGCCTGGAACTCACACCAATCCTCGTACCTTTGCCTCCCAAGTGCTGGGATTAAGGCGTGCACCACCACCCCAACTTTCCATACCTCTCTATAGAGCTTCAGAGTAAGAATGCCTGGGGGATCGTGGTCAGGTGTCTTTAAGATCTTAGACCCACTGTGTGGAAAGGAGTCACACCGAAGGTGGGTAGCTTCATGGTAGAGCTAGCACAGATTGAGGTGCCAAAGTTAGAGGGAGGCAGGCATGGCAGAGTGGAGGAGTCAGGCCGCTTTGTTCCCCTCGTGGTGGGAAGGAGTCCATGGCCTCTTCAGCTCAAGTTCTCAGGCACAGGTATGAGTGTTTCAGTTTAGGGAAGGTGACTTGATGTGGCAAAGCTGGAGATGAATTTGCAAGGGATTCTTGAGTAACAGGGTTGCAGTAAATATGCAGATCACTGGTAAGATGACTTCCAGCTCTGGAATTCCATCCTTAAGCCACCCTGGGGAAGCTTCTTTTTCCCTACTTTCTTTTCTTTTTGTGAAGCAGCCCAGTCACTGGAGATCTCACCATGGGCCATTTCCTGTCCTTTTAGACATGAATGTACTTTCAGTCGTGTTGTATTTGGAATAGGAACAGCCAGGGCCCCGAGTGCAGCTGTGGAGGCTGCTGCTGCGAGGAGGTAAAGACGCTGCCGCAGGCCAGTGCCCACCGCCTGAAAGGGTCCTCACCTTTGAAGGACTTCATTCAGACAAAGCCGGTCACTGCAGAGGAGAACTGCGGGACGAGACAGTATGAGGTGCAGTGGGGGTCTCTCGAAAGACGTTTTTAGCACAAGGAGTTCATAGAAAGAGACGCTTGGGAAGAAAGGAAGATCCATGCCAGAGAGCAAGCATGGGTGTAAGCGTCTCAAAGAAATAGTCTGGAGTACTATTACTTTTTTTTTTTTTTAATCAATAGCCATATAAACTGTTTTTGGTAGTTTCTGGCTTGACAAGGAACCTAAAAGCGATCACAGGGAGGAGATGACCACGGCTGAAAAGGGAATCCCCTAGATCTCACAGCTTGCAGGAGCAGCTCTGGTCTCATTGTGAGATTCCCAGAGAACTTGGGCCATAAGTACGGCTCATTGCTATTTTTACGTTCATAAGGATTTGGGGCGGTTGCCCAGTGGTTAAAGGCCCTGCTAAGAAAGCCTGCCAACGGAGGTCTGGTTCCCGTGCACAAAGTGGCACATGCATCTTGAATTTGTTTGCAGTTGAAAAAGGCCCTGGCGCACCCATTCATATTCGTCCCCCCTGCCTCTCCTTGCAAACATATAAATAAAAATATTTTTTGAAAAACAGAAAATATTTTATATGCATTAAATATGGTCTCTGTTGGTAGCCATCATAGCAATTTGGCAACTTGTGCTGGAATCCTTGATTTTTCAGCTGGCAGGAGGCTCTACCAGATGCCCTAGAGAGGGGCTCCCTCTCTTTCCCATGCCCCATAGCTCCCCCTGTCTTTCTGTACTGTCTCACAATGACCCAGCGGAAAGACTGAACCTAACCACTCGTTCTTCTGACCAGCCCATGTGTCTAACCAAAGGCAAGACCACCTTAGTACCTCTCAGCCAGCATTTTATTCTCACCAAGCTCAGTGCCAGAGAGGTTGGGGGCCGGGGTAGAGAGTTCTAATGTCTTAGCCCAGGTGCTGATCTGCATACTATTTTATTCTGTGGCTCCTCAGGCTTGAGGAAAGGTAATGCTAGGTAAACACAGAGCCAGCCAGTTCCACCAATACTGTAATTTCCATTAAGCGTGCAAAGGTCTTCGTTGGCTCACCAACCAGTCAAGTCCTTGAAATCATGGGAGGACTTGGTGATTTTTTAAAAAAAATTCTTTAAAAATAATTTTTTGGTACAAATTAGAACCTGTAGCCAAAAAATAAAAGAAAAAGAATGAAAGAGGAAAAAAAAAAAAAAATAGCAGAAGAATGGTTTCTGATCACACAGCGCTTGGCAGTGTTTTTCCCTGCAGTGCCAGTAGTGCCCGTCCCCCATTATCAGAGCTACAGAGAAGGGCACGGCGCCAGGCAGGCCGCGCCCTCCCCTCCCCCCGACCACCACCACTTGTCAGCTCATGTCTTTCAAATGCTGGAGCCCAAGGAACAGACCTTTGCCACTTTCCTTTTCTTTTTAAATTTTATTTATTTGCAAACACAGAGAGAGAGAGAGAGATAGGAGAGAGACAGCCATAGGGAGAATGGGCGCGCCAGGGCCTCTAGCCACTGGAAACGAACTCCAGATGCATGTGTCCCTTGTGCGTCTGGCTTATGTGGGTCCTGGGGAATCGAACCTGGGTCCTTTGGCTTTGCAGGCAAACAACTTAACCGCTAAGCCATTTCTCCAGTCCCCGTTACTACTTTTCTAAAAGCAGCTAAGTCTGCACAGGTCAGAGCTGTCTCCAGTGACCTCCTCCTGGCAAGGGCACTGATTAAATCCCCACATCCCTGGGCAGTGAGGCCAGGCATGCGAGGGGCACATGATGTTCCAGGGCCGCTCCGGCAGTCTGTGGGCGGAAGGGCCTCCACTTCCTGCGACTGTAGCTTGCCAGCTTCACCGCCCCCGTGGAGGGTCCAGGCCTGGGGCTTCTCCAGTGCAGGTGTCGCTGCCTGGTACTTCCAGGCGACTTCACGGCCCACCCACGCCAGAGAGGCACACTTCCAAAGAGGATTTACAACAGGGGCTTGAGGGCAGCAGGGACAACCCTCCGCTCTTCCTTGTCGCAGGGTCAGAGTTAGATCTCTTCTCACACTTGGAGGCTTCGCCGGCAGCCTGCTCTTGCTTGGTGTTGGGAGGGGTGGGGGAGCGCCTTGCACTGTACCAGGAAGTGGTAGAGGCCATGGGACGAGGAGTTGGCCTTCATCTACTTTCAGAGGAAGGCTAGAAATGGGCACAATGTTGATGGCCGCACAGAACACACTACCACCTTCTCGCCCAGCAGTAGCTGCTGGCCACGATGGCATCCAGGTGCCCAGCTGATGGCCTTAGCCACGCAGCACTGGTACCTACCTCTCCATCATCCTCTGCCACCACCTGGGCAGCCTGCTAAATTTTTATCTATTTATTTTTTAAAAAGTATCTTATTTTTATTTATTTATTTATTGGGTAGAGAAAGAGGGAGAGAGAGAGAATGGGTACACCAGGGCCTCCTGCAAATGAACTCCAGACGCATGTGCCCCCTTCTGCATCTGGCTAACATGGGTCCTGGGGAATCGAACCAGGGTCCTTTGGCTTTGCAGGCAAACGCCTTAACCACTAAGCCATCCCTAAAGGCCCATACTTATTTTTATTCTATTTTTATCACCTGGATGCTTGGCACTGTGTGATCATTGCCTGTGGTGTGCATTCCCTTGATGCCAGAAATCCCTGTGGACCCTTCCATCTTCAACCGTTTGGGCCAGTTAATTTGGAGGATTTAGGAATTCAAGGCCCATGAAGCCTCTCACAGCCCTCAGACTTGGGAAGTGTGAGTGCGTCTGGGAGGAGGAAGATCTCCACAGGAGAGCTCCATTGTTTCTTAAAGTAACAATAGCAAATGGTAAATGCAATACAAACAAAATTGCCCCCCCCCAATTCTTTGAGCAGGTGTGCAGAAGGGGCCCCCATTGAAGCTTCTTCACAGTGTCCCCAGAGAAGGTTCCTTAAGCTTTCCTGCACCCTTGGGCATTGCCAGGTTCCTCCCTCCCCTGGAATGTGGAGGAAAACACCCCACACCCTCTCATTCACAAAAACCCTGGAGCAGAGCCACCTTCCCTCCACTCTCTTGTGGGCCAGCTGCAGTGCTGTGGGCTAGGGCCCTGTCACCATGCCATTCCCAGACCGTCTCACATGAGCTGACCCTTGCCGCCAGCCCATCTCCCCTGCCCTGTGGTTATCCTGCTGTGACCCGTTTCTTAAGCATCTGTTCGAGTTGGCTCAGGAGTCACTAGACTTGTTTGTTAAGCTCTCCTGGGGAGCATATGTCACTTCTCTGCCGGACTCTTCCCTGCCCACAATTGCAACAAACGGGTAGCGCCTAGATTTTTGACAATGAAGTTAGAAAAGGTATATCTTCATGGAGGTAAATATAGGGATTCCAGAGAGTTTTTGTTTTTTTTTTTTAATCCAAATGAGTACATGAGGTCTGGGGTGAATTTGGATCCTGGGAAACAGAAAGTGAGCCACAAACATCAATTTTTGTGTGTGTGTGTGACCACATTTAAATACAGAAAGATGCGTTCATACCAAATGGTAGCCAGGAACAAACTTGGATAGAAGCCCGTATGTATGCATGTAGGTAAAGTATGTACTTTGTGACAGGGTCTCATGTAGTCTAAGCTGGCCTCAAACTCACTGTGTAGCCAAAGATGACCTTGAGCTCTTGATCTTTCTGCCTCTACTCCCAGTGCACTGAGATTACAGGCAAGTACCACTGTACCAGGCTGAAGACTTACCTTACAAGACCCACCAGGAAATAGCCTGGGAGGATGGTCCAGTGGGTGGAGCACTTGTTGCTCAGGCAGAGGAACATAACAGCCATGTCAAACCAGGCGCGGTGGCCTGCGCCTGAAACCCCAGCCACAGGGGCACGGGGACACGAGGATCCCGTGGCTTCCTCAACAGCTAGTCTGGCAGAATCAATGAGTCCCGGATTCAGTGTGAGAGCCTGTCTCAAAAAAGAAAGGTGGAGAGCAGTTGAAGAAGACACTTGCCATCAATCTTGGGGTTCCCCATGCTCTTATGCCCACCTGTACCCACACATGTGCCTTCACTCAGGTATGCGCACACGTGCACCCCGAGAAAGAATAAAGACCCATCATGGGGTCCCTGCACATGAGGCCAGGAAACTGGTTGGGAGATTTTGGTGGCCTCCGAGGCAACATCCTGAGGGACACTGAGAAGTTTAGGGGCGCTGTCAAGGTGCAGTTTTGCTAAAGCTGTTGAGATGAGGATTAGACCCCAAGGCCCTGGGCCGGAGAGTCACCACGCCGCCCTCCCGCGGTAGTGCAGATGTCAGACGTGCGGCTGTCGGACGGGAGCTCGGCTGTCCACTCGCAGGACGTGGCCGCGCTGCCGGACACGATGGCCTCACCCCGGCCTGGCCGCTCTGCTCGGCCTCATTCCACGGTTACGCCTTCCAGCCTGTTCTGCTATAGACAAACACGAGGGTCGAAAGAAGGCTCCACACTGATGTCTATGCTAAGAAGTTGACTTCCATGACCTTGCTCATTAAAATTGGCTCTTCGTGTCCGCAGGCTCCTGCATGCTCAGACGTGGTGAGGCCAGGCTGCCTCTGCAGGGCACACACATGTGCTGAGAGCTGGTTTCTCCTTAGCCTGGTACACTTGTGCACGTGGGCACACACACACACACAACACACACACACGCACACACACACTCTCATAGGAGTCACACCTGCTCCTTCTATTTGTTTGTTGAAGCAAAACCAAAGAATGCTGATTTTTATTTCAGACATACATTTCTGAAGACCTTTTCTGTAGCTCTTATTTTTCTCTAATTTCCTTAAGTGTTTACTCTTTTCTGTGAGTTTCTTCCTCCTTCTATGCCGTACTCTTGTAGAGTTTCTACCTTTCAGTTTTCCCCTGCTCTTTTTTGCTTCTCAGTTTTCTCATTGCCAGTTTTTTTTTTCTGATTTTCATGGAGTTGTGCTTTTCTCCAAAGAAGTACACTAAGTTTATGCTTTCCTGAAAAAGGATTCTTTTATAGTTTTATAGTTTTGGAGGCAAAAATATGATCGAATTCTTTATATAGATATAAAATATCAATGAAAAAAAGTGAAACAACTATTTAGAACCCCATTAACCATCCAACGTAAGATAAAAGAAGTGCACACTCATGTGACCTCCTGGCACATGTGGGGGGGGAGGGGAACACACCAGACTTGAGTTACAAACATAGAGCTTCAAGTCTGAACCTGAAAGACTGAGGCAGGCTATTTATCTCATCGAAACCTCAGTTTTCTAATCTATAAAATAAAGATGGAATTTCATGTTGTTTCTTTGGAAAAATTTAGATTAGATTTATTAAAGTGTCTGGCAATACTTAGGCTGCTGTACCAAAATACCAGAGACTGGGTGGCTTGTAAATATTATTTATCACAGTTCTGGAGGCTGAGAAATTCAAGCTCAAGGTACTGGCAGACTTGGTGTCTGGTGAGGTTCCACTAACTGGCTCATAGAATGCTGTCTTGTGTCTTCTCACATGTGGCAAGGGACAAGAACCTCTCTGAAATCTTTTTATGAGATGTGGTTTGTGAGGACCAGCTCTCTGCTCAGAGCCTGCTTGGGATACTGTCATGTTGGGAGAGTGTCAACATGAAATTCTGAGGGGACACAAATTTTCTCTAACCTTTTTGTAACTTTAAATGTTTCCTTGAAGTCAGGAATTTTGAACCTCAGAGCTATGTGTTCACGAAAGGATGGTTTCGTAATCTCACATCTGTTACCCATGGTGCCCAATCTAATCTAAAACTGGAAAGTGTGGGAAGGTGAGATTTCGAGGCAAACCTAAGAGGTGAGGTAGGAGACATCTTGGTTGCATATGGAAGTCAGGTAGTGGGTATGTCCAGGTAGTGTAAGTGACACATTGTTAGCTTTTCTGATATAGATGTAATTCTCTAATACTGGCTATAAGAGAAGCCAAGATTAAAAGCTTCTACTGAGCATGATACTGCTTTTTAAGAGAGGAAAAGTTTATTTTGGTTTAGGATTACAGAGAGGACAGGAAAGACATGTCTGTAGGGCTTGGAGGTGGCTGGTCACATTGTATCTATAGTCAAGATGGAGAGAGAGAGAGAGAGAGAGAGAGGGAGGGAGAGAAAACAGAACAGGAAGTGGGGTTGGGCTATAAACCTCGAGATCCACTCACCGTGTCCTAATTCCTGCAGCCTTCCCACACAGCACCATAAGCTGAGAACCAAGTGTTCAACAGGAGCCTATAGGGACCTTTTACATTCCTGAGCACCTGGTGTCTATGGGATCCTGGCCACCTTGTGGCGTAAAACACATTCGTTCCGACTTCAAAAGCCAGCACGGTCTTCATCAGTCCAACACGGCTCAAAAGTCCAAAATCTTTTCTGAGACTCAAGACAGTTTAACTTTCAACACCTACAAAAGTCATGAACACACACAGCTCCAACGTACAGTGGCGCAGAGTAAAACTTCCCATTGCAAAAGGGAGCAACTGAGGCATAGCCGGGAACAACCTGGCCAAATCCAGGTCAGAACCCAGCGGGGCAAACACCAAACCTCCCACGTCCAGCGTCTTGAACTTGTGATGGAATCAGCTCAGCTTCATAGGGCTTGGGTAGCCCCACCCCTCTGGCTCTGCTGCCAACCCAGGTTCTGTCTTGCGCCAGCTCTGTTCCGTGAGCCAGTGTTCCTCAGCTGTCAAGCCGTGGTTCTAGCCTCTCCAACATCCTGAGGTCGCCGTGGTAACTTGGGTGTCATTTTCACAGCTTTGTACTGTGGCCTCTCTAGGCCTCCCTGCGGGGACTCAACAGCTCTCTGGAACCATGGGGAAAGACTTGATGAGCCCCGAGTCTTGCATCCTTCATGCATGTGAATGCTAGAAAGTCAAACACTTGCGTCAGCATCGACATCGCTCCGGCTGTCTCTTTTTTATATTATCCCCGCTGTTAATGTACGGTTCAGGGTAATTGTCAAATGGTAGTGTTTTTATTTCTGCCTTTTAATTGTCTTTGATTGGTAGATTTAGAATCCTACGCCGGCCCCTGGGTGATCTTGGATCAAGTGTTTAATCTCTTTGGGCACCAGTGTCCACAACTGAAAAATGAAGATTCAATTCTCTGTGTCATTAGGATGTGAAAAGACCAAGTGAGACCATGCATGTAGAGCAGAGTGCTTGGGCAGAGTGTAATTGCTGAAAAAAATGGACCTGCAGAGAAGTCCCCCAATTATTTTGCAGAACCAATTATCTTGGTTCCCCAGTTACCATATTGAGCTGCCATCGGAACTTGGATCAAAGCCACCATCTTTTGGCTCATAGCATTGCTTCCATTTTAATAGGATACATTTGATCTTAGAATCATTTCACTGGATAAATTGGAAATTAGATAAGAAGTTCACTTATTTATGGCACCGTGGGAGGGTTTGTGATCATGTCCACACATTTCTAATGCTCCAGTCTTTCAGGGAAGGACTTAATACCCCTTTCCTTAAGTACGGGTTGTACTAAACCTAGCAGGTAGGATACTGTGGAAATGACGGTGTCATTTCTGCAACTAGATTCTAAAAGAAATGTGGCTTCTGTCTTGGCTCCCTTGCCCTCCTCTAAATCACTTACTCTTGGGGGTAGATGGTGGGCTGCTCATCGTGAGAAGCCTGAGTATTAGAAACTGAGCTTGCAGAACCCCCTTTTCCAGCCATGCATGGAGAACGCTGGACTCCTGTGTGAGACTGTGGCCAAGAACCTCTTTGCTAAGCTTCTCCCAGATAACTATGACGCCCGGAATGCTTTCTCTTTGAAGCCGCTACATTTGAGATAGTTTGTGACTCCTACAGTGCATCTGGCAGAGTGGAGTTCAAAGCCTTTTGACTTCCGAGTTGGGTAGACGTGTGTCCTAACCTCATGGCCGGGTAGGTGTCTCTGTGCCCATGCGGCTGGGGAGCTGAGGCGACACTGCAGATGTGCACATTCCGGTGCGTTTTAAGCATGGAAGCTGGAAGGACTGTCGCTAACTCCTGGGCAGGCACGAGGAGGACTGCCGGATCCTCGCAGCTCAGTTCAGCAGAAACACTTAGAATCATGGCTTGTGAGTCCCAGGCAGAGGGAGAGCACTGGCCTCGTTTTCCTGATGCGTCCCCGCAGTCCAGGAGGTGAAGGGAGTCATCCCAGATGCCGTTCCGCCAGGACTATCTGATTACAAGCAGCAGAAGTGGAGTCCCACACTTTACCAACAGGAGCTACTGAGATGACACTGGGGACTGGGATTGTCCAAAATACGAGGCAGTAGGTGTCTGCGGAGTCCCAAAGCAGGAGAGATGCTCTGCCTGGGGCTGAGCTGCAGCTCTTTATTCTGTCCTCCCGCCTTGTCCGGACGCAGGTTTTAGGTGGAGGTACTGGCTTCGGAGCTGGGTGCTCTGGCTGCCCTCCAGGGTGGGTGCTTGAGCCCTCTAGAGCCTCCTGCAGTGGTGGTGAAGGAAGTTACAAGGGATTGGAGTGCTGTAGGAAGACAGAGTAGATAAGCACAGAATAAAAATGAACGGGGGGAAGGGGCAGGGGGGCTGGAGAGATGGTTCAGCAGTTAAGGTGCTTGCTTGTGAAGCCTAAGGACTCAGGTTCAATGCTCCAGGACCCACATAAGCCAGATGCACAAGGTGGTGCATTCATCTGGAGTTCGTTTGCAGTGTCTGGAGGTCCTGGTGTGCCCATTCATGCCCTCTATTTCTCTCTGTCTCTCTCAAATAAATAAAATATAAAAAATGTTTGTTTAAAAAAATGGAGAGGGTGTACTCCACATGTCTTCTCAGATTTTCGTATAATTTTTACATTCTTTCTTTCCTCTGAATATTCATCACTGCTTCTGCCCATAGGAGAAGACAATGTGGCCTTCATAAAACAGGCTGTAGTGGAGCTGGAGAGATGGCTCAGCACTCAAGGGTGCTTGCTTGTAAAGTCTGACAGCCTGGGTTCCAGCTTCCCAGTACCCACATGCAGCCAGATGCACAAAGAGGCTCATGCATCTGGAGTTCATTTGCAGTGGCAAAGAGGACCTGGCACACCCTTATTCTCTCTCTCTTTCTCTACTTTCAAATAAATAAATAATAGATTAATTAAAAAAATAAGACAGGCAGTGGGGAAGCCCAGGCATTATATCCTGGGGCTGCCATAGCAAAATGCCTCAAGCCAAGTTGGTCAGAACTACAGACATCAGCCCGCTGTGGTGGTCCACACATTTAATCCCAGTACTTGGGAGGATCACAGTGAACCCAAGGCCAGCCTGGGACTACAGAAGGAGTTCCAGGTCAGCCTAGGCTCATGTGAGACTGTACCTAGGGAAAAAAAAAAACACAAAAATAAACAAAAAGCCAAAGAACAACAAAAAAGAATGATAGATCATCATTATCTCAGTTCCGTAACACACAAGTGCATAGCCAGGACATCAGCTGGGTCACTTTCCTCTTGACTATGGGCAGACCTTTGCTTCCTGCAGCTTCCGGAGGCCCCAGGGCGTGTCGGCTTGCGGCAGCATCACGGGGCCTTCCCCTCTTCCTGCAGGCCTCTGTGTCCCTATCTGCCTCTGCTGATGGAGAGTCGAGCCACGTTAACTTGAGACCTTTCTCAATAACCTGCCTGACCCAATGACTTCTGCAAGGACCCTGTTTCTAAATAGGCTTTCATATGGGTACTGCTTGCTCACCGACTGGGCCACTGGAAGTCCTAAATATGATTTCAGTCACACATGCCGGAGGTTAGAGGAGACGTGTTCTCCCTGAACACATCTCAGCCACTCCGTGATGGCCAGCGTGCCTCCCTCCCACCCTGCAACGTGGAAGGTGAGCTCATGTTCTGGGTTTTCAGTCACCAGGTTCCTTTATTGGTTCTTTGATTCAACTGGGCGATTCTCACCTTTATTGGTGACGTTTGTTGCTGTGACAAAATACCTGACCTAACATTAAGGAGGATGTGTTTTGCTCATGGTTTCAGAGGGTTTGTCGCACCCTTGTCAGGCCCACAGATTTTATTAGAGCATTGTGGCCATGGGACCTTCGTCGTCTCCTTAGAGACAAAACGGGGCAAGGGTCACTTTCCAGGACCCGCTTCTTCCGGCCAGGTACCACGTCCCTAACCCCAAGCATTTTATCTTCAACCCTCAACCGTAACACTACAGCTTTGTGTCAGTTGTGAGAGAAAACAGCTGTGCTCCCTGCTGTGGTTAGTGTGCTGCTCACTCGCTGCACAAGCTGCCGGTGAACTTTAAACACAGGTGAAATGAGTGTTCATTACAGAGACAAGTCGGCGCCAGCCAGGCTGCTAGAAAGCGGATTAGCACTAAAGTGTGTGTTAGGTTCATGGAGGAAAGAGACTCTACTATGAGCTACCTTTTGTGGAAACTTCTAAAGTATCGGACTAGGGCTGGGGGGATGGCTTAGCGGTTAAGACATTTGCCTGCAGAGCCAAAGGACCCAGGTTCGATTCCCCAGGACCCACGTTAGCCGATGCACAAGGGGGTACATGTGTCTGGGGTTCGTTTGCAGTAGCTACAGGCCCTGGCACTCTCCCTGTCTCTCTCTCTCTCTGCCTCTTGCTCTCTCAAATAAATAATAAATTTTAAAAAATTTAAAAAAAAGTATCGGAAGCCAGGCACGGTGGCACATGCCTTTAATCCCAGCACTCGGGAGGCAGAGGTAGGAGGATTGCCATGAGTTCAAGGCCACCCTGAGACTACATGGTTAATTCCAGGTCAGCCTGGGCCAGAGTGAGACCCTACCTCAGAAAAGCAAAAGGAAAAAAGTATCGGACTATTTTGAAAATGTGTCTTGTTTTAAATTTTAAAACATATAGTCTCTTCCTGAAAAGTTGCAGAGGCAAACAAATTAAGGAAGCAATAGATTTGGCTACAATTCACTTAAAAAGAAGATTCAGCTATGCTCTGTTTTATATATGTATCCATTGAGTCACTGATCCTTTTTTTTTTTTTTTTTTTTTGGATTGATTCTTTTGGAGACAGTATGGAAGAATTGTATTGAATTCATAGGAAGCAATCACTTAAAGTTTGCATTATGGGACAGTGTTACGTCTTAGTTTATCCTTACATTTCCTAACCCCATCCTTGTTCCTAAACAATCCAAGCATGTTGGGCTACTGTTAGTACAGCAGCTGAGTCCCATGAGAGAGCAGTACAGCCCAGGGGTTCCTATGTGAGCGATTTGGAAGTAGGATGTCTCATCTACTCCCTCTGAGCGCAAGTCTCCTGGCCTATGAAGGGGAGGTGCATTACCTGGGTACTGCTATGGTCATGAGATCTGAAGTACTCAGTAAACAATTTTTACTCCCTTGCATGTCTGGTACAGAACCTATAACGTCTGCTCACTGTAGAGTCCTGGAAGGATTTGGTAAGAACAGATCGGAGGCCACTTGCTGCAAGGGTGCTGTGAGAATACTCAAGGTCTTACTCAGCACTCGTTCAGGGTGGAGAAAATGCATCATTTAAAAGAGGCTAATGTTTCTTCCTTCAAATCTGCCTGAAGCCTTAGGAGAGAGATGTTCTGAAACTAATTTCCAAGAGCAGGGTGGGGAGAGATACTTCCATAGGTATGAGGGGAGGGCCTTGTGGCGTTCCCGAGCTCTCGGCCAAGCAGGGGATAGTGGTGGGCTCTGGGCATCACCTCCGCCACCCTCCAGCGCCCCTCCTGTTGGCTTGGGGCCGGGGCCTGAGCCCACCCTGTCTGGCTTCAGTGTCACACGGCTCCCACTGGTCTTCCCATCTTCCATGGGGAGCAACTGTTTCTCATAGGGTGGCTGTGACAGATGCTGTGGGAATTCTGAGTTTGGGATAATGAGCTGTCATATGTCATTTCACTTAAACACAATAATACAAATATTTTGATCAAACATTTTCCCCAGCAGTTGAGTGCAGGCAGTAAAAGCAGCAGGAGCCCCAGTGAATTCAGGCTTTACCCTTTCAAAGCTGTTGCCCGTTAACTCTTTCTGTCTCTGTCTGTTTCTCTTCCTGATCTTTCTCCTGGCCCCTCTGATTTTTCACAGCGTGCTTAATCCGAGGCTGTAAATACACAAATCAAACTCAGGGCGAAACTGAGCACAGCTTTTGTTAGATGCCCCTGTCCCTTGGGCTGGCTTCAGAACAGCTGCTTCAGCCTCATAAAACCCAGCTCTGTCCTTGCCTTCAGCTCTCAGCCCGCGCATCAGGTTCTGCTTCCCAGCCACGGGGTGCTGCCATGATCATATCCATCTTTTAGGCAGCAAGTCTTGAGCCAACTGGGATTTGCTGGTGGTGTTGGTGGTGGTACCTGATCCTTGGACCTGGTTGTTGGCTTCCATTGGGGGTTCTCTGACCCCTTGCTGCTTGCTTTTCTGGCCCTGGCCTGGCGTCTGGACTCTTCTTTCTTACTTCCTGCTACGCAGAGGTGGGGGCAATCTTTAGCGTACATCCCAGAGTTCAAGGCAGACACAGTTGTGTCTTCGTTCTGCTTGTAGTGGGAAGCCCAGGGTGACATGTGATCATACTCCAGGACAGCAGTATGAGAAGGAGAAATGCACTCCCTTCCATCCCTCCTTCCTTATCCTTTAAAAAAAAATACTTTATATATTTATTTGCAGAGAGAGAGAGAGAGAGAGAGAGAGAGAGAGAGAGACAGAGAGAAGAGAGATAGACAGAGAGAAAATGGGTGTGCCAGGGCCTATATAGCCACTGCAAACTAATTCCAATGCAGGTGCCATTTTGTGCATCTGACTTTTTGTGGGTACTGGGGAGTAGAACCCAGGTCATTAGGCTTTGCAGGTAAGTGCCTCAACCACTGAGCTGTCTCCCCAGGCCCTTCGCTATCCTTTTTAAAGAACTTCAGGGCTGGAGAGATGACTTAGTGGTTACGGTGCTTGCCTATGAAGCTTAAGAACCCATGTTCGACTCTCCAGGTCCCACGTAAGCCAGATGCGCAAAGTGACGCAAGCACAGAAGGTCGCACATGTGTGCAAGGCGGCTCACACGCCTGGAGTTCTATTGCAGTAGCTGGACACCCTGGCATGCCAATTCTCTCTCTCTCTCTCTCTCTCTCTCTCTCATTTTTTTTTTAAAAGGCCAGTCTGTTGGGCTTGTCTCTAACACAAAGAAAACCACTCCAGCATCCAGTTTGCAAGAGCATTCCCTAACTCAGCTCCGCCACTGGCTCCACTGGCGTTGACCTCTTTAGCTGCCACTCAGGTAGGGGATCAGATGTTCATCATCCTTTAAAAGCTAGCCGCTTCCCTTTCTCTTCCTTTGTCCTATCTTCTTGTTTGTACTGAGGAAGTGACTTCTTTCTGGCTAAGGGCATCCTGTTCTAGAGTGGAGGTTCCAGGGGCGTCTGACCCCACTCAGTCTTCTCATTCAGTCTTGGGCTCCCCCATTGTCATTGGTGTGAGAACCTCCCCTTGCCCTGCCTTGCACAGAAACCAGGAGCCTGCACCATCTTTCCCTGGTCGCGCATCTCCTCTGCCCTCTGCTCCTCGCCTGACCTCCCCGGGCTACAGGTGCCTCGTCCTTGGTTCCCGGGGCGCCCCGCTGGCCTCTTTGCGTCTCCCTTGAAACCGCAGCCTCGCTTTGGCTACTGGAGCACTGCTGGCTTTGCGGTGCCTCTGCTGTTTGCTCTTACACTCTTACCTGCGGACCTCCCTAAAAGCGGCATCTTGCGATTTTTGCATACTGCCTGGGCAGCTCAGCATGTTGGCAGCACTACCTGTCTAAGGGCACGCCTCCACCCTGTCCCAGTCTCCAGGACAGATTTGTCTCTGGAATTGCAGGCCTGAATCTGGCTCTGTGGAGATGTCCGCTTCGTGTGTGAGCGGCAGGGTGCCCTTCAGTTCTCCATATCCTGGATGCATCTCACTCCTGCCTGTGCCCCCTCCTAACTCCCTGACTTACAGGATAGCAATGATGCTCCCCTAGACCACAGCGTTTTTCATGCCACCCATATCTGGGGTCCTTTTTTTCCTCACCAGAGATCCCTTTCCCACCCTGTTTGCTTCCTTTCTGCCTGGTTTCTGAGCCCTTACTCCTTTGGCCCTCCCCTTCAATGTCACCCCACTCTGTTTCAGCCTCCTTCCCACCGAAGCGGTATTCCCTCAATGCATGCCCGATCATCTAGGTTCCCTCCAAGCCCCGCCCAGCTCCTGTCGCAGCCTATAGGACCTTGCAGTGCCGAGCCTCGCGGTCTTCCTTGGTGCTTTTCAGAAGCAAGTCTGCAGGTGTGCTGTCCATACAGAACCCCTGGCTCAGGAACTAAGCAGAAATGCAGATGCTTTGGTCCTGTGCCACATCTCCTGACTCTGAAGCCCCAGAGTGGGGCTTAGCCACTTGCGCTTTTATTTTTTGCAGTGCTAAGGATCCAACCTGGCATCTAGAGACTGCTAGGCAAGTGCTGGACTGCTGGGCTACACCCAAGTCCACAGTCCGCACGTTGACCATCCGTCCAGGTGGTGTGGAGGGGTGGGAACGTCCTGATCTGCGGGCAGGTCACTGAGCAGCCTTCTGTGCCGAGCGGGCTCCTGACCGTGTCCACGTTCACCAGCTCTTCCATGGGGAGAGCGGCTCTCCCTGGCCCGTTGTTCTCCCACACTCTCTGCCCACTGCCTCCTCATGCATGTGCCGTCCTTTCTACCAGGACCCTGAGCTGCAGTGCCTCTTGGTGGCTTGTGATGCAAGGTTGCCATGCTCCCCTTTCCTCTGGGTGCGCCTGGGAACACGCTGCCCCTTCAGCCCGCGGGGCACACATAGTGCTGGGAACTGGGGGTGTTGGTGAGGTCCATGGAATTGGTTTGTGCTTACTCGGGAATTTCATGACAGCTTTTACTGAGTTCTGAGATGTTAGTGCTGAAGCTGTTTAGGAAACCGTCCCTGGTTCTGATTCTCTTATGTGAAGCTCAAGATTTGGAGCAGCTGACCTGCCCAGAGCAATCACTGACTAGCACTCAGAAGAAGACGCCGTCATTGTGAGCGTTTTGAAGCTTCCATGAAGCCCCATATTCCCCTTGACTTCCAAGCTCTCCTTGTCTGTCTCCTGAGTATGGCTTCTCCACCGTCCTTCTCACTTTTCCTTTACACGGTAAAGCAGGGCTCTCCGTTTCTTGTGTTTTCCTTTGTTTAGTTTTTGCTCATAGTCTGAATTTATTAGGAAATATGGCCTTTTCTTGGTTCTCATCTCCTGAGCTCCTTGGCTTTGGAGAGGAAAAAAGACTACTCTTGGGGAACACAGGCTTCTCTTCAAGTTCCCTCGTGGGGGTATTTCCTTATTTCTAACATTACCCACTACTGGGTGCGTTTCTGCCTTTTGTAGGTTTATCACATTAGCATTTAATTACTGTATGCGACAGCACTAAATTTCATGAGTGATGTATAGTTTTAACAGAGTCTTGTATGATTTATTATACTTGGCATTTGAGGCTTACCAAATTCTAAGAGGTGTGAGTACTAAAATTCCTTTATCTGACCCTATCCAGAACAACCACAGCAGGGGTGACTCAAAATTCGAGAGTAATGGGGAGAGCAGTGCCACCACTCCAGTCCTACTTGATGGCCGCATCTGCTCTTCTGATGGGTGGGACAGAGGCAGTAGGTATATGTGGGCTCTTAGTAAGACTGAGTGTAGCAGACAGCTTCGGGTTCGCTGAGATAAACTTCCAGACCGGACACAGTTATGGAGGAAGGGATTTGTTGAAGCTTACAGATCTAGGGGAAGTTCCATAATGGCAGAGGAAGCTGGCCTGCCTTCACAGGCCCAAGCACAGAGAGAGAGAAATACAAGTCTAAAAGTCACAGGCACAGCACACTTCAGGAACTCCAGCTAGGCACTCTTTGCATATCTTTAGATTGAAACCTGAAACCCACCACCACACCTTAAGATCCACCTAGTGATGCTGCCTCCCAGATGCAAACTACAAACAAATAAACAACTGAATATATTGGGGGCCATCTATTCTATTCAAACCACTACACTGAGTGAATAGAGCTCCTCTGGTTGCGAAAGATATGAGCCCCAGATGGTCTCCTGTGTCTTGGGGCACCAAAGTGGGACGAGCCATCTCCGTCTCTTGGTTACCTTTGGAGCCTGCCCTACTGGGTCCGCGGGTGTCCCTGAGATGCAGAGGTGTGGTAGATGGTAGTCATGAGTAAGGGCCCTCCGTATTCCTCTGCAAAGGGGCTCCGAGGCCCAGGGCAGGGCGCTGAGCCTGCGGCTGAACAAAACAGCAGGGATTGCCTCTGCCCAGCGCCTGGCCCGGCCCCGGGCCCAGGCCTTGGTGAACTGCAGGGTCTCTTGCAAAGGGGCTGAGTCCAGCCGGCTTGGCTCATGATTTGCTCCCCAGTCGCGCAGTGCACCCAGCACCCGGGCTGCCTCCTTGAGCTTGGGTCTGAGCTCCTGAAGTCTCTCTCTGTTTCACTGGGGCTCTGGTCTGCCTTCCCAAGGCACACTGCCCTGTTCTGGGTCCAAAGAGTAGCTGTTTCTATGAGCCTTTGCTTTATTATTCTCAGTGAGATGGGAGGGCTGCTTCTCACTTCCCCGTGTTCTCAGATTACTTTATCAACTTGCCCTGGGAGGGGAAAAAAAAAAAGGTGTGCTATTAGGACCTGCCTTTTGCCTCTGTGGTGGTAAGGATAATCCCCGAGAGCCCTTGGCCTTGGGGCAGATAATCTCTTCAGGGTTATCTGTTAATTACCAGTGAATGTGTGAAGTATTTGTGAAAAGGCTTTTGAAGAGAGCCCCACGCGCTGCTGCGGGCGACCCCAGCACCGGGCCGCTTCGCTGGTCCCTCGCCTCCCCTCAAGTACTGCTGGTGCTGCTGCCGAATTGTTTGCCTTTCTAATGAAGTGAACTGCTTGTTTGACTCTGTGGTAGGAGGTATTTAACTGGGTCCTAAAGTAAACCTTGGAGACATTCAAATAAGCCATGCATATCTGCTTTGTGAAGGGAAGGAAAATAGATTGGCCTCTCTTACCTCCGGGAAGAGCAGTTAAGGAACTGTTTAAATAATAAACTGAGCCCAGCAAGCGGATATTGCAGCAGCCTAGTCTGGGGCTTTTGTGCTAGCCTGCCTGGCCTGGGGATTCCTCGGCGGCGGCCACAAGGGGAGGAGAGAGCTGTGCAGTGCTTGCAGTTAGTAATTGTGATTTATTTATGTGTAGAGGGAGTTCTGTTTCATTCAGTCTTGATTAAAACAAGCTCCGTTAGCCCTCGGCACGGTAAACAAGTGGTGGAGCAACATTGTCAGCAATAGTCAAGGCCCTGTTTGCTGCAAGAATGACATCCTGGAGTCCAGATTGTGTCCTCCTGGCCCAGCTAGGGGCTTCGTGAAGTGCTGGTCCTTGCTGTCGGGGGGGGGGGGGGAGGGACCTGAGAAGACGAGGCTCCTGCGCAGTCTCCACAGAGGCCAGGATGCCCTTCCTTTCTGAGCCGTGGAGCCAGGCCGGCTTGTAAATGCAGGGGACCTGCCTCCCGGCCGAGGCCTCTGCGCAAAACCGAGCTGTTGTTGCAAACAGGGATGGAACCGACCAGGCTGGGAGCGGGGTCAATTCTACGGGAAGGACGGTTGTGCTCAGGACACAGAAGTCCCGCTACACATAAAGGAGTTTGAGATTTCGATGGCAAAAGGAAACATGGGGTCCTTGTTCAAAAATTATTAAGAGTTTCAAGATGGATACCAGAGAACATTAAAGCAAGTCTGGGCCCCTCTGAGCCCAGGAGAGTCTGCGCCAAGCACTTAAAGGGCTGGCGTTGTGAAGAGCACCATTTATTCCTCATCTGGGCCCACAGCATAACCAAAAGCAGCATGGAAGGCTATCTTTGCCTTTTTTTGTGCGTCCTCCTCTATCTTTTATTTTTGTTGAAGGCACAGAAACAAGTCATTGTCCTTAACTCTTCCACTCTAGTCCCCCGTGGGTTCCCATGCCCGCTGTGCACGAACCCTCAGAAATGAGGGCAGGACTGTATGCCGACGCCCAGGTAGTCAAGTCTCTTCAAGCACTAATGAGCTCTTAAGACGATGGGGGGCAGCGCCACACCATGACCAGGGCTGTTGTACTCTACGTGCCTCTTGTTCCCAGTTTCCCCCCTAAACCTAAGCTCATGTTGGTGTCTGGAAGACTTGGGGTCACTGTGTCTGTCATGTTCACACTGTGGCCACAGTGAGTAAATCTCTGCTTTTCACCCTCATCTCTGCCATCCTATTGGCAGGCGGCCCAGGCTGGTCTACGAAGGCTGCTGGAGCCAGAGCTTTGGCCCTAAAACCACTCTGGCCATAGGTCCAGGGCTGTACAGGAATTTCGCCTGCCAAGCCAGCCACCCCAGCCAAGCTCGGCCACTTCCTACTTGAGCAGCATGCACTTCTGTCTTCTCTGATCGCTTGTCTGGCATGTGAAGTGGGGATGTGGACACTTCACTGAGCTGTCGTGTGTCATCGAGAACTCATCTGAGGAGGGAGGGAGGAGGGGACACACGCTCATTGCCTCGTGCACCGTGCTCTCCATCCCCCACTCACCGCTGACGGCCCTTCTCGCCGCATGCCCCTTTGCCGACGCCCCGCAGAAATGCTTCGACTACCTACAGTCCTTCCACAACTGAGACCAGTGTCCCGGGCACTGGCTCCTCATCTCACTCGGGCTTAGGCCAAAGATGTAAAATTTGGTGCGGCAGCCCGCGCCTTAATGCCTCAAGGTGTAGACCTTTTAGCCGATGCTGTAGCCGTTACAATGGGGCCAAAGGGAAGAACAGTGATTACTGAACAGAGTTGGGGAAGTCCTAAAGTAACAAAAGATGGTGTGACTGTTGCAAAGGCAGTTGACTTAAAGGATAAGTGTAAAAATATTGGAGCTAAACTGGTTCAGGATGTTGCCAACAACACGAATGAAGAGGCTGGGATGGCACCACCGCTGCTGCGGTACTGGCACGCTCGATTGCCAAGGACGGTTTTGAGAGGAGCAGCAAAGGCGCTAATCCAGGGGAAATCGGGAGAGGTGTAACGTTGCCTGTTGATGCTGTAATTGCTGAACTTGAGAAGCAGTCTAAACCTGTGACAACCCCTGAGGAAATTGCTCGGGTTGCTACAATTTCTGCAAATGGAGACAAAGAAATTGGAACCATCATTTCTGATGCAATGATAAAGGTGGAAGAAAGGGCATCATCACAGTGAAGGATGGAAAAACACAGAATGATGAATTAGAAATTATTGAACCCATGAAGTTTGATAGAGGCATATATTTCACCATACTTTATTAATACATCAAAGGGTCAAAAATGTGAATTCCAGGATGCCTATGTTCTGTTGAGTGAAAAGAAAGTTTCCAGTGTCCAGTCCATTGTACCTGCTCTTGAAATTGCAGATGCTCACCATAAACCCTTAGTCATAATCGCTGACAATGTCGATGGTGAAGCTCTAAGTACACTGGTTTTAAATAGGTTAAAAGTTGGTCTTCAGGTTGTAGCAGTCCAAGCTCCAGGTTTTGGTGACAATAGAAAGAACCAGCTTAAGGATATGGCTATTGCTACTGGTGGCGCAGTGTTTGGAGAAGAGGGACTGACCTTAAATCTTGAAGATGTTCAACCTCATGACTTAGGGAAAGTCAGAGAGGTCATTGTCACCAAGGATGATGCCATGCTTTTGAAAGGAAAAGGTGACAAAACTCAAATTGAAAAATGTATTCGAGAAATCGCAGAGCAGTTAGATGCCACAACTGGTGAATTTGAAAAGGAAAACCTGAATGAGTGACTGACTGGCAAAGCTTTCCGATGGAGCAGCTGTGCTGAAGGTTGGTGGGACATGCGATGTGGAGGTGAAAGAGAAGAAAGACAGAGTCACAGACGCCCTCAGTGCTAGGAGAGCAGCTGTAGAAGAAGGCATCGTTCTCGGGGGCGGCTGCGCTCTCCTCCGCAGCACTCCAGCCTTGGACTCTTAAAGCCTGTTAATGAAGATCAAAAAGTCCGTATAGACATTATTAGAAAATCACTCAAAATTCCTGCAGTGACAGTTGCTAAGAATGCAGGTGTTGAAGGGTCTTTGATAGTTGAGAAAATCCTGCAAAGTTCCTCAGAAGTTGGTTATGATGCTATGCTTGGAGAATTTGTGAATATGGTGGAGAAGGGAATCATCGATCCAACGAAAGTTGTAAGAACTGCTTTAATGGATGCTGCTGGGGTGGCCTGCCTGCTAACTACAGCAGAAGTTGTAATCACAGAAATTCCCAAGGAAGAGAAGGAACCTGGAATGGGCGCAATGGGAGGAGTGGGTGGTGGCACGGGCGGGGCATGTTCTAGGTCCTAGAATAGTGCTTTGCCATTCGCAATGAACTGCGACAGGAAGCTCAAGGCAGGATTCCTCATCAATAACTTCAGAGAAGTCAGTTGAAGAAAAGGCTGGCTGATGGTTAAGCAAATCACTATAACCATCAGTCACTGGTTTCAGTTGACAATATACACTGGTTTACTGCTGTCATTTGTCCACGCCTATAGATAATTTATTTTGTATTTTTAATAAAAAGACATTTGTAAATTCCTGAAAAAGCAAAAAGAACTCATCTGGAATTGCCTGGTGTGATTTTAGCACTCTGGGACGTTCTGCTGATTGTCTCTGGCTGCAGACGTTTTCCTCTCCAAGTGGTGGAGCCTCAAGGTGTGGCTGTTTGGAAGCTCAGGAGCCAGTTAGATCCCGGCCTCGCAGTGTACTTAGGGAGGTTCCATGAGGGCTGGAGGGACCAGGAAGCGCAGGCCTGGACCATCAGGTTAGCTGTGAAGCTGCCCATGTCCACGCGAAGGTGTTGTCTGTCATGAGCTGGGGTGCCGGTGTTTGAGAAGGACGTAAACAGAACAGTGAGCCCTAAACTCCTTTGCCATGCATCACTTGGTGCCTTAAACAACTTCGAGGAGTAAATCAGATGGGATCCTAGTGGCTTGATTTTATGGATGAAAAAAGAAATCAATCTGTCTTATGACTATAGCTGTTATTGTAATTTGTTGATAAGGAAAGCCATAAAATCCGGTTTCAGAAGGGAGTGTTTCCAGCAGCTGTGGGTGCAACGGAGAACAGGTGGATTGCCCCTGGGAAGGGAGGGTCCTGACAGGGAGCACAGCATTGTGCAGAATCTGGAATAAAGGAAACTTCACAGAGAGGATGGATGTTCTGAGAGAATGGTGCGTTTTATACAAATACACATTGGTACCAAGATGACCAACAGGTCCATCACATCTGTGGTCGAGTATGAGGTAGGAAATGGATGCTGTGCTTCTAATGCCTTGTTGTAGTTACCTGCTTGTTGCTGGGACACAATACCTGACCAGAACAGCTGATGGGAGGAGGAAAGGTTTACTTGGGCTTAGGATCCCAAGGGGAAGCTTCATGATGGCAGGGAAGGCCCGTCACGAGCTGGCTACCACTTCTGCCACCGCAGATGGGAAACAGCAGCGGGAGAGCAGGCTGAGTTACCACTGGCAAGGGTGAGGCCGGGCGCGGTGGCGCGCGCCTTTAACCCCGGCACTCGGGAGGCAGAGGTGGGAGGATCGCCGTGAATTCAAGACCAGCCTGGGACTACAGAGTGAATTCCAGCTCAGCCTGGGCTAGAGCAAGACTCTACCTCGGAAAAACAGAAAAAAAAAAACAGAAGAAGAAGAAAGAGGAAGTCATGAGTCTCAAGATCTGCTCCCGGGCACACCCCTTCTCCCGCAGGGCTCCACCTCCGCATTGCCACCAGCTGGGGACCACGCGTTCACAACCCGTGAGTTTATGTGGACCATCTGACTCAAACCATGGCATACACCAAGGATCTCATTTTCTCACACCTTTCATCTGTGGTAATAAACAGCAAAGGAATGTAGGAAGCATTCTTGCTATCTAGGAATGTGTGTCAGCCCTGCTCCTTGGCAAATGATAGCTCACCAAGGAAATGCAGGGGAAGTCCTCTTTGTGAGGGTGCATTTCCTGTTGCTAGGACAGAGAAGCCGTTCTTTGTTGAGGCTGTAGTCCCTGGGGCCATCGCTGTGCACCCAGGTGAATTAGGCAGGGTAAGGAGTCCAGAAGTAGAGGAAATTTCTCTGTCCTCAGTGTCCTTGGGAGCAAAGGGATGTCACTGAGTTTAGATATCCATGAACTATAGACTGAGTTCATGACATTTGCCCAGGAAGCAGAGGTCACGTTGGGGAAAGCGAGCAGAGGGCTCC
The DNA here is from genome assembly GCA_036346955.1 of Dipus sagitta. Classification (NCBI taxonomy): domain Eukaryota; kingdom Metazoa; phylum Chordata; class Mammalia; order Rodentia; family Dipodidae; genus Dipus; species Dipus sagitta. Next base: position 42,496,401 of record CM070784.1, read on the forward strand.
GATGAAGGTCACCAGAGGCCCTGTAGAACCTTTCCTGTTTTTGCGAGGCAACCAGCTCTGGGAGCCCCGATGGAGGGTTGAGAGAATCAAGCCATGAAGGTCACACACCGAGGCACAGTAGAGAGGATGGTTGGAGAGACAAGGAATTGAGGCCTCAAAGAATACAGGCTGTGGATAACCAACAAGTCCCCGAGAGCAGCCCAGGAGCCCTGCACCTCCCAGGAAGGAGAGTCTTAGTACCGTCCAGCTGGAGAGATGAACAGTTTGTTGACACCTGATTGTTGTCACTGCTTTTAGTCCTACAGCAGACTATGAGTCCTTTGAATTCCTCTTGGACCTTCTGAACAATTTAATACAGGGAGGGAGAGAATATGAAATGAGGGCACCTGTCCTCATTGAGAAGTGCAGGTTTGGGGACACAAGCCAGCTGTCTCTTAGGTATCCCAAAGGAGTTGTTAGCATGGGAGCGGGGTACCACGACATGGCAGTCCAGAGATCATGTTAAGTGTATTCAACAGTCTGGATGGAATTAAGGCAAGACTCCGGACGCAGTGCTACCTGAGGTAGTGACGTAGTCCAGGAGAGGAGAAATCACAGACGTGAACTTCAGGAAGTGCGGCTTGGAGTAGTTCTGAGCAAACAGGCAGCCCCTGTGGGCGTGGTAGGTTAACATTCAAGAATTTGTATGCAACCGATCAAGCAGCTTGTTCTCACTGGTGCAATAGTGGCAGGACTGTTACGACGTGACCAGATTCTCTCACTGGATTTGAGGCCCAGTCCATGGGGAGAAATTCATGCTTTGTCAGAGGCCTATGACTGGGATGTCCTAGGGGTAGAAGGGAAGCTGCTACTGTGGTTTGGCTAAATGCATATGTTGTGCCCATCAAATCACCCTCTAAATATTGATGTGTGTTCCTCTAGATTAGTGCTGCTCTCACCTTTAGTTAGAGGGTTCGTTTTGTGTTTTTTCAATATTTTATTCTTTAAGAATATTTTATTTTTATTCATTTATTTGAGAGAGAGTGAGGCAGAGAGAGACATGAGGGATGGGCACGCCAGCACCTCCAGCCACCACTGCAAATGAACTCCAGACATATGCACCACCTTGTGCATTCTGTTTATTGTGGTTACTGGGGAATCGAACCTGGGTCCTCTGGTCTTGCAGGAAAGTGCCTTAATTGCTAAGCCTTTTCTCCAGCCCCCCCCTTTTTTTTTTTTGGTTTTTCAAGGTAAAGGTCTCACTCTAGCCCAGGCTGACCTGGAATTCACTATGGAGTCTCAGGGTGGCCTTGAACTCACAGCGATCCTCCTACCTCTGCCTCCCGAGTGCTGGGATTAAAGGCGTGTGCCACCACGCCTGGCTTATTTTTTATTTATATATGAGAGAGAGACACAGAGAGAGAGAGAGAAAGAGAGAGAGAGGAGAATGGGCGCACCAGGGCCTCTAGCCCTGGGTCTTAAGCTTCGCAGGCAAGTACCTTAACCACTAAGCCATCTCTCCAGCCCCAAGAGGCTTCTTTTTACAGTTGCTAATAACTATTGGGGAGACTCAGAACTCATGAAAGTGCTCAAAGTGCGGAGAATAAGTGACTCTGGAGTGCTTGGTGAGAAATGAGACATCTCTGTCACCCCTCCACGGCTCAGGGGACATTCAGGGAAGCAGACAGAGAGTAAACGTTAGAAAATGGGGATGAGTGCTGTGGAACCCTGTCTTCTGGGCACTTAAAGCAACCCCGATTGAAATCTCTCTCCCCCTCTCTCTCTCCCTCTGTCTCTCTGTCTCTGTCTCTCTCTCTCTCCCCACATATCCAGAGAAAGGCACCAAAGTGGAGGGGAAGGCTAGCTGAGAAGAAGAACGGGTTAATGAGAGAGGTAGGGCAAAAGGTAACAGAAGATGAATATGGTCACAGTTCATTATATGCCCATGTAAAATTAATCAGTCAGTCATGTTAAAAGACGAGAAGCTCTAGACTATACGTGGCGCCAGGGAGAGAAGTTCCCCTAAGCAGATTCCCTTGCATGGCTCCTTTGGATATAGGCCCACACCACCAGTGTCTTTTTAAAAAATATGTATTTTACTTTTATTTATTTATTTGAGAGAAAGTGAGAGAGGGGGGCAGATACTGCACCAGGACCTCCAGCCACTGCAAAGGAACTCCAGACACATGTGTTGCCTTGTGCATCTGGTTTATGTGAGTCCTGGGGAATTGAACCTAGGACCTTTGGCCTTGGCAGGCAAGCGCCTTAACTGCTAAGCCATCTCTCCAGCCCCACCACCAGTGTCTTTGACGATGCATGGAATGGGCATGACTCAGGCTCATTCAGGATTTCCTGGAAGGGAACCAGAAGAAGCCTTGGCGCAGAGGTGAAGCTACACTGACGGTGTGGAGGGTTTCTCTCCCTGGGCAGGCGGCGTGCACTCGCTTCCTTCTCACCTCCCTTGCTTCTCCTTCCAGGGAGCCTCTGCCGCACTTCGCTGTTTTACAGTCGTGCTGAAAGAAGCTCTTAAACGTCGGCTTAAAGGCTGTGTGTGTTCCTGCTAGATAGCGCGCAGTCAAGGCTTAAAGGACAAGGAAGTGGGGTCTTTTAACACGCCCAGTATGCCCTATCCATGCTGGAATTTCAGTGGATTCCAAAGGCAGAACAATAATAGCATTTACAACAGGCCTTTGACGTTATTGGTGGGGGGTGGGGGGAAGGAGAAGAAGGTAAGAGCAGAGGGGCCCAGTCATTTCAGTCATTTCTGTCAGGAGCCTTTAAACTTTTGACCCCCAACCTTTTCGGTCAAAGAGCTCCTTCCATGTGGGGTTAGCAGTCTGCTCAAGTACCCAGAATCCACTGGTGTGTCAACGTTTTCTTGCTGGGAAAGGACTGTTGGAGTCTTTGGAACGATCTGGTGTTCCATGTGGGGGTTGTTGATGAGTGACCACCTATGTCTGTCCTGGCTGTTGCGGGCCTGGGCAGTGAGGCTCCCACGTGAAGTCACACACAACCCAGCAAAGTACAAGGGGAAGTTCACAGCCCGAGGATCTGGCCCGGGCTGTACACACGTCAGCTGGGGATTGGCCCTGCACATGCTCTGAGCTCCCGGGGTGCTAGTGGGGACACCTTCAAGGGATCCCAGAGGGGGCAGGCTCTGTTGGCGGCAGTCTCCTGGGTGTACGGAAGTGACCCGCAGTGTCCTGGAGGGAGAGCCGGCAGGGGCCTCGGCCGACACTGCGTGGCCTCAGTCTCCTTTCTCATTTCTGCTTTCTTTTGGTTGTTGCACAGGGAACATTTTTGTGCTCCGACTGAGTGAACCAGGGCAAGGGCGCCTCCTCCGTTCTCACAGCCCAGGTGGCCAGGACAGGGAGCGGACAGTGGGACCTAACAGTGTGGGCGTCAGGCAGGACGCTTGAGCCTGTGTGTGTAGCACGGCGAGGCCCGGTCCTCCAGCGTGCACACGAGGTCTGCTGGGTAACACCTGCTGGGCTGCAGGTGACAGGGAAGGCTGGTGAGCGGACAAGGGCAGGCGCAGCTCGCTGCACACAGGTCCACAGGGCTCTGCAGTGGTCCCAGCCAACCTGAACTGTGGAGGAAGGAGCACACGACCGAGTGGCTGAACTGGACAGGGTATCATACGCACTACAGGTTTGGAGAGAAGAAGATACATGGTACAGTCTGGCTTATAGGTATGTGAGTCTTGGGACCATAGCAGTCCCCTTTACCATGGATGATGAAGTCCAAGACTCCAAGTGTCAGCCTGTGATCAAGCTTAGTTTGTAAGTGACACACAATAAGAGATTAACAATATTGCTAACAATAAAACAGAACAATCATAAACACATACTGTAATAGTTTCGGGAAGGTAATCTGTCCTTATGTATCTGACTGTATACCCTGCACCGTGTTTTCAAAAAGGAGCTCACCTTACATAGTTAAATCTGTGTATAAAAGCTGAACTATATAGTTAAGGCATAGTAAGGAGGCCCAAATTCTCATAGTGCTACGAAGTAGGTTGTATAAGTGCACTGGCTTTCAAGTCAAAACACTACCCAACTCCTCTACTCTTTGCCCATATGGCACTGGTCAAACTCCTTAACCAGTTTCCTCATCCATTTGAAGCCTACCGGCCTCCCAGGATCAGGCGCTGGGAAGAAATGAGCGGCACAAGGAGCCCGAAAGGTTTTGCACAGTGCTTGAAAATATCATGGCATTCTGTAGACTGTACTTCTCTCTGTGCTTGTTTTTATTATTATTTTCTATTCACGAGGCGAACTTTGGAATGCTTTTCGTTGTCGAGTGATAGGAATGATAAATGGGATGATGGTGGCGATTAAGTGAGCACGAGAGTCCGTCACTCGCTTTTCAAGTGCTTCTTGTCTGATTTTCCACAGGAGCATGTGCGCATGTGGGGGTTGTGGCTACAAAGTAGTCAGGCAGCATGCCGAAGTTGCTACTGGCTTTCCTTTGGCCCCAGAGACTTCTGGGAAGTCTTCTTCGAGGCGTGGCTCCTGCTGCAGCGCTGTTCTCTTTGGCAGAGCCGCGAAGGGGAAGGTCGGCGGCTGGTGCTCCAGGCCCCGTCCCAGCCCTCTCCGTAGGACGAGTTGCATCTCGCCCTCCTCTTGGGCTCCTCAGGCTTCCTCCTCCAGATGCAGGCTTGTGAGGGAAGTTGGAGCACTGTGACTGTGTCTGGATTTCTGTCCCCTCACGGGGAACGTGTTTGCACTGTGCTCTGCTGTTGGAATACAAGAGTATCCAACTTGGCATCTGTAAGGAGACTTGGGGTGGATCATGTGGTTCGTCTGAGCAGATACTAGAATTCCCCCCCCCACACACACACATCTTGATATTAGGAACTAAAGGGACATGAGATATAAAGAAATCATTGTAAAGCTCTGGAAATTAAGTTTACTAGGATTCTGTAAGATAATGTGAGTGAGTTTCATAATAGAAAGTACTGTCATCTTGTTTTCAAATTCCCTTACTTGCCTCTGCTATATTTGGAACACTAAAAAAAGCTTGAAATCCTTTCTTGTTGATTATTTTGGATATAACACAACTTCCAAACCTTACTTTTGCTGATCTTTGGTGGGGCAAAGTCTGTGTACACCGACTCTGCGTCCTCAGCGATCAGAGCTGAGCTATCACGTGTACTCCACGCAGACTCCTCTCCTTTCACTGCATAAGCATTAAGAATCCAAACATATTTGGGGGCCTATTAATTAGACATTTGAATTCTTCTATAAAAAAATACTGCGATTGATAAAAGACTGTGTCACTGGTAAACATTTTCGCCTTTAATTTCCACGCTTACTTGTCAATGAAAACGTACCATTAGCAGATTTCAAAGTAAGTGGCCTTTTCTCTTTAAAGCGTAATGATTCTTCACATGTCTCCATGTGACTTCCCTGGGGACGTGCGGCTGTGAACCCTCTCATAACTCTCCTTGCTGCTTTCCTGTCTGGTTATTTGTTCTCTCTTGTCTTGGCACAGATACTGGGAACATTAGAAATATGTGGGATCATGCGTGTGTGTGGGAGCAGAGCCATGAACACATGTGGGGTGGCCCACGGGGAGGGATGGTTCTGTTAATGCTTTGGGGCATCCAGTAGGTGGGGCCTTCAGAGGAGAAGCCTGCAGATTTGCTGATGTGTGGGGTAGTACAGACAGATAGCACATACAGAGAACTATTTATTACCTTATTATTGGAAAGCAATACTTAACGTTTGTTTAGGAGCATAGCGTGGGTTTTACTGCTATACAGTGGACGAACCACACTGTCACCGGAATGCAGGGCAAGTAGCGTTTAGGTCTAAAGTCATTGGCAGGTGTGTCCAACCTGCGGGCCGCATGCATTCCAGTACAGCTGTGGGTGTGCCCAGCACATCTGTACACGATAACGCCACGTCACCACGTCAAAAGCTTGGGCACTCCTGGCCCCTAAATTATTAATGAAATCAGCTTCATATGCCTATATGCTTGCAATGAAGAAATGGTGAAATTCCTATTGCTATGTGCATAGTGAGGTATGTTCATAGACATCTGTACACAAGCAGTCAGGAGTCTGAGTAGTTCCCAACAGTGAAAAGTTTCTAGGTTTTGGAAGTAACAGTTTTTTGTTGTTGATTAGCTTTCATTGTAAATCTGTATGTATTTTCATTGAGAGATCAGATTTTCTAGATTTAGGGCCAATTTCATCCTTTCATTATCTTTCTTATCTTAACATTTATCTCCTCCTTACAGATTCTGCTAGCTATTAGTATGAATGCTTACTATAAAGATATTTTTAAGTCACTCAAGTTGACATTGAATATATTTTTATGTATATAGTACTATCACTTCAAAAATATATATCCATGCAGGAAAAAAAATGGTGTGTTGTCTGCTGACATGTGAATATTTCTAAACACGACTTCATGGTTGTAGCCGTTAACTTCTCATTGCCTGGAGGTGGGGGACACTTGACCGGAAGTACCTCATGGGAGGAAGAGGTTTGAGGGGCAGTTTCGTCACAGTAGGAAGAGCGTGGCAGGCAGAGCAAGGCAGTCAGGTCACATCTTCACAGAGTAGCAGCAGAGCAGGAGCGGCGTGAGTGGACTACTTAGTGCACGTACGGCTGGCCTAGTAAACTTCAAGCCCACCCCAGTGACACACCTCCTCCAGCAAGGCTCCACCTCGGCAAGGTTCCACTAGCTGAGAAATCACTGAGCACGAGGCTGAATCACAAACACTTCAGGCGGTGGGGGGTGCCCTACACTCAAACCACCACAGTTGTGACCAGGCTTTGCCATAAAGCTAGGTTCTGTGGACATTATGTCATATCTTAAGTAGACAGTTTTGCTATTGTTGTGTACCTGCAGCTGAAGTTAATAGGTAAAGAAGCGAGCAAGACAGTGCTCCAATAAAACTTTATTTACAAAAGCCAAACCTCGCATTACAGTTTCACTCTTTTCTTTATGTAATTCTGCAAGTCAAGCTAGGCCAAGATGAGGGCAGAACCCCCTTAGTCCCACATGGGCTCTTTACCCCTCCTGCCCTCCACTTGTCAGGAGCTCTCTGTATTTTCTTTTTTTAAAAAAAAAAATCTTAATTAATTTATTTAAGAGAGAGAGAGAAAGAGAGAGGCAGATATAGAGAAAATGGGTGCATCAGGGTCTCCAGCGACTGCAAACGAACTCCAGATACATGTGCCACATTGTGCATCTGCCTTACATAGGTACTGGGGAATCAAACCTATGTCGTTTGGCTTTTCAGGAAGTGTCTTAACCGCTAACCCATTTCTCTAGCCCTTTAAAAAATTATTTTTATTTATATTTATTTATTTGAAAGAAAGATAGAAAGAGGCAGATAAGGAGAGAGAATGAGTGTGCCAGGGCCTCCAACCACTGCAGATGAACTCCAGATACATGTACTATCTTATACATCTGGCTTACATGGGTCCTGGGGAATTGAACCTATGTCCTTTGGCTTTGCAGGGAAGCACCTTAACCACTAAGCCATCTCTCTGGCCCTGTATTTTCTTTTCCTTCCTCTTTTTACATTTCTTCCACATGGGCTCTCAGACCACGTCGCTGTATGTATTTCCTTTCTCTTGATTTTGTACTTCCCTAAATAAATATAATAATTTAATAATTATCCTTCTCCATCTTGTTTTATCCAATTCTTTGGGGTTCAAGGACTTTCCTGGACTCTCCGTAAACTCCGTATCAGGTATACTCACCTAGCAAATCGAATCAGCCTACTGAACTGTGGTGATTCATGGCATGACAGATGTCACAGCCAGATCGCCCTCATGTCCCAGTGACTTTTCTCCAATGCAGTGTATCTATGAAATGTCTAGGGTACCCTAGAACAGTGTCCTAAAACTTCCTTCGCATTTTGCCATGAATCCCGTTGTGCATATCGCAATGTGTCACACTGGGTCATGTCGACACTCCATCCCACATGCAGGTGGACTCGCCACGGGATGACTTCATCAGCATACAGGGTAAGGCCGCTGCTGTGACTGCGGGGAAGGGCTCCTCACAGTCCGCTAACGGCAGCCCGAGGAGACCTTGTTGAAAGCTTGTTGTTCTAAACCCTCCTGGTCAAGGATGTGGGGTGTGCCCATAGGGGACTGACCCCTCGCTCTCCGGTGGTGCCGTGTTGGCCATATGCAAGTGAGTCGGGAGTCTTTTGGAGTCAGCCTGCGATGATGTCTTCCTTCAGCCTTTGGGCTGTGGGCATCTTGTAGGGATCCAGAAGATGGCTGGAGATGCCTCAGGTTCAGAAGAGGTCTGCAGCGAGGCTTGTGCTATCTCGACAGTCCCTCGTGGGCGTGGGTTTCTAGGTATTGTATTTTTTCCCTGTGTCATTCTGCCTTGAGACCTCATTTTATATAAGATGAGTGGTTATGTTGAGTCTAGCATAGTCTAGTGGATGTTACATGCAGGAACCCACACATCTTAATATCTGTAGTGCTAGTAGGTGGTGAGGGAGTCTGAGGGACCGGCCCCTCTTCTGGATGGGACTCCAACAGGAACATCATCTCTAGCTCTGGTGGTCGTGAGTCAATCCCACGACCTCGTGTAGACCACATGGGTATCTCAGTCAACCAAGACTCCTGCATCTGACAGTCCCTCCTGCGTGACTCCTGCGCTCCCCTTGCTCAGGCCGCTCCCGAGGGTCCCCTTGCCATGTTGACTCCTGTGGATGCCCTTGTGCTCTTGGCTGGTCACTGTCAGGCCACTCACACATTGTTCGGCGAATTACTCCTTCAGGGCACTGACTGAGCAGATTTTGATTTCTCCTCTTTAATGTACAATTTTGTATACAAATTTCAAACCTTAAAAGATAATTTTTCCAGGATTGCATCTGAGAGATCTTATAGCCCAAGGGAGACCAAAACAATTTCTTGAGAAGAGAATACAAGTGAGGGTAAATTTCTGAATAGGTTTTATGACCAGCCCAGGCTGTTGTGAGGAGATGTAAAACTCAATGCCTCTCATGCCTAATGAAACCCTTAACGTGTAGCATGACGACAGCCAATGTAAAAGAGAATACTAACGGCTCTACCTGGCACAAATGTTTTTACTATGCATTTCAATTTAAACGTGTCAAGCCAATCACAGATTTATAAGGTTGAAAGGCCGTTCCACTCAGGGTTGTGATAGGACACACTCTTCAAATCTCTGCTTAGTGTAAGAGGACTCTGGTACCACAGACAGCCCCCTCGCTAGTGTGCAATAAATCATGGTGCAGCTGTACGCGTGCACAGTCGATTGCTCGCCACCCTCCACCCCACCTGATGGAATTTTAATTCCCTCCGTAGGATTGATTCTAACCAGTTCCGTGCATTACTCTCCCCATCTTCCATTTAGCGTGTTAGTTTGCTGACAGTAGAGTACACAGCACTTAGCAGCTGGTTTGTGGAACCATCAGTCAGGAAATTATATGATAAATAGGAGGTAGCCAGCTTTAGTGGCACTTCCTTCTGCTTCAGCAGTTTTTACCTGGCTTTGGAGAAGTCATCACGGGCTGTTCTGTCAAGGGCCAGGGCCGGAGCTGGCTGCGCAGGCGTAAGTTACTGCGCGGAGGACCCTTGAGTCGGCGCGCCCGGCTGCGCGGCTCCTGTGTAAATAACAAACCGCGAGGTGAGGAGTGGTTGTGGCTGTTGGCGACGGAGGCCTGTTCGTGTCCGATGGGTGTTCTCGGGCAGCCTTTTGAGTCTGTGACGGAGTGTGCCGTTGATTCACACAGAAACGACAGTGTGAGGACGTGGGGCTGTCGCCTGAGAACCTGTGAGGAGAGCCGCGTGGGCCACGCGGACCATAGGCCAGGCCCATCCTGCTTGTTGTCAGCCCAGGCTGCAGACACCCACGCCTGCAGCTGGAAGAGGGGTTCCTTAAGCCACCCCAAGAAAAAGGGCTTAGGAGGTGTGATTTCCACTAACAGCCAACACAGGCTACAGTTGGTCACTAGACTTCAGCGGACCAGGAGGAGTGCCTTTAACTACAACCAGATGTCTGCTGGTCACAGCACATCCACTAATTTTCTGTTCTTTATTTAAAGTTAATTTCAGAATGAAGAATTCATGCATTTTCTTGGGACATAAACACACAATTGGTGTAAGCAGTATTACAATATACATGAGCACTATTTTTTTTAATCATAATGAACTTTCTGACTAGTGAAGTACATTATCACCACTAAGTTCCCTGGTGATTTTACTTTGTATTTTCTTTTAAAACATTATTTGTTTTTTTTTTCTTTTTCCATTCTGAAAAGGAGACAGTAGAGATGAGTAACTCTAAATATGGAAAGAATAATGTCTCGGAATTGGAAAATGGCAGTGTCTTCAATGTTAGTGACAGCGTTGTAGGTCTTCTCTGGGGAAGACACTTTATACTGCTGAGGTACACCCTTAATTCTACATGTTTAGCTTGTCCGCCTCCTTCCTGTGCATGGAACCACACTCCTTCATTGTAGATACTAGTGAAAAACACGATGACTGTTATTTTTGGATATAACAGACATATATTAAATATAGAATGAATTCACACATATGTCCCTGTGTGTTTGAAATATGAAATTGTACTTTGCCATAATTCATAGTTGCACTGGCATGGAGAAAACCACATCCTTTTACCTGGTAGATCGGATATTAAGATTGTAGCCTAAAACAAAAAGTAAAGATGGAAACACATGATCTTCCACCCCCCGGCATGGTAGTCACGAAGTCCCATGAGGCCGGTGCACGTGAGAATCCTTTCTGGAGTGAATCATAACTTGTAAGTGTAGTAGTAAGTTGGCTTCTCATTATTGCCACGAGCAGAACATGGGTCTCAGGTAAAAAGTCTGCACAGGCATGTATGTTTGCCTTGGCGGTTACAGAGAAAGGCATGGAAAGGAAAGGAGAGAGACCTCCTGTTACTGTCACCCGACTTGCCCTGACCTGGATTCTGATCCATGAGGGTTCGTTTCAGAACTTCAAGTCCAGAATCATTTCCTGAGTGCGTGCCAGACTTTCACACTCATCGCTAAGACCGTTTTACTCAGCTTACGTTGTTCTAAGGAGGATGAATACCTTCCATCAAAAATGGTTAAGTAAGGGGATGGGGACATGGCCCAGTGGTTTAAGGTACCTGATTGCAGAGCCTGCTGGCTCCAGTTCAACTTTCTAGCCCCCCTACCCCCCCCCCCCACAAAGCCAGGCAGGCATTTGTTTGCAGCAGCAAGAGACCCTGGCACATGCATGCGTGCACAAACAGACTTGAAAACAAGTAAATAGGGCTGGAGAGATGGCTTAGCGGTTAAGCGCTTGCCTGTAACGCCTAAGGACCCCGGTTCGAGGCTTGACTCCCCAGGACCCACGTTAGCCAGATGCACAAGGGGGCGCACGCGTCTGGAGTTCGTTTGCAGTGGCTGGAAGCCCTGGTGCGCCCATTCTCTCTCTCTCTCTATCTGCCTCTTTCTTTCTGTGTCTGTCTGTCACTCTCAAATAAATAAATAAATAAATAAATAAAGAAAGAAAGAAAACAAGTAAATAAAAATTTTTTAAATGGTCAAATAAACCAGACCAGTTTGGTTTTCAAGAGGTTGGATTTTCATCCTCAGGATTTCTGAGTTCCAGGTACTAAAGAACTTGCCAACATTTCTCAATAAAATTTCAATTTAAGCTCTCAAACTGGGCAAACCAATGATCAGTATCTGCATTACAAAAGAACTCATTCTCACTTGCTGAAGTCCTAAGTGGTAAGCTTGAAGCATAGTTGATTTTGTGTTGGGGAGATGGCTCAGTAGTTAATGGCCATTGCTTGTGAAGCCTACCAGCCTGGGTTTGATTCCCTAGTGCCAATGTAAAGCTAGATGCATAGGGTGGTGCATGCATCTGGAATTCATTTGCAGTGAGCGGCATGAGGCCCTGGCATGTGCATTCATTATTTTCTCTCTCTCAAAATAAAAAAAAATATTAAATATAATTGATTTATTTGAACAGATTTGTGACTTGTGTAAGCTGTGACAAAGGTCAGGTAGGTAGCGCGACCCCCTCCTGTGGAATTTCTAACATTGTTGTGTGTCATAGCAGCAACAGTTTGCTAATACCAGAATGCTTCCTGCCCTGCTCCTACAGCACATGCTTCCTCCTTACCCAGCCTTCCAGTAAGCACCCAGCTCATTCAAAGCAAGTGGCATTGTAACGTATGCCGACGTCCTGCACAGCTTTCCGGGTTCTGCACATGGAGGAATACTAGTAAAGTTCCAGCCTGGGGCCCCTCCCTGGCAGACCACATGCCTTCCGTCAATGCCAAGAACATCGTTTTGTTATATTTTCACTCTTGGGCTGGGGAGATGGCTTAGCGGTTAAGGTGTTTGCTTGCAAAGCCAAAGAACCCAAGTTTGACCCTCCATGACTGACGTAAGCCAGATGCACAAGGTGGCGCATGTGCCTGGAGTTTGTTTGCAGTTGCTGGAGGCCCTGGTGCGCCCATCCTCTCTCTCTGTCTGTCTCTTTCTCTCTGTCTGCCTCTTTCTCTCTCTGTCTGTCTCTCAAATAAATAAATAAGTAAAAATATTTTTTAAACATTAAAAAAAAATCACTCTTACTTTTTCTGTTTAAGCATAGTGAGTGTTAAATCACTAAAGGAAGACAGCAAGGGCAGTGCTCAAAACAAGAAGTTATGCTTACCATTCTCTTCCAAAAGTTACTTACTGAATGAAACTGTAAAGTCATGGGATTATACGGGGGAGGAAGTCACATCCATTTGAATCAACAGACACGTGCCGTGATCAGCCTTGTCCATCTCACACTGACATGTATGGTTGTCAACCTCAGGAGGTGCAGTGCACACCTTGGCCAGATATACTCAGCAAAGACTCCGCTCCCCCTCCGGGCCTGGTTCTGTACCCTCCAGTGGCTGCCCAGAGGCTGTGCAATGCGCCTCCTTTGGACTTGTCTTTGAGCTAGCTAGCCTGAACTCCAGGCACAACCTCCAGACTTCTGCAAATTACTGAGAACCAGTGTAAGGATTGTTGGGTTTGCATACCAGTTCCCAGCAGTGTTCATACCAGCTTGCATACCAGTTCAGCAGTGTGGGGCTCCTGGAGCATCTGAGCGGGTGAGGATCCTGTTTGAAGAACATGGTCTATTTGCTATGCTGCCATGTAGTGCTGGAGTTAGACCCTCAGGTTCAGGCCTTTTATTTCCTGAAGTTCATGGGGAAAAAAAATCAGCCGTGCTTCCAGTTGTAAAAATCTAGTAAGGGCTGGAGGGATGGCTTAGTGGTTAAGGTGCTTGCCTGCTAAGCCAAAGGACCCAGGTTCAATTCCCCAGCACCCACGTAAGCAGATGCACAAGGGGGTGCATGCATCTGGAGTTCGTTTGCAGTGGCTGGAGGCCCTGGCACACCCATTTTGCCTCTGTCTCTCTTCTCTCTCTCTCTCTCTCTCTCTCTCTCTGCTTGCAAATAAATAATTTAAAAGAAAAAAAATCTATTAAAACTCACCATTACTTTTTAAATAAAATTTCACATTCAGGCTTGTGAGAATAATGGGTGCAAGTTATTGCAAGTGGATGTGGACAAAAGTTATTTAAAGGAAGAGTGTGTACACAGGGTGTGATGCCAAAGGAGGCACGGGTGGGGAGGTTCTGAGTCCTGGTGAGGGTCAGGGCCACACTGCAGCCCCATTTCCCCCACTGTGAGTTTGATGGAATCTGCTCACCTCACTAAGCTTCGGCCCGTGGGTCTTCCTCTGGCCGACATGAATACTGGCCGCTCTGGTGTTGGGATTATGGAGGTCTAACCCAGTCTTACTTATACTAAAAAAAAAAAAAAAGTGTGTGTGTGTGTGTGTGTGTGTGTGTGTGTGTGTGTGTGTACATAGGCATATAGATACTAGCAGAGACTGGATAGGGCACCCTGAGAAACATCAAGGGCATAAGAGACTGTGTTTTACCATGCTCTTCTATAAAACTGCTTTGACTACAGCTTCCCCTATGGTGGTGTGGTTCACAGCCTTCACAGTGGATAGCCTTCCAGTGTGGAGGGGTTGTATTTCTGTCCCCCCTTTTGCTTTCCTGGTTGGCTTTTAGCTGCATTCATAGACACACACTGCTTGCTCTGGAGCAGGTACGCATTATCAACCAGGTCGCTACAGGACGTCAGGGAGCCTTGCCCTTAACGGTCAAGAATTATTCTAGAAATTCTTGAAGGAGATTCAGCATGTTGATGTCGCCTTGAGGTGGGATGTTGCTTCAAAGCGTTCATTTGATGTAGGGTGTAATTTCTTTCTTTTGCAGACCCTCCTCATCTTTTCCCTGCCTTCCATCCTCCTGTACCAATTGATGCCAGACATCATGAGGGCCGCTACCATTACGATCCTTCTCCTATTCCTCCATTGCATGTGTAAGTATGAAAACCTCACCTAGTGATGAGATGGAGCTAGATGTCAGCGTTTCCAGCCTCGGGACGATTTGTTAGTGCCATTCCTTCTGCGCTTTGAAGATGGGTTGGAAGTGTAAGACTTATTTTTGAAATACAGCTAGGTTGCCTGCTTCTAGATTCACTGAGGCTGATCCCTGCCACTTGCTGAAGAATGTCTGTCACACGAGTTAGCTGCCAAATAATACCTATTTATTTTGCTAGCCTGTGTTCTGTGAGCTCTCAACACAGAATTCAAGAGTTAAAGCTTAGTGCAAAGTTGCCACTTAGACTATGTATTTAGGAACTGGCAAGCTAACTCAGTGGATAAAAGTGTTCGTCTCACAAGTGTGGAGACCAGAGTTCATATCCCCAGTACCCTGTAAATGCCAGGCATGGGTGGCAGCTGCCTGTAATCCCAGCTCTTGGGAGATGGACACAGAACCCACAGGGCAAGGTGAAGGCGAATTGGTAAGCCGTGGGTTCAAGGGAGAGAGAGCCTGTCTTCATAAATAAAGTGGACAGCCTCCAAGGACGATCTCAACCTCAACCTCTGGCCTCCACGCACACATAGACACGCGTACCTCCACACACGTGCCCACACACATGTGAACATGCATATGCGGTGCAGAAAGAAAAGACTGTGTGTTTGGATGAGATTAGGTTTGAAGATTTTTATGTTAATATTTTCCCATGAAAGTTCTGATCTGGGAGTCACTGTAGATTGTAATGAAATCTCTGTGGTACATGTTCTTAGTTCCCGTGGTATGTCTACCAACAGTCACTTGATTGATGGAGAATGTCACCCAAACAAAATGGCAAATGTGATTGAGCACATGGTTTACATAAAGATAAAAGGAAAGAGTGTGGTGATAATATGTATTAGAGAAAGAAAATGAAATCTCATGGAAAGAAAGATCATCTCATTTGGTTTGGAGGGGAAAAGTAAGAAGAGTGGATTTGCAAACTAACACAGTATTACTTTTGCATGACCATCCAGGAAAGTGCCATATACTCCTGGGAGAAGCTCTCCCTTGCTAATGGGCTTGATATACGCATTTAGTCATATGTAATAATCACCTTTCATTCCGAGACAGTGAAGTTAGAAAAGCACAAATAATGCCATGAAGAATAATGCTGGTTTTCCAGGTGGCAGATTGTGTCGCTGTGGCTATTAGTTACAGCTGTGTAATTATAGAGTGTGCTGGAGAAAAATGAAGTTGTTTTAAAACAAGTCCTCCTCTGTGAACAGAATTAATTAATATTAACAGTTCTAACTGCAGGCCCAAGTACACATATAATATTTTACCAGCTGATTTTTGGATCCATCTCCTATTACTGAATTGTAATTCAGCTCAGATTTGCCTGGAGGTAAGTAATAAATCTGTGATCCAGACTTCCATAAGTATTAAAGGAGAAGTGGGCATTTATAGAGGGAGAAGACAGAAACTCGTGACTTTTTCTTTGACTTTTCACTGTAACACAAGTAAGTATTTACAGGGTTGTGAAGCTAAAAATACTCACACATAAAACCAAGGGACCAATTTAAGAATCTCCTATACAAAGGGAAGGAAATTCCAAATTCAGTCTGCAACATGACATGTAATTCACCCAGTTAATCAGAGCTTTTATGGTGCAGATGGGACCATGCGGGTCTCACATGAGGTTCTGCCCCATATACAGAGCTTGCAAGGCCCTGGAGACAGTGATGGCTAATTCCTCCCAGACCTCAATCTTCGTGATGAACCAATTTTAGTCAGATTTTTCTCTAGCATTTGGGAGTTACTCTTAAGAATCATGTTCTAGAGAAGTTTTTAAAACTGAGTTTAAATAATAAGCTGCACTATTTTCTCCATAGCTTGCCTTATAATTAAATTCCAATGTGCATTGATCAACAAAAGTCCCCTGTCTTTGTTCTTTGGCGGAAGAGAGTGATAGCAAGTTTCCCGTCCTGTATGTTCTGGGCCCTGCCTGGGTTCAAAGGGAACCCCCCCCCCCCCCCCGCGGGCAGGCAGGCCTGGAGATGGCTGGAGGCGGAGTGGGGAGTTAGGATTCGGACTCTGAGTGGAATTGGAAAGGCGCCTGCGTCCCTTCTCGCTTTTCCCTTTACCTGTGCACTGCTCGCTGGCCGCTTATGCTCCTTGTGGTCTTTTCACTCTGCGGAAAGGAGCCTTGTGACTGGCAGGAAGAGTTCGCTGACACAGGCTCGGCCAAGGAAACAGAGGCTGAGGGTTAGTGTGTGAGGGACCATGTGGTCTCCTGAACCACTTCCCTGTGACTCCTCCAGCCACTTGTGCACTCCCTGACTGCTGCTGGTAGGCGGATGCATGTGCTTGTCATGGAAGCCAAGAGTCATGCTGGCAAATATGGCTCAATGTAACCAAATCTTTTATATATATATATATATATATATATGTATATATATATATATATGTATATATACATATATATATAATTATATGTATAATTATATAATTATATGTAATATTATATATAAATTAGTTAATTTACTTCTTTAATTGAAAGAGAGAAGAGAAAGAGCCAGAGAAAGAGAGAGGGAAAGAGAGGATGGGCACTCCAGGGCCTCCAGCCACGGCAAACAAACTCCAGAAACGTGCGCTACCTTGTGCATCTGGCTTTATGTGGTTACTGGGGAATCAAACCTGGATCCTTAGGTTTCACAGGCAAACGCCTTAACCGCTAAGCTATATCTCCAGCCAGTACCCAAATCTTCAAAGCACATCTTTGCTGTGAGTAAAACAGTAACTAGGGAAAATGAAAAGATTTCACCCCGATCTGAATTACCAAAGTACTTGCTGTATAATTGTCTTCAAGAAAATGAGATCAAGTAAACCCACTAAAACTTGAAAGTGAATCTTTTTAATTAGAAAAAGACAAAATTTGGATATATTTCATCATTTTGTATGTACAGTTGCTCTTATGGTGCCAACTTTAGAAAATAAATTACAAGTCTCTGGAAAACAAGGATCTATGCTAATGAAAATGCTGACAGGTCTCTGTTTAGAAGGCTGGCAGTCTCTGCAGTAATTAAGCTATCATATCCCATCATTAAAGCTTCTATTGAAAAAGGGTTATAAATTGCCCCTCTTTTTAGATAAACCACCCTATATTAGGGCATCGATGATATGGTGTGGAATTAAATTAAAATCTCATAAAATGAAATATGTTCTGTATTAGCTGTTTGACACTTAATTTGCTTCTGAATGAGTATAGGAAATCACAAATTAACCTGCTTTTGTTTTTCCAACCATGGCTTATTAGGTGTTAGAACAACTGTAATTACAGCCTAATAATAACCAAGAAGCCTTATAAATATGTACGGAAATATGTCAGCTTGTGTTTGAAAACCTAGTTTGTTATCTGGAATGCCTCTAGCTCACCCTGCTTCCTCACGGTGTTGCCACAGTTCACAGCCAGGCAGTGCAGCTTGAGTAGAGAAACTGAAATGGATTCAAACGTCGTACCGCAATATTGGATTTGTTCGTGTTAACTCAAAATCGTGAACTTAAATTTAAAAGGCCTTTGTAGGCCAAGGCGTGTCGTATCTCTTCCTGCCCTGTCAGCGTAAATGTTTCTTCAGATTTGGGTGACCTCTGGATTGTATTTATGTAGTTCAGGTTGCTTCCTCAACATCAACTGTGAGAATTGGTCAGTTTAGTCTTCGATGAATTTGCTAGGGCTCATTTCTAGCAGACAGGTGGAATGTCCCTTGTTCTCCAAATCATTTGTTATGATCACAGATTCTATATTATAACAAGACACGGTGTATTATTTAAAGAAAAGAGATGACAAAGTCTATTATGTAACATACTAGATGACAAAGTCTACTACATAATATACTAGACAACAAAGTGTAGTCCAATGCTGAGAGGTTTGTAGCATTGACAGAACCTGGTCCTATATGCATAGAGTTGAGGCAGAAACTTTTTTGTGCATATGTTGCTTGATTTTCATATTTCCTGCCGTGATTGATTAACTTGGTTACATTACTATCTGTTTTAATGTGGACAATTATATCCTCATATTTCCAAGTGTGTATTTTCCATGGTCATAGCAAACATAACTTTTCTTTTTGCATTATGTGTATGTGTGTATTTATGTACTAAAACTCATTAAGCATGCCTTTTTATTTAAAAAGTAATTATTATTCATTTTGAGAGATCCAAATTATGAAGTCCTTTCCAATCCCAATTTGATTTCATTTCTTCTGGATCTTCTCAGTGGGGGTAGGAGTGGGAGCTCTATGCTTAACACATAATGTCTTTGAGCAAAGGTTTTCTCATTCGTGGACCACTATGAATTGATTTTGGATCATCCCCTTGCTTCATTTCCCAAAGCACGACCCTTAGTTACTAATCCATTGCAATAATTCGAGTCCCGCTGCTCTGACCCCCTTGCAGGTGGCTGAGAGCTGCAAACAGCGCTGCAGCCATGCCGCAGCCCGAGCCGCATGCAGACGTTGGCGTGCTCAGCGTGCGCTGAACTGATTCCTTTTTAAAAAGCGGCCTCGTCTGTGCTCTGCTCTTTTCGTTGAGTCTAGGTGGCTTTTTCCGGGGCTGCCTGGCTCACCGCAGTCACTGCACCTCAGTAAGGAGAAGTGGCCCACTTCTCAGTGACGGTGGGACTCCGCGCAGGGAAGATGTTAATATTGTCTTTGAAATAGAGTGCACTCGACAAAGGAAGGCTTTGCCCCTGTGATTAGACAGCCACTTAGGGATGAGAGCAGTAGGTAACCCTCAAGTTTGAAGAGTGAACGCATTTATTACTTCCCAGAGAGAGAACGCTCTGAGAAAAGACACACCATGACAGGAGATGCTTGGGACAAGAAACAGGAAGCTGGTGACCAGCACTGCTGCTCAGCGCCCCCCCCCCCCCCTCTGACTTCAGCAGCTCCCTCGCACCACTTCGGTGCACACTGGGAGCTCATATAATATTTGTTCAAGAAGGCTTCCATCTAGCCTCTTTCTGAAAACCTTATTTCAGACCCACCGTCATAATAGTGATTTCATTCTCAGGGGATCCTCCAGTGAAACAGGGAGATTGAGCAAGATGGTACAGCTGTGTTCGGGCCGTATCTAGTTTGGAATATTTAGAGTTCAGAAAAGAACGTCCTGCAGGCTTTATGCTCTACCATAGACATGACTGACACTGATAAAGAGTAATGGAATATCAGGTTATATCAAGTATTATCACACATCCATCCAGGCAAAGACTGTGTGTTTCTTTACCTGTACCAGGTTAAGTCTGTGCCGTTCCCATTGCAGATCCCAAATGAGGATCGCTCGGATGATGACAGGGGACCATTGCTTGTTAGGCGGCTGCCACCATTTTTGTTGTCAGTTGTTTACTTTGTTGATATGCCTCACGCCAACAAAGTTACAACCGCCAGGAGTTACAGCTAAAGGTCTATTAAAAGTCCCTGTGCTAAGTGCTCCCCACAGCCTCACTGATCCTTTGATAGGAACTCACTTCCCGCTGTAGAGATGTGTGTCATCTAGAGGTAGGTGCTAGTTGCACATTCTCCAGCAAGCACATCAAAATGCAATTCACAATCTTAAATGTATTGTTTAAGAATGCCAAACTTTCATGGATAAGTGACCAAAGAAATGAGTAGACAATCCACATGAAAAAAAAAAAAAATATATATATATATATCTCCACAGCTGATGTTGACAGGCCCGGTTTTCAAGGCTTCCTATGATTATCAGCCCCTTTACTGAAGGTTTGTACGTAGCCTCAGTTTAAGACTCGGGACATCCTGGCAGGACAGCCACATGCAGCTTAGGAGCAGCCGTAGCAGTGTTTCAACTCGGGCACCAGGCAGCACGGCCCCGCCCCCGGCACTGCAGCTCCGCACACCTGCAGCCGCTGGAGTTCGCGCTCACTGGAGGAGCTTCACTAATTCTAACAGCGCCAGCGGACGCGCATCGTGCTGCCGGCCGCCAGTGCCTTCTGCGAGCTGCTAAGATGGACGCATGAAGAAGAGCTACAAAACCTGCACGCCCAGGCTTCAGAGCTGAGATGCATCTCAGTAGCCAGAAGACACAGATGGCCACCCCTGCACGCGGCTGTGGAGTTTGTGGGGGCTCAATGGGACGGCGTCCATGTCCAGCCACAGGCGCGGGGTGCTGTCTGCTGACTCAGGTGCTCCACGGAACGTGCGTCACGATGTAATTGCTCTCGAGAAGACCGCAGCTAAGCACCATCTGACGATCAGCGCTTACCACGGGGTATTCAACATAAGTCAAACCCGCTGGATCAAGTTCTGGAACCTTTATCCTTCAGATATTGGTGGGTGTCAGACATTTGGATACCAGAGCACCAGTGTCAGCAACCTGAAGTAGGCTGGGCTCCCATCTCCTTGTCTTCATGCTAACCAGTGAAGCTTCATTGGAACAGGGACGCTTGTCTGCGTTCTTGACCACAGCTTTAATAACAAGGGCGGAGTCGACTAAGTGTGGCAGTGAAAATGTAAACCACGAAGCCTGAAAGACAAGCGTTTCCCAACGCCTGGTTTATCTGCCAGTGCCGTCCTTCAACCTCACTTTCTCCTCGGTCTCTGCTTCGTTGTTTCTCTTTCTGTAACCAGCGCCGTGCATCACATTTCCTATTTTCAACCCTTTCAATTGCTGTTCCCATGATTGATTTGTCATTGCAATGTCCAAAAAAAAAGTAAGTCAAACTGTTTGGTTATCATTTCAAAGAATTAACAGAAAAACCCAAAAGCCTTCGGGCTGGAGAGATGGCTTAGTGGTTAAGCGCTTGCCTGTCCCCAGGACCTACGTTACCCAGATGCACAGGGGGGTGCACGCGTCTGGAGTTCGTTTGCAGTGGCTGGAGGCCCTGGTGCGCCCATTCTCTCTCCCTCTCTCTATCTGCTTCTTTCTCTCTCTGTCTGTCGCTCTCAAATAAATAAATAAAATAAAAAAATAAAATAAAATAAAAAATAAAAAATAAAAAAACGAAAGCCTTCAAGAATCCCTGGCACCTGCATAGGCAGTGCCCCTTCACTGGGTTAGCTTGACGATTGCACGTCACCTTCTAAACTTTCAAACTTTCCATGGGCTGGCAGCATAAATTCAGATCAAGTCATACACATTTGACTGTGTATCAAGAAAGGAGCACAAGACAAACTGCGCTTAAACGAAATGCTTCTCTGTTTTGCAGTATTTCTAATGATTGAAATATTGAATTCTGTCCCTCGGTTGGAGAGAAAGCGGGTCCTAATTATAGCACACATCCAGGGGGTCGGGGTGGCAGCGTCTTGGATAAAATTCCTATGTTCTTTGTGCAGTGCTCAGCAGCAAGGTCCAGGGGCAGATATTGACTGAGCCATTCACGTCCACTGAACCGGAAGCTGTGGACTCTATAGAGGCGGCTGTCAAACCTGTTGCGGGGGCCTGGGAGGTACTGGACTGTAACCAACATTTTTCTTTGAGTACAATGCTTCCACTCATGTTAAGCCTGGCTTCAAAGAAAACAGAAATTTACTGCCATCATTTTATTTATTTTTAAAAATATGGGTTGGAGAAAATTGAGCTTTAACAGACTTTGTCCCAACACCTGGGGGAGGGAGGGTTATATCATGAATACTACCTCCCAAACCGAAGCTGAGGCACTGCTTCCTCTCCCTCCCTTAGGCACAAAGCTCACTTTGCATGAACCAGAGACAGGCTGTTTCCCCCAGCAGCCCTGCAAGCTAAGTTCAGGGTCCTCCTTTTCCCCAGGGAACCAAAGGCCCAGGACACAGGGCTGCCGCCTGCCACTCACTTTTTGTGACTGCTGCATCCCCTTCCTGCCCCAGGGAAATTCACCCACCAGAAGAATAAAACACCAGCAGATAGGTTTCCCAGAGTGGCTTGTGAACTTTTTGAATATTAACTACCAAATTCGTTAGAATTTTGTCTCTTGGATGATCTGGGCTCACTACAAGCAAATATCAGGAGAAGGATGGATTTTGAAACCCATCCATTGAACGTCCAGTAATAGAGGCTGATTTTATGAAACATCTGTTAGGCAACTATGCCGGAAGAAATTTGATTAAGAATAATCTTACCCATCTTTAATTTTGATGTGATCTATGGAAAAGGCATACCAGAACAGTCGTGGTGTCATTACATTGCTATTTGGTAAAAATTAGCCTCAAATGGCTCATTGGTCCCATTTACTGCCTGGCTGAGTGACATTGTATGGATTGCTTAGACCTGGAGCTGGACTCGGTGAGGCACAGCGCTGGAACTGGCCACTGTCTTCTCTTGGTCTCATGTCCAGCCAGGAGAATGAATGCCAGGCAGGGGTTGCCTTGGGACATGAAAGTGTATGTCTAATAAAGAAAAAATGGGAAGTCTGTAACCTGAGGCCATAGACTGCCTGAAACCCCTTCAGCTAATACTCTGCCTCACACAACATCCCAAATGTTTGAAACTCACAGATGCTGAAAACTTTTTTTTTTTTTTAATGGACCACAGACAGGGAGATGGTAGAGACCCTTACACGAAGTTCTCAGATGGGACTGTTATAGAGCAGAAGTTTAATCTAAAAAAAAAAAAAAAGAGCAAATACTAGAGTTGATTATCTATCGTTACAGAGCAAGGCATTGTCTTATTTTATTTCACTCACTATCCATTTTATTTTTCCTAAAAGATTGTTTTGGGTGATATCCTATAACACGTGTGGCACTGAACTACTGGCCAGGGCACCCTTTCAGAAGTGAGCCCAGTGCATAATCGCCAAGCCTTCCCACAGGTCCTTATCGCCAAAAGCTACTCAAACCCTAGAGGCGGAATACCATACTCTACACGCCACTGAATACTCACTTAAGCTTATCAGTAGATTTTCAGAATACACCTCTCTTCTCACAGGAAGAACATTTCATCAAAAAAAAAAAAAAAAAAAAAAAAAACAGAACAACAACAACAAAAAAAAACAAAAAAAAAAAAACACACAAGCAGACAAAACAACCTTGCAAACGTTTTGTGTTTCGTCTGGCAGTCTCCCTCCTGCTCAGCAGGCCCAAGCCCACTTCTGCTAAAGAACATTCCCGCAGTGTCCTGTGCGGAGGACTCTGTTCCAGGACGCGGGAGAGTCTCAAAGAAATCAACCTCAGTTCTTCTTAGTTATGGCCAGAGTGGCCTTGGCTCCTTCTGCTGGATGGTTTGCTTACCCCTTGGCACTTCGTTCTGGTGGCCTCAACTACAGGCTGTACCTGGGCCGAGTGGGCAGCAGCTCTGCAAACCTCCGGGACCCCCAACCTTCAGCCTGCATTTGAGCCTCGTCCTCAGAGAAGGAGTGCCTCAGCCTTTCCGTCCAGGCCGAGGGAGTCAGTCTGCTCTTCCTGCTTTGGTTGGGCTTCTGCATCTGGTCGCCCAGCTCCCGAGGTCCAGCCGGGCTTCCCGAGGTCTCCTGCGGCCACAGAGCACCTGCTTGGGATTTTCTACCTTGGCTCCCTGGAGACTGTCGCCTTCCCTGCCTATGGGGAGCACCCTGGTGGTACCTTAGTGCCTGTGAGTTGCTCTGAGCACGAAAAGGGTGCTGGTGCCTCCCGGCACCTAATGTAGAGCTGCCTGCCTTCTTCTATTTTAAGACTCTATTTTACAGGTTCCCCCATGAGAGTCCCTCGCCACCAGGCAGCCCCTGTATTTGGTTTCTGAGGTGCCTGGTGCCCACCAAGGTCTGAGCCTCATCAGTTGGCAAACCTGAACCTACAGGAATTATGTCACCTTGTCACCGTAAATAATCTCCCGGGATTCACTTCCTGGAATCCAGTTATTCCAGACATGTCCAGCCTGCAGTCTATAGGCCATATGTGTCCCAGAAGAGCTATAAATACATTCAATTCATTTGTAGATGACACATTGCAGGGTCGAAAGGTTGGACACCTCTGATGGACCCGAGAGCCATCTAGGCGCTTGGAAATGCATTCAAATTGGGGTCTAACTTCTGCCAAGTTTGTAAGTGCATGGTATTATGTGACAGTATGTGGGGAATAAAAAGCATCAGTTTAAATACATGATTCGCCTCATTCACAAAACAAATAGCCAGCCAATCCGTATTACTGGACTGACGTGCGCGTTTAGGATAGCTTGTGAAGAAAGTATTCCTACCTTGCTGTAACCAAGTCTTGCCTCTAAAGCTAACTCTGCCTCCAGGGAACAAAATTCCCACCATATCAGCCTGCGTTATTTTCAGCATATACTGCGCACATCTGTGAAAACTTTCAGAAATAGTGTAATTGTAAGTCATAACAAAGGCAGTCAGGCCTCTAATGGGCACTCTGATTTTTTCTCATATCTTATTGGCTGGCTATAACAGGCTAAATTAGAATTCGGTTAGTTTATAGTCACGTAACATATGTTTAGTATAAGTATTTTGCTACTTTATGTATCTTAATTATGCTACTGCATACACCCACACAAACACATGCCCACTTCTGTCTGTTTTCCTTACTGTCAGCCCTTGGGATGAGGTGGTACAAGCCTCCGTGGTGTTCCATTCTAATGGAAGTAGTTAGGAAGGTCAGTTTAAAGTATTTTAATCTTTTTGGTTTTTCGAGGTAGGATCTCACTCTAGCCCAGGCTGACCTGGAATTCACTAGGTAGTCGCAGGGTGGCCTCAAACTCACAGAGATCCTCCTACGTGTTGGGATTAAAGGTGTGCGCCACCATGCCCGGCTTTAATTTTTTTTTTTTTTTTTTGTAATGATCAAACTCTGGCCTTGGGGTTTGGTTTTCAGGTCTGCAGTGGTACATATAGTGTACGCAACCCACAGCGAGCAATCACCCAAGTCAGGGCTCTCAGGAAAAAGGGTAATTATGACATTGGGCTGGAAGCAGGCTGGAAAAAAAAAGCTCCCTGAACCCTGTTGACAAGGGTCTGTCCTGTGGGAAGGTGATGCTGTTGTGGGTTCCCCATCTGCTTTGGCTGAGAGTCCCTGAGCTGTCCACGAGTGGCTCTTCGTGCCTGGAAGGTGGGCGGCAGGCTGTGGGGATCTGACTAGGCTGGGGTTTGCTTCCAGAGGCCTCTGTGAGCTGAGGAACAAGTGGACATTGCATGGTAATGAACTCGCGTCAACCTCCGCACCTTTCCCCATCTTTTAACCCCGTCAGACACAGACTTCTGAGTCACAGAGGTTGTTGTTTCTGTGCATTGGGACGAGCGCGCTGGCTTGGGGCTGTTGCCCGTGGTGGGAGTTGAATGGGAAGGACTGAAAAGCAGGGCGCCCCCTCCCCGGTGCGTGGAGAGGAGCCTCCTTGGTGTGTTTGCTTTGCGAGGCGGTCTTTGATGCAGTGTTCATTGTTGCCTTGCACTGGAGTCTCAGTGTACTCAAGCCTTAGAAAAGGCCATTGGCTGGTCTTTGTTTTCTTTGTTGAACTGTTTATTTTGCTTTCTTCTCACGAGGTTCCTTGGCCCTGCTCTGACAACGCTTTTCTGCATGAATTGCATTCCTCCTAGCCACAGGTCCCCTAATTCTTCCAGTCCATTTGACTCTGGCCTGTGTGATTAGTCTATAGCTTGCATCTGCCCCGGGTCTTTGCCAGGCAGAGTGCTTGCTGAGTGCCCCGAACATGGGGACCTAAAGACGTTTTTTAACCTCATTAGTGAGGAGAGTTGTACTTCATTCCACTGTAGGATTGCGGCCATTCTGCAGCCATTACTAGCTTTAAACCCAATGGAGGAGGCTACTAAGCCACTTGCTTCCTTTTGAATGTGAATGAGGCAGTTAGTTGAAGGAG
This sequence comes from Dipus sagitta, assembly GCA_036346955.1. Taxonomy (NCBI): domain Eukaryota; kingdom Metazoa; phylum Chordata; class Mammalia; order Rodentia; family Dipodidae; genus Dipus; species Dipus sagitta. The sequence goes on from CM070784.1 coordinate 42,522,535, forward strand.
AGTAGTCCTGATTACTATACTCATAAAATGTCCTGTGTAGGGTTGGAAGAGCGTCCATTCACTCCATTTAAGTTAAAAATCACATTTCTAGAATCAACGTTTATATTTTGAATTTCAGAAATTTGTATCTATAAATTACCATGTCATCATTTACACAAAACGCATTGCCCTCTCTTTAGAAGTAATGAACAACAAAAAATAAAAATTGTTCAGATGTTTTAATCATATACATTTCTTTTTCTCTTGTATATCTGTTATTTTTGAAGTATGGTTTACACTGGGGCAGAGGAAAATAAGTGACAGACTGGAAAATTATGTCTTTAGGGGCTGAGAAGATGGCTCAGCGGTTAAGGGTACTTGCTTGCAAAGCTGACAGCCTAGGTTAGGTTCTCTGGAACCCACATAAAGCCAGGGGCAAAAACAGGTGCAAAGCCTTTGGCATTCGTTTGCAGTGGCAATAGATCCTTGTGCTTGTGTGCACGCACACACACACGCACACATACACATATGCACACACACGCATGCATGTGCGTGCAAAACTAACTATTTTTAGGTTATGTTTTAAAATCCCTATTAATAAAGAACAAATAATTTTTTGTTTTGTTTATTTTTATTTATTTATTTGAGAGCGACAGGCAGACAGAGAGAGAGGCTGAGAGAAAATGGGTGCATCAGGGCCTCCAGGCACTGCAAATGAACTCCAGACGCATGCGCCCCCCCTTGTACATCTGGCTAACATGGGTCCTGGGGAATCGAGCCTCGAACTAGTGTCCTTAGGCTTAGCAGGCAGGCGCTTAACTGCTAATCCATCTCTATAGCCCAAGAACAAATAATTTTTAATGCTTTATACCCTTGTTACAGGTATTGGCAGAACAGTATCATAGAACTAAATGATATCTAGCTACTTTAAGAGCAAAATTCTTTAAGATTCAGCTGTGTTCCCCCTGCCCCCCCCCCCCCCCCCCGTGTTTGTAGAATTTCTTTGTTGTTGATTCTGTGTGCATGAGAATCTTGACTTTACCGAATCAAGGAAGGAATGCTATGCCTCCCTGGGAGCCTACAATGATTGGTAGCTTGTCCAGAAGTTATTATTTTTTTTGGTGGGGGGATTTCCAAAAAGAAGACTAAAGTGTTTGTCAAGAAAGATGGAACATAGCCAGTGATGGAAATCATGTAGTATGAATACCTGTTTATTATATTCAGCTCTGCCTTGAGGTGGGGTGGGGGCCCAAACAGCCTACCAGGGGATAGTTTTGGTTTCTTCAGAGTCGTTTCTTTCTTGTAGGCAGATTTGAACTGGGCAAGCATCCCCAACATGGCTCCGTGTCCTCAGGGTACCGACTTTGTCTCTCCCCACCACTGTTTCTTTTGGATTTAACAATTCTTCATAAGGCATGGGTTTCTTAGAAAGAGGGGAGTTCCATGGTTTTTTGAATTTCTGAGGCGTGCCTGCTTCAAATGGGCTCTGAAAATACCCAAATGACCACAACTACAGTTGTCATAATACCTCCTATGTCACATAGCTCAATGACCCTCATGGGTGGGCCTTTTGGAACTTGCCTATGAGCACAGACCCTCCCTACATAATGGCATTTGGTTACAGTAGTACATGATAACGCTGTTTCATTGAGATTTGAAGTTAAACCTCAGAAAATTCAACTCAGTGCTATTGGCACATGGTTCTGAGGAACCGCATGGCTCTGTCACCCAAGAGTCTTCATGCGACCTTGGGCCTCAGCCTGGCTTCATTCTCACCCTGCCACAAGGCAGTGAATCCTCGCGAGGTTTCCCTGGCCTTGTTCGCAGCGGCAGCTACATATGTGTAGACCTGTTCACTGCTTTTTCCTGGTGCTGGCCCACTCTCACAGGGATTTTGAACACATGGCAGCGTTAGCCCAGACATGCTCAATGCCTTCTTTCAATATTTTATTTTTACTTATTTGAGAGAGATATAAAGAAATAGGAAGGTGTAGAGAGAGAGAGAGAGAATGAGCGTGCCAGGGCCCTCAGCCACTGCAAATGAACTCCAGAAGCATGCGCCCCCTTCTGCATCTGGCTTACGTGGGTTCTGGGGAGTCGAACCTGGGTCCTTTGGCTTTGCAGGCAAGTGCCTTAACTACTAAGCCAATTCTCCAGCCCTCAAGTGCCTTCTTTTAAATTTTTTTTTTTTTTTTTTTTTTTTTTTTTTTTTTTTTTTTTTTTTTGCATGGGAACCATAAAGTTTCCTGTTACCCCCTTCCTTACATGTAGACCGGGCAAGTGTGGCCCAGATGCGGTCATATCACCCTTATTCTTCCTCATACCGCTTAACGGACACTCAGCAGCTCCCTCAGCCACCGGGAGCCACCTTGGCACTCCTCGTGTAACCTCAGTGTCAACTCAAAGGGTGTGTCAGGTTTCAGTCGTTTACATCTCCCCTGCAGATACTGGAGGGAAACCACTTGAAGGAAGGAAGACTCATGCCGGCCCATTGTTTCAGAGGGTTAGTCCATGGCGGCCAGGCAGAGACATGATGGTAGGTGCGCACAGCAGTACCAATCCCACCACCTCGTGGCAGCCAGGAAGAAGAGTAACGAGGAAGGTCTCGGAGCAAGATACCTTGTCCACAGGCACTTGCCCAGCTGCCTGCCGCCTCCCGCTGTGCCCGTCACTCAGCACTTCCGCTGCCTCCCACTTAGTGCGTCAGAGCGCCCACTCGCTGGTGACGTCCAAGCCCTCAAGATCCAATCTCGCCTGTCCCCGCGCGCTCACAGGGGAAGAGGGCTTTACTGACCTCTCAAGACATCTCTCAGTCTAATCAAGTTAATCATCAGAGCATGGCCTGGTGTCATAGGCTTTTAAACCCAGGTACTCTGGAGGCTGAGGCCAAGGGACTCACTTTGCCCAGTGTCTGACATGGCATGGTTATTTTGCAAATGGCAGAATTATTTAATACACACCTCATCCCATAGTTCTCATAGTTTAACATACAGATTTTGAGTTTTATATCTTTCAACTTTTAAGACTCTAAACTGGAATGTGTTTTTTATGAGAGAGAATGAGCAAGAAAGAGAGAGAGAGAAAAAATTGATATACCAGGGCCTCTAGCCACTGCAATTCAACTCCAAATGCATGTGCCACCTTGTGTGCATATGTGGCATTGTGCGTCTGGCTTACATGGGTTCTGGGGAGTCAAACCTGGGAATTTAGGCTTTGGTGACAAGCACCTTAACCACTAAGCTATCTCTCCAGCCCATGGGTTATATTTTATAATAATATCTTTCAGTGTTTTATTGGTCAACTGGAGACTGGGAGTAAGTTTCAGGTATCCTTTATTTGTTTGTTTTGTTTTTTGTTTTTCGGGGTAGGTTTTCACTCTAGTCCAGGCTGACCTGGAATTCACTATGGAGTCTCAGGATACCCTTAAACTCACAGTGATCCTCCTACCTCTGCCTCTCGAGTGCTGGGATTAAAGGCATGCGCCACCATGCCTGGCTCAGGTATCTTTTAATAAAATTAATTTTTATATTGTTTTTCTGATTTTGCCCTCCTCTTGTATTTTGCATTGTTTTCTTTTTTGTATGTACTGTAGTGATAAAGGATTAAACAAACTACACCTGAGTAAGTCTGCCAGAGCTGTTTCAATAACTAACGTAACAATTGAGAGCAAGAAGGAAATCATGTCTTTGTAATCTAGTCATGGAGCATCTTTAGGTCAATGTCATTTTATACTTAATAAAGTACAATACATATCATATATGCATTTTATGTGTGTATATGCTTGGTTTTAGGGGAAAAAACTAAATTGTCAAGTGTTTTTTTCCCTACAATCGCTGCCACCTTTTCTTAAATATTACTGTAACGGACATACTCGTAGAACTGCAAAGTTGAAATGTAAAAGGAGTGTTTGCACAATGCTATTGCTGCCTAACTCTTAGAAAACGAAAGGCGAATACATCTTCTGCCCGGCAGCGTCAAGCGGAGGAGAGCCCGCGCCGCAGGCTGGCTGTGCGGGTGTATTTGTGCAGATGCACAGCACGGGCTCTGAGAGGGTAAGGCTTCATGATTAATGGTGTTTATTCTTGACAGAGGCCTCCTTTATTTATCTGCAATACAGTTTAGTGATTTTATCAGGCACCTGAATGAAAAATATTCAGTCATACCAATATTGCAGTGTAAATTGAGTAGAGTCACTTTTTATTATATCTTTCTGCCTTATCATCTGCACAGTAATTTTCTAGCAGAGGTTTGATATGAAAAGGCTGGATTTAGCCATACTTGACACAAAGCCTCTTCAATTTCCCCTAAAAGTTCAGGCTGCTCTTAGAAATGTGTGCGTGTGTGGAGGAAAGGGGTAGTGACTATATGTGTGTGTGTATGTGTCTGTGTGTGTATATAATATATAAGCCCTCTCTTATCCAGGCAATTTTAGGATTTGAAAGAATAAAGATAAAATACACAAACTTGGATGGGAGAGAAGTTGTTACTATAAAAATACCTAATAGCTGCGAACCTCCTGGTTAAAGCCGCTTTAGCGTCAGAGCTTGTGGCTCTGCACGCCGCCTTTTGCGAGGTCGCAGGGTTCCATTTTTTTCTAATCAGTCACCACCCGTGCCCAATCAGCATGAAGCTCAGTCCTGCCATTTCTGCAGGGAGTGACATCAGACCTGAGAGGCAGAGTACACCCCGAGAGCACAGCACAGTCTACAGCGACGGCAGTGCTGTCCCAGAGGAACGAAGAGAGAGAAAGCGATCTCATTGTGGAATACTCAAACATGTCACTAAGTTTTAAATAAGAGTTGATTCGCGCTAAGCACTTAATATCATCAATTATCAAAGTTGAACAATGGCAGAGGAGACATCCGGCTTGAAGCATAGAAGTCACTGGGTCTTTAGTGCCAATGGCTTCTTGAAACCTGGTAGATGAAATAGATATGTAGTCCAAATCTCACTCGTACAGATTAAAAAAAAAATGAAAACAAGTAAAGCTCCAAAAGCTATTTCCAATAATCCCATACTGTTTCGGGTTTCCCCAGTGTGACATGCACAAATAGCCCCTACGGTCACACCTCTCCTCTGGGACCCCAAGGCTGACTTTCCTTGCGGAGGTCAAAGGGCACAGCAGCCGACTTTGTGGACCCTGAAGGGCTCGGGCACTGTCAGTGTTCCCTCACGCTGTCCTTGGTGTCCTCCGCAGAGCTCCCTGGGGCCCTGATGAGGAAGCCCTGCGGAAGTTAGCGCCTGTGGAGTTTGTGCTGCGTCTCTGTGGAGTGGAGCTTTCCAGTGCAGCAGACAGACTTCTTGTCCATATTTAATTCATTCTTGGAAGGGCAAAGCCTGAAAGGGGACAAAATCCTGAAATACCGAGAGGAACGTCTGGGAGGAAGAGCCGCAGTGCGTCGGTAGGAGAGCTGCGCAGTGAGGAGTGTGCCTCTGGAATGGGATCACCCTCTCCACCACAGTTAGGCTGCAGTCCCTCGGAAGCTCTGAGATTTCACTCTAGAGAACTAGTGGGTTCATTAACATTAGTTCCCTAGTGGGATAGCTGTTAGCTATCCGCATACCAGCTGCTAGAAGAGGTGTCTAAGGCGAGCGAACCAGCTCCTGGTGAAGGAGGCCTTACTCTTATTGTCTGAGTCTCCACGCAGCCTCACTCTGCTTGGCCCAGGATCCATTCGCACCTTGTCTTTGTGTAAAAACCCTCCACATAAGCTGGAAGTGGACTCAAATGAGGCAGGGATTAATGTGTGGAAATGCAACTTTCCGTTCCCGATTAATCTTTTCCCACCATAGTTGAAGTCTTATGACTTACTTCTCTTGTGAGGTTTTTGTTGTTGTTGTTTTGGGTTTGTTTTTGTTTGTGTTCTGGAGGGTTAATTTCCTCTAACATGTGGTATGTGACATGGGCAGAACTTATATTTATGAAAGGAAGTCATAAATGACAGTTTAAATGTCACACTTCCCAGCAGTTTTCTCCTTAGAGCTGGTTCATCTGCAATGGGACTTGGTCTGGTGAGGGACTCCTTCCCCTGCCTGTCTTTCAGCATCTCCTGTTATGTGAGCATTCTCTTCTTTACCTATTTGAGTGTGCTTTTTGATATGGCATTGGGAATTCGACTTTCAGAAACAAGGATCTAGAGAGAATAAATGGAAATTTCCAGGAAAACCACAGAAATCAAAGTTACTTGATATTTTTTTTTGCCTCTTCTGTCTCTAAAAATAAAATATATATATATATATACTTATTTTTAATGAACATGAAGTTCTTCTAAAACTTCAGAAGAACCAAGTCCTAGAATTTATCTTGAGTTATGGGAGAGCCAGCTTTACAAAGATCACCTCAGAGTGCTTATCTCTTTGTCCTGCTAGAAGAAGAGGCGAAAAGCAGGTGCCAGAAATGCCACCCATGCCCACCAGCTGGACATAGCCTGTGGGTTCCAGGGGGACCAGCAGCAGGAGCAGTGACTGTGAGACAACTTTGCCCTTCCCTCTCGGAGCAAAAATAATAACAGCAGCGTCAAACATATGGTCCCTAGGAGCCAACAGTTACTGAGCACTCGCCTTGTGAAAGGGGCCAGCCACACCTCTGTATTCAGAATCTCCCTGTGTGGCTTCAGTTTCTATGATTAAAAATATTTAGTAGAAATTCTCAGATGAAAATAGCTTATGAGTGAATAACTTCCATTGCAGTGTAATTATTTGATTGTTAGTTGCTATTAACCCCCCATTGTACCTTTAAAAAAAAAATGAATCCAGTTTTATCTTAGATGTGTATGTATAGGAAAAGCAAATACAAAAAGAAAAGAAGGGAAAAAAAAAAAAAAACAAGAAAAGCGTACATGTAGGGTTCCATACCATCTGTGATTCCAAACTTCGTGGAGGATCTTAGAATGGAGTCCCAGCAGATAGGAGATGGCATGTACTCTCTTAGGAAGAATTAAGTAAAGTGGGGTTACCTCCTTTCCATAGAGGATTTTATTTATTTATTTTGGTTTTTCGAGGTAGGGTCTCACTCACTCTAGCTCAGGCTGACCTGGAATTCACTGTGTAGTCTCAGGGTGGTCTTGAGCTCACGGCCATCCTCCTACTCTGCCTCCCGAGTGCTACGATTACAGACGTGCGCCAGCACACCCGCCTCCATGGAGGTTTTAAGAAGTAATTGAGCAAAACAAAGTTTTGAAAAGCTCTTATTTAGGACTAAGGAGTTGACTTAGTGAGGACTTGAGTTTGATCTGAAGCACCTGTGTAAAAATCCGGGAGGATTGCTGAGGCCCAGTGACCTGCCAGTATGAAAAATGTCAAGAGCTTCAGGTTCACTGAGTTACTGTCTCACGTCCTCCTCCACATACATGCACCTTGGCACACACGCCAGAAACATCAGTCAATGGTCTTAAGTCCCAAACTGCCAATGCATGGCTAGGGCTGCTGAGTAACGAGTAATGGCAGGGACAGGGACAGGGAGAGAGAACGGAAGCAACATCGTGATGCAGAGGACAAGAGGACACTCTGGGCTCAGCGCGGTGGGCTGTCTTCTTGGAGATTGGATTCACCCACTGGAGCAAGGCAAGGATCCAAAGGAAAAGCTGGCTGATTTGAGGGAGCGACTTACCATTGCAGGGAGATAGGGAGGAAAAAGATATCACCTGCTTGCTTGGAAGTCTCCCGCAAAAGCAGCCCCGAGGAGATGCCGCAGATCTCCACGCAGGAGAGCAGCCCGTAGCTCACAGTGCACAAGCCCGCGGGGGAGGTCGAGAGTCACCAGTAACACCAGACTTCTTCCTACTCAACCGCAGCTGTTGGTGAACCCAATGCATCTCTACGGGCTTATACAAATAACAGAAGCAATTGGGCATTTATATTGTATGCTTGAGCCCTCATGATTAGCTGATTTTTTTTAACTTTTATACAGATATTAATTAGGAGAAGAAAATTTGTCTTTCATTTATCACACATTGCAAAAACAGGGATACCTTTCTTTAGAATATTTTCACTCCACTTGTGTGACATAAAGAACTATGAAAAGTGTAATTTTAGATATGGTCTGCGGTGATGGGACTATTGGAAACTGATGTTACTGGAAAATGATTTTGTCACCCAACTTTTTGTTGTTGGTGGTGGTTTTTTTTGTTTGTTTGTTGAGGTAAGGTTTAACTTTAACTCAGGCAGACTTGGAATTCACTATGTAGTTTCAGGGTGGCCCCGAACTCACAGTGATTCTCCCACCTCTGCCTCCTGAGTGCTGGGATTAAAGGTGTGTGCCACCACGCCCAGCTTGTTACCTAACTTTTGAATGATGTTCTTTCTTTCCCACTACTTTTCCCTCTTCTGCCCTAGTTTCTAAAGAGACAAATATTGAGCGCTTTTTGTAAAAGAATTAGGGCAGAAAGAACAATACTATGAGAGGTGGTCCCTTAGTTTCAATAGTTATATTTATTTATTTATAATAGTTATGTTTATTGAGAGCTATTTTTACAAGCATGCATTGGGCATTATAGTTGATTAAATGGACTTTCTTTTAATTCTAAGTCTTTGACATTTTAATCTATTTTTGCATGTGTGTGTACATGTGAGTGGGTGCATGTGTATACAGTTGTGTGTATACGCATGTGGAGACCAGAAGACAACCTTGGGTGTCATCCATCTTTCTTGAGACACAGTCTCAAGAGATACTCTTGTCTCTGCCTCTCTAGCACTGGGTTTACAAATGTGTGCTACCACACCTGTACATGAGTTAGATAATGGTATCAAACTAGGCCTTTATGCTTGAAAAGCAAGGCAGAAATTTTAATCTTGTTTGTTTGTTTGTTTGTTTGAAGTAGGGTCTCACTCTAGCTTAGGCTGACCTGGAATTCACCACGTAGTCTCAGGGTGGCCTCGAACTCATGGCAATCCTCCTACCTCTGCCTCCCCAGTGCCGGGATTAAAGGTGTGCGCCACCACACCGGGTTTTAATCTGTTAATAGAGGTAATTACAGTACACATTCTTGGCAAATTACTCTTAGCAGTCTTCTGTAGGCAGAATAAAATCCATTTTAGCTAGAACCAATTGCATTGCTCTTATGATGAACTTACATAACAGCTTTCAGTGTCAGGAGGACATTGACTAAGATAGTTCTTAGTTTCTCCAGCACAGGAAGGCCCTTACACTGACCACAGCAACAGCCTCCCCCACTGCCAAAGTTCGTAGAGAGGAGCGTACCTTCTGCAATCTACTTGGGAATTAGGCGATTTCCGCTGGACTATATTTGTTTGATATTGTTAGTGCATACTAGGATGTGTTTGTGGCATTTTTAAAATCATCAATACTTTGTAAATTTTGAAAGTCATCATGTACCTACTCTGTTTTCTGAATTTCATAGGAATGATTGGAGCCATGGAGAAATTGCAATGTTTGGCACATGTAAAATGTGGGTGTCCTTCTACAAAATGATAATTAATAAATAGTATATGCAGAGAAGAGCACATGTGTGCACATGTAGGTCAGGGAATGACAGCACATGTTCACAGATGAAAAACGTCTGGTGAGTTAACAAGTCTGGAGACAGAGCATCAGTGTGTTGCTGCGCACTCCGCACCAGACCCAGGTGAAGACTGTGCCCCTGCCAAAGTTCACCTTTACTCTCTTCCTTTAATTAATTAAACTTAACTTTTATTGCCACTAAGCTCTGTAGAAATGGGACCTTAAATATATGCCATATATATATATATATATATATATATATATATATATATATATATACACACACACACACACACACACACACACACACACTTTTTTGCCATGCTGCTTCTAGTCAACATTATGCTTTTGAGATATTCCCTCTGTTGTAAATCCACAGTTCTACAGTTTCATTTTATGAATTATTTGTTCATGCAGCTGTTAATGGATATCTGTTCCCAATTTGGAAGTGGGTAAAGAATACTGCTGTGAGTACTATAGTCCATGTGATATGTATGCACACGTTATTTCTTGGTTTACATCCAAGAAAGAGCCTTCGGAGACATGGGGTGTGTGCGTTCATACAAGCGGCTGGGGCTTCATGTGTGCTGCCCAGACTCATGTCACAGAGGTCCCATCTGCAAATGTCTATGTCAGTTTCACTTACTAGGCAGAGAGAGAGAAAATGGGCCTGTCAGGGCTTCTAGATGCTGCAGATGAACACCAGACACATTCACCACCTTGTGCATCTAGCTAGGTACTGGGGAATTGAACCTGGGTCCTTTGGCTTTGCAGGCAAGTGTCTTAACTACTAAAACATATCTCCAGCCCAATACTACTGATTTTAATTTGTGTTGCCTTATAGGTGATCTTCATGGGCAGTTTGTTAAAAGACACTAGACCTGCTTCATATGTTAAATGAAAAGCTAAATTTAAAAATTTATTTAATTTTAGTATGTGTGTTTGTGTTCCTGTGAGTGAGTACAGGTACCCATGTCATGGCATGTTTGTGGAGGTCAGAGGACGACTTCTGTGAGTGTAGATATATGTGTCATGGCATGCTTGTGGAGTTCAGAGGATGACGTCTGTGGGTTTAGATACATGTGTCATGGTGTGCTTTGGAGATCAGAGGACGACTTCAGATGTTGTCCTTACCTTCCACATTGTTTGAGGTGCTTTCCTATCACCACCGCCTTCATCTGGATGCTAAACCTTGAGCTTCCAGGAAATCAAGTGTCTTTTGCTTCCTTCCTGCCATAGGTGTTCGCGGATTGCAGATGCTAGCCATACTCTGTGGCTTTATGTGGGTTTTGTGTTTCGAACTCAGGTACTCACATTTTTTGGCAAGTTCTTTATCTACTGAGCCATTCCCTACACCCAAATTTATTATTTTTATCTTCAGTATGTAGTAAGTATGCTGAAAATATTTTAAAATGTTAACATCAACTATGCCTAGTTTGGGGGTTGGGAATTGTCATCTTTAAAAAAAATGCCTGTTAAATTTTCCATTCCTGAATATGTGCTCTTTTTATCCACAGACCTAAATACAAAGTAAAAATAGGTCATCCTCAAAAATATCTTGAAATTATATTTCACTTGTAAAGCAAACATTTGCTCTATTTTAAAAAGAAATCAGGGTGCTGGAGAAATGGCTTAACAGTTAAGGCTCTTGCTTAAGCCTAAGCCTAAGCATCCAAGTTCGGCTCCCCAGAACCCACATTAACCAGATGCACAAGGTCATGCATGCACACAAGGTGGCACATGCGTCTGGAGTTCGATTGCAGTGCTTAGAGGCCCTGATGTGCCAGGGCCTCCTTCTCTCTTTCATAAAAAAAATACAAAATAAAAAGAAATCAGTTATCCTAACCTTAAATTCTGTCTTTAAGACAACAATATTCTATTCTAGGGTTTGGCGGCCACTTCTGTTCTGATTCTGTCTCCCTTTAGTCCTGTTAGTGATCCACATATATCAGTGTGTATCTGGAAGGTTCCTGTCTCTACCATTCATTTGAGCACCCTTGCCCTGACTCCTTATGTGTGTGACCTTCCAGCCCTTGGACACTAAACTGGGACAGGGGACCACAGAACTGGGAACTGTGTTTCTTGAGATCTCTCCAAATGCTGAAAGTAAGTAAATAGTTTTCTAATAACCTATATCCAGTCGAGGTATTGAAACACTCATCTGTGTTTTATACATGTCATTAAAAAAATGACATCTAAAATAATAAATTTGTAAAATGCATGTTAGTTTAATAGTCTTTTGTTACAAGGACAGAGAATGTGGGAATGGGTCCATGTCATTAGTTAGGGCCAAGACAGCTTAATGGAATGAACATCAGGCAGCAAGAAGGTCCCTACTCAGTAATGACCCAGGACTAAGAGAGTCCAGAGGGGCAGTGAATCAGGGGCTGGAGTAACAGAACAGGGTTGACCTTCAGGAGCAGTGGCCTTGGGAGAGTAATGTGTACTCAGACCAGACCCAGCACAGAAAAGGAGAAATAATATCTTGACTCCCCTTCCCTGATGCTGAGTTCTACCAGCACCTTCCATTTGTGCAGACCCAAGAGGGACGACCCAGCTGTTCTAGACCTTTAGACCAGCCTTCCTGTGCAAGCCCCGGCTGTTGGGTGCAGGAGGGGACAAGTGAGAGCTTGTCCCGACAAACTCCTGGTACTTCTGGGCCAGAGGTAATACAGAAGCTTACCTTGAATAGAGGAAAGGAAAAAGTGTCCCATAGAAACTTCTGACCGCTTCTAGCATATGAATCATGTATAGTTTTGCTATTTGGCAAGCCAATGTTTAGTACAAGTTTGACTTATTAACAATTTTCATTGAATGATTAATTAAGTAGAGTAAGGATAACTCCACTTTGGTCTCTACTAGACCAGTGCTTGTATAAATGAAGATCAGTATCTACTTGTTGTATAAGGAACAAAGTGAAACGCCGCCATTCTGTCACTCACACGCAGAAGCCAGGCCCGTGGGTACACGGCAGGCACCCCAGCAAGGGGAGCAGCTCTTAATAAGCTGCTGTATACGCCTTGCTTAATATTCTCATAATGGGCAATGCAAGTGATTAAATACCACGGTTTTAATCACGGCATCTTCGTAACCCAATAAGATAGATGAAAAGTCAGTAACAAATTAGATTATACATACAATGATATTTCATTCTATGAAGTCCAGCTATTCTTTGCAATATATTTAAGTTTATCATAGTATACTGTTGAAAATGCTATACAGAGTCCTCTGTTCTTTTTATTGTAATCTATTTTTCATGACCTTGTAAAAATTAATCTGAAAAAAAAATTGTGGCCACAAACCACAATGATTTTATTGTTGCTGTATTGTCTTTTGGTAGATTTATCAGAATAACCCTTGTCTTTCTTATGTAAAATTGTCCTTCTTGCACAGTTGTCCAATTCCATTGAGTAGCTGGAAACAAAACAGCAGTACTAATTAGGCTTTCAAGGACTTAAACAGATAAACGGGTAGAAACTCTAGAGATGTTCTCCTGAGTTGGGACACTGGGATGTTGAACACAAGCCAAGAGCAGAGAAAATGTAACCTGGTAACAAATGGAATTAGACTGTAGATTGCGGCTGAGTGTGGGAAGCCCACACAGCACTCTACAGTTGAGGCCCATTGAGCTCTCTGAGGTTGGTACGGTGGTGTTTTTATGGAGGGCGATGCCTGTATTTCTGTAATCCTGTGCTACGGCATAAATAGCATGGAATGTCTATGTTTAGACCAGTTCAGGACTCCACTGTTTTTCCCCAGAATGTTTGTGTTTTCCTGTCCACGGTTAATGATGGAGCTCACACAGTTCCAGAACGGAGGTGGAGAAACTCCACGATGAGCCGTCACGGAGGCCCCCCGCGAGCTCCGCTTCCACCCTCAAGTGCATCTCCTGAACGCACGGACCAACCGAGACTCCTGCGACTTTTCCCTTTGCGATAGTTTAATTCCCAAAGATTTCTTTTAAAAAGCTTGATGAGTATCTCCCAGGTCAAGTTTATGACAATTCATAAATATGTGTCATTCGTGTGGGAAGCTTTGTGGCTGCCCTCTCTACTCCCTTGGAGAAAATTCAATGTTCCTATCGTGGCACCTCCAAATAGCATTGAACACACATCTGCCTGCTAGATTTCAGGAGCTGCCAAGGATGTGAATGTGGATCGTTCATCAGTGTTTGCAGCAACTGCACTGGAAGACTTATTTCCCGAGTTCAGGCCCATGGCCCGTGGCTTTTCCAGCCGCCATGGTCAAGGATGGATGGGTGCTTGGTATCAGTCATTGCCTGGCCCTCATTTTTATCAGCACCGCAGGAACACCGTGCAAGCCCAACTCACAGAGTTTGATGTGGAGACTCAGTCAATGTTACCAACTTCCAGTGAGAAGTGGAAAAGTGTGCAAAGTGAGACCAGCTCCTATGCTGCTAGGACGCCACGTCACAGTTTGGACATTGTTTGTTAACCTCTCGCACCAGCAGGAAAGAAGTTCTGTTGGCTAGTTTCAAAATGTCATTGACACTGAATTGCTGTGTTTGCCCATGTGGCTGTCAGGGCTCCCAGCAGCAGAGATGGGGCTTCTTGGGGCCTAGTGCACCCACACAACAGCTGAGAGAAGCAGCGCCCACCCGAGGGGAGCGAGAGGCGGAGCTCACTTGCAACCCAGCTTTCTCCAGGGCCTGGCGTTTCCTCCTGGGCTCCTGTTCTTAGCCTCCTCCTGTGGCTCTGTGGCTGTCCTGATGAGCGTCTTGAGAAATCAGAGGCTGGGTGTCCAAGGTGCTCTCTGAGAAGGCAACAGAGTAGACTCCTACTCACAGTTACTTGGAGAAAGCCTGTGTGCAAATGCTTCTGGCAGCTCAAATCATAATTGCAAAACGTGGACGTGACAGTCGGTATGAGCAGGCGCATGAACTGTGCCTCCTCCTGTCGGCGGAGCATCAGTGCTGAAAAGAAATGAGTCCTCAAAGACGGAATTATGTCATTCACAGAACTGGAGATCATGTTACAAGACATAAGCCAGAATCAGGCAAATGGTGTATGTGTTTTCTCACTTGTGGAATCTGGACTTTTATCAAAAGGCATCAAAGGAGAAGGGAAGTGTTTGGGAAGAAGAATGGGATGAAAAAGAGTGATGCAGGCTGAGGATTAGCAAAATTCATTATATTCATGAAGGTGTCACAATGAAGTGCATCATTTTTTACAATGAATATACAGTAAGAAGAGAGGGAGGGAAGGTAAGGAGGAAAGAAGGAAGGACGAAGAGAGGAAAATAAGGGAGGAGGAAGGAAAGAAGGAAGTGAAGAAAGGAAGGGAGGGATGAGGGAGGGAGGAAGGAAAGAAGGAAGTTAGAAGGGAGGGAGGGAAGAGGTGGAGGGAGGAAAGAAAGAAGGAAGGGAGGGAGGGAAGGGAGGAAGGGAGGATAGATCTATGAAATGGCGTGGAGGAAATGAACAACTATCACGAGAAGTAGCCAGGCCCACAAGGCAGCATATTGTGTGGTTTCAACTGTACGTTGTGGAAAAGCCAAAACTGTGGGGACAATAGAAAGGCTGGTGACTTCTCAGGGTTTGGGGGACTAGGACCACTCTGGTAACACCATTAGGATGGTTACGTGAGCATTTGTTCTCAGTGTTTGGGGGACTAGGACCACTATGGTAACACCATTGGATGGTTACGTGAGCATTTGTTCTCAGGGTTTGGGGGACTAGGACCACTCTGGTAACACCATTAGGATGGTTACGTGAGCACTTGTTCTCAGTGTTTGGGGGACTAGGACCACTCTGGTAACACCATTAGGATGGTTACGTGAGCATTTGTTCTCAGGATTTGGGGGACTAGGATCACTCTGGTAACACCATTGGATGGTTATGTGAGCATTTGTTCTCAGGGTTTGGGGGACTAGGACCACTCTGGTAACACCATTAGGATGGTTACGTGAGCATTTGTTCTCAGTGTTTGGGGGACTAGAACCACTCTGGTGACACCATTAGGATGGTTTTGTGAGCATTTGTTCTCAGTGTTTGGGGGACTAGGACCACTCTGGTAACACCATTAGGATGGTTACGTGAGCATTTGTTCTCAGTGTTTGGGGGACTAGGACCACTCTGGTAACACCATTAGGATGGTTACGTGAGCATTTGTTCTCAGTGTTTGGGGGACTAGAACCACTCTGGTGACACCATTAGGATGGTTTTGTGAGCATTTGTTCTCAGTGTTTGGGGGACTAGGATCACTCTGGTGACACCATTAGGATGGTTTTGTGAGCCTTTGAACCACTCTGGTAACACCATTAGGATGGTTATGTGAGCATTTGTTCTCAGTGTTTGGGGGACTAGGACCACTATGGTAACACCATTAGGATGGTTTTGTGAGCATTTGTGCCAACTCGTAGACTGGACACAAAATATCAACTGTAACATAGAGCATAGTCGTTGAGTAATCATGGTGGGTCAACAGAGGTTTAGCAGTTGTTAAGAAGATGTACCACTGTGGCTGAGGACATCGATAAAGGCAAGAACCCACACATTTGTAGTGATGGGGGAGTAGGAAATCTACATCATAACTTGGTTTTGTTGTGACTCTGATGTTCTCTATAACTCTTGAAATGGAAAGGTCCAGCGCTTCTGAGTTTGAAATTCTTTAGTGTGCTTATTTCTCACTCTGACTGATGTATGCATATGTATATGTGCTTGTGTATGACATGAAATGTTATATATATGTAGACATTGATGCATGTTTATAATGCGTCTATTTTGCATGTGTCCATACAGGAAGCTCAATCATGAGAGTTATCTTAACCTCTCAAGGTGTTTATAATGTCCCCTCTGGATAGCTAAGTGCATGGGAGGGTGGGGGTTATGGCTATGGTGACGTGGCTGCCCCTGCACCACATCCTCCCTCCTGTCTGCAGGCTACTGATGTGCCCTCCCTGACTTGCCTGCACCTTCGGAGTGGAAGGCTCAGATCACTAGATGGCTCCTCTGCACTTCTCTGAACCTGTCCAAACCACCTTGCTTGAAAAGTGGGATCTCACGTCCCTTGGCATGATCTCCAGATCCTGGCAGAAGCTGTCTTTCTGTTGCTGATTCTCACTAGTGCATCAGTGGCCTGCAGAGACCACGTGCTTCTTGGAGAAGGGTGTGTGGAGCTCTCTCTGCAGGAGACAGTGGGCTGATGTTAACCCTTCACAGGTTGCCCTGAGGGCATAGCCCTGGGGACCCATGCATGGTCCCCACAGATGCCCTCTCTGTATTTCTGGAAGAAGCTTCATTTTCATGTGCATGATTCTCCAAAATGGAATTTGGGCTTATATGGATATTCTTACTATTCTACTCAATTTTTGGAAGAATTAAAAAAAAAAAAAAACAGTAGCAGCTTCTGTTAGGTTTTCAGCTTGCTGTGGACCACAGCATGTCCCAGAGTGGTTGTTTCAAGAACTGGCTTTACTGTGGACCACAGTGTGTCCCAGAACAGTCCTGTCAAGGACTAGCTGCAGTGGCTGCTCTTCTGTGTCTGCTGTTCCTCTCTGTCGTAAAAATTACACTGTTTGTTCTTGCTGGTAGGAAGAGAAGGAATTAATGTGTGCCTTCCCTAAGGGAGTGAACTCATCCGATTGGAGATTATGAATTAACCAATGACAAATAGGTGTAATTGGAAGTTGGAGAGTGTCTTCAGTGACATAAAAATAACTTATTTTGTAGTAGAAAGTTAAAATAGAGAAATAGCTTGCGTCAGCTGTATTTATTTATTTACTGATGAGTGGAACAGAGGCTTTTTATTTTACCATTTAAAAAATTATTTTATTTATTTATATATTAAATAGCAAGTGGAACAAAGATTTTTTTTGATTTTTTGAGATAGGGATTCACTCTAACTCAGGCTGACCTGGAATTCACTATGTAGTCTCAGGGTGCCCTCAAACTTACAGCGATCCTCCTACCTCTGCCTCCCGAGTACTGGGATTACAGGCGTGCGCCACCATGCCCGGCAATTGTCACTTTTGGGGGGATTTTTGAGGTAGGGTCTCACTCTAGCTCAGGCTGACCTGGAATTCACTATGTAGTTGCAGGGTGGCCTCAAACTCATGGTGATCCTCCTACCTCTCTCTGCCTCCCGATTGCTAGGATTAAAGGCATGTGCCACCACACCCAGTAGAAGGATTTTTTTTATTTTACCACTTAAAATTTTTTAAATACATACATACATATATATATATATATATGTATATATATATATATATATATATTGACAACTTCTATACTTACAGGCAACAAACCATGGTATTTCCCTCCCCTCCCCCACTTTCCCCTTCATAACTCTGCTCTACGTCATATCCCCTTCCTCTCTCCATTAGTTTCTCTTTTAATTTGATGTCATCATCTTCTCTTATTATGAGGGTCTTGTTTGGGCATTGCTAGGCACTGTGAGGTCTTGGAATCAAGGCCAATTTCTGTCCGGACAGTTTTATGTAGGGAGTGGTACCTTCCTTTGGCTCTTACATTCTTTCCACCTCCTCTTCCGCAGTGGACTCTGAGCCTTGTGGGGTGTAAGATGTTTCAGTGCTGGACACTCCTTCGTCCCTTCTTCTCAGCACAATGTTGCCTTTTGGGCCATCCCAGTGGTCATCACCATCTGAAAAGAGAAGCTTCTCTATGCAGAAGTGCAATTAGCATTAAATAATGAATATGAACATTAAGTGTAGTGACTTCAGGGCAATTTGGTGACAGTAATATATGCATTTATCCAGACAAGAGCAGGCTTTGTACCCCTAAGGCTCATGACTTCCCCTGCCATAGGCTTTTGATTAGGTTTTCAGTACCAGGCATGTATTCCCTCCCATAGAGTGGGCCTTCAGTCCAATTAGAGAGCAGTTGGTTTATCCCAGAGCAGACCTGCCACTATTGCACTCGTTCAGTCATTTGGCCTGTCTGACAAAACTTGAGACTTCCAGTGTCCACTGTTTTCACTAGTCTACCTTAAGATTGCATACAATACAGTTTTTTCCAGCTTTGAGTTGGCTGGGCTACAGGGAGAAATTTTTCTGCTCAGCACCAGCTTGATTTCTCAGTGACTTTGCCACTCAGGCATGCGAAGTCTTCAGCAATAGGGTCTGACCATCTCTTTCTCATGGGAAACCAAGGGCCTTGGCAATAGCCTATAATGTTTTGGAGGCAACAGGGACCTCCCTGGCCAACAACTCACTGGAGGGTATCCTATCCTTGGCACTGAAAATTTTCTGGATGTGCCCTTATTCAAGAAAGTAGATTTTTGTATGTCTTATTCAGAATATCTTGAATTTTGATTGACCCTCTCCCCAACCCGTCTTTTATACAATCTCTTCCCCTGACCTAGCTTAGGCCTTTCCCCTCCCTGTAATCTGTTCTTCTACTAACATATATAAATACTATTACCTAAAGTCCTTCCCTCTCCTCCCTCCCTTGTAGCCTTTTTCTAGCATAAGGGCCTCTGCTATTGATTTTTGGTTATAGCTCACACACAAGTCTATACATCTGTAGCTAAGATCCACATATAAGAGAGAACATGCAACGTTTGGCTTTCTGGGCCTGAGTTACCTCACTTAGTACCACTTTTTAAAAATTATTCATTTATTTTATTTATTTATGAGAGAGAAAAAGAGAGAATGGGTACACCAGGACCTCTAGCCACTGCACTGCAATTCCAGATGCATGCACCGTATTGTGGATCTGGCTTTTGTGGGTACTGGTTAATTGAACTTGGGCCCGTAGGCTCTGCAGGCAAGCACCTTAACCACTAAGCCATCTCTCCAGCCCACTTTGATTATTTTAAAACTGAGATAACAATTGCATGTGCCATGTGATGCGTGCACGTATGTTGTCTGTCGTATTCAGTCTCCTTAAGCATGTGTAATGTTTCTACTTTCTGTTAACTAAGAAACCCTCATATTGTTTTGGACGTACTTTCTGTTGATGATCTATTGTTCCACACATCAATTTAGAGGACCGTGGTTCATTTGGTGTCTCCAGAAACAGCATCTGAGTGATGAACGGCGGGCGAGAAGGTGCTTCACCCCTTTGTCAGCTTCTCCCAGCCTCCTGCTTTCTAGGAGAGGAGAGCCCTTGCCCGGCCTTGCTTGCGTGCGTGGCGCATCCCCGTGCGCTCAGCATACTGCTCTCCTCCGCGATCCTAGAGGCAGGGCCTGGGCCTCTCACTTCCCTCCTACATTCTTTCATGTCCCTCTTGTAGCCAGTGCCTGAGAGGAACGCATGGCCTCAATTTTCCTGTCTTTCTGTTTGCGACCATGTCCTTCTCAAATGAGACAAACAGCGGGAGCCCAGGCTTTGACCTGTCCTCACCAGGTCGCACAGCTATCCACACAAGATGCCAACCCAGGGGGAAAGAGCTGCGCGGGTCTCTGCAGAGGGCCCTTCTAGACACGGTTACCCCCAAGGGCCATCAGGGTTGGCTCTGTGTTGGATGGGGTGGGGATGAAGTGTCACAGTCAGTCTTCCAAGAGCAGACCAGGATATCGACACAGCAAGGCAGGATTTAGAAATTATTTGCATTTCTAGGAGGCATACATTCTGCCATTGCTTATTGTAGCCCAGGCCTGAGCTTGATCAAACCCCCGCTCATTGTCATTTCTGAGCCCAGGAATGTTAGTTTTTGGTTGCTTGCTAACCATGACTTACCAGGATACCATGTGAAGAATGGGCCCAAGCTGGAGGCTGATTCTAGGTGCTGGCTCAAGAGCAGAGAAGATACCTTCCAGACAGTGAAAGTGGGTTTTCTTCACCTCTGCCAGCCTCTTGCGAGTGTGTGCATGGGCGGAGAGAAGCTAATTTCACATTTCTTACAGGCCTGCAGTTGTCCTGAATATTCATGAGCAGGTCTGCCATGGGCATATCTAGGGGTTCAGGCTAGAAAGATTTTATTTGTTTTGTTTTCTAATGTGGTGCGTTTTAATTGGTCTTAATCACAATTTGGGCCAAATTAAAAATCTGATCATAGGGGCTGAGGAGATGGCTCAGTGGAAAAACCATTCACCACCTAAGCTGCGATGCCCAAGTTCATTCCCCAGGCCCCACATAAAAATCCCTGGAAGGCTTCTGTTATCCCAACATTTTGACAGCAAGGTTGGAGGCGGAGACAGGAAAGTTTCCCGGGGGCTCATTCTGAGCACAGCAAAGAACAGTCGAGCAAGAATCCAGAGCAAGAAACCCTGGACAGGCAAGGCCCACCTCCCCATGTGCACCAAGGCATGCGCACAGGTGCACACATGCACACACTCACACACACACACATGCGCGCGCTCATAAAAATAGCAACAACTTTAATTTTAGTTAGTTTCCTTTTATTTAGGATTGGTTCTCATGGGGGAGGCCAGAGTCTGGCATCTTCTTTCGGTGGGGCTGGTTATCAAACCTCAGACCTCGTGCTCAGCGGGTGCTCCACCACTGAGCCACAGCCCCATCCACTTCTCGATTCTGAGACAGGGTCTTGCAGGGTGGCCTTTAGCTCACCGTGTAGCAGAGGAAGGCCTTGCGCTCCTGGTCCTTCTGCCTCCGCCTCTTGAGTGTTACAGCAGCCTGTGCCTCCACACCTGGGTTGTCTTTCTGCTTTTGAGACAATCTCATTAAAGGAAAGTTACCCAGGCTGACCTCAACCTTGTGATCCTCCTGCCCCTCCCCTCCCCCGACTGCTCAGATTACAGGCATGTACCAACCTAAAATGGTTAAGGTTGACCTTTTATTTTCACAAAAGTCCTTTTTCTTTGCCCAGATAATCCCCGTGGTGGTAATCTACTTGCATTATATTGTCCTGATTTTAAGTAAGTGTGCTAAACATGTTTGTGCCTGATTCTGTTCCTCAAACCACCTTGAGTTCATTTAAAATTTTGTGTTCTTTTGCAGGCAGCCTCTGCCTATGGCGATGTTGGCCTCACACATCTATCCTGTCTCTTTT
Source organism: Dipus sagitta (assembly GCA_036346955.1). NCBI lineage: Eukaryota > Metazoa > Chordata > Mammalia > Rodentia > Dipodidae > Dipus > Dipus sagitta. The sequence continues at coordinate 42,543,907 of CM070784.1, forward strand.
TTCTGTTCTCAGGCCTTCTGCCTTATCTAGTAGCCCGACGTATTCAGACTTGCCTTTCATCAGGATCTCTCCACACCGCAACCCTGCTGCAACTTCGGAGTCCCCCTTCAGCCCCCCGCACCCCTACATCAACCCATACATGGATTACATCCGCTCCCTGCATAGCAGCCCATCCTTGTCCATGATCTCAGCAGCCCGAGGCCTGAGCCCTACAGATGGTGAGTCTGAAACAGTTCTCCAACACCTCGCCTCCTGCCCTGCCTTACCCCCGTGGAACATGGTATAAAGCAGATGTAGCATTGATGAGGGTTTCCCACGTGGCAGACACTGGACCAAGTTCTTTAAAGTCATGGTTCCGTTTCAGCTTAAGTGTACTGCTGTGTGTGTGAGGGGAGGGGCTGTTGAGTACATTTTCAGGTAAGGACTGCAGTGTGCAGAGGGTCCAGGTAACCTGGAACTTAAAAGCCAGATCTTATTGACCTCCCTGTCTTTGGTTGTAGCCACCATTCTCTTTTGTCTGTCCACACGGAAGAAGAGCCCTGCTGGGTTTTCCACGTATACGTGGGTGCCCACAGTGCCCTACCCATGTTAGGATGAAGGCTATTATTGTGTGCTGCATGTTGGAGAGACACATCTGTCCAGATGTGTTTATGAGAGCCTACTGTGAGCACCAATCACCCGAGGATCCTGATAAAATAAATTGGTTCTGTGTTGGCCTTGAGACTTTGCCCTCACAGAACCTTCCAGATGATTTGCTCCATGGTGGACCTCACTCTGAGTAGCAAGGTCTTAGAAAATGCAATGGTCCAGATTGCATGTGCTTTCAATCCTTGCTTGCACCAAATAAAACCTAGCACATTGGGAAAACATCAACAAAAATTAAACTCCTTCTGTAATGAATGATGGTCAATTCAGTCTCTAAAATGGTGGTTTTATTTGCTCCTAATTACTTCTCACAGGAATCTTGTAAACAGGAGCTGGGTGTTCAAGCTCGATGTCAAGTTATAACCTATTCCCTCAACTCAGGAAGAACAAGGCCCGTCGCTCGCATACACGTACAAATTTGCTTGCCCTCCATTGCTGCACTCGCCCTTAGGACAGAGAGTTCCCTAAGCCTTACTAATTGCAGGTAGCGGGGTTTTCAGTTCTACTTCCTCAGAACACAAGTCACTGCAGAGTGTTTCAGGGTAGCGAGGAGCGTGTCACCCAAAACATCGTCTTACTAAACTGTCTGATGTGGCTGTTGGCATTCTCCATTCTGCTGTGACCTGCTTCCTGAGGGCGACCATGCTGCAAAGGGTTCTGAAGAAGCCTCGCTCTGTTGTATCTCCAGGAGTCGAATTTTCTAGAAACGGTCATTGGCCGTGGGTTCCTAAGAACTCAGTGCAATGTATATTCTTGTATGATACTCAAGGAATCCGTGTTGCCACTTGAACAAGATTTCACATTTTAAAAAGGAGCAGGGTGGGAGCGAGTCATGTGATTCAGTTCCTGGGCTCGGGAAGGGGTGTGATGTGAGGGAGAGGTGCGGAGTGGTTGGAGTGGTCCCTGGCGTGTAGACCTTTAGCTGGGCCCAGGGGAGCATGGTACCTGGATTAGTGCATGAGCAGCGTGCTCGCCATTCACATTCGATAAGGATGAAGACATGTTTTGATTGGTTGATGTGTCCTCCTAAGACTTCACTTAATACCCAAATAGTTTCACTGTCACTGCCTTCTAGTGGTCTTAATTTTAAAATACCTCTCTTTAGCATGCGGCGTGAATAAGAATATGACCCCAAATATGAGACACCCTCAGACCTTTTGGCAGATCATTGCTCCCTGCAGGCAGTCCCTGTAGGAGCTCTCCTGGCCGAATACCACACTCTGGGCACTTCCGTGCATGGCTTCGCTGTTGGCGCCCAGCAACCTTGAGGCGGCTCTCTGAGCCCCTGTCCCCACAAGCCGGCGGCCACCCTCGGGAGCGCGGCAGGGTCTCGCTGCTTTCGCTCATGAACTGGCAGGTGGGAGCCAGTGATTACCCCACTCGCGCGGGGCTGACTCTTGCCAGAAAATTGCTCCAGATTGATAGGTACATTTTCTTTTTGATTTTGTAATGAAGAGAGAGAGAGAGAGAGCTTTTAAATTATGGAACCTGAAATTGCAGCTTATCGTTCAGTGGGTGTCATTAGGCTTCGCTGCCGGTTCCTTCCTGGAACCCCGGCTCCCCGCGTGAGCGAGCGTCACTCAGACACTCCTGTCAAGAGCCGAGGGAGGTATTTTAAGTATGTCTGGGATGACATCGCAGGAGTCTGAGTTGTCTACTATTGCAAGGAATAGGAGCATACAGTGAACAGAGCTTCAGTGTAAGAAACTGTTCTCCTTGTGTGCCAGACATAGCCGTGTGCTTGTAGCCATGAGCTCGGTGCATCGGGTGTGCTTATGTGCAGTGGACTCTCCAAACCGCGCTGCCTGCTGTCACCGCTGCTCTCTCAGTCGTATCAGCCCGCTCTGTGATCCCTCGGCGTCAGAGCCGCCCGATGGCCTGTTTCTCACAGTGTGTCCTTGTCTTAAGGAATGCATGACTATACATTTGAAGTATTCCGAATCACATTAATTTCTTTAGATCAAGACAGAAAGCTTTGCCATGGATTTTACTTTTTCTATTCCTCTGGTTTTCTTTTCCAATGAAGGTCTCAGGGGAAGAAGAGTAGAAATTAAAGCAGCTATGACCCACTGAAGGAAAGGATGTGTGAGACGTGGGCTTGGGATGCCCCCAGGAGAGCGTGTGGTGGGCCTTTTCCCAACTGTCCCCATTTTTCTCTGTCTCCTCCTCCATCTAGCCCCGCACTCTGGAGTCAGCCCTGCCGAGTACTATCACCAGATGGCCTTGCTGACAGGCCAGCGCAGCCCCTACGCAGACATCCTCCCCTCGGCTGCCACCGCGGGCGCAGGCGCGATCCACATGGAATATCTTCATGCTATGGACAGTAAGTGATGAGGCTGGGGGCCAGAGCCCCGGGTAGCAGGGTGGGGGGATGGGCGGTGACGAACACTACCTTAGGGAATGGCAAGAAGGACACCAAGGCTGGGAGATTGCCTGGCTTAGTCACGGGCAGGGTGACGGGAAAGCCACGTGCTTGTTGCTCTGCACGTCCTGGTTTCTTTGGCCACTTCCACAGACAAGGCCAGCCTGGGGTCCTTACTGGTTCCCAGTGAACTGAAATACGCAAGGAGGTTGTAGTTTGGTAGCTGTAACTGAAATGTAAACAATCAGCAAGTTGTCCTGCTTTACGTCTCTTTTAAAAATTATTTTTTTATTGGGCCCACAGAGATGGTTCAGTGGTTAAGGCATTTGCCTGCAAGACTTAACGACCTGGGTTTGATTCCCCAGTTCTCACATACATCCAGGTGCATAGTGGCACATATATCTGGAGTTCGTCTGCAACGGCTGGAGGCCCTGGCATACCTATTCTCTCTCTCTCTCTCTCTCTCTCTTTGTCTCTCTTACCCCTCTTGTATTTCTCTCTGTTTGCAAATAAATAAAAATTTTAAGAACTATTTTTATTTAGTTATTTAAGAGAAAGAGAAACAAAGAGGCAGGCAGAGAGCCAGGGCCTCCTGCCACTGCAAACAAACTCCAGATGCATACACCACTTTGTGCATTCTGGCTTTATGTGGGCACTGGGGAATCGAACCTGAGATACCAGGCTTTGCAAGCAAGAACCTTTAGGTGTTGAGCCATCTCTCCAGCCACACCCCCTGCTTTACTTCCTTTGATGTGAAAAGAAGAGAATAAATTTGACCCATGGAAACTCTTTGGTTTCGTGGAGCTCATGCTTTAGAAATTAAGTGGAGAAAAAAGCCTGGCTATATTTGATTTTTCCAAGAAATGATTTATTTCGCTATATAGAGCTATATAGAGCTTCTTTACATTAAGAAAAAATGTGGCATTTCATGAAGACCTTTTACAGATGCTGAGAACATAGGCGCGTCAGAGTAATTAAATGTGGCGTGCGAGAGGGGGCGTTGCCAGGCGTCAGCACGCAGCGGTGAGCTATGCCTGCCATCAGACGCCTTATGACGACTCCTTTGGGTCACAAATGAGCCTCTGATGATCGCTTTCCCGAGTACTTGGTGCACAGCATCTTCAGAATGTACCCGTTTAGGACACATCTTTTCACAGGGTCTCAAAGAATGCAGCTGACGTGTCATCCGTTCCACGAATCAGTCAGAACACCTCCCTGTGACTGACGAGGACACCGTGACTTGGGGGGGGGGTGTCAGACACAGGACCGTTTGTTCCCCCAGCAACAGTGTTTAGCTTGTATATTTTCAAATGGGATCTTATTTGACTTCTCACATCTCAGGTTTGGGAAAGAAAGAAGGTAGTTTGCCCACACAGGTAAAACCCACAGCCGGAGTCTCCTAAGCACCAGGACCACCTGGCACCCCTGGCAGGAGCGTCTGCCCGTGTGGGTCTCCGCTGGCGGTGGAAACAGGTCACCTCAGTGCTGCAGTGAGGCTGTGCGGAGCGGAGAGCCTGGGTCCTGATCCATCCTCACCACATTCCAGTTAGCCATTGTTGGGGAAAAGAGTTCTCCGTTATTATGCAAATTAGTTATTTAAAAATCTGCAAATAAAGAATTAAAATAAGAGAGACTCCTTGGAAGGTCAGCCTACATTACTTTTCCTGCTTGATGAGAATGTGTTTAGTCAGGCTGTGGCAGTTTTTATCTAAATAAAGGATGAAGCTACCCTTTTACTTTGTAAAAACTAATTAAAGGAATTTTAATTTGCTGGAGTATATGGTAAATTGATAGTCATTAAGCAGGAATTTAGATGTCCTATCATTCATCACATAAAGAGAAACCTCCTTTTTCTTTGTCAGAATTTTTTATTAGAATAGAGAAACAAAACAATTACAGGAGCCAGATTGGATCTGTGTGCTTTAGAACAATGCGGAGGCAGGCGTGATGGCTGGGCTGGTGGCTCGGTTAGCTCGCGCACACGAGGAAGGCCTAGGCTTGATCCTCAACTCTGTGAATGAATGAAGAGAGAGAGAACGGAGGGAGGGAAGGAAAAGGAAAATACTGGAGGCTCTGGCTTCCTTTACAGAAGCACATGGTTAGTGAGGGGCAATGTCTTCACCACCATGATGATATTCTCTCTGTTCTAGCCACTCTTTGCTGCTAAAATCTCAAAAATACTCTCCTCGAATATAGCCCTGATGCTCTGTTCTATTGCGGCTCACCAGGGGTTGGAAGGAATATATTCTGAAGGTTTGGAAAAGCTTAAGATGTACATCCCTCCCTCCGACACAGTTACACTGACATTGAGACAGGACACCCAGGGATGAGCACTTAGGAATTTAAGTCAACAATTTGCTCAACAGAGAATCGAGACATTAATCTTAACTTCTTATACAACCTGCAGTGGCATCTCAAACCAGAACCTAGCTGTCCATTGTGATCCGTTGTTACAGATTGTCAGGAATTTCCTTGGCATACACAAAAATAAACTGATGTGCGCCTCATGTTTAAATGTCCATCATGGGCAGGAGAGATGCCTTGGCATTTAAGGCACTTGCCTGCAAAGCCTAAGGACCTGGGTTCAATTCCCCAGGACCCATATAAGCCAGATGCCCAGGGTGGTGCATGTGTCTGGAGTCAGTTTGCAGCGGCTAAAGACCCTGGTGTGCCCATTCTCTATCTGCCTCTTTCTCTGTCTCTCAAATAAATAAATAAATAAATAAATATCTTTAAGTGTCCAACAGCAAGCAGAATTAAGAATATACATATGTAACATATTAGAATAAACAGGTATGTATATAGCTGTAATAAATACCTTGTAGTTTATGGGTACCTTACAGACACAAGAATATGTGATCCCTATGAGGAGTTCCTAGAGGTGAAGCAAGGGTGCGAGTTAATGAATCCATGCTTAATTATCGGCAGAAATTGACCAAAGTGAGAGCCAGTCTTGCAGAAACAGGCTTTTTGTGTCCTGAGGTGGTCTGTGGTAGGGAGGAAGAGGTCTTGCTACACTCCGGGATCTTCGTTAAGGCCTCTGGTGTCTCACTGGACGTGGTCTCCTCCTCGTGAGCCATCTCATAGGACCCAGTCACCTCCATGTCCAGTGTCTCACAGGACGCAGTTACCGCCATGTTTCCTGTATCACTGCTGGTTAATTGTAAGTCAAGATGAGTGCCGCATATGTCGCTCAGTTTTGAGAGCATGCCCGTCGTTGACAAGGCTAGGCTGAGCCCTTGGCACGACCTCACCATCTCCACTCTTGCAGGGGTAGGCTCTGTCCCACTGAGAAGAGCTACTGTCAGGGATTACAAGGAGACTGGCAATAACTCTGGCCTGTCCTTGGAACTGTTTGGAAGTAGCAGGTAGTTATTTTTCCATTGAAACTTCCATGGTGAAATTGGCCTTTGACAGCGAGGAAGGGTGAAGTCATTATGTTCACATCAGATGCGATAATTAGAGATGCTGATTGAAATACTAGCAGTTGTGTACACAGCTGGGGCTGCTGCTTTGTACTGACATGCCAATCAGGTTGGTAATAGGGCCGTTCTAAATGAATGAACTCACCTTAAATATGCCTGAGAGAAAAACTGGAGTAGGTACTGTGTTTGTCATGTGTGGTTGCTGTATACATGGGTGGTACTAACTTACTTCCAGTTTATTTCTGGTTACAGTGTTAACTGAAAAGCCTCTCATATTCACTTATTCTGTTTTAGTAAATTGTCTTAAAGTATGCTGGATTATTATCTTGTGTTGAGATGGGCCTGGCATAGTGGTGCAAACCTTTAATCCAAGCATCTCTTTGTTGTATTGTATTTGTTTGTATTTCCAGTGAATTATCTGGATATTGAATGCTTGGTCTCTCTCTCTCTCTCTCTCTCTCTCTCTCTCTCTCTCTCTCTCTCGTGCGCGCTCACGCCTGCGCACAAGGTTGGTTTGTAAAGGTTTACCTGCTATTTCAGCTTTCTTAGTAAGGCAAAGTGAATATGTCTCCGTAAGCAGATATACACAGGCTATGAAATATGCTACTGTTTATTTATAGTTGAAACCATTTATGTTTGATTTGCCTCCTACCTTGTGCGATTATGGTCTCGTTCTCTCCTCAAGCTGTAGCTTGGGGACTGTCATGTGACTGTAGCCTTCGTCAAGGCAGAAGTGCACCAGTGAGCCACATCCTCCCCAGTGCCTGGGAGTCAGATCTTCAGGTCTACCAAATTTGAAAGCAAATAGCACTTGCTTTTTAAAACCTCAGTTAGAAGCCATTGAATTAAATTGCATGCGTTTAGATTGAGTTCCTAACCTCCGGATTAGGAGATTATCAGTGGAATCTTCTTGAAGCTTAAAGCATTAGTCCTGAATGGAGAGGCAAGGTCTGAGGAAGCATTAGGACACCTGTAGGCACAGTGAACCTCATTGCCATGCTGGGAGGAGTTCCTGTCTCCCACCTTGGAAGATTAAGAAACAACAAATGCCCAAGATTCACGTATGTTTCTCGGGATGTATGTTTGTGAGAGTGGCTTTGAGGACGGCTGTCCTCAGTGTTGCCACCACAGAGCTGTATTTTGGGCTGCTTTGTGCACAGTAGGAAGCTTGACAGCACCCCAGCCTCTCCCCACTAGATGCCTGTGGCACCCCCTGAGTTATTGTCAGGTGTTTCCTAGGGTACAACCTCACTCCCAATTGAGAACCACTAATTTAGAGTAATGTACTTAGAAGTCGTTTTAGTGATGCTTGAAGTATGCCAGGGAGCGGACAGCTGTGGAAGTCGTGAGGGAGGGAGGGCATAACTGTGCTGATTTTTAATTTTAGCATGCTTTAATTCATTGCTTGGAAATGGTCTGTGTGGGGATTGGAGGGTGGTGCGTTGCCACTGTGAGAACCACTGTGTTTGTTGCTTGCAGTGGAATTAATGATGGGAGTATCTTCGCAGCCGTCAGATTCATAAATCACTAGAAATGAGAGGGATAACACATAAAAGCCTCTTCCTTTTGTTTAGCAATCTATCATTTTGCCTGCACATTAATAAACAGAGCTTCTCCGAGGTAAGCCCCTGGGAGATAAATATTTCTCCCTAATTTCCTCAGTTGTAACCAGTAGATCACAAGGGGGGGGGGGGCATACTTGTCACCGCAAGTTGCGAACTTCTTGTCCCTCTCATCTTGTGCTCAGGAAGGTAGCAATCAATAACGAGTATGGAGCCTGACTGCAGGTAATCAGGTTCTGTTTTGTCTATGTAACAGGCACCAGGTTCCCCAGCCCCAGGCTCTCAGCCAGGCCGAGCAGAAAACGCACCCTGTCCATCTCGCCTCTGTCTGATCATAGCTTTGACCTTCAGACTATGATAAGGACATCTCCCAACTCCTTGGTCACGATTCTCAATAATTCTCGTAGCAGCTCTTCAGCAAGTGGCTCCTATGGTCACTTATCTGCAAGTGCAATCAGGTATGTATTTTCCTGAATCCATGTGTTTTTACAGTGAAACGTCTGTGTTCAAGGGTGCCAGCGGCGGCGTATGACGGTGCCAGTGGCCCAGGAGCAGGAATAAGGCAAAAATCACAATGAATTTAGACAGGTTATTGGGCCAAAAATAATCATTTTGCATGTGGTAGCCAGTACTGTATGTCCCAGTTATCCGGCTGGGATGAGATCGGCTTCCCCGGGAATGTGGCAGTGCTCCTCCAGGTCTTCTGCTGCCTGCAGGCCTCGGGCTCGAGTCGGGCTCCACGTGGCTGTGGGACGCGTACAGAAGAGAAGCCAAGAGGCCCTGTCTTGTCCCACAACTTGTCAAAGGGGAGGAGTTCGTTGGGAGGGAGGAAGAAAACGTTGACAGCAGGGTTTTTAGGCTAGTAGAAAACAAGTGCAGATGACTTGGGAGAACATGGTGGGGGGATCACTGGCCAGTGATCAGAGGAAATGTGAAGGACTATGTCATGGCTTCATGTCACGTGTTTCCACTTCACGTGCAAGCTCTCCCTTGACTATACCTTCTCTGTATGATGGAGTCATTTTGACAGTTCCCTTACAAGAAAGTAAGGAACGTAAGCGTGATTGATATAAACATACTTCTTACAGCGAGTTATTAAAGGTTTGCCAATAAGTAGGGAATAAAAAGAAGACACACAGGCTGAAGAGATGGCTTACTGTTAAGGTGCTTGCCTGCAAAGCCTAAGGACCCAGGTTTGATTCCCACGTAAGCCAGTTGCACAGGTGGCTCATGCATCTGGAGTTCATTTGCAGTGGCTGTAGGCCCTGGCGTGCACATTTACTCTCTCATCTGCCTCTGACTCTCTCAAATAAATAAATTAAAATAGTAAAAAGTTTAAAAAAATTTTAAAGACACACTACGAATTATAGGTAAACTAAAACTGCTTTTGTAAATCTAATCAGTTTTTAAGGACTATTTTTATTTATTATTTTAGTGAAAGACAGAGACAAAGAGAACATGGGTGTCCCAAGGTCTCCTGCCCCTGTGAATGAACTCCAGATGGATGCATCACTCTGTGCATGGGGCTTTTAAAAAACATATATTTTTATTTATGTATGTGTGTGTGTGAGAGAGAGAGAGAGAGAAACAGGCTAAGCTAATCATTTGTTTTGTTTGAACTGTGCTAGCTTATAGACGATGGAGACAGAATTGAATAGTATTCGTATGAGTTAATTAAGTAATTCTGTTATAAAGTTTAGCTCTCCACAGTTTCCACCTAGAATTAATTTACTACCAGTCATTTCTTAGTACATTTTTGCCGTCTGAGGGCAGTTCCTTGCTTGAGGAGTGCAGACTACAACGAGGAAAAGCGCTGTTGAGGGAGGGGTGAGGACAATAGGACAGAAGTGACAGGAAAGTGGGAAGGAGGCTTTGGGGAGTGGGTAGATAGATGCAGGTAGGCTAGGGGAGGAGAGGGGAGGTGGCTCAACAAAAAGAAATAATTTTTGTATGAAAATGCCTTATGATAATTGTCAATAAAAAAGTTTTTAGAAAAGGGATGGAGAGATGGCTTAGCTGTTAAGGTACTTGTCTACAAGGACCCATGTTCAGCTTTCCAGATCCCACGAAAACCAGATACATAAAGGTGAGGCAAGTGCAAGGTCACACATGCCCATTCAGTGGTACAAGCATCTGGAGTTTAATTTCAGTGGCTGAGGCCCTGATATTCCAAATCTCTCTCTCTAAAATGATAATAAAAATATATTTTTTAATTTTTTTGTTTATTTATTTATTTGAGAGCGACAGAGAGAAGGAGGCAGAGAGAGAGAGAGAATGTGTGCACCAGAGATTCCAGCCTCTGTAAACGAACTCCAGATGCATGTGCCTCCTTGTGCATCTGGCTAACGTGGGTCCTGGGGAATTGAGCCTCGAACCGGGGTCCTTAGGCTTCACAGGCAAGTGCTTAACCACTAAGCCATCTCTCCAGCCCAATAAAAATATTTTTTTTGAAAAAGAAAATGCCTTAGTGAAACCCTTATATTTTTATGCTAATTATAACTTGTTAAGAGTTTTTTTTTTTTTTTTAAGAGAGCACAAACTAATAAAACCAGACATGGTGGCACATACATGTCTATAATGCTGGTACATGGGAGATAGTAAACCAGACATGGTGGCACATGCATGTCCATATTGCTGGCCCACGGGAGATGGAGGTAAGAGGACCAGGAGTTGAAGGGCAGCAGCTTCTGAGATGACCTTGTGCTGTAATCACATGGCATCGTCATTCTGACAAGCATGTCAGCAGTGACCAGTGTGCAGACAAAGGAAGAAGGCCTGATGACCCCTGGATAGACAGCTGCCTTTCTTGGGTATGAAAGAGAGGCATGGCTAAAAGGATATTGAGAAATAATAATAGATAGTGGCTTTTTGAAAAAACATAATTATGCTTATATTAATATGATTCTTTCTAACCACATCTACTGGTCAGTTTCGTGGCTTGAATGTTGTGGCCAAATCTCACTGGAGAGTGTATCATTAATATTCATGGCCACTTAATTGCAAGTAGCTTTTCCGTTTTTTAGAACACTTTTTTTTTTTTTTTTTGGTAACATAAGGCCTAATGTATTTTTCTCTAAAGCTACTCAAAGTGTGCATATGCTCATTACTTCTGTTCTTCAATAAATTTACCCAGGAAATTTTTATAGGTGGGAGTAGAGGCATTTAATTTGCTTTTTTTTTTTTTTAAATTTGAGAGAATTGGCATGCCAGGACCTCAGCCACTACAATTGAACTCCAGACTCTTGCGTCACCTAGTGGGCATGTGCAACCTTACGCTTGCCTCACCTTTGTGTCTGGTGTCCGTGGGTTCTGGAGAGTTGAGCATGGGTCCTTAGACTTTGCAGGCAAGCGCCTTAACCGCCGAGCCACCTCTCCAGCGCTCATTTGCTTTTTATCTAAAGCACATGGGAGTGCATTTGTGTGCCTGCACCTACACATTCAGAAATAATCCTAGCTACCTGACCGCTCTCGTACAGTGGAAACAAGTGTTCTTTGAATGGTAGTTGTTGCATAACAGGTTCCATAGCTGTACCCATAAACGATGCCAAAAATGGCCAGGAAATGGGCTGGATTTCGATTGGAATGTCTCCCTTCTTAAAGTCAGTTTTCCAGCAGTGACCCCCTCACACTACCTTAGTGTTGTCCGACATTACCTCCAACATGAGTTTCCTGAGCAAAAGAATTCGAAGCATAATCCAGAAAGAAGCAGTTAACATTCTTCAGCCTAAATTCGTCTGATTTTACCATGAAGTTTCCTCACTCCTGTTCCCTGACCTAAAAGTATTATGCCCTACTGTGGTCGCATGAGTTTCTTCTAATGATGTTTTGAAAATTCAAAAGTGAACAAAATTTGGGCTGAAGAGATGACTCAGCAGTAAAGGCGCTTGCCTGCAAAACCTAAACGACCCCAGTTTGATTCCTCAGTGCCCACATAAAGCCAGATGCACAGAGTGGCGCATGCATCTAGAGCCTGTTTGCCATAGCTGGAGGCCCTGGTGCACCCATCCTCTCCGTCTGTCTCTATTCTCTCTCTCTTTCTACTTGCAAATAAGTAATAATTTTTTTTTAAAGTTCTGTTTAAAAAAAGTGCACAAAAGTTAACAGCAGTGGTAATTTAGAGAAGGTGAGTTTGTAGGTGGCCAGTAGGTAGGGCTGAGTTCCTAAGAACGCAGAGGCGCCCCGTCCTTTACTCATCCCGCCACGCCGAGGCAGCACCTTCGTGACTCACACTGCCCCGCTCCAGCCCCTCCGGGACTCGTGGGTAACCAGGCTCTCGCATTAGCCATCCTCTCTCCCAGCCTCGTTCAGTTCACTCTAGATTATTGGGAGATTCCGGAGGTGAACTTCAAAATGGGCGAGCCTTTCCACTGAAGTGAGCGCAGATCAAATGCTTGGAGTACTGACCGCTCGCTTACCCGCGCCCCTTGTGTGTTGCACCTTGGTGCATGCACGCGCACATGTGCACACACACACACACACACACACACACACGAAAACACGAGCATTGCCATTATGTAGAAGTAGGATATTGTATGGTTCATCTCAGGAAAAACAGTTATTTTAGGAGACGGTTAAAATGTCTGGTGCGTGGAAATCATTAGACAATGAAATAGGTTTTACCTTTTACTAAACTTTTTAACACTGGCATACAAAATGTTTCCTTGGCGCATTTCCATATGCATCATTGCTACTGTGCCCTAGCTCTTCCCTGTACTGAACAGTAGCTGGGTAATGTGATCTCTTCTCTTTTCCTCACTGTCTGCTTTTCATGTGAAAACAGAAGCTGTTCTTGCCCGGCCGGTGCCAACCCTTGCTGCTTATGGTTGAGGGTTTCTGCTTCTGACCCGCTCTGCACAGGCCTCCTAAGCTGTTTCTCATTGTGGACTTTCCTCATAGGCTATTTTAATTGGGCTTTCCAAGTGATCTGACTACTAATGTCCTCAAAGTATCCCTATAGTTGTTTAAATACTTAATGAGCCATTTTTCGGCAGTATGAACTTCTAATGTTCAAAAGGTAGAGGTTACACTCAGGAGAGCAGAGGGCACCGTGAGCCCCAGGGCTTGCTCTTTGGGAGCCCCGGGCCGGGCCAGTGCTGGCTCTCCTTTGCTTGCATCCAGGAGGACGAGGACTTGGGTTGTTAGGGAGGGCGTGGTCTTTCTGCTTTGATTGACAGGCTTGGGTCATGTACGCCTTTCTCCACTGTGCATGTCCTTTCCTGTGATGCACCTGATTCTAGTCCCCTGCCTGCCCCCTCGTGCACAGGCACGTGTTGCTGAATAGAGAACCGTCCCGTGAATTTCACTCAGGGATCCAGGTTGTCTGCACCCAGAACTTGTTTGCGGAAGATGATCCCAGGCCATGTTGGAATGGAAGCTGACCACCATGGGGGGGGGGGTCACTGAGGTTTGGTAGGAAGAAAAGAGACCCCACTGTTGGGGGGAGGGTTGCAGAGGCAGCTCCATGCAAGTGACAGTCTTAGGTTTCTAGGTACATTGTTAAGAAAAGAACGTGTCACGAGGATTTCTGTGCACTTGTTGACTCATTTAGCTTTCTTTTTATTTCTTTCGAGGTAGGGCCTCACTCTAGCACAGGCTGACCTAGAATTCACTCTGTAGTCCCAGGCTGGCCTCCAGTTCATAGCAATCTTCCGACCTCTGCCTCCAAAGCGTTGGGATCAAAGGTGTGCACCAACGTACCCAGCTCGTTTCACTTTCTTTGTGTAAGAAAATAATGTGCATGTCATCAAAGTCGAACATAATTGTGTTTCTCAAAGTTTTATATACTTTCTGGTAACAAGAACTTTTATGCTGCAGCAGTATAAACAGGACATGCAGAAAGCACTGAGTTCAAATTGTTACATAGCCAGATGCAGATGTGTAGAATTTATGACATATCTTTTACTTTGCATCTAAAGTATTAGGCTTCATTATGGCATTTTCAAACAGGTTTATTTATTTATTGCTGTTGATGATTCTCTTCTCCCTTCGCTTCTCTCATCCTCTTGCCTCCCTCTGTAGCCCCCCACCATAGCATCTTTTCCACTTTCATATCACGTATATTCATTCTCTTACCCTTCCCGCTCCTTCCTTAACACCTCTCTTTCCTGCTTAAAGTCTCCTTTCAAGTTTTATGGCCTATATCCACCCTCACACCCACCTTATATTCATACATATTACATTTAAAGCTAGGATCCGTGTATGAGAGACAACATGGGATTTTTGTCTTTTTTGAGACCCATAGTTATCTCACTTCATATAATACTTCCTAGATCCATCTGTTTTCCTGCAGATTTGGCTATTTTTTTTTTACAACTGAATAAAATCCTATTGTTTATAGACACCACACTTTCATTATCCATTCATGAGTTGATGGGCATCTAGGCTGGTTCTATTCCTTGGCCACTGAGGACAGAGCAGCAGTGAACATGGATGTGCAGGTGTCCCTGTGGTAGGACAGCGACACCTTTGGGTTTGGCTCAGGAGCGGAATAGCTGGGTCATGTGGAGATTCTGTTTGCGGCTCTTTGAGAAAACTCCTCACTAACTTCCATGGCGGCTGTACAAGTTTATACTCTCACCAGCAGCAAATGAGGGAACATACATACAAGTGTCCCGTTGTAGAGTGGTCACCCCATGCCAACAGCCCATGGCTTCACAGGGTGCAGGACTCCTCCTGCCCTGACCTTGCTTATTCAGGTTTAGAGTTCAGGATTCACCTCCACAGCCACCTGACGTGCTCAGGAAGTTCTCTTCATATGGTTTTCACCAAGAGGCTTAAGGGAACACATGGAGCTACCATTTGATGCAAAGGGCATTTTGCCTGTTCTCCACAGCCAACCTGCAATGCCCAGTTGCAACCCACCCTCTGCTTCTGCCTTTAAACAGTCCAAGAACTCCGTAAGCATCATGCTGAGAGCAGAGGAGCCTTAACTCATAAATGGGCTAATGAGCCTTGTGAGTAGAACCTAGAACCTTCTAGTTCTTCCATTACATTCTAAACTGCCTTTTGACAGATTTTTGCACTTGAGCAGCCCTCGTCTGCAAGCCCTTCACGGGAGTTGAGGTTGCATCAGCAATGGACCAGCTGTTTGCTCAAGCAAGGCATCCTGGTACTTCACTGGGCCAGGCTCTTGGCGCGTGAAGCAGAAAGTACATCTCTTGCTGGCTCATTAGGAAAGCACCGTGAAGGCTGAGAAATCGCAGGTCCAGTCTGTGTCAGAACGACTCCTGCAGCATATTTATTTCAGTCACCCTGTTTCACCAGCAAAATATCCATCCTAAAAGAAGACACTAGCAGGTGTGTTGCAAGTCTTCCTAAAGTCGAGGATTGGGAGATGCCTCAGTAGTTAAAGATGCTTGCTTACAAAACCTGCTGGCCCAGGTCTGCTTCCTTAGTTACCCATGTTAAGCCAGGTGTACAAAGTTTGCTTGCAGTAGCAAGAGGCCTTGGTATACCCACACTCACTGTCTTTCTCTCTCACAGCTTGGTCTCTCTGTGTCTAAAATAAATAAAATGTGTTTTTTAAGAAAAAAATGGGATGGAGAGATTTATCAGTGGTTAAAGCACTTGCTTTCAGAGCCTGATGGCCCAAGTTCGGTTCCCCAGCACCATCATAAAGCCAGATGTGCAAAGTGGTGAATGCATCTGGAGTCCATTTGCGGTGGCAAAAAAAGTGGCACATGCATCTGGAGTTCATTTGCCATGTGGCAAGAGGCCCTGGTACACCCATATTCAGTGTCGCTCCATCCCTCTCTGTCCTCTCTTTCCTTGCAAATAAGTAAATAAATTACTTTAAAAAGGGGGTTCTGGAGAAGTGGCTTAGCGGTTAAGGCGTATGCTTGTAAAGCCTAAGGACCCAGGTTTGATTCTCCAGGAAAATCTTCCTAAAGTCTCCCTGTATACCTTAGGGACAAGGAGGACTGTGGCCCTAAGGAACTTCCGTGAGAATGCTAAGTCATGATTCACTTTGGCTCCAGTATCTTAGAAAAATCATACCTACTCCATTCACATTTGACATCTGTGAATTGCTTATGTATAAAACCAGGGATGTTTTCTGCCCTGTGAAGTGTTTTCTTTAATAGTCTGATCCTTAAGCAGGCGCTCGCTTTCCATGCTCCAAATCTATTTCTTCCACAATTAGAAATGACCATGACCTACAACCCCCTCCTAAGCCTGCCAGATAGTTTGGAGACACTGAAGAGGCATACGGAGGTTCACCCAAAGATTGCATGATACAATTACACATGAAGTAAGGGGTCTTTTGTTTTTTGTTTGTGTTTTATTTTAATTAGTGAAAATGGT
Source organism: Dipus sagitta (assembly GCA_036346955.1). Taxonomy (NCBI): domain Eukaryota; kingdom Metazoa; phylum Chordata; class Mammalia; order Rodentia; family Dipodidae; genus Dipus; species Dipus sagitta. Next base: position 42,560,202 of record CM070784.1, read on the forward strand.
AGTTATACTTAGTAATGTCCATTTACTCAGAGGAGGGGGAGTTGTTAAATCATGGTGTTTTTTTGATGAATGGCTTGTACACTGAAAAATAAATTGGACGAACCGGCATAGAGCTCAGTGAACATGAAACCAGCTATTAGAAGAAAGCTTGTGAACAAATTCTGAGGCAGATATGCATCTTTTGATTAATGCCCTATCAATCATCCACATGGCTACCGTAGGTAAGTCGTGCTGTAATCACTCATGGCTGCTTTCAGAAAGGCTGGCAGAAACCATGGCACTGTGGAGGCTGAGTATTCTTGCTGATTTCTCCTGACTTGCTGCGGGTGACGACTGTTTCCACCACGTTTCCCCTTGTCCTCTTTGAAGAAATTACAATGCACAATGAAAGGAGCGTTCCTTCAAGCCCAGTGGCGTTCTCTTAGGGATTCTTAATGCTATTCAGCCTTAAATGGGTGAGCTAGTGTAACAGAAGGCTCTCTAGGGATAATAGTAACATAATCCCATTGAAGCCACCTTTTGTGGGTTATAGTCAAATAGACAAAAATGGAGAGTCACATTAATGAACAGAGTGTATCTCTGGAATGACTTAACATTGTTGAAATGGTTTGAGTTTTGTTGCTGTAATTATTTTATTCTCAGTTAATGCGCTTAGCAGCAATAGTAATTAACCCACTAGATTGGATATTTCCACAAGTTCTACTTTTAACTTTATGAAACCTCCTATCCTGTTACCCAATAAGGTAGGAATGTGTTTGTGAGAGTGTGTGTAAATTTATTTAACAGATTGTTTTTTTTTTTTAAAAAAGAATTTTCCATGAGTACAATTATTAGTTTTCCATGAATTTTAAGCCATTGGTAGAGTAATCAAGAGTCCTTGATTGTCTTAAGAGGATTTGACCCCTAACTACGGTAACACAAAGAACAATGCATCCACTGGTAGGCATATCTTGAGGTAACAGTAACACTTCCTGGGAACCGATTGTAGCCTGGGAAATACTGCCACATAATAAAGTGGTTGACAGGCATTAGCATACATAATGGGCTCTAATAGACATCTAATAGTGCTTAGCTGGGGTGGGGGCTGTGCTCTCCCACTGGAGTATTCCTCCATTGAAACCCATTGATCACCGATTTCAGTGGGGAGAGGCTAATCCATCAGCTTCTGTAACCAGACGGCCCTGATGGAAATTCTTTAGGTGGCATTCTGGATGAACCGAGCTTTCCATCTTTACAAACAAATGAGTGATATGACAGGCATGGTGTTCAAAACACATTTAACCAATTGATTTTCTTTCCTCTTGTAATAAGATCTGGAGACATATGAAAGTGCTCAGTGTGAGCTAAGATTAAAGGAGCTGCTTGGTGCGTGGGCCTGGGAACCCGGAGCCCATGGACCTGCTGTAGAGCGCGTGGCCACCCCTCTCTTTCTTAAAGTCTGTTATTGCAATAAATAGTCATTACTGAGCTGGCACCCTTTATTTCTGTTTTGCAGCCTCTTACATTGGGGCTGGTGGGTACATATCTTCTTTTAGTTGTCTGCTTGCTCTAGAAGGTTTGAGATATTTGGCAATAACTGTTTCTCTTTTAAACAGTTGGTGTGATTTGGGGGCGGTTATATTAGAGTTACAAAGTCGCAGCTACTCTAAGTGTGTCGTATTATTATATATTGCGATAAATATCCGGTCAGTGTAAGTAATGCTTGTCTGTCTTTACCCGCCCCCCCGCCAGCCCTGCTCTGGGCTTCACCTACCCCTCTGCGCCCGTCTCTCTCCATATGCATCAACAGATCCTAAGCCGGCAGCAAAGCTTAGGCTCCGCCTTTGGACACAGCCCTCCGCTCATCCACCCGGCCCCAACTTTTCCTACCCAGAGGCCTATTCCAGGGATCCCCACGGTTCTGAACCCTGTCCAGGTCAGCTCGGGCCCCTCGGAGTCATCACAGGTGAGAGAGGCAGCTCGCCGTGCTGCTCAGCAGTTGGAGCTCGTAAGAGTCGTGGCCCCAAGGGGACATTCTGTCTCTTTCTCCGTGGAAGTGCCGAGTCTTGATGAGTGTTTCCCCAGAACCATTTGCTCATGGGTCAAAAGCAGGCTGCGGGATAAGGCCCACTCCACCCTGCTGCCATCTATGAACCACATGCATTCTAGATAGACAGTATGAATTTCCTTTTTTTCATTGTCCACCGTTGACTCCCTTCACTACCACTCTACTACCACCGAGCACCATGGGATACTCCATAGTGAACACAAAACGGCCAATCCTTCCATCTTCCCCCCACCTTCATATAGTTTGAAGAAGCGAGATGCTCTTATTAGGAAACTTGACAAATGATTTGCGATGCTCTCTCACCTAAACTCTTCACTTCATTTTTAACACATGCTCATTAGAACGCAGGGTCCTCACTTGGTGAGACTTTAGAAGGCACAGGCACTCGATGTGCCTGCACGGGGCATGCAGTGCTGCCTGGTGAAGGCAATCATCTGGCCATTCCTACCGGAGACCGACTTGGTCTGAGTCGTTGCATTGTGGCCAAATAAGCTTGTTTGTCTGTGGTTGTAGGTTTTACTTATTAGCCCAATTTGTTGATCGAAATCTAACGTTTATCTCTGGCCTTGCAATTGACCAGCAGAACAAGCCCACGAGTGAGTCTGCAGTGAGCAGCACTGGGGACCCAATGCACAACAAACGGTCCAAGATCAAGCCGGATGAAGACCTCCCTAGCCCAGGGGCTCGGGGCCAGCAGGTAGGATGCCCGGGCTACGCACACCCCTTCTGCCCTTCCCAGACTGCTGTCTTCAAGTGCGCTACCCTCGCTCTTCAGACCGACAGCATTTCGCTGCACTTTCTTATCCATTGCACTCTGGCCTTGGCCGTACTCCGTGTCCTCGGTGTAGGCTAATCAGGGGAGGCATGCCAGTTGGGAAGCCCACCCGAGCAGTGACAGAACACATAGAGACACATGCCCTTCAGAGTTGAGGCACTCCGGATTTCAGGTCTTTGCTGTTCATGTACTCAGTGGGTGGGTTCATTCATTGAGGACCACAGATGTGACCACGCTTCAGTCCGTATCCCTGACCTGGGGCCTGAGTTATTGAGCCCAAATTTAGGCTGAGGCAGAACCTCTTTCATTGATCACTTCCTTTTTCTTTGTTGATTTTTTTCCTTATTTTGTTACTTTCTGCCTGGCTAGATAGCCATAAGGAGTCAAGCCACGGCTAACCTTTAGACGCTGGACTGTACCTTGAGTCACTTAAGTCTGATTCCGGTGAAGAACGTAATATGGCGTTTTTAACCCAATGGCCATCTCATACATTCCTGGGTCAGGACATGACAAAAAGCTCAGCGAATGTAACTTCCTCCAGATCAGAGCGGAAAGACAGACTGAATGTCCAGCGAATCCGAACCTTGGTGTCACCAGTCAGCTTGATCCCAAACGTTAGGCTGTCCGAGCTCAGATCTCCCGGGCAGTGGGAACCTTGGAGACTGGGTGAGGTGGTGGCTGGAGCTTGGGAAACCCTTCGTTCCAGACGGCAACTTCGTGGTGAGACCATAGCGTACAGTTTGTGTCATCCAGCCCTAGATCAGGGCTCAAATCGACACACCTAGCCGTTTCCAGAACTTTCAAGGCATTCTGGACTGCACTTGCTGTAGCTGTCCTAGAAGACTAGAGAAGACTGTGCCCTGGAGAACCGGGTGCTGGGCTCGTTGGCCTTGAGCCACGGCCATCTCCTTGAAGACCAGAGGCTGGACCAAGAAAGCACAGCCACTTAAAAAAGCACTTCACAGTGCACCTCGCTCAGCCTCCAGCATCAGGGACAGAGCTCAGCTACTCTCAAGCCATTTCCCCGAGCTATGACATGGGCCCTTAAACTGATTCACTGCAGAGAATGAGAGCAGCTAAACAGAATAGGATGCCTAGGCATTGGGGAAAAGAGTTGCTCCCCTGTAGGTTTTATTTTGTCCTTGTGTTTTTTGTAATATTTATTTATTTATTTATTTGACACAGAAAGATAGGGAGATGGAAAGGGAGAGAGAGACAGAGAATGGGCCCTCTAGGGCCTCCAGCCACTACAGACGAACTCTAGACGCGTGCTCCCCCTTGTGCATCTGGCTAATGTGGGTCCTGGGGAATTGAACCTGGGTCCTTTGGCTTTGCAGGCAAATGCCTTAACCACTAAGCCTCCCTCCAGCCCTTTTGTTGTTGTTGTTGTCTTGGTTATATGTTTTGTTTTGTTTTTTTTTTAAGATGTCAGTTTGGTTTTAACAATGTTGGGACACCAAGTTGGGCTTCAACTTGGTCTTTGTTCTGATTTGGCTCGCTTTCTTGCATCACAAGTTAAAACCGCCTCATAAGGTGTGTTTGGGAAATCTGAAAAAAATACTCACAAATGATTCCAAATATTGCACTTCCTCAGTGCCCGGTGCCCAGTGGGTAGAGCGAGGCTCTCCTTTGTCTGAGAAATTGCGTTTGGAGGAAGACACGTGTATCAGGTTTCTTCTTTCTTCTTTCCCATTTTCCTCGCTCACCCCCGTCACCGCGCAGGAGCAGCCGGAAGGAACCACCCTGGTCAAGGAGGAAGGGGACAAAGACGAAAGCAAGCAGGAGCCTGAAGTCATCTACGAGACTAACTGCCGCTGGGAAGGCTGCACGAGGGAGTTCGACACCCAGGATCAGCTTGTGCACGTGAGTGACCCGCGCCCCTAGCCAGGCCTCCCAACTATGCGACCTCTGCGTGAGGTCAGCTGCTTTGACCTGCATCGAGTCAGGTTTCTTAGCTGGCAGCCCTGTAAACTGGAGAGGGCTGTATGACTTTGTGAGAATAAAGAAAACTCTGAGACATGGTGCATGACCTGTTCAGTCAGCTAAAGCTTCGTGTAAAATTCAATAAAGTCTTCAATAGAGAGTGTAATGACTCTGATCCGGTAAGGCAGAAAACACTATTTTGGGTTAGCGACTTTGATGGTTATTGAGTAATAGTAAGCTGGACATGAATTATTATTAACCTTTTAACCAAGTTTGATTCCCTTCCCCAGACCCACTAACAGTAGAAAGAATTGTAGAAGTGTAGCTAGGGGGCTGTGTCATGTTCTCTTTTTGCAGACCTCAAAGCCTAAGTGGCCTTCCTGTTATTGTATTCAGTAATTAGTACTTTCTGTGGCAGTTAACACAATTTTTGACTTGAGGCCAGTCCTTGCAGGGGTAACAGTTTCATGGAAAAACTTTATGTGTTTAATGATGCATGTTTTTGAAAACCACAAGGTGGTCAGATTGAAAGTTACACCTTCTCTTACTTAATCAGGTCCAGACGTCTTTTCCTCGGTGCCCTGTGTGATTTCAGATAATGCTGTGTGACCACAGCCACCCATGTCTGCCTGGCCAGGGCTTCATGGTGCTTGGCATAGCCTCTAAGGCCAGTGGTATCTCCCCTGTGAACGGTACCAAGAACAAGTGACAGGGAGGGCATTTAGAGCTCTTTGAACATGGGGGATGCAAAGACCCCGGCTCAGACAACTTCTCTGCAGAAACACAGGGTCTGTGTAAACATTAGATGATTCCACCGAATAGCGCCGTTTCTTACTCTCCTAATATGATGCAAACTGACAGAGCAGAGTTTGTTGTGATTGCTTCTCACTTTTATGTGTGCATGCATGCAAGAGACACTGATGCCCATCCATTCTTTTGTGGTAACTATATGTTTTGTAACCCTCTTCCATTTAGATTAAACACTAAGATCATAAAATGCACGAATTTGGTATTTCCACTTTAGGTGGGTTACAAGTGACATGAACCTGTGTTTTTATGTTGCTCCCAATTCTAACTTTCCTTTCAGTAACCTTGCTTACTAACGGAATTGAGCTCTGACTGAAATTAGTATTTTTTTTTCCCCTAGGCTGTATGAGCTCTTGAAATTTGCAGCTTAGCCCATTCTGGGTCTTATATCCCACAGCACAGTTGCAGTGTAGTGTTAAATAATACATACCAAGTTATGCAACAGGGCCCCCCACCCCCATTTCTTTCTTCATCATCTCTCTTTGTAACTGTATAGGAAGAATTACAGATTCCTGCACAGAGCATTAAACTAAGTGAAGTGTTTGTAATTAGAGTATAGTTCCAGATTTTTCCATGACTATAATTTAATGTTTTTCTCTTTAATTTGATTCAATTATTATTTTTAAACCAAGTCTGACTTAACGACCCTTTACTCTTTCTAAATGTTTTAAGGGAGCCACAAACAAATTGTAATGCAAACGGGGGAAATTTGGGATTTTTTTTAAATATGAGGAAATATTCTCAAAGAGAAGCATGTGCCTTTTGTGGGGGATTAGTCATTATATTTTCCCAGGAAAGCAGGGATGCTCGTGCCAGCATTATCAAACGAGTAATGAAGTGGGAGATTACTCTTCATCTACATTGAAAATGAGCCGGGCTCCTCATGAGAGGTCCAGTTTGCACTAACAACTTAACTTTTCACTGCCTCAGTGATATTGAAGGCTTTAAAAGTCAGTGAATGTCACAGGAATTTATATTGAATTGTATTTAGTCTCAATGGCAGAAGGTCCTCAGAGTCCTTTCAAGGAAGAGCTGGTTAAACTGCCAACTCAGTAGCTATCGCGTTTACTGCTTTAGGAGAAATATCTTTAAAATTAGGAATGTCCACCTATGCACTGGATTTTTTTTTTTAATTTGAAACGAGAGCAAAGAGGTTCCAGTGGGGATGAGAACAGAAACAGTACCTTACCTTTATGATACTAATTTTAGTCAGAGCTCAATTCTGTCAGTAAACAGACTTAGTGAATTGCAAGTTAGAATTTGCAGCAAAGTAAAAACGCAGGTTCATGCCACTCACAGCCCACCTGAAGTGAAAATGCCGAACTTTTGCATTTAAATTGATTTTTACATTGCTCGACACAAATACACCTTGCTGCTCATGAGCGTAGCTGGTGGCATTAGTGGTGGCCTGGTGCAGAATAGGTGCTTTATATTTTCTTGATTGAAGAAATAGCTTCTTCAAGTCTACCTAATTACTTTGGTGGCAGATGGAATAAATACTACTTAGAAGGCCCACATTTTTAGGGACAGGACGAACCGTTAACCATTTCAGTTCCTGTGACTCTCTGGGAAAGAATTGGTTGGGTTTTCCTGCCACGTACGACAAGCAGCAAGGTGTTAAGCCATTGCGATGCTCTGCCTTATTTATAGCCATGACCCGTCCCCCCCACCCCCTTACAGTTAATAGAAAGATTCATGATTCTTCATGGTTGTCTATCTAGTGTCTGACAGTCGCGACTGCCTGCTAAAGCAAGTCACTATCTATAATTGATATCCTTCTGTGGAATAGGGTGCCGGCTGCAATTGAAGGGCTTTGCTGAAAGCTCTTAAATCCTGACAAGTTCTCCCCTTGTTCTGGTTCAGTCGCTGAGCTGCACAGTTGGAATTCCAGAGTTACTTGAACTTGGTGCAGAAGGGAGACATGTGTTTCACATTAGCAAATCACAAAGTTGAGGAAGAAAATTAGGGACGCTGCTTCGCCTGCCAGGCGGTCTCATTTCCAGTGTAACGTACTCCATTTTCTCCTGAGAAGATGACTTCGCCCATTTCTGTCTGAACGGATGAGCCGAGGCTTGCAGGTCCCTTTCCCTCCCTCTGCCGCCAGCCCCCATCGTCTCTCAGAGGCTGACTCTGGGTTTGCTGCTGTGGGGCTTTGGCTGGAGGACGGTGAAGTGTCTTTCTCTCCAGCAAGAGCATCATAACTGGGCCGAGTTGCTCTGCAACTAGTATTACATTTTCCATAGATTTACTTCTGTGACCAGAGCTAGAGAAAAACATTGGCATCTTGGATAACCAGGTTTTTGTTAGACTTTGCTCCTTTCTTGGATTTATGTAAAATAGAAGGCAACAAAAATGCAAAAGGAGGGCTGTGGCGATGGCTCAGCGTCTAAAGGCACTTGCTTGCCAAGCCTGACAGCCCAAGTTCAGTTTCTCAGTACCCGCATAAAGCCAGGCGTACAAAGCGGTGTGCATGTCTGCAGCTCATTTGCAGAGCAAGAGGGCCTTGGCCATTCTTTCTCTCTCTCATAAATAAAGTAGTTTAAAAAAAAACAAACAAAAGTATTACATAGTAGAAAAGTTCATTGCAAGTACATTTTATTAAGATTTTATCTCATTTCAAATTAATTATTGACAATTTCACACACGCATAAAATGCATTTTGATCACATTTTTCTCCTGTGTATGACGTTCTCTTGTCCCCTTCCCTTCCTGCTGAACACTTTCTTTTAAAAAAAAATTATTTATTGGTAAGCAGAGAGAGAATGGACACACCAGGGCCTCCAGACACTGCAAATGAGCTGCAGATGCACGTGCCACTATGTGCATCTGCCCTTTTTTTTGTTTTTGTTTTTGTTTTTTGTTTTTTGTTTTTCGAGGTAGGGTCTCACTTTAGCTCAGGCTGACCTGGAATTCTCTATGTAGTCTCAGGGTGGCCTCGAACTCACGGTGATCCTCCTACCTCTGCCTCCCGAGTGCTGGGATTAAAGGCATCTGGCTTTTTATGGGTACTGGGGAATTGAGCCTGGGTTCTTCGGCTTTGTGGGCAAGCACCTTAACCTCTAAGCCATCTCTCTAGCCCCTTCTTTCCAGCTACTCCTCCTTCTGCTCTGATGTCTTTTCCTTTTAACTTTGTCCCCCAGGGAGATGCATTAGGATTGCTTAACTGAGCATGGGCGGGGTGTTGCTTTCAGAAAATGGCTACGCCATTGAAGACAGTGTCTCCCCATTCCCCAGCAAGCATAACTGCCGGTAGCTTCCCAGGGAAGGCTGGGGCCTCTGCTCACCACGACCAGATACTGAAGGGCCCAGTCGTGAGCAGGTAACCGCAGCTGCTGTGGGTTCATGAGCACAGTGACCGTGTTACGTCCAGTCGCCTCAACACTCCGGCACACCCTCCAGCATGTAGACTTTTGTGTGTCTTCTTCCAAGATGCACCCTGCATCCTGGCGGGGTGACACGGATGTCTCATTTGGGGATGAGCGCTCAACAGTGACTTAATTCTCAGCACTTTGACCAGTTACAAGTCTCTGTACTTACCATGGCCCACTACAAAAAGATTCTTCCCTAACCAAAGCTGAGAGTAACACTGATCTATAGCATACACATATTGAGAAGGCAGTTTGCTGGGCAAAACATGCCCATTTAGCAAAAGAAAATGCTACGTTTCCCCCTAGAGCCCATGATCTCCCTCGCCCATGGGTGTATGGACAGGTTTATAGCGGAAGACCATATTGCAAAGCATACCTCTCCTTTTATTTACACTCTGATTTTCATAGCAGCCAAACCAGTTTTACATTCCCACTAGCAGTAAATCAGTGTCTCCTTTCTCCACATTCTTGCCAGCATTTGTTTATATTTGCTGTCTTAACAGTGGCCGTTCCACCTGGTGCAAGATGGTATCTCGAAGTTGTTTTAATTTGCATTTTCCTTATTGATAAGAATAGAAGATATTTTAAATATTTTTGGTCATATGTATTTATTCATTTAAGAATCTCTATTAAATTCTATAGGTCATTTTTTAAAAATATGGGTTGTTTATTTTCTTGAGTTCAGTTTTTTGAGTTCTTTATATATTCTAAATATTAATCCTTTGCCAGATAGGTAGGTGGCAAAGATTTTTCTCTCCTTCTACAGGCCTGCCATTTTGCTAGATTAGTAGTTTTCCTATGCTGTACAGAAGCTCTTTAATTTCATGAGGTCCCATTTGTGAAATGGTGGCCTGATTTCTTGAGCAACCAGAGTCCTAGTCAGACAGGGACGTCTTTCCATAAACCAGGGTCTCCAGTTTTTCTCTTGACTGTCTTTACATTTTCACTGCAGAAGTCTTTCACCTCCTTGGTTAGGTTTACTCCAAGGCGTCCTATCTTTTTGGTGCAATTGGGAATGACATTGTTTCCTTAATCCTTGGTCAGTATGTTTGCTCTTGGTATGTAAGAAAGCTATTAACTTTTTTAAATTATTTTGTTTATTTTTATTTATTTATTTGAGAGCAGCAGACAGAGAGAGAAAGAGGCAGATAGAGAGAGAGAGAGTTGGCACACCAGGGCCTCCAGCCACTGCAACGCAACTCCAGACGCATGCACCCCTTGTGTATCTGGTTTACTGGGTCCTGGGGAATCAAGCCTCAAACCAGGGTCCTTAGGCTTCACAGGCAAGCCCTTAACCACCAAGCCATCTCTCCAGCCCAAGAAAGCTATTAATTTTTGTTTGTTAATGTTGTGTCCTGCTACTTTGCTGGAGTGTTCAGCTCTAAGAGTCATCTGGTAGTGTCAGTGTCTCTTAAGTATGGAATCACGTCATCTGTAAATAAGGACCCGTTGACTTCTTTCTTTCCTGTTTATGTTACTTTATTTGCTCTTCTTGCCTTATTTCTTTAAGACGTTTAGTGCTGTATTGAGTAGGAGTGGAGAAAGGGGACACTCTTGTCTTGTTCTGGTTTTAGCAGAAGTGCCTTGAGTTTTTCTCCGTCTATGATGCCGACTACACACCTGCATTTAACCTTTGCTATGTTGAGATGCAGTTTCCCTTGTCAGTTTCTTCAGGTCCTTTATCATGAAAAAATGTTGGATTTTGTCACAAAGCTGTTCAGCATCTATTGAGATGATCACATGATTTTGCCCTCGAGTCCATTTATGTAGTATATTTACTGATTTGCCTATGTGGAACCTTCCCTGTATTTCTGAAATAAAATCCACTTGGTCATGCTGAATGGACATTTTTATGTGGCCCTATATTTGTTTTGCAAGTAATTTGTTGAAAATTTTTGCATCTGTGTTCATCACAAGAACCGGTCTATAATGTTTGTTAATATTACTGCTCGAGTCTTATAGACGCTGCAGTTATTTGTCTCAACTTGATTAATTTTGTTCTGGTTATCATCATCTAGAAATTTATCTGTTTCTTTTAAATTTTGCAATGTAGACAAGTGAGTGCTTTGAGGTCAACTTAGTGATTCTCAGACATGTATTGTCTATCATTATTGCTCACTTTTTTTTTTTTTAAAAAAAGAGCTGATTATAGCCAGGCATGGTGTCACACACCTTTAATCCCAGCACTTGGGAGGCAGAGGTAGGAGGATCACCGGGAGTTTGAGGCCACCCTGAGACTACATAGTTAATTTCAGGTCAGCCTGTACTAGAGCAAAACCCTTCCTCAAAAAACCAAAAAAAAAAAAAAAAAAAAAAAAAAAAAAAAAAAAAAAAAAAAAAGGTTATTATTTATATATCTATTTGAAAGAGAGAGAGAGATAAAGAGGCAGGTATATAGAGGGAATGGGTGTGCCAGGGCTTCCAGCCGTTGCAAACGAACTCCAGACTCATGTGCCACTTTGTGCATCTTATTTATGTGGGTCCTGGGGAATTTAACCTAGGTCCTCTGGCTTTGCAGGTAAGCACCCTAACTGCTAAGCCATCTTCCAGCCCTGTTGCTCACTTTTGACCTCTAGTGTCATTTATTTGAGTCTTAGCTCTCCTTGTTTCAGTGAGCTTTGCCAAGGGTTTATTGATCTTGCTTATTCTCTCAAAAAATCCAGCCCTTCGTTTTATGGATTCTTGGTATTGATTTCTTTTCTTTCTACCCTAATCTTAATTATTTCTTTCCATCTGCTAATTTTGGCTTGTTCTTGCTTCTCCAAAGTGCATCATTAAGTTATTTAGATCTTTCTGATAATGTAAGCACTGAGAACTGTAAATTTCCCTCTTAAGACTGTTCTAATTATTTTCCATATGCTTTGGTTTGTTGTGTTTTCATTATCATTTGATTCCTTGAATTTTTTAGTATTTATTTTGAGAGAGAGAGAGAATGGGCATGCCAGGGTTTTCAGCCTCTGTGAACAGATTCCAGACACAAGCACCCCTTTATGTGCATTTGCAACATTGTACGCTCACGTCACTATGCATCTGGCTACGTGGGATGTGGAGATTTGAACATGAGTTCTTAGGCTTCACAGGCAAGTGCCTTAACCACTAAGCCATCTCTGCAGCCCTGATATCTTAAAGATTTAAATTTTCTTCTTCATTTCTTCAAAGACCTCTTGTTTATAATTTAGTACTTGTTTAATCCCCGTGAGGTTTTTCTTGCTATTGATTTATAGTTTTACTCTGTTGTGCTCAGATAGAATAGAAGGAATTATTTTAATTTTCCTACATTTGTTGAGATTTGTTTTATGTCCTAATACATGATGTATTTTAGAGAATGTTCCATAGGCATCAAAACAATATGTATTCTGTAGTATTTGGATGAAATGTCTGTTAAGCCAATTTGATCTATGATATCATATAATCCGGGTGTTTTTTTCTGTTTGTTTTTTGCTGGGATGACCTGTTAGTTGGTGAAAGTAGAGTATTGAAGTCACCAACTACAATTATGCTGATGCTGAACCATGACTTTATACCTAGTAGTGTTTGTGTTATGAGGACATTGGGTGTACCCATGTTTGGTGTGCCAGTGTTCAGGATTGTAATAGAAGGGACATTCCTTATCTCATCCATCTGCTTCTTGTTTTTAATCTTGTTAATTGTTTCTTTGCTCCATTCACTTTATACCACAAATTGCATGCCTTTTCCTTTCACCTAAGCTGGTATGTCTGTTTTTTATGATCAGATGGTGTGTTTCCTGGAGGCAACAAATACAAAGGTCCTGTCTTTTAATCCATTCCGCTTTATGTGTCTTTTCACCGGGGAATTGTGACCACTTATGTTCAGAGATATTACTGAAAGGTTGCGCATTCCTGCCATTTGTTGATTGTATAGTGTTATATGTTTTCCCCTTTCTTTCTTTCTTTCTTTCTTTCTTTCTTTCTTTCTTTCTTTCTTTTTTTTTTTTTTTGTGTGTGTTTTCAAGGCAGGATCTGGCTCTAGCCCAGGCTGACCTGGAATTCACTATGTAATCTCAGGGTGGCCTCAAACTCACAGAAATCCTCCTACCTCTGCCTCCCCAGTGCTGGGATTAAAGGCGTGGCACCACCACACCCAGCTGGCTTTTCATTTTTTTTAATACGTTGAAGTTTATGGATTGGATTACTTCATTGCTTGAACTTTTTTTTTTCTTTTTATCAACTCTATTCTTTTTTTAAAATATTTTTTAAAATTTTATTTATTTGAGAGGGAAAGAGGAAAGAGAGAGAATGGGCACACCAGGGCCTCCAATCACTGCAAACGAACTCCAGATGCATGCGCCCCCTTGTGCATCTGGCTTATTGGGTCCTGGGGAATCGTACCAGGATCCTTTGGCTTTGCAGGCAAATGCCTTAACTGCTAAGCCATCTCTCCAGCCCTATCAACTCTATTCTTAAGTGCTTAGGTCAGAAGTTTCATCCTGAGTCTAGGAGGACATGTTGCCTGGGTCCGCCTCTGTTTACTATTCCCAGAGTAGTCTATTAACTGCAAGAGTGACCTCTGCTACCGAACATGCCCACTGTGCAAACGTCACACCAGCCACTTAACTTTTGGAGTGGAATTCCGTCTCAGCTCCCATGTGGAGAAGTCTGTGTCCTCTTCTGGGCTTCCTGGGCTTGGCCTTGTGGTGCTGGGGCATGGGACAGGGAAGTTGGTGAGCTGTCACCTGCCGTGTACCTCAGCTGCTTCCGATTCTTCAAGGCCAGTGCGTGTGAGCTGCAGCACTTCCCGGTGTTTCCCGTTTTCCCTGGCTTAGCTGTGGGGGACAAAGAGCTCTCTGGTGGCCAGCAGCGCTTGCTTCAGCTGGGCGTGCAGATGAGTCCTGGTTCACACAGTGGCTCCCACTTGCTGCCACAGACATCTCTCCTGGGGTCACTGGTTCGTTTACAGCTCCTGCCTCTTGCAGGAAAAGAGCCTCTTGGTATTGCCTTGACTGTTTTCTTCCTGGGTTTCCTTGCTGAAGCTTCTTTCAGTCCATAGCTTACCTTGTCCCCTCCAAACTTGCTTTTCTTGTTGACCTGTCAAGATCCGAGCCTTTGCTCTTTCCCTGACTTATGAGAGACACAGATCTGAACATTTCCCCGCAAGCTGAAGGTCCGCGTGTGCTTCAGCTCAAGGTTGGTCTGGCGCTTGCTCTGTGCATCCTAGTACAGATGACTCGAATCCTAAACGTCGAAACCACGCGGCATCAGCCTGCACGTGTGTGCTGCGCTCGTCCTTACGTGACTCGGCTTGGCTCGTGCTAACGCGTAAAGGGCAGCCTGGTGTTCCGAGCGTGCTGAAACCCTGCTTCCCTCCCACTCGGACTTTGTCCCAGAAGAAAGGTCTGTTTCTGAGTCTCTGGCGGCTGAGGACCACGCAGTCTGCCCAGCATGGGGCACGTGGGTCATCACACGTTCTCCCAACCCTGTGTGTTTTACTGCTGAATGTCATCGTGTCTCCACCACAGTACTGGAGGCTTTATCAGAAGAAAGAAGGAAATAGATGCTGAGAATGTGAGAGTGTCTCCGAGTAGCCGCTGCTGGGTGGCTGCTGTGCTTGCAAACAGCACGGCTGAGAGCCAAAGGAGGGAAAGCAGGGCGTCGCTTGTTACTGTATCCCCCCCAGTTTGTACCAGTTAGCCCTGCACTGTCTGTGCAATGCATAACACATAAGCGTTCTTCCCCAACCGTCCTCAGAAATTCGTTATTCTTTACCACTGTTACTCTTCAGGCCTGTGCCAGTGGCGTGACTCAGGACCGTGGTGCCTTGGCAGTTACAGGGGGTTCAGTGCTTTCTTCCTGTAGTGCTCAGCAGTGGAGAATGTGACGTGCATTTCCATAGCACTCAATTGCAGCTGGGTGGCATTCAAGCTGATGTAACCCTCCATTTGTATCTTTTAAGCATGGTGTCAAAAATTCCCCTTTGGTGGAATGATTAGCCACCTACGTGGAGTTTAAATCCTTTCATATGCTGCAAATTCTGGTCTCTGAAAGCATGCTGAAGTTCCCCTGATCCAAACAATACTGTTATAATCACCTTTGCAGCCATTGGGAAATTCCATACATTGGGAGCGTAAAAACAAAGAGGGGCTTTCTTTAGAATATCATAGAGATTTAGATGTAAAGAAAGCACAGCTAATTTGGGAGCAATCACTGTATCTATGCAAACACAAGGAAGAGTTTGAATATGAAAAAATTATGTTAATACCATCATGCTAAATTTTCATGTTAGATGTTTTTTGAACTTAATTTTGATCCCTTTGCTAATGTAATGTACATCTTTACAGAAGGCAATTGGGTTTAAGAGGTGTTAGGTGCCCTGTGTATGAGGCAGAATGGTGTTTTCAAAACCTCAGATGAATGGAGATTTTAACCATTGCCTTTCAACATGGACTTGCTAATTAGTTTAGTTACAATTATTTGGAAGCATGTCATGTGAAGTACAGATCAAGAACCACAAGTGTCAAAGCCTCTGCAGGCATTTTCTTTGTGAGGTTACTGGGTGAAGGGCGCCTGCGGGAATCGTGCCCCTGCAATTACACCCAAGCCTGGGGCCGAGGGTGCGTCCCACCACTCAAGCATCCCCTGGGCCCGGCTGGGTTTCTGAGTGGCAACCCCATCTCCGCCCTGACTCTTGGGATGACCTCCCGGGAACCGTTTGACCCTTTTGTACGTTATTTTCTCACTTATCGTCCTGTGAAACAGCCATGAAAATAAGTTCTGTCCCTGATGTCCAAGGCCAGGCAGAGGTCACGTGCAGCGGCCTAGTAAGAAACGGACAGAAGGTCTCCAGGGGTCGCTCTGACTCTCATTTCATGTGTTGGTCTTTGCAGGGTTGAGTGTGGCGAGGAGTGGCCAGTGTTGCTGGTGGTCTTTGTGGCTGCTGTTAGCAGTGTGGAGGGGGAGCCGCGGCAGCACACAGGGGCGGCGATTACTGTGGCCTTAACCAGCACAAGCGTGGTGCCCAGTAGATGTCAGTGACTCACTTTACCAAGGGGAGCAGTGTGAGCCTGTCTGGAGGCTGCCGTACGTGGATGCGCGGTGCTCACCGGGTACCACGCATGGTTGGGGTTTCTGTGCACGTGGTATTCAGGTGGCGGTGGCCTCGGGAAATGAAAGTTGGTCCAACGATTTGAGAATGGGGTCGTGCGGGGGCCATTGTCTTGGTCCCTTGCTTACTCTTGCTTGTGCTGTGCGGAGATTCGGGAGCCTTGTCTTCTATGTGTTCTGGTGTCTTGACATGCTTCTGGTAAATCTCCTCATGGAGGTCCCTAAAGGCACCCGGCCCTCAGCCCTGAGGCTGGCCGTTCTCTGTTGTGACCCTGTCCTGCTTGTTAAGTACGTTGAATAATACCCTAGCCTCCACTACTTGATGGTAGCAGCACTCTTACACAGCCAAAAATGTCTCTCCACATTGTTAATTCCTCTCCGCCAGGGGATAAACTCTCCACCTGCCACATTATTGATTGCCCCCCACCGGGGGGGGGGGATAAATTCTTCCCCAGCTGAGCCCTAAATGTTTCCTTTTACAGTGCTGATTTTGTAAAAAAGAAAGAAACTTTATTTAAAAATTTACCCCATTCTGCTGAAATCCCTGCCTCTTTTCTGCTATCCCTTCTTCTATTTGAATGTTGTTTTTTCTTTAGTTTGCTCTTCCATTACGCACGACAACCTGCTGATTGTCCCAACATTGCGCAGGTCTTGCACACGTAAGACAATTACTATAAGGTCACGCCTACAGCGACTCTTTGTGTGAGGAAGACAGCATTCCAGGCGGTCCTCCCCATCCTTTGGTTCTTACATTCTTTCTATCGCCTCTCCCACTGTAATCCCTGAGGCTCAGTTTAGTGATGCACACTTATTCTCAGCACTGTGACAAGTTTTGAGTCTCTCCAGCAGTAAATGCCATCTGAAAAGAGAAACTTCGCTAACCACATGTGAGAACAGCACGAATATATAGGTATAAACATAAGTATTTTGAGGGTAGTTTGATGGCCATAAATATATCCATGCAGCTGAGTAATCCGCTCGGGCATATGGCCTTCCCAGCTTTAGTTTCTGGTTTTCAGTATCAGACGTAAATTCCCCTCCTTATGGACCGTACAGTCTGGGTGCTACTCATTACCTCCGAAACAGAGATGCCACTGCTGCACTTGTGGGCACCTCTTGCCTAGCTGGTCATTGCATGGCCTGCAGAATCCCGCGCTGGGTTTACAACGTTTATGACTTCTCATCCTCAGCAGGCTGCGTGCGTAGCACTTGCAAGCACCGTGACTGCTAGTGCTGGGAAGCCAGCCAGCAGAGTGCAGTAAGGATTTTTAAAATACCCGTTCAAATACACTTTAGAATGTGCAGATTAAAAAGAAGGGATGGTGGGCTGGGAGGATGGCTCACTGGTTAAAGGTGCTTGCTGGCAAACCCTGCTGGCCTGAGTTCATTTTCCAAGTATCCACGTAAAGCCAGATGCACAAAGTGGCACATGCACCTGCAGTTCATTTGCGATGGCAAGAAACCCCGGCGTGCCCGTGCTCTCGCCTCAGGAATAAATAAATAAATAAACATCTTAAAAATAAAATCAAAGGAAAATATGTCCTGACTAGATTCAGAGGTCTCTGGCAAAAGAATGCTTCAATCTGTTCATATGAGGGTAAGGTGAGCCTGTGTGTAAATGTGCAGGTGGGTGAGCCCCTGGGCAGATGTGGGGTGATATGAACTTGTGTGTAAATATGGGGTGTGATATACCTGTGTGTGTATTTGTAGAGCTGAGTTTTGTAACTCATCTTGCTAAGGATAATCACTCAGTATGATTCAGCAAGACCCATAGCCAGCCAGTAAGTCTCTTCTCTGGGTGGAAAACATGGGACTTTTTTTTTTTTTTTTTTTTTTTTTGGCAGACCCAGCGAAGTCATTCTGACTTCAGCTTTTGAGATTATGGTAAATGGAGCTGAAGACCATATTCCTGCTTTTGATATAAAACAGAGTTCCAGGAACAGAAAGTGATTTTCTTTTCCTTAAGTTCATTTCTAGTCAGCACACAGATATTTAGGTATCATTCATTCTGCCATTTTCAAGAACAGTTTGTTTATTTTTCCTTTTGATTCCCACTTGCCCCTCATATGTCCTCTCCTTCTCCCCTCCCCCACCAGTTCAGATCCTCAAACCCCATGTACCAGTCAGAAGCTGTGGTGGGCCTCTAGTATCAGTATGGAGGACACAGGAGAATCTTCCAGAAGCTTGCACACAGCAGTAAACAGTGAGATACTCTTCCTCAGAAATGAGGTGGAGGACAAGAACTGAACCGAAACCTTGTCTTCTCGCCGCCACATGAACATACGCACCCACCACAGTCAGTAAGTTATGGGTGTTCGAACGACAAGCAATTTCTCCCCTGAGCCATCACCCCAGCCTGCTGTTATTATAGTTTTAATTAGCTTACACAGGAGTAGGTTTCCCAGTGACTTTTCATGAGTCCTTAATTTTGTTTGACCCTCTCCTTAACATCGTACTCTCTCTATCCACCACCCCATCCCTGGTTAAACCTTCACCCCCACTATCTCCCTTCTACTTTCTTTTTACTATTATTTTTATTCATTTATTTGAGAGCGACAGACAGAGAGAGAAAGAGGCAGAGAGAGAGGGAGAAAATGGGTGCATCAGGGCCTCCAGCCACTGCAAACAAACTCCAGATGCATGCGCCCCCTTGTGCATCTGTCTTACGTGGGTCCTGGGGAATCAAGCCTTAGACTTCACAAGCAAGTGCTTAACCACTATACCATCTCTCCAGCCCCTCTCCCTTCTACTTTTATAACACATGGCTTACTTTGCCAGCAAGCACCTTTAACCACTGAGCCATCTTCCCAGCCCAACATCCCTTCCTTTTTTTTGTTTATTTTTATTTATTTACTTGAGAGCGACAGACACAGAGAGAGAAAGAGACAGAGAGAGAGAATGGGCGTCCCAGAGCCTCCAACTACTGCAAACAAATTCCAGATGTGTGCGCCCCCTTGTGCATCTGGCTAACGTGGGTCCTGGAGAATCGAGCCTCGAACTGGGGTCCTTAGGCTTCACAGGCTAGCGCTTAACCACTAAGCCATCTCTCCAGTCCCACATCCCTTCTTTTTAATCTGAACATTCTAAATTGTCATGTGGGTTTTTGTTTGTTTGTTTTTTGGAGGCAAGCCCAACAGACTGACCTTTTTTATGAGTGAGAGCAAGAGAGAGAGAAAATTGGTATGCCAGGGTCTCCAGCCACTACAATTGAACTCCAGACGCATGTGCCACCTTGTGCGCATGTGGGACCTTGCTCTCTTGCATCACTGTGCATCTGGCTTACACAGGAGCTGGAGACTTGAACATAGGTCCTTTGGCTTCGCAGGCAAGTGCTTTAACCGCTAAGCTATCTCTCCAGCCCTATCATGTTGTTTTTTATTGACTTTGTGAGAGTAAAACAATGACTGAAATTCTATATAGAAAATATTACTCAAACATAAGAAAAACTGAACCTGTGGGAAAATGAACTAATTAACTGAAATAAATTAAACAATGGAAAAAATGACATTTAAAGCTTGTTTTATTAAACAAGTTGTGAATACTCGCTGTGTTGGCTGCTGGCCCTACCTGCTGCAGTACACTACCACCACCTGGTGGCTACTGCCTAAATTACAGGCATAGTGTCAGATTTAGGGAGTCAGGTGTGAGCATTCAAGAGAACAGAACCTGAGACTCCTGTCTGATATCTATGCTTTGAGTAAGGGGAATCTCAGGGCAGGCTGTTTAAAGTAGTGTAGATGTATAATCAGGGAAGTGGGGAAATAAGATATATGGGTAGAGGAAGAGATACAAAAAAAGCCTTGTAGAGGTTGGACAGTTAAAATAGGGAGACTATTGTCGCAAGGTATTGGGTAATCTATGTTGAGAAGACAACTAAAAGGAATTAATGGTGCAGAAGAATTTTATTTGTGAATATGGCTAGTATAATCAAAAGTCGGATATTTTGACACTCCCTTGGGTAGAATGATTCATTTTATACATTTGGTTGAATACTAGAAAGTATCTTTCTTTAAAAAAAAATGTATTCATTTGCAAGGAGAGGGAGCATGCCAGGGCCTCTTGCCAGCACATACGAACTCCAGATGCATGTGTTACTTTGTGCATCTGGCTTTACGTGGTACTGGGGAATTGAACCCGGGCCCACATGCTTTGAAAGCAAGCACCTTTTAACTGCTGGGCCATCTCTCCAGCCCTAGAAAAAGCATCTTTGTGGAAGGAAAAGGACAGCAGGAAGTGAGACTGAGAAGATGGAAGGGGATTGCTGGGCTGGGAGCCTGACTTCTGTTCTAGATGGAGGAATGGAGTGCCGAAGGTTTGGGATGATAAAATGGTCTTGAGTTGAGCTTTGGAAAGTCCTGGAAGCAGGCCGTACTGCGCATGGACAGTGGCAGGGATGTGGGAGACCATAAGTGCAGCCTGAAGTGGGAATTATTCAACATGACGGTTAAGGACCTGGGAGACCGTTTGGAGATGATTTACTCTTACATGCAGCTGCTACGGCTATTGTAGATGA
This sequence comes from Dipus sagitta, assembly GCA_036346955.1. Lineage (NCBI taxonomy): Eukaryota > Metazoa > Chordata > Mammalia > Rodentia > Dipodidae > Dipus > Dipus sagitta. The sequence goes on from CM070784.1 coordinate 42,580,693, forward strand.
TATGTAGAAGGGGAAGAGAAGCTTCCTGGGTGGCTGAATACCTAGGAGCTGGTTTCTTCCATGGATTGAACTCGTCTCTCACTTGTGCAAACTTGGGCTCATTACTTAAGGACCCTGAGATTCTATTGTCTTTCTTTAAAACTGGTTACTCAGGGTTTAGAGGAGAGAATAATTTTTGGAAAATAGCAATGTGCTATACAATGCTAGCCACATTTTTTTAGGGCCAATAAGGGTTTGTGGGATTATTATTTTCCATTTTTTAATTGTTTTTTTTTTTCTGATTGGTTTGCCATGCTTCCTTCTTATGAGCTCTGAAAATGTCTTTTGTTAGCACCACAGGAGTCCGGTGTGTAGAGCTCTAAGACACTTCCCTGCCTGTTCCCTCGCTCCAACTTTAATGGACTTGGTCTTCCTTTGGCGAGCCTTGTGCTCTTGTGTCTAGGGAGTGTTCCACAACAGGCAGGGGTGTGCCCTGGCTCGTGAGCAGGTCTTCCTGGTGACTTCGCGGGGTTCTCCAGCTTTTCTCTGGCACAGTTTCCACAGTAAGCACGGCGGGAGCCACAAAGGAAACAGGGCCTCACTGGGTCCCTCCTTGTGTTTGGGGGAGATAAACTTCAGTGAAGTCTCAGGACCGAGCCATTTGGCTTCTGGCAGCAGCTTTAATTGGTAAAATGCAGATTTTATTTTTTCTTGATCAAGAAGGGATTATTCTTGTTATCAGCCCAGAGCATCTTATTTCAAGATGAAAAGCTTTATGGAATTACAGATGCCAGTGCTTGTACAAAGGTTCTTTTTTTTTTTTTGGCGATTGACAACTCAAAGAGAAAGTATGATTTATTAGCCTGCAATGGCTAACCCTGAGCAATGGTCTAGTTCTCTCTGATTGTGAAATTGCTTGTGTGAACTGCCTTTTTATGCCACTCAAGCCCCAGGTTATGCAAATAAATGTGGAGGATACATTACATATAATGGCATGGGAGAGAGAGAAAGAATAGAAGGTGGGGGAGGAAGAGAGTGGCTTCTGAAATCCATCTTGGTGGTTCCTTCCACAGTAGTTTGGCTGATAAGCCCGCTGAGGAAAGATTAATAACCAGGCTTGTCGCTATCAGTACCTGTTTGTCGATTCCCTGTAACTGGGCTGTCTGTTCAGCATGGAAATTATTGATTAAATAAAAATTGCTATTAGATTGTGATGTGATCCATAATCACAGACAATGGCGGGCGTCCCTCTTCCAGGTCCCCGGCCATGCATCAAGCTGCTGCTGGTTCTCCCCTTGCTGCGATTTATATTGTGCTGACACTTGGGCTCATTAAGTTTATCCTTTCTGCTTGAGGCATGAGCCGCGTGACCACGGGAGGACGGGCGGGAGGAGGCGGCGAGGACCGGCCCGGGCCGAGCTCTGTCTCTTCAGGCCTCTGGCCTAGAGCAGGACTGCTGAAACTTTTTCACTCATGACCTCTTCTGCTCAAGGAAATTTTATGCAAGCCAATTTACATATGCGTAAAATAAGTAAACAAATCGAACATATGCTTTCAGGAAATGACAAAGAAATTTTATTTTAAAACAATTCTTTGATATGCATATAATTTTACCACTTACTAAAGATGGAAGTAAATTTGCTTGCTAATGAGATGCATATGCTTGTTTGTTTTCTTACATAAAGAGTTAAATTTTGGCTGACTATTTGATGCTGAGGGACATAGAGCATCTTCAATGTTTTCTAGAGTTGATTAATATTTTGATTTTATAACCATCAGTATAGAGAATGTTGCTTTGCATACATCGGTGGTAACAAGCAGCTGAAGATACATTAAGGACCATTTTATAAATTGTTGACCATTCTGTCCTGGTCTCAAAGCAGATTCACATAGAGATCTGCATGAAACTCAAACAACAGGGTTTTTTTAATATTTTATTTTTATTTATTTATAACACAGAGAAAGGGAGAGAAAATGGGCATGCCAGGGCCTCCAGCCACTGCAGACAAACTTCAGACACGTGTGCCCCCTTGTGCATCTGGCTAACATGGGTTCTGGGGAATCGAACCTGGGTCCAAACGCCTTAACCACTAAGCCATCCCTCCAGCCCTCAAACAACAGTTTTAAAAAAATCAAACATTTTACACAATTCAAAGATAAACCAAATTTGACACATTCTGAAGAATGCTGGTAATAAAATACTTAAAATGTCCATTTTCTGTAATAAAACCGTTGCTTCTATAAGAACAAAAAACTTTTGTAGGCACAGTAAAGGCCTGCAGTCTACCCGGGCAGCAGTCTTGACCCGAGCTGAGGGAGCTGAGGTGGTTCAGGCAGCGTCTGCTGGCCTCGTGTGGTGTGAGGACCTGCACGGTACCCATTGCAGGTGTTGGCGCTCACAGGGAGGCTGCATTGAATTCCGGTTCATCGCAGGCAAGTGCTGCCCACACACCTTGGCTTCTTCATACCTTTGCTCCATCAGTGTTTTTGTGACCTTCACATGCAGTTAAGAAGTTCACTTAAGGGTTGGAGAGATGGTTTAGTGGTTAAGGCGCTTGCCTGTGAAGCCCAAGGACCCAGGTTTGACTCCCCAGAACCCACGTAAGCCAGATGCACAAAGTGACAGATGTGTCTGGAGTTCGTCTGAAGGTGCTAGAGGCCCTGGAGTGCCCATTATCTCTCTGCATCTCTGTTTCTCTCATAACTAATTAAATAAAATATCTTTTAAAAAAAGAAATTCAGTTTAAGAAGCTGTGGGCTAACATAAAAACAAGGTGGCAAAACACATGTACGTTGACTGAACCATTGTGGCCACTTTAAAGTGTGCAATTCATTGGTGTAACTGTCAACACTACTGAGTTCCAAGACCTTGTCATCACACCACAAGGAAACTTTTACCTACTACCTCGTATTCTCCCCACCCCCTGAAGAGCCCTAATCTGCTGTCTAGCTCTATGAATATTTATACTGGGTATTTTTTGTAAGTGGACTCCTATACTACGGCTCTTTCTTCTTTTTTTAATGTAACGTAAGGTTTCCAAAGCTCACCTATGCCATAACACATATCAGTACATTGTTCCTCTTTACTGGCAAGTCAGAGTCCACTGCATGGCCCTGGTCACGCTGTGCTTATTCATGTACTTGGGTGACATGGACATTTTAGCTATTGTGTTGTTACGAATATTGTTGGACAAGTTTTGTTTCATAAGCACCTGTTTTCAGTTCTTTTGGAAATGCCCCTTGGAGTCAGGTTAATGTTAGCTCTCGGGATTACGGAAGGAATTGACTAACCCGTGGCAGGTTCTAACCTGTCCTGTACCGGCTCTGCCTTCCGGGGTGATGTCCTGAGCCTCCAACTGCCCCCCCCCCCATTCTGCCTCCCTCTACCCCACATGCCCTGGCAGGCGAGCGTGCAGAGCTCAAAGGAATGCTGCCCTCTGCGGGTCCTCTGGTAGCAGTCAGCAAACACCTGGGCGCGTCCACCATTGCTGCTTTTCCTCAGTCAGCGTTGGGCAGTTTGAACAGTTGTGAGGATAGAATATTCAGAGCGTGAGGTCGGGTGAGCCGAGGGAAACAGCGCGGCCTGCTGAGGCAACTTCTGCTTTTGCATGGGCCTTATGACGGAGTGGGGGCCTAGTTCATGCCTGGCCTTTATGCCGGCTCCACGAGGGAGGGCGGCCTCCGCTAGAGAAGGCCTGCAGGCAGGAGGGCCGGTCTGGAGCAGTGGGAGCAGCAAACATAACTTACCAGCAGCGAATCTGTGTATCATGGACCCTCATGTGGTTCCCTTCCGACAGCAACATGAGGTCCAGAAAGGCGCCTGACTACTTTGTGAGCCGTTTGCTGCCGATTCTTTGTTCGTGCGTACATACGTCATGTGTTGGAATAGCTTGATATACCGTTTAGTGAGTTAGTTATTAACATGAGTAATCGGCTAGGGGACACAGCAGATGTCTTTCGAAACCAGACAAAATATAGTATGCAATCCCAGAAGAAAGACAAGCAGGCCATTATTACAGGAAGTGTAACCTGAACCCTCGCAGTAGCCCCGGATGTACACAGTAAAGGGAACCTTCAGAGGTTGTTTTCCTCCCCTGGGATTTTAGCTTTAGAGTCAAGAGTCCACCTGACATCGCCGCGTATCTCCTGCTGGGGAGGAAGGAGCCCACTCCCCTCCTTGGCAGCCCTTCCTCCCGCTTGCAGGCCTTCTGTAACGGCACCCACCCTCGCCCGCAGGCCAAGCCACGGTCACACTTTACCACGAGGAGAAGGTTCTGACGGGCAGAGACTGTGGGTCGGAGCTCTAGACACCCTGTTGGTGATTGGCGGTGCTTTGTGGACGAGCTTCCTGTGTTTTGCCAAGGGGTTCCTTCTCATCTCGGGATTGAGGTGATACGGTTCCCAGGGGAAAAGGGGAGGCGGGCAACTAACTGTAACTAGTAGGACACCATCTATAGAATGTTCTGAACTGGCAACTATCACTTTTCTAACCTGTTTTAAAGGGCGGCTCAGTGCGCTAGACTTTGTTTGCTATTAAATGTCTGCATTCTTCTATCCCCAATCCACGTGTACCCCCCTTTCCCTCAACCAAGGCACATGCATTTCACTTCAGGATGCCTCATTTGCAATTTTTCCTGAACATTTATTGCAAGGTGGATCTTGCTGAAAATAAAGATAACTCTTCATCACATATCTCAGACTCCTTTATTGAAACACAGACAAATATTCGACCTCTGGGAAGGGCAGAGCATGTGCACCCAGGCTAGATCGTGAACTTCAGCGCACGCATCTGTCCTTTGCTTGTGAGAGGATGTGCTGTGCTGAGTATAGCAAACTTAAGCCTGGAAACAAGACTTAGGGAAGGCAGAACTGTCAGAAACTCTCCTCAGCCCTACCTGTACGCCCGCCCCCACCCCTCTGCTGCTCACTGGTTTTACTTGAAGCTACTGTCTTCGATTAGAGTTGAGCCTTCTCCAAGGCCGGGAGCAGGCCAGCTCCACGGAGCTCCACGCGGTGTCTGCTGCAGAGGCACACCTCAGTGTGAGGCCGGCCAACAAGAAGCCCGGGAAGGTTCTGTGAGAGACGGATGTTGTCCAAGAACGGAACTCTCAGAATCACAGATTATCTAATAAAGCAAACACAAAGGGGAAATGTAAATCCCTGTGGCCTTCTTTCATAAAGAAACATTATATCAGAGCCGGGCGTGGTGGTGCACACCTTTAATCCCAGCACTCACTCAGGAGGCAGAGGTAGGAGGATCGCCGTGAGTTCGAGGCCACCCTGAGACTCCATAGTGAATTCCAGGTCAGCCTGGACTTGAGTGAGACCATACCTCGAAAAACCAAAAGAAAAAAAAGTATATTACACTATACGTACAAAAGATAGAAAGTACGAGCATGGAAATTAGGAAAAGAAAGTGGCACAGACTCATCTAGCCCCATGTGCTTCCCTGAGGCTGCTGGGGCGTGCTGATGGCCACGAGGCTCCTGTGAGACAGGAAGGCAAGGGGAGGCACAGCCCGTGGGACCGATGGGAGCAGCTTACTGTCCACCTGGTCTTGTCTTTGGTGTTTGTCTCATTGGACATTCACTCATTCATTCATATCTTTATTCATTTGCAACAGGAAGTGTACTATCAAAGGACCAAAAGTAGGTAAATCCTGAAAATTGCATGTCGATGTCAAGTAAATTTTAGAAGAAGCTGTATTTTTAGTGCTAAAATTTTATAGGACCTTCTGAGTTAGCCGAGAACCAAGAACTTGGCCCACTGGATCCAGCTCACATCTGTGATGACCCCATTAGACTGATTCTCAGGAAAATGCAACAGATATGGGATATTGGGACCTCAGAAAATCAGAGAAAGATGGTGTCGCACAAGATCAATTAGGATACGTTACCGGTGGATGTTTGGAAAGGGCTTGGGTTCGGCCTGGCATCGTCTAGGAAGCTGTTCTCCAGTGTGACACTGCTGGGCACCCCCTTAGCTTCATCTTGCTTAACAGTTGCTCCTCTCCAGGAGAAAGTTGTGGAGTACAAGTTTCATCAGAGTTGTCTGTGAATTTGCATGTTTCATTGATGACCAAATTTTGGAGTCCTTAAAGATCTTGAAGCTGGGCATGGTGGCGCATGCCTTTAATCTCAGCAGTTGGGAGGCAGAGGTAGGGGGATTGCCATGAGTTGGAGGCCAGCCTGAGACTACATGGTGAATTCCAGGTCAGCCTGGGCTAGAGCAAGACCCTACCTCAAATCCCTCGCCATCCCCCCCAAAAAAGATCTTGAAACATCAAAATATTACCATACCAGGAAACTGAAAATTATAATAAGATGGGGCTGGTGAGATGGCTTAGCTGTTAAGGTGCTTGCCCGCAAAGCCTAAGGACCCAGGTTCAATTTCCCAATACCCACGTAAAGCCAGATGCACAAAGTGGCACATGAGTCTGGAGTTAATTCATTGCAGTCGCTAGAGACCCTGGTACACCCATTCTCTTCCCCCCTCTCTCTCTGCCTCTTTCTCTGTCTCTAAACTAAATAAATGCATAAATAAATAAAATATTTTAAAACTTATAATAAGATAGAATGTCTGCTAGGCAGTGAGATTTGCCACCCAAACTAGCTAATGTGATTCTCAACTTCAGAAATAAACATATGCTATTAAAGTTGAGCTCTAGTAATTTCTGGAAAACCACCATCAGCCTAGAACTCAATCTAATGGTACATTGACTTCCAAATACATCTTGTTAGGATGGTTAAAGTGGCAGATTCGGGCGCGTGCGTGGTAACCGCCTCCTGGAATTGGAGAGTGGTTGGCCTTCTTGTGCAAGCTGGATGTGTGCAGTCTGCAGTCTGCAGCCACCAACTGCAGGTCCAGTGGCTGGAATCCATTGCATTAAGATAACTTTAGGCTTGTTGTGGGGAAAACGGAACCCTCTGAAGGAGCTGCAGGGCTGCCCCAGGGAAAAAGTTGTTCCTGCACTGGAATGTGAGGTATGTAACTCGGACACTGTAGGTGCAAGATACTGTTCAGGAAATGCGGATCAGCCAGAGGAGCCTGGGCTGGTGAGATCGTGGTCCCAGGCCACTCCGGACTTGCGTGAAATTATTTTAACCTGAAATCTCTTGCAAGCCAGTTATGTGTTTGGGTTCAAAGGACGGACCATTTGGCATTTGTTCTCCAGAAAGAATCAAGACCTGACAGCTCTTTAAAACATGCCAGCAGGTTTTCTTCTGCATTAGATCAAGACTGTTCTTTCCAATTTAAACCTTGTATTATAAAACACATTACCAGTAGTGAAAAGATGTGTTTGAAAGGGTGACCCTCTGAGTTCCAAGAAAAAACCTGGGTCCTCTTGTGAGATCATTCCTATCCCAGAGCAGTTTTCATTCCAAATGCTTATACGATGTTTTTTTTCTTGACACAGAGGGGAGAAAGGGGCAGAGGAGAAAAAATGGGGCCAGGGCCCCCAAACCACTGAAACAAATTCCGGGAGGGTTGCGCCCCCTTGTGCATTGGCTAAGTGGGTCCTGGAGAATCGGGGGGAGCCTCGAACTGGGGGTCCTTAGGCTTCACAGGCTAGCGCTTAACCACTAAGCCATCTCTCCAGTCCCACATCCCTTCTTTTTAATCTGAACATTCTAAATTGTCATGTGGGTTTTTGTTTGTTTGTTTTTTGGAGGCAAGCCCAACAGACTGACCTTTTTTATGAGTGAGAGCAAGAGAGAGAGAAAATTGGTATGCCAGGGTCTCCAGCCACTACAATTGAACCTCCAGACGCATGTGCCACCTTGTGCGCATGTGGGACCTTGCTCTCTTGCATCACTGTGCATCTGGCTTACACAGGAGCTGGAGACTTGAACATAGGTCCTTTGGCTTCGCAGGCAAGTGCTTTAACCGCTAAGCTATCTCTCCAGCCCTATCATGTTGTTTTTTATTGACTTTGTGAGAGTAAAACAATAAATGAAATTCTATATAGAAAATATTACTCAAACATAAGAAAAACTGAACCTGTGGGAAAATGAACTAATTAACTGAAATAAATTAAACAATGGAAAAAATGACATTTAAAGCTTGTTTTATTAAACAAGTTGTGAATTACTCGCTGTGTGGCTGCTGGCCCTACCTGCTGCAGTACACTACCACCACCTGGTGGCTACTGCCTAAATTACAGGCATAGTGTCAGATTTAGGGAGTCGGTGTGAGCATTCAAGAGAACAGAACCTGAGACTCCTGTCTGATATCTGTGCTTTGAGTAAGGGGAATCTCAGGGCAGGCTGTTTAAAGTAGTGTAGATGTATAATCAGGGAAGTGGGGAAATAAGATATATGGGTAGAGGAAGAGATACAAAAAAAGCCTTGTAGAGGTTGGACTTTTAAAATAGGGAGACTATTGTCGCAAGGTATTGGGTAATCTATGTTGAGAAGACAACTAAAAGGAATTAATGGTGCAGAAGAATTTATTTGTGAATATGGCTAGTATAATCAAAAGTCGGATATTTTGACACCTCCCTTGGGTAGAATGATTTATTTTATACATTTGGTTGAATACTAGAAAGTATCTTTCTTTAAAAAAAAATGTATTTATTTGCAAGGAGAGGGAGCATGCCAGGGCCTCTTGCCAGCACATACGAACTCCAGATGCATGTGTTACTTTGTGCATCTGGCTTTACATGGTACTGGGGAATTGAACCCGGGCCCACATGCTTTGAAAGCAAGCACCTTTAACTGCTGGGCCATCTCTCCAGCCCTAGAAAAAGCATCTATGTGGAAGGAAAAGGACAGCAGGAAGTGAGACTGAGAAGATGGAAGGGGATTGCTGGGCTGGGAGCCTGACTTCTGTTCTAGATGGAGTAAGGAGTGTAGAAGGTTTGGGATGATAAAATGGTCTTGAGTTGAGCTTTGCAAAGTCCTGGAAGCTGGGCATACTGCGCATGGACAGTGGCAGGGATGTGGGAGACCATAAGTGCAGCCTGAAGTGGGAATTATTCAACATGACGGTTAAGGACCTGGGAGACCGTTTGGAGATGATTTACTCTGACCTGCAGCTGCTACGGCTATTGTAGATGATACGTAGAAGGGGAAGAGAAGCTTCCTGGGTGGCTGGCTGAATACCTAGGAGCTGGTTTCTTCCATGGATTGAACTCGTCTCTCACTTGTGCAAACTTGGGCTCATTACTTAAGGACCCTGAGATTCTATTGTCTTTCTTTAAAACTGGTTACTCAGGGTTTAGAAGAGATAATAATTTTTGGAAAATAGCAATGTGCTATACAATGCTAGCCACATTTTTTAGGGCCAATAAGGGTTTGTGGGATTATTATTTTCCATTTTTTAATTGTTTTTTTTTTCTGATTGGTTTGCCATGCTTCCTTCTTATGAGCTCTGAAAATGTCTTTTGTTAGCACCACAGGATTCCGGTGTGTAGAGCTCTAAGACACTTCCCTGCCTGTTCCCTCGCTCCAACTTTAATGGACTTGGTCTTCCTTTGGCGAGCCTTGTGCTCTTGTGTCTAGGGAGTGTTCCACAACAGGCAGGGGTGTGCCCTGGCTCGTGAGCAGGTCTTCCTGGTGACTTCGCGGGGTTCTCCAGCTTTTCTCTGGCACAGTTTCCACAGTAAGCACGGCGGGAGCCACAAAGGAAACACGGCCTCACTGGGTCCCTCCTTGTGTTTGGGGGAGATAAACTTCAGTGAAGTCTCAGGACCGAGCCATTTGGCTTCTGGCAGCAGCTTTAATTGGTAAAATGCAGATTTTATTTTTTCTTGATCAAGAAGGGATTATTCTTGTTATCAGCCCAGAGCATCTTATTTCAAGATGAAAAGCTTTATGGAATTACAGATGCCAGTGCTTGTACAAAGGTTCTTTTTTTTTTTTTTGGCGATTGACAACTCAAAGAGAAAGTATGATTTATTAGCCTGCAATGGCTAACCCTGAGCAATGGTCTAGTTCTCTCTGATTGTGAAATTGCTTGTGTGAACTGCCTTTTTATGCCACTCAAGCCCCAGGTTATGCAAATAAATGTGGAGGGTACATTACATATAATGGCATGGGAGAGAGAGAAAGAATAGAAGGTGGGGGAGGAAGAGAGTGGCTTCTGAAATCCATCTTGGTGGTTCCTTCCACAGTAGTTTGGCTGATAAGCCCGCTGAGGAAAGATTAATAACCAGGCTTGTCGCTATCAGTACCTGTTTGTCGATTCCCTGTAACTGGGCTGTCTGTTCAGCATGGAAATTATTGATTAAATAAAAATTGCTATTAGATTGTGATGTGATCCATAATCACAGACAATGGCGGGCGTCCCTCTTCCAGGTCCCCGGCCATGCATCAAGCTGCTGCTGGTTCTCCCCTTGCTGCGATTTATATTGTGCTGACACTTGGGCTCATTAAGTTTATCCTTTCTGCTTGAGGCATGAGCCGCGTGACCACGGGAGGACGGGCGGGAGGAGGCGGCGAGGACCGGCCCGGCCGAGCTCTGTCTCTTCAGGCCTCTGGCCTAGAGCAGGACTGCTGAAACTTTTTCACTCATGACCTCTTCTGCCCAAGGAAATTTTGTGCAAGCCAATTTACATATGCGTAAAATAAGTAAACAAATCGAACATATGCTTTCAGGAAATGACAAAGAAATTTTATTTTAAAACAATTCTTTGATATGCATATAATTTTACCACTTACTAAAGATGGAAGTAAATTTGCTTGCTAATGAGATGCATATGCTTGTTTGTTTTCTTACATAAAGAGTTAAATTTTGGCTGACTATTTGATGCTGAGGGACATCGAGCATCTTCAATGTTTTCTAGAGTTGATTAATATTTTTTATAACCATCAGTATGGAGAATATCGCTTTGCATACATCGGTGGTAACAAGCAGCTGAAGATACATTAAGGACCATTTTATAAATTGTTGACCATTCTGTCCCGGTCTCAAAGCAGATTCACATAGAGATCTGCATGAAACTCAAACAACAGGTTTTTTTTTAATATTTTATTTTTATTTATTTATAACACAGAGAAAGGGAGAGAAAATGGGCATGCCACGGCCTCCAGCCACTGCAGACAAACTTCAGACACGTGTGCCCCCTTGTGCATCTGGCTAACGTGGGTTCTGGGGAATCGAACCTGGGTCCAAACGCCTTAACCACTAAGCCATCCCTCCAGCCCTCAAACAACAGTTTTAAAAAAATCAAACATTTTACACAATTCAAAGATAAACCAAATTTGACACATTCTGAAGAATGCTGGTAAGAAAATACTTAAAATGTCCATTTTCTGTAATAAAACCGTTGCTTCTATAAGAACAAAAAACTTTTGTAGGCACAGTAAAGGCCTGCAGTCTACCCGGGCAGCAGTCTTGACCCGAGCTGAGGGAGCTGAGGTGGTTCAGGCAGCGTCTGCTGGCCTCGTGTGGTGTGAGGACCTGCACAGTACCCATTGCAGGTGTTGGCGCTCACAGGGAGGCTGCATTGAATTCCGGTTCATCGCAGGCTAGTGCTGCCCACACACCTTGGCTTCTTCATACCTTTGCTCCGTCAGTGTTTTTGTGACCTTCACATCCAGCTAAGAAGTTCACTTAAGGGGCTGGAGAGATGGTTTAGTGGTTAAGGCGCTTGCCTATGAAGCCCAAGGACCCAGGTTTGACTCCCCAGAACCCACGTGAGCCAGATGCACAAAGTGACAGATGTGTGTGGAGTTCGTCTGAAGGTGCTAGAGGCCCTGGAGTGCCCATTATCTCTCTGCATCTCTGTTTCTCTCATAACTAATTAAATAAAATACCTTTTAAAAAAAGAAATTCAGTTTAAGAAGCTGTGGGCTAACATAAAAACAAGGTGGCAAAACACATGTACGTTGACTGAACCATTGTGGCCACTTTAAAGTGTGCAATTCATTGGTGTAACTGTCAACACTACTGAATTCCAAGACCTTGTCATCACACCACAAGGAAACTTTTACCTACTACCTCGTATTCTCCCCACCCCCTGAAGAGCCCTAATCTGCTGTCTAGCTCTATGAATATTTATACTGGGTATTTTTGTAAGTGGACTCCTATACTACGGCTCTTTCTTCTTTTTTTAATGTAACGTAAGGTTTCCAAAGCTCACCTATGCCATAACACATATCAGTACATTGTTCCTCTTTACTGGCAAGTCAGAGTCCACTGCATGGCCCTGGTCACGCTGTGCTTATTCATGTACTTGGGTGACATGGACATTTTAGCTATTGTGTTGTTACGAATATTGTTGGACAAGTTTTGTTTCATAAGCACCTGTTTTCAGTTCTTTTGGAAATGCCCCTTGGAGTCAGGTTAATGTTAGCTCTCGGGATTACGGAAGGAATTGACTAACCCGTGGCAGGTTCTAACCTGTCCTGTACCGGCTCTGCCTTCCGGGGTGATGTCCTGAGCCTCCAGCTGCCCCCCCCCCCATTCTGCCTCCCTCTACCCCACATGCCCTGGCAGGCGAGCGTGCAGAGCTCATAGGAATGCTGCCCTCTGCGGGTCCTCTGGTAGCAGTCAGCAAACACCTGGGCGCGTCCACCATCTCTGCTTTTCCTCAGTCAGCGTTGGGCAGTTTGAACAGTTGTGAGGATAGAATATTCAGAGCGTGAGGTCGGGTGAGCCGAGGGAAACAGCGCGGCCTGCTGAGGTGACTTCTGCTTTTGCACGGGCCTTAGACGGAGTGGGGGCCTAGTTCATGCCTGGCCTCTATGCCGGCTCCACGAGGGAGGGCGGCCTCCGCTAGAGAAGGCCTGCAGGCAGGAGGGCCGGTCTGGAGCAGCGGGAGCAGCAGACATAACTTACCAGCAGCGAATCTGTGTATCATGGACCCTCATGTGGTTCCCTTCGGACAGCAACATGAGGTCCAGAAAGGCGCCTGACTACTTTGTGAGCCGTTTGCTGCCGATTCTTTGTTCGTGCGTACATATGTCATGTGTTGTAATAGCTTGATATACCGTTTAGTGAGTTAGTTATTAACATGAGCAGTCGGCTAGGGGACACAGCAGATGTCTTTCGAAATCAGACAAAATATAGTATGCGATCCCAGAAGAAAAACAAGCAGGCCATTGTGACAGGAAGTGTAACCTGAACCCTCGCAGTAGCCCCGGATGTACACAGTAAAGGGAACCTTCAGAGGTTGTTTTCCTCCCCTGGGGTTTTAGCTTTAGAGTCAAGAGTCCACCTGACATCGCCGCGTATCTCCTGCTGGGGAGGAAGGAGCCCACTCCCCTCCTTGGCAGCCCCTCCTCCTGCTTGCAGGCCTTCTGTAACGGCGCCCACCCTCGCCCGCAGGCCAGCCACGGTCACACTTTACCACGAGGAGAAGGTTCTGACGGGCAGAGACTGTGGGTCGGAGCTCTAGACACCCTGTTGGTGATTGGTGGTGTTTTGTGGACGAGCTTCCTGTGTTTTGCCAAGGGGTTCCTTCTCATCTCAGGATTGAGGTGATACGGTTCCCAGGGGAAAAGGGGAGGCGGGCAAGTAACTGTAACTAGTAGGACGCCATCTATAGAATGTTCTGAACTGGCAACTATCGCTTTTATAACCTGTTTTTTTTTTTGTTTGTTTGTTTTGTTTTGTTTTGTTTTTGTTTTTTTGGTTTTTCGAGGTAGGGTCTCACTCTAGCCCAGGCTGACCTGCAATTCACTATGGAGTCTCAGGGTGGCCTCGAACTCACAGTGATCCTCCTACCTCTGCCTCCCGAGTGCTGGGATTAAAGGCGTGCGCCACCATGCCCGGCTTCTAACTGTTTTTTTTTTTTTTTTTTTTTTTTTTTTTTTTTTTTTTGGTTTTTCGAGGTAGGGTCTCACTCTAGTCCAGGCTGACCTGGAATTCACTATGGAGTTTCAGGGTGGCCTCGAACTCACGGCAATCCTCCTACCTCTGCCTCCCGAGTGCTGGGATTAAAGGCGTGCGCCACCACGCCCGGCTTCTAACCTGTTTTAAAGGGCGGCTCAGTACGTATAATTAAGATGTTGCCTCTAGACTTTGTTTGCTATTAAATGTCTGCATTCTTCTATCCCCAATCCACGTGTACCCCCCTTTCACTAACCAAGGCACATGCATTTCACTTCAGGATGCCTCATTTGCAATTTTTCCTGAACATTTATTGCAAGGTGGATCTTGCTGAAAATAAAGATAACTCTTCATCACATATCTCAGACTCCTTTATTGAAACACAGACAAATATTCGACCTCTGGGAAGGGCAGAGCATGTGCACCCAGGCTAGATCGTGAACTTCAGCGCGCGCATCTGTCCTTTGCTTGTGAGAGGATGTGCTGTGCTGAGTATAGCCAAACTTAAGCCTGGAAACAAGACTTAGGGAAGGCAGAACTGTCAGAAACTCTCCTCAGCCCTACCTGTACGCCCGCCCCCACCCCTCTGCTGCTCACTGGTTTTACTTGAAGCTACTGTCTTCGATTAGAGTTGAGCCTTCTCCAAGGCCGGGAGCAGGCCAGCTCCACGGAGCTCCACGCGGTGTCTGATGCAGAGGCGCACCTCAGTGTGAGGCTGGCCAACAAGAAGCCCGGGAAGGTTCTGTGAGAGACGGATGTTGTCCAAGAACGGAACTCTCAGAATCACAGATTATCTACTAAAGCAAACACAAAGGGGAAATGTAAATCCCTGTGGCCTTCTTTCATAAAGAAACATTATATCAGAGCCGGGCGTGGTGGTGCACACCTTTACTCCCAGCACTCACTCGGGAGGCAGAGGTAGGAGGATCACTGTGAGTTCGAGGTCACCCTGAGACTCCATAGTGAATTCCAGGTCAGCCTGGACTAGAGTGAGACCCTACCTCGAAAAACCAAAAGAAAAAAAAGTATATTACACTATACGTACAAAAGATAGAAAGTACGTGCATGGAAATTAGGAAAAGAAAGTGGCACAGACTCATCTAGCCCCATGTGCTTCCCTGAGGCTGCTGGGGCGTGCTGATGGCCACGAGGCTCCTGTGAGACAGGAAGGCAAGGGGAGGCACAGCCCGTGGGACCGATGGGAGCAGCTTACTGTCCACCTGGTCTTGTCTTTGGTGTTTGTCTCATTGGACATTCACTCATTCATTCATATCTTTATTCATTTGCAACAGGAAGTGTACTATCAAAGGACCAAAAGTAGGTAAATCCTGAAAATTGCATGTCGATGTCAAGTAAATTTTAGAAGAAGCTGTATTTTTAGTGCTAAAATTTTATAGGACCTTCTGAGTTAGCCGAGAACCAAGAACTTGGCCCACTGGATCCAGCTCACATCTGTGATGACCCCATTAGACTGATTCTCAGGAAAATGCAACAGATATGGGATATTGGGACCTCAGAAAATCAGAGAAAGATGGTGTCGCACAAGATCAATTAGGATACGTTACTGGTGGATGTTTGGAAAGGGCTTGGGTTTGGCCTGGCATCGTCTAGGAAGCTGTTCTCCAGTGTGATACTGCTGGGCACCCCCTTAGCTTCATCTTGCTTAACAGTTGCTCCTCTCCAGGAGAAAGTTGTGGAGTACAAGTTTCATCAGAGTTGTCTGTGAATTTGCATGTTTCATTGATGACCAAATTTTGGAGTCCTTAAAGATCTTGAAGCTGGGCATGGTGGCGCATGCCTTTAATCTCAGCAGTTGGGAGGCAGAGGTAGGGGGATTGCCATGAGTTGGAGGCCAGCCTGAGACTACATGGTGAATTCCAGGTCAGCCTGGGCTAGAGCAAGACCCTACCTCAAATCCCTCGCCATCCCCCCCAAAAAAGATCTTGAAACATCAAAATATTACCATACCAGGAAACTGAAAATTATAATAAGATGGGGCTGGTGAGATGGCTTAGCTGTTAAGGTGCTTGCCCGCAAAGCCTAAGGACCCAGGTTCAATTTCCCAATACCCACGTAAAGCCAGATGCACAAAGTGGCACATGAGTCTGGAGTTAATTCATTGCAGTCGCTAGAGACCCTGGTACACCCATTCTCTTCCCCCCTCTCTCTCTGCCTCTTTCTCTGTCTCTAAACTAAATAAATGCATAAATAAATAAAATATTTTAAAACTTATAATAAGATAGAATGTCTGCTAGGCAGTGAGATTTGCCACCCAAACTAGCTAATGTGATTCTCAACTTCAGAAATAAACATATGCTATTAAAGTTGAGCTCTAGTAATTTCTGGAAAACCACCATCAGCCTAGAACTCAATCTAATGGTACATTGACTTCCAAATACATCTTGTTAGGATGGTTAAAGTGGCAGATTCGGGCGCGTGCGTGGTAACCGCCTCCTGGAATTGGAGAGTGGTTGGCCTTCTTGTGCAAGCTGGATGTGTGCAGTCTGCAGTCTGCAGCCACCAACTGCAGGTCCAGTGGCTGGAATCCATTGCATTAAGATAACTTTAGGCTTGTTGTGGGGAAAACGGAACCCTCTGAAGGAGCTGCAGGGCTGCCCCAGGGAAAAAGTTGTTCCTGCACTGGAATGTGAGGTATGTAACTCGGACACTGTAGGTGCAAGATACTGTTCAGGAAATGCGGATCAGCCAGAGGAGCCTGGGCTGGTGAGATCGTGGTCCCAGGCCACTCCGGACTTGCGTGAAATTATTTTAACCTGAAATCTCTTGCAAGCCAGTTATGTGCTTGGGTTCAAAGGACGGACCATTTGGCATTTGTTCTCCAGAAAGAATCAAGACCCGACAGCTCTTTAAAACATGCCAGCAGTTTTTCTTCTGCATTAGATCAAGACTGTTCTTTCCAATTTAAACCTTGTATTATAAAACACATTACCAGTAGTGAAAAGATGTGTTTGAAAGGGTGACCCTCTGAGTTCCAAGAAAAAACCTGGGTCCGCTTGTGAGATCATTCCTATCCCAGAGCAGTTTTCATTCCAAATGCTTACACGATTTTTTTTTCTTATTTTGTTTTGGTGTGACTTATACTCAAATTTTATACATGAAATTTCCTCTTAGAATTACTTTTTAAAAACCATGCTTACATGCAAAGGATCTTTGTATCCTGTACATTTTATTCTGTTATGCTTTTGGATGGGAGGCCTAAGTCATGCATCTTGAAGGACATACTTAGTCTGATAATTTTTTGAATAAGTTTTGTTTTTTTACACTGCAGTCTTTATCTGAGTATGACTACATCTTGTTTTATATATTTTTTGAAGCATATAAAAGATAATATAGTAAACTTCAACTTTGCTGAACTTATAGGAATAGTTTGGGGACCCTTCTACTTTCTTTCCTCCCTTCATCTATTTTTTGTTTGTTTTTTGCTTTTTGGTTTTTCGAGGTAGGGTCTCACTCTAGCTGGTTGACTTAGAATTCACTATGTGGTCTCAGGATGCCCTCTAACTCATGGCCATCCCTACCTCTGCCTCCCGAGTGCTGGTATAAAGGCGTGTGCCACCACGTCCGGCCCCTCTACTTTTGTTTTTTTAAGTTTTATTTATTGATTTATTTGAGAGAGAGATAGACAGACTGAGAGAGAATGGGTGTGCCAGGGCCTCCAGCCACTGCAAACAAACTCCAGACACATGCGCCACCTTGTGCATCTGGCTTTCATGGGTCCTGGGGAGTAGAATCTGGGTCCTTTGGCTTTGCAGGCAAACGCCTTAACCGCTAAGCTGTCCCTCCAGCCCCTTTTCTTCTACTTTTTAAGCTTCCTGATTACCCTTATTATGGTAATCATGATAATTCCTTTCTCTCTGTTACCCATGTTCTAAAAGGTAGAGCTAAGGTGTCTCCAGAGGCATTAGTTGTTAGCTATGAGCTAACAACGGCCCTGCATGGGCCCCTTTATTTTTTGATCCAAGGACATTTGGCAGAGTCTCACCTGTCCCTGTGAACGCTTCTGTGCTCCAAGGAAGCACTGGGCACTTTTGTTACCTCGACCTGCACTGTGCTGTGTTTTTTGATGTTGTTGTTGTTTTGTTTTTTAATTTTATTTGAGAGCAACAGGCAGAGAAAGAAAGAAGCAGAGAGAGAGCGAGAGAGAATGGATGCACCAGGGCCTCCAGCCACTGCAAATGAACACCAGATGCGTGTTCCCCCTTGTGCATCTGGCTAACGTGGGTCTTGGGGAATCGAGCCTCGAACCAGAGTCCTTAGGCTTCACAGGCAAGCTCTTAACCACTAAGCCATCTCTCCAGCCTTTTTTTTTCCTTAATTTTTAAAAAATTTTGTTTATTTTTATTTATCTATTTGAGAGCAACAGACAAAGAAAGAGGCAGAGAGAGAGAGAGAGAATGGGCGCGCCAGGGCTTCCAGCCACTGCAAATGAACTCCAGATGCATGTGCCCCCTTGTGCATCTAGCTAATGTGAGTCCTGGGGAATCGAGCCTCGTACCAGGGTCCTTAGGCTTCACAGGCAAGCGCTTAACCACTAAACCATCTCTCCAGCCCTTAATTTTTATTTATTTATTTGAGAGTAACAGAGAGAGAAAGAGGCAGAGACAGAGCAAGAGAGAGAGCACTGTGCTGTTTTAATCAGAAAGCTCTGAAGAGCGGTAGGCATTTAGAACTTGAGACCTGAATTACTGAATACTCAGAACGCTGTGACTGAGCTCTTGTCAGCGTTGCATGGGCCGTCTCCTTGAGGGATACTAGTGTTGGAGTCTTCCCTGAGGATCCACGGCCCTGTGTCTGCTCCACTCAATGGGAATCCCTACTTCCTTTGGACTGATACATTTCCTGCTTGAGGCTCTAACCAGTAAAAAAGTGGTTTTAGCCCATGTTGGGGATTTTTCTTCCTCTCCTCTCCTTTAAAATATCTATAAAAACACAAGTGGAAGCTCACCTATAGTCTATCTCAGCATTTAGAAAGTACAAACCGAGCTCACAGCCTCTTGAAGAAAATGCTTCATACTTTGGCGTTGTGTTTCTACGTTCTTGTGTTGTGCTTGTATGGTGAGTGGGGAAGTTAGGATTAAGAGAGTGCTCAGATTGCCCAGAGTCCTGTGCTGCCCGTGGGGACAGTCACTTCCCTGTCTACCCCTTCTCTCTTATGCTAGGCTCTAAAGAGCAGAGATACCGGCCCGCCTATCTGTGCGCAGTCCTTACTCCTCGGTCACTAGTTCTGGGCCTCGGAGTGCGTCTGCTGGGGACGGTGGCATGGTCTGTTCTCAGGGGACAGTCCTCAGGAAGAACCTTGTCTAAGAACTGGCACCATCAGGCTTGGTTTACCTGACTCAGGAGGTACCAAGTCCCTGGAGTACTTGAGTGTTCCAGAAGCAGGCGTGTGTCCTCGGCGCCTTTGTGTCCGCATCCTGGGGAGATGCCAGGACGGAGGAGGCTGGGATGACAACAGAGTGCCCTCCACCCTGCACCCGACAGCTCAAGCGCTGTCGTCGGCTTCCTTCTTCAAGGAAGTGTGGCTTAGAAACACAGGGTCCCCCGAACTGAGCAAGTGTGGGTCCTGCTTCCTGTCCAGCACAGCTCCTCTTGCAGACACAGGGAGGTCACTCAGAGTCGTGCCCCCCAAAGCACTGGGCTGAGGCAATTGCCTTTCTTGGCCAGGGCTAAGGACACAGTTGCTCAGGTGGATCTTCCTCCCACTGGTTCCCTCGGGTCTTTCCTAGGACAGCAGTCCCTATGAGAGCTGGCATTCCCGTGCGGCTGGACGCATTGCCCACCCTGGGGGCCCTGGTGGTCTCACCAGCTGTCAGTGATGAGGTGTCCACTCACAGTGTGGCCTCAAAGGCTCCACTCGGGTTGCATCCCTCACACTGATGGATCACCATAGCAAAGAGGAAACGGTAAACATCAGATAACTTTTTAAAGATACATAAATAATCCCTAGTTTATTCTAAGTCAGTAAAGGCAACTTAGATGAAAAGTATGATATTTATTAAAACGTGTTTACTCTCTCAGTCTATTTTTGTAAATTAAGACTAACCTGGGTTGGCATGTGAGTAATTTAGTATTGCCACTTTTATCACCCGGATTAGCTATATTCACTTTTGGCGGGGGGGCGGGGGGGGGGTTGAGACAGGATTTCATGTATCTCAGGCTGGCCTCCAACTTGACATGTGACCTAAGAGGACAGTTTTGAACTTCCGGTCTTCCTGCCTCCACCTCTAGAGTGCTGCATTGGCAGGTGGGTGCCATCCTGCCCATGTTGGAGATCTAGCCCAGGGCTTTGTGCATGGGAGGCAGGCACTCTGCCAACGCAGCCATGGCCCCGGCCCCACCTGTGCCGTGGTTTGGTTGTTGGAGGCTCTCCCGATAGTCTTCAGCATTCGAACTGCCGCACATGTGTGTGAGAACGCTTGTTCCTGTGTCAGCGCTGATCGTTCCCTTTAGATACGCTCTGCAAAGCAAAGCAGCGTCGCCAAACATATTAGTAGTGCTGTGATTTTTATCTAGACTTAAGCAAATGTACCACTGGGATTTTGTCTAGAACTGTATTCACTTTAAATTGAAAGGAATCTACACTCTCTAAAAATTCATGTTTCTTTTGTAACAGTGGGATATATGTACATATAATTTTCTGAGTGTTCTGCCACCCTCCTCCTCTTCCTCCTCTTCACCTGTGACTACTTTATATGTTTTTTTCTTGCTAATTCCTAGGCGTGAGGTTCTTCTTTCTACCCTGTCCGTCTTTCACGCACTGGCCGTGGTGTTTCAGCGCAGTGTTCGCAGAAAGGGCGGCACGTTTGTTGCTGCCTGGCCTGTATGGACCTGTGTGCAGCGAGCAGGTAAACAATCTTGACGCGCCCACTGCTCCTATTTTATTAGTTTTGATTTTCTAATACTAATGCCCTATCATCTGTAAGTAGTAAACCATGCTATCTGCTTTTGAACAGTGGTTTTTCTTACTGAACCAGCGTGGCGGGGGGAGGGGTGGTGAATCTCTTAGTAGGATTGAGCCCTGCTTTGAATCTGTTTTAATGAGAATGTCTTTGGTATTCAACCTTATACAGTCTGTTCACTATGCATTTAAGATGGATATTATTGGGCCATGTAAGTGAAGCACCCTTCTTTGTGTTGTCTAGAAAATTCTGTTGTAAGTATGTATTTTATCCCAAATGATTCCAGTTACTTCCTTACCCAGCTTCCTTGGTGCGTTGTGATCTCGAGTCACTCCCTCACCGTGCCAGGTGAGTTAGTCCTGTATCATGATGCTAGGTTCAGCTTGTCCCGTTTGGCTTACAGTTTTCATGTCTTTGTGAATGATCTTTATGAGTGTGTGTGTGTGTTGCTCTTGCCTAGAGGATAGATTTTTCTGATTAGTCTACATTATCCCATCATTACTGTCTCCATCGTACTCTCATGTGAATGCATGTGGCAAAACTGTTTGCTTAAAAACATCCCTGTCCCTCTGATTCTCAGTTTTAATATCCCAGGCCACAGCCAGTTTTCTGTGTTCAAATGCAAGCAAGTAAACATAAGTGATGTAAGGGTATCTTGATGATGAAAGCCTGTGTGTGTGTTGTATGATGTCATGTTATAAGAATCAAAAAGCTGTAAGTGCCGTGCGAGGAAAAGAGAAGAGAAGGCTGCCCGAATTACCCAGATGTTGAACTTTAGCGTTACCAAGCTGTGGTTGTTTGGATTTTTTTTTTTTTATAAATGCCTTCTGTATTTTTTCCTATATCATCTTTTTATCTTTCTTTTCTGTCATTTCCGTAAGTATAGCAGTAATATATTTTCTTACGAATGGGTTTCAAAAATTAGTTACTAATCTTACTATGTGTAAGTTTCATTGTCTTACAAAGCATTTCTCAGACACAGTTTATTTAGGTGGACTTCTTGCTTTATACCTATCAGCCCTGAAACATTGATATCCTTTCTTTTTAAAAATTTAAATAATGTATGTATGTGCTTATAGACCTGTCCAGTCCCCACCTCCCATCTCGCCATGCACGTCCTGGGATGCCCGAAGCCCGCCATGACTTCCAGCCTTACGTGTGGGTTTTGAGGATGGAACTCGGGTACTCCAGCTTGATCTGTGAACACTTTATCTTCTGAGTCATTTCCCCAGTACGTTTTCTTTCTTTCAAAGTAATAAGCACAGCTAAAAATGTTCACGTACACATTAACTCAGTTAGGTTGCTTGTAGTTCTTCGTTTTGATATTTCAAGTAATCTGTAGTTGCAGTTGATACGTTTATGGTTTCTTTAGTAAAAAAAAAAAAAAAAAAATCACTTCTCTACCAACAAGTATTTCTTGAGCCTCTGTCATAGCTGGACTCCCTTGTGAGTTCTGAAGATACACAGAAGGACATAACGGCAGGACTCCTGTCCTCCCAGTGGCCACAGGGCCTCCTCCTGACTCCCAGCTGACTCTTGGTTTACTGCCATAAACTACATGCCGGGCTCTGAGCTGCGAGCAGGCACTCACGGAGCTAATCCCCTCAGCAGCCTGACGAGAGGGATGCCGTCCGTAGCCTCATCTCCCAGCCGATCGGGCCCACTTACTGATGGCTTGAGCATCTCGTTCCTTCTTCCACTGCCAGTTAGTGGCAGAGCCAGCTGGCTTTTCAAACGATGCCAGCAAGTGCAGTACCCTTTGTGACTGCCCTGGGCGTGGCGTTTTGCTGGTTAATGTTTCCATGTGTGTTACGGCTCGTAGCTTCACCTTGTGAGTAGAGACTGAGGTGATTTTGAGAATATGACATATATTCATTCCTTCGCATCTTCCATGGGTGAGTGAAAATAGGCTATCAGGTGTAAAAGGTCTGTACCTGTCCAACCTTCCTGCTCATTCTGTTCAGATTCTCTCTGTCTGTCTGTCCTGGTTTCTGTCTCTACCTGTTCTATCCTAAGCCAGACCTGGAGAATTAAACTCATGTATGCGCACTTCTGTGATGATAATAGGTTTTGATAGATGTTAGTGTTCATTCCTTTGTTAGAGGAGATTATTGCTTTCTTTAAATGATTACACACCTACTCAGAGAATCATGTACCACACGTGCTCCTCCATTGAAATCTATTTGTCCTGAAGCCTAAAGTTTGTGCCATGTTTCACATCACTCATGTAGTCCATGCCTACTGTCACTAATGTGCAGTCTACGTCTATTGTCCCAATGTGCAGTCCACGTCTACTGTCCTAATGCGCAGTCCGCGTCTACTGTCCTAATGTGCAGTCCACGTCTACTGTCCCAATGTGCAGTCCACGTCTACTGTCCCAATGCGCAGTCCACGTCTACTGTCCCAATGCGCAGTCCACGTCTACTGTCCTAATGCGCAGTCCGCGTCTACTGTCCTAATGTGCAGTCCACGTCTACTGTCCCAATGTGCAGTCCACGTCTACTGTCCCAATGTGCAGTCCACGTCTACTGTCCCAATGTGCAGTCCACGTCTACTGTCCTAATGTGCAGTCCACGTCTACTGTCCCAATGTGCAGTCCACGTCTACTGTCCCAATGTGCAGTCCACGTCTTCTCTCCTAATGTGCAGTCCACGTCTACTCTCCTAATGTGCAGTCCACGTCTACTGTCCCAATGTGCAGTCCACGTCTACTGTCCCAATGTGCAGTCCACGTCTACTGTCACTAATGTGCAGTCCACGTCTACTGTCCTAATGTGCAGTCCACGTCTACTGTCCAATGTGCAGTCCATGTCTACTGTCCCAATGTGCAGTCCACGTCTACTGTCCCAATGTGCAGTCCACGTCTACTGTCACTAATGTGCAGTCCACGTCTACTGTCCTAATGTGCAGTCCACATCTACTGTCCTAATGTGCAGTCCACATCTACTGTCCTAATGTGCAGTCCATGTCTTCTCTCCTAATGTGCAGTCCACGTCTTCTCTCCTAATGTGCAGTCCACGTCTACTCTCCTAATGTGCAGTCCACGTCTACTGTCCTAATGTGCAGTCCACGTCTACTGTCCCAATGTGCAGTCCACGTCTACTGTCCCAATGTGCAGTCCACGTCTACTGTCCTAATGTGCAGTCCACGTCTACTCTCCTAATGTGCAGTCCACGTCTACTCTCCTAATGTGCAGTCCACGTCTACTCTCCTAATGTGCAGTCCACGTCTACTGTCCTAATGTGCAGTCCACGTCTACTCTCCTAATGTGCAGTCCACATCTACTGTCCTAATGTGCAGTCCACGTCTTCTCTCCTAATGTGCAGTCCACGTCTACTGTCCTAATGTGCAGTCCACGTCTACTGTCACTAATGTGCAGTCCATGTCTACTGTCCCAATGTGCAGTTCATGACTACTGTCCTAATGTGCAGTGCATGAGTACTGTCCTAATATGCAGTCTATGACTACTCTCCTAATGTGCAGTCCTGAAACATTTTCTATCTTTTGTCAACAGGAAAAACTTAAAAGTACTGCCTTCTTACATACTAGTAACAACTTGAGTCAAGACTTTTGTGGATAAAATTTTATTTTCTCATATCCATATAATTCTGCCTTTTCCAAAATACATGCTGATTATTGTGCTGGGAGCCATTTGGAAAGGAAAGCTAGAACTAGAAAAGTAAACACTTCTTCTGCAAGACTTCCAGACTTTCACATGTGTGTGACTGTTGAGCAGTGTGGTAAGCTCGGTCTCATGGCATCTTTTAATCATTCCTATTTCTCATTAGTATATTGCAAAACCATATGAACTTGTAAGTTCCTGTTTGAAAGGGCACCTCTTTCTTTTTCTTTTCCTTTTTTATTTTTCCTCCTTGAAGTTTGTCACGATGTTGTATCGGTGAGCCTTCCATCGCTGGGACAGTGTATGTGAGATAAGCTGCTGAAGGGAGGAAGGATTTATTTTGGCTCATGGTTTCAAGGCCTCGGTGCAAGGCCAGCTGTCTCCCTGGCGAGGGCCCAGGGTAAGGTCAGCAGAGGACATGGCACAGGAAAGCTCTTTACCTCATAGCAGCTGCCAGCGTCCTGCTTCTTCCAACTTAGGCCTGCCCGCAGCGCCCACCACTGTCATCGGGCTGTGAGCCCATCAGTGACACCCGTAGTCACGCCACAGCTCTCATGACCCAGTCACTTTCTTAATGCTCCCCCTGACATTGCTTCAGGGGCTAAAACTTCAACACGTGAGTTGTGTGTGTAGGTGTGCAGGCACAGTACGTGTACATACATGTGGAGGCCGGAGGATACCCTTGTGTGTCAGCATCAAGAACACCATCTGGCTCCTTTGAGACAAGGCCTCTTGCTGGCCTGGAGTTTGCCAGTTAGACGAGAGTAGCCGGCCAGTGATTAGGGGACCCTTCTGTTTCGTCCTGCTCGGCACTGGGGCTTCAGGCATGTACCGCCACACCCCGCATTTTATATGGGTTCTTGGGATCAGACTGGGGTCCCGGGCTTGCCGGGTAAGCGCTTAGCGAATCAGCCCTCCTCAACCTCGTTTACTGCGAGTGTTGGGTTTTGCTATGGCTTCACTGAGCGGCATGTTCTTCACGTTCCTTTCTTCTTTGGGGGCAGTGCGGTTTGTTCTGTGTAACTTGGTTTGATTTTCTTGCTCTCACTTTGTTTGGATGCTGCATGTCTACATTACCCTCCCTCAGCCTTCCCGTCTTCCATCTGCTACTCCTCCACTGGATGCAGGAAGAGAGAGCGCTTGATTAGTCGTGGCTTCATTTATTCGGCAGCAATAGACAATGGTGTTTAAATTGTTTTGACCCATCAGCCCTGCTGGCACAGGCCTGTAGTTCTAGCTACTCAGGCATCTGAGGCAAGAAGGTTCCAGGTTCAAGGCCTGCTTTGGCTACAGAATAAGTTTGAGGCCAGCTCTGGTAACTTAGCAAGACCCTATCACAAAATTGAAAGTAACATGAGACTGGAGTTAATTAATAAATCTGTTGCCTACCATGCACTAGGCCCTAGTTTCAATCTCTTATGCCAAAAAAAAAAAAATGTGTGTGTGATGGGTTTTGAATTTTTTTTGTTCATAGTCCACTGGTCCTGTCCTTGTCAATTAGTCCTTGCCCTAGAGAGAATGGGTGTGCCAGGGCCTCCAGCCACTGCAAACAAACTCCAGACACATGCGCCACCTTGTGCATCTGGCTTTCATGGGTCCTGGGGAATAGAACCTGGGTCCTTTGGCTTTGCAGGCAAACGCCTTAACTGCTAAGCCATCCCTCCAGCCCCTTTTCTTCTACTTTTTAAGCTTCCTGATTACCCTTATTATGGTAATCATGATAATTCCTTTCTCTCTGTTACCCATGTTCTAAAAGGTAGAGCTAAGGTGTCTCCAGAGGCATTAGTTGTTAGCTATGAGCTAACACTGCCCTGCATGGGCCCCTTTATTTTTTGATCCAAGGGCATTTGGCAGAGTCTCACCTGTCCCCGTGAATGCTTCTGTGCTCCAAGGAAGCACTGGGCACTTTTGTTACCTTGACCTGCACTGTGCTTTTTTTTTTTATTATTGTTGTTGTTTTGTTTTTTAATTTTATTTGAGAGCAACAGGCAGAGAAAGAAAGAAGCAGAGAGAGAGCGAGAGAGAATGGACGCACCAGGGCCTCCAGCCACTGCAAATGAACACCAGATGCGTGTTCCCCCTTGTGCATCTGGCTAACGTGGGTCTTGGGGAATCGAGCCTCGAACCAGAGTCCTTAGGCTTCACAGGCAAGCTCTTAACCACTAAGCCATCTCTCCAGCCTTTTTTTTTCTTATTTTTTTTTAAATTTTGTTTATTTTTATTTATCTATTTGAGAGCAACAGACAAAGAGGCAGAGAGAGAGAGAGACAGAGAGAGAGAGACAGAGAATGGGTATGCCAGGGCTTCCAGCCACTGCAAACGAACTCCAGATGCATGCGCCCCCTTGTGCATCTAGCTAACGTGGGTCCTGGGGAATAGAGCCTCGTACCAGGGTCCTTAGGCTTCACAGGCAAGCGCTTAACTGCCAAACCATCTCTCCAGCCCTTAACTTTTATTTATTTATTTGAGAGTAACAGACAGAGAGAGAAAGAGGCAGAGACAGAGCAAGAGAAAGAGCACTGTGCTGTTTTCATCAGAAAGCTCTGAAGAGCGGTAGGTATTTAGAACTTGAGACCTGAATTACTGAATACTCAGAACGCTGTGACTGAGCTCTTGTCAGCGTTGCATGGGCCGTCTCCTTGAGGGATCCTAGTGTTGGAGTCTTCCCTGAGGATCCAGGGCCCTGTGTCTGCTCCACTCAATGGAATCCCTACTTCCTTTGGACTGATATATTTCCTGCTTGAGGCTCTAACCAGTAAAAAAGTAGTTTTAGCCCATGTTGGGGATTTTTCTTCCTCTCCTCTCCTTTAAAATATCTATAAAAACACAAGTGGAAGCTCACCTATAGTCTATCTCAGCATTTAGAAAGCACAAACCGAGCTCACAGCCTCTTGAAGAAAATGCTTCATACTTCGGCGTTGTGTTTCTACGTGCTTGTGTTGTGCTTGTATGGTGAGTGGGGAAGTTAGGATTAAGAGAGTGCTCAGATTGCCCAGAGTCCCATGCTGCCCGTGGGGGCAGTCACTTCCCTGTCTACCCTTCTCTCTTATGCTAGGCTCTAAAGAGCAGAGATTCCGGCCCGCCTATCTGTGCGCAGTCCTTACTCCTCGGTCACTAGTTCTGGGCCTCGAAGTGCGTCTGCTGGGGACGGTGGCATGGTCTGTTCTCAGGGGACAGTCCTCAGGAAGAACCTTGTCTAAGAACTGGCACCATCAGGCTTGGTTTACCTGACTCAGGAGTTACCAAGTCCCTGGAGTACTTGAGTGTTCCAGAAGCAGGCGTGTGTCCTCAGCGCCTTGTGTCCGCGTCCTGGGGAGGTGCCAGGACGGAGGAGGCTGGGATGACAACAGAGTGCCCTCCACCCTGCACCCGACAGCTCAAGCACTGTCGTCGGCTTCCTTCTTCAAGGAAGTGTGGCTTAGAAACACAGGGTCCCCCGAACTGAGCAAGTGTGGGTCCTGCTTCCTGTCCAGCACAGCTCCTCTTGCAGACACAGGGAGGTCACTCAGAGTCGTGCCCCCCAAAGCACTGGGCTGAGGCAATTGCCTTTCTTGGCCAGGGCTAAGGACACAGTTGCTCAGGTGGATCTTCCTCCCACTGGTTCCCTCGGGTCTTTCCTAGGACAGCAGTCCCTATGAGAGCTGGCATTCCCGTGCGGCTGGACGCATTGCCCACCCTGGGGGCCCTGGTGGTCTCACCAGCTGTCAGTGATGAGGTGTCCACTCACAGTGTGGCCTCAAAGGCTCCACTCGGGTTGCATCCCTCACACTGATGGATCACCATAGCAAAGAGGAAACGGTAAACATCAGATAACTTTTTAAAGATACATAAATAATCCCTAGTTTATTCTAAGTCAGTAAAGGCAACTTAGATGAAAAGTATGATATTTATTAAAACGTGTTTACTCTCTCAGTCTATTTTTGTAGATTAAGACTAACCTGGGTTGGCATGTGAGTAATTTAGTATTGCCACTTTTATCACCCGGATTAGCTATAATCACTTTTGGCGGGGGGGGGGGGGGTTGAGGCAGGATTTCATGTATCTCAGGCTGGCCTCCAACTTGACGTGTGACCTAAGAGGACAGTTTTGAACTTCCGGTCTTCCTGCCTCCACCTCTAGAGTGCTGCATTGGCAGGTGGGTGCCATCCTGCCCATGCTGGAGATCTAGCCCAGGGCTTTGTGCATGGGAGGCAGGCACTCTGCCAACGCAGCCATGGCCCCGGCCCCACCTGTGCCGTGGTTTGGTTGTTGGAGGCTCTCCCGATAGTCTTCACCGTTCGAAATCCCGCACATGTGTGTGAGAACACTTGTTCCTGTGTCAGCGCTGATCGTTCCCTTTAGATACGCTCTGCAAAGCAAAGCAGCGTCGCCAACCATATTAGTAGTGCTGTGATTTTTATCTAGACTTAAGCAAATGTACCATTGGGATTTTGTCTAGAACTGTATTCACTTTAAATTGAAAGGAATCTACACTCTCTAAAAATTCATGTTTCTTTTGTAATAGTGGGATATATGTACATATAATTTTCTGAGTGTTCTGCCACCTTTTCTCCACTTCCTCCTCTTCACCTGTGACTACTTTATATGTTTTTTTCTTGCTAATTCCTAGGCGTGAGGTTCTTCTTTCTACCCTGTCCGTCTTTCATGCACTGGCCGTGGTGTTTCAATGCAGTGTTCGCAGAAAGGGCGGCACGTTTGTTGCTGCCTGGCCTGTATGGACCTGTGTGCAGCGAGCAGGTAAACAATCTTGACGCGCCCACTGCTCCTATTTTATTAGTTTTGATTTTCTAATACTAATGCCCTATCATCTGTAAGTAGTAAACCATGCTATCTGCTTTTGAACAGTGGTTTTTCTTACTGAACCAGCGTGGGGGGGGGGGGGGTGACGGGGTGGTAAATCTCTTAGTAGGATTGAGCCCTGCTTTGAATCTGTTTTAGTGAGAATGTCTTTGGTATTCAACCTTATACAGTCTGTTCACTATGCATTTAAGATGGATATTATTGGGCCATGTAAGTGAAGCACCCTTCTTTGTGTTGTCTAGAAAATTCTGTTGTAAGTATGTATTTTATCCCAAATGATTCCAGTTACTTCCTTACCCAGCTTCCTTGGTGCGTTGTGATCTCGAGTCACTCCCTCACCGTGCCAGGTGAGTTAGTCCTGTATCATGATGCTAGGTTCAGCTTGTCCCGTTTGGCTTACAGTTTTCATGTCTTTGTGAATGATCTTTATGAGTGTGTGTGTGTGTGTGTGTGTTGCTCTTGCCTAGAGGATAGATTTTTCTGATTAGTCTACATTATCCCATCATTACTGTCTCCATCGTACTCTCATGTGAATGCATGTGGCAAAACTGTTTGCTTAAAAACATCCCTGTCCCTCTGATTCTCAGTTTTAATATCCCAGGCCACAGCCAGTTTTCTGTGTTCAAATGCAAGCAAGTAAACATAAGTGATGTAACAGCATTTTGATGATGAAAGCCTGTGTGTGTGTTGTATGATGTCATGTTATAAGAATCAAAAAGCTGTAAGTGCCGTGCAAGGAAAAGAGAAGAGAAGGCTGCCCGAATTACCCGGATGTTGAATTTTAGTGTTACCAAGCTGTGGTTGTTTGGATTTTTTTTTTTATAAATGCCTTCTGTATTTTTTCCTATATCATCTTTTTATCTTTCTTTTCTGTCATTTCCGTAAGTATAGCAGTAATATATTTTCTTACGAATGGGTTTCAAAAATTAGTTACTAATCTTACTATGTGTAAGTTTCATTGTCTTACAAAGCATTTCTCAGACACAGTTTATTTAGGTGGACTTCTTGCTTTATACCTGTCAGCCCTGAAACATTGATATCCTTTCTTTTTAAAAATTTAAATAATGTATGTATGTGCTTATAGACCTGTCCAGTCCCCCCCTCCCATCTCGCCATGCACGTCCTGGGATGCCCGAAGCCTGCCATGACTTCCAGCCTTACGTGTGGGTTTTGAGGATGGAACTCCGGTACTCCAGCTTGATCTGTGAACACTTTATCTTCTGAGTCATTTCCCCAGTACGTTTTCTTTCTTTCAAAGTAATAAGCACAGCTAAAAATGTTCACGTACACATTAACTCAGTTTGGTTGCTTGTAGTTCTTCGTTTTGATATTTCAAAGTAATCTGTAGTTGCAGTTGATACGTTTATGGTTTCTTTAGTTAAAAAAAAAATTCACTTCTCTACCAACAAGTATTTCATGAGCCTCTGTCATAGCTGGACTCCCTTGTGAGTTCTGAAGATGCACAGAAGGACATAACGGCAGGACTCCTGTCCTCCCAGTGGCCACAGGGCCTCCTCCTGACTCCCAGCTGACTCTTGGTTTACTGCCATAAACTACATGCCGGGCTCTGAGCTGCGAGCAGGCGCTCACGGAGCTAATCCCCTCAGCAGCCTGACGAGAGGGATGCCGGCCGTAGCCTCATCTCCCAGCCGAGCGGGCCCACTTACTGATGGCTTGAGCATCTCGTTCCTTCTTCCACTGCCAGTTAGTGGCAGAGCCAGCTGGCTTTTCAAACGATGCCAGCAAGTGCGGTACCCTTTGTGACTGCCCTGGGTGTGGCGTTTTGCTGGTTAATGTTTCCATGTGTGTTACGGCTCGTAGCTTCACCTTGTGAGTAGAGACTGAGGTGATTTTGAGAATATGACATATATTCATTCCTTCGCATCTTCCATGGGTGAGTGAAAATAGGCTATCAGGTGTAAAAGGTCTGTACCTGTCCAACCTTCCTGCTCATTCTGTTCAGATTCTCTCTGTCTGTCTGTCCTGGTTTCTGTCTCTACCTGTTCTATCCTAAGCCAGACCTGGAGAATTAAACTCATTTATGCGCACTTCTGTGATGATAATAGGTTTTGATTGATGTTAGTGTTCATTTCTTTGTTAGAGGAGATTATTGCTTTCTTTAAATGATTACACACTTACTCAGAGAATCATGTACCACCCGTGCTCCTCCATTGAAATCTATTTGTCCTGAAGCCTAAAGTTTGTGCCATGTTTCACATCACTCATGTAGTCCATGCCTACTGTCACTAATGTGCAGTCTACGTCTACTGTCCCAATGTGCAGTCCACGTCTACTGTCCTAATGCGCAGTCCGCGTCTACTGTCCTAATGTGCAGTCCACGTCTACTGTCCCAATGTGCAGTCCACGTCTACTGTCCTAATGTGCAGTCCACATCTACTGTCCCAATGTGCAGTCCACGTCTACTGTCCCAATGTGCAGTCCACGTCTACTGTCCCAATGTGCAGTCCACGTCTACTGTCCCAATGTGCAGTCCACGTCTACTGTCCCAATGTGCAGTCCACGTCTACTGTCCTAATGTGCAGTCCACGTCTACTCTCCTAATGTGCAGTCCACGTCTACTCTCCTAATGTGCAGTCCACGTCTACTGTCCCAATGTGCAGTCCACGTCTTCTCTCCTAATGTGCAGTCCACGTCTACTCTCCTAATGTGCAGTCCACGTCTACTGTCCCAATGTGCAGTCCACGTCTACTGTCCCAATGTGCAGTCCACGTCTACTGTCACTAATGTGCAGTCCACGTCTACTGTCCTAATGTGCAGTCCACGTCTACTGTCACTAATGTGCAGTCCACGTCTACTCTCCTAATGCGCAGTCCACGTCTACTGTCCCAATGCGCAGTCCACGTCTACTCTCCTAATGTGCAGTCCACGTCTACTCTCCTAATGTGCAGTCCACGTCTACTCTCCTAATGTGCAGTCCACGTCTACTCTCCTAATGTGCAGTCCACGTCTACTGTCCTAATGTGCAGTCCACGCCTACTGTCCTAATGTGCAGTCCACGTCTACTCTCCTAATGTGCAGTCCACGTCTACTGTCCCAATGTGCAGTCCACGTCTACTGTCCCAATGTGCAGTCAGCGTCTACTCTCCTAATGTGCAGTCCACGTCTACTCTCCTAATGTGCAGTCCACGTCTACTATCCTAATGTGCAGTCCACGTCTACTGTCCTAATGTGCAGTCCACATCTACTCTCCTAATGTGCAGTCCACGTCTACTCTCCTAATGTGCAGTCCACGTCTACTGTCCCAATGTGCAGTCCACGTCTACTGTCCCAATGTGCAGTCCACGTCTACTCTCCTAATGTGCAGTCCACGTCTACTGTCCTAATGTGCAGTCCACGTCTACTGTCCTAATGTGCAGTCCACATCTACTCTCCTAATGTGCAGTCCACGTCTACTGTCCCAATGTGCAGTCAGCGTCTACTCTCCTAATGTGCAGTCCACGTCTACTCTCCTAATGTGCAGTCCATGTCTACTGTCCTAATGTGCAGTCCATGTCTACTCTCCTAATGTGCAGTCAGCGTCTACTCTCCTAATGTGCAGTCAGCGTCTACTGTCCCAATGTGCAGTCAGCGTCTACTCTCCTAATGTGCAGTCCATGTCTACTGTCCTAATGTGCAGTCCATGTCTACTCTCCTAATGTGCAGTCAGCGTCTACTCTCCTAATGTGCAGTCCACGTCTACTCTCCTAATGTGCAGTCCACGTCTACTCTCCTAATGTGCAGTCCACGTCTACTCTCCTAATGTGCAGTCCACATCTACTGTCCCAATGTGCAGTCCACGTCTACTGTCCCAATGTGCAGTCCACGTCTACTCTCCTAATGTGCAGTCCACGTCTACTGTCCCAATGTGCAGTCCACGTCTACTCGCCTAACGTGCAGTCCACGTCTACTGTCCTAATGTGCAGTCCGCGTCTACTCTCCCAATGTGCAGTCCACGTCTACTGTCCCAATGTGCAGTCCGCGTCTACTGTCCCAATGTGCAGTCCACGTCTACTGTCCCAATGTGCAGTCCACGTCTACTGTCCTAATGTGCAGTCCACGTCTACTGTCCCAATGTGCAGTCCACGTCTACTCTCCTAATGTGCAGTCCACGTCTACTGTCCTAATGTGCAGTCCACGTCTACTCTCCTAATGTGCAGTCCGCGTCTACTCTCCTAATGTGCAGTCCACGTCTACTCTCCTAATGTGCAGTCCACGTCTACTCTCTAATGTGCAGTCCACGTCTACTCTCCTAATGTGCAGTCCACGTCTACTGTCCCAATGTGCAGTCCACGTCTTCTCTCCTAATGTGCAGTCAGCGTCTACTCTCCTAATGTGCAGTCCACGTCTACTCTCCTAATGTGCAGTCCACGTCTACTGTCACTAATGTGCAGTCCACGTCTACTGTCCTAATGTGCAGTCAGCGTCTTCTCTCCTAATGTGCAGTCAGCGTCTACTCTCCTAATGTGCAGTCCGCGTCTACTCTCCTAATGTGCAGTCCACGTCTACTCTCCTAATGTGCAGTCCACGTCTACTGTCCTAATGTGCAGTCCACGTCTACTCTCCTAATGTGCAGTCCACGTCTACTCTCCTAATGTGCAGTCCACGTCTACTGTCCTAATGTGCAGTCCACATCTACTGTCCTAATGTGCAGTCCACGTCTACTCTCCTAATGTGCAGTCCACATCTACTGTCCTAATGTGCAGTCCACGTCTTCTCTCCTAATGTGCAGTCCACATCTACTGTCCTAATGTGCAGTCCACGTCTTCTCTCCTAATGTGCAGTCCACGTCTACTGTCCTAATGTGCAGTCCACGTCTACTGTCACTAATGTGCAGTCCATGTCTACTGTCCCAATGTGCAGTTCATGACTACTGTCCTAATGTGCAGTGCATGAGTACTGTCCTAATATGCAGTCTATGACTACTCTCCTAATGTGCAGTCCTGAAACATTTTCTATCTTTTGTCAACAGGAAAAACTTAAAAGTACTGCCTTCTTACATACTAGTAACAACTTGAGTCAAGACTTTTGTGGATAAAGTTTTATTTTCTCATATCCATATAATTCTGCCTTTTCCAAAATACATGCTGATTATTGTGCTGGGAGCCATTTGGAAAGGAAAGCTAGAACTAGAAAAGTAAACACTTCTGCTGCAAGACTTCCAGACTTTCACATGTGTGTGACTGTTGAGCAGTGTGGTAAGCTCGGTCTCATGGCATCTTTTAATCATTCCTATTTCTCATTAGTATATTGCAAAACCATATGAACTTGTAAGTTCCTGTTTGAAAGGGCACCTCTTTCTTTTTCTTTTCCTTTTTTATTTTTCCTCCTTGAAGTTTGTCACGATGTTGTATCAGTGAGCCTTCCATCGCTGGGACAGTGTATGTGAGATAAGCTGCTGAAGGGAGGAAGGATTTATTTTGGCTCATGGTTTCAAGGCCTCGGTGCAAGGCCAGCTGTCTCCCTGGCGAGGGCCCAGGGTAAGGTCAGCAGAGGACATGGCACAGGAAAGCTCTTTACCTCATAGCAGCTGCCAGCGTCCTGCTTCTTCCAACTTAGGCCTGCCCGCAGCGCCCACCACTGTCATCGGGCTGTGAGCCCATCAGTGACACCCGTAGTCACGCCACAGCCCTCATGACCCAGTCACTTTCTTAATGCTCCCCCTGACATTGCTTCAGGGGCTAAAACTTCAACACGTGAGTTGTGTGTGTAGGTGTGCATGCACAGTACGTGTACATACGTGTGGAGGCCAGAGGATACCCTTGTGTGTCAGCATCAAGAATACCATCTGGCTCCTTTGAGGCAAGGCCTCTTGCTGGCCTGGAGTTTGCCAGTTAGACGAGAGTAGCCGGCCAGTGATTAAGGGACCCTTCTGTTTCGTCCTGCTCGGCACTGGGGCTTCAGGCATGTACCGCCACACCCCGCATTTTATATGGGTTCTTGGGATCAGACTGGGGTCCCGGGCTTGCCGGGTAAGCGCTTAGCGAATCAGCCCTCCTCAACCTCGTTTACTGCGAGTGTTGGGTTTTGCTATGGCTTCACTGAGCGGCATGTTCTTCACGTTCCTTTCTTCTTTGGGGGCAGTGCGGTTTGTTCTGTGTAACTTGGTTTGATTTTCTTGCTCTCACTTTGTTTGGATGCTGCATGTCTACATTACCCTCCCTCAGCCTTCCCGTCTTCCATCTGCTACTCCTCCACTGGATGCAGAAAGAGAGAGCACTTGATTAGTCGTGGCTTCATTTATTCGGCAGCAATAGACAATGGTGTTTAAATTGTTTTGACCCATCAGCCCTGCTGGCACAGGCCTGTAGTTCTAGCTACTCAGGCATCTGAGGCAAGAAGGTTCCAGGTTCAAGGCCTGCTTTGGCTACAGAATAAGTTTGAGGCCAGCTCTGGTAACTTAGCAAGACCCTATCACAAAATTGAAAGTAACATGAGACTGGAGTTAATTAATAAATCTGTTGCCTACCATGCACTAGGCCCTAGTTTCAATCTCTTATGCCAAAAAAAAAAAAATGTGTGTGATGGGTTTTGAATTTTTTTTGTTCATAGTCCACTGGCCCTGTCCTTGTCAATTAGTCCTTGCCCTTGGACTGAGCCAGAGAGGAATGGCTATGGCCACATGTGGTGGGATGTGGGGATATTTCTGTGGGTTCTTTGTTGTGTTTAGTCTTGTTTTTATTTTGGATTATTTTTCCAGTGGCTGAATGTCGCCCTCTGTGTGAAGACAGATTTCCCAGCTAAATTCACACTGTATCTTTTCAAGTTATTATTATGGAGTTATTTTTTCTAAATATTTTCTTTTTATTTATTTATTTGGGGTGGAAGAGACAGGGAAAGAGAGAATGGGTGCTCCAGGGTATCCAGCCACTTGCAAACAAACTCGAGACACGTGAGCCACCTTGTGCATCTGGCTTACATGGGTCCTGGGGAATTGAACCTGGGTCCTTTGGCTTTGCGGACAAGAGCCTTAATCACTAAGCCATATCTCCAGCCCTGGAGTTATCTTACATTTATTTCTAGAGTTTTGAATTGGAATATATTTTCCTGAACTAGGCTCTGTGGTTGGCAGACATATTGGGGGATGAAATAGCATCCTTGGATCATGTGTTGTTGTGCCATGTCATGGTGACATGCTCCTCTCAGATCCAGTGCTCCCCTGAAGTGAGGCATGGGCCAGAAAGTACCCAGTACGATGCTGGAGTTGGGAGTTCCCTTCCTTCTGGCTAAGGAGAGCTGTGGGGCTCAGTGCTCCATAGAGACAGAGGACACCGTGCTGTCTTCAACTCTGGGAGTATCGCT
Source organism: Dipus sagitta (assembly GCA_036346955.1). Lineage (NCBI taxonomy): Eukaryota > Metazoa > Chordata > Mammalia > Rodentia > Dipodidae > Dipus > Dipus sagitta. The sequence goes on from CM070784.1 coordinate 42,617,088, forward strand.
ACCAATTTGTCATCTATGTGTGTGCTCAGACCCTCCTCTCAGTGAGCAGGTGTGGGCTATCGGGTGTCCCAGCTGTGCTCTGGCTGAGGGTAGGAGGCCTGCATTCCATCCATGCGGAGCAGACAGGAGTCTGCAGAATGGTCCCTCACCAGAGTTTCATCACCACTTGTAACAGTTCCTTGGAAAACACAAAGAAAGGAATGTGGGAGGATGGAAGAACTGAGCTGCATGGCTTTAAGGCAGCTGTGGTACAAGAGGGTGGGAGTGCTTCATCCCATGGCTACCTCGGCCCCTGGAGTTGAGCGGATAGAGGCAGCCTTACTTCTCATTGGCTCTTTCTGTTGTGTGCGGGGTGTGAAATTGTAAGCTCTGCTTCAGAAGCTGCCTCCAGAGGATCACATTATATAATTCAAGACGGTGCTTGTGGCTACATTACTCTACAATGTGAGGTCATCCCCATGTGTCCATGTGCTAGTACAGATGGCTCCTTTTTTCCTGACAGCTTTTGCTCCTCATGCAGACGTCTGCTTATGGTAGCTTCCTCTCACGCAACATGAACAGCATGGTTTTCTACCTTCTTTTTAGCAAGAAACCCTACACATTTGAATAATAGCTTTTATGGGCATCTTAATACTAAATGTACAAAACTTTGTGTTCATTTGAACAAGATTTAACTCCACAAACTTGTCCTTTATAGATGCTTTAAAAAGTGAAAAAAAATTATATAAAACTAAATAGACAAGAAAGTAGATTGGGGTGAAAAGTCACACTTTTAGCAGAAGAGAAACAAAATAATTGAAGAGGTTAGTTCCTATTTACTTCCTGCCTTTACAAAAGAGCCGTTTTCACTGTTGATGTCCAGCATTGATGAATGATTTGGTGAGTAATGCAGAGAGGAAAATATCTCTAGCGGAAGCAAAGTTGACGAAATGTGACCCCGATGTAGTGAGCATTGCATTAACGCTGTCCAGAGTCCCTGCCAATAAAATTAAGTACTCACCGAAATGCTGTGATTCATTATTTTCCTTTTATTCCCAAGAATAACACATTTTCTACATCCTGGTCTGATAAGAGGCATTTAAGTTCAAAATGAATTTTATTTTTGAGGCACTAAAGAAAGGATAATTATATAGTGGGTGGATTTGGAATAGGATCCAGTAATACTTCATTGGCAATGTGGTTGATATAACCCTGGTGCTGACCCAATGACAAGTAGGTAGTCACAGGGAATCTTGAGCATCTTTTTAAAAAATTTATTTAATTAATTTATTTATTTGAGAGAGAAGAGAAAGAGAGAGAGAGGCCGAGCAAGGGTGGGGGCACAGCAGGGCCTCTAGCCACCACAAACTCTAGACACATGTGCCACCTTGTGCATCTGGCTTACATAGATACTGGGAAATCAAACCTGGGTCCTTAGACTTTGCAGGCAAGTGCCTTAACCACTAAGCTATCTCTCCAGCTCCCTTGTGCATCTTTTGAATGAGTTTCACAGATTTTTCTAGACACTTCAGATAAGGAACAGTGAGAGCATTAGTTTTCAAAAATATATCTAAAGGGGCTGGAGAGATGGCTTAGTGGTTAAGGCACTTGCCTGCAGAGCCACAGGATCCAGGTTCGATTCCCCAGTACCCACATAAGGCAGATGCACAAGATGGTGCATGCGTCTGCAGTTCATTTGTGATGGCTGGAGGCCCTGGCTTGCACATTAAAAAAATAGAGAGAGAAAAAAATATGTCTAAGGAAAATACAGTGTTCTTTGACACATGCTTGTGATTTTTGTCTTGGTGGGACTGCCGTAGAAGGGTGCTGTACAGTGAAGACCTCAACCATCTCAGGTCGCTTATTAAATAAATGAAGTCAGCACTCGATGCTGCAAAGTCCCAAGTGTCCGTTTCTATCATTCGCTGCCTCCTTTGAGGCATTACCCTAGAATGGCCTGGCAGAGCCAGCTTATGAAGATGCTTGAGCAAAAAGATTCTTAATCCCTGCTCCACACAAAACAATTGCATGAAATTAAAGAAAAAAGATAGCCAGGTATACCTTTAGTCCCAGCACTCCGGAGGCTGAGGTAGGAGGATGGCCATATTGAGTCTGAGGCCAGGTTGGGGCTACTGAATGAGTTCAAGGTCAGCCTATGCTAGAGTAAGAAACTGCCTCAAAAAGAAAAAAAAAAAATTACAGTTCAACGGGTATATAAAGGTACTCCCTGCCCCGAGCTCAAGCTGCCCCTCTGAAACCCAGCAAGAGAGTGCCAACGCGACTAAGGAGAGGAGTCAGGCTATACCACCCGGAATGCCATCTTGTCTGGTATTGGAAGCTGGGCTGTGTCTGTACTGGTTAATACCTGGATGGGGGTCGGGTTAAGAGATGGCTTGTGCTTCTGGTGGATAGACACCTGGCCCTGGCCAAGAGAAATGCAAAGAACTCCTCACTCAGTCCCATTCTGCGTTCTTGTTGTGTGGAAATCACGGATCATGAGATAGTTGCGCTCAGGAAAGCTCTGTTCAAGAGGCGAAGCCGTACTTCTCCAAACCAGAGCCCAGCAGTGTGCAAAGCAGATGGCATCATGGGAGGAACTTTAATGCTCAGCGTTAGGACAGTGTCCAGCTGGAATACCAATTTGTTCGTTCATTCTTATTAAATTTCCCTTTCGTTGCACATGTTTTTCACCATTTGCTTGTCCAGTCATGTCAATGCAGGAAACGGGGGTAGCTCCATTATTCCATGATCTGGAATGATCCTCCGCTTCTGCCAGAATTGCCAGTAGTATTCCCTTTAATGAAAAGTGAACACTGAGACGTTCCCAGGCCACAGGCAAACTCAGTATAGGAAATTAGCCTGCAAAGTTGGCAAAGGCCAGCCACCATGTAAACCCTTTAAAAGGATGTTGTAAATTTCTTTCCATAACTAATGTTAAGGGGGGAAACATAGCTGAACTACCCAGATGTCCAGTTTCTTACCGACCTTTGAACCCATCAGCCACAGATACCATTCTTTTCTGAGAGATGGCACCTTAGGGGTATTTATGGAAATATCAGAGAAAGGGGATCTTGGTTAAAAAAAATTATATAGCCATAAAAGGAAATTGGTGAACATCCACTCTGCCCACAGCTGAGATTATAGGAGTGTCTCTCCAAGCAATTTTCCATATGAAGAAATAAAAATCTCAGTTTTTCTGCCCACTGTTTTATGGCCTCTTGGACTGCACAGGAAATCAGGGAAGAGCTGGAAATGCTGCCTCCAGAGAGCTGTGCTTCACTCCCCGTTCTTCCACGGACAGACAGATGCTTCGCATCAAATCAAACAAGATGGATCTTACTCACAAAGCACCCTCATAATACCGCATCCCTCCCGTTGAACAGTCCTCAAGCATGAAGTCCAGAAGACCTGAAGTGGAATGTGGAGGGAGAGTCTTCAAAGCCCTCAAGCAGGCTCCCCTTACCGTCCCTGAATCACATACGCAATTATGTCCATGATTAAAAGCATTGTCACTGTGCATTATGAAGTTTTGATGTTAGGATTAGGTAACTCTCCTCTAACCCCCCCTGGGGGTCCTTTTATGTCCTAAGGGCAAATCCTTTCTCTCAGGTCAGGAATGTGATAAGGTACATTTCTTCTCTCTGGGGTACTGTGTCTGTCTTGCTGGGTTTAAATTGATGCAGAGAGCTCTCTAGAGTGCTCTCTTTGTGTAGGCGCCCGCACTGTGTAACTCGGAGATTCTTTGTGTTGAGGGCTGGCTTATGCTCAGCACAGACCAGAGAGGGACCAGTCATGGCCTTGAGAACAGAGGCCTAGTCTCTCCTGTGGTCTTGAAAAAAGAAAAGAACTGGTCTAGCCAACAACTTTTAAGTGATCAGATGATTCAGAAAAGTTACTCAGTTCATTTTATAATAGTTCAATACTGAAATTCAGAGGAATTATAGTTTATGTAAGTAAAAGTACATAGACTTGAAAGACATTTAGATACCAAAAAAGATTTTCCTAAAACCAACAGTTTTTGGATGTATGAAAATGCCCTTCCTGAGAGTTGAACCAGAGCCCTGGGATCTAAAAGCAGCAGATTCACTACTTAATTTTCTTAGGTTTGTTATAGCCTTTCAGGCCAAAGGTTAGAGCCATTAGTAATCAAGGATAGCTGATTTGTTGGTTTTTAATGTAACTCAAGAGTCCGGGATCTTGGAATATATCCAGCACATTCAATACAAGTGTGTGTGTTGGGGGAGGGGAGGAGTTCTATAATGAAATACCTGAGGCAGGCTACATTTTAAAGAATAAAAGTTTATCTGACTCATAGTTTTGGAATTTGGACATCCAGCCTGTCATGCCTCATACTGTGGCACAGGCCTTCGTTGACTGCATCATATCACAGGGCTGTGTGTATGCCGTTGTTCGTATGGTCTCTCTCTTTTTATAAAGCCACCAGAATTCAGTAATGGGACGTCCACCTTAGTGACCTAATCTAATTGATTTCCCATGCCTCATCTCTTCGACACCATAGTCAAACTTAACTTTCTTACCCCTTTAATACCATTGACATGTGGTCTGAAAATTGAACTACAAGAGTTGATGGCCTGCAAGTCACGTGGAGGTCGTAGTGGGTTCATATGATATCTTCTTCCCCTGCCCATCGCCGGTTTCCTTTCTTATTGTCTTCTTAGGTCTGTCCATAACTAAAAACAGAACTTGAGGCAAGTGTGGTTTCTGGGGCACCCTTAGGCTAGCAGACTCACTTGATCTCGAGTGTACATTTTTCCCTCGGCTTCATCTCCGTGTAGAGAGTTGAAGCCCTGCGTTCTAGATTCTGTTTCTTATTTATTGCACAAGCTCAAGATGTTCCACCAGATGACTTTATGCACCTCTGAGTGTCAGAACGGCCTATGAGAGTAAGAAATGAAGAGGAAACAGGTAGGGAAACGCATGGACAAGCAGGTCCGACACCAGAATTGGTGTTAAGAGCACTTCCTGCGCAAGCGTGAGGGCCAGAGGAGACCTTAGAACCCTCGTTCAATCCCCAAAACGCACATGAAAATAGCTGGATATGGCCATGCGTGTCTGTAACCTCAATTCCATAGGGGAGCAGAGGCCAGAGATTCACTGAGGCTCATGAAGAAATGGCAAACTCCAGAATCAGCGATAGCCTCCAGCTCAAAGAAGAACTGGTGGAAGAGTCACGGAGCAGGACACCCAGCATCGTTCTCCGTCCCCGCGGGCGAGAACACCCCGCCGCAACGCCACGGGGGCGTGTCCTCACTCGCACAGGACGCAGAAAACAAGCATCGTGTGTGCAGCTCACACGCCAGCTCCAGGATGCCCGTGGTGCTCATAGCGATCTTCCCTTGGCCTTTAACGTCGATGGGCGTAATCATGGGCAAGACGGCCTCAGGACGAGAACCCAGAACCACCATGGTGCTGTCACTGCCCTCTCCTCAGCACAGTCACTGCCTCCGTGTTTGTGTGGTGGTCGCGCTGCCCTGTGGATGTAACACACTAGGCCACTTAGCAACGAGTGTAGATAAAAACAGCAATCCAACAGTGTACTATAAATACCCGTATAAATACGTTTGGACCAAATGTTGAATTCTGGTTGGCCTGTGTCTAGTTTATTTTGTAAATGCCTTTGCTGATTTCCCTTAGAGAATATTGAAATTCATAAATGCCTAACCATTGCTGTGGTACTGTGACCACGCTGAATTAATATTCCGTTCTGATGCAACACGGGGACTGTTATGAAAGCCATACATGTTTTGAAGAGATATGCTTGATGGGTTAAAGCACAAACTTAAAGTGAAAGTTTTTAAAAATTGACTGTTTATGCAATATATGCTAGCCAAGTATTCCTAGGAAAAAATGTGCTTATAAAAAAAGTTGTGTGGAATCAAATCCCAAATTAAAAACACATTTTTAGGAATAAGTAGGAATGGAATTCTTACTTTGGTGAGGAGGTTAAAGGCAAAACAAAACCCAAAACTGCAGAAATGGCCGAAAGTGAAGACAGGTCACCGGCTCTCACCCAAGAGGGCCTGGGAGGTGTGAAGATTACCGCTGTGGGCTGTGGGCGGGGCTGGCCGGCTTGCAAGTTTTCTTCTTGGATCTGCACTGCAGCCCTGCCTGTGTCCTGTGTCCGTGTGCAGACACACAGCCCTACCTAGTCTTTCTGTTTTAATTGCCAAATTTCAACTTCGGCAGTTTGCAGCATGTTACGGTATTTCTACGTAAAGTGTTTTTCTCCTTCTTTTCTCCATTGGAAACTTTATGTGAGTAACCTTACTTCCTGCTTTCTGTCTCCTCAGAGACTTTAGTCATGGTAGGAGGCAAAGGTTCCCCTTGCATTAATGAGATTTTCACAAGCAGATTAAAGAGGAAATCTGCCCTTCAGGCTTCCATAATTTAGCAACACCCGGGAAGAAATCTCTACGCAAGCCATGGGCAAGAAGAGAGCCAGGGGCAGAAACGTCCCCGTGTAGCTCCACGGAAAGTAACTTACTTCCACTCCCTCTGCCGCTCTCTCTCACTCCTCTCTCTCTCTCTCTCTCTTCATCTGAAGATTTCAAAACTTACCGGAGTACAGATTGTTTGCTGATTACAGCGAGCTGGGCATAAGCTGGAAGCACAGATTGTCACCTCAGTGCCAAAGCCCTTACCCAAAACTCATGTCAGTGGTGTGTCATGGTGGCAAAAGTGAGAGGCGAATAGGGAAGAACCGAGGTAACTGGATCGGGTCGGTGAGCTCAAAGCTCCATTTCACAGTTGCGCTGTGGAAGGAGGCTCCCGGGGCACAGCCTAAACACACCTGGGCTCGGAGGTTTGTCAGCTTGTTAGGAGTGGAGCAGTCACAGGAAGTCGCTCTGTTTCCTGTGGCTTCCAGTTCCCCCAAGCACAGCTCTGAGGCAGGCATTGAAATCTGGGACCACATTAGCTCCAAACTTGCTGTTTCTAGTAACACATTTCCAACAACACATTCTTCAAATGAATAGTTATTGAGTTTCTACTATATGTTGGCCTGCTTCCAGGCACTTAAGACATATCATTGAGCAAAACTGATAAAAAAATCTCTGACTTGATGAAATGTATGTGCTAGTAGGGGCCAAGGGGAGACAAAATAAGTAATTATCATCTCTGTGAGTCAATTAAAACGTAACGAGCTAGAAGTCATAAGACCATAGGGGAAGGAAAGCAGCATTGGCTGGAGGGGGGGGTTGCAAATAATCATGAAGACCACCACCAGGTGTGATGAGCCTTGATGAGAAGACAACATATTTTGAAGAAGGACCTGAAGGAGGTTGAATGATCCCAGCTTGGCGATCCCATCATAGCTGTGACTCCTGTGTCCCAGGCATGGAGATCTAAAGGAACATTTTCCTCTGAGGAAATGACTCTGCCTTTCCCTTCTGTTCCCTGGGAAGTCCGATGTGTCCTCCTTCTGGGAGCTTGATTGCACATTCATCCCCCTATTCCAGCCCTATAGACAGCCTCACCTCAAGGCATGGTTCAAAAGACCAGACAGATTTAAAATAGATTGCAGGGCTGGAGAGATGACTTAGCGGTTAAGTACTTGCTTGTGAAGTCTGACCCCCGTTCAAGGCACGATTCCCCAGGACCCACGTTAGCTAGATGCACAATGGGGCACATGCATCTGGAGTTAGTTTGCGGAGGCTGGAGGCCCTGGCGTGCCCATTTCTCTCTCTCTTTCAAATCAATAAGTAAAAAAAAATTTTTTTTTTTTAAATAGAGTGCAGTGGAGTTTGATGTGAAGTTCTTTAATGCCTTCCAGAAAAAGGATTGCAAAGGAACCAGTATCCCTTCTTCAATCCACACTACACCATGTTACTAAACCTCCTAGAATCGGGAAGCTACCACACTGCCAAGTTCTCATTACACAGTCCGGGCTGTCCTAAAACTCATAGGTACACCTAACTAGCATTGAATTTGCAACAGTTCTGCCTCTACTTCCCAAATGCTGGGATTACAGACCTACCCTACCATGCCTAGTTTCATCTCCATTTCTTAATCTCTTCTGTTGATGTTGGACCAAGGGTTCCTAATAGACCTTCTAGGGAGATATCCCATGCCCCCTGATTTTTCCACCTTTTTTTTTTCCCCCTATGTTTTTGTTTTGTTTCTGTGGTGGCACGTTGTTTTCAGTTGCTACCCCATTTCATCCTCTGTATGATGTCCACAGATAAAAGGATTTTCAAATTGGGTTTTGTGAAATCTTTAAAATTATCTGGGAGTGCTTTGGAGGGATCAAAGGCAACATAGGATATAAAGACAAGCTGAGGTCTTCCTTTAGCTATAGTCCATGTATGTTGGCGGGGTGGAGGTTGCTGGTGATCTTATGTGTGCTAGACAAGAGCTCTACCATTGGGCTATATCCCCACCCCAAATTCTTTATGTCCAGGGTTATTGTCTCCATAGAAAAATTCTAGAGTCCTTTTGTGATGTCTTGTCCCAAACAGAAGCAGTTTTTCCATGAACTCTTGTGTTTTCATTGCTAAATTATCCCAGAATCCTCTACATTACTCTTTTCTGTGTCCTCGTCAACAAGTTATTTCAAAGTGTCTCTCAAATGTCTCCCCTGCTCTCCATCTTCATGGTACTTCTTTGGGTCAAGGCCATTGGCTGCTTCATGGTTGAGACAGCAGCTCCCTAAAGTACTAGTTCCCCCCCCCCCGCCATCTCATTTCAGTTCCTCCTCTTATAGGTGTCATTCTCATAACTGGTTTGATTGAAATCTTCTCTTGCTTTCCTCTGATCTGAGTGTCTTAGGGTACACCCTGCCCCTTACAGCCTTTCCATCCTACTTTCCCAGCGCACACCCTGCAGTGGAGCCTGAGCGGGGGTACACGTGTGTGCACACACCACTTGTTCTTCCTACGTTTGGCATCATTCCCCAGCACACTGTGCTCTTTACTGACTTTCAGCCTCTGTGTTCTATCCTTTTCTTCTGCGACACACCTCTCTTCCCTCTGGGTTCAGCTCAGTTCTCTTGATATAAAGCCTTCCTTTCTTCATTTTTATTGGTTTGTATTTTAATTAGTTGTTTCCTGCTCATTTCAAGTGTTGTCTTCTCAAGCCTTTGCTTGACCCGTGTTTGTTTCATTCATTCATTTTGCACACACTGTGCTCATAATTGATCCATATAAGCTAATGTCTGGACTTGTGTTTTTTCTGTAACTCAAAGTCTTCCCCTAAGATGGTGTAGAGAATTGTAATCCAATTATGGAAAAAAGTTAATACCACTATTTAAGGAATGCATTATTTTACATCTAGGTCTTCTAGCAATAGCAGATTAAAACCTCTAGGAGGAGTCCTGCACACCACAATAGCTAGGTTAATACTCCCACACAGTGAGAAGCTTGTGCCACAGCAAGGTGTCCAAGGTCTCTTTCCCATCTCCATGGTGTGAGATAAACCTGAACGGACCTGGGCGATGGGCCTGCTTATTTTCCATGATGGCGGAGGTCAGAGAAGGAAGAAACCGTGCAGGCATCCTCCCAAGTGATTTACTGTTGAATTGCCAAGCAGAGGTGTGTAGGAGGCAAGGTTAATTTCCAGGCCACACTCCTTCCTGCGTCCCTGCAGTCGCTCTCAGAGAAGATCCAGTGGGCATGTCCTAGTCTGTCTCGCCTCTTGAGTCCTTAGCATGGTAACTGTCATGCCCTAAATAAGTTTGGTGTTGCAAGTGAGTAAGTCAGCTCAACAGGGACAGTGGGAGGTTTCCAAATGGAAAATGTTTCCCGCCGGCCAACTGCCTCCTTCCGTGCTTCCTTCCGCTCATGAGACCTGCTCACTTGTCTCATCAGCACTCAGTGCCAACCCCTTGCGCACGTGCGCACACACAGATGTTTGCTAATCCCCTGTGAACTACTGAAGGTTCTTCTCCCGGCTCCTGCTTGTGCAGCATGATTGGCAGAAAACCTTCAGGGAGAGTACTGGCGGGACGTGTGGAATTAGACTGCGCTCGGTCCCACGATAATTTTTCTGCGCCTTCTCTTCAAATTATTTCTTGACTTTTCTCCAAATATCAGAAATAGTTTATTCAAGTCTTATCTGAAATCCAAATACATTTGATTAGATCTGTTACGATTGTAACACATGTTTTAGGGGGTCAAACTATGATGTCAAAATATGTAAAGCAGTCATGTGCAGGTTCAAGGGCTGACTGCTGCCATGTTCAGAATCTGAAATTGTTAGAAGGAACTTGATTTCTATGAAGCAGAAGAGACTGCCTATTAAACGTCATATCGCATGTTCTCATTCACATTGGAAGTGGGATCTTCTCATAGTCATATTCTGTGTAAAGTCCTATCACGTGTTCTCATTCACGCTGGCAGTGTGATCTCATAGTCATATTCTGTGTAAAGTCCTATCACGTGTTCTCATTCACGCTGGCAGTGTGATCTCATAGTCATATTCTGTGTAAAGTCCTATCACATGTTCTCATTCACATTGGAAGTGGGATCTTCATAGTCATATTCTGTGTAAAGTCCTATCACATGTTCTCATTCACGCTGGCAGTGTGATCTCATAGTCATATTCTGTGTAAAGTCCTGTCACTTGTTCTCATTCACGCTGGCAGTGTGATCTCATAGTCATATTCTGTGTGAAGTCCTATCACGTGTTCTCATTCACGCTGGCAGTGTGATCTCATAGTCATATTCTGTGTAAAGTCCTATCACATGTTCTCATTCACATTGGAAGTGGGATCTTCTCATAGTCGTATTCTGTGTAAAGTCCTATCACATGTTTTCATTCACACTGGCAGTGTGATCTCCTCATAGTCGTATTCTGTGTAAAGTCATATCACGTGTTCTCATTCACACTGGCAGTGTGATCTCCTCATAGTCGTATTCTGTGTAAAGTCATATCACGTGTTGTCATTCACATTGGAAGTGGGATCTCCTCGTAGTAGTATTCTGTGTAGAGTCATATCACGTGTTCTCATTCACATTGGAAGTGGGATCTCCTCATAGTCGTATTCTGTGTAGTCATATCACGTGTTCTCATTCACATTGGAAGTGGGATCTCCTCATAGTCGTATTCTGTGTAGTCATATCACGTGTTCTCATTCACATTGGAAGTGGGATCTCCTCATAGTCGTATTCTGTGTAGTCATATCACGTGTTCTCATGCACACTGGCAGTGTGATCTCCTCATAGTCATATTCTGTGTAGAGTCGTATCTTGTGTTCTCATTCACATTGGAAGTAGGATCTCCTCATAGTGTGTGCCTAGGTTCAATTTGGATTCCTGGGATCATAAAAATTAGGGAGTAAGGCCAGGATGTGCTATTATAACTGTTTTCATGCCTATCCAGCCACCTCTGGAAATTTTTTAAAAAAATAAATAAAAACTATTTTGACAAGAGCTTGAAAAGAGACAGTTATACAGAAGCCAACAAAAGCCAACAAAAAGAGGAACTCTCCATTACCCTGCATCTGTTCTGGACAGAAATCTATTCAGGGAGGGGGTTCTACTGCTCTGGGCCACTGTGGCCTCTGAGATCTTTACCTTGGCGTAATTGCTAGGGGGTGGCAATGCTTTGCCGAAGTGCTGGATTTGTGGGTGTGACGTGTACAACTGGGAGAGACGACACTGTGTGTCTGCGTTGCTGCCCCTCAGACTGGCCGTGGCTCTCGGCCTGGGCTGTTTTCATCTTATTTGTAGAAATTCTAGAAAAATCCATGTGTGCTTAACCCTCTGTACATTTCCTTTTCATAGCTAAGCCCCAGGTCAGTTTTCTTAAGATCTGTGTTTCTGTCTGGCGTCATTTGGTGCCACCTGGGAAGGTCAAACTCCGTCCGCTCTTCCCCTGCCACGTCTCCGGCCTCCCCGTGTCCTCCTCTGTCACCGGCTAGTGTCCCGTGTCTGTGGCTGGGCGGCATCTTTACTGAGATGCAGCTCACCCACCGACGTGTGCAGCCGTCACCCAGTCCTGTAACACACCCCCCCACCTCCCGTAGTTATCATTCCCTGACTCTCCCTTCGTCGCAGCCACAACCATTTTTCTCCTTGCCGCGTGCGTTGGCGTGGATGGAAGCGGGGCTGTGCGGCGTTTATCGGCCTCGTCTCGCTAAGCGCGTGTGTTCTGAGGATCTTACCCCACGCTGTCAGCACACACCTTGTGCTCTCAGACCGTGCAGCACGCGTGTGGGAACCTTTCCAGTTGGTGGGGAAGTGCAAGGGTTAGTTGAACACTACGCAAGGACAGAGAGACCAGCGCCCGAGGGTGCGACGGCAGCTGTCGCCATGGCGAAAGGTTTGCACTTCCTGCCCTTGTGGCCGTCCGGTGTGCTCGGCGGGGCTGTCGCGTGGCAGCAGTGGAGGGACGTCGCCTTCCTAGGGTCAGGAGAGGGCTGACACAGAGGACGCCGGCTTTCAGGCAGCCCGTGTTTGCCGCCTGGTCGGCCAGTCACCCTGAGGCAGCTTGGACGGGATGAGCGGGACCCTGCCCACCTCTGAGCGTTGCCAGAGCCCCTCCTCTGAGGGAGTCGCGGAGAGCAAGGCTCCTTCCCCCCCCCGCCCCCCCAGCTGTACTTTCTGAGAGGGAATCCAGTAACCTAGGGGGAGGGAGGCAGAACAAAAGCACAAGTGCGCTTCCAAGCCGCGGGAACTGTTTGAATAGCAGCTTTATTTAGAGCTCTGTGAGTGAGCGAACGAGAGCCTGGCGTGCATGGACCACAGGCGTGCGTTTCATCTGAAGGGTTAGGAAAAGTGCCTGCTCCGAGCTCATAGTGCAGTAATGAAGCTGGAAGAAAGAGGCCCCTGATTAGCTCAGTGCAGTCCATTGTGGGCTTCCACTCTGCAGCTGGTGAAAGAAAAGCGTCACTCTCGCGTTGCCCTCGGGTCTTTCTTCTGCCCCTCTCCAAGCCAGCGTGGTTGACAATCAGGGCCGGGCTTCCCAAAGAGAATCCCTTGACAAAGGAGGCACCTTTCACCTCCTTCATTGGCAAGCCAGTTAGTGATGTCTCTCTCCTGCCTTCTTCCTCCAGGCTGCCATGGCTCCTCCTGGGCCGGGCATGATCACAGGGGAAACATCACCCTAGTGGTTTGCCATGGGTCTTCAGCGCTTCTTCAGGCCCAGTCTTCTGAGACAAACAGCCACAACCGGGAACCCCATCAGGAAGCCCCAAGCTGGACTTGGTCATTGCAAGACCCTCAGGCCCCTGCCTACTTGCTCAGTCATGCAAAGTGGCACACAGCATTGTAATTTATACTATCTATCTCTTTCTGCCTCTTGAGCCTGTGGCAAATTACATGTCATAGTATTGGATTAGTGCGGAATTTAATCATGCATTACTTTCCCTCCGATTAAATTATTCATATGTTTGTTTAACGTTTTCACTGGTCTAAAGTCAAATTTTCAATGAGACTTCAAGAGAACTCCTGGTCGTTGAGGTTCTGGCCAGCCTCACGTGGAGTGAGTCTGCCTGTCTTTGAGCTCACTTCCCTTGTGTGCTGCTCTTTTCCGACACCTTCGATGTTGGTGAGGGCAAAGAAAATGAGAACACTTTTTACCCAAGCCAGAAACACTGCGGAGTGTGGAGCATGGGTGGCCTACCTCCCTTTCTTGGACTCTATGTTTTTGTGCTAAAACCCCCACTTTTATGCCTTTCTATAGCTTGTCCTTTCTTCGGCACTAAAATGTGCCTCCTAATTTTACTTTCTCACGTTTGAGAGGTAGCCTGACACATGTTAGTGCAAGAAGGTAACCTTTGGAATCATCTCATTTGAGAGCAGGAAAATGATATGGTCCACTGGCTAGATGCAGCCCACTTCTGGTTTTCACACATCCCATGAACTGAGCCCACCAGCTAAGAATCATCTTAATGCTCTTAAACAATTGAAAACAAAATGTTAAAGAATATTTCATGACATGAAAAATTTTCTGTATCCACAAGTGAGCATCCATACTTGCTGTTCATTTGCTGTTCATACAATCTATAGCTGATACAGGAGTATTTTGACCACAATGCCTAAACATTTACTATCTAGTTTTATACGGAAAGAGGTTTGCTCACACCCGATCTAGTTCATCACCATACTTCTATGAATGAGAAAACTGAGGCCTACAGAAAGTTTCTTTCTGGGTACCAGGACAACGTACCCACACAGAAGCAGCTTGTGGAAGGAAGGAATTTCTATGGCCATTGCAGACAGCCGGTGTCCAGCTTCACATCAACAGCAAGAGGGCAGTGCCAGGCATCCCACAGAGCAGGACTACAACACTCTGAAGCCTGTTTTTGGCAACACACCTCCCTAGCAAGGCTCCACTTCCTAAAGGCTCTGCAGGCTTCCCAGGCACTAGCACCCACTGGGGATTCAGCCATAGGTCTGTGAGGGACACTGTACATTCAAAGCATCACAAGGCCAAAGAGGTAAGAGAGCCTGTCCAGTGTACATAGCCTGTAGCAGATTGACCTGTGACATACCGCTGAGGTCACCAATGTCTGTCCCTCAGGGTTCCCCAGTGAGTTCTAGCTGCAGAGTCCAACACAGTTTGTTTTGAAGGAAAATAAGCATTTAGTACTTAGGCATGTGTGTTAGGATTTTAATTTATGCTTAATACCTAGCTCTAGGATATCTACAAGCCTAGAAGACATTTGACCTGCCTATATACTTAGCAAGGAAATGTCTCCTTATTTTCTTGTGGTCAATGGTGACATCCTCTAAGCAGCATTTTTCCTCTGCCTTCCTAACACATTGAGTTTTCTTTGATTTTCTGTAAAACTTATGGCCTCTAAGTGGGAATTTAAAAGCAATTTCAGTAAATTGGAAGAACATATTAGTTGAGACAGGTCTATTCTTTTTTTTTTTTTTCAGACTGCAACACTTTCAATGCCTTGAATCAATGAATCATCAATCCCTGACCACATTATTATTATTACTATTATTTTAGACAGTGTTTCACTCTAGATGAGGCTGACCTGGAACTCATTCTGTAGCCAAGGCAGGCCTTGAACTAATGGAAGTCCTCCTACATCAGCCTCCGGGGTGCTGGGATTAAAGGTGTAAGTCATCACACCCAGATAAAAATCTATGAGAATGTTTTTATTTTTGTTGGATGCTGGGTATTAAACCTGGGGCATGGTGCCAGCACTCTACCACCTGGATATATCCTAGCCCTTCCTCATTTTTTAAGACAGGGTCTCACACTGAACCTGGAGCTCACTGATTTAGCTCAACTAGCTAGCCAGACAAGCTCCAGGGATCCTCCTATCTCAGTTCAGATCTACTCTTAAGGAGGCAAAGAGAAAAATCCTAAGAAACAAGCCTTGCTGAAAGTGAAGTTGTTTTAACTGTCCAGCACAAATCCCTCCTATGTGGAGAGAGCATGAGAGGCCTGCCTGCAGGTCAGCTCATAGCCCCCTCTGGTCAGATTTCCACAGAGGCCAGTGTAGATGGGGCTTAGCTTATATATTCATGTAAATATAAAATATTTATTCTTTGCAGTGACTGCCCACTTGGCACATTGCCAGTTGTCCCTTTCTGCTTCGAGGGAGATGCCACTCCTGGACATTCTGCACTTTCTGGTCACTTTCAGTTGCTAAAGTGTGTCTAGTTCAGACTTCCAAGCTCATGTCCAATTAAAAGCTTTCCCACCCCATCACCAGAAAGGGGTACAGTTCAGAGGAGCTAGCAGGCTATGTTCCTATCCTTTATCTCCTCACCTAAAGGAGCCAGGGTCCAGGTGGTCCCAGGAGATCTCTTTTGTGTCCCCATAGAGTACAGCTTGTTTGGTGTAGCAGGAGGGGAGGGTAAGTCACTTACTGCACTGGCCACTTTTTTTTGCCATTTCCCACTACTGGCCACCAGCTCCCTAAGTACCTTTAGTCACTCCCCACTTAAGTCCTCCTACCCGGGGTTTTGTCCAAGAGTATGCCTTCACATCCACATTGCTCGAAGCCTGGCCCAACAAGCTGCATTTGCAGGACGCCCTGGCCAGCTAGCTAATGTTCGCCTGCCTGTTTAGGTTGTGTCCAGCAGCGTCATCCACTTGACTGTGGAAAGCTCATACTTTCACCATGCCAGGCTGTCACAGTGCCTACTTCTGTGTCCGGCAGACTGGTGCCCCTTTGCTGTGTGTGGGCATCACCCTGACCCCTGTGAAAGGGAGGGAGGAAAGAAGAAAGGAAGGAGGGAGGGCGGAAGGAAGGTACCTGTGTCATCTGCCTTTGCCAGCCTGACAGCACTCCTTGTGGGGCGCCATCTTTGAAGTCCGGCTTTTAGGGAAGTTCTATTTGAGAATCTGAACCTGGTTCTTGATGCCCTACACTGAGCTAGGGCCCTGTGCAAGGTTTCATATAATCCGTTATTTCCTTTCACACTTTCTCACAACAATGATTCTGTAGTGCTTTAAGTCATCATCTCTTTTTTTTTTTTTTTTTTGGTTTTTTTTTTTGGTTTTTCGAGGTAGGGTTTCACTCTAGCCCAGGCTGACCTGGAATTCACTATGGAGTCTCAGGGTGGCCTCGAACTCACGGCGATCCTCCTACCTCCGCCTCCCGAGTGCTGGGATTAAAGGCGTGCGCCACCACGCCCGGCTTCCCACCACGCCCGGCTTCGTCATCATCTCTTTTATCCCAGTGGCCTCTAATTTCCTCAGCCACACTTGTGTCTGACTTACTCCTCAGCTCTGGGCTGGGTGCAGGCAGTACCTGGTGGTGTGAAGACAGAGAAGGGTTGCCACCCAGTGCATTCCTTTCCTTTCCCCCAGGGAAAGAGGTCATTCCTGGGCACTTTCCAGATCTTTTTGAATCTTTGAGAGTATTTTATTTCCAAGTAATAAAATACCATATATTAGATGCTTATTCCTTCGATAGCAGGTAAAAAGAGGTCTCATGAAAGTAAACAAAAGTTGCATGTGTTTTACTTATAATGTTTCTTTTGCTGCACGGGTCATATCAGGTCAACAAATATTTACTGTGTACTTGCCAAAAATTGGGATGTGGTCTGCAGCTGGGAATGTGAAACTTCAACTCAGGATCAGTTCAACACAAATCTAATCCTGCTTTCCAATTTCAGTTTTTCCTTCCTTCCTCCCTCCCTCCTTTCTTCCTTCCATATATATTAATCCAAAGACCCAAATTATTTAACCACAGTTACTTGGAAACCTAAAACATTAGCAGTTTGGTGCAGTGTTTTTATGTCTTTGTGTTTCCCCCTAGAAAGTATAATTCAAAGAGCCTTGTGCTGTGTGGCCTTTCTTTCAGAGATTACACTGTGTGTCAGTCCTGCACAGTGCGTGGGGGGGGGGGTTCACACGTGTGCGCAGAGCATGTTGAGGCATTCGTTGTGTGCTCTTCCTGTTCTGCAGTGGACTCGATGTGCCATCCTGGCTCTCAGAAACACTGGCTAATGGGACAGTTGGCATTGGCCAAGAAGCCCGTGAGGATGGTGCTCTTGGCGTCCTCGTGTGACGGTTTCCACGTCCCACCAGCGCATGGCTGTGTGCCGCACTGTGCCGTGACTTGCTGCCGGCTCCGTGTGGATGGTGCTCTTGGCGCCCTCATGTTGCGTGTCCTGCCCATGCACTGCTATCAGCTGCACGTGTGCTGTGACCTGCTGCTGGCTGTCTCCTTCCTCAAGCAGTGTCCCTGTTGATCATTGTCAGTCGGGGACAGGAGATCCGCCCTTATTTAGCTTCAAGCTCCAGAAACAGCACAACAGAACTTTGTTTCAGGCAGAGCTTTTTCCTGAAGCACTCGGCCATCTAGTGGAGTCAGAGGAAAGCCATTTCCAGGGCAGTTTTCCCGAGGCCCCTGCAGGAGCTTCAGCAGCTTCACGACCATGGCACACGGAACAGGGAGCTTTTAGCTTCTGGATGAATTTGAAAGGTTGCATAATATTTTCTGTTTGCAAAGGTGCTCCCAGTAGCCTTAAATTAATGCAAATGAGATGTAACTATAGAGTTATAACAAGACACGGAGCACCTGGACACTCTAGAACTGGACATTTCAGTATACTAAACCTACTGACACTGACCTTAATTAATTAATTTATAATACAGGTGTCTTTGAGACAAGGTCTCACTATGTAGCCTTAAATTTATCATCCTCCCCCTCAGCCGCCCAGGTACTGAGATTTCAGACATGTGCTACTATGCACCCTCAATTTCATCCAAACGGAGAGCTTCATTCCTCCACCTAGAGAGCTCTGAGTGACTCACATCTCCTACTGGAGGACACCTGATATGTTCCCACAACAAATTGGGTACAAAATGGTTCTTAGACCTTGGCTTGATGACAGATTCAGGGATCTTCACCCTCAACTGGAGCTGGAAGAAAATTAAGGCCCCAGCAGACTACGCCGTTTGATGATCCTCACACGTTCTCCTCCTCTTTGGCATTCCATTCTTCTCCCTGAGTCGTATGCAGACTACGTACAAGGTCCGCGAACCAAAGTTAGTTTTTCTGCTCCTTGTCAAGGAATCCTGGGTGCCCCGTTTCCGGGCATGCATGGGCAGGCTCCCCCCCTTCTTCCACCTGCTGTGCGCCTGCAGGCTTCCCCAGCTTCGCCCTGATGCCCCTGGCAGACAAAACATAACGAAGAGCAGAGAAGTCAAGAGCGCTTCCCTCTCCTGGCAACGAGCTGGTCACAGCATTCAGACTTGACCTCTGTGCCTCAGCTTGCAGGCCTCAGTCCCTTTGCTGCATGCCAGCCTTCTTCCCACAGGGGGGCTGTGCAGTGTGCAAGAGTCAATGTACCTCAGAAACATGTTGACCAGAACTTTGAAATATCTGTGACTTAGCAAAGGTATTCATGTGCTCTTCAGGAGTTAACGCTGGCGCGCGCGTTCATTTCCTTATGTCGCTTTGAGGGGTGGGTGACCCATTTCCTGTTATCTCTTCTCCAACCGCAGCATATCAATAACGACCACATCCACGGAGAGAAGAAGGAGTTCGTGTGCCGATGGCTGGACTGCTCACGGGAGCAGAAACCTTTCAAAGCCCAGTACATGCTGGTGGTGCATATGCGAAGACACACTGGCGAGAAGCCTCATAAATGCACCGTGAGTACACGCGTGGGCGGCCCTGTGGGCGGGGTGACAGTTCCCCCTGGTCACTTCCCACTCTTGCTCTGACAACTCCGCGCAGGGCAGGGCAGCTGCTGAGCTTGAGGCAGGCAGAAGGTGCCGGGCACTCAGGAAACATTCCTTCCAGCCCCACAGCTCATCACACGACAGGATTCAGGAAGCAAAGGGAAGTGACAGTTTCCAGCTTAAAAGTGAACCTGACTTTTTCAAAAGCTGACTCTTAACACAGCTTCAGCAGTCCTCTTTCAAAAAGAAATTCAATCTACTGGGCTGGAGGTATAGCTTCTTCGACAGGTGCTGACCTAGCATGTGTCAATCCCCTGGCTAGAGCCCAGCGCCACAAATAAAACTCTAAACTCTGGAAGCCAGAAGTGTTGCGGAAAGCCATGGTCAGACTAACATAAAGCTGAAACAGAAATGAACTTCTTATTAATACTTGGGTTCCATCCCCAGGAATCTTATAATGTGCATGCCAGTGTTCTGAAATAAAAATAATTTAAATTTATTTATTTATTTAACAGAGAAAGAGGGAGAGAGAGTGAGACTGGGCACACCAGGACCTCCAGCCATTGCAAACGTGTGTGCCCCCTTGTACATCTGGCTAACGTGGGTCCTGGGGAATTGAACCTGGGTCCTTTGGCTTTGCAGGCAAATGCCTTAACCGCTAAGCCATCGCTCCAGCCGTGAAATAATAATTTTAAAACTCCAAGACCCTTCGGACCCGAGTATCTTACATTAAAGGCTTACTCAGCTGTTGCCGGCTCCGGAGCTTCTCGCACCCTCAGTCAGTCCCTTTGGCAAAGTGCTGGCCTCGGGGACTGCAGTGCGCCTGCTTCCTTTCCCTGAGGTGCCCAGGAGGTGCCCTAAGCACCTGACCCTGGTGCTCTACATTTTAAAGGCCCTTTACAAGGGGACACAAAGACACATTAATGAGCTACGTGCTGGATCTGGAATGAGCGGGAATTGGAGGAGATCAATGAGTAGATAATGAAACTCATTGTCCACATAGAGCCACATATATATATATATATAAACAACACTTCAGGACTTCACTGGCAATAGCCCTCTCGAGCTGCCCCTGCTCTAGCAGACGCCCAGTAAATGCAGAGTTTAGGGAGGTTTTCGTGCCATGGTTTTGAAAGCTGCTGGCCCGGGAAAGGTCAGGTTTCCGTCTGGATGGGGGGAGGGTTAAGCACGAGATGGCTGCCGCTGTGAGGAATGGTCTAGACTCACCCGTCGTCCTCAGTTTGAAGGTTGCACGAAGGCGTACTCAAGGCTGGAAAACCTGAAGACGCACTTGAGGTCTCACACTGGAGAGAAGCCGTACGTCTGCGAACACGAAGGGTGCAACAAAGCTTTCTCCAACGCCTCCGACCGCGCCAAGCACCAAAACCGAACGCACTCCAACGAGGTAAGGTCCTGCCCGGAGCAAAGGGCCCACACGCGGAATGTGCAGGGGACTTTTCCCAGCATGAGAGGTCTCTCTCTGACACTGCAGGTGAATGCTTGGGGCCTCAAAGTGCTCCCTGTTGGGAGAGTAATTCAGATGCAAAGGTACTCCATAAAACCCCTGAAGAACTTAGTTCACAACTGCCACCTGCTGACTCGGCAGTAGGACTTTTAACTTGGAATTCTGTCCACTTGCTCTGTCCACAATAGCATGAATCCATGCCCAGGACGAGCCTGTAAGGTCCAAGGATGGAGTCAGAAGCTACACGTGGCAGGGGACAGCTCTTATTTGCTTTCTCAGAGGAAGTGATATCTTGTTTCCACAAAGACTTTTAGGGAGCAGCCAGCTAGGATCTAGGAAGATAAGACATTCACGGAAACACCCCCCCACCCCCCACCCCCGTCCCCATCACCTAAATCCATTGTTTAAACTAATCTGTGGGGTAAAGGCGGCACACACCCCGTTGTTACTCATTTTAGGTAGTTATCCTCCAAATTGCTAATCAATGTAAGAATGGGAGTGGCTCCAAATTCGGCTTGCTTGTGTTTTGATGCACAGCTCCCTCGGGCTCCTGGTGTCCTTGTAGACCTTTCACTCACGTGCTTGCCCCGCTGCAGACCTTCTCTTGAATGACTCCACACATCAGTAATGAGACTTCACCAGTCAGAAGTAGAAACGAGGCAGATGACTAGAACCCTGTGACACAGCATACCCTTCAGCTTCAAGGACTATGCCACCTTGCTTGAAATAGATTAGAGAAGGATCTCACACAGAAAACCTGAGTGGCTCTTGTGACCTCCCCAGATACAGGCCTGTCTCTACGTAAGAAAGAGAATATCATGGGCTGGCTGGAGAGATGGCTTAGCGGTTAAGGCACTTGCCTGGGAAGCCTAAGGACCCAGGTTCAATTCTCCAGAACCCATGTAAGCCAGATGCACAAGGTGGCACATGTATTTGGAGTTCATTTGCAGTGTCTAGAGGCCCTGGAGCACCAATTCTCTCTCATGGATAAATAAATAATTAAAAAAAAATTTAAACCAGTGCCCATTCTCTCTCCCTTTTTCTCATAAATAAATAATGAAATATTTTTTAAAAAAAGAAAGAGAATATCTGGTATAAAACAAGTGTCCGTTTTGCTCAGGGGCCATTTGGCTGTAGGAGGGAGAAGGTGGCCCTCACCTAGCTTTCTTCTGGCTCATTAGAGAGACCAAAACTGCCTCGACAAGACTAGCCACACAGTCCAAAGGGTCCCTGCCAACACGCCAAGCTACGTGTGAGCATCCGTAGAATTCACCTCTTTCTGTAAGTGGGACGGTGAAGTAGGAACTAGCCATTTTGAATCTCCACTTACCGCCCAGCTGTTGAGGGACTTTTCAGAGGAGCTGGAACTTTCAAATCTTCTATCAAAGACCCTCGGAGTGTGTGCGAGGAACGCAGTTTCATCTGCTGCACATGTGTTGCTCCAACCTCTCAGGGCGTCTGGACCAGGGTACCCCAGAGAGACCGGAAGCTGATCAGCATTTGCTGGCAGCTGCAGGCTGAGGGAGGAGAGGCCACTGCTGATGCGTCTGAGGTTTCAGTGGGGGTGCCGAAAATGTGCCACAGTTAGATAGTGGCGCTGATGGCATGGTGTCAAGAAGGCACTTGGTGTGGCTGAATCGTGCAGCCCTAAAGGGGTTTCTGTGTGAATGATATCCCAGTTATGCGGTGGAATAACTTTCCTTTTAACTTACTCTGTGTAGCTATGTTTCGTATATTTAAAAGCAAGAGGGCATCCATTCCTACAGATTGTCAACCACCCTTCTCTGCTGTTGTGGAGAAGTTTGGGCAGTAGTTACATTGGGCAGGTAACTCCCACGCATGACATTTACTGAGCTTTTTATGCTTTTTTAGGCTTAAAATATGTGCGTGTGTGTTTGATTCACGTGTATTATAGTTATTTTTCTCATCTATGAGGTAAGAAGTATGAGGTTATATGTAGGTTAAAAGTATTATCAGGCTAAAACATATCATGGTCAACATTTTCCACCAACACTGAACAACTTATCTAAATTCATAACCTTGATAACAGCACATAATTAACTTTTACTTGCTAGCATTTAAATCATTTTTCTTTAATCTATGTGCAAGGCTCTGGCCTGTGTATGAAAGGCTGGGCAGGTTCAAGTACACCAAATTAAGTTTTGTTCCTGAGATGCGGGCTTGTGTGACTGACATAAGCCCTACCTCCTCTTGCAGTCATTTGCTCTTTTATTTGTGTCTCTGTTGAGTCATCAGTAATTGACGACCAGCTGTGCACCGAGTCTTTTCACTTTTCTAGGTGTGGCAGAGCTCCGTGGGGCAGGTCAGGAAGGGCGTAGAAATTCCCCTTCCCAGCTCTGTTTCCATGAGGCTGCGTTGGCCCTTTCGGTCCCCCTGGTCTCTGACGGTGGCCTCCAGAGCATGGCGGAGCTCCCGCCGAGCGCCTGAGTGCACCTCTCGCATGCTGCCTGCTTTGTTTCTTAGTTTACCTTCCATGCATGTGGGTCAGTGTCCACGCTGTCCTTCTAGTCCAGAACTCTCACTGTTGTGACCGTGAATGGAACCTTCCAGAAGCTTGTGCTTTGTCTTGTCATGCCAGCTGACGACATGGCCCTGCTGCTGGGTCTTTGCTCGGGGGACTTCTCATTCTTATCCTCAGAATTCGATGCCCTCTCCAAACTACAGTACTTCCGCAAGAAAGATCTCCAATTATTGAGGGCTTGCTGTGTGCTGTGCACTCTGGAAAGCATCACAGAGCCTGGCAGCCAGGCGTTGATGTGATGCAGAAGATGAATGTCTGACACATCCCAGGACCATCACAGCTGATGAGTCCTCACTTGACCATGCCCTTAACAGTCACACTCTATACTGTAGATGTCATGGTCCTATGTTCCCTACCAGAAAATAAGAATTTTGTATACAAAATAAACAAGGATTATGGAAAGGATTTTATAGTCCCTGAGATTAAATTCTGCTCACACAACTTGATGCTTTCAGAACCTTGCATATGATAAGAAACTCTCAATATTAACTGAAGGAATTTAGCTGGGTGTGGTGTCTCACCCCTGTTATCCCAGCATCTGGTAGGCTGAGGCAGTGAGACTTACAAGTTCATTGCCAGCCTAAGAGCCAAGGCCCCGTCAAAAAAATAAAAGATAAATTCCACAAAATCAGGAGAAACCTTGTCAGCTGCTCTCTAAGAGTACCTGTGAGTGTGCTGGGTCAAAACGGTAGTGACCACGTGAAAAGCTGAATGCCCAGGGCATGAGAAGTGGGCAGCTCACTTGTATTTCAGTGCGATCATTGGTCACAACAAAACTCCAAGGCCAAGCTACACAATTGGGTTGACGGGTTTTGCTTTGAAGCATGTGATTCCTGCATTCTTGTGGAATATTTTTGCAGGTGAACAGTGTGTATGATCACACAGAAGGGTACACGCTTACCAGGGTGCCATGATCTGAGGGCACTGGCTCAGATGAGCATATGCATGCTAGTTCCGCATCTCCAGACTCACCCATGCTATTCACATGCCTGGAGTTAGGAGTTTCTCTTCAGACGTGTCAGGCGGCTCCTCCTTGTACTTGCTTTGGCCCTCCCCATGCCCACACACTGCCCCATCCGTGCCACAGGACAACAGCCTGACACAGCCGTGCTCTGAGTAGGCACAGAGCTGACATGTGAACACTCTACAGTAATGGCACTAATCATCAGAGCCATTCTTCTGTCCTTAATGCATGGAGCTTACCACACTCATTACGTGTGCGTGTGTCTGTGTGCGTGTGTGTCCTGCACAGCACAGTGCTCCCAAGTGCGTATCATCCGTAGTTAATGGGAATCAGTTCTACTCAAGGCGTCTCAGATGTGGAGGTGAAATCTCTCAGGGTCATTTTCAGAACCTTCACTTCTTTGCATTAGGACATTTCAGCATTTTAGGTTTCACTCAGTCTGTTCTTTGGCTTTTAGCGAAAAAGCATCATCAGGCATATATTCTAGTAGTGGGGCATCTTTTTAAATATGAGAGGCACATTACTCTAATCATGCTTCTTTGATGACTGCTAGCTCATCTTTTGGTACACATAGATGGAAATAAGTCATCATCTTGTGGCATCAGCAAGAGGTTACTTCCAGGACCCCAAAGATACCAATATCCAAGAAAGCTCAAGTCCCTTAAATTACATAGTATTTATATATAACTGCTCATTTGTTTTAATCATCTCTAGATTATTATGATTCCTAGTACAGAGTAGATGTGATATATGCAGTTGTTATAGTATATTACTTAGGGACTAATGACAAGGAAAATATCTGTTTGCGCTCATTAACTAAAAATTCTAACTTTTGGGGCTGGAGAGATGGCTCAGTGGTTAAGCGCTTGCCTGTGAAGCCTAAAGACCCTGGTTCGAGGCTCGATTCCCCAGGACCCACATAAGCCAGATGCACAAGATGGCACAGGCATCTGGAGTTTGTCTGTAGTGGCTGGAGGCCCTGGCGTGCCCATTCTTTCTCTATCTGCCTCTTTCTCCCCATGTCTGTCTGTTGCTCTCGAGTAAATAAATAAAAATAAACATAAACAATTTTTTAAAAATTCTAACTCTTGCCGAGTGTGGTGGTGCACACCTTTAATCCCAGTACTCAGGAGACAAGAGATAGGAGGATCTCAGTGAATTGAGGCCACCCTGAGACTACATAGTGAATTCCAGGTCAGCCTGCGCTAGAGCAAGACCATACCTCAAAAAAACAAAACAAAACAAAACTCTAACTTTTTAATGTCTGTAATCTTCAGTTGGCTAAATCCATGGGCACAGAACACTTGGATATAATAGGCAACTTCACTCATACAAGCATCCATAGATTTAATATTTTGGAGGTGAACTGAATAGAGTCTCAGTCCTGATGTCAGTAATTAATAAAGGCTAGCAGTTCTGTGATGGGAATAAATATTTAGCTGTAAGGTCGGTATAATATTTATAAGCATGTCAGGAGACTTGATTGCTGTGTTAGGTAGAAAATCAAGTCAGCAGGAAATAGCACTTAGACGTGAGGACACAGGAGAGGCAAGCACATCAGGAGTCTGGATTCCCAGAGCACCCTCCACTGGTCCTGAGCACTTGTGGTGGTTTGAATGGAAAATGTCCCCTGTGGCCTCGTGTGTTTGCAGTCTAGCCTCCTAGTGAATCCCAGGCTGGCGGAGCCTTGCTAGAAGTGTGACGCTTGGGGTCAGGCTGGAGCGCTACTGCTCCATTCCGCCTGCCACATTTTGCTCTTTCTCTACTTCTCACTGTTATGTAGACGTCTTTCCTGCCACGCTTCCCCCACAGCGATCAGACTTCCCCTCGAAACTGTAAGCTAAAATAAGCCATTTCCTCCCATAAGCTACCTCTAGCCAGGTGTTCGTTTGGTCCCAGCAATGAGAAGGTAACTGCTTCAGTAGTATATGGTAAGGTGTCACGGACCATCTAGAACAAGTCTCACAGCTTTGGAAATCAGAGGGCTTCTGGATAGGTTGGTCCCTGAACTCCACAAAATTGTAATGCTACCCAAAGGAATGTGTTTTAGTGACATAGGACATAGGGTTGACACTGTTTATTATTATTGTTATGCCTATGTGTAAATAGCATGTTTGCAAAGCATACGATGAAATCAGATCTCAGAACCAAGATAACCATCAAAAAAAAAAAATTCTTCACATAACCTCCCCTGAAAAGTTTATGATCCTCCTGCTGAGCTGCTGCCTGCTCTGAGTCCTTCCGTCCTCATAATCAATCTCCTGAGCACCTGTCTCGGCCCTAAGATAGTTCCTCCATTCATAGAATATAGAGGTAGTCTATACACTTTTACTTCTTACAGAGCTCTCTCTAAAATAGCTATCTGCTAACCTAGATGCTGTGGGTGCTGACGCTGCCCAAAGGCTTTACTCGGTCATTCGATCCTCGGCATATCTGAATGATGTAGAGGTGTTCTGCACGAACTGACTGTAACGAGACACTGCGGGGGGGGGGGGGGGCTGTGAGGCCAGGTGTTGTCACTGCACTGCCGTAACCACCCATTGTCTCATTTTTGTGGCACTTGACAGAAACCGTATGTGTGCAAAATCCCAGGCTGCACCAAGCGTTACACAGACCCCAGCTCCCTCCGGAAACACGTGAAGACCGTGCATGGCCCTGAGGCTCACGTCACCAAGAAGCAGCGTGGGGATATGCACCCTCGGCCCCCACCCCCAAGAGATTCTGGCAGCCACTCACAGTCCAGGTCCCCCGGCCGGCCAACTCAGGGAGCCCTTGGGGAGCAGAAGGAGCTGAGCAACACTACCTCAAAGCGAGAAGAACGCCTCCAGGTGAAGCCGGTCAAGGCTGAGAAGCCCATGGTATGTCATTCACGCTCCTGATGCCGCCACCACTGCCCGGGCTCATTAAGATGAGCCTAGCGGGGCATGTCAAGGAACAAGACTGCCCTCTGGTCACTTTATCCGGCCACTTTGATTTGAGGGTCATGAGTCCAGTGACCTGGATTGCTCACCCCAAGTTAATCTGCTTAGACTAACTCTGCTCAAAAAGAGTTTCCAAGTTTCCCAGTGACTTGTAAAATTGACCCAGAGCTGTAGCACTTGTGGCAGGCGTGGACGCGGCTGTCGCTCCTCGGCGTGCCTACAACATAAGAAGTCATTGGTTGAGTCCTTCTGTAAACATGTTTTCTGTCTTCCTGGCCCTGGTGATCCAAGACAAATAAGCTTAAAGTCCATACTCTGCAGGGGCTTAGCATCCAGCAGAAGAGGCAGCTTGAAAAGCAAATACCACTCAGGGTTCACACAGAAGACTGAGGAGCACTTGGGAGAGGGGCAACTGCCAGTGCGCTCCGAGGGCAGAGGCGGTGAGGCATGGAGTGCGGCACCGGGCGGAGCAGGGGTCCTGAGGAAGCAAGGCAGGAGTCACGAGCTGGGCATCTACAGGATGCGCCAGAGGCCCTCCAGAGTCAGGCTAAGGTTGAGGAAACTGCAGACTACGTCTGTTATCTGTTGTGTCTGAAGCCGTGAGTTCTCCCGCAAAATAGAGAATGGGTAGAAAGGAAAACTCGCAGCAGTCTGGCTCAGTGACTATTGCGATGCCTCAACATGTGAATATTTTATAAACTAATTTTAAGCCCTGAGTACTTAACACTAAAAGAGATCGAGGAGAGGGAGACGGCCCCATCTTTACAGGCGAGGAAACTGGAGCTCCTTGGGGTTAATAATGCAGTTCTGTCTCCACGACAGAATGCCGTGTGTATGCATGCACACACCTAAACGTGACGAGATACCCTGATAGACTTTCACCCGTGGGCATTCGATTTACATTTCTAATATTCCTTCCTTAAAGATGTGTCTTTGGTTTGTTCACCGTGCTATAAATTAAATTCTCTCTTCTTTTTTCTTATTAATGCTACACCTCTTCTGTCTAATGCTCCTAAATGTCTTGTTCTCACTTCCTAAGGACAGTGGGTAATAAGGTGAGGGAATTTTGGCTTCTCGATTCTTTTTGTTTTGTTTCCATTTTAACATCCAAGATTTTTCCCATTTCATTTTTTTTTTTTTTTTTTTTTTTGTGGCTTTGTGCTCTCTTTGGTAGTGAACATGACCCAGCTGTATTTCCAATATAGAAGCAATGTTAGCATGTAGAAAATGTGAAGGTAGATGGTGAAATCCATTGTATTTGTCTAGGTTTTCATGACAATCAAACTGGGCTGGCCAAGCAGATATCCTCAAATTCTGTTTAGTTACTGTCCTGATATAAATTCGGTTACGGAGCAAATCCAGTGCTTTCTCTGAGGGAAGACCTGGACAACTTGTCCGCAGTGTCCCCTCTGCTCAGCTGAGCATGTGTAAGCGATTTTCTAGTTGTGCGTGCCCACGCCTCGGGCACACGCTGTGGAAGTGTGTGCGCCTGCGCAGGGCCACTCACGCGCCCAGATTCGTGTTCACACAAATTCTGATTAGACAGTCGAAGAATGAAGGCGTCCAAAGACCTCGAAAGTCCCTGTGCCTTAGGAAAGAGCTGTTGACCTGATAACTTAAGAGTCTGCTGAGGCTTAGGAATGAAACAAATGTCACATCTTCGTGATCATATTTGCACACCTTCCTTTGATCTGCTTGGCTGCCCAGCACTAAGTTATTGTATCTTGTGGCACTTGCTAAGAAAGTGTTCGTTTGCTTGCATGTATGTGCTGTGATGGCATAAACAGCAAACAGCGTCCCCCAGAGACTTACCTCTACAAGCACCTTAGCAGCATTGCGCACCCCACCCGAGAACTAGTGACTGACTCACTGCGCAAGCACACCTCTCTCTCCAGGTAGTTCCTCTGCCTGCTGTCAGTGGCTCCAGTTTTTATAGGAAACCCGGAAAGGGCGCTGCAGAGCATGAATGTAGCTCCCTTAGTGGTCTAAACTTTGTGACTTTGAGCAAATCAATGGCCTACATCAGTTTCCTTGGCCTTGCAAAGATGTGACTTAAGCCAGGCGTGGTGACTCACATCTTCAGTCGCAGCACTTGGGAGGCTGAGACAGGAGGATCTCCACGAGGCCATCCTGTGCTATAGAGTGAGTTCTAGGTTAACGGGGATAGAGTGAGACCTTGCCTCAAAAAAAAAAAAAAAAAAAAAAAAAAAGGTGATTTCACCCATCAAGGTACCTGCTGCAACTTGTAATTGGCCAGTTCTGCAGTGCAGACTGCCCCATGACACTGGGATGGCCAGGCTGCCACCCACTAGTCCAGGAGCCCTGGAGAGGAGGACGGTGGCATGTTCCTTGATTGAGAACCGCTGGGTTGAGTTACTTCCTGCAGAATCTGCTTGGCTGGGGTTAGCAGAGCCTTCCCCAAGTTTCCTAGTGAAGTGCTAGCCATGCTCTAGGGGCTCTGTAAACCCTTGCTGAGGACGGCGATGAGGAGAAGCTTTCCTTCAGGCTGTGGTGGAAGCAGAGCGGTGGATGTTGACCTCTTAGAGCTGCTTTGACCCACACCCTGGCTGAGGCATGACACTGACAGGCAACTGTGAAAGGAGGAAGGAAAGGTTACCAGAAGTTTGGGCCCTAGCCCCCCCAGAATAGCCTAGAGGAGCTCTTGTTGGAAAGGAGTAATGTACCTATGGAACACCCTGTATGTGTGTTATAGCCCAGCAAGATGAACCCCGAGATCAAAGCCACCTGGCAGAGTCATTACTGGTGACTCGTGAACTGGTTCTCGTGACCCAGGTCTCAGTGTACCTAAGTGCTCTGTGCGCTTCACACTAATTCCCAGCAACAATCCCTGAGAATTATCCCCGTTTCATACACACAGAAACTAAGGTGGAGAGTAGTTAAGTAAATGTCCCACAGAAGAAAGTCTGAAGGTGGGACTGGAGATGAGCAAATAGGCCTGCAGAGTTGGCATTTGGTACTGGAGCCCACGGCTGGTACACTGGTCACACCACACCTCGCATCCCCTGCCATCCATTGCCTCTCCATGCACACCACCCAGTGAGCCATTGCCATTTTGGCCCAGAGACCACCTCCATCCCACCAGGACACAGCGTTCCTTTTCATTCAACGGAACGGTGATCCGCAGGTGCTGACTTGCATGGGCTGTCATGATGGGCTCCCTTTCCTTTGCTTTTCCTGGTGTCATTTTGTTCTTTTGTTCTTGACCCCAGCAGACATCTCAGCCAAGCCCTGGTGGTCAGTCTTCATGCAGCAGCCAACAGTCCCCCATCAGCAACTATTCCAACAGTGGGCTCGAGCTTCCTATGACCGATGGAGGGAGTGTAGCAGACCTCAGCGCCATTGACGAAACCCCGATCATGGACTCGACCATTTCCACGGCCACCACAGCCCTTGCTTTGCAAGCCAGGAGGAACCCAGCAGGGACCAAATGGATGGAGCACATCAAACTAGAAAGGCTAAAACAAGTGAATGGAATGTTTCCACGACTGAACCCCATTCTACCCTCCAAAGCCCCTGCGGTCTCTCCTCTCATAGGAAATGGTATGTCCCACATCACATGTGTCTGCTTTCCCAGAGATCGTTCTGTTCTTTTCAGTGTGGCCAGAGCACTGTCGGAGGAGCTGGGGTGCTCAGTTGTACGTTTGCTCGTTTCTCTACAAAGCCTAAGATCTGCCGGGCGTGGCGGCGCCCACCTTTAATCCCAGCAGAGGGAGGAGGATCGCCGTGAGTTTGAGGCCACCCTGAGACTACATAGTGAGTTCCAGGTCAGCCTGGGCTAGAGTAAGACCCTACCTCAAAAAACAAACAAACAAACAAACAACAACAAAGCCTGAGATTATGCCGTAGCCCACCCATGTTAAGGTCAAATGTCGAACCATTTGAGTTGCTCTCCAGGAGGGTCCATATTTTTAAAATAGATGATAACAAAATAATACCAAAACAAAATAAATAAATAAAATTGCGAGTAACTCATATTCTGACAGAGAAATCCTAAGTGTAGATCAAGCTAAGACAACCAGCTGGGTGTGGTGGCGCATGCCTTTAATCCCAGCACTCGGGAGGCAGAGGTAGGAGGATTGCCTTGAGTTCAAGGCCACCCTGCGACTACATAGTGAATACAGGTCAGCCTGAGCTAGAGTGAGACCATACCTCAAAAAAAAAAAAAAAAAAAAAAAAAAAAAAAAAAAGACAGCCTCAGCCATAGATAAATGCCTTTGTACTTAGCAAGCTAGTGGAGTTTTCCGACATCCCAAACCCAGAGGCTCGACACATGCTGCCTGGCCCAGGGAAAGACAGGTGTCCTTTTCCAGCATCAGCCCCCAAGTCAGTCCGTGCTTCTGAGACACCTGTACCCTCCACTTTAGCCGCTCAGGTCGGCTACCAGCTCAGAGGATGTGAAATCACTGGGAAGCCCGGAATGTGGCTGTGGCACCTGGAACACCTCTAGCCCATGGTCTTGCGTGGGCGCCGTGTACGTATGGCCCAAGAGTCTTTCCTTCTGCCGTACGCTGCCTGTGCAGGCACTCCCGTAACTTCAGGCAGTGTCGCTCCTGCTTTGTTTCAGTCAGCCTGAGGCCCGGGTATGGCTGCCACCTGCGTGTGTGAAGGAAGCCCTGTTTATTTTTACCCAGCTGCACCCACTTGCTCACTCACCGCTGTCTGTGTCCACTTGGGTGCTGGACTGCAGAAGTGAGTGGACTTGTGATGCCACAGTGGCCTCGGAAGCCAGAAATGGTTACTGGCCGGCCCTTTAGGGCCAGTGTTATGGGCACCCGTTTGGAGGCGTGCTCAAGCTCTTGTCCTTCCGCCTCTCCCTGCAGGCACACAGTCCAGCAACGGCGGCGGCGGTTCCGGTCCGGGCGGGCCCGGGACTCTGCTCCCGAGCCGGGGCGACCTGGCCGGGGCGGAGCTCACCGTGCTGAACGCGCTCGGCCGGCGGGACAGCAGCAGCAGCACCATCAGCTCGGCGTACCTGAGCAGCCGCCGCTCCTCCGGCATCTCGCCCTGCTTCTCCAGCCGCAGGTCCAGCGAGGCGTCCCAGGCCGAGGGCCGGCCGCAGAACGTGAGCGTGGCCGACTCCTACGACCCCATCTCCACGGACGCCTCGCGCAGGTCCAGCGAGGCCAGCCAGGGGGACGGCTTGCCCAGCCTGCTCAGCCTCACGCCCGTGCAGCAGTACCGCCTCAAGGCCAAGTACGCTGCGGCCACCGGCGGCCCTCCGCCCACGCCCCTGCCCCACATGGAGAGGCTGAGCCTGAAGACTAGGATGGCCCTGCTTGGGGACAGCAGGGAGTCGGGGGTCACCCTGCCTCCCGTGCCCCCTCCTCGGAGATGCAGTGACGGGGGAGGCCACGGTTACGGCCGTCGGCACCTGCTGCCTCACGATGCTCTGGGGAACAGTGTGAGGAGGGCCAGCGACCCCGTGAGGACAGCCTCAGAGACCCTGTCGCTTCCCAGAGTTCAGCGGTTCAGCAGTCTCAACAGCTTCGCTCCCCCAGGTCCGCCTCCGCCGGCGGAAAAGCGCAATTTAGTGCTGCAGAACTTCACCCGTCTGGAAGGCAGCCAGCCACGACCCTTCCACGCGTCCCCCTGTCCTCCCAGCATCACGGAGAACGTCACCCTGGAGTCCCTGACCATGGATGCTGATGCCAACTTGAATGATGAGGACTTCTTGCCTGACGACGTGGTGCAGTATTTGAACTCCCAGAACCCGGCAGGTTATGGACAGCACCTGCACGGTGTCATCTCTGAGGACGGCAAAGTACCCCATGGACCTGGGGACTTGGACCTGCCCGGGCTGCCAGAGAGTCACGTGGACCAGCAGTACCGGTCTCTAGAGCAGCCTTCCTCCGAAGGCAGCAAACCCGACCTGCCTATTCAGTGGAATGAAGTCAGCTCTGGGAGCTCCGACCCGTCGCCCTCCAAGCTGAAATGCAGCCAGCGGTCCAGCCTGCAGCAGGCTCGGGCCTTCGGGATGTGCGACAGCATGGCTGCACACCCGCAGAATCCTTGGAGGGGTGGGGCTGGCCCCGCCAGCGTGTATCAGACCCTGGGGGAGGATGGCAGTGCCTACAGCGGCACACAGCACCTGGTGATCCACGGCGGGGTTGCATCTGGCCCCGGTAGAAACACCTTCCATGAGCAACCCTACCAGGCCCAGCAGTATGGAAATGGTGTCAGCAGACAGCCAGTGGTCCAGAGCACGCTAGAAAGCACCTGTGGTGCTGGGGTTCAAGGGTCCAAGCTGAAAAGCACTCCTGTGCAAGGGAATGGGGGTCTGATGGAGTTTGGCCTGTCAGTGGCACCGAATGAGTTAGTTGGCAGCACCGTGAGTGGTATGCAGACCCAAGACCCAGTGGGACAGGGGTACCTCACTCACCAGCTACTCAGCGACAGCACGCAGTACCCAGGGGCTGGCCGCCCAGGTCAGCAGATGCTAGGGCAGGTCAGTGCTACCTCACATACCAACACCTACCAAGGGACAGAGAGCTGTCTGCCAGGGATTCAGGGCACCGGCAACCAGCCCTGCGGCCTGGCAGCTGTCAGGGGATACCAGGGCTGTGCCGGCTATGGGGGCAGCAGGCAGCAGGCCCTGCTGAGGGGCAGTCTTACTGCCCAGCAAAGACAGCTCAGTGACACGAGTCAGACGTGCAGGGTGAACGGCATTAAGATGGAGATGCCGGGGCAGCCTCAGCAGCTGTGCTCCGGCCTGCAGAATTACTCCTCCGGTCAGTTCTATGACCAAACCATGGGTTTCGCTCAGCAAGACATGAAAGCGGATTCGTTCTCCATTTCAGATGCCAATTGCCTGCTCCAGGGGACTGGCGCCGAAAACTCTGAGTTACTTTCCCCAGGGGCTAACCAAGTGACGAGCACAGTTGACAGCCTTGACAGCCATGACCTAGAAGGTGTGCAGATTGATTTTGATGCCATCATAGACGACGGGGACCATGCCAGCCTGATGTCAGGGGCCTTGAGCCCAAGCATCGTTCAGAACCTTTCCCATAGCTCCTCCCGTCTCACCACGCCACGAGCGTCCCTCCCGTTCCCAGCCCTGTCCCTGAGCACCACCAACATGGCTATCGGGGACATGAGCTCCTTGCTGACCTCCCTCGCAGAAGAAAGCAAATTCCTGGCAGTCATGCAGTAGGTGTTAGGCAAGGACTGTAAACAGACATAAAAACCTTAGGAATTGGAAGATTGAACTGACTGTTTTTGGTGTTTTTTTTTTTTTTTTTTTAAGTTCTGTATGTATTTTAGCAGTCTCATCTCACCTAACTGGGATGTGTTTCAACTATATTCCTTTTATAGAAAAGGACTCTGAAAAACCCTAAGGTATTCTAGGGAGAAACTGTCTTCCATTTCAGTTATGAATCAGTATTGTGACCCTCAAACCACCTCTTTTTTTAAACTGTAAGCCTGCCCCCCCCCCCTTTTTTAGTAACCAGCGTGAATGTGTGATGTGCATGGTCTTTCTTTTAGAAGAGAGACCATCAAAATTAAGGAGTCTGACAGGCTCCCCTGTTACGCTAAGGAAATAGTATCTGCTGTGCTTGTAACCAAGGGAGTTACGGGACCAGGAGGTTGTTTTTTGTTTTTTTTGTTTTTTTGTTTTTTTTGCTTTACATATGCTCAATGTTTTGTTTCTGTGTGTGTATGTGTTTTCATTCCCACATCGGGCACAAGAATCGGGATATAAGCAGTGAGTTTGAGGCTCTTGTGTGGATGCCCTGTAGCATAGGTAGCAGGCTTTTACTGTGCTCCCCACCCCAGTTCAGTTCAGGGCATACGTTCCACAGCTGCACAAAAGTGGAAACTTGAGAATCTACAAACAAAATAGTTTGCTCACAGCTTGGGTTTCAAATTCTTTCTTCCGTCAGTGTGCATCCACCGGGCATGTGTGTATGGTCGGTTCTCAGTTACCCCTCGCCTCCTCTCCGCCTTGGTGAGCGCCCCGTGGTGTGCAGTGTGGCACTGGGACAGAGGGTGGGCTATCGGCGACACCTGGGCCCATTGCTGTTTTTATCTGTTCTGGTACGAAGTTAGATAGATTGTAGACTGAAGCATTGAGTAGAATTAGTTTGGAAATATCCGTGGGTTTGCTGTATTTCTTGATTAGTCCCACTTTCCCCCACTATCATAGATAACTGAGAATTGATTATGTATAGTTCTAAGTAGATAGGTCTTTAGGCAACCCCACATCTGGCTATATCATTAACATGTATGAATTCCACTATAGCAAAGAAATAGTTCTATTGTAAGTGCCCTGTTTTAAGGAATTTGTAAAAACTTAGTTACAAAAGACGAAGTCCACATACATTGTG
Source organism: Dipus sagitta (assembly GCA_036346955.1). NCBI lineage: Eukaryota > Metazoa > Chordata > Mammalia > Rodentia > Dipodidae > Dipus > Dipus sagitta. Next base: position 42,652,366 of record CM070784.1, read on the forward strand.
CCCTGTTTTAAGGAATTTGCAAAACTTAGTTACAAAAGACAAAGTTCTCATACGTTGATACTGGGAATAAAGTGCTTCAGGCATTTTGGCATTGAAGAGTCTGAGGAGGTGCGTAGTAGCCACATGTCACTGACGGTATCTGTACTTTTGTTTTGAAGACCTTTCGAGATCTAAAAGATTCAGCTACTGTTCACGTGTGGTTTACACATGAAAGTCATAGTCATGTGCATGACGAATGCATGGGTTCCCCAGCATACTGCTTTGAGAACTCTGTAAGTTCACGTGCTGTATTCTGTCACCATGAGCCCCTGGGGTTGGACTGCTCCAGGATGATTCATGATCCAGGTGCGGCTTTTCTTAGATACTGCCATTGAAATTCGTGGTGCAAAGACAGAGATCCGACGAAGTGTTCAGTAACAGGACGAGTGTTAGGACCCGCCCGTGGGGCCCACTTGTTTCCCCTCATTTGGACCAAAAATTTCAGCATGGAGGTAAATTTGCTGAGTGGCTTATGTTGTTGGGCTTGCTTTCAACTCCATGTCCCTGAGACTCCCAGAGCTCTGGTGCCAGTCCCTCTCCACACCGCGCAGTCTCTCCCCAGGGAGCCCCTTCTTTTGCACCTCAGGATGCATCCAGATGAAACAGCCCACAAGCACGAGGGAGCCACTGCTCTGAGCTCTTCTACTTCTCAGCGAGGTATTTTCTCAGTTCCTCAAACTGCTCACCCTCTCATCACGGTCAGTGTGACCCTGCCCCTGGCTTCCGCTCTCTGTGACTTTCCCGGTCCCCCTGGGGTGTGTCGCACCAGGCACGCCTTGTCGTCTGGCCCAATCTCTTTTCTACTTTTGCTTCCGAAGCATGGGGCTCCAGCGTTCTCCTGAGCAGGGAGCAGCGAACCTGGCCGTACCCAAACCCCCCATGCAGCAGAGATCTCTGCTGGCAGCTCTCACATACTGTTTCCTGTTCAGTTACCAAAACTTCTCATGTCAAGCCCGCCCTTCCCTGAAGGGTGAACCACCACTGCGGTCATCTTACATTCTGTTTTTTTCCTCCAGTTTCAGACAATTCTTTGGATCTCAGTTCCCCTCCCTTTAATTTTTCATTCCCATTCTTGTTTTCCTGGCTGCTCTCTTTAGACATTCAGAACAAACGTTTCTGCTCAATATTTGGCTTTTCTCAAGGTGGAAATTTCAAAAGGATGAAAGAAGCCGGGGGTGGGGTTCACGTGAACGCTGGTTTTCCTAGGGTTTCCAGGAGGGTGTACGACGCAGAATCTCTGTAGACTCGGCATTTCATATCCTTGGATTCAGCCTCACTCAGTCTGCAGCCTTCTTTGCATTTCTCTGACTTTTGCATTTAGGGGAAAGTGCCCCCAACTCACCAGTGAAACCACTTACCCTTTAATAAAACAAAGGCTCAGACACGGTACTCTTGTTCAGCCTCGGTGTTAAACTTGTCTTTTTGTCATGCCATTTTGTTTTATTTTTCTAAAAAACAAGCTACATCACTCCCCTGGTCCTCTCACAGTGACTTGTCCTCTTGAGCCACGGAGTTTTGATTCTTGCAATGTAGGTGCCTTATTTTGTGTTCTTGTTGATGAGTGGGACTGGTTGGAACCGCCAGTCAGTGTTCTAAGGTTGTGTGCCTAGCAGCCATGAGCAAGTGAGCACAAGATTGTTGCAGAGTCTGAGCTGTCTTATAGCCTGGTTTCCTGTGTTGTTTGAAGCTGATAGAAGGATGTTCTTTTCTGATAAGTCACCCTTGTATATCCTGCAAATGTGTAAGATAAAATCCAAGTCCTTTTTTCCCTACATTTTTTAGATTTTTAAAGAATAAATGTGTAATCCTTTTTAAAAAGCAACACATGTAAATACATTTAAGTATTGTAGGCATAGTGTTGGGATGTGACCGCCCCGGGCCTCCCTTGGAAAAGCCTGCAGCCACTTGATGCTCGTGCTCACCTCAGGCCCCGAGGGCTGCAGCCTACTTGGACACACATGAACTCTGCCTTGCCTTTCAGAACCACTTAGTCCTTTTGTAACAAAGAAGAAAAAACAACAACAAAAAAAAACAATGTTTCTTACAATGTCAATAAAAGAAAAAAACTTTGTACTGAAGTGGTTTTGAGGTTGTTTACTCCACACATGACGAGAAAAGAGGGCTGTGGAAAATCCCCAGCCCGTGTTTGCACATATAAGCTCAGGGGACTTCTCTGAGACCCAGATTCCACATTCTCCTGGTGGAAAGGGAGATGCTGGCACAGACTGCTTGGTGGTGTGAGACGTGTGCCACACACATCCAGGGCTGTATAGGTGTGTCAGTTGTCACTGAATTCCTTTGAATGCTTTTTCCAACTCCATGAGGAAAAGTAGTAACAAATATCACTCTTTTACACACTGTCCTTTTAGAGATACCCTAACATACTAGTGGAAACCCTGGCATGTTAGGGGCTTACTTTTATGTGGCTTTTCATACTCACCTCAGTTAGAAAGGTAAGTTATTTGCCTCCTTGGCCCGTTCATGCCCATATGCAATATTCTCAGCATTGCCATCAAAGACTCTCAAAGGCTTCCTCTCCTCTTGCTGGTACTAGCATATCTTTTGAGCCTCCCAGCCAAGGGGGTGGTGCTGCTGGGGAAGATGAAGAAGCTGGGGGTGAGTGTCTGGAGGCCCCAGGTAGGAGCACCCTTGTGATGAGGAGCTGGTGTGGGTGTCTGGAGGCCCCAGGTAGGAGCACCCTTGTGATGAGGAGCTGGTGTGGGTGTCTGGAGGCCCCAGGTAGGAGCACCCTTGTGATGAGGAGCTGGTGTGGGTGTCTGGAGGCCCCAGGTAGGAACACCCTTGTGATGCAAGCAGCTGCATCCCACACCCTCCCCGCGGGGGGGGGAGGGGGTCCGGTGCTGAGTGAAGAACGCAGCGTCTCCTTCCCCTAGCAGACGGCCTTCCGTCCTGAAGGTGCTGCGTGTCTGCCTGAGACAACAGGGAGAGCTTCTGTTGGTCCAAAGGGCTTTACTTTCATAACTGGATGCCTCCTAAAAGGTAGCTAAATGAATTCAGGGTTCCAAACATGACCATGGCCTTGAATCCTGCTATGGGTGTAAATTGTCGGTTCACAAAGATGCATGTCATTTTGCAAGAAAAATAAATAAATAAAAAGAAATGAAATGTGGTGAATAAATGGAGAGGTAGGAGGAGCGAGCCCCAGCCACAGGCGTGTGGCATAGGCTCCTAACCCTATGTGCTGTTGTTGGAGATGGCTCACGGGTTTGTTTTGAAAATACCCTGCGGGAGAAAGATAATCAGATAAGTAATGATGGGGCTACAATTTATTTGGTATTGCATTTACCTTTAGTAGTTACGGGAATTCAAAAATGTCACTCAAAAGAGCAATGAGCATATCCTAAAACAGATGAAATTTTCACCCTTTCTTCTGAGGTTTTCTACTGATTTTCTTGCCAGCTCCCCCTTCCGTTTCTTTGAAAGTATCTTTACTATTCGAAGCAATCTGGGTTCCTTTTTCTCCTGATACCAGCTTCAATTTCTTTTAATCCCACCTTACCAACATGCACCACGGTCTAGGCCTTTGCTCATCAGCTTCTCGACAACTCTTAGGATTAACAGAACCTCGTATTTGTAGCCCACGCTCACCTCACGGAGGCATGGAATCTTATAAATAAAAGCAGGACCTCCTGTTTGTTGCCCATACTCACCGCAGTCAGTGCTAGTGGCCTCCCTGCAAGGCTTGACAACCAGAACCGTCTTCACACTACCACGTGTCTCACGGGAGGAAATCATTTCACGTGTAGATTCCAAAGTTATAGGATGAAAATTAACGGGCATTCTACCAAGGCCCAGAGGAGAAATCCCAGGATACACCCAGATGAAGAAGCCTTTGATCTGCAGGGGTAAGGAAGGGGTAAGTGTGCCATGGATGGACATAGGCCTAGCATGAAAAGAAGACAGGAATTGGGCTGGAGAGATGGCTTAGTGGTTAAGGCGCTTGCCTGCAAAGCCAAAGGACCCAGGTTCGATTCATCAGGACCCAAGTTAGCCAGGTGCACCAGGGAGTTCATTTGCAGTGGCTGGAGGCCCTGGCGCGCCCATTCTGTATCCTTCTCTTTCTCACTCTAGCGCTCTCTCACACGCTCCCTCTCTCTTTCTCTCCCTGTCCTTGTCTATTTCTCTCTCTCAAATGAAAAAGAGAAAAAAATTAAAGAAAATGAAAGGAAGGAGATGAGCGTCAAGGATTACAATACCATCAAAATCAGCGTCAGGGGCTAGGGAGACACTTAAAGCCTGTCCTCCCTGGCTTCCGCTCCCTAGTTCCCAGGCAAAGCCAGATGCCCAAAGTGGCGCGCAGTCCAGAGTTCTTTTGCAGTTGAAAGAGGTTCTGGAGTGAGTGTCCATTCTCTTTCTCTACTTGCAAATAAATAAGTAAATAAAAATTATGGGGCTGGAGAGATTGCTTAGCTGTTAAGGTGTTTGCCTGAGAAGCCTAAGGACCCAGGTTTAATTACCCAGGACCCACATAAGCCAGATGCACAAAGAGACACACGTGTCTAGAGTTTGTTTGCAGTGACTATAGGCCCTGGTGTGTCCATTCTCTCTTATCTGCCTTTCTCTTAAATAAATAATAAGTAAGTAAGTAAGTAAATATTTATGAAAACAGCATCCAGGTCAAGGAATCATGGACCAAATAATATTAGAGATCATGGGTGGCTGTGGGGGAGCCTGTCAGGGGACAGTTGGAGACAGGAAGTAGACCAGGGAATCAAGTAACACACAATCCAAAGCGAGGCTTAATGGCCTTTTTCAAGTAGCCTGGCACATTTCATCCCAGCCAGAACCAAGGTGCCATCCATTGTGAAACGTGTTACTCCATATTCTCAACGTAAAGAAACAGCAATGCCAGTCAGGCTTGTGACATGACCACAGGAATTTCTCCAAAGTGAAGAAATGTGTGTCTCAGAGGCTGTGATGTACAGGTTTTTCCTTCAGTGGATTAGTGATACTGAGTTGGAGGGTGGGGGGGTATAAAAATCGCTTTGGGAGGGCTTGTTTCTGTTTCTCTTCCCTCTCTCCCCCTTCCCCTATCTTCCCTTTTTCTTTCTCTGCAAAGGATTCCTATTGGCTGTTGATTAGCCAATAGGAAAGAGGCAAGAGAGACAAAGGTGGGTGTTCCTGGGAGCAGGGCAGGTGTCAGACCTCGTGGATCTCTGAGGCGGAGTGCCACGTGCTGGGCAGCGGGCTTAGCCTTGCTCTGGGCTGGGTGCAGGTGAGCCGCGGAGAGACTGCGCAGGTAAATTGAACTTGTGAAGACAGCCTCGAGAAAGGCACTGAATTTAGAATGAAATGGGTGGGGGAGGTTGGAAAAAAAACAGTATGAAGCGGGGAGGTTGACTGGTGAACACTTGTAAGTTCCTGTAGCGTCTGGATAGATTGACTGGGGGCAAGACTCAGCTATTTTAATCTCTTTAGGAAAATAAAATTTAAAAAATACCTTCCAGCAATCATGGCGGGTGCCTGGTGATGGGGGCACAGGGGTGGGCTGATGAAGACGGAGTGGGAATGCCCTGGGCCCTCTGCCGCTGGGCTGCTGTCGGGTGATCAGCTCCTCCCAGTGGAAAGGAAACAGTGCGAAGTAGAAAGCAGTCAAAACTAGAAAGGTGTGCAGGGAGAACCCGCGGGGACATTCCAGCATGACCAGTCCTTCTCCAGGTCAGCACCACGCTGTGCAGTTCTTGATTCGGAGGCTCTGGAGGCTATTTTTCTCACATTACAGAGGCAGTCAGGGAAGTGACAGGCCAGCTTCCAGGGGGATTGTTGACTCTCCCTTCCCCACCTGCGAGAGCTCTGTGGGGCTCAGCTCGCTTGGTCTTCGGCTCCGTTTCCTTCTCCCCCTTAAGAAGCCAGGCTGAGAGGAAAGAGCAGGGCCAGCCCGGGAGGCCAGGCCTCGCTTCCCGTCCTGCCCGTGGCCTTCCTTCTCATGGCCTCACCGGAGGCGGCTAAAACCTGAGCTTGCCCTGCTTTGGGTTTGAAACGTGCCCCTCTCTCTGCAGCCGTGTCCTCCCTGCTTCTCAACGCATTTAAATAAAATCCCCACTGATGTATTTGGTCGTATTGACAGCCCAAGGGCCGGACTTGCTAACGTCCTGCCGGCTGAAGAGCTCACACGAAAGCCGGCTACACTCCCTGAGGTCTCGGGGAGGAAAGGCCGGGCCAGAACCGCTTTCTCTGCTGCTTCCCTGCAAGCCTGTCCTCTCCTGGGCGGAGGCCGAGCCCTGCCCCTGGGGCAGAGGGCCTGCCTCTGGATGAGTGCTTTTCCCCACAGCCTTGAAAACCCTTGCGCTCAGAAATTGTAAGGCCCTAACATGATCCATGCTCAGAATCCGGGCTGCAGCTCGTCAGCGCCGGCAGACACCCGCCTCCAGCCCTTCAGGGCTTGCAAGAGCCAAGTGTGCTGCGGAGGTGTGATGTGCTGAGTCCCCACAGGAAAGGGACACAGCCAGCTGGCAGGGGGGTTCTAAACAACCAAGCCCAAGAATCCCATGGTTGTTTGCATGGAGACAAGCAGCCAGCTACCTCCCTTCTCCTCCTTGCCGTCTATGGTGTGGAAGTGGGGGAGAGCCAGTGATGTCGACACGATCAGAAGCTTGTGGATGGTAGCCCCAGGGAGTCATGACAAGAAATAAATGTCTTGTCCTCTGAAGATGATTCTGGTACCATAAATGTTTATTGGATGCATTGCCCAGAGGTCAATTTTTGATAAACTATAAATAATGGGCAAAAAAGGAATACTAATTTAAGTGGATAAGCAGACTTAGCAATATGTCATGGCTCAAGGATAGTCTATATACTTTCCTGAATAAGTGATTTCTTCCCCCTGTCCCTTCAGTACTTTAAGGTCTCAGGGAATAAGTTACAAATTCATTGCTTAGCCATTCTTAACCGTTACTGAAGAAATTCACTAGTCCATGAACCCAGCTCCCCTAACAACTCCTATTTTTGACCCATGTCCTTTTAAAGATGAAGTCATGAAACATCATGATAAGATTTTTTTTCCCTCTGTAGTTTATCCAGTGAACACAAGCCAAAGATTCCATCTGCATGTCCTCCCTCCAAGCTTCGATGTGTCACTTGATTAAGGGAAGAGTAGAGACCTTCCTCACCTGCCTTTGCCCCGCATGCAGCTCCACAGCAGAGGGACAGAGAGAGGGCAAGAGACCGTCTCCCTGGGGCTGCCTCAACCTAGGCTTTAGCAGAGGGACAGAGAGAGGGCAAGAGACCGTCTCCCTGGGGCTGCCTCAACCTAGGCTTTAGCAGAGGGACAGAGAGGGCAAGAGACCGTCTCCCTGGGGCGGCCTCAACCTAGGCTTTAGCAGAGGGACAGAGAGAGGGCAAGAGACCGTCTCCCTGGGGCGGCCTCAACCTAGGCTTTAGCAGAGGGACAGAGAGGGCAAGAGACCGTCTCCCTGGGGCGGCCTCAACCTAGGCTTTAGCAGAGGGACAGAGAGAGGGCAAGAGACCGTCTCCCTGGGGCTGCCTCAACCTAGGCTTTAGCAGAGGGACAGAGAGAGGGCAAGAGACCGTCTCCCTGGGGCGGCCTCAACCTAGGCTTTAGCAGAGGGACAGAGAGGGCAAGAGACCGTCTCCCTGGGGCGGCCTCAACCTAGGCTTTCTTCTCTTGCTACGCAGTTTTGAATGATTTCGTATCTCTTTTCACTGCTCTGGCAGAACATCCAGTGGCTTCCAATACAGCAATGATTACAACTACTTGTAAAAAAAAAACATTCTGAGGATGTCCTAAATCAAGTGGCTTTAACTCACAGCGACAGAGAAGGATTTGAAAACAAGTCGAGTTCGATGCAGCCTTGCAGCCACGTGCACTGCGATTCTGACTTCATCCAGTTGCAGGTTTTCCTTATGACGTAGATGAGGAGAAGCTGTAAGGGGGTTGTGCTGATGTCAACACTAACCGGCGTTCTACAGTTCAATTCTAGTATGAATAGGAGTCCTGTGGATTAAGGTCTCAGTCCTCCATAAGACTGCCTTAAATTTGGGTGTCAGTCACAAGTTTAGGGGATCCTTGGGGTATCCATGCTTCTAGCAACCTACAAATTCAGGGGTTTCAATGGTGCTCTCAGGCTGACAATTGTCTAAGGTTTTCACAGAACTAGAAGATCACCCTCTTTATGCACACGGTTTCATCATAAAGACTGCAACTTTACAGTGGCCACATGACAAGACGCACGGGGCAAGACGTGGGCACCCTGGCCTCAGAGCTTCCCTGCATTCTCGCAGTGGAGTTAGGCTGTCGCCTCACGGGCACGTCATTGTGTCCATCGATCACAAAGCTGCACTGGGGTTTTCTGCAGAGGTTTTGTTGGGGTTTTATTATGTAGGCATAATTACCTAACTCACTGGCTGCATGCTTGAATGAACTCTGTCTGCAGAAGTCAAACCAGCTCAGTGGCCCAGCCCTCCAATCACGTTCTTGTTTCTTCTAGTAACCCCACCCTGAAGCTATTAGAAGTCCGCAGTGAGTCACCTCACTGGTTACGAACTCAGATGTGATCCCAGGGTCTTTGACTGGTAAGGATGCTTACCGTTCCTCCTGCCACTGAGGAATCAATCGTAAGAGCCTTAGAATCTCTTTTCAAGCAGCCAGGGAGAAGTCAGTCCATTCTTCATTGTACGGCACATGGTTTCTTCTTGGAAACAACCTGGTCCAGACATGAGAAAGAATAAATGGCTTAGCGGTGCAAGGTGCTGCTCTGCTTGCTTGCAAAGCCTGCTGGCCAGGATTCGATTCCCCAGGACCCACGCAAGGCCAGATGCAAAGTGACGTATGTGTCTGGAATTCATGTGCAGTGGCCAGAGACCCTAGTGTCAACACACCCACACAAGTAAATATTTTAAAAAGAGAGAGAGAGAGAGAGAATAAATGCACCTGGAACTGTGGGATCCCTGTTCCCTGGGGAAGCCCTGACCTTCGCTGGGGTTGTTGACCGTGTCAGCACCTTCTCCGTAGCTGGACTTCCCTTGGGACATCCACGTTCCAGGAGAGGACTTGAGGCAGTAAATACACACTGCCTCGCACGTGCAACAACAAGGAGGCGCTCCGATGGGCAGTGGTTGGTGTTTTATTTTCCTTTCGTATTTGTTTTTTAATTTATCAGTTTGTTATTTTATTATGTGTTAGACTTTGTCTATCTGTGTGTTTCGCTGATCACCCTGCTCGGTCCTCCTCCTCCCGTGGAAACCGCGCAGTCAGCTGAAACTCTCCCTCCTCCTACAGTGCTGCAGCTCCAGTTATGAGGCTGGCTTCATCCCTGTTTGAACTCTGATGGTTCCTTAAACCACATTTAAGTCTGCCAACCTGGCTTTTCTCTGTAGCACCTTTACCTCCACTCTTTGCAGTCAGTGACAAGACAGGCCCTTACTTCCTTATCCTGGGAGCTTTGAGACCCTGAGAGGCAAGTGCTTGAGCCTGGACAAGCTAATTTGAAGCAGCTTGGAGAAATTGGGTGTTAATACAATCCTTGACTCTACGTACAGACACATTTGATGTTATCTTTAAACCCTGTTGTAGAACTAAGCTCATAACTTTCTTTAAAACATATGTTTGAAAAACAATTTTTTAAAGGGGCTGGAAAGATGGCTTAGCGGTTAAGCGCTTGCCTGTGAAGCCTAAGGACTCCGGTTCGAGGCTCGATTCTCCAGGACCCACGTTAGCCAGATGCACAAGGGGGCGCATGCGTCTGGAGTTTGTTTGCAGTGGCTGGAAGCCCTGGCGCGCCCATTCTCTCTCTCCCTATCTGCCTCTTTCTCTCTCTGTCACTCTCAAGTAAATAAATAAATAAATAACGAACAACAACAAAAGAAAAACCATATGTTTGTCCGCAGTGGAAATAGCGCTAGAAATCAAGAGCAAGAGAAACTAAAAGCAAAAGCAGATTGGTACACAGAGAGAGAAAGAGAGAGAGAGAGAGAATTTTAGATTAATAATATCCTTGACAAACACAGATGCAAAAATTGTCAGTAAAATACTGGAGAATCAAACTGAGTCACACCATGGGATGTTGGGGTGGTTCCACATATGGATGTCATTAAAGGTCATACATCACATAAACAGATTTAAGGATAGAAATTACACAGTTATCTTGATATAGAAGAATGTTGGAGAGACTAGGTATGGAGGGATCATTTCTCAACATAATAAAGGCTATATATACATGACAAAACTACAGCTAATATACCAAATGCAGAAAAACATCAAGCATTTCCATGAAGATTTAGAAAAAACAAAAGGGTGTTTACTCACCCTATTTCTATTTGACATAGTTCTTGAAGGGATATAAATTGGAAAGGAATGGTCAAACTAGCCTTATTTGGAGGCTCTCTCTGTATTGAAGAGAAAGCATAAATACTCTACCAGAAGCCTCCTAGAGCTGATAAATACTTTCAGCCAAATGGGAAGTTATGAAATTAAGACACAAAAATCAATAACTTTTGTATATAACACTGACAAACACACTGAGAAAGAAATCAAGGAGACGTTCTCATTCACAATTGACAACAAAACAAACTAAGTATTTTAGAATATCCCAAACCAAGCAAGTGAACTACCTCCATAATGAAAATGTCAAAATACCTAAGGAAGGAACTGAGGAAGACAGTAGAAGATGAACAGATCGCTTATTGTGGATTGGGAGGATTAACATCATGACAATGGGCATACTACCAAAAGCATTTTACAGATTCAATGCAATTCCAACCAAAATTGCGGCTGAATTCTTCAAAGAAAGAATATTTTACACAATTTTTAAATTCATATGGAAGCACAAAGACCTCTGATAGCCAAAATGTCCTCAGCAAAAAAGAAAAAGAAAAAGAAAAAACACACTGCCAGAGTTATCCCCATACCTGATTTCCAGTTATACTGTAGAGCCATGGTAATAAAAAGAGCATGGTACTGGTACAGAAATAGACATATGAGCCAATGGAATAGAACAGAAGTTCCACATGTAAGTTCATGTAACTACAGCCACCTATTTTTTTTTTTTTTTACAAAGTAGAAGAAGAAAATACATTGGAGCCAAAACAGCATTTTCAACAATTATAAATAAAGGTTCTTCTCACTCTCACCAACATTTGTTGTCTTTTAAATATTTATTTATTTATTTTTTCTTTTTCTTTAAAATTAAGTTGAAACCTTGTATGGACACATCATGTGTTGGTACCACCATTCATAGATCAATAAATGTAATTCTTCATATAGATGGACTCAAGAAAAGAAATCATATGACCATCTCAAAAGATAAGAGTATACTTTTGATGAAATCCAATATTCCTTCATGATACAATGTCTAGAGGCAGTGTAGTTCAACATAATAAAGACTACGTACCACAAACCTGTAGAAAACATGCTAAATGTAGAAAAAGTCAACGCATTTCCACTAAGGTCACAAACAAGAACAAGGTGTCCACTCTCTGCTTTCCTATCTAATATAGAAGTCTTAGAGCACTAAAAAGAGAGATGAAAAGAAAAGAGAAGCAAAGAGGAAATGAGGAAGGCACGGTATCCATGACTCTACCAGGAAACTCCTCAAGCTGACAAACACTTTCAGCAAAGTGACGGGATAGGAAATAAACCTACAAAAATCAATAGCCTTCTTATATGCCCAAGACAAATATACTGAGAAAGAAATCAGGAAAATAGTTCCATTCACAATAACTACCTCCCCCCAAATCGAATATCTTGGCCTAACCCTAGCCACAGAAATGAAAAACTACATTGTAAACTTCAAACCACTGAAGAAACCAAAAGCAGCCCTGCATAAAAAAAAAAAACAATGCTGGAGGTGTTGCCATGCTTGATTTAAAGATATACTACAGAGCCATGGTAACAACAGCAGCTTGTTACTGGCACAAAACAGACACATAGATCAGTGGATTAGAATAGACCATCCACGTTTAAGTCCATGTAACTACAGCCACTTGGTTTTTGAGAATGATGCCAAAGTAAACATTAGAGAAAATAGAAGTGGTGTTGGGAAAAGCGGTTATCTACTTACAGAAGAATGAAACAAGATCCTGAGCTCTCACCTTGCACAAAAGCCAACTCCAGGACCTCAGTGTGAGAGCAGAAGTTCTTAAATAGCTAGAGGAGAAAGTAGGGAGTACAGGTCCAGATAATGGGCACTGGGAAGGATGTTCTGACTAGGACCGGAGCTGCCCAAGAAACAAGGCACGCACTAGCAAATGGACGTCCTGAATCTGGAAGCTTCTGCACAGCACAGAAAGCCATCAGCCAAGTGGGGAGACAGATATAGAATGGGAGAAAGTCTTTTCAGCTCCACGCCTGACACAGGATTAGTATCTAGAATATACGGAGAACTCAACCACCAAGGAAATGAACAACCCAATCAAAACATGGGCTGTGGAACTGAATAGAGTTCTCTAAAGAAGAAATATGAGTGGTTAATAAATACCCTAATAATGTTCGACATCCTTAGCCATCAGGAAAGTGCACGTTAAAACTACTTTTGAAATTCCATCCCAGCCAGAGTCAGAATGGCAACTGTGAAGAAAACAAGTGCTGGTGAGGATGTGGGGAACAGGGAACCTGTTCTCACACTGGAGGGAGTGGAACCCTGACAACAGATGTGGAAATCAGTTTACAAGCTCCTCAAAAAGCCAAATCCAACACTAAAGTATGACCCAGCCCTGCCAATCCCAGACATGTACCTAAAGGATTCGATTGCCTGATATAGAGATATCTGCATATCTGTGCTCGTTACTTCTCAATTCACAACAGCATGGCAATACCTAGATGTCCATAAACTTATGGACAATGATAATGTGGCATATATACATAATTCAGTTCATTCAGCCATAAAGAAAGAGTGAAATGAAATTCACGGGGAATGTGTAGGACTGGAAAATATTGTATTAAGTGATGTTGACTTTATTCACCACTGTGACCAAATACCTCACAAGAAGCAGCTTAAGGAAGGGGATGGTTCACTCTGGCTTATAGTTTGGAGGGAATGCATTCCTTCATGCAAGATACGGTGGTTTCAGTCAGACGTCCTCCACCAACTCCTGCGCTCTGAAGGCTTGCTCCCCAGCTGGCGGCAGTTTGGGAGGCAGAGCGTGCTGAAGGAGGCGTGCCGCTGGGGTGCACCTTGAGGTTTGTCAGCCCTACTTTGTCAGTGTTAGTTTGGCTCACAGCAGTTGTTACATTGGCACAAGACCTACACAACGAGAGTGGGCCGGCCAACAGCCTGTCCTGGGAAGGGGGGTGGTTTGATTCAGGTGTTCCCCTGTAAGCTTTGGTGTTCTGGATGCTAGGTTCCCCAGCTGATGGCAACTGGAAATTAAAGCCTCCTGGAGGCAGTGTATTGTTGGGGGCCGACTTATGGGGGGTGTTATAGTCAGTTTCCCCTTGCCAGTGTTTGGCACACTCTCTTGTTCCTGTTGTCCACCTTATGTGGGCCAGGGGTTGATGTCCACCCTCTGCTCATGTCATCGTTTTCCCCGGCCACTGTGGAGCTTCCCCTCAAGCCTGAAAGCCAAAATAAACCTCTTTTTCTCACAAGCTGCTCTCAGTTGGGTGATTTCTACCAGCAGTGCAAACTGGACTGCAGCAAGGCATTTGCCTGCAAAGCCAAAGGACCCTGGTTTGATTCCCCAGGATCCACGTTAGCCAGATGCCTAAGGGGGCGCATGCGTCTGGAGTTCGTTTGCAGTGGCTGGAGGCTCTAGCTCGCCCATTCTCCTCTCTCTCTCTCTCTCTCTCTCCCTCTTTCTCTGTCAAATAAATAAATAAAAATAAAATATTTTTTGAAAGACAAGAAAAAACATGCAGGCAGAGTGTAACAGCAATGGGGAAGAGGTTGAGGAGTAGCTGGGGAGGAGGCAGCAGGAGAGGGTAATAGGTAAATTTGATAAAACAGCATTGTATACATGCAATAAAAGGTCACGATGAAACCTAAGGCAGTCTATAATTGGCATACGCCACCAAAAATTAAACTGAAAAGGCAGTTATGTACGTAAGAAATATAAGCGTCATTGTCAAAAAAGAAGAGATGCATAACATTATCTAGGTTACAGTTGCATGGGTAAAATATTTTAATATTCATATTTTCAGAGTTATATAAAATTTACAAAATTGTCAGATTCCTCACTGTTTATGGTATATCCTGAAATTATATTCACAGCCCAGATAATGTGTAAAATGTTAAATTAAAGAATCCTAGAGAGCACCTTCTTTCTTTGTCTGTTGTGTGGTTTTGTCATGAGCTCTCATCACATTTTTAACCATGGTCGCGCGCAGTCCTTGCAATTATAAGGGGGTTTTTACCTGGACCCCTCCCCGAGCCCTGCAGCTAGCTCCATCCAGAATCTTTGTCTCCAGCCCGAGGGGTGATCTCAGAGACCCACAAGAAGGACAGCGGCGGGAACTCTGCTTGCATAGACTTCTGAGGGAATAGCTCGTGTCGCCTGGATATGACTACTCAGGGATGAGCAAGGAATTTCCCGAATTCTCACGAGGAAGCTGGTAAGTTCGCTACACTCACAAGCCCAGTGTAAAGCAGAATGAGGATTAGTGACATGGAGCCACATGAACTGGTGGAATTTGGTTACAATCTTTATGGCTTTGTTGAAAACATTGACAGTTCTTTATGATGCTCCATGTGAGGGGCTTTAAAGAACCTTTCTTCTCTTATGTATAGTTTATAACTGTTTAGTAGATTATTCCTTGTCAGCAAAAAATGAGACATTTATTTTTCTTCTCTCCAAAGCTGAAAACTCTTACTGAGTAGTCTTCTTTCTGTGGCAATTTAGTTATTTGCATAGAAGAATCTGTCCTCTTGTAATGGGATGGGACTGGAAACGATGGTTACATAATCGAGGCTTAGACTGTTGTACTGGGGAGTAAAATGTATGGAATTGGAGAGGGCCAGACAGTTTCAAGGAGCTTAGGATGGCTTTATGGAGAGCTGATACTTATAAGTTTTTCTTGGGAAAACTGACTGAATAATTGGAGCCAAGGCTTGCCTGTCACGTAAGTGAGGAAGGTCAAGTCCTGGCAGCCTACCAGCTTTGGGACATGGTGAGGTGGGGGCTGGGGAATCTCAAGGAGAGAGATTTGTCTCGGCCTGTGGGCTCTGCAGGGAAAGCCTGGTGCCAAGTTGTTGGCTTGGCTTTCTTGCTCTGAGTGGCTTTTTGGAGTCCAGTCTGCGGCTCCTTACGACAAATGAAAGCAAAGCAAACTGAAAAAGGCTTCTGTGGGGGGGCTGTGGAGATGGCTCAGTGGTTACGTGCTTGCCTTCAAAGCCTAATGACCTGGGTTTGAGTCCCCAGTACCAATATAAAGCCAAATGCAAAAGTGGTGCATGTGTCCAGAGTACGTTTGCAGAGGCTGGGGGCCCTAGGGCACCCATTCTCCCTCCCTCCTCCCACTCCCTCTCTGCTTGCAAATAAAATAAATATATATATTTTAAAAAACGGCCTGTGTGGCCAGTTATCATTCATCATGTGCTTAACCAGGCTGCGTCTGATGAGAATAGACTTTTCTTGTAAAGAATAATCTTTGTGGTGGTTTGATTCAGGTGTCCCCCATAAACTTACGTGTTCTGAATGCTAGGTCCTCAGCTGGTGTGACAATTTGGGAACTGGAATCTCCTGGAGGTGATGTATTGGATATATTGTTCAGGGAAGGCATATGGGTGTTATAGCCAGCTTCCCCTTGCCAGTGTTGCACACTCTCCTGTTGCTATCGTCCACCTTATGTTGGCCAGGAGGAGATGTCCACCCTCTGCTCATGTCATTATTTTCCCCTGCCGTCATGGAGCTTCCCCTCGAGCCTGTAAGCCAAAATAAACCTTTTTTTTTCCCACAAGCTGCTCTTGGTCGACTGATTTCTGCCAGCAATGTGAACATGATTGCAATAGGGGGGTCTTTCAAAAAGACCAAAAAAGCCAATAACGAATTAGAGAGAGAGAGGGAAGAGAGAGAGAGAAGAGAGAGAGAGAGAGAGAGAGAGGAGAAAAGTTTTATGCGCTCAGCTGCTACAACTTTCCTTCCCCACAATGTGGGGAGTCTCCAGTCAAGGATGCAGCTGATTTCTGGCATTGGAATTGTAATAGCCAAAAACGATGTTAAGAAGCCTCAGCAGGTCCTCTGTCCAGTGAAGTCAACTCAACTCCTGCCATATAAAATCTCTATCTATGGCCAGTCAATGAATTACTCACTGATTGTTCCTATATATATGTGACCAAACTATTTCTTCATCTACTAATCCGTTCATTGCCATTTAATTTGTAGGCCTTTAATCTTTCAAATACAAGATGGGTAATGGAAAGTTTTTTTTTTCCAACACTTAAGATGGCATATCTGTAAAATTCTAATAATTTTCACATGCAGCAAAAAGGTGCAGAAATGGAGAAAGAAGCTGCTGAAGTTCATGATGATGAAAACCGCACAGCAGCGCTGAGAGTGTGTTGAGGACGGATCCAGAGAGCACAGCCTCCAGAGCTACGTCCAGGTCACGCGCTGCAGGTGGTCACCGGTCAGTCCCTGGGCTCTGCAGGAGACAGACAGGGACGTGTTCAGTTGATGCATGACCTTTGCACTGTAAGCTTGCCGTGAGGACAAGATGAATGCTCATGCAGAGTGCGAGCACTGGATCCCGCAGCATGGTCGAGTGTGCTCTTGCTGTGCAGCCTGAGCAAGCTACTCCGTCTTTCTGAACCAGTTCACTCTAGCACGACACATGTGGGAATGTGAAGCCTTGGAGAGCAAAATAAAAATGTAAGAGGCTGTATGTTTGCTGCAGTCGGTCAACAGAATGGCCTGGGTATGCAGCATCTCCTTTTGATTGGAGCTTTAAGCCCCACTGCACCTCATAAGGGCTTATGAGAGGAATGGTGTATGGAGTAATCTTGCACAAATATGGGAACAGGGCTGCTTTAGAAGGGAGGCTTTGTTCTGCATGTGCTGTGTGTGTGACTGTGTGTGGTGTGGGTGTGTTTGTGCACACATACACACAGATGAGCGTGGAACCTTGGGTGTCATATCAGAAACACCATCTACTTTTGAGATAGGGTCTCTCTCATTGTCCTGGAACTCATTGCCAGTCTCTGCCTGCCGAGTGCTGGGTTTCTGGGAACGCTGCCTCACCAGCATTTTACGTGGGTACTGTGGACTGAACTCAGGTCCTCATGCCTGTGTAGCAGCCCCCAGTCTTTACAATGGAGAAGTTTTGAGATGGCCTAACACCAACGTTAAACTTTAACATAAGTGGGTGTTGTAGACATGCCTGCCCACACTCTGTCTCTCAGCTCCTGCATCACTGGCTATTGCAGACAGGTTCTTCCTGGCTGCTGAAGTGGTGTCCCACAGTACCTAGGTTCTTAGTTGAGCATTACCTGAAGAGACTGATTCTTTCTCAGTCCCAGTCCCACAATTCCTGGGTAAGATCTTGAAATGGCTCATCCAGTCTGTGATGTTGTCATTACCTCCGTCTGTGGTGTGAGGTTGAATGGTGGTGGTGGTTTGAATTAGCCACAGCCCACAGACTCTTGTGTTTTGAACGCTCAGTTCCTAGCTCACGGCAATTTGGAAGTGTGCTGTTGGGGGCAGGTTTAGGTGTGTTATAGACCAGCTCCCCTTTGCTAGAGTTGAGCTCACTCTCCTGCTGCTGTTTTCCACCTGCTCTGCAGAGGTGATGCCCAGCCTCTGCACATGCCATGCCTGTCCCCTGCCATCATGAAGCTTCCCCTTGAGACTATAAGCCAAGAAAAAAAATTTCCTGTTAGGCATGGGTGCACACCTTTAATCCCAGCACTCAGGAGGACAAAGGTAGGATTGCTGTGAGTTTGAGGCCACAATTCCAGGTCTGCCTGGGCTAGAGTAAGACCTTACCTTGAAAAAAAATAAAAAACTTACCTTACATCAGCTGCTTTTGGTTATGTGCTTTATCCCAGCGATGCAAAGATAACAGTAACAAAAAATTGGTATCAAGAAATGGTGACGTTGATGTGATGAATCTGACCATGTCTTTGTTGTTTTAGAATATGTTCATTGGAGATAAATCTGAAAGGACTTGATACTTTGGACTGGAGACGCCTTGCAGTGTTGCAAGTAGAGTTTGATGGGCTATTCTGATGAGAGTTTGAAAATGCTAAATGCAGAGAGAATTGTGTACCATGAAGGCTTGGCTTATGAAGTTCCATACAGGAGGAAAAGAAATTTGTTAGAACTGGGCTACTGGTACCCTGTATTCTGTATTCTGTTCATGTTCTGAGAATTTGAGCAAAGTTGACTTTAAAAGCACTGGACTGATGCGCTTGGTGAAAGTATGAACAGAAAGATATGTAAGCAAGGTTAAAGTTACAGGCACAGAGTGGGTTTAGGTCACCTAAGCTATAGTTAAGGAGACTAAAGATGGGCCGACTGTTTTACATTGGGATAGTGGTACAGATGCTGTGAGGAGAAAACAACCCATGCAAAGCTTAAGCTTTGAATAGCGGAGTCCTCCAAATTGGAATATTCCATCTTTAAGACAGGAAGGAGGCTTTAGGGATTCAGGAAGGACTTGAAAAGTAAAGGTCACAAAACCACACCCAAAGGTTATGTTAATTAGAAACTGAAATATTCCTTCTTAGGGAGTTTGTTTATTTATTTTTTTTTCCTGGCGAGACTCAGGAAGTCAACAAATCTGGGAAATGATTGCAAGACCCCTCCCTAAGGCTATATAAAGGGAAAACAATGGCTTGGAGTTAAGACTGTGATCGAGCTGCCTTCAGGAATGTAGTGTGCTTGATAACGCAGACCAGCCAAGCTGTCTGCAGGCTGGGCAGTGTGCTCAAGAGCTGCAGCGTCCATGAGTCATCTCCATGCTGGTGTGGACTTTTCTGCGCCTCTGCCTGGAAGCAGCTGTGGGGAGATGGTCCTGCAGGATGGGATGAGATTTCCTGATGGCACAGCTGCTTTGGGGTCTCCATGCTAAGTAATATCTCAACCTGAGGCCGAGGGAAGACCGTCCATGGGGGCAGTCCCAGCAATGGGAACTGCACGTACATGGCTGTGGGGAGGTTGTCATCCAGATATTACGAGACTTCTTGGTGTGGCTGTTTGGGGGTCTCCATTGCTCCTGTATGGGACCACGTCTCCCTGCTCTATTGATGAACCCAATAAACTCGTCACTTCACCAAAATCAGTTGTGGTGTCATTGTCTTTTGGTTTGTCATCTGAGAGCAGCCCAGCTGGAGCAGGTCAGCATTGGGACCCCATAGACTTCGCTACTGGTTACAGATGTTGGACTTGAAATCGTAGGTGTTTGCTGTCTGCATGCGGCATCGTTGAGCTTGCATCTGTCCAGTTTCTCCTTATCATGCCTTCTGATCGCAGTGGAAGTGTTTACTCTGCACCACGCTGTGGAGGAACTAGGTAACTGATGCTGTGGTTGGACAGGGCTCACAGTTAAGAGGCTGTTTTGAATCACAGATGAGACTGAGCTTTTGAACAGTTTTCAAATGATAAAGACTATGGGGACTTTTGAACTTAAACTGTGGCTTACAAAAAAAGAAGTTAAAAGTTAAATTGATTTGTTGAGTTTTTGTAAGAATTAATTGTTGAGAAGTTAAATTTATCTTTGTTAGCAGGTGGAAAAATTAAAAAATAAAAACAGGGCTGGAGGAATGGCTTAGTGGTTAAGGCATTTGCCTACAAAGCCAAAGGACCCAGGTTTGATTTCCCAGGACCCACGTTAGCCAGATGCACAAGGAGCCACACGCATCTGGAGTTCGTTTGCAGTGGCTGGAAGCCCTGGTGTGCCCTTTCTCTCTCTCTCTCTCTCTGTCAAATAAATAAATTAAAATAAAACATTTTTTAAAAACCCAACTGTTTAGAAAGTGCCCAGAGGGACGATAAAAGAAAACAGTTTAGGTTAAAATAAAGTAAATAGAGTTTATTGTTAGGGTGGTTTGACTATAGAAATGATTGATATATAAATTGTTATGTCTTGTTTATCTCCTCAGTTATTAAAAACTATAAAATAAAAAATAAAACTTTAATTTTGGGCCAGAAAATTTCAGAGAGTTATCTTGAGTTTTTTTTTTGGCCCCCAGGTAAATAGCAAAACTGAGTGCCTTTTCCACTGTGGGAGGGACTTGAGTCTATGAGGCCAGGGCTGGAATGAGGTAGTTTGAATGTCTAATGTCCCCAGAGCCTGCATTTATTATGATTTGAGATTTCTACTTGATCCTCAGCTCAGAGCACTTGTGAGATAGAGCTGTGCTGGAGGAAATGTGTCCCTGGAGGCGACCTTGAGGTGGATTCCAGCCTTAGGCGCGCGTGCGAGTGGGCTTGTGCTCGCTGGTGTGGGCCGCTGTCCCCGCCCCTAGATGTGATCAAGTAAGCCAGCTCCAGCCGCCACGATGCAGCCCCGCTCAGCGCTGTGAGCCTGGGGTAAACCTTTCCTCCCATGAAACAGCGAGGAGGCAGCCGCAACACCCGCACCTGAGGCGCTGCTACGCCACGCCAAGCATAGGCTGAGAGCAGGGCCGTGCAGTTAGAGTCACTGTTACCGGCACACGCTCTGAAACCCAATGGTGAACTGTGTCCTACAGGTGGAGGAGATTCTCTGAAAACCAGAGGAGGCTCCTTGTGGCCCATCTTCTTCCATCTGGACCTGATGGGGCGGGCATACGCGAGGGTCAGGGCTGTGGGATTTGCCTCTGCTGGGCTGTGGTCAGACAGTGGGCTCTGATGTTTCTCATGCAGGTTTCAGTCCTTTCCGTCCCCATGTCTTTGCTGCCCTCATTCACACGGCTCTGTGTGTCGGTGTCAGCATCGGGGTTTGGCTGTAACTCTTTCCCTTTACAGAACGATGCCAAGGTCCTTGTGGTGGTCTGATTCCTGTGTCCCCCATAACTCGGCTGTTCTGAATGCTAGGTTCCCAGCTGATGGAGATTTGGAACTTAACACCTTCCGGAGGCACTGTATATTGGGGGTGGGCTTATGGGTATTAGAGCCGATTTCCCCTTGCCAGTGTTTGGCACACTCTCCTGTTCCTCTGGTTGACCTGGTGTTGGACAGGCAGTGATGTCCACTTTCTGTTCATGCCATCGTTTTCCCTGCCATCATGAAGCTTCCCCTCAAGTCTGTAAGCCAAAACCCCCCCCCCCCCAAGCTGCTCTTGGTCAGGTGATTTCTGCCAGCAATGCGAACCTGACCTCAGCAGTCCTCTTGGTTACAGGGGATTTGGGAAAACAGAGTTATGTTCATGTCCTTAACAAAGTCAGCTCCAGGTATCTAATCCCTAATTTCAAATAAAGTCTTATTTTACCATCTCCCTTTCAAAAATGTGTGTGTGTGTGTGTGTGAGAGAGAGAGAGAGAGAGAGAGAGAGAGAGAGAGAGGACAGAGCAGGGTTTCATCCTTCTTGGTGAATGAACACCTGGTAATAATTGGTCACAGGATAACGGCAGAAAAGTGGCCGTCTGAGGCAAAGTCACCCTGTCAGTGCCAAGGCAGGGAAAGTGTCGGTTACTGGAAGATGGTGATGGATGACCCTCTCATCTCATAGCATTAGTGAGGGTCAGCACTGTCCTCACGTGTCAAACAAATTTGACAAAACTGGTCCTCTGTGATGCCGGCAGGTGCCCAATACCTGCTGCTGAACACTGCGGGCATCGAGGAGGGGCTCCGAGAACGTAGTGAAGGTGGGACTGTCAGGGACCCTTTCAGAGGATGGAGGGGAAGGTCAGCGAGAGACTGGGGCGTGTGCCTGGTGGGCGGGGCAGGGAGAGCTGCTCCTGGGGCAAAAGGGCTGCGTGGAAGGGATGGTCGCGCGTGCAGACTCCCGCTAAGACCCACAGCCCCAACACCCACGAGCGCTTCTGGACTTCGCCCTAAGGGCCAGAAGGAGGGGCGAGAGCACGTGAGCTGGCTCTGATGAGGCCTAGGAGGAAGAGGAGAGGGAGGAGGCGGCGGCCGTGACCGTGGCCGAGAGAAAGGGGTGATGGACGCCCAGTGCAGGTGATGACTTCTGTGACCCAGGAAGCCCCCCCGACACAACAGGAGCAAAGGTTCTCCGGGCCCTGACCCTCTTTCACCGCCTCCACCGTGTCAGCCAGAGAAGGGAAAGCAAAAGATGTCTCCGGAACATTCAGCCACGGGACTCGATTCCTAGGCGACAGCCTTCGCCCTCTGCGGCCTGCTGGCGCACCCCTGGGGTCGTCGCGGGCGGGTCCTGCCAAGCCGCGGGGTCCTGCGCGACGCCGCTGCGCCCCCGCGCGGGCACTCGCGGAACTGCAGCGGGCGTCCGCGGCGCCCCGGCTCCCCCTAGGGGCGAACGCGCTGCACAGCCCGCGGTTAGTCCGTGCCAGGCCCGCTGCGGTGCATGGGAACCACTCCAGGTGGGATCCCCGGGTGGCCCAGCCCCGCTGCAAATCCCGACGGCCACGCGTGAGCGAAGCCAACGGCCTTGGAGGGCTGCTGCCCGTAATGGCTTTTATCTTTTAAAGCTTTTTTTTTTTTTTAATGCACAAGCAGGCTGTCTTCCTTTGGCCCTGTTGGGAGACAGGACGTGAGGCCCATTCAGGATTTCAGGGGAACGCGAGTGACCCAGTCTTCTGTAAGCCGGTTACTTCACACCCACAGTGGGTGATCTCCCCCCCTCCAGAGGTCCCTGCACCCCAGACTGCCTAGGGAGATCCTCTTCGGCCTTCTTCCCTCTGACTGTTTAAATCCGTGGCCAGGCAGTCATGTCAAACACCAGTGCAGCGGAGCTCTGGGCAGCACGTCATCTGCCCTCCGCCAGGAGAAACAGGGCAGGTAGTGACCACCTGTCCCGCAGGCCTTGCCCATGTCCCAGAGGAAGATCAAGGAGGAAACTGGACACCCGCAAGGCAAGAAGGAAGAGAGGTCCAGGCCTGTGTCCACCGCCAACCTGGGCAGTGAAAGAGCCGGGCAGTATGAAGTTGCTGAGGATTGCGCTCCCAGAGAGGAGCACAGGATAGCAAAGGCTAAAATGTGACTGACTGTCCCGACAGAACACCTCTAGGCATGACTTGTTCACAAATGGTGGAAGGTTTGCGCTGTGATTGTGTGTCTTGTGACCTGGGTGGATATTCTCCTGCCGTTGAGAACTGCTCACGTGGCAACTATGGCAGCCACTTCCACCACTGACTTCGGCGTCGCATCTCCAGGGAAGTCCTGTGAAGGGGGCAACGGCTGTGACACACAACAAATGAGGAGGCCTGTTTTACAAAAACTCTGTTTTACTTCCAAGCTGTTCGAAGAGCTGAGCAGTAAACAGTGGTCACGCAGTGCCCCCTGGTGTTCGTACGCGCTTATTGCACCCTGGCTACTTCCTAAGGCCTTATAGGCGGAACTCAGGCTGAATCCTGTCATGTCTTCGCTTCTTCAGGGCTATTTTGGGTCTTGTAGGTATAGAAAAGTGAAGACAGTGGTGAAGGTTTATTATGGTGAGACAAAAGTTAAAATATTGTGACTTAACAGGGACTGGCTGAGGCTTTCAGGACCCCACAGTGAGTATCATGACCCCATTGGTGAGAGCCCTCAGGGTAATGGGAGCCAGGCCAGCGACTTAACAGTTGCAAAATTATAAATCAAGCTACTAAAATGTTAGAAAAACAGACAAATAAAAACAAACAAAAAACTCATATAACCAATAGTCAAAAGTTACATACGAACCAACAACGCGCCACCCTGCACTGCCCTCCACACACACACACACTCACACTCATTCACACGCACACACACACACAGTCATTCACACACACACATTCACACATGCACACACGCACTCACATACACACACACACAGTCATTCACACACACACACTCATTCACACACACAGTCATTTACACACACATGCACTCTCACACACACACACTCACTCACAATCACACTCACAGGGCTCGTAGCCTGCAGCAGAGGGTCCAGGAGGTTTTCTCAGTGGGAGGCTATGACCTCTCTCTTCCCGGACCAGCATTTGCATCTGGGGCGCAGGCAGGAGAGATGAGGCCTGTGTGCTCTGTGGGAGGAGCAGGATTTCTGTGCACAGAGACTTTTCCATCAGAGTTGCGGGCGGGAGCCCCACTTACCCCTCCCCTCAGCCATACATAAACCAGCCCCTCGAAGGAAGGAAGTGAACTTTGCACGGAGATCTGGAGGGATGTGGACGCGCCCAGCAGAGCACCTCTGCCCGCTGTCTGTCTGAGCACGGCCCCGCAATGCTGAGCTCCCCGGTAGCTCCGCCTGCCGATGGAGGCGGGGAAGGTGCTTCCTCTGGGTGGCAGGTTTGCGGTCAGCTTCCCCACCTCCGTTTCGTAGCCCCACTCTTGGCCCTGCTCTGGCCTGTGTCTCCTTTCAGTAGCCGAGGAGGGGCTTCTCTCTGGGATTCCCTGGCTCTCACACAGGAGGCACCTTCATGGCGGGCTGGAGAGTGCCCGTGGCCAGGTGTGGGGTAGGGCCATTCAGGAAAAGGCCCCTGTGAGTTTATCAGCGAGGCATGGAGTGATTCCTCTGCTTCCCTAACCTCCTCACCACTTAGCCATCCTACCTGGAAGTCATGCTTTGGGGCTTAATAGTTCTCTTGTTGGGCTGGGCAAGATGGATCAGTGGTTAAAGACATTTGTTTGCAGAGCCTGCTGGCAGGGGTTCAATTTCCTAGACCCACATAAAGCCAAGTGCACAGAGTGTGTGCGCATGCAGATGGAGTTTGTGCAGCAGCAGCAAGAGACCCTGATGTGCACAGTCTCTCTCTTAAATAATTGTTAAAAATATGGGGCTGCAGAGATTGCTCAGTGGTTAAGGCACTTGCCTGCAAAGCCTATCGAGCCGGCTTGCTTCCCCAGTACCCACATAAAGGCAGAGGCACAAAGTGGTGCATGCATCTAGAGTTGGTTTGCAGAGGCTGGAGGACCTGGTGTGCCCATCCCCCCCTCCTCTTACTCTGCTTGCAAATAAACGAATAGTAAACAAATAAATACATATTTTTAAAATGTTAAAAACAAAGTAGATTTAAAAAGTGCCAGTCTCACAGGTCAGCGACCAGAACCAGATTTGATGTTTACAAACCTCCTTGCACACTTGTTGGTTAAACAGACCCATGGAGGGCAAAAACAATCACAGAAGAAAAGGAGCAGGGCTCTGCTTTCTCCCTGCATGATCTGCCCCTGGCATCCACTGCAGCTGACTAGGGAATTGGCCTGTGTAGTGGGTAAAACTGCACAGCTTTGGGCTGGAGAGATGGCTTAGTGGTTAAGCACTTGCCTCTGAAGCCTAAGGACCCCGGTTCGAGGCTCAATTCCCCAGGACCCATGTTAGCCAGATGCACAAGGGGGCGCTCGCGTCTGGAGTTCGTTTGCAGTGGCTGGAAGCCCTGGTGCACCCATTCTCTCTCTCTCTATCTCTCTCTGTCTCTTTTTCTCTCTCTCTCTCTCTGTTGCTCTCAAACAAATAAATAAAAATAAACAAAAAAATTTTAAAATTGCACAGCTTTAAAATGCACATCGTATCTCATTATCAGATATTGTAATCTCTGTACTCAGCCACGTGGCCGGTGTGGACTGTCGATGAGATCTCTGGCATGCTTAGCTGTACCCACTCTTCTGAATCTTGTGCGCTACATCTGCAGTGTGCCACACATTGAAGGCAGCTCAGACGCTCAGTGTCCCCTGTGGCTTGGGCTACCATATTGAAAAGTGATACTCTAAAATGTACTATGGCCTGGATGTGGTGGATCACGCCTGTAATCCCAGCACTTGGGAGGTTGAGGTAGGAGGATCACTGTGAGTTCAAGGCCAGCCTGAGTCGAATTCCAAGGTCCGCCTGGGCTAGAGTGCGACCCTACCTTGAAAGACCAAACAATGGCAAAAGCGCATGGGGTTTCAAAGGGCCTACTTGCATGGAAGCCGTACACGCCTGTGCTTGGCCGGAGGGTCACGGTGCTGGGAGCTGCTGGCTCGGGAGACATTGAACCCATGCGTATCAAAGGGCTTTCAGAGATCACCACTCTGCCATGTGTGTGCTCAACACACACAGTAATTATTGAAATGATGCAGAGACCACTGCTTCAGAACCAAGCTGGTCCTGTCATGTCCCAGTCACAGGAGGCCATGAAGCTGCTCTTTAAGTAGGTTCTTTAAGCAACATGTGTCATCCAGTCCCACCCCTCCACCACCCCACCCTCTGCAGTGTGGCTGGAGCATCATTGGCAGTACAAAACACGAGAGACTTCCTCTCCTCTCCCTTCAGAACGCATGCGTGAGCAAAGGCGGGGGAGGGCTGGTCCGGGAGAGGGCCGTGAGGACTTGGCCAGGCCTTCCATGTTCCACTCCAGCTCTTTGCCCTGGAGGTTAGGTCTGGGGTGTAGCATACAGCAGTCTCCTCTCCGCTGCAGCATCTTGGTAAGCTGGTTTAGGTTGGGTGTTGGAACGAGAGCAACCCAAATGTCTGTGAGCTGCTGAATGGTTACAAAGGTAGCTTGTGAAATCGATAATCGTTTTTCTATAATATATGCCTATACGGATACATGCTACAATGTGAATGAATCTGAAAACTGAAAGGTGGCAGCCAATGCACAAAGGGGATATATTTGTAACGTTTCTTGAGTAGGAAATGTTCACGCTAGAGAAATATAAAAGGATAGAAAGCAGGTAAGTGGTCGTTTAGGGCCAGGGGGATGGGATGGGGGATCATCAGTCACTTGGCATTACTGTGACAAAGTAGCTGAGGAAGCTGCTTTTTGGAGGAACTTTCTACTTTTGCCCATGGTTTCAGAGGTTTCAATCCAAGGTCATTCAGCTGCATTACTGCTGGGCAGCAGTAGGATGTCACGTCGAGGAGCGTGCCTGAGAGGCAAGCTGTCTATCTCTGCTAGGAAGAGAAAGGGACGGAAGGCAGGGAGAGGAAGGAGAAGCACGAGAGACCAAGCTAGAGACACAAGTTGTGGCCCAAGTGACTCATTTCCTCCAACTAGGAGCCCCGTACACTTCCTCACAGCCCATTCAGCTATGAGCTCACCAGTGGTTTAATTCCATAGCCACATTAGTCCCTCATGATCCAGTCGCTCCTCAGTAACCCCACCAGTCGGGAGTTACGCCTTCCACACAGTTCCTATTGGAGGACACGCCACATCCAAATTACAACAAGTGATAGGCAAGGGTTGAAGGGTTTCTTATTTGATGTGATGAGATTCCAAACTTATGTTTTGGTGGTTATGCAGTTGCTAATATACTAAAAACCATTGAATTGAATACTTTGACTATGTGAGTTGTATGAAGCTGCTAGAAGAATAATTTAAAGAAAGTAGGGTCAGTTACAGAGGATCTAAATCAATCCTTCTGACAGAAGCAGAAGATGAGAGGAAAGACAGCTGTGATAGATCAACAGACAATGAGAGATGCCCTCGTTTTCACTGAGGGGGGAGTTGCAGGGTTTTGTTAGCTACTGTGTGTCCTTGACTTAGTAAGTGCTTAGGACAGAATGGATTGGCTTTGTATCCCTGACTTTATCACAGTCTTGTTTAGGATGGTCGATTTCTCTAAAGAGAATAACATGTCCCCATCACAAGAGCTGACAAGTTTAGAATAGCACTGAGGTCTGGACTCTAGGACACATGGGTTCTGGGGTGTTCGGGATGATTTCTAATAGTGCTGAGGTCTGGACTCTAGGACACATGGGTTCTGGGGTGTTCGGGATGATTTCTAATAGTGCTGAGGTCTGGACTCTAGGACACATGGGTTCTGGGGTGTTTGGGATGATTTCTAATAGTGCTGAGGTCTGGACTCTAGGACACATGGGTTCTGGGGTGTTTGGGATGATTTCTAATAGTGCTGAGGTCTGGACTCTAGGAGACATGGGTTCTGGGGTGTTCAGGATGATTTCTAATAGTGCTGAGGTCTAGACTCTAGGAGACATGGGTTCTGGGGTGTTCGGGATGATTTCTAATAGTGCTGAGGTCTGGACTCTAGGAGACATGGGTTCTGGGGTGTTCAGGATGATTTCTAATAGTGCTGAGGTCTAGACTCTAGGAGACATGGGTTCTGGGGTGTTCGGGATGATTTCTAATAGTGCTGAGGTCTGGACTCTAGGAGACATGGGTTCTGGGGTGTTCAGGATGACTTCTTACATTAGGTTATGGATCCTCCGGTAAATTATCTTGTCTTGGCAAGTGTACCTCTTCAGTTGCATGCACTATTTGGGATACAAGTATCACTTTCACAGTAAGAAAACACATAGAATAATCAAATGTATTATACCATTAGAAAAGGAAATGATTCACTGGCACAATTTCAAAAGTGGAAACGACTAAATATGAAACTCTGTCACTCTGGAGAGGATACAGGAGTAGTTTGGGAGGGGAGCTTCCATAGTAAATGGACAGAAAGAAAGAGGTAAAATCCCAAGCCTGTTGGTCTCCCTTGAAGCTACTGGAAGAGGGGTTTTCAAGATAAGCCATGCCTGGGCCACATAAAAGCCAAAATTAAATGGGCTGAGATAATTAAACAACCACGCCTTCAGGTTGAGCCGTCACCATCAGGAAGTTATCTCAGAAGATATGTTCTGTAAGCAAGTAGGCATTCATTAGGATAGAGATGGAGCTCGGTTGGTGGGGTGCTTGTCTCAAAACCATGGGTTTGATCCCAGCATCGTTAAACCAGGCATAGTAGTGCAAACTGGCAGCCCCAGCACTCAGAAGGCAGAGGCAGAAGGATTAGGAGCTCAAGGTCAAGGTATATGCCAGTTGCAGACCTCCTAAGATACACAAAGACTTGTCTCATAAAAAGGAAGAAAAGAAAGTAGGGGATAAAGATTCTGACTTTTCAAATGGAGAGGCTTTGAAACATAGTTCAGGTAGATTTTATTTATTTATTTTTATTAATTCCAGTTTCTTTGCAATGGGAGATCCTCAGATAGTCAAAGGCAGAAGCTCCCAGGACAAGGGAAATTTCTTACGACTATTACCTTTTAAGGTGATCTCTAATTAGAGATAAGGTCTTGCTGCAGGGTGGGTGTGCCTACAGTTATTCCTGTCAGAGGCTGAGAGAAGCCACAAGGTCTGCTACACAGTTATCAAACTGAGTATCCTCTGGTCCTATTATCCCACTCAGACTGGTAGCTTTTTTATTTTGCTGGACCTGGGGTCACAAGGAATTGTAGGGAGTTTGGTTACTTTGTCTCCATAGCACTTACCTCTGTCCTCTTAAAGGAACAGGATTTATGGCTTAACATTTCCAGGTTTTTTGTTTGTTTGTTTATATAAAAGAAAGAAAAATAATACAGCTTTAGGGGACAAGAGTTAGAGGTAGGTGGTGCCCAAGGGATTTCTGGTCACTGGCTGCATTCTGGCTGCCTCGTTCTGAAATGAGATACTGGTGTCCAGCTCCTCTCTCTCTTCTACTGCGCCAGGTGGCCCGTTGTTGACCATTGTGTAAAAAGCTCTCTCACCACGAGGATGTTATGCACATGATGTGTTGAGTGTTGGAACAGCAGAAAGAGAAGAGAAGGGCCTATGGATATAGAGATTAAGTTGGTAATCAGAGGGTTAGAACAAGTGTTGAGTAGGGTATCTAGGATTTTCGTAACCATTTTCCCATGATTGATGCTTGCAGTCTGGTTTTTGAGGCATGATCAGCCCATCTTTTTGCTGCATTTCTAACCAGACTGGTACGTATAAAAGCAGTAATAAGAAGAGATGAAATCCCCTGGTAACCCACAGTCAGTTATGAAATCCAGTAAAACTCAGGAATTTTAACTGTTGGGACTTTGCCAAGAAGAGAATTTAGAGAGGGTTGCCTGAAGGAATTCCTCCCTGTTGGCAATGCAGACACTGAGGTGGAGAGAGGGGAGGGAGAGGTTTGTTTGTTGTTTCCTGAACAGGAGATTGAAGTCTCCCAGGAGATCTCAGGTTGCTCCTTTGGGATAGAATGAAGACTTGAGATCATATCTGGATTAAGAGTGGGGACATACTGTCTTTACAGTCATTGAACTGGCTTGAACCTAGAACAAATGAACCCAGTAGCTGAGATCGACAGTTTCGTGTCAGTGGAAGTGATACCTTTGACCAGAAATGGTCTTGACCGTGGAATCTTGAGAGGTTTGGAGGTTAGAGTTCTTAAATAAACTCAGTCACCCCACTTGGACTAGGAGCAATGGGGAATCTGGCAAAGGCTTTGGTAGACATTTATTAGCAATGTATCCTCTACAAAAGAGAGCTGGAAATTAATCACCTCGCTGCTGCAAGAATAGAGACTCCGCCTAATAAAAAAGGCCTTGTGGTTGGAGGCAGGAAGGTGTGATCAAAGAAAGTGCCTGGTGAGTTAAAAGAGGTCTCAGAGAATGAGATGTATAGACAGGCAGTGGAAGATAGGGTGCCAACTTGAAAAGCGCTGCCCCCCACCCTTCACAGACAGGAAGGTTACCAACAATAGCTTTGTCCAGTGCTCAGGGAAAGGAAGCAGTTGTTCATATGTCGGATCCATACCATTGCCCAGAAGTCCCAGGGCATCACCCTGCTGGGTAGCAAGGTGAAGGCAGAATGGTTTAAAAGTGTTCAGTAAAGCTAGGGCAGGATCAAAACTTTCTTTTTAATTTTTATTTATTTATTTATTTGAGAGCGACAGACAGAGAGAGAAAGCAGCAGAGAGAGAGAGAGAATGGGCGCACCAGGTCCTCCAGCCACTACAAACGAACTCCAGATGTGTGCGCCCCCTTGTGCATCTGGCTAACATGAGTCCTGGGGAATCCAGCCTCGAAACCGGGGTCCTTAGGCTTCACAGGCAAGCGCTTAACCGCTAAGCAATCTCTCCAGCCCCAGGATCAAAACTTTTAACTTCGTTGAGGAGAGGGAAGAAAACCTCTGGCCAGAGCTTGGTGATCAAGCTGATGGGAGTCTCCCGAGGTCAACCAGTATAATGGGTTAATGAGAAGACCAAATCCAGAGTTAAAAAGTATTAGCCATGTTCAGGCAATGAAATAGTTCAATCTGTGGGGCGTGGTGGCGCACAGCCTTTAATCCCAGCACTCAGGAGACAGAGGCAGGAGGATTGCCGAGAGTTCGAGGCCACCCTGAGACTACAGAGTGAATTCCAGCTCAGCCTGGGCCGGAGTAAAACCCTACCTCAAAAAAACAAACAAACAAAAACCCTTCAATCTTAGAAAGGGGGAAGGGTGTTTCCCTAATCAGTTGTCTTCATGTGCTGAGTAAGAGCATGGTGCACAGATGTTCTGTGACACCCCAGATATGCAACTTCAGTTTTAAAGAATTGTACCTGTGAAGGTGAAATTCTTTATCCTTTTAGTGCCAGGAAGTTGGGCAAAATGGCAGTATGAGAGCTGGACAAAGATAGGGAGGGACTTCAGAGGAGGAGGTCATCCACATACTTGAGGAGAGTCCAGGGGTAAACACAGTCAGGAGAGAGATGTGAGCTTAGTCCAGGCGAGCTGTTGGGCCATTTCAGAGTAGAGGTCTGTACAGAGGAGTGCAAAATTGTTCTGTGAGGAGGAGTCAGGTGGAATAGTGAAGAATGCATCCTTCTGTCTGTCGTAGCAAAGTGGAAACTGTGCCCCGGAAGAACTGACGATGGGTGGGAGGAAGTGGCCGCCGGGAGGAGAGGTTGGACGGCTTCATTCCTGCCCTCAACTCCCATGACAGAGACAGAAGAAGGGAACAATGGTCCCAAGTAGTCAACCAACTGCAGATATGCAGCTCCAGAGTCTAATAAAAATGAGATCCGAATACCAGCTGCTGTAATGTTTTCCCTAAATTTAGTCTTGGTAATGTTGATGGAGTTCAGGGTTCCTGAGACAGAAATTTGGAGTGTCTTTAAGAGTGACAAAGCTATTCTTGGCTCTTGGTTGGATATTAACCAAGGAACTGGGGCGCCAGCTGGTCTTGGTCATGCAAAACTTCTACCGAATCGTGTTCTTGTCTCGTTAACTTCAAGGAAGGAAATCCACAGACCACAGCAGGTGATGTTTCGAAAGACTCTGTTATGGGCTGGAGAGATGGCTTAGCGGTTAAGCGCTTGCCTGTGAAGCCTAAGGACCCTGGTTCGAGGCTCGATTCCCCAGGACCCACGTTAGCCAGATGCACAAGAGGGCGCAAGCGTCTGGAGTTCGTTTGCAGTGGCTGGAAGCCCTGGCGTGCCCGTTCTCTCTCTCTCTCTCTCTCTCTCTCTCTCTCTCTCCCTCTTTCTCTGTCTGTCACTCTCAAATGAATAAATAATAAACAAAAAAAATTTTAAAAAAAGACTCTGTTATGCAGCTTAAGAGAAGGGAAGAAGACAGAGCTCCAGGCTAGAAGGCACGAGGCGACCCCCAGAAACGGGAAAGCCTACTTGGTGACCCTGATTGGGGTCTTTCATGGGAATTCAGCTGGATTTGTGCTGCGCTGGTCAGTCTAGCTTCCACACCAGATGTCGGGGCACTTACCAGGTTTCGGGGAAAGGAATTAATCTCATCTTGGAAGGGGGTAATTGTCTCTTCTAGGAAATGAAGTGATCTTCTTCTGACATTTTTGGCTTCCAGAAATGTGGAGACCATGAAGACAGTTTTTTGGGGGGAGGGGAAAGAAATAAGAAAGAACTGGAGATCCCATTACAGGCTCAAGGATATTGGGCCATTTTCAGTTTACTTTTTGGTGGACAACCCTAAGTAAACTGTCTCACAGTGGCGTGAGGAAAATTTGATTTCTACAGACTGGACAGGATGTCTGTGGAGCACGTGGACTCTGGCAGTCTCTAGACCCAGGTCTTCTTGGCCACACGTGAAGCAGGGTCTTGGCTGCCACCTGTTAGGAGGAGAGATCCTCTCAGGCCATTCTCTATAGCAGTGGCTGTTTGCTGGTCTGGTATCTTTTCCACATTTGGAGTTTAACTTTTTCTTCTTTATTATTCAAGACTTTAATGAGATCTTTTTTGAGGGTCTGTAGACAGTTCTCCAGTGTTTGGAGTTTCTTTTTGGTGTCTGAGGAAAACCGAGATATGAACTATGTATGAAGAGGTGACTCCAGAGCACGAGCCTCCACAGGAGGGTGGGAGAAGTGGGCGTCTGAACGTGTGACTGGGGAAGAGGTTCGGGCTGGGCAGCGATGTCTTGCAGGGGAGCGTGAGGCGGGCGCTGTCCGAGGTACCTGGTTGCAGTCAGCATGAAGGCCAGGCGCTGGCAGGGTGGTGAGGGGAAAGACGCCTGGAAGCCTGTGCTATGAGGTTCTTTGTTGCAGGTGCGGGGAGGGGAAACTGTAGGTACGGGGTTTGTCCTGAGACACAGGGGAAGTAGTCTGAGGACGAGGCTGAGGAATGGCTTGTGACAGCAGATTTGGAGGAAAAGCGAGCTCGTTCAGAGGGGGCTGCGGCTGACTGCGGAGCCTGAGCAGGGGCGGGGGAGGCAGTGGGGACTCATCTGTGGGCTCCAAGTCTGCACAAGAGTCTGCTGAAGGGGCGATTCAAGCTTCGGATTGAGTTTGCTTCCCTGAGAGGCAGATGAGGGAGCACTGCTTAGCTTGAGCGGCAAACACTCTCTCCTGCACGATCGTGGCCGTCTTGAGTCCATTTTTTCAGACAAAGGATTAAGGGGCGAGAAAGTGTTTAAGAAGAATGAAGTTTATTTCAGAGTAAAAGGGAAAGAAAGCAGACTCCTCTCTGAGGAGGGGTCTTTCAGAGCTGGAGTAACCACAGTTTCCATGGGAACTGAACTTTCACTGAATGGAAAAGCCGGCCCATCCAGAGCATATGATTGGTCAACTGGGGCTGGAGAAATGGCTTAGTGGTTAAGTGCTTGCCTGTGAAGCCTGAGGACCCCGGTTCGAGGCTGGATTCCCCAGGACCCACGTTAGCCAGATGCACAAGGGGGCGCACGCGTCTGGAGTTCATTTGCAGTGGCTGGAGGCCCTGGTGCGCCCATTCTCTCTCTCTCTCTGCCTCTTTCTCTGTCTGTCACTTTCAAATAAATAAATAAATGAATGATTGGTCAGCTTGAGTGAAGATGACAAGCCCATATTGGCTCACAGTACATCCAGTAGTGCACGGGTGGCAGGGAGCTTAGCAAGGCAGCCTGCCTGTGGGAAAATTCGCCCAGGCTAGGACGAATAAGGAGGAGGTGGAGTCACTGCCTCCTCCACCATCTTGGGTTACCAAGGGATCCTTTCCCCCTATGTTGTTGCCTAGCCGAGGAAACTGACTAACTCTAGTGTTTCAATGTGTACCTAAAACCTGCTGGGAACCTGGGACCCCCACCCATACTGAGTGCATAGGTGCCCTGCTCCACACTAGGAGCTACTTTTCTCATCTCCATAGTGACCACTCTTCTTGATCATCACTCACTGAAATATATTCGTAAGTATATCCAGGATTGGTACAGCGGGGGGGGCACCCAGTCTGCACCAGTTTGTGGTACATGCACAGTAAGTCAAACTGTTCTCAAAGTGAACTTTTAGGGAGAAATCCCTATGTACCATCTTATACCTTGTGTATAGCTGGACATACAAATGACTACAATTAAAGTTATGTCAAAGGGCTGGAGGGATGTCTTGGTGGTTAAGGCGTTTGCCTGCAAAGCCAAAGGACCCAGGTTCAATTCCCCAGGACCCACGTTAGCCAGATGCACAAGAGGGCACACACATCTGGAGTTTGTTTGCAGTGGCTGGAGGCTCTGGCATGCCCATTCTCTCTCTCTTTCTTTCTCTGTCAAATAAATAGATAAAATAAATAAATAAAATTTAAAGTTACATGAAAGAACATGTGATGTAGAAAAAAAAACTGTATATAATCCAAAACCTGTCAATTGAACCACAGGACCACTCAAACTGCATTCCTAGCAACCCATCCATCCTCCTGTAAAATTGTACATAGAAAAGCCCCAGACCACCTCCTGGTGGTCTTGAGTACTTTCCATTCCAATGCTCTGCTGCCCCTCTTGATCTGGATTAGGGGCAAGGTAGCTATTTTATTTTTAGCTAGACACACAGGCCCAAGAGCACATATGCTATCCTGCCCTAGCCAGATTATAAAGTATTTCCAGTCTGATCCAAGACTGTCACAGGCAGAAACTTCTGATTCTAATCTTCTTGGAACTTTTCTAGGCCTTAGCACCTGTGGGTGAGCCCTGCCTAGTCAGCATTCCCCCAGGGCCCAGCAACCTCTCCATATTTTCACTGGGGCTTGGCAATGAAGCTCACCCTAACTGGATGCCTAATTTTTTTAAAATTTTTTGTTTATTTTTATTTATTTATTTGAGAGCCACAGACAGAGAAAGAGACAGACAGAGGAGCTGCAGGGGGCCATGGCTACTTTGTCTCCACAGAGCTAACATTTGTGCTCCTAAAGCAGCAGTGCCTCTGACCTTAGAGTGGGCGGGCAGGCACTGATTTCTCCAGAAGCATTTAGTAATGGACCTGCTCAGGTCTATGGATGTGTTTAAGGAGTCATACTGCCCCACGCAGGGGCCATCGAGTCACTGAGCAAGACAGGAAGAGCTTGTGACCCTCCCCCAGGTCTGCTCTTCTCCAACGGGCTCCCTGACTCATCCCAGCCCTTCCCGAGCGAGTTCTGAAGGATAACAGTGAGTGGAAAATTTTAAAATTCCCAAGCGCATGTTTTCCGAGGCATTCACCAAGGAAACAGGAAGTCACATCCCTAGTCAGTCGGTGTCTCCAGCTTAAGAATGTGCTGTCTCCTCTCAGCCAGGAAGAATTTGCTCACAGTATGGTCAGGTCTGAAAAAAATCCAGCCATGAGTTTGCCTGAAATGCAGTGGTTTCTTCCCAAGTGGGAAGCATAGTCGACTGGGTCTGTGCTTCTCCCTGCATGCAGTCCGCACACAGAGGAGGGTGTGGGTAGGGGAACAGTCACCCCTATGGCAACAGTTGTCGCCCCTACTCCGAGACACCCGTTATGTCTGAGGACCCAGACTAAACTGGAAATCAAACACTATCTTTTCCCCCCTCAAACTCAGAATATTAAAAAAAAAGATTCTGTAGAAATGATTATATTGTAATTGCTAATATTTATCAAATGATGTATGCCAAGAAAAAACTTTTTCAGGTGCCAGTTCATTCAATATATATCATTCCATCCTATAAGGGGCATTTCATCGCCAGTGTACAGATGAGATTCTGAGTCATGGAAAACCTATTTATGCCACTCATGATCTATTCTATAAATATTATAAAACTCTGCTTTATGAGAAATGCCACTGCTATAAATATACCACTATTTTTTATTTTTATTTTTTTATTGACGACTTCCATAAATATAGACAACACACGATGATCATAATCCCCTCCTAATACTCCCCTTTCCCCCCTCCCCAAATCCCCCATCCGCTGAATCCCTTCTTCTCTCCATCTAGTCTCACTGCTAGTTCGATGTCGCCATTTCCTTCTTCCTCCTGTTACGCAGGTCTTCCGTAGGCAGCACCAACTACTATGAAGTAATGGATATCAAGGCCATTTTGTATATCTGGAGGACAGCATTTTAAACATTCCTCCCCTTCCTTTGGCTCTTACTCTTCCTGCCAGCTCTTCCGCAATGGTCCCTGAGCCTTGGAGAATGTGAAAGAGATGCTTCACTTAGTGTTGAACACTCCACAATCATTTCTTATCAGCACTTTAGCCATTTTTGAGTCACTCCAGAGGTCGCTGCCATCTGAAAGGAGAAGCTTCTCTACACAAGGTGGTGCCTTCTTCTGGAGTTTGTTTGCAGTGGCTAGAGGCCCCAGCATGCCCATTTTTTCTCTCTCAAATACATAAACAAATAAATTAAATATTTTTAAAAAGTGAGAGTAGTATTAATATATGTGCATAAGTATTTAGAGGGAAGTTTGTTGGGCATAATATATCCACTTAGTCAGACAACAGGAGTAGTTTCCCCCCCTTAGGGCTAATGACTTTCCCAGCCATTGGCTTCAGACTAGGTTTCCAGTACTAGGTATGAACTCCCTCCCATGGAGCAGGTCTCAGAGAGCAATTGGCTCCACCCCCCACCCCCAATGAAAAGACATAACACCTTTGCACCAGTTGGTTCATTTCACCTGCTTGGCCAGTCACACATAAGGCTTGCAGGGTCCATTGCTGTTTGAGACCACTGGTGACTTCTCATCTCTGAAAGGCGTTGGGTTTGCACAGCTCTTTCCAGCATCCTGACGATGAATAGGGAGAGGCTCCCAGGTGAGCTCCAGCTTGATTTCCCAGTGACCTGCAGCCCAAGGCTGTAAACACACCTCCATCATCTTCTCACCCAACACTCTTATTCTTCCTGTTTTACAGAATTGGAGGGGGTGGCAGCTACTGCACTTTAAGGTCCATGTGTTGCTTCTCATCAGCATATCACCGTTGACCTACTCTCCTTTGCAGCACCTACCAGAGGCCCAGGAAATCCACAGAATGGTGATGGGCGCCCTTGGTCAGGTAGACAGTCTCCCCCCTCTCGTTCCCTGTAGCTGCTGGCAGGTGGCACCTTGGCCAAGTGGGGAAAGTACCTGAAGTTGACCCGGTAGCATGTCAGGAGCTACAGCAAGACCGAGGGGCGTAAGGATCAGTCTAGGCAATGGTTGGGTTCTGGAAGAGAGGTTAAGTTTGCAGTTTCCAGTCCGATTCATGGGTGTATAGCTATGACAATACTGACAGACTTGGTGACACAAGAGTTGTCTACTAAAGTCCAGAACCACAAACTTTCAAGAGGAGTCCATGGGGAAGAAGGCTGTGAGTTCTAAAGGCTCTTTGGTCTCTCCCTAACTTCTTTGTGACCTCCTTAGCGAGTCAGGCCTCATTTTGAGTCCTGCTCACCTATGCAATTCTATCTTCTGTTCAGCATCTTCTGGGAAAATATTCTCAGTGGTTATAAAATTGCAGTATCTGATAAGACATTTTGCATAAGGTAAGGGAATTTGGCCTCTCTGTCAACGTTAGTCCTCGTGCATGAGGGATTTGAAGGCACTTCTCATCCTCCCAGCAGGGTCTGTGATGTGACGGGGCGGAAGACGACGCCCCAGTCAGGGAGCTTGGGGGCCTCCTGCGTGTCTCACATCCTGCCATCTTCTCCCTCTGCGTATCGCAGCCCCGAGTGGGTGGCAACAGAATGGCTATCATTCCAGTGAATCTTCCATTCCTATTTTTTAGACTGCTGAGTGTTCCAATTATGTAAAATTTAGCTCAGTATCTAAAAAATCTCTTGTCAATAAACCTGTCAGACACATATATGCATATCAATCATAATTAAAATAATTTCCAGGCATGTGGCTTTGCTCTGAAAGTCCCGTGAGGGGCTGGGGGATCCAGAGTATGAGCAACCCTTTTGGAAATGGAGGGCTTGGAAGGAAAATGTGCGCATTAAGGCAGGTATGAATATGGAGAATTGGGTAAACACTTGTCCTGTGACTTGATGGGGACATTATGCAGATGTTTCCTGAGCAGAAGGCAATCTAGATGAGCTACAAATCACAAAATAAAATGTTGACCTGCTATTTTTCTCCAGTAAATTTACTTTAAAGAAGTAGTATCCTGAAATTTGATGTCTACCTGAATTCTACACAAACTTAATTTGACTACAAAATATCATCTTTTACTTAGAAGTGAAGGTTTCAGGATGTATAGCTAGTATCTTCAGATACAGGAGAGAGCTACTGACTCTCACAGTTGGTGAGAGCCCAGATGATGCCTTAGTAAGAGGCGTTAACTGCATACTGAAACTTCAGAAGTAGCAAATGATTGTGTGTCCTCAAAAACAGGCCCCAAACTAATGGACAATCCAATCATTGGCTGCTCAATGATTTTATCTTCGCAGTATAAAAGTGGCACTTTATTACTTTGTATACGATGGGGAGAAATGACTTCTCCTAGTAGGAGCAGGCTCGTGTGTGTGCTAGGTGAGTTTCACTAGACTTTGCATCAGGAGGAAAGGTGGGTGTGAGGTCTCCAAGATGGACTGAGAGAGGCACTGGGCAGGTGGGAGAAGTTCAAAGCAAGGCCTTCTATAAGGATGATACAGAAACCCCAATCTGGGGTCTGTTAGGAGAGTAAGGTCTGGATGTGACCTGCCAGGCAGAAAGGAAGATATTCTAAAGAGACACCTGCTCCACTCTCTCTGGCTCTTAGAGAATTGAAACAGTGAGCTCCAAGAAACTAGAATTTCCCCAGGATTCTCTGTGGGATAGAAAAGACCAAAGCCTGGTGCCAGTCAGAAGGGAAACTAGTCTTCCCCAGAGAGGGAATTTACATAGTCCTGGCTTTAAATGGAATGTACCCAGCCCTATGTATGTGGTGCATATTTGTGCTTGACCCTTCAACCAGCAAGTATTCTGTACTGAAGGGTACTGCTGGTGGAAGGAGGGTAGAGGAAGGATGTTTGGCCCATGTGGCTCACTGATGACTGTCATCATGAAGATTGGTCTCTTGGTACTCTTGGTCATTACGTTGACTTCATTATTACTCATTAATAAGAATGAATCTCAAGTTGGAGACATTATGTACTTGGAAGTGAAAAGGAGGTAGGATTATTGAGCTGGCTATAGAGAAAGGTAAAAAGTAGAATAAACAGAAAACCTGCTTTTCCTGAGTTGTCCTTTATCTGGAAATGTAGCACTATTGGAAGACTATGCCTATGAGGCCCTTTGTTCTATGGAAAGCCTCCTAGCCTTAGCTGTGACAACTACATGGCCTTCTGCACATTATCAGTGGAAGGAGTTGTTCCTTTTACTTTAAGCTTCCTGTATATCATGACATGAGTCAGGTCACAGCAGCTCCATGCTACTCTTAGTACCTGAGCCCAACAATCCTTTCTATTAGTCTCAAGCTTTCTCACATCAAAGTGGTAATCCCTGTCTTGCCTAT
Source organism: Dipus sagitta (assembly GCA_036346955.1). Lineage (NCBI taxonomy): Eukaryota > Metazoa > Chordata > Mammalia > Rodentia > Dipodidae > Dipus > Dipus sagitta. The sequence goes on from CM070784.1 coordinate 42,692,240, forward strand.
AGCATAAGATTTTTGGTAATATGAAATGAAGCCAGGTTACTCAAGAGCTTGACTAGTGTGAAGAGTATGGGGCTGTCGGTGGTCATTTGGCTCATCCTAGAGTAAGCCCACAGTATCGCTGCCATTCTAGGAGGACAGCACATTAATTTTGTTACGTCTCTAGGAAAGTCAGAACAGAATGCACCTCAGCCCAGGAACAGTAGTCTGCAGTACCTGACTGGAGTCAGGGAACACATTTGCCCTGAGCTTCCATGATAACCTCTTTTTTTTTTTTTTACATTTTATTTTATTTTATTTTATTTTTTCTCCATTTTTATTAATATTTTCCATGATAACAAAAAAATCCCATGGTATTACCCTCCCCCCTTTCCCCTTTGAAATTCCATTCTCCATCATATCCCCTCCCCATCTCAATCTTTCTACTTACATATATACAATACCAACCTAATAAAAGCCCTCCTCCCTTTCTTTCTCTTCCCTTTCTATCTCCTTTTTTAACTTACTGGCCTCTGCTACTGAGTTTTTTCCTTTTCACACAGAAGCCCAATCATCTCTAGCTAAGATCCACATATGAGGGAGAACATGTGGCGCTTGGCTTTCTGGGCCTGGGTTACCTCACTTAGTATAATTCTTTCCAGATCCATCCACTTTTCTGCAAATTTCATAACTTCATTTCTCTTTACTGCTGAGTAAAACTCCATTGTATAAATGTGCCATATCTTCATTATCCACTCATCAGTTGAGGGACATCTAGGCTGGTTCCATTTCCCAGCTATTATAAATTGAGCAGCAATAAACATGGTTGAGCAAGTATCTCTAAGGTAATGAGATGAGTCCTTAGGATATATGCCTAGGAGAGCTATAGCTGGGCATGATAACCTCTTTATGTGGTCTTTGGGGAAGAACACAAGAGGTGAGTGGTAGTGATGACATTGAGGACACTGGTGACTGCTCACCCCATTGGGGTTCATGGCACTGTATTCCTTACACTATCAGGAAAGCTTTCAAAGACCACAAATAATGGTTGAAATTGTGTGCTTTATTCAAAGGCAGGCAAGGTCCCAGATGGAAACTTTCCTCTTTAGAAAACTAAAGTGAGCATATCTACACTCAAGGCCACAAGTTTAAATTCAATTCGCATCAGGGTGACTAAATTTTCTCCTAATGACTCTTCAAACACTGAGGAGGAAGACATTGGTCAAGTTGGGAAGCTCCCAGGAGACATATCTGTCTCAAGTCGCAACCACACAGACACCCACTGAGTGGATGGATGACTGTTCAGTAGACACAAGGAAGACATAAGTCATAGAGTATACATCTCAGTGAAAGTCAGGAGAAGCATATGTTCCATCAAATAAGTATCTCAGGGAGCACTCGTTTGCCATTTAAAAGTTGTGACAGTTGTTAGACAAATTCTATATTCTGATTCTGTTGTTTGTATAGTCCATATTAAATTAATTCAGGCTATTATATTTCTGACATTCATTAATATGATTATTCAGAGTCTCACTACTAGCTAATGAATTATAGGCTTAAACTACCAACTTATAGGCTTAAACTAACAATTATGTGAAGCCCTTCATCAGCTTGTTTTATCTCCTAATTTTGTTTTGTTTTTCTTTATTATCTTTTTTTTTTATTAACAACTTCCCTGATTGTAAACATGGTAATTCCCTCCCTCCCCTGACTTTCCCCTTTGAAACTCCATTATCCATCATATTCCCTCTTCCTCTCATTCAGTCTCTCTTTTATTTTGATGTCGTGGTCTTTTCCTCTAATTATGATAGCCTTGAGTAGGTAGTGTCAGGCACTGTGAGGTCATGGATATCCAGGCCATTTTGTGTCTGGAGGAGCATGTTATAAGGAGTCCTACCCTTTCTTTGGCCTTTACATTCTTTCCACCACCTCTTCTGCAATGGACCCTGAGCCTTGGAAGGTGTGATAGAGATATTTCAGTGCTGAGCACTCCTCTGTCACTTCTTCTCAGCACCATGGTGCCTTCTGAGTCATCCCAAGGTCACTGCCATCTGAAAAGAGAAGCTTCTCTAACCAAAAGTGAGAGTAGTATTAATATATGGGTATGAACATTAAGAGAAGGGCTTACTGGGCAGTTTGGTGAGCATAGTATATACATTTAGCCAGACAGCAGCAGACGTTACACCCCTAGGGCTCATGACTACCCCTGTATTTAGTTTTCAGTATCAGGGATGTATTCTCTCCCATGGAGCGGGCCTCCAGTCAAATTAGAGGGCAGTTGGTTTCCACCATGACAGATGTGTCACTATTGCGCCCATTGGCTCATTTGGCCTGGCTGACCAAATATAAGGCTTGCAGTGTCCACTGTTGATCTCCACTAGTGATTTCTCTCTTTCGCATTGAACTGCATGCAGTTTTTTTTTTTTTTTTTTTTTTTTTGCCAGCTTTCTGTCAGCTGGTCTACATGGAGGAGGTTTACAGCTCAGGTCCAGCAGGATTTCTCAGTGGCTTTGAGCCCAATTTTGTTAATTTAGCATTTCTATATTTTGAGTAATCTTGGCTAGGTACATGCAAATTTGACATAAGTATAAAATTTGGTTATCGCTATATAATGATTATGTCATGTGTACTATTTACTTTTATTAAAGTGTTGTGTTGTAACATATATTTTCTCTATTATTGGTACTGTATGTTACCTCATTTAGGATGTGGTTATATAGAATGTATTTGCTCCTCCTTTTAATTTTGACTTTTTAAATTATATGTTCTGAAGTTTGTTCTTTTTTATTAAGTAGAAACATTATATGGACACTGTATTAGTCAGGGTTCTCTAGAGGAACAGAACCGATAGAGTGAGTTGTATTAAAAGAGAATTTATTGGATTAGCTTACGACAGTCCAACAATGGCAGGTTTCAGGCCTGAGAGTCAAGGAACCCAGTAGCTGCTCAGTCCACGAGGCTGGATGCCTCAGCAGTCCCAATCCGGCACTGAAGACCTGGAGGCATCCTGGAGAGACTCTGCTCTTTGGTCCACACTGGTCTTCAGTCCACTCTGCTCTTCAGTCCACGCTGCTCTTTACTCCTCACTGGTCTTCAGTCCGCTCTGCTCTTCAGTCCACGCTTCAGTCACACCGGTCTTCAGTCCACACTGCTCTTCAATCCTCACTGGTCTTCAGTCCACAGTGGAAAGCAGTAAGCAGCACCAGCAGCCAGAGAGGAGGTGGTGATACTTTCCTTCCTAGAGATTCCTCCAATAAAGCCTCCCCCCCACCCAGAGGGGCTGCTCACTCTGGGGTAAGGGTTCACCCTGGGAGAAGGACTTCCTCCTTCAGTTAAGCCTCCTTGGAAGCAACTCAGAGACCCACTTATGAGTTGTCTGTGGAGTCCTAAACAGATCAAGCTGACACAAACTTAACCATCACAGACACATCATGCACTGCTGTCATTATTTCCCTCCTCCCTGCCCCCAGTCTGCTGAGGGTCCTCCTCAGTGGAATTGCTGCTATTCACCATGGGGTTGTGGGTTACGAATTGGGAGAGCAGCAGTCAGTTACTGTGGGACAGGGGGCAAGGACTGTAGATATTCCTTCCTACCCTATGGCTCTAACAATCTTTCTGCCTCCTCATCCTCAAAATTCCTCAAGCCGTGGCGGGTGTGTTTTAAGTCTGTTTTAGGGTTGAGCTCTCAGCAGCTTCTGGATTTCTGCTTTGGTGCGTTTTTGGATATCCACAGTGTCTGTCTGCTTCACCCTGTCACAGGTTGTCAGGCTCGCTGTGGAAGCAGTGCTCTCGCTCGTCTCACCAAACCCTCTGTGGTTTCACCTGGGGTGCGAGGGGTGTTCATCTTCAGCCAGAGAGTCAGCCGTCTTTTCTTGTCTTGGTGATTGATCTTGGTTGTCCTTGGTTCTCCTTGCCTTCTGAAAAAGAAAAACAGATTCTCCAATGGAGAATGAGATCAGCATAGGTTAAAGGAGATAAACAGTGTTAATTTAGAGAGATTTTGATGGTGTAGCCTCTCTTTTGGCCAAAACCTAGGGGGAGCTTCTCGCTGGAGTCCATAATCTTGGTCTCTATAGGATTCTAACTTGGTTCCCAGTTTCAGCTATGGGTTTCTTTCCACTGAGTGGAACTCTTAGCCAATAAAAAGCCATTGGTTCCAGCACTAGACAGGCTAACCATCTGGGAACTGGCTTCTTTCTAGAGTCCAGTTGGAATTCAAGGTGTTCAGTGTCCATAGCATGTGGTATCTTCAGAAATAGGGTGTTACCTTTTACCTCAGGCAAATAATCAAGTACTTTGACAGAAGTCTGTCTAATTTTGGGAACCTTGTAGGTCTCTCTGACCAACAAATCAGTGTGAATTGTAACATATTTCTGGTAATGGGAGTTACAAGCCAGAGCCAAATGTTTTAGGATTAGGCTTCATCATACCCTCTCCAGGGCCCTTTTAACCATATCGTTCCCCCACCCCATACTCCTATTGAGGGTTATATCTTTTAGTTTACTATCCAGGAGGAAATTCTGCGGTACCAATTTATTTTGGATTTAATTTCATGTATATCTCCCCCACCTTCCCATTCCTCTCACCTAAACACTCCAGTCCCTATTGTCTGTCCCTCAAGTTGTCTGTCAGGTGTGCCTGCAACTCAAAATATTCCAGACTGGGAAACACAGATTCAGGAGAACATGCAGCATTTGTCTGTCTGTGCTTATGTGAGTTTGCTGAGTATGATCTGCTCCAAGTGCATCCATTTCCCTGAAAAATTTCATTATATCACTTTTCCTTCCTGGTGAGTAGAATTCTATTGGGTAAATGTACCACATCTTCATTATCCATTGTCAAACACTGGGCATCTGGGTTGATTCCAGTTCTTAGCTATTGTGAATTGAGCATCTATAGATGTGGTTGAGCAAATATCTCTGCAGTGGAGAGGACAGCCTTTAGGGTAGATGCTCAGTATAGAAACAGTTGGGTCAGATGGTAGTCCTACATGCATCTTTTTTAGGAACCTCCATATTGGTTTCCATATTGGTTGTACAAGTTTTTACTTCCACCAGTGGTGCAAGAGGGTTCCTCTTTCCTCACATCCTTGCCAACATGTGTTGTCATTTGATTTTTTAATTGTTACCATCTGGACTGGAGCACGGTGGAATCTCATAGTTGTTTGCATTTGAATTTCCCTGATAGTTAAGGATGTTGAACACTTTTAAGGTGAGTATTAGAGATTTGAATTTTTTCCTTTGAAAATTTTATAGTCAGTTCTCTGCCCCATTTTTTTTTGTGGATTTTTTGAATTTTTATTGCTTAGTTTTTTTTTTTTTTTTTCGTTCTTTGTATATCCTAGATATTAGGTTTCTGTCAGTGGTGAAGCTGGCAAACATTTTCTGTCACTCTGTGTGTAGTCTGTTGGCTTGGTTTATGGTATGTTTGTCAATACAAAAGCTTTTTAGCTTCATGACATCCCGCAGGTTGAATGATTTCTTAATGAACTGGTCACTGGGGTATTGTTCAGGATGCCTTTCCCCACTCCTATATCATGGACAGTTCCCACTATTTTTTTGTTCCGGTTGTTTAAGAGTTTCGGGTCTTATACAGCAGTCTTTAATCCATTTGGGTTGACTTTTGTGCCTGGTGAGAGAAGTGGGTCTAGTTTTATTTTTCTGTGATTATCCAGTTTGTTCAGCGCTATTCTCCAGTGTGCATCGCTGGATTCTCTGTCAAAGATCAAGTAGGTGTGGTCACTTGAACTAAGAGCAGGGTCTTCAGTTGTTTTCCATTGATCTTTATTCTGTTTTTATACTAGTACCATGCTGTTTTTGTTACTATGGCTTTAAGTAGAGTGTTAGATCAGCTATGGTGATACCTCCAGAGGTTTTTTGGATATCTAAGGCCTTCTTCCATTCTACATAAATTTTGAGCTTATTTTTTTTTTTTTTATCTCTGTGAAGAATGATGGTGGTATTTTTTTTATTGGAATTGTGTTGAATCAGTATATTGCTTTTGGTGGGAGTGCCATTTTCACAATATTAATATTTCCTATTCAGGATCATGGAGGGTCTTTCCATTTTCTTATGTCATCCTCAGTTTATTTCTTGAATGTTTTTATGTTTTCATTATATAGGTCTTTCACATCCTTGGTTAGGTTTTTTTTTTTTTTTGTGGCTATTGGAAGGGTACAGCCTAGCTGATTTCTAGCTCCATATATTGGCATTTTGCACAGATTTTGCTGTGTTGATTTCGTATCCTACCACCTTGCTGAAAGAATTTATCACCCTTAAAAGTTTTATGGTGGAGTATTTCAGGTCACTTATGTGTGGGATCATGTCATCTACAAATAGGGCCAGTTTGACTTCTTCCTTTCCAATTTGTATCACTTTTATATCTTTCTCCTGCCTTATTGCTTGGGATAGGCCTTCTAGTACTATTTTAGGAGAGTGGACACTTCTGTCTTGTTCCTGATCTCAGTGGGAACTCCTTGAGTCTTTCCCCATTAAGTATGATTTGGGTTTAGGTGCTTTGAATATAGTATTTATTATGTTGAAATAGAAACCCTCCATGCCTAGTTCTTCAGTTTTCCATCATGAAGTGATGTTGTATTTTGTTGAAGGCCTCTGCATCTATTGAAATGATAATGTGGTTCTTGTGTTTAAGTTTATTTATGGGGTATATTACATTAACTGATTTCCATATGTTGGATCACCTCTGCATCCCTGGGATGAAGCCTACTTGATCGAGGTGGATAATGCTTTTGATATGTTTTTGACTTTGGTTTGCAAGGGTTTTGTTCAGGATTTTTACATCTAAGTTCATCTGGGATATAGATCTATATTTTTCTTTTCGTTTTGTATGTCTTTTTGGTTTCGTAGTTGGATAATGCTAGCTTCATAGAAGGAGTTGGGGAGAATTCTCTATTTTCTAATTATGTGCAAAACCTTGAGAATGTGGTTTCAGTTTTTTGATGAATGTTTGTTAGAATTCACCTAAGAATTTATCAGGTCCTGGTTTTTTCCGTTTGGGGAGGTTTTTTATTATATTTTCAATCTTGAGGGGTATAATAGGTTTATTTTGAAGATTTATCTGCTCTGAATTTTGTATTGGTAGGTTGTATATGTCTAGAAATTCATCCATTTCTTCCTGGTTATCTAATTTTTGAAGTAGAGATTTGGGAAATATGTCCTGATGATTATTCCAATTTCATTGATGTTTGTTGTAAACTCTCCCTTTTCATTTATAATTTTGTTAATTTGAGTCTTCTCCTTTTTTTTTGTTTGATCAAGTCTGTGAGGGTTTTACTAATTTTGTTTATTTTTCCAATGTACCAGCTCTTCATTTCATCAATTTTCTTAGTTTACAATTCATTAATTTCAGCTCTGATCATAATTATTTCTTTCCATCTGGAACCTTAGGGTTGATTGTTCTTGTTTTTCCAATGCCTTTAGGCTTATGGTTAGGTTATTAATTTGAGATTTTTCTGACTTTGTTATGAAGGCATTTAGTACTATGATTTTTCCCCTTAGGACTGCTGTCATTGTGTCCCATAAGTTTTGGTATGTTGTGTTTTCACTATCATTCTGTTCTACAAAATTTACAATTCCCTTTTTTATTTCTTCCATGACCCATTCATTATTTAATAACATGTTATTCAGTCTCTAGGAGCTGGTATAATTTCTCTTATTTTTCTTGTTAATTTCTAGCTTTAATGCACAAAGTTTTGTCAAGTCCTGAATTTGTAGAGGCATGCTTTATGCCCTAGTATATGATCTGTTTTGGAGAAGAGTCCATGGACTGCAGAGAAGAATGTGGATTCTCTAGAACTAAGGTGGGGTGTACTGTGGTTGTCTCTTCAGTTTAGTTGATTTATGGTGCTAAGTTCTTTTATTTTCCTGTTCATTTTCTGCTTAGATGATCTGCCTATTATTGATGATAGTGGGGTATTAAAGTTCCCTATTATGATGGTATAGGGTATTACTTCTTGTTTGATGTTAAGTAAGCTTTGTTTTATAAAATGTGGTGTATCTGTATTTGGTGCATTTGATGACTACAAAGTGTCCTTCTTTGTCCTGATTGTTTACTTTTGGTTTGAATTCCATTTTGTCAGATATTATTATAGCCATACTGCTTGTTTATTATTTCCATTTGCTTGGAAAATTATTTTCCATCCTTTCACCCTGAGGAAATGTCTATCCTTAGTGGTGAAGTGGGTTTCTTGAAGTCAGCATATAGAAGGGTCCATTTTTCTGACTCACATGGCTAATTTATATTTTTTGATGGGTGAATTAAGACTAGTAATATTTAATGTTATAAGTGTGAGGTTTGATTTAATCTCTGCCATGCTGGAGGGTTTATGGAGTTTGGTGCTTTCTTGGGATTTGTATGTTTTCATGCCTGCTCTAGCTTCGGTTATCATGTTCATCCTCTTGTAGGCTCTTGAGGTTGGTTGTTAGACACTTCTGTATGGAGTATTCCCTGAAGTATTCTCTGGAGGTTTGGATTTATGTTCATATAATCATAGAGCTGCTTTTTATTATGAAACATTTTCCTTTTTCCATCTACCTTGAGGGTTACTTTTGCTGAGTACAGTAGTTTGTGTTGAAAGCCATAGGCTTTTAGATTTTGAAGTGCTCTATTCCAGACCCTTCTGACTTTCAGGGTTTCCACTGTGAAATCTGAGGAAATTCAGATGGAATTGCCTTTGTATGTAATGAGTTGTTTCTCTCTTGCTGTTTTTATTGCTCTATCTTTGTTTTTGTTGTTTAAAGTTTTAACTATGATATGCCTTGGAGAGTTTCTTCTTTATATTATAAAATTATTGTATTTAGTAATGGAAATACAGAGCCAAAGAAAGGCACCCACGTGATTAGAGATCCCATGTGGATGTCCTGGGAAAAAAAGCCATGGAAAGAAAAGTGAGAAAAGAAAAGGCGGTTCTGCCATGTGGGGATCTGCAGGGCATAAAGGAGCCCATGTGTAGAATAAGGGCTAGGGGTGCCTCCTGGCTGGGCCTGGGCCTGGAGAATTTCTACTTTAGTCCAGTCTGTGTCGATTCTATGAGCTTCTTGTATCTTGATGGGTCTCTATTTTGAGAAAGTGGGAAAGTTTTCTTCAATAAATGGTTGAATATGTTGTCCATGCCTTTGGCATGAACTGTTTTATACCCATGATCTGAGTGTTTGGTTGTTTTAAGGTATGCCACAATCCCTCATATTCTGTTCACATGAATATTTTCCCCTTCTAGTATGCTCATGATCTGAGTGTTCGGTTGTCTTAAGGTATGCCACAATCCCTCATATTCTGTTCACATGAATTTTTCCCCTTCTAGTATACCCATGATCTGAATGTTTGGTTGTTTTAAGGTATGCCACAATCCCTAATATTCTGTTCATATGATTTTTTTCCCCTTCTAGTATACCCATGATCTGAGTGTTTGGTTGTTTTAAGGTATGCCACAATCCCTCATATTCTGTTCACATGATTTTTTTTAACTTATCAAAATTTTTGGACTCCTGAACCATTTTTGTATTGTCTTCCTGATCTGAGATTCTGTTCTCCACATGATTAACTCTGTTAGAGAGGGTTTCTAGAGAGACTTTTACAAGGTCTATTTGATGTTTGTTTTCTGTTGCATTTTTCCATATTGATTCCATCCTTTTGTCGAATTCCAATTTAAGGTCTTGGTTTGATTTTCTTGCTGCTTCTTGTAATTCATTGCATTTAGTCATGTTTTCATTATTCTTCATCAGCTGGTTACTGAAACCCTCTACTTGTTGACTCACCTTCAATTTATTTGTCTTTCTCTTGAGGTCTCTGTAGTTTTCCTCAATTAAGTTAAACCCAGTGACAAAGGCTGCGTGATATAAGATGATTTACTCAGTTTAATTTGTGTGATTGGGTACATACATTCAAACTACCACAGTCAGCATGGCCCCGATTCATCCAAGCAGAGAGCCATAGAGCCCCTTCCGGGTCCCTAAAAGTCTCTCCTAATCTAGAGCCACAGCTGACCTCTGAAAATACAATACATAAAATTAAAATTTAGCTACCTACCTGGTTGTAAGCATTCAGCAGCAAATTATAGCCAGAAAGTAAAATATATCATAAACATAATAGACATCACAGCCCAGACTGTGATTTCAGGTAGATGTGCTCACAAAATCTCGATAGCATCTCTGCCATTATCAAAGTTAAATGCTGTGTATGTAGTCTCGATAATTCTGATAATATCTCATTGGCTTTGAAAGAACAGGTATAGACCATACTATCTTGTGAACAACTTTAGAAATAGAGTTCTAGATCTTCATGGTGAAAGAGAATTATGCCTATCATTTCTGGGAACAATAATTCTGGTAATTTTTGGACACTGTGCTTAACTATTATTTTAATTCTATATCCTCTTGTCTATAGCTAGCACACTCTTACTGAAAGGCCAAATATAACCATTTTAAGTAAAAAGGCCCAGGCCTGACTTAGATAGAGAACTATCCCGCTAATGTGCTGACCTCTGCTTCTGTAAACTTTGCTTGCTTGCTCAATTGCTGCCTTTTCCCCTAAAGTTTCTGGGGAATCTCTATTTCACGGACATTGTAGAAACACTCCACTGCGGAGGCCTCTGGCCTCCGACCACCTGCTTAGATAAGAAACTGAGGAATCTCCACTTCAAGGAAGTCGTAAAATACTACTGTTTACTTAGCCCATCACAATGGAGATTACCTCATCTGCCTGGAGTGCCCCTAGCTCCTGCCCCCAACTTTGCCCGCTGAAACCCCAAGCCAATCAGAACTGTTTAAATCAACCAATCATGTATCTATCCCCTACTTCTTTGTTCGAATTCCTATATGAACCACTTCCCCCAAAAGGAAGGGGCTCTTTCCCTTACTACCGCTGTGTCGGACTGCAGGGATGGAGCCCAGGCCTAGGCTTGCAATAAAGAAACCTGTTGCTTTTACATTCGAGTGTCTCGGCTTCTGTAGTTGTTCTCTGGGTGACTCCTGGGTGACCGGGGGTCTTGGCTCCTGGTCAGGGGACTTGGCACAACACTTACATGGTCCAATGACAATCAAACTCCATCTACCCAGGTTCCCTCATTGTTCTCCAAGGCCAAAAAACCTCCAAAAATGGGAACCATGAAGCGCCTCAGTTTACTCAGTGCCCACTTCCCACTGACTCCACTTATTTATTCTTTCTTCCCAACATTTTCTTCCAGGACTATCATCCTACACTCTTCTAATATACTTTTGGGGTTCCTTAAATAGACCCACTGGAGAAGTTTCCCAGCTGCCACACCCAATGACCCCTCTCAACTTAAAGAAGTCAGATCAATCATTGTCCCAATCCCTTAAAAGGCAGCTAGGGCTACTTATTCAGAAGGGGGAAACGTAGGAGACAGAAACTGGCTAGGCAGTTAGGGTGACAGGACCCAAAGGTGAATAGCTTGTGCTTGGCTGAATGCAAGGAAAATCTAGGTCATTACAGTTTTTACAACAGGTCAGAAGTGCAGAAGAATCTGGCGTTTCCTTATCTCTGCCCCTTAGGGCATCCTCTGCTCCTTTCTGAGAATGAAGATTCCTAGAAAGATTGCCCTTTCCCAGAGATCTTGACTCCAGACACCTGATATCAGCCACCCATCCATGGGGCTGGTAGAAACCCCCGACCTGCCGTGTGGTGGCGCACGCCTTTAATCCCAACACTAGGGAGACAGAGGTAGGAGGATCGCTGTGAGTTGGAGGCCACCCTGAGACTCCATAGTGAATTCCAGGTCAGCCTGAGCTAGAGTGAGACCCTGCCTTGAAATAACTCCCCCCACCAAAAAAAAATAAAGAAGAAAAAAGAAAAAAAGAAAACCCCAACCTGAGTCTTGACCTGGGCTTCAATTAGCAGTTTAAATAACATATGTGGTGGTGCATAACTTCAATTCCTGCACTGAGGAGGCAGAGTTAGGAGGGTCACTATGAGTTTGAGGCCAGCCTGAGACTACATAGTGAATTTCAGGTCAGCTTGGGTTAGGGCGGAAACCCTCCCTCAAGAAAAAATACATAAGCGCCTATCATAAAATTAAGTGCTTAATGAGCCCTGTGGGAGTAGGTGTCAGGATTTTCCCTGTCTCAGCCAGGCTGGCTGAGAGGAAGGGGGGCTTAGGAGGGCATGGAAGATCAGGAGAGACCTGCCCACTCGCTAAACTCTACTTACAACTTACTGTGGTGGACTCTACCTTCAGAATCAGGTGAGCCAGAGTGAGGGCTGATTGGTCTGGGCTAGGGGCTGGCTCAAGAAAGGACAGCCTCGAAGCCAAGGTGTGGGTCTGAGCTTAACCAACCTCAATGCCAGGATCAGATTTAAATTCTAGGGAAAGGGAACTCCCTCCCAGGGAGGGGCTCGGGCTGTTTATGGAAAAACAGGTCTAGGGAACTCCTTTAGTCAAGAGATCAGGAGAGGAGAGATCCCTCTCTGATCGCTAGTAAAGTGGAGACTGTAAGGACAGATTTATCCCTTTGGGGACCAGTCACCCTAAACTACCTAACAAAGCTGCCTGACTCCCTCTTAAGAAGTCCAGCTTCTCAGTTGGACTCAGACTGTGGATTTTTTATGAGCCTCGTGGGTGTGTAGCCCATCTAGTCCTGATGCCAGTGTCTGGGTTCAGGAGTTTTGGAAAGGGGCCATCTCCTCAGGACGTGGAAGGACTCCCTAAGGGGCAGAGATAAGGAAAGGCCAGATCCTTCTGACCTTTCTGACTTGCAGTCGTGTATTGACCTAGCTTTCCTTGTGCAGGTCCAAGGACAATTCCTGCACTTGGCCGGGAGCAGGCTATTCACTGTGGGGTCCTGTCACCACTAAGCTGTGTAGCTAATTTCTGTCCTCCCTGCTCAGAGCCTGCTCCCTTCCACCTGTCTTCTCTTAAATCTGCCCCACCTGTCACTGACATCCCATCAATAGCTGAACCCCGAGGCTCACTGCCCAGGCAGTCGAGCCTACTTGGCCTGCTTCAGATTAATGAGACTGTGACTCAAAACTTGCTGGGTGGGGCTGGGCATGGTGGCACATGCCTTTGATCCCAGCGCTTGGGAGGCAGAGGTGGGAGAATTGAGGTAGAAGAGTTGCCCTGAGTTTGAGGCCACCTGAGACTACATTGTGAATGAATTCCAGGTCAGTTTGGGCTAGAGCAAGACCCTACCTCAAAAACAAACAAAACAAAACAAAAAAAATTAAAGAAATGCTGGGTGGCATCCTTGAGGCTGTCCCCTGGCCTCCATATACAAACACACATGTGCATGTGCAACCTCTTCGGGCACCTGGACACTTGATCACACACAAAATTAGTAATTTTTTTTTTTGTCAAAATACCATATCATAAGCCAGGTGTGGTGGTGCACATCTTTAATCCCAGCACTCAGGAGGGAGAGGTAGGAGGATGGCTGTGAGTCCCAGGTCAGCCTAGGCTAGAGTGAAACCCTACCCCCCCAAAATATCACAATACATTATTATTAGCCATATAATAAACCAACAAAAGCAAATAAAAAAGAACAGAAAAAAATTAAAATGAATTTTATTGAGAAGGTATCTAATCATTATTTACTTAATTTCATTTTCTCTTTATTTTTTTTTTTCCCTCTCTCTCAGAAGAACAGTCCTTTCAGTCATTTTGAAAAACTTTAGGGGTAGTCAATTTCCAAGCTTGGAAATGCCCTTGTTTTTCTCTCACGCTTTAGTAACAATTTATCTGAGTGTGAACTCCAACCAAGCCTGAGGAGCATTTGCCCTTATGTGTAAGAAAATGTCTGTGTATTCCCTTTTAGTCTCAAAACTTCTAAGATTTATTTTTTTAAATCCAGTTTATTGCATTTAATATGTTGTAATGATGTTGGTGTTTGTGGGAGTAAATTCATTTTTATTCTTTCTTTTGGATGTTTGCAATCTGTCAGCGTCTCAGAGCTCTCCCCTCTCTCATGGTCAAGAGAAGGGAAGGGGGATGGAGGGACGGCTGGGCGGTTAAGGCCCTTGCCTGCAAAGCCGAATCACCTCGGTTCTATTCCCCAGGACCCACGTAAGCCAGATGCTCAAGGTGGCGCATACGTCTGGAGTTCGTTTGCAGTGGCTGGAGGCCTGGTGCGCCCAATCTCTTTCTCTGTCTCTCTCTCTCTCTGCTTCTTTCTCTCTTGCTCTCTCAAATAAATAAAAAAAATTAATCAAAAAAAAAAAAAACTTAGAAGAAAAAAGAGTGAGAAGGGAAGGCTTCCACGCTACCCAAGGCTCCTCCTTCCCCTGGGCAGTTGGCACTAGCATAAAAGGCCTCGGGTGCCACTCTCCTCTCCTTTTACTCTTTCCTGAAGTAAGGTCCATCTCCTGCTGTCTCCCACCTGCATCCTCCTCTCTGTCTCTGTCTCTGTCCTGCTCTGTTCTCTTGCTTCCCTGCTCAGACCCAGCTGCCTTCCACGCGTCTTCTCTTAAGTGTGCCCGACCTCTCGCTGACACCAGGCTGGGCGCCAGCACAAACATCTGGTGGCAGTTGAGGCACCTGCACTCCATGAGGGTGCCCCAGCTCCCTGGTGACGGTGCGCTCCCGCTGCCCCCTCCCTTTACCCTTAAACCCACCCCTTCTGAGCGCACCATAAAAGACACTGACGTAAGCGAAGGCGCGCTCCCAGGAGCCTCTGTTTTGGACTCCATGCGTGTAGTGTTTGCCCGGGCTGGAGGTATGTATTTCTGGGACCCCATTCCTGAGGTTTCTAGCTTCCCACGGCCGGTAGTTCAGAGACCTTGGGAGCAGCCCGTGTGCCTTGGAAAGCCCCGTGCCGAGTGGAACGCTTCCCCTGCGCCCTACTCAAACCCGCAGGGAAGTCTGAGAGACATCCTCTCGGGTTCACGGCTTCTGTGCGATGGAGTCACACGTGGGGAGAGAGAGACACGAGAGGGCTCGTCGGGCACGAGCTACCCCTGCCTCTCCCCATTTGACTTCGCTCACACATCCTCCTCGAGCCAGGTCACTCAATGGTCAGGACCCATACCAAGCCCCTCGGCCTCTCCCCACACACAGCAATGGCAGTATGGGGGTCCGACTCCTCTGTCTGTGCTCATCTGCTCGTATTCCACCACACCTAGGAGCCTGCCCGGGGGGCTGGGACGCTCTGCCAAACTGCACCCGGCTTCAAGCTGGTGGCAGCACCCGCCGGGCAGGGGCGTCTTCCGAAGAGCGCGCACCCCAGATGGTGACCCGCGGTGGCCTTCCCACCGCCGCTGCGGTTCAACCTGACATTTTCTTTTTTCTTTTTCTTTTTTGGTTTTTTGAGGTAGGGTCTCACTCTAGTCCAGGCTGACCTGGAATTCACTATGGAGTCTCAGGGTGGCCTCGAACTCACGGCCATCCTCCTACCTCTGCCTCCCGAGTGCGTGCGCCACCACGCCCGGCTCAACCTGACATTTTCTTACCTCCCTAAACTATGCTATCTGTGCATTATTAATGGAAACTCAAAGTCTCCGCAGAGTCCCCCGGGAGAGGGGGCGGATTCCAAGACCAGACAGGCGTCTACGATGCCACCCTGTCTAAGATATCTCCAAAGCTGGCAAGGATTGTGCTAAGTGAGCGAACCCTGAAAGGCTCACAGTGGCGGACGCTACTTACCCAAAACCGTCACAGTTATAATAGGGAGGAAGAAAAAGTGATGACATCAAAATAGAAGAGAGAGTAGTTGGAAAGAAGGGATTCAGCGGCGGGAGGACTCAGGTGGCAGACAAGGAAGGTCGTGGGAGGGGATTATGACGGTGGTGTATTGTGCATATGCACGGAAGGTACCAAGAAGCAAGTTAAAATGAAAAGAAATCCCCAGGCATACAGAGACCCCTTGAACAGTAGCCTCTGCTGCTGCCCGCCTCTAGTGTCAGCACTGAAAATCAGACCACTGATGTTTGCTTTCAAGTCTCCAAAAGACTTTAAGCTGTGATTTTCTATATTGCCTTATAACTGGGTACTTGCATAATTAGTAATATTAAATTAGCTCAAATTCCTTTCAACTTTCAGTGTCACTAGAAGTTCAAGGAAAAATATTCTGTTACGTGTTTCTGTTATACATCTGAAACTGGCCGGCCCTGCTGTGTGCTCGTATTTCTGGCTGTCTAATTGTTTTGTGTTTCATGCCAAAGAGCTTCTTTACTGTATCTGACCACTGAATGTTATAATTTTAGAATGTGTACATAGATATATTTTGAGGTGCTACTAAACTCCCAAAAATTCTGTATTCCTTAAATTACACTATAGCTTTAATTAAAAGTCAAGATTTTCAGATGGTTCCTAAAATGTTTATTATTTGGACAAACTCATTTGATGATCTCAAAATGTTTATTATAATGGCTTAAATTTTTAAACAAGTCATTAATTTTGATTTATTTCAGTAATGTACAATAAAGGCCCTTTATTATATTAATACACAGATGCCTAATGCAAAACTTATGTACTTCCAAATCTAAAATTTCATTTTAGTTTTATATTGCTGAATATAAAATTTATCAAGGCTTATTCAGTAATTGCTCATTTTTTAATATGAGAGCATATTTAAAATCCATCCAAACAAAAACACTGTAACTTTAAAGGTAATTAACTCCCTGTCCTGTTAAACTGAGTGATGCTAATTCTGCTAACAGGTCATTTGGCACTTAAGTCTTATAAAAGAAAGAATCCAATTATGTTAACACCATTTAGACATAAACTATTGGATATGCTACATAAGCTGCAGCTTCCTTAATAGTCATGGGTAAAGGCTAGAGAGATGGCTTAGTGGTTAAGTGCTTGCCTGTCAAGCCTAAGGACCCCGGTTTGAGGCTCGATTCCCCAGGACCCATGTTAGCCAGATGCACAGGGGGCGCACATGTCTGGAGGTCCTTTGCAGTGGCTAGAGGCCCAGGTGTGCCCATTCTCTATCTATCTATCTGCCTCTTTCTCTCTCTGTCTGTTGCTCTCAAAAAAAAAAAAAAAAAAAATAGTCATGGGTAAGACACAAACTGCTTTATGTTAGTCAAGATTTCTCTTTCAGGATCCATTATAAACATCACTTGTCCAGTTATGCTTTTCTCTTGCAAAGTCAATTTATTAACAGCTGTATTTTGTCCAGCTTAAACAATAAGGATTGTTTTAAAACCAAGCTGTTAATTGTCTCAATTCTGATAAGTCAAGCGTCTATTGCTTGAAAGAGTAAATTATTTAACTTTCAAAACCATGCTATCTCTTCCAGGCTGCAGCTGTGTCTTCAAACCCATTGCTTTCTTCTGAACTGTGAGGTTCCTGAAAGTCCGAATCCTGGCTTGTCTATCACCAGGTTTCCTTGAATAATTTGGCTTGCTTATTTCTGAAGATATATAGGTTAATAAAAATGGTTTAAAATACAGACATCCAGATGTTAACCTGCTATTAATTGCCTCTGGTTACAATTTTCTAGGTACTTGCTAGGTCTCTATTAAATGGATTAATTAAAAATGTTCTCAAAATGTTACTAAACATCATAACTACTAAATACAACATACATGCATCCGGTCTTAAACTTTCATTCAAAAAGTATCTTATCACTCTGCTTCATCTATAAATGCCAAAATATGACATATATTTTCTAATTTTTAATTAAAAAATTTCCATTACTCTGCTTTATCCATAGCTGCTAAATGCAGTGTAGATACCTTCTGTCTTATTTCCGGCCCCCCAACACCCCCCCAAACCTAGCAATGCTTCCAATCATAGCTTCCTGGTTATTCATTTATATATAAGGTATAATAACAGTTTAATCTAGTTATTATTTTATTATTTAATCTTTAGTTAATTAATACATAAAGGTTATGTATTAATATAACTGACCTTCTGGGGTCCCTTTCACTGTCCCCCAAGGCCGAAAAGGCAGCAAGGGTAAAAGTGCCAACAACCTTTCTTCACCCACTTCTCTCCTGAAGGTCAAATCAAGGCCATTTTCTAAGTAATTTTAATCGCCACTCTTGAAAGGGGCAGTGTAGAGATGTCCAGCCAAACGTTAGGCTTAGAGGTTAAAGGTTTGACCCAATTTCCTTTTTCCATAGTAATATCAAGAAATACCAAGAAGGGAAGAACAACTCCCTTCTTTCCAGAGGACTGATCCTATGTAGATAAAGAGATTTATAAATAAATAAGTGAATAACAAAATAAGGTTATTAAACTTCTGAGTAAGAAGTGTGTGAAGAAATTACATTATTAGAGAGTATTAGATTTCTACAATAAAAAATACAAGTTTTGGGCTGGAGAGATGGCTTAGCTGTTAAGGTGCTTGCCTGCAAAGCTTAAGGACCCTGGTTCAATTCTCCTGATCCCATGTAAGCCAGATGCATAAAGGTGAGGCAAGTGCAAGGTCTTGTCTCACATGCCCATTAAATGGTGCAAACATCTGCAGTTTGATTGCAGTGACTGAGGCCCTGGCATGCCAATTCTCTCAGTCTTTCTCTCTCTCTGAAAAATAATACATATTTTGCTGGGCATGGTGGCACATGACTTTAAATCTAAGCACTCAGGAGGCCGAGGCAAGAGAATTGCTCTGAGTTCAAGGCCAACCTGAAACTACATAGTGAATTTCAGGTCAGCATGGGCTACATAGAGACCCTACCTAGAAAAAAAAATCCAAATTTTATTAAATACAATACTACTTTTAATAACATTTCAAAAATGCTAATTCTCTGTTTACAATGATAAATTGCCTAGATATTACCATAATTTCACTGATGCATGCACAATTCTTTACAAATGAAACCAGGAAACAGCAGTGTGAAGGAAAAGCATACAAAATGTGAGAAAATAAATGCAAACTGAACATCTGACACAGTGTTAAGATTCAGAATATTTAGACTATATAAGAAACTCAGTAACAAAAGAACAAGTAATCTGGTTAAAATCAGACTCAAGTAACCATTTCCAAAACAGAAGACATTCATATAGCTAACAGGCACCTGACAAGATTGCTCACCACCAACCCTCTCCAGGGAAACAATTCAAAATGACCAGCAAGAGACCACTTCACCCCAGTCAGAACGGCTATCATCAAAGAGAAAAACCACAAATGCTGATGATCATGTGGAGAAAAGAGAATGCCTACATATGCAGTCAGTGTTCCTAAGGACAGCTGTCCTCAGAAATATTCAAAGCAATTCCGTCCACCAATCTCATTGCTTGATAAATACCCAAAGGTCTGTCAGAGACACATCTCCACTCCCATGTTTTTTGCAGCACTATTCAAAATGGCCAAAATATGACTAAAAAGCACCCTAACAGTCCGTCAGCTGCTAAACAGAGAAGATGTGGGACGTTGCACACAGTGGAACAATAGCCATAAAAGCAACGAAGTCCTGTTACTCGCAGTAACATTATGGAACTGGAGGAGATGTAAAATAAACAAGGTACAAAGAGACAAGCGGCACATCACCTCACTTGTAAGTGGAATCTCTTTGGATTGTGTGTTTGGTAGTTTGATTATAATATGGCGAGGAGAGGTTCTTTCCAGGTTTTGTCTGGCTGGTGTTCTAAATGCTTCCTGTATCTGCATTGGCACCTCTTTCCCAATTTGGGGGAAGTTTTCTTCTATGATTTTGTTGAAGATGCCTACTATACCTTTGGATTGAAATTCTTCTCCTTCTACTATACCCTGAATTCTTATATTTGATCTTTTCATAGTGTCCCTAATATCTTGAAATTCCCATTCATACTTTTCTATTAGTTTGTCTTTCTCTTTGTTGGATTGTATTAGATCTGCCACCTGGTCTTCTAGCTTAGATATTCTGTCCTTTCCTTCATCCATTCTACTGGTGAGATTTTCTACAGAGTTTTTTATTTCATTAACTGTGTTCTTCATTGCTAGTAATTCTGACTGGTTTTTCTTCATTATTTCTATTTCCTTATTTATGTCTTGTATTGATTTCTTTATTTCATTAAATTGGTGACCTGTATCTTCTCTGATTCCTTTGATTTCTTCTTTGAGTTCATTGAACATATTTACAATCATTTTTTTGAAATCTTTCTCAGGCATTTTCTCTAACTCGTTTTCACTAGAGGTCATTTCTGAAGCATTGATGCTTTTTGGTGGATTTATATTGCCTTGGTTTTTGGTGTTTCTTGTGTTATAATGTATATATTTTTGCATCTTGGATTAAGTTACTGCTTAGATTTTCCAGTTAGCTGGATATCCTTTGCTGTATCTATTGATCTGATATTGTATATCTTCTATGTAGGAGATTAAGATGTTAGGTGTGGCTCTTACCACTCTCAGAGTATCTAGACACGTGGTCCTAGGGTTTAAGTTTGCCTGCTATGGGAGTATTCAAATAGGGTGAGTGGAATAAAATACAGGTATATTCTAAAATTTAACTAAACCCTATACACATTCAGTCAAGAACAGCACCGAGCATTTATGCAAGATTAGGTATTATAAAAACCAGATCCTCTATCAACAAAGAAGTTAAGATTTCTGGTCTGTTGAGGGATCCAAGTCAGCTTGTGACCAGGTGAGACCCTTCCCTGGTTCAATCCCAGTTACCTCTTTGGATGCTTTTGGTCTCAGTCAAGTTGCTGGCTGGGATGTTGGGCCGCTGTTCTGCTTTCTGGAACTGGGTACTGGCTTTTCCTGTGGGGCAAACCAAGCCTGGCAACTGTGGCCCTGCAGATTGGCACCCCTGATGCTGGATCCCCGCTGCTGCCGCTGGAGCTGCCGCTGCTGGGACCACTGCTGCTGGATCCGCCACTGGAGATGCCGCTGCTGGGTCTGCCCCCGCTGATCCGCTGGAGCTGCCGCTGCTGGGTCCTCCGCCTCTGATCCGCTGGTGCTGCCGCTGCGGGATCCGCCTCTGCCGCTGAAGCCGCTGGAGCCTCCGCTGCTGGATTCGCTGCCCTGAAGCCGCTGTGGCCGGTACCGGAGCAGCTGATGGTGTTTTTGGGGCTGGAGTCACGGCTTCCACCGCCGCTTCCGGCTTCCACCGCCTCTTCCGCTGCCGGGGTCTGAGCCGCCGCTGTTGGATCCCGAGTCGCCACTGCCGGAGCCAGAGATGCAGCTGCCGGTGCCCGTGCTGCCGCTGCCGCTGCCAGAGTCCGAATCGCTGCTACCGGGACCCGAGCTGCCGCTGCTGGATCCCGAGCTGCCGCTACCGGGTCCCGAGCTGCCGCTGCCGGATCCCGAGCTGCCGCTACCGGGTCCCGAGCTGCCGCTGCCGGAGCTGCTTCGGCCTGCCCGTGTGAGCTCTGGATATCTCCTACTTCTCCGCTGCTGTTTTAATCTCTTATACACCTCCCTTGTGTATTTTGCTGGGTTTTCTTTGGCTTTTTCTCCCCTAGGCTGCTTAGGCGTGGTTCCTATGCCGCCATCTTGACCGGAAGTGTAAGTGGAATCTCTAGAAGTTGAAAGTTGCACAGTCACAAGAGGGTGGGCAGGGTGTGGGGCAGAGGAGAAGGGGACACATAGATGAGAAGCTATTAAATTACAGCTGGATAGGAGAGGTAAGGCCTGGTGTAATATTGGTGGTCTTCTTAAACTTGGATATGCAAGTATACACAATGGATGGGTATACAGCTCAAACATTTAGTGATAATAGATCATAAAGAAATTTGTTTTAAAACAACCCTTTTGGGGCTGGAGAGATGGCTTAGTGGTTAAGCGCTTGCCTGTGAAGCCTAAGGATCCGGGTTCGAGGCTCATTTCCCCAGGACCCACATTAGCCAGATGCACAAGGGGGCACACGCGTCTGGAGTTTATTTGCAGTGGTTGGAGGCCCTGGTGCGCCCATTCTCTCTATTTCTCTCTATCTGCCTCTTTGTCTGTTGCTGTCAAATAAATAAATGAATAAATAATTAAAAAAACTTTTTGTATACATATATTTTTAAGCATTTATTAAAAATGACAGAAAATTTGCATACTAAAGAGATGGATGTGTCTTTATGAGTTTTAAATTTTTTGACACTTTCATTTATGTATGTAATATACTTTAATCTTACTATCCCCAATTACCATTTTGAAGCCCCTCCCTCTTCAAGGAAATTCTTCTTCCCAGCTCATTCCCACACTCCTTTCATGGCCCCCTTTTGACACACTGAGTTACACTAGGGTTGCTTGCATGACCGTGATTTCAGGAGTAGGGGATGTTAATTACTGGAGAAGGGACAATTTATTTCTGCAGATCATGATCCCCCCCAGAAGTACAAGATGCCAGTACCTGCTCGGGAGGTCTGTGGTCTTATCAACATTTTGCCCCTCCTTGATGAGCTATCTTGGGCAGAAAATCATGGCTGTTGTGAGTTCATGAGTGTAATGGTCAGAAGACAGCACTGCACAGCTCTCCTTTTGCTCGTAACTTCTTCCTGGCCTCTCTGCTGTGAGGTTCTCTGGGCCTTGGAGGGTGGCCTACATGTGCTGTTAAGGGCTGAGCATAGAGTGGCCACTTACTTTGAGCACTTTAGCCAACCATGCATCTTTGCGTTAACCTCTGCCCACTGCAGAAAGAAGCTTTTGTGGTCAAGACTGCAAGCAGTGCTCACATATCGGAGCAAACATAGATATTTAGAAAAAAAAAAGAGATTTTCAGAAGGCAGTTTGACATGCTGTCCATTTAGCGTAGCCATGACAGCAGGTTCCCTACTTAGGGCCTATGTTCCCAGCCACAAGCAGCTAGATAGATTTAAATTCACCTCCGTGGAGTGGGCCTCAGATCCAACCAGAAGGAGTTTGGTTACTACCATAATTTCATAGCACGATTGCACGGTGGACACATCTTGCCTGCCGAGCTAGTGGCAAAGCACCAGAGGCCACGGCCATTGTAGTCCTACGGATGGCACTATCACCAGTGACCGTTGCTTCTCCAGACTGGCAGTATGAGGGTGGGGGAATGTGTCTCATGGAAGGCTCATAATTTTGAATTGGCAAACTCCTCATCTGGTGTTGCATGTCTTCACTCTCAGATTTTGTGTGTTGAGCAGAACTGAGCACTGGAGTCCCCAGGCAGTTTCCTCTGTGGCCAAGGGCTCGGAGCTGTGCTCAGCATACACCAGCCTTCCTGGCATGGCTGCTCTTCGCGGAGCCAGATCTCACCATTCCTAATTTCTTTTTTTAAATATCGCTTCTTTGGTGGTTTTCTGAAGTTCAAGTTTCCCGTCTTGGGGCAGAGTATGTTCATTCTTATCTGATTTTCTCCTTCACTGGCTTGCACCACAGTGGTTTCTTGTCCACCATTTCTGTTTTGTTTATTTTATTTTATTTTATTATTTTTTTGAGGCAAGCCCAACAGAGTGGCTTTTCTTTTTTATGAGAGAGAGCGAAAGAGAAAGAGAGAGACTTGACATGCCAGGGCCTCCAGCCACTGCAATTAACTCCAGATGCGTGCGCCCCCTTGTGTGCATGTGTGACATTGTGTGCTTGCATCACTGTATGTCTGCATTAGGTGGGACCTTGGGAATCGAACATGAGTCCTTATGCTTAAGTGCCTTAACCACTAAGCCATCTCTCCAGCCCTGCTTTGTTTATTCTTCTTTCTTTCTTTCTTTCTTTCTTTCTTTCTTTCTTTCTTCTTCCTTCCTTCCTTCCTTCCTTCCTTCCTTTCTTTTTTCCCTGAGGTAGTTTTTCACTGTAGCCCAGGCTGACCTGGAATTCACTATGTAGTCTCAGGGTGGTCTCAAACTCATGGTGATCCTCCTACCTCTGCCTCTCAAGTGCTGGGATTAAAGGCATGTGCCACCACACCCGGCTTGCTTATTCTTAAATAAAGTAAAGAACTATGTTGGCTGAATATTTGATACTGTAAGCCATGGAACATTAGTGTTTTTCAGAGTTGATCAATATTTTGACTTTATAGTTGTCAGTGCCGAGAATACCGTTTTGCATAAATACCTAGTACAAAATGGCAGAAATGTGTCTAGGGCCATTTTGTCAGAAATTCTGTTGTTATCCTACGCCAAAATTCATTTAATGATTTTTTTTCTTTTATGAAACTTAAGTCAACAACTCAAATAGCAATTTAAAAAGATGAAACAATCCAACATGACATAATACGAAGTTATACTAATGTGATACTGACATGCTTGAGGAGTGACGTGACAGGAAAATGTGACGTCGTCTTTGTTTCTGTAACTAAACCGTTATGTTTCTACACAAGAGAAAAGCACTGCAGCTCACAACATGCAGTCGTCTTGAACCCGTGCCAACGTGCTTCGGGCAGCGCTCAAGGCGCTGCGAGGCGTGATATGCACAGTGCAAAGCACCTCACCCAACACTGCCAAACACCTCGGGTGCGCTACATGCTTGATCTTGAATTAATACTTAGTCATTGCACGTCTAGAAACCTTTCAGTGCTGCCAAATTGTTCATGACCCGCACTTTGTGTTCTGCGAGACTCACAGTTGGAGAAAACGGGCTCTACTGCACAGCAGGGCGATGTCAGATAGCGACTGAGCACTGGGCGTCTCAAAAAACGAGTTAGAGAAAAGGTCTTGGATGCTTTTCACTGTAAATAAAGGATAAATATTTGAAGAGAGAGAGGTGTTTACCCCGATTCAAACATTATACAACTTATGCGTATGTTGAACCACCACATTGAACCCCATAAATGTATAAATTTCATGCATCATTAAAAATGAATTAAAAAATAACAATCGCTGGGTATGGTGTCACACACCTTTAATCCCAGCACTCAAGAGGCTGAAGTCAGAGGATCACCATGTGTTCAAGGCTACCCTGAGACTGTACTGTGAACTCCAGGTCAGCCAGGGCTAGAGTGAGACCCTACCTCAAAAAAGCAAAGCAAAAAAAAAAAAAAAAAAAAAATTAGTGCCAGAAATGTGGTACCTTCCATAAATTTGTTGGTCAGAGAGGCCAATTAGTCTCCCTCCCAACAATACAAGGCATGGCCAAAGCTCTTGGGTGTCCATTGGAACCAGATGACCCCCTATTGCTTTGTTTTCGCTGCCAGACAGAATATGGAGTTGAGTGAGAAACCTTCTGCCTGTTGACTAGCTCTCATGATGTTGGAAAGCTATTCAGCCTTCTGGTGGAGAAATACCATCTATGGTTTCAGCTAGCAGTGGACCCTGCAAGCCACATGGCTAGTCACCCAGGCCAATTGTGCCAACTGGTACAAGGTTGGCATGTCTGTTATAGGAAATCAACTTCTCTCTGATTGAATTTGAGGCTCATTTCATGGAAGAGAATTCATGTCTACTGCTGAATACCTCATCAAAAGTCTGTGGTTGGGGACATCATAGACTCTGGAGGAAGCCACTATTGTAGTTTGGCTAAATGGATGTCCTCACCAAATTGCTTTCTAGCTTATGCCCATATATTAATGCTACTATCAGTTTTGGTTATAGAAGCTCCACTTTTCAGATAGCAGTGGCCGCTGGAAAAAGTCACAAATCATCAAACTGCTGGGAAGAAGAGATAGTGCTGTGTTCAGTACTGAGCGACATCTCTCTCACACCCTCCAAGGCTCAGGGACTCTTGTGGAAGAGGTGGCAGAAAGAGTATGTGAGCTAAAAGATGGATAGGAGTCCTTTGAATGCTGTCTCCCAGACACAAAGTGGCCATGACACTCATGACCTCACAGTGGCTGATGCTATCTACATAAGACCTGCATAATGTGAGGGCAAGAAAAAAATGATGACATTAAAATAGAGGAGGGACTAGTTGCAAAGAAGAAGGGATGAAGTGGAGGGATGGATAAGACTCGGGGAACAAGAGAGGGTGGTAGAAGCAGATTATTTCAAGGACATTATGTATATGAGTGGGGTTGTCAACAAAAAGTTATAAATGTTAAAAAAACAACAATTCTTTAAGATCTTTTTAAGTCTCACCAGGATTAGCATTTCCTTCCTTGTTCTTTTGAATTTCATAAAATCACACTATATCTGCTTATAAGTCCATTTCTCCAGTGAAGGTTTAAGAGCTTTTGGGAAGGCAAGAAATAATTGTTTCTGTATAATAAACACTGAGATCTTGCCTATCAAAAGTAGCCCTTAAATATTTCTTTGAATTTTCAAAGACAAGGAGAATTTATTATAATATTATAATTTAAAATGAATCTCCTTTGAATTTTTTTTTTTTTTCGAGGTAGGGTTTCACTCTAGTCTAGGCTGACCTGAAGTTCACTCTGTATTCTCAGGGTGGCCTCGAACTCACAGTGATCCTCCTACCTCTGCCTCCCAAGTGCTGGGATTAAAGGCGTGCGCCACCACACCCGGCACCTTTGAATGTTTTATACTGCACCACACTCAGCTGATAGCTGGAGCCACTTTGTTCGATTTTGTACCCTCTTCCAGAAGACTGCCATCATATCCTTCCAGAAAAGACAAGTGTACTCAGCTCTGGCCTCTCATTACATGGACTCTGACACTCTCGAACATGACAGGGTTCAGCAAGTTCTCAAATGTCCTCAGCAATGGCACTTCCCCGCTGAATTCTGAAGGCATCATGGGACATACAATCTGTCTGTTTTTGGTTGGTTAGCACTTAACTCGTCAAAAATATGTTTTGTAACACATCATCTATGTCCAAGAGGTCTTGCAAAATTTCCCAAGCTTTTCCCACACTCTTTTTCTTCTCACTCTTAAAAAAAGAAACAGTGTTTTGCCAAAAACAAATTATCTCAATTCTCAAAAAGGACTGCTGTTAACAGAAGAATCTTCAAGCCACAGAAGTTCATCTTGGGCCTCAGGGTGACCAGCCGCCCTTGTCGCGAAGTCTGGGTGTACCTGGTCTTCTTTTCCCTGAAGCCTGCACATATCTATTTCCATATCTCACTTACCTGCTGCTTAAAGAGCTACCCCAGCCCTCCCAGTCTGAGTCAGAGCCAAGTGCCCGTGGTGAAGCCCTGGGTGGGAACAGGGACGTGGGAAATGCTTAGACCTCACCCTTTAGAGACGCTTCTGATACCTGTGGAGGTCAGATGCTCCTTTGGTCAATGGGGCAGAAAAAGATTCTTTTTTTTCCAAAAACGCAAAGTTAGGACTTAGTTAGATATCACTTCAATATTTTTCCTTAGGAAAAGAGGAACAGAATTCCAGAATAAAGAACTTTCTATTTATTTACAACTGGAACAATTAATTTCACATAAAACCTGAGATAGAACTCCTTCTGTTTGAGCAATGCAAGCCTTTACTCTTGTTTCAAAGTAAGAACAACACAGTGGATGCCAAATCTTGTCAAAGGAACTAAAAAATAAATTACCTCGAGTTTGAAATGTACATGATTTGTAAAAAGAACTATCTCAAATACATTTTTAGTGTTGCATGCAGCCTGCTGAATATGACACTGCCAGGAATAACCTTTTCTAGCACTTTCTAAGAATCTCCTGGACTCCTGTCTCTGCTTGCTTGGAGCCATGTACCTGCTGCTAGAGAACTTTCAAGTGCCAACATGGTCTTACTGGCCAGTTACTACAACCTTTTTATTAAAAATAAATTTATTTACTTATTTACTGGAGAGACAGAAAGAGGGAGAGAGAGAGAAGAAGGGAGGTAGGGAGGGAGGCAAAGAGACAGAAGCAGATATATATAGAGAGAATGGGTGCACCAGGACCTCCAGCCCCTGCAGACGAACTCCAGGTACATGCCTTACCTTGGGCATCTGGCTTATGTGGGTACTGGGGAATTGATTCTGAGTCCATAGGCTTCACAGGCAAGCACCTTAACCACTAAGCCATCTCTCCAGCCCTACTAGAACCTTTTAACGAAGCTCATATCACATGTATTTCTTTGGCCCCCAGAGCACATTGTTAGCAGCGCATCCCACACAGCATCTGACAGATAGCCCTCCTGCCAACCCAAGGTAAACAAAGGAACTCGGAAGCGAGATTAGTAACAAGGCGAGTTAGTATTACTGAAGTAAACAAACACGAAAGTCAAATATAATTTAAAAACTAGTCATTAACAATAGACAGGAATGTTTGTGGAGTCACCAATGGAGATACAGTCATTGAAAAGAAGCCAGATTGCTGAGAGACCAGTAGACTGAAAGGGCAGGGCAGCTTGTCTCGGGAGCATCACAGAATAAAGAACAACCAAGATGTTCTGAGCCCGGGAAACCGGAGATTCCGTGTTAGTCAAGTAGGAGTTCTCAAGGGAGGTAGTACGGGGAAAGAACTAGGAAGAGGCAAATTTGAAGAGTGTATGATTGATAAATTCCATGAATTGAAGGAATATGCAAGTACTGAGACTGAAAAATAATGGAATTAAGAATGTAAGCTCAAGGGGCTGGAGAGATGGCTTAGCAGTTAAGCGCTCGCCTGTGAAGCCTAAGGACCCCGGTTCGAGGCTCGATTCCCCAGGACCCATGTTAGCCAGATGCACAAGGGGGCACACGCATCTGGAGTTCGCTTGCAGTGGCTAGAAGCCCTGGTGCTCCCATTCTCTGTCTCTTTCTCTCTCACTCTTTCTCTGTCTGTCGCTCTGAAATAAAAAAAAAAAAAAAAGGAATGTAAGCTCAAGCAAATGGAAAGGAAATCTCATACTCTAGAATTGTCAGTAGAGGGCTGGAGAGATGGCTCAGCAGTTGAGACCCAGGTTCAGTTCCTTAGTATCTATGTAAAGCCAGATGCACAAAGTGGTCCATGCATTTGGACTTCACTTGCAGTGGTTAAAGGCTCTGGTGTGCCCAATTCTCTCTCTCTGTGTCTCTCTTCCCTCTGTCTCTCTCTGTTTGCAAATAATAAAAAGATAAATAAATAGAATTACCAACAGAAAAATCCCAACAAAAGAGACAAAAGACACAATCTAAGAAGGAAGAAAACTTGGGCTAACAAAAAACTAATCCTAAGCAGAATGGAACAAATGATTGAGAGCATACCTTCCAAATGCAGAGATCACTTTTTTTTTTTTTTTTTTTTTTGGATTTTAGACCCTATAGAGTAATAATGCAGTATGAGGGAGCACACTGGCATTTAGAGTTCTATACTGTGGTACTCTAATTCAGCATGAGAGAATGCACTGCCAAGGGCATTGTGAACAAAGACAGAGAGCTTACTGCTCTTCATCCCATTACTGGGTGCACTTCAATAACAAATCGATTTAACTCAAAAGAAGAAGTGATGTGTAGGAGATAAATAGGAATGATATTTTAGAGGTAGGATCCACATTTCCTGTAAGGAAAAAAAAAATAACATTTGAAAGAAGCCAAATAAGCTTTTGGGGAGATTTATTAATTTGGGATAATTACTAATTTTGAATTTTCTCCTGTCAATCCTGACCAGAAATAAGTGAGTATTTAATTGGCCCTAAGCACATTGACATACTGATTTTTAGCAGCTGGGTACCTCCAATAATATTTTGGGATTTAGTGAGAATAGGATATTTTGTGTCAAGGTAGAACTTGAAAGGATGGACTAAATTCTGGAAGCATCTTAGCAGAATCCATTTATGGCAAATACCTAGTCATTTCATTTCTACGTGCTCAATGTGTGATCTACTTGTAGGTTTCGCTAGGATTTGCTGGGGAGCAGTTTCTCGTTAAGGAAGGGTGGGAAGCAGGCGAAAGCCAGGCTATTTCAGGGCTCCACATCCTGACAAGTTACCGACCTTCCAGGAGCTAGAGCTTTCCCTGTCTGGAGAATGGGGATAGCAACCATTTCCTGTCTGAGTTATGACAGTGACTAAGGGGACTAGGATGTGGCCACTTATTCCCAGCTGCATATGATGTGAGGAAAGAGAGCCGGGGCTTTCAAAACTGTTCCCTGGGCATGGAGACAGTGTGGGAGAGTGAGCCCACCACTTGGGTGCGTATAGCCACTTCCCCAGCCTCTCCCAGCTCTCCACCTACCCCTTTCAGAAACATGAAATTTCAAGTCCTGAGGTCTGTGTCATAAGCTACTTCCCTCAACTTTCTAAGGAACTTAAAACACTCATATATGATCATCAAGTGCGTCAGAAGGAAGGCCTCCTCTGGGGTGAGTGCTGCCAGACCATTTCTAGTCGTCTTTACCTCTTGCCTATCCCACCACACAGAGTGTATCACGGAAGTGCAACTTTTTCCTTTTTCTGGTCAGAAGTTTCCCCTACAGTGTCTGTCTTTCATAAAATAGCACTCATGTTCCTCTCATGGAAACTAGCATCCAATCACTGCCACCAGATATACTTCACCTAGCCTAGTGGCTAATGTAAGAATTTTAGCTTTCTGAACAAACAAGCAGGCTGACAATTTAGAAGGAAGAAGTTCTCCGGAGCTGTCACCTTACAGTGCAGTGTCCTGTACCATGGAGAAACATGCGGGAAAAATTGAAATCTTATAAGGCTGGGTGCTGGTAGTGGTATATAAAATGGGCCTGGGGTGGGTCATTTGCCTCTTCTCGACATCATGATAAGGAAACAGTATTTGTTTACATGAGGTAATGGGTCAAAAGGGAAAAGGGCAGAGAGAGGAAATGAAGGGAGGACCCTGGCAGGCAGCTTGCCCACAGTTTGTCTAGCCATGGTAGACTTTGCACAGGCAGTTCTGTTCTAGGTCCACATGACAGCTGATGGCTCAGATGCTTTATGAGGTCACATAAGTACTTTCGTAAGCTATGTGCCCAATATTTTGTGAACAACATTGTTCCTCTCCTACTTCTGTAACAACATCCAGTCAGCCAGAGAAGAGAGGGCATATGTTACATGAGAATCCACCACTTTAACACTGCAGAATGGTCTGTGTCTGCATGTATCTGGAAATAGGTGAAGGGCTCTGTATGGATTTTCTCAACTACTTAATAGTTCTGATAACAGCTAACTGGCATCATCACGCCATTTGATGCTGAAGTTGAGAGGCAGGCAAACTGACCTAAGTCGCTGAGTTTATGGATGGTGTTGGATTGCGGGACCTGGCAGAGCTGACTGCAAAGTTTATTGTCTTAACCACTGTGTTTCTTTTTCCTTTTTCTTTCCTTCTCCTTTCTTTCTTTCTTTCTTTCTTTCTTTCTTTCTTTCTTTCTTTCTTTCTTTCTTTCTTTCTCTCTCTCTCTCTCTCTCTCTCTCTCTCTCTCTCTCTCTTTATGAGGTAGGAGCTCACTCTAGCCCAGGCTGACCTGGAATTCACTATGTAGTCTCAGGGTGGCCCCAAACTCACAGCGGACCTCCTACCTCTGCCTCCCCAGTGCTGGGATTAAAGGCGTGCGCCACCACGCCCAGAACCACTGTGTTTTGATAGCATTCAGGATGCTGTGTGGATTTAGAAGACCCCGATGTTAACATCCCAAAGTGTTCTCAATCATCAATCCTTCCTAGGAAAAGCAAGTGAGTCAGTGGCTGAGGAATTCATAGTAAGGCAATGACAACATGCCGAGCAAGGCTCCAGCCTTGTATTTATTCTAAAGATTTCTGTAAATCATGAAGACTCAATAAAGAGGCAGGACTTTGTATGGTCTGCAAAACATGACAGCGGCATGAGTCACATCACCAGGCCAGGTCTGGGACTTAACACTTGCTCTGTCATCGCTCGGCCAGATGAGTACGGTAGCTGGCCACCGGGGAGGACCGCAAGAGGACGCAGGGGCCCCACGTGCACACGTCAGCGTGGCTGTCTCTGTCTTCCCTTGGTGACCTTGTATGGAATACTTTGGGAAAACAGCTCCTCAAGGTCCAGAGACTACAGAGGCAATGACATTCGAGCTAACTATTGCTAAAGTCACAATTTCAGAATGACATAGGCCCTGAGATTTTTGTACTTGTAAATTCATTGTTTGTTTGTTTGTTTATTTATTTATGAGTGAAATTGCCTCTGAACATTGGAGAGCCATGTTACTTTCCATGTGTGGAATTATCAGCTTTGGAAAGAAATTATCAAGTTATAGGTGGGCACGTGGTTGATCTTTTAGAAGAGTTCACCTGAGGGTATAATAACCACTTCCATTTGCACAGCACTCTGTCATCACTCGGTAGCTATGGCCGCGTATTTCTGCTTTTACTGATATTCACGAGACTTTGAAAGGTGGCAGGGCTACTAGTAGGAGGCTTTTTCATATTCATTCATTTCTTCACTCCATCGAGTAGACATTTGGTGTTTATGTGGTGCCCAGAACAGGCAATATGCTGACCAACAGGTGGGCAAGTTTTTGCTTCTTGAAGCTTCTATTCTACCACAGTGGTTCATAATGAAGCAGTAAGCAATGAAGGAAAGATGGAAAACACAATTAGCTGTCACATGCTCACAGGCATGTGTGTGGGGGTGGGGAGGGTGATCCTTAATCCCCAACCCCTGTGGAAAATACAGGCAATGGATTTCTGTTAGCGTCCTATGGGGCACGTATCCGTCCTGTCAATGCAGGCAGTTGGAACTGGGGAAACTATGAAGGGGGTCTGAGAACAAATCATAGGTGATGAAAGAGAGAAGAGTGCTATTGTTAGATAAAAGCGGGGAAGAGAATGATGAGCAAACAAACAGCAATGCACTAACCGGCCACAGAAGTGGGGAAAATATTTACAAAATTTATTCTAATACAAATCAAGCATCCATAAAATACAAAGGAACTTTACAATTAAAAATCAAAGGACAAAGCCTAATTTTTCTAAAGTGGGCAAAGGGGGGGCATTTTCACCCAAGACCCGAATCACAGGCTCTCTCTCTGACTGTGGGCAGGGGGAGCATAATTCACAGATAAGAAAGCAGAGAAATTCAGGCACTGAAAGGTCACACTGTTAGTCAACTGTGGACTTGGGCATGAGTCTTCATTTCTGGGACTAAGAGGTGCCATCTTCTTCAGCAGTATGGATGGCAGAACCCTTGAATAATCACAGCATCGTGGTGCCCGACGTGGCTAGATTATGGAACATAGACAGGTAATCTAAAATCACTCCTAAATAAGCAAGAAAACTATAGTTTGAACTTTTAAATAATACATGTGCAATGTAAACATATATGAAGTGATTTCTAGTCAGAATTAATGATTTTTCTTGTCAAAAAATTTATACCTGTTTTTTTTCCTCCCCCCTCTCTATTTTGCTTCCTCCTTTCCTCTTGTTCTAGGTAGTAAGGGGTCACTTCTCATAACCGTCCTTGCTTTTCTTCCTAGTTCCTAGCATTCTTTTTAGTTCTCTCTACTAGTAACATGCTGAGCAATTTCAAGTACTTGAACCTCTCTTTCTCTCTCTTTAAAAAATATCCTAACAAGACTACCAAGGAAGCTATTCTGGTAGAATGATGTCATTACTATAGCTTGGAAAAGTTCCTTGTAGTGCATGACCATAAATGATTAAGAAGCCTTGTGAGAGAAACGATAAGAATTCCTTCCAGAATGAAGGCGTGCACGCGCTCACACACAGACACAGACACACACACACACACACACACACACACACACACACACACACTGATATGCATTCTTAAAAGCTTTCTTTGTTTCTTTACAGAATCAGTTAATTAATGTGTACACTTTAAACAGACTTGAAAAGAGGAGTTACAAAAATATCGCGCCACTGGGAAGCAGAGGTAGGAGGATCACCCTGAGACTGCAGAGTGAATTTCAGGTCAGCCTGAGCTAGAGTGAGAACCTACCTCAAAAAAACAAAACAAAACAAAAATATTGTGCCAAAGACCTGTGTATAAAATGATGGCCATCATGACCAAAAATTATTTATTTTACTTATATATAATTTATATACCATACAATTACCCATTATTAAGTTTGCATGTCAGTAATTTTTAGTATACTCGTAAGGTTGTACAGCCATCACTGTTATATAATTCTAGAACATTGTTGATATCACTAAAGGAAACTTTGCACCCATTAGCAGTCTGCCCCTTTCTTCCTTTCTCTAGCTCTTGGCAATAGCTATATGTCCCTTCTTTCTGTGTGGATTTGTCATCCTGAGCTCTTGTTCATGAAGCTGTTCCACACAGGGTTTCTGTGTCTGATGCCATACACTCAGTCTAGTGCGCGGAGACTCCCTGATGCTGGAGCAGGTGCCAGTTCTGCACTCCTTTTCACAGGTGGGTAATATTCCAGCAGCAATGCCACACCATATTTGTTTATCCCTTCAATAGTTTATGGGTTGTACTGATATTTGGGCTACTAAGAATAAAGTTCCCATGAACACTCACGTACATACTTTTTCAAACAAATTTTTAAAATATTGTATTTCTTTAATTTATTTATTTGCAAGCAAAGAGAGATAGAGAGAAGAGAGACAGAGAGACTAGGTGCACCAAGGCCTCCAGCCACTTCAAGCAAACTCCATATGCATGTGCCACTTTGTGCATCTCGCTTTACGTGTGTGCTGGGGAATTGAACTCCCGTCATTCGACTTTGCAGGCAAGCACCTTAACCATGCCTTAACTGTTAAGCCATCTCTCCATCCCTCATGTGTACTCTTTAGTGTGGTCATAATAGCTTCATCTATCACAGGTTGATACCAAGGAATGGAATCACTATGTCAAATGATAACCCTCTTTTTAAAACGTTTTTTTTTTTTGTTCATTTTTATTTATTTATTTGAGAGCAACAGACAGAGAAAGAGGCAGATAGAGAGAATGGGTACGCCAGGGCCTCCAGCCACTGTAAACGAACTCCAGACGTGTGCACCCCCTTGTGCATCTGGCTAACATGGGTCCTGGGGAATTGAGCCTCGAACCGGGGTCCTTAGGCTTCACAGGCAAGCGCTGACCACTAAGCCATGTCTCCAGCCTGCTAACCCTTTTCTTTTTAACTCTTTGAAAAACTACCAAACTGTTTTTCACAGCAGCTGCAACATTTTATATTCCGACAATGAAAATACTAAAATGTCTTCACATTCCCACTAACACTTACTATTTCACATTTCTGTGTGTTTATTTTTCATTCCAGCCATGAAATGCTCTTTTGTTGTGGCTGGTTTTGCACTTTCTTAGTGACTAATGACACTGAGCAAAGTATTTCATGTGTTTATTGGTGAAATGTTTATATCTCTTCACTAGAGAAATATTTATTCAAGCCTTTTACCCATTTAAAAAAAATTAGGCTTTGTCTTTTGATTTTTAATTATAAAATTTCTTTGTATATTAAGGATGCTTGATTTGTATTAGAATAAACTTTATAAATATTTTCCCCAATTCTGTGGCTGGTTAGTTCATTGTTATTTGTTTGTTCATCATTCTCTTCCCCTCTTTAATCTAACAATAGCACCCTTCTCTCTTTTATCGTCTATGAATTTACAGCAGACCACCCTTCATAAGTTCCCCAGTTCCTGGTGCCTCCGCCGATCAGGATGCATATGTGCCCCATAGGACGCTAACTGCAATCCAGTGCCTGTATTTCTCGCAGGGGTTGGGGAATAAGGATTGTTTTCTTTTTCCCCCCACACAAACGTGTGAGCATGTAACAACTAATTGTATTTTCCATTTTTCCTTTATCTTACCAAGGGTGTTGGTAGTGGAAGAGGATGAAGTACATCTGTGGGGACAGAGCTGTGGGTATGCGGCAGCTCCTATCCTACCAGCCTGGGCCACATCGAGCCCTCCTTTGTTATGCAAGCCAAGAAAGTCCCTTTCAGACTCGGCTGTGTTGGAGTGAGGTTTCCACCACTTTGCCTTCCTGTCTAATGCAGCTAGTATATGGCTTAGCAAAGACATTGCCGGTAAGTCCTGCACAGGGTTGTGTGTAATGGTCCGTGGGAAGAAATGCAAGGGAAGTATAACAAACGGATAAAAATTTGGACAAACACAGACAAGCACCTCTTGACAAACTGGATAAAAATGTTGGAGTTTATGGGAAAGAGGCTTGTAGGGACAGAGTCATTGTGCAGGGGTTGCTGTGAGTGGTGCATGACAGTGAGTCACGTGTGAATCAACAAGGCAGAGCGGTGGTGAAGCGGCCTTTGAGGGCTGGAGCAGAGGACAGCGAGGGTACTGCGAATCACGGGCACTCATGGAAACTGTTTCTCCAGAGCTCACCGTGGAGATTAGTTGTCAGAACTAGTGACATTTTGTGGCATATGACATGTAGGGTCGTGATTTGCTTGTCTGGTTCCCCTATCTATCACTCTCTGTACCTTTTGCTGTTTTTAAAACTATCCTTTTCTAGTTGCCTACTGCTTGGCCCTTATAGATGGTGTGTATATTGGGAATCTATTTAAGGGAGCTTTAAAATTCTAAACTTACCAAAAAAAAAAAAAAATCCCATATAAGTTACAAAGACAGTAAGTTCTGCCTTGGAACCCCTCTCCTGCTGCCGACCTTTCTTGGCCTTGCCCTTCTCACAATTCTTTTTATAGTTCAGGTGAGGGAATATTATGATAGACCATTTTGGGCTTTTAAGTAGACGAATCAAAAGATCAGGGAAAATTTAAAGACCCCGGTTGGTAAGCTGTTATATTTTAACTCACAAATGACTTCAAGGAAGAGTCTGGGGCCTGAATAGACAAAATAAAATTGCATGGAAGTGTAAGTACTCCTGTAGCTCTTCACACAATCTGTTCTTAGGAGCTGACCTTCACCCTAATCTGGGACAAACTCTCCTTCTTTGTTTTTAGCAAATGGACTCCTAGATACATGTACCACTTTGTTTATTTTTATTTATTTATTTGAAAGCAATAGACAGAGAAAGAAAGAGGCAGAGAAAGAGAGAGAAAATGGGCATTCCAGGGCCTCCAGCCACTGCAAATGAACTACAGATGCATGAGCCACCTTGTACATCTGGCTTACGTGTGTCCTGGGGAATCGAGCCTCGAACTGGGGTCCTTAGGCTTCACAGGCAAGCACTTAACTGCTAAGCCATCTCTCCAGCTCCTGGGACAAACTCTTGTCATGGCTCCTTAATCCCAAATGTTCCAGTGCTTTCAGAAGCAAAGAAATCCTTTGGGAAGGGCCATCTGCACCCTGTCTATATTGCTTATGGTTTATTTGCTATCCACTGTCCTGTAAGAGGTCATCCCAGAAGTGTGTGGCTTAGGGCATCAAGCATTTATGATCTGATAATTTCAACAGACCTGGGTGAGGCTTGGCTGGGTGATTCTGTCTTCCTCATGAAGATATCTTCTAGAGTTAAAGCTCAAAAAAATGGACGGGCTCTGTGGGGATCTGTGAGCAACTGCAGCATAGGATCAGCTTCTGTGTATGTACATTATCTGACCAAGGGTGTGTATGTGTGCGGGACCCTAACTATAGATATTTAAAATCTGTTGCAGCTGCCTAGAAGCTACTTTTAGGGACCTGGGAGGGGCCCCAGTGTCTTGCTGACCATATGGCTTCCATTGTAAGCATTTGGAATCTTCTCTTCTGTCTTACAGACTTCACACTGGTTGAGGTTCAACCTCTGGGTCTGATCAAGTATACAGGTGACTCACAAGATCGTAGGACTCTTTGGAGGTGTCCCCTTATCTCCCTGGGCCTGATTGATGTGGGGTCAGGGAATAAAGCATTGGTTTGTAGTTTTAGCCCCGATGTCCTGATTGGCTTTGATTTCTATGTATGGTTATTGAGCATCCAAAAGGACAGTTATACCAGTCTTAAAGAAAATGTGGATTCAGGGCATATGTGATCATCTTTTGCCTTTAATAAAATGAATTTTGTTAAAAGATGGTATAAAAGCTTGTACTGTAGTGATTAGCCATTTTGTCTAACATCAAACTTAATTGCCTGCTCACATTGTATACAGACAGGTTAACTTTTTCTTTAAGCATTTTAACTTAAAATAACTATATTTTAATGAAAATATAGGATGCCATAACTGCAACACAAAGTACGTATGTCATATCTTTGAATATTTAACAGTTATATGTATAGGAAAAACATGTAAACAGTCCTGGAGATATTTATTGCCAAGAAATGCAAATTGGTCAATTTAATAAAAATTTAACAAGGACCAAGAAATTTCCTTTGTTAAAAACATGAACACAAAACAGGGCATGGTGGCACATGCTTTTAATCCCAGCACTCAGGAGGCAGAGGTAAGAGGATCTCCATGAGTTTGAGGCGACCCTGAGATGACATAGTGAATTCTAGGTTAGCCTGGACCAGAGTGAGACGCTACCTCAAAAAACCAAAAAAAAAATAAAATAAATAAAAAATAAATAAATAAATTAAAAACGAAAAAAAAAAAAACATAATAAAAAGATATAAAATGAACACAGCTGGATAAAATCCTAGCATCTCTGTTTTAAAATATTTTTGACTAATCCACATACCTCTGTAGCTAGGAATATTTGGACTTAACTATATGAATCCCTTTTACTTTCAAGTAAGTCACCAGATAAAGCAAAGATACTAGATAGATTTTTCAATATAAGCCGTGTTTGTGACCCGAAAGTACCCTAAATTTTCCCAAGGTGACAGGGTTTATTTGAGTTTACCTGTGTCCATGTTGGACCCTACCTTGCCTTCCTCTGATCTCCCAAGGACGTCTGATTCAAGCTGGTTGGGCTTTAATACCATGGATCTAATCAACTTGTTTATCTCATGGACAATCTGTGGGTTCTGTGTTCTGCTTTACTCTGCTCTAAATTGGTGCCATTGTTATACTGACTGCTTGTTCTTAAGGTGTTTTTTTCCCCCCTCAACTATAGTAACTTTTGTCAATTTAGCACTTGGAACTTACTATTTTTAACATTTTTCTTTGAGACCCTGTTTCCTTCTTGGCCCCACTGTAAATATCTTGTTTACTTTTCTGGAATCATCTATATAGTCCATTGTTCATAAACCTTGTGTAGCTCACTCCAGCTTCTATGACATGCTTCAGCATTCTTTATTCCATTTTGGAAAAAAAATTACACATCCTTCCTTAGGACAAAATCTTACCATCTAAAACTCTATCTTGACAAACGTATGCCCTCAGGCTTATATATTTCTGTCTTATTTTTTTACTGGTTACTTTCTTAATTTTCTTGCTATTCTATCAGAGTAAATTAAAAAAAAATTTGCAGTCAATTTAGCATTTAGAGGCTCCTTTAAAGAAATGACCGTGTAATTCAATTAAAGGAGAAATGCATCTGTTCCCTGGGGAAGACGGCAAAATGGAACATGGTGATGTTTTGTTTCCCATCAGCCTATCCAGGAGGGGGTGTCCTTTGCCCAGAACCCTTGTCAGAAGTATTGTAAAATTATTGATCTGGTTTTCGTGGTAGTGCAAGGAAACTAGCCAGACCTGTCTGTCATGTGTACCCAATGCGCGCATAGAGCCCACTTGGCCTCTGAACAGTATTTTCCCCTATGAAACCCACGGCGTGTTTCTGAAACACACCTCCAAAGAAAACATTCCAGCCAAAGTCATGAAATCAAATTAAAGCAAATTCCTCACGCAAATACCGTGAAAACCCGGAACGCTCAGAAGTGGGGCTGGAGGGGCCGAGCGGGAGGAAGTGGGCCCCAGCCTTGGTAAGGGCCGCAACGTGGGCAGGGCCCGCCTGTCAGGGCAGCAGGGGCAGCCTGACTGGCAGGGCCCCAGGACTGAGCCACCCTCAGCCGGTTCCTGTTTTGTCTCTCCGCCGAGCCACACATACCAGCTGGCCGGCACAGGTTGTCTCCTGGGATACTGACCCCCTTACTTCCACACCAGCTTCACTTGATGCCATAGAATATCATGTCTGCCTGGCTGCCACCATCGTGGCTGGCAAATCTGGGC
Organism: Dipus sagitta; assembly: GCA_036346955.1. Taxonomy (NCBI): domain Eukaryota; kingdom Metazoa; phylum Chordata; class Mammalia; order Rodentia; family Dipodidae; genus Dipus; species Dipus sagitta. The sequence goes on from CM070784.1 coordinate 42,731,726, forward strand.
TGTCTGGCAGCCACAGATGTAAGTTGTTGACAAAACAACCCCGATTATAAAGCGTCGATATCCTTCTGTGACACTTTTACCCTGTTAGCAAAGTCAGTGCCTGGGGAGTCTGCGATCAGTCCCACACCTGTCGGTGGTCACCTGTGGTGCAAGGCAGCCATTTGGTCTGGAGGCCTAGGCCCCATCTTGGCTATCACCAGAGTGGAGCAGGTTCCTGCAACTATGTTTTCCCCTCTCTGTCTACATTTTAGTGGAGGTCTCTCTGACTCTGAGGGAATGCCAGTAGTGACGGACAGAAAATATCCCTGGTATACAGGGAAAGAAGAAAATTAACACTTAAAACAATCCAAAGGAAGAAAGTCATTATGTGTGTACTTCCCCTCCCCCACCGCCCAAGAAAAACCCACATAAAAAGCAGAAATCAGAACAGATTTGGCTTAGAAGCTTAGAACGGAGCTTGAGCAGACAGCGTGGGGGGGGGGCAGAGGCAAGGGAACGCGTTGAGAGCGTACGCTGGCACAGAGGGCATCACAGAAGTGAGAGAGAGGTCGGGCACAGAGGGGTTGCTGCTCACTCACCTCCCCTCAGTATCTTGGTGGGACTTCCAGAATATTGCAGATTTTCATACTGTCAAGTTATTTGGGACCATGAAAAATGAGGCACATAGATGATGAGGTGTGGGTAAGGCAAAAGAGATTTGTGGAGAAAAAGATAGAAAAATACAGAAACGTCAGGATGAGCATGCTTAGGATGTTGGCCAGCATTCAACAAAGAGAAAGAATAAGAAAAATAAAAGAAGATCTTACAGCCAGGTGTGGTGGCACACGCCTTTAATCCCAGCACTTGGGAGGCAGAAGTAGGAGGATCACCATGAGTTCGAGGGCACCCTGAGACTACAGAGTGAATTCCAGGTCAGCCTGAGCTAGAGTGACACTGTATCTAGAAACCCCCCCCCCCCAAAAAAAAAGTTATGCTCTTTGAGTTAGAACTCAGAAAAGTGGACAGGCTGTAGTAACCTGTGAGCAACTACACCTCTGTAGGGATTTCTGCAGACATCAGTACATTATCTTGTTAAGAGATTATCATTTTCCTCCCATCTCTTTAGCATGCAAGTGAGGGTCCTCTCAGGTGAGGGAGTGGCAGGCTCTACCCAGGACGAGGGGACTTAGCTCCTCTGGTTAGGGGAAGTGGCCATCTGGGTGTTTCCCTTTCTAACGTCGTCAGGGAGACAGGAGGTGAGGCCTGTTCTTCAGCGACCTCCAAGAATAATGTCTGCCTGCCTCCAACAATCCCTTTAGTCTTCTCTTTCTGAAATGATTTGTGAAGTCCCGCTCTTCATTCAGAGGTTACTTAGCATGTGGAACAGGATTTAGTAAAGGATGCGTTTTAGAATCTTTGCCTTCCATTGAGTCGGTAGATCTCCTCTCTTCTACAAAACAGCTAGGCGGGAGTCCTTGCAGCAGCGTGACAACAGAGTGGACAGCACATGTGCTTGGAGACAGGCCGGGCCTTTTACCTGCTACGAGAACCCACGTGTACTTCTTATTTTAAAAGATGTGACATTGTAGGTGCCCCAGCGTGTGTAGACTGCTCACGGGTTGTTTGTTCTGAGGTAAGCTGTGATCTGGTTCAATGCTAACGAGACTCCAGAGGAGTGTAAGACTCAGTGGCTTTGGTGTAGGTGAAGGGCCTGCTGCAGAGAGGAGGCCATAGGAGAGAAGCACCAACACCGTCAATCCCAGAGGCAGGAATGGCCGCCTGATCGGAGGGGCGAGGCTAAACTTAGAAGGAGTGACTTTGTTTCCCTGGGTTCCTCCCTGTTATCTGCTGAACAGAGAGACACAAAAGACAGTCCTCTGGGATATGAATCCACTGTCCACTCAGCTTGAAGGCTTTCTGAGTAACCCAGTTTAAAGACTCAATTCCTGGCTTTTATTTATTGGGACAGGCATCATGGCCGAATCCCGGTTTCATATAGTCATAGTGCTCTCTGGCTCCCAGCTCCCAGGCTCTCCATGCCAGCTTCACACTGGGACTGTTCTAAGAGCACACTGAAGTGGATTCTCACCTGGAGAGATGCTTGTGCCACTGTTTTCAGGTGAAGACTGGGCATCCCCATGCACTTTCAAGTGTTTCCAAGATGGAAAATCATACAATCTGCCTGCTAGAATTCAGAAATGCCAACATCACTGTGTGTGGTGTGTGCATGCGTGCAGGCATGTTCGTATGTCTGTGGGAACCCGAGTGCGTGCAGATGCCTGGGCAAAAGCATGCATGCAAGCGGAGGCCAGAGGTGGGTGCCGGAGGTCTCCCTTTACCCCTCAACATCCTGTTTACTGAGGCAGGGTTTCTCCATCCCTGAGTTCAGAGTTCCCCATGTCAGCTAGTCTAGCTAGCCAAGCAGCCTGGGGATTCTCTCGCCTCTGCCTCCCAGGGCTTGCAGCATAGGTGCCGTCTGTCATCTCTGACACCGCCGTGGTGTCTGGAGTTGTGAACTCAAGCGTACATGCTTTCACAGCAAGCACTGGACTGAGTCACCTCCCTAGCCCAACACTAACATTTGCCTGTGGGCTTGGTAAAAAATATGTTTGCTCACCAACATAAGTGCAGCAAGGTTCAAGGAGAAACTGAAGAGTAGGCTATTTTGATGTTTCTGGGTTTTTTTTTTTTGTTTCATTTTTATTTATTTATTTGACAGAGAAAGAGGGAGAAGAAGAAAGAGAGAGAGAGAGAGAGAGAGAGAGAGAGAGAGAGAGAGAGAGAGGATGTAGACACATGCGCTCCACACCCCATTGTGCATCTGACTAACGTGGGGTTCTGGGCAATTGAACCTGGGTCCTTTGGCTTTGTAGGCAAATGCCTCAATTGCTAAGCCATCCCTCCAGCCCTGTTGCTGGTTTGTGAATGTTGAATATGTCCTCCTGTGGCAGATCTTGATATAATGACATAATAAGGAAAGTATGAGAGACCGTCTGACATGATGGATAGAAAAAAATCTCTTTGTTGTCTGTTTCATCCTAGAGAGATGTCCCGTGTGGCTGACTAGCACACGCCAGCAAGTCCCGGAAGTCAGCACTTAAAAGCAAATGCCTGGCATGGCAGGGGCGGGGGGGGGGGGTGCTGGAAAGAAAGCCACCATGAGGGTTTGTTCCACTGTCAGCTTCCTGTCACAGCTGACACCTCCTGTTTCCCCAGTCCCCCCCTTCTGCTTTGTTGCTGTTTCCGGTTTTCTTTAAGCTTTGGCTTGGCACCCCCATCCTGGTCTTCGCTGGATAGAGAAGTGATGACTGACCAGAAGTTTTCTTTTATAATGGAAATTGTCAAGAAAGTCTGAAAAAAAATGTGGCCTTAGTGGAGTTTTTGTTTTGTTTTGTTCTTTGGAAATGAAAGTAACAAATCATTTTTTTTTCGACTTGTGTCAAATATACTAACTCACTTTTTAGGATTTGTTAAATTTTCAGTGAGCAAACAAAAGAATAATAGTTCAGCAAAGTACTTGGAATGCAAGACTGTGACGAAAATTTTGGGCAGTTTGAGAAAAGAAAGGGAGGGGTGCCCTTCGAATTGTGTCCTGAATTCTCCTAGAACAGGCCTTTGGGAAAGGCTCCTGTGTTCCTCTGACTAGCGATGGTTTGGGGAACTGTGAACATGGTTGCAAAGAGCTATGAGTATCTACTCACCGCTGTGAAATACTTTTTCTAGGAAGAAGACGTTGACTTAAATTTCAGAACACATCTAAGAGGAAATGAAAAATTATGACCACAAGTATCTACTCAACCCTAGTAAGTCCACAGCCATATTCCCGTTATGTTCCCATAGAATGTTGAAGGAGAAAAGCAGCCATGCCATGTGATAAAAACAGAGTCTGAAGCCACCACAGAGAGCGCCCATTGTCCTGACCTAAGACAGCAGGTTTTGTGTTCCTTGAAGGCTGACTGTGCGCTTGCCAGTCACTCCCACTCCACCTCTGTATGCCACCACGTCACTCAAGATTGAGCTCACTGGTCTTTTGATATCAGGCATCCTAGTATTTTACCTTGAGTCACCTCTAGAGTAGTACGTCTTTCCAGGGGTCCTACCTGTCCAGTTTCAGTAGTAATGAGGACATCAGGACTATCTGCACCAGAGGAGCTCTTGTGGAGACTGAGATCTACTGAACGTAAGGGCAGAGTCAACGGCATGGCTATCATCTCTCCAGACTTAGGATGTTTATTGTTCAGGTATCAGAGGGCAGATTCCTTTCTCTCACATTTGTCCCTTAGCGGGACACATTGGATTCCTTGTTGACCTTTTTTCTCTCTGAGACCCTGTCTTGCAGTGTAGATCCGGTTGGCCTCCAGCTTGTGAATCTCCTGCCTCAGCGTCCTGACTGTGGAATTACAGGCGTGTGCCACCATGATGATTCCTAACAGTGAGTGAGTCATCACAGTGGGCATCACTCCGTTATCACTCTATTTCAGGGAGCAGCACTTAGCCACACATGGGCAAGTACTGGGTCCAGGAGGTGTTGACTTTGCATTCCTTCACAGGTGCCCTGGAGGAGGGGAGAAGGAGGTGGAAAGTTAGAGCCGTGATCTATGTAGATGTGGGCATGTTGAGCTAGAGGCTGGCGGTTAACAGAGAATGTTAAGGGGTGTCATAGGTGGTGCTATCTTTTCTTTCATGGATTTGAAGCTCATGTCTTATGGACCTGTCCCACAGTGGACATTCAATACTGAAGCAAGTAAAAGCATCAGTTGAAGGAAATTCAGACCACACCGTTGCAGGAGCCATGACTGCATTCTGTTTAGGTGCAAGATGTATGGAGGATTTTGGGGATCTGAAAATTGGATCTGGACCTTGTATCTGGTATATAGAAGCCTATCTATCACAAACAATGAAGGGCTCCCTTCCAGAATATTCTGGGAGCTCTCTGGGGTGACTTGTTTCTGCTCTAGAAAGAAATTAATGCAGTTGATCCCATGAAAGAGTACGCAAGTGGAGGCTATCACGCAGAAACCATTTTGTTTAGAGAAAGAAAGCAAGGAGCCAGTATCACAAAGTTATCACCTCCACCTCTGTTCAGAGTTGAGATCCAAGTGGAAAAGCTATCCTTGCATAAAAATGTTGCTCATCTGTGTTCTCTACGTGTGAAATTTAAAAAGTTGTAGATACGTTGCAAGTGTTTATAGAAAAGTTCTTAACACGAGGAAAGACAACATCTAAGACGAACGGAACTGTGTGATGTAGAAGGAAATGACAGAGGTGAAGACAGGACTGGTTGGTCTCTCAGTCAGCACTCACCCTCTGCACAGCTGACCCCACATATTAACAAATTGACTCTATAACTTGCTTAAGTCAAAGTCTTTAGGAGCTGCTCTTTTTTAATTCACCGAAGGCAATGCTTCCGTCCATAATATTTACTCAAAGTGACCAGCTGAAATTAAGTTAGAAAATATTTTTGTTGAGTTAGATTACGGGGGCCAGATGGAGTATACCAATAGTGACAACTGAGATTCTGGGGTCATCAAGAGTAAGGAAAGGAAGAGAAGCATAATTCCCTGTATCCTAGCACCCTGTCTTCTGTAGCTTGGGACATGTTTCTTTGTGTGGGGGAAGAATGGGCAGGCCTGCGTTAGCTTGGCTCTTCAGCTAATGTCTCTTCATATATGTGGAAACGTTAAAACACAGAAACAAGCACTTCATCCCCAAAGCTTTTAAACATCCTTTAGCCCCATTACTCAGAACATGTCTTTGTTGGGCTGGAGACATGGCTCAGCAGTTCAGGCACTTGCCTGCAAAGCCTAATGACCTGGGTTCACTGCCCCAGTACCCATGTAAAGCCAGATGCACAAAGAGGTGCTTGCAGCTGTAGTTCGTTTGCAGTGGCTAAAGGCCCTGATGCCCCCATGCTCTGTCTCTCTTCTCTCTGTCAATACCTGCTTGCAAACAAATAAATGTACATATTTAAACAACGTAACAGAAAGTGTCTTTGTTAATATTGTAGCTTTGTCGGTGGGCAGACATTAGCAGGCTTGGAGGTTAACAAAGGAGGGCTCCTATCTCTCATCTCCCTCTGGTGGCCATGCAGTCCTTCCTCTAAGAGTTAATCTGACAGAGCTTGTTAGTCACGCACCTGGTCATGGATGGCCCCTTACGTAATGATAAGTTAAGGGCTATATGTCAGCTTCTTTCTTGCTGCTGGGAAGGTATACCAAACCAGAAGCAGCTTGTGGAAGTAAAGCGTTCATTTTGTCTCGCAGTGCAGAGGGAGTGTGGCACATGGAGGGAAAGCAGGGCAGGGGCAGATGGCTCACACCATCTTCACGTCGGCAGGGCAGAAGCAGAGACGTTTTCCTCTTCTCAGCCCAGAGGTATCTTCAGTTACCATACGGAAGGTGGTGCCACAATCCCAGACCTAGCCTGAGCATGCTCAGAAGAGAGAGAGCTCTGGAATGCTCAGAGCAGGTCAGCCTGTAGCTCTAGACTCGGAGTGTACCCGCGCCTTGATCATGCCTCAAGGCACACACACATTTGCCTACTCGGTCTAGTTTTTCAAATCCATGAACTGCTTGAATTGAGCACAAATTAACACATCTCAACTAAATATAAATCTCTCAGAAGGACACTTGCCAACAGCTGGTTTCTATGTAAACAGAATCTAATTACTTAACTTTTTTTCTTGATTGCGAGTAAAAATACATTTGATCAGGACAGAGTGTAAGAGAATGGAAAATATGGCGTGCATGTATGTATGTGCATATATAGTAATTATTAGGACTATAACTTCAAATATTTGGATTTACCACTTGAAATTCCAAAATAAATACTCTCTGTGCTTTCATAGTCATTCGCAGACATGCACAGGCCTTAAAAAAATTTGAATTGCTTATAGGAATGGTGCTAGCTAAGACCCTATAAGGCAACGTTCTGCCTTCTCATTTCAGCTTGGTACTATAAGCTAGTGTCATTTCCATTGTCGGTTTAATGCCACATGTTTTAAAATAATACACCATTTCTGATTTTAGTGTTTAAAATGTCCCTTAAGCACAGTGGCCAAAATGCTGTTTGGTGTTCCTAAACACAAGAAGGTTGTGATATGTCTTATGGAGAAAATATTTATCTGTGGTATGTAAGCTTCATATTCATGAATGGGTTATGGAGCTGTTTGCCAGAGCTGATGCTAATTGCATGTAGTGTCTTTAAACAGAAACACCTGAGAGCACGGAGACTTGAGTTTGGGTTTCCAGAACGCAAGTTGAACGGCTGGGGGACAGGGGCACATGCCTGTCAACTCAGCTCTGGAGACAGGCAGATACCTTGGGATCTCCGGCCAGCTGGCTTAGCCAAAACTAGCTCTAGGATCAGTGAGTGACCTTGTCTCAAAAGATAGTTGAAAAGGGACTGAGGAAGTCATCTAATGTTGATTTCTGGCCTTCATATGCACATATGCTAATGGACACCCGCATACATATATACATATGGACAAACACACACACACACCACACAAACATACACATATGCCAAAAAGATTATACATTAGTCTGCTAATGAAAATGTTAGGAATATAGGATCATTTCCCCAGGAATGTTGGCTCAGTATTCCTGGGGACTTTATGTAGCACAATATCTACAGATAATGAGATCAGATGATTCATCCTTACAAAGTGAGAGGGTATTAGAATGAGTGATTGATTACAGGTATCCTACACACAAACACTTAGGAAGAAAAGAAGAGAGAGGGCGGGAAGAGGGAAGTTATATAAAATTACCAGATAATACATTTTAAAGATTTTATTTAGGAATGAGTTTTGGGCCTGCTACAATCTCAGCTCCCTTCTATTAATACAAAATTCCTTTGGGGGACACTGACAGCAACATCCTCCAACCCAGCATACAAAAGTCTTTGAATCACCTCCCCAGTATGCCATGCCCAGAATGCTGGGTGACTGTCATGTTTCTTCAATTTTCACAGACTTTCAAAAACATTTCCTGAAAGATGAATTTGGGTCTTCTTTTAGTTTGTGAAACACTCCCTGTTTCATTTCAGCTATTATTTTGCAAAGGGAAATTTCATTAACATCACTTAACATTTTTTTAAACTAAATAACAGCTTGTTCTAGAACAACAATTAAGAGTTTTGTTCAGTAATTATTTTTAGTGAAGCTTGCAGAGCTGGGGCTTGGGAACAAGAATTAGAGCTGGGAGAAGAACCACACCCAGAGCTCACATGTACCCAGACCTGAAGACCCACAGGGTTGTGAACAGCATTCTATATTTAGCCTAGCAGATATTTTGAGTAGTTGAGAAATTGGAAAGAAATGTTATTCCTTGCATTCCCTGTAATGATTTTTTCCCCTAAGGCAACACTAACCATAACACTCCTTTCTCATTCCAATTTTTCAAATTTGTAAGGGCCATAGAGAGTGATGTCTACCAAGCAGGAGAGTTCTCATCTAATCAACTCCAAACTTCCCTAGCCTCAACTCATGGTGTGTACATAAACACTCTGAATGGATTCCCTCTGTGAGCAGGAATAGCAGAGCATAAGGTTGCTCTCTCACAAAATGCACGGGAACCCCGGACCTTCAAATACTTCTGGTGGGTTTTTCCTGGGTTTCCCCGGGTTTCCATCCTCCCAGAGGATGACATGTCCCATGACAGCACTCTCACTGAATGACTACATCCGAGGTGGCAACTATGAGCACACAAACCATTTTGAATTCTGCCTTTGATATACTTCAGGGCCATAAGCAAATGAGCTACCTCTCAGATAGCCTGCGGTTTCAGAAATCTGAAGATTCATATTGGAAATGTCCTCAGCAGCAGTTTTGGAATGTTCTTGGACTCTCTTCCCTGGCCGGGAAATACAACCCTCAGTGCCTTATTGACAGTTGCTTCAACCCTTGATGACTTATACCCAGTCATTTTCCCCACCCAAGGGTGACTCCCATAGCATCCAGCTCTGCCTGATCATTGTGTCGAGCACTGGTGATAACTAATGGAGAGTGAAGACGAATAAAACGAGCCGACCACAGAGGTGCCTTCATTGAAAAGTGCCAGTGTGACTAGGAAGTTCGTTATCTCCCGAAGACGAGAATGTCTGCCACCAAATGCCAGGAGGCCAAAACACGGTCAGAGAGGGTCTGTGTGGTGCGGAGATGGCAGGCTGGAAGAAAGCGCACTCAAGAACTAAAAGCTTAACATCGCACAGAAGGAATCAAACACCTTGTGGATATTTGGGACAAAACAGAAAATTTCTTGGTGTGGAGGGCAAACAATTTCAACGTTTCAGAAGCCAGCAATGACCGTCTCATGATACCGAGGTTCTGGTTTCATTTACATTCATCAATCTCTCACCCAAGCTGCTCCAGTTTGCACATAGAAGAAAATGGAAGATGCTTGTCAATCTCCTGTCACTCCTCCAACCACACTAGCTCCATTCTGTCCCACAACATGCTATACTCTTTGCTGTCTATGAGCCTTCCCGTCACAGTTCTCTCTGCCTTAGACACTCTCCCTTTGGCCCTCTGCGTCATGGCTTAGGTATGATCACACTGTGCCACCTTGCAACACAGGACCCCTGTACCACCTCTAGAACCTCCTAGAACCTCCCTGCTTACCCCCTTGCTGGGAGTCTTACAAAAGAATGTGGTTTTACTTAGCTTTAAAAGTGTGATGGTTTATTACTATGTTCCCTGGTAAAAAGCAGAAAGTCAACATCTTTGAATGAATAAAAGATGACGGGGGGGGGGTGCTTGAGGGATGGCTTAGCGGTTAAGGTGTTTGCCTGCAAAGCCAAAGGACCCTGGTTCGATTCCACAGGACCCATGTTAGCCAGATGCACAAGGGGTGCATGCGTCTGGAGTTCATCTGCAGTGGCTGGAGGGCCTGACGTGCCCATTCTCTCTCTCTCTCTCTTTCTCTGTCAAATAAATAAATAAACATAAAATATTTTAAAAAGATGGCAGGGAATGAAAACAATGAATTAGTTGACACCCATAGGCTAGGATGGCCCTGAAGAATCCTGGGGGAGCTGGACTTCAAAGCAAGTTTCTAAAACAAACACACAAGGTATTATTCAAACATTAAGCAGTTTGAAATATTTAAGAGATGTAAAAAAAAAAACCAACCCTAGAAAATTAGCCTGATGGAATATTTCTCTCTCACTTGACTCTTAGTACTTTAAAATATTTTCTAGAAACCCACAATATTACAATCTTAGCTCTGAATCTAACAATATCAATTTAGATTTGAACTTCTTTTCATATATATGAAAATTCACACATAATATATGAATATAATATTTATATTATATGGTGTGAACTTGTATATGAATCATGAATTTTTTATACATAATATATGAAAGTCATATGTAATATATATAATACAATAAATGACATTTACTGTATATACAATAATGTATAATTGTATATTATATGTATATATAATTGCATATGGTATATTTGCATAATATGTAAATGCAATTAATAATACAAGTAATAAATATTGCATATATATATATATATATATATATATATATATATATGTTACTTAAGTAATATGTTCATCAGCAAATGTCTGATGTCCTTTAAGGTAGGCCTCTCTGAGCAATGAAGTCCTTATGAATATGACTTGCTCTGGGGCAAGTGATGTGCATGGATTTAGGCCACTCATGGTCCCTCCTTTGGCTCATGTGTCTCGGACTGAGCTGCTGTCCGTCTTGGTGGCAAAGGAATACAAAGGGAAGTCCTAGCAGCACACTGCGCCTCCCATTGCCAGTTACCAGACTCATAAGACTCTGGAAATTTGGTTTTATTGACCATCATCTTTTTTCTTTTTCTTTTTTTTTTTTTTTGTTTTTTGAGGTAGGGTCTCACTCTAGCCCAGGCTGACCTGAAATTCAATATGGAGGCTCAGGGTGGCCTGGAACTCACGGCGATCCTCCTACCTCTGCCTCCCAAGTGCTGGGATTAAAGGCGTGCACCACCACACCCCACTTGACCACTATCTTTTTAAACATAGTCATCAGAAAAAGTACTTTATTTTATTTATTCATTTGAGAGAGATAGAAAGAGAGAGAGAGAGAGAGAGGGAGAGAGAGAGAGAGAGAGAGGGAGAATGCCTATGTGAGGGCCTGTAGCCACTGCAGACAAACTATAGATGCATGCATCACCTTGTTCATCTGGCATACGTGGATCCTGGGTAATTGAACCTGGGTCCTTTGGTTTTGCAAGCAAGCGCCTTAACGATTAAGCCATCTCTCCAGCCCTGTATTCATTTTTAAAATGTATTAGTGAAGTAGAATTTAAATAATTTACAATGTTTACTTAAGAGTGCCCAGTTATCTTATGAACCCAATGAAATAAATACAAAGCTAGTTATTACATATTTTCAGAGAAAATATATCTTTTGGATATTTCTAATAATATATTATTTGTCTTATCATATGGGAATGTCTCATTAAAGGATATAAACTGGTGGTCATGCTGAGGGATTTAGACAGAAGAATTGCTGGGGCTCCCTCATCAGACAGGACAATTGAAAAATGGTTTGAGCTCCAGGTTTGCTGAGAGATGAGAGACTCCTTCTCAAGGGAAAAAAAAAAAAAAAAAAAAACAGAACAGTGGCAGAGGATAGATGTCAGGTGATCCTCTGACACTTGCATGCCAGTTTGGGGGGGCACATGCACCTCTGTACACACATATACATGCACACATACACACAACCCCCCCCCAAGGGCATAAACTTATTTTTTAACTTCTTGCAATTTACTAATCAAAGATAACTAAGCCTTTGGATTTCCAATTACAGAACATAAGAAAGCTGATTAATTTAAACAGCACAGAGCAAACAATTGTTTCTGCAGCCCCATCAGGAGCTTTTCTTCCACAAAACGTCTTTAAGACACTTTCCCACCACAAGTTAGTTTCCTTTATTAGGAGCTTGGCCCAGATGTGTTTAGTTTGGCAGTCAACCATATAATGTTTGTTGAGTCTTGGTGGCACCAAATTTGGCAGAAAAAATCATTGGAGGAAAAAGTATTTTCTGATCACCATTTATACATCAAAAATGATAGGACCAGAATTGAGCACGGTGGCTAACACCTGTCATACCGGCACTGAAGATGAGCAAACATAGGGAGTGGCCATGAGACCGAGGCCAGCAAGCCTGCGGGCTATAGAGTGAGTTCCAGGTCAGTCTGGGCTACAGCGAGACCCTGCTTTAAACAAAACATATGTATATATGTATGTACATATGTATATATGTGTGTGCTTGTTGGCATACACACACAAGCATGCATGCACACACATGCACTCACACAGTTACATGACCACAAGTCTCTCTTGAAAAATAACAAACCTTACCGTACTTCTTTGTACTCATTGATGATGGCAAACCCAAGTGTACTAGTTTTGCTTATGTCTTCCCAACACTGGTGGTATCAAGAGGACCCTCTTGTGGCCACAAGAAAGACCCCTTACATGGTGGGTGAGATTTACGACACAATCATAAAGACTTATCTGGTCAAAAGCCCATCATTGCTGTATTCCTCCACAACACAGAGTATCTAGTTTTGTAAATGCATCCCTAAAACTAGAGCTTAGGCATACCCTTTCCATCCTCTGCACTGACAGCTTTATCCCCTGTACATCATGCTAACTTCTATCAAAAAAGACAAAGCTGGGCAGGCTTCCCATCCATGTCCTAGGATCCCTGTGAGATTAGTCTTTGTCAGTAGGCAGCTCACTAGCAAGCCTTCTGAGAATCCCAGTAAAGGCAGATGAAGGTTGTGGTAGTTTGAATATAAAATGTCCTCCATAGCCTCACATGTCTGTGATTAAGCCTCATGCTTAATCCCCAGCTGGTGGCAGTTTGGGAGATGGAGCCTTGCTGAAGGAGGTGTGTCACCGTGAACCTCAGGTGTATTAGCCTAGCTCCAAGCCCACTATTTAGCTTACTCCCACAAAGATATGTGACAATTTCCTATTCTTGCTATGCTTTCCTGGCCATGACAAAGCTTCCCCTCAACATTGTAAGCTGAAGTAAACCCTTTTCTCACATGGTCTGCTTTTGGTCAGATGTTTTATCCCAGCATTATGAAGGTAACTGCAATGGGAGACTGGCATTGAGAATTGAGGTTATTGCTGCTATAAGCCTGGCAGTACGTTTTTATCTTTGGAACTGGTTTGCAGGAAGTATACAGAAAGATTTGGAAGTTTGCACTAGAGAAGCCTTGCAGCACTGTAAGCAGAGCTTGATGGAACTTTCTGGTCAGAGTTTGAAAGATAAATACAAGGAGAAGTATGGGCTGTGGAGAGACTTGGCTTATGAGATTTCAGAGGGGAAAGAGGACTTCATCTGGACTGGCTAGAGGCAGTTTCCTGATGTTCTGGCTGTGTTCTGCCTGTGTCCTGAGAACCTGAGCACAGCTGAATTTAAAAGTAATGAAGCGTTGTGCTTGATGAGGAAATGGGAGCGTATTTGGATCCTGGGAACAGTGACCAACATTGCTTCAGCTGAAGCTCTGGAGGAGATTCCCACCACTGAGTATGGGACAGCTGCTCTGAATTGGGGCAATAGGAGGAGTGGCTGGCTCTTTTGAAGGGAAGGGGTCTGAAGGAAGAATCCAGAAGTGTCCTGCTCCTCAAATTCGTATCCCCCTTGAATTAACAACTTTGTTAACTGACCTGGCAGTGGTTTTGAAAGTATGACACGTGCGGGAAAGAATGGGTCACTGGGTTTGTGACAGAGATGGCCCCTGGGCAATATGGAGCAGGCTTTTTGTCCCTACATAGGTGCCATGAGGGTCCATGGCATGGAGTTGTGGAAATGAGCCATGGGTTGCAGTGGAGACCTCAAGGTTTTGGAGATGACAGGGCTATGGGAAGGCCCCCGAGGAAAGATGCTTGCTCTGGCTTCGTTGAATCTTCCCGGAAAGCAAGCAGCTAAGGGTGGAGGGGTGGAAGTTAGGCCCCAGAGACTTCATTGCTGGCCCCAGATACCAGACATGAAGCTTCAAGATTGGACGTTTGTCCCACTTGCTCTCTCTTGCCCTGGTCCGATCTTCCCCTGCTTAATATTCTTTCTGCAAGGGGAATATTTTTGCCCTTTTGCTTTGGAAGTATGTGATTTGTGTTCTGATTTTATGGAGCTAAATTAAGGGATTTTCATGTGTCTAGGTTGAGACATAGTTGTTGGGACTGGTAAAGACTATGGGGAATTTTAAAGTTTGATTTCATTTTGCATCATGAGTCTATGGAGGCCAGAGGTGGAATGTGGTAGTTTAAATATAAAATTCCATAGCCCCCTGTGCTTTTGATTCTCATACTCAACCCACAGCTAGTGGCAATGTGGGAGGTGAAGCCTTGTTGGAGAAGCTGTGTCACTCAAGGTGGGCCTTGAGGGTTATTAGCCCAGCTCCAAGCCCAGTACTTAGACTACTTCCACCCGGATATGTGGACAGATTCATCCTCCTGCTATGCTTTCCTGACATGATGAAACTTTGTGCCATATAGTCCAAGACCACGAAGTAAGGGAAAATCAAGGACAACTGTCAAGACTTGAGGCTCTGGAGTCAACCCTGAGGCTAAGCTGGCTGCCTTTTGCTATATATTTGAAATTCCACACGCTTCTGATTGTTCACCGATTGGCAGATACAGAGAGTGTAGCAGTAACCTTCTTGTTGCCTGGAGGGAACACTTGACTAGAAGCAGCTGATGGGGAAAAGAGTTCACCTCAGCTTACAGTTACAAGAGGGCGCTGACTCACGGCAAGGAAAGCACAACAGGTGGCTGGGGCGCCACATCGCTGACCCACCTCCTCTGTCCAACAAGGCTCTACCTCCCAGCCAGCCACCGGCTCGGGATTGAGGGTATGGCTTAATCACAAACACGCGAGGCTGTGGGGAGTGATTTACAGTTAAACACCACAAACAGTAACTACGTCACAGAAACAGATGCTAAGGCTCTACTTCTTCTATCTAAAAGTGTGGCCCCATAAATAATATAGTAACGGTGATGTAACTAGACTCCCATTACTATCAGCAATCAGAGTATTTATTAGGGAGAGCAATGGAGAGCAACAGCTCGTCAGTGTAAACAAAAGGCCTGGGTAATGAAGAAGGTAAATGAGAGGGTGGTTGCAGCAGGTGAAGCCAGTGCAGGCTCTAGAGCTGGGATAACTCTTCAGAAATATCCCAAATTGGGAAAGGGAGCTGCACTTTGTGCCTTCACAACCAACTAGTCACTGGATGCCAGCTCTCCCCAGGGAGGGCAATAATAGCTTTGGGAAACCTGAAATCTCAGCCAAAGGATGTTCCTAGACAGGCGCTTGGCCGTAAGCCACGCATAAGCAGGCAATAGGCTGCAGCTTAGGGGTGTGTGCCTGAGTCTAGAGAAGAGCATGCGTCCGAGCAGCAGCCCAGTATCCACCTCAGTCCACCACTGCCAACACACAGCAACTTACCTCCGGAGTTAATTTTCCTCAGTTGGATAGAGTTCCTCTTTTCCTGAAATATTACTCAGCGAAGGCCAGTGAGATGCACTGTAAGATGGATATCCATCGCTAGCCTTGGCACTAAACTGACACTCTCAGACCCCTCCTCTGATCTCTCTTACTCGCATCTAGCACCTCTGGCAGTCCAGGTGGCTTCCTTGGGTAGTAGTTTCAAAAACCTCAGCAGTGGTCACTAAACTTATTGGTTGAAAAAAAAGATTAGCAGGGGAACATGAGCAGTAGATCAAGTTTGTACATTCCTACCCCCATTAAGTAATAGCAGCCCTTCCTCCACCTAGTCACTGGGCTAATGCTCTCAACCAGAGTAGCAACTCCTTTTTGTGTAACTGGGTAACAGTAGCAGCTTAATGCTCAAGGTCTCCTCTGCAAATGTCCTTATTGGGAACCACAGATTTAAAACTCTCAGGTCTGTAAGCGGTGGTGGTAAGAAGTACACATTTCCCCTAAGAAGTACTCTTAGGTTGTTTATAACTATGTTTGTGAGTTCCTGATATCTGTACCTTCAAAAATTAACAGGATTTCCTACCCCTTTCATGTACACTACACCTAGTGACTCACTTTCATCACATATAGTGCAGGGAAGTGACATTGAAAAGGTCTCCTGTACTCAGTGTGCTTTCCTTTGAACTGAGCCCCCATGGAAGCAAGCTGCCAGGCAGCGAAGATGCTCACATGGCCACCTGTCCTCTGACCGTGACCTTCTACCACCCTTCACTATCTCCGACTTCTGTCGTTCTTCCTGCTGTCAGGCCTCAAGTCACCTCTCTGCTGGTGTGTAATCGGGTTATGCAGATGTCGCCAGTTTAGTCCTCTACACTGAAGAGTTAAAGCCTCTGGGTGCATGGGTTCTCTGACCTTATTCTAGGTCAAGTCTCCAGCTCTGAACTATTCAGTCCTTCTGACCATGTGTCTAACAAAAGGACTGTGGCACTTCCCCTTTCCTTGGTGAGGACCATTGCTTTCTGGAAGCCTCTGGAGCCATTGTGTCAACATATGACCAACATGGTCTAGGATTCTTGCTATGGTAACACCCTTCCATCACAAGAAGGCTTCCATATTTAAAATCTCGTGCCTTACCCAAATTTCTGCTGCATTCCCTTTCAAGCCACACCTTCAGCATCTAGCCCCATACTCTCTGGGCTCCTGCCAGGGTCTGTAGTCTAGACCTACATCTTTCTGGAGTGGATCTATAACCTTACCCTTTTAGGTTATCAAGCATTTCCTCAGCCTGATTATGTTGTCACATGATGTCAGAGATTGGTATGGGGGCTAGGAAGGGAGATCAGCGCAGATCATATAAGAGGGGAACATTGTACTTTATTCAGAATCTACAGTACCTGCAAGAGGACAAAGTCTATACCGGCAGAGAGATGTGGCCACTTCTGTAGTGCCAGGGGGATCTAGGGTAGTTTCCAAGATTTTGAGTGTAACAACTTGGACATGTCACCTCAAGCCTTAGACTCTCACTTCTTCCTGCTCTAAACTCAACTGAATCTCTAAGAAAGATTCCTAAGACAGCCTTTCCTGGAGCTTGGCTGCCTTTCTCATTGGTTCCAGGGTTGATCCTGGGCTTTCTATGCCAGTCATTTGCAGAGGCCGGAGACTTTCCTTCACTGCCCGTGAGGCCCTTTGGCTTCACATGCCACTTTAAATTGGCCATGAATCTCCACCTGCCTTTCTTTATCTTCACCTAATGTAACCTCATTTGCTCCCTAGTCCTGATACTACTGCTTTACAACAACCTCAGAGCCATATGCTAGGGAATTTCTTTCCCATCTTTATTGAGTACATTAAAAGTTTAGGGCTGGAGAGATGGCTTAGTGGCTAAGCACTTACCTGTGAAGCCTAAGGACCCTGGCTTGAGGCCCCATTCCCCAGGACCCACATTAGCCAGATGCACAAGGGGGCGCACATGTCTGGAGTTCATTTGCAGTGCCTGGAGGCCCTGGTGCGCCCATTCTCTCTGTCTCTGTCCATGTCTGCCTCTTTCTCTCTCTATCTGTCGCTCTCAAATAACTAAATAAAAGTGAACAAAAAAAATTTTTAAAGTTTAAACTATCACCCCTCTATGGCATCCCTGGGGTGACCAGGGATATTCACCCCTAGTGGCAGGACCTCCTCGGATGACCTTTGCTGGGAGTTGATTCAGCTCCCACAGCCCAGTTTAAAATAGTCTCCCAGGCCTCCTGTCATCAAGTGCACTGGATGTTTCCTTGGATAAAGGGTTGAAGGCATACTCCATGAAAAAAAAAAAGTCTTCCCAGAATGTGCGAATGTGACTTTATGAAGCAAAAGAAACTTGCAGCTTGAGACTTGAGAATAGATCATCCCAGATACTCCAATGACAACTGTTCTTTCCATAAACACACAAAAGAGAAGCTGTCAAGATAATGGCAAAGACTGGAGCAATGGCTGCAAGTCAAGGAACGCTAATGACCGCTAGTAAACACCAAAAGTGAGAAGAGGGGCAAGCAAACTCTTCAAACGACAGGCTTAACATGGGTCTAAAACGCTGATTTTTAGAAACTCCCTTCGTGGGAATTTGCCTGTTTTTGTTCTGAATAGGCATTGAGCTGATGGGAGAACGGCTGAACATTACTGACTTTTTCTTAGTCACACAATGATCCAAAGTACCGCATGAGAGGCTTTCTCCTTGTTACCACAAACTGAAAATGATAGGGTTGTCTTTGACCATGAGAGTAATTCCACGGTGTGATGAAGCCACGATGGTCCCAGGAATGCTCAACTCCAATGTCGTCACGCATGTGCCTCAGAGGCCTCACAGCCAGCTTGGCTGTCTTACTTTTTCCCACTGTTCCTTTGATTTTCATTCATTCACCAAGACACTGGAAGGTCAAGCGTCTTATTGGAATTGTGACAATGAGTCACTGACTGTCATCCAACCACCATGTAGCCTATGGTCTGGGTGCTAACCTATGGTCAGACCCACTGACTGACTGGGGACATGACTTAGAATTCCCACCACCTCATTTTCCTTCCTCCATCCTTTCTCTTCCTGTCTTCTTAATTCCTGTGATTATTGCACATTCATGAATATCCTAGTTGTTAAGGAGGAGTTAACAAATAAGCTTTTATGCAGGAAACAACTACTATGAAACTAACTGGCTTGACCTATTCAAGTGCCATATCTCCTATGTCAGAAATAATGTTCTACTGATGAAAGGACTCGTTTTCAATGGACTCACCCTAGTATTGTTGACATGATGAAAAATATACAGCAGAGCCAGTGTGGTACCTTTTTTCATGCAAACACCTAAATTCTATCTACTATACAATATAACCAATCATGTAATTCTGGAGCCTCTCAGGATATTCAGTGATCCAAATGTTGGGAGAAACTGTAATTCCACATAGAAGAAATCAATTTAGTTGCCCTTAAAATATATAATTAGTTTTTTTTATAATTAGTTTTCTGATCATGGTAGATTGCCAGTCATGTATAGGACATATTCAAATACAGGCCGGAAACCAAAGTCTTTCAGCACAGTTGTTCTTAATGATATAAATTGTACATTCAAAAGGTTTTTGTTAATGGGTCTTTCTATGAAGTTTCTACTTAGTGGTTTTGGGGTGAAACAAAAATGTATATGTATTTGTATTTTATAATCCCAAGACAGGTATATTTATTTAATTGTAAATAGTAAGTGCATCACAGTTTAAAGAATCCCCATGTAAATGCAGAATTACCCTCTGAGAGCAAGCAATGATTCAGCTGGCCTTCAGACATGGGCATCTCCAGCAAAGGAACAGATGCATCATGTTTCTGGTCAGTATCCCAGATTTGTGTTTTCTACGTGACACGTTGATTGCACCATAATCTCTGTCACTGTGGAAAGACAAATAGAATTAAGATATTCCTACCTAAGCCAAAAATTAATCACAATAAGTTTAAAATATTTAACCTCCTTCCTCAAGGGTTTTTGTAATCAAGTCATGAAAATATGATAGAGTAAAATATTTCTTTTATTCTACCACCTTAGTGACATGTTTGTAAACAAGCACAATTAGGAGACAGGGTTGTCTATCATGGGAACAAGACTTGTTGGAACACTGGAAAATACAAATACCAGCTCATGAGACTTGGAGTCTTATGATCATCTTGGGGTATGAGGCAAGTTGAAAAGCAATATCTATCTAAATTTGAAATCCACATTATGTGCCCATTTAGCAGTACTTGAGTGTCTCAGAATGAAAGAACTAGAGCACAGATTGCCAAATTCAGCAGGAAGCCTCTGATATTATCTTACTTCCTTGTATGGTTTTATCCATAGGGATGGAGACCTGGGCTGGTGAGCCTGGCCTTAACACTCTGGGCAGAACACAGGCCACATTAGACCTCCGATTAGAGGCTTCAATATGGGAGAAGCCATGGCCTTTCTTAGAGAGACCTTTAGGAGGACATGTGGAGCTCTATAGCTCCAGCCTAAATTTGCTTTTCTTTTTTTCTTCTCTTGCTGGTTTCAAAATCCAGTGGGGCACTTGAAACAAGCAGTGAGGCCTTGTCCCAGACCCCTGCTCCCCTTCCAGTCCCTGACAAGTACAGATGACACCGAGCTCTCCTCCTCCCCTTCCCTCTTCCCCCTTCCCAGCTGCTGTTCTCTGCTCATCTCTAATTTCTGTTTTGGGGTGGGGTCTGGGATAAGCCACCCTGTCCCTCTGGGTGCCTCTGCAGACCTCGCTCAGGACCTCTTAGCCTGTGAGAGATTCTGTGCATGTTTCTTTTTCTGTCCTTACTCCTTTTCAAGGACCCTCTGTTTCTACCAGATAAACACAAGCAAATGGGAAAAGTGAACTACAGAAAAGAGGAAAAAGATCAATTAGAACACTTGGATGGAATGAACTTTACGAAAAAAGAAGAACAAGTAAAGAAAACTAAGAGGGAAAGAAGGGAAAGGGAAAGGAGAGAACATGAACTGGCTCCGTCAGCATCTCTGTCGCCGCAGTGACCGCTCTCCTCTACGCAGCGCTTGCGTCTTGAACACATACTGAAGACAAGCTCTTGGCTCACAGGCACGGCCATCTGCCTTATGGGAGATACGGTCTTTAACCTCAGGTTGAATTAAAAAGCACTGGACATTTTAAGAGTCTGTTTTGACCTCTTGGGGTCACTTGGGATGGGGATCTGCCTGGCTGTTGTTTGAGCTCCGGTGCTCTTTTTCAGTCTCTACTTAGAGTCTGGCCAAGTTAAACACTGCCTTTTCATCTCCTCTCCAGCCCAGCCTTCACACTCAGGTCTTCAGTCATTCCTCGTCCTCTGGATTCTCTCCAACTTGTTGACAAATTCTCCAATCTCCATTTAAAACCGGGTTTTGATTTCTTCCCGATGGTATCGCACAGCGTTTCCTCGAGATCAGCATTTTGTCTGTGTGCTGCCCACACACACATTGAGCTGAACGGGAAGCCAGAGGACAAGAGGGGCCAACGGGCTGCCGGGGCCGGGCTGCAGCCCCCAGGGATGGGCTCTTCAGAAAGAGGACCCATCGCGGGGGCGCGGGAGGGGTGCGGGCGCTGGGGGGCTGGCAGGAAGCTTTGTTTTGCTTTTCTTTTTGAATATGATGTGCTTTCTTGACTATAAAATGCATATTGATCATTGCAGAAAACTTAGAAAATATAGATATATAAGATGAAGACTATGAAAACCATGATCAGACCACAAACCACAGATAATTACTGTTTATAATTTTGTTTTCTTCCCTTTGTTTCTACGTAAGCATTTTAACAAATTTAATTGTGTATCAAGTATGTATTTTTATGTAATTATTTCCCGCATTCCTACTTTGCTTTATCCATTAGAACCCTATTGCCTTCATTACAATATAATATATATAAAACAAATTATAATATAATATTTATCAGTACCTATATCTTTTTATCAACATTTTCTTGACTATTGCTTTACTTGTTTTTCTTTCCAGATAGATGTTCGGCTCATTCTGCAATGTTTTTGAATATATATTTAATCACAAAAGCTAATGCCTACAACTTAGAAGAACATCCTAGGGCTGCAGGTCACTGAGAAATCAAGCTGGAGCTGAGCTAGAAGCCCCTTCCCTGTTGACGAGCTGTCAGGATGCTGGAAAGAGCGGTATAGCCTGCTGGGGGAGAAAAGTCATCAGCGGTCTTAACCAGTGGTGGATCCGGCAAGCTTTATGGCTGGCCAGCCAGGCCAAGTGCCCCAATTGGTGCAATGATGGCGTGTCTGTTACGTGGCAAACCAAGTGCTCTCTGACTGGACATGAGGCCTGCTCCACAGGAAAAAATTCATGCCTGGTACTGAGGAGCTGATCAGAAGTCTATGGCTGGGGAGGTCACAGCCCTCGGTGGGGAGCTGCTACTGCTGGCTGGCTAAAGTAATACAGTGTGCCCACCAAAATGCCCTCTAAATAATTATGCTGACGTATCAATGCTACTCTCACTTTTGTTCAGAGAAGCTTCTCTTTACATGTGGTAGTTACCACCGGAGTAACTGAAAACTCACCAGAGTGCTAAGAAGTGACAGTGGAATGTTCAGCATTGAGGCATCTCCATGACACCCTCCAAGGCTCAGGGACCAATGTAGAAGAGGTGGCGGAGGGAATGTGAGAGCCAAAGGAAGGGGAAGAGCGGTTACAGTACTTCTTCATACACAAAGCAGCCTTGGTATTGATGACGTTAGAGTGGCTGATACTACCTACACGAGACCTGCATAACAGGAGAGAAAAATGATGACATATGAGTCAGATGTGGTGGCGCACACCTTAAATCCTAGCACTTGGGAGGTGGAGGTAGGAAACTTGTAAGCTGAGGCCAACATGGGACCACAGACTAACTTCCAGGTCAGCCTGGGTTGAGTGAAATCCTACTTAAAAGCAAAACAAAACAAAACAAAACAAACAAAACAAAACAAACAAAACAAAACAAAACATGATGACATCAAAACAGAAGAGAGACTAGTTGAAAAGAAGAGATTTAATAGAGGGAGGACTTAGGAGGGGGAGAAGGGAAGGTGGTAGGAGGGTATTATTAATAAATTGACTATTTCAGCCAATATTATGTATATGATTTTGAAACTTTAAGTGTATTTACATTGCTGTGCAGTTATCACCAACATCCAAGTCAATCTGCTTAGTGCAGATTCCTAGTAAAGTCAAGTCGCTTTGGTCCTTCGGTTTTGTTCTCCTTCAACACTATCCCCATTGGTCTCTGTCCTCTCTGTGTCCACACGATGGGAGAAGCAGCAGCAATGCGTGCAAAATGGCTGCACTTGTCATTTTGACCAGGAGTGAAAGGATTGACTTGAATTTATTTATCAAGATGGGAAACACTGATGTCATAATATTGTCTTCAGGTCTCTAAACATGTGATGTCTCTCCTTTTTGTTTAACTTTTATTTATTTATTCATTTATTTGTTTGCGAGCTGAGAGAGATAGAGAAGAGTGACAGAGGGAGAGAACAGGTATGCCTTGGTCTCCAGCCACATGCAAACAGCACGTGAACTTTATATTGGTACCAGGGAATTGAACCTTGGTCATCAGGCTTTGCAGGCAAGTTCCTTAACTGCTGAGCCATCTCTCCAGTCCTCCCTTTAAATAATATTTGTGGATTTTATTTTTATTTATCTGAGAGATAGAAAGGAGAGAGACAGAGAGAAAGAGAGAAAATGGGCACTCCAGGGCCTCTAGCCTCTGCAAAGGAACTCCAGACATATGTGCCACCTTGTGCATCTGGCTTACGTGGGTCCTGGGGAATCGAACCTGAGTCCTTTGGCTTCGCAGGCAAGCGCCCTAACGACTATGCCACCTCTCCAGCCCTAGTCCTCCTTTTCATTTACTTTTTTTGATTTCATTCTTCAGCTTTTAAGTTTCTCTTCATGTAGTTGTTTTGTTTTGTTCAAGTTGGTCCTAATTAATACATTTGTTGCAATTCTAATGTAAATGTTGCTGTATATTTTATTTAAATTTGACTTGTTCATTGCTGATATGCAGAAGAGTGCTTGACTTTTATGCATTAATCTTAGATCAAGAAGCCTTGTATGCTTACTTATAAGTCCTATGGGTATTTTTCTATTCTTTTCATATTCCCTACTTAGTCATGTCATCTGCAAGTGAGAAGTTATACCTCTTTCTTTTAATTCTTTTATGTACTATTATTGTCTCACTAAATCATCTAGAACTTCCAATAGGATATTGAAAAGGCATGATGAGAGGTGACGTTCTTACCTTTTTCCTTATCTGACTGGGAAAGTTTCTAGTTTTTCACCATGAGGTACTATGTGCACTGGAGTTTTTACCATGAGTATGTGCTGAATTTTGTCACAGGCTTTTTCTGTATTGGTTGACTGCGTGACTTTGTACTTCTCTAATGTTCTAGAGTGGTAGATATTGATTTTTGAATGTTGAACCAGCCTGGAATAAATCCCATTGGTGTGTAATTGTTTTTATACATTACTGTTATTTATTAGGTAATATTTTTGCATCAATGTTAATGAGATATATTTGTCTATAGTTTTCTTTTCTTTCTTTCTTTCTTTCTTTCTTTCTTTCTTTTTTTTTTTTTTTGTTTTTTTGAGGTAGGGTCTCACTTTAGCCCTGGCTGACCTTGAATTCACTATGTAGTCTCAGGGAGGCTTCGAACTCAGAACTCGCGGTGATCCTTCTACCTCTGCCTCCCAAGTGCTGGGATTAAAGGTGTGCACCACCACGCCCAGCTTCTTTTCCTCCCTTCCTCCTCCTCCTTCTTTTTTTTTGGTTTTCCAAGGTAGGGTCTTGCTCTAGCTCAGAGCTGACCTGGAATTCACTGTGCAGTCTGAGGGTGGCCTCAAACTCATGGTGATCCTCCTACCTCTGCCTCCAGGGTGCTGGGATTGAAGGCGTGTGCCACCATGCCCAGTCATTTTTTTTGGAATGTTTTTGCTATCAAAATAAACTGACCTCAAGGAATAGGTTAGGAATTAGTTTCTTTACTTCTATATTCTGAGACGATAGAGTTAATTGTTATAATTTTTTCCTTAAACTTTTGGTAGGATTGTGTTTTTTCCTTTGTGAGTTTTTACAGATTTTATCTTTCAGGAAATAAGTTTTTGTTTCATGCAATTATTAAATTTTGGAGTAGAGACATTCAAAAGAGTATTCCTTTATTTTGGCATTTTAATGTCCACAAATTTTGTGATGACATTCCTTTTCATATCTGATATTAGTCTGTGTCATGGTTTCTTTGAGTCTTATCAATTTTAGGTCTTTACAAAGGCTAAAGGTTTTTACTTTCCCTTATTGACTATTTATTCTATTGCTTTCTTATTTTGTGTGTGTGTGTTTCTGAGAACCAAGCCAGAGCCTTGAGCACGCTATGCCATTTACACCTCTACCCCGGGGTATTTGGAGAAGGGGTGTCGGTGTCGGCTCAGGCTACGGTCCACTCGAGGCGCGCCTGCCTCAGCTTCCTGCGCGCTTCCTCCACGACAGGCAAGCGCCGCTACGCTCACCTTCTTCTCGCTCTCAACTCATTTACACTCCTTTTTCTGCTTTCCTAAAGATAAAAATTTAAGTGGCCAGTTTTAGATATTTTTTCTCTAATGTTGTAAATGTGTAAAATTCTATAGATTTCCCTCTAAGTACTGCTTTTGAGAAGTTATGTATTTATTTATACTTAAAAATATCTCTAATATTTTATTTTTATTTATTAATTTGAGAGAGGGGACGGGGGCTGGGAAGAGGGAGAGAATAGACACACCAGAGCCTCCAGCTGCTGTAAACAAACTCCAGATGCATGCACCCCCATGTACATCTGGCTTAGTGGGTCCTGGGTAATCGAACCTGAGTCCTTTGGCTTTGTAGGCAAGCACCTTCGCTGCTAAGCCATCTCTCCAGCTCTAGACCAAAATATTCAAAACAGTTTTCTCTTCGTGTTCTTTTTTGAGCCTTATGGTATTGAGAAAAATGTTTGCTATCCATGTATCTGGTGATTTTTGTGTATCGCTGTGTCATTGATTTCTAGCTTGACCCCATTGCACTCTAAGCACGCTTCTTTTACTCCATAAACAAAATTTACACAAAAATACTGTTGGGGGCTGTAGAGATGGGTTAGCAGTTAAGGAGCTTGACTGCAAGGCCTGAGGACCCAGGTTCAACTCCCCAGAACCCACGTAAACCAGATGCACATGGTGGCACATGCATCTGGAATTTATTTGCAGTGGCTAGAGGCCCTGGAATGCCATTCTCTCTCTCTTTCTTTCTCTCTTATAAATAAATAAAAATAAAATAATTTTTAAAAATGTTTAAAAATAGTGCTGGGGAGATGGCTCGGACGTCAAAGGTGCTCGCTTGCCAAGCCCACTGGTGCAGGTTCAAGCCTTCAGAACCCACGTAAAACCAGTTATAAAACGTGGTGCATGCATCTGGAGTTCGCAGTGGCAAGAGGCTCTGGCACACCCCTGTACATACAAAAACACACATGCACGGAGGGAAATAAATACACAAAGATCTAACCAAAAGTAGATTAAACACCTAAATATTAGAGCTCAAACTATAAAACTGATGGGAGCAAACAGAGCAGAAGCTTTATAGACTCAATTCATCAATGACTGACTTCGTTTTCTGAAAACCACTTTACTGACATACAGATTTATACATTGGTGAACTTGGAGTTAATACACTGTGAAACTATCTTTTCCCTAAAGTTCTCACCACTTCCAAAAGTGCCCTCCCTCTTTCAATTGTCATTATTTATGTATTTATTATTTCCATTGTCATTATTTGTGTGTCCGTGATAAAAGAGGTCTATCTGTCAGCAAATGTGTGTGTCTACATGGTGTGCAAGAGTGTGTATGCATATTTGTAGGCATGTGCGCCCACGAGTGTGAAAGTGCATGTGCACCTGAGTGTACATGCAGGTGAAGGCCAGACGTCAGCATCAGATGTCCTCTTCACCACCCTCTACTGTATTTCGTCTGCAGTGGGTGTCTCCCTGCACCTGGAGCTCACCACTTCACGTTGCTAAGGTAGCCAGACCGCCCTGGGCGTTCTCCTACCTCCACCTCCCCAGGGTTGTGATAGTAGGCACGCGCCTCCATGCCCGGCCTTTGTGTGAGCGCTGGGGGTGTGAACTTCAGTCTTCACACTTGCATGGCAAACACTCTTCCCACTGAGCCATTTACATAGCACCCTGTTTGCAAGTTTTTCACGGTGCAAAATGATATTCTAGGCACCGTCCCGTACAGCTGTAAGTCCAAGGACCTACTCAGCTTGGATGACTAAAATGTTTTTATTCTGTCTCCCAAAACCATCAAGGAGACTCCCAGTCTTATTTTGCTTTTACAAAATTGTTTCCCTATTTGGAGATATTTCAGATTAGTTTTAGGATGAAATTTTCTGTCTTCAAAAAACAAAATAGTGATTGTCCTCGGCCCCTACCCTTCCCAGCTTCTTCCATTGTTCCCTACAGTGGGGAGGGGATCCTCCCACCTCCCACCCCTGTCTGGGCTGTGCTGGTAAAGGGAGAACTTACATTCTGGGGGGGGGGCAGGTCCTTCCTGCTCTGTCTCCACATGTGTGCCCCTTCCCCAGATGCTGCTTTCCTGCAGAGACCCTTCTCCCTGGGAGGGATATTTTCTTCTCCCTTCCCAGGCTGATCTTTGCTTGGACTTTCCCTCTTATTCCTGACTCTCTCTACAATAATCTCACAATTTACAGCTTAAAAAAAAAAAAACAACAAAAAAACTTGTCGTTAGTATTTCAGTGAGTATTACACCGAATCTGTACAGAGGAGCTTCAAGCAGTATTGGCATCTAACAATATTAACTCTCCACATCCATGAATGTGGAAGAGCTTTCTATTTACTGTGTCTCATCTAACTTCTTTCAGCAAAGCCATAATTTGTTTTATGCAAGCCTTTCATCTCTTTGGTTAAATCTATTCCCCAGTATTTTATTCTTTCAGAAGCTTTGCTGAATAGGACTCATTTCCTTTCTGAATGTGTCATTGTCTGCGAACGAAAACAATTTATTTTTTTAAACTGTTGTATTGACAGTTTGCACGCATGTCCATAATGTATTTTCATCATATTCTTCTCCCATTACTTTGTTTTTGCCCCCTCCCCTCCCCCATTCCCTTTGAAACAACTTATTTTTGACTCTCATCCTATCTTACCAACACTTGGATGACTTGAACACATTCCTTAATCTCTCTGAACCTCAGTCTCCTCATTAAGCGAGATATGATAAATACTTTCTAAAATCTTTCCCACTATGAAATTCTATGGTGGCGCCTGCATATTTTATTCATTTCCTTCTACATATAAGGAAATAAATTCAATATTTGAGTCATAACTCAGAAGCTTCTGTTTCCTGTGAAGATTTCTGCAACTCCTCCAATGATCCCCCTTTTTCCACATGAATTCTGTTTCAGCATAGCATATAAATTGAAGCAACGAATCAATCATCTTTTTCTCCACAGAAATCCAAGTCTGGATATAAGCAAGAAACAGATATGATTCAATGTATGAATGTGCCTGACTGCTGTGCGGCCTACACGATCTATCCGTGGAACCCCTCCAACACAGACACGTTAAACAACAGATATGATTCAATGTATGAGTGTACCTGACTGCTGTGCGGCCTACACGATCTATCCGTGGAACTCCCCTACACATGCACACGGCATGATCCCTTCCTACAAGAGGGTGGACCTGAATTTTTATTTTATATGAGAAGGTGGAACTTCTGTTGACAACTTAAGTTTAACTTAGCTTGTAAATCAAGCTAAAACTTGCAAAAAGAACTCTTTGGGTTTTACTTGTAGGAAACAAAGGAAATAAGAAACTTGAGAAACTGAGTAACCTTTAATTTTGTTAGTTGAAGTAAAATGATTTGCAAGGTAACATATTCAGGTGAAATCTTGAGCTCTCCCTGTGAATACTATTCTGTGTTGGCCCATACTCTTCAGACTATTTATCTAACTATTTGAAAGAGGCAGAGAGAGCGAGAGCGAGAGAGAGAGAGAATGGGCCTACTAGCTACCAGGGCCTTCAGCTACTGGAAGCAAACTCCAGACACAGGCACCCCCTTGTGCATCTGGCTTACGTGGGTCCTGGGGAATGGAACCTGGGTCCTTTGGCTTTGCAGGCAAGTGCCTTAAGTGCTAAGCCATGTTTCTAGCCACACATAGCATTTTAAAAAAATATTTTATTTTTATTTATTTATTTGAGAGAGAAAGAGAGAGACAGAGAGAGAGAGGGAGAGAATGAGAATGAATATGGGTTTGCCAGGCCCTCCAGCCACTGTAAACAAACTTCAGATGCATACGCCACTTTGTGTATCTGGCTTATGTGGGTCCTGGAGAATCGAATCTGGGTTCTTTGGCTTTGCAGACAAGGGCCTTAGTAATTAAGCCATCTCTCCAGCCCCAGACTATTTTTAATATCATAAGTCTATCAATTTAGTGTGTGGTCACTTGTATTTCTCCTGTTTAGGAGCTATATGGTATTGGTTTACTCACACTGAAGCGAAAATCCAGTTTTATTCACACGTGTTAATAGAGAAAACAGCAACTTTGGAGTCTGAGGGCAGGGAAACACTTGCTGGTAAACTCAGACAAGCTTATTAGTTTCTCTGAACATACATGCTGTGGGTGTTATGATCCGAGCTCCAAGGTCAAGGTCCCATATGCAAAGATCCCCTGCTGGTGCTTAGGAATGTTCCATCCTTGGAAACTCTGAACCCGGGGCGAATGCATTGTGCAGACTGTTTTCCCACAGGCTTTCTGTTTGAATCATGCCTGGTGAACATGTCCAAAACACAGAGGCCTGAATGGTCTGTCAAATTCGTGATGAGTGTCCGGTCAGCTAAGACCAGGAGGATTCCAGAGGCCAAGGATTTCAGTGGTCAAGATCCAGGTCTACCCCTGACCAGTGACCGGGAAACAGTTCCAAACCTATGCGGTGCTGTTAGATATTGGAGGGCATGCATTCCTCATTTGGCCTAGGTATTATGGGCTTAAAAATTAATTAATTAGTTTTTAGTTTTTTTATTTTAGAAAGAGTGAGAGAGAGAGAAAGAGAGAGACAGAGAGAGAGAGAGAGAGAGAGAGAGAATGAGAGAGAATTGGTGCACCAGGGCCTCCAGGCACTGCAATTGAACTCCAGACACGTGTGCCACCTAGTGTTCATGTGTGATCTTGCGCTTGCCATCACCTGAAGATCTGGAGAGCCGAACTTGGGTCCTCAGGCTTCACAGGCAAGCGCTTTAGCCACTAAGCCATCTCTCTAGCCCTGATGCAGTTTTAATATGCCTGTGTGTCCGTATGCTACTGATCGACATCAGTAAGTTGGCAGGGCCAGCGGTATCTTTTTACAGTCAGTCTGTGTCTCGTAGCTCGTGCTGGAGAGAGGTGTGTGTATGTGCGCAGGCCAGATGAAGAATCGTCCTGCCCCGCTGTTGACACTCCGTGTGGACTCGGCCTCCATCTGCTGCTTTCACAGGACAGGAAGTAGCTCAGAGCAGGGCACAACCGGACCTTCACATCAGGCTCTCTTGCCTCTCTGAAACCCTGTTTCTAGAAAGGTCCAATGAGATTGATTATTTCAAGTATCTGGTAAACCACATTGCAGCTCACTTCCGCACTGCTGATCTGATCCAGCTACGAGAGCTCCCAGGTAAATCACGTGCCCTTACATCTCTGTCTCATGATTTTCTTTCCGCACAACTTACTGAATCTTCCCCAGTCTTTAAAATGAGATTAATTTTTCTCATTCCTTCACATTGACAGAACCAAGTAAGATTACAAATATATAACTATTGACCACATTGAGAAAGATGCATTCATTTCTTTCTTTAGCATATGCATTCTGACCGTAATAATTACTTTCAAAATGTAAAGGGTTTTCCATTGAGAAAGGAGAAGTGTGGCCCTTTGTTCTGTGGGAAGAATGCCGACAGTGAGGGAACTCTGGGCACCGAGAAGTGCCTCATGCGTGACAGGTCGTCAATAAATTATAAGTGGATGATTGATGAATAGATAAACGAGAAGGTCAACATGATCTTAGAAATTTTTTATTTCCTGTTGTTCATACCAGATGTAGTGGGTTGCCACAAGTCCTCATCACTGTTTTGGCTGTCTCTCATCTGTTCGGTAGGAATAATGATGGTGTGTATTCTTGTAGTCTCTATGGATTAAATAAAATCATATGTATAAAGTATATTCACATAAGAGGCACCCAATAAATAATACTTACTGAGCATTTATTTTATGCTAGAGGCTTATTAGACTATAAATAATGGTTCATTTAATCTTTCCACTAACACTTTGCCCTGGATATTCTTGTAGTTAAAAAAAAAAAAAAAAACTTAAAATTCAGAAGATTCAGAAACCTTCCAAGTTCATTTTTTGTTGCACTCTGCAGTCTCCAACTCCTCCTTACTCACAGTCAGCGTGTATTACTATTTATCTGGTCACTCCCATCAGAAGGTTGGGATGTGTTCCAGGCTAATACCTCTCCCTACCACAAATCTCGTTTTCATCCTGTCTACCAGTTTGTTGCTCCTGACTGTGGGCCTCACACTTCTGGCTCCTGGGTGCTCCGTGGGCCTGGCTTTGTACGGTTACAGCTCGTTGCCTAAGCGCTTCTGCTCTCTTCAGAGGCCTCTGCTGCCGAGGGCAAGCCTGACCTGACGGGAGCTACGGCCCCCGGGAGAGCTTCCAGCTGGTTTCCGTGCTCCTCCGAGCACACTGTACCCGCAGCCTTGTCTTTGGGTCTGCTTCTCAGAGAAGCCAGCTGATGACATCGCCCGGTGCCCTCTCCAGTCCTGAAATTCATCTTTTTTCACTTGAGCAGTCATGAAAACTTCCTCACTTCCCTCTCTCAGTTTCAATCTCTCCCTTCAATCACTTCCTTCAAAGAAGGATTTCTAAAACAT
The DNA here is from genome assembly GCA_036346955.1 of Dipus sagitta. Lineage (NCBI taxonomy): Eukaryota > Metazoa > Chordata > Mammalia > Rodentia > Dipodidae > Dipus > Dipus sagitta. The sequence continues at coordinate 42,763,131 of CM070784.1, forward strand.
AAATATGATCCATGCCTTTCCTTGCATGGAACTTATTAGGGGGGGTCTCACCATATGTAGGATAAGCTATAAAATCCCTGGCAAGGCCTACAAGGCCTTGCATGTCCTCGTGATCTCCCTCTGCCTGCCTTTCCGTACTCAACTCTCACATGCCCCTGATGCCCCCTGTGCTAAACTCACATGGAAAACAGTGCGCTGATCAGACGTGCCATACTGCTCCAATCCACTGTGGATTAGCACGCACTTGCCGTGCTCCCCCAGCCCCCCCAGCAGTGATCACCAAGCAAGCTCACCTTCATCTTCTACTTCCTCTTCCGTGGAGGGCATTCCTTTCCTGCACGGCCAGCAGGAAGACCACACGTCTGTAAATCTGCGTGACTCACACGGTCAGGTGGTTTTCACAATGTCCGTCTCCTTCACGAAGCTAAGCAGTGTAAAGCAGGCACTCTTGACCCGGGCCAGTGAGCCCCGCCTCTCTGTAGCACTCTCCACCGGCAGGTACCATGAGTGTGACAAGTGTTCCAGGTGCTGGAGCTGGAATCCCCATGCGGATAAGTCCCTTTCCTATTGTTGTGTCCTCTCAGGAAAGGGCTGGCACTGTGATGCTCTGTTGCTGTGACGCACAGGCTTGATTGTGTGGCTATAATGGATTTGCAATCTTCACACAGGTCTAGATCTCCTCCACGGTCCCAGGTTCCTGGCTCTTTGCTGTTTTGTCAGGTCCATCTCTTCTGCTGTGCTCTATCAGACCAACCAGATCTTAGACTCCCATTCATTTTTCTGCCCCACACAACCCTTACTCCTTCTTTCTCCCCAATTTAAATAAAAAGAAAAGAATGCCTAGAGAAAACTATGCGAGGAAATAGGATAATTATGAAGAAGATATGACAGAGAAGGATGATGGAATGTGGAGGAAGGAAGACTGGTTTAATTTCTATCACTATGAACAAGGAAAGAAGATTCAGATGGCTTTTCGTGAAGCTCAGGAACACTGCTTTATGTTTTAACAATTTCTTCACCAGCTTTCTCCATCTTGGGTTTGGAGAAGGGGACGGCCAAGGTCAGCCAGTGTTTGCAGCGGTGATGAGATGACCGCAGTTGCTGGCTGCTGACTCCTTCTCTGCTGAAAGAAATCTGGGCTTTGTTCCTGAGCTCGTTCTCCATGAAACCCACACCTCTTAGCACTCGTGTTCCATGCACCTGTCAACACGGGTGTTCCATACACCCCTCAACACGTGTGTTCCACGTACCTCTCAACACGCATGTTCCACACACCTCTCAACACGTGTTTCACACACATCTCAACACACGTGTTCCATACACCTCTCAACATGCGTGTTCCATACACCTCTGAACACGCGTGTTCCATGCACCTCTCAACACGCATGCCTCATGGGGCACCTGATGTTGCTCAGGCCCCTCTTAAATGCTTTGTGCCTTCTTCTCTCATGGGTACCTTCCCCATGGGCCAGGCTGTCTGCTGTTGTACTTGATTCTGTTTCCAAGGTAGATCTAACTTCTATTTAGATAAAACAATTGTTATGTAACTGAAATGTAGATTATTATTATTATATCACATTATCTCAAACTTATTTAAGGAGGTATCCTCATGACCTTTGTATGAAAACTTTAGTCAAGTTTTCTGCCCAGCCATGGATCACAGGCAGGTAATAGATTCTACATAATATGACTTTAGTTGTCTATTTAAGGCAGAGGATTAAACCAATGGCCTGGTTTATGATGAGCACATTATATTCTTAGCTGCACTAAGCAATAACTTTAAAAGTCTTAAGTCTACAGTCAAAGGCCCAAATATTCAGCCAAAGTGCTGCACATTTTCACACTGTGCAATTCTTTTCTCTCGTGACCACAGACAACTGGGCGCATTGAGAACAAAGCATGTGTGAGGCAGAGGAGGCTGGTGAGGGGAGGTGGGAAAGCCCAAGCATCAGGGCTGGCACGCTCAGGATGCTGGCCACCATCCAAAGCGGAGAAAGGAGAGGGAAAGAGAAGTTATGCTTCCCGAGCTTTCTCTGAGAAGGTCTGCGAGCAGCTGGACCAAGAGAGAGTCGTTTAGAGGTACAGTACATTATCTCAATAAGGGCATAAAGATCCCTCCCACCTCTTTAGAATGTCCTTAGGTGAGGGAAATCTCTAGACTGGGTGACTGATTGACAAGCCCCCACTGGATTAACTCTCTAGGGAGCGGGCAATAGTCTCCACTATATCCAGAAGGGAACATGGGCTTTCTTCCTCTGGCAAAGAGGAAGTTGTCTTTCTCTCAATGGGCATAACAAAAAGTAAACAAAGGTCCTGATGTGTCCATCCTCCTCCCTTTCAAATGATATTTCATGCACTATGGAAGGGCAATTATATTGTCTCCCTTTCTAAGGTCACCAGGAAAACAAGATGTGTGTGTGTGTGGGGGGGTTCTGTCTCACCTCCAATGACCTCCAAGCCTAATGTTCGCCTACCTACTACAGAAGCACCAAACTTTGTCCCATGTCAGATTTCCCCTCCCTGTCTTTTATCACATCAGGACACTGTGGAGGGAAACCATCATAAGGGACCAGAAAATGGATCCTGTCCCCATTAGGAGATTTTCCCAAGCTTGACCTAGGAAGCCAAAACTGCCAGCCTATAACATGACACCACAGGCATGTAGCCTGGTCCCTAGTGACCTGAGCTTTTGACCAGGACTCATCTTTGCTCAGCCAGGACTGCCCTTACCTGCATAGTCTTTATGTGCCTGACAGAGCTTGGTCAGCTGGGAAGCACAGGTACGACAGCTCAGCTTAACCCTCTGCTGGCCAACATGGACTTTGCTTCTTCACATGGGATGACTTACATGCCAGGAAACCTCAAAGAAACTCCCCATAACTATAAAAGTACTTCACTTGAGTGGAGACCTCCGCAGCCTATTGCCCTGTGTCCGAGGTGGTATATCTATATGCCGCCCAGCCTGCCACCCTCTTTAACGTACTCAATCAGTTCTTCCTATTCTGGTGCACAGGGTGAATTAGTTCACTGTCTGATCATTGCTTCCCTAAATCCATCTAACTTTTGGGATATACCTTGTAAAAGTTTATCCTTTTGAAACAATATCCTCTGTACTTTATCTTGATTACTATAAATCTAATCTCTAAATTAAAAACAAAGCTCCCACTGGATAACTCGTAATGCAGTCCATAAAGATAGGGAGGTATTAAGGAGGAAGAACTAGACCAAGAACGGCTTTTCTCCGTCACAACCTGCCTGTCCTCACCTTTCAGGTTCCTACCGTTACATATGCCTACACATGCTTCCTGTGAGCAAACACCACATGCATGGTCCTCTGAGGGGAATTCAAGCCTGGATCCCACGCAGATCCTACAGGGAGATCACAGCCTGAAGAAGAAGGCCAACCACATATACGAACACTGATCATTTGCGGTAGACTGTGAGCTCTGTTGTGAAGTCGTCTAATGTGAGACTGTGCCTTGACAACACAGTTACGAGTTCTCCATCGCTTCACCAATGCCGATGCAGAAGGAGTCCTCCGCAGGTCAGCTACACTCCTGCTCCGCGCTGCCATCCCTCCTGGGCTCAGGCAGAAGGAACCTCCACGCTGCAACGTGTCGGCCTCATGGTCACAGCACGAAGAGCTCCACAGAATGGCATCTGCAGAGAAGTGGCTCGTCTCTTCCTCTTATATTCCATTGGCTGCGGACAGGAAGTGACCACCTCTCATGCCAGTGGATCTCCAGGAGATGCTACAGGGACAAGTGTGGTTGCAAAGGGAGTGAATATTTGGGGAATACAATGCAATCAATCCATAAACACGCAAATTAGAGACTGGAATGGATGGTGAATTTGGAAACCGGAAAATGCCCACAGCTGAATGATGGGAGGAGCATTTCTGAAGGAGATGAGGCCAAATGGGGCTGGAAAATGTTGGCAGCAGAGTGAGAAGAGCTACAGGAAGTAGAAGTGTGAAAACCTAGGTCTAGGGAGGCAGGGTCTTGGGAAATCCCATGCAGATAGTACAGATGATGCAGGGAAGAGCAGGAATAAAAGGGAAATAGACTTGTACAGAACTTAGATTCAGCTGAGGAATCCAAGCTTCACTGGGGAAGCCATGGGCAAGGCATGGCAGAAAACATGGACAGGCATAGGAAGAGGTGTGCTGCTAAGAGGTCTGATTCTGAAAATGGCGTTGCTTGGCTGAGCCCTCTCCCTGTGCACTGACTTGACTTACTTCCTGGGACCACATCACATATCCCTCTTTGTTCCTAAAGATAGGTATGATTCTACATGAAAAACCAATCTGTTTTTCTTCTTCACGTCCACATTCCTTCGACATTTTGTGTTAAAAATTTGTGTTTCTATGTGAACCTGTGTGGGCATAGTTATCCTGTCCAGTTCTCAAATGCCTAGAAGAGAGTCTTGCCTTTATTTTTGCATTCTCTATTCTAGCTTTGGGTGGTACACAGATATTTATTTGTTGAAAGCACAGTTTGAATGAGGAGAGATTTAGAGAGCAAACTGGAAGATTATGCCCACAGTCTATTAATGGAGTGAAAATTGGAATGGAAAGGTATGATGAAATTATTCATGAATATTGACATATTATGTTTATAAACTACTTTTTTACTGCCAGTAAATTCTGAGAAGGCCTATTTTATATGTTAATATACTATCCCTTCCATTCCAACATTAGTATCATATGAATGAAGCCAAATATGTAACACTTACCTAAGTCAGAACATATGTGCTTGGGCTGACATTAATTGGAAAACCCTGTGGAAGTAAAGTGCACTCCGATGAATAGAAACCCACTTCTCACATCATGTCTTACTTGCATTCACCAGAGAATGGGATCAGTGAGGAACTTCACATGGGGAAATCTCAAATCTTAAAACCCACTTTTATATCCACTAGCTCACTTAACCACAAATATTTCCTGGCTTGAAATTCCCAGTTGCCATGAAGTGCTCACTCATGACATTTCTCCAAGGCATTCTGGATTTTGCAGTTCTCTGCTTCATTAGGAATAGGAACTTGCCTGATCTCGGAGAGAGCCCAAGTGGTAAGGGTCAAGAAGACTTAGGAAGGCGAGAGGTGAACTCATTTTTCAACATTCTTTCTCTGAAGGAAATAACAGATGTGGTATGAATTATAGCAAGCCAAGCCTTATATTTAGGCTGGAGCCCAGTTATTAAGGGAACCCCAATTGTCAGCTGCTGTGGAATGTAGGACGGTCTGCAACATCATTGGTGAACACAAAGCCCTTCAGATGAGCAGGTATAATGGCTTCCTGAGGTTGCCCTCACAAAATTTCCACGCACTAAGTGGTCTTAAACGGCAGACATGAATTCTGCCACAGTTCTAAAGGCAACAGTCCTGACATCAAGGAGTGTGTAGGGACATGCTCTATCTAAAACTTTAGGAAAGAGTCCTTCTTTGTCTTTCCTGGTACATGCTGGTAACTCTTGGCATTCCTTGGTTTGTGGCTGTACACACCATGTCCCTATCTTTTCCTGCACATGAATCATCTTCCATTAAATCTTCTGTATGACAAGGGTCATACTGAATTCAGGGCTCATTTGTCATGACTCCATCTTATCATGATTACATCTGCAAAGACCCTGTTTGTGAATAAGGGTCACATTCACAAGTAGCAGGTAGACATGGACTTAGGGGGATGTTATTTAGCCTAGAACAGTGAGTCTTTGAAGAAATAGCTGGAGTTCAGAGGGGGAATACTATTGAATGAAGGAAGAGCCAGTTTCATACAGGACTGGCACAGCGAGGGCTGGAAATCTCAAGCATTTTACCATCTGACAAGGCCAAAGGCCAGCAATCAGAACTGCATGAATGTTTTCAAGCACTGTCAATGAGTTCATCTCTGTGCATGTCCACGCCATATCTTTCTTGAGCTTCTGTGAAAAAAGATATAATTGGTTCAAAACGTTTTAATGCATCTTAAGTTCAAAGTTTTATTTGACTAGTCTGATTTCTTTCAGACCCATTTTGCTCTGCCAGAATAAGTAATCACATCTTGAGTATTGTCAAAGCACTACATTGCCTCAATGCCCATGACTAGTAGTTTATTTACTCTTGATGCCTATTTCCCTTGCAATATCGTCTTTTGAGTGATTTAACATGTTCAGCGTGTGCACGTCTAGGCAGAGGGTGCTTTCTGAAGCCCACTTTGGTTCCTTGTGGGCAAAGTTGCTCCCTTGGAAAGTCCCATGAAACCTCCTTCCCTTGCAAGAAAACCTTGGGCCCATGTGTTTGGCAGATGATTAAAGCAATCTCTGTTTACAGGTTTTTCTTTTGAACCAGTAAAACCAGGGAAATGAGAAAAAACACACCAGCGACTCCTCTCAGCAAGGATTTTCTACCTTAATGACATAGACATGACGACTCCCCAAAATAAGCACTTAGGATTCATATTGACAAGCAAACCGACAAACAGCCTAGTGGGAGGATTGGCCTTTAATAAGACTGTGTGTTCTTTGCAGCCCTTGAATGCATCTGCCTCTTGGATGTAGGATAAAGTTTTTACAAGGCCTAGGGCTGGAAGGAGTAAGTTTTACCTGGACTTGCACATAATTTGACCATCTGGAAATCCCAGCTACAATTTACCATACTTAAAATAAATCCAAGGGCTGGAGGGATGGCTTAGCAGTTAAGGCGTTTGCCTGCAAAGCCAAAGGACCCAGGTTCAGTTCCCCAGGACCCACGTTAGCCAGATGCACAAGGGGGCACATGCGTCTGGAGTTCTTTTGCAGTGGCTGTAGACCCTGGCACACCCATATTCTCTCTGTCTTTCTCTCTTTCTCTCCTCTCTGTTCTCTGTCAAATAAATAAATAAAAATAAATAATTAAAAATTATTTAAAAGTAAATAAATTCAATACAGACTATCATCCTTTTGCCAACAGTTTTGACATAAATTCTATTAAATTTTAAAATGATAATATTATGAATTTTTCTGATTAGCAAATGTGCATAGATTTGGGGAGATGTAATAATCATGTAATTGCTCTTAAAATAATTATTTTAAATAATTAATCTTAAAATAATTATTTGGAAACTAAATATTTGAGAGAAAGTAATCTCTTTGGGGCCATGTTTCTCTAAAATTAGGATGTGCTTTTCACAAAGAAAAAAAAATCCAACAAATGTAAGCATTGATATTGGAAGAGACTTTTTGGATCTGTTGTGATACACAGAGATTTGGCTCACATGACTGGAGTGGAAGCGTTAGTTACAAAATTTGTGCCATCATTTTACAAACTCATGGCCTTAAGAGACACCATGAGCAGACTGGTTCAGAACAAAATAGAAATTCGCAAGTAGCAATAATATACCCAACACTCTTACAAATAATCCATTATAAGTATAAAGTAATTTTCAAAAGCAGTGAAAATAAGGCAGGCCCCAATTTTTCTACAAAAGAGAAGAAGAAAAGAGCAGAGCAGCGATTAGGTATTGGGGAAGTCATTACTTTGGAATAGTTTCTGTTACTAGACACCGTCTGGGTGTCTCCTTCGCCTGTCATCTTGTGTGACGTGCTCAACTCGCTTCTAGCTCTGGGGTCCTCGCAGCCTCCTCACCACAGTCCCTTCGGCCATATATCTTCAGGAGCTACTTTTCAACTTCTAAGGAAGTTTTTGGTAGTCTTCCAACACATTTCCTTTTAAAACATCTCAGAAGAACTGATTTCTAAGACTTGGAATTAAATAAGTTCACCATGATATTTACCAGTTCGTCATGAATGAGTTTCTGGAACGTGGAGGCCACTGTTGTGTTGCTCAGGGGGGCCGGGGGGGGGTCCTTTGCCACTGTGGGGAGCAGCTTGGTTTTCCCAAGGGATGATGCAGCTCTGAGGGTGATTCTCACGCTCAGAGGGGAGGCCTCAGTCAGAGCACCTGTTTCCTGACGGGACGAGGTCCGCGTTGACAGTGGGAGCAATGAAAGGAGCGGCGCTTTCCTGAGCGTTTGAACTGCTGCAAAAATCATGCCGCCAAATTTCAAAAGTCCACTTCGCTCAGGGCACTGGATCCTCATTTTGGTAACCACATTATATGTATAATGGGCAGTTAGGATCAGTACCACTTGGAACTCATTTGGAATTTATGGCTTCCCACAACTCCTGTTTTCTGGATTCAGACTCAATTTATGGCTTGGAACACAGTGTTTCCTACAGGAAAAACTTTGAAATGTGTGGGAGAAAAAAGGGCTCTGAGAGAATATTAAATATCTCTTACAAAACACCATGCTGATGAGTAAATGAGAGTGTAAATGAATCCAGATAAAAAAGTATTGTATTTCCATTGAAATACTCAGGGGCTTGAGAGTTAAGGAAAAAAAAAAATTGTGGGGAAATGTGTTTTAGGTTATGCCAAATGGAAAACGTGTGCAAAAGCATTTGAGATGTTTTTCCTAGATTAAGATGCCGCCACATTACTCCTCAATAATTAGTAAATGAGACAAGTAAAATTTATGTGTGAATTCGATGCCATTCTTGAGAAGGAATAACAGTCTCAAACTACAAACTGCAATTAAACACGCAGCATTTGCAGTTGTCCTGGAGTTAATTCCAGGCTCAAAAGCTGTTATGAATGAGGCCATGAAGAAAGGGAGGAAGCCGCTGACTTGTAGAATTGATTTTACTCTTCATGTGGCTTTCACATTATTTCGAATCCATTCATCTTAAGAATGTGAATGGGAGAAAAAAATAAACAAACTATTTTGAGTGGGCACCAGGACAAATTCTCATCCTTTATAAGTCCAGAGGAGGAGAAAAGCAGTGGGTGTTTGGTGCAGTGAAAAAAAAATATTGCTCAATTGTATTACAAGATCCTTTTATTTATTTGTTTATTGTATTGTGACGATTCCTCCTCGTTGGCATGATCGAACACAATGTATTGTTTAGTGCTCCGTTTTCTTTCTATATCATTATGGTGGTTATTTTTGCCCGAGGCACATGCGGAAGTGGCACCATGAATAGTCACCTTTTCAGTCGTCTCAACAGCTCACACTATGCTGTCCACTCCAGAGACACACAGGAATGAGCATGGTTTCGGGTCTGCAGAGGCTGGTGATATCAGAAAGACAAATGCACACAAGAAAAGACAACTGAGCTGAGGGGCCAAAGAAAGCCAAACTCCAAGAGACTCTGGAAGAGTTGTACAAAGAGACATGGGCCCAGGGTGTGTCTTCCATGAGGCTTCTGGAAGAATTTTATCTGTGTTTCAAAAACTCCCTTTTCACTTTCTGAGCCTTGCATCTTTTCAATAATACTTGCCAACCAACTGTTGTCATGGTCCAGGTGAGTCCTTGTCCCAAGGGAAGCTTCTTGGCCGTAATGTATATGTCCAGTGTGTGTGTGTGTGTGTGTGTGTGTGTGTGTGTGCCCTTTGAATCTTCATCTGTTGCTTGCTTGCACATCATAGTATATAATAGTCATTAATTCTTAAATAAAGGAAGAGGCTATTGTGAAACATGCACATTAGGTTTTGGGAATTATTTTATGTAGCCCAATGCATGATCTTCCGCATAATAAATTCATAGTTCACCAAAACTGCTGGGTAAGCTCTCAGGGAAAGATGGAAAACTGTTACCCATGTGTAATGAACCTAACCCGCATGGAAGCTATACAGAACTATGCATGCTTTTACTTGGTTGGGAAGGAAAATCCTGCAGAGTAGGGTGATGCTTCCTAAATGCTCTGGCTGCTCCAGGGAGGACAAATTGAAATGAAGACCGTGCCCTTCACATTTTCGTTTTGAGAAACACCAATGATGACAACAATTTGCTTGCACTGTTTCCAAGCAAAATAAAATTCCGTGGCGGGGTGGGGGATGGGGGGTGGGAGTGGGGGGGATGGGGGGTGGGGAGGTCCACAGTAAAAGGAGGAAGTCCTCACTAAAGCTTCTGAAAAACAAAAGCTTCAGTGAACCCATTGTGTTTTGAGCTGTCACTATTTAGTCAGAGGGGTGGGTAGTCAAAAGCAGGCCAACTTTAGCCCAATCCCATCAGCAAGAAGAAGGAGGTGCTGAGATCACGTGGGTGGGCTTCCAAGCTTTCTTTTCAAATGGTTCTCTGACAAATAGCTCCAGTCCGAATGAAGATGCATGGAGGAGGTACCAAAACGGCACATCCCGAAGCTCCCTAATGGGCCCTATTTATGGGCATTCCAAACTGTTTTAGCTGAGGCCAATTACAGATAGACCATGTTTTAGAGGGTTGGCATGAAAATAGAATGCCAACCTTTAATGTAAGTTTTAGGGACCAATTATAGATAGACCATGTTTTAGAGGGCTGGCATGAAAATAGAATGCCAACCTTTAATATAAATTTTAGGGACCAAGAAAAACCAGTGCTGCAGAAGCTCCTTTTCCCAAAGCAGAAAGAACTTCCTAGCATAGTACTACTGGCAAACAACTGGAAAGATATCCCCGTGGAGTGTAAAAACTAGAGATTCCATTTCTCTGAGCTTATAATTCAGATAGCCACATGTGAGAACAAACCACATATTTCCTTTTTTATATTTCTTTTTGGAATGATTATTACTCAGCAATTCTACAATGCACCCATGAATCCTTCTTTATTCATCTCAAGCAACAGTCACTGAACATCTCACAAGTGCCAGACACTGAAAAACAATGGGACTATAATGGTAATTAAGATATGGACCTTGACACCACAGAGCTTACTGTGTAGCAGAAGACACACGTGTCCCTCAGTATGACTATTTGAAAAGATAAGTTCTACTAAATGCTTTCCACAACCTTGGCACTATTGATGTTCTGAGTTGGCTGTTTACCTTTATGGTACCTATGCTATGTATTGTGGAATATTTAGCAAAGTCTCTGCCCTCTACCCACTAGCTACCAGGAGCACTTTGCCAAGGTGACGACCAAACATATCTCCATATGCTGTCCAATATTTCAAGGAGAAGTTTAGCCTGACTGACTCAAGTGCTAAAATTACCTCTGAGGAATATGAGAGCGTAGAGGTGCAGTACCTAACCCATCTAGAGGAGACAGAGGTGTCTGCCCTGAGCTTTGCGTCCAACCAATCTGCTGAGCACCTACCAGATGCAAAGACTTGAGTGAGCATGGATGTAAATGGGGGTTTGCTCCATGGAGGGGAGAGTACACGCTGGAACAAATTTGATGCTCAGGAAACTGGTCAGCAGTCAGTGCTTGTAGCCTGTTATATGTGAGGTGGGTAGCAGGAAAATGAAGCTGGACAGCTAATGACCAATTCCAGAAAAGCCACGGGCCTCAGGCCAAGAGATTTCAGGGTTAGCTTTACCCTGTGGGTGATGAGAGGCTACTGAAAAATTTAAACCAAGAGAATATTATGCACGAATCCCAAAGACTGTGTGTTCAGTTGGCCAAACAGTTTACGAGAAAGTTAAACATCCTGTCAACTATGTCTGTGTCACAAGGGATCACTGAGCCCAGCTCTCCTCACTCAGTGGGTCTCAGATGATCTCTCACAACTAAGTCACCTGCACTTAGCACTCCTTCAGGAGAATTCATTGCTGTCCCTCCCTTCTTTGGTGGCTTCTCCTCTACAATAGCTATGAGATGCAAGTTCATTGCTGTAGGCTGGAAGCTCCGTGACTCAGGCTGCATGCAATATAAACCCGAATGGATAAATCAATGTTCAGAGCCTTAACTATTTTACTGATGCCCTGATTTTGAAATTCCACTGTACACATTTCCCTTCAGGAAAAGGTGACTTTGTTTCTTGGATCTAGGTGACTTGTGGTGGGCAGCCCGCCAGGCCCCCAGACAAAGCGAGAGTCGTTGCAAAATGCTCGGCACTCGCGGGGGTTGTAAGGGTTGTTCTCTGCTCCTTTGTTCTCCAGAACTATTTCCAATTACCCCCAAACGCAAGCATGCTCAAAATCCCAGCAGATGACAATATTTTCTCCCTGACATCAGACATAAAAGAAAGAAAAATAAACACAGGACAGTGACAGCATTAAGCTGCTAATCATTTTTCTTTAATATTTCAGATTCGATTAGAGACGAGATAGTGTTTCATAGTAGAGATGAGAATAGGCAGATGGCTGTCTGGCTGTGAAGAAGGGCTTCCTTCCCAGTTAGCCAGAAAGCCCAGAGCACAGCAGTCTGGCGTAGAGCAGGGTGAGAGGCTCTTTTTTTGTTTTGTTTTGTTTTGTTTTTGTTGATTTATATTTTCAACATTTTTCTGCTACTTGATAGAAAGTCCAGTTCCATTCTGAAAGTGTGCTAACCCCACAGATGTAGTCACTTGGCGTTTTTAGTAAATGTGTAATATTTCTGATTTATTTTATTTGTGTGTGTGTGCGTGTGCGCGCGCGTGTGCGTGCACGTGTGTGTATGGACACACACAGGCCATACTGCACATGAGGAGGTCAGAGGACAACCTTGGGGTGCCTATCATCTCCTTTCGCCTCGTCTTTGACACAGCTCTCTTGTTTTGCCACTGCGTGCACCAAGTCTAGCTTCTGGATTCTTCTGACTTCACCTACCACTGGCACAGAAGTGTTGAGATTACGTGTGCGTGTGACACACTGGGTCTGACTTTACAGAGCTGCTAGGAAAGATCAAACCTAGTTGTGAGGCTTGCAGGCCAGTGTCTCTAACCACTGAGAAATCTCCCCAGCCCCTAATGTGTGGTATTTCTGAGGTCAGCAGACCAGAGCTATAGCTTTCAACACAGACTCAACAATCTGGAAACCTGCCACTGCAGATGTGAGCCTCTTGCTCCTCAAAGTTTATAAATGTGATCCAAACTAGGATATGTAACAACAGTCTCATATTGTGCACAAAGCCACCTCATGTGCAAATTCTACCTGCTATGAAAACCGCGCTGAAGGGAGTCTCAAAATTTCAGCTTGATGACAGGTTGTTTTATATCTCCATCACTCTGTAACACATTATTTGATATATGTCATGTAAAATACTTTATGTGTGGGCTGGAGAAATGGCTTAGCAGTTAAGGCCCTTGCCTACAAAGCCAAAGGACCCAAGTTCAACTCTCCAGCATCCACGTAAGCCAGATGTACGAGGTGGCACATGCGCCTGGAGTTCGTTTGCAGTGAGTGGAGGCCCTGACAAGCCCATTCTCTCTCTATCTGCCCCCTTTTCTCTCCCACTCTCTCCCAAATAAATAAATAAACAAAAGAACAAAATACTAAAACAATTCTTTAAAAAACACTTCACATGTCAGGTGTATACTTGACATGAAAAACATCCTGACTTGTCGAAGACCTTCTGGGTTTTGCCAAAGATTTTGGTGCTTAGCACCAAAAAATGCTCATCTTAGAACATCCCTAAATTGAGTGCAAACAGAGGTGATGGGTCTCCCACTTCTACTGCAGACTGCAGACTGTAATTTGTGGGAAGAGGCTAGCGGTACAGTAAGAGTAGCGTTTTATCTCTGCGGATGGCAGAAGCCTGTTTTACGTTGGATATCAATGGATATATGTGGTTATAATCCATTCTTATTTACACAGTATGTGAAATGACCACTCAGTGTCAGGTGACCCTTGGTACTATATCAGAAGCAGCAGAGAGAGACCAAGGTGACCAGTTATTTTTATTCCTATGGCCTGCCATTAAAATCACTCTTTTCGCAGGGTATAGGGGTGTATGTCATTATTCCCAGCATTCTGGATGCCAAGGTAGGAGGATTGCTGTGAGTTCAAGGCCATCCTGAGACTACATAGTAAAATCCAGGTAAGCCTGGGATAGAAGGAGACCCGACCTTGCCGAACAAACAAACAAAAATTACTCTTTACTAGGGGCTGGAGAGATGACTCAGCAGTTAAAGGTGCTTGCCTGCCAAGCTTGATAGCCTGGCTTCTATTCCTTAGTGCCCACATAAGCCCAATGTACGTAGTGTCGCAAGCGTCTGGAGTTCATTTGCAGTGGCAGGAGGCCTTGGTGAACCCATTCTCTTTCTCTCTCTTTTTCAAACAATAAATAAAATATTTTTTAAAAATTACTCTTGTGAGCAATTTGCATTTTTTGTAAGCATACATGGAGCACTTTGCGGGCTGGTCACTAGATCAGTGAATTTGCCATTTCAGTGAGGAGATTCCTACTATCCACCCAAAGACGATGCAAGATGAACATATTCACTGCATAGATGGTGTTCTGTGAAGGATAATTAATTACACTCCTCTGTTTCCTAAGTTTTTTTTTTTTAAATTTTGTTCATTTATTTATTTGAGAGTAACAGAGAGAGAAAGAGGCAGATAGAGAGAGAGAGAGAGAGAGAAGAGAGAGAGAGAGAGAGAATGGGCGCGCCAAGGCTTCCAGCCACTGCAAACGAACTCCAGACGCGTGAGCCCCCTTGTGCATCTGGCTAACGTGGGTCCTGGGGAATTGAGCCTCTAACTGGGGTCCTTAGGCTTCACAGGCAAGTGCTTAACCGCTAAGCCATCTCTCCAGCCCTTTCCTAAGTTTTAAATATTTATTGAACACTTGTTCTGGGTCTACTGTACATTAAAACAAGTGAATGAAGCTGGAATGTGGGAGAAGTTAAAATACTTATTTTCCTTATCAGGGAAGCTCAGTTGATGATACATAATTCTTGGCATTGGAAATTGGAAGAATCAGAATTGAAAACTGAATTTACACCTTCTAAGTAACTACTGAAAGAAATTCTAACAGAAAGCACTGCATATAACAAGTTCTGGAAACAAAAGAAGTTGCACAGAAACCTTAGAAGCAAAATGGATAAAGAAGGAAATGAAAGAGAAAAAAAGACATTCTCATTGTGATGTTAATTATAAGGCTTTAAAATGCAGCTATATTTTATATATGACAGGCACATTGAAAACAACCAAATAGAGCAATGATTTTTTTTTATAAAGAAATGACCTCACTGATATGTAGCTTATTTTCAGAAAATGGACCAATTTTAAGTGCAAATTTCATTTTTTTTTTTTTTGGTTTTTCCAGGTAAGGTCTCTCTCTAGCCCAGGCTGACCTGGAATTCACTATATAATCTCAGGGTGGCCTCGAACTCACAGCAGTCCTCCTACCTCTGCCTCCCAAGTGCTGAGATTAAAGGCATGTGCCACCACACTTGGAAATTTCAGTCATTTTTGACAAGCTTGTTCACTATAGAAACTATACAACAAGCAAGACACAGGACTGCACATTACATCTCAGGCAGGGCCCTACTCAGTCATTTCCTCATTCCTCTCTCGACATGATTCTATAATCAATATTGTGCTAATAATTTTTAACTTAATTGAACAAATAATTTTCTAAAACTAAGATAACTAAAGTAATTGATCCAAAGGAAGTAGAAAAGTTGAATAACCCAAAAGCTGTAGAGTGCATTTTAAAAGTTGGAGTGTCAGATGGTTCAAGGATCAGCATTTCTAAGCCCTTTGAATTATTATAATGCATGGAAAAGAATGGGACCACTCTCAATTAATTTTCTCAAGTTGCTAGTAAAAACTGATAGTACTATTAAAATGGAGTAAAGAAAGAGAGAGGGAGGCAAGAGAGAGAGAGAGTTGGGACTAGAAGCCAAGTTTATTTGACAATTACCCATGAAAATTTGAAATCATATTGCATACATTTACTCTTGACAGTATATACCAAAAAGTACAAAGTGATCTAAGAAATTTGATTTTAGGAAATAGGCAATTATTTAATATTATTTAACCACATTGTATGATATATGTATTGTTTTGTAAATTTGATCCTTGAATAAAAAAAGATCTATCGAGTAGCTGAGTGTGGTGTTATACAACTTTAATCGTGGGTTGTGGTAGTCTTGGCTGCATAGAAACATCATTTCTCAGAAAACAAAGAAACACAGTGCACGTGTGTGAGTGCACACACACATAAATGTAATGCAACGAAAAAATAAAAACTGAGAATTTTTTCTTCAAAATTTTGCAAGCAAAATCTAAAATTAATCTGCAAAAGCAAATGGGCAAGGCTGTCAAATAAAGTATTTTGTGAAAAATGGACAGAGGAATCCTATTTAAAAAAAAATGTTTATTTTATTTTATTTATTTGAAAGTGACAGGACAGAGAGAGAAAGAGGCAGATAAATAGATAGATAGAGAGAGAGAGAATGGGTGCGCCAGGGCCTCCAGCCACTGCAAAGAAACTCCAGATGCGTGCTCCCCCTTGTGCATCTGGTTAATGTGGGTCCTGGGGCATCGAGCCTTGAACCAGGGGTCCTTAGGCTTCACAGGCAAGCGCTTAACCGCTAAGCCATCTCTCCAGCCCAAGAGAAATGCTATTTTTAAAATAAGAGACTATAACAATGGAGAAATTCAATCCTGGTGTCAGAACACAGATCCATGGGCAGGCTGAAATCTCCCAGAAGAGATAAACACATAGAGTGATGACAGTTTTCATATTTATATTCCTTTCCATTGTAAGTGACACTTGTGACAAGTTATCATTAATGGGATATCAGCAAAAATGAAGGGTGCCTGACGATCCTGACCTACAGAGGGTCCTAGAAGCCTTCCCTTGCTTTCTTCCCTATTCCTTGCACTTCCATGTGAAGGACCTTAAGAGAGTCATGTGACGGCAAGAGCCAGGATTCCTGAGTTACCATTTGATAGAAAGATGTCTGAAAGAGCCAACCGATGTGTGTGCTAATAAATGTTTAACACCCAGCTGTCATTGATAGTGATGGGCACCACCTGCCAACTTCTCTGGTGTAAATACTCTCTATGATTACTTTTAGGCAACCAAGGTGATATCTGAATACACAGCCTCATTCACAAATCAGTTATCAACCAGGGAAAACCCTGCTATATAGCACATCACCACCCCCAACCCACATCTCATTGTCATCACTGAGAAATGCATAGATTGTGGTAAGTTTCTGAGATTTGGCAGTTGTTTATTGTAAGGATTAGATAATACTAGCTTCCCAAATATAACCTGGTACATAGAAAAATGAGTGGTAATCCACTTAATTTCAACATAGCTGTTATATGCCAAAATTTGGCCATGTAATAAAAGGAATAAATCATTCTTTACAAGCATGAAAGATAAGTAATTGCTTTATAAATTCTGAAACCAATTGAAGCACAGCTAAACAGATACACCTAAGCATGCCTAACCCTACAGAAATACACCTTCACATGCTTAGATGTTCTCAGCACATCTAGGAGCACGTAAACATAACAAGATACACCTAAACAAAACTCAGATAAGCAACAAGTAACTATTTTGTGCAGGCTGAATTTATTATGAGAATGCAATAACAGTTTAGCATTAGGAAACAATAATTTATCACAGTAAGCTCAAGGAGAAGATTTTCTAGCATTATAGTAGCATTATAGTAGATAAAATTCTAAAAAAGAGATACTCATTGTTTATGTTAAAATATAGGCAATAAATAACTATACCAAGAATAATGGATATCTCAGTTGAATGAGAAAAATATGGATAAAGAATTCAATAGCCAGTAACATAATTTGTGCAGAAACACAAGAATTCAGGAATGAGACAAGTATAGCAATTCTTTCTTATTTTATTTAACATTGCTCTAAAGCCCCATATATGCAAATTAGTTATACAATTGAAATTAAAATTAACACGAATTTTATTTAACACCAGGATTAAATTTGTTTATTGTTGATCATCACCCTCTTGCCACAGTAGGTGGAAAACAGCAGGAGGAGAGTGAGTCTCTGGAAAGGGGGAACTGGCTGTAGCACCTCAAAGTCCACTCCCAGTAACACACTTCCACCAGCAAGGCTTTACCTTGCAAATTGCCACCAGCTGGGGACCAAGCACTCAGAACATGAGCTTATGGGGGAAACCTGATACAAACCACCACAGGGTACATTTGATTAGTAAATGTGCTGAGGACGGAAAGGGATTTGGGTGCTAAGAACATGGCTATTTCTTTTGTGAGAGCATTCCCAAGTGTCCTCACATATCCTCTCCATCACATGGTCCTTAGCTCTCCGTACATCTCTATCACATGGTCCTCAGCTCTCCACACATCTCCTCTCTATCTCAGATCCTTAACTCTCCACACATCTCTTCTCTATCACATTGCCCACATCAAGCAGCTTCCATTATCTGGAGAGAATGAAAGAGATCCAAATATTAAAACTTGTAGAATTTATATAAATCTGAGAGTGGCCAGTTTCTGTGTGCTTATAGCCACGATAACACTGAATTGTTCCCTTTTGTAGGCTCTCTCTCTATCTTCTGGTCCTGATGTGACATTTTCCATGTATTCTATACAATACTGTCCTGGTGGAAGTCACATATTTTGAATCAAAATCAACCCCAAAGTATGATCTTAAAAGCTTGTGAATGGGATCACATATTGTAAATCAAACCAGAAGGCTACAAAATAATCATCCATAGAATATGCATATTGAACAACCAGTATGTACGCCAGTGTGTACTGGCTGCATATCAGATGTATAAGTGCAGTCAAGCCCTGGTCTCCGCCCACGTTCTTCAAAGGCTGCACGCTCACTGTTGGTTGCTTACAATACCACGTTGCATACCATACTAACTCCACGAGAGGCTGATTTCCCCAGAGACTGCACAAAAGGACATTTGCCATCCCAGTTTTTCCTCTTGTAGCTGAATCTTTTCTATACGTACACAAAGGAGACTAGAAATATAAACACCCACTTATACTTCACCCTGTAAACAGTTGCCTGTGCCTCGCAAAGTAAGAACCATTCAACCTATTCTCACTTCTCTCTCGGAATGAAAACTTCAGCCCTCCCTTCCACCCGCCTAAGCACCATCTCCAAAGGCAACTCTGCTCACAGTGTCTCCCATCCTCATCACCTGCTCAACCACACTCTAGCTACTGGCAAGCTCTGTCTTTCACGGTGTGAGCATTCCTATCAATAACTGGGCAGTTGCCACCTACATTGTTGTTGTTCCTAATGGTTCAAGAAGTTGGGCTGGAGGGATGGCTTAGCGGTTTTGGCGCTTGCCTGAGAAGCTCAGAATATCCAGATCCCACATGAGCCAGATGCACAAAGGTGAGGCAAGTGCAAGGTCTCATATGCCCACTAGGTGGTGCAAGCACCTGGAGTTCGATTACAGTGACTGAAGCCCTGGTGTGCCAATTCTCTTTCTCTCTCTCTCTCTCTCTCTCTCTGTCTCTCTAACATTAAACAAAAGAAAAAAAAAAAGAAGTCATTATCTTGCAACCTCCCCCACCCCCGAACCCTGTAGCAGTTGCATATTGTGATTGACTTTCAGGGACAAGTAATCTCACTTATTAAGAGCATGCCATACCCAAGCTGTGTATGAACAGTTGCATAATACAGATGGGAAACACCTTTTAACTAATGTAGGTCTTGAACTAAAATAACACAGTGTCATGTTAAAATTAATTTATAACTAGCCAAAGACTACTACTGGATTCTATGACGAATCTTAAAAATGTTGTGGTAAAGCCCATAAGATTTCTTGAACATCAAATAAGTCTTACAACAAAAGGTTCTGATGGCTTACTATAATTACAAATGAACTAGAAACATAAGGATTAAATTTCCTCTTAAAATACACAAGGGATTTGAAATTCTGAGGAAAAGGCGGGATTGGCAAAACATGATTTGGGGCTTAAAAAAAGCCAAGCACTTGAAATGATCACATCAATTACATACCACAACCACAGCCTAGTCATGGCAGCTAGTGGGATGCTCTTTGGAAGCCCAGTGTTGGGTTACAGATGTAGGTGGAAGCTGGGACCATGGTAGAGAGATTCTAGAATAAACATGAGGACAGAGAAGCGAGTGTGTGAGAACAGCACCAATGAGAGACACAAAGACAGAACAAGAGAAGCTGACTTGGTAGAAGCAGTTGGAGAGAAGGAGTCATCTTCTCCCCTGCGTATGAACATCCCCGACACACACACAAGTGTGCAAGGAAGCTTGTTCCTTGAAGGATATGCTGCACCAGGCGAGCTCTGTGTCCCGATGTGTGCGTAATGCACTAAGTAGAAGAACGAGAGGGGGCTTCAGGAGGGCAATGCATTATCTGTCGAATTCTGTACTTGAAAGCAGACAGAAGAGGATTTAGGGAACCAACAGTATGAAAATGATTATCATCTACACAGTATAAAATGCTTTCATCAAACTTTTTTTCTAGATTTTCAACAAAGCAATCCTTTGGAAGCAACGAGGTGCACTGGACAGATGAGGTTGTCAGTTTCAAGGGGGATGTCGGGCAGCAAAGGGTCAGTTCAAGACAAAGAAAAGCAACAGGGGCTCTGATTCCCGAAGGACACGACTCGGCGTCCACGGACGTGAGCAGGAACAACTTTGTTTTCCCCGTTGTCTGTCCTTCCGTCCCCCACGCTATGGCTATTGTCACGTCACTCAGACTAACTACTCGTCTCCTGGAAGCTTATTGGCTCAGAGTTCCTCAGAGTTCAAAACAGCGACCAGATAAGCCATATAAGCTCAGGAGATCTTGAGTCATATGGCAACAAGCACCTTTATCTGCTAAGCATATTTACTAATTTTTCAAAGTATTGCACACACCTTCACCACACGATAACCATGTCATGGCTGTGTCCAATTGTTTCACCCAGCATTTTGTATATCCAACTGATATTGGATGAGAGTAGACAAACAGAAGCGCAACAGTTAGCGTATGCTCTGTGGAAAGAGATGACAGCTAAGTCAGGCCAGTGGAAGTGGTCACTTCCCGATTGTTTTGCAGTGACTGTCCTGTAGTGATTCATCTTTGGCACAGAGTTCAGAATCTTTAAGGCCTTTCATGTGGTTTACATTTTACAATGTCATAACCTTATAATTAACATACTGAAAATGCCCACATTTTTCTTCTACTCTTCCTAGCAGCTTAGTTTGGGCAAGGGAAATACAAATAAGAAACTATTAATTATCTACCAGAAAGAAAAAAAAAATGCTACTTATCTTTTAGGGCAAAATAGATTTGAGCACACATGAGAGTTATAACTATTTTTGTATAAAATGAATAGCCCCCGTTCTGTATGTTCTAGAAGGCGTGGTGAGCTGTCATTTATTTTATACTTCCAGCCTATGCTCTTGAACTTTCTAACCCTTGTTGCACAAGATGAACACAGACTGGAATCTTGCAAAGCTGGGGCTCAACTACAGTCTTGTTGAAGTGAGTCAGGAGTTGACCTTTTGTATCAGGTCCACCTGAGTGAGGCTGTCTTTCGGAAATTGTTGTCTTACAAAGCGTGCTTCTCTGGCAAGAAGCTGAAGGAAGCCTGGGGGACTTGGGGACTTCTTAGCCTTAACTGAGCACAGGGCATTGTAGGTTACCTTTCAACCCGATCACCTGTAAAGCTTTGGGTCTGGTGAGAAGATGCTGGGAGCAGGCTTGCTTCTCTGACTCTCTTCTCATGATCAGATCAACAGAATAATGACACCATGGTTTGAATGGTCCCAATAAAATCTCAGGTTGAACCTGGGCATGGTGGCACCTGCCATTAGGGAGGCAGAGGTAGGAGGATTGCTGTGAGTCCTAGGCCAGTCTGGAGCTACAGAGTTCCAGATCAGCCCAAGCTACAGTAAAACCCTACCACAGGGGGAAAAAAGTTAGGTCTGGCTTGGTGGTGCACTCCTTTAATTCCAGCACTTTAGAGGCAGAAGTAGGAAGATTACCATAAGTTCAAGGCTACCCTGGGACTACATAGTGAATTCCAGGCTAGAGAAAAACCTTACCTCAAAAATATCATGTTGAAATTTCATACTCATTGTGAAAGAGAAAAGATATTTGGATGCTGGGGAATCAAACTGGCCCAGGTTTGATTCCTAGCATCCAAATAAAGTCAGATGCAAAGTGGCAAAGAGACTCTGATATGCCCATACAAACACACACACACAAACACACACACACACACATGTGGATGCATGAAAATAAGTTTAAAAAATTTAAAAAGAGGTGAGACAAATAAGAATTGATGGGGTCACAAAGGTTCTGCCCTCCTAGATGGATCAATCAATTCACAGGCCAATGGGTAGCTTTGAAGATCTTTGTGCCTCATCGTCGTTCTCAACATGAATGCCCTGCACTTCCTTGGGGCTCTAGAGTCTTTGGCTACAAGAAGGCACTAATGGAATGTGGTCTCTCAGCCATGAACCTCCCAGCCTCCAAAACTATAGGAAATGGGATGGTCCTTATAAATTACCCAGTCTGTGGCACCCAGTTATAGCAATAGACATTGTACAAGCAAAAGGTCAGCTCTGTGTGAGGACTGAGCTCTTCCTCCGCCCACTACATGAAGCAGCTCCGGGGGCGGCACACTTGAAGGGCTGCGTCGATGCATCTCAAGATTCAGAGGTGTTGCTGGGCTCATTCTCCTCTCCATCTTGGCCATGGGGGAACCTCACACCAGGCAGTTGGTTATGTGGAAGATGAAATAAGCCATGTAACATTGGGATGTAAAGGAAACTGTTTTCAATATTCAAAATAAAACCAACAGCTAATCATAAGAGAGTCTGCACACTTATGCTTACAGAACATTATAGATTTAACATTGGCTTTCTTTGGCCTGGAAACTTTCCAAAGTCTCCTTACATCTTTTCTCAATTCGTAATGTGCATTCTAAGGGGGCAGGTTGCAACTTGGCACCAGCTTCCTTTCATGCATATCCTAAACTTGAGGGAACCATCAGATAACACTAACAGGGGGAAGATCACAGGAAAAGAAATAAAGGGGCAGAAATGATCACTAGATTTTAATAAAACACTGACTTAATTCAACATAACAGTACTGTGAATAGTTAAAGCCCATGATAAATGATGAAAAAAACTATGCCCTCTGGAAAAGCCTTTCAGTAAATATTATCAAAAAAGTTGACTTTTTTTTAATCATCATAACTACTTCAGCTGCTGACACCATCAAAGAGTCAAATCTGCAACCAGACTTACTGTGCTGCCCGCCAGTGCGGTTTGAGCCCTTCAACCACAAGTTAAAATGGAGTCTCTTTGGAGATACCACTTCCTTAGCAGACACTGAGAATGAAGAGCAAAACGAGGCCATCTCCGTAAGTGAAGACTGAAGGAGAAGGAGAAGAATGAAGTTTTCTCCAAGGTGGCCCACAGCCCTGGCCTTGGAAGAAGGGGGGGGGCACACTTGCAACATTGTAGGCAGGTGAAGGCAAAGATGAGAGGAACTTCCCCTATCTGTCAGAAGCTTGAGTACAGAGGTTCTGGATCATAAGATTATTTGTTACTTATTGGCAGCTCAGAGCGGGTGGTTTAAGAAAGGAGGGCAGGTCAGGAAACGGGGGGAGGGGACCCAAGGCTGCTGGCACATGCTGATCACCAGGGTTTACTCGGAGAAGGACGGTTCAGGAGGGGGAAGGGCAAGGGACCATGAGTGTGGTGTGCACAGGGACTCAACTGGGAGATGCGACTCTTAGAACTAAAGGAGAGGAAGAGGAAGGCAGAGAGAGTAAACAAGAGAATGAAAGAGACAGTTGTCACTTAGGAAGAGGCAGAGACAGTGAAAGATACAGAGATATGGTTAGAGATGGAGAAATATGCTCTTCAGGAAAGAAGGACAGAAAAGAGAGGAGAGAGAGGGAGAGAATGGCATTTGAGGATTTTTATGACCATACCTTTGGGATGCGGTGAGTTGCCCAGCTGAGGGTAAGAGCCTTGGATGGTATTGCCCTTCTCATGGCCAGGTGGCAGGGCAGACAGGGAGGATGGGTAGAATGCTGAGATTTTGACAGTATGCAGACCAGCCACTGAAGAAAGAGAATGTCATGGGGCATGGACAAAGGAGAAAACAAGAAAAAAAAAAAAAAGGAAAACTATATAGCATTCACGTGCAGAACACTGAAATGGACAGAGCGGAGGATGCTGGCCAGACTCCTTTAACAACCAGCATTCATTCCCAGCTCTCTGTGTCTATGCAGCAATGGGCAAGCACCGAGGATATAGGTAGGGCCAGCTTCTTGCTAGAGGCAGTCCTCTGGGCCCTGTCAGCACCCAGTGCTAGTTCAGCAATGGTCACTTGAACTCCTTCAGGTCACACTAGCCCTGGGTAGTTTTCATGATTTTCTGTCTTGCTTTATTCTGAAGGACAAAAATAGCATTGAACTAGCAAGAAAGCATTGGATTTCTGTGACTGGGAAGACACATGCAACGGACCCAACACTGTGGTTGTCACCAGGTGGCACGGGAGGGGGAGGACGGCAGATTCCAATGAGTGGACGCTCACCTACTGGACCCCTACTTTAGGAAGACAGCCAGACTGGAAGTAACCTGGAACACGAGTCTGTGGCTTATCTAGATTTCTCTGGGGCCTGAAGGTTTATATAGTGTGAGGAGTCCTGTTATAAGCAAAAGAGTAACAATAATAACAGTTCCAAACTAAAGATATACAATTATGTACAAACTGAACAATCACGCAGAATAAGAAATTAAACCCAGGCACAACACAACTTTTAGAAACATGCCCTCAGTGAAATCACGGTGTGCTGGTTAATTTTGTCTACTTAATGAGACTTAGCATCTCTGTGGATATGAACCGCTGGACATGCCTGTGAGGAGGTTTTTAGATCAGGTTAACTGAGGAGGGAATATTCACCCTAAAGGTGCGTGCCACCGTTCCAGGGACCGAGGGCTCTGGCTGCATTTCTCTCTGCTCCCTAACTTTGGATGGAATGTTATCAGTGTGACCCGCTGTCTCAGGCTCCTGCTGACACATTGTCTCCACAGTGTTGGACAGAATCCTGGTACTATAACCGAAATTAAACCCACCCTTCTCTATGTTGCTTGTATGAGGTATTTTGTCATAGCAATGAGAAAAGTAGCTAATATGTATGGGAATCACAATAACTCTTTTGTGTAAAGTTCTCATATCAGGGCTGGCATGCTTATATTCCTGACAGGAAAGGACCTCTGCTCGGCTGAGTTATTAGTGATGAACGAAAACAAGGCCTTCCGCTTGCGTTTCACGTATCTGACCTGGGAGACTTTCCCACACGTCAGCTTCTTGCTTAGCATGTTGGAAACTTGCCTCTCCTTGATGCTGCACCTCCAGTCGTCAGATGCTGGGAGATCAATGACATCTATATGATGAGCCCCTGTGCCGTCTCCTGCCTCGGGCCTGAGACTTAGGCATCTGTATCAGCTACAGGAAGACTTCTAGTAGCCAGTCGTTCCTGAACAAGGATGGTCGGCACTTGGAAAGCACAAACCATCCTCCATTTCCTCCAAACTAAACATATTTCCATCTCAACTTCTCTTTACTTGGAGCTCACAGTGCTCATGTCTTCATGGGACCCTCCAGCATGATGACATGGAGGGGAGTTGGAACTGAAAAAGAAAACAGTCTTAAGCAACGAGAGCTAAAAATATCTCACTTAGAATACATTTTACAAGCACTCACAGCCATGGGAACCTGTTGTAAGGCTACTCCCAACTCTTGGAAAGGACCACAGCTCAAGCATACTCACTGGTCACTGGCAAGGTGGGGTCCTCTGGGGCTCTGGGTGTAGCCGTGGATGCCAGTCTACAAGTGGCTATAACAGTGTTGCCAGGGGGTGAGAGGGTACATCACAATGGTCCTTAGCAAGTAGAATCCTGGTAATTCGGTGACTGGACAGGGACAGACACCATCCAGCCTAGCACTTGCCATCCTGGTTTATCCAGTGCCTTTGTTCACGCGCAGTTCCGCATGGGGGACATAGAACTGGCTGGAGCAGATGGCAGCATGTCAACAGACCTCTGGGTCACACTGGCCTGCATGTTCTAGCTTCCTATGCCACACTCAGTGCAGGAGTAAGTTTCTCTAGCTACACAGTAGGTCTGGGGCTTCTTGAGAATGGAGTCACCTGGCCTCCCAGGACACACCCATCTATCTTTTGGGTATTTTTTTTTTTTATTCAAGGACTAACTTTCACACAACTTTACCCAAACCCAGTCTTCCATGGAAGGATAGAAGTGGAAGCAAGATTTGGGTTTGCTGGGGCACGCTAGACATGCTTTAGTCTCTGAATTTTGAAGGTCCACTTTTGGAGCCTGAGTTCCCATGGTCAGATGCCCAAAGCAGTGGAAATACACACAGAATATAGACAGGAAATAGGATACACATCAGCTGTGACTCTGAGATCCTGCAGGAAAACAGGAGAGCACTTTGTCATCACCACAGTCACAGTACTACAGGGTGATGTCCCAAGCACATGAAAGCCCATGTTAGGAAAACCCCTTCAAACATGTGAGTTTGGCTATCTAGGGTTACTCTCCCACAGGCCCTCAATCTTTGCACAAATCTTACATGCTCCTTTCACAGGAAGTCTTTGCTGCTTCTCAAATAATCCCGAAAGGAGACTTGCTGGATGTCCCATAATGAATAAAACTGCTGATAGGAATGGAAAAAGCTGGTGAAGGATTTGTAAACCCGAAATACCATATGTGGAGTCAGAACATTTTATTTATACCTATGCCTGATGCGTCGCCCACGCACACAGGATTACGGAAGAAATATATGGCCGCCTGCTGGCCTCGAGCTCTCTGAGGCCTTCCCCAGCAGCCTTCAGGGAGAGCTGCTGACCCTGGGCCAAAAGTCCATCTGCAGCACAACCGTCTTTGTGAAGCTGCAAGGAAAAGTAACGGAGTAGAATTTAAAATCATAAACATAGTCCTGCATGTTCGATTTCTTTTCCAGTCCCCAAACAGAATAAGCTTAAACAGCTTCTTTTGGCATAAGATTATAGGTTAAAAAATAAATCTACCAAGTATTATATAATAATAAGATAAGGGTAATTAGGAACAATGTATTTCCTTTTAAAAATTTTTTGATGGATAACCTCTAAGATGTTTTTGAGGGTTGTGCTCAGGCCACACACGGGATGGGCAATATTTTTTCTTCTTCTTTTTTTTTTTTTTTTTTTTTTTACCAAAAGGAGAGTTAAATTTCCTTAAAATAGAAAAATGTCTATGGGTCTTACATTTATCAAAGAAAGAAGCATGTTTTGTCACACTAAACTATCTTTATTTCAGGGAGATTGGAAACAAGGCCGCACCTCCAGAGGCATACGTATGCTACAGACAGGAACATCCAGGGACAAAGAGGGGCTCAGTGTCTTCTGTAGAAATAAATCTGGTTTTCTGGGCTTCTACGGTTCCAGAGCCTGAAACCTACAGAAGCATACGGTTCCAGTGCCAGCATGGGTTTCAGCGCTACTCAGGAGCTCATTCGCAACTCTGATCTCAGGAAACGCACATTCCATTCTGTGCATACTCCCTTTCCAGGCCCCAGCCCGCCTCTGGGGACAGAAAACAGGGCCTCATCCTTCAGGATGTAACCCCCAGTGAGACAAGTGCAGAGGAGTGAAATGAGACTTCACTCCAAATCTCTCCTTTAACCCGGCTCTCCCTGTACCAGGGGTGCCCAGTCTTTCAGCATTATGACGTGATGTTGGCATTTACAAATGCACTGGGCCACATTCACAGCTATTCTGGGACACAGGTGGTACACAGCCCACAGGTGGTACACACCCATACGTAAGACTGGAATAGGAGTGACTCTCCTTCACGACACAGGTGATATCGTAGCTATTCACCAGCTGGTCTGCTTTAATCGTCCCCACCCACTGGAAAGGAGGCCCTGCCTTCAGTAGGAAGAGAACAGAGGCTAAGTGACCTTAAGTCATTTATTTAGTAATCTTGTGTGACAGAGAAGTTTGCAGGGCAGGTGGGCTCACCCACAGTTCCCAGACATGCATCTCTTAAAGTTGGAGTTATGGTCTGAGAAAAGTATCGTTAGGTGATTTTATCATGCGAACATCATGAAGGGTTCTTAAGCACAAACCAGGATGGCAACAATGCCACAGGCTGTTATAATCTTCCACCACCTTCATATACGTCATACGGTAAGCAGTCACTAACCAACACTTTGTCTTGGTGTGCATGGTTTTACCGGGCGCAACAGCAGCCCAGACGTTGCTGGGTTGTTTTCGATTATATTAGCATTAAGTCAGTAGCATTCAGTAAAGCAGATGGCAGCCCTACAAAGTGGGTGGTCTCATCCAATTCAGTCGAAGGCCTGAAGAGAATAGAAGGGTGAGGTCACCCAGGAGGAGAGGATTCCGTTAGCAGACAGACTGCTTTCAGACTTCTCTGCGCCACCAACACTTCCCGATCTGCAGCCTCTGGACTGCCCCGTGGATGCCAGGCTTGCCGCAGTTACACAGCAGCGCTCGCTTGGACTAAATCTCAGCCTGAGATAGACAGATGGCAGTTGGTGATAGATAGATGATAGATAACTGACAGGGATGCGCCTGTGGGTCGCACTTCCCGTTCTGTGGTTCCTCGGAGGAGCACGCACACCTACTGCTGGACCTCGAATCCGGATGCATCTTGTCTAACTCCAGAGCTTCCGCTCTTTTCCCACCGTGACTGCCAGCGTTTAATCCGCTTCCTAATTCAGGAAATACTTAGAAGGCAACAGACGGTTTCGTCCGTCCTAGAAACGCAACAGAACAATACACCCTGCCATCACAAGCCTCAGGAGAGATTGGCAAGTAACCAGGCGTTAACAGGGACCGAGCAGCTAGAGGACAACGCCGGAGGACCTGTGGTATCTGCTCCATAGCCAGAGGGGCATTACAGAAGGAAAGCAGATGCTTAAACTGAGACCCCAAGGATGCATTTCAATTGGCCAAACAAGCAAGAAGATTGTTGAGGTAGAATGGACTGGGTGGGCAGATCCAGGATGAGTGCGAGGCAGGACAGCAGTGGGCAGCCACATAAGCTTGGAGCGGGCGGCAAGGCAGAGGTGGGTGTGGAAGTCTGCCTGGCCAGCTCTCAGCAGCCGGCTGAGGTCTCTTAGAGCCCGCGACTTTGCCCTGGGGGCAGGAGGAAAGTCAGGGCTGTCCTCAAGATGCAGCTCTGTTATCTAGGGCCTCTATTGGTTTGGGGACGGGAAGGAGATGGGAGGCTTCAACACCAGCAGTGCACGGAATTGGCCAGACCTGGTAACTGAGTTTTGGGCTTAGGTACCAGAGTCGTAGAAAAGAAAGAGAGCAGTTTGGGCGGTGATGATAGAAAAGATTTGGTTTGTCAGGTTGTGATTTCAGTGAGGTAACAGAAGAGAGATCTCTGGACATCCTTTCTTCCCCTCTCTGGCTTTCTTCCTCATGTCTTCTCCAAAGACCCTTCCAGTCCTGTGTGTGACATCTGGTCCATAAAGCTACCCAGGGGAGGTGGGCTGGACCACCTTATCTGACCTCTGCCCTGTGAAAAATCAAGAGTTGTTACTGAATACCAAGTCCTAAATCTCCACCTGTAAAATGTGGACTCTTGCCCCAAAACTTCAGCTTTTACTTTTGTTGAAGATTTATTCAGGTGACGACACCACACACACACACACACACCCCGAAGCACCAAGTCTGTGAAAGGCCCCAGCACAATTCCTCAAGTTCCAGATATGATATGAAATATTCTAGCATCCCGCCCCCCTCCTGGGTCTCTCCTGGCCACTGGCCTGCCACAGCAGGGAGCCTTGGGCCCTGAAGTCTGCATTACTCTCTCAGACTCTCCATCCTCCCTCTTGACCAGTAAACGCTGTGGGCCTCATGCAGGACGCAACTCGCGTGTCTGTCAGCGGTACGTGATCTTGGCCATGGCAGAGGGGAGCTGCCTTTGCAGGCAGCAGATGGGAAGGCTGACGGCTCCTTGGGAAGGCGTGAGGGAGGCTTCAGAGCAGTGGCTTCCAGAGGGAGCCCTTTTCCTTTAAGACCAGGGTTGGGGTGGAGGAGGAGGGAAGGGAATAAAAACTGAGCAGGGGCAGAAAGAAGAAAGTAATTTCCTTCTAACGCTCAGCACAATTCACGGAGCTCCCAAGATAAAATTAAAGCCAGGCAGCAAAGTCGTAGGTCCTAGAACGCCTGTTTCGCAGGCACAGGTCCGGCCCCTGATGGGTTTGAGCTTTGGGGTGTGACCTCATCTGCTGGGGTTTCACTCAGGATCCCCAACAGGAAGAGGCCAGGGGTGGGTCTGTCCAGGGCTCGCAGTGCAGGGCCGTCTGGCCCTGGCCACCAGCTGTAGTAGTTAGGGGTCCGATGGCTCCCTGCTGGCCCGGAGCTGCGCCTGCCCCACGTCCAGGCCTAGGCAACCTGGAAAATCCTTTCTTTGGACGGCGCGTGGAATTGATGACTTCCTCTGCTCCACTGTGGCCTCAAGGGTGCGCCCAGCAGAGACAGAAGCAGGGGCCTCTGCTGTAACTTCTCAAGGTCGTTATCAGGGTTCGTTTGGTTTGGAGGGACAGACAGCTCTTTGTCCAGTTTTTCTACCGCGGGGGTAAAGCCCCCAGGGTCCTCTTTGTCCGTGGACCCTGTACATTTCTTAACTTACTTTTGCATTCTGGGTCTGCCTGCAAAGCCAAATGTCTTGTCGATCCCTAGCCAACGTCCTGGGAAATCACATTATACATTAAGCTTTACTTCTCAATTCCTCTTTCTCTCCTACTTTTAATCTTCTCTTTGCCTGATTTCTTCACTTGTTTTACTTAATTTTACCTTGCCGTTTCGAGTCCTCTTTGTTTCTCTTACATCTTTTCAGAAATAAGGCCGAAATTGCCTGTCCAGGTAATGAATGAATGAATGGTCAGTCTGGTCTGCTGGCCTGCAGCTCCGTCGCCCCCGCTCACCTCAGCTTCCTCGTGCGCCGTCCTTTGCCGACTCTGTGCTGCAGGGAGCGGTTCTTATTTCAGGAGCTCAGCTTTAGGCCTAGAGCTAGTTGACTTTGGACTCGAACTCTGAACCTAAAAATCCCTTAGGTTCTCACAAGCTAGGGTTTGTCGACTTTGTCAGCCACTCACAGCATCTTTCAACGAGCTGCTTAGCTTATTTTCAACCATTTCGTCTGTAAAACGGAGTTTCAAGGCCAGTTTCTTAAGTTGACCTGAGGAGACCCAGGCCTTTCAGATGCCCACGCCACACCCGTGACTCCCCGGAAGGCTTCATGCTCCTGCTTCCCGCCTGAGCTTCAGGTCAGGCCTGCACCTGCGCAGCTCGGCGACACCTTCTCTAAGAGAGAGGACGTGCGGTGTGTGCACAGGACACGGCCAGGGGCTTCCTACGCAGCATGTGCTGGCCCGAGTTCTCAAAGAGAGCAGTGGGCTTCAAGGACTGCTTCAGGGTAGCTGGACCTCCCCCATATTATCTGGGTGTCATTTCTTTAGTACCTTGCGGGGGTGTGTCTTTTCAAGTTTGTTTTTAAAGGTAAAGATAACATCCTTGATTATCTTCCCCATGCCCCATCATCCTTCCCATGCCTCATGCAAGAGTGATTGGCCTTGCCCTCACACACAGAGCGCTGTGTGGATACTGAGACTTCCATCGGCCCCACATGTGAGCCTGGAGCTGCTGCTGGATGGACAGATTCCCCCGGGCACCGAAGGAGGGGTCAGCAAGAGAGAAGGAAAGCTTCTCTTCATCCACGTTCTGGGAGTTAAGGTTCCGCCATCAGAGCAGCAGCCAATGAAGTATACAAGTGTGGTGAGAGGTACCCAGACCAAGAAAACCTCATCACACCATTTCCCGAAAATGCAAGTAGTCCTCTGTGCTAAGGTTTCTCTCCTTTCCTTGATCTTTCCCTGAAAACTATGTGAATCCAGATGACAAAATACATTGTTACTCTCTTTTCACACAAGAAAAACTGAACAAGAAGTGGTGAGCCACACACCAAATGCCTCACGACCAGATGTTACATGCTAAGTGACACACTAGACTCAAAAGTCTAGACTTCCCATGCAAGAAGCCCATATGAAAGACTTATTCTGGGTTCAACAGTTCGGAGGGGGGCGGGGTTGAAGAGTATTTTCCCAGGCAGAAACTAACAGCAGTGCTGAGTAGTTTTCCGCTCACTTGTGTGGGTGGGGGGGCAGTGTCTGCAGCCTGTAAAATGAGGGCTCCCCGTAGACAAGTCACCAGCAACCCAGGAGAAGGGGGAGTGCCCTTGCACATTTTCCTAGTGGCAAGTTCTTTGTCTTGTGACCACAAAAGCTTAGGCACACAGATGAGGATGCATGAGTAAAGCAGAGGAGATTCGTTGAATAAAGGATGGAAAAGTCCCAAAGCGTCAGGGTGACAATCACAGGAATATAATCGGCACATGATCTCACTTATCTGTAGCTCCTAACCTGAATCTGCCCGAGATGCTGACATACCTAATAAGCATCTCGACGACCGGACAATAGGGAGGGGAGGGTGGGAGGGCAGGGTAAGGGTAGGGATGGGGGACACAAAACTGGACCCAAATGGCAATGGTACCATAAAGTTCTATATGCTGAAAGACAGACTTAATGGTTGAACCTTCATCAGGTCCTTAGAGGGAACACCTGAATCACAGGGCCATGGAGAGAGTATGATGAAGACTGACCTTAATCTTCTCCTGTTTCTTTCTCTCTCTCTCTCTCTCCCCCTCCCTCTTCTCTCTATCTCTTTTATATTACCTATCTTCTTCTTCCTTCTTTTCCTTGGTGCTGGCCTGTAACTCCCAGTACCAACATGTGGGTAACATCCACAATGAGCTGCTGATCAGAGAGACCTACAAGGTTTTCCAAATGAAGACAGATTTCTGTCAGAGCACTTGATGACCCCTTGATGACAGTAAGACCCTATTGCTGAAGACACCATATGTCATTGGTACAGAACATGGAGTGACCTGGCTAGAATCTGGAAGAGAGTCAGTCCCCAGACAGTTAGCTCATCTAGTACCAGAAGGTGCAACATGAGCGACTGGGGGAAAATGACCAACATCTGTCCAAGCAACTCATGGTCTAAGTTACTCAGCAGCAAACAAGCTGATGTGATGCTCACATAAGTGCAATAGTGGCACACAGCTATGGTGGGTAACCAACTGCTCTTGATTTGGCTAACTTATCTGCTCAGTGGAACAGAACCCATACCTGGAGCTGGGAAACAAGTCAGAACAATATTCAAAAAATGAGCCTTCTCTCCATTATCAAGCTCGCACAAATCATGGGCTATATGAGGGCCTACACCTATTAAATGCTCTCTAAAATAGCAATGGTTATCCCATTTATCTGGTGCTGACTTCAATCTACATTGGAGAATTTGCTTCTATTTTTCTGATGGACGCAGATCCTGAAGAGAGAATCAGCCCATTGCACTTCAACAGGGCCCCAGCTGAAAGCAAAAGTAATTGGGGAAATGAGCAAGAGTGTTGCTTTCTTGGTGAACCTGGTACCAGCACAAGGGTGAAGGAGATAGACACAGAGAACACTCAACTCTTACCAGACCTGATATCAAGAGACAGAGAAGCTCCCAAGACCTCATCACTGAAGTAGACCTAAAAAGAACCCAACATGGCTCAGGGAAATTTGCAGAAGATGGGGTGGAAAAATTAATCTCACTTTGGCCCAGGCTGGCCTCGAACTCACAGCAATTCTCCTTATGTCTGCTGGGATTAAAGGCATGCACCACCATGCCCAGCTTGCTTAATCATTTCTTAATAATCCAATGGAAGATGGAGTTAGAGTAAGGAGAATACCTTTGGGTTACCAAATAAATTCAGTTTGTGGGAAGGAGAGAGAGGGCAGAAACCTGTGGGTGCACTGAGCTCCCATGAGCTCCAGAGCAGGGGGCAGCCTGGAGTCCTGACACCTGGGAGGTGACTACCTTGATCAGATAAGACAGCTGGCCTGGGTAATAGCAGCATTAAGATGTGTGTGAAATGAGACACAAACCACAAGGTCAAGTGGAAGTGTGAGACATTGCTTTTGCAGGTTGTCCTGGAGAGCAACAGCCACTTCCATTTCAATGTTACACATCCATGGGAGCTGGAGGACTTGTGTGACTAGAACCATGGCTGGCCCTGTCCCTTGCTTCTGTCCTGTCCTCATGGCTGAGAGGTGGAAGGTGGAGAGGTAGAACAGGGTGAGGAGTATCAACTTCCCTGTTTCTTTTTCCTACTAAGAATGTCTTCTCAGCTGTGCTGAGATATGAGACTGGTCAATAGCTGTAGAAATGAAATGAAGTAAAAAAATAAATTTCATTAATTGAGACCAGCTGCAAGGAAATTTAAGTTTTCAAATGCTATTTTATTAACCATGAGCACATAAAATAATGTTATCTGTTAAACACTTCAGAATGAAATGGTGATAGTCAGCAATTGAAAACCTTCCATACCTACATGGTGTTCTCCCCTATCTACAGCCTTTCCTCTCACTTCTTCATTTGCAGTGTCCTTGAAAGAGGTGTGTGCACACAGATTACTCCCAGTAGGAACTACTCAAGCTCCTCATTGGAGCCAAGCAGCATCCCAGGCCTTCAGGAGAGCAGATAGACTCAGTCTCTATTTCTGATGGTGGAAAGGTTTCCTTTGCTGCTAGACTCCTTCCCCTTGACAAAGTTCCCCTTATCCTGCAAATGCTGCATATCAGGCAGATGTGCAAGAGAACAGTTAGGCCGGGAGCAAGGGGCCCTGCCTGCTAAAAGACAAGGCTAATGGACGTGAGGGAGAGCTGGAAGGAGAGGCCGGCAGACATGCAGGGGTGGGAGGCAGCGGCTGAGGTGGAGGAAGAGCAGCCGTAAGGGAGGAGAGAGAAGAAGGATGGACCCATCACTGAAGTAGACCTAAAACGAACACAACACGGCTCAGGGAAATTCATGGAAGAGGGAGTAGAAAGATTGTTGGAGCCACAAGTTGGGACATTACACACGGAGACATTGCCTCTTCCCCATAAATTATGGCTGCCCCCACAACGAATGACCCACAATCCCCATGGGGATGACTTTGGAGGAGGGGCAGGGATGAAGGTAAGGATGGTACCAACATGGGCTGTTTACATACTGAGTATGTCCATAACTAATTAAAAGAAGAAGGAGGAGGAGGAGGACGGAGGAGGGGTGGATGAAAACAGATGAGACCTGAAAGCCTAGAACCAAGGCCAACCAGTCTTCATCCACGATTGTCTGGGAAAGAGGGATCAGGTGTGAACAGGGAGTGGGGCCAGGAACTCCTTCCCCAGAGGCCAAGGCTACTGCCACTGAATCCTGTGGAGAAGGAACTAACCACTTGTATTCACTCTTGTGATTTTTTTAAAGGAATGTACCACCATGTCTGTCTTCTGACTTATCTTTTTTATTCAACTTTTATTTATTTATTTGCAAGGAGAGAGAGAGAGAGAGAGAGAGAGAAAAGAAGAAGAAGAAGAAGAGGAGGAGGAGGAGGAAGAAAGGAGAGGAGAGGAGAGGAGAGGACAGGAGACGAGATGAGACAAGACGAGACGAGAAGAGAAGAGAAGAGAAGAGAAAAGAGAGAGACAGAGAGAATGGGCATGCCAGGGCCTCCAGCCACTGCGAATGAACTCCAGATACATGTGCCCCTTGTGCATCTGGCTTTCGTGGGTCCTTTGGCTTCACAGGCAAATGCCTTAACCACCAAGCCATATCCCCAGGCCCCCTGTATTCACTCTTTTAAAAAATATTTTTTATTAACAATTTTCATAATTATAAACAATATCCCATGGTAATTCCCTCCCTCCCCCCACTTCCCCCTTTGACACTCCACTCTTCATCATATACCCTCTGCCTCTCAATCAGTCTCTCTTTTATTTTGATGTCATGACTCAGAAGGCATCATGGTGCTGGGAAGAAGTGACAGGAGTGCTCAGCACTGCAATATCTCTATCACACCTTCCAAGGCTCAGGGTCCATTGTAGAAGAGGTGGCAGAAAGAATGTAAGAGCCAAAGGAAGGGTAGGATTCCTTACAACGTGCTCCTCCCAGACACAAAATGGGCTGGATATCCATGACCTCACAGTGCCTGACACTACCTACACAAGACCATCATAAGAGGAGGGAAAGATCATGTATTCACAATTACGGCAGTGCTGTCATATGTGTAACAGTGTGCTGCAGGCCAAGACCTCAGCCCAGGAGGTCCTGAAGACATGGCAGTGGTTCGAATGTGAAATGCATCCAGTGTCCTCATGTGTTTGCAATCAAGCCTCATGCTCAAGCCCCAGCTGGGAGAGCCTTTGCCAGGTGGAGCCTTGCTGGAGGTGGTGTGTGGCTGGGTGCGGGCCACGGGGCTCACAGCCCAACCCTGCCGGCTGTGCACGAAGCTTTGGGGCTGCTTCCGCCCCTGCTGCTGCGGCTGACCATAAGGAAACTTCCTCGGGCAGCTGTGAGCCCTGCGTGCTTTCCTGCCTCAAGCTACCTCTGCTTGGTGTGCTGTGCCGCCCCGAGAAGGAAACCGCCCCCGCAAAATAGAGCGGCGTGTCCTGTGGACCGGGACTTGCCACGCTAACGGAAGTAGGCGGCAGAAGTGTTCGCGCCAGAGCAGAACCTCCATCTGTGGGAGAAAGGGCGCGATGCGCTTCCTGCAGCAATTAGTCTCAGCCTTCAGACCCCGGGCAGGAACCTTCTGGATCGTGCAGGAATAGAGCGAGGCTTTCTGGAAGAGGGGCAGCTGCAAACAGAGGCTGGCAGATAAGCCAGAGCTGCGGCAGGAGAGTTACGTAACTTCATGACCGGGTCATCATTTCAAGCAGATAGGAAAATGTTGCTTTTAAAATTCCTCTAATCTCGGGGCTGGAGAGATGGTTTAGTGGTTAAGGCCCTTGTCTGCAAAGTCAATGGAGCAAGGTTCAATTTCCCCAGGATCCACGTAAAGCCAGATGTGCATGGTGGCACATGCATCTGGAGTTCCTTTGCACAGCTTAAGGCCCTGGCACACCCATTCTCTCTCTGTCTATCTGCCTCTCTGACATAAATAAATAAAAATGTTCAAAAGAAAATTCCTGTAATCTGCAGAAAGGGTTGAAATACTTCAATTTGAGAGTTATTCCACCAATTAGCAATCCAAAGCTGGTCTGGTTACTGGATAGGAATGTAGAATAGATTCTTATTTAGGCTCAAGTGTGTATGCTCCACGGCCCCCTCCCACCACAGCACCCACAGCCCAACTCTCACGAGAAGCTTCTCCTATGACTCGTGTCCCCAGTCACCTCTGGGCTCCCCCAGCGCTGGGTCCTCTCTGCGTCATCTGCTGTATCCAGCAGCCCCCTTCCTCCCTCCCTCCCAGCTCTAGCTGTCAACACCTTAGCCTCTGCAGACTCAGACCCCGGCTGCCTGGGGAGCCTTCCAGCTGGTACCGGGGGTGTCTGCTCAGGGCTGGGCTCCACCAGCCGGCAGGAGCTGCTCACTGAGCCCACTTCATCCCTTTCCACCTCAGCGCAGGGAGCTACCTCACAAACTGCACTTGGAATCCGCCGCGCCCCGAGGGCACCCAGCACAGTTGGGGAGCAGGCTCCCCTCCTCTGTCCTCCTTGCCCAAGAGCGGGGGCCACAGTGTGTTGGAACAGCTCCGCAGAATCAGGAAATAGTGTCCAATAGGGTCAACGAATGACAGTGCAGGTGTAAAGCATGACTGACAATTTGCTTTCAGTTGAAAATAGGGAGACTGTTATCCTAAAATTAACCATTCAACAATCTATATATTTTATTATTGTTAACAATCGATATTTTTGCAAGTGAATATTGGGTTTGTGGTCCTGTACTTCTGTCCATGTGTCTGTCTCAATGTTCCGTTCGATTTATTGAATGTCACCTTCTGATTTTAATCAGAATTATAATGGCAGTATTTCAGAAGCTCCTTGCTCTGTAATTTTCCCCCATAAAATGTGTTGTCAGCAGTCTAGCTTAAAAATAACCAAACTGGCCCGGAGTGGTGGCACAGCCTGGCATGGTGATGCATGCCTTTCATCCCAGCACTAGGGAGACAAAAGTAGGAGGATAGCTGTGAGTTCGAGGCCACCCTGAGATTGCATAGTAAATTCCACATCATCCTGAGCTAGAGGGAAACCTTACCTCGAAAAACAAAAAGACAAAAACAAAAACAAAGCAAACAAACAAGCAAACAAACAAACAAAAAACAAACTGTTGTTATATTTACTGGGATTAAGTTAAATTTATACATTAAGAAACCTGACACTTTTGTGTATTGAATATTGTTTATATGAGAAGAAGATCTGCTTATCTAGTTATTTGTTTCCTTTCCCATAGTAATATTTAAATTTCTTCATATTCAAAACACATGAATATACTTACATAAACTTATAGTATACTCTAGACTCTGAAAACCCCAAAGCCAGACTCGACTTAACTGTCCATCCTAGGAAACTCAGATGTTGATGTGTCTGTGAGGCATGGCCCCACATGTAGTGCCTTTGAGCATAGTGACTTCTCTGCAGGTTCCTGAGTTCCTTCCCTTTGCACATAGCAGTATACGGTATCCAGGAAGTCTATCCTGTTCCCTAAATTCCAAGAGAAAGCTGCTAGTACACTTGAAGAACCTGTGTACCCTGGTGAGTATCTTGGCAAACAGCTCTGCTCCGTGTGTGCTCTCACGTGCAACAAGGAGAGAAACTTCCTTCCAAAGAAGGAAGAAATTCTCTGTAAGCTAGATGCAAAATTTTCACATATTCAGGTTGCAAATGGAAACAAACTTCCAGGTAACATGCCAGGTTCAATGATGTACCTGCACAAGTTCAGATAAAAATCACACAGGGGGACTGGAGAGATGGCTTAGCCATTGAGGTGCTTGCCTGAGGACCTGGGTTCAATTCCCCAGTACCCACATAAGCCAGATGCACAAGGTGGCACATGCATCTGGAGTTTGCTTGCAGTGGCTAGAGGCCCTGCTGCACCTGTTCACTCTATATGTCTGCCACTTTCTCTCTCTCAAATAATAAGTAAATAAAATATTTTTAAAGCACAAAGGGTCGTGTTCACATAGAGTGGTGGGGAAGTGCTTGTTATTAAATCATGAGGCTCTGACTTCAGATCCTAGAATCCACATAAAGCCAAATGTGGCAATACCAGCATCTGTAATCCTCACACTCCTATTGTGAAATGGGAGGCAGAGACAGGAGCAATCCTAAAAGCCTGTGGGCCAGCTAACCTGGCTTATGTTACAGTGAACCACAAATACACCTTGCCTCAAACAAAGTGGAAGGTAAGGACCAATTGCAATGTTGTCCTCTGATTCTCACACATACAGAAGATTTTTTTTTTTAAGAGAGAGAAATCTAAGGAAAATTGAAATAAACAAAGAAGGAGCCAAGCCAACACTTGTGCCCAAGCATGATATGGTGTTCCAACTGGCCAGTGTCAGCTGTGGCCAACAGCAGGTACCGTGAGAGCTGGAGAGAGGGCTCGAGTGTGGGAAAGCAACCAGAGACTGCATACAGTGTGCATGGAGCACAGGCTGGAGCTGTGTGTGTGCTGGAAAGAGAAGCAGAAGTGTGAGTAGAGGACCTGAAGCCGAGACTGGGGGGCAGCCAGTGTAGAAAGCCTTACCTCCTTCCCTGCACTGTTGGGTGAGCTGTGTAGGACAGCTGGAAGTGTGATGTGGAGTCTAGAAATGTATTCTAACAATGTACAAACATCAATGCAGGTGGACCCCTCTAAACCTGAGCCACAGAAAGTCGGGCCCCTGGAAAGATCTAACTCCAAAACACCACAAGCAAGGTTGGAACATGGAAGTGGGGCTGCAGATCAGGAAATGCTGACAGAAAGTGAACTTTACTTAAAGAAGTCCTTCTAGTTTGGGTTGACAAATAGTCAACCAGTTTGATTACTGAGAACAACAACCCTTCCCCTGACATAAAAGACATAAAAGGGAAAGGGAGAGACCAGTCATCCAACGAGGAAGAAAAAATGAAAGCAAAATACCTTCTAATTCAGGTCATGGTTCTTTTTTATTTTTATTATTTCAGTATTATTTAGAACGTTGTACATTAATTGTTAGGTTACTGTGTTATAGCTTGTGTCTTGCTGGAAAGATCTTTATTTTTCTACACCTACATTGTTTTTCATAATCACATCATTTCTGTACTACTTCCTATGCTGTTATCCATATACTTTCCTCCTCATTGCTGTTTGACTCCTCTTACTCCCTTCTCTCATTCCTTCCTCATTTTACGACTTAAATATTGATATCTTTACCTCTGTAAAGCTATGAACTACATTGTTCTCAAACAGTACCCAAGTGCCTCCGTCTCTGACCCTTACAGCAATGCAGGTGAAGAACACAGTGTCTTTTACTGTACATTGACATCAGGACTGCTGTTAAAATATTCCATCTGTCCTTGAAGCCACCCTCCTGCTAAGTAAAAATAGGAGATGTAAATCCAAGTGAAGGCAACTCACCAGGAGGACTCACAATAAAACAGACCAAAAAAAGTGATAAAGGAGGAAAAACCCGAAGGACACATCCTTCTCAACAGATGCTCAAAACACGACAAAGAAACACAAAGAACTACAAGCTAACAATGCACAGAGACGTCCCCATGAGTACAATCTTCTCAATGTGGAAACTAAAGACAATGAGATCGCTGGCATGCGGGAGAAAGGGTTCAGAGTTCTACTCAGGAAAAGGGTGAGTGAAGGACCAGATAGAGGACTCAAGTGAGCAGATGAACAGAATAAGGAAGTCAGTTTAAAACCTGCCAAGGAAGTAAACAAAATGGTTGAAAATAGTCAGTAACTTAGAAATTTAAAAACATAGAGGAAAAATTCAACAAGAAAATTGAAAGTCTGAAAAAGAACCAAACAGATTCTAGATGTGAAAGAATTGATTAAACAAACAGCAACACAATGGGAAGCATCCTCAACACAGGAGACAATGCATGAATTTCAGTGATGGGGTGAGGCAGAGATAAGAATGTATTCAGGCATATATATACATACATACATACATATATATACACATAATACATACATATATGTATATATACATACATACATATACATACATACATACATATATACATACATATCTATATATATACATACATACATATATACATACATACATATATACATACATACATACATATATATACATACATACATATACATACATACATACATACATATATATGCAATTAATAAACACGACAAAACTTCTAAGATTATTGGGATAATACAGAAAACTAAAAAG
Organism: Dipus sagitta; assembly: GCA_036346955.1. Taxonomy (NCBI): domain Eukaryota; kingdom Metazoa; phylum Chordata; class Mammalia; order Rodentia; family Dipodidae; genus Dipus; species Dipus sagitta. The sequence continues at coordinate 42,804,092 of CM070784.1, forward strand.
TTAAGATCACATGGAATAAAAAAAAGAAGCTAGAGTAGATTTAAAGGCATAGACAATTGAGCAATATAATTATATCAGAAAATTCTCCAAATGTAGAGAGATAAATTGACATCCAAATGAGAGGCATTTAGAACTCTAGATCTGAGAGGGATCTCTCCACAACATAGCATAGTTAAGATATCAAAACGCTTAAGCAATGAAGCAATTTTAAAATCGGTAAAGAGAAAAATGCCATGCTGTTAACAAGGCAAATACATTAGAATAACATCAGATCTTTTGTAACCAGGCCAAAAGAGCCAAGAAAGTATAAGGTAATATTTCAAGCACTGAAAGTAAAAAATTGGCAAGCAAGACTGCTATACATAGTCATCCCTTCAAATTGATGGGGAAATGAGAACATTTCAAGACAAGCACAAATTAAGGCAATTCATGACAACCAAGCCAGCACTGCAGAAAATTCTTAAAAGAATCCTACATAGCAAAAGGAACAAACTAGTGTCATCCATGAGGACATAGGAAAAATACGTTTCATGAGAGAAATAGCTGAGGAGAGGAGAGCCATGAAGGAGCCTATCTTACCCAACACAGAAAACTCCTGATACTAATGGGGGAAGGAGAAAAGAACTACAAATAATCCAACCAACTGGAACAGTCCCCGTCAAAAGCCACAGGAAATACCAAACCCTAATCAATAATAACAATACAGATGGCCTCAACTCACCAGTGAAAAGATGCAGCTGACAGGATTTAAAAGCAAGATCTTCCAGGTACGGTGGTACAGGCCTTTTATCCCAGCATTTGGGAGGTACAGGTAGGAGGATCACCAAGAGTTCGAGACCAGCCTGAGACTACATAGGAAAATAGGGAATTCCAGGTTGGCCTGGGCTAAAGTGAGACCTTACCTAAAAAAAAAAAAAAAAAAAAAAAAAAAAGATCCAACTATCCACTGTCTCCAGAAGATACACCTCCCTGGCAAAGACATCTAAAACGTGAGTGTCAATGGCTGAAATTAACCTTCTAAGCATATAGAAACCATGAACATAAGCATGGTGATCCTCTAGTTTTAAAATTTATGTTATTTTATGTATGTATGTATGTAGTTATTTAGTGTGTGTATGTACATGTGGTGTATGCATGTGAGCAGAGAACGTATGCACAGATAGGCACATGTGCAGAAAGTCAGAGGAGGACGTTAAGTGTCCTCTCTAAGGGTCTTTGACCTTGTTTTCTTGACACAGTCTCCCACCGAGCCTGGAGCTCACCATTTTTCAATTATACCAGCAAAGCCCAGTTATCCTCCTACATCTGCTCCCATTAGGGCTGGAATTACAGACATGTGCATACCCATTTCCATCTTTTTACACGGGTGCCAGGGATTGAACTCGGGTTCTCATGATTGCACAGTGAGCACTCTTACCCAGTGAGCCATCTCCCAGGACTGTGATTGTCATATTTTATAAAGCAGACTTTCAACCAAAAGTAGTGATCAGAGATAAACAAGTAAGCAGGGCATGGTGGCACACACCTTTAATCCCAGCACTTAGGAGGAAGAGGTAGGAGGATCGCCATGAGTTCGAGGCCACTCTGAGACTACATAGTGAATTCCAGGTCAGCCTCCTGGACTAGAGTGAAACCCTACCTTGAAAACCAAACAAACAAAAAACAACAAAAAGATAAATAATAAAGGGAACGATTTCTCAAGGAGACATAACAATTGCAAGTACTAATGCACTGAATCTTGTGGCTCCCAATTTCATAAAACATGAAAAAGCATGAAAGATCAGATTGGTCCTGATTCAATAATAGTGGGAGAAGGGGAGACAAGAAAATCTCCAGGGTTTGCTGGAGAGTGTGTCTAGCCTAAGTGGTGAGCTCTTTGTTTCCTGAGAGCCTCTGTCTCAACAGTGACAGCAGAAGAACCCTACATGCAGCTACACATAGGCCTATACATACATACATATATATATATATATATTACACACATAAACACACACATATATACACAACACATGCATGCAAAAAGAATATAAACTGTAAAAGTGTATGACGGGCTGGAGAGATGGCTTTGCAGTTAAGGTGCTTGCGAGAAAAGCCTAAGGACCCATGTTTGGCTTTCCAGATCCCACCTAAGCCAGACGCACAAAGGTGAGGCGAGTGCAAGGTTGCACATGCCCACTAGGTGGCATAAGCTTCTGGAGTTTGATTGCTGTGGCTGAGGCACTGGCGCACCAATTCTCTCTGTCTCCTCTCTCTCTGTCTCTCTCTCCCTTGCTCTCTCTAAAATGAAAAAAAAAAAGTGTGTGACTACTTAATTAAAAATTTCTATCATAAATAAGATATTTTGTTTTATAGATTAGAATAGATTCTAGAAGGTTTTAAATGTGAAAAGTTGGTAATTGTATATTAATTTTTACCTCATTACCAAATTCTCTTATTGTTTAGAATCATTTTCCAGGTGATTCTCTTGAATTTACCTCACAATATTAGTTTATCACCTATAAATAAAAATAATTTTTCTCCTTTCTTATGCCTTTCAGACACCACTTTTTTTCTCTCTTTCTCGATTATCAGTTTTGTTGACTAGACTGTGGAAAAATGTAGGGTAATGATGGTAACCGTTGCATCCTTGTCTTGACTCTGGACTAGCAATTTTCTTTGTACTTCCCCTCCAAGTATAAGGCCGGGTTTTAGGTTGAGAAAGTGTGGTAGTTCCTTTCTGTTACTGTAACTGATACGTGACATTCATTAGCTCAGAGTATGAAGCTGTGTTTGGGCCCACAGTGTTAGAGATTTAATCTGCGACTTATTGGTCTTGTTGCTTTGGGATCATGGCAACACATTATAATGACAGGTGCATCTGGTGATGCAAAGCTGTTAACTCCATGACTGGAAAGTGGAAAAAAAAAATCTTCTCCAAGGTCAGGGCACTACGAACTAAAATGTACCCCTAGGTCCAATTGCTTAAGGTTTTCACCACTTTCCAATAGTATCAAGCCAATGAGCAAATTCTTAATACATAGGCCTTTGGAGAACATTCTGTATGCAAACAATAGCAGAAAGATATAGATATATGCAGGTGTAGTGTTCGTCTATCCACCATTCTTAATAGATTTTTTAAAAAATATTTTTTTAAATTTTATTTATTTGCAAGGGAAAGAGAGTGGCAGACAGAGAGAGAGGGGAGGAGAGAGAGAATGGGTGCATCATGACCTCTTGCCACTACAAAAAAACTCCAGAGACATGAGCCACTTTGTACATTTGGCTTTACAAGGGTACAAAGAATCCCCAAACCCAGGTCGTTAGGCTTTGCCTTAACTGTTGAGCCATCTCTCTAGCCTCTTAATAGCTTTTTAAAAAATATATCTTATTTATTTGAGAGAGAGAGAGAGAGAGAGAGAGAGAGAGAGAATGGGCACACCTCCAGCTGCTACAAACAAACTCCATACATGGGCCTCCTTGTGCATCGGGCTTATGTGGGTCCTGGGGAATTGAACCGGGATCCTTTGGCTTTGCAGGCAAACACTTAACTGCAAAGCCATCTCTCCAGCCCCAATATGTTTTTTGTAATCAAGAATGAATACAATAAGATGTAGGTGTAGCTCAGTGGTATAATGCTTGCGGATCATTTAGCAGGTTCCAGGTTTGAGCCCAAGCACATCAAAAAAGCAAGAATATTTTACTAAGAAATTCATGAAAATAAAATGAGTTAATATGGATTAAAGAATGAAAACAGATGGGTAAGTAAAAAAAGTAGGGCAAAATTTAATGGTAGGTTATGGGTACATGAAGGTGCATTGTAAAATACTTTCAACCTTATGCTGAACATTTTAAAGACAAGTGCAAAGAAAAGAGTTTTGATTTTATCAAAGAATGTGCATATAATTGCATGATTTTCTCCTGAAAGCTATTAATGTGGCATCCTAACATTTAATCATACTTGGATCACTCGAGCAAGCACCATGTGATCATAGTATATTAATTATTCCTGTGTTGTTGTATCTTATTTACTCTTTTGTATCAACTTTCATAAGTGAGATTCTCTTTCTCTCCCACATACCATTTCTGCATTGTCTGTGTCTATACTCCTTGAACCTGATTTTTAAAAATCTTAATCCTTCAAATAAATTCATTGGACCATCATTTTCAGTACTTTTGTTGTTGATTTCCTTCATGACTTTATTAAACTGATTATTTTTCAAATATCACTGGTTAGAAATTGTCTCTCTAACTCTTCCCAAATAGCTGTTGGCAGCCAATGGTTGCTTGAGAAGGGACAGTCATGTTCTTAGTGGTGTAGCCATTGGTAAGTTATCCTCACTCAGTAACTGATCTACTTCAACCACACTCATGAATACAATAATTTAAACTTAGGGGACCCCCCAAGTGACATAAAGACATGTAGTAGAAGTGGGAAGACAGAAGTTAATGTGAGGAATGAGTGGGAGGGGTTAAGAGAGGGCAATGAGATGGTTACTATGACTAAAATACATTGCATACATACTAAATTGTCAAAAATAAAATTAAAACCAGCTTAAACATCAAAACAAAATTGGCCTCATTTTGTATGCTACAGATAGTTTTGCATGCTATAAGCTGTTTATTTTATTTTAATTTTATTTTTTATTGATGACTTCCATGATCGTAACAATATCCTATGGTAATTCCCTCCCTTCTCCCACTTTCCCCTTTGAAACTCCACTCTCCATCATATTCCCTCTCCCTTCAATCAGTCTCTCTTTTATTTTGATGTCATGATCTTTTCCTCCTTTTATGATAGTCTTGTGTAGGTAGTGTCAGGTACTGTGAGTTTATGGATATCCAGGCCAGTTTGTGTCTGGAGGAGCACGTTGTAAGGATTCCTACCCTTCCTTTGGCCCTTACATTCTTTCCGCCACCTCTTCCACAATGGACCCTGAGCCTCGGAAGTTATGATAGAGATATTTCAGTGCTGAGCACTCCTCTGTTGCTTCTTCTCAGCACCATGGTGCCTTTTGAGTCATCCCAAGGTCACCGCCATCTGAAAAGAGAAGCTTCTCTATCCAAAAGTGAGAGTAGCATTAATATATGGGTATGAACATGAAGAGAAGAGCTTACTGGGCAGTTTGGTGAGCAGACATTACATTCCTAGGGCTCATGACTACCCCTGTTGTAGGTTTACAGCATCAAGAATGTACTTCCTCTCATGGAGCAGGCCTCCAGTCAAATTAGAGGACGGTTGGTTTCCCCCATAACAAGACATGCCACCACTGCCCCTGTTGGCTCATTTGGCCCGGCTGGCCAAATATAAGGCTTGCAATGTCCACTGATGAATATCTTCACTGGTGATTTCTCTCTACCATTGAACTGCATGCAGCTGAGTATTTTTCAGCTTTCTGTCAGCTGATCTACATAAAGGAGGTTTTCAGCTCAGCTCCGGCAGGATTTCTCAGTAACCTTGCAGCCCAAGTATGTGGAGTCTTCAGCATTAGGGTCTTACCATCTACTCCTGGTGGGAAACCAAGGGCCTTGGCAATGGTCTGTAATGTTTTGGGGATATTAGGGACCTTCTTGACCAACAACTCACTGGAAGGTATCCCATCCCTGGCCCTGAAAATTTTCTAGTAACAATCTATGGCTCCTGTGTGTTCAGTTGTCCAAAATAGTAGGTTTCCATATGATTTATTTTTATCCTATGAGATTTTGATTAGCCCTCCCTCTACCTTTCCTTTATTCAATCTCTTCCCCTGATCTCACTTAAGTCTTTTCACCTCCATTAATCTGTTCTACTTACATATATACCATACCAGTTTACTAAGTCCACCCATCCTTCCCTTCCTATTCCCTTTATATCTTCTTTCTAGTTTCCTGGCCTCTGCTACAGAATTTTATTTATTTATTTGAGAAAGAAAGAGGGGGAGAGAGGAAACAGGTAGGGGCGGAAAGAGATAGAAAAAAAAAAAAGACAGATACATGCCACCCTTGTGCATCTGGCTTTACGTGGATACTGGGAATCAAACCCAGGTAGACAGGCTTTGCAAGAAAGTATCTTTAATTACTAAGCCATCTATGCAACCCTTATAAACAATTTTATAATTTTTTTCTGTAGTATAGTTTCTTTAATAAATTTTTCCATGTTCATCTATAACCTTCTAATGGGAAGGATATATTTGTCCCATTAGAAACAACTTTATGGGAAAGAGAATTGGGAAAACACTCTCTTGAGTGGTCAGTTTTCCCTGTGGTAAGAATGCTGCTTCTGTAAGTAAGTTCAAGTCTTTAATTTTATGAGTTATGAATTTGTGTTTCCCTGGGAGATATGAATATGCGTCTATTCCCCCCAGATAGAGCTCCGACCACAGACCACAGTCATGGAGAGGTGGAGAGCCAGTGAGTTTACTGAGATTACTCACAGGCCACAGACGGGGGTAACTGACTGAACATGACCTACAGAGCACAGATGAGGGGTTGTTTACAAGAGCACTGGTGACTCACAGGGAGATGCGTCACTGTAAGGTACCCCCATCATCCTGGATGGTGACATCATTGAAGCTACTCCATGGAGTCCCCCTTCTAGTTCACCTTCCATTGCCTAGAGCCCTCTGCATCTCCAAAGATCACGTGCTCCGGGGGAGACAGCAGGACAGAGCAATAGCTAGAATCTCAGGCGACAGTCCTGTGACCTTCTGCTCCCCATATACCAGGGCGTGCTCACAGCTCTGTTACTATTGCTGCAGACATGGTGTCACTACTGTTCTGGCTACAAAGTTGCCATCGCTACGGGTCCAAAGCATTTTCCACTCCAAGATGGCATCATATTATGCCCTGAGGAAAAATGCTATATAAAACTCCACCCATTTTCCCCAACTCTTTAAAAAATATCTTTCTTTCATTATTTACAAGAGGGGGGGGGGAGAGGGAAGGAGAGATAGAGATAGAGAGACAGAGAGAAGGAGAGAGAGAGAAAATGGGCACACTAGGGCTTCTTGCCATGCAAACGAACTCCAGGCATGTGTACCACTTTGTGCATCTGGCTTTAAGTGAGTACTGGGGAGTCAAACGCAGGCTGACAGTCTTCATAAGCAAACACTTTTAACTGCTGGACAATCTCTCCATCCCTCTGCCAGCTCTTGCATTTGTTCCACCACATCTTTCTCAAAGTTTCCTGAGCCTTGGAAGGGATGATATGTCTATTATCTTTTTGGTGTGAGCAGTGGGCAGCCATGCCTCTTCAACAGTTACTTGTTTACCCAGCTATGAGTCTCTCTATTAGCAACCACTGACCACTGCAAGTTTTCCTCCACAGGCAAGGCAGGCAGCAGCAGTTAAAGCAGGAGTATGATGTGGGCATAAACACAAACAGTTAGAAGGCAATTTGCGAGACACATCACATCACATCTCTTCAACAAAATAGCAGTTGCTTCCCCACAGGGATCCAGGTTTACAGAACCGGATGTGAAGTCCCTCCTGTGGAGCCCACCTTCAATCCAGTCAGAACGTTGGTTGCTAACCACAGCAGTCTGTGTTGCCATCATGCCAGCAGGCACATCTTGCTTGGCATGTTGGCCCTGTAGCATGCAGGGTCCATAGCTGCCTAGGGTCCTTAGTGACATTCTACCCCAGCAGTCTGTGGAGTGTCTTCTGGCACTACAAAAGCCAGGCAGTGGTGAGGGAGCTCCCAGCTTAGTCCCTCTCTCGTTTCTCCATGTCCAGTGCCTTTGGTGATAAGGTCTTGCCATCTAGTTGTACAAAGCCACTAAAACCCGTGGCAATAGCTTTTCTGTTTTGAGGCCCTCAGAAGCCTCCATAGGCAACAACTCTGAGAGAGATAAGCCATCCCCTGCCACGAGGACCTTTACGTCACAAACACGTGATGTTTGGGACTGGGCTTACTTATGCAGGGTACCTGCCTTTGAATTCTTACTGCTATATTTACCGTCTTTTAAAGATATTCTTTCAGATCTGTAAAATACTTGCATTGTGCTGCCCATGGAAGGAGCCTTTGTCTATTGTTCACAGAGCATGAGCGAGATCTCGGAGCACCTACCGCCGACCGTCTGGAGCAAGGATCGGTTGATGACTGAATCCTATCCTAAGGGGAACATTATTAGCAAGGGCCAGTACAGCATGAAGAGGTTCCATTGCTTATTATTCACTGTTTCCTCAAAAGAACAAAGCTGGAAAGAGCACCATGGATGGGAGAGATAACCCCATCTACCCTGTCTCTTTAAAAAAATTATTCTATTTTTATTTATTTGACAGAAAAAGGAGAGAGAGTGAGAGAGAGAGAGAGAGAATGCCAGGGCCTCTAGCCACTGCAAACGAACTCGAGATGCATGTGCCCCTTTGTGCATCTGGCTAAGGTGAGTCCTGGGGAGTCGAGCCTGGGTCCTTTGGCTTTGTAGGCAAATGCCTTAAGCACTAAGCCATCCCTCCATGCCCTCATCTAGCCTTTTATAATCCTAAATCATCTTGCTTCCTGGCTTGTGGGCACCTTCCAAGGGCTCCACAATATCTCTTATTTCCCAAACCCCCATGGGCTTTGTGGGGCTCACGTAAGCTGCTTGGCCAGGCCAGGGCCCACAGAGAGCGAGGACCTTGCCACCTGTAATTGTGCTTGCCTTTTGGGATGGTTCGCTCAGTCTGATAGGTTCCAAGGGCTGAGGCCCTTGTCTCTTTCTCAGCCAAACCTGATTGCTGTGTGTGATAGCCTCCACTAGGTGAGCCCTTTCCACCCCCCACTAGTATATCTTTCTGAAGGACAGGAATGAATATGGGTCACTCTGGAAGCTTAATTGTTCCACCTTTAGGTCAAGCATAGTCTTCTTTTTTTTTTTTTTTTTGCAAGAGTCCCAGAGGTTTTTTTCCTGGGCAACATCTGGACTTCTGGTACCACTTCCTGTTATGGTGATGGAGGAGCATCTGGGGAAGAAGAGGAGTGCCGCCTTCCAGATCTACCTCAGCTCATCACCCAAGACCCCTCCCTGTAGGGCAGCTTCCCCCTCCTTCCCATCAAACCCTCTTTTTGGCCTTCTCTGGCGCCTTTCTTCTTTCTCCCTGGTGATGGAGTGATTAAAATGCCGTTCTGTCACCAAGCAGCCTGGGTTCAATTTCTGTTCATGGAAACATATGTTAGACATGAGGGTAAAGCTAGTCCACTGAGGCAATGTCTTTCTGAGCGCGAGTGTTTAATGAATGAGTGAGAAAGAGAGACACAGAGAGAGAGAAGCCGGAGAAAGGGAGAGATGAAGGGGAGAAAGTGGAGGAGACAGAAAGATGGAGATAGAGAAGGAAAGGGAAGGAGAGAGAGAAGGCTGTGCACACAGCAGAAGAGTAAGAGGATCCAGGGAAGTGAGAAAGGACTTTCTTATGGGAAGAGGAGGGAAATTTTCCTGCTAGGAAGGGCCCTGGGCAATGCGCTGAGGAGGGGCTCGGGGAGGTAGCATTGGCAACTTCTCACCCCAGCCCATAGGCATCCTTTTTTCTTTTAACCATAACTAGGGGTGTCCTCAGATCCTCAGACCTGGTCTGATAGTGGCCAGATGGGAGGAGAGAAAGAGTCCTGGGGCTCGTACGACTGAGAGATGTCAAAGGCACCATTTATATTATTGAATATACTCCACACGAAAGCCTCAATAAGTGCCCTGATTGAAAACTGAAGAGAAATTTCTGTGTGACAGTGATGCAGGATTTTGGGTCCAGGGAGGAATTAAATTCTCAAAGATGCAGGAGATGCCAGGCCTGTGGACCCCAACTTGTGGATTCATACCTGAATAGTAAAGAATTGACAAAATGGACTCCCAGAGGGGTTAATTATGATTGATGAGGTTTATTTTAGGGAGAATAAGGATCTAGGGGAAGGCTAGGTGAAAAACTCAAGTCCAAAGGGAGTTCTCTCCTTGCATTGGCTGGAAAGGGAGAGGGGAGAATGGAGAGAATTTCCTTCAAAGAGAAATTTCCCAGGAAAATTTGCGTCCAGAGAGGATGGACGGATGGACGGATGGACGGATGGACGGATACACATGCACACACACGCACACTCACACGGAAATCAAAACCAAAGTATGGGAGCCCAAGCCAAAAGATTCCCTTCACTGTCACACTTACACACTGGGGGTGGAGGTCAGAAAAGACTGAGAAATAGGACACTGAAGGATGCAGAAAGGTTAAAGAAACATTACATGCGTAGCAGAACATCCATCTACCAGGCAGGAAAGCACACAGGCAAACAGAAATTCTTCCCCCACCCGGAGGTTACCAAAGCAAGGACCAGGAGATCTCGGTACCAGGAGAATGAAAAGGGATCAAGAGGGTTAGACAAGTGCCAGGTCCATTTGTGAATTAAACATCCAATTGGGATGAGCCTTGTCATCAGACGCCCATGTGTGAAGGAGAGCTGACTGGTTGGTGGACTCTAAGGGCTGACTTAGGAAGGGGCAGTCCACTGGTGTGCTAGGCTGAGGAAACAGGAGGAAGCACTGTGGCTAAGGGGCTGTTGCTCACTGTCGTCTTGGCTGAGATTGGACCAGATACAAGTCTAGTCTTGCCAGGGCATGTAAGGTGGCATCCATGTTCTCCTACGCCTCTGGCTGACTGCCTATAAGAAAGCTATCTGTTTTTTCTGTTTCTCCTTCAATAGGAAAGGGGCAAACCTAGCCCACAGCAGTCAAGCTGGTGTGGAAGTGGCTTGGAAGCCCTGGGGTCCAGGGAAGAGGGTTTTGCTCAAGGACAAAGACAAGGTTTGCCTGCAGAATAAGAGGCTAGACTGTGGCTTCTCTAGGCTCACCAGGAGCCCTGAGACTTGAGCCCTTGCATGCCTGTGAAAAATGAAGAACTTCTATTTGCAAGACTCGAGAAGCAGCAGGTTTGCCATTACTAAAAGATCAAAATGAATGGATGCTGAGACTAGGAATCCAAATTTATTATTCTCACCATTGGAATTCATGTGAGAGATTAATAAGACAACATAAAATTCCCAAGACTCAGTTTGATACATCCTTTTATATTACATTTCCAGAATAACATGGAATTCTCACAAGAACTGTTATCCACACCAAAGATGAGCTCTAACAACATATTATAAACCATACAGGAAAGCACCATGCTGGTATGGTAGGAAGAAACAAGTACAGCCAATGGAAGAATTGGCATTCTCAACTTGTAATCAGAAATTTGAGAGAGTTGAACTTGGAAAACAATAAAGAAAACAAGTCATAAGGGCCAGAACGGAGTCTCATTAGTGTGGTTTGAATGTAAAATGTCTCCCATAGACAGGCTCACGTGTTTGAACAGTGGAACACTGTTTGGGAAGGTTGAGGAACCATTAGGAAGTGGAGCCTTACTGGAGGAAATGGGCCTTGAATGTTTATAGCAGGCGTCACTTACTGTTAGTGCTCTGCTTCCTGACTATGAACGCAATGTGTCCAGCTCCTGTGGTGGACAGCACTCCTGGAAATATACGCCCAAACCAACCCTTTCCTTCCTTAAGCTGCTTCTTGTCAGGTATTTACTTAGTTACAACAACGAGTAAAATAATATGACTAATAGAGAACAGGCTGACTTAAAAAAAAAAAAACTTCAAATTTTACGTAAGAAAATCATGTTTGTTTAAATGAAACTACAGTGGTTGATGTGAAACCCAGGTCACAAACTTTCCAAGAGAGATTCATTAACTTAGAAAATTTATAAAACGAATCCAAATGTACAAAATGCCTAAAGGGGGATGTGATGAACGAGTATTTAACTCTAGGTTGTACTCACATGAAAGGCTAAAGCGAGCCAGAGATCAAGAACTCTACATTTAACTGAGTGAGAGGGCAGATAGAAAAATTTTAAAAATTGAAGTTGGCTTTGTTGAGTGTTATATTCTGGTTGGGTTTTTAGTTTTGGGTTTTAAAATTAGTATACAAAATAATAGGTCTCATTATGACATTTTCATACATACTTGGTTTTTACTACCTCCTGCTTCCAAACCTCCCCAAATCATCTCCTCCCTCCCCCATCCCACCACTCCTCTTCTTCCCTGACTCGGCCCCTTCTGCTTCATCTGCACACATTCTATTACCCAGTGTCTTTTCTCTTCCCCACCTCATCTCTCTCCTAAGACCTGTCATTCCACTCTCCTGGTCTCCTTTGTATTTTCATGAATTGTACGCCCCACACATATGCACATATATAAGATTAAAATAGACCTGTGTATGAGAGAAAGCGTGTGGTCTGGGGCGCTTTGCTTAATGTGAAAGAACACCCCCTTGAGGGGGAGTCTTTCCCCAGGAAGAGACCCTAAAAACCCAGAGATCAGTCCGAGACCACGAGATGCAAACAGCAAGAGGCTTTATTGTGGGTACCGGTGCGCACCGGGGCTCGACACGGAGTCCTCACGCAGGAGGGGTGAAGAGCCCCTAGCAGCCGGGAGGTAGGGGTTTTAAAGGGAAAAACCACAAACAAACAGAAATATCTCAAACATGTTTCAGTTCAGGGACTTTTCAGACGTCATCAGGCAGTCGCCTCGGCCGTGCCGTGCCGTGTTATCTTGACCTTGGGCAGGGAGCTCAGGATGTCTCCTCGGCCGTGTTATCTTAACCTCGGCAGGGAGTTAGGGCCCCTGCAGTTAGGCATTGGGCTTCCCAGAGAGCGGAGGCTTCTCAGAGATTAGTTATGCACAGGTTTCTAAGGCAACGGTCGGTACTTCAGTTAACTATTTCCTTACCTGAGCCCGGGCAGCTGGTTGCAGAAAGTCACATACAATGTGTCTTATGTTAAGCAAGCGATTGTACAGAAGCCAAAGAAGCAGGTTAGATGTATTTATTAGTGTAGCAGCGGTCTAGCCGGGGTTTTTCAAATGTACCACTTCCAGTTCCATCTGTTTTCCTGGATGTCATGCTTTTAATTTTTCTGCATGGCAAAATGAGATTTCTTCTCACCTCACACAAAATTGGTAACCTTGAGAACAAAAATGACAACAAACTCTGGAGAGGATGTGGACAAAGGAAATCCCTTATTTGCTACTGGTGGTAGTATACATGGATAGAGACACTGTGGAAATCATTATGAAGGCTTCTCAGAAAACTAAAAATTGAAGTGCATATGAAGAGGTGAGGGGGCTCTAACCCCTGTCAGGAATATCTTTATTTTGCCTATGGATCTCTGCGACCTCACCTGAGATTATTCTTCTGAGGTGACTCCTGGTGGTACCTAGACACTTGATTTTGATGACATGACTCTGGAAGGGGCTAGTCATGTCAGAACGACCACCTGTAAAATTTGAAAATTAGCTTTGACCTACATGACATCAGAAGGAAAGGGGACTAGAGACAATCCAATCATTAGACCAGTGACTCGCTCCATCTTGACCGTGTAGTGAAGTTCCAACAAGATCCACGGGCTCCCAAGCTCAAGAGCAACTCCCATGCTGCCACTACTCCGCTTGTTTTCACATGTAGAAAGATAATGCTCACGTGATGATGCACGCTTCATATCACGGACCTCCCCACACCTTCCAGGACATAGAATGCCATCTTGTGTTTCCTGGGCCGATCTTTTCTTTCTGAATGCAATGAGTGGACATTTATTTATTTATAGTCTCATATTCATACAACATTGTTCCTTGCTTGTACTTTGCCCCTGTAATCATCGTCATTCTTCCCCCTCCTCCTGCTGATCTTTATCACCCAATAGCTTTTGCTGAAGGGAATTTGAATGCTGGAACTCAGCACGAGTCCTAGCCTCAAGGGCGAGTAATTTATACCCACAAAATGAAGGGACTAGAATTCCTAAAGGGAACCCAGTGGCTGCCCATTCCCAGTCAGATCCTAATGAGCATCGTGGCTCTTATGTGCTACGTGGGCTAAGACAGAGAGGATAGATGAAGGGAATCCAGATGCTGGGAACTTAGGTGCTCTGGTGCCAATCAAGATGTCACATCCTGTGCCCTGTGTGGGATGAAAGCAAGAGGACTTCTTAAGAGAATCCAGCACGAAAGCTGTTATTTATTGAGAAGGAAGCATACAAAGAAAATGCATAGTATAGATGTGATCAACCATATCATATATCTTATAACATGTTAGACTGTCATCAATGTTTATGTAAATGAAGTGAGCCACTTTCATGCAAAACTTTGTTTTAGTTTGATTTAGGGCCTTCAAAAATATTTATCAAGCATTTGTATGTGTCTTTGTTGAACTGATGTACAAAGACTTAAAGACAGGTGAAAAAACAAATTTTGTTTTGCAACCCAGAGCTCATTGTTATATATGAGTTTTGATGTATGTAAAATGAAATAATGATGTAAGAAATAAATAATAATATTTATCATTGTTTAAGAAATTAAAATTCAATCGAACATTCATTTATGGCTCAATAGCCATGTTTCAGTTATGGATAACTATAACATGTAAAATATGGTTATGAAATATTAATAACAAATTAATTCAGTATCCATAATAGTAAAAATATAGCTATAAGTATTAACATGAATTAATTCAGTATACCTAACAGTATGTACAGTATATATAACAAGTTTAAAATGATATGCTATTTTTAAACTATGATGTAACCATACATTTATATATTTTAATTTATTTTTAGTTGGCAGATATTTAGTTATTATTCACTTTGCCATTTTAAAATACAATCTGAGCCGGGTGTGGTGGCACATTCCTTTAATCCCAGCACTCGGGAGGCAGAAGTAGAAGGATCGCTGTGAGTTCGAGGCCACCCTGAGACTACATAGTGAATTTTCCAGGTCAGGCTGAGCTGAAGTGAGACCCTACCTTGAAAAAAAAAATAGCAAACAAAAAAAAAAAAGGAAAAAAATAAAAAGAAAATATAATCTGCTTCAGTTACTTCTCATGTCCCCAATCCTTCAACCCTCCAGGTCTCTTGTCCCATCCCCAATACCCTCCTTCTTCTGTTTACATGTCACATATGTCCTTTCGTCCTCCCTTATCCCTCTTCCAGCCCATTTCTTTATTCTCACTCTTGGTTTCCATTATAGTTTTATGGGGTTCACCCACATATGCCCTATATATATACTTATATAATACATATATATACATATATCCACATACTAGAGAGAACATGTGTTTTTTGTCTTTCTGAGTTTGAGTCACTTAATATAATTCTTTCCAGGCCTATCCGTTTCCTGCAAATCTCAAAATTTCACTCTTCCATACTGCTGAGTGGAACTACAGTGTGCATATATACCACATTTTCATGACCCGCTCATCTGTCAGTGGACATGTAAGCCAAATCCAATTCTTAGCTATTGAAAATAAAGCAGCAATGAGTGTGGCTGTGCAAGCATCCCTGTGGCAGAGTGTGGGTCCTTATGGTGTATGCTCAGATGCGGTGTGGCTGGCACATGTGGAAGTTGTATTTCTAGTTTGTTGAGATACTTTTAGATAGATTTCCACAATGGCTGTGTTACTTCACACTACAACCAGCGCTAGTAAGAGTTCCTACTTCTCTACCCTCTTACTGGCACTTGTTGCAGGAATTTTGATGGTAGCCATTGTGACCAGGTTAAGCTGGCATCTCGAAGTGGTTGTCATTTGCTTTCCTTGGTGGTTATGGATATTGAACACCCTTTAAAGTGTTTAATGACCATTTGTGTTATTTCTTCCATTTTATTAGCCTACTTGGTCGTTGTCAGTTTTAAATTTTTAGTGTTTAATTTTTGTAATTCTTTGTGAATTACAGTTATTAGTCCCCTGTGTGAAGTCTGGAAAGGCTTTCTCCCAGTTTGCATTCGTTCACTTTGCTGACAGTATCTTTTGCTATGCAAAAAACACTTTAATGTCATGTAGTCCAATTCATGAATTCTTGGGCTATTTCCTGTGCTATCTGGAGTCATGCCTATGCATATAGTCTGCATCTTTTTATTGCTGAGTTGAGGCCATCTGTGTTAAGTGTTATTATTGGGAGGGGCTTGCCATTCCTTTGTATTGTTTCAAATGATCTGATTGGCTGGATTGCTTCTCCTTTATATTTCTAAATCATTCCTATGCAATAGTGACACGCCTGTCATGGTGGAAACCAACTGCCCTCTAATTGGACTGGAGGCCTGCTCCATGGGAGGGAATACATCCGTAATACTGAAAACTTAAAACAGGGCTAGTCATGAGCCCAAGGGGTGTAACATCTGCTGCTATCTGGCTAAATGTATATACTGTGCTTATCAAACTGCCCATTAAGCACTTCCCTTAATGTTCATACCTATATATTAATGCTACTCTCACTTTTGGTAGAGAACCTTCTCTTTTCAGATGGTAGTGACCTTAGGATGACTCAGACAGCACCATGGAAGGTGGAAAGAAGTGACAGGAGTGCTCGGCACTGCAATATCTCTATCACATCTTCCAAGGCTCAGGGTCTATTGTGGAAGAGGTGGCAGAAAGAATGTAAGAGCCAAAGGAAGGGTAGGACTCCTTACAATGTGCTCCCCCCAGACACAAAATGGCCTGGATATCCATGATCTCACAGTGCCTGACACTACCTACACAAGACCATCATAGTAGGAGGAAAAGATCATGACATCAAAATAAAAGAGAGACTGATTGAGACGGGGAGGGGATATGATGGATAGTGGAGTTTCAAAGGGAAAGTGGGGGAAGGGAGGGCATTACCATGGGATATTTTTTACAATCATGGAAGTTGTTAAAAAAAAAGAAGAAGAAGTCTAAATAGATTGCAAGGGTTACCCATTGTGCAAGAGTGGCGTCAAAATGTGTGACTCCTAACAGTGGGCACAAATACATTGTGATTAAATTCTCTACTTTAGGTTATAAATGGATCTATATGAATTAACTTTTCTACTCTAATCTCTACGGCTAACCTTGGAAGAAATCATGAGAAAAATTGTGAGCTTCGTTTTGCATAATTATTAGTATAATTTGAACTGTCCAAGGGGATTTTCAATAACTACAGACAACTTAAAGAAGAATTTTTACATGTGAATATTTGATGTCCTAAAATTGTTTTTCCATGAAAAAATTAAGAATGTATTTGTTTGAACATCATAAATATAGGGTTGACATATGAGATTGTTATGAGTTAATGAGAGCCTAAAATTAACAATCTAGAATGTGAACTCCTGGAAATAAAGATTTTCTAAAATCAAAGTAGTAAAGCTTTTCAATTTTAAGTTTTCTATAGGTCTCCCTTTCATATAATTCAAGATATATTTAGACTTCCCTAAGTCAGAATTTACATTGAAGAAATTATTTGTTTCTTTATAAAAGTGATATTTTGGTTAAAGGGCAAAAAAAAAAAAAAACAGAAATATTTATTTTTCTGTCTTAGACCCTGGTTAGGGTTACGCAACCTGACCAATTAGGCAATACTCTTGTCACTCTTCTTCTTATCAGTCCTGAGGATTGATTTGGGGCAGCTGAAGACGTAAGTCAAACCCACGTAAGTGTCCTGCATCTTGCTCAACTCAATGTGGGAGAGAGAGAATATACTCAAACAATGAATAGCAAAATTAGTAAAATGAAGTAATAGTTCATCTCATTGTTTTCTTGACCAGTGATTCTCAAGCTTTAATGCACACATAACACCTGGAGAAGGATCTTGTTAAAATGTAAATTATGATGCAATAGGTTTGGGTAGGACTTGAGATTCTGGTCTTAACAAGCTCACAGGTAAAGCACATGTTGCAGTTTGAGGTCCACGCTTTGAATAGTGCTGCAGTTTGCACCTTGCTGTATTCCCTGAAGGCTCATATGTCCAAGGTTTAATCTACTACACATGACGTTTTGGGGAAGTGTGGGAAACTTTAAAGGTAGGGTCTTGCTAGTGGGAAAATGTCATTGGGGACATGCACTTAAAGTGGATACTAGGACACTGAACTTTTTCTGTCTCTCTTTTAGTGCTTCATGGCTACCATGAGGTGAATATCCCACCTCTGCCACATGCTCCCACTGTTATGTTCACAGCTGCAAGGACCCAAAGGCAATGAGGCCACATGGCTCAAGACTTAAAACCAATGAACACATAAAGCCAAGTAAACCTTTCCTCCTTGTTATATTTATACTTTTTTTTAAAAGACGCTTTTAAAAAATATTTATTTATTTATTTGAGAGAGAAAGAGGGAGAGAGATAGAGAGAGAATGAGAATGCCAGGGCTTCCAGCCACTGCAAATGAACTTCAGATGCTTGTGACCCCTTGTGCATTTGGTTAACATGGGTCTTGGGGAATCAAACCTGGGTCAGTTGGCTTTGCAGGCAAACACCTTAACCGCTAAGCCATCCCTCCAGCCCGTTGTTTAATTTATTCTTTAAGCTTGTAGAGATAGAACAAAGGATAATGTAGATGGTAGCCAAATACTCCATCACTGAGCTACATCCTCAGTCCTAAGCCTTTCCTCCTTATAAGTTGATTATCTTGGTTATTTTATCATGGTAACAGAAAACTGATCAATTCAGGAACACAAAGAATTTTAACTTCTCTCTTTTTTTTTTTTTAAAAAATGTATCTATCCATTTTGGGAGACAGAGGCAGATAGAGAGAGAATGGACTGTGCCAGGGGCATCCACTACTGCAAACGAACTCCTGACGTATGTGCCCCCTTGTGTATCTGGCTTATGTGGGTACTGGGGAATCAAAACTGGGTCCTTAGCCTTAGCAGGAAAATGCCTTAACTGCTAAACCATCCCTCCAGCCTTTAACTTCTCTTTATGTTTCTTGCTGTTCCTTAACTGATGAACCATCCCACCAGACCCTCTTTCTTGCTCTTCTTTATACAGATACATAGCCAGCCATTAGGACCTCTTTGATGAAGACCTGGGAATAAAAAGTAATTTGAGCTAAATATGCATGATTTATTAGCCAGTGTGGTAAAGTCTTAGTGAGAGGAAGTTACAAACTGGAGGGTGTGTGTATTAGTAACTTTTCTTGCTGTGACCAAGTACATGACAAGAAGCAACTTATGGTAGGAAGCAGTTATTTTGGCTCCTTCTTTGAGGGAAATTTTTTATGGCTGGGAAGGCATGGTGTCAAGAGCATGAGGTTAATTTCTCCCATTTCAGCTGACCAGCTGTAGAAAGGGGACAGGAAGAAGGGTCAGTTTATAAACCTCAGATCTCATCTGGCAGTAAGCCCCTTTCTCCAGCTAAGCCCCATTTCCTCAAGGTTCTACACTTTCATAGAACAGCACTACCAGCTGGGGACCAAGTGTTCAAATGCATGAATCTGTGGGTGACACTTTTATTTAACTCATAACATTATGTTAATGAAATAATGTGGTCACAGAAATACAATTATTGTATGTTCTAATTTCTGTATGGTAAAAAAGTTAATTTCACAGAAATAGAAACTAGAGGATGATAAAAATAGGGAGAGGGGAGAGCAAGGCTAGGAGATTGGTAGTAAAAAGACAGGAGGGTTAATTTTACTGTTCTATAGCACAGTAGGTTGACTAAACCAGGATTTATCACATATTTCAGAATAACTGGAAGAGTACAGAAATCTCTAACACATAGAGTCTATGAATACTTGAGGCATAGGTTCTGGAATTCTCTTACTGGATCACTATGGTGATGAAATTCCTCTGACAGGATCACTGTGATGCTTGAGTTCCTCTCACCTGATCACTGTGATACTGGAGTTCTGCTCAGTTGCTCACTGTGACGCTGGGGTTCCTCTCTGTGGATCACTGTGATGCTGGGTTCCTCTCAGTGGATCACTGTGATGCTGGGATTCCTCTCTGTGGATCACTGTGGTGCTGGGGTTCCTCTCTGTGGATCACTGTGATGCTGGGTTCCTCTCTGTGGATCACTGTGGTGCTGGGGTTCCTCTCTGTGGATCACTGTGGTGCTGGGTTCCTCTCTGTGGATCACTGTGGTGCTGGGGTTCCTCTCTGTGGATCACTGTGATGCTGGGGTTCCTCTCTGTGGATCACCATGGTGCTGGAATTCCTCTCATTGGATCACTGTAGTGCTGGGGTTCCTCTCAGTGGGTCACTGCACATTGTACCCAGGAACTGCAAATTTGCACTAAATCCCATACATATTTACACATTCTGTATGTCCATTCAGTGGTTGGAATGAGGTCTGAGTTGCCCCTTTTCTAACAGGCTGCCAAGTTCTATTGAATCTGCTAGTCCATCATCAAACTGAGTAGTTGTGCTCGCCAGACATCCCAATTTACAAAATTCTTCCTCTTTTCTTTTCTTTTATCTTTGTTGCACTGTATTTAGAAAGAAGAGATGTTTGACTTTCCTTAAGGTGGCATACTTGCTGAGTGTGGGAGAGGGAAGGGCGGGGTGGGATATAGAGGGTGATTGTGAGGAAGTAGGGAGATAGAATGTCTTTGATTTAAGCTCTTTCCAACATGGACTCATTTCCTCATTATTTTGTGATGCTTGTCCCTGTCCTGTGTCCCCAAAGCCCAAAGGTGTCCAGGCTAGTCATCACTCCAATGTACATATAGCCATATAGAACATGGAGAGGAGTGATTTCAGCCCAGGGAATTTCCTATGTGAATAGAATGGCTGCTTTTTCTTTTCTCTTTGAGTGAGAAGTCAGCAGGACTTTCATCATCTCTCCCTTCTGTCCAATTCAACTTTCTGTTGGCACATGTTATTTAGAGACGGATGTCCACAGGCCCCACTCCAGACAACTCTTCATTTCCTAGACTGGCAGTAGTAACTCAGTGCAGTTTTCCATATGACCCTAAGTTTTGCTCTCTAGATTTATCTACTGCTTCGTGCTCTGTGACCTCACTCCACCATCTTTGTCCACCGCTGACTGTTGAAGGCAAGCCATAGGGAGCAAGCCCTCACCATGCTGAGGCATATCACCCATTTTCATTGTCGTGACACCTGATTATCTTCCATTTTTGTGCTGAACACACCTGGAGGCTTTCCTATTTCCTTCTGAAATCACATTGCACAAGTAAGAAAGCCGAGAAACATCTCACTTCCTTACCAGCCAGTTGAAACTGTCCTGATGATGGGCCCCCGTAACCACACAGTGAGCTAACAGTTCAGCTGGGAGTTTCCCCACCTCCCCTTCTTTTGTGCCCACAAGGCATAGAGTTGCCAACTTATTGCTACATCTGACCCAATCATTCCTGGAAACCTGCTTCCAGAGAAGCCAATGACAAAATTCCCCGGGAAGGAGATGTGGAGGGAGAGCGCACCGAGAAGTCTGATTGGGCTGGAAGCTCTTTCAGGGAGCTACCCAGGGAGGCTTGCTGCAGCATGTATGTGTGTGTGTGTGTGTGTGTGTGTGTGTGTGCGCGCCGCGCGCATATGTAGAGAGTTTAATCCAGAGCCAAGCATGTTAGTTAAACAGTTCTACATACCTAGCCCTGCAACCATTTTGGGCCGGGGGTGAGGGGACTCGAGGTAGGATCTCACACTAGCCCAGGCTGTCCTGGAATTCACTATGTAGTCTCAGGCTGGCCTTGAACTCACAGCGATCCTCCTACCTCTGCCTCCGTAGTGATTGGATTAAAGGTGTGCACCACCACATCTGGCGCAACTAATTTTTGACCTCTTTCATTAGCTTTCTATAGATATTTATGCACCTAACTTCTTAACATAAGATGAACATAAATAGAGGGGAAATGCAGATGTATCCCAATACCTCATTAAAAACATTTTGGGCATGAAAATTTCAAGGATTGATTTTACATATAAGATCTCAGCTGATGTTAGATAAAACACAAAGCCCAATTTTAGTAGAAAGTGTTGTATTAAGCACATACTCATCATTCATATACACACACACAATAATATTAAATGACAGACATCCTTCATTAGTCCTGATCTTTTTCAGCTTATATCCACGAGGGTTTTTTCATGACCCCATATAGGAGAGGACAATTAGTATTTTCACAAATTAGGTAAGCATTTAATTTTTCCAAAGGGAGTGAAGAAAATTCTTAGAGGTGTAATTAGTGAAGGGTCAGAGTACCATGCCAGTCAATCTAACAGCAGTGTGTGACACAAACTATGGAATTATGTGGGGAGGGAGAGAAGCCTGGCCAGTGATAGGGGAGGAAGAGACAACCAGCACCCCACCCTTGGCCTTGTGTGGGAGGACATTATCCACTGCTGCCCAGAATCCTAGGTCTTCACAGAAACCCAGAATCTAAGACTGCGAGCCTTTAGCTCCAACTCAGAGGCTGAATGGGAAATTGCCTTAGGGTTTTACCACATTGCCTCAGCAATTTCCATTGCAAAAGAAGAATGAAAATTTCCTTTTGCTTTGTGACCTCAATGATCACAGACCCAACCTCCTCCTCACAGGGCTGTGGCATTGTTACTGATGTCTCTAGTCAGGCTGAGGCATAACGAACCAGACAAACATAGTTAGTTTCATTGCATCACGGAAGACCATACCAGAACATATGAAAATATTTTATTACATCAGGAAAGACCATACCAGAACATATAAAAAAATTCATTACATCAGGAAAGATCATGCCAGAACATATAAAAATATTACTACAAATAAACGAGGGAAAGGAAAACCACCTAAGGAGAAAACATAAAATAGCTATGTTAACATTTCACTAAGAGAAATGTATACAGCCAATGGAGATGTTGGACAGGAAGCCCACCTCACTGTTAGTAAGGGAAATAGCCAGTGTCAGTTAGACTGTGCAGTTAGAGACACCATTGTGCACTACTGACAGAGAAACAGGTTAATACCATGCCTTTCAAATTATTTTGTACTGTTTGATAAAAGGGAGGGTGTGTATACACAAAATGGCCTGGATATCCATGACCTCACAGTGCCTGACACTACCTACACAAGACCATCATAATAGGAGGAAAAGATCATGACATTGAAATAAAAGAGAGACTGATTGAGAGGGGGAGGGGATATGATGGAGAATGGAGTTTCAAAGGGGAAAGTGGGGGTGGGGAGGGAGAGCATTACCATGGGATATTTTTTATAGTCATGGAAGTTATTAATAAAAATTTGGGAAAGAAAGGTGGGCTGGAGAGATGGCTTAGTGATTAAGCGCTTGCCTATGAAGCCTAAGGACCCCGGTTTGAGACTCAATTCCCCAGGACCCATGTTAGCCAGATGCACAAGGGGGTGCATGTGTCTGGAGTTCGTTTGCATGGGCTGGAGGCCCTGGCGCGCCCATTCTCTCTCTCTCTCTCTCTCTCTCTTTCTGCCTCTCCTCTGTCTGTCACTCTCAAATAAATAAAAAGTAAATGAATAAAAAAGGGAGGGTGTGGATTTCTAGGACCAATGCTGGTGATGCACGCAGGCAGGCCTTGCATGTTTTCACACAATATCGTGACGACAGGCTTGTATGTGGGAAGCATGTCTGCACTCTGCACGCTTATCTGGCAAGTTACAAACTAACCTGAAAGGTCCAAGTTTTAGTTTACATAGCATTGTTCCAAGTGAGGGTCACATGTGGGTGAGTACATACATGCATATTACATATATATGACATATATGTGTGTGTGAAATATATATATATGTTGTGGTGCTTTGATTCAGGTGTCCCCTATAAACTTTAAACTGTTCTGAATGCTAGGTTCCTATCTGATGGAGATTTGGGAATTAACGCCTCCTGGAGGGAGGGTATTGTTGGTGATGGGCTTATGGGTATTATACCCCGTTGCCCCTTGCCAGTGTTTGACACACTCTCCTGTTGCTGTTGTCCACCTTATGTTGGCCGGGGGGGGGGGGATTTCCACCCTCTGCTCATGTTATCATTTTCCCCTGCCATCATGGAGCTTCCCCTCAAGTCTGTAAACCAGAATAAACTTTTATTCCCCCCCACAGGCTGCTCTTGGTCGGGGGTTTTCTGCCAGCAATGTGAACCTGGCTGCAATACGAATATGTATATGTATATGCATGTATATATGTGAAACCTATGCATGTGTGCACTGAGATTAATGATAAGAACTTTACTCATAATATTTCTTATAATATTCAAAACTTAGAACAATCTCTCAATTAATAACAGAACGGGTAGAAAGTTGCTATCAGAGCCTCACTGGGCGCCTGCCCACTTTTCTGAGTTCTCACGCAGAGAAACTTTCCTTTATTCCTTCTAGACCTTCTTTAGATCCTGGTCAACATCCAAATCATGCTTTCATAGACATTGTGAGTTTCTAGCTGCTTCTCTGAAGACCCTCATCCCAAGCGGCTTCTTGTTCACGTCCGTAGTTGAGCCTGCCTGCTTTCTGAACCCTCACTAAAGAGGCACAGCTTTCTCTCTTCCTATATCCACCTCCTCCCTCCCAGCAGCTGGCTGCCAAGACTTACAAACACCAATAAAATTATCCCTAAGCTCAAAAAGTGTAGAAGAGGCAAATAAATCTGGGCTATGGAGATGACAGACTATTACACATAGCACCGGAAAGGATGGACTGTGTCTACAATGTGGATGAGCTTCTGAAGCAGAATTTGAGGGGAAAATTGAGGCATAAAGAAAGTCATGCAATGTAAGCTAGTTTAAGTAAAATTTTAAACTTTTGTCAAGTGGTTCACATTTAGGTGTTAAAGTAAAACCAGCAAGTGATACTTAGCAGATTTAGGCTAACACTAGGTTATTTCCTTGGGAAGGTAGGAATTATGTCTGACGACACATGAGCAGAAGTATTCCTATGCTCCTGGGACTGTTTTCTTTCTCCGCCTGGTAGAATACATTGTACCCTGAAGTGTTTACTAACAAACAGTTATATTTTTAAACCACAGATCCTTAGAAGTTAAAAAAAAATCATTAAGTCCAATTAAAACAGTCTTCCTCGTTTAGCTGTAATTAATTAAAGTTAGAAATGATTAAACTCCGTATTTCTCAAACTCATGATTACCCAAAAACTTTAGGAACCACAGAAACAGGTTTCTGGTTCCAGCCTAGAAATTTAAATTTCATGGCTTTGAGGCTATGGACCAGTAATCATCTCAGTTTATTTCAAAAACTTTTCATTGACAGTGTTTGGATATGGTCATGGTGTACTGTGATCAAAACCCCTTCCATTACCTTCTTTCTCCCCTCCCCCATCCACTATCCACTGAGCCACTTCTTCCCTCCAATGCTAAGCGCCAGACACATGCCCCGAGTGCATCTGGCTGTTTGTGGATAGTGTAAAGCCATCAGGCTTTACATACAAATGCTTTCAACTGCCGAGCCATCTCTTGAACCCCTTCTTCTTTCCAACTAGTCTGTTTTCTACTCTAATGTCTTTATTTATCCTCCTTCATACATGTCAAAATGTTGGTGGACTCAATTTGTGCAGTTAATCACAGCTGCTATAACCTTATGAACTCAATGTTTACTTCCTGTCCAGAAGACAGCATTCCAAAGCACTCCTCCTTATCTTGAGGCTCTTACGTTATTTCTGCCTCCTCTTCCACAGTGTTTCCTGAGCCTTAGAGAGAGGTGATAGAGATGTCACAATTAACACTGAGAACTCAATAGTCAACTCCCAACATTTTCATGAGTTTTGAGTCTCCCAGTAGTCAATTCCATGTACAAAAAAAAGAAGCGTTTATAATCAGAGGTGAGAGCAGCACTAATCTATGGTCATAAACAAATATTTAGGGGACAATTTGATGAGTTCTATATACCCATTTATGCAAATAATAGTAGTAGCTTCTCCCCCTAAGAGCTATCACCTCCTCAGTCATAAGCTTTTGACTAGGTTTTCAGTACCAGGCATGAATTCCTTCCTGTGGAGTGGACTCCAAATCCAACCATAAAGCATCAGTTACCCTCGTAACAGTCATGCCACTATTGCACCAATGGGCACATTCTGCTTGGCTGGCAAGTTGTGTGTTTCAAAGGATCCACTGATGGTTAAGACTATGGAAGACTTTCCCCGCCCCAGCACCATGACAGCTGGTCAGCAGGAAGGAGGCTTCAAGCTCGGTTCCTACTTGATTTCAGCGTTTTGCAACTCAAGCATGTGGTGTTATTGGCAATTGCCTGTACCGTTTGAGGTGCCTCAGGGGCCTCTCTGATCAACTGCATGTTGGGAGGTACCCTACCTGCGCAACTAGGGTTTTTCTGTGACAACCTATGGCTTCTAAGGAAAACATTCCTCACCCTCTCAGAGTACTTCTGCCCAAATTTTCTTTTAAAAAATATTTTTTACGAAACTTAAGAAGTAGGGTTGAACAATGCAACTATGACTTTTCCATGTTTTTAGTTTTGGCTAGCCCTCCCCTTTCATTTTCTTCATCCCCTTCCTCTGACCTTGCATAAACTTTTCCACCTCTTAAGGCCCATTATCCTGTCTCCCACTTGATCTATTCTGGTGGTGAAGCTTCCACAGAGCTTTTTCTTTGACTGGTATTTTTCATTTCCAGCTTCATTTCAGTTTGCTTTATCTTTAGGTTTTCCATTTCATGATGACTTCCATTTTCATATTCTGATTTAATTTCCTCTCTTCTTATACTTGCTTGTTTGTGTTTTCTTGGGCTTTATGTATGCATTTATTTGTGTCCTGTTTGAATTTATTCAGGATTTTATTTGGGCACTGATCCATGTTTCCTTGAGTTCTTTGTATATGTTTATAGTCATTGTTTTGAGCTCTTTTCCTAGAGTTTCCTTTAAGTGGTTCCCATGGGATTCTCTTCTGTGGGGTTGGTAATTTTGGGTGGTAACATATTAGCATGGTGGTTTGTGTTCCTGTTTTATTTTGAGACTTACCCATCTGGAGATAGGGCATTGACACACCTGTGTTAAGCAAGAGTTTGAAATGGAGTTTGGTGTTTGTCTGTGTATTCTTTCTTATTTATTTTATTATTTGCACACAGTGAGAAAAGAAGAGACAGACAGTATAGGTGTGCTAGGGCCTCTTGCTGCTGCAATTGAACTTAGAACCATGTATGTGTCACTTTTGTGCATCTGGCTTGGGGAATTGAACCCAGCCCTCCAAGCTTTGCAAGTAAACACCTTTAATTGCTGAGCCATCTCCCCAGCCCTCTCTGTGTTTTCTTATCTTTGCTCTGCTTTGTACTACTTAGAGTTCAGTTTTGGTGACACCTGTGCTGCTCAGGACAAGTATCAACAAATTTAGGAAAGTTGAAGTTGAAATAATACCTTGCATGTTATCTATCACATTGCAATAAAGCTAGAAATTGAAAATAAAAAAGTATTGAAAATACAAAAAAAAAACTCTTGAAGATTAAATAATACGCTTTTGAATATTGAATGAGTCAGTGAAAAAAATTAGAGGTAAATCAAAAAGTTCATAGAATTGAATGAAAATGAAACCATCCATACCAGTACCTATATGACATACTGAAGGCAGTTCTAAAAGAAAAGTTTATAGCTCTAAGTGCTTACATTACAAAAACAAAGAGATCTAAAAAAAACAATAATGCAACTGAAGGCTTTGAAAGGACAAGAATAAATTTAACCCAAGTGTTCCAGACAAGAATAAACAATTTAGATCAGGGAAGAAATAAATGAAACAGAAACAAACAATAACGCTAAGAAGTATTGATGAAAGAGTCATTTCGTTGAGAAGACAAACAAGACTGACAAACTCTTAGCCAAATCAACCAAGAGAAAGAGAAGACCCACATCTAGAGGACTAGAGATGAAAAGGGAGACATTACTGCAGATGTTAATGAGATCCACAGAATGATACTATACTAAACCAAATTGTGAAAATCTAAAAGCTATGGATGAATTTCTAGATGCACATGACCTGCTAAAGTTAAACTTAGATGAGATAAATAATTTAAACAGATTTATAGAAAGCAATGAGATTGATGCAGTAATTCAAAATCTCCCAGCCAGAGTCTAGGTCCAGAATTCTATCAGGCTACTAAGGAGGAATAAAAAGCTACATTTTTGAAGTTATTTTATATAAGAAAGTGAAGAAGCCATCCTGAACTCTTGTGAAGCCAGCATTACTCTAACGGCAGTACCCTATGGAGACACAACTACACCCCCATTGGACATAGACACAAAAATTCTCAATGAAAGACTTGAAAACAAAATTCAAGGACATGTCAAGATCATGTACCTTGACTAAGTAGACTTTATTCCAAGTAGTCATGGATAGTTTATCCTCCTTAAATCAATGAATATGATACATTACATCGATACTTTCAAGGATGTAAATCATATGATCATTTAAATAGATGCCAAATCCATTGTATTTGACAAAATCCAACATCTCCTTGTGATAAAAACTTTGGAGGCACTGTGGATGAAATGAAATAATTCAATATAATTACGTCTATCTACAACACATCTGTAGTAACATCATGCTAAATGAAGAAAAACTTGAAACATTCCCACTAAAATCTGGAGCTAGAGAAAAAATGTTCACTCTCTCTACTTCTATTTAATATAGTGCTTGAAACCTTAGCTAGAGTTAGAAAATAAGTGGCAAAAGGGTACAAACTGGAGAGGAAGAAGTCAAGCAACCCTTATTTGCAGATGTTATGATTTTGTACACATGAGACCCTAAAGACTCCAAGTCAAAAATGACTAGACCAGCTGGACACTTTCAGCAAAGAGGCACACAGAAATCAGTAGCCTTCTTGTATACACGTGACACAAAACACTGACAAAGAAATCACAGGATCATAAATTAAACAGCTGGCACTGGCTCATGAAGACATAGCAATGAGTAGACTAGAGGACCCAGGTTTAAACTAAGTAACCGCAGCCACCTGATATTTTACAAAGATGCCAAAAAATACACATTGGAAAAAAAAAAGACTACATTTGGTGCAGGGGAAAGTGGAAAGTGCATGTAGAACCAAACTAGTCCCTCCTCTCTCACAAGGCATGGTAATGTGCATATGTCTGTTCATGTGCGTGTGGGCAGGCACCTGGTAAAACACATGTGTGGAAGACAACAAACACCTATTGAATGCCAGTCCCTGCCTTGTACTTTGACTGAGGCAGGATCTTTCTTTCTTCTTGCTGCTCCTGCTTGCATATGCCAGGCTGGCTGGTCGGTGAGCCTCCAGAAAATGTCCCATGATGCTGACAGTGTGCTGGGATAGCAGACGCCTGCCACGGCTTCTGCCATTGTTCTTTTCTTTTTTTTTTTTTTTTCTGAGGTAGGGCCTCGCTCTAGCTCAGGCTGACCTGGGGTTCACTATGTAGTCTCAGGGTGGCCTCGAACTCACAATTCTCCTACCTCTGCCTCTTGAGTGCTGGTATTAAAGGCGTGCGCCATCATGCCTGGCGGCCTCTGGCTTTTACGTGGGGTCTGAGAAACTGAGCTCAAGGACTCGGGCTCATGCAGCGAAGATTTTATCCGCCTTCCCAGACCCTTTTTAATCTAAATTAAACAAATTAAAAAAATAAGCTGATATTTTTGCTGCCAGCCCAAGCACTGATGTGGCACCAAGGGTCTGTGGATGGGATGCTGACACTAATTGAACTCAGAATAAAACCTCATGATTATTATGATAGATTGAAATGATTAAATGAAATGAATGTAACTGCTTAATGTCTTCCAGGGGATATACGGGCCTTATAGTACAGCAAAATAACCCGTTACCAGACTGGTGAACTTTCAAACAATGTTGCCATATTTCTTATGTTACTAAAAGAAGACATTACTTATGAAAATTTTTTGCAGTTTTTCATTTCCACTGATTATTTTTTCCAGTAACATGTCTACATTGGAAATTCTAAGTTATCTTTTTAAAAATAACTTTATTTATCTGCAAAAAGAGAAAGAGAGAGAAAATGAGTATACCAGTGCGTCTTGCCACAGCAAATGAATT
The DNA here is from genome assembly GCA_036346955.1 of Dipus sagitta. NCBI lineage: Eukaryota > Metazoa > Chordata > Mammalia > Rodentia > Dipodidae > Dipus > Dipus sagitta. The sequence goes on from CM070784.1 coordinate 42,833,756, forward strand.
CCAGTTGCATGGGTTACTTTGAGCATCCAGCTTTACATTGGGTACTGGGGACTTGAACCCTGGTTATTAGGTTTATGCAGGCAAGTGCCTGCTAAGCCATCTCTCAGTCCCAAAATTATCTTTTCAGAGCTTTGTTTCAAAGTATCTATTAAATGGTTGAAAGAGAGCAATTCTCTTTAAAGCTAGATAATATACAAGATTTCCAGAAAACCTTATATTGTAAATCTTACCTTACAAAATGACACAAGAAAAGATTAAAGGCATCAGGTTTGGACCAGTATAAAACTGTCATTATTTATAGGTAATACTGCTTACATGGAAAAGATAAAAGTATCTTTAGATGAATTATTTAGAAATAAGCAAATTCACCAAGTCAACTAACTCTAAGCCTAATATAAAATTCCATCGGCCCTCTCACTGATAGTTAGATTCCATACAAGGATAGTATAATGCTTAACAGAGATGGGATAAAACATGTTCTTGTCAAACAGCATTCTGAAAATCAGCCATCTGTTTTATAGGTGTGATTTATCACTTAACCAATCATGAAGACAGACTGCTTAAATCAAATATCAGTGTGGCTCCATGACAATAGACAAAGGGTATTCCTTAGTGCACAGCTTAATACAGGCAAAAAAAGATTGACTGGACTAAAGCACATGGAAATTACTAAATTATCAAAATTCTCTGGCTACAATAAGACAGTGTCACAGAATCTTAGTGTGGCTTCAAGTTCTAATCCTTCCTCATTGCTCATAGAACATAGACTGCTAGTGTGATTTCTCATTGTGAAGTTTCTTTAAGTTCTAATCCTTCCTCATTGCTCATAGAGCGTAGAGTGCTAGTGTGAATTCTCATTGTGAAGTTTCTTCAAGTTCTGATCCTTCCTCATTGCTCATAGAATGTAGAGAGTGAGTGTGAATTCTCATTGTGAAATTTCTTCAAGTTCTGATCCTTCCTCATTGCTCATAGAATGTAGAGAGTGAGTGTGAATTCTCATTGTGAAGTTTCTTCAAGTTCTGATCCTTCCTCATTGCTCATAGAATGTAGAGAGTGAGTGTGAATTCTCATTGTGAAGTTTCTTCAAGTTCTGATCCTTCCTCATTGCTTATAGAATGTAGAGCATGAGTGTGAATTCCCATTGTGAAGTTTCTCCATGGCTCATAAAGAGCCAGTGTGACTTCATCTTCTAACCCTGCTTCACTGATGACTGGTCACAGAGTGCAAGCATGATTTCACTATTCTGCTTTTTCTTTATTGGTCACAGAGTACTAGTGTGGCTTTGCGTTCAGACTCTGCTTCATCAACCATGGATTAGAGTAGTATTAGTATGACTTCAGTTCTAATCCTTCTTTATTGATCATAGATCATAGAACGCATTATCAAAATAATGTTATACTTGTTAAAAATCAAGAGATATTTGCACAGCAAGATTTTATCAGTCTTTCAAGTAAGTGCTGGCTATATGAACCACAGTGCTAATCTTGTACTTGATATACTTGTTTGAGTATTAGTTTAGCCTTTTTTTGTTTGCTTTCTGGTATTTTTAGACAAAGTTCACAGAAGGAGTAGACTCATGAATGCTGGTGGTTTAAACCAAAACCTTTGCTTTAGGTCCCAGTGGATGATAGTATCCTATTAATTGAAGGGAAATAGTACACCAGCATTACTCTGAGCAAGTTTTCCATAGTTACTATGAAGCAAGAGGAGATGGAGAAATATGTTGGGTACTTTGAGTCTAGTATTCACTAGTTCAGTTATCCGGTCATGTTTGGAACAAATATTTACTGCATAGCTATTTTGCATAGACATGCTGGGAAAGAAGTTAATAGTTATGGGCCCCAATCTCATAGGTTATACCAATTCTCAGAAAGAAAGCATTTCCTCTTGAGTTAAACAAAAACTAATAATGTGACATGATGCATTTTTGGACTTTTTAAAATTTGCTTGCACAGGTGTGTGTGTGTGTGTGTGTGTGTGTGTGTGTGTGTGTACATATGTGTGTATGTACCAGGACCTTTTGTTGCTGCCAACCAACACCAGATTCTTAGGCTACTTTTTGCATCTAGTTTACATGGTAGTTTTGGGAAATGAATCTGTGCCCACAGACTTTGCAAGCAAACACCTTTAATATCTAAGGCATCTCCCCAGCCCTTTACTTCATCTGAACATCAGAATATTCTTCCTAATCAATAACTGTGTCAGGAGATTGTGTCATTAATTCTTTCTTGATGACCTGGCAATTAAAGGTGGCCAGACAATTAATGTTATTTTTTTAAATATACTTTTAAAACCATTTGTAATTCCTTATACATTTTCTTAAATTCTACAGATGGTAATAGTTTTATGAATTGCTGAATAAATTTTTATTCATTACTTCTTATGACAATGACAATGTATTTGCCCAAGTGGATAGAGCAAGAAAATCTTGCTTATTATGCAATCTGTCCCTCCACCTATTTTTCTGGCATCATTATCAGGTGAAGGAGAAAGTGAGGAAGCTTTCCCAGTCTACATTCTTTAGCCTTGTGCATAAGTCGGTTGTTTGATCAGAGTGTTTTGGGGTGAGTCAGATGAGGCATGCCTACAAACCAAGAAGTTAATCATTTCAGTCTTCTCTTTTTATATAAACTGACTCTTTCTTATTTATATGTTGGTGGCCAGTTGATATTGAACTATATTTTCAAGGACCATTCACATGTCTTTTCTTGGGCTTTGCCTTGAAACCTCTTTTCTTTTCAAGAGCAAATTGCTCTCTTGAAGAGATTAGTGGTTCCAGGGTGAATTGGGTGGTAAATAACTCTTCTTCTTCTTATTTTTTTGGGGTGTGTGTGTGTGTGTGTGTGTGTTTATGTGTGTATAGATGTACTTGTGTGTGTATGTGCACAGGAAGATGTTGGGTGCCTTCTCGGTTGTTCTTTCACCTTATTTCCCAGAGACATTCTCCCATTGAACTTGGAGCTCCCAGCTTTTTGATTAGACTGGCCAACCAACCAGGGAGTCCTGATTGTCCTGTCTCTGCCAGCCGCCTCTGATACTGGAGTTACAAGCATTTTGGTCATTCTTGGTTTTTACATGGATCTTGGGGATTGAATTAAGGTCTACATGGTTGTTCAGCAAACAGTGTTACCCACTGAGCAAACTCCCCAGGCCCAAATAGCATTTCAAAGCAGAACACTTGCCTGGTATGTGTCCTTCTGTTGTCTCTATAAGGGAATCAGCCAGAATCAACCATAGATCCTAAAACTTAACCTGTAATAACAATTACTAATATTTAATAAATTTCCAAGTGGTTAAGAAACCAGTTCAAATATTTTGTACCACCCACACAAGCAAATGCAAGGAACTGCTTCATTATAAAAATCACATGACACATAATCGTTGGCACTATTATGTGCTCTGCTCTCTCATCCTCTCTCTTTCTAGAAACAACGTTCTCGATTTGAAAAGCAACTTTCCAATGTCACTTCCTGAATTTTTAAGGTAAAAATAGATTTGGGCAAGTTATGCAAGAGAAACAGGATCTTTAAACAAAAACATCAAAGTTGAAGTTAGAAAGAAGGGTTTCTGTGAGAGTAGGAGTATCACAAGAGGAGGTAATGGGGATAAAATATGTAATCAATAAGGAAATACTCTTTTTCAAGTCAGGGCAAAGGGAGAGGGGAGAGGGAAGAAGGGGAGAGACTGCTCTTGGGCACAGGGTTTCTGTGAGGGGTGATGAAATTGTTCCACAATTAGCCTGTGGTGACAGTTGTGTAACTTGGGACTATACCAAAAACCAGCGAATTGCACACCTTAAACGTATGAGTTTTATGCTATATGAATTATACTTCAATAAAGCTATTATCATAAACCCCATAATACTCAAGGAAGAAAAGAAACTGGATCTTTTTCAAAAAATAAAAAAAACTATAATTTTAAATGAGTCACTACTGATTAAATATAATAATAATTTTCTTTGGGAATTTACTGCAATGTGTATAGAAAAGGCACTATGGAAACTCATAAAAATGCTGTGGTTTGTCAAGGTTTTAGATTTTTTTTTGTAAGGGAAACAACTTGGAAACTAAACGTGTGCCTGGGTGTAGCCTGGAGAGTTTTGGATTTAGAAGCAGCCGAGTTCCTGACTGACTTCTGCTGGCCAGGAGTTCAGTTTCTGAGGTCCCATGAAATGCTCATGTGCTTCTGATGGGGTTAGGAATGGAGATTCCAGCACCTGTCTAGACTTTGCCATTGTGTCTCTATGAAATAGACATTTTGTTTCTGAAAATCCTAGGGTGGGAAGGGCATTTATTCTTATCCAAAAGCAAGATTAAAAATTTTTTCAATTCAGCCAAGTATTAGAAATATGTAGGAAAAATAAAGAGCTTGCCAATTTCAATTATTGAAACTCAACCCAAAAGTTAGTAGATTATACATTTAGTGGGAATTTTTTAGAATACCACAGGCTTTGCCCTTGCAAGGGTCACTGCTGCGTAGCATAATCAGCCTATCTTCGGAGTACCTCTATTCAGTGTTTCTTGGAATCTGGGAGCCAGGAATAAATTAGTTTTGAGCACTTTTCTATCTAAATATATTAAAATCTCTAGATATTTCTGGATAGGATGAAAGCTAGGATTAGATTAGTGGCAATAGAATGCTCCTGATGAAGTGGGAAACTAATATGAAGGTGAGCTCAAAGTTGGCCTTACAGCATCTATGTAAAATCCATTAATCAATGAGACCAAACACTTCCCAGGCGCAGGGAAAAGTATGAAAAACACTTAGCACCTCTTCAAGGGCCTTAGGATTAGTTTCAGCTGTGAATGCCTCTGCGCCCACATTGTGTAATTCCTCTTGCACTGAGTTGCAGCCACCCTGTATCTCAATTGTGCAGGAGGATGTTAAACCGCAAGGCGTGAGTGACTTTCAAAAGATGCTGGAGAAACCCAATTAAATTAGACCTGGCAGCTTCCTCGCTGTTTTCTGATGAGTTACCTGGTGGTCTTTGCCAGGGTCTTATTAACCGCTTGGGTAAGGAACTATGTTGAAATTATGAACATGGTGAACTCTTCTTGCCAGAGAAGCGGCGTGTGTCACAGGCAGACCTGCGAGGTAAATTCCTGCAGACTACGGTACAGAGGACAGACACTTGATCGCAAAATCACCACGCATTGCTATAAAACCCTAATTACTGGATTTTCTGCTTGATGTTCCTCAACACCCACACCCCTATCCATTTCATCCTTTAGATGGTGAGTTTATATTACCAATTTATCCTTCTGGCTGGTTATTAGTTCTGGAATTATGATCCCCTAAACAAATCAGCGCCAAGAAAGTGTAAGGAAAATTCAGAGTACTGTAAGGAGTCTGAAAGAGGAAGTAAATGCATACATACATCATATATACACTGATACACTCATACATACATGGATTGATACATTCATATATACATGCATGCATACATACATACATTCACATATTCATACATACATTGATGCATCCATTATAACAGGTCCCTAGCTTGTCAGAATGCACAGATAACTGTCATTATCTCTAGGCCCGCCCTTACCATTCCCACGTCAGGAAGGCAGGCTTTCTTGGATTGCCCAGTTGATCTTGGCATAGGTAGGATAGTGTACGAGTTCCTTGACCGTATAAGGAACTATGGTGATACACCTCGAAGCCTTACTATCAGCAAACGCGTTTTCCCCTTACATACTCCAGTTTGAGGTAGTCTGCATATTTGCGGTAGAGCCCTACGAAATCAGCATGTGGCGCAGCACTTGCTCAGCATGTGTAAGACCAAGGATCGGCGCCCATCACTCCACAGGACATTCTCCGCACCGCTCACTAGCGTTTTGTTCGCACTGTTTCGGGCTTTGTGTGAGTCACGGACACCCCGCGTCTCGCGTTGTCTCTGCCCTTCTGGCTCCAGAAGGCCCGTGCCTGGGCTGACGGGGTGACCCGCTTCCCTTGCTCTCTGGCTTCTGGTTATGAGCAGCTGGCCGTGGGTGGGGGGCTTCTGGAGGATGCCGAGGAAGAGGCAGGGTGCGCGGCTTTTCCGCTTCTTTCCCGCAGAGGTCGCCTTTCTGTTGGCCCTGCTGCTTCTAGTGCTGTGGAAGAACCTTCCTCCAGGGCTCAGGAACCTTCTTCCAGCCTTGCTCGCCTTGTCCCTTGAGCCCCAGGGGTGGCCACAGTTCCCTAGGGTCTTCTTTGTTCCATTTTCTTAGTTTTTTTTTTTTTTCAATGGGCTGGGGAAATGGCTTCACTGCAAACATGAGGCCTGAAGCCCCAGCGCCACACAGAGCCGTTGTCTGCCTCTGTCCTCCACACGTGTGTGTACACATTTGCACACACATGTGCATATGCCACGTCACACACACGTAACAGCACAAAACATAACAATTTTCTACATGTATACGTATTTAATATTTAATTTATTTATTTATGTGAGGGAGACAAAGAGGCAGAGAGAGAGAGAGAGAGCGAGAGAATGGGTGTGCCAGGGCTTCCAGCCACTGCAAACAAACTCCAGATGCATGCGCCCCCTTGTGCATCTGCTTCATATGGGTCCTGGGGAATTGAACCTGGGTCCTTAGGCTTTGCAGACAAGCACCTTAACCACTTAAGCCACCTTACCTACCCATACATGTATATATTTTGATCATACTGACTTCCATTATCTTCTCTTATCTCCATCCAATTCCAACTAACCCTTTTCCCCCCGACTTGTCCCCTTTCACTTTAATGTCTTTTTTATTTTAAGGTGTGAGCTTCTAAGTTCAACCAAGGCTGCATGTATGAGCATGGTGGGGAATTATTTACCAAACCTAGGAAAACTTACCCATCATTATGTTATGGGATTTCAGGGCGCAGGAATTTCCCCCCGTGGCCTGTGAACCACAACCTTTAGGTATTTATCAATTTATCAAAGAATTGAGGAAACATATTCCTAAAAGGTCAAATTACGAAGTTTGTTTGGGAAAAGTTGTTATTGAGGGACAGGCTGCAATGGGTTTACATACACATAAAAATTTAAAGGGACACACACACACACCCTGGAAGTGGGACGCATGCACACCCAGGTGGGGAGGGGGGCATGAGTGGGCAAGGCTACTACCTCCACACTAGAAAGAAGGGAAGCTAAGAGATCAATTAGCAATGTTCCCATAGCTTAGAAGAGAGTGACGACAGGAGAAGGACCATCTTGGATGGAGAAGGCTTGCAGAGCAGGGAGCTGGGAGTCCAGACGTCAGGGAGAGGTGAGCAGCCAAGCCCACCACCTTCTTGCTCCCATGGAAAGCCTTTTCATAGCTTGTTGGGGTGGGCTTTACCGAAGGCTCAGGTGGGTAAGGGAGAGAGCTGATTGGCTTTTAAATTTTTGGATTGAAGAGGCTGGTCCCAAAGGAGCCAGCATACCTAGGTATGTCAGACTGCGGAAGGAGTATGGGCCACTGTTGCTGAAAAGTTGCTCATAGGCATCTTGGATGTGCCCGGGTCAGTCACTGGGCTCCAGCTTTGCCAGCTTTGTTGTTAAATTGGCAATTAATATAAATCACCACACCTCACTTAGGACAATCTTGTCCTGCTCTACACATCTTTCTGTAATTTCCGTAACTTCATCCTTCTTTCCAGCTGAGTAAAATTTCACTATGCATATGTACCCCACTTCATTATCTATCCATCAGTTGTTGGTCCCATTTTGTGAGCTATTGTGAGCAGTAAGGAGCATGGACGTGCAAGTATCCCTGGGTAGGATGTAGAGTTCTTGGGGTATAGGCACAGGAGAGACGTAGGTGAACCCTATGGTGGTTCTATTTTCAGCTTTTCAAGAAACCTCCTCTAATTTCCAGAGTGGCTGCCCCAGTTACACTTCCACTAACAGCAGATGTGGGTTCATTTGCCCCACATCCTCCTCAGCATCTGTTGTCATTTATTTTCTTGATAATATTCATTTTTCTGGGGTGAGATGGAATCTCAGGGCAGTGTTAATTTGCATTTACCTAATGACGATGGATATTGAACACTTAAAAAACATTTATTGGATATATTTATTTCGTTTCTTTAGATCTTTCTGTTATATGCCATAATCTCATTCTTGATCTAATAGTTGGCTTTTTTGATGTTTAGATTTTTGAGTATAGCTGGCAAAGATTTTTCTTCCATTCTGTAGGGTTCATATTGACTCAGTTTCTTTTGCTGTACAGAATCTGTAATTTTGTGAGGCATCTCCTCTGTCCCTGTTAGGCCTTCTGCCCATGGACAACTACCTGCAAAATGCTGTGTTATTCCCCCTTCTCCTTATGGTTTTTATTTTATTTTATTTGACAGAAAGAAAGAGGGAAAAAAGAGAGAGAATGAGCACGCCAGGGCCTCTAGCCATTGCAAACGAACTCCAGATGTGTGCATCCCCTTGAGCACCTGGCTAACGTAGGTCCTGGAGAATCGAACCTTGGTCCTTTGGCTTTGGAGGCAAATGCCTTAACTGCTAATCCATCCTTCCAGCCCTAATTATAGATTTTAAGAAATATTTTTACTTATTTATTTTAGAGAGAGAGTAGGTGAGAGAGGGAGAAAGAGAGACAGGGAGGGAGGGAGGGAGAGAGAGAGAGAGAGAATGGGCATAGCAGGGCCTCTAGCCACTGTAAACAAATGCCAGACACATGTACCACCTTGTGCATCTGGCATAGATACTGGGGAATTGAACCTAGGTCCTTAGGCTTCATAGGCAAGTACCTTAACTGCTAAGCCATCTCTCCAGCCCATGTCTGATTAATTAATGTATGCCTTCAGAGCTATGAACTTTCTTCTCAGGACTTCTTTCATAATATTTCATAGATTTTTATATGTTATGTTTTTATCATTTAATTCTAGAAATTTTTTATTTCCTTGATCTCATCAGTGACACAGTCATCATTCAATAGTGTGTTCTTTAATCTTTATCGGTGAGTTTGTATATTAATATAGTAACTCTAGCTATTGATTAGTAGTTTTAGTCTATTATGATAAAGTGGAGTACAAGGAATTATGACAATTTTTCTAAATGTGTTAAGCTTTGAGTTTTGTCCTAATATATTATTTATTTTAGAGAATGTTCCTTGTGTTGTGGAAAAGAATATATTCTGTGTTGTTTAGATGTTATATTCTGTAGATGTGTGTGTTAAGTTCATTTCACCTATGATGCCATTTAATACAGATGTTTCCATGTTTTTGTTTTTTGGTCAGGATGACCTGTTTGTTGGAGAAAGGGCCTTATTGAAGTTATCCACTACTAGTATGCTGGGATTAGCCTGTGACTTTTCATCTAGTATTTTTTGTTTTATGAAATTGAGTGCATGCATGTTTGGTGTGTATATGTTTAGAATTATAATGTCCTCTTGATTGATGGTTGCCTTGGTCAGTATAGTTACCTACTTATCTCTTGTAACTAGTTTGGGTTGGAAATTCATCTTGGTAGATATTAGAACAGTGACAGCTGGGTCTGTCTATTATGATGAGGTAAGGAGGAAACAAATCGAAGGATCCTGCCTTTCAATTCATTTTGCTAGTATGTGCAATTGATTGGGAAATTTAGACCATTTATATTCAGTTATTATTGAAAGGTGTGTGTTATTTCCTGTCATCTTTGTTGATTTTTGTATAGCATGATGTTTTCTCATTAATCTGCCATTCAAGCATAGTTTATTGTTCCCTATAGACTCATGGATGTGTTTCTTTCTCTTCACTTGGAAGGATTCCTTAATATATATTCTGTTGAGCTGGCAAGGTCATGAATTACTTCAGCCAGTTTTTATCATGGAAAGTTTTTCTTTCCCTTCAATTATGATAGGCAGCATTGCTGGTTATAGTAGTCTGGGTTGGCTGATGAAGGTTTTCTGAATTTGAAATACATCATTCCAAGCTCTCCTGGCTTTTAAAGTTTCTGTTGAGAACCATGTTGCTATATGGATGGGCCTGCCTTGTTGCTTCTCTCTTACTGTTTTCAATATACTTTATTTAATTTTAATTATTTATTTATGACAGAAAGAGAATGAGAGAGAGGCGGCGGGGGGAGGGAGAGAGAAAATGAGAGAGAGTGAGAGAATGGGCATACCAGGACCTCTAGCAACTGCAAACAACTCCAGATGTATGTACTATCTTGTGCATCTGGCTTATGTGGGTACTGGGAATTGAACCTGGGTCCTTAGGTTTCACAGGCAAGCGCCTAAACTGCTAAGCTATCTCTGTAGCCATCAATTCACTTTCTTGTTCAGTATATTTAGAGGTCGAATTACAATCTCATGAGAAGAGATTCTCTGGAGTCTCTGCTAACTACAATCATATGCAACAATGGTTCCAAACATGGGCCCACGTACACAGCATCACCTGGTAAGGGGATACTCTTTTCTAGTCTTGTGTTTCATGCTCTAAACTCCTCCTGTATCTGGATTGGCATCTGCCTAATGTTAGGAGATAATCTGTGATTTTGTTGAAAATGTTTTCTGTCTTTAGACTGACATTCTTCTCCATCTTCTATGCCCTTACTTGTAGACTCATCCTATTTAAGGAGTCCTGCATCTTGAAAGTCCTGCTTCTGCCTTCTTATTATCTTTGTTCTTGTTGGAATACTCCAGTTCTTTTACCCTGCCTCTAAGTTCTGATGTCTATCATGTTTGCGATCCATTCTATTTGTGTTCTGAGATCTGTCATGTCCATGACCCATTCTATTTGTAAAGTTTTCCAGTTCTGAGATCTATCATGTCTGTAATCCATTCTATTTGTAAGGTTTTCCACAAAGATTTTGTTTTTTTTTTAAATTATTTTTGTTTATTTTTATTTATTTATTTATTTGAGAACAATAGACAGAGAGAGAAAGGCAGATAGAGGAAGGGAGAGAGAGAGAATGGGTGTGCCAGGATCTTCAGCCACTGCAAATGAACTCCAGATGCATGTGCCCCCTTGAGCCTCTGGCTAACATGGATACTGGGGAATCGAGCTTCGAACTGGGGTCCTTAGGCTTCACAGGCAAGCACTTAATCACTAAGCCATCTCTCCAGCCCAGGGTTTATTTATTTATTTATTTATTTATTTATTGGTATTTGATCTATTGTATGTTTTATATTCATTATTTCAGTTTGGTATTTCTTTAGTATTTAAATCCTCTGCTGAATCCCTCTTTCATATCATCATTATTTTATTGAGATTTTTAAATATTCTCTTAGGATTCATATAGGAGTCTGTTTCCTTGTAGGTCTTTTTCTTTGAATATACTTATAATCATTCTTTTGAGTTCTCTGTCTGAGATTTCACTTTCAATGAAGGTCTTTACTGTGGGAACAGTAATTTCTGGAGGGGCTATTTCTTTGGATTTTTTATGAATTTAAGAGTTACATCCTCAGCTCAGGAGCCTAAGATGCCTCAGGCAGCCTCTATATTACTCTCAGAATAGAATATTAACTCCAGAAAAGCCAATTAACAACTGAAGTCATGTTGACTTCAATAACTGTTGAAGGCCAAACAAGTCATGATGGTTTAGATTATACTAGGGTTCTAGTTACTTACATTACAATCAGAAACTAAGGAGGGTGAGTGAGGACAGGCACTAGTGCTTAGGTCAAGTTTGAAAATATCAAAGTGGGAAAAGTGTCTGGGAGAAGAACATTGGGATTGTTAGTGCCTACAGAGTATACAGGTTGCTAAGCCTTGGAGGTTGTAGTTATGAAGCATAAAAAGGGAGGATACTGAAGACAGGAAGAGGAAAAGAGGTTAGAATGAATGGAAAATATGTGTGTTGTATGTGCGAAGAATAGTGGATGGCCAATCACAGGTGGGTGGAAGAGCACACAGAACAATCATAAACCCTAAGTAAGAAATATGCAAAAGCGAAACCATTATGATCACACACACACACACACACACACACACACATGCATGCACACAAGCACACACTAGGCATTAAAAGATGGAAAAATACTAAAAATGGCAAAAGGTATTCATAGCACACAATCAAAGTAGGCAGTATATACTAAACATGTATGAAATTAAAGAAAATCATATATTGGTCAGTATTTCTTCCTTCATGAGATGAGTTGTGAATTCTTTCCCTCCTTGTGATGTCTCATTTAGCAAACTTCGTTGATAGGTAAGGTACAATTTATATTTCCAGTTTAAACCCGATTCGGGATATGCATTGAATAGGAACGCGTGGTCTTATTCCGTCTCAGTGTTCCTGGCGCTGGCATATGGAGGAGAGGAGGGGGTGTGGTGCATGTTGGGTTCCCATGGAGCTCATCTGCTCTTTGTCCTGTGATCTGCTTCATTGTCTGTAGCTTTCTGCTTCTGACCCTGCAAGCCTAGCATGTGTGTGTGCATGTGTGTGTATGCATGTGTATGTGTGGGTAAGCATGTACATGTGTGTGTATGCATGTGTGCACGTACATGTGTGTATGATTGTGCGCATGTATGTGTGTGTGACTGTGTATGTGCATGTGCCCATGTGTGTGCACTTGTGTGTATGTGTGTGTGCATATGTGCACATGTGCATGCGTGCGTGTGTGTGTGTAAGCACTTCCCAGCAGCCAGTACCACTTGGTTCACCTGAACATGCAGATCGGAGCCAATTCCCAGTGAAGCCCATCTACTTCTTCATAGAGATATTGTCTGGCTTAATCAGTTCATTCACAGATCTTATCTCCTGAAGAAAAGCAGCTTGTAAACAGCTTCATGTTTTTGAGATTAATATCAGAGACAGTTTATGGGAGGAACAGGATTTATTTCAGGTTTACAGACCTAGAGGAGTTCCATCTATGGCCAAAAAAGCTGGCTTCCATTTGTAAATCCAAGCAGAGAGCAAAACCAGCAGCCAGCAATCAACATAAAGTAGCGAGCTACAGGGACACGCCCCCTCTCCTCTGCTGGAGCTCTGAACTCTCTGCATACCTCTGGGCTGGAATTCAGGTCCACCTCAAGCACGTATTTGGGCTGGATCCCAGGGTCCTCCCCATGTGACACGTCCTCCAGCCAGGTGGCTGGAGACCCAAGTTACAAGCTTTAATGAAACACCTGAGCCTATCAGGACATACATTCAAACTGCCACACAGCTTATTGTGTATTATCTGATTGTTTTCTTTCCCTGGGTTTAATCGGTGAGACTTCCATCCGTCATGTTACCTGGAAGTACTTTCTGTTTATTCCTTTAGGTTTTGTAAGTTTACTACCATTGGAAGTGACCTTTCCTTAAAATCTGCTCATTTAAACCACCTGTAGTAAATTCTGTTTTCTCTCAGGAGTTTTAAAAAATATTTTATTTATGTATGTATGAGAGAGAAAGAGACAGATAGAGAGAAAGGAATCATGGGTACACCAGGGCCTCTAGCCACTGCATACGAACTCCAGGCACATGTACCCCCTTGTGCATCTGGCTTACATGGGTCCTGGGGAATCAAACCCAGGTCCTTAGGCTTCGCAGGCAAATGCCATAACTGCTAAGGCACTTCCCCAGTCCCTTCTGTCAGGATTTTGACTGATACAGTCTACCTTCTGCCCCACTTTCTGGCTGTCATTTTGGTAATGCTATAAAATTGCCCAACTCGGAACTATAAGCACAACTATTTGGGGTAGAGACAAGTTTGGTGAGTAAGAGTTCAAAAGCTTGTTCTTTTTGCTCATTGACAGGCTGGATAAGTGAGAGATTATTTAGTTTTTCCACAAATATTTTAGACTTTGTGAGGCAGGCAGTCTATGTTGCAATCATAAATTCTTCCACTTTAAAATGAATAGCTGTTTTATGTCCCAATAAAACTTTATTTACAAAAACAGACGAGTCACATTTGGTGCCAGGACTGCAGTTTGCTGACCTTGAGCTGGTTCACTTGATGTTTGGACCTCCATGAGGTCAGTTTGCTAACCTTGAGCTAGTTGGTTTAGTTTTCTAACAGTTTCAGATGATAATGTTTTATTAATTACTTTTCTCATTGCTGTGATCAAATATCTGACAAGAAGCAGCTTCAAGAAGGGAGAGTTTCTTGTGGCTTACAGTTCTGTCATGGCAGTGAATGCACAGCAGCAGAAGCTAGAGACAGCTGGTCATGTTGAGTCCACAGTCAGGAAGCAGAGAGCGATGACTGGCCCTGCTCAACCAACTTCCTCCTTTTCATGCAGTCCAGGACCTCAGCCCATGGAATGGCCCCACCCACATTTAGGATGAGTCTTTGTATCTTAACTAGTCTAGAAAATCCCTCACAGATATGCCTGGAGATTTGTTCCCATGGTGTTTCTAATTTTTGTCAGGTGACAACCAAGATGAAGCATCACAAGTGCCTTATGAGAAATGTACATGCTCGTTTGAGTACAAGGTGGCTGTTGCACATTACAGTCACTGTGGAGATGAGTTTTGTGTTAAATATAGCATGGAAGAATAATTTTATTTTCTTACCAGAAAGCCGCAGCAAAAAGCAGTGATTTTCACCCTTGGCTGGCCCTTCCGCACTCCCCTCTGAGTCTGAGATAAATTTCTAGGTCCAGAGGAAGGCACTGGCTTTGAAAAAGCTCCTTTCGACAGTGCGCTATTTTCTGTCAGCTCAGGGCAGGAACTTCTAAGGTGCCTCCCGAGACTAGAGGAGAGTTTAGATTGGCAAGCGGCATAGACATCTATTGCAAGGCCATGTCTTTCAGAAAGCTCCTTGGCTTTTCCAAGGTCAGATCCCTCTTCTGCTGTGGTTTCTCCACAGGCCTGTCTCCACAGCTCTCTTGGAGTTGGATGATGTGAGAATTGCCTATGCATATCACTGGTGCACATCTCTCTGCCCTGGTGAGGATCTAAAGACATTGACCCAGCCTAGTGCCTGATACAGACCAAGTGCTCTCTGCTTAAGTAAGTGAAGTGAATTTAATTTTGAAATAATTTCTAGGCTCACCATTAATATTTCCAAGGTCTGGGACAAATACATACATGAAGTCTGCATGATGCCTCTGGTACGGCTGGTGTTCCCACCGCTGGTCCCACCACCTCTCCAGTGGACATAACTCCTGAGATACACGGACAGCACTCTCTCGAGGGTCATTCTTGCAGAAAGGCTACATGGACCTCCCAGATAAAGCAAGAGGGAAGATCACCCTGGGCTTAGGACTTCTGCACTCCCCCAGGATGACCAGTGATCACACATCTTAAAGAGACCAGCTGGGCCAGCATCCTTCCTTCCCTCCTGCCTCACTGTTATGACTTGGGGTTTCTACACATTTCTAAGGGCTTCCTGTAATTACCTCATCTAAGTCAATGGAATAACAGAGCAGGTACCTATGGGAGCTGGGCTGCTAGAATTCCATTTTGGAGGGTGGAGGGCTGCAGCCAACTTCAGCACAATAGGCGCTCTGTCGCTCTGCTCCCCCAAGGCAGAGGGAACCACACTCCTCCCTCCTTGCCACCTCAGTTCACATCGCCCCTTTCTCACAATATTTGCTCACGATTTACTGACATTTCTAAAGTCTTTTGACACAGACAAGGATAATCACACATCTTTTGTGACAGAGTTTGTGAGATGTGGGGAAGATGGGGCACTCCAAAGACACCTGGAAGATATTTTGTGCATATTTAGGGTGAATCTTCCCACTGAACCACTGTATAGGTCAGATTTGTTTGCAGGACTTGTTAAAATAATTCTGCTGAGACCACCCTTGACATTTCTTGTTAATTGGCTAAGATTCACACATCCAAGGCCTTACCAGGTGATGCTGTCTCCTTGGACCTGTGTTTGGAACCACGGATGTATATGTTTGTAGTCAGTGGAGACTCCAAAATAGCCACAGTGCTCATAACTCTACGGACATGTAATGGGTTACCCTAGCTGGCACTGGCCCCAAGATATTGTTAGAAACTTGATCTTTAGTAGCTGGGAAAAGAGGGAAACATTTGAGGCTGCAAGCAATTTCCAGTCTCTAAGGGTAGGAACACAAATTTACCTCAGAGGAAAATTGTTGCTTTTGGTCTGGGAAAACCACTTGAGTCTGCCATTTATTTATAAAAATGTAAATCAAATATTCACTCACTGTTCTAGAGGGAAATGTTAAGTCGGCATTAACCCGAACACAGATGTTTTAGCCTGAGAAGTTAAGTGTTCTACTTGATAACATAAATTTTAGGGGAAGACTGAGCCAAGGTTCTGTCGGGGAAACATAGTTGTCTGGTGAGGAGAGTGTATGCTCCCGCATTTCTAGGCCTGTCCAGTTTTAAGGACACTTAAAAAATTTTTTTTGTATAAGCTTCACCAATTCTTGTAGCTTTGTCTGTATAGGTCTATGTAGAGTCTATTTTCCCCAGAACTCCAGACCTGAGATCTGAGGGTTGGGGAAAGGTGTCAGTTAGAACCACAGTTCTCCCTGGCTTGGTGGGTCTCACAAGAGCAGCCACTGTGTAGTGAGGTTTAGCTATTACTTTTCTTCTGAAGTGATGGAGGAAGGAATAGTCCAGTTATCAACTCACCTTAGAAAAGACTGATGTTCAGGCTCAAAATATCTGGGGGCAGGAAATGTAAAGGAAGCCTCATTTTGGGAGCATGCAGAAGCCTGGACCGAGCTTACCCTTGCTGTATCCCAGGAGGCCCATCAACCCCTCAGAAGGCACTGCCCATAGGGCTCAGGAGGGGATGCCCAGTGAGCAGGCAATAGGGCCAGAGGTGGGAATGCAATCCAGTCCAAAGGCAAGCCTGAGGTCAGATGGGCCAGAGGGCAGCTAATCCTTATGGGAACTACAGGGCATGGTGGCACGAACTGGAAGCTGGATGGGGAAGGCTGTCAGATTGATAGTAAGGATCCTTGAAACAAGTTTAGGGACTGTGAACCCCAAGTCCCATCTCCTCTGCTCTCAGATTACATCTTCCCTTTTTAATATGTGAACTTTTGGTAAAATATTTTCCAAAGTAGAGTGCTGTCTCTGTTGGGCCATGAAAATTGTAGGTAAGTATGTTACCATCTGGCAAGCTAACTGCAAGAGAGAGAGAAAGAGAGAGAGGTCAGGATTTAAGTCTGAGGCCGGTTTTCATGGACAGTGGTTCCCTGTAGTGTGAGGCTTTCCCTAGTATTACTATAAGAGTGGAGGAGAGAAACAAGAAGGTCCAAGCCATGCAAAAAAATCACTCATGACGGGTGGTGAGGGGGTAGGTTAGACTTGAAGATCAACTAAGATTTGGAAGTCGTGGCAGTATAAAGCTGGATGTCTAGGTAACAAATGGAATATGGAGACAGGTTTGGTGACACACTAGAGAAATGTTGGGAATAGGAATTATATATGAATAACATTCTTAAAGATCAGATAACAGTAGAAAGAATTCTGCATCATTAATATGATAAGGTAGTTCAAATCTTCATGACAAGTGAATGCGTCCAAAGCTATGACAACAAGAAGTATAATACTTTATCTTCAGATATTACATATCAAAGAAGGTTTTCTGTGTGGACTTCAAAAACTCCCTCTAATTAGATGATGTGATTCCTGTCAACTTTATTAATCTTCCATGGCACATCTACAAGGCCTCTAAACAGAAGGAGATAAACCCAAGCTGGAGTAACATAATGGGTAGAAGAGTTTTAGGAGGTCATTAAAGAAACTCAGATTTCCTGTCATTTACTTGAGAGCTCCAAAACTCACATGGATGTGAATTTGGAGCTGGAGTCTTTGCTCCATCCCAGCTTCTGAAGACCAGTGGGCCATTCAGAAGGGGGGCATCTGACTTTCACCAGAGTCAGCATTCTTGTGCAGAAAACCAAAACAAGTTGGGGAGAAGATGCCAATATTTAACACATACTGACTTAGTGGAAAAGCTGACTTAAATATACTACATCAAAGAGCTACGTAGAGGACAGCTCAGTGTGGGTACAGAAGCTATGGTGGAGGAGACAAGTAATACCTCACTCTGGAAAATTCATGGTTTCTGTGGAAGATGGCTGTGCACTCCTTAACGAGGGACATGGGTAAATGGCTTTTTTGTTCAAGAGATATTGAATATTCATTGACTTCTTAATATTAAAAACATAAAGGAAATGAGTATTCTATCCCAATATTGTGTTGAAGGCACGTCTTTAATAATTACTGTTCACTCTAGGAGTTGTACTAACTTTCTACTGGAGGGTTCAGATAGCAGAGCTCACACTGCAAGTACAGACAGGTTCATAATCTTTGTCAAGATGCTTCTTATCTTCTACTTGAATGTCTCCTTTTCAAAAAAAATCACATTTTGTTTAGATTGTGAAGCATTTTCCATGTCTTTTCTCATTAATGTGAGACAGAACATATTTTCCCTCTTGGAATGTGTTATGGACCAGTTGACATCATATAGCATTCTAGTATCCTTGGGAGAATCTACTGCCATGTCATCCTCTTTGGACCATGTTGTTTTAGAGTGGAAATCTCAGAGCACTTTACTAGTGTTGTTTTTTATCCATCTCTTGCCTCTCTTTGAGCCATGAAGACTGAAGAATGCACAAGTGAACCACTGAGCCAGGATCAACAGTTAGTTATATAGTGAAGCAGGGCTTAGGTTCGGGTTCCTGCTAATGGCAATCACCTCTGCCAACAAGCAAGACAGCGCTGCCTCCCATGGCCAATGGCCTTTGGCCTACAGAGCTATCACACATGTCAAAACTTTCTGTGGAGAAGAACTTGTTTCCTTAACGGCAATAGTGGAATGCTATAGAAGTTCAGGCCCACTTGAGAATTGATGACAGAGAAGGCTAGAGGATGTTTCACTTTGATGGGACTTTATATTTTCAGTCATTATAAATTGGAATTTTTTTGTTAATATTCAGTCACTTTTGCAGCCCAGATAAATGAAACATCACTTTGTACAAGGCTGAAACACTCTAAAATGCTATGTCAACCACACATATAATCTAAAATGATAAATAATTAAAATTATAGTGCAAGAAAAATATTATAAAAGTGCAATTGTGGCAGACCTTTATATGAAAGTCCTGTATGTTCAAAGTTATACCTTCAGGAATGGTAGCAGGCTATAAAACAGAATCCAGATAAACCGGGTTTCTTGAGTTTATAGTGTTCAACAACATGCTGAATGCACTAAAATACTATGTATGACAAGGATTACATAAAGAAACACTTCCTCTCCTGGTACGCTTTTGTGGATTAATAGGCACTCTGGTAAACATGGATGGAATTTGAATTCTAACTTGAATTGACACAGATAATCATTATGTTTACACAGAATTGTCTTGAGGACATTTATCATATATTTGGCAATTTGATCTTTTATAATATTAACCAAAATTTTGGCTATTTAAGAGTCTGAAAAAAAAAAGCAGTAGGGATGAATATTCGGAGACTTGAGCCTGATGGTCAATGTCATATGTTTCCCAAGCAGCCCCTAGGCACCTGCTTTCCAGGCACTGCACCCCGTGTTTACGAGAATATAAAGTGTGATCTTTACTTTTAAGGAGTTTACCTTTGAATGAGGGAGACAGAACCTCACAGGAAGGTAACTAAAGTTGTACTAGGTACAAAGTGCTATAAAGTACAGAGACAGGAAGATCACTTTATAGGAGACATGGAAGGCTTCATGCCTCAGACTGCCTTTGAATAGCTTATGATCTGAAGATATCGCTTGGGGAGAAGGATGCCAAGGCATTCATTCCGGGGGACTTAAGGAATCACACTCTAATTCAGGAAGCAGTGGTTTCTCAGATGAGACTCCAACCTAGGTATTTCATCTTGGTCAGCATGATCTAACAAGGTTTACGAAGAGTTAAGCAGAGCTAATCAGTCATAATGTTAAGAACAGCAAAGGTTTGTGTGGTATTCTGACAATGCTAGTTTCATAGCGAATGGGCCATGTAACTTGCTCCATGGAATATGCAAAGCACAAATGGATTGGTTTGAATATAGAGCTTGATAACTTGATAGGGTCTGAACATCAGTCAGTATATTGACAACTAGTTCCAAGTGTGCCTGCCGGTCTGGACCCTGGCTTTGTTTTTGTATGTTGGGAGACAACTGACTATTGTATAGTGACAGGCCTGTCAATTTGTGTGGAATTATGGCAACCCTAACCACCATGGCTTCTCTTGCTGTGGATTTTGAGTGGCCCTTAGGGGATGTCTCAACATGGTGACCATTTATATTCACCAGCAGATCAAAGGCCGTGGCTCTGCAGAGGCATGAAAGACTTTCCATCCAGTGCTAAGAAGAAAATAACAAAAATATCAGATTACAATGGAATGTAAAAACAGGAAGAAAATGAAGCTTTACTAACATCTAACAAATGACCTCAGAGGTGCACAAGTCACAGTTCTTGTTTTGTTGTTATTGGTTTTTATTGTTTTACACTTTTCTTTATTTTCTGGGGATGAGGATCAAACCCTGGATCCAAGAGTCATATTCTTCATGTTTTCTCTACACAGACTTCAGGAGAATTTATACATTCTATGTCTATGATGTTGTAATCTTACATTATTACATTACCAACTTTCAACTAAATAAAACATATAAACAGCGCGAAAAACCTCCTGCAAGGAAACCATGAATTGAAGACGCTGTAAATAATGCAAGTGCAAGACATGAGCAAGGCAGAGACACAAAGATCTGTCTCATCTCCTACCACAGTGGACACTGTTGGTAACGCAAGTGCAAGACATGAGCAAGGGAGAGACACAAAGATTTCCCTCATCCCCTACCACAGTGGACACTGTTGATAATGCAAGTGCAAGGCATGAGCGAGGCAGAGACACAAAGATCTCTGTCATCTCCTACCACAGTGGACACTGTTGATAACGCAAGTGCAAGACATGAGCAAGGCAGAGACAGAAAGATCTCTCTCATCTCCTACCACAGTGGACACTGTTGATAACGCAAGTGCAAGGCATGAGCGAGGCAGAGACACAAAGATCTCCCTCATCTCCTACCACAGTGGACACTGTTGATAACGCAAGTGCAAGGCATGAGCGAGGCAGAGACACAAAGATCTCCCTCATCTCCTACCACAGTGGACACTGTTGATAACGCAAGTGCAAGGCATGAGCGAGGCAGAGACACAAAGATCTCTGTCATCTCCTACCACAGTGGACACTGTTGATAACGCAAGTGCAAGACATGAGCAAGGCAGAGACACAAAGATCTCTCTCATCTCCTACCACAGTGGACACTGTTGATAACGCAAGTGCAAGACATGAGCAAGGCAGAGACAGAAAGATCTCTCTCATCTCCTACCACAGTGGACACTGTTGATAACGCAAGTGCAAGGCATGAGCGAGGCAGAGACACAAAGATCTCCCTCATCTCCTACCACAGTGGACACTGTTGATAACGCAAGTGCAAGGCATGAGCGAGGCAGAGACACAAAGATCTCCCTCATCTCCTACCACAGTGGACACTGTTGATAACACAAGTGCAAGGCATGAGCGAGGCAGAGACACAAAGATCTTTGTCATCTCCTACCACAGTGGACACTGTTGATAACGCAAGTGCAAGGCACGAGCAAGGCAGAGACACAAAGATCTCCCTCATCTCCTACCACAGTGGACACTGTTGATAACGCAAGTGCAAGGCATGAGCGAGGCAGAGACACAAAGATCTCCCTCATCTCCTACCACAGTGGACACTGTTGATAACGCAAGTGCAAGACATGAGCGAGGGAGAGACACAAAGATTTCCCTCATCCCCTACCACAGTGGACACTGTTGATAACGCAAGTGCAAGGCACGAGCAAGGCAGAGACACAGAGATCTCCCTCATCTCCTACCACAGTGGACACTGTTGATAACGCAAGTGCAAGGCATGAGCGAGGCAGAGACACAAAGATCTCCCTCATCTCCTACCACAGTGGACAGTGTTGATAACGCAAGTGCAAGGCACGAGCAAGGCAGAGACACAAAGATCTCTCTCATCTCCTACCATAGTGAACATTAAAACAGGTCAATATACTCCGATCTAAAAAACTTACCACAAGATAATATATAGACATATTATGTGTTATGTGTAATCAGGCAAATGATATGATTACCAAGACATCTTTTTAGAGCTTTCCAAGAGCTATTGTTAAGGATGAGCTGGCTCTAAGAACATATGCTCTTTCCCGAGTTAGTACTACTAGCAAATATAATTTATCAACGAGTGCACATAAATTGTTAGAGGAGCTTGCAATATGGGAGACCCCTGGGCAGGAGTACCCTCTTTAGTGTCAGTCATCTAGGAAGGTGAAAGGCACCGTGGGAAGCAGGAATATGGTGCTGCTGGTCGTTCTTTGAGGAACCTTGACCCTTGTGCTTCCCTGGGTCACAGGACCCACCAGCTCCCTTTGCCAACACAACCACAATGTTTGCACTGAGCAGTCTCTTTTCTAGACTCCACACTGAGGGTCTCCATTCAGTTGCGCACTTTACAGATATCTTAGTCACTCTATATTTGTTGTGTTTAAGGGGCCCTTGGATTGTAAATAGCTTTTGGGGAGAGCTGTTTTTAATCCATTATAGTTTGAATTTGCTGAGCAAAATTGCAAATGGTCACTGCGCTGCCAGAAAAGGGTGTCTTTGTTTATGTTTAATAATGAACATTTCCAAAGTGATAGCCAGCAAACCAAAATGGATAATGGATTCATTGCCAAATTTGAACTTTCTCTGCACTGTGTAATTCCACTTATATTACAAGAACAAGAGACATGAATGTGATAAACAAATTCAAGTCATTCTACTATGAGATGCCAAAGGGTGACTTATGTATCATGTAAGTAAGCCAGGCATAGATGTCTTTCCCCACTGCAATGGGGTTTTGGGAGCGCATGGAAGTCTGTGAACTCCAAATCCCGAGTTAGTGTCTGTTTTTTGTTTGTTTTTGTTTTTTGCTTTTCGAGGTAGGCCCTCACTCTGGCTCAGGCTGGCCTGGAATTCACTATGTAGTCTCAGGGTGGCCTCGAACTCTCTGCGATACTCCTATCTCTGCCTCCCGAGTGCTGGGATTAAAGGTGTGTGCCACCATGCCCAGCTTCATGTCTGTTTTTAAGCAAAGAATCGGATAGACCAAACCGAGCAGAATGATTTATAGACCATCAAAATTTTATTCAGGACTATACAAGGTAGAAAGTGTGAACCCAGGAAGGGAAAATGGGTACACCCACGTGGCCTGAGAACCCATGCGGGAAGTGAGCATTGGCTGAAATATAAGAAGGGGTTCAGAGAGGAGGGTCAGATAGGAAACTCAGAAAGCTCCTGCCATGAGGAGCAGCGGAGCCGGGAGAGGGCCCACGCGGCAGCTCACCAGCACAGGAGCCTGGAAGTTCAGGAGACGACAGGCAACAACAGGAGCAGCAAGCTGGCAAGGATCTCTATGTGATCTCACTGAGGTGGGCTTGACCCTCAGACTCAGGTGAGCCTGAGAGCGATGGGTGTGGGCTCAGGGGACTGGCTCAGGAAGAGGTCAACCACAAAGCCAAGATTCTGGACTGAGCTTTACCAAGCACAACACCAGGAACAGATTTAAATTCTAGGTAAGGTGAACACCCTCCCATGGAGAGGCTTGGGTCGTTTGCAGATAAACAGATCTAGGGAACTCCTTTAGTCAAGGATAAGGAGAGGAGAGAACTTCCTGTTGTCTTTAGTAATGTGGAGATTACAAGGGCGGATTTAGGGACATTTCTGCCTTTTACTGTTGGGGCCCAGCCACACTAAGCTACCTAAGGAAGCTTCCTGACTCCCTTTCACCCTGTCCTCAGGGGACGTATAGGACAAGATGGTGTTAATTGAGTGAACTGTTCAAAGTCCAGTCAGAACCCACCACTTAATGAGACTTTTATCTAATCTGGTTCCCTCCAGAATTCTTGACAGGAGTAAAATTGCTCAACACTGCAAACTCAAGTATGTATTTTAAACCAAAAACTACAGTTCTCTAATTGTTTTAAATTTCTTCTCCCCTTCAGCCAAGGATCTTGAGAAAAGTTATAATCAAATGCTTGTGTTTAATAAAGTCTTCAGGTGACTTAATCTTCCTTGAGCTCTATTAGCTTTGTAATGTGTCTTCTCCACTCCATTCAGGTGGAGCCATGAAATGAGAAGAGGATCAGAGGGTAGAAGGCAGCTCGCTTTCCCCAGTGTCATATCAGGATGAAGCCCACGTGAGGATGGGTGACCTAGAGCTGCCTTTGGCTGAGTGAGCCTCATAGAAGGAAATAAAGGGGGGAGGAGGGTAGAGCCTACCATTTCTTCATGGCAGACTGTAGCAGATAGCTTCATGTTCGCTGAGATGAGCTTCCAGACCAGGCACAGTTATGGAGGAAGGGATATTTATTGAAGCTTACAGATCCAGGGGAAGTTCCATAATGGCAGAAGAAGCTGGCCTGCCTTCTCAGGTCCAAGGAGAGAGAGACCCCACAAATCAAGCCAAAAGCCACAAAGCACACTGCAGGAACTCCAGGTGGGACTCAGGCACTTTGCATATCTTTAGATTGGAATTTCAAACCCACCACCACACCTTCCCCAGCCAGGTGGCTTGGGGCCATCTATTCAAACGTTGACACAGACCTTTGCACATTAATCCTCAATGACAAAAAATGATTTACATCTGTGAGATTCTCTCTTAGAAAGTAAAGAATGAAATCAACTAGTGAATAAATTGAGATCAAGAGTGGAAACAGTACATGAAGGCCCAAGGGCTCTCAGTGTTTCCTGTGAGGTGTTATCAGGCACTGGATCTGATGAGACCTTTTACTTTAACAAGCTCCCTCAGTCACAGGAAGTAATGTTCTTACAACAGCCTGTGGTGAGGTGCCTCTGCATTTTACCCTCCAAGAATGTTAAGTTCCCTGTAGTGCCTCTGCTGACCTACGTTCTGCGGCATAGCCTTCCCCTCTGCATTTGCCAGTTAAGGTTTCTGGAACTCCTTTGGAAGGTTGGCTAGTGGTCTCTCTTTCACAGCTTGCTGAAGGCTTTAATCCAACCCTGGCTCTTCTGCAGTGGAGAGCAGGTTCTGTTTACATCTTACCAACTCAGAAACTAACCTGGAGGCCAGAGTCCTGTGTCAGGCAAGCCTAGGCCTTAGCCCCGTTAACATAATGAATATATTTCTCTGTAGCTCCTTAAGTAACATAACAGTAAGGGCAAATAGATCCCAGCAGGCTAGCGGGTTAGTTCTCCATCACAGGGGAATGGGGCCAAGAAGTGCCTTGCCATACCCTGGAGGGGGCTTATTTACATGGAAATGTGCAGAAAGAAGATTAAACACAAGAGGCTAGACATTTTGGCAGGATTGGCAGGACTTGGCTTTAGGGGGAGACTTTAATGGAATTAATATCAGTTGCTACACTAATTCATACATTAATTTTATTTTTTGACATAGAGTCTCACACTGTACCTCAGGCTGGCCTGGAACTCCTGGTGATCCTCCTGTGTGCTGAGATTATTGGTAACAGCCACCATATCTGGCTGGTTGCCACATGATTGCTGTCAACAAGGCGAGGTATGAAAGAAAGCAGTAGTCTCCAGTTCATAAGAACGATCAAAGGCAAGCTCCTCCCAAATACAAGTGCAGTAATCAAAGGGCCCTCCCAGGGGCAGCTCCCGGAGTGTTGGCAATAGCAGTCTCCACCTACTTGAAATTGTTTCAAAAGCGTCTGAAAAAAATTCATTCATTATCTTGGCTTTGTTGTTTGTTTTTTTGAGGTAGGGTCTCACTCTAGCCCAAGCTGACCTGGAATTCACTATGTAGTCTCAGGGTGGCCTCGAACTCATGGAGATCCTCCTACCTCTGCCTCCCCAGTGCTGGGATTAAAGGTGTGCGCCACCACGCCCAGCTCATTTTCCTGTTTTCATGAGCATAGGGATAAGGGTGCATGTGTGTGTGTGTGTGTGTGTGTGTGTGTGTGTGTGTATCTGCAGGATAATGTGCCCTGTGCATGTGTTCAAGATGCACCCTAGCCTTCACTTCTTTGTGTTTGCCATAAAGCTAGAAAGTTAGCTGAGCGTGGTGGTGCACACCTTTAATCCCAGCACTCGGAAGGCAGAGGTGGGAGGATTGCCACGAGTTCGAGGCCACCCTGAGACTACATAGTGAATTCCAGATCAGTCTGGGCTAGAGTGAAACCTTAACAAACAGCAACAACAAAAAAAAACAAAAACAACAACAAAAAAAACTAGAAAGATGAAGTTTATGCTAGAGGGGAAGCTTTTTATAGCAGAATTATAAATCACATTCAGGAGTGATTTTAAGTTAGGCACTGACAGCTCCTAAATAAAGTGACTGTGCCACACATGCCAGTCAAAGAAGACGGGAGGCCTGGCTCATCTGTCATCTACAATGGAGGTGACATGTTCCTGGGGAGGCCACACGCACAAGCAAGAATTAGTGTTCTTGTAATTCGCACGATCTTCAGATGGAACTAGGAGTTAGTATGATATAAGGTAAAATACTGGCCATGAAGTACTGAAGCAGGGCAAAAATGGAAATTGTGGTTATTGTGACACCAAGGAGTCTGGCTAGCATGTTTCTGATCAATAAATGATCTATCTACAGTTATAACTCAAAGCATTTCCTACACCTCTTGGAGGCACATGTTATAAACTTTCTCACAATCTCAAGCGAACCTGAACCCTAGAGAGAGAGAAAACAGCCTCCAGTCTCTTAAAACAGAGGTTGAATCTTTGACATAGCAGAGTTAAAGCTGAGATGGGCAAAGATAAATGGAGACATCTTGATCAATTTCCTGTTACTAATAATAAAGCATCAATGACTGGATAAAATTATAAGGAAAATGGGTTTATTGTCCAAAGAGTCTGCATGTGGTAATGAGTTTCTTGCTGGCAGAGTCTGGAGGAATCTCATGACATCGTGCTAGATATAGTGCTCTAGAGACCTACCCAGACTGGCTGTCATAGTGGGCACACTGTGGAGATAACCATGAATCCTCTAATCCCATGAATGGGTTTGTTCATTCCTAAAGGCAGAATCATAATCACTTCTTCAGGGTTCCACCTGGTTCTACCTCTAAATAGTCCATGATGTGGAATTTGTTCCAATATGAGTTTCCATGGAGGCAACTCCTATTCAAACCATTGACAGAGGTTCACAAAGCTACTCACGAAAGGCCATTGAAGAGAAAAGTCTTCTTGAGACAGGAGATGAAGTCACTGCCTCTGAAGGAAGAGGTGGATCTCCTGGCACTCACTGCCCAACAGTCTGGGGTAATGGAGGACAAGCAATGTCTAGATAAGAGCCAGATAAAAACTTGCCTCCAATCCCTCTTTTTTTTTTTTTTAATAGTTAAGAGACTTTATTCTAATAGCTATAATTACAGTGCTTGTCAAAATGAAAACTGAAAACAAGTATACAAAACAGTTGATTACTAATTGTGTATTGAAAGCAGTAAGAGGTTCCACGACACCAAATAAACCAGTTCTGAGGTTTCCCCAAGATAAATTTAACAACTCCAGCTTCTTCAGTGTTTATCAGAACACAAAAGAAAAAAGTAGAGGTCGTCTTTCTCGATGGCAAATCGGACCCTTGCAGGCTGAGGGAGGAAGCTACTTCACACATGGAGAAGGGGGTGCTCTGGGATTTGGGTCTGCAGTGAAGTGATCCTCCCAGCTTGCATGTGCTCCTGCTGGTGAGACCCAGGCCTCCCACCAGTGCGTCCAAGCTGGCCCAAGAGCAAGCTGGGAATGCGCACACTAACCTTGGACGAGGCAGGGCACCCCCCCGCCCCAGCCCGCCACTAGGTGACCCTGTGGGCCCAAGTACAAGCAAAACACTATGGAATGCAGGTGACCCAAAGACAGGCAAGTCACGGGGGCTCTACTGTGACCATGCAGCGGATGGTGGTTTGTTATCACCGTCTCTCTTGTTCCCATGGGAACAGCTGATCCGATGGACTAGCATTCAGGCCGTTACTGCAAAGCCTACACTAGGCATAGTCTCCCTCCTGTGTGTTCAAGTGTTCTTGTATTTTTAACTATTTTTAAAAAAATGCACTGAATTGGGGTTAAAAACCAACCACCAAATGGATCCCGACACCAGTCTATAGGCCAGGTACCCAAACACCCAAATCCCTTCTCAGAGCTGACAGTGGGTTGATATATATATATATATATATATATGTATATATATATATATATATATATATATATATATGTATATATATATATATATATATATATATATATATATATTTTTTTTTTTTACAATAAAAAAGCTAAGTAACATTGCATAGGAGTACCAGAAACTGCCTCAGTGGAAACAGAAACTTTACATTAAATACAAACCTGGCTGCAGGCTGCGTCTGCACATGCACACCCGGTGGTGCGATGCCCTCAGGACCACAGAGTCGCACGCTCGCCACGAGAGGGGAGGGCGGAGGGCGAGAGGAGGACGAGAGAGGGAAGGAGGGGTCTGGCCCACTTCCGGTTCCGGAGCTGACTGGACAGCAGGTCCAGTCCTTCACAGAGCCCGTGTCCGCTGGTGGCCCAGGTGGCCCGAATGTAGCAGTTCCCGTGGCACCGAGCGTGCAGCCCCAGCTTGCCTGTGATCTCGGCCGCATTCACGGCGTCGGGGAGGCCCTGGACTCCACCTGCAGCGGAGAGCTCCCCGCTTCCCCTCACCGTGGTCCTCCTCGTCACGTGAAGTGATGCCTGCTTTGCTTCATTTCACTTAAAAATCACTTTAGAAAAATGTAGGTGATGGGGATTGATCTCAGACCCTCACGTTTGCAAGGTAAACACTTTCACCCTCTGACCCATTTCCCTAGCTCTTAATTCAACATAAAAATTAAGGACATACTAAGAAAACAACATTCAAAGAGCAAGGTTTCCCAGATTATTGCATTTGTGTGTTTCTAAAAGGCATTAGCTTCTTCCTCATTCCTTTATCTGTATGAATTTTAGTTTACATTTAATTTACACATAGCTCTATGGGTCTATGTAAATCTTGAGTAAATAGGGAAATGGCTGTAATTCTAAATAATGAGTTGAGTCTATTTTTAAGTGTTATCATATGCAAATGTCTGAATGGGTAGGTTTTCACTGATGATCCCAGCCAAGATCCTATTGCACAGAACAGGCAAGCCCAGATAAGCAGCCCGTGCCTTCCCTGAGGCTCATTTCTATCTTGGAATGCAACGTGCTGCGATGACTCTACCAGATGGGGCACTTGACACTGTCAGCGCCCGCTTCCTCCCAAATATGTCACTGTGCGGGAGAAAGAGCCACTCAGTAGACCAGGGTGAGATGAACAGGCCAGCACCCTCCTTCAATTAAACACGGAGTGCTTATGAAACTACGGGCAGAAGGCTTAATTTCGGAATTTGGAAATGGACATAGATTTAGGTGATTCATTAATTATCTAGGCAGTTCCCTTTCCTGTCACATAGTAAAATTTCTCTCATTCTCACCACATGGCTCCCTGTCTACAACCGCCTGCTCTGTTAATTTTACTGATCCTATACTTCGGTCAAATGAAAATAAAAATCCAAGCTCTTGTTAACAAAGTCTCCCTGTCAATTCTTAAAGCCATAGAAAGGCCCATGACTGGTCTCCACAGTCCATTTCCTTCCCATGTGCTTCTGGTACTGACAATGAAACTTAATTCTGTACGTAAGTGAGGGGCACATTATTTAGGCTGGGGCCCACTGCCCTCTCTTTGTGTCCCTGCTAATATTTAGGAATATGTAATTTAAAAGGTCCATTGATAACAGACTGGGAAACGGCCCTCTCTCTCCTATCCTCGGCCTGTTTCCACCATGTCAAGTTTCAAGAACTGCTCCTTTTTCTGCCCCAGAAAGTCCTGTTTCACCTCCAACCCCAGTGCATTCTTTCTCTCTATGCATTGTGCGGTGTTGACAATCACCATAGAGTTCTTCATCCTTCCCTAAGCAAACCTCCTGGCCAGACTGAAGGCTGGGTTGCCTCTGGGCACTTCTCAGAAGCTGCACACATCACATGTCAGTGCTGAGGTAAACGTTTCAATTATTTTCTCTTCATTAATGGACTTCAAAATCTAATAATAATAACATTTCATTTAAGGTGAAGGTAAGTTTCTCTCATTACCTGTCTATTTGCTAATGTGAATATGAATGCTGCCCTTTTACACTGCTCTTGCTACAAGCACAACCATCAGTGGGAGGTGAGGTGAGTTATTCTTCCAGTCATCTTCATGAGATACTGTGCTAACCCAGGCACGGTACTAGTAACATGTATTTGTAAAGTTTCTAATTGGTTTGGTAATATGGTATATAATATCTCCTTTCTGTGAAGTTAACTTATTTATTTCAGCCAAACTCCTAGTATTTCATGTTTAGACTCTATTGAAAAACAACAACAACAAAAAACAGAAAGACAAAAAACAGCAAAACATTGTGGTTCAGTTGGATTGGGATCAGACTAGAGTCTGTCTGGACTCTGGTATGAATGGCCAAATATTTTCTTAAACTGGTGTGTCCTCTTAGAGGACACAAGAATCAGATCTGCTTCGTAGAAGTTATCTTTTAGAATATGGAGTAAGACACAATACTGCCTAGTATGCACAAGGCCCAGGGTTCAACACCCAGAACTGAAGAAAAAGAAAGAAAAAGAAAACCATAAGAAAGAAAATAATTAAGACTTCAGTTGTATAGTGTTTGGAACATTCTAGATATGTCTTTCTTTCATTTCTTGAGACAGGGCCTTGCTGTGCAGCCTAATTCAGTCTCGAATTCAAGATCCTTCTACTTTGGCTTCCCAGGGTCCTGGCTTCTAACCAGAAAGCCACGATAGGCAACTTCTAACTATATTCCCATTGATTTAATCACAGGGCATGGCGGGAAGACCCCACCCACAGAGTATGCAGGAAGTAGTTACCTGCTTCACATGAATACAACTCTCTGGGACATTATTCCTTGCCACATTGGACTTCTGTAGCAGTGTGCCTCTTGGTTGCGCTTACAGCTAGCCTCTGCCATTGCTTTCTTTCCCAGCCATCCTTGTTTTCTCACTAAGCTAGTCTATCATCCAGTTATTGCTTTTTCATGTTCATAACTTCTGCTTCATCACAGCCCTTTCACACCTCATGGGGCTCCCATACCCTGCCTTCTACTAAACCCCCTTCAACTCATTCTCTACAGAGTGCGATGACCAATTAAAAAAGAATTTGGATGAACCGTCCCTAGCTAGATCTTGATTTCTAACCCTTGTTTAGCTTTGTTCTTAGACCAAGGGTGTTATTCCCATTGGCTAGGTCCTGGGAGGCCCTGTCAGACTGTCCACACCTCTCTCTGCCTTTAGCTCCTGCAAATCTTGGAACCTCTAAGCTCTGATTTGCCATCTGCCCCTGTGTGTTTATAGCAAGGAAAGAGGAATCCAAAACTTCCATTTCCTTCCTTGGGGCATGGGAGGTTTCATGAGTGCTTATTTTACATAGAGTTTTGGAGTACCTCTCATAAAAATGCCAAAAACTAGTCTAATATATTATTAGAATTTGATTTAGGCCCAAGCAATTTTGGTATTTCCAGGAGGACTGAAATGATTAAACTAGAAGCCATTCCCTCAGCATGTGTGAACACAACAATGCCTAAGCCAAAGGCTAGCTCCAAAAGTGCTGACATCTTGAAATGTTATATAGCAGGAAAAGGTAGTGGAATATTTTGTAACTTTATAAAATATTTAGTTTGGAATTCAGTTCCAGGTGTCAAGGCAAGTTAGTCAGATGATGGGGAAGTGTCTGTGGTGGGTGCATAAGGTGCGAGGCAGCCAGCAGTTTAAGGGTCTTCAGAAGTGAAATCCAGTGTCCAGAGCAGAAATCCGTTCTATCATATTTTCTGGACAGGAACCCAACAGGTCCTTCCTCCTCTATCCCAGCAACTATTTTTGTACTTTGATTTTATTTTTGTCATTACTGGAAAATGTCCACAGGTAATCACAGGGGAGGTCAAAGATTATGAGAAGTTAGATTACAGGCAGGCCACTAGAGACTCCTGCCAGCACGTACTCAGTTATCCCAAACGACTCTAGGCTCTGAAAGCTGCCAATGATGTGCATTACCGGCTTGTTTGATGCTTATAGCATCTGCTGGAACATTTGACCAATCCTTCCATTTCTCTATTTGCCACCTCTTGACTTATAAATCAGTCATTAGCATCATAAGCTTTGGTTGGCATGTTGGATGTCGATGTGTAGCTGTCACTAATTTCTTCTATATTTTTATCTAAACTTCATAGATAGCTACAAGTGAAAAAAATCTGCTGGGATTTTAATGTTTTCAATTTGGGGTAAGTGATCTTAGCCATTGTCGATGTTGAGCACCAAAGATGAGCTTTTCTAGCATCAATTTTTGACTTGGGAATTGTATGCCAATTTTTGGAGGCTGAGAAGGTCTTGCAAGACACTCTGTTATATAAGCCCCTCTACGTTCCCCTTTATCTCGTTTACTATTTCTCCATTGGTAAAGTCCATCCCATCCGGTTTAATGATTTTTATTATTTCGTTCCAGACTGGGAGTACCCAGGGAACATGGGAGTCTTGTCCACTTTACTTATGGTGCTTTCCTCATACACCAGGTTCATGCTAGGTGCTGAGTAGTGCTTTTACGAACATACAAATAGAAATCATAAAAATGCAAGATAATACATAAAAATAAGACTTATCGGCATTGTTCTGAAAAGTGAATTACATGAATTTACTGTCTCCTTTTAATGTGGGAATTTTTTCAGTTTAGTTTTTTTTTCTTTTCTTTTACTTGGGAAAATTTCAGTGCTTTTTTATATTGGTATAAAAATAATAATTTAGGACTGGTAAGATGACCTTAGTGATTAAAAGTTCTTGCTGTCAACCCAGGTTCAGTTCCTTTGTACCCACGTCAAGCCAGACACACAAAGTGATACATGCATATGAAGTTTGTTTATCATGATGTACCTATATTCTCTCTCTAAAATAAATAAAAATATTAAAAATAATGAGTTGTAACAGTGAAAAATAATGAGCTGCTTTTCATTAAATTTACATTTTTTTCTGTTTTGTAGAAAATACTGTCAAGGGAATAAAAGGCTAGGAAAAATACTTGCAAAAGACATATCTGATAAAGGATTGTTATCAAAAATACTCAAAGAACTCTTAAGACTCAATAAGTATGGGAAAAAAATCTTGATTTAAAATTGGCCAAAGATGGCCTGGGGAGATGGCTCTGTGCATAAAGTACTTGTTAGCAGCAGATTTTGGATCCTCAGCATGTATGTAAACGCCAGGTGGGTGGTGTGGTCTGACTGTAACCCATGTGCTCTGGAGGCAGAGACCGGGGTCCCTAAGGGACGAGGTGGCTGTCTCGACTAGCTGAATCAGATAGCTTGGGATTTGAGGGAGAGTCCTTGCCTCAGAAAATGAAGTGCCGAGCAATTGGAGAAGGTATGTGACATCAAGCTGTGGCTTCCACATGCATGCTCACACACAATCACTCCCATATCCATGTGCACACATATGCACACACACCACACACATACACACACACACACACCCATATATATATATATATATATATATACATACATATATATATATATATATATATATATATATCCAGGCAAATAAAAATAGATCAAGTGCCTGATCAGATACCCTATCAAAGAAGATGTGCAACTGGCAACTAAGCATCTGAAAGGTGGTGCCCATCCTATGTCACAAAGGAAAGGAAAGGAGAACAACAGTGAAGTGCACGTGCTATCTGAACGCCATGTTCCAGAGCTCCAACAACACCCACTGCAGGAGCTCACCGCTGCGACGGTGTCAGGCTGTGCAGATACTGGGAACAGTTCTGTATCTTCTTATACAGCTAAATGGACTCAGACCATGATTGAGCAACCATGGTCTTTAATCTTAAATGCATTGAAAACTCATCTCTATGCAAACATCTGGACGTGAGTGCTTATAGCAACTGTATTAATAATTGTCAAAACAAGAAGAAACTAAGATGTGCTTCGGGAGATGAATTCATAAACATGTGGCACATCTTCACAATGGACTATTATTCATCACAAAAGAAAAAGCTTACCAGAATATGAGGCTACATGGAGAGTACTTAAACAAACACAACAGTCCCTGTTTTCTTGGGCAATCTATTCCAAGACCTTCAGCTGATGCTTGAAACCAAGGCTAGTGATGAACTCACCCTATGTGAACTCTGCTTTTTCCATATGTACACGTATATAATAAGGCACAGTAAAATTCACACCAGTCATAATAAAACACAATAGCTCTAATAATATGACCATAATTAATGTTATGTAAATCATGTATTCTCCCTCTCAAAAAGGTGTTTCCTTGAACACAAGCACTGTGCTAATAATAATCATCTCATAACTCAAATTATCACTGTGTGACTGATTGTTGAAGAGAATACGCAGCACAGGCAAGGGAACAATCCACATGCCAGGAGAGATGGGATGGGACAGCTGGAATATACTATTGAGAATGGCGAGCGTGTAAGACTCACACCTCAGGAGAGATGGGAAGGGGTAGCTAGAGTATACCAGAAACAGACATATTCCAGAGCAGGGAAAGTTCTCTGTATGACACTAAAGGTGGCTGCATCCCATCTCATGCACTTATCTAAAGCCATGGAAAATACAACAACGAGAGCAGTCTGTGATGTAAGCTGTGGATGCTGGGTGGTAAAGAAACGTCCATGTATGGGGCAGATCAGCTGTCACAAGTGTCCCACTAATAGAGTAGATGTTTGTAGGGACGTTTGTGTATGGTGGAGCCCTGGGGCATGTGAGAAATCTCTGTACCCTTCCTCTCAATTTGCTGTAAAGTTAAAAATGCTTTTAAAAATCAAAGTCTTAAAAACAAGAAACAAATAACCAAAACCCACCTAATGTGTAGATGTTCTCCCAGTGGCTAGCCGGATGTCCTAGCATTTATATGTGCATTCAGCCAACTCATATTGTCCTCAAAAGAGTGGTGGGAGGCAAAGACCATTACCCCAGTTTACAGGTGAGGAAACACATTCAGAGAACTTAGAGACTTGTCCAAGTTCAAACAGCTGGTAAGGAGCTGGTTCACACCCAGTTGTTTCCTTAACTTTATTTCTGAGAGAATTGAAAGCCAATGTTAAGATTAGGAAAACAACAGAAAAAGAGAGTGCTGGGGCTTGCTATGTCTTGAACTGGGAGAGAGGACCCAAACATAGTTGGACAGGATTCTAACCCAGCCCCTAAGAGGCTAGCAGAAGTAGCCTTAAAAAAAAAACTAAATAAAAACAAAGGGTAACAAACTTTCTGGAAACAGGCCATAACGCGTTGCAAGGCACCCTAAATGCCAGGTGTGGAGGCAAGAAAGAGGGACAGCAGAGGCCTGGACAAGTCCATTAGTGTTCTGCATAGATCAGCTGATTCTAAACTACACAAAAAGGGAGCACAGTGTAGCTTCACAAAGTGAGTTAGAGTGTGGGGATGTGCACATGCATGAGATAGTAGGAGCAAATGTGTCACGTTAATTTTTTTTTTCTTAAATGGATTCTCTTACTGATAGTTCTGATATTTTCTTTTTTTTTTTTTGAATATGTGTGTGTGAACAGCCACACTCTTTTTTTTTTATTTTTATTTATTTGAGAGCAACAGACACAGAGAGAGAGAGAAGCAGATACAGAGAGAGAGAATGGGCGCGCCAGGGCCTCCAGCCACTGCAAACGAACTCCAGATGCGTGCGCCCCCTTGTGCATCTGGCTAACGTGGGTCCTGGAGAATCGAGCCTCGAACCGGGGTCCTCAGGCTTCACAGGCAAGCGCTTAACCGCTACGCCATCTCTCCAGCCCAGTTCTGATATTTTTCTACCTCTGAGAAAAAAATGTGGGATTTTTGATCAGGTCAGCAGCCCATCATTCCCCATGTTTGTGCACAGGCTATAAAATAAACAAACATATGACTCTTTATTCTTGCCCCTCACAGAGATGTTGGAAGAGATGAATAATTCTGCAAAGCTTTAAGGCCTCCTTAAAACACATGCAAAATGCAGTTGTAACCATCATTGCTGCCTTATTGGTTTTCTTAGCTTTATTGTAACACAGAGACACAACTGATAGGGTGGTCATCATCTGCTCGAACAGTCACATGTCTCCCTGTGACCTACCTGCCTGGAAAGGCCTGTAGAGCCTTGGCCTTCTCAGTTCCCACATGAGCAATTCCAGATGGTGGCCTTCCTGCGACTGGGGTGAGAGCCTGAAAGAATAACCCATAGATAGGTGTATATGACGTTTTGAGCACATACAGTGTATCAAAAACTAAATTAGTTAGTGTACTTACTGGGATTCTCTGGAGAAACAGAACCAAGAGAATGAGTACTTACTACAAAGGAGATATCTCAGGTTCTAACATGATATGGGCCAGGTCGTCTGACAGTGGCTCTCTGTACATTCCAGGGAAGCCTTCAGTAGCTCACAACATGAGGATGGATGCCTCGGCAGTCTCCACGTGGCACAGAAGGCCTGAGGGATTTCTGAAGAGCTGCTGGTCCTCAGCTGGTGTTGGCAGATGGATGAAGCTGGGTTCTTCATACACAGGGCAGAGGCACTCATCTGCAAGGAGGGATGACTGGTGCACAAAAGCAGCCTTACTTTTCCCGCCGACTTCTTCATATATAGGCTGCTGATGGAAGGGTCACCCACTGTGGGTAAGGTCTTGCTTCCTTTTTCAATCCTTCCTGTAAACACCCTCACAGATCAGCCCAGAGGCATGTGTCTTAGTTTTCTGATCTAATCAAATTGACAATTGAGATTACCCATCAAAATCCTGCTATTTAAATAGTAATGAATTTTGGAATCCCAAATTACCTTCTTCCTTTCCACAGATCTGCCATTAGTGAACCCACCCTTAATACCACAATAAGAAAGAACCAGTCCGTCGAACACATGCTCAATCCTTGACCAAGACTCCTATGGTATTCATCCTCATGAGTAAAACTTCCAGGTAGCAGTCAGGCAGCGTGGAGGTGGCATGTCCAGGTGCCAGTCTATGCAGAATGAACCAAAGGCAGAAAGAAGGGACCTGAACTCAGCCTCAAGTCAAAGAACAGAGACAGAAAGTAGGATATTAAGAGTCTCTCGATGGCAAGTAAAAAGCCAGTTTCCTGAATCCTGAGGATTGGCCACAGCATACCTTTTAGTGGCCCTGCCTATTTTGGTAAAATAGCTTATGTGGTGGATTATAAACACTGGGGACTGTGGCAGTCAGGTTCACATTGCTGGCAGAACCAGACTAGCTTTTGGGGAAAAAAATGGTAAGCTCCATAATGGTAGGGGAAACAGTAGCATGAGCAGAGGGTGGACATCATCTCCTGGCCAACATAAGGTGGACAATAGCAACAGGAGAGTGTGACAAACACTGGCAAGGGGACACTGGCTATAACACCCATAAGCCCACCCCCAACAATACACCGCCTCCAAGAGGCAACAATTCCCAAATCTCTATCACCTGGGACCCTAGCATTCAGAACATCTAAGTTTATGGGGGACACCTGAATCAAACCACTGCATTCTGCCCCCAGCCCCCATAAACTGATAACCATACATTATATAAAATGGAATGCATTCATCCAACTTTAAAAGTCCCCATATATTTTTAATCACTCTTTTTTTTTTTTTTTTTTTTTTTTTTTTTTGGTTTTCCGAGGTAGGGTCTCACTCTAGCCCAGGCTGTCCTGGAATTCACTATGGAGTCTCAGAGTGGCCTCGAACTCATGGCGATCCTCCCACCTCTGCCTCCTGAGTGCTGGGATTAAAGGCGTGCGCCACCACGCCCGGCTTTAATCACTCTTAATGATGTTCAAACATCCCCATGATCCAAGGTCTTTTAACTGAACCATAATACCAAAAAAATTCCCCCCAAGCCCCATAATGGTACAGAATAAACACTCATACTGTAAAAGGTAGCATTGGGCATAGCAAAGAAATAGTCAACCACCACAAGATTTAAACAGGACAAATATCAAACACTGTCCAACAACCCTAGTCACGGACAAAGCTCCAAGTCCGATGATTCTAACCAGCAGCAAGTCTCTGGAGTTCCAATTCAGTCCCTCCAGCTAAGCTACTCACAGTCCTGGAAAACTTCATCTGGGGCCGGCAGCTTTCCTTAGCAGCCATCTCGTGGTTCAGGCATCTCCACTGGGTCTCCACCACAAGCCATGGTTTGTCCTCCCGGCTCCCTGCAGGCATCCAGCAAACCTGCTTCACACTGCCCATCGCCGTTTCCAAAACACAAGACCGTGTTGCAAATTCAATGACCCTCTCTTTCCTGCATTTCTTATACTCCACAATACCAGGTAGGGTGTCAATTTGTTAATCCAGGGGGGAGTAAAGCAGACTTTGAAGAACAGGACACTCCTTGAGTACTCAGGCCCCTTCAAAAGACTGCATGTTTTCTCTTGTCTCAACGTAGTTCATCTGACCAAATCTCAATGGTTGTAATGTCTCATACAGTTGCAGCTGAACAGGCAACAGTTTTGGCCCAAAGATTTCTTTCTGTGCCATATCCCTCTGTACATATTAGTCCATTTCTATGCACTGCAACCTGCACAAGTTCTCAGGACACCAGCATAACAATAAGCCTATCAAACAAACTACTTCAAGCCCAGTCCAGGCAAAGCTCCTTTTACCCTCACAAGCCAAACCTCACAGTCCATAGTTCTTACTGCATTCAGGTCTTTCAACTCTGACCAGAATAGTCCATCAATCTATAATTACAGCACTGCAAGGTGTCTCTTAGGTCAAGGTTTCAAATCCCTCCACATTCTTCTTGAAAATCAGCTTCAAAAGGCCAAAGCCACACAGTCAGGTGTCTAGTAGCAACACCACTCTTGGTACCAACTTTACTGTTGCAGTCAGGTTCACATTGCTGGCAGAAATCATCTAACCATGAGCAGCTTGTAGAAAATAAAGGTTTATTTTGGCTTACAGACTCTAGAGGAAGCTCCATGATGGCAGGGAAAATGATGGCATGAACAGAGGGTGGACATTATCCCCTGGCCAACATAAGGTGAACAATAGCAACAGGAGAGTGTGCCAAACACTGGCAAGGGGGAAACTGGCTATAACACCCGTAAGGCCTCCCCCAACAATACACTGCCTCTAGGAGGCGTGAATTTCCAATCTTCATCATCTGGGAACCTAGCATTCAGAACTCCTAAGTTTATGAGGGACAGCAGAATCAGACCACCACAGGGACCTTACACACGTGTGTCCTCATATCTATCTGCACCTGTGTCCAGACCTATGATCACCAATAGCAATTCTGATAACGTAGTCATGGGAGATGGGTGACAACATTTTTTTATGGTGTCCAGGGACTTGTGCTGTACCCTGTGCAGTCAGAGACAAGTGTCCACTGCAGGGAGATCGTCTTGTGCTGACCTGTCTCCACTCAGAGACATGGTAGACAGTCTCTAAAGAACAGCTTTCTGCATGTCAGGTCTGGATGGTTGACACCTCTGGGAGCTCAAGTCATTCCTGGTATAACTATTTGACCACCTTTGACAGTAAGGGTCTAACACCCTCGCTGGTCAACTCAGTCCCAGCATCACTCACATGGGTGCAACGAACTCCCCACTGACAATTCCACAGCTTCTTACTGCCGTCCTCCTCTGATCAAAGCAGTCAACTACTACAAGGGTTCCCACACTGGCCTTCAAGAGCTCTTCCTAGTCTGTAATAGTATGGGATCTCCCACACCATAAGAAATCAATGTGTAAGAGGCCACTACAGTGTTGTCAGTTTACTTTGACAGGCCTTCAGTTGAATGGATGTGGAGGCAGCCTTCCAAAACAATAGCTTCCCAGAGCTAGTCAAAATGGGAACAAGTGAACTTGTTATCTAACTCAAGGTACTTTTCCCTCACTCTTCCTATTGTTAAATTATGTGTATTGAATGATAAATTTATTCTTTTATAAACAAATTGTAAAGTCATAGAAAAGGGAACTGTATAAACTGTTGGTGTGAATGTCACTTTATGAAGCTATTATGGGAAATAGCAAGGAGGTTCCTCAACAAATTAAAAACAGAGTTTCTATATGATCTAGCTATCCCACTCCCAAATACTAAAAAAAAGTTTCTATATGATCTAGCCATCCCACTCCCGAGTATTTATGCAAAGGATGTGCGATAGACACTGTCTCCATGCTGGTTACAGCATCACTCACGCAAACATGGAGAAAACTCAAGTGCCTACTGGGGATGAATAATGTGGCACACATAAATAATGAACTATCATCCATCCATAAAAAGTAGGAAATTCTGGTATTTGTGACTAACTTGCAGGACATGTGTGCCAAGAGAAACAATCCAGGTACAAAATATTGCGTGCTCTCATATTTGTGGAGAAGAGGCAGTTTTACTGTGGAGAGCTGAAGGATGGTGAAAGGCGAGTGTGTTGGCTGAAGAGTCCAGTGTCTCAGTCACAAGATGAAAAAGTTCAAGAGATTAATCCACAGTGTGTGATATAGCTCTAATACTTGATTCCATGCTTCAAATTCTGGTTGGGTGTTTTATTCTAGAAGTGAGGAGGAAACTGCTACATTGACCATAACTGAAAAGAAAGACAGGGAGAAACAAGTATTTACAATACTAGAAGAATTTGAAATCTTCATGTTTCTGGTATCTTATTTTGTCCTCAATCTTTTAAAAATATTTTATCTTACTTACTTAAGGGGGGAGGGAGAATGGGTTCTGTAGGGCCTCTAGCCACTGCAAAGGAACTCCAGACATATGCACCACCTTGAACATCTGGTTTTGTGTGGGGAATTGAACCCAGGTCTTTAGGCTTTGCAGGCAAGTGTCTTAACCACTGACCCATTTCTCCAGCCCCTCAATCTTTCTTGAGAAAGACATAATAGGATGGTTAAATCAGGGCCAGGGTAATGGCTTGCCTTGCTATCCCAGGTGGAGGCTTAGAAATTCCATAGCGTGGGCGCAGGCTCCTATCACTGCTGCCAGAAAACCTAGAGGAGCAACGAAGAGAGCTGAGTTTATATTGAACCTGACTGTGGCTCCATAAGGCAGCTGAGAAGCAGATGCTCGTTCTGAAGAGAATTTGTGTCATGAACTGAAACATGCAAGCATCATCCATCACTACTATCAAAGTATTAACCAGACCAGCATAGCACTGAACATGGCAATGAAAAATTCCAGAGGAGGCACCTGGCTAGTGTAATGACAACTGGGGTTAAGGACAGACAGTAAGTAGATGAAGAGTCCGTTCTTTGAGTGATTGACGACTCAGCTGACTGTGGCCCTGAAAGAATGTCACAGAGAGGTGGTGGTGCTCAGACCATGCTGCATTGGGATCCAAGAGCAGCCAATGTCTTCCTGGATGACAAGAAAAATGTCAAGCTTGGAGACTTCGGGCTAGGTAGAATATTAAATCATGATATTAG
This sequence comes from Dipus sagitta, assembly GCA_036346955.1. Classification (NCBI taxonomy): domain Eukaryota; kingdom Metazoa; phylum Chordata; class Mammalia; order Rodentia; family Dipodidae; genus Dipus; species Dipus sagitta. The sequence goes on from CM070784.1 coordinate 42,875,081, forward strand.
TTTTGCCAAATCATTTGTTGATACACTTTATTACATGTCCTTGAACAAATGAACCACATGTCTTACGATGAGAAATCAGACATCTGGTCCTGAGTTGTTTCCTGTATGAGTCACGGGCATTAATGCCTCCATTTGCAGCTTCCAACCAAAAGAATTAGCTGGCAAAATCAGAGAAGACACATTCAGCAAATTCCATACTGTTACTCTGATGAACTGTAGGACGTAATTCCAAGGATGTTAAATTTAAGGGATTAACACTGACCTTCATTTGAAGAAATTCTTGAGAATTCTTTGATGACAAACTTGATTATAGAAGAACAAGGAAATATATTTTTTTAATTTGCTTATTGTTTTGACATTCACACACACACACACACACACACACACACACACCTTTGATCTTATTCCTCTCAATTACCTTCTCTTACCCCCTCACTTCCCATTAACTTCTTCTTTCCCGTGAATACTTATCTCAGTTTCATGCCTTTTAACCCTTGAGTTAAGTTATGGATGCTTGAATTACTATGGATGGAAGGGAATTTACTATGGAATGGGCAGCTCACCAGTGGCTACACCACTGATACCCCTGATTCCCCCCTCTCCCAGCAATCCTTAGCTGGCAGGTCCGAAGTCTGACACACTCTTCCCCAACTGATGATGAGTTATCTCAGTCTTGTGCTGTAAACCACAGCTGCTGTGAATGCATGAGTGTAGTGGTCATGTCTTATCCAGATGATGGCATTTTGCAGCCCTCCCCCCATCCTCCTGCCCTTCAACTCCTTCTGTCCCCTCTTCTGTGAGGTTCTCTGAGTCTTACAAGGGATGATTTAGATGTTATGTTGGAAATGGAGTGCATATCACTTATTCTCTGTGATTTTTCCAGATATGCATTTCTTCGCTAACCACTGCCCAACTTAGGCAGAAACTTCTGTGCTCAAGCTTCACGCAGTGCTGACCTATTGGAACAGTAGAGGTATTTAGAAGGCGGTTTGCCATGCTGTCTGTCTGGCTGAACTACTTTAGTAGGTTTACCCCTAGGGTCTAGTCCATAGCCATAGGCTTTTGGCCCACTTTACAGCACCAAGCATGATTACTTCCTGAAAAGCATGCCTCAAATCCATTTAGAAAGCACTTGGTTACTCCCATAAAATTCATGGCACTGTTGCCCCAGTGGCCATATCTTACCTGGCAGGTTGGTCATGGAATATATAGCTGGATAGGACTCTTGATAGCTTTTCTTCCACAGCTGCTTGTGTAACACCATCTGGAGTGAAAAAAGCTAAGAGGAAATTTTCAGCTCAGTTCCAGCTTCTTTTTTAAAAATATATTTAATTAATTAATTTATTTGGGAGAGAGAAAGAGGCAGAGAGAGAGAGAGAGAGAGAGAGAGAGAGAGAGAGAGAAAGAGATAGATAGGGAGAGAGAGAGAGTGTGTGTGCCAGGGCCTGCAACCACTGCAAACAAACTCCAGATGCAATGCATGCGCCTCCCTCCTTGTGCATCTGGCTTACATGGGTCCTGGGGAATCAACTTTGTCCTTTGGCTTTGCAGGCAAACACCTTAACCACTAATCCATCTCTCCAACCCTAGCATCATTTTTCTGTGCTATGCAATGAAATATGTGGTTTCTTCAGCAGTAAGGACTTGCTATCTAGTTTTGGTGGGACACCAAGAAAACTGGCAATGGCCTACACTGTTTTAGGAAACTCTGTAGTCTACCTGACCAACAACTCATCAGTAGGTATCTCGTTTCTGACACTAAAATTTATAATTATTAACTTATGACTGCAGAGAGCAGTTTTATCCACCCACATAGGGGAAGAAATCTTGAGAGAAGATGATGACAGCTAAGAAAGCCCACACAGTGGCAGCATCCCAGCCCTGTGCTAGTGGAGTGAAACTGAAGGAAATTCAGTCAACAGCAGCAAGAGTGTGTGCTCAAAGCTCTAGCAGGAATGTGAACTTGGTATTTGACAGAGGCTAGAGGAGCCCAGACTGGCAGAGCAGGAAGTCTGAAGAAGAGCTCCAGTCTCTGTCTCTGGCAAGTAGCCAAGAACTTCTTGATCTCTGGCTGCCCATGACTAAGAAAGTTAAGAGAACATGATGAGATGTGAGGACTCCCAGTCATTGACAATACACTCTGAGAACACGAACCAGAAGAAGAGGTTTCATGCTGCCCAGCTGTGGGATCAACCCCTGCCAGATATTCAAAAACATCCTCAGCTAAAAAGCAGACAGGTCCTGAGGTTGCTAGGCCAGCAGAGATGCAGAGCTGGGTACAGTGTTTGACTCTGCCACCCTGTCAGAGGTTGCCATTCACCTGCTGTAGTTTTACATACGAGGATCTATAAGCATCTCTTTTGTACAGTAAACATTGTCGTGGAATTGCTTGTGTTCTTTTTCAGCATTGGCTGGGCAAGATGGCCACGTCTTTCATTTACTTTTCTTCTCCTTGGAGCCCCTCTTAGACATAAGGATACTTTCCTGCCTGGTTGGCATGCTAATCCTATGTGTGGTTACCAGGAATGTGATACCAGGCATTCTGGATCTTGGGGGAACATAAGGTTTGGAAGAGAATATTTGTTTCACGGAGAAGCCTTGTATCACTGTGTCTGTGGCTGTCATGCCTGCTGTTAAACTGTGACTCGGAGAGGAGCAGGAGGAGCAGCCCTGGGCCCAGGCGCTAAGTGACCGCGGCCATGGCCCAGCACACACTTTGTTCTCTGCTGCATCACAGCTGATCCCAACTCTCGGTGTAGAGTCTGGTGCACAAACGATAACTGTTGATGAGAAATGGAGAATAATCCAGATTTGGGATTTGGCAGGACAGGAATCCTTTCTCTCCACCACAAGGTCAAATTACCATGGTGAAGGAGGGATCTTCGTCAGTGTATCATGTTCCAAGAACAGACATGGTGCCCCACTTGAAAACCTGGCTAGAAGATGCTGGGCACATCCCAGTTCCAGTGTGATCATTGCGCTTATTGGAAATCCAGTGATTTAGAACCTTGGAGAGGAGATAAAGCAGAAGGTGAAGCTTTACAGAAGAACATGGGTGTATCTTTAGGGAATGTTATTTTTACTTGCTTGTTGCAGGGACATTTGTTTTGTGACCAGTCCAAGAAAAGCATGCTTAATCTATGCCACTGCAGGCCATGTATGCATTAACCTGTTTTAATAATAAAAGTCTACTATTTGCTCACAATTTCCTTATGATATATCTCAAAAAGAATTTGTTTGTCTTCCTGCATGTTATTGGGTAAAAAAAACATAATGTAATGAATGAGTGGTAAGGGCAGGAGGAGAAATCCCTAGATATAAATGGTTCCAAGAAGCACGACCACGCCCCCCCAGTCGATGGTACGTCATTTCCTAAACACAATAATGTTTCCTTTTTATTTTATTCAAACTGCTTGATTAATTTCATGATGTATAATGTGCATTTTCTATGAAACAGATAACTTTTCCTTCTAACAAAAATCTCATTTAGAAGCTGGCAATAGGAAACCCGCGAGGACCAAGTGACATCAGAAGATTTATAAGGGAACATTACAAACATGTATGCTTATGTAACGGGGCTGTCATATTTTCTTCAAGAAAAGCTCAGGGTTCAGGGCATAAGGCAAAGCTCATCTTGATGGTCATGGTGAGGGAGGAGTGCTAACTGCTTACAGGCAGCTTTCCCTCAGCTTCTCCGTGAGCTGTCTCACCTCTTCCCCCAACTTTCCCATGCTCTCTTCTCTCACGCTAGCCTGGGGTTCACCAAACCTGTGCACCAGGCCCCATCTACATGATGGGCTGCCTTGCATGGTCCTTCCTGTGACTACCTCCAGGTGCACAGTGCTCACCAGCTTCCAGTGGTAGAGTCAGTCATGTGATCTTCAAGTATGCTTCCTATACAGGAGAGTTTTGTCCACCTTTTTCTGTAGTAGCTGTAAAATTTGTCCTGTCATGTTTAAAGCATCACAAGTGTCTTGTCTGCATTAAGGAGACCGTGACAATAAATCTAGCAGATGGAAAATCCTGTTAAAAAGTATAAATGCTTTTAGCAATTGACTCAGTGTGGTGGTTGTATCTTTTTTCCCCCTCTGTTGCTATATAAGAAAATGGTTCAGCAACATAAAATAACTCCCTGTGAGTACAGTGAAGTCACAAATCTGAAGCTTTGAGTTGTTGAGTGTAGACAACCCAGTTGGATGTAAATTGTTTATTACCAAGACATTTCATTTATAAATATCCCAATGTAGAAAAAATCCATTACTTCTCTGGAAATTTCTCACTGTGCTGTTTGTTTTCTTATATTTGTTTTTATGCTACTATCATTCACTTTCCCACAACGTAAAGTAATTCATTTAAAAAAATGGAAGAAAAGAAGGAAAGAAAGAGAAAAGAAAAGGATTATATTACACAATTCTCATTGCATCCCTCAAGGATATGGGTGACAATGTTTCATTGTCATTGACAAGACATCAGCTACCAATTTAATTTTTGAAACTTGTAGGTGAACAGCCACCTCCCTTGATCTCTGCTGCTACTGTGAAGTGTGTAGTGTGAGTCCATGTGTTCTATTTTATGTCTTAAAAGTCTTCTGAATGCTTAAGTGTTAAATGCTTGTTTCCCAAAGTAGTACCATTGTGAGGTATCAGAGATTGTGAGAGGCAGGGTCCAGTGGAATGTCTTTATGTCCTGGGACATGCCTGTGAAAGAAATTGTGCAACTCTATCCCCTTCTGGGTTCCCTGGCCACAAGGTGAGTGATTTTCTTCTGCTTCTATGGTAAAGTGCTACTGCTACCTTGCCACAGGCCCAAGGACAATGGAGTGAGTCCAGCACAACCTGAACATCAAAGCTGAGCCAAGGCAAAGCTCACTGTCAGTCAGTCATACTGGTATTCTGTTAGTGATGGGAAACTGACTAACACAGGTGTACAGGTGCTTATTATTACTTTTATAACTACTGCTTTGTTCTGCTTGCATTGTTTTTTGAGGTAGGGTTTCACTCTAATCCAGGCTGACCTGGAATTCATTATGTAGCCTCAGGGTGGCCTAGAACTCACAGCAATCCACCTACCTCTGCCACCCATGTGCTGGGATTAAAGCCATGCACCACCACACCCAACCCTCTTCATGTAATTTTAATTCAATGCCGTTTCTTTTCTCTTCTGATTTATGATATATTAACCATTCAATATTTTTTCTGTTACCTCTCCTCCATTCTCTGCTTCTTAAATTCTACTGTGGTATTTGTTAGACTTTTTAAGTATGCCATCCAAATCTGTTAATATCTTGCATCACTTTGACTCTATTCCTACATTTTCACTAATTTCTTCCTATTTTTCAGCTCAACAATTCTTGCTTGAATTTAACCTGGGGAAAATCTAGAGACCCATTAGGAAGGTACCTACTTCAGGAGCAATTGAAAAACAGACAGGGTACCAGGAGATACTTAGAAAAAGTGATATGGGCCCTAGGTTTTTTTTTTTTTTTCGAGGTAGGGTCTCACTCTAGCCCAGGCTGACCTGGAACTCACTATGGAGTCTCAGGGTGTCCTCGAACTCACGGCGATCCTCCTACCTCTGCCTCCCGAGTGCTGGGATTAAAGGCGTGCGCCACCACGCCTGGCTTGGCCCTAGGTTTTTGATGTGGGCAATTGGGAGAGAAGTTTTGTATGAAGAGAAAAAAGAGGTTGCAAGGAGATAGAAAGCTTGACTTTCCACACTGCAGGGTCCTGCAATCTAGGAAGGAAAGGGAGAATGAGAAGAGAGCTAAGGCAGGAACTCTGAAGAGTGTGGGGTGGAGTCATGGAGGATGACTGAAGCCTTCCAGGATCTTAAGCAGGAACCAGTGTTTCACTCAAGCAGCTGTGACGACCATAATTAGTGCTTACAGTAGATGAAATGAGAAAACCCTGAAAGCTTGAATGGAGAAGAGGATCAGATCCCAAATGTTTGCAAGAAAAGCACAGCTGCTTTATACATCCTGAATGCAAAGCAGACACAGAGCTCTAACTCTGTGGCAGATGATCTTGGGGGAAATTGGGTCTTCAGAATGCTGGTTTATACCCCATGAGATTAAAATATTGTATATTTTGAGTAGTCCTGTTACCCTTCTCCTGTCACAAGGAATTGTGTGTCATTCCCCAAAATACCACTTGATAGAGGATACAAGGGGAGATGGAATCATGATATGATTTGTACTAAAGGTGGCAGAATTACGGTATGGTGGCACTGTATGCACATGCACTACAGTGAGGTAATCATCACACCACATATACCAGCAGTGAGAGAGGGAGGTCACCGTCACACTGTATATACCTGCAGTGAGAAAGGGAGGTCACCGTCACACCGTATATACCTGCAGTGAGAGAGGGAGGTCACTGTCACACTGTAATACCTGCAGTGAGAGAGGAAGGTCATCGTCACACTGTATATACCTGCAGTGAGAGAGGGAGGTTATCGACACTGTGTATATACCTGCAGAGAGAGAGGGAGGTCACCGTCACACTGTATATACCTGCAGTGAGAGAGGGAGGTCATCGTCACACTGTATATACCTGCAGTGAGAGTGGGAGGTCACCGTCACACTGTATATACCTGCAGTGAGAGAGGGAGGTTATCGACACTGTGTATATACCTGCAGAGAGAGAGGGAGGTCACCGTCACACTGTATATACCTGCAGTGAGAGAGGGAGGTCATCGTCACACTGTATATACCTGCAGTGAGACAGGGAGGTCACCGTCACACTGTATATACCTGCAGTGAGAGAGGGAGACCATCAATACACTGTACATACCTGCAGTGAGAGAGGGAGGTCACCGTCACACTGTATATACCTGCAGTGAGAGAGGGAGGTCACCGTCACACTGTATATACCTGCAGTGAGAGAGGGAGGTCATCATCACACTGTATATACCTGCAGTGAGACAGGGAGGTCACCGTCACACTGTATATACCTGCAGTGAGAGAGGGAGGACATCACCACACTGTATATACCTGCAGTGAGAGAGGGAGACCATCAATACACTGTATATACCTGCAGTGAGAGAGGGAGGTCACCGTCACACTGTATATACCTGCAGTGAGAGAGGGAGACCATCAATACACTGTATATACCTGCAGTGAGAGAGGGAGGACATCACCACACTGTATATACCTGCAGTGAGAGATGAGGTCATCATTGCGCCATAGGTCCCGGCCTGAGGAACAGGAGTGCAGGTGTGCCCTACAATGAGTGCTGGGGCTCCTGTGTGTCGAGGACCCCAGGATGGAGAGGTCATGCCCAGCCTCCCTCCCTGTCCATGCTATCATCCCTCTTCTTAACCTGTCTCCTGCTCAGAAGTGATTATTTTGCTCCTATGTTATGGACAACCTTTCCTGTGGTCTGACCTGTCACAAATTTTGCCTGGTAAAAGCGAAGGGCTCTCATTGAGCAACAATTATATACTTCAAGTCAGTGACGGCAAAACTTAAGCCAAGGCCGTTCCTCCTGAGCACAAAGTCCTGTCCTGTTTGCACAGCAGCAAATAGGAATGCTACCAAAGGTCTTCACTTGGAATAGATGCTTTGGTTTTCAGTGCTTGGTGTATGTGCATATCTGCTCTTCCTCCAAATTCGTCTAATAAAAGAAAAATGATTTCCTCAGGCTGACAAGATCTCCTGTGGTATAATCCCCTTTTTCTCAGGTGGTTTTCTATCCTTTTGTCTGGTAGTCATTCCTCCCTCAAAGTCCCATTCTTCCCCTTCTTTTCTCCTTGCTTGCAACTCTATTTAGGGATTAATTCATATTCATTTACTTCCAATTCTAGGAATCAAGGCAGGAAATTAACCTGATTTAGGCATCTGAAGAATTCCTCGAAGTGTGAGCCTATACTTATTCTTCATATTTGATGCTATAGTCTCCCATGGAAGTACATTAAGTTTTCAAGACACTACCACCACGTGACTATTGCCCAGTATTTTAAAGAATAGAGGTCTACAATGAGTTGTCTACATGGGATGAAATAACAACTAGGTATTTTAAAAAATAACTGACCTGGTGTTGGAGAGATGACTTATTGGTTAAGGCAATTGCTGTGAAGCCTAAGGACCTATGTTTGACTCTCCAGACCCCGTGTAAGTCAAACTCACAAAGTGACACCTGCACAAGGCCACACATGCACACAAGGTGGAGCACTTGTCTGGAGTTCGATTGCAGTGGCTGGGGCCCTGGGGTGCTAGCTCTCTCTTTCTCTCTCTTTCTCTCTCTCTTGCTCTTGCTCTCACTCTCTCTCATAAAAGAAAGGTCAGTCTGTTGGACTTGCCTCAAAAACAAAACAAAACAAACAAACAAAAAAAATCAGGGCTGGAGGGATGGCTTAGCAGTTAAGGCACTTGCCTGCAAAGCCAAAGGACCCATGTTTGATTCCCCAGGACCCCCGTTAGCCAGATCCACAAGGGGGCGCATGCGTCTGGAGTTCGTCTGCAGTGGCTGGAGGCCCTGGCATGCCCATTCTCTCTCTCTCTCCCTCTTTCTCTTTCAAATAAATAAATAATAAAATATTTTATGTGAAATGACTGGAGGTGAGTTTAAAATGTTTACTCCACTTGATGTATTTTATTAGCAGAAGGTTCATGAGGTCAATGCTCTCGCAGCCCCAGTGGAGGTGTTGAACAGGATACAAAGTGGACTTGTAGTACCTTCCTCAAAGTACAAACTCTGAATTATGGCTCACATGGGTTCAGCAGTTTGTGACCTTATGTTAATATTCACTTGAGGAAGCAATTTACACTAGTCAATGTGTCATTTTATTCATTTAAAAACTCTCTAGGATTATAATTACATGGATATTTAATTTACCTATTTCTTTTATATTAAATAAAGGCCAAACTCCATGGTAATATTCTTCCCAGCTATTTCCATTGCTTCAGGAAAATTTGCTGGAACTTTAACATTCCAGCCTTAAAATTATAACAACAATTCTTTGCAAGTCTATTAGCATTTTTAGATTTGGTGATGCTATATATAAATACTGTAACAAAGGAGTTACTATCTTTAAAAATATTACATTACTGCAACCAGTGAACATCTGTCATTGGCTACAAGCAAATAAAATACAATCTTCACCAGATTTAATTTGTGGGTTGCATCACTCTGGGAACAATGAAGTAATTTCTTTTGGATGAGAAGAGATTGTGCCTGATGAGCAATTACAGTTTTGTAGATGGTAAGTGACTAATAATCATATTCATAGAGTATTTAAAGATTTTATATTTACATATGCATATATATTTCTACCAAATGAATTGGCTTAAACTGTATTTCTTTTTTCTAAATAATAAAATTGAGACAGAGGAAGAAGGATGAGGTTTTATATGGAACCTTTGAGTTTACTGCTAGTCCAGAATAAAACTGCCTTGTTACTGAATTCCTCCTGTTTTTGTTTCTTCACCTCCTCTCCTTCTCCTTCTTATGTTCTTCTGTCCTGTTATTCCATGTTTCATTTCTTTTTTAGCTTGGACTTTGTGTCACCACTGGCACTAAGCACTTTTCAGTTCCCATAGGAAACACACACTTCATGCCTTTGAAACAAAGGCCTGTCTTCTGGTAGACAGAGTCAGTGACAGCTATCTGAGGCCTGGTCTGGCTTTATGGGCTAATCTTGAGAAACCATCACTTAGGAGATAATGATGCTTAATACAGTGAACTCCAGGAAGGATTTAGTAGTCGTAAGTTTACTACTAAAAGTGAATATAATTTTAAGAGTCTTCCTGCAGTGATGTCTTGGTAAATCTCAGTTGATGGGGGAGGATAATTATAGGAAGATTGGAGATTGATGGCCATCTCGTTACCCTCATGGAATACTTCAAATCATGTGTTCCTTACCATTTGGTGAGGCGAGGTACACTTGGAATGCTCCTTCAGGGAGCTAGACATGGAGATATTTGATAACATGCTTATTACATAAATGAAGCCAGAGGTAGGGACGAGTGGACACTTGGGGCATCTGAGGATCCTGTCTCTGGCATCACCCGTTTTAGCCATAGAGAGGTTGAATTGAGTCACCAGTGAAAATTCTGGGGGAGGGGACCCTAAAATAATTTCTTCTGACTATGCTACATCTTATCTTGCCACGCTGTGGGTGACAGAGCCCGTCCTCATTATCTTGTGCCCAACCACAAGCCCTTGTGTAGGAGAAGTGAGAACAGTGGAGTCTGTGGTGCGATTTTGATTGTCATGTGGGAGGACTCTGCGCAGCGGCTCGGGGACCAGGGACGCGAGCGAGCAGGCCTGCGGAGATGGATCCGGGCGCGCGCGGCGCCCTCTTCTCTGCCTGACAGCTGAAAGCTCACCTCCTACTTCCTTGGCCACAAACACACATTTTTAATAAGACATCAGCTGAGCAGTGGAATAGTGAATGTGACTTCTAACTGCATTCTGCTTCTCAGAAACTCTATCTCTGCCCTGTTTCTTTTTCTTTTTCTTTTTTTTCTCCCCACCTTTGGGTTCATAATGAAGTTTTCTCCATAGGCTGTCTCCAAATTTTACACTGAAATTTATGGTGAAGATATGACCATCTTGTGGTACAGAGTAAGGTCACATTTCTCCTGGGGCACAGACCACACTGGCCACTGACCCCTCACATCATTCCTCCGGATCAGGAGGATTTGTCTATGCAGAGATCTAATGCATGTGCCTCATGGAAAGGGGATTGGCAGTAAGTAACAACCCTGCGCAGGAGAGGAGACCGAATGGCTGGACATTTTCTTGAGGGAGATGCTTTTGTCAGAGCTGCTGTCTCTGTATTATATTGCCAACCAACACAGAGGGTTTGAAGAGCCTGGCATCACAGTGCCCCTGGGCATCACAGTGCCCCCGAGCCATAACTTAGAGTGGAAGCGTCAGAAACACCCTCACCCTCCTTGCCCTTCTCATCTAAACAGGCCACTAACTCTGCACTTAAACATAGATGGTTTTCCCAGGGTATGCCATTGCTACTGCATGCTCCTTTGGGAAGGTTGTAGAACTTGCTTTGCTGAAGAAACAAAACAAAACAAAACAAAACAAAACCAAAAACAGCCCTCTCCTCAGTCACTCAGGTACTGATGTCAAACCCTACCTCCAATTGCCCAGTCTCCTAATAGCCCAATGTCTCACTCATCTGTTGGCTTCATTTAGGGCAACTTCAAGCCTAATGCTTCTGTATTAATTTAGAAATGCACGCCTTGATTTCCCCCTAGATGGCCATTTGGCCCTTAGTTTGAATATGCTAAGAAAACAGAAGTGAAAAAGGACGAAGCCCAGGATGAAACTGTCACAGAGCTGTCACACCCAAGAGAAAGTCAGCGTGTTTTCCCACACTGTGTGTCTAAATGGCTACCTATGGGTTGCTCAATATAATTAGGGAGCCTGCTATGTTGTTAATGCTAGGAACAATGACAGATCTTTGGTGTCAGTTTTCTAAAATAAGTAAAAATAAAATGAAAGCACAATATAAATAAAGGGATCCACTCCAAAAATGATACTGTTTTTTTTCCATCTTTTAAAAATATTTGTTTACCATTTTTATTTCTTCTTTTGCAAATTCTATGTTCTATGTTCTACTATTATTATTATGTTTGAGTGTTTTAGTAGGTAGAACATTCTTGCTGTGGTAGTGATTCCTGATAAAATTTCTCATGTAGCTGGGCATGGTGGCACACGCCTTTAACCCCAGCACTTGGGAGGGAGAGGTAGAAGGATTGCCATGAGTTTGAGGCTACCCTGAGAACACCTAGTGAAATTCAGGTCAGTCTGAGCTGGAGTGAGACCCTAGCTCTGAAAACCAAAATCAAAACAAAAATAAACCCCTCATATATAATAATTATAGCACTTAATAAAATATGAGTAGGTATAGTAATAACCCCTGGCTAGGAGATGTCTCGGTGGGTAAAGGGAACAAGTATGAGGACCTGGGTTCAGGTTCCCAGCACCCATTTAAAAATATCACACATGGCCAGGTACGGTGGTACGAGCCTTTAATCCCTGCACTTGGGAGGCAGAGGTAGGAAGATCACTGTGAGTTCTTTCAGAGCATGCTGAAAAATCAAATAAAACAATCAACCCTACCTCAAATCATATATTCAGGTCAGTGAGCCTCAGGGTTTATCAGTAACTGACTGGCTAGTCTAGCTCTACGTTTGGTGAGCCAGGTCCTGTCTCCTTAACTTAATTTAGTGGAAGAGGAGGGAAGAAGATTAACATGATATCACAGGTACAAAATTCCACACATAAAACTTTGTGTTCTGACAAAATTTTATATACAATATTGTGTAAAACTACCTTTAGGTTATGTGTACAAGTTACACAGTAGACATAAATGATTTGTTATTCATACTAAGTCCCATTCCCAAAATATCTCATTAACTTTAAAAACATCTTCCATAACAAAATAATTTCCAAACCTCAAATACTTTTGGTACAATCCATTTCAGATAAGGGATGTTAAACCAGCATTAAAACCGAAATCTTGATAAAGGATGAGAAACGCTGCATTTTAGTCCTTCAGAAGGTTGGACAGTGAGAAGAAAAAAGTGAGAGTGAGCTACCAGGGCTCAAGTAGACTAGAGATAAGAATGAGCTATACACACTTCCTGTGGAAAATGTTGAATCTGGACAATTTATTTATTCTTAGTTCAGGAGGAGTAAAATCACATCTAACAGAAGGCAGGATTCCAAGACCATCCTATAAGGCAAACATCTAATTAAATTATTGTAAAGAAAATCATCCAATGTACTTACAGTTCCAGACTATATTTCCTTGTTAAGCATAAACCAGGTAAATTCTGTATGTCTCTTACCCCTGTTCTTCTTGGGCATATACCCTAAGGAGAGTGGCTGGTAAACTCATACTGTAGCAGTTACCTTGTCATTGCTAGGGTGAACAGCTTACTGGGGTAGTTTATGGAAGGAAAGGACTTATTTTGGCAAACAGTTTTGAGGGGAAGTTTCATATGGTGGGGGAAGCGTAGCATGAATGGACTGCAAGGTATCACATCAGCTGGAAAGATGCATTAAGAGTTAGCAAGCTAGCTCTGGTGGGGAGGGGGTGGATTATAAAAGTCTCAAGGCTTATCCCCCCATGACAAACCTCCTCCAGCAAGGCTCCACCTTCCAAAAGCTATACCTGCTGGGGACCAAGTCTGAAACTTAATTTCAAACACATGAGTCTATGGGGGACATTTTGCATTCAAACTACCACAATCCAACACAGGACCCCATAGACTCATGGCCATCTTATGATGCAAAATGCATCATGTCCAATTTTTTTTGAGGCAAGCCCCAACAGAGTGGGTATTTTTATGAGAGACAGAGAGAGAGTGAGAGAGAGAGAGAAAGAAAGAGAGAGAATTGGTACATCAGGGCCTCCAGCCACTGAGATTGAACTCCAGATGCACATGCCAACTTGTGTGTATGTGTGCCCTTGCACTTTAGTGTCACCTTACGTACTTGGCTTATGTGGGACCTGGAGAATCAAACATGGGTCCCTAGGCTTCGTAGAAAAGCACCTTAACTTCTAATCCATCTCTATCCCATCTGTCCAATTAAAAAAAAAAAGTCCTCATAGTCTTTCCCTATCCCAGCACTGTTCAAAAGTCTAAAGCTCAAAGTCTAATCGGAGACCCATGCAGTCTCTTAACTGTGAGCCCTGCCTGTGAAGTCAAAACACAAATTACATACTTACAACATATAACTGCACAGAGTTACATTCCCATTCAAAGAAAGGAGGAATAAGGACATAAGCCAGGAAGGGCTGGGTAAATAAATGATCTAAAATCAAGTGTCAAATCCGGCAGCTCCATGTCCAGACCCTGGGAATCATGATAACATCCTCTGGGATCCAAAGGGCTTGGTCAACCCTGAAACCCCAGCTGTGCTGCCCATAGCTGGGTGGAATCTACTCCAAGCCAGCAGCTCTCCTTGGCAGTCATCTCAGTCCTGGCATTTCCAAAGTCCTAGGGTCTCTACTTTAATCCGTGGTTCTTCTTCACCCTTCCAGACCATGCCCCCCCCCCAATGCCTCCGTGCAGTGACTGTAACCTTGCCCCACATTGCCTAACCTCAGCCACCATTTCCACAACCGCGTTTCAATGTAATTACCCTCTATTTCTTCATATGTCATACTTCCGAAACCTGAACCAGGTAGGCAGGTAACATTGCCAAATTGTATATGCAGAGGGAATAAAACTCAATTTTGAGGACGAGAACACTCTTTCAACATTCTTACATTAGGGCCACTTTCTTTCAAAAGAATCAGCACTCCTCCTATTGTCCCAATTCAAAGAAATTGGCCCATCCTCCATGTGAGCTCTTAAACAACTGTAGCTGAGGCTGCTGGAGTCTGAGTCAGTGCTTGGGATTCAAACCTGCTCACAGGAAAAACTGTGCCAAACTTTACATTTTACATATCCTTCTGCTCAGTATTTTCCTCTGTCAAACTCACCAGTTCATTCCTATTAAATTCACCTTTGCTCACATCTCAGGACATGGGTAGAACACAGTTAGACTATCCCACAAACTTCCTCTAGCCCAGCTTTCAATAAAGTCCTTTCTTTCCCCCTCTGAAATCTAGTAAGGTAAGCCTCCATGGTTCACACTTCTCTCTACATTTTTGTCTTTCATTCTCTCATCAGAAAGAGCCATCAAGCTCTGCTTAATCTAAAATTCCAGATCCTTCCATGTTCCTTCTGCAAATCAGTTCCAGAGTTCCAAAACAATCACACTCTCAGGCTTATTGAAGCAATGCACCTACTTCCCGCTACCAATTTTCTGTAGTAGTTACCTGGTCATTGCTGGGGAACAGCACCCAACCAGAAGCAGCTTATGGAAAGAAAGAGTTGAGTTACATCTTAGAGTTTTGAGAGGGAGCTTCATCATGGTGAGGAAAGCATAAGTAAGAAGATGGCTCAAATCCTCAAAAATTAGCAGGAGGTAGTAGAGAAAGTGAACTCTCAGCACTGGGAAGAAGGACTGGATTATAAAATCTCAAGGTTCATTTCCAGTAACATAACTCCATGAAGGCTCCACCTCTGGGGATCAAGCATGAGGTTTAATCACAAATACATGAGACTATGGGGGGGGGGGTGTTTATATTCAAACAACCATGCATACACACAGCTATAATCTCTCTTTTTCCTCCAAGAGCACATAATTGAGATCCCATGAGTTAAACATGAATATGATGTAACTGTGTTGTAACTGGGCAAGGAAGCTATGAACATAGGAGGTCTTGAAAATAGCATATCTCACAATGAAAAGGCGGTATGCTGCAGGAGCACCAAGAAAAAATATATTTCAAAAAATGATATTGTATCAAAAAAAAGTGTATTCCCAATAAGTTTACAGTGTGAGAGGAAGGCTCAGAATAAAAGAATCCACTGAAGAGATTGACACAACTCTTTTTGTTTTGCAAATTTCATTTGCAAGGAGAGAAAGAGAGAAAACCAAAGCTGAACCACTTTGTGCAGATGGCTTTATGCTGGTACTGGGGACTTGAACTCGGGTTGTTAGGCTTTGCAGGCAAGTACCTATCCTCTGAACCATCTCTTCAGCCCTTGATGCAACTCTTTATTTACTTTCTAATGATTATAGACTTTCCCAAGTGTTTCTAATATGCTTTAAAGGCCATCACACTATTTCTTCTACTGCCCCAGTCTTTTCTTATCAGCCTTCTCTGCTTCCTCCCTTCCCACCTGCCTAATCTGAAAATAGTGGTATTCCATTGGGCCTAGTTTCTTTTCTTTTCTTTTTTATTATCTTGGAACTTATATTTTCTTGGTGGCTGCTTTTATTCCCAGAGCTCTATAAACCACATGTACCCTGATGGCTTTTTTCTGTGTATCTCTAGGCCGGGGGCTGCATACTCACATATCAATTACCTACTTATATATTTCCCTTTGGATGCAATTGGCCAGTAGCCATGTTTGTCAAACACCTTGAAGACCAAACTCTCGATTGTCTATGTCTATCACATTTGTTCTTCTTCCAACAGATGCCATCTTTGTCAATTGTGTCACCATTGGCTCAACCGCTGATGTCAGGGAACCAGAGGTACTCTTCACTGTCATTTATTTTCTCACATTATGCCTCATCCACCAGCAGATATAACTAGGTATATATGCATAATTAATACATATGCATAATCTTGTGCCTTCTCATCACCACTCCTGACAGTGCCCTGGCCTCGGCCGCTTTGCTGGAGTACCACCACTCTCCATCTGCTCTTGCTTCTCCTACAGTTTCCTCTCACAAACCATTCTTCACCCAGTGGTCAGAGATGCCCTTTAAAGACATAAACCAGAAGATGTGTCTTCTTTACTCACAAGTTTCAGATGATTTCCCACTGTGGTTAGAATGAAATTCCAGCTTTCCTAATGGACCCTCTGTGATCTGGCCCTTTTTGCCTCTTCAATCACTACTCATGACTGTATTTTTTGTTTTTTTTCTTAACTAACCACAAGTCACTTTGTCCTTCAATATTTCCTAGAGCCTCACTAAATTCTTGACTTTATAAGAATAATTTTGTCTTCTAGTTTCTTAAGCCTGGAATCAGCGTTTACCATTTTAGGATAGCTGGCTTCAAGCCTAACATGCTATGCGTACTAAAGGGGGAAGAATGCAATTTAGAGATAGCCAAGTCCCACTTCACACCACAGAGCTTTAGCAGTACCATATATAACACCTGTGCTGGGGAGAAGAGAGAAATTACTTAAATAAAGTTTGTGACTGGACCTTTTATGCAAAAAAATTAATTTATTTATTCACATGTGTTGTTTGTAGGCATGGCACATGTGCCATGCTGCTTATGTTGTGGTCAGAGGACAACTTTGAGGTGCCTATGCTCCGTCTGCCTTGAGAAAGGATCTTTAGCCACTGCAATGAACCGTCAGGCTGCAAAGGAACTTCAGGTGAGCCCGCCTGGCTTTACTGCCTATTGTCATAATTGTGTTGGGATCACAGATGCATGTGTTACTCTGCATTTGGCTTTATATGGACGCTGGGGATTAAAGCTGGGCCAGAACACTTCGCAAACAAGCACTGTTAGCTGCTGAGCCATGTTCCCAGCACATGGTCTATTTATCTAATAATTTCAGAAAATCAAATAGTATTGAGTTTGTCCAAGTGTTCACTATAGTTTGAAGACAAAAGTCGAGGAGAAATTAAGAAGAGAAACCTTCCATATTTACACCACTTCTAATTAATATTTCTCAACTGACATTTTCCTGCTGTTTAGGAAGAGCCACCAATGGAACTTAGACCACAGCCAACTGCATTGTCAAGTTCCATAATGGTTTCCATAGTGGCTATTTCCTTTATATTTTCCATGCAATGTATCTGGGACCGATTTCAAGAATACTGAATAGTATTACGCATGAGGCTGGAATTCTTATGTACGTTTTTGAAAACATAACAAAATAAAACAAAACACTGTGCTTCAATTGATGGAGATATGAATTTAAAACATGAACAGTAACTCCAGTCCTATAAAAGGACCTATAATAAGAACGAAAACCAATAAATCACTTAGAGTGCTACATGTTAATTGTAAACATGAATTGGAAATATTAATACACAAGTGAAAACAGTTCATACTATTTAGTTGATCACAAGTAATTCATAATAGATCATAACTACTAGTTCAGGTAAGTTAGTAGAAACTAACAAGTAGAACAATTGAGGAGAAAATACAGTAAAAAAAATGCTATATTTCTTAAGGCTAATATTTTTGGACTCAAAAGTTAAACATAGAATTACTAATATCTGGCCTAATATATCTAACTAGATACTCAAAGCAATTCAGTGGAATAAACAATCATTCTTTGTGAATCATGAAGTAATAAATCCAAATGTTAATGTTATACTTGTCGTCTTTGTGAACTGAAAATAACAAGATTTCATTTCCATTTTATAAAAGTTGTTGGCAAGTATAGAAAAATAGTTTAAAATGCAACAGTGTTGTAGTCATAATAGTGTATCTGATATTATTTTAAAATCTTGGTCACATAAAAATACAATGCTATTCATAGATAAACTAGCACATATTTATTTACTTTTTACTCAAAACTACGTGCCATTTCTGTGTTCATAACACATTTGGAAAACATATAACATATATTAGGATTCAAAATTTCAAAATTTTCAAACAATAATTTGTATGCACAGAATATGACAACCAAATTCCACAGTTATATGATTTTAAAAACACAGTTAGTTGCATTTTAAATTCTGAATCTCATCATATCTTTGCACCTTTATGTCTGTGTATATTTACTACACAGAATTTAATATGCCCAAAAAACTGTTTTCTCCTTTTTTTCCTAATAATTATACCTCCAGTTTTTAGCTGATCAACTAGAATGAAGACTTCTATGTCCCAATTTCTCTTGCATCTAGGCTTAGACAAACCATGACATTTGAGCCAATGAGATGCAAGCTGAAGTTGTGTGCATGTCCTGTGAGGAAGAAACATACTTGGCAACTTCCTTCTTCCCAGTGATTTGGCAATAGATAGAGCACTACCGTTGTCCTGGACTCTGAACACTCAGACAAGGTGGCTGAGCAAGGCAGAACCAGGTAGATCCTGGGCAAGAGACTTGCTTTTACTTTTTTTTTTTTTTTTTTTTTTTTTTCGAGGTAGGGTCTCACTCTAGCCCAGGCTGACCTGGGATTCACTATGGAGTCTCAGGGTGGCCTCGAACTCACGGCGATCCTCCTACCTCTGCCTCCCGAGTGCTGGGATTAAAGGCATGCGCCACCACGCCGGCTGCTTTTTACTTTTGTGACAGCAGTTCCTGGTTGGTGACATGAATATGAGCGAGTAGTCCAGTTTCTAGTCTGTGTCTAAGAAAAATTAACCTGTGGAGAGAAAGAGTAAGCTTTAACAAATTATTGGGGCATACTTTAAGAAGCATCAAAAATCTAACAAATGGAGAAGAGGCTATCTCTCCTGGAACAAGGGAAAAATAGATGGATGTAAAGACAAAACGACAAGCTCAGGATAGGGAAAATAAAGACTCAAGTACCTCAGTTTTCACTTCTGAAACTTAAGAACAAGTCAATTCTTAAGAATGGTGGAGGGTGTGGTGGCTGTCACCCTTAGTCCCAGTACTCAGGAGACTAAGGTAGGAGCAATTTTATGAGTTTGAGGCCAGCCTGGGACTGTAGACTGATTTCCACATCACCAGGGGCTATTGTGAAAACCTGCCCCAAACAAACAAACAAACAAACAAACAAACAAACAAAAAAGTTCTCAAGTATGAGGGAAGTAAAGCAGTAACCTTAAGAAATTAGACAAAGAGGCCGGAGTGATCGCTCAGTGGTTAAGGCTCTTGCCTGCCAAGCCTAAGGGGACCCAGGTTCGATTCCCCAGAACCCACATAAGCCAGATGCACAAGGTAGCTCATGCATCTGGAGTTTGTTTGCAGTGACTAGAGGCCCTGCTGCACCCATTGTCTCTCTCCCTCTAAAATAAATAAATAAACATTTTAGAGAAATTAGGAAAAGAAACAGCAGAGGGGAAGGGGTACTTCTGAACATCCCTGCGTCTCACCAGAAACAAGTTCTAAGACTCCATCACTGGTGAGTGAGCAAAGAAAGCGGCTTGTCTCCCTCAGCAGTACCTGGCAGCTCACAAGTTGTCCATTGGAATAAATGTTAGACGACAGGAGAATAGATGACCTGCAAGGCTTACAGGGAAGATTGAAGGGTTGGTGGACATGAGTGTGTTGATGAGAGTGTGGCTGATTTAATTAACCACGAAGTCCAGACAACTCAGGAAGCTAATTGAAATAAGGAGAGGTGGAAGCCTGAATAAATAGAAGCCAGGAGGAAGTCCATGCTTGATCATGGTAAGCACAGGCTGAGCATGTATGAAGGTCACGTGGTAGAGATAATCTGGTGTTCCCCACAGCATCTGCAGACGTGGGAAGTCACAGGTGGGGAAGGCAGGTGAGGAGGCAGTTAAAACAAAAAGAGGGAGGAAATGATAAAAGGAGGTCAGAGGCCTATGAAGATGAGATATGAAACGTTGTGTCCGAAAGAAAGCTGACATTGCCCGTTTTTGAGAGTAAAGTGATCCAGGATCTAGTCTGGCTGAACAGGCCATGGCTATAAACAGGATCTCATGGCATGGATGCAGAGAGCCACTGGGGGTAAGTAAGCCAGCCAGTCAGCTGGAAGGTGCTTTTGTCAGCATCTATATAAAATCTATAAAATGCGTCATCAGGTCCATTTTAAAGTAATTGTTACTAAGTATATTTATTCCTGCTAGGTCAATGTCAGTGAGCTATGTTGACCCCTTACTATTGTTATTTTCCTAAGAAGAAGAACATTTTAGTAGCTAGGCCAGAACCATTGAAACCTGTGCTCTTTCTTTCTTTTCTTTTCTTTTCTTTTTTTTTTTGCTCCAGTAGAGGGCACTCAAAGCTCAAATAAATGTGTCTAATCATTCTCACAATAATTGTTTTATATAATTAAAAACATTTAAATGAAAAAGAAGAGACAAAAAAGACTTAATTACTAGTCATGAATGCGCATTTCACAGAACTAGACAAAATCTTGTAAACTGCTCAATGAGGATAGTCCTCTCCACACTCCTTTCTTCCCTTTTCACATGCAGAAGGCAGAGAGGAAATTCTCCTGTCGAAGGAACAAGGTGGACTTTCTAAGTGCCAAGCCTGCTTTCTACACCTAATCCTCCAATTCCACTTTCACTCCCATCTGAACTTCTCTGAGAAGGACTTTAAGTAAATTGGGAGTAATCTTTCAGGACACTGGACAACTCTTCAGTGAGACAAATCTGAAAGAGCATGGATAAGGTAGAGCTGGGTTTAGGACTGGAAAAGCCTTCCTCTAGCAGAAATGTCCATCCAGTGAATGAGACCCTCAAGAGCAAGGGGCAGCTCCAGTGGCCACCCCAGAGAGTTCTAAGGAGTTTTCGTACAAGACCTTGGGATTTAGAATTGCCGATGCTTGAGTGAAGGCAATCTCCCACGCACAGCATTAACTTTGTGTGTCCTCTAGAGTGGCTTCAGGCTGGACTTCTCCAGTCATACCGCAGACACCTTAACTCCCTCAGGTCCTGCATGCTTAGTGGGGCAGAGGTCTGAGCAACTACGCAAAAGGGATCTTTTAAAAAGCGCATTCCTAGTAACCTGGCATTTAAGGAAAAAGTCTATAGAATTCAAGAGCCTCACTATGTCCAACATCAACAATGAAAATTCAGCAACTCTCTATTATGAGTTAAATATAGAATAGATGTTTGTGGCTCCAAGCAATTGCTAAGCATGTCTGGCCTTTCCATATATTGCTAAAAGATCAGCGACAGCTGTAGCATGCTTTCTTCTTACTCTCAGCTCTCTGACATTGGCAGGGTTTACAGTCATAGGTGACGAATTACAAGTTTGAGTCTAGTTTCCGACTCTCTTGCTAAATGCTTTCCCTTACCTGGTTGGGAAAGCTAAGTATTTCATTTTAAATGTCAGTAATAATCATAAGAAAATGAACAAAATCTAAGTGAATGTCGGTGGCCTTAAGTTAATAGGCAGTTCTCTATGAGACAGTATGGCAGAGTGGAAAATATTCAATGGTCTGGCCAGGAAGTCTGACTTCTGTAATTTAGGAAAGCGACTTTTTCTCTGTGTTTCCGTAACTCTTTCCCCACCTCAACCAAATCATCTGTGGCTTCTATGTCTTTGGGGACAGGATAGTTTCCATATTGGTTAGGATGCGTGCTGCCGCCAGCCATGAAAGACCTGGATAGAACTGGCTGAATAAATGAGGGGTGGGGTATGATCTTACAAATTGGGAGTCTGGGCACTGTGCAATCCCAGGCACTTTCAGCCAGTGGACCAGCGGTAGCTCAGTGGTGTCAGCTGTCCTACAATGATCACAAGATGGTTGTTCTCAGTGGTATATCCTCATGCAGAACACCCGGAGATATAAAATAGGTCCTCTTTCTCCTTGCTATTTTCTTAAGGACATGAAAAAGGTTGCTATAAATTCCAGACTTCACCTTTCTGGCAAGAATGGTGCAATATGTCCATCCCTGGATGAATCACTGCTCTAGGAAATAAAGTCACTGGTTAGCATGGATCCATTGGTGTTTGCCCCTGAGGCACCAGAGAATGAAAGCCCATCTTGGAATACCAGTTGGCCATTGTCAAAATCAGGGTTCAGTAAGATAGCATGGTGGTGAGTGGCTGTTTAATAAGTGATTGATGACATCTTTCATTTCCTCAACCTACTTTGCATGTAACCATGTATACAAACTCTTGATCCATCATATACAATATGATAATTATTCCTATCTAAGCAGCAGAATTCCATTAGGTGACACTGCCTTCTTTACCCCATACTTCAAAGACCATCCTCTTTGGAGTAAATTTGCTCTTTGGCCAAAGTACTTAGGAATACATGCATACAAGGCTCCACATGTTAAAGTTTCCCAGGCAGGTCTTCTAAGCTTATTCAATCAGCAGCTAGTGGCCATCCAGGTTAGAGATTTTGTCAAAAGCTGTGTCATCATAACTCCTACAACATTGCTAAGAGGCAAAGGTGAGGTGAGGGGAGAAGGTCATGGTCAAATTGTAAACTTCATGTACTCAGCTTTTCATAACCTATGCTTGGTTACTGTACTTCTGAAAAGACCTACAAGCCTCCTTTGAATATGTTTCCTCAACTTTCCATGTCAAGGTGACGTTGTTCATGTTTGTCCCGATGTTCTGTCATTCCTCCCCTTCATGATGGGGAGAAAAGTTGCATAGTTCCGAATCTCTCTTCTTCAGCTTCTGCCTTCCCGGGGTTGGTCAGACAGCCTCCTGTTAGAGAGGATGGAGGGCCAATGAGGCTTCACTGTGCAGTGTGGCTGGGTTCTTCCTCTTCCCAGGCCAGCTCAGATGCGGTACTATTTGGAGTTCCAGGAGATAGTCATACCAGAAGAGCAACCAAATTCACAAATAGTAAGACAGAGAGAGATGGGGCCCAGATATCTGAGGTACATCAGGTGGTCCTCAATTATTAGAGGGGAAGAAAACAAAAGATACAGCTGGGACATGGGTCAAAAATTACAGAGCCAGGAAAGTGTGAACAAGACAAAGCACTCCTTGAACAAGGGAAGAAATGGAGAAGAGTGTTGATTGTCTAGAAGATATGAGGGTCAGTCAGCTGCTTCACCATGACAGACACAGGGTCAGTCAGCTGCTTCATCGTGACAGACACGAGGGTCAGTCAGCTGCTTCACCATGACAGACAGGAGGGTCAGTCAGCTGCTTCACCGTGACAGACACGAGGGTCAGTCAGCTGCTTCACCGTGACAGACACGAGGGTCAGTCAGCTGCTTCACCGTGACAGACACGAGGGTCAGTCAGCTGCTTCACCGTGACAGACACGAGGGTCAGTCAGCTGCTTCACCGTGACAGACACGAGGGTCAGTCAGCTGCTTCACCGTGACAGACACGAGGGTCAGTCAGCTGCTTCATCGTGACAGACACGAGGGTCAGTCAGCTGCTTCACCATGACAGACAGGAGGGTCAGTCAGCTGCTTCACTGTGACAGACACGAGGGTCAGTCAGCTGCTTCACCGTGACAGACACGAGGGTCAGTCAGCTGCTTCACCGTGACAGACACGAGGGTCAGTCAGCTGCTTCACCGTGACAGACACGAGGGTCAGTCAGCTGCTTCACCGTGACAGACACGAGGGTCAGTCAGCTGCTTCATCAAGACAGACACGAGGGTCAGTCAGCTGCTTCATCGTGACAGACACGAGGGTCAGTCAGCTGCTTCACCGTGACAGACATGAGGGTCAGTCAGCTGCTTCACCGTGACAGACATGAGGGTCAGTCAGCTGCTTCACCGTGACAGACATGAGGGTCAGTCAGCTGCTTCACCGTGACAGACATGAGGGTCAGTCAGCTGCTTCACCGTGACAGACACGAGGGTCAGTCAGCTGCTTCACCGTGACAGACATGAGGGTCAGTCAGCTGCTTCACCGTGACAGACACGAGGGTCAGTCAGCTGCTTCATCGTGACAGACACGAGGGTCAGTCAGCTGCTTCACCGTGACAGACACGAGGGTCAGTCAGCTGCTTCACCGTGACAGACACGAGGGTCAGTCAGCTGCTTCACCGTGACAGACACGAGGGTCAGTCAGCTGCTTCACCGTGACAGACACGAGGGTCAGTCAGCTGCTTCACCGTGACAGACACGAGGGTCAGTCAGCTGCTTCACCGTGACAGACACGAGGGTCAGTCAGCTGCTTCACCGTGACAGACACGAGGGTCAGTCAGCTGCTTCACCGTGACAGACACGAGGGTCAGTCAGCTGCTTCACCGTGACAGACACGAGGGTCAGTCAGCTGCTTCACCGTGACAGACACGAGGGTCAGTCAGCTGCTTCACCGTGACAGACACGAGGGTCAGTCAGCTGCTTCACCGTGACAGACACGAGGGTCAGTCAGCTGCTTCACCGTGACAGACACGAGGGTCAGTCAGCTGCTTCACCGTGACAGACACGAGGGTCAGTCAGCTGCTTCACCGTGACAGACACGAGGGTCAGTCAGCTGCTTCATCAAGACAGACATGAGGGTCAGTCAGCTGCTTCACCGTGACAGACACAAGGGTCAGTCAGCTGCTTCACCGTGACAGACACGAGGGTCAGTCAGCTGCTTCATCAAGACAGACACGAGGGTCAGTCAGCTGCTTCACCGTGACAGACATGAGGGTCAGTCAGCTGCTTCACCGTGACAGACACGAGGGTCAGTAAGGCTCTTCATTGTTAGCAGGGTGATAACAATAGTCTTAAGATTGTTTACCACCAACAAGTTTTTGGGTGTTTGAAAATGGCATTGATGAGACTGGGAAGGTAATTCTTCTTAATTTTTGAATTTAAATTGAGATTGTGTTCTGAAGCGGGTGGGATGTCTCCATGGACAAAGGGTTCACTGTTCAATTCCGAGTAACTGAAGTCTATTTCTAGACCCAGAAGCCAGAAGCCATGTCTATGCCTATGGTAAGTTGGGAGGTGCAGAAAGAATCACTTAGAAATAACTGCAACAAATAGCAATAGAAAGACTGAGCGAAAAACGCTGCCTCGAAGGAGATGGAAGGAGAGGAACAACTCCCCAAAACTGTCTAACGTCCACTCAGTGCCAGGCCACATGGCATCGGCCTTTATACTCAAACCATGCACATATGAATATAGAGTGGTTGCTTTGGGATTGAAAGAGACTTGTTTTAAAGTAATCTAAGGTTCAGTCAGCTCCTATAAGTGGTATCTTTATAAAACAAGGGAATGCTGTGGAGATTGCTCAGTGGTTAGTGTGCTTGCCCTCAAAGCTTAATAACCTGGATTCGATTCCCCAATACCCACATAAAGCCAGATGCACAAAGTGGTGTAGATATCTGGAGTTTGTTTGTAGCAGGTACAGGTCTTGGCGTGCTCATTCTCTCTCTCTCTTTTTCTCTCTCTCCCTCACTTACTCTCTGTCTCTCTCTGCTTGAAAATGAATAAAATATTTTAATAAGTGGGTTGAAATGAAATTTTTTGTGCTTGCCTCCTTACTCATAGAACTTCTCAAAGAAACAACCTGTGAATTTGGGTTCCCATGACAATAATATCAACTGATCCATACCATGGAGTGATTAAGCTGTGTTTTCTTATATTTGCCAGACTGGAAAATCAGGACTTTGACAATAGATATGTTTTTCAATTGAGATAACTTTTGGTTCAAGTTATAGAAAACTTGACTGACTCAACTAGTAGCAGCTTACATTTCTCAGCTGATAGTAAGTTTAGAGCCACACAGTCCCTTTTATTTTTCTGCTCTGCCATTCTCTTTTTTTGTATTTTTTTAAATTGATTTACTTCTTTGGCAGGGAGGAAGAGGGAGAGAGAGAGAGAGAGAGAGAGAGAGAGAGAGAGAGAGAGAGAGAGAATGGGCGCATCATGGTCTCTTCAAACGAATGCCAGACACATGTGCCCCCTCGTGCATTTGGCTTACCTGGGTCCTTTGGCTTTGCAAGCAAATGCCTTAAGCACTAAGCCATCTCTTTAATCCTGTTTTCTCTATGTTTTGTTTATTTACTTGAGAGAGACAGAGAAAGAGGGAGAGAGAGAGAGAGAGAGAATGCTCTGTCATTCTTAACATGATGGTGCATTACCTCAGCGTCAAAGGATGGCTGCTTCAGCACTAACCACTGCATCTATGTTGAAGACAAAAGGAAAGGAAATTGCTGGCACTGTTTTCTTTCTTTTCTCTTCTTTTCTTTTCTTTTCTTTCCTTTTCTTTTCTTTTCTTTTCTTTTCTTTTCTTTTCTTTTTAATTAGGAAAGGGCAGGCATCAGTAGCCAGAGCTCAGCCAACATTGCTTGCTACAAGGGAAACTGGGGAAATTCTATGTGATTTTTTTTTTTTCCTTGCCTTTAGGGAGGGCATAGCTGGATGAATGAGGGAATGAACCTGCCCAATAGTGACTCCCACACCTTACTAGACTACATGTCCAACACAGGGGAGTGACTAAAACGTAAAAGCAAAACTCTTGTTTGTTTAACTTGGGCACTTTTGTTTCACTTTCTTATTTAAATGAAGGAATATAAATGCAGAACGTCAGAGCATTGGAGAGTGAGTTTTCAAATAGTCTCTTAGGGTGACAAATAAGAATGCCAAAAGCAGCATTCAAATGGGATATATTTACCTGTATATCTTCTTAGTTTTCTTTTTGTTTTAAGGCTTAGAGAGACTTTATAGATTATGAGAAGGGAAGAGGAGAAAGAACAGAGAGCGCCTCCCTGCCCCTGAGAAAGCAAGAGGGAGTAAAGCCCTGGTATATCCTTATTTTATAATTTAACTATCTTTCCATAAAATTATGACACATGAATGATTACAAAGTGACCCAAATTAAAATTGGAGCACAACAAACATAAGGAACAGGAAATCCGCAGGGGAAAGGAATCTTGTGGAAACGCACTCCTTCTCGTGGTGACCAGGGACTGTGACGTAGGAGAGACTTGGAGTCCATCTCTTCATTGGTCAAAGAGAGAGTCCTGCAGTTGGTATAAGTAGTTCTCAGGGCCCAGAGAGTGAAATCAGAATAAATTTGGGGATGGACACAAAATAGAAGCCTCATTTCTTCCCCTCCAGGTTCTTCTATTGTTGGCACAGACCATCTCAAATATGAACAGACAATGTGGCACTACTAGGCACTGGGAAACTCAACACACAAACAATGCTTAGTGATGCCGGAAACAAGAGTTTCTCAAAATAAAGAAAAGAAAGTATTAAGAAAAAAAGTCCTTAGGAATATTTTAGAACAAATTAAACCCGAAGGTTGAGAGGAAATAGAAAATGATACAAATGTTTTTACAAACTGAAATATAAGTCCAAGCAAAAGTAGAAGACACAGAAGATGGAGTTGATGAAGTTCTAGAACACAGAGCAAAGACAGAAAACAAACAGACAAACAACAACAACAAAAAGAAACACGAGGAGTATAAATCCCAAAGCTCCAATATCTAGTAAATTGACCTTTGTGGCCTGTGGTAGGGTGGCCTCATTAGCCTCATTAGGTAGTGGTTATTTGTACATATTATTAAAATTGATAGCTAAAATTTGCTGAGGTTTTTGTTGGGGTGGAACATGGACTAACACTCTAAGCCACAGTGTTTTGTTTTATTGTCTTACCTCCTTTTCCATGGAGCAGAGAGCCTAGACCAGAAGGTAAATGGGTATAACATGGTTCTTGACTATATGTCATAGTGGAGAAGAGAAAGTTGTTAAGGAGTCACTCCTAGGTGACAACAACTGTGGCTGACATTAAAACAGCAGGAGATTCTGTAGGGGGAAAGCAGGTTAATTCAATGCCTAATGGGCATCTGAAGGGCTTCTCACTAGAAGGGTGTAAATGAGAGAGAATATGTGGTTGGTGCTAGGGGAAGACTAAGAAATCACCACCATTTCCTGTTTAACAAAAGAGTTGGGACAACCACTCAAAAATAATCTGAATTTTGACTGAGAAATTCAGAAAAGCTGAGAGAGGTGAGTGAGCAAAGATGTTGGGTTCAGAGAGTATCAAGACAGCCGTGGGACATGGGTGGTTTTCAGAGTGTGTCGCCAAAGATGTCAAGAGATTCATGGAGATTTTCTATGTAGAAGACTCTTGAAAAATTTGTCAGGACTGTTTAAATGGTTTTCTGGAGACAAACCAGACTATAACTGAAACGTAATAAGAAATTACTTCAAGTTCTTTATCTGCCTCATGTAAAATGGATTAATGACTTCTATCTAAGTGACTATTGCATGAGTGAAAGGAATGATAGCTAAAGACTATTTGTCAATGTGTTCAGCACGCAGCACATGCTGGGAAAAAGAATGAATGCTCTTCCAGTGCATTACAGTGACCCGTGCACAGATTTGAGGCCTGGGCAGACTTGTAGTTTAGGCTCTGCCACTGTTTCATTGTGCGCACTTGGCTCAGTGAATTCACATGTCTTTTCTTCCCTCTATGAAATGGGGACTAGGGAAGCATCTTCCTTCCAAAGTAATTTATACATATTGTACATTGTTGTTTTTCTATTATGACTGATAAGATGATTGTTGAATATTTGTGTTCTGTCATATCACATAACAGTTTGTAAATTGATATCATTAGGGTTTGTTTTGACTCGGCAATGGTGAATACAATTTGTACTTTGAATATTTATGTATGTGTGTGCACACACACGCAAGTACAGGTGCATGTATGTGTATTCCTGTGGAGGATGTAGAATAATCTCAGGTGTTATTCTTAGGAATGCCATCCACCTTTTGTGAGACATGGTCTCTTATTGGTCTGGAGTTCACCACTTAGGTTAGACAGGCTGACTAGTGAGCCCCAGGGATTTTCCTGTCTCTGCCTCCTCAGTTCTAGGATTACCAGCACAAGCCACCACACCAGGCATTTATTTTTATATACAATAATTTATTTGCATTTTAATAGCTCAAATTTCAAAGTTTTCTATATATGGGTCTTCTTTATCAATAGCTAGCATTTTGGTGTTCTTTTGATTCTTTTTATTGTTACTATTATTCTTTTTATTGTTACTATTATTATTATAATTAACAAGATATTTTGTATGGATGCATCATGTGCTGGTACCCTCTTTTTTGATGGGGATAACACACACAACAGACACTTTAATGTGGTACCTAGTGGTTGGACTTAGATCCTTATGCCTGTACTTTTCCCACTGAGCTATCTTCCCTAGTTCTCCAGCTCCTTCCTCTCTCTCTCTCTCCCCTCTTTCTCTTTCTGTGTCTCTCTACATTTCAAGGTAAGGTCTTACTCTAGCCAAGGTTGACCTGCAATTCACTACATAGTCTCTGAGTGACCTCCAACTCATGGTGATCCACCTACCTCTGCCTCCCGAGTGCTGGGATTAAAGGCGAGCGCCACCATGTCTGGCTCCAGCTTTTCTTAGCAGCAGTTTGCATCTGTCTTCCTTCCCCCCATATGAATGGTAGAAGGTCAAGGCTGGCCTCAGGTGCTTCTTCCAGGCACATTCTTTCTAACTTGGGAAGAGGCACTGGTGGACATCTGGAATAGGGAAGAGAGAGGATAAGGAATTGGAGAAGACCAAGGCAAGAGAAGCAGAGGGGTGGGAGACTGGCACTTGCCAGCCATGAGAAGAAGAGACTGACAGGAGGCCGGGCAGTGCCCAGGGAAAGCAGGCGGGTCTTAATCCTGGTGGGCCTGTGACACCGAAAATCAGAGTTGCAGCACTGGCCACTAGGGCCGTTGGGGACCATGGAACACAGAAACTTTCCTTTGGTCAAGAAGAAGGAAACTCTGGCCTGAGGAAAAGGCAAAGATTCTAACAAAAGTTTTCACCTCTCACTTACATTGATTTGAGGCCTAAGGAAATGCAATGCTCACAGTTTTGAGGGAAAGTTTTGCCATGGCAGGGAAAGCATGACAGGCCCAAGCAGGAATCTTGGTTCATATCTCCGAAGTGGGAGGAAAGAAATAGTCTGAGTGAGCTGAGCTATAAACATCCAGTGGGACTTGACTAATAAAACTCAAGATCCCAGGTGATATACCTCCCAAAGGTTCCACAATTTTCCCACTCAAAACACAGAGCCACTTTATTCAAATCACCACCTTCTGCCTCTGGCCCCCATAGACTTATGACCATCTTGTGATGCAAAATTTAATCAGTACAACTTTAAAAGTCCTCATGGTGTTTACCAATGCCAACAGTGTTCAAAAGTCCAAAGTCTCATTGGAGACTCAAGACAGTTTCTTCAACTACGAGCCTGTAAAATAAAAATACAAGAAAATTGGAAGAGGGTCAGTCCCCAGACAGCATGTCTAGTGCCAGAAGGTGCTACATAAGCAACTGAGGGAAAAATGACCAATATTTCTCCAAGCAACACACTGTCTAACCTACTTAGCAGCAAACAACCTGATGTGATGCTCATATAAATGCAACAGTGGTGCATAGCCATGGTGGGAAACCAACTGCTCTTGATTTGGCTAACTGTTCTGTTCAGTGGAACAGAACACATAGCTGGAGCTGGAAAACAAGTCAGAACCATATCCAGAAAGGAGCCTGCTCTCCACTAAACTCTCTCTGAAAAACAATGGTTATCACATTTACTTGGTGTTAACTTTACTCTCTGTTGGATAATTTGCTTCTCTTCTATAGATAGATGCAGATCCTAAGGAGAGTACTACCCCATCATACCTCAAAATGACCCCAGCTGAAACTAAGAATACTTGGGGAAACATGCAAGAATGCTGTTTTCTTGGTGAACTGGGAACCAGCACAATGGTGATGGAGATAGACACAGAGAACAATCAACCCGTACCAAACCAGATATCCAGAGACACAGAGGCTCCCAAGACCTCAAAACAGAAGCAGACCTAATATGAACCCAACATGGCCCAGGGAAATTTGTGGAAGAGGGGGAGGAAAGAAAGTCAGAGCCCCACATTGGGTCATGACATGCAGAGACATTTCCTCCTACCCAAAACTAAAGGCTAACCCCACAATGCACAACCCATACACCCCAACAAGGAGGGTCCCTGTGGAGGGGGGAGGACAGGGAGGAGGCTAACAATGGTACCAACTTGACTATTCACTGACTACAAAAATAAAAAAAAAATACAAGTCAAATACTCCCAATACATAATAACATAGAATAAACATTCCTACTCCAAAAGATAGGAATGGGGCCATGGCAAGCAAATCAGATCAATGCAAGATAAAACATTAGCAGAGAAAATACCAAATCCTGGGTTTCCATCTGACATCTCACATGGGAAGACAGAGATAAAGCAAAGGTAACAAGGAAAAAGATTGGTGAAGGGCATAACCAGGTGGCATAGTCCTATTTACCACAATGATGACTTTGCATGAGTTGAGAAACCATAGGGGTATATGAATAGAGGTGGGATCTCTCCCAACATACTTTTGTTTTTATTAGTTATGTACACAGTGTATATACGCTCATGTTGATACCATTGTTACCCTCTTCCCTGTTGTCCCACCTTGGCAGAGACCCTCCTAGTAAGGGAATATGGGTCGTACATTATGGGGTTAACCATCAGTTATGGGTAAGAGGCAATGTCTCTCTGCATGATGACCCAATGTGTGGCTCTAACAATCTTTCCACCCCCTCGTCTGCAAATTTCCCTGAGCTATGTTGGGTTCATTTTAGGTCTACTTCTGTGATGCAGTCTTGGGAGCCTCTGTGTCTCTGGATATCTGGTTTGGTAGGAGTTGAGTGTTCCCTGTGTGTACCTCCTTCACCCTTATGCTGGTACCAGGTTCACCAAGAAAGCAGCACTCTTTCTCATTTCCCCAATTACTCTTAGTTTCAACTGGGGCCCTGTTGAGGTGTGATGGGCTGGTTCTCTCCTTAGGATCTGCATCCGTCTGAAAAGGAGAAGCAAATTCTCCAAAGGATAGTGAAGTTAGCACCAGATAAATGGGATAACCATTATTATTTTAGAGAAAATTTAATAGGTGTGGGGGCCCTGTTGTAGCGCACAATTGGTGGGAGCTTGATAATGGAGAGCAGGCTCATTTTTGGATATGGTTCTGACTTTTTTCCCAGGTCCAGCTATGGGTTCTGTTCCACTGAGCAGATCAGTTAGCCAAATCAAGAGCGGTTGGTTTCCCACCATGGCTGTGTGCCGCTACTGCACTTATGTGAGCATCACATCAGCTTGTTTGCTGCTGAGTAACTTAGACCACGAATTGACCACAGGGGTTGGTCATTTTCCCCCAGTTGCTCATGTAGTACCTTCTGGCACTAGACAAACTAACTGTCTAGGGACTGACTGTCTTCCAGATTTCAGCCAGGTTACTCCATGTTCCATACCAACAGCATATTGTGTCTTCAGCAGTAGGGACTTACTACTAGCCTTTGGTGGGTCCTCAGGTACTCTGAAAGAAATCTGTCTTCTTTTGGAAACCTTGTAGGTCTCTCTGATCAACAGCTCATTGTGGATGTTATCCACATGATAGTACTGGGAGTTACAGGGCAGTGCCAAAGAAAAGAAGGAAGAAAAAGATAGGTAATATAAGAGAGAAGAGAGAAAAGAGGGAGAGGGAAAGAGAGAGAGAGAGAGAGAGAGAGAGAGAAACAGGAGAAGGAGAAGATAGATTAAGGTTAGTCTTCATCATACCCTCTCTAGGGCCTTCTGATTCAGGTGTTCCCTCTAAGAATATGGTGAAGTTTCAACCATTTAGTCTGTGTTTTAGGATGTATAATTTTATGGTACCATTGCCATTTGGGTCCAGTTCTGTGTCCCCACACCCCCAATCTACCCTCTCCTCCTGCCCCACCCACCCTACTGTCTGGTCCTCAAGATGCTTATTAGGTATGTCAGTACCTCGAGTAGATTCAGGTTAGGAGCCCCAGATGAGTGAGAGCATGCGACAATTACCTCTCTGTGGTCAGGTGAGTTCACTGAGAATGATCTGTCCCAGGTTTGGTCCTAACATTCTTTCAAAGGGGTGACTTTGTGTATCTGTACATCGCCAGTAAGGATGGACTGTAGTAGGGAGTTCTGCTTGAGGTTACTGTAATTCAGCATGGTGGCAAACTCAGGTCATTCAAGATGCTGGGTTGGCCCAAGAGATGAAGATGGAGAAAGTAGAAAGCATTATGAACTTGAGCTTTTATTAAAATATCAGTTCAGCATTTCTTATTATTAAAAGAAATATGCTGTCCTCACCTCTCTTGCATCTTTAACTTTGTTTATTTGTTATTTCTCTGAGAAAAAATAAACAGGCTTAGCTCTGTTAGATCTTAACATGAACAAAATCTGTGTTAATCCGTAGCATCCCATCTCTCTTCACTCTTTGGCTTCTTCACAACTTGTGACAGATTGATATGTAACAGCTGAATCTCTGTGGTCCTCGATTCTCCTTTCCCCACTCTTAAATTTATCCCTGAACTGTCTATAGCCATACTACCCAGAACATGCTTGATCTCATCTGAAATTTGTCCCAAATGATGAAGCTGACCTAGTCATATTTTGACCAGCAGCAATTGAGGTATTGTCACATTACCAGCCTCCTCCATTCGTATTCTCCTTGGCCAGTATGCCTCATCAGGCACTTCCAAACTCACTCACTTTCCTTGACTTCCTCAATGATGCCCCATACAGGTTTTCTCATCCCTACTGGCAGCTGTTCAAAAGTCTTCACAGTGTTCTCTTCCTCCGCTTCCCTCCTGAATATGGGAGCCCCAGGATTCTGTCTTTAGAAGCCTCTTGCTCTTAGCCTCTGTTCTCCCTTGGGAAGTCATGTATTGCTATAAGAAGTAGATCCCCAAATGGCAATACCTCAAAATCAATAGAAGTCTATTCTTTACTCACAAAATGGTAGGAAATAAATGTCCCTAATCTATGTGTGATGTTTTCGGAACTAAAATTTTAACTCAGATACCCAAGTATCAAATGAGTTTTTTTTTTTTTTTTTTGGTTTTTCGAGGTAGGGTCTCACTCTAGCCCAGGCTGACCTGGAATTCACTATGGAGTCTCAGGGTGGCCTCGAACTCATGGCGATCCTCCTACCACTGCCTCCCGAGTGCTGGGATTAAAGGCGTGCGCCACCACGCCCAGCTTCTAATGGTTTAATCTTAACTAATAACTTAAAAATCTAACTTGAAACAAAGTGTACACTAAATCTGTCAAGAAGGAAGTGTGAACTATGATACTCCCCAGGGTAAAACATTGTGAAAGATTGATGCTCCTAGTTAGTTGGAATGAAACTTTTGAGAGGGCAATTTGGTTGTGTGTGTGCGTGTACATACATGAAAATATGAAATATAAGTTAATATTTTCAGTATAATAACTTATCCTCTGGAAATTTAGCTTAAAGAAGTAATAAGGAATGGACTCTAAACATAGAAAGATGAAAAGTTTTGGAACATATAGGCGGAGTAGCTAGCTTACAAGTAAAGGCATCGATTTGAGATGGATCCCTCAGGCATCCATATTTTCAAGAAATAACTTGGCCACTGAGAACAGTCAGTAATTAGCGAATGATAGGTGTAAAGTATCAGTTTATCAAATTATAGTCCATTGGTAATTTTGTTTCATGTGTCAAAATGCAATGATTATTTCTGAGGATAATTTTATGCAGTTGATCTGCTCTGCACTTACATGTATTCCACATTTAGTATAAATAATAAATATTATTTTATATTCAGGATGAATGTCATTTACCAAAGCAATGACTTGGGGACTGGAGTGGGTGGATCAGGGAGAAAGTTCTCTCTTAGTCCTGTTTCCTTCTATACTTACGTGCCAGTAGAGGGCGCTGCTGTCTCTTTCCACTGGCTTAATAGATCAATCCCATAGTAAGTGGGGAATGTTCCAAGAATCAGTAGGGTTTACTTTTCCTGGTGGTCTCATTCCTTTTTCTGGGTCTCTCAGAAAATGTCACAAGAAGCATGTGCAGTGTTAAGTGTCCCTGTGGGAGCTCCCTGTAGTCACAGCATTCACAAACACTCTGTGTTAATGATTGGTGTTTGGTGGACCCTTTGCCCCGGTTCCACGTCGGCAGCGTGGGCAGCAGCGTGGGCAGCAGCTGGAGTTCAGGAGTACCCCTTCATCAGCACAGTGTCGAGGCAAAACAGGAACTAACTGATGGCTTTGCCCTTAGCAGCCACAGAAAGGTTCACAA
This sequence comes from Dipus sagitta, assembly GCA_036346955.1. Classification (NCBI taxonomy): domain Eukaryota; kingdom Metazoa; phylum Chordata; class Mammalia; order Rodentia; family Dipodidae; genus Dipus; species Dipus sagitta. The sequence continues at coordinate 42,910,269 of CM070784.1, forward strand.
AAGCTGTCACGTTCACAGCGACAACCTAGGGCACTTGGTTCAGTCATCAACTACCTACCTACACCCTTTTTTCTTCAGCAGTTTGCGCTGTACTTCACAGGGCCACGGGGCAGCAAGCGTCCTGGTATGGCATTCTTTGTTGGCTAAGGAAGCTCTTAAGATGCTTAGGAGATCCTAAAGTTGCTATGCATTATTTTATTTACATGTCACAAGATCTGGCTGCTCTTTCCTGCTCCAGAGATCATTCTGGAAGCCATACCCATCACCTAGTGTTCCACTTATAGTTCAGTACTGAGCCAATGTTGACCTAACTAATAATATGCCCCATAATTACTGCATTCTGCAAATGCAGAATCTGATTGTTCATTATCATCTAAGTAGTACTTTTTGTTCCAGCATTGCATCTCTCATGGATGCCACAGAAAGCCTTATTTTCACTCCTTAAAATACCTTTATGATGGCGCTACAAATAAGGGGGTGAGTGAAGATACCCATAAAGTGACCCTTCAATGGTTGCAAGATGTTACTTTAAGAGGATGAACTTTAGCTCAGAGGGTGGTGATACATTTGTTTTTCATTTTTTTTCCCTGTTGAATAGAACAGTATGGAAACACTCACTATATATGTGTGTATATATAATATAGTGTATTCTTATATAAATATATATTATACTGTAAATATTCCATGGAGATGTATGGATGGATATGTCCATATGTATAGCTATATGTATTTGTCTGTATGTATGGATATTCAGTTTTTTTTTTTCTGGTAAGGAAAAAAGATAGAAAGGCTGGTTGTAGTGCTGTATGCTTGTAATCCCAGCACTTGGGAGGTGGAGGCAGGAGGAAAGAAAGTTCAAGGTGAATAATGCCTTCTTTTGGTTTTGATTTTGTGCCTTTTTTAGTTTTCAGGGTAGGTGGGGGCATAGACCATGGCTGTAACTGTCATACTAGTGACCAAACTGAATGTGCAGTTGGGATGAACTTGTGCCAATTAACTCTGAAGGCTGATCATAGAACGCTTACACATCTTACCAATGTTCAATAGAGTAGGAAAGAAGGTTAAGTTCAGCGATCAACTATATTTATAGGAAAGAAGATGAGTACCCGTGAGCCACAGTCACTCTGTGTTCATTCTTCAGCGATGTGAAGCATTTGGTAATCTAGGGAACCATGCTACTAATGGGGGTCAGTCATTTGCCCAGAAACCTCGTGTTTGAAATGGTGAATCTGAATTTGGACCCAGGCAGTCTAACTATATGTGTCATGGTGTTATCCACAATCATTCCTCATGTCTCCCAATGGAATTTTCACATTTCAGAGCCCAAGTTTGCAAAGCCTCAATGCCTGGGTCACCATGAAGGCATGTGGGGCTGGGCCCATCTCAACCTATCATGGGAGGATAAGAGGTTCCTTCATGGTTCGGTCGCCAGATCTGCCTTCTCCAAAATGATGTCACTATCAGGTAAACTACAAGTCATTTGGAAATGCTGTAGTTCTAGAAACTATCTCCATCTCTAGCTCAGGAAGAAGCTGTTCTGAGGACAGTCCTTCCTGTAACAAGGTCCCTTAGTGAGGCTTGGCTTTATCTCATCTCCATACGAAAAGCTAATTCTTCTCTGGGAGTCTGAATTGAAGGTTAGGGATGACTTCTCAGAGGGGGAAAGTGTGAAATGATAATCACTTTCCTATGACACTTGAGAAATGTTATAATAAAGCTGAGTAAATTGAAGCATGAGTTAGCCGGTCCTTTGCCTAATGATGTCACCCACTTTGTGCTTCCTCCAGCCTGTGATTAATAAAAGGGGGTTATTACAGTAACTCACTCCTAGTGGGCAGCAGTGACGTCAGCAGCAGCTGAGCAAACTGACTACATTTAGTTGTGCGTGTGTATGTGGGCATTTTTTTCCTGTGACTAACGTGAGGCTAACAGCATCTAATGACACAAGAGCTCCTTGCCGGTTAAGGGACTTCTTGGTGAGCTCCTCACTATGGGGAACACCATCTTAATTCTCTTATTCCATGGCTAAATCACCTTGAAATTGGCCAAACTGTCAGTTCTGGCATTCCACTGCTTCATTGAAGGTGATCACAAGTAGCTTTTGGTAGACAAGATTTCCCCTTCTTATTCGAACAGGTCTTCCAATGATCAAACTATCTAGCCCGTCTTCAAGACGAGCTCAGTAAGTCCTGGGAGAAGGGACTGTGGCCAAAGTTGTTTTGAACTTTTAAGACTGGTTGTAGAATTTAGTGATTCCAGTAAAACTCTACAAGAATACTGCTCTTACTTAACAGCTTGCTTTCCCAAGCTGATTAGACGGACAGAAGTCCTGCTTACTATTTCACTTTTGCAAACTTGACCTTCCTAAAATTAGAGCGGGGCACCTGGAAATATTTAATGAGTGAGCTGAGCTGCTGCCAGCGCAGGCCCAGAGTGCGCGCAGGGAGGTAAGCCAGCTCCGGTGCTCAGGCCAGGTTGGCTTGGATGTGCCTGGGTGCTGTCGTACAGAGGGGCACAACCTTTGGACCCTGGATCAGGACACAAAGGAGGAGGCAGTGATTCACTGATTAAAAAAATACACACAGGATAGCCCCTCAGTCTTTCGTATTGGCTTTTGCCCTCAGAAGCTAAAATTTAGGAGGAGGTTGTGGGGGCATCTTTGTGTAAAAGAGACACTGGATTGGGATCAAGGTTCCTGGCCTCTTATCAGCCTGGCGGAATCTATATGTCAAACTTCTGTGTCCTCGGGGACAGCAGCATGGCCCTTGTAACCGGAGGGGTCCAGGTGAGGAAAAGGATTATGATATTCTGCCCGATGTGCCTTAGGGAGCATTTTCTGGGGACATGGGACCAGCAGTTGCTCCAACAGATGTTCCTGATTGTGTTAGAACTGAAGTATGACAGTTTATAATGATTGCTCAGAGGGCAGACTTATTTCACTTTTTTTTTCTTTCAATATATGTTTTTTTTATAGAGGTTGTGAGTGATGATTGAGTTTTTCAAACCATGTATTTAATGTTCTTGGGAAAAAATCCAGGCATTTCTGAATCATTGGGGAGTTGATTGAGGCCTTTGGTTCCAAAATGACCATTTACCTGAGGTGGCTGTGATTCATATCTTGGAGGAGATGACACGGCGTCATAATGTCTAAGAAAATCCCCTCATGGTTCTGTCTGTCTGAACGTGACCTCTGACCTACCTTTCCTTTCCAGATGACCCAGCCACTGGGGCTCGGCATGCGGCTGGGAAGCTGGCCCTTGCCTCCTGAGCAGCCGCTCTCCACGTCTGAGCCAGTGTGACTTAAGCCGCTGTGAGTTTCACCATTTATTGATGGTCTTGGTGAGGCTTCTCTGTGCCATGGGCTCCTTCACAATAGCTCCCCGAGCACGCCAGGCGGGGGCCGGGGGAGGGACAATAGCTGGAGGCCCACCACCTTCTTTCAACAGCCCTACCTACCACTTTCTGTAAGGAAATGTTGCTTGGAACAGCACTGGAATCTAGAAAAAGAACTGGGTTTATCTGTAAGATGTCACACGAGTAAGATCAACTATGCCTTCTTTTCTTGGTTAGGAAGAAAGACATAGTGATCTCACATTTGTGAATGTTGGATTGAGATGGTGCTGCATAGCTGAAGTGGAGAACTGAACTCCTCACTGATTCGCTTTCACGAACCTGTTCTCCCGACAGCTTGAGTGTGAGCCAGCTCATCTGGCTTTCTTGCCGGTCACCACGATCCTACCTTTGGTTAAAGTCTTTTTTAGCTAGTAGAAAGTACGCTGAGGATACCCTGGGAGTTTGGTTGGAGCAACATCACCGCCTGCGGGTAACTTGGGTACCTGTTGCCTGGTGCAGGTCTCCAGGCAGGAGCTAGCACACTGGCTTGAGGAGCAAGACCACTGGGATCGTTAACAGTTTGCCTTGTATTACTTTTCAGCATTATAACTTGGGTTTCCACGCCATCCTTGAACCACGGACAGAAAGGAAATTAAGTGAAACCTTAAAGTTATACCTGTAAGTCGGTGCTTTTAAAGTAAAGAATGGTTCGGCCAAATATTTTCTCTGGTGTGGGGGTCACTCTGCGCGGTGCATTGTGGGAGGTTCAGCAGCATCTCTGGCCTCTGTTTTCTGGATGTCAGGAGCACCTCCCTGCTGGTTGTGACAGCTAAGAATGCCTTCCATGGTTGTCAGATGTCCCCTGGGGAGCAAAATCACTACTGTTTTGGAATGAAGACTGAGGCGACTTGCTTATTGAGTTTTCCCCCTCTTTCCCCAGTTCTTTTAGCTACAGGAGCCGAGGCCCCTATTCCAACACCAGCCTTCACGAGGCTCTGAACACAGACACTCTTACCAGCATGAGGCCTTGAGGGAGAGCCTGGTGGTTCTGACAAGAACGTGGGGTTTAGGAATCAGGGAGTTCTGCATTATTTCTGACCACGTTGTTTTCAGTGAATCATGGAGGAATTGTAATGCCTCCCTCTCCCCTTCTGTTTTGAGCTGCACATTCATTTAACTTACAGCCACAGCAGCTGTTTGTGAAGGGCTGGCCCATCTTGGTCTCAAAGCCTTGTATATAATGTTTGGCTCAAGTGGAGCCCAGGGTGTAGCCGTTCAAGAAACAGACAAGGCTGACAATCTTATACGTTATTAAAACTATTCGATGGGACCCTTAGTCACCGACTCCAGCAGTCTTCTGCAGCAGATACCATTCTGGGTCCTACACGTTCTGCACGCTGAGCTCTGAACAGATCTCAAGGGAGTCACCACTCTGCAAGGAGGCCAGGGTTCCCTCCCTGCCCAAGCCTGGAAGGAAACTGCTGCTGAGAACCCTCCACCATTCCTTCGAATTTCTCTCAGCGTTACATTTTGTGTGCAGTTTCTCAGAGGGGGAATCATGCTTGTTTGCAAACAGTGTTCGCGAGGAAGGCCCGAGACCCCCGGAGTCCTCAGCAGTCTTGTCGGTGTCTCTGAACCCCCAGCCTTTTGATTTGCTCCCAGCCACCTGCTTGCTAGGAGTGTGTTTATGCTCCTGGCCTCTGAATGGTAGAGATTTGTGAGCAGCAGAGCCATTTCCAGGCCTGTCTCCTTGTTTCGAGAGTGGTGAGGGAAGAGATCGGGCGAATAGCCCCTTTGAAACCCTCAGGACAGACAGAAGGTCTGCCTGAGAAGGAGAATGGGCATTCTGATTTATGCCAGCTTTCTGTGGGGTAGCTGCTGTCGGGGGAAGCGGCTCTACAGTGTAGGGCTAGCGATTCCCTGAAGACAGTGTCCCTGCGAGTGGCAGCGAGGGCCAGCACGGGAAAGGCAGGTCTCTCTTCCTTTTTTCTCTGCACAGTGAGCTCTTATCCTCAAAGGAACTTTGTTTCTTGACCGGCTCCCTTAATTGTGACTGAAAACACTAGCTCCCCAGCGATGCACAAGCCTTGGAGTTAGCAGCAGCAAGACAGGCCCTAATTGCTCCATTTACATAGAAGTAGCAACATACAACTTCTAAATATAAATCTCTGGCACGTTGTGCCTTTTGCAATTACAGTAAAATGAGGTACCGGTTTCCCTCTGGGCTCCTTCCTCGCAGCAAGCTGCTCCCGGGTTCGCTAGCGGAGCTCCTGCACGCCGAGCACAGGGCCAGGCGACAGCTCCGCGTGGAGTTGGGAGCTTTGTAAAGGAGCCAGGAAGCCAGCCCGCCTCCGCTCGGTGCGGGGCGCGGGGCCACGGGGCCAGCGCCGTAGCCGGGGCTCGAACCCTGCACGGAGAGGGGCGGTGCGCTGGGCAGCAGGGCCGGTTTGGCTCGCCCCAGCCTTCCGTCCGTCCGTCCGTCCGTCCACGGTCGGTCCCGCGGGCCCGGGGCCTTGACCCTGCCTGTGGCTCCAGCCCTTGGCACCGAGGTTAGGTTCAGAGATTCCCAGCCACACTCACTGAAAAGGGATTTTTTTTTTTTTTTTTTTTTTTTTTGATTCTGCTTGAATTCTTTAGCTGCCAAAGTGGGGGGTGGGGGGGAAATCAAGAGCTGCTCTTAAAAGAAGTTGCCCTTTGCTGGTGCTCGGGGTAAAAATAGAGGCGGCCGCCCTCCCGCCCGCCCGCTCGGCAGCTCGGCGGGGCGTCCGGGCGCCCCCCACCCCATCGCACCCCGTCCCCCGGGCGGGCGGCGGGCGGGCGGCTGCAGCGGCGTGCCGGCGTGATCCCGGGGAGCTGCCAGCAGGTGCTGCTCAAGGTACAGTAGCCGGGCCCGGGAGCCCGCCGCAGGCAGGCAGGCAGGCAGGCAGGCAGGCAGGCAGGCAGCGGCCGGCCGGCCGGGGTGCGGGGAGCCCGGGGAGGGGGCAGGAAGTGAAAGAGAAACCAAACCTAGGCAGGCCAAGAAGATGCTTGTCAGGAACTGGGCCCTGGAGTTCAGCAGGGAAACGTGAATTCCCAGCCCAGAATATTCCACCGGAGCTATTTTAACCTGTGCCCGCTTCCTTGCCCCACCCCCCACTACCACCACAACTAGATCTGCTTTTCCAGTGGGGTTCCTCCCCGAGGCCGGCAAGCCAGCTACAATCAGATCTGCTAGCCTGGCCTAGCAGGTGGGCACTTCCGTGGCCCCCATGAGTCAGGGCACTGCACATTCCCATGATATATGCTTAAAAAAAAAAAAAAAAACATAGAACCACCAGTGGCTCAAAAATAGCCTGTTTCTGTAAACACAAAGGTTGGTGCTGAAATTTGGTATTATGGCTCCCATTTTACAGATGGGAACATTAAGGCCTCAGTTTACACGGTGAAGGCAGTGGAACTGGGGTCTGATCTGGGTTTGTTTTGTGCCACCCACACTACTTTAGGGGACATGTGGTACTTTCACTGGGGTTCGTGCTTGAGGCAGGGGTGGGTAAGTTTAGACGCCCTCCCTTGAGGGTCATCACACCTCTAGTTCCTGACAAATAAAGTAAGCTGATTTTTTTTTTTTTTTTTCTACTAAAAGGCTTAGGTTCTTCCAGTTTTGGAGCAAGCAAGGATCAGGCTTGGAGTTCATCATGATTTTATTTCTGCCTGCCATCCAACTTTGCTCTTCCTCTACAACCGAAGGACTCTATTCCCTGCTTCATCTCCATCTGCAGTTCTTAAAACGCTCCTCTCCCCTCCTCCCCCGCAGGTAGCTAGCACCCACACTTTGTATCTAGCCAAGAGAGACCCTCACACAGAAAGCTTCCGCTGTCCCAAAGGAACCTGCTTCCACATACATCAGGAGACCAGAGCCTCTATATTTCGCTTGTGGGCACAGTGAAAAGTTTATTTTATGCATGTTAAATCCTGCATACAAAACAACATATCTGGTCATATGGCTTTCATTAGCTCCCAATTTTGCACATTTTATTCAACTTGTCATGAGAACCCAGCTTGGGCTTCAGCAACCCTCCTTCAAACAGCCTTCTTCACTGCCCTGTCTGAGGGCGCCTTCCTGCTGTGCCATTTCCCAGACTGGCCACCATGCCCTCCCCACCCAGAACCCCACATCTAACTTTACCCCTGCTTCAAAGAGTATTCACTTCTTTTCATTAAACTGGCATTAAATTCATAACAAGTTAGAAATTGTAGTGCTTGAAGTTCTGATAAAAATAAGATTTCATATTTTTAGTTTTTTTTTTTTTTTTTGGTTTGATTTTGCTTGTGTTATTTGGAATGGGACTCTTCAAACCTAGGCAGGATACTTAAGAAGTTCACTTGCAGAGAGGGACCATTTCCCAAGTTCGTGTGATAAATGATGTATGAAGCAGGCATTCAATTTCAAGATGTAAAATAATAGTGTGTGTTCAGGCAGGGGAGACCATCATCATATGGGTATACAGATTTTTCTTATTTTTCCTCAAGGAAATAGCCTATTTTGTTTAAAAAATAATGCAATTAGAATTCTTGTAAAGAACACTGTACAATTTCTTTTTTGTAAGAAAGAAAAAATAAGATCCTTTGCAAATAGAAGCAACTTTGTGAAGTAACAGATGAAAGTTTATGTAAAAACATAAAACTGAACCTGACTATAACAAGGAGAATACATAAGTCATGCAAATTGAAGGGTTGGCTCTCTGGGAGAGTCGTGTATTTGCTTCTCATATTGCTTGGTAAAGGATAGACTAGTCCCGGCCAGAGGCTGCACTGGCTCAGAGCATCACCCAGGAGTGTCTCAGAAGCCAAGAGGGATTTCCATTAGATAATGAATTATGAAATGTCTCACACTGGAAAAACTAGTCATCTGCTGATGTCATGCTGATTCCAACCAATCCCAAACAAAGCCCCAGCCCTCCTCTCTTAAGAGGTACCAATGTGTGAGTCTACAACCAAGTAGTACAGTATAAAACTTCCCAGTGCCAATACCATGAAGAGGAGCTCAGGCTGCTCTAACCTCACCAGACAAGAGCCGGCTGGGCAAAGAGAAGGGACCAGCAAGGTAATGCTTTTCAATTCTTCCTTATGAGCTCTCTGCACATTCAAAGGCAGTATGGCTAGGAGGAATTTTAAAACTTATTGGCACTTCCACAGGCATTTTGATTTGTATCTTTTTCTATTATGCAGTCAGGTTTAATGCCATTTCAATGATTAGTCCTAGAGCATGCAAATAAACTGCGTGTTTATACAACCCACTCAGCACATATATACAAATACATATGCCAAAGCGAGAGCTATTTTTAAGAGTCACATTTGCAAACAGTAAACTCAGGGAGGCACACATCTGCACACGCAGGGATAATCCACATGCTGATCTCTTGCTCTTGCTCAGATGCTACTCTCAGGCCTCCTGAGTGGTTGAGAGTCCTGACAGGGTTAGGTCTATGTCAGACTGTCTTGTAAAACTTACCTGCACCAGAGAAGGATTTGGTTTCTGTGTCTGTGGCTCCAAATAGGTGGGGGATGTTAAGTATTATAACACAAAAGTGTTTTATAAAGCATTGTAATGAACATACCGCTACTCCCCTCACTTTTATCTTTTTAAAATTATCCTTCCCTCTAAAAAACTGAGACGTTTAGATAATGTGAACAGTTTTATCAGTAAGAGCAGAGTGCTTGGTATTGCTGGAGCTGAGATCCCGAAGGTGTTCAAGGGCTTATAACAGGGAAAGTCTTGTCAACAGTTGTTTTTGAAAAGAGTACAGTGCATATGGTTCAGAAAACCGTCTTCACCTGAACAAACTGTAATGTTAACTTGGTGTCACGATTTTGTCACCCTCTTCCCCTTGAACTCAGAGCTGATGCTTGTAGTAATGGTACTTATTAACCCTTTCCATCCAACCTGCTCTGCCAATCCAGGATGCTGTGAACACAGTGGGTGTCAGCTATAAGTTAACCATCCACGGGAAACGAGAGGGCTTATGTCTAGGAAAGAAACCAAGAAGGAAGGAAGGAAGGAGAGCTTTAACAGATGGACTCCTTAAAGATACTCCTGCAAGATAAAAACACTAAGACAGAAGATTAAAAAAAAAAAAAAAAAGGAGAGAGTGAGGACTTTTTTGCAAAGCTCCATAAAGGCATTGTTTTAAGATGAACATTTTTTTCTTGTTCTGAGAACACTTAAATCCATGGTGATTTCATCTCTGCCACTCCTTTGAGGAAAAATGAAGTAGCAGGGCAGCCTGTCCATGGATGTAATGGTCAGAACTGGGTAGGCGACAAGCTAAAAAAAAAATAAAAACAACAACAAAAATACCTATCCTATGTCAAATGACAGGGAAAAATAATTTGCCAATACATTTTAAAGATTCTTTTCCCACAGGGTCAGTTATTCAAGTCATAAAAGTACACTCTTTTATGAAAGGATGTAGAAAAAGCCCAGTGAAGTTTGTATTTTATCTGCAGAGCCAGGGCAAGGAGTGGTGGTCTATAATTTGTGGATATGTGTGAATAGCAGAGGGGGCAGAAAGAGAGAGAAAAAAGAAGAGAGGGCCTCCTCTGACTCGGGCATGTAAAATGCTGCCTGCCCTGGGGACCTTGCAGTGCCCAGTTGGCAAAGGCAGGGTGGATTCTATGACCCCGAACAAAAGTTCTGTTGGCTCCAGCTCCCATCAGACAATCTGCCTGCACTGAGGATCTCGAACATTTAAATATGAATGAATGGCAGAGAGGAATGGTTCTGGGTTCCAGCAGGCAGAACAACCAGCTGGCCCAAGCAGCTCCTCTCTCTCCCCAAGGCTAGCCCTGGGTCTGTGCTACCTGTCAGAGGACCTCCCTCAGCCCTACCTCAGGGCCAGGCAAGCACGTAGCTCCCCTGGGTGGTACTGGGTAGAGTGGAGAGGCGGTGGGGACAGATTTTCCAATCAAGTTGTTTTGGAAACTGAAATAGTGCATTTGGTTTATTTGGTGCCCCCCCCCACCCCAAATGAAGGAAGAAGGTGAAAGTCTTTCCAGGGAAAGACAAAAAGAAAAATGTAGAAGAAAATCATATTGAAACCAGAACTGAGCAAAATTAGGAGAATTTCTTGTAGAAGAGAGCATAGAACCCTGGAGAATGGTGGGATTTGAAGAGAGGTGTGCATGAGGGAGCAAGACAGCCTGTCAGAAAACGGGCTGTCCCTCCTCCCTAATCACAGCCTTTACTCACAGACAAACTCCCTCCCTCTCCCATTCACTCACTCACTTCGGGCCAATCCGTCTGTGTCTCTCTCTCTCTCTCCCTCTCTCTCTCTCTCTCTCTCTCCCTCTCTCTCCTCTCCCTCTCTCTCTCTCTTCCCCCTTCCCTCCATCCCTCTTCCCCTCTCTTTCTCTCCCTCTCCCTTCCTTCCCCCTCTCTCTCTTCCCTTCCCCCTTTCTCTCTTTTTTCTCTCCCTCTCTCTCCTCTCTCCCAGTCTCTCTCCCTCCCATCCTCTCTCTCTGTCTCCCCCCCCCCCGTCTCTTCCTCCCTCCCTCCTTTCCTCCCTCCCTCCCTCCCTCTCTCCCTCCCTCCCTCTTTCCTTCTCTTTTACTCGGAGACAGTCAGAACTCTCGTCCCTGACAGCCACAGAGGTACAGCACAGACTGCATTCAGAGAAGGACCTGCAAACAAAACTTCATAGAAAACTTTCTGCTCTTGTTCCAGAGAACTTGCTGAAGAGGAGAAAGAAAAAAAAAAAAAAAAGTCCAAAAAAAAAAAAAAAAAAAAAAAAAAAAGACCTGTGCGCGAGGGGGAGGAAGAGCGGGCCTTTTAAGAAGGCCACCACGACAACTTTGCAGCCAGGATGCCCTTGCCTTGGCTCAGAGGATTTCTGTTGGCAAGTTGCTGGATTATAGTGAGGAGTTCCCCCAGCCCCGGATCCGAGGGGCACGGCGCAGCCCCCGACTGTCCGTCCTGTGCGCTGGCCACCCTCCCCAGGGATGGACCCCACTCGCAGCCCGAGATGGTGGAGGCCGTGAAGAGGCACATTTTAAACATGCTGCATTTGAAGAAGAGACCCGATGTCACCCAGCCGGTGCCCAGGGCGGCGCTCCTGAACGCCATCAAAAAGCTTCATGTGGGCAAAGTGGGCGAGAACGGGTTCGTGGAGATCGAGGACGACATCGGCAGGAGGGCGGAGATGAATGAGCTCCTGGAGCAGACCTCGGAGATCATCACCTTCGCCGAGGCAGGTCGGTGCCGCGGTGGGGGACGGGGAGGGGCCGGGTCCTCGCCCGAGTTTCTCCCCGCCGCTGGGGGCTGCCGGCGGGGGTCGTTCGCGGCCCGGGGGCGGTGGCGGCGGGGAGGGACGGAGGGAGGGAGGCAGAGGACAGGGACCGCACTCCTTCTCTGGGGATCCCTGCGCGGCACCCACAGACCGACCCGCCACCCACCGCCGGTGGGCAGCTTCCACTTGCAGAACTCAGCGGGTCAGCCAGGAAGCAGCTCTGGGCCAATCTTCGCTGCCCTACCGGGGAACCAGATCGCAGCAGGCAAATGAAGCCAGGGCATTTTGGGGGTGCTTAGGGAAAAGAGGCAGCTCTGACCCCCCCCCCTCCTCCATGGCAAGTTTTACTGGGGGGCGGGAGTGAGGGTACCAAGGATCCACTGCCAAGGCGCAAGGAAAGTCAGTCTTAAAATGAATCTTCCCCTTTAACAGTCCCATCTGGGGCTGGAAACACGGAGAGCCTGCCTTTTAGTGACAGTCATTTTTACCTTCAGAAACTTTCTCTATATGCTGCACATCCTATCCTAGGCAGCCAAGAGCTACTTCGAGGGCCGGTTAACAATGAACTAGCAGTAACTTTTGGAACACTGACACTTTTGCTTTCTCTAAAAAACAAACACATAAACAAACAAACTAACAGGCAAAAAGAACCCTCGCCCAGCCACCCCCACCAACCCAGTTTTGTTCTTTGTAAAGTTACTAAGAACTCTGCCAAGGAGTACAACCCTCACAATGTGCTCTCAGATACTATGCTCAACTAACTGCCCGGCCACAGGAAGATCCTTAATAGATAGATTCTCATCCTTGGCTCAGGACCCCACTAACCTGCTGCTGAGTAGAAAACGCCTGTCAGAGCCAAGGGCCAGCTGTTTATGGAGTTAGGGGACACAGACCTTTCTGTGTCTATGAGCCCATGCAGGCTGGGCACACGGCTGTGTTAATACCCATTTACTTTCATAGTAATGCCAGGCTCAAGAATGAGATTCCCCGCCAAATCCATTTGAAAGCTGTCTTTGGTTGAATCTATGGCTGCGGTGGTAATGTGCCAGGACTCCCAGCATTTTGCTTAAGTTTGCCACAGCAGAGTAAACAAGGCGGCGCTCAGGATTTCCAACCTTACAAACCTGTTGCCTCAGATGTCTGTTATCAAGCAAGTCATGAAGGAAGTGGTTAATGTTGGGCTATAGGTCAAATAGCTCCCCAGTTTGGTTCTCCAAGGGAGAAGCTGTAGGTCCAACAAGCCTCCTGGACAAGTTAGCTGACCCTTTTGGGAAGGGCCTACCTTCTTTCCTAGCAGTTCTTTCTTGATAAAGCATGACTGCTGGGACCTTATCTGCTGAAGGCTGAGGGGGAAGAGTCAGGTTGGAGTGCATAAGATGCCATCCAGTGTTCTTCAACTTTTCATAATGGGAAGGTGGGGAGAAAACATAACACTGGCTGCGGAGTGTGTGTGTGAGTGTGAGTGTGTGGGTGTGTGTGTGTGTGGACCCAAGGTGACCTGTGCATGTTTTAGACTCCACACACTCACTACTGGTGATGAAGCTACAGTTTCTAGGTAGTTGGCTTCAGCTGTGTCACGTGACTACGGTCCCATCCCTCTGTCTTGCACCATGTTAGACTACTTGATGGGTGCTGTACTGCGCTCTTCCCTCTGACTTACTGCGCTTGTATAGAAAGTGGGTCTCTTGGCATTTTGGTGATGTGGTGAAAGAGTTGGGCCATTTCCGTTCTTTCTTACGTATGGCCTAAATCTCCGTGCCAGTGTTACCTCAGCTCTCAGAACTTTTGACTTCTCTGTTTGGCGTTCGGTTTGAGAGATTTTGAACTCAGTTGCATTTTCAAAGGCGATTCAATGAACTTGCACATTGACCAAGCTCAGTGTGTAACAGGAAACTCCTTCCGGTTGAGTTAATATATCTCAGATTCGTAGGTGGTGTTTGCTACAATTGCCCATTTTTCTCATGTGAGGAGTTGCACACATCAACTTCAAGTTGACTTAATATGATTTTTCACAGAGTTAATGATTGTTGTGTGAACAGTTTACTCCCCAAGTCTGGAACCATGCAAGTGTTTTGCCAGTTCAGGAAACATTTATCAACTGAATAGCTGTAGCAAACACGAAAATGAACAACAATGATATGTCTTGTTGCTTTTGGAATAGTTCAACTTTCGTAACATTCCAACTATGTAGAAAATCAAGGATTTTGGAGAACAGAAAAGGGCATGAGTTTTTCTTTGCTTCATAATCATTGGCACAGCATAGTTCACAGTCATGAGCATGCCACGGATGTGCCTTTCAGCCTCAGGATTCCTGGTTTGGGACGCATGGTTAACCTTGGTCTCTTCTTTCCTGGATAAATCCAACAGTGTCAGAGCGAATGTTCCTTGAACTCTTTTAAGCAAACCTGTCCCCTTGTGTGAAGGGAGGAAGAGTTTCAGTTCCGTGAGGCTTATGCAGATTACTATTGGCTAAGAGCGGAGAATCATTCTAACCGTCTCTGAGACGTCTGACAAAAAATAAAAACAACTTTTATGGTTGTCATGACGATTGCTTCTACAAGTTAGTGTGCCCTTTTGCATGGCTAGCCCCAAGCCCTCAGCGTTTATCACGAGTCCTTTCTTTAAGGGGAAAGGCAGTATGGATGAGTAAAACCAACCAACCATGACTTAAGCATGACAGTGAGACTAAGACCAGAGTCCTGCGTGGTGGCTCCATCTTGCTTTATCTTGCTTGCCCTGGTGACAGTAGCTGCCCAGTCTACCACTGGGCCTCACATGCCACCAAATCCAGACATTGATTCTCACGGCAAAGCTGCAAGTGGGTAGTCCTTCTCGGTAGGAAGAGCGGTGAGAGTCCAAAAAACACATGGTGCCCCTCTAGCCTAGGAGGTATGTGAAAGCAGCACGCGAGTCGTCCTTGTTGGACGACTGAGCCCACGCTGTCCACGCAGGAGTCCCCCGACGACGTGCCTGGAACGCGGCTTCCCCGCGCTCCAAGGAAGCCATTTCGTCGGAGCGCAGTCACTCCCACAGTCCCACGCCCCCAAACCCACCCCAGCCGGGTCTTCAGTCCTTTCCGGTAAATTAATTCTCATGGAACCTCTGAAACTTAAGGGTTACATCTGCACTGCTGATCCGAATAACGGGAACAGGCTGGCCACAAGAGGGCGCATCGCCAAGCCCTTCCCTGTGCTCCGGGCGATGCTGGCCTCGGCAGTTGCGCAGACCTGACATCCCAGCCTGCCGCACGCCGAGCCCGGCGACGACCGGCTACCTTCCGGCTTCCTCCCCGCCCCCCGCGCAGGAGGCGTTGGGATTTCATGGGATCGCAGGGGAGAGCGCAGCTACCTGTGATCCATCAAGCAAGCAGGCCAGGGCACGGGAGCGCTAGGGTCCATGTGCACATTCCGTAGCTCTGCGGATGTCAGGCGAGCTCTTAAGACACCCCAAAAGCAAGCACAGCGGGGCACGGGGAGCTGTGGCCGCGAGTTGTCAGCGGCACCGAGGTGCGCACCAGCCTCTCCCAAACACGGTCGTCTGGGTTTTACAAAAACATCTTCCATCTCTCCTTGTTCCCTGGTTCTTGTCCCTGTCAACGCTTTTCACCGGGGGCAAATGACTAGTGACTTCAAACAGGGAGGAACAAAAAAAAGGGGGTGGGGGCTATTTATTTAACGCCTGGAAGGAACATGGGGTTCAGCTGGCGAGGTTGCATTGGTTTCCCAGCTGACGGTGTGGAGAGAAACTCCGCTTTTCCGCCTGTGAAGCAGGTGTGCGCAGGGGCTGGGGAGACGTCAGCGGAGTGACGCCTTCCCCTGCACGTTCATGGAAAGACATCTTTGTCTTGGCCCTGCTACTGCAGAACACTTGAGCATGGGCTCTTTGCTTTGGTTCAGAATTCTTCCTACTTGACTGGTTCCTCGGTCCAAAATTAAAAGTGTAAAAGTTCTCAGGAGCTCTGGGTGAAGTGTGTGAAATACTGTGGGTTGAACCCTGAGAATTTTTTTTTTTCTTGACTTATTTTAGAAAGTAAGACCCTTTTTCTGCCCAAGTATTTAGCCTTCTCTTGCATGAGGTAAAAGGATGGTGAACTGCTCACGGGTGGATAGTTACAACAATTCAATTATGGATTCTAAAGAGAGATATTAAGGCTAAAATGTTAAACAGGAAAATATATTCCAACAGACCAGTCCTGCCACAGGCAAGATTCCCTACTGTAGGTCAGAGGAGGAATAACCTTGAAGATCTCACTTACTGCTTGCTGCAGAAGCCTCTGGAAGCAATCCAGAGGCAGTTAGTGCTCAGAGAACACACATGCTGGAAAAGTGACTGCATGGTACACTACCCTTGATCATACCATGTCTAGGCACAGAGACACTTGATGAAGAATGGAACACTAAAATGACAGACATGATCCGTATAGGAGCTTTGCCCCCCCCCCACCCCCACATTGTGAGTTTACACGTGCCTTATAAACAGCAAGACATTCCACATGAACAGACATAATTATTACCTATATGTAAAAAGACAACATATTCTAGGCATTTACTTTCTGGTGAAGAAAGCTCAACCAAACCACAGCATTGTATGTGCGTGTTGCTTATCTAACTGGCAATGATCACACGCTATTCTGAGATGCTGGGCTTTGGGCTGCTTAGTGTTCCAGTCCTAATGTAAGGGGATGAGCAGTGAGGAGCCTGGAGGCTTAACCCTTGGCACGCCTTCCTGATTGAGCTATTGGAAAATTCTGACTGCAAAAAGAATGGCTTCAAAGACCTTTCCTTCCAGCGTACATAGCCTTTCCTCTGTCCAGCTCTCCTGACATTTCAAAGCTATTGCCTCTAAAGTACAAAATTCATCCCTTCCAATTTTTCTGCACCATTTTCCTCTCCCTTTGGTATATGTCCATAAAGCTCATAGGGGTTTAAGTGGTGAGATATTATCACCCACACGGGGTTGCGTGGGACTTTCTTAGTGAATTACTCAGGCAGAGCAGGCTGTGATACAAGCCTTGCTCACAAGCTTCAAGGGGAAAAAATAACCCAGAGGATGAAAAGAGTATTATCAGGGTCTGGTAATGAAAGGTTAGCAAGCACCGGCTGTATCTGCTTACCTACGACTAGGGTAGGAACTCAGTACACACCTGTACAAACTAATGTCATACTTACTCATATAGCATTACGTGAAGGCTTCCATTTCAAGATTTTACAGCACCAAATATTTAAGTCAGACCTGAAACTGATGAGAAATTGATCCTAAACACCTCAGTCTTAGGCAGTCATCTTCCATTTTCCAAGTCATTATGCGTAGAGATTTTCAGCTTGGGGGCAGTTAGAAGCATCACTGCCTTATAGCAATTTTTCTTAAGCAAAACAGAGAGAAATGGAAGGTAATAAATTCACTAGCTATTATTATGTTTTGCCCTTATGTAATTTGAAGGCTGTCATCTATTTCTGAAGCCGACAACTCTGGTTCATGGTCATTCCCTGTAAGCTTTCAGCCATCTCCTCCTCCCCACCCCCTTCTGCAATGAAAGCTAATGGACAAGAAAAGAAAACGCGCTGCTCAGTAAGTCAGAATGCAATAGAACTTGTAAAATGTACCTGCATGTGAGGTAGACCTTGGGAAGACTGGACAGTCTCTCTTCCCCCTGTCCTCCTGAGCATTATGAAAACAGCATTTTCAAGAAATTGGATCTCAGTTTTATTTTTTCTCCCCTGATAAAATATCATGCAATATACAAATAGCAGTTCCAGAAATGGACACCAGGAGAAGGAGGGGACAGGCATGTCAGTTAATAGGGGGAAAATCCAAATGTCAGAAATTCGGGGGAGAGATGAAATGCGCAGGCAATGGCGCAAGTACAGGGAACGAGCCTCTCGATTCTGATAATTAAACTGCTGCACAAACCAGTGCTGGGGCCTCCCCACAAGACACAGGCAATGGTGTGCAGTTAATTATCAGTCAAGACCAGCTTGAAAGTCATTTTATGATGACTCGCTGATCCTAATATAACAGCATCTGACAGACTGAGCCCCCTCTAATGAGCACTCTCTTTGTACAATCCTCTCTCAGGAACACTAAATCATTTGCTTCCAAGTACAGCTGCCTGTGAAGAAGGGGCGGGGCTACCTCATGCATTAGAAACCTGTTCCCATGAAACGAGGGGCGTCCTGCAGACTGTATGGTAGAAGCAATGTGGCCTCAGCCTTGCTGGCCCCACAGAAAGCAATTTGCATGTGGCTGTCACTTGCTCCACTGTACTAGCTAACCGGTTAACTCTTCCTTGTGCCCTGGCTCCAGCATCTCTGGTCGGCTCTGGACTGTTTAAGCCAAGTCCAGTGAATGCATGTAGCCCCTGCCACCAGCCATGGTGTTCGTCATGCCCCTGTCGGGTACGGATAAGGGCAAAGTGGTGCTGTCCTCAAAGAGCCATCTTCCCAGAAAGGGGCTCGTCAGGAGATGTCTCTCAGAGAGGCAAAACACACCCGACACCTTCTGGCTTCTCTAAATTAGCAGCTACCATCACTCTGGTTGGACACCCTCTGCAGCTTGGGATTTCAGAAGTGGCCCTGCCTAGAGGCAGAAGGGGCACAGCAGCTAGTCTGTTAACCTTCTCCTAGTGCAGGCAGGGGTACCCACAGAGTGAGGGGGCCCGCGTATTCTGTGATGCCCCTCTCAGGAGCTGCAGTGGTTCCCTCTGGATCCCACCACCTCACCACCTGCTGCCGCTTGCCATCTTGGCCTTTCCTTCCTAGAATCATTCACTTTTTAAAAACTAACAAGGAAACAAACAAACCAACCCACCAAATCTTAGCAAAGGGTGACATAGGAATCACTAAAAAAAAATTCTCTTCATGCTTCCTAAAAGTAATATAGCTTTCCTCTCCCATGGCTCCTTGCTCCGGCTTTCTTGCTGACCATAAACTCCTCTTCATTATTTATTTTATTCTGGGCAGAGATGTGAGGTGTGAGCAATTATCAAACGTGGCAAATTTCTGGAAAGATGCCATGGAGCCCTTAGAGTCCACAGGAAGGCCTCCTTGGCCTTGGGCTTCATAAATTGACTGCTGTTGTACTTATGGTTTGCAGAGTGTGTTAAATGAACACCAGCATCCACGAGACACCATACACTGAGAAGCCGGCCCTGTGCTGCAGACAACTTGAAACCATGTCTAAAATGTCTAGTCTAGCAAATGTCCTGGGACCTCCAGTGATAAGTATGGCTGGATTTCCGTGAGCTATAGAATCCAGGCGGGAAGAGCCTCCTGGGGAGTGGCCATTTCCAACACAAACTTCTTGAAGAAGGTTTCCAGATTTGTGCATGGGATCCATAGGCAATAGACAGCTGTAATAGGTTTATGGTCAGATAAAAGAGGATCTGCTTCTATGTACCCCCAAGTGGTAAATGTGGATGCAAGGGGAAATATTTGCTTAATCAAAGGACACCTCCTTTTGATAGTGAGTACTATGGCATAATAAACCTGAAAGTGCTTGTGGAAAAGTAAGGGAATAGATGACCTGACGTTCATAGTTAGGAAGAACTGAGTACTTACTAAGTCCAACTGCCTTGGCAACTTCTCTTGTGTTTAAATTCTTGTATGGAAATTCAAATGTGTTTTTGGAGTTTATTTGGTGCATCCTAAAGGGACTGAGGCAAAATGAGGGATGCAGAGGTAGGCATTTCACTCTGAATATGCCCCGTTTTGCTAAGAAGTAATCAGGCATTTGCCTACTGTCTACCAAATACCATACTATGGCAATGAATGAGACTGCTCAGACCTTAGACCTCAGGCATCCGCAGTTTGACTGGCATCAGGGTAGTGGCAGAGGAAATGGGAGGGAAACTTTCTAGAAGAAGTAGGGTCAATCTGAACACAGAGGCATTATCTTGGCCAGCCACCAAACGTGGCCCGATGGGAACTGGACAAGAACTTTCCAGGCATCAAGAGCAGGCAATGTCATTGTCCCAGGCAGGAGAGCACCTGGGGTTCTCAAGCCCTCAAGAAAACACTGTGTAGCTGGGCCACAGAGAACAGGATCCCACGAAAGCTGGGGTTAAAGGAGGCCCTGTGGATCCCAAGCCAATGTCCTGGGCAGTTTCTGTTGGATGCTAACAGCAAAAGGCCATGGCAGAGGAGACAGGCAGGATCAGATTCACCTTTGGAAAAGTTTCCTTTAACCACTTAATGGAAAAAAAAAATGACTAGAGAGACCCAACCTAATGCTCCAGAGGCCACATAGTGAACAACTTGCCACAGGCTGGGGACTCAGTGAGAAGAGTGAGGCTAAGGGGGGACAAGGAAGGGGAGGCTAGCTCAGAGACTGCAGCCCACACTGACCACACAGAGGATCAGGGGCAGGGAAGGGGAACCTAGCTCCCAGATTGCAGCCCACACTGACCACACAGAGGATCAGGGGCAGGGAAGGGGAGGCTAGCTCAGAGACTGCAGCCCACACTGACCACACAGAGGATCAGGGGCAGGGAAGGGGAGGCTAGCTCAGAGACTGCAGCCCACACCGACCACACAGAGGATCAGGGGCAGGGAAGGGGAGGCTAGCTCCCAGATGGCAGCCCACACCGACCACACAGAGGATCAGGGCACAGACTGTTGGGACTCCTGTGTGAGAATATTTCCGTAGCTAGCTGGAGCTCACAGATTTTCAGTGATGTGACTTCACTGATTCTTCCAGACCCATGAGACTGTAGGTGAGACATCATCCTTTCGCAGATCCTATGGACAAGAACCATGGATGCAACCTCCCCCCCCCCACACAGGCCATCTTTATCTGAGAGCAAAGATCTGTAAACCTTTTTCTGTCAAAAGCCAGAGAAGAAAGATTTTAGGCTTTGTGCTCCAGTGTCCCTCTAGTAGCTGACTCAATTTTGAAATAGAGTGCAAACATAGCCACCAGCAACATGTAAAGAAATAAGCATAATTGTTCCAACAGAACTGACTTTATGGGCAATATAGTTTACATTTCAGATAAGATTCACATGTCAATAAATTTTATTTTTAGCTGGGTATGGTGACACATGCCTTTAATACCAGCACTCGGGAGGCAATGGTAGTTAGGATTGCTGCAAGTTTGAGGCCACCCTGAGACTACATAGTGAATTCCAGGTCAGCCTGGGTTAGAACGAGACCTTACCTTGAAAAAAAAAATCCAAAACAGTTTTATTTTTCATCAATCATTTCTTTAAAGTTCCAAGCATTCTCAACATGGTGGGCATATGAAAGCAGACTTCTACACACGGGCTGCAGCCCGCTGACCACTGCTTGGGGCAGTTAATAACAAAGGATTCTTACTTGCTTGAAATGAGAAAGTAGATATAAACTCTGAAACTAACAAGTGTCCCTGTTTTCTTCTGTGCTGTGTTTCATCTTCAGGCACAGCCAGGAAGACACTGCACTTTGAGATTTCCAAGGAAGGCAGTGACTTATCGGTGGTGGAGCGTGCAGAAGTCTGGCTCTTTCTGAAAGTCCCCAAGGCCAACAGGACGAGGACCAAAGTCACCATCCGTCTCTTCCAGCAGCAGAAGCATCCTCGGGGCAGCGTGGACATGGGGGATGAGGCAGAAGTGGGCTTACAGGGGGAGCGGAGTGACCTGCTGCTGTCGGAGAAGGTGGTGGACGCTCGGAAGAGCACCTGGCACATCTTTCCTGTCTCCAGCAGTATCCAGCGCTTGCTGGACCAGGGCAAGACCTCCCTGGATGTGCGGATTGCCTGTGAGCAGTGCCAGGAGAGCGGCGCCAACCTGGTGCTCCTGGGCAAAAAGAAGAAGAAAGAGGAGGAGGGAGACGGGAAGAAGAAGGATGGAGGTGACCGGGGGATGGAAGAGGAAAAGGAACAATCGCACAGACCTTTCCTCATGCTGCAGGCCCGGCAGTCTGAAGACCATCCTCACCGACGGCGGCGGCGGGGCCTGGAGTGTGACGGCAAGGTGAACATCTGCTGTAAGAAGCAGTTCTTTGTCAGCTTCAAGGACATCGGCTGGAACGACTGGATCATCGCTCCCTCTGGCTATCATGCCAACTACTGTGAGGGTGAGTGCCCAAGCCACATAGCAGGCACCTCGGGGTCCTCACTCTCCTTTCACTCAACCGTCATCAACCACTACCGCATGCGGGGCCACAGCCCCTTTGCCAACCTCAAGTCATGCTGTGTGCCCACCAAGCTGAGACCCATGTCTATGCTGTACTATGATGATGGCCAGAACATCATCAAAAAGGACATTCAGAACATGATTGTGGAGGAGTGCGGCTGCTCCTAGAGCTGCCCTGCCCTGGGGAGAAGGATCTAGAGTTGTCCAGAGGATTTGGTGGCAAAATGAAGACACTGTTAAGGTTTCTGAGCTAAACAACCAGAAAAAAAAAAAATAGAAATTAAAGAAAAATACAAAAACTAAAACTAAAATGAAAAGAAAACCTTATGAAGCAGATGGAGGAATAAGTGGCATAGCTCCTTAGCCAGGGCTCTGAGATGGAACGGTGAAGGAGACAGGGACTGGGAGGGGAAGAGAGAATGATGTACCCTTCATTTCTTCCAAAACCAAACTGATCACATCAGTCGTCCAATCGGGGTATAGTCCTCTCTGCCCCCCCCACCTTCTGGTTCCCTTGCGAGCCTCAAAGTCTACTTGTCTAGTCCACAGGAATGTGGCCTAGCACAACCCAAAAAAATGTCTAGAAAGCCATGAGTTTAAAAGGGCCAGTCCCACCCAACTACCCAGGTCATAAGTATGTCTGTGTGACACTATCTCTGTGTATATCAGCAGACACACACACACACACACACACACACACAGAGGCATTTCCACATACCATATGCATATATGTACC
Source organism: Dipus sagitta (assembly GCA_036346955.1). Lineage (NCBI taxonomy): Eukaryota > Metazoa > Chordata > Mammalia > Rodentia > Dipodidae > Dipus > Dipus sagitta. Next base: position 42,932,710 of record CM070784.1, read on the forward strand.
GGTGAAAGAACTTTACCATGCAGGTGGTCACACTTTCTTTTTCCGTACCACTTTTGCAACAAGACAAAACAAAACCGACATAAAAAAAATTGAGAACAAGAATGGGAAGATGAAAGATCAAGGAAAAAAGTATCCCAAGTTATATTTCGTTACGGTGCTTATGATCTTAGAACTATGCAACCTGACAGGTCTGGAACTGTTTACTGAGAGCAAAAAGAGACTTTTTGTATTGGAAGTAATCTGATCACTTTTTATTTTCTTCAAGGAGAGATACTTGAAAGGAACATGTTTGTCCATCTGTTGGATCCAAACATTTCTATATTTTGTAAATGTCGTTTTTTTATCGTTTACTATTTGCACTACAATGGTGTTTGACCTGTCTAATCCTTATTTAACAAGTATTTTCTTTGGGTGGGGTGGGGGTGGGTTTTAAGAGCTGCACTTAATGTGAGCTATAGAAGAACTGCTACAGCACACAAAATAGCTATTTTTATTATTATAATTATAATTATTATTATTATTTTGTACCTTAAAAATAGACACATACACCAAAGACATTTGTGTGAGCCTTTAAACAGTCTGTTTGTGGTTGATATCATTCACAATCAATGAGTCAGGGGTTGAGATTCAAGGTTGAGTAGAGTGCAGTGTGTTCAGGGCTAAAAGACCTGAAAAGTTAGTGTTTTGACTCTTTTTACATCCAATAAACAGGACATTTCATACTGGCTGTACAGTAGTTGTACACTGTTGGATACTGAATTCAAATCCATGAGACTACATGCTTGTATGTGTATATATACATCGCTTGTGCATTGCATACCTGTGTGTATATATACATGTATCGTACCATGTTCATACACATTTTAAGCACTTCAGGCTGCCATTTTTTAATGTTCTTAAAGCAATGAATGTTTGTGTGCAAAACACAGTATTTTAAAGAAGGATAGGCAATAGGTTTTTTTGTTTGTTTGTTTGTTTGTTTCTACTCTGTATTAGGTGGGGACACTTCAAAAAAAATTGGATGGGAACAAACCTGAAAATTCCTGTGAATATTCAGCAATGCCCTCTTTAAATGTACAAGGATCAAATTTCCTCCTCTTTCCCACCCTCAGTCCCTACAAGTTATCCCCTGCGGGGGGAAGACAGGGTGTTAATCAAAACTGTGGGCTGATTTTTTTCAACATACATAGTATCTATTGGAATCAATCTTAAATCAGAAACTTTTTTGGAAAAAAATCTTTTGGCCAGAAGAAAAGAATAAGAGTTTTTAAGTGGGTGATGACTAATTGGGAGAGACATTGCACTGTCTTGGCTAAAGTTATTACTAGTTAAATGATAAAAGGCAGTGCGAGTTAAAGAAGACAAGAAAGAAGAAAGAGCAAAGATGAGGACAGTTGTACAAATCTCTAGTGTTTTAATTGTCAGCTCAAATTCCTGATGTGTAAGTTTGTATGCAAAAAGTAAAAAAATCTTATAAATATCAAAGCATATGCATAAAGCCAAGTTACTAATTTATTCCAGTATTTTGCTTGTCTAAAACAGCTACTAAATTATTCATTTATGTGTTTAAAATACAGAGCCTTATTTTTACTGACTTGAAGTTTGACAGACTTTTCAAAAATTAAAAAAAATTCTAATTGATAAAAACTATATTCCTCAATAAGTTATAAAATGTTGAAGTATTTAGCATCATGTGAATCCATAGATTAATCACAGGAATAGGAAGTATAAGCTGCAGTCTAAATATTGTGAAGGGTAGTTTAATTATTCTTAAAATTATGCAGGGTCAATATACTGTAACATTAGACTGTCTGTACGCAAACAACTTTAGTCTCAGTATTGGGCAAACATACCGTGTTCTGGGAGCCCTCCTGCTCTTCTGCAGGGAGTACATGTAGTATGTGAGAAGTAGATTCTAAGGTCCTGGGATAGCTTTCTCGTACATGGGGAAGATGTATATGGTGAGGAAATTTAGGGAGAGGAACAGAAGTCCAGCTTCAACCTTGCTAATTTTCATGAAAATCTTTATGGCCCTATAAACTGCTTCTTCTTTGGTGACGGAACTAATACTAGGACCTACAGTGGTTCTGCGAGGATGTGAGTCCTAGCTCACTGGGCAGTAGCAGAGCTGGTCAAGACACTGAAGAACAAGGGTTTAGCAAAACAATTGAGTTTGGTTCCCATCCATCTCAAATGAATCTGACATGTTTTTAAGCTCATCTAATTCCAGATATATTGATTGAAGATATGATGGAATTTCATTAGAGACCACAGTAATTAGAATTAGAGTGAAATGAAATGCACAGGACAGTGTTTTAATTGGATATCAAGTGATTTCTATATAATCTATTCACAAGTATAATCTTGTCTCATTAAAGTTATATGGCCTTGCAAATAGAACTGTAAGTCACCAACATCTTTAGTAATATTGGAAGATGCTATTTTACCATCTTTAACAATCTCAGAAGATGCAAAGTTGTGTGAACTCTTATTTGCCCATAGCCACTTGAAGGCCAAATCAAAAGTTTTTGAATTCTATCGTCTTGGTTTCTTCATAGCATGTTGTCCCTAATATTAGGATAGCTCTATCTGATTTCTCTATTTTCTTTCTTTTTTTTTTTTCAAGGTAGGGTCTCACACTAGCCCTGGCTGACCTGGAATTCACTACGTAGTCTCAGGGTGCCCTCGAACTCATGGCGATCCTCCTACCTCTGCCTCCTGAGTGCTGGGGGATCTCTCTATTTTTCCTAAGACTGAATGTCAGGCTCTAAAACACCTGCCCACACTAATTTTAGAAGCTCCGAAGAACCCTTGTCCTCAGTATCTCTTAAAAAATAATAGCTTGAAGACTGAAATGACTTTTTTTTCCCCCGAAGAAAGTAAGGCAAATTCCAGCACTTTGGGCTGGAATTGTCTTGTTCTAGAAGATGTGACAATACCATGTTCATTTAAGATTGATTCCACACTCCACTGTCAAGGAGGATCCTTGCATTATTTTTTAAAGGTAAAGCAAGTAAATTTGTTTCCCACTTATGAGATTGAATTTCAAGAAGTAGCTAAAAAACAGAATAAACATGCCTCCACTGTATTAAACATACACTCAAATTATCATGTTCACTTGCAAATATGACTTGCTGTGAGCCTTTTAGCAACTTTCCTTTTCAATATAGGGAAAAATTAGTCACCCTGAAAACCTACATAATAAGTGAAGCTGGTAGATGTGGGTAGGAGGTTTGGGGATGGACAATGTGTGTGTTTAAATGAAAACCTTTATCTCTGAGAAGCTATTGGATAGGTTAGAGAAAAAGAATGCTTACAGGCTGTTCATATTGTTAAGAGCAGAAGCAAGCCACATGTCTCAGTTATATTATTATTTATTTTTATGCATAAAGTGAATCATTTCTTCTGTATTAATTTTTGATGGTTTTCACCCTCTATTTAAATGCTTTGAAGAACAGTGCATTGACAATGAGTTGATATTTTTCTTTAAAAGAAGAATATAATTACGAAAGCCAAGAAAATCTGAAGCCTGTTTTGTTGTAAAACCTTTTATGTTCTGTGGTTGATGTTGTTTGTTTGTTCGTTTTCATTTTTATTTTGTGTTTTTTGCATACTACATGCAATTCTTTAACCAATGTCTGTTTGGCTAATGTAATTAAAGTTGTTAATTTATATGAGTGCATTTCAACTATGTCAATGGTTTCTTAATATTTATTGTGTAGAATTACTGGTAATGTTTTATTTACAGTATGTTTAAAGAGATAACAGTTTGATATGTTTTCATGTGTTTATAGCAGACGTTATTTATTTCTGTGGCGTTCCAGCGGATATTTTGCTGTTTGCGAGGCATGCAGTCAATATTTTGTATAGTTAGTGGGCAGTGTTCAGCAACGCCTGATAGCTTCTCTGGCCTTATGTTAAATAAAAAGACCTGTTTGGATGTCTTTTTTTATTTTGATTTTTTTTGTCTTACTCATTCATTGGTTTTTCAAAATCATCTTTCACATATATTTCCACACCTCTTCTGGGTAACGGTTATCTTCCTACTATGATGGGATAAGAAACAGACTAAATATGGGATGGAATACATCTGGATTGAGAGAGCTCAAGTAGAAAAAGAATCTATGTTAACATATTAGGAGCTTCTAATAGGCTACAGATTCTTGGGCCTGCACCATTTTGTTACTTCTCTTTTCTACAATTGTAGTGGCAACTACTGATAGGAAATAAAGAGATGTTCATACCCCCATTTTCCCTCCCTGCTTTTTCCTTGTTTTTCTTCCTCCTTTCTTATTTATATGGAAAATGGGGAATTCATAGATCAATCTGACCTAGATAACTATACTTATATAAAAACATATAATTCTAGTATTTATCAGAAAAAATTTGGGATCAAATATAAACTCAAGCATTAATTAGTAACTCAACTTTTTCTTAGGCAGTTTTTGTGTAGCATATGTATATAGGAAAAATAACTGGCATGAATGCCCATAGTAGCAGGAATGTCCCTAAGCATTACTTCATTTGCTATTTTCACATCATTGTTTTAAGCACTGTGCATAGTTGGTGTTCTCCCAGCTTAGCAGAAGAATCTCAGGCACAGTTAAGTAACATTGATAGGAACCAGAATCTCAGTCCAGATCTACATTGAAGCCTAAAAGTAACTTTCATTTTGATTTGTTATAATTCTGCTTACTCCATTTTTTTGTGTTAGTTTCTCCTATACTCAGGAAGAAGAGGGTAGTTAGAAGTAGTATTGAAGACAAAACTACTTAACATATAGAGTTTGTCATTAGATAGTTTACTTGTACTTATCTCTAGGAAAAAGCATAAATTCATGTATATTAACCCCAAACCTTCTTTTTTCATTTCAGTCAAAAAGTTCCAAATTTTTAAAATTTGAAAATAAGAATTGTTATAGTTTTGCTTCATACTTGTTAGCTTTTAAAATAATTCTGCCAAAGGGAAACTTTTTTTCTGAAGTTATTTATGGGTCCAGTGATATATGGGCAAGTATGCACGTGTGAGACTTGATTTCCTGTCAGCTTAACAAGTAATACATACTAGCAATGAAATAGAAACCCAGATGACATATAAGTTAGTAATATCATTATGAAATTTATATAGATGTTACTGTACAAAGAGCTGAAATAAAGGAAAAAAATACTGGTGATAACCACATACTCATGTACATGTTTTGGGGGGACAATGATGAGTCATTATATCACACCCAAATTCTCTGTCACACACAGGGTTCCTCCTTTCTCAGTGGACAATTGCATGAGGAAGGGGCTGTCAGAATGGAATAGAACAGTGTAATAAATTCTCTTTCATCACGTAATTCCTTTTGCCCTTTTAAAAGAATTCTGGTTTTTCTGCATTAATCCAATTTTGAGCCTTCTTTTTGGTTCATAAAAAGGCAGGGTTCACTATAAATTCTCCTCTAGGCCCTCTCAGTCATTCTTTAATTGTCATGCAATTAGTGCCTACAGTAAGAACAGGAAAAGGGAATTGTTTATCCACAAGGAAAGGGCCACAGAGCAATCGCTCCACTTGACAGTGTTCAGTTTCAAGAAGGACCTGTGTCTATATTCCTAGGAGTTCTATCACGAGTCCAAGTTCATCCATCAGATGCCGGGAACATGCCTTTGTTGTATAAATCATGCCAGTTACGATCCAGAGGTGATGTGGGAAATATTAAGCCAACTGATTGTATAAAAATAATAAAGAATCCTTTTTTTTTAAATCCTCCTCAGAAAGAAGTGAGAGGAAATGTTGATCATTGTTGAATCTCTGTCAGAAAAGAGCAGAAAAGCCACGTCAGCCAGCGTCACTGTGAGGTGGGAGACACAATGTCCTTACACGAATACCATCATGTGACAACAAAAATCCCCAATGAATCTGCCTTTCATTAATGAAGTTGTCTTCACACAGAGGAGTGCCAAGGCCAAAGCTGTGTGCAAAGCTTGGTACTCACAGGGGATAGGCAGTCATTGAGGCAGAACTCTTCCATTGTGAAAGAAAGAAAGAAAGAAAAATGAAAAGAAGGAAGGGGGAAAAAAAGGACAAACTTTGTTAATCTGTGCCAGAAACAGGCAGGCCTAAGGCAGGAGACAACAAAACATGATGCTTCAAAGTGTCCATTGTGCTCTCAAGCCCTGAAGACTGTCAGCAAGGCCTTCTGATGGAACCAGCAGGCCTTCTTCCATTGATCTTGACCACAAATGTCTGTGTTCCATGCTAAGTTTGTTTATCCCTTAAAGACCTGTTATAGTATGTTGCCATTAACTAGGACATTTTCCTAAAGATAAAACCAATTTTCCATCAAATGAGACAAATCTTTGAACATGACCCAATCAACAACTGCGTGCAATTGCTCGTGACTGCAACAGCATACCTCTGGTAGCCACTCTTACGCTAACTGTTTTTGACTCACCATTGTGAAAGAGCTAATGCTGTATTCAAAATAGTGACGTTAAAGCAGTCTTCATCAGATAATGGCCGATCCAAGAGCCCATGAAGTTATTGGTAGGACAAATATATTAGGGTTGTTAATGGAGATGTTTAAAAACACTTTTGTTGGCAATTTGGTTCAGAATAAGAAGTGTGGCCAGCGACTAATACCTAGAGCTTACTAGAAAGAGGGATTGGAAACAACAAAAGCCAAATGTGGAAACTTTTGTTTTTTTGTTCTTTTTTTTCTTCTGAAATTAGGGTAGCTGAGCAAAACTATTCACATGGGTATGGGTGTCCCACACGTTTCTGAAAAAATGTCCTGTATAGCCCTTATGTGCTGGACATGCTCCTAAATTATTTTAAACATTAAAGCACTTAAAACATATGTTTTTTTTTTTCTTATTGAGACGTAATCCCATGTAGACAAGGCTTGGGACAGTTTTATGTGGCACTGGGGGTGAACCCAGGGTGTCGTGCAGACTAGTCTACCACTCCACCTCATACTGTACTCCTAACCCAAGATTGCATTTTTTAAAATTGGATTGATTGCTATTTTGTTTTGATGCCCCACATAAAATATTTAGTTTGGGTAATTGTTGTAGAAAAAAAATTATAAAAACTACTCAACCAAGTTCACTGAAGAATTGCTGCACAGTGGCCCACTGTGCTTGACAAGGGAGAATGAAGCAATGACATGGGGTTTGGAGACATGAAACGTGCCTCACTTTTCTTAACATTGAGCAAATAAATGTTTATATTCATTTTTTTTTTTTTTTTTTTGGTTTTTCGAGGTAGGGTTTCACTCTAGCCCTAGGCTGACCTGGAATTCACTATGGAGTCTCAGGGTGGCCTCGAACTCATGGTGATCCTCCTACCTCTGCCTCCCGAGTGCTGGGATTAAAGGCGTGCGCCACCACGCCCGGCTTTATATTCATTCTTTACCCCTTTCATCCCAGATGTTTTCTGTGCATATTCATGGATTTGTCCTTCACTGCACATATTATTCTATTACTTCTCTTTTTCTGCTCTGACTGTCTATTCAAAGATTGGCTTTGATTCTGCCTGCATTTGCTGTCATTCTTCACACTCTTAGTGAGTGCTCTGGTTTTTTAAAACTTTGTTTTACTAACAGCTTCTATAAATGTTCTATTATTATAATCCCTTCCCACCATGCTCCCTTCTCCCCCTTCCAAATCTTCCTCCACTGGATCCCTTCTTTTTTCCAACTAGTCTCTTTTCTATTTTGATGTCATCATTTTTCCTCTCCCATTACTCAGGTCTTGAATAGGCAACTTCACCCACCATTAGGTCATGAATATTAAGGCCACCTTGTGTCTGAAAGACAGTATTGTAAGCACTCCTCACTTTCATTTGGCTCTTACATTATTTCTGCCACCTCTTTTGCAATGATCTCTGAGCCATGGAGGGTGTGATAAGAGATGTCTTAGTGTTGAACACTCCACTGTTACTTCTCAGCACTTTGGTGAGTACAAGTCTCTCCAGTGGTCACTGCCATCTGAAAAGAGAACTTTTTCTAACCAAAAGTGAAAGTAGCATTAATATATGGGCATAAACATAAGTATTCAGAGGACAGTTTGGTAGGAATTTTATATACATATATATATGCATATATTTATATATACATGTATATATATATATATATATATATATATATATATATATACAGACAGACAGACAACAGTAATAGTTCCCCCCTAGAGCTTATGACCTCCTCATCCACAGGCTTTTGACTAGATTTTCTGGACCAGGCCGGAATTCCCTCCTGTAGAGTGGACCTCAAATTCAATCAGAGAGCAGTTGGTTTCCCCATGACAGAATTTGATTTGCCAACTTTACACCAGTTGGCACATTTTGTCTGGGTGGCCACATTTAAAGCTTGCAGGGTCCACTGCTGGTTAACACTGTGATGACTTCTCCCCAACAGGTTGCATAGGTCTTTCCAGCACCCTGACAGCTCGTTAGCAGGGAGGAGACTTCAAGCCCAGCCCCAGGTTGATTTCTCAGTGAACTGTATCCCAAGCATGTGGTATCTTCAGCATTAGGGTATTAACTTCTAGTTCTGGTGAGGAACCAGTAGTCTTGGCAATAACCTGTAATTTGTTTGGGGACATCAGGGAATCATCTCAGACCAACAACTCACTGGAAAGTATTGCACAGTGGAACTGAAATTTTTCTAATAACAACCTATGGCTTCTGGGCAAAACATCCACCTCCACAAGATACTTATGCACAAAATCTCTCTTTCTTATCATGCTCATCATTAGCTAGCAAAGAAATAGGTTTCCATGTGGCTTATTCATAAGTCTTAAATTTTGATTAGCCCTCCTCCCACTCCCCTAATCTCCTCCATCCCTTCCCTTTACGCCATTTACCCTATCGCCAGCACTGAGTATTATGTTTTTATCAAAAAGCCTCTAGAGAAGGTTATTAAGGTTAAACAATTTAGGCAAGGAAAGTTTCAAATAGATCTTCATGTAGCAAATCAGAAATTTCTAAGTTAAGTGTGCACATTCTTCTGTGAATTTTAATAGATGTATAGGTTTTAATTTTTTACTTGCCAGAAATTTTGAGACAATGTGTTATGAATATGACCGGAAAATAAATAAATAAATTATATATCCATACTGAAATTTCTGGGGTGGAGGCTTCAATGAGTCAATACAAAGGAAAGGCACAGTGGAGCAGAGGGTGTTGTTTTGTTGTGTTCTGTTCATTATAAGAATTTGGAGAAAGACCTCCTAGAAAAAACTGAAAACTTCCCCTCCATATTAGTGATCCTGAATTCTTCTGGAAGCAAGGAGATAGTATTGGAGCACACATTAGCCAAAGGTATTTTCTATGCATAGATTGTCTATTCCAGGTTTAGAAATCCTGTGCGCATCTGTGCTGTGGTTTGTATTACTCCCTCAGAGGCCCATGGGTTAAAGGCTTGGGAAACGGTAAAACCTTAAAAGTTGAAGACCTGGAACAAAGTTAGGGCTCTGAGGAATGCCACTGAAAGGAATTCTCTCTCTTTTGCTTCCCAGTCCATGAGGTGAACAGTTAACTCTGTGTGCTCCCACCACAATATGCTGCCTTCCCACAGGTGACTCCAGGCTCTCCCACCAGAATATGATAACTTCCCACAGGTGACTCTGTGTGCTCCCACCAGAATATGATAACTTCCCATAGGTGACTCCGTGTGCTCCCACCAGAATATGATAACTTCCCACAGGTGACTCTGTGTGCTCCCACCACAATATGATAACTTCCCACAGGTGACTCCGTGTGCTCCCACCAGAATATGATAACTTTCTACATGTGTCTCCTTGTGCTCCCACCAGAATATGATAACTTTCTACAGGTGTCTCCTTGTGCTCCCACCAGAATATGATAACTTCCTACAGGTGACTCTGTGTGCTCTCACCAGAATATGATAACTTCCCACAGGCCTGAGAGCAATGAGTTCATTTGACAGTCGATCAGGTAAGTTTTCCTTCTTTGGAAGTTTATTACCTTGGTTATTTAACTATAGTAACCCAAGATCAACTAACACAGTTAGATTTTGTTTGCTCCCATGGGATACCCAAGAAAATTAATTTACAAATAAAAAGGTTCTTTTCACAGTTTTGAGAGTTTTAGTCCCTGCTTAGTGGGTCCTATTGTTTGGGGCTGATAGGTAGCACACCACAATCAGAATACAAGATGGATCCAAATGGCTCATCTCATCATAAATTAAGCAGTGGCCAGGGACTGAAAAATAACTTGGGGTCATGCCCCAATAGTTCTATGCTATAGAACCCTCTAGAAAGTCCAACCTGGAGACCAAGCCTTTTAAACATGGGTCCTTGGAGAATATTTAAGATGAAAACTACAGTAGGGGAAGTGTGTGCAAACAGCACAGTGAGTGCGGGCTGGATACATTCACCCCCATTACTAAGCCCTCATTCAAACTAGGCGCGTTTTCTGACTGTCATCTGCATAAGGCTTATTTGTATACTACCACCACTTGTTTTTATTTATAAATTTATATGTTAAGTAATTTTAGTCATCAATCTTATCTTGAGAAGAGAGATGTTAATTTTACATGCATGGCAATGTGTAGCACCAATCTCCTTTGTCATGGAAGAACTGAAGCTTTCAACTTTGGAGTAAGTACTATGAAACACGTGCACTTATGCCTATCTTTCACAGAGCTTTGGAAACTTTGATTGTTTTTTTATTTTATTTTATTGTTTTTAGAGACAAAGTTTTGATATGTAGGCCAGATTGGCCTAAATTCATGCTTGATTCTCCTGTCTCTTATTCCAGAGTTCTGGATTTATAGACATGCAAGATACGTTTTGAATAATGTGTTTTGATCCTAGATTTATTCTCCCATAGGGTAGAACAAATGACATCTATTGTGCTGTCTCTTTGTTGCTGGTAGGATGTGGACATGTTGAATTGCTTTCAGAATCTAAGGCCATTCATTTATTTCTAATCTGTTTTTATCCAGCATTGCAATGTTGTAGTCTTGCCACTGAGCAGTGAATTTATAATAAAAAGCAGATCTATCTGAGTTTAGTTAACAGAGTCAGCATGACCATGCAGTGCAATCTTGCTCAAGCTGAATTTCTGATAGCACGTTCTTTATCATGAATACCACCTCTCCACAGGAGAAAAATCTCCCAGTGCCCTTGGATTGCCATGCTGCACACTTACCCTATCGTTTCATGCAGAAGCACTGAAGATGCCTGTGTTGCAGACCTATCACTTTCTAGAGAAAAACAGCAGAAAACGTATTTGCAAAGGCAGAAGGGTTGCTCTGACACTGTGAGGTGGGACTTGCCATTGGAACAAGAGGAGCTCAGGTAGTTGTCAGTAAGGGGAAAGTACGGACGATATTTATATTCATCATGATATGAAAACCCTGACACATCTGCCGCTCAAGTTCGCCTTTTTGTCTTAGCCAACAAATTGGAAGTAAAATACAATGAATAATCTCATGGTGAAGGAAACAAATTTCAGGTTAGAAAATATAAACTTGGATTGGTTGTTGAACAGCACTGAGGCATAGGGCAAATAAATTAAATTCAAGAGCCATTTTCCCTCAGTTTTCTAAATTTGAAGTAAAAATAGGATCTACCTGGCAGAACTATTCGGAAAATTTCAAGTGGAAAAGTACATAGCAGAGTTCAGTGTCTTAACATTGTGAATTCACCATTACTCCATGCTAGTAATATTTTATTTTAATGTTCCTACTTTCCTAGGATTATAGGAGCACTTTCTTCTTTCTTTTTAAAATTATTTTATTTATTTGTTTATGTGAAGGAGAGAAAGAGGGAGAGAGAGAGAGAGTGGGTGCACCAGGGCCTCCAGCCACTGCAAACAAACTCCAGACGCGTGCACCCCCTTGTGCATCTGGCTTACATGGGTCCTGAGGAATAGAACCCGAGTCCTTTTGTCTTTGCAGGCAAATGCCTTAACTGATTAGCCATACCTCAAGCCCCCTTATTTCTTCTTATATGGGGTCTACACATTGAAAAATGAGACTTCTGAGAGTGGCTGTACTCCTTAGGAGATGGGGTTATTTGCTTCATCTGTTATCAATCATAGAAATTATATTTTTACCCAAACAGCTTTCTTTAATAATTCCGCTATACCTATCCACTTATGGTCCTCATTGGAGTAACAAATTCTACAAAGGTCATTTATAAATAAAATTAACATATAAACAAGAACACGATAGAAATTAAAGAATCTTGTGCAGCAAATGCCTTTTGTCCATGATGGAAGAAATCTTATGAATACTAAAAAACAAACAAAACAAAACAAAAACCTCACATGTAAGTAGTGTGTATTTGATTACATGAAGTGGAAGTATGATCAGGGATAAATAAAGACATTTGCTCTTTATGTGATTGAAGACCAAGTTTCAGGCACGAGGTAATCAAGATACCAGCTGTATCTCTTTATCACTCTCTGATCATTCCACTTCAGAGCCTTAATTTGTTATCAGGCTTATGATCACTAGACTCTTATCAAAAATCTCGGCATTTTCGTCTTCATTTTCACTCACCTGTACATTGCTGCCCAAGGCTTTCTTCAGCAAGCAAAGCAGAGGGGGAATACACAAAGCGAGCTCCAGCCTGCACCCCTGGGGAGTACTCTAGCTGAGCTGCCTGAGCACTGGGGAGGACTGGCAGGGATTCTCTGCACTCACCCCGGCGCTGCGAGGTCAAGTCTCAAGAGGGCCGGGCGTGGAGGCACACGCCTTTAATCCCAGCGCTTGTGGAGGCATTGGTAGGAGGATCACCGTGAGTTCAAGGATATCCTGAGACTACATAGTGAATTCCAGGTCAGTCTGGACTAGAGTGAGACTCTACCTGGAAAAAACTACAATAACAAAACAACAACAACGAAAAGTCTGAAGTCAGTCTGAAGGGCCCCAGCTGAGCAGCCGCAGAACACCTCTAGAGGGCGTCACAAAACTTCTCCTCCCCACTCACCAGCACCGGGGATCACATGACTCCCAGGGACCCTGGCCGCCCCTGCCCCACACAGCATCCAGACCAGCTGGTGTGAAGGGCTGCTCAGCCCACGGTGTCCCTGACAAGCTTTGGGGTTCAATTTAAATGAGATGGAAACTCACCCCAAAAGGTAACTTGGTCTAGTTTTTACTGGTGCAATACGTAACCCAAAGCCAGCACTGTAGGCTGCATGGGAAGTGCTAATTGTACCTTCCATATCAGAGAAGATTGCTGAATAACAACAACAACAACAACAACAATAATAATTCAAGGGTGAGAAAATAATTCAAAACAGCCCACTGAGGCAGAAATACTGACTTGTTTGATCTGATATATATTCATTAAACTTTTACTATTTAATGATGGCTATGTTAGAATTAACTTCTCCTATTTAAATGATGGGTATGTTAGGGTTAACGTTTCTCACTTATGATATTTATTCATTTTAGTGACTTATTTTTTTGAAGGAAGGTCCCACTCCAGCCCAGGCTGACATGGAGCTCATCTGGGTGGAGTTCCTCCTACCTCAGCTTCCCCAGTGACAGATTTAGGAACATGAACCACCTTTCCTGGCTTAAGAGCCTGATGGTTTTGTCTGTTGGTCATACTGCTCAGTTGGACTTCAGGTTTCTTTGCCTTTTGTTTTTCCCCACCCAGTCTGTTACTGGGCTCTCTCTACTGTGCTATCCAAGTACAACTCATGTTATTTCCCTCTCTTTCCAACCTCTTTTCCACATTCTGTCCTATTCTCCATAAGGGCAACCTTCCACAGCTTCAATGTCCTCCTCTAACATCTGTGGACCCTAACAACATCCCAGCATTCCTCTCTCAGGTATGCTTGTCACTTCCGTGTTTTTCAGTTAATACGAGTCCCCATCCTAATCCACCACACATCCTTCCCATTTTCAGGGAAACAAAACCCCTGCATGCTTCACACCAGCCTTGATCCTTTAAGTGCCAGAAATTATTGAAGTCTTTGCTGTTAATTCAATACTACGATTTTTACATATCAGGCATATTGAATAACTGGGGTCGCTCCTACTGTTACTCTAGGAATAATAGGGAGGCCACACTTGAATATTCAGTTCCTACTTTGGAGAAATAAATACTGACCTATATTTCTAAGAATATAGGTGATAAAAAGAAGATATAAGCAATGAAATAACCTAAGACATTAAAAACCCAACAGAGTAATACAAGGAAGACAAACATGGCTAAAGAGGTGGCTTACTGGTTAAGGTACTTGCTTGTGAAGCCTAAGGACACAGGTTTGATTCTTCAGGTTCCAGGTAAGCCAGATGCACCATGTGGCATATGCTTCTGTGGCTAGAAGCGCTGGCATGCCCATTCTTTCTCTCTTCCTCTCTTTCTCTTCCTTTATCCGTCTTTAATAAGTAAAGAAAACATTAAAAAACTCAAAAATAAGGTAACATAATGTCTCCAAAGTTATAAATCCAACAGTAATGACTTCCAGTGAGGCTGAATTAGATGAAATGCCAGGTAGAATTCAAAATAATGATTATAAGTATGTTTGAAGAGATCAAACTCTTGAAGGAAAATTTGGGAAGTTGACAAAATAAGGAGATCAGTACAAGATATGGGTAAGGATATAGTTATAATGAAGAAAAATCAGTCTGAAATAATGAAATGAAAAGCACAGTTAGTTAAATAAAAAACTTAGAAACTCACATCAGTAGACTAGATCAAGGAGAGACAGACTATCTAAGTGTAAGGAGAAAGTGGAAGATTTAGAACATTCCACAAAGTAGAAAAAATAATGTTATGAATAGGAAATACAAAAGTTCAAGATATTGTGAAGAGATTAAACTTAAGAATTTTAGACATAGAAGAATTTTGTTCTTAAAATATAGTAATATAGTAAGCATTTTCAACAAAATCATAGGAGAAAATTTCCCCAAGTTAGATAAATAGTTGCTAATATAATATATAATATATAATAGGAGACATTTAGAACAGCACACAGACAAGATCATATTCTAGTTAAAGTACTGAATGCATAGATCAAAGAAAAAATATTGACTATAGTAAGAGATAAGCACCTAGTCATCTATAAAGGTATAACCATCAGAAATACAACAGATGGAACTAAATAGAGAGTTCTCAAAAGAAGAAATACAGATGGCCTATAAACATCTAAAAAATGTTCTACATCCTTAGCCATCAGGGAAATGCAAATTAAAACTACTTTGAGATTCTATCTCACTCCTGTAAGAATGGCTATTATCAAGAAAACAAATGATAATAAATTCTGGCAAGGATGTAGGAAAAGAACCCTTTTACACTGTTGGTGGGAATGTAATCTGGTACAGCCATTGTGGAAACCAGTTCCTGATATAGCTAAAAATAGATTTACCATATGATCCAGCTATACCACTCCTAGGCATATGTCCTAAGGACGCATTATACCACCTTAGAGATACTTGCACATCCAAAACCAAAATAACTTGAAAAGAAGTATTATAAACTTTGAAGGACAATAACTGGAAACCTATACTGCTAAATCCAGCAAAACTCTCTGTCATGATTGAAGGAGAAAACATTTAAGGCCTTGGACAAAAGACTTACCCTGGTAAAAACGGGCTAAAGTGATACATGAGCACTAAGCCAGCTCTGCAGGAAATACTTGAAGGGATCCTTCAAACTGAAGAGAAGGAGAAGCACATCCATGGGGGCTTAGGAAGTGATAAATCATATCTCAGTCATACTTGATGCAAGGGAGGAATGAGAAAACTGCAAATGCTACAAAGTCAAGAAAGACAGGAATTAATACACACCTTTCAACAACTTTAAATTCAGTGGTCTTAATACCCCAACCCAAAGACACAGACAGAGTGGATTAAAAGGCAGTATCCTTCAGTGTGTCTTCTCCAAGAAACTCACCTGCCCATAAAAGACAGACACTGCTTTAGGGTTTACAGATGCAGAATGGAAAAGCCTGGCATGCTAGTGCACATGCCTTTACAACACACTGGGGAGGCAGAGGTAGGAGGATGGACGTGAGTTTGAGGCCATCCTGAGACTACATAGTGAATTCCAGGTCCATCTGGGCTAGAGTGAGACCCTACCTCGAAAAACAAAAAGAAAGAAAAAAAGATGGAAATGGTATTTCAGGCAAATGGGCCTGGACAACAAGCAGGTATTGGTGATCTTGTGTGTGGCAGGATAGATTTTAAAACATTAGTCAAAAAAAAAAAAAATAAAGAAGGTCACTTTACACTGATTAAGGGAGCAATCCATCAAGAGGACATTATAATTCCCTGCATATATGCACCGAGCATGGGTTCACCAAATTTTATTAAACAAACAGTATTAGATGTAAAGTCATAGACTAACCCAAGAGCAATAGTGGTGGGTGACTTCACTGCACGACCCTCACCATTAACAGGTCATTCCACCAAAAAAATAGAGAAACATTTAAATTAAATGACATCATAGAACAAATGGACCTAATAAGCACCTATAGAACAATCAATCCAAATACTGCAGAATATGCATTCTTTCCAGCAGCACATGGAACTTTCTCTAAAATACATCGTATTTTAGAACACAAAGGAAATCTTAAAAGTACAGTAAAATTGAAAAAATTTATTGTATGGTATCTGACCACAATGGGATAAAACTATGAATCCACAGCAAGAATGACTACAAAACATAAAAAAACTTATGGAAATTAAATAATACATGATTGAATGACACATGAATCATTGAATAAATAAGGAAGAAAAAATTCTACAATCAAATGATAATGCAAGTACAATATACAAAAACCTATGAGGTACAATGAATGTAGTTCTAAGAGGGAAATTTGTAGCTTTAAGTGCCAGCATTATAAAGTTAGAGAGGTCACAGATAAATAACTTAATTCTACATTTAAGGCTGTGGAAAAAGGAGAACAAGACAAATAAAAAATAATGAAGATCTTAGCAGAAATTGATACAGAAACCACAAAAACAAAATACACAGAATCAATAAAACAAAGAGTTGGTCTTTGAAAGGATAAACAAGATCCATAAACTTTACCAAAACTGACCAACAGAGAAAGAGATAGGGCATCGTTGTCATAGGTACAAATGAAACTCAGAAAATAATAAGGGCCTACCTTAAAAACATACATTTCACTGAACTGAAAAATCTAAAAGAAATGAACAAATTAAACTAAGATGAGATAAACCACTTAAGCCAACGTATAACAGGCAACAAGATCACAGCATTTATTTATTTTATTTATTTATTTATTTTGGTTTTTCAAGGTAGGGTCTCACTCTAGCACAGGCTGACCTGGAATTCACTATGGAGTCTCAGGGTGGCCTTGAACTCATGGCGATCCTCCTACCTCTGCCTCCCGAGTGCTGGGATTAAAGGCGTGTGCCACCATGCCCGGCTCACAGCATTTATTAAAAAACAATCTTCCAACAAAAAAGTCCAGGCCCAGATGAAATAACTTGTGAATTTTACCAGCCCATCAAAGAAAAACTAACACCAATGCAACTCAAACTATTCCATAAAATAGAAATGTAAGGAACACTACTATACTCCTTTTCATAAAACCAATATTACCCTGTGGGATGGTTTGAATTAGATGTCCCCATAAACACATGTGCTTTGAATGCTTATAGCAATTTGGGAGGGGGAGCCTTGCTGGAGGAGGTGTTTTGCTGGGGGTGGGGGAAGACTTAAGCGTGTTATAGCCAGGTCCCCTTTGCTAGAGTTAGGCTCATCTCCTGCTGCTATTGTTCACCTAATGTTGACAAGGAGGTGATATCCAGCCTATGTTCATGTCATGCTTGCCCCTGCCATCATGGAGTTTCTCCTGGAGACTATAAGCAAAAATAAACAACTTTCCTTCCATCAGATGCTTTTGGTCTGGTGTTTTGTGCCAGCAACACAAATGTAGCTATAATACCCTCATACCAAAACCAAAGACACAATAAAAATGAAAATCACACTCCAATATCCCTTGTGAATATAGATGCAAAATTTCTCAATATAATACTGGCAGATATAATGGAGGAATATATCAAAAATATCATTCACCCTGATCAAATGGATTTTCCAAATATTCAGGGATGGTTCAACATACACTAATTGAAAAATGCCATGCACTGCCATATAAACTGACTCAAAGACAAAATCAAAACATGATCCTGTCAATAGATTCAGAAAAGGCATTTGACAAAAGTTAGCAACCCTGCATGATAAAAGACCTAAAGAAACTAGGAATGAGAGGAACATATATAAATATAATAAAGACTATACACAACAAACCTGCAGCCAACATTATGCTAGGTGGGGAAACATTCACAGTATTTTTACCCAAGACAGGAGTAAGTCAAGGGAGTCTAGTTTCTCCACTCTTCTTCAATATAGTACCGGAAGTATTAGCTATAGCAACAACAGACACAAATAAAAGTTTACAAATAGGAAAAGAAGTCAAATTACCATTATTTTGCTGATCATCTGATTTTATACATAAGGGTCATTAAAAAACACCAGAAGGACTGGAGAGATGGCTTAACAGTTAAAGAGCTTGCCTAAAAGCCAAAGGACCCAGGTTTGATTCCCCAGGCCCCACATAAGCCAGATGCAGAAGGGGGCACACCATGTCTGGAGTTTGTTTGCAGTAGGTGGAGGCTCTGGTATGCCCATCCTCTCCCCCTTTCTCTACCTGATTATTTCTCTCTTTTAATTACATGAAAATAAAGCACTAATGAAAACACCAGAAAAGTGATAGAGCTGGTCAGCACTTTCAGCAAAGTAGCAGGATACAAAAGTAACACCTAAAAACGCAGTAACCATTGTATATGACAATGATAAATGTGCTGAGCATGAAATCAGGGAAGTAACCCTGATTACAGTTGCCTCACAGAACACCCTGGAACAACCCTAACCAAGGAAATGAAAGATCTCTACAATGAAAACTTGAAAAGGTTCAAGAAATGCATCAAACAGGACTTTTGGAAATTGGAAAATATTCATGGATTGGAACAATCAATATTGTGAAAACAGCCATGTTACCAAAAGCAATCTACAGATTTCATGTAATTCCCATCAAAAATCCAAAATAATTCCCCACTAAAATAGTAAAACACAATCCCAAAATTCATTAGGAATTACAAAGAACAACCCCCTCAAATAGCCAAAGCTATCATATGCAATAAAATAAGGCTGGAAGTGTCACCACACCTGATATTAACATATATTACAGAGCCACAGTAAGAAAAACAACATGGTACTGGCCCCCAAACAGATATGTAGATCAGTTTAACAGAATAGTGCACCCAAGTATAAACCCAGGCAGCTGTAGCCATCTTCTTTACAAAAATGCCAACAAAAATTTCGTGGAGAAAAGACAGTCTCTTTAATAAGTGGTGTTGGGAAAATGATAACTATGTGTAGAAGAATGATGGTAGATTCTTATCTCTCTCCATGAAAAACAATATATTACAAATAAATAAAAGACCTGGGAACATCAGACCTGAAACTTTGATGCTGTTGGAAGAAAGAGTAGGGAAAGCATTTCAACATATAATCATAGGCAAGAACTTTTTGAATAGAACTCCAGTCACTCAAGTAAGACCACTAATCATTCAAAGTGATCTCATGAAATTAAAGAAGCTTTCGTATAGCAAAGGACACTATTAGTCAAGTAAAGAGACAGTCTCAGAATGGGAGAAAGTCCTTGCCAGGTATACATGTGACAGAGGATTAATATCTAGGATCTACAAAGTACTCAAAAACTTAATATTGAGAAATCAAACAACCCAATCAAGAAATGGGCTATAGAACTGAATAGAGAATTCTCAAAAGAAGAAATATGAGTAGCCAATAAATGCTTTTTTTAAATGTTCAACATCCTTAACCTTCTTGGAAATGCAAATTAAAACTGCTTTGAGACTCCTTATCACTCCTGTCAGAATGGCTATCATCAAGAAAACAAATGGCAATAAATGCTGATAAGGATGTTGGGTAAGGGGAATCCTTCTCCATTGTTGGTAGGAATGTAAACTGGTACCACCATTGTGGAAATCACAATGGAGGTTCCTGAGCCAGCTAAAAGAAGTTCTTCCATATGACTCAGCCATGCTACTTCTGGACATTTGCTCTAAGGCTTCTATATCTTACTACAGATATACTTGCCCATCCATGTTTACTGCTGCTCTATTTCCAATAGCTAGGAAATGTAACGGGCCTAGATGCTCTCCAACTGATGAATAGATAATGAAAACATGGTGAACATGAGTATGATTTTATTCAGCTGAAAGCAGAAACCTAATTATGAAAATAATTCATATGGAAATTTATTTCTTTAGTAGCTGAAAAGATATATATATATATATATATATATATATATATATATATATATATATATATATATATATGAAGGGAAGAGTTTGAGCAAAAGTATTCTGTAGTGTGTGGATAACACTTCACGCAGAACCACATAGATCATTACACAAAATTTCATTGCCTAGGGTAGGATACCTCCTAGTGAGTTGTTGGTCAAGGATTCTTCTGATGCCCCCCCCCCAAACAATACAGGCTATTGGCAAGGCTCTTGGTTGCTCACCAGGACTCAATGATAATACTCCATTGCTGAAGATACCATATTCTTGGGCTGCAGGACACTGAGAAATCAAATTGGAGCTGAGCTAGAAACTGCCACCCTGTTCACTAATTATGGTAGTACTAGAAATTGCTGTCAGCCTGCTGCGAGGGAGGAAAGTCATCCATGGGCCTAACCAGCAGTGGACCCTGCAAGCTACATGTCCAGCCAGCCTCTATTCAGATATGTACTTTCATATCAGGCAAGGGGCCTTTGATTGCATATTGGAAAAATGAAGTAGCAGAAATTTATGAGAGAGAGAGAGAGAGAGAGGGATAGAGAGAGAGAGAGAGAGAGATAGGTGGTATTGAGTGGGTGGGTGAGTGTGTATAATGAGAAAGTGTTGTTGGGATATATGCTAAGACGTTGTTATGTGACATGGTTCTCTATGAAAAACAACTATTGCCATCTTTGTCAGAGCAGCTGCAACCACAAGTGACCCTCCAGATTTGGCCTGTTGGCATTTGCTCACAGAAAGAGAGGGTCTGGGAAGTGTTTGTAAGACCCTTACTTGAGATCCCAGGAGAGTTCTGTGCCTGTATACAAGGATGCATGGAATTTCGTGGCCTCAGAGGGAGATAGAGTATATAGAGGGCAGAAGACCAAGAGACAGGAAGCTCCATCCATCCAACGAAGTTGGAGGTTGTTAGCATGCTGGGGTGAGACCTTTTGATGTTCCTGCTTTGGGCCCTCCACGGGACTGTCAGTAATTCTTCAAATATGCTCTGTTAGGAGGTCTCTCAGTGTAAACTTTGGGAGAAATAGGCCCTAGTTTGTGAGAGTTCCCTGCCCTGGGGAGCAAGCACTTCTGGCTTCTTCCCAGAAACGAGTTCATACAGCAGATGTAATCCAATGTCTAAACCATTTAGACTTCAGACTTAAATCAAAAACACATAAGTGTATATTGCTAAGCACAGTAGAATAATTCCTCCAAACAGTGAAATCCTTAAAGGTATTTGTCTTTGGAAATTAAGACTGTTACAGTGGAGGGTGGTACTAGATAGAGGGGACTGTTCTCACTGTGTGCTTGTTATTTCTGATCTTTTCATGGCAATTTTAGTCTACTAAGTATAGAAGTATCAAACGAGAACATCCACCTATCTTGATTTTGTTGGTTTGACAACCAGACTCTGATAATTCCTTGCCAAATCTTGCCTTCTGGTATCCACTCCCTTGTGTGGTGCCCTCTCACATCACATGTTGTGTCTTGTTCTGTGTAACCCATAGAATATTGCAGACGTGATGGGAAGTCATTTCTGAGTTTAGACTCTTAAGGATCAGTTAGCTTCAGTTTCAGACTTTTTGTACTCCCCGCTCTATATCTTCTCATTCATTCTAGAGGAAGCCAGTTACCATGTCATAAGAAGGCTGTGGAAGGTCACATGTAAGGAACTAAAGATTCCTTTCAAATTCCTTGAATCTTACGTTTTATAAATTTTTGGTAATCATGCCTTAATAATGAATTATTGTGAAATTCAAATATCAAATATACCAAGTTCAAGATACGAAGCGGCTCCTCAGGCATGGCTTAGCTGATTCCTGTGAGACATGAACACTACAGATGTAGTCACCACGATGGCCTCATCATTGGGCACGCGAGGGACAGAGCTAGACTTCCTGAACATAGCTGTCTGTCCACTACACATGGTGTCTTCAAATGGCCATGGGAAATTTGGGTAAAATGTGTTTATTTTATCATACATTTATGTGGATTACAGGAACCCATGTCCTCATTCTCCAGTGACCTATTCAAGAAAGGAACCTCCTATTGAATGGCATAGAATGGCATACTTACGGGAAAGGGAGAGAAATGGAGAAGAAATAAATATTGTAGATATGGATGCAAAATGAAGTCAGGGGGCAAAATGAGGTGCTGGAAGTGTTCTGAGTAGAAAAGAAGAGGCTGGAGTGGGCAGGTGGCTACAGGAAGTCAGATATTGGCATGGCTTAGGAGTTCTAACTTACAATGTAGACAGAATGTTTGGTATCTACTACTAGGAAAAGAAAAAACAAAAGGACTCCCTGCAGATTTGAACACAATGTCTAAAACGCTTAGGTTCCCAGTGAGGCAAGCTGGGGTAAGGAATGTTGTTAAAAGTGATGCAAAATCAGACGTTTTCTTGGGAAGCTAGAAGAGCACATTTTGATTGGAGGTACACATGAAACCAGTCTGGCAAGGCAGGCAGTATTCTCTGCAGTAAGAGACTAGACAGAAAATGCTGAAAAAGAGGAAGAAAGGCGATGAAATGAAGGTAGGGGAGGAAAACGGTAACTGATGTGGTTTGGTTTTCCTGTCACTGTTAACAAATAGCTGAGGCACCTCAATTGATAGTCAAGTTTTTTTTGTTTTTGTTTTTGTTTTTGTTTTTGTTTTTGTTTTTGGCTGACAGTTTTGGAGGTCAATCCATAACCTATGAGCTTATTGATTTTGACCTATGAGGCAGTATTTCATCATAGAGGAACCATAGAGCCCAATCCATCTCATTCCCACTTAGATCTCAATACATGTAGTTTTCTCTGTTCATGACTAAGTTGATTTTATTCTAAATGAACACCAGAAACTCAGGCCAGTTACATCCACAAGAACCCTGTTTCCACTGACCACTCAGTGAATGTTTGTTAGTTACTGTTGAATGTAAACCATTACCCATCTTACTCTTCCAGAATTAGCTTAAATCGCACGTTCGACAGGTCCTGCTCTCATTGTTGGCTGGCTGTTTCCTGCACATCGGTGAGAAGCTCTTGCTTGGCCGTCTCTAAAGGTCTCTTTCTGCAGTAGCCCTGCAGCATCAGTGTCTCTCAGGATTTTGCCCATGTTCACTTTCTTTTTTAATCCAGAGATTTGTAAACTACTGGGTATATCCAGGTTATGTGTGAGTTCTTCTTCCCCTATACTGAGCTTTTAAAATTTATAGTTTTAAACGCAATATATGTTTTGATACTTAATGCTGTTTTAAGAAACAATATTGAAATCTCCTATACTCACTGCCCAGAGCCTCCCAGTAGGAATCACCTTGGAAAACTATGGTGCTGTCTCCCAGTCCAAGTAGAGATGCTGGATGTCATCCGGACAGAAGCCTGATGCCACAAGGAGCCCTTTTACTGACCGTGTCTGGTGATGCTCTCTTCCCCTCCACAAGGAATCTGCCTTAACTTCTACTTTACTCTCCGCTCGCAGTTCTGCATGTAAGCAGTATCGCATGCATGGAATCTCACAGAACCTAGTTATCTGTGGAGTGGCTTGAGCCACTCAGTATTGCTCTGCAGACACTGACCTGGTGCTCATACATGGGGACAGGTCTTTATTTCTCTTTACTCTATGGATATCCCATAGCTTATCTCATCCTTCGCTCATTAAGAGACACCGAGTTGCTTCTTGTTTTGGGCTCTGCTGAATACAGGCTTTTGTGTGAAGGCAAGCCTTCATTTCTTTTGAATAAGTGGCCAAGATGTGCTACTTTGGGGTCATATGACAGCTGCACACTTAGTTTTATAAGAAACTGACAAACTATTTAGCAATATGCATTTACTAGTGATTTGGGATGACCTATGTTCTCTGCAAGCTTGTTAGTGTTGGTACTGTAAGGGTTTTTGTTGTTGTTTTTGATTTTGTTTTTCAAGGCAGTGTCTTACTCTAGCTCAGACTGACCTGGAATTCACTGTGTATTCTCAGGATGGCCTCGAACTCACTACCTCTGCCTCCCACGTGCTGGGATTAAAGGCGTGTGCCACCACGGCCAGCTGTAAGGGTTATTTTAACCATTGGGTCTCCCAGAAGTTTTACTTTGCATCCCCTGATGGGTAGTGATGTTGTATACAGCTTTCCATGTATCTATTGCCATGCAGAGCTTTTTCCATGAAATGTGCTGTGTAACTTTATTTTCCAAATTGAAATATTCCCTCCTGGAGGGAGGAGGGAAACTCTTCAGACTCAGGAAGCTCATGAAATCGACCAGGTTTAGGAAGCTTAGAAAGTTCCAAGAGTCCCAAGGCCCCTCCAGTAAGATTGTCAAAGTAGCAAGCCAGGGCTTCAGAGAGCTGCAGGTCTGGCAGAGGGATGCACCTCTCCTGACCTTGCTTATTTTGGGATGGGCTTTGGGGTGATGCAGTCACCCATGCTCCTGCTAGTACTCCCAACAGTCTCTTCAGTTCATCAAAGTAGACTTGAGAGCAGACACTTCTGTGGTCTGCTTTTGGTGCCCTATCTGGGGTGAAGAGATCTTTGTTCACATGATCCAAGACAATCATGCAACAAATGAACTCACCCTGCTCCAGCTATAGTGTCGTCATTTTACTTTTTAGTTCCAGGATCGTTTTTGACATCCCTGGTTTGCAATACCAGCTTGCAATCCTCAGATCATGTTTTCATGGCCTTCCCTTAACTCGGTCTTTCATAGAGGAAAAGTTTTTTTTTTTTTTTTTGATTTTGATACATGATGCTAATCAAACTGTAATTATTTTCTTTTCATGAATCATGTTTCTGTTCTGAGTTCGAGAGAGAGATAGAAGAGAGACAAAGAGAATGGGTGTACCAGAGCCGCCAGCCAATCAAACAGTCTCCAGATGGAAGCGCTGCTTTGTGCAACTGGCTCTTCGTGGGTACCGGGCAATCTAACTGGGGTCCTTAGGTTTCGCAGACAAGTACCTTAACCACTGAGCAATCTCTCCAGCCCTTGTTCTAATCTTTTATGTGTTGTCACTATGCATTTAAACCTCTTTTGTGTAAAGTGAGATGCTGGGCTGTATGTGCCCCTGGAAATGCTTCAGCATTGTTGATAAGGTGTTTCTCCTTCATCCACATTGCTAATTTTTTTGTTTTACCTCTGTCACAAATTAGTTGTGGGACTAGGGAAATGTCTCTCTGGGTAAGAACATTTGCATGAGGGCCTGAGAATGTCCCAGTCTAATCCTCAACACCCACATACAAGGCTGAGCCTGGCTACTTGGGCTTGCTACCCTAGTCTTGTGAGGGGCTGTTATGGAGGATTATTAGGACTGGTTGTTCCATCAGTCTGAAAACAAGGCACTTCAGGATTCATTGAGAGACTTGCTTCAAGAGAATGAAGCCAAAACAGAGCCAGAGGAGAGCTGAGGATCTCCTCTGCCTCCCAGACACAGCGATCTGCACACATGTGCATACACTATATGCACAGATAACACCCCTCTCTCTTTCTCTCCTCCTCCCTCCCCCACTCCTCTCTCTCTCTCTCTCTCTCTCTCTCTCTCACACAGGCCAAAAATCAGTTGGGCATATCTTTTTCTGCATGTGTTTCTGGATTCTCTGTTACATTTTAGTGGTTGGTGTTTTGCTCTCCATTTCTCATTATACAACTCTGCTTACCTTGTAAATCTTTAAATTGCAGGATTGCTGCCATGTTTTCTCAGCTATTCTTGTTCCTTTACATGTGAAAACATGAATTTTTGAATAATCTTCTCTAAATCTATTAAATGTCTTACTTGGATTTTGATAAGAATGGCATTATACACGTATCTCAATTTGTAGACAAACAGCATCTTCGCTGTTGACTTTATTCATAAACAGTGGATCTCTGCATGTAAGCTCCATGGAGATTTTTTAAAAGTCATATTTAAATTTTTATTTTTGAAAGACTGCAAATAATATTGCATCTTTAATTTCAATATTCACGTAATAGCTGCTACACAGAGAAATACAATTGATTTTTTTTTTTTTGAGGTAGGGTCTCACTCTAGCTCAGGCTGACCTGGAATTCACTCTGCATTCTCAGGATGGCCTTGTACTCACAGTGATCCTCCTACCTCTGCCTCCCGAGTGTTGGGATTAAAGGCGTGCGCCACCACGCCCGGCTACAATTGATTTTTTGATGCTTTTATTACACAGTGTAAAGTTGCTGGTAACACTTGTTTTTTTCTGCAAATATTTCGATAGGATTTTGGGGGATTTTATAATTTATAAATACAGACAGTTTTATTACTTCCTTTGTTTCCTTGTTTTGCTTCACTACCTGAATTAGCCGTGGGTAAGGGTGGACACTCTTATCTAACTGCACCTTTTACCATTAAATGAAATGTTAGGTATAGGTTTTAAAGGTTCTCTACCAAGCTAAAGAAATTTCTTTCCACTCCGCTTATTTTCTGATTTTATTTTTACTGTGAGTGGCTATGGAATTTTGTCATAGTAGCTTTAAAGTTGTTGTCACATGACTCCAACCTCTTCGTCTCCTCATCATCTGGTGATTCATCTTTCATTTAGTCTGGGGTCTTTCTGCTTCCTGGCATTAGATGGGTTTTCACATGGAGTCTAGGCAATTGTTTATACTGTTGTCAGACTCCAGGTCTAAGCTACACCTACTGTCGCTGGCTTCCAGTGACGTGCACATCTACCTGTACTGCTGTTTTCAAGCCAGAGCAGCACAGATCACACTGTTTGCTTCATTACTTTTGGCCTTTGCTGCATGGGTGGGACAGAGAAGAGTAATGTGAGATGTAGAAGAAAAAAAATCACTTAGTGTCAAGGCTCTCTTGAGACAGACAAGAACACTGGGTAGGTTGTTCTCCACAGGCAAGGGAAGGGAATACATACAGGCTTACAGTGATCCATGCACATGACTTCAAAGACAGGAACACACCAGTTGGCAATAAATATTTATAAAATGAGACTGAGGTATTTAGACCATTAGACTGCCACATACGCCTTCCACACAATGAAATATGAAGCTTAAATCACGATAAGGGCAGGCAGAACAAATAATAGGAGGTAGAAGGCCTAAAAGTAGCCTTGAATAAATGTTCAGATGTATTTTAAAATATGGATTTGGGCACACAGGAAGTACAGGTAAAATCAAAGTTCAAAGTGGCCACAACTGCTTTGCCTTCATTTCCTTTCGTTTCTTCTATGTTTCTTATGAAATGATTTTTTTCTTTCTCTGAATTCGTAGTCCCTTTTATCTTATGGTCATCGTGTTTCATGGGAGTAGAGATGTCTTTACCTTGTCAGGTCATGTGATGCTATTGTTAAAATGAGGAGAGGATACTTGATTCAGAGAAAGCATTTTCATTCCATCAAAGCCAGTTTCAAACTTCCTTTCATGTCTAGGCTAAAAATTCCCAGAGCCTCTTCTTATATGGGTCTTCCGGTACATTTACGTCTGCTCTGAACGTAGAAGGGTTAAGGTAAAGTTCAGGACTTATTCAAGTTCTGACTTTTCTGAACATCTTCCTGACTGCATACTAAATGTGCCATTTTCTTTCCTCGGAGAGACTGACAAGAGGTAGCTAGTGGGCCAAGCTAATATCAGTTAAGTAAGTGGAGTCTGCCGTGCTTTCCCAAGGAAAGGGACAGCTTTTCCACGGACTCTGGAAGGGTTCTGAGGAGTAGTTGTCTCTCAGTATAGGGCATGCTCCAAGCCTGTTATTTAAATGTGCTGTAACAAACTATCACAGCCTCTAGAGTCACACTGTGCTATGGGCAAACAAGCTTATTATTTAGAGTTAATTGGTATAAGATTGCGTCCTACCTCTAACGAACTTGAACCAGGTATTTGGAATTTATGGGTTCAGTTCTGTTGCCTTTAAAATGAGAATGATATTGGGCTCTCAGTGTTTTCTGGGGATCCTTTGAGGAAGCTCTGCAGATGCTATGGGTGTTGTTTCTTCAGGTGGGACCAGCACAGCTTTCGGTCTGGAAGTCCTGGCTAACAATGAGTGTCTCATTGAAGGGAGTGGAGGACATGTGTCAAACACAGAGTGTTCATGTTCTACCACATCTTAACCACCTCACTGGCATACCAATTAATAAAGTTTTGAATCAGGTAGTGTTTTGAAATGGGGTCTTGGTATGCTAACCAGGCAGGCCTGGATCTTCTCCACTCAAGACACCCGTCTGCTTCATCCTCATGAGGAGCTGTGACTACAGCCGGGGGCACCACCGTATGTGGCTTTGATCATGACTTTGAGGAGCTGGGACCACCAGAAGTGGTGTCACCGTATGTTTTAACACGACTTTGAAAACAGTTTCTTAGCTTCTGACTTGCTGTATTCTTTGCTCAGTGAGACCAGATAAAAGAAATACTAATATTTCTCTTTCACTAAGCTAAAAAGGAAAAGAAATATACATAAAATTATCTCCAACCACTTTGCTGTTTTATTTAGAATAATGGACCTTCTTTGTATGTAGTGGGTACATCTAGTAGAATTACAAATTCTACCAGCAAAGCCCTTAGGCCTTGAACAATAGAAATTCAGAAATGCCTAGGCAAGAAACCTTTGGTGTCGGTACCCACCACACCCTTCATAGTCCTAATCTGTAGTTCACTTAACACCTACCACCTCTACAGTCTAGCAGGGGCTGTCTGTGAGATCTTAAAAGTGTACATTTAAACTATGAATGTGAGTAAAATCTCTTCGGGAAGTCTCTGCTTGGAACCCTGAGCCTCGCAGGCGCACACACCCAAGCTAATGAAAACCGAGCTCTAGCGGACCTGAAGAAGTGGCGGAAAGACCTGGGCTGAGACACTCGGTTTTGACTCCTGCCAGCTTCCTACTGAACACAAGTCATTTGGTTTCATGAGCCACAATTTCCTTATGGATAAAGATGATAATGAGATCGAGGAGGAAGGTGACAACTACTTACCAGAAATACTGTGGAGATTCCAGTGCTTCTGAATCCCAGCCACTGCTAGGAGCACAACAAAACCCCCTGTGACCACTTCTTCCTGTGTTCTGTTTCCTCCCATATGTTGTCTTGAATTCTACTTTGCATACAAGTTTAGAAAATTTGGTCTTCTTCTTTAAAATTTTTTTGTTTATTTTTTATTAATTTATTTGAGAGCAACAGACAGAGAGAGAAAGAGGGAGATAGAGAGAGAGAATGGGAGCACCAGGGCTTCCAGCCACTGCCAACGAACTCCAGACACATGTGCCCCCTTGTGCATCTGGCTAATGTGGGTCCTGGGGAATTGAGCCTCAAACCGGGGTCCTTGGGCTTCACAGGCAAGTGCTTAACCGCTAAGCCATCTCTCCAGCCCTAGTCTTCTTCTTTATAACCTAGGATTTTAAATAAATATTTAGATAATCAAATCTTCAATAAATGTGACTTATATAACTTAGCAAGGTGAAGTACTTGCTGTGCCTGCTTCTTAGAAGCATGCTGCTAGAGTGTGGGTGAGTTAGTGCACAGAGGATTCTGGTGTGTGTTGCTTTATATTAGAAAGTATTTTCCTATGAGCTTTGTAAAGATAACAGATTCTCCCTAGACACAACCCAATTACAGAAAAAACACCCAAAAGTCTGCCTTGGCATCCAAGAAGTTGAATTGAAGAGCTCTTTTTGTTTGTTTGTTTATTTAATTTATTTATTTGAGAACAATAGACAGACAGAGAGAGAAAGAGGGAGATAGAGAGAGAGAATGGGCACACCAGGGCCTCTAGCCACTGCAAATGAACTCCAGACGCATGCACCACCTTGTGCATCTGGCTTACGTGGGTCCTGGGGAATCAAACCAAGGTCTTTTGGCTTTGAAGGCAAGCTCTTTAAACACTAAGCCATCTCCCCTGCCCTTGAAGAGCTCTTCTGATAAGAAATGAAATGTGTCAGCAGCTAAGCTGGTTCCTTGCCACTCTTTGGTGGGAGTTAATCCAACAGATAATGAAAAATACATCATTTTCTATATGAAAAATATCCTTTGTCCTTAACTATGCATGGAAGGTGATCAGAAGCATACCAAGGTTTTTGTAGCTATGTGGAGAAGAAATGCAAGCACTTTTTGTTTGAAATGGTGAAAAGCTGCAGTTAACTCTAGCGCTTTAAAAGAATACATTATGAGTATACTACATATTAAAAATATTATTACACTTATGTGATAACTGTTATTTTTCTCCATGTAGCTTTAGATTTTCATATGCTTATTGACTTATTTCATGAGCTAGTGAGATCAGAAATTTACCCATTGAGCAAAATGTACTCAATAATTGCTTTGTGCTAGCCACTGCTCTAGAGTCAGGCTACAAGCAGGGAAGGAAGGTGCTAGTGTTTGCCTTTAGGAAACATATATTCCAATATAGGAGGGTGCTCCTATAATGATATATAGCATACACTAGTTACTATATCGAGAAAGACTATGAATATGTAGTTCTTTCTTCCAGGGTTTGAAAAAGAACCACAGAGTTTAATGATGCCCTTTCAGTGGAATGGTTCATCTCCCACATCCTCACAGCATTATCTCAACCTATAAGTATTCAGTTTGGATTGTTTTTCATGGACAGTGGTATTTTATAACTCTGTAGAGATATAATTTAAGTTGCAGTAATCTCCATGCATGGCAAATGCCAATGAATTTCGGCAAGTAAAGAATATAAATGTCAAGCCGGGGGTTGTGGTGCAGGCCTTTAATCCCAGCACTCGGGAGGCAGAGGTAGGAGGATTGCCATGAGTTCGAGGCCACCCTGAGATTACATAGTTTAAATGTACATAGTGCAGCAAAACGATCCCCCTTTCTAGCTTGTGATCTGTTGCCCAGGATGGATTTTCTTCCCCCAAACTGAAAGGTAACATTTATTGACATTTCATGATCCTATATTTTAATCTGATGTTTTAGAGAAAGAACAACTAAGGGTGTATTAGTTTCTTAATGATTCACTGTGAATCTGGTGGCTTAAAGCAATAGAAATTTATGCTTTTGCATTTTTCAGTGTCACAAGTAGAAAGGAAAAGAATTCAGTTGCCAGCAGAGTCATAATCCCTCCAGAGTCCCTAGAGAATTCCTCCTTGTTTCTTATAACTTGTGGTGGCTCTGGGACGTCTTTGGTTTGTGGTTTATCATTTTAATCTTTGTCTCATGTGCTCTTCTCTTCTGCTGTCTGTGTCTTCTCTTTTTTCTTGCAATATTCCTAAAACGTTGTTATTAGACAATGACCACCTGACAAACCAGGATAAACTCACCTGAAAAGCCTTTAGTTAGATTGGTATGACTCTTTTTCTAGACAGTGCCATGTTGACAACTTTCTAGAATTAGGACTTGGGTATGTGAAGTTATAGTTCAACTCACAGTATGTGATTTCTGTGAGGAACGATCTGTAGTTGGTGGCCTTTATTTTTATTGTGGCCATGGCTATCAAAAGTCTTCAGGAAGAATCATACTTCTCTGGGTTCAGAGTGAGCAAGGATCCTATGGATCTGGTGTTTATAAGGCATCTGTATTCAAATGACCCTGTCCCAGCATAGGTATTTTTTTTTTTTCATTCTAAAACTGTAAACCAGTCATATATTCTCTGTTACCATGAGCTATGTGCTCCAGAACCATACCATGTCTTGATTAGTCTTACATAGTCATTTTTGTTTTTGGTATTGCCTAATTCTTCACAGTAGAACATACTTGAAATTTCCACATTGTATCACAGGTTGTCCAAATGAATAATGCATTCACTGAAGATAGTGTTTTCTAGTAGGACGTCTCCAGTACTTTACAGAAAGTCTGCATGTATGCACAATGCTAACCACATCAAGCAGAGAAGTCATGGACTTTCAAGAGAGGAAGCCACACACTAAATTCAAGAACAGTGAATGACTCTGTTACATGAAATTGAAATGCTACAGATAAATAAAGCAATATGAGCTATTTTCTTAACAAACATTAATTATGTAAATTAGTAAAGTCAGTTCTCCAGTGCTCATCTCTAACTTCATTGGCCACATGGGTTATCGTTCTAACAGAACACTTTGACTCAGAACATGTTGATGTGTGCATATGTGTATTGATATGCACTCGCCATTTAGACATGTGCAATGCACTCCTTCTTCTGCAAGAAATAACTTGTGAATGACTGAAATTTGAAACACATGTTATTTCTATAATAAGATAGGATACCAGGAAGAATTTACTAATAAGATTAGCAAAAATCTAGAGGTTTCTAAGCAATTTTAGTAAATGTCAACATTCTGGAATGAGGACATGAAAATTGATGAATGGTTTTGATTTAGAAGTATAATACTCTAATTATGGTTACAGAACCAAGTTATGAACCTATTACAAATTGGGAGTGTCAGAATACACAGGTGCATCTCAATTAGACTTAAACATAGTATGTTAGAAATGTTTTGCAAGATCCTAGTAAGTTATATACTTCAAGAAACAAGGAGACTTAAAGGTCTCCTATCTCCAATCACATGACATAATTCTGGCCAGTATTATTACTGACACGTACTACAAGGTTTGCAGGTTTTGGTCCGAGTTAAAATGGGGATTGGTTGTTTACATTATGCTTATTAATTGAATCCTTGTGGTAGTGTCTGAAATTTATCATGAAAATATTAAAGAAAGAGACCGACAAGTTTTCCTTGTATTTAGAATTGAAATGACAACTGGCTGCCCTCTTGGTGTTGGGTGAAATTTCTGCAGGAGGTATAAAATCTAGAGGCTAGTAAAAAAAAAAAATATGGCCAAATTCCTACAGGCAAGTAAGACATATGAAAAGGGTGCATAAACTTTCTCTCCAGAAACCTAGCTAGAGACCAAGACAAAGTTAGGGCTCAGGGCCTGTGGATTCACTGATCCTTGCAATTTTTCTCTGCAAACCTGGTGGAGGTAAAACAATTTCTACTGATAGTTTGTGCTTCTCTAAGATAAGCGAAGAAACTGATACCACGCGGGTCCTCTAGGTGAATCTACCTTTGTAAGTAGGTATTATGGGTGAAGAGAAAGACAGAGTGACTGAAGAATTAAGCCTTCTCATTATTTTTCACTTGACTTGAAGGAGTGCCAAGGAGGTCCATTATGACGCCCCGTCACAGACAGCATCTAGGGAACTGTGTTAGCCTCTAAAGAGGGTGCTAATTTAGAAGGTTGTTTTCAAACTGACGGATGTCTCAAAGACCAAATAATTCTATGGGAACCGTTGACATGTGCAGTGGAAATTGTTCTTGAAGAAGGAGTTGAGTCCTGGACCTTGGAACTGGTTTTACTCTTCTTTGCCTCAGCCCCACCTCCCATGGGGCATCCAAGGAGGCGTAGTTTCACACTCCATGACACACTGTTTGGGTTTAAAAGATCATTCATCCACCATGAAGCTCTGGGGACATGCCGTGCTGCCTTAGACCCAGGAAGTGATCTCACATCCTATTTTTCCCTGTGTTCCCCTTTCATGTCCTTTTTTCTTTTGCTTTTCTTATCTCTGATTTTTGACAGTTTTGTTTCAAGAGTTTGGTGTGTCGTTCTCCTCAAATTGTATAACCACAATCAATCCAATCTGAAGGTTAGCTCAGCTTCACCCTTGGGAGAAAGACTTTCACATACTCTTGTATACATATCCACATCATCCGGGCACTGGCCTCACAGTCATGATCACGTCAGCCTTGCTTTTGCTCTCCAACCATTCCACATTGCTTTGCCTGGGAAGAGTTTCTAATCTGTGTACATGAAGTTGTCTTTGCCCTGTTAGCAAGTCTCAAACCCATTGCATCCATGCGCCTGCCTATCGTTCCAAATCCGCCTTGGCCTCCTGGGCCTTCTCTCTAAGCAGCTTTCTGGAAAAGCAATGAAGGCCCCTTCAGTGGCCACCACATCAGCTAAGTGAATGCTGACACTGAATGTGGTGAATGGACAGGATCCACACTGTCTACAAATCTGTCCTCCATGCCATCATGATGGTGAGAACACTTATTTGGGGAAGAACATTTCACAGCAAAAGAATGTTCTCTGATTACATGTAGTCGTAATCAATCATCACTGCTCTCTTGTCCTCTCTCCACTCTCTGTCCTTCCCCCTACTTCTTGTTTGGCTTACCCAAAAGGTTGATATAAAACTGGATGCAGAAATGCTATTGGTTGTTACTTAACTACTAAGACTTCCTCTTTCCAAAATCAGAATTCTTACAGGATGAAATAAGGTGAGGAGTAGTTGAAAAATCTGACTCCAAACGAGTGTAAGCTGTCACTCTAGTTCTAACCATGCCCTGTGTTCCCTCCAGCTACCTCTTTTGCTCTGTCACTGTTTTCAATAACAGAAAACCAACTAAAGATACTACGTCATAGAAGAGAAGTTTTGTCTCCTTTGTTTCCATAGAAAGCTCCTCTCTGAAGCACAGGCAGCCTGGACTGCTTTGGTGGTAGACTCTGCCATGTACTTGATCTCTTAATGCCATTGTCAGGGAAGCTGAGTCACCCCCAGTTTCTGGCAGCTACTGAGCCCTGCACTGCAATGATGTTGTCTCTTGTTTGTACAGGAGTCTGCAGATCCCAGAAACACACCTTGCTGCTTGCAGAGAATCCCATCATCCCGTCCTTTCTGGTTGCTCTGTTTTTCTCATGTACAGACAGATCCATAGAATTGAAACTACCTTGATGATTCTGAATAACCTAGAAACCCTAAATTGCCCGAGTTTGGTAAGCTGTTGAGTGTGCACCCCTGGAACTTCCACTTCAAAGCCAGCTCCTTGGGGAGAAAAGTGCCGGTACCCCTATGGCTTTCTTTTAGCAATTGTACTCCCTGCAGGAAAAGAATGTGCGCCCCCGTGCTGGGGGCTGAACTCACACTTCTGGCCAGCTGGATACTGTCTTGTCTTCTTTATTCATACTTAAGTCCTGGATAAAAATATGCAGACAGATCCAGTGAAAATTCTCGAACTCCTTAGGTGTGTGG
Organism: Dipus sagitta; assembly: GCA_036346955.1. Classification (NCBI taxonomy): domain Eukaryota; kingdom Metazoa; phylum Chordata; class Mammalia; order Rodentia; family Dipodidae; genus Dipus; species Dipus sagitta. The sequence continues at coordinate 42,967,914 of CM070784.1, forward strand.
TCAATACCCTCCTTAAAGCAGAGGGGCTGTTCATCAAGTGCTCCATGTGCTCCGAGGAGCTGGCTCCTGACTCCACGGCCAAGAGTGCAGCAAAAGCCACAGACTTTCCAGACAGCAGACATGGCTGACCTTTCCCATGGACAGATGAGCCAGCTGCTAGCACCTAGGCCCAACTGCTGTCCCAGTTTCAGAAATGACACCATTCATGTTTATTTCCACTGGGCTTGACAGGGTTTTTTTCTATGGTAAACAAACTTTATTAACTCATCCATGCTGGTAGATGATATATAGATGGCAGATATGCAGACGGCTTTGCAATTATTAAGTTCATTTCAAGTAAAGTCCAGTGGAAATGAAATTTACCTTCCCTAAATTATGGGTGGGGTGTTTTTTTTACATTTCTCCAGTGATGGCTCTGAGTTGATCATTATGAGGTTAAGCATGGATGTTCAAATACAATCCTCTAAGGGTATGGGATTAATTTCTTTCTACTGTTCATGCAGTAACCTTAATAGGAAAGCCCACAAGGTATTCTGGAAGTGACTCTAGGAACCCTAGAGGTTTACAGCAAAGTGTTTAGATAACTTCTAATGATTACACATAAGAGGAACATGCCCAAGTCTCTTAAAGTTACAGAACTTATTTGTGAGAAACTGCTTTCACAATTCCGTTTTGTATGGTCAACTACATTTCACATTTTAATCAAATTGTATTAACTCCTACTGGTAAAGTCCCCAAAGTACCAAATCTGTAAATACATTGGAGAGACCCACAAAATGGAAACAGAAGGAAATAAACACAAATATTATATACGACAGTTCAACAGAGCCCACGTTTTGTTAAGTCGATGATACAATGATTAAAATCCACCTTTGCAGAAATATAGCCTTAGAGTATATTTCTTTTTGGTTTGAATTCTGCTAGATGGCTGAAGCATATTAAATTCCTTCTTGGTATTCCAGTAAAATGTTCATGTCATGGCTTTTTGAAATGGGAAGTTCAACTTTAGACACTGGGTGACAGATGCTGGATATAGGGAATGAAGAAATACGATAAATTGTCAACCTTTCTTCTTTCCAACACATGCTTTGTGTTGTTATCCATTAGAGGACACTTCTGGTGACCTACTTATTACATTTAGGATGTAGTATGGGATGAGTGTTAACTACCAGGTCAACAAAGCCAGAAGACATACAAGTCCAAAGGACTCTATGGTAGTCTTGGGCATACATATATATTTCATGAAAGCATGTTCGACAGAATGAAAGAATTTTCTGGTTGTTATTCCCTGATTGTAAGACCTGTTCTTTCTTGAATGTGTCTACAGTTCAAAGAAAATTCAGCTACAAGAACCCTGACTTCACTCAGGAAATGTGGCAGTAATATGTGAGACATATCTCTGGTCTTTAGCCAGCATCACAGGCATAGTAATGCTAGAAACCTAAAGGTTGGAAATGTGGTTTCAATAAGAATGTTCTCAAGGAAGCGTGTGTATTGCAGATAGTTTAGATCTATGTGGATTTTTGTGCAAAGCGCTACACAGCCCTGAAAGAAATATCTGAGAACTGTACAACATTAAAGGGAGAATACAGTGAAAACTTCAGATTCTTTCCTAGGCTCTCCTGTTCTCGGTGTTGTGCAGCCAGAGTGTGTGGTTTTCTAGAACATCTTCCTTTTCCTTTATTTTGCCTTGAGGTTATACATGGGCTACATTGGAATACAAATACCAAAGAGAGAGAGAGAGAGGGGAAAGGATCATGACTCTTTAACCACTAAGGAACTTAAAAATATGAATGTTATTTTACATACATACCTATGTATATGCTTCACTTATAAACAAAACTAACAAAGAATCTTGCCCTTTTCAAAGATTAAGTCAGCCTAAATCTTCCAGGAAGAAAGTGGAAATTGTTTCAGACACAAGATTCCATCACATAGAGGCCTCTTAATTTGTGTAACTGCACAAACACAGTCAGGAAAACAAAACAGGAACTGGAAAGATTGCTTAGCAGTTAAGGCATTTGCCTGTGGAGCCTAAGGACCAGGTTCAATTCCCCAGTACTCATATAAACCAGATATACATGGTGGCATGCATTTGGAGTTTTTTTGCTCTGGCTGGAGGCCATGGTGTGCCGATTCCCTCTCTCTTTCTCTCTCTTTCTCTTTCTCCTTTCTCTCTCTCTCTGCCTCATTCCCTCAAATAAATAAATTAATAAATAAAATAACAAAAAATCCCAGAAAAAATAAAAGATGAGCATGTGGATGCAAAGCAGAACAGATACCACGTTAGCTCAGGTGAGGTGCCACAAGGACTCCATCAGCTCAGGTGAGGTGTCACATGGACTCCATCAGCTCAGGTGAGGTGTCATATGGACTCCATCAGCTCAGGTGAGGTGTCACATGAACTCCATCAGCTCAGGTGAGGTGTCACATGAACTCCGTCAGCTCAGGTGAGGTGTCACATGAACTCCATCAGCTCAGGTGAGGTGTCACATGGACTCCATCAGCTCAGGTGAGGTGTCACATGAACTCCATCAGCTCAGGTGAGGTGTCACATGAACTCCATCAGCTCAGGTGAGGTGTCACATGGACTCCATCAGCTCAGGTGAGGTGTCACATGAACTCCGTCAGCTCAGGTGAGGTGTCACATGGACTCCATCAGCTCAGGTGAGGTGTCACATGGACTCCATCAGCTCAGGTGAGGTGCCACATGAACTCCATCAGCTCAGGTGAGGTGCCACATGGACTCCATCAGCTCAGGTGAGGTGTCAAATGAACTCCATCAGCTCAGGTGAGGTGTCACATGGACTCCATCAGCTCAGGTGAGGTGTCACATGAACTCCGTCAGCTCAGGTGGGGTGTCACATGGACTCCATCAGCTCAGGTGAGGTGTCACATGAACTCCATCAGCTCAGGTGAGGTGTCAAATGGAATCCATCAGCTCAGGTGAGGTGTCACATGGACTCCATCAGCTCAGGTGGGGTGTCACATGGACTCCATCAGCTCAGGTGAGGTGTCACATGAACTCCATCAGCTCAGGCGAGGTGTCACATGAACTCCATCAGCCCAGGCGAGGTGTCACATGGACTCCATCAGCTCAGGTGAGGTGTCACATGGACTCCATGAGCTCAGGTGAGGTGTCACATGAACTCCATCAGCTCAGGTGAGGTGTCACATGGACTCCATCAGCTCAGGCGAGGTGTCACATGGACTCCATCAGCTCAGGTGAGGTGTCACATGGACTCCATCAGCTCAGGTGAGGTGCCACAAGGACTCCATCAGCTCAGGTGAGGTGTCACATGGACTCCATCAGCTCAGGTGAGGTGCCACAAGGACTCCATCAGCTCAGGTGAGGTGTCACATGGACTCCATCAGCTCAGGTGAGGTGCCACAAGGACTCCATCAGCTCAGGTGAGGTGTCACATGGACTCCATCAGCTCAGGTGAGGTGTCACATGAACTCCATCAGCTCAGGCGAGGTGTCACATGGACTCCATCAGCTCAGGTGAGGTGTCACATGGACTCCATCAGCTCAGGTGAGGTGTCACATGAACTCCATCAGCTCAGGTGAGGTGTCACATGAACTCCATCAGCTCAGGCGAGGTGCCACATGGACTCCATCAGCTCAGGTGAGGTGTCACATGGACTCCATCAGCTCAGGTGAGGTGCCACAAGGACTCCATCAGCTCAGGTGAGGTGTCACATGGACTCCATCAGCTCAGGTGAGGTGTCATATGGACTCCATCAGCTCAGGTGAGGTGTCACATGAACTCCATCAGCTCAGGTGAGGTGTCACATGGACTCCATCAGCTCAGGTGAGGTGTCACATGAACTCCGTCAGCTCAGGTGGGGTGTCACATGGACTCCATCAGCTCAGGTGAGGTGTCACATGAACTCCATCAGCTCAGGTGAGGTGTCAAATGGAATCCATCAGCTCAGGTGAGGTGTCACATGGACTCCATCAGCTCAGGTGAGGTGCCACAAGGACTCCATCAGCTCAGGTGAGGTGTCACATGAACTCCATCAGCTCAGGTGAGGTGTCACATGAACTCCATCAGCTCAGGTGAGGTGTCAAATGAACTCCATCAGCTCAGGTGAGGTGTCACATGGACTCCATCAGCTCAGGTGAGGTGTCACATGGACTCCATCAGCTCAGGTGAGGTGTCACATGGACTCCATCAGCTCAGGTGAGGTGTCACATGGACTCCATCAGCTCAGGTGAGGTGTCACATGAACTCCATCAGCTCAGGCGAGGTGTCACATGAACTCCATCAGCCCAGGCGAGGTGTCACATGGACTCCATCAGCTCAGGTGAGGTGTCACATGGACTCCATGAGCTCAGGTGAGGTGTCACATGAACTCCATCAGCTCAGGTGAGGTGTCACATGGACTCCATCAGCTCAGGCGAGGTGTCACATGGACTCCATCAGCTCAGGTGAGGTGTCACATGGACTCCATCAGCTCAGGTGAGGTGCCACAAGGACTCCATCAGCTCAGGTGAGGTGTCACATGGACTCCATCAGCTCAGGTGAGGTGCCACAAGGACTCCATCAGCTCAGGTGAGGTGTCACATGGACTCCATCAGCTCAGGTGAGGTGCCACAAGGACTCCATCAGCTCAGGTGAGGTGTCACATGGACTCCATCAGCTCAGGTGAGGTGTCACATGAACTCCATCAGCTCAGGCGAGGTGTCACATGGACTCCATCAGCTCAGGTGAGGTGTCACATGGACTCCATCAGCTCAGGTGAGGTGTCACATGAACTCCATCAGCTCAGGTGAGGTGTCACATGAACTCCATCAGCTCAGGCGAGGTGCCACATGGACTCCATCAGCTCAGGTGAGGTGTCACATGGACTCCATCAGCTCAGGTGAGGTGCCACATGGACTCCATCAGCTCAGGTGAGGTGTCACATGGACTCCATCAGCTCAGGTGAGGTGCCACATGAACTCCATCAGCTCAGGTGAGGTGCCACATGAACTCCATCATCTCAGGTGAGGTGTCACATGGAATCCATCAGCTCAGGTGAGGTGTCACATGGACTCCATCAGCTCAGGTGAGGTGTCACATGGACTCCATCAGCTCAGGTGAGGTGTCACATGAACTCCATCAGCTCAGGTGAGGTGTCACATGGACTCCATCAGCTCAGGTGAGGTGTCACATGGACTCCATCAGCTCAGGTGAGGTGTCACATGGACTCCATCAGCTCAGGTGAGGTGTCACATGGACTCCATCAGCTCAGGTGAGGTGCCACATGAACTCCATCAGCTCAGGTGAGGTGTCACATGGACTCCATCAGCTCAGGTGAGGTGTCACATGGACTCCATCAGCTCAGGTGAGGTGTCACATGGACTCCATCAGCTCAGGTGAGGAGCCACATGAAATCCATCAGCTCAGGTGAGGTGTCACATGAACTCCATCAGCTCAGGTGAGGAGCCACATGAACTCCATCAGCTCAGGTGAGGAGCCACATGAACTCCATCAGCTCAGGTGAGGTGTCACATGAACTCCATCAGCTCAGGTGAGGTGTCACATGACTCCATCAGCTCAGGTGAGGTGTGACACGTGGAATCCATGAGCTCAGGTGAGGTGCCACATGGACTCTGTCAGCTGTGCTTCTGTTTTGTGTGGATCTACTATATGTTTGGCACAGATATTAGAGTGCAAAGCCCTCTTTTGTTGTTTTGGGGGAGAATGATTTGGTTGTGGCTGGAAGTTTGGTCCCAGAGCAATGAGATGTGTTGAACTTCAGAATATCTCAGACAGTGAGATTTGCTCCTCTACAAGTATTCAAAGGTTTATGGATCCAAGGCTTCTCTAAACCTCTGGTGCCCGCCAAGTTGGCTGGAAAAACTGACAGGATTGGGCTTTTCCCCAAGACTTCCATCACTTTCACTCTGATCCCTGCCAGAAGTCAAGCAAGAAAAAACCTTCTTGTCGTGTTTTGACACCTCCTGCTTGAGTCCTTGCTATCAACTCTGCATCCAAATATTGCCGCAGATAACCGAACATTGAGAGTATACATGGGCAAAGGTTCAAAGGGTGGCTGAGAGCCTGGGAAGGGGCCAGTCAAACTCACATAAATAACGTGCTCCCAGAGTGCATGAGAGGCACTGCTTACAGGCTCAGCAGTGTTAGCAGGACCTCTCTCCCAGCTCGCAAGCCTCCAGCACAGGGCTGGGCACTGTGACTAGTTCAAGAGGCATCCTTTAAGACTAGCAAAAATGACTCACACAGCTGAAAGTTTTCTTTCTGTGAAGATGAAAGACAAAGAAAAAGAAAAACCTCACATCAGTAAAGTTGCTTTGGTCCAAGTATATATCGAGCTGCGGAAGCTACAGGTTTAATTCTCTAACTCAACTTTAGTGATTTGTCCACATATGATGTTGACTGGGTGCTTGTACTTCCTGTTGTATCATTGGATAACTTAATCCAAACCCCGTGGCCCAGCAGCCATAAAATACATAAAGCGAATATTGCCATAATCTGCCTCCACTTCAAAATATTGCATGCAACCTTAACATCATTGAGTTACATCAAAATTAAAGGGTCTCAGCTTTACCCAGGAGAATTAGTCTGAGCCTGATGTTGAGATCAGGAAACATTTTGTCCAAATATTCTTGTTTTTTATTGTTTTAAAGATTAGCGGTTATAACTAATAAAATCATAAAATCAATAGTCTACTCTAGAATACAAAGTTTCAGGATAGTCCTATGCAGCCCAAGAAGGTAGTGTTAAATATGTACAATAGTTTAAATTGCATGTACATACATGTATGTGCACATGTACTGGTCATCATGTACATAGGCAAACAGTGTGACAGCCATCGATTTAGCCATGCAAGTGGTAGCACTGAGGTGTCAGTTCTCATGGTTTCCAGTTTTACTTATGTATTTCTCACCACAGAGGCTAGAGTGACATCTCTTAATACTTGATTCTGATCAGGTCACCCACATGCTCATTACCTTCCAGTAACTTCCCCTTTCACTCTGCTCCTGAGTCTGCAGTCCCAGCCTCTCCCCTCCGCTCACTCTTCCACATGTGCGTGACTCCCTTCCTGGCCTCAGAGGCCTCAGATGCATGTGTGCTTACCCTGCTTGCCATGGCTTCTTTGGTCTGGAGTTGCCTTTTTGCACATATATTTTCTTTCTCTCAAATCCTTTGCATTTCAGCCTAAAAGCTACTTTAAGAAGGTCTTCCTCAATGGCCCCTCTTAAAATTGGCATAATAGTTCTCTTCATGTCTTATGTACTTAACTTCTGCCCTATTTCTTATTTTTTCTTTCCTGTGACACTTCACCACCGTCCTGTATGATTCCTGTCTCTCTTGGCTAAGATGTGACCTCTAAGAAGCAGGCATTTCTATAAGCTTAAGTTGTGTCCTAATTTTTTTTTCCTGAGACTCTTCGCCAGTATCCTGAATGATTTTTGTTTCTCTTGACTAAGACATGAACTCCCCAAAGCAGCCTAGAGTTCACATCTCAAAGAGAGCATTTCTGCTCCCTTCGTGCACATCTACCTGTTATTAAGATATCCATGCTTCAAAGCAGATGCTTAAAACCTCTGGGATTGCAACATTTATGAAACAAATCCTTGCACTGGACCACATTTCTTTGCTTCTGGACAGCTGGAGGAAGCAGAGATCTTCAAACTGCGTGATTCCCATGGAATCTATCCCATTTTTCCATTCTGCCACAGAGTGGAATTCGAGTGCCTGTGTCATGGCTCAGATTAAGACAACACTATGATAGATGGAAAGTACTATTACTTTGATTTGAATGTGTCCCCTGTGTTCACATCATGGATTGGAAAGTTATTCCCCAAATTCATATGATAATGATGTTTTCAGGTGGAGTGTTTGAGAGGTCAGTAGAGTTAGAACAGGTCATGAGGGTAGGCCCTCCATGCTGGAATTAATGCCTTTCTAAGAGGAAGCAAGACCTGCTTGTTTTCTCACCATGTGATTCCCCACCCCCAATTCATCGAGATGCATCAGGGAAGCCTTAAAGGATGCAGTCCTGTGATCTTGAACTTCACACCCCGCAGGACTGCAAAGTAAATAAATCTCTACCAGAAATTACCCAGTCTGTCGTATTCTGTTAAAGCAATAGAAATTGAAGGAGACACTACTTCTTGCAAATGTCCTTGAACCTGGGAAGCAGGCTGGTTGAGGGCAAGGTAATTCCAACCCGACTTTGTCTTTGTGAACCTGGAAATTTTACTTTGCTCTGGTTTTCTCACCTTCAAGGTGGAAGGAACAGTGGTTACTTCACAGGAAGATCTGAAATATATTGAAATGCCATTCTTTCTGCTTTTGTTTGTTCTTTGGTTTTTCGAGGTAGGGTCTTGCTCTAGCCCAGGCTGACCTGGAATTCACTATGTTGTCTCAGGGTGGCCTTGAACTCACAACGATCCTCTTACCTCTGCCTCTCGAGTGCTAGGATTAATGGTGTGTGCCACCATGCCCTGAAATGCCATTCTTAAGCCTGATGCCACCATGTGGCATTGTGAGCAGCATACACGCCACTGGCTCTGTCCTCCCCCTTTCTGTATAATGTCCATGTCCTCACCAGAACTCATCTACTTTATGCAAGTTATTGCTATTCACATGTCCTTCATAATTAAACTTCTTGAAGACCAGAGCTACATTCCACCCATTTTAGTTCTTGTAGCATCCAACACAGTTCAAGGCATGTAACACGTGCTCTATCAACGTTTGTACAAAAGTGGTTATGGTACAAGTAACTGTTGGTGGGAGCAACTTATTAAGGGTTATTGAGCCAGATGTTACATGAGTCACCTCTTGTATTTCTCACAATAATGCTGTGAGGCTCTTCTCTTATGTGCCCATCTTAAAGACGTGGTAACTCATTCTCAGAGAGTTTCCATAATTTGCCTGAAGGCACAAAGCTCTGTTGTAATAGAATGGAGTTTGAAGCGAGTCAGTGCATTGAATAAGCTTCAAGCTATAGGCCACACCTCTGACTGGAATTTCCTCATTTTAGGGGTAAGCCTTTGGTCAATCCTGATGCTATTTCCATGGCTCCCTCCTCTACATACAAAACAATCCTGCTGGAAGGCCCAAACATCTGGCCAATGAGAACTGGACAAGACTCCATCTGGAAGCCATCAGCACCTCTCATGGGTCAGCTGCAAGGGATATTGTTTCAAATGACCCAACACATTTCCTCTGCTTCCCCCTCACAGACAAATTTGTTGGCTGCACTGTTCTGATAGATTAGGAGCAAAAGGTCCATTCTAATGGCAACCCAATCACAAATCAGTGAATTCCCAAAGGGCATTTGCTGTTGTCAAAGAGGATGGCTCCTTCTCCCATCACTTCTGTTTCCTTGCTATTCACTTTGCTTCCATGCATTCCAAGTAGATCTGAGAGCTCAGACTTGTCCTAACTACAAATATTACTATTTTTTCCTACTGGTTTAAATAATATCAAAGCACATTGTCTCATTTCAAGCTACTTTCAAGATTAAAAATTTGATGGTCAAGGGCTGGAGAAATGGCTAAGCGGTTAGGCGCTTGCCTGTGAAGCCTAAGGACCCCGGTTTGAGGCTCCATTCCCCAGGACCCACATTAGCCAGATGCACAAGGGGGTGCATGCATCTGGAGTTCATTTGCAGTGGCTGGAGGAGCTGGCATGCCCATTCTCTTGCGCTCTCTCTCTCTCTCTCTCTCTGCCTCTTTCTCTCTCTCTGTTGCTCTCAAATAAATAAATAAATAAATAATTTAAAAAAATTGATGATCAATATTCTCTGTACTTCCTACAAATAGTCTATGAGACAAAAGGCAGAGAGTATGAAGTCATCATGATTTCCACCATAAAAATATTAATCATATAATAACACCTCTCATCTTGCTAGAGGGCAGAATTAAGGTGGTGAACTAAGCTGGAATCAAAACTAGGTCCTTGATTCCTGGTTCATCTCACAGTTACCTTTGGTCAGAAAGTGTCACCTGAAGGCTGAATAAAGCATTCAGAGTTTGCACTTGAAGATGCACAGACTTGAAAAAAATCATCAAAATAGACAAATTTCTTATTTAATTTTTAACAATATCACTTGACATTGACATTCTAGTAATTGAGAAATGAAACTTTTTTTCAAGGAAATCAAACAACAGAATCACTGAATCAGTAAATCAGATGAATTTTCTCAGTAGCCAAAGATGCCTCTCTAGAAGTTTTCAAAAACATGCTGATACAGTCAGGATGGAGAAATACTTCAAAAGCCAGCAGTATATGTATGGCCATGCAGTCGCTAAAGTGCACGCTGATGTAAACAATCTTTTCCTCCAGCCATATTAATACATGAATGCTAAAGCTGCTATTTTCTTAGCAAAATATAATGTAATAAAAAAATTAAAACTGCCTAAGTTTTTCATACATACACACACGCTGATAATGTCTTCTTGGTTGGTCACCCAAAATCAAGTACTAGAAATGGGTTTTCAGATCATGATAACTGTATACTTTTAGTTAATTTCACCCCAGGAATATTGTATAGACTATACAAACTATACTGAAGCCCATTTTTTTAAAGAGACATACTACCATGGTTAAATTATATTCAGATCAAATAATATTTTTTAAATTTTTGTTTATTTTTATTTATTTATTTGAGAGCAACAGACAGAGAGAGAAATAGGGAGGGAGGGAGGGAGGGAGAGAGGGAGAGAGAGAGAGAGAGAGAGAGAGAGAGAGAGAGAGAGAGAGAATGGGTACCCCAAGGCCTCCAGCTACTGGAAACAAGCTCCAGATGCATGCACCACCTTGTGCATCTGGCTTACATAGGCCCTGGGAAATTGAGCCTTGAACCAGGGTCCTTAGGCTTCACAAGCGAGTGCTTATCCATTAAGCCATCTCTCCAGCCCATCAGATCAAATAATATTTGATGAGTATTCATCATGTTCAAGTGAAATATGTAAGGGAATAGTGTTGTATAGGGTATGACAGGGTCAGTGCTTGAGGGTGAAGATGTTAGCTGGGACTCAGCCTTTCATCTTTTTTAGAGAGTAACAGACAGAGAAAGAGGCAGGGAGAGAGAGAGTGAATGGGTGCACCAGGACCTCCAGCCACTTCAAACAAACTCTGGACACATGTGCCACCTTGTGCATCTGGTTTATGTGGGTACTGGGGAATTAAGCCTCGAACCGGGGTACTTGGGCTTCACAGGCAAGTGCTTAACCACTAAGCCATCTCTCCAGCCCCCTTTCCTCATTTGTAAGGCACATTCTTTGATTATGATTTTTTTCAGCAATATATCCTATGATATCTGGATAATTATCAAAAATTAGAAAATGTCATTTCTTGCAAATTTTAGGCTAAAAAATAGCTTCAGATGTATGACTAATATTTAAAATTCTTGATTCCTTAGGCATAGATAAAATAGTGGCTCTCATTTAACCTTTTCAGGCTTTTGTTCATTCATTCATTTATTAAGTAAGTATTGATTGAATGTCTACTAGGTGTCAAGTATGCAGCTAAAGGCTGGGCAGCCAGTAGAGAACAAAGCAGTTGTTGTTGTTCTTAGGGACTCTACATTCAAATAACTAAGGGATCACAAATTTAATATTGTTATGAAATACTTTATACTATTAGAATGCATATCAGGGTCACTAAAGGAGAAAGGTAACAGAGATATTCCTCCAAGTATCTTTTCAAGGATGAGCAAGTAGTCAAATCAACTCAGTGGGGTTAAAAGTTTAAACACAGAGTTGCCATGTGACCTAGAAATTTCACTCTTTAGGTGGGAACCTAAGAGCAATGTGAACATACATTTGCATAAGATATGTATCCAAATGCTCATGAAGTGTTATTCAAAATTACCAAAAGTGGAGATAACAGTAGATTAAAAGTATTTCCAATGTAATAGAATTATTTGGCTAGAAAAAGAAATGAACCTTTGACAGTGTGCTGTGACATGGACATAAGTTAAAAACACTGAGAAAAGCCTGACACAAAAGGTCACAAATGTTATATTTATTTTTAATTTGTATATAGAATAGGTATGTGGTACTTTGGCTCAGATGTCCACATAGCTTCATGTATTCTGAATGCTTGTTTCCCACCTGGCAGCAATTTGGGAGGTGGAACCTTGCAGGAGAAGGTGTGTCACTAAGGTGGATCCTGAGAGGTGGAACCTTGCAGGAGGAGGTGTGTCACTAAGGTGGATCATGAGAGGTGGAACCTTGCAGGAGGAGGTGTGTCACTAAGGTGGATCATAACAGGTGGAACTTTGCAGGAGGAGGTGTGTCACTAAGGTGGATCATGAGAGGTGGAACCTTGCAGGAGGAGGTGTGTCACTAAGGTGGATCATAACAGGTGGAACTTTGCAGGAGGAGGTGTGTCACTAAGGTGGATCATGAGAGGTGGAACCTTGCAGGAGGAGGTGTGTAACTAAGGTGGATCTTGAGAGAAGGAACCTTGCAGGAGGAGGTGTGTCACTAAGGTGGATCTTGAGAGAAGGAACCTTGCAGGAGGAGGTATGTGGCTAAGGTGGATCATGAGAAGTGGAATCTTGCAGGAGGAGGTATGTCACTAAGGTGGATCATGAGAGGTGGAACCTTGCAGGAGGAGGTGTGTCACTAAGGTGGATCATGAGAGGTGGAACCTTGCAGGAGGAGGTGTGTCACTAAGGTGGATCATGAGAGGTGGAACCTTGCAGGAGGAGGTATGTGGCTAAGGTGGATCATGAGAAGTGGAATCTTGCAGGAGGAGGTGTGTCACTAAGGTGGATCATGAGAAGTGGAATCTTGCAGGAGGAGGTGTGTAACTAAGGTGGATCTTGAGAGGTGGAACCTTGCAGGACGAGGTGTGTCACTAAGGTGGATCTTGAGAGGTGGAACCTTGCAGGACGAGGTGTGTCACTAGGTTGGTCATGAGAGGTAGAACCTTGCAGGAGGAGGTGTGTCACTAAGGTGGATCATGAGAGGTGGAACCTTGCAGGAGGAGGTGTGTCACTAAGGTGGATCTTGAGAGGTGGAACCTTGCAGGACGAGGTGTGTCACTAAGGTGGATCTTGAGAGGTGGAACCTTGCAGGACGAGGTGTGTCACTAGGTTGGTCATGAGAGGTAGAACCTTGCAGGAGGAGGTGTGTCACTAAGGTGGATCATGAGAGGTGGAACCTTGCAGGAGGAGGTGTGTGGCTAAGGTGGATCATGAGAGGTGGAACCTTGCAGGAGGAGGTGTGCCACTAAGGTGGATCTTGAGAGAAGGAACCTTGCAGGAGGAGGTGTGTCACTAAGGTGGATCATGAGAGGTGGAACCTTGCAGGAGGAGGTGTGCCACTAAGGTGGATCTTGAGAGAAGGAACCTTGCAGGAGGAGGTGTGTCACTAAGGTGGATCTTGAGGTGTAGCTCAGCTTGCCATTACCATCCAGTTCACTCTTGCCACTTTCTGTCATCTGCTGTGGTGAGAAATGATGCCCCATTTCTGCTCTGCCATGCTTCCCTGTCATGTTGAAGGTTCCTCTCAAGACTGTAAACCAAAATAATAAATATTTCCCTCTTATCAGCCATTTTTGGTCAGGTGTTTTGTCTTAGCAATGTAAACTTGTGAAGACAGAAAGAACATTAGTTGTTCCCGTGGCTTTAGGTGGCAAGGTTGGGAGGAAATGAATACTGATTGCTAATGGTTAGTTTCTTTTGGATTGATAAAAATGTTCAAGAATTGGCAGTTTTCATCACTCTGCACAACTCTAGAAATGCTAAAAGTTATTAAATTGCACACATTGAATGCATGAATTGGTTGGAAGAGGTAACATATCTCAATGACACTGTTTTATTAAGAAAGGAAAAGCAGTGAGAGTCTCTATGGGAGATTGATTGCTCAAAGAAGCCCATTAGGTGAAGCCTATGAACTGGGAGTCAGGGTTGGTTTTTGCTACTTTGGGATTCCTGGAAATTAATTTTCCTATGGAAATGTGAGAATAAGGCTCATCAAACTTTACATTAGCCAAGTCACTTTATTCCATGATATTTTATGTAAAATAATCAATCTGTAGGCCCTCTTTCTTATATGCTCCTATTATTTTCTTCTCATCTTATAGTCAGTGTAGGCTAAGTAGGGATCATGAGAATTTAAAATGCATCCATGTATGTACAATGTCCAGTAATTTACAGGCAATGTTAAGGAGGTATGAAACAGCTTTAGGTCATTCAATGACTCTTCTGAAAGATAATGCAGGCGAGGATGTTCCATTAACTACCATATAAATTGCTGACCAATAAGCTATAGTAGTTGCTTTGTTAATTTAATTAAATATTCAACCAAAGTTTTAAAGGTTATGAGTAAAAGTCTCTAACTGTCCACCCAGACTAGGGGATAAGCCAGTGTGCTGATGCTGCCACATGCTTCAGGTGCACGACGCTGAGGAATCGAGCTGATACTGAGTTAGGAACCTCCTCATTGCTGGCTGAATGTCTCAGTGCTAGAAAGTGCTGTGCAGGCCTAACCAGCAACGGACCCTGCGAATGACATAATCAACCAGCCAGGCAAAACGTGCCAACTGATGTGATAGTGGCATGACTGCCATGTGCTCTCTGATTGGATTTGAGTCCTATTCTATGGGGGAAAGTTCATGCCTGATACTGAAAACCTAGTCAACAGCTTCTGGGTGGGAAGGTCATAGGACCTAGAGGGGAAGCTACAGCTGTTGTTTGGCTAAATGTGTTTTTGCCACTTAGTCACCACTAAATATTTATGTCTATGACCATAAATTAGGTCTGCTCTTACCTTTGGTCAGAGAAGCATCTTTTTTGCAGTTGGTGGAGACTAATGGAAGACTCAAAACTTGGTGAAGTACTGAGATTAATTGTCAATTAGGCCCTTTATGGGAAATAAGACTCTATACCATACCCTCCAAGGCTCAGGGAACAGTACAGAAGGGGGAGAAGAAAGAATGTATGAGTGGGGGAACAGGGAAAGTGCTTTGGACATGAAGTGGCCGTTGCTTTCATGAGCTCATAATGTCTGTTGTTACCTGTATAACATTGGGCCCATCAATATTCTGTCATGGATGATGGAGGAGTACAGAAACACATAATAGTAAAAGAGGGATTAGGTAGAAAGAAGAGGGATTCAGTGGAAGAGAGATAGGTGAGGGGAACAATAAAAGGTAAAAGGGTTTAGATCAAAATACACTATTTACATATATGAAAATAATCAACAGAGAAATAAAATGAGAGAAGAAGGGTCCTTAGTTCAATATGCAGTTTTTAAAAAATGTGTATTTGTTTATCAAACAGCCAAGTCTAATGACAGAAGGTAGAATAGACAAAAAAGTTAAATCTTCCTGGAGAAGAATGTATCTGAAACCCAGTGTGATGGGCGGAGAGGAAGTAGATGCCATCTAAGAGCTCAGGAGCAAGCCTGTCGGTGTTCTAATAGTAACTCAGCTTTTGGCGTTCTTTAAAATTTGTCTCTAACTGAAGGAGGACACAGATCTTGAATGACCTTCTCAATCACTGGAGTGGAATAGGACATTCTATGGAGAGGAATCCTGTCCTTGCCAAGATCTCAATGGGTCATGCTCTGCACTTAAAGTTGAAGTCAATTTCCCTTTGAACTGTCCTGGGATTTTCATCTTTTCTTTATGATAGTTTTCTTTGTACAAAGAGAAAGAGGTAAATTACTTTTCCTTATGCTTCAAAATTTTATACAGTAAAAATTTGAACAAAAATTGATACCATAAATTGCATATTGTAATGTAAGCCACATTTATCTATAGTTTATAACAACTTCTTTTTGAAATTTTCAGCAAAGGCATTTTATTATATCTGGGCCAGAGAAGAAATATGTGCCCTTGAATTCCCTAGGAGGGCTGGTTGCTTACTTGTATCTTACCTCAAGGTAGCATCTGGAATTCTGGTTGTTCTAGTGTCCTGTGTCCTCGTTTTGTTTATGTCCTTGAGCATGTGTCTTGGAATTTCAAAAGGAAAAGAAAAGAAAAATGGGCTTAAAGTTCTGCTTTGGTTGACAAGAACAGAATATTTAAGATGCTGGCTCCTGATACCAAAACCAACCCTGAAGATGACTCATCAAGGGACAAATATGAAAGGAGTAAATAGGGTCAGAAATGGAATAAGCACCTAAAGGGAGGAAGTTGATAGGAATTCCACCTGCGAGGGTGCAAAACAGCAGCTTCGACTCTGGGGTATGTGGTCCAGTTGACTTCCACTTCAGAGTACACAATAACAGGGAAAAATATAGTGAGAAGTTCCTCAGGATGGGGTGTTAGAAAAATGGGAAGAGGATGGGCCTAGGTTGTAATTTTATAAGTATTCTACTTGAAGCATTCAGTATAACTTTAAGATTAATGATAGATATGCCCATTTCATATTTGTTCACATGTATAAAACATACATGTACATGAGTGAAGACAGTAAACACTCTGGAGTACAAAGATCATACTGTGTCTATGTGGTTTCACCAGCTGCAAGAAATAAAATCATTGTGTCCTTAAAGTTTTGGGGTCACTGTATATGAGTGTGGGGATGGAAGTATAAAGGACTTTCTATACAATGTTTCTGTGAACCTAAATACTGACCTTTAAACAAAAGTTTATTAATTAAAATGTTTAATTTTTTATAATGTTTTAAGTAGATTTTATTATGTTTATAAGGGTATACTTTTATATCTCCTCTTCCCAACCCCCAATCCATTGAGGGACCTCCTCAGTGTGCATACTGGTATTCACTGTGGGCTCCTGAAGACCTCAGTCAGACTCTATAGGAGAAGGGGGTAGGCCCATGTCTCAGGCTACTTCTACTGACCCTCTGGCTCTTACAATCTTTCTACCCATTCTTCCACAGTGTTCCGTGAGCATTGCTGGCATGTCAGAAGTTTGATTGAGTGTCTAATTGTCGGTACCATCTGGATCTCTGTTTCAATGAGATTTGAGTGGCCACAGTGTCTGTCACTAGCTCCTTGTAACTACCTGGTTTTCAGGTTAGCAGTGATAACAGAACTCATGTTGCCACTACTGCAATGGCTTATGGGACCCTGATAATGTGGTAGAGGTGACCCATCTCATGGTAGGCAGTCAGCTATCTTTTCTTGTATTATTATTGGATCTTGGATCTTGCCAGTATTCTCTGCCATCTGTAAGATAAAACAGATTCTCTGAACCTAAGGGAGAGCAGCTTGGATGAAGGAGAATAAACATAGTTATGTGAGAAATTTGTTGATTTGTATACCCATTCTTCTTAGCCCAGGATCAGTGGAGGTTCTCTCTGGAATCCATCTGTTTCCTATCCATGGGATTCTGACTCGGTTTCCAGTACCAGGTATGAGTTCTCACCCACCAGGTATGTCTCATGTTTAATCTGAGATGAGTTGGTTACTTGCATAGGTTACGTGCCACTATTGCACAGGTGTATACTTTTTACTGGCATGATTGTTTTCTTAATTTGCAGGATCTCTTGCTTATTCATGCTGTTGGTAATGATTATCCCCCAGCAGCTCCTGTAGAACTTTCCAGTACTGTAAGAGCTAGCTCGGAAGGAACTGTTTTCCCTCTCAGTTCCAGTGTGGTCTCTCAATGTCCTGTGAGAACATGCTGCTGCAACTTCAGCAATAAGGTCTTGTCTTTTAGTTCTGGCAGTTAAGCAACTGCTTTGGCAATGGCCTGCATGATTTTTTTGGGGGGATCTCATGGGTCTGTATCCCTGATCAACAGTTCACTATGAAGAATAAGCCAATTCTGGCCCTAGGATTGACCAGCTAAAGTCCATGGTTTTAGGGTTAAGCTTCCTCCCCCTTTTATGGGGACACTTCTGTCTAAACCGCACAACTGTTATTGATGATTAAGTCCTGTAAGATGCTATCCTGGAGGAAGTTGTCTATGGCACCCATGTATGTTGTCCCAGTTTTGTGTAATATCTCACCACCTCCTTTCCTCCTATTCCAAGACCTTTCTATTCCCTGCATTCTCTCTTCTCTCCTCTCCCTCTCTTTCCCTCTTTTTCTTTCTTTCCCCAAACTCCTGCCAGCATTTGTTGTCATTTGAATTTTTTCATGATTGCCATTCTGACTGGAGTGAGATGGAATCTCAAAATTGTTTTAAAGATTTTTTGTTGTTGTTGTTTACTTTTATTTATTTATTTGAAAGTGACAGACAGAGAAAGAGGCAGATAGAGAGAAAGAGAGAGAGTTGGTGCGCCAGGGACTCCAGCCACTGCAAACGAACTCCAGACGCATGTGCCCCTTGTGCATCTGGCTAACATGGGTTCTGGGGAGTCGAGCCTTGAACCAGGGTCCTTAGGCATCACAGGCAAGCATTTAACCACTAAGCCATCTCTCCAGCCCCTCAAAGTTGTTTTAATTTGCATTTCTCCAATGGCTAAAGATGTTTAACAGCTCTTTAAGGGTTTATTGGCCATTTATATTTAAATGTATTTTAATATCATAAAATTTGTCAATTTCGTTTACTCCCAAATGAAAAAAAATGGATCAATAGGTAGAAATCACATTGTGTTAATACATATAAAAATGTTGTTTATTTATGATAAAGTTCTCAAGAAATAAGTAGTATATTTTTCTAATTATCATTTAGTCTATTCATTTATAAATTCATAATAAACATAAATTTTAATAAATACATATTGTGTGCATGTTGTTTTACTTAGGGAATAAGACCACCTTGGATGCTCTCAATCCCATTCTTGCAATGTATTTTGAAGGTATTTACTGACTAAAATAATAAGATATGAAAAATAAGTTATAAACCTAAGAACTAATATGAGAATGAATTGAATTGTAAGAATGAAATATGGGAATGAACTGTGGGGATGTTTCTTATGGACCTTACAAATAGCTTTTTAGAGTTCATTGCTGCGTTGCTTCTCTGCTAAGTTCCTGACTTTATAACTTGTCTTCACGTTAATCTGACAACATGTAGTTCTCCCTATTAAAGCAACATGACTCGGTTTCCTCTGCTTTGGTGTACCTTTGGCCTGAACAGCAAGATGACAAATATTGACAAGGAATGTCTACAGATGTTGACTGATCTTAAGCTATGTTCTTTGCTCAACTTCCTCAGAAGCTTGACTACACTCTTGACCCAGATAAAGCATTCATGTGCAAAAAGTGCTGACCATCGTGTTGAAGACAATCAGATCAGTAACAACTTGCCCACAGAACTGCCCCAGATATGTTGAGGACAACAGGAGGGCTTAGTTTATTATATTTGTGAATGGAGTGTGTGTGTTCTGGATGAGCAGAGTCCAACAGGTCATACCCCTAAACCTCTTCCTTTAACAAACGTTTAAGGAATATCTAGTGTGAACAGCTCCTTGCCCTTTGTCTATGCAATGTTCGATCTTTTCATGCATTACTGTTTTGTGGCCTGTAATCAAAATCTCTAGCTGCACAGCATTGGAGCAGCGGTGGC
The DNA here is from genome assembly GCA_036346955.1 of Dipus sagitta. Taxonomy (NCBI): domain Eukaryota; kingdom Metazoa; phylum Chordata; class Mammalia; order Rodentia; family Dipodidae; genus Dipus; species Dipus sagitta. The sequence goes on from CM070784.1 coordinate 42,987,319, forward strand.
AGGAGATGCAGTGGGTTCTCCCTTGGTTTAAATGACTCCAAGGGTTAGTTTCCTCCTTTCCCTCAGGCTCCGCTCCTAGAAGCAGCTCGCCCACTCTTGGGTAACTCCAAGGCTTAGTTCTCTTTTTCCACAGGCTCTGCTAGAGACAGTTATTCTAGCTTTGAATAAGTGACTCTAAGGGATAGTTTATGTAATTCCAGGGAAATGCCTCTCAATCAGGCAGATTGATAAACAAAAGACAGAATTATATTTTTCCTCAGATTACAGGATCCTCTATATAAAATCCTCTGTGGAATTAACATATCCCTTATAAGAAAATAAATTAAGTTGCTAAACAATATCAACTTATAAAACATTGGTTCCTGGGGCTGGAGATATGGCTCAGTAGTTAAGAAACTTGCCTGCAAAGCTTAGTGACCTGGGTTTACTTCCCCGGAGCCCATGTAAAGCCAAATAAACAAAGTGGGGGATGCATCTGGAGTTCTTTTGCAGCGGCTGGAGACCCTGGCATGCCCACTGTCTCTGTCTGTCTCTCTTCTCTGTATCTCTCTTGATTTGAAAATGAATAAATAAAAATATTTAAAAATATTGGCATCTTGGGCTGGAGAGATGGCTTAGTGGTTAAGGAACTTGCTTGCAAAGCCAAAGGACCAGGCTCAGTTCCTAAAGACCCATGTAAGCCAGATATACATAGTAGTACATACACCTGGAACTCATCTGCAGAGGCTGGAGGCCCTGGGGAACCCATTATTTCTTTCTCTCTCTCTCTCCCTACCTCTTTATCTCATATAAATCAATAAAAATAAAATATTTTAAAAAACTGGATCATTATCATACTTACAATATTTTATAGAAGATGTGAAAGCTAATAATATACCCTTTACAAACACCATAAATCATTAATAATAATGCTCTACTGATGAAAACAATATTTTACACATTCTGGAAGGTATCTAACAAGAGAATAATTATCAAGCATGTATCTTATATTTCAGAATTCCCTTTCTGAGAACAGAGCTTTAAAAGCTTTGGTCCGTTAAAGGTTGCTTGGGATTGTTTATTCCCTCCTTGTGGTAGTAGTAATCTGTAAAAGTCCAGAAATGTAATAAAAAAAAAGAGTAATGGGCACACTATGGAATGCTGGCTCAGAAGTAATAAACTATAGCATCATGGATAATGAAAGCATTAGGGGGTTGAAAAGAATTGTATGTACGACATAGTCATGTGTAGGGAAATTAAAAGCATGTTCTAATGTGTAAGGGGGGGTGGCAAGAATGTAAGAGCCAGAGGATGGGGAGGTGTGCTGTGGAATATGGTCCTCCGGGAATGACAGTGGAATTGCATTCATGACCTCATCGCTGCTATCGTTACCTGCACGCAGAACTCACGCAATAGTGAGCCGTCAGCGTCCGTCATGGATGAAGAAAGAGAAATAAAAGAGATGTCAAATTAGAAAAAAAGAACTAGTTAGGAAGAAGATGTGGTTCAGTGGAAGGAAGATAAAAGAGAGGGACAAGAGGAGTAACAGGATGGGGCACAATAAAAATAAATTACATGCATGTATAAAATTGTCTATTTTTTTAAAAAAAACATGTTCTAAAATGCTAATTTTTTTAAGGAAACAGAGGCAAATTATGCATGGAACACATTAAAATGGTAGAATTAAGTTACAGGGAGAGTAACGGCAGTATGGATGAAAAGGGCTGAGTGAAACATGGACTAAAACACAAGAAGATCTTGCTAAACTCACAATGCGTATTTCACAAACTGTATTAGCAACACAAAACAAACCACAGACACTGCACATCCTTGCTCCACTTGTGGTAAGTCTGTGCTAAGTCACTCTGTTTCTCACAACTTTTATATCCCAAACTGTAAAAAAAAAATAATAATAATCATGAAATACAAGTGAACAATTTTTAAAAATTAGGAATAAATGTGATGAAGCACCAGCGAGACCTCAGTATAGTGTTGAAAGGAAGCGTGGATTACTGACAGCCTCTGAGCAACTGCGCTTTGTTCATCGGGACGGACCTTTGATGCCAGGCAGGCTTGCTGGCTTCAACACTGGCTCTTCCCCTGGCTACCTGTGAGCTCGTTCAATGTCTTCTGCTCCTTCAGCTACGGGCCTACTTTCTGCTTCTCTCTGTAAAATGGGTACAGTTGAGTTCGCAGTTGTCAGGAGGAACTCTCCCACCCTAGCAATGTAAAGTAAGTTCCCAGACTAAGAGCTGGCACAGAGCAAATGCTCAATGAACACAATACTATATGTCATTTATTAAGCTATTTCAAACTGAAGATTTGGTTCCTCTAAATATTATAGTTAAATGATGGCTGGAGTAAAAATAATGGCATTGATTTGATTTTCATTTTCATTTATCCAATCTAGTAGTTCTCCAGATTTTATTTTCAGAACCCTAATTATACTCTTAAAAAATATTGAGGGCTCTAAAGAATTGTTCATATGGACACAAGTTATCAACATGTATCAAATTAGAAATGAAAATTAAAACATTTAAATATTTATTAGCTTATTTAATATAACAATGGGTACATTTTATGTAGCAAAGTGATACATTCTTATTAAAAAATATATCTTAAGCCGGGCGTGGTGGCGCATGCCTTTAATCCCAGCACTTGGGAGGCAGAGGTAGGAGGATTGCCGTGAGTTCAAGGCCACCCTGAGACTCCATAGTGAATTCCAGGTCAGCCTGGACTAGAGTGAGACCCTACCTCGAAAAAACCAATATATATATATATCTTAAGAGACAAAAAAATAGTGAGAATAGAATTACTTCTTGTCTTAGGAAATGTCTTAATAAAAACTAATAACTAGGACTGGAGAGATGGCTTAGCAGTTAAGGTGCTTGCTTGTGAAGCCTAAGGACCCATGTTTGACTCTCCAGGTCCCACCTAGGCCAGATGTCCAAGGTGATGCAAGCACACATGTGCAAAAGGTGGCACACACATCTAGAGTTTGATTTCAGTGGCTTGAGGCCTTTGGCATTCCAATTTTCTCTCACACAAAAATTATAAAAATTATGAAACCTCTTACTACTTTGCCATTTAATTTGTTGTGATATATATGAGGTGAACCCATCCTCATGTAGAGAACAGTTAGGAGAAACAAGACTTTTCAAATAACTATTTCTTTTTTCCTTGTTTTTATTTTTATTGAGAGAAGAGGCAGAGAGAGAGAGAGAGAGAGAGAGAGAGAGAGGAAGAGAGAGAGAGAATGGGTGCACCAGGGCCTCCAGCCACTGCAAACAAACTCCAGATGAATGTGCCACCTTGTACATCTATCTGATTTACATGGGTCCTGGAGAATTGAACAGAGGTCCTTTGGCTTTGCAGATAAGCCCCTTAACTGCTAAGCCATCAGCTCCAGCCCTCAAATAGCTATTTCTGTGTATATGTTTCTTTGGTACTGTGCTTAAAGTGCATAAATGGCAGTTCCTTAAAAGTTAGTTGGAGGTCTGGTTAAGGCACTTGCCTACAAAGCCAAAGGACTCTGATTCTATTCCTCAGGACCCAAGTAAGCTGGATGCACAAGGCGGCGCATACATCTGGAGTTCATTTGTAGCAGCTAGAGGCCCTGCCGTGCCCAGTCTCTCTCTACATCTTTCTCTCTCTCTATCTCAAATAAATAAACAAATAAGTAAAATATATTTTAAAAAGCTTAGTTGGAAAATCTACAGTTAATGTTCTTAGTGAAATTATATCCACAGCATTTTATTTCTTTTAAATTAAAATCCCTTGATCTGTATTTCAATGGATTTTTAGATAGTTGTGACTTCTGTGGATCCTTTCACTGAGTAAAACAGAATCTTATTTGTTGCTATCACCACCATATCTAAACCAAAACCTTTAAGTCTTGGGAAGCTCTGTTTCTTATTGTAGGGGGCTTCTATTTCCCAAAATGCTTAGGTAACTGGCTCATCGAGAACACATTGTCTATATATCCAAAACTGAATAACCACTGCTTATCCCAGCTGTGTTTTCAAATAAAAAAATTGAATTGTGTTCCATGACAGAAACTAGCTGCCTCAGCTAGCCACCTAGTCATCCACATTCATGAAGAAGCCTATGGTTGTACATCTATCTAATCTGTTTCCCAAGGCAATGTCTTCTGTGTGACATCCTGTCTCCTCACAGGGTGTTGACATGAAGGAAGATCAAAGAAAGAGATTGCTTATTACAGATAGATCACAAAACAGCGAAAAGAATGTGTGGTGTGCAAGTCATTAGGGTTAGTAGGGCGCTTTCCTACAGAATGAAGCCTGGAATTCATGAGTGCATGGGTTTTGGTAAAGGAAGACGGTACAAGTAGCTGCTTTGCTTTTCCAGTCAGTGAACAGTAGGGCTCAGAGCAATGACCCTGAAGAATAACAGTTAACATTTTTTTCTTCTCTTTTTAAAAATAATTTCATTTATTTATTTTCAAGGATGTGGGCGGGGGGTGGGGGGAGAAAATGAATGGGAATGTAATTCCAGCCTCCACAAAGGGCTTTATGTGGGTACTGGGGAACCAAACCAGGGTTGTTAGGCTTTGCATTCAAGCACCTTAACCACTGAGCCATTTCTCCAAGCCCTTGAACATAGTTGGCATACAGAGATTTAAGTCCCGAGAGAGTCTAAAGAGGCAGCAGGACTAGAGGCAGCGGCAGGGTGGAAGGAAACCACCTACAGTTCTTGTCTAAGCAGGCGTGTCTCGTACTCATGTCAGCAGAATTTGGTGGTAGTGAAAAAAAAATGGTGCATGCATTTAATCCCAGAACATGGGAGATAGATGTAGGAGACTTTGGGGTCACCCTGATACTACATAGTACATTCCAGGTCAGCCTAGGCTGGTGAGGAATTTGCAAACATCCTCCTTATCCTTTTCCTGAAGGCAGCATCCTGCTGAGAAAGTCTGATTGGCCACAAGTATCATCACCAATTACTTTCCTCTGTGAATGAAAGCTGGTGGTCAGCATCAGCACTCCACAGTCCCTGTGTGTCAGGGGTGCGTTGTGTTCACTCTGCCCCTACTGCCATCACTCTCGTTTTCCCCGTTCAACCCACGGTTATTAGCTGCTTGCTAATAAGGTATAAATCACGTTTTATGGCTTATTCATATTTCTGCTAACAGCTACCTTACCACATTAACAGTACATTATAAACCCCAAAGGAAGGGGTGTGACCTACCACCCTTTTGAGCAGATTTATTAACAGGGTCAGACCACTAGGCCCATGAACCTATTCATCTTGTGGCCCTGGCAGCTTAGTATATCCTGTAATTCCAAAGCAGAAGCATGTCAGGAAAATTTCACTGTAGTAAGCACTGACAGGACGCAATCAGTTGAAATATTTGACTTTGTAACAAATAAGATAATGGATCTCCAGTACAGTTTAATCATTTGGTGATTATAAAACATGCAAAATTGAATCCTTCACTGTATCCCTCAAACCGCTGCTGCCGGCCTCCTGTGAGCACACACGGGAACATGCTGAGAGCCCTCGCAGCAGTCAGCTGGTCTGTCAGCAACAACTGCTTGCCTTTACCACCTATGTTTGACATAATGATGAAATGAAGTCATTTTTACATAAAATTTAGCTGCACAAAGAGAAGCATCATTGTCTTGGGAAACATAAGGTCTGTACTCATGAATGGACTACTCCGCTCACGTGATTGATGAATGCATCAGTGTGTGAGTGGGTAATGTTAAGGTGGGTCTGCTCACTACTCACAATAATTAAGTCGTGGAACCAACTGAGATGTCCAACAACAGAGGAACTGAGTAAAGAAAATGCGGTAGATAGACACAGGGAATTTTTCAACCATACAGAAGAATGAAGGTTTTTTTTTGTAGAAAAATGAATGTAACTTGAGATAATCATATTAAGCATATTAAACCAGTCTCAGAAAGACAAATATCTTTTGTTCTATACTTGTCATTCCTAAAATAACCGCACACACGTATTAAGTGGAAGAAGAAGTGAAATTGTAAGGGAATAGAGGGGACTAATGGGAGGGGTAAAGATGAGAAAATGGACAGTGGGTGAGATGAGAGGCATGTACTCAACACTCAATATGCACCTTATGAAATTAAAACAAAATGAAATTTAGATTTAAAAACAAAAACAAAACAGAAAACAAAGCAAAAGCAAAAAAAGGGTCTGCTACGGAAGCCAGTTTGTTAGTATCTCTGCACATGTGATGTTCTGCGCCACCTTGTTCCTCTGCCAGCAAAACAAAAACAAAAACAAATCAAAACAAAACAAAACAGAACAATAACCTACCACCAGGTGCTGCCCCTCAACTTTGGTCCAGATCTGTGAGCAGAAATAAAACTCTTTACAAGTTACCCAGTCTGTGATGTTGTGTTATTAGCAACAGAAGATGAGCTCAGGCAGTGACAGAACACCCATGCGTGCTCACGCGCGCGTGCACACACACACACACACACACACACACACACACTCATTTTGCTTCTTGAGCATTCTGGCCTCCGGGCATGGGTAATTTTTTTTTTTTTTTTTTTTTTTGCTTTTCTAAAGGGAATGGAAAGTGTTCGATTGTGGAAAATTGTCTAAAAGAGCTCTTTACAATATGTGCACGCATGTGTTATAAATATGTTTTTGTATTGATACAGCCTGTTTAGGGGTAGTGACTCTTTTACAAATAATTTTTCAGTTTCTGTCCCATTAAGTAGAGCTTTAATTATATCCTTATACTGTTTGTGACAACTTTTACATCAGGAACTAACACAGCATTTGTTTTTTAAAGTTATTTTAGTAGGCCTCACCTAAAATTTCCAGATGAATTTTAGAGTAATTTACAATAATTTTATAAACATCCCTGAAAAAGCAATCCTCATGAGGTTGTTGTTGTCATTGTCTCACGGGGATGTAGTACTCGGAGAGGTGTCACTTCTTCCTGGGGTACGGCGCCAGGCCCCTCACATCACCCTTCTGGCCAGGGAAGTGTGACTGCTTAGCCCGTATAGGCAGATCTTGAGCCCTAAGAATGCTGAGGTCAGCTGGGCTGCACCCCGTTGGCCTCGGAGGGAGAGAGGCTTGTGGATCCTGTAGGTGTAACAGGTGGTCTTCAGCTCCTTATAGTCCTGTCTCTCTCAGAAGCTCCTTTCACTGGGCCACCTCTACTCAGCCCCTTCTCTTGACATCACCGTCATGAACATCCCAGGGCACCTCAGGGTCATGTCCTTTCAAGAGAAATCAGCAGGGATCAAAGGTGAGACCTTCAGCCTGGGACGTTTCCATTCTGATCACACTATTGTGTACCAAAACGTGCTCAGAATCGTGCTAGCTCACCCTCTGCTAAGACTTGGAATGAAGATACGAAGAGAAGCCAGGTGAGGAGGCAGGGGCCGAGTCTGTGTATTTAACCCTGTTGATCTCGTGTGGGGGGGGGGTCAGTTTGTGTATGTGGAGTTCCGGTGTTCTTGAGTGCAAAACCAAGAAAAGAATCACTTGAGTTTGTGGCCAACAAAATCTTCAGCTATAAAACGATAGTTTAAGTGTTGTGCCTTCATTCTGCTCATGGGTTAATTTCAGTCAATTTTTATTTTGTGTGCTCCGTGCCCTGGCGGATGTGCAGTTCATCTTGGTGTGTGTGTGGCCTTTTTTTTTTTTTTCTGGGTCTGTGATTATTTCAGTTATTTTGGAGACATTGGTTGGGGAAGAGAGATAACCCTGAGACTGTATACAAATTGGTAAACATGGCACTTTCTGGAAAGATGGCTACTGTTTCCAATGTACGTCTTTCTGTTTATGATGAACATGTCTAGGCTCAGTTCTGTTCCCCACTGGCCTTTGAATCTAGATATCCTGGATAGCAGACAGCCGTCTGATAAGTACTGGGTCTTTCCCTGGGGGAAGCGTCCCAAGTTCCACCTCCCTGCCAAAGACTGTCACCAGAGCACAAACGCAGGGTGGTCATTTGTAGGCAGTAAGCCCATCCAAGGGCACTACCTACCACCTTTCAGAGATCACCACATGACAGCTTCCCACAGCTCAGAGCAGAGTCCAGAGAGAACCAGCCCAGCCTAAGGGGCCATCTCTGTGGTTCTTCCATCACACTGCGTACATGCTCAGGACGTGGCCATGGAGTTCCCATTTTGTGCCTTGACAACATGCCTGCTGCCTCATGAGGCCCAACTTCCCAAAAGTATTGTATTCAACTTTCCCAACACATGCTTGCTAAATAGTTAGATTTTAGCTGTTGCTGCATTTTAGTTACTCAAAATCTTCTGAGGGTTCCACTTTGTGTGTGCATCTCATATTGTGAACCCCCACAGTTTCCAGTGCTCAGACTAGCTTGTGCAAAGGGCAGGGTGAACACTTGACTTGGACTGTTTGCTCATAAATTATGTTTAAACCATATCACACTATTGTATATTAGCAATTTTATATGATTCAACTTATAAAATTGTGAAGATAATAAAAACATTAGACATACGAATTTGCAGGAAGAGAAGATAGCTTAGTTGGCAAAGTGCTTGTCCCGCAAGCGTGAGGACTAGAACTTGGAGCCTAGGACTTCCATAAATGCCGAGTGTGCGTGGCAGCCCAGCACAAGCCCAGAACACTGGCCGAGAAAGGGACTCCCTGGAGACAAAGTGACTAGCTGAATGTAGTCCTGAGGTCAAGTAAGAGACCTGTTTCAGTAAAATGAAGGAGAAAGTGACCGAGGAAGATGGCTGATGTCAACCTCTGCCCTGCACATGCTTATACACAACCCCTAAGCTCACGCACTCACCCATCCACAAAATATGAATTTGCAATTTTAATTGATTTTTGACATTGTTCTTTAAGTATGCCTCATTTGATGGCAATGGTGGTCTATGTGCCTTGACTTGGGGAAGGGATGGGGCAGAACTTTTAGGCTTTGGTTGGCCCCACTACCAGTGGCTTTCTGCCGGAGTGGAAGCAGGTAGAGCAGGTGCCAGGGTTGTTGTGACAGCATAAGGGTGGTGGTGTCACTGGTGTCTAGTGGGTAGAGACCAGGAGTGCAGCCAGACATGCTACATGCAAGTTGGCCTAACATAGAAGTATGTGGTCCCAAAGGTCAATGCCGATGAGGCTGAGATGCCCATCTTACAAGATGATTTGCATTACTGTGTCGAAAATACCTGACCTAGAAAGGGTGTGTGTGTGCGTATCTGTGCACATAGAGACCCAAGTTCAGTGTTGGGTGTTGTCCTCAAATGCTACCTACTGACACAGGCTCTGTGATTCTGGAGCTCTAGTGAGCTAGTGCTCAGTTTGACTAGCTGGCCAGCAAGCCCCAGGGATCCCTCTGTTTCCAGCTCCCAGTGCTGGGATTATAGGTGCGTGCTGCCATGCCAGGCTTTTATGTGAGTCGTAGGGATCCAAACTCGTGTTCCCATGCCTGTGCAGCAGCAGCAGCACTTTACCGGCTGGGCCATCTCCCCAGCCTTGAAAGATGGCTTTTCTTTTGGTATTCAGTTTGTGATGGCTCGGTCCGTCACGGCCAGGAAGGCCTAGTAGAGCAATTATGATCACCGGGGTGGGAGTGGGTGATGGAGGCTGTTTGTGTTATGGAAGACCACGAAACGGAACTCAAGACAGGAAGCAGATAAGGATAACGTAACCCCATGGAACCACTCCTGGTGACGCACCTGCTTGAGCTAGGCCCCACCTCTCAAAGGTGACAGAGCCTCACAAATAGTATTGCCTTCCACGGAGCAAGCATTCAAATCATAGGAATAAACAAAATATTTTGGAGAATTAGCTAGAAGAACCAACTCTTCCTCAGGCCATGTCATGTCCCCCTTTCCACTAAGGATAGAAACATGTTATGTTAAACTGATGTGGGCACTCTGTCCTTGAAGAATTTATTCCAAATTTGAGTGCAGTTATCATTAGCAGAAGTCCACAAGGCTGCTGGGCTGGCGATAGAGTGTGAAATTAGTATTTCAGGTTCTCTTCATTCTTAGTGATCACTTCTTCACTGAGTGCCAGGCAAGGGGTGCCTGGGGTAGCACGTCACTGGGAGTCAATGCTGCCGTGTGGAGGGAGGGACGGAGGGGCCAGGGCCAACAGCATGTAGCAACACTTACAGGCTGTGGGAAAGATCGTAATGTTTCATTTATGATTTAACCTGCATGGGCTGTTCAGCTTATCACATTCTGACATATGGTTTTCCGGGGGAGGCTGAACAAATGTTCATTCATTAATCCAGCACCTCAAACTCAGAGTACAACAAGAACTTTCCATTAGTCCCCCTATCATCATGACAACAGCTGAAAAATATCATTGTAAAGTGCCTTTAACTTACATTCCACATTAGAAAAGGATCTGAAAGATTTAAGGTAAAATAATCCAACTGAAAGAATGGATCTACTAATTAATATTAAATATTAAATAATAATAACAGTAAATATTAATATTAGATATTTAAACTAACTTGATTGTAACTATTTGCAAAATTTCTTAGTTTTTCTAATACTATTGTCCTAACATTAACAAAATCATTATCATAAGATCTCTTAAACTAAAGTAAAGCAAATTTCTATTCTTATTTGTTTTGTTTAGGTTTCCTGTATGGGTAGAGGTAGGAAAGGACAGAATTGAGAGAGATTTTTCCTAGGGAAAGTCAGTTTTTTTCCCCTCATGGAGGATATTAACTTATTCCCACTCATAACTTTTATGTTAAAAAAATAAATGAAAAAGGACCAATGTGATAAACAACAATCTTTAAAGAGACTTCTATTTCAGTGGGGAGATTCTAACATTAAATGTCATGATTACTAAATGGTGAACCATGTCTGACTCACTCAACTTTAAGGAGTTTTATAAGCCAGTTACTCAACAAAACTATCATTCAAAATTAAATTATATAAGTTTAGGGCTGGGCATATATAGCTCAGTGGGTGGAGTGCCTACTTAGCATGCGCAAATCTTTGGAGTCACTCTCAGCACTCTTATTACTTAAAATAAGCCATGGATGGGCCTTGAAAGATGGCACAGCTATTGAGTTGCTTACCTGCAAAGCCTTGCCACTGAGGTTCAATTCCCCAGTACCCAGGTAAAGCCAGATGCACAAAATGGCACTTGCATCTGGAATTTATTTGCAGAGGCCCATTCTCTTTGCCTCTCTCTCTCTCTCTCTCTCTCTCTCTCTCTCCTTATAAATCAATAATCAATAACACTTGAAAACATCAGTCGTGGGGGGCAGTTATAGAAAACTTTAGCAGGTACTACTTGTCAAGCGTCCTCATTTTTATTTCTTGTCTGCTCCTTCTTGAGGATTTAGTACTTACTGGCACATCAGTGACATCAGCCATGGCAACTAAACCCAAATTAGGTCTGGTAGAGCCACTGCTAACCCAGGCTCAAGCAGCACAAGCCCCTCCCTGGTGACGAGGCGGGCACAGCATTCCTTCCCAATCCAGACCTTCAGATCAGGGGATGGAAGGTTGCTTCCTCCTAGATCCCTGCCAGCTTTCTTAAAGGGGAAATTTCTTCCTATGATGGGAAGGGAAATGCCTTAGAGTGGAATGGGATGGATGAGGTCTGGCATTTGTGAGGGGCAGGCAAGCTGAGGGAAGACACAAGACTTCACTCTTTATGGCTGAAAAAATGCCATCGTGTGTGTACACCATGTTTTCTTGATCCTTTCCTCTGGCAGTGGACACATAGGCCAGTTCCATAACTTAGCTACTGTGAAGAGTGCTGTAATCACCAAGCATGTGCAAGTGTCTATGTAGTGTATTGACTTGGAGTCCTTTAGGTAAATACCAGGGGTAGGAGAGCTGGCTAGCTGGGCCATTTGAGGCTGGACTAGTTTATATTTCCTGCTCTGTGGAGGTAGGGTATGAGTGGCCAGGGGTATTGTATAGCTGGCTAGCTGGGTCATATGATAGATGAGTTTTTAGTTTTTTGAAAAAGTCCATACTGAACTTTGTAGAGGCTGGACTGGTTTATATTCCTATCATAATCATATTAAGTGAATTAAGACAGTCTCAGAAAGACAAATATCGTATGCTCTTTTTTTATTTGTGGTTCCAAGTTTTATATAGTTACATAAAATTATGTAAGCATATGCACATAAAATGAGAGAAGCAGTACATCATAGTGCACAAAGGGGAAAAAACGAGAGGTGTGCGGTGTGAACAAAAAGGGAAGGTAGCAGCATAAGGGGAAATATGTTGAATGTACAACATATACTTGCCTGAAAACTTTTTAAAGGTTTAAAAATAAAGAAGCCAGGAGCAGCCACTGAGACCTCACTTTGCCTCAGCTTGCCCTGTGACCCGGCAAGTCATTTTATCTCTTTGGATGGGAAATGAAAAGACTTTGGGACAGAAGTGCAAGGAGCAGGGTTGTCTTTTAGAAAACTCATCTCCAGTGTACAAAGGACTGTGGAAGCCAGCCACAGCCTAAAGCCAGGTTAGAGCAGCAAAGCTCCTTATAAGCATTCAAAGACCAAATACTGCAGCAGAGTTAGTGTGTGAAGCCCACGCGACTCTGGACCAGATACCCCAGCAGCGCAGGGTGGGCAGAGTTAGTGTGTGAAGCCCACGTGACTCTGGACCAGATACCCCAGCAGCACAGGGTGGGCAGAGTTAGTGTGTGAAGCCCATGCGACTCTGGACCAGATACCCCAGCAGCGCAGGGTGGGCAGAGTTAGTGTGTGAAGCCCACGTGACTCTGGACCAGATACCCCAGCAGCGCAGGGTGGGCAGAGTTAGTGTGTGAAGCCCACGCGACTCTGGCTCTAGGCACTTCACCAAGCACAGAGCAGACATTAAAGATCAGCTTGACTATTAAAAGAATAGATGATCCAAATATCTTATTCTCTGTATGCTCTAATCTTCCCTTGGGCTTGGCACTGGTTTTGGTCAAAGGTAGAATAATAGGCTGGATGGCACCTGTGTGCCCTTCCAGCATGTCATGCAATTTGGGTTGTACCTCTTTCCTGTAGAGTTTGCTCCCACATACATTTCCTGTAGTAAGTGGAGAAAACTGAGTTAGAATTGACAGCAGTGGCTCTTGAACTTCTAATCATGATTCAGCGTAAGAAACACATTTTAGCCTATCTTAGCATGTGCATAATATATCTATGTGTAAAGCTAGAACAATACTGTATGACTATGAATTACTTTATCATGGGCAATATGTATGTGTCTTTCCTACTCTGTCCTACTTCACTGTAAAAATGTTCAAGTTTCGATTGGTTTCATGACTCAGCAATGAGCCCAATCCACAGATCAAAAGGACTATCCTGGTGAGATGAGAAACTGTCATGTCTTTTATTCAGGTAAAACACATTAACCTCAAGAGTGGTTAATGCACCACTTCATAGATGAAATTAAAACTAACAGTAAAGGTTGGAGAGATGGCTCAGTAGTTTAGGTGCTTGGCTGCAAAACCAAAGACCAGGGGTTTGATTCCCCAGTCCCCACTTAAAGCCAGATTCAGAAAGTGGCACACACATATGGAATTTGTTTGCAATGGCTGGAGACCCTGGTATGCCTCTGACTGTCTCTTTTTTCTCTCTTCCCTGTTTGTAAATAAATAAATAAAAATGTTCAATAAAAGTAACAGTAAAACAGAAACAAAACAATAACAGTATTTAGCACAGTCGTAGAAAATGATAGTCAACTCTAGTGAGGCCATTTCCAATATTTCTCACTATCTTAAGTTTTGATGACAAATTCTGCTTAGGGATATTATTATTCTAACAATTTTTGGCAGTGGTATTATCAGGACTGTGCCTTATTGGAGGTGTGTGATGCAACTTAAATGTTTGTATCTTCAAAATTCTTATATTGCTTTTTTTTTTGGAAGATAAGACCTTTGAGAAGTCATTCATTTCAGGTTTAGGTAGGGCTCTCATGATGAGATTACTTCTGTTACAGGAATAGGGAGACCAGAGGAGGGATCTCTTCCACACCATGTGAGGTCGCAGATGTGGCCCTCCATCTGAAAGCCAGGGGTGAGCCCTTACCCGGAAACCAAATTGGCCAGCACCTTAATCTTGGATATCCCGATGTCCTGTTCCCAATTTCTGAGTTTAAGACACCCAGTCTATGGTATGTTGTTATAGCAACCTGAACTGACTAAAACAGTGTGTAATACACCTGCTTTTTAAATAAACGCCAGCAGTGATTCTCGGCCTGGAGGATGTCCCAAAATGACAACCATTTTCCATCATGGTCTTATTTACAATTAAAAGTGTAAACCTAAACCCAAACCAAAGCAACTCTGGAAACACATACACATAAGAACCCAGAAGCCGTGTGGTGTCCATGCTTGATCCTGGTGTCAGCGGGAAACACTTACGTCATACCACCTGGGAGCACTGCTGAGGAGTCTGCCTTAGCAAAACCCAGCAGATCTCAGGGCACTTCCTAGACTTCTGCAGATAGTGTGAAAAAGAACTTATTAATGCCTTCATTAGGTCTAAGTCAAGTATGAAATAATGCTATTATTTTGAAAGGTAAGGATATAACTAAACATAAGTTAGGTTACAAATTTTGATCATGTGGTTGTTTCTTTTCTTCTCTTTTTTCCTTCCTCCTTCTCTTCCTCTTCCCTCCCTTCCTGCTTTCTTCTTTCTCCTTCTTTCTTTCTTTCTTTCTTTCTTTCTTTCTGTCTCTCTCTCTTTCTTTCTTTCTTTCTTCTTCTTTTTCAGAAAGGGTTTCACTAAGTTGTCCATGCTGGCCTTACTTACTCTATAGCATAGGCAGGTCTGGAACTTACAATCCTCCTGCTTCAGCGTGCCCAGAAACTTAGATTAAAGGCCTCAGCTCCCAGGCCCATCTTGTGTACTCGAAGAGAAACCTATTGTAATAGTTGCTCAGACTGTATCTTTACTGATCCATGTCTTTCTTCCCCAGGTGCTGCATTTCTCCCTACCGATCTCCTGGCCTGGTGTTGAGATCCACACTAAATAGCCCCATTGTAGGGACAGAAGGCTGTCGGAGGCTCTGGCATGTGATTATGATAGTAAGCAGAATTTTACATTCATTTGTATAAGGAAATCAAGATGATTCCATCAGTAGCGGCTGCTTCTCACGGGAGTGGGGCAAACTCCAGAGGGCCCTTCTTCCCTTTGAAGATAATGCTGGAAAAGCCATTGCTAGTGAGGCAAGATGCCAATTGATTGCCATGTCAAAGATTTTGAGATTCTCATTCTTAATGAGAAAAAAAGTGCTTGGATTACTTAGATTCTATTAGGTCGTCAGGAACTCAGGAAATACTTCAGGTGGCTACAAAGCAGGACTGGAACCTTAAACAACAAGCACTTGGATGAACTCGAGCGCTCTGAGCTTTCCTGTGCTTCATATGTTAGCTACATTGCTATGTTGATGTGTAATGTCACAGATGGTAATATTAGTCATGAGAGAACAAAGAAGCCAAGTTCATAGCCAAGTGAAAGTTAAAGGGGGGGGGGGCGAATAAAAGTTCACTTATTCCACCAACAGGTTTCCCTTATTGAAAACATCTTAAACACCACGGACACCTTCCTAAGATCCGTGTGTTGGCAAGAGCAGATGGGGAAGACCGTAAATCTCAAAACTGGCCTCAGTCCCACTGCAGAAGGAAAGCAAGGAGTGCGGTGAAATCAAATTCAGCAATGAATGGATGATGCTAATTTAACAATGGGCAGCCATCCCACAAATTCTCGTGCAAACCAGTGGTGGCTTCCTCTTTTTTTAATTAACTCCACAGCCTTTTCCAACCAGAGGATTTAAATGTTTACTTCTGTTTTCTTTGCGTCAGTTACATCCCTTTTGATTCTAAAAGAAAATTAACCCATTAGACCTCGTAGTGCAATCTTTTGTGGAAATAAACAAAACTGGTAGGTGTGTGTGTGTGTGTGTGTGTGTGACAAAGTGAACTTGACAAGCCATGTAAATTCTTCACTGTAAGCATCCATGTCTAAGAACATGGCCAGGGTTGTCTTTATTCAGCAAGAGCAGGGTAATGTGCTATTATTGATGGTGTTCCTGGGAAAGTCAGAAGGTAGAGAGCAAGATTCTGACTCACCCAATGCTACTTTGATCCAGAAATTCTTTAAATCCCTGAAAAGGAGAGCAGATTAGAGGTTGAATCACAGTAGGGCAATGTAAAAGGTAAATTCCTTTGTACTTGGGGAGTTATACAGAATTCCCTGCCCCCTCAAGTTTCAGACAAAATGTAGGAGGAAAAAGTCAAGAAGAGTATTCACCTACTCGGTATTTCCATTGTTGATTCATTTTGACAGATGCATTCTGCTCATCCTAGGCACCTGGGCTATGACTAAGAGAGGATGTGTGAGCTGACTTTGACTACAAGAGCTATATTTGGAGGGTGTAGCACAGAAAGGGAGAAGGGCTGGCTTGGGTACTCTAAATGGTTGTAGTACAGGGTAATTAGATGGAATTGTACACGGAAAAAATTTGTTAGAGTTACCAAAAATATTTCCTAACGAGGAGCCTGTTGTGCTCTAAGTAGTCAAAGGGATGCAATGAATATTTCATCTCTTGAAACATTTAACAGAGCAAGAGATGCAGGAATAGAAAGTACATTTTAATGCTTCATTTTATTATTTTACTTTATTTTATTTTTGGTTGATAAAGAGTGGAGATAAGGCATCTTCCTGACCTTTGTGTCTACCTTGAAAACTAGGGCAGAGGGAGTAACCCCAAGAGAAGCATTTCCCAGCACAGAGACCCTAAGCCCCCGCACTGGAAGAATGCAGAGTGGTGCGGGCAAATCATCTTCTTATGCCTTTCGCAGTGCACAAGTCCCCTTAGAAAATCACCCATTTAGTATGTTCAGTTTTGAAAAATTCACAGTTCACTGATTTTTAAGTAGATATAGTTTATGGGAACAAACAAATAGCACATCTGACATTTTGAGAATTAAAGTGATTTAGGGTATCTTTGGTCACTAAATTAACTATATAAAGGGCAACCATGCTAGAGGAAGGAGGGAAGAAAATAAGGAAGTAGAAGCAAGGAGAAAAGAGAAAATGAGAAGAAAGGAGAGAAGAAGAGATAAGGGGAAGTGGCTACTTAAATAAATAATGAGCTCAGCATCTGCAGCAGTTTTAAAACCTGAATTTTGCTAAATTCTGATCCTGATTGGACAGGGTCTGAAAGTCTTTATTTCTAGAGGCTCTAAGTGATGCCGATGGCTAAGTGTAGGAGCACTGAAAAATCACTCCACCAGCATCTTAATCCCATGTTCTTCTCTGGATACAGGCTAGTAAAAGGCATTTCCTTTGTTTAACATGCATAAGACATGAATTAGATCACACTGTATTTCATGTTTTTTTTTTTTTTTTTCTAAAGGGGCATTGAAACTCTGATGGTATTGACAGTTATTTCAATCCAGAGGTCTTCATCCTGGCTGCCCAGAAGAACTGTCTTGGGAAACTTTGCAAAATAAAACGGCTTAACCCCTTTAGGAGCCAACTAGATTCTATGCAGGTGAAGGTAAAATATCATCTTCTCCCGATGTGTTTACTAGAAAACATGTTATATGTATAGAAGAGTATATTGATTACCAATTTGTCCTCCATTAAAAAAAGAGTTTAGTGATCACTCATGTGTCCAAGGTCACAGATCTACCAATTGCTAACACTTGTCAAGCTTAAATTATTTAACTAAACAGTTTTTCTTTATTTAAGGTAGAAGTCCTCAACTGGGATAATTTCACCCTCTAGGGATTCTTAGTAATGTGTTGTGATATTTGCGGTTGTCACAATTGGAGAGTAAAGGGAAATTTTTGGTGCTGATATCTGAGATGTAGAGGTTAGCTCTGGATAACTATCCCATAATGAACACACTAGTCGTGTGCAATGAATTATTTAGTTTAAATTGTCAAATCTATTGTTAATACTGAACCATTTGAAGATTGCTTACAGAAAATTTCACTTCTGAATATTTTGAGATTTCTAAAATTATGGATATTCTCCCATATAACCACAGTGTAAATTTCATACTGACAATTGTGATCAACAAATTTTAAATATCAAATACTAAGTCCACTTTAAGCTTTCCTTAGCTGTATCCTAAGTGCTTTAAGAGGACCAGCATCCTGTTAAGTTTTTAATATTGCATTTGGACAACATTTTTTCTTTAATCTTTTCAAATCTTGATGAGTTCTTCAAACTATTTCACATTTTAGGATTGATTTGATAGATTTCCGATGATGTAGATATTAGGTATATAATAAAGCTTGATAAGACTCAAACAAAATACCCAAGAAAGAATGTTTAAGGTAGAAATATATACCATAAATTGCACAGTGGCAAGATCTGTATGATTCCTGGATTTTCCAGAGCAGCTCAGTTTGACCAACTGGCTCAAATGGTGGCTTCTGTCCATCTCAATGTCTAGTTTCTTCTTAGTAAGATCTCTTTGCAATGATTCTTAGACACCTGTGAATAATCTACTGACAAACACATTTCACTTGTAGTTTTAGTAGCTACCCACATGAATCATAGAAGATTACAGAAAAGCATTATTTCTTTACTTATCAATAATTTTAAGTACTATTAAGGACCTATTTTTTAGCTGGAATTATCTATGTCAAGGGAGTTGAACTAGAATTTCATCTAAAAATGCAGAATGTCAGGATAAATGTTCAAATCTTTCCTCTAATTCTTCCTTTTCAGAATAGAAAAGTAACTTGTCAATTAATTATATATTGCATGATTTTAAATCTACTTAAGAAGAAGCAGGGAATGTCATAGGCTCCATGAAAGAAGAAAAGGCACACTTTTTTTCTTTAAAGTATTCAGAATACTAAAAATACTATACATGTTAATGTCATTTTTGTTGTATTTGGATGTAAACTTCTTTTGAGGCTTATAAAGGGACTTCCCTTTCTGAAAATATGTGTGGGAGTCTGAAGTATGAGGACAGAGATGAACTGAAGGACTTTAAGTTGAAATGAATTCCTTAATAACATGTATTATATTTAAATAGCGTGTTTAGCTCTCCCAAATCCATGGGTGGTAGGTAATAGCACAAGTCAATAAAAGACAATATTTGAGCAAATATTCTGTGAGTTTCCTGGGTGAAGAAGTTTCTGTTGTGTTTGGAAATTACCATTTTCCACAAAGGAAATAAGCATACTGTGGGAAGCAGCTGAAAGCAGTTCTACCCATTGTTTCAAGGCCTTACATTTTTAATTCCTCATCCCAGAGTCTCATTTAAGCTATTTTTTCTTTAGAAAGTGTAAATTTTTTTTTTTTTTGTCACTGACAGTTTCAATTCATATGTATACAGCACACAAGGTTCTTAGTCCACAGTGAAACCCATACCTACCTACGAAGATAAAGTCATTTCCTGTCATACATCCTTTTAAGTATGGACATAAAGGAGAACTATGCCTCCCATTTACAACATTGCAATTTCATTTTTGTGATGAATAAAGGGACACTTTACACTGCAAAGCTGCAGGCACCACCAAATGTTTGAGAACTTGAGTGAGCACACGGTACTGCTTACATGAAGAAAAGCTTCTGTTAGCTGGACCCACAATCTGGAGAGAAGATGCATTTTTTTCCAGTGTTCTGGAAATTCTAATAGTGCCTGGAAGCTGCTTCATTGTCAAAATACTCTTGTATCGTTCCTGATTAAAAGCAAGTGTGGAGTTTGGGGGCCACTGATGATGGTTGGGTGTTTGCTGAAGCTGGGTAGAGTTGTGCTGAAGAGCTGGAGCATGGGGAAGAATAAAGTTTGCGGAAGGAACCTGCAGTATACGCTGTTACTGCCGGTCACTTAAGGCCCTATGTGGTGTGGGTGTGTTGAGAGGCAGGGAGAGAAAAGGAATAGGAAAATGAGTTCTGTGGGCACAAAAGTGATTTGTTAATTCACTCAGACTTTCACTTTTCAGATAATTGGTTGGTTCATCCTTAATCCTTAGCCAACTGATTCCCTGAGGACATATTAATTCGTCATTTTATCTTTTAAAGATGTGCCATCAAAACAACCAGTTCTAAAATTACAAAACCATCCTCTGGGGCAGCCTTTTGCTTGGTCCCCAAGGCTTGATAAACTGACAAGTTTATTTACTCTGATGCTTCAGCCAAGGCTGCTCTTGGCCTCTCCCTCTCAGTCCTTGTTACTGGGGGCTGGAAGAAGTAAACAGTCACCAACTACTATGTAGTCATGCTATTAAAAACAAACAAACGCACCAACACGCCACTGAACAAGTGATTTCTTGATTTTCTGAGAAATTCCCTTCCTTGTCTATTATAAAACACAGAAGCAGAAATTAAAAACCTGCTTTAAGATAGCTGTAGCATGAACACCATCTTGATTCTGTTGACTGAGAAATGTGACCTTCAGTGAAATATCCCTAGTCACAGAGCCAGGAGAGAATCAAACATCAGAGAGTCTGGTAATTTAAATATGTATTAATATATAAGAATATGCCAGTAGTCTTTGGCTAATGACTGAATTACAGTGTTAAATCACTTCTGCTTCCTTAGAAATTCATTCTCACTGGAAAAATTCACATGATTTAGAAATATAAAGAAGCTTTTAAATTATCAGGTTGGCCTATGATGTTTCCTTCAATTTAAGAACTAAATTTATCTGTAGTTACATGAGCTAGGCATATGTTCATTTAATGTATGACATGCAATATATATGCTCAAGTTTAGGCCCCATAATGCACAAATGAAAACAGTTCCAATCCAAAAACAAAAGATATCGTGAAGAATGTAGTAGATACAAAAGACACACAAGTTTCAATTTGTCAGTTTTTAAGTTCCACACTTGTGCAATTAAATCCCTAAAACCAGGGTGAAAGTTCCAGAATTGTAGACAACTATAAAGGATTTTGGTAAAATGCCACCATTTTAGTCCTTTAGTACTATACTATTATACTTTATTTAACTTGATTAAATTACTTATTAATTCAAAATATTTCCTGGAAATATACTGTGTGCCTGACAATATGCCTGATTTTTTAGGCTTAAAAAAGTAACACTGAGACAGCCTCCTGGCTGATTTCTATTACACGATCAGAAGTGAGCCATGCATGTGGTTTTGTGTATTTGTTGTTGATATTTTCCCTTTACAAATGTCTATTTTCATATTTTCCTGTATATTCTCCTGAAATCAATGGAGATATATCAGACTTTGTAATATGGGATATCGCTGACATAGAAAAAATGAAAATAACAGGATCCTCTGGAGCAGCCAACCAGGAGCTACTGAGGCCAGCATGGAGGGTAAGGTGAGTTCTCAAGGACCATAGGAAAAAATATGAAAGCAAAGCAAAGAAAAAAGAGTAAAGATTATCTTACGATGATTTACGGAGTTAGAATTTTAGTGAAGGGAAGTGCAGTTGGACATTGAGGAAGAAACTGTTGTTAAGTCCCAAGGGCAGGCAAGATGGCAGCACTTTCTACTGTATTGCTGCTATGGGCAAAGACATTTACGTTTAGGAAGGTTAGATGATAAGGTTATAGGAGTTCTCCTCAGCATGATGTTAACACAGAGAAATTCATTTCAAAGAGCTTGGACCTCTATTCCAACAAACAAACAGAAGTTGTATGTCTGAAAGTCTTTGAGCCTTGAAAAAGTTAGCCCCTCCTTGAACACCATTATGTATCTCAACCATTGAACTATTCCAGTGTAGAGAAGAGCCGACACACAGCACTTCACTACGTTAAGCACTCTAATGAGCTCTTGTTTCTTGCCATTCCCTGTGTTGGTGAAGCTTCTGAGATGGCCTAAGTAGTTTGCTCCCATGTGGGCATTTCTGAGACAATGGCAACCACACCAGGTAGACACCTGAAAGAGTCCCTGGGCTCTGTGTTTAAGGTCATGAAAACAGCAGCGGACTTCCCAGGTTAACTTATACAAGATAGCCATCTTTTAATTTCGAATCAGCATCTTAAATTCCTAAGTTCTCATCTGTCTCAAATGGTGCTCCGGGCACTTGTGTGGTGCAGAGCTCTGGTGAGCTGCCTCTTGATTGATTTTGCAGTCATACAGCCACAGGGGGCACAGTCTTCTATCGCTGTCCTCCCTCCTTCTTCTTGTCCTTTCTCTTCTCTTTTCCACCCTTCTTGCCTTGCCTCCCTCCCTTTTCACTGTTTCTGACTTCCTTAATCCTTTCTCGTTCTCTTTTTCCCCTTTGTAGCACACAGACTCACACTCACCGAGAACAAAGGAAAACACGATAGTTTCATGTGAACATTTATAGAGACAAACTGAGAGCTCTTTGAACAGGAATAGCAGGAATAGGTGACAACCTTGCTAAACGTCTTCCAGTTACAAAACTGGCTCCAGGGGCTGCTTTGGCTTGAACAGAAATGACATTTGATGACAGGGTGTCCACTCTGGGATGTTGGTGTGAATGTATTCACCCAACTTCTTAACTTCGTGCAATATGGTTAACAATGGATCAGAAGGAAATTGACGTGTTAGCATCCTTTCTCAACTTTCTAATAATAAAATCTCAGCTTTTCATTTTGTTCCCTGAGATGTCACTGTGCTTGAGGATTAATCGTGATCACTAATGTCACTGGTTTTGTGTTCATGCCATGTTCTCTCTGCATGCCTTTTTCTATCCTACTCTATACTATGTTCTGGACTTCCGTACTTTCACTGTACCTAATGAGTCCCATCCCAACATGGACGTGCCATTCCCCTGCACTTACTGGTGTGGCGATGTGTAGAACAAAGCTGTCTGGGATACTGAGATGTAAGGAGAAAGCACGCCTGCGTTTCTGACAGAGGAATCCCATCTAGTGCCTCTCCTGCCCCTTCTGAACAAGTGATCTTACTGCCTCCATTGCTACCAGCAGCCGTTAAAGGAATCAGCCATGAGATAAAAGTTGATGGCCCAACAAGTAGAAGAAAAAAATCAGAAAAATAAACCAGGTCTTGGATCGTTTCACCCGGAAACCTACCCCTGACTCTGGAATTTCTATCATGAAAGATTATAAATGCCCATGTCCAAGTCAATTTGATTTAAGGTTAGCTAAATGAAAACAGAGGTATCATTGCCCATAGTACACCTTCTAGCTTAAGAAAATTTGTTCAATAAATTCTCAAAGCATAGGGAGAAAGGGAGAGAACATAAAGAAGGACTGAGGGACAGGTGAGTGTGGACCAATAAAGACCAGAGCTAGTAAGTGGGAGCTGAGGCCAAATCAAGGTCTGCTATCACAGTGGCTTTTGCCAGCTTCAGGGTTGCTCCTCCAATCTCGTCTTCTGTGAGCGATGTATCATTACTGTCATTTGGATCTGATCTGAGAAGAAAAGGGTCTAGTGAGTGGTAGAGGCCTGGAGACCATGTGAGTTGGTTTCTGGATGGCCTTCAGAAATTCAGTTTCTCAACAGAGGAAATGGTCATTGCTTCTGATTTTCCCCTCACATTGGCATCCCATATTATATTGCCTGTTTCCCTGCTTGGGCCCCTCAATGTTCTGGTGGCATGTTAATACCTCCTGATATTATCCCAGCTAAAAAACCGTCTTCTCTTACTCAAATATTTCAGTAGCTTTCTGGTAATCCATTTGTACCCTTGCTTCTCCCACCAAGAACACAGGAGTCCTCTGAAGACCAGACCCAGCTGACCCTTCCCTGTGAAGATGTGTTTTAATGGGGGATGAAGAAACACCTCATATTTCTTTATTCAAACTTTGTTACTGTAATCTTAAGGCAAGTCTTAAAACAATATTACTAAGACTTTTATTTAAATGTGTTGAACATCTTAGAGAATCAGAGAACTTAGCATAATATTTTACTATACTATGACATTAGTGATGATGTACTAATCTAAAATGATTGCTTAGTGAAGATGTAGTCTGCTATTTTCTTCTCTTACATGGATGTTGCCCCACCCCTTGTGATTAGTAAACATTTGGGAAGTGAGGTACTGACATTACCAAGCTGGCCATTCTCCTCACACTCACCACTTTTCCTCAGCCATCTGTGCGTCCTGAGGGCAGCATTCTTACTGTGGGCGGCTGGAAGTGGTCTCCCTCGTCTCTCCTGCACTTCCTGACTGGACTTTTTCAAGGAGGATGTCTTACCTTGTTACCTGTGCACAAGCTAAACAATCCCTTTATGGCAGTACGGATTTACAGCTATTGACTTACAGATTGCAATAGACAACTATTGTAACTTAACTTGTTTAAGCTTTTCTGACTAGAAGGTCTTGTAGGTTGAATCCTTGGCCCCTTGGTCATGCTTTCATCACTCTTAGCCCTTCCTCACCCTCTAACACCGCAAGGTTCTCGAGGGCCATCTTGTGTTTTCATGACCTAGTGCTGCAATGTTTGTTTCTCCAAAGAAAGAAGCAGTTAATTCTTAATTATTCAACAATAGTTATGTAGTTTATGTAGTGTGAATTTAGTTTTACTCATCTGCTACCATTTTTAGAGTACAAGCATCTATTTTAAAGAAAGCTAGTTAATATAGGAGTTAGAGAGAATGCCAATTTTTATATTGGCCTTTGTTTCTTTTCTGAATTAGGATGTCATTATTTATTTCAAGCCGGATGAAAACTCATGAGTTAGAGGTAGGGCCAAAGCTCTGTCATTTTTCAGCTTCATCACCATATACTGCTGAAGGAGGCAGATTATGTGTGGCCCTAGAAGTGTAGTAGAGAAAGTCAGTGAATTAAGCTAACATAAACAGACCCCAACAGAGACAATGTTATTATAAACAGCTTTGAAGTATTTTTTTTTAATCAAGAAATTTAACTATAATTTAGTCCACAGGCACTGCAGTTCTATTGAGTACTTCCTTCAAGTTGGTTTCCCAAGACTTTCAAATACATTTCTGTATTGGGTAAATTGCAGTTCTATGTTCTTTAAGGCCAATATTCATTTACTCTGTTGATGTAGTGAATTATTGAGAACTTCCATACATTTACATAATATGCCTGATTAAAATTCCCACCCATATTCCTCTTTAGTCTCCTTCTCTACCACATCCCTCTTCTCTCCACCCAATCACTTTGTTTTGATGCTACTTTTTGCCCTTCTCCATCATGACATGGTGGTGAGTCCAGTATTGTGCAGGTCTCGTGCAGGTACTGACAACCACCATGAGTTCATAAAAGCAGCTGCCACTTTGTACCCAGAAGTCAGTGTTCCTTCTGTCCATCCTTTTGCTCTAACATTCCTTTTGCCACCTCTTCTACAATGGTTCCTGAGTCTTGGAGGGTGTGATAGAGATGTTTCGCTTAGTGCTGAACTGTCACTTCTCAGTCCTTTTATGAGTTTTGAATCCGTCCAGGGACCACCATTATCTGAAAAGAGAGGTGGGGCACGCCTTTTATCCCAGCACTTGGGAGGCAGAGGTAGGAGGATTGCTGTGAGTTTGAGGCCATCCTGAGACTACATAGTGAATTCTAGGTCAGCCTGGGCAACAGAGAGACACTTCCTTGAAAAACCAATATATATATATATATATATATATATATATATATATATATATATATATTAATGAAAGTGAAAACTGCATGAACATGTGGGCGTGAAAATAAATATTTAGAGGGCAATGTCCATTTATTCAAGCAACAGTGGTGGCCTCCTCTGCTCTTAGGGCTTATGTTCTTTTCAGTCAAAAGCTTTTGGTGAGGTTTTAAGTGTCAGGCATAAATTTCTTCCCAGTTCAAATCCAATCAAAGAGCAGTTGGTTACTCCCCAAACAGATATTGCACTAGTGGGCACATCTTGACTGACTAGTTGTGTAGCTTGCAAATAGTTATTATGAATATTCATGACTTTCCTATTGCAGTAGGATGCATAGTACTTTTCAGCACTATGATAGCTAGTTATCAAGGCGGACACTTCCAGCTCAGATATACCTTGATTTCTTATCGTGCTGCAATGGAAGCATGTGGTATATTCAGTAATACGGTCTTACCATCTAGTTCTGATGGGGAATCAAGAGCTTTGGCAATAGCCTACATAATTTTGGGCAATTGGGATTCTGGGGCCTCCATGACCAATTATCTCAACCTGGGTACTGAACTTTTTCTGTACAAACTTATGGCTTCTGGATGTAGCATTATCCATCACCACTTATCCTACTGAATTCTGCTGTGCAAGATTAATGGAGGACCTTACAAAGATTTCCTGCCCTCTATTTGGTGGTGACTACAATTTTACATCATAATGTAATCTTTCAGGTGATTTTGACAAATCTACACTTGAAATTTCACTTCAGTGGTAACCAAGATCATGAAATTCTGTTCTCTCTCCTCTCTCTCTCTTTTGTAATTAACTCACCATCTTTACAAGCTTCCAATAGCTTATTTTGGGGTCAAATGTTTTCTATTTTGCTTTCATGGATATGAAGTTTTAAAGACAGGTTAGTTCTAGTCAGATATACACTGTAAGAACTAGTTAAGAATTAATGAAAGTGTGATAGGCCTAGCAAGGTCTAGCACATGAATATTTTTCTTATTTTTCTGAGGTAAGTGGTACATGTCTCGAAAAACCAAAAAAAAAAAAAAAAAGAAGACCATTATTCTAAAACTATACTATTTAGACAAGTGAGGAAAGTCTAATCATAGCACTCAAAGAATTTGAGATGAGAGGATCAGAAGTTCAAGACCAGCCTGGACTACAGTACAAAATATCTCAATCAAAAGTACAAAATAACCCCCCCCCAAATAAAAATTAAAAGGACCTCCAAAACACAATAAAAGTATTACTTGTGATTTTGATATGTGTACATCATTAACAATCTGCATTATGCAAATCAAAGTATCGCTAAATGCTTGTTTACATTTCTGCGAGGGAAAGAATAATGATCCATAATGAAATTCCCCAAAGGTATTAGTGGTATTATGTTACATGGTCAAGATTAATTCAAATAGTTGATTAGCATGTGGTTTTTCTTGGGTAATAAAGTTCAGTCCACTAAAATTGCACAGGCTTCTCAGAGTAGCAGTAGGTAGGAGAGGAGAACAGAGTTAGAGTAAGCAATTTCAAGGTTCCATGATGCTACCACCATAAGCCAAGAAATGCCAGTAGCTTTAGAAGCTAGAAAAGGTATGGCCTTAGGTTCACTCCTGTAACTTTTGAAGTAATGCAGTTGGACTTGAATCTATAAGATGTGTTTTTACTTCTTATATTCAAAAATGGAAGACAGTAATCTTATACTTATTTTAACCACTGAGTTTATGGTGACTTGTTATAGCTGAATTAGTAATGAATATAATTTTAAACAAATTGTTATTACAAAACAAGTCTATGAATAGGCAATGCTTATGAAAGACTTTTAGGAATTAATGAAATAAATGACATTTGAAAGCCTGAAATGCTTGTTGGAGACTATGTGTTATTCAAATAAAAGAA
Source organism: Dipus sagitta (assembly GCA_036346955.1). Classification (NCBI taxonomy): domain Eukaryota; kingdom Metazoa; phylum Chordata; class Mammalia; order Rodentia; family Dipodidae; genus Dipus; species Dipus sagitta. The sequence goes on from CM070784.1 coordinate 43,014,629, forward strand.
GTATATACTCTGAAGTTTAGAAAGTAAAACTTCTAAAAATTTAGTAAAAAAGTTTGCATTACTCCATAACATGAAGTTTTGAAAGGAAATATAACTTTAGAAGGTTGGAAAGTTCTCAAAAGATGTAATTATGACTGTATAATCCTATAGATTGAATTGTATGAAGCCACAGAAGGCATGCTTATCAAATATGTAGATGGCATGAAGCCTGGCAAGAGAGTGAACACATTGTATGTCAGAACCAGAATTGAAACAAAAAAAAAGCTTGTCAGTCTGTAGCAATGGGATGAGTCTCTAAAAGATAGAAGCTAACGAGGATTAACATAAGATCCTACACTTTGGTCCAAAAACCCAACTGCCCAAATGCAGTTGGAAGCAAAACAGCAAAGTGGAGTGTGATAAAATGACTGTTGAGTTTTAATAAACTGAAAAAGTTAGACAGATATGATAATGAAATAATGGGAATGCTAAATTTATCAAAAAAGTTCCCTGCCCTTGTGTGCTGGCTAATTCATGTATGGCCATAACTAGATGTGGATCTGTGATGGGAAAGAAACTAGTAACTATACATTACACTGTGTAGTAACAAAACAGAGCTAGCAGAAAGAAAATTCCAAATTAAATATAGGGAGAAGAATGATACGTCTCATCATACAGTTGGAAGACTCATGAGCTCTTCTCCCAGTTTCACTGTACTTGGGCCTAATGAATAGAACCTGCACCAGTCAGCACATAGCCAGCAAGACAGACTCTGAAACCGCATGCAGGAGAAGTCATGGTGAAAATCTCAGCCTTACATCCCTGCCAGTGGAGACTCTCACACACACATTAAAGCAGCAGAGAATGCTAGAAAGAAAAACTAGGTCAGAGTATAGTTACTGATATGACTGAGTCTATGCTGAAAAATCATGACTATATTGGATTTATTTTGATTAATAAAGGTGTAAGATCAAGTTGTTAGGCAGCATGCCTAAATTTTGATGATAACAAACCACGTGATAGTGTGAAAAAGTTCTTGGTGAAAAAAAAATTACAGTTCAGGGAACTTTGAGAAATTTACTTACTTGTTGTGGCTTTTAATGCTATGATACTATAACGGTGAAGACATCAGCCAGATGGCTCAGCAGTTAAGTGCATGCTGCACAAGCATGGGGCTTGACAGGACCTGAGAGCACATGAGCTCATTTCTCTGGCAACCACATAATAACCTTGGTGTGGTCATACAAGCCATTAGCCCTAGTTTTGTGGAGAAGAGACCCAAGAATTGCTGGGGCTCATGAAAACCTCAGGTCCAGGTTGAAAGAGAGACTCTGTCTCAAGGCAGTAGGTGGAGGGTGACATAGGAGGACACCTGACAAATGTACTCACATGTGCATACCCACATTGCTCTACATATAAAATACCACACACATATATCACTACACATGGTACACACGTGTGCATATTCCATGCATTCAGACACACACGCCACACCACACACACACAAACCCCACACCACACTACACATATGTGCATATACCATGCAGACACACACACACACACACACACACACACACAAACATACATGTTCAAGTGCTACACCACCACACACCACACTACACATACTACACACATGTGCATGTACCACACAAACACACGTACACCCCCCACACACACACACCACACAACTCATACACATGAGGAACTGAAGCGCATGCACTCAAATAAAGCCAGGTTATCAAACAGTTGATTAAAATCCTAGTCATAAAGTCCAGATGGAAAGAAGCTAACTAAATGGTCAACACTCAGCTCGTATTGAAGGGTAAATAATTCCCTCAGAAATCTCAAATTCTCATTCGAAAATCAAAACTCAAGCCCTGCTCCTCTTCCCAGTGGTGGTAGAGACCAGAGCAGCAGCTTCCCCTGACACGGCTCATGGAGCTCCTGGTCCTTCAAAGCTTTTCTAAGCTAGTGCACCTAGGAAAGACTTGGTTGATGTTCTTAGACATACAAATTCTCTTTTCCCTGTCAAGAATCCTCTTATGTCTTCTCTGAGTTATCACTTTCATCTTTCTCATTCTATTTTACCTGTTTTATTCTATACCTCTTTACTTAAATTGCTAAAAGTCACTTACATTGCAAGATGACATGTAAAACCATCTTTTTTTTTTCACCATCAAAAGAAAAGAGAAAAAAGCAATGGAAGAGGTCAGAGACAGGAGAAAAAGGATGCTTTGAGTTGTTTTGAATCAAGGTCATTTGCAACAGGTTAAGCTGTACTATCTGAGGGTATCTGAGAGAACTTTAGAAATACAGCTAATAGAACTGAATTTAGAAAAGATGAAGTCTAAGGAAGATCACAACCAGCTGAAAGAAGAGACACATTTGGTATAATTTGAGATGGAATTTGTGAATGAATAAGTCTCTCTGTACCATTTGATAGTTAATTTAATGTATCTATTGACTGTATTGTATAACCCAGTTTTCAGTCAAATGCTTGTCTAAATATGGGGTGATGTTATATATTAGATATAACTAATATCAACTCAACAGACTTTGAGTATAACACATTATTTTTATAATGTGAATGGCCCATGTCTTATCAGTTGAAGGTAGGAGCTCTGCCTAGGTAGACAGAACCCTTGGGGATTGAGCCCACAGCATCAACCTGTCCTTGGATCCCCATGTTACTGTGCTACCACACAGGCTTTTTACTTGTCTGTCCCCACTATTATATGAGCCAGTTCCTAATCACTCTCTCTAAACAAGTTTCTCTGCATACTTATGCTCACATCTACATTGACATCACCTAAGTCCATTTCTCAGAATAACCTGGACTAGTGCAGTGATGAATTTATTTGATCCCTTATATTAATCACTCCACTCTCTCTTAACTACTTTTTTTATTTTAGAGAGAGTGAGAGATAGAGAGACAGACAGACACAAAGAGAGAATTGGTGCATCTGGACCTCAGCTACTGCATTCAAACTCCAGATGCTTGTACCACCTACTGGGCATGCACAACCTTGCACTTTGTGCATCTGGCTAATGTGGGATATGGAGAGTCTAATATGAGTCCTTAAACTTCACAGGCAAGTGTCTTAAGAGCTAAGCCATCTCTCCAGCTCTCCCTTAACTATTTTTATCATTGTAATTTACCTTCCTTTGCCACAAGACAGAATATGCTTCCCTCAAACTTCTTGTAATGAAGACATTTGTGTATCTGTTCTCAAATTTGATATAATATCAGAAAATGTGAACTTTAGCATATTTTGAAAAAGTTAACTCATGGATATGCATATCAAGAAAAATGGAAACTATGATAAACTTTATGAAAGCCTCAAACAGGATTAGTTGTAAGGATAACTTAGCTATACACACACACACACACACACACACACACACACACACATAATATAACTTTTCAGAAAAGAACACATTAGCTTTTTTTTTCTTTTATTATTCTAAATAAACATATATGGTCCATTTCACTGAGAATCCTTTGGTGTATAGAAAGTAAAAAGTATGAATAAACTTGGTGATCACCAGTACACACCCCTGAGTATCTCCCATGAAGATTTTGGGTCTGTTATGACCAAATATTTATTCTATGGAAGCTCAGAGACTGGAAGATTTGACACTCATAAATACTCATGTAACTCTAAGGTAGGGAGAGCTAGATAAATATTATCTAAGAGATATGTAAGTAATAGATGAGCAATGGGAATACAGGGTAAATAATTAAATACTGAGCAAAGAAATCCATGTGGATTTTTGAAGTATGTAGAAAATCCTTTGATCCTTAAATACAGGAAAAGAATTCAATAATTAATAATAATAATAAATAATGTTTTATTCCCTACTATCTTGGCTCCAGATTCCTTATATATTGGCTAGAATTTGTTATCAGTACTTCTCAACTAATATTACTTAACTCCATTAAAAAGTGCACTATTGATACCTGTATTTTATACTGGAATATATAAAGGCATTGAAAGCTAGGTAAATTATGTAATGTCTGTACTTGTAGATTTGTGCTTGAATTCAGAGTATATGACTTAAATGACCAAAGTCTTAACTGTTAAATAACAATGGATATTAAATCAAGAAGAATTGGTAGAATTAATACCCGGAAATAGCGTAGTGTGGAATGAGTTTTCAATGTGACTGAGGAACAAACAGCATGAGTAGAAAGTTACATAGAGCAATATGGCAGACCAGATGTTCAGAAATACACCTCCTGGTGCAACATACCTTATACACTGCATTAAGTGCTAAAAAGAATTCGAGAACATTATTGAAGTGATTAAAAATAATCACAAGAGTATCTCAAAGGATAGCAATTATAATGTGGAAGAAGGGTCATCTCGAGTTGGATGGCATTGGCAGTGGTGATCTCTGCCAAGGTTAAGCAACAGGAAGCCCCTGTAGGTGTGATGGGTGAATACAAGTCAGGAACAGGAAACTAAGCTCCAGGCACAGCATAAAGGATAGATAGGTTTCTACACTAAGGTAAAATAACTGAACTGTGATTGTCCCAAACACACACACTCAAGTATGTCTTGAGAAACCTAATAAGTACCTCATATCTATTAGATAGAAAGTAGAATTAAAACATCTATGAAGACTAGGAAATCCAAAAAGCTGGAGGGGAAAACAGTGTCTATGGACACTGGGCTAAGGTTTGTTGTGGAGCTTTCAGTAGTATTAGGGGATCTCCAGCCCATGGGGTGCTGCTGGATTGGCACCCATATTCAGGGTGGGACTTCCTCCCTCAGTGAAGGCTCTTTGGAAGTGCCCTCAGGGATATGTCTAGAAATCTGTCTTCCATTCATTACGGGTCTAATAAATAGAGACTCACCATCATGACCACCACACTGGACTTGTGTTTCAGAAACCCTGACTCAAAACGAAAGCCTTCTTCTTTCCCTCTATCAGGGATTTTGGTCACAGTGACATGAACTAATACAACAATGAAAGTAAATACACTGATAAATTTCACACGAAAATAAGGTAATATGCACAGTTACTTGGCTAAAATGACCTGTAAAAGAACAATATAAGTTGCACGTAAGTTCCAATCAAGAGAAGGGTAAAATAAAAAGAAAGGTGAATATGTCAATCAGTCTGAAAATGAAAAATGAGAAGAGAATAAAACAAAACTAAGGAGATCTTCATAGTCACTAGAATCAAAAAAAGAGAACCAAAAACAGAAAAAAAAAATGTTGGCAATAATGTGATGAAATTGGAACCCTTAGCCTTTGTCGTGTATATCAAACTATGTGGAAGTTCCTAAAACATAAAGATAGAGATAAGTGTATAATCCAGCAATTCCAAGGAGATATCTGTAAACCTATGTTTATGGAAACACTATTCACAGTAGCCAAGAGATGGAAGGAAGACAAACATCCACTCACAGACACAGGGCAATTCAAAACCACACAGCGCACCATTGATCAGACAGGAAAACATTAAAGAGAAACAAATTTTGTGGTGATACCTGTGTAAGAACCCAACTATGTTGCTAATGATATAAGCATATAGTGCACTCTAACTGGTAATGGTAACTAAAATTTGTTACTGGTTATTGTATTTACTAACTGTTCCTTAGCATTATGTTAGAGTTTGCTCTTTCTGCTTAAAACAGTGTTTACCCTGAGACACAGGACCATGGCACCCGATTAGCAACCTGTATACTTTCTGTTGACCACATTTCCTTTTTAAAACATTTTTATTTATTTATTTGCAAGAAGAGAGACAGAAAGAATGGTTGTTCCAGGGACTCCAGCTTCTGCCAATGAACTCTACATGCATGTACTACTTTGTGATTGTGCCTTCATGTGGGTAACGAGGAACTGAACCTGAGTCATTAGGCTTTGCAGGCAAGCACCTTAACTGCTAAGCCATTTCTTCCTCCCTGACCATATCTCTTGGTTGCATCATTTTCTCTTGTATTAATTTCATGTTTTGTTCTACATGACCATACTAGCAGTAGTTATAGCTTACACATGCATGTAACGTTCATGCCTTTGACATATAGCATATGTGAATGTAAGCTATTGCCATATAAGTATATATATATATATGACATATATCTTATATCACCTAAGTTTATATAAGTTTACTCATTCCTTGATTTTTTAGATTTTATTTATTTGAGAGAGAGAGTGTGAGAGCCAAAGAAAGAGAGAGAGAGAGAAAGAGATGGAGGAAGAGAGAGAGAGAGAGAGAGAGAGAGAGAGAGAGAGAGAAGAGAGGGAGAACATGGGTGCACCAGGGCCTCCAGCTGCTGCAAGGGAACTCCAGCACATGTGCCACCTAATGCATCTGGCATGCGTGGGTACTGGGGAGTTGAACCTAGGTCCTTTGGCTTTGCTGGCAAGTGCCTTAACCACTAAAATATCTCTCTAGCCTCCTCCCTGATGTTTGAATGATGATTAAAGCATCCAGTGATTAATTTCTCAGTACATATCCCTGTTATTAAGTGGTGAACATCTCAGTTTTCATTTTCACAAATGAAACGTGTTTGTGTCTTATATGCTGCTAGAGTTAAATCTAATGTACATTTCCATCATAGTAGATGCATATGAACATATGCAGATACTATAATCCAGATTCATTGGTCAACTTCATCTTTCTTTTCCAATGTTTCTCTTTCAGGGTTGAACAAACCAGGCATGTTTAAATCTTGAAACGTTCCCTCCTACCAGCAGATGCTCTTTGTGTGTGTTCATCTAGATGCATTCTCTAATTAAATGAAACATTTTTTTTTTATGATGGATGTCTTAAAATGCTAGGGGGCCTTATCCATATTTAAATCTATGGTATATTTTCTCAGTTATTCTCTACCTCCTTAAAGTTTCCTAAGGAAGAGTTTTATTCACCCTATTTCCTAACACACCAACATTATGGGAGATCTTTCACCAGACTTTCAGCTTTTTGAAGGTCAAAAGTTCTTCATGCAGCTTTGATGCACATGTGGGCACCAAGTTCTTCAGTACCCTCATCGTAGGCTCCATGCCAGAGCTGAGAGTTTCCATGGTACAGGGCTTTCATGAAGCTAAAGTCTCAAACTTCCATGTGATTTGCTCTGGGTCTGCTGTGTGGCCTTGACAGAAAAACACCCAGTCTGACTTATCCTTTGTCTATGCAGAGAGAGTCTCTTGTCTAATACATCTGTTTTACCTTGGTTACCCATGATTCCTGTGCTGTACTTAATAACCTTTCATTAAATGTAATGTCCTATTTGCCTCTCTCCTAACAGTTTCAGAATTTCAGCTCTAACACTTTGGTGTTTGATCTATTATTTTAGTTGTTATGTGCCATGAGTGAGTAAGGTAACATGCTTTTATTTGAAGCTTGTGAATATCTACATGTTTGGGACTCTGATGGGGATCATATAGATCATTTTAAGGAGAATTGTTATTTTAGCAATGTGAACTCCTTCAATTTATGAAAATGTGATTTTTTTTCTGTTTCCTTAGGTCATATTTTCCTCCAACAGAAGATGTTTTGCATAGCAGACAATAGCAGATTGCAAGAAGCTCCTTTTGCCTCTTACAGTTATTCTTAACCTGGGTTAAGTGTGGCTGTGGTGAAGGATGAAATGCTAGAATCTTGGGATAGCACTGGAAAGTCTATCCATTCATAGCCTCTCTGTGTGCCTGGAAACTTCTTCCCTGAGACTCACTGAGCTAGTGCAAGCTTTTACACTACAGATAGTGAAACTGAGGCCTGGTTATAGGACATGCCCAGTAACATAACTACTGGTGCATACCAATGTTGAATATCTTATGACAAATGCAAGAGAATCTAATCTAAAATATATTACACTACATATCTAGTAGAATAAAGGTCAGTGAATTATAGGTTTTAAATTTTGATTTTAAAAGAGGTAAATTCAAAATAATCAAAGATCATCAGGATACAAATTATTTTTTACAAAGGTATTTTATGACATCTCCCTTATAAAATGTGGCTTTAGAATGACAATCTTTCAATAGAAAATGCAGTTGTATAGCTGCAGTAAGTCCTACTGAACTTCAATTGAAGGAAGGCAAAATAAAGGGATAACTCAAAGCACAGGTCAACATGATTTAAATTAACATCGTGTGAAGTTGAAACTATTAAATAGAATTTAAAGTTGAGAACTACTGTCAGAAATAATTTCACAGTATTCCATAGATTAAGGAGGGGCTTATGTCATTAACTCATCTTCCTAATATTGCTTGTGTACAAAATTATCGAAGGGTTATATTTCCTGCATCTGGGCTGCTATTTGTGTCCTTTGAAGTCAAGATATTTTAACTATTTTAAACATCTTGGAGCTAACTATTGTCTCAGAATTGGCAATCCTCTTCAATTGAAAGGTGTTCAGCTACAGTTTGAAAGTGAGTGCCATTTTCCTAAGAAACAAACCACATAAATAAATGGCTTAATAGCCTTGAAAGAACCTCAAAGGTAGAAACAAAAATTCTCTAATGGTGGGTGGTCTTCATCATGGTGAATCTGATTCTTGGTCCTTACTCACATAAATGGCATTTGAATGGCAAATCTTCAAATATGTGGTCTTGTCCTTAAAATAACGAGTAAGGGTAATATACAAGTGTATAATACTGCCTTCAGGGGAGCCTCCACTTTAACTATTCCATTTGGCTATATGGCATTGATGATACTGGGTGCTACTCGAAGTCATGATTTAGCCAGTTCCTGTGGGAATTTAAGGAGTACATGAGTCTGGGTGGGGTTGGGGCAGGAACTGAGGCAAAGCCAAAAGCGACTCATCAGCAAGAGTGCATGGTCATTATTGAAAAGGTCGGGACCAAGCTTCCCCTGTACACATCTTAACGCAAAGACTGTTCTGAAGCACTCTTTTTTCAGGCAACAATAACAGTCTCCTGCACTTCAACATGAACTGTCCTCACTGGGGGTGAAGCCTCATTCCAGTCATTGCTGGTTTCACCCCTTCACAGAACTGTTAATCAATCAAGCCCATAGAGTACAGCCTTTCTTTGGGAAAGAAAGAAACACCAGACATTTTATCTGGTATCAATGTGAAAGAACGACCTAAGTGAAAATCTGAATCACATTTGTAAAGATTGTTTGACTTTATTTATTTGAACATATCTAATAAATTAAACAATATTAGATAAGTAAAGCATTGAGCAGTGTTTTAAAAATAATTTAATAAAACAAAAGTGAGTTCACAAAGAGCAGGTTTGAGTTCCAGTAGAAACAGAGTGAGGCCCACCCAACCACTGGCTCTCATTTTCTGGTGGCAGGAACGTGGAACTGCGAGGGAGGAGCAGCCTGGGACTCTTTGAAGACTTAGCGAGTCCTAGGGACTCACGCCATGCTTACGTCAGCTCAGACCACTACCACAAAAGTTGTAGACTGGAGGCCTGGCCAACAGACATTTATGTCTCTCAGAGCTTGAGATTAAGAAGTCTAAGATCAAGGTGTTGGAAGACTTGGGTCTTGGGTCCTGGCCGGAAGGCAGCTGTGTTCTTTCATCTACCCTTATACGGCAGAGAGAGGAAGTTCTGGTATGCCTTCCTCTTGTGCCAACACTGATTCTACTGTGGAGGCTCCTTCTCATGACTTAACTAATAAAACTAATTACTTCCTGTTCCTAATACCACGACTGAGGGGTGAGGCAACGTCAACGTTTAAAGTTGTGGAAGACATAAACTGTCAGTCGAAAATATACTCGTAGCGCACAACCTTCATAATCCAAAACTTGGCAGGCGAGAGATGTCCTATTTCCGGATGAAAAGATTGCAGTTAGATTTGCAGGCTTCATTCTCCCTCATTGGTCAGGGAAATTCATTGTCAGTCATTACCTCAGTTACCCTCGGCAAAGACACCCCAGTCTTCAGTTATCAGGCAGCCCTGGTTGTGCCCTATGCCTTTCATTTGTGTAGATCTGAGCTTCTAGCAATCTACCTGGATCATAGGAATGTAATGGGGGGTCTGCTGACTGCGCCGTCTTTTGCACAGCCTTCCTATAGGCACCTGATGAGGTCATAAACGAAGCTTATAGCTTCCTCTTTTACCTGCCAACTTCCAGTTTTCTCTGGTGTTAGTGTGCCTTTCACTATCCTCTACCATACTGACATCTCCTTTAAGAACTTGATAGTGAAAAAAAGACAAGAACTATTTCTACGAGGCAAAGAGTTTCATAAAATGAAAAGTCCTTGACTAAAGGCAATTCAAAGATTTTGTGTGTGGGGATATATATGTGTGTCTTGGAGGAAATGCACAGAAACAAAACAACAGCCAAGAAATATCTAAAAAAAAAATTAATGTGTCATGCAGTTTTAATCACTCTGTATTCCTAGAAATGATATAGATGAGGAATCCATAGTTTAGAGCTCAGCAACCCCAGGCACTCACATGAATTCTTAGTAGACTTGACTTTGGATTTGTCCATCTTCCACTCCTGGCTTCTTCCACTAGGCTACACTGCTCTTCCATAAATCCCTTCCTCTATGGCTAGCATTGCAGGGCTTCCCAAGGGAACTTGCTTTATTCTGTTTTTATATAATCTTAGCTCCTAGTGGCTTAGGTTGTCAGCAGCAAAGACCTCATCTTCCTTTACATATAAACTGGATCCCAAGGGGTAAGTCCTGGCACAGAAACCTGGCTAGTATGCTCACGCACTGGGGAAAAACTCCAATTTTTGTAGGAAATTCATTGGCTGTTAAGTATCTCTAAATTTCCCCCTAATAGTCTCATTAGGGATCTGGAACCTGTCTTCAAAAAGGCAACATCATTCACCACTAGCTTTTGAGGGATTACAGTAAACTTACAATGGAATGACAGCCAATTGTGGTCACATTCTTAATTTAAGGAGTAAGGAAGGAAACCAAGCTCCAGGCCTGTTTTCTGGAGATAAGAAAGACTATAAAAATGGACATGTTTACCTCTCTGTATTTTTTCTGTAAGGATCTAAATTTTACATTTACATTAAAATAACAATTCAGAGCAAAGTCAGAACATTTAAATGATATTTTCTACTTATTACAGGAAAAGTATCCCATGCAGAAAAGCATAAAAAGAGAGAGTAATCACACTGTCCAGCTGTGCATCTAAGCTCAGGGTTGGTGGTATGGTGGTCGAGCTAGGAAAGCCATTTGTATTCAGATACATTGCATTCCGTAAATCCTAGCGATGTATCAATGGATGCAAGAGAGGGTGACATGATCACATGATCAGTTTTTGTCTTATAAAGAATAGTAGGGCTGGAGAGATAGCTTAGTGGTCAAGGCGTTTGCCTGCAAAGCCTAAGGACATGTTTAGCTCTTCAGATCCTATGTAAGCCAGGTGCACAAGGTGGCACAAATGCATAAACTTGCACATGCACACAAATTGGTGCATGCATCTAGAGTTCAATTACAGCGACTGAGGTCCTGGCATGCAAATTCTCTCTCTCTCTTGCTCCTACTCTCTCACATAAAAAAGCTAGTTTATTGGGTTTGCCTAAAAAAACAAACAAAAAAAATCTTACACATAGTTATGGTACTATAATTTACAAGGAGTTGGCTGTATTCTGCTGTGTCCTGAGAACTTGAGCAAAGCTGAATTTAATAGTAATAGACAAATATGTTGGCAGAATGAAATACAGAGAGGAAGGATGGGAAAAAATAGATCTTGACAGAGGAAAAAAATGTGAGAAGGATAGGATTCCAGGCAAATAGACTACTGCTGGTTCAGCTATAATTGTTTAGGAGATTACCACTATTGAGCATGGACCAGCTGCTCTGCTTCAGGACAGTAGGAGGAATGGTGATACTTTTGGAAGGAGGGGCCAGAAGGAATAATTTTTAAGGAGTTTCCTGCTCCTCAAGGTTTATCCCCATCTGGATTTACAAATTTGGCATCCACATGTTACTGGTTGTGGAAGTGTGACCTGTGCAAAAAAGAGGGCTCAAGAAGTGTGAGCACAGTGCTGGGAGCAGCTGAGTCTGTGAAGTGTGCAAAGTAGTGCATAGGTCATCACAGGGAGGCCCTTGAGGCTGGGGTATGGAAATGTGAAAATGAACGTATGTTTGCAGTAGAGACTCTGGGATTTTGGAGATGCTATGACTATCAGATGGCTGCCAAAGAAAGCAGTTGGCACTGGCTTGTGGATTCTGATTGTGAAGCAGCCATCACAGCTTGAGGGGAGGGATTACTGAAGCCTTTGGAGCCCAGAGGATTGTATCAAAAGGCCTAGGTGCTGGACATGGCACTGCCGGGTTTGAGGCTTACTGTTCTGATTTTCTATTTTATGTTTGTCTGGTCTTTCCTTTCTGTGCCTTCTTCTTGCAATGGGAATATTTACTCTGTGCCATTATTCATGGGAAACATATAACTTGTGTTTGGATTTACAGAGCCCACAGTTAAAAGACTGCCTTGAGTCTTAGATTTTAGACTTTTGAACAATGGTGGGACTGGTAAAGACTATGGAACTTTTAAAAGTTGTACTGAATAAATTTTAAGATGACATGACCATGAGTCTATGGGGACTAGGGTGGAATGTGGTGATTTGAATGTAAAATGTCCTTTATGTGTTTTAGATACTTGTTCCCCATCTGGTGGCAACTTGGTAAAATTTTGGGGCCCTTTGGAGGTGGGGCCTTGTTGGAGGAGGTGTGCCATTGTTTGTGGAACTTGAGATTTTCTAGTGTATTCAGGGAAAGCTCACTCCAAGTACATCTTCCCCACTCATATCGGATGATGTGAGCCAGCTGACTACTCTGTCATGAGTTCCCCACCATGAAAAACTTTTCCTTGAATCTATAAGCTTATATAAGGCCTTTTCTCCCATGAGCTTTGGCAGGTTAGGTATTTTTTGTTGGCTTTATTCCTCTATAAACAAGAAGGCAACTGCTTTAGTATGCCTATGGAGAATACATCTATATACTCACTTACTTTGAATCATTTTGCTCAGACATTATTAAAGCACAACAAAACAATCAAACTCCTCCAAAAAAAAAAAAAGTCATAGAACGTTTTAGCTACTCATAAATTTAGAGGAAGTTCCCACTATCTAGGAGGTTTTATTCAAATCCAAATGCTAACTGAAGCAACAATGACCAAATTGATGAAAGAGTTTAGTGGAGGAAAAATGCTACAATTACTTATATAATTCTTTTTCTATTTATATAATTGTATAATTATTTTTACATTTATGTACATTGTTTGCCTCATGAATCATGAACAAAGAAGGTGATGGGTGAAAGAAGTCTTCCTAGCAGACAGGGTACTGAGCTGGAGCTTGAGAAGTAAAGGAAAAATGAAGATGAGTAAAATACAACAGGGTGGGTGGGCACAGAATGGACAAAGGCCACAAAGATTAACAGGACTTGAAGCAGAAGCACATGTGACATGCAGTGACGAGGCCATTTGTGTTGTACCGCAGTGTGAAATAGCATTCAAACTGTGGTTCACTTAGACAATCTCCTTGGGAATTATTCAATACAGTGTGAAGTGTCTAATCTCTCTGTTACTATAACACATATTCTGGCAGCAAAAACAAAACAAAACAAAACAAAAAACTGCAGAAAAGGTTCATTTGCCCTACAGCTTCAGAGCTTTCCATGGTATATTGGCCCTATTATTGTCAGGCCTGCAGTGTGGCAGCATGTCATGGGTGGGCATATTATGCAGAAATATACTCATTTCATGGCTGGGAAATAAATGAGAGGAAGAACAGGCCAGAGAGAGTCCTACTATTCTCTTCAAGGACATGTGCCCAGTAGCTTAAAGAGTTTCCACTATGTCTGATATTTTAAAGTGTTCAATACTGACCCATTGCACCAAGCTGATGAGTGAGCCTTTTGCATCTAGGTCTTTGAGGGACATTTCATATCCAAACTATAGCCTTCAGGTCTACACACCTATGTAACTTGTAGACACAGGATGGATATCAGGCCAAGAGGGTGGTATGGGTTGTTTGTAAAAGCCGTGCATGTGAGTACAATGGCATTCGCACTGAGCATTAGCCACAGCTGGAGGTTTTGAGCAGGAAGATAAAGTGGGAAGAATTGCATTAGAAAAGTTCCCCCAGGAGAAATACCTAGGGTACTTTCCAAAGTCAAAATAATAGAGGCAAGGAGAAAAGGCTGGAGACTGACCAGTGTCCAAGGCATGGCTCATGACATTCTTTCCCTGTGGTTGTAATACTGGAAGGGATGGAAGTCAGTAGCATATAGACTATCTGTGGCCAAAGCTAAAATTCTCAGGTCAGCAAGTAAAGATGTTCAGAACCAACCACCACCCAGATAGAAATATGATTAATTTGCTTTGAAAATACAGACTTGGGAAAGGAATTGAGTCTAGAAGGAGACATATTTTTGGAAGGGTGATAGGAGTGTGTTTCCTTGGGGGTGTAGATGGAGTGTAGAATGCTGGAGTGGACAAGCACACTCCAAAAAAAGAAATGCAGAGAAGGGAAGATTGAGGCCTATGGGACTATCATGTTTGAGGGTCAGAGAAGGAAGTGTTGCTCAGAGAAGAACCAGAGTGGAGAGAGAGAGAGAGAGAGAGAGTTTCATGTTGGGATGAGTGGCTGCAATGCCAGTGTCCAAGAGCATCCCACTGGGAGAAAGTCTGAATTCTCTCTTTACTTGGAGGAGTTTCAGAACAGTAGCTGAGACAGATTACAAAGGGTCAGGGCTGCCATGTGCTTCTTTCTGGAAATGTCTTCTGGAGACTGCAAGAGGTGACCTTCAAGCCAGTTCCCGATAGGAAACTGCCGGCTTTGCTGTGAGGCAGGGAGAAACAAAGTCCTTGGCTGAGAGTTTCCGGGGAGCCAAGCAGATGGCCGCTCCGTCGACTGCAGCTGCAAACAGCTTCCTTTTCACTTTGTTTCCAGGAGCCAGAGGAGCCCAGGAATACTTAACAGCTGTCTACCTGTAGGGACTCAAATAATATCTGGGCCATCAAACCCTCATATACAAAATAGTGACTTAGCAGTTTATCCAAAAGCTTCATGGTGACCTGAAAGAGCCAGCCAAAGACCTTGCTGTTCCCATGCCAGGGCTTTTGCTGGTTCAAGATAGAGCCAATATCTTTTAATGAAGACCTCCACAAAGGATGGAGACTATAAGGCATGACTTGTTACTCTTTCTGAAAATAGATGCGATTATCTTATATAAAAACTTCATTTTATAATAACTCATCAGGGAAATACTTTTTCTTTTGCTGAAAATCAATAGCTTACTTCCCGGTTCTTAGAATAAGAAATGTTCAACAGCAGCTAAGGTCACCATACAGCCCAGGCTATTGCAGAATGTATATAAATATTGAAGGCCTACAGCTGCTGATGGAAACTATGTGGCTTGCATGTAATGTCACATGAGACAGAAGACAGATTTAGGTTATTAGATAAAATGTGTGGAGGTGACTGCACCCCTAAGTCGTCTCTTGAGAGAGCACCGTCCTTCCGAAGCTGGACTAAAAATAATTTCTTTTTATTCTCAGAAATAACTTTCCCCCCCTGCATCCCCAAAAAAGCATAGGGCTGGCCCTAACCCTTCATAGTTTATCTTGGCCATTGCACCGAACTGGTCCAAGGTTAACGGTAGGGAAATCCAAAGAGATCTAAAGAATACAGGAGACTATCCTTAGGAGCACTTACTTTTGAACTCTTACAATCAACCATGGGAATTATTTATTGAAATCCACATACACGGAAAGCTAGCAGGATGTAGGACATAGGGCATGTACTTGTCTCATTCTAAGATTTTGTATACAAAGTGCATCAACACTTACTGACTTAAAGTACTGCGGTTTCATCATGAGATGAAGAGCTGCATGGCCATTTCAGCTCCATCTGGTAGGGTCACCTGGCGGTCCCTTGAACTGAGGAGATCAGAAGGGTTAGAGAGCTTCATTCACATGTCTGTCACTTCATCTGGGGTGACAGCGGACTAGATCGCTCTCTCTCTCTCTCTCTCTCTCTCTCTCTCTGGATTTTGTTTCTTTCACTGTGTCTCAGTCTCCCAGAAAGTAAAGGAGAATGCCAGCAGCCCTGAAATTGACACAATGTCTGTTGATCAAAGCACATTAAAAAAAAAAAAAAAAACTATCCAAATTTAAGATTAGGCAAACAGATTACCCTGCTCTTTAGGAGGAGACATAAAAGAGGAGTTGTTGGTGAGCTAATCTACAGAACACTGCACTTGGTTAACAGAACGAAAACAATTCTAGTTCCATATATTTTCCAGTGGCCTGAAAGGAGGAAATGCCAACTTACCCCAGGGTTCAAATCATTCTCTTGTTCACTTTTGATCACTGGAAACACACTGCTTGGGGAAAGGTTTTCTAGAGGAACAGGACACATAGAATTAGTTGGAGTTATAAAGGTGATTTATTGGATTATTTTATGTCAATCCAACAATAGCAGTCTGTGGGCTTAAGCATTGAGGAACCTGGTAGCTGCTCGGCCCCTGTGACTGGATGTCTCATCAATTACAGCCCAGCACTGAAGGCCTGGGGCACTCATGGAGAGCTGCTGGTCTTCGGTCCAAGTTGGAAGGTTGATGGAACTTGATTTCCAATGCTGATGGAGGAGAGTCGAGCGTGGTAGACGGACATTTGATTGAACAGTGGCAGCAGCTAGGTGAAAGGCACTCACCAGTGAGTAGCACAGGCAGCCAGGCACACAACTTTAATCCCAGCCCTCGAGAGGTAGAGGTAGGAGGATTGCCCTGAGTTCGAGGCCACCCTGAGACTCCTTAGTGAATTGCAGGTCAGCCTGGGCTAGAGCGAGACCCTACCTCAAAATCCCCCCCCCAAAAACAAAAAGGCCTGTGTTCTGTCAGAGTCTCCTATATGGACCACCACCAGAAGGACTGTCAGAGAAAGGACTTCTCTCAGCTCATCCTTCCTGGCAACACCCTCAGAGACCCACCCAAGAGGCATGGCTGAGGATTCCTAATAAACAAAACTTGATCATCACACACCAACATAAACTGTCAGACTTGCTCCTGGGTAGTACAAATTGCCAAGTCATACAGGTGAGCTCAGGGGACAGAGTTAGGCTTATGTAGGAATCTGTTGCTGAGGCCTTCAGTGAGCTTAGGAGAATTATTGATCCCACAGATATGACTTCTGGTGAGGGTTTATGGGCTCATTTTTAGATACATAAATAATTCTGGCCATTGTCAATATATAGGCATCCAGATTGACAGCCAAATTATGGATGGTAGGACAACTCAGGCAAGGGTACAATGCTCAGTGCAGTTAAGGGTAAGTGATGAGGTGGAAAACTTTCCAATTATGTCCAGCTCATGCTAGCAGGTGAGCTATGCTGAGATTTGAAGGTGGTTTATTCTCTCAGGAATAATGAGCTGGAAGCTTGGTTTTCAATGTGTCTATGTTAGCGCTGTAGGATGTTTAATAGATGGTTCCGTCATTGGGGGTGACATTCTTCTCAGAAAGGGTTAATGTAGTTCCACAGGACCCTGGTAAGTTCCAGAAGGAATGAGTTGTTATAAACAGAGCAAAACTTTCACTTCCATTGCCTTTTATTCCCTGAATCACTATTAGTCTCTCCTCACATATGCCGTGATGCCATTTGCCATATTACGATGTAGTCAAGGGAGCCTTACCAGAGGCCAAACAGATAAAGCCTCACTATCTTAGACTTTCAGTCTCTAAAACAGGGAAACAGTAAAGTTTTTCTTTATTAAGAATTTAACCTCAAGAAGTGTTCTATTATAATAGACAAAGGTCTAATTCAAGGTATAAGTTTCTGGAAGGATTGAAGGAGAGGAAACAGGAGTCATGGCTGAGTCCCACTGACTGCTTAGAGTTTCTGGTAATGGAGGGTATCTCAAATGCACAGGAAATCACATAAACAGGTAATTCTATTGCAAATTTTTAAGGAGGCACACAGCTCTATAGAAAACAATCAGGAAAAAGAGATTTGCCTTTGTCTGGATTCTGAGTCCCTAAGAATGTCAGAAAAGGAGAGAGTTGAAGACAAAGAGAGAGAAAGCGGAAGAAGAAGAGAAGAAAGAAGAGGACAGGAGAGAAGAGAATATGAGAATGGATGAATGAATGGCAAAGTTGCTCAGAATTTCCATTGCCGGGGGAGGAAGATGATGAGAGATGGTAAGAAAGTAGGCAGCTTGCTTTGGCAGTTCGTAGGTCTGGTTCACATCCAATCATCTCTATTTAAAGCAGGAGGTTTGTTTCCAAATAGGTCATATCATCAACAAAAGAAGAACAACCTTATCACTTCTTAAGGAAGTGTTTTAGAGATAAGGAGCAAAGGTACTCCTAATCTTTTTGCTTTGCACGTACTGAGTCTCAGAGATCTAAATAAACTCCTTTTGCTTCTCCTGTGTCTAATCTTAAAGACACTTGAATCTTGTTTTTTTTTTTTAACTAAATTAATGATGAAAACTAATGTCACTTTGTGTTGAACCTTTTCCCACTCTGATAACTCAACATTATTTTTAAAACAAGAAAACATTTCACTTTATAGTATCATTTGTGTTTCAGAATGTTTGTTCACTCCTGGAAGACCACTGATCTTCTGCTGGCCTGCTCTCCACCCCCACCAGATCCAATTATTATATCTTGCTAAACTTACCAGTTCCAAATTTCTTGCAAATTTGCCTTTTGATACTGTATTCACTGTATCTTTGATGCCTCACTTTTAGCTTTCTTCTCACTTGTCAAAATTTTGTGGGTGATTTTATAACATTACTTGAAAATTGAAAAAAAAAAGAAAAAAACAACTCAACCACAGCACAGTATGATTACACAGTCGTGATGTCAGGGATGATCTCAAATATGAGAAGAACTGGACTTTTTGTGTGCTGTGGCTTCGTACTTTGGCTTGTAACAGAGTAGGAATTCCACAGATTAATGATGAGTCCATTTCATCTACAAACAAGAGGGAGCAGATGCCCTTTGCCCCAGATTTGTGTGGGAAAAAGTGTGGTGTTAGCATAGAGTAGATTTCATGCCAAAGCTTTGTAAATATCTTATGCCTTGTGCTCAGTAAACCCTAATCACATTGGACATCACTTCTGCAACCTCAGCTGTATATTGGGTTTGGGAAGGAAAATATGATTAACTCCATACTGACAGCTCTCTGGCTTCTAACCTTCCAAAGTCCTGTCTTCTCAATATTTACTCTCCTTAAAAGAGAATCGTTTCTATGGAGAGCACACACACACACACACACACAGAAAATTCTACATCAATAACTTCCCACTAAAGAGTAAGCTGTATTTAAAATAAAAGAAGACCACCACATAATTTTGTCACTGAATTTTATCTGGGAAGTGCTCAGTTTCCATAAGATACTTAGAAATCACAATTATCAAATTATAGTATATGCATATATTTTAGCTCAACATGAGAACCTTCAAATAATGTTCATTGGTAAATTCTCTTCAGTGTTATTGTATGTTGCTTGTGCAGTATTTAATCGCAGTAGAACCTATAATATTACATACCTGATAGATTCCTACTGGGAAACTGCATGAGAAGGGCTGGTCTTCACACCTTACATAGCTTGCCCTACATGATAAAACCAGCAGACAACAGAGCTCAATTATCCTTTGTAGTTGTTTCAAAGATTCATGACCTGGAGATGGAAGGATAAACAAGATTCGAGTTTTAAAGAAGCACAGTTGGGATATGGGCAGTATAGGTTGTCCTGCCTTACAGCACTTTGTTTTTGTTCTGCACTTTGATTTTTCTTGATCTTCTCTCTTGAAAACGGCTCATCCATTTTGAAGCACCAGGTTCATCTATGTTTCTGTGTAACTTGTTGTCAGTAGTACCAGTGGTCACAACAGATTGCTCCCTAAATTTCAGGACTTAGCTCACCCAAAGTTTATTTCTTACTTATACAAAGCCCACTGTGGGTCATGCAGGCTTGCATCCATCCTGGGTTGACACTGTTTAGAACACATGACCTTAAAGCTTGTCACGAGAGCAAAACAGATGTACAGAAGAGACAAACTCTCCCTTGACCTAAAATACTTCTTTCTTCTCATAGTCTACCCACCACATTGGTCATGTAGTCTAAGTAAACTATCACGGAGATTGAGAAGTAATGAAAGCATGGAGAATACTTGTGAATACTATGACTTTTCTGGTGTGGTTTGAATATTCCCCAAGGGTCAATTGGGTTGGAGGCTTGGCCATCATGGTAGTGCTTTTGGGATGGGGTAGAAGCAACATGAGGGTGAGTGCTCAAAACATGAAGGTATAAAGCAGATCTCTGAGTTCTTCATCAAGGGTTGTTATAAAAATAGCAGACTTGGATCCTCCCACCCTCTTTGAACCTGGCTGGAGATGCAGCTGGCTTGCTTCTACTCTCAACTCCACCACTGCTCTCCACACTGTTGATGCCAAGAGATATACTCAAGGGGACTGTCGCCCCAAACCCTGTGCGATGCATGTAGGCTTTAGCTTACAGAAACATGAGCCAAACAAATCTCTTCTTCATAAGTAACTTGGGTCTGCTGTTTCATTGTAGCAGCAAAAGTTACCCAGAACATTAGCCTTATGCCACTCTTGTCATCTGTGGGTTCCCGTTTCTAGTTATAGAGGTACTGGTGGAACTCTGTGCATGTCTGGTCACTTGCTCAAGTCAGAGACTGGCCAGGAATATAATGAGAAGGAAGACAGTGATTAGAAAGCTGAAGAGCAGAAACATAACACAAATATATAGAAACGCCAGAGAGAAAGGCACAAGGAGATTTTGGAGAGCTTGGATTTAAGGGCATGATTTTTCAGATTCTATAAGGAAGAACACTTGATATTTGCCTCATTATTCTTGTAGCCCAGCCTTGTCTGTCCGTGTGTGTGACATGTCTGGCCTTAACACATTGCAGACTTTCATCCCTTCTCCTCGCTTGGACTCTGCACCTGCCTGGAGCTGCTTGATAGCTCACTTACTTCAGTGCCTTGCACGTCTTACTCTAACGTGGTTTAGCACAATTCAGTATTGCACTCTGCCTAGTAGCTTTCACCCAAATCTCTGTTATGGTCATCGAGAGATAGCAATTCCTGTTCATCAGGCCCAATGTTTAGACTATTTTTTAAAACTTTTTATTGAAAACTTCCATAAGTAAAGGCAATATACCATAATTATAAACACCTTCCATCACTCCTCTCTCTCCCTCCCAAGTCCCACTTCTGAATCCCTTCTTCTTTTCAATTAGCCTCTGTTGTATTTTCTCTGAATTAAGAATATATATTATTTATGTGCAAGCAGAGAGAGAAAGAGAGAGAGAGGAGAGACAGAGAAAATGAATGTGCCAGGACTTCTAGCCGCTGCAAATGTACTCCAGATACCTATAGCAATTGTGCATCTGGCTCCACATGGGCACTGGGAAATCGAACTCAGGTCATTAGGCTCTGCAGGCAAGTGCCTTAACCACTGAGCAATCACTCCAGTCCGTCTTTTGTATTGTGATGTCATTGTTTTTTCTTCTGTAATGCAGGCATCGTGTAGGTATTGTCAACCACTATGAGGTTATGAATATCAAGGCTAATTCCAGAAAGGCAAATTCTGCATATTCTCTCTCATTTGTGAATTGCAGCTTCAAATGTTGATATTTGTATGTGAGTTTGAGTAAAAGTCAGTAGTAAAGGCCAGGAAGTGAGAAAGAGAGAAAGGAAGAGGGCTTAGATGAGGGCATAGTAGATATGTAAATAGAGGACAGGATACAGGCGTGGAATTGTCTAACTGAGGTCAGGGTAGGGTATTCAGGAGAGGAAGGATAGGAGGAGGTTTAATCAAAATTTAAGTTGTTATGAATAAGCCATATGGAAACCTATTTCTTTGCTAATGAATATATATATTAGTTAGAGGTGGGATATGTTCCCATAAGTTGTTTGCCAGAGGTCCCCTCATGCCCCCAAAACACTACAGGCTATTGACAAGGCTATTGGTTGTTCACCAGCACTAGAGGATAAGACTCAATTGATAAAGACTCCACGTGCTTGGGCTGCAGGTCACTGAGAAATCAAGCTGGAGCTTGATTACAGATGGAAAACCTCCTCTCTGTTAACTAGCTGTCAAGGTGCTGGGAAAAGTTATGAAGCCTATAGCCTTTTGGGGGAGAGAGGTCATCAACAGTCTTAGACTATCTTTAATGGAGTCCCCGATTGGTCTGTTCAGTGAGTTGTCCTACAAATCTAATTTAATGTTTTTGGCTATTTTTTGATGGATTTTTAATTAATAGAGAGTATTTTATATTTATTCCTTTTCTCTACTATTTCTTTCAACTTTGGAAAGTGGACCGTCACAAGCTTAATTACAGATGAATGTCTGAAACCTATGCAAGTTCCGTTATAGTCAGTTACAATCCTGCCATTGCAAGATGAACCTTTATTCAATTTATGCATACATAAGATAATAGAAGTGTTCAAAAATTCTTCAAGGCTTAGCCGGGCGTGGTGGCACACACCTTTAATCCCAGACCTTGGGAGGGAGAGGTAGAGGATTGCTGTGGGTTTGAGGCCACGCTGAGACTCCGTAGTGAATTCCAGGTCAGCCTGAGATAGAGTGAGAGCCTACCTTGAAAAAGGCACTGAAGGGGGTAGAGGGGACTCTTCAAGGCTCCTTATGTTCTTCCACAACCCACATTCAAACCCTGAGGTTATTTTTTCACTAACCTGCACAGTGTACCTAACTTCTTATTGTTGCCTCACTGGCACATACTGCATGCTATATGAGTTGCTCTCTGTATTTTATTCATTTCCATATATCTCATTCACAAATAGGAGAATGGCTGGCCTAGAGGGAGCCTTAAAGAGTACATTTAGCATAAGCAAGTATAGAAGGGGCCAGGGATGAAGCACGGACAGGACTGAAGCCCTGAGGTGGAGAAGCTTTTGCGCTCTTCATGCTAGTGTGTGTACGCATGTGTGCGTGCACGTGCGCATGTGTGTGCTGTGCATGTGTGTGTGTGTACGTGTGCATGTGCATGTCCATGTGTGTGTGTGAGCACGTGTGTGCATGTGCACGTGCGTATCCGTGTGTGTCTGCATGCGTGTGTGCGTGTATGTATGTGTGCGACAGAGAGAGGAGAGAGAGAATGCTTGTCTATCCAAATGGCCACTCACCTGTGTATAGAGGTCCGAAGACAAGCTTGGCTGTTGTTCTTCCTCTTCCCCTTCGTTTGAGGCACTGTTCACCACACTACAACCACCAGCTTCCAGGTGATTCTCATGCCTATGGCCCTGTCCCCCTCTCTGCATAAGCATGCTGTAATTACAGATGCCTCCTACAGTATCCAGCTTTACGGGGTTCCAGGGAGCCGAATTCCAGTCCTCATGCTGGCGGCAAGTTCTTCATCCACTGAGCCATTTCCCCTGCTTTTCTTTTAAATCTATTTTATGATAGAGCGAGAGGAAGAGAGAGAGAAAATTGGCTTGTCAGGGCCTCTAGCCAGTGCAATCGAACTCCAGACGTGTGTGCCACCTGTGTGCATATGTGACCTTGTGTGCTTGCATCACCTTATGAGTCTGGCCTCCATGGGACCTGGAGAGTTGAACATGGGTTCTTGGGCTTTGCAAGCAAGCATCTTAACTGCTCAGCCATCTCCCCTGCTTTTATGTTTAAGTGGTGCTCTTCACTAGGAATGTTTCCTTGTACTTGTGACTGTCTCTGTGACACTGACAACTTTATACAAATCTATCAATTATGTATACAAATTTAATAATTGAATGTTAAGTATTTTCTTTTTCCAAAAATGTACTGTAGTGCATTTTCCTCTCACGAATTTTGAGATATATTAGGAGTCTATTTCCTTTTTTATTCTTCCTGAACTCCACACACCCTCCTTGCCCTACTATTAATTTATATACTCTTTTCCACCCGTCATTAAAAAAAAAACACAAGAATACAATTTAGCTAAAGTTCTGCACTTAACCTTTCTCTGCTGTGGTCACGACTATCTACACAACCTTCCCGCTACTCCCTTAGGTAAAAAGAAATAAAAGGAAACACTGCAAGTCCAAAGTAGTGTCACCTATGAGAGACTCAAGTGGGGTAAACATGGAAATGTGTATGTCAGGAGTTAGAAGGAAAATCATGGGAATTTTTACTTTGTATACCCAATAAATGAACACCAGCAAGACAAATGTAGTAAGGGACCTTTCTAAAAGACAACTCCGATGTCCTGAGAGAAGGACTATTTGCAGTACTTCCTTCCTGTCATCAGTCTCTTTCCAGAGTTTCTGCTACCTGTGATCAACCAGAGTCTGAAAGTCTCAATGGAAATTTGCAGATATAAAAAGTCATGTTTTGTATAACTTGCATTAAAAATACTGTAATTGTTTGATTTTGTGTGTAGTTATTGATATTAGTATCATCTAACTATTCCCAATTTATACATATGCACTACCACAAGTTCATATGATGATAAACACAGGTTATTAGGGCTCAGTTCTAGTACAGTTTCAATTATTCCTTTGGGGTCTTAGGCTGTATCCTCCCCCAAATAGAATGGACCACTATAATTGACTGGAGGAACAGTGTAGGATTTTCTAATAAACCTTCCAAGGTAACGCTTCCGTAAAGGAGAACCAGAACCTGGGCTTGGAGGAAACCTATTATGGACAGATTTCAGATACAAATCATACATATCTATGGCTTTCAACAAATCATTTATCTGCATTTCTCTTCCTTCTAAAGAAGTGCGGGTATTGGTGGCTTCCGCTTGGTTGTTTTAAGATCTGAATATGACCATACACAAAAGTACTCAGCACAGGGACTAGCATATGTGTCAAGGTGGCCCCAATGTCATCCAATTTATGTGTTTTTATTTTACTGAAATGTCAAAACTATAAAGCGAAACTTTCATTAATATTAATACAATCAAAATTCCAAATGTATGCTCATCACAAATTAAGTCTCATAGATGCATATTGTTACATAACATCCTAGCCTCTAACTGGATGAGTTGAAATTTTGAATAGTGGATAGATAAGCACAAGTAAGAGCTGGGAAAATATAGGACTGGAAGATGTCATAAATATGAATAAATATGAAGTACTGTCCAAACTGATAGTCCCGGATAGCTATAAATAAAAGATCTCCGTGATCAAATAAATGTGGCTTTAGAATTTAATAGTACATGTTGATGCATTAGCAGCTATTCTGTTTCTACTGGAAAGACATATTTATAAGGGCTGTAACACAGGTTTCCTTAAGTGATCTCGTCATGGAAACCTTTGAGGACAGGAACGTTCGTTTACAGGTGTACCCATGCGCACAGAACATGCACATGCACAGTACTGCTTGGTGCATTCAGCAGGAACAAAAAGAAACTCATTGGACAACGGGACTGCTTGTGCTTTGATTTTCTTTTGAAATCTATGCTCTAGAAATGGCTGAAATTGTCAGGTGTGGTGACACATGCTTTCATCCCAGCACTCCGGAGGCTGAGGTAGGAGGACAGCTTAGTGACCAGCCTGGGTTACAGAGTTTCAGATCAGCCTAGGCTAGAGTGAGACTCTGCTTGGAAAGAAAAGAAAAGAAAAGAAAACAAAACAAAACAAAATAAGAAATGTGTTAAATTTCTCACTAAGCTCCATGCTTGAAGGACACCGAGTGGTCACTAGTGAGCGTCGTAGGGCATGTCACAGAGGGGGTAGGCGCCTTGGTTTGATGGGGCTGATTCTGTGCTTTGAAGATAGGAGATAATCCTGAATGCCTAGAAAACTTTCAGGAGTCAGGGACTGAAGGCTTTTTTTGTGAGCTGAGGGCAAGGCTACCACGGGAAGTGCCGAAGTGCCAAGGAATCAAGTGCATAGCGATGAAATCCAACCAACCAGTTCCTTTTCTTTTTTATACTAGAGACCAGATCAGCCTCTTCCAAATGGCTCTGGGAGGGAGAAGAGTCCCCCATAGAGGCCTGAGATGTCCATGGCAGGCCCTGGGCTGTGGCAGGACTTTCTGCTCAGCCTCAGAAATATCCTGCTGGTAACATTGCCTTGGGTGCTTCTCCGTGTCAAACGGGAAAAGGAAACAAGTCATTTTCCTCCTGCACAAGCTCACTGCTTATCTGAAATCAGTTTTATACTGCAAAAATCTCTCTTTCCCCCACTGCCTAGTGCCTCCCATTAGTACCCAATGTAATTTCACAGCCAGTGATTGGGGAACTTTCTGGAAGCATTTTAGGCTGAAATACTGAAGTAGAGGGTGGCATGAGTCTGGTTAATTTCAGAATATTGAAGTGTTGGAATTACAATGTGATGACAGGATTCATCAGAAGGATTTATGTCTTTGGGCCTGTGGCCTAATGAATTGGAAAATATTTTCCTATGTCTTCCCCTTCAGCTCTAAATTAAAGTGACACATTTTATTAAAAAATGTCATTTTACATATTAATGTATGAATTATGGTATAGTACATATGACAATAATGTCATCTGGGTGAAACATTCTAGTAATCTCTAGTGTTGGCTTCCATTTCACTTAGAAGTAGAAATATACAATGAAAAAGGATCTATAGAAAGGTTTATTATGTGTGCGTGTTGTCCAAATACATTGTGTAAATGTGTAGGGACTTCATGTGATGGTTCATATATACAGCTGCCTGGGCTGTGTGTTTGGGGTTGTAATTGCCTGAACTCATACTGTTTTGTAGAGATAAAAAAAGAGAAGAGGAGTAAATAAAATCTGGTCCATTTTCAGTCTGGGCTCATAGTACTAACACCATCCTAAATAGCGTGGCGAATGGAAACCACTGGGTGGTTGGTGAAGGAGACCTGAGTTAGCACTAATTTTGTGTCTCTAGGGACGGAGCCTGGGAAGTCCTCCACTCCCGCTCTCAGATGGGAATTGTGTTACAGGTCATTTTTGGCATACCATGTCAGCATGACATTACTACAGTGCCTACACACGCTTGCAATTAAATGATCTGGGCAAGAACATGAGTCACTTTCAGTTAATAAACAAAGCTAGAAATACTGAGGCGAATTTGAACTAGAAGCTATGTGATGGTGCAGAGTTGATTTTCTTAGGATTAAAACCATAACTCAAAGATTAAAAATAGAAACTAAAGAGTTATGAATAACAACTCCTGCTAAAGGCAAGTATTGAAGTATATCTATATCTACATGTATTGCATATTTACTATAAGTATACTATATGTTAACTATAGTTAATTCTCTACTTATAACCATATCTGTATCTACATATCTTTATATGTGTCCATTTATCTGGATTTATATAGTTGGGACAATTAATAATTTGATAATTTGACAGAAAATAAATATAATTTATAAGAAGGCAATCAGATTATGAACAAATTTCAGTAAAATCAACTTAATTAATTAGTACCACATATCAGTGGTACCTTAACAATGGTTTAGGTCATTGAATTTTAATATATTTCAAAACCTAATCAATAATTGTAAGCCACATGGACTATAATTCAGAATGATTGAGAATTACATTCTTGAACCTACTTTCTCCCAGCTTCACATATATTTTTGTAGGTGACCTCATTAATTTTATCAGCTTTTACTAGTATGGTTTAGTCATTTTAGTGGCCATAACAAAACATTGCAATACAGGTAAATGATAAATCACATAAATTTATTTCCCAGCATTCTGGAATCTAGGAAGTCAAAAATGAGGGCACTGACATATTTGGTGTCTTCTGGGGGCCTACTTTTTGGTTTATAAGCAAGAGTGAGTGAGTTTTCTGGAGTTTCGTGTAAGAGCACAAATTCCAGGCAAGAGAAGCATGCCCTCATAAAAGAGATGCCTTAAAGAAGGACACTAACCCTATTCACCTTCCAATGCTCCACCTCCTACCAAAGTCACCTTTGCATTTAAGTGCCAACATGGGGTCTTCGGAAACATAAGAACAGCCCTCCAGAGCATCTGCCCCTAACGCTTTCTCTACATTTCCGCTATGCTTGGGTCCCATTCATTGCATATCTCCTGGATAGGGTGTTTGTCACCTCAAAGTTAATGTGCCCAATAAAACTGTGCACTCTGCCTCTTTGAAGTTTTTTTTCTTTTTCTTCACAGCTGCCCAACTCATAACCCTTCCATGAGCCCCTTTACACAACACTTCCTTGAGTCTGACAGGTCTAACTCTAGAAACCATCACAGGCACTCTCTCCTCTCCACCCCACTGCCGGTGCCTTAGGTGAGCAATATTTTCTGTCTTTATCTGTGATAGTGCAGTATCATCCTCTACATCCTTTCCCTTCTCGCTAGGTTAATCTGGATTTTAATGCCTGCGAATATTGTATTTCCACAAACTGCAAGTCTAATCTTGTCATTCTATTGAATAAAACTCTTGGGTGGGAAATCTGATGCAAATTACCAGCAGTCTATCCAAACACCTCTTTCCCAGGGCTCTGCTTTCCTCCTCCACACCCCCAGAAGTGCTTTGTTCTCCAACACTCTGAACAGCTAGGCTCTCATATTTCAGGCCATTATATATGTAGATTTCTCTGCCTGGAATGTGTGGCTTTTCTTTGGTTCTTTGACTAAAGACTTTCTCTTGCACTCAGTTACAAGGCTGGCTCTAAGTTCACCCTTCCATACAGGAACAGTCATCCCATTCCTCAGCATATAAATGTTGGAAACCTCAAAGCAATGAGGATATTTGTTTTGACAAGGAAGCTAATTATAATAATCATACTATCTATCCAGGTACTCAGTAGGTGTTTGATAGATGTTAAATGAGGGAAGGAAATGATCCAATGGCTGATCTCTTAACCTCTTTTGACTCCTGAGGTGGTAAAGGTGGTGAGAGAGGATATATTGTGTGGCAGGTGCTACTATTTTTCAAAATAGCCATGGCCAAATTTGTGTTTTGTCTATTGAAAGATAAATCAGTTCCTTCCTCTAAGACTCCAAGTCACTAAGTCACTACTCTGAATTCTGAACCAAACATATCATTATTCTAGCCTTTAGTTGAAAGCCTTGTGCTATGATTTTAAATTCATATAGCAGACAAATTCCAATAACTAGCTTAAAGTCAATCAATAAAATGTATTTAATATACCAATTTGGAGCTCTGTTGGGATTCCAAATCACATTAATATATGTCATGCTTTATCGTTGAAATATAGATGCTTAGTAATAGTATAAAAGAACATGTATGGATTTTTATCTATATTAAAGTAATTGCAGAAATACTAAGAAAAATTATACAGTACTACTTGGTTCATTTCCTTGAATACAGTTTCACTTGAAAACTAATTTTCATTTAGGAATGCTATAATTTGAAATAAACAACAAAAAACACTGAAAAGCCAATATAATAATAAAATGGAAGAAATTGTAAAATTCCTAACAGCCATTTTTATCAGTGTGGCAATCATCTAGAAGTATGTCTGCACTCGTTGTCTTGATCTTCGTGTGATATGGGAAGTCTAGCTAGGAGAAGGCTCTGCAAGAAACAGCCCTGTCTTTTGTTTACAAAGCAGTTAACATTCACAAGTGTAGCAACTGGTCAGGCTCTGTGAGGTCATGGATATCCAGGCTATTTTGTGTGTGGAGGAGCACGTTGTAAGGAGTCCCACCTTTCCTTTGGCTCTTACATTCTTTCTGCCACCTCTTCCACAAAGGGCCCTGAGCCTTGGAAGGGGTGATTCAGATATTTCTGTGCTGAGCACACCTGCTACTTCTCAGCACCATGGTGCCTCCTGACTCATCCCAAGGTCACTGCCATTTGAAAAGAGAAGGTTCTCTAACCAAAAGTGAGAGTAGCATTAATATATGGGTATGAACATACAAAGAAGTGCTCACTGGGCAGTTTGGTGAGCATAGTATATACTTTTAGCCAGACAGCAGCAGACGTTATACTCCTAGGGCTCATGACTACCCCTGTGGTAGGTTTTCAGTATCAGGGATGTATTCCCTCCCATGGAGCGGGTCTCCACTCAAATTAGAGGGCAGTTGGTTTCTCCCATAACAGAGGTGCCACTATTTCACCTGTTGGCTCATTTGGCTTGGTTGGCCAAATATAAGGCTTGCAGTGCCTACTGTTGGGTATCTTCTCTCTCCCATTTAACTGCGTGCAGCATAGCTTTTCCCAGCTTTCTGTCAGCTGGTCTACATGGAGGAGGTTTTCAGCTCAGCTCCAGCAGGGTTTCTCAGTGACCTTGCAGCCCAAGTATGTGGAGTCTTCAGCAACAGGGTCATACCATCTATTCCTGGTGGGAAACCAAGGGCCTCAGCATTGTTCTGTAATGTTTGGGGGACATCAGGGACCCTCCTGGCCAACAACTCACTGGAAGGTATCCCATCCCTGGCACTGAAGATTTTCTACTAACAATCTATGGCTTCTGAGTGTTCCATTATCCAAAACAGTAGGTTTCCTTATGACTTATTTATATCCTCTTAGAGTTTGATTAGCCCTCCCTCCACCTTTCCTTACTCAATCTTTACCCCTGGCCTCACCTGGACCTTTTCACCCCCATTAATCTATTCTTCTACTTACATATATACAATGCCATCCTATAAGTACCTCCTACCTCCCTTTCTATTCCCTTTATATCTCCTTTCTAGCTTACTGTTTAATTAAAAAAAATGCAACCAGCAGCAAGCTGACATAGATTGAGCTTATACCACATGCTAAGTCACTTAGTAATTGCTGTAACTGGCAGCACGGATTCTTTATAATAGCTGTGACAGGCGTGGTCCTTGTCTGGGCTGTGGGAAGAAAGCAGCCATAGGGTGAGTGGCTTAAACAGCACTGAAGTCTAGGAAGTCCAAGACAAGACACTGCCAGATTTGGTGTCTGCTAAGAGCCCCTTGCCAACGTATGGACGTTCAGTTGTTGGTCCCATCTTCACACGATAAAGGGACAGAGAAAGGAGAGAGGAGAGAGGGGGAAAACAAACTCTCCCTGTCTCTTTTTGTAAAGGCTGGAACTTCATTCCTAAGGACTCCACCCATGATATCATCACTTCCTAATGACCTCACAACCAAATATCACACTGGAGATTATATTTCAACATGCGGGTTTTTAACAGACACATGTTCAGATCATGAAAAGTTATAATTGTTTTTATAGTTGGTAAAAATTGAACAGCAAGTTTAAATAACTTTTCAAAATCCATTCACCTACTAAAATAGAGATGAGATTTTAGAATCATTCAATCTGATTACAAAACATTTATTTTCAATCACTTTACTTAGTAACATCCCTCTGATTAGGACACAGCTACAAAGCATTCTGCAAATTATAGTACTGAAGCCAGTCTGTGGAGATGGCCAGACATGGATTTATTTTAAATTCTCAAAATAAGTTTAAAAAATTTTTAAAATTTTTCTTGATATGGAGATCTTGATTTCTAGTATCATTTTTAAGGAATCTAATATTTTTATAACGTATTCTTTTAGCTACTTTGTAAAAAGTAAGCTTGATTTATGATGATGGATTTATTTCTGGGTTTCTGATTTATGCGATATTGTATTCATTAATTTTTTGAGTCCCACAACATGCTATCTTGATTAAGGTAGCTTTGTAATATGTGATGAGACCAGGTATTGTAATAGCTCAAATTTATACTATTTACTCAAGAATTTTTTGGTTCTTTCGAGTCTGTGGTTTCATATGAGCTTTAAGACTGTTGTATATCTGAAAACAGTTACATTTTTCATAGGGTTTGCAATGAATTTGTAAATTGCTGCAAGTGGTAGTAATTTTTTTTTCAAGGTAGGGTCTCGTTGTAGCTCAGGATGTCCTGGAATTCACTATGTAGTCTCAGGGTAGCCTCAAACTTATGGTAATACTCCTACCTCTGCCTCCACCTCCCAAATGCTGGGATTAAAGACATGTGCACCACGCCTGGCTTAGTTGTAGTAAATTTTTGATGACATTGTTTCTTCCAATCTATGAACATAGGCAGTCTTTGCATTTTAGCTTTAAACAAAATGATCCAGACACATATCCTCACTCATATGTGAACATGAAAAAGTAGATATCAAATGAGAGGAGAATGTGCTACAACTAGGAATGGAAGGAAGAAGGCAGATACAGAGAGATGGGATAATGAGCACCAAACTATACTTAAATAAGAGGAGTAAGTTCTTGGTTCTATAACACAAAGGGGTGACTGTAGCTTGCAACAATCTCTTGAAAAAGAGTTCAAAGGCTTGAAACTCAAGTGATAAAGACATTGAAATGACACTTATTGTACCTTGATCCCTACATACATATTACACCTTGCAAACATATATTGAGTTACCAACTATCTTTGTATAATTTTTATGTATTAATTACAAAGAAACCAAGATTAAAAGAATCTACGGCAGACCAAAGTATGATTGCACCCACCAAAAAAAAATGTACATGGAACTGAATTGGTTTCCTCTTCAAAATTTCTAATTTTGGCTACATATTGTGCAATCTAGCTTTATTTATTTGTTATTCCTCCTATAAATGATGTTAAGCATTTCAACTCTAGAGCCATGAAGATAGCCAAACTTATGTCAGTGAGCACTGGGTAGATGAGATGAGATGGCAATATATTGGTTATATAAACTGAGACCAGAAGACTAGGACCGTGCATGCAACATGACTGCACAGAAGTTGCCCTTGACAATAGGGTGAACTATTGCAGACAGAGGAGGCTGGCTTGGTAGGAGCTGCAGGGTACTCTTTTGGGAGAATATGATGGCTAGGAACAATTGTATAGACTAGCAGAGAATAGAAACTCAACACTCAGAGTAGAGAGCAATTGTGCCTAGTCCCCTTGATGAAGAACAGTGTCTATAAGACCTTGTTTCCACATATAGAGCACATGGAATCTCGTGGTCAGATCAGAGGAGGATATTTTAGGCCTTGGCTTTAGGCCTGACACCACAGTACATGCATACTTGCCTTTCTATTATACTTTAATTCAAATTGCAGAACAAAAGGCCTAGATTATATGTCTGCAGTTTTTTAAGAGTTAGTCATAGCAAGATAAAGGAGGAAAGGGTCACATGGATGGTGTTCTAGATAAGGGGCAATCGGTTAAAGGATGGTGTTCTGGTCTTTGTTCTGCGATTTTCTTGCTTCGGATACCTCATATTATATTGCAAGACATATTCCACTTTGAATTAAATGCAATATTACTAAATCAAATGTCTAGTTTCAGCTCAGTGAGAAGGAGAGAGCTCTCAGTGGACTTCATGTGGGAACTCTTCTCCCTGACTCCGTTTCTGGCTGTGACATGAATGTCTGTGCCCCCTAACCCACATTCATATGTTGAGGCCTACTGATAAGGGAGTAGAAGGTGGGCCTTTGGGAGGGTGATTAGGCCACAATTGGAGATAATGCTTTTATAAGTGTCCTTAGGGGCTGGAGAGATGGTTTAGTATTGAAGGCACTTGCCTGCAAAGCCTAAGGACCCAGGTTCGATTCTCCAGTACCCACATAAGCCAGATGTACAAGGTGGCGCATGCATCTGGAGTTCATCTGTAGTGGTTTGAGGCCCTGTCACACTAATCACTCATATACTCTCTATATATCTGCTTCTCTCTATCTCTCTCTCCAATAAATAAATAAAATAATATATATCTATATCTAATCTATATCTAATCTATATCTATCTATCTATCTATCTATCTATCTATCTATCTATCTATCTATTAAGATGTCCTTAGATTTCTGCCTCGCATTTCAATATGTGGGGAAGATACCTAGAAGACACTGTTTGTCAGGAAGTAGACCCTCACTTGACATGTTTCTCACCTTGACCACGAATCATCATCCTCTATCACTGAGAAATACATTCCTATGTTTATGCTACTCAGTCCAAGATATTTGATTAACCAAGTTGGAATGGACCAAGACATTACCTAGAGTATATTATCACAAAATATTTTCCATGGGATCCAAATCACTTTGGATCCCTGGATAAAAAGAGTTTTAGTGCCACATAATTTTTTGTTTTGTTTTTAGAGGTAGGGTCTCTCTTGCCTAGGGTGACCTAGAATTCACTATGTAACTTCATGGTGGTCTCAAACTCACAGAGATCCTCCAACCTCTGCCTCCTGAATGCTGGGATTAAAGATGTTCACCACCACACCTGACCTATAGGGCCACATAATTTTGGAATCACTACATGTCATTGTTTCTTTGTAGGTTCACAATGTTAAATAATCTTTAAAAAAAAACCTAAGAAATCTGCATATATGAAAACTGAAGGCTAAGCAAATAATTCTCTGCATTTTAAAAATGAGTCATTTAAATTTAACTGTAGTCATGGAAATTTTTAATGATATCAATGTAAAGGAGGTTCTGGAGAAAAATAAATAGCTTTGGAGGTGGAGATGGATAGACATTGATAGGCAGAGAAGTGCTGAGGGGTCAGGTGTAAGTCATCCCCAGTATTTGCCATGCCACACGGTTTATATAGAGTTTGTGTCCAGCACTCTGGACATGATACGTGCTTGTCTTATTGTTCTACTATCTGAGGAATGACCCATGATCCATCTGAAAGTCTGGCCTTAAGCCATAGAAATGGCTTCACTGACACATCACTATTTATAAGAAGGGATGAACACATTGTTGTAAAATCTGGAAATAGTTTTGCTTTTCCTATCACTACCTATAAATTTTAGTCAATGCCCATTCTATATCAATCCAAATCTCTGTCAATACCCATTCCATATCAATTCAAAGTTCTGTCAATGCCCATTCCATATTAATTGGTCAGTATGGAAAGAAGATGTTCCACTTTTCAGTTTTATAAGATATACTTCAAGCTAATTTTCACATATTCATCTTAGATGTGAATTTAAAACATCACCTTTCTCCGTAAACCTAGCTCAGAGTGAGCCTCTCCAGCAGGAGCAGGAGGGGACATGATCTGTCTTCTTTCATTCATTGCCCATCACCTCATTCTGGCCTTTCTGAGACAGAGGACTATAGGTAGATGTAGCCAAGGAGGGGAAGAACTCAATATACTTAGTACTAGATGGAATGTTCCCTTGGCCTTTAAACTGGAGACATCATCTTTTACAGGATTTGGGTGGTAGGGTCCTGTGAGTTGTCCTTACCCTGCCCCACCCATACCCAGCTGTCAATGACTTCTGACGTTGTGCCTCTTCCAGGCAGCACTGTTTTCTTCTTATTGTTCTAACAGTGTACTCTCTTGAACATTTTGGAAGATAACATGAGCCTCATCTGTTCCATTTAGCCATCCTCACTTCACCACATCTAGAAGTGTAGGCAAGCCCCGATCATCTGCTGCTCCAGTGAATTGCTAGCCTTCCTCTGACTGGAGCATCTCACCTGTGCAGGAGAGGGAGGATCCAGTCTATGTCTGCAATACCAGCTTTGACCCCTGGGGCACCAGCTATCTCTTTCTGCACTCTAGTGGGGGACAGGTGGTATCTGTGCTTTTTGCACATCCAGCTGGCAGGAGATATAAGTGCCCTGGCTTCTCTCCTACCACCTCAGTGTGTAAGCCTGTACCGCCAGCAGCCCACTGCCTGCACTATAGGATGGGGAGGTAGCATACACAGAGAATGTCACAGCACTATGCCTTCTTCTGGATTTGCTTCAAAGAAATGACTTATTTTCCTCTCTACTGAAATCACTCTGCTTTCTTTATAGACTAACTGAGACAATTTAGGATGACTTAGATACAGTTTACCATAGCCCTGTGGAGACTATCAAATCTAGTGCCTTCCTTTGTAATGCAGCGATGATTTAAAAGTCATTAGGCTAAGCTTGAGGGTGTAGCTACAGTTCTCAGGCAAGAGGAAACATTCTATTCTATAACAATGCTGATGACTGGAATCAGGCATCCTTCTGCAGCTCCGTTTTGTGAGCCACTGGTTTTGCAAGTTGACTAAGATAAGGCCAAGCAACATTTAGGAGGTTAGTGTTTGCTTTTATAGAAATTGTTCTTTTTTTTTTCCTCTTCCAAATATCTCAGAACACCACTAGGAAAAGATAATTTGTGTTTTTAGAGAAGGAAGAGGTATTACTAAACTAGCAAAGCGTAAAGCCACCAGCAGTCTTTGTTGAGCTGATGACCAGCTAAGGAGCATCTCTTTATGTTGTCTTAGATGGTAAGTGTTCATTCTTGCCATGGAAACATCAGTGCTGTGTGGGAGCCAGGCAAATCTAGATGGTGCCAATGTTATATCAAGACTAATAGAAGTTATGATCAAATTATTATAGAATGCAAGGAATAAAGTTAAAGGCAATATTACTTTTATCTTAGGAATTCTGAGTTTCCCTGGTTCCTAAGGATGACACTATAATCCTCACAATTAAGTTTGCCCCTACTTCAGAAGTACAGTATCAAGAAGGCATGGCACTGGATGGCATTAGCGTGTCAGCACTGTGGCCAAATCCCTCAGAGCAGTAGTCTGAAGAGGAAGGGTTTATCTTGACTCATGGTTTCATAGTCCAGTCCAGGGTCCTTTGTTCCCATATCTTTTTTTTTTTTTTATTAGTCAGTTCTGTATTCAGCAAATACAGTCAGTTTGGTACCATTATTAGGCTCATCCGTGACCTACCCCCTCCCCTTGGCCCCTCCTTGTTGAGGTATACGGGTCATGCATTGTGGAGTTAGACCACAGTTATGGGTAAGCTAAACGTCTCTGCATATCATGACCCAACATGTGACTCTGACATTCTTTCCGCCCCCTCTTCCGCAAAATTTCCCTGAGCCATGTTGGGTTCATTTTTGGTCTGCTTCAGTGATGAGGTGTTGGGGGCCTCTGAGGCTCTGGCTCTCTGATTTGGTGGGAGTTGATTTTTCTCTGTGCTGATCTCCTTCCCCCTTGTGCTGGTGTCCGGTTCATCAGGAAAACAGCCCCCTTGCTTGTTTCTCCAATTTTTCTTAGTTTCAGCCGGGGCCCTTTTGAGGTATGATGGGGTGGCTCTTTCCTTAGGATCTACATCTATCTGAAAAAGAGAAGCAGATTCTCCAACGGAGAGTAAGTTAGCACTAGGACAAATGAGATAACCCTTACTTTTTTTTTAATAGAGAATTTAATAGGTGTAGGCCCTCTTGTAGTCCACAATTGATGGTAGCTTGATATTGGAGAGTGGGCTTATGTTTGGATATGTTTCTGACTTGTTTCCCAGCTCCAGCTATGGGTCCCATACCAGTGAGGGGATCAGTTAGCCAAATTGAGAGCAGTTGGTTCCCCACCATGGCTGTGTGCCACCACTGCACTTGTGTGTTAGAGATACCAACAGACCCAGTTATTCCCTTACTGGGCATCTACCCTAAAACCTTCAAACCACAGACTAAAGAGATTTGCTCAACCATGTTTATAGTGGCTCAATTTGTAATAGCTAAGAGCTGGAATCAACCCAGATGTCCATCACTAGAAGAATGGATAACTAAGATGTGGTATATCTACACAATGGAATTCTATACAGCAGTAAGAAAAAATGACACAATGAAATTTGAGGAAAAATGGTTGAACCTGGAACAGATCATTCTCAGTGAACTTACCCAATCACAGAAAAAAAATCACCACATAGTCTCACTCATCTACAGCACCTAACCTGAATCTACTGAAGATACCTTACATACCCAGCAAGCATCTCCTAGATTAGACACTAGGATGGAAGGGGAGGGAGGTGAGGGCATCAAAGGGGTGGGAAACACAAATCTAGACCCAAACAGCAATGGTACCATAATCTTCTACTTACTAAAAGACAGACCAAATGGCTGATCCTTCACCAGGCCCTTACAGGGAACACCTGTTCCCATCTCTTTGAGCCAGAGGTAAGGATGATCATGCAAGGAAACGAGTGACAAAAAGTCTGTTCACCCCAAGGCAGCCAGAACCAGGGTGCATACAATTGGAAGGAAGAAGGGGAAGATATAGCCCTGAAGACACTGCCAGAGATCTACTTCCTCAGCCACAATTACCTCCTGAAGCTTCTAGCACCTTCTAGACCAGCACTGCAGGCTGGAGATGTAGCCTTCAATACAAAGGCCTGTGGGGCCCTTTCTTATCACACCCTAAGAGGCCCAGAGGAGGTGCTAGGTGACTGTGCCTTGGTACAATTTAAAAAGATAGTTATAAAAAACCTGCTAATCACACCTGAGGACAGTAAATAAGATTAATATGTATGTAAAAAGTAAATCATCATTTTAATTTTATGTATTATTCTTATTTAAAATATCACTCTTATGTTTATACCAAACATTGAAAATTCACTGGAAAATAACAGGGACAAGCAAATCCTTGTCTCAAAGATCTTACCTTTTATAGGAGGGAGAGGCCAAATGATTAGAAAATATCAGTATTATGAATAGGAATGTGCTGAGTACATTTTGGAAGAAGATTCCAAATCTGCTTGGGCCAGAAGGACAATTTGAACTAAGATTTTTAAAATTTAATTAATTTATTTATTCATTTGAGAGAGAGAGAGCGCGCGAGAGAGCAAGAGAGCATGCACGCCAGGGCCTCCAGCTACTGCAAATGAACTCTGGATGCATGTGCCACCTTGGTCATCTGGCTTACGTGGGTCCTGGGGAATCAAACCAGGATCCTTTAGCTTCACAGGCAAATGCTTTAACTGCTAAGCCATCCCTCCGGCCCGTGAACTAAGATTTTAAAGCTTACAGACTAAGGGGGAGGAAACAAACACCTAAGCTTGAGGGGCCTTCAGTTCCAGTGCTGGGGGGCAGCCTGTGACAAGGGCCACAAAGAAGGTCCCTAGATGATGGTGGTGGGATTCTTCCCCATCACTTCTTTGAAGAAAATAATGACTCATTTTGTTAATTGAAAATCAACCCGTGCTAATTGATGTGTAGGATGCAAAGGAAGGAAAACTTTCTATCATCAATGTCAGGGAGAGAAACGATTGTCCCGGTTCAGGACCTCTTTACCATGCTCTTGGGCTCAGCTGTGGGCTCAGAAATAAATTACAATTCAGCGGAGGAGTTGTGGCCTCACCATCAATCCACCACAAGGGCTGATTAAAGACTCCCTAGCCCCCACCATCCCCAAGATCTAACATTCTAACATAAACCAGGAAGGGCATGACAATTCAGACAAGAGAGAAAATGTTTCTAAATGCCTGGGTCTGAAGTACATTTCCAACTCTTTGAAGTTAAAGTTACATTTAGCCTTTTAGCTTTGGCCAACATTTTGGTCCCAGAAACCAAAGTAATAATAATAGTAATGAAAAAAGTTTAGTTTAAAATGTTTAATAGACCAAAAGGCCAAAGAAGCTTCTTGGAGCCAAATTCTGTCTTGAAAAAATAGGTTTTGGATGAATTAATCAAAACCACATAGATTATAATTAGCTTATTTCTATCAAACTACCAGCGTATCAAAAAAAATCAAAGAAAATGTATTTGTTGTTTGATTTTGCCAGTCCCCAACTATTTATGTATAATATCAGGTGTCAGATTCCCTAAACCAAAATCCGTGAACATCCATGTTCAGTAGTCTGAAATGGTAAGAGTAACTTGGCTCAGAAGGGACATTCTTCCTCAATGTGGAGAAGAACCTAGAACCTTCATGCCCATGTTTCAGAGGAGAATCACATGAGGAAAAAGCAAACAAGGAAATATTCAGGACCATCAGGTATCACTGGGATATTAATTTCTTCTTGGCAAGACCCTTCTTTTCATGTGCCAGGGAAGTTAGAGAGCAAAAGCAATGTCTTTAAATCAAATTCAACCATTCAATAATTAAAAGCTTTCCCTTAAGCTAACATGATCACATTTTGCCATGAGATTCACACAAAGTTTTAGTCATTTCTAAAAGCCTACCTGAGGTATTGGCTAGCCCATGGCAAGTAGAGCTCACTATTCCATCACACTTACTCACCAAGCGGCCCTTACCTAGGTGGTCACCCAGCCCTCTGATGTTGATCACCATCCTTTCAGATAGTTTCCTCACATATATAATGGAGTTATGGAATTCTGTGTCAGTCTGGCCACTGGACCCTAATAAAATAAAGTAAAATATTAGAGATTGTAAAGTTCTAAGATGAGGGAAATGAAATATCTACTGTGATAGTGACTATACATTATTATGATTTCTGTTTTCTCACTTTTGCTTATACTCATAAAACAATAGTAAAATTGGGATGTGAATAATCTCAAAGGCTTTTAGATTATTCTTATAGGTTAACAGTCCATAAGAATTGAGAAGGAATGTATAAAATATTTTATGCAAAGGCCCCGGTACCTAGCAGAAATAGATTGAAATATAGGCTCCTACTGGCAGTGTGCTCTTGGGAAGGTTAATGAATTCCTTGAAATCCATCTTCTCACCCCAAAATTAAGTAGGAACAAGGAAAGGTTTTCAGGACAGGAAAGTACCTCAGAACTGTCTTTCTAAGCCTGCAGGGGCAATCAGAGATGGCTCTGTGAGAGCTGAATGTGTGTGAGAACTCAGACCTAGCTGGAACCTTGGGATAGGCAGGGAGGAAGGAGGAAGAAATTACCTTACCCATTCTCTTCGGAACCTAGTGTCACGCTATGACCCCTACATTTCAACCCATCTGGAAGGCTACAGAGCAAAGCAAGGGAGCCATGTGGTACTTCCTACAGCTCAGGGTAGGGAATGTAAAGAATGGACGGGAAGGAGACACAATGAGTAAAACCCAAGACATAATAATAAAATTGTAACCAAGGGTGACCAGGGGCACTAGGGTTAGAACTAAGTCCGACATCAAAGCCCTTACTTAATTTAACTTTAATATTATGTAAACTGCATACTGTTTATTTTTTTTAACCTTACATACACTTGTTCTACATCACGTGGCAGCTGTACTTTTCTTTAAATTTTTTTGTTAACAACTTCCATGATTATAAAATTACCCCATGGTAATATCCTCCCTTCCCCAACTTACCCCTTTGAAACTCCACTCTCCATCATACCCCCTCCCCATCTCAATCAGTCTCTCTTTTACTTTTGATGTCTTGATCTTTTCCTCCTCTTATGATGGTCTTATGCAGATAGTGTCAGGCACTGTGAGGCCATGGATATCCAGGCCATTTTGTGTCTGGAGGGAGCATGTTGTATGGAGTCCTGTCCTTCCTTTGGCTCTTAGATTCTTTCTGCCACCTCTTCCACATTAGACCCTGAGCCTTGGAAGGTGTGATACAGATATTGCAGTACTGAGCACTGTGGTGATTTCTTTCCATTACCATGACATCTTCTGAGTCGTCCCAAGGTCACTGCCATCTGAAAAGAGAAGATTCTCAACCAAAAGTGAGAGTATCATTAATATAAGGGTGTGAAAATTAACATAAGTGCTTACTGGGCAGTTTGATAAGCATAGTATATACATTTGGCTAGACAACAGCAGACGTTACACCCCTAGGGCTCATGACTACCCCTGTTTTAAGTTTTCAGTATCAGGGATGTATTCCCTTCCCATGGAGTGGGCCTCCAGTCCAATTGGAGGGCAGTTGGTTTCACCCATAACATATGTGCCACTATTGAACCCGTTAGCTCATTTGGCCTGGCTGGCCAATTATAAGGCTTGCAGTGTCCACTGTGGAGTATCTTCACTGGTGATTTCTCTTTCTACCATTGAACTGCATGCAGAATGGCTTCTTCCAGGTTTCTGTCAGCTGGTCTTCATGGAGGAGGTTATCAGCTCAGATCCAGCAGGATTTCTCAGTGGCCTTGCAGCCCAAGTATATGGAATCTTCAGCAATAGGGTCTTACCATCTACTCCTGGTGGGAAACCAAGGGCCTCAGCAATGGCCTATAATGTTTTGGGGGCATCAGGGATCTCCCTGGCCAACAACTCACTGGAAGATATCCCATCCCTGGCACTGAAAATTTTCTAGCAACAATCTACAGCTCCTGAGTGTTCCATTGTCCAAAAAGTAGGATTCCATATGATTTATTTATATCCTCTTAGATTTTGATTAGCTGTCCCTCCACCTTTCCTTTACTCAATCTCTTACCCAGACCTCATTTGGGGCCTTTTCACCCCCATTAATCTATTCTTCTATTTATATATATACAATACCATGCTATTAAGTACCCCCCTCCCTACCTTTCCCTTCCCTTTCTATCTCTTTTCTACCTTACTGGCCTCTGCTACTGAGTTTTTTCCTTCTTACACAGAAGCCCAGTCATCTGTAGCTAGGATCCACATATGAGACAGAACATGTGACATTTGGCTTTCTGGGCCTGGGTTACCTCACTTAGTATAACCCTTTCCAGATCCATCCATTTTCCTGCAAATTTCATAACTTCATTTTTCTTTACCGCTGAGTAGAACTTCATTGTATAAATGTGCCATATCTTCGTTATCCATTCATCAGTTGAGAGACATCTAGGCTGGTTCCATTTCCCAGCTATTGTGAATTGAGCAGCAATAAACATGGTAGAGCATGTACTCCTAAGGAAATGAGATGAGTCCTTAGGATATATGCCTAGGAGTGCTATAGCTGGGTCATATGGTAGATCAATTTTTAGCTGTCTTAGGAACCTCCACACTGATTTCCACAATGGCTGGACCAGATTGCATTCCTACCAACAGTGTAGAAGGGTTCCTCTTTTTCCACATCCTTGCCAGCATTTATGGTCATTTGTTTTCATGATGGTAGCCAATCTGATAGGAGTGAGATGGAATCTCAACATAGTTTTAATCTGCATTTCCCTGATGACTAGGGATGTAGAACATTTTTTAGATGCTTATACACCATTTGTATTTCTTCTTTTGAGAACTCTCTAGTTCCATAGCCCATTTTTTAATTGGCTTGTTTGATTTCTTATTATTTAATTTTTTGAGTTCTTTGTATATCCTAGATATTAATCCTCTATCAGATGTATAGCTGGCAAAGATTTTTTTTCCCATTTTGTAGGTTGCCTCTTTGCTTTATTCACAGTGTCCTTTGCTGTACAAAATCTTTGTAATTTCATGAGGTCCCAGCAGTCAGTCTTTGGCTTTATTGCCTGAGCAATTGGGTTATATTCAGAAAGTCTTTGCCAAGACCAATATATTGAAGGGTTTCCCCTACTTTTTCCTCTAGCAGTTTCAGAGTTTCAGGTCTGATGTTAAGGTCTTTAATCCATTTGGACTTAATTCTTGTGCATGGAGAGAGAGAAGAATCTATTTTCATCTTTCTACAGATAAATATCCAGTTTTCCCAGCATCATTTGCTGAAGAGGCTGTCTTTTCTCCAATGGGTATTTTTGGCACTTTTATTGAATATCAGGTGGCTGTAGCTACTTGGACTTACATCTGGGTCCTCTATTCTGTTCCAGTGATCTACATGTCTGCTTTTGTGCCAGTGCCATGCTGTTTTTGTTACTATGGCTCTGTAGTATAGGTTAAAATCAGGTATAGTGATACCACCAGCCTCATTTTTGTTGCTCAGTATTATTTTAGATATTTGAGGTTTTTTGTGATTATAAATGAATTTTTGGATTGTTTTTTTCTGTTTCATTGAAGAATGCCATTGGAATTTTGATGGGGATTGCATTAAATGTGTAGATTGCTTTTGGTAACATTGCCATTTTCACAATATTGATTCTTCTGATCCAGGAACAAGGGATGTTTTTCCATTTCCTAGTGTCCTCTGCAATTTCTTGCTTGAGTGTTTTATAGTTTTCATTGTAGAGATCCTTTACTTCCTTGGTTAGGTTTATTCCAAGGTACTTTATTTTCTTTGATGCAATTGTGAATGGCAGTGATTCTCTGATTTCATTCTCTGTGTGCTTGTTGTTAGCATATAGGAATGCTACTGATTTCTGTGTATTTATTTTCTATCCTGCTACATGGCTGTAGGTGTTTATCAGCTCTAACAGTTTGCTGGTAGAGTCTTTAGGGTCCTTTATATATAGAATCATGTCATCTGCAAATAATGATGACTTGATCTCTTCCTTTCCAATTTGTACCCCTTTTATGTGCTTCTCTTGCCTTATTGCTATGGCTAAAACTTCCAGTACTATATTAAATAAAAGTGGGGACAGTGGACACCCTTGTCTTGTTCCTGATTTTAGAGGAAAAGCTTCCAGTTTTTCCCCATTTAGTAATATGTTGGCTGCAGGTTTGTCATAAATAGCCTTTATTATATTGAGATATGATCCTTCTATTCCTAGTCTCTGTAGGACTTTTATCATGAAGGGATGTTGGACTTGTCAAATGCTTTTTCTGCATCTGATGAGATGATCATGTGATTTTTGTCCTTCAGTCCATTTATACAATGTATTACATTTATTGATTTGCATATGTTGAACCATCCCTGCATCTCTGGTATAAAGCCCACTTGGTCCGGGTGAATGATCTTTCTGATATATTCTTGTTTTCTGTTTGCCAATATTTTGTTGAGAATTTTTCCATCTATGTTCATGAGGGAGATTGGTCTGTAATTTTCTTTTTCTGTTCTATCTTTGCCTGGTTTTGGTATCAGGGTGATGCTGGCTTCGTAGAAGGAGTTTGGTAGGATTCCTTCTTTTTCTATTTTATGGAAAAGCTTAAGAAGCAATGGCATTGGTTCTTCCCTGAAGGTCTGGTAAAATTCAGTAGTGAATCCATCTGGGCCTGGACTGTTTTTAGTTGGGAGATTTTTGATAACTGCTCGGATCTCCATACTTGTTATAGGTCAATTTAAGTTATTAA
Organism: Dipus sagitta; assembly: GCA_036346955.1. Lineage (NCBI taxonomy): Eukaryota > Metazoa > Chordata > Mammalia > Rodentia > Dipodidae > Dipus > Dipus sagitta. Next base: position 43,059,129 of record CM070784.1, read on the forward strand.
TCTCATCTTGATTTAACTTAGGTAGGTCATATAAATCAAGGAAATCATCCATTTCTTTAAGATTTTCATACTTTGTGGAGTATATGTTTTTATAATATGTCCCTATGATTTTTTGAATTTCTCTGGTATCTGTCGTGATGTTACCTTTTTCATCTCTAATTTTATTAATTTGTGTCTTTTCTCTCTTTCTTTTGGTCAGATTTCCTAAGGGTTTATCAATCTTGTTTATCCTTCCAAAGAACCAACTCTTTGTTTCATTGATTCTTTGGATTGTTTTTTTTTTTTTTTTTTGTTTCTATTTCATTAATTTCTTCCCTAATCTTTATTATTTCTTCTTGTCTACTGATTTTTGGTTTGCCTTGTTCTTCTTTTTCCAAGGCTTTAAGGTGAAGCATTAAACCGTTTACTTGCGACCTTTCTAATTTCTTAATATAGGCACTTAAAGCTATACATTTACCTCTTAGAACTGCATTCATTGTGTCCCAGAGATTTTGGTATGTTGTGTTCTCATTATTGTTTGAATCTATGATTTTTTTATTTCCTTCTTGATTTCTTCATTGACCCATTCATCATTTAGTAATGTATTGTTTAGTTTCCACAATTTTGTGTATGATCTATAGCTTTTCTTGCTATTGATTTGTAGTTTGATTCCACTGTAGTCAGATAGAATGCAAGGAATTATTTCAATTTTCCTATATTTGTTAAGATTTGCTTTGTGTCCTAATATATGGTCTATTTTAGAGAATGTTCCATGTGCTGCTGAAAAGAATGTATATTCTGCAGCATTTGGATGAAATGTCCTGTATATATCTGTTAGGCCCATTCCTTCTATGATCTCATTTGGCCCAGATGCCTCTCTGTTTATTTTTTCCTGGGATGACCTGTCAATTGATGAGAGTGGGGTGTTGAAGTCCCCCACTACCACTGTGTTTGGTGTTATCTGTGGCCTTAGTTCTAATAGCATTTGTTTGATGAATTTGGGAGTCCCCATGTTAGGTGCATATATGTTTAGAATTGTAATGTCCTCCTGTTGGAGTATGCCCTTAATCAATATAAAGTGACCTTCCTTATCTTTCTTGACTAATGTTGGACTGAAGTCTACCTTGTCAGATATTAGGATAGCAACCCCTGCTTGTTTCCTAGGCCCATTTTCTTGAAACACCATTTTCCAAACTTTCACCCTAAGATAATGTCCATCCTTTGTAGAAAGGTGAGTTTCAAATTGTAGGATCCTGCTTTTTAATCCAGTCTGCGAATCTATGTCTTTTGCTTGGGGCATTGAGGCCGTTGATCTTAAGAGATATTATTGAAAGGTGTGTATTTATGTTTGCCATTTTTTTTTTTTTTTTGTAGTTCCAGTTCTACCTTTGCTCTCTTGTGTTAACTAGTATTGAGTATTGTTTGTTTTTTCCAGGTTCCTTATATGTGTGCTTTTCCTTCTCTTTGGCATGGAGGATTCTTTCAAGTATTTTCTGTAGAGCTGGTTTTGTCTTCAAATACTCCTTTATCCTGCTTTTGTTGTGGAATGTCCTTATTTCTCTATTTGAATGGATAGCTTTTCAGGATAAAGTAACCTTGGTTGACAGTTGTTATCTTTCAGAACTTGGAATACATCACTCCAAGCCCTTCTGGCTTTTAAAGTTTGTGTTGAGTAATCTGCTGTAAACCTGATGGCTTGCCTTTGTAGGTAACTTGATTTTTCCCTCTAACTGCTTTCAATATTTTTTTCTTTGGATTGTGTGTTTGGTAGTTTATTATAATATGGCGAGGAGAGGTTCTTCCAGGTTGTGTCTGGCTGGGGTTCTAAAGGCTTCCTGTATCTGCATTGGCACCTCTTTCCCAATTTGGGGGAAGTTTTCTTCTATGATTTTGTTGAAGATGCCTACTATGCCTTTGTAGTGAAATTCTTCTCCTTCTGCTATGCCCTGAATTCTTATGTTTGATCTTTTCATAGTGTCATGAATATCTTGAAATTCCCATTCATACTTTTCTATTAGTTTGTCTTTCTCTTTGTTGGACTGTATTAGGTCTGCCACCTGGTCTTCTAGTTTACATATTCTGCCCTCTCCTTCATCCATTCTACTGGTGAGATTTTCTACATATTTTTTTATTTCATTAACTGTGTTCTTCATTGCTAGTAATTGTGACTGGTTTTCTTTATTATTTCTATTTCCTTATTTATGTCTTGTATTGACTTCTTTATTTCATTAAATTGGTGTCCTGTGTCTTTGATTCCTTTGATTTCCTCTTTGATTCCTTTGATTTCTTCTTTGATTTCTTTGAACATATTTACAATCATTCTTTTGAAATCTTTCTCAGGCATTTCCTCTAACTCATTCTCACTGGAGATCATTTCTGATGCATTAATACTTTTTGGTGGATTTATATTGTCTTGATTTTTAGTGTTTCTTGTGTTATGATGTATATATTTTTGCATCTTGGATCAAGTTAATGCTTGGATTTTCTAGTTAGCTGGGTATTGTTAGCTGTATCAATTGATCTTATGTTATATATCTTCAGGGTAGGAGCTTAAGGTGTTAGGTGTGGCTCTTAAGACTCTCAGAGTATCCACAAAAGTGTTCCTAGGGGTTGGGCTTGCCTGCTATGGGAGTATTCAAGTAGGCTGAGTGGAACAAAATATGGCTAGATTCTAAACTTTAACTAAACAATGTACACATTCAATGAGAAACAGCACAGAGTATTTATGCAAGAGTAGGTATTATAACAACCAGGTCCTCTATCAACAAAGAGGTTAAGATTTCTGGTCTGTTGAGGGTTCCAAGTCAGCTTGTGACCAAGTGAGACCCTTCCCTGGTGCAATCCCAGTTACCTTTTTGGATGATTTTGGTGTCAGTTATGCTGCACTCTGCTTGCATCCCTCTTTGGTGCCCTGTGGGTTCAAGTAGGCTGGCTGGATCACTGGAATGCTGTTCTGTTTTCTGGAGCTGGGCACTGGCTTTTCCTGTGGGGCAAGCTGAGCCTGGCAGCTGTGGCTCCACAGACCTGGCACCACCGCTGCTGGAGCTGCCGCTGCTGGAGCCCCGCTGCAGCTGCTGAAGCTACTGCTGCTTCTGCTGCTGCCAGAGCAGCTGCTGCTGGAGCTGAAGCTGCCAGTGCTGGAGCTGGAGCCAGAGCCACTGCTGCAGGAGCTGCTTAGGCCTGCCTGTGTGGGCTCTGGATGCTCTGATCTCTCCTACTTCTCTGCTGCCATTTTAATTTCTTATATACCTCACTTTTTAGTAAAAGTGTGTATTTTGCTGGATATTCTTTGGCTTTTTCTCCCCTAGGCTGCTTTGGTGTGGTTCCTAAGCCGCCATCTTAACCGGAAGCCAGCTGTACTTTTTTTAAACTAATGTGGAAAAATTTAGGTGGAAAAAGTCTCCAAAGCATTTAACATAATTTGCTTCAGAATAGAGAGCTGGTCAGATGGTCAGGTCATTATTAGTGATGGCAGGAGAGACACACTTTAGCTCAGAATATAATTATGCACTTAGTTGGACACTGCTGAAAAATAACTAAAACAAAACCTATGTTAGCAGAGGTGATAAAGATAGAACCTGTCAGATGAGGCCTGATGGATCCTCCCAGGCTTTCTGGACCTCCTATCCCAAGCACATGAACAATGTCACATTTCATCCCCCGCCTATGCCTGCTTTTTCCATTTCCTTCAAGCTCAAACTGCCTCATTTCAACTTAAAATTTCCATAGAATTTAGACATCTTTTTCTATCTCCTTCTATCTCCAGCTGATATTCTGTGAGGAAATAATAGCTTAGCTAACAAAGCATACCTCTATCTCACTAATTATTAGGAGACTTATTAAGATGTCTGTCTTGAGAATTATGTTTGTCTTAGATTTTAAACAAAAACAAAAACAAAAACAAAAAATAGACTTTGCTTCAAACTAGCTTTAAGTCCAAAGAACAGCTATTCAAAAAGTACCGAGTGTTATCCCAAGCACTCTTAGCTCTCATGCCCATTCTTAGCCATCTCATCGCAGTTTTGATTCTCAGTGAAGTGCACCTTCTGGTTTACTTTTTCTTCTCATCAGTTGCCTGTGGTGATATCCATAAAATTCACAACTGTTTGTTGTCAATAAAAAAGTTAAAAAATAACAATACATAGAAAAACTTCCTTTCCTATTGAAATTAATAAATAATTCACAACTGCACCTAAGGACCCTTAATTTTCCCGTGTGTTGTTTTCTAGAAAGTACATAGTTTTCATCTTACATTTAGGCTTATTTTGAGTTAAGTTTTCTAACATTTGTAGGGTATGTCTCTAGATTCTTTTTTTTTTATTTTTTAACAGGTGAATATCCATTTTCCTGGCCTTGTTTGCTGGAAATACTGTCCTTTTCCTTTGAACTGCCTGCTCACATGTGTTAAAGGTGAGTGCCAGTGTTAGTGGGAATCTATTTCTAGTTCCTCTATTTTGTTTCATTGATCTATTCATCAGGGCTTCCACTAGTAACACACTTTTTGATTACTATAAGTTTACCCTGTCTTGAAATAAGTCTCAAAGTTGGGTGGTATTAATTTTCAGTTTTATTTTCATTCACAGTTGTGCTGTTCACTCCAGGCTATTGGCACTCGCTTAAACTTCAGGCCACTTGTCAACACTCATGTAACCTGCGGACACTTTGGTTAAGATTACATAGAACCGAGTCGTCAAACATGGAGACATTTTCATCATGGGGTGACTGGATCTTCTTGCCCTTGGACACAGAATATCAGTCTATCTTGTTTCACTTCTTTCATAAGCATTTTGTAGTTTTCTCATATAGATTCTGTAGATATGTTAGAGTTTTGCTAAATATTTCTTTAGCAGGTGCTCTAATATAAATGACATTGCATTTTGATTTCAAATACCAATTTCTCATTGTTGGTATATAGAAAACAATTGGATTTTTATTTTTATTTGAAGATTTATGCATTTATTTGCAAGCAGAGAGAATGGATGAATTAATAAGTGAATGAATGAATGAATGAATATGGGCACACCAGGGCCTCTTGTCACTGCAAACAAACTCCACTCTATGCCTTTGCCTTTATGTAGGTACCGAAGAATTGAGTCCAGGTCAGAAAGCTTTGCCAGCAAGTGCTTATAACCACTGAGCAACCTCTCCAGCCTCATATCTTAGTACCTAGTTATAAGTACTTCTTAGTTTCTAGAGAAAATTTTTTCTTATTGGTATTTTTATGTTTTATTTTTCCTTTTTACTTCGTATTTATTTCTTTCTAACGTAGATTGTTATATCATCTGTAAAAGAAGTTTATTTCTTCCTCTCTACCCTGTATACCTTTTATTTCCATTTCTGGTCTCATTGTATTAGCTAAGACTTCTAATATAATTCATGACAGGACTGAAAAGAGTGGATATAATTTTCTTGCTTCTGATCTTAGTCAGAAAGCATATCATTTTATGGTTTGTTTCATTTTGTGTTGCCATTAAATTCATGTTAGATGTAAGATTTTGCAAGTGTTCCTTATCAGGTTGGGAAGTATTATCCTTTTCATATTTTGCTAACATTTTAAACTCATCAATTTATCAAATTATGGTTTTATCACATGCTGTTTCTACATCATTTGGCATAGCCATTATGATTTTTTTCAGTCTATTAATATGATGGGTTGGTTGTATTGCAATTTCATTTGAATTGAAGCAATTCATTCTGGAGGGGAACTCATTAAGACTTGGAAAACTCAAGCTAATTAAGGCTTGGGGAATAAATGAGGCTGAGCTGAGGCTGAGGACACCTCAAGTCTGAGGAAGCTCCTGAAGCCTAGAAGATCACAAGATCCCTGCCCCCCCCCCCAGTTATACATCATGAATAAACAGCAGCCTGGTGGAGACTCACCCTGAAGTTAGCGCTGCAAGTGCAGCGGCGTGCTCAGAGACGCAGCTGGCAGGAGGCATCACCTGTGCCAGGCACGTCTTCAGTGATGCAGCGGCTCTGAGCCACCCATGCTCTGTAAGCAAGCCCTCACCCTGACGGGTAAGTAACCCCACAACTCACCGCTTTACCACAATGGCCTTTGTCTATCATCTGTGCCCTATCTGGGGTGAAGACGTGTGTTCACATGTCCTTGGGGAAAACGTTTCACATAGCAGCTTATGTTAATTTTTAATGTAGAACATGAGTTTCAAGGCTGGAGTAAGTGCCACTTGGTAACGTATCTAATCCTTTTGTGCAATCTTGGGCTGATCTTCTAATATGTTGTTAAAGGAGGCTTGCATCTGTGTTTATTTGATAGTGGATCATAGTTTTCTTCTCCTGTAATATGTCTGATTTCATACTAAGGTAAAGTTGATCTCCTAGAGTGAATTGGAAAGTATTAATTTTGATTCTGTTTTTTTTTCTAATTGTAATTCATATAATTCCATCCTTAAATGGTTTCGAAAGTTAATAGTCATTCAACTTCTTTTAAAAATCATCCAGACCTGCTCAGATTATTGGTTGTTATGAGAGTCTTGGAACATTAGTCTTTCAAAGAATTTGTCTACTTTATTCAAGTTATCACATGTGTAGAATAGAGTTATTCTAATATGTACATATTATCTTTAATGTCCTTGGGATCTATGGTACTGTCCTTTCTCTTGTGACTGATATTAATAATTTGTGCCATGTCTGGGGAGATGGCCCAGTGAGGGGGACCTGAGTGAGGATCCTCAGCACACATGTGAATGTCAAGTGATCCTAGCTGTGTATGTCTACAATCCCAGTGTTGGGGAGGTTGGGACACTGAATTCTTCATGCTCATTGGCCTTCTATTCTAGCCAAGTCAGTGAGCTCTTAGTTCACTGGGAGATACTGTTTCAAAGAATAAGGTGAAAAGTGTTTGAGGAAAACTACCGAAGTTAACCTCTACCCTCACACACATCTACATGAATTTATACACATAAACACACAAAACCCTCACACACATACATGTACACACATATATACATGCATGCACACAGACATACAAACTTGTCCACATGCACTTGAATATACAAATGCATGCATGTGCGTGCACACACACACACAAATATGTATAATGTATACACATGCATGCACACCACATATACATACAAAAATTGTATCTTTTCTCTCCGTTCGCTTTTCTTACTAAGCCTGGCTAGAGGATCAATAATTTTATTAGTCTCATAAAAAAGATCACTTTTGGTTACATTAATTTTCTTCCAATTTCTTACTTTCAATTACATTGGTTTCTGCTCTTGTTTTTAATATTTCTTTTCTTATGCATGTTTTGGAACTATTTTTTCTGTTTTTTTTTTTTTAGTTTACTAAGGTGGAAGTTTAGATTATTAATTTTAACTTTATTTTCCCCCATGTATATATTTAAGGATATAAATTTCTATCTAAATCTGTTTTGCTGAACCCCATGTATTTTGATAAGTTTTAGAATTCTGGATCAATAAGAATTAAAAGGAAAAAAATTAAGAGCTGTATGAATGGGTCTTTATTTAGGTAATGGTACTGTACCACTATTAGTTTCCAAGTTGTGATCATTTACAAAGTGGCAAATTATAAAGGAAACAAACAAAAGTCAATTGTTTTCCTATCTTTCATTTCAAAGTTATATCGAATATATGCATTATGGTTAAGTAACACCTAATATTGAAGAGGCCTGGGAGAGGAATGGATGGAAATATTTGTGCTTGTTAAATTTGTTCTAAAGCTACCTCCAACATATTTCTAGTTTGGTCTAAAAGTTGTCTCATGTGATGGGCTACAATCTAATAGCTTATTATATACTTCTAAGAAGCATCTGAATCTAAACTAATCAAAAATGACCAATTATTCAAACTGTGTTAAAATGAGAGAGATGCCAGCTAGAGCCAATCACACTGTTTCCCTCCCTTCTGTTTCTTGCATATTCCTTCCTTCTATTAATCTGGTTTGAAAAATAATAAATAATGACATCACTGAAATGTTACATGCCTAACCAGTTTGTTTGGAAAAAGTTCTAAAGTGATCATGAAGATGTAAAATGTAATCACATAGAATCTTGCACAGGAATATAACAGTAAGAGAAATATGTTCTCAACTTTGGAGTCTATGGTCCTGCTAGACACAGGGGTAACTAAGCAATATCAAGTACAAAAGTGGTAGATCATCTCGGAATGTTGGCCACAGCTGTAGAGGAAAATTCATCGGAGAATGTCCTCATCATTAAGACAGGTTGACCAAGAGAACAGACAAGAGTATTTGGAAGAGAAGACATATGGTATAGCTGCAAACTTGTGGGGAGGGGAATTGGCAACAAGTGGCAAAGCTGAGGCTGGAGAAGCAAACATTGGCTGAAAGAAGAGACTCATGATGGGGTTACAAGCTTGGTTTTCTCTGAGCGTGCTTAGAAAGTCTGAAGAGAGGAAAGCCATGGTGAGCATTACACACTACAGAACAGGAAGTGTAACACAATACAGAATAGGAACCGTAAGGGTCTGGTGAGGATATTCACCAGGGCTGCAGACTAAAGGGTGGGCATGGAAGAGAAAGTATAAGGAGAGCCATGATTTCCATACAGAGAGATGGTGGTCAGGTAGGCCAGGGGAAAAAAAGGCAGCAAAAGCCATGCTGTATCTGTTGCCTAGCAAGGGGTCATGATGTGGGACTCAGTGGAAGAGTGTACACCGTGTGGGAATAATGTGGATGGGGTAGACACATATGTTGGAAATATTTATATCTTTTGGAACAACTGCAGTACCAAATTGATGCTGTCTTAGATATATCTACTTTGTTCCAGAGTTCTTATGATATTAATTTTCATAAATGTAATGATATAACATATCTACTACACAACAATACATATCTGACAGGAAAATTAAGTAGTTTGGCTTACAAAATTCAAGTGAATGGCTTGGACTTGCAATATCATGATGAATTTAGGGGTGGTTTTGATGATATATTCACTCATTGTTAGAATGGTTTTTAATAATTTATTTTTCTAGACATAATATCTCTTCCAGAACCATAACAACAAGGAGCGAGTTAAGACAGGCTATAGAAATGTGTGATTGCTATGCCATTGGAGACAGGGGAGCTAACTTTCTACTAAGTAAATGCTGAAAAGCTGAAAAGATGTCCCATAGTATGTCCATAAGAAAATCTAGCATAGGGAATATTGAATGAAATAAATAGTAGCCAAACGTTGCCCAGCTGAAGGTATAGAATCCAGCATAGAGAATACAGAATGAAATGGTAAAACATTGGCCAGCTGTAGGTACAGAATCCAGCATAGAGAATATTGAGTGAAATAGTAGTAAAACATTGGCCAGCTGTAGGTTATAGAAGGCTTACCTCAAATATTTGATTAAAGCTAAAATTTGGGCTGGAGAGATGTCTCAGTATGTAACGCATGTGACCGCAAAGCCAAAGGACCCAGGTTCAATTCCCCAGTACCCACATAAAGCTGGTTGGACATTGTGGCCTATGCATCTAGAATTCATTTGCCTTGGGTAGAGACCCTGACACACCCATTCTCTCTCTCTCTCTCTCTCTCTCTCACTGCTTCTTTCTTTCTCTCTCTCTCTTTCAAATACACAAATAAAATATTTTTTAAAACTAAAATTCATGTCCTAACCCTTTCACAACAACTTGCTCTCCTTTCATTAGGATGTCTTTCAAAGTGATATGAAGTCCAAGAAAGGGCAAAATAAAATACGTTATACATTGTCATAGAGACAACAGTGTACTCTGGCAAGTTTATTGAGAATGGGAAGGTGTCCTACAATCAAGAATACCCAGGTAGACTAAATAAACATGGTTAATAGGCTAAATAGACAGAAACCTGACATAATTGGAGGACAGAGAGGCCTAGTAAGAAAGCTTCACTGGCAATATGAAATTGGATTTTGCAGAAGAATGAGAATGTCCAGCCATCTTGGGTGTTTTTCAGAGTATCATCCCTGAAAACCCAAGTCCCATCTGATTGGGCCTGAGGAAGAGACACAGAAAACTGACCCGTGCCAGGCCTGTGCTTTTGGTTGTGGGACGGTTGCTGGCTAGTGCAGCACTCAGGTTACAACTCTGGCAGCTGTGTTGTCCAGACAAAGAGTCCAGGCTCCTTCCCAGGCCTGGCTAGAGCACAGCTGCCCTCTGCATTTCAATGTCAGCCTCTCTCTGCTCTCCTGCCCTCCCCAGCTGGGCTTCTAGTTCACAAGCTAAGGAAGCAGCCGTAGCCTGCACTAGGCTTCATGGTGCCACACAGAGAGGGGTCACTGTAGCAGTTACCTTCTCATTGCTGAGACATAACACCCACCAGAAGCAGCCATGGGAAGAAAGAGTTCATTTCTACTTACTGTCTGAGGGAGACGTTTCTCCGTGGCAGGGAGTGCATGGAAGAGCAGGGACTGGCTATCACACCTTGCCACATCTGCTATGAGGTAACAACAAGAGTGAGAGAGCTCTGAATACCCAGCAGGCTGGAATAACGAACCTTTCGATCCACCTCCAGTGGCATACCTCCTTCTTCAAGACTCCACTTTCCAAAGGCACCGCCATCTGGGAATTGAGAACAGGGCTTAATCACAAACACATGAGGCTATGGGGGACATTTCACATTCAAACCACAGGTCACCTAGTCCCGTGCACCCCCTCCCCAAATAGGATACCAGGTAATTTCCATTGTCCTTTGTTCTGCCCTGGACTGTTGTGATAACCCAGGCACCCCAGACATGTTTGGCTTTCATTTCCATGAAGGATCACTGGTTTTAGTAATATTCTGTTTATTTTCCGTTCCTATAACCCAGATATCCCTCAGTCTTCAATTTCTAAGCTGTGAGTGAACAAAGTCTGGGATATAAAGAACTACTGCTCACCTTTAAATGACACAGTCTTTGAGTACACGTGCAGTGTCAGAATAGCACTGTTCTGAAGATTTCTCCTACACTCCAACATGAATTCCTTATGACAGCCCTGTCGGGAGAGGTATTTTTCTCCGAAATCCACAGATGAAGAAATAGATGCAGAAAGGGAAAATGCTTTGCTGAATGCCACATAAACAGCAGACAGCAGGGCTGCAGAGATGGCTCAGTGGTTCAGGCACTTGCCTGTGAAACCTAAGGACCCAGGTGTGACTCTTTAGATCCCACATAAGCCACAAGGTGACACAAGCATGTAAGGTCACACATGCGCACAAGATGGCACATGCATTTGGCTTTCAGTTACAGTGGCTGGAGGCCATGGCATGCTCGCGCTCTCTCTCTCTCTCTCCCTCATTCTCACTCACATGAAAAAAAAAAAAATCAGACAGCGGAGCAATCTCACACTTACACAAACTCAGGCTTTCTGGCCCCAGAGCCACTGCTTGTCACGTGACACCACATTGCTGTGTGAACGAGTCCCCACCACTGAAGCTCACTGGTCAATTTAAACGAGTGCATTCCCACTGCTTTCCCTTTGGTCGTCGTTGATCCTGAGATAAATTCTAAGCACTCTTTCCTGCCTCCACCTAAGCTGCACAAGTACCAGTCACCGGGATGACGCACTTGTCGTGGGGAGGTGATGAGTAAAGGATGAAGGGAAGACAGTGAGGGAGGAGCGGTAAGTTGTGGATGTCAGAGGTCCGAAGTTGTTTATGCACCAGAATGAATGGGGGCTCGTTTAACGTCTTCCACTGGCCGCACTCTGAATTGTTGTGTCAGTAGGTCTGGGATGGAGCCCAATAATTTTGCATTTCTAACAAATACCCAGGTGATGCCGATACTGATACTGTTGTACAAAAGTCACAGCTCTGAGAAACACTCACCTGAGAAGTTGTTTGGGTTCACACTGAAACTCAGAGCAACGTCGTGGAAATAAATTTCCACGTGTCTCCTTCAGCAGCCACTGTTTCTGTTCTTTCAAGGAGCTGCTTCTTGTCTGAATGCAAGTAGCAGCTGTCTGACTAAGGTGAACCTTGGGAATTACTGACGATGCTAGAACCTCCCCAAGAGCTCTGTGCTGCCTTCTCCTTTACTTCAGGCTCTTTGGCACTTGTTGAACTGACATGCAAAACCACCTGCAAATGAGAGTCTTCCATCTTGTCTCCCTGTCTTGTTTACTGGTCTTAAGTAAGGGTTGTTTTAACCACTGCCCCCTCCAAATATGACAAAACTCTTTTCAACTTTATATCTTTTCTGTTAACTCAATTTAGAATATTATAGAAGGAAGAATTTCAGGGGAGGATAAAGCCACGCAGAAAATGCTGCAGTGATTAAATCTCCAGGTGGGGGAGAGGACTCAGTGGCTCAGAGTGCTCACTGTGCAAGCACGGGGACCTGAGTTCAATTCCCAGCACCCACGCAATAACCACACCTGTAAACACTGAAGAGGGCAGAGGCAGGGAGGCCGCAGGGCCTTGGAGTTCAGAAATCAAATTGAAAGTTGGTGTGAGCACCCGGTTCCGTGACAAACCCTGTTTTAGGGAAATAAGGCAGAAGAGCAACAGAGGAGCACCCACACCAACCTCCGCTGGCCTCTGCATGCATGTGTAAGCATGTTCATCTTCATACACATGTGCACACACCACATGCACATGTGCACATAAGCAAACACACACACACACAAGTATGCATGCACTACAGGCAAAAGATTAAATCTCCATCTTGCTCTATCCTTAACACTGACATACCTGAAACTCGTCGGTACAAAGGACTATTTGTATAAAGCTACTAGCTAGTTAATTTCTGAATATAATCACATTTAATTCACTATTCATTAAGGGGAACTGTACCTTTTGAAAAATGTCCCACACAGTGGTTTGACTACTATTCCTGGGCCACGTTGAACTACGTAGGGCCCTACCCAAGTCTGTCCAAGAGGCCGTGCTTCTGTCTGGTTTTCCACTATCCCTGAGTTCTCCAAGGTCAGTCTAATTATTCCCTTGATGGTGACCATGCACAAGTGGGAGACTCTTGTAAATGAGAGCAGGAAATCTGTTCCCTAAACACGGCGGTGGTGATAAAGAACGGAAGACAAAAGTGAACACTGGAGCTGCAGGAGTCGGTGATGTTCCCCCGCAGCAAGAGAGTCCAAGGAGAGTGGACACGAGGGCTCTGTGATCCTGTGTAGTTGGCCTCTGCCATTTCTTCGCCAATGTCCCTCTTTGTCCAACCCTTACTGAGGCCTATTTTATGTGTTGTGGCAAATTCTCTTTGAGGAGTCAGACAATTTCTGACGAAGGCTTTGCATTCCTTGGGGAACTTCTGAACACGGAAATGCAACACTGTCCAACACTGCAATCTGTGCAAGTGGAAAGCTTTGCTTGTGGCACCAGATTATGCCACCGCATTGAACAATGTACCACAAAGGCCTTCAGGACCTGAATGATGACTGTGGTAGATGTAGGGGTGGGCTCGAGAAGCAAACGTACCTCACACTTCAGGTAGTCATTTATAAGTACAAGGAATGGGAGTCAGTGTGGTTTGCAGATGAAGAGGGTAGTTAGAAAAACCTGAAGGGGTTTGTGGTCTTGCTCTGCTGAGAGCTGGTCTGGCTGGGGAATGGGAACAGCCTTCCTCTGTTGCTACAATTTTTGTTTTTTTTTTCTTTTAAAAAATTTGCTTGTTTATTTATTTAAGAGAGAGAGAGAGAGAGAGCGAAGGAAAGAGGCAAAGAGAGAGAGAGATAGCTAGAATGACACACTAGGGCTTCTAGCTACTGCAAAGGAACTCCAGACACAAGCGACACCTGGCACATCTGGCTTTATGTGGGTGCTGGGGAATTGAACCTGGGTTCCCTGGCTTTGCAGGCAAGCGCCTTAACCACTAAGCCATCCCCCTGCCATGCTGCTACCATTTTATCCTGCTCAGGATGCGCTCTTCCTTCCAGCTCTCTGTTTGTCATGGCTCAACCTGCTTCCTGTCATTTCTTCTCTTTTCCTCTCTGCTTTCCTCTCTTTGCCTTACCATTCACCGAAGTGTTCCAACAATCTTTCCATGGTCTTCTCCCTAACTCTCCAAACTCGTGGCCTGAGCCACACTCCGTGCGAGCCTTTCTCTACTGTGTGTGTGTTCATTCTTGGTCTCCGCTCAGCTCTGCTTCCTGTGTCCCCAAGTGCCTCTTAACCATTCCTGCCTGAGCAGATCACCAGCACTTTAAAATCCAGATGTCAGTCAATGAGTCTCGCTGCAAGGTGCAAGCAGCCTCTGCGAGTCCTCGTTTTCTTTTAGGAGGAATAAGGCCCGGTGCATTGTAGACACTGAAGGTCTTGGCCCTTCTTCCAAAGCAGCGTTGTCTGTGCCTCTAAAGTCACAGACGCCAACGGCACTGGCTCCCTTTCTTTTGTTCTCACACATTGTCGAGAGATTGTGGTCTCTTCCCACATTTGGGTGTCTGCACGTAAACCTAGTTCTGACCTTGAGTCTTTCTTCCTTGACCCCTCTGGCCTCTGGCCTCTGCGCAGCTCTAATCGCAAACTCCTCCGCAACACATGGCTTCAGGGCTCCTTCCAGAGCCTGGGCCACAGCTCGCCCGCCTTTGTGTGATAACGCTTCCATTCCTAACCCTAGGGAGACGCCAGGTCCCTGTGCAGCCGCACGGGTGCTTATTTTGTAAAGTGTGATTTTCCATTTCTCCTTCATAAGCAACACCGGCACTAACCAATTCCACCCTTTAAAGCCTATTCCAAGTACTTCTTTCTCCAGAAAGACTTTCCAGATACTCCCATGAGAAAGCTCCTGTCTGTTTTGGATCTCCACAAGTTATATAATAGAAAAGGTATGAGTCCAAATAAAGGTCCAGAAGGAAATCTGACTGAACATTTTGGCAGTTCACAGAATCAAAGTGAGGACTCAGCTGAGGCCATTGGTGCCACTGGGTCAGCATGGCCTTTTCATTTAGTATGTCTGAAGAGCGCATCATAGAACCTTCTAGTTCTTGTTTGGTGAAAGCAGGTGTGTTGTGAGAATACAGATATGACTGGTGTTAGGTAATGTGTCAGTTAGGGTTCTTTAGAGAAACAGAACCAATGAACGAATGTGGATTATAAAGGGGATTTACTAGGATATGGACTGGGGAGCTCAACACAGAAAGGCTGGTGAGGCTGAGAACATGGGAGGTGCTCTGTCCACAAGACAGGACGACTCAGCAGTCCCAATACAGCACTGAAGGTCTTTAGGACTCCTGGAGAGCCACTGGAAGGCTGATGAAGCTAGTTGCAGGGTCCACAGAGGATGGTGGCAGTGGGTGACTTCTCACAGCAGGGAGTAACACAGGCAAGCCATTCAAAAGGCCCTGTGTTCTCTCAGCGCTTCTTTAAAACCTGCCCACCACCAAAGGACCACCCACACTGCATGTAGGAAGGACTTCCCCCTTCAGTTCATTCTTCCTGGAAATGCCCTCACAGACCTGCCCAAGAGGCCTGAACTTACTCGATCCCTTTCCTGATCAAGCTGACAGCAGAACTGGACCATTACTGGTAAGAGACTCTCTCCACTGAAGCATCTTTGAGAGCACGGGGTCACTGTTTCACAGACTGTGCTGCTCCTTTGCTGGATGTATGGACAGCTCACCAGAATGTGTTTTCTTTAAAAATCAGAACAGAAGACTCTGCTTCATTCTCTTCTGAAGGCTTTTGTTTTATTTTGTTTAGGAGGAAGTGATGTTCGCTTAAGTGGATGTGTTTCAAAATATGAGAGTTGAGCAATGACGCTTCACCTCGCAGCTCTGGGCTGACTGGAACTGCGGGCCTGCCGCAGCCAGAGGTCTGGTTTATGTATTAGTGACGCTCCCTGACTGTCCAGGGCCATTGCAGGCAGAGCTCTTGCTTCCCAGTGCTGTAGGGTCCTATGTAATTTTCAAATCTTCCTGTGTTTCTGGTAATGATCTGACAATCCAAACAATTTGGTTTAAAACTGTCCAAAGTCATTTTACTCTTTTAGGCCTTATATAATGAAATCCAAAAAAGAAAAAAAAAAAAAGAACCTCTATGACCAATATTATGCATGCCATTCGGATATGAATATAAATAGATGATGTATGTTTTTTCTGGAGCAGTGGCCTTAGGAATGTACAAAATTACAAGCCTCCATGTCTTGCTCAGAGTTACTTCCTCCGAGGGTCTCCGTAGAACCTTTTCCTGTCAAGCATCACACCACTGGAAAGAGAGACAGGTTTGGAGCAGGGTGACGAGAATGAGCTAGGTCATCAAACTTCTTTCCAAAGCTCAGGCAATGCACGTCCCGATCAGGCCTCCGAAGCTCCCCTGCAGTGTTCTTGTCTGGTGCTGCAGTGTTTGTACATGCGGCGCCGCTGACTCGTCTTGGAAGCGTGAGTACGTGTGCTGCCCTGACCTCCTGTGAAGTGGTGGGAGGCCTGCAGACCTGAGAGAAAAGAGCGAATGTTCAGGGTTAAATAATGGCTGGAAATATTAGAAATGGAACAATGAGAAATGGATGGAGTTGCTGTCATTGAATGAGAGACAATCTAAACACAAGGCTTAATGAGTCAGACCCACATTGTTCGAGGATAAAGAAGAGTCCGTTGTTTTCCTTTTGTGAGTAAGTGTTAATTCTCCCTTTGTACATGAAAATGGGGCAGTAGAATCAGTAAAGTGTCCAGGGAGATTTCATAAACAGATGATCACAGGCGTCTCTGAAGCGGCTGGAGGACATGAAGTAGGTGGACACCAAACATGAGAAAAGCATGTGACATGGGAAAACACTTGACAGGCACATGCGTGATAACTAACTGGAACTGACAGTAACGCACAGCTCCTCTGATCTCCTGCATCTAGTTTTTCTAAACATGGATATCAAATAAAGGGAAGTTGGAATTTGAGGGGATGAGCAAGACTGCGCACATAAAACATGGGTGGTATCTTACATACAGAATAAACATTGCTGCATGAACTTAGAAAATCCCCCAATGTTCCTTAGAAACAAAGCACACAAATCCAAACGAGGAGATTCGCTGTAGAGAAGAGGAGGGGTGACAGTTCCATTGCATAGCAAGGAGTGGTGCACTGTGGGTCAGGAACTTCCTGTTGAGTGTGCTCAAATCATCTAGTCTCTGAGCACCTCTGTTCCTTCACTATGAAATAAGAAAGGGAGACCATCTCTTACGTGGTTTTCTTATTTCTTTTATAAAATATTTAACTAATTAATTAATTTAAGAGAGAAAGAGGGAGAGAGAGAGAGAGAGAGCACATGCCAGGACCTCCAGCCACTGTAAACAAACTCCAGATGTAGGCACCACCTTGTGCACCTGGCTTATGTGGGTACTGGTGAATCGAATCTGGGTCTTCAGGCTTCTCAGGCAAGAGCCTTAATGACTAAGCAATCTCTCCAGGCCTCTTATTTGGTTTTCTAAACAAATGAACAAACAGGGACTAACTAGCATATCCTGTCCAGTAAAGAGCTGTATTTTGTACCTGGTCGTTCAAGTTGGAAACTTGGTTGTATTCTTGACGCTGCTTTCCTTTGACCTCTATGTTCAAATAGTATTAAATCTTGTTCATTCCACTTCCTGTTTGCCCATCAAGGAAGCCCCTGCATCCCTATCTCCTTAGATCCCACTGTAACAGAAGCTACTATAAAGTTCCTCTCTGAATACTGCATTATTCACACTGGATCTCCTAAATTGTGTTTGCTTCCTGCCAAGCCACTCCCCCCGCACAGCTTCTGCAATGACCCTCTGAAACCTCAAGTCTAATCTTTTCACTTCTGATATGAAAACGTGTCATTGATCTGAAGTTGCTCTTTCGTCCCATCATCCTGGACGCCTCTAATCCGCCCCCACCCCGCACCATGCATTCTGTCCTGTAGCTGTGCTCCACGCTTCATGCCCTGCCCCTACCCACACTTTCATAACTGTAGTTATTTCTTTCAAAAAAGTGCCGTGAGGTGAGTGGTTGCTGCTGAAAGCCATCACTGTCCTCACTCTCAGACCCTGCGATTGTGACCAGGTCTGAAGCAAGAATCTTTAATTAAGTTAAGCGTCACGAGATGGGGCCATCCTAGAATTAGAGTGGCCGCACATCCAGTGACAGATGTCCTTATAAGAGCATAGCAGAGGGAGGTGAGGCACAGACAGAGAAGGTCATGCTTGTGCGGATTGAAACATAGGATAGACTAAGGCGCCTGTAACTCCAAAAACAGGAAGAGGCAAGGGACAGTCCTTCCCCGGAGCATTTGGAGAGATTTAAGCCCTGCGGGCAGCTAGATTTCACAAGTCAGGCCTCCATCACTGGAAGAAAACGTATTTGTGTTGTTTTAAGCTAGCAAATCTGTGACATTTTGCTTTAGCAGTACTTCAGAAGCAAAAGCAGAGGCACTTCATGTGAAGGGAATCCCAGATGAGCTGGCGAGGTGGCCACTGCGAGCCTGGCACCTGCCAGAAAGAAGGATGGTAGCAGAGATGGCCTTTTTTTTCTCCTGAAGTTCAAACACCCTGGACAATCTCCAGACAACCAGTAACCTTGTACAAGGCTTGGGGCCAGGCTGGTGCTAAACCAGCTCCAATGGCCTTTGTAACAGCAACCCAGGAAGACAGATACAGACATAGAGGAGAGCTGGGCTATGGATAACCTTTCCATAATGAACACTTTCATGGTGTCACAGGGAGATGGGGTGGGGACAGGGGAGTCCCTGGAAAGGGTCTGAGCTGGGGGAGGGGTACTGTCAATATGGAAATAGTTCAATAATGCAACACTTGGTGCGGCCCTCCTATTTCATATGAGTATGTTTTGGTCCTGTTGTGGTATCCCTGTCATCTTCTCGGAAGATTCCTACTTATTCTCACCCTCTCCAAGCAACAGTTCCAATGACAAGTTTCTCTGAGCTTTGCTTCTGACCCCCGTTCTGAGATTCGGAACCTCATCTCCTAGCAGCGCTAAGCTGTCTCTCCCATGACACCGCTCGGATTCATGGTTTGTTAACGTGGCACATCCTTTGGAATTTCAGCTCCTTGCCTGCACAGTGTCATGCCTTACTTGTCTCTGTTTTTCCTGTGGCTTTCTTCGAGGGTTTTGATGCTGTTGTTGTTGTTGTTGCTGTTTAAATTTTGAGAACTCGTTAGAGGTTTTAGTGAAGACAATTGATTCTCACGAATTGTTCCCTGAAATCAAAGCGAATGTTTCTGGCATCCATAGCTAGTAGAACAGGCTGTAAAAAGTGAACTCTTGGAATCAGGTCCATTGGACCGACTGGTGTGAGTGTGGCGCAGGAGAGGACTGTCACAGCGGGTACTGAAGCGTACATTTTCTGGCCCAAGTTGCAGTTGCAGGATAGGCTGTGCCTGGCCGAGGACGCAGACAGTGAAGGGAGTTGTCACAGTGAGCGGGGCCTCTTCTCCCAGTTTTCTTATTCTGTGGTGAAGCATTGCAGCTACCTTAGTGGAAAGGCATTGCACTGGGTTTCCGTCCCCAACCACAGACTGTGGCAGCTGAAAGAGGCCAGAGCTTGTCTTTCTCAGGCCAAGGAATAACTTGGGAAGGCCACATATAAATTGTTCCTGTGGTATTTGCCCAAGTTGCCGTATCCCCCTAGACAAATGCTAGGAGACCCTGAAAAATGACCTTAAAGTGTTGCTTTGGAAACTCTTAGAGAAATTCATGTGGATGGTCCATGACACGTGGCCTTTCCCTTAGATACAGATAATGGTTGTTCAGGTGCTCACTTGCATTCTGTTGGTGCAAGATCCTGTGTAGATTAGCGAAATTTAAACTAAAGTATGAGATAAATCCCCAGTAGGAATTTGCGAGAATCCACACTATTTCTGTTATTGGAGGTTATAGTACCTGGGCCTTAAGTAGATTACAGACTGTTGGTCTACTCCAGTGACAAGCTGGACAAGGACAAGCAGACTTTATAGCAAATCAGTTTGGATGCAATATGCTTTGTGATTCTGCAAATGCTTTCCGTAAACTCTCATATTTTTTTACTCTATCTACGTCAGACTAGATTTCCTTTCACTCTTAATTGAACTCATGGCATCTTTGCATATAACTTTACTGACAGACAACCCCATGGGCAGTCACAGTTATGAATTACTACATTGGATCACTAATCAGAACTCCCGGGGAACAAGAGATAACCACCAAAGCCGGCTATGTCATAGACGTGGTGGGGTTTTCTCTTCTAAGTTCTCCTGTCAGTGATGCAGCGACCTTCTACTATGCCTGGCTCACTAAGGAGGGGCAACTGTTCTTAAACAAGATCTAACATTTACTTGAAACCAATAGTTTCCAGTAAAGCATTTTTAGGATAAATGCAGGCTTACTGGTAAATATTGGTTTAATCTTCAGGGAAAATTAAAAGCTTGTGGTTTGGGACTGACGGCAGAAGGCAGATGCCTAAGGGACCAGGGCCCTAAGGGTTGGTAAAATCCCCAAATACTGTCCTCTTTTCCAGCTCCAGGCAAAAGAAGCAGAACATACCCGTTCATTTTCTCCTCAAGGAAAGAATTATTGCGAAGCTAGGAGGCCTGAGTAGAGTTCAATCAGCTTTTTTCGTGCTTGCTTAGCCGTGTTGTGTGTTAGGCTCTCCTCATAACTTACCCAGCCGAGGGCCTGGTAGACTAGAAATCATGGTAATTTGTGCTACTTTCTGTGGCGACTGTCTTATAACCTGAGTATAATAGTATGCTGTGTGGCTCTGTTTATTGCCAAATTACAGTTCACGTGGGCATGTTTAGCTGAGGAGTGTTAAGTTCCTTTCTTTCACATATACTTTTGCTGGAACTTTTAAAAACATTTTTACTGATCACAGCTTACTAATTACCCATGTCTTGGTCAATTCTCCCATCATAAATGAGAGAGTTGCCTTTCCCATCAGTACCTGATTTCTTTTCTACTGCTTTGTTCAGCCTTTTTTTTTTTCTTTTTTCTGTAGGTCACTCACTTTTCCAGAAGGACGGCAGAGTAGGACAAGAGCTTCGCTCTCTGTTTCTGTTTGAAAATGGGGTTCGTGACTGAGAACACAAAGAGGAGGGATACTGGCCCCCAAAGCCTGCCTCCTTGCCCCTTGAGCTCTCCGACCCCAGAGGGAAATGCTTCACAACGGCACACCACAGACAGGCACGCAGAACCACTGTCAAGGGTAACAGGGTGGAGTTGAGCCAAACGCTTGTGCAGAAGAGATTTCCTTTACCTGTTAGTCCAAGGTCTTGTGGTCAACATAATATACAAAGCAACAATTTCACAGGGAAGAAGTTGTCACTGTTCATTTTTGTTCACAGTCTGTTCTTATCCCGCAAAAGATTCCACAGACAAAATGAGTTTAGCTCCACAACGTAGCCAGTAGAACCTGGAATAACCAGCACCTCATGAGATGAAGCAGGCAGGGAGACCATTAACAGGAAGCTGCCACTTTGAAGCCCTGAGGTTCCTGTGGTCCTGGAGGCTGTGGGTTGGTGGGCTCTGGGGATCAGGGGATCCTACTGTTCCTTTGGGTGAAACGTCTCAAACAAGCTGTGGACGTTTGCAGCTGTGGGGATTTCCTTCAAGGTACAGTGTTCAAGTCACCAAGCCATATCAACAACTGGACTGTGAAGACAGATATGTCCACTTTGGCTTTGTCATTGGCCTATGGTACCTGAAAGCTTTCCGTGATAGAAAAGAGACCGAACACAATTCCCAGCTGACACAGGCTCTTCAGCTCAGTCGCACTGCACCATATCAGAGGAAGCATGGCTTAGTCTACAGTTAACCTAAGACCTCTGTCACCTGAGACACAGCACATACAGAAGCATTTCATATTGGAATTAATTACGGTTAATTATATTTACTAGGTTTTTCTCCTTTATCTAGTTATATGCCAACCGAGCATGGGAAAATATCCATGGTGCAGTGGGCAGGTAAGAGCATCCATTTATCTTGGTCAGATTCTCCAGTCCACTGTCTTCCTCTCTGTATACCCAGAATCCTCAACGCAGATGTGTGGCTATAATCATATCTTTAAGAGTAATCCTCAACATCAGCAAAATGGCTCTAGGGAAACTTACTGAACTTTTCACACATAACTTCTGAACTAATACCTGGTCTCTTGCCTTGTCTTGAGGGTCAGGTATAACATTCTTTACTATTTATTGTGAAATATTCTTACTTTCTCAGTCAAAACTCTGCCTGTCTTGGATTCTCAGGAGTAACCAATCCTTTCCAGAGTAAGAAATATCACCTCTTCTTTTTGAATCTTTTAACAGTTAACATACAATAATTTGATCGTGTCCCTGTCCCATTATCCTAGTTTGTCCCCTCTTTGCCCAGGCATTGCTCCCTGAGGACACACCTCTTTCAAGGTAATGCATCCTCACTTTTGTCCTCCCCCTTCCTCCATGTCAAAATAGTGATGGGGGCTGGAGAGATGGCTCAGCGGTTAAAGCTCTTGCCTGTGAGGCCTAAGGACCCCGGTTGGAGGCTCAATTCTCCAGGACCCACGTTAGCCAGATGTACAAGGGGGCGCACTCGTCTGGAGTTCGTTGACAGTGGTTGGAGGCTCTGGCGCTTGCCCATTCTCTCTCTCTCTCTCTCTCTGACTCTTTCTCTCTCTGTCACTCTCAAATAAATAAATAAAAATGAACAAAAAAATTAAAAAAAAGTGATGGACTCAGAACCATGCTGATCTTTGGGATATTAGTAAACCCCTGTGGGATCATGCATGCACCGGTCGGTGTTGGGAGACAGTGCTCCAATGAATAACTGTGCACTCTGTGGATATTAGATTTATTTTCCTGCCCTCTCTTCCACAATGTTCTCTAAACCGTGGAAGGCATGATAGAAATCTCCTTTAGAATTGAGGTCTTGACAGCCTATTTTCTGCTTTCATATCATGAATGTAGAAATTTTTGAGTCTCCACAGTGTCTACTTCCCTCTCCATAGAGACAGATCTCTGGCTCGCAGCAAGAGAAGCATTCATATTCGTTCTGCTACTTCTTCTGCAGTGTTCTCTCAGCCATGGTGGGTGAGATAGAGATGACGCAGCCAGTGATAAGCCCTGGGATTTCTCTTCTTCTTGTCATTTTGTTAACTCTTGGCTCTCCCCACTATGACCCAAAATCTGTAAAACTAAAGTCTTCTAACCAAATGCATGGTGATCATTGATTAAAGGACATAAACATAAACATACAATTTAGAAGGCATTTTGATGGGCATAACATCTCCATTTAGCCAAAGAACAGTGGAACCTTTCCTCTGGAGTTTATGACCTTCCAAGCCATAGATTTTAATATATTTTCTTATTAGAGGTATGGATTGCCTCCCACTGAATAGGTTTCATATCCAGATAGTAGTAGATTTACTCCTAGAACCTTTGTGCCACTATTGCACCCATGTGTACATACATCTTGCCTGGCTAGCTGATTTTGTACCTTCCAAAGCCACTGTTTGTTGAAACTGTAGATGACTTTTCTCCCTCACCAATTCACATAGAACTTTTCCAGCTCTCTGACATTTGGCCAGCAGGGAGCTGGCTTCCATCTTAGTGCCAGCTTGATATCTCAAGGTCCCTCATCGGCAGCCATTGTGTCTTCAGCTTTAGTCTAGTTCAGGTGGGCTCCAAGTACTTTGGCAATGCTCTGCATTGTTTTGGAAGCCACACCTGTCTATGGCCTCTATTCCACACTCCTCAATCATAGAACTTTCTGAAGCCTCCTGTATTTCTGATTAATGCCTCTTCCCAGGCTTCCAACCCTTCTGTTCATCTACCTGCAAAGATGCCCCTTTCCTCTATTAAATCTCTGTTGTCGTTTGATTCAGGTGTCCCCCATAAACTAAGGTATTCTGAATGCTAGTCTCCCCAGCTGAAAGCAATTGGAAATTAATGCTGCCTGGAGGCAGTATGTTGTTGGGGATGGGTTAATGGGTATTATAGCCAGTTTCCCCATGCCAGTGTTGGCACACTCCCTTGTTGCTATTGTCCACCTGATGTTTGACAGGGGGTGATGTCCACCCTCTGCTCATGCCATCATTTTCCCTGCCATCATGGAGCTTCTCGAGTCTGTAAACCAAAATAAACCTCTTTTTCCCCACAAGCTGCTATTGGTTGGGTGATTTCTGCAGCAACGCAAACCTGAGTGCATCAGTCTCCTAGCACTGGATGTTTCCTGCGGCTTCATCCTGGAGATATTTCTCCTGCTAGACAGGCATTTCTCCAACATTTCTGCCTCATCTCAAGCTTCATGGTCAATCAAACCCAAAGACTGTCTGTCCTATTCCTCCCTAGAAAACCCTCAATCTCCTTTAAGTCAACCAGAATCAAGTGTATGAAGTGGGTTAGCCTTTCCTAGAAGGGAACCTCATTGTATATCTTGGGAACGCTGACATCCAGGATGCTTTACTCACAGACTAGAAGGGCAGGCAGCTATGAGATGACCCCTGACAGGAAGAAACAGTAGCAGACTCTCCAGTAGGGAGGAGGCCATCAAGACATACTCTAGGTTAACACATCCCAAGGTTTCATGGCTAAATATATGCAAAGAAAAGTAAAGATGGGTTATTTCTGTAACTTTATTGGACAATTCTAATTAGTTTGATCATAATTCCCTTTCGTTATTCATTATTCTTTCTTCTTCCCCCTGCCCCATCACGTTTCCACCAAACTCCTCCTTTTTCTTCTAACTGGTTCTTCTACTTTGATGTCATTTGTCTTTTTCTCTCCTCCATCACCCATCACAGGCCCAATGTTGCGCAGGTCTTGTGCACTTAACAGCAGCCACTGTGAGCTCATGAATGCAATGGCTACCTCTTGGCAGGAAGACAGTATTCCAAAGCACTCTTCCCCGTCTTTTGGTTCTTATATTCTTTCTTTACACCTCTTCTGCAATGCCTTTACCTAAACGAGATGTCTCCTTTTGTGCTGAGCACTCGACTGTCACTTGTTCTCAGCACTTTGATGAGTTTAGTCTCTTTCCCACAGTCACCACCATTTGCAAAAAGAAGCTTCTCAGGACAAAAGTGAGAGTAGCACCAATCCATGGCCATAAGCATAAATATTTAGAAGGCAGTTTGATGGGCATTGCATATCAACACAGCCAAACCACAGTAGTAGCTTCCCCCTGTGGCCTAGGACCTTCCCAGCCATAGGCTTTTGACTAGGTTTTCACTACAAAGCATAATTTCCCTCCCATAAAATAGGCTCAAGTCCCATCAGAGAGCATTTGGTTTACTCCAGAACATTGATGTCACTATTACACTAGTTGGGACTTCTTGCTTAGTCAGCCAGTTGTGAAGCTCCTAGGGTCTAGAGTATTGATGACTTTTCTCCCCCAGCAGCCTGCATAGCACATTGCAGCACTGTGACAGCTAGCCATCAGGGCAGACGCTTCCAGCTCAGTTCTGGATTGATTTCTCAGTGTTCTGAAACCAAAACACGTGGTGTCTTCAGCAACAGGGTCTCACTATCTAGTTCTGGTGGGAAGCCAAGAGCCTTGGGGATAGCCTGAATTGTTTGGTGTGGGACTTTTCAGGGGCCTCTATGACTAAAAGAATTAGGAGATACTCCATACTTTGCACTGGGACTAGAACAACTTAAGACTTACGGGAGCTGCATTACCACCCTGCACAGGGTGATGCTGCCCAAACTCTCAAAGAGCACTTCTTTCTCTTCTATAGAGTATACACTTGGACTTCAGTGCCTAAGTACATCCACTGTGTCTGGAAGCATTACCATCTGAGTTATATTGATTTCTTCTCTTCCTCTTTCTTTTATTCTTATTTTGCATGCATGCATGTATACATAGTGTACTGTGTGTTTGCATGTGTGGGCACAAGTGTATTTGTGTGTATGCTGTTTGCCTCTTTTGGAAACAGGGTCTCTCTTCAGCCAAGAGCTCACTGATTATGCTAGATGTCAGCTATCCTTTCTTGACCGCTTCCTCCGTGCTAACATTATAGGCATCCGTCTAGCATTTTATGTGAGTCTGAGGATGGAATAGAACTCAGGTTCTCTTCCCAGAAAGTACTTTACTGACTAAGGTATTGTCCTAGATCCTCCATTTCATACTCTATTTATCAAGACCCATATTACAAAGCCTCTGGATAAAATTAAGTTAGCTACATCAGAGTCAGTAGTCATGTAATGCTTATTATGACCCAAGACCTAAGTTCAGTGTCATATATTTGCATTTTTTTTCCATCAAATTGAATCAATTTCTTATTTTGATCAGGATAAAAAAATTCAGAGAGATGAACATCCTTCTTGGGGTCCCATAACTAGACTGAAAACATTTTGTGTTTGAGTTCAGATCTTCCTTCCATGAAGCTTGCTTCTACATATATAGAGGTATATTGCTAAGCCAGTAAAAGGAGACACTGTGTTAAAACCTGTTGTTTCCTTTTCTGAGTGTTATAACAAAATTTTAGTTTGGAACTTTTCTACATACTAAGCTAGGTTATCAGTGTGACATGCAAAGAGAAATTCACCAGATCCTCAAGCCTGCGGGTAGGGGGTTAAAGGATGGAGTATCAGAAACCCAAATTTAGGAACGCAAAAACTAGTTAAAAGCAAACATAAAAATATTAGTCATCTACCACTTCCAAAAGTAAGTATGGTGTAAATTGTCTGCTAGAACAAGAATAATATTTGTGTCATGTTGCCTGTATATGAGTTGTTCTGAATGCATGTCCCTAGTCTCCCATACTATCCTTTGTTCTTTCGATGTTGTTATTTTGTGTATAAGTAAAATTTGCTTACATTACTGCTTTACACTGTTTAAGGTAGGAAAAGGAATAATTTTCATGAATGGTTCCATCCTCAAAAGATGCCATAGTTAAACTACAAAATAAGGTGGCTCACTCATTGATAGATAATTAAAAATATTTTATTGATTTACTTGCATATATAAGAGAGAGAGGGGGTGGGGGGGAAATGAGTGTACCCTGGTCTCTAACCACTGCACACAAACTCCAGATGCATGTGCTGCTTTGGGCATCTGGCCTCTGTGGGTACTGGAAAATTGAACCTAGGTCATTAGGCCTTGCAGGCAAGCACCTTAACAGCTGAGCCATCTCTCCAGCCTGGCTTTTTATGTAATTTGACAATAACTAAAACAAAAAGGCAAGAGCAGAGAAAGGTGAGAGCTTTCCAAAACACCTCATAAAAACACCTTGGTTTTATCTAAAGTGGTAGCTGTGAGAGAGGGTATCCTGTGGCCCCAAAGCACAGATGTAGACAGGAAAATGGCCATGTGAGTTTTCATCCTTGTGGCTCTTGCTGTTCAGGATTACAGGGGTCATGTGTAGGTTTCATTTCCAGTGAGGAGGTGTTCAAGTCTAGTTGAAAGTGTGCATATGCTCCCAGGAGCTTAATAACAAGAGCCTGTGACCTTATCCATTGGCTGACAGCTGGTCCTCTGTAGCCCATGGCCTCTGCTGGCTGAGGGCTGGTCCTCTGTAGCCCATGGCCTCTGCTGGCTGAGGGCTGGTCCTCCGTAGCCCATGGCCTCTGCTGGCTGAGGGCTGGTCCTCCGTAGCCCATGGCCTCTGCTGGCTGAGGGCTGGTCCTCCGTAGCCCATGGCCTCTGCTGGCTGAGGGCTGGTCCTCCGTGACCCGTGGGCCTTGTTTCTGCTCCCAGAAAAGAGCAGATTCTGGTGTGCATTAGTTCTGAAGCTTTAACACACCAGTCAACTCAAAGGACACCAACAGGAAAATGTGAATTTAAGTGTTTAATAATTTAGAAACTTTCAAAGCAATTCACTAAAATATATCAGCTTAAGCTATTACTCAATTGCCTTGAAAATCCAAACACCAATTTTGCAAAGCAGAAGAAATTTATATGCTTTAGACAGTAACAAAAGGTAGAACATCGCTAGTTTTAATTTCATGAAGTCAATTTTTTTTGCATAAAATACCAGTGAATGCAAGCAAGTGCATGATGGTGTCTTTAATTACTAAGATACTCATGCATATTCTGTTAAAATTAGTAACATAGATGGAGAACATCCTTAACAAAAGGACAGAGACTTCCAAATGGGTGCTGGCTGAAAGCCCATTACAACAAAAGGAAAATAAGACTATGAGACTTCCTCCATATAATTTCTGTAATTTTATTCATTGATTGATTGACAGACTCAGCCATTCATCCATGACACTGGCTAGGCAAGTGTTCTACCACTGAGCCACCTTTGTAAACTAATGTAGACTTTCCAAAAAGGATACTGCCCAGTGCTAGCAGGAGGCATTCACAATGACTATTCTCATAATGGGTTGGTGGGAATTTAGAATGCTGTATGGCAAACATTTTGGCAGTATGTAACAGGGCTACCAATACTAACTTTAGACATAGTAACTTCCATTCTGGAAATATCTCCTAAGAAATAACACGATAACAATAAGAAGTAAGAAAAATTTATATGCAAATATAGTCCCTGAAAAATTATTTGTAATTAAAAAGTCAAAGTAACTTCAAAATCCAATATAAAGACAATGGTTAAAGGAATAATATTATGTCCTTGAAATGACACAGAGAATACTTACTAGAAAAGAAAGTTTAAAGAAATGTTGGTAAAGATGAATAGGAGCCTCTTGACTTGTTTATAGGAAACATAACAGGATAATATAATCATTGTAGATAATGTATCTTGTTTTCTATTAAACTCTACAATACTTATGTGATTTTTTTTTTTTTTTTTTTGGTTTTTCAAGGTAGGGTCTCTCTCTGGCTCAGGCTGACCTGGAATTCACTATGTAGTCTCAGGGTGGCCTCGAACTCTTGGCGATCCTCCTACCTCTGCCTCCTGAGTGCTGGGATTAAAGGTGTGCACCACCACGCCTGGCACTTATGTGATTTTTAATTGTGAGGTAAAAGGAAACTGTTACTTGGGATGCATAGCAGTGATTGTAAAGCCAAGGAAGAATGCAAATTATTAAAGTATTGAAGAGATTTTAAAAAGTAATGCTAGCAGATGGATTGTATTCTTCCATTATGCACAGGGTGGAGTATGGTCCTCTGAGTTCCTCGTTGTCTACATGGTGTTTCTTTAGTTCCAGGTGACTGTCAACTGCAGGTGTGTGATGGCAGTGCTGAGTTCTTCACCACCATTGGTGAAGCTAGCAAAAGGGGAACAAAGAGACATCTTTTCTTTGAATTTTTCTTACAGTGCTTCTGAAGAGAACAAGGAGTTGTCATAGAAAGGTGACATATTTTCAGGAAGATGTCAGGCCTGCAATAATGAGCTCCTCATAACTTTGATCTTTCCATAACAACCAGGAAATTGCCTTCATGCATAATTTAAATAAATATTATTTATTTATTTATTTATTTATTTATTTATAGCAAGCAGAGAGATAGAGTAGAGACAGATAGAGAGAATCCATGGCAGGGCCTTCACTGCAAATGAATTGCCAATGCATGCACTTGCTTGTGCATCTGACTTTCTGTGGGTACTGGGGAATCCAACCCAGGTTGTTAGACTTTGCAGGCAAGCACCTTAACTGCTGAGCTATCTTTTTAACCTCAAGCATCATTTTTACTTTATTCCAAAATGAGTACCTGCAAATTTTATGTAACACACAATTTTTAAAGTATTTTATTTATTTGCGGAGGGAGAGAAAGAGAGAGACAGAGAGCACCAGGCTTCCAGCTGTTGCACACAAGCTATAGAAACATGTGCCACTTTGTTCATCTAGCTTTTAGTGGATGCTAGGGGATTGAACCTGGATGATTAGACTTTGTAGGCAAGTGCCTTAACTGTGTAACCATCTCTGTAGACCCAGTGACACGCGCTTTTAATAGAACTTGTTATGTTGCTGTCTTTTATGCCCAGAGGTCAATAGCTTCTGGGGTTGAAAACACATGATTCTGAAAAAGTATGTAATGACAAGAGAAACAGTCACATGGTTGTGATTGATGAATGGAGGTGTAGCAATGTGTTTTCTGAGACTGTTGGCACTGGAGTTGGACTCTCAGCCTAAACGCTTATGACCTGGGGAATTGCTGTGCTCCTTAAACCCTCAATTTTTTTGTGACTATAGATGGTGATGTGATTCATAAGGCTGTGGCAAGATTTTAAGGAGATGATGCATGTAAGGCATTTAGTCCATGGTGAATGCTCAGGGATTACCAGCTATTATTCTAAAGACAATAAATGCTATAAAATTTGATAATTTCAAATATTAATTGCATGTTTAATATTTTCTGACAACTATTCCAGTTTTTATATATACAAAGATTTACTTAAGAAGGATGCTTATTGAGCATTTGCTACCTGCCAGACAAATAATTTAGACCTGGGATATGTCAGTGAATGAAACAAAGACAAACTTTGTTTGAAAGGTGAGGAATTGATGCATCAGAACCACCAAACATAGCGCATAGTAAGCTTACATAAGAGGTATGAAAGTGCTAAGTCTTATGAAAGAAGACACAAGAAGGATGCCATCTAAGTTACACAACTGAATGGTGCCATCGGGTACAAAATTCTGAAATAGTCTTGGTCATCACAGAGCTCTTTTCCCAGTAGAGAAATTTCAGGACTGGTATGAATGCACTGAGTGTGGGTCAGGCCTACCTGGCAGGGGTAAGTAATGTTGCTTATGGATAGACAGAAAGCTTCATATGAATGGACAAGACAGGAAGAGAGCTTCAAGCAGAGCAGACAACCTGCAAGAGAGATGACGAGGGAAGTCGAGCATCATGCATGGCCGATGTGATAGGAAGGCAGATTGGGTGTATAGGAGGGCTGGGGTAAGAGTGGCTTCTGGGTATGGCTAAGGACTTAGAGTGGATGATCCAGGCAGCAAGGAGGCTCTGGGGAGCTTGGGCTGAAGGATACCTCAACCAGCTGTGGGCCTTGCAGGTCATGATCGGGGGTGAGGAATCTCTGGGCTGGCAGTGAGCGCTTGTAAGAGGTTGTGTTCTGACACACCTGAATTGAGGAAATAGCTGTAGAGAGCTGCAGTGGTTCCAGGATATCGGAAGGCAAACTTGGCAGTGTTGGTCACCAGGTTATTGCAGAGATGAGCAAAACAGAAACATTGATGATTTCCCAGGCACTTGTTTTTTTTTTATGACAAAATGGATAATAAGTTAGAATATGTGGCCCATAGGATATATATTTTGAGAGTAAAGTGGGAAAGTAGCAAAGCAGCAAGTTTTGAAAGTACCAGATTATGGTCAACTCCCATCACTTAAGGAAAAAATCAAGGGGCTTACATTTTAAAAAATAATTCAGCTGTGGATATAAATAAATATGGTAACACAAACCAAATAGTGAAGGAGGACATTGGACAGAGGACATTAAAAGAGTTACATTGAAACGTGCTGAGATCATGCCCACATCTCAGAAAGACCACAGGAGTTCAGGAATCACCAACATCTCAGTCAACACTCTGAATAAAGTGAGAGGGATTCAACATCTGCACACTGAGACCCTCAAATTCCATGTCATGTGGTATGTTTTAGACAGACTTCTATCATCATGACTCTGCCAAGGTTGGATGCCCTCATCGAAGACAAGACATCAGAGAGTACTGTCGTGGTCGCAGCTTTTCATTGCTGGCCAATTGCATTGCAATTGCTCAGATCTCTGCTGTTATTCACATTAAGAAATCAAATCTCATGCAAAGGTCATTGGGGGTCACAGGATTGTCATGTGTCAGAGAGAAGATAAAAATTCAGATGTATTAGTTAAAGACTGAACTTCAAGCAAAAAAATATGCTTGATGACTGATAGACTTCATCAGCCAATATATTTATCATCTCTCTTCAGAAGTCCACAAGTAAACGTTGCTGCTGGTATAAGTGACAAATTTTATTTTTTTCCCTATCTTTTCCCCTTCCACTGGTGTTAGCTGCTCTTACAGGCAAAAGTTGGCTGCTCAAAGGAACAGGAACAAAATTATTTCTTATTCTGAATTGCTAAATGAGAAAACATGTATCTGAATCAGGAGAAATCTCTCCAACCCTTCAGTATTGGTGTACTGAAAAAGAAGGACTATTGAAGGAAATGAAAATTCATTAGCATAACCATTAGAATATTAATCAATGGGATGGATGTGGCGGTGCATGCCTTTAATCCCAGCACCTATGAGTGAGACACCACAGTGAATTCCAAGTCCACTTGAGCTACAGTGAGACTGTACCTCAAAACAACAATAGCAACAACAACAAGAATATTAATCAATGAAGAAATTATTCTACATTTTAATGTCCAATATGGTAGCGTTATTCAAGTATGGGTAATGAAAACTAGAACGGGGGCCAGAATATCAACACAATTGAGAGTCTAATTTTATTCAATCTAAATCCATTTAAATAAAAAAAAAAAAACCACAGGATGGGAAAGGAAGTAGAGATCTCCCTGTAAGGAAGAAAAGCTAAGTACATGATTCCAGAGAAAGTATGCTTGCTCAAGCGCTGCTGTTGAGCAAAAGTCCATCACACTTTGAAGTCAATCCTTTCTGCTCTGTCCATCGCACTCTGCACTGTCTCCTCTCTGATCTGTCCATCACAGTCTGCACTGCCCTCTCTGCTCTGTCCACC
Organism: Dipus sagitta; assembly: GCA_036346955.1. Classification (NCBI taxonomy): domain Eukaryota; kingdom Metazoa; phylum Chordata; class Mammalia; order Rodentia; family Dipodidae; genus Dipus; species Dipus sagitta. The sequence goes on from CM070784.1 coordinate 43,091,533, forward strand.
ATAGTCTCCTGTCTCTCCTCTCTTCTCTCTCCATCACAGTCTGCACTCTTTCATCCCTACTCTGTCCCCCACACTCTGCTCTGTCCATCACACTCCACACTCTCCTCTCTGCTCTGTCCATCACACTCTGCACTATCTCCTCTCTCCATCACAGTCTACCCTCTCTGCACTCTGCTCTGTCTATAGCACTCTGCACTCTCTCCTCTCTTCACAGTCAATAACAGTCTGCACTACCTCCTCTCTGATCTGTCCTTCACAGTCCACACTCTCTCCTCTCTGCTCTGTTCATCACACTCTGATTTCTCTCCCCTCAGCTCTGTCCACCACACTCTGCATTCTGTCCTCTCTACTCTGTCCATCTCACTCTGAACCTCTCCTGTGGGCTGTGTCCATCACATTCTGCAGTCTCTCCTCTCTGCTCTGTCCATCAGCTGTGCACCCTCCCCTCTCTCCATCACAGTCTACACTCGCTCATCTTTGCCCTGTCCATCAGACTCTGCACTGTCTCCTCTAGGCTCTGTCCATTGCACTCTGCACTCTCTCCTCTCTGCACTGTCCAGCACATGCTGAAGTCTCTCTTCTCTTCTCTGTCCATCACACTGTGCAGTCTCAACTCTATGCTCTGTCATACAAACTCTGTACTCTCTCCATTCTACTCGGTCCAGCACATTCTTTTTTAAAAAGAGAGAGAGAGAGAGCTCGTCAGGGCCTCCAGCAACTGAAAACGAACTGCAGATGCTTGCGCCCCCTTGTGCCTATGCCTAACGTGGGTCCTGGGGAACTGAGCCTCAAACCTGGGTCCTTAGGCTTCACAGGCAAGCGCTTAACCACTAAGCCATCTCTCCAGCCCTGTCCAGCACATTCTGAAGTCTCTACTCTCTGCTCTGTCCATCACACTCTGCACTCTCAACTCTCTGCTCTGTCCATAACACTCTGCACTTTCTCTCCTATTCTCTGTCCATCACACTCTTCAGTCACTCCCCTCTTCTCTGTCCATCACACTCTGCACTCTCTCCTATTCTCTGTCCATCACACTCTGAAGACTCCCCTCTCTGCTCTGTCCTTCCACTCCACACTCTCTTCCCTTAGCTCTGTCCATCACAGTCTGCACTCACTCCTCTCTGCTCTGTCCATCAAATCTGCACACTCCCCTCTCTCCATCACAGCCTACACTCTCTCCTCCCTGCTCTGTCCATCACAATCTGCACTGTCTCCTCTCTGCTCTGTCCATCACTCTCTAAACTCTCTCCTCTCTGCCCTATCCATCACACTCTGCAGTCTCAACACTCAGCTCTGTCCAGCACACTCTGCAGTCTCAAGTCTCTGCTCTGCCCATCACATATGCACTTTCTCTCCTATTCTCTGTCCATGACACTCTTCAGTCTCTCCCCTCTGCTCTGTCCACCGCACCCTGCACTCTCTCCTATTCTCTGTCCATCACACTCTGAAGTCTCTCTTCTCTGCTCTGTCCATCACACTCTTCACTCTCTCCTCTCTGTTCTTCCATCACACTCTGAACTCTAGCCTATCTGCTCTGTCTATCACACTCTGCAAACTCTACTCTCTGCCCTGTCCATGACACTCTGCACTCTCCTCTCTGCTCTGTCTAGCACATTCTGAAGTCTCTCCTCTCTTCTCTATCCATCACAATCTGCAGTCTCAACTCTCTGCTCTGTCATACAAACTCTGCACTCTCTCCTTTCTCATGAATCCAGCACGTTCTGAAGTTTCTCCTCTCTGCTCTGTTGATCACACTCGGCACTCTCAACTCTCTGCTCTGTCATACAAACTCTGCACTCTCTCCTTTCTGATGAATCCAGCACGTTCTGAAGTTTCTCCTCTCTGCTCTGTTGATCACACTCACTCTGCACTCTCTCCTATTCTCTGTCCATCACACTCTGAAGACTCCCCTCTCTGCTCTGTCCTTCCACTCCACACTCACTCCTCTCTGCTCTGTCCATCAACTCTGCACACTCCCCTCTCTCCATTGCAGTCTACACTCTCTCATCTCTGCTCTGTCCATCACACTCTGCAGACTGTCCTCTCTGCTCTGTCCTTCCGCTCCACACTCTCTCCTCTCGGCTCTGTCCATCACACTCCGCAGTCTCTCCTCTCTCCTCTGTCCATCACACTCTTCAGTCTCAAGTCTCTGCTCTGAACATCACATATGCACTTTCTCTCCTATTCTCTGTCCATGACACTCTTCAGTCTCTCCCCTCTGCTCTGTCCACAGCACCCTGCACTCTCTCCTATTCCTTGTCCATCACACACTGCAGTTTCTCTTCTCTGCTCTGTCCAGCACATTCTGAAGTCCCTCCTCTCAGTTCTGTCCATCACACTCTGCAGTCTCTCCTCTCTGCTCTGTCCATCACACTCTGAACTGTCTCCACTCTCCTCTGTCCATCACACTCTGCAATCCCTCCTCTCTGCTCTGTCCCTCACAATCCGCACTGTCTCTTCTCTCCTCTGTCCATCACTCTTGGCACTGTCTTCTCTCTACTCTGTCCAGCACATTCTGAAATTTCCCCTCTCTTCTCTGTCCATCACATTCTGCATTCTCTCCTCCCTGCTCTGTCCATCACACTCTGCACTCTCTTCTCTCTGGCTTGTCTATCACATTCTGCACTCTCCCCTCTCTCATTCACACTCTACATTCTCTCTTCTCTGCTCTGTCCATCACAATCTGCAGTCTCTGCTCTCTGCTCTGTCCATCACACTCTGCGCTCTCTCCTCTCTCCTCTGTCCATCACACTCTGTCTTCTCTCCTCTCTGCTGTGTCCATCACACTCTGCCGTCTCTCCTCTTTGCTCTATACTCTCACTGTCACCATACTACATCACTTCAACATCTCACCTGAAACTGGACATCTTCTTGCAAGCTCAGTGTAGGATGAGAATGATAACCCTAATCAAATTTGTAAAAATTTATATAAATTAGCTAAGGAAATGTAAGAACAATATGAGTAGAACTAGAGATGAGAATGCCAAAATTTTAATGGATTCCTGTGAATTATAGAGTGTCACTAATGATTATTTTGATAATCTTTGTACTTCCTATTGGAAAAATTTTAGATCATGGCCATGTTTTTTCATTTATAAGGCCTAAATATATGATGGAATATACTATATTCTGTGCGATTACTCTTCTAATTGAGCCAGGCCAGCTTCCTCCCCTGATTTATTACAGAAGGGTATATCTTCATGCCCAACACCTGGGGGGGGGTGCACTCACACCTTGGACCCTGGCCAGATTACAGGGAAAAATTCTGGGTGCTGTATAAACCTTTTCATATATGAGAAACAATTATCCCCTCAAGATTAGGTTTGGCAACACCATAGAATGCCTCCATTTTTGAGAATGTGTATCAGAAATATATATATATATATGCTCTGAACTGTCTAAAAGCAATATGGGGCAGGCATTGTGGGTTGAGAGGGCACAGGGAATTGGTTTGGATTCAACTCTGATTCAGAATTTTGTTGCCTCTTTGACTGGCGATTCCCAGACATATGGCCCAGTAACAACCCCTTCCCCTACATAAATCCATTAAAATGCTGACTCAGTTGTACTCATCATGGAATGTTTACAAGGGGGAGGAATTGCCTTTTCTGAGTCCAACTTATTTCATTTAATATCATATCTCTAGATGCACCCATTTTCGACTGCAAATGACAGTTTATTTTTCTTTATTGTTGGATAATACTACATTGTGTTTTAATATCTCATTTTATTTATCCATCTATCAGTTAATAGAAACCTATACTGATTCCATAACTTGGCTGTTTGTGAATAGTGCTATAATAAATAGTAATATACAAATATCTCTGATGTATAATTATTTCTTCTTCAGTTATATATATCTAGGTGTGATATGGCTAGATCATATCACAGTTCTATTTTTAGTTTTTTACTTAAAATAGTCCATTTATTTATTTGAGAGAGAGAGAGAGAAAAACACAATAAAAGGCAGATACATACAGAGAGAATGGGCCTGCCAGGGCCTCCAGCCACAGCAAACAAACTGCACACACATGTGTCACCTTGGGCGTCTGGCTTATAAAACCTGGGTCCATAGACTTTCCAGGCAAATGCCCTAACCACTAATCCATCTCTCCAGTTCCTATCTTAGTTTTGCATGGATTCTCCATATTGATGTCCACAATGATTGGATCAAAGTCTATTCCCAATAGCAGTGACCAGGGTGTCTTATGCCCTGCATCAACACCAGCATTTGTTGTTATTTGTTTTCTTAATGAAGCACTTCTGACTGGGATGAGATGGAATCTTGATGGTTGAACTTGCATGTCCTTCATTGTTAAAGATGTTGAACTTCTTTTATACTTATTGACCATTTGTATTTTACATTTTGCAAACTGTTTATCTCATCAGTTTTCATATATTTCACCTGGGAATAAACAAAACTATCAAATCCCTCTGAAACAGACATAAGAGAAAATAAAAGTATAAGCATTGATCCAATGTTTGACATTTTATTCAAATAACTACAGATGCAAAAACATTATATATGACTTTGATTTTCTACATAGTTTTATCTCATGTGATGTAATTCTGTGACAGGAAACATGGAACTTCAACTTGACAGGAAAAGTGTCCTAGAAACCCGAGGGCTGATTATTCATTTCCCTGCATGCTCACATGGGGGGGGGGCTGCGGGGGCCAGGCAAGCTACAGTCAGAGGCCCACAGAGTCATGTTGAAATAAAAACAATCATCTCATTTTCTAGGTCATACACAAAACAGCACTTGAGAAGAGATAAGCATTTTCTCAAAAGGAGATGACTTCCAACAGAAAAGGACCATGTCGAGTATGCATATGACACAAGTGGTCTGAACTTGGGCTGGCTGACTCATGTCCACATTTGTTGACAGGTCTGCTCCAGGGAAAAGCCAGAGCAATATAAGGTGCAACCTCTGAGATACAGTCCAGAGCAGGTATTAGGAGTGTTGGAGGCAACTGGGTGCTTCAAACATTCTGAGGCATGCCTAAGTGTCTATCAGGAAAGAGTAAAGGTATTTTGGATAATGGCCAAGTTAGTGGAGTTATTGGAGAGGCAAGAGTTAGCATTTCTTGAACTGTGGGACCCAGTGCTCAAGGTCATAAGGCCAACAAGACTGTTTCTTTTTCTGATCTGAAAAGTGCCATTTTACAAGCTTAAGTATAAATATAAAGAATATATAAATAACTTATTCGACAACCTTGAAATCACAATATGATCACTGAATGGGTGAACTAATATGGTAACCTAAACTAGAGCTGAGATTCCCTGTTGGCGTGAGGAAGGGACTATGAATAGGATTGAAAGTTAACCAACCAACCAATCAATCACTGAATATTTATTGATTATCCACAATCAATTTTCTCTCAATACTAAATTGGGCATGTAAAGGGATTTCCAAATGGAAAACATATTCCCTATACTCACTCAGGGGAACTCAGGGTAACAAGGCCAGCAGGGTCATGTTTTATCTGCGTGTTAAACTGTATACTGTAAGTTGTCAATGCCTTGCAGCTTCACAAAAGCGGGACTCAATGAACAGCAAGTGCAGGGTTTTTGGGCAAGGGCACTTCAGAGTGCCCAGAGGTGGTTCTGCAATCAGTAGTCACAGACAGTTGACCTGGGAAATGATGTGAGGCATGCAACAGAGGACGTACTTCTGTGTCAAGGAAAGGAGCACGGATCATGAGGAGGGGGAGAAGGGAGAAAGGAAGGAACAGCGTTTGGGGAAGACAGCAAAGAAGTCGAATGTCATCCCAGGGGCAGCACTGGGTACAGGAAGTTGAACTTGAAGCTGTTAAGATTGATGACCACAGCTTCTGTTAACAGAGTTGCACATCAGTGAAGAAAATGAATAGTGTGTCATGAGTTTAAGGAACTACAATTTAAAAGACACAATACATCATTGGAGCTGTGGACCAATAGTTTGGGTAATGGTTCAAGGTATTTCAGATTGTCATTATTTTATTTTATTTTAGTTTTGGCAGTACAGACAGAGAAAATAAAATTTTTCCTTTTCAACTGAAGTCATTTTATCTGTGTGAAACCCTTTCTTTGTGTGCCCATAGCACACAAAATCATATGCACTCACACACATTTTTCTGAGCATTCTGGGTTTTATCCACAGTAGCCACAAACAGATGCACAAGGTGGTGCATGCGTCAGAAGTTCTTTCTTTGTAGTGGCTAGAGCCCATAGCTTGCCCATTCTCTCTCTCTCTATCTGCCTCTTTCTCTCTCTCAAATAAATAAATAAAAATATTAGAGAAAAACTTAAAAGGACACTGTGGAAAAGTTCAGGTGACTAGAGATGGCCAGGAGCCACACTCCAAGTATAGTTATGGGCATTCATGCACAGTTTCAAAATAAGAGCCACGTAGTAGAGGACGACTGTAGCAGTGTAGTTTCCTTTCCTGCTGCCAGATATGTAACCGGATGAGCCCAGTCTGGGAAGAAGACTCACTGATCGTAGATAAAAAGGCTCAAAGGCCATGCACAACTATTTCCTATTTGCATATTCAGTTATTTCCATAATATATTATGAGGTTTTCATAAGCAAGCGTAAGTCCAGCCTATCAGTGACCTCTCTTAGAAGTGCATACACAAAAGATTTCTTAAGTGGTGTAATTTTTTTTAAATACTTTTTTATTTATTTATTTGACAGAGAGAAAGAGGGAAAGAGAGGGAGAATGGGCACACCAGGGCCTGCAGCCACTGCAAATGAACTCCAGACACATGCGCCCTCTTGTGCATCTGGCTAACATGGGTCCTGGGGAATGAACCTGGCTCCCTTGGCTTTGCAGGCCAATGCCTTAACCACTAAGCAATCCCTCCAGCCCAATGGTGTGATGTTCTTTTTTGTATGATGTAAGGGAACATTTTAAACTGCAAACAGGCGCTAGTTCTGGTCCTGCCACTGGGTCGTTCACATGTGAAGGCAGGCTCGGGCTGTACTAGATGTTTCCCATCATCTTGGCTCCATCGTAATTCGAAAGCCTGCGATAGAAGCTGCAAAGGCGGCACCTCTCTCCTTCCACCGCGGGTGGATGGTCCTCCTGCAGTGCTCAAAGCCCAGGACCACTGCCCCGTGGAGGGAAGAACCGTGCACCGCCGGGTGTTCTCAGCAAACTCAAATTCACGGGGTTTCTGGGGCAGCTGTCAGGCCTGTCGGTGGTCCTCGCTGGGTCTAGATCTCCTGGTGGCCACAGCAAGCAGCAGCTGAGGACCCCGCTCTGGCCTTTGTCCTGATCGGCTCTGGCTGTGGCATCCAACTGTCTCATTTAAATCTATCCGTCTGCCTCTTTATGGTTACTGCAATAGATACAATATCCTTTCACTAAAACTTTTCCTTAAATTGCCCAGAATCGCTTTCTCCTTTAACCTGAGAGTTGTGGTCTGTTTAAAAGAGTAGATGTAGGGCTGGAGACATGGCTCAGTGGTTAAGACGCTTGTCCACAAAGCCTAACTACCCAGGTTTGATTGCTCTGTACCCACATAAAGCCAGATGAAAAGGTGGCACATGCATCTGGAGTTTGTTTGCAGAGGCTGGAGGCCCTGGCATGACCATTCTCTCTCCCTCTCTCTTTCTCTCTTTCATTTTCTCTCTCTCTCTCCCTCTCCCTCTCCTTTTCTCTTTCTGTCTCTCCCTCTCCTTTAGAATAAATAAATAATTTTTTAGTAGAGGTAGGATGTGTTCTCACCCTTCATTTGGAGGCCATGGGATGCCACTCTTTCCAACAAGAGAAGCATAGCTGAATGTGTGAGCTTAGGGTCTGGGCAGCCTCTCTTGCCAGACGTCAGTCAGTTCTACTGCCTTTTGACATTGGTATTGGTGCAAGTTGTACAGTTCTATGCATGCACAGAAAATATAATACGTGAGGCCCACATGGCCCTGACACCCCAGAGTTTCTCAGGACGGGTCCAACTGCAAGCTCCCCAGAGCACAGACCCACAGCGGGACCCCAGCGCTCTGACGCGCGCATGCGGAGTGTGTGTGAGAAAGGAGGACTACTTCCCTCTGCCCTCGAGGGCCATCTGTTTCTTCACTCGTTTGCTCATTCTTTCAGTAAATATTTACTGGAGGTAAAGAGACACATTCCTGGACTTAAGAGCATGTGGCTCAGCCAGGACGATTTCACGGAAGTCAAGTGTTACTATACTGTACGGTCATTGATGTAATGTGATTGGAACCGAGTGACGTGCAAAAGGGAGAAAGACATACTCACCAAAGGCATCCCTGTTTCAAAATAAAGGACTGTCACATTGTCTTGCTGGATGAATAAGAGCTGGCGGGACACGGCAGGCCCGAAAGGTTTGTGCACAAGTCCCTGAGATATGAAGAAAGAATGTGATAGCTGGAAAAGTGAAGTAGATGACAGGAGTTTAGCTTTTCTCTATAGATAATGCAGTTTCACTAAAGGATTTTAGCAGTCTCCAACTTCTTTTCTACTGAATTACAATATTTTTTTTTTATTTTCAAGAAAGCTATAGTGTTGCATTCTGTAGTACACCCAGTGGGCTGAACATCAAAAATACACCATATTTCATAGCTCAGATGTTATTTATAGTCCATGCAGGTTATAGAGGGAGTCTATGTTTTCTTATAGGGGATTCACCTTTTTGGAGGGGATGTGTGTATGGTGTGCACATATAGTGCACAAGTGTGACACATGCACATATGTGTGAGCTGATGTGCATGCCTGTGTGCACGCATGCAAAGGAGAAAGAAGGGTGTCCTCCTTCGTCACCTATCTGCATGTCTTCTTGGGACAGAGTCACTGAACTCGCAGTTGCTTTTTCAGCCAGACGCCCTGGCCTGTGAGCGCCAGTGACCCTTGGGTCTCTGCTCCCCACAGTGTCGGGTTCCAGGTGCGCATGACCTCACCCATCTCTTCACAAGGGTGCAAAGAAATCGAACCGGACCCTCCTGCTTACTCCTTAAGCACTCTTACCCACCTATCCCCCAACCGAAAATTTACCCTTTCTCTGGGGCTGGAGGCTCTGTCCTTGTGGTGTGGACGTGGGCAGTATGTCATGCGTGAGCCCCTCGGCTCAGGCTCAGCTCCGGGGCGCGTGGGACAGAATATCAGCTTCCGGAGTCGATGCTAGCTTATTCCTTAGCTCTGTCTCCATAGAGGACACCAGAGCTCGACAAGTCATGCATCTTATTGATAGGAACTTCTGTTTTTTGTTTTGTTTTGTTTTGTTTTTTTCCTCTTGAGTGGATGGAGAAGAAGCTGTGTAGTGCGCATGGCTGAGCGGGCAGAAGATGTACAGCTCAGCGGCACAGGATGGAAGGGCCGTAGTCACACAAATGAGCAAAGTTTACCTTTAAAGGGCATTGCTTCATGACAGCACAGGCAAACGCTCTAAACCTCGTTTGCAAAAGATGAGACAGCTAAATATATTTATAAAACTACCGTATCCCTTAATGTGTTTGTGAATACTGGATCTGGACAACTATAGGAGTAAGTGCAGAGATAGAGAACCTGGGAAAACAGAAGACAGAAACCAAGCTGGAGGGTGAAGGAATGGAAAGAGTTGTTAGCAACAGGGCCTGAGTTTGCTTCAGGATCAGTCCTCTTTACTACCACTATGGTCTCAGATTATTCCTCTCTTTAAATTTTTTTAATTTATTTATACATTTATGAGAGAGAGAGAGAGGGAGGGAGAGAATGTGCATGCCAGGGCCTCCAGTTACTCCAAATGAACTCCAGACACATGTACTACTTTGTGCATCTGGCTTTACACAGGTACTGGGGAATCGATCCCAGGTCCTTAGTCTTTGCAGGCAAGCGCCTTACCTGCTAAGCCACCTCCACAGCCCTCAGGTCATTCCGCGAACCCCTTTCACAGCTGCGTCAGTCCCTATAGTCAGTTTAGAGAGTCTAGGGGTTCAAAAGATTCATTTCTGCCTATTAAGATGTAGCAACAAAGCCCTCAGAAGAAAACTACTTTGCAGAAACAAATACAGATTTACACAAATATATGTGCATTTATTCAATCTCTACTAAAAATTTAAAGGATATTCTAGACCATAGAATATTATATTCAAAGCCACAAAATTCAGAGATACCATGCGTGGTGGTTTGAATGTTTGCTCCCACAGACTTGGGTGTTTTATGAAAATGGTGTTTACAGCTTCAGGCCCTAGCAGGGGACTTGTCTCTGGGGGAGATCTGACTTGCAGCAGAAAGCTGTGCAGAGAGCTATGAGCTCTGGTGGTGCCACTGCTTGCTCGTTGGCTTTTTTGTTTGTTTGGTTGTTTGTTGTTGTTTCGGTGTCTCCTGGATGGTGGCGGTGTTCTCTCTCTCTGCGTCTGCCTGTACGGAAGCAGCTCCTTCCGCTGATAATGGAACTTCCCCTGGATCTGTAAGCCTGAAATAAACCCTTCTGCCTTCAAACTGCGTCTGGTTCAGAGGTTCATCCCAGCCATGGGAACCTGTCTAGTGAACCCCTTCCTCCTTCAGACTGTGTCTGGTTCAGATGCTCATCCCAGCAGTTTTTGCAACAGTGACTTCATCTTACCATAGGCGGCAGCAGCAGAGCTGATGTGAATGAAGTGACGCTGGGAACATAATTACCACGTGGGATGTCCCCAGGGTTACCTAGGTGAACAACGCCAACCGCACTCATGAGATGTGGGGAGGGGCACATTTGATGGGGGTTGGGGAGAGGATGGACCTCTTCACAGGTAAGAAACTTTTAAGTATTCTGCATCTCAGGCATCATATATTTGGAAAGCAAGCATACATATACAGCAGTTGGAATCTTGCACATTGAATTAAGTCCCAAGAAGACCCTATAAAGGTTCAAGACCCATGCCAAGATGATGTTCTCTGCTTTAGGGCCATCTAAGGAAAGAGAGCTCAGAGGAGCAAACTCAAGGAAGGAGAAAGACGTTCTGGTCACAAAATTGAAAACCATCTTATGAATGAAGGGGTCAAAGGGTCAGTGTGATAGAGAGCCAAGCATTGAGGAAGATTCCCTTCAGGTGTGCCTGAGTGCTTCACTAAATGCGAATAGCTCTGGTCATTTGGGGTGGTGTAAATGTAAATGTAAAATGTAAATTCTACCTAGAGGAGTAAAGGGGAGCAAGAAGAGAAATCTGTTCTTCCAAGGAAAGGAGAAAACTGTGCTTGCAGACCCCATGGAAGTGAACTTTGCTTACAACCAATATTTGCATACACCTCATGTTTATTTATCAGCTGATGAGGAAGGTTGGTAGAAGATAGATGCAAGAAATATACTGACGTAACTCATGGGTGTGGTGATGGAGGAGATGTGAAGGCCAGGTCATACAAATAGGGAAAGATGTTGATCGAGGGGAATCATCTTTCCTCACGGAAAGAATTAAAGAGGAGTAAAAATAGGCTTGTGATTTGTGACGGTTACAAAGCAGAGTGTTCGTGAGCTGCAGGATGGATGCTGAAAATGGTGCGTGATCCTTGGAAAGACTGCTATAGGAATGAAGGGATAGTTTCACCATGGAAGGGGAATGCTGAAGTAGACTGACAACCCAGCGAGGCAAGGTACCCTGAGGCTGCAGTGGGCACCAATCTGCCTGTTCATGAGAAGAAAGGGAAAAATTAGGACTCTTTCAGGTTTTGGGAGAATCTCTGTGGTTAGCAAATTTTGACAGTGGAGCACCTGGGGCTGTCACTCAAGCTTCTGTGTATCCACTGTTCATTTGTGTGAAACATAAGCGTAAATACGCAAGACAACATTAGGTAGAATACATTAATTAGAAGTAGACATGTGTAGCGGCTGGAATTTCTTTCTACTATGTTAGTCACTATAGCCAACTTTGTTCTCTTTCTCCCTTTCTCTTTCAAGAAAAGTCAGCTTCCCAAGTCAAACTTCTAAATAACTTTAGCAGACAGGTCTTGTTTTTCGATTTCATTGCACTTGCTAAAGTAAACAGATCACTTTAGGGATGGGTTTAGAGAGATAATTAAGGAGGTTGCCAACTGGTGTCTTAATGATCCTGAAGGACAGGGGTCTGGAAAACTGATGACTCACACTTGGTTTAGTAAGTTGGCAAGCTGTGAAGTCTGGCTGTAAGATCACCGGCAGTGCTGTGGGTGCGCGTGGGCAGGGGCACATGCCAAAGAGTCGACAGGCAAACTTCTCCAAGACACATCCCTTCCATCAGCTTAAGAGATTCTGCAGGGATCAATTAAGCTCTGGATGTTTTTCACCAGAGATGAAAATCTGGCAAGGGTTACCTCCCAGGCTTCTTGAAGAGCTCGGATTCCATTGGCAGCCTTCTCTTCACATTGGGCTCTCTTTTTGTGGTAAACACCTTTTATTCTGGACATTTTACACAATGAGAAAAAAAAAAAAAAAAACAGACCCACAGCATAGAGAAGTTGCTGGAACAAAGAAATTCCTGCTCACGAGTGTCTCTAACGGTATGGGGCTAATTCAAGGGACTGTTGTGGCTGCTTTTTCTCTTGAGAACAATATCTTCATAATTCTGGTAATATGAGACATAATTACGTTTGTTGAAATTGCATTAAATTTTTATAGAGATGTTTTTCCTATCTACAGAAGTATGTACATACTCATTTGGCCTTTTTTTAAACCTACCTTAAAGTAAGATACATAGATATTACTGCAAAAAAAATGTGAAAGACATAATTTCAAAGCCTTTTAGGAATGGGAGAGCTCTTGGTAGTATCCCAGATCTGCATTGATAAAAACACACATTCAGGGCATCCTCTAGTGTGCTGGTTTATCCTCTTTGTGACCCAACTCACAGCTGAAGGTGGTTAAAGCAGCCAGCCATGGGTCCGCAAAAGGAAATGCCAGCATTGTTGGTATTTAATTAAATAAATATTTAAATGGTGTGAAAGAAGCCATAAAAATTAAAATAAGATATTTAATTAATTTAATTTAATTTACAAAAATATTTTTTCAACACACACAAATGTCAGATAAATGATTTAGTCCTAAAATAGATAAAGAAAAGTGGACAAAATCTCTGTGTAAGTTCTGTACAAACAGTGGATTCAAAGGCTAATAAACAATTTTATAGAGGATCAGAAAGTAGAAATGGAAGTATTAAAACATGGAACACACCAATTGTCAGACATGATGAGGAATAGGAGCTGATTGGCTGGGACATGGACAGGAAAGCGATCAAGAAATATTTGCTCAGATTCAAAGCACACATTATTTGACCAGTAAAGTCAGCCTTGGGAGCATATTCCATAGAGATTAAAGTTTATGTTGAAAAACTTAGCACAAAAATATTATTTGTAGCACTATGCTCTGTAGAGGGAGGGCTCAAAAAACAAGAATAATAAACAATGCAAAGATGCATTCACATTACAGGACATTTAAAGACATTGAGCAGAATGAATGAAATTAATGCCAGTCGACTTGGCCATTACATTAGTTATTTTTCCAATAGCTGTGACAAAATATCTGACAAAAGCAGCTTAAAGAAGGGTGGGTTTATTTTGGGCCATGGCTTGGGGTTACAGTACATGGTAAGGGCGATCTGGTGGCAGGAGTTTGAGGCAGCTGGTCATGCTGCGTGCCAGTCAGGAAGCAGACAGAGTAAGTGCTGGGGCTCAGACAGCTCTCTCCTTTTCATCCAGCCCTGGCCCCGTCCCATAGAATGGTGCTGCCCACGGTCAGAGTGGATCTGCTCACTTCACTTCATCCAATCTCGAAATTTCCTTGTGGACATGCCCAAAGATTTGTCTCTGTAGTGGTTCTAGATTCTATGAACTTGACAGTATTATCAACCACAGGCAGCTTCCCATTTATTACAGAAGAAAAGATGTTTGAATGTATGCAGAATAGATTCTCATTTTAAAAATAAAGACAAGCTGGTTGTGGTGGTGCACGCCTTTAATCCCAGCACTAGGGAGGCAGCGGGAGGAGGATCACCATGAGTTCAAGGCCACCCTGACACTACAGAGTGAATTCCAAGTAAGCCTGAGCTACAGTGAAATCCTACCTCGAAAAACCAAAGAAATAAAAAATAATTAAAAAAATAATTAAAAAAATTAAAGACAAATGCAGCAGACAGTTCTACATTGCCGGGATGAACATCCAAACCAGACACGGTTTATAGGAGGAATGGGATTTTTTTTTTTTTCAGTTTACAGATCTAGAGGAAGTTCTATCACATGGCAAAAAAAGCTGGCTCCCATTCATAAGTCCAAGGAGAGAGAGACAGAGAGATTGAGAGAGAGGAAGAGAGAAAATACCACCAGCGAGCAAATGCCAGAGACAGCAAACACAAAAACAGCATCAAGCAGGAACCCCAGAACTTGAAATTCTCTGCAAACCTTTGGACTAGAATTTAGATCTGCCCCCAAACACAGCTAAGCTTTGGACCCCAAGATTCACCCCTTGACATCTCCTTCAGCCATGGAGTTGGGGCCCCAAGTCACAAGCTTTAATAAAATACCTGAGTCTATGGAGGACATGCATGTAACTCCCACAACAAACAATGGTTTATCCATGGACATGCAATATTTAAACTTGTTTATGTGATTGCATTAAGAGAAAGACTGTGAGGAGCATGCATCAGATGAGTAAAGCTGATCGCACTCAGAGTGAGCACAAAGAAGCGAGGAAACCCACCAATGACATTGTCAGTGATAGCAAAATCGCTTCGCTGGTATAATTTAGTGTATGCCAAGCTACTTATATGTGAGATATTTGTAGGGACATATGAGTGGTTAGCCACTACATTTAATGGTTGGTGAGATTCCAGATGATTTTGGCTTCATTATATTTTCTCATATTTCCTGTGTTTTGTTTTCTTTAACAATTATGTTAAATGTACATATTCCAAGGCCCTTAAGTGGCCTTAAAAAAAAAAGCAAATCTCTGAAACTCAGACTTCATATCCAAGCTTTCCAGCAGTGATGCATTATAAAACTGCTTGTCATGCAGAGGACCCTCAACTGCACTTTTCTTTAGAGCACTCATGTGTTCATACCTGAGACAACACCAAATGAAGAAGTCACCAATGTGGGTGAACAACTTTTTTTTTTTTTTTTTACTGTTTACGTTGGAGTATATTTCAGAGTGAAAGGGGCTCCAGTTGGATGGAGTCCTGGGTCACTAAGTAAACTGAGATGCCTTGTGGCCCTCTGGTCTGATCAGCCATGTACAAAGTATCAGGTGTGCATTGGCTCGCCTGTCTGTCATATTCTCTGCTCAACCAGCTGCATGTAGGTGCCATCAACAACAAAAACGTCACAGTGAAGAATGATAGTCAAAGAAGGAGCAATCAGTCACGGGCGCTCTGGATATAATTAAAATTAATTGCATGAAGTTGTCCTTCTTGGTAGCACTTAAAGTGGCTATTAGTTTCTAGGACACAACCACTTTAAAGAATATTTCCATTATTACCATCGTTTTTTTGTTTGTGTGCATAACTTTCTGTTTAAATGTCAGGGAATATTTTCCCATTTTCTTTTTAATGACATATGAGCACTGGCCACAACATGAGACTGTGGTAACACAGGTTCCCATTGTTAGTGACAGTGAGTACATGGCTCGAAGCCCTGGGACATAAACCACACGTTTATGGGTCTTTAAGCTTTATGAGTATATTGGCAGTTCTGGAGAACCTTTGTGAGGCCATGGGACACAAAGTAAGGATTATTTTTGAAAAGTCTTGAGTGTGGGCCCTCACAGCATAGTAGACATTTGAGACACACCCCCCTCCATTCCCAACCCAAATAGTTGATCCATTTTCTGTTAATTGAGGTGTAAACAGTTTTGAACTCTGTTATGGTGCTTCTTCGGAATTCATATATATATGTCCATATATATATATATATATATATATATATATATATATATATATAACATAGATCCAAATAATGGGTGGAAATAAGGTTACCAAAGAGGTTTAGACCCCCATGAAGACATTGACATCATTACTTGTTTCCATATTAAAACTTGGACAGCTTCTTAAAAAATGGCCAGTCCCCAGCAACAACTGAGGTTATTGTTTATATTACAGGAAACTTCTGGGCAGAGCAGTGCCACCTCTTGAGCTTTTTGGCTGTCCACTTTATGGTATAAATTAATGACCTTCTAGGCTTGGCTGAGAATGCTGAATTCCTCTTTTCAGACTCACTTTTCTACAGCAAGACAGTCATCCTTAATACATCTTCACTCACTTCTCCATTGGCAAGAAATAAAGCAAAGAGCACAGAAGTTCAGAGGCCTGGAGAAGAGTCAGGTCTGCAGCCCTGGCCCCGGCCCTCGCCGGCAGGAGTTGTGATCAACTGGGCCAGTGGGGAACCGTCTTGTCCCTGCACACGTGCTTCCGGAGGGGCAACTTCCGCCAGGGCACTGGCATGACAATGTGGGTTTCAGGCTTGCCAAGTTCTCCCCTTCTTTTTCGGGTCCTGGTAGGTCTTTATTTTCGTTTTATTGTGGCCACCCATCTTGAATTCAATGCAATAGACCCCAAGTCAGTAATCAGACAGGCATTTCAGTGCCTCGCACTCACAGCGTCTTCCCGCGATGCTAGACTTGCCCTAATGTATGTCACTTGTAGCATCTGTATTCCCGTTCCAATATAACATTCCCTACTGAGACACAGTTAGAAATAATTAGCATTAGGTATAGCTGGAGCGCCCGTTTCACACACGAGCCACGCTGCACAGTATTTCTGTTCACTTTCCACTTGCTTCTGCGGCCATCCCCAGGGTATCTCCTCCTCACCTGTGTGGAAGACCTTGCACAGATCTGAGCACTTTCCTTCCTTGTTTAGCAGTTCTTTCCACCCCATGCCTCCCCACATATCATTATCTTAGTTTTAATCACAATTTCTCTGAGGGTCCAAAGAGTCTAAACTCTACAATGTTTCAACTCAGATGTTTGGCACAATTTGTTGTAGAAACTGAGTTGGCAGAGAAAACTTGAGCTGAATTCTGAGGACCTTTGGGCATGGTCTAAAGATGGACATGAGTTTGCACTCGTTCAATGTACATTTCAAAAGCTGAGTCTCCTCCCAGACCTGCTTCTTCTTCTTGATGGTTAATAGACTTGTAATGGGCGAAGAAACTGACTTCAACATGGATGCAGAGGGAGCAAAGAGGAATGCATTCTAAATTAAATAAAAGTGATCTTTGAAAAATAAAATTTCTGTTTAAATATTTGTACCAGTAATCTTTTCTGTTGCCTAAAAACTGGGTTAACTCTGCTTGCTAATTCATTAGTCACTGCAATAAATATTGTCCCCTTGTTTGACTGGGAACCAAAAGACGTGGAGTAAACAGAAGCTGTCAGTCTCTGAGACATTCAGCTAATAGCCAATGTGTCTGCTAGGAATTTACTGAGAGTAAGGGAGTGCTCTTTGTAGTCAATGTAGTATACCTGCCTGTCTTAAATCCTTAGAGATATTTCTGTCTTCCTCTATACTTAGTATTGATCTCAGAAATACCTAGGCACATTTCGATCAATCCAAAACCCACTAGGATTTCACCAAAAGATGTATCAGAAACTATTCATTCAACCACTCATTTTTTTTATATTCTCAGCATAATTCATTTGTAGTAACTAGCTTTTCAGAGTGCTGTGTGCCTAAGAGACAGAAATACAAGATATGATCCTCCTGCAAAGCAGCTTACCTCACTATTCCTATACTCAGGTTGTCTTTTACGAACTCAGACAGGAGAAGTTCCATGTCTATGCAGTTAGTTCCCATTTATCTGTGTTAAGAGAAAACTCCAGCTTTAAAGCCTGTTCATTATGGTCAGTGTAATAGAGCTATAGTTCATGGCAATGAACAAAGTTCAACATTGAGGAAGTCTGGCGGGAGACACTCTTCTCCTCCACCCTGAGGCTTCTCAGTGCTCGGCTGTCCCACTGCTAACAAGAGCACTTCAGGCCTTCCTTGCTCTCAAAGATCTCCTTGACCATGTTACCAGCACGAAAACCCATCAAGAATTTCGCCAGCCTTCATTCCATCCATCCTTGTATAGAATATGGGAGTCATGTGTCTTCTTGTCTGAATTCTACTACCAATAACCTCCACACTTCCCATGCACCCAAGTGCTCTTTCATCAGAATTATTTGTTTTGATATTAAACATGGTCAGAATTCTCCCGTAACATTGCTGTGTTGATTGATCCTCTATGAACAGGGTCTATATGTTGTCTATATGCTCCAACTTACTCCCAAGCTCATTCTAATATTGGCACTAACACCAAACCGGTATGATAGAGCTCTTTGGTAAGGGTATCTGTACAATCCATTTCCCTACTTCCAATAAATTTCAGTATAAATCAATGAAAATCCCAATATGGCTTTTTCAGATTCTCTCTTTAAAATTGTCTTGTTGAAATAGCACTTATCTTTAATTTAAAATGTGAAGTGACCCTGCAAAATATGACCCACTCCTTCAGTCAAGGATTCAGTGCCAACTAGCTCTTCTGAGATGCTGGCAAGTCTGGCATCATTGTGTTTTCTGTTTCTTTTGAGTGATCCATCATTTCTTTTCTTTATTTCCCCATTCTCCTTCTTCTTCTCTGCCCTAGAAACCTTAAGAGTTTCTAAGTCCATGCTATTTTAAGATGCCCTTGGTCTTGGTGTGGTCCTATATTTCTTCATTTTACTAAGTGCCTTCATATTCTTTAAGTTCAGAAAGGCATGCTGGATTTCTAGTATTTTTTTCTTATATTATTTCTTGACAATTTTCTTCTCTCTTTCTTCTCTGTATTATTTATGTTTGGAAATCCATTTATTCTAGTGATGTAGCCAAAGTCTCTATTTTTATTCTGGTTTCTCAAGGATATTTTCCACACTGTTCTTGGCCATATTATTAATTTTTTGTTTACTTTTATTTATTTATTTGAGAGTGACACACACATACACACACACACACACACACACACACACACACACACAGAGAGAGAGAGAGAGAGAGAGAGAGAGAGAGAGAGGCAGATAGAAAGAGAGAATGGGATGGCCAGGGCCTTTAGCCACTGCAAACAAACTCCAGATGCATGTATCTCCTTGTGCATCTGGCTTATGTGGATTCTGGGGAATTGAGCCTCAAACGAGGGTCCTTAGGCTTTACAGGCAAGCACTTAACCACTAGGCCATCTCTCCAGCCCGACTTTGATCATATTTTTAAGTTGTAAAAGCTCTTTATTTTCTGATTCCATGTTTCGTTTATTCTAAAATTAAATTTAATTCTTGTTCCATAGCTTAGTATATCATACTATATTAGTTTATTTTGAAGTTTCTTTTCTAATTTATCAGAGTGTTCCATTCTTTTTGCTTACTGATATCTCATAAATCTCTACCTACTTTCTTTATTTTGGGATATATATGGAGGAAGGAAGCAAGGAAAGAAAGAAGCAAGAAGCACTCTGTCTTCCACCTTCTCTCTCTCTCTCAAATAACACTAAATAGATAAATACATAAAATATTTTTTAAAAAGGGCTAGCAAGATAGCTTAGCAGTTAAGGTAGTTGCCTGCTAAGCTGAAGGACCCAGGTTCTTTTCCCTAGTACCCATGTAAGCCAGATGTACAGTGGCACATGCATCTGGAGTAGCTAAAGGCCCTGGCATGTCCATTCTTTCTCTCTCTCTCTCTCTCTCTCTCTCTCTCTCTCTCTATTTGCCTCTTTCTCTCTCTCAAATAAATAAATAAATAAAATATTTAAATAAAACAGGAAAAAAAGAAAGAAAGGGAGCAGGGAGGGGAGAGTAGAGGAAGAGAGAGAAAGAGAAAGAGAAAGAGAGAGAGAGAGAGAGAGAGAGAGAGAGAGAGAGAGAGAGAGTTCTTTTCATGTAACTCGGGCTGGCCTCAAACTCTCAATTCTTCCGCCTCAACCTCATGAGTGTTCGGATTGCAGGCACGTGTCACCAGCATTCCTGGTTCTCCATCAACTTTTTGTTAAGCCTGAACACTAATAGCCCGCATCCCACTCACCTGGACTCTTATCATTATTTCTGTTCACATGGGTTCTTAGTATCATTATCAGTGAATCTATCTTAGTCCAGCAGTAACAAAATGCCATAGACTGAGTGACTTATAAATCAATGCATTTCTCACAGTTCTGAAAGCTGAGATTCATTGGTTGATAAAGGCTGACTTCTTGAACCCTTCTATGTAGACTCCCTTCTTCTTTTTTTTTTTTTTTGTATTTTAAAATGTGTTTTATTTTTTATTAATTTGAGAGAGGGGGGGCAATAGAGAAAGAATGGGCACCAGGGCCTCTAGCCACAGTAACTGAACTCTAGATGCATGTGCCACCTTGTGCATCTGGCTTACATGGGTCCTGGGGAATTGAACCTGAGTTCCTAGGCTTTGCTGGCAAGTGCCTTAACCACTAGGATATCTCTCCAGCCCTCCCTTGCTCTTTCTACTGTGACTCTTACATAGTAGAAAAAGTAAGGGTGACTATTTGGGGTTTGTTTTATGAAAGTACTACTTTCATTATGATGATTTCACTCTTTTGATGCAGTCATCTTCTCAAAGCCCCACCTGCAAATGCTGTAAAGTTGGGTTTTAGGTTTGAACACATGTTTGTTCAGACATTCAGTCTATAACAATCTTCATATCAGCCTATCCCACTGAGCCTTCAACCTGCTAGCAGAATGATCATTTTCAGCACAAATGAGATTAGTCCCCCCTTCCTGCTTCAGGTCATGATGGAGTTCCTTCTTCCATGTCTTCTGATATATGGCCATTCATATGCATGTGTTCCAGTTTCTTAAAGTTTTCATTCTTTCTCTTTGATATAAGAATGTTTGCACATCTCTTCCCTTTTACTGGAAGGTTCTTCTTATCTATCTATCATCTATCTATCTATCTATCTATCTATCTATCTATCTATCTATCTACCATCCTTCTAGATGACATAAATGTTATATCTTTAAACTTTACTGAACCTTTGGATTTCAACTCGGTTATTTTCCCATGGAAGCATTCCTTCATTTTGCACTTTTGATGAGGTTGCTTTATCAGACATGCTAGCAGGGCTGTGTCATTCCTCTGGGACATTAGTTTCAGTGTGTGATTAATACTTGGCGTTTTCCTCGAGGAAGCATATGTCCCTTAAAGACAAGGGTCATTCTGTATGAATAAATGATGGCGCTCATAGACTCTCTTAGTCACCTACTCAGTAAATACAGTTGTTTTATAATAACAGAAACTCTATTTGTATAGGCAATATGCCCAGATAAGACACAAGTTCCCAGAGTCCACTGTGGCTAAAGGTCACATGTAATACACACTTGGTGAATATAGCATATGACAAAATCTTCTAGGGGTGTAGGAAAGTTACTGTTTTCTTGAAAAAGCTTACCCATTCATTCTTTGTTCTCTTTGCTTTTTTTGTACCTGAATGGCATCAAGCAATGATTCCATATGAACAGGCTCAGAGCATGCAGATGAAGAATACGTACCAAGAATGAGGATACGTAACCGGTGGCTGATGGGGCAGCTCAGAACTGTCGGTCCTCCACACTCATCCTGGAAACGCAACCTCCAGAAACAGCGCCCAGCTAGTCAGATTGCTCTTGTTGAGATTTTGCACCACATAGCTCAACTCAAACTCCAGCCAAGAAGTCCAGTCAGTCCTGAAATGTCGTGAATTTTAATGAAATTCATTTATAAAGATGCAACATTATACTTCTCTGAAAATAATTAAGGAGTGGGGATCTGACTTGGGAGTTGTCCAGCAACTGAGTGAAATTTGGTGAAGAGGATGACCACTGCAAAATCTCTGGTGTGAACTGTTGTGTGGCCTTTGCTGCTGACCCCGTAGCTATACCTGGTGGTTTCAAGCGATGCTGACCATGAGTTGATCTGGTTCCTATCCTTGTAGCAATGATCTCAGCACTTCTGTGCATAGTGTCAATGGGCTCATGGGACACACTGACCAGGAGATTGCTATAGACTGAATGGTTGTGCCATCTTTGCAATTTATGTGTTCAAACCTAAAACCTAATGTGGCAGAATTATCAGGTGGACCTTTGAGAAGGTGATTGTGTGAAGAGACAGAAGCCCTCATAATAGAATGAGTGCTTTCATAAAATAAACCCCAAATCTTTCTGATCCGTAGTGTGGAACCTCTGATAGTCCATGACTCACTCTTGTTTTCTCCAAGGGAATTTAAGGAGTAGGGACTGTGACAGTCAGCTAGTCCCAGGTCATCATTGTAGGTATCACATCTCTGCCCTTCACATGTTTATAGCTGTCTTTAGCATCCATGTTAAAGTGATGCTATCAGTCTCCCGGTAGAGAATCACGTTAAAACTATTATTTAAGTGAGACGTGTCTCTTTTCATCTAACACTTCCATCCCAGAGCATGGCACAAACAGTCCCCTCATAGAGATGCCTATGATAAATTATACTACAATGAATCAGATTCAGATCTATGTAAGGGAACAGAAAAGGGTGGTCAGAATGGGAGCAGAAAACGTGGGGAGTAAATGTGCCAGAAGTCGCTGAGTGCCAAGCCTTTCCGAAAAAGAGTTGGAAAGGTGGTAATGCCCAGAGATGACATTCGGGCTAGAAATGAAGCATTTCCTTGGTTTCCAGATGGAGGGGAGTCAGCAGTGACCAGAAATGCTCGCTTGACAGGGTGGAGGAGGAGGAAGCCTGAGCGTTTCAAGAAACATGGCGCACGGAAGAAGCAAAGGCAACCGAAGAGGAAGGGAGAAGCAGGACGGCTGTTCGTTTTCCGTGAAAGGAGGGAAGGAATGGAGGGCAGATGTTGAGATGGACTACAGTGCCAGTAGAGGATTTGCTCTTACAACGAAGTGAGGATTTTTCATAAAGACAAGATGAAAAAGAGAGGGTATACGATGACGAGAAGGCATGACAGGGAGTGAACAGGCATGATTTGCTTTAGCCCTCTGAAACTTTTGTGCAATGACCTTCATGCCTGAGACTTGAATGAGGCAAGGAAGTGAAGACATGGAGAGCGATCATTGCTGATAATGGCTGTTTACAGCGGATCCTTTGTTTCTCCTTGGCCTGAGCCAGAGGGCCTGAGCCTTGAGTGTGGAGGGCTGGAACTGGCTGCACTTGACTCATTCCAAAAGTAAGATATGTCTTCTGGAGAATTCTTCCTTTTTTTTTTTTTTTTACTGACTCTATGGTGCAGAAAAAAAGTGGGGGGAGAGAATTATCACAGGCTGTCTTATTTGGGTGCTATGGCGACAGCCACTCAAAGCTTTGGGTCCAACTCATTCTTTCATTCATCCCTGGGCCCTGAAGTGGTTAACAAGGCTTCCAAAAATGCCTTGCTTCTGATTAGGGCATAGCTTTTACCCCTGGAGACTCTGACGCAAGGGTAAGTTCATGGGACATGCTGATTTTCATAACACTTCAAATGGAGCCTAAATCAGCTGTCAGATATTTACAGGCAATTTTCCTCATTGTGCAGAACTCTCTGTAATTATTGTACTTGGGCAAAGCTCGCATCTATTTGCACATAAGCATGTCAAGGTTGGGGGTGGGTGGGGGCTCCCTGAGCCATGCCAGGAATATGTCAAGGCACTCTAGCATGCTCAAGATTGGGTGGGATGAAATGTCTGGCTGGTCCCCAGAGCTTGTCATCGCTCTTGCTCAGGTGCCTAGGCTTACCATCTTCTCCCAGCAGGCTTCCTCTCATACACTCAACACTGAGAAGGCAGGATTCTGCTGTGCTATTTAATAATAATCATTAGTTCTCAAGGCTTACCCCTGTGCATTTTGCAAGGAACTCTGAAATGTGCTGTGTTCAGGTAATAGGAATTCAAAATGAAATGAACTGAACAAAGACAGCTCCCAATAAAATTACAGGGGATCAGATAGATGACTGGTCATTATAGAAAAGATGGACCATTGAAAGAGTCATTTGAGTTCATCTTAAAGTCTTAGGCAAATGGGCTAATGAAAATAATTGCAACAGCTCATCTTGTACTTCATGAATGGCAAACAGAAGAGCAAAAGGAAGGTACCTTTCCTCACCTCACACCCTTAACAGGCCCATCATAGGTTTGATGGTGATTTAGGTACAAGATGCAAGATAGCAACATTGGCTGTGTCGCCCACTGGCCTCAAGACCTGGAACACACTTTTTAACCCATGGTCCTTCCCGGAAGAGCAGCTCTGCCAGCTTCATCACCGCGCGCGCGCGTGTGTGTGTGTGCGTGTGTGTATGTGTGTGTGTGTGTGTGCGTGTGCGTGCTTGTGACAGCATGTGTGTGAAGGCCGGAGGATATTTTGGGGACTCTATGCTTGCCTTCTGCCTGGTTTGGGACGGTGCCTGTCTTGTTCAGTGCTGTGATTGCCAGGCTAGTGGGCCATTATCTTCTAAGAACTTCTCCCGTGCCTGCCTCCTGTTGCACCGTAAGTACAGTGGGATTACAGTAGCTAGTAGTACAGCACCTGACTTTACAGTGGGCACTAGGGTTCTAAACTCGGGTACTCAGGCTTGCATGGTGGCAATTGCTTGATCCACTAACCCATCTCTCCATCCCCAGCTTTCTCATATTTAAAATGAGGGGAAAGGGAGTTCTTGTAAGGATCCACTGTGAAGACGCCTTCAGAACACTGTGGCTCCTGGTCCATAATGGTAAGCAGTCCTTATCGTCTCCCTTAGCTCATCAGCAGCTCCATGCTCCCAGGCCCTCACCAGACCACAGCACATGGAGGGCTCTCCTTCTGTCTGTCTACTTCTCCCTGTCTATCCGCTCCTGCCTCACTGGGACTCAGAAGTAATGGGTCCTTAATAAGATCTTACTGAAGATTGAATGAATAAATATATAAAGTGCTCGTCGCTTAGGAGATAGTAACATAAGCACATTTTCCTTTCTGACATCAGCTTCCCTTTCACTGATTTGAATGGCAGAAAATACCCTCTCAACTTGTCATACTGGATATTTTTGGAGGAAGGAAAAAATGAACCAATTCCATGAACAGTGAGATTGTTTAGTGAAAGAGAATTTAAAACCAACAATCTGGTTGATTTGGAGGGTATAAATTAAGCTAGTCAAGCAGCCTTAATCCAGGATATTGGCGAGATAACTATCAGATCCTGGCAGTTACCTTTCTCCATTATTTTCTAAAATTAGGGTATAAAATTTGAACCCAAGTCATCAGAGGTTTCAAAATGAAGCAGGGTAACAACAAAATAATCCCAAGCAGTTCAATGTGTACTGGAACCAAAGACGCAGGGCAGTGACTGTTGGTCGCATCTAAGTTTTCTATTGCAAACAGATGGTGAACATTTTCATAGGCTTGGGACTAGTTTAGATCAGAGTGAGAATCCTGTGTTCCCCTCCCCCAAGAGGCTCTAATTAGTACCTAGGACATTAGACCAAGTTAACAATCTGGGCTGACATCTTATTTGTTAGTTTTATATTGAACTCATGCCTTGGGGTGACTGAATCTGTTTATTAAAGCACACACTTGTGCATGTACACACGCTAAGAAAATAACTTTATTTTTTTTTTCCTATGGGGATCAAAATAAAGATTTTCAAAGTCCTCTAGAAAAGAGCTCCAAAGATTTGTTGGATATCAAATAGCTCCTTCAAGACAACATTTTGATGAGTTAAGTGTAAATGAATCAGAAACATATGGATTAAGTTTCCCTTGAAATACACAGGGGCTTAAAAATCAAAGAGGAAGCAACGTCTGGCCCAGGGTCTCACAGGTTGTGCCAAACCCAACACATTTGAGCAGCAGCTCAAGATATTTGAGGGATCCAAGGACGGGGCTGGCCTGACCCACGCCTTGTTCCTACCGTATTGAAATAGAAAACATAAGTAACGTCATTTATATTGCATTATTACTAAAAATTCCTCCTTCCTTGTGGTTTGAAAGTTAACCAGACCAAGAATTACAAAAGAAAACCCTATAAATGGTGCCCACAGCACAGAAATCTTCCCAAAGGCCAAAGGAACAAGTTCAAAATGTTCTCACATGGTACTGCTCTGTTATTGTCTTCCAGGGCAACAGAAATCGGGCCTGGGCAGAACACCACTGAAACAGCGGTGAACATTAGATATGCACTCCAGAAGTCCACCACTACATTTCCAGAAAGGATCCACAGTGGGATAGAGCACAGTTACTTCTCAAGATGTCATACATTAATCAGCATCTCTAATCATACTCCTATTTACTGTAGATAGTGGGTTTTAAAACTTCTAATTGGTTAATCAGCAAATTGGCAATGTAGGAAGCTTACATTTGAGTCTCATCACTGGTGACACAATCCCCAAATGCATTAGATCAGTTAAACACATAAATGCTAAGTCTAATTTTAATTTAGGTAGCTTTTATAATTAATCCACTTTTAATACATGCAATAAATAATTATATTTTAGAACAAATTATTTAGAAAATTTATCAACTTGGTAAATCTAGGTGTAAGCAAAATGACACTGATTTATAAATCTATTTGGAATATAGAAACACAATCATTTATATTATCATGTACATGGTGGATTTTAAATGCATCATTTCATTAGACAGAATACATATTCAAGGAAATACGGAGAAAGCAAAATGAAAACTCATCAGTAAACATATCATCAATAAATAATAACTTTTGACATTAATAATATCCTTATATATAGATCAGATATAAATATTATAAATTCCATTGTGTCCCTAGGTTCTGCCTCCACAGATCCAACCAACTGAAGATTGAAAACACACTCAGAAGCATGCTGTATTTCTATGAAACATGTACAACTTTGTCCTTGGAATGTTCCCTAAACCATACAGTATGACAATTTATATACAAAGCACTTGCATCTTATTATGTAC
This sequence comes from Dipus sagitta, assembly GCA_036346955.1. NCBI lineage: Eukaryota > Metazoa > Chordata > Mammalia > Rodentia > Dipodidae > Dipus > Dipus sagitta. Next base: position 43,118,318 of record CM070784.1, read on the forward strand.
AAGTGATCTAGATGTGATTGAAATTTGCAGAAGAATGTGTCAGTCATCCACAAATACTGCATCATTCCAAACGAAGGACGTGAGTGCTGTAGGAGCGGTGATCGCTACAGGGTTTCCAGAAGTGCCAAACACGAATGGTGAGGGAGGATTAGACCAGATCAAATTGATTTAACCAGCCATTTATTCGATGTATTCCAATATCTGGCAATATAAAACCAGACTGATATGAACATATTTTATGACTAGTTGTTACTTTTGCCTTGAATTCCTAGGAGTGGAATTTCTAGAATATTTGCATGATATTCATTGATAAGTATTCCCCTGTGAACTGGCTTGTCACAAAATCCAATTGTAACTATAGCATTAGCTCAAGAAAAGCAGGACCAGTGACCTTTCCTTTGAGAGAAGTAATAGTGAGCGACTCCCTTTACACCTCCTAGTTAAAAGAAGTGCCACTTGTCTTTACAATCTTTGAATGTCATGGCGCAGAAAGGCACATCGCTTCGTTTAATTAGCCCCTCCTTGACACTCATGAATTTTAATGTGAATCTTGCTCATTTGGCACTTGCATTTCTTCCTTTTATGACTTGTTTGAACATGACCAGTGTTATCTTTTGTCATGTTTATTTCTCACTAATTTGTGAATTTCTTTTATATTTTGGAATAGTAATACTTGGTCACATAGGTTTACAAAGTTATATTTAGAAACATTTAAATTTTTATATAAATCTTTCCATCAGTCTTTTCATTATGTATCCTAGTTTTGTCTGTTAGTTTTTAGTGGTCTCCCTAACCCCAAATCGTACAAATGTTTCATTATATATATCATTTTTGATGCCTTTTTAAGGCTTAGCTTTTTTATTGCAAAGAGTATTGCGATATAGCCCAGCCCGGCCTTGAACTCACGATCTTCCTGCTTTAGCATCCTGAGTGCTGGGGATTCAGTCCTGGACCACCATGCTTGTCTTATGTGTAACTTTTTAAAGTAATTGCTTTCATTTGCTTTGGTAAATTGTATATTAAGGACACACTTTAAATTAATTAAATATTTGTTAGTGTATTGGGGATTTAGCGAACGGATCTATGTAGTAACCATTGAAACTCAGAAGGTACCAGGCCAGACTCCCGGATCTTCCTCTTATACTGTGTGGAGGGACATGTGACTTGCCTTGGACTCAGAGAAGGAAGATGATGCTCCTGCCATCATGCTGTTGCTCTCACCGTCATGTGAGCCAGCACCCTTTGAACACTCTTGCTGGCATCATGATTCCATGCCAAGAAAATGCACAAGGCCAGAAAGTACAGGTAAGCTTCCTCTTCTCGAGGGAGCCCCACGTGGACACAAGCGGGGTGTGGGGGGTGCAAGGCCTGCAGTTTCTCAGCTGCAAGGAAATGCACTCTGCTCAACAAAGGAGCTTAGAAGAGGAACCGTCTACAGATGAGCATTCGAATGAGAACAAAGCCAAAGGAAACCCTTGTTTGGAACTTTGCCACGCCTGTCTAGCTAAACTGCACCCAAATTCCTAACTCATGGAACCTGTAAGATAAGAAAGGTGTGTTGTAATAAGCTGCTAAGTTTATACTAATTAGTTATCTTCCAATACCAAAAAAAAAAAAAAAAAAAAGAGTAGATGAGGCATTCTTTACTGCAAAGCTATTGTTTGTCCATGGGCTTTATTTTATATATAGTTTGTGCATGTGCGTATGCATGTTCATATGTATGTGGGGGGGTTCGAGTGCATATGTAGAGGCCAGAGGACACCCTTGGGTGTCATTTCTTCAGACACTATTCACCTATCATTAGATCGTTTCTCACTGGCCTGAAGGTCATCAATTAGGCTGCTTGCGTGCCGTGAGCCCCGGGGATCTTCCTGTCTCCACCTCCCCAGTGCGAGGGTTGCAGCCACTTACTACGACATCCAGCATGTTACATAGGTTCTGGGTATTGGATTCGGGCCCTCATGCTTGCAAGGCAAGAAAGCATTTTATTTACTGAGCCATCTCTCTAGTCCTGCCTCTAGATTTTAAATTTCACTTTTATCATACATTTAGAGAGAATTCATTGAGTCTCTAAATTCCTGAAACATTTAGTCTAATAGTTCTCAGGTGATCATTTAATAACCATCTAGCAAGATGTTTCCCTTTAGCATATGAGGAGTCTGTGGATGCCCTGAATGTAGAAGGCTGGTACATCTGCTAAATAGACAAGACAACTTCTGTTGTCATGGCGGCCAAGCAGCAAACATGGGCAGAGCATGCAGGTCCTAAGGAGACCTCATTGCAAAGCTTAGTCTATCTCTGGATGAAACAAACAAACAAACACTCCTTCACACAAGGTTAGTGGAGAGGATTTTTGAGAACTGAATGAGATACTCCAAGTGTCCAGTTAAACCAAAGAGGTTGAAAAAAAAATCTAAGAAATTGAACAAGCTGAAATCATTAGAATTTGTGATTTGTGTTACTTTCTTTGGTCTACATTCAGAAGTAAATGAAAAAATTGTAAGTTATAGTTATTTATTTAAATTTTAATTTAATTTTATTATTTTTTGCAATTCTAGAAACTGAACGTAGAACCTCACTTGTAGGATGAGCCTTCTACCACTAAGCTATATACTTCCAGTTCAACCTTTTGTCATCTTTTGTAAGCTTGTGTTTCTAGAACAATTTTAGGTTAGTAGCAAAAGTGAGTGGAATGTGCCGAGATGTTCTATTATGTCCTCTGACACACCACTCCCCTCAACATGCGCCATCTCTGACTCAGTGTCCTTCACAGGCCCAGTTTGGTAAAGCAAAGTGATGGCACAGCAGCACGTCATTGTCACCCAAAGCCCACGGTCGACAGTGGGGCTCACTCTTGCTATTACCCATTATGTGGGCCTAGACAAATGTATGAGGACTCACATCATGGACGTGTCTCACAGAAGAGCCTCAATGTCCTAAAGCATCCTCTTTGCACTTCTTAGGCACATTTTTTTTGTTTAGTTTTATTTATTTATTTGAGAGAGACAGACAGAGAGAGAAAGAGGCAGAGAGAGAATGGGCACACCAGGGCCTCTCTATCTAGAGAGAGAATGGGCACACTAGGGCCTCCAGCCACGACAAAGGAACTCCAGATGCATGTGCCACCTTGTGCATCTGGCTTACATGGGTCCTGGGGAATCAAGCCTTGAACAGGCATCCTTAGACTTCACAGGCAAGCGCTTACCCACTAAGCCATCTCTCCAGCCCTCTTAGGCATATTAATTCCTGCTTTCCCTAAGCCCTAGAAACCACTTATCTTTATACCATCTTTGTAGTTTTGTCTTTCCATGAATGCCATGTAGTTGGAATAATGCAGTATAGCTCCTAAGTCATATGATTTTTATGTTATTCCTTGATTTTTTCCCCCTAGTTAGATAGTTAATTCCTTTGAGCAGCAAGTAATATTCTGTTTTCTGGATGTACCACAGTATATGCAAAGGGAGCAGTGCTTGGAACTTTCTAAGCAATCTCCCTGTGTGATGAAATGCTTCACCTTGGAGGAAATTTCTATACAACACATGTTCTAAGAGAGACATGAGGCAGAAAGAGATTGGTGGATAGAGACAGACTGAGAAAGAGTTAAGGCATAAGTGGCCTGTTTCAGTAGGAAAACCAAAAGAAAGCTAATAGACCAACTGAACTCACACGGGCCTGGCACAACAACAGATGGGCACATTCTTCTCCTTTGCCTGGCCTGTGTTTCTGCCCCATGCTGGCTGCTGCCCATTTTCCCTGCTGAGCCTGTGTGAGGTACTAAGACATGAGAGGTCATTTGAGGGTCTCTGTCTGGTTGCATTTCCCAGCATGACAAGATCTTGCTACCTGTGTTCTAGGAAACAGCAAACAATGGAAGCATCATCCTGGAGGGAGATTTCCTAGGAAGTTCCAAACTGAAGCACTAAAGCTCCTTAAGGTTTGTAAAGTGAACACGTCTCACGGAGCTCCTGCCACTCACGAGATGCACTGGCACCTGCAGAGGATTCGAGAAGAGTAAGAACTGCCAGGAGAGTGCAGCTCTGAGCACTAAGTGGCTTGCGAGTCAGGGCTGGTCACCGATGCTTGGGGCGTGGGGGTGGGGAGGGTTTTCCAGTGAGACCGTTGCCTTTGAGTCACCCTTGCTCCTGGAAGTGACCACAATAAACTGAACGGTTCCCTATGGTCGATTTGGGTGGAGCTGTTTCTTTGGTCTATTGCTGATGCCCTGTCTGGAGACAAATTCATGTCTCCCTAAGAAAAGCTAACATGGCAGTGTGGAAAGAGGCCTTGGCTTTATAGTGTGAAAGCCAGCACTGCCTTCCAACTTCTGCCAAAAGAAACTCCGCTCCGTAATGACATTGAGTAGTGGAATTTTCTCGTGCCGTGCCTGAAGTGCTGCCCTCAGGTGAAGTGCGGTGAATGTGAATGTGCACACGGTTTATGTCAAAGAGCGCAGCAAGTGTCTGTACTTCCCTTATGTTGTTCTGATTAAAATCTACCTTACATCATGACCTTGTTCCCTCTCTTCCTCCCCACCCATCTCCTTCTCCTTCTCCTCCCCCCTCTGTGCTGGTTCTATACTTTTAAATAGAAATGGTTAACCTATACATTCTGGACAGATGTTCTTGACTTAGTTTGTTTCCTCACTATTTCTCATGAAGTCTAGAGATTGCTAAATGGACTGGCAGGGCAGGACTGTGGATGGAGAACTCATTGTCTACTATGAGTCACTGTTTTGATTTTTTTCCCCATTACTGACAATTTTGCTCATTTTGTTGAGCCTTCTCCACTGTAAAGTTGAAACACTCCCATTTCTATTTAAGGCATATTTGTAGGGAAGGATTTTAATTATGTATACTACATTTGTTCACTGAATATTTCATTATTTTATTTATTTGCATGTATGTGTGTGTATGGGTATGCCAGGGTCTCTTGCTGCTATAAATGAATGCCCTTTGTGCTTTACGTGAGTGGCTGGTAAATTGAACTTGGGTCAGCAGGCTTTGTAAGCAAGCACCTTTAACCACTGAGAAATATTCGCAGGCCCCTCATTATTAGTTTGAATAGTTGTATGAACTCAGAATGTGTTCCTTTTTATTCACTGGGTTATTTTGATGCTCAAATCGTTGTCCTTTGTCCCAACTCGGTAGGGAAAGTTTCCTTAATATGGCACCTATATCCTGTTGATACTCCTCCAAAGCTTCTGGTACAGTATGTGATGTTCCAGGAATGTTCTGCATTTTCCCTGATCCAGTCCTGACTCAGCCATTTATCTGAGGAGTTCTTTTAGTGGAGTATAGTATCATCTGCACAAAGATCGGGGTGTGGGGTGTGTTCATACCTGTTGGGATATTGCTGCTTCCAGGCAATCTCATTGGACAGACAAGAAGCATATGTAAACACAGACAACGCACACATTGTTAAATCAGCAGCTTCTTATGGCAATGCCAGTACCCAAGCATCCACCCACTGCTCAGAATAGAAGCCAATGGAAAAGGAGAGAAGCCAGTGACTTTCCTTAACATAGCAAGAAGTATGTCTTGGAAAAGAACCAGCTTGCTTTTAGCATCAGTTGTTCTGTGAGCCTTGCGGCTTCAAAGGTGAACATGGAATCTGCTTGAAGATTTCATGGAGTCAGAACGTGCAAGCAATGGGGTTTAAGGCCAGGTTGAAAAGCAGAGCACTGAGGAATAGAGTAAAAGTCAAGGAAAAACAAACTACGCACAGGGCATCCCATGGAAAATTCCACAGGACCATAAAATGAGACTGAATGGAAACAACAGACAGAACTTTTCTGTCCTGAAGAAAGATCTGAACTTGGGCACTTCTGGAACCCACTGCATACTTTTCAGTTACGCCAGTGCCTGGAGAGCCAAACGACAATTTTATAACTAATACAATCACTTCGACTGTCACTAAGGGGTGTGTACTATCAGCACACAATGTCAGGTCACCCTAAGGCTTTTAGATTGGAGAGTGGTCCCAGGGCCCGTTATCTCTTCTGTTGTCTTCTGAATAAGCCTAGGTGCTGGCAGCCTGGTTTCTGAGGAGGCATTTCCTGTTAGTTCTGCAAGTCCTCTACCAACTTGATCCTATCTATAAAACAGCTGGTAGGCAACCTTGGTTTTCCCATCATTTGTAGGGCAACTGTTCATGTTGACTACTTTGGGCAAGTTTGATAATGGTGGTGGTGCTGATTTCAGTCTTCCCTTGTCACAGCTCTTTGAAAAAGTATTCCTTTGGGATTGGGAAAGACAGGATCAAACGTCCTCTGTACCCATCCCATGCTGCAGACATCTATTTGGCCTTTTCACAATATTTTCCTTAAATTTCTCTGATAGCAGGAATACAACATCACAGCCAAGACATTTGAAAGTCAATGAATTTGAAGTTTGTTCTTCTTGTCATGTCTTTCTTGAGGTGAATTGGCACAGTGGTAACTAACTGCTCCTAGCTGGAAAATGGGAAATAAATCCTGGCTGTGGCTATAGCTCCAGCTTCCCTGGACCATGTACCTTGCATTATAAATAGGGTCCCTTGTTTACTTCAACTCACCATTCCCAAGATGTCAACAACAGTTGCACTTTCTACAATGTTTATGGCCTCCTTTTAAAAGCTCTGAAAAGTTTTGCTTAGTTTTATTTTAGCGACACTGTTGTAGTTAATGTGATATTGTTAGAGAGTAAACACATGACTTGATTACAAGACTGAAAGCTAAAATTCAAATAGTAATAATCCATCATAAAACTAGAATTCTTTAAAATTACTATGCATAGTGGTAAGACTCCACACTCCAGATTCCATACAGAACACATATCTGACCTCCAAAAAAGTGTGCCCTGAAGATATTATTTTCAGATAAAAGAATTATATATAAGTCTCTCTTCCAAAGAGGAATACATAGGAAAAAATTTTCAGATTTTTCAGCTATTACTACAGGAGTGACCACCTACATGATAATAGAAAATTCACTACCCCTCACTTCAAATAGCTTTGTTTTGAGATTCATTCATAAAGTACTGCTTATGTTCAGTCTATAAAAGTTGTGTTTCTATGCCTGATTTTACTCAATTGAGCAGTGAAATAAATTTTTCCTAACCTCTTCAAAAGGATGTTTCCAAAATCAGGAATAATTATAATTTAGACACTATATAAATATAAAAAAGAAAACTACATGAATGAATTGTTCAGATCTTTCTTCAGAACAGAAAAGTTCTGTCTATTGTTTATATTCAGTTTCATATGGTCCTGTGGAATTTTCCATGGGATATCTGCTGCCTAGCCCTGTGAGTAGTCTATTTTTCCTTGACGTTTACTCTATTCCTCAGGATTCTGCTTTTCAACCTGGAATTAAATGCGTTCCTTACATCTGCTCTGACATATAGTAGATTTCAGTTTGGAAGCCTAGAACTTACTTCTGCTGCTTCTGGAGTGGCAGTTTACTTCAAATAATTTGTTCTAACATCACAAATAGAAAGTTTAAAATGAGTTAAGAGAAGTCAGGAAATAATATGAGAATCATTCATGCAACACACAGTCATAGAAATCCAAGAACTGAATCTAATTTGGGAAGTGATCTAGGGATAATGGTTTAAATATTTTTAATTGTGTCACAGTTTATACAGTATGTTTACTCAGAGCCCAGTATCTGAAGTAGAGACCATCAGAGCTGCTTACCAGAAGGGAAAGACCCAGGGCTGCCTTTCTGGAGTCCTGTGAGAAAGCTGTTTAGCAGGCCACCAATGATCTTCAAGGCACATCATTTAGATAAGGAATCTTTGTGCGAGTTCTGTGCTATGAAGGAGAATAATGCCTGCAATAAATAAAGGAGTCCTTGCTGTGGACACATTGGAGTTCTGGAGCCCATGTGACTCCTTACTTTTAAATTTTCTTTCTTTTTTTTTTTTTTGGTGGCCTAAAGGAGAAGGGTGTTTTTAAAGCATAGTTTGGCAAATTTGGGTGCTGTTTACTTTCATCTAATCCAAGAGATGCACCCAAAGTATTGTTGATTATTTGTCAATTTTTGTCTACTGTTCTCTTTTACTCTTTAAATAGGGGTATTGCTAGGCATGGTGGCACATGTCTGTAATTATAGGACTTGAACAGCTGAGAAGGGAGGATCCTGAGTTCAAGGAAAGTCTGGATTATACAGGGAGACCCTGTCTCAAAGCATAAAAGGAAGTGTGTCCTGATATTAAGTAGTTCTGGTTGTTGAGCGTATAGAGCCTACCACATGTGCACACTGGCCTAGTGTGTTTTCGAGAGCAATGCATTCCAAGTTGCTCCCTTGCCCATGGTTATTCTGCCCTATCTGTGGGCAACCATCTTGGTCCCCCCACATATTTGTTCCACTGCAAATACTTCCAGTTCCTTCAACAGTTTTTTTTTTTATAATCATTTTTCCATCATTTGAATGTGTTCTCCAAAACTTATGCTAGAGAATCTCCAGAGCTTCATTGCCATTGTCAATGTCAGGCCGTGAGGTTTCTACTGCTGAGGACTCCACTGCCACTCTGCATGGGTGCAGGGTAAGTAGAAATCAAGGTGGAGCTGAGGCAGAAACTTCTTGCCAGTTAGCTTTCATATTGCTGGAAGGTGCCAATGCAGGCTGTTGTCCACATGCCATGGTAGTGACCCACCTGTTTAAAGGAGTTTTAGCTCCTTCAAAGTTTTGAGATCCATCAACAATAAACAGATCAGAGTATTGTAGAATTTTCAAGCTAGGGATTTCTGCCTTTCATAAGCTATTCGGTGCCATTTTAGCAGCCCACATGGGGTGTTTTGTACTAATGAAACACTGGAATTACGTGAAACTATTTAGAAGAGTACGTGCAGTGGCAGCTGACAGAATCGTGTTGCTCCTCCTCCCCTGCAAAAGGACCATGTGTATAAAAATATTTACTCTATTTAAGTATTCATTCCCTTGTCTGTGCTGATTTGGTGAGTTTTGAGATGCAAAGAAAAGAAAAGTAAGCAGTTTCTACAGCAAATCAAAAGCCAGAAATTATGGAAACATCTTTGCTGGAGGGTGACAACTGAGGTCCTTTCATTAAAAAAAAAAATGTGGTGAGTGAAATGGAAGTTAAGCCATCCACTTTCATAGTTGTCGTTCATGCCTAGGGTCATACCATGTGTCAATTCTAAAACCCTTGAATGGAAATTAACGCCATCCTTTGGGACTGTCGGAAACCCCTCACAGGGCACCTTGTCCATTTTGTCATCTGATTTGGAGATCAACAATGATATGAGCTGCCGAGATGGATGAGATGACCTCGAGTAATGGCATCCAGGACAGGCACGTCCAGCAGAAACCGTGACTGTGCTGCAGCTTGTCTTCCTGTTGATCCAGTCATCTATCTTCTTCCTCCCTCCTTCCTGCCAGTCCAGAAACAAACCCAACTGCAGCAGAAGGTACTTAGTGACTTCATCTCTAACAAGCAACATACTGTGAGCATTTAGAATGCACATCTAGTTTTCAGTATGTCAAATCTAGAACTTCTCACCATAACATTGCAATAAATCAGAAAGAATAAAATCAGCAAAACAAATGCCGGGGTAAAAATATTGAAAAAGTTTCTGAAGTTATGTTGAAACATTTTTGCTTGGTTGGTTATCAACTGATGTCTGCATATCTTGAGCAATGTAATAAAAGCCCAGCCCTGTTTGTATGAAACATCACTATTTGCTATTTCTCTGTTGAGTATAGATGAGCCTGTCTCCTGCTTTCTAATTTTAATTTTCATAAAGTCAATTCTCACAACTCAAATTTCCTTCCTTGGGACCTAACACAGAGTGTCCTCCTTCTAGGGGAATTGTTGTGGAGTGTGGTGGTGGAAAAGACATGCATTTGTAGAAAAGATTCTCAGATAGCAGAGTCTCAGAGACACAGCCCAAAGACATAGGAATGAACTTGTGAAGTAGAAAGTGAGCATGAGGAAGAGGGAGCCTCATCTCTACTTATGCTCCGAGTTCCATTACCCTACCTGTTTGGAACAATCCAATAGTAGCGTAGAACATCACTCAATCATAGGATATCCCTAAGAACTTGGAGCTATCAGATGTAGGAAAGAATTACAGGGGGAAAGTGGGTAAGAGTGTCCCAAGTGGTGGTGAAGTTTTTACATGCATTAGATTTTCCACTGCTCACATCAGCGTAGTATTACTACTCAGGCAAGAGAGTAGGTGAGCCCACTGGCTCTAGAACAGTACTTCTGGGAATGAGCATGGCCTCTATGAATTAAATGACACAGACTCCTAAGCTGTGAAATAATAGAAAAATCGTCAGCCCTCACTGCTTATCCCTAGCTTACAAAGTAAAGTGGCCGACATACTCCTGTCTGGTGACATGATAAATAAATTGTGAGACTGGAGTCCAGGCAGCTGGAATCTGCCAACATTTCCATTGGGCCCCTGGTAGTTGCATTTATAAAATAGTCTTTCTCGTTTTAACCCTCTCCCCCTGAAACGATATCTATACAGCTACTACTAGAGTAAAATAAAATGGTTCAAGCAGAAAGTAGCAGGTGTCCGTACATTAAAGTTGACACATCTCAAAGTGTTCCAGAGAGCAGGCCCTTCCCTGACACAGACGCAGTGCTGGGAAGTATGTGGAGGCCGTCTTGTTTGCATCCAGGTGCAGTGCTAATACAGTCAAGCTGCATTACAAATCGCACTGAGGCACAGTGACTGGAAGCAACAGGAACTACTCATTACTCACCAAGTGGCTGAGGATGAAGACCCGAGGAGCAGCTCAGCTTGGACCCAGAGCAGCAGTCAGTCTTTCACACAGTGCATTGAGGGTGTCATTCAGGTCTGCAGTCACCTGCCAAGTGACTTACTCATATACTATTGGCAGGTGGTTCAGCTCCTTGTCACGTGACCTCCCGAGATCACTGCAGGAGTACTGTGTCAAGATATGACAGCAGGCTTCTTCCAGATGAAGAGAAAGAGCAGGACAGAACACCACATACTGCTTCTCCTGCTTCGTTCTTCCCACCTTCCTGTCGTGTAGGGTAGGGGCAGAAACCTATAGCAGGGACCACGCAGGGAGGTGAAAACTGTTGTGTACCCATATCAGAAGGTGGCTTCCAACACTACTGTTTTAGTCCTGCCATCTATTATGACAGACAATTAGCCATACAAACTGAATATTTTCCTAGAAATTGTATGGTACATATATTCTGGGTCAGCTTTGTCCTGATAAGGCAAGGGGATATACTTTTCGAAGACGCCTACTTTTTACCTTTTGACAACCCTTTCTCCTCACCAGCTGAGAAGCCTAAGGAGGGAGGGGACTGGTGCTGAGTCTTGGGAAAGCTTGCAGGCAGGGATGGGGAGGAGATGCAAAGGGCCGACTTGCATGGAGTGTGAGAAAAAAGAAGGGGTCAAGCTGGCCGCAGCTCTGATCACAGGGCTAGCTACAGCCTAGAGCTGAGGAGAAACCCCGCCTGCCCGCGGCAGGGTACTGCGCTCTGAGCGACTGAGTGTGGCTGCGAGATCTTAAGTAAGTTAGGGATTGCTACAATTCTATCCCAAGAATGTTCCTCTGCCACGAAGGAGGGAGGTTTTAAGGAGGAGAAAGCAAGAGGCCCACCAAGTTAGAAGGCCCTGACATGGTGAAGGAGGGTCCTTCTAGCAGTAAGCCAAGAAAATGGGAGGGAGTAGCAGAATTATCCAAACTAACAGAATTTGGTGACTAGATAAACCAGAAATTTGGAGGAGGGTCTAGAGAGATGGCTTAGCAGTTAAGCGCGTGCCTATGAAGCCTAAGGACCTCGATTTGAGGCTCGATTCCCCAGTACCCATGTAAGCCAGATGCACAAGGTGGCACATGCATCAGGAGTTAGTTTTCAGTGCCTGGAGGCCCTGATACACCTATCCTCTCTCTCTCTCTCTGCCTGTCACTCTCAAATAAATAAATAAAAATAAAATAAATAAATAAATAAACAAAAAATTTAAAATATTTGGAGAAGGAAAAGTTACCAGCTGAGTTGAATGTGGAGAAAAAAAGAACATCTCCAAATTTGGTGTCCTCAACTACAAATTATATTTCAGTGTTCTTGGAAAATTAGAGGCAGATTGTGTAACGTTCCTATCATACTTCTTGGCATGGTGGGGAAACAACGGTAGTTCTAAAAGTAAACATTTAGGGCTGGAGAGATGGCTTAGTGTTTAAAACCTTGCCTGCAAAGCCAAAGGAACCAGGTCCAATTCCCCAGGATCCACATAAGCCATATGTCCAAGGTGGCCATGTCTTTGGAGTTTGTTTGCAGTGGCTGGAGGCCCTGGCACACCCATTCTCTCTCTCTCTCTCTATCTGCCAACCCCTCTTCCTGGGGATCCCTGAGCCATGGAGGGTGCTATAGATGTCCTATTTACAGCTGAGCTCACAAGAGTCATGAGTACAAATAAGACATCCAGCTTTAAAATTATAAAATATTTATTTTGAAAATACTAATGCAGGGCTGGAGAGATGGCTTAGCCGTTAAGCGCTTGCCTGTGAAGCCTGAGGACCCTGGTTCGAGGCTCAACCCACGTTAGCCAGATGCACAAGGAGGCGCACGCATCTGGAGTTCGTTTGCAGTGGCTGGAGGCCCTGGCACACCCATTCTCACTCTCTCTCCTCTGTCTGCCTCTTTCTCTCTCTGTCTGTTGCTCTCAAATAAACAAATAAAAATTAAAAAAATATTAAAAAAAAGAAAATACTAATGTAATCTCATGACTAAATAGGATTCTTTTCATGAAAGTACCATGGTTGACAAAAACACAAATCCCAAAATTGAGGTCTAGTAAAAATAACTAGGGAGTAATTCAAACAATGGCACTGGATGTATAGGCTATCCATGGTATACTATGATATAAACAGATTAATAAGCATAATACTGTCAAGAACATATTCAATTTATGAGAACAATGTCTTAGTTCCACAGACATACACACATAATCATATATAAACACATATTACATATATGTATATATACGCTTTTTAAAAAATGCATTACAAAAGCATAATGAGTCTAAGAGTAAGTTTCTATACGGCTTATTCATCCCATCCTTAGTTTTGATTCAGCCTCTCACCACCCTCTACTCTCCACACCCTTCCACCCCCGTCCCTGACTAACCTTTCCCCCCACATTACCCCCTCTGCTTCATGTCACATGTGTTCTGTCTTCCAGCGATGTGCTTCCCCATGGCCCCTTTTAGCTTTTTGACTCCTAAAGACACTCACTTAGATTTGTACCCACAAACACAGAAATTTGAAGCTACAATCCACGTGTGAGAGAGAACACATTTGTGTTTCTGAGGCTGGGATGCTGCACTCACTGTGGTCTTTTCCAGTTACATACGTTTTCCTATAAATTTGATTATTTAGTTTTCTTTAGAGCTGAATACACAATAGAGTTTTTACTGTATATACACTACATCTTCATTATCTATTCATCAGTTGATGGGCATCTAGGCTGATGCCATTTCCTAGCTCTTGTGAATAGAGCAGCAACAAACACAGCTGAGCAGGTATCTCTGTGGTAGAGTAGAGCCCTTAGGGTTTATGCCAAGGCAATTTAAAATGTACATTTTAATTTTTCTATTTATTTATTTATTTATATTAGAGAGAGAAAGAAGCAGAGTGAGAGAGAGAATGCGAGTGCCACGGCCTTCACCAACTGCAAACCAACTCCAGATGCATGTGCTACTTTGTGCATCTGGCTTACGTGGGTCCTGGGAAATCAAACCTGTGTCCTTTGGCTTTGTAGGCAGGTGCCTTTACCACTAACCCATCTCTCCAGCCCTAAAATGTACATTAAAAAATGATGTACATTAAAAAATGAACAAAGGTCCTCTACCCAGATCATATTGGTTATTAATAGAAAATCCAAGTGCCAAGATTGAGAGTCCTCCTAATATGTTGTAAGTAGAAGTGGTCACGGAAGCCCACAAAACAATATAGACTGCTGCCACTGCTTTTACTTGTCCATTGAAGATAGATGCCACGTCCTGCTGCTAAAGGCAGCACATGCTTGGGTTGCAGGAAACAGAGAAGTCAAACTGGAAATGAACCAGAAGCTTCTTCCTTGCTGGCTAGCTTTTATTTGCTGTGAGAAGTTGCTGATCAAGCATATGGGGGAGAAAAGACAACAGTCCTACTCATTTATGGATCCTGTGTACTCCATAACTGACCTGCCAAGAACAATGTGCCCAGTTGTGCAATAGTGGTATGACTGTTATGGGTATAACCCACCACATTATGACCATATTTGAGGCATGATTCACAGAAGGGAATTCATAAATAATACTGTAAAACTCTCCAAAAACCTGTAGTTGTGATCATAGGCCCTAGAGGTGACCTACTATTTTGATATATAAATGGACTTCAAATCAATTATACTAAATGGCTGTCAAAAGCCTTCTAAATATTTACTCCCCCACCACACACACACAGATTAGTGTTGCTATCAGCCTCCGTCACATAAGTTTCTGTCTGAAACAGAAAGAGGTAATTGCAGAGATACACAGCTGGCAAAATTTCCAAAATATAAGTGACTATTGCGAGCTCAGCTGTAAATAGGACATCTATAACACCCCTCCTTGGCTCAGGGATCCCCAGGAAGAAGGGTTGGAAAGCACAAAAGAGCAGAGAGGTGAGGTGGATGGCTGTGCAATGCTGTTTCTGGTTGTGTCTGTTTCCCTCATGAACTCACTGTAGCTGTAGTTCTGACACACTCATTATTTCATGTCCAATGGGAGAAGGGTTCAGGAGACCCCACAGCTCCCAGAATAGTTAATGGCAACTAATAGTCTCCTGAAGAGGTTGAGTCACTTTCTTTTTTTTTTTTTTTTTTTCATTATAAAGGTGAAATTTTCTTCTTTTTTTTTCTTTTCTTTTTTTCTTTATTAGTTAGTTTTGTATTCAGCAAATACAGTCAGTTTGGAACCATTATTAGGCTCATCCGTGACTTACCCCCTCCCCTTAGCCCCTCCTTGTTGAGGTATATGGGTCATGCATTGTGGAGTTAGCCCACAGTTATGGCTAAGCTAAATGTCTCTGCATATCATGACCCAACATGTGGCTCTGACATTCTTTCCGCCCCCTCTTCTGCAAAATTTCCCTGAGCCATGTTGGGTTCATTTTTGGTCTGCTTCAGTGATGAGGTGTTGGGGGCCTCTGAGGCTCTGGCTCTCTGATTTGGTAGGAGTTGATTTTTCTCTGTGTTGATCTCCTTCTCCCTTGTGCTAGTATCATGTTCATCCAGAAAACAGCACCCTTGCTTGTTTCGCCAATTTTTCTTAGTTTCAGCTGGGGCCCTTTTGAGGTATGATGGGGTGGCTCTCTCCTTAGGATCTACATCTATCTGAAAAGGAGAAGCAAATTCTCCAATAGAGAGTAAGTTAGCACCAGGACAAATGATATAACCCTTACCTTTTTATAGAGAATTTAATAGGTGTAGGCCCTCTTGTAGCCCATGATTGATGGTAGCTTGATATTGGCAAGTGGGCTTATGTTAGGATGTGGTTCTGTCTTGTTTCCCAGCTCCAGCTATGGGTCCCGTACCACTGAGGAGATCAGTTAGCCAAATTAAGAGCAGTTGGTTCCCCACCATGGCTGTGTGCCACTATTGCACTTGTGTGGGCATCACAACAAGTTATTTGCTGCTAAGTAGGTTAGACCATGAGTTGCTTGGTCACTTTCTTAAGAGGTATAGACACTAGTAGCTTGCCCATATTCCAGTAAATAACCTCCTGCCCATGCTCAAGCACCCAATCCTAATTTAAATTAAAACAAACAATAAACAACAACAACAACAAAACCAAGACATGAAAAGTGAATAGGGAAGATTAAATGGAAGAAGTGTTTTAGAGGGAGAGGGAGAAGTGTAAGAGAGGATAGTGTGTGGGAAGAGAAGATCAAAATACATTTATACATATATGAAAGTGTCAAAAATTTAATTTTTTTAAAAAAGATGAAATCGCTAAAAACAAAACAAAAATGCCTGTGCTTTACTTTGTTGTTTTGAATTATTTAGACTGTACCTCATGTTAATTTTTTGAACTAGCTGTAATTGCTTGAAATTTATGTTTTGGTATTTTACTTATTTGCTTTGGGGGTTAAGGATTGAACCCATGGCTTATATATACATATATGCATCTATATATACATATATACAGTCCCCTTCATGCTTTTTAAAATTATATTCTTTCTTGGTATTTCCATTTTTCTTGAAAAATATTTGTATATAGAGTAAGTCCTATACCACTGGCCTTTTGAAAATTTTCCTCCATATGTATGAATCACTTTGCTGTGAAGTCCCTCTGCAGGTACCCAGTGGGTACAGCCTACCTGACTTCTCCTTTCTTGGTGGAGGGCTCTGGTCTGCATCCTTTACAGGGCAAACAGTATCAAACAGTTCTCCAATAGAGCATGTGGGAAGCCACCATGGTTTGTAGGTTTGTTGCATCACAGTGCCAAGAGAAATGCCCTCAGTCAGTTCTACCCTTCTCTTCCTCTTCTAAGTGAAGAACTTCTAGGTCAAAATTTTGCCAACTATTGCTAAACTGAGGAGGGCTTCTAGAACTTGCCATCCTGGGTTTATACTTTTGTTTTGCTAATATTTTCCTCTCCCCCCTTTAAGATGAGTCACCAAGGATATAAAATATAACCAGCTGTTGGGACTGCAAGAGCATGTATTATTATTGTAAGGAGCTCCAAAACCCAGAGAGGCAAACTCGAGCTTTGTAGTGTCCTTTCAAGATCTGAAGCCTTCAGAGTTGTCTTTTCTTCTTGGTTCCAGCTACATTAACTAATGCTAGTGCAATGCTTTGCTAGACACAAACAGTCCAGTTTTCTTTCTCAGCCACTCTAAGGAGGCCAGGCTTGTTCTGTTTTTTAATTCGTTTACTGACTTCATTTCCCATACAAAATGCTGTTGAAGTTCAAAACATCTTTGAAGGTAAGAACCTCTCCTTTTCCTGGACTAGAAGTTTTTCTAACTGCTATTGTAATCGGGTAACCTGTTCTCCTGGGAACATACCTATTCATGTGTGTGATTCATGATTTTATTATTATTTATTATTAGAGAGAGAGAGAAAGAAAGAAAAACACACACACATATGTACACACACAGAATGGGAGTGTCAGGGCCTCCAGCCACTGCAAACAAACATGTGCCACCTTGTGCATCTGGCTTACGTGTGTTTTCTGGGCAGCTGGTCCTGGGTCCTTTGGCTTTGCCAGCAGACGTCTTAACCGCTAAGCCATCTCTCTAGCCCTGATTCAGGATTTTAATCTCAAAAAACTTTTTGTTTTGCACAATAAATTATATGATCGTTTTACTCACAAGGTACCTTTATCATCAGCTTTCAAATGACCATGACCGGGGAAAGGTGAGAGGGACTTCATTTGAGTGAGATATTTTACGTCCAGGAAGAACAGACAAAAAGCAATACTCTGAGTAAACTTACCAGTCAGTACATGCTTTGAAGGAGTTCATCTCATCTTTGCTTTTTATTTTTTTTCTCCATTTTTATTAATATTTTCCATGATAACAAAAAAAATCCCATGGTATTACCCTCCCCCCTTTCCCCTTTGAAATTCCATCTTTGCTTTTTAATGAGGCAGGGAAAGCTTACAGAGGGAATGGAGCATTCTCTAATAACCCCCCTCCAGATGTAGACTCCAGATTTACATTGTTGCTTCATGGTCTTCAGGCTCTAGAATCAAGGGCTCAAACCTGGACCTTTTCCTTTCATTGAGTTATCCCATTTATTTTTCCTTCCTTTGGTAACTCCTGCTTTCCTTTTACATCTAACTCCTCAGGACAATCCCTGGGGCACTCCTCTTTCATTTTCTCGCATGTGACATGCAGTGCACAGTGAGGCACACAGGGTGACTTCTGTCTGTGGTGATATCAAGACTGAGTCTAGGAAGTCCCAGCTGGCAACAAGGTTGCCCCACTTCTCTGCAGCTGCTTTGCTCCTCAGAACCAAGGAGTTCTAGAGAGGGGACTTTGGACTTGGGCCCTCAGTAACCTCAACGATTTGCAGTGGGGGTGGGCCAGTGTCCAGAACAAGTGAGGCTCCATGCTGAATGGTAAGAAAGCAGCGAACCTCAGCCTCCTTTTCCTCACCTTGTGGTCAGGAGGTGAGGTTTCATTAGAGGACAGAGCCTTTGTGATGCGCTCATGCCAGTGTCAGAAACAGAATCACAGTCCATGAACTGCTAATTGTCTTTCTTCTTTCCTCTAAATTATTGCTACTGCATTTTGTCTGCCCAAAGAGGGCCTTGAAAAAAAAAGTATGAGTTACGAAATGTTCGAGCAAAATTAAAGAAATAGTTTTTCATTCAAAGACTATCACTTGGCCCCATGTGACAAAAACATGCTCTGAGATCATCCTTTGGACCCTCTGGCCTTGAAATGATTAGAAGTCTCTGCATAAAGACAACACCCCCGTGGAAAACAGTGGTGTGCATTTTGCTATTGTTGGGGGTGCTGCATACCACTAATGAGCCATACAGGGCCTCCTGCAGTGTGAAAGGTGACACGGGCTTTATCTCAGCAGCTGATGGACACGTGCTAGCTTTGATGTGATCGTCAGCGTGCTGTTGGGCAAGCACCCTGACGCTGCCTTTGCCAGAATGTCTGCTGATGAGAAGAAATGAACCCAGCATATGCCAAACCTGCCTCATTTGGGGTTCTGAGAGAAACTTTCTTTCCCTCAAGACAGCACAGACTTTGGAGGAAGTTTGCATGGAGTTGAATCTCTCCCTCCTAGGTATGAGCTGGGGTGGATGTGGCGATGACAAGGTAGCTGAGCTGGATAAAAGGAATGTGCAGCTCCCAGAGCCACCTTGCACACCGTCAGCTCTTCCTGACCGCTGATTCTGCCAGACCTCCTCAGCATTGTAGACAACAATTAGTCCTACAGTATGGAGAACATTTCATTTGTTAGAATTCCTCTAAGGAGATAACCCTTGTGTCGGTTACTTTCTTGTTGTCGGGAAAAAATTCCCTGAGCAGAAGCTGCCTATGGAAGGAAAGGGCTGATTTTGGCTTGATGTTTCAAGAGGAAGTGCCCGTCATAGTGAGGAAAGTGTGGCAGAAGGAGACAGGTGGCATTATGTCATCACATCACCAGGGAGGAAGCAGGAAACACTACAAAGCAGCAAACAGGTTTGGGCTGCACCACTGCAAGGCCTGTCCCCAGTGACTACCTCCTCCAGCAAAGTTCTGCCTCCTAAAGTCTCTACAAACGTCCCAGATGGTGCCACCAAGTGGGGATTCACTACCAAACACAAGAGCCTATGGGGGACATTTTATATCCAAACTATCAATCACATTCCAAACCCTGGCTCCCATAAACTCTTAGCCATCTCCTGATGTAAAACACACTTAGTCCAACTTTTAAAATTCCCATAGATATTTTTCCCAGTCCCAACACTGTTGAAAAGTCCAAAGTCTCATCTGAGACTCCAGGGACCCTCTTAAACGTGAGCTCTGTAAAATCAAAACGTGAGGTAAACACACTCTAACATGTAAAGGCACAGAGTAAACATTCCCACTGCAAAAGGGACGAAAGGGACCGCAAGGAACCAGCAGGCCGGTGACGGCAGATACCAGCAAATACCAATTTCTGAAGCTCCATGCCTGACACGGGGGTCTTGTGATGAAATCATGTGGGATTTGAAAGGAGGGGGTAGTTCTGTCTTCCTGCCATTCTGCTTGCATTCCCTCTGCTGGGTAGTATCTATTCCAGGCCCATAACTTTTCCAGAAAGACATCCCATTGTCCTGCCCTTTCCAGCACCTCAGGGTCTCCGCTGCAACTTACACATCTTCACAGTTTCCCGTGATGCTCTCACGGAGCCTCCCTGCAGAGACTGAAACACTGCAGTGCATCAGTCAGCCTCCATGGCTTTATGGCCCTGTGGTGCATGACTTTGCATGTCTTGTATTTCTCATGCTTCCCAAATCAGTACAATCTGAATGATGATGCCATTCTTGTTTATGGGGGGCCGGGCAAGTGAAGATTATGCCTCTCCTTGAGGAGCCGAGAACTCCTTCAGTATTCGTTTTTAGGGCCTCTCATTTCAAAAGCATTATCATTCTCATTTGCTTGGGCCTGGGATGGGTTGAATCTTGCCCTTGGGGCACCTTCTTCCCTGTTCTGGAGCGGAGTGTCTGGTACACCCTCTGTGGCCATAATCTCTTTAACGCAGTGGATGCAGTGCAGTCTCTGTGCCTGAGACCTGAAATTTGTTCACATTTCAAAGTGCCAAACTTTGTATTGTTCATAATATTCTGCTACGTATTTTAATCCCTTTCATTGTTGATCTGAACACAGGCAGCAAAGAAAAACCAAACCACACACTACATACGTTTCTGTCTTGAAACTTCCTCTACCAGACACATCAGTCCATTACTGTTTTGTAGTTGTTTGTTGAGGGAGGTCTCTCTAGCTCAGGCTGACCTGGAATTCATGTCGCAGTCTCAGGCTGGCCTCAGACTCACAATGATCCTCCTACCTTTGTCTTCCAAGTGCTGAGATTAAAGAAGTGAACCACCATGTCTGGAAGAGAGAGGGAGATAATGGATGTGCCAGTGCTTCTAGCCACTGCAAATTAACTCCCACAGAGTAATAATGAAGAGGTGGAAAGGACCAGAAAAAAAATGAGCTGAGGGTGTAAAGAAATCAGAAAAAAAGGCTGTCAATTACATATTTTAAAAAGATCTTTCTGGTAAACAGAAAATATAAAAGGTAAGAGAATATCTTTCGTTGAGGAGAATATATTTTATTGACAGCAATTAAAACATCAGGTGACCTAGGTGTGGTTAGTAGCGAGCAGGTGTGGGATTTTTTAATGCTATGCCAGTGGACAACTTACTACTTTTTAAAACAGGACAGCCACAGTTTCAAAAGTTTCCTGCCACCTTTGTCAAACTCCCTGGCCACGAATTCATGGCCCTTTAAATTTTTTGCTTCCCACCATGGATCTTTGCACTGTGAGGAAGTAGAAAAGCTGTAAGCCTAGAGGCAAATACCACACACCCAAACACTGAGTGGAGTGGCTGTTTTCCACCCAGCCCAGTGAGCTGCCATAGCTCACTGCAGCCTTTTCCCCCCCCGGGGTAGAAGTTTTCTCTATAGCTCTTGAGAGTCATATTATAATCTGGGTTCTCTCTAAAAGTCCTTGTAAACATAATACTCAAAGGGGACTGCTTGAGCTCTTGTCTCACCAGGTGCCTGTGAGTTCTTTGACTTGCCTTACCAGTGGGTAAATGAGCATGTGGCTCGCCGGACAATGGGGATTCCACACGTGGACGGGAAGCACCTCTGTGTGTGAGAAGGCTGCCTGGTATGAGCAAGGGCTCCACTGGGTGAGCTACCTTGGTTGAAAGTCACCTGAGATCAGGTTTAAATTATGATCCTGGAAGCTCCTCATCCCTCCTCCCCAGTAAAGCAAGTTGCACTGGAAGCTTATTGGGTTTGTCGCAGCCATGCAGCCCAGTGTGGTCCTTGCTGCCTTCTGCCATGGCGGCCCCGTCCTCAGTGGAACGGGGAAGAGGGAGAAGGGGCATGGCAGTATAAGTTGATGGAAATAGGACCACTAGGTAACATGCTCATATGATATAGTTCTCAATTTAAAGAAAAGTGGATGGCCCTTGAAGAATGACACACAAGGAAGAAATATCTTTGGCTTACCCAAACTTCTTTTGCATGTAATTTCTTCGTGCTTCATCTTGAAATTCTTCTGACCTCCTGGTAGGGAGCTACAAACTGCACATGAAGAAGAGGAAGCCTTGGGGTGATTGGTTCTCTGGTAATAGGAGGACAGAAGTGCTTTTGTGCCTCAGGGACTAATGAACGTTGGTTGGAGTCACTTGGAGAAGTATGTGTCATTTTTAATGGAAAGGAAAAGTGAAAAATGGCTAAAAGAGAGGCAATGGGATTTGGAAGCAGGGAATTTATCAACCATTCTCTAGGAAAACTCCAGGAGAAAGATGGAACATACACTGTGTTTGGTAGCCCAAAGATATTTCTAGAAAATGGAAATCAGGTCTCTCCTTCCAAAGGCATGCTGGGACAGAAAGTGATTGAGGGTGTCAGACAACAGTAAGAACAGGCAGTCGCAAATCTGACTTGAAGGCATCTGCGTCTCCGCAGAGTCACCACTGTCCTTCCCTGCAGACTGTAGCTCAGGCTTCCTGTCTGTGTCGGCCGATCAGTGCAGCCGAAGGTGCTGAGGACATGAATGTCTGGATAGACACTATGACTGCAGTGGATTTTAGCATCCCAGCCCCAAGCCAATGTGTGTGCAGGTCTGCATCTGGGAAGGGGGTTCCCGAAGACCCTTTCCTCTAGTAGGAGCATATTCTCTGATTGATATGGAGGTGTTTCCTTGGGTTACCTGAAGGAGTGACTGGTGGTTAACTTCACATGCAGCTAGCCGACAGTGGGGAGGAAGACTGCCACGGCCTCCCCAGCTCCCGCAGCTCCTCCCCTTGGCATAGTACCTGGAAATCACCACCAGTCACTGGCACTGCGGGAAGAATGCTCTAAACCCCTAGTTGGGGTCTCCTTGCTCTTTCTCTTAAATGTGCAACCACCACTCAAATGTCCACATTGCTGGGAATTATTAGGAGGACAGAAGTTCCCAGGACTAAATTTCCTGCTTTAAATAAACAAAGCCTCAATTGTATTGTTTTGCTTTTAACCATGAGCAATTGCACTGGAAATGCAATTGTGAATTCTCTTTGTGATGACTTTGCAAGCCCTGCGAAGCCACGGCCTCATTCTCTCTGGGATCAGCCGAGCGCCTACTGGCATGTACACATATCTTGTTGACACATCCACTCTGGCATGATTAACTCATTTATTAACATGATAAAATGAAAGGCTGGATTGCGTAAGGTCCAAGTGGGTCTCAGTCCTGAATTAACACATTCATCCAAACAAAACCACATAGCCGCTGCCAGTTGAAAGGGTCTTGCTTTTCTCCTTGCTTGGTCTTGCTGCTGTGCTATATGGGTGAAAAGGGGCTTAAGATGTTTAGGTATAGAGCCCAAAGATGCCCTGCAGAGAACAAGACTAAGTAAAGAGACTGTCAAGCAAATACAGGAAGAGGAAAAAGGAGAAAAAAAATCATGAAGACTCAGGTAGGTTTATTTTTATTGTCAACACTCCAAGATGTCTGCAGACCTAAAATGACCTAGAATGAGTGAGAGAGTTAGGCTGTCAACATAGCAACAAACAGAATACACAAGAGACCCTATATCAGAGAAAGATGTTCCCTCATACTTATTCACTATTTATATGACTCATGATATTAACATGACCAGATTCACTTTCATGTGGAATCTCAAAAGGTCAAAGTCACAGATAGCATAAAGGTAATTAAAGGAATGGAGAATGAAGGTCACAAATGGGAGATGCTGGCCAAACTGTTTTTCAGGTAAGTCAGTGATGGAGCACTATGATGATCGGCACTATGACTGTATGCATCAAGGGCGTACTGTGTGCCTCACATTTGGACTTAGCAGTATCATTTAAGTATTCTCACACACATGCTCAGCAACAAGATAACTAATTATGCAAGATGACATGAGAAAGTATATGGATATCAAAACATAAAGTTGTACACCATGAATAATTCAATTTTCATTTGACAGTTATACCTCAATAAAACCAAGAAAAAATAAAACAAGTTCATGGGAAGATGGTGAGGAAAAAACCTGATAATCAAAGATAAAAATGAGTCACTAAAGGCCCTAGGCTAGGGGAAGGAGTGCAGAAGTGAAGGGTCATCAAAGAGCTGCAAGGATTCAGGTAAATCACTGCAGTTCATGCAGGGGCAGACACAGAGTCCTATAACCACTGGAGATGGAAAGTTATGATGTTACAACACAGAGTACTATGAAGAGTTATGATGCTAGAATGCAGAGTACTGTGACCACTGGAAATGAAGGATTACAATGTTACAACACAGAATACCATGACCACTGCAAATGAAGTGTTATGATGTTATAATACAGAATACTGTGACCACTGCAGATGAAGGGCTATTGTGTTACAATGCAGAGTACTTTGGAAAGGAGGGCTACAATTTTATAATGCAGAGTACTATGACCACCGAAGATGAAGGGTTATGATGTTACAGTGCATAGTACTGTGACCACTGGAGATAGAAGGTTATAATGCAGAGTACTGTGACCACTGGAGATAGAAGGTTATGATGCAGAGTACTGTGACCACCGGAGATAGAAGGTTATGATGCAGAGCACTGTGACCACCGGAGATGAAGATTACGATGCAGAGTACTGTGACCACTGGAGATAGAAGGTTATGATGAAGAGTACTGTGACCACTGGAGATAGAAGGTTATGATGCAGAGTACTGTGACCACCGGAGATGAAGATTACGATGCAGAGTACTGTGACCACTGGAGATAGAAGGTTATGATGCAGAGTACTGTGACCACTGGAGATAGAAGGTTATGATGCAGAGTACTGTGACCACCGGAGATGAAGATTACGATGCAGAGTACTGTGACCACTGGAGATAGAAGGTTATGATGCAGAGTACTGTGACCACCGGAGATGAAGATTACGATGCAGAGTACTGTGACCACTGGAGATAGAAGGTTATGATGCAGAGTACTGTGACCACTGGAGATAGAAGGTTATGATGCAGAGTACTGTGACCACTGGAGATAGAAGGTTATGATGCAGAGTACTGTGACCACTGGAGAAGAAGGTTGTGATGCAGAGCACTGTGACCACTGGAGATGAAGGGTGACAATGCTCCTAGAAAGCTCAACCTTTTGGTGAGAAGAACCTGTCTGATCCTTTGAGATATTCAGCTTGAATTAGTCTCCTTGGAGCTAGAATCTCATTTTGTCTGGGAAACTTGGAGCAGCAGTGAGGATGCACAGATCTTGCACACTTGGTGTATGGAAATGCTCGTCAGGATGCTTACACTGTAAATCAGTATGCTGACAGGATCTTGCACACTTTGTGTATGGAAATGCTCATCAGGATGCTTGCACTGTAAATCAGTATGCTGACAGGTTATTAGAATGTGACATGTAATGGGTGTCTATGGAGTTAAACGTATTGCAAGCATCTCTTATTTTGTTGAAAATTTTCTCCACGTAATTAACAGGTTGGCCTTTTGGCATATATGTCTGTCTTGTGATCCTGTTGTGTTAACTGGTGGAGAGAAGTGAACAAATCCTTAGAGTGTTTTGTAAAATAGGAAATCTGTGCCAATAAATTTTGAACTGGAGAAAGGATGTGGGAAACTTCCTTGAAATAACATGTGGTTCCCTGGTAGACTCTTAAGAGATAACTTGCTGATCTCATATGCTTAGAAAGCAGAGTTAAACTATGTCTACCATTTCTTTACCTAAGCTGAAGAGCTAGAGTCCAAAGTGTGTGGATGACCATGTACCTAGGCTTGGAAGAATGCCATTCCTGCTTCTATAACATTAGAACTAACTATACATGTCAATATCTTACACACAAAGAGCATTTGCTGTATTCAAAGCACTGCCCAAGGCCGTTGTCTAACACTAGACTTCATGGCAATTATGGAGAAAGTCAAGCTGTTTCCTCAGAATACAGAGGATGAAGAAAAGTGAGGAGGTGTCCCTAAGTTTCTCAGTGGTGCTGCATAAGCCACCTCTCTCTAGACGCTGTGTGTGTACTGAGCCCCTGGATCCAGTGGCTCATTTCTCCTCTTCCTCGTCTTCTTCCTCCTTCACGTCCTCCTCCTCCTCTGCCTTTGCTTCTGTTCCTTCCTCTGTTTTTTTTTTTTCACTCTTTCTAATATCTTTGATAGCAGAATGCTACTGATGATGTAAGCCAGTAATAGCTTGGGGTTAACCCAATTGGCTGAACCAGTCCATACCAGAGTTGTGTTCTAGAAGTGGCTCCTTGAATGTAAGTGCCCACTCTAGTATCCCATAGTGCACTGGAGCTGGGAGAAGGCATCAGTATACCGGTGGTCATGTAAAACACTGCCCTCATGATGGGATGCATGTCCTGTGGGGGAAGGGTTCAAGTCCCAATACATAGTGTCCAAGCTCCATGTCGACCTGAGTTCCAGTCTGTACTTCTGTAAATCAGAAGCTGACTTATCCTTTGACTTTGACTCTTCTCCAGTGCAGCAAGAATGCACTTAGGTTAAGTTGGGTGGGAGCAATAGACACATGCTGCTGTCCCAAGTCTCAGTTCCTGCTCACTTCCCTGCAGTGCCTGTGGGCAGCTTGCTACGACAGACAATGCTCTTCAGAGCAGGCCTGGCAGTGCACACAGCTAAGTTCCCATGGAGACTCCTCACCATGTCCTTCATGGTTTCTGAAGCACTTGCTTCTCTTCCCACTCTTCTCCGGCATCCAGGCCATGGCACTTCGCCTCTCAAGAAACCACTCCTCACCGTTGCAGCTGCTTCTGGCTGGGTCTGCTCTCCCCACCGGGTGGGGACTCTTCTATGCTGCGTGCAGCTGGAAGGTCTGAGTGTCTGCAGCCCTGCCCTGTCCCCAGGGCCTCAGCAGCTGTAGCTGGTTACTTCCTGGCCAGGGGCAGGGGCCAGGCATGGGTACAGCCATGCCTTCTTGAAGCCCTGGAGATGGTCCGGTGGCCCAGAGGCAGCAGTGAGAAGGGCTATGGACGCACATGCTCTGATTCAGGCTTACTTGTTTTCTCTGCGGCTTTCAGGGTACAGAAGCCTGCGTGTGTCTGGATCTTTGGGATTAGAAACAGGAAAAGCAAAAGCAAATGAAAAAGTCATTCCCTCTTCCCTTGGTTGCAGATTCTTGAGGGACAGAAGAGGGGTGCTGTTCAGGAGAAAGGCCAAACAAATTTGTGTTTCTGTTACCCAACATGCTCAGCAAGGAGGACAGCGGGGGGTGTTGCACTGCTTTGGGTGAGGGGTGGCCCCCACCTTACCTGGTGCAGAACTTAGAGCTCATGCACAGTGCTCAGACATCAGCTTTCCACTGCTCTACCAAGATCGCTCAGGTTAATCGATTTAGGAGTAAGAGCTGACTTCGTTTTACAGTTTTATAGTTCAGGGTCACTGAGCCCCATGCCTTTGGGCAAGCGGAACGATAGTACATCACAACTTAGAAGCAAAACCACTCACCTTATGGCCAGGAAAGCAAGAAAGTGAAGAGAGGAGTGGAGTCCCACAATCCCTTCAAGAACATTTCCCCAGTGACCAAAGGACCTTCACTGGGATGCACCGTCTCCCAGTAGTGCCATCCTGAGGAACAGGTCTTTAAGGTATGGGCCTGTGGGGGAATGCTTAGGATCCCAGTTGCAGCACAGCATTTGGTTTCCCTCCCTGGCTCTTCAGCCTGCACTCTGTTAACTAATATTACGTGGTCTTTCCCATTGCTAGGTTTCCAGAAACAAAACATGGGAGTTAGTGGTTTGAAAAACATCATGGCATGTACTGATCATTTTCATTGCAAAAGAAGTCTTGGGTCTTCCCTTTCTTCAAGAGGAACAAGTGAGGTAGAGAAGAAATCAGCTTTTTTATCCCAAGGCATGTGTCTCTCTGATTCCTGTCTAAAAAGCTGGCAGTCATCTAACAGACTAAAGTCTGGTCACTTTCATTGGCTTCGTAAAGCTCCTCCGTTACAAATACTTCACTCTAAAGTATGGTGGGTAATGGGAAGTTAAAAAGTAACAAAAAAATATCTGAGTATTTGGATTCTGGCCTGCTCTATGCAGGACAGCTGAATCTGTGCTTTGAGATACTTACGTGCTCATTACTAACCATAGGGAGGAAGGATCACAGAACTGAAGAAAGTGATGGAGGGAGGAATGGGGAAAGGGAGGGAGGCTCTGAGTAAGCTGTATTATAGCAAGCAATAATTAGTTCAACTGGAAAGCAGGGTCTCATTCACATCTCTTTGTAATAATTATTTTTAGAATCTGAAATATGAAAATAGGACAAAAATCACAAAATATATATTTATTACCACATCCAGAACTGACAATGGTGTGGTGTCTCAGTTGCTCCTAACAACATAAACACACTGTCAGCTGCATCTTGTGCTTGCTGTGAACTGCACCATCGTAGCATTTCCTAACGCATGCGGAGGGGAAGCACAGCCGAGCACTGTAGGCATGGCTTTTCTGTCTTTCTAATAGTTACGTGCATACATGTCAGTCTTTCTGATTTTGTAATAAACACTTAAATTACTGTATTTTTCAGAGTATTAAAAACTCCATTAATCGTGTTGTGCTGTGTGGATGTTTCCATTATGTCATCTTTCTTTGGAACATTATAGGTTTATCCAGCATTACTGGTACAAAATGCTCTCTCGTTCCTTCCTTGTAGTGTATTCTTCCATATTGATGAGTCATGTTTGATCCTCCTAGTCCCAGACACTGCAAGTCGTGTCTTAGTGAGTTTTATCCTAATGTCTCCTAAGCTCATGTTTAGTTTTCTTTACACGATGTACTCAGAACTTGAAACGCTGACAATATTTTCATTTTTATTAGATGTCCACAAAATTTTCTCCATGTCAATTTAGATTATCACAGGAACAAAAGGCATGCATTGTAAATGGAATCACAAAATGGAATAGTCACTATTGAAGGAAATTTGTCAATCATTAACAAATGACAAGCCCACCTGCTTATTGAATGACAGTCCTGCTTCTGAGCATGTGTCTGACTGGTGTGTCCTTGTGTGTTTGCACTGGGTATGAGCAACATTCTTTGCTGCCACATTGTTGGTGACACCAGAAGACTAGAAACTATCCAGTCATCCTCTGGGACATGGCTAACCACATAATGATAGGGTGAAGGAGAGAAGTAGTCGTCAGGGGACATGGATCCACTGGGATCAGACATAGGCTCTGCCCTGTTCCAGCCAAGTGGAGTGAGAGATCACATCCACTCCCTCTTCAAAATTGTTTCTTTGCTTATAAAATGAAAATATTGAAATCAGTCATGCCATTTGTGGAAGGGGTGACACTCAGTGGCAAGAAATGTCATGTCATTACTGCTGGTGCAGCCTAGCTCAGAAAGGCCTGCTCACTACCAAGTTAGCAGGGAAATAGCTATGAAAATGGGTGAGGAGATAGATAAATCAATTCAAAACCATGCAAAATTGTATTCCCAAGGTATATTTACTGACTCTTTTTATATCTATACTGTACAAAAGGATTAGATCTAATATTAAAGAAGGAAAATCCCCAGAGATTGAAAATTGTGGAAAAGATGATGATGAGTAAGAAAGCTGATGTGATGGGCTCTTGTTTCCTAAATGTTAGAGAGGAGCTCTTGGTTTAGATAGACCTATTGGAGGACCCCCAAATTCAAAGGCGGACTTCTTATTTCTTGGACTTTATTTATCCCTGTTTTCAGGACCAGATGCCTCATACAGTACAAACACTATTTTATGAACATCTTTCAACATTGTTGGTTATTTTTCATTTGTTTTGCATGTGTGTGTGTGTGTGTGTGTGTGTGTGTGTGTGTGTGTGTGTGTTGCGTGGGTATATAAGTGTGCTCATAAGTGTCTGTGCCTGTATATGCAAGGAGACTGCAAAGGTTAGCGTTGGGCATCATCTTCATTTGTCCTCCACTACACTTTTTTCTTTTGAGTGTTTCTATGTGATCCTAGAACTCACAAATTTGGCTAGACTAGCTAGATTTTATAAGGCATATTACTTAATCATCTTGGCAATTGACTCTAACCTGTTTGACACCTGGATAATTTATCCTATACCCATACACCCAGCACAAAAGGCCGAGAAAGGAGGATAGTAAGTTCAGGCTAACTTGGGTTACAAAAGCTATAGGCTTTTGACTAGGTTTTCAGTACTTGGCATGAGTGGGCCTGAAATCCATTAATAGAGCACTATTGCACTAGTGTGCACATCTGTCTGGACAGCAATGTAGCTCAGAGCATCCATTCCAGGGCAAGGTGCTGATGGCTCTTTTCTCCAGAATCCTGCATCACATGTTCTAGCACACTGACAGCTAGTGATCACGGAGAAGATTCATGCTCAGTTTTAGGTCAATCCCTCAGTGTCCTGCAACTGAACTTTGTGTGGTCATCATGTCAAGCATGTCTTCTGCAATAGTGTCTTAGCAACTAATTCTGGTGGGCAACCAAGAGCTTTAACTCTAGCCTGTATTGTTTGGTGGGGGGAGGGGTGTACTTGAGGGACTGCCTGACCAAAAATCACTCTGAGGCGTTCCATTCCACCCCAGGCACTGGAATTTTTTCTTCAACAACATATGGCTTCATTTAATTTTACTTATTTGTTCATCTAAGAGAGAGAGAGAAGAGTATAGGCATGCTAGGACCTCTTGTGACTGTAAGCAAACTACAGACATATGCACACTTTGTGCATCTGGCTCTGTGTGGTTACTGAGGAATTGAACCTGGGACAACAGGCTTTAAAAACAAGAACTTTAACCACTGAACCATCTCAAAACAACCTTTAGATTTTGACATATATATATATGTGTATATATATATATATATATATATATATATTACACATGCACATGTATATACATATATATTATCGATATTTTTCCAACATATACATAATATGTTTTGATCATAATTCTATCTCATTACCTTCTTTTGTCTTCACACCGTAATCTCCTCCTACCAAACCCCTTATTCTTTCTTATTAGTCCTTCTGTTTTCATTGAATTTAATTTTATTTTTAGTTAGCATACAGAGATGTAGGTATCATTCACTGTTGTCTTTTCAAATGCAGTTTGCTTTGGTTGATCCCTCCTCTTCCCCACCCTTCAGTTCCTCTCCCCCTCCAATACCCTACTCCCTTCTGAGTACATGCCACATGTTTCTTTCCATCCTCCCCTGGTCCCACTTCTGACTCCTATTTTTATAACCTCTCTTTGCTACCACTCTCCCTGAGTATGGGGGTGCTTTAGAACACCCTCTCATGACACAAAGTGGCCATTGCACTCATGACTGCGCAGCAGCTGTGGTAACCTGCACACAACCGGCCAGTATTGGGCCCATCAGCATGTCATCATGGAGGACAGGAAGAGCAACAAACCGTTACACCAGGATAGAAAAAAAAGGACTCTTTGGATGGAAGAAGTTTTAGTGAAAGTTAGGTGAGCAAGGGCAGGACAAAAATAAAGTAATAGGAGAGAATTATTATCAAAATACCTTGTGCACACATATGAATACTGACGATGAAAAGACATGCTGGTTGCCACGCCCACACTCATCAGGGTAGAATCTCATGAGCGCCTCGTCCCGTGCCCCTGCTGCGTTGAGCCCGGGGTTCCCACCATCATCTTTATCCAAGACAAAAACCCATTTACAGGCAGAGTCACTTGTGCTTTCACAAGGTACAAGGACCTGCTCCATTTCACATGTGCAGTGAATGCTCAAGTTTGACTTCTCACTTCTCAGCCATTGTGCTTGATGGCTGTGCACTTGGGGACAGTGGTGGAGGATGACTGGGGTGTCTGTGATGCTTCATTTCAACGCGCCGTCGTAGAAGTCCAGGTCTTTGCAGACGGGGAGCAGGTTTATAAGCCCATATTCAGAAATAGATGTGAAAGTCCCAGCTCTTAAATTAGAGGTGGATCGTGGAATATAGAACAAAGTCACAAGTATCACATGCTGATCTCCGCTGCATTTTTCAGGCCTTTTGGCTTCAATGGAGCCGTGAGCTTTTGTCCCTGCTATTCCTTCTGCCTGACACTTTCTTTGTATTGGCCCTGCCACATACGAGCAGGTTGCAGCACATGTGTGTGCTCACATGTGCATGCACATCTCCTATCTCTCTCTCTCTCTCTCTCTCACACACACACACACACACACACACACACACCATTTCAGATTCTTTTCTTGTTTCTGGTTCTCGTTCAAGATCTCGCCTGCCCAGACTTCTCCCCACATGACCCCTCAGTCAACCCTCACTCAATCCCATATGGGGCATGAAGTCCACCTATTGCCTGCTCTTCCAGAAATGTTACTTTCCCCTCAGAGAATCATTTCTGTTTTCAACTGAACAGTTATTGGTGTGAATATTAGATCAGTTTTTCCCTTGACTTATTAGAAAACAAGCCCCTAGAGAATAATATGTTAACTTCATGACTCTTTATTCTATATGGCTATGTAGAATCATAAATGTTTAATAACTAACTGTTCTATGAATAAGTAAATTGATTAATAAAATGTTTTACAGTTCCAAGTGTCATCTCTAAAACAACAGTGATAAGTCCAATTGACACAGCTGTGATAGAATGACATGAGGTCACCTGAAACCACCCAGAAAAACATTTCTTCTTCCCTTTAGCATTAATCACTGGATCATGTAAACTTGTGCCTACCTAGCCCAGTCCCTGTGTCAGAAACATAGCACATGGTCTCTAAGCCTCTTCGTTATTGAGCTAGTACCCCAGAGAAATTCTTAACCATACCTGACCAGTTAATATGCTCCATAGACACTGTTATTATTATTGTTCATTTCTTCAGAACTACCTGGTAGCAGAATGCACACTTCCTGTGTGATCTGCATTGCTTTTCCATTTTCATGCCTGTTTCTCTTCATTATATCCTTGGCAACTCTTTCATCTACCACTGATCTTTCCCCCACTTCCTGTAGGGTAGGTGGGAAATTATCTGAGAGGCCAAGGTAGTAGGTACTCTGGAACTATCCTGGTTTCACAAAGGTGAGTTGAGTTCTAAGTTTTGAAATTTATCCACATGGATGAGTGGATATCATTGTCAAGGCCAAAATTTCCCTGCTCTAGTCCCCAGAGGCCTCTGTGACTTATCAACTACTCTTTTGTTTAAGCCAAAAGGGGGAAAAAAACTGCAGATGGGTGACTTCTGGATTCTTGAAATATTTTATATTTGACTTCCAAGTTCCTAGGTGTACAACTAAAAATAGATACATTGTAAGATCTAGTGTTTCTGTCTTCCTCTGGCTAGTCCTCCTACCTCTATCCCTCCACTTCCTCACTCTCACTATGACCCTCCTTGTGGATATTTTATGGCTCTTTCATTCTTGTTTGAAAGGTCCAGAAGTATCCTTGTTAGCTCTTCAACTTGCCTCCCATATTTTTCACCTCACATCTGCAGTAGGCTCAATTAACCTAGCAAAGTGTTGGCACAAAATCTGAGTGAGGCTGGGAAGGGTTATGAGTGTACCAATCTAAACAGACACTTATTTTTATCCTGGCCTATTTGAAATGGGTACAGGAACCTTTGAAGTTCGAATGTATGGAATGGCAAGGTAACAAAATATAATTTTATAATTCTTTAATATTACAACAAATATTTCTTAAGTAAGTTATCATTATCTTCCTAACATTTCATTTTGCTCACTTAATTTTTTTAGATGATTTTGCTTATTCAGGGTCTAAAGTAGTATATTATTCCAGATGACCCATTTTTAGAACTTTTAAAATATCCTTCTGTACTTCTATACCTTCCTATGTCCCGCTCATTAGCTCTTTTCTGCCTCAGTCTTAAAGGAATACCTGATAGTCTGAGAAAGAGCTAAAAGATGATGGGAATATTAAAACCCTAATGGTATTTGAAATTTATGTCCAATGGGGCAATATCACTAAAATAAAAATTTCTACTTTGTAAACACTGATAAACTGTTCATTATTGTATGTCAACTTCTGGGGCAAGAGTGGGTGGGGTATAAAGTTTTTGCTAACTATAATTTCATAATCAAAGCTATGTTTGGTAATTCACAGGGATGTTCCTTGCTCTACTGAAGGGACATTTCTGAAATAGTACAACTATCAGGTAGATCCAATTGCTGGCAAAAGCTCTGGCACCAAAGAGACTCAACAAATACATTTCACCACCCTGACCCTGGACTAACAGCAACTTTTTGCGGACACCCTCATGGGAAAGGGAGTTGGGAAAGAGCTGTTTCAAGGCTGCCAATGCCTTAATCTCTGCTCTGTTCAAAATGCAAACTTGCTGGATTTTATGCTCACAGTAGTAAAACAAATCTGTGGCCTTTTTTTTTTTTTTTTTTTTTTTTTTTTAATCCTCAGCATGGGAAGCTTGGGAAGGTAGAAAGAAAGAAAAGCGAAAAGGAGAATCCCATGGAAAATGTCTACAGACTCAATAGAAGGAAGAAAACAGAAGTAAAACACCTTGTAAAAAATAAAAATAAATAAATAAAAAACAGGAAAACAAAGAGGGGAAAATGCAGGCAGTGCACCAAACTCAGTTATAGAAGGGCAAAGGGGGAAAATGAATAATTCACCCAAGCTCAATTACAGGAGGGCAAAGCCTAATTTTATTCGAAGTCTCAACACTCAGCTCTTTGTTAAGGCAAACCTGAGCGATGCTCTGCAGACCTCCAGGCTCCTGGGTTATCGGGGAACTGCTTCCTGGGAAAAGACCCACCAGCTCCACACAGCCTGCTTTATGAAGGCAGGATGAATAGTGCAAATAAATTCCGCAGAAACAGATGAGTGTTCCTGGCTTTGTTATAACAAGTATGATATTGATGTAATGGAAATTTCAGGAAATGTCAGATCAGCGCAGCCCAACGTTGGAAGGTTTCCAGGAGAGACCCTGGCTGTTTTGCCTAAAATCGAAGAACGGCCTGGCACTCACGGCCTGTGTGCTGCGGAACCTAATGTGTCCCAGGCGGGACAGGGGTGGCAGCCTCTTGTCATGGTCAGACAAGGGCTGGACTCCGGCCACAAGGACTTGAGGACTGAGACACCCTTGTCTTCAGAGTGGCCATGGAAAGGTTCACAGCCTTTGCCAGGGTGTCTGAGCCCCTGGAACCCCTCTTTCCCTTCCACCCTGCCCTTCTAGCTGTTGGGTGGGACTAGAGAGCATGGGACTCCAAGTGGTTTTCAGAACGTTAGGAAGGAGGCCCACGGTCCCTTTCTCTGTTAGTCATTACCGTAGGATGCTTCTCCGTGGGCGATTGAAACAGTGTGGCAGCTTTGCTCTGGCTACAGAGTGATTCCAAACCTATTGGACTATTTTTTTTTATTGTGATTTATTTGTGTTCCCTAATTGAAACAAAATGGTACAGCAGTCTATGGTACCAAGCCCGTCAGTCCATAGTAATGTGCAATGTTTCTTTTCTTTTCCTCTTGGTTTTTTTTCTTTCTTTTATGGGATCTGGCTATTTAAGTTCGTCCTAACTCCTTGTACGTCTGGGTGTGACATTCCAGATTGGATACAACTGAGAGAGCTCTGCCATGCTCATTTCTAAATCCACTCCTCACAGCCTTGTTATCTTTGTCAGAACAAGCTAGTAACTGCTTCCTCAATGTTTTAATTTAGATTTCTGAGATACACGAGGAATGTAGATGTTATCCCCCACCCCACCCCCACCTTAAATATGTGGCAGTGCCTGGCTGTTTCTAGGACAGGCTAAAAAGAAACAGATCAAGCAGCAGTGAAACCCCTGAAGTGTTATTCTAAGGAGTTTTTAGACTTCTTTCCTTCTGCACAGTAGCCGAGCAGTACTCAGGGCTGCACTGCTCCAGGAAACGGTAGTGCCCCCCCCCCCACCCGGGGCAGAAGACTGACGAAGCTGAGCCCATGGTAGTGGTAAATGGAAGACAGCTAATTGTTTCAGTTCTGCAGTTGCAGCGGCTTCTAAATAAAAATGAAAATAAGTCCTATTTATTTTCTTTAAATCTTGAACACAAACATCTGTCAAGCTCCTTGTGTAAGTAACACAATGTATCTTTCCATGCCCTTTTGCAAGACCTTACTTATATGTGAAATTACTGGTAACTTATAGCGGGATTTCAAAGGGCCCAGGCATTTGATGACTGGGACCTTTCCAGTTGAAGCACTGGTAATCCTCCCAAGCACACAATCCTCTTGCACAAACAACTGAGGCAATTTCATCCCACAGACCGACGGTGCTGAGTGTCCAAAACCCGCTACATCTTCCACAACACGGTGGCTCGTCAGCACTCAGGAGGATGAGGCAGGAGAATAACCATGAGCTCAAAGCCAGCCAGCTTGGGGCTATATAGTGAGTTCCAGATCAGTCTAGGATAGAGTAAGACCCTGCCTCAAAAATAAATAAATAAAATAAAATAGATTAAAAAAAACTAAAAAGAAAAATAGGAAACAGAAAAGAAAGTCAGGTGTCCATGGTCAGTAGATACTAACCCTGACACTCAGCCCAAACTTGCAGGAGGACAAGAGCTGTTGGGACAGTATCAGTGCTTCCGTGGCAGGCAGCCTTTGCCATACACTTTCGCTGTGCCCCAGACTCTGGTGGGGCCTCTAATGGCTGGCAGACAGTCTAACATGCAAGATAACCTGCTAAGGTCAAGTCCACTTTCCTCACATTTTGTGAAAGAAGAGTCTGGGCATCTCACCTTGGGAAAGCACCAAAACAAAGGCAAAGGGAGGCTTGAGCATTTATCTGCGGAATTCTCTTGCGTCCCCAGCAACATCCTTGTATCCGGGTCACGTTATTGCTCCATGGTCAGCAGAATCTCCCACTGCGTCTTAGTCCTGAGACCTCAAGATATGATAAGGCAGTGTGTCTGAAATGTCGACAAAGAAAAAAAAAATAAAGAAAACAGTAATCCAAACAAGGGCAATGGCAAAGAGAGTCAGGATAGCGAGAAGGAAAACATGATACTTGCTTACTAAGCCTGCTTCTAAGTGTAGAGCACTCTAAGTTAATTTCAGATGCTAATTGCAAGCGTAACTATTGTGATCTGTGTAGGAAAATCCAATAAAACTGTCAAAGGGCTTTAGTGTTAAGTCCTTTGTGGTTGGGAGCTATCAATTTGTTTGCTTTTGGGTTATTTTATGCTTTTAGTCATTTAGGTGCCCTTTTGTTGTGATGACTTAGCTTTTTCTGCATAAATTATGGCCATTTTCCATTATTTAAACAAAGGAAACAGTTATAGTTTCTACAAATTTCAGCAGATAAACATTGGAATGGAAGCCAATACCAATTATCTCTCTTAACTTGCTCCTCAGTCTATAACTGGAACCCTTCAGTTCCCTACAACAGTATTTCAGGTTGAAAACACAGTGTCCACTCTTTTGATTGTGTGCGTGTGTGCTTGTGTGTGTGTGTGTGTGTGGTCCACTCTTTTGAGTGTGTGCGTGTGTGCTTGTGTGTGTGTGTACAGTAGTAGATACTTCTTAAAATAAGATTCCTCCCCCACGCCCAACTGAGCTATCACAATACAGAAAAGATATATCTGCCTACAAGTTGCATCTAGCATGCCAAAGCGGCAGAAGCACTGGATCAAAATGGCAGGGATTCACACCAATCAGCAGGGAAGAGATGACATCTCAAGATGCAAACATAGATTGGTGCTGTTCTTTTTGTAACAGGAAGAGGTTAATGCAAAGGTGCACAGCTGGCAAAATTGGTGAGCGACTACTGAGTTCTCAGCTCTAAGTGGGACAACTAAACCACCCATCAAAGGTCCGGGTAACCTCGCGGATAAAGGCGTGGTAATAACACGTGAGCCAGAGCGTGGAGTGGTGTGCTGTAGAATGTTGTCTCCTAGATAAACTCATAAACTCAGCATCTGTGGTTTCCTGCATAAGACTAAGCCTAACAACATTCCATTATACATGGAGGGTCTCCCAAGGCCCCACTCCCTCCAGGGGAGGTATTAGCAGTTAACAGTTGCCTGGTGGGGGAGGGAATCATGATTTTCAGTGGTGTAGTCACTGCTAAATTTCCCATATGCCAGTAAATAACCTCCCACCAAGGCTCATGCAAGGAAGTCTAATTTAATTCAGCGTGTTACACAAAAAGACGTGAGAGTAGGAAGAGGGTTATTTGGAAAGAAGGGTTCCAGTTGGTGGGGGATAAAAGATGGTAATTGGGGGAAGTGAGATCAAAATACATTATACACATATGATTTTTCTTTTTTTTTTTTTTTCTGGTTTTCCTAGGTAGGGTCTTGTTTTAGCCCATGCTGACCTCAAATTCACTATGTAGTCTCAGGGTGGCCTCGAACTCAGGGCAATCCTCCTACCTCTCTCTCTTGATGGGATTAAAGGTCTGTGCTACCATATGTTGCTGACATTTTCAAAAATTGAGAAAAAGAAGAGATCTCAAACTTAAAAAGTATCTGTATGTGTGCATGCATGTCTGTGCATTTCTGGGGATCAAACCCAAGGCCTTACCAAGCTCCTTGCCACTGAGCCATAGCTGCAGCCCCAAACCAACCAAGGTCTAGATCTGGGAATAAAGTCACAGTTGTGTAGAAAAGATGGTCTTTTGGAAAAGAACTCTGAGGTTTTTTTCCTTCTCTCCCTCCTTTACCCCTTTATAAACCTGTTTAAAGAAAGGAGCTATGGTGTACTCTTCAGCTTTGAAAGCAGATGAGGCTGCATACGTGTGTTGGTCAGAGAGGACAGTGTATACATCCTACTGCATTCTTGTTCAAGGCCAAAGGAATAACAATGTGTCTCAAGAGCTTTCACAACTTAAGAGGTTTTGAACAAAAATGATTTAAGTGGGCTGGAGGGATGGCTTAGCGGTTAAGTCATTTGCCTGCAAAGTCAAAGGACCCAGGTTGGATTCCCCAGGACCCACATTAGCCAGATGCACAAGGAGATGGACATGTCTGGAGTTCGTTTCCACTGGCTGGAGGCCCTGGCGTGCCCTGTCTCTCTCTCTCAAATAAATAAATAAATAAATAAATAAATAAATAAATAAATAAAATATTTTAAAATTTAATTTAATTATTTTTATACTGTTTATGTCAATTTCTGTATGGATTATACTTTCAAGTCTTTGACTTTGCCTGTATGCCATGGAAATCCCTCTATAGCTGCTAGAGGCAGTTAACTTAAAAATGTTGTTGTGTCCCAATGTGTGTGTGTGTGTATATATGCATACATATATATATGTTGAATACAAAATAAATGCTTCACTGTAGTGTATGAACTTAGCCAGTACTCAGGTACTTAACTGCTGGAGACCAGGACTGCGCTAGAAGGAAACACAGCATTGCAGTATCTAGCCCAGCATCACAACCCTGGTTTTAATGTTGCTGAAGGAGTGCCCTAGGCATTTGAATGATTTTGATTTTAATTTAAACTCTTGGAAGGAAAATGTCAATACTTATAGACATAGTGATATTCAAGTACATTTCAAAAAGAACCCCTCCACTGTTTTTATCATCTAGTGGTTTCCCAGTATGACACTCCCGTGGAACTGTTTATCCGCTTGGCTAGTATCCAAGTACGAATTACCCCTCTAGTGCTGACATCTTGAGTTTCCTTGGGAGACTATTCCCACAACCATCTCCACCACTCCCTACACAGCCTCTTCTACCCATAACCAGTGTGTAGTGTGAATGAAACTACTTCCACTCCTAGTTGAACAAAATGAGTGTTTATCCTACTGGTCATGGTCTTTGCTTCATGGTTGAACATAAACTCAGTCAAAGTAAATCAAACCCAGGACATAGCCTCCATGGGAAAGATTCAGAGAAGCTGAGAGAATTGAATATATGAGCTTTTATCTCCCAGAAAGCCATTTTGCCCTCAAGAAGGAAATAGAGAAAATGAACTGAGGAGTATCAGCATATGGTTTGGATGTTGTGCCAACAAAATCTTCAGACTTGTCAGAGCATTCTTGTAGAAATGAAATACAAAAAATCCGGACATGCTGAATGTTGCTTAAGAAACTAGGTAGACCGCATTGCGGTGAGCGAAGGTGTGATACAAAGCTGACATGGAGAAAGTCAAGTGCTCTGCTCTCATCAAGCCAGGTCAGCAATGCGTTCTAGATTCAGAAAGAGACGAATGCAGGAATCTGGGGGAGAAGCAGGCTTAGAGCTACAGGTTTGGGGTCATCAGCACTTGGTTGACAACTGAAGCAATGGTTTTGGAGAAGAAAGCAAGACAGCTCTTGGACAGGCTCACATGTGTATGCTGGATGAGAATGGGGCTCTCATAGACAGATCAAAGTGGGTTAATGATGCTTTCTGGCTCTCAGAATAAAACTCAAGTTTTTCAGGCTGGACAGATGGCTTAGCGGCCAAGGTGCTTGCCTGTGAAGCCCAAGGACCCAGGTACAAGTCCTCAGGACTCATATAAACCAGATGAATAAGGTGGCACATGTGTATAGAGTTCATTTTCAGTGGCTAGAGGCCCTGGAGCATCCATTTTCCCACCCTCTCTCTCTTTCTCTGTCTCTCTCTTTCCCTTTCTCTCACTTAAATAAATAAATCAAATTAAAAAGTTAAAAACGAAAACAAACTCAAGTTTCTCTCCGTGGTGAAGTCGTGGTCTGCCCCTTCCTATCTTTCCAAACACTGCCATACTGTTCTGTTCTTGTAGCTCTCAGTACAGAATTCCATTCTTTGAGAGTTCTTGATTAAGATGGATCAATTTTCTCCCAAGACAATGAGTGGCCAGTCTCATCTGTTGGAAGTGCTTTTCTACCCTTAAAATATTCCTTTGAAGCTGGGCGTGGTGGTGCACAACATTAATTCCAATCTGCACTTGGGAGGCAGAGGTAGGAGGATTGCTGTGAGTTCGAGGTCACCCTGAGACTCCGTAGTGAATTCCAGGTCAGCCTGGGCTAGAGCAAGACCCTACCTTGAAAAAGAAAATATTCCTTTGATTTGATTTTTTCACAGCTTAAAACAGAGTGACTCCCTTTTTTACTCACTCTTAGATTAGATACACTTAGACATTCCTCTTATTAATGTGTTACCATTGTTGGTCTATTATTTGTCTCTTTTGTATGAAAGGGTTATGAGGAACCCAGTTTGATGTTAAGAAGAAAATAAATGGACAGGGTCAAGGGGCTTGAACTCAAATAGTAATGACCCCAATAAATGCTTCAACAGTGCACAACATGTTGATACCTATTTCTATTTTTTCCAGTGCTCTGGAAGGTGTCCACCCACACTATGATTTTCAAACATAAGCAGATATCAGGATTCCTGGGACTTGTCAAAAGGTGGCACATCACTACTAGTACTTTTGAAACAACAGGTCTTTGGTAGGAGCTGAGAAGGTGCACTTCAATGGGTTCTTAAGTGGTTCTTAGCCCACTGGTTTAAGTTCTACACATTCTGATTCTCTACCTAGGAACTTTATCAAGAAAATTCTTTGCATTATCCACTTACCTATATCCCAATTCCCCAAAGTGGACATGCTTCCCATTTGAACTAAAGAAAACTATGCAAAGATGGCTGATTTCATCTTCACCACAGGATCCCACATAGCTAGGCTTTCTCAGAGAAATACTTGGGTCAAATATACTTATTTCATGTGAAAGTTCTTTAAGGTTCTGACATGTAAAAACTGCATTGAAATACTCCACTTACCAAAGCTGGACAAATAATACCCACTTTCCATATCCTGTGTTGTACAAGGAAGACGATGTGTTAAACATAGTGCTGCTTGGGTAATGGAGGGAAGATTAAGGGACACATGACTCAGAAATTGACAAAGACTCGTTTTCAGCCAAACGATGATGTGTAGGGCAGCTGGATTTTCACCTGTGCCAGGGATGCCCGGCTCTTCTCATCTGAAATGTTCTCTGCTCTGGCTCTCTTACCCAGCCCCAGGGGCCAGCTTTGAGCTGGTACATTTCTTTGGACTGTACTTTACCAGGCCAAGTCTCTCTGCCTCACCCCAGAGTGTTGCCCACTTGCTGGTGAGATATATCGTAAAATCTCATTCCATAATCAGACCTAAACAACACTGCGAAGGTCAGCAATGACGGTTCCACAGTCTGACCTTGTTCTCTGGACACACGTTCATAAGACTATGGAGAAGCTCCCGTGAGCACAGCTTCCAGAGGTGGCCGATTTGATCCTGCATCTCGTCTCTGAGCTGGCTCTGGCACTCTGTTCTTCATCCCTTCTCCCTTGGATCATATTCTCGAGAAATAAAGAAAAACAGCTACTGTCATATAAGCCTTTGTTTTAACTTAGGAAACTGCTTTAAGTTACAGTCAGAGCAAAGGGTTGCAATTGAGAGGTGAAGAGTGTGGTCTGGGAGACATGTTAGTCTGTGTGCATCGCAAAGCCCGACGGCAGCGCCTGCAAAGCAGAGATGAATGTGATTGCTTGTCTCAAACCTACATGACAGGGATCTTCTGACTTGAGCGGTTTGAGAAATTTGAAAGTAATTATCCAAATGAGTTTAGAGCCCTGGTCAGGAAACTATTCTTTTCTTTTGGATGGGGAGGGGTGAGGGGAGTATAAAAGATTTCATGGGCAGAGAGAAAGGAAACCCATCCCCTTGCCAGACTTTGGGAAACTTAGAGGAAATAAAAGTATTCACACCTAGCAAAACCTAGAACATTTTTTCATAATAATATGTATATGTACGAAAACTTAAAAGGATTTTCTAATTTAAATTGTGAAAAATAAGAATTTCTTTCATATATTGTAGTGGACTGCTTCTCAAAGGATGTGGAAGTTTTAGCTGACTTTCTCAAACAGGGAAAGATAAGGATAAAGCAGGTGTTAGTTTTCTCATCTGAACTAGCTTCATCCCTGTACTTGTTCCAAGGCCTTGAAGTGAAGCTTAGTAGCTTAGTTAAGGCTGCAGATCTTGTATTTGGGGACAAGAAGGGAAATTCAACTTTTCTGTCTCGTAGGTTAGCAATCTTTAAAAACTACCACCCCAGGTATGGCTTGAAGGCTTCTCACAATGCCATCGGAACAAACCCTCTAGTGATGGTTGGAGCTTAAGGTTTGCGGCAGGCTTTGAGGGAAATGTCTGGCCTCCCCAAAAATACTGCTTTAGTTCATTAAAGATCAGCTAGCAGGTTGTCAAGACCTGCTAAATTAAAAAAAAAAATAATAATAATAATAAAGGCAAGAATCAAGCATTTAAAAGTTTAGGTTGAATGCTTGCCTGTCTTGAAATGAGTTTACATAGTCTGAAGGCAATTTGGTTGCCTGCAAAGACTTTCTAAAGCTAGGCCAACCCGTGAGCCAGCTTTGCCACTATTGTCTTTTCTAATTGGCTTTATTTCCATGGCAGCCAGCTCTCCCACGCACAGGACATGCCCTCCTGCTTACACTGGAGGGCACACAGAAGACGGGCTCCCACATGGGGTGACCAGATGTCTTGGATTAACCAGAATGACACAGGAGCGGGAGCTACTGTCTGCAGTGTGTGCAGACATTCTGGAGGGAGTGTCCTTCCAGAGTGGGGTTTTGGAACTCTTTGAAGGAAAGACACTCATGTCTTTCACCATTTGGTCTCACGAGGCTGAGGAATGAATCTTTCTGGCCCAGCCCTTGGGAGTACTTCATTGCCTTTGTTTGAAAGGAAATGTTTCCAGTTCTATAAAGAGTGTTCCTTTATTCCTAAGAAGAAAGGAATGATACAGGCTTACACGTTTTGTCAGACTCCGAAAGGAGGCATTCCGGAGAGTTTGCCACTTGGGATAGATTACTAAGAGATTCCAGAACAGAAGAGGAGAGGGACAGGGACAGCAGGTATTGCCCCAAAGGAGACATTGTCTTGTTCACATGAGCAGCAGAAGAGTCCTTAGGAAGAAAGAAGGGGAATTGAGGACTGTGGCAGAAATTCCAGGGTATGGCCAGAGTACCATCTATTTTCTGGGCTTCTGCAGTGCCCAGAAGGCTCTCTTGAAGTCATCATTAATCACTGCTTCTCCTTCCAGAGAAGAAATGTGTTTTCTATAAACCAGTTCTTATGAATAGGGCTGATTACAAAGCTGTAAAAGTCAGACATGAATTAGTGTGCAGAGTCCCTAAAGTCCCCAAATGCCACACCAAGGCAGGACTTTTAAGTGCAATTATAACTTCTGGAACCAGCATAACACGATGTTCTACATTTGAAAATCTGGGAAAGTATCTGCATGAATTTCTCATTCCATTTGCTATTTGCATACTTGCAAAATGTAAAAACCTGCTTTGGCATATGTCAGAAAAACTATAAAATCTTTTTCAGAATAATGGAAGTAAAAAATATAAAATTCAGTGTAAATATTTGTGTCAAAGCTTGATAAGGGGAATGGTACTCCCTTCGCTATTTTTGGTAATAGTTTCTTGCTCTTCTTAGCATGGTGGTTTCAGTGGACAAGGAGTTATGAGAGAAAGTGCCAATTCCTCTAACTTATTAGGGAAATTCTGCCATTACTCATTAAGTGGCAAAGCTAAAATGTGGCTTTTGCCAATGAAATTTCTATGCCAGTTAAATGCCCAGTTCTGAGTGGACCGTGGGCTTTCCCCAAGATGCAAATCCATGTCCGTGTTTCTGCCACTGCCCACCCTGCCTCATCCAGCTTTTTTCTCTAAAAACTTCCATGACGGGCCCTCTCTTTTTTTTTTTTTTCTATCTCTCTCTGTTTTAATTATGAAGTGTAAACAGACTTACTTTGCTGTATTTACTTCAAGGTCTCAGCTTTGCAAAATCTGCTATCAATTTGAGTACTTGGAGCAGTTGA
This sequence comes from Dipus sagitta, assembly GCA_036346955.1. Taxonomy (NCBI): domain Eukaryota; kingdom Metazoa; phylum Chordata; class Mammalia; order Rodentia; family Dipodidae; genus Dipus; species Dipus sagitta. Next base: position 43,162,724 of record CM070784.1, read on the forward strand.
GTAGGGAGGGAAGTTAGCTGGGTTTTGATCCCCCCTTTGAATGAGATTTGCAGGCATATAGACAATAAAATGTATGCAGAAATCCAAGACCTTTTTGTACATCCAGAGACGAATTCAAAGTAAACTGTTTCAGGAACCAAAACTGAATGGATGAGTAACCTGAAGGTTTCGGAAAACCCACCTTGAGACACACCTCCCTGAACCTCTGCATGTGGCCACTTACCAGCTGAACAGGCAGGTATGGTGTGGCTCCCTCATGACAGGTCCTCTTATATGTCCTAGGACACAACTCTGAATCCAATGTGGCTCTTGTCTTTGAAAACCTAATTACCATTCTGCACGGAGAAAAAAGCAGAAAGGATTATAATGTCAGGTGTTGGGGGTTAGCATGGAGCTGTGAGTGAAAGCCACCGACAGTCATCGGGGAGAAAATGTGTTCTTGGCTCCAGCCCATCCACCAGCAGGTAAGTGCACAGGCAGCTGTCCCTAATCAATATACGCTCCCTTCTCCACAAGGACATTGGCCTTGTGTAGAAACAGAGGCCATGATCTGGGAGATTTCTCAATAGGAAGGGTCATGGTCTAACCACAATAATTTTAAAAATAGCCTTTCCTTTATTACAAGCACACACCATGCAGGTTCATTGCAGAAGTTTTGATGTCCCCGAACGGTAACATCTGACCTACTATTGCATGATTTATAACTTTTAGTAGTCACTATTAATGGAATTAATTGAGCACAAAGTGTGCCCAATCTATGGGCTAAATACTTGTGCTGTGAGGTGGTCTGGTGCCAGGGCTCTGCCTGACAGAGATGGTGATGATTAACTTAATAGGAATTTCATCTGTCAAGATGGTTAACTATTGGCAACCAGGGAAAAAGAAGCTGAGAGATGCCCCAAAATATGTAAAGTACAGAGATTAGCTGGCGCAGTATGATAGGTGGACATAAGACAGGAATCAATAAGAAACAGAACTGCTGAAATCTAGTGTGATTTATATGCCACACATTAATCATTCACAACAGCTCTAAGGCGTTTCCCCATCCTCTAAATGAAGAAATGGGGGAAGAGAAAGGTTGAGTAATTTGCTCAAAGTAATACCAACAGGAAGTTGCATTGTTGAACTGTAAACCCAACTAAACTGGCTCTGGAGTCCAAGCCCTTATTATTATACCACCACTGCCCTGCAAATATATGTGTGTGTGTGTGTGTGTGTGTGTGTGTGTGTGTGTGTGTGTGTGTATGTATTTACATACATAACTGTATATACAGGTATTGATATTGACATTGACCTTGTTAATTGAAACTGGCTGGGTAGAGCTCTCCGATAACCTCAGCCAGAAGATCTGAAAACCTTTCCAGGTTCCTAAGTGACATCACACATTCTGGTAGCACCTGCTGTCCATGTGTTCTTGCCTGTGTCCTGGGTAGGTAAATAAACACTTCTACTTTCTGTAAGGACGTATGAAGTCAGCACTGGAAATCTTACTTGGTTGGATTCTAGTCTTCCAATTTCTACCTGCTCCACTGCAAAGCCTGAGGGCTTTGATGCTCTGTAGCCTCAAGGAGGTACAGAATCAAGCCAGGCAAGATGTACACACTGGTACAAAAGTGGCACATGGGCTATGGAGGGAGCCAGCTACTCTGATTAGATATGAGGCCCACTCAGTGGGAGGGAATTCATACCTCAAACTGAGAACTAAGTCAAAAGCCTATGGATTGGAAAGTCATAGACCCCAGAGGAACTTTCAATCTGCCAAATACTCTGTAATGTTTCCTGGGCCCTAGCATATGTGATAGAAATAACTTATATTGTGCTAGGTAGTTCATTTTCTTTTATCATACTCCCACTTTTATTTAGCTAAAAGGAGAGGATATTCCCATCAACAAACATTCTAAATGTCAAGCTGGAGTGATATCTTAGCAGTTAAGATGCTTGCCTACAGACCCTAATGACCCAGGTTCAATTCCTCAGTGCCTACATGAAGCCAGATTCACAAAGTGGTGCATATATCTGGAGCATTTGCAGTGGCTAGAAGTCCTGTTGCATCCATTCTCTCTCTCCTTGTAAATAAATATTCTAATAAAAATCTTCTATATGTCCTTGTGTATCTCTTTGATTCACTTTTCTCTTGGCAAGAGAATCTACTTTTTACAGATGGCAGCAAATATTAGGGAAACAATGACCCATCAATAAGGAAAGTCAACTACCTAGCACAAGTTAAGTCATTTATATCACATCTCCCAGGGTCCAGGAGACATTACAGAGAATTTGGCATATGAAATGTGAGCACAGCTCTCATGGCTAGCCTAAGAACCTCCTCCAGGGAATGGCAGTAGATACCGAGGAGACTCAACACTGATCAAAGCAGAAAATCAGAGGGTGCTGAGAGCTCAACAATAATGGAGACTTATAACATGCCCTCCATGGCTTGGGGAACACTGAAGGACAGGGAATAGAAAGAGTGTACTAACCACAGTGTGGGAAGGAATATCCTGAGTCACTGTTCTCACATCCATAACCCCACAGTGAATGGCAATAAACCAATGAGGAGGGACATCAGTGGAATGATCATGGGGGAGAGAGAACATAGGAGTATAACTTAGAGAGATGGCTTAGCAGCTAAGGCACTTGCCTGCAAAGCCAAAGGACCCAGGTTTGATTCTGTAGGACACATGCAAGCCAGATGCACAAGATGGCGCATGCATCTGGAGTTTGCAGCGGCTGGAGGCTCTGCCATTCCCATTCTCTCTCTCTCTCTCTCTCTCTCCCTTTTCAAATAAACATGTAAAAGTAGAAATAAGTATTAAAGAGTATAACCCGGTGGGAATATGACCCATATATAATATTTTAAATAAAGTAGTTAATAAGGAACACCTTTAACAGCAGCCTGGTTATTACCTGTGCTTCTCTGCCTGAGCATCACTCTGAAAAGCTTTCTCTTCACAACCCCACTGCCCACTCTTCCTTTCCTGGTCGACGGTGCTAGGCAACTGACCATCATTCTCCTGCAGAATCCCTTCAGATGCTGCTTCCCCAAGGGTCAGGACTGATCACTCTCTTCATAGGTCATCACAGCTGATCCCCTTTGAGCTATAGTCTATTGTGGGAGAAACCTATTTTGAGGAATCAATTGTAAGATGTGCCAATTCCATCCTCCTATCCAATATATAATTCTTCCCGCCCCAATCCTGCATTGCTAAATCATTCATCTGATGTTTTCCATAGCTGTAATGTTTAGAATTACTATGTTCCCTTTTGTTAATGTGAAATATCACCATTTGTAGCCTTACTTTATGAAGCCACCAAGAATCAAGCTTGAAGCATTAGGATAACTTTCTCATGGAAAGGAGCAGAGGTCACACGGTCTGGGAGAAAGATGTTGAGAGACTGGTCTTGGGCATGAAGTATGAATAGGAATGGGTAGTGATAGCTCCCAGACTCATTAAAAGAAATCACAAATCATTTCCTAGCTTTACTTTTTAATATTTTTAACTCTTACCTGTCTTTGAGACAGGTTTCATTGCAGCCAAGGTTGATCTTGAACTCACAACCCTCCCCCCTCAGCCTCTTGAGTGCCAGGAAAACAGATGTATAGCATCATAGTTGGATATTTCTTGGTTTTGTCCTAGAAAGAAGACTAGCTAGCAAAGTGTGTCTGAGCATTGTTATTTAGAAAAAGAATATCGGTCTGCTTTCATGGAGCAACTTGAGGTCTTCTGGATGAATGATGGCCTGGGAACTATAGCACTCTGAAGAACCATAGAGGTCAAAAGCCTCATTTTCCAAGCAAGTCCTCTGAGGCACAGGGAAAAGAGACTTGCATTGGGCCAATGACAGCGGAGGCGGGGAGACAACAGGCACACAGTGGGCATGGAGCACATGCAAAGGCCTTGGGGGTTGAAGTCGATTTGACCGACTACAGGGAATTATAGGAAGGGACCTGTGACGGACCTGTGACTATAAGGCCTCAGTGGGAGAGTGCCCGGTGGGTGAGGCAGCTCACAGCACCCGGTCACATGAAGTTGAACGGAGGGCATTACCTTACTTGTTTGGAGGGAACAGGAGGTAAGACTTAATATCAGTGTTTCCAAGTGCAAAATATGCTCTTCCATGCAAGAGTTAAGAAAGCTTTTTTTTTTTTTTTTTTTTTTTTTTTTTGGTTTTTTGAGGTAGGGTCTTGCTCTGGCCCAGGCTGACCTGGGATTCACTATATAGACTCAGGGTGGCCTCAAACTCATGGCAATCCTCCTACCTCTGTCTCCTGAGTGCTGGGATTAAAGGCGTGTGCCACCACACCCGGCTAAGAAAGCATTTTAAATTTAAAAGCATGTGGATTGAGAGTAAGTGATAAGAACTTCAAGAAAAATATAGTACTTTATAAAGTTAATTTTACATGGAAAGCACTGCTATTAACATGATTTTCTAAATGTCATTTATTCCATGAATAAATTTGAAACAATGAAGCCATAAGCATATACAATTTATGACCTCATTTTCTCATCAACAATATACATTGATACTTAATGTCATTCAAAACTTCTCATATTAATAACCAATACAATAATCCATTTCCTAAGCCCGTCCTAAGCACCTGCCCTATGTTCATGATTGATATAGTGACAGTGAAAAGAGAATAATCATACATTGATCTCACTGCTTCTGAAGAGCTTCCTTGCTATAGAGTCCAATAACTCAAAATCATTTTTCAGGAAATAAAATTACAAAATATCTTTTCAAAAGTTAGTAAAATAATCTTTAAGATGTAGTCTTTGTTGTAATTTTAATTCATTGATAAATAATGAGGTTGGAAAATAACAAAATATATAATCAAATGTTATGCAGGAATAAGTAGAAGCCTAAGGGAACAATAATAAAATTCAAACTTAAAATACTCTTAAGTAATCTTTCCTTATGCAACTAAACAACACTCGTTTCTGAAAAAAGATATTCTTTTTGACAATTCCATAGATGTATATAATGCATTTTGATCATATTTACTCAATACTTAACTCCCTTATCCCCTTCATAATCTTGCTAAACCCCTTCATCTTACTACCTAGTCCCCTTTCTACTTCCATGTTTGTGTGTGTGTGTGTGTGTGTCTATGTTGGACTCGCATGAGCATGGGTAGGTGTTGTATAAACATCTTACCAGAGTCTACACCATTAAAGAACATGACCTTCTGTTCCCCAACTCATAGGTCTTTTTGGAGGAATGGATCTCACGGGCCCTCCGGTTTCTAGGATAGAATGTCGATGGGCTCAGTCTTGTGAAGGAAACCAGAGTGGCTGCAAGTTCACAAGTGTAACGTGCGTGCCATGTTCAAGAGAGTGATCAGTGTTCTTACTTGTCATCTTGCTCTTAGATTTTTTTTCTGCCCCTTGTTTTGTGACCTTTTGAGTGTTGGAGGGTTGATATAGAAGTCCTGTTTAGAGATGGGCAAACAATAATCCCTTATTCTCAGAATTTTGCCCGATATGCACCTCTGCATTAACAGATGCCCATCACAAGGCAGCTTCTCTGATCCTCACTGGGAGCAGCACTGATCAATGGACATCGTAGACAAAGATTCAGAAGGTGGGTTTTCCATGTAGTGAAACACCAGTAGTAGGTTGTTCCTACAGCCTATGACCTCCCTTGGCACATGCTTTTGACCAGTTTTCCAGCACTAGACATGCATTCCTTGCTGTGGAACAGGCCTCCAGTGTCAACCAAAAGGGATTGGTCCTTCATGGACAAATGTTGATGGGCTCAGAGATGTGCTGGTCTTTGGGGGTACCAGAAACCTCTGAGGGGCCATGAGTGCATCAGTTGGTTCATGTCAGAAGGACAGTGTCCCCAAGGTTGCCAATGCACCCTGTGGCTCTTACATTTTTTCTGCCCTGTCATCCACAATCTTCTCTGAACCTTGGGAGGTATAGTCAAAGTCTTTTAGTGTTGAGCTCCCAGCAGCCTCTTAACTTCTGCTTTGATGAGTTTTGAGTCTCTTCAGTGTTTGCCACCATTGGCAATATAGAAGGCTCTCTGGTTAGCTGTTAGAACAGCAATCATAGAGATGGCTTAGTGGTTAAGGCACTTGCCTGCAAAGCCAAAGGACCTTGGCTTGACTCCCCAGAACCCACATAAACCAGGTGGCACATGCATCTGGAGTTCATCTGCAGTTGCTGGAAGTCCTGGCCTGCCCATTTGTGTGTGCTCTCTCTCTCTCTCTCTCTCTCTCTCTCTCTCTCTCCCTCCCTGTCTATCTCTTTCTCTCTCTCAAATAAATAAATAAAAAAGGAAAACCTTAACATTAAAAAGAAAACAGAAATCATAGCCAGGCATGGTGGCACACATCTTTAATCCCAGCACTCGGATGTAGAGGTAGGAGGACCACTGTGAGTTCGAGGCCACCCTGAGACTCTGTAGTGAATTCCAGGCCAGCCTGGGCTACAGTGAAACCCTACCTTGAAAAACCAAAAAAAAAAAAAAAAAAAAAAAAAAAACAGCAATCATACTCATTCTGATTCTTCCTCTGTAATGCTCTCTAATCCCTGTTTGGTGTGCTGTGAGAGATGACTTGTCCAGTGCTGAGCACTGGTCATTTTCTTCTTGTAATTTTAGTGAGTCTTGGGTCTTCCTGATATTCACATCCATCTGTAGGATCTCTAACCCAAAGTGAGATAAGCATTAATCAAAAGTCATACAAGTAGGATTTATATTAAAAAAAAAAAAACACAAGAAAGGCTACTCTGAAAGAGGAGGCTTCCCAGGGAATGGGGAGAAGGGGAGAAGGAACAAAAGAGTATAATAGGACAATAACACAATAAAATTACTGTATGTTCATATCTGAAAGTTCCTAATCTATACCCCAAAGCAAAGGGTTTGATTACTTTCATAATTGGCATGCCAGTATTTTTTTATTTTTTTATTCATTTGAGAAAGAGGCAAATAAAGAGAGAATGGGTGTGCCGGGGCCTTCAGCCGCTGCACATGAACTCCAGATACATGCGCTACCTTGTGCATCTGGCTTGATGTGGGAGTTGAACCTGAGTCCTTTGGCTTTGCAGGCAAGCTCCTTAACCACTAAGCCACCTCTGCAGCCTGAAGTACCACTACTGCACTAAGTGGGCAGGCACACGGGACCTACAGCTAAGACATGAGGATGTATGCAGCCTGCATACCACCTTCTGGCACTGCTAGGAAGGCTAATCAACAAGGAGAAAGCTCCCAGCTCTGTTCTAGTTTGATGTTCTTCAACCAAAGTAAGTGGCATTTTCAGCAATAGGGACCTATCATTTAGTTTTCGTGGGCAAGTAAGAGAGATGGCAATAGATTGTATTGTTTAGAGGAGGGTCTGGCCCAGGAGTTTTAGTAATCCATTGCTTCTGGCCTTCTGGGAGCAGCATTATCAACCATGTAGGAGAACTTTGTTCAAAGTCTTTTTGTTTTAGTTATATTTTAATTAAAGTAGTAGGATTCTCTATGACTTTTTTCTTTTATTAATTCTCAGTTTTGGTTAATGCTCTCAGCCACTGCAGTCTATTATCCTCTCATAACCATTCATATTTAATCTCCGTCCCCCTCCCACTATTCCTGACCTCAACTTTCACATCACATGTATTCTACTGTACTCCACCTTCAAACACCTCCATGCTTGTCTATGCTCTTTTTCTAGCTTCCTGGTCTCTATAGACACTCTGAGTCTAAAACCTCAAGGCTAGGATCCACCTGTGAAAGAATATGTAGCCTTTGACTTTGTGGACCTGATTCACATCACACAGTATAATATTTTCCAGTTAAATCCATTTTCTTATAAATGTAAGCTCCATTTTTCCTAATAACTGAATAAAATTCCATTGTGTATGTGTACCTTATTTGAATCACCCATTCATCCGTGGATGGACATCTGGCTAATTCCACTTTCTGACTATTGTGAACAGAGAGCAATGAACATGGGGTGCAAGTATCTCTGTAGTAGGATATAGACTCCTTTGGATATATGCCCAGGAGTTGTATAACTGGGTCATATGGTAGTTCTATTTCCAGCTTTTGGAGAAACCTCCACACTGATTTCCATAGTGGCTGCGGTGGTTTACACTCCCACCAACAAGGAATAAGGGCTCCCCTTTTCCTACACACTCGAAGTCATTTGATGTCATTTATTTTCTGATGGGGGTGAGACGGAATCTGAAAGCAATTTAAAATTTTAATACCCCAATGGCTTAAAGATGTTGAACACAGTTTAAAATATATATTTCTTATTCTGAACATCCATTGTTCAGTTCCATAGCCCAGTTTTGATTGGCTTGCTTGTATGCACGATGCCTGTTTCTTGAGTTCTTTGTATATTGGGAATACTAATCTTTTACCTGGTGCATAGCTGGCAAGGATTTTCACCCACACTACAGGCTGCCTCTTCACTCAAGTCGTAGTGCCCTTTGCCGAACAAAGGTTGTAAATTCCATGAAGCCTTAGTTGCCAGCTGCCGTCCTGGCTTCCTGAGAGCTGGACTGCTATTCAGGAATTCCTTTACGGTGTCTATATCTTAAAGTGTAGTCCTACTTTTTCCACTAGTAGTTCCATGTCTTTTTATTGAGGCCCTTGATTGGAGCTGATTTCGGTGCAGAGTAGACATGTAACATTCTTCCAATTATGATTAGCTAATTTCCCCAGCATCACTTGTTAAAGATGCTATCTTCTCCAATATGTATTTTTTGCATCTGTGTCAAAAATCAGGTGGCTGCAATTATATGGAATTATACCAGGATCTCTAAGATTTTTGTGCCAGTATCATGCTGTTTTTTTTTCTTTTTCCGCTATGGCTCTGTAGTATAACTTTAAATCAGATATGTTGGTACCTTGGCAGTATCCATTTTGGTCAGGATTTTTTATCTATCCAGGGTCTTTTGTGTTTGTATGTGAATTTTAGGAAAAAAAAATTATTTCTATCTCTGTGAAGAATGGTGCTAAAATTTTGATTGAGATTGCATTCAATGTATAGATTGTTTTTAGTAGAATGTCATTTTCATATTAATTCTTTTGATCCATGAGCATGGAAGGTCCTTCCATCTTTTAGTAATTTTCTCAATTTCTTTCATTAGTGCTTTGAAGTCTTCAGTGTTAAAGACTTTCACTTCCTTAGTTAGATTTCTTCCAAAGTGATTATTTTGTTTTGTCTTTGAGGAAATTGTGAATTGGATTCTTTCTCTGATTCCTTTGTCAGTGCATTTGTTTTTGGTATATAGGAAGGCTAATGTTTTATTATATATTAATTTTGTATACTGTGACTTTGCTGAAAGTTTTTTTTTATCACCTTGTGGTGGTTTGAATAGAATAGATGGCCCCCAATATATTCAGTTACTTATTTGTAGTTTGCATCTCTAGCCACCTGGCTGGAGGCAAGGTCACTGGGTGGATCTTAAGGTGTGGTGGTAGATTTCAGATTACAATCTAAAGATATGCAAAGTGTGCCTAGCTGGAGTTCCTGAAGTGTGCTGTGGCTTTTGGCTTTTAGGCCTGTGCTTGTCTCTCTCTCTGCTTGGGCCTGTGAAAACAGGCCAGTTTCTTCTGCTTTTATGGAACTTCCCCTGTATCTGTAAGCTTCAATAAATCCCTTCCTCCATAACTGTTCCTGGTCTGGAAGTTCATGTCAGTGAACCTGAAGCTGTCTGCTACACACCTGTAGGTTTTTTTTTTTTTTCTTTTTCTTTTTTTTTTTTTTTTTTAGATGGAGTCTAGAATTTCTTATTTAATCATGTTATCTGCAAATAAGTATGTTTTGACTTCTTCCTATTTTGCACTTTAGAGATGACTTCAAGTACTATACTATATAGGAGTGGAAAATGGGCATCCTCTCTTGTTCCTTCTGTTAGTGGTAAGGCTTTTAGTTTTTCTCCATTTATTGTGATGGTGGCTATAGGATTGTCATGTATAGTCTTCCTTACCTTGAATTGCATTTCTTCACTAATAACTATCTTTAGGGGTTTTATGATGAAAAGATTCCAAACTTTGTCAAAGAACATTTCTTCATCTATTGAGATGATCATGCATCTCTGTAATGAAGCCAACTTATTCATGGTGAATGAACTTTTTGATGTGTTCTTGAATTATGTTTACAAATATTTTATTGAGAATTTTTATGTCTACTTTCATCAGGAATCATGACTTTTAGTTTTTTTCATTGTTTCTCTATCAGATTTTGCTATCACTATAATGCTGGCTTTGTGAAAAAAAAAACGTAGCTTGGAAGCATTCTTTTCATTTCTATTTTCAGAATAATTTGTAAAGCATTAGTTTTAGTTTTCATTACAGGTTTGATGTAATTATGTAGTGAATCCATCTGGATCTGGGTTTTCTTAGTGAGATTTTTATTTTTATTATTCCTGCTTCAGTCTTGTTACTTATTATAGGTCTGTATAAATTATTTACTTAGATTTACTAGATTCTTTCAATTCTGGATTTTTTTTAATTTCCTTCTTGATTTCTTCAATAACACACTCATAATTTAATAGTGTGTTGTTTAATCTCTGTGAGTTTTTGTATTTTCTCTTGCTGATGATTTCTAGCTTTATTTCACTGTGGTCAGATCACCAGAAGACATTTAAATTTTACTTATATTTGTTAATACTTTGTACCTTAATATGTTGTACATTATAGAGTAATTTCCATGGGTAGCTAAAAAGACTGTGTATTCTCTGGTATTTGGTTGGAATATTTTGTAAATGTTTGTAGATCCACTTGATCTATGAAGCTTTTTAACAACAATCTTTCCTTCTCTCTTTCTTTCTCTCTCTCTCTCTCTCTCTCTCTCTCTCTCCCTCTCTCTCTCTCTCTCTCTCTCTCTCTCTCTCTCTCTCTCTCTCTCTCAGTATATCTCTCTCTCTTTCTTATCTAGATGATCTGTCTATTTGTAAGTGTGGGGTATTGAAGTAAACCAAAAACACTGTGTTGATGTTAATCAGTAACTTTATTAGTGTTTGTTTTATACAACTGGATGCACCTGTGTTCTGGGAATGTATATTTAGAACTGTAATATCCTTTTGATGGAATGTTGCCTTCATCAGTATGAAGTGACCATTTTATCTTTTCTGATGTATTTTGGTGTATAGTCAACTATGTCATATATTACAATGGCAAAGCCTCCTTGTTTCATGGTTTCATTTGCTTAGAATACATATGCTTACCCTAAGTCTGTATCTATCTTTCTGTCTTTGATAATTGTTGACAGCAAAATGAGGAATCCTGGCTTTTTGTTGTTGTTTTTGTTGTAGTTCATTATTTATTTATTTATTTGAGAGTGACAGACACAGAGAGAAAGGCAGAGAGATAGAGAGAGAGAGAGGGAGAGAGAGAGAGGAGAGAAAGAGAGAGAGAGAGAGAGAGAATGAGAATGGGCACGCCAGGGATTCCAGCTACTGCAAACGAACTCCAGACGCATGCTCCCCCTTGTGCATCTGGCTAACGTGGGTCCTGGGGAATCGAACCTTGAACCAGGGTCCTTAGGCTTCACAGGAAAGCCCTTAACTGCTAAGCCATCTCTCCAGCTCAGGAATACTGTTTTTTAATACAATTTGCTAGTTTGTTTCTGTGACTGGGAGATTGGGTTCCTTGATATTCAGTGTTATTACAGAAAGGTGTGTATTAACTTTTGTTTTGTATTTTTATAGTGTAGTGTTGGGTGTATCTTTAGACCTCATTTTGATAATAATTGCCACTTTCCCTTGTAGCTTCTTGAATATGTTTATTCTTTTCTTAAGTCTCAAGTACTCTTTCCAGTATCCTCTGTAAAGCTGGCATAGTGGTCAGTGGTCATATGTTCCTTCAGACTTTTTTTTTTCACGGACAGTTTTTCTTTTTACTTAAATTATGGCAGATTCTCTTTCTGTGTATAGTAGTCTGGCATGGTAGTTGTGGTCTTTTAAAACTTGAAATACATTATCCCTAGTCTGCCTGGCTTTTAGTCTCTGTTGAAAAATCAGCTGTTATTATGATGGGTCTGCTTTATATGTGACTTAGTTACTCTCTCAATACACTTTCTTGGTTTTCTATATTTAGTGTTTTGCTTATAACATGATGTGGGAAGTTTCTTTTCTGGCCATTTCAATTGCATGCCACTTATACCCGGATGGGTAGCACCATTTCTAGATATGAGAAATTTTCTTCTACAATTTTATTAAAAATACTTTTTTATGATTTTGGCATGGAGTTTTCCTTCTAAACCCATAATTTGCAGATTTTGTCTTTTTAATGATGTCCCAAAAATGTCATGTATTCCTTTCATACATTTTTTTGAACTTATCATTGAGTCTAGCTGACTGATCTCTGGTATTCTGTGCCTCACTCAATCCATTCTATTGGTGAAGATTTCCACTGAGCTTTTTCTTTTATTTAAAATTTTTTTGTTAATTTTGTATTTATTTATTTGAGAGTGACAGACAAAGAGAGAAAGGCAGAAAGAAAGAGAGAGAGAGAGAGAGAGAGAGAGAGAGAGAGAGAGAGAGAATGGGCGTGCCAGAGCCTCTAGCCACTGCAAACGAACTCCAGACACGTGTGCCCTCTTGTGCATCTTGCTACCATTGGTCCTAGAGAATCAAGCCTTGAACCAGGGTCCTCAGGCTTCACAGACAAGTGCTTAACCATTAAGCCATCTCTCCAGCCCCTCCACTGAGCTTTTTATTTAATTTGTTGTGTTATTTTCCAGCATCCTTTCAGTCTGGATTTCCTTCAATATTTCTATTTATTCATTGAGTTCTGTTTTCATATCCCAGTTTGGCTTCCTCATTTAATTCAGTTGTTTATGTTTTTTTGGAAATTGATTCAGGAGAGTAATCATGTTCTCTTTGAATTTTTCCGGGAGGTAATTTATGTACTCTTCAAATTTATTTAGGAGTCTTTTCATGTCCTCTTTGTCTTCTCTGAACATATTGATAACTATTGTTCTGAATTCTTTGCTTGGAATTTCACCTAAATTGCTCTCCTTGGGGGCCATTACTATGGCATTGGTAGTTTCTGGAGATGACATGTTGCATTTGCTTTTCATGCTGCTGTGTTTGCCTTTGGTATTTGAGTACGTGGCATTATTTCATTAATTATTTCTTTCTGTCATGGTTGGATTGGCTGTGTATTTAGACCCATACTTGGTATTCCCTCAGCTTTATTTGCCTTGGTTGGGGTACATGCTATTAAGTGTGAAGACACTCAGTGTTGATATGTGGGTGGTATAGTTGAGGTTATCTAAGCTCAATTACAAGGGGGTGAGTGTGGGCTCTGAGTTTCCTCTAATTTCAAGACCCTGGGTTGCTTGTAAGGGACAGTGCTAGTGGTCACAGAAGTGGAGGAGAAGCAAGTGCAGTGTGGCCCACACTTCCTTTGAACTTCACTTGCCTTTATTGGTGTTCAAAGCATGCTGGGGCTAGATGGGCATCTATGTGCCCTCTAATCTTCCTAACTCTGGGGTGTTCACAGGAGCTGGAGATGGCTACATGATAGTGGGGCCTGAAAATGTAGCTTAATAGGACTCTTTTCCCATGTTTTATAGAATCATGGTCAAGAAATATTTGAAGAATAGATTTATAATTATTTATTAACTGAATATGAGTACAAAATTTGCTCTGCAAGGATATGATGCAATTATTTAAGAAGTTAATTATATATACCAAACAAGAAAAATAACAGACTATAATTTCACTTATGAGTACGGAGTACGTATTTTAAGTTTATGATTAAATCCAAAACTAGAATTAGCTTGAAGACTAAAACCCTCCAAAGTCAAGTGGGATTTATACAATAAAATGAGAGACTGTAATATTAGTACCTTTCGTTCAATCACATTGTTATTGAAAATATATAGTTAAATTTAACTTTTTTGAACCTATCAAATAGAGATGTAAGAACACATCTTATGATAAAGGGTGCAAATGTGAAACTCATATTCCATATAAATATAGGAACAAAATATTTAGAATACTACCATCACAGTTTGGAAAAAGGTACACATCCACTTAATTTTGATTTAACAACACAAACAAAATTACAAATACTGGAATAATAGAGTTGAGTGTAATATTACTCCCAGATGGTATGGTTAGGTCCTGCAAAACCTGGTATAATGATTTGGGGAGAAAAAGAGAAAGAAACTTCACATTGGTAGGACTAGGTTAAGAACAGTTAGTTTTTCCTCTTAACTCTAGTAGATAGAGAAACTTAACATTGGTAGGACTAGGTTAAGTACACTTGGTTTTATCCTCTTAAATCTAGTAGATAGAAAAATGACCTCAGGTGGCTTTAGCTTTGGATTTTTTAAAAAATATACCAAAATATCTCACTGTGCCTGATGGTCACATTACTGTACTGCTGTGTTCAGTAGCCATCTGCTGACTTAGTGGCTCCTCTAATGGATGCCTTTTTCTCAGTTGCTGGTCATTCTATAAATTACTCTCTGGTTTCTGGCACAGTAAAAGAAAAAAAAAAGTGTAGCTGGGGGTAAGGCACTCTTAAGTATTTTAGTAACCAAAATAGAACATTGAAATTTAAATTTAAAAGATAGGGAAGACCTATGTACTTGAAATTTTAGGAAATATACAGAGGCATATTTTACTAAGTATAAAGAGTTCTCTTAATTGGAGAAAGTAATTGTCAAGAAAACACCAGAGACTTTCTGAATAAAATAATATAAATGGTTGAATTTTCCAACACTGACTTTATTACCTTTTGAGATGATATCTTGGTGATGAAAGATAAAAGGGGATTTCTGGTTCTGAAAATGGCACTTAGATCAAGCATTGAAACAGCCAAAGATGTGGGTGGTAAAGGGAGGGCTAGATATGCTTGAGGGTGGACAAATGGAAAATGAAATTAGAGAAAAGCCACATAAACTTAACTCAAAATCATGGATACGAAGCTATTACCTATAAATAAAAGGAAGACAGTATGAAAATGAATGGATGAATAATTAAATGAAACCAAACCTTGCATTTTCTTTATTTACTCACAAAGCACAAAATTCACATCATTCTGGGATTCACCGGGAAAGGCGCAAGAAAATAAATGGAATATTAATTCTGTTATTATATTAATATTATATTATAGTTATATTATTGTATTACTATTCCATTTATTCAGCCATATCTATTAAAGGGTGACATTATACAAGGTGGTCTTCGTAGATATTGGCATTCCATTAAGATGTATAATGAAAGAAGCAAAGAACAACTTCTGTTATGAGCAGAAAGGAAGAGAAATTAGGGCTAGGTAGCACAATAATTTAGTTAGTTATATGCTGCAAAAGATGGCAGTGAGTGCTTGTCAGGAAACTACAGCAAGAGAAGGTAAATATGACCAAGGGCAGGCTACCAAGAGCTCTGATACCAGCCATGTTTTATATGAATGAGAGGCACATGTGTGCCCTACATGTATGAAAAGAGAAAGCAGGGATGACTCAGCAGCTCAAGAACAGTGTCACCGAGATGGGACAGGAATGGGAAAAACCTCACACATTTATTTGCAGGACATGGATTTGGAATATCCTTAAATAACCAAAGATGTCAAATAGGCAGTTTATACACAAGTGGGTGTCTGGGTCCTTGGAGATCTCTGTGTGTGCTGGGGTGGGTCCTTCAGGGCTTTCTGCTCTCCAGATGTTGACATCAGGATTTCTCATTAGGAAGTAGCTCTTCCATCTGTGGTCCAAGATTGGCCTTCAGAAGAACCATGCAGATCACCACAGAATGTTGGTGCTAAATTTAGGGGCTACACATATTTTAGGTTTTATTAAAAGGGCAATGGATATATTTTAAATTTATATTTTTATTTATTTGCAAGCATAAAGAGACAGATGGAAAGAGAGAGAAAGAAAATGGGCATGCCAAGGCCTCTAGCCACTGCAAATGAACAACAGACATATGTGCTATTTTGTGTATCTGGCTTTATGTGTGTACTGAGGAGTCAAACCCAGATTGGTATGCTTAGCAGGAAAGTGGCTTAACTACTAAATCATCTCTCTAGCCCCCAGTGGGTATATTTTAAAGGATAGACCTTATAATATGTTGTTTCTTAATGTGAGATGTGCATTACACACACCATGTTTGGCAACAAAGCCTCTTACTTTTACTGGTAGAAGAAAACTTTATTCAGAAATTCTGTGATGTGCTAGAAAGAAATTTTACTTTACGTATTGTTCAAAGAAATCCGCTTAGTAAACACACTTACTGTGTTGTCGAGGATCATGATAGAAGATTTATAGTTATTAGGATAATCTTTTATTTTGAAATTCTTAAGCTATGTTTTCACTCATTACTGGAAACAATCTTTGGAGTATATGGCATAGTTTCTATGATATACTTGTTTTTGTACCTCAAATCTGAAATGTCGAAAACGTAAAATTTATATGCACCTTTTGTTATTGCACATTCCTATGAGCCAAGCTCTGAAAGTATCTATAGTGTGCTTATTTTTTTGGATCAAATACACATCTTTGCATTTCTATTGACTTTTCATATATTACGTGGGACATTTTACAATAAGAAACCCTTGAAGCTTTGTCACACTGTGATGATAATGACACTGGGGTTGTAAGATGACTTCACTGAGCCCATGTTTTCTCATCTTTAAAACGAGGGAATGTGGCCAGGTCACGTTCACAGTACTTTCTCTTTCTCTATACTCTCATACTCAGGATGATAGAATGTTCAGTGGCACCTTTCTGGTTTATCTTTACAAATATTGATTATGCCCTGCTTCTCCTGCTCACCTTCAGTGTAGAGACCACAGTATTCCCAATTGGCCTGGTCCTAGTGAGCTATAATGGTTGATATTGTCAAGATGACTGGATAAGGAAGCATTTGCCTAGAAACCTGATAAAGGACTCTCTCTCTCTCTCTCTCTCTCTCTCTCTGTGTGTGTGTGTGTGTGTGTGTGTGTGTGTGTGTCTGTGTGTGTGTATCTGTGTGATGTCCTTTCCAGATACAGTTAGAACCCGGTAACTCTGACCTGATGCTATGATATGTTCACATTATGTTGACATTGGAAGCTGGTGAAAGAGTGGAGGTGGGACATGCATGTTTTTAGAGACTGTCTTGTCCTGGCCCTTTCTAGTAACCTGCCTTGTCCTTGAATTGCCAAAAATGTCCTCAGCAAACACAGTACTACTAGTGGTATCACCTGATTTCATGCTGCAAAGTTATAGTGTTAGAAACAACTGTAACAAAACCAGACACACAGATTAGTGGAATAGAATAGAAGATCCAGGTTTGAGTTATAGTAACCACAGCTACTAGTTCTTTGACAAACAGGCAAGAAACGCACACAGGAGAAAAACACAGCATTTTCAACAGAAGGTGCTGACCAAACTGAAAAATTGCTTGATGAAGAATGAACTGGGATCCTTTTATCTCACCCTGCATAAAAATCAACTACAGATGGATCGAGGACCTCAATACAAAACTCAAACTAAATGTCCACAAGGAAAAAAAAAAAGAGAGAAGATATAGGAATAGTGAAAGACCTTCTAAATAAGACCCGAGTAGCCCAGGGAATAAGGTAAGTACTAAAAAGCTGTTTACAGCTAAGCAACCCATTAATGAAGTAAATAGTCACCTACAAAATGGGAGAAAATCTTCATCAACCATACATCTGACAAAGGTTTAATGTCTAGAATATACAAAGAACTCAAAAAACTAAGCAATAAAAAAATCAATCATTTCCATCAAAATATGGGCAGGACCTAGACAAAGAGGTCCCAAAGGAAGAAATGTGAATAGCCAGTAATCATATAAAAGATTTCCAGTATCTGCAGCCTCTAGGGAAATGCAAAGCAAAGCTATTTGAGATTCTCTCTCACTCTAGTTAGAACAGCTATCATCAAAACATCAAATGACAACAAACACTGGTGAAAGAGAGGGAGAATTTGGGGGGGGGGTGCAGAAGCACCCTGCAAGAGTGGAGAAAGGTTTACTGTAAAACCATAGGTTGTTACTGTAAAACCACTTGCATGGTGGCTAAACATATAGAGTTGAGGAAGGATCATGGTGCCTATTCGTTTTCCTACTGAGGCTTCTCCACGAGTTGAGGGTTTTTCACTATTTTGCTGCCATTTGTCTTCTCACTGCTTTCCTGAGTTCTGAAAACTGGAACAGATTTTTCTTGGTGTAATAGGGAGCAGAAATGAGAACCACACTATTTTAGAAGTCTACGTGTGATCTAGTTTTTGATGCAGGTTTGACAATAGGAATATAATGAATCAAACAAACAGGATTATGCAAACTTTTGTGGAGTGCCTCGAAACCATTTCTGCTTAAAACTGTTTCCTTGAATATAACATTTGCCTTTAAAAAGTCTAGCCTGTACCAAATGTTTCCCCTTAAAATATCTGCCCACTATTTACTATAGGGTTGCATTTTGTTCTTTTTCTTTTTCTTTTCTTTCTTTCTTTCTTACTTTTTTTTTTTTTTTTTTTTTTTTTTTTTTTTTGATGTAGGGTCCCGCTCTAGCCCAGGATGACCTGGAATTTACTATGCAGACTCAGGCTGGCCTCGAACTCACAGCGATCCTCCTACCTCAGCTTCCTGAGTTCTGAGATTAAAGGCATGTGCCACCATGCCTGGCTAATGCATTTTTATAATTTCATCACACTAAGAATATCCAAGGATATCTGTTTGATCACAGGAAGAAGGTTCTAGGGGTATCTGTCATGTAGTTATCTTCATCATTTCAACTACATTTTAGAAGGAAATAAATAAGAATCACTGGAAGAATAGGCAACTGCAATAAAAAAGAGTGTCCAGGTTGTTTACACCAAGGAACTATCTAGGTTGACAAAGCAAAGTGTACTGCATTGGGCATTAATGCAAACATTACATGTCTGCCAGCCAATTTCATAGAGTACCTGCCCTGTGAGGTAAGGATTAACATCAATCCCACTTTAAGGATGAGAAGCCCTGGGCCCAGTAATATAACAACTAGCTTAAGGTTCATGGCCACAAGAGTTAGAGAAATGTGGAACTCCTCATTCACCTAGCCCACATATGACACCAGAGAAACAAGTTTCCTAAGAGAAATTTTAAAGGACTCTACCATTTCCCTTCCCTGCAGCTGTTCTTATGCTTCCTATCTACTCAACATGAGGCATTAGTAGCCCTGTGAGTGAGCTGAATATTTAAAGTACAAATGACTACACTTTCTCATTCATGAAGGGAAGCTTCTCAGGAACAGTGCCTGTGACTCCATTGGGTCACTGTGCCAGTGCCTTAAGAGTCTTGCTCCTTTCTGCATCATTATGTTTTCACATAGCTGGGGGTATACACTCAGACGGATGTTTGATGGGAATAACATCCGTGTCTAGGCAAAAGACAGTGGAAGTTTCCATTCAGGGTCTACGACTTTCCAAGCTATAGGTTTTTGACTAGGTTCTTAGTCAGTATCAAGTATGTAATCCCTCCCACTCAGCAAGGCCTCTTATTCAATCAGAGAACAATTCATTTTTTTTTTCTTACAACTTATGTGCCACTTTTGCACCTATAGGTACATCTTTTTCACCTGGTTGAGTTTGTAGCATGCAGGGTCCATTGCTTGCTCAGACTGTAGATGAGTTTTCTCCCAATTCATCTCTCATAGTGCCTGCGGTAGTTTGGATGCATGTCCCCAGTAGACTCAGGTGTCTCCAGCTGCCTGGCTAGAGGCGGTATCACTAGAAGGTCCATCCCTAAGGTGTTTAGGGGTGGATCTGACTTCCAGACAGCAAGTATGCAGAGTGGGCTCCAGGGAGCCTGCTGCTACAGGTTAGGTGTTCTTGCTTCTGGTGCTGGCTGTGTGGCCGCATCTCTCTGCTTGGATCTGTGAAAGGGGGCTAGCTTCTTCCACCATCAGTGGACCTTCCTCAGGATCTGTGAGCTTCAAACAAATCCCTTCCTCCCATAAACTGTGTCTGGTTTGGATGTTCATCTTAGCAGCACGGAGCCTACAGCGTGGAGCTGACTATAATAGTGTCTTCAAGCACTGTGACAGCTAGCCAGAAAGGATGTGGCTTTCTTCTCAGTTCCAGCATGACTTCTCAGTGTCCTAGGACCCCAGCCTGTGGTGCCTTCACCAATAGGTTCTTACTATCTAGTTCTGTTGGGTAACAAAGTAGCAAGTGCTTTAGTAAAGACCTGCATGCTTTTTTTCTTCTTCTTTGTTCAAAGTAGAGTTTGGTTCCAGCCCAGGATGACCTGGAATTGACTACACAGTCTCGGGCTGACCTTGAATTAACAGTGCTCCTCCTACCTCTGCCGCCTGAGTGCTGGGATCCAAGGCACGTGTCATGATGCCTAGCGACCTGCATGTTTTGAGGGACCTCATGACCCTTCTTGACCAATAGATCACTGTGTGGAGGGTGTGACCCATTTCTAACACTAGGATTCAATTCATGCAACAACTCATGGCCTCTGAGTCAAGTTATCTCCACCCCAACAGGGTACTTCTGTTCAAGCTTTCTCTCCCTCCTCCTTTCAAAAACAAAGACAAAAACAAAAACAAATACAGAAACAACAAAGAAAACCTTGTCCTTTAATGAGCTAACAATGTAGGTTTCTTCAACCTCTCTACCCCCTCTGTCCCTCCACTTGCCTTTCTACTGTTCCCTTCCCTAATCCCTACCTGGCTCTCCTCTCTCCAAACCTCATTATAGCTTAGCGAACAGTATTACTGAGCTAGCTACTACTTAGAAACACATCAGACTATTTCATGTTAGAATCCCCACATAAGAAAGAGCATGCAACATTTTTCTTAATTTTTTCCAGGTCCATCCATTTTCCTGTAAATTGCATTATTTTATTTTGTCTTACTGCTGAATAGAACTCCATTATGGAAATGTACCCCACCTTCATTATTCATTCACCAGTTGATGGGCATCTGGGCTGATTACATGTCTGAGCTATTGTTAATAGAGTAGCAATAATCATGAATGAACAAGTATGTCTATATTAAAGAGTAGAGAATTTAGGATATATGCCCAGGGGTCTAAGAACTGGGTCATGAGGTAGAGCTATTCTTTGGTTTTGAGAAAAGTCCATCCTGACTTTTATAGAGGGTGTCCACCAACAGTGACCGAGGGTTCCTCTTTCCACATACCCTTGCCAGCATTTGTTGTCATTTTTGACGATAGCCATTCTGATTGAAATGAGATAAACTCTCAAAGTAATTTTAATTTGCCTTTCCCTGACGGCTAAACATATTGAACATTTTAAAAATGTTCATTGGCCATTTACTTTTCTTCCTTTGAGCACTGTCTGTTAAGTTCCCTGTTACATTTTTTTTTTTACTGTATTGAATTATTTTTGTTTGTTGTATATTCTAGATATTAAATCTCTGTCAGAAATAAGGCTGGAAGATTTTCTCCAATTCTATAGGTTGTCTCTTTACTCTGTTGATGGTTTTCTTAGCTGTACAATAGCTTTACACTTTCAAGAAATCCTATTCTTTGTCTAATTCCATGAGCTAGTAGAGTCTTATTAAGAAAGTCTTCCCCAGCCGGGCGTGGTGGCGCACGCCTTTAATCCCAGCACTCGGGAGGCAGAGGTAGGAGGATCAGTGTGAGTTCGAGGCCACCCTGAGACTACATAGTTAATTCCAGGTCAGCCTGGACCAGAATGAGACCCTACCTCGAAAAACCAAAAAAAAAAAAAAAAAAAGAAAGTCTTTCCCAGGGCTGGAGAGATGGCTTAGTGCTTAAGGCATTTGCCTGAAAAGCCAAAGGATTCTGGTTTGATTCTCCAAGACCCATGTAATCCAGATGCCCAAGGGGGCGCATGCATCTGGAGTTCATTTGCAGTGGCCAAAGGCCCCAGCATGTCCATTCTCTCTATTGCTCTCTCAACTCCAATAAATAAAAAATATTTTTTTTTAAGAAATAAGAAAGTATTTCCCTCTTCCTTCATTTTGGATAGTTCTTCCTACTTGTCCTCTAGTTATCTCAGTGTTTCTGTATTATATTGAGGTCTTTGATCCATTTGGAATTCATTTTTTGTGCAAGGTAAAAGAGAAAGGTCCAGGTTCTTGCTTCCCTGTGTAGTTATCTAGTTTCTCCAGCATTTGTTGAAGATACTATCTTTTCTTCAACGTGTGTTTTTGGACTCTGTCAAAGATCAGATAGCTGTAGTTACTAGAAATTATACCTGAATCTTCTATTCTTTTCTATTGGTCTCTGAATCTGTTTTGTGCAAGTACCATCCTGTTTTTAACAGTACAGCTTTTTAATAGTACAGCTTGAAATTGGGTGTAGTAATATGACCAGCAGTATTCTACTGAGTATATTTTTGGCTATCTGAACACTTTTATGTGTCCATATGAATATGAAGATTTCTTTATATTTTGTGACTAATGATGCTGATATTTTGATTGAATATGAATTAGATTTATATGTTTTTGTTATGATGACCATTTTCATGATAAGTATTGTTACCCATGAACATAGGAGACCTTTCCATCATCTTCTAGAGCCTTTCTCAGTTCATTTGAACAGTGTTTGAATATTTTTGTTGTACATGCCTTTCCCTTCCTTGATTAGAGATATTCCAAGATGTTTCATATTTTGTGTGGTTATTGTAAAGAATAATATTTCCTTGATTTTTTTATGAACATGTTTGTCATTGGTATATTTACAGGTTAATTTTATATTCTGCCAATTTGCTGAATGAGTTTATCAGACCTAGAAGTTTTTTTGGTGGAGTCTTGAGGGTCTCTTATGTGCAGAGTCATATCATTTGCAAATAGGTCTAGTTTGACTTCAACCTTTCCAATTGGTCTCAATTTTATTTTTTTCTCTTGTCATATTGCTGTAGCTAAGACTTCAAGCACTATATTAATTAGCAGAGAGGCAAGTGAAAACCCTTTTCTAGGTCTAGATCTTAGTGGGGTGTTTCAAGTTTTTACCCACTTAGTATGATGTTGGCTTAGGGTTTGTTGTATATAGCCTTTATTACATTAAGATATGATTCCTCCAACCCTAGCCTTCAAAGTTTTTATCATGATGAGATTTTGCATTTTGTCAAAGACCTTTCCTACATCTATTGAGATAATCATGTCATTTCTGTCCCTTAGTCTATTTATATGACATATTATGTTTATTGATTTCTATATGTTAAATCACCCCTGCATCTGTGGAATGACACCTACTTGATCAAGGTGGGTGTTATTTTTAAGGTATTCTTGAATTCAATTTGCAGTTTTATGAAACAACTTGAGAATCACTTATTTCATTCTTCTACTAAGGTCTGCTAGAATTCAGCAGTGAATACATCTGGACCTGGTTTGTTTGGGGGTTGTGAGATTTTTAATTGCTGCTTTAATCTTGTTACTTGTTATAGCTTCATTTAAATTGTTTATCTCTCCTATAGACAGCTTTGCTAGATCATATGTGTCAAGAAATAAGATTTTTGAACTATGTCCTTATGATTCAATTTCACTGATATCTGTTGAAATATCTCCTTTTTCATCCCTGATCTTACTGATTAGGGTCATCTGCTTCTTTTGTTGTATTTGGCAAGGGGTTCGTTTATCTTGATTATTGTTTCAAAGAACTAACTCATTGTTTCCTCAATTTTTTAAAATTGCTTTTACTTCAAATACATTGATTTGTGCCCTGATCTTAATATTTTTAACATATGGAAGTTTGGGGCTGTAATTTTCTTGTTTTTCCACAGTCTTCAAATGGATTGTTATTTATTTGAGATCTCCCTATTTTTGTAATATAAGCTTTTGGAGCTATGAAGTTCTTTCTTAAAACTGCCTTTATTGTGTCCCATAGATTTTTGAATGTTGTGTTTTCATTTTCATTTAGTTTTAGGAATTTAGAGATTTACTTCTTAATTTTTGAAATGACCCATTAATTGTTTAATAGTCAGTTGGTCAATCACCAGGGGTTGTTGTATTTTCTGTTATTTCTCTTGTTGATTTCTAGCTTGTTACTGATTGTGATATGGTCATATATTATACAGAAAGCTATGTCTATTTTCCTAAATTTGTGGAGACTTGCTTTATGACCTATTTCAGAGAAGGTTATATGAGCTGCTAAGAAGAATGTATATTCTATGTTTTTGACTGGCCACCTACTGATGGAGTGTGACTTAACATACCTAAGCCCAGAATTATTATTAAATTATTCAGAATTATTATTGAAAGATATGAACCATGTTGATGATTTTATGGAGTGGATTTTGGTATTTTTTGATATTCATTTGCATTAATAATTATTCTAGCTTTTGTTTTCATTTTACCTATCCTACAGTCTCTTGAATACACTTATTCTTTTCAGTGTTTGTATTCCTTCCAGAATTTTCATTAGGGCTGGCTAGTGTTTATATTAATATAGCTGGATTTTTATCAGATAGCTTCAATAAAATTGTAATAGAAACACTTCCAAACCTTATGAAAGAAAGGTTAATCCAGGTACAAGGAGCATAAAAAATGCCAAGGAGACAAGACCAGAAAAGAAATTCCCACATCACATTATAGTTAAAATACAACACATAAAACAAAGAAAAACATTAAAAACTACAAGAGAGACACAGCTTGTTGTTTACCAGTGTAAGCAGTTTGAAAGCAATTTCAGTGTGGCATTTCTTCTTATATGTGTGCTTAGTTAACTTGATTACCTTTATTTGGTGTTATTCTCTGTTGAGCGCCCTGTACAAACTCTGCATCAGAAATGAAATGGCCAGATCAGTAAACAAAGAGCAGGAAAGGCTCTTTGTGGCTCTTAAAGTCCACAAGGGCACTTTCAAGGCTATTTAATGGGTTGATCCCTGTGGATACTTCAACTTTTTGCTATCTAGGATTTTGCATTTGAAAATAAGCTTCAAATATAACTATTAGTCAATATCAACCATTGACCTGAGCCCATTGAGTAGCAGAAAACAAATTAGACTTGCGTCTTTTTTCAGCTGACAATTAACTCAAGGAGAAATGTAACTAAATGCAGTTTTGATTTTTAATTTTCCAAAACTCTGTACCACTATTTCATATAAATTTGCCTTACCTGAATGTTAGAAAACAAATATATGTATGTATTTCACACATACACAAACACACACACATATATATACATATACATATCCTGGAAATAAATAAATAATAATATTTGAACATGTAGTTGGTAGATAAGGAAAAGATTTCAGAAGTGATTGAGTTAATTATATTGATCATTTCAAGTGAGTGAGTATACATAGCCCAACTTATTTCTTCAATTGCTTATATATGAATTATAGCAGTTATATTCAAGTTCAGTAAACAGCGGGGATGTAATGTCCCAAAGTCTTGTAGTTTTGATTGGTTTTGCTCTACCATTTTCCTTTACTTAAAAAAAATGAAAGCTTAGTTGAATACATGCTAACATAACACACACAACTTACAGCTTAGTACTGTTTATATTCATTTAAGATTAATCTTAAGTTTCTACTAAGACTCACAATTCTGTTAACTATAAATGGCAAAAGTTCAAGTTTTGCCACCGAAGAAGCAATTTCACATCAGGTAGGTCCTTCAGACTTCTACAGCACACATATTTAGATTTACTTACCATGTATTTGGCAGTAACCAAACATACCATGGGATTTATTTCACGTGGCAAGGTGACTAGTGGCAACCAATTTATAGAGTTGCCAAATTCAGAAGTTCAGGAACTGCACAAGGCCATGCCTGGTGACACAGGCTTGTGATCACAGCTGCAAGGGAGGCTCAGACAGGGGGAGCAAAACTCCGAGGCCAGCCATGGCTAGGGAGTGAGTTCAAAGCCTATACAGATAATTTAGCAAGGCTACCTCAATGTGAAATGAAAAAGAGGGTGAGGATATAATCAAGTAGTAAATCATTTGTCTAGCACATATAAGGCCTTAGTTTCAATCCCCAGTACCACAAAACAAACACCAACAACACACACACACACACACACACACACACACACACACACATACACACATGTATAGGGGAGGGGACTAAATTGACTTCTCTGTTGTGGCCTTGTCCTTCTTCTCATGGTTTCATGGTGACTACAACAGGTTCACGAACTTTGTCCTCTCAATGTACCAAGGTGGGAAGAAAGCACTACCTAGGGTAGTCAATGTGTGAGAGAGAAGACCATGGTGCTACAAGTCCATCCAGTAGAAGAAGGCTGGTCAGGAGGAGACCACATGCCCAAACCATTCTCTAGCAAGAGGTGAGGGATGCACATCATTGCATAGGGTTGAAAATACCAAGTCCTCATCTTGGTCAGTAGGTGTTCCTTTATGAGAGCAGTTGGGGTTCCATTAGAAAACAGTGAGGCTACAAGATAGGTGTTATAGCCACCCCAGACACCACTGGAAAATGAAAATTGATAGTTAAATAACAAAAAAAAAATCTACATGAAAAAAAAAAATCTCACAACTGCTCTTACTAAAAGAGCATGTTGATCTGTGTGAATTAACTGAGGGGCACATGGATTAGGTCTCCACTAAAATATACATAGATTTAGATTGTGGAGGGATATTCTTGGGAAAAACATGTTCCGAGTTTTACCACAGCCAAACTTTTGGAAAGACAAATTAGTCTCAGAGAGTTGACAACCAAACACATAGTGAGACTCACCCACCCAGCATTCAATCCAAAGTGTGGTTTGGAATGCCCTCTGACGAGTCAGTATCTCTGGCCACCTACTTACTGGTGGAGTGTGCCCTAGCCTACCTAAGCACAGAAACAGGAAGCCCAGGTGGGAACAGGGCTAAATGGGCTCCAGGTGATTCCTTTTTTAGTACCTAAACATTGCACGTACCATAGTTTTTGTTCTTCTAACACATAGTACATATTTTACAGTACGCTCAGGATCCGAAGATTTTGCAGTCAGAATCTTTGCTCTTGAGAAGTTCCCATCTCATAGAAGAAAGCAGTCAATGAGAGGAGAAAGCTAACTGTAATGAAACGTTCCCATATGCAATGGAAGCGGAGGAGGAGTGCCTACCATGCCTGTCTGTGGTTTGAGTGTACTTTTTGTATGCAGTGTGTTTAAAACTATAATGCAAATACATGAAATGGGATTAAACCCCAAACACAGGTTTCCAGGGCATTTTTTCTCTTGGATATTTGAATCTAAATGAATTGAAAACAAATTTAATCCATATGTTTCTGAATCATTTAGACTTAAATCAACATGATTTGTTTTGTAAGAGTAGTTAAGATCCAAGAAACCTTGGAAGCCTTTTCTTCCTTCTTTCTCTTTCTTTCTTCTTTCTCTCCTTCCTTCCTTCTTTTCTCTCTTGCTCTCTCACCCTCTCTATGTCTATCTCTCTCAGAGACGAGAAATTGATTGGACCAAGAGCAATGATATTCAATCACAATGATGCGAATCCTTGAAACACAGATGGCCTTTAAGTCTCTACACGAAACTCAGACACACACACCATAGCTAGTGTCTGGTGCAGCTACATGCCTCTTATCCAGGTTATAACACATCATGAAAACTGCTGTTGGGAGATCCCTGGACTAGTGGTGGCTCAATTTCATCTTATTTGTGTACTTGTATGATACAATGGCTCAAGGATACGGAACCAAAATGATAGTTAAATCCCGAAACATCCATCTGGAGTTTTGAAAATTGGAAAGCTAATCTTTCCCTGCTTGTGTTGCCCCTAATGCCCCCCCCCCACAACACAAACAACTGTTGTAAAGTTTTCTTTGGGATTTAACTAAGATCCTAACTGCCAGGTTGTTAAAACGCATTAATGTTTATAGTGATTATGATTTTGAGAACTAATAATAAATACTTGTGTATAGCTGGAACACAGCCCAAATCATGTTTCACAATGGTGACTCAGTATAAAGCCATAACTCTTCTGAAAGCTACACACTAGAAAAATCTGAGGCTAGTCTGGAACCACAGAATGGCTACTACATGCCAGCAGGCTATTCAAGTTCTCCCCAGATCTCCTCCAATGCTTTGGAAGATAAAATAAAGAAATAAAAGAAAAACTGTATCTTCTCACTGCTGCTGAGTTGGGTCCCTGACACCACACTCCTGACTGCATCAAACATCTTGATCCCTGCACGGGAAAGCAATCATCAATGTCAATGCTACCTTGGCTGGTAACACGCCTTCTCACGTGCCACAGAACCTTAAAGACTGAGTGAGGTCAGTCTGTCACACGTCAGCCTGTCCAAACCTGGTTAGCTGAGTGTCCCGGGCCTCTTTCTGGTTAATGAGGCCAAGGCCGAAATCTGATTCACCGTGGCCTCTTCTGAGCTGCCAGATCACACCTATGGTAGGGTCAAAGGCTCCTCGAAGCCAAGTTCTTCCTACTGCTCCCAAGGCTACCTGAGCTACATTGCGCTAATCAGTAGTGTGCAGGACGGCCGTTCTGTGCCCGATGCCATGATGGCCACTTCCATTCCCAGCTGTCCTGGAAGCCAACAGCAACTAGCGCTCCTGCCCAGGCAACCACGAAGATTGCTACTGCTTGGTCCTGATAGGAAAACAATCTTTTCACACCTCCTGATGCCAGTCTCAATACTCAGTGTTTGATGGCCATGGAAGGGAAGGTTTCCATTATAAAATCTCTCTCACGAGCGAAGATGATAAGGAGAGGGAAAGTTACAGGACAATGAGAAAACATAATTTTCAGAGTCAACAGAAGGTAAAACTCAAACCTACCCTGAAGAAATAGTTGATGTACTAAATAACACAAAGCAGCACAGCTGAGAAACTGGTGAACTTTTAAAGCTATTCAAATTCAAGAGTATTGTGTGTCTTTTTTTACAGGACAAAGGGGCAACTTGTAGCCCATGCATAATACTGAGGACTATATAAGGCAAATGTTTACAAACTGTGCTGGATTGTTTCATCCAAACGTTTCCCTCCTGCTCAGGATTGTATGTCTACATGAAGTTTAAAAGGCTTTTTTAAAGGTGAGGTCGGCCAGCAAGTACTTGAGAGCCAATGGGAAAGCTGTTTGCTTGTCAACCTGATCCGGACTGATTTACTGATAGCCAATGCACAGTTTGAAAAGTGATGAAAGAAACTCTAGCAAGGGAAAGTGTCAGAACAATCCTGGCAAAAACCACTGGCAGAAGCCAGAGAATGAACAAGAACAAAACACGCTTTATGGGTCTCTCTTCTTTCTACCAAGCAGGCAGTGGCTGCTTGTTGAACTTGGACTTGAAGGATCCTGACAGTCTGAGCATCTGGGAGAGGTTTCTAGTTCCCCTCGCTTCCATTTGTCTGTAAGGTAGTTTTGGAAGGCGTCACTCAGTTCCACCTTTCGTCACTTGCTCTCACCTAAGATTTTTCATACTTCCTTAAGTGAGATTTGTGTCTTAAGAAAACCACATTTTTTTCCAATCACTGTCATTTTTCATAGTATTATTATGATAAAATTGATACACAATAAATTGTCCGCATTTAATCAGTAAGCAAGCTTTGTAGTGTAGCTAAGTGGCAGAGTTCTTGCCTAGCATTTATAAGGGCCTAGGTTTCATCGTAGCACTCCCACAACACATGCATAAGCGTGTGCCCACACACATAACCCCTCCTGTTTCCCTCTAGCTTAATCATTTTATATGTATGTCTGTGATCCAATTGGAGTTAGGTTTTCCATGTGATAGGAGTATGAATTGAAGCAGAGTTCTTCAATATGGGTATAAAGATAGGATTTTTAATTAAAGGAATGATAAGTATATAAGAAGAAAGGGACATGGAATTTTAGTTTTATAATGATAAGATTGAGAGAAATCAATGAGAGAAATCTTCCTGAGGTTCTGAATGGTAAAATGCGATGCAGCAATGCTGTGTCCAGCTGGATCTATCCAACACAGATGTCATGCAGTAGCTTTGGGACTGCCTATACTTTCATTAGGTGGGTATCCTCGATGAGATAAAGTCAAAGGTACATGATACAAATAAAGAAGCATTCAGCAATCGAGGCACTATTAGACGAGTTGACTCTTATGAATCAGAGTAGACTATAGATGGAAGGAAGATTATATGAGATGAAGGAGGAGAGGAAAGGAGGACAAGGAAGAGGGGAGAGAAAAAAGGAGAAGGGAGGAGAGGAAGAGAGAGAGGAGGAGGGAAGTGCTATGTCATGTAGTGTCTCAAGTCCAGGACAAGTCAATACTTTGCTACTAGACTCTTGTAGGTTTGCTGGTAAAGCATCAGGCCACAGTCAACCCAACCTCGCTGAGCCCGAGGCTGGGAGGAACAAAGAACCAATAAGATCTTCCTTACCAAGCAAAACAAGAAAAGCTCCCTGCCTCCCTACAGCTTAGACACTTCCCTTCTTATAGCTACTGGAATGGAGTGTGCCTGAAGGCAAAGTTATGACGTGGGAACACTAACCAACAAACACAATGAACAAGCACGAAATGCCCAACATTGTCCTCTATAAGACATCGTGACGGGTGCTGTATTTCTTCTCTGGCCTGAAAAACTTAGAAAAATTTCCCTCAAATGTTTTTTGTTGTTGTTGCTTTTTTTTTTGTTTGTTTGTTTTTGTTTTGTTTTTCAAGGTAGGGTCACACTGTAGCCCAGGCTGACCTGGAATTTACTATGGAGTCTCAGGGTGGCCTCGAACTCAAGGTAATCCTCCTACCTCTGCCTCCCGAGTGCTGGGATTAAAGGTGTGTGCCACCACACCTGGCACAAATGCTTTTCTTTTTTAATTTGAGAGAGAGAGAAAGAAAGAGAAGAGGCAGAGAAAGAGGGAGAGAGTGAGAGAGAGAATGGGCCTGCCAAGGTCTTCAGCTGCTGCAAACAAACTCCAGGCATGTGCGCCCCCTAGTATGCATGTGTGACATTGCGTACTTGCGTCACTGTGCCTGGCCTAAGTGGGACCTGGAGATTCAAACTTGAGTTCTTTCGCTTTGCAGGCAAGCACCTTAATGGCTAAGACATGTCTACAGCCCTTAAGTGCTCTTTTACTTGAACCTTATTAGAAGAGTTGTTTAAGAGAGAAATAAAGTGCCTTTCTTTTTACCTTCAGAAAGGAGGATTGTTTGTTTCTTAGTGTGCACATGGGAAAATCCAACACCACAGAGGAAGCAGGTCTTGGGCTGAACTGTCATCTTGTTTGTCTCTACCTGCTCCTCAGGGAGCTTGTTGCCACACTCCTTAGTAACCACAAGGTCAGCGGTGCCCATTCCAAAGGTGAGTTTGTAGTTACGTTTGTACATTGTCTCACACACACTTGCACATGTGTGTCTGTCCACATGTCTGAATGCAGGTGAGCATGATGGTAGCAAATGCATGTGGAATGAAAGACAGCTGAAATCTTCTGAGGCAGATCACAGTTTTTAAACCAAGTCTGACCACATAGCCTGACTCTACTTGGAAATACGAACATTGGCTTAACATCTAGCAACACTGTAGCATCTTCCTAGGCCATTTTTGATGCCATTGCAATTCTTTGTAATGATTTAGGAGGCAGATGGTATTAATGTAATCTCACAGAGAAAGTCACAGCAGTTAGATAACTCAGCCAAGGTCATATTATTTTATTTATGATGAGAGACTTGAACTTGGATTCACCCACCTGTCTGCAAAGGTTTGTCTCTCAAATAGAAATACTGCCCTCCACAGTCTAGTGAAGGCCAAATTCTATGAAAACTCACATTGCAGGAAATATTTGAAATAATTAGAAACTTTGGAGTGATTAAATTTACTTTTGAAATTATGTAAACTACTTTCTAACAAATGGAGTCAGGACACACAAGAACACAAGAATTTAACTCTATCATTTCTTTGTGTGAGAATTAAAACAAGCTCATTAAAAACATAAAAAGTCAGGGCTGTAGAGATGGCCTAGTGACTAAGGCATTTGCCTGCAAAGCCAAAGGACCCAGGTTTGATTCCCTGGGACCTACATCTGCCAGATGCACAAGGTGATGCATGAGTCTGAAATTCATTTGCAGTGGCTGGAGGTCCTGGGGCACACATTCTCTCTCTCTTTCTCTTTCTCTCCCTCTCTGTCTCTCTATGCCTCTTTCTCTCTCAAACAAATAAAAATAAATTAAAAAAATAAAATGTTAAAGAAAAAAAAGAAATCCAAAAGGATTAAGATAAAATCTAGAGATAAATAAAGAAAATGGAACACTGGGAAGAAGTGACAGAGGTGTGCTCAACACTTCAATATCTCTATCACACCTTCCAAGGCTCAGGGTCCATTGTGGAAGAGGTGGCG
This sequence comes from Dipus sagitta, assembly GCA_036346955.1. Lineage (NCBI taxonomy): Eukaryota > Metazoa > Chordata > Mammalia > Rodentia > Dipodidae > Dipus > Dipus sagitta. The sequence goes on from CM070784.1 coordinate 43,194,883, forward strand.
GTAAGGATGTAAGAGCCAAAGAAAGGGTAGGGCTCCTTGCAACATGCTCCTCCAGACACAAAATGGCCTGGATATCCATGACCTCACAGTGCCTGACACTACCTACACAAGAACATCATAATAGGAGGGAAAAGATGGTGACATCAAAATAAAAGAGAGACTGATTGAGAGGGGAAGGGGATATGATGGATAGTGGAGTTTCAAAGGGAAAGTGGGGGGGAGGGAGGGCATTACCATGTGATATTGTTTACAATCATGGAAGTTGATAATAAAAAATAATAAATTAATTAAAAAATCTAAAAATAAATTTAGAACAAGGATGCTCCACATCCAAACTTGAGAACTAAACCCATTAATGTGAGTCAATATTCAAGCATTCCATTTTTTTCTTGAAGCCTGGCATGCGGAGAATGCCTGTAATCCCCCAACTATGGATACAGAGGCAGGATGATCACAAATGAAAGACCAGCTTGAGTTGCACTGGGAGTTTAGGGGCCAGTGTAGGCTACATACTGAGAGCCTGCCTCAAAGAAGTCTTGTCTCCAGGCTATTGGAAACAACACTTGGGGTGCAAACCAGAAGACTGTGGTTCCTGCCGGGGGCTCGTCATCTGCAAAATTTGATTTCCCATTTGGAGGATGGGGATTGGAATGATCTAATCTAGCTGGAGGATTCTAGAATAGTGGACAGGCTCACACTGATTGGTTGCTCACTCCTCTGCAGGAGTGAGAAGACTGTACTTGTGGCTCCCTCAGCCCACCTTCTCTCTAAAGATGGTTCGGTTCAGAGCTCTACCTGGAGGGCTCGTGGGCCCTCATCAGCAGGTGTCTGGCTTCTCTGGAAGTCTCAGCTTCCCTTCCACATGGGTCACTTTGCCTATTTGTAGCAACGCTTTTTTGTATATAGTTGAAAAGTCAGGGAAAACTGTCATGGAATGTTGAAACACTTCACTAGACCACAATCTGGAAAACCAGATCCTGATCTAGAAGTAGTAATAGGCGCTGCATCTTTATGAGCAAATGCTTCAAGAACAGGGCAGTTTGACGCAGCATTTGTTTATTAGTTTGTTTAGCAATAACATTTGTTTCTTCATAACATTGTAACGAAAGAGTCTAGAATTTTATGACTCTTTCTTACTTCCTTCCTTCATTTCTTTTTCTCTTTCTTCCTTCCTTTCTTCCTTTCTTTCTTTCTTTCTTTCTTTCTTTCTTTCTTTCTTTCTTTCTTTCTTTCATTCTTTCTTCCTCTCCTGTTCTGTTCAGGGACAATATATTAGGAAGACAATTCTCATCACCACTGGCCTGTGTAAGGACATTGGTAAAGGATGTCCCTACTCAGCAGTCATTTACAGCACAACCTGCCCGTTTAATTTCTACAAGTGCAGGGAAGATAAATAAAGATAGTAATCTATGTTTCAGCTCTGTTTGTGTATTTCATTAAGAGCAAGATGTGGACACTGGACGGATATGCACATGTCTAAGAGAGGATTAGAGAGAATAAAGGTGCCCTGGGAATTAAGCAATATTCCATTTACATAACAAGCACTGATGACTTTAGGGGACATAAAACAATGGACAGAATTCTCAGCACAGGGCTGAGGTTTCAAAAGCAGGATTCCCAGGGCCACTAATGAAAAGCGTGTGGCTGAATCTTGTCACATCTGCTGAGAACTTAGCCTACAGTGTCCTCATTATGCAAACGTTGGAAGCTTACAAACATTGGATTGAATTAGCATTCTCTTTTCTGGGGGCCAGACTTTATCCGTGATCTTTTTTGTCCTATCCGTTGGAATATGCACCTTTTCTCTTATTTTGCTTTATTTCTCTCAGGTTATTTCTGGGCCATAAAAGGGAAAGATAGAGCTGTGTAGTTTGTTTAGTAAGTAAAATGTTCACCACACAAATATAAGGACCTGAAGACCCAGATAAAAGCCTATCATGACTGTGTGCACCTGTGACCCCAGCCTTGGGAAAGTGGAGACAGGAGGACCCGGGAACTTGCTGGCCAGCGAGTCAAGCTGAATCAGCGAGTTCCAGGTTCACCCAGAGACCGTGCCTCCAAAAGTGATGTGGAGAAAGATTGAAGAAGACATCTGACATTGATCACATGCACACACATGCATGTACACTAGCACCAACATGCAGGCACACACACAGTGTGGGAGGGCAAGGGACGGAAAGGGAATAAATAAATGATCGAACTTGGCTTTTTCAGGCCCTTTGCTGCTTGTACGATGTTGTGCTTAACAGGAACATCCACATGACATGGGTTGGCATGGTGTGACACTAAATTCCTACTGTCTGAAGAGGGGTCTTCGTGAACGTCAATCACAGACATGAGGAGGCACTGTGGAGAATTAAGGGGTGTGGTCTTTTTCAGTGTATAAACATTGACCGGCTGTGAGCCTTCATGTACAGTGTGGGGATGGAGCCCTGAACTTCCCTAGAAGGTGCATAGGCTGTTGTGTACAAAGTGATTTATCTTTATGCCATGTGCTTTGAAAACAAAGGGCTCCATTGAGCTCTCTCTCCTTCCCTTGAAGTCTGTATCTCTCATCGTTCCGATGCCTCAAGTTGCACTTCTCACGTGGGCACACCCAGGCAGCAACAAAGGGAAAGGCTCCGCTCAATAGCACATGAGGTTTCAGAGAATTTAATCCTATCACTGATGCTGGGACCTGGCTCAAAAACAAGGAGAAAATTCCCTCTCAGGATCTAAAATGCTTTTCTTTTTTCCTACTAAGTTCACCTGAGCATCAGAAGTTATAGCCAAGGTTTTTCTTTGGTTTCATTGGGGTTTTAGCATATGTTAGCAATAGTCAGACAACATTATTCAAATGCAAAAGTGCTCTGAGATAGAAGCCTTATTTTTTTCTTTGTCTTAAAAGCTGCAGTTCTAGATTTTTTTTTTCATGAAATTTGATTAAGAAATGAAACCGTACACTTGCTCCTTGGAATTTATGATCTATTTTACATTTTTTTTAAAAAAAAATGGCACACACAGAAGAGATGTAAGGTTCTAAAAAGAAATAAACAATAGGATAAAATGAAAATGAAAACCCAAGGCCCAAAAGACTACCCAAGGGACACAATAACAATTATGACTTGCCTGGAGAACTGGGTACCTACAGAAGTGTACTAAGATTACCTAACTGCACCTCCACCTTTCTAGGGAGGAGGTTTCTAAATTCCCAACTGATAGTTACCATTAACAAAATAACAAACAGGGCTTGGGCACTAGCTCAGTGGCAGTATTGGCTTGCACGTCCTCTGCCCTGGGTTCCATCCCCAGCACCACAAAACAAACAATTAGTGGAATGAAACGCGGCGTGGCTCACTAGCGATCCCGCTAAGCATTTAGTAGAAAGGGTCTTGATTTCGAAAATTCTACAGAAGTATCTTAAAACATACTTTCTTGATTTATGTTTTACTTCAGTGGAAGACAGCTGAATGAAGAACATGAGTTCTTACCTGTAATTAAAGAATTTGGGTAAGTCTCATCTTTCATATTTTTTCTTTTTTTGTATTTTTTATGGGGGGACTGGCATGCCAGGGCGTCCAGCCGCTGCAAGAGAACTCCAGATGCGTAGATCACCTTTTGCACAGCTGCAACCGTGAGCACTTGTCACCTTGTGCATGTGGCTTACATGGGGCCTGAGAGTAGAACCTGGGTCCTTAGGCTTTGCAGGCAAGCACCCTAACCACTGACCCATCTCTCCCACCCTCGTTTTCACTTTCTAAAGAACTCAGAAGCCTTGCTGGTGGCACTGTGTTTTATCAAAGTGCACGTGCGTGTACACACACACACACACAGCCAGCTGGGTCATGCTGTTCAGAAGGAGGTTTCTTCCACGTAGGTAGCCTCCTCTCAGCAAGACAGCATCGATCACCTCTTTCTCACTTCATCCTTCACTGTGTTCACTGGGCAACTCTGTATGAGAAAACCCTGAGCTGTTGCCTTCTGAATGATGTTCCTCAGAGTTACTATTTATGATTTCCTTCACCATGAACACTCCCAACTTTAGCAGATGTCAGGGGTCACGGTTGAACCCCTCCTCCTTCCCTCCTCATGGCCCTGCCAGCGCCCTCTGCTTTGGTATCACTGAAGCTTCCTCTGCTCTCTGAAGATGCTCTCATCCTTCATGCTCTCCTCTGACCGGCGCTCTTGGCCGCAGTGTTGCACCCAGGGCCAAGCTTGTTCTCCCTCGAGCTCAGCCCAGCCAGACCTGATTTCCTTATGGTATTTGAGTTTCCAGGCAGAATCAGTCATTCCATCCATTGTATTATATAGCCACTTATTTTTAATAGCCACTGTTATCTTCTATTTTTATCCCTTTCAATCGAATTTACTCAATAACAAGGAGTCAAGTCTTTTGAAATAGCAATGAGTGAATGAATATCAATAGTTTGGAACTCCAAACTCTGAGGATATAGAATCAACCCTTTATTATATCTTCAATCCTCTAAATATGCCTTGACATACTCTTCTAAGTGGGTGTTTTGAACACACAGGCTATATTTTCTGCTCCCAGTGGTCATTCTCCGAATAGAAAGGAAGACAGACAAGGAAGGGAGTGCTTTCTTAAATTCTACACTAAAAAAAAAAAAAAAAAAAAAAAAAAAAACAGACAATTGGAATGTGGAAGAGCCTAATTTTTTTCACCCCTAAGCAAATTGTTAGCATTTACACTTAACAATAACTAAAGCAATTATTATTGAATTTGTACTGAGGAGATATTATTTTAAAAAAGGAAATCTATTTACTAGGCCTTAGCAAAGAAGATGACTTCAAGAGGCCAGTGCCTTTGGTGTTGACCCCAAGGGAGGCCACAGCGAAGTGCGGTGCTGGTGCTTTCCACCAGTCACAAACTCAGCAGTGGTTCTTTTCTTGTTTTCCCTGCAGCGACACGAGAGCGAACAACTTGGAGCATATGGAAGCATTTCCATCCTGAGAGCTATTCCAAGGGGCAATTGTGATTTGCAAATTTTGTCAAAGCAAACAGGCACTTCTCAGTGTTACTACTGTGTTCAAACACACCCATGTGTCAGAAGTATCATGCAGATGTTTGAGAAAAGTCCTCTGTGGTTGCAAATGGAAAGACTGAAAATGTCCAAGAAGCCGGTCCTGCAGCCATTCTGGACACACAGGGAGCGCTTGTTTGACTGCTGCTCCCAGAGCCTGGGTCTTTCTCCACCGTCCCATGGTCCGTGCACACCACAGGTTGCAGGCAGCCTCTGCCAGAAGAAAGGGCTGCAGCTGCCATGTTTGGATGCAAGAAGACACCTGAAGATCTGCACACACACACACACAACCTCAGACATGTGTCTTGGCATCCTCGGACTTGCCATGATCAAGAGAGGCCTGCAAGACTGAACCAAGGGCACAGTGGCCTCTGTGAGGTCTTCAGGGCGGACCTCTGAGCATGTGAGTATGAATGCGTGGTGATGTAGTGAACAGCAAGCAGCCCGGTTTATGGCTGGACAATGTCACAGAAGAACAGAGGTACACGATTTCATGAGAATGGATTGTTAACTCATTTTATAATAGAAAAACACAGGAGGACAGGGAAAATCCATTACATGATATATGAGTACACCAAGAAAAGACTGACAGAAAAAAAATGCATTTGTTCACTGATGACCAAACAAAATGAAAGGCGTGTGCAACGTTGTACTGGGTCAGCAGCTGCACATTAGTGTAAGGCAATACAATCTTCTCTGATATTAGAGGGAATTATATACCAACAGTTATATAGAAGAGAAAAAAATGATTAAAAAAAACAGATTAAACCTACTTTGGTCCTAATAGCTGTCTTCTTCTGGCAGGAAGGAAGATATGATTTAATGTAAAGCCTAACAAAGCATTGTCTTTGGAACATCAACAAACCCTCCGTGAGAGACTTTCTTTACCAATTGCCTTTACAAATAAATTGATCATTTCATGCGTTCATTTGGTTGTTTTAGACTTGAGGGGATTTTAATGCATGGGTAAAGAATAAAGTGAAGCAGAGTATTGTGTTAATGACGTGGGAGAGATTTCCTGTGAGCTTCCCGTGCTCTGCACAGATGCAAAAGCAGGAACGCAAAGGCAGACGTGAAACTGAGACCTTCTCTAGGGCTGAGCCATGGCCTCGTCTGGTTCGTGATGCGTGGGCCTGTGACCGCTGAAAGCGTAGCAGGTGCCGCCCTGGGGGCCGGGGGGCTTGCTAGTGCTACTTCTCTGAACAGCCCCATGAGATAGGCACGTGTGTTACTCTTATTCATCTGTGGCTTAGAGATAAAGCGTTATAGGGCTGCGGGCTGCAGAGATGGCTCAGTGGTTAAGGCATCTGCCTGCAAAGCCAAAGGATCCTGGTTTGACTCTCCTGGACCCTCATAAGCCAGATGCACAAGGGAGCATGAGTCTGGAGTTCGTTTGCAGTGGTTGGAGTGCCTGGTGTGTCCATTCTCTCTCTTGCTCTCTCTCTGTCTGAAATAAATAAATAAGTAAATAAATAAATAAATAAATTAACTAATTAATTAAAAAGAATTATAGATCTGAGAGGTAAATGGGAACTGAATTCCCACCCAGCCCCCACCCCAGCATCCCATAGCAGTTAAACTTCCGTGGGACACCACACAGCACAAAATGCCAGCACCCTCTACTTCAAGCCCTCTTCTTCAAGTCCATTTCTTACACAAGATAAAGGATATATGTCTGCAAATATTCATGCTCAATTAAAAAAGTAGGCTAAGTATGAAAGAATTGCTATCTAAATGAAGGCTTGACTCTTCGGACCTTTACTAAGTTTATGCAAAAGAAATGTCAGAACAAAGACGAAATGGGTCTGGCGAGATAGTTCAGTGGACAACGTGAGTACCTGAGATTCAATCACCAAACGCCGTGTTAAAATGAGCCCAACCCTGTGGAGTAGCTTCTATAATCTCATCATGCCTGTAGCAAGATGGGAAACCGAGAAGGAATTCTCATAGCCTGGCAGACAGAGCAGTGAACAAAAAGAGACCCTCTCCCAGCTGAGCACCAACACCCAAAGGCTGTCCCCCGGCCTCCACTCGCGCTCCTTCACTCTCACACACAAACATGCACACAGGCACAGAAGAAGGCAGAATTGATTACTGGCCAACAAAGAAGACTCACATGACAAAGATAAGTGTAGACTGACACTCTAGTTCCCTTCCTTTTCACTCTTCTTTCTCAGCCCAGCTCAGCACAGTGGAAAACTCAAAACCTAGGACACAAAGTTGCTTCCCTTGTGTTACTAACGCCGTGGAAGGCTTTTCCCCCTCCCTGTGCATCCGCGTCTCACAGTTCAGTTCAGGAGGAAGGAGGCTGTCAGCAGGCATGTGCGTTGGCAAAATGATAACCTATAAAAGCCATCAGTGAATGCACTTTAAACTAGCGTCTGAAGGCAAAGTGCTTTCAGATTTTATATGCAGCAACTGATCATTTATGACCAAAATAAGTTATGTAAGATGCACAAGTTTACTAAAGGACTGAGTTCAAATTTATAACTTCATCCAAAATCATTTGTTTTTAATACTTTTATGATTTTAAAATTTTTAGAAGTTTTCTTTATCTTTAACCAAGGTCTATATTGATCCCTTGTCATCCATATCATGTTAGATAGCATCTTTAAACTTTGTTTTCTACTTTTCTTTTTCTCTAATCAAGATGTTATCCAGCTAACAAGGACTTTCTGTCAATTCTGTGGGTCGTAGATCATGACATTCCTATGCCAAGTAATTCAACTCTACGTAACTCTGTCTATTTCACTTATTTTTTCATCGTACTTCCCTATATTAACTTTTCACTTCTCAAACCAACATACTCATAGTATATTGTTAGGTACAGGTATATGAGATATTCCATAATTAGCACATCTCTTTTTGAAATGCTATTAATGTACTGACTACTTATTTTAGGCACTATTGTCCTTATTTCTACAGGTTCTGTCTATCTATTAATACTTCACCAAAGTCTGTTTTCTCCTGGAAAACATTTGAATGATTCTCACCCTGTCATCTCACCTTGTCTTGAATGGTTACACTATCAAGAATCTTTATTAAAGCTGGGTGTTGGGGCTGGAGAGATGGCTTAGCAGCTAAGCGCTTGTCTGTGAAGCCTAAGGACCCTGGTTCAAGGCTCAATTCCCCAGGACCCACGTTAGCCAGATGCACAAGGGGGCGCACGCATCTGGAGTTCGTTTACAGAGGCTGGAAGCTCTGGCACGCCCATTCTCTCTCTCTCTCTCTCTCTCTCTCTCTCTCCCTCCTTCTCTCTGTCGCTCTCAAATAAATAAATTAAAAAAAAAAAAAGCTGGGTGTTCGGGCACACGCCTTTAATACCAGCATTTGGGAGGCAGAGGTAGGAGAATCACTGTGAATTCAAGGCCAGCCTGAGACTACATAATAAATTCCAGGTCAGCCTGGGCTAGAGCAAGACCCTATCTCAAAAAAAGAAATAAAGAAAGAAAGAGAGAGAGAGAGAGAGAGAAAGGAAGGAGGGAAGGAAGGAAGGAAGGGAGAGAGAGAGAAAGAAAGAATCTATAGTGGTTCTCCTTAACAGCTAGCTGGATGGCCAGCAAAGCCAATTTTGCCTGAATCACACCACTTAGTAACTCTGTGTCAAATCGCAAAGACAGATATGAGGGCTTGTATCTGTTCAGTCCTTTATTTATTTCCCTCCAGGATTTTGTGGGGAGGAGTCTGGGTTTATTTAAAGCATTTTTATTAAATTTGGGTGGGAAATGTCAATGCCAACTAATCTCACAGTAATTTACTAATCTGTGGAAATAACATATTAATTTTCCAGTGATAGACAAATCATAAGGGGTCTTGAAAACTGGGATTTCTTTTGATATCCACTACAAAGATTCCCTGATTCAGTGAGAGCCTTGTGCAAGAAATGGCTATGTTATTTTACTGATGCATGCTCTGGATTTAAAGAAGGCACAGGCTGGATTTTGACTTTTGGAGTTCAGGGCAAACTATATTTGCATCTTCTTAATTAATTAATTAATTTACTGTGTGTGAGAGAGAGTGTGGTGTGTGCACATGCATGTGCCATGCAGGGAGAGGAGGTGCCATATGCTGGCTTGCCCCAGGGTGCTCTTGCCTGCGGTGACAAGAGCAGAACATGGGTGTCCCATTCCATCCCACGTCCACCATTCTTATTTGACTGAAGCAGTCACTCATCTGGGAGCTTGTTATTTTTTTACTTTTTTTCAAGCCCTGATGATTTTCTGGTCTCTCTTCCCAGTGGGACAGGAGATAGAGATGCCATGTGTGTCAAGCGTTTTCTCATGCCTCCTTAGGCAGGCCCTCAAGGTTGCACAGGAAGTGCTCTGGTCTCAATGTTTCTAATGTTAAAAACAAAGATAAAAGGAGCAGGGGCTGGAGAGATGGATAAGCAGTTAAGGCCCTTGCCTGTAAAGCCAAAGGCCCCAGGTTTGATTCCCCAGAACCCACGTAAGCCTGATGCACAAGGTGTCTCATGTGGCTGGAGTTCATCTGCAGTGGCTAGATGCCCTGGTGCACCCATTCTCCTCTCTCTCTCTCTCAAATAAATAAAATATTTTTTAAAAAAAGATAAAGGGAACAGAATTTGGCAAAGATACACAATCCTATGTCTTTTGGTCCCATGGGAAGTCATCGAAATCAAAATAAGAAAAGAAAATATAATTAAAATTAAGATTTTTTTCATTACAGTTATATGTTGCTCAATAACTTTATGGACTTTATTGTATAAAAATTCAAGAAGTGAGTATGGAGTACATGGGACATGTATACCACAGGTGGGTTAGGCACCAGGACAGCATGATGAGAAGGAGCAAGCACAGACGCTTGCATATTGGAGCTGTGTTCTAGGTGTGGAGTGTCCCACTATGCATGCTGGGTGTTCAAAAGTCAGGGTGCTCAGCCGAGAAGGGGTGGTATTGAGGAAAAACACTTCAAAGGGTGTTTGGGGAAGATCCAGCTGAGAAAGGCATAGTGGAGGAAAGCCTTGAGACTGTGAGAAACCAGCTTATCCCAGAGAAGAGAACATTTGGCAGAAAGAAAAAGTAAGGACAGGAGCCATGATGTAGGTGTGTTCCTCCATTTGGGTATGAAATAGAAATGGAGGAACTGACAGGCAGATAGATGAATGTGCAGTGAGGACACACGGGGGGGGGGGGAAGTCCACAATATGTGGGTCTCACAAGGCATTGTAAGACTTCAGCTTTAAGGAAATCCAACCTAAGAATCATTTAGAGTACCCATCTGACTACTGGGCAGATCATTACAAACTTGAAACTGAATATTAGAAAATTAAATTGGATGGGGGAGAGGAAGGGGTGAGGACAAGGTTATTAAAAGCTCAGGAAGTTTGAAAGAGCCATATGGAATCCTATTAGGAAGCTAACTAAAAATATAAGTTAAAAACATTGGAATGAAGGTACCCTACATGGATGGATAAATCTGCTCCCAGAAGCCATAGGTTGTTAATTATAAATTCCAGTGCCAAATATGAGATACTACCCAATCAATATGTTGTTGATCAGGGAGGCTACAGAACCCCTGCGACAATATAGACTACTGGCAATGCCCTTGGTTTTCCACTAGAGCTAGATGGTGAGCCCCCACTGGTGAAAGTGCATACAGAAATCAAGCTGAAGCTCAGCTGGATGTGTCCTCCTGCTGGCTAGTTTCCACAGTGCCAGAAGGGTGCTGTGAAGCCTACTGGGGGTGAAAAGCTATCCATAGCTCTACCCAGCTGTGCACACTATGCGCTATACAACAGAACTGCTAGGCACGCTATGCTCCCTGGTGCAGTAGTGGCAAAGCAGTTATGGAGGTAAATGAACTCTTTCTGAAGTTGAAGTGCATAGGAGGGAATCCTGGTACTAGTAACCTGGCTAAACACCTATGGCTAAGGAGGCCATAAGCCCTAAATGGATCTTCTAATGTTGCTATGCTAAGTGGACAGGTGTCAAACTGCCTTCTAAATATGTATGTTTATACTCATAAGTTAGTGCTCCTCTGAGCCTATATCAGTGCCTGCTTTCAGATGGAAATGAAATTAAAGTAGCAATCAGCAACAAAAAAAGAGACTTTGGAAATCTAAGCGTCTGCAGTTGGAACAACATAATTGTAAACAACACCTGAGTCAAAGAAGAAGATGAAATAAGAATGTTGTATGCTTGGTTACAATGAAAATACAGCATTAAACACAGTGCCCACATAGATACTTATAGTGTGAAATGCATACGCTGCCATAGAAACCCGGGATGGTAGCTCATGCCTGTAAGCCCAGCAGTTGGGAGCCTGAAGCTGAGGCAGGAGGAGCAGCAGGTCAGACAGTTCTGCCTAGAAAAACCCTGCCTCAAACAAACCAGCAAGACCCAAAACCTGCATGTACGCTCCAGCATTAGGAAACAAATATGGCAGAAGAGAAAAAAACGAAGAAAAATTAGAGAAGAAATCATAAAAATTTAAATAGGAAATGGATTAAAAACATAGTAAATCTCAAAGCTGGTGGTTTGAAAGATCAATGAAATCAACAGGCCTTTAATCAGTATAAAAATTTCTAATTGACATTAGAAACAAAAGAATATCATTACAGATTGTAAGACAATAAAAGAATATTATGGTGTGTAAATTATACCTCATAGCCATTATTTGAATATAGTTTGTCCCCAAAACTGGGAGTTAGTTTCTGAAAGTTTTATGTTAATGGTATTACAATGGTGGAAATTTAACCAGATTATGGTGTTTAGTGTTGGGGCCTGTGGACAGTGATATTAGGTTAGCTTAAATTAGACCATTAGGGTGGAATTCCCATGGTGGTACTTGGTGGGCTGTAAAAGCAGGAGTGAAAGTGCATAGAAATACATGCATACTCTACCACAATGTGCTACAGCTACGAAGCACTCTTCCCTGTGCCTATGCCATGCTGTTTGGGCTTCCAGCCTCCAAACAGAGAGCCAAATAAGAATGGACTTCTCTTTCTTTATAAGGCAGTCTTCCTCAAGCATTTTGTTAGTCACAAAAATCTAACACAACTGCTTTTCCTAATAAATAATTCATGAAACACACATACCAGTCTTCTCTCTGTGTAACAGAAAGGTTTTGTATTTCATACATAAGAGTGGTTAAAAAGTCAACTGAAACTCATAGTTTCTTCCTCTTCTTTCTTTCAAGGTAGGGTCTCGCTCTAGCCCAGGCTGACTTGGAATTCCCTTTGTAGTCTCAGGCTGGGCTCAAACTCACAGGGATCCTCCTACCTCTGCGTCCTGAGTGCTGGGATTGTATATCCCACTTTGCCCGGCTTTTCTTCCTCTTCAGTGACTCAGGATCTCATCTCATGACAACTGACCAGAAGCTCAAGCCTGAAGTACTTGAGTCCGAGCAAACATTAAAAATGTCAAATAGGGGGCAGGAGAGATGGATTATCAGTTAAGGTGTGTAGCAGACAGCTTCAGGTTCACTGAGATGAACTTTCAGACCAGACATGGTTATGGAGGAAGGGATATCTTTTGAAGCTTACAGATCCAGGGGAAGTTCCATAATGGCAGAAGAAACTGGCCTGCCTTTACAGGACCAAGCAGAGACAGAGAGAGAAGCACAAGCCAAAAGCCAAAAGCCAAAAGCCACATAGAACACCTTAGGAACTCCTGCTAGGCACACTTTGCATATCTTTAGATTGAAATCTGAACCCCACCACCACACCTAAAGATCCACCCAGTGACGCTGCCTCCAGCCAGGTGGCTAAAGATGCAAACTACAAACAAATAAACAACTGAATATATTGGGGGCCATCTATTCAAACCACCACAAGGTGCTTATCTGCAAAGCCTAAGGACCCACATTTGACTTCCCAGATCCCAAGTAAGCCAGATGCACAAGGTGACACATGCGCAAGGCTGTGCATGCACACAAGGTGGTGCTGAATTGCAGTAACTGGAGGCCCTGGAGGGCCAATTCTCTCTCTCTCTCTCCTCATTAAAATAATAATAATAATGATGATGATGTTGATGTCAAATAGGGCTGGAGAGATGGGTCAGCAGTTAGAAAGCCAGATGAACTAAGTGGCACATTTGTCTGGAGTTTGTTGGTAGAGTCTAGGTACCCTTCCTCTCCCATTCTCTCTAACTCTTTTTCTATCTCTCCCTTTGCTGTGTCTCTCTGAGTGCAAACAGAGAAATAAAATACTTTTTAGAATGTCAGGTAATAAAGTGTGGTTGGGATGGTATAGCTTCTTAGAGGTAACTGTTATAGGTCATCTTCAAGGCTTGATGGAGTCTCCTTCGCCATCCCATGCTGGAAGGAGACTCGGAAGCCTGATAAAAGTGCGCTGTAAGTGACCCGGCTGCAGCTCACCTTTCCTTCGCATTGGGCTCCCTTAGTATCAAGTGCTTTTTACTCCGAAATCTTATCATGGCATCCCTGGACATTAATGGATGCTAATGTTTAAAATTTCTTTACTCTTGAAACCAGTTTCAATATGTTTTTATATTTTTGCTTAAATTGTTCTCCATTTCATTCTTATTTTAGTCTTTTATATGTTACTTCTCTGTTGCAGATATTTATGCTCTAAACAACTAATTTAGAATGCCTTTTCTAAACTTAACGTACTTGACTAGGACCTTAGGAGGAGAAATCGAGTCTTGGAGTTGGAGGAGACAGACGAGAGTCACTGGCAAGGCCACTGGCGAGCGGCCGTCCGTCCTCAGTGAGCAGGCTTGGCTGGGGAAGGCCTTCAGTTACGAGGCACTCACCACTCCTCAGTGAGCCCATGGGCCTGGCCTCGTAAAGACCAAGAGTGCAGGCCGACCAAAGGGAATAAAATATTGGTGTCTCTCTATTGTATGAAAGAAGTGATTCTCCTATTTGCCAAATGCAGCACTTTCAAAGGAGAAGCTGGGGTTTTAAAAGCTCTAAAGAATTTGTTAGTCAGCAAAGCAGCAGGTGGTAAAATGTTGTGTGGAAACTGCATTCCGCTTTCCTGTTAAGGTCGTTTATGTACCTTCCATTTCAGAAGCTTAAGACATTTTTCAAACTGAGAGATGATAGAGTCATTATTAACTATTGATATGTTCATATTAACAAATTATATTAATTATTCTCCCTCTCCTCCTGTCATAAACAGGTAAGATGGAGTGTATATATATATATATATATATATATATATATATATATATATATATACTTTTTTAATAACTTTGATGCCACAGTTAGGCAGTGACACGGGTATAATACAGAATAAGATGCAGTGACAAACATTTCACAAGCTCCAGGTTATTCTGGACTTGACCTGGTTATTCACCGAAGGTGGTGAAGCTTAGTGCCCCATCTTAGAGGGGACAGGAAAGACTTCAGGAAGCACTGTGATGAGGCTGTCAGAGAAGGCCTGCTGGGGTGCTCAGCTCCTCCTCCTGCAGCAAGGGGTGGCCAGCTCTGCCTGAGGATGCTGAGCCTTCGCAGTGCCCTCTGGCCACACTGGCCCGGCGAGGAGTGGTTCTCTCACATCTTCCCAGGTTGTCAGTACACGTGGATTGGCAACATCATTGGTTCCTCCCTTTCTGTTTATTCACTGTGCTGTCTGGCACTGGAGCACATCCACACATTCTGCCCCAAAACATACGGTTCTGACATTGACTTTCAGGTGTGCCGTTCAAGGCCCATTTCAGGGCACGTCCCCTGGAGAGCTGCCCGGGCCCTGTGACAAGCAAGGCTCAGGAGCCCCGAGGGTCACAGCACACAGGTGTCTGAGGTGGGAGGCTGAGTCATTCATTCATTCATCTTTTCACTCATTTCGTGCATGTTTGTTGAATCTCTAGGGTGGGTGGCTCGGCAGGGAATTACACAGGCCAAAGCACCGAAGAGCAGGAGTTCCATTCTTTATCGATCATCCTGTTGTCAGGAGAGGAACAGCCAGAAAGGAAAGTGAGGAGACTCAGAAAGAAAGTATATGATAAGTTCAGTGAGAGAAACACTGAGTAAGGAAAGACAATAGGGAGGGCAACATTCCAGTCTTGAAGGGGCCTGCAGAGAAAACGATGACGTTCGGAGGAGCACTGGATGGATGAGAGGGAGGATGATATCACAGAGATACCTGGAGAAGAGCGCCACGGCCTGAGCAGAGCCCAGCTCATGCAAGGGAGGGCAAGGCCTCCAGTGCGGCCAAGCAGTGAGCGAGTGAAAAGAGAGCAAGAAGGAGCAGGAGGAGGACGGCAGCTGAGTCTCAAGCGGGGATGTTGCAAGTTTTGGATGTCACTGCCTGGATTTTGGCTTTCAGTCCACACAGGGTTTCTGTGGAGTGCTTTGAGCCGAGGGGTGTAGACTCGTACAGTTACCGAGGTCTCTCTCACTGTTGTCTAGCAGCAGACTGTAGAAGGAGAGAACTTTAGAATCTAAAGTTGCCCCCGAATGAGCTGCCACTGGTCCCCAACATTCACAGCCCTTTAGGGTTCCCTTGCATCCTGAATTTCGCTGGAATCTAAGTCAAGGAATGTGGTAGAAGTTAGTCTATGTTTACGCAGACCTGACAACTTCAGTGTAAAGGCCCTACGGGTCCATGTTGGACATTGAGCAGCCTCTTGGAGAGCCTATGGGTAGAGGAAAAGACCCTGAGGCCCACACGGTGAGAAACAGGCCCAGATGTGGCAACTGAGCCCAGCTAAATCCACACAAGCTGGGATACTAAGAAGATAAGCATGTGGTACTGTCTTGGACTCTTGATGCTGGCCTCCAAGCAATGCAGCTCCATGAGTGACCTCAGGAGAACTTTTATCTAGCTGCTGCATGCTTAACCCCACAGAGACAGTCCATCTAACGTGTGGTCTATTAAAAGCACTAAGCTCAGTGGAGGCTCGATCCAGGGGAGAAAATCAAAGGTGCTGGGGATGGGCGGCAGCTGGAAAGCAGATCAGAGGGCAACAGTGCAGTGGCTGGACCACAGATGAAGCAATGCAGAGGTAGCGAAACCGTCAGATTGTGCATGTCTCGAGGCAGAGCACATGCTGTGGGAACATTAGGATGTTCGGATGATGGCAAACCACACTTGATGCTGGAATAAGGACAGGAACTCCGTCCAGGAGCCTTTGAGGTTCCATACTAAAGACCTGACACATTTCCCACAGAGGCCTGGCAAGGGATGTGAATCTCTTGCAATGTGGTGAAATGATAACTAGAAGATGAAAAACCCGAGGGAAAGTCCCAAAAGAATATTCTGAGACAGACAAGAGTTGCGGTTCTTAGCTTTTATAAGTGTCGGGGACTGCAGAGTCATGGCTGAAGGAACTCTGAGCTGAAGCCCAGCTCACATCCCCAACTTCCCATGCCTGGTCTTTAGCATCCAGCCACTGTTTGGCTTTCCCAGAAGCCTAATCTCTTCAAGCTAGATGAAGACCTCTTTCTCCTTTAATCCCCATGCCACCTACAAAAGCATTTGCACGTAACAGAGGTTAAATAAGATCCTCTCGGAGTTGTATAGTGACTTCTTACCATGAAAGCTTTGCACTGAAGTGAGGCTTCCCTTCATAGACTCAGGGGAGGTTCAGAAATAAAAAGACAGAGTAGTTATGTGGGAAAGCTGCCTTAATAACTGCCACACTTCCTCAGAAAGCAATGCCTCATTTTTCTCCGTGCAGCCTTGGTTAAAGAGTTGTGAAAATACAAGAAATCCTGGTGGATTTCCTCAAAAAAGTCTTGAGTTTTTGCATTATTTTGGACTACACTGGTTTGTATACAGACACTCAAATTTCAATAAAACAAAATAAAGTAATATCAAATATTTTTTAAAAGTCAAACCCAATCAGGGAGTATGAAGTTTTCCTCACTTCTGTGCAACACTTAAAACATTTATCTAAACAGAAAACAAGTGAAAGAAATGAGGGAATGGAAAGATTCAAAAATAGCTTAATAGGATGGTATTGTATACATGTACGTCGAAGAACAGATTAATGGGGGTGAAAAGGCCTAAGTGAGGTCAAGGGTGGCCCTGACCCTGAGGTATGAGCATGGGGTCCTGCCCTTTGTGCTTCCAGCAATCTCACATCCTAGACACCAGCTTTCTGATTAATCTTCAGAGACTTGCCTACATGTGAAGACGTCTGAGTCCTTCTGGAAGTCATGCCATATACACTCAGCATGGTTGCCACCATCAGGTCACAGCACTGTGTTAAGAGGGTCAGATACAACTGACATTTGAGTGCTAGTCAGTATCTTTTTTTTCTTTTCTTATTCATTAACTATTTAATTTCTTTCTTTTTTTTTTTTGAGAAAGAGAAAGAGAGAGAGAGAGAGAGAGAGAAAGAACTGGTAACCCAGTGTCTCCAGCCACTGCAATTCAACTCCAGAAACATGTGCCATCTTGTGTGCATGTGTGACCTTGCGTTCTAGTGTCACCTTGTGCGTCTGGCTTAAGTGGGACCTACAGAGTCAAACCTGGGTCCTTGGGCTTCGCAGGCAAGTTGTAATATGTCCCCTCCCTCAGTCCCCATTTCCCTGTGGGCTCTTAGTAGGGTTATTGGTGTTCGCTGTGGGGTAATTAGGGCCTCTGCCTCTGGGTGATGTTTCTACCTGCCTTGGGGCTCTTAGATCCTCCTGGCCCCTCTTCTGCAGCAGTCCCTGGGCCTTGGTAGGTGTGTGATTGGTTGGTATTGGCATCTCTGTAGCCTATTTTCTTGCTGTTTTCCTGGATGTGGACTTCCTGCTGGCATAAGGAGCAGTGCTGGGTGGCTTCTTCCTCCCCAACTTCTTCTGGACCCCCATAAATGTAGCAGAGGTGGCACATCTTGTGATGGACGTTCAGTTGTCTCTTCTTGTGTTGCTGGATCTTGTAACTCCCAAATATTCTCTGCCACCCAGCTGGTGTGGCTGGACTAAGGCCAACAGTCAGGTCCTCCCCGCTTTTCAGGATCTTGAGATGACAGACTGGTTCAGGCTTCCTGTGCTGACAGACTGGGATGCGGAGCTCCTGACTTACTCCAGCGAAGTGCACAGTCCAAGCCTGGCTGCTTGACACAAAGCCACGATAGGAGCTCCTTCTGCAACGGTGAGTTTTATCTGGGTATCCCAGAGGTGGAGGCCTCAAGGACCTGTGGAGAACGTGTCCTCCTACAGACCGCTCAGGAAGCGCGAACTCACTCAGGTGTCGCTGGTACAGGCCTCAGCTGCGCACAGGGGCTGCCAAGGAAACACTGATTCCGCTGTGCCAGACTTTGCCTGCGGGTTGCGATTTCCACATCTGGGGACCTGACCTCCCTGCGAAACGCTCTTCCTGGAGAGTGTGAACCACACTCAGAGAGCAGCAGGGAAAGCAGTGAGGGAGAGGGAAGCTGCAATCTGAAAATGTAAGAGGACCTGAAGTCTTGATAGGACTCCAAAACAATTACAACGAACCTGCCCTTGGCATCCCCGGTAGACTTTTGTCTTCAGAGACGCAGCAGTTCATGACACATCTAATGAGACTAAAGAAGTTAAGTTCAGCAGCAAGCAACACAGATGTTCCTTACTTGGCATTGGAGAAGATGCCCTCGAGTTTAATAACCAGTGTTGCCCAGGTATCAGGGACGCTTCAGAGTTTATCACTGGCAAGGGTAGGATGAAGTCCAAGACTCCGGACCCTGAAGTTTGCTTTACAGTTTTCTGAGAGGACATTTCTCTGAGCTTGGTTTGCCTCCTGGTCTGCTGGCCTACATGTCCTCTGAACACAAGACTGCCTTCTTTAGGGCTCTGAGGTTAGTCCTCTCTTCCCAGCTGACCGGGAGGCAGCTGCAGATGGAGGCCTCCACACACTGCACAGGGCAAGAGTTTCGAGGGAAAGAGGGTTAGGTTTTCCCTAGCACTCAAGACAGATGCCAACTTTACCACTCACCATCTTGCAGG
Organism: Dipus sagitta; assembly: GCA_036346955.1. Classification (NCBI taxonomy): domain Eukaryota; kingdom Metazoa; phylum Chordata; class Mammalia; order Rodentia; family Dipodidae; genus Dipus; species Dipus sagitta. The sequence continues at coordinate 43,213,752 of CM070784.1, forward strand.
AGAAAAGAATCCTTGATTCAGAAAAAAATCTTGGGCTCCAGAGAGATCTCACAAACAGAGGAAGACACACTGACTGCCATCAGTCGAGTCAGCAGCGGTGTCACAGGCCAGTCCTGCTGAGCCGTGTGTGTGCAGTCGAGGAAGTGCAGGGGGCCGTTCTTGCTTCAGGTCTCCTGAGCGTTTATGTTCCTCTGCTGGGAACTCAAGAGAAGGAACTCATCCTGAGCCAGATACAAGTCATGGCAAGAGACTGGGGTGCACATTTGTTAAAAAGGCCACATTGTGGTGCAAAAGACATATTCTTCCACCGACCTTACTAACTTGCAAAGTTGCCAGAAAGCTTTTGGAAGGAATGGCACTGTGCAGCTGATTTCATTCCTAAAGGCACAGGGCTGCTGGGCTCGGGACCGGGTTCTCCCCAAGGTCGTGGGTGCTGATTTGGAAGATGAGCAAGCTGCAATCCCTACCAGCATGCCAACTCCTGTGGATGGGTCAGGGTTCTGGAAGGGATCTGGTTGCCTGCCAGTGAAAGTGTGTGTGTGAGTGTGAGCTCCCGGAAAGGGAGAGCATGGCCGAGGTCATAGGCACACAGGTTCCCCTGTCTTCGTGCTGTGCAAGCTGCCAGCACCCTCCTGAATTCCCATGGGTTCTGTGCCTTGTCTTCTCAGGATGCCACCAGGACAGGAAGGGCTTCTCCTGCCACCCCAGCCCTCTCAGCTCCTCCTTGATGTGATTCGTGTTTGCGTGTTTATGTTTTTTTCTTTCCCGTCTTTTTCTTGCTATACAAGACAGTGATGGATGCTCACAAGGCCTTGTCTCTCTGCTCCAGGCCCCTCTGGATATGATCATCGTTTTATCCCTAGCTTGTTCCCCGGGAGAAAGGATGGTTGTCCCAGACTGACTTTCTCTCTTGCAAGGCTCCAGTGGATTCATATGCAGAGCGGCGCTTCTAGTGTGTTCATAGTAATTCCAGAAAAAACAGGTGACATGCACTTCAAACTAACCCTGCAGCAATGACCCTGGCAGTAGCTGAATTAGGTGATGAACTATACCGAGATCATTCACTTACTTCTGATCTTTCATGATTTTCAGAACCATAGTAGTAAAGGTTGAAGTTTTCTATTCATAGAACAAGTTGTTTAATGAATGTTGAAAACTAATACTGTGACAAATATCCTGTCAGTCTAGACTGGCCTCAAGGGAACACACAGCCACCTCCATTGGCATTTTTCTGGTCCTGGAATAAAGAATCAATGAAACAGTCCTTGGCTCTCTGCTATTAGGACAGGTGTGCCATGCATGTGTGTTGTGTGTTCACACGTGGGTCATGTGTGGTATTTGTGTGCTGTGTGTCCGTGCATATGTTTGGTAAGTATATCGGCCTGTTGTGTGTCCATGCATGTATGTGTGTAAACTCAGAGTCTCTGCTACACTAGAGCTGCAGGACTTCTTTCTTTTGGATCGTAGGCAGCATTTCAAGTAGGATAAGAATTGAAATTATGTATTTTTTCTGGCTCATGTTTGCAATACCAAATGAAGACATTTTATTTTTTGATCATGCATATGGAATACATACATATTATACTAAAATAATAAAAGTCTTATTCATGAGTTTAATCAATTAGTACAGATTAAATATCTTCTGTGCCAAATGCTGCGCTCTTTCATTAGCCTATATTTACTATGGTAACTGGTGGTGTCTCTGAGCAGGACTCTGAGTCAGAGGTGGCAATGGGAGGCCTTCAATGACCAAGAAAAATGTTAAGTCTTGTCAAGAGCAAGTGATGTCAAGTTAAGAAAGGTGTGAAAACTGTGGGGAATAGTGAGTGGGTCCAGCGCAAGAAAACGTATTTCTCAGCTAACTGAAGTACAATTGAAAGACATGCAGATACGATTCAAAATTTATAAAATCATAATCAACACCCAAGGACAGGCAGAACAAAACCAGGGATCGAGGCAGAGTTTCTGACAACCTGGGCTCTGTGTTCAGGGCAATGCATCTAGGCTGGAAGGCTAGGGTAAGCCAGGAGCTAAGCTACGATCCTGACTTTCACAGGTAAACCACATGTGTTCCTCCCTAAAGCCTGTTCTGAGAGGCGCAGAACAGACTGCCAAACTCTGCATCTTCCCGGAAGGACGGGAGAAAAGGCTGCGTAACTTGTGTCAGTGACAGAACACAACAGCCAGAAACCTATGATCTCCTTGGCCTTGCAGAGAGAAGAACGGGGGCAGGCGTGGAGGCAGGCGGCATCTCTGGGCGGAAGGGCTAGGGTGTGTGCTGACAGGCCAAGTACTACCCAGGTTGTAGCTGCGACAGTAGCACTTTGACAAGCTCAGGAACACACAGAAAGCCAGGTGCACAAAGGGGCGCATGGCTGGAGGCTCTGACACATACATTCTCTCTCTCTCTCTCTCTCTCTCTCTCTCTCTGTCTGTCTCACTCTGCAAAATAAGTAAATAAATAATTGTTTCAAAAACGGGTGTAGTTCAGAAAGGGTCAGCAGCACATCTCATGAGGAGACGCCCTTTGCCTGGAGGTTTGCAAAGAAGACAGGAAGCAGGGATGGAAGAAGGAGACCAGAATAGCCTGGGGCCTGAACAAAGCCCTTAGAGGACCTCAGGATCCCTCACAGGAGAGGGGACTCAAGAGCTCTGGGCTACAGCGATTTTGCTGGAGGAGGGTGAGGTATGTTAAGATCATTACCTCTACACCAGAGGTCTTAGAAAACACTGGGCTACAGAAAGTGAAGAGTATTGGATAGGCTTTTAAAATAGCCAAACCTGGGACATAAAGTTGAAAACAACCAGAAAATTCTTGAGCAGCATTTTCCCATCCCGTGCGTCAAGTCGTCTACAGAAAACACATGAACGCCACAGACATAAAGGGTGGCTGTGAGGGGAGCCCGTGGGTGTCCCAGCCTCGGTACACACTCAAGAATGACAAAATGTCATATGTATAAATGTAAGCAGGCATGAAATCAAATACTCTGACCATGAAATTTGTCTATTTGTGATTTCCATAGAGTCCCCCCTTCAGTCAAAAACATCAGAATGTGGCCTCAAGGTTCTTCTTCTTACCCCTGTAAAGAACCAGATAATTGGCTGTTTTTCTCAATGCAGCACAACTGGTTCACATTTAACTGAAGAGTGGAAATGGGGTCTGCCAGTTGACTGAAAATCGGCCCTTCTGTGGCTGTCCTTCCTCCATCGATCATTCTCATTTCTATTGCTCACCATGCCCTGGCAGGCCCTCGGGAAGAGCCATTTGTATGACGGAGGTGGCGCCCCCATGCCACATCTGCAAAAAAGCCTCCCCAGAGTCAGTTTCCAGTGTCTGACACATTCTCAGAAATCAAGAGGACAGATTTTCCTTGATTGCCTTAAAGGAGGTAGGTTACCAACTTAACTGGAGGCCCTCCTCCTAGACTCGGTCTTTCCACCCTATAGTTCTACAAGTCAAAAGAAAAAACATGAGACATGGGAAAAAAGAACAGAAAAAAATGGTTTTAAAGACAGAAGTTCCACAGAGATACCCACAAAAAATACAACTTTTTATTGCTAAGTAGTTTCAAAACATGTATTAGAAAGTTTGCCACCCAGTGAAAAGCGAATGGCTCCATTTCTGTGCTCTGACTAGATGGTTTATGGCCCTAAATAATTTATCATTTTCACCATCATATTCTGTAGGAGAGAAGTAATATTTTAATTTTCAGCCTTTTCTGTTTTGTCTTTTAAGGTCAGATCTATACCATTAGAGATGCAAGAGTAAAAGAAGGGGGAAACAGGACACTAAGGTGTTCGTTTCATCTGCTTCGTCTCCCTACATGTTATATGTCAGCAGTGACTTGCCTCTGTACTACCTGTTCTGGGATGCTGGTTTTCCAAGCAGCTGTGACCTCCCTTAGTTCTTGATGCCTGCGGCCGAGGGAGGAGTGAATGAGAAAACAGGTGAGTTAGAATACCAGCTGATCTGTTTGGAAACACATGAAATGAGCTTAAGAGTTAAATCCAACTTCAATGTCTGAAAATCATCTTAGGCTCGTTTTAAGGATGAGGAATACATTTTCTCCTGGAGCTCCTACTTCTACTCAGGAGATGCACAGTCCACACTGATTTGGAAACAGTTCGAGAGTGCTCTTGCCTTACAGGAGTTCTTCAGTCAGGTAAGAAAGAAAATGCTTTCTCCTAGGAAGTGTCTCAAAAATAGACAAACTCATTAATAGAAGGTCCAGGAGTGAGACTATGAAAGCCTAGGGAGGCATGGCCTCAGTGTGAAATTTCCTTGCAGTATTCATTGTTGGTCTAGATCAGGTTGAGATGAAATTTAAGATTAGAATTCCACCTTGGAACCAGGCCTAGTTGCTCATGCCTTTAACCCCAGCACTCAGAGGCTGAGGTGAGAAGATTGCCATGAGTTCAAGGTAAGCCTGGGCTAGAGTGAGACCTGCCTCAAATCTCCCCAACACAGAAAAAGGATTCTATTTTGAAAAATGTACAAGATGTAAGTAAAGATGACATGCATGTTTGTGAAAGTAATGTTGCAGGTGGTGCCTGCAGAATGCAACAACGGGCGCTGCAGTTCTCAGGTAGTTCCCATTCACATTGGCAAGGTACCCATTAGAGCAGCATGGTGCAGTAGAGAAAAAACACTCACCTTATGGTCAGGAAGAGGATAGGACCAAGCAACTCATCATCCCTTCCCAATGCTCATCACCAGTGACCTAAAGATCTCCCTGTAGGCCCAAGCTCTTAACGTTCCCATCACCTCCCGGTATCACCCAGCAGAGGGATCCAATCCTTTAACACATTGGCTCTCCAGGACATTGATGAGCCGATCTATTACAGTGAGTTTTACTGGAAAGCAGTTATGATAACCCACCGAAAGTCTCTGCCAGGCGCCAGTCTTCTGCTGTCGATATGTTGTCATGAGTGAACCACTCTTTATTAAAAGCTAATGATGAAGAAACTTTATTTCATAGTTTTTAATACTTTCGATCTACTGATTGCCTAAACATTTCATTAGTTCTTCTCAATTGCAAACAGTGAAAGCAGCAGTTCACTTTTGAATTGGCCAGGCTAGCTTGGCTTCTCCCAAAGGCTTCATGGCCACACTTTGCAACCCACAGCACAAGAGCAGCATGCTGGACACCCAGGGCATCCCCATTGTCTTTCATCTCTTCTGCATAAACCATAATCCAAAGAGGTTTCCTCACTTAGTCCTCTCGTAGAACTTCCCTGTGTCAGTGATTGCTATGAGATGGTTTCCTTTATCAATTAAATGAGCATTAACCAACCTGTTACAATAATCCTAACAAATACTGTGCGTGCATCATCTTCTGAAACAGTCTTTGGATTGTGCTATAAACCCCGTGTAATAATGGGATTTCAAATCTCACCTTTGCTCTTACATCACATCCAATGCCTCATATGAACAAGAACAAGAGCGTTTCACCAGCTCTACTTCAAGCTCCACAATGTAGCTTCCTTTCCTCTAGTTTTAGTCCATTATGCATTTCCTTTGGTCAATGTGACCTCTTAAAACACAGTGCAGCCTGACATTTTTAGAGTAGTGCTCTTGCCTCCTGGGAGAACTTTCTTCTGTATGTAGATTCAACAAGGACATTTTCTTTTTTCTTTTTCCCTTTGGAAATGACCAGTTTGCCTTTTCTTACATTTTACCTCCTGAAAGAAATAGCATTTAAATGTTTGACTACAGGTAGGTGAGTGAGCCAGTGGCAGCATCCATCAGAGCTGGGACCCATGAGCTCCCTGTGGATGAAACATTTCAAACAAATCCAATAAATACAGTTTAGTAATAATTAAGAGGCAACCAACCACCCTGAAGCTCTGAATACATGGGCAATGTTTAGGTAGACATGTGAAAAGACATATTCCACCAGGCTTACAGAGACCATCATAACTGGTGACAACACAACTTCTGATTTGACAAAATGCTATGCTTGATATCCAGACCTTGGGAAACAGGGATATCATCAGTTTCCCTGATTCTCCAATAGACAGTTGCTGTGGTTTGAGTCAAATGCCCCCTATTGGTTTGTGTGTGTGAGGATGTAATATCCAGGTGGTGGCACATTGTCGAAGGTTGTGGGGCCTTTAGGAGGTAGAACATTGCTGGAGCAAGTGTGTCATTGGAAAGGGGGACTCGGGGTGCCACAACTCTGCACTGGTTGTTGTTCTTTCTCTACTTCCTCCTGCAATGGGATGACACACGACTGAGGTCCTGATCTTCCCATGATCCCCTTGCCATGACGGACATGACCCTATGAAACTAAGCCTAAACCACCTTCTTTAACCTGCTTTGTGCTGGGTGTTTTACCACAGCAATGAAAAAGTAACTGATACAGAAAGTTGATACTGAGAAGTCAGGCTATTGATGTGATAAACCTAACCACATGGTTCTTGTGATTTTTGGAGCTGGTTTATGGAAGTAGTCTGGAAGTCCTGGGAGGCTAGACTAAAGCCTCACAATACTCTGAGCAGAGCATGATGGGCCATTCTGGTAGGAGCTTGGAAGACCAGAAGACCGAGAGAAATGTGGACTGTGGAGTATATAATCATGAGGTTGCCATGGGGGAAAAGGACTCTATCAGGAATAGGGCTAGAGACAGTTCATGTGATATTCTGGCAAAGAAAATGGATGTATTCTGTATCCTTGAGGACTTGAACAAAATTTTCCTGGGTACTTCAACAAGGTTGAATTTAAAACTAATGGACTAATGGGGTTGGAGCATGAAATTTCAAGGTAGAATAACATTGAGTGGTTTATCTTACCTGATTCAGATCTACAATGAAAGATAATAAATATAAAACAGAAATATATGAAAAATATGAAGTTTGGCATAGAAATAAATATGAGAAAATTTAAACTTCCAGGCATAAAAGTTGCAGCTACTTTGAATATAATTGTTACAAAGATGACCAACATCAAATATGAACCAACTGCTCTACACTGGAGCAGGAAAGTTGCCCAGAGGATAAGACTCAACCATTGAAAGCTCAAGGCAGAATAATGTGAATTGCTTTGAAAGGAAAAGGTCTGAAGGGCACATACTGAAAGAGTTCTCTGCTCCCCAAGGCTGCTACATCTGAGTTCCTTGGACACCAGGCTTTGTCTTGCTCTAAGAGAAAAGCTGGGCTGCATAACCCAAATGGTACTCATTTTAGATGCAAGATGTGGGGATGGTGGTCATGAACTATTTCAGTATGAACCCACATATCTGCTTAGGCTAAGAAATGTGAGAGAGCATCAAATTCTCTGTACAGAGGCCATAAGAAGACACTGAGTGAAGTACTGAAAATGAGCCCTAAGTTGCAATGAAGACCCCAGGATTTTGGCAATTCCAGGACACATAGGATTTAAATTAAAGAAAGTTGTGAGTTTGGAAGGGATTCTGCCTAAGAGAGAGGCTACAGTCTTACAGGTGAAGGGGTGGAGCTACCCAAGCCTTTCAGATGCCAGAGGGTTTCATCATAAGTCATAGATACTGTATGTATGTGGTGCTTAACCTGCTGGATTTCAGTCTTGCTTTGGTCCACTCTTTCTGTGTTGTGCTCTCATGCCTCCCTTTTGAGATGGGAGTGTTTACTCTATGCCATTCTATGTTGTAACTGTGTAACTTGTGCTTTGATTTTTTTTTTTTTCAAGGCTCATAGTTAAGAGACTATCTTGAATCTCAGATGAAACTTGAGAATATTGAAGTTGGATTGAATGAATTGTATCATAAGATGACCATTGAGCCCATGGGTGTCAGGGGAAGAATGTGATAGCTCAAATTAAATGCCACACCAGAAGCACATGTGTTTTAATACCCAATCCACAGCTGACGGTTCTATTCTAGAAGGCTGTGGAACCTTTAGGAGGTGGAACCTTACTGGAGGAAGTGTGTCACTGGAGATCATCTTTGAGGTGTTATAGCAGAGTCTTGCTTGTTATTCACCCTCTCTGGACTTCTCCCTGTTGATATAACAATGCAACACCAGCTTTCTGCTTTCACCATGGCTTATGCTCCATGACAGACTCTATATTCTGAAAATATAATCTGAGCAAAATCTTCCCTTACCTAAATGGCTTCTGGTCAGGTATTTTGTCCCTGAAGTGAGAACATAACTGATTGTATAGATAATAGATAGATAGATGATAGATAGATAGATATAGATATAGATATGGTATTTTAGAAGGATTTATGTTGAAGGGTTTCAGTGGAGGAGAGATACCAGTGGCTGGACAAAGAAGGGTGGTAGGAGGGGATTAAGATCAGAATACATTGTGCATATATATGGATGTTGTCAATAAAAAGTTAGAGAAAGGATTTCTTCTGTCATTCAAATGTAGTTGTTAGTATCCAGAAACTATAAAATCTTATCATAAAACCCAGTATTGTTCCTCTACTAGGAGCTGGTTCATCTAGGAGGTTAATATATCTTGCCATTATCTTTATCTGATGGCATTATGTGTTGTATGGTGTTTTTCTTTTAGGCATGGTATGAAGCCATCTGGCAGTAAGGAATGCTTTGGCCTGATAGCCACAGCAGCTTTGGAGCAGAACAACGCAGTGACACCAGGTCTACCATACTAGTAGTGGAGCTATTGACGCTCAGTCATAGAGGGAGGAGGAGAGGGTGATAAGACCCTCCCCTGAGATTCCAGAGGTTGTTCTCTCCTGCCCTTCCCCCAGCTGCAAGTGGTTTTAGGAACAAACAAGATTATTCAGGAAGGAAGAGCTTAACTGGAATTAAGACAACGTGTCACAGCTTACATGAGGTCACCATCCATGATGGGGTGGGACTTCGATGATGATGCAGCTGCCTCCGAGTCACCCACACTTCTGTATCTGACCCTCCACCTGTGAACTTTAAGTATTCCCAGAGACTCATTGGTTGACCAAAATAGGGTGTTGGTGCAATTGCGCTTTGATCTGTTGTCTAAGCCCTATCTGGGGTGAATAGACATGTATTTGGGTCTCTCCAGGAGAAAAGTTTCAAGTGACAGTAAGACAATGTCAAAGGATAATATTGGCTACATGGCAAGTGTGGCAGAGCACAGGCAATCACTCTCTGCAGGGTGGACCGGGAGTTGTGCACCTTGGTCGGAGCATCAAGCCCAGTGGGATTAACAGTGGTGAAATCTTGTTTCTCTAGGGAATGAGCCAGATTCCAGTTTGGGCTGGAAAAGCTGAGTTTCGGAAGGAATGTTCAAAATCTTATCAGCCATGGGATTGTGTTTATTGACAATTTTACTTAATATGAAAGAAGAACAGTAGTTACTTCTGTTACAGAAAGGGAGTGTGGTCACTCATATGAAATGTGTTGTGGACTCGTGACAGCATTCTGTAAGAGGATCTTGGTAAGTGAGCCTATTTTCCAATAGCTAGGGCAATTTCTAGAACTGGAAGGTGTCTGGCCGGTCACAGGCACTTACTAAGTCATGCTCATGAGAGGGTTGGAAGGGATGAATATACTCAAAGTACATTAGGCACATATATAAAAATAAAATCCATTATTTTGTACAATTAGCATATGCTAATAGAAAAAGTGGAAATAAGCACATATTCAACATGTTCTAATGATGGTACGGAAGTAATTAGTAACCGCACAGCAGAGCTGACTGGGACCTCCAATGTATTGATCATCTAGGATCAGCAATAAATATTCCAGAGCCCAACAGCTTCTGTCAGTCAGAGTGAGGACCTGGGACCATGGAAGTTTAGCTGAGGCCCTGGAGACATCTCTCAGAATAAAAATTTTCTTCACAATTATTAACACAATCATCATCATCTACAGCTTACAGATTATTTAGCAGAGTCCCCTTACTCTGAAAAAAAGTCTTTCATTTATGTAATGCTTTCACTGACCTTCGCTATGTGCTAATGTCTAGATAATTGTTGTAGTCACATTCTTGTTACTGGAACAAACACCTGACCAGAAGCAGCTTATGGGAGGGAAAGGTTTACTTCAGGCTTACAGACTCCAGGGGAAGCTCCATTGTGGTGGAAGAAGCTGGCTTATTTCATAATACATCCACAGCACGGAGAGAGAAACCAACTAGGTAACATCAGCAGCCAGAGCTCAGACTGGCTTTCTGCATGCTTTAGTGCTGGACTCAGGATTCCTCCCAGTGGTATCTCTCTTCCAGCAGGCTGCTGAAGACTTAAGTAGGCATCTTAATCAAAAATGCATTAGGCTATGTGGGGGGCACGCAGTCACATTCAAACTACTACAATAATTGATTAAAGAATGCAACAAAAGCAGCGTATGCCATCAGAAGCTTACTTAGATTTTCACAGAAAATGAGAAACAAAGGCGTTTGTTACAGTCACAGGGAAGGCTATGTGAAGCTGAGTTTGCTCAGAGGGCAGACAGCTAACTGCACCTGGGTAACTGAGTAAGGCTTCCGGGAGAATTACGTTTTTCAAAGGAGATGGTACTAGTGGGAAGAAAATGTACAAAGAGGTCTATTCATGAAGAGGCTTGGTCTGGCATCCCTGGGCACTGGTGCTATTCAGCAAGGCAGCAGTGTAGACGTGAGAGACACTAAGGAGAGAGACTAAAGATGAAAAGCTCGTTAGGCACAAAATGTGGATTTCATCTTATAGGCAAGAGGGCTAATTGGGTTTCTTCAGATTGGTGAGCAGGGATGACTGATCAATTTATTTGTGGAAAGAGAAAGTTCGTGACAAGGGAAGAGACTGGATAGTAGGATAGAAGAATAATTAGAAAAACGTGATGGAGAACGCAGTGTGAAATAGAAGACTGTGGCCTATATAGGAACGGACCCCTTTTATCTTTCTAATTTTGAAGTGATTATTTCTCCCACCTGAGATCCTTGAAACTAACCCATATTATCCAAAGCCCTCCTTAGCAGGGTGTATTGAAACATTTCAACTTAGCTTCTCAATGAAAGTGATGTCATTGTAAAAACCCAGAATAAAACACTTTGTACTTTGGAGTTAGGTAAAAATAGAACAATATTAAGCAAATACAGGTAGTAAGTACAATTTGAGACACTAGACAATATTTCCTATGTGCTACTTTCTGGGGATGTTCAAGGTGGCAATATAGTCTGCTTAAAAGAAGCCTAGCCTGTATGTGTGTGCTGCAGAAAATACACTATGGATTTGGGAACTAATGAGTGTGAGGAGTTCTGGTGTGTGTGTGTGTGTGTTTCTAGGTAGGGTCATTATTTAGCCCAGGCTAACCTGGAATTCACTATATAGTCTCATGGTGGCCTCGAACTCATGGCAATCTTCCTACCTCTGCCCCTTGAGTACTGGCATTAAAGGCATTTGCCATCATGCCCAACAAAACTATGTTTTTAAAATGTGTGTGTGTGTGTGTGCGCGTGTGCATGTGCCCCAGGGTCTCTTGCTGCTGCAGCTTAATGCCTACACAGCTTTGTGTGGGTGACTCAAGAATTGAACCCCGGCCTGGTAGGCTTTGCAAGCAAGCAAATTTAGCAGCTGAGCCATATCCTCATGCCCAATGATTTTCACATTTTAATATGTGTAGATTATATCTCAATAAAGAATAAAGCAATACAAAAGCCAAAAGACTTTATAGCATGTTATTAGAGATGTTTTCCAATTTCTAGTTCCTTTGGCAGCATGTATAGCTCCTTTACAGAAGCTGCCTGTCCCCAGCCCTCAGTTTCTATGACAAGACCTCCTGAGTGGGGAGAACCCTAGCCCATAGCTGTGAAACTCACTCTACTTTCATAAAAATGGTAATTGTCTTAAACAAACATGAACATGAGGGGTGCTGTGTTCTTAAATGCCTTCCTAGTCATGCCTTAACTTTATTAATCCAGAGACAACCCATGCCATGGCCCACACACGCCTTCTTCATGAGAAAATTGAAACAAGTAACGTTTGGAGTACATAAATATATTTGAGGGGAAAAGTTTACTTTGTAATCAAATTGCCTTACATTTACATCTTTCACACATATTCTTAGAACAAGTTAGAAATCACCTAAAATTGCTAGTTTTATCCTGGGGGAAAATACCTTTCAAAATAAGAAACGGACAATTTAAACAAAATGGAAACATTAAGCCACCTTCGTGAACTGGGAAACACATTGTTACTCTTCAGTTCTCCAGCCCTGTGGTCTCCCTGCACCTATGGACTCCAAGGGCACGAGTGCGTGTCTGAATGCGCAGGGCTGCGCACGGCTGCTCTGTCCCATGTCATGCCTGTCTTCATCTCTTCCTCTGTGTTTGTACATCACACATATTTTATTTAGGGCTTTCCCACATTGACAGGCTCTGTGCAGGATGACGGGCATTCCCCCTGTGGATATGACAATAGGTCTCTGTTCCCAAACAACAGGGCCCTCAATCCTCCTGAGCTGGCACTTGGAGAGTATCCAGGTTAACACTTGACCCTTGGAGGTGAATGGCAGTGGCCACCACGGCGTCAGTCAGCCCTCTGCCACCTTTACCTTTTACACTTACTTGGCCCCTATCCTGATAAGCGACTTTGTCTGGAGGAATGGCAAGGGCCACCACCGTCTACTCTGACCACATCGTCCCAGACTAAATACGCCAGATGACTGGGAAATGCCAGCTGTCTGTGCCAGAGCCTGTCATGACCTGCCCAGAGATTTTGCTCTTCACAGTGACCTCAGATGTTCATGATGCCCAGTGGTGTCTCAAGTACCACGGACACTTGCTTCCTTGCAAATGAAGGTCTTAACAGGCATGGCCTCTGTCACAAAGGCATAGACTCAACAGAGGCCTCACTGATAACCTTGGCCAGCCTGGTTCTATCTAAAGATAGAGCAGATTCTGAGGAGAAACCACTGTGCTTGTATAGAACTTGCAGATAAGAAGCCGATATCTGCCCACTTGACACTGGGAGACGTACTTTTAGCCTCCAGTACATACCAGTTAGATTGTCTGAAATCTATTGTCATTCTTTTAAATGATGGCTATGTCCATTGATTTTAACCGCAGTGACAATTTGGGTTTCTCATACGCTGATGGTAAGGATGCAATTTGGAGCATTGTATGCAGATAGCAACATGACAGCACTTTTCAAAGTCTGATGTTTTACTGCAAAAATTCCTCTGTAAGAATCTGCTTTGTGGAATTCTCATACATATCCCAGAAATGTGAGTTTGGCTTTTGCCACTTTGTATGAAGTGGAAAAATATTTAAAACAGCTAGATTTTTATCCTGAAATCAAGTCTGACATGTTATTTAACACTTTGTACTAATTAATGGCAAAAGTTGCTATGGTATTCAAAGAAGCTAAAAATAGCTTAGAAAATAAATTTGTATGATTATATTATGTAACAGACAAAACATATGTTTATGAACACACACACACACACACACATACACACACAGATACATTAGCTAGAAGGCTGTACCTTACCTATTCTGAGAGGTTAGATATTGTAAGTGGGGAAGGATTAGGAAATGTGGTGGCAATTTAAGTTGTATACAATATATCATCGTTTGGATTTTATAATTAATTCAAATTCACATTTATGGAACAATATCACTGAAAAAGAAAACAAAATCATGTTCCTCATTCCCATGTGTTTCAAACTCAGAGGATGCTAGACATACAAAGAAACAGGAACCAAGCAAAGGGCATCTCCCCGCGCCCGCCCCCCCCCCCCCCGCCCACTCGCATCCATGTTCCACAGAAGCGCAGGAGCTGTGCTGTGCGGGTGCCTCAACTACAAAGCCTTGTCTTTCATTGTTTGTTTCCTTTCCTTTCCTTCTTAGCATTTGTAAACATCTTGCAAATGTTTTGAAAATGACAAACTTTGTTTCTCTTTGATCCTCAAGTACTGAAAATTAGGTAAGATTTCCAAGTGGAGTCTACATTTAAGTTGGATCTTGAAGAATGAGAGAGTTTGTTAGTTGAAAAGAAGTGTTCATTCCAGAGTCTGGAAAGGGCAGTAGCAACTATTTTGAGAAGTCACAATGAGGCTGTGGGAGGGCAAGGATGGGAGAGTGCTGGGGTCACAGTGGAAAATGTCCCAGCCAAAGCTAGCGACTTGCAATGAAACCATGCCTCTTTGTAAGATGGGAATGTCAAAGTGCATGCAAGTAGAGGTGATAGTGGAAATCTGGTGAAGGTATAAAAGAAAGCGCTCTTTAAAGATTACAACCTTGAAGGTGTTTGGGAGGTTCACTGTCAGTATTTAGCTTGTGCATGAAAAGAAAAAAAAATACTGATTTGTATATCAGTCTTCCAATCTGATTTCTCATTCAAAGCAAATTCTCTATATCCGGGCCATGGGCAGAGACTACAAGGACAAATTGTGCTTGTCCAAGATGCATATGGCTTTTTCTACTTAGAGTGATACTTACTTTCTCATAAATTATCGTCAAGGATTTTCTATACTTTGAGTTGTTCATTGTCCCATCCAAAATAATTTCAATGCAGTTTTCTCTAAAGCCTAAGTTTCTGCTTGTCCTGCATCCATCAAGCTCGCCTGCCAGGGCCCTGTGTCATCCCCACTCTTCTTCCCCTTCAGTGGAATTGCTAGCGTGTCCAGCAAGCATATCCATTCCAGCCCAGACAAGCACACTTGACTGCATCCAGACGTACACACTACCATCTTGTAGACAAACAGCCTAGGGAAGACTAATCCTATCTCAGAAAACACTTAACAACTGACTCCCTGGAGAAGAGAAGAGGAGGGGTAAAGAAAGGGGAGAAGAAAGGAGAGGAGAGAAGGAAGGAGAGGAGAGGAGGTGAAGAGAGAATATGGAAGAGAAAGGCCTCAACATTCAGCATTATCCCATCTCTCTAGTGTGAACACTCTTACCGTGAACAATAGCTACCAGTAAGTGTGGGCTGGGAAGAGATAAGCAACAGCAAAACTCCTGAGCTGCTCTGAGCCAGTTTCAAAAATCACTCTCTACAAAACACCATCGACATTTTGGGCCATACTCATAGTTTAAACAAGAAAGTGCCACTTGCTTCACCCTCATCCAGGCATTTATTCCACTCCCTTCAACCTTATCTGGGCATTTATTCCTTGGAGTTTTATTGGGCACCTACTAGTCACTAAGCATTATTGAAGGAATTTCAAATACAATAGGCTTTATAGATACTTGCATTTTAGTAGAGGGACACAGATAATGCAAAACCATCCCAAGGAGTAAAGACCTTGCACGCTGTCCTTTGGTAATAAATGCAGGGAGGATGCTGAACAACAGGAAGGGTTGGGTTAGATAAAGGCATGGAGGAGGCTTCCACTTCCTCATGGAGACTTAGGTGAGATCCACAGGACGCAGACAAAATGAGAAAGACAAGCAGACGTCTTGCCAAGAAGTTTCCATGCCACAGAGGCCGTATGTACAAAGGACCTGACACAGGACCAGGCTGAGCGTGCTGGAAGAGGAGGCTGTGGGCATTGGGACCAGACCAACACACCCAACCTTCAGGAACACGTCGGCTTTTCCTTTACAAATCCATTGTTTCCTTTTGCTTCTCCAACAACACCAAAATCAGTTTCTGCATGAAACAACGGTTAACATCATTGCTTTTCATTTTCCTTAGAAAGGAAATTAAATCTATAGAGATTAAATCAAAGGCTTAATTACAGACCCAAGGTTATGATTGGTATCAGTTTATATACACTGTAACAAAACCCTGTGCCAGGCAGGTTCCTGCCTGGCCACGCACAGGGTCCGATAACCACACGCTGTCTGCTGCATGAGCGCCTTCGACATCTGCAGTTCTTCAGGATGGAAAACATTTCCCCGCACCCGACAATGGTTTGCTGTTAAGCGTTTTGATGTGGTTTCTGTTAAAAAGCCATTTCTTCTGCAGTGAAATTATCACAGCATTTGTTTATTTTTAATGCATCCAACCAATAGTTATTGAACAAAAATTATATTCCAAAAATGCACAAGGTTTTAGCAATGGACAAAACACATTCCCTAGTGGTGACCAAAGGAGAGCAGAAAAGGTAAGCATGCAGCTTAGGATTTCTAGAAACATCGTTGTCTGGTAGCACGACAAAGACAGTACATATCAGATGTTACAATGCACAACAAATAAATAATAGGAAACAAAAGATGGCTTTAAATGTATAAATTACTTTGGGAAACATTAAGAATTCAGGGCAGCTTGCTGGACTGAACATGACACTCTGTCCTAGGCTGTGAGAAGCACTGACGTCATGAAGGTGGGATAGTGACCAACTGTCTCAGTCGCAACCAAGAGGCGACGCAGGGCTCCTGTCTGTGAGGAGGAGCAGTCACAAGGGAGAGAAGCTGGCAGGAGGTGAGTGCCACAGCCTCTCCTATCTTGGAGAATCAGGAGGAGGAGCTCTCCTTTCTTTCTGGCATGGGTGTGGCTTCTTTGACGTCCCTTGTAATAGCACTTGCAGTTGTGGGTGGTGGGTTTCCTGGGATGAAAATAGTCTCTCTGGTGGGGGCATCCAGAGCACCCAGTTTCTTAGACCTCAGCCACTTCTAGTCCCTCTGCAATGGCTGTGCCTAGAGAGTAATGATGGCAAAGAAATCAGAAGATTTGCCAGCGTTTGATATGCAGGCTGAGGGGAGAGCGGAGGCCAGTGATTGACCTGGTCATTAAGATGTGATAGGATCTCCCACAGAACTTCTGGGAAAGGGTGTGGCCCTGCCACACATAAGAAGTGCCACAGTGCCGCAGATCTTTATCTCACTCTCCAGTGGTCTCCAGTGGCCTTGACTCTGCACCTCCCGTTAGAGTCCCTTGCCCCTGCAGGTCAGGACACACAACTTACAAGAGTTGCTGAGCCGCCACTTTTCTTGAGGATAGACACGCTGGTGTTCATGCTGTGAGAGACCAGCGATGCCACAGAGATGCAGAAGAGATGGCTTGAGCAGGGACTGCTCAGGAGCCAGGATCCCTCTAAGGAACATACTAGCACAGTCCAGCCTGAAAGCTTCTGTGCCAGGAGGGAGCAACAGAAGGGAGGCACAGGAAGAGTGGACCCGGTGGGGGGCTGCTTGGACTGAAGAACTCCTATTGTTGGGGGTGATGGGAGGGATGAGATGAAGGGTCCAGGAGCTGACAAGCTTGCCTGGTGTGGGGCAAGTTGCATCTCCACTGTATACAGGACACTGTGAGGTGGTAGGGACTGTGGTTTGAATGTGCAATGTCCCCCATGGGTTCATGTATTTGAGCATGTGGTCCCCAGATGTTAGCACTGTTTGGGAAGGTGTGGAACATTTAGGAGGTGGAAATGTGTTGGAGGAAGTGAGATACTGGGAGCAGGCCTAGAGGCTGGATAGCCTGGCCCACTTTCCTGTCCTCTCTCTGAACACTAATATGAACAGCTGCCTCATGCTCTTGCCCCATGCCTTCCTGTGGACCATGCCCCCTCTGAAACTATAAGTCAGGACAAGGCCTTCTGCCCTTAAGTTACTTCATGCCAGGTATTTAGTCACAGTAATGAGAACAGAAAATGAAAAAGCAGGGATAACATGGTTGGAAAACATCAAAACCATTTAGTCTATATATTAAACTTAGCACTTCTAAAGAGGTTTTTGAGCTGCTAATGTTGGAGTAAACCAAAGTATGTTTTCACTTATTTTTATAATATTATAGATTTATCATAAAATAGAATTACAATAGAAAAGATAGAAGGTAAGGAAAGGTAGAGGTGGGGAAAAGAGAGCGAGAGAGGGAGAGAGAGAGAGAGAAAGAGAGAGAAGAGAGAGAAACAGAGAGAGAAGAGAGGGAAAGAGAGAGAGAGAGGGAGACTGGCTCCTGGTATTCAGTGCGAGGCTTTCATTATCAGAAGTGTGGGATGTGAAAATGCTTTCTTGCCAAGAAACCAACACTACTGAAATGACACAGAGTGCATAAACCACAGCCCCGATTAACATCAGTGTGGGACACCATCAGGCCACACACACAGAAGGCAGGCTCTCTGGACAATGTTAAAGGAAGTGGGGAATTGGCAATTCTCAGAGAATAGGCAGGAGTGGGAAGGGGGACTGGGAATTTGAGAAAGGACATTTTGGATAGCCTTAGTTTGTCTAAACCAGATGGAACAATCTTCCTTCTCTCACACAGCAACTTGAGACAAAGCACATGTCTTTATCACAACAACATTTTGGTAGGGAATAAACCAGGGTGTATGTACTGGGAGGTGGTGTTAGTGTAACCTGTGATCTCCCGTCAGCAAGCAACAGAGAGCTCTCCATCAGCTGGCCTCCATGCTAGAAGGCACGTGGGCTGTGTGTTTCCCACAGAGAGTGACCCACTGTCCCAGATGCCTTTGATGGAAGTGAGGGTGAGGTAGGATCTAGGGTCTTTCAGGGCTAAAACCAGGAATATCCCAAACTAGAAGATTTGGTGATGTAATTTTAGGCTTCCTGCTTTGGGGTACTGGGCAGTATGCACACTGGTTTAGCCAGAGTCCCAGCCTAGCAGGTGGAGTCTATTCTGAAGGTCAGTGATATGAGCTGAAGGAGAGCTGGCCTGGTGCAGTGCGGAGGGAGGAGAACACTTCCCTTATAGTAGTTGGCAGCCAGCACCACAGGCTCACCTGAAGAGTTTGGGGCAGAAGAGGCAGGGTCTGCCTTCAGGGCTTGATGGGCACTGGACACAGCCTATCGGCTGGATAGAAAACCTGAGTTCTCTTGGATAGTACACGTGAAATGTCCCCATGACCCAGGAGGCACTCAGGAGTGAGATAGGAGAAACAACAGCTGGAGGGCTGGGAGTTGGAGAGGGTCCCAAGATGAACAGTAAAGATGACGGAGTTGGGGTTCTATGAGGATTTGTTTTGGCTAATATTATTAGCCATAATAAATCTGGATTGCATATGGGCTGAGAGCGCTGAATGCTATGGTTAGTGATTTTAAAAAAAGATAATAATTATCTTATTTGTGAATTATTTAGATTTAGAGCCAAAAGTATGAGAGGATGATTTTATTTGAACTCCATAACAAGAAGATAAATTCTATCACTATCAATCCTTATTTTAACTAAGTCACAGAGAATCAGGAGACTTGTCCAAGGTCACACAGACCTGGCTTCTCTTGTAGCAGCCATATAAGGGCTATGTAGCACAGAGGGGGGCCTGGGAGAACCAGAGTCCTACTTCTTGAACAGGAACACTGGGTTCACTTGCTGGTTGGTTTTGACAATTTAATGATATAAAAAGGGTCTGCCACATAGTCAGTGATAAGTGACCTCTGCTGTGGACTAACTACGGATGAGCATCAGAAGCTGAAGGTTGAGGCAGTCTGACCCCCAGCCTGAGCTCTTCCTGTGTGTCGTATAAGCCTCATCCTGGTAGACAGTGGGGGCCATGTGGGCCTCTGGGCAGGGTTTTCAGATGGACTAGGGATGCTATCAACATGTGGCGCACTTCCCTCTAGGGCCTGTCTGCATCCCCAGCCTCAAGTGGTTTGAGGGCAGCCTGCAGGGATGCGCTACGCCCGTGGTTCTGTTGTTCTGGTTCAGGGCAGCTTGCTGATCTCACAGCTTCCCATCTTTTTAATTATTTTTTGCAGAACTGACAGGGAGAGAAGTGTGTCACAGCGCATTCCACAGCTTCTGCTGCATCTGAAGGGATCTCCACACATGCTCTTCCCTGAGCTCTCCCGCCAGCAGTCTTCATGTGATGGTCAGCCCAAAAGCAGTTCCTAACATTTGACTCGCAGTCGACTTCAAGATTAAAGAGGCTGCTTCTCTGGCCCTGTCATCTATCTGTAGAGATGGAATCTTCAGGTCTTTAGTATTTAGCAGATCACCATATGCCTTTTCCAGAATTCCCTAGCATTCAATTGCTGTCTTTCCCATGAGCTAAGTGCTAAGCCTGAAAGAATAATTCTGCTTCCTTTATCTCTAACAGAGAGTGCACCTTTGTACACTGCTTACCTGTGCTTGTGGGTCTCTGAGATGAAGATATTGCAAGATTATTTTTATTTTGGGGGTGATGGGGATACCAGCAGTATGCAGAGCTGGTTCTGCAGTTCTCATCCTCTCTCAGAGGCAAGAAAAATTGTTTCTGGACATCAGACACTTCTGAAATAGTTATTATTTCTAATAAAATCTACATTATT
Source organism: Dipus sagitta (assembly GCA_036346955.1). Taxonomy (NCBI): domain Eukaryota; kingdom Metazoa; phylum Chordata; class Mammalia; order Rodentia; family Dipodidae; genus Dipus; species Dipus sagitta. Next base: position 43,233,805 of record CM070784.1, read on the forward strand.
TCTGAGGTTGTTTCACTAACTTATTGCTTATTGTTTAAAATATTTTTTTTCTTTAACTGCTACATAAAATACTTTAGACAAATGCAACTTGCCCAATCCTTTTTTATTTATAGACATCTGTTAAGTTATAAAATTTCGATGTGTGGTCAGTGCTGACAGCACATATTTAAATGTACTTGAGATAGTTTTATTTTATTCATATAAATTCATTGTGTTTATTTTATTCATACAATCTTTTTTTTTTAAATATTTTTTTGTTATTTTTTATTTATTTATTTGAGAGCGACAGACAGAGAGAGAAAGAGGCAGATAGAGAGAGGGAGAGAGAATGGACGCGCCAGGGCCTCCAGCCACTGCAAACGAACTCCAGATGCGTGCACCCCCTTGTGCATCTGGCTAACGTGGGTCCTGGGGAGTCGAGCCTCGAACCGGGGTCCTTAGGCTTCACAGGCAAGCCATTAACTGGTTAACCGCTAAGCCATCTCTCCAGCCCCATGCAATCTTTTAATTTCAGTATTTTCCCTGAAGTTCTAACAACGTTGACAAAAAATGATCTCTTTAGTAGCCCATAACAGTATACAAACTTGCAGGTCTATTATTTATTTATTTATACATTTCACAGTTTACTAATTCCAACTTTATACCATTCAAATGTGCCCTTTAATTGCTGAAGACAAACCAACAAAATTTGCATCTGAGTATTTGCTTCTAAGAGATGGAGATTTGCCTGTTTAAGCACACTTCTACAAAGATGAGATCTACCAGGTTTTTACTGATGGTCCCATTAAGTTACCAGAATATTCAGTGTAAATTTAGGTTAGTTTTCTAAACCAGTCATTCTGAGCCAACTCTAATAACTTGAATTTAGCTGAAAGCAAATGAAGTACTTCGTAGAATTAAACAAATACAATGGGGGTGACCTCCTCACATATCTACGCCTGGCACTCACACACATGGAAACGGAGGTGGTCAGAATGTAAGAAACCCCCGCAGTGTTTGTGATTAAGCTTCTTACTTAGTCCCAAAATGGTGAAGCCTTTGGGAGGCGGAGCCCCAATAAAGGGACTGAATCACTAGAGGTGGGCCTGGGAGTGAATTCGTCCCAGCCTACTGGGGTCAGGGCTGGCTCACTCAGACTGCTCCTTTCCTACTGAGTTGGGTCGGGATATGGCGCCCCAACTGCCTGCCCAGCCTGCATGATGAAGCTTGCCCTTGAAGTTGTAGGGCAAAATCAATGCTTTCCTCCTGTAAGCTGTTTCTACCTGAGTATTTTGTCCCAGCAATGAGAGGATAACTACTAAGTAAACACACACACACATACACACACACACACACACACATACACACACACGACAGACAGACAGACAGACAGAAAGAAAGAAAGAAAGAAAGAAAGAAAGAAAGAAAGAAAGAAAGAAAGAAAGAAAGAAAGGAAGGAAGAAAGAAAGAAAGAAAAAGGAAAATCAAAAAGAGAAAGAAACAGCAAAGCTAACTGCTGATAATTCAGTGCACTGTCATAACTTAGATACGAACGTGCAGCTGCACGTAGGCAGAGGTGGACTTCCTCTTTTCTGCTCACACACATGACCGGATGACAGCAAAACAGCATTCGAGGGATGAGAGGAGGAGGTGTCGAACCTTGGTGTTGCCCCATCTCCCTCCTGTGGTGACAGGGACCCACAGAGGGACATGCTACTGTAGAGTCTGGTTACACTTGTATTGATTTACTGGGTTTCATTTTTGAGACAGGACCTATCTGTGTAGCTCAGGCTGGCCTCAAACTTGACATTGTCCTGCTTCGATGCCCCGAGGGCTGGGATTAGAGCCACCACACCTTAGAATTATCTTTAATCTCTGTGTTCACAAGTATACCATAAAAATCTGACTTTGAACTTAAAAAGAAGCAAACCTCTTCCCAATGGGACAGTGGCAAAACGTGAACCCTTACTGCTGTCAGCACGGCGTAAGTGTGACGTGGGGTGAATTGTGCCCCGTCCCCTCACCAGTGTGTGAAGTGCTAACCCTCAGCCTTTGTGACTAGGACCTCATGTCATTACAGATTGTGATGGCTAACTTTTATTGCCAACTGGATCCAATCAGGATTCCCTTAAGAGACACACCTCTGGGGCGGGTCTGTGCCAGCATTTCCAGGAAGGATTAAGGGAGGAAGGAAGTCTTTCCCCTGGAGTGGTTAGCCCTTCTGGTGACAGCCAATGTGTAGAAGGAGGCTCTGGGAGGAGGCAATGCCTTTCTCCTGGTCCAGGGCCTCTCGCTGGTGATCATCTATCATGTTGCCACCATCCTTCATCAACTAGGAACCCACCTCCCTCAGCCTGCCCACACTGACTGAACTCCAGCCACTCTCCATGGACCCTCCAGGCCTTCAGGGCAGATAGAGGGAATACTGAGGCGCCCAGCCTTGTGGGCTGAGCAGCTAGCTGGTTCCCATACTTGAGCCTGCAGACAGCCACTGCCCAGTCTTTATAGTGTAGGCCGCCTTACTAGATCCCCTTTGTGATACACATTCATCCCATCAGTTCTGTTCTTCTAAAGAACACTGACTAACACACAAATGTAATTAAGTTACGAATAGCTGGAATAAAGCGGGAGCTGAACTGAGTTATTGGTGTCCTTAGAGGACAAGGGCAGGAGAGACGGAGAGAGACAGAGAAGGACTAGGACCAGATAAAGGCTGTATGTCCGAAGCAGATCACAATGCAGTAGACTCAACGTGAGGAAGAAAGCAAGGGGCTGTGACCACGGCCAGCGGCTCAAGAGATGCCCAAGGAGCCAGGATGAGCCATGGCTTTCAGGGCTCCTGGCCCCCTCCTGCGTCTGGGTGCAGACTTCCTCCCTCCCGTACTGGACTGGAGAGCTGGCTCTTGTTTTAAGCCACTCTGTGGTGATTTGTTATGGCAGACTATGAAACTAATATAGATAAGAAATAAACTTCCTTTTCCCTATAAGGAAGAAGCAATTGGTGTAAAAACACTCTAGTTAAGGTGTTTTTGAAGTGCAGAAAGTGCAAAAGTTTTCTGTTACACTATTGCATGTATATACCTCAATGTACATACACACATACTTACAGCAACGAATTTGTTGAAAAAAAAAACACAACAAAATAAAATAAGTCAATGGAAGATTAATTATGACAACTTAACTGGATTTTTAGGGAAATAGTGCAATAAATTCATGATGGGAATCTGATGGAGTCTCTAAATTGTCCGCCTGGCTTTTGGCTTCTCCAGAAGCATGTAGATGCACAGTCCTCCCTGGTATTTCTGTCTCTTACATGAGAGTGTCCTCAAGGCTGTAGTTTTCTTAAAGACTAGAAATGACTAGAGAAACATAACCACAGCCTCAGGGTTGTCATGGTTGTCATAGCAACAAAAGCAATATTATTGTGTAAAAACACAACATTCAAACACTGTGCCTACATCAGCTAATAAATACACATTGTTATCAACCGTTAGATATATTCTTGACAACATTTTCACAGCAACAGTTTCATAATTTTAATAAACTCATACTGTACCCCAGATTTCTACCTGTGAAAATATCATCTTAAGGAATTAATTATAAATGTCCAGCACAATTCACACTGAACTCAATTATAGTAGCATTTAAGTAGTAAGAGACAAAGCATGCTATGCATGTTAGAGATCAATGTTACATGTGTTTGAAATAACTAATTAAATTAAGTAAATTAAAATAATTTGCAATAATTAAAATAAGGTTATTGTGTTTAAAAGATATGATGCTGTAATTAGAAGGCATTAAGTGCAGAATGTTCCCAATAGAAAAAAATTAAATATAGTATTTGGATTATGGATTTATTGATTATTATATTTTTCTCAGTTACATTTTAACACATTTGTAGAATATTTATGAGGGAGAGAAAGTGGGTGTGCCAGGCTGCCTTCAAACTACAGACACACATAGCACTTTGTGCACGTGGCTCCATGGGGGTACTGAGGGAAGGTAACCCAGCAGGCAGCTCCTTGAAGAGAGTTAGCACCCACGACCACTGACCCATCTCAGCCCCAGATTTGAACACCTTCCAACATTTTAATTTTAGTTTGTTTTAGGGAATGCATTTGCTTTTAAGAATAAGTTTTTATGTTTTGAACTTTGCAATCAATGAGAAAAGTTATAGGCCAAGGAATAGTATTTTGTGTGTGTGTGTGTGTGTGTGTGTGTGTGTGTGTTTCTGAATGAGGTTTATGTTAGCAGAATACCAAAGTCTAAAAGCCACTGGCACTGCATGGCATGAACCCAGTGATAATCCTGAAATCCTGAAACATAGAGCAGGCCTGAGACTGGATCCAAGAGCCGCCCTGGAATCAAGACCCCACAAGTTTAGGCAAGCTAGAAAGAAGATGAACCCATGACAGAAGGAGATGAACCAGGGAAAGGGGAAACTGAAGAAGGTCTCAGATTGCATGGAGAATGACAAGCCCCAGCGCTAAAATGGGGAGTTCCTTGGTGCATTACAGCAAATTCTGTTCTTAAGAAGTAAGTCATGTGGTCTGTGGCCACGCTTTAAGATGGAAGGTATGTGCCTCCATATTGAAAACCAGAAGTAGTGCAAAAAGATAAGAGACGAGGGAGGATTTGGAACGCCCACAGAAAAACGTGGAACTGAAAGTAAGAGCTTCCAAGATAGGCCCGCCCCAGCAGTGTCAAGGCCCACAGTGACCGTGGTGCCCTTGGGTGCACACAGAGGAGACCAGGGGACAAGAAATGCTGGAGTTTGAGTTTAGCTGAATCTTCCCCTTGGTTCATCTACAAAAGTTATCCATTTGTTTCAAAAATTTGTACTGAGTGCAGAAAGACTCACTAGAGACAGTAAGAAACATAAACACAAAATCTTTGGAGGAGGGCTTAAAAACATTCAGGAAAGTCTTCCACAGCCATTATGTGTTGGTGCTCAGATAAAGGGACTATAGCAAGAGGCTCTCAGGTGAGAGGGGGAGGGGGAACACGGCATTCCTAGAGGCCTACTACAGTCACATGGGTATGGTAACCTTGCCCCCTTTACTCCTAGCCAGGCCTCTGTGTTTCCTCTTCTCCTGCACCTCACAGACAGTGGTCACTTCTGGAGTCAAATGCCGTGTGTGTGCGGTTGATGGCAGCACCTCTCAGACACCTTTTCTCCATGTCTGGAAACTCCCACCGGTCACATTTTTCTAAGAAATCTGTTCCTCATAAGTTGTTCCAAAACTATGTAATGGAATAGTTCAAAATCGTCTTACATTTTTGCTAGTGCTTTTGATGTATACCATTTTTCAAAGTTTTTTTTTTCTAATGTTAAACACATATTGAACTTCAGAAGCAAATGCTTTTGAATATTTTTAAGGTAGCAATTTTCCCTTCCTGAATTGGAGTAACAGATTTTCCACTCTTGGATGCCCTCCGTTCCTCAGAAAGCTCTAGCTGATTGTGTCCATTTCTATTAGCTTAAAATACGTCAATGAATTTGTTGAGCTAATTTATCTTTTAAGATTTTTATCTATGTTCATGAGGATTATTTATGGATATATTTTTATGATATTTTTATCCAATTTGTTACTAAGGTCATATTAATGATATTGAAAAAATTAACTGGGTAGCTTCTGAGTATCTGCTATGTTATAGAATAAAAAATTATATTGGAATTATTAGTCCTTGAAGTTTAGTTTAGCTTGAGAAAGCCTAGCCAAGCCTGATATATTTATTTGTTTTCATTTATTTATTATTTATTTGTTTTGAAATAGGGTCTCACTTTGGCTCTCAGGCTGGTTTTGATCTCCCAATTCTTTGACCTCAGCAGGTGGAGTCCTGGTTTACAGATATTTACCACCATAGTCAGCAAAGAAAGACTGGGTTATAGGTATTTACCACCATAACCAGCAAAGACCTAGAAATTTTTCATAGTATCTATGACCTAACACTTCATTTTCCATCAAACCAGTAAATTTTATTTTCCTAAAAAATAACTGATTTCAATGTTTTCAAGTGAGGCTAACACAATTACCAAATAATTTTAATTATTTATTTATTTATTTTTATTTTTTGAGGTAGGGTCTCACTCTAGTTCAGGCTGACTCAGAATTCACTGTGAGTCTCAGGGTGGCCTTGAACTCATGGTGATCCCCCTACCTCTGCCTCCCAATTGCTGGGATTAAAGGCGTGCGCCACCATGCACAGCTACACAGTATTTTAAAATTTCAATATCAGTCTACCCCATGGATGAGGTAATGTTTCATGAAACAATTTCACTCATTTGAAATATCTTGAATGCTATAAATCATAATACATATGCATGGTGCCAAGCTAAGTAAAATGTGCATTTCTTTGAATGATTTCTACTTTAACTTAAAAGTCATGATATATTGTATATTTTTATTTATTTCCCTTATAGTTATGAAAATATAATTACTGAACAGCTACTCTGTATCAAAATGCTTTTCATATTTAAAAGAATTTTCTTCAAAAGGCTAGACTTTGCCTTTCTCTCAGTGGCAAGAAAGTACTATACTAAAGGTATGTTATAATATACTAAAGATAATATACTAAACAGGTTAGATTTGATTCTGAAATGTGAATTGTGACTGAGACTACCCGGGTATATCCTTTTGCTTTTCTCATAGCACTCTAACCACCCTTTCAGAAAGATTTTCCAGTATTTCAAAAAAGATTTATTTATTCATATTTATTTATTTAAGAACCCTAGATGCATGCACCACCTTGTGCAGCTGGCTTACATGGGACCTGGGCTTTTACATGGGTCCTTAGGTTTTGCAGGCAAAGTGCCTTATCTGTTAAGCCATCCCTCCAGCCCAATTTTCCAGTGTTTTTTGTTTTATTTTTTTCCCAAGGTAGGGTCTCACCCTGGTCCAGGCTGACCTGGAATTCACTAAGTAGTCTCAGGGTGGCCTCGAACTCACTACCTCTGCCTGCTGAGAGAGGAGAGGAAAGGAGAGGAGAGGAGAGGAAAGGGAGGGGAAGGAAGGGGAGGAGAGGAGAGGAGAAGAAGGGGAAGGAGGAGAGGAGAGGTAAAGAGAGGAGGAGAGGAGAGGAGAGGAGAGGAGAGGAGAGGAGAGGAGAGGAGAGGAGAGGAGAGGAGAGGGAGAGGGAGAGGAGAGGAGAGGAGAGGAGAGGAGAGGAGAGGAGAGGAGAGGAGAGGAGAGGAGAGGAGAGGAGAGGAGAGGAGAGGAGAGACTGGGTTTTTCCACAGAGTTTAGATGATAGATAGTATGACAAGGATATATATTCAGCCTATGATATACCAGAATACAGTGTTCCTGAGATGATTCCTGGAATCCACAATGAACTTACTTGAATTAAAATCCACATAAACTTTCAGGCCTCCTCTCATAGGTCAAGACCCCATGGGTCAAGGATGGCATTCTTTTGTGTTGTATCCAGCTATTATCATAGTGGCTTTGGACGTTCCTAAGCTCAGTGCTGTCTTTAAGGAGTTGAAGTAGCCGTTAGCACAAGCATACTTCCCAAGTTGCCCCAGCAGACGTGGCTCTCCCAAAACACCTGTCAGCTACTGTCCACTTAGGATCTCTGTCCTCAAATTTAATTCGGAAGTAACATGTGTCTATATACTTCATTAAATCTTTAAAGACAGAGATGGAAATTTGAAAACATGAAAGTGCCCAGTGAACCTATTTTCCTTAAGTACTTAGCCATACCAAGAGAAAATTATCCCGCTCAATTTTCTTCCTCACCAACTTCTCTCCTGTGGGGCCACAGTTCCAAAACTTAAGGTACAAAGGACTTGTCTCGGGCAAAAGTCTATGAGTCAAGTGGGTGGATGGACTTTCTTAGAATCAGGCAACTGGTTTGATTGATATTTAGGTGAAAGTAGGCCCTTGTCCTATGAGGGCTGGGATTGTCTTTGAGATCCATCAAAATTCTCTCAGCCCCTCAGACTATTTGAAAGTATACCCATGACTCTGCTGTATTTATTTCCTACACATGCAATCTATCAGTCAGTGGGACTACAAGCAGCTTGCAGATCTTTCGCATGTTGCCAATACAAGCTCATATTCTTAGGGTAGCAATCACCAAAATATAGAGTATGTTTGTTTTAACGGCATAGTTACTATTTTCAGTATGAGACCTTGCTGTTGATGTCATTTTTGGTACTTGACAATTCATTTTTTCAATTACCATGGGGTGAGTATTTTTATTTTCCTCCATCTACTGTAACGTCCTCCACTGTCAGCATTTCTGTATATATTTAAAGCTGGATTGATTAATGATATGTTTTAAATTGTTGGCTTGTGTGGTTACATGGAGGTGTAGATAGTTGCCTGCCTTTATTGGTTTGTTTAATTGGTTATTCCCATGTTAACATTTTTAGTACATTTTTTTTTTCAGAAAGTTGAAGGATGTTTTGGGGCTTTTGTGTGGTGGTCTCTTCATCTTCAACATGTCCTAACAAGATTTCTTTGTACCTTTTCCGCCACTATTTTTGAGTAACTTGACTTCCTTTTTCTTTAGGAAGGCTAAGTACCATTTTTCCTAAGCACCTCGCTTAAGAGGTAATAATTTGATGGCAGTTGGGTGGGCTGTGGATGAAGGTGAGGGGGGTAAGGGTGCAGGGGGAAGGAACCACAAAAACATTATTGTGAGAGATTCAAGCCATTTGCTGTAAAAAAGGTCTCTGAGTTTTTCATACTATCACTATGAAGTTAATAGTGTTTTCCTAGATGCATTTTTTTGCCTTAGTTCCTGCCGAACACCTGCTTTGATCAAATGTCCTTTGGCATTGACAAGTTCTTAGGGACCTCTAAGTTTAATAGATGCTATAAGAAGAAATAAAATTACTCATTGCACATCTTGGAAGTTTGTACACTTATATCTCTACTCTGTAATGTGAAAGTCCATATAAACACTTGAAATTGTAAGTCTGGGCCTTAGTGATATTCAAATAAATTTGTTCTCATATGCATTCAGTGATAGTTGGGAAATAATACAGAACTTCTTTGTTATTTTTAAATAATAACCATAGACTGAAAGGTATACCATATCCATCTTAGGATCTACCATAGCTTCCATTCCTCCTTTCCAGGCAAGCACCTTAACCAATGAGCCATCTCTGCAGCCCTGGTCCCTCTTTTTCCTTCTGGTTATGCTGCTGCTGTTTCGTGAGTCAGGGTCTTGCTTGGGCACAGTGCATTTGAGCTGCTGCTTCCTCCTTCAGCTACTATACCCAACCTCTAAAAGCACTTTTTATTAAAATATTTTTAAGATTTATTTTTATTTAATTATTAGAGATTGAGAGAAAGAGAGAGAGAGAGAGAGAGAGAGAGAGAGAGAGAGAGAGAGAGAATGGGTGCACCAGGACTTCTAGCCACTGTAAATGAACTCCAGGCACATGTGCCCCCTTGTGCATCTGGCTTACGTGGGACATGAAGATCAAACCTGGATCCTTAGGCTTCATAGGCATGTGCCTTAACTGCTAAGCCATCTCTCCAGGCCTATAAGCAATTTTTGTGGATTTCTTTTTACTAACCTTGATGCAACTAGAGTTCAGAGAGTGCAAGTGACTGGGGATTCAAATGTAGTAAGCATAAGGCATACGTTGCCCCTAGATTCTCCCCCTTGATTTATTCCATTTCAGCAAATGGAGGAGTTGTAAGCCCTGGCACAGCACAGAGCAGACCTGTACCATGAAATTCTGTTTTTTTTGTAAAGTTATATTTTTTATTTATTTGAAAGAGAGAGAGAGGCAGGTAGAGAGAGAATGGGTGTTCCTTGGCCTTCAGCCACTGCAAATGAACTGCAGACACATTGTGCATCTGGCTTACATGGGTCCTGGGGAATGGAACCTGGGTCCTTTGACTTTGCAGGCAATCCCCTTAACCTCTAAGCCATCTTTCCAGCCCCATGTGCCATTAAATTCTTAGGTTTAATATGAACCTAAACTCTCATGCCATGAAATGCAAAATATGTTAAAACAATTTTCCCATTACCATTTTTAGATACGTTGAAATAATTTACATATGCAAACAAGGGGGGCATCTAAAATCATGCCAAATCTTTGTCCGGGATGGGATTAGTTGTTCATTCTTTTAAATGTCCTTCCTTCCTTTTGGCCAAAGTCCATTACAATATAGATTGTTGGAACTACAAATGTTTTCTTTCTTTTTTTTTTTTTATAACAGTTGCTTCTTACTCTAATAACTGCACTTCCAGAAACTTTACATCACATTTGTAGGATAGGGAAACAAGGGAAGCTGATGCCTTAGCCTGTGGAATAACTTAAGAACTTCATAGACAAATTCTACCAGCCGGAGGAGGAGGAGAAGGAGGAGGAAAAATAGGAGGAGGATTCCCATATTTTCTCTTTTGTTCCTTAAACTTGACATCCCCCATTAGGCTGGATGAGTAGAATCACCATGCTCATAGGTGCCAGAGCTTGTGCCCGTCATGAGTGTTTTGAACACACTGTTATTGCTCACGTTAAAGGAGGGAAGACTAATGGCCAAGACCATAGGCTTGGGCGCAGACAGCATTGGGGAGAGCTCTGCCTTTACTAATAACCCTCTAAGCTCCACTGGACAAATGACCTGACTTTAGTGGATTTTAATTTCCTCACATGAAAGATGGGAGTAATTGTGTGGATGCTATGGTTTAATTATGAGAAATGTTCTCCAAGCAGCCATGTGCTACAGGCTTGCTTATCAGGGTGGCACCATTAACTAAGCCTAATGGGAGGTTCAAAGGTCATTGGGAGCCATGTCTGGAAAGAGAACTGTATTACTTCTGTCTCTCCTTTCTGTCTCTGCTTCCTGCCTCAAGCACTGCTCCCAGCATATGGTCTTGCCATAATCTGCTACTACCTTTGATAGAGGCCAAAAGCAATGGAGTTAGCTAGTCATGGGCTGGAACCTCAAGAACTACGAGCTAACGTAAGCCACTTTACTTGATAAGCAGCCCTAGTCAGGCATTTTGTTGTAATGATGGGAGGGGCTGTCTACCAGTATACTTGGTCGGTTTCTTTGAAGATTAAATGAGGTAAGTACAGTTTGAGAAATTTAATGTGTTGAACCTTTCTCTGGTAAGAACTTGGCAGTAATAGGTCACTGTGACAAAGAAAATTTAAAAGGAGAGATGTAATTATTGAAAGACAATATGACATTGCAAATAACACCCAAAGCATTGATTTTTATGGATGGGAACCAGAGGAATGATTATTTGACCAGAACTGTTTAAGTTAAGGTATATTGCTGTTGTAATAAAAATTAGGATAATGTCAAGAGTCAAAATAAAATCTGCTAATGAAAATTGCGCTTACAATTGCATTTATTGAATGGATTTTTTTCACCTGGTACTAATTCGCTAATCACACTATGACTCATGCATAATATAAAAGTTGTAGTTTCTTCATGTTCTTAGTAATATGAGTATTATCAGCATGTGTACTTTGAGATCCTTTTATTATTATCTTTGTGAATGTACGAGGTGTGTGTATGTGCCTAGGCGTATGTGTGGTTGTGTGTGTGTGAGGCTATGGGTGCTTATGTGCCACCGTGCACACATGGTGACCAGAGGACAGCTCTAAGTGTCCAGGTGCGGTCTCCTTCCCCCATGTTTGAGGAAGGGTCTCTGCTGGTCAGGGCTCAGCACCCTGGGCTGTGCACCAGCAGGCTTCCGGGATTCTCCTGCCTCTACCTCCCATCTCACCCTGAGAAGACTCGGTGGCAGCCGTGCACTACGGTGTCTGAGGTCACATGGGCTCTGGGTGTGTGTACTCAGGCTGTCATGCTTGCATAATGAGTGTTTGATCAACTAAGCCATCTTCCCAGCCCTGCACTATTATTGCTAAGATAGACAGATAGATAACGAACATAAATATGTGATTTACTCAAAAGATGCAGTCATCTGAGGATAAGGCATTATATTGTGCTCTTGGCTCACAGAAAACCTTACCAGCATGCTGAGGACCACCAGCAGAAGTTGTGAAGAAGAAAGGTTATCATTTGGTGTAGAGCTCATACAACCAAATGGTGAACTTTCCTAAAAAATCTACTCACATGTCCCTGTAAGAATTTAGTGCTGGAATCTCTTTTGCCAGTCACATTTTTTTTTAACATTAAAAAAACACTGCAGGTATATACAAAATATAGGATATACTACAAACATAAAAGTACATTGTGGGCAATTTAAAAACATGCAATAATGCTTAAAATTGAAATTATACTAATATTTTAATTTTGCTCTCTGTTAGCCCATGTTTGGGCTAAGTATAGAGTGATGTGATAATTCTCTTATGAAATGTCATTTACAGTTAATATATTACTAAAAAAACCCTTCCTCTATCATTACACTTTCCCTTGGATCCATGTTATAAATGAATATGATTTATTTTTTAATGAAACATGATGTTTCATTGATTTAATTACCCAGTTACTTATATGTGGTAAGTTCTGTATATTATTTAAAATATTTCACCACTAGAGAAAAAAAATAACAGCTAACTTTGTAGAAATTGATCATCATTCCTGATGTATAAATTTCTGTAAGTGAAATTGGCAAGTTAAACAGTATGCAGATATTCTTGACTTCTGATAGTTTTATATTTGGAATTATTTAATTTATAAATATTTCACAACTTGAGAACCCATTTTACTATTAGCACTAACATTAATATTTGGCTTATATGCCTTGGTTGACCTGAAATTTATATTAATGGGGGGTGGAGGAGAGAATCTTTATATTTTTTGGTGGAGGATGCAGGCATCGATCCTGCTACTGCTCACAAGCCAAGGACAGAAATTTCTTAATGCCTCACTGTATTTTTTTACTAAATGACTAAGAGCTCAAAATAAGATGAACATTGCTAAGGGAAGCTAGAAGAGAAAACCCAGCCTGAAAACTTCACTTACCATCAATGTTCAGAACTGAGTTATTTGTCTGCTTTTACACAAAAGTCAATATTGGAAGAAATGACACTTACCACATATTTAATCCCCTCAATGTACACTTTTGTTTCCATTGTTTCTTTACATCACATTATTACAAACAAGGAAGTAGTTCAGAAATCCTGGTAAGGGCACAGTGCTGTTCTCCATTTCCAGAGCCTTGTAGGAACAAGTTCAATGACCTAGATAACCCGAGCGATGCTGACTGTGGAGCAGTGCTCACATATGAAGATTGTTTACTTGGTGCTGTGACCAAACCCCTGACAAGAAGCAGCTTCAAAACATGGAAGGGTTTATTTCAGCTCCAGATCTATAAGATAATCTCCATCATGACAAGGAAGGCATGACTGCAGGAGCGGGACAGCAGCTCACAGGGAACCCACAGTCAAGAAGCAGAGATGAACAGGAAATGAGGCCAGTCTATAAAACTCCACAGCCCTCTCAAAGGGCGCCACCAGCTGGGGACCAAGAGTTCAAACACATAAGGCTATGGGGATTCTCTTACATTCAAAACACAATGACACAATGTTGCTCTACATCCTGCCCAGGACATCGTGCTCCTGTTGCTCCTGGGAGTAGGGAGTGACAGTGACTGCCTTTTTAACACACACACACACACACACACACACACACACACACATATTTGAGAAAGAGAGTGGTGGACAGCGAGAGAGAATGGGCACGCCAGGGCATTCAGCTGCTGGAAATGAACTCCAGAAGCATGTGTGACCATGTGCATATCTGGCTTATGTGGGGCCTGGGGAATTGAACCTGGGTGCTTTGGCTTTGCAGGCAAGCGCCTTCATTGCTAAGCCATCCCTCCAGCCCAAATGACTGCCTTTTGATGTGTGATGAGTGTATTGTGAGGAAAACATAAAATTTGAAGACTATCATTTATTTTGGCAGAAATATTGCTTAAAAGTTATTATTTTTATTTCCCCAGATTTTTAATATGAGAGAGTCATCACATTTAACAGCTGGTTATCTGAGGTAGGCACAAGAGTGCACACATCCCACTTTAGGAACAAATTGGCACGGGTGGGCCAAACTTTAATGGACACCGCTCCTTGGAGTTAAAAATCATCTACTCCAAGAAAAATTTAACTTTCTGTTTTGTTTTGTTTTTCATTCCCAATGAGGGACAGAGTAGGAAGAAAATCAAGGGAGACCAGATTTAAATGACTTATAAAAAGGACCCAGAAAAAACTTTTTGGACATCAAAAGGCTCTTACAAAACAGGCCTTTAATGATTTAAGTGTAAATGAATCAAAAACATATGGATAACATTTTCCTTTAAAATACCCTTGGGTTTAAAAAATTAAGGAGAAAAGTAAATGGAAGAGAGTGTTTTAGATTTGGTGAAAGAAAAAAAAATTGTAGAAAATAGCTTGAGGAATTTGAGACACCCAATTTCATTTGGGGTTTCCTGTGCCCAGGAGAGAATGTGTGTTAGGACAGCTGAAGCTCCCTGTTTCCAGTAGACCTGGTCACATAACCACAGGCACAAAGCATGACAAACAGGACCCCTGCCCACAACATTTGTGTTGACATTAGTGTTCTGGAGAAACACCTTTGGAGTATGACTGAGAACATCTTTTGCACTTTCAGACCCCCACACTGCTTGCAAATCCAACAGACAACTGCAAGCTATTATTGGTGACTGCAGGACAGGTCTGTAATAAACTTGGGGGAGGAAGAAGACTAACATGAAATCTTGTTCACATAAGCTTAGCCCATTTTCCAGTTTTTACTGCTGGGCAAGCACTTGCACATTGGAAGTAAAATAATAAGACAGCATAAAAATGCATCAAGCCTTTCAGTTCCCTCACTGATTTCTTGTTTACTTTTCACAGTGTACAAAATAGCAATAGAGCTAAATGTATCTTCTAAATTGTGAGCGATTTATACATATTGGTGTTAATTTAATGCTATCAGGAAAAATTAGAATTCAATCTGCAGAAAGCTGTGAAGAGAAGCCAAGAAGGGCTTCCTGCCCTTCCTGTTCTTCTGTCTCCCCTGACAAGTAGAAACAGCGCAAGAGTCACAGCACCAAGTCGCCAATTTAAGGGTACGAGAATCTGCGTGCCTAAAAGCAATCTCTCAAATGTGTGGTCCTTAGTAATTATTAAAATTTAATTTAGCCTTTTATCTCCTATCTAAGACATCTCCCTGAGTTAAGTTTTTTATGAAAAATCATCATACAGCCCACAAAGGATAGTCAGTAGAAAGAGACAAACGCTTGGAGTAGTCTGTGAGCTTATGAGTGAAATATTTTTGTGTTTAGGTGGACAATAGGATAAGTAAACCCAACTGGGAAAAAGTATTTAACTAGAGCAGCGTATTGCCTGAATATCACCACAGGCATTAGGTAATAGAAACATTCAAATGATCAGAACACTTTTATTAATTGAGTAAATGTCTTTGTCTGTAGTAGGATTCCAGTCCTGTTAAGTTAGCTTTAGTAATATTCATGGATACACATGAAGTCGTGAGATTAGAGTGCATGTTTTTATTCTTAGGTTTGTCGTGGACATCTGAGGTTCTCTCCCACCGTGCTGTTTCGGGTCTCACAGAGAACATCACCAGGGTTCCTCTCTCTTCTCCTTAACTGTTCGGCTCTCCAGTCATTTCTGTCCTGATCGAGCCCAGAAGAAACGGAGACCTCCGGGGCTGCTACTGCACCAACATGTTCAGTATACCTCCCTCCCAATCCCCAGTATGTCATCCAGGACAAATCTCAGATCTGCATGGTTTATTTTCTCTTTCACATGCCTAAAATATGTCCTGTCTGCTGAAAGGCATTGTAGAAAAGGGCACAGTATGTATTACCTTACCTTGTTGGTGGTGTTCACTTTCAGACCGCTTGCAACTTTGCTTACCAGCCTTTGGCACGGGAATGATTAGTCCCTGTTCTTCGGTCCTTAAGGCCCGTTTTATGACTACGCTACTCCTGAAGCTTCTGTTGGGTGGCACAGGCCCACTCTGAGCTTGTGGTCTTGTCTCCCACACTCACTCCATAAGAACCTCTGCTCTTCCTTACCATGCCAGCGTGGATCTACCACCTTTCCTTTCCTCCCTGCAGTCACGGTCAGGGAGCACCGCCTCATTCAATGCCAACATCTGCAGGTTAACCTTTGATCTCTTCTGCTTTCCTTCAAGACCATAATCAATCAAATATCATACTGTTTTATCTTCAGCCATCCCTTCTGTCTGAGCTGCTTACCTTTACTAAGTGAATGCTTGAATATTTGCACACTTAAATAAAACACAACGGCGGCGGCTGCATGAGCCTCTTGTGCTCACTGCATCATCCCTTCAACGCCCTTGTCTTTTTGCCTTCCTGGATGGACTCCTCAGGAAAGTCACCCCTGCCCAAGCCTGAGCCCGCCTCCTCCTCTCGCTCCACAGCCTTCTCAGCTTACCTCCATCTCCAGCCATCGTCACTTTGGGAGACTTCACCAAAGGTCTCTCTAAATTCAGTCACATTAAATCAGCGCCTTTCTTGCTGGGCCTCTTGGTGGCCTTTGATTCTCTGGAACATTCCTTTCTGCTAGCAATCACTGGATGCCTGAGCCTATGCTCAGTGACGATCCCCTCTGTGCATTCCTGGGGCTCTCTTGCCATGCCGCTCAGACAGCCATCTTCCCTGGCTCTGCGCTCCTCAAGAACTCATCAGCTTGGATCTGACTACCCACCACACTTCACCTCTCTGCTGACTTTTTCCCTCACACCCATGCTGCCGCCCAGCTTCCTGCCTCTGTTCATTCCTTTGCTGTTCAGTTCCCTAGAAGCTTTCAGCTTGAGCTCCAAAGTCAATTTCAGGAATCTTTTCCTGAAACTCAGAGTTGCTAGTGACCCTTGGTCTGCTGCTCAGCTCTGTTGATACACATCCTCTTTAGCTGTCTCCACATTTCTTGAAAGTAATTTGGTCTGCCTCAGTCTCATCACCACATGTCCATGTACCTATTTGACATTCAGTTATTTTTCTGAGAACATATCAGTTTCCTTAGTTGATAAAGAATTGTATCATATGGATTTTAAGATTAAAATATGAAAGGAATAAATGCCTGAAATTCCTCTTTTGATGACATTATCTGTCAAAACAAAAAAAAATTACAGCTAGACTTTTAATATCCATGGATCTTGTCTCTACTGATTAAAGCAACTACAGAGTGAAAATACTGAGTAGCCAAATAACCTGTACTAAGTGCTTTTCCTGTAGTTAGCTACTAAGAAATAAGCATAACAATGATTTCCTAGTGTATACGTTGCATTAGGTACCACTAAGTAATCTAAAGATTATTTATGTGGAGGGAGGATATTCCTGGGTTATGTGAATTTTATTGAAGAGACTCAAATATTCTTGGCTGTGATATCTACAGGGTGTTCCGGAAGCAGCCCACTCCTTTGATATAGGGGAACAGGGACAATTATAGATTTTAATGTGATGTTCTGTTATAAGAAGAAGAAAGAAGTTATAAGAAGTTATTTGTTCATTTTCTTCTTTCAAAATTTATTTTTAAAGAAATAAATTTCATGCTTAATGTCAGGATGTTCATTGCTACACTTTATGATAACACTATCCTTATTTTTATTTTGAATATAACAAACCCTGCCATATACAATATTCTTATGAGCATCAGGACTCATCATTTTGTTTGTTATAAGACTGGCTTTGAGTTTTCCCCTTTTCTCTCTGGTAAGTGCTTGTGTTGTGTGTCTCTCATCATCTGTCATATGCTGGGCATAGGGAAGTGGCAAGGATATTTACTGAGTGAATGATGTGAATGAATGAATGAATGAATGGAAGGAGAGTGAATGAGTTTGAGGGCTATTATTATGCAGAGGCAACATGAAGCCTCATAAAAGTGACTTTAAAATCATGTGGCTTGGAAAGTGACTTTACTGTAAAAATGAGAAACAAAACACATCCACGCAGATGTGCTCCGGAGTTAGCAAAGAGCTTAAGTAGGCTTTATGATGTTTATAAGAAACAGAGGCAAAATGACTCCAATCTCCCCCCCCTCCCCCACTCAGGTTGCAAACTTTCTCTCTTTTTTTTTTTTTTAGGTGGATTTTTTCTTTCTTTCTTTTTTTTATTAAGCAGAAACTTGCTATGGACATATCATGTGTTGGTACCATTATTTTCCTCCTCCTTGTCCCCATTCCACTGAGGGCCCTCTAGATTATGAAGTGTGAGGTTTTTTTTGTTTTGTTTTAATTTGGAAAATGGTGTCTAAGTCAAGAAGAACCAAAGCCCCCCCAAACAACCAAAGCCTTCACATACCATTGGCATAAAGTCAGAAAGGCTACTACCCTGGGTCAGCTCCAGGTCTGGGCTCAATTCTCTACCATTTCACCTTCACCTTTTTGCTTCCTAGCACCTGAGGCCAGAAAGGGAGTACTACTGGTGAATTGTACAATTAACAACAACAAAGAAACAAAAAAAAGAGAAAAAAACAGGTCAAAGTCACTTTAGGAAATGTCTTATTACCAGGCTAAGGCATTTAGAGCTTAATTTTAGAGTAATAACCGCGTTTAAAATATGTTAGCATTTTATCTATCTGATTCTGGACTTTAATCATAAATTGGAGGCGTTCTGAAATTAAGGATAAACCAATCAATTAGGAAACTGCCTCTAATCCTAGTTATGTGTTTGCAGTTTCCATTGCTCCATTTACATTTATTCTTACTCCACAGTAGATTCTAAAATACAAAAGGTGAAGATAATGGGATGAAAAAATAATTAGAATCAGAGTAGTAATAGAAAAGGTATTGGGAGAACAGAAGAGATATATTAATGAAACATAACTCTTATGAGATAATTTTAACTCAGTCATAAATTTGCACTGGAGTTTCCTAGAAGCTGAAGTAAAATAGGCCAGAATTGCATACATGACTCATGTTGTATGTGGAGTAACAATAACCAATATGTGTTGTTCTCTAACTTTGGGCTACACAGTTTATATGTGGCCTCAATATATAACCATTTCCACACTAATTTGAAGGTTTCATGTTCTTCAGGTATAATCCTTTTAACTAAAATTAGCTGATATGATCTATGATGAGGAAGGAAAATTTTATACTGAAAATCCACCCCCCTTTTTTTTTTCTTTAGAGAATAATCAGCCTAAATTAAACTTTTAAATTTTGGGTTTAAAGCAGCCAGCCTGTTTCAATAAAGTTGCCAAATATTCCTAACAGAAAGGAAGCATCGCGAGTTCCGACAAACAGGAAAGCTAAACAAAAGTCAACAGAGTTGCAAATCATACATTTATGGGAGGAAATGCTCCAGCTCTGAAGCCAAGCCTGGAGCTCAACCTACAAGACAGATCACAGGAGCTGGAATGTGAACAGAGGGGCGCGCTGTGTAATCCTCCACGCTGGCAGAGCTTGGGCCCAATTGTGCAAGCAGCCTTGGGGTACGCTCAGCACAACACGAGGGAGAACACCAGCTCATTGGCTGGGTTAAATGCTAATAAAATCTGGCGAAGATAAGGCATATTTTGGACATGATACTTAAGTGTTTCGCTTTGCTCCCCACTTGATTCCTGTAGTGAAGGTCCTCAGTGTCCTTGCAACAAATCCTTTGGGGGATGCCGAGATCACCCTTACAGCACACCCCCAGACCTAGGCCAGCTAGTTGCTTTTGAGTCATAGCGGCAAAATACTGGAGATAAATAACTTAAAAGGAGAAAAAACTTGGTTCATGATTTCAGAGGTTTCTTTCTGTGTTGGGCTGGCTTATTGCTTTGAGGCCTAGGGCAGGACAAGAAGAGTAAACTGGGACCACACCTTGGAACAAAGCTGCTCACCTAATTGTCATGGAGCAGATGAGAGAAGGGCTCCTAATGGCCTCCCTTCCTGCAACCAAACCTCTAAGCCTTTAATAGGTGAGCTTTATTCTCTGACTCTCCAGGGGTCACTTGCTAAGTGGGGGGGGGGGGGGTCCGCGGGGAGGAACACAACATGTAAATGAAGGACATCATTGACAGAACATTTACATGTTTAAAAAGAGAAATAGAAAGTGTAGACTTTCAAATGAAACTTCCCAATCTTTAAACATAAGTAACACATTCAAATACATTTAAATTCTTCTTCAGGCTAATGTAACTTACTCTCTTTGACTTGAAATCCTTAATTATAAACTCTCTTTAGAGGAAGGTCAATCTGTATGAATTAGAGTCCCTTAATGGGACGTTTAATAAAAGTTTGTGGCAAACCAATGCGCATGATATTCTCTGGTAAAGATTATGGGATTCTGAGCCTGATTAGGGACAGACACATGATCACTTGCTCTGACAACAGATGTGACATCCTCTGATAAAGAACAGGTGCCACCAGGACTTATATGAGCCAAGATCAGGCATCTGCTTGCAGAAGTCTGTGGTTGGGCTTTGCTTCAGCTGAGCCTGGGTGGCTCCAGCAAATGAATAACTGAGTATGCAGTCAGGACTCCCTCTGGGTAGAAGGACCATGGAAGGCTCATTCTAGAATGGGAGATCTGTGCTTGTATAGGAGGCCGGGAAGGTCAAGGTGGAGCCTCCTGAGACCCTAGGTATCTTTCAGTATCTTATCAGCGCACAGTAAGTTCCTCTTCGACCTTTGGTTCCAGAGTTTGGCACAGATCTGTTTTCTGATCATGCCCAGAGCCCCAGAGGGGAGGCGGTACTCAGAAGCTTGTTTCCAGAGCGCAGTGGAACAAACCAGCCCATGACTGAGGCTTCCATTTTCATTCTTCAGGCCATAATCAATGTAGCTGGAACCTTCCCCGCTAACCACTGATTTCCACGTGACAGAGAAGTCTGTCAGAATGGAGGGAAAGTGGCAAGGAAGTCAGAAAGACATGAATGTGAATTTTGCTTTATGATCTTAGGAGGGAAGGAGTACAGTTCTCTAGTGCAGTTTCTTCATCAATATAATGGGTTTACAATCCCAATATTAAAATGTAGGTCCCAATGCAATCTGGGGCAGCAAATAGTGTGGCCTATGGGGACAAAGCCCTATGTCTAGCTTATTCAGTGCAGTTCGTAGGATCAAGAAAGGTATGTGACACCAGAGTTAGATATTTAAGTCCCAGTTGTTATCGCTTTTACTAACAGAGGGTCACTTTAGCACCCATGAGAGTTACAGTGGCTGGGTGAATAGACAATGAAGTTTTTCTCAGTTATTTTGGAGGGTGCTTAAAATGAATTTCACCAAAAGTTTTGTGTGTGCCAGGACACATTTAGAATGAATTAGTTTTTATCTTCATAGTTTAAAAAGATTTGGAGACAGCATAACAGACTCTATATATAAGAATTCTTTCATTCTTTGTCCAAAAAGCATACAACTGTGCCATCTTCTCAAGGTACATCATCTTTTTCATTGTCCATTAGCATCCCATCTCTGAGCAGAATCCAGTTTGCCTATAGTAAGTGTAAGACAAGCACACTGACCACACACACCGCATCTTTCTTAAACACACACACACACACACACACACACACACACACACATTGGTCTTTGGTAAAAGGCAGGGTATGAATAGGAAAAAACAGAGATACATTCCAAAAAGACATTAGCTAAACAAAAGTCAAGTCCACCAGGCAAAGACATCAGGAAATTGGTTAACATATTCCCTCCATTCAACTAAAGATAGCAGGCACTTGTCTCAATATCTCCTTTCATCCCTGAAAGCTTTAAAATTGATTCATGGTTTCATAACTACAACAAAGCAACATTGGAGAGATTAAAATCAAGTCTTTTTTTAATTTGGATATCAACAGCAAGAATCCCACCCAGGTCTTGCTAAAAACGACTTTGGCTGACGCTGTGAAATGCTTCCTCAAGCTTTTCTTCAGCCAAATGAGAAGTCGTCTGGAAAGGATTCATCCTTTTAGTGTACACAGAAGATCTTCTTCTCGGATCTATAAACTAAGGCTTTAAATTCCACTGTAATTACTTCAAAGACACAAATAGAGCTGATACTATTTCTGGCATCCCGGCTGGCTCTTTAGACAAGGTATACAGCGCTTTCAAATAAAGCTTCCACACCATGTAGGTATTCTAGCAACAGACAGATGCCCGGAAATTCTAAAGCAGAATATCTGAAAAGAATGGATTCCAAAAATGTTAGTGTGTAAGACAGACCCCTTTCTTCATTTTCATTCTTGAACCAGTTGTTAGTATTGAGTTTCTTGGTAAGGACTGAAACCTACTCTGTTTTCAACCATTAAATTGGCTCTCTTTGAAATTTCTGTATACTGAAACAATTCATTAAAATCCTCATACATAAAGTTTTATTAAGGGGATATGTTACTGCTCTACGACTCACTCTGTAGTTATTAGTGAGTATAATTTAAAGGCTTACTTCCAAAGCCAGAACCTCACAAAGCCATCCTGGTGTGTTAGTCGTGATTAATACCAACAACAGATTCATTTTTCAAAATATGTACACTATCCATATCTGGGCTCCTTCTCAGATTTGGACACGAACGCTTAACTTCTGGTGGGCACATTCGGCTTTCCTTTTAAGAACAGCAGCCGTTAGTTCTCAAGTCATCCATCCCATGTGTTTCTTTCTCCCTGTTGATTCTGGTCACATTGGTTTGCCCTCCAAAATTTGAATTCAGATTACAGATACTTGCTACAAATAAATTTACATAATTTCTTAAACTTACAGGTTTCAATTCTTGATTTAATAATTTAAAAGACCAGAGCATTAGATGTTTTCTTTTAGTATTGATCTGTGGACATCTATCAACTGTCCTGTGCCTTACTTGCTTTAACTATAAATCAATAGGTAAGGGTAGCCATTGCCCCTATCTTCAAATTGAAGGCAGAGGTTCTGGGTGGATATGTGTGTTAGTTATTAGATCACTGAATATTCCCAGCTTCTTGGCTTTGAGCCCATGATAGAATTGTACCTCTTGGCCCACTTGTAGCTAGATAGAGTCCAGTGATGAGTTTTGACCAATGAGTCATAAGCACACATGTCTGTATTTCCCTTAGGCTAAAAGTTGACTTCCTGTGAAACCCTCTAGTGCCTCTTTTCCTTTTTTAAATTTAATTTTAAATAAATATTTTATTTTGATTTATTTATTTGAAAGAGAAATAGGCAAGTAGACACACACACACACACACATGCGCGCGCACACACACAGAGAGAGAGAGAGACAGAAAGAGAGAGAGAGAGAATGGGCATGCCAGGGCCTTCGGCATGATGAACTCCAGAAGTGTGCACCCCTTTGTGCATCTGTCTTATGTGGGTCCTGGGGAATAGAACCTGGGTCCTTTGGCTTTGCAGACAAGCACCTTAACTGCTAAGCCATCGCTCCAGTCCCCAATGTCTCCTTTCCATTTACATGCAGCTAGAACTTTCCACACAAGGCCTGTACCACTAGGTAGAACAGCTTCAAGTGAGAAGCCATGACAAGAGTGGGAATCAGATCACTTGCTGACCCCCAGGAAGGATGACATGCGAGTAAGAATTAAACCTCTGGGTATACATCACTGAGTGTTAGGAACTGTCTTGTGCCATAGTATGACACGTTCTTTCCTGACAAATATGATTCATAATCCATGCAAACCCTCTGAGGGTGGAGAACTTGGATTTTCTCTATAAGCAGATGGGTTATAGAAGCTGGGTAACTGCCAAGTTTCTACAATACTCCACGTTGTCCAATCGCTATTTAGAGGTAGAAAACATGCTGGGAGATTTGTTTCCAATCCATTGCATTCAATGAGCAAGGGAGGTGCTTGGCAGAGCATACCTGCAAGTGATACAATGTCACTCAGAGTGGCAGATGCTCCCTGCTTTTCCACATTCTCTGATTAGGTCCTTGGCAAGCAGGGGTCACAACTGCACATGACAACTAGGCTAAAAGGGGAGGCAAGGGCAGAGCTTCAGAACACAGCTAGGAGAGCGAATCCATGGAGAGGCCAGTCTGTTCCCAGGGCTGGCCCCTCTGAGCACATTGTCACCTCAGAGAGTGTTGCCATGCAGTCATGAGCTAGCTCGTGACCATGAGAAAATGCTGATGTGGAAGATTGGTCCAGGGAGTCTCACCATCTGCTCTAGTGGAAAGCACGAAGCTCAGAAGTCAGCAAGAACTTATCTAAGTCAGAGCTCTTAGAGACCATGTCATCTTCCATAAGTTACATCTTTTGCAAAAAAGAAAATGTAGCCGGGCGTGGTGGTGCACGCCTTTAATCCCAGCACTCGGGAGGCAGAGGTAGGAGGATCGCTGTGAGTTCGAGGCCACCCTGAGACTCCATAATGAATTCCAGGTCAGCCTGGGCTAGAGTGAGACCCTACCTCAAAAAACCAAAAAAAAAAAAAAATGTTATATTTAAGTGTCTACTATTGCTGACTATTGTCATTGAATATAAATGCACATAATGAAGCCTTACCTCATCAAGATCTCTGTCTCTCTCTTTCTCTCTTACATACACACACACACACTGACACACACAGAGA
The DNA here is from genome assembly GCA_036346955.1 of Dipus sagitta. Classification (NCBI taxonomy): domain Eukaryota; kingdom Metazoa; phylum Chordata; class Mammalia; order Rodentia; family Dipodidae; genus Dipus; species Dipus sagitta. The sequence goes on from CM070784.1 coordinate 43,258,192, forward strand.
GAGAGAGATTCTGGGATAGAATACCTAAGGTGTCTTCCCACTGTCCAAGCTATTCATATTAATATTTAACTCCTTTCCTGTGAGTGAGGTGGGACCAGTATGTGTTTCTTATGAATAGATTTTGATAAAGGGTGGGGAGAGCTCAGTATCACTAAGTCATGCTGTGCATCATTCCATTAGCTGTTGATACAGCAAAAATAGCTAAATCTGGATAATTGATTCCTACTCTCAGTTTTGGTTAGAGAAGCTTCTATTCAGATGGCGGTGACCTTGGGATGACTCAAAAGGCACCATAGTTCTGAGAAGAACTGACAGAGGAGTGCTCAGCACTGAAACATCTCCAAGCCTTCACACATTCCAGGATTCAGGGTCCATTGCAGAAGAGGTGGCAGGAAGAATGTAAGAGCCAAAGGAAGGATGGGACTTCATACAATGCGCTCTTTCAGACACAAAATGGCCTGGATATCCATGACCTCTCAGTGCCTGGCACTACCTACACAAGGCCACCAAAGTAGGAGGAAAAGATGATGACATCAAAATAAAAGAAAAACTGATTGAGATGGAGAGGGGTATGATGCAGAGTCAAGTTATGAAGGGGAAAATGTGAGGGAGAATTATCATGGTTTATTGTCTATAATTATGGAAGTTGTCAACAACAAAAAAAAATTAAAAAATGAAAAAATAAGGGCTGGAGGGATGGTTTATTGGTTAAGGTGTTTTCCTGCAAAGCCAAAGGACTCAGGTTCAACTCCCCGGGACCCATGTTAGCCAGATGCACAAGGGGGTGCATGCGTCTGGAGTTCGTCTGCAGTGGCTGGAGGCCCTGGTGCACCCCTTCTCTCTCTCTCTCTTTCTCTTTCTCTGTCAAATAAATAAAAATAAAATATTTTAAAACATGAAAGAAACAATTTTAAACTAAATTACCAACTACTGGCTCACACACTGGCTTGAAGCCTGGTGAGACGATCCTTGGGCAATGCTCCCCACTAAGTCATGGCCAAACACAGAAATCAAATCCTATAAACTCTGAAGTAAATGTTATTTTAAGTTCCTGTATATTCATGTGTGATTTGTTGTATAGAAATAGAAAAGTAATACTAGGCTAACTAGGAAATTTATTTACTGCTTCATGTAAATGAATTCTTTAATTCATACTTAATTGATCAATTATTAATAAATTCTCTTTCTGTTGGTTTTTCTTCCTGAATCAAAGAAATTATTTCAGATCCCAGGATCGTCACTTGCACTTCCATGGTCACCTGAAAGATGGTCCTTCAAGATTAACCTGGATATTTCACATCAGGCCTCTGTTCATTGAAGGGCAAACCCAGTTCAATGACTAAATTTTTCTTTATAAAATACTTCTGCAGACAAATTAAAAAAAAATTAAACCATTGTTGGAGATCGGACTTCAGAATCTTTCTGCTAAGAAGGGAATACCAGTCCTCTGCTCACCAGTTCAGTCCTGTATATGGTGTGCCTTAGAAAGTCCTTTTTGTGCCTCGGCTAGGCAGAGGGGGCTTTTTCTTCGGGGATTCACAGATCACACTGACGTTTCACCTTGATTGTAGCTGCCTAATCTGCAGTGACTCTCTCATTCTCCTGCTGTGGCTCGGAGATCAAATCATGCCTGAGGCCTGTTTTGATAAATATGTTTTGATTGGAACACAGCCAGTTTGCTTGCATGGTGGTGATGGCGGTTTATACACAATCCAGCATTGAATTGAGTAACGAAGAACTTCTGTTCCAAATGGCTGAGCTACTCACTAGCCCACTGTGACATGGATAAGTGTGACCCAGAGGTCGAGGTGTTACAAGCTTGGCCTGTGGCAAGACCGGAGGTAGTAGGATGTTCAAGAGGCAGGGTATAGTAGGAAGCAATGGTCACTGAGAACGGTCATGGTCTGCCACACCCTGCTCATCACAGGCCCCGAAGCAATGAGGCTGACTGAGCGGGTACTAAAACGTCCAAAACTGTGGGCCACAGTAACCCTTGTACTCTTCGTAGTTGATCGTATCGTACATAGGTTGGGGTGATGGGAAGCTGACTGACAGATATAATTTACAGAAAAAAAAACATGTGTTGACCTTCTCACCAAGTCTCTGGCTCCATGAAGTGATGGTCTGTGGCGTATAGAGCTCTGTGACCCTAGGTGCTGGTCCATAGCAGATTCTGTGCTTATAGTAGTAGTTTGTAACGTAGTAACATTAAAGTGACATCAACGCCTGCAATTAAAGAAACTTTAGCATTTGTTCATAAATTAGTCCTTCCCTTCAAAGTCCGTAGATGTGTGTGTGTGTGTGTGTGTGTGTGTGTGTGTGTGCATGTACATTCCACAAGGTGCATGTGGAGGTCTCAGAACAACCTTAGGCACTTTTTCCTCTTCATCCACGAGCTAAAGACAAGCTGCACCTTCAGCCCCTTGTTTTTTCTGATGCATGTGCACTGGTCTAGCTGATCTGTAAGCTTACAGATTCTCCTGGCTCTGTCTTCCATTGCCGTAGACATGTGGGGATCACAGATGCATGTGACACTTTGTGTTCAGCTTTATGTGTGTGCTGGGGAATTGAAGTTGGGCTAGCAGGCTTACAAGCCAGCACCTTTAACCACTGAGCTACCTCTCCAGTCCCAGGTCCATAGAATTTTGCTAAAACTGCAACTGTCATGGAAAAACAGTCTGTGCTCATGCTTTGTATTGTTTTGAAAATGGAAAACAGAATTAACAGAGCTGGATATTAGACAGGATTCCTCTTCTTCATTACAAGGCTGTATTTAGACTAAACTGTCATTTATTAAATGATTTTCACATTAGTTACAAGCCCATGTGCCTTTTAGGGGACAGTTATTCTGTTTTCACGTTCACTTAGAATCAATTTCCAAAAGACCTCTGGATACTTGCTGTCCAAGAAACCTTTTAATTTCCATTTGTAAAGCTTTTTTGATGTTGCTCCCTTGTCAGAAACAGGAAGTCATTATTTTCTAGTGGTAAACAACATGTTCAAAATCAAGTTAGCCACTCCACTTCCCAATTCAAGACTGTGTTTTATATACATGAAAAAAAAAATCTTTCTAATCTTCAAATGCTCCAACATGCTCAAGGAAAGGCCAAATGCCTTAAGATTTTGTGGGAATCAAAGAATTTGAAGATCCCTCCCCCTTAAGTGTTGGTTCTTCTCCAAACCCTGTGAATCCTTTTAAATCTCTTGTGATTCATTCCTTCACTATTTCAGTCCCCTGAGACTAGTCTGAATGATTTTTCTTTATTCATCCACCCACAATCTCTTTAACTCTCATGGGATGTATGCAGTGACACTAACCATCAAGAACAGAGGAGAACACAATTATTGCTATGGATGTCAAGTCTCCAAGGAGGCAATTAAATTCATAGAACTCATCATTGCTTTCTCAATCACCTTAGACTGTTGTATTTTGGAATGCCAAGCAAATTACTACAAAACGCTCTGAAAGAGTCTGTAAACAGGCTGGGAGATGGTTCCGTGAATGGAGTCCTTGCCTTGCAGAGGTGAGCACATGAGTTCCGATCTCCAGAGCCCACGTAAAGCCTAACACAACAGCACGCCTCTGTAATCCAAACATGCCATGGTGAGATGACCTGGAAGCTCATGGTCCAGCTAGCTTGCTGTACAGAGAGACCAAGCAAAGACCATGCCTCAAGCAAGGAGGGAAGGGAGAACCAACACCTGATGTGGCTGTTGTCTGATCTCCACACAAAGCATGTGCATTCTCAAATTTACACACGTAAACACATGTACACTATGCACAAAGATTTAAAACATTAAAAGAGGGGAAAGAAGTTCTCATAAATAAACGATTGAATGATGTACTATTTTAAAATAAGTTTTACCTATTTAATTGTGGAGGAAGGGGTTAAAATGTATTTTATTCAGTGTAGTAATTACCTTCATTTTTGCCAGGACAAGACACCTGAGCAGCTTGTGGGAGAAAAGGTAGATTTCTCCATATCCTTTCAAGAGGACGGCTCATTATTGTGGAGAAGGCATGGCAAACAGACAACAGCACATCACGTCTTGACACAGCAGCTGAGTGGAAAAGTCATGAGTGAGCTAGCTGAGAGCCACATTTCCGCAGCAGCAGGAAGGAGGTAGTCTGTTCACTGGGCTAGATCACCTCAAAGCCCCCCACCCCCGCCCCTCTGCATCAGACATCCTTCACAAGACTGTCTTCCCAAAGATCCTCAAACTTTCCTAAATTGCCACCAGCTTGGGACCAAATATTACATTTCATTCAAACCACTATAACACTATAGATTGAAGTTTTCATAAGGTTTTTACTAAACTAAAGATAAGTTTGTCTACCCCTTAACTATTTGTTTCCCATCTTTAAAAAATTTGCCCATGTAGGTATTACTGAAATCCTTTGAAAATGATTGTAAAATGACTTGTATTTTTGGCTACAGTTATATCTACTTCTGTAATGGGGACAGATGCTCTCATTTACATTCCATTGTTCAGAGCTTTGAGAAAGATGCTGTGGGGGATTCAGAGGAGACGCATCAACAATGGGCCAGGGTGGAGGCAGGATTTCCGGGGAATGTGAGCAATTGTGACTGGTAAAGTAGAAGATTAAGAAAAGGCAGTATTAGCCAGAAGAAGAGGAAGGCCAGAGAAAGCAAGACACCTTCAAAGCATTGGGCTATATTCGGCTTATTTTCTGAAGCTGAATTGAGAGGTACTGGACTAATTTGTTTTGCAGAGGAAACGTAGAAATATCATGCAAGCAAGCTATGGAATGCCCACAGCACAGTGCACTTAGCCAGATTTTCCATGAAGGTAAAAATGGAACAGAAGTGGTGAAAGGTCTATCAGCTCACTAACACTGTGGGCAAGGCATGGCAAGGACAAAGAGGCCATAATCGTCAGAGGTAGTCTCAGTCAAGGGAATCCTTGCACTTAGTACTAGGACCACAGAAAAGGTCCCTTGAGGGCAAGCCCTCATCCATGGATGACTCCAGGGTGTAAAACAAAAAACTCATTAGAAACACATCCATTTGAAAAGATGGTCCTTCAGAGTGCCCTGCTGGAAAATGGCTGCCTACCTATGGAACTGTTTTCAAGGCTTCACTGCATCAAGGAAGACAGAGCATGTCCCAGCAGTGACCCAAGGCCCAGGCTACACTTCAAGCCGGTAGCAGAACTTCATGTTGTTCATGTGGGGCTAGTTATGGGGCCATACATGCTTGAACCAAATTTTCAGAAAGCTGCCACAGCCAGACAATGTGTGGTGGGGTTAGATTTCCTATAAGGATGTCCTGAGGGACTATTGTATGAAGTTGGCAGGAGACCCCAGGCTTTTGGAGATGTTAGAAACAGGACATTTGCCAAAGAAAGCTGCATGTAGCCAATGGAGCTAGCACGAGACACAGCATATGTACGCTGCAGGTAGCAGGGTACAGGGGGTGAGGTGACCCAAACCTATTTTCATCCACAAAATACCATTATAAGCCCTAGATCCTGGACATTGATCTAAAGGGTTTAGTGGTTGCCTTGCTGGAATTTGGTCTTCTTGTGGTAAAGTGCCTGCTTTCTGTGAACCCATTCCTTCCTCTTAGAATAGGCTTGCATACTCTCTGCCATTGTGTGCTGGAAGTATGTAACCTGCTTTGTGATTTTATAAGATATATATACACATACATACATACATACATATATATATATATATATGTATATATATATATATATATATATATATATATATATATATTTCATAGCTAAGATTTCACCCTGAGTCTGAGAAGATATTCTGGACTTTTGAATGCTACTGGAACTGTAAAACAATGGGGACCTTTGATGTTGCACTGAATGCACTTTGCATTATAAAGTGATAATGATCCTATGACGGACAGGGGCAGAATACTATGATGTGAACATAAAATAACTCATATAGATTCATATGTGTGAATAGCTGCTCTCTGATGCTATTTCGGGAGGTTGTGGAAACTTCCGTACATGAGATCTAGCTTGGAGGTACAAGCCTGTGGAGGCAGGAATTCTGGGTGATTTTCCAGCCCTAATCTCCCTGCTCCTCCACATCCACTGAGATTTCCAAGGTCCTGGTGCAAGCCTCACCCCCACCACAGAAGCGGCCAGTACAGCCACCATGTCTTTCCTACCATTAAGGGGTGTATCCTTCTGAAAAATATATATTTTATATATTTATAGAAATAAATCCTTCCTCTCTTAAATTGGTTCCATTAAGTATTCTGTTACAAATGATGCAAATAGTAAGTAATATAATGTTGGAAACAAGGTGGTTCCTCAAGACATGTTTGGGATGCCTTGGGACACCTAGTATTTATCAAACTGTTTCTTTATATTATTTTATTTTTTATTTTACAGAGCAAAAAACCCATGAAATTCACTGGAACAAGTAAGGGGAGAACTGTTGGTGTGTAAATAAGTCTGGGAAGTATTTATGTTTATTGCTATTGATTATTTTTCGCCCAAACTGTATAAATCTCCACAAGGAAGTCAGTACAGGCCTTTCCAAGTCTATCTACAGAACTTCCAAAGACAATATTCCTTTTAAGGGTCTGAGATTATATAAAGACAATATTCTACAGTCCAAATAACTAATGTTAACAACTAGATGTTTGTCAATATCCCTTCTATTTGTTTAAGCAGTAAAGCTTCACATATTTCTAATCAATGACCAAGGTACTGGAGGGCCTTGCTGGCTTCTACATGCAAGTAATTAATCCACATCTTAATTTTTCATCAATGTTTGGAATTATCAAATAAGGTGTTGCTTCATTCACAGGTCTGGGGCTGATTTTTGGATGGTGGCCTAATGCAGATATGCATAGATACTTGGCCAGGGCCCACCTATTACCAGAGACCCACAGACATGCCCTTCCAACCACCAAGTGACCAGGGACTAGCTATTCTCACTAGGCCATTCTGAGGAATGAATGGCAATCAGTTTTATTAGTCTCTTTCTCTATTTCTATCCCCTTCCCCTCCCTGTTCCCCTTAGGCTCTAATTGTCAAAGCAGCTTCTCTAACGCTTGGGTCTTTACCTTCTCATAATTGTGAAAAATTAGCCAATCCCATACTCGGTCTTCCTTTCCTTCTCCACTCACACCATTAGTACATGGTATGGGAGAGGAGTTTCAGAAAGAAAGATCCACACTGTCTCATGATGGACAAATTATGTGTCATGATAGAAATGAGCTAAGATTCTCCTCTCTAATTCTGAACTGCAGGAAAAAAAAAATCACAGCTCTATATTCTCTGTCACATAACTCTGCTAGATGTAGACCTAGCTCTCTGAATCCAACTAGGAATGGTTCTCCATCAATCACCAGAAGTCAAGAAATCAGCATCCTGGAGGCCCTTTGTTGAAACTGTTTCTTGCAGATATTGTCAATGGCTGGACCACTTAGTCTTCAGTTCTCGTCATGTTCCAACTTTATCTCTAGCATTCAGTCTGATGATAGTTTAGCGTCCGTTGGAAGAGACAGGAAGTGAGAAAGCCAGCTGAAGGAGCGCACGACGGCAGCGGTGGAGCGGCACTGACTGAACACGGGGTTTCAAGTCTCGGGTCCCTTAGGAATGGTCCCAGCTGACAGAGCTGCAAGTCACCACCACCATGGAGAACAACTCAGAACATCAGATCTTCCGTGATTCAAAAATAATGATAAGAAAGAAATCAAACCACAAAGAATCCACGAAAACACAGGTTTTTTTTTGGGGGGGGGGCAGTCACTAAAAGCAGGAATGGAAGACACTACCCACTCTCCTCACTCCACTATAAAAGGATCTTTTTATGAATCCTGTTCCCTTTGGCCACTGCTTCTGAACCTTCTACCGCTTGTAGAGAAACATACAAATAGGAAAGAATTCAGACATCTGGAAATGTTTTAGTTATCACAAGCTTTAGTAACTTTTCAAAGGGAAACATAAAACTGAGTGAAAAGTCAAAGATTTTGGTTCACCAAAGGGGTAACAGCCTTCCTTTTATGACCCTGATCATCTCTCATTTGATGAGATTATTTAGGAAATGTATTGCTATTTTGATTTTAAATTGCTCTAAAATATGTGATTACATAAGCTCGATCCGGAATGAATCTCTGAAGAACAGAAAAGAAAAAAAAAAAGTTTGGAAGGATGCCTATCTTGTTTCTTCCATTCTGTTTTTGCTCCTTGTGTATGCCATGGAAATCTGTCAATCAGTACTATCATTTTGTAAGAACATCTCCGGAAATGCTATTTGAAGTATCCACCAGCCCTGGGTAATCTGGCTGTCAGATGCTGGCTCCGTGATTGAAGATGTACAAAAACAAACCAAGTACTAATGTCTACCACCAGTCTCCTTTTGCTAAAATTACTAAAATAGATAAAGGAGTATTTACACTATATTCACGGTGTCCTGTAACTTAATATGTAATTTGGTGCAATTTTCTGGTTTTCATCTCATTTTCTTAGTCACCAACATGCCAGCACACTGCCATGCCCACAAAGCTTATGAAAGCTTCTGCACCTGGGCCACTAGGGCTGCCTGTGCCTCCTAATTCTCTGGCAAGGTTTGGTCTAGTGAGATAACTTGCCTTAGCCTCAGCTTTCTTTTCTCCAAAAATAGAAATGTTAGAAAAAAAGTGTGACAGTTAATTGTTAAGATAGTCAACAATGGTAAATTAAAGCACAAAGGCCAACAGAGTACCAAGTACTCAATGTTACAGTGGATGCTAGTTCAAAGACATTTATAGGAGCCTCTAGGCCATGATCTGTAGTATGCATTTTCAAATAAATTACATACAAGCGATTTTCAAGGGAGCTTATAATGCTAAAAATAAGAGCTGTTTCTTACTGACTTATATACATATTTAATTTATTTGCTAAAGAGGATACTTGGGCCCAGAGAGGGGAAGTGATTCTCCAGATTAATACAGACCTTGACCAGTAGGATAAAAAATAGCAGCCGAGTTTCCTGATATGTGACTAGTATTTTAGTCTATTATGCTAATTTTTCAAAAATATATTAGCAAACAAAAAAGAAAGATTTTCCTACATATAGGGTGAGCACACGGTGAGTAGCCACACTGATTAATGCAAAGCAAACATTTTAACCTGGTTCTCAAAGATTATTTGAGGTAGTATCATTAAATAAAATACAAGAAAACATAATGAAAATACCCTAAAAGTTCTTATCCCTTAATAATATTACTTTTAATAAATTCCAATGAACCTCCTAAAAAAAGCACCATTGGTGCCACAAATGGGTGACTCAAAGTCACATCCACAGGATGGATACACATCAGATAAATGAGACACTTTCTGCCAAACAGTTTTAAAGGGCCCATGGGAAATGCATGAGGATTTCATTTCACTAGATGAGGTTGACTTTTCCATGGGGTTGTGAAGCAGTGAAAATACATGTTTACCATTATTCACTTGATCTCCCTGAAACACATTAGATACCTGCTTTCCAGGGACATAGAAATATCAAATTTAGGATAAGAGGGAAATCCATAGAGCATAATGTTCACATAGTTATATCAATATTATTCACACCCAGTTGTCTTCCCCATCAGCACAGAAACCTAATTGGACTAATGTAATTTTACTTGTACTGTCAGCTTCTCCCTCCAATTCCTGCTGTGCTTCAATTCACTCTTGAAGAAACTTAGGCAACACTGTTAATTATGGCTCTCTTTCCTTCAGGTACAAATTTCGCCCAGGTGAAGGTCATTTAAGAAAGATACTAGTACAAGTGATGATATTACATAACATGATTGAAATATCCAGCACTAGACCCTGTGTGCTACATAACCAACTATCCAGACATGACATGCTCGCTAGTGCAATAGCAGCATGAATGTTATGGGAATAATCAGCTGCTTTCTGACTGGACTTTAGGCCTGTTCCATGGGCTGGAATTCATGCCTGGTACTGAAAAAGTCAAAAGCTAGTGGCAGGAAAGGTCATTTGGCTAAATAGATATGTTATACCTATGAACCTGCCCCCTAAGAAACTATGTTTAAGCCCATAGATTAATGCCATGCTGAGCTTCAGTCATAGGAGCTTCTTTTTGCACTGGGTGGCACTTATGGCAGACACTCACAAACCGTCAGAGCTATTGGCAGTTGTTGCTGGGGGAGGAGGTGAAACTTTCTTCAATAGTATAGTCACTGGCAAATTTGCCCATGCTCCAATAAATAAGGCCCCATCCATACTCATTCCAGCACACAAACTAAATATCAAAGTAGAGATAGGACTGGCTAGAAAGAAGAAAGAGCTCAACGGGAGGATGTTGGGTAAAAGAAAATGTAGCAGACAGATTCAGATTCACTGAGATGAACTTCCAGACCAGACACAGTTATGGAGGAAGGGATATTTATTGAAGCTCACAGATCCAGGGGAAGTTCCATAATAGCAGAAGTAGCTGGCCTGCCTTCACAGGCCCAAGCAGAGACAGAGTAGCACAAGCCTAAAGCCAAAAGCCACAGCACACTTTAGGAACTCCAGCTAGGCACACTTTGCATATCTTTAGATTGAAATCTGAAACCCACCACCACACCTAAAGATCCATCCAGTGACACTGCCTCCAGCTAGGTGGCTGCAGATGGCAAACTACAAACAATAAAGAACTGAATATATTGGGGGCCATCTATTCTATTCAAACCACCACAGAAAAGGTAATGGGAGGTGAATCTGATCAAAATACATTATATACAAAAATTGTTCAAATCATAACAATGAATTTGCACAAAGATTGTATTTAAGTCAAAAGTCATCATCATACTAAAGACTAAAAAAATACCATGGAAAGATCAAAAAGCAATGTGTGATGGTTATTTTTCATTGCTAACTTGATTGAGTTAAAAAATACCTAGGAGATTAGTAAAATATACTACTGGCATGTTTGAGGGCATTTCCAGAGACTGTTAGACCATGAGAAGTCTAACATTAACAATGGTTGAATACATTGAAGGTTTCAAAATTTGAGTAGACTATTGGGAGTCCTGGAACTGCGACTGCTTGAAGGAAGTAGGTCACTGGGGCAGTGTGCTTAGGGGTACGTCTCCGTCCTTCTTCCTGCACATATGATGTAACCTGCTTTGCTCTGTCATGCCCTTCCTGCCATGATGGACTGTGAAATGGAAACCATGAGCCAAAATAAACAGTCCTTGTCTGTATGTTCTCAGGTACTTTGGAACAGTGACACAGAAAGAATAAGAAATCCACAGAAATACACACAGTGGGCATTATCGTTTGCTCCACTGAGTACTGGCCAGCAGGACCTGTGTCCCTCCTCCCATGTGAGCAGACCAGGTTGCACCTGATCATGACTTTTTTTTTTTTTATAAGTAGAGTCTCATGTCTCACTCTAGCCCAAGCTGACCTGGAATTCACTATGTAGTCTCAGGGTGGCCTCGAACCTTGATCCTCCTACCTCTGCCTCCCAAGAGCTGGGATTAAAGGCATGCACCACCACGCCCGGTGTGATCATGACTTTTAAAGAGATGGTGATATGAAAAAAAAAAACTATGCAGGAGATGTAAGTAGAATAATTTCAATTTCATTACATTAAATTTTAACACTGCAAGGTAAGATCATTATGTGATCACTTTATCAACTTTTCTGACCATGCAAGTGATAGAATAGTCCGGGAAGACAGTTTAGGGCTAGATGTTCCCTTTTAGGGAAATAAACTGGAAAGCCAAGCATTCTACAGTGATTTCACAACAGATCTCTTGATTCTAGAACACTGAGAAATGGTCTTTTGTTCCCTTCCTTGTATACTGGACAGAGAACACAGCAAAATTTGGAAATCTGTAGCCCAATTCTCACATGCTATCACTTGACAGTGTAATCCCAAATATTCCTGTTGGCCTTCAGGATCCTCTTTTCTCCAGGGAAGACTGAGCACAGTCCCCCCCCATTTCTAGGTTTCTGTGATAACCAGATGGTGCTCGAGTAATGAACATGTCATACTTTTTATTTTTAATATGCCATTGGATCCCCAAGCTTTGTTAAAAGACACAAACTGGGTATTGTAGGCAAAATAATGGTTCCCCAAAGATATCTGCCTCCTAATCCTGACATCCTGAAATTATGTTTTATCTAGAAGGGTAGACTTTGATGGTATGATTAAACTCGGGATTTTTGGTAGACAGATTTTTCTGGATTATATAAGTTGGTCTGATATAATCACATAGTAACAAAGAGGGATGGGAAGGTGGCTCAGTGGTTAAAGGTGATTATTTGCAAAACATGTTGGCCCAGGTTCACTTCCCCAGTCCCCATGTAAAGGCAGATGCAAAAAGTGCTGCATGATGCAGAGTCTGCAGTGGCTAGAGGCCCTGATTTACATGCCCTCTCTGTCTCTCTGTCTCTGTCTCTGTCTCTCTCTCACACACACACACATACTCTCTCTCTACTTAAAAATAAAATTAAAAAAAATTAAAGTTAATAAAATAAAGAAAAAGAGCTGAATGTGTTGGTACATGTCTGCAATCCTAGCACTTGGGAAATGGAGGCAAGAGGGTCAGTAGTTCAAAGTCATTTTGGTTAGCTGAGAATTGGTCACAAAATTCAAAATCAAAAGTAAGAAACAAATGGAGTTTAAGGAGGAGAAAGGGGAGTTAATCAGAGAAGGAACTTCAATGACAGAGGCATAGGTCAGAGAGGTGAATGTTGGCAGGGGCCATGCCAGAAAACCAGGAGTTTTCTTAAGCAGTCTTCATGTGTGGCCTTTTAATTTAATATTTTGACTCCTCAAATGAGCTGCACAACATATTTTTGGCATGTGCCTATGTGCTCAGAATGCTAGCCTATGAAGATGAATTTTCTAACCTTACCTGTAAAATGAGAGCATCACCTTGGGTTTAGCTCATAGCTAGCTATTTAACTGCTCAAAGTGCAGCCATCGTGAATAAATATAAGGAGCAGGAACACAGGAACACCTCTGGCTCTTCTTTGTACCTTGAGGTAAAAGCAAAACCTTTGAGCTTTTTCCCAGTGGGAACCCAAGCGTGACTTTAGACAATGGCTTGGCATCTCCTCAGCATGCTGGCTTCCTCGGAGGCGTCATTGTACTGCTTTTCCAGGTCTTCATTTAAAGATAACGTCTTTGTGGTGATTTCACGTCCTCCTTTACGTTTATATCTGTGAAGAAACATGTAGGGATGGAACGTGGAATGGACAGAGAGAAAGAGAGAAAGAAAAGAAGGAGGAGGAGGAAGGAAGGAGATAAGAGAGGGGAAAGAAGTTGAGAAAGAGATGAAGGTATTTAGAGAAGGAACGGAAAAGGAAGGAAGGGAGGGAGGGAGAAGGGAGGGAAGAAGGGAGGAAGGAAGATGAAAGGGAGGAGGGGAAAAAAAAAAAGAAAGGAGGAAAGAATTCAGGCTTCTGGGAAGTAATATGGTGTGGCCCGGTTCTCTGCCTCCCACTCTGTAGGCAAGAGCAGAATAATCATTAAAATATTTTATAATACAAACAAGTTCCTTATGAAAAGAAGTAAAAGCAAGCTAAATCTTTAGTTCTGCCCTCACACTTAGTAAAAAGTGAAAAATCTGCCTGCATAAAGACAAATTGTGGTTTCTTTAGATTTTCAAATGGTCCCTGGGTTAAAGACCTATTCTTGGACTAGAGTTGTGGCTGCCACTACGCTCCAATCCTGCTAACACTTGCAAGGATATTGTGAGTGCCACTTTCAGGGGATCGTGCGCATGTTTATTTTTCTTTACAACTACTATTGCAGAAAGCATGCTGTAAACTAAGACCAGCTATAAAGGAGGAATAAGTAATAAAAAAACAATAGTAAAACACATCGCAAATGTCAGAGTTACCCCCCAGCTAGTGCCTAGGGTGGTTTATTAATCTCACGATAAAGATACAGGCACCAGGCAAGATGGCAGAGTGAAAGTACCAGTCAGGTAGAGCTAGATTCAAATTGCGGCAAGCCCAGCCTCTGACAGCCATTTCACCTAGATTAATATGCATTGACTTCTCTGACAAAAGTTTTCTTATGTGTAAAATGTGGCTAAACAATGTCCATTTTGTAGGATTATTGTGCTCTCCAGGTTAGTTAATTTTTAGTAGGTATTTTGCAGAGTCTGTCATATCAAAGAGGCTAGAAAACTGTGCACTTCAGAGCAGAAAGTTCCTCTACCACATGGCCAGGAAAGAAACAGAAAGAAAAAAGAAAGAGGGAGAGAGGGAGGGAAGGAGGGGAGAGAGAAGAAAGAGAGAAAGGGAATGAAGGAAGGGAAGCGAGAGGGGTAAGGAGGGGTGGTGGGGAGGGGAGGAAAGAATTGCTCCCTCGAAACTTTTGAGAAGAGAATTTAAGGACAAAATTGCCAAATAAAGTGGAATAGAATGATGAAGAAATTGTATAGACTCCATGTTCATAATTGATGCTGGGTATTGCCGTGGACCTGAAGACTGGAATTGGTCCTTAGCTGTACCTGGACTGGAAAATCTGCTATGACTTCCTTTCTTGTGAGGATTTTCTCAAATGTTTCCTGGTCCTACTATTCCAAATGTATTTTCTTTGTTTTTCCTCTGAAATTTTTATTAAAAGGGGAAAAAATCTTTGAATATGTATGCTCCTACTCAACCCATTCTACCCGCCCCCCCCCCCAAACTCTGAACGTACTAACATCCCGAAACTGATACATCCTCTTCAACATTTGGTGCTCATATATAATAGGTCAACATCATGTAATTTTAAATATATATATAAAGCAATGCTAAGGAAAGCTTATTACAATGTTTTGTACATGTAGCATATTTTCAAGATTTATTCAGATTGGATATATGCAGAATTTATTTTTCTTACTAAATATTTTAGATAAACTTTATGAATACATACTAATTTCTTTTTGTCATGCCTTTATAGGTGAATACTTGTTCCTGATGTTCCTACCATATACCATGTTGTGTAAGTTTGACCTTGACCATGCCCTTTGAGAGTAGATGCCAGAGCTCCCTGGGAAGTGGACTGCTGAGTAGGGTCCTCGGTAAATCTGTAACCAGGTGATACCAAGTGACCATCTGCAAAGGTTAAGGTACCCCACTTCCACCAGCAGCATGTGTGAGTGTGTGCCTCACATCCTCATCCACACTAGGTGACACCAGACTTGTAAACGTCTCCTTGTCTGACGGGCCAGAGTGCATGCAGCCTGACTCTCACTGCTCACTTACCTGAGTGTGTATGGTCTTTGCAGACACTGTGTTTCCTTTAGCCTAGAATGTTTGCCCACAAATATTGTCACATTTTCTTATCTTTTCTTTAAAAATATTTTAATTACTTGAGAGAGGCAGACAAAGAAAGACAGATTACAGGTAAACCAGGGCCTCTTGCTATGGCAAAGGAGCTCCAGATGCACGTGCCACTTTGAGCATCTAGCTTTATGTGGGCACTAGGGAATCAAATGTGGGCTGTACGGCATTGCAAGCAAATTCTTTGGCTGCTGCAGCATCCCTCCCAACCAATCGTCATTTTTTCTTAATGCTAAATCGTCTGGAAACTGTTTCTGAATTATTTGTGTGTGTGTCATTTAGCTTTGCTCATGATGCATTTCCTAATACATCTCTTCTCTGTTTTTTACGATTTACTTATTAGAGAGAGTGGGATAGAGAACATGGGCACACCAGGGTCTCCTGCCATTGTAAACAAACTCTGGACACATGTGCCACTTTGTGCATATGGCTTTACAAGGGTACTGGGAACTGAACCTGGGTGAGCAGGTTTTTCAAGTAAGCACATCTAACCACTGAGCAATCTCTCCACCCTGTATTGTCTGTTTTTAATATTATCAAACTTACACTTATTTCTGCTGTGGATTGTATTTCTTTTTTATTGACAAATATGTTCCAGTCAGGCATGGTGGCACACGCCTTTAATTTCAGCATGTGAGAAGCAAAGTTAGGAGGATAGCTATAAGCTTGAGGCCAGCCTGGGCTGGAGTGAGATTCTACCTCAAAAAAGAAAAAGATAAAAAAGAAGTAGAAGAAGAAGAGGGGGAGGAGAGGAAGAGGAGAAGGAGAAGAAATATTTCCAAACAAAAGTAATAAGAATGTATAAGAGTTAACTATTATAAATTAACTAATAGCAATAATATCAATATTAGTACCACCCAAAATGCTTAGTCTTTGACAAACTTCTGCCAAATGCTTGGTGAGAGGGTTTGAATGGATGTCTCTCAACAGACTTAGTTATAGTAGAGCTGTTCTCTCTGACTGGACCTGTGAAAATGGGCCAATTTCTGCCATTATGAAGCTTCTCCTGAATCTCTGAGTTTTAATAAATCTCTTCCTACCATAGACTGTGCCTGGTTTGGAAATTTATCCCAGCGACCCGAGGCTGTCTACTACACTTGGTATCTCTCTCTCTCCTCTCTCTCTCTCTCTCACACACACACACACATGCTCTCATGTACACATTTATGCTAGAAACATATGTTATAGGAAAACACAAACATCAAATCTCATATATCACCTCTCAGGATTTACTGGGAAGAAATCAGCATTGCTGGAAGATACTTTTCACAAAATTATTCCCATCTAGAATTGCAAATCCATCTTAACCTTGCTGGATCCAGGTACTGTGTGAGATACCTGAAAATCGCCAGGGTAAATTTTCCAAATTCTTAACCCCTTTGTACCTCAGCTTGTAAATAGCAATCTCTTCAGACCTCTTTCCTTAGTGCAACAGCTGTTCATCCACTGTATCTACCATCAGTATGACTGAACTTCCCTTAGCACAGGAGCTCTCTGGATATGAGAATCAAATGACTCGTTGAAACTAATAGGCATCCAAGGATTCGCCTGAGCAGCTCTGACTTGACTATGGAGGGAATTTTCACCTTAAAATCCTCACTAGCAAGTGAGGAGTTACGTAGAGAGATAGAGAGAAGGTTACATGAGGAAACACATCTGCATTTTTAAAAAGAGGAAACCAACTACTACTCAGTTGGATTTGAGGTCTGCTCCACTGTAAGGAATTGTACTTGTACTGAGAAGCTAATCGAAAGCTGGGGAGATCATAAGCCCTAGCTAGGAAGCTACTACTATTATTTGGCCAAGTTGATATAGTATGCCCACCCAATTACCCTCTAAATATTTACGTTTATGCCCATATGCTTATGCTCCTCTCACTTTTGGTTAGCGAAGCTTCCTTTATCAGATGGCAGTGACCTCTGAGGAGACTTAAAACTCATCAAAGTGTGGAGAAAAACTGACAGTTTTAGTTCAGCACAAAAACATCTCTGTTCTACCTTCCAAGGTTCAAGGACCAAAGTAGAAGACATGGCACTAAGATTGTAAGAGCCAAAGAACAGGGAGGAGTGCTTTAAAATACTGTCTTCCAGATATTATGTGTCCATTACATTCATAACCTCATGGTGGCTGATGCTACCTACACAATACCTTCATAATATGAGGGCAAAAAACACGATCACATCAAATAGAAGAGGGTTTAGTAGGAAAGAAGAAGGGGTCCATTGGAGGGGAGATAAGGAAGAGGACACAAAGGTAGGAACAGATATGATCAAGGTATTGTGCATATAATTTTTTTAGAAGATGGCAAACATCTAATTTTAGAAAAAGAAATAATCCTACAGTCTCCATAGCATAGTTATAGCATATTTCCAGTAATAAGGACTGTACTGAAAGTAAAACTTGTCCAACTGTGGCTTCCACCATACAGGGGATGTTTCAGTAGTGTGGCACGAACTTGCTGGATTTAACTCTGCTGTCTTTTTTTTTTTTTTTAAGTAAATAACTCTGGTTTTGGCTTGGGGACTCTCTTTCCTCTGATAGCATTGCTTGGGAAAGGCTCTGGTTGGTTACACAGTGGAGCTCAGAACTGGTACAAGGCTGGAAACATAGAGCAGGCCTGGAACCAAGGCTGGGATATAACCTTAAAAGGCCTCAGTGACGTGCTAATGCTAACTTGGCCTCAGTTCCTAGTAGTTTCCAAGACCCTAGGACAGGGCCACCAGTGGAGAAGGAGGAGTCTCAACATGAGCCTGTGGGGACTGTTACAGATTCAAACTTCTTGCAATGAACTTCTTGTGGAAACATCTAGCATACACTCTTTTTGTTTTGCTCAAAGTGACAGGAATGTGAGCTTCAGGCTGTTGCAACCTTGTGGTATGGCTTCACTTCCTCAAGGATGCCATTAAAGAACAACAACAACAAAAAGAAAACAGCAACACAACTTCAGTTGCTTCATAAAAGAGAAAATTTATTTTCTCACAGATCTGGAGGCCAGAATATAAAATGAAGATGTCTGCAATGCCATGCTGTCCGCTGAGGCTGAGAGAGAATCTCATCCTGGTTTGTCCCACCTACTGGCTGTGGCTTCCTCACTTTCTCTTTCTCCACTTCCATATTCACATGCGCCACTCCTTTTCTAGCTCTTAGGGAAACAAACTGCAATTAGATTTAGGATCCACCTGGATGATTCAGTATAATTTACTCTCAAGATCATTAATTACATCTCAAAGAACCCCTTGCTAAATAAGTCACTACTCATAACTTCCTGCGATGTGTTGAATGTGAAACATCTTTTTAGGATCACACCATTCCACTCCAGTGAAGAGGGAGACTTGCCTAAACATGAAGCCAACACAGAGGCAGCAGGGTGAAGAGACATGCAGGAATCACAGGGTGGTCACTCCTGTGAGGGCCCACATCCGTACTCCCCGAAATCAATTGCACCCATGGGGTGTTCTGCATGTGACTATAATATTTATTTTTATTGCTCTTAAAGTGGTTTGAATTGGTATGCCTATTCTTCATATACCAGAGAATACTCATAAAACAATAGAGTGAAAAGAATATTTTCTGTCAGGAGGAACCATCCTTGCTGTTTTAAATTTACAGAGTTTCTGGAAGATTCTCTAGTCAACTGGGAATTAAGAAAGTCTTCCTTGGGCTGAAGAGATGGCTTAGCGGTTAAGCACTTGCCTATGAAGGCTAAGGACCCTGGTTCCAGGCTCGATTCCCCAGGACCCACGTTAGCCAGATGCACAAGGGGGCGCATGCATCTGGAATTCCTTTGTAGTGGCTGGAAGCCCTGGCGCGCCCATTCTCCCTCCCTGTCTCTCTCTCTCTTTCTCTCTCTCTCTCTCTCTCCCTCTCTGTCTGTCGCTCTCAAATTAATAAGTAAAAATAAACAAAAAATTTTAAAAAACAAAAAAAAAGAATGTCTTCCTTGATAACACACTCTAAAAGTGTTCCCTTATTCTCTTGTACGATGGAATATGTGGGTAGACACACATCTAAGAATCAACTATTCGGTCTCATCCTGAGCCACACCACAACTGCTTTGGTGGGTTTATCCTGGGCTAGAATGCAAAGTCACAACTGGACATTGAGGAAGGACATGTTAGGCTGAGTATTAAGGTGTTCACCTGTAATCCCAGCATTGGGGAGCCTGGGTCAGGAATATGACCAATTCTAGTCTACCAAGCTACATGGCAAGACTTAGAGGTGTTCTGCCCCCAAGAAGGTAGTGAACAATGGTGAAGGACACAGTTTTGGAGTTTGCCATGTCACGTGGAATCCAGGGCCCCTGGCTGCTGGCTTAGCTGTGTGGAAAAGTGCCATTTAGCCTCCTGAGCTTCAGACACCAAAGCATAACAAGCATCATGACTTCCTCTGCACCATCTTCCAGGGCTGACATTAGGACATTTTGCCCCCTCACGTGCATCCTCTGGTGACTGTGAGGATGAGCTGAGGACTACAAGAATAAGAAGAGATGGTGTCCCGACAAACTTCCAGGTCCTGGGGGAAAGCAGCTTGGGATAGGTGAAGGTGCAAGTGTCGAGTGGAGACTGAGGTTCTGTGAGGTCCTTCAGGGTGTTGGGCTTTGAGAAGCTCAGCTTTTATGTGTGCTGACGTAAGGGATGAGCTCTGAATTCCACACTTCAGAACCCTGAAGTCTTTAATGTTTACTGAATGCACGTGATGCCAGTGTATGATGAGGGACGTTTATGCCAGTATTTTATTTACTTATGTAAGTATAATGAGTTAAGGAAAGAGGGAGGGGTGTTGACAGTCTCATGTGCTAAGGTCTGTTCCCAGGCTGACGCATACATAATGCCCATCCACTAAGCCATTTCAAAATGTACAGGGCCCATGCGACTTTTACAAGAAAGCTCCTAACACCTTTGAAATTACCAAAGTCCATGGTTCCAGACCTGAACCAAAACTCTGCCTGCCTGCTTTGAATGTTTTTTTTTTTTTTTTTTGACATCGATACATGACATTTATTCAGAATTTAAAAAATCAGAACAAGATGATTGAGCTAAAATGTCTCTGATAGTAACTTTCTTCAGCCTCAAACTCCTTCCCTAGACAGTGAGCAAAAGACACACCCCCCACAAAGACCTGTGGTGTGGAATTATGGAAAAAATACTTACAAAGAATGGAGGGAAGTCCTTGGCCCAGTGTGGCTCCATTACTTCTACTGTGATGGACATCTGAATCATGATCGTAGTTTTGGGAGTACAAGGACCCACATGTAGGATAGGACATCATAGTAGAATGTTCGATCTTGTTTCCTTCGCCTACTGAATCCTTATTTACTAGTGACCACTTCCACGATGTCACTATGTGGTGGGAGCAGCTAGACTAGTGAGGGGCTAATGTGAGAGAGCTGCCCTGCCTGCAGCAGCACCTAGCTGTCATTCAGGCGTTGACAGTTGAGGATGGCTCTGCAGCTTTGTCTGGCCGCTATCGTTAAGCTTCAGATTCTACTTGATATTTCTATTTGTACTGGGTTTGTTTTTTAAAAAAAATACACTTTGTAGGAATCTCTTCTGCGGACACCTAGAAAGACTTCTAAATGTCACTCAATCTTACTTTATTCATTAAGTCACATTATAATATAAAAATATGCTTTAGCAGTATGAGTAAAGAGATACTAATCATGCCTTTCAGGCATGGGTATAAATTGAATTAAAGAGTTGGGATGTTGATACGTGGATACCACTTTCTAGCATGTTAAGTGAAGTATAACTCTAAAAGTAATAGAATTAATAACAATTTAATAAATTATCATAAGTTCCATTATTTCTAGTGCATTAGCAGTGATCACATTTTTCCAACACCCCAGAGCTATTTTTCTCGATATTATGTTCTGTAACTATGACAATGTAGAGATTGAAGTCCATGGTGACACACAGGTATCAGAGATACCCTAGATCAGGGAAGTGTGTGTGGTTTTTAGATGATTAGAGGTTGAGAGTAGTGACGCAAGTGCTGTTTGTAAATTCAACTGAGTAGCAAATTTTGACTAGAGGGGAGAGATGGGTACAGCCCCCCGGAACTCCATAATGTGACCATGAGCAAGTCACCATAGCCCTTTAACCAGAGATACCTGAGGGCTGCCGTAACTCACACCAATAACACTGCCACATTTTGAAATCTATTTTGATTATGTTTGTACATGTGATTATTCATAATAACCTGAATATTATTAGAATCTATGAACAGCTTATGAAATGAAGATCTTTTTTGTATTTTCTCACAGTTTTTTGCCCCATATCATCCTTTTATTAATGATTACTATTTTTAGAATTTAAGAGGTGAATTCTATTTTTGGAGGAGAGGGACTTACCATCTTTATTTCCTATGATGTCTCCATGGGACAGTGTTTAGTGTCTTGTCAATTAATAGTCGAGCCTGATGATAAAGTCTTATCTGCAAAAATGTGTCCCTACTCAAAGAGCTTAGCCTTCTTATGACTACATAGACCAGTCACATGGCTGCTCTCCAAGCCATGGCTTATGGAAATCCCTACCTCAGTGATTATCAGCTCTTTATTTTTAAATTTCCATTTTAGTCTTTCCTTACAGTTCCATCTACACTTGTTGTCAGGGCAAATTGGCACTATGTCAAGTCACTGAAAATGTGCTCTGGGTCTTTTTGGAGGGACAGATCTCTAGAATATAAAGAGAGAAATATGGTAGTAAAAACATCAAGGATCAACGTATTTATTTATTTATTTTTTTTAAAAAAACTTCAGTTGGAAAGCATGGACTAATGTACTAAATATAGCTTGTCATTAAGGAGTCAAATATAGGTGGTGTTTAACATTCAAACATAATGGCACAGAAAATAATAGAGAAGATGGATCATGCCTATATTATTTATGCATCACCATGAGGTCACAAACTAGGGGGCAGTAAGGAACAAATTTAGACAACAACAACTTGGGGAGCATTATAACATGCATTATTCTAGTTAAAATTCAGATGCGTGAGTTCTATAGGTAGAATGTTTCTGCTGAGGTACCCACTGTTCTCTCAGCTCAAAGCCCCACTCTTAGGCCCCCAGTCCTTGTAGCTGCCTCAGCACATACCTTTAAATTGCCTGCTTCATGTGGATTTTAGTTTGCTTATCCCTTGACTAATTCCCAAAATAAAATTTATGGCACTTGCTCTTTTATTTTCAAATGGAGACACCTTGCAGAGCATGGTTCCTGAGGCTAGAGGGCATACAAAATTCCATTGCTACTCCAGCATCATGCAGACACTGCCTTCTGATGTCAGGGGGCATGTGATACCTGTTCCCATCACCAGCACCCTGGTCCATGCACTGCATGTCCTCTAGCTCCTGAAATGAGAGGCCAAAGCCCTGACATACCATGAAAACCCACTTCATGAGGCTGGAGGCTACAGCCCCCAGCTGAGCTAAGTAACCTCAGTTAAGCCACCCCCAAATTAGCACCAAGTATCTTACAACTGAACTTCAAGCAGCACCTAGCCAAGCTAAGACAAGCTAAGCTGAGGGAACTCAAAGTACTGATCCAAATGCTCCCTCTCCACAGAGGTTCCAGAAGGACTCAGCAACCTGATTCCACGTACACAAGTACCAACATAAAACCACAAGTAAAATGACAATCCAGAAATTACTAACTTCAGAGGAATGTCCCCCAATCAGAGTGTCTTAAGTGAAATTACAAAAAGGAATTTAAAAGAAAGATGACTAAATTAAAGAAAATGATTTAACTCATGAAAAAATTCCAAGAGAACATAAACAGCTGAAACATATTAGGAAATCAACTCAGGATATGAAATACAGCTCAGTAAAGGGTTACAAATACTTCAGATATGCCAAAATGAAATGATGCTGGAAATAAAAAATTTCAATGTTAAATATATATATATATGGAGACAGTGTGTAAAGCTTGAAGATAAGGTAGGAGAATCTGTTTATTCAGTCAAAGACAATGATAAATTTTACAAAGCACATTAATGAAACATATGAGATCTTTGAGACATGATGAAAGAGAAAATCTGTGAATTATGGACATAGGAGAAGAATCTATACCAAAGGCATCAAAAAATATTTTCAATAAAATTCTAGAAGAAAATTCCCAAATCTAGGGAAAGGCACACAAAGTCCAAAGAACTCCAGAAAGACAAGACCAGAAACTTGCCACATTACATTAGAGTCAAAGACTACAAAGTCAACAACATGAAAGAAACTAAGAAACAGCTTCCAATAAAACTCTGAATACTAATGATCTCAATTCCCCAATCTAAGGACACAGATAGATAGATTGCATCAGAAAACAAAGTTTCCTTTTTACTGCTTCTAAGGAACACACCTTGCAATTAACATTAGATACTATCTGAGAGTGAAAACATGGAGAAAGGAATTGTAAACAAATCAAACCAAAAAATGAGCAGGCATTACTATTGTAATATCTGACAAAATAGACTTGATATGGAAACTAGCACAAAGATAAAAAGAATATCATGTCATGCTGATTAAGAACACAATGTATGAAGAGGATATTATAGAGATAGAGAAATGGCTCAGTGGTTAAAGGTGCTTGCTTGCAAAGCCTGATGGCCTGGGTTCAATTCCCCAGTACCCATGTAACACCAGAGGCACGAAATGGTGCTTGCATTTGGACTTCATTTACAATACCAAGAGGCCCTGACATGACTATACTCACTGTCTCTCTCTTGGCCTGTTTCTCTCTCTCTCTCTCTCTTAAATAAACAAAAACATTTAAAAGGAGGATATTATAATTCTAAATGTATAGGCACTGAGCACAGGTGTACAAAATTTTGTAAAACCAATTCTACTAAATGAAAAGTTATAGATTAATCCCAAAATAGTAATAGTAGGTGACTTCAATACCCTATTTTCATTAATAGACAAATTCAAACAAAAAATAAACATGGAAACATTGGAGTTAAATAACTCTAATGTTTAAATATTAAATAAACTTAATAGCTTCCTATAGAACCTTCTACCCAAACACTATTTATCTAAATGCATAACATATTATAACCTGAAAAAAGTCTCAACAAAGCAGGAAAATTGAAATGACATCTTGTATTCTATCTCATCACAATGGAGTAAAGTAACTACCTTCTTCTACTACCCATTCTGTATTTCTTCCATCTTCAACAAGCACATCAGCAGGTCTTGGTTCTTTACCTGGAAGGGCGACTCACACTTTCATTCCTGAAAGATATGGCCCGTTTGTCACACTGCCTTGATTGGGTTGTTGCGGTTTTCCCATTGATCTTGGTAACAGCACATGACAACACTGAGAGTTTCCGTAACAGATCTCTTGCACTCCAGACATGCTCTTCCTTACAGCTATTGTGGAGGAGCAGTCCGATTTCCCCCTGGTAGTCTGGACTAATCACTGCTGCTACCACTGTAACTCCTTTCTTAGCCTGTTCACTCAGAGGCATCAGTAGCCCAAAATGGCCGAGAGGAAGTCTTAGCTTCCAGTTCAATGGAATGTTCTTTGTTCCTCCTGGAAAATACACTGCCCTCTCTGGAACCAAGACCTATAGGCCAGCAGAGCATAAGACAGTGGGAAGAGGAAGTAAAAATTTTATTAATAGGTGACCTCCTGATTTCTGGATTCATGAATCTGGGACATAGGAGAAATAGTACTGTATATAGGACACTAATTCAGAGAATATCCAGTTTTATTAAGAGTCCAGCCCCAGCCCTCCAGGCTATTGCCATTTAATTGGTGCTATAACTTTCTTTATAAGGCCTTCTACCATCCTATCAAGCCAGATGCTTCAGGGTGGCGGGCACATGGTAAGACCCATGCAGTCCATGAGCATGAACCCACTGCCACACTTCCTCGACTGTTCAGTGAGTTCCTTGGTCAGAAGCAATGCTGTGTGGAATACCACGATGACAGTGGATGAGGCATTCTGTAAGACCATGGATGGTGGTTTTGGCAGAAGTACTACATTCAGGAAAAGCAAATCCGTACCCAGACTAAGTCTCTGTCCCAGCAAGAACAAAACAGTTCTCTTTCCATGATATAAGTGGGGTCTAGCAGGAGTAGGAGGAACATAAAATTATAATAGGTATGAATATAATGAAAATGTGTTGCACATACGCATGAAATTGTCAAAAAATTAATTAGTACAAAACCAATTTAATGGTAGGGCGTCCAGGTTGCTCCTCAAGGCTCTGGCTCCAAATCTGTGAGAAGGATTTAGACTCACTGCAGATGTATGTGGATCTGGGCAGGTCTGGTTTTCTATGCGGCTAGAGACTAAAGATAGTAAGAAAGCTTGTGATATAGTTTGTCCCTGATAGATGAGGTTAGAGGTGTGACAGGGCTGTCGGAAAATCCTTAGGGAAGCCTCGGGGATGACATTGCTTCTCCATAGGGCTCTGGCTGAGGACTTCCAAGGCAGGAAAAGGCTGGAGAGCAGGGTTGACTTGGCATTGTTTGTCATGTCATCATTACAGGTTGGGGCTGCCAAGGCAGTTATAGGTTCTGCGCTGATACGGTGGCCTATCCACAGGCCTCCCTGGCCAGGTTTGTGCTGCTCTGGATGCTGCTCTTCCCAGGAAACCTGTTTATAAGTTCACTTAAGTGCATGGCACCAGGAGCTGAGAGTCATGCTAGGGATGGCAGCCAACGCTGGTCCAGGTAGCACCATCAGTATGATCTAGGTCTTGGTGGCCCAGATGCCATGCTTCTTTGCTCAAGACGTCTGCCAAGAATGCCCTGTTTGCCTTCTGTTTTCTTAGTTTATTGGACCAAACATAGGTTCCATACTCTCCAGAGAGCCTTGATGACTTCTCCCTTTCTGTGTGGCAACACCCCTTCTCCCTGCTCCTAAGGACTCTGGGTAGTCACTGTAAGTTTGATGTATCATAGTAACTCTCAATTGGGGCATGATCATTGTTTTGGTGACCATTGACCTGGCCAAATAACTGACAGCAAGCAACTGAATGGAGGAGGTGGGCTTTGGCTTACAGTTTGAGGGACATCAACGGCCACGTCGGAGAAGTCCTGGTGGCAGGAACATGAGGCAGCTGGCCACACTGCATTTCAGTCAGGAAGCAGAGAGTGAGCAAAGCCAGTGCTCAGCTAGCTTTCTTCTTTCTATTTCACTGGGATACCTACCCAAGAAATGATGACCCAACCCAATGGAGAAACTTCCATGCCCAGATGTCGGTCTCCCAGGTGATACTAGGCCCTATCAAGTTGACAATCAATATTGACCAACGTCCTGGATATTTTTCTTCATTGCAATTTTTGTTTCGTATATCAGGGGCTTGCACAGGGCATGCAGTTAGCACAAAGTGAATGGCTTTGGGTAGAATGAGTGACAAGACAACTTGAGAACCAGTATGTGGCCATGATCTGCCATAAACAAGATAGAGTGTCAGATGTGCTATATCACCTAATCCTCATAAAAATTTATAAAATGGGGAATGAAGAGATAGCTCAGAGGTGAGGGTGCTTGCCTGCAAAGCCTAATGGCCCAGTTTCAATTCCCCAGTACCCAAATAAAGCCAGATACATAAAGTGGTACATGCATCAGGAGTTCATTTGCAGCAGAAAAAATGCCCTGGCATGCCTCTTCTCTGTCTCCTCTTTTCCTCTCTCTCTCTCCTTGATAATAAATAAAAATATTGCTAAAACTTATATAAAATGGGCAGAACTATCCAAATTTGTCACAGGAGGGAAATAAAACACATAAAAGAAGCACATGTCTCTTTAGGTCCCATAATTTATAAGTAACAGACACATTATCTGAATCAAATCTGCCATGGCTTCAAACATGTATAGCTTTCACTGCTTCAGTAGTTGTTCCCCACCTCTCCCCAGCTCTGATCTGTGGTACCCAGGCTGAGAGAGCTGTGGGGTGGGGGGTAGGGACCAGTGTGTTGGCTAGCCTGGTGTGTAGAAGGCTATTTTGGAGTAGGGTTTTTTTGGCAAGAATTAACATTCTCAGTTTCCAGCCTTGCTGGGTGAAGTGCCCTGAAGGAGGCAGAGTCCCTTCTTCACTCCCCCACGCCCTTGGGGTTATTGCCTTCCAAATTTTTTATAACTTTACTTCCTACAGACAGCGTTTAACTTTTCATAAATCCTACCCAATTCATTATCTGCTCAAAGTTCTCCAGATGTGTCACCTCCCACTCCTGTTTTTCTTAGTGACTCTAAGGGGTTGATTACCAGCAGGGTTAAAGCTGTCAAGCTATTCTTGGCTCCCTTCCCTCCTTCCTTCCTTCATTTCTTCCTTCCCTCCTTCCCTCCTTCCTTCCTTCCTTCCTTCCTTCCTTCCTTCCTTCCTTCCTTCCTTCCTTTTTTCTTTCCTCCCTCTCTCCCACCCTTTCTCCCTTCTCCCCCTCTTTCTTCCTCCCACGCTCTTTCTATCTTTCTTTATTTCTTTCTTCTTTCTTTCAAAATCCATGCTCAGTGTTTACCTTTAAATCTTTACCAATGGGTCAGTATTTTTCTAATTATAGCTGGATTATTATTATGGGACTATGCACTTGAAGGATATTTCATTTTCCTGTCATTGTACTCACAAAGAAGATTTGCTGTTGACTCCTTTCCCACTTCAGCAGGCTAGCTACAACCGGAAGCTGAGGCCTGAGGACTGCTGTGCAGGCAGGCCTTACTCCACTAGCTGAGCCTCTGTGCTACAGGGAGTCAAAGGACAGACCTAGGGTTCAGGAGAAACCAACTGCTTTATCACTGATGTTCTTTAGAGAGTAGGGCATGAAGCCATATCTTTGTTGATGTTGTAGTTAACATTGCCCGCAGATTCTTCTTGCGTAATATGCCATTGTCTATTGACAGAGTGAGACACAAGTGTGATAAGTGGAACAAGAATTAGCTGGACATGGTGGTGCACACCTTTAATCCCCATACTCAGGAGGCAGAAGTGGGAGAATCCCTGTGAGTTCAAGGTCAGCCTAGGACTACAAAGTGAGTTTTAGCCTGGACTAGAGTGAGACCCCACCTCAAAAAAAAAAAAAAAAAAAAAACCTCTTTTGGTATGGGGAAATGGCTCAACAAGTAAAGATGCTTGATTGCAAAGCCTGATGATCTGAGTTTGATACCCCAATACTCACATAAAGCCGTATGTACAAAGGGGCGCATGTGTCTGGAGTTCATTTGCAGTGGCAGAAGGCCCTGTTGTGCCATACTCACTTTTCCTGTGTCATCCTCTTTTCTCTGTCTGTATATTTCTCTCAAATAAATAAATGTCATTAAAACAAAAAAAGAATTAGGATTCATGGAATGACCCAAAGATGCCTGCCAAATCCCACAGGGAGGATTCTCATTCCCTGATGGTACCTACAAACATCGCCTTTCTAGATGGGACAAGATAAGATAATTTGGGGGAGAATACTGACTTTAATTTCCAGGTCTACTTTTCCTAACATCAAATTAGCAGTGGGAAGCAGAAGAGGCCACCTTTTACAAGTTGGACTGAGGTTGCCTCCACAGTTCTATATCTTCCTGACAGGGTGTGATTTCCTGATTTACAGGAGTAGAAAAGGGCCACCGAAGCAGGTAGGAAGCCAGAGAGCTCAGCAGAGTCCCAGTTCCTCTGGACTTGCTGCTTCTGCCTCCTTTCACTGAGGCTAACCAAGGAGCTACAATATTCAACATAGCGTTCACTAAGGTCTTCAAGATAGCAATGTCCAGTTACAGTGCAGCTCACAGTCCTCCGTGTGTTCACACTCACTTTTGGTGCAACTGCAATGCACAGTGCTTGATGAAGCTGTCCACTGTGCTTTCTTCAAAGATCATTAGTGTTGTCCTCGATGCACCAGGGCCATCAGAGAACTGTGTGTTCCCAGAGCTGGCAGCTGTCTTCACAATGCATGCTGAATCTGTTCTCTCCTTTCTCCTTGAGTCTCACTGGTAGTATCACGCACAGAGCTGGGACCATCATAGGACTGTGCATTCACAGAGCCAGCTGCTATTTCCAGAAAGGCAAGTAGCCGTTTTTTAGCTTACAATTTTCAACTTCATCTCAGGTAATTTTTTTTTAACCATCTATACATGGCACTGTGGCTCAAATTATTCCAGTAATACCAGATATTTTGTTTTTAATCATTTTGATTTTTGTTTTGAGATAGGGTCTTACCTAGCCCAGGCTGACCTTGAGCTCACTATTGTAGCCAAAGATGGCTTTGAACTCATGATCCTCCTGCCTCTCCCTCACATGTGTTAGGATTAAAGGTATGAGCCACCATGTCTGGATATAATTGCTCTATTTTAACAGGTAGCAGTTACCTTTTCATTGCTGGGATGAATACCCAGCCAGACCAGCTCATGGGAGGAAAGCGTGTGTTTTACGCTCACAGATTCCAGAAGAAGCTCCATCGTGGAGGAGGAGGCTGACTCTCGTCATCATGCATCCAGAGCACAGACAGGGAGCTGCCCAGGCCAGCCAGCAGGAACAACCAGAGCTCGGGCTGGCTCTGCGCACACCTAGTAGGGCTGCACTCTAGATCTGCCCGCCAGTGACACACCTCCAGCAGGACTCTGCCTGACGAAGACTTAGCAGGAAGCTTAATCTTAGTCAGAAGTACCTCAGGCTACAGGCGGGGGACACACTTACATTCGAACCACCACATACATTAATTCTGTTTCACACATGATAGTAACATACACATATATGCACACATATGGCAAAAGTAGACTTCTTGTGATAGGTTTTATGACTATTTGTTGTATTTTAATAATCTAAGTATCATGAAGGAATACACATAAACACATTAGGTAAACTTTAGAAATGAAATTTGCTTTCCATGAAAGGATTACAACGAGAGTTTTCTCAGGACTAGTTCCCTGTGTAGAAGGCAGTTTTAGGCTCATGTCTCAAATATACTGCAGCACTTTGGCAGACAAGCCATGTTTATCAAAAAGATTTTTTTGTGTGTGTTAACAGTGCCTTACAGAAGGATAGGGTTTTTATACATTAATTTTTAATCCAAATATTCAAGTCCAAATATTGAACATACTTGAGCGCATTTGGCTGTAACTGTTTACGTGGAAAGAATGTTATCAGAGGAGAGGACACCAGATCAAGATGCTCACCTGGCCCTCACTGGCAACTCATGCAGACTGGTCTTCGTGTGTGCGGCAAGCTGAGCTCACAGACATTCCTCTTCAGGCTATATTACCTATTTCTCAAGTGTTAGTCTCAGGGTTTTCATAGAAATATTAAAGATCATGCATTTATTAGTCCATTAAAACTGTCATAACAATCTACCACAGGCTAGGAGGGTGGTTTAAATGGCTGGAATTAATTTTCTTACAGTTCTGGAAGCTAAAAATCAAAAAGTAAAGGTGTCAGGAGGGTGTTTACTCAGAGGCCTTAGGTATGGCCAACTCTTCCCTGTGTCCTCAGTCTTCCTTTGTCTCCATGGGTCTAGTCACACTGGACTAGGGTTACCTCAAGTATCTTACTTTAACTTTATTGTCTGTTTAAAAAGCATATCTACAGTTACAAACCCGTACTGAGGCACAGGAGAATAGTACTTTAGCACATGATTTGTTGGTGGACACAATTCAGCTCCCAGTAATGTATTTTATGTGCACATTTTCACAAAGAATATGTTTTATTCAAAATTCTCTGTGCATGCTTCAAGTCCCCAGGTCATTGATCACTTTGCCTCAGGACCCTTACTGAGTAGGGGCTATGACAGTAGTTATTTCATACTTATTGGCTAAGCTAACAATGTCTTGCTCCTAACTCCACCACCTCCAAGGATTCTTTTCTAGAGGAAATGACTTAGAGTCACTAAACTGTACCCATGGCAAAGCAGGACAAGGGCCTGAAATAGTCAAGGTGTACTTGGCCATTTCTTTCTCGAAGACAACTTCTGGCTACCAGATACTTAGCCCTCTCTCAATAAATGCAAGATCTCCAATAATTCTCATGGGCTTTAAGTGAGCATTATAGTATCAAGGAAACAAGAAAACTGATGAGGGAGAATGGTTAACCAAACCATCTGCCCCAGTCCCTGAGGGAAGTTTGGGGCACTCCTAATTCAACCTGTGGAATATATTGCTAGTAACATTGAGACAGATCATCTGCCTCTAAAACATAGAGATTTTTGTCTTTTGCTACAGTTTCTCCTATCTTCATTTCAGTGTCTGAAGGTCAATAAATACAGGTCCACCCTCCTTAGTGCTTTATTTCCTGGCCTTTGTTTTCATATACCCTGACCATGCTCACTCCTTTGGGTAAAGGCAGTCTTTTCGCATCCCCGTGGCTGCCGAGACTGAAAGCACAGAAGCGTTAGACACTACCCTCAACTCTTCTTTCCCATATGCCACAGAATTTATCTTGTTTCTTTGCCGCTAGATGACCAAAAAAAAAAAAAAAAGATGAAAACAAAAACTCAGATTGCAAATCCTAAGAGTTAAAAAAACATCTTTCTTTGGGGCAGAAAAATGCTTATTGATGAATTTGCATGACGACCACATAGGTATTACTCTTTCATTCTCAGGTTTTTAAAATTTGCATGATTAACTTTGATAAAATATATAACAGTATGGCATATCTTTGGATGCGTTCTCGAGTTGTTTTTTAATATCCAATGTATGCTTATATTTTCACTTAACCCACAGATTTCATTGCCAATGAGTCACTTCACGTACTGAACTTGAATAGGCTTCCTCTGTTTGTGTGGCTGTTTATACAGATTAGCAATTGCAGTGGTCAAGGGAAGGACAGATTTGTCCCAGAGCTGTGCTGTAGCACTTTGGGGATTACATTATTGCTCCTGATTTCCAAAGTGTATATAGAAAGGATAGTGAGGGGATGACAAAAATACATCGACCTGGACCATCCATATATAAATGCAACCAGAAGAAAACAGACAGACTCAGGCAGCATTGCTGAAGTATTCTGTCTTCTCCCCACCCCTGAGGAATGAGAACACTCAGCCAGAGACAAACAATTTCTTTACTTGCACTCGAAGGACGGGGAGAACACAGTCATGTTTGGATTGACCTAACAAAGTATCCTAAAGTGCTTCTGAATCCTATAGGACTTGGCAAAATTTAAAAAAAAAAACATTTTGCTAGGCATGTTTTTCTCCTTAATTTTTAAGCATCTGAGTATCTGAAGGGAAATTTAATCCGTATGTTTCTGATTCATTTATGCTTAAATTACCAATACCCTGTTTTGTAAGAGTTATTGGATGTCTAAAATATAGTATGGGTGTGAGGTTTTTGTATGTTCTGTTCTTTCTTTGGCTTGCTTTTATTCTTTATTTATTTTTATTTTCTTTATGAATGTAATTTATTTATTCATAAGTATATTATTAACCTATATAGCATGTTTTAAATACAATATTTCTAGTTTGTGTTTGCAGTGAATAGAACTTCATCCACAGGAGACTTGATCTAAATTTTCAATTGAAGACTCACCAGTTTGAAATGTTTTCCAACTTTCTCAAACATTTTTCATAGCTTGTCAAAGATGACTATAATCAGCCCCCCAGGAATCACACTAGGAATGAGATGGCCTTCCTTAGAAGAGAGCTGTGGTTTCAGGTAAAGGAAATCTTGTGTGCAGAATCTTGCAAAATGTCTAATACTGAGTATTATTCTATATTCTCTGCTGTATCACTGCCTGGGCAATTGAGTGTGGGAATTTATGAAGGTTTTTTTTCTTCTATGGTTAAGTGTTTATTAGAATTTCTAGTAGCAAAAGAATAGATACCAACTCATACAAAGGGAAATGGAATGAAAAGTTCGTTGAGGGGCAAAGGGCAACACCATCAAGGCTGAGTGTTGGAACACCAAGACCAGACCCGGGCCACCATAGCACACAAGCACTGCTGGAGCCTGAGTGGTTCCAGCTGGTCTCCATTCTGCTACCATTAGCCTCAAGATACTGAGAAATAAGGGATTACAATGGGCTGAGTTTCCTTTGTGTAGCTATTCCCTTGGTAACATGGGGTAGAACATTTAATTTTCTGTCCCAGCCAAAATGGCAGTGTTGGCTTTTCTAAGGGAGACAAGAAGAAGTGAATCTTGTGACCCCCCCCCCACTTCAGGGCAGGCACTGTTTCTATTCTTTATAGCCATAGATTTCTTGATAGGGGTGTCACATGGTCTCTCTTCTCAAGTTCCCATCAAGTCATTAAGAAGCCATTTCTCTGCAGAGTGGCGGTGGCAGAGTAGTGTAACATACTGTTGTGACTGTGACTGGCATATGCACTCAAGCAGGCTTTTATTTCTGGCGAAATGCAGTCAGCACATTCTACCATTTCCTCTCTTGACACAAAGCCTAAAACAAGTATGTGAGACTACCCAAAGTACGGTTAGGCAAATTGAGAAGACCCTCATTTATGATATTACCAACACAAGAAGGAGCTTATAAATTTAATTTTGCTTTTGTTACCTTATCTTGAACTCAACATGTTGGGAGTGTGGACCAGAGAACAGACTGAGAGAGCTACTTGAGAAAGTTAGTTTTTGACTTGAGGAAATGACAAGGGAAACCTAAACTAGAATGTAGACATCCATATTTTTTCTGTCCTTCCCTTCCCCTTCCTTCTTCATTTTCCACTCCCTCTTTCCTTTCCACCTTTCTTGTATGGCACAGACCTTAATCAACCTTGTGGTGGTAGAAGAAGCCCATAGCAATGTGGTCTGGGTGCAGTCAAACCTAACTGAGCCCATTCCTCCTGCTCAGGAGGTTCCAAGAGTAGGAGCAACCTCATTGCTTTAGCTCTTTCTCTGTCTTCCTGCCATTGGAATAATTGTAAAATCCCATGGCAAAACATGGTATCTAAAGTACATTTCCAATCAATCAAAAGTATTGAGGAAATTAAGACAAGGAAATAACTCAGGGAAGTATCATTATGAAGATTTTTAGGAACTCTTCAGCGTTCCAGCTGAGCTGAACAGACACATATCAGATGTGATCCAATATAGCAAAGATGAAACTGACACATGTACAATAGACAACATCTCAAACTGGCAGCTGAGTGGCACACAAGATGTGATCCAATATAACAAAGGTGGAACTGACACATGTACAATAGACAACATCTCAAACTAGCTGCTGGGTGTCACACAGGAAAGACGGGTAAAACTGCAAAACCTCTGACAAGCGAACTGACTGAAACCACTCCATAGAACGCATGTTGGAACTTTCTGCCCAGGCCTATAATTTCCATGGGATGTAAATAGAGGTACATACTATTCAAAATGTCCAGGAAACAAAAAATAATTCTCAATAGAAAAAGAAAAAAAAAATCTCTGCTCACATGGGAAAAGACAAGCAGTAGATGCCAGTGTCAGAATATAGATATTAGAATTACATATTAAAATCTGAAAGACAGTTGTACAAATAATCCAGAAAATTTTAAGATCAATGAGAAATAAAATAATAAACTTATCAAAGAAAAGAAAGTAGAGAAACAGCTGAAAATATTCAGAGCTGGAAAGTAGCTGTCTAGATTAGTTCAGCTCCAAAGAGTAGATACAAGAAAATAAGAACTGGCAAGTTTGAAGACAGACTAATAGATATGACTTAATTTGAGTAACAAAGAAAACCAGTAAAACAAAAATGAAAAGACCTTGGAGATCTGTGGTTGAATAAATAAAGGTCTAACATTTTCATTAGCCATCAGCAAAGTGATGAGAATACAGTGAGAAATTATTTGAAGAAAAAAAAATACTGAAAACTCCCAAGATTTGGCACCCTCCACAGGACCCACCATTCTTTTCCCCAAGCCTAGTTGTGCCATGGCACTGTGGAAGTGTATATTCTCCTGTCTGGCATGCCAAACCCTTGCTGGCCAGGAGTGAACCTATGTCATCACATTATGGCTGCCCCTCCCATACTCACCATGCTGCAGACTTCGTGTGGCCCCACACTCTCCCCTAGTGTGAACCCCTCTCCCACTGCCTAAGTGCATGCTCCATGTATGATCTTCCCCTCCACATCTGTGAGTTCTGGCATTCTTCATCAATGGGATACCTATAGATGAGGAAATTCCAATGCAAAATAAGTAACAACAAAAACAAGGCAGTATATTTCCACCAAGAATGTCCAGCTCCACAGTAGAGGTTTCCCATGAGATCTACTTATAGGAGATCCCAGAGATTTAAAAAGAACAATTATGATAAACATGTACTATAAACATAAAGCATGTATGACTGAAAGCCTGTATTGAAGTCCAAGAGTGCACAAGCAACTGAGAAAACACAAATACACCAGAATAAATTTAAAGATGACATGAACATACGCCTGAAAGGACTCCAAAAACCACAAATAAACATCTAAATAAAATAAGGACGTCAGAGTCAGCCTAGGCTCCCAGTTCCCTAGCTCCTGCTTCCCTGGTGGCTAATGTGGAATGGCTGAGACCCTGAACATGAGTGGCATAGAGAAGAATATGGGGAGAACAAGGATACATCCATACATCAAGAAGAGAGAGCTGACTGTCTACCAGGAGATGGGTCACCTCCACCTCATCTGCCCAGGCCCGGAAGTCATCACAGAGGAAGTGGTAACATGAACATTGCTCTTACACTAGCCTGAAAACCAGCTCCAGGGAGGTGGCAACAGACACTACAGTCACTCAAAGCTCATAATAACAAAGATCCAGAGCGCACAGAGAAAGCAACATTAAGTCATTTCTCAGGCTAGAGAGATGGCTTAGCAGCTAAGACACTTGCCTATGAAGCCTAAGGACTCATGTTCAATTGTCAAGGTGCGCCAGATGCACAGGATGATACAAGTGTGCAAAGTTGCACATGCACACAAGATGCTGCATGCATCTGGAGTTCGACTGCAGGGGCTGGTGGCCCTGGTTCATGAATTCTTTCTCTCATAAAAAAT
This sequence comes from Dipus sagitta, assembly GCA_036346955.1. NCBI lineage: Eukaryota > Metazoa > Chordata > Mammalia > Rodentia > Dipodidae > Dipus > Dipus sagitta. The sequence goes on from CM070784.1 coordinate 43,294,320, forward strand.
GCAAAACTTAAAAAAAAAATCAGATCTCTATCTTGCCCACCAAGGCTCAGGTAAAATCACAGAAGCTGGAACAGAAGGATTGTAAGAGCCTCAGGGAGGGTGGGAATACCTGAGGTACTATGTTTCCATTCTTGCAGAGACTGACTGAGGCCTCTTGGTCCCCACAATGAATAGCAATAACCACACCAAGACCCTCAGAACAATTGGGACTGGGGGGAGGGAGGTCTATGTGTGCAACCATTTTATAAAAAGTCAATAAATTTAAAAAAGAAAAGTAAGTAAGGAATTCAAACCAGGATAGGAAAATAGAATTCAATATAGCACTAGAAATTGTGAAGAAAAACTAAACTGAAATAAAAAGTGTTTTAAGTCTGAGCTGGAAAGATGGCTTAGAAATTAAGGTGCTCGCCTGCAAAGCCTATGGACCTTAATTCAATTCCCTAGTACCCACATAAGCCAGATGCACAAGGGGGCACATGTGTCTGGAGTTCATTTGCAATGGTTGGAGGTCCTGGTGCACCCATTCTCTCTTTCTCTCTCTTTGCCTCTGTCCCTCCCTTTTACTCTTTACAATAAATAATGAATATTTTAAAATTTGTTAAAAAGCTCTCTTAATTACACCCAGGCTCAGAAACACAAATGTCATGTTCTCTTTCATATGAGGATCCTACCTTTGAATTTCTGGAATAGTGAGCATAAGTCAGATTGTCTATCTGCAGAGGCCAGAAAGCTAGACAAGGGCCCTGGGGCAGGGGGACACATGGGTTATGCAGGGGGTTAGTAGACCACACTGGACGCAAAAAGAGAAGGAATAACAGAGGGAGGGAAAGGTCTGAGCAAAGATAAGGTGGAATGAAGTAAGGATGGGGGTGTTGGGAAGATGGACCAAAACTAAAGATATGTGAACAAACCCAAAGCTAACTTAAACTATATATATTTTAAAGTGCATAAATGAAGGTTCTCTACACGGATGGATAAATCTTCTCCCTAAATCCACAGGGTATTAATAAAAAATCCTAGTGCTGGAGATTAGATACCTTCAAATGAGTTGTCAGGGAGGCTACAGAGGCCCTTGAAACAATATTGGCTATCTCCAATATTATTTGACCAGACAAAGATGGTAAGTCCCTGTTGCCGAAAACACCACATGATTGGGTTGCAAGACATAAAGAAACCAGTCTGGAACTGAGATGGAAGCCTCCTCCCTGTTGGTTAGCTTTCTCCATGCCAGACAGTGCTTGGCAAATTGCCGGGGGAGAAAAGTCACCCACAGTCTTACCTAGCTGTGAATGCTGTGCACTACGCAACTGGCACGCAAGGCAAGATGTGTCTACAAGTGCAACAGAGGCATAAAAGTCATGGGAATAACCAACTCTGACTGGATGTCAGGCCCACCCTACAGGAAGGAAATCGTGCCTGGTACTGTAAATATGAGCCCAAAGTCTGTGACTAAGGTCTTAGGTCATAGGGAAGGACCCAATACTGTAGTTATATTCATTAGTCATTGCGACCAACCACCTTCTAAATGTCTTTGTGTAGTCCTGTCCTGCATATTGGTAGTGCTTGGAGCATTGAACATGCAAAGGGAGCAGATTAATACAGAACGGATAGTTGGCAAAGTTACCTACAACAAGTGACTACTATGTGCTCAGCCCTAAACATGACATCTAAAATCACAATATCCAAGGCTCAGGGAACTTCATAGGAAAGAGGGCAAAAATAGTCTAAGAGCAGGTGAATTGGAAGTGGAGCTGTGAAATTCTGCCTTGTGAAAACCACAAGTCCTCACCCCCAGAACCTCAGAGCAGATATGGCTTCCTGCACAAGACTGAGAGTGTCAATGCTTTATCACAGATGAGTGAAGGACCATGTGACCCCACACCACCCAGAGTAAGCAGTGGCAACTGAGGATTTCTGGGAGATGGGGAATCATGCCTTTCAGTGGATTAGCCACCGATGGGCTTCCCAGTCTCCAGTAAACAACCTCAAACCCACAATCATGGGAGTAACACTAATTTAACCCCAGTGGTTAAAAAGACAAAAGAAAACAAACTAATAAGCAAAACCTATGCAGGAAAGTAGGGTGATGTTGTAGATTAATTGTTTTCCTAATTGAAACATCCATCTTTTAGGGAAGCTCACTGAGAATCAGGAAATGGGGCTGGAGAACTGGCTTGGCAGTTACGGCACTTGCCTGCAAAACTAAAGGACCTAGGTTCAATTCCCCAGGACCCAAGTAAGCCAGATGCACAGGGTGGTGAATATGTCTGGAGTTCATTTACAGTGGCTGGAGGCCCTGGTGTGTCCATTCTCTATGTATATATCTCTCTCTCTCTTCTCTGCTTTCTCTCTCTCTCTCTAATAAATAAATAAAAATAGACTATTACATAAAAAGAATCAGAAATAAAAACAACAAAAATAAAATAAACTTAAAAAAAAGGAATTAGGAACTGAAGCAAGGCCAAGAACTTCACAGGTCTTGGGAAGCTCTGGAAACAAGATCACAAGACTCTTTCCGTAGAAGCAATAAACAGCTGTGATGGGGGAAGTGGGGAGGAACTCTGACCATCAGAGATGCCTGCAAGAGATGCAGTGAGCTGCAGGGACGCAGCTTCCATGAACCATCCCTGCTGCTGGGAGGAGCCTGTAGGGGACGCAGCTGCCTTTGACTCATCTGGACTTCTGCAAGCAAACTTCAGTAAACTCATTGTTTCACCAAAATTGGATTTTTGTGCAATCATGTTTTTGTTTGTAGTTGGTGCCCTATCTGGAGTGAATAGATGTGTGCTTTTGTCTACCCAAGGAAAAAGGTTTCACACAGTAGATGGGGACTTAATTGGAGGAAGAAAGGTTTTAGTGGTAGAGGGAGGAAAAATAGAGAGGAAAACTGGGGAAAGTGGGATCAAAACTCATTGTATATGTGTATGAAAGTGCCAAAAATAAAATTAAAATTAAAGATCTCCCCAGATTTGGTAAAGACATAAAGTTGCAGAAACAAGAGTTATGTTTACCCTCCCAAACAACAAACTTGATTAACTCATTAATTCATGTCAAGGTATACCATAAAAAAGCTATTGAACACCAAAGACCAAAAGAAAAAAATCTTAAAAGTCAGCAAGAGAAAAAATTATATATCATCTATAGGAGCATACTGATTCATAAGGAGTGTAATTTTCTCATCAGAAGTCACAGATGCCAGAGGAAAGTGGAACATGTTTCAAGTCTTGCAAGAAGAGAAGTGTCAGCTCACATCCATATCCAGTTAAGTATCTTTCATGCATGAAAGCCAGGTAAAGATATTTTTTGGTGGAGGAAAATTGAAAGAACACATTCCTGGCATATCTGTGAAAGAAACATCCTCAGCCAGAGGGAAATGGTATAAGAAGAATGCTTGAAACATCAGGAATAGGAAAAAACAATAAAAAGACAACAATTGGGCTATTATTATTATTATTATTATATACACATTATTCTCCTCTTCAGTTCAAAAATTGCTCAACAGTAAAAGCAAAAAGCATGATATATGAGGTTATCAAGGTATGCATATATGACATATGCCAATTAAACATAGAGAGAGTAATTGAACATTTGCATATCAAAGTTTTTACATTTAATTTGAAGTAGTAAATTACTAATGGAAGAAACTTCTATGTAAGCAAGGTACAGAAAGGGAAATTTAAAATTTTAGAGCAACCACTAAAACATAGATACAGTAATATGTAACAGGCCAAGCATGGTGGCACACACCTTTAATCCCAGCACTCAGGTGGTTGAGACAGGAGGATCACCATGAGTTCAAAGTCAGCTGGTGCTAAATGTGAGTTCCAGGTCAGCCTGTGCTGGAATAAAGATCCTACCTCAAAAACAAAACAGACAATGTATAATCTCACAATAGATTAAACTGAAAAAAAAAAACTAAAAAAATCCACAGTCAATTTACCCAAAAGAGTCAGGAAATGGGAAATGAGAAAAATCCAAAGGGAATATATGGAAAACAAATGAGATGATGTAACTAATTCAGATGTAGAAATAATTACACTAAATACATAAATTGAAACAGTGAGACTTAAGGAGCAGATAAAAAAAATCATCTATAAGAAACCCATTTCAAATATGGTAACATATGCCAATTAGCAGCAGAGGATGAAAAGAAAGCCATGCATTCTGAATGGAAATCAAGTCACAGTAGCTGTATTCTGCTATGCAGAATTGACTTCAGACAAAAGAAAAGCAGGAAGAGAAAGAGGAATTTCACAAAATGATAAAAAGCTCAATTAACCCAGCACAAGAAGGATGTATATGCACCTAAAATGACTTCAAAACAAATGAAGCAACAACTGGCAGAAGCGCAGGGAGCCCACAATTCTCGTTAAAGACATGAATGTTCTCCTTGCAGTAATGGGGAGTCTCAAGGGTTTTGAACTGAGAAAAAAAAACTAAAGGGAAAAAGTTAAGCAAGGACTTCTTAAACATAACACCAAAAGCATGTTTCGTAAAAGACAATAACAAAATGTCAAACTGAACTTTAAAAAAAAAAATTAAATCCTTAATGTCTGTGAAAGGCGCTTCTAAGAGGAAAGGGAACAATCTGCAGATGCAGAGAAAACACTGGTAAAGCAACTATGTGGTGAGTGACTTTTATCCAATGTGTATTCAAAGCTTCATAAGAATCAACCCATTAAATGACAATGAGCAAAAGACTTGAGCAAACATTTCAGCAAGGATGGTCATAAATGACTACCATCCATGGAGAGATGTCCAGCAGCCCCAGAGTTGGGAAAACTCCAGTTGAAATTCTAATGAGACACTAACGCTCATTTGTTAGAATCGTGCAATCAAGAGACCAACTACTGGACCAATGGGAAAGAAAGCTGAGCAGAGTCACGCGACACCATGTCCTACCAGATAGAGGAGGTCAGCTCAAAAGTGCAAACCAGGGGCTGGAGAGATGGCTTAGTGGTTAAGCGCTTGCCTATGAAGCCTAAGGACCCTGGTTCAAGGCTCGATTCCCCAGGACCCACATTAGCCAGATGCACAAGGGGGCGCACATGTCTGGAGTTCGTTTGCAGTGGCTGGAGGCCCTGGCGTGCCCATTCTCTCTCTTTCTATCTGTCTCTTTCTCTCTCTGTCTCTCACTCTCAAATAAATAAATAAAAATAAACAAAAATGTTTTTTTTTAAAAAGTGCACACCAGCAGGAGCCCTGTCAGCTGATCTCAGCAGGCAGTCAGCAGTGGGATGACCTGGGTCATTAAATCTGCCCTCTTTTGGTTCCACCTGGAGCTGGAACTAATGCTTATAGAAAGTATGGAGGAATTTAAAGACCAGTTTTATACACACACACACACACACACACACACACACACACACACACATATACATATATAGTAACTCACTGAAATATTTAAGAAGGAAAAGCCTACCATAGTCTACCTTCCATCAAGGGGTCAGTACCTGAGTTCAGGCTGGCACATTATAAAGAGGGTAAAGCTAATATCTTGTTACATAAAGCCCAAGTGTTTCTAAAGCTTTCATGGATACAAATGTGATGGTCTAGATTCAAAACAGTATGTGTGGGGAGAAACAGTAGGGAAATGCAGGCCACAGAAACAGAATTGACTGTTTCAGGAATCATTATCAATATACCATGTATAAAGGATGACGTGAACCCTCTAAGAATTTAGCTATGCCCAAGATTTAAGATAAATGAAAGAATACTAAACACACATGAAATAAAACTTCAATACAATAGTTTTGGGTATAAGTTTAGAAACAAATCAATACTTACAATTTTTTTTTTTTACTGGATAATATCTCATCTATAGTAAACAAATCAAAATATGCTACAGAATCTAATAAAATTGACAAATTAACCAACATAAAAAAAGAAATGCTTCCAAAGTAACCTGTGTGTACAGACAAAACAACACAGAGAACAAATCAAAGACCCAGGAGTCCATTGACAGGTTTGTTTTTAACCTGGATTTATCAGTACTTGTTACGAAATTTGTGTATGCTATTTAACCACTGTGAATTTCATGGCCAATTCTATCATTTGTAAAACGGAATTTTAAAGGTGGTCAAAGTAGTTCCTGAAAGATAATGAAAAGCTTTACACACTTGGAAAAAGGGACTAAGAATAGATTGCTATTATTATTGTATCATCATTATAGAAAAGTCATGTTTCATATTTACAAAATCCAAGCGTTAACAGTCTAGAAATCTCAGCTTCTCCACAAGAGTGCATTGAAATTGCTGTTTTGTCGGTCTCTGGGGCTAGGAAAGGAACAGGATTTGCTTTTGTATAGCATTGTGCCTGGAACACTCCCCAAGCTCTTGGAGGTCTAGACTCATCACAGAACATGATTTGGCTGTGTGACTACGAAGTAGTCAGCTCACCTTTCAGGACCTTGGTGTGACTATGAAGTAGTCAGCTCACCTTTCAGGACCTTGGTGTGACTATGAAGTAGTCAGCTCACCTTTCAGGAACTTGGTGTGACTATGAAGTAGTCAGCTCACCTTTCAGGACTTGGTGTGACTATGAAGTAGTCAGCTCACCTTTCAGGACCTTGGTGTGACTATGAAGTAGTCAGCTCACCTTTCAGGAACTTGGTGTGACTATGAAGTAGTCAGCTCACCTTTCAGGACTTGGTGTGACTATGAAGTAGTCAGCTCACCTTTCAGGACCTTGGTGTGACTATGAAGTAGTCAGCTCACCTTTCAGGACCTTAGCTGGTACCTGCACAGGGACATTTTCTGCTATCTGCCATGGAGTTTGTATAGTCATCCCACGACTATGAACCCATCCATCATTATTACAGTTCAGTCAAACAGACCAACTAAAGAGGGGGATCAGCAGTCCAGAGCCAGTCTCCCTCCGTGAGCAAGCAGAGAACACCTGACAACTCGAGTCCTGGGTTAATGACCTCCAGGGCTAGGGAGGGGCTGTCTGGATGAGTGTGCTCCAGGTGCTCCACCGACTGGTCTTTTGTCCTGGTAATGCTTTTAGCATGACAATGCCTTTACTTTTATTTCTGCCAGGAATTAATATATTACTTATGATACTTAACAAGAAGCAGATACTTTGAATGAGAATGGAGCCCAGTTGCCCATTAATTCTGGTTGTTTTTTTCTTGCCGTGGTGAATGGAAGCAGACAGAGGAGGTGATCCGCATGATATGTTGCAAGACCAGCATGGTCTGCAGACGGCAGAACTGAGAACAATTGCCCTATATAATTCAAAATGGATGGGACAATGATATGATGTTTAAAACTAGAAAAGCATTTGGTTTGTATAGTTAAGAGCTAATATGCCCTATGGCCCTGAAATCATTCCAGATGCTAGGAGGTGACTTACAAAACGGACGATAAATCTATTGAGTCAATAGCTATTGGACACTTTCTCTGAACAAGACATCATCATAGAGTTTTCAGAGGTGCAGTGGGAAGCAGCAGCATTCTCTAGGCATTGACTTCATGTCAGAAACACATTCAAACTAATAAATCGATGGACCTTGACTCACTTATATTAAGCGATCTTTCACTTGCATATATACAGTTCAGTTTTATTTTGGTATTTAAATTCTTATATGTTTAATAGCAGAGAGAGAAAGAGAGAGGAAGAGAGTTGCTTATTCATTTATTCATTTGCCTCATTTTGTAAAGCTATTACCTTCAGGAATGCATAGCTCTGTGCTCTACTTAGATAAAACAAAGTAAAAGTTTACGATTGTGGCTCACACTGTTTTGATAGGATTTAGTATATAAGCCACTGTGGTAGATTAGATGATTATTTTGAACATGGCAGGCGTCTGCATCCCTCTTTAGCTGCTGTTTGGACACACAATGTGCTTTGGCATTGTGGTGGGAGCAGGGTGCTTTTCTGAACCTTATTTTGGAGCTAGACACATGACTTGGCTTGGCTGCTGGGAGGTTAGCAGATGTGTTACTGAAATGTGCATGTGTGGTTGGGATTGTTGTTTTGTGCTTCTGTTGTTGCCACAAGAAAAGCTTCCCTGGCAGTTCTGTCCCTTCAGCTTGAGTCCCCCGGAATGGATCTGATCAAAGCCCAGCCTCCAGCAAGAAGCAGCACAGCTGTACCCACAGCTGGACACTGAGACACTCAGCCTCACATGAGTGACAATAAGGGATCATTGTGCAAGGCCATTACACTGGGGGCTGGCTTGCTTTATGGCAACGGCCTTTACAATCACAAGAGGAGACGTAAATAATGAAGTTGTCCTCTGCTCCAGCAATAAAGTCAACACAGACTGAGTTAGAGCAGACATGTGCGGTCTAATGGAAAGTTACTCCAGTGGAAAGAATGGCTTGACAAATGAAACGAATCTCCGAAAACCAGAAGGGGCTGGGCTACGTAAGAAAGAAATGTATCAAGAAAATGTGTCAGGTAGCTAGGAGTTGTCGGAGAGCATGTCAGTGCAGTCAAAACCAGAGATGTCGGACTCCATCTCGCTTGGCTGTGAAAACGCAACAGCGGTGCCTGAGATCGGAAATTCCGATGCACCAGGTCTTGTCCTGCTGTCTTGTGTCTGCACCTGACCGCAAGTGTGAGGATGAAGGCCACAGCGCATGCGCAAGCCCTGCCTGGCTAACGTCTGTCTCCAGAAAGTTACAGCAACATAGGGACACAGCTAACGTGACCGAGAAAGGGAAATCACTGTGCTGAGGATTTGGATTTGTGGAGCTGGAGAGATGGCTTAGTGCTTAAGGCTCTTGTCTGCAAAGCCAAAAGGCCCAGGTTCAATTACCCAGGACCCACATAAGCCATATTCACAAGACAACAGATGCATTTGGAGTTGGTTTGCAGAAGCTGGAGGCCCCGTGTGGCCTTTCTCTCTTTCTCTCTCTCTCTCTCTCTCCTTCTTTCTCTCTGTTTCTCTCAAGTAAATAAATAAAAATCAGGTATTAAAAAAAAAAAGATTTGGGGGCTGGAGAGATGGCTTAGCGGTTAAGCGCTTGCCTGTGAAGCTTAAGGACCCTGGTTTGAGGCTCGATTCCCCAGGACCCACGTTAGCTAGATGCACAAGGGGGCGCATGCGTCTGGAGTTCATTTGCAGTGGCTGGAGGCCCTGGCGCACCCATTCTCTCTCTCTCTCTCTCTCCCCCCCTCCCTCCTTCTCTCTGTCACTTTCAAAGAAATAAATAAAAATAAACAAAAAAATTAAAAAAAATTTGGATTTGTGGGCAAGTGTACATATAAACATATACTCAATTTTACAAAGACATATATATATTGCATATATTCATATATAGGATGTTCAGATATTCATATATATATATATATATATATATATATATATATATTCATATATAGACGTTCAATTGGATATTTAGAGCCTTGTCACTGGTTAGAATCATTAGACTTGGAGACATGCAACTGGTTAGAGTTGTAGGACCTGGAGCTATAGAACTTGATGTTTTCCCTGTTTATTTTAAGACTTGTGTTGGTTGAATATTACTTTGCTATGTCCAATGTCATCTTCTTCAGTGTGAATATTTACTCTGTTTCATTATTTATTTTATTTTTTTTTTGTATTAAGGCTCAGTTAAATGACTTTGGATTTGGGGATTTTTGAACATCATTGGGATTGATAAAAACTATGGGGACTTTTTTTTTTTTTTTTTTAGTTTTTGAGGTAGGGTCTCATTCTGGCCCAGGCTGACCTGGAATTCATTATGTAGTTTCAGGGTGGCCTTGAACTCACAGTGATCCTCCTACCTCTGCCTCCCGAGGGCTGGTATTAAAGGTGGCTTAAACTATGGGGACTTTTAAAGTTGGACTGGATGCATTACATTTTATATCATGGATGGTTATCAGTTTATGGGGGCTGGGGGAAGAATGTTGTGGTTTGATTCAGGTGTCCCCCATAAACCTGTGTGTTCTGAATGCTAGGTCCCAAGCTGGAGACAATCTGGGGCCTCCAGGAGGTGGTGCATTATTGGGGGCGGGCTTGTGGGTGTTATGGCCAGCTTCCCCTTGCCAGTGTTTGGCACACTCTCCTGCAGCTGATGCCCACCTGGTGTTTGTCAGGAGGTGATGTCCATCTGATGCTCATGCCATCGTTTTCCTGCCACATGGAGCTTCCCCTCGAGTCTATAACCCAAAATAAACCCTTTTCTCCCACAAGATGCTCTTGATCGGGTGTTTTCGGCCAGCAACATGAAGCTGACTGTAACAACACCGCATACTCTGGTTGTAGGACATAGACAAAGCAAGCTGAAACGGAACTGGAAGCCTCCTCCTTCGTTGCTATTTCTCATAGTGCAGAGAGGTGCTATGCAAACTGCCCAGGGAGAAAAGTCATTACCCAACTGTGGAGGCTGTGAGCTACAATAATGACCTGTGAGGAATGAGGTGCCCACTGGTGCAATGGTGGCATACAGGTAACTAACATCTTTATGATTTGAGAGCTGATCTGCAAGAGGAAATTCAGTTTTTATATTCAGCAATGACCTGTGAGGAATGAGGTGCCCACTAGTGCAATAGTGGCATACAGGTAACTAACATCTTTATGATTTGAGAGCTGATCTGCAAGAGGAAATCCATTTTTTATATTCAGTAATGACCTGTGAGGAATGAGGTGCCCGCTAGTGTAATAGTGGCATACGGGTAACTAACATCTTTCTGATTTGAGGGCTGCTCTACAAGAGGAAATTTATTCTTTATATTCTGAAGCAGAGAAAAAGCCAAAAGCTCAGTAGGCCATAGACCCCATGCGGGAATGGGGAGAACCTACTAGTGTTGTCTTGTTAGACAGTTGTGTTGTTAAACTGTCTCCTAAATATCTTCATATTCACAGATTAGTGCCACTCTCATCCTTGGGCAGAAAATACTTGCTTGCAATGAGCTGTGGTTAATGCAGAGTTTAATAACTGGTCACAGTGCTAAAATTGTGACTGCTGAGTGCTCAGCCTTATAAGGGAAATCTACATCACCCTCCCACAAGGATCAGGAAACATCGTGGATGTGAGGACACAATGAATATGTAAGAGCTTGAGGGTGAAGAGGGAGGCTGTGGAAATCGGTATTCTGGCGATAACATGGTAAATACATTCTTGGACTTACAGTGGCTGTGATTACGTGCATGAAGCCTGCACAACATAGAGCCAATCACCATTTGGTCATGGGTGGGAAGGAGCTTTTTGTTCCCACCTCTCCCTGAGGAGCTACTGCTAATTAATTGTTTCTGGGGAAGGGGAGTAATTCTATTCCATTATGTATCCACTGGTATGTAGAGGAAAGGGATTCCGCAGGAATGGGAGGAGGACCAGAGGGGATAATGAGGGCGTGTATACAATCAAATTACTGTGTGTATGTGTGTGTGTGTGTGTGTGTGTGTGTGTGTAGTATTATGAAAGTACAAATTAAAAAGAAAAAGAAAAATTTGTATTAGAAGCAATCATCTCATAGTTTGATTTCTTTCCTTGTGTTTCTCCCACATTAGTTCTAGCTTCTTATGAAAATGGCAACACAAAACTAATGTTGCGTACATGCAGTCCCAGCACTTTGCTGGTATAGGCAGGAAAATCAGGAAGTTCAAGGTCACCCTTAGCAACCTAGGGAGTCTGAAGTTATCCTGGGATATATGAAATTCTGATTCAAAAAAGGCAAACAAACAGATGATAGGGTTGTGTAGGCATTTCATCTACTTCTAGCAAAGTTAATTTAACTACTACAGCAGGGTGCCAGCTCACCTGATCCTTGTATTTCTGCAATGTGAAGATTTTCTAGATGTCAATGGACAGAGCACAGAATTCCTCTAGAAAAGACCACATTTGGACATTTTGCTCAGTAGTCAAAACAGGTGAGCTAGGGAAATGGCTCAGCAGGGAAGATCACTTGCTGCACAAGTTTGAGGGACCAAGAGGACCTGATTCTCCCTGTGTTTGATTTCCGCACACCCACATAAAGAGCTGGGCAAGGCCATGCATGTCTGTAACCTCAGTCCTATATATAGGAGCAGAGACCTAATCGCTCTGGGGCTTATGAAAGATACAGCAGCTCTGAGTTCAGGGAGAGACTGTCTCAAGGAAGCATAAAGATAAGCACTCAAAACAGACACCCTAAGTCTCCTCTGGCCTCCATATACCTGTGCATAATACACACACACACACACACACACACACACACACACACATTACTGTACACACCAGGTATTCTTCAGTTTGTTTAATAGCTTGTACACGCCATCTGTTGGCATGAAATGGCTGTGTGAAGATTGCATTCTACAAGGTTTGTTGTCATTCCACTCAGCCAGGATCAGTTTCTCGACAAGAGACACACATGGCTGTGTGTAAGCCCGTGACTTATTTTCTACCTTCATGATGCTGGATGGGAGATTCCCAGAACCTTCTTATTTTTAAGTCGTACTAACTGAAAGTTGGAGTGGAATGTTGGGTGTGGGCCCCACTCCATCCCTCTTTCACCTTTCTGACTGGAGCTGGAAGCTGTTTTAGATCATGGAGCTTGCCACCTTGTCATGATCTCCACCAGTTCTCAGGTCTCTTCTCCCCCACAGAAATACATGGCCACCTAGTTATTTATGTGGGTCCTGAGGAATGATCTCAGGCCTCTGCAAGCCCTCATACTTGCCTGGAAAGTGATCTCAACCAAGTCTCCTGACCAGTTTATACAATATTTTCACAATCCTCTTCACTAAGAGATTCCGTCACTATGTCTTAGTTACTTTCTCAATGCTAGGACAAAATGCCCTGATAGAGTCCATTGCTAAGGTGTGGTGACAGGTGTAAGGAAGGGAAGGTGTACTTCAGATCACAGTTCTGCAATGCCGGGCCATTGCCATGCTAAGGCCTGGTGACAGGGGCGTGAAGCAGACCCGCTCATGGTCAGCGTGGCGAGGAAGCAGAGCGCTGTGAATGCTGCTGCTCAGCCAGCTCCCGCCTTCGAAACACCCCGGGGAATCTGTCCATGAAATGATGTCACCCACGATTAAGGTGGTCTCCCTACCTCAATTAACCTAATCAAGATAACTCCTCCCAAGCATGCCTAGAGTCTATCCTCATCTCTCTGATGTGTCACGGGTGACTTTAGGTCCTGTTAAGTTGACAGTGAATACAATGATTGCTCACTGGCTCATGGCTTTCGCCCTAGGTTTTAGTTGAGTGGTGCATATATTTCTTTTTAACAGCAGGGACTTCACACAAGGTTTGCTTTCAGTGCATGGAATGATGTTTATTATTTTTTCCATCACTTTCACTTTAGAATTCTCTTGTTTATTCTGCAATCATTCAAGGGTTCTCTTATAATATCTTCAAAATTTACATTTTAAGGACATATGCTAAACACTAGTTACCAAAGGGATTCATTTTGGTGTGTGACATTATGTAAGATTGAATTTGACAATGCCATTTGTTATTTAATCCATTTTTTATTAAACTTTAATAGGTCATGCAGTACATAGTGAAATTTTATTTCTTCTGATAACTTAGTTTTAAATTCTGTGTTACTATTAGAAATTGGTGCTTTCCCACTGAACATTATAATAATTTGTCTTCTGAATGAGATTTTAATATTTGCAAGTACAATTCCCATCTATCTATATAAACATTTCCATAGGCAACATTTTCATTCACTCATTCTTCCAAAAAATTCCAATATCACCTCAAAATAGTAGATCTGTAATTGAAATTGAGTTAAACCTGTACATTAATTTTGGAAATAATTTTACAATATTTATGACTTTAAATGAACCTTATGTATATCTCTCAGAAAGATTTTTTAATTTTGTCTTTTGGGTATTACACATTTCTCATTAGGATTTTTGTGAGTATTGCATTATTATATGTTTCCTAGTTTCCTAGGATGAACAAATATTTCCCCCTTAGTATATTGTTCACTCCATTATTGTTGGTGTCCAAAAGAAATAATCTTTCAAATAGATTTTCTTAAACCCAGTTTTATTCACTAAAATTTTAAGAATTTTACAGTAAAGTGTCTGGGATTTGGGGAGGCAAATTTCTAGAAATGTTCTTTTCTTTTCTTACTCTTACCTGATGTCTTGATGGTCAGAATTGAGGAAAAATGTTTATTAATAATGGAAATATTAAACATCCTTATCTCATTTTCCATTTAATAGGAATATTTCATGTAATTATTTGAGTTAATTAAATTATCCTACAAATAGTTCTTTTTAGAAAATTCTGTCCTTCATTGAAATCCTCAAATTTTAAGCACAGCTAGGTAACGTAGAATTCTGTAATTTTTATAATTATTATGCCTCTCGCTTATGTGAGAAATCAATTGCAGTTTTTTCCATAACATTTTCTGTGTTTTTGTAATTATAGTTACCATAGTCATCTAATTTTTTTCTTCCCCTTGTGGCACACATGTATTATTATTTTTTGGTTTTACTACTAACCTTTGATTGATTTATTGAATTTTTTTTCATTTCTCTAACTTCTAGGATTAAAAGCTTAGTTTGTTCATTTTCATTCTTCTATGTTTAAGGAAGCACATTTCAGGGGATACATTTAAGTTCAGTGTGTGGCTATACCAGTTCTTATTTTCATTATATTTCTAAATTGTCATCATTTATTAATTGAGTGACTATTCATTTAACACCCACCACATGGTAAGTATTGTCTTCTTGTAGAAAAGAAGCCAAGATCACAATTACATTTCTAATTTTCTTTTATAACCATGGATTTTAAGGAAATTTTCTTCCTTTTAAAGTGGCTAGGTCCCGTTGGCTTTGATTGCTTAAACATGCTATTCAAGCTTAGCTGTGCTGCACTGCACTCACAGGAGTCTGTCTGCCAATGTTCTAGTGTTGGAAACTTCCTGTGTGTAGTCTCTTACAGATGCCCCTTTTATTTATTAGGGATATAGTTGATTAATCCCAATGGATGGCTAAAAGTTAAAGTAGTATTGACCCTACATGATAAAGTTTAATTTGTAAATTAGGCATAATAATAAATTAAAATAAATAATACTATAGTTATAATACTATACTGAAACAAGGTTGCTGTTACTCACATATTTTGAGGCCATTATTGAGTCAAGTAAGCATTACGTGAACAGGATCCATGTAACCACCACGACAGTGAACTCGAAGTCCAGATGGCTCCTAGCTGACCACTAAGTGGGCAGTGAATTCAATGTGGACATGATGGACAGAGCAGTAAGTACTTGATACCTCAGCCAGCACAGGACAGGAAGGCTCGTTGTTTCACCTGGGAGGCGCAGATTTTAAACTGATGATTAGTTCTAAAATTTTCCATTGATTGGCTTAGATCGCAGTTGATCGCGAATAAACAAGAGGACAGAAAGCGAAGTTGCAGATACAGGAGCACTGTTTGATGCAGCTTGGAAATATTTATTATGTGGTCATAATTTTTTAGTGTGTTACTCTCTTGGTTGGTTTTTAAAGCTCTATTAGAACATAGCTACTTATGAGTCAAACAATGTTTTGTTTTACAATTTTATTCCACATTTCAAATCACATGTCCTTGTGACTTTTAGGCTGATAGAATAGTGTTTGTTTCATATTGTGGACCTAAAACAATTTTTCCTAAAGTTAAAACTGTCACTTACTTTGGCTTGTAGGTTCTCTGGAGGGCTCAGATCAAATTATTTTTCACATAGAAATAATAATAGAAAAATGAAAGATTTAGCAGTGAAAACAGAATACTCCCTCAGTGAGGACTTCCTAGAGTTTGTTGCTTTCTGGGTTAGAGACTGAAACTTTTGTTTTATTACACAAAACACACTAATTCATGAAATTTTTTTCTTCACCAGTTCCTTTGATCTTACTGGTGAAGAAACTGTGCCTACATTCTGCATCAAGTTATTGACTATTCCATACAAGCTGGTGAGTTTTCTGTGTCTTGATTGAGTGGTTGCTCAGTGGAACACTGAGAGACGTTGCAACAGACACTGTTGCTCCAATGCTATTAAAAACCTTAGTAAGGATGAGGTTTAGGTGTTGACATGAAAACTGCATAAATGATATGTAAAATACATGTAACATCATCTGGCTGTATCTTGATAATAAGATTCCACATGATCCTGAAGCACTTTGAGGTACAGCTTGAGAAGTGTTGATGTCAAAAAGTGATGATGTCATTAGATAGTGCTGTCTGAACAATCCCTTGACAGTATGTGTTCTTTTCTTTCAGTTACAGACAACACTTAGAAATAATGAACGTAAGAGTTGAATAGGTTCCCAAGTGAAATATTATGACCTCAGCACTTCAGCATTTGAGACTTCATAGATGGTGAGCAGGAATGGATCTCAAAAAAAGCAGTCTGCAGCTTGTCCCAGGGAACCAAGAGTCTAACCTGCAACTCAGAGCGGCCCTGGCATACTGGCTTTCTTGTTTCTCATTTATGAGCGCTAACTGCTGATACAGTAAAGTAAGCAAGACATGGTCCTGTCTGGCAGGCAAAAATGAAACACAATACATCCAGTATCTAGAACTGATGTGTTACTTGTACTTGGAACAGTACAATTACCTGAGTAGCTACGTGAGCAATGCCCCTGCCCCTTGTTTTGGTCTACAAGGATACTAGAAAGAACTGAGAAGTGTTAGAGCAGCCCCTTTTCAGGAACATGGACTCCATTTTCTCCACAAGGTTACATGTCAGTCTGAATAATAACTAAAAGGGCAGCAAAATCCAGACCTTGCCAGAGTCACGTGCAATGAGGCAGAATAGAGTCACACCATGGCAGGCATGTGATAAATTCTGGCTGTGTCCCTGAGCAGTCAGACAGAGAAGTCACATGGTTAGAGTGAGGGCCACTCACTCAAGACAATCCAGAAATGCCAGTATGCCAAACACAACAATAGCAAAAAAGGTTGTTTGATCCACATGTAGCCATTGTACACTTTGGTCCACATCTACCCACCTAAAATTTGGTCTACATGTAGCCATGTTAAATTAAAGCAACAAACAGAATTTCTGACATCATTACTAGAGAAACATCTTTACTAGAATCCAGGAAAAAAATGATGCCAGAGATAAAGCACTTGAAAATCATGTTAGAAGCCCTCCTAATGCAGAAATTAAACAAGGTAAAAACCAGGAACCTCCAAACCAATAGCAAAGCCATTCTCTTCTCATTCGTGTTTTCTTTCTTTCTTCTTTTTTAACATAAGACCAACCTCACAGAATTTTTATGGATGCATTAAGGAATTGGAAAAAAAAATATATATATATATGTATATATGTATATATGTATATATATATATGTATATGTGTGTGTTATGTATATGTGTATATTGCTATAAGTTAATCATTTATGTTCAAGGTCTCACACTGACTTGGAATTTTAAACATCTACGTGTTGACTTATAGCACTTTTCACTGTTCTCCTACTTACAAGGGTAAAATATGAGTTTTCAGAGAAGTAAAACATATAAGAAACAAATGAAAGTCCCCAGGATAGTTACTAAGTCAGCTGGTGTCAATGATTTGATGGACACCCTTCCACAACATGCTGTGTAATATATGGATATATATGTATGACCATAGACATATAGAATTTACACATAAATGGGATCAAAATATACATGCTGTTTTACAAGCTGTTTCCTCAACAAGATGCCAAAAAGATTTTTAAGACCGAGTACAGATAGACACACTCAGGCACACACATTCTGAAGACTCATTTTGAAATCTCCTGTGAGAGCTTTTCAAACTATGTACTTAACTAGTTTCCTGTTGATTAGCAGCTACATTTCTTCTACTCTTCATGAGTACAAAGACTACCGTGTTGCTTAGCTTTCCAGCACTGTAGCAAAATTCCTGAGGTCATTCACATATAAAGAGAAAAAGCTTATTTTGGCTCATGGGTTTTGAGGTTTCATTGCATGATGATGCGGATACGTGGCTTTTAGGCTACACATCATGGCGCCATGGGACGTCGCTGGAGGGGGATGCATGGGGGGCCAGGAAGCCAAGCAGAGCAAAGGCGAGTCTCAAGGCCAGGCCCCTTTGACCTGAACCACCTCCTGACAAATGCCAACCTGGCCATCCCACCTTTGCTACTGTGGCCTACGAGGGACATTGGACCTCCGCCCACACTGGAGCATCCACTGTGATTAAATTCCCGCTGTGTGCCTGCATGCTTAAGTGTCTGTGGAGTTTCTCTGGAAGATTTCTGGTTCACGTAACATTTAAATATTGCCAGATTTTCCTCCAGCAGAGAAGTGCCGACAGTTTACGTTCTCGCCACGGCTGTGTGTCCTTACTGGCAGCAGGAAGCGTCACATGTCTTGAACCTGGAGCCCACTTTGACCACCGAGGATATTGACAAAGAAGCCAATGATGACCTGAAGTGACACGACTTCCATAGCTCCATCCAGAAAAGATCTCTAAATGGGACTCTAAAGCTGAGCTTTGGCACCGCTATACAGGGAAGGAGAGACCATCTTTCCAAGTATTACCTGTTATTCATTTAATTTTATTTGTGTGTAAGTGTGTAATGTGTGTATGCATGTTAATTTGTGGGGCCACATGTGCTTGCTTGTGCTCATGCACCTATGTGCATGTGTGTGTGGAGGTCAGCAGTTAATTCCAGCTATCTTTCTCAGCCATGTTTTTACTTTATTTTTGAAGACAAGGTCTCTCACTGAACCCGGAGCTCACTGACTTGGCTGGCCTACCTGCCCAGCAAGACGTAGGGATCCTGCTGCCTGCCTCCACGGCACTGGGGTTATTGGTCTGTGCCTCTATCCCTGGCTGTTACATGGACACTGGGAATGCTAATTCAGGGGCTCATGCTTGTATAGCAAGCACTTCAACCACTGAGCTATCACCGTAGCTTTGCAAGTCATAGTCTTTAATACATCCACAGATTTCATCTTCTTTGGTTCAAGTAAGCTGTACACTTCTGTTTATAATTACTGATGAATAAAAAATAATGAACATGCAGGCAGCAGCCTTGGGGATTCACCATAGGACAACCTTCAAATGACACACACCAATGATCTAGCAGCGCTCAGCCCATCTGTACACAGAGTGTTGAAGACACTGACAGCACAAAACTCAGGTGCACTAGGTGACGTAAAAATTTCCAGTGTTGCATGGAACTCTGTCTGTCTTCCCGTTCATCCATCTGTCCATCTGTCCATCTATCTAGCCATCTATCTTCTGACCACGTAATGATGCTGCATGCCAACCAACCTTGCCTCCCACAGACACTGATGTATAACATTCTCAGGAGTTCATTAAGTGGGTACTCAGTCTAAGAACATACTTCAAGGAAGGCAAATGATGTTTTACAAAGACAGAGGAAAGGAGTATAATTACTACAGCTCAGTTGGATGCATTTTGCAGCTCAAAATAAGACACGTTATCTAAGCGCTGATCATCCACTCTACAGAGGAAAAGCTGTGTGGAAACTACTCAAGAAAATGTTTGTCTGAGATGATTTTCCCTGGGATCTGAGCCTAAGATGATGATTCCTGAACAATTGTTTCATTTAGAAGAAAGCTTTGATGGAGCAAGGCAGGCTGGACTGGTCAGGAACGCTGTGGTTTCAGCTGAAGACTAACATCCTCTCAGAGAGATCCGAAGCCTAGTTAGGACCACAAATACTTTCTGCCATGAAGGGAAGGGGAGAGTCTTTGGAATCTCAATGGTGGTGATTCGCTGGCTGTTGAGGGCTCACACACATGCACTGAGGTGTTTTTAGTTGAGGCACTCCTAGGCGAGGAGGGAGCAGTGTTCTAGAACATGCCTCAGTGAATGATGTTCGCTAACTCTTGGCAGCTGGAGATGAGCATGCTGCCTATGTTAGGCTGAGTATCCACTGCATCCACATTTCTGTATTGTATAAGGTGAGGATCCACTCCAGCCACATTCACGTACTATATCAATACAAGTGTGCACTCCATCTGCACTTCTGCATCGTGTAAGCACGATTGTGTAAGGATCTCAAAGAAAACAAAAAGGCAGCCTGTTGGGGTGCCTGCAGGGGCAGGTGGGACCGTCACCAGGCTAATGGGGGCTGCCGGCTGGTTTACACTCCCTCTGGCCCCCTGCGCATGTATGTTCTTGGCCAAAGAACTTGCAGCCATCTGTCTCTGCTTGTGTGGACACAGCCGCAAGAGCAGGACCTGCGCCCTGGCAGCAGACACTGGACTGCCAACAACGCAGCCCAGGAGCTGGGCGAGCAGAGCCGAAGCTGTTACACATCTGTGCCTGGAAAAGCCAAGTGCACCCAATCTGCCAGGGTCTCCGTGCCAATCCCCAGTGCATCAGGGTGTCATGAAGAAGGCGGACATCAAGAGCCACTTTGTATCTGTCCGCGTTGACGTTCCTGGCGAGTAGCACGAGGCTGGCTTGACGGTGGCCGGGCAGGGGGCAGCTTCTTCGCATGAGGCCCGGGTCTGGGGCTGAGCAAGCCAAGGGCAGTGCTGTCATCATCAGCAAGGCTTCAGTAACACGTGATGAGGCACTCTGCAGCTCTCGGCACGGGCTTCCCAGTCACAAAGTCTGGGCAGATGGCCTACCCCTGGGCTTCCCCTCCCAGCTCGGCTTTGCTCTCACGGGCTCCAGGTCAGGGCACGCAGAGGGATGTGCTGCATTTCTGAGCCACTCCCCGGGGTGTTGGAGCACTGTTCTGCAAGATCTATGCAGCACCCACTGAAGGCTGCTGGTCACCCAGGGCTTCCCTGGAAAGTGCTGATACTTGCACTTCGCGCCTCCCTTCTGCCATGGGTAACTAGATGCACCTGTTCTTGCACGCCCAGGAAGCACTGGCTTGCATTGGAACAACTCGTATGGACTCCTCTCCACAGGTATGAACTAGGTGCTTAAGCCAGAGCCAGGCTTGCCTGGAAGGAGCCGGTGAACCACCTGGCTGCCTGGCTTAGCAGCCTGATGGGAATTCCTTAGTACAACTTGGGTAAGCTCTTTTTCTATCAGTTCTTCTCTGCAAAAAGAGAGATTGTGGCAAGAGGACAATCAGTTTGCTGATAGGCAAGCAAGGACATTGGGGTCATCAGGAATTACGCAGGCGTGGACAATGTGACCTGGGAACACTGAAGGCAGAGCAGATAACAGCATGCGTGAACTTCACTACAATGCCTGCGACTCAAGGGAATGTCAGGACACGTGGTCCCCATGGAGACCCATTTTAACATGCCCTGGGGGCCAGCTAGGCTGTGGGGTTCTCACAGAGGGCATGGACTTAAACAGATGCTGATAAGGGGCCCAACACAGAAAGACAGGGAGGGTCATTTAGTCTAAGCCGCACATTTAGACTTCTGATTTTATCACCAAATGAGATTATTTAGTTACCGAGATACAGTGAGCACATGGAGAATATGTCAATATTTTCATGTGTCCTGGGCTATCTTGTGAATAACTTCATAAACTTTATTTCTCAAAATCAATAATTTGCCAACCTCACAAATTTAAAATGTGTCACACCAGCCTATCTTGGTATACCCTTATGTTTGGTATGCTTTCAGTCATAATAAAAGGGAAGTAGTTCAAGTCTCCTCAGCTCTGCTTACTCCTTCCTACTACCCCTCCAAAGTTACAGAACTTTATCTTTGTATTGGAAATCAAGGCAATCACTACTGATGCTCCGAACTAATGTTATACTTGTAGAATCTGAAACACCAGCTGTGACCAACTTCCCACACAGCTGACATGCCCTGAAATGTCACAGTGGGAAGATACTTGGAAATAAAACAAGACACATCTGTGCTGGCCTTGGGTTTTCAAGTGTTTGTGTTTGTCTGTGTGCTGCCCTGGTGTTTGTTTGAGCCTCTGTTTTCTTACCTGTGAGCAGATATGCCAGCAGGTTAAAATTCCAGGAAATCTCCTAGCACCAGATTTGACAAAGATGCCAGTTGCACTCATTTCTTCCCTATTTCTATTATTCACTTTTCTGGTATGATCTTTCCCACCCTTCTATTTTCATTGACACTTGAATTTATCAATTTTAGTTAATACTAGCAAGACCCAAGGGGAATCTTAGTATAGCCTTCATGCAAGTGATTTTGTTTCTATGCCATGGATGACCTTGTCTCTTCTCTATTTCCTATAGGCAGACCCCAATCTAAGGAATTATAGCTATGACTCACAACTAAAATGTAGAAACAACCTTCTCATACATAAACAAGTACCAGGGATGCCAGAGTATACTGGAGAAAAAATGTTCTTTCCATGACTTCTTTCTTGCCAAAACTGTAGGCAATTCTTAAGGTTAAACACAGAAGTTCCCCTCTCTCACTAGACCTTTAGTGACGACCCTGTTCAAAAGTGTATGCGTCCCCTTCATATAGCCCTAGCAGGTGTCACTGGCAGACAGTGACTAGGCACATACTTTGGTATAGATAAGGACCTCTCTGTGATTCCTTCACATGCTGTGGACTATCTTCCCCTCTTGTTTTCACTCTTCTGTGAGCTGGACATGTGTGAATGTGGCCCAAGAATCCATGCACTGTCAGTCGGTGCTCAGTGGGACAGGGAAGTGGAAGGCTAGATGGAGCCTGTGTGGGGTAAGGCAAGGTGTAAGAGTGCTGACCTCAGTAGGAGCTGATGCAGTGCACCCAGGACCCGAGTTCATCCTTGCACAAAGTCTGGGGTAAAAGAGCCATCCTGGTGCTTCCCCTGCATTTCCCCGTGTGGCCTTGTTCTGTGTCCTTCTCACAACATACCACTGGCACAATGGCATCCACCACGGGTGACGCAGCTAGGAGGAGCCCTTGTACGAACCAGCGCCCTTAACCTTCTAGCAGTGGGAACTACATGAACCTCTTCATAAAACAGGCAGCTTCAGCTACGTAATTTGTAGTAACAGAAAGTACGCTTATGCATCCTCTAAGAATTAAGTGTCCGGAGCAGTGAAGTAAAAAAAAAAAAAAAAAAGTAAAGAGCCAGGCATAGTGACACCTGCCTTTAATTCCCACATTGGGAGGCAGAGGAAGGAGGATTGCCATGAGATTGAGGCCAGCCTGGGACTCCAGAGTGAGTGCCAGGTTAGCTTGGGCTACAATGAGACCCTACCTCTGAAAAAAACAAAATAATAATAATAGGTAAATCTAACACAGACTACAGCCACATACATGATGTCAAAAATATTGTCCTGGTGCTAACTTACTCTCCGTTGGAGAATCTGCTTCTCTTTTTCAGATAGATGTAGATCCTAAGGAGAGAGCCACCCCATCATACCTCAAAAGGGGCCCGGCTGAAACTAAGAAAAATTGGAGAAACAAGCAAGGGGGCTGTTTTCCTGATGAACCGGATACCAGCACAAGGGGGAAGGAGATCAGCACAGAGAAAAATCAACTCCTACCAAATCAGAGAGCCAGAGCCTCAGAGGCCCCCAACACCTCATCACTGAAGCAGACCAAAAATGAACCCAACATGGCTCAGGGAAATTTTGCGGAAGAGGGGGCGGAAAGAATGTCAGAGTCACATGTTGGGTCATGATATGCAGAGACATTTAGCTTACCCATAACTGTGGGCTAACTCCACAATGCATGACCCGTATACCTCAACAAGGAGGGGCCAAGGGGAGGGGGTAGGTCACGGATGAGCCTAATAATGGTACCAAACTGACTGTATTTGCTGAATACAGAACTGACTAATAAAAAATAGCTAAAGAAAAAAAAAAGAAAAAACAAGAAAACTCTTTGAAAATGGGGCTGCAGCAATGGCCTAGTGGTTATGGTACTTGCATGCAAAACTTAAGGACCCAAGTTCAATTCCCCAGTACCCATATAATTTAGATGTACAAGGGGGCACATGCATCTGGAGTTCATTTGCAGTGGCTAGAGGTCTTGGCCATGCCCTTTCTTTCTCTCTCTACCTCTCTCTCTCTCTACTGCAAATAAATAAAATAAAATGAATTTAAGAAATAAAAAAAAAAAACCATACAGTGTTACTGGTTTATTTGGATAGAGAATAATTGCAATCAGGTTTCCTGCAACAATTTACAACTGATTGGTGGCAATTTAAAGATAAACAACATTCTATCTTTGTGGGCTCAACAATAAAGAAGGAAAGGCAATTCATAAACCACATATTAATAGGAATGCATGGTGTTGATTAAAAGTATGATAGTACAAATGGTTAGAATACATGTGACAAGCATGGACACTATATGAGATAAGGAGAGACAACAAAAACTGCAACAGAAGAAGAAATGTAATGTACCAACATAAGAGATACTCACCAAATAAAGCCAAACCTTCCTATTCTTGTGTTTATAAAGGAGGCTAGAAGCCAGAAATGGACATATGGTATCCCTGGGAAGGAAAGTAGAAAGATGCAAAGTAAGTTATATTCTTGCCACAAAAGGGTGAGCGAGAAATTTATAATTTTAAAAAATATTTTATATTTATTTATTTTAGAGAAAGAGATTCAGAAATAGGGAGAGAGAAAGAGAGAGAGAGGGAGAGAGAGAATGGGTGTGCCAGGGTTTCCAGCCACTGCAAACGAACTCCAGATGCATGCACTCCCTTGTGCACCTGACTTATGTGGGTCCTGGGAAGTGGAACCTGGGTCCTTTGACTTTTCAGGCAAACGCCTTAACTACTAAGCCACCTCTCCAGCCTGAAATTTATAATTGTTGAATTAATAACTAAGACAACTCAAAAGCCAGAGAAAATCGCCCCAGTACTTTGAAGGCAGTGGCAAAAGAGCAAACGGTATCAACTCTTATGAGAAGATGTCAAAGTTTAGTAACTGGAAAAAAAAAAAAAAACATTTTTTCTTGAAAACTTAAGTTTTCACTGCCTATATGGAAAGTGTCCAGTGGGATGAGGGAATCTCATATCCCTTCCCTATTTGCTCCAGCGAGAAGACAAGAGGCAACTCCTAACTGACTTGAAGACCAGCCGAGCCGTCATTTGACCACAGTGAGAGGTAGCAAGGGAAGGCCAAGGTGGAGGGCAGGGCAGAAGAAACCTACCCTGGGTTTTAGAAGAAAACGGAAGCGAAGCAAGGAGGAAGGGATTATGGAAAGAGAGGAAGAGGTCAGGATGCGTAGGAAGAACAGCCAGGGGGCCGTGAAGGTGAACCCCACCACTGTTCCGGGGCGGCAGAAAGACTGGGAGAGCAAGACCACCGGCTGGCCTGGGAAACCCCTTTTGTTGTTTGATCTTAAGTGTTTATTTTTATTTATTTATTTGAGAGAGAGACAGAGAGAGGAAGAGAGGGAGAAATAAGCAGGGAGAGAGAGAGAGAGAGAATGGGCACACCAGGGCCTCCAGCCACTGCAAATGAACTCCAGATGCATGCGCCCCCTTGTGCATCTGGCTTATGTGGGTCCTGGAGAATTGGACCAGGGTTCTTTGGCTTTGCAGGCAAGCACCTTAACTGCTAAGCCAGCTCTATGTCCCGGGAAGTACTTTATAGTGCAAACAACATGTGGCCTATGTCACTTGATTGGCCAGAATGCATAGGCCATAGCTATGGCAAGTAACCTTTGGTGGTTTTTAAAGTGCCTAAGGCTGCATGAGATGTCTGGCTCATTCAATCTTCCCAACAGCTTGGAGTCTTTTCCAGTGCACGCTGTCAAGAGTTACCGGGAAAGAGTTGTGAACTGTCTCCCCATGGCAATTATCAGTTGTTTTGAATATTCCACCAACCACACAGGAATAGGCTGTGACCTCACCCAAGCCATAGTCAGAATAGCCGACCCTGGCCACATGGACCTATAAGATCACATCTAGTGTGGTATATGCAGACAAGAAGCAGGTTCTGCCTACTTGAGTTCTTTTGGGTGAAATGAGCCCTGCTTTTAAGCAAAGGTAGAGGAAAGGAACGCTTGTGTTGACCTTTCCCCTGTCCCTGGGGAACAATCTGCGGTGGGAGCCATGGCAAAGCATGCGCCTTACCTGGGCAGCACTCAAAGCCCACTTGCCTTTCTGGTATCAGCCAGACCCTGAGAGGGATGGAGTCAGGGCCTGCCACCCCGCTGGGACTCTGAATCTTGGGCCCCTTTGTGAACAGAAAGGCAGTCCTGAGGACATTCTGGGAATAATGCTGATGCCACTGAAATTGTATTCGAAACAGATTGTATGACGAATAGTTATCAAAGAGTAGAGTCATGATTGGCATCTCTCAGTTGCTTGGTTTCCTTGAGTTCCAAAGCTAAGCACTTTCCAAATATTACTTCATTCAGTCATGGTGGTAAATTTATGAGGCAATATGATTATTTTCCTTTTTACCAAAAGCAAAGACCAAAGAGAGAAGAATAATTTCAGAAAGCTAACCATGAATCACATCTAAAATGCCCAAGCAATGTAAATAAGACGTGCAGAGGGTCTGTGTAATAATGTGTTTATGAAATTGAAGACAGCTCTTCCACCAGTCTCTCAGCTTTGCAGGTCCTGTTACTTAATTCGCCTGCATTTGGACTTCCCTATTGACAAAGTTCATGCAGTCTGACCCATTTTTTCCGGGCCAGGTTAGACCACCTGAAGACGTTCCTAGGTGGTGAACGTCAGAGTGTATAAAAAGGCACTTATGTAAAATCCTGGTGTGAAGTCAAGTCAATGGAATCTGAGAACAACCCTGGCTTAAGCTAAAGCACAGAATTATAAGACACCGGGGAACTCATCAGAGAGGTACTATATGGAACTGGTCTAATGATTGTTAACACAAAGGAGAGCACATCTCTATCTCATGCAGCAAAATCAGGTATATATATTTCATCCTGTGTTTTAAAATATGTGAGTATTTTGTGTCCTCACAACAACTCTTAATGCAAATGTATGTTATTCAACTTTGCTTTTACAATTCATCTTCTTTTAAAAATGGAAGGGGCAAAGTTGCTTTAGGATTAACACAAGATGGGAAACTTCCACCACTTGAAAATAATATTCCACTTGACATAGATTAGATGCTTGCCAGTAACTAAAACACACCTGTCAAGAAGTTGAGATATGAAAGAGAACGTTAACAAAAGTCACTTTCACTAGGGAGTAAGTGTAAGATTTAACTGTTAATAAAAGTCAGTTTTGCTAGTGAGTATGAGATCTAATGGTTTCACCACAAGCGAAATGGACTTTGAAGGCAGATCTGCCCTCGGTGGAGAAGCGAGTTTGCAAGGAATAAAGAGATTGACCACTGGAATTTCTCATGGCATGTTTTCTTCCAAACAGCTTGGAAAATAAAGACAAAAATAGCATATTTTCAGCAAAAATATTCCATTTTTAACTCCTATTTAGGCATACCATCCAAAAATTATGGCGTGCAAACTGAGTAAGAGAGAAGAAAGTATGAGAAAGTGATCGTGACACAAGGCAGAGAGGTCTCTGTGGTTGAGTCTGTGCGCTGTGGGATGAAGTAGGAGGGACACCTAAACCAGAGCAAAGAGAAAATTTGCATATTCCATGTCATTTTCACATATGGCATTTTAATGCTGCTCAGTTTGTCTTAGCTCCCCTTGAGTATAAATGTCACCGACTTCCATGTGGCATGATCTTGGCAATATGCAGGTTCTGGGCTGAGAATCCTGACAGCGACTTTCCTAACCAGCCTCCAAGCGTGGCTCTGCTGAGGGTTGCAGGACCACACCGAGTAGCAGGGATGGAACTGTACTCCTGGCTCAAGGCTCATGCTTGACGTTACGTCTTCTCTATAATTAGTCTCCAAAGCTCCAAGTAGCAGATCAAATTTTCTCAAAAGTGGGCATGTCTGCTGTTAGTAAATAGGTCTTAGCGATATTAACATTTGAGGCACATGTGATGCTCATTTTTATTTTCTTCTTCCAATCTCCAAATATATGAAACCTAAATATAGGAGAAAGGTGGAAAAGTGACAAGTTCTGTGCACCAGGATTTTTAAGTCCATTGGGTTTCAAGTCAAACGAGGTCCACGCTAACTGGCACTGTTTTTCTTAGCAAGTTTCTTTCTTGGTGTTGGGATGATAAATCCTGTTTGCTTAAAAAGTAATGCACAACTTTAAGCAAACACTGGTGGTTACTAATATGAAGCCTTGGTGCCTCTCTGGAAAGATCATTTAAATTGAAGCAACCTAGATAAGGGCCCCATATCCTTCCCACCTTGACAATCTTTTAACGATAGTAATTTTATACAAAACATCCCTAAACACATGGAAGTAAACCTTCTCACCTGTAGAACAAACTAAGCCATCCGTAAATTCAAATTTATTTTCACAGTTTTGTAAGACTGGACTTTGTTATTTGTTGCTGTTGTTATGTCAAGGAGGAGAATAAAAGACAAGAGGACAGGTATATGGGGGCAACATGGTAAAGGTGTATTGTTTCATGGAAATGTCCGCCTGAAATTCATTACCATGTACTAAGAAGTCATGCCAACGAACATGTACATATGAAAGGGTCAGCTGAAACACTGAATATAAGCATGAGCCCTGCGAAAATAATACAAGCTTGTTTTAAAATCAACAAAAAAAGTTAGAAGAGCTTGGAAGAAGTGAGGAGAATAACAAGAATGTCTTAAATGATCAGACCGGGTAACCACAGAAGCTCCTATGGAATAGAAAGACTTCCGGTTCCAGGGTCACAAAACTTTCTCATTTTGTTTCTGCCTGACCAATAGTCTGGACATTGATCTTCACTGCTGGGAGGAGGAAGGCAGTTTTGGCCAGAGAGAGGATGGTTGAACACCCAAAGGGTGACTGTGCCGCCTCCGTCAAAGGAACCCTGAGCATCCCTGCCTCCTCTCTGCCCTGCACACCCTGAGCCATGGATCAGAAGGATTTTAGGAATGAAGAGCTCGAACATAAAGTGAGCAAAGGAAGTTTTCAAAAGACTTCTCAGTGCCATGGAGCTTTGGAACTGACGCTGCTTGTCTTCACCTCAAACATCAAGTTATAAATGTGTTGGGCGGCACTCTCTTGAATGACCTCGTTTGTATTGGTATTGTCACAGGTTCTTATTAGTGGGTCAGCAAGAGAAATTATTGTAGTTTAATACACTATTTTCAACTCAATAATTTATTAGTATTATTATTATTACTATTATTATTATTATTATTTTGTTTTTCGAGGTAGGGTCTCACTGTAGCTCAGGCTGACCTGGAATTCACTCTGTAGTGTCAGGGTGGCCTTGAACTCCTGGCGACCCTCCTACCTCTGCCTCCTGAGTGCTGGGATCAGAGGCGTGAGCCACCACACCAGGCTTCAACTCAATTTTCATGTTTACATAGTGTCATAAAACTTACCAGTGTTGCTCCCAAAAAATTAAACAAATGTTCTTAAAACTTCCCTACAGTATTTTTCTTTAAGATCATCTTTTGATATTCTTGATTTTATCATTCTAATTTAAATGACTTTTTTTTTTAAGTTTAGAGTTTGTGAACCCAAGTTCAAGCTCAGATTGAAATTCAAAGTTCAGTTCACCCTGTTTTAGTTATAAGTATATAGGTAACAGGTGCAACTCAAATTCAGTTTTCTTTTTTATTTTCTAGATATGTTCTTAAAAAATTGTTTTATTTATTTTTATTTTACTGAGGTCCATAACTTTGCCCTTCCGATTTCTAAATTTAGCTGCTAGTTTTAAAAGAATTTGCATAATCTTGAATAAATGCCACTGAAGGGGAAAGAGGTTTAGTAAAACTACTTATATGCAGATCCCCTCTGAAAGTGCCCTGTGAATAGCTTTTATTAAGCAAGATTAAAATTGCTCATTATCCCAAAATAACTCTTGTGCATGTGATGTTTTAAAAAAAGCACACACCGTAATCAGTTTGACATTTTTGGAATTTCGAAAGGTAATTAGGCTCTCCTTGCTGAAAAAAAAAAAAAAAATCTGCTATTGTGAGCATTTCCAGTGAAGCACAGTCCTCCCTTTCATAGGCCTTTAGTTGCATTAGTTTATCTCTGAAGTGACTGGTGCTAGTAACGATCACATACTGGGAATTTTCCTTTAAAGGGCAGACTGTGACACAAAATAGAAAAATTGAGGACAGGTACATGGGAGCTTTGTCATAGGGTAATTTACTGGTCTATCCTAATTTGTTAAGGAAAAATTGGTTTAAAAATGGGTAAAAAAAAAATTATAAGCTTAAAAAAGCTACATTATAGCCAGACTGCCCAAATGATACTTGATCCATATACTAGGATATGGCCTCAAAAAAACTACTCTGATCTCACATTTCAGTTTGCAGGTTAACTGTCTTCAAAACCTAGTGTGTTACTAGGAAGATTCCTGGCACATAATCAGCATCAAACATCCTACAGTGCTCGCCCTCCAAGAGACGTGAAAACGGAGTCACTGCTCCGCACAGTGTTGAGATGTACACATAACAGATACTTAATAAACAGCTTGTTCTTACTATTTGGTCATAAAGGCATGGAATTCAGATATCTGCAGAAAGTTAGTTTGAGTCCAAAGGCTGTCTAAACCTGACTATGTCCTTAAGATACACCAGAGGCAGACTGGCTACCTGGAGAAAATCTGTGACTACAGCTTGAACCAAGTTGGAAATCGATAAATGTAATACATTATATAAATGGACTGACGGACAAAAATCACATGATCATCTCATTAGATGCAGAAAAAGCATTTGACAAAATCCAACATCCCTTCATGATAAAAGCCCTTCAGAGACTGGGAATAGAGGGAACATGTCTCAACATAATAAAGGCTATTTATGACAAGCCTATAGCCAACATAATACTAAATGGAGAAAAACTTGAAGCTTTTCCACTAAAATCAGGAACAAGACAAGGATGTCCACTGTCCCCACTTTTATTTACTATTGTGCTGGAAGTCATAGCCATAGCAATAAGGCAAGAGACACACATAAAAGGGATACAAATTGGAAGGAAGAGAGCAAGTTATCATTATTTGCAGATGACATGATTCTATACATAAAGGACCCTAAAGACTCTACCAGCAAACAGAGCTGATAAACACCTACAGCCATGTAGCAGGATATCAAATAAACAACAGAAATCAGTAGCCTTCCTATATGCTAACAACAAACACACAGAGGATGAAATCAGAGAATCACTCCCATTCACAATTGAATCAAATATATGTATACTACCTTGTAATAAACCTAATGAAAGAAATGAAAGATCTCTACAATAAAAACTTTAAAACACTAAAGTGAGAAATTGCAGAAGACAATAGGAAATGGAAAGACATCCCTTGTTCTTGTATCAGAAGAATCAATATTGTGAAAATGGCAATATTACCAAAAGCAATCTACACATTTAATGCAATCCCCATAAAAATCCTTTATGTGGTTGACACGTAAAATGGAATGGCATGGCTGGAAGCTGGAAGAGAGTCAGTCTCCAGACAGTCAGCATGTCTAGTGCCAGAAGGTACCACATGGATGACTGGGTGAAAATGACCAATATCTGTCCAAGCAACTCTTGGTCTAACCTACTTAGCAGCAAATAACTTGTTGTGATGCACACACAAGTGCAATAGTGGCACACAGCCATGGTGGGGAACCAACTGCTCTTGATTCTGGCTAACTGATCCCCTCAGTGGTATGGGACCCATAGCTGGAGCTGGGAAGCAAGTCAGAACAATATCCAAACATAAGCCCACTCTCCATTATCAAGCTACCACCAATTGTGAGCTACAAGAGGTCCTACAACTATTAAATTCTCTATAAAAAAGTAAGGGTTATCTCATTTGTCTGGTGCTAACTTACACTCCATTGGAGAATCTGCTTCTCTTTTTCAGATAGATGTAGATCCTAAGAGAGAGCCACCCCATCATACCTCAAAAGGGCCCTGGCTGAAACTAAGAACAATTGGCGAAACAAGCAAGGGTGCTGTTTTCTTGGTGAACCAGCTACCAGCACAAGGGTGAAGGAGATCAACACAGAGAAAAATCAACTCCTACCAAATCAGAGAGCCAGAGACCCAGAGGCCCCCAACACCTCATCACTGAAGCAGACCAAAAATGAACCCAACATGGCTCAGTGAAATTTTGCGGAAGGGGGGGGCAGAAAGAATGTCAGAGCCACATGTTGGGGCATGATATATAGAGACATTTATCCTATCCATAACTGTGGGCTAACTCCACAGTGCATGACCCATGTACCTCAACAAGGAGGGGCCAAGAGGAGGGGGGTAGGTCATGGATGAGCCTATTAATGGTACCAAATTGACTGTATTCACTGAGTTCAAAACTAATTAATAATAAAATATAATAAAAAATCCCAATGGAATTCTTCATGGAAATAGAAAAAAACAATGCAAAAATTCATTTGGAAGCACAAAAAAACCTCAACTATAACTTATGTCTTAACTTATGTGTTCTTCTCCCTATGATCTTTAAATAATAAATAAATAAATAAAGTCACAGTATAAAAGTACTGCTTACAGCCAGGTGTGGTGGCACACGCCTTTAATCCCAGCACTCGGGAGGCAGAGATGGGTGGACCGCTGTGAGTTTGAGACCACCCTGAGACTACATAGTGAATTCCAGGTCAGCCTTGGCTAGAGTGAGTCATTACCTCAAACAAACAAACAAGAACAACAACATCAAAAAAGTACTGCCTACATACGTCTAGTGTCAAGCCCATTGGGGTAAGGATTTCTCCTTAGGTTTGTGAATGTTGCCCCCAGGAGCTTAAGGGGTTAGTGCCCTGGGGGCTGGCTGTTACTAGGATAGGAATGGCTTCAGGAACTAGCAGTGATGAACTCTGGGGAGGGGCCGCCTGGCAGGAGCAACAGCGTCCAGTAGGTGGCTACTTTCCACCAACAAGCAGAGATCTCTAAGGATGAATATACTGCCCTGCCCACCAATCTGCCAGGAAATCCTATGTGCTCAATCCAAAGGGAGCAGAAGAGGCCAGTGTTCTGACCTATAGCTGAGTAAAGCACGTTAAATATGAAGACAAGAGCAGAAGATATTCAGAAATTTAGTGAATCTGCTTTACTAGCTTTTGGTCCTTTCACCTACCTTTTCCTTTTTTGAGAACTGTGTCCTCAAAGGCCACTGGTAACAAAACCCAGGATACAAAATGCCAGACTTTTCTCATTTGTCAAGATCACTGGAGGAAACATACTAACCAGTTGGAGCTAGTTTGTTCCTACCCAACACTAGATAGAATTTTCTAGAAAGGGACTTGGAAGGTTATAAAATTTAATGATAGAAAATTCTGGTCCCCTACATTTTCTAAGTAGGCAAAAGTCTGGGTTCACAGCACTCATTCCAGAGACTACAATGCTTGTATGGATGTCAACAAGAATCCCTACAGGCTCCAATATATTGATGGAAAGTCCGCATTTCTGCCACAGTGAGAACACAGAGAGCAGACGCACCTGAGGGCGCTTGATTCTGGAAGCAGGGGCCCCTGCCCTGAGCAGTGGTGGTTGCTAGGGCACCATCTTCTCAACCCTGTTCAGCTAGTCCCAACCAGAACCCTGCTGGGAAGGATAGTGAGCCAAGTTTGCGTTGCGTTATGCTCAGTTCCCATCTTTCTTGAAGAGGTGCTCAAAAAAAACAAACCAAACTCATTTGTAGAAAAACAGCTACATTCTTGGCGTAGCTCAGTTTATGGTCCAAGATTCTTACCTGCTATACTCATTTGTGTGAATCAAGAAACTGAGGAGTTAAGTAATTTTCCCTTTTTGGAAGAAACTAACTTTGCCAAGTGTCCCCCGTGTAAAGAATGTTGTGAGGTGATTTTTATGAGCTGCATTGTACAAGGAGGGCGGGGCCAGCGCTCCAAGGTAGAGCTGACCACAAGGCTGGAGAGCTGAGCTGCAGCTCCGGCAGTCGCAGACGCTGCCACAGTGAAGCCGTTCATGTTGATCTCCTAAGGCTGCTGTCACAAGTTAGCACACATTTGGTGGCCTAAAATAACTCAGGTATATTTTATCACAGTTCTAGTGATCAGATATTCAAAACTGTCTTTACCAAGGCAAAACTCAGGTAGGCCGTTACTCCTTTGTGAAGGTCTAGCAGAAAATCAGTGTACCTGCTTGGTGCAGACTCGGGGCTATGTGTCTTGTATTCCTCTACCTGAGGCTACTTTTCCTTCAAAGTCTGCAATATGGCCTCTTCTAATTTCTCCCTGCTGACTTCATCCCACCTCTAACTCCAACTTACCCTTCCTTGCTTCTGTGTAGACCTTCCGATAACAGTGAGTATACCCAGACAGCCCTGGGTCAGCATCCTGTGTCAAGAAGTTTGACTTGATAGCACCTTAAGCGTCTCTTTAGACTCACACAGCCATGTTCACAGGCTGTGAGGGTTACAACATGGACATCTTTTAAGCTATTTATCAGCTGCCACAAGGGTAACTACAATATTGGAAGTTGGATAGATCTAGCTATAGATCTGGGATCGATCAGTACACTTAGAAAGGGTATTTCTTGTAGCTTCATGAGGAATGACGAATGGATTATAGCAAATCCAGAAATGATGTTCCTATTTAGGATGACAGTGTGCCAGTTGTCCTTAATTGTCCTGAATTCAGGCTCCTTAATGATTGATCACAGAAAATATATTGCCAAAATATGAGTGAAGCTGAGGTAGAAGTGTGGGGCTTGTCAAGCACCTAAAAATAGAGCAATTCTGTTGGACCAAAATAGACGAGGGATTCCTTGTACTCATCTTCTCCCTCAGAGACCTGGGTATTGTCTCTTCCAAATCAAAACCCTGGGGGTGGGAGTAAAGGCGTAGCTCACTGTACAGTGCTTGCCTAGGTCATACAAAGCTCTGGCTTTGATCTCCAGAATGGCAGGATTAAAAGAAATTAAAATTATGAGAGAAACACTGGGCATTTATTCCTAGACTTAGAAACCTTAATAAATTGCCCCCAAGGAAGTGGTGGTGGGATGTAAAAATCTGGGAATAAAAAGCTGCACCCAAATCAAATCATTTGGAGGCATCCAGGAGAAGGACAGGAACAGAATGTGTTTGGAATGGTCACAGAGCAGGCTGAAAGACAAGAAGGGGCAGGGACAGAGTCAGAGACACTGGGCATTCAGTCAGTGAGGTCCAAGAAGAACGTGGACACATGCACACCCCGACCGCATGGACGTACATGTGCACTTTTGCTGACAAGTACACATGCACATGTGTACACGAGATTACTGTGGTATGTGATGACTAACATCTGCAGAGCACGAGCAGGTGAAATGCCTTCAGATGGTGGTAGTTTTTCTTCCTGGAAGCCTCCACAGTGTTCTCAAGAACTAAGCACTGGTGGGTGGCATTGTGGGCAGATGGGAAGGTACAGAAGGTAGCCCACATTATCACTGACAGTCTCCGTGAAGTCATCCATTAAGCCATTTTGGCCAGTTCTACAAAATACCTCCCTAGCAGCCCCTCGATTAATATTTCACTGAATAAGTTAGTGTTCAGCCAACATCTCCTGCCAAGCTCACCCATAAAACAAACCATTCTACAGCTGTGATTCTACTCAGGGGAGCAGTAATATGTGGTTTTGTTGTTATTGGTGGTGGTGATAGTGGTATTGGGGATGAAACTCAGAGCCTTTTGGTAACTAGGCAAGTAATTTACCACTGAGTTCCATACCCAGAACTTATTTTATTTATTTTTTTATTTTGGAGACTTTTGCTAAGTTGCTAAAGCTAAGCTTAAACTCACTCTGTAGTCCAGTTGGCCTTGAACTAACTCATCAGCTTACTGCCTCAGCCTCTGGGTAGCTAGGACCACAGACCTAGTCCAACAAATCCAGATGTAATAGAAATATAAATAAAGTAAAACAGTAAAATACTAAAATAGAACCAGAGAACAGTGTATATGACAGAGATCTTGCAGAGTTTGCTCACTGCTGGAAGAGGACATCATAGGTATTTGAGATCACAAGGTGCCCAGCATGAGGGCAACATGCACAGGGTCATAACCAGAAAGACTTGCTTTGGAAGATTAGAATTGAGAAAAATTGAATAAAACACAACAGCAGTCCAGATATAGCCAAGTGAATACGGAGGGAGGAAGGGACTGGGGATTCCAAATTCGGAATCCTTCAACTAGGAATGGTGGCTGAACTTTCAAGAAATCAAGAGGAGGAAAGCTTGAAGATTTCTCCATTGATGGTGAGGGTCATGCCAGACAGTTAAAACATAATTCAGAACACAGGAACTGATGAGAAACATCTAGTTTCCTATGCCCCTACACTCCCACACACTTGCATATATCTCATAATTGTTTTGTCATGAAGTATATGTAAACTTATGTGACAGATTGTGTAAATTGCCAAATTGGTGGGACCTAGAATCACCTGTGAGGGATTGTGTAGCTTAGGCTAGCCTCTGAGTCGGCCTGTGGGGGATTACCTGGATTAGGTTTGCTCAGGTAGGAAGACACACCTTAGCTGCCAGTGGCACCGTTCCGTGGACGGAGGTTCTGGACTGTATGAGAAGCAGAGAGCTGGCTGAACAGTGGCATTCACCATTCTCTGCTTTGTCACTGTGCTGAAGGTGAGCAGCACTGGCCCAGACTCCGGATGTCATGCCTCCCCTGCCATAATGTACTCTAACCAGGAACTGTAAGCTGAAATGAGTCGCTTCCTTCCTCAGTGGGAAGGTGACTGGTACAATGACATTGGTGCTCATATCAGCACAGTTCTCATTGATGGGTTTTGTCTTTTTATTATATTTTCAAACAGAGAAAGAGAGGGAGGAATGAGAATGGACACTCCAGGGCCTCCTGCCACTGCAAACAAACTTCACATGCATGTGCCACTTTGTGCACACAGTTTTACGTGGGTACTGGGGTATCAAACCCTGAGCCAACAGGCTTTGCAAATAAAGCAAGAGCCTTTAACCACTAAGCAATCTCTCCAGCCCCTGGTGTGGGTCTTCTTAATTCTCCTCAAAGTATAAACTCACCTGTGCACACTTATTCGGTTTTTAAAATGCTTAGATGGACTAGAATAATCTAAATTCATAGGTATATAAGATTGGGTTGGCGTAGATACAAGGAAACTGTTGTAGACAGTTCCATGAACATGTAACCAGAGTTTATGGGAAGGAAGGCTTTATTTCAAGCTTATAGATCCAAAGGAAGCTCCATCAATAGTATAAGAAGCTACTCCCTTTCACAGATCAAAGTAGAGAGAAGCTACCAAAAGGCAGCAAGCACACACCTGCCAATGCTCACATAGCTTCCTCTATACCTTTGGGCTGGAATCAGATCCACCCCCTCACATACCTTATGGCTGGACCACAGGATCTGCCCCTCTCTTCCTGGTACCTCCTTCATCCAGTTGGCTGGAGACCCAAGTCATAAGCTTAATTTTAACACCTGGTTCAATGGGGAGGGCGTATATTCAAAACACAAGAGTAATTAAGCCCAGAAGCTTATATTTTATGCACAGATCTCTGAAGCTGTCCAGTTGTAACTGGCTCTCAAGCCAGAGTTCCTCATCATCAGGATGGACCTCTGTTCTCTGTCCTGTGAGTTGCGTTCATAGTGCTCCACACACTGCCTGCTGGAGAAATAGCCGAAAAGGCCAGCATGCAACATCATCGTTCAGAAATTAGACGCTAGTGTTCTCAAGAATCTCACTCAAAAAATACTTCTTTTTTTTTTTTTTTTTAAGTGACAGTGGATTGGGCATAACTGTGATCAGCTACTGTGTGTCCCCTGTCAGGACCTAGGGATTTTTTATGGATTTTTAGGTAGACGAATGTGTGATTTCCTCAGCCACTATCTCAGAAATAGATGTGCATGGCCAGTTGGGGCAGTGTAAGTGAACAGGGTAGAGACCATTGGGGAAAATGGGCCAACACAGGCAAAAGCTGAAGGACTTTGGGAAATATCATTTACTGTTCTGAACAAGAAATCTGTTTGACATTTTCACATGATTTCACCTTATGTGAATAAACCTGGTGACTTCCCCCTACTTTTCTTCAAGATCACCAGTTAATTTCATTAAGCTATTAATTGACATATTCATGCTGTTAACATGATTTGGAAGGAAAGATGTGTTATAAACCATGTTTTTTAATGAGTCTCTGAAGTCACAAAATTGCAAATGGAATTGTATTAGTCAAGGAGATAATGCTGATAGGATGGAGGGGTGAGTAGACAGACAGATGGACAGACAGGTAAGATGGGATTTATGAGAGGAATTTACTACATTAGTTTAGAAGCTTAAAAGTCTTATAACAGGTCATTTCTAAGTAAGAGACACTGGACTGCTGTAGTGTGGCTCAGCCCATGTCCAGTTACCTCAGAACCAACAAAATCATTAGTGTAGCTCTCAGTCTAAGGCTAAGGCCTGAGGTCCTTGAGGGCTACCGGCTTAAGTCCTTCCATGCATAGGTGAACGACTCTAGACTTCTAATGTTCAACAGCAAGAGAAGAACAGATCCAGAAAAGAGAAGAAATTGCCTTTCTTGTGCCCTCCTTCTTCTTTTTCTTCCCGGGACCCCTGCCAAATCGATAGTGCCCACCCACAGACTTCCCCACCCAGGCTACCAACTCACACACCAACCTCTTCTAAAAACCCCCTAACAAATACTTCTAGAAATAACACGTTATTTTTTTCTGGGTATTCCTTAGTCTAGACAAATTCTACCTGTTCTTTGGTCTCTTATGAACTAACTTCTCCACTCCCAGTGATGTCATGATCCATTCAGTTATTCCCATGGTCTGTTACAAATGCTTAGGAGGTATGTGGATACAGCGTAAGGCTAGACACAACTGTCTCCTTCAAAATCTGTTTCTCAATACATACTTTATTTTTTAATAAGTGTCACTGGCATTCTCTCACTCGAAATCCAGGAAACTTCTACTCTATTCCTCACTCCCTTTTACACTCTCAATGTCCAAATTCTCTAAAAATCCCTTAGTTCCACTGACTTCTCTATTTTCACTGTTTTATTCTCCAGTAGGTCATGATCATTCTTCCATGTGTTGCAAAATGATCTAGGTCAGTATGAATTTCTGTCACCGCCATTGGTGACAATGTGAAACTTTGAGTCCTCTGTTCCTGTCAATAAGGTTAGTTAAAAAGTTCCCTTATTCCTTTACTATCACAAACCTACCTGAGGTAGTTTGATTTGGGTGTCCCCCATAAACTTATGTGTTGAGACTACTTGAACCCCAGCTGATAGCAATTTGGGAATTGGAGCCTCCTGGAGGCAATGTATCGTTGGCACTGGCCTTATGGGTGTTATAGCCAGTTTCCCCTTGCCAGTATTTGGCACACTCTCCTGTTGCTGTTGTCCATTTCATGTTGGCCAGGAGGTGATTTCCACCCTCTGTTCATGCCATCGTTTTCCCCTGCCATCGTGGAGCTCCCCCTCAAGCTTTTAGAAAGAGATCAATCCCTGCCCTCCCATTGGCTGCTCTTGGTGGGGTGCTTTCCACCAGCAACTCAAAGGTGACTGCAACACTACCCAACCTTTTGTGCTCCAGGAAACCTCAAAATGTATCAGACCTGACCATTTTCCTTCCTCTGCACACTACTATGGTCCTCGTCTCTTTAAAGCTTCCAGCTTCCTTCTTTTTATTGGTAATTCTAAAGAAATTCCTTCCTAAAGAACATTTCCCATTGCCATAGCTAAAATAAAGTTATCTCTGTGGTGCGTTTGTCTTTCAGAGTGAGTCGAGACAGGGAAAAGGATGTTCTCAGGGACGTGTGAGTGAATCAGGTTGGAACGGCAACTGCAAGAAATGAGCAGGAAAGAGCCTCTCACTTTGGAGTCGGGTTCATTCTTCTCATCAGCTAAGAAGCAAGAATTCTAGTATAATTAACGTTTGCTTAAGGCCTTTCGACCCTCCCAACCTTAAACCTGCAATTTTCTAGGAATCTCACCAGAAATTTACAGGCAAAGGACATGTTCTAAACCTCTTGTGAAACCCTAGTAGCTCCTGGTTTTACCTTGTCAGATTATAACCTAGCCAAGGTATCTCTAGTGGCACCCTATAATTTTACTTAGAGAGAGAGAGAGAAGGAAAAAACTAGTTTTTAGCAACTTTTATATCTCACTATCCTTCGGAACATTTTCCCCCTTAACTTTCATGCTTAAAAGATCCACGCTAACAACGTATTCCAATGAACGGTGACTCTACCTTGAGAAGTCCATACCCTCCCTTGAGTGTATCTTACTTTCATTCAAAAGACCTCTCTCTTAACCTTTATGCTCAGAATCTACATTAAAATATCTAATAAGCTTTCATTCTGCTTCATACTAGCTAGTGCTAAAACTATTTTCTGCATCAAAGCCAAGAGTCTTGGGTCTTCCTGAATTGAGGTCCCTAAAATATACTTTTTAAACTCTTTAAGGTTCTGATGGTGAAAATGTGGAGCTGTCTCTTTGTTCGCTCACCACTGACATACGTATGGAGCTAGTCTCATTCTGAACGGTACCTGTTACGATTTGAATGTGCAATGTCAGCCACGGCCTCATGTTTTAAACCTAGGTCCCCAGACTATCTTGGGGGGTGCTAGAAATTTTAGGAGGTGGAGCTTTGCTGAAAGTAGAAAGTCATTGTAGGCATGTTCTTGGGATTATATCTCACATTGGCCTCCTCCTGTAGTTTTGATCTCTCTCTTCTCTCTCTCTGCCCTCCTACTTCTTCCTTCCCTCTTTCTCCTTTCTGACTGCCAAGGTAGAAGCTGTTCTCCCCAGCCGTTCCCTCCTTTCCATCTGTGACAGACTGAAACTTCTAATGGTGTGAGATGAAGTAAATCCTGCTGCTCTTTTACAGTGTTTTTTCTTTCTCAGGTATTGGGTCATAGCAATGAGAAAATAAACTGATAGAAGTGGGGTCAGTGCTGTGAATAACATTGACTACATGGTTCTTATGCCTTTGGAAGTGGCTGAAGGGAAGAGTTCGAAGATGCCATAGAATGCTGTATCAGAGCTTAATGGGTAACTCTGGTGGAAGCACATAAGACCAGGATGGTAACAAAAAACAAAACAAAACAGCAACAACAACTACAAAAAAACAGCAAAGGTTGTGTTCATGAAGTTTCAGATGAGAACATTAGATTTTATTGGTAATTGAACTAGAAACCATTCATATTATATATTTCAGGTAAAGAACTTGTATACATTCTGTCTGTTTTCTGACACTTTATTGGAAGCTGAGTTTAGCAATGTTGGACTGATTCATTAAAAAGAAGAGATTTCAAGGAAATATGGAAGTCAGATTGTGGTGGTTTGATTCAGGTGTCCCCCATAAACTTGGGTGTTCTGAATGCTAGGTTTCCAGCTGATGGAGGTTTGGGAATTAACGCCTCTTGGAGGCAGTGTATTGTTGGGGGTGGGCTTATGGGTGTTATAGCCAGTTTCCCCTTGCCAGTGTTTGGCACATTCTCCTGTCACTATGTCCACATTATGATGTCCACACTCTGCTTATGCCATCATTTTCCCCTGTGATCATGGAGCTTCCCCTTGAGTCTGTAAGCCAAATTAACACCTCCCACCAACTACCACCAAAAACTGCTTTTGGTAGGGAGATTTCTGTCAGCAATGTAAACCTGACTATAACAATATAGTTGGTACTGACAAGTGATCTCATTTGCTGCTAAATACCTGACTGTATGGCTTTGGCCTTTGGGAACTGATTTTCAAGAGGAATGTGGAAGGACTTGAAACCTTGGCCTTAAAAATGCCTTGTTGTGCTGTAAGTACAGCTTGATGAAATATTCTGGTCAGAGGTGAAAGACCTGAATGCAATAAGAACTAAGGGCTGTGAAGCTTGGCTTATGAGGGTAAGAAAGAGCTTTGCCTGGACTGGGTTAGAAGCAGTTTGTATGAGAGGCTTGATGTTATGCCTGTGACCTGAGAACATGTGCAGGAGTTCTTTGCATAGAAACAGACTGGTATGTGCAGAGAAATGAAATCTTTGGGCTGAAACTTCTGCCCATTCAGCTGCAATTATATGAGAGATTACAGTCTTTGAGATCTGGTCAGCTGACCTGCTTTGGGACAACAAAATGAATGCAGTTTTTTGAAGGGGCCTGAATGCTGAAGGAGTGCCCTGTTCTTCAAAGTCTGCTTTATTCCCCCTGTATTAACAAATTGGCACCCCACTTGGTATTATGGCGTATAAGAAATGCAGGAAAGAGAAGGTCATTGAATTCTTAACATGGTCTCATATTTTGGAAATGGCCATGGGAGTATGAAGCAGGTTTGCTGGATATCTGCATGGAGACCCAGTGGAGCTGTGAGGATGGACTATGGGTTGTAGTAGAGACCCAGTGGAGATGCTGGGACCATGAGATGGCTGCTAAGGAGAGAAGCTGGACCTAATGAAGTTTTCCAGGACTGTGAGTAGCCTAGCTAGAGGGGTGGAATTGTAACTCCAGAGACTTGTCAGAGGTTGGAATTATTAGACTTGTAGACTTGTCATTGACAATAGTTGGACTTGCAACTGCAGAGTTTGATGTTTGCCCTCATTGTTTTAAATCTTGTATTGGTTGAATATTTCTTTGCTATGTCCAGTGCAATCTTTTGCAGTGTGAATATTTATTCTGTGCTATTGTGGGTTTTCTTTTTTTGGATTTTTTGGTATTATTGCTCAGTTAAAAGACCTTGGACTATGGGGATGTTTGAACATCATTAGGATTGATAAAAACTATGGAGA
The DNA here is from genome assembly GCA_036346955.1 of Dipus sagitta. NCBI lineage: Eukaryota > Metazoa > Chordata > Mammalia > Rodentia > Dipodidae > Dipus > Dipus sagitta. The sequence continues at coordinate 43,336,808 of CM070784.1, forward strand.
TTTTTAAAGTTGGACTGAATGCATTGCATTTTACATCATGGATGGTTAGCAGTTTATGGGGGCCAGAGGCAGAATGTGATGGTTTGATTCAGGTGTCACCCATAATCTTAGGTGTTCTGAATGCTAGGTTCCCAGCTGATGAAGATTTGGGAATTAATGCCTCTTGGAGTCAGTATATTGTTGGGGGTGGATTTATGGGTGTTATAGCCAGCTTTTCCTTGCCAGTATTTGGCACACTCTCCTATTGCTATTGTCCACTTTATTTTGGCCAAGGGGTGATGCCCACCCTCTGCTCATGCCATCATTTTCCCTGCCATCTCGGAGCTTCCCCTCGAGTCTGTAAGCCGAAATAAAGCTTTTTTTCCCCCACAAGCTGCTCTTGGTTGGGTGATTTCTGCCAGCAATGTGAACCTGACTGAAACATAGGCTATGGCATAATTATTTCCGGCTGTTTTTAGCCTGGAGAGAATCAGGAGCAAAACATAAATCAGAAAAATTTGTAAAATGTGGTGGGGACGAAAAGGTCTGTGCAAAATTGGAGCTAAGAAGGAATGGATCTTAAAGAGATTATCCCCATCTTAACAAGCCAATCAAAATACGCCATATAGATGCATAAAAATGTCAATTGTAAACAAAAGAGAAACCAAGTAATTTGTATCAGGGCAATAGGGAAGATGTTTGAAGGCATCTCTAACTAGTCAGACCTTTCCCATCCAGAATCAATGATATGAAAGGTAAAACTCTTTTTTAAAAATGGGCTGGAGAGATGGCTTAGCAGTTAAGGCATTTGACTGAAAAGCCAATGGTCCCCAGTTCAATTCTCCAGGACCCATGTAAGCCAGATACACAAGGGACGCATGCATCTGGAGTTCATTTGTAGTGGCTGGAGGCCCTGGCATGCCCATTCTCTCAATCTCTCTCTCTCTCTCTCTCTCTGCTTCTTTCTCTCTCTCTCTCTCAAATAAATTTATTTATTTATTTATTTATGAGAGAGAGAGAGAGAGAGAAGAGAGAGAGAGAGAGAGAGGAGAGAGAGGAGAGAGAGAGAGAGAGAGAGAGAGAGAGAGATTGAGAGAATGGGCACACCAGGGTCTGCAGCTGCTACAAACGAACCTCAGATGCATGCGCCACTTTGTGCATCTGGCTTACATGGGTCCTGGGGAATCAAACCTTGGTCCTTTGGCTTTGCAGGAAAGTGCCTTAACAGCTAAGCCACCCCTCCAGCCCTGAAAGGTAAAACTCTTTTGACAGACTTTCTTTTGGGAAGAGAGTGCCTCCTACGTACCATGCTCATAGAAGGCTTCCTGGCAAGTTAGTTCACAAGGATTCCTTTCACCATGGTCAACCACCCAGTCATTTACAGGCCAATGTGGCTATAGACCAAGAGGATCTAGAACCTTCTCATACTGTCAGTGGATTTTAGGGTCGTCCACCTGATGCAGGTTTTGTAGGCAGGTAGCATGCAAGAGTCATGGGGTCATGAGTGTTTCCACCTAGATTTTAAAGGAATGCCTGGTATAGACCAAGGAGTATATCAAGTGTGACAGGGTCAGGATCCTGGCAGGCAGCCCTGGATGTAGTGGAGACCCAAGCAAGGTAGAGGTACTAGGAATGTGGGTTGACTGTCTGCTGGGAAACGCTGTAGACATCATCAGATCCAACCTGACAGAGAGGCTACGTGATTGCTCAAGTTCTTCAGCTCTTACATCACACCCGCAGCAGTTACCCTTCCACTGCCAGAACAGAACACTAACCCAGAAGCAGCTTACGGAAGGAAAAGGTCTATTTCCAATTTGTATTTCTGAGGGGAAGCTTTTTTGGAGCCTCTCTTCAGATTTCCACAGGTCCCTAGCTCCCTAAATTTCACCAAGTCCCCATCCACCTACCCATGCTCTGCCGGGCCTGTTTCCATTTGCACACATACCCGTTCCTTGTACTTCTTTTCTGCTTTAGGAACCGCCGTTCTTGGCCCTTTGGCTCCCGCAGGCTGTGGTTTGTAGCAAGCTCCCGAGTCAGCAGCGTGGGCATTGCTGATACGGGGAGGAGGAGAATGAAGGGAGACAAAGCAGCTGCTTCCTTTCTGGGCTCCTCTGGGAAGGCAGGTCTGGAAGACGTTGGCCATCCTCCTCTGCTTTAGCTCCTGTAGGGAAGGCCCAGGTTTGCCCAAGATGCTTCCAGGTGATACTAGTTTTTGATCTCTAGTTAGCAGTGCTTGCTCTCTTTAAAAACTATTTTATTTACTTATTATATATATATATATATATAGAGAGAGAGAGAGAGAGAGAGAGACAGAGAGAGAGACAGAGAGAGAGACAGAGAGAGAGACAGAGAGAGGAAGGGAGAGAATAGGTATGCCAAGGCCTCTAGCCACTGCAAACCAACTCCAGACACATGTGCCACCCTGTGAATCTGGTTTTATGTGGGTACTGGGAATCAAACCTGGGTCCTTTGGCTTCGCTGCCTTTCTTGTCTTCTAACTTGGTCATAATCTTTTTACAAGGCCAATGACTTTTTTAGAACAAAGTCGTCAGCCTTCCCATTAGAATCTAATGGTTTTAATCATTACTTGGATCAGTGATTTCACAAACGGGGGCAGAAATGGAGGTGAAAGGTACAACAGGAAAAAGTTCAGAAAACTTCCAGCCTCTATGATATGCAAATTTCTATGTAAAAGTTTTAGTAGTTCCCTGGACAAAGATTTCTCTCCCCATAACTGTTCTGGAATTTTCCAGATTTACCTGCCTTATATTTTTCTGCTTTAGCAAGCCAAGTCACAGAGAGGCATGTTTGTTAGGATAAGGAAACAGGTGTGTATATATGTGAGTGTGTGTGTGTGTGTGTTGCGAGTTGTATACAAGCTTTTTATTGTATAAGAGAGAATGTTTTAGAAAATCACAAGATAACACAATGTGCCATGTCTGGATGAGTAATGTGTACCCTTAAACAAAGCAAAACTACTCAGCGTTGTCTACATCTCCGAGTAGGAGACATGGAAGTGAAGGCAAAACAAACCACTGTTTGCCAAAAACACAGGTCAGCGTATTGAAGGACTGAAGAGGAGGTAATAATTGTTACACTTCTGTCCCCCAAAACCCCAAAGTTACCTGAACAGAGCCACAAACTGATGATAATAAATGCATCCAGGTGCTGAAATCGGAGAGCCCCTCGATGCTCTCCCGAGAACACCACTGACAATATTCTGCAATGCTGGGCTGGAGGTCACTTAGGCAGTTCATGTAAAAAAGTCCCATTACAAAAGTATCCAGGCTGGGATTGTAGAATATATGCTTAGGTATAAGGTTCCATAAGTAAATATATAAAATTCCTATCTACAAATAGTTTTTATGTTTCTGAAGACCATTTAAAATATAAATTTCATGCATCTTTTTCACCAAAATTCTGAAACATTATTTTTTGAAAAAGCACAGAATATATATATATATATATATATATATATATATATATATATGCAGAGAGAGGAGATGTCATGTGGATGTCCCTCTAAGATACGAGGGGAGAAGCAAATTTCTCTCATACTACCTCTTCTCCAATAATATTTGATATTTTCTGAACAAAAATGGTCCTTTTAAATAACAAGTCCTATTTCATTCTTACACATGTGACATAGGCATTTGTTATCTTGACTTGACAACAGAGGAACTGAATGTAAGACAACAACAAAGTCTAACATTTTTCCCACCTTGTGGTGCTGATGAAATCCCTGTAGTGTTGTGGCTATGGCTCATATATACCTACAGTTTGCCAAGATTACCTGTATTCCTTATTACCTAATTTTGTATTTTGGGTCTCTTCTCTATTCCACAAAGGAGTTGATGAATACAAGTGCATGATTTGAAAGAAAATGAATTGATCCATTTCTCACCTCTGCTTCTGGAAGTATCTAGTCAGCACAGTGGAAAGCTTTTGGAGAAACATGGGATTCAGGCCCCCTAGCTTCAGCAACTCTTTTTCACTCCATTTGTTTCATTACTTCCAAATAGAATTTCAGATAATGAGTAGCTATGAAAGGCACCAAAAGTGCCCAAGCGGAATTTTCAAGTCACATGACAAGGAGTGCTGAACTTATGAACAGAATGGTCAATACATCTTGTCAACACATTTTGCCTTGGACAGGCTCCCGCTAAGGAAGCCACCTGCCTTCCACCACTCCGCAGCGCGAGCAGCCCTTCTCAGGCACTTTGGAGGTTGCTTTCAAGAAAAGCAATCATCCTGGAGGTTCACAGGCTCAGTTGGAATGAAGGTGTCCTTGTGTCTGTACAAAGCCCCGTATTCACTTAAGAACAAGAGAATGTCTTGCGTTCCACCACTCATCAAATTACTGAAATTTTCCACATTGTTCTGGCAAAGAGAAGGGCAGAGACTGTGATGCCATGCCCTGGTGTAATGACTACTGTGTTCTGCTACAGGTGCCTGGGTTTAGTGTCGTTCTAGGCTTCTGGTTTTTCACCACTGAGCTTCTATTTATTTTTTTTTAATCAGTGCACTGAATTATTAACACCAGCTGGTAGGAATCATTTCATGTTTATCTCTTCATGATCAGGCCTAATAAGAAACCAGCATTCATTAAATGTTGGAAGGAAAAGGAATAAGGTGAGGGAAATGAATAGTTGGGAAACATGCACTAATGGCAGAAGGTGGTAAAATCTGTAGTAAAGAGCTGTTCTAAAATCAAAATGTAGGAGTGCCAAATGCTATTCACATTACACTTATAAATAACTTCAATATAAAGCCATAATAAAATTGCTTGAGCCCCACTGTATGCTGAGATGGCAGTGGGTATGAGATACAATTTATTGATTTATTCAGTCAATATAAAGCTATCCACACTACTTTTAGCTCTGCAACCAAATCTGGGGACAGAGTGTCTCAGTAGCTGCTATGGTTAGGATTTACAACTTTCCCAAACGCAGTAAGTTATCAATAAGAGTGCATACAAACAATGGTAAGTGTGATGGTTAAATTTGTGTCAGCTTGATCTGTTTAGGAATCCACAGACATTCCTCAAAAATGGGTCTCTGGGGTTGCTTCCAGGAAGGATTAACTGAAGGAGGAAGTCCTTCTCCCAGGGTGAACCCTTCCCCCAGACTGAGCAGCCCTCTCTTGGGGGGGAGGGGCTTTATTGGAGGAATCTTTGAGAAGGAAAGTATCCCTTCCTCCTCTCTGGCTGCTGGTGCTGCTTACTGCTTTCCAGTGTGGACTGAAGACCAGTGAGGACTGAAGAGCAGAGGGAACTGAAGAGCAGCGAGGACTGAAGAGCAGAGTGGACTGATGACCAGCGAGGACTGAAGAGCAGCGTGGACTGAAGAGCAGCGTCTCTCCAGGACGCCTCCAGGCCTTCAGTGCGGGATTGGGACTGCTGAGGCATCCAGTCTCGTGGACTGAGCAGCTACTGGGTTCCTTGACTCTCAGACCTGCTGTAACAGGTTGTTGGGCTGCTGTAAACTAATCCAATAAATTGCCATTTAATCCAATTCATTCTATTTGTTCTGCTCCTCTAGAGATCCCTGACTAATACAGTAAGTGTTGTAAAAAGCCTTAGGAGGGAAATGAGGTAAAAAGGGGCTACCGTTATTGGTGGATGGGGTAGAGGGGCAGAGAGAAAGACTGCCTTAGACAGGGCAACCATGAAGAGCTCAGAATTTAGTGTTTTCTTAGTAAAGACAGAAAAAAGGCAGAAAAGGAATAATCATGGAAGTAAGTTAGGGAAGAGCTTCTTGAGCAAAACAAACAAATACACTCTGACAAGTACATTAGGGGTTCCAAAATAGGGCAATATGGGTAAAGAAGAAGAGTGATTACAGAGAGGATCAAAACATAGGGAGCTGTGTAGTAGAAGCTTAGAAATTCCTATTTGCATTGGTAATTTTTGTTATTTAGTTACCATTTCAGTGATCTCAAATTTTCCTCTTAAATTCATGTCATTCATTCACTTGCTTCCCTCATTCTGCTTTTGAAGACATCTCTGGAAAATTCTCTGTACTGATATATATATATATATATATATATATATATATATATATTTATATTTTTTTTGATGCAGCAGGATAAAATAATAAGGAAAACTTTAAGGACATGAGAAGGGGAAGGAGCCTCTCACCTGGATGTCTAGTTGAAGAAAAAAAAAAAAAAAGAATCCAGCACAATTAGGAATTGTTTAAGGCCTTTCTTCTTTCTTAGTTATAAACTTAAAATTTTCTAGGAATCACCCCAGAAACCACATATATGGGGTAAAAACATGTACCAAACCCTTTGTGCAGCCCTAGTGGTGTCTGGTTTTACCTTGTCAGATTATAAACCCATTCCAATGTACCTCAAGGCCCAAATTTAAAAAAGAGGGAAGAAACTAAAAAATATATATATTTAACAGCCTCTTAAGATATAACTTGATCACCACCAAAATGGTGCACATGGCAATGTGACTCTCCCTTGAAGAGCCCACACTCACACTTGGTTAGGGCTTACTTTTGGCAACTCTGTCTGAGCAACTTTCTCTTAGCCCTCATGCTTAAGTTTGTATTGAAATTGTTTTCACTTTCCCAGCTACCTTAAAATATTTTCAGTGAAGTCTCCAGCTTTGCTTTATATATACTCATCTTGAAATGATTGAAGCCATGAATCTTGTATCTGCCTGAATCATGGACCCTGAAGCATTAAGGGAGCTCCTCAGGCTACTGTGGGTGACAACTTGGAGCCGTGTTTCTACACCTCACCACTGATATTGGCAGGCACCAAACATTCCAGAACAATCCCAGCAAGTGTGTCCTACAACCCTTCAACATGGAGTAGCATACTACGCACCAAGCATTGTAACATGGAGAAGAGATTCATGAAGTGGCAGGTCTTATAGGCTAAGCTAATATGCATTTGCAGAAAATCCTCTATAGAGTTTTATGGTAATCATTGTTGAAAGAAATAAACACTAAATGAGGGATGGTGGGAATTCTGGTAAGGCAAGTATACACCTCTGATACTAGGGACAGGAAAACATTATACATGCAAATTGAACTTTATGATGTTTTACAGAGGATTTTCTATGGGATTTTGAAAATAGTAATTTTCAACAGGAATACAGACAAACAACAAGGAGAATGGCACATTTAAATAATTCAGTTTATTTGATGAAATACATGTCAAGAAGTGGAAAACTCCGGAGACAGCAAATTATGCAGGAAAACTTTTAGCTCTCACCTTTGCACCAGGGTCCTTTGAGTGGCTCTTTCCAGGTGAGTCTCTCTTGGTTTTGAGTTTTGTGTGTGTGCACACATGTGTGCGTGCATGTGTGTTGTCATTGGTGCACTCCCTGTAGAAGCTCAGCTGCAATATACATGATAGATGATGTGTGTGTGTGTGTGTGTGTGTGTGTGTGTGTGTGTGTGTTTCTGTTACCCCTTTGAAATGACACCGCATTTGTAATGGTCCCACCATCATCTGACCCTCCCATATGTGACTCAAGGGAGCAGCAGGCAGAGAACTCCTGACAGTCTCTGGGACTTCGGGTCACATGGTTTCCCCTGCATTGTCCACCCAAATTGCCATCTGTCTGTCTGTTCTTCTAGCCACCATTTGACCAGCTCTAATGCCAGTGCAGACAAAGGGGTCTCACAGCCAGACAGAGGCCCTTGTGTCTCTTGCCCCTGCTATGGGTAGGCTTTTGCTACATTTTGTCCAGAATAAGGCCGAACACCCACATGGACAACTTAGAGTTCACATTCAGAAGTGCCCCTGCCCTGGCCCCTTTCTTCAAGTCTGCCATAGTCTTAGAAAATTCCTACCACTCTCTCCAGATTTCCTTTCATGATTAGCCTCTGCTGAAATACTCAAGAAGATTGGCTAGAGGGAAATCCTAGCCCAAAGTAGAAATATAAGCATAAGAGCAATTATACCTATGTTTATAGATAGAGCATCGTCATGAAGTGAAGTCACTGGAGCATGCCTAAGGAGGAATGTTGAACCTGAGTTCACTATTGTTATCACAGTTATTCTTAGTAGTTGTTACCAGAAAACAGAGCCAAGCTTTGAAGGAATGAGCAGTGTGTAGATTATATTATTTAAAGTTAATTTTTATTCTTATTTATTTATTTGAGAGTGGGGGGCAGATATGTAGAGAGAAACAGAAAGAATGGGTGTGCCAGGGCCCCCAAGCCACTTCAAACAAACTCCAGACACATGCACCATCTTGTGTATCTGGCTTATGTGGGTCATGGGGAATTGAACCTGGGTCCTTTGGCATTGCAGGCAAGTGCCTTAACCACTAAGCAATCTCTCCCAAACCATATGATTTAGTCCAGATCATATTATTTAGAAGAAAGCATTAATCAATGGAATTATACAAATATTATGGATCCAAGAATCGAATAGGAGAGAATTAGCAAGACCTGGATGATAAAATTTTCTGCCTCCAAATTTCCTTAAGTCCGCTATTTGTCAAAGGAAGAAAGTTTTCATTTCTCCCAAGAAGACCTCACTTCATTCATTGCAGATCTGTCATCACTACTACATGTTTGTAGGAAATCAGATCAAGGATGCTAACAAAGCAGCTAGGATGGGATCTGGGAAACAGTAGGAATGCTCTGTGCATACCAGCCACAAAGAGAACTTTCACACGATTGTTCATTCCTCAGGATGTTGTTCAAGACTCTATGAAAGCTAGGGTTATGCTGGTGGGAAAGTCACAGATAACACTGTGTTCAGGGCCACTTCATAGAAGAGACACATATGGTGTAAAGTGACTGTGTTACACACAGGTGATCAGGCAGGGAAAATAAGGGAAACTCACCCCGCATGGAGGGGCCAGAGAAGGCATGCTGACTTTACAGGATGGGCAGCAGAAAATGGGAGTGAGGGCAGACAGGCTGCTTCTGCGAGCTGGAGCCGAGCCCAGTACAAGGTTGCGGGGGCTGTGGATGACATGGAAACCATTACAGGTTGAGCCTAGTATGGCAGATGCAAGAGTGGTGGGAGGGAGGGGTAATGAGGTTGAATAAATAAGTGGACAGAGAAGAGGTTGCAAACACTCAGAGCCATGGGGTTTGTCCTGTGCTCATAAAGTGAGTAAGGTTGCTCCTGCCAAATACTCTCTGCTGAGAGCGGGCAGCAACGGCCACCAAGGCGCCATGAGGAAGAACACTCTCCTACAAGGGGCCCTGCTGTAGATACCATAGAAGTCATTCTGCAGTCCTAATAGAAGAGCGGACCCTGAAGAAATGAAGCCTTGACCAAGAGCTAGCCTTAGAGGTGAAATGAAGCCTGATCTAGATGCCAAAAGTAAAACTAATAACAATAATAATAAATCTCACGGGTATTCTTGAAGGTCTATATTAGGAACAGCCAATCAGCCAGTGTTCATCCAAATGTGCTTCACTAAAGAACATCAAAACCCTTTTCCTGAAGGAAGGGAATGCCAGAAATACAAGACAGCTCAAAATCAGCCAGGCAGCATGTTATCCTATGGCTTCTAAGCAGTGATCTCGCTGTGCATTAGAACAATAGTTCATCTTGGGGTATTACCTTTCATCAGGAAGACAAAACTGCACATGGCTTTTTGGTTTTTTAAGCTGGATGGATGAGGGAAAGAAATAAAAGAAAGGCAAAGAAGGGACCCCAGGAATAGCAGAAGGGAGGAAGGAAGCAAAGATGTGAAGGACAGAGAAGGAGGAAATGAAGGCAGGACAAGAGAGAAAAGGAGGGTGTTTATATGCACGTATTAAATTTTGACCTTGTCAGAATGACACAAACATAACATTTGGACATACCTTTTAATCTTCACAAAATAGCTCATACTCCATGTGACAAGAACACATGTCGAAGAATCAAAGGAATCAGTCCCCAAAGACTTACAATGTTCTCTGCATTAAAGGTGAGCGTATAACATTCATCAGGACTCCTTACCCAGGTCAGTGGGAGGAGTCAGGTTTCAACTTACTTTGAGACACACTGTGCTTCGTAAATTCCTCCGAGTTGAAAAGGAAGTGACACATTAAGAGGAAAATGCCTCCTCATAAATCTCTTTGAGCCTAGCCTTGCTTCTCAGAAACTAATTACTCATACACATCAACATGTGAACTATTAAATATTTCAAAACAAATTCAATCAAAATATTTTGCATTTTACTAATGTCTTCTTTTAAGAGAGGTACTCAAGAAAATGACTCCTTTAGAGACTTCTCTGACTCACACACATTGTCTTAGAAAGGAGATGTTTTTCATATGGTGGTACAGGGAAATAGGACACCAAGAGTCTTATCCATACACAGCAGAGACTTGGGACAGCCAACCATCTAAAATTTATGGAAAAAAGAATGACATAGGACAGGGACTAGACTATCTGAGGACTAGGTTAGCTCCTTCTGTTTTAAGTAGCAGGAATTGCTGAACTGTTTCCTAGAACTCCATTAATAAAGTTTGGAACATTTTTGTTTTATAGACCCTGTTTTTATCTACTTCTCAGACTCCTAATTCAATCCTTTATCTCATAATCTCTTAAAGAAAATTTCATTTTCTGTTTTTATTGGATATTTTATTGGATACAATAATCTATTGGTACATTCTACTGAGAATGAAGAAACAATGGAATGTGCTTGTTTTAGAATTTTATCAATTCCACCAATACAGAACTGAAGTTATAAAGGATTTCTTTTCACAGCGGAACCACAGGCAAACTCTCCACTATCAATACACCCCCACCATGATGAGGACTCCAGATGGTGACGGAAAGGAGAATGGATACAATTATTTCACCAAGGTAAGCAACAATGCATTGTAAATTCCTGGACAGAAAAATGGGGTCCAAATATTTAAGCAAGGTTGTCCCTTGGCAATAAATTAGTTGTTTTCTTGAATAAACTTCTAGAAATGACCTAAAGCAATAGTACTTTTGACATTTTCAACTGAGATTTTGCACTAGAAATCTAAAATGAGTTCTATTATTTTTAAGTTTCTCTTGGTAGAGGATGAACATACTACTTATATGAAGACTTTAAAGTCTGTGAGGAAGAGATGTGAGAGACTTTTATGAACTTTCTAGCTTGGGGAATGATAAAGCCTAATCTCCACCCATCTGATTCTGAATAATTAGTAACAGTCAAGAATAAAATGAAGGGCTGGAGAGATAGCTTGGCGGTTAAGAGGCTTGTCTACAAAGCAAAAGGACCCAGGTTCGATTTTCCAAGTCCTACTTAAGCCAGATGCACATGGTGGCACATGGTTTGGAATTCGTTTGCAGTGGGTAGAGGCCCTGGTGCACCCATTCTCTCTCTCTCTCTCTCTCCCTCTGTATCAAATAAAGAAATAAAACAAATCTTTAAAAACAGAATAAAAGGAAAACCTAAAATAATGTCACAAAAGAAACAGGGGCAGAGACACAACCTAACGTCTGCCTGAGGTTTTGTGGTCATGGGGCAGAGAAGCTCTTGTTTTGAAAGTGGATTCTGGAGCTGATCATGACCCCACACTCCTGGTGTCTATGGCTTTTACCGAGGAAGAAACTGTGTAAGGAAACAGAGAGCTGCCATGGGGCGGGGCAGTGTTCTTTGTAGCATCGTGAATCGTGAAGAGCTCCTTGGAGAAGGGGACTTCTATACTCACCTGCCAGAAGCTCCCTGACCTCGAGAGACAGCGACTGTGTGGCCCCACAGCGCAGGCACCTGAAACTCATTCAAACTCATAGATTCAGAATTGTGCATCTTGGCACTGTGTGTCACAGACTGGTAAAGCTTCAAGTGGGAGCAAGTGAAGCGACTTCCAACTTTAACACTAAGTGGCCAGAAGCAAGGACACTATTGTTAGATATCTAGGGTGATAGTTCCAAAAACTTGGGTTCAAAGGGAAGAAGACATAAAATGAGAATAAATGAGCTTCAGTGCGTTGCTGTTCTTGACAACAGGCACTCTGGTATCTGCCTTAGGTACTATGGGAGGTCATGTTTGATACTCCAGAGCATAGTGTGAGGCAACTCAGTAATTAGGTAGCAAATAAACATTAATGATGTGCTCCATATGCTCATCTCACTGTCTTGAGTCCTGGGAACCCTGAAAGATAAACTCACCACAAGAAAAAATAAACAGAGGTAATGATAATGTTAATAGAACAAACAGAATACACAGTGCTGTGAAAATAAGAAGTGCAAATCAAGGTTTCCAGGAAGTATTTGACACTAATAAAGGACACTGAGACTCCCACCAAACAACCCTTAGTATCACAAAGCTGTCCCTGTAAATACCGGTACATAAAGCTACAATTTTCCAGAAGGCACATCCTACTTTAGGGGGGTCTTGAACTTTGATTCTGACTTTTCGCACTGGTGAGTACGCTGACTGCAAGATCCCATTTTACTTCTCTGTATCTTGGCCACTTCCTTGACAGCCAGGAAATGCCTGAGGCATACAGTGGTCACTTCCTGATGTTTTCCTTCTCCCCAGGGCCTGTCTGGAAGCCCTATAGTACTACAAGTATGCTCACTGAAATATCAGACATGGGGTCTGCTGTAGCCAGGGTGGAATTTTTAAACCCTTCGTTTTACAGTTCCAACACATCCAAAAGAATTCTAGATGCTTAAGTTTTTATCTTCTGCTTTAAACTTTGTATAAAGTTTGACAAAAAAAATAGTTTTACTTTTTGTATATTTTTTAATTTATTGGAGAGAGACATACAGAGAGAGAGAGAGAGAGAGAGAGAGAGAGAGAAAGTATGCGCACACCAGGGCTTCCTGCTGCTGCAAAAGAACTCCACCACAGACATGTGCCACTTTGTACCTCTGGCTTTACAAAAGTACTAGGGAAACAAACCTAGGCCATCAAGTCTTCCAAGCACGTGTCTTTAATCTCAAAGCACTCTCTCTCTCCATCCCTAGTTTTGCTTTTTATTTAAGCATTCATATTTCAGGTTTAATGTTAGAAATTGTCATGAAATATTCCTCACTCTAAGTGGATACTTAAGGGGAATAAAAACTCCAATGTCAATAACAGATCATTATATTTGGTTAGTATGTTTTTTTTTAATTTTTTTGTTTTATCTTTATTTATTTATTTGAGAGTGAGAGCAAGAGAGAGGAAGAGAGAGAGAATGGGCATGCCAGGGATTCTAGCCACTGCAAACGAACTCCAGACGCATGCGCCCCCTTGTGCATCTGGCTAACGTGGGTCCTGGGGAATCGAGCCTCGAACCGGGGTCCTTAGGCTTCACAGGCAAGCGCTTAACTGCTAAGCCATTTCTCCAGCCCCTGGTTAGTATGTTTTTTTTTTTTTTAACATATTATTAATGATTGTTTGAGGAGTGTAAAAATATGCAAAATAGTTACATTACTCTTACTTAAGTATCCTTGCTCCAATGGTGTGCCCACAGTCTGAATCCTGCTTCACAGCTGATAATTTTCATAGTCATTTCTTAGGAAATTTGGTCATTGGTTCTGTTACCTTTCAAATTTCTACTCTTTTTCTCAGAGGCTGTTCCTACCTCATTGTTTAATGATTCTAGTCAGATGGAAGTCAGACAAGCGTGGCACACTCCACTGACCCAGGCTGGAAGAACTTGTGCGTGCAGTGCTGGTTAATCAGCCTGTACCCATGGTACACAAGCCATTTCTATAATTTGAGCACCTGTGCTTCTTAAAATAGAAATGCCTTCAAGTGGCCTTAAATAGAGATAAATAAATTCTGGGATATCAGTGGTGTGCAATAAAATAAAGCAAGAGTTATTATTTTATAACCTCTAAAGCTTCTTTTCTCTGTATGGCACATATAAATAAAATTCAAAGTATGGGTTTATTTGATGAGCCATATAGACCATGGGTTACACTCTTCAGGTGGCAGCATGCTATTTGTTTCTTAGAGCACCAATTCTTAATTCAAAATGTTTGTTCCTTTATATATTTTCTGAAATTATGTTGTATCACTAAATACCTGAAATGTATAGATAAAATGACCTTATAGTAAAGTCAGGTGCAACATTTTATCTAAAAACATGACAATTCCCCTCAATGAAATTTAACTTAAATTAGATATAAAAGAAGTCTATGAGACTACTTTGAATTCACATCCATTTAAATTTTTTAAAAAATATTTTATTTGTTTATTACAGAGTGAGGGAGAGAGAGAGAGAGAGAACGAGAGAGAATGGGCACACCAGGGCCTCTAGCCTCTGGAAATGAACTCCAGATCCATGTGTCACCTTGTGCATCTGCTTACATGGGTCCTGGGGAATTGAACCTGGGTCCTTAGGCCTTGCAGGCAACCACCTTAACCACTAAACCATCTTTCATCTCTCCAGCTCTCCACTTAAATTTTTGACTGTGCAATTCTATGTCAAATTAGAATGCAACTAAAGCATCATTTGATAATGACCCAACTATAATATACCTGGTTTTTGATTAATCTCTTCTCTCCAAAGCCTTTTTTATTAATTATGTACACAGTATGTATACAACCATGTTGGTACCATCGTGAGCCTCCTCCCTGTCCTGCCCCCTTTACAAGGACCCTCCTCATTGGGGACTGTAGGTCGTGCATTGTGGAGTAAGCCATTAGTTATGGGTAAGAGGCTATGTCTCTGTGCATAATGTCCCAACATGTGGCTCTAACAATCTTTCTGCCCCCTCTTCTGTGAATTTCCCTGAGCCATGTTGGGTTCATTTTAGTGTACTTCAGTGATGAGGTCTTGGGAGCCTCTGTGTCTCTGGATATCTGGTCTGGTAGGAGTTGATATAGTTCTCTGTTTCTATCTCCTTCACCTTTGTGCTGGTACCTGGTTCACCAAAAAAACAGCACTCTTGCTCATTTCCCCAATTACTCTTAGTTTCAGCTGGGTCCCTGGTGAGGTGCAATGGGCTGATTCTCTCCTCAGGATTTGTGTCCACCTGAAAAAGAGAAGCAAATTCTCCAAAGATGAGTGAAGTCAGCACCAGATAAATAGGATAACCATTGTTATTTTAGAGAGAACTTAATAGGTGTAGGCTCTCTTGTAGCCCATGACTGGTGGGAGCTTGATAATGGAGAGTGGGCTCATTTTGTTGAATATGGTTCTGACTTGCTTCCCAGCTCCAGCTATGAGTTCCATTCCACTGAGTAGCTCCGTTAGACAAATCAAGAGCAGTCAGTTACACACCATGGCTCTGTGCCACTATTGCACTTGTGTGAACATCACATCAGGATGTTTGCTGCTGAGTAGCTTAGACCACAAGTTGCTTGGACAGATGTTGGTCAGTTTTCCCCAGTCACTTATGTAACACCTTCTGGCACTAAACAAGCTAACTGTCTGGGGACTGACTTTCTTGCAGACTCCACCCAGGTCACTCCATATTCTCTACTAACAGGATATAGTATATTCGGCAGTACCACTAATTTTGGTAGGTCATCAAGTACTCTGAAAGAAATCTGTCTTCTTTTGGGAAACCTTGTAGGTCTCTCTGATCAACAGCTCATTGTGGATGTTAATCACATGCTGGTACTGGGAGTTCCAGGCCAGCACCAAGGAAAAGAAGGAAGAAAAAGATAGGCAATATAAAAGAGAAAGAGAGATGAGAGAGAAGGACAGAGAGAGAGAAGAAAATAAAAACAGGAGAAGACTAAGGTTAGTCTTCATCATACCATCTCCAGGGCCCTGTAGTTCAGATGTTCCCTCTAAGCACCTGATGAAGGTTCAACAATTTAGGCTGTCTTTTAGGATATAGAATTTTATGTTACCATTGCCATTTGGGTCCAGCTTTGTGTCTCCTCATCCTTACCCTCCCCTCCCACCCCACCCTCCCTATTGTCCAGTCCTCTAGATGCTTATTAGGTATGTCAATATCTTGGGCAGATTCAGGACAGGAGCCACAGATGAGTGAGACCATGCAACAATCATCTTTCTGTGATTGGGTGAGTTTGCTGAGAATGATCTGTTCCAAGTTCAACCATTTTTTCATTTCATTTCATTTCATTGTGTCATTTTTCCTCACTTCTATGTAGAATTCCATACTGTAGATATACCACATCTTGGTTATACATTCGTCTAATGATGGACATCTGGGTTGATTCCAACTCTTAGCTATTATGGTTGAGCAAAACTCTCTGAATTAAGGCATAGAGCTTTTAGGGTAAATGCCCAGTAAGGGAATAACTGGGTCTGTTGGTAACTCTATAGTCAACCTTTTTATGAGTCTCCATATTGCTTTCTATAGTGGTTGTACGATTTTACATTCCCACCAACAGTGAATGACAGTTCCTATTTCTCCACATCCTCACTAGCATTTATTTTCATTTGATTTTTTAGTTTGTCCAAAGCTTTTATTTTACACCCTTTTTTAAAATTTGCCCTCTCAATAACATTATGCTACTCATAGCTTTTGATTGATCTAGCTGAGACTTCAACAAAAAATTACATTAGGTATCAGAATGTTAAAACCTTCTCTAAAGCTCTCCTACTCTCAGTGCTACCTTCTTGCTTCTGTAGTTTGGCTAGAATACAAAGTCCTACTATCCAAACATTCATTGCATCCCTAAATAGAATTTATCAGGTATCTCATTCCTTTACCTGACAAAGGACTTTATAGAGCAACAACATATCTTCTTAGAAGATCCTGCACATAAATATTAATAGATTATGTGAATCTATAGTTTATATCCCTTCACTATTGGTTGGGTATAGTAAAATTTCTGCCTTTATATTTAGATATAATTATATATAGAAAATATATGCTATTAGTTTATTTCTCCATTGTTTAAACTGATGGTAAGAAAAGGGTTGGCAATTTTGTAAAGGATCTGCTCTCTTCATAAACTAGAGTGGACAAGTCTCTTCAGCTTCTTGAGAAATCCTTACTTATGATTGCTGGGGAGGATGTGAAAAGTGTGGACCTGTTATTTAGGAAGTCCATAAGGTTTTTCCAGTACAGTTAGCCTATGAGTTGGAACAGGATTTTACCCTAACATATGGATTTTGTGGCTGATTTTTTTTTAAATTCAAAATTACTGCAACATAAAGTGCAAAGTGGATCTCATGTTTTCTCAGAATAATTTCCTAGGTGTTTTAAAAGTGTGATTCATTCCCATTCTCTGATTATATATGTAATTTAGGGGATTATTTTTTATATGGCTCTGTAGCTTTGCTCTGTCTTTTTCTACAACCCAGGAAACTAAGAAAATGTTGTCACATTAGAAATTTCCTTTACATATTTCTTTTGTGAAATATGTACCAACTGAAGTATACTTAAGACATTATCATTTATCCACAAAAAAATCTATTCAAAATGTAACTATAAAGAGAACAGTCACCTTTGCCCTTCATTTCTCCCTCTTCATACTTTCTTCCTCCCATTTTAGTTAGTTCTTATGTAAATTTATTTTACTGAATTCATAGTTCAACAGCCATGCTCCCATCCCCACAAATTCCATTGTCCAAGACAACTAATCAGAGTTTTAAAGTTTCATAGGTACTTAATTGATCAGTGTGTAAAGGTTTTCTTTCTTTCCTTCTTTCTTTTTTTTTTAACAAGTAATATGTTAGAAGTGTGAGCACCACTGAATGATTTGTGCCTGGGCTGGCTTGATTCTACGTAATCAGGAAACCATTGACTAATGAGGCATTTTCTCTCACAGGAGAGTGATAAGATCAACCTCTTATAAACTAGCAAAACCTATGCTGGAGTTTGACATCTAGTTGTTGGACTTAAGCTCTGTTGGAATTTAACATGTCAATGAACAAAAAAGTGTTCATACAAAAGAATCTTAATTTTTTAAAAATACTCAGAGAATGAAAAGGGCTAATGGAAATCATTGGGGGAGTAAGAAGGGAGAGAGATTAAGGACTAAGACCTTTCTCACTTGTCACTCCTTTGTTTTGACGTAGGTTTTAAATGTGAAGTTTGAATATCTTACTATAAAAAGGAAGAAAGGCAAGGCATATGCATATTAAAGAATAATGGGCCCTAAATGTATCTATCACATGTTGCTTTGAGGGAGCAAAATGAGAAAGCCAATTAAAATATAACTCTTCTCCAAAATTAAACAAAGTGTTACTCCAAAAGAAAAGCCAGTATTAAATCTATAAACCCATGCATTACATGTAATGAGTTAACTTTTTTTTGCAGTGGAAGTATTAGTAATACGTATAATTTTTGATAAAATGTGTATCATTGTTACTTTGTATATTCTGTGGTTCAAATGAGCAAATTTGGTTGAGAAAGATGATCTGAATTACTAACCATTTTTCAAGCTTTTCCAATTCAAAATATATTAACAGAAAATTGAAAAGTTCAAGATGATTGCTTTGTTTCATGAAATACTAGCTAGAAAACTACTGTTTTTTTTCATGCTTCTAAAGAAATTAAAATCAATTAAAGACATATTAGATTTTTGGGCTTCTTGCTTTTTCATCCCATTATAATTCATTTTATTTGTTCTGTTTTAAATTATTTTGAAAGAAATTGTTATGGTAGTTCAGAATAGTCCAAAGCAGTGTGTTCTGGAGGAGACTAGTCTTACAGAACAGAAAAAGAAAAGGTAAATTCATAAAAGTTTTGCAAAATTTGAAAAGATATTATATTCATTCTTACCTCTCATGTTCAGAAGATGAAGAATTTTGTTTCATATTCAGTAGCTTAGCTTAGAAGCCATAGCCCATCTCCCTAGAAAGAACAATGAAATTTTCAGTTTTATTTTCTTTGAAAGTTCTTTTATTTCAACAGGGCATTAGAATACCCAATAAAGATGCCAAGGAAATGGCACAGTGTGCTAAAGTACTTATCAAACAAGCATAAAGGTCTGAGTACGGATCATGGGCACCAGCATGGCATCCTGGTTGTGGGGCTGGAGAGAGGGCTTAGCGGATACGTCACTTGCCAGCAAAGCTAAAGGATCCAGGTTTGGGTTTGATTCCCCAGTACCCAGATAAAACCAGATGAACAAGGGGGCACATGCATCTGTAGTTTGTTTGCAGTGCCTAGAGGCTTTAGCAAGCCCATTTTCTCTATCTGCCACCCACCCACCTCTCTGTCAAATTAATTATTTAAAGAAAAAAATTAACAACAACAATAACAAAAAATCCTGGGTGTGGTGTCATGCACCAGTAGTTCTGGCAGTGTGAAGGCAGAGGCAGGCTGATCTCCTGAGCTTTCTGCCCTCCTTGTTCAGCTCTAGCCTAGCTCATCAGCTCTAGGTTCAGTGAGAGACCCTGTCTCAAAAATTAAAAATTAATAAAGGAGACTGATAGACGAGCACATTCTACACTGATGTGCTCCAAAACACATGCAAGCGTGCACACACGTGTGTGCACAAACACACATACACACATTCATGCTTACCATGCATGTTCATACCCTATGCACATACACAGGCAAAACAATACCTTTTCAAATACAGCAGTCCTGGATTGAGAATCGTGATTATACCTTTCTTGCCTAATCCAGAGCTGGTGTTGGTGGTGATTTAGAAGCATGCTAGAGCATCTTTAGTAAGCTCCTGGGTCCTCAAAAAGGCATGTTCTTTAGAAGTGAGGCAGCCATCAAGGCTCTCCCTCAGATGTGGTCATGCATTGCCCTTGGAACATTGAACAGGAATATGAAATATGTAAAATACATTTATTCATCTTGATGGTTCTAGTAATGTCCTAAAAAACTCTCTCAACATAACGAGGTCTGAAATTGATTTCTTTTGAATTTCAAGCCAAATTGTGAAATGGATGGATTGGCAACACATAATCTCCCATTAACTACCTTCAACAGCCTGTTGCTAAAATGTTGAAAACAGTGCAACCATGAGAGCTCTCTTGGGTGGTCTTACATTGCATTAGCCAGGTAGATGGTTTTAATTCAGACTTAATCAATCATAAACACAAAGAGTGACACTAATGTTAACTATAACACCCCCTCCTCCAAAGCAAATATGATCAACTCACAAAATAATCTCATAGACACACACACATATATACAAAACTTGGAATTCTTAGGAAAATAAGCAACCCAATTACACTGAGTTGGACAGTCAGCAAGTCAGTGATTTTGTGGTTTGACCCTCATATGATACATCAATCAAGGCAAATTTCTTTCTCTCTCCATTCCAAGTAAAACCACTACTTCCCACACAACATGTCATTACCATCACAATAGGATCTGCTCCATAATAGAGCCTGGATTGGCTCCTTAACTTTAAAGCTCTATTTGAAATCCCAGCTTCCTTCTTGTTGCAACTTAGCTTTGAAACAGACTTTCTAGTGATGTTGGCAAATTACTCTTTCTTCCTTCACTGTTTGTTCATATTACCTTGTATGCCAGTTTGGGATTGTTTTGTTTGTTTGTTTTCCCAAGAGAGACCAGATTTTCCTACAGCACACACCATCATTATTCCATTTCTTCTTCTCTTAAGATAAGTAAAGGGAAACAGGAAGAATGGAAATAAAGGGCCCATGGATCTTTGGACAGAAATGTAAGGGCTCTATCTATCTAAAAGAAACCTCATTTATACTTAGTCAACTTGATGACAATATTATCTATGTTTAAAGGACTCTTCATAAAAATAAACATCAAATCATTAGAAATGCTTTGTAATAATATACTGTCAAAATGAAATAAATTTCAATATTACATGTAAATATAATATTTTATCTCTTATTTGACTTTTCAGACAAATAATTTAAAATCTGTATAAAGGGAACTTGAATATAATAGTAACAAGTCTTAGTTTTCTTCAAGGGTCTCAAGCATTTTAATATTTAGTAACACACTTTCTAATGATGTTTGGGAGGTAGGCAGACAGCAGGTAAAACTGGTCTGATTTTACGCAGTGAGAAATTTTGTGTTTACAAGGGTAAACTTCCTGGCAGAGTGCAAATGGCTGAACATTCTTTCTTTCCTAAATTTTTTTTTTTACTTCTCTTGATTTTATTCCAAGAATTCCATTAATTAGACATATGTCATGATTTAAAACAAAACAGTTAAGTCAAACAAGTCCAAATTTTATATACTTAGATGAGGATATTTAGAAATTCAAACATCTAGATAATTTAGTTCCAGAATGTCTTTTGTTGATATGAAATTAGACCATGAAAGCAGCAATATAAATGAAATCTTGTATTACTATTGTTTTCAACATGCAATTCACATTTATTTTTCTCGACCAATTATGTAATATAAAATTATACATATAATTATTTTCAGGGTTTAAATTGGAACACAGAATGGACATGAAACTGAAATTCTGAATTTAGAACAAAGATGTCCAGTGGTGAAACTGAGATTTGTCTGGTTTCAAATTCTTTGTTCCTTTATCTATGTCATGTCTTCCCCTGGACTTTACTGCTGTCTCATGTGAGTGTGAAGTAGGCTTGTGCTCACAAGTAGTGAGAGGTGACTCTATCAGCTTTGGTGGATATAGGAGCAAAGAGGATTCAGACACAGGGGAAAGCACTGAAGCTGTCAGAAGTGATTCCTCTACACTTCTGAGAGACAGGCTAGAAACAGAGATGATGATACGTTGTTATTCAAAACAACTGTACATGAACTACAGAATGGAAGAACGTCTTTGTCTCTACTTAGTTTAGACATTCAAAATTTGAAAATAACTGCAAAAGTTAAACACACACAAAACAACATACAAGACAACAACTATTGAGCCTGATGTGGTGGTGCATGCCTTTAATCCCAGCACTTGGGAAGCAGAGGTACAGGAATTGCCATGAGTTTGAGGCCACCCTAAGACTACATAGTGAATTCCAGGTCAGCCTGGTCTAGAGTGAGACCCTACATTGAAAAAAAAAAGTGGGGGAGAGTGCTAGAGAGATGGCTTAGCGGTTAAGGCACTTGTCTGCAGGGCCAAAGGACCCAGGTTTGACTCCCCAGGACCCATGTAAGCCAGATGCACAAGGGGGCGCATGCATCTGGAGATTGTTTGCAGTGGCTGGAGGTCCTGGTGTGCCCATTCTCTCTCTCTCTTTCGCTCTACTTGCCTATTTCTGTATCTCTCTCTCTCAAATAAATAAAGAAAAATAGTAATTAAAAAAAATAAGAAATATTCAAATGTCTAATCAGTATTTTTTAAATTGTTCAACATTTCTAGAATAACTTAAATGTGAATTAATCAAGAATAGTGACAACAAATGCTGGTGAGGTTATGGGGAAAGAGGAACCTCAGTCATTGCTGGTGGGACAGCTAACTGGGATGGCAATTATGGAAATCAATGTGGAGGTTTATTGAAAAAGTCAAAATAGAATTGCCATAAGACCCAGCTATACCGCTTTTGGGCATATACACTAAGGATCCATTTCCTACTTCAAAGATACTTGCATGTCCATGTATAGTGCTATGGATTCACAATAGCTAAGAAATGGAATTAGCCTAGATGTCCGTCAACCAATACATGGGCAAAGAAGATATATTACACATACACATTTGAGTTTTATTCAGCCACAAAGAAAAATGAAATTATAACATCTTCAGGAGTATGGATATCTCTGGAAATAATTATATTAATGGAGGCAACAAAAATTCAGAAAGCCAAAACCTGTATGTTCTCTCTCATAGTTGGATCCTAGCCTTTACATACATACACACACACACACACACACACACACACACACACACAAGTGTGTACACATATAGGGGATGCAAATAAATGGAGGAATATATGGAGGAAAACTAAAAAGGTAGAAAGGTGACCAACAGAATTTAAAGGGTGATTTCAAGGGAGGGAGATAGGGGAGGGCAAAAGGACACATTTGTTATAAAAGCAGAAAGGAGGCTGGAGAGTATGGGGAGGCGTGATGACAGGGGAAACAAAGGGAGGTGAGAATCAGCTAAAAAAACTGTGTTTGAAGATGTTATAATTATGCTTAAAATTAATATGCTATTTTTAAAAAAATATATGAAAAACAAAAACTGCATGTAAACAAGTAAATGGACTTTTCCTTGCATCCTTTCTTTTACTCTTCTTCCTCCTTACCTTCCCCATATGCTATTGCTTCTAGGGAAGGGACTTCAGTCTTTTAGTCAAGTGGAATGGCTCTTATTAAAGAAGGATTTTTCTGAGTAGTCTGGAGATCTATCTACTGTTAAAATTGAAGACACAACCCTGGAAGATAAGTCAAAATTGTAAATAATTGACAAACAATAATTTTTTTTTTTCTAGGACAGAATGAAGCTTTGTGCTTACTGAGTACTGGCACATTTTACTTAAGACTCTTTCAACAAAGGCCCAGAGAAGCCAATATCTCTGAGTAGCTTTCACGACCATATTTTCTCCCTCCCCTGCCTCCTCCCCCACTAGGTGACCCGGGCTGCTCTGTGGCACCTGCTCCCATATGCCCCCAGCTGAACCCTTTCAAATGCAGGCCACATTACTTTTAAACAAATATTGTTACTCATTCTGTTAAACGCCTGACCACATCCAAGTTTGTACCAGTCTGAAGACGACCTCTGCCATCTGGAGCACCAGCTTTCCGCCCTTCCTCGTTCACCTCGAAGCAACTCCAGCAGTCATAAGAGAACTTCACCTGATGTAATTATGTCTGCTTCCAACTGCTCCAAACACATTCTGGAGCTTCTGTTCTGCGTGAATAATTCTCCACTGTTGTCATCAAGTTTCCTGAAGGGATCAGATGCTCATTCATTTACACATTTTCAAATCATCAAGAAAAATTTATCAAATTCCAGAGTTTGACTAAAGCTTTATTCTCTGCATCCTCTGCAACTTTTTCTTATTTATTTAAACTAGCTCTGAAAGTCCTTAGATTAATCTACCAAATTCTTCACAACTCTCATAATTCCTGAAAAGTGGAGTAGGGTAAAGTGGTCAAGTGATTCTTCTAAAGGTTCACTTGTATTAAAATTGATCAAAATTTGACATGAATATAGCCACATTTCCCCTTTGTTTTGAATACAATACATTAAACAAGTCTAAAGACAGAATATCATGTCAATATACAATAGAATAAAAATAAGTATAATCTTAACAAATTTCAGGAAAATTCCCCATATTTTATGGATAGTAAGCCTTCAAATTCTTGAAAAATTAAAATACCAAATAACTCCTTGGTGCTTATATTTGAATGTACATTAAAGTCAGTCCTAATGCATTCTGAATCTCCTACCTTTGGACCCATCCTAATACAGAGGTGTGCCTGCTCATAGGCTACTGTGGTGGTTTGAATGTAAATATCCCCACAGCCTCAGGGGTTGGTGTTTAAGCTTCCTACTTAGTCCTGAACTCATGGAGTCTTTGGGAGGTGAAACCCTGCTGGAGGGAGTGTGGATCCAGGGGTGGAACTTCGGGTTGAGTCTGTTCCTCTGTGTTCAAAGCCAACTGGCATTGTTGTTCTCTTTCTGTAATGAGTGTAAGATAAAGAGAGCCATTTTCCTCTGCTATAGCAAAGCTATCCATTGAAACTCTAAACTGTAAATAAATCTTTTCCTTCCATAAACTTCTACAGGCTCTGATGTTTGTCCCCACAATGAGAAGGTAACTGCAACTGGAAAATTGGTACTGAGAAATGGGTTTCTTGTTGCAGTGAATCTGATCGTGTAGCTTTTGGTCTTTTGAATCACATTTATGGGAGAAACATGGAAGGATTTCATACTTTGGACTGGAGAAGTTTTGCAATGCTGTCAGCAGAGCTTGATGGGTGACTCTGGTAAGTGTTTGAGAATGTTAAATGCAGAGAAAATTGTAGGCTGAAAATTTGAATTATGAAGTTTGAAAGGGGAAGGAAAGAATTTTGTTGGAAATGGGTTATTGGCAGAAAGGCTGAATTCTTTCAGCCCATGTGGAGAGTTTGAGTAAAGTTGAAATCAGAAGAGATGGGCTGGTTTTAGGCCACTTAAGCACAATTGTTAAGGAGATTACCACCATTAAAGGTGGGCCAACTATTCTGCATTTGGGACAATGGTAAAGATGCCCCAAGGGTGAAACCAAACCCAACTGTAAATTCCTTTAAAATGCAGGGCCCTGAAAGAAGACTTCTAAATGAGCATCCTGCTCTTCAAGGCAGAGCTTTATTCTTCCCTGGGTTTACAAATTTTGCTATGCCCCCCACCTAGTATTGGTATTGAAAGCATGTGAAATAAGAAAAGAGGGTCACGAAGTGTACATGGTTCCAAGAGCCCCTCAGATGTGGCAATGTGAGGCAGGGTTGAAATTCTTGCATAGAGGCCCAGGAAGACCATTACATGGCACTAGGAAGAGGAACTGTGATATGGCACCCTAAGAATTTGGAGATGCAAGTATTGTGGGATGGCTGCCATGGAAACCTTCTAACTCTGGCTTGGGTGGGTCTGCCTAGAGAACCAGCAACAGAGGAAAGGGGCAAAAAGTTGCTGAAGTCTTTTGGAACCAAAAATTCATCACAGGCTCTAGATGCAATATGGAGCTGCAGATGTTTGATGCCTGCCCTGTTGATTATTGATCTTGCATTGATCCAGTCTCTCCTTATTTCACCCACATTTTGGAACGGGAATGTTTACTCTGTGCCATTTTGTGTTGGAAGTATGCCACTTGTGGTTTGATTTAATAGGACTCACAGTTAAGATACTGTCTTGAATCTCAGATGAGACTCTGGAATTTTGAACAGGCTTAAACATTTTTGGAGGTGTGGGGGGTGGTTTTGAGGTAGGGTCTCACTCTAGCCCAGACTGACCTGGAATTCACTAGGTAATCTCGGGGTGTCCTCAATCTCATGGTGATCCTCCTGCCTCTGCCTCCTGAGTGCTGGGATTAAAGGCATGCACCACTATGCCTGGCAATAAAAGTTTTAAAGACTATAGAGACCTGTGAAGTTGGACTGAATGTATTTTCCATTGTGAGATGATTATGAATCTGTGGGGCCAGGGGCTGAATGTGGTGGTTCGAATGTTGATTTTCCCATAATCCCAGGTGTTTGCCTTTGAGCATTATGCTTTGTCACCAATGGGTAAAGCCTTGTGGTGGATCCCTGATGGAGAGTGTCACCAGGGGCCAGCCTTGAGGAGAGTCCAGCCCTGTGTGTTCAGTGCTGAGTGGCTTCTGTGGTTTCAATGCAAATATATTTCCCCCATACACTTAGGTATTTTTTAATTGTTTATTTATTTTTATTTATTTATTTTTGAGAGAGAGAGAGGAAGAAAGAGGATGAGCACACCAGGGCCTCCAGCCACTGTAAACAAACTCCAGACACATGTGCTCCCTTGTGCATCTGGCTTATGTGGGTCCTGGAGAATCAAACCAGAATCCTTTGGCTTTTCAGGAAAGCACATTAACTGCTAAGCAATCTCTCCAGCCACGAGTTAGGTATTTTTTATTAAGTTTCCTATTTAAGTCTCCAGAAGGCAGATCTCTCCTGAAGTGGGCATACCACCAAGGGACAAGAGGGACAATCTCCACCCTATCCCAATTTGCTGTGTTGAGAACCAACTTGAGTTCTGCCTGTTTGTGCTTGCTGGCTGTTTTTTTTTTTTTTTTTTTTTTTTTTTTTCACTCTCTGCTATGGATCTATGGTAGTGAGCCAGCTTCTTCCACCATGATGAAAATCCCCTAGGAATCTGTAAGCCTGAAATAAACCCTTTGCTTCCAAAGGCTGCTTCTGATTGGATGTTTGTCTCCACTATGAGAAGGAAACTGTTCTTCTCTCTCTGCTGGGATTGTGTGATGAAGTGAGTCAACTTTCTCTACCATAATGAAGCTTTCTCTTGAAACTATTAGCCCTTTTCTTCCAGAAGCTTCTTCTGGTCATATGTTGTATTCCAGCAATCAGACTATAACTACAACAGACACTAACTCAAGAAATAATCACACCCCCAAGGAAAAGCAAGTCACCAATGTTGTGAAACAAAACCCACACATTCAAGTCCATTTTCTAGTCAACAAATCAGGAAGTGTTATTAATCATTTTTCTTGATGGCTCTTCTAATCTAATGCCCATTTATTACCAGGTACCTTCATTCCAATGGCCTCCAGCATCTTTGTAATCCTACTCATTGTAAAATACAGATTCAAATTTATTTCCCAGAGCAGGGATAAGCATGGCTATCCCATACTATTTATATTGTAGCGTTGGAATTAAATCCAGTGTCGTATGCTTTCCACAGAGCTATGTTGCTAATTCCTGATTTTTTTTGAGAGAGGCTTTTAGTATGTAGCTCAGGCTGGCACCAAACTCCCCAAGTGTTAGAATTATAGGTGTGGCTATCCTCACTAGCAGTTCAGTGGTTGTTCAACCAGAGTAAACCACCAATCACACTGCATCATCTGGGAACTCCTCAGGAATGCACCTGCTGAACCAGTTGTCTGGTTCATAAGCCTGTTATGTGATATTTGTACACACTGTAGTCTGACAACCATCATTGCAGGCATAACAGTTTACTTGCCAATTTTATATGTATATCACATCATTCCACAATCTCAAATTGTAACCCTAGATGGACACTTCTTGTATTTATATTTTTAAATCAATTTGCAGAATGTGTATTCTTTCTAGAAAAGTCATTTTAAAAGTATTTCTTCATCTTAGTTCTGTGATGTTACGTTGTTCATAGGACTTTTTTTTTTTCAGTGTGCAAGCAGAATCATAGGATTTAATAAGGCACTCAGCTAGTCATCTTCAATTCCTCCAGGCAGTACTATTTCTCTTCCTTCTCTCCAACAAGCTTTGTTTTTATTGTTTTTGTTGTAAAATCTGACTTATAGTAGTTAGAAACAGATTTTCTCTTTTTATTATTTATAAACTTCATGAGATCACCAAATATATATTTTTTTACTCAAAGCTAGCAGAGAAGTCGTACTTGAGTCAATAACCCTAAATCTTATTAAAAGAACTCAATTGAATGATGCACTGATACCTTTTCCTATTCTTACCACACATAGTAAGGCACATACCATTCTTTACTTTTTACATACAATTTCAATTGTAACTATGCTCTTTATGAGATATTGTTAAAGACATATACAAGCAATGGGCTCGTAAAAAAGTCAAATCTTGACCAGTTACATTTCTCTTTTGTGATGACTTGTATGTTATGGATGTGTGTGTGTGTATACTCTCTTGTCTACATGTCTGTTTCTGTTGCTGCACATGCATGTGGTCATGTGTGTATGTGGCAGCCAGAGGTCAATGCTGGTATCCTCCTCAGGTGTTCTCTACTTTTTGAGACAAGTTCTCTCACTGAACCTGAAGCTCATCAATTCAGTGAGACTAACTGGCCTGTCTCTTCCCCAGTGCCTAGGGTCTGAGCTCAGGTCCTCATCCTTGCATAGCAACCACTTTATTGACTGAGTCATCGCCCCAGTCCGTTTGTTAAATTTCTGACCTAATAGTGATATTTTATTAAGTTTAAATGTCAAGGAATGAGAGCATTGTCTCAATTATTCTCAAGGTAACTATACCATAAAATAGATACTTCTTAGCCAATATAAAATTTGTTCTTTCAGAATTTAATTTCTAATACATTTACATTTTATTTTTATCTTTAATTGGAGAAATTTGAATGTTTTCATGCAAAATCCAAATCTTCTCTATTTATTTGTTAAAGAAAAATAATAATTTTATTGTCATGTAGGACTATATCTTCTATCATTTATAGCTTTCAAACTTAACAAGCATTTTGGAGAAATATAAATTTGAAAGTTCATTATTGAATAATTCTGTGGCATAATTTACAGGTTTTGTCTTTATGACACCAAAACTGAGACCTTTGAAAATGATAGTACCATCACTAACATGACATTGTAGGGAAAGAACTCTCATCTTCTACAAAGGCAAACATATCAATACCATAATTTACCTTATATCTATAAAGCAATTGTGTTACTTACAAAATATTTTTTACCATGATTTAACTTACTTGATTATCACAAAAATTTTTTCATGTCATAAATCATAAATTACTCATTTCTTATATGCAAGTAAACTCTGAATTAAGATCAAAAGCTTGATATGAAAGGAACATAGCTAGTAAGTTCATACATGTTTTTCATTTATTATTTTCAAATTTCTGTGGTATGTTTATGGTGAAGGCAACACTGTTCTTGGTCCTGAATGTAATTCCAACCCAGACAGCTATGTATCGGCTGAGGATCACAGAGCACAAATCATAGTGAAGTGTGAGTGTGTTGTTTGTTAAGAAGCTAATAGAAGAGGCATATGATTCAGACATGTGTTACTGAAGAAAACTCAGATGTAAGTTATACAGATGAGGGCAGATATGTTAGTCCATTTCATTCTGCTATAACAGAACACCACACACTGGCTTATTTATAATAAGGGGATAACACTGGCAGTTGGTGAGAGTCTTCTTGCTGCCTCCTGACATCCAGGTAAGTATCACATTTGTTTGAAATAGCATGAGTGAGTATAGGGGGCTTACTTGTCATAATTTCCCCATGCTCACAATAACAGCATTAACCTATTAATAAGGGTAGGCTGCTCATGAACAAATAGCCTCATAAAAGCTCCATCTCTCATCACTTTTACATTGAGTATTAGAATATTAGTTTCTGATGCATGAACTCTGGGTGACATATTCATAGATGAAAGGAATAAAGACAGGGTTTCTCACAGAGGAGTGTGCATAGACCTGAACTTATTATTTCAGGAAATTAGCTCCCTTGGAGCAAACTGTGGTACAGGGAGATTAAAATGGAGGCATCTATGCCTAATATTAGCCACCTTCTTATTGCTATAATTACTATAACAAATACCTAAAGTGATCAGGTTATAAAGAGAATATATTTATTTTGACTCATAGGATTGGAGGTATGAATCCATGGACTGTAAGGGTAAAATGTTTGGATCAATAATCAGTTAGGACTATAGGTTTAAATCCATTACCTGCTAGGAGTGGGGTTGTGAATACGTGACCAATTAGGATTACAGGGTTAAATCTATGATAGCTAGGACTGGAGGGTTAAATCCTTGACCAGTTAGGATTAGAAGTTTAAATTCATGACCAGTTGCTTGTAGTCCTGTGGCATGGCTGCACATCAGGACAGGAGTATTTGATAGTGCAAAGTTGTTCACTCATGACTAATATGAAAATCAGAGAAAAGAGGTGGCTGAGAACCCACTCTCCTTTTTGAGGATACACCCTCAATGAGCTGAAGATTTCCTCTATGCATTAAAAGCCCACCCCCTCTGGGCAGTACCACACTGGGGACCAGGACATGGACTTGTATAGCACTCTAAGATTTACATTATATCAAGGCTAAAATATAAGTCTAAAATCATTAACAGGAATCATTAAAACACATTTTAATTGTTATTTTGGAGGTGTTAAGTTACCCAGGAAAGTTGTGCTGAGTGGGAAAAGAAACTATTGAGACACAGAACCCTGGACCTCCTATACCTAGAAAATCCTAGAGATGAAGGCTAGCTGCAGACCCTTTATAGGAAGGGGCCATGGGGATGGAGAGATGGCTTGGCAGTTAAGGTGCTTTCCAGCAAAGCTAAAGGACCCAGGTTTGATTCCCTATTACCCATGTAAAATCATATGCACAAGGTAGCACATGTGTCAAGTTTGTTTGCAGTAGCTAGAGGCTTTCTCTCTATCTGCTTTCTCCATCTCTCTCTCAAATAAATAAATAAAATATTTTAGGGCTGGAGAGATGGTTTAGTGGTGAAGGGGCTTATCTGCATAGCCAAAGGACCCAGGTTTGGTTTGATTCCCCAGGGCCCACGTAAGCCAGATGCTCAAGTGGCACATGTATCTGGAGTTTGTTTTCAGTGGCTAGAGGCCCTGCCATGCCCATCCTCTCCCTCTCCCTCTCCCTCTCTCTCTCTCTCTCTCTCTCTCTCTCTCTCTCACACACACACACACACACACACACACACATGACTAATTAGCTAAATAAATTTTAAAAAATGCCTTGAGGAAGGGGCCATTATTGTCACATATATACATTAAAGAATATGGTGGCACAAAGTAAGAGGGATGGACATGGAAAGTTATGGGAACTATTGTGTTTGCTAACTGAAAGCTACTCTATTTTTCATCAAAGTAAGGACAAAATTCATCTGCAGCAAGCAAGGGCCTGAGACTGGGGAACAAAGGTGGAAATAGCTACTGAAGGGGAGAGCAGCATGAACTCACTGCCTATCTTAAAGTGGGGCAGTATGAAGACTCATTTTGGATAGAAATCTTGACTTTTTAAGGAATTCAGTATACCATGGAAAGGAAAGTAGATGACCCCAGCTCCCCTGGCATCATCAAAATAGCAGGGGAAAATCTCTTGACAGACTCCTTGGCAGTCAGCAAAAGTACGATGAATTCCTCAGAGCTTCAATAAAGAGATTTGCTCACTCCTTCAGGCAGGAATGTGGAGGGTGAAGTGTGAGGACAAGACTAAAATGATTACTTAAGGAAAGGTGGCTCGTGAGAAGGGGCAGTGCATGGCTGAGGAAAGGAAAGAGAACTAGTTAATATAATGCCACCTGGAAAGCAAGATACGTTGTTGAGGAGATATCCAGCTCCTTTGGGGGACATGGTGTCTCCAAGGGAGAGCAACTCAAAGCAGGGGAGGCCGTGCGATGGGTAGTGTCGGAGTTACCAGCTAAAGCAGAGCTGAGGCTACATGGGCAGAAGGAGGATGGATTAGGGGAAGTGCAGAAAAAAAGGGGGGGGTGAAATTATAGACAATGATTCATGAATAAACATTGATGTGAAAATACCTGTATTTAAGTTATTCTTTGAAATGTTCTCTCTTTTGAATTCATAATTCTAGGCCTATCACTATATTGCATGGTAGAAGACAGTACCTCAGTAGACAGTACTTGTCAGTCTAAGTGGCATTTTGCTAATGATATTTTTTTTCTAAGAGTCTGTTTTAAAGACATTTTCATGAAATTAGCATAATGTGGTTTACAACAACAATATCTATAGGTTTGGCCAGATTCCCTTTTATTTGCTTTCTTTTTTGACATATGTGATGTGTATGATTGTGTGTGCTATATTCACTTATTGTGCAGATAGATGTGCGCATGTGCAGAAAGAACATTGAGCACCCTCCTGGGTGACTTTTCTGCTTGTTTCCTTGAGATCAGCCTCTGGCTGAACCTGGAGCTGCTGTTTATTGTCAGACTGACTGGGTAGCAAGCCCCAGGAATTCTCTAGTCTGCTCCCCACAGGACTGGGATTCCAGCCATATATGTCTGGTCCAGTTTTTTACGAGGGTACTAGGGACTGAACTCAGGCCCTCTTAGACCCTCATCTTGCTCCCTGAGTCATGTTCTCCCATTCTTTCCTTTTGTTTTCACCTTAAACTTCCTGTAAATAGAGATTTTTCTCTGGTCATCCTGGAAAAACATTTCATTCATTTTGCCTTTGGATATCAATTCTTGATTTCCTTCTCTAAGAAGAATGTTGACTAAACCTTTGAAGTCTCCCCACTCACCCCACTAATGTCTGCTAATATCTTTCATTTTGTTCACATCCTTTCCTTTTCTTGCTTATTTCTTGCAAACCTGTTAAACATTTACATTCGGATTCTCATCTATGAAGCTACATGAAAGCTTCTGTCACAAACTGAACCTTTAGTTCAATTTACATTTTAGTTTTAACATTTTTTTCCACTTCATTCCTAAGACTGTTTGAGTATTTACCAGTTTGTCTCATGATCCTTGTTTACTTATTTGTTAAATTCAGAATTACCATTCATTACATATGCCTTTATGTTTTGCAATATCTTATTTCATAACATACCTGATTCTGCAATCTTAGTATGAGATGCAATCACCATGTCATACCCTGCCTGTGATGACTCAGAGGAGTCGGAGACATTTGGATCCATGGCTTGTGGTCTTTTCTGACGTCAGTCGTAGAGTCTTGTTTCACTGTGTGTTGAATATAATTCAATCTGTGGGAATCTCGAGGCCTAAATTATGGATGCTGTCCTCCAGATATGATTAGTGTTTGCTTCTCATGGAGGTTCCTAGAACAATTTTAGCTCTCCTGGCAGGAGTCTACAGAGTGGGGAATATTCACGTTTCACTTTTCCACCTTGAGGTCAGCAAGACTTAGGTTTAGAATCCCATCTCTGATACAGAAATGTACTTGCAATACAATTGTGCCCATCACTCACCCCTCCCTGCTTACCACTGCCTGCTATGCTTTTAGTCTTTTCTTTTTGTTTGTGTTTGGGTTATAAATGTTCATTTTCTATTAAACTGAAGAATTCTTAAATTCTATATAGAGAATATTTAGGAGACTCTATATAGAGAATATATGGGAGATCATGTCAGAATTTCTTGGGTGTGTGTCACTATGGGATCTGGTGTCCTCGATATTTATTCCTCTAAGGAACATCATGGCTAGAATGATGATTTTACTTGAAAGAAGAGAATTCCTCATTTATAAACCACAGTTTCAAAACCATTTACCATCCTTGACATTTTCTCTTATATGCTTTGAAAGTACGGTGTGTGTGTGTGTGTGTGTGTGTGTGTGTAAGAATAGGGGATTAAGATAACAAGAGTTTTTAAAAATTTTTTATACTTTTTTATTTTTATTTATTTATTTGAAAGTGACAGACAGAGAAAGAGGGAAAGAGAGAAAGAGAGAGTTAAAGAGAGAGAGAGAGAGAGAGAGACAGAGAGAGAGAGAGAGAGAGAGAATGGCCTCCAGCCACTGCAAACGAACTCCAGACACGTGCGCCCCCTTGTGCATCTGGCTAACATGGGTCCTGGGGAATCGAGCCTCAAACCGGGATCCTTAGGCTTCACAGCCAAGCGCTTAACCACTAAGCCATCTCTCCAGCCCTTTTTAAATTTTAACTAAAGTTTGGTAATATATCTTAATCAGGACATGCTACAACTATGTGTACATAAACTAGATAAAACAATATAATCTCTGCCATATATTTAGGGTCTTCATCTATAGATTTAACCAATGATTGAAATGAAATATCAGAACAACTTTCTGGCAGTTTGAATAGATGGTCCCCAATATATTCAGTATTTTATTACCATGTAGTTTGCATCTATAGCTACCTTGCTGGAGGCTGTGTCACTGGGCAGATCTTAAGGTGTGGGGGTGGGGGTTGAGATTTCAATCTAAAGATATGCAAAGTGTGCCTAGCTGGAGTTCCTGAAGTGTGCTGTGCTGTGTGGCTTTAGCCTTGTGCTTCTCTTTCTGTGTTTGGACCTGTGAAGGAAGGCCAGTTTCTTCTGCCATTATGGAACTTCCCCTGGATCTGAAAGCTTCAGTAACTATCCCTTCCTCCATAACTGTGCCTGATCTGGAAGTTCATCTCAGCGAACCTGAAGCTGTTTGCTACAATCTTAGGCAACATCTAAAAAGACTTTATCCCATATTAAGTTGAAAATATTGTTACGTTGAAAATGTAGTTGATACAATTAACCAATGACCGTATGTGGCTATTATAAAGCTGAAAAATTGTTAGCTGAAGTATAATAAGTTGGAGCTGATATGGAAGCAAAAAAGAAACACAGAAGGAAGGAAGGAAGGAAGGGAGGGAGGGAGGGAGGGAGGGAGGAAGGAAGGAAGGAAGGAAGGAAGGAAGGAAGGAAGGAAGGAAGGAAAAACAGGGGCTGGAGAGACAACTTAGCTCTTAAGATACTTGCCTGCAAAGTCAAAGGACCCAAGTTCAACACACCAGTACTCATATAAAGCCAGATGCACAAGGTGGCTAGAGGGCCTAGTACGCCCATTCTCTCTGTCTCTCTGTCTGTCTCTCTCTCTTTCTCTTTTGCTCTTACTCTCTCTATACCTATCATCTGCTTCTTTCTCTTTTCTTCTCCCTCTCTCAAATAAATAAATAAATAAAAGCAAACAGAAAAAGTCTACAATCAATCATCTTTGGTTTTCCCTTAAGAAACTAGAAAAAAAGAAAAGCAATAAAGCCAAATGATTTAGAAAAGATCTTACAAAAATAAATAACTAAATAATGAAAGTAATTCAAATCAATATAGAAACAAAGAAAGCAACATGAAGCTTTTGTTATATATAAAGCTACAGTAATAAAGACTGTGGTTATTAATTGACATAATGACTGACACATTCAGCAATAGAACACTGTTAAAATCCCAGAAATATAACCGTACTTAAATTGTCACTCAAGTTTTCACAATAGTAACCATGTAGTTCAATAAGGGGAAAGTAGCATTTTAGTAGCAAATGCTAAAAAATAAGCGGGGAATCATGCAGAAAACCTGAATGCTAATTCCTACCTCCACCATATGCAAAAATAATTTAAGATGGATCCAAAACCTAAACACAAAGCTACAACCATTTACTTTTATAGAGAAAAAGGAAGAGAATATTTTGTCCACTGAGATCTAGGCATATGCTTCCCATACAGTAACAAGTGCACATTTAACAAAAGAGGAACATAGTCAATTAAGTAAAAGTAAAGGAGTTCAATATCAGTGATCAGCAGAGAAAAATAAGTGCATATGATAAGATCCTTTAATGGTGAAAAAGAAAGAAAATGACAAAATCAAATATGGTAAAAATTTGGTGTTGTGAACAAAACACAGATGGTATGGTTAAACATTGTTGGTAGGGTTATTAAAATGCTGTAACAACTTATAAAGTAGTATAGCATAAATATATAAATCTCAACTTTGGTATGGAATGCATAATTTAAAATGTATAGAACAACAACATAAAAGCCAGATCTTGGATGAGTGAAGTTATGATGCTTAAAGGTCCTTGCATATACTATAATTAATTTATATTAGAATAATTCAAAGTACATTTCTAACATCCAGGATAAACTATATTCATTTTGTAAGATTCCATAAATGTGTGGCTTTAAACAACAGAGATTTATTCTGTTACACTTCTGGGAGTAAAAGGAATAAATCAATGTTTCCATACTTCCACACGCTTCTGGAAGCTATAGGGGAGCCTCTTTCCCTGCCCCTTCAAGTTTCTGGTGCCTTAATATCCTTATAAAGAACATTATGACTCCTTAATACTCCTCTGTCTATCCTTTCTTCTTATAAGGGGAACAATCACTGGTCGATTGCCCATCTTGATCTAGTATTGAAGTTAATTACAATTGAAAAAGTCTGTTTCCAAAAAGGTCACATTCATGGATTGTAAATAGAAATGAATTTTGGGAAAACACTGTCAATCCCCTTAAGCACAAAAAACTAAACAAAATAAATAAGAGATAGGAAAATAATGTACAATGGTTAATCTTGATTGGCCACTTAATTGGATTTAGCAAGTCCTACAGGATTAGTGCAGCACATTTCTGGGTGAAGCTGTGAGAGAGGTTTCCAGAGATGAAGATGATTAGACCATAAGAAATCTGTCTCATTGAGTGAACTAAACCCTTGTGGGTTCAAAATTATGTGGTATTATTGAGCATGTGGGCTTTGTTAGTCACTGGGGACATTTCATTGAGGGCTGTCTCTTGTTCAGACTCCTTCCTGTGTTCCTTTGCTCTGCTTCCTGTCTGTAAGAGGTGTGCCATTGTTTTCTACTAAACACCTCACCACATGATATTCTGCCCCAAATCATGGAGCTAAGTGACCATGAACTAAATCCTTTCAATCTGTAAACCAGCAAGACCCCTCTTTAGTTGCTGTATTGTTACAGAAAGAAGGCAAAAGTAACTAATACAGAGATTTCACAGAAGTGAAAGAGTGAAGAAAGGAAGTGTTGAACAAGTAGGCAAATAAAAGCAAATAATACCTCATTTAATATTGAGCACGTAATTGTTATTTTTTCTCTCAGCACTTCAATGAGTTTGTGAAGTTCCAATAGTCAATGCCATCTGCAAAAGAAGCTTCTCTAATCAGAAGTGAGAGCAACACTAATCTATGGATATAAACAGAATATTTAGAAGGAGATTTGAAAGGTACAGAGTGTCCATTTAGCCAAGACATAGTAGTAGCTTCTCCTCTAGGACCTATGAGCTTCTAGGTGAAAGGCTCTTGACTGGGTTTTCAGTACCAGGCATAAATTCCCTCCCTTAGAGAGAGCCTTAAATCCAGTCAGAGAGCAGTTAGTTACCACATAAAAGTCATGCCACTATTGCACGAGTGAGCTCATCTTCCCTGGCTGGCTACTTGTATAGTGGGTAGTGTCATCTTAGTTCAGACTGTCAATGACTTTCCTCCCCCAACACCATGCATAGCACTTTCCAGCACCATGGCAGCTGGCCAGCAAGAGAGGATTCCAGCTCACAGCCAGCTTGCTTTCTTGCTGCCTAGCAACTGATGCATGTGGTGTCTTCAGCAATAGATCCTTACATTGCAGTTTTGGGGGCCTCATGAACCTCCCTCACCAGCATCTGCTAAGGCTCCCTTCAGAAACATTGTAGAAGAGGTGTTGGCAAGAACATAAGTGAGGGAATGGAGAGGAGAGATTGGGAGTGGTCTAGTCCAGACACAAGGTGATTGTTACATTCATAAACCTCACAAAAGCTGAAATATCTGTGCCATTTTGGACCCATCAGCATGCCAGTATGGATGATGAAAGAATGAGAGAGAGAAGGAGGGAGGGAGAGAAGAAGAAAAAAGATTATCAAAATAGTAGAGTGACTGGCTAGAGGGAGGGAGGTGTTCAGTGAAGGGGTATAAAGGGAGGGATTAAGACTGAGTGATGGAAGGGGATTATGGTGAAAATATATCATTTGCATATATAAAAATGGTCAGTATAAAGAAGTCATAAAAGAGCAACAGATATGAGAGAAAATTTAAACCTAAAATATCAGTTATTATATTAAAGGTAAATTGACTAAAACACTTCTATTAGAATACAAAACATTTCACACTGGGAAGGAAATCTCAATTTTATGGTTCTTCTAAGAGAAAAACATGAAAAATGGGAATATAAAATGTTGATACAATTGCAAATGAAGTATTTGAACACTAATCAGAATATACTGCCAACACTGCTGGGCTAGGATAAGAATTGTTAATAAAAACAGGTGGAATGATAGTCATCAGGCAGGAAAAAAATTCTGAATTTACAGACATTATCACATATTTCTTCAGCTTCTATAAATTAAAACTTGATGAGTAATTTGGAATTTATGGACAAAATCTTCATCTAAATCCACATATCTCATTGTCTAATAGAAAAAGATTAAAAACCTATAAATACATAAAATAATTTAGCCAGGCATGGATGTACACCTATCAATAATCTCAGCACTCAGGAAGCCATGGCAGCAGAATCTTGCATTTGAGGCCAGTTTCAAAGATACAGTGAGTTTAACGTCAGCCTCAGTTACATATATTTGAGACTCTTTCTCAAAACAAAAACAATGACACAATTATAGAACACAATTGACAGATGAACAAGTTGACATTTGTAAAATACTTCTTCCAATGCATGCACTACATTTTTTTCTAGTACACTTAGAATATTTGTATATATCAACAGCACATAGGGCTAAGGCAGGGCCCAAAATTTTTAATTCATTGAATTCATCTATAAAATGTTTGGTGAGTGCATTAATCAAATGAAATGTTAACAATAAGCTAGAAAATTTAGAATTGTTTGGAAATTCACAATAAAATTATAAATAATGATTTGAGAAAGAAACTCCAGCAGAAGTTTGGTAATCTTTTGAAATGAATGATTTGCCAAGCTGGCATTTGAATAGCATCCATTGTGCTCAAAGGGAGCCACATAGCTTCCCTGACACCATACAGTTATGAAGAGAATCAACTGGAATCAATAAGAAAGAGAGAGAAAAGAACATAAATATAAATCAACAAATTAAAGGATGAACAGTCAATGAAAGAGTATCTAAATATGCAGTAAAATTTATAAAGCATTGACAAGATAACAAGAAATAAAAGAGGAAAAAGAAATGAGCAATGTCAAGATATAAAATTGTCCTAATTCAATGATACTGACATTATAAAGAAGAGAAAATATTACAAGTTTTGCTAGCTAAATTGGAAAATTAAGAAACAGGCAATTTTCTACAAGAATACAATAATGATATTGTCACAAAAGAAATAAATATTTTGTACAATTCTGTATTAAAAAATTAAATCTGTAATTTAATATCATCCTACAAAGAAAATTCAGGGCTCAGATGGCATCATGAGTAAATATACCTGAAATTTACAAAAGTAAAAAAGAAAAACCTCAACTTCCCTCAAATAGAAAAAGAACATTTTCCAGTTCACTCTGAAAGGACAGCATAACCCTAATGAGAGAAGCTGAAAACAAATTTAAGAGAAGAAAATGCAAGTCATTAGCCTTTGTTCTCATCAATATGGGTTTAAATTCTTACTGAAAACTTTAGCAATATAAACTCATTGACATATGAAATCCACTTGATGTTCTTATATCTTGCTATAGTTACCTTCCTCTTGCTAAGACAAAGCACCCGACCAAAAGCAGCTGATGGGAAGAAAGTTTTTATTTAGGCTTACAGTCTCTAGAAGGGGGAAATATAACGTGAGCAGAGGTTAGACATCAGCGCTGCTACAGCAGGTATAAAACAGAAGCAGGAGAGTGAGCCAATCTCTAGCAAGGGGGAGCTGCCTATAACACCCCTAAGCCCTCCTCTAACAACACATCAGCTCCAGCAAGGCTCTAACTCTCAAATTGTTACCAGCTTGGAACTAAGTTTTCAGAACACATGAGTTTTTGGGGGACATCTGATTGAAACCACCACATTCCACACCTGGTCTCCATAAACTCATGACTATATATCTATGATGTAAATGCAATCTATTCAGTCCAACTATAAAAGTCCCCATCTTTTTGATCATTCCAACACTGTTCAAACACTCCATAGGCCAAGGTCTCTTAAGTGAGCCTGTAAAAACAAAACCTCATAATGATATTCACACTGAAAATTATGGCATTACAAGGAAAGACTGAACCAATGCAAGACCTAAAATAAACATGGCAGACACCAAATCCTGCAGTTGCTGTGTCCACATGAGACCCAGAAGGAAGTCTCTGGAGTACAATTCTGCCCCTCTAGCTGGGTTGCTCATAATCTGGGTAACAGTCCATTCAGAGCTGGCAGTTCTTGGTAGCTATCACACAGTCTTGGTATCTCAATAATCCTGGTGTCTCCACTGCAACCCACAATTCATACATGAGATAGCTCCATCAGTCCTTGGGACTCCAACACTCTAATTTAAATTGTCCAGTAGTCATTTGCCAAAAAGAAAAGTGAAAAGCCACATTATAAATATTCAATTACCCATCTTTCTTGCATTTATTATACTCCTACAGTACCAGTTGGGCTACCAAATTTGTTAATCTGGGAGGAATAAAGCCTATTTTGAAAAGCAGAATACTCCTTCTGCACTCAGACCCCTTTGTTCAAAAGAGACTCATTCTTCCTGCTGTTCCAATGCAGAAGATCTGGCCCAATCTCAACTGTGGTAATCTCTCAAAACTTGTAGCTAAAACAGCTGTAGTATGCAACCCAAGCTTCCATTTCTTTCTATGCCATATCTTTCTGCTCACAACAGCCCATTTCTTCAAAATCAACCCAGCTCAAGTTCTCAGGACACTGGCAAAACATAGCTAGCCTCTCACACAAACTGCCTTTAGCCTAGCCTGGAAAAATCTCTGTGCTCCCCTCATAATCCAATCCTGTACAGTCCATAATTATTTCTGCATTAATATCTTTTGACTCTAACCAAAATGGTCCATTAAACTCTGATTGCAGCACTGAAAGATGTCTCCTAGGCCAAGGTTTCAAATTTTTCTACATTCCTCACACTAATGAGTTCCAAGAGGCCAAAAGCCACACAATTATATTTTGAGCAGCAATAATCCCACTCATGATACCAACTTTCTATTATAGTTATCTTTTCTTGATGAGACAAACATCCAACCCAAAGCAGCTGATGGGAGGAAGGTTTTTATTTTAGCTTAGCATTTTAAGGGGAAGCTTCATGATGGCAGCAGAAAACATAGCATAAGCAGATCATGGACATCAATTCTGCCACAGCATACAGAACACAGAAACAAAAGAATGAGCTGAGCTCTGGCAATTGGAAACTGGGCATAAAAACCCTAAGCCCATCCCCCAAAACACACCTCTTGAGTAAGTTCCTACCTCCCAAATTTCTTTTTTGTAAAATATTTTTATTTATTTATTCAAAAGGAGAGGGAGGCAGAAAGACAGAAAGAGAGAGAAAGGGAGAGAGAGAGAGGGAGAGAGAGAGAGGGAGAATGGGTATGCCAGGGCCTCCAGCCACTGCAAACAAACCCCACCTTGTGCATCTGGCTTATGTGAGTACTGAGGAATTGAATCTGGGTCCTTAGGCTTTGCAGGCAAGTGCCTTAACTGCTAAGCAATCTGTTCAGCCACAATCTCCCCAATTTCTATCAGCTGGAGAACCAATCATTCCAACAATGTGTTTGTGGGGAAAATATCTGAATCAAACCACCAGTCTATAATACAAAGGTCAAAAAATACACACCCATCTCTATAAGTTGGCCAAATTTAATATGCACTCATGATTTTGGTGAAAAATTCATCACAAACTATGAATAGAAGGGGAGTTCTGTAACTGATCTTTAAAAATAAAAACTATGAAAACCATACAGTAAATATTACACTTAATTCTAAACTACTCAAAATTTTGTTCCTAGAATTCATACTGGAATGAATATACTCCCATAATCACTATTTGAGAAGTATTTTTCTACTATCTCGGTATAAAAAGATAAAAGGAAGAAATCAAATATGTAATACTTGAAAGGGAAGAAATAAGACTTCTTTGGAAAATACTTCATATGAATATAGAAAAGCTACAAGTGAGTATAACCAGTAAATGAATACATAAAACTTATTGGTCACAATGCACAAAAAAAATTTAAGTCAAACATTCCTAAATGAGCAATTTAAAATATTTTATTCATTTATTTTCCAGCAGAGATAGAGGGAGAGAAAGAGAGAGAGAGGGGGGGGGGGAGAGAAAGGGCACTCCAGGGCCTCCATCAACTGCAAACAAACTCCAGACACATGTGCTCCCTTGTGCATCTGGCTTACATGGGTACTGGGGAATTGAACCTGGTCCTTTGGCTTTGCAGGCAAGAGCTTTAACTGCTAAGCCATCCCTCTAGCCCAAGAGCAATTGTTTTTAAAAGGTCAAATAGTTTGGCAATGTAGCTTAGTGACGGAGAGCTTGCCCAGCATGCATGGAGCCTTCAGTTCAATTCTGAGTATGGCAATAAGGAAACAAGGATGCCAACTGCCCCCAAATTAATCTCTAGGTTCAGTGAAGTAATAATAAATATCATAAAAGCTTTCATTTCAATACAAATTATCACAGTGATTCTAATATTTATGTGAAAATTTCATATAGCAGCAAATAATAGACAGAGATTAGCTCAGGTAGTCTAAGAGAATGAAGCTAAATGGCTTAGAGTGATGAATACTAAAAATTAATTCAGGGGTGGGAGAGATGGCTCAGCAATAAAAGTGCTTGTCTGTGAAGCCTAAGGACTTGGGTTTGATGCCTCAGCACCCACATAAAGCTAAATACACAAGGTGGTGCATGTGTCTGGAGTTCATTTGCAGGGTCTGGAGGCCCTGGCATGCTCATTCTCTCTCTCTCTCTCTCTCTCTCTCTCTTTCTCTCTCTCTTTCTCTCTCTCCCCCTCTTTCTATCTGCCTCTATGTCTCTCTCAAATAGATAATAAATAATAAACAAATTTAAAAGTTAATACAAAGGAACATTAATTGAGAAATGATGGGACTGGCACAAAGACTGACACATGGAGCCACAGATGAGAGAACAGAATCCAGAAACCTACCTGCATGCGCAACTCCACCTTTATGACAATAGTGGCCCTTCACAGAGAGACGTGCACAGCTTTAATAACTGGGGCAAGTTCTAAAAAGAAAACCTTTCATCCACTCAAAAGTGTGATATCAGAGTATAAATCAATTATAAACAAGAATGACATCTTTTCGTAGAGTGGGCCACTTGATAGAAATGCTAGGGGAACCTAGCTCAAATAAAGATGGGGAGCAGAAATGACAAACAAGAGGGGTCCATGGCAAGTGTCTGTTTGCGGTCAACGCAAAGACCCGGATTTCACTAGTGATTTGAGTATCAGCAGGTCACAGTCAAGGGAGAGCAAGAGGGGACCTTGTGTAGGGTAGAGGCAGCCTTAGCACAGAGGTGTCCCCTGCTCACCTGCATAGGGTGCTCTCAGCTCGTTTGTGAGGTTACTGAGGTTACAGGAAACATGAAGCATTAAAGTAACAATGTGGCCATGTCATAAATTATCCCATTCATGCATGCATCCTTAAAAAGGAAGGACTAATCTGTAAAGTTAGAAGATTGGTTATTTGTGTAAGGAGAGGGCTTAGTGACAGATGCCCGCAGGGGGCATGACCATGTCCCATGCCTTGTGGATGATGTTGATGCAGCAAACTCACAAGCTACAGACCTTGAATTATATTTTTTTTCTGACTTCAAATCATATTTCAGTAAAAAGTTTAAACAAAAAATATATAAATACTATCTTTTTCTTACCATTTTCCCAAGTTATTAGATGGTTTGGAAACACGTTGATTTGGTTTCATTATTTTGTTCATTATTTTTATTTTTTTGCATGTGTGCATAGTGTGTTACATGCATGTGTGCAGCTGTATGTGCCCTGTGTGTGCATGTATGTGTGTGTGAGAGAGAGCACACACATAGATGCCGAAGGAGAGCATCACGTGACCTTCTCTTACCATTCAACTGCTTATTGTTTGAGATGGGGTCTCTCCCTCAACCCAGAGCTGTTGTCCCCTGGTGAGCCCCAGTGGGTCTCAGGTCTCTGTCTCTGCAGACTGGACTAAGGTTACAGATATAGCCACACCTAGCTTTTGCTTTAATGTTTGTTCTGGGGAGTCAAACTTGGTGGTCTCCTGTCAAGAGACCCTCATGCTTAAGCTGCAAGT
The DNA here is from genome assembly GCA_036346955.1 of Dipus sagitta. Classification (NCBI taxonomy): domain Eukaryota; kingdom Metazoa; phylum Chordata; class Mammalia; order Rodentia; family Dipodidae; genus Dipus; species Dipus sagitta. The sequence goes on from CM070784.1 coordinate 43,380,616, forward strand.
GCTCTGAACTACTGGCTCAGCCCATTATTCATTATTTTAATAGCTGCTTTAGGCTTCAAGACCATTACCTCTTGTATCTGACAAAGAAGGTACACATTACTTATGTGGTTTTGGGGAGGGGGATGAAGTTAATCCAGTTAAGAATAAAATTAGGTTTTCATTTGGTTTCACTTTCTCACTTTTAATTAATATATCGGTTCTGACTGATCCCTTTGCAAGGAACTTAATATTTTTGCAGTTACTCGTTTCTACAGGCCCCCTGTCTATTTCTTGGAGTTGAAGTTTAATTCCCCAAATGAGTAGACTAACCCTGGTCCATATGTCAAGAGATGCTGGAGGGGAGCTGGCAGGGGGGCTCCATGGGCGAAGGGCTTGCTATGTGAGCACAGGGGACCTGAAATTGGGTTTCTGTCCCTTACGTAAAGGCCAGTTACGGAGTACCTGTCATCACAAGGGCAGAGAAGGCAGTAACAGGAGGATCTCTGTGGATTCCTGGCTAGCTAGTATAACTAAACAGGTGAGCTCCAGGTTCCCTGTGAGATTCTGTCACACAGGAAGGTGAAGAGAATGTAGGAAGAGGAACAGCGGCATCGACCCTTGCCTGGCTTGCACAAGCACATGTACATAAGTTTTCCCTTGCAAGTGTATGCCCACATACAATAATATAAACACACACACACAATTGCTTGAGAAAAGATTCTGAGAGCAAATGCTTTGCCCTGTACTTATTTGCATATACTTTTTAGGTGATCGGCAGTGTGGTGGTCAGAAAGGATAGGGGGTGTTTAAAGTGGAATAAATGTATTATAGTAAATGATATGAGCTGCATATTTACCTTCTAGAACAATTCTTTTTAAAATATAATATTTATTTGAGACAGAGAAAGCAGAGAGACAGACAGACAGAGAGAGAGAGAGAGAGAGAGAGAGAATGGACATGTCAGGGACTCTAGCCACTGAAAATGAACTCCAGATACAAGCTCCACCTTGTGCATCTGGCTTACATGGGTACTGGGGAATCAAACATGGGTCCTTAGGCTTCCCAGGCAAGCACCTTAACTGCTAATCCACCTCTCCAGCCCCTACAACTACAATTTTTAGTTCTTTAAAATCACTTCATACTCTAAGAATTGTAGAGGAGTCTCAATGAGCTTTGATTTATGACATTTAAATTTAATAATTTTGAATTAGAAACTATTAATATCCTTAATACAGCATAGTAATACCATTACATCTCAACATATATTTTGACGAAAAATTATATGTTCTAAAACAAAAATGAAGAAGGATTTATATTTTCCAAACCCTTTTCTCTGGCTCCGTAGAAGACAGCTGGGTCCCTGTGGCTGTCTCTGCCCGCAGTCTGTTGAGTTATCACACGCCACAGCCTGTGTAAAGTGGCACCACGTCCACACAAGACAAAACATCACACAGGAGCAGGTAACGAAAACAGGCTGGACTTTTGAGGGTGCCCAGAAAGGATACCAAGGGCCCCTGGGGATCTCATTTTGAGAGCCATTTATCTAGGGAAACTTAAGCTTCTTTTAAGTCATGCTATGTACACAATTTTAACTATTCATGTCTTGCAGGAAAAAATGTATCTTTAAGAAATTATCACTGTAAAATAGTTAATACAAAAACAATAAATACTTCTGGAATACAGGGTGCAATATATAAATATGTTAGTAGATTGTAAATGTAAATATAACTCAGGGTTAGCACATTTTGGCCTGGTGGCCCATGGCCTGTTTGTGTATGGCTGTTAGACAAATTAGATGTTGCATATTTGAAAGAGATTAAGACACACACACACACACACACACACACACACACGAAACCACATGCAAAGGAGACTATGTAGCAGAGGTCATCTGTGGCATACCAAATCTAAAATATTTACTTTTTGGCTTCTTACACAGAAAGGTCACTGGCCCTAAAATATACAAATTGCCAAATATAGCATACAGGTATGGTATAACCACATGCATTTCTGTTCTCGTATGTTTTGTTTTCTTTTTAATGCAGGTTCTCACTCTATAGGCCAGGATTAACTTCAGTTTACTCTGTAGCCCAGGCTGGCCTTTAACTCACTCCTAATAATCCTACAACCTCAGCCTCCCACATGCTAGGATTAAAGGCGGGAGCCACCCTGCCCATTAAGAGCATGATTTTTGCAGGAGTTTACAAATTTGTGAAGTTCATGTATTGGCAAATAGAGTTTCATCCACTCTTAACTTTTTTTATTATATTATTATGTTTATTGAGGGAAGTACAGAGCCAAAGAAAGGTGTCTAGAGATACCATGTGGAAGGCCTGGGAAAAACGTTTGGAAAGAAAGTCCAAGGAGCTCCTGCCATGTGGGGAGCTAGAGGGGATAAAGGTGCCCATGTGGAGAGTAAGGGCTAGGGGACCCTCCCAGCTGGGCCTGGGCCAAGCCAGCCCAGTCTTAGCTGAGGGAAAAACTCACCCAAAGCTGGAAGTCCCCAAGTGGTCAGAGAGCCTGTCCTCCCCTTGCAAAGGTATTTATTACCTTAGGGATGGATTTTCTTTTGGCCCAGGTGAATCAGAGGGACAGCTGGGTGGGTAGGGCTAGGGGCTGTCTCAGGAAGAGATTAGCTCTGGCACCAAGTTCTGGGTTCTGAACTTGACCAACCACAATATTTAAATCCTATGAAAGACCTCCCTCCCAGGAGAGGGTTCTGATTGTTTGTGGAAAAACAGGTCAAGGCAACTAGGCAAGAGAGATAAGAAGTCTGACCATGTTGGATTTATAGCAAGTGCAGACATTCATTCCCTTTTTACCTTCAGTGGTCCAGTCACCATAACTGTACCCCCCTCTCATGAAAAGACACTTTAACTGCTGTTAGAGGACAAGGTGTGATAACGTCAGATTGTGAACTATTGCCTGCTGAATGGGGCACGAAGTTGTGGCAGTTAGAGTCTCTCCCAGAGAGGTGAACTACCCAAAAGTGTGTTGATGGAGTGCAGGAAGCCTTGGAAGAGAATATTGGGGAGAAAGACTAAAGGCAAGGAGGCAATGAGAAGTGACGCACAGCGAACTGGCCCCCTTCAGGGGTCCCCTTCTTGTGGACTTCTGGGCCTTGGGGTGAATTTGAGGGAACCCAGGTAGATGGAGTTGGATTGTCTCAGGACCATCTGAGCCTGAGCTAGCTGAGATTTTCTTCCAGAACTGTTCATTGAATGGTACTGTAGTGTCTGATATGGCCTGTGTGTGTTTCTGTATGGCCTATAAAACAGAAAAGATATTAGTAGAGTTATGAGGAACATATACACAACATTTAACTTTCCTAATGGTGAATATACCATATTTAGTATACTAGCCTTCCAGCATGTACCTTGTTAAATTTGTCCTGGGGGTACCCAGGGCCAAAGGTTGGGACCATAGAGGCATTGGGTGGCATTAAAGGCTGTACAAATATATTTTTGGTCTCAGGACTAATTTAAGGTTGTCCTAGCACAAGTTAGAAGAGTGTTCCCAGCATAAGGAAGTCTTTTGGATTAAGTGACCCTTGGTCAGAGTCATCCATATATATTCTAGATTTGAAAATAACCATTTTGACATCTATGGTTGTTTTTCCTTATTATAAAATTAGAACTATTAGAGATGGGGACAACATTAAGTAATACAACAAGAGCTTTTCAAGAGGGCAAATACTCTTAACTTTTATTTGAATTCTCTTTTGCATTACACATTACCAGTTGTTTTTACTCTCATAAAGCATATATTATTAGATTGTACACTTTAATGAAATCTAGAAATATTTGTCTTTAAGTGGAATAATTTGATTCATTCATGTTAGTTATAGAATTTATATCTGTTATTTCTTAAATTATCTTGATATAATGTTTTATAATTACTTCCTAAGTTAACTAAAATTTTAAATTTCTTTCTAGCTGTGTCAATCTGTGGTATATTATTTGATTTTCTTAATCTTCTAACTTGGAAAGCACATCACCCAATGCAATGCAATTCAGGGTTACTAATATCTGTGCAAATATTGAAAGCAACCATGAATGAATCGACCTGCTCAAGAAACCCGCATAAACAAACCCAAATGGCAAGGCAGTGGCTGCTAGTGTGTGTGTGTGTGTGTGTGTGTGTGTGTGTGTGTGTAGCTTTCCTAAGAACAATCTCCGTTGATCCTCACAATAGTTTTAGCAGCCGGTTGTCCTCACAGATGAAAGTGCATTGGCTTAACTGGATAGCTGTGGCATTCCGTCAATGACAGCAGGAAGTAGAAATCAGATCTCCACCCGGCTAACAATGAGGCCCTGTTATTAGCACTTTATTGAATGAGCTTTCTCTCCCTGTCTTTCTCTTGTAGACTACAAAGTTCTTAGTATTTACATGTGTGTTTAGAAAGAAAACAAAACAAAAAAGCCCACAGGATTCTAAACTCACATGAATCCAGATAAATGTAAAAGTTGTCATTGGAAGATCTCTTATAAATGTCTACATATTAAGAAATAAATTCTGCACTTTGTCATAAGGCCAGTCCAGAAGATGAAGGGACCAGTGATGTCATTTATGTTCATTGTTATTCTCTGGAATCATGCATAACTTTTCAGGCAGCCTACATTACATTGATCCACAGAGACCCTTCGTGGGATGGCGGAAATGGAATTGGTACCTAGAGGTTGTGACTCATATTCTTGCTCATAGCAGTCGGCTGACGTGACCCAGCAGGGGTAGAAGTGGGAGGCCTTGACCACCCAACAGAAGCACCTGGGCTTCTGCTTAGCCCAAGAAGTCTACATGTTGCCAGATTTCAGACAGCCTTGTCCCTTATGAAAACAGCAACGGTGGTCTGGCCGGTAGTGCTTACATTTCTTTCTCCCTGTGCTATTTTCTCTTTTACTGCTTCTCTGCCTCCACTTCATCTTTGACCCTATTTACTTATTTATTTACCTTTTATATTATCTTTGTAAGTTTCCTCATATCCTATTGGAAAACTATCATTATATAGACACATGCCTAGAAGAAAATAAAGAAGAAGAAGAAAAAGGAAGCGAGGGGAGGAAATAAAATATCATTGTGTAGTTATTCAGGGCAAAATTTTCTTATTTGTTCATTTAAGGAAGGTCACCTACTCTCTATACTTTTCTTTAAAAAAATATTTATTTATTTGAGAGAGTGAGAGAGGGAAAGGAGAGAAGGAAAGAGACAGACAGACAGCAAGTGAGAGAGAGAGAGAGAGACAGAGAGAGAGAGAGGGAGAGAGAATAGGTGTGCCAGGGCCTCAGAACTCCAGACACATGTGCCACCTTGTGCATCTAGCTTACATGGGTCCTGGGGAATCGAACCTGCATTCTTTGGCTTTGCAGACAAATGCCTTAACCTCTAAGCCATCTCTCTAGCCCCTCTCTATAGTTTTTAATGTTGCTCATCTCTGCTCCTTAGAACATTTCTATCTCCTAACTACACTGATGCCACACTGATTCCTCATCACTTCTCCATTTCTTTTGTGTGTATGTTGTATGTGGATATGTGCTCAAGTGTGTTCAAGTACATGTGTGTGCATGCATGTATGCATGTGTGCATGGATGAATGTTTGGTGGCCAGAGTTAAACATCAGGTGCCTTTTGCAATTGGGCTCCACTCTAATTTTTCATACAGCGTCTCTCTTTGAATCTGGAGCTTAACTAGCCAGCAAATCCAGGAATTCTCTAGGCTTTACCTCCCCAGTACTGAGATTACAGGAGCACGACACTGTGTGATTTTTATGTGGATGTGAGGGATCCAGACTCAGGTCCTCACACTTGAGCAGTAAGCACTTCACCCACTGAGCTGATGCCCAGCCCCACTGCACTGGTTTTGGTGGACCAGGGGTCCTTTCCTTCTCAGCACTGCACAAGAAAGCCAGCAAGGTTGGCCTAGGAGATGGAGCAAAGACTATCACTGACTCCATCCTGGTCAAAGTCTCAGTGTTCCAGGAACTCCCCCTTCCTCTGGACCTCACTGGTGGCTTCAACATCATAGACTTTTGGGGAGACAGCTCATGTTTCTCCCTCTTAGATCTGACAGAGTCAGGGTGTGGCTGCAGTAAGTTAATGTCCTTGCTTCATGCTAAAGTGGCTCCTCACATACAGTCATTGATAAAAGTTAACTAAGTTTGAAGTAATGCATGCGTTCATTCTTTGCTTCCACAGTGCACTCAGGGACTCTGGTTAATTATCATTAATAAAGCTTCGGGAAAATGCTCATATCACCACAGTGGATATATATCAATATATACATATATATTTGTAATCATGTCTCCTTTCAAATAATGTCTTTGTTGAAAGAAGGTAAAATTTACAATTCACTAACAAAGTTAGCACTTTCAACTTAAGTCAAATCAAACCCACTATGTGGTCTTAGGGCCAAAAATCCCTTGGGGTAGGATGAGCTCATGTCAAGAACCAGTTGCCAACATCATGAATTGTAATTAGCATCATACTAGGCACAAAGTGCTGTGTATCGAGGTGGCATTTAATGCTGTGGAAATGAGCAGGAGAAATCAAGGGCTTCCTCTCCAGTTGCGTCACAGGGTGCTGGGGGTTCAGGAAAGTCTTTGAACCCCAAAACATAGGTTCATTTCTAGTTTTAATCAAAGAATTAAATAAAATTAAATCGAGAAAGATAATTACTACATGATTATATTTATTGAGGGAAGTATCGAACCAGGGAAAGACACCCACATGGCTTGTGGTCCCACATGGAGGACCTGGGAAAACTGTGAAGAGGAAAAAAAAAGGGGGGGGGGAGGAAAGAAAGTTCAAAGTGCTCCGTCCATGTGGAAAGCTGGGGGCGAGAGTAAGAGCTGGGGCGCCTCCCTCCTCTCAGGCCAGGTGAGGGGCTGAGCCAAGGGAACTCACCGACAGCTGGAAGTTCGGCAGAGGTCAGGCAGCACAGAGAGCTTGTCCTCCCCCACAAACATATTTATAACCTTATGGTGGTGGGCCCTACCTTCCAGCTCAGGTGAGCCGGAGGGACAGCAGATTGGGTAGGAGCAGGGGCTGTCTCAGGAAGAAGCTAGCCAAGATCTGGGGTCTCAGCTTGACCAGCCACAATGTTAGGATTAGATTTAAATTCTACAAGAGATCTCCCTCCCAGGAGAGGCCCAGGTTGTTTGTGGAAAAACAGGTCTGGGGAACCAGGCAAGAGATACCAGATCATCCTTTGACTTCCAGCTAGTGTAGACCATTCTGCCTTTTTACTTCCAGGGGTGCAGTCACCCTAACTGCCTGACTCCCTCTCAGTTTTCTTTTTCTTGCAGTGTAACTTTTAGCAATTCATTAATGTCTATATTTCATGTTTCCCTTTTCTGTAAAATGAAGACATTAGAAGTCATTGCTAAGAAATTTTCCTTTCTCTGATTTGACCCCTGTAAACTCTGCATCACAATTTAGTCATATAACTGTTAAATTGATTGACATTCTTTAAAGACATGCTTGAAACTTTTTTCAAGCACCTCTTCCTTCCTTCCCTTAATTCCCAACTCTGTAACAGCTTTAACTCTAAGAATAGAACATAGCATTGAAATGAGCTATATATTTCTGCATTTATACAGAAAAAATTCTCCAAGTGGCTTTATTTGCCTGCATGGCTAGATATTTAGCCTTTTTGATTCCAAAGCACCCATCCATCTGATATACCCTTCAGACACTGATTTTTAACTTACAGTCACAAGATACACCATTACAGCTCAGATGTGCTTCCTACCAGCAGGTCATGTTCATTTTCCTTGCAAGTTGTGTATGAACAGTAGTTATTGAAAGAGGTGAAGTCATGGAGCCCCCAAAGATAGACCCAGGTCTGTTTCTTCCTGCTTGCATTTCTTTTACTCGGTAGCAATTCATCTTATAGGCATTAACTTAGTGTAGTATTCGGTCCTTAGGAGAAGTTCTTCACCTGGGGTTCTCTACTCACATTATTCTCAGGAAAAATGCCAGGGATAGCTGAAGGTTGCAGAGTAACTCAAAAACATAGTATCATTCTTCCTCCGCTGCCATTTGCTGACTTCCCAATTAATTCTCCGCGCCCGCCCTCCTCCCACCCACACGCTCCTGCATATGATCTGCCTTAGTCATTTGTCACTATCTACTCCAAGCAGCATAGTAGCACCTTGATGGGATTCAGAGTAATTATCTCACAGATCCTTAGTGGAATATACTTATTTTCTTCCAACAAGGTTACAGGTGGCTTAAGGTCAAGCCCACTTCAATCCCGGAGGTGTTTAATGATCAGTTCATCCTGAGATGCAGAAATTGTCCTTTGCTTTGTTTCGGAAAAGCTTTATTTAATCGCTCAAGTGAAATTACACATCCCAGAAGGGTAGTTGTTTAAAGGGTAAGCGTGTGGTGGTTAGGAACCTGAGAGGGAGTTGGAATCTCTGATATAGCAGAAAAGACATTCTGAAATGTGAAGTTTTGGCCCACTGGAAAGCTAAGTTCTCAAGTAGCAAATAACAAGATACTGTGGAGGAATTACATTTTCTGGAGAGTTGAAGTTCCTACGTACAATGCATAGTGTCAGAGGACTGTGCAAACACTTGCATGGCACACATGTATAACTGCATGATTGCTGCTCTGTAAACTCGGGGCTATTGCTAGGGTGTCTACAGAATATCTTCACTGTGGACATACTGGGCAGGAAACATTCTGTGAGGATGAAATAATGTAAGTGATTCTGTAAATTTCAAAAGACTTTATCAAGACAGACATCTGAAGCACACTGTCAGCTCTTACCTGATGTGAGACTGGCTGCTTAGTGCAGAGACCTGAATTCTGCAAAACTGAGAGTAACTCCATTGTATGAAGTGTTATCTTACAAACTTCACTCCTCTAGCCCTTGATCTTCATGTATAGATTTATTTTCATCTATTTACTGATTTGCATTCCCCATCCCTCCAGTCCAAAAAAGTCCTTCATTACTTATCTCTATTTTAAGAATTTTTATTTATTTATTTGAGAGAGCAAGAGAGGGAAAGAGGCAGACACACCACACACACACACACACACACAGAGAGAGAGAGAGAGAGAGAGAATGGGGGTGCCAGGGTCTCCAGCCACTGCAAGTGAACTCCAGACCCATGTGCCACCTTGTGCATCTGGCCTACATGGGTCCTGGGGAATCAAACTGAGGTTCTTTGGTTTTGCAGGCAAACACCTTAACAGCTAAGCCATCTCTCCAGTCCCTATTTTCAGAATTCTTTATTTCCCAATGAAGCAACCTGAGACTTAACTTTAAATAACTCAATAAGTTAAAAGAAATACAGTCAGTTTCTTTTCCCATAGCCTTAACTCCTGTGTCTTTTTTTGTACTTTTCAAACTTTGGAAAACAAAAATGTAATCATTTATAATGAAAAAAAAAAAACAGAATAAAAAGGAAATGTAAAGCCCAATAGATATTTCATTCCCATATATAAATTTGTGCTCATAAAGTTAAGGAATAATTGTTGCATCCATCTGCTGTGGGTATAGAAAAATCATATAATTCTCACCACAATAATGTGTGGTGGAATTCACTGTCCCTGTTCTGGGGGAAGATAAGAATACTTCATTTTGGGGAGGTTGGGTAACTTTTTCAAAGCCAGGACATGTGACCCCACACCAGGGTTTCCTCAGTCAGGTTTGGCCACTTCCATGTGGTGATGATGGTGACCATCATGGTGAAGGTAATGTCCACCAAGTTCATATTGTGAGCAGGACGCTCTATGAATCTCCTTGCCCTGACTCGCGTGACAACGGGATGCGGTCATGTTCAGGAACTTCACTGTGGAGAATTCGGTCTGCATTTACAACACACGCCCCACTGTGGAGAATTCGGTCTGCATTTACAACACACAGCCCCACTGTGGAGAATTCGGTCTGCATTTACAACACACACCCCACTGGCTCCGCGCAGTGTTATCACCTTCACGGTTCTGAAATGAAGAGAATTCATGCTAGATTGTGTGAAATGCTAGACAGAATCACGAGGAAGCAGATGGCCACCCTCAGGCCTGGAAAGGAGAAAATGGACTCTGACTAGGGAGAAAATCAGTATTATTTCATCGAATAAAATAAGGCTGACACTGCTTCTCTAGAGAAATCCCTAGGATTTGTTTCATCTTTGTCAAATTCAGTGCTAATTAGGAGTACAATTGTATTTCCATTATGCACATACTTTGCAGAGAACTAGCAATATTTCACCAGTTTAAAATTCCAGTTTCTGTTCTCTGCATACAAAACATTTATTGAAGAGTAATATCAGTTTAATTTTAGAAAAGACAGGAGAATCAACTTTAGTAGTGGATAAAAGGTTTGTACATAAAACTGAAATCTACTCCTTAATCTATCTGTAGAAATTTCCTCAGAATATTTTCTTCCTTTGTTGTTGTTGGCCCAACCTCTCACATGGTTTTAATTCATTACTTTGAAAACCATAAATATACATAAACATAACACACACACACACACACACACACACACAGTGTTCAAAGTTAGTATGAACTTGAATTCAACTCAAAATATGCTATGACATGACAAAGCCCCCATGATGACATGTTAGGAACCCTTACCGAGGCCGAGTCTGTTAACGGTCAGACTCAGGTTTGATTATAAGAGAAGCAGAATCAAAAGGGAATTGACTACACCTCCTCAGTACTTCACATGTCATCAACTAGGCTTGATAGAAAGAAGGTGGCATCCAAAGACTTAGAATGAGGATGGTTGGGTGAATGACCTAAACATGCTGAACTACATTTGCATACACCTGCTAGCCCAGCAGAAGCAGCCTTTGGCCCTCTGCTGGAGATTGAGACCCTTTTGTTGCCTGCAGCTCTGTGAAGACCTCCCTGGGAAGGCATTTGTCCTCCTCAAAACCTTCTGCTCAGTCTTCCATTCTTTCCCATAGGTCACAGCACAGCTCTAGCAGACACACCACCTCATCTCTGGGAAGAGCTTACACAGAGACACAGAGAATGTGAAGCCCCAGCCCATGCCCAGCAGCAAGAACAAAGCGGCATGGTCTGAGATGTTCCTGCTTAAGATGCTGCCCCCTGGCTCCATCTATTTGCTTTCCCTTTGGCCTCTCTGTGAAAGGAGCTTTGTGCCAGCTGTCTCAGTCTGTGGAGCATGGGCCTTTTGAGATGAGAAGCTAGAAGGTTGTTACCAAGGGATTTCATTTAAGATCACAAATGTCTTTAGACAGTTTACTACATATACGACCATGATGGATGGAAAGAAATCTATGTTAAATTCAAATCTAACTTCAAGCCTCAACAATGGACAGAAACCATTTGTGGACAATTTTTGAATTTTTGAATCACCCAAGCCATGTTTAAGATATACTGAAAATTAGAAATGTAAGCATGGCAAGTTTCAATAAAAATACATGCGTATGAATATATGTGGATGTATCATGCATGTTGCGCATATTATACAGTCATACTGGAGTTGTGAGTCGTCAAGGGTTGAGTGTCAAGTCTCGGAACAACATGACAATGGAGTCAAGGACGATTCTTTCCATCCCAGCGTTGCCACAACTTTCCCGTCTGCTTCCAGAAGTCAACAAAGCAGGGAAAATTCTAGAGAAGGGTCCTGGGTCCTGAGCTGAGGCAAACAGTGCCAGGGTTGGATCTTTCAGAGGAATCATTTGCTAAAAAAAATAGATTTCCAGTAATGAAATATATTAGAAAATAATAATCATGAATTCTTTCTAAGGCATAGCTGTACATACTGCAGCAGTTCATTTTATACATCACTTGACTAGGTGAGGAAATAATGAGATGTTGGAATTACCTTCTCAGTTCTGGCACAAAGCACCCAACCAAAAGCAGTTGACAGATAAAACATTTATTTATTTTTTTTATTTGGGTTTACACTGTCAAGGGGAAGCTCCATGATGGAAGGGGGAAACATGGCATGAGCAGAGGCTGGACATCACCTTGACCACAGCAGGTAGAAAACAGATGCAGGAGAGTGAGGCAAATTCCAGAAAGGGAAAGTTGGCTATTATGCTCCTAGTGCCACCTGCACCAACACACACCTCCTCCAGCAAAACTTCACCTCTTAAATTGCCTCCTGCTGGGAGACCAAGCATGAGGGACATCTGATTCAAGCTAGCACACAAGAGCAAGCAAGTACGTATTTCTGAGAGTGCCTGGGGGTGTTTCAGCAAGACGAAAGTACCTGGATCAGTTGACTTGGTAAGGAAGACAGGCCTCACCAGTGGGGGCCGCTCTGGTCTCCAACTCAGTGTAAGCCAGCAGAGGAGGGGCCAATGCACTTTCTCTCTGCTGGAGCTGAGACAACCACCTTTTCTCGTCCTCTGGCATCAGAGTTCACAGGCTTTCTAGCTCCAGAACGTGGACCTAGCTTCTCAGAACACAGATCTTGGACTTCAGGTTACACATTCATCCTCCCATGATTCTCATTCTTGTGAACTTGGGCTGTTGTATACCACCAGCTCCCCAGGAACTCGGCGTTTAGAGTGGATATCCCGAGACTGCTCAGCTTCCTTAAGTATGTGAGAGTGAATTCCCATAATAAATTCCCTCTCATATAGACCTATATGTATTCTATTGTGCTTTTTCTCTGGAGAACCTTAATACCTATCCTTTGACTCAGTTTACGGGGAAATAGTGTGGGTAGCGTGAACACTTCTGAGTTCACCAAGGACAATTGTGATTTGTGATTGCTGTCCTCGAGTAATTTTCACGAGTACTCCATTTCACTTCTGTAAGTCTCCTGATCGAGATAATACATTACTAGTTATGTAACAGACAATCTGAAAATAATGTACTAGTTAAAATTTTCTCCTTCATACCCACATTAAATAGATCAATTACAAGTCAAACCTCAGTTTCTTCATCTATGAAGTAGAAATTACCATGATCCCAAGAGTAATGAGAGTTTCATACATTGAAGAATATAGATAGGCTCATAATTAGTCCCCAGTAAATATCAGCCATTATTTTGTCACTTTGGGATGCTTTCCTGATTTGACAAAAAGTAGCACAAAAGCCTATCTTCCCTTTCAAAAAAAAATGGCATCTTGAAGATGTTCCAGTACGTGCCCAACCACAAGTTCCTGCCGTTATCAGAGGCTTCTTATGGGGTTCCCCCAAAGGATTCCACACTGGAGCCTTTCCCTTGTGTCAGAGGTACAGCCACTTGGCTCTCCTTCCTGTCCTAGTTTGAAACACTCCACTTCAGAAGCAAATGCTATCGTTGCCCACTAATTTAAAACTGAGTTTTGAAAATAGCTTATCGTTAGAATTCACAGGAAGTCACATCCCTCACTCTGGGATTGCCAAGAAGGGGGAACCAGTCCTAATCTGTCTTCTGTTCTTTTCTGAGCGGCTGTTCACACTTGGGCCCCGCGTCTTGGCCAGGAAGGTTTACCTCTAGAGGCGAGGTTAGGAGGGAGGGCAGCGACAGCGTAGCCGAGGCAGATGCCAGCGAGGAGGTGGCACGACGCTCTCGTCCTCCCCCAGCTCCTGCCAGGAGTGACATGGTGGTGGAAATGGCCCTTTCAATGTCCTCACTGCTGTGGCTCAGTTCGTGGAGAACAGAAACGATTATTGGAACAGATGGCAGGCCTGCCCATCCACAACCAGGCATTTAATGAGATAGAACAGAACAGGCAGGGTTGTAGGTGTTGTGATGTGTGTGAGTCCAGACCATTTTCGAAGACATCAAATTAATTGCTCTTCTATTTTTGTGAAATGTATTCCCAAACGCCTGCTCTGCCCTCTAGCCCTTCCTTCCTTCTCTCCCTTTTATTTTTATCTCTCCTGCCTTCCTGGCGTTTTGGGTAGCAATCACACGGATATTTCTTTCCCCGCCTGCCAGTGCTCGGAGTTTTCTGTTAGAAATGAACTTGAGCAACCCTTTCAGCCCAAAGTTCTGTGGCTCCTGGTGCCAGAGGGCGAAGGTGTGAATGTTCTCTGTGTGCACTTCCTTTTCCAAAACAGTGTGATCATGAATTCTTTTTCATAGCACTTTTTTTTAAGTTAAAATAATGTAACATATGGGGAAAAAAAGCAAGTATAGATGCTAACCTGTAATAGATGCATATTTTTGGTTTGAGTAGACAATGTTCCCCATGGGCTCATGTTGAGGGCTTGTTCCCCGGGTCCAGAGCTGGGTTGGGAGGCTGTGGAAGCTTTGGGAGGTGCAATTTATCTGGTAGAAGTAAGTTGCTGTGGGCAGGCCTGAGCCCTGTCTGGTCCCTAGATTCCTGTCATCCACCACAAGCTCCGGCGGCCATAGAGTGAGATGCTGTGCCCTGCCTTTCCTGCTATGATGGCCCAAGACTACGCAATCATCGACCACAATAAACCCTTCCTCCCTTAAGTTGTTTCCACTGAGTATTTTGGTCACAAAAAACAATACAGTGCTCAATTGTACAAAACAGTCTCTGTTCTCATTATAGCGCTCAGTTTAATCTTTATTTACTTATTATTTATTTATTTGTTGTAGTGTTAGGAATTTAACCTAGTGTCAAGCATGCTAGGAGAGTGAGTGCTCTACTGTACAACTGAGTTACATCCAGCACTTGTTTTTCAACTTCTTATTTTAAAAAAAAATCTTATTGATTTTTTTTATAAAAAAGTTGCACACATAGAAGCCCTGCCCCAGCCCCAATTCTTCTATGGGTCGTTGGTGTGGTTACTGGTATTCACTGGAGGGGGAGGGGCAAAAAGCCTCAGTGAGTCTCTACAGGATGGGAGAAGCATAGTGTCTCAGGCACTTACAACCTTTCTGCCTCCTCTTCGGTGAAACTTCCTGAGCCTTGGTGGGTAAGGTAGGGATCTGATTTACTATGCCTTTCTCTGAGCCTCAATCTCGATTTTCATGACATTTTCTTATTTTTTAGACAGGGTCTTGTTAAATGAACAATCCTCACCTTGAACTCATTCTGTAGACCCTGAATGAACTGTGACCCTTCTACTGTCTAGCAGATCTTGTAGCTGGGATCCAAAGCATGTGCCATCCCAGCTGGTCAGCTTTTCTTAGTTGTTGAATTTAGGGTCCCTGAGTCACTTTACCCCATACATTCTAGTCCTGTGGTTGAGTGACACCTTGAAAGAAGGTTCCATAGAAGCAATTGGGTGGTAGTGATTACTGCTTTGTTGGTGTTGTTTTAATTTCCCTATATAAATTCTTCCTATCCCTCATAAAGCCTCCCAAGATAGAAGATGCAGAGTTGGTCCCCATCAATGAAGTCAAGTCCCTCATGTTGAGCTCTATGGAAGTCTGTTTGTTAATGTGGGGTGCAGCAGGTGTTATGAACAAAGCATGTATAAGGCCCCACAGTTTGCCTCTGGTGTTTGAAACTTCCATCTCACCCTAGTTTTCACATTGTCTTTAACTAGCAACTTCTGACCATAGTGAGTACTAAATGTCAATAACACGTTAATACAAAGACTTGCGGTTTTTTTAACTGTCTTTGCTTGATGAGGCATCTCACTATGAAACCCAGCTGTCAGAGCCTTTAATCCTCCTGGCTGTACCCCCTGAGCACTAGAATTACAGCTATCCAACGCCATGCCTACCTATTTTATTTGGAGTTTAAGAGTCCAAATAATTATAGATTTTCACAGTCAGATTTCCCTCATTTATATTTTATTATAAGGAAGAAATGTGATGTGTCCTCTTTCCAAACCCCATTCTAAATTAGACCATAGAACTTTACTTTAATGAGTTATAATTTAATCCTAACATTTTGAAGTTAATGCTGAACTCTGTAAAATGGTTTTGTCTCCAAGGTAGAAGATTTTGCAGGATCAGACTCCAAAATTAGTGCTCTGAGCAGCCAGACAGCAACAAAAATGGATGAGTGTGCGAGTGTGAGGCAATGGAGAAGGAAGGGAAGAGCTGACAGTCACATGGGAATGCGGGTGCTACCTTCCAAAGAAATGCTTTGGATGTAAACAGTATACTTCTCTGCAGGATGAGTTTGTTCTAAAGCTTGCATTTTCAAAACTTGCTTAAATGATCCAATATGATGCTTACAGTCTAGATTTTAACTTCAAGGTATTTTAAGTTTTGTTTATAAAACACAGTATGCTGGTTCTTTCACAAAAACTGTCCTACTTTAGTAATTTCCACTTAAACTTTTATAAATTTAGACTTACATAGTCAAACCTTAATAGAATCTATATTCATTCCACTGACTTTTTTCATAATGGTTACAGTCCACTGAGTAGAGGTTCAGGGAATTTACTGATTATTTTTTTAAATTATTTTTATTTTTATTTATTTATTATTTGAGAGTGACAGACAGAGAGAGAAAGAGGCAGATAGAGAGAGGGAGAGAGAATGGGCGCGCCAGGACTTCCAGCCACTGCAAACGAATTCCAGATGCGTGCGCCCCCTTGTGTATTTGGCTAACGTGGATCCTGGTGAATCAAGCCTCGAACCGGGGTCCTTAGGCTTCACAGGCAAGTGCTTAACCTCTAAGCCATCTCTCCAGCCCGAATTTACTGATTATTAATATTTGAGCACTTCAAGCTTACTTGGGAGTAGGTGGTACCCCCTTGGATACTGTCTCACTGATAGAACTTGTTCATTACTTTCCTATGATCTCTTTGTGTGTGATGTGCATGTGCTATATGTCCATGTGTGTATGCATGTTTGCATGCATGTGGGGGTGTGCCTGTGTGCAAGTGGGAGGCAGGGTTGAAATCAGGCACCTTCCATGATCTTTCTGCTTACTTTTTGAGATGGGGGTCTCTCGCTGGAACTCAGAGCTCACCAATTTGGCCAGTCAAGCTAGCCTGCTCGCTCCACCTTGCAAGTGCCCTCATGTTCAGAAGCATTACATGACTGCTGGGGATCTGAATCAGTTCCTTATGCTGTATGGCAATATCTTTACTGAGTGAGCCACTCCCCTTACACCCAGATTATTGCCTTTCAATTCAATAAACATCAGAGACAACTTTGTGTTTGCATCCCAGGATAAAAAGCGCTCAAGTGGATCTTAAGAGGAGCTCTTAAGTGTGTGTGTGTGTGTGTGTGTGTGTGCACGCGTATGTGCATGCTTATATGCATGTGGGCACACACTTGTGTGTAGATGCATGTGGAGACTGGAAGTTGATGTCGGGTGTCTTCTTCAATCACTCTTCCTTTCCTTGATGAACTGAAACAAGGTCTCTTGCTTGAACTCAGAGCTCATCAATTTGGCCAGTCAAGTGAGCCAGCTTGCCCTGGGGGTCCTGCCTCTGCCTTCTGAGCACTGGCTTTGCAGAAGGGCTTCATCTGGCATTTAGGTGGGTGCTGAGGATCTGAACTCTGTTCCTCATGCTTGGGCAGCAAGACTTTATCTACTGAACTAACTCCCAGCCCCTAAAGTGGCTTTTATTCTATGCATTAGAACATAAGATCCAAAATGGGAGAAGAGATTATTCAATGTGTTTGCATAAGAAGTCCTGTAGTTAGGAAGTTAGGAAAATCTGAGACAGACTGAATTGAATGGATGAGACACAAAATCAATCTATCAGAAAGAACAGTTTTCCAGGCTGTAGAAATGGAGGAAGAGTTTGCACATTCTGGGCATGCACAGAACAGTAAACTGTTGGCACTGCTGAATAGAAAATTTGGATCATGTGGGATGGAGAGATGGCTTAGCTGTTAAGCACTTGCCTGTGAAGCCTAAGGACCCTGGTTACAGGCTCGATTCCACATGACCCAAGTTAGCCAGATGCACAAGGGGGCACACCCGTCTAGAGTTCGTTTGCAGTAGCTGGAGGCCCTGGCATGCCCATTCTCTCTCTCTGCCTCTTTTTCTCTCTGTCTGTCCCTCTCAAATAAATAAATAAATAAATAAATAAATAAATAAATAAAAATTTTAAAGAAAGTTTGGATCATGTAATGAGTAATGTCCATTGTCATTGTGACTATATTTAGAATCACCTAGGAGACACATTTTTGACATGTCTATCTATAAAGAGAGTTTTAACTGGGAAGCTCCATTGTGATGGTGAGTGGCCCCATTCCATAGGCTAGGCTCCTACATTCAAATATGGGAAGAAAGAGAAAGGCAGGTGAGATCTAGTCTTCATTCATTTTTTTTTTCTTCATTTGAGATACAACAGGACAAGCTGCCATGCCTTCCCACCCTAATGCACTTCACTCCTCTGACCTGTGAGTGAAAATAAGTCCTTTCCCCTTTGCCTTTGCCTGGTGTTTGATCACAGTATAAGAAGAGTAAGTATTAGTTTCCTCTTGGCCTTCAGTATCATGTGCAGAGCAAACTTTGCATTGCATCAAGTTATTGTGTATAAGGAAGCCTTGAAAACTGAATCATAAATGTGGTCACAGAACTCCACCTTCTTTCCTTCCTCATGCTTCCATTTTTCAAGAGCCCTCTGGAAGAAAATTCTCAATGTTTAATAGGAGCTGCCACCATAGTTTCCAAGATAGGATGGCTTAGCTTCAAAAGTTTGGAACTTGTTTTGGAATGATAATGTGATGTTCAGCCCCTGGTGCTGAAAACAGTACTGAACAACTGGTAGGTATCTGCTAAGTAACTGGATGGGTGGATTATTGAAGCCAGATGCACAAAGTAGCACATGCATCTGGATTTGTTTGCCATGGCATGAGGCCCTAGAGTGCCCAACATTCATTCTCTAGCTAACTGCCTGTTTCTCTCTGTCTGTCTAAAATAAACAAATTAATTAAAAAAATAGAATTATGAACCACATCTTGTCATGATTTAGCCAGTTGGAGGTGGAATTCCTGCCAAAGAACATCATGGGCTGGGTGACTTAGACAAAAGACATTTACTCCTATGCTCTGAAGCTTAGGAAGCTCAAGTTCATAGCACCTGTCTGATTGGGTAGTGGCAGAAGGAGCACTCTTCCTCACTTGTCTTCTTGCACCCTCTGTCTCATGAAAAAGGCATGAATCCTAACATGAGAACCCCACTCTCATGATATCAATTACATCAAATTACTTCTGAGAGGTAGTTCTCCAGATCTCACCCCGTTTAAGGGAAGTGCTTCAACGAATGAATTTTCGAGAGTTACAGTTCATGGCATAGTGGATGACATAACACAGTGCTTAGTATATCATAGGCTACAATCTGTACTTAGCAAATGAAAAATCAAACACAGTATATCCAGAGATTTCTGTGTCCTTTTCATGTTTCAGTCAATAACTGGACTCAGTAATAGGACAGTATTCCGGATTCTAGGAGGTGTGATTTTCACACATCAAAAGACAAGGAACACTGGAGCTACTGATAAACCAGAGTTGCAGATCAAGAGGACAGGGACGAACCATTGCATTAAAAAAAATGGAAATGATACGAAAGTCAGAGTTCTGGTCCCCTTTGGAACCTGATAAAAGCAGATTACTTTTTTGATTTTCTGAGGCAGGATTTCTCTCTGGTCCAGGCTGACCCAGAACTCACTGTGTAGCTCCAGGCCTGCCTCAAATTCATGATGATCCTCCTACCTCTGCCTCCTGGGTGCTGGGAGTAGAGGTGTGTGCCACCTCACCTGGCAATAAAGTAGATTTCTAACTTTACACCTCCTCTTTCTTCTCTTCAGGCAAGATCAGCTATATGATTTACACGCCTCAGAGCAGAGTAAGAATGCTAGATCCATTCCAAAATGCGGCATGTTTCCTATTGTGTTTTCTATTAGTCAACTTCTTATTGCTGGGGGTAAATATCTGACAAAAAAATCACCTTAAGAGAAGAAGAGTTTATTTCAGTTCCAGAGGGTGGGAAATGCATGGGGGGGGGGGCAAGTGACCAGAGTCATAGGGTCACATTCACCCAGAGGAAGGAGAGAGCGCTGCACGCCAGATGCTCCTCTCTCTCCTTTTCATACACTGTAGGAACCCAGCCCAGGGGGTCATGTCATCCACAGTTAGGTAGTCTTCCCACTTCAACTAATCTAATCTAGAAAATCCCTCACAGACAGGACTAGAGACTTTCTCCATTATGGTTCTAAATCCTGTCAAGGTGATAACCAGAGATTAACTAACACACCTTTAATCTGTACAAAATAGAAAGCCTTTTCCTCTCATTTGATTTGTGACACAGCTATTTATTTACTATTTGATATTAAAAGGGAAAAATTGCAATTGCTGTATTAACATAAATCTTGGCTTTAATGCAAATTTCAGATGTGTGTGTAAGAGCATGTACCTCCTGCTGTGGTTTGAATGTGAGATAGCCCCCCAGAGATTCATGGTTTTGAACACTCAGCCACAGCTATGACACTGGGTGGATAGGGTATAAATTCTTTATGGGGTAGAAGAAGTGTGTCCGTGAGAGGTAGGCCCTGAGATTTTCTAGCTTTGACCCACTTCTTGTCCATTCCCTCTGATTTGTGACAATGGATGCAACGTGACCAGGGGACCTCAGGCTCTTTCGACCTTGCCATGGTGCACTGCACCTCTTGGAGCCGTCAGCCAAGAGAGTCTTCCTCCCTTTAGCTGCTTCTTGTCAGGTATTTGGTCATACAACGCATAAAGTTATCAATACATATTAATTGATAGAACCATCAAAACTATGCAATTATTTTTCCTGCCTTATGCATGCATCTGTATTTCATCCATATCAGAATGGAAGTCGTGTTCACAAACCTAACTCAACTGCTTTTTTGAAAAATTTCTTCATCCTTGCATATTTTGTCACTCTAGCTACCTTTGGCTTGTGAATGAGGAAGGAAGAACAGAAACGGAAAAGATGTTTGGAGTATAGACTAGATGGTGAGATGAGCTGGATGGGGAAGAGAAGCTTAAGACTCATGCAGTAGTCTGAAATCTTCTATGTTCTTTCTGCCTGGTGTCCAACCCCCTCTATCTTTTGTGTTTCCTTGGAGGTAGAAAGCACTCTGCATTTGTGTCACCCTGCCTCACACTGTTATAAGCACTCTGCAATGTCCACCAGAGGCTGTGGACTTTGTCCAAGTCTTCTAGCTAAGTCACAAAGCAGTTGTGGTCATGGGTTGATGGACACTGGTCACTTAGGAGTGTCTTGTGTTCTCAGACACTGGACATTTTTGTTCTTTGTAGGTTTGTGAGTTTTCCCCTAATACCTTATCATGTTTTTTAAAGGTTACATTAATCAGCACATTAAATAAATTATTGGATTAGCAAACATTAAAAGCTTTTTTAAACAATGATAAGAGCAGCAGAAGGGCTCATGTAATTAGTAATGCTAGATATGGAAGTATTTTAAATTGAAGGTATACTTTTTAAACATATGTTCTGTCAATAATAATCCTTGCTAACTATTTCTTGTCGAAAACTAAGATGTCATGTTTCCATGTACAAACATTGATGGCTAGTCTATTTCCACAGGTTCTGCTAGAAAAGCAGCAATAGCTTCATTATTGAAACATTATATTACTAATGACTTAAAAAAATCTCACTGTTCTTTACATCACATAAGAATGTAAAGTAGCATGTGTGAACTGTTTCAAGATCTTGCTCAAGATTCTTGTAATAAGAAAGGCTGGAGAAAGTAGAGTCATATCTTATCAAAACAACCTAAGAAATCTCAAGAATGCTGCTCTTCTAGTAATGCATAAATACACACGAGCAGGAGCAGGGATCCAAGTAAAGACAGTTCTTATTCATAGGATTGACAGTTTTATTATTACCCCAGCCTGAAATAACATATAATGGTGTGTGAGTGTGTGCTAGAGTTTCTAAAAGCAGCTTTTAAGATCGGCTTAATGTGAGAAGGGTTCAGCTTTCTTCTTTGAATTCTGGAGGTTGGGGTCTCATTGGGATAAAGGGGAAAAGGGAAGATAAACTTTAATACAACCACAGTTCTCGCTGTAGCTTATTTATTCAGCAGTATTTATTTACCGTCATCATGGGCCAGGCTGTGTAGACACATTGGGGGCCTTGACAAACACTCTGCAGAAGACAAGCAAGACATGACATGAGCCCAGACACGAGGAAACAGAAGATGGTTAGCTGCACTTGATAGAGGGGCCTAACAAGCCGCGCATCTGTGACACTTCCAGGATCACAACTCAAAACCTAAGGATAAGACAAAGCGTGGTCAAGGTTGGGATCAGGGACGCTGAGTCAGAGAAAATCCTGGCTTCCTTCCTCGAGTGTCAAGCGTCAATAACCATGTGCAAAGACACCTTGAGGATGGTCAGCAGGGGATGGGATGCCCTGGTTGGAATGTTTAGAACTAAAAGCATTCAGGGTGTAACATTAGAATGGGTCGTCTGAAGTCTGAATGTGGATGATCTATGACGAGGCTGCATCCCACAGGTGAACAGCCTCAGCCAAGAACATGAAGAGTGGCTGTTCCTCCAGTGAACTGCAGGGAAGGGAAGTGCCCTGACCTTGCTCGGGCCGTGCATTCAGCCTCCTTGCTGGGCTAGGGAGTTGAAGGAAACAAAACCAAGATAACCTTGTGGCAACTCAAGTAACCTGAAACTCAGCTGCGACTTACCTCCCCTCTTTTGCAAAGCTACGAATCAAACCCAAGGATTTTGTTGGTGGGGCGGGGGGAGAATAAAGGCAGGGTCACGCCTTAGCCCAGGCTGACCTGGAATTCACTGTGTACTCTCAGGGTGTCCTCTAACTCGTGGCAATCCTCCTACCTTTGCCTCCCAAGTGCTGGGATTACAGGCGTGCGTCACCATGCCCAGATAAACCCAAGGTTCTGTTCATGTGAAGCGCTCTGCTCCCCGAACCCCAGGCCTCCTAAAACAAGTCTTTATGAGTTCTGTGCCCAATGTGCCAACCTGTAGTCATTACAGTGGCATGTCCCAGGCTGAGGGACAAGCAAGTGATAAGGCCCAGAGGCCACCAGGAGCTAGCATCCTCAGGAGACAGGAAATACTCAAGTAAAACAGAGCGCAGTGGAAGAGTATGGGAGGGAAGGGAGACCTGGGCCTGTGAAACCAGCAAGGTTTCAGTGCACTGAAGTGTTTGGATGCTGGAGGTGAAGAGAGCCATGACACGTGGGAATAATGCTGTCCTAGTCATGTTTTCAAAGAAGCCTCTGGCTGCAGTAGGGAAGACAGATGGCAGGGAGAAGATGGTGCTGGAGAGGAGTGGGCAGCGGGTGTGAGGAGATCTTAGACTGATGGACCTGGGTGACTTATTAGGGGCGTGTGTGTGTGTGTGTGTGTGTGTGTGTGTGTGCACATGCATAAGAAAAAAGGGGCGAATGCTGACTCCAGTGATTTCTGTCATGAATGGCTGTGCAACCACACACACACACACACACACACACACACACACACACACAAAAAAAAAGGATTGATGAGGATAGGCTTTTCCAGAATTTGTACAGCATGGGGTTTTCATCCATGTATGGCATGGAGCTGAGCATTGCTCATAGTCTGAGGAATGAAAATAAAAACATTTGTGAGAAAGAATATGCTGAGAGATGATTTAGTGAAAAAAGAGACCTTGACCCTAATCTCAGTCCTTCCCATGTCAACATTCATCCAAATTCCTGTCACTGCAACACTCGGGGCTGTCTGAGTGCCAGGTGTGAATCAAGCCAGGAGACAGGGCAGCTTCTGTCCAAGAGGTGGCAGCTTCTTGCTCCAACAGAAGGTGAGGGCCTTCTAGATAAGCACTTCTCCCCAAGACAGAATCAGAGTGAGGACCAGGAGGACTGTGCACGGGCTAAAGGCGCTTACAGAGCCAAAGGACATGCAGAGTGCCTCATGCATCCGGAGTTCATTTGCAGCACACACACATACAGACACACACACACACACACACACACACACCACGCACATTTCAAAGTAAAAAAAAAAACTGAGCCAGGGGCTGAAAAGATGGCTTAGTGGTTGAAGAGCTTGCTGGAAAAGCCAAGGGACCCAGGTTCAAGTCCCCAGTACCCAAGTATAGTCAGATGCACAAGGTGGCTCATGCATCTGGAGTTCATTTGCCGTGGCTACAGGCCCTGACATGTCCAGTATCTCTCTCTCTCACTCTCTCTCTCTCTAAAGTAAATAATCAACAGGGCTGGAGGGATCGTTTAGTGGTTAAGGTATTTGTCTGCAAAGCCAAAGGACCCAGGTTCGATTCCCCAGGACCCACATTAGCCAGATGCACAAGGAGGCGCACGTGTCTGCAGTTAGTTTGCAGTGGCTGGAGGTGCTGGTGTGCCCATTATCTCTCTGTCTCTCTCTCCCTCTTTCTCTGTCAAATAAATAAACAAAGTATTATTAAAAATTAATCCAAATTTGTTTTAGTGATTTCATTAGTGTTCTTTCTTTTAATGTTAAACTTACCCAGTGTTCGGAGAAGGTAAAATTTATAAGTATGACTCAAGGTTAACAAATATTTTCGAATCCACGAGGAAGCACATTCATGTAAATGTAGTAGTGCTGACGGCAGTGAATCAATTGGCTGACTATGATGTGCCAGTGACTGCATCAACGTTACTTCTGGTACTCATGTCAGCTTTACACACTTACCATGTACATTTGCCAGATGAGGTAGCAGGATCTCAGCTAGCTGGGAGCTAATGGAGCACAGGCATTCTTTTTATTTTTTTTTTAATTTTTCGAGGTAGGGTCTCACTCTAGCTCAGGTTGACCTGGACTTCACTATGTAGTCTCAGGGTGGCCTCGAACTCATGGCGATCCTCCTACCTCTGCCTCCCGAGGGCTGGGATTAAAGGCGTGCGCCACCATGCCCAGCAGCACCGGCATTCTTGCTGGTCCCTGTCTTTCAACCAGTTCACTTCCCCATACAAGAAAAGCAGACATGCATTTTGGAAATTCATCATTTGAGATGAGCAGATGCCTGTGACTTTGCCTTAATCTTCAAAACTAGGAGTTTTGCCAGGAATGAAGATATACAACTGTAATCCCAGCTCTGAAGATATAGAGTCCACTGGATCAGAAGTTCAAGGCCAGTCTGTGCTACATGAGACTATCTCAAAAAACTAAAAGCAGTGTCGGAGAGATTGCTTAGTGGTTAAGGGACTTGCCTACAAAGCCTAACAACCTGAGTTCAATTCCCTAGCATCCACATAAAGCCAGATGCTCAAAGTGGTGCATGCATCTGGAGTGGCTAGAGACTTTGGCTTGCTTATTCTCTCCATTTGTCTCTATTCTCTCTCTCTCTCTCTCTCTCTCTCTCTCTCTCTCTCTCTTTCTCTCTCTCTGTTTTCAAATAAATAAAAAAAATTTAAAAGGAAAAGAAAAAAGTCCAGGTATTTCTACAAGAAGTGCTTATGGTTGCTTTTATCTGTGGATATACCATACTTTTTCTTCACCCATTGATGGACTTTGAAATAATCCAGCAATAGAAATAACATCACAATTCATTAGAATTTATTGCAGAATTGAATTCCATATATGGATATGCCAGATTTCTGATACATGGCCATATTTCTTGCCTCCAGTGATTTTAGATCTGTGTTTAAATGCCTTACACACGTCTCAGTTGGAAAACAAGGGATGAGAATGTGGTACTTCATGTCCGTTGGCCAGAAACAACTCCTTGACATTGTCATACTTCACATATGAGAATGCAGACTCACTGCCGCAGCAGATTCATGTTGAGGACAATGAGGTGTCTTGACACCGCTCACTTTTCTAATCACTTTGACTTTCTAAGGCTTTTTTTTTTTTTATTTATTTTTTGTTTGTTTTATGAGATAGGATCTCTCTCTGGCCCAGGCTGAAGTGGAATTCACTACGTAGTTGCAGGCTGGTCTCAAACTCACAGAGATCGTTCCACCTCTGCTTCCTGAGTGCCAGGATTAAAGGTGTGTGCCACCATGCCCTGCTCATTTTGACTTTTTAAGTTAGTGCTCCAGGTAGCAAATGAAAGGCAAATCTTCAGCTTCCCAAAATTCCAGCTTCAAGAGGTTACCCAAATTTTTATTAGGCTGCTATTTCTTTTAGTACTCACAGCTACCTGCGGCGTCGCTACCTTTCTCCAGTTATAGACAATAGCCCTTAAGCTGATCTCATTGTCTCACTGTCCTGCTTAGTTAGGGGACCACCCAGGCGAAGCATGGGCGAGACGAGGGCTGTGGCCCACAGGTCTGAGCATGGCCACCAGGAAGCATCTCCTTCACGCAGCCCCTTTCCCGCTGCTCCCTCCACTGCCGTCTCTCCTGCCCTCAGTGTCTATGGGCTGTGGCCTTTTGGAGTCCCATGTAGACTTTCCTTCACATGGAATAAAAATATGTCTAGGCACTTTCCCCATACTGGGTTCTGCAGTGCTGAATTTCCCTTAAAATTCTCTTTCATGAACAATGGGCATCCTTGGGGCTGTACATGCACACGCTCGCCCCTAATTAGTGCTCTTTATTGGCATTCTTTTGGTAATTCAACGCCAATATTAAGGGAAAATATTACATATTTTTATTTAATTGTTATCTTGGATCTGAACTCTACATTTCTGCATTATCCTTAATATTCTTGTGTCTGTTGCAGTTTCTTTCATGTTTCTAGGACAAAACACCTGATCAAAAGCAGCTGATGAGAGGCAAGGATTTATTTTTGTCTTAAAGTTTCCAGGGGCAGCTTCATAATGGCAGGGGAAAGCATGGCATGTGGAGAGGCTAAACATCACTTCTTCCACAGAGGTTGAAAAATGTGAGCTGAGCTCTGGCTAGGAGGAGCTGGTTATAAACAAGTCTCCACCTCCCAAATTGCCACCAGCTGAGGACTTGGTATTTAAAACATATGCAGTTATGAGGGACATCTGATTAGAGCCACCACTGTCTTATTATCTTTAAATATAAGAATTTTATGCTATGATTCTAAAGAAGAAAAGAAATGATAAAAAAAAGAGGGAAGGCTAGGAGAAGTGAATACACAATGCATGAAAATATTGAAGTGTCAGGTTTGTAATTATCAACATTTTCTACATGATAGTTTGATAAAAGTAGATTAGCCTCGTATGCAATATCAAAACATTTAAAGGAACCATTGTAATTAAAATATACTAAAATTAAGCCGGGCGTGGTGGTGTACGCCTTTAATCCCAGCACTCGGGAGGCAGAGGTAGGAGGATCGCCAAGAGTTCGAGGCCACCCTGAGACTCCATAGTGAATTCCAGGTCAGCCTGGGCTAGAGTGAGACCCTACCTCAAAAAACAAAAAAAACACTAAAATTAATAATACAATAAAATATATTGTTTGTATAATTTCACTAAGTTCAACTCTTCAATCTTTCCAGTTCATCCCCTGTGTTTACAAATGAAAGTCAACTTCAATCTTTGAACAACCATACCTCAAACTGGCTGTGCAAAACACCAGAGTAGATTCAACTTAAAATTTTATCCTTCAGCAGCATGACAAGGTGTTAACGTCCTGCAGACCGAGTCAGTCATCCCAGCCTTCCGAGAAATCTTCGGTCACAAACCTACATTTGAAAATGGGTGCAGCACTCGGAGCAATCTTACTCAGTTCAAGGTTGCTGTCTGGCAGAGGAGCTCTTGGAGGGCAGACTGAGTCCTGGAGCAGTGTACTGTGCTAGGAGGCCTCAGGGGCCGCCATGCACTTGCTCCAGCTGTCCTGTCTTCGCACATGGATACCTGGCCTGGCCTCCAGAGCTCAGCCCCAATCCAGAGTCATCTGGCATGTCCTCTGTTTGTTTAGTAAATTCTAAGTTTACCTGTAAGCAAACATCACCAACGATTAGTATGTGAAGCTCCAAATAATTTATTAAATTATGTATGAAAAGTCACTTAATGGGGTTTGGGGAGTTGTGTTTAAAGGTGTATACTTACAAAACCTGCAGGCAAGTGTTCAGTTCCCTAGGAGCCACATATAGCCATATGGGCATTTTATTTCAATGGCAAGAGACAAGAGACCCTGTCAGATAAACAACACACACACACACACACACACACACACACACACACACAATAATTTTAAAATAGTTAAAGATGTGTGTAGGTTCTATAATGTAAGCAATAAAGATAATCAAAGGAAGCATATACAGTTGTCCATTCGTATGAGCAAAATTTGGCTCCAGGATCACCTGCAGGTAATGAAGTCTGAAGAATTTTTAGCCCTTTATGTAAGATAGTGTAAGTTTTGCCTACAACCCACACCCACATCCTTCTGTGTACTTTAACTCATTTCTGGATCCCTTATGATGGAACCCTGTGTAAGCTGCAGTTATACTGTATTGTTTAGGGAAGAATGACAAGAAAATGCCTGAACATGTTCAGCACCAATACTATTATTTTTAAAAATTTGAACTCAAGGTTGGTTGACATCAGAGATGCAGAGCCCCTGGCTAACAAGTGCAGTGCAAAGGACCAAGTGTAACATTATGCCAACCACGTAAAAGGACAACATTTTTAAAAGAGAAAATATTCAAATGCTATCAGTGGGCTGAGGAGGTGGCTCAGTGAGTGAAGCAGTGGATTTGCAAGTGTGGCAACCTGCCTTTGGATCTCCTGCGCCCATGTAAAGCAGATCTGTGATCTGCAGCCCCAGACCCCCTACAGTGAGTTAGGAGCAGATAGGACCATCCCAGATGCCAGTAGGGTTGTGGCAGACAAGAGAATCTGCCTCCGACCAGGAGGATGGTGAGGACCTACACCCGAGTTCATCATCTGACCTCTACACGTGTTATGGTACACATGCTTGCACTCACAGACACTTATGTACAAACATCACACATAGACACTCAAAGATTTAAAAGATGTCAGCTATTGTCTCAGAATTGTAAACCTATATGCAGTACATTGTTTTTGTAAAAACTTTTCTAAGTTCCTACAAAATACATTTTCTGCCATAATTTTTATTTCTCAGTGTTTAATAACTCTAAGTTTTCAATAACTGTTAAACAGAAAATGGATCATATCAAATTATCAGATTGTTGCCAAGTATGATTTCAACAATAAGTAATGTATACATCAAAGAGAATACAAATATGATAATACAAGCATAATTCATCTAAGCGGGGTCACGCTAGCTTCATTTCATTTCAAAACATGTCCACTTTTTAAAAAAATATATTTTATTTATTTATGTGAGAAAGAGAGAGAGAGAGAAAGAGATAGAGAGACAGAGAGAGAGAATGGGCATGCCAGGGCCTCCAGCCACTGCAAATGAACTCCAGATGCATGCACCCCCTTGTGCATCTGGCTTACGTGGGTCCTGGAGAGTTGAACCAGGATCCTTTGGCTTTGCAGGCAAGCACCTTAACCGCTAAGCCATCTCTCCAGCCCCTCCACTTTTAGACTGTGTATATTGGTTGTATGTTTCATGTTAGAAAAAATGCTTAACATGGTGGAGGAACACAGGACTGTGCTCTTAACATTGTGATCAAATTAGTGTGTTACAAGTATCTCGGATAAAAAATACAGAGAAATCTTCAGGCACTGAAGACTTTTCCCTTCAGTTGCCTCATAATATAAAATTTTACTGTAATTTGCAAGAGTCAAATAATTTCTCAAAATTATTCTAAAACAAACAGAATTCTGCACTCTTCTACCAGAACTTAGAATGCCTTTCATATTTTGTTTTGTTTTGTTCTCACAC
Organism: Dipus sagitta; assembly: GCA_036346955.1. NCBI lineage: Eukaryota > Metazoa > Chordata > Mammalia > Rodentia > Dipodidae > Dipus > Dipus sagitta. Next base: position 43,410,080 of record CM070784.1, read on the forward strand.
TTCCTAGGGTTGTGGAGTTAGGACTCAGAAGGGAAGTAGTGATTCAAAAGGCTGGATTTGGGCCTCCAGCGAGGCCTGAAAGCAGTCCTCCAGCCATCAATCCAAGAGTCATTATGCCCGGCCGTCTCCCTCTAGTGTGACGACGCGCTCCCCTCTCTCTTTCCTTACTTTCCAACACGTTGCCCTTACAAGCCCCCGCAGATGCTGCTCGTTGTGTCTCCCTGCCAGTTTTGGCTGGGCATGGTGTCTCCCAGGCCCACTGACTGTCGGTTGCCATAACAACTTTTGGCAAAAGCGGGCGGCCTGGCTGAGCAGTGGTCGGGCCAGGTGGAGAGGGGGAGGTGGAGCAGACACTGACGCCCGCGGAGTCGGGGCGAGGACCGGGTGGAGGCAGGTGATGACCCAGGGAAGGTGGAAGCCAGTGAAGGGAAGAGGGATAAGCGCTTGTCTTGCTTGGACGCTGACCAGATTAAAGAGGAAGGAAAAAGCTGCTGAGGAAGTGTGGAAGTAGACAACAACGTAGTTAACAAAGGCATCATGGAGAGTCGTAAGCAAAACGGAAAATAAAGACATTTCTGCAGCAGGCGGCATGTCAGCCTAGGGTATTGTGAGAGCAGTGAAGACATCCCTTTGAGTGGACTATTTGTGGCTGCACTGGGATTGTCGTGACACCAATTTAGACTGATATTGGAGCTCAACTTCAGAGCAGAGTGATATGCCAGTCTCAGCTCATCAAGGGTAGACCTTATTTACATTAAAGAAAGGTGTTTTAAAAAACCCAATTTGCATTCTTCCCTGAATAGGTATAACTTCAAAGTGTTGCTTAAAATCTAAAGTTTTAGGCTGGACGATGGCTTAGCAGTTAAGGTGATTGCCTGCAAAACCTAAGGACCAATTCAATGTGCCAGAGGGGCGCATGTGTCTGGAGTTGGTTTGTAGTGGCTGGAGGCCCTGATGTGCCCAATCTTCTCCATTTGTCCATTGGCCACTTCTTCTTCTCTTTCTCTCTCAAATCTATAAATAAAATGTCAAAAAAAAGAAAATCCAAATTTTGGAAAGCTCTAAGACTTTCTACAAATGTCACAGTTTATAGTCTACCCTTGGTTTCATCATTGATGTTATTCAATAGCTTCCTTTTCATTTTCCTTACTGATTTTGAACTATCTTTGAAATGTTGTTTCCATTTTATTTATTTATTTATTTAAGAGAGAGAGAAAGAGCCAAAGAGAAAAAGAGAATGGGCATGCCAGGGCCTTTAGCCCCTGCAAATGAACTCCAGATGTACATGCCCCCTTGTGCACATGTATGACATTGAATGCATGTGTGACTGTGTGTCTGGTTTATGTAGCATCAAGAGATTTGAAAATGAGTTATTAGGCTTTGCAGGAAAGCACCTTAACCCTTAAGCCATCTCTCCAGCCCTTGTTTTCATTTTTTATGAATACACTTAAACTCAACATTATTTTTATCTTGTGGAAGCAATTGAAATTTACTCTTTAAGCCTATCACTAAAAGCCAGATGACATTCATTTATCATCATTACTTTCACTACAAAAGAAATAGCAGTGGAATATAATTTAATTCAAATAGACTAATTTATATTCAATCAAAAATCTACACAGTATATCTTGGATATTTTTCTCTGAAATAAGCATGCATGAAGAATATATCTATGTCTATATTCATATTAAATATATATTCAAACATTATTAAAACATACATGATACATATCATATATGATATATAAATATATATCATAAATATATAAATAAAATATATATCATATATATGGTATATATAAAATATACATATGTATGATGCTTTAATGAGAGTAAATTTGAAGGTAATCTAAGTTAATATTACTTTTCTGCTTTATTTCTTTCTTTTTTCGTACAAAGTCTCACTGTGTGGCCATGTGTAGCCTCTTCTACTGACTTTCACCTTAAGCTACTCCTACCACAGCCTCCCATCACTGAGATTCCAGATGAATGGTTCCACGTGATGTACTACTATGTTCTTGAAAGTGTAATTTTGGGGGGGGGGTGACGAGATGGCTAATCAGTTAATACACTTGCCTGCAAAGTCTAATGACCTAGGTTCAATTCCTCAGTGCTCACTTGAAAGCAGATTCACAAAGTGGCACACACATGGAGTTTATCTGCAGCAGCTAGAGGCTCTGGTGCTATCTCCCTCCTCTCTCTCTCTCTCTCTCTCTCTCTCTCTCTCTCTCTGTCTCCCCCAGTGATCTTATGGGATGTACATTCTGACTAGGAAGGGTTGGGATGGGAGTGGACTCTCCAGGTCTGACAAGTTCACAGATGATGTGCAGGTCCTTGAGAAACACGAATCTGTCATAGTAATGTTCAAAGTTTGCAACACAGAACACTTTTCATAAAGTTTGCTCAGACAACTGAAAGCATGCGTCAGTTCATGGAAGGTGGACTTAGAGGTAGAGGTCTGGTTGTCCTCCAGAAGGCACTAAGTGGTTTTTGAGTCATTTTCCAAAGCTTCCATGGAAAATCTTGGAATCTGTAAAACACATGAAATTCATAAACTAATCTAAACATTTCTTTTAATCCTAAAAATACGGGGACTTTAAGGAGTTTAAAGAACAACAAATGGATTTGTAATGTTCCATATCCATATACATATGCCCAAGCACATGTATTCAAAGCATCACATGAAGACATTTATATACTCACTGCTGCTACAAGCATCTACACTCTCTCTGGGAGGCTGCCAACCAGAAGCTTCAAACCCTGAGAGTTGGCAGGTAAGCTGAGCTCCAGTGACCCAGGCTCCCCCAGACCTAGATGGGATGAAACAAAATATCAGGGACAAGAACAGGCAAGCAAAAGCTCACGTATCATAGTTTAAATGCTCACTGTTCAAGGCCAGACATGAGAATTATCTGCAAAGAAGTGAGAGTGCATCTGTTTTCAGAAATACAACATGTGTGCATGTGCACACACACACACACACACACACACACACCTTGACAGCATCAGGCATACCAAGTAGAACAAACAGAAGATTAACTAGTGTGAGGACAGAATAGTCTAACATGACGCTGACCACTGTTCATGTTGGTAAGCACGGGAATACACTGGGCATCTGGGGGGCATAGTCAGGCACTATGTAGTCAGGCTATGCATCTGAAATGATATCTTGGCACACCACTTTGAGTAGGCTGTAAAATCCTTGAAGGCTATATTTTATCAGCAATTCTAGCCAAATAGCAAAATTTTAATACTTGGTAAATGACAGACAGACATAGTTAAAAGAACACCTATGCAACATCACTTTTAAGATGCTCTTTAGGAATACAAAGGACAAAGCACTTGCAAGGTTGTTGTGCACTGTCAGGCACAGGCAGGAGCCTTCAGGAGATGGGCCTGAGCTGCCAGGCAAGGCCAAGGGCCCGTGGGGTTGAGGAGCCACTCCCTCTCCAAGCCTGGGATGACTGGACATTCAGAGAAGACTTAGGCTTCCCTCATAGCCCTGTGACCTTTGGCCAGTTGCCTAGGAAACTCCTTATATGTTATCAGCCAGCAGCCTTCACACAGCCCATCCCCCTGCTACCCTCTTCCCACTACTATGTAGATCACCTGACTCTCTCCCTACATGCTGGAATGAACATTCCTAGTCAAGCAACCTTTGAACCAACCAATCCCCTTAGGACCCTCTTCCCGCTCTTTCTCAATTGCTTATAGACCGATTTCCCTATTGAATAAACAGAGCTACTCCCTGAAGTCATGTCCCAGCTGTATTTCCCACCATGCTCACAGAAAATAATGAGTCTACTACCTTTTACAATTTAGCTTCCCTCAATTTCTCAGTACTTGGGAAGAATGCACCCAGATTCTTTGAATGAATACCACAGGATTATAGTAATGGCTTCTAACCCATTTCCAATAGTGTCTTTGTTTCCCTCTGAAACTTCATGAGCTGGACCTCACTGTCCACATTTCTTCAGGTGTGCCGGTCTTCCTAGCTCCCACCAAACCAGCCTAGAAAGCTCTATATACGGCACTGTAGGGCTTTTCTAGCAAGAGTGCCAAAATCTTCCACTGTTTTCCCACAAACCAGTTCTGAAGGCCTATGAACCACATAATCAGGTTTACCACAACAACAACCATATTCTTGGTAGCAATTTTTTATATTACTCAATTTCCTATTGCTGCAACAAATTGCCTGACACAAAGCAATTTAAGGGAGAAAGGGTACACTTTGGCTTACAGTTTGATAGGACACAGTCCAAAATATCATGAAAGGCATGACAGTAGAACCATGAAAGAACTGCTCATAGTCAATCTGTAGGTAGTAAACAGAAAGTGATGAACACTGTACTCAGCTTGATTTCTCCATTTTACTTAGTCTAGAACCCCCAATCTAAGGAACATTGTCCTAAATTAGTGTTGATAAATTAATCTAATTAACCTGAAGTAACCTGACCAATTTCTCTTACTGAGATGCCCAGAGTCTTTTCTCCTAGATGACAATAGAGATTAACCATTATGTTACCAGTGGACCCAAGTTTTACCAATCTTTCTCCCTATAATTAGGGAATTATCCATTCTAATTTCCAACTAATACTTATTTCAAAAATATTCTAAAATTATATCTATAACTTCAAAATATACTACATAAATTTGATAATTACATATGTACAGAAAGAAAGATTTTGTGTGCATCTGGAATTTATTTGCAGTGGCAGGAAGCCCTCGTGTGCACAGTTTGCCTCCCCTCCCAATATATCCAGAGCTTATTAAGGCTTTGTAGATTTCTAGCTACCTGACTGGAGGAGGTGTCACTGGTTGGATTTTAGGGTCCAGGCCTAAAGTATGGTGGTGGGTTTGGAATTCCAATCTAAAGATATACAAAGTGCCTGAGTTCCACCTGGAATTCCTAAGTGTGCTTGTGGTTGCTGTAGCTTTGGGGTTTTGGGGATTGGGGTTTCTCTCTCTCTGCTTGTTCCTTTAAGAGGGGTCCAACTTCTTCTGCCATTATGGAACATCCCCTAGATCTGTAATCTTCAATAAATATCCCTTCTTCCATAACTGTGCCTGGTTTTGACATTCATCTGAGTGACCTGAAGCTGTCTACTACAGAAATTGGTACAAAGAGTGGGGATCTGTCCATGTGGATTTTGGTTGTTTGGAATTTATGTGCTAGAGGAATGGTAAACTCAGTGATTGCAACTGAAGATGCCTTCTGGAGTGGTAGATGAAGTATTATGGACTATTATGATCAGAGTATGAGAATGCTAAAGGCAGAGAGAATTGAACTTAAAGGATTGTCTTATGAACTTTCTGAAGGGAAGGAAACATGGCAGAAAACCTTGCTGGAACTGGGCTACTGGCATAAGTGCTGGCTGCCTTCTGCTGCCCAGGCCCAGAGAGTTTGATCCAGGTTAAATCTGAAATTGAATGATGACATGGCTAAAGATATTGGACTGAGTTATTTAAGAGTTTAAGTGGGTAAAACGCAAGCAAGTTAAAATTATAGGCACTGAGACTGGTTTTAGGTTGCTGAAGCTGCTATTGTCAAACACATTAGCAGTCTTAAGGAAGATGGCCCAACTGCTTTACATTAAGACAATGGAGAGGATGCCTGAAGAAAAACTATGATATAAATACAAACTATTTTGGAAAAGAGCTGACTAGAGAAGGAAACTGGTTTTCAAGGTCATGATTTATTTGGTCCCCAAATTAAGAATATGGCTATGTCCTTCACATCTGGTATTGCTTTCAGAAATATGCAAAATGCATGCAATGGTCATGAACTGCACATTGTTTCAGGAGCCACTGCTGAGATGCAGCATGTAAGCAGCACATGATGACCCATATGAATGGGTAGGGAGAGCTTTTGTAATAGGGACCATGATTTACATGGAGACCTGAAGATGTTTTGGATACACGAGGACTGTACAAGGGCTGCATTGGAGGATGTTGGCTAGGGATGGAAGTTTTTCCTGACTTTTCAGCCCAATTGGAGGGGTGGAATTGGAAAATCCAGAGATTCCAGGCACTGGTTAGGATATCTGACTTAAACTGCAGAAGTGTGATGTTTGCTTGATGGTTGTTGAGTTTGCATTATTTCACTCTCCCCCTGTTATGCTTTAAAGCACCTGGAAATCTTTAATCTGTGCCTTTATATGTTGAAAGTATATAACTTTTAGGATTTTACAGGACTCACACCTAAGAGACAATCTTTTTAAAAAACTTTTTATTGACAATTTCCATGAATGTAGATAATATATCATGATCATGTTCTTTTTCCACAACCCTTGCTTTTCACCCTTCTAAAGCTCTGCTCCACCAAATCCCTCCTTTCCAACTAGTTTCTCTTCTATTTTTTATTTTTTTATTGACTACTTCAATAATTATAAGCACTAAGACAATAAACCATGGTAATTCCCTTCCCCTCACTTTACCCTTTGCAACTTCCTGCTCCATCATGCACATTCCCCCTATCAATTAGTCTCTCTTTATTTATAAGTCATGATATTTTCCTCTTATTATGATGATCTTGTATAGGTAGTATCAGGCATTGCCAGGTCATGGATATCCAGGCCATTTTGTGACTGGGGGAGCATATTGTAAGCAGTTCTACCCTTCCTTTGGCTCTTACATTCTTTCTGCCACCTTTTCTGCAATGGACCCTGAGCCTTAACAGGTGTGATAGAGATGTTTCAGTGCTGAGAACTTCTCTGTCACTTCTTATCAGCACCTTATCACTTCTCATCAGGTGCCTTCTGAGTCATCCCAAAGTCACCCCATCTGAAAAGAGAAGGTTCTCTAACCAAAAGTGAGAGTAGCAACACTATATGGGTATGAACATTAAGAGAAGTGCTTACTGGGCAGTTTGGTGAGCATATTAAATACTTTTAGCCAGACACTTGCAGACATTATACCCCTAGGGCTCATGATTATACCTGTTGTAGGTTTTCAGTACCAGGGATGTATTCCCTCCTGTGGAGCTGACCTCCAGTCCAATTAGAGAGCAGTTGGTTTCACCCATAACAGACATGTCACTATTGCACCCGTTGGCTCATTTGGCCTGGTTAGTCAAATATAAGGCTTGCAGTGTCCACTGTTGTTTATCTCCACTGGTGATTTCTCTCTCTCCCATGCAATTACTTGCAATGTAGCTTTTTCCAACTTTCTGTCAGCTGGTCTACACAAGAGAGATTTTCAGCTCAGTTCCAGCAGGAATTCTCAGTGACCTTGCAGCCCAAGTATGTGGAGGCTTCAGCAATAGGGTCTTACCATGTATTCCTGGTGGGAAACCAAGAGCCTTGGAAATGGCCTGTAACATTTTGGGGGCATCAGGGATCTCCCTTGGCCAACAACTCAGTGGAAGGTATCCCATCCCTGGCACTGAAAATTCTCTAGTAACAATCTATGGCTACTGGGTGTGCCATTGTCCAAAAAAGTAGGTTTCCATATGACTTATTCATACCCTCTTAGGTTTTGATTAGCCATTCCCCACCTTTCCTTTACTCATTCTCTTCTCCTGACCTCACTTATGCCTTTCCACCCCCCAGTAATCTGTTCTTCTACTTACATGTATACAGTACCATCTTATTCAGTCCCCCCTCCCTCCCTTTCTATTCCTTTTATATCCCCTTTTTAGCTAAACTGGCCTCTGCTACTGAGTTTTATTCCAAATCACATAGAAGTCTAAACATTTGTAGCTAGGATCCACATAGTAGAGAGAACATGTGACATTTGGGAAGCATGACACCAATGCCATACGCTTCCTGGGTACAGACTCTGCCCTTAGGTATGTGTACAATGGCATTGGCCTTTCTCAGGGATGTGCATAGTGTCTAATGACTTCCCGGCTCACCTTTGCCTCCAGCACCTGTTAGGAACTACCTGAGACCTGTGTGCTTTCCCATCATTTGAATCCCCACAGGCAAACTTTTCTATGACTTCTGTTGACTCAGGGTTAGATCAGTTCATTGTCTCCTACAGTAAATCTAATAAAATTCCCTCTGAGGATCTAGCATAAAAATGTTAAAGCATCCCTTACTTTTAGTACTATCTGCATTTTTCTATGTTTACAGACCTTTTTAGCTCTCTTAAGGGAGGAAAAGCAGATGGACCATACCATAGGTGAAGATTTTTATATCGAATTCCTTGTTTCTTTTGATTTATCATTGAGTTTTCTTTATTGACTTTGCACACACTTCTGGAAACATGATAATGAACTAATACTGGTTTATTTAAGGATTGTTAGTGGACCAAGGACGTAGATTAGGATCCTGGTCTCTCCTAGACCATAGCCTCATAGACTGTGCTTTCCAACCTATGGGGTCATACAACCAAATGCAGAGGTCATGAAACTTTGACATCACTAAAAGCTTATGATTGTGCAATGACCAAAAATTAATTCAAAAACAAACACATAGTGGATCTGAGATGTTTCTGGCAGCATTCATCCATGACACATCACACGATTTTACTGCAGCCTTAGTTCTGAACACACAACAAGTACACTTAGCACCGTCCATGCCACTATACCACTCAATGCCAATGAATGCTCTCTGAAACACCTCAACTCAGATTTTCAATACTGTATCTTATAAACTGTAGTGTTTTTATTGAATGTAAAAATTTTATGCTCTTATGTTTTAATTATATAAAAAGACTTTTTAATAATTTCCCTAATGTCTTCAAGCATGTGTCAAATTAGTATGTATTTGAGTTACATTGTAGTAGAACTGATTGATTTTACAAATTACAGCTGAAGTTGCTGACTTGTGATTCATAAAAAGATTATTAACAAACTTTGGTTTGGACTTAAGATAGAATTTCTAACAATTTATGAAATGGCCCTAGGCATACTGCTGCCATAAATTCATACTATGAATTTATGTGAAGTGATGTTCAGGTACAAACAATTATAAAATCAAAGTCTCAATGAACTCCAGAAGTATATTATGCCAAGACATATGTCTTTATGTAAAAATGAGCAAAAATATTTACCTCATTAATACACAAATTTTCTTTCCTCTTTAATAAATTGTAAAACTTTATATATACAAAAACTACTTTAACATAATGTATCAGCCAACCTCAGGGACAGTAATGAAGGAAGGGATTTATTGAAGATAGAGGGGAAATTTCATAATTGTAGAAGCTGGCCCATTTCCATAGGTCCAAGCAGAGAAAGAAGAGCCACAAGCCAAAACCCAAAAGCTGCACGATTAGAAAGCACACTTCAGGAACACCCAGGCAAAACTCAGGCACTCTGTATACCTTTAGATTGGAATTCCAAATCTACACCACACCTTCAGGCTGGAACCTAAGATCTGCCCAGTGACACCTCTTCCAGCCAGATGGCTGCAGACCTAAATTACAAACTTTAGTAAAATCCTGACTATATTGGGGCCATCCATTTAAACTACCACACATAAATGTCATTATTATCTGTGGCGGCTTGCTAGGTTTCCAGCTGATAGAGATTTGGGAACTAATGTCTTCTGGAGGGAGTGTATTGTTGGGGGCGGGCTTATGGGTGTTATAGCCAGTTTCCCCACGCCAGTGTTTGGCACACTCTCCTGTTGCTATTGTCCACCTTATGTTGGCTAGAGGGTGATGTTCGCCCTCTGCTCATGCCATCGTTTTCCCTGCAATCTTGGAGCTTCCCCCTCAAGCCTGTAAGACAAAATAAACCTCTTTTTCCCAGAAGCTGCTCTTGGTTGGATGATTTCTACCAGCATTGCTGAACCTGACTGCAACATTATCATTATCAGTAAATGTTGATTGTATATAATTGTTTCATATACCTATTAAACCCAAGGTTACATAAACATTTCTAAGTTTAATAAACTTTATTCTGACCTAGCTATGTGCAGTGAAATTGTCTGGACTAAAGGAAATATTATGAGTGGTTACATTCATAAGCCACTAATCTCATTGGTCATATAAAATATGGTATGACAAATGATAAATCAAATTTTAAGGAACCACAGTTTCTTTATCTGGGCTCTGTCTCCTAAAGTTTCTATCACATTCCAAATCACCAACACCTTGCTGGGAACCAACATTTCAGCACATGACCATGTGTGTGTATGTGTATGGATGGGGGGGGGTAGGAAGTATGGAAACAATATTCAAATAAATACACTGCCTTATAAAAGTTATTAGGCCTTACCCTAACCTTACAGAATCACAACACTATGTTTGTGCTGGAGTGGAGCATTATTAAAATACACTGAGATGATGTTAGTGGTCTAGGTGGTAGGTTTGGTACTAGAAATAAATGCAGAGTTTTGAAAAGGTGATGACCTTGTGTTCTACAACTTTCCACACAAATTCAGAAACATTCTATTATATACATTAGACCACCTTTGACTGGATAATGTTATCTATGTACCACTCCCCTCCTTGATCTGAGGTAGACTTTATCTGTCAATCACTGTATTGTCAACTCTCCTCATCCTCAGAACATGGCTCATGGAAATTTGCAGAAGAGGGGGCAGAAAGATTGTTAGAGCCACAGGTTGGGACATTATTCCCCAGAGACATTGCCTCTTCCCCATAACTGATGGCTGGTTCCACAGTGCATGACTCACAATCCCCAACAAGGAGGGTCCTTAGGAGGGGGGAGGACAGGGAAGAGTGTAATGATGGTACCAACATAGCTGTTTACACACTGAGAATGTACATACCTAATAAAGAAAAAACAAGCAGCTGACAGGAGGAAAGTTTTAATTTTGGCTTACAGTCTCAAGGGGAAGCTTCAGTATGTCATGGGAAGCATGGCATGAACAGAGGATGGACATCACCTCTGCCACAGCAGGTGGAAAAGAGCAGCAGGGGAGTGAGATGAACTCTGGCCAGGGGGATCTGGCTCTGACAGTCCTACATCTGCCCCCAATAGCGCACTTCCTCCAGCAAGTCTCCACTTCCCAAATTTCCATCAGCTGGGAACCAAGCATAAACGCATGAGTTTATGAGAGACATCTGACACCAGCCACAACAGGTGTGTTTGTCACCTTCTCACTGCAGTGACCAAACGCCTGGCAAGAAGCAACGTAAGGAACGGAAACTTTGAGGTGGCCGACCGTGGTGGCAGGGAAGGCATGGCAGGGGGAGCGTGAGGCAGCTGGTCACAGTTGGCCTGCAGTGAGGAAGCAGATGAGTGCAGGAGCTCAGCCAGCTCTTTCCTGATTCCATCTGGGAACCCAGCCCACGGGACGGAGCCTCCCACAGTTAGAGTGAGTCCTCCATTCTCAGTTAACCCAATCTAGAAAATCCCTCAAAGACATTTCCACAGATTTGCCTTCACAGTAATCTTAATCTTGTCAAACTGACAATTAAACGATAACCATCAAAAGCCTGCTTTTTTGTACATTTGACATGCAAACATAATACTTCTCAGCCACAACCTTCCACCTCTTATCCCCATAGGCTCATGGCTAGCAAAATGCATTTCATTTAACTTCAAGATTCTCACAGTGTTCAATAGTTCAACTCTGCTCAAAACTGTACCTAAAGACTCTTTTGAAACTCAAGCTCTTAACTTTTAGCTCCTATTATCATTTAAAAATAAATTACACACTTCCAACATGTATCAGCACAGAGAAAACATTCCCAATACAAAAGGGAAGAATAGATCATACCTAGAAATTATAAGTCCAAGAAAAGACTGAAACCGAGCAGGGAAGGCTCCATATCTTGCAGCTCCGTGTCTGGCACTCATGAGGGATTCATCTGAGTTACAAGGGTCGTGACTAGCCCCACTCCTCAAGTTCTCACAGCCTCTCTCTTGTGAAGCTCCACTACAAATCAGCAGCTTTCCTTGGCAGATGGTCTATGATCCTGGTGTTTTCAGCATACTGAAGTCTCCATTGCAACTTCTCTCAGGTTTTCTGTCTTGGGGACGACAAGCCTGTCACACATTGCCTGGACTCCACAGCTCTCTGCAACTGTGATGCAAGAATCCATGACTTCTTCAGTCTTGCATGTTTTATGCCTCCAAGGTAAGTACTACATGGACAACGCTGCCAAGTTCTGGTGTCATCTTGGAATGTAGCTGGTCTTTTGGGACCACAGCTGTAGCAATCTCTGAATACCTTTCAGGGTTAATTTAACAAAATATTTCTCTAGGTGGCTGTGTTCCAACAAGGACCCTCTTCAGTCTAGGCTTCTTTTCTTTGAATAAATTTGAATTTTCATAAGATGGAACCTCTGAGGGGTGGCCTTTTTCCCTCAAGGCAACTTTGCAATTGTTTCAGGGCAAGATGGTAGGTTTCTGGCCAATGGTATTGGTCTCTATTCTGTCTTGAGATTTTCAAACAAATTATCTCAGTACATTTTAATTTGTCATCATTTAAGTTCTCAGAACATGGGCAGAATGCAGCCAGTTTCTTTGGCCCCATGTAGCAGGAACTTCCTGTAGTCTAGTTCCTGATATGAGTCCATGTTCCCCTCTGAAACATCAGGTGCTGGACCTCCACTCTCTGTATTTTTCTTAGCATTCTTGTCTTCAAAGCTTCCACCAGAATGACCCATTAAAATATTACATAATTCAAAAGATTTTCTACTCCAAAGTTCCAAACTCTTCCACATTCTTCCTCAAAACTAGTTCTAAAGATATACAATGACCTAGGTTTATCACATCAATGGCCCTGTTCTCAATCATACTTTCTGGTCTTAGTTATTTTTTGTTGTTATTGTTGTTATTGTTTTGGTTGTTTTTGCTTGCTGTGAATGATAAGAAACAACTTAAGGAAGGAAGGGTTTATTCTGGCTAACAGCTCAACACTATAGTCCGTGATAGTGGGGAAGGTGTGGCGGGGTGAGGTGGAGGCAGCTGATCACACTCAGTCCTGTGAGGAAGCACAGAGTGGTGAATGCTCGGCCGGCTCCCTCCTTTTTATTCAGCCTGAGAACACAGTCCATGGAATGGAGCCACACAGTTAGAATGGGTCTTCCCTCTAAAAACTCCCTCACAGGTACTTCCAGAGATGTGATTCTAAATCTTATCAAGTTGACAACCAGAGATTAACAATGACCACATGTCTGTGTGTGTATGTATGTTGCATTTGTGTATGCATATCGGTGTGTATGTGGGCACATGTATGCATGGTGCACTTGTATGCAAATATACGTGGAGGTTATAGGACAACCTTGAGTTCATCAGGAGTGTTGTATATTCTCCCTCTTTGAGACAGGTTCTCTCACTGGGCTGGAGCTCCCCAGTTAGGGTAGACTGGCAGGCCAGCAAGTTCCGGGGATTCACTTGTTTCCATCTCCCCAGACCTGGGATTATAAATGTGTATCCCTAGGTCTGGTATTTTTATATGGTTTCCAGGAGTCAAAATCAGGCCTTCATGTCTGAGAAGCAAACAATTGACCAACTGAGCTATCTCCACAGTCCTCAATATTTTGCATAAGTAAAACATGATAAATGCCTGAAAATGCTGCAGTTGGGAGGTTGGGGAGATTTCATTCCAAGAAAAATATAGAAGCCATACTTGAATCCACGAATTCTAAACATAAGAAAAAAACACTATATAAATATAAGAGAAAGAAATTTTCATTATATTTTACATAAAACATTGTCATGTTTTGTCTCATCTTAATTCATCTAGATAAAACTATGAATTCTAGAGCTGAAAGAAAAATTTAGTATCAACAAATATATGGATTGTAGATAAGAAACAAAATTTGGGAAACCTAGGTGTCATATATATATATATATATATATATATGTATATATATATATATATATATTCATTAGTAGTAGAAGCAGCTCAAGAAGTCTTAGATGATAGTTAATTACTTGAACTCATGACTGGTTAATTAGCATGACAATAGTGATGAATGAGTTATATTAAAATAATTGGATTTCAGGTGGCTTCTGGGGATAATCATCAGATATTTATTATTTTAATCAAGTACATGCTTATAGTGCACCTATTCATGTTATTGGTATGTTAAAATAACCAGTAGATTATTGTTTCACTCTAAAGCCCAACATGAAACTAGCACCATTTATATGGGATTATTCTACCCTTTGATCCTTCCAGTAGATGGTTAAGAATCATAAACAGATGACAACTGTTCATCATCATTTCCTTCTGCTTCTTCCAATTTTTGAAAACACAAAATATGCTTTGTTACAAATCCATATGTCTGAAACAGAAATGACAACACTATGAGAACTTTTCACCTGGACAATGTGCATGATAAATGAAAACTGAATAAAGTCACAGACTTCAGCATCTGATCCACTTTATGAATCATTTTTCTCATGTGTCAAGCAAATTTATTATAAAGGACAACATAGTACTATTGGGACAATGAGTGAACTTGTATGTAAAACACATGGTAGAGATTTGAAATAATATTCCCTCAATGATAATATTGTTTGTCCTTATCTGTTGCTCCCTGTAGGATGCCCTGAAGTAATTTGCCGAATATTACCATTTGGTCTGACAGAATTATTATATATTTATATTCTAATTGCTACAGTTACTTAAACAAGGATGATATATAATTGCTGAAATATAAAACCATTAGCCAAAGTGATTAAAAACCATCACAAGTATTTTCTCATCCCACTGAAGCCAAAAGTGGGGTGATTGATTTCCCTTCTGTATCTTCTGAGACTCAGAGAAATAGAAGTTTGGAAGAGTCAGACTTCAGGCTTCTGGAGAAATGCAACTACTAGACTACTTTTTTTTTTCTTCTTAAAGAAGGTGGGGGATTCATGCTCTGACAGCTCATTCAGTGATTCTCCAAGGAATTGGAGGGAGGGAACAATGTGAAAATCTAAACTTCAAAGGGAAATAATAGGAACACATTTCTATGCAATAAGTAAGTAACCTTACTTTACATGCCAATCCTGACAGTTATTATTAGACCCCACTGGTTAATTAGACAAAAACATATTTGGCTAATTTCCCTTCAAATTCACCATCAATGTCAACACATTTGGATAATCCTAAAAGGCTGGGAATTTACAAGTCATAAACATTTAACAAAATAGCTAAGCTTCTTAAAATACTTTTCCCATCTGTGTTAAACCACAGAAAATCTAAATAGAACAGCATTATATCCCCTCAGCCCACATGACTTGTTATTAGTGATAGCAAGCCACTTACTTCAAGCTACATAGTTCATGTGAAGGGAGAAGAACATAACAGAACATCCACACATGTGTGAGCCCACACACACACGTGCACACACATACATGCATACACACACACACACACACACACACACACACGGAATTTGGTTATACTAATAGCCCAAGGTACTAGCAAAAGGATGGGTATTAGCTTGAAGTTGAGCAGTCAATTGGAAATCAGATGTCAACATGGCTCCATACACTCTGACTATTGCAATCTCTCCCTTTGCTTTTGGGCTGAATACAGCCTTGTGCCATATAAATACTTTAAAGTTGCAAACTCTTTTCCTCCCTGGGGATGCACATATGCCTGGAACACACTTCGTGTTCACTACCTACCCCTTGTCCTTCAGTTCAGTTTCCTGCTTAGATACTGCTGTTAAAGATTGTGATTTTTCCATTTTTAGAAGTTCTTTCCCTTTTGGAATTCTTCCTCATAGCATAGTCAAGTCATTACATTTTTCCCTATTTTATGAATGCATATATATGTGACATACATGTGGGCATACATGTACATGCATACCTATGTTTATATATGTGTATATATCGATTATGGTCACTTAACATGAGATCTATCATTGTATCAGTTACTTTCTTGTTGCTAGGAAAAAAAATGCTTTATCAGAAGCAGTTTATGGAAGAAAAAGATTGATTTCATCTTCCAACTTGAAGGGTCAGTTTCGTAATGGTGAGGAAATCATTGCCAGAGCATACAGCAAATGTCAACTGGCCAAATCAACAGCTAGGAAGCAGAGAGAGCCAAAGGGTTGGGCTGCAACCTGTCAAGGCCAACCCCCAGTGACTCATTTCCTCCAACAAGGCTCTATCTCCTAAGGTTCCACAACCTTCCCAAATAGTGCCACCAGCTGGAAATTAAGTATTTAAACACACGAGAATATGAGGAACATTTTACATGGAAACCACTACAATATCCCAGCATGGTTTTATTCTTTGATTCAATGTCTATGTCCGACTAACTAAAATATCAGCCTATTTCATTTAGCAATCCACATCAAAACCGTAGCATGCTTCCTAATACAGAGCAGGTGCTCCGTGGAGACATGCAAGGCCTCCATCCACAAGAATAACTGGATTCAAGCACTGATGATGAGTCCTGGCTGTGTAACCATTTTTTATTTTAAACCAGCACAAATTGCTAAATGTCAGCATCTTGTCAAAGTGTGCCGCTGAATGTATCTCTATGAAATATAAAGGGTTATTATTCTGATATTCTCTAATGTAAGTGGGATTTTTTTTTAATTAGAAATGTAAAAATATCTACTGCTTAAAAAGTATTCCAGATTACAAACAAAAATAAATCACTTGGTTATTAGATGAACTACAGTATTAGAGGGTTGGTTTATTTGTTTAAACTGCCCTTTGTAATAAGAATATACTACTGTCTGTGTTTACAGCTTAGAAGAAGCCACATACAATTACTTCTACCAGATTTCTCCATGAGCTCAACTACCTGTTTCTGGAAACCTTAGCTACCTAATCCTCATCCAGATGGCTACTTAAGGGTCCTAACTGTTCTCAACCTTCTAACCAGCAACCAAATATGTGTTTTGTTTCATTCACATTCCAATCAAATGTCATCCACATACTTACCTCTTCTTCCTTTGTTTTTCTCCAATTGCTCAGCTTTAAGTTCCTTTCATAACCATCCTAGAGGCAGAAAATACTTACTAATGACCAAAATTTAGTTGTATCTGCACATCTTTGTCTCTGTCTCCCTTCAAATCACCTGCACAGTGAAGCCTATTCTGCATCCTGAGGACATTTTAATACTGTCAACCACCTTACGAATACTCTCATTCTCCTATTCTACTTAATGTACTAAAGTCTAGGACTTGAGCCCCATACCTGCATTCTGCACACTGATGACCTCACATTATCTCCTGTTATTTCGCTTCTCCACAGTAGAAGCTCATGGAATCTATTTCTATCATATTCTTCACCCTTTGTCATCCTTCCCAACACATCATTTCCTTCCTCTATCACTTTGTGCCTGCATCACCTTGCTTTGATTCTTCCTCTGCTGTCATGACTAGTGACTTTGACATTACAGACGTATTCTGCTGCTGCATCACCATGTGATCACTCCACTTCCTTGATCTTGAACTCCAGTATCTACGACATCTCAAATCTTAACCACATCTCTCTGATCTGAGAATTAACTGACTATAACTCAAACATACCTTTACTCCTATTTCTCATATTGTATTTTTACTTTTAGTAAGTGTTGCAGTCTGGTTCACATTGCTGGTAGAAATCACCCAACCAAGAGCAGCTTCTGGGAAAAAGAGGTTTATTTTGTCTTACAGGCTCGAGGGGAAGCTCCACGATGGCAGGGGGAAACAATGGCATGAGCAGAGGGTGGACATCACCCCGTGGCCAACATAAGGTGGACCACAGCAACAGGAGGGTGTGCCAAGCACTGGCAAGGGGACACTGGCTATAACACCCATAAGCCCACCCCCAACAATACACTCCCTCCAGGAGGCATTAATTCCCAAATCTCTATCAGCTGGGAACCCAGCATTCAGAACACCTATGTTTATGGGGGACACCCGAATCAAACCACCACAGTAAGTTACCCTCCACCTCTTTTTTGGTTTTTTTTTTTTTTTTTTTTTTGCATTTTCTTCTCATTCTATTTTCAGTTCAAATATAATATTTATATATACTTGTGTGATGCAACAGGATATTTCCACATATGTACATATTATGGGATGATAAACTCAGGCTAGGAAACATATCTATCATGTCAACTATGTCTCCTTTCTTTGTGGTGAGAACACTTAAAATTTCCTCTTTTAGCATATATATCACTCAATCTGGTCATCTTGCTGTGCTGTAAAACAGCAGAACTTGTCTGGAGAGATGGCTGAGCAGTTACGGTACTTGCCAGCAAAGCTAAAGGACCCAGGTTGGATGCTCCAGGACCCACATAAAGCTGGATGCAAAAGGTGGCACATGCATCTGAAACTCATTTACAGTGGTTAGAGGCCCTGGCATGACCATTCATTCTTTCTCTCTTTCTGTGTGTGTGTGTGTGTGTGTGTGTGTGTGTGTTTGTGCACGCACCTTTCTTTGTCTCTCAAATAACTAAATAAAATATTTGAAAGTCAGATAAAACAGCAGAACTTACTCATGACTGTAACCTTTTATCATTACTATCCAGAGAGACATAGACCATATGATTCACTTACAAACAGAATTTTATGCTGTTGGCACAGAACATGGAAAGACCTGGCTAGAATCTGGAACAAAGTCAGTCCTCAGACAGTTAGCTTGTCTAGTGCCAGAAGGTGCTACATGAGTGACTGGGGGAAAATGACCAACATCTGTCCAAGCAACGCATGGTCTAAGCTACTCAGCAGCAAACAACGTGACGTGAGGCTCACCCAAGTGCAATAGTGGCACATAGCCATGGTGGGTAACAAACTGCTCTTGAACTGGCTAATGGACTGGCTCAATGGAACAGAACCCATAGCTGGAACTGGGAAACAAGTTAGAATCATATCCAAAAAAATGAGTTTGCTCTCCAATATCAAGTTCATACCAACCTGGGGCTCTAAGAGGGCCTACACCTATTAAGTTCTCTCTAAAATAATGGGGTTACCACATTTATCTGGAACTGACTTACTCTCCATTGGATAATTTGCTTCTCTTTTTCAGATGGATGCAAATCCTGAGGAGAGAATCAGCCCATCACACTTCACCAGGGCCCCAGATGAAACCATAGAGTAATTAGGGAAATGAACAAGAGTGCTGCTTTCTTGGTGAACCTGGTACTAGCACAATGGTGAAGGAGAGAGACAAAGAAAACTCAACTCCTACCAAACCTGACATCCAGAGACACAGAGTCTCCCAAGACCTCACCACTGAAGTAGAACTAAAACAAACCCAACGTGGCTCACGGAAATTTGCAGAAGAGGGGGAAGAAAGTTTGTTACAGCCACATGTTGGGACATTATGCACAGAGACATTGCCTCTTCCCTATAACTGATCTCGCCCCCCCCACAACACATGATCCACAATCCCCATGGGACTAACTTTCAACCCCCCTTCAGAGGGTGGAGGACAAGGAGATGAGGAGGAGGTTAAGGATGGTATCAACATGTGCTGTTTACACACTGAGTATGTGCATATCTAACAATGAAAAAAAGTTGAAATCATAGATGTAGAAGTGGTGCTTCCTTATTTTCTAATTTGTCCCATCTGATTGCATGCCTCACTGCCATCTTCACTGACATATTGGGAACCAACAGCTCCTCTCATTTCCTCCTTACTTTTGCCAACATTGTCTTGATCAGGCTTCCCAAAGGATCCTTCTTGATGGGTGTCTCCTATAGAAGATGTTCCCATGGAACTTAGACTCATGAGGATGATAAGATAATGTAAGATAATGTTTTCCTCCCTCCATAAAGGGTAGTGATAATAATAATAATTGATAAAGAGATTTAACAATTTAACATCTCTCAAAAGAAAAAAAGTATCTTCTTCCAAAAATAAAAAATATTGTATGTTAAGTTTATGAAAAGCTAAAAATAATACATGGAAAGACCTTTTACTATAACTTCTTCCTTGAATAAAGGAAATAAAAATACTCTCTGGCTCCTGTTTTAAATCAGGCTGTTTTTAACATTTTTAATATTTTTAATTTATTAGAGTCAGAGAGAGAAGAGAGAGAGACAGAGAGAGAATGGGCACGCCAGGGCCTGCAGCCACTGAAAATGAACTCCAGATGCATGTGCCCCCTTGTGCATCTGGCTGTGTGTCCTGGGGGATTGTACCTGGGTCCTTTGGCTTTGCAGGCAAGCACCTTAACTGCTAAGCTATCCCTCCAGCCCATTGAATCAGGTTTTTGTTATTTAATCCTCAAAGTAACAGCATTTGGCAGTTGAAAATTTCATAAATATTCCCATCAAGTAGCTGTTTTCTCTTCAAGGCTTCACTTCATTGTCTGTTACATGCATTTCTCTGGGATGCGCTTTTTACCACACAAGCAAATAACAATGCATAAACCAACAGTTTCACATCTACTACAACATAAGCAGCAGCTCTGCATCTCATGATTCCTTGGCAACATATCCACAAACCATCTATAAATACACACAGAGAAACTTAAGGTTTATTCTGTGGATAGATATTGACATTGCATTTCTGTTTTCTGGGGAACTATACATTCATGTACACAGACACACAAACACTATGTCCTACAATTGATTTTAACAATCTATTTGATCTTTCTTTTGGACTATTAGTCATTGAGGAGAAATTAGCTGCATTATGTAGCATTAGTTAATCCCTCCCAAGATCAAAAGTATTCCGTGAGTAAACACAGATGTTTTAGCTCCCAGTCATAGCACTTCTGACTTTGCAGGCTTGGGGTGAGGCCTCAGCTCATGTTTAAATAGGTACCCTAGGGGATTCTGATCTACCTCTTTGGGATATTACTTACTATATGCCAATTGTTTCTTGGGCAATAGCAAATAAAACAGACATAAGAGGAAAACTTGATACTTCTGTGGACTTGTTCCTTAGGATATTTGCTCTATTACCAAGCTCTCCCCAATTCTCTAAGGTAGGAAAGCCCTCTAGAAGAAAGATCAAGATTAACAGAGAACTCATAATAATATTAGTGATAATTAAAATGCACCATGCACTTGGACAGTCTCTTGACTCAACAAATCCATAACTGAATGCATGCCCACAAGAAATGAAATCAATGTGTCTAAAAGATGTCTGTGCAGGGCGTGGTGGCACATGCCTTTAATCCCAGCACTCGGGAGGCAGAGGTAAGAGGATCACTGTGAGTTCAAGGTCACCCTGAGAATACAGCGTAAATTCCAGGTCGGCCTGGGCTAGAGTGAGACCCTACCTCGAAAAAACAAAAAACAAAACAAACAAACAAAAAAAGATATTTGTACTTCCACATTTATCACTCCTAGTCATAACAACCAAGAAGTAGAGTTCATTTAAGTGTAAAAAGAATTCACAAGATAGTTTATCATTTAAAAATTCAGTTATTCTATTAAGAATTAAAAGAACTTCACTGAAGATTGCCATGTTGCAGGAAAGCAGTGTAAGGCACACAGATGTGCTCCCAGGGAGAGGACGGGACGCCTCTGCAGAACAAAGCTTTACAAACTCACTTAATGCCCAAGGTCTGTCACTGGAATTCAGCTGCAAAGTTTGCATTCATGGCCCTCCTCAGTTCACGTTATGGTTCTCCTGTGAAGAGACTTTTGGTTTGAGTTTACTTTTCCCTTTTGGGGAATGCCCTTTCCCTGTTCTACATTCTTTATTTAATAGTTATTGTAAAACGTGTTTTGTGTATCTATAGGATTTTCATTTCATAAGTTTATCATAAGGAGCTGATTTTTGGCAATTTTCATTCAGTGACATTTTAAAACAATGATACATCTTGTATGCTTATCACAATTTATTTCAGTCACCATGGATTGGTTGTAACCCCTATGAACTATTACATAGCATTTATTCACACATGTAAGACATTTCATGTATGTATGGATAATCACTTGGGGAGGACGTTGGCCTCTAGATTGTTAGGAATGCTCTACTATCATAAATGACTATTTGCAAATGTTTCTCCAAAGCAAGTATGTTAGATCATGGAAATGTCTCATACTTAGATTCACCCACAATTTCCCTCCCAACTGGCTAGAAGTGCTGATATCCTTCTGCTAAATGAGACGGTGTACTTCTTCATGCACCTTCTAGCTGCTCAAAATACCTCCTTGACAAATTATCCATCATTATACATGCACCTATTTTCTTTCAGAGTCATGGAATTCTTCTTTATATTTTATTTATTTATTTTTCTTTTTTTATTGACAACTTCCATAATTGTAAACAATATGCCATCATAATTCACTCCCTCCCCCAACTTTCTCCTTTGAAACTCCACTCTCCATCATATCCCCTCCCCCCTTAATCAGACTCTCTTTTATTTTGATGTCATGATTTTTTCTTCCTATTATGATGGTATTGTGTGGTAGTATCAGGCAATGTGAGGTCATGGATATCCAGGCCATTTTGTGTCTGGAGGAGCACCTTGTAAGGAGTCCTACCTACCATTGCTTTGCTCTTACATTCTTTCTGCCACCTCTTCCTCAATGGACCCTGAGCCATGGAAGGTCTGATTGAGATATTTCAGTGCTGAGCACTCCTCTGTCACTTCTTCTCAGTACCATGGTGCCTTCTGAGTCATCCCAAGGTCACTGCCATCTGAAAAGAGAAGCTTCTCTAACCAAAAGTGAGAGTAGCATTAATATATGGGTATGAACATTAAGAGCAGTGCTTACTGGGCTGTTTGGTAAGCATAGTGTATACATTTATGGATCTTATTTTTAAAGTGTGTATTGTAGTCCTTTTTATTTTCTAAATTTATTTGCATAAACCTGTTCATTCCAATATGTGACTTATATTTGTTTTGGTTATAATAATTTTATTAGAAATTCTGAAATTTCTAGTTTCATGGTCTCTACTACTTACTTTTACTACCACTCACATGCAAATCTAAACAGGCAGGAAAACTAGGAAGAGGCTATAAGGGAGAGAGGCAAGGGGACCCTTCCATCAAGATCACAAAGTTATTGATCTAAATTTTTCTAGTGCTGCTAGTCAGCTTTGAACTTCTATGACAAAATACCTGAAATTAATAACTGTTACCAGATTTATTTTGATTAATAGTTTCAAAGGCTTTAGACCATGGTTGTTGACTCCATTGCTTACTAGGTGGCCAGCTAGACTCCAATAAACAGACATACTGTTACATACAATTTTAAGTATTTAATCCTCCTATACTTTTACCTTTCAGTCAAAGTTAAACGGGTTCTCCTCTATCATAGCACAAGCTTTTCCAGAACTGCCTAGTGAACAACCCACCCTTTTACTGCTGAGTGATGCTTGGTCTTCACATACTTGCACAGGTCCACAGAATTGCTTCCTTGAGCTGTGGGTTCACATGCCAGTATTCCACTCCTCGTTAATATGGCTTTAGACTTAGCCTTCCCTACTTCACATTTTCAAAATTGATTCAGTTATTTGTATTATTTATAAATATTAACTTACAGAATTTGTAGAGTCTTAATAATCTGTCAAGGCTTTCAGAAAAAGTGACATGAGTTCATAGATCAGTCAGTATTAACTCATCCCATCCATGGGCACATCACTTTCTATTTGGATCTTCCTTTCTTTTGTTTAATGTATTTTAAGATTATTTTTTACTTTACAGATTTGTTATGATGGTGATACTATGTGATCATATTTTTAAATTCATCTGTGTTTTAACTTCTTATTGAAAGCTTTCATAAGTATAGACAAATAAAACTATGATAATTCCCTTCCATCCACTGTTATTTCCCCCTCTCAAATCCACCCTCCACTGAATCCTCTCCCCTTCAGTTAGTCACTCTTTTAATTTGATGACATCATCTTTTCCTTCTATTATGAAGCTCTTGTGTGGGTAGTTTCAGGTACTGTGAGGTCATGAATATCAAGGCCATTTTGTGTCTGGAAGATTTTATTGTAAGCAGTTCTACCCTTCCTTTGGCTCTTACATTCTTTCTGTTATCTCTTCTGCCATGTACCCTGAGCCATGGAGGGTGTTAGAGAGCTCTGAGTGCTGAACACGCCACTGTCACTTCTTCTTATCATTATGGTGAGTTTTGAGTCACCCTATTAGTCACCAACATCTGAAAACAGAAGCTTCTCTAAGCAAAAGTGAGAGTAACATTAATATATGGATATAAACATTTTAAAAAGTGCTTAAGGGAAGTTTGCAAAACATAGTATATGCATTTAGCCAGACAATAGCAGTCATTACTCCACTAGGGCTCATGACCTCCCCAGCCATAGGGTTTTGACTATATTTTCAGTACCAGGCATGTATTCCCACCCATGGAGCGGGCCTCCAGTCCAATTAGAGAGAAGTTGGTTTCTCCCATAACAGACATGCCACTATTGCACCAGTTGGCACATTTGGCCTGATTGGTTAATCTTACAGCTTGCAGGGTCCACTGTTGTGTAACACCATTGATGACTTCTCTCTCCCAAAATGCTGCATTCAGAATAGTTCTTTCCAGATTTCTGAGAGCTAGTCCACAGGGAGGAAGTTTCCAGCTCAGCCCCATCTTGATTTCTCTGTGACCTGAAGCCCAAGCATGTGGAGTCTTCAACAGTACGGTTCTTACCGTTTAGCTCTGATGGGCAACCTAGAGCTTTGGCAAAGGCCTGTATTGTTTGAGGTGCATCAGGGATCTCCCTGGTCAACAACACACTGGAGGGCATCCTGTCCTTGGCACTGAAATTTTCTATTGAAAATCTGTGGCTTCTGGGCTGAAGAGATGGCTTAGAGGTTAAGGCTCTTGCCTACGAAGCCTAAGAAGTCAGTGTTCAAATCTTGAGGTCCCATGTAGCCAGACACACGGCATCGCACAAGTGACACAAGGGGACACACATGTCTGAAGTTCACTTGCAGCAGGTTTAAGGTCCTGCCATGCCCATTCTATCTCATTCTCTCTTTCTCTCTCTCTCTCTGTCTGAAAAAAAAAAATCTATAGCTTCTGGGTGCACAATTCTCCAAAGAAGTAGGTTTCCATATTGCTTACTCATAACATTTTAACTTTGGTTAATTCTCCTCCCATCCTTTCTTTACTCATTCTCTTCCCCAACACCACTTAGGTCATCCTATTTTTATTCTACTGCCTGTAATATCACGACAAGAATAAGAGGATACAAAGGTCACAAAATTTCCAAGACTTTTCAAATTATCTTCAGTAATAATAATGAGGGTAGGCAGCCTTACTCAGTTGATAAGTATAAAGAAAATTCATCCAAATGCTCTAACAAATGTTTAATTAAAGTCTTTTTCTATTTTATTATACATATGTACTAGATATTTGTCAAATAATTTCATACATTCTAAGGTAATTATTTGTTTTATAGTCCATGAATGTGATAAATTATGGCAAATTATTTTCTAGGGAAACCCACACTTGCCTTATAGGGATAAATGATTATGATACATTATAATAATAGATTTAATAAGCTACCATTTATATAAGGTTTAGCATATATTTTAATAAATGAATATTGTTTACTAATATTATTTTTAATGTTGGTATCATAGTTTTCCAAGACATGTAAAGTAAGTTGGGAAAATTTTCCTATTTGTTATTTTAAATCCACTTGTATGACAGAAAGATTACTTTGTCCTTCAATGTTTGAAAGAATATACATAAAAGTGATTTGTGCCTCTGTATTAGGAAAAACAATGTTGCAACTATTTTAACTTATTTAATAGAATATCTGATGTTCTTGGAGACAAAAGCATATTAATAAGTTTTTAAATTCATTGAAAGATAATTATTTATAGAAATCTTATTTTCAAATTATTATATGGCTGTCTATTTTTTGTTATTTGCATCTTTCCATTTCCTGTTTTTTAACTTGCCTTTTTCATAGAAAGTGATTTTGGTCTAATTAAACTCCTGTTTTTTTCCATATCATTGATTTCTTCTATTATCCCTTAAAATCTTTTCCTCATATATTCAGGATTGTTTTGAAACTGATTCAGGAAGTTCTGACATTTTGTTCATTATTCAGTTCCAAAAATTTGTCAATTTTCTAGATTTCCATCAAAAACAGAAATATACCTTTTTTTAAAACTGGTAAGCTACTATGGATGGTGGGTTTCACATAAGAAAATCATCTATATGTTGTTGGTTCTTTCTATTGTGGCATATGCTGTGTATATTTGAGAGAGGGGGGCTGACACATGTGTTCACAAACAATGTGGATCTGTTTGTTGAATATAAATTTTTATGTATATCAGTTAAAATATATTTTGCTATTTATTCACCTATTGTATAGCATTAGTTTTGTTTTATTTTGATTTCACTAAATTTCATAGCCGTGAACCTTGCTTGCGTTCCCTCAGCAGTACTATTGCACATTGTTTAACCCTTTCAACCTGAGGCGTTTCATTTTGATTGGGTCATTACAAAATCTCTTTAGTTTGACAATTATCCTTCCTTCCATCAATTGTTATCTCTCACTGTTGAGATCCCTATTAATGGATATTGATATTTTTCCCTTGGCCCTTTATGTTTCTTAAAGTTTCTGTCACATTTTCTTTTTCTGTTAATTTTTGCTCATAATTACTCACCTGATTTCACAGAGCGTTACTTTTCACTGTCTTCATTCTGCTCATCAGTATATCTCTGATGACTGTTAAACTATGTAGTCTCATACTTATTTCTAATTGGTTCTTGCTACCATTCTTCTTGTTTTGTTTATTTTTTAAAATTTTTTTTAAAAATTTATTTTATCTGAAAGAGAGAGAGAGAGAGAGAGAGAGAGAGAGAGATAATGGGCATGCCAGGGCCTTCAGCAGCTGCAAAAGAACTCCAGACGCACGCACTCACCTGTGCATCTATATCCTGGGGAATCGAACCTGGGTCATTTGGTTTTGCAGGCAAGTGTCTTAACCACTAAGCAATCTCTCCATCTGTCTTGTTCTTCAATCAATATCATCAACTGTGTCTTTAAGAAAGTTACTGTGCTAACTTTTAAAACTCCTCTCTACACAATTCTATTTCATAGGGGAAAAATTATTTCACATTTTGTGTCTTCTATGTATCATTCTTCAGAGATTTTGTTACTATGCCTCAGGATTCCTTATTTCCTTCACTGATAACATGACGTCACAGAGGACAGCTGCTGACCAGACCCTAGCCTGTCACCTCGTAATGATTGTCAGGGGTGAGTCAGGGCTCATTAAAGATCCTCTTACATACAGATCTCACTGCCTTCCTTTGTTCATTACTGAACAAACTTTCAACAAATAGCAATGCCCTACAAAAAATTTCCCTGCTACCTACAAGCAGGCAATTATGCTCCCCACAAGCTATTCCCTTCTCTTATAAATTAGACCTAGGATTGGGGCAGCAATGAAGGAAACAAAAAAGAGGAATTGATTGGATCATCTGTACCTATTATAGCCCAATCACTAGCTCCTGGCCTGATGTCAACAGTTTCATCCCATTGAATTCCCTATGCTATCTAAGAGACCCGTGGCTCACTTGGAGGGTAGATGGGCAGTTTGCAGACACACTTGCAAATGAGCACAATGGAATAATAAGTCTGGCCAAATTCCTCCTCTCTGGACTTTCTTCCCTGTCACTGCTCTATTATCCCTTACTCAACTTCAACTTCTTTTCCCCAAGGTTTTCGCAGAATGTAGCAATTTAACTTTTGTTTCTATGACATTAGCGTATATTTGGAGTCCACAAGGCTAGGTAGAAAAGGAATTGCTACCTTCATTAACTGTCATTCCATAAACTATGATCTCTCCCTGTGTGTTTTTCTTCATGCTGAAGACCTTAAATATTTCTAAACTGTAAGTATTTTTGATGATTGGTTTACAAAAGATAGTGTCTATTTTTTTAAATAAATACAAAAGCTCTTCCCTTTCCTAATCAGTCCTAAATGTTAATGCCTTTTACTAATGCATATATGGCTTTTCAAGGCACTCATAGTTATTCTGATTGCATCATATTGACAGACATCTTTAAATATGTATGTTACTATATGTATGTTACTATATATTACTATATAAGGAGATAAATCCCTTGTTTATTTTTAATAAAATCCATCCATTTCAGTTGTATAATTTTTTTGTTTTTGTTTTTGTTTTTTAATTTATTTATTTGAGAGAGAGAGAGAATGGACGTGCCAGGGCCTCTAGCCACTGCAAACGAACTCCAGATGCATGCGCCCCAGTGTGCATCTCTCTTATGTGGGTCCTGGAGAATGGAGCCTCGAACCGGGGTCCTTAGGCTCCACAGGCAAACGCTTAACTGCTGAGCCATCTCTCCAGCCCCATCAGTTGTATAATGTTGTGATTTACGTAATCATAAGGAAACAATTACCATGAGTAGTATACTGGTGACCACACTTATCCTCTCGTGTGTGTGTGTGTGTGGTAATACGGAACATGTTAATATTTACTCCAAGGCTTCCTAGATTCATTTTATAACTTTCTCAAATTACTATTGCTGAATGCTATCAAAAAGTGTCATGTTTTCTTTTAAGAATAAAAAGGAGAGTTGCCTGGCCACCATTAGGAGATACAAGCTATACTTGACTGGTTGAAGTAATTTACAAGTCATTCTTTATAACCTATCTGTCCATTGGACTATATGAAATTTTCATTATAGTAAAAGTTCTGACCTTCAAAAACAGATGGTTATCTTATTGTATTCTATTTCTCAAATTAAGCTTGCATTGTAATTATTTTGTGAAACCATGAAATTCTTCTTAAAAATAAAGAACATTAACATAGCACTCATCTGTTAATGCTTTGTATAACTCTTTTTGTGATACAAAAGATATTATATGAAGAAATATGAGGATTTTACAAAAGAAGTCCCCTTGAATAAAGAACTATATAGGTCGTATGCATAAAACTTTTATTCTGTAAAGAACTCTTCACTTTTAATTTATCATTATAGAGTGCAGTTCCACATAATTAAAATTGTTCATAAAACTCATAATCAATAATATATAGTCTTATTATGCTTCCTTTCATTTGTTTTTAGAGATATTATTTGCACTTGTGAATGTGGAAAGCCAAACAGTTCATCTATGAGCATAATAGATCAAATAAGAGTAATTAGCATGTCCATCTCAAATATTATCAGTTCTATGTATTGGGAAACTTCATATTCTTCTCTACTATTAATTTTTGGAATATATTATAAATTGTTATATCACAGTCAACCATATTATACAATGGAGTACTAGAATTAATTCCCAGATATTCCATCTCTCTATAAACCCTCCTATATACTTCTAAGCGTCTACTGATCTCTTTTTCTCTCCACTTCCACATGAACAACTTTTTCAGCTTCTATAAGAACATGCAATGTTTGCCCTGTGTCTGGCTTATTTCACTTACCATAATGTCCTCCAGTTCTGTTCCCGTTGCTGTGAGGGAGAAGATCTCGTACCTTTTATGGCTCAATAGCATTCAAGTGAAAGACAGAAATGGGGGTTGGGGAGATGGCTCAGTGGTTAAAGACAGGCCAAAATTAAAAAAAAAAAAATTACCCTTGTGTTAACTTCAGCTTGTTTTGCATTGAGTAGACAACTTAAAGAAAGGAGAGCAGTGGAAAGAACATCACCCTGCTTTCCCTAAGAAAATCTGTTTCAGAATGGATTCTCCGGATGCAGAATGGTTCACGTTCACTTGAAATTAGTTTGTTTTAAAAATTCATCCCAGTTGCATTGGCTCTTGCTGTGAGGCCTCCTATCCCTCTTGCTAGGAGAATCCCTACCTGTGACTCAGGTTTTATTTCATGATCTGGTTCAAATTTATCCTTACATATTTCTTCTTCTATTGACCATCTAACATGGCCCACCTTCCTTATAAGCTTCCTGAATAGAGTGGGCAGATGGTGAAGGATTATCAGACGAGGGTTTATTTACACAGGAATACATGGGAGTACAATAATAACTTTAACAGGAACTGGACCCTTGGTGGCAGTGTGCTTGCCAACCAAGATAGCTTGCAAAAGAGGTGACAGCTGTGACTATGTGTGGCATCTGGTTGCCAATCAAGAGGATATGAGGCTGTTTGGTGCTTCATCCTTGACTGGCTCAGGATGCCAGCTAAGAAGCATGAAAGCAAGAGACAAGACCACCAAACCTTGGAGCTTCATGGGTGGGGGATCCTGAGTCAACGGGACCAGCAGCGGGTCCCCTCTGAATTCCAGCCAGAGCTGCTGAGGTGGATCCCATTCACTGTCTCTCTGAGGCAGGAGAGTGTAGGCATTGTGAGTTCTGCTTCTAGATCCCAGGGTCTTAGCAGCCCTGGCCCTTCAGCAGCAGAACAAGTTCAGTTCCAAGAGCATGATTGGGATGCAAAATGTACCTTACAGTCTCATTGGATTAATGCTTGGTTTCCAGCTGTTTTACGAGACTGTGGAGTCTTTAGGAGCTGGAGGAAGGGCCTCTCGGGGAAGTGGGACACCAGAAGATGCCAGAGGATGGCCATGAGAGAGTTCTAATTCAGTTCCAGTTCCTATCCACCTCTGCTTCCTGCACTTTCCAGATGTGACGACAAGAGGAATGCCAGCTGCAGGATCCCACCAGCACGAAGCCACCTGCTACCAAGACTCCCCTGCCGTGGTGAATGGTGTCCTTTCAATGTACAAGCTCCCCACTCCCCCCAAATTCTACCCCTTTTAGGTGGCTTCTCATCAAGTAGTCACAGCAATGAGAAAAGTAACTAACACACCATTGGGAACTTCAAGTACCTGGAAAAGATGTAATCTTAAACCCTCAGTGCTTTAGGTACAACTATTAAAACTATGTTCCTGGGCTGGAGAGATGGCTTAACGGTTAAGGCACTTGTCTACAAAGCCAAAGGATCCCGGTTCAATTCTCCAGGACCCATGTTAGCCAGATGCACAAGGGGCCGCATGCGTCTGCAGTTTGCCTACGGTGGCTGGAGGCCCTGGTGCACCTGTTCTTTCTCTCTCTCTCTCCCTCTTTCTCTCTCAAATAAATAAATAATATATAAAAATATTTTTTAAAAAAACTGTTCCTGTGGTGAGAAAGCACATATCAGAGTACCAAGTAATTAGACAAAAGAATCAATGAAGAAAAAGAACAATGCATCATGAGATTATAGTGCCATTCTTTCAATGGAATTACCATATTTATGACATAACCGCTTGTTGAATTAGTGGGAAAAAAGAGATTATGTAATTTACAGCCAAACTACATTTAAAAATTAAAATTGAAAATTAAAATCCAGGCTCTAGCATTGCATGGTGGTACATACCTTTAATCCCAGCACTTGGGAGGCAGAGGGAAGAAGTAGGGGGGTCAAGGATCACTGTGAATTTGACGCCAGCCTGGAACTACAGAGTGAGCTCCAGGTCAATTTGGGCTAGAGAGAGACCCTACCTCAAAAAAAAGGAAACAAAGAAAAAGAAAAAGAAAATAAAGAAAAGAGAAGAGAAGAAAGAAAAAAGAAAAATCCAGACTCTGTCGCTAACTAAATTTGTGAGTTTGTCAAAGTATTTCCATTTTCTATTCCAGTCTCCTCGTTTGTAGAATAAATGTCATGTACACATTTCACAAGGTTGCTGTAAGAATTAACTAAAGTACACATCCACTACTAGAAAGATGTACAGTGTAAAATAAAAACACTATCCCAGGCTGGAGAGATGGCTTACCGGTTAAGCACTTGCCTGTGAAGCCTAAGGACCCCGGTTCAAGGCTTGATTCTCCAGGTCCCACGTTAGCCAGATGCACAAGGGGGGCGCACGCGTCTGGAGTTCATTTGCAGTGGCTGGAGGCCCTGGCGCGCCCATTCTCTCTCTGTCTCTCTCTCTGGCTCTTTCTCTCTCTGTCACTCTCAAATAAATAAATAAAAATGAAAAAAAAAAAAAAACATTATCCCTTTGCTCTGCATTGTCTCATTAAATATTTGTAGCTCTAACAGTCATGGTCCTGATTCAAGAAAGGGCTCATAGCTGAAATCTTCACTTGCCCACTGTATATCCATCATACTTATCAATACATTCATAAGTAGGATTCCTTTTGATTAGCATGCCCTGACTGTTCATTCATATAAATGTTTCCTAAGGACAAAGGTTAAGTCACAACTTGGTTGCTATTAGCTCAAAACAGTGAGAAACTTGAAAACAAAGACTGCTTAATTTATATCACCAGGACTTTATATAGCATCTGAAAATTGGTAACCCTGGCAAAAATTATCTGGATTGAAATATATTATTAGTTGTAATAATAATAGTAAAAGGTACTTAAACTGATATCTAAGTTTTATAATACTATCCCCCACTGATAAAATGAATGGACACTATAAATCCTGCCCAACTATGTTATATATGCTTCACATGACTTTTAATTTAGGACACAAAAGACATGTATTAAACACTAGGCAGAATGCCCAGTGTTGTGGGAGATACAAAAAAAGAAAAAGTCCAGTCCAATTCTTTGTCCCCATCTCCCTCTCTTAGGAACAGTGGGGCTTTCCTGAACGCAGCATTTTCTGTCTCTTATCAAGGCATTACCCTTATTCTCCATGTTATCTCCATTCACACTGAGAGTATATCAGCAATCATATATACTATAGTATATACTATACATGATTAAAAACCTTACCTAACTCTTCATAACACTGTTTCATTTTACTCTCTCTTACTTTGGACAGCAATAATCTCTTAACAATGCTTGTCATGTAATTTTAATTTGGAAGTCTATTTAATTCATTTGGAAAATAAAAATGAATGAGAGTAAGTAATATTTTATTTTCTTTAAATTACATAATACAATAAAGTTTTTGCTAAACAATAGGACTCTTTTTCCTTTGCTTGACTCCATATTCCAAACAAATATGCAAAATATTTGTTTATGAATTTATTTGGTTGTGCTCAGCAGTTGTATAAATATGAGTCTGTCCTGAGCTTTTCTTGGCACTATCCTTAGGACTACATGATTCCATTTCACTTTTCTCTTAAAATACATATTTTCTTTTGAATTATAGGGAACAATTCACCCTAGAAAGATCATGCACTTAGAAAGTCTTCATGTTTCTGCTCACTGGAATGACATGAGCATCTATGGTTTACTTGTGTGTATTTGTGTATAGCAAGCTAAAGAGAAAATCTGGGGTAACAACAAGTATGGGGGTGAGGTGTGGTTAATAGCATCACAAACTGGATGCAGTAACTGTGAAACTAGAAGAAAATCAGGTATACAAGAAGCAGGATTGATCACTGGCATGAATGGGGTCAAGAACATCTGACAAGCTGAGCTTGGTGGCATATGCCTTTAATCTCATCATTTGGAAGGCAGAGGTATGAGAAGCGCTGTGAGTTCGAGGCCAGCCTGAGAATACATAGTGAATTCCGACCTGGATTGGGCTAGAGCGAGACTCTTCCTCAACAACAACAAGAAAAAAAGAGTATCAGTCAAATCAGAGCTTTTCAATTTTAAAATATTTTATTTATTTATCTACTTGGACAGAGAAAGAGACAGAGAGAGAGAAAAAGAGAGAATGGGCATGACAGGGTCTCTAGCCACTGCAAACAAACTCCAGATGCATGTGCCACTTTGTGCATCTGGCTTGATGTGAGTACTGAGGAATCAAACGCAGGTCTTTAGGCTTTGCAGGAAAGTGCCATAACTGCTGAGCAATCTTTCTAGTCTCAATCAGAGCCTTTCTGAGGCCGATATCTAATATTTCTCTCAGGTCATCTCAGGTTGCAAAGTGCAGTCTTACTCCAAAAAGACTGGGAGCTCACAAAGGAGTGATAGACACTGGTCCAGAGCACTTTCTCTCTCTCTCTCCCCCTCCCTCCGTGTGTGCGTGTGTGTGTGTGTGTGTGTGTGTGTGTGTGTGTGTGTGTTTCTACATTCTAGGCTATAATTCACCTTCATCCACCCTCCACAAATTTCTTCTGGTTTTGCACCAGAAGAATAAATCAGTTTGGGCAATCTCCAACCACACCTATTTTTCCTTCAAGTTGATGTGGGCTAATAACATGGTATAATTGTTAAGACAGTGATCATAACAGCTGTTTATTGTATTCAATGCATTTGTTTCCCAGATAATAGAACTCACAGTTTGTAAATCTCATCTAAAGTACTTTTTGAAAGTTTGGAATATGCTGTTATGAAGTCTCTAAGAAAGTGAAAACTGCTGATGAACATTCAATAGATTATTCTGTAATAAACACATGATGGATCAGATGCAACTTTCTTATACTAAAGGAGGGTTAATATTCACATTTAAAATTTTCACTTGTTATGAGAATAGATTTCTTCTATGCTATATGAGATGGCCAAATTAGGCAACATGAATAATGTGTGAGTGAGATTTGAGATCTCTATGCTGGCTACACAGATGTCTGTTCCACCCAGTATGGTCAAGTGCTCTACAGTATTTCAGAAGTGTCCTCACTTTAGTCTTCAGTCATTATTTGGAGCTATTTTTGCTTATGAGAAAAGCCAGATGCTACATTGGAAAAGGGACCTTCACAATCCTTGTAAGTTTTATACTTTTTCATTCTATTTACTACTATATTCCTTGCCTTCCTGCTCATATCTGATTTTTTCTTTCCATTCCAACTATGATTTTTGGCTCTTCATGACAAATTGGGACCATGAACCTTGTCATCACTCCCTTCCTATCAGTATTTGATATTTGAACAGAAAAAAATGATACTACATATTACAAATAATGAAAAGGGAGCCTTCCTTGTATAGTAATTTCTGCCACTTAGCATTTGTAGACCCTTTAAAACAGTAACTTAGTATTTATAAAATACATCAAAATTGCTGTTATCTCCAGGAAAATGTCCTTATTATTAGAGAAAATGAAAATCTCTAAATATTTACACATCTATATTTTTGTATAATAATTGGGAATTAATAATAATTTAGAATAAAGGGCTTTTTGTTTGTTTTGTTTTACAGGATAGGATTTCACTTTACTCCAGGCTGACCTAGAACTTATTCATAGTCCCAGGTAGGCCTCAAACTCAGAGCTATACTCTTACCTCTTCCACCCAAGTGCTTTGATTAAAGGCACGCACCGTCATACATGGCAGGGGGAGTTTTGTTTTGTTTTTAAGAGCATGTTGGGATTTTTATTCATGCCATGGAAACTGCATGCAAGCTGACTTACTGAGCAAAAGTTTCATATGTGTTTGCACTCATTGTGAAGGACAGTTTACAAGTAATAGTTAATTAGCAGTTGTTGATAAAATACATTACATAATAGCCCCCTCGCCCACTTCACGGTGGGGCTGCTTTTGAACTAGGAGTAATGGGAGATTAGGGCTGGTGCACTGGTAGTTTATTTATTAGACCCTGGACCCAGTAATCCGGTGGCGGAAGAAAATCCAGGTTGAATATTTGTAGTAGTTCCAATCAGGGACTCGAGGCTGTGTCACCTGAGGAGTCATGGCACCCTCACCAGCACTGTGAAAGACAAAATTCTGAGCTTCTAGGGGACTGAAAAGAGAGTGAAATAATCCAGGATGCAGGAAATGCTGTCAAAAAGATGGGAAAGACTGGCACATCCGGCTCAGTGGCCCCAACAGAGAGAAAGATCAAGATCGACTTTCAGCTTTTATTATTGTTATTATTAGTTGTGTACACAGTATGTATACAGCCATTGTTAGTCTCCTCCCTGTCCTCCCCCCTCTATAGGGACCCTCCTCCTTGGGCAATGTGGGTCGCATTGTGGGGTTAGCCATCAGTTATGGGGAAGAGGCAATGTCTCTGTGCATGTCCCAACATGTGGCTCTAACAATCTTTCCACCCCCTCTTCCGCAAATTTCTCTGAGCCATGTTGTGCTCATTTTAGGTCTACTTCAATGATGAGGTCTTTGGAGTCTCTGTGTCTCTGGATATCTGGTTTGGTAGGGGTTAAGTGTTTTCTGTGTCTCTCGCCCTCACCCTTGTGCTGCTACTAGGTTCACCAAGAAAGCAGCA
Organism: Dipus sagitta; assembly: GCA_036346955.1. Lineage (NCBI taxonomy): Eukaryota > Metazoa > Chordata > Mammalia > Rodentia > Dipodidae > Dipus > Dipus sagitta. The sequence goes on from CM070784.1 coordinate 43,445,807, forward strand.
CTCTTGCTCATTTCCCCAATTACTCTTGGTTTCAGCTGGAGCCCTGGTGAGGTGCGATGGGCTGATTCTCTCCTCAGGATCTGTGTCCATATGAAAAAGAGAAGCAAATTCTCCAACAGAGAGTGAAGTCAGCACCAGAATAATGGGATAACCATTGTTATTTTAGAGAGAATTTAATACGTGTAGGCCCTCTTGTAGCCCACGATTGGTAGGAGCTTGATAATGGAGAGTGGGCTCATTGTTTGGATATGGTTCTGACTTGTTTCCTAGCTCCAGCTATGGGTTCTGTTCCACTGAGCAGATCAGTTAGCCAAATCAAGAGCAGTTGGTTTCCCACCATGGCTGTGCACTACTATTGCACTGTGTGAGCATCATGTCAGGTTGTTTGCTGCTGAGTAGTTTAGACCTTTTAGTTTTAAGATGCTAGCATTTCCCACATTCACATCTCCATGGAAAGGAGCAACTGAAGAAGGAGCATAGCAAGACAAAGGAATGAGAAATGTGAGGCAGGACAGCCAGCAGCCAGAAGCAAACACTCACTGAAGTCAGATGCTTTGATAAATGAATCAATAAAAATATGCAGAAGCATTTGTAGGAAGCAAAGAAGGGCATGTTTAGTGTGGTGTGATGTCAGAAGACCATGGTCTATTGGGCTGGGAGGTGTATTAGACAGGGTTCTATAGAGGAACAGAACTGATAGAACAAATTATATTAAAAGGGAATTTACTGGATTACCTTATTTCACTGTATGCTGGTCTTCAGTTCACACTGGGGTTCAGTCTATGCTGGTTTCTGTCTGTGCTGGTCTTTAGTCCACACTGGTCTTCATTCTACTGTACTATGAGGTAAAAAGGCCTGGTCTACTATGGTGTGAGGTAAGACAAGCCTGGCTTTTAAAGAAAGGTTAGAAGGACATAGTCTGATGTGGTTTGTGGAGTGATGCATGCTGTCAGAAATAGATAGACATGCTTGTGTCTTTCTACAATGTCAAGATATATTCAATAACAATAAATTCACAAGGCCATTTCAATGGCAACAATTTGCCAGGTACTCCTGCTGTCCTTGATAGCTCTGACCAAGACAAACAGGTTGTCTAATTCTAACCTTAATTATTCTCAAATCACATATTATTCATCATGCATTATATATACATATCTATATTTATATCTATATTGTCTATTTAAGTATTATTTATCTATGCATAGGTAGGTTATAGAACAACTACAAAGGATAAATAAGGCAATTAGAAATTAGTATTTCAAAGTAGCCTAAAAGGCTAGTGCTGAACAACTGATGGATAAAATAACGTGCTGGAGGGGAAACTAGAGGAGCTGCTGCTGGGCATAGAATCAGGTTGCTGGGCCAGAGCTGAGCTGCACCAGTGAGGCAGCTCAGACGAACTAGTCACAGGTGAAGAGATAGGTGGATGGATAGCCAGTGCACACAGGGGAACAGGAAGAACAACTCATGGGCAGTGTCAGCTGAAGCTCCTGGAACAATTGGGAGTTCCTGTGATATACAGTGAGTGCTCAGATAGCAGGTTGGGGGGTATTATGATTACAGGACTAGGTATATACATCTTTGAGGGGTCCAGTGAGGGAGAGTTACAGCCATTTCTTAGTTTAGCGTGTCTGTCAATTTCTTGTGCCTTATATGCCTGATATGATTTCAATATTTCCAAACGTTCTTGTGGTCCCAGTTCACCTGAATAACTTTATAAGGAAGGACCCTTTCTACTCCCAGGACTAAGTCATTACCAGTCTGTGCCATGTGGGTGGCGCTGCACAGATGGTGCCCTTCAGGTGCCCACCTAGTGGCAGAGACATCCTCCACACTCAAAATGGAGTCAAAGGCCACCAAATGGATTCCCTTGGGACAAGGCACAATGTGAAAAGACACTTTTACACAATGTATGGATTAACAAGAGCAGGGCATGAATCACTGGGAAATGAAAAGGAAGTGGCTTAGGCTGCGCCCTCTGTGAGTGAAAAGGGAAGACCTTGCCTAGGCTTCACCCTAGCTACGAGCCAAGACCCAGGTCAATTTGAGAGTGGACTTCCCTGGACCCAGATACAGTGGAGACAGGAGCACCAGTGAGGCACCAGCCAATTGTTGCCACATGAGGCTGTACAGGAAAGTGATGTGTGTCTGCACTGTTGACAAAGGATGCAGAAAACAAATATCCCTGAGCCCACATCCTGCTATGGTCCAAGATGGTAAGAAGGAACCATTTTCTCTTTTCTGGTCCTTTCAAGTAGCTCCTCTTCAATAGTAGATTCACATCTCAGGAGACTGTGACACGAAACAACAGATTCATATCACGGGCAGCTGTGGCATGAGACAGCAGTGGTAGGGCAGTACTAATGGAGCAGTAACCAAAGGACGACCTCACTAGTAAAACTCAACCATTGCCAACCGCCTTCCTTGATAAATGTTTATTTTTTTTTCAAACTCACTGAATATCAAGCACTAATATCAGTCATAACCTGTCATCTACATAATGAGATACACATGAAAACCTGGAGAAGTTACAACAACTAAAAGGAAAATTTACATTTTAAGTTTCAGGAGGCTGATAGGCAAAATTAAACACAACCACACTAAGACATAAATTGCACAAAAATCCTTTAAATTTCCCCTGAAATTCTTCACTTATACCCCACAAAGAAAGGCTAGTGCTTCTGTGGACAATTTTCCTGGCATATTTCACTTTCCTTATAGCCCTCATATGATTTCAGCCTCCTGTGTGAACAAAAATGCAGAAATTTAAACTAGAATGTAAGAGTCAATGATGTGGAAATTTCTTACAATACATTTGGCTTTCTCTGTGTTGGCTTATGTGTGGCCCAGAGGGACACCAGTGTCTGTACGTTTACCTAAGTGATCCACCTGCTAGGGCTTCTAGACCTATATCTTTTGTGCATGTGTTTGTTTGTCTGGTTTTTGGTTTGTTTGTTTGTTTGTTTGTTTGTTTGTTTGTTTGAGGTAGGATCTCACTCTAGCTCAGGCTAACCTGGAATTCACTTGTAGTTTCAGGGTGGCTTTAAACTCTCAGCAATCCTTCTAACTCTGCCTCCCAAGTTCTGCGACTAAAGATGTACATCACCACACCTGGCAATCTATATCTCTTAATGGACCAACTACTTGTTGTGGTTAGGATTCGGCTCTAGTCAGATGATGAGAAACTAGATAAATACTCTAACAAAACCTGTATTTTGAAATTTTGCCTGTGGGATGAGAAAGAAAGCTTTGTTCATAATGGTATAGACTTTGAAAATACTTAGAAGTTTGTAATGTATCTGCCTCTACCTGTTTCTTCCCTGTTCATGACTCTTCCTCTTTCTAAGGGTCTCTAAGTGTTTCTGCTTGCTCACCCACTTGACCTTATTGAACAATCTATGAGCACAGAGGAAAACATTTCAGTGATTGGAAAATCAGTGGGACGTTCAATAACATGCAGTGCCTCATGTGGCTGTTAAAATGCATTTGGGGCAGAATTTTTGGTTCTGACCTGTTCTCATTTTAAGTTTGAGCAGTGTCATTGTATCATTTATGAATCGTAACCCCCAAAGTTCTTTGCTGACTTAGAATATGAGTAATAGGCATGGAAAGTAGGAGTTCTTAGAAGAAGAAGTTGTGCATTTTTTTTGTGGATGAAAAACATGACTATGTTTGGACATATTCAGTAATTTAAAAACTACACCCCACTGGTCAAGAAAATAATTTCAGTGATGGCCTCGAGCATGTTCAGACATCATTGGCATACAAAGTAAGTTTTGAAACTGCAAAATAGCACTTACATTTTTATTTTTATTTTTGCAACATTTAACAATTAAATACCCTCTGTGTTATACCCCATCCCCCATCATCTTTGGACTGTTTTCTTGCAGTGACAGAAGTACAGTTACAATGGCCAAAGTGCTCATAAGCTGTTCCATGGAGGCTTTAAGGAGCTTGATTTGTGGCATTAATCTGTTCTCCGGCCTCTGCTCACAGACCCCACGAGGCCATCGTGCCGTGCTGGAGGGCACTGGGACGAAGCCATGAGCTTTAGCTTTTATGGGACTTCCCATGCCTGCAGGACAATGGCTGTCCACCGTGTTTCAATGAAGCTGTTGAATCCTCAGGAGCGTCCCATGTGGGTCTCCATTAGTCTTGGTAATAGGCTCAAATCCTTTCACACTCAGAGCTTTTGTCTTCGTCTGTGACAGGGGGATGGTGGATGGAACAAATTACTAGCTTATTGTTTTCTGGTATCCTTGCTCATATTACAGAATATTGTGGTACCTCGTGGGTGGGATGTATAAAAAGAGCAAAGCCGGAATTGCTTAGAGATGAAACATAAACTCAATCTCTTACTAAAATATAGTTTTCTAGAAAGAAGTGTGTGTGTGAGTGTGTGTGTGTGTTTGGGTATGTGTACATTTGTGTTATACGATTATGAAAGTAGAATAATATATGAAAAATCACTTTTTAGGTGCATAATGCTACCTATTTTTGTTTGTTTGGTTTTTTTTTTTTTTTTTTTTTTTTTTTTTGAGGTAGGGTCTCACTCTGGCTCTGGTTGACCTGGAATTCACTATGTAGTCTCAGGGTGGCTTGAACTCTCAGCAATCCTCCTACCTCTGCCTCCCAGGTGTGCCACCAAGCCCGGGTCTATGTATTTTATTTTAATTTTGTTTATTTTTATTTATTTATTTGAGAGCAACAGAGAAAGAGGCAGAGAGAGAGAGACAGAGAGAGAGAGAGATAGAGAGGGACAATGGGAGCACCAGGGCTTCCAGCCACTGCAAATGAACTCCAGACGCATGCGCCCCCTTGTACATCTGGTTAATGAGGGTCCTGGGGAATTGAGCCTCTAACCGGGGTCCTTAGGCTTCACAGGCAAGCGCTTAACCGCTAAGCCATCTCTCCACCCCTCTATGTATTTTTAATTAATGTGTACCTTACATGAATCAGTATTTGTACTTTTCATTGTACAGTTCTAGGTTTCTCAAATAGGTATGCTCATGTAGCCACCTTTAGATAAAGACACTGGATGTTTTTTATCATTTTACAGTATTTCCTCATCCTGTAAGAGGAGTCAGACCCTTACTTTCATCCTACACCACAGGAACCTCTAATCTGCTTTGTGAACCATTTCTTTTCTGAAAATTTACACAAATGAAGAATACAGTGTATAGCCTTTTGTATTTGGTTTCTTTCATTTAATATAATTCTTTTGAGCTTCCCTCGTGCTGCTGCATTTACTGGCAGTTCTATTACTACATCTGAAGATCATTCCAATACTGAAATGAGCCACAGTAGCTTTTTGGGTCATTAGTAGATTTTAAGATTATCTCTAGATTTATTTATTTACAGGATTTCATACATCCCAGACTGGCTGTAAACTTACTATGTAGCTGAGGATGGCCATAGACTTCTGATTATCCTGCTTCCTTTCCCTAAGTGCTGCAATTTCAGATGTGTGTGACTGCGCCCAGTGTGTGCAGTGCTGGGGACTGAACACTGTGCTTCAGGCATGTGTGACAACCACTCTACCGACTGAGATACCTTTTCTGCCTTTATGTAGTTATTTTTGAAATCTATTGTATACATTCATATACAGATCCATGTCTAGCTTGAACATGTTTTCACTTACCTTTTGTAAAATGTCTAGACATAGAATTGGTGGCCTGTTTATTTATATTTAACATTATAATTTTTTTAATTTGCAGGATTGGACTAAGCCATAGTGGATTTCCCATCAGCAAGGTCTGAGCACTCCAATGACCCTGAATCTTCACCAGTTCTTGCTCTATGTGGTGGTGAATCTTCTCAGTTTGGTGGGATTTAGAACCACCATGAAAACAAATTTGTGGGCATATCTGTGAGGGATTTTCTACATAACTATATTTGAGGCAGAAGGACCTGCCATCTATGGGCTGAGTGTTCTGTACTGCAAACAAAGGGGAGAGCGGGCTGAGAGATCTCTGTCTCCTGAATATGAACACCATATGACTAGCTGCTTTATGTTCCTGTCGCCATGCTTTCTCCACTATGATGGACGATCTATGCGCTAGGTAGGCGGGAAAGCTGAAGGGGTAGAACTACCCAAGCCCTTTGGAGCTTGGAGATTCTATCATGAGGCAAAGCTGCCTGATATTTGGAGTTGTGAACACTAACATTTGCCCGGCTGGGTTTTGCTCTTACCTTTCCTTACAATGTTCCCATTTCCTGTTTCTGGAGAGGGAATGTGCACTCTGTGCCCACGGTTAAGAGTGTGCTTCAGTCTCTGAAGAGAACCTAAACTGACACTTCTGAATAGAGTTGGACCTGTTAAAGGTATGGGGACTGTTGAAGTTTTTTGAAATGCATTTTGCATGCTGAGATGGCACTGAGCCTGTTGAGGGGAAGAAGATGATAGCTTAAAAGTGATTTGTTCGGTTGTTAGAGAAGGGCTAGATAGAGCTTGATGGCTAAGCAGCTCAACCCCATGGGGTTAGGCCGCCGTACAAAGAAATCCCTGGGCATTTCGGTGCAAGGTTTTTCTAGATTGGGTTAGCTGAAGTTCCCTAGATATGGGTGGAACTTCTCCACGGAAAGATCTTTCTGTGCTGCATGGAAAGGAAAAAGCTGCTGAGCACCAGCGGTCTTGGCCCTGCTTCCTCACTGTGGGTTAAAGCGGCCTGGTGGCTGTAACCTCTGCTGCCATGCCTTCCCACCCAGTGGGCCGTGATCTGAAACTGTAGGCTGAACTAAAGCCTTCCTTTCTTCCTTGATTGGCTTCTGCTCAGATATTTGGTCACAGCAATGGGAAAGTAATCAATGCAGTGAGGGTTTTCTTTTATGTTTTGTTTGTTTCTTTGCCATTCTTTCTGTATAGTAATATCTCATGGTTGGTTTGGATTTGAATTTGTTTTTTCATTTATTTGCTGATAATATACAATGACATTTTATATATTTATATTAAGGCAAATATTATAATGCACACACTGTCTCTTACAATAAGGAAATAAAATTTTACCCATTGGGACTAAGTTAGCTATAGTGGGAAAATGCTTTGGAATCAGTCAGATAAGTTTTGAATTCTAACCCGTATGCTTCTAAGAGTGCCTTGATTTATTAGGTGGTAAGGACAATGCCCGCCCTATATAATCTAGAAGAGAACTCATAAAATAACATACCTAAGTTGAATGCTGCTATTCCGTTTTCCTCTTGGGCCTTGCTATCCTTGACATGTATGAGTAGTGTACAGAAACATGTGTCACATTAATAAATTTTTTAAAAAATATCTTTTGAATGATGGGGGAAGAGGAGGTCTTTCTTGGGAAGGCGGGCGGAAGCAAATGTTGTATGACCCTCCGAGAGACAGGCAGTCTTCCCCCGGGGCGGCTGGCATCTTCATAACACGGAACATAGGTGCTCTTCCCTGCAGAGCCGGTCTTCCACGGGGATGAGACTGTTGGTTACTCACTCCGTACTCCACTGGGGGATACCTTCCGGCTAATGTTGCCCAGTGTCTCTGTGTTACAATGCTGCTCGACAGCCTGACGAGTGCTGGAAGGGAGCAACGGTTTGTCGCAGGCCAGCAGCAGCCAGTGTTTGGACACTTAACTTTGCGTTTTGTCAGAGGGTTAAGGTTTAGTGTCGTGTTGACATTTCTGCAGCTGGTGCTTATGTACTTAGCCTGGCAAGAATAGCTGAACTGTGCTACAAGGCTGGGGGACACCATCCTATTTCTTTCTCTTGCTCAAGCTAACTGCCCATGTTATTCTGCTGCCTACACACAGAAGAAGTCCAACTATTCCAAGGAAACCTGCCCCTTGAGTATGAAGCTGACTTGAACTCTCAGCTGCATGCAGAGGGATTTGGGGCTGTTCTGGTTCAATCTGGTTTGTAGATTGTCATCAATGCGCCACATGTGTCTTCTTCTATCTAAACCAATTTCAAGTCAGTATCAAAGCCTATTTCCTTCATTGCCACCAAAAAGCAAATACACCTAAACAACTACAAAACTAAAGCCATTAACATTCCAGCAGCACAAACCACTTAAAGATTACAAATATGCTCATACTCAACTTATGAGTCCTGACCATGTTGTGTGATGCTGATGTCTTTCTTATTTATTATTGTTAATTAAGAACTTCAATGTATGAACAAATCTGGTGTTGGTCCAGTCCATTCATATTAATTCCTCCCCTCCATTGGTATTCACTGTGGGTTTATAGGTACATCAGTCAGTCTCTGCGGTGGGGGATAATGCCTCAAGATACTCCTTCCCAGCCTGTGGACCTTTACAATGCTTCTGCCCTCTCTTCCACAATGTTCCCTGAGCCTTGATGGGTGTGTTATAAGCCTGCATTAATGGTGAGCCCTCGGCATCCTCTGGATTCCTGCTTTGTTGAGTTATAAGTGACCTCACTTCCACCATCATCTCCCGGGAGCAGGTTGTCACAAAAGCAGTGAGAACAACACTCATTTTGAGATCGCCACTTCCTCTGTGGTGTCTCTTGGGCCCTGGCAGATGTGCTACAGGTGGCTCATTTCATGCTATCAGCTGACTTTTCTTGGTTTATTGATGGATCTTGGTTCTTCCCAGTTTTCACTGCCATCTGTAAAGAACAAAAAACTAACAAAATCCCAGGACACTCCACCCAAGAACAAGAGCAGTTGGGATTAAAGGGAATAAGCATAGTTAATGAGGAGACTTTTTGATGGGTGTGACCACTATTCTTAACCCAAGACCAGTAGGAGCTTCTCTCTGGAGTCTATGACCATAGTATCCTTGGAATTCTCACCTAGTTCTCAGTACCAGGCATGAGTTATCTCCCACTGAGCATGTCACTGATCCAGTCAGAGAGCTGCTCATTGCCTGCATAGGCTGTGGGCCACTGTGACACTGGTGTCCACATCTTGTCTGGCATGTTGGTCTTGTGGCTTTGCAGAATCGCCCCCTTGTCACACTCTTGGTGGCTTCTGTCCTGTAGCAGATTACAGAGCACTTTCCAGGGAGCTTATTTTCTAGTGTGGTCTCTCCGTGTCCTGGAACTAGAGATTGTGATGTCTTCAGCAATAGGGTCTCACCATTTAGCTCTGATGGGTAACCAAGTATTTAGGCAATAGCTTGCATTGTTTGAGGGACTTCATAGATGCCCCTGACCGACTGTTCACTGTGGGATGCAACCTAGTTCTGTTACTGGGAATTACAGGTCAGCACCCATAATTTTAGGATTCGGCTTTCCCAACCTCTCCAGGGGCCTTTGGCCTGGGAAATCCTCCTCCCTCTTATTATGGGTTATATCTTTTAGCTTGCTCTCCAGGAGGAAGGTACTATACATACTGATACTGACTGGTGTTCTCATTAGTTTTGTGTAAATCTCCTCCCGCCGTCCCTCACTTCTCCACACCATGACCCTTCCTCTCTGTTCTGACCCTCAAGTTGCCTGTCAAGTAACTCCTCTCCTCCCTCCCTATTTCCACTTTATCCTAGCCTCACTCTAGTTCCCTGTCAATACTCCTGATGCTTACTGTCATGAACACATAACTCAAGCTGTCCTGTGAAGAACTGTATGTGAGGCAGAACATGTGGCTATTATCTTCCTGTGCTTGTGTGAGTTCACTTAGTATTTTATTTTACCATGTCCATCAATTTTTCTTTCTTTCTTTCTTTTTTCTTTTTTTCTTTTTTTGAGGTAGGATTTCACTCTAGCCCAGACTGACCTGGAATTCACTATGTAGTCTCAGGGTGGCCTCGAACTCATGGTGATCCTCCTACCTCTGCGTCCTGAGTGCTGGGATTAAAGGCATGTGCCACCACGCCCAGCTTAATTTTTCTGCAAATTTCATTCTGTCTTTTTCCCTAACTGCTGAGTAGAATTCCTTTCTGTATATATGCACCACATCTTCATTATCCATTCATCTGTTGATGGAAATCTGGGCTGATTCTAGTTCTTAGCTTCTGTGAATAGAGCAGTGGCAAGCATGTCTGAGCAAGTAGTGTCTCTGTAGTATGTAGCAGTCTTCAGGGGATATGTCCAGGAGTAGCATAACGGAATCAAATACCAAGCCTGTTATTAACTCTTTCGGGAGTCCCCATACTGGTTTCCATAGTGGCTATATAAGTTTGCACTCCCACCAGCAGTGGATGAAGGCTCTTCTTCTCACATCCCCAACACCACTTGTTGAGTTTTGATATTTTAAAATGTTTAATCATTATTTTTATTAGGTAGAAACTTTGGCAACATTCTTTTGATTTATTTTTTGATGATTATCATTCTGATTAGAGTGAGACTGAGTCTCATAATCATTTTAATTTGCATTTCCCTGGTTGATAAAGATATTGAACAACTATCTGAGTATTAATAGTCCATTTTCATTTCTTTCTTTGAGAATTATCTGTTCAATTCCCTTCCTCATTTATTCAGTAGGTTGCTTGACTATTTATTGCTTAATTTTTTGAGTTTTCTATAAATTCTACATATTAAACTTATGCCAAATTTATAGCTGGTGAAGATTTTCTCCCATTCTCTAGGTTGTTTGTTGATTCTGTTGGCTTGTTTAAGTTTCATGAGATCCCAGTGGTTGAGTATCTAATGCCCTGGGATACAGGGGTCTTGTTCATAAAATTATTCCCTAGGCCTATATCTTGGAGTGTCTTTCTTCTTCTTTTCTTCTACTTAAGAGTTTCAGGTCTTATATTCAGGTCCTTGATCTGTCAGGGATTGGTTTTCATGCAGGGAGAGAGAAGACCCAGGCTCATTCCTCTACCTGTGGCCTCCCAGGCTTTCCAGCACTACTTGATGAAAATGCAGTCATTATTCCAGTGTGCATTTTTGGCCCCTTTGTCAAAGATCATGTAGCCATAGTTACTCAAGCTCATACAGGATCCTCAGTTCTATTCTATTGATCAATGTGTCTATGTGCCACTACCATGCTGCTTTGATTACTGTGACCTGATAGTATGTCTTAAAATCAGATATGGTACTTCCACTAGAGGTATTCCTTTGCTTAGGATTTTCTTTTTTAAGCTACCTGAACCTTTGTGTTTTCCCTATGAATTTTGAGACCATTTGTTCTAATTCTGTGAAGAATGCTGTTGGAATTTTCATCGGAATTGCATTGAATCTATTTTGATTTTGGTAGGATGGCCATTTTCACAATATTAATTCTTCAGATCCATGGGTGTGGGAGGTCATTCCATCTTTTCATGTCTTCATTGATCTCTTTATAAATAAGGCAACTTGGGCTAGACAGATTGCTCAGCACATGCCTACAAAGCCTAGGAACCTAAGTTCAGCTCCCCAGAACCCATGTAAGCCAGATACACATGGTGGCACATACATTTGGAGTTTGTTTGCATTGGCAGGAGACCCTGGTGTGCCCATTCTCTCTCTCTCTCAATGGTAAATATATATACATATATTTTTTTTTTTTCAAAGTCAACTACCCTTTCTTTTATTAAAAACAGTGGATTATTTCCATTTTCTTATAAATGACTTTTTTTATTTTTATTTATTAATTTGAAACCGATGGACACAGAGAGAGAAAGAGTCAGACAGAGAGAGATAGAATGGGTGCACCAGGGCCCCCAGCCACTGCAAACGAACTCCAGATGCATGCGCCCCCTTGTGCATCTGGCTAATGTGGGTCTTGGGGAATCAAGCCTTGAACCAGGGTCCTTAGGCTTCACAGGCAAGCATTTAACCACTAAGCCATCTCTCCAGTCCATAAATGACCTTTTGTTCCTGTCTTTGTTCTTGCCTCACCTGCAATTTAGATGCTTAGGTCCTCCTATAACCCCTTCTTTTTATTCTCTGAGCACTGACAGTTCCCTTTCTAAAGTTTAGGTGTAGGTTCAGATGCATGAGGTTTGGGAATGTTTTATGACCCTTCTTATAAAATAATTAAATTTGTTGCTATTAATACCTAGAAAATTTCCAAATCTGAGTACACAAATTATACTTTTTTTTTTTTGTTTTTTTGAGGTAGGGTCTCACTCTAGCTCAGGCTGACCTAGAATTCACTATGTAGTCTCAGGGTGGCCTCAAACTCATAGCGATCCTCCTATCTCTGCCTCCCAAGTGCTGGTATTAAAGGTGTGAGTGACTATGCCCAGCTCCATAAATTATATTTTCTGATAAAGTTTTGAACTTAATACATAAAAATGATTCAAAACTCTTAAGTATCCTTATCACACATCATGTAAACCAGAATTTTCAAATGCCACAAAGAGTATTACTGGTAGATATATTCTAAAAGCACTTTGTTTCAGTCAGGTTCACATTGCTGGTAGAAATCACCCAACTAAGAGCAGCTTGTGGGAAAAAGAGGTTTATTTGGGCTTACAGGCTCAAGGGGAAGCTCCACAATGGCAGGGGGAAATGATGGCATGAGCAGAGGGTGGACATCACCCCCTGGCCAACATAAGGTGGACAATAGCAATAGGAGAGTGTGCCAAACACTGGCATAGGGAACTGGCTCTAACACCCATAAGCCTGCCCCCAACAATACAACACCTCTAGGAGGCTTTAATTTCTAATTGCTATCACCTAGAGAGACTAGCATTCAGAACACCTAAGATTATGGGGGACACTTGAATCAAACTACCACAGACTTCAAAAACAAAATATCCCAAATAAAATTCACTATTGTTGTCATCTTCTTACAACCATTCTCTGGGAGTTAGTCAGTGACAGTCACATTGAGCAGGTAGATATAACTTGACAGTGAGACGTAAGTACAGCAAACACTTTCTAATGACCTGGACATAGATACATGGCTGTGTAAACAGAAAAGAATTCTGATAATATTATTTACTTTTAGCTTTTCATATTTTGGAATGAGAGGATTTGTTTAGCTATGCCAATTTCAAATTTGTATCAATGATAGAAGCTGACATGTAATTTGCTAGGTAATGATCAGTCTAAATGGGAGACAACACTAGGATAGACTTTGAAGATAAGAGGTAGGTTGCTATACCTTGATTTAGAACAAAGTATAAAGAAATTTTATCTTTTACAATACTTCTTTCAAAAGCTGGTCACTGTAAACAGATACATATGAATTCACATACACACACACACACACACACGCACACACACACACCACCACAACCACCATTACCACGATTTAAGAAGTAAATGAATCAAAACCATCAGTACAACCTTTTTGAGTTTCTATACTAGTAGAAGTCTTATAAAGAATTTGTACTGGGGACCTCCGGCCAAGATGGCAACCGCCTAGCTGTGCTGCAAATCCTGGGGAAAGAAAGATAGATGTAGATCCTAAGGAGAGAGCCATCCCATCATACCTCAAAAGGGCCCTGGCTGAAACTAAGAAAAATTGGAGAAACAAGCAAGGGGGCTGTTTTCCTGATGAACCGGATACCAGTACAAGGGGGAAGGAGATCAGCACAGAGAAAAATCAACTCCTACCAAATCAGAGAGCCAGAGCCTCAGAGGCCCCCAACACCTCATCATTGAAGCAGACCAAAAATGAACCCAATGTGGCTCAGGGAAATTTTGCAGAAGAGGGGGCGGAAAGAATGTCAGAGTCACATGTTGGTTCATGATATGCAGAGACATTCAGCTTACCCATAACTGTGGGCTAACTCCACAATGCATGACCCGTATACCTCAACAAGGAGGGGTCAAGGGGAGAGGGTAGGTCACGGATGAGCCTAATAATGGTACCAAACTGACTGTATTTGCTGAATACAAAACTAACTAATAAAGAAAAAAAATAAAAATAAATAAAAAGAATTTGTATTGGGCTGGAGAGATGGCTTAGAGGTTAAGGTGTTTGCCTACAAAGCCAAAAGATCCTGGTTTGACTCCCCAGGACCCATGTAAGCCAGATGCACAAGGGGAACGTGTGTGTCTGGAGTTTGTTTGCAGTGGCTGGAGGCCCTGGCATACCCATTCTCTCTCTCCCACTCTCTGCCTCTTTCTTGCTCTCTCAAATAAATAAAAAGAAAAGAAACGAAAGTTAAAAAGAAAAGAATTTGTATTGATCCATATCAATCTATGGGCAGGAAATGAAATCAACTCCCTCCTGCATACACAACCCTCTCCAACACAGATAATGACAAGCAGGGATCTCATAGTGAAAGAGGATAGTGGACTGAAGACTGAATATGAAACCAGATCCTGCCCCACTTGCTGTGTGAATATGTGGCCCAAAATGTAGCATGTAACTGAGTCCTTGAACTCAAGCAGGCTGGGCTAGTGTGTATTTTAGTGTGACAGTGGCTCAACCATCTGTATCATATGAGTGTAAATTGATATCACAAAGATTAACGATTAATGATCAATTGTTGAGTTTGCAGCCAGATTGATGGCTTCAAAACCCATGTGGGGCATGATATTTGTGTCTACTTTCTTTGACACACACACAGTCCACAGGGACAGTAGCATCACATGTTTCATTGGTATTTTGAAGAATACAGTGAATTAATACTTCTGAGAGCCTTAGAAGAATTTTTCACACACATAGTAAAGCTATTGAAGTGTTTGTTAGGAAGCTAATGGCATAGCAAATTGACCCAGAAGTCTCTGAACTGTCTTCACTCTAGGAACCAGAGATTTTTTTTTTAAATAGAGTTTAAAGTATGTAATACATTTGTTTCCTAGTGTTCATTTCTATAACAAACTTTCATTTTAATTCTTTTTCTTTGGATATGTGTGGAGATTTTGAAAATTAGAACTTATAATGGCTTTGATGACTTATTTAAAAATCCATAACTCAAACACAATTCAAAGTTATATCCCAGGACTGACTTCTAACCAAGTTATAGACATGTTCCATGCAGATGTTTTTTTTAACTTTTTGTTTGTTTATTTATTTATTTGAGAGCGACAGAGAGAAGGAGGGAAAGAGAGAGAGAGAGAGAGAATGGGCGCGCCAGAGCTTCCATCCTCTGTAAACGAACTCCAGATGAGTGCGCCCCCTTGTGCACCTGGCTAACGTGGGTCCTGGGGAATTGAGCCTCGAACCGGGGTCCTTAGGCTTCACAGGCAAGCGCTTAACTGCTAAGCCATCTCTCCAGCCCCCATGCAGATGTTTTGAGAGCCTCATCTCATCTGTACCTGTGGGCTTGTGTGTACAAGTCCTCAGAGGTATGTATGTCTGGAAAGTTTTCACCTTACTTTATAATCAACACCAACAGAGAAAAGCAGACTCTGATTCTGTCACAAACCACATATCACATTCATTCCTTCACCTTGTACTGTGGCATGACACTGGACATCATCCCATCTTGCTAACCTCAGAGATACTAGCAGACATTTTCTCATCCCTTTTCACTAAAACTAAATATTACTTTCCACTTTTAAAAAGTGCATTGTTGGCCCATCCCAGTAATTATGATGAAATTGGCAACATCAAGGAAATAAAACAGCTTTAGATAATTCAAACATAGTTTTTTTTTTTTTTGTAATTGCTTCAGACATCTGAAAGAACTATTATTTTCCTAGACAGGGTTGGCTTTTGTAGGAAAATTGGTCTTATAAAGTCATGAACTTGTGTGTCTGATTGTCACGCTTCTCAGGTGCTTTAAAATAAGAGACGGCGTCTTTCACACCCGAAACACTATTCTTGCAGACTATCAGCATCTTACTAGAATTAAGTGAATGTTTTTTACTATATTACATATATGTGAATCATTTATTTAACAGCTTTCATCTCTGAAATATGACCACAAATCTGAAATGAATTCAAAAGGCAGATAAGAATAACCAAAAAGTTGCTGGGCGTGGTGGCGCACACCTTTAATCCCAGCACTCAGGAGGCAGAGGTAGGAGGATCACCATGAGTCCGAGGCCACCCTGAGACTACATAGTGAATTCTAGGTCAGCCTGGACCGGAGTGAGACCCTACCTTGAAAAACAAAAAGAGAGAGAGAGAATAACCAAAAAGTGTATATTTTTGTCATGAGCTAACCATTGAACAGTTGTCCATTCCTACTTTAAATCTAAGTCCACAAGTTCAAAAACCCATTTCCTTACTCTATGAAGATTAGAATCATGTATTTGAGAAAGGGAGATTCAGAAGACAGCTATGATCAGGCCATCAGCTAACTGATCTGAACAATGCATGACAAAAAGATCCCCTCCAAAGAGTATGAGACATTGAGTGTTAAGTAACCATTTACAGTGGGTAACAATGAATGCTGAATAAGTATTTTCCCAAGTCATTAAAAATAGATTCAATCAGGCTGGAGAGATGGCTTAGTGGTTAGGCGCTTGCCTGTGAAGCCTAAGGACCCTGGTCTGGTTCGAGGCTTGAGGCCCTGGCATGCCCATTCTCTCTCTCTCTCTCTCTCTATCTGCCTCTTTCTCTCTTTTTCTGTCGCTCTCAAATAAATAAATAAAAATAAACAAAAAAAATTAAAAATAGATTCAATCTGTTTAGAATAATTTTAATACATTTAATGATAGTTGTATTAAAATATTTGGGAGCAAGGGAGATTAGCTTTGATTAGTAAATCTCAGATATGATAGCTTTCTACATGCTGACAAAATACTTGCCAAAAAAATGTAAGAAAGAAGGATCTTTTTCTTTTGGTTCACAGTGCCAGAGATTTTAGTCCATGTTCACTTGGCCCTGTTGCTTCTGGGCCTGTAGGGGTAGCACAGTACATCATGGTAAGATTTTGTAAGTGAGGATCTGTTTGCTTTATAACATCCTGGAAGAAAAGAAAGAAAGGAGTGGGCGTGTGGCTAATATCTCCTTTGAAGGCCAGCCTCTCTCCAAAGACCAAATTCCTTCATTTAGGACCCACCTCCTGAAGGCTATTCCCCTTCCCAATAGTGCTACCATGCCTTTAACACAAAATCATTGCATCAAATAAATTAAAAATTCTGCATTATTCAATAGCTCACTGTCTACAGTAATTTGCAGTTCTAACCTACAAACACCACAAAACAAATTCACCCAAATGTTTACCAAGTTGTCATCCCATTTTAAGTCAGATAAGATCTATATCACATAAATAAACTGATTTCTATTTGAAGAGTTTGTGAAGTTATTTTAGAAATACTTGCTTGTTCATTTAGAATTTCACCAACTTTCAGAGTCCCAAAGAGGCAGAAGACAAACCTCTTCCCTCTCTACTGCCTTCCTTGTTTTGAAAGTGTCATAGTTGAAATATTCAGTGTAATGCTAAATTCTTTCTCTACGTCTATCCTTGCTTGATAGACAAGAAAAAATTGAACAGTCACAGCATCAATGTAGAGTTAGCTAGAAACGTGGGAACCAAAACAAAGTCCAGTGATCAGTGATCGTCCCTCTGAAATAACATGTGAGAGAAGCAGTGACAATGTGGGTCACCTAACGATTGAAACCAGATTTTGGAAATTACCAATCATATCAATAAGTCCTAGGATGTTCAATGTTGTATAATTAAAGAAAGTGCCAAAAATTCACTTTCTAGGTCTCTCGCAAACCTACAGAAACACCAAATACATCCTCTGCTGATGTACTCTAAAGGAAATGGCAGGGTGAAAAGTTGAAGGGCAGGCCAAGCCAGACTAGGGAGGCATTGTGATATTCTGTTGCCCTTGCCCTTGACCTAGGTTCTCAACTGTAGCTTTAGTGTACCTATGTAGCATTCCCCCTAGGGCCACTTAGGGCCTTTAGAACACAAGTATCATTTAACAGAGGTAAGCCTTTTTGACTGGTGAATTTTAAATTGTCGTTCTTGAAGACATGAAAATCTGTGCACAAAGTAACTGCTGTTCTTGATTTGCTTTCAGTTATTGGTAGCATCCCATGTCTCAATTACTTTCTCCTTTGCATAAAACACCAAACTAACTCTTTATATTTATTTATGTGCACGATAATCATACTTCTGCACATTATCATTATTCTTAGTGTTGGATAAAATACCAAAAATGTTTGAATTTTGTTTTGTTTTGCTTTGTTTTTTGTTTGTTTTTCGAGGTAGGGTCTCACTCTGGCTCAGGCTGACTTGGAATTCACTATGTAGTCTCAGGGTGGCCTTGAACTCATGGTGATCCTCCCACCTCTGCCTCCCAAGTGCTGGGATTAAAGGCGTGCACCACCACGCCCGGAAAGTTTGAATTTTTAATTCTACTGCATGTAATCTCATGATATTCACTTGTACTCTAAAAAGATGGTTTTTATTTGAGTTCTTATTTCTTTATGTTTCTTGTTTAAGGGACAAAACCTAAAGATCTTTCTAGGCATTTATAACTCATTTGTTGATGATAGCTTAAGTGGGATTACAAAGAGTCAAAGAATAGTTAGTAGAACTTTTGTGAAATACTTTTTTGATTGTAATTTTAACACTTTTACAATAGCACAGGCTGCCAGCATCCAAGACGTGTTTTATTTCATGAGCTTATTGAATAAGAGGTAGAGTTTCATTAAAATAAGCCTTGGGTAAACTGGCATAAATGACATTTGGCTTTGCTATTCATAACTTTCTTTTTCTTCCTTGACTTGGTACAGCTGGCATTCCTTCTGGCCTTGAGCGCCCCTGTGTGTTTCGCGCCCTCTTGTTGTCCCATACTCCCTGCCTCAGGAAATGTCTGATTTCACTTTCCATCGCTGTATGAATTTAGTCTAGGTGTTACTCATATTGTGGAGGCAAAATTGATTGATTGGTCTCCTACTTAAAGTATTTCAGGCATCAGTGAAGGTGGGAGAGGGGGCAGAGGGTCTTCCCAGTGACCTAGGGGGGAGGCCAACCTGGATGAGATGAATTCAAGTCGTCCAAAGAAAAGGAAGGAAGGGTCGAAGCCAAACAATCAGATAGGAATGAGCTTGGGAGAATTGACATTTTCCATAGAAAGACTGTACACCATAATTTGAAAGCTAAACATTTGTTTGTATTTATCTCCCTTTTGCTACCAATTTAAGCCAGGCAAACTATTTTGCAAATCACCTAGCATGTCTGAGTTTTCAAAATGAATTTGCTCATGATTTTCACCTGTCCGTCATTAGAATGGGCAACTGTATCAAGTGTGCAGGTAGTTCAAGGAATGAATTTATCCCTGAATCAGACATGACTACCTGCATGTAAGTGACAGATTAGGAGGGATGGGGGTGTGGGAGAAGCAGTGAACAGTGGAGCTAAAAAAAAAAAAATCAAACCATGTCTAGGAACATTTTGATCAAATCACTTGTATTTTTTCTTCCATGTAACCAACTGCTTTACATATATTATATCCCAGAACATACAATACAAGACAAATTTGATTTAATGTATATTAAATCTGTAACTGATACTATTATCTCATCAATTTGAATATTTTGTAAACTAAACCCAGCCTCAATTTCCAGTCCCACCTAGAGACTTGATTTAGACATTGACATTTATTTGGCCCTATGCTTCAGAAATGATGCAGAATGGGCATAACTGCAGGTCATAGTTTGTAAGGGATCTGAGCATGCAAGAAACTTTGGAGGTAAACAGGACATGTATGAAGCCTGAGGATAAACTCAACAATCTTCCTTTGATCCAAACTTCCTCACAAGGCCACTGGGAGAAGGAAATGAATTAGAACCCAGTGTAATGACATATGAGTGAAAATGTCGTCACAAAACCCTGTGCTCTCTATGCTAACTTAAAAATTTGATGAAATATTCCCTTAAGTACAGTTGACAATTTACATGGTAAGACATTTTGAAACATTGTTCATAAATAAAAACATTTGGAATAAAATACCAGATGCTAAATTTGAAAAGAAAGCTATAAACACTTGAAAGTTTTACTTCTGTAAGGTTATTTCCAACTTTATTTCAAATCTTGCATAAAATGTTTTATTTTACTCCTTATGGATATGGATTTGGAGATGGACTTCCAAGAATCACTTTGCAAACTACATCAGAGGCCAAAACATTGTGGACATATACTTGCTCTTATGTCTTTATTCATGAGCCTTCCATCTTGCATCCCTTGGCCAACCTTATTGTTCTTTACACTTTAACAGTAGTTCTTAACCAAATATTTCCTTTTATTTTAACTTTTCTTAATCGCATCTGATCCTAATATACAGAGAAAGTTCTTGTTTAGCTATGCTCTGCATCCTTAGCAATTTTATGAGAAATTATCTTAATATTACATCACATTATCAGTTTAAACAATGCATTGTGAAATTAGGGGGTCAGATCACATCAAACCACCACTCATGTTGAAATAATCAGAATCTTCCACTTAATTCAATGGAAATGGGTTAAAAGATGGAATTTTTGAAGACTTATTCTTAGGGAGCTCAGTCTGCCTTTCCTGTAGTCTGTCACGTGATCCCTAATAGTGGTCAGTTTCATGTGATTTTCATCTATATTGTTTCTGTATCTTCTCTTTCTCCCTTTCCCCCATCTCCTTCCTATTTCACAATATCTTTGATCATGTCTATGTATCTACAAACAACACGGCAACATGATTTGGCATTCTTCACCAAGTGCCAGGAGACCTTGTGACAAGTCAAGAAACCATTCCTCTTTACCGTTTCCACCTTTATCCTTTATCTATCTGCCCCAACTCTCATGGTTTCAATAAATGGGTGTTCACTAACACTTGATAACTAAATGTGCAAACTCATCTAATTAATAGAAATATCCAGCTCGTGGTCCCAGGCTGGGGCTAGGTAAGACCATACTGTAGAGAGAGCGGATGAGTGTGCTCATTAAGCACCCATTTTCTACTGAAGAGCTTCCGCACAGAAGCTCTGAAATTGTTGGGCTCCTGTGGGACCCTGTGGAGGTGCTTTAAGGTAACATGGTGAGCCATGAAGGACTAATTACTCCTGCCAGCTAAGGAAAATAGACTGAGTCTCTGTTACTAAGAGACAAGCTAAAGTCAGAGACTCTTCAATAAAACTAATTAATGCTGTTTTGATTCCACCTACAAATGTCACAGGCATAACATTTGTATCATCTTAAGAAAATGTAGTTTTTCCAAGCATAGAAAAACAAAATAAAGTACTTGTGCAATAAATAGCCAAGTAGTTGAGTAAGATAAACTTCTTGAAAACACAGTTGCTAAACAAAAAAAAAAAAAAAAAATTCTATAGTGTTTGTTACAAGGGCTGTAATGGTGATTTTCTCCTTTTTTCTTTCTTTCTTTCTTTCTTTCTCACTCTTGCTTGCTTGCTTTCTTGCTTTCTTTCCTTCTTTCTTTCTAATCAGAGAGAGAGAGAATGGGCATGCCAGGGCCTCCAGCCACTGCAAACAAACTTCAAGTACATGCCTCCTTATCCATGTAGTGGGGAACAGAATCCCAGTCACTTTGCAGGCAAGCACCTTACCCATTGAGCCGTGGTGACTTTAAATAATCACTCACTTGTCAACTTTGAGTCCTTCTTCAGCCATAGAACCGACGCAAGGTAGCTGATTCTCTACGGCTCTGCCTATTTGAGAATGTATTTGAGAGCAGGGAGGGCGCAGCTGCATGAGGTAGTCTTGCCCATTCTGCACTAACCACTGATATGTCCTGCACAGCCCAGGACTAATGACTGCTTCCCTGCCACAGAAAACAGCAGGGAGAAAGAGAATGACTTTGAGAAGGAGAGGAGAGGTGGGCTATCCACTGTGGAAAAGGCTGAGCTGCACTGCAGATGGGGAAGTCCCTTCCTTGGAAGAGTGCAGTGTGCTTGGTGTTTCTCAGGGATAAGTCCATCTGACGTAATATGTGAGCGCTGCTGCCCACTGCTGCTACTACCCACTGTCCCTGGGGGATGTGATTCCACACCCAAGCAGCTCATGCCCTGTGTGTCTAACTATGTGAAATTACTGTTAAATGAAAAACTGTCATTTGGATCAGAGTGGATTAGTGGTACTTCCTGCCAGAGGATCTTGTTTTAGTTTTCACGACTGACCTTTGAATGTCTTATGACAGCCCTGGCAGCCTGACTTTCGTGTCTCATAGCCTACAGGAGAAACTACAGAGTTCTAAGAGGATCTGTATCTGATTCCTCTGAGACAGCACTGGAAACCACAGGAAATGGGCAGACCTCTTGGTGCCCACCATATAGATGCTCCGTCACCTCTAACCACTGACATTACAAAAAGGAACATATGCAGCTGGCCTGGTACAAAGCTTCCGATTTTCTTTCTTTTTTACTTTCTTTTCTTTATCTTAGAAATAGCACCACTCGGAGCAGAGCCGGGACTTTCAGATATACAGTAAAAACGTACAGTATCGTCGATGTGACGTTGGACACATGCCAGCTCCCTCCCCCACCCGCGCTGAGGCATCTTCATTTGAATTTAAAGGGGTGGATGAGTGACAGCGAGACTCTGTTCTCCTTCTGACAGGGCTTTGGCAGCTCATTGGTTGTCATCAAACCTATTCCATTTCTTGCTCCCTGCCAGGAATTCCACCTACATGCCTGATGGCAATTAGTCCCTTGTAGGTGCTAATGAATAAAGCAGAGCACATCGACTTCATGAGGATGAAAAAGCCCACGATCCAGATCTGGGGAGTCACTCCAAGAATCATCCCTCACCCAGCCCACCCCCCAATCTAGCTCTCACTTTGTCCGGCCACGTGTCTGGAGCACACCCCCACGCACCCCCTTCTTCCGTGCACTTGGGCATGGGAAACAGAAAGCTATCTGATGAGGACGCAACTGAGAAGGAATTAATATTTTATAACATTAAATGTTACCTATTTTTCTATGACTGTCATAAGTCCTGATGATTGAGGTTTAGGACAGTCTGTGCTGGACATTTGATCTGAATCTATAAACTCAAGCATTCTTTGAAAGAAACATTTAGGAATTTCCTTGGAGAGCATTCTGCACTGAGAGTGGGGGGCACATTGCCAGCGGTCCTGAGAACTTGCTGATAATCACAGCTTCCTACCCAGCCTTTGGAAGGATAGGCTGTCCAGTCCTGTTCCTGGAGGTTCTTGGTCAGGAGGCCTAGAAAAGAACCTGAAATCTCCCCAATGTTTTGTCTCCTCAAGTGAAGGTGAAATTCCTACTGGCTTCAGTATGCTGATTAATTGAGCTCCATGTACCCCAGAACTTCAGAAGGAGGTGCTCACTGAGAGGGACTGGCTCACTGTGCTCACTGCTCACAGTGTATTGACTGCGTCTTCTGCAAGGAAAAAGCAAACAACTTCTCTTTCATTTCCTTAACATCTATTAAGGTGATTAAATGTTCAAAGACTTTTTTGCCATTAAACTATAGGTTACATAAAATTTTGCATGTATGAAAATGTCACAATAAAATCCATTATTTTATACAATTGGTATATAGTAACAAAATGTAAACAACTAATAAAAAATGTAAACAACTATACTTTGTAATAATTTCCAGAAATCATACCTTTACCAGTACATATTTTAATGATAAAAATTTAATATCTTTTATTGTTTTCTATATTTCAAGAGAAACAAATTGGCTCCCACAGAAAACTGAGCTTCAACGTAATTGAGTTTTATTAATCTTCTGTGTTTTAATGCAGTCAATTAAAGATATTCCTTAGAAAATAGGTTCATGCATGTTACCACACTGCCACATTGACAATACAAAGGGTCAAGAAGGTTGAAAACCTCTGATACATTAAGGACCAGCTTATGATTCATATTTTGAATGCACTTGGGCCTTATCTTTCTAGAATCTCAAAGCACATCAGACACTTGCAGGTAAAAGCCTTGGAGTGAGACATGAATATAGCTTGGTCACCTCTGAGGGCAAAAAGCCATTGAAAACAACAAGACAGAAATTTTTCTTCTAGTTTTGGGATTCCAAAGATTAAAGTGGTTTGAATAAGATTCCCTGGAGTATTCAAACACCATCATATTTATCAGAAGGAGAACTTACTTCAAACCCTTTGAGTCGTGCTCAAGTCAGTGTCTACCTCAGTGAAACAACCACAGTTCTAAAGCATCCTAGTGAATCAGGGAAGAGAGCCTGTCTTCACTCTGATGGTAAAGTGGTCATGTGGATTTGACACTGAAAGATCATAACTAAAACATGGCTTGTGGGGCTGGAGAGATGGCTTAGCAGGTAAGGCGCTTGCCTGCGAAGCCTAAGGACCCATGTTCTACTCTCCAGATCCCACACAAGCCAGATGCACAAAGGGGAAGCAAGTGCAAGGTCACACATGCCCACTAGGTGGCTCAAGCACCTGGAGTTCGACTGAAATGGCTGAGGCCCTGGCACATCTATTTTCTATCTCTCCTCTCCCTCTTGCTGCCACTATTTCTGAAAATAAATAAATAAATAAAAGGCTTGTGGAGCACCTTCTGTACCCAGGCAAGATGTGTACCCAATTCGCCCAAATTCAAGGTTGTGGCAGGAATGGAAGGACAGGGGCTCTACTCTTCAAGAGCCTGGACGGTGCTGTGCACGAGGCACCTGTGGAGGGAATTCCACACAGCCAAGCCAGGGAGACAGGTGAGCAGGAAACCCACACATTTAAAGCACATAAGGGCAGAAAGGAGACAAATACTTTTTAATTGGAGATGTGGTTATTTTGTAGGACTTATGTATATATTGGCTTTTAGAAAAATCTACTCTAATGACTACTGTTATTTTTAGGAACTTTATTCTGCAAAGTTACAGAATTCACCTGTAATGTTAGACTCTAACATTATGTTTTATTTTTGACTGGCGTTATTGTATAGTGATTATTGACTGCATTTAGATACAGTCATATTAGGACAAATAAACTAATAAAAGTGACGAGGAAAGGGTTAGAAATTTCCTGACCCAGGGAGACCACACATAGGGGACCGGGTGGGACTGTGACGGAGGCAAGTCTGGCAGCAGGTAGACGCCCTTCCTCCCTGGTTCCTTACCTTCCTCCCAGGTCCTGGAGAGAGAGAAGCCATTCGGTAGGGACTCTTTACACCCTTTAAAAGATTACCTAAACATTTGAAACAATACTATTCTCTGCTAAGAGCTTGTTGCATTAACTAGCCTATAGAATTATTTGTTGAGTGCTAAGTTCAAACGAAATCGACTGCTTCAACACAAAAGATCTAAGCTCCGAGGAAGCAATGACTTACTCCTTGACTAGAGGTTAAAGCGGATTGTTTTTCCTTTTTCTTTCTTTCTTTCTTTTTCTTTTTTCTTTTTTTTTTTAATTCTGCAGAGCCTTCTCGCATCCCTTTGTGGGAAGCTGCCTCCTCTGCATATGTGTAAACCAGCTGTCCTGTGCAAGGAAGGACACAGGCCCCACAGTGTCACGGGGTAAGACTGGGGGAGTGGACTGAGGCCCTTGAGCAGCTGCAGGAGGTGGGGGGACTAGCGCTTGTGGGGCCAGGCCGTACCTTGCCAGGCTCTCAAGTCAAAAGGCCAAGGCCTTTGACCTGGACCGGCATGCTTCCGTACACAGGCCAAGAATGGCGGAGGCTCCTCTAGGCAGGGAGTCAGTCAGGATAACTGGGGTGGGGGGAGGCTGTCTCTGCGCGAGCGCTCCAGATTGGCTCTCCAGATGGCCTTCTCTTCTCTGGTAAATTATGCAACAAGCTGCTTCAGCTGAGTTTTGCAGACCTGGATGATCTTGAACTGATTTCAACAAACAGGCAGCCTCATGGGGTTGCAGGGCTTCCTCCTTGTCCCCTCATCTGAGGCACAGCACCGTGGAAGGAACAGCCACATCACTGCCCTGCCGGTCTCAGAGACAGGGCCACGCAAGCACGAGAAGCGCCGTTGCTTGGTGCCTGCAGGCTTAGGAGGAAAGGTTCTGAAGAAGCTAAGAGGTGATCTTTCAGGCGAGGTTAGAGTTCATCCCTGTCACTCCCCAAAGGGGGATTCAGTCTTGCGTATTTGTCATAATTAAATGGCAGCCTCCCTCTCCAGTCTCTCTGGTGGAAAGGAACAAGCAGAAGCGTTAACCTCTCAGCATACAAAGGCCTAAAGGCTCCTCTCTTACTGTTGCTAATATTTCTGGGAAGCTAAATCAGTAGTGCATGCAGGTGAGTGTCCGATTAGTTCCTTGATTTTCCACCATGTCTCCTCCTACGACACCCTCATGATTAAGGCAAGATGGATCAGCTCTCCAGGCCTGACACTGCCGTCACTACTGAGGAAGACTGGATGAGGGTACTCACTGAGGAGCAGAGCGGCTCTGTCCCTCCCCAACCCCAGCAGAATCACAGTCCACATACAGCTGATGTCTGTCCCTTCAGAAAGCAGATGCTCCAGGGGTGATTTCCTTCAGGGGAGAGGGAACTCAGATGGCAACAGGAGGCAGAATCCATCGGCCAGGTGACAGGGAGAGATGAGCCTTGGCCAAGAACAAAGCTACGAAAGGAATGGTTGAGAAAGGGGAAGTACCCACTGTGAAATTTGATTTGGCAGTTTTAGGGTGAAGGGAAACAAGGAGAAGTTTGTCATAGCAAATTGTTTGAGATGATAAAAGTAGGCAAAGACCAAATGATAATCCGACCATTCATTTCCTGTGAGCTAATAAAGTGCTTTTTAGGCCTTGCATGTGTCAAAATACAAATAGGAACAAAATATGGTTCCTGTTCACGATCTAGCACATGGTGAGACTTTCAGAAGGGAATTAAAATAGATTGTGATAACCCACCTAAAAGGGAAACATTGGGGTACACAGAGGGAGCACTGCCTAAGAGGGGGCAGTGAGCGGAAGCTCAAACAGAAGAGCAGGGGCTGGCTGCAGAGGAAGAGCAGGCCCAGGGCTGTGGAAGACACAGGACGGGGAGTCAGTAAGGCAGCGTCGGGAGATGCTCGCTCCCATGTGCGGTGGGTGCTTCGGGGCCATCCGACAGCCTGGGGGAACAGCTGGGGGGACTGAAAGTGGTCATCCGCTTCCTGGACATGCAGTCACATGTTCTTTACATTGCAAGCTAAGGACTTTGGGGCTTCCTTTGGAAAACAGAATGCGTTGGCAGGAGCTGAGGGGAGAAAATAAAGTGATAAATGGAGGGTAAGGGAAGGTACATTTGGAAAAGACCCATGATTGTTAAAATTCTGGTCGTCTGGCTGTGTAGAGATGGCCCAGGAAGTAAGACTGCTTGCCAGTTAAGCAGGAGGGTCTAAGAGGTCCTGGGATACCCTGAGATTGATTGCCCAGCACCCACATAAAATGCTTGGACATGGTCATTCATGTCTATAACCCTAGGCCTGTGGGAGGGAGGGAGACCAGAGATTTATTTGGGCTTTCTAGCCCAAAGTCACACTTTTAGGTTAAAGGAGAAACTATCTCAAGGAAATGTGCAGATGAGTGATGAAGGAAGGACACAGGATATTCTCCTCTGGCCTCCCCACGTGAGCACATGGGGCACACACATCTGTATACATATGTGCATATGCTATATACACATTACAACACACACACACACACGTACTTGCAAAAATAATTTTGGTACCCCATCTCCCTGCTCCCTTCCTGTCTAAACCTACTTTCATCTCACATATCTTCTATTACTCTCTCCAAGCCCCTCCCTGTCCTCATGGGTCCCTTTCTAGTGCCCTGGCCTTTCACACGCTCAAACCATGTGAATGCACATGTATAAAATGTATAGCTAGAATGCATATGAGAGAGAACACGTGGTGGTATTTCTCTTTCTGACCCTGGGTTACCTCACTCAATCTAATATTTTCCAGTTCCATCCATTTTCCTGTACATGTTATAACTTCAATTTTCTTTATGGCTAAATGCAATTCCATTGTATATATATACACATTTCCATCACTGAGCCATCTGTGTTGGACATCTAGACTGACTCCATTTTCCAGTTATTATGAATAGAGCAATAATAATCATGAATAAGCAAGTATCGCTTTGGTAGAATACAGAGTCCTTTGGTATACATTCAGGAGTGTTATAGTTAAATGATATGGTGGTTTCACTTTTGCTTTCATAATGTTCATCCTCACTGACTTCCACAGTGGCCACACCAGCTTACCTTCCCACTGACTGCGTATAAGAGTTTCCTTTTCCTCATAGCCTCACCAGCATTTGTTGTCATTTGTTTGCTTGAAGATAGCCACCCTAACCAGGGTGAGATGGAATCTCAAATACTTTTAATTTACATCCCTGGTGGCCAAGGATTTTGAGCAATTTAAAAAAATTTAAAAAAATATCTGTTTGCCATTTGTATTTCTTCTTTTGATAAGCATTTCTTTAGCTCATTTGTTATTGGGCTGTTTTTTTTTATTACCTAGCTTTTTGATTTCTTGATATTAATCTTTAATTGAATATATAGCTAGCAAAATTTTTATCTTTTTACTGGATTAATAGTTTTCTTGTTACATAGAAGCTTCTTGATTAGTGAGGTCCCAGTTATTGATTTCTGGCCTTATTTTCTGAGTGACCGGAGTGGTTTAGGGCTTTAAAAGGTGAGTGATGATTGTCTGAATGGACCAGAAGGAGGGATTATTAAAGATAAAGAACATTGAAAGGCCAAAACAAGAAACAACGGCACTGTAGAATATGCTCATGAAGAGGGACAGGTCAGATCAATGTGGCCATCTCTGGGGATCCGATTTTAAAAAGAGCAATTGTACTTTGGAAATATATTTGTGCTGTAGAGTTACTAATCAAATGAAACACTAAGAAGCCGAAATAAGGTGAGGCATCCCAGAGACTGAATAAGATTTATCGCCCTTCATCCTACAGTGCTACAGGGAGTAGGCAAAAACATCATAACAGCAGAGCTTCTGGCCTGCAGTCACTGCCGTTGAGGAATTCCCACCTCAAACGAGGTAAGGGAAGAAGTGCCCAGTGTTTTGCTCTCTGCTCGCTGCTCTCCACTATGCGACTGTGGTCTCCAGTGGGTGAAGCACCAGAGAAAAACAGCTGACATGGAGCCTATAAAAGATGCTTTCAAGGATCCAGCCCTACATTACATGGCAGAGGTGATATAAGATGAAAATTAGATGAGAAAAAAAATGGGTAAGGAGCTGTAGACATAATGTATTAACTTTAAGGTAACTATAACATAGCTTGGTAATAAATGGAATATGGAGAGTTGAGCAGAAAAGAAACACTAACAATTTCTGCCTTGAGAAATCATATGTGTCATAGAGAACAAAGAACATTGAGATGAAGTAAATTTGGTGAGGGGGAGTATCCAGATTGGGGGGATGAAATGTTAAGTGCAAGCTCTCATCATGTACATAACCCAATAACTACTTGAATAAAGAGGTTTCACTAGCAGAGCTTCCATTCAAAATAAAATAAGTTAAACCTTCTGCCTGAGAGGTTTTCAATGAGAGGTTATGTTTGTAATCATGAGGACCACTGAGGTCATGAAGAAGGAGAATTTAGAATGAACAGTGTCACATTATCATCTGGATCCTCAATGATCCCCAAGGGCCCGTATGCTGACAGGGCTAAACACCAGCCTGTGGACTACTAGTGTAATCTGTGAGAAGTGGGGCCTGCTGGAAGTGGGTCAGGTCCCTGGGGCATGGCCCTTCAGGGGAAGGTGGCCATCCACTTTCCGTCTTTGCTACGCACACACCGTGATATCGAAAGATTTTTCCTGTGTGCATTTCTGCAGAGATGGTGCCACGGGCACAAAGGCGAAGGGCTAAGCAACCATGGGATGAAAGCATGAGCCAAATGAATCATTTCCTCACTTTCAGAGGGCTTTGTCAAGCATGTTGTCACAGCGATAGAAAGCTGACAATGAACCTTGATTAAAACCAATACTTAGAAGACAAGTAACAAATAAGGCGGGATTGAAAAACACATGGAGAAGTCCATGTCACAAAAACCAGACAGAGAAGCCCATCTTCCCAAAACACATGCATGTTCATACAGGAGCCGCAACTCTTGAATGGTAATAACTCACTGTGCAGTCACCACAGCCATTCTTGCTTCCCCTTTCAGAAGAATCTCCTGACTCCCACTTGTGTCCTTCTACCATGTCACCAATGCCTCTGCTCACATTCTATCCCCAGAGCTACCACCACACCTTCCCCCACAACTGTCGGTGTAAAAGTAATCAGTAATACTCACACTTCTAAATACAGTGGTCACTGTTTAATACATGCTCCCAAACATAACCACTGGTTGATCACTTCACGCAGGAGCATAAAACAAGGTACAATTACAACAATGAGTAGAATTGAGCGCGGTCCTGGAAAAATCAAGACCTGTTGTCTGTCTTGCTGTTATCACACATGTCTCCAATACCTGACTTTCAGGAAGCCACATCCACTCAGTTCCTTCCTCAGTGTCAGTATATCTGCAGTATTCTCTGACGCTCTCCAGACAAACACACTGCTACACTCGGGAGCGCCTCACATGAAAGTTCTTTTCTTGTCCTCAGGACCCAATTTCTTGGTGGCTTCATGCAGTCTCGTGACTTTCATCAGGTGAGTCCACACACTGGTTTCTTTCCAATATGGCCCTCTAGCTGTAAAATCTCCCCAAATTCAAATACTTAGTTACACCCATATGCCATCTTTTTGATCAAAACTGTCATCTTACCCAAACATTTTTACCTGTCAGTTAATACAGCTCCATCCTTTTTATTGTTCATATCAAAAACCTAGAGATGGCCGGGCATGGGCTTGCAAATCTTTAATCCCAGCACTTGGGAGACAGGTAAGCGGATTGCTGTGAGTTTAAGGCCACCCTGAGACTACATAGTGAATTCCATCCAGGTCAGCCTGGGCTAGAGAAGGACTCAACTCTGGAGAGTGGGATAAGGGGGAACCTAGAGACATACTTTACAGTTCTCTCACTCTCTCTTTACCCCTCTCCTTTTCTATCCATAAACGAACGCGATCAAATGTATCTCCAGATATTTCCACAATCCAGGTGTTTACCACATTTACAACTACTTCGGATCAACAACTGAAAAATGCAGCTGGCTTCCTGCTTGTTTCTTTGCCCCGCCTGTCCCTCCTCAGCTCAGGCCAGTCTGATTCTGTGGGGCATGCTGGATATTATCGCAGATCCTCTCCAGTTTCCGCCTGGCTGAGGTAGAATACAGATCCAGGGGGAAAGGGCCCAGTAAGCCCCTAATTTCCCTTCTTATGACGAGACCTCATCCCCCAACCTTGCCTTCCTCAACCTTCTTTGGCATGTAGGCTGCTCCTGCTGGTTCTCAGACAATCCAGGGATGTTCTTGTAATGATTCACATTGACTATCAATTTGACAGGACCTGGAATCACCTGGGAACCTAGCCTTTGGTAATAAATACCCTGAGGAGAATGGACTTATGAGCAGAAGAAAACTAACCAAGACAGCAGAGAGTCTTCTACCTTCCACCAACCTATAAAACCAAGTTAAAAAAAAATATTTATTTAGTTATTTATTTGAGATACAGAGAGAGAGATAGGGAGAGAATGGGTGTGCCAGGGGCTCTAGCCATTGCAAACAAACTCCAGATGTATATGCCACCATGTGTATCTGTCTTACAAGGGTACTGGGGAATCAATCCTGGGTCTTTAGGCTGCACAAGCAAGTGTCTCAACCACTAAGCCATGTCTTCAGCCCCAAAAAGCAAGTCTGAAGCCAGGCGTGCATACCTTTAATCCCAGCACTGATGTCCATGGGAGGAATCCCACCACTCAGGAGGCAGAGCTAGGAGGATCGCTGTGAGTTCAAGGCCACCCTGACACTACATAGTGAATTCCAGGTCAGCCTCAGCGAAAGTGAAACCCTACCTCGAAAAACTGAAAAAAAAAAAAAAAGTCTGAACAGTGTATCCAACTGAAGCCCAACCGTTACCCTACTAACAATCGGTGGATAAAAGCAGGACGACTTGAGTTTGGTATTGAGATTTCAAGTTGATGGCTATTCTGTGAGCTAATGGAAGATAGTGAACAAGACACATGGGAACACTGAATAAAAGGTCTCTACTCAGAGAAGGGTACAGTCACAGGAGTGAAAGGGAGAGCTGCTAATAGCAGCTTGTGGGCTAGAGAAATGACATGGGTATCACAGACTAGAAGAAACATGAATACACAGATACCTACAGCCTGAGCATCATTCTAGAGACAGGATGACCATATGAGACCAATATGGGCACGGAGGTCCCGAACCTAACAGCAGAATGGAGAGTGGCTAGAGAGGTGACTCGGTAAAGAAAGTACATGCAGCTCAAGCAGGAGTATTCACGACTGATCCCCATATTTCATGTACATAACAAGCCACAAGCTCGTGATGGGTTTCTGTAATAGCAACATGACAACAAAGAGATGGAAGACAGAAACAAGAGAATGTACTGGAAGCTTGTGCAAGCAAACAGAGAATACTAGAGTGAAAATCCAGAGCAAGGAACCCTGCTTCACATGAGGGAGGTGAACAAGACAGGACCAATCTGAAAGTTGTTCTCTGATCTGGCATGTACACACACACACACACACACACACTTAAGCAAACAGACAAAAAAAAAAAAAAATGCCAGCAGGATGTCTTCAGACCCTATTTTATGGAAGCAAACAAGATGGTCGAGTATCACCTGGCCCAGTTTTCATAGAGTCAGGGACTGAGCTTGTGTAGTCCTGATCATGGGTACCCTATTGTAGCCAGGCCTACACTAACACTTTCCATGAATTTATTCTCTCTTTTAGCCCTCCTCCCTCTTACTCAAAGACAGTAAAGTGTTTCTACTCCTAAGGCACATCTCCAATATAGACAGCATGCCTGTGGCTTGTTTATTTTCCATTGCCTGGAAGGTAACTCCATTCATATCATCAGGTGAGCCAGATCTGACATAACCTGAGTACAACTAGTTTTCCCACACTTCAAGTTCCTCCTGCCACTCCCTAGTCCGACAATTAATCACTCTCTCTTTTCAACTCATTAAGATCATCTAATGTGATCTAAGTAACTCACCTTATATTTTAAGGTGAGTGAGGGGCTGGAGAGAAGGCTCAGCAATTAAGGTGCTTGCCTTCAGAGACTAGTGATCTGAGTTTGATTCCCTAGTATCCACAAAAAGCCAGATGCACAAAGTGGCACGTGCATCTCGAGTCCATTTACAGTGGTTGGAGGCTCTGGCATGCACCTTCTCTCTATCTCTTGCCTATCTCTCTCTGCTTGCAAATAAAGAAACAAAATGTAAAGGTAAATGAAAGGGTTATTAATCTTAGCTCTAATACAGTCACTAAAGTCCCCATATGACACCTAACTTTAATCTAAAGCCAATTCTCACGTGCTCTTGAGAACTATGCTAAGCAAAATAATCTTGAAGTACTTTGTTGATGGAACGGCCAATATTCTGTCAAGTAAATACAATGAAACTCTCCTTCTGTGTGACACTGTCTTCAATAGTTTGGATGTTGAATGTCTCCCAAAGACCATGAGTAAAACACTTGGTTCCTAGCTCATCACTGTTGTGAGGTAGTGGCTCCTTTAAGAAAAAGGGCTCAGAAGGCATTTATGTACTTGAAGGGATTGTGGAATCACACTCCTTTCCCTGTGTTCTTGCTTTTCTTTCCTTACTTCTTTCCTTCCTTTTTTTCTTCCTTTTTATTCTTACTCTAGCCCATGCTGACTTGGAATTATTCACTATGTATACTCAGGCTGGCCTCAAACTCACAGCGATCCTCCTACCTCTGCCTCCCGAGTGCTGGGATTAAAAGCGTGCACCACCAGGCAAGGCTTTCTTTGTTTTTCCACATGAAGTGAGCTGTTGTACTTCTGAGCCCCACCCCTGCCATGATGTGATTCTTAGTACATGCCCTCAAGCCATAGTAGCAAACAAACATCGATCAGCCAAAATAAACCTTTCTCTTCATAAGTTGATTACCTCAGGTACTTTGTAATGGTAATGTAAAGTTAACACATTATGAGTACATTTCTATCCTGGAAGTAATTAGAATAAAGACCAGTACCCATAATTCCTTGTTCTCAAACTGACCGGGGGAAACCTTAAATGATTCTTTTGTATTGGCAGACAGAGTAAGATTGCAAACCCCCTCGTCACATTCCTTCCAATGATAGTGTGCTCTGATTCTCTAAGCAAGCCTAGATATTTATAAAAGTATATGTTAACTGTGACAAATGCAATGTGAATTTCTTACTTCTTGAGTATTTGACAATGGTATTTCAAAGCTTTGAACAGCTGGCGATCCAGATAAGGTTGCAACACAAACAGCAGACTTTGAAATTATGTTGTACTTTGTATGTTATGATTCCTTTTTTTGTTTTGTTTTGTTTTTGGTTTTGGTTTTGGTTTTTGGAGTAGGGTCTCACTCTAACCCAGGGTGACCTGGAATTTACTATGTAGTGTCTAGGTGGCTTCGAACTCACAGCAATCCTCCTACCTCTGCCTCCCGAGTGCTGGGATTAAAGGTATGCACCACCACGCCCGGCTCTGAGTTCAAACTTTTTGAAAAGCCTATTTAAAATATTTAAATTCCATTAATAGCACCACTGATCTTTGTGACAGATGGGGAGGTAAGTGAGTTTAAAATCAGAGTTCACAATGTGGGCAGTCTTGCCTCCAAGGGGCCATCTGGAAATGTTTGCGGGTTTTTTGGGGGGGCTGATTTTTGTTCTTCCTGTGTATGTATGGTGTGTAGCAAGAGTGATGTGATGTGTGAACGTGTGTGTGTGCAGGTGTAGCACTCCACTTCCTCCCATGGACATCAGAGAAGAACACTAGGTGTCCCCTCTCCGGTGCTCCTTGCTTTTGCCTTGAGACAGAGTTTCTTACTGATTCCAGAGCTTTGATGTTTTTTGAGCCCTGGCACTGCTACCCAGGATGGGGGTTACAGATGACACATGTGGCCACATCCAGCTGTTTACATGGGGTTTGGATAATGGAACCCAACAGTCTAGGGCCCCCCTGGCAGCTCTCACGCTTGTGCAGGAAGTGCTTGTCACTGCTGAGCCACCTCTCCAACCCTGTGGGGATGTTTCTAATCCGCACAATCCCGGAAATAAAGCTCGCTGGCATCTGGTGAGTAAAGGGCAGGGATATGACTGACTTGAACTTGCCCTGGCTTAGTTTGCTTTAAAGAAGGCCCCAGGGGAGTCTCTGAATGTACAGCGGTGTCAAGGCAGGATTGCTGCCTGATGCCAAGGTGGAGATGAGTCAAGCACATGTGGCCAACTGGCTAGCAATAGGCAGTGGCCCTTGAGTTATATCTGCCAAACACAGCCCTCCACAGAGCTCATAAGGACCCCTGATGTACTGAAAATAGAATGGGATCTAAGCTATTGAAAATTAATAACTTATGCCTCTGAAAATGGAAAATAATGGTATTTGCTTCCTAAAGTCATTATGTAGATTAAACAGAATGGTTGTGAAACTTAAAAGGCATTATTGCCTAAGAGATAACTTTAATATTTATTAACTTATTTTAAAATAAATACTTTGTTCCTTACAGAATGTCAGAGTTCATCTCAGAATTATTATGTGAAAGATCTTCAGTGTTTGAGACCTACTATCAACACATTTAAACTAGCATGAGAATTTATACAAGAGTATTATAAAAAAGGAACAAACTGTGTCATTTAGTATTTGTATAACTAGCCACTTATTAAAGCAACCCATGTATTTGATTACGATTGATGAGTCGCGTGTGCCCTCTCACTGCGCGCTGTAGACGCTCAATGTGGATGTGACGCTGGCGCAGCAGCAGGAAGGCCTTAGCTGTCTACCATTCACCCGCACAGACTGGCTCACAAGCCGCAGTGGGAAGGCTTGGCTCCTTGTAGGATTCCTTTTCCTCTGACTATTCCTACTGCTCTCTGGAAAAGCACCGAATGCAAACTAGGACACTGCCTCAAGGGCTAGAGATATGGCTTAGCGGTTAAGCGCTTGCCTGTGAAACCGAAGGACCCTGGTTCGAGGCTCAATTCCCCAGGACCCTCATTAGCCAGTTGCACAAGGGGGCGCACGCGTCTGGAGTTCGATTGCAGTGGCTGGAGGCCCTCTCTGTCTGCCTCTTTCTCTCTCTGTTGTTCTCAAATAAATAAATAAAAATAAACAACAACAAAAAAAGGTCTCAAAAAGCCCCTTCCCGGGAGTTCTGTTCTTTGAGTCAGAAAGAGAAAAGGCTCAGCTCTTTTCATGGTAAAAGTGAAGCATCGCTGCCTCCACTGTGGATTCCTACGCACTGAGACATTGAACGTGGGAGCCGGGGTGTGGGTCTGGGGGCCAGTGTGGTCGGGTTGGGAGCCATGAGAAAGTAGGACATGGTGGTATCAAATAAAATCCCCCCAGCCTTTCTCAGTGTACACATATGCAAATCAAGGAATTCTTCCTTTGGTGTAATCTAGTTATTGCATCTTCCCTACCTAAAGCCTAAAAGTGCTGTCTTGGCCGATATCATCTTGGGGGCTGATTACAATGACAGCAGAGAGAATTAAGGACTTACATAAGCCCCAGGTCAGCTCTACCATTAGAGTTAGATGGAAGAACTCAAAGAAATTAACTACTTAATTAAAGTTTTAGGTTGGACTATGATTCTTCATCAGGGTCCATTTAGGAGAGAGAAACCATTCTAGTTATTTGAACAGAGACAATTCCATATAGGGAGTCATTAAGTACACATAGAAAAGCCATAAGTGTAACTATTAAAGGTATGGAGAAGCAGTTGTCCAGGGTTGAGGTGCACACCTATGCGAAGGCATTGCTCCATAATTACTGTTGTCTCTGAGAGGAACCTCACAAACCAGATTCTCTGTTGGCTCCCCTATGGTTCTAGGAAGGAACCAGCCCTTCTGAGGCCACCATCATATGCAAATCAATAATATCAGTAATAATGAGCAGAAAGAGAATGAGGAGGAAAGAGGGCAAAGAATTGTATGTCTTTCCTCTAGCTCCTCTGCTGACCCAGAGCTCTCCCACTGGGCAGGAGTGCAGTTTGCACAGCCTCAGACGCTGCCGCAAGGCTCATGGTAGAAAAGTGGTGGAAAGATGAGAGAGGCAGCAGCCTGGTAATTGGCACAATATGTAAGGATAATAAAATATGCTTAATTAGGATTTGGAGTATATGTAATTGAAATTATATGTAATTAAATACAATTAAATTAGATATTAAATATAATTTGGAAATATATAACTATATGGAACTGGCACAGGTCTAAGAACAGTACCTGAAAAGGTACAGTTCAAGACACACAATATCCTTTCTTGTCGTCATGAATCAGGTGTGTGAGGCGGCAGCAGGAAACGACAGTGGAAGTGCGCAAGTCTTGTTTTTCACATTTCAGTATTGGTGGCACAAAGTCGACTTCAGAACTTCTGGTTGGAATCATTCATTTCTAGGCTACTATGTGCCACTGAGATTTTGTTTTCTTCCACAATTTACTTCCTTAAGATGTATTTATCAGCTTTTGTCCACCGTTAAAACTCAACATACATTCTTTTCTTTCTGGATAAAGAAATTTTGAGTATTCTAACCTGAAGTGACTTTCCTGTTCTGTTAGCTGTTAATAAATTTACTATGTTTTCCCTTTTCTGTGAATCATGGTGAGAGAACTGGAGAGATCACTGGAATCCACAAATTGACTCAAATATCTCTGAAACAGAGGACAGATGTATGAAAGACTTAGCAGAAAATCTGTAAAAAGCTTCTCAAGGAAGCAGGGGCAGTCATGTAGCCTGCACAGCTCGGTGGGATCCGATAGGGAAGCAGTGCTCTTTCCAGAATTGTGTAGCTTGCACTCTTTCAAGCTGTGACCTTGGGGGAAGGGTATGGACGAACCAACTAGAGTTCCTAACCTCCCATTAACGCTGGAATGTGTCTGTGTTTCATTGTCACAGTGGATTGCGGTGGATATGCTAAGCTTGTGGAGGCTTAGGTGAGACACATTTGTAGGTTTGTGGGTCCTTACCTAGTCTGTTGGTAATCTACTATGTCTAGAATAATTATACTCTTATGTGAAGATGGGCCTCACCTGGGGACTGAGATGGACTCAGGCAGATGTTCAGTTTTTTACTAGCTATGTTCTAGGACTGTCATTTTCTCTGCTCCAAACCTGTGATGCAACTAATTGTATGGAATTCTACAATTAACTAGGCTGTAATTAGTGACAACTGTTCTAGCTATGGTAGAATATCCTAAAAACTGCGCAGATGAGCAAAATGCTGCGCAGAGGAACACTGCATTCTTTCTGGAATATATTCCTCTCATAGAAAGATCTCTGGTGACAGGTGATAACGATCTCTCCCAATTACTTATAAAAGAAAATTGGCAGAACAAAATTTCTTTTGAAGGCATTAAGTACATTTCAACCAATGTTTACTGTCAAGTCAGGAATTCATGCCAGACAGGTAGATTCACTTTCCTTCATAAACCTATTATTAGCATTAGATAGAAAACTAGGTCTACAAGAAGAGTTTTCCTTAATATTCACAAATTACCCAGAATAAAGTATTTTATTTATCAATCCTTTCATATATAATCCTAATGAAAGCATAGCTATTACTTATTATACCATATATTGAGCCCTGGGTTTAGGGTGTGTGTGTGTGTGTGTGTGTGCGTGCGTGTGTATTTGACAATGAGATCAAATGCTTATTGCATTCATGGAGTGGAATCCATGCCACTTTCCTGGTTTTGCTAGAAAGGTTCATTGGTGACAGTGATGCCCTCTTACTTTGCTTGTGTCTACTTCCTAGGCAAGTGGTCAACTGCCAAATGGAAAAAAAAATGGCTTCAAAACATATAACACCCGTTCCCTGTAGACACAGCTCAAAGAATAGACACATATGGAGCACCTCCACAGGCAGGTCAACATGCCGTCAGGGAAAACGAGTTGGTTGCTGCTGAGTTAAGAATCAATGAAGCCTTTGGTAGCACATAATTAAAATGTGATGTTTCAAAAAGAGTTGATTCAAGGAGAAGAAAAGGAAAATTGTAAGTAATACATGCTATGCTTATGGCTTTAAATTAATGCATGCCTTGGTACAAAAGAAGCAAAGAAAACAAATATTAGATATAATAAAGAAACAAAATTGCAATACATTTAATTTAAAACCTTTACTCTCAGCTCTGCTCCTGCTGTTAGTAGTATTATTTACTTCTGCTAAACCCATATGGAACATGCAAGCTTTGATAATACTCTGGATATAGACCACATAGGCTCCCTTGATGCATACCATCCCCAAGTCTAATAGAAGCCATGGCCAGTGTGCAACAAGCAGCCAATTCAGACGACTCCATCCTGGGTCGGACCTTGCCCGTGCTACGGTGATTGACGTCTGCATGACTAGGTGGCCCTGTTCAGGAGAGACACCATCCCTGCCATGACTAGTAGTTCAAGTTTTACAAATGCTCTTCTTTCAAGGGAGACTTGGAATGAATAAAGAGGAAGGTGCAACAGGATCTTCAATGGTGGGTTCTGTCTTAGTCTGTCCAGGAAGCTGCCTTGCAGAGTGAAATCAGCAGCTGTGTAACCCTCGGTCATGTTGAGTGAGAGTGCCTTTTCCTGAGAACATGCCAGTTTCATGTGTTTACCTCCTTTGAGGCTCTGTCTATATGATGACAGGCTTTCTGGTGAAAACAGAGATTTGGTTGCAAATACGAATGTATAAATCATGTGGCTGTGTGACAACAGGCAGACGAAACATCTGGATTTTTGACTTTTACCCAATATTTTCATATCATGAAAAAAAGAACCAACAATTTAAAACAGCAGCCAATCTGGTTTTTTGGCTTTCCTGCTGGCCAATTTATATCTCAAAGGGTTGGTCCAATTGATAATACTGCTTCAGATGGCCAAATGAATATACCAAGATAAAAATAGTTGGTGGGATAGCTGCTCTGAACTATTTCAATCAATATGGTGAGATTGTACACCCTAACTCATAAGTGCTGTACAAATGTAATGTCTAATGTCTCCAAATGCAGCAATCTATCAGGAGGTAGATTGTTGTCATTTCTGTCTTCCAGATAAAGATGTATATGCCGGGCTGGAGAGATGGCTTAGCAGTTAAGCGCTTGCCTGTGAAGCCTAAAGACCCCCTGCCTGAGGCTCGATTCCCCAGGACCCATGTAAGCCACATGCACAAGGTGTCACATGCATCTGGAGTTCATTTGCAGTGGCTGGAGGCCCTGACATGCCCATTCTTTCTCTCTCTCTCTCTCAAAAAAAAAAAAAAGTAAAAAAAAAAAAGATGTAGATAACTAAAACATTAGGATTTTCTTTGGTAAGCCCAGCAAATTGTTCATTCTCTGCTAGAACTTGTAGTTTACTTCGGAAGTTTAATATCACAAGTATGTATAGAGACAGAATACTATAATTTACTTTGGGAGCACCATGAATTTCAAGTACTGCAAGACCAAGGAAAAGGAAGATCAATGGCAAAAGTAAAAGAAATTTTATCAAAATCTTATTTTATTCTCTACTACAGTGGGGCAAGCAGGTACTCTAATTGTGGAGAATATATCTTAGGGGGATATCAGGCAATGTTAATAAACTACGTGCGTTTCATTTTAAGAAAGGAAAGGGCATGCATGTTTGGATATAAAATATTGAGTCTATGATACAATTTTTGTACAATTTTCCTTCAGTAAAACTTTGAGTGTTAAGTGGTAGGGCCCCAGTGAAGGTATGGATTGCAGTTTGGCAATATTCAAATGATCAGGGTCTGTTTTAGAACAGAAAATTACTATCTAAATAAATCATCTTTGCATAGGAGGTGCCATGCTTTCCTACTACAGAACACCTATAACCATGAAGAGAACTCCAGGCGTGTTTGTAGGTCTGTATCTGAAATTCCATATGATGATTCCATTGCAGCCTTCAAGGATGGCACAGTTTTCCTCTGGCAATGACTCTGATGCTATGGAGAGATTAAAAAAAGAAAAAAATACTAAGTCAAAGAATAAAATTGAAATAATATTTAAGGAAAATTATTTTTTTCCATGTATTTTTAAATTTTGCAGCTTTCAAAATAACCCAGCATACAGTACTCCTCAGCTTGACTGACTCATCCCCATGTCCACACACTTTCTTTAAAAACAGAAAAATCATTTTTGAAAATGATCAAAACATCACATTTTGCTAGAACAGATGCCGTGCCTGCTCTGTGCCACATTTTTGTAGTATTTAAAATGAGCGCTTCAGTTTTAAACATGGAGTGACTAACCACATTGGGGAGGCAGGCAAAGCAGGGCTCGTTGGAGGTAAAGCCAGACTCTTCATGCAACACATGTGTGAGAAGCGGCGTGGAGCTTGGGACTTGTGAACACGAAATGTTTCTAATTGGGCTGCCCTTTGCAGGATTGCTTCCTATCAAGAAATGGTTTTGAATATTTGGATGGCTTGAGTTCAAGGAAAGATGGTAATTTTTAATATCTGATCCTGAAATGCACTTCTGTGGGCTTAGCTGTCATTTTATGTTTGTAACTTTTACTGTATCATGCTCTTTGTTTTAAGTAGCACCAGTGTTATCATGTTCAGGTTCAATTCTAAATCACAATGTAGTATTGTGTCCTCACACACATCTGGATGTATATCCACCATGCCAGCACCAAGGCTAACTCAGACAGAAAGTTAAAATTTTCTCTGTCCAGGAAAATTACTTGTATTAATTTCATTTTCTTGTTCATACTTTCTATATAGATCGGTTTAATTTCAATGCATGAAAGTTTGTTGATGTTTCAAATCCCATGGATGCCTTCACATTTCCCTGACATGGAAGACTGGCTAAGCCATCATTACACTTACCACCATGAGTGTCTTTACTCCCTAACTGTCTGTGGAATGTCATATGCAGGTACCTGCTGTCACTAGTGAAGCAATTGCCCTCTCTGCTCTTCCACTGCCCACTCTGGATGCAGGTCTCTAAAAACTGAGAAAGTATTTACAGAAAACATTTTCTAGAACAAAAGTAATATAGATCACTGATACTCACTAGAATATGCTAGATATACTAACAATAACTATTCCTGATAATAACAATAAGCATTAATCAATATTGGACTGCATATAGTTGAAGCAAAATGCTCATATTTTTAAAAATATTTTTATTTGTTTATTGAGAAATGGAGAGAAAAATGCAGACCAAGAGAGAGAATGGGCCTACCAGGGCCTCCTGCCACTGCAAACAAACTCCAAAAGCAGGCAGCACTTTGTGAATCTGGCTTAATGTGGGTATAGGAGAATTGAACCTGGGCTGTAAGAATTTGCAAGTGACTATAACCAGTGAACAATTTCTCCAGCACCCCCTCAAATTCTCATTTTGTTCAAAATTAAATATTTTGTTCATTTCTGTTCATAATACACTTGCAGGTTTTTTTTCAACCTATGAGAGTGCCTGAATTTCTTTTGACCCAATAAAGTTAGTCAAATTCTATCTTTCCATTTTCAATGTGTGGCTCATGAAGAGAAATTACACACACACACACACACACACACACATATATATATATATGCAATTTCCTTACATACTTGAAATAATACATATATATGTATATACATATATACATATATATGTATTATTTCAAGTATGTAAGGCAATTGCATGGAATCTAGGATTTCCCATTATATTATATGACCATCCCCCAGAATTTTGTAATGATTATTAATTCACTAGCAAGGTAACAATGTAAACGCAGAAAGAAAGTGGGGTCAAGACTGTCATTTCATGATCCATAGCATTCCAATTTATGGTAGAGTTCATATATTCTACCTCAATCAGCTAAATGTCTAACATCATGTCTACAGTGTTTCTCAGAGGTGTAATCACACAACATAAAGCTGAGTTTTCCAGAAAGGAGTAGTAGTTCATGCCTTCAGGGAAATATCATGAATGTATAGAAAGGCTATAGCCAGGCGTGGGAGATGACAGGGGCTGTGGTAATGCATTCCTGCTTCTTTAGGTCATCAGAGTTATCATTGCTCTGGAAAGCACCATTCACGTGGATTTCTGTATTGTGTAAGCTACTCACTGTCTCTCCCTAATGGATAACACGTCTACATGAGGGAAGGTTTTGGTTGTATGACAGACTATGGATACAGAACACCTGACAAAATAAACTATGCAGAAACTGCGGGATTCTCTTGTGCCCACTGACAACTCTCAAATATTGGATATGCATTTGATCAAGTGTTTGCAATTTAATATTTACTCTTCCTCATAATATATTTAAAGAAGTTCGAAAAACCAAAAAGAAAGAAGTTTGTACTTGAGTTATGTGTAAGAGGATGTCAGGAGTAGAAAACATTTATCTCTTTGGCATCTAATACTTATAATACTATTGAAAGCTGTCAGGGCAAAGTAACTTTCTGCTAAGAATAAAAAATGCTATTGAATTGTGTCACATGGAAATATATTACAATTGGTGATGACATTTTTTAGAATATTTCATGAATTATAAAGATTTTGATACTTTATGTTATTCTTCCATAGATTTATTTTCATTAGCCTGAACAATTTTATGTTGGGATTAGAATATTCGGTCAACAATGACATAGCCTAGAAATTGTGATGGCATCTAGAGAACAATTTTATTATTGAATATGTGCAGATCACATAATTTCTACAAGCGAAGATAAGAAATAGTTTGGACCTTAAATAATTATAGCTTTCAGGCAATTGCCATAGGACAAGAGGGACCTACAAAATTGTGAGGTGGTGAAAAGTCTAATCTGGTAATATCATGGATTAGGAATGTAGAAGAAAATAAGGCTTAATGGGTGTAATTCTGAATGATATAAAGCCAGGGAATGTAGGAGAGACCTGGGGCCCCCAAATCTTTGATTAAAGAGAGTCACAGCTTGTTATGGGATGTGGAAACGTTTGGTCAATTGAGATAAAGCCAATAAAGGGAATGTTGGGAATGTAGCCCAGAAGCCAGAACGGCATTCCAGGTAGAAGTAATGAGCACCTTAAACACTATTTTTTATGGGCATACAAAGATACTTTACTCCTGACTTAATAGCGGCTTGGTTTAACCAGTCACTTATTTCATCCAGTAGACATAGGTTTTAGTGAGGATCATTTGTAAAATTAAAACCACCTCAAAAGAACAGTATTTACTATCACTTAGAAGTCTTCAGTACCACAAAGTATCTTAATGAAATTCTGAAATGGAATGACAGAACTTGAAGTATTGGTCTCAAGGTAACACTGTGTCCTATAAGACTTGTATATGACATGATATTAACATTTTTCCAAGGGTACCCTATGGAGCTTTGATTCTTTAGGGATTTCACAGTCATCAGGTGAAGAAAAGGATGTCATTACATTTGGAAAACTGGGATCAGTGAAGCCAAGCAACACCCTTGTTGTAGAATTTCTTGGAACCCCAACTGTCCGAGTATTCTTTGTGAATAGTGAGTTGTGCTCTAGAAGGTGACATTTCCAGATGGATTTGACCCTGGTCCTTTGTTTTCATGCTACATTTCCTAGGAATAGCATGCCACTGAGTGTAACCTAGGAAAATTATTACCTATGCAACATATGATGTAGTCTTAATTCTGATCTTGATATATAGAAAAATATTTCACCAAGGTACATGCATGTATAGTTTCATTAGGATGAAATGATTTCATAACTGTAAAAAATTCAAGTTATTCATCCTTTGCTAATTGTCTTTAGCTTTTTAAGGCTTGTCAGAATTTCTGCTCATTAAATTCATAATCTCTTAAGAGGGAGTGTTGAAGACGACTTCACTGGAGTAGCTCACCCACACACAGCCCCCAAGTCAGGCTGTTCATCATCTGAGTGATTTTCTTCCAGCACACAAAGAAACTATTTTCTTCTGGGTAGGGGCTTTCCCTGACCTCCAACCCACCCCCGTTAGGTAGAGAGTCATCCCCAAAGAAATGTGTCATTCTTGGAACAGAACATCCCTCGGTGAAGACTCACTGAATAATCATTGAGCTAGAAACATAAATATACCCTGAGGGTCGGACAAACCCATAGTGAAAGAGAACACTGGGCAATGAGATTCACATTCCAGGCTATGAGAATAGACACAAGCACAGAGAGAATGTGCTTGCCACGAAACAAGGGAAATTCTCCAGAATTCAAGCCTGAGCCTCTGGGCACTAAACTTGAGGCAGGTGATTAAGTATTCAGTCACTCAGATACATCATCATTCTTTTCACCCAGGACAGTATGTATGGCGGTTGATCTACCCTGAGCCGTTTCCTGTTGGCTTCACGGAGCTG
The DNA here is from genome assembly GCA_036346955.1 of Dipus sagitta. Lineage (NCBI taxonomy): Eukaryota > Metazoa > Chordata > Mammalia > Rodentia > Dipodidae > Dipus > Dipus sagitta. The sequence continues at coordinate 43,490,785 of CM070784.1, forward strand.
ATGGTAAACACAACCTTTCTTCCTTTTCTTCTTTCCTTCCCTCCCCCCTTCCTTATGTGGCTCTAAGGTTGAGCCTGCAGAATACATTAGGCAAAGAATTAATGAGAACTTATGAGTCACCACATCCTACCTGCAGCCAGCCAGGCCCAGGGCAGGGAGCTGAGCCAGCACCAGCCCTGCTCTGTAGGTTGGACCCGGAGTCGGGAGCTGTCCTTGCTGCAGAGGCTGGCAGGGGAGTTTCTGCTGGGTGGGCTAGGCACGGATCCAGCGGGATCAACATGTTCTTGTCACGATTCAGGCAGCCTCCTGGCACCAGGGGGATCCAAGCTGGAGCTGCCCAACAGGTGGGCAGAGCATTGCTCAGAAATTAGCCTGACTGGGGGCTTGATGATCCAAAAGGCAGGCTGTGGACGTGGATGAGGACACGGGTCTGGTCTCATTTCTTCTGTGAGTTTGTAGACAAGTTGCTAGAATTGCCTTAACTGTAGTTTCAGATTCTTCTGCCAAGACACTGTATTTTTAAAGAGAGACATGAAGTAAGAACAATGTCTTACATTTACTCAGCACTTAACTATATGTTAGATAATGTAAAAATCTGATTGGGTAGAGGCCAATATTATGCTGCCATTTCATGTGTGAGGAAGTTGATACTCAGTTCACTAGCCATAAATCATAAATCTAGACCTGACTGCAAGTGACTACACTTTAGTCCAATGAAAATTTTTTCAAAAATATAAACTACTCCCTGGTTAGAAGGGCAATGCTGCCACTATTGTGGCTACCATTGCTGTGAAGGGCAGAGAGAGTGTACTTAGACCCAGGGTCTTGGTGAGCAGCTTTGGTCCTTAGTAGAGGACAGAGTGAGATAAGATCAAAGTTGTCGTCTGCTCAGTTTACAGGACCAGCTGGGGATCACTTCAGTTTGTCAGAAATGGCACCAAACATCAAAGAACAACCCACAGAGAAGATCATGAGGAGAGAGTCATCCTGGAAACCCTGGCTTCAAAGTGAACCATCATGCAGGTTTACAGATAACAATAGAAGTGCGCAAAGACCAGCTCCTCTGGGTCAATGATGCTGGATTGGCATACAGAAATCTCAGAAATCTGGAAAGTCTATGACACAATGGCACCTGGAAGACAACTGAGTACCAAGGTCAGGGAAGGACCATGGGAGGCTTGGGAATATGGAGAAACACATTCAGTGGAGACAAGAGCTGCAACTGGACCCAGTGATGAAATCCAAAATGAAAATGCTTTCCAGGTTATTATGTATTTGGTCATGTGGCAAAGTTTAAAGTGAAGTGTGTGGTCTCATAGCGTGGTCCAGGCAAGTGTAGCTCACAGCAGTGTGGTGTGTGGTATGTGCTGTGGGCCCTGGGACTTCTGCAGTGCAGAGCAGCCAGATAGAGGAAGGAACACAGTGTTACACAGATAGGATAATATGGGTATGAGGGAGGGGTTGGCTGGGCCATGTGTTGCAGAGAAAGAACCATTGAGTTGGAAATCAGGAAATTTGAATTCTCATCCTCTCTGTGCCATTAATAAGCTGTATGGCCTTGGATAAATCACTCAGCCTTTTTTGGCTGCATTTTCCTGTAGCATGTAAAATGAGGGGGTTGGAAAAGATGATCTTGAAGGTCAATTGTGAGACATCCCACAGATTGTTCTTACTCATGAGATCTCTTAAAAATTTATACTTTCTGCCAAGTGAGAGGTTCCTTATACAGACTTTCCCCAAGTTTAGAATGCCAGATAATGTTCCTGGAAGAGTAGAAAAAGGGGAAAAAAAAAACCATAAATAGATTTTCATACCAATCCAACATTGAGAGCTAAATTAAATGAAAGGTTAACTTATTGCAATACAATCCTGGTCATAATTTTTTGTTAAATGAAGGGTATTCCTAGCCAGAATCCTGGGAGGTCTGGGTAGCTGCAGTCCAGTTCCAGAAAGCTTCCTTTGTTATACTCTGGTGGAGGCACAGCCGTAGTACCTGGAGAGCAAGTCTCTCACTTGGTCAGGACAACTGGACCAGATGAACACACCACCGCAGACCTTTGTGGCTGCTGGGTCAGGCGTCAGTTTCAACCAGCCCCTTTGCTGGAGTAGTGTCAGTTGGTACAGCATTGCCGAGTCCATGACTAGCCAACTTGATAACAAATACAGTGCATGTTTTAAGGGCATATTACACTAAAAGTCTTATTAATAGCATAAAAGCTTCTTGCCCTATTACATATCATTGGCTACATAGTCTTGCCCCACAGAAACCTCTTTTGACACCTACTGCACCTCCCATTACTTTCAGTGTTTACTCAGCCGCATATTTCTCAGTATTATATTTACTACTTGTTTTTGACTTTCAAGCCCTTATCTGCTGACTCTCAGTGTTTATATGTCAAGTGTTGGTTCTTTAACATCACATTCCTTCTAAATGTTTTCTTCCATACTCACATTGTATTTTGAGGATGAATCAATATTAAAGGTTATCATCAGGACTAAAAATGTTAATCACAACTTGATATTAAGTGATTCTGTTTCCTTCCTTTCTCTCAGCTTTACTAAAGTTAGTGCATGCCTTTCTTGATTATGTACGTTCTTTATCCATTACCTAGTTTTGTAGCTATTGTTAGTTATTTAAACATCTTTCAAAAGCTTACCAGGGTAATTTTTATAAATCTTATCAATAATCTCTCAAGGCCTTCCCTGGTGCTTTGTTTTGAGACATCTCTAGGCTTGTTTCATAACTGACATCCTGGGACTTTCCTCTGTCCATGATCTTTAAAATTCCATTTGCTTTTCTCCTTGTTTGGGTTCTGTATCTCATGTTTTTTTCTCCTCAATGACATAATACTTTTGTTTTGTGAAGCACTAATGCATTTAACCACTATGTCATAATTAAAAATATACCATTAGACAGAAATGGTGGTGATAACATACCTCAACATGCCTGTCGTTTGAGTCACTGCCTTAATTGCGGACTGCCCTCCTTGGGGCACTATCCTCACCCTGGAAATTCCCCTGGCCATCATCACTTTTCAGAGTTGATGTCTCTGTTTTCTGGCTCTTGTGTTCTTCCATTTTCTAGGTTACAACCACCTCTTCCTGAAATTAGATGTGGGCAGAGCAAAGAGTTTCAGATATTGCACATTTGAGGATACTTATTATTGGTTAATAGTTTGGCAAGGTATAGAATTATAGCAGGAAAATGCTTCAAAAATTTGAAGACATTGACACATCTTTTTCTTTCTTCAGACTACTGTCTACTATAGAAAATACGTGTGTGTGTGTGTGTGTGTGTGTGTGTGTGTGTGTGTGTCCTTCTGTCTGGAAAAAGTTAAATTAGTTTATCATTTTATCATTCTGAAATCTCACAATGACATTTCTTAGCATGGATCTATTCTCTTTTCTATACTTTGAAAACCTTTCACTGAAAATCATATCCAATCTTGAAAAAATATTGATTTAATGATTTTCAACAATCCAGTTTGTGTGTTTCATACTTATTTATTTAGCTGAAAGTATATTCAGATGTTTGAACTTCCACTCCCAGTTTCAATGCCATTTTCTTTTCTTTTTAATTTTTTTTTCCTGGAACCAAGAAAGATAATGACCTGCTTTCTTACTTTAGAATTTACATTGTCTTATTTTTTGTAGTCTGTTTGTGCAATATTTGCACCATCTTTATGAGGTTTATAGGCTGTATATTGGAATATTAATGAAAATCTTATCAGGAGCTCAAAAGAAACCTATCATGTATTTATTTTCTGTACCAGTTATGGCTCAGTATTCTCTAATGCAATGCCATAGGGCTTACACGTCATCAGTGGTGGGGAGTAAAAGGAACCAACTCTATATATGCACACAGAGAAGAACAGTGGTTGCATAGAATTTTTATATTAAATTATATGTATTTGAATATAAGTATTAATTTTGTTATCTTTACATAGCCTGTTTCTTCCTAATTGTTCTTATTTATGCTACATCAATTACCATAATCAGTTTTCTGATAGTTTTAGAGTTTCATTCACAGTAGAAGAAAATACCAAAAAAGCAAATTCTGTTCTGGAAGTGTGTGGCCTTAACAAGTTTAGGTTTCATTTCGTTAAGAAACATCACATGTTAAGATCCTTGTGGTCATTAATTATTTTAAAATATAATTATTTTTTAAATTTTATTTATTTATTTATTTATTTAAGAGATATAGAGAGAAAGAATGGGCATGCCAGGGTCTCTAGCCACTGCAAATGAACTCCAGATGTATGTGCCGCATTGTGCATCTAGCTTATTTGGGTACTAAGGAATCAAACCTGGGTCTTTAGGTTTTGTAGGCAAGTGCCTTAACTGTTAAGCCATCACTCCAGTTCCAATTTTTTGATGGATATGACTCTTTAAGCTCTTTTATTGTCAATTTTTATACATGTACATATTGCACTTTGATCGTAATTCCCTCCCTTTAACTTCTTTTTGCCTTTCCTCTTCCATCCTTCCTTCCACTGATACTTTTCTTCTTTCAAACTAGTTCCTCCTCTACTTTGAGGTCTTTCTTTCCCCTACTCCATCATACATGAGAGGATGTTGATGGGCCCGGTGTTGTACACGTCCTGGGCAGGTAACTAGAGCTGCTTTAGTTGAATTTAATGGTCACTTTCTGTCTGAATACCGCTTTACAAAACACTTCCTTATCCTCTAATTCTTACATCCGTTCAGCTCCCTCTTCCACACGTTCACTGAGACTGATCTTGGGAGGGATGGACAGATAAAAAAAAATTTTGAGGCAAACCTAACAGAACATGTTTTTTTCTTTAATGAGAGAGAGAGGGAGAGAGGAAGAGAGAGACAGAGCATATTGGCATGCCAGGACCTCCAGCCACTACAATTGAAATCCAGACATGTATGCCACCTTGCTCATGTGTCACCTTGTTCATCTGGCTTTGTGGGATCTGGGGAGCAAGACATGGGTCCTTAGGCCTCTCAGCAAGCACCTTAACCATCTCTCCAGCCTTTTTTAAAAAAAATATTTGACCATATGTTCTTATTCACGGAGCCAGGCATGGTGGCACACGCCTTTAATCCCAGCACTCAGAAGGCAGAGGTAAGAGAATGTGGGTTTCAGGCCAGCCTGGGACTACAAAGTGAGTTTCAGGTCAGCCTGGGCAAGAGTGAGATCTTACCTTGAAAACAGACAAACATAATATTCATTGAGAGATAGCCAATAGCCTATATGTTCAATGGTCAATTAAGTAACAGAAAAGATCTAAACAATTTTGGTAAAATATCATGAAGTCATTAACTACATTATTTTACAGAGAAAGGCTAATGTTCAAAATGCTTATTGCATGTGATAGTTGTTCTTTGTTGTCACCTTGACTGCATTTAGAATCACCTAGGCAATACACTAGCTGAGGAAGCTTCCAGATATGTTTAACTGAGGAGGGAGACTCACTTTGAAGTGGATGGCACCACCCTATGGGCTTGAAACCTAGACTGAAAAACAGGGAAAAGGACAAGGCAATTCATGTCTTTCTTCTTCCTGACCCACTGAGATATAAATGCCTCATGTTCCTGCCACCACATCCGAGAGCCACTTCCATCACCATGTCTTCCCTGCAGAGAAGGATTGTAGCCTCAAACTATGAAACTCACTTAAGTAGCTTTTTGTAAGATATTTTCTCACAATAAGAAAAGTAACCAGTACAATACATAATAAGAATAAAGTGAATGATATAAAATACAGTAGAATATATCATGTCAAAAATGTACAGGAGGATTAAATCAGTAAAGGGTTAAGCAAAAATATATAAAATTGGTAGGATTGTGAATGAAATTTATGTTAGTATATAAATTTCATTATTTAGCAAGCTTTTTACAATAAGAAATACATATATACTGACATATAATATTAGTCTTCATTTCTTTTGCTTTTTTAAGTCTATGAGTCATATAGGTATACAGAGTTAGGATGACAAACCACTGTGGTTTGCCTGGTACTAAGGGGTTTCCCAATATATAGACATTTTATTAGTGAAACTGGCACTGTTGTGGATAAACTGATTGTTGGGCAAGCAACATTCAAAACTCAATGAAAAGATATGAAAACATATAAGGTTAGGCTGATAACTTATTTTTATTCCCCTATAGACGTTGACAATTTGTCTATTTGACAGTCATGGCTTCTAACTTCAAGGAGTTACACTTATGAAACTAGTCATTGTCTGAAAATTATGATGTCCAAATCTTTGGTGATGTAGACACTTGTTATTCATTATTAGTGTGGCACAATGAGGTCTCCACTGTGTCCTATAATTCCAGGGAACATAAAGTGCTTGCCTTCCTGGCTATCTTTTGCTCAGGATCTCTTGCATTTCTCCTCTACCTAATTCCTTGATCTTTTCTTTTATTTCTTTATCAATATTTTATCAATGGCCCAAGAAATGGCTGCATGTTTCACTTTAAACTAGGACTCTCAAGTTTATGCTTCCATCTAATTTTCAATTTAGTTTCCCTGTCATTTGTCACATCCTAAGCTATATTTGTCTGTCCTAAGTAGCCAATATGTCCTGTAATTTACCACTCAAATTAGTTACTCCCCAACTTTCAGGATACCAATGTTGGAAATGTTGGTGTCTGTTCTTACTCATGTTGTGCTTTCCCCTTTCCTATGGTACACAATCAGTCCCTGCATCTTGCCAGTTTACACATCATCATAGCTCTCATCTCTGTCCATTTAATAATTCCCAGCTTTGCCATGCCTCAGTTCAGAGGCATTTGCTCAACCATGCTTATAGCTGCTCAATTTGTCATAGCCGAGAGCTGAAATCAACACAGATGTCCATCATCAGACGAATGGATAACTAAGATGTGGTATATCTACACAATGGAATGCTTCACAGCAGTAAGGAAAAATGACACAATGAAATTTGAAGAAAAATGGTCAAACTTGGAACAGATCATTTTCAGTGAATTCACCCAATCACAGAAAGATAATCACTGCATAGTCTCATTCATCTACAGTTCCTACCCAAGTTGCTGACATGCCTAGGAAGCATCTCAAGGACTACACAATAGGGAGGGTGGGGAGGGTGGGGAGGGAGGGGAGGGCAAGGGAGGAAGTGGGGGACACAAAACTGGACCCAAACAGCAATGGTACCATAAAACTCTACATCCTAAAAGACAGACTAAGTGGTTGAACCTTCACCAGGCCTTTAGAGGGAACACCTAATTCACACGGCCCTGGAGAGGATACGATGAAAATTAACCTTTATCTCCTCCTGTTTCTGTTTCTCTCTCAAGCTCTCCCTCTTCTCTCTCATCTCTCTATCTCTGTTACATCACTTATCTTTTACTTCCTTCTCTTCTTGGGTGCTGACCTGTAACTCCCAGTACCAGCAGGTAGATATCATCCACAATGAACTTTTGACCAGAGAGACCTACAAGGCTTCCCAAAATAAGACAGATTTATGTCAGAGCACTTGATGACCCACCATAGGTTAGTGGTAAGACCCTACTGCTGAACACACCATACACTGTTGGCATGTAACATGGAGTGACATGGCTGGAAGCTGGAAGAGAGTCAGTCCCCAGACTGCACGTCCAGTGCCAGAAGGTGCTACATGAGCAACTGGGGGAAAGTGACCAATATCTGTCCAAGCAATGCATGGTCTAACCTACTTAGCAGCAAACAACCTGACGTGATGCTCACACAAGTGCAATAGTGGCACATATCCATGGTGGGAAACCAACTGCTCTCGATTTGGCTAACTGATCTGCTCAGTGGAACGGAACCCATAGCTGGAGCTTGAAAACATGTCAGAACCATATCCAAAAATGAGCCCACTCTCCATTAAACTCTCTCTAAAAAATAATGGCTATCACATTTATTTGGTGCTAACTTTATTCTCCGTTGGAGAATCTGCTTCTTTTTTTCAGATAGATGCAGGTCCTAAAAATAGAACCACCCCATCATACCTCAAAAGGACCCCAGCTGAAGCTCAGAATAACTGGGAAAACATGTAAGAATGCTGTTTTCTTGGTGAACCAGGAACTAGCACAATGGTGAAGGAGATACACACAGAGAACAATCAACCCCTACCAAACCAGATATCCAGAGACACAGAGGCTCCCAAGACCTCATCACTGAAGCAGACCTAAAATGAACCCAACATGGCTCAGGGAAATTTGTGAAAGAAGGAGGTGGAAAAAATGTCAGAGCCACACGTTGGGTCATCACACGCAGAGACATTTCCTCCTACCCAAAACTGAAGGCTAACACCACAATGCATGACCCATATACCCCAACCAGTAGGGGTCAAGGGGAATGGAAGGACAGGGAGGAGGCTAACAATGGTACTAATTTGAGTGTATTCACTGAGTACAAAAATAAAATAAAATAAATAATTCCCAAATTCACTGGCCACCAGAAAGTACATTTTAGGAAGTATCTGGAAATATAAGCAGAGGCTGGAGAGATGGCTTAGCGGTTAAGCGCTTGCCTGGGAAGCCTAAGGACCCTAAGTCAAGGCGCAATTCCCCAGGACCCACGTAAGCCTGGCATGCCCATTCTCTCTCTCTCTTTCTCTCTCTCTCTCTCTCTCTCTCAGTCTCTGCCTCTTTCTCTCTGTGTCTGTCTGTTGCTCTCAAATCAATAAAAGTAAACAAAAAAATTAGAAATACAAGCAGTTTTTAATGTTTGTTTGCTTTTTTTTTTGAGTAACAGATTGGTATTGCCACTGATTTCAAATCAAATAATGTCATCCTTCTCCCTTGACTTCCTGTGCCTTGTGATGTCCATCCCAGTCAGCACTGTGCGTCTTTCATCCTGATACTTGATCAGTCACCTTTGCTTTGTCCTACTGTACCAATGTCTCTTACACTTATTGGGAGAGAAAGTAGATCTGTTGGCACAACTTCTGCCCCTGCTTTCCACATTGATGTGTGACAGATACTGCTTATCTGAGTATACCAGAAGCTTGGAAGACACATTAAGAGAACTGCAGGATTCCCCACAAAGCCTGCTCACATATGAAAATCAAGGTTTTGCTCCCTCTTTTTCTTGTCCTTGACTTCAAGAGCAGAATAATTATTTATGGCATAAATGGAATCCTACCAGAACAGTACAGTACCATTTGAAAAGAACCAGAGATTTTTTTGAGGATCCTTCTCATTGAGAAATAGTTAACTAAGCAAACTTCATCTTAGATAAGCCTCACACCAAGAATGTTATGTTCTATCTGCCTTCAGAGTGCCTGAAGCAGAAAAGTGCTCTTCAGAAAAGTCAAATCTCCCCTCCGAGAAATAAGGTGAGGTACAATACCATGGCACGTCAGGTGGAAGGGGAGTGACAATACTTCATCCCTTCTCTGACCTATAAACTTGGCCCACTTAACAAAAAGAAGAATTCACAGAGAGATAGTAGAGGACCAACTCCCCACAGTTTTCTTTAAATGAGCACCACAGTGGGATCAGAATGTCCAAAGTAGAGTTATGCAGTTTCAAAAGAACTGCAGTTCCTAACCCACATGGGCAAGTCACTTCCAAGCTTCAGGGGATTTACTCATTGGTGAGAGTGGGTTGTTTCTGTCTACTCTGCTCCAAGCACAGGGCCCCAGCAAGAGCTTGAACTTATTTCTGTAATGTGAACCTGTCTTGCATCAGAAGCTTCCTCGTCTCTGAGGAGATTCAATGTGGTCTGGCTAGACAAAGAGAGCAGAGGGCTACATTTGGGAAGCAATTACTCTCTTATCCATGTCAGTGCAAGGGGCGCGTCCTTTCCCATTGATTACATAGAACTAGAAGCTGTATAGCCATATAAGTACAATTCCAGAGGATGCTTGGAAGAAAGGAGATCCATCAAAAGAAACTGGGCATGGAAAAAAACTATCTGAAAACCAGTACCTAAGTGGGAGGAGCCAGCAGACTGTAGCCCAGAAATAAAAAGACTAAATATAACTCTCTCAAGATGGTGGGTAGCTGCCCAAAGTCGACCTTGACAGAAGAGATGGGGTTATCTGACAATAGAATGAAAATTTAAATTATAATTATTATCTTAGTCTGGAAATATTAATTTCTCAACTGGTAGAATTCCAATAGAAACTGATATTGGGCTAAATGACTTAATAAAACTCTTATTGATGGAATCAACCATCCCCTAAACCCAAAAATAGTATAAAGGGATGAAGAGTACAAACAAATTTATTTTTTCTGCATTTGATCATGATTTTTCAAATGTTGCCATTTATTCAGATAAATCAGTGAGCATTTGTTAAATTCCTACTTGAAGAAACTTCAGGATAACTGGCAAAGAGTGTGTGTGCTTTGAAATCAGAATACCTGGTTTTAGATTCTAGCTTTTCACCTAACTCTTAGTGGGACCCTAAAGAGCTTATCTTTTCTGAAGCTCAGGGTGTTCCACGTCGATTGAGGAAAATAACTCATGGTGTTTTGGAGTATTATATGGGATAATAGAAAAAACAGCCACTCTGGTTACTAACTGTAGTTAGAAATTTCAGTAAATTATTCCTCCATAGGGTGCATTTCTCTGCGGGCAACTTAAAGGGATCTTTAAAGGAATGTGGCTATTTACAATAGGAGATCATTTCTTTGTAATGGTGAGTGAGGTCTTACTTGTCGTCAAAGGAATTGCTGTGTAAATGCATCGATTAAGCACCCAGGGAGCTGCTCTCCACAGTCACATACAGTCACCAGTCAGCCATACCGACACACACCTCTGAAGCACCTCTCCAAAAAGGAATGGTAGACAACATTTTACTAAACATATGTCCAATAGAAATGACTAAATCTTGAGTAATAACTGGAATAAACTGACCATGTGCTTTTGTTACTGTAAAATAATATAAATTCAGCAAATCCCAAACATCAAAGGACTCCTTCCAGGCTGTGGAAAAATCTCTTTGGTGTAAAGTTTCTCATCTTTTGGTGAAGTCATGATGAACCTACAAAGTCTGATTTCATCCACAGTTACAAGCTTGAGTTCTGATGTGGTGACTCCAAGATGACTGACAGTCTCCCAAGATTTCACAGAACTAGACCATGCAGTGGACCAGAACCGCATGGATGATTGTGACAGAAACAAGCTTGAAATGCCAGCCCCTGATGGGGTGGGGTGACAGGCGCACCTAAAATGGTTAGGCAGTCATGGTGAACACAAACCACCTCTGCCCTCCACCTTAGGCTGAGCCCCTCCATGTATAAAAATTTGCAGGGGAAAAAAAAAATCCCACAGTGGGTGACATCATCCTTTGGCAATAGTCCCGACATTTATCCCCTGCCCTGACTCTGCTCCAACAAGGGAATGCTGGACTTTCTCTGACCCGACTGAATATTTCACAGACCTCACCAATCCCCACATACTTCACAGCAAGTGTGACAAGAAGCACCAACCACAGCTGATAGGTGCCTCGTTAATCCTTTCTAGAGGCCTGGGGTCCTTTCCTTGCACTCACACTCATTCACACTCCGATTCCAAAGCTTTTTCTTTAAACTGTTTATTCCCAATCTGTCCTAGACAAGTGAGAATTTATCTTCCCGGTCCCCAGGCAGCCAGGCTTTACACAGTTTCTTTTTCTGGAACTTTGACCTTGTCGACATTACTGACATTTCTTCACGTGGAATTTTAGCCAGTGGTCAGGATATGTTTCCATTTCTCTGTTCATATCATTTTGGATTTCATCACTGGTTTCCCTATGGGGACCTAATTCTTTACTTTCATCACCTCAGTACAAATAGCCTTTACTAAGCAGAAGTATTTAGAGAGAACCCAGCGTAAAATGCCTTTATTCTTCCTAGCAGCCAGCTTCCATCTTTCTCTCTATATTTAGCACAAGACCATGGAAAATTAACCTTCACCAAAAGCAATACAACCCTATGTATTCATTAGAAATGTCAAGATCTCTCCTTAAGTATGCGACCTCTGGGCATCATTCTTACAGAGAACAAAATTTAAAGGGCTATCTATGTGGAATGCCATGTTTGGACGGTTCATCTCCTTCTCTTGCATATTTTATCATGACCAGCCTTTTAGTAACGCATTCAGACTTCGCAGGAAAGCTGACACAGGTTTTTAATTCAGTCAAGTTCTTACACTTCCTGTTGCTGTTTTCTCCCATCTCCTAGTAGAGGTCTACGTAGTTGGACTCTGGTCTTGGTTTCCTTAACACCACACTGCTCAAGAGATATGCTATCTCTGGTCATGCTCTGCTAATCCCTCGCTGGTTCCTCTGCCTGATTGTGTTGGTGGAGTCCACGCAGCATAGGCCTAGGCCCCATTTCCTATGGACACTTCTTATCTTGATGATTTAATTTTGACTTCAAAGCTTGAAATGACATCTCTGTGGGGATGTCTTCTAGACACACTTGTTTGTCCTCTTTTCTCATATGTCTACTAAGCATTTGAAACTTAGTATGTTCTAAGGGAACTTTTTTGTATCTCTTCTCTTCACTCTCAAACCTGCATCACGCTGTCTTTGCCACCTTTCAGTGAACGTACTGTCAAATGTTAAGTAGTTATACCAACGTTCAAGTACTCTTCTGTGGTCCTTCTGTTTTAATTACCTTTACGTTGAACCCAATATGACAGTATATAAGATGTGCCTTAACAACATAACTACCAAATGACCAGTTTTCTCAAATTTCACTGGTCCAGCAGTTTAAACCCCTATGCTTTTTCACCTGGACACTACAAAGTCCTCTTCATTCACTCTCCTCCATGTGAAAACTTAAGTCACCTTTTTATATTTTATATTTATATCAGATCATGTCATTCCTCTAGTAGTAATACTTCCTTGGCTTGCACTATGTCATGAAAAAATGTAGATTCCTTATTGTACCCTATAAGGCAGTCTGGGTTTACCTTCCGAGGCACATTCATTTCAAGGTAGGGCCCTTCCTCCATTTCTGAAACAGAACTTGCTTATTATACCTTGATTCTCTCTTCTTAGAAAACTTCTTCATAGTCCTTCTGGTAAAGGGATTATTTTCGTATTTTAGGCCTTAACTCAAATAGTACTTCTTCAGTGAATATAGCATGATTTTCTTAGCATTTATTATATTTTAACTTGTTTATTGATTCTATTGCTCTACTCATTTTGTCTAGCTTAACCTTGGTCCTTAGTGTGAAATACTCCTTCTTGCATATAAGTGGGTACAAAACAAATATTTCTTAAGAGAATAAATGGATATGGAAATGAATAAACAAATCAAGAAATAAGTCTTTATCGGTTTCACTCATTTTGAAATGTACTAGATAATGTAAACTATTTTTATTACCAGAACTAAATAAGAATTTTGCAAATTTTAAACTTATAATGTTTTAAAATCATGTTTAAATAATTTTACTTCCTTATTTTATTCTTTTGAAAGGAGCATTTCTACTTTTCCCCAAGTGTTGTGTAGCAGATATCTCCAAACTGAAGGAAGAAAGGAGGCTTTGGGGATTGAGGAAGTCAAGTCTTGGAGACGTAAAGGGCACACAACCACTCCCCAAGGTTATGTTAGCTAGAAACTAAAATATCCCTTCTTGAGGAGGGGGGCAGAAAGGAAATTCCAGAGACACAGGAAGTCAACAAGTCTGGGAAAGGGGAAACTACTGCTTGGGAATGAGACACAACAATGGAGCTACTTGTAAGAGGTTCAGTGTGCTCCAGAGATGCAGCTGTTCTTAAAATTATTTATTTAGTGTGTGTGTGTGTGTGTGTGTGTTTGCAGTCATGCGCACACAAGGGTGTGCATCAGGCCTCTTACCACTGCAAATGAACACCAGAATCTGGTGGCACGTAAGCATCGGTTCATGTGGAAGGCTTGGGAATTGAACCCAGGCCAGTAGGCCTTAATTAGCAAATGCCTTGAACCACTGAGCAAATCCCCAGCTCCTGAACAATATTTTCTGTGTACTGAATACTTAGCAGTTTAGGGCACATGTCCCTGAAAGAAAGGACTCTGGTGAGGTGCACACCTCCTCCAGCGTGCTCTCTGCAGACCACCTCCACAAGAAGCACCTGGAAGAGTGACATCACTCGTAAACCTGCAGTCCGGGGTCCAGGGCGGCTAGAATCTACAAAGCACTGCACTAGAAAGGAGAGACGTGCTCAGCAAGTTCTCTGCTTAAACCCTTCTGTAAGTACTGCTGAGTGTACACATCTCGCAGGCTAAGGCAAGAAGTGCATGAACGACAGAGAGAGCATGTCGTCTCTGGAGATCACCCATAGAAAGTGGAAAACACCATAAATCGTAAGGCTTTGGATACTTAGAAAGCCTTAGCAGCAGGGAGAGAGAGCTCCAGATTAAGGATACACAGAAATTTATGTAAGTATTTATATTCTATCGTTTCTGTTCCTTTTGAAAATAAAAAATCCCTGCTTATGTAAGGAAGAAGATAAACAACACAAGTGAGAAGCCTAGACATAAACAAAGAAATAAAAAGACATAGAAAGTTACATTTATCATTATTAAACCCATCTTACTACAAAAATTTCAATGGGAATGAAGAGATATGTCAGTGGGTAACAGTGCTTGCCACACAAGCATCAGGACCTGAGTTTGAGCACCGGGACCCATAAAAATCTGGGTATGGTCATGCATGCCTATGCTGTAGTCCTGAGCAGGGGACAGAGCCAAGAAAATCCCTAGTGGTCACTGTTCAGAGACTGACCAAAAAATGGCAGCTCCAGGTTCAGTGAGAAACTCCATCTCAAGAAAACGCCATGGAAGACTGATGGAGGAGGACACTCAACGTTCTACTCTGAAGCAAACCGTACTTACCAAGTCATCATCTAATAATCCAATAGAGAAAAAAATGATTTAGCAAATGATACATCCACTTTATATTTAATTGATCCAAGGAGGAACTTTGACAAATAGAAAGATTAATCCCAGCACTCAGGAAGCAGAGGTAGGAGGATCACTGTGTGTTTGAGGCTAGCCTGAGACTACTGAGTGAATTATTCTAGATCAACTTGAGTAAAGCAAAACCCTACCTCAAAAAAACACAATAAAAGATTGATATTTATAGTCATTTGTACCATTATTCCCTTTAAATGTAATTAGCAGAAACATCCCAGTAAAGACATTGGAGCCACATTAAGTATAAAACATTGATGAAAGAAGTTGAAACTATCTTAATAAATAAATAAATGTACTGTGCTCATGGAACACACAATTTTATAAATCGTTAGGATGTCAATTCTTATCAAACCAATCTATTAATAACAATGTAAACTAATCAAAATTCTAGTAGAATATCTTTGATACAAATTTTGAAATGCATTTCTAAAATGTTCATGGAAATGTGAAAGACGTAAAAGATGAAACATGACCCTGAGAAAGAACAACTGTGAGTATTCAGTCTTGTTTTATAGTGTCATTAATCAGGAGTGAGGTACAGGCATGGAGATATATAAATCAACTACGCAAAACACAGTCCTTAAGTAGACACTCCCATATCTTTGTTGTTTAAATGCATGCGGGTGTGTGTGTGTGTGTGTGTGTGTGTGTGTGTGTTTATATGTGTGGGTTTATAGGGGAGGGGTGTATTTGTGTATGGAGGTCAGAGGACAACCTTGGGTCATACCCTCAGGAACACTATCCGTCTTTATTTTTTTCTATTTTTGGGGGGACAGGTCTCTCACTGACCTGGCATTCTTCAGTTACGCTAGAATGTCTAATCAGCAAGCTTAAGGGATTCTCTTGTCTCTGCCTCCCCAGTGCCGGAGTGACAGGCATGCACCACTCTGCTCAGCACTCTTGCATAGGTCCCGGTGGTTGAATTCCGCTCCTCATGCTTGCGGAGCAGGCATATTACTGACTGAGCTAGCTCCCTTGACCCTTAATAATTAAAAACGTAGCTCTAGGTATTTAATCAGAAAACATAAATGATATTGGAATAAGTATAGTCACTCTTCCAAACTAACAAAGAGATGCCTTGTCTTCATGTACAAAAGTTAATTTAAAACAAATCATAAAGTTAAATGTGAGATACAAAACTCCTGTAAGAAAGAAGATGATTTAAAGTTTGACAAAGACTTATTTAATACAATGCAAGGACATGCTGTTTTAAAAGTATTAAGTATAATTCCATCAAAATTAAAAACTATTACTTACCAAGAAATTTAAGAAAATGCAAAAACAACCCATAGACTGGCAGAAGATATATATTTTTTTCACCAGAATTCTTGTGTCCAGAATATATAAATACTCCTTACAACTCAATAAAACGAATAACCTAATACATTATAAACACAAGAGTTTTAATTTGGGGGGGGGCATGTTCATACACGTATACAATGTTTTCAAT
Organism: Dipus sagitta; assembly: GCA_036346955.1. Classification (NCBI taxonomy): domain Eukaryota; kingdom Metazoa; phylum Chordata; class Mammalia; order Rodentia; family Dipodidae; genus Dipus; species Dipus sagitta. The sequence continues at coordinate 43,507,088 of CM070784.1, forward strand.
CCCATTCGTTCACCAATTACCCTGTGTCATTGTCTTTCCCAAACTCTAAAGCCCTTCTTCGCATTTAATCCACATCCTACTTTCATCTCCTTTTATATTTTGATTCACAGACCTGAATTAGGGTATTTTGCATCATTATAGATGGGAGGTTACTTACTAGAGAATGGGGGGCTCATCAGTGGCTAAACCACTGGTATGGATCGCCCTCCCAGCAATCATCAGTTGCCACTTCTGTTCCTTAGGATATGGGGTATCATGAACCCCCACTCAAGATGAAGTATTGACAGGCTCAATCTTGTGCAGGAAACCGCATCTGCTGTGGGCTCATGAGTGCAAAAGCACATGGTACACAGAAGACAGCACCCCACAGCACCTCTTCCCATCCTCTGCCTCTTACATCATTTCTATCCCCTCTTCTCCAGAATTCCCTGTGCCTTGGAGGGGCTATTTAGATGTTCTGTTTAGAGTTGAGCACATACTAGTTTTCTTGCTTTTCCTGGTATACATCTCTCTGTTAACATCTGCCCCTGGCAAAAAGAAGTATCTGTGACTGAGGCTACAAGTAGTGTATGGGAACAAACACAGGTACTTAGAAAGCAGTTTGACATGTCCATTTAGCATAGCCACAATGTTGCTTCTGCCCACCCCACTAGGGATCTAGGGATTGTGTCCCTAGCCGTAGGTTTTTGGCCCAATTAACAGTACCAGGCATGGATTCTTTCCTGTGGATGGCCCTCAAATCCAATCAGAGAGCAATTGGTTATTCCCATAATTTTCCTGCCACTATTGCACCAGCTGGTATATCTTGCTTGGCAGGTCAGTTATGAAGTACACAGATTCAAGCAGAAGATTTTATAGAAAATTCTCTGAAGACTACATGTGGGTGGAAAATAGATATGTGACAAGATGCTCACATGTATCAGGCATGTAAATGTAAAAAACACAGAATGAGCTGGGCGTGATGGCGCACACCTTTAATCCCAGCACTCAGAAGGCAGAGGGAGGAGGGTAGCCGAGAGTCTGAGGACACCCTGAGACTGCATATTGAATCCCAGGTCAGCCTGGACTAGAGCAAGACAAAAACAAAACAAAATGAAAAAAAAAAAAAAGATAAAAGGAAAGAAAAAAGGAAAGAAAACACCAGAATGAAGTTCAGATGTGTGCCGCTGGAATGCTATAATTGTAAAGCTACTCTTACCAACTTCTCCTGAGGATGTGGGATCAGTGCAAGCCACCCCAGGATTAAGATTTTCTTTGTAGAGCTCAAAAATTAACTGCAACGATTCCTGCACATTCCGTACTACAGTAATAATTGAATATTATTTAAATTATTCAACCACAAAGCTATTGACAGGAATTTGGAAGCTCTTACAATTGCCTAATACTGTGCTAGATATTGAGGGCATTAAAATAAATTCAAGTATTATCTCATGAAGTTTAGTGCTGAATAGAGCAGATATATACACAAATAATACAAAAATTGTAAGTCATAATAGCATAGAATAAACAAACACAAAATAAGGAGTAATTGTTTCACTTTAAAAACTAGAGAAAGTAGCATTGAAATATAATTCTGAAAATAATTTAGAATTATACTTAGCAATGATACTGAAAAGAGGGATCCCAAGCAAAGTAATTAGAGAAAACTGAAATGTTAGAATGAAAATCTATCAAGATGGGCTAGACAGATGGCTTAGGACCCTGGTTCAATTCCCTAAGACCCACTTGAGACAGATACTCAAGGAAACACATGTGTCTGGAGTTCATTTGCAGTGGCTAAAGGCCTTGACATGACTATTTTCTCTGTCTGTCTCTCTCTCTCTCCCTCTCTCTCTCTCTCTCTCTCTCTCTCTCTCTCCCAAATAAATGAATGAAATATATTTTTAAAAGTCTATCAAGAGCAAACTTATGTACGTATATGGAGAACAGAGCGGAGATCATGTTGAGGCATACTTGTGGTGCAAGACTACTCAGGTATTTTATGTACAGCCCAGCTTCAAGTCACTCATGGCAGGTCATGACTATGATTTTTGAATGAGACTGAATACAGGCTGTGATAGCACATGTTTGTAATACCAGTACCTGAGAGGCAGAGAAGGATCATGAGTTCAAGGCCAGCCTGCACTACATAGTTACACCCCTCAGAGAGAGAGAGAGAGCAGAAAGAGAGAATGCATGCAACAAACCTTAGTATTATCTCATAACATTTTGTCTTAATATTATTTTAGTGGTATTGGTGGGTGTTTATGCACACACCCACAATGTAAGTTTGAAAACCAAACTAATAACCATGGTCAGCAGTTGAAAAGCAATGAGATAGTACACAGAGGTGATGAAGTGTTTAAACATACCACCTAAAAGTGTTTGTGCATGTGTGAGAGAGAGAGAAATAGAGAGAGAGAGAATATGAATGAATGAAAGAAGAAAGAAACAAAGAAAAGAAAAAGAGAAAGAGAGAGGAACTTTCAAATAACTATTAAAAGCCAAAGAAAATGATGTTGAGAGTTTGAATGGAGGCTGCAGTGATAAGAATAAATATAATTTCAGGAATTTGATTGGGTATAACTAACAGGAATAACGTGGTTACACTGGATATGGAATCCTAGTGTGGAGAAGTATAAGACAGCACCCATGTCCCCAGCTAAGGTGAACTACATAGTAGAACTAACATAGAGACTGCGAATGAACATTGCAGGGACAAAGCAAGAGCAACTTCAGGCTGTATGGGAATGCGGTGCCCTGAATAGCTGAAGCAGCTCTGTTTACTGCAACTTGACGCTCAGAGCTCAGGCGCGCCAGACGCAGTGTCAATGTGACTTGTAAGTGACTTGGTATAGTATAACACCTATACAAAGTGTTATAAATAAATGTATTTATAGACGAGACTAAGTATACAAAACTAATAATGATGACGAAATCATCACAACTAAGCAAACACAAGAGAGGCATGGAGGAGCAAAACACAAATTAGTTCAGGCCTCTACAGGAAGCTGGGAACAAGTTGCCAACAGTCAGACTGTTTTACATTTCTGTATATATTTTTTTATTTTATTCTCCATGAATTTGCAAATTTGTGTTTGCCAAAAAAATTGCTTAGCTTAATGTTCCTGATTAATGGAAAATTTCAGTGATTTTATACAATTGCAGTGTATTAGTATTCGAGTAGGAAGCAAGAGTTAGCTGATGACTCAATGAAGAATTCCTTCAGGGATGTGGCTAAGGGGAGGCAAGGATGTTGCGGCACCCACGGACTACCGACCACTCAAGGAAAGCCACTCACCTCGTAAGCTGAAGCTGCAAGGGAAAGATGCTCGTTCCTGCGCCCGGGCTGCAGCTATGGACTTGGAGCTCCACGGTGGGAGAGAGGCACAGAGGGGAAGCGTCCAAGCAGAGAGAAGGTTGGAAAGAGCTGTGTCACGTCCCTCCACCTTGTGATGCCTGCTAGAGCCTTCCATTGCCCAAACTCCACGGAGCACCCCCAAGAACTGATGGCAATAGCACAAGCCACCAGAATGTGGAAGGATGGAGGCTGGTGCATGCCTGAGTGCACCCCAGCACCAGGAGACAGAGGTGGGAGGATCCCTGTGAGCTACAGGCCAGCCTGGAACTACAGGATGCGTTCCAGATCAGCCTGGGCTAGACTGAGACCTTTCCTCAAAAAAAAAAAAAAATATATATATATATATATATATATTCTTTAAAAAAGGGTGCAGAATGAGTCTCAGAGGAGGTGAGGGGAACAGAGTGAGAAGAGTCAGCGCTGTTAATCTAGAAGCCCGATTTATAAACTAGCCTCACTTCCAGACCTTATCATCACCTCAAATAATTCAGGCAGCTGCGCCACCCCCGTGGCAGTTTCAAGTGTTTCCCATTTGTGAGACATAATTGCAAAAGTTGGGCGTGAGGTTTGCGGTCTCTGGCCCATCATGAGGAAGGAACTTGGAAGCCGTCTCACCATGCTAACAAGAAGCCAAGCGAAGGGAAACATCAACAGTTCTTTGGGCGCATCAGAACCAAGGGCAAAAGGCAAGCTCTCATACCCCGGTACCCCGCAGTGGAGAGACACATAAGAAGGTTCTGAGACTCGCGGCGCAGCAAAAAGTGCTCCGTCTGCAGACATAAACTGAGCTTGATGGGCCAGTGCATCTGGGAAACAAGATACCTGAGGAACCGTCACAGGAAGTCCTCAAACGCTTGTAATTTTACCACCAGGACTTCTACCAGATTTGTACAGTGAAGAAAGGATAAGAACCATCTCCCAGACGGAGGGTAAGTAACCATTTCAAAATGCATCAGTCTGGGCTGGAGAGATGGAGCAGACGTTAAGGTGTAAGAACCCAAGCTCGATTCCCCAGTACCCATGTAAAGTCACATGCACAAAGTGGTGCATGCATCTGGAGTTTGTTTGCAGTGGCTAGAGGCCCTGACATACTCGTTCTCTCCTCAAATAAATAAATAAATTATATATTCCATCCTCCTTCTGATTTTATGGGACTACACAAGAAAGTACTAGCCCACTCTAGTCATATAGTCCCAAATGCGGGATAAAGAATGGAAAGTCAAAATTTCTTGTGAAGCTCATAGTTTAGGGACACAAACTTCTAAAAATTTAAAAACAATTCATAAAACCATGGAACTTTTGGTCATTCCACAACTTACCATCATGTGACATAAGATCTAGTCACAACAGTGCCCATGACTCAGTATATTATGTTTGGTTCTCAAGAACAAAGTTCAAGCACACTTAAATAAACAAACAGCCCTCCCCCAAAAAAACAACAGTTCAAAGAGACTGAAAAAACATCAGAACCACACTGAGAAATAGCAGGAATAAGAATATTAAAATTATCAGAGCATACATTTTAAAAGTTATGATTGACACAATAGCTATCTAATGAAACATAAAACAGGCGGCAGTATTAAGCAAAGAGAAATTTGCGAAATGAGAGAGATGGAAACATTCGGACAGAAATGAAAAGTACCTACAAATGAACTCATTAATGGACTGGGAACAATGAATTTCTGACCTTGGAGAAATTTCCAGATGGAAAAGTAAAGAGACAAAAAAAGGCTGAAAAGACAATAGAAAAGAATATCTAAAAACTATATGGCAATTTCATTCTGGGGCAAAAGATGTAACATTCAGCTAACTATGAAGGCTCTAAGGAGAGAAGGGAGAAGAAATCTGTACAACAATACTGGCTGAGAATGCTTCTACTGTCCACACTACATCACAAAGTCATCACTTTTGAAAGAGCACCAAGAACAATAACTGCTTATACTCGATGTCCACTCATGTCATTTGTTTTTGTTTTTGTTTTGAGGTAGGGTCTCACTCTAGCCTAGGCTGACCTGGAATTCACCATGTAGTCTAAGGATGGCGATCCTCCTACCTCTGCCTCCCAAGTATGGGGATTAAAGGCATGTGCCAGCACACCCCACTTCACTTACATCATTTTTGAAGAAAATCAAAGTTAAAAAGAAAAAAAAGTCTTGAAAGAGCACAGGGGAGAAACATCTTGCCCATTAACAAAGATAAAAATGACATATGACCTCAGAAATCATACAGATAAGAAGAGAGTAAAGAGAAATATTCTATACTGATATAAGAACAGATAACATCAGCCTGCACTCTGCAAAACTGAATGAAAACAAGACTTTTACAAACCAAAATTGATGGAATTTGTTTCCAAGAGATTTAATGCAAAACTTACGCAAAGTTGTTAGGAGAGGTGAAATATATTGGATGGTCACATCTGCCCAGAGAAGAACACTGATAATAGGACAAGTGAAGTCAAGTTAAGAACTATTATGTGGGCTGGAGAGATGGCTTAGCAGTTAAGTGCTCGCCTGTGAAGCCTAAGGACCCTGGTTCAAGGCTCGATTCCCCAGGACCCACATTAGCCAGATGCACAAGGGGACACACATGTCTGGAGTTCATTTGCAGTGGCTGGATGCCCTGGCGCACCCTCTCTCTCTCTCTCCCTCTTTCTCTCTCTGTCTGTCACTCTCAAATAAATAAATAAAAATAAACAAAAAAATTTAAAAAGAAAAAAGAACTATTATATTACCTTGGATTGAAACGACAGTGTATGCAAGATATTGAAATCAGGAAATGGATAGGAGTGTGTGAGGCTCATTTACAAAAATCAAAGATATTATATGAAAATGAGCCCATGGACCAATATATCTCAAGCATAAAAAGAAAACACTAGGGCTGGAGAGATGGCTTAGCGGTTAAGCGCTTGCCTGTGAAGTCTAAGGACCTGGGTTCGAGGCTCAATTCCCCAGGACCCATGTTAGCCAGATGCACAAGGGGGCGCATACGTCTGGAGTTTGTTTGCAGTGGCTGGAGCCCCTGGCGCGCCCATTCTCTCTCTTCTCTCCCTATCTGCCTCTTTCTCTCTCTGTCTGTCACTATCAAATAACTAAATAAAAATTAAAAAAAAAAGAAAACACTAAAACAATCTATCTGTTAGTTGAATTTAATAACATATTAATAGAATCATACTGTAAAACAAGTAGTATTTCTACATAAAAAATTGTTTGAATATGTGAAAACCAATTATTCCATATTCTACAGTCTCAGAAAGAATAACATGATCATCTCAATAGATACAGAGAAGCATTTGGGCTGGGAGATAACTCAAACGAAGTGCGTGCTGGGTAAATATGAGGATTGGAAATTGGTTCCTCTGTATAGATATAAATACATAAATACTGGGTAGGCTCGACAGCCATTTGTAATACCAGGGTATGTGCGGGGGGGTAGGAGACAGAGTAGCCCCAGGAAAAGTTGGTTAGCTAGACTACTTGAATAAGCCAGATATGAGCTCCAGTGGGAGACCTTGCCTCAGTAAAATAAAGAGGAACGCAAACAAGGAAAGTACCTGATGTGCACCTGTGGTCTCCACATGTCCACACACCACACCCACAGACACACAAAAATACCTGACAACCATTCATAATAGTCTTTTAGTAAACTTGGAAGAGGTGACAATGTCCTGAGCTTTGTGAGAAAACCCCACAAAAATCTTACAGCTGGCCATACTTAAGCAATGAGAGGCTAGATGAGTACATGTATCTGTTATTACTGCCCAAACTTGGAATGTCCTTCATTAAGTGAATCAATAAATCTGTGGTGGAGCCAGAAAATGAAATATCATTCTGCACAAAACAATAAATGAGATTTCAAGTCATGAAAAGATTCAAAGGAACTTTAAATACATAATGCTAAACGAAAGAAGCCAATCAGAAAAGGCTAAAGCATTTCTGATTGTATCCACGTGGCATTCTGGAAAAGCTGAAAGTATGGATACAGTGAAAAGATTAGTAGATTTAGCAGGGTGTCAACCTACAGCATGTGGCCACACACAGCTCAGGATTACTATGAATGTGACCCAACACACAAATCATAAACTTACTTAAAATATTAGGAGTCTATTTAAATTTTTGTAACTCAACCATGTTACTCTCAAGTATGGACTTTGTAGATGACATCATGTCATAGCACTATGAAAAATATACATATGGATTTTCTCATTGTCCCTATTCTAGAGAAGTCTAGAAATTAAAAGAGAAGACTGAAATTAAAAGAGGAGAGAAGACAGAGTGCAAGTGGCATTTGATACAATCCAGGAACTGTCCTGTACAACACTTTGATGAAGGATACATTTATTTAATTTTACATAATGTGTACCCAAGGATGACTCTAGCATAAAGTATGGGCTCAGATAATGATGTGTTGATATGGGCTCAGAGTTGACAGAAATGTATTACTTTCGTATGGGATATTGTCGGCATGAGAGACTAATATTCAGATGTCATATGGGAAATCTGTGTACCTTTTAAAATATGTATATTTTATTGACAGAAAAAGGGAGAGAGAGAGAATGGGCACACCAAGGCCTCCAGCCACTGCAAACGAACTCCAGATGCATGCACCACCTTGTGCATCTGGTTTACATGGGTTCTGGGGAATCGAACCTGGATCCTTTGGCTTTTCAGGCAAGCACCTTAACCACTAAGCCATCTCTCCAGCCCCTTTGTACCTTTTGATTAAGTTTTATGTGATGTTAAACTTCTCTAAGAAACATCACTTTAAAAAAAAAGTTAAGTGTGAGTTGCAGTGTTAGTAGAAATGAGTGTCACTTCCTCTTAAGCCAGGCGGCATGCATGTACCCTACTATGAAATTTATAATGCAACTTACTGTGTAAAGGTCATGTGGAAAAGCCGTATCTACCAGTATTCAAGAAATCATGATGAGACTAAGCATAATTATAAATGACAAGCAGAATCAAACTATATGATGTATTTCACAAACCCTCACTTAAAATGAGGGCTGAACTCAATCATTTCCAAACAGGCTTGGTGAATACTGTGCTTTTCTTTTGAACACATGTGATTGAAACTGTAGTGGGAGTTCTCAAACCAGCTCTTGAGCTCTTGCATCTCTCCACACACAGCCCTGAGATCCTGACAGTTTTGTTTGTTTGTTTGTTTTTCTGAGGTAGGGTCTCGCTGTAGCCCACGCAGTCCTGGAACTCACTCTGAAGTCCCACACTGACCTCAAACTCACAGCAATTATTCTATCGCTGTCTCCCAAGTTCTGGAATTAAAGGCATGTGCTACCATGCCCAGCTTATTTCCTCTTTTTAAAAGCCTTATAGGCTACAAAATTATATATATGCATATATATATATAAATATATATATATGGTATAATTTATTTTTGAGATTTTCAGTCTTTAAATAATTTTAATGAAAAAATTAAATATGACAAATATGAAAGTCAAGTTTTAGCATTAAACAAACCAGCTGAGGAAACAAAAATGTTTAATTTACTCTCAAAAGAACAGTGTGGTACCTATACCTGTTGTTTAACTGCACACCTCCATTAGCTAAAACACAGGATGGAAAGGGATCATGAAAAAGTCTTCTCAGTCCTTGCAGGGTGTAAGTTTAAAGTGATAATTCAACACTCACATTCTTCACAAGAAAACTGAAGTGTTTGGTTGGTGATTCTTGGACCTACTCTGGGTCCCGTTCGTGTGGTCCAATCTTGTGCGGCTGTCTGCAGTGTGATGACCTACCAGTCGTTAGAGTTTCCAACGTACCAGGACACTTCAACTTGGGTATTTGTGGGAAATATTTATGAAAGTGGCCTCTCTACTGGACGAAAGAAGAGAGAATGAAGCACTGTGTGAAGCAGCTATACTTCTCCACAAGCTCATCAGTTGAGGGTTCAGTTCTGTGAGGAGTTATGTAAGAAGCTCATGAAAGGACAAGCTAAGCCTAGAAATCTCGAGTGGCCAGAAGGAAGGAGTCCGGCACTTAATGAAATCCAGAAACTTGATTCATTCCAGTTGTATTCTTCAGTTTTCTGAACTTACTCTTTGCTGTCATATGACCCAGAGAAGCAGAAAAAAACTTGCTGAACTGAATATACTAAGTCATCACCAGTACTTTAACCAAAGACATGATGGGATGCACAAACTGCTGTGAACTTTTTAGATATGATATAGATTAAGCAAAACTCTAGGTAACATTTGTAAGTGTGCCGTTTACAAACAAATAAGATAGAGACGTTCTCTCAGCCCTTGTTTTTCATTTCTGTGGTTTTAAGATAATGGGCCCTGGCTGCACAACCTGGAAAACCAAGCAAGCCCTGAGCCGAAATGCGCCCTACAAGTGCACACTACAGAAATCTACATGCAGATACTGGCTTATTTAAATTACTTTTCTCAACAGTGATTAATAGCCCACTACATTTTTTAAAGTATAAAATATTGTAGGGATCCAAAAGTAAGAAAGTCACTCATTTGCCAAATTCAGAACACATCTTTACTAAGCTTATCAGGATTTACCAGAGGAAGTACTGGGAAACACTAGCCAATGGTTCCACTTATAGTTCCTCCAAGTAGCTCTCTAGTCATGATTTCGAGGAAGGATACAGTCTGCATTGGGAGTGAGACAAGGCCTCCTCATCTGCCTACTGGGGGAGACTGCAAAACAATTCACATCCCTGTTTCTTGAAATGCTCAGTTTGTGCCATGATTTGTCGCCCAGGTTAGCCAGAAATGTCCACACATAAGTTCAAATCGCCAAATTGTCAGAACTGTTTTGATTGAAGAACAGTGTGGGTCATCTTTAAAATCCCTTCTTGCACGGGCATGAAATAATCGTGTGTGCTTCTTTCTAAGTGTTGCTTGCTGCTACAGGTCATTATCCTGAAGTGTTCACTGGAAATAAAACTAAAAACAGCTGATCTAACTTGGCTTGCTTTCACATTGTTGGAGTTACATTTTACCTCAGTTACAAATGAAATGACACAGGTATTTATTCACAACATCTGTCACACCCCTCAACTACGTGACAGTTTCATATTTCTCCAAAAGTTACACCTCTAGCAACAATTGCTACTTGTAACCCACAGAAAATGTCTCCTGTAATTTATAATCAAATTCCCAAGTATTATGAAATTAATTTTAAGATTACCTCTTTCTGCTAGGGCATCACACACAAAATCAGAACCCTTAGGTCAAAGTGCAAAGTTCAGACATCTTTGGCCCTGTCGATGACTGTGTCCATCAGAATCAAATGAAGGTGGATGGGCAGGGGATGAATTTTTCAAGTATTTTCCAAGTACCAGGCAATGAGCTCAGATTTTTTGCACATGTAATCATATCAAGCCCTCAAAACTGAAACAGATATATTATTATAGCTATTTTCTAATAAGATAGATATTCATAGGTTAATTATCTCATCAGCTTTTACAACCAATGTGCTTCTGTTTCTTAGTAACTATTAGAACATTTTATGGGATAATCTCCACATAACAATTCCCCTGCATCTGGAAGTTGAACGAGTCTGACAGTGGACGAGCATACACATTGTGAGGACTGTGCTAGGCATGGTTTTGCTAAGAATGTATGCATGTGTGTGTGTGTGTGCATGTGTGTGCATATATGCATGTTTGATGTATGTATATGCAAGCATGCATATGCATGTATGTGTGTATAGACATGCTGTTGATATTTAAGATTAGTGTGCTAAAACCTCACTGCTCCACACATCTACACTACTCTGTAGTTACTAAGAAGAAATAAAGAAATAACTTTAATAATTTCACAAAGTTTATTTGGGGCCATTTGCCATAAGCCAATTTGTGTTTCATAACTATATGAGAAATTGTTGAATTTTAATGTATTAAATTTCTTACTGCTTATTCCAATATTTAGCTGTCTGTGTGGTACATATATTCCCTGAAGGTCAGATTCCTGTGTGGTCCATATATTCCCTGTAGGTCAAATCTTGAACATTTAACACAGCATTAATCCCACAAGACACTTCCAAAAATTATCCAAATACTGAAATAAATGAATCTTGCATCCAATTTGGTCTTTCCTATCTATTTTCTCATCGTGTTCCCACAAATCCTTGAGAGATAAAAATAAACTTGCAACCAATGGCCTGTCCTGTCCAATTCAACCTGTGGCTGAATTAAAATTGGAGCCCTATTTATGTAAGTGAACTTGGCACAATGCTCCAAAGAAACATTTGTTTTAAGAAGAATGTCATTAGATTTCTACTTTCAAAACATCTCACAAAGTCTGAATTATCCAATCTACCGAAAGTCCTAAAATTGTGTAGACATTAACTGTGGGCTTACACATGAAGGTATCTTAGGCTGTCAATATTGTTGAAATGAACATACTTTTTAAAATTTTCTACACAAGGTTCTCAAAATAGTGACTGACATGACTTGATATTCAAAATGCTAATTGGACTTGTTCAAACCAAGGGCACTTGTCTTCCAGTGAGTCACTTTCTAATAGTGGCAATAGTAATGCTAAAGAAATCTCATTCAGTGGGGCACCCCAGTGATCTCCCCAAACTCCACCTTGTTTTTTCCATCATCTGCTTCCTAATCAGACTGGCAGCTCCCAAAGGGCGGCCTGGGAATCTCTGTAGGGCCCTAAGACTCTCTCCACAGGGTCTTTATAGATAAAACTATGGTGAGAAAAACCATACAATAATAAGGCATGACCTGGATTTTTTTAGAGGGTTCATAACATAGTAGATTGAAAGCAAAATTATTTTTATAAAATGTATTTCATGAAATATATTAACATGATAGTTTTATTTTTCTTATTTTAATAAATTCTTAATAATTTTTCTTCTCAGTTCTGGCTAAAATGTAGCTATTAGAGACAGACAAAATTCGTATAAATAAAGGCTCTTTTGAGGTCTGCAGTAATATACACTACTGTAAAGTGATCCTAAGACCAGATGATTTTAGAACCCATGACCTAAACAAATGTCAGTAATTTCTTGTTAAAGGGGCAGGAAAAAAAAATATGATCCTTGCCTGATTAACCTTAATTTTTAAATGAAATGTAGCTTATGATGCAATCAGAATAATGACATATGGAAACACTGTTTATAGCTCTGTTTCCAAAATATCTCTTCAGTTTATGGAGCTTACCTTTGCAAATTCTTCTCAGCCTCTGACCTTGTAAGTAAACATGTTCACTCATAACTCATAATTAGAAGATAATGTGGACATGTCTTTGCAATATGCATGTGTGTGCACTTGCAAGCACCTCTGGATGCGCGCGCGCGCGCACACACACACACACACACACACACACACACACACACACACAAGATTTGTAAGCAGTGCTGGTTATTTTCTCTTTGTAACTTTTCTGCCCATGAATCTCTGAGCATCAGGGTCATTGGTAGGTGTGGTTTCACATCCACCCCTCACACGGCCTGGACAAATTGAGGCAAGGCGCTGGGAACCCATCACTGAACAGTACTGGGGGAGGAAGTTTGGAAACTCACAAAGTCCTTTGACTTTTTCCTCTTGCCCCAGTTCACAGGACTGTGACTCACTGAAGAGTTGCTTTGTTTCTCTGAGTCAAGACAACAATGGCCAGGGATCTTTCTTACCTGAGAAGCTGGACAAAGAACAATGTGGCGTTCTGCAGGTTTCGGGGGGCAGCCAGTAGCTGGCCAGCGTGCTTGACACGCGACACCCCCAGCGAAGGGCACAGCTAATGTTCCCGGGGAGGTGGCACACTTGCCAGCGTCTGGAGACATATAGTGGCTTCCTCCGTGCCAAAGGCCTGGCTGACCAGCGCTTGCTTCCAGACATCCTTTCCCAGGGGAGGCTCAGCGAGCGCGCCCCGCATTGTTGTGCGCTCTGAGTCCAGCAGTGCTCTGAGTTTCTGGGTATCACGGTGTCAGACACACAAACAAACGAGAGAATGTGATCAGCAGATCCAGGAGACGAGATAAGGAGGACAGGGTCCTTCTCTGGTCGCTTTGCTGATAGGAAATGCAACCCAGGGGCGCCCGGGTTCCGCCCCAGGAAGTCATGCCCGTCCACCAGCCTTGGAGAGCAGTGTGAACGGCCCATTTATTTGCTAATTTTCTTTGTTTATCCATTTATTTTCACACACACACACGTGCAACTGAAACTGAAGGTTTTGTGATTTTACACACCTTTTGTACTTTATTGCACAGCCATAATGTGTTAGTCAGCTTTCCATCATGTAAACTTTACTGGCAAAAGTCGACTTACGCTCACAGAACAGTTGCCTTGACGAAGAACTTTAAAGGCTTTTCAGTAACTTGTACTTGTGGCAACATATCATGGTGAGAGAGTATAGCACAGAAAACTACCACCTCATGGCCAGAGAGCAATCGGTGGGGGGGGGGGGGACTACTCTGTTCTGAAAATTCCCGTCAAGTCCATGCTCATAGTGACCTAAAGATCTCCCCCAAAGAATCCACCTGGCAAGCGTCCACCACCTCCCCCCAGCTCCACACAGACAAACAGCTTCTGCACCAACGCCTCAGGGCTCTGCAGATCTGAGCTGTAGCTCACAAACACAAGGACAGACATGTGCTTCCAACCCTATTGTCGCTCTATTTGGGGAGTTAATTTTATTTTTGAGAGAGAGAGAAAGTGGCAGAGAGAGGGAGAGAGAAAGTGGGCACACCAGGGCCTGTGCATATGTGTGACATTGCACACTTGCGTCACTTTGCATCTGGCTTACATGGGATCTGGAGATTTGAACATGCATTCTCAGGCTTCGCAGGCAAGAGCCTTAACTGCTGAGCCATCTCTTCAGAGCGGGAGTTTATTTTTATGTGAAGATGTTTTTGTAGAACTTAAGTTTATTTCACTGTAAGTCCTCACAGCCAGTCACGAGTATTCCAGTTATGTATCAAATGTTGAGCTAGTTCTTAGCATTATTTACTGACTAACTTCTATTTTTGCTGCTGATTTAACATATCTTAAATCACCCAATACTGAAATAGAGATGTTTACATGATCTACTCCAGTATCAAAACTTGATGATTATCAGCTTTGGGGTATGGCTGCTGTCCGATTTGACTGATACCCTGCTACCTTCTCCCTTTGTAAAATAAGAACTTAAAAATTGGATTTTTCCAAATGAAGTTCAGTATCATTTTCTAATTTTCATGGCAGAAAAAAACAAGCACATACTAAACTGTGAGTAATTTAAACATATCCAGTTGTGGGTTTGGGTATGGGAATTATTAAAATGAGTGATATCTAAAATGTATAGCCAGAATAAATTTCCTCTCTGCTCCAAAGTCTCTCATCTCAAGCAAAAGGGAAATGAGAGACCTAAAATGGCCAAAGGACCTCACATAGGTGCCTCTGACTTTAAGTCAGCTATTATTTTTCCCTCTCTTGATCCACACCAACTGCATGGGGCCTGCATGATATTTGTAAACACCCGAATCCTCTCCTAACTTGGAAACTTTGCCTCGACTGTCCCCTCTGAGAACAGCATGGCCAACTCACTTCTCTCAGGCCACTGCCAGGGCGGCTTCTCAGAGCGCCTTCAGGCCAGGCTGCTTCCATTACAGTTACACCCTTCAGCTCTTAGCCCTCTCCAGCTTCCTCTGCTTCTTTCCGCATTTCTCATTGTACTGAATGTTATCTCTAAATGTGATGGGTTTTTGTTTTCTGTCTCTCCTCTCTGTGCCTGCTTCATGAATTTAGGGACTTGCACATATTTTCTCCAATGCTGCCTTCCTAAGGCCATAAATCAATCAGAACTTAATATGCTGTGGGCCCTCAACTACTTTTGAGTGAATAAATAAATGAAAGAACCGTTTCAAAATTAATTGCTCCTATCCAGGACTTTCTATGGTTTAATACTTAAGGATTTTTTTCAAGGTCCTTATATCTAGATGATTTACGTTAAAAATATATAATTCATATTTTCTGTTATAAAGAAAAGATGTGACCTATTTTAGATTTTGTTTGCATATTAAAAAGCTACTGAGTCTTTATCAATGCTATTAGCTCCCAATTGCATGATTTATTTAAATAATTGTTCAGTTGATCCTCTCAGGCATTTATTATATTATGTGAGTAGCAAATTTTGTGTCTGCATTTTTAATATTGAACACTACTTATATGTATTCCTTAAATAAATTATTTAGTATTTTCAGAGCAGTAGTATATATTAGTTTTAAAAGGGTATTCTTGTCATCTTTAATAAGAATATAATTAGTGTGTTATTTTCATCATAATGAGTTCATTAAATGTAGTTACATGTGTACATATACAAATATGTATGTCTGTGCACACACAGAGAATGTCATAGAAAGATCTATTGAACTTCGTGTCCTCTCTTCTTTTATACTTATTTTTGGCTTGCAGTTTTGAGAGGAAGTCTGTTATGGTGGAAAGCCTGGCAGGAGCAGGAAACAGAGGTCACATTGTCACATCCACAGGCAGGAAGTACAGAATGAAGAACACTGAGGACTCAGCTAGCTTTCTCCTTTCCATACAGTTCAGAAATCCAGCCCATGGGGTGGTGCTGACCATAGCTGGGGAGGGTCTTTATACCTCATTTAATCTTACCTAGAAAATGCTTAACAGACATGCCAAGAGATTTGCTTCCATGGTGATTTTAAATCTTGTCAGTTTTACAACCAGTGGTTAACTATCTGTCGGTCTGTCTGTCTGTCTGTCTCTCTCACACATACACATAGTCTTATGTATATTTATATGCCATATATACATACATATATATATATGTGTGTGTATATACATATACATATAGTTTGCTAATAGTGGATCATCTTTACATTTCTAAGTAAAACCTACTGGATTGTGTTGTATTTTTACTAGATTGTGTTGTACCCTCTTTTAAGATACAATTTAATCTTTTTTAATATTTTAAGGCTTTTGATTTCATATTTACTGATGATGTTAATTGCTCTCTGAGAAGATGGCAGATTAGATGCTACTTCTGTGTGACGTTCTAAATGGAAGAGTCAGACACTATTCCAAAGAGAGACAAGAGGATCACTGGAAGCACAAAGGGAGTAAGGGGTCAGCTGGAGCAGGCAGACGTATGGAAGACTGACTCTTGGAAAAGAAAGCAGCAGTGTAAAGCTCTGGTTGCCTGGGTCCCTGGTGGGGGAGGGAAACACATCTCATCCAGTGGTGAACTATGAAGCCCTGGTGAAAAACAGACTGGCACTTCCATCAACAGGACGAGCCCACAGTTCTCACCAGCCTCAAATTCAGCGTGGGTTTCAGTGGGATAGGTCCACACAGCAAAGGGCAATGGTCTGTGTATGTGAGTCCGAGGTTGACTTCAGTCTCAAGAGGGAAACTATTACTTAAAATTGAGCTCCTCTGGAGACCTGCCAATCACGAGTCAAGCAGCCCAAAGACAACTATCCAAGCCACAGTTCCAGAAACAGACAGGAAAGTCAGTCATAGGGAGTGAGAGGGCCCGACACTGACAGGCAGAAACGTTACAGGAAAGTCAGTCACAGGGAGTGAGAGGGCCCGACACTGACAGGCAGAAACGTTTTGGTGTCCGGAGAGTAGCTCAGGCCCTGTAGGGTACAGAAGACAGAACCCTGTCCTCACTGGCTCTGAGCACATCTCGTGACCTGAGTCTAACAGCCCTGCAGTTGGGGTGGATTAGTTTGTCCAACCAAGCATCTGCCAGCTTTACACCTGTGGAGATGGAGAAACTGGCTGTTCTAGCAGACTGCTTGACAGCTACAGTCACCTCTCCATAGCAGGGTGCTTAATGCTTAGCTGGTGGCAAAAGTACAGGGACAAGTTGACATGCTCAGATTTCAATTCTTTCATTGCTTGCCTGTCTACAGCCACACTTGGGAGAAATACCCTGAGCAGTCCATGAGCCATCTCAGGAGTGTAAAAGCTGGGAGTCTCAAGAAAGTGAGAGAACCTGCCACAGACTGCAATGTCCAGTGTGATCAGAACAGGCCCTGAGCATGTGAAGTGAAGAAGGAGGTACCTGAGCATGGTACCCAAGGTGGTCAGCTGGTCTCTGCACACATCTGTTTGCACACACATATACAAGCATACATGCATACCACACGCACATTCAAACAAGTACAACTCTTCTGCACAGCCAATGGGATAGTCAGCAGAGAAGAGACAACCCGGAGGGAAGGAGAAACTCTCCCAACTCTGCATCTAAAAGAGGATTAATATCCAAGATTCATAAAGAACTCAAAAAACTATGAAGCAAAAATCAAATCAACAAATCAATAAATGGGAAAAAATGTCTTAAAAGAAGGCATGACACCAATCAATAATTATATAAAAAATTAATGTGCTTGGCCACTAGGGAAATGAAATTTAAAATTACCTTGAAACTCTATTACTTCCCAAACAGATTATCTTTCATCAAAAAAAAAAAAAAATGAATGGCAGAATCCCTGGCAACATATGGAGAAAAAAAGGAACTTTTGCTTACTGCTGTTAAGAATGTTAACTGTATTACCACTGTGGAAATGACTGTGATGGTTCCTAAAAAATCTATGAATAGATGAATCATGTGATCCTTCCTCACCTCTCTTGGGTGACAGAATCTAAATCAAAACACCACAGAGATACCTGCAAGTCTATGCTTATTGCTGCACTATTCTCAATTGGCAAGATAAAGAATTAGCCTGATTCCCATAAACAGATGAACGGATAAAGAAAATGTGTCATATATACAGAATGAAGTTTAGTTCAGCTATGAAAAGGATGAAATTGCATCATTTGCAGGAAAAAGGATGGGATTGTGTATCATCATGCATGTTAAGTGAAACAAGCAAGATTCAAAAGGACAAATATCACATTTTCTCCAATGTGGACTGCAAACTAAAATATATATTATGTGTATGTTCATATCTATATATAGAGAGAGATGTGGTACTACATATAAACATGTACACACACATATAATGAGAGAGAACTATTTAGAATCTACATGTAAACATGCACTAAACATATATACACATATATCTATATATAGGCAGTTCTGTGATTTCTCTGTTATTGCTCTTTTTGCTCCTCTTCCGTGTACTTGTTCTTTTTCCAAAAATATTAAACAATATACATATATGACATGAAAGTAAAACAGGGACCATGGGAAGGAAGGAAGGGGTCTCAGTGGAGGGAGGAGGGGCAGGAAGAGAGGACAATAGAGATGAAAGGGAAATACTTCAGATTTGCCCTCACATGTGGAATCTAGATGTAATACTGTATGTAAATATTTAGATACATAGGTACATACACACATTTGCATATGTATGACATAAAAGCAGAAAGGGGACTATATGATAAGGGGACCAGTGTGAGGCCTGGGAGAATAGAGTGAGGAATCATGGCTATGATGTATCACAGGGCTTGAAGTGGTCTTTGCATTCATGACCTGAGAGTGGCTGTGGTGACTTGCATCTGTTGGGTTCATCATCATGTCGCCACAGATAATGAAGGAGGAAGGAATTAAAAATGCATCAAAAGAGAAAAGGGATGGGCTCAAAAGAAGGGATTCAGGAGGGAGACAAAAGAATGTACTTAGAGGGGATTATTATCAATACACACTATGCACACATATAAAAACTGTCGATTTTTTTTATCTCAAAAAAGGGCTGGGGAGATGGCTCAGTGGTTAAAGGCACTTACTTATAAAGCCTGCCATCCTGGGTTCGATTCCCCAGTGCTCACATAAAGCCAGATGCACAAAGTGGCTCATGCATCTGCAGCTTGTTTGCAGCAGCTGGAGGCCCTTGGCGCACTCATTCTCTCTGTCTCTCCTCTCCCTATCTCTCTCTGCTTGCAGATAAATACATAAATAAAAACAAAAAAAATCAAAAAAGAACAAACACAAAAGACATTATTTTTGCATTAACTAAAAAGTAAAATAAATAAAAAGTGAAATTGATTAATAGAATTTATTTTCTTTACCATTTGTTTTCTATTTCATATGTGTCAATTAACTTTCCATTAACCATTGACTTATAAAGTAATTTTAGTGTCAATGTTTTTGTGTCCTTTCTTTGATATAAAGTATTTTTCCATGATGTCAAATTGGTTTTCATAATTCAAATTAATTAAATTATTCAGTAACTTTAAAACTTTGACCCTGACTTAGTTTTCTTTCTTTCTTTCTTTCTTTCTTTCTTTCTTTCTTTCTTTCTTTATGAGGTAGGGCCTCAATCTAGCCCCAGCTGACCTGGAATTCACTATGTAGTCTCAGGGTGGCCTCGAACTCACAGCTCTTCTCCTATCTCAGCCTCCCAAGTGCTGGGATTAAAGGCATATGCCACCATGCATTTTAACTAATAAGTTTTAATTAGCATCGTATCATCTTAATGCTTTGCTCTTGATATCTTGCAGTCACAAAATGTTCTGAGATAATAGAAAGCAAAGTACTCCCTATGGGGCTTCCTCTCTGCTTCCTGGCTCATGTTGCCTGGAAGCATTGGGCAGATACCAGCAATGCTGTTCCTCAGCTCGTTCCCAGTGTCTGACGTTTTCATCTCCCCCTCCCCCAGCCTTAATTCAGTGACATCAGCGGGACAGGTTGAGATGTGCAAGATGGAAGTATTGACACCGTGGATGTTAGCAGAAGCTGCACATGGCTCCATTCCTTCCTGCAGCTTCTACTGGAAAGTTCCAGTGTGTTGCTAGCTATCTTAAGAGTAAAGATAAAGTACTAGTTCTATAAATATAGCTCTTTGGTATGCAGGATCATAGTGCTAGACCTTTATTTTGAAGAATTCTACTCATTCTTGTCTGGTGTGCTTTCCCCACTGGCAGTGCTCACGACTCCAGTGTGCAGTTTGGGTGGCGTGTGCTCTCCGGAGCCTGTCTCCTTCCTCAGGCGCCAGGGCGGGCAGCCTGCCTCAGTAGCAGCTGTGCTGCAGGGTCCGGTCTTGGCCCGGCCTTCAGTGTTCTGATTGAGGGTCTGCACTAGCCCATATCTCTTCACCTAGTTCGGGTCTTGTCATTGTGACACACTGTTGTCACCTACAAAGTTCACACTCAAGATCCTCACAGTTGAGTTAAAAAAACATCCCCCACCCCCAAATTCTCATGATGTTTTAAGTCAATTAATGGTTGTGCATTGGGTGCATTCAGGGCTTCAGCCCGTGTGGCCTACCAGTTGGATGTGTCAGCCTCACACTTCCTTTCCTCGGAGCTCACTCCATATGGTCTTCTTTATCTTCTCTTGTCTTCCATTTATTGTGTGCCTGCTTATGCTTGCAACCAAAGATGGCTAATCTTTGAGGAGTCTTGCCTATATTTTTTTGTTTGTTTATTTGTTTTTGACCTCCAGTGAGCCTTTGAGGTATAAAAAAGCAACACCTAATTTCCAGAGTTCTGTGTCTTCCTATTTCCTCTACCTTCTCTATTCCCTGCCCAATACCCTCTTATTGTCCATAACCCTTGAAGTTAGGGAGTGTTAATCAAAGTTACTTTTCTCCAGAATGAATCTGAGAGGTATTGGTTAAGAGTCACATGGCTCTAATTACAAGAGCAAATTCATGGTTTGCATTTTCTCCATTTATTACTTTTCAGAATGATGATCATGGGCTGGAGAGATGGCTTAGCAGTTAAGGTGCTTGCCTGTGAAGCCTGAGGATGCAGGTTTGATTCCCCAGTACCCACATAAGCCAGATGTACAAGGTAGCTCATGCATCTGGAGTTTGTTTGCAGTAGCTGGAGGCCCTGGCATTCTCTCTCCCTCTCTGTCTACTTCGTTCTAAAATACATAAATGAAAAGTGTCTAAAAAATGATCTTAAAGTTCTGCCATTTTTCTTCCTGTAGGAAGTCTTCATGTGCGTGTGCACGCGTGTATGTATATATATGTGTGTATGTTGGTTGGTTTGATAATATACATCAATGAGTTCATATTGCTAGAGTTCAGGAAATCCTCTGTAATATTTCATGAGCCCTTCTTATCATCTCCATTTTATGTTTTTCATTAATAATACTTATCAAACAAAAATGAAGGTTTATATGTATATTTATGTTACTGACTGTGTAATACAGAGTTGTATGGAATGTCTTCATTACTCTTAGATTAGCATTTTTCTATGAGAAAAGCACTAGTCTGTTAACTATATATGTCAGATATTACACAGAATTATGTATAATCCCAGAAAAAGCTACTGATATAGCATGTATTCCCAAACCTTGATGCGTACAGGCTGCGGTCAAATAATTGTTATCTGTGAATCATCTAATGATGTATTTAAAAGATATATCAAAATATTTGCAACAATACTTTGTGCATTTAGTCTTCTTTGGCATGTTTTTATGTTCTATGAGGAACTAAAAGCCTAAAAATGATCATTCCTATCTCCACCAAGACAAGTAAGATCCTCAATAGCCTAATAATTCTTGTACATGGGGAAATTAGACAGTTTACAGCAGATCTGCAGTAACAAGCTATGCATTTCCCTGAGATCTCTGCTTACTGTTGACTGTGGCATTAAAGTGAGTGCAGGATGGAAAGGAGTTAGATGACTTGCCTTGGGCTCTGGGCAATTTCCACATCTTGTCTCATTTCTTTTTCTTTTAAAAACATTACTTTGCTCTGCTTCAGGGACTCTGGGACTGCCCCTGGCATGATAATTGAGTATGCCTCTGGGCTAAGATAAGGGAAGGTCACCTCCCCCTCCCAAGTTCCTACCTTTGCACACTGTTGGAGGCCCCTCCTTCACAGAGAAGTTTCTCAGTTCTTCCTATAAAGCCCTCTCCCTGGTCCACCCCTATTCTCCTTCCGGATCTCCTGTTTCTCAGGTATGTGCAGCAGCCCTTCCCCCCTTCTCTTTCCCTCTCTTTCTCTGGCGCATGCACCCCCTTTATCTTTCTCGTTCTCTTCTCTTCTTTCTCTCTCTCCTCCCTTTGCCCTATTCCCTGTTATAATAAAGTCACAGATGTGCTACAAATATGGTTGAGCAAATCTCTCTAGCCTGTGGTTTGAAGTTTTAGGGTAGATGCCCAATAAGGGAATAACTGGGTCTGTTGGTATCTCTATAGTCAGCTTTTTCAGAAGTCTCCGTATTGCTTTCCATTTTTTTACTTAAGAATACATTTTTATCAAAATTTCACCCAATGGGAAAACATATAAGACTGGAGTATTTAAGAAATATATTGGTATAACCAGAGAGGTAGATGTTCTAGCAAATAAAAGGCTTTATCTAATAAAAAAAAGTACTAACTTAGCACTTGGGTATAACTTAACCATATGTTTTAAGTATCACATTTAACTATTCATTACAGCCAGGTTATAGAATTGACCTACATGTCCATCAACAAGAGAATGAATAAAGAAATTGTGGCATATATGCATACCGGAGTTCAGCCATACTGAAGAAATAAATTACTTCATTTGTAGGAAAATGAAGAGTAATATGTAAAGAGAATAACAAAAACAAGCATCACATATTTTCTCTCGAAATAGATAGCATCTAGGGGCAGGGCAGTTCATGAAGGGGAAAGGGAGAGGCCTGGGAGTACGAGGGGAAGAAGGGGGACTATGAATGTGTGCTAGAAGGAGAATATAATTAGAGAACATGTGTACATGTGTGAAAATGTCACAATGAAACCTTTATTTTGTATGATTAAGAAATTAGAGATAAAAATACTGATTTCCTAGTAGAATCCTAACGAAAAGACATGGATTCATAATTCTCAGGTCAAAAAGATATATTGCAATGTGTCAACACAGAAAACAGGTACTCTTGCAATCTGCTCACAGGAAAAGAACTTATTTAAGTCTTTCTAGAAAAGAACTAATTACTAAGCATCAAGAAAGTTAAACAATCCACATATGTTGGCCCCGTGGTTCTGCTGTAGGGTGCGTCCTGAGGCTCCGTCAGATGCAATAAACAAACCGGTAGCAGTCACATTGTTCAGAGCAGGTTGAGCTGCACCATAAGCATTCTGGACATGCACTCTGCTGGCTTTCCTCGCAACCCTGGCCTGGCAGAGCAGCCTGCTGCCAGCCCTGTGGTGGGGCTCACTTCCCAGATGGTCTCCTCCCTCTACCCAGGCTGTGAGTCACTCCAGGCAATCATTACCCGTGGACACCCAGGTCAGAGGCTTCCATCCAGGCCACTCGGATGGCTGGCCACATGATGAGAGATGTATTTCTTTCCAGAATGGAAGCCACTTACTGCAATAGCAGTCAAGGAATTCCCCATGCTGGATCTGCAGGCATTGTCTGTCACACCAGTCCCAGCCCTGTGAAAGTGACAGCATATCACACTCCACTCACTGTCCTAAGTTACGTCTCAAAACGGGTTAAGCCCTAGCTGTGTCTTGCTAAGCTCCTGGAATCCTGCTGTGCCTCACCTGGGGAGAGCTGCCTGCGTCTTCTCCCACATGTGACAGCGACAGGAATGAAGGGGGAATTGGGGACAAAGGAAAGGATTTTACTATGTGTCAGGTGACTATACAGCAAGAATCTTTTTTTTGCGTGCACTTCATGTGGTGTGGAAGAAGTGTCCATATTAGGCTAAGCTTCAGACCGGTGGTCATATAGCTCTGTGAGTCTGATTTCTCTGTAGATGCTTTTTAAGAGCTCTAAAGTGTATGGCACACTTTTCCATCAGTCAGAAATTCAAAACACTTGCATTAAAAATGCAAATATCCCAATGCTGTCTGGTACCTCATGCCTAGTTCCCACCTGCCCAAGGAAGATTTCTGAGAGCAGCCTTGACTTGGGAGTTAGCAGAAAGACACTGGCACCCCTATGTGTAGGAGTGGTCACAATGATTGAGGTGGGGTCAAATAAGGGGTCTGCAGTGGTGAAGGCCATGGGCTCATTCTTGATGCTTCACCCTGGTCTTGGCCCAGAGTCCAGGTTCCTCCATCTTATCTCTTGACGTGTTTGTCCATGTTCAAAGCGGCTGGGAATGTTGCTCCCGGTGGTAGAGGATGAGCGTTTCTTACCGGAGCGGAGGGTGGGGGTGAACACACCACTAGGCATTGGAAGCCAAAGAGAAAGTCCTTCTGAATGGGCTCGTGGGTATGCCGCGAAAAGTGGGGAAGAGTTTTGAGAATTCTGGCACCCTCTGATGCCACCCCAAGGGTATTATAGATCTTGCGCTTTCTGTTTCCCCTAACTTCTAAAATCTTTCGCACGTCTACCTGAAGGAGCAGTCTGCTAACAGCGTGGTCTCGCTGAAGCATCGCTCTGAAAGATGCCGCGTTTGAATTAAGGACCAGCACTGCCCTGAGCTGCCTCGAGAAGCCGGCACAGTCGGTGCGGCTTGGGGCCCCTCATTCGAGCTTTCTCACGTCCCATCAGCGTCTTGATGCCAGCACAATCGGGACTTTTAAATATACCTGATGGACAGGTATTTCAAACTGGGAGATTCTTGGCTGCCCTGTAAGCTAAGTACTGCTGTCCTTGGAATCTCAGGGCAGGGCTGTGTGATAGCAAACACCTGTGCTGGGAAAACAGGCGCGGGCAAGGCCACCGGGAGGCACCCAGCCGGGCGGTTTGCTTTCCTTGTCTTCCCAGAAGCAACAACCTGCACTTTGTCCCCTGCTGGGATGAGGAGGAGGATCCGGCTGCTTGCCCAAGTCTTCCCACAGAGGCTGTGCAGACTTCGCCGCCTAACCCTCCACCTACTGTGGAGCACCCACCTTGGGCCCGACTCTGTAGGCATCACTTAAGCCAAAGTTCCTGGTTCCCGGCTTTGGTGGGAAGTTTTGCCTGCTTAGTAAGTAGGGCCTTGGCCGTCTCTGGTTATGCATTAGTTCCATCAGAGGCTATTACTTCCTGCTGAACTCATATGGTAGGCGCCAGATGTATTAAAGAAAGGAGGACATTCTTTTACAGGAGTAACCCTTTTGGGAGTTTATTATTCTCTCTCATTTACATAGGAGATCAGGGGGTGGAAATGTTTTCCTCAATTAATAAAGGAACAAGAGTCAAGGTCTTAGAAATCTTCTCATCACAAGGAAGAGATATACCTCCAACCTCACTTTAAAAAGATAAAAGGGGCCAGGCGTTGTGGCGCACACATTTAATCCCAGCACTCGGGAAGCAGAGGTAGGAGAATCACCGTGAGTTTGAGGCCAACCTAAGACTAAATAGTGAATTCCAGGTCAGCCTGGGCTAGAGTGAGGCCCTACCTTGAAAAACAAAAACAAAACTAAAAACAAAAACAAAAAAGGGGCCCCTATCAGTGCTGACATGCCAAATGTCAAATCCCAAATCTTGCTGACCTGGGCATTTGATATTTCCTCAGTCAAGGGAATCTTGGGATCTTCTGCTCTAGAGCTCTACTTCTTCTCCTCTTTACTCTGTTTGTCAGTCTGTCTGTCTTGTCCTTCTGTCTGCCTGTATAGTTGTAGAGACAAGACAATCTCACTATGTGGCCTAGGCTGGCCTAGAACTCTGGATCTTCCCTACTGCCTCCCTACTGCTAGGATAACAGACATATGCCAATATGCAGTCTACCATTTTGATACTGTTTCTTCTGTATTTCTCAATCCACATAGTATGTATCTGGGTTTAACCTATCCTGGGAAGGGCTTGAGAGTTGATGTACTTACAATCTGGTTCAGATTTCTCTATTGATCAGGCCTTTCTTCAATCTTCCCATTGGCTGACCATATTGAGAAAACAGTCTTGGATTCCAGTGCCCTGGCCCACAGGTGAGAGCAGTTAGTGTAACAACATGATATGACCATTTTGATTCATTCATGAGGGGCTTCCATCACTCACAGCTTCAAATGCAGGGCACAAATATGGCACTCAGGGAGCCATGTTTTGCCCAGTACTATGTGGGGATTGCTAAGTACTCTAAATAAGTCAAAGCACAAAATGTTTGGCTTTGGTCTTCTTTTGTGTTTGTCTACCTCAGAAGTAGATGAAGAGACTTTTTCTAGCTCCTGCAAGCTTTCCAACTTCTGAAGAATTCACCACAGAGAAAAGCTTGCAAGGGTGCCAGCACATGGAGAGTAAAAGTGGCTTTTGTGAGATATCAGTGCTAGTGACAGGTGACAGGTGAGTGACCAAAACAAAGAGAGGTCTCTGGTTGAGCAGAGAAGCAGAAGAGGGAGGACGCTGGGTGAGTGGATCTCAATAAGAGTTAACTGTGTGGGACTGGAGAGATTGCTCACTGGTTAAAGGGACTTACATGCAGAGGTTGATGGCCTGGATTTGATGCCCCAGTAGTAAAGCCAGATGCACATAGTAGCACATGAATATGGAGTTAATTTGCAGTGGCAAGAGTCTTTGCCATGCCCATATTCTCTTCCGTTCTGTCTTCATCTTTCTCTCTCTTAAATCAATATTTTTTGAAAAGTTGACTGTATGGACAGAAGGTGGGGAGGGGAATCATACATAACTTATGGAAACATGTACCAGAACCACAGAAGCCTTCCTCTAAGATGGGAATCTACAAGATCATATACAACATCAATAAACAGAGAGAAGCAGCAGTCTGAACAGAAATATCCTATGAAGACTGAATAAACTTTATCCTAAAACCCTGGGCCCTGGCTGGTAAATCCCAGCCTCAGAACTTGGTTACTCCCCACAGTGAGCTGTTGGTCAGAAAAACCCATGAGATCCCCAAAAGAATGCAGGCTATTTTGAAGATACCACAGGCTGTGGCAACAGGACATGAAGAACCATGCTGGAACTGAGAGGGGAACCACTTCCCTTCTGGCTTGACCTCATGGCATTTGGAAAGTGCAACGGGAGCTGCCTCAAGATAATGGTGACCAACAGCATGAACCAGCGGAGGACTCGGCAAGCTATGAAACCACCCAGCCATGCCAGGTATACACACCCCTGAAACAGCTGCACACAGCTGGTGCAGACAACCAACTGCTCCATGGCTGGACATCAGATACGCTCAGTGGGAGAGAGCTCATATCTGGTGCTGGGAACCAAGCTGTTACCTCATGGACAAGAAACCTAGACCCTCCAGAGATCAGTCTCAATAACAAGAAAGGGCATGTATACCAGAAAGTTTCTCAAATCATTACACGTATCCCTTTTAATCCAAATTGTTCTCACTCTTGGTTGGAGAATCCTTCATATTTTACAGATGGGAGAGAATACTGAGGAGATCCAAAATTCACCAATACAACAAGAAAAAATAGCTGATTGCCCACCATGAGACATCCTATATCTAACACATGAGCTCAGGCCCAGGAGACACTGCAAAGGAGGCAGCAACATGAATGCTGCTCATGCTGCTAGCTTGACACCCAGCACCAGGGAGATGACAACAGAGAACATGGCCAATGAAAATTTATCCAAGGCCCCAGGAAACTCAGCATTAAATTAGACTGCTAACAGGCCCACAATGGCTTAGGGAACTTTGTGGGAAAGGGAGCAGAAACATTGTAAGAGCCACAGAGTGGGTAGGAATATCCTGAGTCATGGCTCCCCTCACATGAATGAGGCCTTCATGAATACAACAACCTCACATAGGAGGGAGCCCAGGAAAAGAGGCTCAGGGCTATAGGTGTATGGGGTATAGGGTTTAACCTTTTTAAAGTATTTTATTTGTTTGAGGAGACAGACAGAAAGAGAGAGAGAGAGAGAGAGAGAGAGAGAGAAAGGTAGAGAGAGAGAGAGAGAGAGAGAGAGAATGGGCATGCCAGTGCCTCTAGCCACTGCAAATGAACTCCAGACACATGTGCCACAGTGAATATCTGGCTGACATGGGTATTAGGGAACTGAACCTGGGTTCTTGGGCTTCCCAGGCAAGCACATAAACCACTAAGCCATCTCTCCCGCCTGAGTTTAACCCTTTATAAAAAGACTAAATAAAGAGAGAAAGGACTTGGCTGTGTGGATGTATGCAAGCCAATCCTTCAGTGACTTTGACTTGACTGTGGGGCCTCTGGGAAAGCACTAGAGCTCTCACTTGGCAGATACAAGAGCTGCTGAGAAATACACTATAATAGTACTATTACTTATAAAAAAGGACAAGAAAATGTCCTGAGGAAAGGAGTAAAGAAAGAAAAATAAAGAAAAACAATTTCAGTTTTTGAATGTCTAGAAGTCAGGAGACAATTGTATGAGTCCTTTCAATTACGGCTTTAGAATCAAGGTCTTAGTCCTTGGATAGCTAAGACTGGATGGTTTATAATGAACAGAGGTTCTGTTGGGCCGTAACTTGGGATGCTGACAGTCCGTTAGCATGGAAACTACATGCGATCTGCTTTCAGAGACACCTCATGCTACCGTAGCTCACAGCAGAAAGCTGAGCAGACAGAGACAACATGCAGAAGGCAGAATGCAAATGGCTGCTTAACAAAGACTTACTTTCATCTCGCTGACAAGGGAAACTCACCACTGCAAAACGTGTTTCCCAGAACCACCATAATGACAATCAAAAGTCAACATGAGTTTCAACGAATTCAGCCGCTGCCCAATCCCGTCTGCAAACACAGTCTATTCGCTTTCAGATTCTAGGGGCTGGAATTCTCTTCCATTTGAACTTCAGTTCTTTTTGTTTGGTTCCAGATTAATCTTGAGATGCCTGGTTTATATTATCTGCCAACAATGGCCATTGAAGAAGGCAAATTCTGCTTGGGGTTAGGTTAGAATATCCTATAATCTTAAGCAGACATAAGCTTGATGGCCTTCTGTGTAATGCTAGCAGGACTGCCCTCTCTACCTGCTTGCTAGTCAGGATGGGTGTTCTTGAGCCATTTTATGCCTCCTAGAATGAAGCTTTGACTTCTTCAGCCATGTGTGGAGAGTCTCCAATCTGCCTTGCTTCCTTCCACCCTCCATATTGTTTGTAATTTTTGAAAAGTGTCATGCCTCCTACTGCAAGAACTACTTATATCCCATAACTCTCCACCCACCATCACCATAACTCAGCTACCTTATTCTTGTATGCAATTTCAAATTTAAGAAGTTTCCAAAATTTTTGTCATGTTGGAAATAAGCAATTTTCTATACCCTATTCATAGTATCTGTTTTTGCTTTCTTTCTTTCTTCTTTCTTTCTTTCTTTCTTTCTTTTCAAATAAGTGAGACTCTCCTACTTTGGCAATGCCACATGCTCCAAGGTCAAAACTTCACCCAATGTCACATGGCTAATAAGAGGCGACCAGGGCCGGGGAACCAGATGCTCAGGATTGTTTTCTGTTCACATTATACCCTCAGTTTAACCTCTCCTTCATCATTTGTCCAAAGCCACAGGGCGATGTTTTCTGAGAGCTTGAAATGATGAAGATTGGGAAGGATCTGACAAATCAGTGCTTCACTATGGCCCTCGCCTGGATGCTGCACTTAGTGAGCCTCCTTCACTTACACAGCGTGAAGGAAAGGTCTCCTTGGCGTGAACTCAGCAGTGGGAAGTGTGATACAGAGGTTCTGGTGGAAATGGGGCCTACCTGATGACTTGCAGGTCTCATCATGTCCAGGACTCTCTTTTCCTCCTGAGGTAACATGTCCACCTGCTAAGAGCTAAGTGCCTCATCGTTGTTCACTCACGGTGGCTCAGAGCTAAGCTCTGATCCCCTCTCACCTCACGTGCACTTGCTCAGGTACCGGATTTTCTAAAGCTGGATTTTTATTTCCCCTTTCTTCTTTGCCACAGTCACAGGTTTGAGACTCTGACCATAAAAATGCAGTCCAGAAATCCCAACCCTGGACCAGTGTGAAGCTGAAAGAGTTCCTGCTTTTGCATGAAGCAAGCCGGGCTCAACCCTGAGAATGTCTTTTTCACATTTGTTGTTTGTTCATGCCCCAAGCCCATCTGCCACTCAAGTGATGATATGCCAGCAGCTCTTCTTTCAGATGCCAACCAGCCCAGCTGTTTCTTCTCTGTAAACACAAAGGGAGGGTCCACCAGCACATCAGTGTTCTCACTGGATGATGCCGTCACATGAAGACCCATGAGCTCTTCTCACACACCATCGTCTCAGCCCCAACCAATACACACCTCGTGCAGGGAGCCCAGGCTAGTTCAACCCTCCCAAGAAAGCCCAGGGGACTGTCACTGAAGCCACTTGGAAATGCCAAGATAAGCCTCATGAGTAAGGATAACTTGACAATGAACTTCGTCCTGCAGGGTTTTCAGAAACCATTGAAATTAAGTACAAGGCTTGAACAAGGTATGGTAACAAATGTCTGTTCCCCTAGTATGTTAGAGATAGGGTATCATAAGTTCTAAGACAGCCAGCCTGGGCTACACAAAGAATTTGAAGGTATGCTGGGCAGCAGAGTAAAACCTTGACTCAAAGATTGCCAAAATGAAAGAAGGAAGGAAAGAAATGATGAAAGAAGGAAGAGAGGGAAGTGTGGAAGGAAAGAAGGAAGGAAGGAAGGAAGGAAGGAAGGAAGGAAGGAAGGAAGGAAGGAAGGGAGGGAGAAAGTGGGGAAGAAGGAGGGAGGAAAAGGAGGGAGCTGGCTTGACCAGGCTGTCTTGGATATGTTTTGATATAGATTCCAAAATATATAACAATCCCTTATATCACCATGAGGGTACATGTCAGACAGCAGTTATTATAGACAACATGTTTTTTGTTTTTCTCTCTGGTTTATCTCTATTGAGGCAGCCGGATCTCAAGTGATCTTTCTTACTGCCATGAAAGCTCTTTTCAGTTATGTCATAAACTTGAAGGAAGCCCTACTAAATCATCCTTCCGTCATACATCAGACATGCATCCAAACATTCTATGAGGCACCACAAGACAGCCGGGAATGTTCGCCCCACGCCCCCAAGTCTGCACTGGCTGGACAGGATGGACAGGTAAGCAAACACGAGGGTGAGGCAGGCTCAGTTCTTGGCTCTGTCATTTACCAAGAGGCTGATCTTGAACAAGTTCCATTTCTTGCCTGTGTCTCAGCTTCTTTACCTACAAAACGAAGATAGGCTTGCTGACAAGACTGGAGGTCCCGGGAAGTAAGGAAGGAGCCCTGGAACACAGAGTAAAATGTGGGCGTCATTGCGGTACACTGCCTCTGTCTAAAAGGGTTTACGTGTGATGATGGTATGGATGGAACACTGCGGGTGGGATGGCCTCATAGAAAAGGCACCTATGAGGCAACTCCTGACCAAAAGAATAAGAGCTCAGTATTCCCAGGAGAAACAGGGTGATGCGGTAGAGGAATGAAAGTTCTTTACACAATCACAGTTCATTAGTCACACAGGGGGACGGGAGTGTAGGATACATGGTGTCAGAGAAAGGAGCTAGAATGAAGGGAATTATGCTTGGAACAGGTGAGAAAGACTCTGAGTGATAAACTAAGGAACTGGGACATGTTCATATAAAGAAAGAGAAGCCTTGGTAGCTTTCCAAGTAAGAAAATAACCCAAAAAAGGCACATGCTTTTTTTTTTTTTTTTTTAGGAGAAGATAGTTGGCAGGTTGGTTGAAATTGCCTCCTGTAATCAAGAAAGAATTCCCTAGTGGAAGGAGGAGTCTTAAGAGGCTGTTGTGTGGCTGTGGGATTCTGCTCTTTTAATTTCGCTTTTGTGTCAGTTCCTTTGTCATTGCTGGGACAAATACCAAACCAGACGCAACTTAAGGAAGGAAAGGAGTTTACTTCAGCTTATAGTTTCGAGGGGGACGTTTCATAATGGTGGGAAAACATGAGAGGGGCAGATAGCTTGTGTTACATTATCACATCAGCAACGCTTAGCTTGCTTTCTCCTTTGGACAGAGTCCATGACCGCAGCCCATGGAACGGTGCCACCCACAAGCACCCACAGTCAGTGTAGGTCTTCCCAGCTCAGTTAACCGAATCAAGCTAATACCACAAAGTTATGACCACAGGTCTGTTTTCATGGTGATTTAAAAATCTTACAGGTAGACAACTAGAGAGTACATTACAACTTGAATAACATTCCTGCACTTTATTGAAAACATAATCTTGGGCTGGGCATGGTGGCACACACCTTTAATCCCAGCAGTCAGGAGGCAGAGGTAGAAGGATCACCATGAGTTCGAGGCTACCCTGAGACTATATAGTGAATTCCACATCAGCCTGAGCTAGAGTGAAACCTTACCTCAAAATACCAAAAAAAAAAAAAAAGAAGAAAGAAAAGAAAATATAATCTTGTTTTATGGAGTGGCTTTTTTGAGCATACATGCATGGGCACATTTATGTCCTTGTGCATACCTGGATGTGTGTGTGTGTTTTTGTATGATTTGAAGGGAGATAGAATAGATCCAGTAGAAAAGACTCAGATTGCTGTGATAATTTCAACAACTAGTAACCCTGTCCTCAGAAAACTCTTATCCGTGACATTATCCCCAAATTCCTCTAATAGAGCCCCAGTCCTTTCTTTCTCATTAGTTAGCATAACTATGATGCCGTGATGGAGAAAGTTTGTAGATTAACTTTTCCTTGCCAGCTAAAGAGTCCATGATCTTGGGAAAGTCATGCAACCTGCACTGCTGTTATAAATGGGCGTAACTGAAGGGATGATCAGGAGTTCTGGGAGAACTGACAAAGGCATCCCAACCACTGAGTAAGAGGCTTCATCTGTACTAAGAGCAAAGTAGACATGGCCTGCCATGTTAGGCATGCCATCATCACTCTTGGTCAGACGTGAAGTCAGAGATGGTTTCTGCCCTCAGTCTCAGCTGTAATGTGATGGATGGGTCTTGAAATTCTGGTCCTGCTGTTGCGTGGCCTCCGCCTCCCACTGTCTGTGCTTCTTTCCTGTCAGATGCAGGGGGAGGCCTGCTGCATGGAATTACTGCAGGTGAAATCAGTTGGTGCATGGAACACAGTAGCACCTGTGCTTCCTGACTTCTAACAGCAGGTAGTCATGTTAAGGATTACAGTAGAAAAGAAGAAGAAAGGTAAAGACAAGAGTCCTGGGAAACATGACAGCGCTGAGAAGTTAAAGTGACTGTTGCAGTCAGGTTCTCAGGTTCGTGCTGCTGTGACTGTTGCAGTCAGGTTTGCATTGCTGATAGAAATCACCCAACCAAGAGCAGCGTGGGGGGAGGGAACAAGGTATATTTTGGCTTCTAGGCTCAAGGGGAAGCTCCACAATGGCAGGGGAAAACAATGGCATGAGCAGATGGTGGGCGTCATCCCCTGACCAACACCAGGTGGACAACAGGAACAGGAGAGTACCAAACACTAGCAAGGGGGAGCTGGCATAACACCCATAAGCCTCCCCCCAACAATACACCACTTCCAGGAGGCTTTAATTTCTAATTGCCATCAGCTGGGGAACCTAGCATCCAGAACACCTAAGTTTATGGGGGTCACCTGAATCAAACCACCACAGTAACCAACAGCCAGTGGGCTGGGGGTGCTGGAGAGCAAGTTTTCTGGTAAGCAGACTCAGAGTGCTCAGCAGGGCCACAGCTATCTCTAGAATTGGCATGTGGTGGTTATAGAACCAGAATATTCCAGGCAGTCCTGACATGATGATTTGGAGAGTGTGGTGTTGACTTGGACATATGAATTCTAATTCCTGTATTGGGGATTAAGAAATGAAGAGGGACACACAGAATTGGAGCTATGGTCCAGCAGCAGCTGCTCTGCTGGGAACAGTGTGTGTCAGATATTGAGAAATCCCAGTGCCCATAATTTAGTTTTTTAAGCTTGTAAAAGAAAAAGAATGGAGTTTTCTGGGAAAAGAATGAAGGCAATCAATTATTTGCTAAAGAATTCTGTGTTTCAGGAAAGAAATAAACCAAAATGCTAAAGAAAAAAGATTGTCCATATAGTCTACTTAAATGATGTCCTTTCTTGTTGCATTTTGTTGCAGTCAGGTTTGCATTACTGGTAGAAAACACCCAACCAAGAGTAGATTGTGCGAAAAAAATATATATTTATTTTGGCTTATGGGCATCTCTTAGGCCAAGGTTTCAAATCCTTCCACATTCCTCTTGAAAATCAGTTCCAAAAGGCCAAAGACACAGTCAGGTGTCTAGCAGCAATCCCACTCCTTTGTACCACTTTACTGTTGCAGTCAGGTTCACATCGCTGGTAGAAGTCACCCAACCAAGAGCAGCTAGTGGGGAAAAAAAGAGGTTTATTTTGGCTTACAGGCTCAAGGGGAAGCTCCATGATGGCAGGGAAAATGATGGCATGAGCAGAGGGTGGACATCACCCTCTGGCCAACATAAGGTGGACCACAGCAACAGGAGAATGCGTCCAGCACTGACTGGCATGGGGCAACTGGTTATAACACCCATAAGCCCACTCCCCAAAATACACTCCCTCCAGGAGGCATTCATTCCCAAATATCCATCAGCTGGGAATCTAGCATTCCGAACACCTAATTTTATGGGGGACACCTGAATCAAACTACCACATATTTCAATCCAGATCTAATCTGCAAATTGTGGGTTTGTATAAACCATTTATTCTGGAAGAAAGTTAAACATGTGTAAAGTGAAGCACCTCTGTAGGAAGGATTTCTAAGAGGAGTTGAAACAAACAAGAAAAAAGAAGCTCATTTCTTTAGGAAGAAACAAAGTGATTTAAGCAAGAGTGTGCGAGCTGAAACCAGCTGCCGCTGTGACCAAGATGAGCCCAAAGAGCGAGCTGTCTAGTTCCTTAATGCTCCTGTGTGGCTGAAACGGTGAGGAGGGGAACTTCTTTAGCATAGACAGCACTTGCAAGCAGTTCTAGAAGTTTCTGCCTCACTGAATCTGTGCTCTTCCCCCACCACCGGCTGTAGGGGATAACCAGGGCCAAACACATGGAGCAGTGGTGTAGCGGGGCCAACGGGTCAGGCACCTGTGAGCCGCAGCCTCATTACAATCTTCAGAAGCTGCATTTTGACTTAACCCAGCACAATTTTCCATCGCATATGCTCAATGCATTTCATCCACTAGTGTGTTCCTGGCTCTTCAATGCTTCTTTTTTTTTTTTTTTCCATTCAGAAAATAAAAACCTCCCCAAACTCCAACTCATCATACACAAATATTTTGCTTCTGAAATCCACTCCATTTTCTCCTCAAAGACTGGCACAGTTTAACCTGAGGCTCAACTACCTCCATCTGCTTTCGATTAGCGCTTGTTCCCTCTTTCCTGGGTCTGAACCCAATCACACGAAACCAGGTACTTTCCTGAGCATTGTGTAGCATAGCAAGAGACCACGAGCAGCTGTCTTAAAGGAGCTTACATCTTAATTTAATATAATTTAATTTTAATTTAATTTCCATGTAACTGCCTGTCTGATTTCCTCAATTTCTACTGTAGAGCATACTCCCCCTATACGTGCTTTCAAAAACTTGCAAACTGACCCCGTACATTTTGTGCAGTTGAGGTAAAGCATATGTGCCTCTGTGCTGTGCTTAGGTGCGCATGCAGACGCACAGGTGTCCAAATCCCTCCTTCAGAGCCTATGTCATGGCACAGACATAATGGGACACTTTGGTGGAATCTAGGACAAAAGGCCTCAGAGTCCACAGATGAGAATCACCATGATGAGTGTGCTTTCAGAAAGGAGAGGGGCTGGAGGCTAGTGACATCCCTGCATCAGGCAAGGGTTAGAGGCAGTGGCCTGAATGAGATGAGGGTGGGGAAGGGAGCAGCATCTACAGGTCTTCAAAGGAATGTGGGGGGATAAGGAGAGCTCACAGCGATAGTGCCGTACTATCTGATAAAACCTCTAGGTTACTGAGGTATAATATTCAGAGAGTAAAAGTGGGGAGTGGACACATAGTGGATTAAGTTTGAGAGAAAGTGTGAGATCCCTCTAGGAAATTTAGGCATGTGTGTCTAGTCAGCGTTGGATAGGTTGAGAAGTCTAAAGCCCAGTAGAGCTGACATTGCTGGAATGTGTCGGGCTGGGCAGAATTACCAGTGTGAGATGTGGCAAAAATCAAATCATGTGTGTCCAGGACTCTAAGCCAGTGAGCATCCCTGACAGGCTGTCCAGGCATCCAGTCAAATCAACACTGGCAAAGTGGGTGTATTCCCAGAAATCCTCAGTGACAAGGCAGTGGTGGGGGAAATGAAGTTAGTGGAGGACTTCCAGGCAGAGCAAGAGGAGTGTAGCCATAGACTGGCGCTTCAACCCTGGTATGTGTTCTGCAACAGTGTAGACTTCAGTTGCCAGCGGGATCAGGCACGTGCATGAGCTTGGTCTCACACAGTCCAGCTCTCTTAGGAAAGGTGCTGCGTAAACAGCAGTGTTCTGGTCTCCAGTCTTATCATCTGTTTGGACATGAACCATGGCCTGATACATGTGCTCTGAGAACGTGAGAAGACTCGGGATCCATTTCATCCAATGAAGGGAAGAACTTTACGGACTGAGAGACACCGCTGCTATGATCATTCTGAGAACAGTGGTGCCTTTGCGGTCTCTCCATTCACTTTCCTGGCCACTGAGCCACAGGTTGACAGTTGGCTTACACCCAACTTCACTCTTGATAGATTAGGAGGTTGAGTATCTCTTAACTAGAGCCTAGTGAGCATCAAACATTCAATTAGAAGTGATAAAGATGGCCAGAACTCCATGGCCTCACCTGTGTGTGAGGGACTTATCAGGGAATGAACTCCCAGTTTCCCGACCGAGCCCAAGTCAAAGCTATGAACTACTTAAAAGTATAGACTATAGAGTTCTTATCTATTATTTGTCAAGTCTGTATTTGAAAGCCTCTGTCTGGATGGCTCATACTGAGGGGATATGAGATAAGTTCTTCCTTTAGAAGATGCATCACTTATGACTTGATGGCTCCAGGATTAAGGACGTGGCTCCCTTGTAGCATACACAGATGTTTGAAGATATATGTGGAGTATTCCATGACAACTGTGCATTTACAGTCAGCTTTCTGGGGCTGCCTGATAGTTCTCAGGTATTCATCAACCCTTAATGACTTTCCTAAGACCCAACTGCCTCCCATGTCTCAGGTATTATGACAGCAACTCACTGGTTCTTATCACATCTGTATAAAGTTCCTTCACCCATGAGTATATAAACCTACTCACCAACTTCTGAGCTTTGTGGCAAATATTTAAATGCTTGCAAAAAATGCAGGTGACTTCTATGAGTTTTCTAGTTTTTACTGACATCTTGTGATCATGATTTGCTACACTTTGAAACTTAGTTCCACATTGATAAGTGACCTGAGCCCTTTAATGCAGCGGTAGCTCAAGAGGATAGCGACTGGACAGTCCTGCTAGGATCACTTCCCAACCTGACCTCTACTCTCTTAAAGCTAGCTGAAAGTGTATAGCACCTCTGTCTCCAAATATTCAAGATGGGACTACAAGTAGCATCTCTGTTATCTGGTTATTATGATAATTAACTGTATAATATGTGTTATGTGATTACAGCAGGACCAAGCACAAGTACCTTGGGGAAAACGTATGACAGTTGTGTGGTTGTGCCCATTACCACCTGCTTGCCAAAGTTCCTTGGCTACAGCTGCTTGTACTTCCATGGGATGGAGTGGCCCAAAGGAACCTGGAGCCTGTGAGGCTGGCCTCACGCGTGACTTCTCACAGAACCATGAGCACCTTAGAGCCAAGCCTCTTGGTAGCTCTGAGCAATGACAATTATGTTCTTGGGGCTCAAGACTACTCTTCTGGGCAGCAGGTCCAGGGATTTGAGGGGCAGGCATCTGCTGTCACAGAGATCTGAATACAGACGTCACCCAAGGATAAATCAAAACAAGAGAGCACATGAAGAGAAAGCTGGATATGATCTGCCTGTTTGTTCTGTGTTCATGGGTCTTTCTGGGGAGAGGAAGTATGAACCCTGAGGTGCTGGTAGCCTTTAAGACATTGGTGATAACAGAGAAACAAGATTGGGATGGGAAACCTCACAGGAGCCACAACCACAGTGATGGCAGATTTGTTTCGTTGAGCGAATTACACACGCCAGGCCCTGTGCATAGGCCCTGTGCATAGGCCCTTGTGCACAACCTCCAAATGTAATCTCCCTGCACCAAACCCAGCAGATGTTATCTGGGGAGTTAGTGTGGTGAGATGCGGACAGGCGTGGGCTGGTGACTCTGTGTCAGCAAAGTTGGCCTCTGGGGCTGGGTGACACTCGTTTGTGGCACATCCATGAGCTGTTAAGCAGCATCTTTGTCTTCATTCCAGAGACAGTGGTCGCACCATCCTTCCACCTCTGAAAGTGACAAGCAGTGTCCCCAGACTACTCCTTGTCCCCTCGGCTACAACATTGTTCTTGTTGGGAACCACTACTCCAGCAGTCCAGAGAGGGATCAGGAAATCCTGTCTGAAATGCTTGCTGCCAACATGACTGTGTTAGTTTCCTCATTGACAAATGGGCAATTGTGTCATACTGTTAAACTCATAACAGAAATCATTCTAGTACCCTGCTTAGAACAGTGCCTGGCTCGTAGGAAGATTCAATATGGGTTAGCTATTTTAATTACTCTAAGTTTTACGTGTTGTGTTTCTCTTTTAATAGACAAGGAAATGGAGATTAAGAGAAGTTAAATAACTTGCCACATTTTCAACTGAGTGTGTGGCCAAGCTTGGGTTGAAACCCAGACCATCTGCCATGAGAGGACTCGGCCCCTCATTGTCTCTTGCAAGGGGACAGTGTGAGGAGCTAGCTTCCCAGCAGGAAAAATTATTGGGCATGTCCACTTGGCGGTCTTAGAGAGGTGAGAAGGTCTGGAATTTGGTGACAGTCCCCTCCCACACACACACCCCAGCAGCAGGAACAGCAAAGGCGGAGCCGCTCAGACAGGCGGCCACAGCAGTCCTCTGGCATCTGACATTGTTTGTCGGCAGTCACAAGTGGTCACTATCAAGGATTACTATTTGTGTATCTATGAGTCATAATATGCCAGATTCATAAGAGCCAGATGTCACAGTTGACCCAGACAAAGCCCTCAGACCAATCCCTTCATGTGTCAGGCTTATGTCCATTCATAAAACAGCTCCGTCCCAAAATATAAGACTCAAGGAAAAAAAAAAACCTGAAGTAGATGGCACAATTCTGAGATTAGTTGCAATTGATTTTCAAGAACACCCCACCCCACCCCAAAGCACACCTCTCATAATTTTAATTCTGGGTTAATTTTTTTCCATGGCTCAAAGCAGCAAAGAGGAAATAGCATCCATCACTCAACTAGATGGGCATGGATTGATCACCTCATTTCGGCTTCTCGAAATGTACATGGCACAGAGCCTCTTCCAATCAGGACTGGCAGGTGTATCCCTAAAACCTTCTCTTTTCTTTGTTTAAACTTTGGACTAAGTCATTTTCTCAGAAGCAAAATCACAAAACTCTTAAGAGCACCTGTACACTTAAAGCCATTAAGAGCTTGAGTGTCTGCAGTTAGGGTTAAAGAGGTTGCAGTCAGCTCCCCCTTGTTAAAGTTACAGCTGAGTTGAAGATGGTGCCGTATATCATGCAGGGATCAGGAAATGCATCCAGTTCTCAGGAAAGAGCGAATACAGCTGTGCTGGATCCGACAGAAGGCAGAGGGGCCGCGTCCCTCTCCCCAGCACCGCTCTGTCCAGAATGAAAGGTCATACAGATGACCGGCTGCCATGGGCCGAATCCTGTGGGCTGGTGTCACAGCACCTGGATCTGTCATAGCTGTTTGAAAGATAAGCATACATGAAAAACAATGGAAAGCACCAAAAATAAACTCTGGGTTTAGCAATATTTTTTTTCACATTTTTCTTTTCACTTTTTGTTTTCCTCCAGGGATTGAAATTTAATCTCTCTTTTAGCAGACTTGAGCTGGCTCTCCCTCATCCGCGGGCTTTTCCTCTCCAGTGTATTCTCAGTTCCTATCCCACAGATAGGCTCAGGTGATTATGAAGCCTGAGCATTGTCACCGAGGCCTGTTGTCACCACAGAAATCATGGGGCAGGTGCTTCCAGCCTTGACCCCCACATGCACATGAATGTGTTCCAGTGATCTGCAGGTTCAGCACTTGTTAGATGCTGAAAGCAAAGAAATCCCTGTTCAAAATGCATCCACTGTGGAGTGTTTATTCATGTACCCTCTCTCTCTCTGTGTTTCTCTCTTGCTCTCTCTCTCTATCTATCTATCTCTATCTGTGTGTGTATGTGGCTTCTCTACATGGCTCCCCATTTCTCATGGGTCCACTAGCATAGTCAGTAGGGGTGATACAAGCTCATTCAGTAGCTGTTCTGAAAAACTTTGGTGTAGGCTAAGCTTGTCCTTCATCCTGGGCTTTCCTCCCTGACATCTTCATCCCCCCAGAGGCACTTTTGGTAAGTGAGGCAACATGGACATCACCCTCCAGCTGCACCCTTTCTCTGAGCTCAGTGACCTGTGTGATTGGCTAGCTCAGTCATCTTCTCTTTAGCTCATGTCCGGTTAGACACAAAGATATTTTTAAGGCAACTTTGTGGGGGGTGAGGACACATCAGGGGTCACTCCAAATTCATTCCAAGTTAAGCCTCACAGAAGAGCCACACACAGAGCCAGCAGGAGGAAATGACTCACTCCCCAAGCCCATGGCTCTGCTAGTATGTTAAAACACCCTCTCCAGTTGCAGAAGTCCAGGGACTATCACTAAGATCCAGCTGAGCCTTGAAATCCACGTCCAGCTTCCAGCTGTATGCGTTACCCTCCACTTTCCAAAAGACCATGTCCTGACCGTACATGCCGAGCACTAAACCCTCATTTCATTGTCTGAAGAGTTCACACAGCAGCATCCCCAGACCCTCACTTTCCTGTAACGACTTTGCAAGGCCAATCATTGAAATAACAAGTTCAGTAAATCTTGAGTAAATAATAATCATTCTTTTGCTACACTTCACCGTTCTTCAGAGTCATTATTTTCAAATGGACTTGTAGATAATGTTGGAATGGTATAAATTGATAATTTACTCTTCATTGGGAAGAATCTTTATACATTTATTCACTTATCTATTCAATGAACCATCCTACCACTAAAAAAAAAAAACAGAAGTGCACATTTTCTGAGTACAAGGAGCCCCAGAAGAGAGACATATCTCCCCTTCCTTTGATGATGACTGGCTAGAAGAGAAGAGATTCTGGTGAGTAAACAAGGCCAAAACTGTAACTGAGATTTGTACCGAGCAACATGGTGCAAGTCTGTGCCACATGCGGCTAGAGGAGGGACTCTGGAGGCATGATGTCCAAGTGCTTCTGATCATGAGAGTGACAAAGGACAGCAGGCAGTACGGATTCGTTGAACTGTTTTACACCTCTTGTTCTTATAGCCATTAACGAAACTTCTGTAACCCATTTAGCAGCTAAAGCATGGCCGTTGAGGAATTTATCAATAAATTCTTGATAATTAGCAAAGAAATGATGGTAAATAAAGTAAATAAATGAAAGTGGGAGTCTCTCTGCAAGGGAATTAATGATTACAGGGCACCTGAATGCTGGACAACATTGCTGCATGGAAGTCTCTCCGCTGGAGTTCACAGGCAAGGGATTCCCACCTTCCAGATGAAGCTTCTCTGGAACGCATTTGTGCACTTGGGTTTGTGGATTTTTTATGAGGAATTTGGCAATGGTGAGCAACATGAATAATAAATACCTGGAAAGTGTTAGGGAGAGAGTGTGTTTTCCCCATAAAGAATCTGAATGTACCTAGAGAAAGAAGATAAAATAGAATGTCTGCATATTGCTCATATCTCAGATGGTGACAAAATTGAGAGAAACTGACTCTTCTAGAATCATTTGACATTTTTGATGTGGTGTGTTTCTGTACATTTTACTACTGATTTGGATTGCCCTGGATGTCCTGTGAAACAGCTTTGAGAGTACCGGGAGGTTTGTAGGATTGGCAGGATACAAGGCAACGGGATGCAAGCGGAAAGGTTGAGTTTCCGTCATGACCAGGGTCTGGGGACAGTCTCAGTGATGTACTTGAAAGTGTGTTTTATAATTATACATGTAAGAACTAACATGGAAATGATACTTTTCAGCAGAAAGTAGCTTGAAAATGCATAGAAATAAAAGTGAAAGGCACAATAGCACACATCTTAAACCCCAATAACGCCAGTAGGACGGTTGCCATGCTGAGGCCAGCCTAGGCCTACCTAGTGAATTCCAGGTCTGCCTGCACTACAGTGAGACCCTGCCTGGGAAACAAAACACAAACAAAACCCCCAAATTTATGGAAAGGACAATTACAGGTTAGAGTTGACTGTGACCAGAATATGTACTGTGTTGTGTCCAGACCTCTTTTAATCACACATAGAGTCAATACGCACAAGGAGTCAGTTAGATAAGGTGCTCATAGTTTCATACTCTGGGATTAAAAGCAATAAATGGCACACTTAGGAAACAGAGGTCATGAACATCAGAACTATTTCATTACATCTATTTGGTGCTGGGAGAAAAATTCTAATCCCTCGGTTGAGAACAAGGCTGTCATTTGACATCTTAGTAGGAAAAGTTCACAACAAGGCTTCTTATATCCAAAAAATGAAATAGTATGAAGCCCTTGAAAAAAAATCACTTAATTACGTTGATTTTTTTCACCTGTATCACCTGCAAAATTAACAAATGTAGTATCATCAAACTCAAATGATTGTTGTAATCAGTTGACACCAAATGGGGATCTAATGAAAGTAAAAGAGAGATGGTGAGGGGTGTGGAAGGAGAGTGACATACACAAAGATAATAGAAAGGGGTGAATACGACAGGAAACAGAAGATGCATATGTGGAAATGTCACAATGAAACCACTTATTTTTGTAATTAATATGCACCAATAAGAATAAAGAATCCTGAAAAATAAGAAAGTCTGGTCAGGTATGAAAGAAGGGCTGTGGGTAGTGAAAAGCATCATAGGACACAGGCTTCCAGTCTCATCTCTCCCAGTCTCCTCAGAGTTTCTACTCAGTGGGTCTAGAAATGCCTGGAACATTGCATCTTTCAATAATGCTGATCTAAGGCCCACCCTATGAGGCCCCCACACCAGGCCACACTGCATTTTTTCTGCTGTGCCACTTAGTTGATTCTAAGTCTATATCTGTTACTTCCAGGACCTCGAAATAACTCTAGGTTCGTAGATTGTGGATACACTAATCCAGCTAAGTGTTTTAGACTACTCGCTAAGTTATACTCTCCTTGTTAATATCACTGATTTTCAAAATCAAATGGTTAGAAGTATTTCAGGCTTTTTGAATCATAAAGCTGAAAATATTTAGAAGAAAGAGGATTCTTGAAGGAATAATTTCTTGGTTAATAAAATAGAATCAATAATAGTAATAAATAAAAATAATGTGTTCAGTATTTCTACCTAGCTAGAAGGCTACTTTATGGGTCATATTTATCACAGAATGTAACTTCCTTCTTCATCTATCCTTTCTCTTTCTTCTTCCAGCCTGGCTTTCCTTGTTACCTAACCCAGAACTACACTGTGTCAGGGACAACTTAGACTGACCCTTCCACAATAAAGGGAGCATTATTAACTTGACGGAAAATCCAAGCAAAGATGATGTTGCATTTGTAATAAGTCACATTGATTATACAATATATACATTTAGACAAGTAACAATAATACATGTAGTGGAAACATTGGGTCACAAAAAGGAAAACGTAGGAAAAGGATTAGTTGGGAAGAAAAGGGGTTTGGTGGGAGTGGAAGAGGGCTGCGAGAGGGCAATGAGGGTGAGTGTGGTCAGAATGCATCATATGTGTGTGTGTGTGTGTGGATAGATAGATAGATAGATAGATAGATAGATAGATAGATAGATAGATATAGATGTATGTATGAAATTGTGGAAATCAAATTTTTAGAAAGAATGAAGGACAGAAAGCTCTAGCCCATATTCACCACTCAAGGATCCTGAAAAAGTTGGGTAATGACTGAGAAAACAAACTGAACTTTTCTGGGAAATCACCCATTTTTCACCAAAAGACAAAGCGTAATGAAACCTTCAGAATGAGGTGGAAAATACTAGCTGTGGGAAGAAATGGCAGGATGCTGGAACTCCATGTCAGTGCCCTGCCCCACTCCTCACCCCAGTGGAAAGTGAGAGCATGCTGTGATCATCAGAAAGTCCTGTGTGGGAAATAGACGCCTCGTGGGCTCATAGACAGGGAGTCATACCAGCTAGGAGAGCCCCGTGGAGGCACCAGAAGCGTC
The DNA here is from genome assembly GCA_036346955.1 of Dipus sagitta. Lineage (NCBI taxonomy): Eukaryota > Metazoa > Chordata > Mammalia > Rodentia > Dipodidae > Dipus > Dipus sagitta. The sequence continues at coordinate 43,551,430 of CM070784.1, forward strand.
TTCTAGAGAACACTTGCCAGCAGAATCCCAGGTAAACTCCACATTGACTCTTCATGTGGTGAGGGAGCAACCCAAAGCCACATGCGTAAGCTGTAAATGAGAAGACCTCCACATCAGTCTCACTGCCTTGGCATCCAGTTGGTCTTCACCAATGTGTGCTAATGAATATGTCAATAATGGTGGCCAAAAATTTTGAGTACTGTCTAGACACAAAAGTTTGTGCAAGCTATTGCAAAACTGTCATATCAATTTTAATCTTCATAGATATTGTGTGCATAAATGGAGGCTACATGAATAGATGGATAAATGGAGGCCTTACCAAAGTGAGCAAATTACTTAATGCCAGTGATACAGTCAGGATTTGAACCCAGACTCAGTAGAAGTAAAAAGATATAAGCATTGCTTTCATGAAGGAATCTGGGTTTTTAATATTTATGATAAAATACACATGACAACAATCCACCATAACCACTGAAAGTAAACAGTTTACTAGGGCTGAAAATGTACAGTTTAGTAGCCCTGAAAGTATACAGTTTAGTAGTACTGAAAGTGTACAATTTAATAGTGCTGAAACTGTACAATTTACTAGGGCTGAAAGTATACAGTTTAGTAGTGCTAAAACAGTACAGTTTAGTAGGACTGAAAGTTTACACTAAAACAGTACAGTTTAGTAGGACTGAAAGTTTACAGTTTAGTATGGCTGAAAGTGTACAATTTAGTATGGCTGAAAGTGTTCAGTTTAGTATGACTGAAATTGTTCAGTTTAGTATGACTGAAAGTGTACAATTTAGTATGACAGAAAGTGTACAGTTTAGTATGACTGAAATTGTTCAGTTTAGTATGACTGAAAGTGTACAATTTAGTATGACAGAAAGTGTACAGTTTAGTAGGACTGAAAGTGTACAGTTTAGTATGGCTGAAAGTGTTCAGTTTAGTAGGACTGAAAGTGTACAGTTTAGTATGACAGAAAGTGTACAATTTAGTATGACAGAAAGTGTTCAGTTTAGTATGACTGAAAGTGTACAGTTTAGTATGACAGAAAGTGTACAATTTAGTATGACAGAAAGTGTTCAGTTTAGTATGACTGAAAGTGTACAGTTTAGTATGACAGAAAGTGTACAATTTAGTATGACAGAACGTGTTCAGTTTAGTAGGACTGAAAGTGTACAGTTTAGTATGACTGAAAGTGTTCAGTTTAGTATGACAGAAAGTGTACAATTTAGTATGACAGAAAGTGTTCAGTTTAGTATGACTGAAAGTGTACAGTTTAGTATGACTGAAAGTGTACAGTTTAGTATGACAGAAAGTGTTCAGTTTAGTATGACTGAAAGTGTACAGTTTAGTATGACTGAAAGTGTACAGTTTAGTATGACAGAAAGTGTTCAGTTTAGTATGACAGAAAGTGTTCAGTTTAGTATGACAGAAAGTGTTCAGTTTAGTATGACTGAGAGTGTTCAGTTTAGTATGACTGAAAGTGTACAGTTTAGTATGACTGAAAGTGTACAGTTTAGTATGACAGAAAGTGTTCAGTTTAGTATGACTGAAAGTGTACAGTTTAGTATGACTGAAAGTGTACAGTTTAGTATGACAGAAAGTGTTCAGTTTAGTATGACAGAAAGTGTTCAGTTTAGTATGACAGAAAGTGTACAGTTTAGTATGACTGAAAGTGTTCAGTTCAGTACGGCTGAAAGTGTACAGTTTAGTATGACAGAATGTATTCAGTTTAGTAGGACTGAAAGTGTACAGTTTAGTATGGCTGAAAGTGTTCAGTTTAGTATGGCTGAAAGTGTTCAGTTTAGTATGACTGAAAGTGTTCAGTTTAGTATGACAGAAAGTGTTCAGTTTAGTATGACAGAAAGTGTACAGTTTAGTATGACTGAAAGTGTTCAGTTTAGTATGGCTGAAAGTGTACAGTTTAGTATGGCTGAAAGTGTTCTGTTTAGTATGACAGAAAGTGTACAGTTTAGTATGGCTGAAAGTGTACAATTTAGTATGACTGAAAGTGTTCAGTTTAGTATGACTGAAAGTGTACAGTTTAGTATGACAGAAAGTGTACAATTTAGTATGACAGAAAGTGTTCAGTTTAGTATGACTGAAAGTGTACAGTTTAGTATGACAGAAAGTGTACAATTTAGTATGACAGAAAGTGTTCAGTTTAGTAGGACTGAAAGTGTACAGTTTAGTATGACTGAAAGTGTTCAGTTTAGTATGACAGAAAGTGTTCAGTTTAGTATGACTGAGAGTGTTCAGTTTAGTATGACTGAAAGTGTACAGTTTAGTATGACAGAAAGTGTACAATTTAGTATGACAGAAAGTGTTCAGTTTAGTATGACTGAAAGTGTACAGTTTAGTATGACTGAAAGTGTACAGTTTAGTAGGACTGAAAGTGTACAGTTTAGTATGACTGAAATTGTTCAGTTTAGTATGACAGAAAGTGTTCAGTTTAGTATGACAGAAAGTGTTCAGTTTAGTATGACAGAAAGTGTACAGTTTAGTATGACTGAAAGTGTTTAGTTTAGTATGGCTGAAAGTGTACAGTTTAGTATGGCTGAAAGTGTTCTGTTTAGTATGACAGAAAGTGTACAGTTTAGTATGGCTGAAAGTGTTCAGTTTAGTATGACTGAAAGTGTACAATTTAGTATGACAGAAAGTGTTCAGTTTAGTATGACAGAAAGTGTACAGTTTAGTATGACTGAAAGTGTTCAGTTTAGTATGACTGAAAGTGTACAGTTTAGTATGGCTGAAAGTGTTCTGTTTAGTATGACAGAAAGTGTACAGTTTAGTATGGCTGAAAGTGTTCAGTTTAGTATGACTGAAAGTGTACAATTTAGTATGACAGAAAGTGTTCAGTTTAGTATGACAGAAAGTGTACAGTTTAGTATGACTGAAAGTGTTCAGTTTAGTATGACAGAAAGTGTACAGTTTAGTATGGCTGAAAGTGTACAGTTTAGTATGACAGAAAGTGTACAGTTTAGTATGACTGAAAGTGTACAGTTTAGTATGACTGAAAGTGTTCAGTTTAGTATGACTGAAAGTGTACAATTTAGTATGACAGAAAGTGTACAGTTTAGTATGGCTGAAAGTGTACAATTTAGTATGACTGAAAGTGTTCAGTTTAGTATGACTGAAAGTGTACAGTTTAGTATGACAGAAAGTGTACAATTTAGTATGACAGAAAGTGTTCAGTTTAGTATGACTGAAAGTGTACAGTTTAGTATGACAGAAAGTGTACAATTTAGTATGACAGAAAGTGTTCAGTTTAGTAGGACTGAAAGTGTACAGTTTAGTAGGACTGAAAGTGTACAGTTTAGTATGACTGAAAGTGTTCAGTTTAGTATGACTGAAAGTGTTCAGTTTAGTATGACAGAAAGTGTTCAGTTTAGTATGACAGAGAGTGTTCAGTTTAGTATGACTGAGAGTGTTCAGTTTAGTATGACAGAAAGTGTACAATTTAGTATGACAGAAAGTGTTCAGTTTAGTATGACTGAAAGTGTACAGTTTAGTATGACTGAAAGTGTTCAGTTTAGTATGACAGAAAGTGTACAGTTTAGTATGACAGAAAGTGTACAGTTTAGTATGACAGAAAGTGTACAGTTTAGTATGACTGAAAGTGTACAGTTTAGTATGACAGAAAGTGTACAGTTTAGTATGACTGAAAGTGTACAGTTTAGTATGACTGAAAGTGTACAGTTTAGTATGACAGAAAGTGTACAGTTTAGTATGACAGAAAGTGTTCAGTTTAGTATGACTGAAAGTGTTCAGTTCAGTACGGCTGAAAGTGTACAGTTTAGTATGACTGAAAGTGTACAGTTTAGTATGACAGAAAGTGTACAGTTTAGTATGACTGAAAGTGTACAGTTTAGTATGACTGAAAGTGTACAGTTTAGTATGACAGAAAGTGTACAGTTTAGTATGACAGAAAGTGTTCAGTTTAGTATGACTGAAAGTGTACAGTTTAGTATGACTGAAAGTGTACAGTTTAGTATGACTGAAAGTGTTCAGTTTAGTATGACTGAAAGTGTTCAGTTTAGTATGACAGAAAGTGTTCAGTTTAGTATGACTGAAAGTGTACAGTTTAGTATGACTGAAAGTGTACAGTTTAGTATGACTGAAAGTGTTCAGTTTAGTATGACTGAAAGTGTTCAGTTTAGTAGGACTGAAAGTGTACAATTTAGTATGGCTGAAAGTGTACAGTTTAGTATGACTGAAATTGTTCAGTTTAGTATGACTGAAAGTGTACAATTCAGTATGACAGAAAGTGTACAGTTTAGTATGACTGAAAGTGTTCAGTTCAGTACGGCTGAAAGTGTACAGTTTAGTAGGGCTGAAAGTGTACAGTTTAGTACGGCTGAAAGTGTACAGTTTAGTAGGACTGAAAGTGTACAGTTTAGTATGACTGAAAGTGTACAGTTTAGTAGGGCTGAAATTGTTCAGTTTAGTAGGACTGAAAGTGTACAGTTTAGTAGCACTGAAAGCATACAGTTTAGTAGGGCAGAAGGCATATTCAGTAATGGAGAGATAAGTTGATGGCCAAGAGTATTCTGTGTACCATCATGAGAGCCTGAGGCAGGGCCAGGGTGGCTGGGGTCACCTGAGTATGGGTCTCCAGAATCCACAACAGCTAGATACATCCCTGAGCACCTGTAATCCCAGTCCTGTAGGAGAACAGAGGCATGGGAATTGTCAGTGGGAAAAAACAACAAGATCCCCAGGATCAGTTTGAGAATCCATATCAAATAGGAACAGATAGAAGGGCGATAAAGCCTGACACTGGACTTCCCCCACCAACCACTGTAGGAGGATGCACATGGGGCACCACAGAGGAACATACATTTGCATATACCACACCACAACCTCCCCCCGCCCACACACACTACAAGCAAGAAAAATAGTATGCTCATATTGTTGGTCAACTACTGAAATTGCCTTCTTACTGCTGGGACAAAAGACCCAACCAAAAGTAGCATGTGGGAAGAGAGGGCTTGTTTTGGCTTGCAGTCTCAAGAGAATGTTTCATAATTAGTCACGAGTAGCAGAGAAAGAAGCTACTTCACATCTTGTCACATATCTGTGTCTAGGAACTGAGCTTGGAGCTGGGCTAATAAACCTTAAGGTCCACCCCCAGTGACATACCTTCTCCTCCAGCAGGGCACCACATCCCAAAGGTTCTGCCAGCTAGAAACTGAGTATGAGGCTTAATCACAAACACTCAAGGCTATGGGGGACATTTCACATTCAAACTATCATATTCTATCCCTGGTCCCCATATACTCATGACCACCTCATGATACACATGCATCCATCCTGACTTTAAAAGTTCCCCTATTCCATGTAAAACCGAAGCACAAGTGACATGCACAGAGCAAACATCCACACTGGAAAAAGGAAGCAAAAGAAGGAAAGAGCTGACCAATAAAAGACAGAAAACCATCAGAGAAAACACCAAACCCGAGAGCTCCATATCTGATATCTGAGACCCACAACAAAAATCTATGAGCTCTAAGCCCTGGCCCTCCATTGTTGACTGCTTCTTGCTTTCTGGGAAGATCCACCCAAGGCAGAACAAGCACCTTTCCTAGGCAGTTATTTCATAGTCCTGGCATCTCCAAAATCCCATGGTGTCTACTGCAAACCATGGTTCCTTTTCACAGCTTTATGCTATGTGGACTCACAAGGCCTCCATGCAGAAATTTCAACCCTGATTTCCCACTTTTTATGGTTATCCTCTCTAGCCAAAATCCTGTGTCTGTCGTATGCCTAAACCCCAAACCGGCACCAGGTGGGCAAGCCTGCCAAAGGCTTGTTAATCTGAGGTGGGGGGGGGGAGAAGCAGACAAAGAGAACTTAGAGGAGCAGGAAACTGCTCTAGCATTTTTGACTAAGCCCCCTCCTTTCCAAAGGGCCTGTATTCCTCCTCTTGTCCCAGTGCAGAGCGGCTGGCTCATTCCCAGGGGTGGTGATCCCTGAAACAATTGCAGCTGATCCCTGGAATGCAAAACCCAAGATTTTCAATTCATCTTAATTTTTTATATCTATTTTTTGTTGTTCTCTGTTTTTCCTGTGCCCATTACTTTTAAATTCAACTTTGATGATGTCCTGAGCAGAACAGAGCTTCTATCCCAGTTCCTGTCGAAGCTCTCTTTCTCCTCTGAGGAAACAAATGTTTAGTCATATGGTAATATGTGTCAGATCTTCCTCCATTTAAAAGGTGAATAATTTCACCTGTATGCATATGCCACAGTTTTTTTTTTCCTTTCATTTGTTGATGGGCAGATGCTTCAGGCTTCCATATTATAACTCCCGTGAATTATGCTTCTGCACACTTGGTCATGAAGATATAGTTTTGAAACACTTCTCTTGCTATTCCAGGACGTAGCCCCTAAGAGGTGCTCCTGTGGGAGAACACATTTGTTCGGTTTTTAATTTTTTGAGGAATGAGAATATTGATATCAGTTATTTTCTCATTGCTGTGATAAAACACCCAACCAGAAGCAGTTTAAGGAAGGACAGGGTAGATTTTGGCTTAGTTTCATGAGGAAATGTCCATTATGGTAGGAAAGGCATGGTAGGTTTGAGCAGGAAGCCTGTGTCACTTTTTCACATCAGAAGGAGAAAGGTGCAAAAGCACCCAGTGGGGCTGGACTACTAAACGCTTGAATTCTACCCACTAGTGATATACTGCCTCTAGCATGGCTCTACCTCCTAAATGTTCTACAATACTCCCAAACAGAACTACCAACTGAGGACTAGCTATTCAAACACATGAGTGTTTGAAGGGCATTTTGCATTCAAACCAATTTTCTTCATTTGTTCTTTTTAAATATTGTTTTCATATTGGAAGACTTACTTTGGAAGGAAGAAAAAATGAAGAATGATTCAAGCCCAAAAATGAAATTGAGTTACTAAACACCATGCGGTTCGCCTATTAAATAATCCATGAAGATGCCACAACATGCTTCCAGTTAAAATGAATTGCTTTTCACCAGCAGCTGAGAATGCCATCCTCTTCTTCATAAATTCGCTGTTCTGACTTTAGAGTTAGCATCGCATTGCCCCTGTCTTTCCTCAATATTTCCAGCCACTCAGAGTCCCAGCTCCTGTCCTGGTAAAGAGAAAAGCTGTTGGTGGCAAGCTGCTCTCTATTCATACCCTCACCATCAGAAGTCTAAGAGCAGCAGAGAAATAAAGATGAGCAGCAAACAGAATGATATTTAAGAAGCCTGCACTGGGCTCTCTGCTCTTGGAAGAGCCCATCCTGGTCTTCCCATTGTCGTGTTCCTCTTCCAAGTTCAGCTTAGCAGCAGAAGGTTGGAGTCTGGCACAGAACAAGCACCAAATTCCACAGGAAACACCTCTTTTGACCCAAAACATCATGGTGAGTGTGGACATATGAACCGTTCTTGCTCTTTGCAAAGACACACAATTATCAAGAAAAATGAAATAAGACGATATTTTCACACACATTGGGAAAGATAAGTGAGAGGTCCAGGGAGTCTGTGGCAGTGATAGTGGCAAAGCCAAGAAAGCAGGCACAGTATCTGAGGATGCGTGGGAGTCACGCAAGCCAAGGTTTACTGGACGTGCGAATGTAGAGATTGCTTCAGGAACCCGGAGCCAACGCTCACAAGGTCCAGCAGGCTTCTTAAGGTGAAAGGCAGAAAGCAGGAAATGGTTTTCTCTTCTTCAAGCCTCTTCTGTATCCTCTTCCCAGTATCAGAAACTCTCTCTTTTCCAAGCATTCCCTGATGTCACCAGTGTGGACCCTCTTCCCAATAAATGCTTGAGCTATAAATTGGTCCTCCCATCATCCAAGTCTGTATATTCTCCCACCTGAAGCCCAAACATGCTCTGATCTCTCTCTCTCTCTCCCTCTCTCTCTCTCTCCATCTCACCCTCTCTCTCTTTCTCTCTCTTACACATACCACTGTATTCTCTTTGTTTTAGAACCACATCTCTAATGATAAACTGGAGAGACAAAAGGAGATCCTTTCTTTTATGAAAATTGTGAAAAAGAGTCTGGGCTGTAGAAGTCTGGCCTTTTTGATTAATGTATTCTGCCTCTGAGAATAGATCCAGTCTTTGGGGAGTTCAAACTGGGGGCATAAGGCAGTCACATGGAGCAGTGACATCCACTGTTGATGAAACATGTTTCCCTTTCTAAAATCTGTATTGATCACAGAAGAGCTGGGGTCCTAGGCACGTTATATAGTACGAAAATATGACTAAAAATCTACTCAGAGCAGAATCCATACCCCGTGTATAATCAAGCCCATGGAGTGGACCCTGAGCAATGATAGGCAACCTCGCATGGGCTTTTAAGCCAAGGTGCCATTTTGGTGACCTTATCAGGCCTTAGTTCATTGACAGCAGAATGTCATGGGGTGAGGGAAGAATAAGAGGAAGCTAGATAAAGGGAAGGCATGATTTGGAAGCCTTCATGTCAGATGCCAGAAGAAACCTCTCTACATAGCTCTATAGCAATCAACTGAGTAAACTAGGACCAACAGGAGAGCTGACAGTGGGCAGAATGACACCCTTACCTCACCTATTCCAGCTGGGAAGAAGCAAGCTACTGGCCTGAGGTCCGTGAGTCTCAAGATCTTCTCACACCTCCATTTTTACAGCTTTGTGCATTGTGTTATATCATTCTTTTCCTTTCCTGTGTTCTAACAATGCTCTCTCATAGCAACTGTGCTTTTCTATGGATTAAGGATCAGATGTTGAAAACACAACAGAGAAAAGAATCTTACTGCAGTTTCCACCCTCGGCCTTGCCAATGGCTGGAAGCTTCAGGGAAGCTAAATCAATTACTTAAGAAGTTTCCATTTTTTCAGCTTTTCTCAAGAAAAGTTGGAGGGAGTCTCAAATCCACCTTTCCATTTAAAAGGCACACACATGGCCATGAACTGATAACTAAAGCATTTCCATAGTTTATGTGTTGGATGCGAGGACCTGCCTAGGGATTTGCCAAGAACACCAAAGCTAATTCCAAAAGGCATTCTGGGATTGGAACTGAAAGAGTTCTTTCAATTATGAATCTTTCCAAAGTTAGCTGAGAACTTTGCACTGTTCTCTTGTCAATAAACTCAGTTACTGGGAACCTAGTACTTTCAGGCAAAAAGGTCCAAACACATAGATTTATTTTCCCAATTTTTTTTTCTAGAATCTTATGTATAGGATTCAGTATATCATGTTCAAAAGCGTTCTTAGTTACTGCGAGATTGATGAAGGTGTGGAGGTAGGGGAGAAGAATGGCTTTTTCTGGTGAAGGCAAGCTCTGAGCATGTAGGGAAATATCATACTAAAGCCCACTGATGTATACAACTAATACATAGTAATAAAAATGAGACAGCTTCTTTCAATTTAATACAATTCACTTGTTATTTATTGAGCACCTAGTGTGAGAATTCAGTAAACAATTAGGAGTTCTGAATTTCAAGGAAAAGAAGTTACAGAGTTCCACAAATGTATGTAATCCATGCTTCCAGAGAGAGAATGTGTGTGGAGAAGTGATTATTCTACCTCAGAAAGGCAAAAAAAAAAAAAAAAAAAAAAAGAGAGAGAGAGAGAGAGAGAAAGAGAGACTAAAATAGGAGGGTGGGACAAAAACCCTCGGTTGGCAGGTAAAGTCAGCTCTAAGGAATTCTGGCTTTGTGCTACACATTTGGCAGACCTTGTTTTATTTCATCTGCACACACAGGTGGTTTTAGATCTCACAGAATTTGCTTTTTTATTACATGTGAGGAAAATGAGGCAAGGAGAGGAAAAGCTACTTATCCAGGAGTAGGGAGATTAAGACCTGAGCACCTAAGGATTGAAGCACTTGTGTTGCTTTATTTCTTCATCTGTTTTGACAGTCTTTGAAGCTTCATTGCTTCTGAAACCTTTGTACTCATGTTGTCCCAGAACCTCATCTTCCACAATGGCATCCTGCTTTCTACATCATACTTGCTTAACCCTGTCACTTCAAAACAATCTTGACCAATTTAAGACATTAAGACCTGTAAAATCAAACAAGTTAAACATTTCTAACGTATAAAGGCACAGAGTAAACATTTTCAACTGGTATAATCCATAGCAAGGAGAGACTATACCAATGCAAACTCAACCACCATCAAACAAACATCAAACTTTTGAAGTTCAAGTCCAATACAACCAGGGACTGACAGTCTCCAGATTTTCCAATTCTGCCCCTCCACCTGGGCAGAGTAGCCAGGGAACACTTCCATCTCAGGCCAACAGTGCGCTCTTTGGTAGCGCTTGCATAGTCCTGGTGTATACAAAACATCTTCAGGTCTCCATGCAAACCACGATCCATCTTCCAAAGGCCCTTTCAGCCAATCAGGGCATCAGGCCCTACCTCATGCCGCATCTCAGCAGCAGCTCCTGGAACCGTGTGCAATTCATGACTACTCCTCACATTTTTCATGCTTCTGAATCCAATACCAGGTGTACAGGACACAGCCATAATCTTAATTCACAGACAAAATAAATCATAACCTTGAAAAGCAGGTTCTTCTCCAGTCAACTCTTTCCAAAAGTGTTTGCATTTCTATGATAGTCTTTCCTCAGGCATCCTTTCCATGGTAAAGCAATTTGACCATCTTCCTTTAGGATTGCTAATGTGTTCGACAATAGCAGATTCAGTAACTTAAAACCAGTCTCAGTACCTGTAATTTTAACTTGCTTGAGGTTTTCCAGCTTAAAATCTTAAATATCTTAGTCCAATATCTTTAGCCAAGCACATCAGTCCATTAAAAATTTAACCTTGATCAAACTCGCTGGGCCTGGGCAGCAGGACACAGCCAGCCCTTATGCCAGTAGCCCAGTTGCAACAAAGTCCTCTGCAGTCTTTCCTTCCCCTTAGAAAGCTCATAAGCCAAGCCCCGAAGTCCAATGCTGTCTGCATTTAGCATTCTCAGACTCTCATCAGAATAGTCCATAAAACTTGACTTACTACTCCAGAAGACATCTTCAGTTGCAAGCACCAAGTCCATGCCTATTCCTCCAAAACAAAGGTTCCAAAAGATCAACATCCACGTGGTCAGGTTCATCTCACCCCACCAAGTTCTCTAGCAGACAGTTTCTATTAATGCAATTTTTAGACATATATATATATATGTATACATATACATACATAATATAGTATATATACATAATATATATGTATAATGTATATATGTAGTTATTGTTGCATTTAAATCATAGATACTCCATACTGCCCTTTCTTATCTGCCCAGAGCTACTGTACTCCTTCTAACTACCACCACTACCAATGTCTGTGTCAAGGAAGAGAATGAACCCTTGACCCCATTAAATGTCTCTGGCTCCCTAGGGAGGGTAATGACTGGCCCCATCTTGTTAAGGTCTTGGTCTTGGGCAGGTGACCACAGCTGCTGTAAGTGCGATGGTCTTGTCATATTCTGTAGGACTACTCCCTATCTTCCAGCTCTTATATTCCTTCTGTTATCTATTCAACCCTGGGCACTGCAGGGGATTATGGATATGTATGTCCCATGCACATATGGGCACTTATCTATTTTCAGCACTTCAAATACTTGTGATTCTTGCATTAACTACCTCCAACTGTTGAAAACAGAAGAAAAAAGAAAAACACAGCCCTTTCTGACCAGGACTGAGAAAAGAACTAATCTGTGGATTAAAATAAATATTTATGAGGCCATTTGACAATACATCTGTTTAGCAAAATAGCAATAGTTCGTTTTCCCTAAGGTCCTACAGTATCCCCAGATATGGGATTTTGATCTGGTTATCAGTACCGGGGATGAATACTCATTTGTGGGGTGGGCCTTGAAGCCATTCAGAATGATTGATTACCCCCATGACAGTCATTCCACTATTATACCAGAGGACACATTTTGCCTCATGGGTCAATATCATATTAAGCAAGATTCACCTCTGGGTAGTATTATTAATGACTTTTCAATACAAGCAGCATGCATAGTACCTTACAGAACTACAAAAACTAGCCAGCAAGAGGAAAGATTTCCACCTCAGATCTAAATTGAATTTTCTATTTTCCCACAAATGTGATGACTTCAGCAAGGGAGACTTACTATTCAGTTCTGGTATAAAGCCAAGAGCCATGGAAATAGTCTGCATGGTTTGGGAGGCTTCAGAGGATTTCCTAGTAAATAAAACATTGGATATGGCATACCCGACACTGATATTACTGTTTGATACCACACAATGGGTACTAGAAGGAACATTATCCATTTGCATAGAATAACTTTGTTCATTCTATTATTTTTTATTTATATATCTTTTACTACATTTACTAAATAGTAGGTTCAATTTGACTCTTTTAAATCATCTAAGTTTTGGTTAACACTCTCCCTACTCCTTCTTCTCACCCATTTCCCTACCCTCTTTCCTGTTTAAGCCCTGTCAAGCCTAGTAACCTCCCCCCCACCCCCACCCCCACCCTGCACACTGCACTGTTTTCGTATCACTTTTGTTCTACCAATTCCTTCCCCAGGGCATAGCTCCTGACCTCCATTAGCACTTTTATAACATCCTAGTCTTTACAGATAGTCTAAGTTGAATTCCCAAACCTGTGAATTCAAAGCCAGGACTTGGATATGAGAGAGAATATGTGGCGTTGTCATTTTGAAACAGAATTACCTCATTCAATATACTTTCTAGTTCCACACATTTTTGTCAAAATTTTATTTTTCTTTATGGTTGAATAAAGTTCCATTGTAGATAAGTATGACATTTTTATCATCCATTCATCAGTTTATGGGCATCTAGGATAATTCCATTTCCTAACTAGAATAAAGCAGCAATAAACACAGATGTGCAAGTATATCTGTGGTAAGCTATCAAGTTCTTTGGGTATAAACCCAAGACTAGGATGACTGTATGAAAGGTAGCACTTTGAGGAACGTCTACAATGATCTCCATAGTGGTTGTACGAATTTACACTCCCACCAGAACTGAAGAAGGGTCCTCTTTCTCTGCGTCTTCATCAGTATATTTTTTGTCATTTGTTCTCTTGATTCCCACTCAGACTGGGTTGAGATAAAGTCTCAAAGTAATTTCAATTGCGTTTTCCTGATGGCTAAGGATGTTAAACACTTAGCTTTTTTTGAGTTCCTCATATATTCTAGATAGTAATCCCTAGCCAGATGGTTGGCAAGATTTTTTTCCCCATTCTGTAGGTTTTCTGTTCACCCAGTTGATGGTTTACCTTGTTTTCTTAGTTCCAGGAAGTTCCCTTTGTTGCGTAACTGCATTAATTCCTGGGTAAGTATGGTCTTAGTTAGAAATTTCTTCCAAATTCCTGTAGTGTAAGTGTACTTCCTACCTTCTTCTCTAGCCATTTCAGAGTTTCAGGTCTTATTTAGATCCTTGATCCATTTGGAATTGATTTGAGAGAAAAGATGTGTTTTCATTTTTCCACATGTACATAACTAGTATTCTAAGCGCCATTTGTTGAAAGTTATGCTTTTTTCTTCAATATGAATTAAGTTTTTTTTTTTTGTATCTTTGACAAAAATCAAGAGGCTGTAGTTATAAGGACTTATACCTGGAACTTTTATTCTATTCCATTAATCAACATGTCTATTTTTTGTGATGGTTTTATTTATCATGCTGGTTTTATTGCTATGGCTGTGTAATTTAATGTGAAATCACATATGGCGGCACATCCAGAAGTATTCCTCTTACTGGGATTGCTGTGGCTATCTGGAATCTTTTGTGCTTCCATATGAATTTTAAGATTACTTTTTGTATTTCTGTGAGAAACGCTACTGGAGTTTTGATTGCAATTGCCTTGATTCTGAAACTGTTTTTTGCTAGGATATACATTTTCATTATATTAATTTTCCATTCTATGAGCATGGGAGAATTTTCCATCTTCTGGTGTATTCTTTAATTTCTTTCTTCAGTGTTTTCATATCCTGGTTTGACTTCTTCATTTCCATCAGCTACTTGTGTTCTCTTGGAGTTAATTCCAGGCACTTATGTGTATCCTCTTTGACTTTTTGGTATATATTTAAAATAATTCTTTTTAAAAAATTGTTTTTTTTTTTATTTAGTTGAGAGCAACAGAGAGAGAAAGAGGCAGAGATTGAGAGAGAGAGAGAGAGAGAGAGAGAGAGAGAATGGGGAGCACCAGGTCTTCCAGCCAGTACAAACAAACTCCAGATGCATGTGCCACCTTGTGCATCTGGCTTACATGGATCCAGGGGAATCAAGCCTCAAACTGGGGTCCTTAGGCTTCACAGGCAAGTGCCTAACTGCTAAACTATCTGTCCATCCCTAAAATAATTCTTTTGAATTTTTTTCCACCAATTTCCCCTAAGTATCTTTCACTGGAGGCTATTACTATGGGATTAGTAATTCTTGGAGGAGACATGCTGGCTTTTCAAGTTACTTGTTTTGTATTGAGACTTGACAATCTGGGGCTAGTGCATTGGTCAAGTCCTTCTGAAGCACCTGTGTTGGATGAATATTTACACTAGTGCTTGGTACACCTTTGTCTTAGCTTGTTTTGGTGTGCCTTAGTGCTGTTTGATGTAAATTCATGGAAATCACTGGAGCTGATTCATGGGTGAGGAAGTTGAAATGACCTAGTTCACCAAGAAAAATTTGCAGGCTTCCTGAACTTGCAAGTCAGGGTGTATGTGTTATGCAGTTTGCAAGGGGTAGTGTATCATCTAATGTGTAGGGATCCTGGTGGCTGGTGGCACAGGCAGGAGGAGAGGCCCAGAGCTGTGCCTAGACTCAGGTTTGCAATCCTAGCAGTGGGTGGCCTGAAATGAGGGACATGGAGACTGGATAGCTATGCCCAGAGTTCTATGTGTGATCCTGGAAGCAGGTTGAATGAGTGGGAGGAGGGGCACCTGTTGTTGCTATTTTGTTTGCAACACTAGAAATTGAGCCCAGTCTTTATGCATACTAGCTAAGTATTCAGCCACTGAGCCACACTCCAGCCCAGAACCTATTAGTTTTATGTATAGATGATGTGTGCGTGTGTGCATGCGCACACGCACATGTTATCTCCAGCTTACAATAAGAAAACTTAGGTTTAATTAACCAATTTGCTTAAAAATCACCAAGCTAGCTTGGTATCACATGCAGATTTATAACCTAGATTTTCTTTGTTTTATACTATCATGTTTTCTCATACTATGTGTTATATTTTGTGACATAGAAAAAAATTCCAACCTAATTTTTTATATAAAGTTTGATAGAAGCTTTGTTTTTTTTAAGTACTTTAGTCAATTGCTTTCTTAGTAAGTTCAGATATGTGAGAAATCCATTTATTTATTTACTCATTCCACATACATTTTATTTTTAACATTTATGAGTCATTCATATGACAACTCATCAAGTATTCACGTATGGAGGTGGGGTTGGCTAAGTTCTTCCATAAAGAACCTTGCAGACTCTGGACAAGTAGCCACCTAAAGAAAAGTGTTCATCATGGCTAACCTCTGGGTCAGAAAAGTTCCAAAGATGAAGTGGCCAGATCTCAGTCCTCTGAGTTAGGCCCTAGTGGGGTCTTGGAGGAAAGCTGTGGACAGTATATGCTGTGTTGAGCTCCCAGGAAACCTGTGTGGTTTCACTAATTTTCTGAACTTCAAGTGTCCACCCTCTCTTCACTTTTCACTTAGCAATGTATTACTTGGATAATTATTTGGTTGCCATTTTATTTAATGAAACTACTTAAAAAAATAACCTAATCCTACTAAGAAGGACCCTTGGGGAAAGTGAGTCCAAGGGAGAGGGAATATCACACTATAACCTTTGTAAAATAAATAAATAAACAAACAAACATCTAAATTTAAGTTTACCAATTGCTGTGTTGACATTTCTTTAAACTTTTCCAAATGATTAAAATAAAATTCTATGCAGGTGTTTACCTTAGAAATCACCTATTACATTCATGACAAAATGGGGACAGCCCAGGCTAGTATGTACCGATAAGTATAGATCAGTCAGTCAGACTTAAATACTTCATCCCGCAAACCAGGTCTAGAGGCCTACACTTAACACTGTCAGGTTTATCACAGCAATGGCTCCACATCTTGGTACCAATTTTTTTGTATTCGTTTCTCATTTCTGTGACAGAACACCTGACTAGGAGCAGCTTAAGGAAGGAAAGTGTTCATTCTGACTTGCAGTTTTGAGAGGATACTGTTAGAAAAATACTGAAACAAGTGAAAAGAAATCTCTATGGCCAACGAGCTTTATTGGAGGCCAGTTAGAGAGGGATAGTTCACATTTCCACAGTCAGCACGCTAGAAATATGAAGCACTGACCCCCAGCATCTGGCCAAGAAGGTTATGTCCAAGGAGAAGGAGTAGGGAGAGGGATTAGCAAGTGTGAAGGAAGGAAGTGAACTTCTTTGAAATCCTTTCTTCTGTGATCACTAGCCAGGTATCTGGCTCCCCTGGGGTTTTCAAGATAGCAGGGGGCTGTCTCCAGACAGACTTCCAGTGTATGCCAGTAGTATGTTGAATTTCTAACATGCTAACCCTTCCATCATGGCAATGAAGACATGGCAAGAGCATGAAGCATAGCTGAAAGTAATGCAGCCAGACCTAAGAAGCAAATGATGGACAGGAAGTGCAGTTGGGCTATGAAACCTCAAGGGCCCATCCTCAGTGACCCACTTCCTTCAGCAAAGCTCTACGCCTGAAGTATCCACAACATTCCCAAACAGCGCCACCAGCTGGAAACCACGTGTTCAAACACAGGGCCCTATGGGGGACCTTTTGCATTCAAACCACAAAAGGGCTCCCTTGCCCCTCATCCCCCTCAGAGAGACCACCAGACAGCAAGGAATGCCCGTCTTCAGTTGACAGAACAATTCAACTCAAAGGCCATTCTGCCTTCCTCAAAAGGCCAGAATGAAGGGCAAACAGAAGAAAGGATAAAAGAAGCAAAAAGGATGGATGTTGTATGAGGAAAAATGTGGTGCTGACTTAAATGTACCACTGCTTAAGCCCCAAACACCACAGCCAAGAGGTCATGTTAAATGGTGGATAAAGGAAAAGTCAGTGTGTCTTGGGACCCAGTTCCCCTCAGATTGGTGGCAGGAAGGCTCTGATTATCTTCATTCGCTTCTGTGGTGTCGGATTCTGCAGGGCTGGCCCTCTAGCCTGGGCAAAGACTGGGTGGTTCCTGGGTCCAAACACAGACTCAGCTCTAAATACTTGCTGGTTTCAGCAAAGGAATAAAGATTGTAGCCAAAGGTAATAAGCTTTTCTTTCTAGCTTGCTTATTTTTCTCTAAAATGAGAAATGCATATATTACACAGATAAAGTGACCCTGTCTCCCAATTTCCTCACACATGCTTAAACAAGTGTGCACACACATACCCTTTGAATTAAATGCTCTCAAGTTGTGTAAGAAGCTGGGCCATGCCAGCATGTCCTAATTTAAATGCTTTAGACCCATTGTGAAGCATAATTGGATTGTGCCTGTGTTTTGCACTGGCCTTACAGGCCGTCATAATCACCTCACCGTGAAAAGCAAGCTGATGCTCACATCTATCACGAAGGGGTCAAGGATCGCACTGACATACTCAAACCTCCACGACCCTGAGGACTTCGCTTTCCGACAACTTTATCTTTCTACATCTGTATCACGTCCTCTTCCTTGTGTCAATGTTATTTTCCTCTATGTCTCATGGACTTGAATCCCCAGACTAAACCTTTGTTTCCTTTCCTCAATTCCTTGCTTTTTACATGGTGACAATCTCATCTTCCTGGAATGACCTCAGGCTCACATAGGTTCAACATTCCCTTAAGTATGACCTAGGGGACACCTGGTACCAAAACACCTGGTTGATTATTGACAATTCAGATTTCTGGGATCTATCAAATAAGTCTAAAACTTTAAGAGTAGGAAATATAAATAAGCATTTTGCATAAAATTTCCAGGAATTTTTATGTGCATGCACATGCATACACACAGAAAAACCACTGAGATATGGCATTTAGCCTCCCAGGGCCACAAAATTGTAAATTGTAAAGACTCGAAGACTCCAGTACAAGGTTCTAACAACTAGCCTTGGCTGGGAAATGTATAAACATGTCTGGATATCAGAGTTCCTGTTGCATGCAAGCTCCTAGATTCAGTTATTGTTGGTCATGACCCTCACAAAAGACCAATTAGAGAGGTGGAGAATTCTAGATGGTAGTAAGCCTTCACACAGAAACCAAGAAAAAGGATGAGTGAGATAATAAAACAGGCATTGGAAGGGAGACCAGAAAGGGAAGTTGTGAAAGGAAGGATGAAGAAAAAGTTTCCATTTGTTATCTAATTTACTGCAACTTCCAAGCATGTATTCAGATGTCCCCCATGGTGGCAGGATTCTTACTACCTGAGCCACCTACAAGCTGAATGTTGAATGACCAAATACTTGGGTCCCATTCGCTTCTTTGGCCATGCATTCTTGAAGGCATACAAAATAAGAGCACACAATGAGTCCTTTGATTTTCCTTTGACCCAGCTGTACTCACTGTAAAGGAACCTCACAAGGAAGTTCTGTGTCTTTCAGAGAGTGAACAGATGGAGCATAAAGCAATCTACTATGGCTTAGCCAGATTATTTCCCTCATATAGTGATACTTCTATGTTGTAGTAGGCTCCACCATATTGTTAGAGTTGAAGGCTCTTCTAACTTTTGGGTCCATTGTCTTTACACAGTGCTCCCATCTCATAGTGGCTCTACTCTGGTTTACCTGGGAAAGATAATTGTTTTGTTCTATTTGCTTCTCAGTTGAGTTCCACAGTGCTAATATCTGTGATGTGAGCCCTAGCTCTGCTATCCTTCCTCCCTTCATCTCAGCTTCCAACATATACCTCAAACGTCTTCAGTCTAATTTTAAGCCCAGTTTCAAAGCACAAAGACTCACATAATGAAGTGGCCACTGATGTCTGAAACCTGAAGCCAATAAAGGGAGGGAATAGCTGAGTAGATATGTCCAGGCAAGGAGGCATGCTGGGATGAGGGAGGTGTAAAACACAGTGGGCACGCACTGGGGCAGGCACCCAACTCATTGGAGAATGGGTAAGCTATTCAAAGACTATAAATGAAAGGGGGTCATGGAGTTAAGTGGTGGAATTCTACCAGGAGTAATGGTCAGCATGTTTAAAAGTATCTATGGGAAGGACCTTTATTAGTCTCTGAAAAATTTTGAAGTCCAAAAACTCTGAAATATGGCTTTGTGAAACACGGAAATGCAATCAGGAGGTAGGCAAGGGTCAGATAGCAACGGCCTTCTCCAGAAACTGGAGTGAGTGCTGATAAAGGGCTTCAAGCAGAAGCCTGCGTGACCACAGAGTGGATCAATCCATTCAGGAAATTCCATTTTGAAAAGTGTTTCCCTTATTTAGTGAGGCAATTGGGTCAGAAGCAGATGATTTTCCTTTTTAGCCTTTTTTGGTGGAACTGTGTAGATGAAGCTCCCAAAAATCATGACTCAGAGCCCAGACCATGCTGCCTGGATCTGCACAGACGCCATGACGTTTGCAGCCTTCCATCTGTGAGCCATTCCATCTAGGCCATAAGTTGTTGCCAGAGGAGGAAGAGAGTCACCAATTTAATCATTCTTGAAACTGTGCACTTACTGCACTATTATGTGCTAATACAACCTCCAACTATGAGTGACTATTCATCAAACCCTCACCGTCCCTCACTCACTCTGGGAGTGTCTGGCCCGCATCGTCTGTCCATTATTCTCACTGGCTAATCCCCCCCACCCCGTGACTGAGAGGGATATCATCATATTTCTACACAACGGAGATTGATCTGGGATGAATCCAGCTTTACTTTTCATTATCACAACAGAGATCAAGCAGAAATATCAGCAAGCATTCAGACTTTACAAGATATGACTGATCAAGAAGGGAAATCAGTATGAGATGGAAAATCACAAGATACTGAATTTAAATGTGTGAAAATTCAGGCAGAAGTTAATCTGATATACATTTCTGATGTTTCAGGAGACAAGGAGTAAAGGAAGGGATAGTAAATGAGCATGCAAGGAGTAAGGAAGCTGTATTGCTGCCTGGCTAGCATGGTGCAGTTGTCCTCTTGACACAGAGGTTCCATGCGGATGCGGCCTCTCCTTTGGCATGTGGGTCAGCAGCCATCCTGAAGGTTACGTGACTGCAAAATGGGTGAAAACCAGGTCTCTGCTATTGGCAACCTATCTTTCAAATGAGAAAGGCTTTAAGTCAAAACTCTATTTGGGGTGATCTCCATGAAAAACCAAGTAGAACCAGAAGAACTAGAATAAATTTGAAGACCTTCTTTTGATTTTTTTTTTTTTTTTTTGAGATAGGGTCTCACTCTAGCCCAGGCTGACCTGAGTCTATGTAGTCTCAGGGTAGCCTCCAACTCACAGTGTTCCTCCTACCTCTGCCTCCCAAGTGCTGGAATTAAAGGTGTGCACCACCACACCCGGCTTCCTCTTTTGCTTCTTTTGATGTTTTATTGAGGTAGTGTCTTACTGTAGCCCAAACTGACTTGGACTTCACTTTGTAGTCTCAGGGTGGCCTCAGACTCATGGCGATCCTCCTACCTCTACCTCCTCCCAAATACTGAGTTTAAAGGCGTGCGCCACCATGCCTAGCTGTATTTGAACATCTCAATAGGCTGAAAACATTCTCTAACAAAACATAGGTCCACATAAAATCTTCCCCATGAAAATTTACAGCAAGAAGTTTTATTCATAACTGCTCCAAGATGGTTGCAAACAAAATATGTATGAATTGGCAAATGGCAAGAGCATGGTACATCCAGACCATGAGTATCAACTCAACAGTAGGAGAGATCAAGTACTAAGCCTTGAAAGGACCATACTGTTTAGTGAAAGAAACCAATTTGAAGCAAATTTATTTTGTATGTCTTCAATGATAGGTGTCTCAAGAAGGAGCAGTACTAGAGATCTCAGAAGGTTAGTGGCTGAAGGGGTTGAGGTGTGGATGGGGGAGAAAGGTGAGGCACAGGATGTTCAGGGGAGGACAACCGCTGTGATCCTACAGTGTGGGTATGTGATATGCATGGTATGAACCCTGTGGATGTTCAATGCAAGTAAGCTCTAATAGAAGCTGCAAGTGGAGCTTTGTCAGCAATAGTGCATGGCTATTAATGCCATTATAACACATGTGCCAAAACAGTGCAACTAGAGAAGGCAAAATCTGTGGGAACCCTAGACTTCCTGATTGTTTTGTTTTTTAAGAAAAATATTATTGATTTAATTGTTTTAAAGATAGAGAGCAAGAAAGAGCAATATGCAGAGAGAGAAAGAGAGACTGTATGTGTGTGTATGAAAGAGAGAGAGGGAGAGAATGGGAACTCCAGGGTCTCCAGACACTGGAAACAAACTCCACACACATGTGTCACCTTGTACATCTGGCTTTACGTGGGTACTGGGAATTTGAACCTGGGTCCTTTGGTTTTTCTGGCAAATGCCTTAACTGCTAAGCAATCTCTCCAGCCCATGATTTTTTTTAAACATTTATTTATTTGTTAGAGGAGGAGGAAGAGAGAGAGACAGAGAGAGACAGAGACAGAGATGAGTGATTTAATGAAAATCTAAAGTTTCTCTGAAAAGTAATGTCTACTGAAAGTCTCTGGGCTATGTTTCTTCTAGAAGACAAGTGTTTCAGACACTGGTGTGGGCCTGTCTGACAAAAGAATTCCACAGAGCAGGGAGGGCATCCTTCCTCTTAGTCCTGAGCTTGTCCCCAGCTTCAGAGGACAGGCTGTGACAAGCACTGTGTACTGAGGAGGTTCTACAAGTTCTATGCAAAATCTGAAGGGAAGCCTCTCTTCTGATTTGGGGGTGGTGTGACTAATACGTGACTAAGAACCTTCAAGGAGACATGAGCATGCATAGCTGAGACCTCATCGGCTATGCAAACAAGTAGCACTCACCTTGCAGAATGTGGTATTTTGGGAGCTAGATGACTCAGGCTTCTGTCGTACATGCTGCAGATGACTGGGCTTTCAGGTCATCGCACTGCACGTAGGCTGGCTTGCTCGACAGTCCTCACGAGGGCTCCCACATAGCCGAGGACAAAAGGGAGGAAGGCCGGAGGAAGGCTGACTGTGCAGAGCCGTGTGCATTAAAGAGCCAATCATTCTTGTATCTGTCGTCTGAGAGACATGCCAAAAATGTGACTTTGGTACCATCTTGTCCTCTTCGGCTCTTCTCTGGGGACTGAAAGCTAAATATTTAACACTCCAGCCAACTGACTAAGGAGACACCACTGATCCCTCAGTCTTAGCAACGTGGGGTCCTCTGTAAATGTTGGTGAGGCAGCTCGCGAGGCAGCGCCCAGTCTGGGAGCACCACAGTTACTCATCCTCTGGACTGGAGAGCTGAGTCATTTAGGCTTGTGGTGGTCCCTGTTAATAATCTAGGAAGACCGGCCATGCCCAAATAATTCTTTTGGAATTATTTATTGTTCCATAGAATCTTTGTTTTTTTAATTTCTGGAAATCTTTCTTTGATCTTTAATCTGCTCTTCCCTTTCATTTCCTGAAATTTCCCATTTTCAGAGTCTCAGCCTCAGAACTGAAACATCCTTCTTTCACTTGGCCTCTGGTCTATTGTGATGCAGGGCCCTCTCTACCACAGAGGAGGTGGGGTCCAGACACCAGAAGTGTGGGCTCAGTGCACGCCAGCCAGCTTCGCTCAGTGCCAACTGGCCTCCCTCAGTGGAGTCCTTGCTCAGCATGCACGAGCCACTTGGTCTGATGCCAGCACTGACTAAGGGCTTCCTGGCCTTGCTGAGCATTGATCCTACAGGACCATTTCATGGAGGAAACCCCATTTTACACTCCCATTTTACAGGTAAAGGGCCGCTCAGAAGGGTCACTTCACTCTCACGGACCTGACATCTGTACTACCTGGGGCTCCTTGAGGCCACTCACATTGTTATAATGTACTGATTACTCATTTTAAGTAGATCTAAGAGGAATTTGAATATCATCCTATCACAGATTTTTTTTGTGGTCTCTGGATGACATTACAAAGCCAAATATGCCCCTGTTATGTCTGTTTTCTCCAATTGTTTTTCCCATGAGAACTTGAGATTTTTCCACAAGAGATGACTGGTTTATATTCCCTAGGAGCCACAGATGAGAATGCTATTGCCCCGAATACCTTTGATTCTCTCATAACCACAAATCGTAGGATGTATAAAATGGATGTACAAACTTCCTGCATACTTGTCCCTTCCATTCCAGGCATGCTTCTCCCACCACAGAACATTCTACATGGACTGGAACATTCTAGAGTAATTAGGAGTCTTTTAAAAGGGAAGTCCCATCCCCCACCCTATAATGCAAGTTCAAAACTAGCCAGTGACATGGGGGCATTACATTCTACTCTGCTCATAGATACCACAGTGCCTCTGGAGACTGGAATAACCAGACCAATTGTCTTATCCTGAGCTAAGACTTGGCCAGGGCAAGCTCTTCCTTGCAGCTTTCTCAAGAAGCCTGTAGAAGACCAGGAGACAGGACAAACTCGGAGATTTGAAAGGACCAGCCATAAAGACTAGCTAGAGTGTTGAACTTCCTGAATGCATCAGTTATCAAAAGAGAATGCATGATTTTACATTTCTATCTGGGATGTAAGGATGAGAAGGACTCAGTGTTGTTTTTCTTTAATGTCATTCAAAGTAGGAAATTTGAGAACCCAGTCTTCAAAAGCTATAAAAACCCAAATTAAGCAGGAGTATTTGATATGGACAAAGGCAGGAATAGACTTTCCACCTAGGACTGGTGTGTGTGTTTACCATGTCCATATAAGCAGACCAGACAATCATCTCTGAGATGCCATAAGCATCTCTGTCATGTCACTTTGAAGGTCTGTACTAATTATTTGAAAGGAGAGGGAGGGACAGAGAGTTGGGGGAGAGGGAGAGAATGAATGAGAATGGGTGTGCTGGAGTCTCTTGCACTGCAAACAAACTCCAGATGCATGTACTACTTAGTGCATCTGGCTTCTTGTGGGTATTGGGAATCAAAATCAAACCCAGGCCTTCAGACTTTGCAAGCGAACATCTTTAACCACTGAGCAATCTCTCCAGCCCCATGTCATTGCATTTAAAATTATTGCTGTCAGTTTCACTGATTACCTAACTAGACATCAAAGCCAAGGTAAATTCAACTTCTGCCCCAGACCAAGTTTCAGAGGGCTTGGTGGCCCTTTTCTCCAGGAACCGTGGTTGTTTATGTGATAGAGCAGCAAAGCAATGCTATGGAACATAATCAGAGAACAGATAGCTGAAGGCTTCTGACATGTAATGTGAAGCAGAGGCTCAATCCAAGTGGTAGCTGGACGAGAGTAGAGCTATGCCCATCACAGGAACCATCAGCAGATGAAGGTGCCACCATGCCCATCAAAGGGAGTCATTGCCAGGTAAGAGTAGCACCATGCCCGCCATGAGAGACCATTACTATGTGAGGATAGAACCTTGACGGACCAAGTTATTCCCTCACTAGGGATCATCACACTTTGCTGTTGCCAAAAGCAGGCTACATAGAGGGAAAAAGCTCAGTAAAAATTGGAAATGTGGGGGTGGGGGCGAGTAGCAGAAGAACATGAAAGCAAGTACATGGTCGGGCTGGAGAGGGCTTTGTGCACCCGCTCAGAAACTGGTGACAGCCAGGAAGAAATATCCAAGCAAGTAGAAAGTCCCAGCAGTGCTTGTCTAGAAACACAGTGTGGCTGCAGCAGCACCAGCCGGGCCTGTGAGGCTGTGAAACCAAGAGCAAGATCCACGCGGATGTTGCAGGAGGGGAGCCAGGTCCACTGACTCTCCTGCAGCCTACTCCTCCAACCCTGCTCTACCCTGGCAAAAACTCATGGTTGTTCACGTGAAATCTGCTGACCGGCAGACTGATAACTTGGCAATGAGGTTGTCAGCGACTCTACTGGAGTAGCTGGTCTCAGAGTAGGAACCTAATTTCTTCTCTTCATTCTACAATAGGGTAACTGATACCTTCTTCCCAACCATGTTGCTTAACACTATTTCACATTACAGTTTTTACTTAACTTTATAGTTTTAACATAACTAATGGTTATTTTTTCAAAAGTAATCACATACTGATTATATTTTACACATGCAGAATAGTTATATCTCAAATAAAATGATGATAATATACAGAACATCAAGATATATCAAACTCAAATGTAATAAATGTTGGCATTTTGACATATTTCTTTCATATCTGCTTATTTGTTTTAAGAAATAAATCATTGCAGATACATTTGAAATTTCCTGAAATATTCATTTTCTTCTACCCCAGCTTTAATAAAATTAATAACAAACCTTGATATTATTATAACTTTCCCATCAGTAGGCTTACATTTTGCACTTAAGTAACTATAGCACTATTTTCTTTTTTTTAATATTTTTTTTGTTCATTTATTTATTTATTTGAGAGCGACAGACACAGGAGAGAGAAAGGCAGAAAGAGGGAGAGAGAGAGAGAATGGGCGCACCAGGGCCTTCAGCCACTGCAAATGAACTCCAGACATGTGTGTCCCCTTGTGCATCTGGCTAATGTGGGTCCTGGGGAATTGAGCCTTGAACCAGGATCCTTAGGCTTCACAGGCAACCACTCAACCCCTAAGCCATCTCTCCAGCCCAACACCATTTTCTTTTTCCTTTCAATTTAATAGTTATGTACTGAACTCCCAACCTGTTTTTTAACCTCCTCATCTCTGAGAAGCATCTGTGTTAATACATGAGCATCTAGAGTATCTGTATTAATATATGTGTATCTAGAGCATTTATTATCTGTATCAATAATGAATATCTAGAGTATTATCTGTATTAATACATGCACATCTAGAATATGTATTTGAATTGCTGTCTTGTAAGCCCTTGTGTCTATATGGGATAATTTAACTGTGCTTCATGCAGGGTCCTTGTATCTCTTTCTAACTGGTCCTGTTTTAACAGTGTGCAGGTGGCCCTGGGGCACATACATGTCTTGTGTGTGTGATTACATTGCTAGAGGACATGCACCTAGATTGCGAGGTCCTCAAAGCTTCAAGCCGGGAGAAGTTGGGTAATATGTGTTATAAGCCTGGGGCCAATTTACACGCCCACAGTCAAGATTTGAGAGTTCCCCAATTCCACATCCCCTCCCACACTTGTTATCATGAGACATACTATTTTTGCCAAACTGCTTGATATGAAGAAACATTTCATTGCTGATCTAATTTTCATTTTCCTGTTAGTAATGAAATTATGTGCTTTTTATTGTGTTTAATACCCACAAGGGTTTTCTCATCCACTAAATACTCATTAATAACAGTTGCCAACTTAAAACTAGATTGTTCATCTTTCCTTTATAAGAAATCACTGTATATATTCTGTACATAAATCTTTTGTTCATTATAACAAATATCTTCACTTAACCTCTGGGTTTTTTTTTTTTTTTACTTAATTTGGATTGCCTGGGGTTCTAGAGATTTTAATTTTAAATATGTCCATCTTTGTATAGTAGTTTGTGACTTGCATATTGTTTAGAGAACCTTTTTCTCTAAGCGATTGAAAATATTCTACAGTATATCCTTCTGAATATTTTAAAGTGGTGTTCATAATACTTATGTATACACCTGCCCTGGAATATAGTGTTCCATATACTGTGAATATTGTAATGATATGTTTTCCCAATTAGAGTTCACTCGCCATCACTTATTTAACAGCATTTTATTTGTAATACAATTTCTCTCACATATCTGACTCAAATTCTGTCATTTTGACAAATTTCATTTAGATATGCTTATGTGTTTGCATAGTCACGTTTTTGTGTGGCACTATACTAAGCAAAACTCTACCTAGGAGACATGCCTGGCATTTTTTTTAACTTTTTAATTTTGTTGCTTAGACGAGGTGTCACTAAGTTGCCAGGTGGTCTTGAATCCCTGTGTGGCCCATGCAGTCCTTGAATCTGAAATCCTTCTGAACCAGCATCCTGAGTTACTAGGACGACAAGCCTCTGCCACCAGGTCGAGCTTGAGTTCTCACTGAACAAGGGGGATGCAGTTTGTAAGATGCGTTTTTCAGCTTTCTTGTTGTTGGATATATTTAGCCCTGGCAAAGACCACCATGATGCCACAAGGATATGAAGGGTGTGTTGTAACCTTCAGAGCCACCATCATTTCAGACGTGCAGCCATCACTGATCAAAGCCGCCACGCGGCACATATGTGTTGTCATGCATCAGCCTATTTATCTGGACCTTCACTACTATTAGGCTTTCAGTTACCATAACTCAGTGATTAGTGAGGCCTAATGAAACGAGCTCTCCCTCAGATTTGTCAATATGCTTTAAGAAATAACAGTGCAATTAACAGTGTCATAAAAGTGGAAAGTCAGGGACCAGGCTGCTGCTTCCACCACTCCTTCCCCACGGGACCCTTATCAAGACAGGAAAAGGGATGGGGGATTGGAAGCCCTCACTCCTCTGTCATTAGAAAACAAACCAACAACAACAAAACTTGCTTTCCCAGTAGCCAAGCACATACTCCAGCTCAATCTGAGGACACATGGAAATCCAGGTTTCGCTGCTTAGAAAGGGAAATGGGGTTCAGCAACTTGTTCATTGCTGTGGATTTGTCTGTCTCTCCTGACAATTCTTCTGAAATGAGTAAAAGTATTCTGACCATGTTTTGAAATTCATCTATTTTAACACTATATTCATTGCTGCATTTTCCACTCCATCCCATGATAGGGTTAATCCTTTGCTAACTCACACTGTTAAGAGATTCTTTCAACAAACATATTCAAAGAAAAAACAAAAACAGAAAAGCAACAACAAAAAACAGCACACATACACAAACACACACACACACACACACACAACCTTCCACTCATTGTTAATCGAACATGCTAACATGCTCCCTTTTTGTCCTTTCTCCTGACTGGCAGTTGTTTTCAATCAAAATTTTTCAGCACTTACTTAAGCAATATTATCAAGTCTCTACTTTTGGTGATGAGGTCATTACTAATCCAATTCCATTCTCTTAGTTAAAACCTCTTTTGCTTTTTTGCTTTTCTAGATGTCCTAATGACTTTCTTCCTGTCTTTTTCATTCCACATTTCCACCACTGTGAATGTAGGTGAAGATCTGATAATGATTATTTTAATCAAATCTGGAAAATTGTCATTATGTTCTTAATGTTGCCTCATTCACCCTACTTTTCCTATCTGTTTTATTTTAAGTTCATGCTATTATTTTTTTCAGGCTGGAACTATTTTTGAGTGATTATTTCTTATATGCAAAGAAATATTCTGTGGTCTAGTCATGGTAATGTGTCCCTATGGTCCCAGAAATCCTAAGTAGAGGTGGGAAAATTAAAAGTTTGAGGCCAACCTAGACTACATAGCAAGACGTATCTTCTACAAATAAAAGCAAAGAGATTGGGGAGGGGATTAGTGAAGAGATGGAGGAAACTAAGAAAACTAAGAAGAATGATTGGAAAGGGAAGGGAAAGGAAGGGAAGAGTTGGGAGAATACACAATAATGCATTGTCTGATTCTAACAACACAGAACTATTAGGCTGGAGAGATGGCTTAGGGGTTAAGGCGCTTGCCTGCAAAGCCTAAGGACTCATGTTCCACTCTCCAGATCCCACATAAGCCAGACATATAAAGGTGAGGCAAGTGCAAGGTTGCACATGTACACTAGGTGGTCAAAGTGTCTGGAGTTTGATTGGAGTGACTGAGGTCCTGGCTTACCATTCTCTCTCTCTCTCTCTGAAATTAAAAAAAAAATAAAAGATTTAAGAAAAAAAAAAAAAACAGAACAGAACTATTACACATACACCTATGGCTAGACACATGCAGAATTGTTGGCTAACCTAGAACAAGACACTTTAAAATGTATAGGAAGGGAAATTAAGTAAAAGTAATCCTTTGTTCATATGACTGCTTTCAGAAATCCCCAGTGGTTTTGAGTGTGCAAAGCATGGAGCATCCTACCTGAGGTCAGACTCGTGCCTTTCTAATAGCATAAGTTTGATTGTCATGCCTGGCCAGTGTATGGTAGGTAAGGCTTTCGATTCCTCAAGGAACTTGTTTCTTCCTCTGCTGTTGCTGGAGTCTTGGATAGAGAATGTCCTCTGCTTGCCAGGTTAGTCATAATGTTTCCTATGAAGCTCTTTTCACAGAGTGGGTGGCACTACCAGGGTACACCGACCATCTCAAGACAGCATGCCTCACAGGAACGAATGTCCACTCCCTGGTAGGACATCCCTCTCCATCTGAATTACCTCGTCACCACACAATGTTGTTGTATTAGCTGTTTTCTGGCCAGAAATCATTCTTCCATAAAATATTGTGATTTGATAACTTACCCAGCATTGCATGCTTGTGAAGAGGTGGTGGGCCCAGAGCCTCACATCCTGTGTAGGAAATCAACACTTAGAGAGGGAGAGAAAAAAAAAAAAACTCTGTAATGCTTTTATGAAAGTTTATTAAAACATTGAATTTCTATAATAAAAAACCTCAAATACATATATGAATGAGTTAAAATGACATATGTGCCTCCAAGTAAGAAAAGTGGCCTCCGTCACAGCATCCACTATTAATCATTTGTGTCTGAGTCTGTGGCCTTGTTATTTTAAATCTGTGATTTCAATAATGAAACTTTTTAGAATTAACATATGGAACTACATTTTTGCTAAACTATTTACTTCTCATTTCTTGCTTCCAGGTTTAGTTTAACATGATCCCTCGCTTTAGCTACCATACTTTGTAGAAAAAGCATTCTCTAGCAGAGCCAAAGAAATGTAAAACAAAAATGACACACACACACATGTCCCAAAAGTATCCATCTGTTCGTTCACCCTTCTGGAATTCAGGAATTTTTTTCATATACTAGTATGGAGACTTTTCCCCTTTAAGGCTCATGTATTTGCTGTTTTGTGAGACCTGCTAAATCCATAATGAAGCATAAGGTAGCTCCAGAGAGTAAGATAGTGTTTGTTATTTACAACGTGTTTGATCCTCTAGATAATTGGATGTTATTTTCAATTTAAGAAAGAGAATGAAGATTAAAATTAAGTGGTTGAAATTGGCAAAGTGAGACTGCTTTGCACTGGTGAGTACTGAACAGGGGAAAATGACAAGTGGCAGCTAGCAAGGAACTACACTTCACAGGAAGATCCCTCTCAGCCAAACGCAGGCCCGCAGAGGTTTTGCTCATGATTCTGAAACGTTTCTTGAGATTATTTAAGAAGTTTGCTTTCCTTAGAGAAAGAGCCCTAGGAAGTGCATAGAAGCCCAATACCTTCTGCCGTGCATGATGTGCACGGTAACATCTCTCACTTCCTCAGGCAGAAGCGACTTTAACTGAATCAGCCTGGAAGATGCCTCAGCTGAGGCTAAAGTGGATGAAGAAGAAATTCCGTCTTTCTCAGAAGGAAGTTGCAAGATTGCTGTTGCAGTCACCTTCCTGTTGCTGGGGCGGGGGAAACACCCACCCAACCAGAGGCAGCTTGTGGGAGGAAAGGGTCTCTTTCCCTGGCAGGAAGAGTGAGGCAAGCATCAACCGTAGGGCATCACATCTTGCCACATCAGCTGGGAAGAAGCAGCAAGAGTGAGCCAGCTCGCACTGGGAAGCAAAGATGGACTATGCCATTCTAAGTCCCACTTCCAGGAGACTTCTCCAGCAAGGCTCCAACTCCCAGAAGCTCCAGCAAAAGATCGGAGGCTCAATCCTAAACCCATGGGGCAACAGAGGATATTTTACACTCCGTTTACATATCCACCATAGACTCATATCCCAATCCCCATAGACTCATGGCTATCTCATGATGCAAAATGCTGTCCGACTTTAAAAGTCATACTCATGCTCACCCCAACACTGTTCAAAAGCCCAAAGTCTCATGTCAAACCCAAGGCAGGCTCTTCACTGGGAGCCTTGTAAAATCAAAACACAAGTTACACACTTCCAACATACAGTGTCACCGAGCAAATATTCTTACTTCTAAAGGAAGGAGGAATGGTAGCATAGCAAGGAAAGATTGGACCAATGCAGGATAGAAAAGCAGCAGGGCAAAATTCAGAGCCTGTGGCTCTATGCGCAGCATCTAAAACTTGCCACATCAGCTGGGTCCCAAAAGGCATGTGAAGTTCCACTTCTCCAGCACTGCTGCTTGCTTCTCAAGCAGAGTGCCCCCAGGCCAGCAGATTTCCTTGCTGGTTATCCCGCGGTAATTTTATCTCCAAACTCCCGAGGCTCCCACCACGACCCACAGTTCATTGCAGCATTGCCCCGCAGCGTTTCTTCGCTCCTGCGCCGTGTAGGTGGTGTCTCCAGAACCGTGTTGCAATCCAGCGACCCCCCACTTCCTGCGTTTGTTATACTTCCCAAACCAATAACAGGTGGGGTATCAAATTTTTTTTAATCCAAGGCTGATAAAGCTGAATTTGAATTTGAGGAGTAGGAAACTCCTTTGGCATTCTTCCTTCAGGCCTCCTCCTTTCAAAAGAATCAACACCCCTCCTATTGTCCCAATGCAGAGCACCTGGCCCATCCCCAGTGGTGGTAATCTCGTAAACAGTTGTAGCTGAAGTGGTCTAAAACTAGTCCAAACTTCCTTGTGTGCCAAACTTTACATCTTTCACATCCTTCTGGTCTGGATTTCCCTCTATCAAACACAGCAGTGCATTACTTTAAACTGAACCCTGCTCAGGTTCTCAGGATGTAGACAGAGTAGAGCGAGTCTCTCTGCCAGAACACCATGTGAGCTGCCTCTAGCCCAATGCTCAGTAAAACCCTCTCCGAAACCTAATAAGCCAAGTCCCACCTGTCTGCACTCTCCCTGCGTTTAATTCTTCTAAAACCTCACCAGAATAGCCCGTCGGGCTCTGCTTGCAGCACTGCGAGGCTCCTCCAGTCCAGACTTCCAAACACTTCTACATTCCTCCTGAACACTAAATCCAACAGACCAAAAACCACATGGACAGGCTTAGCACAGCAATGACCCCATTTCTCAGTACCAGTATTCTACTACAGTAACCTTCTCATTCTTGGACAGAAAAAAAAAAAAAAAAAAAAAAAAAAAAAAAAAAAAAAAACTGGCCATAAGCAGTTTATGGAGGAAAAAGTTTATTTAGACTTACAGACTTGGTAAGGTTCACCACAGAAGGAAGGCATGGCAGGGTAGACCACTGGGATTCACATCCTGCCACATAGGCTGGAGGCAGCAGCATAGTGAGCTAGCCAGCACTGGCAAGCAGAGAAGAACTATACGTTACCAAGGCTCACGCCCAGTGACACACCTCCTCCAGCAAGGCCTCATGGCTCAAACTCTAACAGCTGGGGATCAAGTATGAGGTTTAATAGCAAACACATGGGGGCATGTGAAACATTCTGCACTCACACCACCACAATTGGAATGTGCTTTTCCCGTTTATGTATAAATAATCTATCCAGAGCACAGGAATGACAAGAAATTTTCAGACTGAACACATAATAATAAGATAAAGATAGCTGCTAATCTATGAACATGTTTGCATGTATGAAGTTCTTCATGGGTGTTGGAACAATAATGAGAATGAGTCATCACTACAGGGAGGGGAAGATCTGTCTTTTGAGAGTTTACATAGAGTTTACAAATCGATGCAGAATCTGGACACCAAGGTCATGCTAAGGAGGCATGACTGAAGATTCTAACTTGTCCACGACAAATGCACATATATGAATTTGGCAATTTATAGCTCAAATTTATTCTTAATTCTATACCTGAGTCAGGAACCTCACAGATATATAAAAAATATATATACTCAGTGATATCTGAAAGTAATGTTAGGGGCATAAAGTTACTAAATTCAATGACATTGCATAAAGAAATATTTGCTAACTATTAAGAACTGGTAAATATTACATTAGTGTAATAGACAAAATTCATCAGTTAGCATCTGTATTTTGCCTTCCATCATTTCTTCAGACTTTATTAGGTAAGAGGGATGCAAATATCTTGGTGGAACGTTAGGAAGGCCTATTCTCTGGTTCTATTTTAAATAATTGTTCTTAGGTAATTTATTTTATTTGTTTTGTGAAGTTGTGTGTACAAGGTCCGCTTTATGCGTGGGAGACATCATTCCAAAGAACTCCTCTCATTCTTCCCACCACCTATGCCACCATAGTCCCTGATCCATTGATGCTATGACAGAGAGATCCTCTTAAGTGCCAAACACTCAACTGTCACTTCTTCTCAGCACTTTGATGAGTTTTTAGTCTTTCCAGTAGTCACTGCCATCTGAAAAAAGAGACTTCTCTAACTAAAAGTAAGAGATGCCGTGATATGCATACATAAACTTAAGTATTTAGAGGACAGTTTGGTAGGTATAATATATCCATGTTGCCACGCAAAGTAGGAAACTCCCCTCCCCCTAGCATACATGACCCTGCTAGCCATTGGTTTTGACTGGGTTTTCTGTACCAAGCAGGAATTCCATCCCATGGAGAGGACCTCAAATTGAATTAGAGAGCAGTTGATAACCCCTAAAGCAGACTGACACTATTGGAGTAGTGGGTGTATCTTACCTGGGAGGCTAGTTGTATAGCTTGCAAGATCCCTTGATGGTTAAGATTGAGTATAACTCTTTTCCTCTAGTAAGCTACATAGCACTTTCCATCACTTGGTCACTAGTCACCAAGAAGGATACTTCCAGCTAAGCTATGGTTTGATTTCTCAGTGCCCCACAACTGAAACATGTGATGTCTACAGCAATAAGGTCTTTACATCTAGTAAAGCTTAGAGTGTTTTGGAGACCTCAGAGGCCTCCATGACCAACACCTACATTGCTGGGTGGCATCTCAACCCTAGCACTGTTATTTTTCTATGATAACCTATACTTTCTGGACACAGAATTAATTCTCAGGCTATTCAAAGAGTAATAAGCCATATGAGGCAAACATAGTCTGAACTGAGAAGTTTAATGAATCTAGGGGTATGCAATCATGAAACTTAGAGCACATTTTTTTAAACAGGGGTTGTGGTATTTTATCTCCTTTCCCCCAGCCCCACTCCCATTTTCTATGAGGGCACTCCTCAGTAGGATTACTGTTCTTCATTTTTGAGTAAATGAGGTCTCAGTTAGTCTTTGGTTGGGGGGCACTGCAGGGGAAACTGTGCCTCACCCTGTGGCTCTTCCCATCTTCCTACTTCTCACTTCTGCAGTGGTCCCTGAGCCATGGTGGGTCTGTTAACAGCCTGGTTTATTATTGAGTTCTCTTTAGCCTCTGGGCTTCTGATTCAACATATTTGATTGCCCACCATGTCTATCCCCTTCCACTAGAGTTGGTTGTCAGGCTACAGTGAGAGCAATACTCATGCTGTAACTTTCTCCGCAATTTCTCTTGAGCCTCTGCACTTACAGTAGAGGTAGCCTACCTTTTATGGTAGGCAGGTGGCTATCTTTTCTTATTGTGCTAATAGATCTAGAATCTCATGAATTTTCTCTACCATCTGTAAAATAAAACAGATTCTCCAACCACAAGTAAGAGCAGCTTGGATTAAAGGGGTATGCAGCCAAGCATGGTGGCACATGCCTTTAATCCCAGCATTAAGGAGGCAGAGGTAGGAGGATTGCTGTGAGTTCGAGGGCACTCTGAGAGCACATAGTAAATTACAGGTCATCCCAGGCTAGAGCGAGATCCTACCTCAAAAAAAGCGGTGTGCATAGCTATTTGAGGATCTTTTGTTGTGTAAGCATACTCTTACTGTTCAGCAACCCATAGGAGGTTCTTTTTGGAGTCTATGAGTTTCTTAGCCATTGGATTCTGACTTGGTTTCCAGTGTCAGATATGGCTTCTCAACCACTGAGCCGGCCTCATGAGAACAGTTGGTTACACCCAAAAGCTGTGTGCCACTATTGTACAAGTGTGTATTTCTTGCCAGGCTGGTTGATTTCGTAGCTTGCAGGGGTTCCTTGTTTATTCATGCTGTTGGCCACCATTATCACCCAGTAGCTTCAATAGTGGTTTTTAAAATATTTTTAGTTATTTATTAGAGAGAGAGAGGGAGAGAGAGAGAGGCAGATAGAGAGAGAATGGGCATGTCAGGGCCTGCAGCCACTGCAAACAATCTCCAAATGCATGTACCACCTTGTGCATCTGGCATACAGATGGGCTAGCTAGGAGAGAATGAGTTTCCCTCTCAGTTCCAGCATGGTTTTCAATGATCCATGAATGCAGTCTATGATGTCTTCAGCAATAGAGTCTTACTTTTTAGATTAGAGCTCCATTTTAAAATGAACTGTTTTAGTCTACCTTTGGCCTTCTTCAGGTCAAAGTCAGAAATGGTTGGTTTCCTCTATTTTTCTAACTATGGCTTCCAGCCCTTTTGGAGTTTAAATGGGAAAGGGAAAATATGGCCCAAATAACTCCCCAAGCCCTTAGGGAAGACTGGAGGTCTACTCTCTGTTTAGGATTAGCCCCTTTCAGTGGCTCTTCTGGACCTCTCTCCCCACTAGACTCTGAGTATATTTGAGCACATGCCTTTGTCATGCAATCATCTGATCACTGTACTCTCAGAGGCCTGGTAGACAAAACCCATATCAGTAAATCCCAAGACTTGTTCCATAAATGTTCCTGGGATGGCTCACAGATGGTCAGCCAGCTCTTCATGACTATAGCACGTGAGCCCATCTCTGCCTCTATGTCTTTCCAAGCAGAAACCATATGTCAATCTACTGTGACTCTGAGCATAGACAACACATGCCACACAAATACCATGTGGCCCTCAAAGCCTGTCTTCTGATTGGAGGTGATATGAAAACTGCCCATTCTCCTTATCTTTTCTGGCAAGGGTGAGGAAGGTAACAACCATGGCTACTCATTGCTTTTTCCAGTGAAGCCTTTCCTCACAGCCACTCCCTGCTCTATCCAATAAGTGTTCTAACCTCAATACCCAGTACTTTCTTATCTTTTATGTGAAGGAAGGGAGTATCAGAGAACTGGGAAGCAAGATTTTTACTATCTCTCTTGAAATCCCTACTAAACGGCCTTTTCCATTCCCTTTGCTCTTGTCAGGCACTGCTTCTCTCTGCCTTTGCTGGAACATCATGTGCATACGTGAGTGTGAGTAGCTTTTTCTTGTGGTCTAGAGTCCTTTGTTTAAGAAAAGGGATTTCTGGAGTTAACTGTGGAAGCAAGGCCCTTAGACATCTGTATTACTTTGCAAGTAATATAGAAAAAGGTGAAGAAAATGATTTCTACAAGTGAGAGTGAGATAACAAAAAAATAAATAAATTAGCAGTAAGGAAGAAAGTGCATGGCTCAGTAACATGGCTTAAATTCCCAAGAATTCTAAAGAAAAGGATATCTAATGTTCACAAGGAATGGTTTTCTCATCCTGAAACATTCAGTTTAATTGTATATGCCTTGGAAAACTCCTTAGGTAGATGATTTGTTGTGCTATTGGATAAAGGAAAAAGCCTGAGTCCCACATTTAGGTCTGTGGCCAAAGCAAAATAAAAGAACAGCTGTAATCTGAAGAGCAGAGAATGGAATTCTGAGGACGCAGGAAGCCAGAGTCACAGGTGAGCATTACAGTGTGAGATCCTGGAAAGGTGCCAAAAACGCGGACACGAGCAATGAAAGACCCCGGGTAAAATGAAAGGCTAAAGCATCTTGTCTCAACAGAGTGCAGCAGAGGGGCCCTGCTGACACCTGGCTTATAGACGTCAGTGCACGTTCTAGAACGTCTGGAGAGTGTTCAGTGTAGTTACTGCTGGGTGGGGGGGGGGGGGGTCCGAGATTGACTGACTTCTCCTTACTTTCTAATATGTTTCTTATAGTTTTAAACTTACTGTTGTAATTGGAAAGTAAATTTGAATTTTAAGAAAGAGTAAAAAAAAAAAAGAGAGAGAGAGAGAATAAGAATGAATAAAGCGGGAAACAGGAATCCTTAGGCACTGTCTTGTTAAGTCCAGCTGGCTGTGTGTGCTCCCGTTGACTGCTTCAATTCCCACTGCAGATTCACATGTTTCTGTTTAGGTGATATCTGCCTTTAAGATTAGTTTCTATGCCCTCAATGTCTTTATAAACACTAAAAATTAAACAAGTAATTTCAAAATTGTATGTCTTTGAATTAGAGAGAGGTGGAGAGACAGCTTTAAAGTGCAGCGGCATCAGTAAGCAAAATGCTCTTCCCTGAGGCTGTCGGGCAGCAAGACACTTTTTCTAAGAATATTATAGATTGGTCAGTGTTTCAGAAATAGAGGTTTATAGTTCATGGATCTGGACAAAAGCATAATGCCAGCATCTTCCTGTCTTCTGAAGACCTTATGCTGTGTTGTGAGATGGAAGAAGGATGGAAGGAGTCATTCGGCCAGAGGGGAAAACAGCAAAATCTGGGAACATAAACGGCCCCCTCTGTTGAGGTCTAAGACTCATGAAATTATTAGGGTGGAGCCCTTGTGACTTCAGTGCCTCCCATTAGCCCCATCTCTATTACCTCCTTGCTGGGAATTTAAGTTCAAACACGTGATCTGGGGGCCAAGGCATATTCAAACACGGTGCGTACCTACACAGTGCATGGAGACTGTTCCGCAGGCAAGATGGAAGGGAGAGCGAATGGGCTTGTCTTTGGGTAAACCCTTTGAGTTAGTCTGCTTAAACAGAATCACTGCCAGCGGTCACAGCAAGGCTTACCCTTCACACCACCACCCTCTGTTGCTGTACCCTGCTGTTGGAGAAGCACTACAAGCTAGAGCAATGGTAGAGTGGCCTCAGTTGAGGGCAGCTGTGCCCTAGGAGGACCTTCTGTGGTGGAGGGAAGTGAGCGGCCATGAGTGAGTGCAACCTAGGGCTTCTACCAGGAAATCACAGCTGAGAGAAGGGCAGATGCTGATTTGCTGATAAAAGCCCTGCCCCTCCACCGGGACCAGAAATAAAGACCTAGCTGACGATATGCTAGCGCTAGTGTTCAGACTCAGACTGTCCCTGACCCAAACCAAGACAGAAAGGCAAGACACGGAATGGATGGGAGGAATACAATAGAACCATGACAGTCTTAATCTAATTAAAATAAGCAAATAAGTCAGACAGGCGTGGCAAGAGGCTGGCCCCCTAAATAAATGAATCAGATAAGAGTGGCAAGAAGCTGGTCCCTGGAGTCTGATTGCCAGCTGGTCACGGTCTTCTCCTTTACTGACCATAGGCAAGCATCTTAACCACCTTCCTTTGTAAACTAGCATCATCAGAGGGGGTGTGTCAATACTCTGCAAACAGCTAACACATGTAAAGTGTATGCTCCTGTGCCCAGTGGTAGAGGACTAACAATCAACAAGAGCTCTAAAGACGGGCCCTGGGCCATAAGGATGTGCCGCTGAAGCCCTGTCCTCCCACTCCCCTGAGCTGCACTCCTTCTAAGGGCTTCCATGCTGACCACCAGGAATCAGGCCCACCACTTCTTGCCCATA
This sequence comes from Dipus sagitta, assembly GCA_036346955.1. Classification (NCBI taxonomy): domain Eukaryota; kingdom Metazoa; phylum Chordata; class Mammalia; order Rodentia; family Dipodidae; genus Dipus; species Dipus sagitta. The sequence continues at coordinate 43,589,885 of CM070784.1, forward strand.
ATCCGAGATCATGATTTAACAAAAGAAGGTTGAGCTTAATACTTATGGGCAAGGTGACCCACACATGCTCACTGCTTTACAGAACTAGGAAGAAGGAAAGCTATACAACCTCAGAGCCTCAGTTAGTCCATCCAGCAAATGCCAAAAGGGATTAATATTATTATACTTTTATGAAATGAGGAATTCAAGGCCTAGACATGAAAACTTGCTTAAAGACATAATTGGAACACAGGAACAACATCTTGTTTTTTTAACTAACTCCAAGAGGACTGCTTTATTTTAAAAAAAAATTAAAATGAAAAAAGGATAGGTTATTCTTTTCTCTGTGTGTAGATACATGGCAGAGATTTAAAGAATACTTAACTTAGCACTTTTGAGTACTACATTATTTAAGATATATCTTAAGTACCTCTAGTTTCATGAGAAGTTAGTACATAATAGACAAGAAAGAGAAAGAAAATTAAAAAGACATCATGTCAAAGACATCTGAGAAACACTGAATGAAACCAAATGAATTAAATTTATTTACATAGGCATGTTGAGTGTATTTTCTAATTGCTATGACAAAATGCTTGAGCAAAGCAACTTCAGGATGGATTGATTCTGGCTCACAGTTTAAGACTTTAGTCCCTCATGGTGGGGAAGGCACGGTGGAGGATTTTGAGGCAGCTGGTCACGTGGCACATGGAGTCAGGAAACAGAGAGAATGCCAGGGCTCCACTCACTTCTCTTCTTACTCAGTCTAAGACCTCAGCCCACGGAACGGTGCCGTCCACATTTAGGGTGAGTCTTCCCTTCTCATTTGTTTTTTCAAATCATTTTGGAGACAGCCTTACAGAAACACTCAAAGGGATTTTTCTCTATAGTGATTTCAAATCCAGTCAAGTTACAATGAAGATCTACCATCACACTTAGATAGGATTCCACAATTGTGTACTTACAAAAAAAAAAAAAAACAAAAAACTGACCATTAGTGTTTTTCAGTGAGAAATCCTTTACTTTTCATTGCAGATTTCAATTTGTAATGGGAATGCCCCTACAGTTATTCTCCATTATAAGTTGCTGCAATTTACAAATATATTTGATAGATTACGCAAAATATTTATAGGGAAAACATGAAATAAAAGTATAATTAAGTTTTACAAGTTATTTATGCTAGTAATAGAGTTCATGGCATGAAAAATTTAAAAATAATGGTTCCAGTGACCTGCTTCTTGGATTATACACAGGAATATGCATGTATTTAAATTTTTCTATTATTTATATCTTCTTTTGGTTCATGTTTTTAGCACAAAGCATGCTATTATGAAGCTGAGACAAGATTGAGTATTGAGAAATTATTACTGTGAGAAAAGATGTAAAGACAAAAATGAACTTAATGGGAAGACTACAGTAGTGATTATCAGTGGTCAAATTTCATAGTTATGGTAGGAAAACAAGAGAACACAAATTTTTGTACTCCCTTTTAAAATTTTAATGAATTTTTCTTTAGTATGTTTTTAGTGTTATAGAAAGTTGAGAATGTAGTACAGCATTTCCATGGACCACAGACTCAGTTTCTTCTCATAATTATTATATTACTATGGTACCTTTGTCAAAATGACCAATGTAGACACATAATACATGCTGTATTCAAATTTCCTTCATTTTTGTCCCCTTCCCTGCTTCCATTCCAGGATTCTACCCAGGTCACCACATTGTATTTGGTTGTTCTATTTTCTTGAAATTCTCTTGGCATGACAATTTCTGAGGATTTTCTTGTTTTTGATGCCCTTGACAGCTTTGAGGAGTACTAGAGTACTATCAGGCATTTAAGATTATCTATACATTGATGCTTATGGGATGTATTTCTCATAATTGGACTGGTGGTGTAGGTTTGAGAGAGGAAAACAGTAGGGGTAGAGTACATTCTCATTACACTATACCTTGGAAACCAAGAAAGAGATGGTAAGAAAGACTCCTACTTTGTGTTTCAATTTTCACTTATGGCACGACTAGACACCTTAAGCCTCTCTTTCAAGTAATGAAGCCATAGAACTGGGATCTGGTGGGTAAAATCCCTAAACCTTGCTCATAACAAGCCTCCTAAGAAATTTCCCATAATACTTTTCACTCCAAGCTTGCCTATTGACATAAAGGCAATTTCATCAGGGGCATCTGAGAAAACAGTCAGCTGAAAGGAAAGATGCTGGGTTCCTGCATGGTTCTGTGGGGCACAGCCTAAGGAGGTTGCAATACGCTGTGGTATGAGTGACAAAAAGTTTTCGTTAGCTTAAGTCACCGAGGTTGGGAGTTAGAAGGAACAGAAGTTAATCTTTAAATATATGTAAATACTTAGGGTGAAAATCTGTTGGTCACAAGACTGAGAAAGATTTCAATAGGAGTCTCGAATTCCTTGTAATCTTACCAGTCAGAGTATTTTCTCTACAGAATAGCGAGAATTAATTTTCCTAGTATCCACTTCTTTTTATCAGTTCCTTTCCATCTGGAAGGTCTCCCTGGATCATTAGCTCTTTAAAATCATTTGAGATACATTATTTTAATGTAATGCACTAACTGTATTGGTCAGAAGTGTCGCTGAGTTTTCCATTTCTACACACACACACCACTAAGTCTAAGGACTTTTGTGTACTGAATAATTGACCCTCAAGAGAGAAAATATGCAAGACATAGGTATTAATTCTTGATTTAAAAATGTAGACATCCGTTTACTCTGAACATGTTTTCATGTATGGAAGAGAGAGTTGCTCTGGGTCTGCTATGTTTCTGAAATGCCCACATAAAGCATTTTGTTTCCTCAATGGAGTTGAATGGAAGTAGACTGATGCTGGCTATCATTTACAGAGTGACAAAAAATCAGTTCATTTCTCCACTACTCTGTAAGTGTAGGCAATATTAATAATCATCTGGGGAGCCCTTAAAAGTTTAGAATTTAAGACTCTATTTTCAAAAGCTTTGATATACAAGGTCTAAAGTAGGGCCTGAAAATTTAAAAATTTTAAATGTTATGGGGGTAGTGATAAATCAAGTTGGAAAATGTCTGCTTATGACCACTTATGACAATAGTCTGTACTAATTTATTTCTCCCAGCCAAGTGCTTGAAGTTACCATGTATATATGCAGCACACATACATCATCATCATTAACCAATACAAAGTAATCCTAGGTATCTGTTCCTTGTTATCTGTTACTGAATGACTCGTTTTCTGGTTTGCGAGACTCTTATTCAATCTCCACCTCTATTGAGTTGTCCCTCTTTTCCTTCCTGAATTCCTCTATTGCTATTGGGAATTAAAAGTTACCTCACTGTCAATGATCACTTCAATATGTCGTGTCTACAATTATGTCTCTCCTACTCAAATAAAAGCTCTGAAGCCAATAATTGTTCCTGTTGCTTTTTAAAGATGCAAACTTTCACATACTTCATAGCAGTGACTGGATTTCAGAATATGCCATTTAAGGATAAGGTTCTTTTGTCATTCATAGATTCCTTGCATCAATATTGTTTATGGTTTTGCCACTATGAAAATTGTACTCTGACTAACCAAGGGCTTCTTTCCACTTCTCTTTTAAAAAAATGTTTTATTTATTTATTTACTTATTTGAGACAAAGAGAGAGTGTATGTGAGAGAGAGAGAGAGATAGAGAGAATGGTGCACCAAGGCCTGTATCCACTGCAAATGAGCTCAAACACACGTGCCACCCTGTGCACCTGGGTTACATGGGTGATTAGGCTTCTCGTGCAAGAGCCTTCACCACTAAGCTATCATCACCCCAGTTCCCTTTCCACTTCTCCAATTCAATTTCAAGTGGGGTGATTGGAATGAATGAATTCAGGAAAAACATCTAATTAAAAAAGTAACTAGTAACTAATATATTTCAAGACCAAGCTTTAAGCAAAAACATACTAAGTGTTCTATCAGAATATTGGACATACCAAATCAACCTGTTACATACACACAGGCATGCATACACACATTAACACATGCATGTGTGCATGACATTTCCAAGGCTCACACAGTATACAATTTACAGCCACTTATAAAAAAAAAAAAAAAAAAAAAAAACAGTAGGAAATGATCAGTTCACATGAAGTTGTAGAAACAGTAGACAGGTCCAATGTCTCCTCAATCAGGTTGCCCTAGGTTTCATCTCAGGGAAAGGAGCTCTGTTGGTCCTCTGCAGACACACTTTCAAGGACCTTTGATCTGCTTCCCTGGCCAAAGCGTCCTGCTCAGGACCCAGAGCTGACTGAATGATATCATCAAGCTAGCAGAGTAGACTGAGTGACGTCACTGAGCAAGCGTTCAATTGCAGTTGTCTGTCCTGAATGCTGCCAGGTGGGCCCAGTTAGGTTGTGCTTGCCTTTGAATTGGGTAATGGATTCTCAAGTGAAAAATTGATCAGCTTTAACTAATTTCATATGATATGTGTTCTAGTTGTCTGTTACACCAAATGATGGTTCACTCTCACACACACACACACAAACACACACACCCAGAAATCTGCAACTTGATGGAGACAGTCCTTTCTACTCCTCTTAATGAGACCCTGTCAGCTAAGTGCCTGGAGGGCTGGCCTCATTTAGCCTAGGTTGTGGAAACCAGAGGGTAGGTGGAGCTGGACTCATCTGCGAACCCTGCACCCATGTACATGAATGGCCATCACCCCAACCGGGAAAACACAGCCAGGGAATGCAGGGTGTATTTCTCCTCCTGAGGGGTGTGTCCCCCATGCCCCATAGAGCAGTTTGGGAGAAGAGGACTTGGGCGCCAACGCCCCAGCCTCCACAGCCAGCCTCGCTGTGCAGCTCCGTGTCTCGGAGGCAGCCACACCACGGCGGGGCCACTTAGGCTTCACTCCAGATAGAGAGGTCGCTGGAGATACCCAGGTAGAGAGAAGGGCTGGGAGGTGATGTTGGATAAGAAATGTTGGGAAAGATTAGCAAGAAGCAAAAATCAGTTTAAAATTTTGAGGTTGATGTGTCATTTTTAAATAGCAACTAAGATTTGACATGATCAAGACTTTAAGCATTCACTTCAAATTCTGTCAGAGTATTTGCCTTCCTAAATTAGTCCATTCACTGTATCCACACACACACACATGCACACATGCACACACACACTTGTGCACATATAACATTCACATACATCCATATACACAGGTACATGTACATACACACACCTATGTACACGTATACATACAGATGTGCACACACCACAACTTATTACCACCTTTATGTCTGTGACCACAGCCCAAGCTGCCTCTCAGAGTCAGACCTAAGCCTCTGGCTGCCAAGGAATCCAGTATCAAGCGTCCCTTGTTTGTACCCAGCCTGAGAGTTCAGCTGAATTGTTTGTGTCTATGAATTGGGTTATAGATCCCAAAAGAAGGATCAGAATTCGCCACACCAACTTCACATGATGAGCTACAAAAAGCACAGCACTACATGAGAGAGCTCAATGATTAGTTTACCAAGCCACCAAGAGCTACGCGAACGACCTGTGATAAATGACTGGGCAGCCAAGGAAATAGCAACTGTGCTTTATTTTCTGAATTTAAAGTAAAACGCCATTCAAATTTCTCAGAGAACAGAGTAAATGATATGGGGTAAAATTTTCTGCACCCATGAATATGGAGTTCTTAGTTTCCAAAAAAGGATGTATATACATACATGCATATAGATACATATACTACATATATAACTTTACCAGAGGTTCATTTCTTGCATTATGTTTTTATTGCAATATTGACTTTTAGACGGTGTCATGGCTGTGCTGGAATGTATCCTGATACATTTCTTGATTTCACATGCTATTGCTTCGCTTTAATTTTTCTTAGAATTTCTTGATTGGATATTCTTGTAACTAAGATGAAATATTCTTGTAAGTATGTGGGTGGCAGTTTCCAGACCTCTAATGTCCATGAATCCTAGGGCAGTCCTGCCTAGAGGGAATTGAAATAATTGCAGTAAAAGTCAGACAGTTGGATATGCTAACGTTTCTTATAAGCCATGATTATCTAAGTAATTTATCATTGAAAATAACTACCACTTATCATTTTTGAGCATGTGCCTTATGCACTGCCCTGCCGATCACTTTAGGTAACTCGTCTTTTTGATGGTGACACGTTTCTTTGCAGCTGCTGTTTACCTTGTAGGCAAGGAAAGCAAGGTTTCTAGAGACTGAGCAGCTAAGATCACAGAGTTAAGGATCAGGGCTGGAACATGGGTTGAAACTCAGTACTGCTGTTCTGTGCACTGTCCTTGATGGAGGTTTGAAAGTGCAAAGGAGGCTCCGGGAAGAACCCCACAGAGCGTGAGCTAACCACCTCTGGACCCTCATGGGCAGCACAAGGAATGCTTAGAAGGGAGCGTGAGCCCAGGCAGCTAAGGGAGGTTCCCCAGGCCCTGGCGAGATGCGGGTTCTGGGAAATTTCCACACAGAGAAGCTGGGGGATCGTTATGTTTCCAGCCGAGTGGTGGCTGCGTCTGGCTTTGGCTGCCTCCACCCGGCTTCCTGGGATACTGGCTGAGGCGGAGCTGCACTCACCAAGGCCACGAGAGTGGAACAGGAAAAGAAACAGAGAAGGAACATGAGATATCAGTCACTGATCATGGGAACTGGGTGCAATCCAGGAAAATACAGTAGCTACAGATACATAATATAAAGGAGAAAACCAAGCTGAGGGAAATGAGCTGATTCCGAGTTGAGCATCAGAGAACCCCCTCAGAGAGCTCCGCTTGTAGGTGTGGTATACACCCGACTCCAGAGCCTCTATGGCTGAACAGATCCACATAGGTCACATATAGTCAGAGAAGTAACTCTTATGACTTATCTACGTTTAATGGACAGCATTTAGGGCTATTTACACTGTCTTTGTTCTAAAGGATTACAAATCTCTAAATGTTCTCACCTCTAATTTTATTTTATCAAATTACTACAAGCTCTCTAGCACAGTTGCTGTGGTGAGTGAGGTCTTAAATAATCTCTGAGGGCACTTGTTAAAGGTGGCTGCAGTCCAGGGGGACATACTAGAAAGAATCTTTAGGAGGTTTAGTGTCCTGAGAGGAAGTTAGGTCACCAGAACATGACCTTGAAGAGAGAGCAGGATCTCAGCCCGTTCCTCTTCTGCTTTGTGTCTTCTGGTGACCATAATGTGAAAGGGCCTGCTGGGACACCAACTCCCATAGTGATACACATATTGCCAGAAGTGCAAAGCAACAGAGTCAAGATATCATGAACTGAAACTTCTGAAACCGTGAGCCAAAATAAACCTGCCTTTCATTTTAGGTCACTTATTTAAGGCATTAATTGTAGGTAACAAATGAGTTTCTGAAGTGTGCTTTTGAGTAACTTCAGAAATAATCTTGATGTGCAGGTTCAGTAAGTCTGAGTATAGGTCTGTTTATGCATTTCAAAAAAGGTCCCTGGGGTTATAGATACCTCTCTTGTGGTACAACATTTTGCAACAGCTTTAAAAAAAAAAAAAAAAAAAAAAAAAAAAAGATGGGGATTGAGTCTAGGGCATCACACACATGAAGCAAGTCTCACCTCTCAACTGTGCCCCAGGGTTGCATTGTTTGAATGGTGGGGATCTACGAAATCAAATCCTCTTCTCATAAGGGGGTGGTGGGAGAGACGATGGTGGCTTTCTCCAGAGCAGGCAGAATCCTTGTCCCTCTCGGCTCATTTTGCCGGGGCAGTGCTTTTCTGTGAGTTCTAACACGAGGCTCAGCCTGAGTGAAGGCGCCACAGCCGAGCTCCCAGGCTTGCGCGTCTTGCTCTCTAATTAATGCCTGCATCCCCTCTTATTCTCCTCTCGCTGCCCCCATCTGCATGGCTGGCTCCTTTCCTCTCCACGGGGAATTCCACCCAAGCAGCTGCTCCTTCCTCACATGTCAGCCAGCGTCCTATAGAACCGTTGTCATCTAGAGAGTGGAGCCCACCAGGAGAAGTCAGCTGGCCTGGTCTTCTGTCTTGGGCAAAGAAAGGTCTAACTGTTCCACAGGAGAGATGCCTCTTCTCCTCACCCAAACCACCCTCATTTATTTATTTATTTATTTTCCTTAACTGTGCATGTTTTCAAACACTAGCCAGGGGCCTGGTCCAAGATCAAGATTCAGTCATAAAGGCCATATTTGGATTTATTTGGTTCCGGGTCAAACATTCCAATTTAACACATTCATCCCATGATTTCCTAATGCTATCAAATGACACATCATTTTATTTTTTTTCCTTTGTTTTTCTCTTTCAGCTAATTTATTTAATGGGTCCAAAATGGGTGATTAGACCATAAAAACATGTGGTATCCTAATTGGATTTTGAAAATGTGTAAACATGGCCCTCCAGTGGCTGGCTATTACCATCTGGACTGAATTGAAGCTTCTGACCATTGCCTTCCAACCGGCCTCCGCTGAACCCCACCCTACTGCGTTCTCACGTGTGACTCTTCCTCTCCCGGCCCAGTACCTTCCAGTGCAGTCTGAACGTCTGCTGCTTTTTCTGCACACCGTCCCCAGTGCTGCCCAAGGCCTGGGTATGAATCGTCTGTACAGGAACTTCAGGCTCTTCCCCATGCTATTCAGAAAATTTCTAAATAGGAGCTCAAAATCCATTTCCTCTAGGTATGTTTCCAAAGCTTCATGGATCGATCCACTGCGATCCACAGTTCACTCATCTGGATAACATCTCATTACTTTCACAACACTTGTGTTTTATCTGTGCATTATTATTCATAGACACCAGCTGTATTCTTTATTTCTATTTTTTAGCCAGAGAGAGAGAGAGAGAGAGAGAGAGAGAGGATGGACGTGCCAGGGCCTCAGCCACTGTAATAGAACTCTCAGCCCTGGAACCTCCAAGTGGGCATGTGCAACCATGTGCTTGCCTCACCTTTCTGTGTCTGGCTTACTTAGGATCTGGAGAGTCAAACGTGGGTCCTTAGGCTTCACAGGCAAGCGCCTTAACCGCTGAGCCATCTCTCCAGCCCACCAGCTGTATTTTTACATGTGGAGATCCAATCCACATGCTGAGATCACTGGTGAACAAGCAATATCCTTCTTATCACAGAGTTGACATTCAGGTTTAGGAAGGTGGAGGATAGCAGTCAACAAATCATAATCTCAGATGGGAATTACTGTTGAACAGTGGGAGGCAGGAGGGCAAGGAGTGAGTTTCCTTGTGATCTGAACTCTGTTTGGCAATGTGCCTTGAAAATCTTCAATGTCACATGGATGGAGATAGCTAAGCAGTTAGAGCCAATTGCTTGAAAAGCCTTTCACCCAGTGCCCACATCTAGAGGCACAAAGCATGTTTGGAATTTGTTTGTAGCAGCAAGAAGTGCAGGCATACCATTCTCTCTCTCTCTCTCTCTCTCTCTCTCTCTCTCTCTCTCTCTCTCTCTCCTTGCAAATAAGAAACTTTATTTACAAAAAAATTAAAACATTCCATATCATGAACAAATACTTATTGATTATATTGATCATAAGTACGCATGGCAAAGTTCTCATGTGAATTGAAAATGTTTCACATGCCTCAACAGAAGGTTCATAATGAGGTCTGCAACATTTTCCTAAGAAGCCTTTTCTTGTCTCCACAATAGCTCAGAGCTTCTCAAACTTCATACAGCCTCCTCTAGGGTCCTTATTAAAAGCCTACACTCTAAATTAAGCTAAGACACTTGATTTGTACACTCCATAGTGAAAACACTGTAGCATAATATTTAGGTGACATCAATCAAGACATTGAGATGGATGTGGAGAGGATAGATAGATGAGGATGTAAAAGAAAGGATGGATGGTAGATGAACACACTGATATAGGGGATGTAATTTAGAGGCCAAATTCCTAAGTGTGTTCTAGATAACATGGTATATTCTATATCCCCATGATTCTAACTTTATCTTTAATGTGACACCAGACCTATAATTTGCAAAGGGAAGTCATTTTCCTTGGTTTGTCACAGGAAATTGGGCATACAGTTTGTTGAGAATGAATACTTCTAAATGAAATGTAATCTTTTATTTGGTTGTCCATCATTTCCCATAGAAAGTACATTTTTTAAGAACCTCACATTCCTCAAATAAGACATTTACATTTTTTGCTCCTATAACAAGATGTTTAAAACCACTGGAAATAAAAACACCTTCACATTCAAACAAGGATCATCAAGAATTTCTCATTTGTTAGAACCAGATGCTGTGCCTGGCAGGCTGGCCTCAGTGCCACCAGACCTTCCCCGGTTTAGACAAGAGGTGGGAGGGTTGCTCAGCATGGTCCTTACCCATAAGCTCAAAGAAGAGACTTCTGCTCTGTCTAGAAAATGAGGTGACTCCAGGACAGTCATTGACAGAAACTAGAACTAGAGCTATGAATATTTGCAGACTCAAATGTTTTCTTAGAAGACTTCGGCACCAGAGTCTTTAGGTCTCCTGGATGTATAGCCCTGAGGTATGGAACAAACATACATTAATATCTAACCTACAGCCAACTTTTCATGTAGGAATTTCTGAATGGGAACTGAGAGGCAAGGAGGCAGAAAGCTTTGGACAAGGCAAGGTGATGAACAACACACGTGGTTCTCTTCCATGCTCGGACCTTAGCATTTCACCGGCTCGACTGGAAGAAGCACTGTCATTAGGTGCTTGCAGCCATGTGGTTTCTCTGGTGACCCCCAATTTGAGACATAAGACCCCACTCAGGAATGATGGTAGGCAAGGCTACACTGGGGGGAGTGGGGGTAGCTGAAAATACAGCTATACTACTTTTGTGAAAATGGCTACTACTAGGTGGGACCCAGAAGAACAGAGCAACACCCAGAGGCACCTTCTGCCACGGACGAGAGGCTATTCCAGGAAGAAGTTCTCTGAGCCCTCCACCACCTGCCCGTGGACTCCCAGGAGGGGATGCGCTTAGGGAGGGTGACAGCAGCCTTGCTTCAGAGACAGATCTTGCCCCCACCCTCCTCCTAAGCAGCCAGAGTCAGAGCTCTAGCTTTAAATTAAAGAAGCAATTAAGGGTTTAAATTAAGCCACACTAAGTTTTAATTACCAAATGTGACCAGGAAGTTATGGAATACACCCAAGATTTGTTAAGAGAGTAGAAAACAGCGGATTCTACATGGCACAATTGAACAGAGTGACTTTTCAAATATACATAAGACCATTTTAATCTTTCTTCGGATTTCAGTTGCAATTTCTTCAGGATTCCATTGTCACAGAAGTTTTACTTAAAGAGAATTCCATGCTGTCATTGTCAAATAATACAAGAATTTTAATTTCTCTTTTGCCTTCTTAATTTTGCATATTTTGGGGGTTGCATAATGTGGTTCCACTCCTTGATCACTACACATTAAGTCTTTAACCAAATGTTCAAAGTCAAGTATTTGTTCATTTGCCAGGGACTGGATCTCCAGAATGAGGGAGCAAGAGGAGTGCCAGAGGATGCCTCCAGTTCCTAGTTGGTAGCCTGCAACATGCACACCGCAAGGAGACTTTCCATCAAACTCGGAGAGGAATTTTTGAGCTCCTGTTCTGCATACTGACTGCCTCTCTTACGGCGTGTTCTTGGTCACTCTTGAATATAAGTGATTTTATTTCACAATAAGGAGGCCTTGACTTGGTGCAAAATGCTTTTGGCAAACCTTCTTCAATGAAGGCAATCTCCGTAGATCAAATAGCATCACTCAGACTTGTCAGGAATGTAACAGGAAGCCAGGTCAGTGGTTGGTCTGAGAAATGAGAACCACCTTTCATTCTCATATGATGGCTTTCTTGCCAACTTTTATTTTATTGTCAACAGAGTTAAAACAGAAAGAAAACATGCTTTAAAATAAAATATCATTTGCTTTTGCTTGTTAATTTTAGAAATGCATCATGAATTGCTAAGCTTAATACTTTTCCATATCATAAACATAAAAACTTTTCCCAGAAGCCTTTCTAAGGCATGTCTTCTCTAAATTTATGTCTGTTGCATAGCTGATTAACCAAGATATATGTTATAACAGAGCCCATTACTTCAGCAGATATTCATGTCACTTTAGAAGTCATTTTATAATCTTAGTCATTCCTCAATAAGCCAACATAGTCAGTCAATAAATGTCATTCTATGTGATCATGACGATGACTGCCAAGTGATGCAATCTTAAAACGTGGGGGAGGAACAAAGGGTGAATAGTCAGGACAAGACCAACTATTTGATAGCAGGGGGGCTTCCAGGCAGACTGGCTGGATTCCATATATTCTGTTCATATCTGGAAATCTGTATCGTCGTCTTCAGCCTAGAAATCAATGACTGCCATACCCTTGAGAGTCTGAAACCTGAACCAACCATATTCCTTTAAGCACCTTTGCAAAAGTACTTAATTTTCCATGAGAACTCACTGTCTTGACCCAGCTCCTGGAATTCAAGGGAAGGGTGGAAAGTCGAGTTCAATAAATGAATAACTTTCAGGAACTTCAAACTTGATTATTTCTGATGTTACTCCATCAGGGGGAAAAGGCAAGGTATTTTGCGCTTAGGTAGCTCTTTGAAAGAGGAGAATGAGAGAATGAGCGTGTGCAGAGTCCTGTACCCTGATGAGTCTCATTGAATGTCTTGTTGGCTCAGAGCTCCTTTGTTTGGAGTCCAGCCCCTGGTTGAGGGTCAGCTAATGAAAGAAGGAATGAGGTTCAAGTTCTTTAATTAGTTTTGTCAGCGATTCTCTGTGGTTGGCAATGAAAGAAACTCACTCTGGGAGATCAGGTTCTTGTGCTGAGACTTTGGATGGGATAAAGCCCTTGAAAGATGAAGATCATGTTCAGCCCATTGTCCCAGCCTGTCTCTAAAAATGGACGTTTGGCTACAGGGCCATGGAGCCAGAATGCGTGCAGCATCCTCACAACCATGGCTCACAGACACCAAGCAGCATGCCTGTCTTGATTATGGGTGCAGACAGACCTGTCGTCTTGTGGGGGTTTGCAGACACAGAGCGCTGAGAGAGCCTGTTGGAAGGCAGGCCGTTCTCTTTGCCAATGTGAAGGGGCACTGCACTCTGTAACACACATTTCCTGGGCTGCTCAATGATCAAATTCTCAGAATGAGAATACGAAAGGATGAAGGAGGCTCACCAGTGATGCTGAAATGCTTTGAAGTCACTATGGAGGTGTGGGGGGAGGCTTCCTGCATGCACCTCTGCGTGGTCCTCCCCTTTCCTAACAGCAGGCCCTAGTCTCTAATGTCCACATAGGCCCTGTGACAAAGGCAGCAAGCACAACAGTAGGTGACTTAATGGACATGATTAGGTAACGAGAGGTCAAGTCTCCACACAGCACAGGATGAATGAGCAACTCCAGAGCTACCTTCAAAATGGGAGACGGAATGCTTGAACCAAACCCTCAAGAGTGGAGTGACCGTGTCTTTCCAACTTGTGGAGCAGCTGGAGCATGTCTGATGGGGACCCCACCCTAGCCTCCTTGATGAGTCATGGGCCTTCGCCTTCCTTGGGGAGTGTTTGTCTTGCTTCCTGATGGAGGAAAAGGCCGTATATGGACACATCGCTTCCCTTCCCTCCGGGTGGAGGGACGGGACAAAGAGAAAGTTCAAGGCTTACACTGCTACGGAGTTTCACAAAAGTTTTTTCCTGGAGCAGTCTGACTTTCCTGTACAGGTCTATATCAAACACGACTCAAGCATCCAGTTGAGGGGAAAGCATTTGCTTTCTAAAGGTTATAAAATCTTCTCCTTCAACTGTTAACCTACGAGGAAGTTCAATTCCAGGGAGAATCAGGTGTCCCAGAATCACGGTCTGGGCGTAGGATGACTCGCACCAGGCTGGGTGCACAGCATGCTCAGCCACAGGAGTAACTCAGAAGTCTAGAGGGAAAGCAAGAGAGGAGACATGGGAGGCATGGATTTGCTTGGCGCTTTCTGGGCAAATAACAGTGTTTGCTTTGCTCTGTGGAGAGCACGTCTCTCCTGTGAGACTCTAGTGTCACCTGCGCTGACATGGTAACCAGCACACGATCCGCTCCATGTTCTATCATCACGGGCTACTTCCTACCAGCCGCTTGTCCCGAAACCAACAATGCAGAGGAAGTGATTTCTTTTTGCCAGGGAACTGGACAGTGCACACAATTTGTAGAATTCTCACCTGTGTGGTGCCTTTCTTGCGCTTTTATGTGGTCCTCAGTTTGGCATGCTCTGTTCTTGTTCCTAAGTGATAGCAAGGACCAGAGTTGCCACTTACTATGCTCCTGACGAGCATCCCTCCCCATGCTTACTCTGTGGATGAGTCCCCTTCTTCTGTCCGATCTGGTTCCTTTCTGAACCCAGTGGTGTTTGTGACATTGCTCCTGAGGCTCTGTTGCAGATGTCTGCAGAGAAGGCTGGCCTTTTGGCTGCAACAATTATCTCCCCGTGCCCCAGTTCTGCAGTGTTTGAAGTTTTCATGCTGGGTCTTTTAAATGATTTCTGCTGCCCACCCTGTTTAGGATTACTTGAAAAATAGCAAATAACAACAATAAGCCTGTCTTAAGTTTGCCAAAAGAAATTGCCTGGGACTTTTCAGAGGCCACATTCAATTTATGAATAAATGAAATAGATCTTCTCGACCAACCATGACAATAAGCACTGGCCACATATCCAGGGCCTGAAAGAAGTCGAGGCAATGGGCCTAATGAGAAGCAGTCAGCGGATCTAATGAGAATCAGACAGAAGGCCTAATGAGACATTTAACATGCTCTGCCTCTCCCTCCTCTTTTGTTCGGTTTTCATGGGAATCTGTGTTTGGGGAGCTCCGTTGCACTGGCTACAAGCAGATACATATGGCCTGAGCGGGGAGCTCCAGGAAGCAATGAAAGACTTAAAGAAGCACGCCCAGACACAGGAGAGTGCGACTTGGAAAACGTACATAAAGGCCATGACAATGGGGGGGGGGGTAATTTTAATTGTACTTAATCTTTTCCCAAAATACTGTAGAGCCGAAGAGCTGTGGGACAGTCAGCAGGAAAAGCTTTCAATTGCATTGCATCACGGCTCAGAGGGAAAGAGAGATAAGAAACACTCACTGTTCTGTTTCACTCACAGAGCCACCTGGAGCGGAGGTTCCAACAGGATACCTGGGTAGTCTCCTGTGAGAGAACATTCCTGGAACAGTAGGCGTTCTCATGTGTTGATCTTGGCCGGGGTTGGCAGCTAGAGAGATAGCTATCAAATTACATGCTAGGCTTGGGTGGAGGTGGGGGAGGGACAGGAACCTTACTGAGTTACAGCTCAGACTATCTGTTACCTGCCTGCGCTGGAGGCATGGAAAGGGTGTGTGTACACACACACACACACACACACACACTCACCCTTGCACCACTGTTCAACATTTTGCCTGATCCATGGATTCAATAGCTTTGGAGTGCAGCATGGCTTTGAGAATGTAGGCAAGATTTCTGTTTTATTTAGCTTTCCAGCAGAGGAAATTTACATTGGCCCTTCCTAGTCGCATGCCTATCAAATTAACAGTCTCTTTGGATATGCATGTGATTTGTTTTATTTGCTAACCCAAATATATGCTTTAAATGCAGCCCTATCCTTCTCTACACCCATCTGTTTATTTATTTATGACAACTCTTCCCTTGGTTGCCAAGGTCCAGCTTCTGCTAGCCCACCTGTATCTGACTGAGCTTAATCTAAAGGCAGAGGAACAGACTTGCTCTTTGGTGGCGCCACCTCGTGGCCTTCTGTGGCAACACAGATCTCAGCAATCATGATTAAGAATTTAGATGTCAGAAAACGACCATGGGTTGGTGGGAGAAGAATGGAAGTACACCAACATTCATTAGGTTGTAGGTGCCAGGATCAAATGTTGGCACATTCTAGATCATTTAAGCTTTATAAAATCTCTGTGATAGCATATTGCTTAAAGGCTAATTCATGGTAATATGTATCCAATCCGTCCATGTGTACAACATGCTTTACACGGCATTGACACATTTACCCCAAGAATGACATACAGGCATGAAAGTTTTACTTTTCTTTTCTTTCCTTTTTTTTTTTTTTTTTTTTTTTTTTTGGCTTTTCTAGGTAGGGTCTCACTGTAGCCCAGGCTGACCTGGAATTCACTATGTAGCATCAGGGTGGCCTCGAACTCACGGTGATCCTCCTACCTCTGCCTCCCGAGTGCTGGGATTGAAGGCGTGCGCCACCATGCCCAGCAAGTTTTACTTTTAATTCTAACTGCCAGGATCTGCCAGAGGCTCTGGATTTTGGAGCTGTGTAACTTTGAACAAATTTCATAATCCACCTGCATTTCAGTGTCCTCTCCTGTGCTGATAGCACATCCATCACAGAACACTATATTTGTAGGAGACAAATAGTAACACTCGGCTAGACAGATGGATTGCTCAGTGGTTGCATGTGCTTCCTGTGCAAGCGTGAGGGCCTGAGGGGTCCTGAGACCACCAGAGTTCAAATCGCCACTAGCCACATAAACTGCTGGGTATGGGCATGCATGCTATAACCCCAGCTCTAGAAGGGAGCAGAAAGTTGGGAATTGCCAGAGCTCATGGAAAAAAAAAAAAAAAAAACATGGCCATGCTCCGGCATTAGTAAGAGACTCTAGCTCCAATGAGAAACGGCGCAGGAGCGATGGAACAGGGCACCTGACACTTGGCTCTGCCCACAGAAAGCAACCGCACACCACCACAGGCAAGTGCATGGGCATGTGCAAAGTCATACACCACGTACACCACACGCACCCCCCCCCCACACACACACGCACACAATGTAGGTACAGTTTTTGACTTAGAGCAGTTTGACTGGGCTGGAGCAAACCAAACATCCTTCCTGACCTCACAAACTCCATGCCAACAAACATAAACTGGATGCTTAGTTGTGGCACACATCCCTACATACACTTCCCCGTGCCCACTTTTCAGCTCCCCTACATAATGATTTCTCACCCACTTGTCCTCCTGTGTTCTCCAAGTTCAACATCGATATGGCCTTTGCCCATTACTAAGAGGACAAACATTTCTTGTAGAGCTTTTCTGCCTCCTGCCCACCTCAGTCACTGCCCTGCCTGCTCCCCACACTCTGTCTTCAGATATTCCTATTCCCATCCAAAAGCAACTGTTCCGATCTAAGTCCCAGACCTCAGGCCCTGTTCCCAGCTGCACCCGGATCACAGGCCATGAGTTCTCTAAGGCTCTGTTCCCACCTGCTCTAAGTTGCTGCATCCTGTAGCCACTGTCAGGCAAGCACAAAGCCTTCGACTATTTCCCCCGGAGGCCGCAGTCCTGTCATGGGCTGACTCTTTGTGTCCTCCCAACACCCTTCACAACATCTTAACAACCAAACTGTCCACAGAAGGAGATGTGGCATTTGAGAAGTCAGCAGAGTGTAGCTGCTGTGGGTGGGAGTAATGGCCCCTATGAGGCCCCAGGGAACTTCCTCCCTCTCTTTACACCATGCGTGGATAAAAGAGAATTTATCTGTCTACAGGGCCCTCACCAGAACCCAGCCGGGCCTGCTGTATGAGGCAGTATTTTCATACTCCAGACTATGAGAAAGAACTTTCTTTTCTTTTATTTTTTTTCTATAGGTTCATGGCACTTTGTTACAGAAGTCCGACCTAAGACATAGGTGTCCACTAATATCTAAGTTTCTGCTCCTCATGATGTAGACTTTTCCTGATCATTTCCCCCAACTACTTCCAGTAAGCCTTCTGTGTCCGTGGTACCTCCATGTTCTCAAGGGTTTCCATGCCACCAAATCACAGGTGGCTGCTCCTCAGCTTCCTTCTCCGGGCTATGCTGTGCAAGCTTGACACGTTCTCTTTCCGCTCCGAGCACGTGCCTTTCCGGTTTCCAGTTCCCTCTCTGCAGCAGCATTTCTAGGCACTCCACCAGCGGTGGCACTTGAGTAAAAGCGGGAGGCGTGCCCCCAGCCCCGCCAGTCCTGGGGCACCGTCCGTGCTGCCTCTCTGGAGTCACCATTGCCACGCGAAGGCTTAGAAAGCACTGGGAGTCCGTGACAACCATGGTGATGTCTCCTCAAACAGGGCTCCTGTCCAGGCTTGAAACTTTCCCCAGAAATTAACCTTTCTGGTTAAGTCAAAAAGTTGGGAGTCAATAGCCTAGGAGTTATCCCTTAATGTTCTTTGCTGTGCTAAACTCTGCTATTACTTTTTCTATTCATCTCTGTGTGGGCATTTCCTGCTATCAGAACCGCTATCAAGTCTCCCCTGGCACCGGAATGCACATCCCATGTTGTCATCCAGATTTCATGCCAGCGTCTACAGTGTGTTCTCACAGCAGCTCACCCCATTATTTGAAATAGAAGTCAGAGTGTCCCACTTCCACCCTCTCAGTCTGGCCCATGACTTCCTCCCGCACTGCAGTGAAATCCCTACTTGTCACCCTGGCTTACGAAGCACAATATAGCATCGTCCTCAGAAATCATAATGATACTTTTCCCTAGTTCTGAGAGTTAAGGAAACTCAACTCCTAAAAAAAAAAAAAAACACCAAGTTGGGCAGAGCCCGACTTAGTTTGCTATAATCAAGAAACTGTAATTGCCTGGCCTTAGACTAGAATGTATTTAATGCCCAGCTCTTTGTAGGAAAACATTTGGGATATGGACAAATTATGGGTATATTATCCAGACTGCAAACTCCCACAGTCTGAGACCAATTTAAGTGCCTGTGAATATGAAAGCACACTAACGGATACTCATGTGCAAATACACATACATTTGAACACACAAGGGCCACAAATGCGCACACACACCAGGACACACATTCACACACACACGATGACAGCTGCATGCAAACATACAAGGACTTATGCAGGTGCACTCACACAGACACACTCATGAACACCCAGGACAGTGCCACGTAATCAGAACTGGAGAGCTTAGAATTTGACATGTCACTTCTCTGGGATGTCTGCCTGCTCACAAATCACGAAAACAAAACAAAGCAAAATAAAACGCTTCCATCCTGTCCTGGAGAGAAAAATTGCTGGCAAAGTGCAGACCTGTTCAGGAGGGCTTGTGAACAAGGCGACTATAAACCAAGGAGCAGTGCTCAGGGCACTCATGCATTTAAAGCCCGCTGAACACCTTAGGTTCCTCTTAAAACAAGAACAAATAATATGATAATAGCCTGGGCATGGCCGTGAATCAGGCTTGCGTTATATTCATCTCTATCGCAAAGCTGCCACAAAATTCAATTAACTTTTTAATAGCGTCAAGGGTTAGAGAAGATAAACATGCTGGCTAGAAAGGCCTGTGCACACAGTACTGAATTGCTGTGCCTGGAATCTTTTCTCCCCATGAAAAGCTGAGGGAAGGGGGCTTTAGGATTTCTGTCCCAAAAGTGTATCATTGATGGGGAAGTTACTATTCCTTGAAAGAAGTGACATGGAGGCAAAAATAACAGTGTCCTACTACACTTTGTTTCTATTTAGTAATTATCCAAGGCCAACTGATCATGAAGCATGTAACTGTCCTTGTTTATCAAATCCCGGGCTATGTCACCAATGCCCAGTCTCTTCAAAGAATCAAGCATTCCTCAAGCACCTAATCTGTGCATGTCTGTCTCTTTTTGAAGGCAGATGTCATCCAGAAACCAAGAGAAATCTCAGTGCCCCTGCTGCCATGTCAATGCAGCAGGCATGAAAGCATTAAAAAAGGAATTCTAAAGTTTAAGTTATAGTCCTAAAGGTTGTTGTTTCTTTTAATCAGCTCAGTGATCATTGGTCTGGCTTCAGAAAAACAGAAAGAATGCTCAAAATTTAAAATGTAAACTAATAAAAAGCTGCAAGTAACAGGAAAGAGTGTTTTTCAGGTAGCACCCTAAGCTATAAGCTTGAATTCATACAGGTTGAACTTTAGGCTTTCCAAGGTCAGAGGTGAAATTCACAATGTGTCCCTTGGGCAGGCCACAGCAGAGCCAGAAGCCCTGGGAGGGACCCCAGAACCTTGGGAGATGCCCTAACTTCTCTCGCCCACATTGGAGGGAGTTTTAACCAGTTCGCCAGGGGCACTAGAGGATTGGTCTATACCACTGTTGAGACAGGAAGAGAAGCAAGTCCCAGGTCAACACCAAGAACACCACTTTGATCAAAAATGAGGCTGATTATTTTTGTTCAAAAAAGATTTATTGAAAACTAATGTGGTTTGAGTGTAAGACGTTCCTCATATGCTAATGTGTGTGAAGGCTTGGCCGTGAGCTGCCTGGGAAAGCTGTGTAACCTTTAGAAGGCAGGCCTTGCTGGACGGAAGTGTGTCTCTGGGGGTGGGCCTTGGGATCACAGCCCAGCCTTGCTCAGTGTACTCTTTTTCTACTTATCCTTTGCTGATGTGACAATGTGACATATGCTTTCTGCTTTCTCCTGACACCCCTTCTCTGCCTCTTAAACTGTAAGACAAAACAAAATCTCCCCTTCCTTAAGCTGCCTCTGGTAGGTAGGTAGAGAAAGGAAGCGATTCAAATACATATTGTGTTCTCAGTTATGGACCAGGCAATGTAGATACAATCCTATCGTTGAGGATCTGAGAATTTACAGTGAATTATCATGTAATAGTCATTCCAAAGCTACCTGGGAAGTTCAGAGCAGAGTGAGAAGGAGTAGTGAGGTTAAGGCTAAGCAACTGAGGAAACTTCTAGGAGATGCAACCTTATCTCATCATGGCAAGAGAGTGTTACCCAAGTGAAGCAAGGAAGAATGTAAGGAAAGTGCACCAAACAAGGGCCGAAGCACAAGATTATTCTTTGGTGGGTATGTGGGTAAAGGGTAGGGCTGGGGGGCTATAAACGAGTATAGCCAAACACTAGAAAGTGAGTCAGGAAAAAGCACAGGTAGTTCTATGCATTTGGTAATGTTGCTGTCTGATATTGGGGCTTGAAACCGAGAAGAGAGCTGAGTGGAAAACGTGGTTGGAAGGATGCACGCAGAGCGGCGGGGAGTCACAGGGTGCCTGCATGGGGGCAGCAGGGCGGCTGCACAGCAATGAAAGAAGGAAAGCCAACAGGGTTTCAAATAAGGGCCACGGACCACAAGAGCCCTTGAGGTGCGAACCGTGGCTCAGAGCTGGCTGGGCCTTGACTTGCTATAGACCGAGGGCCTGCAGGAGGTGCAGCTGGGCCTTCTGGCCTGTTTCCTTCATCTTCATCCTCGCTCTGTCTCTTCACATTGGCATTTGGGGTTCGTGCTTTCTAATTCTCTTATTTTTGCAAATCTCCATGCATGCGCTGGTTTGCTATAGGTGTCTCTATGCTGAGAATTGACAGAATAGCTTGGTTTCTCTGTTCTCAGTTAACCAGAGGCCCAGACAATCTTGGGGGCTGCCCTGGGAAATCTAATGCACTTCAGATTGGGAGCTGAAGACAGGTAGAACATTTAAGTTAAGTGCCAGTGCAAAGCCCAAATACTTGCTACGGTCATCCTTGGCACACAAACCATCTCTCTCATGTTGGCTGAAACTCAGAAACACAAAGACGGCAAAAATGTAGGACAGAAATTTGGCATAGGCCTTGTGACAGCCTCCTCTGATCCCAATGATTTCTATGCCTAGGAATTTTTGTCTAGATTTGGCTTCAAGGCACATTTCTCTGGCTTTTTGTAGGCAGAGGTGTCCTGCTCTTGTAATATGCATATGATTTAAACAGAACTAAGAACAGACTCCCAATGAGCCGCTGCCTTCTGAAGGTCAAATCTCACCCTTCCAACTGTGACCAGGAAACACAAATATATATTCAAGATTACTCAGCCACAGGTGTTAAAGCTAAGAGCTGCAAACTTGATGTGCAGACTGCAGGGTCCTTTCTTTAAGTCTCCAGATGCACAGGGAATGTTTTATGAACAGGAAGACAGGGGCTGCACAGTGACAGCTGAGCTTGAGAGAAAAAGGTATGGACACATGCCTAACTCTGCCACAAATCCTCCAAATTCAAGCCATCAACATGGGAGGGATAAAAGGAACAGCAAGAGTGATTTTGTCTACGGATTCCATCAAAAAAATGCTAAGTGCCCATTGTATGTCAGATACGTTCCAAGGATTTTTTTTTTTCTCATTTAGGAAAAATTGCTTACACTGGAAAACATGCTTCCTCCTACTTGGAAGTCATGAGGCAATTCAAGGATTTAGAATGCCATTATACCATTTGCCCTGATATATATGAAATCACCAGTAAAATGATTTTGTGACTTGCCTATTATTCAACTAACCTAGTCCTTTGTCATAATTTTGCTGGAGAAAATACTACTTTAGGAAGTGAATTTCACAAAAAAAATGCAACTTTGCTAAAGGAATTTATAAAATACACAGCTTGGAATATACTTTCTGGCCCCTTATGTGCCTATGGGTATATTACCTTGGCAAATTCTCTATGTGGAGGAATATAAAAAGTTTTAAGTGGTGATTATAGTAGTGGTGATTATAGTAATTGTAATGGTAGGGAAATAGTAGATTGGGATAATATTGAAGGAGGTGGAAAGAATGAGATGAAAAGTAGAAGAATCTAGAACTGTCACATGAAGGAAGGAGTCTGGAAAACTGAATCAGACATTACTCATCCAGAAATATTTACTGAGTTTTAGATATACATCCTATCCATGGAATTTCATCTGTTATCAAAAGCTAATCAAGGTTGGATCTAGTTAGCGCTTAGGTAGGAGACGTAGTTATGTAATACTTTTAGTTCATGCTAAGTGCTGGGGCCACAGTGGTAAACAAACTCACAAGTGTTTTCCTTTTTTATAGAAGACAGAAAAATGAAAATATAACTAAATATTTAAGACATCAAGTTTGAAAGTGCTAGGGTAGAGTAAGGGGCATATATAACATGTCTTGATCAATAATAGTATTCTAAACCCTTGAGTGACTCTTTAAGATATATCTATATTGATATCTATATCTATATCTAAATCTATCCATCCATCTAAAATGACTTGAGGATCTGGCCAGTTATCTCAGTTGGTTAGAGCATGGCACTGATAAAATGTCTTGAGGGTTAGTACTGATTTGCTTAAAGAGTTTCAGAGAAAGTGCAATAAGAATGGTATCTATAGAGAACTCATGACTAAGATGAAGATTTCTTCTTCTTTTTCTCTTTCCAGCCCCTGCAAATTAGCTGATACCCTCTTCATTTTCAGCACCCTCTTTTTCCATATCTAGCACAAATGCAATCTGTGTGAAGATCATCAGACCACGTTTGTTGGATCATGTGGACAGAGTTAAATGAGAGCTTCCACCCGGTGCCTGGGCCCCCATGTCTTGTGTGCCCCATTCAGAACCTCCTGCTCTAGGTGCCATGTGGGTACTGAGTTATTCTGTTTCTTGTGGTCCATTTTCTTCAGAACTAGAGCATAAGACTTGATCATCCAGATCAATGAGTGTGTGGGGGGGGATAATACTTGAAAACTACAGACTTCCACATGGGGCCATATTCACCAGTTACCATCTCCTTGCTAGGACAAACTGCAGAGCCAGGAGCTTATGGAAGGAAGGGGGTTTAATCTCGCCTGCAGTATTGATGGGCAGTTTCCTCATGGATGAGAAAGCCATGGCAGACTGCAATGGGAGCCCAGTGCTCACACACCATCAGAACCAGGAAGCAGAAAGCAAAAGGTAGGTGGGACCTGGTTAAAAACTTCAATGCCTGCCCTCAGCTACCTGCTTCTTTTCCAGCAAGGTCCCACCTTCTACAAGTTCCACAGCCTTCCCAAACACCACCCCTTGCTGTGGACCCAGTATGCAAACAAGTGCTAGTGCAGGTCACTTTACATTCTAACCATCACATTTCATCTCTGACCCCTCTTGTCTCCATGGTCATCTCATGAAGGAAAATGCATTCTTTTTTGCTGTAGCTCAGGCTGACCTGGAATTCACTGTGTAGTCTCAGGGTGGCCTCGAACTCACAGCGATCCTCCTACCTCTGCCTCCACAGTGCTGGGATTAAAGGTGTGTGCTACCATGCCCAGCATAAAATGCATTCTTACTAGCTTGAGCCTTCAGTGGTTTAAGACTTATCCTTGGGATATCCCAGGACAGTAGATTTTTCTTTAATGGGGCTAACCTCCTTAGCAACCATAGCCAAAAAGGCTGTAGTCTCCGTTCCTGGACTTTAAACTTGCTCACATTTCTTTCTGTGTTAAATCTCACTTTTTTTTCTGATCTTGCTCCTCTGCATTTTAATCTCCTTCACTGTAGATATGAATAAAGGCAGCTAAGGGAAGCCACTCCATAGACTTGATGCTATTCTGCCTTGAAGTTTCCTCTGCAAAACACATTACTCTTAAATTCAGCTTCACCCAGGTTCTCGGGACATGAACAGAATGCAGCCAGTTTCTTTGCCAGAATATCACATAAATTGTCTCTTGTCCAGTTCTCAGCAGAGTTCTTGCTCCCCTCTGAAACCTCATGAGCTGAGCTTCTGTAGCCCACATTTCTCTTAGCGTTCTGGTCTTCCAGTGTCCTTGTGGTTCTTAGTCTGTTGAAAGTGGTTTAGGGGAGGAATGAGGGAGGATTTGGAACTTTGAACTAATGAAATATTACAATGCTGTATTCAGGTTTAATGGGCCCTTCTAGTCCATTATTTTAGAGAGATGTACAATTCAAGGAAACTTGATCAAGAAAGTAGAGCCCTGTGACGTTGATGTACTGCTGAGCAAGCGAAAGGCAAGCAAGGCTTTACCTGCTTAAGGCTCCACAGCATTCCCACACAGCATCATCACATGCTGGGGACCAAGTATTCAAACACATGAGCCTGCGGATGTGGAATATGCATCTAAACTACCACCATATAACTGAGAAAGGAATGATGTGATGTGGACATGATCCTTGTTCTTTTTTTTTTTTTCCTACAGTGGGTATTTGGAGTGTTTTTACTTGTTTATCAGTACATCAAAGTCACTGGGCCCTATTTTCTTGATCAAATTTCCTTGATTGTACATCTCTCCAAAATAAATGTGCACTACACATTTCAAGGGCCAGCTGTCCACCCTGTGAGATCATGGTCTGGTTTACGTGCCCCAACCTTTTCCCATCATTGGGCTAGGAAGGACTGCACCCCATAACTCAGTATGGAGAACAGAAGGCTTGACGGATTTCCTGAGCAGCATGTCTCCTTTCTCTCTGCATTACTCAGGCATAGCTAGGATTCACCTCACTAGATTCTAGAGCCCTAGATATCCTTTAGTTGAAAAACTGAGTTGTCAAGATGTCCCAAAATTGTTTCTATACTCTTGTACAATTATACACTAATGTTTTATTATGTTTTAAGATTTTTTTCTCAAATACTACCTAGCTTATCTTTCATAATACAATTTGCTAGAAAGCTTGTGCCATTTGATGAACTGCTTCTTGTAGATGAAAATGATTAGAGAGATTGTCCTCAGAACTGAGCTGGTAATTTCAGAGCCCAGAATGGCATCCAGTTTCTCTTAGCCTAATCATTTGTTCTTTAGTTCATCTGGAAGGTGTGAAACGCTGGGGTTGCATTCTGCCCACGTGGTAAATGCTTGTCAGTGAGAAACATTACCTTCTTACCTTCCTCCTGCAAAGCAGTCATTTTTTTTCTTTCTGGGACAATTCATGAAGGAAACCAGAGATGAAGTGGTTTCCTGTGCAGTGAGATGTGAATGCCAGTGACGGAGAGAATCAGCGACACCAAGAACCTTTCATTTCCTATTTCAGGGCAGAGAATTCCTCCACCCAGGCCTTGGCCAGCATTCTGCCTTATGAGCTCAGCTCTGTAAAGGACACTGCAGTTAAGCCTCGTGGAAATGCAGAGGGAATTGAGGCATCCTCCAAATCCTCTGAAATTAAGTTGAATTCTTTCATATACTCAGCAAACAAAGGGCACAGAGTGTTGAACACGCCTGGGTTCATCTTGTGCGGCCATTTAAAGGTAGCGCTTTAGCACAGTGAGGCTGGTGTTCATATGTGATCTGGGTTGTTTCTACTCTGGGCTCCACACGATAGAAGACAAGCCTCACTGGAAGTGAGGAAGAGTGAAGCCAAAACTCAAGTGTAGTTCAAGAACTTTTAAGTCACAATCTGCATTTTAATGACTCTCAGACCACATCCAACTTTGAGATGGATGCTATGCTAGAGAGCTGATTTCCTGTGAGATTGCATACAAGGTTATGTGGGTCCCAGTGGCTCCTTTTTCTTGCACCCACCCCTTCATTTATTTCTGTTTGTCTTACTACACTCAGACATTACCACTCTTGCTCTTGAGTCCATTTCTTGAACTCTCCCAAGTTGTAGGGAGGCTTTCTTGCTTCTGCTGTCCAGATTCTGAAGCTGAGGTTCAAGAAATAAACTTCTGCTCAGTGACTATTCCTGGAACTCAAAGCCAGGTGCAGTCCAACAGCTTGCTCCCATGTATGCTTATGTCAAGAAAGAGACTTTCAGAACAGAGGAAGCTATCCTCACGCATCCCGGAGCCTTGCTCTGGTGGCTCACAGTCCTCACGGCGACCACGTTGGCTACAAAATAGCTGAAGTGACCTCAAGTCGTCAAGAAAACCTTCAGAGCTCCAAATCTCACTGAGGACAGAGGAAGGCTCTTATGATATCTGCTTGTCCTGGGAAGTTTTATCCATCGTTGGTTCATAGTATTTCATATGTTGATCACAGTGGATGAAGACGGAAACCCAGAGACTTGGGCCTACGTGGAGCACTCAAGATTGAGCAGGCAGAAGCAGTCCTGTCCCCACATCGTTCCAAATAAAACAGATGTGATGAGAAGGTTCACCAAGGAAGAACTTAAGCAATTACAACAACTGAGAATGTGATAGGAATATCTTTACTGAAGATAGTATATATCAATTTCAAAAGAAAAGCCACAAAACAAGAGTTTCAGCATTGTTATATGTCTTCCCCCGCTAAGTATCTGTCTCCCCATAAAACAGAGTATATAAAAAAATGCTTATGGGAGCTCTTTGTTTTACTTTTGATGCCTTTCTGAATATTTTGTGTTTTTACTATATAATAAAAATATATTACTTGTGGTACACATATTTAAAACATATGCTTTTCCCATAGCATGGTTATTACCTTCAACACTAGTATCCATATTTTAGGATGCACACAGCTGCACCACGATGTATAAAATAGATTTTATTGAGCACTATTAAATATTCTCAATTTATTATGTCACTCTACAAAAGAACAAAAACAAAACCAAACACCTTGTAGCCCTGAGAGGAGAAATGTCTCATGGGAGTGTGATGAGTCTGACTTCCCTGGGAGTGGTCATGACTCTGAGATCTAATCCCTACCCATAGCTGTGGTCCCCCTTGGTCTTTCATACTCTGGCCACAGTTAGAAGTAACAACTTCATTTAGGGGCCACTTCTTAGTGTAAGAGTATGGAAATTTTCCAAATAAGACTCTAGCAATAGCTAAAGAATTGCAGAAGTTGCATAAATCCAAACTACCTGAGCCTAGCATCTTAGACCGTCCAGCCATCCTGATGATCCAAACTACCATTTTATAGTTCTTATTGCACAGCCCATGATCTTTGGGGAGTGTAGATGGGAGCTGACAGAAAAGTACCATCTATGAGAGAAGTTGCCAAGCTTCTCCCTGTATCTAGTTCTGCTTTCTTCAAGGTGAGAGAGGCAGAGAGATTTGTTACAGTGTCAGTAAGCCTCTCAAGTATAAGAATGGCCTCTGTAGAGCTCCCAAATAATCAGCAAAGTAGTTACTTTATTTCCATTGGTTTCTCTTTGGGGACAATAAATAAAATTTAAAATTGTGGTTCCTGCTCTAAGAAACTCTTTCTAGTGGGTATAGACAATAAGTACCTGTAATTGTTGTTTCAACATGATGAAAGAAATGTGTAAGGGCTACCCGTTCTTCCATTTATCTCCTGAGCGGTCTCTGTTTCCATCCTTGAAGTCATATTGAACCCCACAGACCCAGCTGCAATAGTAACCCTTCACTATTGTTGTCTCTGGCCCCATCCTGCAAAGCCATAGAACTGCTTTTCTTCCAAATCTCTCATGCATTCTCTTTCTTTTTGGTTCCCAGTTAATGTAGGGACTTTCTACATCCTCTGACTGTGAAAATAGTCTTATCAAGGATAACAAGTTTTATCCTTTTACTTGGAACTTCTACTATGCTAGACCATACTAAGTCCTTTTACAATGCCTTAAATGATGTAGTACTAATTTTACTTGGTTCAGAAAATTGTGTCATGTCCAAAATAGCACAATGGACACTTCCACATTTAAACCTATACATTAAACCTATCCATTATCTGTCTACTTGGGACAACCAGTGCTAGATGATCATTTTCAAATTATTTCCCCGCATTCTAATCTCTTGACACCTCACTGGCGTGGGCTCTGGGTGCCTCATTATTTCTACCGATTCTTGTCAAACGGTGGTGAGACCCCTGGACTGGCAGAGGAGTGCTTGCTCCCTCCACCAACGCTGAGGAGAGATGGTCCTGAGAACTGTGTTTGGATCCTACGCACTTCCTCTTTCCTAGAGGGTTATGTAGCTACTACATTCACTTTTCCCGGAGAGATGAGAACAAAAATCTACTCACCCCAGATTCAACATCAGTGTCAGACCAAAGAAACAATTCCACCTAAGTTTAGCTTGGTGAACCAGTGAGTTTAATTTGGGTTATATACAGAAACATGGGCACCTTACAGGTGGCTAGTCACGAAGCCTACCCTCCCTGAGCACTGTTAGGAGCCCCGTATCTATGGGGAGGGACTCTCCTTGAGGGCCTCGTGAGGCCCCTCCTGAGTCTCAGTTTCTGCCTTTTGAGACTCTCGTGAGCCTTCTTTTCCCTTGCTCAGGAGAGTGCTAATGGGCATGGTCGTGTGACTGCTTCATATGGGTGATCACAGTTGCTCTGATTTCAAGACAAACAGTGTGGAGGACAGAATTCCGTAACAGTAAGCCTGTAGAGAAGAAACCATGGCTTCATTTACCAAGCACCATCCTCCAGACACCATGAACACAGGATCTAGGATAATACCTTAACCCCATCATCTATGTTTCTATTTGTAAAAATTTCTAATAAACTGGAAATCTGAATGAACAGATTCAGGAAGTACAAAAACTATATTAAGTGATAACATTTGTGGATAAAATGGTTGATGTAGGAAGGGCTTCCTGGAAGAGGTAACCTTTTGTATTTTTATTTTCTTTATTTTTTTTTTCCTTTTGGCTAGGAGAAGCTCAACTCAGCAGACAGGGAAATGAAGGTATCCTGGTTGGAAGAATTCATTATGCAATTCTCAATGGTGAGAAATGACGGTGCTGATAGATTTCCTGTGGCCACAGAACAGATGAGCAAGAAAGCTTAATTCTGGGAATTTCTGTTTTCCATCTCAAAGATTATTCCTTGGGTGATTGGTACTTCCGTGGAGGAAGGTGCTTGCTAAAAATAGTCCACTAATGTTTTCCTTAGAATTACAACACACGTCAGAAGAGAGTAATGACCCAATGCTGCACTATTTTCTTTTCATTTCAGTTAGTCTCAACCAAATAAACCTGATAAATATTATCGGAGTCACATATGCTCATTAAGGATTATAGTCAGTGGCTATGTTTGTTTTACTGTGTAATGGATGATGAAACCATGGTGATGAGTGGAGTGAGCTGGGAGGGATCTTGTATTTTCCCATTTAGCACTAAAGACTTGCTCATTGTGTTTTCACTGGCTTGTATGGGAAATAGAACAGCTTACTAAAACACTTACTCATTTTGACATGTCTTAGAACAATCTGCATTCATATTCACATCTTCTGATCTAGCTCACTGATACATGACAAATGTCAGAGAGAGGCTCTTGAATATAGCACGGAGCCCCAAATACACATTCACTGTTGCTTGAGAGAGTGTGAAGAATTCGCAGCAACAAATAGTATCCTTTGGCAATGTATGAACTCACCACGCAATCAAATATGTGTTAGTAAACATTTTATAGACTAGTAAACAAAATTCATCTTATACCATGTAAAACTTAAGTCACTGAGAAGTCAAGGGATACTATACTGGCCTGTTCGATTTTATGCTAAGGTTTCACACTATTCAAAGAAAGTGAGCACTTATAGGTATGCCTTTATCATTTTTTTTTTCATTTTTATATCCAATCCATGTGTTCTTCATATTTTTTAAACTACTATGAAAAATTGATGGGTTCCTTTGATGTTTTGTAAATTCTTACCAAAATAGAAAAATTGTACCCACAATTTGACTACACATAAGGAAAGGCATCTTTTCATTTTTTGCTCTAATCTATCCATCTGTCAACAAAGTGATCTTTCTAGAATTCTAACCATATCACTCACTATTCAAAATTTTCCATAATTCTCTGTTCACATAATACAAATACCTTTGCATGATACCTGTTATGACCTATTTTAGCTTGTTTTTAGACTCTCTTCACACTGTCTTTTCATTCTCCTCACACAAACCTCAAGTATCTTGAACATCCTATGTCCCAAATTCCAAAATGTACAGTCTCTGGTCCCTCTGTATTCAAATGTCCTCATGCTTATGTTATGAGTAAAATTATTATAGTAGAGACTATAATCAAGTGTAGATTTTTTCTGATTTTTTTTCAAATTTAGGGCCAAACATTTTACTTTCTATTGACAATTTTCATGCATATACATACAGTATTTTGATCATAATCTTCTCTCATTATTATCTTTTGTACCCTTCTCATCATACTTCTACTGAACCTCTTCTAGGTAGTTCCTCTTCTTAATGTGTATTTTTTCTACCCTCCTCCATCATCTATAATGGTCTAATGATGGGCCAGTATTTTTCAGGTCGTGTGCATGTAATGAAACCTGCTGTGAAATCATGAAAGCACTGGCTACTTTATTTCTGGAAGATAGTGTTTCAAGTCCCCTCTCCATCCTTGGGCTCTTACATCCTGCCATACCCTCTTCTACAGTGTTCCCTGACCTTTGCAGGACATGACAGAGCCATCTTGTTTAGTGCTGACCATTCAACGGTCACTTATTCTCAGCACTGTGATGAATTTTGTGTCTCCCCAATCGTCAGCACTGTCTGCATAAAGAAGATTTTTCTAACCAGAGGTGAGAGAAGCACCAAAACATGGGCATAAACATAAATATTTAGAAGTGAGTTTGATGCACACAATATACTCACTGAACCAAACAACAGTAGTAGCTTCTCCACTGTAGTCTTCCCTAGGGCCTGAGACCTTTCCAGCCATAGGCTTTTGACAAGGTTTGCATCAGGCATAAACTGGGCCTCAAGTCCAATCTGAGCACAGTTGGTTACCCCTCTAACAGCCATGCCAGCATTGTACCAGTGGGCACATCTTACCTGGATGGTCAGTTATGAAACTCGTAGTGTCCACTGCCAGTTAAGACTGCTGATGACTTCCCCAGCAGCCGGCAGAGCATTTCATGGCAATCTGACAGCTAGCCAGCTGCAAAGAAGCTTCAAATTCAGTTCCAGCTTCATTTCTCAGTGTCCTCCAAGTGAATGCATGTGCGTTAGTCCGCAACAGGGTCTTACTACCTAGTTTTGGTGTGCAACCAAGAGCTTTGGTGACAGCCTGCATTGTTTTAGGAGCCTTTAGGGGCCGCCCCAAGCAACAGTCCACCGGGAGGTGTGTGACTCCTGGCACTGGGATTTTCCTGTAACTACCTATAGCCTCTTGACTCAGTATTACCCATGTCTGTAGGGTACTTCTGCTCAAGCTCACTCTTTTTTGTAAAACTATGCATTTTAAGAATTAAGAATTTTAAGAATAAAGAATTAGGTTTTCTGTGTCGTTTTCGTAATGTCTTTCCTTTTGGCTAACCCTCCCCAAGAGTCTCCTTTCCCCCTCCCGGTCCCCTGACCCCTTTTAACCTTCTCCACCTCCAGTATTCTGCTCTCCTGCTTTCATATCCACTTATCCTCTCCTTCAGCCTTTCCCTCTCCCCGCCCCCACACTTCGGTCTGCATGTGAAAGAGAACGCTCATGAGCCCAAACTCTTTATGACTCCCTTCATTTTGTCCCTATGGTACATTCTTTGGGACTTCCAAATATGTTGTTCACTGCTTGTTTTGACATCTATCTCCCAGATTTTTTTGTTTTTCAAAATGGAAGGCCTGGTATTGATAAAATTCATAGCTCCAAGCAAGCACTCTATAAATGCGCATTCGCAGAGCAGTGGAATGATCACAAGCAACTCCTCCTGACGAGTGAGAAATGAGCATGCTTAGAACTTAATACTTAGAAAACCTTCCTACCCCTTGACGTTTCAGACAAACTTGTGGACTGAAGCAGGGCTGTGGTTCTGTACAAGTGTCCCAACATCTTTCCGTTACTGTCTAAATCACATGCTTTCTAGAGCCTTGCCCAATGAAAATGGCAAACACACTCAATGTCTTCTTTGATGACATTCCATCGAGTTTTTGCTGAGAGGCAGTGGAGGAGATTAAAGGTTGATCACTGTGTCACCAACCAGACTGCAAGACGTGCATGCATCCATAGTCATGAGACACAGGCCTGTGCTTAGTTTTTCTAACAGCTTCTAGGAAGTTGACTTTGGGGAGATGTAACAATCTCTTTGGGGGAAGACTTCATGAGAAAAAAGAGAATGGGAGCCATATTTGATAGCATTGTTTCTATCAACATGGTCCAAATTTGCTCTATAATTATAAATACTTCAAATCATTAAAAATGATTAAAAATGATAACCAACTGTAGGGAATGGCAGCACATGCCTTTAATCCCCCGTCTTAAGAGGTTGAGGTAGGAGGATTGCTATGAATTTGAGGCCAGCTTAAGACTACATAGTGAATTCCAGATCAGCCTGCATTAGAGTGAGACCCTAACTTGAAAAAACAAAAAAATAAAAATTCAAAAAAAAAGTAACCTAGGTGAAATACTGTTTTAAACTTTAGAAACATACAATTTCACAGATGGGTGGAGCCTTAGAGGCAATTTCATCAGTAATTTTTATGTGCAGATGGATATATAATAAATAAGTAATGATGTGGGAGTGTTGGGGTCCACAGAGGGATTATATTTCCTCAAGATGTGGGAGATCGTAGGCCCATGAACCCAAACTTTGGGTTCTTATCCAAGGTACCAAAGGTTTGAAAACATGGACTCAGAGATGGGTAAATCATGAATTATAAGGTTTATTATAGGGAGAATTACAGGGAAGGCTAGTAGAGAAACCCTAGCCCAAAGAAATTCCTCCCCATTCTCATGTGGGATCCTCTTCAAAAAAGGGGTCAGAGAGGACTAAGAGAGAGTAAGAGGCTCAGAGTTTAAAGAGAGATCATACACATAACAAAGCAAAAAAAAAAAAAAATACCTAAAGCAAAGCAAGAAAGTGTGCAGAATAGAGGAGACCCCTTCCCATGGGAGGGGAGAGGTGGCCCAGAAGGTCTCCCTCACCCAGGGAAGCAGCAAGCTGAGAGAACACTAAGGAGCCCAAAGTTCCAAGCGCCAAGTGCCAAGACACCGAAAGCCAAGAGGCCAAGGGAGCTCATACGCATGGCTTAGGCCAATCGATGTTCGTCAAACGTCCAAGTAGCATGAACCTCACCATCCAACTCAGGTGTTTAAGGGAAGGACCCGATTGGTTGTTGATCTCAAGAGGCTGAGGGAGGTAGGGTCAGGCCACTGGAGTGATGTTAGGCTGAGGAAAAAGCAGGAAGCTGCTGTTTGCTGCCATCTTGAATGTCTGTGGGTTCTAGTCCTGCCAGGGTAGGCAAGTTAGCACCCATGATTTTGTGGGCCAGGTCGTGGCTAACTACCATCTAGAGCAACTTTTGAAGGATCATAAGTCCTCAATAAAAAAAAAAAAAAACAATAACACAAATCATATCTGAGGTGGACTTCCATCAGTGGGTCTATATAACAGCTGAGTATTTGTACTGTTTGGGATACAATTTCTGCCACGGAGACCCAACAATTCCTGACAGTGTTGGCTCTAAAAACAGTAAGAGCAGCTCCTTGAAGCATGGGGGTGGATCGTACAATGCAGGACAAATCAAGCGAGAGCCAGCAGGGTTGGGGTGATGGCTTAATGGTTTGCCTGTGAAGCCTAAAGAGGAAGCCAGCAGGACTGCCTTGAAGGTGGCCGAAGGGAAACAGGCTCCGCAGCGGTAAGAAGCCTGGCACGAGGGCATGCTGGGCCTGAGCGCCAAGACTGCCCTCAGCTCCACCCTTCACAGAATGTGATGTGTAGTCTGAGGAACAGAAGCAGAATGAAGTATCAGCAGACAATCAAGTGAGGAGTCCACCTGACAGCAAAGCCATCTCTGTACATTTAAACAGCAAAACGAGATGAGTAGTTCATAGCCTGCACCAACTTCACATCAGACAATACGCAGTGTCTCGTTAAGGCCGGCTGAACACACCAGGTGCAGGCCTGGGATGTGGGAGTGTTAGAGTCCAATCTTATTCAAGTCTGATTTGACCATTATTTTCTTCTTTTTCTTTTATTATTATTATTAGCGGCAACATATTTTGTATGGATGCATCATGTATTGGTACCCTCTTTTCCCTTGTCCCTGCCCCCATTCCACTGGGGACCTTCCTCATTGGGATTGCAGCCATTCCCTACGGGGTTGTGGGTTATGCGTTGTGGGAACAGCAGTAAGTTGGTTTTTTTGGGGGGGAGGGGGCAGGGATGCCTCTAGGCATGATGTCTCATCCTATGGCTCTTACAATCATTCTGTCTCATCTTTTGCAAAATTCCCTGAGCCGGTGGTGGGTGAGTTTTAAGTCAACTTCAGTGATGAGCTCTCAGAAGCTCTGCTTTGGTAGTGTCCTCAGGGTCTGTCTCCTTCACCCCGGTGCTGATTGTCAGGGTCTCCATGGAAGCAGCACTTTTGCTCGTCTCCCCAGTTCCTCTGTGGTTTCAGTTGTGGCTTGGCTGAAGTGAGAGGGGTGGTTTATCTCCTCAGGTCTCGCTACTGTCTGAAAAAGAATAGATTCTCCAATAGAGAGTGACGTCAGCATAGTTTAAATGGGATACACATTATTAATTTAAGGAGAAATTGAAGTATATGACTAGTGGGAGCTGCCCTGCAGGGATAACTGGACCTCAGTTTCTCCTGGAGGACCCAGCAGTGTCGGTGCACACTGGGGCCAGCACCAGACCACCATGCCGCTGGGCTCCTGTGCACTGCAAAGAGCCAGAGCCCTTGGAGAAAACACAGGCACCTATTTAGCAACTTCTCATAGGTAAGACATTTTGCATCAAGCATTTCTGGTGCTTAGATCAGCACACACAACATGTCAGGCTACCAGACAGGGCCGGGTTTGAGTCTTGGAAAACAAATGTAGTGTCAGGAGCCCCATTTTTTTCATATGAGTAGGGAGAAAGTCCCAAGGATGCCTGCTTGTGGCTGTCACTTGGAAAGTGCAAAACCCAAAAGGGAAAGAAGTCAAAGCAAGTGCTCTACAGCGGTGGTGTCAGCGTCCTGTGGAAGCACAAACATGGGTATCTTGGAGAAGTGATTACGAACGTAGGAGAAACGTTGCCGGCGCTTCTCGTCAGCATTTGGGGGCTGGCCCTGATAAACCCAAGCCAACCCATGCCACTGTTATGCTTAGTGCCTCTCAGTGCCACCTACTGCACCGAGAACAGAGCTGCAAGCACCGGTTACCTGTTCTGCCTGCACATTTGGACGGCCTCATCTTGTGCCTCCCCTTTTCTAGCACGACCTTCTCCCCTCTGCTCCCACAGATACATCTTTCTGGCTAACTGTGGCCTTGGCAGTTGTTTTTTTTTTTTTTTTAATGCAGATCAGACAAGTCATCCTCTTGACCTTGACCTGGCGTTGGCTTTATC
This sequence comes from Dipus sagitta, assembly GCA_036346955.1. Classification (NCBI taxonomy): domain Eukaryota; kingdom Metazoa; phylum Chordata; class Mammalia; order Rodentia; family Dipodidae; genus Dipus; species Dipus sagitta. The sequence goes on from CM070784.1 coordinate 43,625,676, forward strand.
CTTTTGGTCTTACCACAAGTGCCATACTCCTACTTCCTGCTTCACCACCCTCTTCTTTCAGTCTTGTGTCCTTAGCACTCATAACATCTGAAATCCCTGTGTCTACTCACATGCTTTTGTGTGTCCCCAAACTGTGAGCCCAGGGATCATGTCTGCTATGGTGTCCTATCCGGATGTTCCTTGATGTAGCCAGGGCCTTACATTTGCCTTATACATGTGAGCATAAATGCATGTGTGCATGAATGAGTGATCCAAAGTCCCCGTGGCAGACAAGAATGGATCTGTGCATGCTGGGTCTCTGTAGTCATGTAGTGTAGGAGTCAAAGGAGTTCAGAGAACAAGTGCTACCTAGAGCTGACTTCTTTGTGACTCTTTGACCAGAGGCAGAAAAACAAGTTTTGCCATCAGTCAAGCTGTCTTAGTCCATTTTTGGTTGCCAATAACACCAGAGTGAATAAGTTATGAAGCAAAGGGATTTATTTTGGTTCATGGTTCTGGCGGAATGCAGAGGGGCTGTATCAGGTGATGTCCTTCTTACTGGAACAGTTGTAAGATGGGGCAGGACATCACAGGGCAAGAAAGCAGGACACACATATCCAGACTTCTTTTTATAAGAGAGTCATCCATTCTCATGATAATCCACTAATGGATTGATGCATTCAATAGGACAGAACCTTCATTATTTCTTAAAGGTCCTTCTTGGTCCCATTTCTTAATAGCTTATAATGAGCATGAAGTTTCAATGTAAACTTTAGAGGGGAGAAGCCATATTCAAACTGTAACATGGGCTCACAACATGAATCTGGGTGCTGAGTGATGGATGGGAGCAAGTGGAGCCAAGGGTTAGCCTGTGCTACACCAGAGAGCAGTGGGTCCTGAATCAAGTTGCCTCAGTCCACATAGAGACACTTTTCTACTTATTCAACCATGAGGTTAAATCTCTAAACAAGAACAGGATGTCATGGTATTTCCATTAGGTTGGTCCAAGGAGAAATTTACTGATGACTTAACATTAACTTAGCACTAATTAATTTGGAGGACACAAGCAATGAACAGAGGAATTAAAGACAAAAAATGAAGGAGAATAATCTGGACCTGATTTTAGGTCTGCTTACTACCTCTTAGAGGTATCATGTTGGTTTGAATGAAGCGTCTCACATAGGCTCGTGCGTTTTTGGAAAAGCACCATAAACACTGAGCAATCTCTCCAGTCCTGGCTCATGTGTTTTCAATACTTGGTCCCCAGCTAGTGGCAATTTGGGAAAGTTGTGTGACCTTTGGAAGGTAGAGCCTTGCTGGAGGAGGTGTGTCACTGGGTTGAGAATTGGGGTGATAGAGCCTAGCCCCAAGCCCAGTACAGAGTCTACTTCCTTTCTGCTGCTGTGGAGATGCGATGCCCAGATGACTCACTCTTGCTGCTTCCTCCTAGATGACGGTAAGTGGTAGCTCCCTGCCATCTATTCTTGCCATACTCTCCCATCTTTCCACACACAAAATGCCTCAGGTTGGGTGTTTTATCCTAGTAGCAGGAAGGTAACTGCTACAGGTATTTCTCAAAATCACTTCACCATAGCAGAGGGTATTTGCATATTTTCTGAGAGCACCTCTCTGGCAAGTCTGAGGTCACTGACTCTACTGGAAGCCCCATATAGCTTGTTACCACAGAACACTGTGACTATTCCTGAAGCTCTAATTCCTTTAGATTATTTCTCTATTGAGCACAGTGGATGAAATTCTAGATGAAATGAGATAGAGCACAGAGTTGCTTTATAAGTTCACAAAGACGTGGGACAGACTTAATAGTAAACCTTGTTGAGAGAAACTAGGTCATTGCCATGCATGCAAGTAGCGGGAATGCTGTCCCATCCTTTAGTCTAGTAGCCAGCGGGCTCCCTTTTGCAGGTGGCTTGTCACATCTCCTGTCAGTGTCAACATTGTGTCCTGTTCCCCGTACTCTTCCCCTAGCATCAGCCAAATGGTGTTGATGCTGGAAACCCTCTCCAGGCCTGCTCTCTGCATCTGCATGTGGTCAGGTCTCCACCTCACATGCTCACCATCCTGACAAACACAGAATGTGAAGGCGTTGTTAGACAGTCTGTTTTCTGAGAGAGATCACCCTCTTGCTAAGATCTATCATCAGGGGACTGCAAAGTTGGGAAGGGCCCTGACATGAACCAAAATTGATCATTCAGAGTTCGTTCTGTAATCTGATCACTTATTATATTTTAAGCACCTTCTACCAAGGAGAAAGGGGTGCTTGAGGGACCATTGCCTCACTAAAAGTACTGTGGCCAAGGGACTGTCTCTGGGCAGTCTGCTAGGGACTTAACTGTGTAGATCACTCAAAGTCTGCTTTAACCCTTTGAGGTTTCCTCTAGAAAGAAGATGAAATCAGGTTGAGCTGCTATTGATTTCAAATAAAGTCATGAGGTATACCTCCAGTTTCTAGCAGACGTATCCCTTCCTTTCTCCATCCAGCCACTCATAAAAGAGAACATAGTTGACAGAGGCAGGGAAACTTAGAATTCTCAAAGAATGGGTTTGGGGGAAGAAAATCCTTCTTGTAACTAGTAATGGTCTACATTCACAACATCAAGTTCAGTGCTATGAAACTTATTAGTGACCAGAAAAGGAGATAATAGTTTTACATGTTTCCAAGATAAAAGTCATGCACCCTCTATCTCATCAGGATTTGGCCTTAAAGAGAGTGCTTGCTCCATTGTATGATTTAATCCAGAGTCATTCCTAATTTTAGTTCATAGATGAGACTGTGGTGATCTATAAAATGACTTTTCACAATACATAGCCCTGAGGCAAGACTTCAGGCCATAGTTAGATGTTCAGACCAGAACACCTTCCTCAAAGGTCCCTAAAGCAATGTTTGTTCATTGTGGAAGGCAGCAGCGTCTGGCACTGGGTGATTATGCACTGTGATTCACTAGCCAAGTTTCTTTCAGTAAGCAGCCCTGTCCCAAGGTTCTCAAGATCAAAGTGACCCTTTTGAAAATTATTATCAGTACATTGTGTGACCCCAACCGACAGGTGAGTCATCCAACCCTAACCCCAAGATAGCACTCTTTTTTTTTTTTTTTAACCTCTGACTGGAGGATAAATATTGGCTCCACATTTGTCTGTTCATATTGTGCTGCCTGTGAAGATCTTACATAAGTCAAGGCTGAGAAACAAATGCCCATAGCCTCTTGCTGCAGAACCTTCAGAAACTGTCCTTAATTTCCAGTCTTTTTAGGGAGTCTTATATACTTCTTATGTACAATATGAAATATTGGCGGTTGTTCATTCATCAGTATTCTCAACCAAGTTTCTAATTGCCTTCCTACCCCCCTTTACTTCTAAGAATGCCTATGTAATATGCTTCTGGCCAAGAAGATATTGCCTTAATCTTGCAGATAAGCTGTGGGTTCCACAATATAGAGACAAATATATACTTTTCTCATTTGTTATAACTGGAAAAGAAATGCTATACATGAAAGACATAACCATATGAAAAATGCTTCTTTTCAAAAGGCCAGAGAGCTTATAGGTCAGTGAAGGGAGGGCACCAGTCTTCAATGGTCTAAATCCCGACTTCACTACATATACAGAGAAGAAAACATGGCTGTGGGTTATTGATTTCAACTCCCGTGAGTGAAATTTGCACATGAAGCAGCTGTTCAGGTGAAGAGTGAATACAACATTTTACTTCTTAATAAAACTGACTAAATGATTTTAACATCTCAACTGTGACTTGTGACTCCAGAACATCATCCATACAGAGACCTGGAACATGCTCTACATGCCAAGAGAATGTCCACCCCCAGATCTTTATCCTTGATGGAATAGAACTGGATAGAGGTATCCTGGCTTTATTTCCTCAGATTATTCTTGAAAAGATAATAGAACAGCTTGAGCAATGAAAGTTGTTTAAAAGATAGAAGGCAAAAAAAAAAAAAAAAAAGATGGAACACATGAAATGACTCCTAAGATGGACCGGACACTGCAGTCACTCCAGAGTCCATTTTTTATTCTTTCGTTCATCCGTGCACCATGCAGATAATATTAATTTACAAACTTCCATGCCAGATGTACTGATCCCTTGGTAAACAAAAAGCACAGACTTCCTGTGAAGTTGGAGCAATACCGGGATAACTGGGATATATATGCCATTCCCTCAAATGGGAAAACAATCCCATAACCTACTTTCCTTTATATATTTAGCATTTGTATTTTCCTAAGAAGAGATTTGAGAGAGTTAGTTTGGAATTAGGCAGGGAGAAACCCCATTTAAGCACTTTTGGCAGCCATCAGTTTAAAGGTGATGGATTTATTTCTGACCAGTTACACGTAGAAGGCTTTCTATGGGGTGAAGTGTGGCTGTGTTAGCCAGATCAAGCTACCATAACAAATACAACAGAATGTGGCTAAAGCAACAGATTTATTTTCAAACTTCTGGATGCTGGGCGTCCTAGACCAAGGGGCGTCCCTGTTAGTATCACTTCCAGGCTCATCCCCTTGGTTTTCACTGCAGCTTCACATGGTAGAGTGGGAGCTCTGCTGTCTTTCTCAGCCCTTGCAGGTCACACCCACCCTGTCGACCTTGCTATCTTTCATGTGTCTTCATCAGTTCTGTTTCCAAATACAGTCACATTGGGAGATATATCTTCAACGCATGAATTTGGGAGTGATATTCTTAGTCCATAACAATGACTGGTTCTTGCTTTTTGCCAGTAGGATGACAATTTCTCAGAAAGGACACATTATGAACAGTACCATAAGGTCAGGAAGAAAAACACAGTCACTCGTATTTTAAAAGAGCTCTTTAGGCACTCTGGATTATTTTCCTTCCAACATTCTTGGGGTGGGAATGAAGTTAGACCATCCTTAGGCTATAGTGGCTATCTTATTCTTTTGGGCGTCTTTACTTCAGGTAAATACTAGTTCTGATTAATAGTTGTTCCATTTCAACTTCCCAGCCTCCATTGCCAGGAAGTGCATGGGTAAAGCAATGGTTAATGACAGCTGGAATATGAACCGAGGGGAGATCTGGAAAGGAAGTACAGTCAAGTCACACACAAATAAATTTAACAAGGACCATTCAAGATGACCTTCTAACTAAAGTCATGGTCAGATATTCACACACTCATTCAACAGAATAGAGCTAAAGAAGTGCACGTGCTAAGGATATAGGGAACATCTCTGATGGCAATTGTCGCCATGGACCAACCATACGCTCCTACTACCAGGACATGGGTAGGAGTTCTCTCCAAGTCCTCGACTTAAGTGCAAACCTTTCTGACTGGATGAGCTGTCTGGTGGCTCAGTCTTTCTTGTACATTCTATAGTTGTTGTTTTTTCTGTATATGAAAGACAAAACTCCTGGAAAAGAAAGACAATGAAATATTTAACTCCAAATGGGCATAAACTAACCCACCCAGGGAAGGACAGAAAAAAATAATCAGAATTGCATTATTTCCACATCTGTTTTCAATGAGACTTATGTCAAATAATTTTATTATTTGACAAAAACAATCCAAGGAATTACTTTTTTCAGTATGCCTTGAAATGTCATTAAAATTCATCTACAGGCACATACACATAATATAACACCTGTCCAGTGTGTTAGATCAAATGAGAAAACAGGGCCTTAGGCCTCACGAGTCAGAAGAAATCCATCACGCTGCAGGGGTAGGGAATGGTAATGCTCCTGCTTATCTTAGGATTCTTGTTTCCACATACCTGGGGGCAAGAAATCTACTTCCAGCTTGACAACACTCAGAACATGTCTCTGGGGTTGGAGAGATGCCTTACTGGTTACAAAGCCTAAGGATCCATGTTCAACAATCCAGGCCTCAACTGAGTGAGACATACAACGACGCAAACTCACAAAGTTACAAGTGTACACAGGGGGTGAATGCATCCTGGAGTTTGATTGCAGTGGCTGGAGGCTCTGGAGCACCAGTTCTCTTTCTCTCTCGCTCACTCTTGCCCTCTAGCATTAAAAAGAAAAAGAAAAGAAAAGAAAAGAAAAGAAGAGAAGAGAAGAGAAGAGAAGAGAAGAGAAAAGAAAAGAAGAGAAAAGAAAAGAAGAGAAAAGAAAGAAAGAAAATGTCTCTGCTGAAATACCTTTGCTATCATCCAAATGGAGAATGCCCCCCCACCCCCATGAAAGCAAAGAGTAGTAACATGGGTAGGGAAGTGAGTTGAGGAAGCCATGCCTGGAGTAGTTTTGGAACAAGTCATTTCACCAAAAACAGGTAAGAAAGGGAAGATACAGGAAGGAGTTTCTTGTAGTAAAGTCTACAGCACTGATAATTCTTTGGGCCAATCATTCTCTACCTCTGAAACTATTCTAAGAATACCTAAAACTACACAGGTAAAGGTGCTTGTTTAGATATGTCTACCTGGATCTCCGTTTTTTAGAAGTCTTGATGAATCTGACCTTCCTGTTAGGTCGGTACAGACTCCCAAGATGGAGTCACCAAGGTCAGCAGAATGGCGACAGAGGCAGAAGGAAGTGGATTACCCAGATTCCTCAAGAAACCACATCCTTTCATTATCTCCTCCTTGCCTAACAATGCCCCAGGTCATGATTTCCTGCCCTCTTATCTCCTAAGTCACATGGTCACTGTTCTGGTGTCATACCCTAGCTATTTTAAATGGTTAATATAATGGTCTCACCTAAAAGAACTTTCTATTCAACTTAACAAACGAGTTCTTTTTTCCTTCCTCACCTTCCTCCAACTGAACAAGCCCCTATAAAGCCCACTACCTGAAAACTCAGGTTGTCTGTGCTCCTCTCTTGTGAGTCAGCCCTGGCAGCTCATGTTTTTCCTGAAGAAAAGCTTCCATCTTTGTCTCAGAGTGGTGGGCATAGTCTTGGTCACTCCCGAACCTTACATCTGGTGCCATGACTTGGATAGGAGGCTCCTGGGTGCCCCCTTGGGCAGCCAGATCTTCTTTTCCCTGACCAGACCACTGAGCTACCACTGATCCTCTGAAGGCTTCAGACCATCTCTGCCTGAAACCAGCTTGCACACCCGCCACAATTCTGCCTCGCTCTTCTTCCCTTCCTTGTCTCCTCCCTCCTTCTTGGTAAGTGTCCCTTTGGGTTGGCCTGCTCTTGGGTTTAATCCATCCTCATCGGAGCTGTGCTGGCACACCAGGCCACATCCCTCACCCACTTCCAGACTCCAACCCCAGGTCTCGAGAAAGACACATTCTCAACACCTCGGGTCTCTCGCTCTCCACTCTACCGAACCCTAAGGGGCACCGTTTGGTTTGGTTGCGCCATCTCGAGACACTCCCCATCCCTCCTCTCCCTCCATTTCGTGAGGTTTCATCTTTCACTGCCAGCTCCAAAGGGGAGCACAGGCACCTGCCTTGCCCATAACAGGCTAAACACCTGACAGTTGCAACCTATTTGGCCTCTGCCCATGTGGGAGATGCAGGCCCTGATCACCCTAATGGGTCAGGGGTCATACTGGTGTTCTGTGTAAACCCAGATTAAGCCCTGCTTCCTTTCTCTCACCCTTGTTTTGCTCTTCCTCTGTCACCTCTCACTAAGCCCTTTTGTGCTAAACCAAGTTCTGTTCTATTATGACTCTTGGATGACATCAAACCTTGTAATTTGATCTTTCTCTGCAACACTGTCTGGCCACAATATAAGCTGGACAATGGGTGCAAATGACCTGAAAACGGTACTTTTTATTTTCAAATTCTCACTGATTTAGAAAACTTCTGCCAACATGCAGGCAGGTGGTCCAAAATACCCTATATTCAGGCATTTTTCACTCTTTGTGCACAGCCCTCTGTCTCTTTCTCTGCTCTACCAGCTCTTCTCACCAGGTCCTCCCAGCCAAGGTCTCAGGAATGAGGTTTAATTCAACCCCTCCCCCATACTCATCCTCACCCTCTGCTTTTGACCCGGATGCCATAGATGATCTGGCCCCAACAGCTTCATCTGTCTCCTGTTCTGCCCCTGTGCCCCCCGCCACCACTATCTCCCATCTCCTCTCTTTCTCTTTCTCCTCCTGCCCAACGTACTCATTCTGCAAGGATGGAATGTACCCTTTATGTCAGGTCATAGGCACTGAAGGAATTGTTCACATTCACGTTTCTTTTCCCATGTCTGATTTACTCCAGATTTAGAAACATCTAGAGTCTTGCTCCACTGATCCAACATGCTATACTAAAAAATTTTGCTACCTCATCCAGGACTATGACCTAACCTGAGGCTCATTTAACTGATAATACTTTCCCAGTGGGGATGTTTGCTGTCCCCGGAAAGGACCCTGACTGAAAAATACCATGCTCCCACTAACTCTCCTGGATGGGTGGCCCATGATAGGATGATTCTTTGCTTCCTGGATGGCTTCCAAAAGGCATCCCATAAGTTTGTCAATTCTGACGAACTCTGGACACTTACCCAGAGGCCTGATGAAAATCTAGCTGAGTTTATGGGACACCTACCTGAGACATTCACCCAATACACACTCCTCGACCCTGCTTCCTAAGAGGACATGATAGTTCTCAATACCCATTTCCTGTCACAATCTGCCCTTGACATCAGAAAAAACTTAAAGACCTAGAAAAGGGCCCTCAAACCCTCATGGAGATCTGTTTGACCTGGCATTTAAGGTTTTTAATAACAGAGAGGACCAGGGATGGACTGAGAGGGTGGCCAGAGACAGACAGCAGTTCCTGTTCCTGGTTACCACCCTGAGGCCTCCTCCAAAGAAGATGATGGGACCACAACACTCACCACCAGAACCCTGCTTTAAGTGTGGCCACTCAGGTCACTGAACAAAAGCCTGCAGTGACCCGTGTGGGCTGCCAGGACCCTATCCCCACTGCGGACTTGCTGGAAACTGGAAGGTCTACTGTACTTCTTTGCCTTGACAAGGTAGGCCAGCCTCTTCCCCTCATCCCCCACAAGAGTCAGTCACTGATCTGGGCCTGGTGGCAAAGATTGATGATGCCGTGGGACCTCGGCCCCCACCAACACTCTCCATATCACAGTGGTTGATGTAATGACCTCACCTCAAGAAACTTTCCTATACAACTTAACAAACAAGTTATTTTTTCCCTCCTCACCTTCCCCCAACTGAAACAGGCCTATAAAGCCCACTACCTGAAAACTCAGCTTGGCCATGCTCCTCTCTTGTGACTCAGTCCTGGCAGCTCGTGCTCTTCATGAACAAAAGCTTTCTTCTTTGCCTCAGAGTGGTTTGCGTGGTCTTCGTCACTCCCAAACCTTATACTTACCATTCTTCTTGAGGCTGTCTTTCTAGGACCATACTGCAAACCAGCAGCTTTAGAGAATGAGGTGAAGTCCATTTCTAGGACAAAGAACAAGCTTGCCTCCTGCCTCAGAGCAGTAGCAATGGGCGACTTAGCTCACAGAGCATCTGTGTTAGTTCATGGGATCACCCCATCCTGGGGAGCCAATGTGCATATTGCTATTCATGTCACATGTATGTACACTGGCAGAAAATATATACCACGGCTCAGTTTGCCATGTAAGCATGAGTAACTGAGTTGAGGTGCTGTGTAAAGCTGGATGCTATAACGTGAGCATTCGTCATCCATCCCAACATTCATCAGGGAGAAGGAAGGTAGAAACAGAAGAATCCCCCAGAAGTTCACATGCTAGCCAGCGAATACGGTAGTGGATAACAACAGACCCCACCTCAAAGCAGAGTGGGAGGTGAAGAGTGACACACAACATTGTCCTCTGATGTTCAGGCAAGCAGTGCTCACACACACACTCACACTAACACACTCACACACCCTGCACACTCACACACACACACACACTTATACACACACAAACATACACTTACACCCCCAACATACACTCACACTAACACACTCACACACCCCCTACACACTCACACACATGCACTCGCACACACGCACAAACATACACTTACACCCCAACATACACTCACACTAACACACTCACACACACTCACACACCCCCTACACTCTCTCTCTCTCTCTCTCTCTCTCTCTCACACACACTCATAGAACAAACTATTTTTTCTTCCTTCTGTAAAGAAAGGAAAAATCAAATCCTAGATCTGTTTCTAAAAAACAAATTAAATTTTCTTTGTGGAGAAAATAATTAGCCATGGTATATGCGCACAAAATCTGGTGCAAACATTTAGAATACTTTCAGGATATTGGTTATACAAGGGAATGATATAACATTTCTGTGTAAGAAAAAAAAAAAGCTACCAAAGAAATGTGTCTCAAAGGACCACCTTTCTGTAAACATATTGGTACTCCAAAGAGAAACACACAGAATTTCTGGATGGTTCTCTACACAAAACAAAATAAGCTGTAGTTTTCTCTAGGTTCTGTACTTATGAAATGCCTTTTATTTTTCCTCATTTATATAGTCTCGTTCTTCCTATCACAAAATTTACCTTCTTGTACAACAAAATAATAATCATACCTGAAAGAGAACTGATGGAAAAGAAGCATGTGACAAAATCCTTGTACTTAAAACAAACAGTGTCCAGTTTCTCAGTGCAGCACATGAGACTAAAAACAGAAGGTCTGCTGACAAGACACAACTGCTCCTGTGGGACAATGGCTCAAGGACCTAGAGGCAGACAAGCAGAATGTGCACGGACCACATAATCGTGTAGCACAGCTGAAGAGCACCTTCAGACCTGATTTTTAGTACCTGAGGTACGAAATGTGCCCTGTGTTTGAGTTACTAATATCACCCCTCCCCCCAGGTATTTTCCCATTCCTCCACACTTCTAATCATCACCTCTCTCTTGCCAACTGTTTCCCTCATATAACCCTCTCAGCCTCTTGTGTTCACCCCCTCAAGCTTATGTCATCGCTCTGGCCTTAAGCTAGTTTCATATCACTTTTCTGGTTATTCTTAATTCTCTGAACTGGTGTTCTGTGTCTCTACGTCATGCTCGGTTGGCCTGTGGGAATTTGTTTTCACATGAGTTTTCAATGGCGTCACAGGGGCTGATGATGCTGCCTACACAAAACTTGAATAATAGGAGGGAAAAGTGATGGCATTAGGGGCTGAAGAGATTGCCCAGTAGTTAAGGTGCTTGCCTGTAAAGCCTAACAACTCATCTTCAATTCCCCAATCCCAAATAAAGCCATATGCACAAAGTGGTGCATGCGTCTCTGGAGTTTGCTATCTGCAGTGGCTCGAGGTCCTGGTGAGTCCGTCTCTGTCTCTGTTCTGTTTTCCATTCTCTCTTTCTTTCTCTCTCTTTGCACATACACACACACACACACACACACACACACACACACACACACACATATATATATATATATATATATATATATATATATATATATATTGCTTTTTCTAGGTAGGGTCTCACTCTAGCCCAGACTAACCTGGAGTTCACTATGTAGTCTCAAGGTGGCCTTGAACTCACAGTGATTCTCCTACCTTTGCCCCTAAGTGTTGGGATTAAAGGCATGTGCTACCAGACCCAGCTAAAATATTAAAAAGAAAAGATGATGACACCAAAATAGAAGACAGACTAGTTGGAAAGAAGTGATCCAGTGAAAGGGATTTGGGAGAGGGAAAAGAGAGGGTGGTAAGAGGTTATTCTGATCATAATATATTATCTATCTATCTATATATATATGGAAGTTGCCAATAAAATATTTTAGAATTTCAGAAATTTAAAAATTCACTAATCAGAAGATGGCACTTCCTTGATCAGAATGCCTCCATGCCTCCCCAACACTTACACAATGATTCTTCATATGAGGTCTGCACACTGGTCTCCTCTAAACCAGCTTCCGGTTTCCCCCTTGCTTTTCTCTTCAAATCCTTTTGTACTGATGCTTTGTGGAACATAACCACCCCGATCTTTCAGTCAAATGCTCAGTTCAAGATTATATTTTATTACTGCTTCCACAACTTCAGTACCTTTCTTGGAGTCCCATTAAACCAGACATAGATTTACTGGAATACTGTCCTTTGCTTCTGTGTTATTGCCTGGCTATGTGACTGCGAGTATTGTGACTGCATAAACTATATTACTTAAATTCATATTATATATATATATATATATATATAAAATGTTGTAGCTACACAAAGAATCCACATGTGAAAAAAATACAGTTAAAACTACAGAATCCAAGTTCTGAAAAGTTCCAATTTTGAGGTTCTACATTATGGACTCTTTTATTTTGTTGTTGTTTCTGATGTAGGGTCTCACTCTAGCCCAGGCTGACCTGGAATTCACTCTTCAGTCTAAGGGTGGCCTCGAACTCATGGTGATCCTTCTACCTCTGCCTCCCAAGTGCTGGGATTAAAGGCGTGTGCCACCATTCCCAGATCATGATGGACTCTTAATTGCTGTCAACACTTTGTTGCTAAGAAAAGAAAAAAAAAATAAGCATGATTTTTACCTACAGAGAATTCAGCTTTAGGATTTTTTTTTCCAAATTTTTATTAACAACTTCCATGATTATAAAAAAATATCCCATGGTAACACCCTCCCTCCCCCCACTTTCCCCTTTGAAACGCCATTCTCCATCATATCCCCTCCCCTTCTCAATCAGTGTCTCTTTTATTTTGATGTCATGATCTTTTCCTCCTCTTATGATGGTCTTGTGTAGGTAGTGTCAGGCACTGTGAGATCATGGATATCCAGGCCATTTTGTGTCTGGAGGGAGCACGTTGTAAGGAGTCCTACCCTTCCTTTGGCTCTTACATTCTTTCCGCCACCTCTTCCACATTAGACCCTGAGCCTTGGAAGGTGTGAAAGAGATATTGCAGTACTGAGCACTCTGGTCTCTTCTTTCCAGCACCATGATACATTCTGAGTCATCCCAAGGTCACTGCCATCTGAAAAGGGAAGATTCTCTACTGAAAGTGAGAGTAGCATTAATATAAGGGTATGAACATTAAGAGAAGTGCTTACTGGGCAGTTTGATAAGCATAGTATATACTTTTAGCCAGACAGCAGCAGACTGTACACCCCTAGGGCTCATGACTACCCCTTTTCTAACTTTTCAGTATCAGGGATCTATTCTCTCCCATGGAGCAGGACTCCAGTCCAATTAGAAGGCAGTTGTTTCCACCATGATAGGCGTGCCACTATTGCACCCATTGGCTCATTTGTCCTGGCTGGCCAGGATTTTTTTTTTTTTAATGACTGTTTCAAAACATTGTACTTCAGCCATCACTGTGGGCAAACATCTTGGGGACGTCAGCACCAGTGGGACAAAAGCCAATAGGAAAATCCTGTACTTTAACAATGTAATATGCTTCATAAGATTGTCCAGTGGACCTGATGATACACTAAAACTTCCTTTAAATCATTTTAAAATTTTATCTTTATAAAACATTCAGGGACAGAAATAAATGCTAGACCCAGGTGTGGTGGTACATGTCTTTAATCGCAGCACTTGGGAGGCAGAGGTAGAAGGATCACTGAAAATTCAAGGCCAGAAAGAAACTACATAGTGAATTCCAGTCAGCCATGGCTAGAGGAGATAGGGGCTTGCTCTTTTTGAGGTAGGCCTTGAAAAACTAAAAGAAAGAGAGAGATGGAGAGAGAGAAAGAGAGAAAGAGAGAGAGAAAGAAAGAAAGAAAGAAAGAAAGAAGAAAGGAAGGAAGGAAGAAAAGAAAAGAAAGAAAGGGAGGAAGGAAGAAAAGAAAAGAAAGAAGGAAATGCTGTCTCATGAATCAAAGCAGATGAAGAAAGCACAAAGTCCCCTTTCAGACATAAATATGCATCCAATAGGACATGGCTGCACACTGAATATCAGATCTCTACTTTCCATCTGAACATATACTATCTAGGGTCAGGGCCCTAAATACAGACCAGGTATATGTTGGAAACCTTCCATACATCTTTTGTGTGATCCCTTATCTTAAGTTGAAACTAGTGGCTCCTGGAAGACTACATAACATGAAAAGACTATGTGTCATGCTAAGACTGGATGCGTCATTTCGAATGGGAAGACTTTTGCCAAGAAAGGTTCTGGAACAACCAGCCACATCACAGACTGCTGAGCTCTCTCTTAAATTGGGAATGCCATTGTCATTTAAGGCCTTGTCCTTCTTGATAGCCACATTTCCCTGAACCCTCCCCCCCTCCTTGCCAGCTAGAGCAGGAGCCAGGAGGAAACATACCTGTGGAGCAACTGGAAGGGGTTCTGGTCTCTGGGAGCTACTCAGAATCCACACGGCTACAAGCAGGTGCCCTGCGCACTGTAAGATCATGAAGAGGGACTCTGGATTCTTGCGGTTCTTCCAGGTCAAGGCAGCCCTCGGGTGCTGTGTCCCACAGTGAATCTGCCGTGGCCCTCCACAAACCCCCTGTTGTACCGCTTGCTGCGTATTAAGTCCTCATCCTCCCTCTGTACTTATCGAAACAAGCCTTTTCTCTTACATCCAGTAGGACTGCTTTTCCATAGGCCAAGGAAAACTCTGTTCTCTATTCTGATGTTTGTGCTGGCCTCAGAAGTAACTTCTACATCTGGAGGGTGTGTGAGTTTTACCTAAGAAATGAGTGGACCCACAGTGAATTCATTTCTCAGCTCCCCAAATCGAGGACTACAGGGAGGTGGGAGCATCTGCTGTTCACACCAACTTGGAACCCAGCTCTGACAATATAGGGAGGCTGAGCTCCAAGCCAAGCAGCTTGTGTAGCTGACTCAGCAGACACAATTCTGCTCATTTCAGCCTTAGGGGATAGAGGAGGCCTGGTCAGTTTGTGGCCTAGTCCATGGGGGTTGTATGTTGTGCTGTATGTATATGTAAGGCACTTGCTTCATAAATAAATATATATATATGTATATATGTATATATATATATATATATTTACACATATACTATACACACACATATATATACCTACATGTATATAATTATATATATACATATATATATTATACACACACATATATATGTATATATATGTTGTACAGAGTTATACCAACTCAGCTGTCTGGATCTATGAGTTCCCAAATCAGATTCAACCTACATAAGCTATATAGTTTGGTCTGCCAAGATTGTGTCTCGGCTGAAAATGTACATGCCTTCTTTTTCTTAATGGTATTTCTTCAACAATACAAAATAATAACTATGTGCATCCATTTCAATTACATAGGTATTATAAGTAACCAAGAGCTGACTTACAGTACATGGGAGATGTGTGGGGGCTATATGCAAATATTTGTTATTTTATAGTAAGTTATTCATTTGGGCATCCTTAGATTTTAATGTACAGATTATGTACAGAGATTTTAATGTACAATTCCCTGTGGATATTGGACTATAAACAAGACTCAAAGACAGAGATAAAAGAGAATAATTTGTTCCAAACTTCAACAAGTTCTTTTTCCATAGAGTAAGTATGGTTTTCATTTGGGAATTTTCTTAGGCTCATGAAAGAAAACAACACAGAGCATGGTGAGTTGTGTGGATTTATTAAACATCATACCCCATCAACATCACGCCTCCTCTACTAGAAGTATGTACCATGCCCGGCTTCCCTGCTCACCGTGGCTTCAGTCTTCAACTGCATGTCCAAGGAGAAATACTGGGTGTGTGCTGTGGTTATTCCGATATGAGAAATCACTGTGTTTTATTCCCACAAATTCTTATAACTGGGAAAGAACCCTGAAAGCCACACAGCCAAAGGTTATACAAGTTTCTCCAGTTTCCGCTTGATTGGGGTGCGGGTGTAAGTGAGGAAGCAGGGAAGAGGGTGTTTTATTTAATTGCTTGGGCGTAGGAAGGACTGGTTATCAGTTTCCTATGGAATACGTTGCCTTCTGAGGGGTCCAGAGCTTGTCTTCTGAGTCATTAAGTGGGGTTTCTGTGATTCTCTTATTACTTCCCCATGAACTAAATGACTTGTAATAACACTGAACGTTCCAATCTCAACTTACTCTTTTCCAGCTTTAGAATCCTAGCAGCACATTTTTTCCATCATGGTTCAGCTCTTAACTTTGTGGAAGAATCAACTGTCAGGATTGTGCACTTGGGCCAATCAGCTATCACCCAGCAACACCCACATTGTGCTTTATGAACCTTGAGCTCAGAGAAGGGCGTTGCTGGAAATATTCAAGGTCTCTTCGTGATAAGTATCATATCTTCCCAAATCTGGAAGAAAGGAAAAGCAACAATGTCTGATGGATCCACAAGACCATGTTTATGATAGGGGACAAAGAGCTATGTCAATTTATCCCTGCACTAGTTTGAACAACCCTAGAATAGTCTCTCATGTTTCCTCACCCTTCTTCCCTTCAGAAGCACTTTTAATCAAACCATGAATCTTTTCAAATGACACTTTGCTCTTCTAAATTTATATTTAATAAAGTCAATAAATTCTAAAGGGGAAAGGGAGGATAATTCCTTACCAGAAAGGAAATACCACATCATAAGGAAACCTATGTGTGTCCAGAGAATGGTGCAAATACGGCTCTTCACTTGTTGACCAGTTCATGTGCAACATAGACTCCCTTTCTGGAGTATTTTCTCTCTAGATTTTCATTTATGGTTTCTTCCTGAACCCCTCCTTCCAGGAGCCTGGCTCTTGCCACCTGTGTAAAAGTTCTATTGGATCTATAACCATTTTATTTTTGAAAGCTGCCTAAGATGCTGCAAAACTAAAAGGCAAATGGTAAACCCTTTCCTTGCTACATTGCCCCCTTAAAAAAACATTTTATTTATTTATTTGAGAGAGAGTGAAAGACAGAAAGAGACAGATAGAGAGCGAAAGAGAGAAACTGGGCATGCAAGGGTCTCTAGCCATTGCAAACGAACCTCCAGACCAGATGCATGTGCCACCTTGTACATTTGGCTTGACGTGGAAATGGGGACAGAAGTCAGACCTTTAAGCTGTGTAGGCAAGTGCCTTCACCACTGAGCTACTTCTCCAGCCCACGTGCCCCCTTTGCGGAGCACAGCCTGGATGTCTTTTGCCAGCAGAGACGCTGGTCTCTGTTCTCTCAGTTACCAAAGAGCTCACTTATGAAAGACAAGTTTCATGAGTGGCACAGGAAGACATCAAGTGGGGAATCTCCCCCAGAGCGTTTTAAAGCAGGTCATCACATGACTTAACGTTATAATTGGAACTTTTTTAAGTTTCTGGCGGCAGTCATGTTTCAGTTACAGTCTGTGCAATTAGAAGAATCACCCAAGGAAAGTAAGTTAGATCTTTCACTTCCCCCTTGAACACGGCGCCAACTTCTGATAGTTTCTTCACATATGTTTGGTTTTATATGAGAGGTGTTCTTTGTTTGTTTGTTTGTTTGGTTGGTTGATTTTGGTTTGAAAATGGCCTGATTTGTCTTTCAAGTGTAGAATTCTTAGGCTTTGGGAGATACCACAGTGTGTAAAGCAGTTACCTTGCTTGACCCCTTGGAATCAACACACAGAGCTGATCAGGGTGGCAGCAGAGCACCCAGCGCAAGGGGGGTGGAGAGAGAAGGATCCAGAGAGCTCACCGGCCAGCTAGCCTCTCCTAATTGGTGAATTCCAGACAATGAAGGACCTTGTCTCAAAACAAAACTCACACAGTGTCTCTGAAGATAGTACCTGAGGTTCTCCTTTGGCCTCCCTACACTTCCGCTCACGGGCACACATGTGCCCATACAGCGACAAAGTGCACGCACATACACCTCACACACGCACGCACACCTCACACACGCACACACACCTCACACACGCACGCGCACCTCACACATGCACGTGCACCTCACACACGCACGCACACCTCACACACGCACGCACACCTCACACACGCACACACACCTCACACACGCACGCGCACCTCACACACGCACACACACCTCACACACGCACGCGCACCTCACACATGCACGTGCACCTCACACACGCACGCACACCTCACACACGCACGCACACCTCACACACGCACGCACACCTCACACACGCACACACACCTCACACACGCACACAAAAAACAAACCTGAAACTTAACTCAGCACAAAGTATGTGCCATTTAATGTCATGGGAACATGTTATCACTGTAAAAGAAACAACATATACAACACAAATGATTTGGATTTGGGGACTCAACAATAATAATGATAAGCAAAGCAAACTGTTAGAAAATTGCTATTTTTCATTGTGATACAATCTTAATTTATATCCCATCTCTTTTCTCAGAGTAATTGAAGAGGTTAAGACTAAAACAAATGAAATAATGAAGAAAAGTAAAAGAAATAAAAGGATGGTCAGTGACTAGGTATACACACACACAAGGGCTTACCTTACAGAGTTACAAACTCAGTTGCAGTTGCATTTGGCTAAAAGCACCTGTCGGTCGAGACAGAGAAAGAGAGAGAGAGAGAGAGAGAGAGAGAAAATGTGTTCAGGGGTAGCAAACATTATTGATATGGAAATCTCCATGTATCTTGGAGAGTGACAAAGCCTTTCTTGGCTCTTGGATGGACAGTAATTCAGCAGCTATGGGGATAGACCCTCACAGTCATGTAAAGTTTCCAGAGTCACAGGCCTTCAGGCTCTTATCTTATTATCTGTCTTACCCACAGACAATAGGAAAAAGTTTAGCAAGATTTTAGACATCTTAGAGAGTATAGTTTTAGAGAAGGGATGAGGACAGAGCATCTGCCTAAGAGTCAAGAGGGGGTTTTTGGACATAAGAAAGCCTGCCTAGAGACCCAGATTGGGGTTTTTATGGAGGTTTACTGGATGGGGTTGAACTGGTTAGTCCAAACCAAACACCAGGGTTTTAGGTAAGGGGTTAGGATTTCTGAGAAATGGAGCAATCTTCTTGGGAGAGGATAATTCTCTAGGAATTTTCCTGGCCTCTAGCAAAGTTGGAGGCTATCTCGTCTTTAGTCACTTTCAATTATTTTTCAAGGTCCTGTTACCCCTAAACTATCTCATTATTATTCTTCCACTGTGTGTTAATGATGTCATAAAAAATATACTTAACAGGAGTCCCGAAGCAAAGGATAAAGTCTTCCTTAAAATTCAAGGACAAAATATTAAAACACAATCTATTTTAAGCAACTTGTAAAAACAAATATGAAGCTATGTGTCTATCCTGTTTGAGGCAAAGATGGAAATGTTAGAAGAGTTTGACACAAGTCATTTGTTAAAGCTGGATGTTTAGTGGGGGCATGGAAGGCCAGGGATGTGATGAGGTAGCCCAAGGAAGGCCTGTTGGCCTGGTTCACGTATCAACCACATGATATGAAACAGCTATTGTTATCCTCCGACTTCTCAGCGCAGAGAGGTTCTGGGGCTGAATGTAGACACACCTTATCAAAAGGTATTTCCAGCATTTAAATAAAGAATGGAGTACTCAGATTCCTCAGAGAGAAGTGAATGCTTCTGGTTCACAGCTGGGACAGTTGCCATGGAGATGCACATATTGAAATTGTGAGAACTCTAGGGCAAAGTTTCCTCACTTAGTGAACCATAGCACTGACTAATTTTCACAATGTGATCTCTATAAGGTGAAGCGATTAAGATACAACCAGAGAGGGTCATGTATCCCTGACATTTGAGGCACTGCCCTGAACTATGCTTTCCTGGATCTGAGTTTTAGAGGCCCCACAAAGATTAGGTGGAATTTTGGTTTGGAGATAAAAAATAATTTAATTTAATGGACAGGTATTGTTGGGCATTGCTTACCTTGCATGAGTGAGGCCTTCCTTGGATTTGACACCTAATACTACAAAACAAAGGGTTAAATTTTTGCAAGTTCCTTTACACTTTTCTTTATATATTTTTCCCATGACCTAGGTGGGTGGGTCTTGCTTGCTTTACAGAAAGAAATTTTCGCCAAGGAGTCAGTATGTAAGATGAAAGTTTATGAATGCTTTTTCTATAGGAAGTTGATAGGGTAATCCTCCTTGAGAGATTGATAATAATATCTTTCATATTTATATAACACCAAATTGTACTACATAGAATATGAAAGCTTTCCTATGCTCCCTGAAGACGATTTGTTCTGTTTGGCAATGACTAGGCCAGGGAGCATCACTTCCAGGGTTATAGTGAAGGAAATCAATCACTTACAAGTCTAGGATATCCATCCTGGGGAAGGAACTACTTAACAATGATGTCAGCCTCATGCAAATGGCTAGTCTAAACATGTACTTGACATATTTTCAATGAATGAAAATAGCAACATAACATTGTTATGCTTGACTTCTTGTCTTAATTTCTAGTACTATGTTTCATTTAAATCATTTAAATGCCAGCAAGAGTGAAGAAAACAAGTACACACTCATTGTCCCATGTCATCAGAATGAGAGCCGCTTCTTTTATTATAGGCTGGCATGTATATGAAAATATTTTCATACTTATGCATGTATTTTCATATTTCATATTTCAACTTGAAAAGGATTAACCCATTTCATTTAAAACAGGTCTTTTTAGAGAAATTAAAATTTTTTTCAGTACAAATTGGCTCCAGGTAAGGCATGAAAGTATATCTTTCTATTTAGACTACAGAGATAATTATTTTCACTCCTAACAGCAGAGAATAAATAAAATACATGTTGTGATGGCTTGGATAGAAAACATCCCTGATAGACTCATGTGGTAGAATACTTAATTCCTAATTTGTGGCACTATTTGAGATGATTGTGAAACTTTCAGGAGGGAGGACCTTGTGGAAGGAAGTGTGTCACTGTGTGTGTGGTGGGGTAGGCCTTGAGGGGTTGACAGCCTAGTCCTCCTCAAGCACTCATTCCCCCCGGCTTTCTCTATGCTGATGTGAGGATATGATGCAGACTTCTTGCTCAGGCCTGCCATGCCTTCGCCCTCCAAAGTGGATACTGTTTTTCTAAACTTTAAGGAAAATATAAATCTTTCCTGCCTTATGCTGCTTCCAATCAGGTAGTTGGCCCCCTCTATGATAAAATACACATATTAAAAGACTAATTGTGATGGCTTTAATCAGGTGTCCCCACAACCACGTGTGTTCTGGATGCATGGTTTCCAGCTGGTGGCAATTGGGGAGGCTGGAGTTTTGCCTGAGGAGGTATGTTTCTGGGGGTGGGCTTTGGGCTGTTATTCCAGCTCCCTCTCATAGGAGCTCTGTGGACTCTCTTGCTGCATGTCTGGGATGGGCTTTGGGCTGTTATTCCAGCTCCCTCTCACAGGAGCTCTGTGGACTCTCTTGCTGCATGTCTGAGAGTGGGCTTTGGGTTGTTATGCCAGCTCCCTCTCACAAGAGCTCTGTGGACTCTCTTGCTGCATGTCTGGGGTGGGCTTTGGGCTGTTATGCCAGCTCCCTCTCACAAGAGCTCTGTGGACTCTCTTGCTGCATGTCTGGGGTGGGCTTTGGGCTGTTTTGCCAGCTCCCTCTCACAAGAGCTCTGTGGACTCTCTTGCTGCTGTTTTCCACCTCTTTTAGCAGAGAGTGATGTCCAGCCTCTATTCATACCAGGCTTTCTCCTGCTATCATGCAGCTTCCCCTCAAGACTGTAAGCCAAAATGCAAAACTTTCCTCCCACCAGCTGCTTTTGCTCAGCTTCTTTGTCCCAGCAATGAGAAGGTAACTACAACACTTGTTAAATTCTAGTATCTAAGTAGGCAATGCATTAGAAAGAGAAAAAGTTGGGCATAATACAAATAAATGAAGAATATTGATCTCCATCTCATTAGAAAGTTGAATAGGACATATTTTGTCACCGTATCAAAGAGATTGGTGACTGTCTTTACCAGTCAACAATGCCTTTACACTGGCCAAAATCACTTCTTGCTCCTAAGCACAAAAACAAAATGCTTGAGAATAAAAATAAGCATAATGTATAAGGGTGGAATAATTCAAATAATTACTATTTAGGTATATATGAAATGGTATAACTAATACGAGCACAAGTCTAGGGTAGAACACCATGCTTCTTCATTCTGTGGAGCTGATACTTAAAATACAACCCCTTGGGTTTAGTCAACTTTGTCTTGGCCATCATTCCAAGGGGAGGGGCTAGAAATGAACTCATGTCCATATGATCCCCTGGAAACCTGCCCAAAGCAGCGATCCATGGATGTGAAAGGAAACATTCTGGGCAGATTAGGGCAGAACAGTTTCCAGGAGCCGATCCATGGCACTTCTGAACTCAGCTATGCTCTTTATCGAAAGTTGACCTGGAGCCATTGTGTGATCAGTCCAGGAAGAGCCACATCACCCACCCTTTTCCCATTGAATCACATGCTGCTTTCAGGGGACTGGACTGATTTTTCAACCTAGACTTTCCAAATAGTTATGAAAACATGCCACCTTCTCAGGCGGAATTCACTGGTTTTCTGATTTTGTTGATATGGGTGGGTGGGGGCAGGGGAGTGCTTTGAAAGAATCTACAGAGTAAAGGCAAGAGATTCTAGGTGGGCAGCAGCAATTGAACTGCATGTTACTCATCTGAAAGATCTGGAGATATCAGCTTGAGACCCAAAGGCAGCAAACCCCCTGTGTCCTTTCCACAGTAGGCTTTGTTGTGTTTGAAGCCAAAGCAGATGAGGTGGGTTTTGAGTCTCCTTGCCCCTGCTCAGCAGTAGACTTTGTAAGATGAAGCTCACGCTAACACATACTGCAGACCTGGAGACAGGTAACTTATTTTTAAAAAGAGAACAAGAAACAGATGACAGATCCGCAGGTGAGAAGGTGTGACCAAAGACCCCCCAGAGAGAGATGTCTTTGGGTTGTGTTTGGTCCCCTCTGCTTCCAGGGTCTTTCCTTCAAGAGTGCCCATGCGTGGACAGACAGCCTTGTTTCCAAAGGAGAATTCGATTGGATTTGCTGAACTTTATTCTTGTTTGAAACCATGTATTCTTCATATTTGCCTAAATATTTTAAGTCCACTGTGTCATTTAAGGTGCCCAAATATCAGAAGCATATGGGGGTAGAAAATGGAGGGTTTATATCCAGCTAAGAGTAAACCATGATAGAGTTATTTCCTAATAGCATGTGCATGTATGTGTGCACAGTATTTTTTTTACATTCATAAAAGTATCCAAATCTTCTAAGAATAAACATCTAACTTTAGGATCCCAGTGGTAAGTGAATACTTTCAGATCTGCTGCTAGAGGATCTTCCATGCTGCCAGTGATGTGAGTGTGTGTCCCTCTGAAGTATACTCATGCACACGTGCTTGTGGACTGATGCATGAAGCTTCTGGAGGTGAGGATGCGCTCAGTTACATAAAAACATAGCTAAATGACATGTGATACTGAATATTTTATTTCAGTGGATGAAATATCAATGCAGAGGAAAGATTTGAAGAATAAAAATGAAAAGGGATACCTCAAGACTTCTCCATGTTGATGTTTCATTTAAATGTAATGATTTTCTACGTGTGTGTGTGTGTGTGTGTGTGTGTGCGCTGTATGCATGTTTGTGTGCATTAATGAAGGGCACGTGGGCCATGACACACATGGAGGCCAGTGGACAGCCTCTTCAGAACACCCTGCTCTCCACATGGTGCAAGGCAGTTTCTTGTCTACTCTTCACTAGACTACAGGGCCTGCAACCTTTAGCAGGCTTCTCCTATCTCCTCCTCCCATCTCACCCGAGGTGAGCTGTTATTACAGACATTTGTACTACTATATCTGATTATACATGGATTGTGGATTTGAAATTAAGGTCCTCATGTTTGCCTGACAAGTGCTTGATCCATGAGTCCTCTCTCTAGCCCTATAATGATATCTTTAAAACTATTTTTTTGGTGTCCCTAGTGTAATAACACTGAATATCCAACAGTTTTTAGATCTATGGGGCATTTGAAAGCATTCACAATATCTGTGATGTCTATGTATTGTGAAGTAACTAGTCTCATTTCAAATTTATAATGTGGACATATAAGCAAAATAAAGACTGTGTCTAATGGAAAAAATGGGACTGCTTTTATAAGTACTGACATAATTTGTGCAATATGACTGAGGGAAGAATAAACTTGTGTATGAAAAGACTGGCAAAAGATCTATGTATTACAAGTCTTAACATCCAAAGGAATTGCAGGCCACTCTATGAAGCAGCTTGTGAAACAAGTACAAATGAGGTGCTATGACCTTTAGTGGATAGTTGTTTTCCCCACTTCACAGAGCACTCATTATCTAATGGTCACCAGTGGCGATTGAGCAATGAGGCATCAGAGGTTTCTGGGAAAGCAAGGGTACTGCCAGAGTCGACATGAAGCCTGTTTTGGGGATGCAGTCCAGTCTTAGTGATGTGACTCATGGGATGATGGAGAAAGTTACCCATTAAAAGTGGGTTTTGTGACCTACCTTGCCACCACCTTGGAACACGATCATGGTGCAACTTCTTTAAAGACACAGCTACACTGTGATATTCATACAGTGAAGGAACAGCATGGTTATAACGCATGGACAGACAAACTGTGAAATCTATGTACTCTGGCATTTAGTTACTTGTGCAACATCACAGGCCATCATGAGGAACTCCAACAAATCCAGATGCTTTAAAAGAAGTGAACCAGCTAAAGGGCAGGGGGGGGAGGGGGCACTAACTAGTTATTTTTTCATGATCAGAATGGTGTGGGAGGTCTCCCTTCTTCCCAGAGTGAAGTAGCACTAACTAGTTCTCTTTTCATGATCAGAGCAGTGTGGAAGGTCTCCCTTCATCCCAGAGTGAAGTAGCACTAACTAGTTCTTTTTCATGATCAGAGCAGTGTGGAAGGTCTCCCTTTGTCCCAGAGTGAAGTAGCACTAACTAGTTCTTTTTTCATGATCAGAATGGTGTGTGAGGTCTCCCTTCATCCCAGAGTGAGGGAGCACTAACTAGTTCTCTTTTCATGATCAGAACAGTGTGGAAGGTCTCCCTTCATCCCAGAGTGAAGTAGCACTAACTAGTTCTTTTTTCATGATCAGAACGGTGTGGGAGGTCTCCCTTCATCCCAGAGTGAAGTAGCACTAACTAGCTCTTTTTCATGATCAGAGCAGTGTGGAAGGTCTCCCTTTGTCCCAGAGTGAAGTAGCACTAACTAGTTCTTTTTTCATGATCAGAATGGTGTGGAAGGTCTCCCTTTGTCCCAGAGTGAGGGAGCACTAACTAGTTCTTTTTCATGATCAGAGCGGTGTGGGAGGTCTCCCTTCATCCCAGAGTGAGGGAGCACTAACTAGTTCTTTTTCCATGATCAGAACGGTGTGGGAGGTCTCCCTTCGTCCCAGAGTGAGGGAGCACTAACTAGTTCTTTTTCCATGATCAGAACGGTGTGGGAGGTCTCCCTTCGTCCCAGAGTGAGGGAGCACTAACTAGTTCTTTTTCATGATCAGAACGGTGCGGGAGGTCTCCCTTCTTAGAGGAGAGGACATCCTGCTTCCAACTGAACAGGTTTCAATCTCATGCATTCCTGCTGCCAGCTTTTTCATGATTTCATCAGGAGACTGGCAGCTGAACGGGAGGCTTTGCACAAGCAATAAGTGAAGGTAAGAGCAGAGCCGTCAACTGCCTGGGCGAGCACTGATGGACGACATTCTTTAACATACCCAGGCGGACCCCTGGAAGAGACTGGGAAAATTGCCTCGAACGAAATCCTCACCCAATATTTTGTGGACTGGTAAGATAATTGACTAGAGACACATGACAGACACTATGAACCATGTGCTTCGACTTTCTGTTACTACAGCAGGTACCTGAGATAATTGTCTTACAAACCACACAGGTTTATGTGAGGTCAAAGTGTAGTGATTGTTTGGATCTGTTGTTTGAGGGTCTGTGTCAAAGCAACACACTGTGGGAGACTGCAGTGGAGAAAACGTGTGTGCCACACGCGCATGATGCCTAATAGAAAACACAGGAAGAGAAAGGCGGTAGAGTCTCATCCTATCCATGTGCCCCATCTCAAAGCTTCTACTGCCCCAGTAGCTCCATGGGCCAATGACCACATGTTATGGTTTGAATATGAAATGTCCTCCACAGGATCATTGGCTTAAACTCCTGGGCCCCAGCTTGTGGCCCTATTTTGCGAGGCTGTGGGACCTTTGGGATGCGGACGCTAGCTCATGGAAGTAGAACACTACGAAGGAACTTTAATGCTGTCAACCTCTGGTTCCAGTCTAGGTCTCTGCTTGCCTTCTGGTGCACTGCTGTGCGAGGAGCTCCAACTTGTGCTCCTGCAACCAAGGAGGAGCTACTCCTGCCTCCGTGCCTTTCCTGGACTGGGATATCTCTGAAGCCATGTAAGTTGTCATGTAAGTTGATTTTGTGAGCTTTGAATGCTACATTGGGGGGGCATTATATATTCAAACCCAAGCATAGCCTTTAGAAAATTAGTTCAGGAAAGTGGTCAAGCCAACAGCAAAAGCACCAGCATTTCTTAGGAGGAAACAGACTCTGACTTCACATGCTTGGTTTTCAAATCAAAGTTATGAGACATGAAAGAAACAAGAAGGTATGGGCCGCATGCAGGAACAAACACAGTTGATAGGATTGGTGCCACAGGAAGCCCAGGCACTGGACTTACTAGGGAAAATATTTTAAACCAGATGGCTTAAATATGTTCAAACAACAAGAGAATGCTATTTTTTAATGCTCTAAAGTCAATGCTGCTGCTTCTGGCTCACCATTTAGAGAATATCAATAGGTCCACAATTATGAGAAACATCCAAGTTGGAATTCTAAGGTAAAGTATCATAACTAAAATTAAAGAAAAAATACAACAGACTTAGAAGAGTAAATTTGAGCTATGTGAGTGGAGAACTGGCAAACTTAAAGATCCATAAAACTTTTCAGTTAGAATTTAATTAAAAGAAGCGCTAAAGATGTTCCTAGGTAAATTAAAAACTAGGAGAATAGATCATTTATCAAAGCTGACCTATAAGACACAATTGATAAAGCCCTTTAGGATGAAAATTAAGGTTGGGAGACAGCACAGTCAGTAAAGTGTTTGCTATGGAAACATGATGACTTTATTTCTTGTAAAAGCTGGGCATAGCAGTGGGTGCCAATACCCTCAGCTCTGGGGAAGCAAACAAGAGAACTGCTGGGGCTTGCTGGCTTGCTAGTCTAGCTAGGTGGCTGAGCTCCAGGTTCAATTAAGTAATACTGTCTAAAAAAAATTAGTGAGAGGGCTGGAGAGATGGCTTAGCGGTTAAGCGCTTCCCTGTGAAGCCTAAGGAACCTGGTTCGAGGCTCATTTCCCCAGGACCAACGTTAGCCAGATTCACAAGGGGGCACACGCATCTGGAGTTCGTTTGCAGTGGCTGGAGGCCCTGGTGTGCCCGTTCTCTCTCTCTCTCTCTGTCTATTTGCCTCTTTCTCTGTCTGTCACTTTCAAATAAATAAATAAAAATAAACAAAACTTAAAAAAAATAAGTTGGAGAGTTATTGACAGCTGACACTGACTTCTAGCTTCCAATGCACACATGTCGTTTACACAAATACACACATGCACACACACAAGAACAAAATTATTGAAATCATATAAAAATTGGTATGACTTAAAAAGCCATAAAAATGGAAATCAGTGACAGAAGGAATTGGAGAAAATTTTCAAATAATTGTACAAGAAACACCACATGTTTAAGCAACCAATGGTCAAAGAAAAACTGTAATGAAAATTATAAATGATGCTAGCATAATACTTCAAGTAAAAAGTTCTAAATATATATACGTAAGGAGAAAACAAATCTCAAATGAGAAGATAGTGGTTCATTGTAAAAGCTGGAAAGAGAAAACTAAACTCCAAGCTTGACAAGAAGGGTAAGAAGAAAATGACGTTTCAAGGCTAAATAAGTGAAATAGGTAGTAGAACAATAACAGATTAAAAACAAACACGACTTGCTGGGTGTGGTGGCCCATGTCTTTAATCTCAGTACTCCAAGGCAGAGGTAGGAGGATTGCTATGAGCTTGAGGTTGGCTTGGGACTACATAGTGAATTCCAGGTCAGCATGGTCTAAAGCTAGACCCTACCTTTAAAAACAAAAACCAACGAACAACAAACATCACAGCAAAGTGTAAGTCTTTGAAAAGATAAAAAAAAAAAAATTAATGAAACTTTAGCCAGGCTGGCCAAGAATGAAAAACACTCAATTTACTAAAGTCTGGAGTGAATGAAGATGCATCTAATTGATCTTAAGGAAACAAAAATATTTTAAGCAAACACTGTGAACAATGCCAACCTTTCAGATTATCGAAGCAAAATGAGCAAATCTCTATAAAGATACAAAGTACCAAAACTCAATCAATAAGAACTAGCAAATACTGAGGATTATATAAATAATACTTAAGTTAGTAACTAAAATACTCACACAGAAGCCCAGTCCTAAATTGACTGTGATGAATTCAACAGAACTTTAAAAAACTTAATAGCAATACTTTGCAACTGTTTGGAAAAATATAGTATCCCCAGTGCTCTTACCCCTTGAAAATAAACAGACTAAATAGCACAATTTAGTATGTGGAGAAAGATGTGACTAAAGAAGATAAATGATTATCCAATAGCATGAAAAACACTCAGTGACTTTCTTAGTCATCAGTGAAATGAAATCGAAATCAAAGGAATTTCTCCTAAGCTCCCAGAATGACGGACCTACTCAAAACAGCAGTAAATGCTTATGAAAGTCTGCAGTAGGTGGACCTGATGTCTATTGCTGAAGGGAATATAAAATGGTATAACCACTCTGGAAAACCATTTCACAGCTCCTTAAAAAGGCAAATAAAGAATGACCATAGGCCATAACAATTCAATTCTTAAGTATGGTTCCCCAAAGAGTTTTATTTGAGGAAAAGTCAATGCCTATGACATTCATTACAAGGTGAACTCCACTCACCATTAATAGCTCCACAGTGAGGCTGGGTCAAGGGTACCTTTCTATGCATTAGCCTGCAGTTCACTTAGCCTTAAGTTGAACCCTTCATTTTATATATATCTTTACCATTGGACTCTTTCAGAGGAAGAGACAGTCAAAGAAAGCAGACACGACAGGAAGCTTATGCTTTCTGCTTCATTTCAAGCTTTTCTTTGGCTCCTTGGTAAGTCTGGAAAACCCACCCATGGGCCAGGCCACCACTCCCCTCCAGGCACTAGCTCCAGAGGAATTTCAAGGGCCAGCTGACAGAGAATGAGTTTCTGTGTCGCTGCTGTGTTCTTGTTGCTGATGTTGGTGGTAACAGTCTTTCATACCAGTTCTTCTCTCTGTACTAACAATCTTTTGAACCAGTAAGTTCCTTTCAGGTTCAGGATAGATGGATGGATGGACACACACACACACACACACACACACACAGAGAGAGAGAGAGAGAGAGAGAGAGAGAGAGGAGATGTTACAAAGCAATGATCAGCAATGAAGCAACAACGCTTCACCCGTGCCTGCAGATCTGTTGTGGGCACAGGCAGACAGGAAGGAGCGAGACTGCTGCTTTAAGAGACTGAGCTGAAGCCCATCCCTGGGAAGTCCTGCCCTCTGCCCCAGCCTTTTTCTTGGCAGCAGCAGTAGGTAGAGGGCAGGGACTAGGACCACAGAACTCTCCTGGGATTCTGGCCATGTTCTGGCTAGCTTTATCCATCATTACTATTCCTCAGGCACATGGCAACACAAGGCCCGATCAACGGAGAAATCTATTGCTATACGTGCAATATGAGCCATATGTAGGTACTCAGAAAGCAAACTAAGACTTCTGAGGAAATAACAGGCTAGCAAGCGAGTGACACATAAAGAGTCTCAGCATGATGTCAGGAATAACAGCGAGCTCAGTAACAGTGGACTATGGTGTGCCCAGAGTTAGGATCTGAGTCAAGGAACAAACCAACAAGAATGAACCTATTAGCTTGACCCCACAGAATGTTACCAGCTCAAGTTAGTAAGAAGGTGATAAGTAAACAAAAGAGAGGAAGATATGAGAAGGGGAAGGAATAGGAGTCAGGGACAAGAATATCTCAACTAAAAAAATGAAAGAAATGAAAAGAAATAGTAAGGAAGGAAGGGATGGATAGATGGAGGAGGAGAGGAGCGAAGGGTCAGGGGAGGGGAGAAGGGAGGAAGGAAAGACGGAGGAGGGAAAGAAGAGGGAGAGGTAGGAGGGGAAGAAGGAAGGGAGAAGGGAGGGGGGAGGAGGAGGAGAGGGGAGGCAGGAGAGGGGAGGGGGGAGGAAGGAAGAAGGAGGAGGGAAGGAGGAGGGAAAGTTAGGAGGGAGAGAGGGAAGGGAGAAAGGAGGGGAGGGAGAGGGGGAGGAGGAGGAGAGGGGAAGGAGGAGAGGGGAGGAAGCAGTCAGAGAAGGTCCCCACAGAAGCAGCTTCTGCATTGAGCTGCACAAGCAAATAGGCAGTGACCAAAGGTAGTCTACAGAGGAAGAGAGGAAACACATGTAAAACATTAACTCAGGAGGATGGCTCAGGGACTGAGAGGTGATGTTGGAGAAAAGGCTTTGAAGGTGTTGAGGTCGATTTTTAACACTGAGGATCAGGAGAAGAAAGCCAGGCTACGGGCAGAATGCAACCTGGAAGTGTACGACCTTGTTAGTGACTCAATCAACATTGAAGGGTTTCACACAGGAACGCTGATGGTTAGACTGGCCCTTGTAGCAAATATCTAGGAGAATGCATTAGGGTAAGAGGAAGCAATAAGAACAAGCTGGGGCGAGGATCCTTGTTAATCAGTCACACTTCTAGCCAAGAGAAAAAGAATATGAATTAAGAGCATCCGGAGATGAGTCACTTAGGAAATAAGATTAGAATGACTTCCCGAGTAATTAAACAGAAGTGGGAGATGGAGGGTTCAAAGGTAATGTCCAGGTGCCTGGCTTGGATAATGGAGTTGTTGGTGGCACCAACAAATAATTTAAGGAACAGAAACTTGTAAGAGAAGGATGGTTGGAGTGTTATACAGGCTGGGGCTAATGTAGTGTGGAACCTCCAGGTAGAGACGTCTGGCAGGCATTGTGCAATCCAATGTGTAGCTCAAGGAACATCAGGCTGCTGAAATCATTGTGTGTTATCTGCACCTACAAAGTGGTTAAGGACAAGTCATTAGTGAGCTCACAGGCAAGCTCTCTGAGTGAAGACAGCAGGAAAACATTTAGTGAATGGCTCTCCATGCCTGTGAAATAAGGCAGAGGATGTGAGTAACTTTGCTTTCACCAGCACCTCTAATGGGCCATTTTCATCTGTTCCGCTCTCATCCTCCAGGTGTTGCTGATGATGACATATGGATACATCCATCAGGCTGTGCTAGAAGACACTGAAAGCATTACCCAGCCTTCTGGAACCTCGGTCGAAAGGATTCTCTGGCTGTTAGAGTGTTTTGATACTGAGAATGAACCTCCAGTGATGAAGTCTCAGGTAGAAAAGCCACATGTAACATCAGGGTGGACACCCACAAGTACATTCTCTCTTATTCCCTCCTTTTATTCTAATTATCTTCTTCCAGGGCTTGAGTCTCACTCATTGCGTTCTGTTGCATTTTGTCCCAAAGAAATAATGACTGCTAAAATGATGTACCTATAATACAGAAAAAATATTCTTAAGCCAGTCAAGTTTATTTTTTTAATTATAGGTTGTATGTTTGAATGAACGAGTGGAACTTTTATATTTTGCCCTTCTTTCAAAAGACTGTCTACAGGAGGTAGGTGAGTAGTGATTATTGGCAAATTTCTATTTTATTTTCCTGTTTCTAAAGTCATTCTATGGTGGCATTTCATTAGAGTAGCCTGGGTTTCCTTCCACCCTCCTGAGAACCTACTATTCAGATGACAGCAAAGGCCTAAGGGCCGTGAGACTAATCACAAGATGGAAGCGACGCTGCTGGCTGTTTGGATTCATGCCACCTCTCTTTTTGTACTTTTGGGGTAAACCATTTGTTCCCTGAGCCTCTAAATGAGCAGGGGCTGGTTTAGTGAGAGCTAGCTCCCTTCCTACTTGAACGTCTGTCCTCCTGCCTGGCCTCCCAAGTGCTGGGATTCTAGCAGCGCACCAACGCACCAACTCCTTTATTGCTCAGGACTTCTTCACTTGAACCAACAGTTTCTACAGCGTTTCAGTGCTGGTTGTGATCAATTAACCATGGGTTACAAGTTCTGTAATGATTTCAGACTCCTATAGATTTGTCCGTAGCTTCATATACGGATATTTTAAAGAAAGTTTTGTGCATGTAAATGAATAAAAAAGCTAAAACTACCAGAACCTGACACTCAGAAAAGCACCAGAGGACTACCTTCCATCTGTTCTGCGTGTGTACACACAAATGCACGCTCACAAAGTGACTCAAAATTAAATATAAGCAATAGGATGCCATTAAAACGGCAGCTTATTGGTTAAATAACAGATCAAGTCAAGGATAGACTTATCCGTAGCTGTTAACCAGATGACCAAATGATGTCAAAAGGACTCAGTTTACCTCTCTCAAAATTTATTACTCTGTTCTCAAAAGACTCTTTCCTCATTATCATAAGCATAAAGAAGAATGAAATCACATTGTTTTCAGGAAAATGTATGAGAATGGAGATTACCATGTTAGGCAAAAAGGTAAGTGACTGGTCTGGATGAGAAATGTCTCCCATAGACTCACTTGTTTGAACACTCGGTCCCCAGTTGGGAACGCTGTTTTGGGAGATTGTAGAACCTTTATGAGGTCAGCCTAGCTGGAGGAAGATGGCAATGGGGTGGGTCTTGAGCGTGACAGTGAAGTGGCTGGCCTGGCTTTCTACCTTGCGTGTGTCCTGGCCCACCAGACATGAGTCGTCGCTCTCACGCCCCTGCTGCCGCCACTGAGAGCAAGTCCTGCTCCCACGCTGCCCCTCCTCTCTGTACTCTCAAACCTTGAGACAGAGCAAGCCCTTCCTTTCTCAAGTTGCTCCCTGACAGATATTTGGTTAAAGCAATAATAAAAATAACTAATACAATAAGGGTCATATATTTTCCCTCATATGTGGAAGCAACAAAAACAATGACCTAAAGTAGAAGATGGACTACTAGGGAAGTAGAGGGACGAGGGTGAAGAAAGAGAAGGAAGGAAGTAGAGAAGACAGATTACCGGAGGAGGATAGGCGTGTTGGGGAGGGAAGAGGAGAAACGGAGGGAAGGCATAGCAGGAGGGCAGACACGGTCAAAGCATGGTGCAGGTATGTGTGTATATATCACAATTAAAGCCATTGATTGATTCAATTTATACGATTAAATAATTGTCACAAAAGACCTATGTTTCTTTACCTCTTCTTTTAGGTGTATGAACTTCAGATATGCTTTATTATTAAACAAGTTACAAAAGGTGATTCATATTTTACACTATTCTGAATTTCTCCTATCAAATTCTATATTATAGCATCTCTATGTGTGTGGTGGTTTGATTCAGGTGTCCCTCATAAACTTAGGGGTTCTTAATGCTAGGTTCCACTCTGATGGCAATTTGGGATTAAAGCCTCTTAGAGGCAGTGCACTGTTGGGGGCAGGCTTATGGGTATTTTAGCCAGGTTCCCCGTGCCAGTGCTTGGCACACTCTTCTGTTGCTATTGTCCATCTGATGCTGCCCAGGAGGTGATGTCCACCCTCTGCTCATGTGATCATTTTCCCCTGCCATCATAGAGCAGCCCCTTGAGTCTGTAAGCCAAAATAAACCTATTTTTCCCCCACAAGCTGCGCTTGGTAGGGTGTCTTCTGCCAGCAATGCGAACCTGACTGCAACAGTGTGATCACACCTACAAGCGTTAAAGTTCTAAATTCAGTCGTGTAAGATACAGCTGTGTCTCCAAGTAACTAGCCTCACCAACTTACATTCTGTGACTAAGAACTTTTAAAAGCCTTCCTTCTCTTTCCTCAGCTTAGCATTTTGTGTTTTAGGGTCTATTACTTATTGTTCTCTATTCTTGGTAAGGATCCCTGTGTCAACAAGGACTCCATCTTGGCCCACATATCACGTATGAAGCACTGACAGTGACAGACTGACAGAGCTTAAAGGACAAAGGAGTAGGTCGGGCTCCAGATACGTGATTGAAAGTAAGCATTGACAGCTTGGTTCTAAGATGTGCTGGTCACTATGACAGGGGGACTTTAATCTGTCCTTTGAGGAATGTGCGTCATGCTTAGGAAAAGAGTAGAACCTTGCGCAGACTGAACTGAACAATATGGTAGAAGAGAATCCCTAGGCAAAAATTAGGTTTGTACTCAGTAGGTTCCACAGTTCTCTAACTAAGAAGAGTAGATATACACATCAACATATCCTTCTAATGACTAGGCTTATCCCCTTTTGTTCAAACCATTCTCATTTTTGGTTGGAGATTCTGTTCTATTTTGCAGATGGAGGAGAATACTGGGGAGAACAAGGATACATGCATACATCAAGAACAGAGAGCTGACTGTCTACCAGGAGATGGGTCACCGCCACCTCATCTGCCCGGGCCCGGAAGTCATCACAGAGGAAGTGGTGACATGAATATTGCTCCATGAATACCCTTCCAGGGAGATGGTGACAGACACCGTGGTCACTGAAGCCTCATAAAAACAGATATCCAGAGGTTACAGAGAAAGCCACACTGAATCACATCTCCATCTTGTCCACGAAGGCTCAGGGCGCATCATGGAAGATGGGGGCAGGTAAGTAAGAGCCTCGGGGTGGTGGGAACAGCCCGAGGCCCCATGTTTCCCCATCCCTGCAGAGACAGACTGACTGAGGCCTCTTGGTTCCCACAACGAATATCCATAACCCCAGCAAAGACCCTCAGCAGAGCTGGGGCAGGGAGGAGGGGGGGTCTATGTGTGAAACCTTTTTATAAAATATCAATTTTTTAAAAAATTGAAAACAACTGGACAAATACATAACTGGGTTTGCAAAAGTGTTATTACCTGAATCAAAAGTTAACAATAGTAAAGATCCCTTAGAATAAATGTCTCCATTTTGTAGTTTTAGTCTTATTTTCAAATATTTTTGTGATAATTATATTTTTGTTCAAGAGTATTCTTTCTCCCCTTTGCTTATGCAGGTGAAGTAGGTTTACTTGACCTACTGTTGCTGGGCATCACGATAAGATTATCTATCTGCCCCAGAACACCAGCGGGCATGGCCATGAGAGGACTGGGTGCGCTTTTCATCTGGCTTGGTTCTTTGCTTGGTATCTTTCATCAGTAGAGCCTGCTGCACGTAGAGCTGCCCCTCACAGCCTGGCTGCTGGCATGACCAAAAAACAGGCCTGTGCACAGCCCACGTGCCTAAAACAAACCAATGAGATGAGTCTACGCTGGCTCTGCTGAGCTACATGTAAGCCTTCAGAACTGTGCGTGTGTGTGTGTGTGTGTGTGTGTGTGTGTGTGTGTGTGTGACTTGTTTGTTAGGCATCACTGCTTAGGCAATATGATATTTTGTAGTTGCTTGACTAGAGTTTTCTTCTAAAAGCAAAAATCTTATCAAAATATGGGACAAGGGGAATTATCTTGAAATTACCTTTACATAGCAAGCATACTGTTACAATTTGGAATATAAATTTATTTGGGGTCAAACAATAGTAATTTAGGTGTGATACAATATTCTTAATTCTAAGTTGTACACATTTTCCCATTTTAACATTTCTGGAACCTGGGTACATTATAAAATCAGTGGTACGAGGCCCGGTCTGCTTCCCCACCTCCTCAGGTCCAACCTCAGTGGCCAACTATAGAAGGAAGAACCAGTTGCTTCCAACAGTCCAGCAATTCAGAAAACAGGACAGACAGTAGGAATTGACAGGACGGGAGCACTTATATTGAGGGTGTGTTCTAAGACAAGTGCACCATGTACTTAAGCAACATTAGTAGATAGTGATGCAGGAAAAAATAACTGAAAGCAAAATAGTATTCTTTTGGAAAACTAGGAAACTATTTACAGCGTCATGCTAAAGTCAGCTGTTTTGGATCAAGGCACTGCCTGAAGATGTAGTCCGTAACAACACAAATTAGTATATTGTGTATTAGCAGAGCCATTATTTGTAGTTGCAAAATTGTTCAAAACAATTCCTACCAATTGACTATCATGTCCATAAAAGAAGTATGAGAGGGCCCCACTGAGCATGGGAAACTTCCCAGAATAAATCACTGATAGATGGAGTTACTCAGGACTTGCCTTGTGGACACTGGCAATTGTCAACCAAAGCAAAATCCCAGTTTCGGTTTATCTGTTACTAAGCTGCACATTGTGAGTCTAGTTACTGAATGGTTTCATCTGCTGTAGTTTTCCCATGGAAAATGTTATAATTGGTTGGATAATTGGGAGCTGTGTTCCTGACCGAGGACCCAGAAACAAATAAATCATAGATATAACCAACAATATGTCATACAAGCAAGCTACAACAACCATTAGCCCATAAACATCACTTAAAATATAAAACTACAATCTTAGTCCCATAAAATGGGCAACAATTTACAAATAGCACATAAAACACAGACCTAATGCATCATAAATGTGGCTGACTAGAAGCTAATGGAAAGGGAGCCGCTGTGAACACTGAATTCAGACTTTTCTAGCAGAATGTGTAAGGCCTAGGTATTCAAGAAAAGAACAGCAAGTGCCACAGTACATTTAGTCAATATATTCTTTATTCTAAATAAACTCTACACCTGTAAATTTGCAAAATAAAAGCCAATATTGGGCTGGAGAGATGGCTTAGTAGTTAAGGCGTTCACTTGCAAAGCCCAAGGACCCAGGTTCAATTCCCTAGTACCCATGTAAGCCAGGTGCACAGGGTGGCACATACAATTTGTTTGCAGTGGCTAGATGTCCTGATGCGCCTATTCTCTCCTGCTCCCTCCCTCCCCCACCTCTCTCTCTCTCTCTCTCTCTCTAAGTAACTAAAATATTTTTTCAAAGGAAGCCACAACTCCCAGGCCCAGCTGAAACCACAGAGGAATTGGGGAAATGAGCAAGAATGCTGCTCTCTCAGTTAAGCTGATATCAGCACAAGGATGATGGAAAAAGATACTGAGAGCCCTCAACACCTATGAAACCAGAGATCCAGGTGCTCCTAAGTGCCCATCACTGAAGTAGACTTAAAATGCTCCCAGCATGGCTCAGGGAATTTTGCGGAAGATGGGGGTGGAAAGATTGTTAGAGCCACAAGTTGGAACATTTTGCACAGAGACATTGCCCCCCCCACAATGAATGACCCACAATCCCATGGGGTTGACCTGCATCCCCAATGAGGAAGGCCTCTTCAGAAAAGGGGCATGGAGGAGGGAAAGGATGGTACCAACATGTGATGTTTACATACTAACCATGTCCATATCTAATAACAAAAAAAGGGGAAAACACCAATATTGTTTCACAAGGTGTCAGTATTTGAGCAAGAGTCCTTAGGACAACATTCGAGCAGAGATTCACTTTAAAGTTGCAATTATCTCATTATGTCTATTTCCATGCTGCCTGCACTTCACTGAAAGAAAATCTCTGATGGGGAATTTCGCTCAGTATCTGTCATCCCAGGTCTTTATTCCAGATCCTACTGGATATACATTTCTGGTTAAGCTTTGGATTGCTTTGTGCCTCGGACTCACCTGTATTCAATGGGACCTTTGTGGCTGGTAGGCATTAAATAATTCCACGTTGAAAATGGGAGAGAGACAGAGATGGTGGCTGGCAGGACAAACTCAACATCCAGGTTCATGCCGTACCAGCTGGACCAGTCAGCAATTTTCCAGTTCCGGATGCTGTCTGTGTTACTACCAGCTTCCAAATGAAAAGTGAATTAGCCTATTGAACCCCAAATCAAGGATCCAGTTAGTAATGTGAGCATGCCTCTGGAAAACGCCCTTGGGTCAGGACTCTGTTTAACAAAGTTGCTGTTTTTAGACTCAGATAGGTTGGCACTAAAAGCCACCACCACCCCGTAGGATTAGCTCGCTCTGTCAAAGCTTTCCTGATAAACACACTAGATGGATCCAAACTACCTCACAACTTTGGAGTCATCTTGCTTGACAACGGGTACGTGGCCCGTCTGAAATCTTTTGTGAATTATCTGGGAGCTGGAAGTGATGATAAAACGGGAGCCCAAATGAAGTTTCACACAAAGCAGCAGCAAGAAGGCACCATGGGCAGAGCGGTGTGTGGCTCTTAGGACGGGCCTCCCTCCACCTGCTCTCCGTGGGATCCCTCACGTGGCATTGCATCTGCTACTGTGCCACCTCCAAATTCGGAAAGTAAATCACCTCAGGAGTAAGGCCCTGGCCCTCGGCCCTCGAGCAGGAGTACCAGTGAACCCTGGGGTGGTTGTGACTATGCTACAGAGCCATAGGCGAGGGAATGGGCAGAGGCATGACTGTTTTGACAAGTCACCCTCAGAACCATAGGTAAGGGGTTCAGCATAACACCCCCCAGGTCTTCAGCCTCCAGCCCACTCAGCCCAGCTGCAGTGCACGTGGCCTCGGAAGGAAGGAACCGCCAATCTTCGCAATGGCTTGGACTGTATTATTGCCACAACAGAGGAGGCCCGTCCTTCACTTAATAATATTTTACTATGACTCTCACAGTTTAGGTTCGTTACAGAATAAAACAAACGAAAATAAACGGAGAACTGCCATAAATAACGACTGAGACAAACGGGCTTGCATCTGGATGTTTGAGGTTATTCTATTCTGAAGATTTCCTTTGGTGGGCATGAATATGCAAAACTGGAGGGCTGGAGAGATGGCTCAGCAGCTAAGTGTGCCTAGATAAGACTGTGGATGACTTTTCTCACACAGGAGCATGTTTTAGTTTTCATAAGTTATGTTAGATCAGAAATTTCTAGAAGAAAAAAAATACTGTATTTGAAGAGGACGTAGATTCAAAGGCTTTTGATGTAATTGACCAAACTGCTCTGAAAATTATTTCTCAAAATGCCTTTCTTGCTTCTTACCTTGTCAAAATTATATGTTATTCATTTAAAAATTAGTCTTCTTTGATAAAATGTTACTATTATTATTTTAATTTATATCTACTTAGTTTTTTCATATACTTATGGTCTATTACATCTTTATTTCCATTTTGTCATGTTCATACAGGTATATACTGTATTTTCATCTTATACTCTCAATTACCTTCACCTATACCCCTCCCCTACCATGTACACCCTTATTCTTCCTCATGAATCCCTATCTTACTTTCATGCCTTTTTTTGAAGAGAATCCGATGAGTTAAATTAGGGTTGCCTGCATGATCAGGAGTCAAAGTTTATTTGCTATGGAAAGGGCGATGTTCTAATGGTTACACTACTGAAGACACAGATTCCCCTCTCCCAGAAACCCTGATCTGCCACTGTTTATGGGAGGAAGCGATTTGCTTGAAGCTTGCAGAACCAGGGCATGTTCCGTTGATGGCAGAAGAAGTTGGCTTCCTTTTCATAGGTCCAGCGAGAAAAAGCTACCATGAGCACAACAGGCAAGCACACTCCCGGGGTCCCATGCAGAGCTCAAGCACTCTGCATACCTTAGTCTGGAATTCAAATCCATCCCCAGTAACATCTCAGGGCTAGACCCCAGGATCCTCCCACAGTGCTCCTCATCCTGTCAAGTGGCTGGAAATCCAAATCACAAGCTTGAATAAAACATTTAAGTCTATTGGGGCACACAAATTCAAACCACCACAAGCCCCTAAGATTTATTCCACTATTGCACTATTTTGTTTAGCTGGTCAGTTGCAATATGAAGGGTCCATGGCTGGGTAGGACTGTGGACGGCTTTTCTACCCAAGCAGCTTGGGTAGCACCTTCTAGTATCTAACTAGTATCTAGTAGCTGTCTGGCAGGGAGAAATTTTCCAGTTCTGTTTCTCTACATCCCGCAACCAAATCATATGGTGTCTTTAGCAATAGAAGAGTTACCATCAAGTTTTGGAGGGCAACCAAGAGCAATGGCAAAGCCTGCTTTGTTTCAGGGATCTCGCAGTCTCCCTGACCAAAAGCTCATTTGAAGGCATCTCCTTCCTGGCACTGGTACTTATGTTTATTAACCTATGAACCTATGGCTTCTGGAAGCAGATTTATACACACATGTAGGGAATTTCATTCACCTTTTTTTTTTCATTCACCTTTTAAAAAATTATATTTTAAATTGGCATACGAAGTAGTAGGCTTTCATATGACTTATTCAAATATCCTTAGTTTTGGTGACCTCTCATCACCCCCTTCCCCTCATTTACCTGACCTTACCTCTGCTTAACCCTTTCTCTCCCACTATTAACCCCCTCGCTTTCATGTCACATGTGTTCTACCTTCCCCACACTAAACCACTCCCCATGGCCCCTCTGCAGCTTACTGACCACTACAGAGAGAGAGAGAGTTGGTGTGCCAGGGCCTCCAGCCACTGTAATTGAACTCCAGACATGTGTGCCACCCTGTGGGCATGTGACGCCTTACACATGCATCACCTTTTGTGGGTCTGGCCTACATGGGATCTGGGGAGTCGAACATGGGTTTTTAGGCTTCGCAGGCAAGTGACTTAACTGCTTAGACATCTCTCCAACCCTCATATGCGTCATTTTTTTAAACAGATAATTAAGAAGATGTAGGCATGCTAGGCCATCTCTTCAGGCCTTCTTTTATTTAAGGTGTGGTAGAATTCTGGAGTGAATCCATCTGGACCTGCACCATTATTATATATTATTAGGAGCTTATTTTATTACTGCTGCAATCTGAGTACTTGTTATTGTTTAAATTATCTTCTTGTCTTTGTTTAACTTTGGTAGATTATAAGCATCTAGAAATTCATCCATATTTTTGGTTTTCCAAATTATTGGTATATAGATTTTAAGATTGTCTTACGCTTTTCTGACTTTTGTTGTTATCTGTTTTCATCTCTACTTTTATTCATTTGGGTCTTTTTTCTTTCTTTGGTTAGTTTGACTGATGGTCTGCCAATCTTGCTTATCTTTTCAAACAAGCACTTTGTTTTATTGCTTATTTGTATTTTTGTTATAGTTTATATTTCATTAATTTCAGCCCTAATCTTGATTCCTTCTTCATGCAAACTGTTTTGGGGTTTGTTTCATTTTATGATACCATTTAAATGCATCATTAAGCTATTTACTTGAGATCTTTCTGATTTTTTTTTTATTTTGTACGGACTTGGAGCTATAAACTTCTTCCATAGAACTGCCTCCAATGCATCCTATATGCTTTGATATGTTGTGTTTTTATTTTTATTCAATTATAGAAGCTTACTTTGTTTTCTTCTTGGTTCAGATAGAATACAAAAAGTTGTTTCAATTTTATTTTATGTGTTGATACTTATTTTGCATCCTAATGTGTGATCTGTTGTAGGCAACATTCCATGGACTTCTGGAATATTCTGGAGTGTTGAAGTATAACGTTCTGTAAATCTCTGTTAGGTCCATTTTTTCTGATATCATTTAACCTATTTAATGTTTCGCTTCTAAGTTTTTGTCAATATGACTTGTCTATTGATCAAAGTGGGCTATTCAAGTCAACCACTATTATTGTGTTGCCACAAATGTCTATCTTTATATCTCATTGTGTTTTGTTTATGAAACTTGGTGTGCCTCTGTTTCGTGAATATATGTTTAGAACTGTAATATCCTCTTGAAGGATTAATACATCAATCACTATGTAGTAGGCTTCCTTTTATTAAGGATTAAGAGAGAAGATTTTATTTTTCTATAAAATTTTATTGACAATTTTTATGTATGCACAAAATATATTTTGATTATTGTCTTCTCACATCCCTCTGTCTTTTCCCCATTCTTCCCATACTCCTTCCACTGCACCCATCCTTTCTCCTACTAAACCCTCAACTATCATTTTTAATTTTTATTGATTATGAATCTTATTGTATGGACCTACTGGGTATTGTTTATGTTCTCGTCTGGCTGTACTCCTATAGCCTCTCTCTCCCCACCCCCAATCCACTGAAGGCCTTCTTTTAGTAGGCTTTCTATCTTTTCTGATTCAATTTTATTTGAAATCTCTTTTGTCAGATATTTGGTTCCTGGTTCTATTTCCTTGGAATACAGTTTACCTTCCTTTTATTGTAAGGGAGTATCTGGCCTTGGCTTTAAGGTGGGCTTCTTAGCCAGCAAAGAGATGGATCCTGTGTTTTAATACAAATTGCCAGTCTATGCCTTTTGATTTGGGAATTGAGGCTATTGATATTTAGGGTCATTATTGAAAGATGTGGATTGATTCTTGTTATTATGTAGTGTTTTGTGCTATTGAGCTCCTCAACTGATTAACAAATATTCTCAAATTATTTGTTTTTCTCCTATAGCTTCTTGGATGTATGTATCCCCTTCACTCTGAAGTATTCTTTCAAGTACCCTCCATACAGGTGGCTTGGTGGTTATAAAAAGTTGGTCTTTTAGCCTACTTTTATCATTACTGATTATGTTGTGGGTTACAGTAGTCAGCGTTAACATTTTCAGTCTTTTAGGACTTGGTACACTTCATTCAAAACCCTCTAAATTTAAAGTTTCTATGGAAAAGTCAGCTGTTATTCTGATGACCCTGCCTGTTTGTGACTTGGAATTTCCCTCTTGCAATTCTTGAGTCTCTTTCTTCACTTGGTACATTTAGTGATCCATCCATATTGTGTTGTGGGGAGTTTCTTTTTTAGTCCTGTCTAATTGTCTATTGTGCCTGAGTGGGCTTCTCCTCCCCTAAATTTGGATTTTTTGCTATGATTGTATTGAAAATATTCTCTATTCTTTGACATGTACTTCTTCTCATTTTATGCCCATAATTCTCATTTAGTCATTTCATGGTGTCCTAAAGATATTGCAGGCTCTATTTGCATGATTTTCTAAGTTATTCATTTCCTTGACTAAACAT
Organism: Dipus sagitta; assembly: GCA_036346955.1. Lineage (NCBI taxonomy): Eukaryota > Metazoa > Chordata > Mammalia > Rodentia > Dipodidae > Dipus > Dipus sagitta. Next base: position 43,668,372 of record CM070784.1, read on the forward strand.
ATAAGTTCCTCGTTCCTCTACCTTGTCTTCAAACCCAGATATTCTTTTCTCCCCATGATCCATTGTATTGGTAAAGCTTTCCACAAGGATTTTTATTTCCCTTACTGCATTTCTAATTTGCAGCATCATTTCATTTTGCTTTTCTTCAGTATTTCTCTTTACTTAATTTCATTTCACCTTATATTGACTTTCTTATTTCTTTCATGTTCTCTCAGAATTCTTATATTTCTTTGCACGTGTTTATCATCATCATTTTGAATTCTTTGTGTAAATTCTACTAAGACTGTCATCAAGGGGTATTACTCTGGGATTGATAAGTTTTTAGAGCAAATATGTTGACTTAATTTTTCATATTATTTATTTTTTTGCAATGAGAATTTTGAATGAGATATTAGATCATTGGTTGATTTTAAGAAAAAAAAAGATCAATTGCCACAGCAAACAAATACCCATCCAGCTAATATAATTTAAAAATAAAATTTAGGTCCCCTTTCTCTTTCAATGGAGGTATTTGCCATACTCAAGAGGGACTAGCTTGTGGTCAGGTTGAAGTATCATTTTTTTCTGCTGACGTGACTACTCTTAGAATAGTGTATTGCTTTTAACCATAATTACAATTTTGGAACAAAAATAGCAATAGTATATTGTAACAAAAACTACCTCTTAAATGCCATTTATGGAAGTAAACTAACAATGGCAGTATTGCAACTAATATTGTATTGGTTTTGTGGGTTTGTAAGGAAAGAAAAAGATAATGAAGGAAATATAACCATAAGGCAAGTAGTTACTGTTGGATTGATATAGAGAAAGTAAAGGAAGGTAACATTAATAGAAGGTTGAGCTGCAGGATCAAAAGAGAAAATAAAATTGTGGAAGGATGGGAGAATTTTGACTAAAGATATGCTGAAGAGACAGAGGTGAAAGTGTGTTGGCAGGTAATGTAGAATAGTTCCGTTTCTCTGAGGCTCAGAGTTCCTGCCAACAAGGACAGACCAAGTTCTCTGGAAGAGGAATATGTAGAGGAAAGGAATAAGAAGAAAAATGAAAGTGAAACAATATGCATCAAAAAAAACAATGTATGTCTACACCCTCCCAAATATGCCTTATGGCACACCCATACACTTACACACACAGAGAGAAGCAATAGAGGGTAAGAGTATCCTGTATGGAAGAGAGGTGGAGCATGCTGGTCTACTAAGATGACAACAGGTTTTGGAAACAGGATGCGTATAGAGACAGAAAAAGCTCCATAGAGATAGACGATTTGCAAACTGACTGAACTGCTATTTGCTTCTTGCCTAGCCCTCCTCAGAACGATGATTCCTCCACTAAGACTGTCTTTCCTGCCTGGGATAGGCAGTTACATTCCACCTTTGGAATTTTAGTTCTGATGTCAGGCCACTGCGCAAAGATGGGAATTTTCTTTTCTCTGGAGCAGAGTCCATAGGTGTGGGTAGTTCCCTGGTCATTCCTTGCTGGAGAGTGTTTTTTGTAGTCGTCGAGGTATTTCTTGGCAGTCTGGGAGTGGCCCCTTTCTTCTCTGGGCTATATTTTTAAATGGCTTTCCTGACAATGCCTTTATCACTTTCCTGTTGAGTTAAAGCTGAGTGGGAGTCTTTTCTTATTCATCTGTGTAGTACATGTTACACAAAAGTAAGTTAGATATTTACATTTCCATGTTTTTAAACTACAGATGGAAGAAAATTGACTCAAGTACTGCTAAGAATTAAAAGATCAGATGCTCTTTTTTCCACTGTCTCTGTTTTGGTGAGGATGATACCAAGCATCTTCAGCCACAGCAGCAAGCACAGCTGTCAGGCATTGTCAACATGCTCTCCTTGTATTTGCCTAATTCTCATTAGAGATGTCATCCAGAGTCCACAAGATGTGCAAGGCAATGAACTGTGATACCAGGAGCATCTAGTTTCAAGTTCTTTCTGTAACTTATTAGCCATGTGACATCGAGCAACAGACCTACTCTCAGTTTCGGTTTCTTCAGCTGTAAATCGGGAAAGAATAACATCACGTACTTCACAGAGTCTTTTTGTGAGCGTTAGATGAAGCAATGCTTATAAACCTGTAACAGTTAAATGTTAACTACACTTATGCACTGCTTTACAAGCATAGCACCTGACATGGGATGATAACTCAGTAAGTGTTGGCTAGGTTGTTTTGCTGGCTACTCATGGGCCCTATCTCACCTCTAGAGGATCCATGGAAGCCAAAGCTCAATTAAGCACTATGCCTTATAGACTTTGTCTCACTAGTGTTGGTTTCTGTTTGGGAATAAGGCGTGCAATGTGAATGCATGTTGTCAGAACCCCATTTCTGAGCTAAGAGCATGTGGCATCAAGTACTTCTGGCTCAGAATTCAGTTAAGTTCATGGTTCTGGATCAAAACCACAAGATCCCACTCACAGTCCTGTACACATAAACTGATACTTACGACAAACATTTCTCCAAGTCATATATCCCCCAATTTTACCTGACCACTGTGAACTCAGTCCCCATCCTAGTATAGGTATGAAAAAGCAACCATATGGGCCCTTGGATACGGATATCAGCTCCTCTGATCCAGAGAGAAAACCATCTGAAATCTCTGGAGGCCAGCAATGCCACTTCTCTGGGAATATTTTGTCACTTGGTTTTCTAGCTCTAAATTAGATTTATAATTTATAATTTATAATTCCTAGGAATGTTTTTCAGTGATACAGAATTTGACTAGAATGTGCTAGGATCTGAACCCCTCAAGTCAACCAGCCTATCAATCATCTATTTATCATCTATTATTTATCAATCATCCAGCTCTCTACCATCCATCTATTCATCATCTATCAGTCTATCTCTCTATCACCTATCATCTCTAATCATCTGTCATCTATCTATAATAGTCATATTATGATATTTTAAATATATACTTTTAAAAAGCATTGATTTCCATATGTTTTTGTGTAGCAACCAATGTGGTGATTCTATTTCTCCTCTTGTGACTGAGCATTTTAGTTGTTACTATATTAATGGAACATTTCCTACATTCAATTTTATCTGAGATTCAGTGTTCATCAATAGTCTGTGTATGGTGTATGTGTGTGTATGTGGTTTTGTATTTGTATCTTGTGGTGGGGGGGTGAACCTAGGATCTACTGCCAGCGAAACAAACATCCTATCACTGAGGTATGCACTCATTAGCCTTGGATAGTCCTACAGAAAGGTTCTCAGTAGAAAATCCTAGCAGGTTTGCATGTACAAATCCAATGGAGGCACACAACCTCAAGTCTATTAAAGTGCTTTCCCATGTGGTCTTGCTTTACTGTTGATAAATTTAATATAAAAAGTGATAAAAAAATAGGCAACAAGTAGCAGCTGGATGTGGTGGCGCGCACCTTTAATCCCAGCACTTGGGAGGCAGAGGTAGGAGGACTGCTATGAGTTCAAGGCCACCTTGAGACCACATAGTTAATTCCAGGTCAGCCTGCCTGGGCCAGAATAAGACCCTACCTCGAAAAACAAACAAACAAAAAATGACAAGTGATGGATGCACAAAAATGTTTATGCACATGGAAAGGGGGATAAATGGTAAGTTTTATGTCATATGTTTCTCCACATTATTCTTACTTCAAGGCACCTATTTGATGCCAGGAAATGTGTCCTATCATGGTGTACAGTAGTAAGCAAGAGACACAACGAATTTACATTGCAGAGGGAAATGCACATGTTCAGACAGGTGTATAGTCGTAAGTACATAGGTGGTACAGCCTAAAGAGTGAGAACTAGATCTAGGGAATATACCTCTGTTGTCTTATGTCAGAAATAAAATACAGAACCAATATTTGTTAAGCTTGCTTTTCCTTAAGCATTTCTTCTCATTCATATTTACCTGACCTTTTATTTTGAGAGAAAATTAGAATATTTTTAAATTATAATAAAATCTAATAACATTTTAAGTTCATAAGGCAATGCCTATCTTTTATACACATTACTTGGAATTGTCTCTTTATAATGAAAGGATTAATCTTACTTGAAAAATAGTAGATAAGTCACTTTCATGACCCAAGTGACTAAGTAAAATATTTTATTCAGCTCCAAGAGTTTATTTTGAGTGCTCATACTTAGTTGACTCCATTACAGAAAATATGTGACAGTTGGTGTCCTGTTAAAAGTTTCTTCATGGGGTGGACAGATGGCTTAGCAGCTAAGGTGCTTGCCTATAAAGCAAAAGGACCCAGGCTCAATTGCTCAAGACCTATGCAAGCCAGACGCACAAGATGGCGCATGTGTCTGGAGCTTGTTTTCAGTGGCCAGAGGCCCTGGTGTGACCATTTTCTCTCTCATGGCCTCTATTTCAAAAATAAGGTCTTTGTGGAAGAATATACAAGAATCTTACTACTATGTCCAAAGCCAAGTTCAGTGGCATTAAGTACAATCAGATTCCTGTGCATCACAGTTTATCTATAAAACCTTTTATCTTCCCAAATTCAAATGTTACACCATTAAGTTATAACTTCCCACTGTTTCTTCCCTATAAAAATTTCTACTTCCTGTCTATTAATTTGAGATTCCCATTATTTAGCAATATCAAATAATTTTTAATTGTTTTTATTTATTTTTTATTTTATTTTATTTATTTATTTTTATTTATTTACATATTTATTCTGTTTTTTTTAATGAACTAAGCCGAGTAAATAGGGTTCTTTTAGCCCACAGATGAGCATAACATTGGCACAGATACAAAGACTTCATGGTTTGGTGATCCAATCCAAGTTCTTACCTGATGAGGACCTGCCTTTTGTAGGCAAAAACAAAGCCCTTTTATTCCCCTATTCAGATGAGACCTAAACCATCTTACTGGCATTCTGGGTCTGGTCTATAGACACTGTGCGTTTCTGATGGTGCAAACACAAGCCATAAAAATATCTACAATACTTGCTTTAAAAGTACTCACTGCCATTTAACTGTAAACAGACTTGTAATATGGCTGTAAAAACTCACGAGTTGCTGAAAGGAGCTATAATAAAGTCATAATGATTGCTAGTACAAACACGAGCAGAGAGGCCTAGAACGGTTGGCTGGCGATGGAGGATGGTATGCATGATGCAAGCTGGGCAAAACCTGGGTGACAGCCATCTGCTGGGCCTCTAGAGAGACTCGTCAGTCCTGTGCTCATTGTGCACCGATGCACCGATGCTGGTGAGTTTGTTGCTGTTCGTCAAAGGATGCAATGCCAACCTTTCCTTGCTAGAGATATAGAGACAACTTCAAAGAGGCTCTCATGTATCCTCAACAACAGGGGTTTTCTTCTGTCAGGAAATGTGGAACATTTGTAATGGAGGCTAGAGACCGTAAGTGTTTTATACTAAACCAATTCCTTGCCTTGTGGTTGACCAAAGTAAGTAAATAAACAAATAAATAAATAATAAAACCACTCCTTTATAACATGAGAGACTAAACCCATTATCCAAAGCTTCTCCAGCTTGTGTTACTATTTTGGCTTTTGAGCTACAGGATAGATTCTCTTTGAGCCCCTGGTCAACCACTGTTTCAGAAAGATGAAGTCAGATACAGGAATGCATTTCGTTCAGCCAAGGTGCTGGATCAGACTTACAGACACATAGCTCCAAAAGTCAACATTAAAATAGCAGTTACAAGACATTTTTGTCAGTGTTATTTATTTTAAAAGATATACAATGGGCTGGAGAGATGGCTTAGCGGTTAAATGCTTGCCTGTGAAGCCTAAGGACCCCAGTTCAAGGCTCGATTCCCCAGGACCCACGTTAGCCAGATGCATAAGGGGGTGCAGGCGTCTGGAGTTCATTTGCAGTAGCTGGAAGCCCTGGCACGCCCATCCTCACTCTCTCTCTATCTGCCTCTTTCTCTTTCTGTCTGCCACTCTCAAATAAATAAATAAAAATAAACAAAAAACTTAAAATAAATAAAAAGATATACAAGGAGATGGCTTCATAGACTAGCATTATGCTTTTTAACTTATTTTCTGTAGTTTCAGGTTTTCTAAAAATATTTTTATTTATTTGTGAGGAAGGGGGGTGCACCAGGGCCTCCAGCCACTGGAAATAAACTCCAGATGCATGCACCTCTTTGTGCAACTGGCTTTACATGGGTACTGGGGAATCAAACCTGGGTCATTAGGTTTTGCAGGCAAGCACCTTAACCACTAAGCAATCTTCCAGCCCTAGTTTCAGATTTTTGAGGCAAATAACTATATGAAACACAACCATGAACAACCATGTCCTGGTCTCTGTTACTTGGAATGAAAGTACAGATTTGTGTTTCTTTACAGAACCACTACTGATGCCCTTTAAATATGCCAAAGTCCTGAGTATATATGCAGATTTCAATATGTCCTAATGGGGAAAGCTAATGATACTGTGTTTCAACAAACCCATTTTCACCGATCCACTCCATAATTGGGATTTAGACTTAACCATATTATCATATTTCTTATCTCTCATATGACCGCATGCAATGGCCAGTGAATTTCTATCATCAGCCTAGCTCTGATACTACAGAAATTCAAAATATCAGTATATCTTTTTCACATTTACCATTTATGTAATATTTTAAGGAATTCTTAAGGTTATAACTTAACTTTGTATGTTAAATATTTTCCATAACTTTCTTTGTCCTGTTCGCATTTATTTCTTGATTCTGTTCCTCCCTCAATGCTGGCATCTTTCACCTTGATAGCGATGTGCCAAGAAAATCGAATGTATGTGGAGTGCCCTGTGCTGCTCTGACGTAAGGTAGTCCTAAGTCAGGGCCAACGGTAACTTCCATTAACTGAGGCACCATCTCCCAACAATGCCTTTGGGGTGACCTAAATGCTTGTACACCAACTGGAATATGTAGTACTCTAAGCTATAATTGCTAGCTAGTGTATGCTGCAAAGATTCGTGAGATTCAGAGGTTAATCTTATGAGAGGAGGAAATAATGAATAGCCTTCTGAAAAACTTCTAATAAGTAGAAGCAAGCAGTAAAGGAAATTCCTCCTGACCAAAGAGGTGACCAGAAAAGGAGATTGAGAGGAACAGCCCAAGAGAGACATTATTTTCCTCTGCTAGTCTGAGTTACTTCCTGTTCACTCATCTCCACAGGTTTTGGTCAACAAGATGCCTGAATAATTTTTCCAATCCTTGATCTATTAATTACTGGGAAAGTCTATTCAGTATATTTCAAGTTCCTTGAAGTCAGATGATAGTATGAATCACAGATGAGAATTCCTAAACAACCAGCTGAGAGTTGGGGACCACACCCTCATCTACATTCCTACAATACACATACACATCCATCCAAAAATATTTATTTTGCTCAACCTCCAGTAGATCAAATATAATTCTTAAAATATAAATCCTTAAACATACTATTGTGTGGGTATCCATGATGCTGTTAGTCATCTTCCATCCTTCATGGTATGTGCTTTTAAAAACCACCTGAAGTCCTTTGGGAGAAAATCATGTGTCACAAAATCACTTTGTGAATGAAAACTAAATGCCAGTGTCCTAGAAAAGTGCCTCCTTTACCCTAACATGATCCTCGGGCATGGTCGTGCACATGACTCACCTTGGCACATGCACCAAGCTGTGATAGCTTCTTTGTGAAAGTTTAATTTCCTATGGAAATTGGTTTTTGTGAGCGCATATGTTGTCCTGAATATGTTACAGACCAGGCAACTCCTATTTCTTTAGCCATCTGCTTAATATTGATTGAGGGCCATCAGCCCAGGTCTGGGTGTGGCTTCACTTTTAAAGACCATGCAGCACTGTTCAAATTCAGCCCGGTCCGTAGAATTAACTTCAGAGATCAACAGGGAATAAAGATAGTTTTCTTTCACACCTATTATGCACACACTAGTGTCTCAGGGCCACACTCTCTCCAGGATTGGTCCGTCTTATACTTAAAGTAAGAGAGTCATAAGGGAGCTTAGAAGTCTGTCCAAAGTGGCAAGACATTGCCGGAACTCAGACAGTAGAGGTCACACTGTGTATCAGAGGCAAAGAAGGACAGAGAAAGAGAAGGCGGAGGATGAGTGTATGGCTACAGGGAGACTATAGTGTTTGCTCTGCTCCTTGGTGGGCATTAAGGCTTGAGGCTGGCAGAGGTTGAGAAGGGTTTAAGGACAGGAAGTAACCAACTTTCCAAAGCTGGGGCTCAGATGTCCATTTCAGGTTCCTTCCACCACTGGCCAGTGCTTCATTGAGAAGGCCTGGGAAGCACCACAGAGTAGAGGAAGCGGTCCTTGGTACCAGAGCTGGCATCGTCGGTGCCCTGCCTCAGGAAAGCCCAGAGCCTAGAGCTGGTTCTTGTCCCAGAATCCTGCTGATGTGGAAGCTTTAGGCCTGCCTCCCCCCGCTTTTATCTTTAGATTCAGGCTTAATTTATGTTTTGGATCAGAGTGACGTGTAATGGTGTGCATGGGCCAGACACTAGGAAAGCAAGGTAGATTAGAGACGCAGTTTCCTGACCCCACCAGCTTAGCATCATCATCCTTAATGATATTTCAACACTGGGAGGGTTCACTTTTGTTGCTTTTTTCTTCTCCTCTCTCTGTAAATTACGTATACAGTAAGTGTTTTGTGTTTAATTTCCTTAAGAAAATGTACATTGTGTAGGTGAAATTGTTAGAAAAAAAGTAGAAGGAAGTCCTAGAAGTTTATAAAAACGACACTGTGTGCTCTGCAGACAGGAGTCACCTTGGAGCCTTTTTACTCTCCTGGGAGCACTCATAATACAGTCTTATTAGTTTTGTTTGTTGTATTTTTCCCTTTATCCTTTTCTGTTTCTTTTTTTTTTTTTAACCTCCTACATCGCTTGTCTTTTTATATGCTTTCCAGAAGTATATTGCTGACACAATAGCCTGGAGCAAGGAGGCAATGGAGCCACTTCTGCTTCATGTGGTAATTATACTCAGAGGATGTATTTATAGCAACGCTGGTGCCAAAGCGGGCGAGGGGGGGTCGGGAAATAAAGGGCCTGCCTCTGCAAGGTGGCTCCATTCAGGGATGCAGAGGCTCTGGCTGTGGCTTGGAGAGGAAGGGTGGCCACAGAGACCAGTGGTTCCTCAGAAAGGAAGTGGACGGCACCGTGGCCGCACACGTCAAGTGAGCACCCCCAGATGCTCTTGGCTGCCTCCTCACAGCGCATCACACGGCCCCGTGGAGCCCTGAGGATTCCCACTGGGTCCCGGGGGAATATCACTGGGGCATAAGACTTGGACATCTTCATGGGGGAGGACAGAGAGTAGCTTTGGGCCTCTTCTGAACCTTAAACAGGGTGACTACACTCTCATCTGACACACATGCAGAAGTTCTAAATAACATTTATTCCTGATTTTTTGACAATTTCATATTTATATGTGTGTGTATGTACATATATATGGATAAATATATGTGTATATGTAAATATATGTAATTATCAAAGTATGTATGATATACAGATAATAGAATTTGATCATTTAGATATCGAATTACCCTCTATAATCTCCCTCTCCCTCCTGTTGAACCCCTTCTCCATACTAGTGGATAAATCATTGAAAACAATGGCTCCCTCTCCTCCATCAACCATTGATACCAATAGCTCCTCAGGGAGCGGTGGGGACTCACAAGCCCCTCCCCTATCCTATCCATGACAGAATGATGTAATCATCTGGTGCTGGTCTTATGCAGGTGACCACAGATGCTATGAGTTCATAAGTACAATGCCCATGCCATGCCCATATGAGGGAGTTCCTTAGCCTTTCTTCCCACCTTCTAGCTCTGATATTCTCTTCCATCTCTTTCCCTATGTTCCCTGAGCCTGAGGGGAAGAAGTAAGTGATAGAGATGTCCCTTATAGTCCTGAGCATTCAGCACTCAGTTATTTTCAGCACTTTGACCAAATATGAGGCTGGGCATCGACCACAGCCCAATGTAAACAGCAAGCTTTTGTGCTTAAAGCTGAGAGCAGTACAAGTCTATGCGTATAAACAGAAATATTTATAAGGCAGTTTAACAATACTTCTGTTTAGCAAAACATTTTATTTGAAAAATAGTTTCCTTATTTATCTAAAATGTTCGTCCCTAATCTACAGGAACTCTCCATTTTTATCAGATGAATCACCTACATCACGGCCAGTAGAGGCCTCCTGAAACATCGCTCCCAGCATCCGACTCCCCAGCTCACACACTCACACCCCGCTGCCCTCAGCTCTGTGTATCCCACGGAGATCTCTCTGCTTCTGGCCGTGACTCGATTGCACCAATTTGATCATGTTCCTGAACGGTTTGGAGCCCTTTTATAGTATCCTCCATGTCCTGGGAAGTAGGTTCCAAACATATACATAAACACACATATATGCACACACACACACACACACACACACACACACACACTTTCCACTTTGTTAATTCATAAAGAATAACAAATTTTATATACACACACACATATATATATATGATGTACAATGTGATGTCTTGACATGTACAGATTGTAGAATGATCACCACCAAGCACATTAGCACATTTGCCTTCTCACATACTTACTGTGTACACAGACTGTTTCAGTATACTTTCAGATTTCACTTAAACAATAGTTTATCAACTATAGTCAGCACTGTGCATTAGGTAACTAGGGCTGATTCTTCCTGCATAACTTAAATATTGATCCCCCTGATCAACACCATGCCACTTCCTCCACCCCTCTCCCAGGACCTGGCAATCACCTTTCTTTCTCTGTTTCCATGTGACAGACTCTTACATTTTACATATAGCAGAGATCATTCAACATTTTCCTCCCTGTGCTGGCTTATTACATTTAGAAATGTGCCTCAGGCTCATCAACATTGTGTCACATGGCAGAATCTTCTTTTTAAGAGATTAGTAATATTCCATTATACATATATGTGCATATACATATACATATATGGGTATATATCCATATTTATTCAAGCTAAAAAGATCTTGACTATTCATTGGACAAAAATCTATACAAATAGCCAACAAGAAAAAAGATGTTTAACGTCAGTACTCATCAAGGAAATGCAGACTAAAACACAATGAGCTATCACTTCACACCTGTTAGAATGCCTATTGTCACAAACAAGGTAGAGGTGGAGAGATGGCTTAGGAGTTAAGCCACTTGCACGCAAAGCCAAAGAACCCAGGTTCAATTCCCCAGTACTCATGTAAAAGCCTGATGCACAAGGTGGTACATGTGTTTGGAGTGGCTAGAGTGGCTAGAGTCCATTCTCTCTCTCTCTTCTCATTTCTATCTTTCTCAGACATAAATAAATAAATAAAATCTAGAAAAAAGTTAACTGGTGTTGGCGATGATGTGGAGAAAGGCAATCATTGTAACTACTGTTGGTGGAAATATAAATGGACATAGCCATAATAGAGAACAGTGTGGAGCTTTCACAGGACTTTATAAATAAAATCAATAGATGACTCAGCAGTTCCACTGCATGGAAGGAGAAATCAGAGGAAATGAGATTAACACTGCAGAGAAATCTAGCACGACTACCATGCTCATTGTGCCATTATTTACAGCATCCAAAATAGGGAATTGAGCAAGATTTTCCCTGGCAGATGAATGAAATAACGTGTTCCATACAAATGTATGTGTACCAAGATAGCATGCGTGTATATGTAGTTTTCTATAGTACTATAATGTTTGGTTCAGAATAGATTTGAAGTATATCTTGAGATGAGGTTGCCTGGTGCCTCCAGCTTTAGGTTTTTTGCTCAAGATTATTTTTCTTATTCAGGGAATTTTTTTAGTTCCATCTGACGATTTGCCCACTTCTGTGAAAGTTGTCATTAAAATTTTTAAGAAGAGTTACATTTAATCTATAGATTGCTTTGGGTAGTAAGAACATTTAAACAGTATTATTTTTTCCAGTCCCTGAAAATGGAGGACTTTCTATTATACATGTACTAATCAATCTCTTTCATCAGGGTTCTATAGATTTTTTTAAATATTTATTTATGTATTTATTTATGTATTTACTTAAGAGAGAGAGAGAGAAGGAATGAACAGGTGCACCAGGGTCTCTAGCCACTGCAAAAAAAAAAAAAAAAAAAAAAAAAAACTCCAGATGCATGTGCCATTTTGTGCAACTGGCTTTACATGGGTGCTGGGGAATTCAACCTTGGTCATCAGGCTTTGCAAGAAAGTACCCTTAACCACTGAGCCATCTCTCCAGCCTCGTTTTGTAGTTTTAATGTCTGAATATCTCTCATGCAGTTGGTTAAACTGATTTTTAAAGTTTTGATGCTACTTTAAGTTGGATATTTTTCATTTCTTGTATAACTTATTCTTTGGTTCATGAGATTTTTAGAGCTGCAACTGAAATTTCTACATATTGGTGAAATTTCTGGTTTCCCTCCTATTACTCTTTTCTAATTCCTTACTATTGTGGTCAGAAAAGGTACTTGATATGATTTTAGCTTCATTAATTTATTGAGACTTACTGTGTGGTGTGGCCTAACACTTTATTTGTCCTGGGACTGTTCTGTATGTATTAAAAGGAATGTGGTATTCTGTTTTAAAATCCTTTTAATTAAAAACTTTATTTTATGAATATATGATAACTTTGTTCCTGTGCTACCACCCCCTTTTTTCCCCTGCCACCCATCCCCTGAGCACCCACCTCTTTCAAGTAGCCCATCCTCAGCTCTATGCTCTTCCGTCCTCCATGTCAGAAGGACGATGGGCTCAGAACAGTGCTGGTCTTAGTAACTGCTGCGGTGTTGCGAGTGCACAAGTGCATGCCCGTGCTGAGGCCAGCGCCCCGGAGCGCGCCCACGCGCCCTGTGGCTCAGCTGCCGGAGGAGCTGCTTTCTACGGGCTGAGGACATGGTGTATGACCCGATGGCTAAAGGCGCTTGCTTGCAAAGCCTGATGGAGTTCAATTCCCTCATTGCCACGCAAAGCCCAGTGCACAAAGTGGTGCATGCATCTTGAGTTCGTTTGTAGTGGCAAGAGGCCCTGGCACACCCATGAGTGCTCTCTCTCACTCTCTTTATCTTTCTGTCAAAGAAATAAAAATGTTTTTGAATGGAAGTGCTTTATACGCCTGTCTGGTTTGTTAACTGTTCTGTGTTGTGTGTCAAGCGTGCTGCTTGCGAAGTTTGTGTCTGGATTGTCCAGCCAGTGTTGGGAACGCAGCAGAACAGCTCTGTGCAGCGACTGCCTTCCAGTCCCGCACGACTCCAGTAATGCCAGCCTGATGCGTGTGCCTATCCCACTATGGGCAAAAATGTGATCTTAACAATGTTATAAGTTCTTCTCTTCACTGTTACACCATGGCCATCATTATCGCTTGGGATAGTTTACACTTACAGCCTATTCCCTACATGTTGTATCTTATAGGCATTAAAGGCATGGTTTCTTGTGCTGGAGACCGAATCTAGGGCCTCTTAACCAAGTAGTCTTACTGAGTTCAAGGTCCCCAGACCTTGAACTTGCTCTATAACCCAGGCAGGCCTTGAACGTTTGATTCCCCTGCCCTGGCTTCCAGACTGCCATCAGGCCCAGCTTGTTTGTTTGAACTCATCCAGGCGCTGTTTTTAGATCAGGTAACGCCAACCATTGACATTTAGAAGAAATGACGGGAGGTCAGCACTCAGTGCTCCTTGTTTCTCACTGTGTTGCACTTCTCTTGTCCAGATCTTTTCCCCCAGCTTGTTTTGCTAACATAATTTTGTTTTGGCGTGGTATGTTTCACTCCTAATTCTATGTTTTTATTTACCTACCACAAGTTTTGGTTTCATCATGGGTGTCATAATGCCCACATTAAACATCTGATCATTTTAACAGCCATTTTAAGTTGATAGTAGTTTAAATTTGACTTCATAAAAATTCTATGCCTTGACTACTACTGCCCCAATCCTGGCTTCTTGATATCACAATTCACATCTTTTATGAATCATAACAAATTATTGTAGTCATAATTATTGCTAACACTTCTTTTGTGATAAAGTGGCACATTCATTACCCCTCCAGTGGCCGAGCCTTCTGAACTGACTGTGGGCCTGGTGGTGACAGAATCTCCCAGAGTCTGTCTCCCAGAAAAGGTTATCTTTTCTTCATTTCTGAAGAACAGTTTTGAGAGGTTTAGTATTTTTGATTGGCAACAGTTGCCTTGTATGTAACAAGTTACTTTTTCTGATTCCAGAATTCTCTGTCTGAATTGCCCATCTGAGTATAATGTCTCAGTGAGGGGTTATTTGGATCCAATGATCTCGATGCTTTTCTCTTCTCTACCTCCCTCTCTCTCTCTCTCTCTCTCTCTCTCTCTCTCTCTCTCTCTCTGCTTTATCTTCCTTTCTTTTCATCTCCATCATAACTCCTACAGTAGCTATACTGGTTTCCTGATATAATGATGCTCTGTAAATCCTGTAAGTTTTCTTTACTCATTTTCATTTTCTTTCCTTTTTCATTCCTCTACTTGAGTTTTTTCAAATGACTCTTGTTCAAGCTTACTGATTCTATTTTCTACTTGATTGAGTTTGATCTTGGGGCTCTCTTTATGAAATTTTTCCATTTGGTTATGGTATTATTCAGTTCCCCAGGTTTTTTTGTTTGCTTTCTCCATTTCTGCTATTTGTTAAAATGTTATTTAATGCTATTTGTGTGTGGTTTCACTGGTATCATTATTTTCCCCTTGTACTTACTTGAACCACACTGACCTTCTTTGATAATAATTATTTTGAATTATTTGTCAGACAGGTCATAGATCTCCATTTCCACAAGTTATTGGTCCTTCACATTGATTATTTGGTGGTGTCCTCTTTTATTAATATTATTTGTACTTCTGGTGACCTTGCTTTGGTGTCAGCACATAAAAAGAATCAGGTATTCTTTCAAACCCTTCAGACTCATCATCAGTGAAAACCCTTCATTAGTCATCTTCTGTACAGATTCTGAGGTAGCACACATAACTGAGATTATAGGCAGGATTTCTGGAGTTCCTGGGAAGGCTAGCATTGTGCCTGGTTCGGCAGCCAGACAAAGAGGCATGGAGCTTGAGTTCATAATGTTTGGCCTCCTGCCAGAGTCCACTGGGCTAAGCATGGTGAATGGGCCCGAGGGGACAGACCTAATGCCCAGGCCCATGGGTATAAGCCTGGAGCCTATTCCCAAGGGTTTGGGTTACAGGCTTGAGCACATCTGGAGTCTGGATCCATAAGAGTGAAAGCTTAAATAAATTAACACAGCACTCAATAGTCTACACCCTCTTAGTTTCACTTACTTTTCTAATTGCTCACATGCCTCCCCACGATGCCCCGTATAACTACCATATGGACCCTTTATTCGCTCAATAATTGAATAATTATTGTTTAACAACTCTTCTGTGCCTGAGATGCTGTTTACTGTGAATGAGAGGCGCAATGTGATTGCCCCTCATAGAGCTTTTATTCCACAGAAGAAATGGAACAATAAACACAACTCTTAAATCATATGGAATGAAGATAAAACCTGAATCATGGGGCTATTTTGCGAGGTTTTTGCTGTGTACACGCGATCTGTACCTGAGGGCCTTGCTTGTATACCCCAGTATAACTTACCTTTTTCTGTAACATGGTCATAAAGCAAATCTGTGAGTGTGCTTTCAACCCAAGCTAAGGGACGTCAGCCGCCAACTGAGGGACTACCTATACTGTTTAGTGCCACACCTGCCTTCACAAGCCTCTAGTGGCACCTGATCCTGCGGCACCCTTACTTATTTGAAAGCACTGCTCACTCGCCCTTCCTTGTGGGAGGCACACTCCCTGCTTTGCATTAGAAGTCATAGCCTCTTCTTTCAGTGCCCTGTGGTGATCCTGCCTCCTCCTACCAAACACAGTATCGTGGAAGTCTGGGGGTTAGCCCCAGAGCTCTGCCCCTCTGTCCCTTTCTTCACCCTTGGGGATCTTTGCTTTCCCGCTATTGTTTCTCTAATCTTGATCATCCTTGGGCACGAAAAGGTCTTGTGAAAACAAATACTTAACTACAACCCTATTTGCATTTCTCAAAACTAGAACTCTTAAATTTCCCCAGCTAGGCTGCTTTGCCTCCCTTTACAATCGATCTCGGTTACAAGCACTGTCCTCAGCCCAGCTGTTGAAGCCAAAAACTTCACAGAGGCTTCTTGATTCCAGCTTCTCTTCCTTTGCTACTTCCCCAAGCCATTTTTGAGTTCTGTGGTTCTGCTCAGAAACACGTTTTGCATCGCTACTTGCCTTCAAAACCCCTGCATGACTGTTGTAGACACCACACTCATCACCTCCTGCTTTCACTACTGCACTCATTTCTTAATTCCAGATACGAGACTGGCTCCTATCCAGTACATTCTCCAAAGGTCTGTGGTCTTTGTAGCTCACAAGCCAGATCCTATCAATCACACAGATGCTTACATTTCCCCTGGTAACTTTCCATTTTTGCTTCAACATGGGTGCAAACTATTACTTATGACAGAATGTTCTCTATTGGGTAACCTTTAGGAAGCCTCTCGAGTTTCTCGTGCCCCTCTCACAGCCACGGCCATCCTCCAGTTACAGTGGTGCTCTTTCCAGCTTCAAGAATGTTCTGTCATTTCCTTCTTAAAGGACTTTTATGGAACACTGGACTCAGGTGAGGGTCAAAGAAGACTGAAGCTAGAGAGGCCATGAATTTAGAATTGTTCCTATTCTCCCAAACTTACCAGTTTGACTAAGAGTCTTAATCTTGGAATTATTATTTTCCTTGTTGGCAACCCAAATTTTCATATGAATAGGCATTTCTGCATGTCCAAAGGTTCAGAATTGTCAACAAATCTGAGATCCAATGGTGAAAAAAATTCGGAAGTTGGCTAGCTAGCAAGCTGGGAAAATGGTCCACTATGAAGGCCACCTGTTGCAGGAGGATTTCTTAGCTAAAGTTAAACCCTCATACATTTCAACCCATACCATTTTTTTTAATTCATTAATCTATCCAAACACATGCATTTCCCTCACAAAATGATTCGTTGTCTGATGCATTTACCTCTCACATAAGCGTGCTCATTTTCTACCCCATTCTCTGTTCATTCAGCTACTCAGAAACCACAGTATGCATCAGGGCTCAAACTGAACATTAGCTATACATCTGTCCAAACAGTAGCTGGGTGTTCTCAAGACTCCAAAGCCTGGAGTCTATCTACCTCAAATGGTCCTTACTACACCACTGTAAACATTGAGCGTCAGCTCTGAACTGGACATGGCGATGAGCGCATTGTAAGACTTACCCAACGTCACACCTGGTGTGAATCTCCTCCATCTTACCCATGAGGAATGTAAGAGCAGGAAGCGGCCTGCTCGCTCCCACTCAAGCTCCTGTCTGTCAGCTCCATCACATGTTGTTTGTGACTGCCCTTCTTTGCCTCATTTAAAGGCATCACCATCTCTCCATTTTCTTTGAAAATCACTTTCATGTTGTAGGCCTCCACAGCATTTGAAATACTGACCCTTTTTTAAGTCATATACTGTTAATACAGTTTTCTGCTCCCTATTTAAAGATTTTTAAAAGAAAAGTTGAAAAGTAAAGGTCGTTCCATAACAGCATTAACATTCTTTGAGAATGAGGGAAAAATGAGAAATTGATATCTAAATGTTCCTAACACCAACATAACTTAAATTCTCATCCACGCCCTTGGCCTAGGAGGACCACACCAAGACAAGTCAGCCTGGCCTTTGGAGCTCGTTCATCAGTGAAGGGACGTGTTTATGTGGCCTCAGTGCAGGGAGAATCTAATGATTGCCTTTCCTCCCAGCAGGTCTCACCCCATCCCAGGAGGATGTTAGGGGTCAACAAAAGGACAAGCTCCTGTCTCATGAGTCACTCTGGAAGAAGGCCAATCACAGCGTCCAGACCTGCTCCGAGGACTTGGGGAAAGGAAATGGTACCTTGCCTTTGAGGACTGGGGTCCAGTGTACCCACCTGATGGCACAGAGACCACCTGGCCTGTTCAGCATGGGATCCAGAGAAGGGAACAGCCTGTTCCTTTGAGGGATGAAGAAGGAGACTCTTAAAGTAGTCTCCACAAGGGCCCTTGCAAGATCCTCGCTGCTGTGTTTCAGAGTTGCTCAGGTGGGGCCAGGGTTAGAAATATGGACTTGTTACTCTACTTTTTTCTGATCTGTAAGTTTTATTCCTTTAAAGTAGGCAGAATGAGTATAAAAATGTACTTGGGGGGGTGGCGAGATGGGTCAGTGGGTAAGGCACTTGCCTGAGAAGCCTAAGGACCCATGTTTGACTCTCCAGATCCCAGCTAAGCCAGATGCAGGAAAGTGATGCAAGCACAAGGTCGCACGTGCCCAGTAGGAGGTACATGGGTTTGGAGCTCTATTTCAGTGCCTGAGGCCCTGGCATGCCAATTCTCTCTCTCTCTCTGTCATAAAAAAAACAATGTACTTTTGAACAGATCATAAAGTAATGAAATCAGTAAGCCTTGGGTTCTCTGCAAACCAGTTCATGTCCTTCCTTGGATGGCTACCCATGGACAGCCACTGCTTCACATAGTCAGAACGATGGAGCCTGCATGTATCACAGTCTTTCTTTCCACTCAATCACTGCTTTACCACACCACTGTGACCACAGCAGCCACTGCCAGCACCTCAACCACCACCCTCATGGCGACCATCTCTGCAACAAGCCACCCTTCGTACTCAGCAAGTTATTTGACAGACACGATCCAAGGCATTCTGATATTTAATTTTATGTAGCAAACTGTTATCTTTAAAAATAAGAAATACTAAGATTTAAAGAAGTCAAGTAGCGTGTGTGTGTGTGTGTGTGTGTGTGTTGTCTTGTAAGTGGTAGAGATTTTCTCAAGTGTGTCCAACCTTGAAACTATACTCTGGTTATGCCAGATGGAAGATTCCCTTTGGGCAGAATGAACATACTAAGTGAGGTAACCCAGGCCCAGAAATCAAACATCACATGTTCTCTCTCATATGTGTATGCTAGCTACAAATGTTTAGACTTGTGTATGAGGTGGAACCAAAAATCAGTAGCAAAGGCCAGTAAGCTAGAAAAAGGCTATAAGGGGGGGAGGAGAGGAAAGGACTTAAGTGGGTGGTATTGTATATATGTAAGTAGAAGAATGGATTACAGGAAGTGGAATGGCCTAAATGAGGCCAGGAGAAGAGATTGAGTAAAAGAAGGGTGGGGAGAGGGTCAATCAAAATTTAAGATATTCTGAATAAGACATATGAAAGCTTACTCTTTTGGATAATGGCACATCCATAAGAAAGAGAGTGTTACTAGAAAATTTTCAGTGCCAGGGATGGGATACTTTCCAGTGAGCTGTTGGCCAGGGAGGCCCCTGTTGTCTCCAAAGCATTACAGGCCATTGCCAGCACTCTTGGTTTTCCACCTGAAACAGATGGTAAGACCTTATTGCTGAAGACTCCACATACCTGGGCAGCAAGGTCACTGAGAAATCAAGCTGAGGCTGAGCTGAAAACTTTCTTCCTGTAGACCAGGTAACTGAAAGCTAGAAAAACCTGCACTGCATGCAACTCTATGGGAGACAGAAGTCATCAGTGGTAAAAACAATGGACACTGAAAGCCTCAAATTTGGCAGACAGGCCAAATGACCAAACAGGTGCAATAGTGGCATGTCTGCTCTTGGGGAAACCAATTGCTCTCTAATTGGACTGGAGGCCCACTCTTTGGGAGGGAATACATGCCTGGTACTGAAAACCTAATCAAAAGCCTATGAAAGGGGAGGGCATGAGCCTTAGGGGTTTAAAGCCTGCTCTTGTCTGAATAAATTCATATATTATGCTCACCAAACTTCCCTGTAAGCAGTACACTTAATGTTCATATTCATATATTAATGTTACTCACACTTTTGGTTAGAGAAGCATCTTTTTTCAGATGGTAATGGACACTGGGATGACCCAAAGGCAACATAATGCTGAGACTACAAGTCAGAGGAGTGTCCAGCACTGAAACATTTCTATCACACCTTCTAAGGCTCAGGGTCCACTGCGGAACAGGTGGTGGAAAGAATGTAAGAGCCAAATGAGGGGTATGACTCCTTACAAGGCAACTGTCCAGACAGAAATTGGCCTTGATATCCATGATGTCGCAGTGCCTAGCAATACCTTCACAAGACCCTCAAAGTAGGAGAAAAAGATGATGACATCAAAACAAAAGAGAGACTATTGGGCTGGAGGGATGGCTTAGCGGTTAAGGCATTTGCCTGCAAAGCCAAAGGACCCAGGTTCGATTCCCCAGGACCCACATTAGCCAGATGCACAAGAGAGCACATGCATCTGGTGTTCGTTTGCAGTAGCTGGAGGCCCTGGCATGCCCCTTCTCATATTCTCTCTCCCTCTCTCTCTCTTTTTCTCTATCAAATAAATAAATATTGTTTTAAAAAAAGAGAGACTAATGGAGTGAGGGAGGAGATATAATGGAAAGTGGAGTTGTAAAGGGGAAAGTGGGGAGGAGAGGAGGGAATTATCATGGTTTATTGCCTATAAGCATAGAAGTTGTCAATAAGAAATTATATATTTCAAAAAATGGAAGCAAAAATAATGAACATTAAATCCTAAGGCAAAGTTTGAGTCCTCGTCCTCATCGCCTTCATTCCCAGCTTTCCTGTCCTTCTCACTCTTGCATTCAGCTACTCCAGGGCACTGTGCAGCATTACCAGGCTTCATCCTTGTTCCATGGAGCCTTTCTCCTCTTGTTGCCTATTTCTACCAAGTGCTAGGTGGCTGCCATGTTCTTCTGCTCCAAATGTCACAGCTGCTCTTTCATCCTCAGCTGGTCACCATATCTACTACTTGAAAAATGTAGACAAAACCCCAACCAACCAAACAGATGCACAAGGCCCAGTCCCTACCACCCATGCAGGAGAGGCATGGGGCAAAGCTCACCATGGGGAGCATGGCCAAACCTGGGGTTTCCATTTTCATCAGGTGGCAGCCAAGGACCTGAGTTCAAAGCAGCAGTCAGGAGGAGGTGCCCGACTCTCTTGGGAATCTAAAAGCATGTTTTTCTTCATGAGAAAACGTTATGAAATAAGGAAAGTGATGAGTCTAGAAGCCTAGACTATAATTTCCAGTCATGAGCTACAAAGAGTTAATGCTGTTGCCAGAGAAGGTGGCCGTCAGGTTCCTGTTCCTGGCTTGGGAAGTTTTCCGGTGGGTTTGTCAGTCATAAACATCTTAGAATGAGTCTGCTCCTAGTAAAGGCAACAAATGTCAGGAAAACTGAAAATAAATCTTGCATAGGGCAGGGAATTCCCTGACAGATGGTGCTGCTTTTGTTATTATTATTATTTAACTTGTGTTATGAGAATGGGAAAGTCCATCTGATTTTATGAGCAATGGTCATAGTACTCCTCTTTCTGGAACAAAGTTATCATTGCAGAACATTACTGTAGTTTGAGCTCCTGGCAACTGAGTTTAACTAGAAACCATGTCTGCAGCTCGTGCCAGTTGGGTTCAGCAGGGTGCTCGCCAGTGGCACACACGCTGGGTCTCTTCTTGCAGGAGTAGGCGGAGCCACCTCAAGGCCGGTGCTGACAGTAAGTATAAGGCCAGCCGAGTCACAGGTCACACCACAAACTCCAGCCTTCCTCCTTTGAAAGGCAGGGATTCTTGCAATATGCTAACAAAGATGGGCCATCAATCTCCCTCCTTTGAAACATTTGTACCTTGGAATATTAAAACAGAAAAAAAAAATATCTTAGAAAGGCCTGACATTGAGTAAGGCCATGCTTGGAATGAGCCACGTTGCACGCATGGCCTCATTCCATCATGGTGGCACTCCCATGGCACCCGTTCATTATCTCCATGCTGAAAATGAGACTGATGGGGAGGCTCACAAACCTCTCTAACTTCACACAGAACGTGTCCTAAAGGTTTGACCTTAGGCCGTTTGATTCCATGGTCCGTGTTGTCAGCTTCCATGGGATGGCACTCATGGATCAAAGACCTCAGCGAGTCTCAGTGAATTGTCACGCCCCATGCTCTAAACACTGAACATCCTTAAAATTCACAGACATAAATAACAGCTTAGTTTTTGGAACTCATGCCCTAAGCCAGCAGAGACACACTGCTTATTCCAAAAACATAGGATGCATGCACGCAGCTCGTGAGGTGAGTTGGGCAGACACAAAATTATCATGCCTGTTTCATTAAAATGAAACAAACTTGGGCTAGAGAGATGGCTTACAGGTTAAGGCATTTGCCTGCAAAGCCAAAGGACCTAGATCAATTCCCCGGGACCCACGTACGCCAGATACACAAGGAGGCACATGCAATTGGAGTTCATTTGTAGTGGCTGGAGGCCTTAGCATGCCCATTCCCCCCCCCTTTTTCTCTCTCAAATACATAAATAAATAAAATATATTTTTTAAAAAAAAATGAAACAAACTCAATTCAAGAGCACCAAGTTCTGATTACTGTGGTGCTATTTCTTGCTTTTGTTTAAGCAGGGCAACTGAACTGCAAAAGGGCAAGTCCGAGTGGGACTGACCGGGACAATTCTAAGATGCAAGCACACTGTCACCAAAGTCAAGTACGAGGGCCAGGAGGGGCTCAGAAGGAGTGAAGGAGGGCGGGATAACCCACGTGGACTGGGAGCAAAGTAAAGGTCTGCTTTTGAGAGAAAGTCTCCCATGGAAGGCTAAGCTGGCCTGGAACTCATTATGTAGCCTGGGCTGGCCTCAAACTTACAGGATTCTCCTGCCTCAGCCTGCCAAGTGTTGGCATTATAGCTATGAGACACCACTCCCTGCAAAAGAAAGGTTTTTAACATTAGATTAAGAAACACATAAATAGGGCTGGACAGATGGCTTAGTGGTTAAGCGCTTGCCTGTGAAGCCTAAGAACACTGGTTCGAGGCTCGATTCCCCAGGACCCACATTATCCAGATGCACGAGGGGGTGCACGCGTCTGGAGTTTGTTTACAGTGGCTGGAGGCCCTGGTGCACCCATTCTCTCTCTCTCTATCTGCCTCTTTCTCTCTCTGTCTGTTGCTCTCAAATAAATAAACAAATTAAAAAAAGAAACATAAATATATATATCCAGTTGTTTAAATGAAAAAATGCAGCAAATTCAATATTCTAAGAAATAACTCAGTACACAGGCTGGAGAGATGGCTTAGTGATTAAGGTGCTTGCCTACAAAGCCAAAAGACCCAGGTTTGATTCCTCAGGGCCTTCAGAAACCAGATGCACAAGTGGTGAGCCCATTCTTACCTTTTTCTATCTCTCTCTCTCTTTTATGAAAAAGCAAAATATCAGAGATGAAACAAGGGCAGTTAGCAATTGAAATTCAATCCTAATTCTTATTCTGTCTCACTCAGAAAAAAAGCAAGAAGTGAAAGAAGGGGAAGAGGAGGAGGAGGAGAAAGAAGAAGGAAGAAGTACCCTCTCTCCTATGGTAGTCTCAGCTCACGTACCCCAGAGTTTCTTTTCCTGTTGGTCCCATCATGTCCACCATGGACTACATCATAGTTTCACACACCTTGCTTTTTGTTCACATCAGTAGTAAAGGAAAGATAACAGCAGGAGCTCTACAGAAGGGTTATCTCCTCAGTGCAGACTCGGCCCGTGATTAGCACACGTGCTTCTTTGAATGCAGGGAGGGAAAGATCGCTTAAGGAAAAGTTAGCTTTTACGAGCACTTTCACGAAGATTTCTAGTTTCACTGAAGTTTCTTCCAGAGGTGCATCTGGTTATTACTTGCAAAGTCTTGAAATGACAAATGCATAATTGTGTTATTTTGTGTCTCTTCAGGTTTCTTTCTAGTGAACGTGTAAAATGATAGTTAAGAATGAGTTGGTGCTACATGCATGTTTGGGAGAAGAAGGTAAAAATGGTAATAGAATGGGCCTAGGATGAAGACTACAGCTTCCCCAGTGCATGGGGTAGAGCTAGTCAACAGGATTCTGTTCATTCCAAACTCATTTTTCGTGTCATGTTGAACTTTAGGCATAGGAAGCCAGGACACCACCTCTCGCAAGGACTCAAGACATCCAGACTAAAGCCAGGAGTGCATCTTTACCACAGAAGAACAAATTTGGAAGGCCAGCTGGTCTTCCAGATTTCTGAAACAATGAGTTCATCTGTAAAATCCAACAATTGTTTTTAAAATTCAATTTAATTTAATTTTTTTTTGCTAGCAAGCAGAGTTTTGGGTATCATTATATGATTTTCAAACAGCATTTGTCTGAGGTGACTCTCCAGCCCTCCTTGTTTTCCCTATCCTCTGTTCACCCTGGTGTCTCCTCCTTTCTGTTTACATGTTATATATGTCCTTCTGCCTTACCCACCCCCTTTCCTTGCCATCTCTTATTTCCCACTCTTGGCAGTCTTACTTGCTTTTTAGGTTTTACACACCATTGCCTCCCTTTATATAGCTGAGAACTAACTTATTATCTGTTGTGTTCCATGTGGCCATCGAATGAATATACTAGGTCAGACATAAACACTGCCCTTAAGCAATTCTCAAGCTGATCTCTGCAAATAAACATATGAATAGTAGAAAGCTGAGCAGGAGAGCAAGGTGATCTGGACTTCAGAGCCCAGGGAACTGGCTCCGGAGAGTTTAGTTAGCCATGACTAAACTGATCAGGGAGGATGGCAGAACTACTGCAGGGTTTGCAGCTGGACATAGGAGCTCAGCCCTGGCTGGTTAGAGAAGATGATACTTGCTGGTGAACAAGCAGGCAAGACAGCTTCAGAAGCTTTCGGACCTGAGGCTGCGTTTTCCCATGTGCTCACTGAAACCAGCAGCAGTATCTTGTATAAATACACGTCCTGCCAGAGCAAGTGGAATCTTGAAGCCTGGTGGGATGGAAGGTTTCCAGACCCGTGAAGGAGTGGCAGTGACTTCTCAGGCTCCTATTCCATTGTCCGTGGTAAGTCAAGATTCACACTGGGAACATGATTGATCTAATTTATGTGACTTTAAACTCTTGGACTTGAGAATACATTACATAGGTAACAGATTGCAAATCGCCTATTCTTAGACACTCATATCAAAGCTGTATGCTTAAACTTCATCTGGACTAGATAAATCTCATGAATAATTAAAGTGATATTAGCAGTTACTCATCAACAGTTACTAATCCTGAGCTCGGTGTACACATTAAAAGCTATAGTATTAAACTTGGCAAAGACCTCCTCTGTTTTGCAGGGCATGCACAATTTAGTTGGACCAACACACAGATTTATAGGAGAAAATGTAAAAAGCAACATAACCTCACTTAGTTTAAATTATATATATATATATATATATATATATATATATATATATATATATATATCTTACTATATTACTTATATTACCAAAGTACAGCATGGGGCATGTTCCTTCCCTAAGGGAAAGCCTAGGATGGCATCTCAGAGCCTACAGAATAATCACTCGCCTCTTTGTCAAGGCCCTTCGCCATTCTCTTTAATCTGTTCTTCCTCTATAGTCTCCTGCAGCTGCTCAAATGCTCTCGAGCTGACTTTGTTTATTTAAGATCACTATGTCAAAATAGGCCTGTGGATTTCCTGCTTCTACAGTGTGATCAACTCTGCATTTACTATCTTTCCTGTCTCAGTTTAAATGCCTTGCTTATCTTCGGGAGTACAGGCTGATGTCCCACCTGAGTACTTTCCTAAACGCATGAATGTCAGTTATTCCCACCTTTGAAGTCCAAGGGTGCTGGTGTGTCTCATGGATGAGGACGAGTTCTCGTCACACTGACACAAGCATCTTGTCTCAGCTTAGATCTGAGCTCTTTGTGTCAAGCTGCTCTGTAGGTCCAAAGTCTAGCAAACACAGAGTAGCCATTCATGCTATAAGTATTAGGCAGAGCAAAGGAATATAATTAAATATAATTAAAATGGACTGAAATGAATTTTATTAGTCCTAAATGGTAGGCAACTTTAAGAGCTGGGTTTGAAGGAAAGAACAGGAGTAACAGAAGGGCAAAATGGAAAGGAAAAGAGGTGGGCATGGGTTAAAATGGTAGCTGTGGATATGGAAAATAATGTGGACATGGATGGGTGGAGCTGGGAGCTTGTCTATGTCCTGATAATGAAGTAAAATCAACAAACCAGTGCACAAATCTCATTCCCAGCTGTCCTTCCCTTGCATATTTCCTAGGTGTAACTCACTTAGGTCTATAGAGGTCACAGTTAAGGCCAAGAAAAAGTCATCATTTAGGTTTAAATGCTATCTTATGACCTTTAAGTGTTCTTTTTCTAGTCAATTCTTTGAAATATTATTTCCTTTGGCTAGGTAATTTTTTTTTTCCATAGGAAGCTTTTTTGGTGTGTTTTCTGGTATTCACTTGAACCTTGTCAGAACAATTGGACAGACGTTCAAATGTTGATTAATTATTTGCACATGTATTTATCCTATTTTCCATGTCCTCAGGTTCTCCCTAAAACCCTTCCTGTTACTAAGAAGACCCCATCATATACAGTCGTTCAGATTTTCAGAGGAACAGGAGGCATTTCTGGGGCACCCTGTGTAACCATAGCTGTTAGTTATTTTGGGGTGTCCTGTGTAATCGTAGCTATTATTTCTGAGGTGCCCTGTGCAATCATAGCTGTTATTTCTGGGGTGCCCTGTATAATCGTACCTGCTATTTGCTCGGCCAGCCACGTTCTGAGATCCTTTTTATGCCAAACACTGCAGCCTTGATGTGCCTCACACAGCTCTTCTAAAAGCACATATCTGCAGAATGTTTCAAAGAAATGTGAGGATATTCTGAGAAATATGCTACAGAAAAATCCCACTTGATATTTGGTAGATTTTTAAATATCTTACATCCCTACAATTCCAGATTACCAGAGATTCCTAAGAACTGTTAACTCTTCGCTTAGGGTATCTTCTCCTATAAGTGTCATTGTCCAACATGTTTATTAATCCTTTCCTCTGTGTAACTACAATAGGACCCCCAAATGAAAGAACCACAAAATGGAAGAAATCAATGAGGTCCTTAGAAATTAATTCATTAGAGCTCTTTAGTCTTCAAAATAATCTAGGGCTAAGAGGGACTTGTGGCCCATTCAGGGTCACTTGGACAGGGTAAAGATCTCTGGTTAAATTAAGGCTTTGTTCTTCCCTGAAGTATGATTTATAACCTTGTTGTACATAGACTCTCTATTAACTACAATGTCTGTCCTGCACTTTAGAAACATGCTTTTTGCAAGAAGTCAAACCAAGAATTTCATAAGAAGTCAAAGTAAGAAGTCAGAACATTTTCCATCAATAAAACCAGTTGAAAAGTTTTATTTGTGGATCACAGAAGACTTCAATACATCTGTTTCTTTCCTCCCCTAACTTTATATACTGTACACAAGAGATATAAGAGACTAGTCAGCCACAGAGTCCTCCATGGAGAAACCAGCTTCCACTAGAATAATATTTCTCCATAGCAGAATTAGCAATGCTCAGGCTGATAATTCTTTGCTATAGGGGCTGTATGGTGTGTTGTGGAACGCTTGGCAGATGCTCTGGGCTCTGCTCACTATTTGCCAATAACACATTACCTTCCCCTCAACCTTTCACTGTGATGCCCCAGTTAGGAATATCAAAAATGTCTCTTGACAGTGTTGAATATCATGTCATGGAAAAAAGTTTCTCCTTGCTCTATAGAAGCCTGCTGGCCAGTAACATGTTATAAATGTGGAGGCTATCCTGAAGGGGCTTACAGCACTGACTCATGAATGACTGTATTCCACACTCTCCACCAAGACACTCAGACAGCAGCACATCCACTTTGTCCTGAGCTCCCCAAAGAAGTTAACACACTGCAAACAACGTTGCCCTCATTCTTCGCACTGCCTCTACACAGGTCCGAAAAGCACACATGGTTGAAAGATGTGGCCACCAGAGGCTGAGATTATTTTGGGATCACCATAAAGTCTACCTAACACAAAATCCCTCATTAAGTAGAGCTCTTTTCTTAGTTAAAAACTTTGTGATTACAAGTGTCTTCAGTTTCCCCTGAAGGTGGGAAAGGATTATATCAGGCCAATGTTGACCCTCATGCATGACATCCTCAAAGTAATTTGACATAACTACATTTATTTATTCACAATAGTAGATCTAATTTTAGAACTTTCAACAAAATATTTTTGTGGCCTTCCTGAATAGAAAAAAAAAATAATTCAGATACCATACTATTCCCTATTTATGCAAGTCAGGATTTTGTAAAAACTGCATCAAACTATATTTACCAGATACCTAATAATGACTTATAAAGGGATTTGGGGAGTTCAGAAAGAGACTTTAGCTCTACATCCTGAGTTTGTGTTTGCTTTGAACTAAAGAATTTGATAAACTAGAATGAGAAGGGTAATTTAGAAGCCATTGCCTTTTATTCAGAAATATCAGGGATACGAGGGAATGGGAGGGCTCAAGAACTGAGAAAGGGAAAGTGGATACACCCCTGGAGTTTGAGAACTGGGCAATGGAAAAAGAATACACCCATGCAGTCCAAGAGGCCATGTGGGACAAACATGGCCCTGGCAGCAAAAGTGTGAAAAGGGATTTTTCTAAAAAGGCATGTGCTTTCAAAGAAATCAAAAGGCCATAAAAATAGTAGCAGAAATATGCTTCCTGGCAGCTGCCAGAATGGGAAGGGCATAGTCTTACTGGCATGGGGACCCAGGCTGGAGATGTGAACAGCCAATGAACTATAAAGGAAATTGTCTTCCTTGAGTCCAGGTAAGATATTTGAAGTCAGGGCTCTGGAAGAGTTTGGCATACCTGTTTCCAGGTATAAATGCCAACTGGCCCAGATTTAGAAAAGGGTTGATCCACTCCTGGGTTTGCTGCATGCTAGAGAGACAGATCTGATTGTGTGAGACCAGCAGACACTGAATTCCAGTCCTGCAGCTGAGGTAGGCTGGGCAAGTGTAGGACATAGGAAAGATTTTCTTCTTGTGATCTTTCCCTATCTAAGTGCCTTTCAGCCAAAGCTACCTGCTAGTCCCTCGCAGTCTCTCTCTAAATTACACATTAAATTATGGAATTCTCTATACAAAACCACATCAGAAATTTGGAAGAGGCTGAGCTGGGCCATTCTTCTCTGTGGGGCATGGGCTGAGGTCACCTGCTCAGCTGTAATCACCTACATTCTGAGGACTACTAGAGACTTAAAAACACTTTGTTCACCCATGTAATGTGTTGGTGGTCCTCCAACTGGCGACCCCTTTCTCCATATGGGTAACTTGGGCTTCCTCAGTATGAACATCAAACTTTTAGCAAGGAGATAGAATTCTGAGACCAAAGGAAGAATATGTCAGACCACATGAAGGCTTGACCCAAAACTAGCACATAGTTTTATATATGAGATAGATTAATGCACAGGTAGATAATTTCATACGTAAACAGTGATATATAGATGATAAATATAGATGTGTGGCAGGTAGAGGAGAATATATATCAGATACAGCTTATATCTCCTCTTTGGCTTACTGAGAAAACCTTGTATCAATGCCATTCCAGTAACAATGAACATATCTAGCATACAGATGTTTCCAAGCAACATTCCCCAGGACAAGAAATGTGGGCTTCTTGGGGGAAAAATCAGGTGAGACAGGAAAAAGTACAATCTGACTTTGAAGACGAGAAAGTGCTCACAGAAAAGGTAAGTATAGTGAAGTAGCATAGTGAGTGTCTTGAGTACCTTGGACAAGCATTAGTATAACCTTGCACAAGTGTTTCAGTGCACAATAGTCATTGAAAGATGTAAAACTTAGCTGGCAAAATTCTAATGGAAAAAAAAAACATACTATTTTTACAGCTTCTTTGGTATGCTAGAAAATGGCCCCCTCACAAGAGAAACCATTCTAATCCATGGAATCCATAAATGCTGTCTTATATGACAATGATGGTATAAATATATTTAAGTTAAAGCTTTGGAGGTGCAGAGATAATTATGGATGGTGTGAATAGGCCTGAAATGGATAAAAAAAAATATTAATGAGATAAGCAGGGGGAGATTTGGTAGCTCACAAAAGATCATTTAACACAAAAGAAAGGTAAGAGAGTCATGGAGGAGACGTTATGCACAGGTTTTGAAGGTGAAGAATGGCCATGAGCCAAGGGATATGAAGAATGTCATGATTCTGGAATATGTGTGGGAGGGAATTCATCTCAAGTCTCCCCAGGCAGAGCTGCGTGCTCACTTCAAGACTTCAGGCTGGAGGTTCTGGTTGTGCTTCTGTCCCCTAGAAAGACAGGGCAATAATGTTCTTAGTTGGAGTAAAATTGTGCTTCCGTCCCCTAGAACGACAGGGCAATAATGCTCCAAGAATGGAGTAACATTGTGCTTACATCCCCTAGAACGACAGGGCAATAATGCTCCAAGTATGGAGTAACATTGTGCTTCCGTCCCCTAGAAACACAGGGCAATAATGCTCCAAGTATGGAGTAACATTGTGCTTCTGTCCCCTAGAAACACAGGGCAATAATGCTCTAAGTATTGTGTAACGTGTTACAGTGCTAGATGGAGCTAACCTATCTGAAATATCTCCCCCCACTGTGTTTCTTGATGACCAAAGCTGAAACAGCAGCTTTCTGGACGCGGGGGTGGTGGATGGAGAAGCTGTCATCTTGACCAAATGATCAAAGCACTGTAATAAAACATGCCAGATCATCACGTTCCAACTAGACTTAGAATATCCCCAATCACCTGAAATTCCTGACCAAAAATGACTTCTTCCTCCTCCTCCTCCTCCTCCTCCTCCTCCTCCTCCTCCTCCTCCTCCTCCTCCTCCTCCTCCTTCTTCTTCTTCTTCTTTTCCCCAAGATAGCTCTTGCTCGGGCTCACTCTAGCTCAGGCTGACCTGGAACTCACTATGTAGTCTCAGGGTGGGCTCAAACTCACAGCGATCCTCCTACCTCTGCCTCTCAAGTGCTGGAATTAAAGGAGTGCACCACCACACCTGGCAGCACTTCTTTAAAAAATTAAAAAACAACTGAGGAACATTCTACAAGATAAATGTACAGCACTATTCAAAATTAGCAAAAACAAAGAAAGATAGGGGAACTGACCCACACTAGATAAGAATAAGAAAAAAAATGAAGCATGATGTTGGAATGGATTCTGGACCAGGAAAAAAAAAAAAAAAGGTTGGTTTGATTGAGACCTGTCTAGAGGCTCTGAGAATGAGTTGACTTCCACTAGGGTTCCAATGGAAGGAATTGAGCTCATGCAGTTGTTCTGAGCTCCCTGTTCACCTGCTTGCTGTCAACTGGACAAGAAGTGCTGTCTGCCCCTTCTCAAATGCCACTTGCCTTCTTTTCCATGTGAATCCCTCCAGCAACGGAGTCTTCTTGCACGTCAAATCTCCCTGCGGCCTACATCTTTGACCTCTACACCCATATTTAAAGGATTCATGTGAAGTTAATCCCACTCAAATAATCTCTCCGTGGTATGGACAACTGATTTTGTTTATTTTGTTAATTTATTTTTTGAGACAAGGTCTCATAATGTAGCCCAGGTTGGCCTGTAACCCACAACGTTCCTGCATCAGCAGCTCAAGTACTGGTGCATACCATCATGCCTAGCTCAACTGATTCTAGACCTTCATCTTATCTACAGAATCTTTCCATAGCAGCTGTTGGATTCATGTCTTACTGTATGACTAAGAGAGAGTGCATGTATAGAGTGGTCAGACATCTGGGGACTGTCTTGGAATTTGGTCTATTAAAGGGGAACAGTGATAAAGTTTGAATTCTATTTATACTATATTTACCGTATTGTTGTATTATATCAATTTTAATTTTCTGGTTTAGTGGCATTGGGAGATAACTGACTTGGTAAAGTACTTGCTTTTCAAGCATGAGAAGCTGAGTTCAATGCCGAGAACCCACATAATAAAAGGAATGGTGGCATGCGCTCGTAATCCCAGCACTGGGGAAGATGAAGAAAGGCAATTCCCTGGGGCTTGTTAGAAAACCAATTTAAAATACTTGGTGAGTCCCAGGCCAATGAGGGACACTGGATTCTGTTTCAAAAAAGATGGACAGGGCTGGAGAGATGGCTTAGCGTTAAGCACTTGCCTGCGAAGCCTAAGGACCCTGGTTCGAAGCTCGATTCCCCAGGACCCACGTTAGCCAGATGCACAAGGGGGCGCACATGTCTGGAGTTTGTTTGCAGTGGCTGGAGGCCCTGGTGTGCCCATTCTCTCTCTCTCTCTTCTCTCTCTCTCTCTCTCTCTGCCTCTTTCTCTCTCTGTCTATTGCTCTCAAATAAATAAATAAAAATAAATTTAAAAAGTATGGACAGTGACTGAGGAATAACATCTGAGGTATACTGTGGAGGTTTGATGCAGGTGTCCCCCATAAACTTAGGTGTTCTGGAATCTAGGTTCCCCAGTTTATTTAAAAAATAGGAAATTAAAGGTTCCTGGAGGCAATGTATTGTTGGGGGCGGGCTTATGGGTGTTATAACCAGTTTCCCCTTGCCAGTGTTTGGCACACTCCCCTGTTCCTATTGTCCACCTGATGTTGGCCAAGGGGTGATGTCCACCCTCTGCTCATGCCATCATTTTCCCTTGCTATCATGGAGCTTCTGCTCGAGCCTGTAAGCCAAAACAAACCTCTTTTTCCCATAAGCTGCCCTAAGTTGGTGATTTCTACCAGCAATGTGAACCTGACTGCAACATGTACTATGGCCTACACACACACACATGTGCACCTGAGCAAATGACAGAATGAGTTCCTCTCACAGTTTAGAATTGTGTGGGTGAAAGGGAGGGCTGCTCAAAGTCAGTGTGCATTTCCTGTAGAGTCGGCACTGTGGGTGATTGACACTGGAGCAGTAAGCTACTGGGGAAATCGTAGAGATTAAGATACCACAGCAATATTATAGCCAAGTATGTAGTCCCCAGGTGGCTGTAACTCAGTATATGATAACTGTTCTCATTGGGTAAGTGCAGAAGGCCACCTCAGCATGCATAGCTCTTAGAGCTTCCTTCACAGACTCAAAGGCAAACCTGAAATTCACTTTCTTCTTCCTATACCCCAACATTTTGGAAAATGTTCCAAACAAGCCAAAACCAAAGGGAGTGAATTTGCACCACCCCTTCCATATGTTTTCATTTTGTGTGACCATATTCTTCAGCTAATTTGGTAATGGACTGGGTGCTATGCAAATGCATTTCATCCCATGATGCAATTTTTCAGGTCCTACTGGAGTCATATGTTTATGTCTCTAGATGTCTCTCATACTTCATTTCCGTTGTTCAAGAACCTGGAATTTAAGCTGGAAATGGGCATTAGTGATTTCTACTGTTTTTTAGGATTTTTTTTTGTTTTCTTTTTGGTTTCCCTAGGTAGAGTCTCACTCTAGCCCATGCTGACCTGAAATTCACTATATAATCTCAGGGTGGCCTCAAACTCTCAGTGATCCTCCAACCTCTGCCTCCCAAGAGCTGGGATTAAAGGCGTGCGCCACCACGCCTGGCTTTTTTCAGGAATTGACAGTATTAACAAAGGGTGGCTTCTCTCTCCTTGCCCTCAGGGCCTCAGTGATGTGTCACCTGTCCTCTGCCACACTAGGTCATATTCCTCTAGGGTGGAACCCCACTGCCCCTGTTGCTAGACTTGGGTGTTCTCCTGAAGTGCTTTAGCTACTTCTTGCTGGCAATTTAGAGACGTCTATATTCTAAGGATTTAGAGCACACAAGCACACGCCTCACAGCCTTTAGACGACAATGTGGTCTGCAGAGATGGCCCAGGGCTCTGCAACAGTGTTCAAGTTACGCAGATGTTCTCGACAATCCTTTTATTTATGGAGAACTTTCAAACATCACAAATATTGCACTGGTGTTTTTCTTTCTTTACCTGAACAAGTCTTTCTCTTTACCTCTTTAGCAATTTTAAATGCTACAGGGACCACAAATTATTATGCAATGTGAGAGCTGTGCTTGTCGTACATACGAGTGGCTGGGGAGCACTTACTCATATCAAACACACCAGACCAGAGGGCACGTGAGTTTTCCCACCCTGATGTGATAACTCACATGAAAAATGCCCTTTGACCCTTACCAGGCACGTCTATTTAGGGAATTAATATATGGAAATTTCTTCAGTAGTGATTTACATAGAAAAGTGCCTTACACATAAAAACATATAGATTTCCAGAAAAGTGTGCCATACACATAAAAACATTGATTTAGGGCTGGAGAGATGGCTTAGTGGTTAAGGCACTTGCCTGCAAAGCCCAAGGACCCAGGTTCAATTCTTCAGGTCCCATGTAAGCCAGATGCACAAGGTGGAGCATGCATCTGGAGTTCTTCTAAAGTGCCCATTCTCTCTCTCTCTCTCTCTCTCTCTATCTATCTATCTATCTCTTTTTCTCTCTCTCTTCCTCCTCCCTCCCTCCCTCTGTCTCTCATAAATAAATAAAATTTTTTAAACATAGATTTAGAGTGTCTTATACACAAGGACGTAGATTTCCATAGAAGAGTGTCTTACACATAAGAACATATAGATTTCCATAGAAGAGTGCTTTATACATAACAAAACATATAGTTTTAGTCATCGTTATTATTTCCTTAGCATTAAATTTAATATCAGTCATGGAACTAACCAAATGGCCTGGCAGTATCAGAAATCAGTATGATTGAACTTTATGCATCCTAAAAGGAAATATATATATAGATACAGATATATAGAAAGATACAGAGGTTACATTCATGTATTATATATAATATATAACTATATGTAAAATATAAACTTATATTTTTATTTTTTATATGAATGAGCCTTGTAAATATGCTTCCATTTTGTGCAGGAAATTAAAGGTAATAGCTTTGACTACTGTCAGAGTCCTCTTCCAACCCTAACAGGTCCTATTCTAGATCTGAGAACTCTTTTTTGCCAAGTTAATAAACCTTCCCCCAGAAATGCACCCACACAGAGGCCCACCAAGCTGCTCCTTTTACCTTATGTCACCTGCGATGTGTGAGAGTTGTTGCATAAAGCACAGAGATTTGATCGTTGTCACCTCCCAGTGGTTTGTCAAGGAGTTCAGCTGAATGATCCACCAAGCCTGTCTTGAGCAACTGAGTACTGAGTACTGGGCCCACATTCTTTCTTTCACTGGGCTTTTCCCACACTCCAGCAAGTAAGGCTGGAGAATTCTACAAAATGTTTGAGACTCATAAAATGGGTGACATGGGCTAAGGGTGGTA
The DNA here is from genome assembly GCA_036346955.1 of Dipus sagitta. NCBI lineage: Eukaryota > Metazoa > Chordata > Mammalia > Rodentia > Dipodidae > Dipus > Dipus sagitta. The sequence continues at coordinate 43,703,543 of CM070784.1, forward strand.
ATCAAAGTGATTAGATATTTCTGGCTATGTTGCGTTCTCAATGATGGGACATTTTAGTTTTCTGTTGGCTCAGATTGTCCCATTACACAGTTCAACAAAGCAGGATTCTTAGGACACCAGGCACCACTTTCAGAATTGAGCTTGTGTGCTGTAGAATTTTAGTTCTGCCATGTGGTCAGAACCAATGTCACTGCAAGCTTGCTCAGCAACATGTAGGGCAATCTTACTCTGTGTTTCTACTTCCAGAAAAAAAAACGGCCCTTTAACAGGCTTCCTGAAATACAGAGTAAGTTTTCTTGACATGCTCCAAGGAAATAACACAAAATGCCCACTAACAGCACATTTCAAAGAATCTATCATATAACCTGAAAGCATGTTGTAAAATATAAAGCAAAAATACAAGTCTGTGGGTGAATGTGTAACACATGTTGCTGCATCCCACATCAAGAGCTGCAGCAGAATTCTAATCCACTTTAGGGTTAAAAAAGTGGTAAAGGGGTACAGATGAGGATATTTTCCAGAAGAAACTTTGCACAGTTTCCTTCTCTCAACATCTTGGTTCCATGTTTTTTAAAAATGTTTTATTAATTTATTTATTTGAGACAGAGAGAGAGTGAAAGAGGCAGATACAGAGTAAGAGAATGGCTGCTCCAGGGCCTTCAGCTGCTGCAAACGAACTCCAGACACATGTGCCACCTTGTGCATCTGGCCTACGTGGGATCTGGGGAATTGAACCTGGGTCCTTAGGCTTTGCAGGCAAACACCTTAACTGCTAAGCCACCTCTCCAGCCCTTGGTTCCATGTTTTGAGGCTGCCTTTCCAGCTGCAGTGGATGGCTTGTTGCAGAAGTTCTGGGTAGGAAGAGGTGCATGTGACGGGATGAGAAGCAGGAAAACCGACCCTCCAGTCTACGTGGACAGCAAACAAAGAGGCAGACAGACTTCCACGTGGGTGAGTCACAAGGAAAAAGACAAGGGGCCGAGAAGAGGGGTGTGTGGAAATCGTGTGCATCCTGTTGGCAGAGGACAGCTAAGGAGGGCACAAGGAGAGCGCCATCCTGTTTGACAGACAGCAAGGACAACGTAGAAGGTGAGGCATCCTGGGCCATGTGGCTGAAAAGGCCAGGGACAAGTGGCAAGCCACCACCTGAAGCTTGCTGTCATTAGAGAGAGAGCCTGCCATCTTTAGGAAACCAAGTCTAAGGCCAGAGCGGGAGCTGACCCCACAGGCTGCTGTGACGTGTTCGCCTTCTCCTGGAGACATCGTCTTAAGCCACAGCAGCAAGACCCCAGCCGTTCAGCTCCCGCGCCTGTGATCGGGATGAAGAGCCTGGGCTCCTGTCTGTGTTCTGTTTTAACTTTGGGGGTTTTATTTCCATCTTCTTAGAACTGGTGACATGTGACAAAAATAAGGGAATCCTGAGGGCTCTGCCACTTTCCAAGACGGCAGCTGGAGTGCTCCTTCATCTCTTTCCGTGGGCTTCAAGAGAGACGTAGGAGCTGGTTATTAGAGGACCATCCATTCAGAGATTAACTCAAGATTACTTAGGGAGATTACATCATGCCAGAATTAACACTCTTCCTGATACAGATTTCTAAACCACTCCTGTTTATGCGAACGTCAGACCCAGGTTTTGGTATGCGTGTTTGTGAACCATGGGTATATGCCTGTGTGTACACATCTGTGCATACACAGAGAAAATGAGGAGACAGACAGACAGCGAAGGGAGAAGAGGAGGATGGCAAAGAAGATAAAAAGAGGGAAAAGATTGTCAGAGAGAGAAAAGGAGAAAGGTTCACAGTATGGAGGGAGGAGGAAAGAGAAGCAGGAAAGAAATTAACCAGAGCAAAGGAAGAAACAGAAATGGTCCAGCATGATGATGACCGACTTGTCCTGTCCTTTCAGCCCAAAGTCTTAATGGGTAGGAAAAATGAAGAATTTCACAGGAAAATCTGAGGTTAGTAAAATCTGTTTTCCGAGGGAATGTCTGAGCTCTTCCATGGCCTGACCCTCCCTCCTGGCAACCTTATGGAAGGCTGGCTCTCTTCTGACCATGGTTGTCCAGAACCGGCAGAGGGACTGCACCCCTTTCAATTCCCTGCTAACCTAATTTACCTATTTAATTCTCATTCTTTCAAAGCTCTTCTTTGTTGTTTTTGTTTTCTGTAGTGTCTGGAATAAATGTAAAACTGTAAAATATTAACATCACATTTGTCTATGATACCTCAACTTCCCAAAGAGATAACAGAAACATATTTTTAAAAATATTTACTTATTTATTTATTTATTTATTTATTTGAGAGAGAGAGAGAGAAAGAGAGGCAGATAGAGAAAGAGGCAGAATGAGAGAATAGACACACCATGGCAAACAAATTCCAGATACATGTGCAACCTTGTGCATCTGCCTTTATGTGGGTACTGTGGAATTGAATGCGGGTCCTTAGGTTTTTCAAGCAAGCACCTTAACCTCTGAGCCATTTCTCCAGCCCAGAAAACACATTTTTGAATGGACATTAGGAAATACATGCCCATTGGAGTTATCATCCCCTAATCCTCACATAAGCCTACTGTACATGCTGCCAATCTTGTTTAAAAGTTCACAGCCACCTGGGCTAAGAAAATATCATGTGTCTAGATTAAAAAAAAAAAACTAAATATCTTCGCAGTTTAGCTATTTATAAAAAGCTTCACCCTAAGATTGCTATACTAGGGCTGTAAAAAGGAACACAGTTGTGTCACATGCCTGGGCAAACTGTTAATTTTCTATGTGGGAGTCTCTGAGGTGTTCTGTTGTTTCCTAACTGCTGTTTGGAATGAAACTATGTACCTTTTGTGACCCTTTTCATCATTCCTAAGAAACAGGACTTACACCAGAATTGGTACTACAATATCAAGAAAGAAGAGACATGGGGCTGAAGAAATGGCTCAACAGATAAGGTGTTTGCCTGCAAAGCCCACCAACTGGGTTTCAACTCCCCAGAACTCACATAAAAGCCAGATGCACGAGGGGGTGCATGCATCTGGAGTTTGTTTGCAGTGGCTAGAGTGCACCCATTCTCTCTCTCTTCTACCTGTCTCTTTCTCTTTCTCTCCCTCCCTCAAATAAACAAATAAATAAAACATTTTTAAAACTGTGTCTTCTGCTATCAATTTTGGAAGTTGAGATGTCATAGACAAATATACTGCTAATACTTTATAGTATTACATTTATTCCAGACACTATTGATGCAGGATTTGGGGGTTCATGAGGGGTCCCCAGAATTTATGAGCCCCAAGTTTCAGGTTCTGTCCTACCTTTTATTAAGAATTAATAAAAATAGATAAATTATGAATTATTAATTTTATTTATGGGGAAATCACAAATTATGGGGCTTATTTAAGGGAGACTGGTATTTAAGAGAAAATGAGGCCTTTAAAGAGAGATTTGGGTGAAGCTGCAAGCACGTGGGGGTAGAATTTAGGATGTTGTGCAAGGAGATTGAGAAGAAAGACCCACAGCATCCACCCTGGGTCTCCCCATGGAAGAGAATTAAAAGGACAAATGGTGGTCTTACGGAAGAATAGCAGACAGAAAATATTCAGAGGAGAAACGAGTAGCAGAGTGTTATACCCATGGTTACCCCTTGTTTGGAGAAATCATACAGGTAGCAAGTCTAGAGTTGGGAGAGCACCTGCGTCGTAGATCTGGAGGGTAAGGAAAGAATGCACGCGGCAGATCTGGAGACCAGGGAAAAATCATATGAGTAATCAAAGGGGGAAATTATTTCAAACCATACAACAGAGGCAAGCAGAAAAGTTCAGATCAAAAACAATGTTATGTTCTCCCTCTACCACCCAGCCAGAAACCAGACTCGCTTGTGTCCATGCAGAGATGAGAGGGAATCCAGAGAGACCGCCCCCCCCCCTCAGAGAGAGAGAGAGAGAGGGAGAGAGGGAGAGAGGGAGAGAGGGAGAGAGGGAGAGAGGGAGAGAGGGAGAGAGGAAGAGAGGGAGAGAGGGAGAGAGAGAGAGAGAGAGAGAGAGAGGGAGAGAGGAGAGAGGGAGAGAGGGAGAGAGGGAGAGAGAGAGAGAGAGAGAGAGAGAGAGAGAGGGAGGGAGGGAGGGAGAGAGAGAGAGAGAGAGAGGGAGGGAGGGGGGAGAGAGAGAGATTGAGAGAGAGACAGAGAGAGAGAGAGAGAGAGGGAGAGAGGGAGAGAGGGAGAGAGGGAGAGAGAGAGAGAGAGAGAGAGAGAGAGACAGAGAGAGAGAGAGAGAGAGAGAGAGGGAGGGAGGGGGGAGAGAGAGAGATTGAGAGAGAGACAGAGAGAGAGAGAGAGAGAGAGAGAGAGAGAGAGAGAGAGATTTGTGTCAGGAGAGAGGGAGGGACCAAAAGGCCCCAGCCTTTATAGATCAGAGTCAGGCATGCAAGGGGAAGAGCTGATTGAAAGGCGGAGCCCAGGGCCAGCCCACCTGAGCCATTTTATTTAGATAGTGTGCAAGACTGTGGGCAGCAGGGGGCGCTGTAGATCAGTCCCCATCAGACAGAAGTTCCATTCCTGCCAAGAGTTCCATTCTTGTGCCAGGGCGAGCTGGCATTTCCAGATCAATCTCTAACTGAAACTGCCCAAAAAGAAAAAAAAAACACTAGCTTTCTCTTAGTCTCCTTTACTATGAGAAACAAAAACAGCAAAGGGGAGCTTTGAAAGAATGAAAATTAAAAAGGGAAATTAGATTAACAGGAAATCCTGTTAAAACAGAGAGAGGCATTACCTGGAGGATAAATCCAGAGTGAGAGGCATTACCTGGACGGTGAATCCAGACTGAGAGGCATTACCTGGACCGTGAATCCACAGAGAGGGGCATCACCTGGACGGTGAATCCAGAGTGAGAGGCATCACCTGGACGGTGAATCCAGAGTGAGAGGCATCTCCTGGATGGTGAATCCAAAGTGAGAGGCATTACCTGGACCATGAATCCAGAGTGATAGGCATCACCTGGACGGTGAATCCAGAGTGAGAGGCATCACCTGGACGGTGAATTCAGAGTGAGAGGCATCACCTGGATGGTGAATCCAAAGTGAGAGGCATTACCTGGACCATGAATCCAGAGTGATAGGCATCACCTGGAAGGTGAATCCAGAGTGATAGGCATCACCTGGATGGTGAATTCAGAGTGAGAGGCATCACCTGGACGGTGAATCCAGAGTGAGAGGCATCACCTGGACGGTGAATTCAGAGTGATAGGCATCACCTGGAAGGTGAATCCAGTGAGAGGCATCAGGTGAATCCAGAGTGAGAGGCATCACTGAGCTTTAAAAGAGGGCCAACAGTAAGACTGACATCTATGTAGGTTGTAATGATTTATATTTTTCAATGTCCCTAGAAAGGTTTTTAAATACATAACTTGCCAAAGGCAACTCACTAGTTCACAGTGAAATGTGGCATTCATTTTAGGTATTGAGAGGCAACAAAGTTTTCTAAGATTTAAAAGCAAGAGTTGTGGAACCTACATGCAAAAGATCTCCCTTGAAGCTTTATCTGGGCTTAGTGGCCTCAGACTCTAGTATGAAACAACCAATGTATGGCCTCCCTTTTCTTTGATCATGAGTTTATTTCTAACCCCCCACATGGGTCAAAGATAAGTTCACATAAAGCTGAATAATGTTCATTTCAGTTCTGGTACAGAAACCTTTAGCGTATGAGGCAGTTAGCTACAAAGTGACCAATGAAAGGTTTTCAGGAGAAGAAATACAGACCATTTACTTGGACATGCACCTAATTTCATAATGATTGACTAAGTTTCAAGGCATTTCTGAGGCCCATCTCAAACATAACTTGTCAGAAGTCAGGCCCTGACACAAACTGAATTTGAACATATAGGATCTTAGTAATGTGTTCAGTTTCAGGAATAGGAGATGTAATAATAGCAATATAAGATAATGGGCCCTGATAGTTAAAACAGCACACATGTGTATAAGTACTACTTCATCTGGGGCTTATTGCTAGAATTTTTTAGTAAGCACAGTGTTTGATTCAGGGCTAATTATCAATGTGAACTTGAAATATAACCTGCATTACTTCTTTACCTAAGTCATTAGATTAAATGCTGTCTGTTGGGGCTGGAGAGGTTAAGGCACTTGTCTGCAAAGACAAAGAATCCCAGTTAGACTCCCCAGGACCCATGTAAGCCAAATGTACAAGAGGGCGCACACATCTGGAATTCGTTTGCAGTGGCTGGAGGCCCTGGCATGACCATTCTCTCTCTCTCTCTCCCTGCCTATTTCTGTAGCTCTCTCTGTCTCTCAAATAAATAAATAAAAATAAAATAAATGCTATCTTTTGGGTGCATGACCAGCAGGTCAGAAGCTGCCTGGGATCATTTTAAGCTGTGCAGGTGGAAATCTGAATAGCTACCCACAACATTACACCGAAGACACAGTCTTCCTTCAGTGGTGACCTTGCCACGTCTGAAGTTTGCAGTCTCTATTGATCTCAAAGTTTGAGCAGCATCTCCTGGCCTCTGTGCATGATCAGAGCCCTCCAATTATGAGTATGAACATATTTAGAATTATTACTCGCTAAGAAATGATATGAGAGATGGAGAGGTGGCTTAGTAGTTAAAGAGCTTGCCTGCAAAACATGATGACCCAGGTTCAGTTCCCCAGTACTCATGTAAGTCAGATGCATAAGGTAGCACATGTGGCTGGAATTTGTGTGCAGTAGCTGGAGGCCCTGGCACACCCATTCACCCTGCTTTCAAATAAACAAATAAAAATATTATTTTAAAAATAGAAATGATATGTATTTGGAGATATGTACCTGTGTCAGTAGAAAAAAATAGTGTAACAACCTTTCAATGTAAGTAGTTTTACCAGTTCTATCATCCAGCCTTTTATAGACTTCCATATTAATTTTATCAACATGGAAACATTTTGGTTAAATGCCTGGCCTGAAATGAACATCTTCAAATTTTTCTGCACAGAGTAGGCACTGGGGCAAAAGGCTGAAGAACGCGCCCAGGCCTGACCTGATGAACTTCTGACTAGTGAAGCAACAGCAGGAGCTCTTCGCAATGAGGTGTCCACAGCAGTGAGGCACAGAGGACAATAACTGTCGGGAAAAAGTCGGGTTCTTTCATCTAAAGTCTCTGGAGAGCTTGCCAGAAGACAAGCTTTTTATTTATTTGGAATCCTTGGATCGAGAAATAGATCGGTGCTTGCAGCATGGATAAATGACTCAAATCATTCCAATTGAAAAGAACACAAGAAGAAAACTAGCTCTAAATCACAGTTTAGAAGATGAACATCTGTAATTTAGCTTTCAATTACCACTTGGTATGTAATGACATTGCTTTAAAGTATGTGTGCCTAACAGCCGTGAATTGAGGTCATACGAGGACACTGATCACAGGGTGCCTGGCTCCCTAGTCTCTACCTGGCCTGAGCACTGTGCAGGGGCGATTCACTCTATAATATATGTCCTGGTCATTTTTTTTTTTTTTTTTTTTACTTTCCAGGCAGAAGATTTTTCTATACTTTGAATTCCCTAACAAATTAAAAGGCAAAGCCATGGTCCAGTCTTCCACAGTGGGTGCTCAAATTACAATGAAATGTTTTCCTACCATTCTCATATTTGCCATGATTTATACATTGTTTAATGCGCGGAGAGCTGGAGAGTCATCTAACATTCACTTAAAATGTGTTGCACTTGGATATGGATCAAAATAAGTATCAATGGAAGAATCGCTCCTCGCTCCCTCCAATAGACAAATACCTTTCAGCCCTCAATGCATTGGTACAAAGTCCCGTTCTGACATGTGTGATGCTATCTCCAGAGAAATACAGCACACAGCAAGAATTCACTCCCACAGGGAGAGCGGGGCTCAGTTCTACAACAGACACGAGCAAAGTCCACGGTTTAAATTATGAGCTAACAAAGGGTTCATGAGCTCAAAATTAAGTTATACTGTTTAAAATGAATCACAGAGACTGTCATTCTGCTTATTGTTTTGACTTCCTCACAAAGATTTCCAAGAGGACTCCATGTACAGGGAGAGGACGTGAGGAGATCTGCTCTTCCTCAGGCTGTGTGGGTGGGACAGGCAAGTATTTAGGGCATTAGCGTAATTACAACGAGGAGTGTAGCTTTCCAGAAAAACAAATCATTTTAGTTTTTTAATTGACAAGTAGAAACTGTACATTCTCCGGAGTACACGATGGCGTTCCCATCCATGTATGCTTTTTGAAGAGATCAAATCAGAATAACACAGCCATCACCCAAACACTTATCATTCTCTTAAGTGAGAACAAGAAAATTGTCTTTGTCAAGAGAATTTGAAAATCCACAATTAAGCTATTATCTGAAGAAAAAAAAAAAAGAAACAGGTAAGTAGAAAAAGGGTTACATTTGAACTAAGCTACATTCATTAATCTAGAGTCATCCAGAGATGGGAGGAAAGAAATGTACAGTTATTATAATTCCATTTTTTAGTGGTAGTCAAACTGGGCGAAAGAGTATTGACAGAGCCTTTGCCAGCAAAGGGCATCCAGGCTGTGGTTGTGAGAATGCACATCTCCCTTGTCAGCCGGTTTTGTGTTGTGTTACCACGCCAGCAGCGAGGAGCTCGCCAACAGCCACATCATCATATCCGAGGACTTCTTTCAGGATGTGAGTTGTGTGCTGCCCAAGCAGAGGAGGTGGCTTTGCTTCTGACATCTTGAACTTACTGTATCTCACAGCTGGCCCTGTCAAAAGAGGGGAAGCAGGAATCCTGTTAATGACTAACCCTGAAAGTACATTAAGCATCGTGGTGTTCCCCCCAAAATGCCAAGAATATCCATGCAAGTTACACCCTTGCACACATACAATTATTTTGAAAACAAATGAATTTTTCCATGTGATGTTTCTCTTCTTCGTTTGGATGACCTGGAAACTCACTATGTTGTCACAGGCTGGCCTCAAACTCACACAATCATCTTACTGAGTGCTGGGATTAAAGGCATGTGCCACCATGCCCAGCCGCTGTGACTTTTCTTGATTGAGGTTCAGCTACCCGTGGGTTGGTTCCCTGACCTGTCCATCACACTCCCATTACAAAGACCATTAGGTAGAATATCAACTGGGAGGACTCTGGGTCCAACAGCACAAATGACCATGAATTCAAACTTTCTAAGCTAGAAATATGGTCTGAGGTGAAGGAAAGCCAGAAGTCGGCTATAAAGTATCCACTGTGCCATTTCAAGACTTAGATCAGGAGCTGAGGGATGGCTCAGTGGGTAAAAGTGCTTACAGTACAAGCATAAGAACCCGTAAGCTCCATGTTCAGTGAGAGACACTGTCTCAGAGAACTATGTTAGAAGAATAATAACAACACACCTCATGGCCTCCTGTTGCCTTCAGGTGCCTGTACATGGGCATGATCATCTGCATATACCATGCACATATGAATAAACTACATGTGTGCATACACACACACACACACACACACACACACACACACACACACATTTAGTTCAATATGTTTTAGGGCCTCACCTAAACCCTTGTTCAAGGCTATGGATAGAAAAGGTTGTATGTGAATGCTCTACTGACAAAGAAACTTGTTCTTGAACTTCAGGGTTTATACTCTGTAGCAGAGCCATCTTACCCTCTCTGAGCCTCATATTCTACAGCTTTAAGCTGAGTAGAAACATTTACCACACAGGCTTGAGGCAAGGATTTAAGATAGAAAATAGACAAAAAACAATCTCTAAGTAAGCACTCCTCAGGCCATAAAAATTCACAAAACTTGCTGGTTGTTGATTATGAAAGCCACTGCATCTCTCTTCAACCTTTCTGTTCAAGCAGGAAAGGACATTTATTGCCAACTATTTGTGAGCATTAATTCATCAACGACCTTCTCATTGCTGGGAAAACACGCCTGACCAGAGTGGCTCATGGAAGGAAAGGTTTTACTTCAGCTTACAGTTTCAAGGACAAGTTTTCATTATGCCGTGGAAACTATGGTAGGAACAGATGTGACATAGAAAGCTCAAAATATCAAGTGGGGCTGGACCATAACATCTCAAGGCCTACCCCAAGTGACAATCCTCTACCAGTACAGATCTTCCTCCTATAGGATCTACAACCTGACCAAACAATGCCCCTGACTAGGGATGAAGCACTCAGACACATTTTATATTCATACATACATTACATTCACCACGTCGTCACATGAAACAAAGAAATTCCAGGACTACTTTCAACAACAATCTGAAATTGATTTTTTTTTTTTTTTTTTTTTTTTTTTGGTTTTTCGAGGTAGGGTTTCACTCTAGCCCAGGCTGACCTGGAATTCACTATGGAGTCTCAGGGTGGCCTCGAACTCACGGCGATCCTCCTACCTCTGCCTCCCGAGTGCTGGGATTAAAGGCGTGTGCCTCCATGCCCAGCTTGAAATTGATTTTTTTAAAAAAAATCATTTATTTATTTGTTTGAGAGACAGGGAGAGAGAAAAATATGGGCACGCCAGTGCCTCCAGTCACTACAAACAAATTTCAGACACATGTGTCACCTTATTCATGTGGTTTACGTGGTAGTGGGGAATTGAACACTGGTCCTTAGGCTTCTCTGACAAATTCCTTAACCACTAAGCCATCTCTCCAGCCCAGAAAGTGAGGTTTTTTTTAAATCCCCATTCATCACACAAGGTTTTACGAAAAATGTTTTGCACAAAGACACAGGGCTAATGAAAGCCCATGTGCATTAAAGACACATTTCAAACATTAGTGCTTCTCCCTTCGCATTCCTCGGTGGCCAGGCCGTGTATGTGGAAAGGTGTACATCAGGTTTCCCTCCCGTTGCTTCATCCCATGGACGATGTAGTGGCTTCCCTTCCTCGTGTGCAGAGGCTTCAGGGGAACACACCAGCGAGCAGTCCTGGGAAGACGCTCTAAACGGCACACAGCTACCTCCCGAGGACTTGTCTGTAGGTTCTGGCAGGGCTGCACAGGAATCGTGTGTAGTCTTGACTGAAGAGTGGACAGGAGGAAAGGCCACTGTCTTTGCTGGAGGTGTGAAGTGTCCTGGGAGGAGGGGAACACTGGGAGTACGGAGGAGGAAAGGGAACACACACCTATCCAGGCAGATAAGCCAAATCAGCTCTGGACAATGGGGTGACAAAGGTCACATCCTATAACTTAATCTTGCCATTGTCCTTTGGACAACACTCCTCTGTCAAGCAGAACTGAGGATTGAATCCACCTCCCTGAGCAGGCTGTACACATATTCTACCGCTGCCCTGTACACCTCCTCTGGCCTATCCTTTGAGAACCCCACAGTGACAGCAAAATCAAAGAACATACCCTTAATAGAGTCTAGGAGAAACGTTCCACTTTGGAGAATTCTATTGATGAGAATACTTCTGCATCGCCACTTAGATAGAGACAACATCCAGACACCGCCTAACATGCTCGCATGGCATCATTTCCTGCCACAAGGGAAAAGTATGGTTGGTGCTTAAAATTTCCCTCCTCTCTGAAGCTTAGCGGAGTTTGTTTTCTTCACACACTTTCCTGGACTGTACCAATGCAGGACTGTTTTGTCATGGGTTAGTCCCTGATTAGAAAAAGATGACCTAAGTAGAGTGCATACTGGGAGACCGAGAAGAGATGGATGGCGATAATCCTGCTTAAGTCTGCCAGAGTCTTCGCTCATAAAACCCATGGTCACAAGACAAACAGTCAGGGATTAGAAACCACACTGACAGCAGGGTTGGATGTCCCATACAGAATAGCGGGCCTCATGCTGAGCTGGTGTAGCTTTTAGCCAGCTTCAGGAAAGTAGCAGCTGCCCATGTTTAATCATGAACAAAATCTCAACTGGTTATATTTTCAAGGTAGTTCAAGAAAGCTGCTCAAAAAAAGTTTAAACTCAAAATAAGGATTTTGTGTCACGGTCGAAAGCCCTCGTCATTCCAGGATTTGGAGTCTCATACCCAATCTTTAGCTCTCTGTCCTTGTCTCAATCATCTTGAAATTTGAGGGGTTTTTGTTGTTGTTGTTGTTGTTAAACTGCATTGATGCCTCCTCCCAAGAATTAGCACTCATGGTAGATCAATTAGAGTGAAAAAATATCCCAAACAACAGAGAAAATCAGGTTTGAGCATCCAGATCTTTATTCTTTATTAAAGTGATCAAAGGTCTGCATGAATATGAGGACCACACAAAAAAGAAAAAAAAAAATAACAGAAATGAAGATGGCTCAGTACAAAACAAGAACAGAATGTTATGCAAAGATGTAATCAACAAAATTTAATGTTTATAATTGTTAATTTTAGAAATTTAGCAAAAAGTAGAAGACATTCCCAAGGATATAGAGAATAGATATGAATTGTCTAAAATATCTTAGAAGTCAAGAGTTCTGATAAAACAGACAAGAATCCCAGAAATCAGAAAGCAGAAAAATGAAGAGGGTGAGAACACATTGTAACAAATACTGTTGTGAATGGAAAAGAAAGGATGTTTCCAGATTGAATAGATTGAGAAGGCAACATAATGAATGAGGTAGATTTGTATCTTGACTTCTTCACAGGAAATCTTACTATGTCAGCATGAGAACCTTCATGGGGTGTAGGGAGAGTGAACAAGCCTGGCTAACACCAGGACACCACGAAGGCAGAAATAAGTGGTCTCAGAAAGAATTAGACTAGATTGCAGCAAATGCTTTAGTGCTGAAAACTCGAACGAAAGAGTGTGTGCTCAACTTCCTAAAGGGAAACTCTATTAAACCTAGAATTGTATATGTAGCCAACTGATTAAATGAAAATTAAGACATTTGCAAATTTTCAAAGACTATGTTAACCATGTTTTTTGAAGGTTCTTCTAGTAAAATATAGAAAGAAATGAAGGAGGAGGAGGACTTGCCACAGGATGTAGAAGAAGGAACCAGGGTAACAACTTGGACTTGGAGAACCAGCATGAAAGAAATGGAGAGCAAAGGCTTTCAAAAAGAAAGTCTATGAAGGCCAAGTATGGAAGCACATGCTTTTAATGCTGTCCTTGGGAGCAGAGGTAGGAGGATCGCCATGAGTTCAAGGCCACCCTGAAACTACATAGTGAATTCCAGGTCAGCCTAGGCTAGGATGAGATCCTACCTCAAAATAACAACAACAAAAAAAAAAACCTCTATGAAGACAAAAAGAGACTCAATAATCTAAGTAGTATAGTCAAATAGTGGAAAATATGAGATAGTTATATCATGGAAAAAATTAATAAATATAAACTCTAGAAAAATTTGCATGCAAAACATCAAAATCTAAATATGAAGCAAATTCAAAACTGTGCTAAGATTTTGTTATTGTTGGAATATAAGCAAAGGAAAATCCATCTAAATTTGATGCCAAAAATACCACTGGAGTAGTTCACATTACCTTTCATCCTATTTTACAGCATTTAGTAAAATGCATTATATTGTCTGTTTAGGTCCCTGTTTCCCTTGATGGAGGCAAGTAGCAATGTTGGTTTTATTGTTACTTTCTCGTCACTGAACTAACACCCGACCAGAAGCAGTTTATAAGAAGGAAGGATTTAGTTCAGGCTCACAGAATCCAGGGAAAGCACCATCAGTGGCAGAAGAAATGGCTCACTTTGGTAAATCCACAGCACAGGGAAACAGCTGCAGCAAGCAGCAGCCAACACGAAAAGTCAGAGCTCCAAACTGCTCTGAGCGCACCTTGTGCTAGACTACAAGAGCTGCCCCTGGGGACATGCCTCTTTCCCCGGTAGGGCTCTCATTGCTGGGCTAGTTGCAAGCTCAATCTTAACAAAACAAATAAAATCCTGCGTCTATGGGACCACCACAGTTGTGTTTGCAAATGGGTTTTTATTGCCTTTCTATCGTCGATATAGTCCTACAAAATGAAGGAAATAGCCATGGGCATTCTTTCTTAGTCAGGATGATTGTAGGCTACACTTTTTATTTCATTATTTCATTGACTTTTTCAATTTTTAGAAGTAGAGACTATTGCACCTGTCATTTTATAAATCAGAAAATTAAGGGTCTAATAAGTGTGAAGAAATTTGTCTAAGTTTAATCAACAAATGACAGACCCAGGATAAGAGCTTCTAATTGTTGTTAACTCCATGGTCCATGGTCTCCCATTCAAGATAAAAGTACTGAATTAATGGTTGTTAATTATTAAACTTGAATGGACAAATATTATCATGTCATAACAATGATTCTGACATACACATTATATAATATGTTATTTGATATATATATATATATATGATTTTTTTTTGAGGTAGGGTCTCATTCTAGACCAGGCTGACCTGGAATTTACTATGTAGTCTCAGGCTAGCCTCAAACTCACAGTGACCCTCTTATCTCTGCCTCCCAAATGCTGGGATTAAAGGTGCGTGCCAACATGTCCAGCATATTCTACATATATTTTTAACTAATTATCTTTCTATCAAGATTTGTTCTATATTATCTAGATATATATTTAGTAATAAAAATCCATACTTGCTCCTACTCTTGCAGAATTTACTTTGTGATTTGAGAGACTGATAAGAGCAAATGACCAAATTTCTATGCCCTGATAAAGAATGTAAAATTCCTTTAGATTAACTGGTAAAGGAAATACTTCTACAAGGGCTGAGGTGAGAGGAAATGATTAAAATAAATGGGATAAATGGGAGCCTTTGTTTAATGAGGACCTCATAAGTTTGTCCTTCTTTGAAACACTGATCTATCAACATAAATAGTGGAGGAAATAAGATTTTTAGGTACCATGAATAGGCTTGATGCTTTGGGAACTGAATAAAAGAACCAGTTTGTTTGGAATAAAATTTGACAGAAGAGATATACTTGAAATGTTGGAGGGGAAACTGGAGAAGATAATGCATATCAGTTTGTAAGTATGACACAGAATTTAGACTATTTGCATTCAGTGGGAAGACATTGGATGTCTTGGATGCATTGGAGGCAAATTGGAGTTGAAATTCTACATAGCAGTCTTACTGTTAGACAAAGAAAGTAAGGACGGCAGTGTCCGTTATGTGTGGAACAGAAGAGATGATGGAGGTCTGGAGCAGACGCATCCTGGTAGAACCTGAAAGAACAAAAATACTGACAAGCATGTCAGCAATAGAATAAAGGCTTGTGGGGAACATGTGGGCATGGTACTTGGGCAGGGGAAGAGTGTTCAGAGGAAAGGAAAATGCTGCATGTCTATATTGAAAAACTAGTGTGGACCCTTGCCTAGATGAGGGGAACTGAGTGGGTTGCAGAGGGCCTTAGTATATTTTTTTGGATATACTAAGTTTGGAGCTTCAGTGTGCCTTTAGCTATCAAAGCCTCAAATAAATGAAGTGTTGGCTAGTATGTATAAAAGTTATTTATTTTTACAATGTTCTAAGTCCAAAACTATATAGGCAATTGTACTTATACAAGGTAATAGTATTTATTTAACAGCCATGCCGGGATGCTGAAGTCTGAAACTACATTGTTTATACAGCCATTTCTCTACCATTTATGCTCTTTTTAACTTTTTAAATTTATTTCTTCACTAGCATACAAAATAACAGATTTCCTTATTGCATTTTTTGCACCCTTTACTTTGGTGGATCACCCCCTCATCTCGGTGGTCCCCTCCTCACGGGGATCATTCCACCCCCAGCATTCCCTTTTCTACTTGCATGTCACTTGTCTTCTGCTACCTTTCCTCTTCTCCCTTAGAGCCTCTCCCCCTCTTATGGGATCCTTTCTAGTTTCCTGACCTTTGACTATGTTCACACATAAGTAAACAAAAGGATTAGAAGCTAGGAGCCATGTATGAGGGATAGCACACAATATGTGTCTTTCTGAGCAGAATTAACCTCACTTAATACATTATTTTATAGTTTTATCCATTTTCATGCAAATCTCACTTTTGTAATGTCTCAGTGGAATTCCATGTGTATATGTACCACATTTTTATTGTCAATTCAACCAGCATCTACTGCAAAAAAAAAATGTTTTGTGTCCACAGGAAAGCATATTAAATTAATAAAAAATTAGTCTCTAAAGCTTATAATTTTAGAGATAAGTGCAGGTCATTATAGAAGGACTCTACTCTTGGTCTCTGGCAGATAAATCTCTGTTGACTTAGGGGTGAAATGAAGGCAGTATTACTTTTTGAGAAACTATGGATATTTTTTCCCACAGAAAGAGGCAGGAGAAGGCAAGCCAGGGCCATTTAATGTGACACTTTCCCTTTGGGTCCGTAAAGGCAATCACATGGCATCAATCCCCATGTCTCTTAGCACAAAACCCGGAACTCCAAGTGCTGCTATGGCAGGTGCCCACCCAGCGTAATGCGTACTTGCCATTCCCAGTCTACTTACATCTCTCACAAGAACAACTGCTGGCTGGCTTGGTCTGCACACTGTAGTCACCTTTAGGGGAGGATTGCATAGGAGCTGCCAGGGGTCTTCAGGGTATATTTCAAAATGATTATTAGAAAGCAACAAACCTTCCTTGCCTCAACGTCTACATATGACCACACCTGGGAGGCTGAGCTGACAAACTTTAGAGAAACTAAGAGTGAGAGAGCTGGAAGTTAGCAAAATACAAATAAAAGTATGAATCGACTCTGTTATAGTTTATCTGTCATGAGAATGTCATGTCAATGACACTAGTATTTATGGCGTATTCACTGTCTACCAGACCCAAGGTTAAGTTTGGAAGTCATTATCGTATCAGGTACTATCAAACATGATCTCGGATAATTTTTACATTTATCAATTCATTTTATCCCTATGTCACAAAAGAGAAACAGGGAACTCAGTGAAGTTCAGAAAATTGTACAAGGGTAATGCAGCAGAGGCAATACAACTCTGATGATTTCATAGCCAAGGTTTCTGAAAAGTGACATGGCAAAGTAGGTAAGACTATGAGTTCTGGAGCCAGAGAGAAGATTTAGGAGTACAACTTGATTCTGCCATGTGTTGACTCTCTCCTTGAACAGTTCACTTAAAGAACTTGGTTTCACTATCTTAGTAAGCAAGAGGGGCTGGAGAGATGACTTAGCAGTTAAGCACTTGCCTGTGAAGCCTAAGGAGCCCAGTTCAAGGCTCGATTCCCCAGGACCCATGTTAGACAGATGCACAAGGGGGCACATGCATTTGGAGTTCATTTGCAGTGGTTGGAAGTCCTGGCATGCCCTCTCTCTCTCTCTCTCTCTCTCTCTCTCTCTCTCTCTGTTGCTCTCAAATAAATAAATAAAAATAAACAAAAATATTATAAAAAATAAAATAAAATGAGCAAGAGAAGTCAGTCGGTATGGTAAGTTCCCAGTATTTACCATATAAAGATGTGAAAATTTTAAAAATGCTTTCTCACAAATCCCTATAATAATGCCCGACACAAACCAAACACACAATACTGTTGTCTCTCCTCCTCGGCTACAGGGTTTACCTTGCTACTCACCCACCTGCTGACATTAGATGTGGACTTCCCAGGCCATTGGTAAGGTTGCTGTATTTAGTTTAGTATAAGTGAGTTGAGGATAAAAATATTACGTTCTAAAAATATTTAAAAGTCAGGTACACAATTATTAATAGTGAAGGAAAGAAGGAGGAAGGAACCAGCCATTCCTTAAGCATCCTTATATGTCAAGCATTTTTCAAATATTTACTTTATATTTCATTAGAATACATTTCCTACTTCCTAAAGGTAACAAAAAAGAGACAATTACCCATGCCACCTGTCTTACAAGTCAGCAATTAGCACAAGACCAGTTACTGCGCCTCCAATCACGTCAAAACACACCAAAAATTAATGCCATACTTTCTTGCCTTTTAAAGTAGAAAGAGCTTTAGGAGCATGGCAGGTTTTTCCAGTTATTTAGCACATGCATGCGCCAGACCCTATCACAGGCACCTTTACACATTTGCTCATTCCGTCCTTACAACAAGGTCAGAAGTCAACTGTTCTTGTCCTCAGCAAATGGGGGAAGTGAACAGTGAGGGTCAGAGAGTTGGAGAGGCACAGACCTCTAGACAGTCTTGCTTTAGAGTCCCAGCTCTGCCACCAGGGTGTGTTGCTTCTTTTGTGCCAGGGGAGAGCCAAGGAAGGAGAAAACTGTTCCAGCTTGACCATGAACTCAGGACTCCCACATTAGAATGTGTCAGAGGCAAGGTCTCCTCATGCATCCCCTCTTCCTTTTAGCAAGTTACAGAACCACAGAACCACCAACACATCCTGACTTCTCCCATTTCTATAGGCAGTGTTCTCCAATGACCATCCTGTTCTGGACCAAAGGAATAAGGCCGCACTGTGCTCTGTGCAAGTTTGTCTGGTGCAAAGCAAAAGAAGGGGTGGTGCCTAGCACACTGAAGAACCCCTCAAACTAGCCCTGCAGAGCTCTCCACCTGTGGTTTTTGGCCCTCCAGGAATAAGACCATTACTATTTTGTCTCACCTCCTTTTAGGAAATGCCCATTATTCTGTAGCTGAAAGGGGATCTACACAATAAGTGTGAGCCTCCCGAGCTACCTTACATTCAAGCCCAAGCTCTTCTGGATCTGTAAGTCAGATCAGCTTAATAATGCAAACAGTTGCAGGAAACCAAGGTAGCCAAAAACATGTGGGAACCCTTAATGAATATTCAAGAAATGGGAACGTAATACCACAACTTGATGAGGGAAGGGCCCAAACTCCATGCACCTCCCATCTTAATGATGTGTATCTGACCCAGTCAGACAACCTGAGACTCAATCTCCCATTTAGCTGGAAATGAGCAGCATCAAGGGTTAAGTTAATTAACGTAGCTGGTAAGTCTGATCACAGTGGAAATAGTTATAACTATAATTAAAAATCAAATATGTCATTTTATCCATTTGCTATATTTTTCCTTTAAATTTCTGATATGGTATCAACTTTTCAAAATATGAAGAACACTTCAAAGCAAGTGTCTGCCTTATGATATATGAAATGTCCTAGCAAAGTGTTATTTCAACTTGTTTGGCCCTTTGCAAAGTTCTGAGCTGTTGATATCACTTAATTTTCAGAGCTTTCTAGTGCAATAAAAAGTCAAACTCTGTTTTGCTAAAAATAACGATAGTTCCAGGATCAGACGGCTTCACAATTTCTCTCTTGTACTTGAATCCATCAGTATAGCAATAACAGATAACAATATTCTCATATGGTGCCTCTCAGCCATAGCATCCAACAGGCCAAATGGGGCCGTACAGTTAGAACACATTAAACCCATTAGATATGAGAGAAGAACAGATAAGGCCATTTCTACTAGCATGAAATCATGGAAGGATGTCATAACTGAATAAATATGGTTTAGGAATTTGTTACCAAAAGCTCAAACTATGGCACTCGTTATGGTGTCAAGAAATACAGAAACTCAGGGCAAAATGTACCATCAACTTGGATGGACCATCCTTTCCCATGCAGAGTTCCAGGACATCATGTCACCACTACTCCAATCAATCTTGACCTGCCAGTTTTACCTCAGTGAAGACTGCCTTACAATGCCATGATGCATGCTTACATACTATGCACAAGAGTCTCACTTTCAGCCATGTCCATGGCCCTGAGGTAGACATCAGTGTTGTTGACCAAAATTCTAGTTGTTACATTCCAGTAATGTAGTGTTTCATATGTTCTTACCCTTGTGTGATTGGATGAGGCCACATAAGTCTCACTGAATTGTGAATGGAAGAAATATGCATGCTGCCTCTAGGGCAGAACTGTTAATTACTTATTTAAGGCCTTCTAGATCTGCCCTCTCTTGGATGACAGAAGTAGTGTATAAGGTGGTGATGACTCTGCCTGCCGAGGTCACATTGTGTGGTTTTCTAACACTTAGGATATGTTTATTACTGTAGGATAATCCAACCTATTGATTCTCTTCCTGTGCCTCAGTTTAGCATGGAAATCCCTGCTGGGATCAGTAAGCAATTTCCTCAAAAAGCTTTTAAGAAGAATTTAGTGCAGACATTCTAAATACTTTCAAACTGTGTGTTAATAGTTATTATTTATTGAGTACTTACACATGTTAGTTAGGATCTTGGCAGAATGCTCTCCCATGTTTGCTGAACAGAATGATGACTTTAAGAGGTGGGATTACAATGACAGCATTTCATTAAAGGGGAAAAAGTAATGCTACATTACCAAAATTGCAGTTTAACTGAAGGATTTCATTAGAACCTGGGCTAGCTTATACAAAGAGCATGTTTGTTCATATAAGGATGTACTTTCTGTCTGCATAACGTGGCAGAAAATCTGTTCTCATCAGTGGCTGAGTAAATACCATTCTTTAGCAGATGGTGTTAGAAAGCAGGACTGCATTATAAACACTTGTGTATTCCATGATTACTAATCCATTAAAGCATGGATCTTGTATCTTGATTTATCTATCTTTTTCCAATCTACTGAACTATCATAGTAGATTATCCATTTTCTACTGGAAAAAATATATGGCCCATAAAGAATGATGTTCATATTCGTCCATAAATACGCTGCCTCCTTTAAAATCAGCTGCCCAAAATTTCTACCGGGGTTCTGAAAGCTATCGGCCAGAAGAGATGCTCCTGTTTCCTCTTTCCAGCATTTGTATTTGTTTCTCAAAGTTTCTCACACTTCTGAAAACTTGAAGAAGGATGAAGAAACACCTTGTTGACAATGTACTTGCTTCCAAGATAATCAATTCTTTTCTTTCATTGCCTGCTAAAATTGAAATATTGAATACAAACTCTTTGGGTACATTCCCAAGAATTTGTTTGGTTAGAGTTCACCATGGAAAACAAAATTGGTTCAGCTAAAATGTGTAGCCAGAAGATTTTAAGCTTCACAGGCCTTCAAAGTAGTGACCTTCTCCTCACCTCCTCTGCCTCTGAGCCCCATTAAGAAAAATACCGGAAGAAGTTTCCTGTCAGAAAAGGCAGATTGCATTTCAATTCAATTCAGTTTTGGGAAGAGGAACTGAGCAGAGTGGGAGCAGGTGGTCATTTGTGGCTCTTACCTAAAATAAGCCTTGGAAAGTTCTTCTGTAAAGCTTTGAAAGTATTCTGCAAATTGATTTTAAAATTGGACTACTTAGTCTCTTATTAAAGGAATCAACTTTCTATCTACGTCTTTTGCTCCTCATACCCATAGTCATATTCCAAGAAGGTTAAAGGTTAAGGAATTTAGACCCAGACCTGCTAAGCAGAAAACATGGTTGTGCTCACCATTTGCCAGGAGAGTGGGATCTTCACCTTTCCTTCCACTGCGCCCGTCCAGGCCAGATGGGAAGGACGCAGGAGACGGACCTTGGTCTCCATGACCCCATCTCAGTTTTAGCACAGCCATCCTCTCTCCCACAGCATTGCTGCACATTTGCTGTGTTGCTAGACCAAGTCCTGTCTCTGCGATGGCACGTGTAGACGCTGTTACTGCCACCCCCTGGGTCCAAAGCAGTCTTCCTACAAGGAGGACTTGTTGACTATTCCAACACTCCCAGACACTCCCTCTGCTCAACAGCACTAACTCTCCCCTGCACCTGATCCCAACCTGGGGTGCATCTCACCTAGGAAGTCCTCCAGTCTATATTGTTCATAAAGACCAGCTCAAGCTAGCTTGATATGCTAACTTTCTTTTTTCCCACACCCCAAAGGAACACCTATCTCCTTTGAATTTCTGTAATCTTTGTTCCATATCTCCCTGGTACATTTTTCTCTCTAATTTTATCATCTCTTGGGATCTTTCCTGAGAGTAAATTCATGCTTTTCCTCATTATTTATCCTCCATAGCAACTACCACGGGGTGAATGTTCAGTATCAGCTAAATATATGCTAGAAGTGGTAGTCCAAAATCACATGAAACAGCACTCCCAGCTTCCCAGATTAGGAAACAAAACCACTCAAAATAGGTGAAATTTCAAATTAAAAGGAGGCCGAATCCTTCATACTGGTATATTTTGCACTTGTTACTAGATGGAGTCATCTGGATTCTTAATTTTATTCAGTATTTCAGTAAATTCTATTGACTATCTTCTAAGCATGTATAGAACCCAATCAACTGTTACAACCAACCTGGATGTAGTGACCATTGCCTCTTGTTTGAATCTTTGAAGGCTTCCCACCAGTTTTCCCCATACCAGTGCTTCCTACATTCTAATCTAAACAAGGAAGCCAAAGTCATAACTTAGCATATATGTCAGATAATTTCTGTCTTCTGCTCAAAACTGAGTGAAGCTTTTTCTACTTCATTCTTGCCAGTGGCTCTAGACTCAGCCTAATTCATGGATCTTCTTGCTAAACCACCCTGTGATCATCTCTACTGTGGTCCTCTTCTCTTTGCTCAGCTCAAAGAGCCTGAGAGATGTTAAGGCATTTTCCTCCTTAATGTCTCTGCCCAGCTATTGGCTCATGGTGGACCTCAGTTCTTTCTCATTCCTTCACCCTTCAAGTCTCTGCTCACCAAGGGCTTCCACAGCTACCATGTTGCGCTTCTCACCTGCCACTCTGTGCCTGCCACATCTTAGCCCTCTTGGGACCATTGCACTGTCTTCCACAGTACTTTTGACATGTTTTCCATTGATTGTCGCCTTCCCTTTGTCAAAATGTATGTGCCAATGTGGTGATTTGAACATGACATAGCCTCATGGGGTTGTGGTAGAGTCTCATACTCCATGCCCGGCTGGTGGCAACTTGAGAGGTGAGGGCTTACGGGAGGATGTGTGACACCAGGGGTGGAATTTGAGGTTTATAAGCCTGGCTCCAAGTCCTTAGACTACTTCTACCCAGAGAGGTTAGGGAGTTCCCACCCCATGCCATGTCTTCCTCACCATAATAAAGCTTCCTTGGAAACCATAAGCCTGAAATAAACCCTTTCCCCCACTGAGGAGTGGGGCTGTTGCTGTAATGAGCCTGTGTATTTTTTGGGGGGGAGGGAGGCTTTTGGAACTGATTTGTGGGAGGAATGTGGAAGGACTTGGAACTCTGAATTAAGAGATGCCTGAGTGCTATAAACAGGGCTTGATGCATCATCCTGGTCAGAGTTGAAAGACCTACATGAAAAACATACTGTTCTTTGTGGAGGCTTGTCTTATGAGATTTTAGAGGAAAAGGAGAACTTTCCTCACAGAAGCAGGTTGGGTGAGGTTTTGGTGGAGAGGCTGGCTGTATTCTTCCCATGTCCTGAACATTCAAGAAGAGATGAATTTATGTAATGAGCTTGGAAATGTGACAGGTTCAGATCCACAGCTCAGAATACAAGTTTCAGCTGCAGTTGTCTGATCGATTGCCACCATCAAGATTGGGCCAGATGTTCTGAGACTGGGACAGTAGGACTCATACTGACTTTTTGAAAGGAGGGACTCTAAAGGAAGAATGCTAAAGGAGTTTTCCTAGTCCTTAAACTTGGCTTTATGACCTCTGGATTAACAAAATTTGGTAGCCCACCTGGTACTGGTTTTTATGACAAATGCAGGAAAGAACCACTGGAGATGCCCCCAGGTGATGTGACACACATTCATAATCCCTGTATAGAGGCCAAAAGGGGTCATGGCATGGAGCCCTGAAGATGCACCATGGATCTCAGTGGAGATACCAGAATTCTGGAGATTCCAGAACTATAGGACAGCCATCACAGAAGGCTGCTCACTCTGACTCAGGTGGTTCTGCTTACAAACCAAGCCGCTAAGGCCAGCAGAGCAGAAGTTGGAGCCCAGAGATGTTGTCATAGGTGTCAGATGGCAGACACAGAACTGCAGTATGTGATGTCAGCTCTGATGGTTTTCTGCCTTGTACTGGTCTCGTCTTTCCTCACTATGCTTCTTTTGGGGGATGGGAATGTTTACTCTGTGCCTTGTGTGATGGAAGTGTGTGTTCTAGGGGGAAAAATCCACTAAGCAGACTCAAAAGTAAGTTGAGCCACTTCTATTGTTATTAATCAAAATAGGCCTATAAAAACAAAATGCTAAATATAATGTGTTCATTCATATTGCATCTTCTTTAACTGTGTAATTGTGTTTCTGCTGCCTATGAAAAAAGACTTATTGAGATATTCAAAAGATAAAACATTACAACAGTTGTGTAGAATTTCTGAGTACAGAGATTCACTTTATAGGTTAGAGAAAAACGGGTATTGTGGAGAAATGGTAAGTCCTATAGGAACAAGACCAGAGCTATTTTCTTTGCAATGTTTTTCCTGAAGCTTGCTAAATTAGGATATTCATTAAATACTTCTTAAGTGAATAACATTCAGATTTTCAGAAATAAATAAGATAGTAAAAGATAATTTTAGTGTTCACACAAAGATATATTTGTTAACTAGATATTACTATGATAACAAATTTTATATTAATTTAATTTTACATGTGATTTTTACGAAAGAAATGATATATAAGCCTCTATAAGCTTTATAAACTAGCTCAGGAAAACGTTAGCCTGTTTAAGAGAGGTACTACTTTTTAAATAATTTATTTTTTATTTATTTAGTGAGAGAGAGACAGTGACGGGCGGGGGGAGGAGAGAATAGGCATACGAAGGCTTCTAGCCACTACAAATGAACTCCATATGTCTGTGCCACCTTGTGCATCTGCCTACCATGCATACTTGGAGAATCAAACTGGGTCTTGTAATTCACAGGCAAATGGCTTAACCACTATGCCATCTCTCGAGCCCAAGGTACATTTTATCAGTAGTGAGGATTGAACTTATGACCTCATGCATTCTAGCCAAGTGTTCTGCCATTAAGATATGTCATTAGGGCTGGAGAGATGGCTTAGCGGTTAAGCGCTTGCCTGTGAAGCCTGAGGACCCCGGTTCGAGGCTCCATTCTCCAGGACCCACGTTAGCCAGATGCACAAGGGGGCACATGCATCTGGAGTTCGTTTGCAGTGGCTGGAGGCCCTGGTGTGCCCATTCTCTCTCTCTGTATCTGCTTCTCTCTCTCTCTCTCTGTCTGTTGCTCTCAAATAAATAAAAATAAACAAAAAATTAAAAAAAAAAAGATATGTCATTAGCCTCAGACCCAGACCTTTATTTAAATGTTCATTATTTCTACTTAGAAAGACAAAAATATTTTAGTTTTTAAATGACTATTATTTCTCTATTTGGAAAACATAACTGTTGGTTTCTACTTTATGAGATGACAATTTTTACAATTATACGTCAATTTTGTTTTGCTTCCCATGTTTCTATTTGCTAGTGGCTATTGTGTCTTTCATGTAATCGTGACATAAGCTTTTTCTACTTATTGTGTCTTCCCTATTGCTACAGTCATCTTATTAGCTATTTAGAGTAATGCTTTCAAATTGACTTGCAATCTAATTTTTGCATTCATTCTTTGGTTATTTTTTTCTGAGTATTTTTCAAATTATTTAACAACATCTCACTGATAGGGTTGAAAAAATCTAACTAATTGAACATCTGAAATGTTGCTTTTACTCTCAGTTTCATTTTAAATACAAACATTGTCATTTCTGATGTAATTACATAGATGCATGAGTGGTATTCTCTTTTCCCATGACATTCTTCACACAGGATCTAAGAAGACAAACTTAGCTGTCTTCTTCTACTCAGGGTACAATCGTCTATTGTGATGTTTTTCAGACAATCCTTAGTCCATGCTGAGCGAAAATGCATTCTCTCCACATTGGAATTTTTCTAAGTGAAAATTTTACTAAGAAGTACTAACAGCCTGAGTAAATAACAAAATGAAAGAAAAGGGATTCCTAGAAGGTGGCTGTGGTTAAAGGCATTGAGATATATTCCTTCTACTTCCACTTTTTTCATGGCTTTAACATGAAGGGATATTGAATTTTCCAGAACTTT
The DNA here is from genome assembly GCA_036346955.1 of Dipus sagitta. NCBI lineage: Eukaryota > Metazoa > Chordata > Mammalia > Rodentia > Dipodidae > Dipus > Dipus sagitta. Next base: position 43,729,316 of record CM070784.1, read on the forward strand.
TTCTCCATTTATTGAGATGACCATATAATTTCCATTCTTGTATATATTTATAAACATTTATTTATTTTCAAACCGGAATCTCTGAAATAAAATCAACCTGCTCAACCTGTTCTTGAGGCCACATACATGAATATATATGTATGTATGTATGTATGTATGTATGTATGTATATGTATTACATTTATGTATATATATATATATATATATATATATATATATATATATACTTAGCATTTGTTGATTTGCAGACCTGAATCTCTGAAATAAAGCCAACCTGTTCATGGTGAATCATCTTTTTTATGTGTTTAGGTATTCAGTCTGTAAGTCTTTTATTGAGAATTTTTGCATCTATATTCATTAGGTAAATTGGTCTATAACTTTGCAATTTTGTCTGTGTCTTATTTTTCTTTTCTTTCTTTTTTTTTTTTTTTTTAGTTTTTCGATGTAGGGTCTCACTTTGGTTCAGGCTGACCTGGAATTCACTATGTAGTCTCAGGGCGGCCTCGAACTCTCAGTGATCCTCCTACCTCTGCCTCCCAAGTGCTGGGATTAAAGGCGTGCGCCACCACGCCCGGCTTCTGTCTAATTTTTTTACCAGGGTAATGCAGTCTTCATGAAAATAGCATGGTAGGTTCCTTCATTTCCTATTGTATGAGAAAGGTTGTGAACCATTGGTGCCAGTTGGTTGTTCTTTGAAGGTCATGTAACATTCACCTGTGAATCCATCTATTTGATCCTGGACATTTTTTTAGTTGAGAAATGTTTTAAAACACTCATCAATCAAAATGCTTGTTATACATCAGCTTTAATTGTTTATTTCTTTTTTTAACTTTTTTTTCTTTTTTCTTTTTTCTTTATTTCTTAAGAATCAGTCTACCTCACATTTCCAGGCTGGATAAAGATTCTTCCCCTCCAGTAATCCACAACAGAATGAGGCCTATTTGAATATTAGGAGATTTTTCTAAAAGAGAGTACTTACTGTATTTCTTTTCAATAGCTCAGTGAGGGCAGCTGGGCCCAGCAAAGAGCTGTGTGTGAGTGATAAGAGAAAGCAGAAATGGATGGAAAATGAGACATGAGCTTGGCCAGAGATGAGTTCTGGATGGAGAGGTCTGACCTGCTAATTTTCCTCTTTAGAATTCATTGCAACTAGTAGTGCTTTAAAGAAGGAGGGGAAATGTGAAGAAAAAGAATTTTGTAGCTAACTCCTCTCTTAACTGCTTGGTATTAAAACACTAATAAACATTTTTAATGAACATGTAGTCTATTATGTAGTCCTAATATTACTAACTTGGACAGTCAATGGGAAACTACATTATTTTTCCATCATATCCCATTTTATATCCATAATTATCCTGTGGAATGGACAGTAATTATTTTCCCACTTAACATTAAACTCTGGGAGCCTGGACACCTCCTCCCAGATTAGGAAAGCAATCATGCACAAGGTAATTCAGATGCCATTTGACTCATTGGTGCAGCCTATTTCACCAGCATCTCCAAAGATATCAGGACACACTCAGGAACAGCCCCTCTGCATGACACGCTGACTGGCTTATTTCTCACGTGCTTTTACTTCTCTAACTGCTCATCATATCCCCACTCGCAATATGTGCTATCTCCTTGAAACTAAAGTGACTAGTATGTGTGCTCAGAACATAGCCTGCTTTCCTACTGGGGGATCTTTACTTTGTGGGTCCTGAAAGCTCGCGCTAGCTTTTTTTCTTGACTGTGTGAGACTTGTACACTTCCTTACTTAAAATGACCAGCAGCCTCTTTACCCTAGATGCCTACAACTGGCCTTGTTGACTCTGAGTGGTTCTGACAGGGGAAAGAACAGGAGGAGACTCTCACACAGAGGTTGAAATATGAACAGAGGTATTCCTGATGTTCCCAATTGAAACTCAGAATTGCATTTTCCATAGAATCTCTGTGAATTCTAGGAATTCTAGGATTATCCAGCAGTATCTTGTTTGCACATCTGCATTACACAGGACTTCATGGTTGGTCCCAAGACCTTATCTATTATTGGTAATATTGTTTCTATGGGGAAAATGTGTTTTAAGTTTCACATAACAGCCCTCCAAAGAAATTCTAGGAAACAAACCCATTTGTAAGTCGGGCATCCTCTGTCTTCAAGCACCGATTGTTCTCCGGCTTGTTCTGATCTAACCTGCTCTCTTATGTCCAACTTCTGGGTGGCCCACAAAGGCTATTGCTCCTCTGAGACAACAGCAAGCATAAACATTGAAGAAAAAGGTGAAAGTTCTAAGGAAAGATCCTAGCAACAGAAGGAGGGAGTGAGAAAAGGAAAGAAGAAAGAGTTGGAGTTATTCACCAGGCATTGAAAATAGGTAAGAAAGATTCTGCTGCTGACAGGTTATAGGACAGGCCTGTTATGTAGATTGACTTTGCAACTTGTAGAAAGGATACAGGCATCTTTCTAAGAAAGCACAGACTGGTATGAGACAGGCCTCAGTACATTCTGTGTCTTATTAGAAGTGGTGATTTGAAGGCAAATATTTAACCTTCCAGAAAGCTTTGTTTTCTCAACAATAAACATCAGAAGTTGACTTCCGTGAGTAGACTGATCGAAGCAATTATGCAAGTGTGACTACCTAAGTCCCTGGTCACTTAGAGCAGAAATGAACGGTGGTGCAAGAAATGAGTACAGTGACATAAATGGATCTAATTCCACTTCGCAATCTTCAGCAGTGATGGCCCACACCCACCCACCTGGCCCTGTGAGGATCTTCCATGTGTCAGTGCCTGTGAGCACCCAATCAATAACTAGAATTATTGCTATTTCAACACATGTGTGTTAAGCATACAGTATGTGCCAAACATTATCCTAGAAAAAATGAATGTAAGAAAGGAAACGGAAATGACACAATGTTACAGTATGTGGGATGCTCAGAGATGCTGAGATGTGAGCAGTGACCGGCTAGGATGAAGAGAGAGAGGAAATTATCTAGGTTGACAGGTTCCAGACAGAGGCCAGAGCACAGGTATGGAGGTCAGGCTCTGCTTGGGCCTGACTACAGGACAGTAAGTAGGTCTTTGGAAGGTATGAATGGGAGGGAAGTATAGGCATGGGGAGAGGAGTGTATCCTGTAGAAAAGCCCTTCCCAGCCTGCTTATAAGACTTTCTGCTTAGTTCCAGGTATACAGAAGCACTTGGAAGGACTTGAGTCTTATAATCCATGTTTTACAGAAATGCTTTTGAAGAGTGATAGTGGCCTGCAAGTGGAGCAGGGGTAACTGACTGTCGTGGAAGGAGCAGACTTGAGATAAAGCCTAGGACCAGGAATCAGGAAGAGAGGGAGACAGATGTATTCTGATTCAATGTGAACACTGCACTGTGAGCCAGGTGGAGGGGCTGCAGGAAGGCTTAGTTGCAGTGTGAGAGAAGAGGCAAGCTGGTACAGAAGCAAAGTGGTGCTGTGGTGGGTTTTACGGAGTCGGTAATGGGAGTGACAGGGACGCAGAACAGTTGTGGGCGGAGTTAGTGCTCTGTTTTGAGCAGGCTGAGTGTGCGTTTGGTTTGTCTGTTTGTGTGGAGCTCTGAGATAAGCAGGAAGGGTGCAGGCGTGGCACAGTGAGAGGCTGGGGAGTGGAGGGGCCAATGTGTGGAAACTGAGAAGAAATGTCACCTGGCAGAAGGAGTTCTGCATTATTAAAATCTGGACATTTCTTCCTTTGTTATTCTTTTGATTTATTTGTTGCTTTTTTTCTAAAGTATAATGAAATATCTCAAACATACTGAACACTGACTGAAGATGAAATAATTGGCATTTTACTAAAATTTTGAAGGGACCACATTGACATTTTGCTATAGTCATTTCAAGTAGTTATACATTCCCTCCCCATCATCCCAAGCCCTTCTCAGAGTTCTCTCTCTCAAGGCTTAGAAAACGTCACAGTCAGTGCACAATAGACATGGCTACTTAGTCATGTTTATCACAGCATGATTCACAGTGGTGAAGCTGGCTACCCGTGGATGAATGGATGAAGAAAATGTAGTATAATACACAGTGGAGTTTGATCTGGCCATAAAGAAGAAGTTGTTCATGTTGTTTACAGAAAAAAAATGAATGAAACTTGAGATCATGAAGTTAAGCAATAAATAAATAAAAGACTCAGAAAGACAAACATCACATGCTTTCCTCCATAAACAGAACCTAGATTTTCATAAGAAATGAAAGTAGAAATGTGATTATTTTGGAGAAAAAAAAGGGAACCCACAAAAGAAAGAAGGGGCAATGAGAGAGTAAGGGGGTATGATCAGAGTGTGCTACAGGTCTGTATCAAAATGCCGCAATGAAATTCACTCTTTCACAACTTAAATGTCATAGTAATAACAATAAAATGGGGACGGACACCAGTAGTCATAGACTAGTGTGGTAAGTTCCTCATCAAGGGCAGGTACAGCGGCACTGGTGATGACGGAAGTGGGTGTTAACCACAATCACGACACTGCGGCAGACCCACCCCCCTCATTTTCTAGCATCGCATACACGTGTCCTCAGAAAAGTGGGTAGTAGAGTTTTGTATGCTTTCTTAAAAATATTTACTTATTTCTTTATGTGAAAGAGAGACTGAATATGGGCATGCCAGGGCCTCCTACTACTGCAAACAAACTCCAGACACATGTACCACTTGGTGCATCTGGCTTTATGTGGGTACTGAGGAATAAAACCTGGGCCATCAACCTTTGCAAGAAAGTACCTTTAACCCTGAGCTATTTTTTAAAGTAGAAAATATTGTGCTATTTCTTTTGTACTTGATTTTTTTTTTCAGTTAACACGTGTTCTTAACATAGTGCTTGTTTTGTTTAATCTAATCAGTCAGGCACAGTTTTGACAATAAAAGTCACAGGAAGAAAAAGCAAAATCTATACAGAGAGAGTAAAAGAATTCTTTAAAGTCCTGGGACCCCAACATTTTTAAATCTTTAAAATCCTGGGACACTTTTTCTGTATCACTCCTGTCATTCACCTCCCTCCTTAGCCAAGTGGCTATTAGAGAAAGGGGGTCATTCACTGTTACGACAATCTTGAAGTTGGCCTCACAGATGCTCAGGCCAACAAAGACCCCTAAAGACTATCTGGTCCTGTAGTTCCCAGCTAATTCCACACTTGCTGCCTCTCCCTGACCAAGTCTGGGGACCCTGGGACATAAGTTGACAAGCAGAGCACAGGTGAGCACAGGTGATGTACCTGCCAGTCACTGCTACTGTTCTGCTCTCTCATAATCCAATTATCTGCTGTCTTTTCATTTCAAAGTCCTCACACAACACAGAAGGTTTGGATTGAAGCTTCAACGATATGACAGGGAGCACCTTCCACATCAGAATCCAGGCATGCACTGCAAAGCGGCAACTTGATCAATGTTGTATTGGTGCTTAGGTTTGAAGACCAGCTGGATTTCAAGGCCCTGAAGCCTGTCTGTGCCAGACTGGGCCACGTCTGGGCTAGCCACACCGAAGTTCCCCTACCCAAGGAGTCACAGCTAGCCCTGTATGGCAGGGGCCCGTATCCTGCCCCTCTTTCACATAAATATACACAACTCTACTACCTACTTCTCTGATTTCCACAGTGTGGGAGCATTTGTGTCATTTTTATTCTTGTGGCTTTTCCTGTTTACCAGCATTACTTAGGGCCAGAAGGCAGTGTGAAAGTAAAGACTCTGTGTGCACCAAGGGTGGGCAGAACTTTTGCCAATCAAGTGTCTCGACCACAGACAAGAGAAAGATCAGGCCCCAAGCTTAGGAACCCTAGGAAAGGGTAATGAGCAATACGGAGTTACCTCCGTAACCTTTCACTAGAAGGATGCATCATGAGTTACTTTTCCTAACCTTTCCCTAGAAGACTGTGTTCATTATTTGCTCATTTCTGGGACAAAATGCTTAACTAGAAACAAATGATTGAAGAAATGGATTTATTTTGCTTGTAATTTCAAGGGCAAGTTTCATCATGGTGGGAAGGAGAGGGAAGGGGAGGGCAAAAACAATCAGTTGGCGTCACATCTTCACATCTACAGGGAGAAGAAGAGAGAGAGGAAGCGCAAGTGCCACTGAGCTGTGACACATCTAAGCCTGTCCCCAATGAAACACTTCTTCCAGCACCTCAAAGGTTCCTGATCAGCACCACCATCTGAAGATGAAGTATTCAGACACATGAGTTGAAGGTGATGTCCATTCAAACCTCCATTTTCTTGCCCTGGCCTCCATAGACTCTGGGCCATTTCATGATGCAAAATGACTTCAGTCCAGCAGAAATGTCTCAAACAGGAACAGCACCTTCTGCCTACACTCCCCAACATGTTGGCTCTTTCGCTCTTTGCACTTGTGGGTTTTCATTTGACTCTGGCTCAGACGTGACTCCGGGGTCTGCATGTGTTTTCAGTTCCTGTGCTCTTCGTTCCCTGCGCTCCCTCTACTGTGGGCTAAGAGCACTGAGCCTTTCCCTCATCTGGGTGACAAGGGTCCTTGTAGTTCATCTTTTCAAAAGCCAAAACCGATGCATGACACGAAAGAAACCTCAAGTGGGAAAATGTAGTGGATTTCAGCATCAAGGAGAGTGAACTTGCATCCGTTTCCCAATCCTGAAATATATTTATTTTTGTGGCCAAATTCTGACTTAGTCACTGCAGTGTTCTTTGTTTCTGTGTTCAAGGATAGGCATAGGCAATTTCTTGGTCAGGGCTTCATTATTAAGGGACTCTCCCCTTATTGTTTTCTGTAGTGATGCCCTTGTTGCTAGCAATTCTCTGGAATCCTAGAGCTAGTTTTATGGACACTGTCACCACCTTGTCATAGATTCACAAACAATCACAGATTCAGAAGTAACCCTCTCCATCTCATCCCATTTAATGACAATTCTCTGTAGTGAGTCATGTATTTTCTGAAAACTACTCTACCCTGTAACAAACAGAGGCTCTGGTTACGAGGCCCAGAGTTCTAGCTTCTTCACCCAGTGTTTGCAAAATGTTTATAAAGAACTCAGACACCTCTCACAGATTGTTCTCAGTCTCCAGCTAGTTTATCTACCACCTGTTCTCCGACTGATTTTTGCCCAATTTTTTTTTCCCAGTGCCCTGCCCTTGCTACCTGCTGTAAAGCTGACCCACAGGTGCACAGCGTGCATGCACTGCTCATTTTTATGCACCCAAGGAAAAAAGCCATAAATACCATCTTAAGTGTAATTTTTCTGAATGCTAAATGCTTTGTCCTAAACTGGAAGATAGGGTATCAGTTGAAGGGTGCCAGGAATTACTTCACTTCTTATATATGTACCTGTTATATATTAAATTCATTTTCAAATTAATTTCAAAGCCAGCTGTTATATTTAGTGAAAGCAATGCATGAAGGTATGTTTTAGTAACTACCATTCAAGACTCAGGGACAACTAGACGCTCAATTTGAGGCTTTAAAAATACAGAGTACTGGGGACTGAGGAGATGGCTCAGCAATTAAAAGCACTTACTTGCAAAGCCTGCCAGCCTGGTTTCAATTCCCCAGCCACTCACATAAAGCCAGATAAGCATTCATTTGCAGTGGCATGAGACCCTGGCATGCCCATGCACACATACACTAATATACACATGCAAATAAATAAATAAATAAATTTTAGAGTTTTCTCTAATATTCACAGATTTCTGTTGCCTATTATGATTTTTATATTTTGAACTTCTCTTCTTTGTAGTTGCATTACTTATAGGTATTTAATAAACTGGACCATTAGGGAAATATAATTATAATGTGTTATACTTTGTAACTTAGAGATATGCATCTAAACATGAAACTTCTGTGATTTAGTTTTACTGCATTAACTTAGCTATCTCTTTAGAAATACTGAAATCTAAAGATGAGTCTATGGTTGTCTAGAATGTCTTGGAAGTTCTAACAAGGAATGTAAGAATCTATCTGACTCCCTCATATGGCTTCTTTCTCTAGGGAGGTTTTCTTGTTGGAACATCAGACAGTCATGGCAGGCTAGTTCTCCTGCCAAGTCCTCCTAAGGAGCCAACTGGACTCAGACAGTCACAGCTGGGGGGAAATAATTTATCCAATCAGATTCCATTTTGATTTCCTTATTCATTTGAAGTGTCAGGATTTTAAGGAAATCAACATCTTATTTTCCTTTCTTCACTGATACAATAAGTATTGAAACAAAAATGGTATTTTTAGAGTCTAATACACATTTCAAATTAAGATTCCAAAGAAAGTCTGAAATTCTACAATGTTTCTTCTCTCGTGCCATAGGCAAATGCAAACAGTAAGCACAGTAAGTTAAAACATCTTCTCAGGAATGCTGGAAGAAAGATAGTTAAAATACATGCATGGTAGGGCTGGACTTGCTTGTTTAAAGACTCTTTTTAAGTCACTTTTAACTTTATCAGAGTACTATACTGTGTCAGAGACAACATATTCATTAACTAAATACATTCTTTTTCCTTTCTGGGCATAGATAAGGACATTTCCCAGTCAGTTTCTTTTCCAATTAGTATAGGCCAAGAGTCAATTCTGTCCACTGGGATGCAAGCAAAAGTTATGTAGGCTACTGGTAGATGTGGCCCCAACCCTCCTGACTTGTATGCAAATTTCAGCATTTTTCTTCCCCTTTTGCAGTAGCCTTGGGACCATATATTACAGATTTTAGTATTCTAAGATAGAAAAATGCTATTTTCCAAAAAAAGGGGGTGATGCCTTTTCCCCATGATAGGGGACAATGATTTAAATGGTTGACTCCTCCAAAAACCCATACTAAAATTTAATTATCATTGTGCCAGAAGTAAAAAGCAAATCTTCAAGAAGTGTTCTCTCTCTCTCCCCCCCTCCTCTGTTTCTCTTTATCTCACACCCATTTTCTCTCTACTATGTGATGACATAGCTCCAAGGGTCTCTGACTAGCACCTTGATATTTCCCAGAACTGAGGGCCAGTAACTCCCAATTCATTTTAAATTATAACCTGTGGCATTCTTATATTAGCGCAAAATGGACTAGCATAGGGCTAAACAAGAAATTTGAGATTCACCCTAATTAATACTGCCATATTCTATCACACATGTTTTCTGTGCTGGCTGTTGATACAGCTCTAAGAGCCAGATAAATGTTAAGACACTTCTGTCTCAACTATACAAAGGATTCTTTATTTTTGCCATATCTAATGTTTCTCCCCTCCTCCTTTAGTTTGCTTTGCCACAAAGCAGACACAGACATACACACTTGCCCCTTAGTGAGCCCCTTTTTCATCTTTGAAATGTCCAGAGGTTGTGTCAGCAAAGATTTTTTTGGTTTCTAATGACATCTCTTAGCTTGGACGAATTTCCTTCTTTGGGCAAATGCTTTGAGTATGGAATATGACTTACTCTATCTAGTTAAACAGTAGACAAACATTTAACTAGCTACTTGTTGTAAGCCACAACAACAAGGGAGAAAATTTCTTTTTTTGGGGGGGGGGTTTCGAGGTAGGGTCTCGCTCTGGTCCAGGCTGACCTGAAATTAACTCTGTAGTTTCAGGGTGGCCTTGAACTCATGGTGATCCTCCTACCTCTGCCTCCCGAGTGCTGGGATTAAAGGCATGCGCCACTACGCCTGGCTAAGGGAGAAAATTTCTATCTACTACTCATTATATTTGTGTTTTCCTTATATTCCTATAAACTGTCACATTAAGTTGGCCTTTGCCCATGATTATCACAAGAGTGGAAGTTCTTTTAGGACAGGGACAAATCCATACTCATTTCTTATGTTTAATACATGGAATCAACAAGGTTATCAATAAATTATTGGCAATTATTTAGGAATGAGATCATAACCAAGAAACATATTGGTTTTGATACTATCAAAAGGCATAAAAGCAGTTTTATTTTTTTATTTTATTATTTATTTATTTATTTATTTATTTATTTATTTATTTTTGGTTTTTCAAGGTAGGGTCCTCACTCTAGCCCAGGCTGACCTGGAATTCACTATGTAGTCTCAGGGTGGCCTCGAACTGATGGCGATCCTCCTACCTCTGCCTCCCGAGTGCTGGGATTAAAGGCGTGCACCACCATGCCCGGCTATTTTTATTTATTTATTTATTTATTTATTTATTTTTTTATTTTGGTCATGAAAGCAGTTTTATGGAATTAGCACACCCTTATGTCTATTTTCCTAGTCAGTAGTTACTTGTGAACAACAGCTCCCAACCACATCTTCCCATGTTAGTTCTGGAAATCCCCATAGTAGGAAATTCGTCTGAAATATGCTTGTCTTTGGATCTATTTTTAAATAAAACAGAAACCCCTCAGTGCTTCTGGTAGATGTATGTTCTAGAGACAACCTTAGCCTTAACTAAGTTGTTAAAAGAAAAGCCTGGGGTCAATTTATCATTGACAGAATCCAATGCCAGAAGAGAAATTAGATGGCTTTTTAGCAAAGTTTCTATTTTTAAGGCCTAATTGACTTATCCATTGGGATTAGTTCAGGTATTAAAAATTTTTAAATGGCTGTTCCAAGAAGTTCAGGAAGGATGTATGGTAAAAATCATTACTGAGATGTTACAATAGCAGCAAACGTTTATTGTTGCAAACAAGCTCTAGGAGGCCTGTGGATTGTCTTGCTGTGTGGTAGGTTGGGGAGCTATCATAACCAAGAGGCTCTAGAAGCTCTTCAGTTGTCTTGCTGTGGCAGATGGTGGTAGTTGCTATCATAGACCATGGTGCAGGCATCATATCCAAGGCCTGCTCTTTGTCTTTTTTTTTTAAAGAGAGAAAAGTGGCATGCCAGGGCCTCAGCTGTTGCAATCGAACTCCAGACACTTGTGTCATGTCACCTAGTGCACATGTATGACCTTGTGCTTGCGTCACCTTTGTACATCTGGTTTACGTGGGATCTGGAGAGAGGTCTATTGTGGGTCCTCAGGCTTCACAGTCAAGCAACTTAACCACTAAGCCATCTCTCTATCCCTGTCTTTTTACTTATAACTATAACTATAACTATAACTATATAAATATACAACTCTTCATCATCAAAATACCCACCTGTCTGTAGAGTGCCTAGCCAAGTTCCTGCCTCCTGGTTTCTCTTGTGCTATTTCCCTATGTCTTTCTGGCTACAGGTCTGTCACACTTCTCCATTTCTTTAACTCTCCCACTTTTGTTTTCCCCTGCAGATCTCTCTCAGAATTTCTCCACATTGAACTCTGTCTGATTTCCTCAGATAAGCACATCTTCTACTCACTGACAGAGTTCTGCACATTCCTTTCCAGCTCTGGGAGGACCCTAGTCTATCAGCCATCACGTGCCCCACAATTACATGCCGTTTCTCTATATCTTGGAAGCTCCTTCCCACAGACTCAGCGACATGCACTTTCTCTACTGCTCACTTGCCATTTACTTTTCAGTCTACTCAACCCCAAATCTGCTTCTTCATTTCTGACATCAAGTCTTAGACACAGTGCTTCCCAGTGACCAGTGCTGGGTTGCAGATGGCTGTAGCGTGCCCTGCTTTTCATATGGGTTCTGGGAGCCCAAACACAGGCACTCATGCCTGTACTGCAAGTGCTTCATCCACCAGGCCATCTACCCAGCATGCCATTTTATTCCTTACAGGTTACTGTCCATGGCATTTTCCCCCAATTTCTTTCTCGGTGTCTTTGTTATATGGAAAGGCTACTGATATTTGTATGCTGTTTGAATTCTGCCACCATGCTAAAGTTGTTTATCAGCTCCAGGAAAAAAGAGAGCTTATCTATAAGGTCTCTTATGCGGAGAAGCATATCATCTGCAAATAAGGATCCACTGACTTCCCCCTATTCACCATCATCCCTTTTATTCCCTTATCCTGTCCTGCCACTCTAGCCACAGCTCCAGATGCTGTAAAGAGCAAAAGAGAAGAAAGCAGAGGCCCCGCCCGGGTCTCTCATGCAGCACAATGCTGGCCACAGGCTGTCATATGTAGCCCTAACTTAGCCAGGCCTGTCCCTCCATGCCTCGTCTCTCCAGTGCTTTCATCCTAAGAGGGTGTTGAACTTTGTCAGAGGCCCTCTCTGCACCCATGACGATTGCTGTGTGCCCTGGGTCCCTGAGTCCATCCATGTGACAATTTACGGTGATGATCTTCACATTATGAACCATCCCCACACGCTGGACTGAAGTATGCACAGTTGTGATTAATGCTCTCTTAGATGTGTGCTAGAACTCACTTTACAAGCACCTTAGTGAGAATTTTCACAACTACATTCATCATGGATATTGGTCTATAATTTTCTTTTGTAATGTACTTTTATCTGGTTTTAGTGTCAGAGTAATACTGACTTTTACAAAAATACTGGCATTCTATTTTATGGAATAATTTGAGAAGTGTTTGGTTTTAGTTCTTCTTTAAAGGACTGGTAGAAATCTTTAGTGTATCCATCTGGATTGGGATTTTTTAAATTATTATATTTATTGAGGGAAGTACAGAACCAAGGAAAGGCACCATGTAGCTGGAGATCCACGTGGAGGGCCTGGGAGAGCCATGGAAAGAAAAGAAAGTTAAGAGCTCCTGCCATGTGGGGAGCTGGAGGGAGGAAAGAGCAAGAGCCCATGTGGAGAGTAAGGGCTGGGGGGGGGGGGGCTCTCCTTGGCTCAGCCCAGCTGGGCCTGGGCCTAGCGGAGGGGAAACTCACCAATAGCTGGAAGTTCCCAAGTGATTAGGGAGCTCAGAGCACATGCCCTCCCCTCACAAATGTATTTATGATCTTATGGTGGTGGGCCCTGCCCTCTGACTCAGGTGAACCAGAGGGACAGCTGGCTGGTTAGGGCCAGGGGCTGTCTCAGGAAGGGGCTAACCTGACACCAACTTCCAGGGGTTGAACTTAACCAACCACAGGGTTTGAGTCCTAGGAGAAACTTCCCTCTCAGGAGTGGCCCAGGCTGCCTACAGAAAAAAAAAAAAAAAAAAAAACAGGTCTAGGGAACTAGGCAGGAGATAAGAGTGAGATCATCTCTGATTTCCAGCAAATGCAGACTTTCCTGCCTTTTTATTTTTGGGGACACAGTCACCCTAATTGTATCCCCCTCTCTCCTCCCCCTTCTCTTGAGAAGATACTCTAACTGCTGTTGGAGGAAAGGGAAAGATGGCTCGTTGGTCTTTACTTCCGGCTGGGTGTGAGTGTAGACGTAGGGCAGTTAGAGTCTCTCCCAGAGAGGGGAACTATTGTAAAGGACCCCAAAGGTTCATTGCTGGAGTGTAGGAAGATAATCTTGGAAGAAAATGTTGGGGAGAAAGAGTAAAAGCAAGGAGTTAATGAGAAGTGGGCACACAGAAAACTGGTCGCCTTCAGGGTTCCCCTTCTTGTGGACATCTGGGCCTTGGGGAGCTTTTGAGGGAACCCAGGTAGACGGAGTTGGGTTGTCTCAGGACCATCTGAGCATGAGCTGGCTGAGATTTCCTCCCAGAACTGTTCACCGAATTACACAGGAGTGTCTGACATGGTCTGAATCTTTTTCCTGTATGGTTTGTAAACTAGATGAGATGTTAGCAGAGTTAGCAAGAATATATACACAACATTTAACCTTGATAATGGTGAATATGCCATATTTTGTATAATAGCCTCACAGAGTGTACCTTTTTGAGTCTGTCCTGGAGGTAGCCAGGGCCAAAGGGTAGTACCATAAAGCCCTTGGGTGCCATGAAGGACTGTACCAATATTTTTGGCCCCAGGAATTATTTAATGATGGGACCTGAATTTTTAGTTGGGAGATATTTTTCTTACTACTTTATCTCATTATTTGTTTTAAATCTTACTAAATTATTAACTCACCTAGGTTTAACTTTGGCAGGTCACACACATCTAGAAATTCCCCCATTTAGTTTAGATTTTTGAATTTAACAGACTATAGGTTTTTAATATATGAACCTATGATGTTACAAACTTTATTGATATTTGTTGTAATATCTCCTTTTCATCTATACTTTTATTAATTTTTATATTCTATTTCTTTTGGTTAATTTGGCTAAGGGTATGACAATCTTATTTATCTTTTCAAGGATCCAACTCTTCATTTCATTGTTTTTTGTACTATTTTACATTTCTATTTTATTAATTTCTGCCCTGGTCTTACATATTTCTTCCCATCTACTACTTTTGGGTTTAGTTTGTTCTTATTTTTCCAACGCCTTAATAGGACATCATTATTTACTTGAGTTCTCTGTTTTTGTTTTTGTTTTTTTTTAATGTAGGCACTAAAACCTATAGCCTTTCCTCTTAGGACTTCTGACGATGCATGGCTTACGCCTTTATTTAATCTGTAAAGACAGTAGCTAGCTGAACATTTTACCCACTATTCTAAATTTTGAATGAACTCAAGCATCTGAAAGTCTACTTAGTGATAACAGTTCATCATTATTTTACTTAGTACAGCACTTTATTTTATCCCTCTTCTGTGTTTCCATGATACCTGACACACATCTCTTCAAACCAACTCATACTGAAAGCACTGTTCTCATCTGTCTCCACCAAAGAATCCACGTTTCTTGTAGGTAGAAAACAATCTTAGCCAAATTTGTACTTTTATCATCTAACATAATGCAAGTTACCTAAAATGCAAGTACATATCAATAGGTGCCTCCTCTTTAGAGAAGATAATGAGTCTAGTAAAAGTCAGATATCCACACTATCCACAAAACAAAGAAGTTCCAGCTCCCACATTTCATCAAAATAAATTACTTTATAATTAGAAATGCATTATTGGACCAAAGAGTTTGGCTTATAAGTCATCCAACCTCTCCTCTTTTAAACACTGGATACAAATCTGACTCACTTCACTCTTGGTCAAGTTCAACCTGCTAAGTTTATAGGTAAGAAAACTGCGGTCCAAAGGCATGGTATGGCTTAACCATGGTCCCAGGCTTTACTGTGAACAGAGTCAGGAATAGGTATTAATTACCCAGTGTATTTAGCCTTGCCACTGAAATATACGTTTTCTGGAGATGTCCACTACAAAAATAACAACATGGTTGAGAGGTAAGCAAGACAGTCACATGCTTTCTTCGCCTGCCTGACTTTGGAATGGCTTATGTTCTGTTTCTTATAAAATCTCCAAGAGGCAACAGTTACATGCACAAGAAGGGAAACAATCTGAATGACACACAGAAGAGATATTTTTACATAAAAGCAGGCAATTGAGCCACTTCTAGCCTCTTAAAGATCAAAGGGCCCTTGGAGGAATGTACTTCCCTGACCCCAGCTCTTTATCCCCTTCCACAGCTGACTGACATCCTTATAAAGTTGGGACAATTGAAGGACAAAGAGTTCAAACCAGCTGGAGTTTGTAAAGCTGTAGAAAAAATGATGCTTAGGCAATGGCAATGTCCCCTGGGACCCTGGCTGACTGTGGACCAGTTGGGCAGCCAGGAGGCAGACTGGGCACAAATGCACTACTGCCTCTTCGGAGACCTAGACTTAGCTGAATATAGTTACTGAAAATCTAAGGCTTGTTCCTGTTCCAGAAGGTTGTGCCCACTGATTCCAACTGTCCAGGCTTGTGTTGCTGGATGTTCGCTTCCCTCCATGGCTAGCTGAAGCCAGGGGCAGGGTCCCAAAGAAAGTCCACAGAGTAGCCTAGTAACTGAGCAGCTTGCCCAGGCCCAGAGGTGACGGTGGTGTCCTCAGTGCTTCCCTTGCTGCCAGACAGAGTAAGCACAAGTGTCCTAACGACCTTCCCAGTGTGGCCAGA
The DNA here is from genome assembly GCA_036346955.1 of Dipus sagitta. Taxonomy (NCBI): domain Eukaryota; kingdom Metazoa; phylum Chordata; class Mammalia; order Rodentia; family Dipodidae; genus Dipus; species Dipus sagitta. The sequence goes on from CM070784.1 coordinate 43,745,024, forward strand.
TGACCTTCCATTGCAACTCAAACCATCAAAAGTTAGCCCTGTTAGGATTCCTAGCTTCTGTCTGGTTATCCAGCTTCCTCCGGTAGCCCTGTGTCTTCCACACCTCCGCTGGTTGGCTGGGTTATAGTTGCCTATCTCAGCCCGTGGGAAGTGTGCTTGTTACTGCTGAGAAAGCAATCCCTTTCCCTACCCTCTGCCTGCCTTCAGACCCTTATCTCCACTGCTCATCTTCCATGTCTGTTCTGTTTGACTGAAGATCCATCATGTCATACCTCACATCACGATTTCTTACTCTGTAATAACAGGCACCAAACTACGACTTGCCAATGATTCTCACTAACTGATAAGATTATAAAGAAACCTACCTTCAACTTCTGCTTCTACTTCTATGATGACCAATGTTACTGTGACCAGTTGGCTTCTTTTGAGCTAAATGTTCCACATACATGAACCCATCTAAACTCTACAACCTTGGGCTGGAGGGATGGCTTAGCGATTAAGACACTTGCCTGCAAAGCCAAAGAACCCAGGTTCAATTCCCCAGGACCCAAGTTCGATTCCCCAGGATACACGTTAGCCAGATGCACAAGGGGGCACACGTGTCTGGAGTTCGTATGCAGTGGCTAGAGGCCCTGGGGTGCCAATTTTCTCTCTCTCTCTCTCTCTCTCCCTCTCTCTTTCTCTGTCAAATAAATAAATAAATAAAAATAAAATATTTAAACTTTACAACCTCAACATCAAGAGGTATTTAATGCATATTATTGAAGTCAGGTTCACATTGCTGGCAGAAATCACCCGAAAATAAAGGGTTTATTTTGGCTTACAGGCTTGAGGGGGAAGCTTCATGATGGCAGGGAAAACAAATTGCATGAGCAGAGGGTGGACATCACCCTCTGGCCAACATCAGGTGACAATAGCAACAGGGGGGTGTGCCAAACACTGGCAAGGGGACACTGGCTATCATACCCATAAGCCCACCCCTAACAACACACTGCCTCTAGGAGGCTTCAATTTCCAATTGCCATCAGCTGGGGAACACATCCAGAACACGTGAGCTTATGGGGGACACCTGAATCAAACCACGACAGACATCCTTCTTTGGGTGTGTATGTTTGATGTTTGTGCGCATGTAGTATGTGCATGTGTGTGCAGCTACATGTGCCTAGGTGAGAGGATGGTGTCAGATGTCCTTGTCTATTGCCTTGTTTCCTTAAGACAAGGTTTCCCCCTGACCTCACCATCTTTCTGGCTATATCGACAGACCAGAGAGCACTAGCCATTCTTCTGTTTATGCCGCACACAGGCCTGGGTAAACTGGCATGCTTTTTATGTGTGTGCTGGGAATCTGAACTCAGGACCTTATACTGCACTGCAAGCACTCTTATGTTCTAAGACATCTCTCATCCCCATTTTCTTTCTTCCATTTTCCTTTCCTTCCTTCCTTTCTTCCTTTCTTCCTTGCCTGCTTGCTTTCTTTCTTTCTTTCTTTCTTTCTTTCTTTCTTCCTTCCTTTCTTTCTTTCTTTCTTCTCAAGGTGCCATGTAGATCAGGATAGCCTTGGATTTTCTAAGTAGCTGAGGAGGCCCTTGAGTTTGTAACCCTCCTAGATCTGCCTCCTGAATGCTGGGATTACAGGCGTGTGTCATCATACCTCATTTATGTGGCCTGGGAGTTGAACTTAAGGTTTCATGCATTCTGGATAAGAACTCTACCCACTGAGCACCTCCTCAGTCCTGGATATTTTCTACATTCCATTTTGTAGACCATGAAACATAAAGGAGAAGTTGAGGCCAGAGAGTGCCTCTGCAGGGCCACGGCTCTGCATGGAGAATGGGCTGCATCCTGGGCTGCAGACCCCTCCCCTTCTGAGAAACGAGGCAGACCTCCTAGACTCTGTCAAGCAGCCCATTTGTTTGCTCCATATTTCATAACCCCAAATTTTTATAGTCATTCTCTTTTTCAATTTTCTCTGTACTTAAAATGTTGTAATGAACAAGCTTAAACAATTTAAATGACGCTTCATTCTAAATTCAAATATGTGGAAAGCAGAACTTGATCTTAAAATAAACATCCTTCAATGATGCCTTTTTCTAATAAAATTAAAACTGGGGGTGTAAAGAACAAAACCAGGGTATGCATGGAAAATATGAGAGCGAGACTAATAAAAGCCTTCAATTTTATAAAATTTAAAGAGAAAAGTAATGAGCAAACAAATGGGCAAAAAACGATCAGGCCAATGAGAAGTCACACAACAACTTGCTTGGAATACAATCCTAGTATCCAAGAAGGTTCTAAGGAGGGTGTTAGTTTCAGTGTTTAGAAAAGCACAGGCAGGGGGAACATATGCCAAGCAGCGGGGGTTGATGGTTGACCATCTAGAAGCTTTGACTGTAGAGTTTGATCAAACCCTAAAATAGGCTGCAAGGGACCACATAGAACCACGTGAGAACAGTCCTCCATCAACAGCACTTGGCTCACACATCCCCTGTAGTGGCAGCAACTTAGTGTTCGGTAGGGACAGACTCCCAAGATGCAGTTACCATGATCAGCAGAATGGTGACAGAAGCATGGGGAAGTGGATTATCCACATTCTTCAAGAAACCACCTGGTCATTATCCCCCCCTTGCCTAACAATGCCCCAGGTCATTGTTTCCTGCACACTTATCACGTAAGTCACATGGTCACTGTTCTGGTGTCACACCCTAGTTATTTTAAATAGTTAATGTAATGATCTCACCTAAAGGAAACTTTTTTATTCAACTTAAGAAATGAGTCCTTTTTCCTTCCTCATCTTCCCCCAACTGAAGAAGCCTATAAAGGCCCCTACCTGAAAACTCAGGTTGGCCGTGCTCCTCTCTTGACAGTCAGCCCTGGCAGCTTGTGCTTTTTCCAAATAAACACTTTTATCTTTGCCTCAGAGTGGTTTGTGTAGTCTTGGTCACTCCCAAACATTATATTTGGTTCCCTGACTCAGATAGGAGGCTCCCAGTTGCCCTCTTGGGTGCCCAGACCTCCTTTCCCCTGACCAGGCCACTGAGCAGCCACTGACCATCTGAAGGCCTTGGACCATCTTCCAGGTACAGGCTCCCTCCTCCTCAGTAAGTCAGGTTGGCCTGCTCTCGCGTTTATTTCCTTCTTGTGAAAGCCATGCCAGCATGCCAGGCTACATCTCTTGCCTGCTTTTGGGCCCCAACCCCAGGTCTTGAGGAAGATGCTCTCCTGACACCTTGGGTCTCTCACTCTCCAGTCTTCTGTACCCTAAGGGGTGCATTTTGGTTTGGTTCCACCAGTGTCTCAGGACACTTTCTCCCCCTCTCTCCTCTCCCTCCACCTCCTGAGGTCTCATCTTTCACTGCCAGCCACTTACTCACACGCTAAATAGACAACAGTTGCAACCTGTTTGGCCTCTGCCCACGTGGGAGGTGCAAGCCCCGTTCATCCTAATGGGCCAGGGGGTCATATTGGAGATCTGTGTAAACCCAGCTTAAGCCCTGGTTCCTTTCTCTCACTGTTGTTTTTCTCTTTCTCTGTCTCCTTAAGAACTTAAATCCTCTACAACTCTTGGACGACATCAAACCTCATCATCTGATCTTTCTCTGCAACACTGCCTGGCCACAATATAAGCTGGACAATGGGTCCAAGTGGCCTGAAAATGATACCTTTGATTTCCAAGTTCTCACTGATTTAGAAAACATCTCCCAACTTATAGGCAGGTGGTCCAAAATACCTTATATTGAGGCACTTTTCACTCTGTGTGCACAGCCCTCTCTCTCTTTCTCTGCTCTATCTGCTCTTCTCACCAGGTCCTTCTAGCCAAGGTCTTAGGAATGTGTCCTAATTCAACTCCTCCCCCATAGTCTTCCTCATCCTCTGCTTTTGACCCAGATGCCATAGATGACCTGGCCCCAACAGCTCATCCAGCTCCTCCAGCTCCCTCAGCCTCTCCTGATCTCCTGCCTCATACCCACACTCTTCCTCCTTCCCTTCATCTATCTCCTGTTCCACCTCCATGCCCCCTGCCACCACCATTTCCATCTCCTCTCTCTTTCCCCTTCTGCGGAAAGTACCTGTTCTCACAGGGACAAAATGTACCCTTTATGTGAAATCACAGGGGCTGAAGGGATTATTCACATTCATGTTCCTTTTTCCATGTCTGATTTATCACAGACTGAGAAACATCTAGGGTCTTTCTCCTCTGATCCAACATGCTATACCAAAGAATTTCGCTACCTCACCCAGGCCTGTGACCTAACCTGGCATGATCTCATTGTAGTTCTTTCCTCCACTCTCACACCTGATGAACGAGAACAAGCCTGGGTGGCCACTCAGGCCCATTCTGATGAGACTCACTTAACTGATAGCAGGTTCCTAGTGGGGATGTTTGCTGTCCCAAGAAAAGACCCTGACTGACAATACCATGTTCCCACTAACTCCCCCGGACAGGTGGCCTGTGATAGGATGGTTCCTAGATTGCCTCCAAAAAAAATCATCCCATAAGGTTGTCAGTTTTGACAATACATTTGCCAATGTATACCCAGAGGCCTAATGAAAATCCAGCTGCGTTTATGGAACACCTAACTGAGGCACTCACCCAATACACTGGCCTCAACCCTGCTTCCCAAGAGGGCATGATAGCTCTCAATGCCCATTTCCTGTCCCAATCTCTGAGTCAGGTATTGATGGTCTATCCCACTCCCCACATATACCACCCTCCTACCCAGCGTATCTGGGACACTCCCCTCTCCCATTCATTTCTCATAATACCCTCTTGTCCTGTTCCCCTCCTGAGGTCGAGATCTTATGCAAAATCTCTCTCTCTCTCTCTGACTTACTGCTCACAGTCTGTCTTTCTCATCATGCCAGCCCCTCTCTTTAAAAGGATCCAAGTTTCCCCCTTCCATTCTCCAAGGTTGACCCAGGGTGCCAGCACTAGCCTCTCACCATACACCTGTCCTCATCAGATTCAAAGACCCATGTCCTTTCCCTGCCATCCTCAGTACCCAATCCAAACATCACCAAGGCCTCAAAACCATTATTTCTCACTTGCTCCAAACCGGCTTCCTTTGCCCCACTCATTCCCATTTGCAATACTGCAGTCTTGCCTGTTACCAAACCCGATGGGACCTTCTGCTTAGTCTAAGACTTGCTGCTAGTCAATGCCGCTGTTATGCACATTCATCCAGTAGTCCCCAACCCCTATACTCTCCTCTCTCACATCCCCTCCTCCACTACTCATTTTTCAGTTCTTGACCTCAAAGATGCCTTTCTCCAACCCCTCCACCCCGATTCCTACAATCTCTTCCCCCCAACTGTGAGGGTCCCGACACTCGTGCTGCCTCTCATCTCACCTGGACTGTCCTTCCCCAGAGTTTTAGAGACAAGCCCCACCTGCTTGGTCAGGCTCTCTCCACTGACCTTTTGTCCCTGGATCTGTTGCCCAGCACACTTTTCCAATATGTAGATGATCTTTTGTTCTGCTCACCCTCTCATTTGCTATCTAAAGTATATACCAACAAACTTCTTAACTTTTTGATTCTAAGGGTCATTGAGTGCCCCCCCCCCGAAAAAAAAAAAAGCTCAACTTTCTTTAACCCAAGTTAGGTAACTGGGCTTTCTCCTTACCCCAACCTCACAACGACGCACCCTAGACTGCAACATCTTTGCTCCCTCTACCCGCATGCCTCTAAGGAAGAAATCTCTATTCTTGGCTTTGCTGGGTTCCTTAGAATGTGGATTCCAAACTTTGCCCTCCTGGCAAAGCCCCTTTATGACTAGGCTAAGGGAGACCCTCATGAACCCCTAGGCCATAAGTCAGAGACAGATGTTGGCTTCTCCCACCTGCACGAGGCCCTCTTGGAAGCTCCCGCTCTGGCCCTTCGAGACCTTCAGCGACCTTTCATTCTTCATTCCTCAGAAAAGGGGGGATGGCAGTGGGGGTTCTGGGCCAAGTGAAGGCCCCTCCTTCGCCTCTGTAGCTTATCTTCCTAAACGACTGAAAACCTCTGTCTGGGGCTGGCAGCCTTTCCTGTGCACTCTTGCTGCAGTTGCTCATCCGGCCCAGGAGGCACAGAAATTCACTTTTGGGCAAGAACTGACTGTCCTCTCTCCCCACAGGCTTAAAGATCTCCTCTCCAACTCTTGCCTGTCTACTCTGACCCCATCTAAAATTCAACTCTTTCACATCACTTTCCTTGAGAACCCCGACATCACACTTGACTCTTGTCCTCCACTCAACCCCACTACCCTCCTGCCTCTACCCAAACAACCTACACACTCCTCCTTAGAGACCCTAGAGGAACTCACCTACCACAACCCTAGAATCTCTCTATCTCTCCTCCCTGACCCAGATCACACCTGGTATATAGATGGAATCTCTTCTATTAACTCACAGGGCTCTCGGATAGTGGAGTACACTCTTGTCTCAGCTGACCAGATAATAGAGACTGGCCCATTGCCTAACCCAAAAGGCTCAGCTGGTAGCTCTCATTAGAGCCCTAACTTTGGCACAAGGCAAAACAGTTACATCTACACTGACTCTAAATATGCTTTTCATATTCTACATCACCATGCTGCTATCTGGAAGGAGAGAGGATTCCTCTCAGATAAAGGAACCTCCATTACTAATGGGCCCCTCATCCTGAAACTGCTACATGTCTCCTATCTTCCTGCAAAGGTGGCAGTCATTCACTGCAGGGGACACCAGGCTCCAACCTCACCTGTGGCCAAGGGAAACTCTTTTGCAGACAGAGTTTCCAGGGAATCCAGCCTCCACAGCACACACTCAGCTTCAGCCTTTTTCCTTGCCCCTACCTCCTTCACTCCTTCGTACACCCCAGAACAGTACCAAACTCTAACAAAACTTGGTGCCATCCTGGGACCACAAGGCTGGCAATTCCTGGGGGGCCTCTACTGCTTGCCTGATCTCCAAGCTGCTACCATCCTGACCCACCTACGTAATCTATTTCATGTGGGAGCCCACCCTCTACAAAGATTCCTGACCCCGCTCCTTTTCCACCTTTGCCTGCCCTATCTAAGGTCTTCCATGACACAGGCTTGCTCACTCTGCGCAAGGCCTCTCCACAAGGTGGAGTCCACCCCCTCCCTCTTTCAAACCCCGCCAAACCAGGGGCTTGCTTCCTAGGGCCGACTGGCAGACAGATTTTACTCACATGCCTCCTCAACAAGACCAAATACCTCCTCACTGTGGTGGATACTTTCTCGGTGTGGGCTGAAGCTTTTCCTACAACATTCTTGACTCTATTCTGCCCCGATTTGGCCTTCCCCTTACCATTCAATCAGACAATGGACCAGCCTTCATTTCCAAGGTATCCCAGAAAGTATCCAGAGCCCTGGGAATAAAGTAAAAACTTCATATTCCATGTAGGCCTCAGTCCTCAGGCAAGGTAAAAAAGAACAAATGCTATTCTCAAAACTCACCTGTCTAAACTGACTTCTGAACTTCACCTATCCTGGTCCTGGCTCCTCCCACTTCCCTTAGCCTGAATCAGAGCTACTCCTTGGGCCCCCTCCTTCCTTTGCCTTTTGAACTCATGTATGGGTGCCCTTTCCTGTTAAACAACTTTCCCCCCCTACCAGAAACTCCTCTTCATGGGTACTTACTAACTTTTACATTTATCTAGAACCTTCTCTGGGAACATGCTGACCACCTTCTACCCCAACCTCCAGAGGAAGCCATTCCTCTTGCACTTAACCCTGGAGATTGAGTCTACCTTAAGCAGTCTTGCCCACAGGGTCTCAAGTTGCTCTGGACTAGACCTCACCTGGTGATCCTAACCTCCCCATGGCCGCAAATCTTCAGGACATCCCCAATCGGATCCACCTATCACAGCTAAAGAGAGTCAAGCCACCTCCATCCTACCCTACCTCATCAAGGGGTATATACACTGCCACCCCAACGGACCCTCTCAAACTTAAAGGCCCTCATGTTCCTACTATTACCCCATCCCAGAATGTTCCTCTTGAATACATTGATGCCCTCTGCCTCCTTTCTCTTGCCCCAAGCCTCCTATCTCTCACCTCTGAGTGCTCATTGCCCCCTTGTGCCTGGCATTTTGATGTTGTAGCTGTTGACAAGGGCAACAAGCTCCTTAATTGTTCCTTCTGTCCTTTCACTGAGTGTGCAGAGCCCATCTCCTTCACCTTCTCTCTAACAGATGTCGCCAGAGATTGCCCCAAAGCCAGATCAATACAGGGATGGTATGAGAGAAGTCTCTGCTTCGCTCAGGACCAGGTTGTAACAGCATGCTACCCTGGCACTGTCTGAGGGTGATCACTCCATCTCACCACTCTGCTGCCTCTAGCCACCATGGAACTACCTCCTCATTGCCGGCCCTGATGGGAACCCATCCACCTCATTATCCAGCCTCTGCCATAAGAACTCATCGTGCCTATGGTCAGCATGAATAAGTTACAGAAGAGAGACCACTGTGGTGGTTTGATTCAGCTGTCCCCCACAAACTTGGGTGTTCTAAATGCTAGGTTCCGAGCTGATGGAGATTTGGGAATTAATGCCTCCTGGAGGCAGTGTATTGTTGGGGGCAGGCTTATGGGTGTTATAGCCAGTTTTCCCAAGCCAGTGTTTGGCACACTCTCCTGTTGCTATTGTCAACCTAATGTGGGCCAGGGGGTGATGTCCACCCTCTGCTCATGCCGTCATTTTCCCCTGCCATCATGGAGCTTCCCCCTGGAGCCTGTAAGCCAAAATAAACCTCTTTTTTTCCCACAAGCTGCTCTTGGTTGGGTGATCTTCTACCAGCAATGTGAACCTGACTGCAACCACCACCATCCCTTATCATTAACAAAAGGCTGGAATGTTAGGTCAGGATGGGTTCCCAAGAGGGAGTCACCATGGTCAGCCGAATGGTGACAGAGGCATGGGGAAGTGGATTATCTACATTCTTCAAGAAACCACCCTGGGGCTGGGGAAATGACTTAGTGGTTAAAGCGCTTGCCTGAGAAGCCTAAGGACCCCAGTTCAATTCCCCAGGACCCACATAAACCAGATGCACAAGGTGGCACACACAACCGGAGTTCATTTGCAGTGGTTAGAGGCCCTGGCATGCCCATTCTCCCTTTCTCTCTATCTGCCTCTTTCTCTAAAATAAATAAATAAATAAAATTTAAAAAAGAAAAGAAAAAGAAAAAGAAACCACCCTGTTTCTACCCATTCTTGCCTAACAATGCCCCAGGTCATGGTTTTCTGCCCACTTATCTTAAAGTCACATGGTCACTGTTCTGGTTTCACACCCTAGCTATTTTAAATGGTTATTGTAATGATCTTACCTAAAGGAATTTTTCTATTCACTTAACAAATTAGTTTTGTTTTTCCTTCCTCACCTTCCCTGAACTGAAACAGCCCTATAAAGCCCACTACCTGAAAACTCAGCTCAGCTGTGCTCCTGTCTTGTGAGACATCCCTGGCAGCTCATGCTTTTCCCCAATAAAAGCTGTTATCTTTGACTCAGAGTGGTTTGTGTGGTCTTGGTAATTCCCAAAACTTACACATAGTATAAGATATTAAGCCCTAGCTACTGATATGTTTCAAATTTCTTTCAGCTTTTAGTTTTGTTTTATAGAAACAAGATCTAATTAAATGTAATGGTTTTCACTTGGATGTTTGACATTTCAGGTATTGAGGTGGGTTTACCCATGGCCTCTCTGAAGATTCCCAAGGTGGCTTTTCAAGATGAACACCCATTTCATGGGGACTTTTCTTCTCACTGTCTCACATTTCATAGGCTCCTTAGGTGACATTTGTTTGAATATATACATATAATTTTGTTATTATACCTTCCCAAAGCAGACATTCAACAATAGTTAGACTGGCCAACATTTAATCAAGGGCACCCCATGATGGGTGAGAACGGCGAAGAGCAGTGACCTGGTGTGCTGCTAAGTAAGTCACTGTAGAGCCTGGAGTGCGGAGAGCTTTAAATTTCAGAGTGATGTGTCTTCCATTTGGATAAGATTTTTGTGGAAAAATGTAATCAGTTTTGATGAAATGACACAAATTTTCAGACAGGAAACACCATTAGTAACATCATCCACTAAATTTCATATTCTTTTTTGTGAACTGTGAAGAAAATGAATGCTAGCCAGCAGATCAATGGGATTCCAGTCGCAGCTGCAGCTGGAATGACAGTATTCCAGAATTACCAGGCTAATACATCCCTTGGTGGTAGAATGTAGTAGTCATGGAATTGAAATGTTGATTTCAAACTACAAAAGAGGGGAAAGAAATCTCAAAAATGACTTTAATCTGATACATTCTGACCAAACATATGTCAAATATCCAGTCTTGCTATTATAGCCATTTCAAAAGTATTTTAAATGAAAAGATATTGTCGTTAAATCAATGAGTGCTTTCATCCTTATTCAAGATTGGTGCAGCTGCCACAGAGAGTCAGCAGGAGATACAGTACCCATACCACCACCGACACATGCACAAATAAGTAAATAAATTTAAAATGAATAAAAATGTACATACTAAATCTTAATTGACTTACAAAGGAATATCATGTAACAAGTGGATTGAAGTCATTATCAAAATTTGGGGAGATTTTTATGTCATAGCAAGTGAACAAGGCATTACATTGTTTATAAAAATCTTGTTTACTTATAGAAACAGATTCTGGCTTTTAATAAACATGTGAGTGAAAAAAAGCCTCCCATTTAAGTAAGAATTAAAACAAAATCCTAGCTCATATAAATGTCTATAGGCATGGCATTTATCTGAGCAACATACTTATATGTTTCATGGCATAATGCTAACTAAATTTCTGTGACAAATACGCTCGTTTTTTTAAATACCCAGAACATAACAGATTCAATGCAAAGTCCTAAGAATTAGTAGTCACTATGTTTTCTTAACACTTCACTTTAGATGCTGTTATTTCTAGCACAGAAAAGCAGACAGTCTTTCATAGGCTTGAACACTGGAATCTTGGACAACTACCATATCAGCTGGCTTGCAAACAAGAAGCCATCCGCTTAAAGGATGTTTTAGATGGGGCTGGACAGATGGCTTAGCAGTGCAGGTGCTTGCCTGTGAGTTCTGAGAGCCCAGGTTTGATTTCCCAGTACACATGTGAGCTAGATGCACAAGGTGGCACATGCATCTGGAGTTTGTTTGCAGCAGCTAGAGGCCCTGGCACGCCCTTTCTCTCTCTCGCTTTCTCTCTCTTCATCTTTCTCACTCAAATAAATAAATGAAAATAAAATATTTCCTAAAAGGAATATTTTAGGTGAGTACCTTGCAAACCCCAGGGAAGAGGAAAACCTAAGAATGCACAGTTGTGAGCATTTACAGCCATTAGCAGTGTGGCTGAAGATTGTTCAATGCCAGTTTTCTGAAATCAGATCTCAAGGCAATGTAGTTGAAAAGTTTTTAACAGAAATTGTCACAGGCACCATTTCCCACCCAATCTGTGTGTATTAACCATTTGATTACATTTTCTACTTGAAGAGAGTACAACAGCAAGTCCTACCCCATGTTGCTTTATCTCAGTTAATGTAGTTACAGGTGCTACCAGTCAGGTGCAGCTTCCCCAGAGCTACTTCCCACTTCACATGAAGTAAATGGTTTCAGCACACTAACTAGTGGGGGGGGGGGGGGTTGCTGCTCTAATGATTCGCTGCTTCTCCTGTCCCTCAGTTCATACTCACAAACATCTCATGCTGCTCTTGGATTGGATAGTTTGCCTGCCTGTGGGGGTGTTGGTCTGTGACCCCGCCCACTGGAAGAGGATGTGTTTCTTGCTGCTTTATGTTTTAACATTGTTGAACAAATGGGTGGTGAAGGTCATAAAAAGGATGCTTGTGATCAGGGCTTCCTCAAAGGAATTCAGCCCACTGGAGCAGTTTAAATGCATGAGAAATTTCTATAGGAAAACCCTTTATACAAAACTTCAACATAAGTGGACATCTTTTTACTAATCTTTTCCGATTTTTATTTCCTTTTTGAAGATTTTCGTCATTTCCAGTGTAGACTGGTTCTGTTAAAATGCACAAATATACTCAAAAGACCACATGAGTGAGAAAAAAAAATCAATACTAGAACAGAGGTAAAAGAAAATGAAGATAGAAAAAAATACCAAAATTCACAAAGTCTTCAACTTGATAGAAATTAACTCAAACCTCTCAATTATAACTCATAGACCCCAGAGGGAAGTTTATATTGTTCTTTGGCAAAAAAAAGAGGGAGAAAGAGAGAGAAATTATGCCTGCAAAAAAGTTTTCTAAATCTCTGTTTATCCCCTTTGATCCATACTGCTCTCACTCTTCATTAGAGAACCTGTTTTGTGTACAGATGGCAGCACATACCAGGGAGAGCTAAGACCCATCAGGATAGTAATACAAGAAAGCCGAGTGCCTAGCATGAAGCAGGTCATCTGTGTCACATCATCCATGGCCCAGAAAATGTTACAGAAGAAGTGGCGGCTTAAAATGTGAGTGATGCGCTCACTGCTAGCCTGAGGTTCTTCACCAGGGAGATGGAGGTAGACCCTGAGGAAACTCAAAACGGAGAGCTCCATTCTAAAGGTAACATGCATGCCCTTTAAGGCTCAGAAAACACTGTAGTGAGGGGACGGGCAGAATATAAGAGCCACAGTGTGGGAAGGTGTGCTCTAAGGCATTGCTCAGACCCCCACCAACAAGACTGACTGGTGCATTCACGACCCTACATTAGTTACTGATTATCCCACCTAGAAGGACCCTCAGTGGAATGGGGCTGTGGAAAGAGGATATAATAGTATAACTTGATGGGACTATGACCAATTTATAACGTGTTCATAAATTAAGGTTCTCAATTAAAAAATAAAATAAGTCACCAGAAAAATAAAAATAGCACAGATACCTTGAGATGGTCCTCTGACTTCCACAAGCAGGCTGTGACATGCATGTGCTCAATCTACATATACATGCAAATTAATAAATAAAAAATTAAAAATACACCAAAACAGCATACTGCTACCATGGGATCTTCAGGTCTCTGCTTAGTACCACAGTGACAGCATACTGTACGTAATGGACAGTGTCCGTGAAGATTTTGTCTTCTCTATATGGAATGTGCTGTCTTGTCCTATTGCCTCTGTATGTTTTTGGGCAAACCAAAATCACTAAGGAAGCTATCCAGATTAATGTCTCCATAAAAGTTTTCAATGCACACATTCAATTCTGCTGACCATCTGGTCACTTTCACCTAAAATGACCTGCTCAAATGGAAATTGAAGAGGTCTTCAAGTCTGGGCACCAGAAGATCCATGCCTAGTGCTGCAGGTTTTGAAAGCAATGAGACCTCTGGATCCAGTGGCCGTGAGTCTGCTGCCTTGTGACCAACAATGAGCAAACACAGAGAAGGGCAAGTTAAGCAAGACTTATTTTAGGAAAGAAAGTAAATCAGAAATCTCCCAAGTTGAGAAAGATCCCAAGTGAGTAATAATTATAGTTACTTTGCTGTTGCTAAGACAAAGAACCCAACCACAAGTAGGTAATGGGAGGAAAGTTTTGTTTTGTCTCATAGTCTCGAGGGGAATCATAATGGCAGGGGACAGCAGGGCGTGAGTGGAGGCTAAGCAACACCTTTGCCGCAGCAGGTGGAATACTTCTGCAGGAGGGTGAACTTCATTCTGGCCAGGGGAGACTGGTTATAACACCCCTAAGCCTGCACCCAGCAACTCCCCTCCTCCAGCAAGGCTCCACCTCCCAAAATGCCACTGAGCATTTGGAAACACATGAGTTTATGAGGGACATCTGATTCAAACCACATGATCCTATGATCCCATGATGGGGGTTTCTTATAACCTTGAGGTTGTAAATTAGGCTTCAAGTTGAGATGAGTTTTATTGGTTCAGTTAAGTGTGTATAGAGGACCTTGACTGGCGGGTAGTTCTGGGAGAAAAGCTGACTCAGAATGGGCCTGCTGATGAGGAAAAGGAGCCTTTGAAAACTTCTTAGAAGAGAAAGAACTGGAAGCAAAACGGAGGGCTGTCCTTGACCTCTACCTTGATGAGTCAGGGTTAGGTTCAGACTGGAATGGCCTGTCAGTCTTGCCAGGACAGATGGAGGTCTCTATTCTTTTGGGCCTGACCCTATTCAACCATCCACAAAAGAAGGCTATCTCATTTCTGACCTTTACCTCTAGCATCTTATAGCCTTTTGCCTGTGCATCCCACCACATGTGGGAACTGGCTGCCCCACACTCAAGAGGCGGCATAGAGTTTGCTCCCTCAGCAGCTGGTGATGCCTGGAGTTCTGAACCTCTCTCTTCACTGTCACACCCGTCCCCTGGGTCACGTTAACTTCTAGGTAACTGTCCAACAAAGCAGACAGACCAAATCTTCCCCAACAGTTTGTATTTCCCTTGGTCAATTAATTTGGCTTTGGAACTGTTGCTGCTTTGCATGCTGAGATCCAGACATAGAGCCTGGGGGCAATACACACCAACTCCATGGAGTGCTTCAGGGCTGGTCTACCCACAAGGAAGAGAGTTGTAGGAAACAGAATCTCGGCCTTTCCTTGTGTGACGGCACCCAGGAGCCATCAAGGGGAAGTCTTTCAGGTTTCTTTGTGCCTGGCCACCGTTTGTGAGGCTGTCCAGTCTACTCCTGCAAAGATACTTGCTACTGGGTCAGCAGGACAAGGTGAACGGTGACCTAGGGCATCGGTGTCTCAGCTTCCACTACAGCTGGTTCCAGGGACCCTGTCACTTCAGCTCCAACCAACACAAAATGCCTCCAGGCTCCAAGGCCACACTGCACAGAGAGTCTTGGGATTTAAATGACATCTTGCACAGACCATAGGATAATAATAAAATAAAAAGAGTATTTTAGACCAAGTCACAGCAACACTATGCTACTACAATTGCTTGATCATACTCATGAACCACTTCTTATATTCAAAAGTAAGTACTATAGTTTTCATACTAAAGATATTCCAAAGAAATATACTCTGTTCACAAGAACACAAAACAAACAACTTCTGTAAGAATGACGCAGATATATCCAACTCTGACAGCACCAGCATTAATAACCCACTTGTCCAGATTCATGTCTGACTGTCATCAAAGCGTTTCTCCTCAAATGGGGTATAGGAACATGAGCTTTGGAACAAACCATTTCAAAGGCTCACAGTTGCTTTGTATGCAATCCTCTTGTGAAAGCAAGCTGTGTTGCTTCATATTGTTGTCAGCTTGGGGGACATCAGCTTGGGTTGGTGAGGAGAGAGTGCTCCAAATGTAGTTTGCCTTCCAGACAGTGAATCAGCAATTGACTTGCTTTCTAACCAAACCCAAGAAACAACATTTTCATATATGTTTTGATGAATGAGTTATTCAGAAGCAGTGAGCCCATCTCTTCCAGAAATTGGTAAAAGACTCATATAAATAGTAAACAATGATTTTTTGGATTCATGCCCCAGCCAGTATGTTATATGCAGCCAGCCAGACTCGAGCCCCACTTAAGTCAGTGAAAACTGCATGAGAAATTGTAGGAGACAGAATTTGGCTGGGAAGGGAGCTATGCATGAGGATCTAAGAGCATGGTTTCTGAACAAACTTAGCTCAACAGGGCGGATTCATATGCCTTTAAAGACAATGCCTTTCTTCTTGGTGGTGTATGAACCAGCCTGCTTCAAGCAGGCATTAACAAAAGCCAACCTTTGAGTCAGTGACTCCTAATATTCGCCAAGTGTCTGGAATCATAGTGTAAACAGATGAAGTCTTTTCTACTTCTGAAGTATGCTTCCGTGTAGACATGCTGAAGCCAACCACAAATAAAAGTGAAAACAGACTCAGAATAAATACAGCAAGCAATGACAAACAAACGGATTCTGGAGTTCAGATGAAACAAGACTGGTTTCGCATGTCCCATATTCTGCTCCTCAACCCAAGTGTTTTTTTAAGCATTTCTAACATTATTAATGGAATTAAATTGTTCCACATGGGTCCAGAATTCCTCCTGTTATTCCAATATTTGCTTCCTGCACTCAAGCCGGGAGAAACACAAGGTAGTTGCACGACAATGTCACCGCTCTTTTATGACAACTTAGGACTTGGAATTTACACATGGGAAGCTAGACATCGTTCAGAACGTATAAATGGCAACGACTTTGAACTTGAGTACCTTGAGGTTCCTAATAGACATTTTCACTAAGGATACTACGTCTTTGAACCCCAAATCACAACACCATGCATTGGAAAAACGGCCTTGTTTTTATATCCAAGAAAGACGGGGACAGTAAAGAGTCTCAAGTAAAAAGA
The DNA here is from genome assembly GCA_036346955.1 of Dipus sagitta. Lineage (NCBI taxonomy): Eukaryota > Metazoa > Chordata > Mammalia > Rodentia > Dipodidae > Dipus > Dipus sagitta. Next base: position 43,761,303 of record CM070784.1, read on the forward strand.
GGGTGAACAACCCAACAATTGAAAACTGTGCATACAAAAGTAGATGGAAGGAGAGGTCCCGCACTCAGCAACTCCTTCTTTAGAAGTTCATATTGTATGAGAACTATTTATTAAGCATCTATTATGTACCAGGCACTTTCCTTGGTGCTAGAAGAATAGCAGTAATTTAAAACGTACTAAGTATCTGTCCTCATGGAACTTCCATTCTGCTTGTGGGGGAGAAAGTAAATGATTGTAACAATACTGTTCAATTAAACACTAGATCAAGCTTTTTGTCAGCACTTCTTCTCTTAGCTCCCGCTCAGGGCCGTGTGTATACACGTGATATATAACCCTTCTCAGATCCATGCTTGGAGACAGTGTGTTTAGCCACACATCTTCCAGCTGGTGTAGTCAAGCCATGGATTATTGTGATCAGCATCTTGCAATGAAGATTAAAATACTATTGCTTCAAAACTTCATGTTCCGTGGTGATGATACTCAGAAGCCTGCTTTTCGTGTATAAAGTGAGGTTATTTTTTTCAAGATGACTAGGTATAGAAGTAACATAAGTCACTCCTTTTCCCTTCTTGAAAAATTACTCAATGCAGCACTTTCCCCATGACAGCCTATAATAGTATGCTTTCTACCAATGGACAAAAAAAAAAAAAAAAAAAAAAAAACAATGTAACAACGACGTGCTGGAAAACTTTTCCAATTTATTGTGCAATTTTGTTGAGAATTTCTGCTTTATTTCTTTAGGATACCCAAAGAATTTAATAATTACATGATCATATTTTTAGGAATTACTATGATCAGAGGAAAAATGAAAAATAATCATGTTTGTTATCATTATTATTTTGGGGGGGTATTTTGAGATAGGGTCTCACTCTAGCCCAGGCTGACCTGGAATTCGCTATAGAGTCTCAGGGTGGCATTGAACTCATGGCGATCTTCCTACCTCTGCCTCCTGAGTGCTGGGATTAAAGGCGTGTGCCACAGCGCCTGGCTTATGTTTGTGATTTTTAAATATTACTTAAATATTTTAAAATATTACTTTGGGAAGTAGATTTTTGTTTCCTTAATAATTGTGGATAGGAAGTGTGAGGCGAAGGAGGAAGAGCATGGGAAACACAGTGAGCTCCTTGAGGTTTGAATGAATATGGACCTTTAAAAAATGTATTTATTTATTTGACAGAGAGAGGGAGACAATGACAGAGAGTTAGAGAGAGTATGGGTGCACCGGAGCCTTCTGCCACTGCAAAGGAGCTCCAGATGCATGCTCCACTTTGTGCATCTGCCTACATATGGGCACTGGGGAATAAAACCTGGGTCATCAGACTTTGCAAGCAAGTACATTCAACTACTGAGCAATCTCTCCAGCCCAAACATGGACCTTTTTGAAGCCAACAGATCTTCTAGAGTCAGAAGCTCTTGATCCCTGATTCTGGTATGTGCTCACCTATTTGGGTATAGCTGAGCCTGTTCAAGACCAAGTTGCCATCAGTGAAATACTAGCATGTGCCCAGGAAGCCTTGGTAAGCATAAATCAGGACAATGTCTATGAAGGACCATGTCTAAAGTCTTCCGTGTCTGTAAGCCATCCACAGAGAGATGCTGGGTTTCATTAACCACTATTGCTGTGTCATAGTTTCAGAAAAGGTGGAGATGTTGTTTGGTCTTATCAGAAGCAGAAAGAAAACAAAGAAAAATGGTGAAGTTTCATCTTAAATTATGTTACAGTTAAAAATAAAACTGTATTCTTATTCAGTGTTTCCATTGTCAACTACCTAGAATAGGTAAATATTTTTTAAAGAAACATAGAACTGATGTCCTGTAGTCAGGTCATAAAAACTATTGTGTTTGAACCACAAGTAATCTTTAAATTGCATTAAATTTTTTTCTTGCAGCTATTAATAACAGACACAGCCCAAAAAGCAAATAAAATCTTCTTGGTAATATATTTCTGGTGAAAAAAAAAAAGCTGAACTGAGTAAAGGGAAAGAACAAGGATAATATTTCAAATTCCCTTTCAGTTCCTAATAAGCAATAATTTAGCTCTTCAGTGGTGGTGTTTTCCCCAGCTATAGAGGAAAAGCACTAATCCAGGAAGAGAAGGGATGCTCAGCGGTTTCCTGTGCTGGTGTGCGCCTTCTGAAAATGGCCACTTGACTGGCACCCGGTGACCCTCTCCGTTCTCCATGACACTGGTTACTGCATGTGAGCAACAGGGCTGCTGGAGAGGTGCTCACAGGTGTGAAAGGTGTGTGGTGGGAACTGGAAAGATTTCACAGTCCTAACAGAAAGCCTTGTCCCCAGCAAAGGTCAAAGAGAATCTGAAGAAACATTAAATGTAGACCTAGCAGCAGAAAGACACTGTAAGGGGTTTAAAATGCTACTTTGATCATTCAGATGAAAGGTCAGAAAGGAGATCATTTGAATGAGACTGTGTGTGCTCATGTGTATGTGTGTGTGTGTGCGTGTACTCATGTGTGTGTGCTTGTGTGTGTGCTCGTGTGTGTGTGTGCTCATGTGTGTGTGCTCGTGTGTGTGCATGCTCATGTGTGTGTGCTCGTGTGTGTGTGTGCTCGTGTGTGTGTGCTCGTGTGTGTGTGTGCTTGTGAGTGTGTGTGTGTTCATGCATGTGTGCAGCACATGTATGTATTGACACCACTAAGAAATTTCCATTTGGGAATATAGGAAAAAATAAAAATTCACTCATGCATGCTCTGAAACTCTTCCTCTTGCAGCATATCTTCAAGGCATGTGTTTGGACCAGTTTGAAATGACTAAGTGATTGGGCTTCCAAAATGTTCCCAAGGAGACTATTCCACAGTCCACAAAATTTCACTATTTCCTCTTATTTACCTTAATTTTACTCAGTTACGATTCACTGTTTTTATTTAAGAAAAATGTATTTGCTTTAAATTCATATCACAGGGAACAGTTTGTCTTCTGTTTGCTTTTAGTAATTGGTTTTCACTGTGTTCATGCCTAGCATTTGGTAGAAGGGATAAATAACTATATAAAGATTGTTTTCTTTGTGCAAAAGAGCTGCATTAGTTGATCTTCAGGTCAAATTTCATCTCCTCATCTAATATAATACTTGGGGCATTTTATTTCTATACATCTAAGTCCAGAAGATTCTGAACACACCTGTAAATTATATATTTACTAAATCATTTTAGGGCTGGTGGTTCATTTCCGCTCATTCCTATGCTGAAGGTATATGTGAGAGTTCAAAATTCATTCCAATTTTATATGTCCAGGGAGGTTTTCATTAGCTCACATGTAAGAGGCATACATGCTCTGACTGCCAGGATGAGGGGTGTCTGTCTTTGAATAAGTCAGTTTTCAGTTCATGGCTAGGTACTTAAACCAGTTCACCAATGGTAGCAGCCTTTTCACTGGCTAGGTGAAGCTTGCCCATGAAGGTGAATTAGAATGACAATTTTTGTACCAAATCACATCCATAAGAACATGGATGAGGACAATGTTTAAGACCAAAAAAAAAAATGGCTTTTCTCTATCATCTCATAAGCCTCAGGTACAATATGCCCTGCAATGTTTGGGGTTGTTCACATAAATGCAGACTCTAAACCCCACCAGTGCTTCTTGGCCATTCTTCAGGGAAAGAAGACAAACACATGTGGGGCGGGAGGGTGCAGAGGCAGGCACAGCTAAAGCAGATGCCCCGCAGGTGTATGTCCTCTTGGCTCTCTCCAGAAGAACAAGTCAGAGCCCCATGTGATCACATTGGTTGGAGCTGCTTTAAACAGACCACCTACCTTGGAAGTGTGCTTCACATGAGTGTCAGGAAGTGTTTCACAACACAGATCCTGGAGCCAGTTGCAAATTCCTGGCTTTGTGATCTTCTCTGAGATGCTTACGTGTCTACCTCAGTGTCCTCACTTCCAAAATGGGTAAAAATGGCAGCGATCTCATGGGAGTCAGGTAAGGATTACATGACTAAGTCAACATGTATAAAGTACTTGATGTGTCTGAAATATTACTAAATTTAGGAAGCTATAGCAATAACTTCTTAAAAGAACATATGTCCTCTGTATGTCTGTATATACTCTTGGGGTTAAAAACAAAATAACTTAGCAACATTAATCCACGGTGAACCTTGGCAGAAAATAAAAGGACCCTTAGTATTATGGCTTGGTTATAAAATGTCCTCCATTGGTGTGTCTGAAAACTTAGGACTCAGCAAAGTGGAACTGTTTGGGAAATTTGTGGGACTCGTAGGAGGTGGAGCTTTGCTGGCGGAAGTGGAGTGATGGAGGTGCGCCCTAAGGTTTGCCAGGTTTACCCCACGTCCATTTGTCCTCTGCTGCCCGCTTGCCAATTCAACCACTAGCTCCCAACTCCTGCATACCTTACTCACATAATGGACTCCACCCTCAGAACTGTAACCAAAACAAAGTCTCTCTTTCCCTAAATTGCTTCCTGTCAGTCACTTGTTGACAGCAACACCAAATATACAGAACTAGAAAATAAACTCACAATTTTATTTTATAGCCAAAAAACTAAATATGTACATATAAAACAAACAAAGTATTCTGTAAATTACAAGTAAAAAGGACAAAACAACATAAAAAGAAAAGCCCTCCATAATAACCAATGATTATACAGTGGAAACACTACAAGACAGAGGGTTTGGAATGATGTATTTCAAGTTCTGAAAGACCACAGCTGCCAACACAGGCTACTATACCCCCCCCACCAAAGCTATCTGTTTTAAGCCTGGCATAGTGGCTTAAACCCAGCACTACGGAGGCAGAGGTAGGAGGATCACCATGAGTTCAAGGCCACCCTGAGAATACAAAGGAAATTCCAGGTCAGCCTGGGCTAGAGTGAGAACCTACCTCAAAAAAACCAAAACAACAACAACAACAAAAAAAAAAAAAAAAAAAAAAAACTATTTCAGGGGCTAGACAGATGGCTTAGAGGTTAAGGTGTTTGACTGCAAAGCAAAAGGATACTGGTTTGACTTTTCAGGACCCACGTTAAGCCAGATTCACAAGGGGGCACATGCATCTGGAGTTCATTTGCAGTGGCTGGAGGCCCCAGTGTGCCCATTCTTTCTCTCCCTCTCTCTGTCTCTTTCTCTCTCTCTCTATCAAATAAATAAATAAAATTAAAATTAAAAAACCTATTTTTTAAAGCTTTTACAAAAAATTTTTGTTCATTTATTTATTTATTTATTTGAGAGCAACAGACAGAGAGAGAAAGGCAGAGAGAGAGAGAGAGAGAGAGAGAGAATGGGCACGCCAGGGCCTCCAGTCACTGCAAATGAACTCCAGACGCATGCGCCCCCTTGTGCATCTGGCTAATATGGGTCCTGGGGAATTGAGCCTTGAACCAAGGTCCTTAGGCTTCACAGGCAAGCAATTAATTGCTAAGCAATCTCTCCAGCCCCCAAAAACCTTATTTTAATTAAAAAATAGAAAGTGTTCCATGATGAAACTTGGCTGAGGGAATTCATTACTGCTATAGTGGTTGTACAGAGGACATGGAAGGAATGCTTTGGAGTAAAGGAAAGGAAATGCCCACTCATGATGCCATGAGGAGGGGAGAAAAGCTAAGACAACTGTTATGCAATTGAAGACAAAAAATAAAATACTGGGCTGGAGAGATGGCTTAGTGGTTAAGCACTTGCCCATGAAGCCTAAGGACCCCAGTTCAAGGCTCAATTCCCCAGGAGCCACGTTAGCTAGATGCACAAGGGGGCGCATGCATCTGGAGTTCGTTTACAGAGGCTGGAAGCTCTGGCGCGCCCATTCTCTCTCTCTGTCTCTCTCTCTCTCTCTCTCTCTCTCTCTCTCTCTGCCTCCTTCTCTGTGTCACTCTCAAATAAATAAATAAACAAAAAAATTAAAAAAATAAAATACTACAGAAGCAAAAACATTACAAAGAATTAATACAGATTTAAAACATTACTCTGAATGTCAATGGAATCAATTCCTCAATCAAATCAAAGTAGCAGATTTGATCAGAAAACAAGGTGCCTTTTTGTGCTACCTCCAAAGAAACACACCTAATCATCAAAGATAGACCCTGCCCTAGACGAATGGCTGGGCAAATGTATTCCAAGCAAATTAAACCAGGAAACAAGTAGGTGTCGTTATTCTAATAAGCACCAAAACAGACATCAAACCAAACTAGAAGAAATAAAGATCGCTCCATATGGATTAATGGGACAGTCCATCATGAGGACACTACCATTCTAAATATGCAGTCACTGAACACAGTGCAGGAGTCACTTTCTCAGACTTTCACCCACCCAGAAGCAGCTCGTGGGAGGAGAGGGTTTACTTCTGCTCACAGCTTTGAGGAGCAGGCTTGCCATGGCAGGGAAAGCGTGGCACAGCAGGCAGTCGGTGTCACATCTTGGCAGTTGAAAGGGAACGTTCTGACTGTTCTATCTCTGAACACCCAATGGGCTGGACTAACACACATCAAGGCATGCCCTCAGTGACACACCTCCTCCAACAAGGCTGCACCTCCCAAAGGCTCCACAACCCCCTCAAATTATCACCAGTTAGGGACCAAATATTCAAACACATGGGGAAATGAGGGACATTTCATATTCAAAGCACCACAACAGAGCAACCCAATTTCATAAAGCAAACACTACTAGAGATGAAGTCACAGATTAATCCCAATGCAGTGAGAGCAAGTGACTGTAGTGTTTCACCAATAGACAGACTATCCATACAAAATATAGAGAAAAATTTGAATTAAATTATGTCATATATCAAATAGATTTAACAGATGTCTATAGAATATTCTACCAAAACAGTATAAAACTTATTCTTCTCAGGAGTTCAGGATACTTATACTAAATAGTTCACATATATAATGACATAAAAACAGTTTCAACAACTCAGAAAAATTGAAATAACTTCTTATGTTATATCTGATCACAACAAAATAAAGCTAGAAACCAACAAGAGAAACCACAGAGAATACATAGACTCATAGAAATTAAATAACATAGTACTGAATATGAATGAATCATGAAGTCAAGAAGGAAAACAATGTCCTGAGAATTAAATGAACATGAAAACATACAAAATTGTGAGATACAATGAAGATAGCCCTAGGAGGAAGTTTATTGTTCTAAATGCCTATATTAAAAAAAATTAAGACCTTGTAAAGCAAGAACTAACCAAATTCAAATTTATAGTTGGAAAAAAATCATGACCTTGGCAGAAATTTATGAAAAAGAGACACAAAAAATAATAAAAATACCCAATGAAATAAAGAATTCATTCTTTAAAAAGATAAGTGTGATTCATAAATTCTTATTCAATTTAACCAAATAAAAGAGAGAGAATACCCAAACTAATAAATTTCAGATGAAAAGGGAGACATTACAACAGATCCCAATGAAAAACAGAAAGCCACTGAGGACGTAGCTTAAAAAGCCTATTGCGTTGTTCATTTTGCTCACTGCCATGGTGACATACTAGCTGAGAAGCAACTGAAGGAAGGGTTTACTCAGCTTGCAGTCTGTCCTGCACAGAAAGCACGGCAGCAGTGGCAGGGGCAGACCTGCTCACATTCTGTCCATAGGGAGGAAGCAAAGGGCCACGAATCCAGTGCCCGGGCTCTTTCTCTTTTTCATCCAGTCCAAGAACACAACCAATACGATGGTGGGTCATTCCACTAATAAGCCTAAGCAAGATAATCATGCCCAGAGGCTAACCTACTCTTGTGAGCTCCTTTCATGCAAGCCTGCAGGCTTGTCCTTTCAAGTTGGCAATAAATATAAACTATCACAATTATATTCCACAAGTTGTAAAATGTAAAGGAAATGAATGAATTCTAGATCCCTACTGTCTACCAAGGCTTAACAAAGACAAGGAAAAATAAGCTATATACCATGTAATAGTGTTGAAGCAGTAATAAAAAAAATACATATGATTGAAAAAAATAATCCCAGGTATAGATGGGCTCACTTCAGATTTATACCAGAGCTTTAACAAATTAAAACCTATGTCTGTCACATTATAACTTAAAATAATGTATTAGTTACCTTCTTGTTGCTTGGGGGGCGGAACACTTGACACACTCAGTTTATAGGAGAAAGTGTTTATCTCAGATTACACCTCAAGGTTGCACCTCATCATGGCAGGGAAGGCATGTCGGCAGTGGCTTGACTAAGAGCTGATCCCATTCATCTCGCAGAGTGGAAGGAGAGCTCACTCCTTTTTATACAGTCCAGTACCCCAGACTGTAGAGTCATGCTGTCCACAATTAAAGCGAATCTTCCCACCTCAACTAACCTAATCAAGTCATGCCCAGGGGCCACCATAATCTGGATAATCCTCCACAGGGAATTCTAGGTCCTGACAAGTGGGAAATAAATATAAATTACAAGAAATAAAAAAAATAGAGGAATGCTTACAAATTCTTGCATGGAGTCAGTATTAAACTGATAGCAAAACCACACAGAGGCATAAGAAGAAAAAGAATTAGTTTTCATGGGCTGGAGAGATGGCTTAGTGGTTAAGGCATTTACATGTAAATCCAAAGGACCCAGCTTCAATTCCCCAGGACCCACATAAGCCTGATGCACAGGGTGACAAATGTGTCTGAAGTTCGTTTGCAGCAGCTGGAGGCCCTGGCACACCCATTCTCTCTCTCTCTCTCTCCTTCTCTCTCTCTCTCTTAAATAAATAAATAAAAATGAAATATTAAAGAATTAGTTTTCCTGATAAACATACACACCAACATAAAAAAATACATTCAAACAAAGTTTTGAAATACATCAGAACATTATTAACCATGATCAAATTCATTTGATTTATAAATGCAGGCCAATTAAAAATAAAATTCACTAAAAGTAATTCAACACATGAGTATCCTCAAGGTCAGAAACCATATGACCAACTGTTTAAGCCTTAGCTAGAGCAATATGACAAGAGAAAGAAATAAAATAAATTAATTTTGGAAAGAAATGAAAGTGTTTTTATTTGAAAATGATTCTATACATATGAGACACTAAGGACACTACCAACAAATTTGTCAAGTTGATAAACATCTTCAGCAAAGTGGCAGGATACAAAATCAGCATACAAAAATCAGTCGCCTTTCTATGTACCAGTGATAAACACATTGAGAAAGAAATCAGGGAAGCATTTCCATTCATAATACTTTTAGAAAATGTTGAAGTACACCTAGCCAAGGAACTGAAAGACCATGAAATGAAAATACTGATTAAAATGTTCAATTTACAAGGGACTGGAGAGATTGCTCAGTGGTTAGGAGTACTTTCTGTCCAAAGATGAGGCCCTCAGGAGGTCTGACACTGCCTTCCCAAGTTTGAATCTCCAGAACCAACATAAACAGTTGGGTATGGCCATATGCACCTAGAGCCCCTTCCTACAAAGGGAGCAGAAACCTGTGAAGACAGCAAGCTCTGGTATTAGTGAGAGACTGTGGTCCGGAATGAGAACCAGCAGAAGAGCCGTGAAGCAGGACATTTGATGCTCTGCTCCGACCACCACAGGAGAGTGCCTCCTTCCACAGCGTGCTCAGAGCACACATGTATGCAGACGGCAACCCTCGGTAACACACCCACCACCCACATGCCATCTCTCTCTCCCTCTCTCCCTCTCTTCCTCTCTCTCTCTCTCTCTCACACACAATTCCATCTTATCCCAGTAAAAATGGCTATCATCAAGAAAATGAACAGCAACACTTTGGTATATGGGGAAGGGGAGCCCTTCTTCTTGGTGACAGTGTCAAGTGCTGCAGCCACTGTGAAAATCATTGCTGATGTTTCTCAAAAAGCTAAGAATGCAGTGACCACGGGACTAACTGTACCACTCCTGGGCACATATTCAAAGGACTCTACACTCCACTACAGAGATACTTGCACACCCCTATTTATTACTGCTTTATTCACAACAGCTAGGAAATGGAATCAGCTTATGAATAGATGGTAAAAATATGGTATATGTACACAATGTAATTTTATTGGCTATAAAATTATGAAATTTGCAAGATAATGAATGGAACTGGAAACTGTTATAGTGAATGAGGTAACCCAACACCAGAAAGACAAGTGCCACATGTCTTCGTTAATATGTAGATCATAGTTGTGATGCTTTAGATTTGTGTGTTTAACTTGGATTTTCTGTATTTTAAAAAGATAAGAAGCCAGGCATGGTGGCGCACTCCTTTAGTCCCAGCACTCGTGAGGCAGAGGTAGGAGGATTGCTGTGGGCTAGAGTGAGACCCTACCTCGAAAAATCAAAAAACAACAACAAAAAAGATAAGAGAATGCATATTGGCAACCTGAATGGATGGATAATGTTACTTCCAGAAGCCTTGGATTATTAAATGAAAATCCTGGTGCCAAGTATTGGCTATTTTTTTTCTCCCTTTGACAGAGTTTACAGTGTAACACTTTTAGGATGTAGACAAGTGCTATAAACTTAATCCTTAGCAATTTCCTCCTCAGCTCAAGTAACTTAAACAGTCTGTGAATGGTAAAGGGCCTCGCATGTCAGCTATCAACTACCCTTCGCTTTTCCCTTTATTCTGTCTTACATTTCTTCTGCTTGTTCAGTATTTTCTTTAATAAAACACACTTCTGTCAATTTTTCTTCACACAAAACACATAAGCAACTTAATGTTGTATTTAGAAACTTTCAAATGGAGTATGCTGTTTCCAAGAAAAATATATGAAAGCTAAGGGAAGTTCCCCAAAGTTTTGATATTAGGTGGTTTTTTTTTTTTTTTGGTTTTATGTGTTTTTTTAAATTTTTTTTGTCTGTTTAGGGGATTGGCTAAATAACAGGCCCTGTTCTTGGGAATGAAGGGTTTCATGGCACACAAAGAAGTAGGACTGGTTCCATACTCCTTTGGCTAGATACAGTTCCCATAGCCTCTCACAAATTCTAGATCCTACTAGAGATGTCTTTGATCCCACTATTCACCATGTCTCCCAGGGGTTCCTCAAAGTGACTATAGCTGTTTTCCGGTCTGTTGGCCTCCACAGCACATCTGGTTAATCTCACTGAGTCTCTGGCAGTCCTTCTAAAGTGAAGATCAGCAGGGTTTCATGATGCCATTCAAGTGGGTTAGTTTGTAGTTAATGATGACAAATTATTACATATCTGTGAATCTACAACCTGAAAATACAGTTCATATAACAAAGTGTATATACTTATATGCACATTTATAATAAATATTTGTTTTTATTTGTATTTATGTAATTATATGAAATATTTTAACTAATTTATATGTTGGCTACTATTTTAGCAGCATAGATATTCTGCCTTTTTACATCTTTTTAAAAGTATTTTATTTATTTATAGAGGAAAAGAGAGAGAGAGAGAGAAAGAAAATGGGCATGCCAGGGCCTCCAACCACTGGAAATGACCTCCAGATGTATGTGCCATCTTATGCATCTGGTTTATGTGGGTCCTGGGGAATTAAACCTAGGTCCTTTTGCTTTGCAAACAAGCACCTTAATCACTAAGCCATCTCTCCAGCCAGGCTTTTTAGATCTTAAGTGTAATCCTAAGGTATAACTCTAGGTATCATTTCCTATCATTCTTCATGGGCCATGAAGAATGATAAATGATAAATTGTGGCACGTGAACCTTGCACCATTAATGAGCATGAGATTTATAATTAAAAATTCAAGACATTAATATATTTTTTATTATCTACTAAATCTAGGAAGTGTTCTTTGCAAAATGAATTAAAATTTACTTCATGTTTTGATTAAAGCTTTGTCAACAAACAATGAATTCTGACATCTTTTACTACTATGAACTCATAATTCCTATACCTTCTTAATATATCAGTGTTCTATATCAGCAACTCAAAAAACATCTTTTCAAGATATTTATTCATCTATATAGTTTTTAAAGAAACTCGCAAAAAGAAATGTACCATAGAAACAAGAGAATGTGTATCAAAAGTGGTCAGAGAAGTTCTTTGTTATAGTGAATTGTTCTTAGTACAATGTTTTAGCATGAGCATTTATTGACCCAGGCTTTATGCAAGAGGCTAAGGATAAAAGAGATATCATATGAGTATACAACTGGGAAGATCACAGAGGAAGGGGAAATATAATAAAAAAGTATTACCACACACAGTTTGATAAATGATGGAAAATATAATTATAAATAAGAATAAGATTGCTTGGAGAGACTATCACAATTGCTAAAGCCTGAGTTCTACAGGGAGGGGTGCAGATCTCCTGCTATTCCTCATGGGGTTGGACACTGGGAGGAGAGAAAATAGTAAAAACTCTGGCACCACATAAAGCTATAGCTGTATCTGAGAAGCTAAGGTATAGAGTGTGAGTTTAGGAGTCAGGAAAGATGGGCAGTGTAGAAGGACCAAATGAGATCCTTCTATCTATGAATATAAATCTTGACCTATAAGCAAAAGGCAGATATGGTGGCAGTCCAACATTTATATCAAGATACCTCCCATTTGCATTACCAGTTCCAAGCAAAGCAGCCCCTGGCCATTTCTTTGGGAATCTAAGCTTTTGGTCAACATGATTTTATAAGTCTGAGCACAGTAAAGTGAGATGAGAATCAAGTTCTGACTGAGAAGCTGTACATGGGAAACACAAAGAGATGGTAGATGGAGGAATGGAGAATGTGGATAAATTGATAAATTTGAAATTTATGTATATCATAGAACCAAGCATTCAGCTGACCAGTCAGATATGGGTACACAGGTAGATAAAGCAGCCTTGTGTGTTTATAGCTTCCTACAACAGCTACTGAGGGTCCAATTACCCAGAGCAAATACAAGAGGAGGAAAGGAGTTCAGAGCATACATAACCGAGGTAGCTTCAGAGAGCTTCTTATGAAATCGGAACAACAGAGCTCGCTGCTCAGAAGAGAGTGGTCATGTTTTCCAAAGGGGAAACCAAGAAGGCTTGCAAGGGCTTCCCAGTACGCAGTTTTTGTACAAAAGCAAGGCAGATATTTCAACTTAGGGTTATGGCTGTGATTATGGAAAGCTGATATGTACTTCAAATTTAAGACTGTTATCAATGGTCAGTTTTATAATGTAAAAACCTGTTCATGATATTTTTATTTAATAAACACCATAGATGATAGATAGATAGATAGATAGATAGATAGATAGATAGATAGAGCAGAACTGAACTTTGTACTACCTTGTTTTCTCATATTATACAAAGAAATATTATCATAACAATTAAATGCTCTGCAGGCTACAGAGCATGGAAACCTGATCATGATTCCAGGAAAACACTTTTTTAGAAATACTGTGATTTCCTTAATTCTTAATTCTTAATTCTTCATTCACATCCCTGTCAACACTGGCCTTTCTGCCTTGTTCTTTGGACACAAGGCTTCTAGGCTGCTCCGAGTCTATCCTTGGGGAACTGCTTCATCTCAGCTAAAGTTGACCTCTATTCACTATCGTCCTTTCTTGTCAGCACTTCCTTCATGCCAAAACTGCCGGGGCTTCCGGGCTCCAGATCTCCACTATTCTAGAAGGATAATACAAATAAAACTTGCTTCAGATGTCAAAGATACAAAAGAAGATGCAACCTAGCCACACATGTTCTAGAAGGCAATATAGTTTAGGGATTAAAGCCAAGATTATGGTCTCAGAAAAGAATGGGCTCAAATTCATGACCTATCATCTATGTTGTAAAATTTTGATAAAGTTTCTTTTTGTCTTTATGCCTCAATCGTGAGTCAGGGGTGATGGATGCCACCATCTCTTAGCTTTTGAGGTGCAAATGTTAATATATCCCCGGTATTTAATCTGGTACCTACAGAGCTCTTCTATTTCTCTTCCTTGTCTTTACCACTATCAATATGTTGTCATATTCTTCTTGTTAGTGCAAAACCTACAAGGCTGCCTTCTGACCAAACACAGTTCCAGAGCTTCTCAAGACCCTAATTATTAGCCTTGGCTAGCAGCTCCTTCCTTAGGCTCCCTCTGTTATCAACCCATTTGAACACCTTTACATACATCCATTTACTAATTGGCCCGGTGACTGAGTAGGACACCAACACCAGGATTCCAAGCTTATCTGGAAGCTACTAGACATCTTTTACTATTTAGGGCCCTCGAGTCCCTGCGCTTTTTCCATGAAAGGTATTTGTTGTACACAGACAAACAGAAAAAAAAATTATATGCTAAAAGGAAAGAATTTTTAGGTCTATGATCCAAAGAGGTTATTATAAACAACGGAGAGTGTTAACAAAAAAGAAGAAACATTTAAAAGAGGTCAAGAAAGTACTTCAACAGAACCCTTTTCATTTATATTGCTTCAAGTAAAAGATCACATATTCAAAATGTTCCTATTAATTTTCATATGCTGCACTCACTCAGCATGCTTGATTATTTCACTTCATAATGTTTTGGCACAAAAATGTAAATAACATTGCACTTCACCTTCCTAAGCTCCCACAGTCCATTTTCTATGATAGAAGAAAGCATATACTAACAGTCAGAACCTGTGAATATTCTACTGGTTGAAATCCAAAAATGGTTTTTATAAAAGTTTTTCTGTCACAACTTGTTCTTGGAAACTTGTTTCCTGCCAGCTAAGTCTATGATTGCATTAGAGCACAAGCCCTCTTAAAAGTCAGACAGGGTTACCCTAGCTAGGTGTTGATTTGTGTTGAAACTCCGTGAAATCATTGATTTTTCACTTCATGTCAAAATCTAGAAGCACTGATCTTTTACTTCAGACTTTTATTTCCTTTGAAGAACTTCTGGAGCATGATTCTTTAGCTTTTTTCAAGAGAGAATCCACATTTCACTTACTGAAAGAAGATGGGCTCTAAATGTATTTCAGTTGGGGGATTAAATACTGCTGGAAACAATTTCACAAGTAGCTGTTTACAAAATGTTCCACTGTGACAGTAAAGCAGCTTGGATTCCAGTCTTGGCTCTGCTGCTGACTCCCTGGATGGCCTTGAAAAAGCAAAGCCATTCCTATCTCAACGCCTTCTTTCCTTCAATGCCTCTTGGGAAGACCAGTCTCTGGCATGATCCCACTGTCAAAGACGCTCAGTCATGCTGCATAGTCCACTCTCGCAGTCTTTGCAGTGAGGAAATCTGCTACTCTGTTTAAGCCAGTGTTTCTCCAGTCACCACCTGTGGTGGTTTGAATATATGGCTCCAAAGACTCAAGATTGTTTTTTAATAATTAACATTGAGTTTGCAGCTTCAGTCCCTAGCAGGCAGACTCCTGCTATAGCTGGGTGCGTCACTGGGGGCGGACTTGAATTCCAGCCCAAAGGTGTCCAGGGAGGTGTGAGCTCTGGGGGTGACTGGTTGTGGTTTCTCTCTCTGCATGGATTTATGAATGGGAACCATTGATAGAACTTCCCCCGGATCTGTAAGGTTGAAATACATCCCTTCCCATAAAACTGCTGGATGCTCATCCCAGCAGTGTGAAGCTTCCTACTATACCATGAAACTATAAATGGCTGTGCTATGGAACATTTACCTGAGAAATATTTCTACAGGTATCAGTTTATTGGCTAAGAAAAAAAATTGTGAGCTGCGAGCTTGGTGGTGCACACCTTTAATCCCAGCAGTCAGGAGGCAGAGGTAGGAGGAGTGCTGTGAGTTTCAGGTCACCCTGAGACTACATAGTGAATTCTCCAGGTCAGCTTGGGCTATAGCAAAGTCCTACCTCAAAAAACCAAAAAACAAAAAAGAAAAAAATAGGGAACATATTGGAAAAGATGTACATTAAGAGCCATACATTTTTTATGTTGTTTGATTATTTCGAATACTCATGGCATGAAATATGGACAAGAAAATGAAATCTTTTTTCTTAATTAAAGTATAAAAAGAACATGGAATTTCTGTTTCTGGAAATATGGTAGATTGACTAGCTTAACTGTCTTCATCTAAGATACTAAAATATATATATATATAATTTGCTACAGAAAGAGAGAGAGAGAGAGAGAGAGAGAGAGAGAATGCGTATACCAGGGCCTCTAGCTACTGCGAATGAACTCCAGACATATGTGTCACCTTGTGCATCTGGCTTACGCGGGACCTGGAGAATTGAACCTAGGTCCTTAGGCTTTGCAGGCAAGCACCTTAACCTCTAAACCATCACTCCAGCCCAGGATATATATATATAGTAGGGTCTCACAGTCTCACTCTAGTCCAGGCTGACCTGGAATTCACTACGTAGTCTCAGGGTGGCCTCGAACTCTCGGCAATCCTCCTACCTCTGTCTCCCAAGTTCTGGGATTAAAGGCGTGCACCACCACGCCCGGCCAGGATATATATTTTTAACTATTTTAAATATATGGATGAACTAATAGAAAAAAGCTGAGGATGGAGACATGGCAGACTGAATCATAGAATGTTAACTGAATGAATGCCAGAGCTACAGCTTTGCTGAAAGTGTGTGCTCAGCATTCATTGATCCCCAGCAGTACAGTAAATGACCACATGGAAAACAGAAGATACACAAGAAGTGCACAGTGCAAGAAGGTATGCTTGAGACATTGCCAACAAACTGGAACCTTAAAACACTGTAACTCTGGTAAAATGATAAGCTGGAGATGAAATCTATTTCACATGACACAATGACACGAAAAATTCTGTTTCAATTGGAAAATCATAAAAAAATTTATTTGACAACCACAAGTCATTCTTCATACAAGTTTAAACCATGAATTATTTTTGGTACTACAAAAACTCCAGGATGAAATTCTGTTTAAAGAGTGGTTGGCTTCTAGGTCATAGGTCTCTGTCAAATACAAATCAAAAGAAAGTGTTGTATTGCAGGATATAAAGAACTTTGACCCATAAAATTTTAAGGCCATGAAGAGAGGGAAATAAGAGAGGTATAGGCAAGGCCAAATAGTTGCTATATTCTAGTACTCTTGACTAATTCCTAAAGGATCTTCCATCAAAGACAAAGCTGTGAATTTAAGTATCATCAAATGGGGTTTCTGGGACTGGAGTGGTGGCTTAGTGGTGGAGGTGCTTGCCTGGTAAGCCTAAGGACCCAGGTTTGATTCCTCAGGACCCACATAAGCCAGATGCACAAGGCGGTGCATGCTCCTGGAGTTAGTTTGCAGTAGCTAGAGGGCCTGGTACACCCATTGTCTCTCACTATCTGCCTCTCTCTCTCTCTCAAATAAGTATAAATAAATAAATAAATAAATAAATAAATATTTTTAAATGAAGTTTCTGGAAACTCAAATATGTGGGGAATCTAGTTGCACTAAACAGGCAAGTGAAGATAGATACACTTTATGTTTGAATTTTGTTTCTATCTTTAAGCAAAATCATTGTTTACACTGCATAGAGGATAAGAGATCACAATGACAGAGCTGTCAGTAAGTATTACTTGCTGAGAATCAACTTGCCTGACACTGACTATAATCCAGTGGCCTTAACCTGTATTATAACAACGCTTTAGTCTTTTATTAAAGAGATAAGTTTTGTTTAAATAGCAAATGCGTTTTATGCCAAAAAATGATATTTGGTAAAAATATTTTTGTGAATTTTGTAAAGCAGATCTTTTTATAAGGTTTCTGAACAGTTTTTGTGACAAGACCTCCATGCCTCCATGCTGCTCTGGGCTCTGTTATCTCTTCCTCTCTCCCTCTCTCTTTCACACACACATGCACAGAAGGTGTAGGCGGATCCAGATGATCAAAGCATGTAATGATCTTAGTTTTCATGGAATCTTCATTTGTGTCTCTGGGCTGAGCTCAAGCAAGTCCACCATGTTGCAATCTGACAGCTGCGAGCCCGTGCTTGTGCTCTCCCAACTGAGCTACCCAAGATAAAAGATTTCTCCGTTAACATTTCCACAAAGGACTTGAGAATTTTCTCTGGTTACTGGGATTTCGCCATGTCCATGTCATGCCTGAATTAACAATATAACGAACAACTGTTTCCCCATGGCCCAGGGAGGTGGGAGCAGCCATCCTGGCCCACAGCAAGAAGGAGCAAGCGAGAAGGCAGGTGGCAAGCAAAGGCCGTCACCCACAGAAAGGCTTGAACTTGGGGTACATGCTTCAACACACGGGTCCAGGTGAAGGGAAGAGAACTTCTAGAGAATCAACACATTTTGTCATTTCTACTCGGTCTTTGCTATATCTCCTTCTTTGTCTTGTGTGTTTGTAATTGCTTGTTCAGTCTTTTCGTTGTTTTGTTGCTTTTTTTTTTTCCCTGCCTTCACCAGCTGAGCACCATCATTCATCTCTCTCGGCTCTGTGACTGGGATGAAGCACGACCCGATGACTCATGTTCCTGCCACTATGCCCTCCTTGCCCAAGCCAAAATAAACCCTTCCTTCCTTAATTTTCTTTTGTTCAGCATTTGATCACAACAATGAGAAAAGTAATTAAAACAGTTATTTCCACAGAGAATTGCTTGCTATGGCTCTTTCATTTATTTATATAATATGCAACAATACAATTAACAAAATTATTCAGAATTGTTTCTGATGATGTACCATATTTTAATTTTGAGCCCATGAATAGCTTTACCTTTCATTAACATAATTAAAGTCAGATGTGATTGCCAGATTAAGCCAAATAACTTATAACACCAACCTCATAGGTGACATTTTCTCTGTTAGTGAAATATGTGTTGCAAAATACATGAAACTAAGAACATTCTATAATATATATCTTATCAAAAATAATCATTAGCTACTTTATTAATAATTGCCATTTATTCTATTACTGTCACAGATGATTTTCTCACAGTCTCAGCATATTACTGTCATTATGTTGGTCTGACATAATGTGTCCCAGTTCCAACTTCAATACTTCACTTACTTTCTATAGGGAAAATCAAGGCATTGTCTAACCTTAGATATTTTGTCTTTGAACTAAATTACAAACAGATGCCTAACTAATGATTTTGCTAAATTGTAATACAATTCTAATTTTCACTATGAAATTATTCACCCTGGAACTTAGTAATTTAGAGATTATGACATGCATTTTGGGTACCTTCAATGTTTTTCACTTCATGTTATTTGGTAATAGTAGGTTTTGTGCTACAAGTCAAAGGGGAAGTGCTTATAGATATAGGAATATTTTTTTGCAGCCAAATCATGGAAAATTTTCCTGGATCAGCATTAGGCTTTCTTTACTATTTAGTCTATATAAATCTCAGTATTAAATTTATATTCTCTAACTAGGACAAAAACTTATCTAATGGAATTTATAAGATTTATTTATTGAAGATACATATGTGCAGTAAATTTGGTTCTGGGATATGGGAGGACTGCTCAGTTGTCAGAATTCGTTAGGTTGGATTAATTCATTCATAGTAGGCAGTCATACCAAGTCCATGTGGAGACAGTCATCTTTTTCCACAGTGCCCCACCTAGCAGTGTGTACTTCTAATAGAATAAATCGGGGATGTCTGTTCTCTAGGAGGGATTGGTAGCAGGACTGTCACAGATCTGACATACGAAAACTACCCTTCTGCTGACCACAGTAAGAATGTGGATGTCTCTTTGTAAGTGATTTCTTCAAGAATAGTTTTATCAGCATTTTCTATGAAACTTTACCTTTGGTTTGTTAGGTCCCATGTTAATATATATTAATATTATTTATTTTGACAGTACATAAAGAATTAGTTGATTGAGAGTAAAGAAATCATGGCTTGCTTGAATGAAGGGATGGCTCTCAGGTAACAGAGGCTGAGTACGTCTGTGTTATGTTGTCCTCATCACCCAAAGCTGCATAGGAACTGTATATACTCTGGCTATGTCTAACAGAGCAGGTCAAGCTGTTATCTAGGAATTTCAAAGTCACGTTAGCATTGTAATTGCTTTAATTTTATTTTCTCTCAGTCCTTACTGTGGAAAAGATTAGTTAGGAGCCAAAGAAGGGGCACTTGCTAGTTCAAAATATGAAGAATTCAGAGGATATTAATAAGAGATTAACCTATAGGAGTCCCTCCCAGGAGCAAGTGACGGGTCTCCTCTGAATGTAATCCCCAGTAATGCAGGATTTTAATGATATAAGAGTGTCTGAAATAGCTCTGAGAAGAGGGGTGGCCTCAGCAGTTCTGAATGGCCCACTTAAGCACTAAACATGAAAAGGAGAAGAATGCTGCCAGCCCAGCCATCAGAGGGGACGAAGTCTCAGACCAGGACACAGGAGTGCAGAGAATTCAACGTTAACAAAGTCCTGAAGCCAGCCTTACCCCACGCCTGCTCCCAACTACCTGCTTGCTCGTGCTCTGAAGCCAAAAAGCTCCAATGGATTGCCTTGTGAGTATCAATTGACGTGCCATGCTAGGCTTTTGAAAAAAAGGCACAATGGCAGGGATGGAAACATCCAGAATGGATAAAAGGCTTTTCCCACACCCTAATTTAATGCATATTCATTCAACAAACATTTACTGAGTCACACACTCAGGCTCAGCCCTGAAGAATCAAAAGCATGACAGATCTACCACTGCCCTTTATTAGTTTACAGTCCAGCTGACATTTTGGTGCAAATTAATTTCATTTGAGTTTACCAGGGCATATAATTTCCTAGGGGAATAAATAAGTTATAGGCATTCAGGCCAAATAACCAAAAGATCTTGAAATTTGGGATTAAATGGTCTGGGAATGTAAGTCATTATTAGGGAACATGCCTAACATGTGCAAGGGTAAGAGGCTAGAACATACAGGTCCTGAGTTCAATCCCCAGCACTGCAAAAATAAGCTAACAACAATAACAACAGCAAAACAACCAGCTTGCTCCACTGATAAGACTAAATGTAGGCTTCTAGCCTAAATACACTGCATTCATCCATACACACAGCATCAATACATTTATTTAACAATTCACCAAAAGGGTTATTTTTTTAATAAGACATAGTCAGGAATTTTCAATGTACAGCATTAGAAAGAGAATCTATGGCTAGAAAGGAAAGTGAGAACAGATTCCATATTGCCTTGTCATCTTTCTTCTCTCTAATTCTTAGACCCTCTGCTGAAAGCTCCTTCCTGCTCCTAGATTAGTGTCCTGAAACAAGCACAAACAAAATGTGTTTTCTTCATTAGTTTTAGCAGACAGGAGCAGGAATGTTCAAAAAGTCTTTTTACTAAGTATTCACAAAGAACAAAAGGAAAATAAGAATGTCACACACAGGTTCACTAAGGATACCTCTCTGAACTTGTCAAAGCTGTCTGGACTGTGGGGCTTAGAAATTTCTACCTTATTTTATTTGAGATTTTCTTTTAAAAAAAAATCACCATTTTTCCCTGTGGCAGGAAGGTGCCCATTGCCCTCTTGCTTATACCAGTTGGCACCCACTTGGCAAGATTAAGAAAGCTACACCCACATTGCTTTTCATAAAAGACACAATGTCCATCTCAATTTGAAGTTGGAGGTTTTCTTGAATCTTGACTGCAGGGAGGCCGGGTTCAAGATGCACTGTCCTTAGTACAGAGTCAAATGGCCCCACCTTGTCCCCATCCACAAAACTCAAGCAGGCAGAATTACACCAAGCCATCAGCTCATTTATTTTCTACTGACTCTGGGATTTTTTTCTAGAAAGGGAAAAAGCAAGCAACATGTTCCTGTCTTGTCTTATTACTTTTGCTAACCAAAACCATGCAATTTCTTGGGATGGATTCAGTCAGAAAAGGACAAAAAGCAAGGCCCACAAAACTATTTTTGTCCTTTACAATAATGAGTTCTTATTTTGTTTTGTTTTTGTAGATTTTTCTATTTTCATTCTATTTTCTAATTTTCTGTAATTATTTTAATTTCTAATTTTCTATAATTATTATATAATTATTCTATTTTTCTAATTTTTCTAAATTTTTCTAGATTATCATTCAACTAGGAATTAAGGGCAATGATCAATGAACTTGATGCTCCAGGAAAAGTTCTGCTAATCAAGTCCCTTGATTAGGAAGAGAAGAAAATTAACAAAGTATATACATTAACCACTAATATCCTCACCATCTGTGACCACAGATCACAACACAAATAAACTGGTGATGTTATCACCAACTTTTTGCATATGTGTATCTTAATACAGAGCCTGAAGGTAAAAAGGGAGGAAGCCAAGCAAGAAATACACCAACAGTAACAAGATCAGTAAACCAGAGAATTAAATGTTACTGATTTCTCAGCCAGGAGCATTGAAAAATTATGAATAAGAATTAAGATATGAATCTATAGAACATGATTTGTGAATCCCCATGGGACTATAATAGAGACCTGTATAACATGGTCTTACTATAGAGCTCTGATTTTTAATCAAGTGGAGAAATGATGGACATCATAGTTTGAGCATTCCTGGATAAACAAAACCACACTTGCTAACACTGTACCTTTAAAAAGTAAAATATATACATTTTCTCTTTTGTCTGGTAATACACTTTAAATATTTAGGTAATGTTATAAGTTTTAGGGAAAGATTAAAGAAAAATAAAGAAGGATAAAAATATGCATACCCTTGTCATTCAGAGAATTGCTATTTTTAACATTAGGACACTAATGTTAACCCTGATATTTTCATTCTGGACTTTTTGAAAATGGTGTCATAAACCTCATAAGTTATACAAAAATTTGGTTACGAAGCAATCTAAAAGTTAAGTTTTCATAAATAACAAGGATTAGGGGCCCTGATAGAAAAGAAGGTGGAAACAAAAATAACTGCATTTGCTATCTAAGCGTCCCCTAAGGACATTGCTTAAGGACAACATAGGGGCTCACGCCGCTGCAGTAAGCACTTGCCAATCCATTGCCGTGAGTTTCACTAAGCACACGGTAGTCTTTTCAGTGTTATCCACAATCATTATACCTTTACAGTTCTGAAGAAATTAAATTGTTCTTGGGATGTAATGTGTATTATTTCTGTGTTGATCTGAAGTCACACAACCTACTGGTCCATGTGATTCCCATGCTGTGATGCATGCAGCTCCATTATTTAAACAAAATCCATATATGTATGGTATAAAAATGTGCATGTATATACTTACCTGAATCCATGTGCTCATGCATACACACATGTGCAAGGGCATGCAGGAGCATTTTGTCGTTGTCTAACACTCTGGTCTTCCTCATGTCCTGGCTGTTGCAGTGGGACAAATTTTTCCCAAGCCTAAAGATTCAACCTGTACTTCAGTTCCCATGTGACTTCCATAGCTATCATTTTATTTGGGAGTAAAAGTTATGAGTTCTGTAAGGTCGCTTTAATTCCAAGGGAACATAAGATGAAAACGTATTGCCAGAAGGCCAAGGTTAAGAGTACACAGACAATGAGAGAGCCTTGGAAACAACTATCTTGGGTATAAAAATAGCACTGATACATTAAGTGCATAACTATGGAGAAGCAGCTAGCCAACGGACTTCAGGGAGGAGAACAGAGCAGCTCAGAAGAGACTGAGCTCTCCTCAGAAGCTCACGTGATGTCAAAGAGGGACAACAAATGATCAACACAAGGAACCCAATGCCCAAAGAGAAAATCAGTAACATTGTATTCATTTTGTCTTCTGGGGAACATCATGGAAAACATTTCCTTTCTACCATGTTGAAAATTTGCAATGCTATTCGTTGTGCTTTAATGAACTCCAAGCTGGTTCCTAAAGCCTCTTTCCTTAAAATGCTCTAAACTTTTCAATGTTGGCGTTTTAAGTTTTTTAAAGGTGACAAAATTTTAGAAAGGTGGGGAGGGGCATTGCTAGGAACTCCAAGTCCTGCCAATTTTCTCTTCCTGCCAAGTCCTATTAGTATAAATGAACAGTTTATTTTAAGAAATGCCTGATAAATTACTCTGCACAATCAGTAATGAGGGTACTGTCAACAAAGGGGAATCATTTCCAAAAGTTATTTGGCATTAAGGAGCAAGTGCCTTGTAAGCTCAAGCCAGGTTATGTGGCCCGGGCTGCTGTGAAGTCCAGAAGTCTCTCCCTTCTTCTCCAAGGACTGAAGAATCAGTGGATGTGTACGAGGGCCGGGGCTTTTCGACATCCACTGACAGTGCCTGAAAACTCAAGCACAGCATGGTCATTGTGAAGCTTTTTTTTATATATATAATAGTTTCTACCAGTATCCACAATTTCTTTTGTGCATGTACTTAGGCACAGGTGAAAATATTTTAACGCTTGGTGTATTACAGAAAAAAAAAAAAAAAACAGGCCAAACAAAACAGAAACTAGCTGGCTATCACACAGAAAAGTTTATAGAGCTTTACATGTCTTCTAGGACATTAACATCCGCCCAGTTCCTGATCCACATTCAGGAAGACTTTCAGGCGAGGCTGCCCATCCCTAGTCAAATACCAAAGCAAAGAGAGCAACTACCACTTCTGGAAAAGGGCACAGAGACCCGCCCACGATGTAAAGAATATTGCACGGAGAAAGCCCTAAGGCTGCGGCTGAACACTGGCAGGTGATGGTCGCCATCAGCAGCTGCTGCCTGGTTTCCTTTGCACCGCGCCTGATGGATGTCCATCAGGTGAAAGTCATGGTGTTTTCGTAATAACCCCCACCCCCACCAAACCAAGACTTAAGAAACTAAAGGCCTGCGTCTTCTATCCTCACAGCCCAAATGGAAAACTACAGGATCTTGGAACTTTGTCTAATGGGAGAAATCCGTGATGTTCTGTGGTAGCAGCCCACCGCAAGCACAGCTGCTGTGGGAATGAAGAGTTTAAAACTTGGAGTCTGTTATCTGTGAAGTATACTGTACTCTTTAGAGGAATTGCATTATAAAAGTTAATGTGCAAATAAAATAAACAAACCCTCCCAGTCCTCGCCCACCCTCAGTTTTCCTTGGCCTACTTCTAAGTTCCTCAGTAATGGACTTCCACTACTTTAGTGTCTGTAAGACTGTTTTCCAGTCATTGTCTAAAAGACTTCCACTTACTTTTAGTAGTGTCTGTGTAATGTTTGTGGTGACCTGCGTTGTTAAGCCTCCAAGTAGGAGACAAAAGTGTTTCATACAATTTATACTACTCATATTTTGTATTTAATGTGTTTAAACACTAGGAGCAGAGTTCAGCGTTTAATGCAATGCAGTATGTATACAAGCTGACTAAGTTACAGATGACCAGCAGAGATGCAGCATACGTCCTCCAATCTTACAGCAAGAGGAAAGATACCAGTTCTTCTTGGAAATATTTATAAGTTCCAAACATTCTTAGCATCACGCATAAGCAAACTTCCCAGTGGTTCTTAGAGGCTATGAAAGGGGATCAATTCCTATTTCACAGATGAGGACACAAAGTCCTGGAAGAACATGGGGGAACTGTTCACTGCGAGCTCTCAGGAGAGCTGGACAAGCACCTCTTAGTACGGACCTCAGGCTGAGTCATCCTGCCAGGTCTGCTTCCTAGGGTCTCCAGGGTCTCTGTTCATGATGGCACTCAGTGCCTCCTCTTCCCAAGGCTGAGGGGGGAGGTCTGGTCACCGTCCACCCCAACATTTCCAAGATGCCTGTAAGGGAGCTAAAAGGGCTGGCTCAGTGGACTGCAATGCCTGATTTGTACTAAGGAAAAGCCATGCAGAAAATAACAGAGTGCAAAATTCCTCCTTATCCAAAAGGCTCTCACCTTCACTTTTAACTGAAAACATGCTCATGTGGAATTTATTCTTTGATGCTCTCAGCTCAAAACACAGAAAAATGTTTCAAAACAGCATTTATCCCTTGCTGGCTCAGGTCTGATCTCAAGCATTATTAACATTCCAGTAATGGAAAGGTTGGGGAGAGAGGCTTGTGCTCTATATCACCCGAGGGCAATGCCAGCCCAGCTTCCTCCGCCTCCAATCCTGCAGCCTACCTGATCATTGGCTGATCACGTACAGTGCAGAGCACAATATCAAAGGCACTTTCTTTATAGTCTTACTTCACTTTTATTTGCTTTTTATCTATTTATAAGGAGAAAGAGAGAGAGAGAGAGGAGGATGGGCATGCCAAGACCCTTTGCCACTGCGAATAAAATACAATAGCAGGTGACACTTTGTGCATCTGGCTTACATGAGTACTGGGGAATTGGATCTGGGTAGTCGTCAGGCTGTCATCAGGCTTTGGAAACAAGGGCCATCTCTCCAGCCCTCACGTCACTTTTAGATAATAAAGGGCATTCCTGTATCATAAACTATGAAGTAAGCCAACGGGAACAATTGCAGGAAAATGAATGCTTCTGAAATAATTCCATCATCGCCAGAAAAATACATGGAGATAGATATACATTTTAAATGCCATAGTTAAAATTCCTGAATACAACTTTAAACCTGTCTTTAGCCTTGTGAAGTCAGGTTTGGGAATGGCTATTGCCTGGCTCCAATATCCCCAGGTAAGGGAAGGGATGTGCTCTGGTTCTAACTCCAGGCTCTGTTCTAAAGGTGTCCTTAAACAGAAGAGACTAGAAGGCAGCCATGATTTCTACAGTCTGACTCTGAAACCTCTGGCCTCAGCCGATCAGGCCAATAGAGACCTGACTGTTGGGTTGTTAACGCCTGGATCTGAGTCTATGTGATGTCACGGTCAGTGCTGGAACCGAGGCCGATTTCGTGAGGCCTCTGAACACTAGCAGGGCCGCTACGGCAGGGAGGTGGAGATGGAAGTGAGCAGAGCTGGCTGGTCATTACGGACTGCATGGCATGGATTTACGAGGGGCAAGGACGCTGAATGCACGGGGAAACCAGCTGGGAAGGAAGGGAAAGATGAGGCAGGAACCCAGGACCCGGGCGGAGATGCCCGGCCATGCATTTCAGCCCCTGCTCCTGCTGAAGCCGTCATTTAGGTTCTCCCACCTACAAACTTCCAATAAACCTTCCTTCTCGTGGTGCAACTTAAGTGCACGTCTGTTTCTTGTAACCAAGAGAGCCTCGAGAAGAACAAAGGCCCCCAGCCCCCACGGAGATGGTGAAAGGCCTTTTGGGGTGTCCAACCCTTGCGTTTTCGGTCCCAGGCCCACCAGCACCGTCAGGCCTCCCGCTCGGAGGAGAGCGCCCCCTCGTGTACCTTCGGGTGCATTACAGCACTTTAGGCCATTCAGTCGTTGTGCAAAATTAAAGAATCGCTGAAATTTAATACCACTCCCACTGGAAGTAAATGATAAGAAAACAGAAAACTAATAAAAAAAAATCCCGCCATGGAAAATGAATGGGAGTATGGCCACTCAATTAGGATTTAGCTTCTCTTTAATATAACTGGACTGTTACCTAACACTAGTTTACCCTCATGATCGTGGGAAAAAAAAAAAAAAAAAGACTTCTCTGCACTTCCCTAGTACGAAGTGGGAGTAATCTTCAGAGATTTGTATGCTCTGCTAGGGTTAGGTGCAGACCAATCAGAACCACCTCTCCAGAGGCTGGCTGTCCTCAAAACAGAAGAACATTGTCTCTTTTCTGTGCCATGTTTTATGCATTTTTATTCAAACTCCACTTATTCATAAAGCACTCTTCGTAAGCAGGATTCTATTTCACCATTAGAGAGCTTCTGAGGAGGGCAGAGCCTTCTCCGCTTTACCATCTCATCGCTAAGCATCTTTTCATTAAGGCTTCAAAGTGCTCCCTGAGGAGAAAATAATCATTATTTTTTGTGTGCTTATTACATGAGGCATTCTTCCAGGGATGGCAAATCGATTTCATCCTGTACAGAGCCCTGTGCCAAGAAGAGTTCTCTAAAGTCACCTGGCAACTAGGCTTACAGGGAAAGAGTGTGGGATTGATTAGCAATGTCTGCCATAGGCAGGACAAGGAAATGAACCCGAATGCTCAAGTTCATTCACCTTTAAAACTACAAGAAAGGGTGGTTTAGAAGATGCATGTTTAAGCTCACATGAAGTGATTCATCTTCAGACATTCCTTGTCAGTAGAGGTATTGACATTTAAAACTAAAATAATGCAGAGGAAATAATGCTGATATGAAATTTATGATGTCTGTCTTCTTTCTGAAAAATTGAGAGCAACTACTGAATATCAGGGGGAAACCCTATGAAAGAATTTTAAAGTTCAAATTCAGACAGTAAGCTCTTACTTGATATAAAAAGACTATCTGGGGCTGGAGAGATGGCTTAGTGGTTAAGGCACATGCCTGCAAAGCCAAATGATGCTGGTCTGATTCCCCAGGACCCATGAAAGACAGATCCACAAGGTGGTGCATGCGTCTGAAGTTTATTTGCAGCAGATGAAGGGCCTGGCATGCCCATTCTCATTCTCTCTCTCTCTCTCTCTTCCTCCTCCCTCTCCCCACCTCTTTCTCTCTCAAATAAAGAAAACAAAGAAGAACTTAAAACAGGACTATGTCTTTCATTCTGTAGAAACAATCAGTAAGATAAATAGAAATAGTATATGTAGTCAACTAGGCATGGACCTAGAAAAACATATATAGATTTTTTTTTTCAAGCCAACCACAGCTAGAATCTCCCTGAAGGATAAAAATCTTCTTTTTTCTAGTTCTCCTGTCTTTACCACTGAAAAGCTGAGGCAGGGGAGAAAAGAACAACTGATGTAGAGTCCCAGCATGAATCATGAGTGGACTCTGGGCATGGAAAATAAAAAGTGTCAATGTGCATGCTAATAGCCCTTATTGGATCATTACATATTATGTACAAAGATCCAAACACCGCGCGGTCTCACTGCACTTCATAAATGTTCGCAATGCTATGGACCAGTTAAAAATAAAATAACCCCTAAAAATAAGAGTTGACTTGGAGCTGGATTGTTCTCTTGCTCTTTTTTAATACCCTCTAGCCGACTTCCACAGTGCCAGAACAGTACAGCCACTGACACCTCACTTCCAATGGAACGTGCTCAAGAGGAAGGCAGAACGTCTCCCGGGGGAGCACAGTGTGTCTCAGCTGAACACAGTCTTTCAAAACCGAAACTCTGGAGCTAGATGGAGAAATGAAGTACATATTTCACTGGCTGTGTTCTGTGTTCAAAACATGTATGGAGAGCATCCTCTGCTGCTGAATGCTGACAATCTTCATTGCTTCTTATTTAATTTTTTAAAATTTTTATTTATTTGAGAGTGACAGACAGAGAAAGAGGCAAAGAGAGAGAATGGGCATGCCAGGGCCTCCAGCCACTGCAAACGAACTCCAGATGCATGTGTTCCCTTGTGCATCTGGCTAATGTGGGTCCTAGGGAATTGAGCCTCGAACAGGGGTCCTTACTTAGGATTCACAGGCAAGTGCTTAACCGCTAATCCATCTCTCCAGCCCATTGCTTCTTCTTTAAACAAATTCAGGAGAATTCACCTGGGCTGACTTATTTAGACTTGCTTGGAAGGAGATAAAGTGCAGAAATAATGCACTTACTGTACACTTAAGGCAGAGGTATTTTTAATATCTCAGGCCTGCCCTCTAAAACACATGAAGTATTCCCCTTAAAACCAGACCAGAGTCTCTTTCCTGAAGAAGTAAAACCAGACTGTGGTCCAGTGCAGTGATCTTGAAATCAGACTCACATCAGTTGGCTCACCCCCCTCCCCTTGCCAGCAGTGTGACTTGAACCATGTCCTTAATTAAAGTAAACCTGGATTTTCTAATCTGTGAGACAGACGGAAGAGTGTCTACATGGCAAGGTGAAAGAATATATTTTACATGTACATTAAGCACTTCATACAGCGTGTGGCACTGAGTCACTGGAGACACACCTGCTAAATCATGCTTGTGGGCATGTGCGGTAGGGAGGCCGGGACTCCATGTCCTACGACAGACCACCTAGACAGGTCATTTGTTCTTCATGTCCTACGACAGACCGCCTGGACAGGTCATTTGTTCTTCATGTCCTACCACAGACCTCCTGGACAGGACATTTGTTCTCCATGTCCTATCAAAGACCTACTGGACAGGTCAGTGGGACTCACTCCATATCCTACCAAAGACCTCCTGGCTGGGTCAGTGGGACTCCATGTCCTACCAAGGACTTCCTGGACAGGCCAGTGGCCAAGAATATAAATGAGCTACATTTACTTGTAAGCTCTGTTACATAATCAGACCAAGAACATTTTGAGCAAAGCTTATTAGAAAGTGCTGACCTTTAAGACTACCTCCTTTTGCATAGCCACATTTAATGGGAGGGCCCATTTATCTTTCAAAAAAAAAACACTAGAAAAGTTCAGCTAATTATTAAAGCTCTCAAATATAAATTTTTCCTCTGACTTTTATTTTATTAATATCTTTATTTATTTGCAAGCACAGGGAAATAGAAGAGAGACAGAGAGAATGGATGTGCCAGGGCCATTAGCCACTGCAAGTGAACTCCAGATGAATGCACCACACTGTGCATCTGGCTTATGTGGGTCCTGGGCAATTGAACCCAGGTCATTAGGCTTTGCAGGCAAGCACCTTAACTACTGAACCATCTCTCTAACCCTCCCATTATTTATTAATTTTTATTTTTTGTTCATTTTCATTTATTTATTTGAGAGCAACAGACAGAGAGAGAAAGAGGCAGATAGAGAGAGAATGGATGTACCAGGGCCTCCAGCCACTGCAAATGAACTCCAGACGCAAGCACCCCCTTGTGCATCTGGCTTATGTGGGTACTGGGGAATTGAGCCTCATATCGGAGTCCTTAGGCTTCACAGGCAAGCACTTAACCACTAAGCCATCTCTCCAGCCCCCTCCCTTTACTTTTAACATGAGGTTGAGGCCACCCTGAGACTATATAGTGAATTCCAGGTTAGCCTCAGGATGCCCTCAAACTCACGGCAATCCTCCTACCTGTGCCTCCCAAGTGCTGGGATTAAAGGCTTGCACCACCATGCCCAGCTTCTTTTCCCTTCTTTTATTGCCAGCTAAATGTCACTAATGGGACAACACTAATGCTCACAAAAATTCAAGACTCATTATTCCATGATTTTCAGGACAATCTGTGGACTTTTATTTTTCCCTGTCATAAAAATGTCTTAGTGAGCTGAAGGGATGGCTTAGCAGTTAAGGGGTTTTCCTCCAAAGCCAAAGGACCCAGGTTCAATTTCAACTCTCCAGGACCCACATTAACAAGATGCACAAGGGGGTGCATGTATCTGGAGTTCATTTGCAGTGGTTGGAGGCCCTGATGTGCCCATTTTCTCTCTCTCTCTCTCTCTTTCCCTCTTTCTCTGTCAAATAAATGAATAAAATATTCTTGAAAAGTCTTAATAATTGTTTTCACAGTTGTGTTATTTTTAGTAGATTGAAAATATGAAATTTGTGGGAAAATACAACATATTATCAAGATTCATAAGTTTTTTAAGACCTTATAATCTATATACAAATATCATCAGCACGAGCAACAGCTGCAAGGAAATGAAACTACATACCAATATGCCATAATGCCTTTGCTGCACAGGCTCCACTTGAGCATTCGTAAATCACAATGGGTTCAGTATATCTCTGTTGGTAGAGTGTCTAGCATGCCACAGACCCTGGGCTGGATCCCTAGCATTACATAAACTAAATATGGTGGCACATGCCTGTCGTCCAAACACTTATGTAGGAGGAAAAGGAGCTGAAGCTTATCCGCAGCTACATAGAAAGTTCAGGGCCAAACTAACTACATAAGACCCTGTCTCAAAAAAAAAAAAAAAAAGTAGCAAACCTATCTATACAACCAGTGATCTTTCCATCTCTGTCTATTCCTATGAGCAAAACAATAAACATACACACGCGTGCACACCGTACTTGCTGTCCTCCCTGTTATGTGAGTTAGAGAACATACATCAGCATTTTCTGCTGCTCCCTTACACATTCTTAGACCATAACTTTGTGCTAACCCACTTTCTAGAAATGCTGATTTTCCTAGAACTTTTAGAGATAGCCCTTTATTAAAAAAAAAAAAAGGAAAAACTCTGGAATAATCACAGCTCACACAATCTTGCTAAGATTTAAGCAAGGGAAAGACATAAGTTTAACAAAGAAAAGACTTAGGGTCCCAGATGAATGAAGGGGCACTGTGCAGCTCTAAAATGTTGTCCACATGCCTGGGACAAAATGTATTGAACACATTTTTGTTTAAAACAGGTTAATAGTATCAGTTTTCACTTGGATTTGTTGTCTGTCCATTCATTATACCAGTATTTGGAAGGCTAAGCTGCCTACGTGAAGTGGTAAGGGTTGTTCAGGAATGAGCCCTTCTCAGGAGCAATCCCACAGGCTGTCACTAGTTCAGAGCCCCTGCGTGAGTCTTTACGACTCAGCACACCCAGGAATGAATGACTGGCCTTAACTTTTTCCACAGTGGTACACACCTTGATTTTCCACACTAATTTTCAAATGGAATCACAAAAACACTTGACTTACTTAGAGGTCAACTCTTCTACAACTCTTGGAACACAGACAAAAAAGTGTCTGCAGGCAAATGAGGTCATAACCTCCCATGATTCCTCCATCAGAGAGCTGCTGGTCATATAGGGCAATTGCCCCTTGCTTCTACTGACAGTTCTGGTCACTGTATTGATACTGGTTGCAAACTAACAAACTTATGATGAACATGTATTTTTAGAAAGAGAGAATAAAGAGGAAACACACTGAAAACAAAGTGATATTTTAAAATATACTAATACAAAAATTACAGAAAAATGATAAACCCATATGCCTCTGTGTTTCATAAGGCCCGTCACCTATAAACCCATTAAAATAGATAATACTCAGTGATTATCAGAACAGAAATTTCCATTTTACTAAATGCACATCAATTAAGGAATGAGGGAGATATTTTATATAGTCATTTTATAAAAATTTCCACTGAAGGAGGCTGGGGGGATTATTAGTTAAAGGCACTGGCTTACAAAGCCTGCTGGTCCAGGACTGATTCCCCAGAACCCATGTAAACTCAGATGCAAAAAGCATCTAGTGTTTGCTTGCAGTGGCAAGAATCACTCTCTCTCTCTCTCTCTCTCTCTCTCTCTCTCTCTCTCTCCCTCCCTCCCTCCCTCCCTCCCTCCCTCCCTCCCTCCCTCTCCCTCTCTGCCACAGATGTACAAATAAGTAAATTAAAAGTTCCACTGGATAAAGAAAACATTTCAAAAGGATTAGCTCTTGGGTAAACTGTGAGGGTCTAGTTATCTTTCATGATGGGTGTGGGATGACTCCATAATAACTTGGATGCATTAGTGCTAATTACATTTTAAAAGATTAATATAAACTGCTTTTACATTTTTCTAGACCATAATGGCAGAATTAGAAAGGTGGTAATGCCTTCCTACATGCAGAAGATGATCCCAGAGTAAATTAATGAAATTCATGGAAATCAGTCTTGAAAAATAAAGACTGAAAAGGGT
This sequence comes from Dipus sagitta, assembly GCA_036346955.1. NCBI lineage: Eukaryota > Metazoa > Chordata > Mammalia > Rodentia > Dipodidae > Dipus > Dipus sagitta. The sequence continues at coordinate 43,794,494 of CM070784.1, forward strand.
ACAAAAACCCCACAAGCACCTTGTCCTACAAAGAATATATTTTTTTTAATCTGTAAACCACAGAAATTCAAAGCAATCTGCAAGGCTTATGTCTGGGCAGCCTTTTGGCAGGTGGTAACAGGACTAAGAGAACCAAAGCCAGAATAAAAAGAGCTGTCAGAGACAATGTTTACTCTCTTTCTTCCAGTTTTGGTGTGGAAGGGAACTATGAGGGGAACTGATTGCTACTGAGAGTGGAGGAACAGGCCGATTCCTTCAAGGAATAAAAGAGGAATTATTAATAATTGTATTTTGATAACAGGTGTAGAGCAAAGACTTTGATAACAGGTATAGAGCAAAGACAGTCAGTCTCAGGCAAACTGAACATATGGCTACCCTTGCTTTCAGGAGCAAGGTGAAAAACAATTTGCATATTGATCTATCTTGAAGTGGAGAATGATTGGAAATATGAAGAGGTGACTCCTGAAAGTATCCCTCAAAATGCCACAAATAAATGGTCTTAGTCATACATTCATTTATTCATTCACTCAGTTGACCTCAAACAATACCTACTTTAATGCACCATTATTTTAATATAATTGGTGTTCTCTATTCAATTATAAGTTTTAAGAGTATCATTTGTTGTCAGCTTATTTCCTTTCAAGTCTTATTTTATTTACTCAGTAGATGCTAGAAAGTTTTATCAAGAGGATATACCATGAGAAAAAAATGGAGTAATTCTACATACTTAAAATAATATAAATAATAATTATTATCCTTGAATTGTCCCATCTAATCACATATTAACTTTATTAAGATAAACTTAGTTGCTTGAGCAGGGTGTGGTAGCACATGCTTTTAATCCCAGCACTTGGGAGGCAGAAGTAGGTGGATCACCATGCGTTGGAGGCCACCCTGAGACTGCATAGTAAATTCCAGGTCAGCCTGGACTAGTGAGACCCTACCTCATACAACCAAAAAAAAAAAAAAAAAAAAAAAAGTTGCTTGAACTTAAAACAAATATTGAAAGATTTTTTTTTTATCTCTCTTAGCCACAAAAATTATCTTCCTAGCACTGAAAACCATGGGGCATAGTTAAAATGCCCTACAGAAAAAAATGCTAGTAACTACTGTGTGCTTTGTTAGTAGGTCCTTATGGTCTAATTGCTCTCAGTCAGTCTGGTAATTGACACTATTGCTGCCCTGGTGTTAAATGCTGCATTCTGACAGATGAATAGAAACTGCTCTCCCGCCTTTCCCAGTCCATCTCCACAAAGAAAGGTGGAAGCGGAAATATGTGGGAATGAAATTGTGTCTCCTTACATGCAGAGTTCTGAGTTTTAAAGCACAAAATATGTGCATGTCAAACGTAGCTACTTTTCCTTCCTAGGAATTTCTACAAAACCAATTTAACAACATAAAACCAATTTAACAACATAAGGCTCAAAACATTATTTGTTTAAATTTCAAATTTTCATAGACACTAGGATCTGAAAACTTTTCAGGATTAATTCATTCAATATAAATATATTTTAATAGCTACTGTGCTAGACAGTACGGTCATAAAAACACAGCTCCTGCCTCTAGTTGTCCACAAGTCAGTGAGAAATTTGTTGTTGAAGATTATAAAGGCATTTGACATGGTAAGGTTAGGAATTCACAGGTAAGTCAGGAACAGATGGAAAGGATCACCTTGGGAATTAGGAAAGTCTTCATAGAGAAAGGACCATATGAAGAGAGTCTTATATGATTCCATGGCAGATTTGCTCATCAATACCCCTCTCCTTTTCCATAGAAATAGAGCATCTGCCTTTCAGATAAATGGATATCACCTGTACCCCCAGAGAAGGAATGATGCTTGCCAGCCAGCTTTCCAGAGACCAAGCACTTGATGACAGACATGAGCACAGGTCTGCTGTAACAGATTCCGGGACCTGTCCTCAAAGGACATGGGGAGTCCTTTGCCCCTGCCCCTCTTGTGTTCCTCTGACCCTGTGACCGGAGCATGGCTGGGATGGTCACAATCTGGATGCCATTGGCACTATTAACCCACCAGGGGTGGCATGGCGGTGAGGGAGAAGGAAGCTGATTTCCTAGGGACAGCCCCAAGAAGACATGCTGTACCAGTGCTGAGTGTGGTCAAGGCATCAGGTCCCTCAAGTCATTGTGGGGTGAGGAATAAGGCCCATGTAATATTATATAATATAGCACCTTATTATAGCTGATAGAACTAAGTAGAAGTTATCTGGACAAAACACAAAGCAAAAACCCTTCTAGGGCTGTAGATATGGCCTATCAGTTAACATGCTGGTGTGCAAAGCCTAAGGACCCAGGTTCAATTCCCCAGAACCCATGTAAGTGAGGTCCACATGGTGGCACATGCATCAACAGTCCTTTGCAGTGGCTAGAAACCCTGGAATGCCCATTCTCTCTTTCTCCCTCTAATAAATAAATAAAGATAAATATGATATTTAGGAAAACCTTCCTAAAGAGGAACTACAACATAGAAAACAACAGATGCAAAATGGTATCATCAGGAAACCTGGCAGATTCATCATGACAGGAGTTGAAAGAACCAATACATAAATGACAGTCTTAACAAGGAAAGGTTTGCACAACATGTGAAGAAATTTGGATTTCACTATAAAGGTATAGAATCCTTGCTTTGCATCTATAAATAAAGAAGAAATAACTTTATAAAAAGAAATTCCTTAATATGTAGTCAATCCAAGAATTAACAACTAGTGTCTGGGGACAAAATTAGGACAACCTACTTATTTTCTTGGTATATACAGTTTTAGCTTTGGCTAGCTTATTTAGGGCACAAATAAAATACCTGAGAGTGTTTAGAAAAAAGCAGGAGTATTAGTTTTCTGCTGTTACCAGAACAAAATATCACAGTTATTGGCTTAAAACCACATGCTTTCCTTTCCTTTGAGCCGTAGAGGTTTGCAGCAGGCTCCGCAAGGCTACATGTAAGGTTGGAGGACAGCATGCTTTCGGAAAGCGTCAGAGCATGTTCTACTGCCTGGACTTTCCCTAGTGATTCTGGTGAGTCCATCATTGCTTGATTTGTGTTTCCTTCTCTCACTGTCCTCCACTCTCGGCTGCACTCTCTGGAGCTAGGCTCTTGTGTCCCTCTTAGAAGTCAACCACATGGTCCAGGATAACATCCTTAACTTCATATTCTAATTTCCCTTAGGGAATCTCTAGAATCCGCAAAGGTCCTTTAATCAAATAAAGTGTGCTTCACATATCTCAGCAATTAGGGCATAGTCATATTTTGGGGACCATTGTCTAACTGATCATGTAGCAAGTGATGTGGTAAAAATTCTAGATTGGGAAATGAGATATTGGAATTTTTAGTAATATTTTATTTACGTATTTGCAAGAAGAAAGAAAGAAAAAAATATGATAGATAGATAGATAGATAAATAGAGAATGGGTGATGGGTGCTCCAGGGCCTCTAACCACTGCAAACAAAGTCCAGATGCATGTGTCAACTTCATGCATCTGGCTTACGTGGGTACTTGCGTACTGGGGATTTTTAGGATCTGGAGGCAAATGCTGAGCCATCTCTCCAACCCCCACCCCCCGACCGCCACCACAGAGACATTGGAATTTTGAGTCAGTGTCTTGGTTTAGTCACTCCTCCCCATTCCCCACTCCACTCTTACGTGTGTGCAACATGCTAAATGCCCATGCCCTCTACCTTGAGCTCCATCCTCACTGCCACCCTCACTATGGTGCCAGGGAGAGCAATCCTGTGCTCTTCTATTCTTTTCAGTACTCTGCAACCAAGAAACTTTGCCCTTATAACACCTAACTGAATTCTTTCTTATAACCTCCATTTGCCTTTGAAGACCTATTACTCTCTAAGTTAAGCACTGCAAACAAAACTTTTAATAAACACGCCCCTAATTTTAAGGTGCTGGCCTCTCTTCCTTCCTTATAAGACAATCTGTCACATACATATGTGACACTCATGAAAAGCCTTGTTGCTAACAACAACGTGACAGTGCCAGGCATGAGCATTTGTGCGGCTGCCGGGTTAGGCATTTACGTAGTAAAAGGAATGACACGTGAGGCCTTGTAAATGTGCCACCAGCACCATCAGCCCCATGACAAAGACAGCTGGGATGCAATGGAGCAAACACAAGCTTTACCTGAAAGGAAATGGATGAGCTGCAAGGCCCAAGTTTTAAACATCCAGCTTGACCAGCACAGAAAATATGCTTCCATAATACAGTATTTGGTCTTGGTAATATCGAACTGTTTCTTTCGAGAAATGCTGATAGAAAGATAGGGTGGGTGTGTGAGCTAGTCAAAACACTGGCCAGGGGGTATAGCTCAGTGACAGAGGACTTGTCAGTATCAATGGCAATGAACAAGCTCCTGTGTGTCCTTGATCCCTGGCCACGGGTGACTTCTTCGGGATGTTGAAGGACTTGAAATGTTACCATGGTGTCCTTCATAAAGAAGAGTCCATGGTGCCAGCAAGGACTCCAGAAAAGTCCTAGAAACCTGGAAAATGGCAAAAGGAGCAGTGTAGGTTTCCCCCACAGACTCTTGCGAGGTGTCTCCCTCAGAAAAACCTGGAGAGTTCTTGAAAATTAATTGTTACCTGTCTCTAGGTCTCTGCCTCTGGATTTTCCCCAGCTGAACAGAAAGGGAGCGGGCTAGAACCAGGCTGAAACCCTCCACAGGGTGGTATTCTGCTGGCTCTTCGGCCCTGGATTTTTCTGCCATTCCACAGAGCCTGGGACATGAGGGTGTGAGGGAGGACCTCTTGGCCTCAGACCAGGAGACACAGGGCAGGAACAGTCCTCAGCGCCTCAGTCCTGGCCCTGCTGCTCGATCTTGTCTAAACAGATTGGTGACCTCCTGCTCAAGTCTTGAAAGGGAGAAAACCCTAACGCATCCGTCCCCACCGCCACGCACACACAATGACTGACTGCTGCTCTCATAGCTCCACGGCGAATACCAACAATCCCACTAAGGAGGGCCCTCAGTGGAGTGGCGGCAGGGAGGAGGGACGTGGCAGTACCAACACACGATGTGTCCATACCAAGTTTATATTTAATTTTAAAAAAAGTAGGGCCTGCCTTCTTCCCTTTGGCTCATTTATGCTCTTAACATTATTCTGCAAGCCTTGTCACACCAGGATTTAGGGAGAAAAATCAGAAAATTCTTCTCATTCTTGGGTTCCTCTTTTTTTTTTTTTTTTTTAATGCTAGGACTTGAGGTCTGCATTGGTAGAAAAAAACCCTGTGGCTGATTTCTTGCTATGCAGAGGATGAAGACAAACCTGTTTGCTAGAATTCTGTGGTACTTTTTACATCCCTGGTCTCTCTCTGTGGCTCAGACACTTCCTGTCAGGGGTATCTTCTCACCTCTTGCTAGACTGGCTCTGTATTTCCCAGGCCCCTTGCTGCCGATGGTGGGTCAGAAGTCTCCCCACTGCCTGAAAGCTGGCTGTCTGCTTCTGCTCACTGACCCACACTGGTGGGTCATCTAGTTCTCAAGTTAATGGAGTGTCCCACCCTGCTAGGGTAGCCATGTCTATTGCTTTTTTCTGCTATTGAGATGAGATCAGACCAGGATAACAGTAAGACATTCTTTGGGCCAATGGCATGTTGAAAGATGCCCCATTAGGAAAGCTTTTGCAATGCCACTCCTTGGATATATGCCACAGTTTTACATCTTGTGATTTGATTTACATTTTGTGGGCATATCTTTTGGATGCAAAAATATATACAGAGAACTTTTTATGAATGCAGAAACAAAAATTACATTCTCTATTTTAAAATTCTGTAGCAAAATCATCTATAATTTTTACACTTTATTTATTTATTTTATTTATTTATTTGAGAGAGAAAGAGAATGGGTATGCCAGGGCCTTCAGCTGCTGCAAATGAACTCCAGACACATGTGCCACCTTGTGCATCTGGCTTATGTGGGCCCTGGGGAATGGAACCTGAGTCCTTTGGCTTTGCAGACAAGTTTCTCAACTGCTAAGCCATCTCTCCAGCCCCAATGTTATTTTTTAATAGAAGCCAAGAGGTCATTTATTGAGAACTTTCTTTATGGAGTATTATAGTTTAAGGCAACCTCTCTTTCTTTGCAAAAAGCCCAAAGTTACTGGAATAATTTCAAAAGCACATAATTGAATAAGCCAGACAATGTGTTTATAAACTTTTCATGGGTTACATGTAGAGACATTTTTGTTATTTAAAAATCATCATCAAAAAATGGTTTCCTTAAATGTAGACTGCAGTATCCATGCCCTGCACTACCTTCCTTCCACCACCATCACTACATTTTAATATACATTGTGTCATATGACACTTATAAACACTTGATATATATATACATATATACCCATATATATACACATATATATACATATGAATTGGGCTACATATAGTAAAAATAAGTATGTTTGCTAATGTCTAAAACTGGCTGACTTTAAAATTACCCAACATTTCTCTGTACATTTTCTCATAGAGTTCCAAGGGAAAATATCTGTTTCAAAAAATTCACTAAAATTTTCATTTTTAGTGAAGAAGAAATAAAGAGCATTGTGATTTGCAGGTTTTCCTCTCTGGAGGGGTAGTCTTGCAGCATGTCCACATGTGGCAACACAAGGCTGCACTTTGTTCTAACCGCTGGACGGACATACAACATGAGTGTGTGTAGTGTGGACCGCGCTTCTTCTACACGTCGGGGGCTGTACTTACTCCCATCCATATCATGAGGGAATTGCAGGAGCACAAGGCCATAACAGACTTCCACTGGGCTTATGTAGACCGCTGAAATAAATCTTTCTTATTTCCTACCTCCCATTAAAGAAACAATGAAATGCCAGTTGTGGTGGAACATGCTTATGATCCCAGCCCTTGGGAAGCTGAGGCAGGAGAATCAGCGTGAGTTTGAGCCCAGCCTGAGCTACATAATGAGTCCCAAGGCAGCCTCAAATACAAAGTGAGTAAGACCCTTTCTCAAAAATAATTAATTTGTTAATTGATTAAAAGCTAACAAAGCAATACTGACGTTTCCTATACGTGACAGCGCGAGGGAGGGTAAGGAAGAGCTGTCCAGAGTCCACGAGGGCCTCGCAGAGGCTGAACTCGCATGCTGGGACATGCAGAAGGAGGCTTGTCTCTCGTCAGTAGACTTCTGACATGGAGACGTACTTGACGACCAAGGTGCCTGACTTCAGCTAGCTCAGACGCCATTCAAATACAAGTACTGCTGTTGTCAAGCATGGATCTCAAGGCCTTTTCCCCTGTGTTCACTTATTTTAGCCATTGTTATTATCTCCTATACATTTAAACAGGACAACGGAAAGAAATGGTACAGAAAACCAAATTTTACCTTTATATTGGTTTGGAATTCTCTGATTCTAAACAGGTTTTTTGTTCTCTCTTTCTCTCTCTCTCTCTCTCTTTCCATTCATTCTTTTTTTTCTTTTTTTTCTTTTTTGGTTCGTTCATGCCATTCACATGGTGGGTCTTCCCACCTCAAACTAATCTAGAAATTCCGTCAGTGACATGGCCATATATTTGTTTCCATGGTGATATGTAAATCTTGTCAAGTTGACAACCAAAAGTTACCATCATACCTGCTAATAGTTAAGTTTTCTTAAGGCTTCATAAGATATTCAGATTCTCAAAGTCACATTGAGGCTATGATACAGAGAGCTGATGTTTTGTTTGTTTCAACAGAAACACACAACCTTTGGTTTCTTTCTTCAAAATTAAAAGTGAAAGTCTTTACTTTGCATCCCAGGCAGGCAGTCCAACAGTGAAAGGTCCATCCAGGAAGCATTTTCAAGGAAAGTTTTGTTCTTTTAAAATGAAAATAAGATCCATAGAAAGTATCTTTGAGGGTTGGAGAGATGGCTTAGCAGTTAAGGCTCTTAACTAAGGACCCAGGTTTAACTCCCCAGTACCACATAAGCCAGATGCACAAGGTGGCTCATGTGTCTGGAGTTTGTTTGCAGTGGCTATAGGCCCTGGCATGCCCATCCTTTCTCTATTTCTCTCCCTCTTTCTCTCTCTCTCTCTCTCTCTCTCTTTCAAATAAATAAATAAAATATATATTTCAAAAGAAAATATCTTTGAATTTTCACTAGACTGGCAACCACTTGTGTGGAGTTTTTAGTATTTCTGACCTAACTTAAGACTAAATATGTTCTTTAACCTTACTAGAAAATTTCACACCTAAACATTTAGAAAAAAACAGATCAGAAAGCAACACCCCGTCTCTGTAAGTCACTACTGTAAGGAGGGAAGTTAATTAGTGAAAGCTGATGTTACGCCGTGTCAGCTCTGAGACGCCAGCTATGGAGCCATTTCCCTCTGCTCCCTGAGGCATCAGGGGCGCGCCACACACCGACCAGGCACAGAGGACAGCGGGGCTCCGCGCTGGTCCTACCTTGAGCTACCTGACGACCAAGGACGAGGAAGCTGGAAGGAGAGCTGTGCTTCCACCCACAGAAGGAGCGCAGAGCCTCCCGAGAGCTGTGTGTGAGTCCCAGCTGCAGTCTTTCATCTAGAACTGACAGCTCACCTTGCACATCAGATGGCAGCAGGAAGAAAGAAAGAAAGAAAGATTAGTGTTCCCCTTATTAGGACTGTTAACAAGATGCCTTAGCCAGTTCCGCATGGTGAAACAATTCTAATTAGGCTTCATCTAAAAAACATAAACTTCAGGATTGCATATTTTTATTTCAGGCTCTACTCCATCCCACTCTCTTAAATTATTCCAGAAGAATTGTTTAAGTGACTTATTTTTTCAGCTTCCCGTCAGATCTGGCATTTCCATCAGTACTAATACACCATTTATATGTTTTTAAGGGAAGAAGAAAGCATTATAGAGATAGCCAGACAAGACGATATACGTCACCTATGCTGAAGGGCTTGAATCCTGAATGGCTTGGATTTGAAATGTGTTCCACGAATGTAAAAGACATAAGCAGTCAGTCTTGATGGCTATAAAAGGCAGAATGAGGTAACAGTGACACGGATGGGCTGTTTGTCTCAAATGTCCCATAAATATGAATGTGAAATTAATTTTTTCAAACTACATTCTCCTACTCAAGGAAAATATTCCTCAGTGGTACGCTGAGGTAAGGCATTTAATAGAGAGTGGTTGGAATTTGAGCTGTCATTCCTATGCTTGTAATGTGAAATGAAAAATATACTGAAATGTAGATTTCTTAAATTTCTGGCACAACTCATGAATGTGAGGTGACACGTTTGGGGGACATTTTTGCCTTTTTCTTTTTCTTTTCTCTTTTTTCCTCCTTGTCTTCTAATCGGGCCTGCTGGCATGATCTCCCCCTGCTGTACAGCTGCTGCTGCAAGGCCGTCAGAGGCAGGCTTGCTGGGGTACCAGCTGGTGGCTTTGGCATATTCTTATAAACATACAAGCTGAAGAGGAATTTCTCCTTTCAAATTGGCCCCATTCCCCTTTCTGGGACATTCCACAACACCACCAACAATGAAGAGCCCTGAGAAGAGCGATCATTTCTGTTTATGTGAAAATAGATCTGAAGTCCATGAGGCAAGATAGAAATAACAAAAGGTTCCCAAGGCCACAAAGAGAAATTATAATCAAATCTGGATGCTGTTTATGCGATCTGGCTGTGTTTCTCATATACCAGCTCTAAATGCTCAGGGAGTTGGAGCCCAGGGCCTCTCCTTCCTGCTTTGCCTATCTCATTTCCTGTGTAACAAACTGCTAAAGCCAGGCCCTAGTATTATCTGAGGTAAGTGTGGGTAACAGTGATCACCACAGTGGAACACAGAAAGCCACCGTCCTCTCAGGAGTGCCTCTCACACGCCAAGACCTGGCCTGGCGCTCGGGTTAGTGAGCAACCCTGGGGGCCGGCAAAGCATTTTTGTTACTGGACCTGGATTTTTTGCTAAATTGAAATTGAGTGTAAATCTGGGCTCTGTGGCTGAGCTTGGTTAGTTTCTTGAGATTCTCTGAGGCTCAGTTTGCTCACCTGTGAAAGCTAGATGCTAAGGCCTCTCTCAGGTGATATTACACCTGATATCACACACTATTTCTAAAGCACCCGCAGAGAAGCCACGCTCGTTAGTTCGTTTCATGAAGTGTTCTTTGTGACAACTGTCCTAAGCCTGCTTTACAATGCGAGGCACACCTCCGCATTCAGAGCTCTCCATCAGCCGCGTGCCTCCCACGATTCGCACCGATGGAGATCACCATAGCTCCTCCTCCGTGGTCTGAAGCAACTGTGCATTGTCAGCAGCCCGCAATACCTTGCAGCGCGTTAAGTATTTTCCTCGGCCCTTTAAATTTACTCTGAACACGGAAACATATGCATCTTTTATAAGAAAAATACCATGACGTCTGAATATTTCAGGATGCTATCATTCTTTTTTATCCAAATAACACGACGAATTTTCACACACTGTGACAGTCACACTTACTACTGAATACCATATCCCTAACACACTTCATTTCAAATTTCCTTTTCGGTGGTTAAAGCCTGTTCCTTCTCATTTGCCACATGAAGCAATTAATTGGGAATTTATAAGCTGCACTGCCGTCGCTGCTCAGGTGTGCGTCTGAAGTTCTCCACGTCTCACCACTCAAATTCTACCTCGTAGTCACCTCACCAGCCTTGTCATACTTTTAAAGCTGTCTTCCACTTAGTCCACCCCATTTCCTAACCAGAGTATGAACAAATGTGCAGAATTCTGCTGGGACTTCCCCGAGGCTTGCTGAAAGGAAGACTCGGCCCTAGAAGTGTTCTCTCCAGGTCTTGGGGCAGCACTAGCTGTTGTGCCCAGGCCTCATGTGGGAGACATCTCTGATCTGTCCTTCAGTGCTGTCCTCACTCCAGCTCATTGTGAAAGCTTCTCTTTGTCGAATACAGCTTTCGGTGGTGCGGGCTGAGCCCATTGAGGGATAAAAGAATCATCCCCACCTGCCATGGTCTCTAGGCCACATGATGCCCCCCAGGAATGCCCCTGACTGACTTTGTGCTGTCCAGTGTCCATGAATGCCCAGTCCTCAAGGAAGAAACATGTCTCAGGGTCCTCGGTCCCTCATTCTACAATGCAAGAGAAAATCCTAGCCTCGGGATGTCAGTTTATCTGCCAATTTTCCCAGTGAATATGACTAGAAATAAGAGTAGCTCCCAAGGGCACATATTTGCAGACAGGTAACCCAGAGGTCACTTCTCCTCAGGATCCTCCTAAGACCTCTGAAGAAAGAAATGTCTCTACTGTCAAATAACTTAAGGAACATGGCACTCGATATTCCGCGTGTACATACTCAAACATGTCTCAGAGTATCAGTGGTTCTAGGAAAGGGCAAGACAAACAAACTTCACTGACCTTTGGGTAACACAGGCTTTCCAAAGTTGCTCATTGATTCTTGATGGGGCTATTGCAGGCTGTTCCAAGGCCCTGAGGGGTGGAGCCTCGAAGGTGCATTTGGAAATGCAAGGCTGCACTACATCCCTCCTCTGATGTCCTCTATGTAGGAGGTGGTTGCATTCTCCTGCATCATCTCTAAATCACTGCTTTCATCTGCAGGACGTGTCAAGGACAAGCTTTGTGGAAGCTTCCACAGTGCACGACCTCCATTGACCTTGTGCACAAAATATTCATCCAAGAGCTTCCAGTTAGAAACCTGATAAGGAGGCACAAGCACCCCTAGCGGAGCTGCAGATTTGCTCAGTCACTGTTACACGGAGATAAGTGAGGGGACACTATTATTTTTTTAACCTTTTAAAAATTATTCTATTTATTTATTTATATGAGAGAGAGCGAAAGAGTGAATGGGAGTGCCAGGGCCTCCAGCCACTGCAAAACTCCAGATGCATGCGCCCCCTTGTGCATCTGGCTTACATGGGTCCTGGAGAATCTAACTGGGATCCTTTGGCTTTGCAGGCAAATGCCTTAACTGCTAAGCCATCTCTCCAAACCAGACACTAATATTTTCAACTGCTAATTGCAAAGCCAAATTTTCATTTAACCTCTCTGAATATCCACCATCCTAGCTCGCTTATACGACACCACACAAGCATAGCAGGCATGTATGTAAAAACAGAAGTTAGCAAGCAGATCTCCCTAATTGTTGTATGTGGAGGGTTCTGTGGTATGTGTGCATGCACAGTTATGCAAGGTCCACTGCTGTCCATCTCCAGGACCTTTCCATTTTCCCAGACTCAAAGTCTACCTGTAGTAGCTACTGCCCCTTCTCTCCTCTTCCCTTTCCCCAAAGCCAGCCAGCCCTCTGTTTTATGTTTCTGACAGTGACTATTCTAGGTGCTTCAGAAAAGTAAAATTGTTCAATATGTGTCACTACATTATTTATAGATTTATTCTAGGCATGCCGTGAAATGCACGTTTGGGGAGGGCATAATCTTAACTTTCTTATGCCGAAAAAGCATTGTTTGCAGATGAATTAATGTTGCTTCAAGGAAATCAGGTTCTGACTACAAAACAAAACCAGCCAAGTGAACAAGTGGAAAGTTGCCTCCAGAGCCCCAGGGCCACAGGCACTGGAGCATGGAGTGTGTCCCTATAGTAGCTTGAATATGTGATTGAAATCCACATATAGATCACAAGCATTTCTGTTTCCCCCCTTCGAAACAACATTTCTGTTAATGTGTGAAAACAAGACAACTGGAGGGAAATGTAACCCACATGTTTTGGTGCATTTACACTTCCATGCTCTTGAGAATATCAAAGTGGCCCAATAATACATTTTCTGATGGGGTTTTTAAAAACAGCACTGCAATTACAGACTTTGTAAAACACAGACTTAGTCCAACAAGAAGATAGACTAAATGTAAGCTTCAACTCTTGAAATTTGGACATTATTTAAATGATCCTCTAAGCTAACATGAAAACAAATTAATAGCCATTCAGCTGCCTTTAAATTAAGGGTAAAAAACTAAAGTAAAGGTCATTAGTAAACTTGGAGTTCCCTTTGGCTAGAAAGAGGATGGCTTTCAGAGACGGAGATTTGGGTCTTCATCACCACTCTAGCATCTGTGTGTTTCCTTATACACACCCTCCACTTTCCCATCTGTAAAATAGACATGATCATTGATGGCTTGCTGAATTATCCTAAATAAAAATTGTGTACATAAGAGAAGTATTTTAAAGATGTTTGCTCACATTCTGTCCCCAGCTGGTGAAGTCCTCCTAAAGGAGGTGTACTAAATGGGGTGGAGCCAGGTGAGTGGACACTGGCTGGAGGAGGTGTACTGAATGGGGGTGGAGCCAGGTAAGTGGACACTGGCTGAAGGAGGTGTACTGAATGGGGTGGGCCTTGAGGTCAGACCTATCTGTGCTCAGAGCCAGCTCACTCCCCCTGCCTCTCCTGTCTGCTGTGGCTGTGTGACAGGGGAGCCCATGTCTCGCTCATTCCATGCTGTTCCCACCATGGTGAAGCTTCCTCCGCCTGAAATAAATCCTTTCCTCTCATAAGCTGCGTCGGGTCTGGCATTTTTTGACAGCAGTGAGAACATACCTAGTTTGCCGTAATGAGTACTGTGATTGCAGTTCTCCTTTCTATTGAAAGAATGGCAAGGCAGACTGTGTTAGAGGCAGCAGAAGGCGAAGTTGGTTAAGCCACACATCACGTGAAGGCTCGGCAATTCAGGGAAGGCCCATTCGGTTCTGTAGAGCTATCAAGAGGCAGACTCCATAGATGTGATTCTTTAAGGAAAGGAGTCTATGGGGCACCCCTTCTCTGATTGTCTTGGGTCTAGCATCCAGGGAGGATTTTTATTTTATCCTGCACTTTCCTCACGTTTCCAAAATGTTTGTACAAACTGGATTTTTTTTTCTTTTCATTTTTAATTAAAATTAGGATGTTGCTCAACTGTTTGCACAATTTATGGCTCCTTGAAATAATTAGAGGGTACAGAGCTCTTAGGAACACTTAAAGGATGCAGGGTTCTAAGCAGACTAATGGGATTCCCACCCTGCGAACAACAGGCCCCTGTTCCTCACATAACAGCCAGATGAAGAGAGGATGGAGGGGCACAAAAAGACAGAATTCGCTCAAGCTGAAGACACAAGCAACAGGTCCACAGGCCCAGCTCAACACCCAAAAGATCCTTAAGGTTTGGGGTGACGTGACACATGGCTAGTGGCACATGCCTCATTGGTTATGTTAAAATATTTGGAGATTTAAAAAAACTCCTTTATTACCACTTCTACCTCTAGTGACATCTGTTTTTAATATTAGTATAATACTTCATGCTTTAGTAAAAATTCAGTAAAAATTTGATACTATTATTTTGAAGTTATTCTTAAATTTATTTTTAAATTTTATTCATTTATTCAGGTGTGTGTGTATGTATTGTATGTGTGTGTGTGTGTGTGTGTGTGTGTGTGTGTGTATGTGTGTGTCCATACCACAGCTTCTCGCTTTTCTGTGACACTTGAAGATCCAAAACTCAGGCACTCAGAATCATGATACAGGCGCTTTATCTACTGAGCCATCTTCCCAGGCACGCACTTCAGCTTTTGGAGATAGTGCCTGGCTACATTTGGCTGGCCTGCGGACTTGCTGAGCAGCCCAGGCTGGCCTCAAACTCACACTCCTGTCTCGGCACCTACACGGCTGGGATTATAGGTGTTGGCCACTCATCCGTCTTACAAGCTACTTTTAAATAAATAAGCAAATGTAACATTTTCTCTGGCTAGGTATTCTTCATAGTAATATGTCTTGACATGCTAAAGATTTATGTCAAAGAAAATAGTTTTGCTCTGGAGCTCAGCCCGGCTGTCATCTCTTCATTGCCCACGACCCTTCCTGGCGAAGCAGCGATAGAGCGGAGCCGCTCTTCCTTCTGAGAAGATGCATGTGGCGCTCTTCAGCTCAAAAGAAACCCAGTAAGAAGCTCAAGAATTCCTTCCCTGGCGAAAGGCACCTCCAAGCAAAGATGACATAGCTGCCCTAACTGGAAGATAATCGTAAGATTCTGTATTTATCTAAGAGACTAAGATATTGAGATTTATCTTGTTTTACTTACCCAGTAAGTTTAAATGCTTAATTGTATTTAATGTATTCCATAAAGACCCACCAGAAAGTCAGTACATAAATGTGACCCAGAAGAAAGACTTCTCTGGGTACTAGATGAAAACTGGTTTCAACAAATACAGCAAGGATGAAAGAATAAATCCAAGAACATTTCTAAACCACTTACGACAGGGAAACAAAGCTTTCCTAACATCCAGTGTTCTATTCTTCTTGGGTCTCTAGATTTCTTTCAAGCTTTGGTTTCTATATGTGGTTCAACATTCAGCTAAGTACTCAAATTATCTCAAGCATACTTCCAACCTCAAGTGAGAACTGAAAAGCATATCCTCCAAAGGGTATAAATCCAATTAAGTGTTCACCCCCCAAAATATTTTATTATTATTATTTGTTTTTTGAGGGGGGATGAGGTCCTGCTATGTAGCTCAGGTTGTCCTAGAGCCACATAGCCTAAGACAGCCTCAAACATAAGATCTTCTAGCCTCAGCCTCCATGATGGGTGTGTGCCACCATCTCCAGCTTGGTGAAAAAAATTTTAACATAAATATCACTGTCTTTACTAAAAGCTTGCTTCACACTCCAAAAATTCACTGACATAGTAGGGATGATCATGTCACAAGCAAGTTTCCCTGTTAGGCAGTGTCACTAATTATTAGAAAACCTAATAAGGTCCGAGTGGATGAGGACATGTTTCAGAAGACATCAGAGTACTGAGTGTCTGATCATGTCCGTAGTCCCAAGTAATAGAATATGGGTCCCCTGAGCTAAGAATCCAAGGCTTTGTGGCATAGATAAGCACCATTGATGAAGATTTTAAGCTACACTCATGACAACAGCTTGGCTCTCAAGTTTCTAGGGTATGTGGTGGACACAGTCTTGGGATGGGATTCACAGGCCCTCTGAAAGAGAGGCACTGTGCTAGTCATGTCTTACTGGATGGGAACAGGATCCACAGCCCCTCCTCCCCGTAACAGAGTTTTCGGGAAAGGCTGCAGGCCCTCACTGCCAAACCATCTGAGAATACTCTAATGGATTTCACTCTTAGTCAAGCCATGGGTTAGGAAGAAGAAGTGGCTGGAGGAGATGAGGTGGGGAGGAGTTTAATAATTGTGAAAACAATTAAGAACTTTGGGAAATAGCATAGCTAGTTTATTTGAAGATTCGCTTTCCTGCCAGCTTTCTCTCATTCTGTTGACAGACTATACAACTTTCTTTTCATCTCTTTCCTATTGTTACAGTGTAACCTGGTCCCTGAAGGCTACGCTCCTTTTAGAAGATAGATGGAGCACTCCATACAACCTGAACACTCTCCACACTTTTCCTGTTGTCAGTGAAAGGTCTTCCCCCTGGCAGAAATTACTCACCCCACCTTCCATTCTTGCATTGGTTTCATGTCAAGTTCCTTGTGAGGACCAATACATTTCAACTTTATGGAGGGATATAAGCTGAAACCTTGGCTCCTCTTATTTTTTCTTTTTCCCCAGTGAGATCAGTGACAGCTTTCCCCATTGCTGTTATCCATTATAGACATTTTAACTGCACCTTGAGGATATGAGATTTCAGAAACATTATCTTCTATTCTATCTGAAGGAAGGCGAAATGTTAAAAGTAACAGGGCAAGGTGAAACAGTGTGTGGCATAGAAGATCTGTATCTACAGAAGAGACTAGGTGTTCTGTCTATTAACTGCACATACATCAAACTGTAAACGAAATAAGTAAATAAACAAAATAAGTAAAAGAATTCACTTTCAGAGAGCATCAATCAACTGTTCATAACAAAATGCACAGTGGATGAACTTGCCTTGAATAATCTTTAAGATGTGTGTTATATGATAGTCTTTAATACTAGTCATTTTCTAGTAAACGTTATTAATTTGGTTCAGATGGTGCTGATGATATAGTGAGAGCAAGTTTGCCCTCTAAACTCTGTGAGAGTAACTGTGTCAAAGCCAGGGAAGTGTTTTATATTGTCCTTTACAAGAAAACCTACAAAATATTTAATACTGTAGTAAGGCAGATAACCAAAAAAAAAAAATTAAATTTTCAAACATTCACTGTAAGGTAGAAACACCAGGCCTCTGACAATGTGGTTTGTGCTTCAGGAATTCACAGTAGTGACCGCTCTTGCTTTCATCCAGCACCCACTGGGGGAAAACTGACACAAGGTCTAAGTGTGAATATTAAAGCACTGGGGGGGGGGGGAATAAACAAACTTAGGGGAAAATCTCTTTAAAAGAACTTGGACTTCTTGTTGGGAAACACAGATTAGGGGTCTGCAGGCAAAGGTAATTCAATCTGGAATCGCTTCACAGGCTCAGAAGACAGACTTGCTGCAGAGCACTGCGCTCACCACAGACCTCTTCCTGCCCTGGACAGTCGCGGGCTGGACTCTGAAGAAGGCTGCAGCCAGACGCTCCGAGCTGCATGTCGAAGTCTATTGCAGTAGCATCCTTTGAAGTCTGGGGCTTGGCAACAGGGCTACTTTGGCACCTTCATGGGCACAGAAGGTGGGTGGACACCATGCTCCACACAGGCTAGTAGGCCAATGGGGTTAAGAGTTGGAATTACAAGAAGATACACGTGGTAAATGGCTCAGTGTGAACCGGCAGTCCTTAGTTTATGCAACATCTTTGCAGTAAAGTGATAAGTAAGGTGACATTTATATGGTCTGCCTCTTATTACAGAACTGTTGTGTTAGGAGCTTTAACATGTATTTTAATGTCTGTACTTAAGCACACACTTTTTTAAACCAATTTTACATTTTAAAATTTAGGACAGTGTACGTTTTGAAGAAGTCTTCAGTAGACACAGAAACCATTCATTCCTAAAATCATTCCGTGAGAACATTTTCTAAGCCAGGGTAGAGGTTTCCTCCCAAACTCCATAGCTGTGTCACACTTTCAGCCCACAGACAGCACAAACTAAGAGACCTCAGCATAGGTGCCTTTAGCATTTCTGATTTGGTTTGAACTTGGTCTTTAGTTCTATTTTACATCACCCTCACTAGAGTTATTGTGAACCTCTCCCTTCTATTCTTTCCATTCCAGCATTCTGCTCAGCTCCTCCAATGTGCCCAACACACCCAGTGTGTAAAGAGCTGCTTACATCTTGCCACTCAGAGAACCTTTCTTCAACTCACATGTGGGTGAAGTCTCCCTGATCTAGGCACCGAGAGTCTCCTGCTACAGCCTCTGGTTTCCTATGAAAACACACATCCCACTTTTCCATATTTACTGTTCCTGCCGGACTTCCCTACAGACCATAAACCCCATGAGAGGTGGAACCTGTCCTACTTCCTTATCATAGTGTGAGGGGCTGAGCCTGCCCAACTTCTTTTTTGTGTATGAAGCAAAAATTTTAGCTTACATGTGGGTAAAGGACATTTGGCGTGTTCTCATACACCCCAGTTTTATTGGTCAGTTATGAGCAAATGATACACTGTGCCGCCACTTGTATTTAAACATCCCCTGGCAGGCATATCCATCCTGTGGCCCACTAGAGGAATGTACCCTAGGATATCTATGAGTTCAGTTCAACACAAAATAGTAAAATTATTTAAAATATTCTGAAAATACTGTTGTGACTTTTTTTGTATTTCAATTTTGCAGTTTTCAAGTGTACAATTTGTAGATGCCAGTGGTCTGTCACAATGCCAAAAAGCTAGATAGGCCTGCCAGGTGAGCTCCTCCATCATAGAGAACTCCTGAATATGATGACACCTAAGGTTGGAAAAGGGAGATAGATGTCTTCTCACTGTCAACTGGACTGAGAATTTTTATTGTTCTATATGTAAGTTATAGCTTATATCACATAGAATGTGTAACTATAGCATCCTATAGAAAAATAAAATATCTATATTATAAGCTTTCAGATTCAAATGAAAGAGTAGCTTAATTCTCCAGGCATGGTAGCTCAAACCTGAATCCCAGAACTCAGGAGGCTGAAATGGAAGGATTGTCATCATGAGTTATATAGTAGCCCAGGCTAAAGTGAGACTGCCTCAAACAAACAAAGTAATAAATAAACTATAAACAATTAAGAACAATAGTATTAACACAACTATAACTTTTACTGGGAGATAATTGATGAGCATTAATTAGTTTAAATGCTTTAACTGTGTCATCTACATACACAAAAACATTCCTCTTTAACGCCTGAGTGATGAAAATGGCAAAAATGCCACAAAATGGAGTATTTCAAAGCATATCAGTTAATAAAGGAGATTTTTCTGGATAATACTCCCTTTAATATCTTATCATTATCATTAATATAGAAATATTCAATCCATTTACTAAACAGCTTCAATAGCCAAGAGGACTTACACTTGAAAGAGGTAAATATTTTCCTAACTGTGTTCAAAGTACACTACACATGGCTTGAGCAATACTTTAGGCGATAATCAGTTGGCTCCTATATAGGAGTTCTAATCTGAGGGAATGCCATGTGAATGACCACATTTCTAAAGCAGGTGTGAGAAATACTGTTCTTAAGCTAGGTATGATGGCTCACGCCATCAGGAAACAAGAGTGTTTCACACTTACGTGTGACCATTAAGAAGTCAGTACAATGTATATTATCATGAGAACCAGCAACTTACATCTGATTGGTGGAGAGAGCATCACATCCAATGAGCTTATTCTAGGTTGGCCACTGCCTTCCGCCTTCCTCGGGACCAGGCTAACAATTGTACTGACTTCTTAATGGTGACCCTTTCCTCTAATGCAACTGGGACACCAAAGACTCTAAGACCTCATCTGAAATATGCGAGGCTCAACTGAGACAAGTTGATCCTGAGCTGAGGTTTGGTGCAAGGTTCCAAGGAAAGACATTTGAAGAACCATAGCATGGGAGTGGGTACAAAAGAGGAAAGCTAACTGATTGGAAGGTTAACCTCCAATCGGCAATACTCTGCTCTGATCTGGTCTATAAGTAGAGACTAATTTTGGAAAATCAGCTTCACTGTTTAAAAATTTTAAACAGCTGAACAAATACTCTTAAAGTCTTCTCGGACCAAACGCATTACGATGACAGTTTCTGTTCTGGCCACACGTAAGTTAAACCTTGTGATGACTTCCTGGCTTGTCTCTGCTTTGCTCATGACACTTCACTTCTTGCTAGTCAGTAGGACCCCAGCTTGGTGGACCACAAGATCCCATGTCTTCAGTGTCTTTTCCTATCCTGCTGTCCTTCATCTTTTATATTGGCTTGAAACGCTCTTGTCTCTTATCTCAGCTGTTCTTTCCAGATCCTCCCCTAGTCTTCAAAGTCCAACTGGTTTCAATCCTTCAATGTCGGTGTGTAAGACAGCATCTCACGCTATCCTTGGACACTGCAAGTACCTGAGGTCCACGTGCCCCTGGGTTCTATGACAGAACTCTGCTCTCTTTGCAACTTAGAAGCACAGGGAGATTGTTCTTGCCATTTATCATACCAAGTACAAAGTTCCTGTGCCAGGAACCAAGTTGTCTGGTTTATTTTGTTATTTCCAGAACCAAAAGCCTGGCACATGCTCATTATAAGAATCAATGAATGATGAATGACCTAATTATATTTTATCAACATCTTCTTCACCCCCTTTCTATCAGAAAACATTTCTGCTTAATGTTTATGCCACTCTGTTAGCTATCATTCTAACCCATATATTTTATATTTCAATTTGCTCCAAACCCATTTTCCTCTTGAAATACTCTCTCTCTCTCTCTGTATCAATATTTGCCAATTGTCATTACATGGGAAATTTTGGGAAATCATTATCAAACAATCTTCAAGATTTACATTATATTTAGAACAAAGTTAACAGTAGTGGTTATTGAATAGATAAGATTGAATAACTAGAGAAGTCAATGCTTTAAGACATTTGACTGAGTTGACTAAGGAGTTTGAGGAATACCAAATTGCAAGCAAAGTGACCTGGAAATAGTTTCAGAAAAACAATGACAAAAGTTGTATCCTAGCCAATTTCATTGCCCTCTAATAAAATAAAATAATAAATAAGTACAAGAAAGAAAATGAACATATGTATTTTGCCTACACTCTAGAAATCGAGGATACAGTGAATAAGAATGTAGAGTACTTTGTCTGCAGTGCCCAGAGGAGAGACAACATGGCTGAGCAAAGGTGATACTATAATCACTAGAGAAAAAAAGCCTGTAGGGTTCATATATTGATCACACTCTGACCACAGTTTGGATGAACTACCCAGCACCTCTTATGAAAGTAGCATGATGTTCAGTTATCACAAGGCATCGCCCTCTGAAAATGAAAAAGTGCACAATTTTGCTTACGCAGCAAATACTTTGATGTGTTTATCTGGTAGGAATCAACTTTAAAATTCTTAATTAGAAATATATATATATATATGTTGATAATTACATAATGTTTTGTGTATACATATTTAATCAATATAGAAGGAAACATGAACATTTTTGTCACTGAGGCACTCCAATGTTCTTTAGATTTAAGGCACAGCCTGTAGTCTAGGCATACATTTGTTTGGAAGTGGTCATAAGAGCCCACTGTCATTAAAAATTAAAAATTATACCATGTCTCAATAACTTTTAAGTAAATTATCAGTTCCTTGCGATAAACAGCATATGATCAATTAGTGAAGGAAAATAGCAACATTTTCAAACCTGGGACTGTAATCTTCCCCACAGTAGGATGCTTCATCTCCATAATGAGATCATTGTGTATTACCTTAAAATGGAAACAGAGAGAAAAATTATGTCTAAAATAAACTATTTTCAGTCTTAATATATATGAACAGCCACCTATTTAGCTAACATTGAAGAGAATATTATAAAGCATAAAGATCTTTTAAGGTTTCTTTAGAAAATAAGTATACCAAGGAAGTAAGCTTCTTCTTATTATGTATCTCAAGTGAAGCCAAACATGACGAGAATTCTTAAGAGCTAGAAAACTACATTTGTATAAAATCCTCCCACTTTTAAAAAATTAAAAACAAACTGATTTCTATTAAACGTAGCAATTTTGTTTAAGTGTACTTCTGTGAGCAAGGGGCTTCTTTCTACATTAAGTTGTGGCCAGATCTGACCATGGTCAACTGCACCAGATGTGGGTGGAGGCCCCCATGGGAGTGAGGAACATATGCTCTCCTAGTAACCTATTCAGTGGAAAAGGGGTTTAATCTGGAGTGAAAGACCAGTGCCCAGGGGGCCACTGACTGTGGAAGATAGTGGAAGGATACAGTGATGTTATGGGCAAACCCAGTTGAGAAGAAACCTAGGGGAGGCACAAGTCAGAGGTTTCAGTAAGGAGGTTAAACTTGGGATGATTTTAATGTTTTAACTTTACAAACTCTTTCACTATGCAGTTGGGGATAGAGTAAGCAAAAGCTAGAGACCCTATCCTTGAGCACTGGTTTGGTTCTCCTGTGGTGTGACTAAGACAGGCATCAATGCCCCACACAGAGCAAAGGCAGGCTAAGACCTGAGGCCAGTTACAAGGGCAGTGACAGTCTCCTGGGATGTGACTAGGGCCATGTCATTGGAAGTCAATCATTTGACCAGTGAAACTGGAAACCAGAGGTTGAATTGCCTTCTCTAGCTAATTAAAATCTGTCAAAGACCAAGTGGCTTCCACTTACAGGTAGATTTGGAGGCATGAGGCCAGATTCTGTAGCATCAAATTAGCATAACTAGAGGCAAAATATTTGTGATAGGTAGATGAAATTCTCCAAAGTTTTGTTTTGTCCATTTTAAACAATAGAGGTATTTGAATATACTGCCTAAAATAACCTGAAATCTGTGGTGAGATATCAGGCAAGACTTGTACAGGCAGCTTACATATAAATTGTGCTCCACACATCTATGAGCCAAGGGAAGAGCCTCTTTCTCCCCAGTACATGACAAGCATTTCGGTGGCAAGGAATGTGGGGGTTTCCTAGTAGGCAGTTCCTTTCTTGAAGCAGGCAGGCAGGACAGCCCTTAAAGGGGAGAGACCTTGGGATGACCCTACTTCAGACACCCTGGCCAAGCCTACCACAGCTTGCCCCACCTGCTTCAGCTGTGGGATTCAGTGTTCACCCATCTCCACCAGTTAGCTCTCTCTCTCTTGACAGCACCCTGCCCAAGTATGGGTGGATTTCTCCTCTAAGCCCAGGACAATTGGCTGGGACACCTGGAGTAGGGGAGTCCAGGTGAGCTGGCATGAATTCTGGACTGTATCTTTCCTAACTTGGGGAAAGACAGGCTCTCTAACAGCGGCAGCTTGGGTCCTCACGCTGGCAAGATCTCTCTCTCTCCCACTCTGCAGCCAAGGTGAAGACACAGTTTACCCTTTATTACTGCCTTCACTTTTAATCTTTTTGGAAGTGCAAGTTTTAAAACCCTTTTTCATGTTTATTTTTTCTTCTAAGGTCAATATTCATTTATGTGGGCTCCCTGGCTCCATATGAAGTATTTCACACATCCTCACCTTCCCTTCCCTTCCTTAGCTCTCAGAGTTCTCCCTTCTCCACATCTTTGTAATGTCTGAATAAAGAGTGGTATTTTAAAAATCATTTTCTTGAGTCTGGAATTGCCAATTCTTTGGTTAGTTTGCAGATCGAGGCTTGGGATTTCAGGAAGCAACCCAGAACCCCGAATGTATCTGTTACAGTAAGGTGACCCATGCACTACAGGTTCACGGCAACATCCCAAAGAAAACCAGATGTAATGTCTCTGCAGCATTTTGAGGTTCAGGTTTTCACAAGATTTTCTGAGCTGTGCTGTTAGCATAATGTATTCACAGAGCAAAAGCATATGGACTAAAGAAGCCAATAAAAATGTATTCGCACTTGAACAAACTAGGGGAAAGTGGAGAGAAATTCAGGGTTTTATCCATTTCTAGTGGGCTTTTTGAAATGTCATTAGTAAGGCAACTTCATGAGTAACTTTTTAAGGCCTACGACTCTGCTATGGCTAAATATAATGGCTCCTACCATTTTCTTCAGGAATGGTCATCACTTTGGAAACAAGGCTCTTTAAGAAGTATTCAACCTCCCTCAACTTGGACTGTGCCCAACATATGGAGATCCTTGCTAGAAATGCACAGCTTCTCATCTAGGATCACCAGGTTTGTACCCAAGAGCTGGCCAGAGAGAACCCAGTGTTAGAACTGTGTCATAATGTAATTCTGGAGTGGCTCGTTCTCAGCACCCGCCAGCACAGCCTCCTTCAACGTGGGGGTGGGGGCTAAATGCCAGCCGGAGGTGCTAAATCTCAGTCAGTTCTACTGAGGACAGGAGCAAAAATACCAAGCTAAATTTCACTCGAAACAATTATCTGCACACTGAATCACTCTTCTCTTCTCTTCTCGTGTCTGTGTTGCTCTTCTGACTACCTCTTTGTAAGAACACGGCAGTGCTACTCACAAGATGAAATGGAGTGTTCTCAGCTAAATATAACTTAACTGATAGTGCTGAAATTAATTAACGCTGAATTTTAATCGTGTGGCAAATGTTAAGTGTCAAACGTGAAAGGGTAGTTGGTAAAGGTCAAGGGACATATGTCAAAGTTCTGTGAAGTACAGCCAGCAGCAGTTGGTGGGATTTTTTCCACACAGGTGGTCTAAGGTTGTACTTCCCTACACTCCCACCCTGACTGCTGCCTGAATGTAACATTTCCACTTGAACCACTAGCCTAATCAATTCTTTTATATTGAAAAACACATAACTTGAAGCAAAAGTACAAATTAGTCTTCGTGTTTGGCATAAGAAGCTGTCAGTTCTCATTTGCTGTGGCATTTGTACAATTTGGAAGCAAACAGGCTGGCCTGAGCTCCCATTTGCAGAAAGAGCTGATTGATTTCCCTTGCTCTGCTGCCCCACCACCACCACCTTCTGATATGCAGGGTGAAGCTGATAAGATGGTTTTCCTAGGGAATCAGATCCTAATTATCCCAGAGTACAGCTGGGGCAACGGAGACCCTGCCCAGGGCCCGCCCATCTTGAGCAGTTCTCCAGTTTTCTTTGAGGGTTAACCCTGCTCTGCTAAGAACTCCTCTGAGATGCTCAGATCCCAGGAAGTCTGTCTGTATCCTAACACAAATCTCTCTTCTTTACATCATGTATTCTCTTTCCTCCAGGTTTCCCTGGAAATGCAAAACCTACCCCACACCTCCTCTGGTCCGATATTTCTTTGCAACGGGTTAGTAACTGTTGTGCCTTTCCTTTTCTTATGAAGTCGACATTCCAAGCTCTAGCACCTGAACCTACAGTTTAAGTTTAAAGTATTCTGTTTTCTGGCCGCCAATAAAGGACTAAATCTTCATTAATCTTCAACTACAACTTTTCTGTAGGTGAATTTCATGCCTTTAGCCTCAATCTGACCTTTAAGGCAGTCCTTGTGGCATACTAAGTCAGTGCAAAACAAGGCGGAAACCTTCCCTACTACTTGGTGCAAATTTTGTCTATTGGCAATGTCTTTGGATTTTACTGTTTTCTTCTTTTCAGTTATTTTACTTTTCTTAAATCTTTCTTGGTGTGGTAGCTCCAAATTTTATTTCTTCCCTTTGATATTTCAAAAGCCTGTCTTGACAAGAATAGAGTTTTAGATAGTGCACTAACCTCTTCAGCAAAGCATGAGGCCTATTTAAAACAAGGACTCTTCTTCCTCAAGGGCTTTATAGAATGACAGCCTAATGACAGTCAAATGGTAATGTACTAATCGGGGGGGGGGGGGCAAATGTATACCTTGGAGTGATGTGGGAAATAAGAATTTAAATGAAAGTTAAGCCTCTTTATAAAGACCTGTGGCAGAAGTAATATACCAGCAAAACCAAAAAAATGAGTAAAAAATATTAAAAATAATACTCTTGGCCAGGCCTTCTGGAACATGCCTATAGTCTTAGCTATTTCGTAAGCTGAGGCAGGAGAATTGCAAATTCAAAGCCTGCCTGCGCTACTACAAAATGAGTTTAAGACCAGCCTGGGCAATTTAGTGATCCCTGATAAAGGACATACACACACACTGATGCCTTCTACCCAGTGAAAATTCTTTCAGGAAAGCAAGACATCCAATTCAAGGGCATACTTTCTTTACACATGTCAAAACCAAGGCAATGCCATCAGCCACATTAGCAACAATGTACAAAACAGAGCAGGCCAACCAATTCACTGTGAACCCTCACTGACTGTTCATTATGCACAGAACAATGTATGTTAGGCTCAAAGCAGGGGCTGGCAGTAAAATCATAAGCAAATTTGCATTAGCCGTGCTTTTAGTTGGGGCTTGGGAGATGGTTCAGTGGATAGAGCCATGCAAATATGGAACCTTAAGTTCAGATCTCAGATCCCAGAGCCCTTGGAGAGCAGGATGAAGCAGCACAAGCATCTGCGATCCCAGCTAAGGGGTGGTGACAGAAGAACCTCTTGGAAAGTTGTGGGCCAGTTAGCCTACTAAAAGCAGCAGTGAACAGTGAGAAACTCTACCTCAACACAAGATAAAAGCTAAGGGATGACTGCACAAGTGGACCTCTGTGTCAAGTGGATGTCTGCACTCATGCCCATGAACATGATATGCACTGTCAGCATACACACACACAAAGCAAAAGAAAAGGAAAGAAAAAGAATGCCTATAATTAGAGGCTGGAGAAATAGCTCGTTGCATAGAGTGCTTGCTATGCAAACATGAGAACCCCAGCACACACATAAAAACCAGGTGTGGGGCTGGAGGGATGGCTTAGTGGTTAAGGCATTTGCCTACAAAGCCAAAGCACCCAGGTTCGATTCCCCAGGACCCACATAAGCCAGATGCACAAGGTGGCACATGCATCTGGAGTTCGTTTGCAGTGGCTGAAGGCCCTGGTGTGTGCTCTCTCCCCTCTCTGTCTTTACCTTTTCCTCTCTGTCTCTCAAAATAAATAAATAAATAAATATATGCATAAATAAATAAATAAAAATATTTTTATAAACCAGGTGTGGTGACACATGCCTATGCTGGAAATGCAGAGAGGAGGAGCCCTTGAGCTTGCTAACTAGCTAGTCTAGGTGAGTCAGTGATCTCTAGGATTGGTTGGAAACCTGTCTCAAGAAATAAGGTGGAGAGTGAAAAAAATACCTGACATGGACCTCTGGCCTACACACACATGCACACACAAGTGTCTGCATACACATGAACACATATGCAATCTATGCAAACCCCACACCCAAAGTACTTACACTTGAGAAAAGGGTAGGTAACAATGGACTTGAGCCAACTTTTATAACAGAACTTAAGCTCCATAGTGAAAAAGCAATCCCCACTGAGGAGCAAACATTTAACTCTACCTGTGTTAGAACACAGTTAAGTGCTGAAGCCGAGGCGTTCAGAGACAACCACAGAACAGAGCAAATGCTGAAATGAAACTCGAGTTAGCAACAATGTATGTAATAACAGTAGCTGCTACTCAATAAGACTCCCTAGAGATGGGCATTGTATTAAGAGCTAAAGATTTCATTTAATCTTTCATTAGCCAGACCAGGCTAGAAATAGCATCTCCAATCCAATGATAATTAACAGATGGCTGACCTTGGATTATAATGTAGGTGTGTATGACTTTCAGCACTGAGACAGCTTCCTTAAAAGTTACAGAGTCAAAGAAAAAAAGGATAAGCATAAATTCATTTACCACCAAAATAACTATCTCATGTGGTCAATTCTGCAACTCAAGCCAGATGAATGGGGAAAGGGAGCCAAAGGGATTCCTTGGTATCCAGAGGACCAGTTGATTAGTAATTAATTATTCCATTTTCTTGTGGGTAGCCAGGATACTCCAGTATGACAAGTCTAAAGGCTAGGTAAAGAGAAGGAGTTGGGCCCAAGCAGCTCAGGGCTTCAAGGGCACAGAGCCTGCAGGTGACCTGGGGGGAGCACTGGCATCTGGTGAGGCTCATCAGTGTACGCGGTTGGTAACATCTCCTTCTAAGGAGTTTGCGAGGAGGAAATACATGACTGGGCTATGGGACCAAGTGAGCTCAAAGTGAACTAGGAATGGCAGCAGACTGGGTTCAAACTTCATGCTAGTTGTGTGGTTTGGGGTATACTCACTTGACCATGCAATAAACATAGGTTGAATATATGAACAGGGATGGATAATAATGAGTAAGTGTAAACCGTGGTTCAGATATAATAAAGGGCTGAAGAAAACTAGGTCAAAGAACAAGCAAGGCTCTTACCTCCAAGATGCTTCCCGTCCTGCATTGGGAAACTGTGGCCTGCTACCATTATGTTTGGGCATCTGTGTCCAGAACTATGACAATTATTATCACTGTCTACTGGATGCTCAATAAACGGCTATTTCAACTCTTTCGAACTGGTTGGTCAGTTTGCATGTGTCTCCTTTTGGTTTCATTCTCTGATGGAGCTGGAGTGACGGTACTCCTTAGGATTTTACTAAATCCCCAGCTTTCCTGAGACATGGAGCTGTATTATAGTTTCTCAAAACAGGCTCATTTTAGGATCTTAGCTATCCAGTGCCAGGTTGCCTGTCAGTGCCCTCGCTTAGCTGAAGTCACTTCCAGCTGACCATGAGCTGCACAGGGAAAGCATCCCAGAGCCACGCCCAGGAGCCATGTCAAGAGCCACGCCCATTGCTTAGCAAGAACACACAGAAGGCA
The DNA here is from genome assembly GCA_036346955.1 of Dipus sagitta. NCBI lineage: Eukaryota > Metazoa > Chordata > Mammalia > Rodentia > Dipodidae > Dipus > Dipus sagitta. The sequence continues at coordinate 43,823,113 of CM070784.1, forward strand.
TGATCTACCTAGCAACAGGAATGAAGGGCACTCCCGTTTGTAGATGAAAAGTAAGCATACCAGCCTCAAAGACAATAATAATCAGCAATCTCTTTCACTAGAAAACATCAGAAAACCCTTTCAAAATGTATCACAGTACCTTCCAGAGCCAAGGCAAGGGCATCTGACCTCACTTATTCATAAGGTTAACTATTCCTCATGTGAAAGGTTGGAACCAGCACTGCTTAAGATTTCAAATTTTATTTTTCACACCTGAGAAACTTTGCACATGCATAAGAAGATATATTGAAGAGTATAATGTAAAATTTACTTACATTTCATATATACCTTACACACATAGCCTGAAGCTAATTTTATGTTTTGTTTTTTTTCCCAAGCATTTCTGTATGTTGACTATGACTTAACCTATCAGGTCAGATGGAATTTTCCATTTGTGGCGTCAAACACTCAGAAAATATCAGCTTTGGAGCATTTAGTATTTCTGTTTTTCACATTAGGGATTGTCAACCTATATTGGCCACCTGAGCAATTTAGTCATTCCTTAGCATAGCAGGTAAGTAACTTTGGTAACATTTGTAAAGTTACATAAGTGAAGGCAAAACTTACAATTGATATATTCAACAAGTTAATTTGTTTCTAAAAATTGCCAACAAAATGCAAAAATAACCTGAGTTCATGAAAAAATGGATAGATAAGCCCTGAGCTAAATGGCAATAGATGATTTGAAAGCTGTGGCTTTGGGTTTTCTTCTTTGAAGCAATTACTGTAAATATCGTTTCATCTCAAGCTAAGGCACATAATATAGCCTTTATACTCTTTAATTTTAAAAAATCATAACCTTTAGTTATGCAAGGAAGTATACATGTATGCATAGTTTAATGACTATAATAAAGTGAACATATATATCACCCAACATCCAGCTTAGGAAAGTAACATTTGCAAAAGGGTGAAAGTCCCAAGTATTCTCAATCTTTCCCAATTCAAATGGAAAATAATCAATAAAGCTGTTAATAATTCATAACTTCCTTTTTTATTTGTTTGTGTTGGGGGCCATGCACATGTCATTGTGCCCATGCGGAAGTCAGAGGACAACCTTGAGGTGTCTATGCCCTTCCTCCATCCTTGAGATAGTATCTCTTGCCACTGTGAACAAACACCAGTCTAGCTGCCTGCAAGTTTGTAGATTCTCCTGGCTCTGCCTCCCACTGCCATGGTTGCATTGGGATCATAGACACATGTACCCCTTCGTGTATGGCTTGATGTCGTGCCAAGGAGGATTGAACTCAGGTGGGAAGGCTTTGCAAGCAAGTGCCTTTATCCAGTGATCAACCTCCCCAGTCTGATTTTCTTATTTTTATATTATTTCACTATGACTACTAGACTTTACTGGGAATTGGGCTAAAGACCATTCATGTGATACTCTGACAAATAAGCTACCTGTATTCTGTGTGTTATGAGAACTTGAGTGAGATTAAATTGAAAAACTATGGGCTAATATGTTTGATAGAGGAAATTTCAAAATATAAAAGCCCTGAGTCTGTGGTTTGGCTTCTCCTTGCTGCTCTTATTCAGATCTATGAGGCAAGGAAAATTCAGAAAGGAAAGATACAAAAAATATAGAGTTTGGCACAGGAGGGAAATGTAAGCCAGTTTCAAGGGACAGGCCTGAGACCATGGCCACTTCAGCTGCAATTCTTAAAGAGCTCACCATCACTAAAGATAAGCCAACTGCTCTGCACTTTGACAGCAGGAACAGTGCCCTAAAGGTGAGACCCAACCCACTGACGGCTCAAGCTAGCAAATCTGCAAGTTATTTGGAAAGGAAAAGGCTTGAAGTAAGAATGCTGTGGACGTCTCTGTTTCCCAAGGTCAGCCTATAGTGGCTACTATAGCTGCGTCCCATGGGTGCCGGGTTTCATCCCAACCGGGAAACAGAGCTGTCTAGCATCTCCCACATGGCACTGGCTATGGAATACTGAAAGATACAGGACTGCAGAGGTCTAAGAACATTGCACAAAAGTTTCAGAAAGCTGCCCAGACTATGGCAGGGTCAGACTCCCAGCAGAGGCCCTCAGAGGCTACTGAGTGAAGTTGTAAATGTGAGGCATAATTTTCAGGGGAGACCTCAGGATGTTAGCGATTCCAGGACCATGGGCTGTCTACCAAGAAATGCTGCCAGCTCAGAGCAGACCTGCTGCGTACGAGAGGCTGCAGGAGTCACTGATGTAGACGCAGCACTACTCGACCTCCTTGCAGTGAAAACGATGGCCTCACAAGTCCCAGACGCCAAGCATGTAACTGCAATATTTGGAGTTTGCTGAGTTTCTGTCTTGCTTTGGTGTGATTATTCATTGTTATTCCCATGTTATTCCCTTTTGGATTGGAAATGTTTACTTTGTGCTGATTATGTTGGGGCTATGTAGCTTGTTTTCTGATGGTAAAAGGAACTCAGTTAAGAGTCTGCCTGAGTCACAGATGACACTTTGCACTCTCTCTTTCAAAACTTGTTGGAACTGATAAAGACTATGGGACTTTGAAGTTGGATTGAATGCGTTTTGCATTATCAGAAGGCCATGAACCTCTAGGGACAAAAAGTTGGAAAGTAGTTACTTTAAAAAGTTATGTTTGAGGGCAGGAGAGATGGCTGAGTGGTTAAGGAGCTTGCCTGTGAAGCCTAAGGACCCATATTTGACTCTCCAGATCCCACATTAGATGCACAAAGGGGGGGCAAGCACAAGGTCGTACATGCCCACTAGGCGGCTCAAGCATCTGGAGTTCAATTGCAGTGGCTGAGGCCCTAGTGTGCCAATTCTCTCTCCTTTCAAAACAAAATTAATAATAAAAGTTATGTTTGAGTGTCAGGTTGACAAGCAGTAGACTTGTGATGATTAATTTGCTTATAACTTGATAGGATTTATAAACACTATGGAAACAAATCTCTGGGAAGGTCTTAAAGGGATTTCATAATGTTCACTGAAATGGGATAACCGACCCTAACTGTGGATGGCACCATCCTATGGGCTAGCTTCTTGGACTGTATTTGAAAAGGAAAGCTAGCTGAACACTTGGCATCAATCACTTCCTGCTTCCTCCCTGCTGGTGTGAGGGTGTGACTCAGGCTTCTGCTCCTGCCAAGCTTTCCCTTTGGAACTGTAAGCTGGTTAACCCCAACTCTTCCTTAAGCTGCTTCAGGTCCATTATTTTCTCTGAGCAACTAGAAAGAAGCTGATACTTTTTTTTATGGCAGGAGGAGAAAGAAAGGGAATGATAAAATGGGAGTATATTGTCAAATATACGCTCAAAAGAAATAAAATTCAAACCTATGTACAACAAAAATACTCCAATAAAGACACTTATTAAAACTTAAAATTTACATTATTCATCTTTTGACCTGCTGTTGTTTCCATTCTGAATGAGACTTTATGGTGAAAGATGTATTATGAGTTAGTTTCTAACAAGCTATGAGTCCATTGAGGCAAGCATTCACCATAATTCATAAACCCTGTTTTATTTTGAAAACAAAAATCATTCTTTCAATGGTGTGAGGGTTAATATTGAATAACAGAATCCAAGATAACCTAGAAGACAAATCCCTGGGTATATGCATGAGAGAGTTTCTAGATTAATTGAGGTTGGAAGACTTAGCATAACTGTAGGTAGCACCATTCCATGGGAATCCTAGAATAAATAAAAAGGAGAAAGATAGCTGAGGTAAAGCATTTTCTCTCTCTCTTTCTGAATCTGCAGGTACAATGGGACCAGCCATGATGAACTGCATTCTCCAGCTATGGTATAAAATCAATCTTTCCTTGTTTCCTTTCCTTCCTTCCTTTCTTCAGGGGTTTTGTCCCAGTAATGAGCATGTAGCTACAACAACTACCAAAGCCACACTGCCTTAATTTTGGATTATGTTTATTTTAAAAATACATTATTTTGTGGCCGTTCACTTAACCTTTAAAAATGTTTTATGCAGGTGCCCTGAAAATAAAAATTTGTAAGTATTTATATCATGGTATCTTTTTTCTTTTAAATGGAGTACTAACTGCATTTGCATGAATTGATTTTAATATTATATTTCATGTTTGCTTTTTATCTCACTATAAAAATATTCAATCTTGCCTTCTTTGAGATTGACTGTGATTATGTACCTGCAATATTTCCTATGTTTACTACTTTGGAAGATGCAGAATTTGTCCCTTTATGATTCTTCTCATCAGGAAATTTAAAGTTGCATATCTAACACTATAGATAATTGAATAACATATGTCATGTCTAACATGTCCCTACTAACTTACATGCAAGATGCTTCCAGATTTTCTTAATTCCCAGTATTCTTAGTGTGTTGGTGAATTTTTTCTGCATGGTGTGTGATGCATGTGTGTATGTTTCCTCAAGTGCATGTGAATGCAAGCATGAATATGCAGGCATATATGGAGTGTAGGAGTTGACACTGAGTGTCACCCTTCATCATTACACACTTTATTCACTGAGAAAGGTCTTCAATTTGAACCCATAGCTTACTGATTCAGCTAGTCCAGACAGCCAGGTTGCCCTGTGGCTATCCCGTGTCCAGCTCCCCAGTGCTGGGATTGCAGTGGGTGTGGTAGATCCAGACTCTGTCTTCCGTGCTGTGCAGCAAGTGTTTTATCCACTGAACCAGCTCTCTAGCCCATTATTTCAGTGTCCTTAGGCACAAAGGAAAACCTTTAATTTTGTTTAAGAACTTTTGTTTTGTTTATTAAGTAATTAGGTGAGAACAACTTAATATGTATTTATGTCCTAATAACTTTATAGTTATTTGAAAAAGTAATACACATAAATTAAAAGAGAAATTACATTTTTACTTCCTTCTTAAAAAACCACAATTGCTTTCTGAGAGCATATGTACACATTAAGTACAGAATAACTTCTAGAATATTGGCACAAAACAGATTCTCCACTGCTATTCTTGTTTTGTATTGATTTTCACTTGATAACTTTCATTCATAGAAATATCCATCCAATGGGGCTGGAGAGATAGATGGCTTAGCAGTTAAGGTGCTTGCCTGCAAAGCCAAAGGACCCAGGTTCAATTCCCCAGGACCCATGTAATCCAGATGCCCAAGGTGGTGCATGCATCTGTAGTTTGTTTACAGTGGCTAGATGCCTTGTGTGCCAATTCTCTCTCTCCTTATCTCTCTCTCTTTACCTCTTTCTCTCAAATAAATAAATAAAAATATTATAAAAAGAAAGAAATATCCATCTAAAATCCCAGGCATAGAATTGAAGGATGAGGTGGGAGTATAGCTCACTTGTCTACCAAGTGAGAAGCCTTTTGTTTGATATACACACACATACAAAGAGAGAGTTGGTTAAATAGGATTTAGAATCACTTTGGAAACAAATCTCTGGGCATGTCTGTGAAGTTAATTGAGGTATGAAGTCCTACCCTAAATGTGGGTGGCATTATTCTGTGAGTCTTGAATTGTATAAAAAGTAGAGAGCTCACTGAGCACCAGCCTTCTCTCTTTTTCCTGGAGACTGAATGTGACCAGCTGCTGCCTGCTTCTGCCGACATGCCTTTCCCACCAGTATGGGTTCTATATCCTCACACTGTAAGCATCAGGAACCCTTCCTCCAGAAGTTGCTTTTGTCAGGTGTTTGGTCACAGAAATGGAAAGGTAAATATTACACACACACACACACACACACACACACACACACACACAGAGAGAGAGAGAGAGAGAGAGAGAGATGTTATGGAAAATGAACAATAAGCAGGATGATTAAATGCTGAAATGTGAACAGCTTTGGCCTACCATTTTGTGTTGCAGCTAATATGTGCTGGACTGCCTAGAAAAGAAAAGCTTTCTTTATAACTGTACATTCACAGATGCCATGTAGGATTCACAGGTACATGCTCTTGTACACACTAGTGCAGTTTTCTTCTTAATTTTAAAGTAGTGTGTGTGTGTGTGTCAGAGAGAGAGAGAGAAAGAAGGTGGGGGATGGAAGCACATAGCACTGTAGACACTTCCTTTCCACCTCCTTTGAGGAAAGTTTTCTCTCTCTGGGCCTCACTGTGCTGTCTAGTTCTCTGGTGCACACACTGAGAACTCAGGGAGGTTCTCCTGCCTCTGCCTCCCATCTTGCTGTCAGCATGCTGAGTTTGCAGAAGCCCATCCTGGCCTTCAGATTTTTGCACTGGGGTCTGGGAAGGATCAAACTCAGGTTTTCATCTTATAAATTCAAAATCATTATACTGTTTTTCAAAACAATTACTTTTAGCTTACTACATTTTTACCATAATTTTTCTCAGGACTTATTTTTTTGAATTTTTATGCATTCTTTCAGTGGTTGTTTTCCCTCACCATGGATGGTATTAGTCATTTGCTCATGACAAATTCCCTTGGTTGTTATCTTTCTGAATGTACTTATTCTGCCTTTTTTTCTAGAAGAGAATTGTGCTGGCTTAATATTTCTGCATGACAGTTATTTTCTGTTGTCACATTGATGCCATTTCCCAGCTTCTGACTTTCACTATTGCTCCCAAGAGCTCAAGCATGTCTAATTTCCATTGTTTTGTGGGCCATTTGCATTGTTTCTTTGATTTAAAAATCCCCATGTCTTTAGTTTATTACAAGTTAACCATTAGCAGCCTAGACATCAATCTCTTCTTATTTAATTTATTTAATCTAAACTTTAGATTTTCCTAAATATGAGGGATGTTGTCTTTAAAAGCTTGGAGAAATTCCTGACCACGTTCAAATTCTGCCCTCTTTCCCCAAGCTTCTCTGGGAGGTTCATAGTAGGCATCTATTAGAATACTAGACACACACGTGCCTCTACATCTCTTATATTTGCTCTCTCTCTGTCTTGGCTACATCTTAATGAATTTATGGTGGCTTGTGTCCCAGACCATGGAAATCACTTCTACCATGTCTGCTCTTCTGTAAACTTGTCCACTGTGTCACTGTGCCTTTATCCCATTGTGCTTTATGCCCCTTTCCAAGTACTCTGAGGCACCACAAAAATAGGACCTCCTTAAATTTAATTGTCTGCTTGGAAATTCTTGGGTCCCAGGTGGAGTTATTTCCTATATGCAGAACAGCAGGTTTAAAGCCAAGGCCATCTCAATGAAAATGTTCTCTTTATGCCTTTACTATAAGAGACCAATCAAAGTAGGTTGGAGTCTCCACTCTTTTCTGCTTCGATTTTCAGTGCTGGGTTTAAACTTTGTTTGCTTTTCTGTTTTCCTCTAGTTGTTGAGAATGTTGACTTTTGCTTGTGCAAGCTTTACATTGAAATGTCTGTGTGACCTCCCATCCAGTATGAGCTTCAAGAGTTTTGTTCTGTCTTCTTGATTGACTGAGTCTGTGCTACTAAAGATGGAACTCAGAACTTTGTGTAGGTTCTACCACTGAACTACATTGCCACGCCCTGTCTCTATGTCTTACACCCCACAGAGCTCCAGTTCTAAGCCAGTGTGTATCTCTAATACACTATTTAATGTATGCTTCTCTGAAGGCATATTTACTAATTGTTTCTATACCCACAGTTCCTCTGCTAATGTAATCCTGTTGTCAGACCCTGAGGTTTACCAGGTATCACTGTGCTCTCCATGCTGTTTTGAAGCTTAATTTGATACTTCAATCTTTCCTAAGATTAATTACCCCAGGAACAAAGGACAATAACAAATAAAAATATAAAACAGGAAATACAATAGAACCCAGTAAAATGTGAAAATGATTGATGAACTTTAGAGTTCCAATTTATAATCTTAATTCTATTCTTCTTAGCAGTGAGAGCTTTAATTAAATTATCCCAGAACCAGTTGCTATGAACTAAAGTGAAAGTTGAGAAATCAGTCCCACTCGCTCCCTCCCAGAGCAGGACTGGTAACACTCAACAAGAGCAACTATGCCAGGTGGTGACCACAGGGTGACTGCACACACTGTCTTCACTGAGCAAGAACCATAGAACTCCCTCATTGTTAAGAATTCGCCAGTTTCCCAGTGGGAAAACTGAGTTTTATTTATTCTAAGAACAAGTTAGGAGGTTGCAAATATATCATTTGTGATCATTCTCTTGGGCTCACAAGATTCCAGGAAAGGATATGGGAGTCCAGTCTAAGAGATAGAAGGCATCTATCATATTTAATAAAACAAGCCTTGTTCTTTTCTACAAGCCACTGATGGAAAGATGTTTTTTTCACTACCATCCATCTGTTGATCAAGGAATCATCACTTTAATGTAGACTGTTGCCAACGACATTAATTTTGGAGGGACAAAAGTCACAAAAGAATATGAAGAGGATGAAGGTCAATCAGCAGAAACAAAACACAACATGACGAATGTGGGCTTTCTGAGAGGTCAAGGCTAAGTGATGGATCAAGGGCTGGCAGTGCGGCAGCATGCAGGCAAGGGAGGGCAGATCGAGTGAGAGGAGAACGCCCAGAAGCTCTCTGCTGTGAAGGGAGCCAGTGTGCCCTGCCCACTGCTTCTGCACTGACCTGCTACTGGCACCTTTGTCTATTTTCCAGCTGAAGATGTATCTTTTTGTTGTGTTTTGTTTTGTTTTTCGAGGTAGGGTCTCACTCTAGCCCAGGCTGACCTGGAATTCACTACGTAGTTTCAGGGTGGCCTCGAACTCACAGAGATCCTCCTACCTCTGCCTCCCGAGTGCTGGGATTAAAGGCGTGCACCACCACGCCAAGCTTAAGATGCATCTTTTGGGGTCATAAATAACTTGAGCAACATCATAAGTCTAAGGAAAAGGTATCTATCTAATGACAGTTCTCATGATCCTTCCACTACATTATGCTGTCTCTTCAACATTTAGAATCACTTTCCACTATCTTAAGATTCTAGGGTTCCTGAATCGGGCGCAGCACACACATAAGGAGAAGGACTCAGTGGGGACACTGAATATTCCAAATGATTTCCATTAACACCTTGTTTGTTTTCTGTTGGCATAAGTGCAGGTCAGGCATAAGAAGGTCTAAGTAATATCTCATGGACACAGTCCTGTCTATTTGCCTGAAGGCAGTGTACTTAAACACAATGGAAATTAAATCCTTAGTACCCAGTGGCGATAAGGCATCCTTTGACATAGCATGGCTTTCCTCTTCTGAGTCCACAGGAAATGGGCAGCTGGACACGGCACATCATGAACATCTGCATCCTTAAAAACTTCTTTAAGAAAGTAATGCTCGTCAAATATGTTTAAGATGTGTTACCACTCCATGCAGGGTGATGTGAGCTTAGCCATCAGGAAGCCACAAAAGAAACAATTGTCTGGGCACAAAAGCTATGCAACCAGCCTCAAAGAAGAAGAGCAGCTAACATGAGACAATGGCTCAGTGCTCCACCACAAAGAGGCAATGTCACCTGTTTAGAGAAGCCATTCTCAAGAACCCTAGCCACGAAAGAGGGAGTCAGATGGCTGCCGAGTGGCTGCAGAAAGGTCGTGAACACTGAACAACATGTCCTCTTTGGACCCAAATCCATTACTCAAAAATACTATGTGAGGGCTAGGGAAATGGTTCTTGGACAGAGTGCTTGCTATGCAAGCATGAGTACATGAGTTCGGGTCCCCACAACTCATATCACAGCTGAATTCTGTGGCAATTGTAGTCTCAGAATGCTCACAGCAAAGCAAGAGGAGCCCAGAGAATCTCTCAGACCTCATGAACAACGAGAGGAAACGTCAAGCATAGTGGAAGGGGACGAATGACACCCCAAATTTTCCTCAGACTTCTACAGATGCACCATGACTTGCATGTGCCTGCATGCACTTGTGTGTGTGTGTGTGTGTGAGTGCACGCACGCACACACACACACACACAAAGATACTATTATTCAAGTTCAAAGCAAGATAGAAACACGATTAACTAACATGTTTCAAGGACTTTAAAAGGCTATAAAGCAGTTCTTATAAAATTTAATAAATCTGTGGTTTCATTTTACATGCTGGTTTGGTTTTCCTGGGTGGTTATGCTAGGGAAGAAATGTTTTGTTCTCTGTGAGCAGATGCATGCCTGCTCTAGGGAAAGCGATAAGGAGAACTATTTTAGGAAGGAGCCCACATGACTCAGTGTGAGGAGATAATATTGATAATCAGGAGCCAGGTCACTGATAACTTTGTGGCCAAGTGATCCTTTGGATGTGCCCAGAGATTTTATCACCATGAAAAGGCTGAGTCATGCACATATATTTTTGGACAGAATTCTTTGGGTTGTGGTATAGAAGGCTGGAGATGGCAAGACACAGAAATGAAAACTGAGAACTCAGCCAAGAGTTAGGCCTGAGCCTTTCTCAAGCTTGCTTCTCCAGCTGACTTTTTGCGTCCAATGGCTCATAATTTTACTCATGTGTCATCAACCTGGCTCACAGACCCATTTTTCACATCGAGTTTCATGGCAATGTCATGTCTCAGTGGAGCAGCCAGAACAGTGGCTGCTGCATCTGTCCTGTTCCAGCGTGAGGAAACAGGAAACGTGGCCTTAAGACATCTGTCTATGAAACTTCCTATTCACAGACATGTTTTACCTTTGGGCCCGACGTGTGACACTCCCACTCCTGCTGTGGACATTGTCCTACACACAGCTGAGTCCTGTGGTCATAATTGTGTCTTACCTTGTCTAGTCACTGAATCAAGCCTTATACTCTCTGTGGTGGGTTCAATAATGACAGCTCAAACATATCAAGTTGTACATCCTAGGATTTTGAGACTGTAAGACTACAGTGGTGGTTTGATTCTGGTGTAACCCATAAACTCATGTGTTCAGAACGCTTGCTCCTCAGCTGATAGCAATTTGGGAATTAGTGCCTCTTGGTGGAGTTCTGTTGTTGGGGGCAGGATTATGGGTGCTATAGCCCGCTTCCCCTCGCCAGTGTTTAGCACACTCCCCCGCAGTTGTCCACCCAATGTTGGCCAGGAGTGATGTCCAGCCTCTTCCATGCCATGCTTTCCCCTGCCATCATGTAGCTTCCCCTCAAGACTGTAAGCCAAAAGAAATAACTTTCCTCCCACAAGCTGCTTTGTTTTGGGGCTTTGTGCCAGCAACATGAAGCTGAATGCAACAGTTTCCTAGATTATGAAGGTGGACCTTAAAACCCAGTACTAAGAACGACTCACGAGAAAGTGACAGGCAATCTAGAGGGGACAGCCATGTGATCAGACAGGCAAAGAAGAAAGTGGTGCTGCGTCAAGCCAAAGAACCTCTCAACTAGAGCTTCCAGGGGCCAGCAGGGGAAGGAGAGGTCTCCCCTAAAGCTTCCAGAGGTCAGCAGGGCAAAGAGAGGTTCCCCCTAAAGCAAGCATGCAGGTACACTGGCAGCTTGATTTGGCCTTCTTACCTCCAGAAATTGGGGTGCATAAGCATCTGTTGTTTTAAGCTGTTCAGTTAACAGTGACTTCTTATACCAGTCCTAATATATCCTGTGCCCTAGCTCTTAATGGCATCCACATAGACTCATAGCAACTGCAACTCTTCCCTATATAAACTATTACCACCCCAACACACACACACACACACACACACACACACACACACGTAAATAAAAACCTTACTGACTCTTATAACCCAAATAGGACCTAGAGCTGATGCAAGATGGCACCGGAACTATTTGGAGCCACAAAGAGCCATGCATAAGTCAGCTGGGGACTCACCGCAGTTGTTTGCTTGGAGCATTGTGAATGCCATAGGAGCTTTGCAGGCTTTGAGAAGTGGCTTTGCCACTCCCAGTCACCGAGTAGAAAACCAAAATAGAATATTGTTTCTAAGTAAAATCCTTTTCCACTCCAGGGGTTTCTCTATGCAAATCACTGAACTCAAGCACAGGTGGGCCCTTACAGGGGGTCTGAGCCATGCAAATGCATTATCCCCTCTCTTCCAGTTCATTTGAAAGAATGAATTATTTTTGACGACTCTTAAATATCTAAATACTGATTTTCTCCAGTTTTTCTTTCAAGAATGAAGACATGAGCCGGGCGTGGTGGCGCACGCCTTTAATCCCAGCACTCGGGAGGCAGAGGTAGGAGGATCATTGTGAGTTCCAGGCCACCCTGAGACTACATAGTGAATTCTAGGTCAGCCTGGACCAGAGTGAGACCCTACCTTGAAAAACCAAAAAAAAAAAAAAAAAAAAAAAAAAATGAAGACATGGCTCACAAATGCTCTGAGTTCCTTCCCCACCCCCACTCCCACCATAGCAGAAGAGCACTCAGGAACAAAACTAGGGGGCAAGGAACATTTGGCAGGTGTTTCAGAAGATGATGGTCTTATCTGCAAGCAGTATTCACTTCTAAAGGGAAGACACACTATTTTCAGACTGCCCCTAATTGCATGAAAGGATAGGGGCATTTTTTTTCTTAATCTCTGGACCTAACAATTAAAAATTGTTTATATAACCTACATTGTAGTCTTGTGGAGAGAATATCTGGATTAAAATATTTTCACCTGAATACTCTAACTTCTCAAGGCCAATAAATTAGGTCAGCCCCCCTAAATTCTCATCATTCTACCTCGAATGCTAAGAATTTGTAGTTTTTACATACAAACAGAAGGATCTAACTCACACAGGCCTAGAAAGAGCCATTCCTGTGACACAGTGGCGGGTGCTTTGGTATTTTCCAGTCTCCCCTACTCACTGCTATCGGTCACCTGGTCTGATTCACCTGTAGACATTCTCTGGTACTTCTAGAATCTGAGATGTGACTTCTAACTGTCAGAGTCCCAACTCCTTCACATGAACTAAAGTCCTCATTTTTTCCCTACAGCCACTCTTGTGGCTCCTCTTATCCAGATGCAGTATACACCAAGCCTTGGCATCTCCAGACTTCCATGCTTTCAAGGCTTCTTCATGATTGATATGACTCAACCTCACACTTATGTGTAAGGAGGGGCCAGGCAGGCACTAAAGGGTGTAAGCAGCTGTCCAGCTGGCTGCCAAGTAGACCTCAGGAACTATATTGCTGGTGAACAGAAAAATCATGCTTTTGTTTATTTATTTATTTAAAAGAGAGAGAGGAAAGAGAGACAGAATGGCCTGCCAGGACCTCTAGCCACTACACTTGAACATGTTAGGTAACCTCTCACATGACAAGGGCATGAATGCATTGTGTAACTCTGAGTGGCCATTGTGAGGGTCTGTATAAAAGTACACCTCATGTGCATGGGAGGACAAAGCTGGAATAAAAGTGCTTTAGAGGACTTTCTTCTATTTATACTCACACCTCCTTGGCCCTGTGCACACAGATCTGCAAACATGTATCTCCAATGCTTGCTTCTTTGCAAACAGTAAATTGCATTGTGTCTGTGAAGTTCTCTTTGGCTAGCCATGAGGAACATCAGTGCTTCCTCAATCTTACACAACCAAGGCATTCAACATACTAGTTTCTAGCCATCTTTGGAGGTTTAGTCTATGACCAACCAGGCTGTACCTGCTTACCTGGATCCAAAGCTCTTGCATAGTGCCTGGCTATGCCTAGGTGTTAATAAGTGTTTTAGTTAAAAAATAAAATAAGTAAATGTATAAAACGGATAATCTCTTATTTGAAACAGTGAATTTTAACCAAATCATCTTGAAGTAAATGGTATTAGGCATCACAAACCTGAGTTTAATAAAATTGGTCTTTGCTTTAGATCCCATATTAAAAAGAATAACACCTTATATCATCATTCTCTGTGACTAGGAATGCTGACTCAAGGCAAGTGTTCTAGCCCAGCTATGTCCTAACTACTTAATGTTTGGTGAATCTCTGCTCACCTTCATAACCCACAAGGAGGAATCACGCCTCCTTCAAATGGGACTGAGTTGACATCTTAATCCTACACAGTAGTCGGTACACTTAAAAGCATTCAGTTGGGATTATTTTTGTTAATGTTATCTTGTTCTATAAAGCCTCCCTCATTAATAAATCCACCTGGTATAAAACTCTTATAGAGTGGACCTGTATGTCAGCATTGTAGTGAAATGCTATATTGTGAGATCTCAGTATATAAAATAAAAATTATATATCCAGATCTGTTTCAAAGCCCCTTTGCCATAGATGGGTCTTTTAGGAAGTCTATTTATCTTAAGCTTCAAATTATCCCTATATAGATAAACTTAATCAAAGAAAAGCCATCCTAGATAAACAAAATCAAATAACATACAACATGCCTAATATACAAATGTCTGAATTTGGAAGTTTACACATTCTTGGATAATAAAGAAGTTTTAGGGGGAGACATGGACTTTTTACCTTGAGAGTAAAAGTGTAACATTAAATTTTTTTTTCTGAAAAAAAGTTTGCTCAGTGTATATGCTTGTAACTTTAAGAATATACCCTCTGACCATGTAATTATAATTCTTGGACTCTTCTAAAGAATTAATTTTTAGGACTTGAGAGATGGCTTAGCAGTTAAGCTGTTTGCCTGCAAAGCCTAATTACCCATGTTTGACTCTCCAGATCCCATGTAAGCCAGGCACACAAAGGAGAGGCAAGCACAAGGTCACACATGCCCACAAGCTGGCACAAACATCTGGAGTTTGCAGTGGCTGAGGTCTTAGAGCACCAATTCTCTCTCTCTCTCTCTTCCTCTCTCTCTCTCTCTCTCTTTCTCTCCCTCTGTCTAAAGTTAAAAAAAAATTAATTTTTTTCTGTTCTTTGTTTTTGTTTTTGTTGAGATTGAGTTCCATTCTAGTTCAGGCTGAGCTGGAATTCACTATGTAATCTCAGGGTGGCCTCAAATTCAATGTGATCCTCCTACCTCTGCCTCCTAAGTGCTGGGATTAAAGGCGTGAGCCACCACGCTGGGCTTATAAGAACTAGATGGCAAATTTACAAGAACTATGGTTACCTGTTAGCACAGGCAGCCGTAAGGACTCAGTGATAACCTGGATGGGATAATCTTCACTTGTTAATAAATAAGAGCGTACGATAGAAATGGACAGCAATGGCCTCAGCCTTGGGGCTTCCCTAGGTGAACACTGCTCATCAAGGATAATGGTCTAGCAGACGAGACCACATCTCCAAAGATAAAGTCTCGTGTTTAGCAGCTTCCAAAGTTGTACAGTTTCACATCAACTGAGCCTAGGAAAATAACAAGCATGACTTAGATATGGAAAAATATGAACTTATATGTTTAGGATTAAGTAACAATAATTTCTAAAACACCACAAGTATAGACGTTTCACTAAGGAAATCAAACACCACCTTTATATAGCATGGAAAAGTATACTGTGGAAGGCAAAAAAAGAAATCTTACAGATCAGGAGATCTCCGTGTAGAGAAAGTGTCACAGCATTAACAAATGATGAACAAAGGAATCACTAACACAAACATGATTCACTTCAGGCTAGTGCACTGTTAAGCAACTTACAGGGCACAGGGCCTCACCTCATCCTCTGAACACGATATCCACAGTCCACTTAGGCTTCCTAAAATGTGGCTCGGTCTCCCAAGCTGTGGTTAAGTCTGCTATGCAACGGTGCCATTTTCTCACTCGTAGTCTTTTGCCTCTAGGTACTGCAGTTCCTCCATCCAGCCAGCCTCTCGTTCGTGTGAAAAGCCCATGCCAAGCAGCACAGTAATGCTGTTCTCACAGGGGCTGGGGAGGTAAGTGATTGCAAACGCCCTTCAAAAGGAACCTGGCAAGTTGACTGTATAGTCTCAGATTGAAGTTCACCCACTACCAATGTCATATGTTCCCAGAAGTTACTGGTACACAAGCTGTTATCTTTATAGATATCTAAGGAAGAGTTGGGTACCCAAGATACGCAGATTAGTACAGCTTATGTAATAATTTTTAGTACCAACAGGTGCTTATAGCATCCTGTGGGGAACATTTATTTTCACTTCTATTATAACCAATTTACTGACAAAGGACCTGAGATACTGTGAGGCTGGGCCATTTGCCGAGGTCACCCAGCCAGCCGAATTGACTTGGTGCCAATCTTTCAACCCAAATTTTATGCCATCTTCTTACCACTTTCTTCTTGTTCACAAAATTTTCTATATGTTACCAGCAACTACTTGTTGTCTCCCTCTATAAAATTATATGTTCGCTTGCTCTTTCTAGTGGTGCCTTGTCTGGAAAAGAAAAGAAGTATCTTCACAAATCAAGGTTATAAAAAGGTTGAAGCAAAAAACATAGAGAAGACACATCTTCACATGAAGAGTCCAGGACTTTCATCAGGATCACAGTGATTCTGGAATATGGATTTATACAGCGTCTACAGAGCAACAAAGATCTAAGGTGGGTGCAAATAATTTACGGGAGGGCTTACAAAGAGTACGAGCAAGAGGGCAGTATATGACTAGAGTAGTTTGAATATAAACTTCCCCCGACAGCTTCAAGTGCTTGATTAAGCTTCCTACTCAGTCGCCACCTACTGGAACCTTTGGGAGTGAAGTGTTGCCCCAGGGGTATGTCACTTGGAGTGGGCCTTGAGGTTGTTTGACTAACCCATTGGATATTCCAAGCTAGCTCATGAAGACCTCTCTCTCTCTCTCTCTTTCTCTCTCTTCCTCTCTCTGTCTCCCTCTGTGACTGATGTATGAAGATGCAACACCATTCCAGCTGCCTGCTCTAGCAAATTTTTCTTCACCATGATGAAACTTCTGTTCAAACCTGTAAGCCTGAAATAAATCTCTTCCTCCCATAAGCTGCTTCTGGGTGAGTATTTGCCCCAGCAAGGAGAAGGTAACTACAATGGGAAGAATAAGAATGCAGAAAGTCCTGGAGGATGCTGGTGTGTGTGTGTGTGTGTGTGTGTGTGTGTGTGGTGTGTGTGGTGTATTGCACATGTCTATGTGGCCAGGGCAGAATGTTGAGTATCTTCCATTACCATTCTTGAGCTTGTTTCCTTGAGACAGAATCCTCACTGAGAGAAGAGCTCCCCGTTTCAGTCATACTGGCTGACCAGAAATCCCCAGCAGTTCTCTTGTCTCTGCTCCCCACAGGACTGAGGTTACAGGCATACACGGTCATGTCCAGCGATTCAACATGGGAAAACGAATGCGAGGCAAATCAAGCCTCTCAGCATGCCCATAAGCATTCACAGCAAGCACTCTTTAGGGCTGAGCCATCTCCCTAGGCCACTGGGGGATTCTTACAGTCTAAAAAGATTATATATATATTGCCAGGCGTGGTGGCACACGCCTTTAATCCCAGCACTTGGGAGGCAGAGGTAGGAGGATCGCTGTGAGTTCGAGGCCACCCTGAGACTACACAGTGAATTGCAGGTCAGCCTGGACTAGAGTGAGACCCTACCTTGAAAAACCAAAAAAAAAAAAAAAAAAAAAAAAAAGATGATGAGAGAGAGGAGAAAGAGAGAGAGAAATGGGAGAAGGAGGCTTGGAAAAGCTATAGAAAAAAGTAGAGTTCTTTATTGCATCTTTTCTGACTATGAATGTGTTCAAACTGTACATGATAGATGCAGTTTTATGTGAAAGAGAGCGTGAACTACAATTCAGAATGATAAGAATGAGTGACAGGACTCCTTCTCCAGCAGAATGGGAAAATGCATTGTATCATTTGCATATCAGGATTGAAAACAGTGTCAAGTAACATACTATTTCATAAGTACATACAAAAGGAAGCATCAGCATTGTTCATTCATGCGTCCATTCAAAATCAGTAATCTTATATATCAGCACTTCTCAGGCTAGAGAGCTGCCTCAGCGGTTAAGACACTTGCCTGCAAAGCCTGACGACCCAGCTCAATCCCCAGTACTCAAGTAAAGCCACATGCACAAAGTGATGCATGTGTCTGGAGTTCAACTGCAGTGGCTAGAGGCCCTGGAGTGCCCATTCTCTCTTGCTCTTGATCTGTCTCTCCATGTTTGCAAATATATAAACAAAAATTACATCAGTGCTTCTGTAACACTGACATGCATGAAAATCTCCCGAAGGGCTTATCTAGTTTTTGCATGGCTGAGAGGATTTTCTAAACAGCTTTCAGGTAATGATGATGCAACCAGCACACACACTCCTGCACACACATATCCTGCACACACACACCAGTACACAAACTCCTGCACACACACACCCTGCACACAAACACTAACACACACACCAGCACACACACACCAGCACACACATACTCCTACCTGCACACACACACCATAACACACACACAGCAGCAACACATACTCCAGCACACACACACTCCAGCACACACACACCAGCACACACATACTCCTGCCTGCACACACACACCAGCAAACACACACCAGCACACACACACATCAGCACACACACACTCCAGCACACACACATCAGCACACACACACTCCAGCACACACACACCAGCACACACACACTCCAGCACACACACACCAGCACACACACACACCAGCACACACACATCAGCACACACACACTCTAGCACACACACACCAGCACACACATACTCCAGCACACACACACCAGTACAAACATACTCCAGCACACACACATCAGCACACACATACTCCAGCACACACACACCAGCACACACACACACCAGCACACACACACTCTAGCACACACATACTCCAGCACACATACACCAGTACACACACACTCCAGCACACACACACACCAGCACACATACTCCAGCACACACACACCAGCACACACACTCCAGCACACACACACTCCAGCACACACACTCCAGCACACACACACTCCAGCACACACATACTCCAGCACACACACACCAGCAGACACACTACAGCACACACACACTACAGCACACACATACTCCAGCACACATAATCCAGCACACACACACCAGTACACACATACTCCAGCACACACACACCAGCACACATACACTCCAGCACACACACTCCAGCACACACACACTCCAGCACACACATACTCCAGCACAATACTCCAGCACACACACACCAGCACACACACTCCAGCACACACACACCAGCACACATACTCCAGCACACACATACTCCAGCACACACACACCAGCACACACACTCCAGCACACACACATTCCAGCACACACATACTCCAGCACACACACACCAGTACACACATACTCCAGCACACACACACCAGCACACACACTCCAGCACACACACACTCCAGCACACACATACTCCAGCACACACACACCAGTACACACATACTCCAGCACACACACACCAGCACACACACTCCAGCACACACACACTCCAGCACACACATACTCCAGCACACACACACCAGTACACACATACTCCAGCACACACACACCAGCACACACACTCCAGCACACACACACTCCAGCACACACATACTCCAGTACACACATACTCCAGCACACACACACCAGTACACACATACTCCAGCACACACACACCAGCACACACACTCCAGCACACAAACACTCCAGTACACACATACTCCAGCACACACACACCAGTACACACATACTCCAGCACACACACACCAGCACACACATACTTCAGCACACACACACCAGCACACACACACTCCAGCACACACCTACTCCAGCACACACATTCACCAGCACAAACATACTCCAGCACCCACATACTTCTGCACACACACACTCCAGCACACACACACTCCAGCACACACACACACCAGCACACACACATACACCAGTACACACATACTCCAGTACACACACACCAGCACACACATACACCAGCACACACATACTGTAGCACAAACACACCAGCACACCCACTCTAGGAGGAACAGGGCTCAAGGTCACCTGGAGGAGTGTCTCTTTGCGTCACAGCTGATAAGAAAAGCAGCATTTGTATAGACCCATAAAGGAAAAGCAGGGCCTGGCTGCTGAGAGAAGTGAGGAGCAGGGACTGGAGAGTCCCCCTGTTGACTCCAGGATTCCTCTCCCAACACCAGTGAGCAGTCCCAGGGTTGCTCCTGGCATGAAAATCTGGTACTGTCAAGTACAGCCAAAGTGCACTTTCACAGCAACAGCATAGACGTTTAAAAGGTTTTTCCTTTTGATGTCTCTAACCTTAAAAACAAATGTTTCATTAATGTCTAACTTGTCCTTTTGTTTACATAAAATATAGAGCTAATTCCACTAGAAGCATAGCTTTTATGCACGATAAACATGCATGTAAAATCTTATGTGCATATTTACACAGAAATATATCCACACATATATAACACATACACAAATTACGTCATAGTAATTTCAGAGAGGGGATCAATAGCCTTGCTTGCACCTGGACTCAGTTTTGAGGCCATTGTCTTCAGCCCCAGATCTTCAGCAGAGAGGAAGACTGACCAAGAACAGTGTCCTCCCGTTTTCTAGTGTCCTCATGCAAAGGAATCTCTTACACACTTTTTTTCTCAGTTGAGAAAACAATAAGGCAATCACATTTTCATTTCAGAGTTAAATGTTAAAGCGATCTCAATGCAGGCCATGGCTGTTCACATAAAGATCTTTTCACTTTCTTCATGGAGTCCCTGGTTTCCTTTTTCTTAATTCCATCACTGTTTCACATGCATCTATGATAAATCACTTTAGATCCTTTTGGGAAAAAGTAGATTAACACTATTTATTTACTGATTTGACCAACAGTTTCCAAGCATGTATTAGGTGGTAGATAAGGTGAACAGGAGGAAATAAGATCATGTGTCATGAAGACATGAGCAGTGAGTAGACAGCCATGGTACAGTCACTAAAGGCTCAGTGTCTCCTGTGTGTTTTGGATTCAAGTAGGAGATGTGTGTGTGTGTGTGTGTGTGTGTGTGTGTGTTTGTGTGTGTGTTCTATTCCTTTCAAATCACATAAACCTCATTCCTTACTCTCTTTCAGTGAAGTATGACTTCAAGGAGACAGAGCATTCCATAGAGTAAATGGTTACCCAGCAAGTGATCATTTGAGAGCACTGGGTATGCTGCACCTTCATACTGAAAATAAAAGCAAAAGTGAAAGCAAGACACCTACGTAGAGGTAAGAGGACACAGCTATAGAGCAGCGCAGTGGAGGCACTGAAAACAGCCACTCCTACATCTACCTCCTCCTTTTAGAAGCCTCTACCTGCTGAAACCAGGAGACTTAGGTCACTTTCAACAAGATGACAACCCCGTTATTCCTGCTGCTAAATCTACAGATCTTACACCCACAGTTAGTTGAATACCTAATGCCCAGTCTCATGGACATGTGCCTGGTGGGCATGGCAGTGACATGACTTACAGTTTTCAAACAGCATCAGAGACATCTTGTCATTTTAGTTAGCTGGAACTTTCAATATACAAAAGTTCACAGAAAACTCAACTCAGCTGCTTTCTGAACTTGAACCCCAGGATGGCTGATCTCAGAAGCAAATCACAGACACAGCCCTATGGGCAGATTCATTTCAGATGGCAAACATTACTTGAGCATGCAGATGTTGTTTATGATTTATATGGTTTATAAATAACTTCATCAGATTGAAGGATAAGGCCTCAGCATGTCACATGGACATTTTATTAAGGGAAAAGCAAAGCAAAACAAAACAGAGGTAGCCAAAAAATAACTTCTACAAGAAAAATTTTGAAGAGAAATTGATAAGAAGAGAGAAATAACAACATGGCAATTCACCTTAGGTAGAAATATTCAAGTACTGAACATGTATAGAAATGGGAAATCAGGGCTGGAGAGATGGCTTAGCAGTTAAGCGCTTGCCTGTGAAGCCTATGGACACCAGTTCAAGGCTTGACTCCCCAGGACCCATGTAAGCCAAATGTACAAGGGGGCATATGCGTCTGGAGTTCGTTTGCAGTGGCTGGAGGCCCTGGCACGCCCATTCTCTCTCTCTCTATCTGTCTCTCTCTGTGTGTCTGTCGCTCTCAAATAAATAAATAATTTTTTTTTAAAAAAAGAAAGAAATGGGAAATCACTTATTTACTCGGGTTATTTACTGCTTATTTCTCTGTTCAGATGAAGAGAAGATCAGGTCCTCTTTGCACAAGCATGGTGATCAATAACACATCATATCATGTCACGCCAGATGTGGTGATGCACACCTTTAATCCCAGCACTCTGGAGGCTGAGGTAGGAGGATCACTGTGAGCTCGAGGCTAGCCTGAGACTACACAGTGAATTCCACATCAGCCTGGGCTAGAGCAAGACCCTACCTTGAAAAAAAATCACTATAGCTATTTTTTTCTACATTACTGAACCATAAAGGACTTGGAATACTAGAATATTTTAAAATTATCAGCTTCAATATAAGTAAGACTAGTTAATAACTGTTTTTGTAAATGAATCTGGTCAAAGGTAGACTCTACATGTGAATTTTTTGCAGCTTGAAGACAAGCCACTTCGGGGCATATTTACTTTTTTTCTACATTCACTGGCATCATAGGACATATGTGAGCAAAAGTTTGATAAAGTGTACAAGACTGTGGAAATTCAACTTATGTGTTTTATAATGCCTTTCTTCTTTAGTCAGTACGTGTCTAGATGTTTGTTTTCTATGAGAAAGGGCACAAGTGATCTGTCTTGACAAATGTCCCTGAAGATTGCTTTGAAGTCATTGTAAGGAGGCCTTCGCTTTGCTCCAGTGGCGCTGGCTGATGGTTTGGCACTGGAGTCCGGTGGGGGTTAACTTCCACTGCTCACCTGACTGGATCAGGGTCAAGTAAGAAAGCTGCCTCTTGGGCATCTGTGTAAGCACACTTTGCAGCAGGGATTGCCTGAGGGGAAACTCTCCTCAGAGTGGCAGCCTTTGCAGTAAGTGGCTGCAGGAAAGGGCAGCCCTTTCCCTGGCTGACCTGGCTCCTTGCTGGTGAGCACATCTGCCCTGCTGCTGCCGTTCTTCCTGGACTCTGAAACTCAGCTTCTTCATGGAAGACCAGTGGCTTGGCAGAAATCCTCTAGGCTGTCAGCAACAGACTGGGACTGTTGAGCCATCCAGCCATGTGTTCTTAGCAACCACAAAGGTCTCAGAGATTGCTGGACTGCCCAGCCCATATCCTATAAGGCAACCCAATAAACCGCCTATACGGTAGAGTCATTCTTTGGTCCTATTCCTCCAGAGAAGCCTGACTAATACAATTCCAGTCACATTACCATTGTTATAAAGGAGGCTAACCCCAGAGACACCCTGCCCCCACCCCAGGAAAACATGTCTGCCATCCACTTCTACACCCACTGGCCAGGATCTTACATATCATATTACCATAACATATGAACACTGGTGTAGTGTTTATAAGCCCACAGGTTCTGGTAGGTTAAAAGAAGACTCAGATCAGACCTTTTCTTGATTTTCTATGCATCTTACTCATTTAGTGAAGTAACTGATGAATAAGTGATGATGTAATAAACAGCCCCCATCATTAACAGTGGTGGAAGAGGCCATTCTCTGGGCTTAGCCTCCAAGAGCAATATCCTGGGTACAACTAATGCTACCAGTGTTACTTGCTGAGATGGAATTTTCAGTAAGCTTTAAACTAAACTTCACCTTGATGTTTATTATTTGTGTTTTTTGTTGTTTGCTTGTTTTTTGGTTTTGGTTTTGTTTTTTGTTTTTTGAGGAAGGGTCTCCCTCTAGCCCAGGCTGACCTGGAATTCACTATGTAGTCTCAGGGTGGCCTCGAACTCACGGCGATCCTCCTACCTCTGCCTCCCAGGTGCTGGGATTAAAGGCGTGTGCTACCATGCCCAGCATGAAGTTTATTCTTTATGTGTGGTAATTTGCCCTGATGGGGGATAGCTTATGTTGCCAATTCAGCAACTGCACAACAGCGGAAACTCTGAATGAACTATTTGAAATAGGACACTCACTGGCCGGCTTCCCCTGACCCCAGCTGGTCTGGCATCTTCCCTGAGGCACCTGAACCCACCAACCACTCTCCAGAGAGCCTGCTCGGCTCCCACCGAGAGGGCCCTGTCTGAAGAACTAAAGTCATTTTTGAGAGAAAGCAAGTCACACAAGATCCTTGAGATCTAGCGTATCTAGCTTTTGATAACCATATATTTTTAGAATGGAACACTCATTCTATTTTCTGTCTGTTCCACTGTGATTCCAAAAGAACTAGTGAAGAAGTTGCATTTTCAGGCAACTGGCTTGACCATACACTTGAAGTGACTATATTCAGTCTAAGACTGTTTTCACACTGCATCAGCCAACATTCACAAGGAGCTGCAGAGTAAGCATGTGCAAGAGAACGGCTTAGTGCTGCTCCACGGCCCGTTGTCACTGGGTAACGTTTGTGTTTATTATGTAAAAATCGAGCAAAAGCCTGCCTCTTTGAAGGGGCTCCCCTGCCTTAGAGCTTAAGTGTAAACCAAGATTTCTTTAAAGAGTTATGTTTGTTTTGTTGTCACAACTGTCATTTTATGTTCAACAGCTTCTTCACTGGGCCATTTGTCACCATGCCTAATGTTTAGGAGAATTTACTGGTAACAAACATGGTTATCCATGACCCTGAAAGAGAAAGTTCTCTACTCGGTCAATTTTTGGTGGATGGATTGTTCAAGACCATTTTGAATGGATCTGTGTACAGGTCAGCTTTTTTCATCTAAGTGGCAATGTTTCCTTCCTCTGGTCAGAGCCTCTACGAGAACATCTTTCTTCCAGGACCGCAATATATGCATTCAATAATGAAATCCCTCATGAAAGACCATTCTTGAAATGCTCCACCTCCAGAAGTCTCACTGGGAATCGTAGTTTCAGCTTCGAACTCTGTAAAGCAAAGTTTCAAAGGCGGCCGTCCCTTCACAGCTTGCACGCATATGCGTGAACCAGGCTAGAAGGAACCATGGCCACCTCAGCAGATAGCAGCTACGAAACCTACTTCTCAGGGGGAGGAATGTGCAGGTTACAGACACAGAGTGAGGCAAATGTAAGAAAACGCTCACTTATGGAGTGTTCCATGCATAAGAATGTTCACTAATTAAGAAGTGAACTAAAACTAAGAACGGATTTCATAACGGCCACCAACCAGCTGCCAGTTCGGCTGCAGCTTGGTGACAGATGGCAGGGCCTGATCTGGACTAGATTTGACTAGAGACAGTCCACCATTTATTAAATTGCACTTCCAAACAGAATTCCATGCATTGTAGCACTTCAGCATTGCACCTCACAGCGAGATGCTCCGACAGCTCTGCTCATCTACCAGCCCGGCTGCAGACAGCCGTGATTCCCAGGGCTTCGAGATGACGCTTGTGGGAGAAAGTCACGGGAGCTTCCAGGAAAGGAGAGGAAATAATACAGGAGAGGAGATGAGAGAGGAGAAGATAAAAGATATGGAGAAGAGGGGAGAGGCGGAGGGTGGGGAGGGGAGGGGAAGAAAATCTGAATGAGTGTCTCTTGAATGAGGCATGAGTGTCTCTTGAATGAGGCATAGTTAAATTGGGAGGTCTGTTTTAAACTAATATGGTTTTACTCCTAAAACTGAAACATAACCCCCCTTTTTCAAGTCAAGGGGGTTCTCATCTAGATAGTATATGATAAAGTGACAATTTAGATTCTTCTCCAACCCATCAACACATCATCCAAATAAAGATAGCTGCACAGCTGGGCTCCGAAGCCTGCCCAGGTGAGGCTCTCATGTGAAGAAACCACTAGAATGAGGACATCATCAGACTTTGTTTCCTCATTCTTTGAGTATTTGGAAAAATTCACCTTAGATATGCATTAGAGACATTGAGGTTCCTAAAACAATCTGATTATTATTAATCCTGATATAATCTACACAGAGAAAGAAAATAGAGCTCAGAGTTTTAGAATCTATTACAAAACTTTCACGTCACTAAATACCATGTAGATTTTTGTCCTGTGACAAACACAACATGTAATTGTTGCATTTCATTACAAAATCATGTATTCAAAGAGCAAAAGGATGATACAGAAGAGTGATATTTGGCCTTATTAAGGTTATTTTACTTATTTCAAACAGACAGGATACTATTATTAGTAAAGTTTGAGCTCTACAGGTTACACAAATGTTGTTTTTAGCAATATATTGTTTTAGCTGGAAGGAACCTGAATAACACAGTACTCACTGCCTCACAGAGGTCTGCTGAACTACTTCACATGACAGAAATGAGCAAATAGAGATTCCTCAGAGATCTGGGGGGAAATTCCAAAGAGGCTTAACATGGGTGAAATCTCTTTGTCTTCTCATGCTTCATCCTAAAACTGTGTTCATATTCCCCATTTGATCTACATCATATCCTTTTTCTGAAGATTAAAAAAAATGCCAAAATTACTCCATTGAGTAACATTAATAAACATTCTAGAACATGTGATATTTTTATCCCATAGCTTTGTAAAGCTTTGCAGTATCCCCTGGATATTGGTATGACCACTTTGATAAATACCAGAGCTAACCAAATTTCTCAGTTGATGGATAAAAATACATGAGGCCAGAGATTTGTGATTGAACCAAGCTCATGTTGTCTTTAAAAACCTCACAAGATTAAGTGACTTACTCAAGGTCACACAAGGAAGGAGGTGTGGTCTTAAATAAGTTTATCACTGCCAGACAGAATGAAGTGTGTCTTGTTCTAAGCGACCCACCAGGCTGTTTCCTGCAAGCTCCGTGGGCTTTCTCCAGCCACGCACGGGTGTCTACTTCTCTAGCATCACTGCCTCTCACCCCATCTTACTCATCAGGTTTTAATCATCGCCTTAGTTCACCTTTTATTTTGGCACATGCCTCATCTTCATTCTACTTTTTATTTTTTAAAAAATTTTATTTATTTATGAGACAGAGAGACGGAGAATGAACGAATGGGGATATCACAGCCTCTTGCTACTGCAAATGAACTCCAGTGCCACTTCGTGTATCTGGCCTTATGTGGGCACTGGGGAATCAAACCCAGGCCAGCAGACTTTGCAAGCAAGTGTCTTTAACCACTGAGCAATCTCCCCAGCCCCTGCTTTTGAGTTTTCTGCTGTGAGCTTTGACCGTCTCCGGTCTGGCCTGGCTCTCAGCTTTGCTGATCTTCAGTGGGTGACTTGCAGAAGTTCCACACATGTTCAGGACATCCTTGGTGTGTGGCTTCCCAGCAAGGGCCACAACTGGATACTGGGTGCATTACTAAAGTTTCCGGAATAGGGAGAAAAAAGAAAAAACAAGCTGAATTTTGCTGTGAGCAGCCACAGTGGGGGGCGGGGAGGGTGGCTAGAAGGGCGGGGGTGGGAGAGAAGCTGAGCTGAGGTAGAGACCGCATAGTAAGAACACAGGATAGTTAGAAAAAGAAAAAAAAAAAACACAATGGAACCCATATCTGCTCTATGTGCTATGACTTCTTCCTATTAAGTGACTAGCAGGCATGTCGTGGATAGAGCATGGATCTGCTGGACAGAAGAATAATTCACATCTTCCATGAGGAAGATGACCTGAGAGGTCATCATACTACTTGGGAAGTTATACAATCCAAAGGTCATGAATTGTTTTGTAATATCCCATTTAATATTTTCACAAGGAGCCTGACGACGAGTCACTGAAACTGTAGCAAGTGAAGCCTGGGATAGAGGACGTCTGCAACAGTGAGTAAGCAAGGCAGCGGGGGCAGATCTGGACTAGGCTGGGCTGAGCAGTGAGCAAATGAGGGAAGGGCTGAAGAGTGTCGTGAAAACCAACGCATGCAAGGCCCATGGCAGAAAGCAGGGAAGGGGTAGGAAGGGGCTGACAGGGAAAGCTGAGCCTAGGGTAGTTGGCAGGTACTGTTTCACAGATGTAAAATGCACACCAAAATGTCTAAAAATTTAATAATAGCATGTGATTTGCATCAGCAAGGTTGGCCAGCCAGTGAGCCCCAGGATGTTCTGTCTCTGTCTCCTCGGTGCTGGGATTAAGGCAGGCATCATCATGCCTGGCATTTTTCATGGGTTCCAGGGGTCCAAAGTCAGTTGTTCATGCTTGTAGGCAAGCACCTTGCCCACTGAGCTATCTCGTTAGCCCTAAAAGTGGTATTGTTTCTTATCTATTTTTTTCATTGTATATAGTATGTAGTCTTTGGAAAGAAAGACTGTAAACACATATTTTATAGTCTTTGATAATACATAAACTCATTCCCCAAAATTTTGGCAAATGGCATGGCCACTGGCTCAGGTAAATTTCATGGAACCCAATTCAATAAGTATTCATTAAAATATCAAATTCTTGCTGGGCGTGGTGGCGCACGCCTTTAATCCCAGGGAGGCAGAGGTAGGAGGATCATGGTGAGTTCAAGGCCACACTGAGACCGCATAGTGAATTCCAGGTCAGCCTGGGCTAGAATGAAACCCTACTTTGAAAAACCAAAATAAATAAATAAAATATCAAATTCTTTTGTTGACATAAAAGTGCCACTGAAGAATCATTTTAAAATGTTTACCAATATACCCAAATCTTCAGATATCTGATAGTGATTTTCAATGGAAGGTTAAAAGCTGTTTCTCTCCCTTTTATTGGACTAACTAGTAAGAAAGCTTGGCAGCTCATTCATCAGAGAGAAAAATGTACCAGTGCTTGACAGATGAAAACTATAGCCAAAATGTTACGACTTCATTTGAACGACATTATAGAGACAAAACGTGCCAATTCCTCAGACTCAAGTTACTGCCCTGTTACCTACGGCAACAGAAAGATATTTCCTGCAACATTTAATAATGGCAAATCGCAAGTACGTATCACAACATGAAAAGCAGATGTTAAAATGTGGCACTCAAGGTCAGTTTGCTTTGCACACTTGCTCATTTTTTAGCCTGGTTCCTTCTCAAAAATTGATTCTGAAAAAATGTCACAAGATATTGTTGGTTTTCATTGCAGGGAGGAACCTTACTAAGTACTTGTTATTAAGGTAGCGATTAGATGGGGAAAGCTAGTGTTCATGCAACAATGCTCACCTCATTGCACGTAATATGATTTTATACCAATGACTGAAACTAAAGCTGTGTCCTATTTTTATTTCAAGTATTTTCATTTGTATTCTCCAATTGCTATGACAAATAATTTTTAAATCTACTAAAGGAAATGTTTTGTCTTAAATAGAAACTATTATTATATTATTATGCTATTATAGATTTTTTTAAAAAATAAAGTATATCAATAAGTAAAATAAAATTCTTATTATCACACGACTCTCAGAAATCATTTCTAATATAAACTAAGCTCCAAGGTTTTTTCTCATGTCTATATATCTCTATGTCTATAGATATTTACTTGAGAAAAATCTAAATTAAAAATGTACAATGAGGATCACCCTATGCTAATTACATCCTACCTGCAGAATCACATGTAAATATGAATATAGTATCCTGAGGCAGACATACTATACTTTATTCAACTAATAACAGATTTATGTGCATTTTAATTGCTACCAAGGGCTTGCTTTCACAAATACAGCAATGAACAAATATGTAGCTTAATTTTTCTCACATTCTTGGTGATTTCCTCATCATAAATCCAGATGAGATTTCTGGATCAAAAGGATGCATCTGTGTAGCCACTTCTCATTGCTGGGACAGACACCTAACCTGCAGCAGCGTACAGAGCTGAAGGGCTTATTTCCTGGTTGTGGTTCTTAGGAAGCTTCAGCATGGTAGCAAAAGCATGGCCAGGAGCAGACCGGGAGGTGCCCTCCCCACGGCCACAAGGAGGAAGGAGAGCAAGTGAGCTGTGAGCACCCAGTGGAATCTGACTTAATAAACCTCAAGGCCCACCCCCGGGACACACCTTATCAAGCAAAGTTCCACTTCCCATAGGGTCCACCAGCTGGGGATTAAGTATGAAGCTTATTTACAAGAACATGAGGCTCTGGATGACATTTGGCATCCAAGTCACCACAGTTCTTTAGTAGTTTCAATATATAACAACTAAGTTGTATCCAGAAAGATTACACAACATTACATTCCTACGAGAAGTGAGAACATGGCATTTTTCTTTCATGTTGTTTTTTAGTTTGTTACTAAACCTTGATACCAAGTGACAAAGTTTCCATTCACATGTTAACATCTTTAAAAGCAAGCCGCATTTTGCAACTAGTGACTTATCAGAGATGAACTGGTAGTATTTTTGTTCTTTAAATTTTTTTTTCTTTATTTGAGACAGAGAGAAAAGCAGAGAGAGAGAGAAAGAGAGAGAGAGAGAGAGTATAGTTACAGCAGGGCCTCATGCCACTGTAAATGAACTCCAAACCATTTTGTGCATCTGACTTTCTGTGGGTACTGGGGAATCAAACCCAGGCTGTCAGGCTTTACACACAAGTGCCTTTAATTGCTGAGCCATTTCTCTAGCCCCACTTTTGTTCTTTTTTAGTGATACTTATAATAAGCTTTATATATACAATCAATGTTTTAAATTCTATAAATTAGAGTATATGCCTTTATATAGTATGGCTGTTTAAGCAAATGTAGAAAACTTCCTATTTTAAAAATATTTTATTTATTTATATAAGAGAGAGAGAGAGAGAAAGAAAGAGGAAAATACAGAGAATGGGCACGCCATGGCCTCTAGCCACTGCCAACAAACTCCAGACACATACACCATGTTGTGCATCTGGATTTAAGTGGATACTTGGGAATCAAACCCAGGTCCTTTGTCTTTGCCCCATCTCGCCAGCCCAAGAACTTCCTTTCTATATAGCTGAAGGTCTCTTCATTGGCTGTCACCCTCAAAATGTCTCCAATTTTATATAATAAATATTCAGCTATAATTTTCTTCTATTATATTACATGTGATTGTTTAAAAAAGAAATGTTCAAGATTATTTTTCTACATTTAAGTTTATCCAATTACCCTAACAATATCTGTGCTCATTTATCATATTTAAAGCTTGCTCAGTTTAAACATTAGTTGGCTATGTCATTTTATCTTAAACACAATAAGCATTTACTATATATCCATTGACTAATTAAATTTGTAGCAACAAAAGTAGACTTGGGGATAAATTCAGGTTTGCAAGGCATGGTTAAGGGCCCCTAAAGACATTATAGACTATAATGTATATACAATACAATATCTTAATATACTATATAGTGGATAGATACCAATCAGTCATTTGGGTCTATAACTTATCACTGTTCCACCACAGTGTGTTTAATGGGAACAGCAAAGCAGAAGCTACTGTTTCTTTCAGCTCATGATTATTCATCTGCCCCTTTTCAATCATAGAAGAGGGGCAACTGTGCAGGACTAACAAGTCTGTCTGCTACAGTACTCAACAAATCCTGCTGAATTTACTGGGAGCCATCTAGCGTCAAGCAACATGAAAAAGTGAGGGCATGTTCCCCATTGAACCCCTCAGTTGATTTCCCAAGTTTATCTTTTGCAAGCCCAATAAGGACACTCAACTAACACTGAAATAAACTCGCTGTGACACATAACTATTTCCTGTACATCAAATGTGAGAGGCAGATGGGGAGGAACACATTCCTGACCTCAAAACACCAGCAAGGGATGAAGAAAAATGAGTCAGTAACATGAGTTTCTAAAATACATCTCATTTTACTGGTGCTCCCTGGGGTGCACTAGCAGAACTTAGAAGGAAACAAGAGTGCAAGAGGAAGTGGGAGAAGGTGGGAAATCACAGGCAAGCTGTGTGAAGAATCAGCTGGCGGATGTGGGATTGGGAGAATGGGAATGTGGACACCTAACCAGCCTGTGATGGATGACAAGAGAGAAAGAGTCTATATCAGTCACTTTCTCATTGCAGGGAGAAAATATCCAACCAGAAACAGCTTAAGGAAGGGGTTTATCTTAGCTTATAGTTTTGGGGGGAGGGGAAACGTATCCATAATGGCAAGTAAAGCATGGTGGACCATGGCAGGAAACCAGTGCCCCATCTTCACATATGCAAGGAGGAAGTAGAGAGGGCCAGGAGGCCTTAGCTGTACTATCTTTAAGCCCACCCCCAGTGACACACTGTCTCCAGCAAGGCTTCAGCTCCTAACTTTCCCCAACACAGCTACCCACTAGGGATTAAGGATTAAAACACATGAGCTTATGGAGGATATTTTACATACAAACTATCAAACTACCAGATTTCATCCTTGGCTATTGTACAGAACACAGCCAGATTTTTTTTTTTTTTTTTTGACAGAATACCACAATAATTTCCTCCAACCTACTTCTAGGTAGAGTTCTTATTTCCCTCTGAAACCTCATGAATCAAGCCTTCACAATTCATAGTTCTCTCAGCTTTCTGGTCTTTCAAATTCCCATCAGAATGGCCCATTAAACTCTGCTTATAGCAATGCAGGGCTTTTCTAGTCCAAGTTTCTAAATACTTCCATATTATTCCAGCAAACCAGTTCCAAAAGACTAAGAACCACATTTCCAGATTGACCACAGCAATAGCCCCACTTCTCATAACCAATTCTTTAAATCAGTTACTTTCTCATTGCTAGGACAAAAATACCCAACTAAAAAGCAGCTTAAGGAAGGAAAGGGTTTGCTTTTGACTTATACTTTTGATGGAAAGTGTCCATTTTGGTGAGAAAGGCATGGCAGGCCTGAGCAAACCTATGTCACATCAGTAGAGAAGAAGCAGAGAGTAAGAGCCAGGCTGGACTGTAACACCTCAAGGACTGTGCCTAGTGACACACTTCCTCCAGCAAGGCTCCACCTCCTAAAAGTTCTACAACCTCCCTTAACAGAGCCAACCACTGGGGATTAGGTACTCAAGCACATGAGGCTAAGGGGGCATTTTCCATTTAAACCTCCACAGTGGACACATCTAGGGAGACAGAAAGTATCAGCTGGAAGATAGCATAAGGAGATGGAGTAAGAACTCGATCTCTGACTGGACTACTTCCTTTGAAGCTTATATGCTTCATAGGAGGCTATGTCCATCTTTTGAGAGAACATGGGAGAAAGTGAATAAATAAACTCATTTTGAGTATGAGCTGCTATTGTTGAAATTATCATGATGGATTTGCATCCAGATTGTACTTAGGTATAGATAAATCTGGAATTCAGAGACCCAATTTTATACAGCTGAAAATTATTTTAGTTCATTTGCTTCTCTAGTGAGTGAGTGCACTCTTGTGGGGGAATACGCTTTCAGTTGTTTATATGCTTGTTTGTAATAAAGGATAGTTCATTGAAGGAGCATGTTAATGGATGACGTTCTTTTCATACTGCAGGCAGAACACTGGTATGCTGATGAAAGGAAGGCAAAGGGGCACCAGGAAACGGGGATAAGGGCCGTCCAAGGAGACAAAGATTTGATGGACGTCCTGTAATGGACAATTAGACCAAGGGCAGAAGGCTCCCATCTCACCCTGACAATCCCTTCTGCCATGTCTGCTGCTCATGCTGTCCTACATAACTGGAATGGACACCGCTGTGTACTGCCGATGGATTTTACAAACAAAAAGACAGGCTAAATTTTTTTTAAAATACACCTCATAGAATGGAAGAGTGAGTCTTCTAATCCAAATCACACCCTTCTGATACTTTATTTCCAAAGAACCCCAGCAGGGATGGCTTTAGTATCTCAGAGCAAAGATCTGCTATTTGCATCCAGAATTCTGGACTCTGACACTTCCATGTGAATTAGGTTTCTCTTTCGACAGTTAAACCAGAGTCAGAAGGAAGAATACAGTGGAGTTCAGACTCATTCATGGTTCGCATGAAGGAATGCAGAAAATGATGAGGCAGAGCTGCAAAAGCAAGCAAGAAGTATTCCATATACACATTATTTCCATGTATTGCCTTGTGCAGCCCCAATTTTAAGCATTCAGAGTGGCAGCTTCTTGGGAGTGTGACAAGCAGCTTCAAGCATACCCACTAGTGAACTTGCTCCTAAGAACAAGTGGTTGTGCTAATGTGGCTTAATTGATAACAGCCAATGTCAATCCTGTCATTTAAGATCTATGCATTACTGAAGAGTTACATTAAATAATGGAGAACTTTTCAAAAGAAAAACAAAGGCAGCCCACACAAGCACATGGTTTTCATTTGGTGAGGAGGGGCTGGAAGACAGGCTCTGCTCTGAGACTGACTTCTCAGCTTCAGGCAAAGCTGAGATTAAACAGAAACTGCAGCAGAAGCGTAGCTCTTTGTGCTTAGAGACATTTCAGTTAGGAGAGGATGATCTCAAGGGACCCTTTGATTTTGGGAGAAGTAATTAGGGGAAGGTGAATAGCTATTAATTTGTTTTTGTTTGGTTGGTTTTCAATAATCAATGTTAGGTAAAAAAAAAAAAAAAATGCCACCATGAGAAGTGGCATAAAGTTAGGGATGTTTCTTAATATAGTAACTGTAGCTTTCTACATGGCAAATGGAAAGTATACATTAAATGATGTCTCCTAATGTGGTCAAAATGTTTTCTTTCCAAACCAAGCAAGGGAATGTGCAGAACAACCTAATGCATGAGATGTTAGTTGGGGTGGAGAGAGGTAGGGGTTTGAGAAGAAAATATAATAATTCACGCAATTCTATACAAAACTGATACTTCCCAGACAAATACTCAAGTTGACCACTGCTGGATGTCTCTGTGCAAAACAGAATTTGTTCATGCTACAAGATATTAAAAATAGAATTACTTTCAGTCTTTCTCACAGATTTGAAAATTCCTTACAATACAAAATAGAATTACTCTTGCATTTGCTTTGGCTAAGGTCCAGAGGCTAAACACAAAATAACAGGTAGCCATGGTTAGAGAACACCTTTGTAGTACTCACAGGTAATGGTAGAAACTGATTTTTAAGACTTAACGCCTGCTCCATAGGTGTGACATTATTGGAGTGTGGTTGCACTTATCTGTAATAACAGCCCTGGCCATGGAGGTGGGGCAGAACTGCTTCTTCTTGCCCTCAAGCTTGAAGAAGATAACTAAGAAAAGATGGAGATTTGCCATGCATACAGGACTCAAAAGGGCTGAGGAACTGCTAACAGGATAAGTAGAAGAAAGACACCATCTGAACCAAGGAACTTAGAGTCTGGACTTCAGAGCCAGGGTTATCCATGGATGCAGTGAGAGGACTCTCTCACAGCAGCCAAATCCAGCCAGAGTCTCACCCAGACCCTCGGTATGAGGCAGGTGGGGCTCCTGCTGTCATGTCTGCTCTGCTTGCTTGCGCTCCACTCTTGGAAAGTGTTAGGGTGGTATGTTGTGGGGTAGCTGGCAGGTAAGGAAATGAACAAACTTTAATAATGCCCTGCACACACACACACACACACACACACACACACACACACACACACCATCCCTGGCCTCCCACTGCAGACTTTGGACTGGAAAGCAGACATTGCTGAAGAGAACTAGAATTTTAATTGTAAAGTGAATGCATAGATTTTGTTTTTCTATAAATGGGTTTATATAAAAGGAATCCTTGAACCCTAAACCCTAAGCTCATGTCTGTTTTTACCCAAAGAATAGAGATAAACCAGACTGAGAAGAATAATTTATAAAGCATTACATTTGATTCAAAAATATCTGGGACACGAGGAAAAGAGTTCAAGAATCACGGAAAGGAAAGTAGATACACTCATGTGGTCAGGGAGGAGGGAGAATGGAGTTCATTAATCGAGGAAGGGAGAATAGATGCATCCACGTGGCCCATGAGCACAGACATGTGGGAGAACAAACATGGCCTTGGAAACACAAGTGTGAGAAAAGGGTTTTCTAAAAAGCATGAGCTTTCACAAAGAATCAAGAAGCCATAAAAATATTAGCAAAAGAAATATCCCTTCCCACTGTGGCAGCTAAGTTAAGCTGGCAGGGTCCGCTAAGCTGCCCGAGTGGGAACAACATAATGTTACCAGTTTGGGGACCAGGCTTGAAGATGTGAAAGAAAATTCTCTTCTGTGAGTGCAAGAAAGATATTTGGAGTCAGGGCTCTGGAAGAGATTGGCTCACCTATGTCAGGTGATTAGCGTGGGATGAGAGAAGAGGTCCACCCACAACTAGAGACAGGGAGAGAGAGAGAGAGATCTGATTGGATGAGGCTGAGTCCTGCAACTGAGGCAGGCAAGCGGGGCAGCAGAGGGAGGCAGGCACGGGTATGACACAGGGTTCATCTCTTGAGAGCTTTTCCTAAGTAGCTGCCTAATTATCATGCTATTTAACTGGTTCCCTCTCAGTTCTACTATAGTTGACATCTGAATTCCATTTTAGATGAACCCTAACCGAAGCTAATGTGGTAGACTTTTTATTATCAAGTCACTGAAATCGTTAGAGGATTGTCTCAAAATCTCAAGGCAGAAAACACCCAAGTGTGTTAGTTAGTAAGCTGTCCATCACTGTGACAAAATGCCTAGAGTATCAACTTATAATTATGAAAAGATTTTCTTGGCTCACAGTTTCAAAGGTTTCTACCCATGGTCAGCTCCTGGGCCTGTGGCAAGGAAGCTTGCTGTCCAGGACATGTGCACAGTAAAGCTGCTTCTGAAATAATGGCAAAAAAGTGAAACCTAGAGCAAGAACAGGAGTCAGGGTCCCAGGATCCATTTTAGGACAAAAACTCAGTAACCTACCTAGCTTCATCCCAAAACACCATTAACTAGGAACTAAGCCTTCAATACATGGCATTTGAAGAACGTTCAAGATCCAAATTGTAACACCAAGGATATAAGAAGAAGTTGTGGTAGCATCCTCTAAATTCTGCTCCCTAAATAAACTCTAGGGACATGTGACACCTACATATGCCAACTATACTCCTCCTGGAGGAGGCTGCCAGCTCAGGAGGGAGAAATTCCATCCTTTTCAGAGATGCCTTCTAAGGCTGAAGATTGAAGTGTTTCCTTTTCTTGCAGACTGTCTAATATAAGAAAAGAAGAAACTATCCTCCTATTTTATAAAGCCATCCTATCTTATAAGGAAGAGTTTAATATTTAAGGCACCTCTATTTTTATCTATAGAGGCAGTTGTAGGTTTTATTATATTTACATCCTGAGGGTCCCTCCATGATCCATTACACTTTGAGAGGTTTACACAGTACCCCACAGCACAGAAGACGGGGGCATCAATGTGGGTCGTATATAATAGGAGATAGGTAGTGATTCCCAGAAATGTACTTTCTTTGCCAACAGAATACAGCTGAATCTGTCCTTACAGAAACCACTGACAGACACTGGGAGAAATGGCTCAGTAGGGAAGAGTTCTTGCTGCATCAGAATGCGGACCTGACTTTGATTGCGACACTCACAAAAATGCTAGAGATGGTCACAATGCTTGTAACCTAGCTCTGAGGGGAAGTGGTATAAATTGAGACTCCCTGGGGATTTTCAAGTTGTCAAGCCTGACCAAAAACAGTGAACTCCACTTGAGTGAGACCCTATCTTCCTCTAGTTTCCACATGAGTGCACTCAGGGTGGGGGGAGGAGCGTGCATTTGCACAAACACATGCATACACCACACACACTATGTAAACATACCAAAAACAAAACACTCCCAGCTAAGTGTGGGTTAGATTTAGATTTTTTTTCTAACCTTACCCATCGGCTTCTGTTACTATTCATTAACAAATAGCACATCCTAAAAGATGAATATCTAACAAATTAATCCTCTAAATTAACTTGGATACTAGGTCCTCAATTCGTCATTGGATGTCTTTATTTACCAACCAAAGAGACCCAACAAGGTGTTTCCAGTTCCACCAGTGCCACCCACTTTCCTTCGAACTGGGCCACCCCACTCAATCAGCAGGCCTGTTGATCATGTTTCCTGTTGCTCAAGGTGGGTCTTGCTTACCACACTGACCAAAGATGAAAACTTATGGTTTGGAGCAAGCCAGTCCTCAGAACAGTAAGGGCCCTAGTCACTCCTTGGAGCCCAGAATGTGGTCTGGACATGGTTCTAAAAGGGGATTCAAACCAACAATCACATTGGAGACACACAGAGACATTTTAACAATGATTTCAAAGTTAAACAAAAATAGCACTGAAATCACACAACAGTATCAATCCAAATGAATGGCTCGAAGAATATGAGGAAGAATCCCTAGGAGACTCCTAATTCCACAAGCAGCACTGAAAGCAGTTGGTTAGGGGATGTGATAGAAAAGGGAGTGAGTATGTCAGTGGTTCACGTCAACATTGTACAGTATCTCCATGATAATTAGTTACAATAAAATCCTGATTTTCAGCCGAACTTTTTTGTTTTGTTTTGTTTTGTTTTGTTTTGTTTTGTTTTGTTTTGTTTTGGTTTTTGTTTTACAAGGTAGGGTCTCACTCTAGCTCAGGCTGACCTGGAATTCACTATGTAGTCTCAGGGTGGCCTTGAATTTATGACAATCCTCCAACTTCTGCTTCCCAAGTGCTGGGATTAAAGGTGTGTGCCATCACACCCAGCTCAGCCCAACCTTTAACCCCAGGGCCAGCTCTGTGTTGCTATTGGACAAATTATACACACGCCTTTGCTGTGAGTTTCTTATACCCTCTAGCCCTGGCTTACTGCTGTTCCTGGCCTAGCCCCGGTGTGACTTAGGACTCAGAGTGTCCATGTTAGAAATCTCCCCGCCCTTGTGGAACAGTGATCAGAAGCTGAAGGCACATCAACGGACTAAGGTAGTACCTTTATTTCTTGCCCCTTCCTCTGCCCCATGCAGCTGACACGTCATATGAGAACACTTTGTGGGTTGCATTCCACACTAACCACAGAAAAACTGCAGATGAAACTTCAGCTTATTTTGGATGGCAGCTTTTCAAATAAAAAATTTCTGAAGAAAATTTTCTTAAATTTAGGCCCCAGATGGAAAAAAAAAAAAAAAAAACCAAATAACAATTAAAATTCTGGAAAGCCCTGAGCTGATCTTTCAGTAAGTGCCCAGGAACTAACTAAGCCCCTTCCACTCAAGTAAAATGACCTACTCGCAGCAGGCTGGTGTGATTAGAAATTGTTTCTCCTTCTTTTTTTTTTGTTTGAGTTATAGTTTTTAGAATCCCCTCTCCCATAATCCTTAAACTATAAAACCAGACTGTGGCACTTTGAATCATATGCCACTCATAAATTCATGGGTTATGTATGAACTCGTGGTTCTCAGCTGGTGGCAATTTGGTAGGTGGTGCATTACTGGAGGAGATGTGTTGTTGGAGGCGGCATAGGGGTGTTCTAGCCTGCTCCTCTTTGCCAGAACCTGACTCACTCTCTTGCTGGTGCTGATGTCCAGCTTCGACACATGCCATGCTTTCCGTGCCATCACTGAGACTCCTCTGGACTGTAGAATCCCGAAATAAGCCCATTATTTCCATGAGCTACTTATGGTCAAGAGTTTGTCTCAGCAATAAGAAGGTAACTGCCACACAGCCCTTGATTAAATGTTGAGGGAAGAGGGTAAGGAGGGAGGGGACAGAAAACTTTGGGTTTCTGGATGAGATCTCTGGTGTAAACCTTCAAAAGCCTTCCTTCTGCCACAGTCCCAGAGCATGTCACTCATTCTACACTGTTTCCACAGACTATGACATGAACAGGAACTACTCATTCTACACTGTTTCCACAGACTGTGACATGGACTGGAACTATTCATTCTACACTGTTTCCACAGACAGTGACATGAACAAGAACTACTCATTCCACACTGTTTCCAGGGGCTGTGATATGGATAAGAGCAACTCATTCTACACTGTTTCCAAGGGCTGTGACATGAACAGGAACTACTCATTCTACACTGTTTCCACAGACTCATATGGACAGGAAACGACTCATTCTATACTGTTTCCAGGGGCTGTGACATGGACAGGAATGACTCATTATACACTGTTTCCACAGACTGACATGGACAGGAACTACTCATTCCACACTGCTTCCACAGACTGACATGGACAGGAACTACTCATCCTATACTGTTTCCACAGACTGACATGGACAGGAACTACTCATTCCACACTGTTTCCACAGACTGAGATGGACAGGAACTACTCATTCCACACTGTTTCCACAGACTGTGATATGGACAGGAACTACTCATTCCACACTGTTTCCACAGACTGACATGGACAGGAACTACTCATTCCACACTGTTTCCACAGACTGACATGGACAGGAACTACTCATTCCACACTGTTTCCACAGACTGACATGGACAGGAATGACTCATTATACACTGTCTCCACAGACTGTGACATGGACAGGAACTACTCATTCCACACTGTTTCCACAGACAGTGACATGGACAGGAACTACTCATTCTATACTGTTTCCACAGACTGTGACATGGACAGGAACTACTCATTCCACACTGTTTCCAGGGGCTCTGACATGGACAGGAATGACTCATTATACACTGTTTCCAGGGGCTCTGACATGAACAGGAATGACTCATTCTACACTGTTTCCACAGACAGTGACATGGACAGAAACTACTCATTATACACTGTCTCCACAGACTGTGACATGGACAGGAACTACTCATTCTACACTGTTTCCACAGACTGTGACATGGACAGGAATGACTCATTATACACTGTTTCCACAGACTGACATGGACAGGAACTACTCATTCCACACTGTTTCCACAGACTGACATGGACAGGAACTACTCATCCTATACTGTTTCCACAGACTGACATGGACAGGAACTACTCATTCCACACTGTTTCCACAGACTGAGATGGACAGGAACTACTCATTCCACACTGTTTCCACAGACTGTGATATGGACAGGAACTACTCATTCCACACTATTTCCACAGACTGAGATGGACAGGAACTGCTCATTCCACACTGTTTCCACAGACTGACATGGACAGGAACTACTCATTCCACACTGTTTCCACAGACTGACATGGACAGGAACTACTCATTCCACACTGTTTCCACAGACTGTGATATGGACAGAAACTACTCATTCCACACTGTTTCCACAGACAGTGACATGGACAGGAACTACTCATTCTACACTGTTTCCACAGACTGTGACATGAACAGGAACTACTCATTCTACACTGTTTCCACAGACTGTGACATGGACAGGAACTACTCATTCCACACTGTTCCACAGACTAGTGACATGGACAGGAATACTATCATTCTACACTGTTTCCACAGACTGTGACATGGACAGGAACTACTCATTCTACACTGTTTCCACAGACTGTGACATGGACAGGAACTACTCATTCCACACTGTTTCCACAGACTGTGACATGGACAGGAACTACTCATTCCACACTGTTTCCACAGACTGTGACATGAACAGTAATACTCATTCCACACTGTTTCCACAGACTGTGACATGGACAGGAACTACTCATTCCACACTGTTTCCACAGACTGTGACATGGACAGGAACTACTCATTCTACACTGTTTCCACAGACTGTGACATGGACAGGAACTACTCATTCCACACTGTTTCCACAGACTGTGACATGGACAGGAACTACTCATTCTACACTGTTTCCACAGACTGTGACATGGACAGGAACTATTCATTCCACACTGTTTCCACAAACTGACATGGACAGGAACTACTCATTCCACACTGTTTCCACAGACTGACATGGACAGGAACTACTCATTATACACTGTCTCCACAGACTGTGACATGGACAGGAACTACTCATTCCACACTGTTTCCACAGACTGACATGGACAGGAACTACTCATTATACACTGTCTCCACAGACTGTGACATGGACAGGAACTACTCATTCCACACTGTTTCCACAGTGGCACGGACAGGAACTACTCATTATACACTGTCTCCACAGACTGTGACATGGACAGGAACTACTCATTCCACACTGTTTCCACAGACTGACATGGACAGGAACTACTCATTATACACTGTCTCCACAGACTGTGACATGGACAGGAACTACTCATTCCACACTGTTTCACAGACAGTGGCACTGGACAGGAACTACTCATTATACACTGTCTCCACAGACTGTGACATGGAACAGGAACTACTCATTCTACACTGTTTCCACAGACTGTGACATGGACTGGACTACTCATTACACACTGTCTCCACAGACTGTGACATGGACAGGAACTACTCATTCCACACTGTTTCCACAGTGGCACTGTGACATGATACACGGCCCACTAACTATACATGGACCGAACCATCTACACTGTTTCCACAGACTGACATGGACAGGAATATCTTACACTGTTTCCACTGCATGGACAGGAATACTCATTACACTGTTTCCACAGACTGACATGGACAGAATACTCATTACACTGTTCACAGACTGACATGGACAGGAATACTCATTCACACTGTTCCACAGACTGTGACATGGACAGGAATACTCATTCCACACTGTTTCCACAGACTGACATGGACAGGAACTACTCATTCTACACTGTTTCCACAGACTGTGACATGGACAGGAATACTCATTCTACACTGTTTCCACAGACGTGACATGGACAGGAATGACTCATTTAACACTGTTTCCACAGACGTGACATGGACAGGAACTACTCATTCACACTGTTTCACAGACTGACATGGACAGGAACTACTCATTCTACACTGTTTCCACAGACTGACATGGACAGGAATACTCATTCACACTGTTTCCACAGACTGTGACATGGACAGAAACTACTCATTATACACTGTCTCCACAGACTGTGACATGGACAGGAACTACTCATTCTACACTGTTTCCACAGACTGACATGGACAGGAATGACTCATTATACACTGTTTCCACAGACTGTGACATGGACAGGAATGACTCATTCTACACTGTTTCCACAGACAGTGACATGGACAGAAACTACTCATTACACACTGTCTCCACAGACTGTGACATGGACAGGAACTACTCATTCTACACTGTTTCCACAGACTGTGGCATGGAGAGGAACTACTCATTCTACACTGTTTCCACAGACTGTGATATGGACAGAAACTACTCATTCCACACTGTTTCCACATACAGTGACATGAACAAGAACTACTCATTCTATACTGTTTCTACAGACTGTGACATGGACAGAAACTACTCATTCCACACTGTTTTTCTAGGGCTGTGACATGGACAGGAACTACTCATTCTACACTGTTTCCACAGACAGTGACATGGACAGGAACTACTCATTCTATAATGTTTCCAGAGGCTGTGTCATGCACTGGAACTCTTCATTC
The DNA here is from genome assembly GCA_036346955.1 of Dipus sagitta. Taxonomy (NCBI): domain Eukaryota; kingdom Metazoa; phylum Chordata; class Mammalia; order Rodentia; family Dipodidae; genus Dipus; species Dipus sagitta. The sequence goes on from CM070784.1 coordinate 43,866,048, forward strand.
TACACTGTTTCCACACAGTATGACGTGGACTGGAATACTTTACACTGTTCCCACACACTGTGACATGGACTGGAATTACTCATTTTACTGTTTCCAAGGGCTGTGTCATGGACTGGAACTTCTGCATGTGCACTCTTTATACATACTGTGACATGAACTGGATCTATGAATCTACACTGTTTCCATTACTATAACACAGCACACAAGTAGGTTATTGCTAGTATCTGTGGAATAAAAATTTATAATGGACATTTTTCCTCTGTAAATAAAACCACATTCTAGATTACATGTCCTGTAAAACATATTCTTTGTCTTGCATTAGTCAAAAGTTTCTAGAATGGGAGACAATAGTGGTCATTAAAGAGCTAACATGGAAAGAATTTTCCTCATCTCTTCCTACTGAGATTAGATATGGCTGTTAGAATGAAGAGGGTAACTTTGAAGAAAAAAAACAGTATTTAAGAAACCTCTCCTAGCAAACTTGTTTAGTATTATGTACAGCACATATGCTCTAACCATTTTTGTACAAAATATTAGTGACTGTTATATGATTTGTAATGTCTTTTAGAGCAAGACTTGATCTCCTGTTGGAAAATGTCTTCAACACACTTTCAGTATTCTATAACCCATTGGTTCTCAAAGTTGATACCCAACACTTGACTTGTATCAACAACACCTGAAAACTTGTTTAAACCAACCTTTAACTTGGTCATAAGGCTCAGGTAGAGATGTGTCTTTCAAGTTGCCTTCTAAGCTATCTTCATCCTGACATTTAAGCATTAATGCTGTAAGGTGGAGGGAGAGGTGAGCCATTATTGGGACATCATCTGAATACATGCCACTCTTGCAGATCTCCTACAGAAGTAGTCCATCTTTCATTCCATGCTTTCAGTAATATAAAACAACTCACAAAGAATGAGAGATGCCTGTGAAACTACTTATCTACTACTACCCATCCCTTGGGCTGCCAGTTACTAGCTAATAAGATCCTTAAACTAGCTATCTTGATGATGGGCAGAACAGTTTCTTCTTGTGAGTCCTGAGGATCAGGACAAGGATAGACTTCAGCTAAGACCAACCAATGTATCATTCTTCCCCACAGGAATATGCTCCCTTTTGTATAAGTCTTCACTAATGACTACTTGCTTATTAAGTCCTGTGCTCCCTGGGTCTTAATTAAGGGAACCAGACATTACAATGAATTTTAATGATGGGAGATGACTGGGGTGCTCTTCTTAGACATAATGGATGAGGATGGTTAATGTTTAGTGAGAAAGACTCACAGTTTGTTGATTTGAATTAGGTGTCCCCCATATAAAGTCATTAGTTCTGAATGCTTGGTCCCTAGCTGATGGCAATTTGGGAATTGGAGTATCCAGAGGAAGTGTGTTCTTGGGGGCAGGCTTACGGATGTTATAGCCAGCTTCCCCTTGCCAGTGTTTGTCACACTCTGCTGTTGCTGTTTTCCCCCTGATATTGTCAGCAGGTGATGTCCACTGTGCCCATGACATCCTTTTCCTGCCATCATGGAGCTTCCCCTCCAGCCTGTAAACCTAAATAAACCCTTTCCTCCCACAAGCTACTTGGTTGGGTGCTTTCTGCCAGCAATGCAAAGCTGAGTGCAATAGTAAAATTGGTAGCAGAAGTGGGGCTTTTGCTGTGAGAAACTTGACTGTATGGCTTTTGGCCTTTTGAGACTGATTTGTAGGAGGCATGTGGATGGATTTGAAGCTGTGGCCTGAGGGACCCTCCTTTTTGGTGCTGTAAGTACAGCTTGATAGTTTTTTTCAGAGTTGGAAAGACATGAATGAGTAAGAACTATGAACTGTGAGGTCTGGCTTATCATGGGGAGAAAGAGCTTTGTCGAGATGGGCTAGAGGCAGTGTGTATGAGAGCCTTTGTGTGAGAGGCTAGCTGTGTGCTGTTGCCAGTGTCCTGAGAACTTTTGCAGGGCTACATTGTGTAGAAATGGACTGGTGTGAGTAGATGAATATAGTGTAGAAAGAAATGAAAGGTTTGGGATAAAGACAAAAGGTCAGTTCAGCTGTAATTATTTGAGAGATTACAAAGATTGAGATTGAGCAAGCTGATCTGATATGCATTGGGACAGAAGAAAGAATAAAGACTCGTGAAGTAAGGGGCATGAATGCTAAAGAAGTGTCCTGCTCTTCAAAGTTGGCTTTATTCTCCTTTGGATTAATAAACTGGTAGTCCATCTGGTACAATGGAGTATAACAAATGCAGGGGAAAATAATGGGTCACTGTATTTGTAGTATGGTTTTGATTTTTGATATCTCCATGTGCAATGTGAAGCAGCGTTGTTAGAAGACCAATGAAGCCATGAAGATAAACCATAGGTTGCAATGGAGACCCAGTGGAGACACCATGATAATGAAATGGCTGCCAAGGAGAGCTGCTGACACTGCATGGAGTATTCCTGGGGCTATCAGCAGCCAAGTTGGAGCGGTGGAATTAGAACCCCAGAGACTGGTCACTGGTTAGAATTATTGGACTTGGAGATTTGTCACTAATTTTAGAGTTGTCGGACTCCGAGTAATTTGATGTTTGCCCTATTGGTTTTAAATCCTGTATTATGCAAATCTGTCTTTGCTTTTCACAATTCCATCTTTTACAATGTGAATGTTTATTCTGTGCCATTATGTTTTGGGGTACTATGGTTCAGTTAAAAGACTTTGGACTGTAGGAATGTTTGAACAGCACTGGGATTGGTAAAAACTATGGGGACTTTTAAAGTTTTTCTGAATACATTGCATTTTACATCATGTGTGGCTAACAGTTTATGGAGGCCAGGGGCGGAATGTGTTGGTTTGAATTAGGTGTCCCCATAAAGTCATGAGTTCTGAATGCTAGGTCCCCAGCTGATGGTAATTTTGGAATTGGAGTGTCCAGAAGAGATGTGTTCTTGGGGGTGGGCTTATGAGTGTTATAGCCAGCTTCCCCTTGCCAGTGTTTGGCACACTCTCCTGCTGCTGCTGTCCACCTAATATTGGCCAGGAAGTGATGTCCACCCTCTGCTCATGCTATCGTTTTTCCTTTCCATCATGGAGCTTCCCTGCAAGTCTGTAAGGCAAAATAAACACTTTCCTCTCATCAGCTTCTTAGCTGTGTGCTTTCTGCCAGCAACTCAAAGCTAACTACAACACCCAGATACTGGAAAATGGATCGCCCATAGGAGCCTCATCAATAGTGTATCAGACAACATGTTTAGCACAGCAAAAAATCAAGGCTAATATCTAGTAGATCAGATAATGTTTAATGAATCTTTAAGTCCTAAAATTTATATCACTACAATCTCTGGTATTGAATATGAATTACATATTATATAGTGTGTGTGTGTGTGTGAGAGAGAGAGAGAGAGAGAGAGAGCTATATGAAGAGAAAGGACAAGAAGCTCCTAGAGGGGAAGAGATTCAGGATCACTTTGTATAAAATAGACCACAGTCCACTAAAAATGTTTACTGCGCACAAGGGTTTCTACAGGAAACTCTACAGACAAGGCTCCACCCTCCAGGACTCCTAGCCTGACGAAGGAGGCAGGCTACTGCTGATATCAAAGGGCACATGGGCCTGATATGCCATAAGTGAGGAATCTGGTAGCTGAAGGTCAGTACCAGAGGTAGAGGCCCTGACAGCACTGAGACTTTCAGCTCACAGTGAGAACACTGTGTGATGAGAGGTCCTCAGAGGACTCTCAGCAGATGGCCGCAGGACCTGCCTATGCAGATAGGGCAATAGAATAAGAAGCCTATGAGGAGAGGACAGTGCACAAGACTAAGCAAGAGTGAGATGAAGACCAACAGCATCCAGAAAGGCTTCCTGGCCACTCATGTGCAGCCTTAACTAATGAAAGCCCTGGACGGTCTGCAGGACATGCAGATGCCATGGGACCAGGACAACACCCCTTCCCGCTTTGCTCTGTCACAACCTGGAGTGGGAAGGGAGGCTTTATGATGATGTTGAGTTTCAGATATCCCAAGAGAGGTTAAGTATAGGCCATCCTTAAAGCAGAGAACCCGGAAGTGGTACCCTGTGCTGGGGCCTTATATAGACACAAGCCCTAGAATATCTCATAAAGGATCTCCATGCTTCCAGTCATGTCTTATTGTACTTTGGACAGCTGGGAAGTATAACTGAGTCCACGTTCTGGTTTCTGAAGCCAAATAGGAAGGAATAATTTCCATTTCATTTTACTCAACGTGTATACGCTGCTCATAAAGTCTCCCATTTGTTGTTAAGATTTTATTGACACCATGTTTTTAAATGTGTGGGGGAAAGGGTTCAATTATGATTTATAACAAGCAAGTTTTAACAAAGGAAGTTAATTCTTTGGCAGAGAGCAAAACCCCACTGCTCTTTCTTAGAAACAGTATTTCAAGCTTGAGTCCACGGAGATTCCTAACACTACATTTTAAAGAGGACTTCATTTTTCCCATTTATAAGTTTCCTGATGGTGGTGGTTATGCGGTATGTGCCTGTGGTCAGGTGGTTTAGGGAAAGCGGGTTGGGGGAAGAGTGAAGGTGCTGGTTTTAAAATTAAACCTGAATCTTTCACATGCCTTAAGGATTACGTCCAAAAGAAATTGCTTTTCCCGGGACTAAAGGTACTATCTCACTACTCCCATACAAAGGGCCAGAAGTCTATTTAAACATTCTCTGTGATTTGTTTCCCAGATTTGGCTTTCTACAAGCACTTCCTTCGGGGAAAGCATACCTTACCTCTTTCGCAGACCAATTTCCTGTAGGAGTACGTCTTTAGGAAATGGCAATCACAGCATCCTCCTCGGGTTTATGGTGACAACTCACAACTCAGGGGCATCATGGATATGCACGCATACACAACGCCTCCCAAAGCAAAATGAAGATCAACCTCAAAAGGCAAATGAAGAACTATTCTCCTTAACTGACTCTCCATTTCATTCAGTTAAGTACTCTGGAATAGCAGCTCATGCAGACTTTTCTGGGATTACAAGTTTATACCTCTTGTCTTGGAGCTAGGGATATAGTTCAGTGGAAGAGTACTTGCCTAGTATGTGTAAGGATCTGAGTTATATCCACAGCACCCCCTCCACACACACACACACACACACACACACACACACACAGGTTCTTCTTTCACTTTTACACATGTTCACACAGTCTGAGTCATGGTGAGAGTTTCATTCAATCTTGAGCAGTAACAGGTAACTCACAGCTGCTTCTGGGACATGCTAGCGCAGCGGAGCCCTTGTGCTCCAAGGACGAGGGTGGATGGGTGAACAGGTGAACATCTCTCCAGTTGCCAAGAGCTGAGCTACGACCACAATCACTGTGACTACTCCCTTAAGAAGTAGGACTACTTATCCTGAACTAAGTAAGGCACTATGGGGGTATGCTCACAAGAGATGGAAGGGGTCCAGTGGGTTATATAACCTTACAACCTAAACACAATGCTAATATTGAAAGCAAGTTTGCAATTCTTTAGCAATGCTGTGACTCCTTATGGGTTAAGATTCAGAAAGATGTAATGCTTCTCTGTCTTTTTTTTAAAAAAAATATTTTTAGTTATTTGGAAGAGAGAATGAGAGAGGGAGGGAGGCAGATAGAGAAAGATTGAATGGGCATGGCAGGGCCTCCAGCTGCTGCATATGAATTCCAGACACATATGCCACCTTGTGCATCTGGCCTATGTGGGTCCTGGAGAATCGAACCTGGGTCCTTTGGCTTTCCAGGCAAGCACCTTAACCACTAAGCAATCTCTCCAACCCCCAATGCTTCTCTATCTTGATTATGGTGGTTACTACATATACCTGCCTGTGATAAAATGTCATGAAACTATGCACTCATTGCACCAACTGTCTGATGTCAACTTCCTCATTCTGATATAATACTATGGTTACAGTACATGTAAGCACTGGGGGAACTAGATGAAGGATACACAGTACTTCTCTACATGACTTTATAATTGACTATAGACCTATAATTCTCCCAAAAACAAAAGGACAAAATAAAGTTTAAATGGAAGCACAAAAGAAATGCAATAAAATAAAAATATCTAATAGCTAATAGCTAAAACTGATTTGAGCGAGAATCAGTTTTTATAGCAAAAGATACATAAAATTTAACCAAAAAAGGAAAATAGCTGAATGTTCAAAACTATAAAATTAAAAAGTGACTATTCATGTGCTGTCAGCATATCTGACAAAAGAATTGAGAGATTTTACTACGCTCCTTACAGAGCAACATAAAGTATGGACTCAGGAGCCCTGGGCTGAGATAGGATATGAGAGAGCTCCTCATGCTGAGCCTGGCCTGGCATCTCTCTAGGCAGCTGGTCTTTGCGATGTTAAATGACCTTTGCTCCTGTGGTCACTCAAACTGTTAGTTAGCGTTCCTGGTTCCTTTCAACCCCTCCGCAACCCTAACCCTAATTTAGTGATTGGAGTCCAAGATAATTAGACAATGGGATATTTGTAAGTGCTTTTACCAAGTCGTGTCCTATGCATCATCTGTTAACTATTATAACGCTTTATAGTGTCACAGAAGAGATAATTTTCCTAGCTCCACTTAGAGGTATAGAGACCAGAACTCAGAGAATGGTGGCTTCCTAATGATCAGGCAGCCAACAAGTAGTAGCATTGAATCCCAAAACCATTTTGTCCCTAAATTTAAAGCCTAGATGAAGCTTCCAGAATGATTGGAAGTGCTCTTTGCCCATATTATGAACATTATGTCTGAATGAAATGATTTCCCATAAGGATCTGAGGGGCTGCATTTCAAGCTTCTGGACCCCTGTGTTGAAGTCATGTTGTTTTCTTCTTGATCCTAACCAAAGCTCAGGAGTGGCAAGGCAAGCCAGCTTCTCCCATCACTAGGTTATCCTTGGTGTATGAGCACACAATGCTCCTGTCTCATCACAGGTGTTTCATAGCCCTGCCTCAGACAGACAACAGGCCCCTGTGCCACAAGGATCCTGCAAGGCTGTGGTGGAGGGTCCATTCCCACAAACACACACAGTGATCTGTAACTCTGATCCCCAGCGGCCAGGTTTGGAACCATGCATGAGCAACAGTCCATGTCTTTGAGCAGCTCTCGTGAACATGTCTGCCTGTGACCACCTAGGACTTCAGGTATGAAAGCTGACAGGATTCTGACCCAGCTGAATGGAGAGACACTGAAATGGATTTTAGACAAAATTCCATCATTAATACCGGCCACTCTGTGGTGGGAGAATCTCAAGATAGTCAAATCAGAAATTCTGGGACAAAGGAAATTCCTTACTTTTATAGCCTTTGGCTGGAGTTTCTCTTAACCAGAAATAAGGTTTTGCTAGAGGGTGGAAGTGACAGGTTGCTTGTGTCAGATGCTAAGAGAGGCACAGGATTAGTTACAAAGTCATAAATCTGAATATATTATCTGGTCCTGCTACCCTACCAGTATAGGGTGGTAGCTGTTCTCTCTGGCTATACAAGCGTTAGAAGGAACTGCAAGGGGGTCGTGTTTACTTTGTGTACCCAGCACTGACATCTGTCCTCTTAAAAGAACAGTGATTATAACCTAACAAAAACCTGAGTATCAGTTATCCTGGTACCAGGATGGAGAAAATTTTATTGCTACTCTTGAAACAAAGAACAGACCTCTGTATAAACCACTATTCAGAGCGACCTCGCACAAGCGACAAAGGTTTACTGAATCTCCTTTCTGACATTGTGAATGGGGTTAGCACATTTTGGTAAGCTGCTCTATAAGATAGCACCTCCAATTTCCCCAGCCTCCAAGGAAATAGAATATGCATATGAATGTGTATATACATACATATAAAGAGAATCACTCCTCTGGCTCCCTCAGAAATGCCTACTGTGCCTATTATAATATTTGATGTGACTATTGCCAGATGCTCCCCTTTAATAACAAACATGAGGCAGCAGTGACACAGTGACTTGACTACCAAAACATTCTTGTACACCAGGCAGGCTGAGCTGAGCATAATCCACTTCTTGACTGTAAAAGTTTCACCTGTAGCTCTGATTTAGGATGGCCCCAGGGGATAAGAAGCTAGCCCAGGAAATGCATCTCAATGATCTTTTATTGAACTGGAAGTCCCACCCTGGTGTTTGCAGGATAGTAATAACAACCCCTTGTTACAGTTACCTCAATCCTGAAAACATGCAACAGACTCATGTTGATGGATCACTATGAAACTAAAAGTAGCTTTACAGTAGGCTGACCTCTCAGCAGAGAGATTTGAAGTGAGGTGGACTCAGTGCCTTTAAAACATACATAAATCTAGCATATTAATAGCACATGTTCAAGAGTCACTGCTGAGTGCACGAGAGAAGAACAGGCAGACAGATACCAGTTGTCCACAAAGCTGAGAAGGTAATTTGTGGCTCATAGAAGCAGTGCATAGTGATTTAACTTGGTTTTCTTGGACTTTTGATATTTTAACTAAAATGATACATGAAAATGTATATTTTTCACCCTACTATTTTCCTCATCTGAAACAATGCCAACGTCCTTTCACATTAGGAGAAACATCTCCACAGAGTAAAAGGTTAGAGACTGACTTTATATTTCTTCTAAGCATGTAGCCTGCGCATCCAGTACAAACAGCAAGATGCAAAAGGAGTCTGATCATCGATAATCATCTCTCCATCACCAGCTAAATACTTTGAGGAAGGCCTGGCTGCCTGCAGACCGCCTATCCCTAGGCAGAATACTCAAGTTCTGGTATCTTTGAAGATTATTTTTAGAAGCTAGTCTTTGGCTGGGTTTTAGGAAAGAGCTGACAACAAAGTGAGAGTTGCATCCTATGATATAGTCTAGTGGTTCTGCCACACTAATCTGTGAGCTCCTTACACATTTCCACAGCTTCAGCGTGGTGTGTATGTGCCGGCGAAGGAGCACGGCTGTGGCTCAACAGGAGGCCAGAGTCCAATGTGTATAACGCATTTCCCTAAAGCTCACTGTGAGAGCTTTCCACCACTCAGCTGCCGCAGTTAAATGGAGGGCCCCTCCCGCAATCTTCCCATGGACCTACTTCACAGAGATTTTGGGTGAAGTTTTAACAAACTGTAAAGGCAGAAAGTGTTACAACTTTAAAAATGCCTTATTTCTTCTTAATGTTGAAACTGTAACTGGCCAATAAGATAACCCTAGTCGATCTGGCAATTTATCTTCTATTCATGCCCAGTGGCTATAGATTTTGAACAATCTCTTTAAAAGTAACAAATTTCTTGGGGCTGGAGAGATGGCTTAGCAGTTAAGGCACATGCCTGTGAAGCCTAAGAACTCATGTTCAAATCTCCAGGTCACATGTAAGCTAGACACACAGTAACACAAGATCACAATGTCACATGAACACAAGGGGGCGCACATATCTGGAGTTCATTTGAAGGCCTTAGTGCACCCATTCTCTCTCACTTTCTGCCTCTCACTCTCACTCTCTCTCTCTAATAAATAAATAAGTAATAAATTTCTCTTTTATAAAAATATCCCATTACATCCCAGATGATTATCTAGAAAATACCATGCCTATGTCCAGCCCATAGTCAGTTTGTGAGAACTGCTACTCAAATGGCAGATGAGGTGAACTCTAACGAGGACTCGGTTAGTCTGAGGAGGTGACATCTCCCTGAAGAGCTAGTTTTAGGTTCTGAGGCCCTCTGGTATTAGGCACAGAAGTCTGTCACCCACGACTTCTGAGCACTGGTGTGGCATAGTGCACGAGCTAACCCCTTGAATTAACCAGGGTGGCTGAGGTAGCAGCACCACGCCACATTCACTTCCCAGGAACAAGTTTAGCCAAAGCCACATTAAAAGACAATTGCTCAAAGCTGGCAGAACTCCTCAGGAAGCTCAGAGCTCGGGTGCTTGGGAGGCAGCGTGGGCACCAGAATCACGACAGGAGAAAGCTGGGCAAATGTTTCCTGTCCTCACATTCAAAACCTCCCATGGGGGTGGCCGTAGCCTGGAGGCCTCAGGCTTTCCTGAAGGAGCTAAAAAAGGAAAGAATGATAAAAGGAACTGGGGTTTCAACAGGACTTCAACTAGCCAAAACAGGGAAGGAGGCCAGCAGACACCCCGCACAACCCCAAGCATTGCCTGTAATTTCCTGACTGGGTTTCTACAGGAAGCCACTTGGAGCAGATCCGGTGTTTGGTGTTGTTTCTGTGGCATCTCTTTCATCCTCAGCAAGCCACTGTGGGTCATGTCAAGTCTTCTCATCATCTCATAATAGACGTACTTAAGAGTCAGACAGGAAGCAGGGCGCTTTGTTGTTATTTATTTCTTTTTGTTGTTTTTACTACACACCTCCTGGTGGCCTCAAACAAAACTCACTACCCAGTCAGAAAGTGTCCTTGCTGTCTGAACTAAGTAGTTCAGCAGTAGAAAACACCTGCATGGAAAACCATCAACTTAGTATAAATATGTTTTCATTTGATTTCTAGGACAACGGGAAGTCAAAGAGCATTCTCTTTGACATTTGTCAATTTTAAGTCACAACAAAAACAGGAATGCTTAATGTGAAGCCAGAACAAATGGAAAGTGGTTTAAAATACTCAGCGTTATTTCCTCCAGCTTCCCAAGTTACTGAAACACTAGTATGTTGGGGCTCTTTTCCATTATGGATTCCCCGAACAGACTCAGGGCTGAGTCTCTCGTCATAGAGTTGCTCCCACATCTTACAGTGTACAATCTGATTCATGCCAGGACTGAATAGAAAAGTGAAATTCTCATGAATACCTTAAGGAACTTTCATTCCTCACAGGGGACTGCAGATGTGAGGTCAGCCTGCTCAGATAAAAACTGCTGCCCCATGCAACAGGAGTTTTACGGAGGCTTCAGGCATCTCCAGAGCCTTGGGAATTGTATTTGAGTCATGAAATTTAGAATTCTCCACCTACCCACACAAATCAATGTCATCTTTCTCTGTGTCCTTGTTCTACCCTCTTCTATAAATCAAGAGATGCATGGAGCTGCCTACAGCAACCACGCAGATTTCTCTAATAAAGCAAATTCTAGTGCAAAATGGGGAAATGTTTTCAGAAAGACAGAGTTGAGACATTCAGGGATTAAATCAAACACCCTCACTTCCAATTCTAATTCTTCCAATACTTAATAACATTTAAATACATTTTATAGACTTCAATATTTTTTTTTTACATTAAGGAACTCATTTGGCTTTCATGGAAGAGCCAAGCCTTGTCAGGCAGATGAGAAAGCCAACAGTCTGGTCTGTATGGCAAAGATCATGTTTCTGCATGTGCAGGTCATGGTTTCTTATCGCCTTCCCTGGAGTCTGAATACACTTTCTCCCGAGTCCACACCCAGGCCCACTGGCACACACCTATCAACTCACTGCCTCGTCACATACGAACAGCCATCATAGTCATGTGTGTAAGTTCCTCAGTCCTTCCAGACAACAAAATGTTTCTGAGAACAAGGAGTGGGAGAAATACAGGTTTGATGGCCTGAGGATATGGCACCACATTTTGTACATGATGTGTGCTCTGTAAGTATTTGGAAAAGTGAACTAAGCTGAATTAATTGTGTAAGAAATTGCCAACCAGCTGCATTCTGGGTCTCGCTCACCTGATCTTGTGTTCACAGGCCAACTCCCACCAGTCAAAATCAAAATCTTGCAAGCACATAAAAATCTCTGTGACTGATAAAAAAATAAAATGTTACCACATTATATATGCTATCATACTGAATTTAATGAATGTGGCTCTCATTTCATACATAGTTTTAACATACAAAATGCCTTAGGAGTAGCAGGGCCTCTCCAGAAGGCCAGAGATCACATCTAGGTAGCACTTAAGTCCACCAAAGTCACAGTCACCCACCATGCTGCTTTTTATCCACATGGAAAGATATGAGTCATCAACTGTTGAAACTACTTTAGCTCAGTAATCACTGGGATAGCAAAATCTAAGACCACAACTCTAACTGATTAAGCCCAATCTTAGCAACCAATTAGACAAAGGTGACTTTGATATCAACCCAAAAGTCCAAGAGAGGAGAGGAAATTATTTAAGGTTATGTTGATATCCTTACCAGTGTAACACAGAGCACCTGTGTCCTCTTAAAGAAAATGGCGGAAGAGTAGCCCTTCTTCTTTTACCCTAACTACCCAGAAGGGTTACCTCCAGGGATGAAGCATTCCCAAGGCCCTCTCCACCAGGCCTGGCTTTCCATTACTGATCGGTACCTCTTGAGGCATCTTCATCCCGCCTTTGAAAATTTCTGCAACTCAGGGGTAAACCCTTGTCTCCACCAATCTCTGCCACTTTGAATTTCATTCTTACGTACTGTGTCTTCCTTATTCCTGCTCTTTCCTCCATAATTGTTCTAGCTATCCTAACCTGAACTCAACCACCTAGACCTGAGATATTCATTTGCATCATGCAAATCATGCAAACATTACCTTCATCTCCCCAGTAGGTAGCCTTTTAAACTACCCCCAACCCTGCCCCAGCCATGCCAACCAGTCACAGACTCCCATCTCATGAACTCTCACTATCTACAGGACTTGTTCCTGCTGTTCTCGACTGCAGTGTCCACCTTGAGGACTCTGCCTGTATGGCCTGGGAAGTCTTCGCTGACTGGGGCAGAAAGATTAAGAATGCTCTCCCCTGCATTTACCAAACATCCTAGCTAGAGATCAAGCACAACATACAGGATGTAAAATAGCAATCCTGGTTAATTTATCTGTCTTGTGGTCTCAGAGGTCCTGCAAGTGTATAGTGCATTATGAGCCCTGAGGAGAAAACGTATTGGCTAACTAACTAATGGAATGAATGAGCAAGCAATAGGAATACACACACACACACACACACACACACACATACACACACACACGATGGCAACACATCAGAGCACTGAATAGGAAGGTTTCAAGATAAAGACAAGCCCTTAGAAGGTCTTCTCTTCCCTGTACTTTCTAGCAAAGACCATGCTTGGCTAAATGAAACTGAACTACACAGCTTCAATCTTGACCAGTGTTGTTGTTTAATCATCCCTAATCAAGATAGATGGATCTACTACCATCCATGTTCCTCAGCACTGGGAAAGTACTGCAGCACAATCCAAGATCTCAGGGGAGGCACTCTAGAGGCTAGAGTAGCCATAGGTTTATAACTATAGAATTCTTAGATAAAATCCAGCTACTCTTTTTAGGATCCGGGGGAAATTAACTATTTTATTTTAACTAATAAGGTCGACTCAGTTCTTAAATGATAAGTAAGTGAATATCCACTTTGGAGAGTCTTTTAAATTTCTCTCTCTCTCTCTTTGTCTCTTCCCGCCCTCTGCTGCATATCTGCTACTAGTATGCCCAAAACACTGTGGTGTGATTATGCAAATGTTAATTACACAGTGATTACACACTATAATCTAAAACTCTCCTTGGTTATTTTCTGCCAAATGATGTCCTTTTGCATGTCTCAAACATTCTTGTTACTCTTTGGATGACAGTTTGAACATTCCACAGGCCTGAGTCTGTTGTCCTTAAACTGCTCACTCTCCTGAGTCATGTTAATCTTCCATGTTTATTATCATTTTTTCAGCTGCAGTCACTGTGAACAGTAGTGTGTTTTCCTTCATGGTAATAAATATTCATGTATTTATGAAGTAATGAAGAAAATATTGCTGAGCATGAAAGAGTTGATGTCAACAGTCAGAAGAGAATGAAGTAGCGTTAAAATCTGTTAACATTCTCACACCTTCCTAGCAAGTCAATTCCTTCAGAAGGAAGAAGCTTGCAACTTGGAGTATAGAGGTTTTGATAATGACAACAGGATGGGCAGAAAAACAAAGTCACATCTGGCTTGCCATGGCTCTGGGTGTCATTTCTATTTCACAATAGCACATGGGTGAGAAGCACTCTGGGGCCTTTTCACATTGTTTATTTATCCTTTGGAGACTGGAAGAGTGTTACGGTACTCAAAGCATAAGGAACAGCCCGAGCAGTGGTGACTTGAAATCGTCAGGAAATAAGGGTTGTCTACAATGGGGACCCCTAGTGCAAACTCATTCCTGCCCTCTGAGCTCAAATCGCCACTCAAATGCACCTGTTGGCTCTGAGACAGCTTGGTGAGGCTACAGCTTTCAGTTTCCTTTTCCACAAATTCTATGTGGTGAGTGTCTGAGGATTAATGCAAAGTTGGTTCTTGAGTGCTTGAAATGAGCAGAGAATTTGCTGGACAAGAGTGTGTGCAGGTGCATGGACACTGTGCATATGGAAAGTGCTCACCAGACACAGGCTAGTAGGAAGAAGGAAGAATAAAGAGGTTGGCTGGAAGGGGTGGTGGAATAGGGCAGTGTGCAGATAAGCACTTTGCAGTCAGAAAGTCTTATAGTCCTCATGCCACATGGAACCTTGGCAAAGCTACTCTGACACCTATGATCCTGTTTCATCACGTCCCTAATGTGATAGCTCTTTTTGGGGGCAAGCCCAACAGATTGCCTTTTTATGTGAGAATAAGAGAAAGAGAGAGGGAGGGAGAGAATGGCGTATCAGGCCCTTCAACCACTGCAACTGAACTCCAGATGTGTGCCCTTATGCACATGTGACCTTGTGCGCTTGAGTCACTGTGCAACTGTATTACGTGGGACCTTGAGAGTAGAACATGAGTCCTTAGTCTTCACAAACAAGCACCTTAACTGCTAAGCCATCTCTCTAGACCAATGCAACATTTCTTAACCAGTATTTAGTTCTGTCCACAAACTCATGGGGACATTTGACAAATTTGGACAGTTTTTTTTTTTTTCAGTTCCCACATATTGGGGGTGGACAGTTTCAACTGACATGTAGTGAGCAAAGGACAAGCATACTAATAAGCTCCTATAATACTTAGGCTATTTCCAAAACAAGCAATTATCCTTAGCTCAACATGTTCTAGTGCTAAGGTTGGAAAATCTGTTTTAATGCATTAGTAACAATATACCTGAGCCAAAAAGTTCTTAGGAAGGATTAAAGTCAGGAATTGCCATTGTCTCTATTATAATTCAAGTCCCTTATAATTTTCTGAAAAGCTATTGGAATTTTTTGCTCAATAAGAAATAGAGAAGGAAACTAATATTTGTTAAAAGCCTATTACACACAAAGGATGGTATGCTAAATACTTTATGCAATTTACCACATGTAACAACACAATAATCTTATTAAATAATCAGTATCTCCAATTTATCAAGCTAATCCAAGACTCTCACATAACAAGATAAGTCAACTATAATATCGCACAAAGAGAAGTGTATCAGTTACTGTCTCATTGCTGAGACAAAGCACCAGAGCAGAAGTAGTTTAAGGAAGGAAAGCATTTATGTTCCGCTTACAGTTTCTAGGGAAGTCCACTGTGGGAGAAGCATAGCAGGATCTGGAGGCAGTAAGTCCACAGGGAAGAAAAGGAGCAGAGTGGTGAATGCTGAGTACTCAGCCAGTTCTCTCCTTTTTAAACAGTCCAGGTACCTAGCCTATGGGACCGCACTGCCCACAATTAGTAAACAGTCCAGGTACCTAGTCTATGGGACTGCACTGCCCACAATTAGTAAACAGTCCAGGTACCTAGCCTATGGGACTGTGCTGCCCACAATTGGGTCCTCCCACCTAGTGGGGAAAAAAAATCCCACAAAGGGGACCAGAGATTTGTTTCTGTGGTGATTGTAAACCATGCCAGCTTTTAACTAGAGATGAACCATCACAAAACAAACAAACATTATTATGAATGAAAGTAACTACATAAGCTACTGAAACACAACCTAGCAGGCCTTTGGAGCAAGGCAAAGCTTTCACACTCTCAGAATCCCTCCTTCCTCTTCACTCCCACTCTGTTGTTTCCCCACTGCCTCTCAAACTCAGCTCCTTCTTATCTGCCACCACTGGGATCTCTTGCTTGCTTAAGAACCTCCCCCAACTCCAATAAACCTACTGACCACAAGCTCATTTTCATGAGAAACATAGAAAAATATTTAGGGGAGATAATACTAAATAAATAATGAAAAATAAATAAAATATTGAGATGAGATGAAATAAAATAAATCACCATAGTTGTTAAAATCCAAGATTATTAAGGTAAGTCAGTATTTGCACCATTTCAGTGCAGATGGAAATTTCCACATCCTTCAACAATAGAAGGCAAGTACTCACCCTGAAAGTAAGTCTTACATCATACATGGAATGAGATATGTGTCACAAAACAAATGTGTCTGTTCTTCAAGCCAAAGCCACTAAGAAAATATCATGCAAACAAGTGACATTTTGTTGTCAAATCACTCAAAATGTCTCTACGGAGCTGGGGAATTGGCCCAGCAGTTAAAGTGCTTGCCTGCAAAGCCAGGCTCGATTCCCCAGTACCCTCATAAAGCCAGATGTACAGAGTGGTGCATGCATCTGGAATTTGTAGCAGCTGGAGACACTAGTGTGTCTACTCCCCACCCCCACCCCCTCTCTCTCCCTTTTCTATCTCTCTGCTTGCAAATAAATAAATAAGCAGTCAAAATGTTTAAGCAAACTGTCTCTAGGCTTTTGGCCCAGATTCACGTTACTGCTTCTTGAGGCAAGGTGATAATTTGATTTCAAAAAGTGGAGAGCCATTTCCTAAGCAGTAATATCTTCTTAAAGGTCTGATATAGTCTCTTATGCCAAGAGTATTTTTGATTTTTATAGAACCAAAAAAGGACAAATTCAGATCATTCTCAGTGAATTACCAAGAGTAGGGTTCTATTTACAGCCCAGCAAGAACAATGTAGAAATTGTTCACTAACAATGTGAATCATTTTCAGACAATCCCCAGAAAATCTGGGATAAGTTAGGTGGAAGGGAGATAGATGACAGTATGTGGAAAACTTTATTTATGAATGTTAATAAAATTTCTATTGCAAAGGAAATACTAGAGACAAAGCTGAAAAGCCCTCCATTTTAAGCAAAGCTTATTCCTGGCTGACACTGAGATGCAAACCGGCTATGGACCAATTCACTAAGCGCCAGGCCCCTGAGAGGGCAGCAGGCTGGGTTGGAGAATGTCCCTCCTAAAGGCATTATTACCAAGATCCTGATCACACATTTTGCAGACAATCATGGATATGTTAGGGCAGACCCAACATCCTTGCCAAATTTATTTCATAAAAGCTTTCTTGTAGTATGGAAAAATAGTTGGTAGGTTCTGGACTAAAAACCATCTTGCTCATGCACACTCTGGGCCTTTGATAAAACTTCAAATGAAAAGGAAAAGAGAAAAGAAGCCATTCAAAAATCAGGATTTTAAGTTTTACACCTGGAGATCCCTGTGGTGGCAATGGCTGATAAAAACAGGATGGACTTTAACTTAGGTGCAAATGCATTCCAAGAAATATCCAAAAACATATTTGGTTTTACAGTGGATACTGACATCTTTAATTTGTTTGAGCTGTGGGAATGATTTCAAAACTATGGTGAGGACATGGCAGGACAACATGTTTGTGAGGGCAGGACAGTATTTTGAGAGAATAGGATGAAACAGTCGTGAAATAATGATTTAACAGAATTTCAACTTTCCTTAGAACTTGCTCAGGTCATGGAAATAGTAAATAATTGAACTGTATTCACGTAACTCGAGAAGTAAATATCAGTTAAAGTGTCATCGAGATTGGATTGGATTTAAAAATTCTAACACGAGAAATGCATTCAACATCAGGTTCAAATAAAAGCCAGGATTTCTTCACTGGCTGAGCTTTTATCCCATGATGAATGGGTACCAGCCAGTGTGCCCACACGTCTCACCCTCCTTCAGCTGTAGACCACAGCCCAAAGATTTGGGTCCAAATCCCAGCTCTGATACAAATTGTGTGACTAAGAAACTTGTTTCGCTTGTCTGCCATCAGCTTTCTAGTCTGTTAAACAATAAGTTGTACCAAACTATTGTTTGAAAACGTAAGTGAGTGAATTTGTGTAAAGCAGTCAGAAAGAACAGAGATCAAAGCACAGAAGTTCTGTTAGCCTAGCTCTCTTCATCTAGTTGTATCTGAACACAGACTATCTGAAGTAAACGAGGTACAGCATTCTGTGTCACAGATGAGGAAAGTATGCTGAGGGAGGTAAATGAACCTGTCCGATTTACACTATTCCTATGGGCTAGAGCTACTGTGGAACACCTTGTGTCACAGGCCCAAGTCCAAGCTCCACTCACATGATGCTTTTCAGATATGGCTGTGGAGAGTCAGTCCTTCTTACTAGCAGAGGCCTTAGCTGCCATGGCAGAGATCAGGAGACTTCTTGTCCAAGCAGCAGCTCTGGCTCACCCTCCAGGCACGTCCACTGTTGCCTCTCCCTAACTCCACACAGGAAGGGTAAGGAGGTAAGACTTCAGTGATGACTCCCACCATCCCAATCAAAATTCTCCTGCCTCAAATTAATCAGATTGCTTTCCCGATGCAGCAAGACAGGAATATCTGAAAGCCACCTCTGTCCCTTTATCCCAGGGCTTCTGAGGAACACGCTGCACCCGCACAAGTGTCTCACTGTGGAACTTGATTCACCATGAGTCCATTCCAGATCACATCTGTGTAAGAAACACAGACCTATCCAGTTCTGGCATAATTACTTTTTAAGTTCTGCGTTGGTGCCTGAGCCCTTTCAGAATCCTTCTCTTCTCTACTGTTGTCCTCACCCTGAAGGGAGCCAGAAACTGATGAATTGTTCTTGGCATGGCTAACAAAGTCATTGCCATCACTGATGGATGATTGGGTAGGAGAGACAGTCTGGGTTTGGATATGATTAGCATGGTGTTCCTGACTCTGTGTTCACCAGAAAGCGAAGGCTGCTTTCAGGAGAATAATCAAGGATGCTAGCTTTGATTCTTGGCAGATACCAGTGGCCATGATATGTAGATCAGAAATACCATGCCATCTGATTATGGTCCAGCTCTAAGAAAGAAAACCACTGGTCTCATTTCAATCCTAGCAAAAAAGCAGCAGCAGCAAAGCTCCCCTGTTGAAGTAACCAGTGACTTTTCTGGTGCCTACCCCACAGTCTGTTGAATTAAGCAGTGACTTTTCTGGTGCCTACCGCAGTCTCATGTTCATTTCAGCTTGGTTAATTCTAACTGACCTCGAATGCAAAAATATCACTTGTTGTTTCTCCAAGTAGAGGAATTAGAGAACATAATCACCCCAGCTCCTACCCAGCTTTATGTGTCTTCCTGTACCTACAGAACTCAGTTCCATCCTTTCAGAATCTCAGCAGTCAGATAACAGTCTCCCCCAAACCCTCCTTTTCTTTTCCAGGGGAAATCAGATAGACACATGTAAAAACTTCAAGTGTATTTAATCTTCATGGGCCCTGCTCTTTGCCACCAGAGGAGAAACAGACCTTGTCAGGGCATGTCAACAACTTTCAATCACAATTTTCAGATCTTTCCAAGATTTTGTTCATCTATTTATGTGGATGAACTACTCTGTCTCTCTCTCTCTCTCTCTCTCTCTCTCTCTCATAATTTATAGCAAGACCTATGCAAATGTAGCTTTAAAATAATTAACATTAGGCATAATGTACACACCAACATAGCTAACATATTAGGCAATATTTAATATATTTATATATGGAGAAGTACTCAGTACTTAATAAAGAGAATATTTGATTTATTTATAGGGCACATCTGATGGTGATTGGATGAGAAGTCAATTTAAGGTTCTAAAATATTTTCTGGTTTAAATATTTTTTAAATCAACTCATCATAAGGAGTTCCTGTTTCCACATAAGAAGACACTGTAAATACAAGTTTACAGAAGAGTATTAAGTCAGCAAAGACAACCAATCATGACTGTTATGTTCACCTTCTTGACCCCTGTTCTAAGCTCCACATGTGTTTTTAGCATTGCTTTGACTCAACAAGGGTTCTAATGCAAAGATTCCTTTTGTTGCTCCTCCAAAAACTCAACAGAAAACCCATTTATCTAAACATGAATTCGAAATTCTTTGTAGTATGGTGACCATATGCATCAGTCCTCAAAAAGTAAAAGAAAAATATTAATTTCTCTTACTGTTGGCGAACTTTATGTTTCTGACATGAGAGGAACTGATCCTATTAAGTGGGAATTTACAGTGGCTCCTTATTGCTTAAATGTGGAAAAATCCACAGGGGTAAGTCATGGGGATTAAGGAAGAAGTATCCTGAGAAAAGTAATATGTGCAGCTAATTCTTAGAATTCATTCAGTATCCCTCCACCTGACTTCCCAGCCTGAAAACCTATGCAGCCCACTCCTTGTCATCCATTTAAATGACAATGCCCAGCAGACTGCTTCTGTAGGAACCGGGGCACACTAACTTGGACTGCATACAGGGAAGGAGCCCTTTGCCATGGGTTTGTGTGTTTTATAGCAGGGTCTCAGTTTTTGTTGCAAGACATGTTGACATGATATGAAGGAATATAGATCCGGGGGCATTTTGTTGTTAGAGAAGGTCAGCAGTACCCAGGAGGTCCACCTGATGTCTGAAGATTGCTCTTCCATTAAAGTTCCTAGACACTATCCCAGGGAAATTACCCATAAAGGTATAATATTCTTTTTCCTTGACAGTGATGTTCTATATAAACTATACTCTCTGTAAATCTACAGATTTTTGAATTCAGGCATAAAAATACAAAAGAGATTGTTTTTCATTATTTTTACTATCCAATGGGCTCACCTCTTGTTATCAACTGGACACCTGAACTTTCTAAGAACAGTGAGAAGTTTTCTATAGCTAGCTAACATAGTGGTTTCCATCATACCTCATATAAATTATCTTTTCTTACTCAAAGAAAATATTCAGAAAACAAGGAAAAGGGGAAATTATATTCTCATTCTAAAACACAATTAATAGTAACATTTATGTGTATTTGCTTCTAGATTTTATTTTTATTTTTCATATAGATTTAAGTATAATTTGACCAAAGACTGCTAGAGATGTTTATCTTGAACTCTTCTTTTAAATATTACAAATATGTATGCAATATATGCATGTGTATCACATATATTTACTAGCCTTATGAGAGACATGCTTATGAGCTCTGGGTATTGAGTTTAATTTAAAAAGCCAGCATAAATATGATTTCAGGCAAAGGGAAATATTATAGCATGTATTTCAGAGACTGGAAGCAAGTCTTAGGTTGTGATTCCTTGGTATACATCTGAGCTTGGAGACATAGTGTGTACTACATATTGAAACATCTCATTTAAATCTCTAGAATTACACCACACTCTTTTGACTCTGAAGATCCAAGAATTTTATTAAGAGGAAGACTGATTCTTTCATAGCATACATTGTTGATTGGACATAAGCAAGAAAGGCTAAAGCTGTCAGTTCAAGATTCGGGTTGCCATTAGAGTGCAAAGGTCTTTGCTCATGATAGAACTAATATTTAATTAAACATAGCATTAAGATTATAAGTAAGATGACATTTTTTCTAGAAATGGGACTCATGGCCTTATGCATGCTAAGCTCTACCACTGAGTTATGTTCTCAGTCTTCTTAAAGTGTTTTACTTTTGAGTCAGGGTCCTTTAAGTTTCTCACGCTGGCCGAGATCTCACTTTGTACTCCACCAGGTAGGTCTCAGGTAGGTAAGATTACAGACCTATACCATGAGAACCAGATAAGGCTTTATATTCCTACAACATTTTCTGAGTTTAGTTTGAACATCTTGAATGTCTAATCAACACTTCTTTTGAAAAAATATACTTTACTTTTTTATTTGAGAGAGGAAGAGAGAGATAGTTGCACACCAGGGCCTCCTAGCCACTGCAAACAAACTCCAGATACATGCACCATCTTGTGCATCTGGCTTTATGTGGGTACTGGGAAATCAAACCTGGGTACTTTGGCTTTTCTGGAAAGAACCTTAACCACTATGTCATCTCTCAAGTCTCCAATAAACACTTCTGAAGGATGAACAACTCTACATTACTAAAATACTTTCACAAGAAATACACTAATGGACAAAAGAATTAGAGGGTGCCTAGTTCTATACAGAAACAAACAAAGGACAAGAATAACTGATCTCCAAGTACAGCTACTCTCTCCTACCTAAGGCAAACCGACTTACAGAGGCTGACATCTCTCTGGTGCTGACTAAGAGAAGCAGAGCGTCCTGGAAAAGTTACATGTGAGATCTGCAACATGTGTTTGGATGTGTGTGCCACAAATTCAAAATAGAGCCTGGTGCTTTATGGAGAGGGGAGATCTCTTGAATTTGTCTTTTGTCAACAAGATACGAAAAGGCTACAAAAAAAAGTGAACACACTTGTGTCAGTTATCCATGGAACTTTGAGGTTTTTGAAGTACATAGCAACTGCTGAGGTCAGTAAGCTGAGATCAGAGGATTTGTGGGCTCTCTTGTGCTACCCGGTGGCCACCATGAAAAGCTAAGGCACATAGGAGTTAACAAATTGTTGGCACAGTGTCAACTGATAGTGCACATAAAGGGATATTAATCTGCTGCTCTCTGAGAAAGTCCTCAAGCAACGTTGAAGGCTACTCCAAGAATTCAAAACCACTCTATCAGTAGAACCTGCCACTGCCAAAGAAATTTAGATAAAACCAGAAATAAGAATATCTCTTCACAATGTGCGTGTTAGCATATGCTGAGGCTAGAGGATCTTGAATTTGACAATACAGTATGAGGCCAGGTAGAACTAATAGGAAGAATCTAACAAAAAAAAAAAAAAAAGTAAGACAGGAAATCCTCCCACAAACACCAAGGGTCCACGGATGCTAGAAGTCCACACCTATCCCCTCTACTCTCCCAAACAAGACCAGATACATATGGCAGGTTGGACACAAGTGCACTGATCTATCCTCACTCCCCATCAACATAAGAATAAAGGAGATTTTTCCAAACATGGTGGGCCTGGAAGGAATGAAAAGACCAATAGATATTGAGAGATGGCAACAATATCATAAAAATAAAAAAACTCAGCCGGGTGTGGTGGTGCACACCTTCAATCCCAGCACTTGCGAGGCAAAGGTAGGAGAATCACTTTCAGTTCAAGGCCACCCTGAGACTACCTAGTGAATTCCAGGTCAGCCTGAGCTAGAGTGAGAGTGAGGCCCTACCTCGAAAAATGAAAATAAATACATAAAACAGTGGTTACTGACTTAAAAGAAGAGCAAAAGGTAAAAAGGTGGTCCCAGGGATGCAATTACAACAATGGGTCTTGAAAATAAAGTCAGCAGAAGTTCAGAAATGTGTCTATACAAGTGAAAACATAAGCATTGGCCAGACTTTTATAAATAGTAGGATGACCCTCTCTCAATTTTCCAAAAAGGTTGAATGTAAACACCATGAATTTCAAACACCACCTAAAGCTGGGGCCAAAGTGATTTTTCGTTCAGAAAAGAGAGACATAAAAATCTGCCTGGCAAGCATGAAGTTACTCTAGCCCTTCCCTCTGCCCCTTTCCTTCACATAGCACATAGAACATGGGCAAGTGGGCATAATCCTCACCACCTGGGATTTACAGGATTTCCCCTCCAGATGCTGAACAGACCAAAAGATGTGCAAGCGCTGAGAGCTGGGACCCCCAGTTGAAAGGCCATTCCCTTATCAGCTCTCATTTGAAAATTTACCCTTAACAGCCCCTACCCACATATACCAAGCTTCCAGTCAAGTTCATGCTACCACATTTTAAAATATTAGCAGCTAAAGACCACTCCAAACACACTAAAAGTTTTTTATGCAAATTAAGGTTCCTTGCTCACACTACTCTTACATATGCATAATTGAGTTAATCATCATAGCAACGTTATATAGTACTGTTACTATTCCCATTTTTCTGGATGGAAACTGAGGCAGATAAAAACTGAGGAGTTGGAGAGATGGCTCAGTGATTGAGGTGCTTTCTTGCAAAGCCAAAGGACCTGGGTTTGATTCCCCAGTACCCATGTAAATCCAGATGCACAAGGTAGTGCATGCATCTGGAGTTCATTCATTGTGGTGGCTAGAGGCCTTTTTCCCATCCACATCTGAGCACCATAGTAGAGGGTTCTCAGAAGATGTCTTCTGGTGAGGTGACATTAGCCAAGTATTTTTCAGTCATATCATGAATGTTTGTGGCTTTGTTGGAGAATTTAGGTATGAATTACTACAACAAACAAAAACTTAGTCAGCAGATAAAGACAAATTTTGTTCTGGTTTTAGGGACCAAACCAGGAGGCTTGTGCTTGCTAAACATGATTCAATATACTCATGACATACTATATGACACAATTATAAGAGATATTTAAATATTCAGTAATGTGAATATTTGCTACTGATCGAACTAAAACAGTAATATCACCCATTTAAAACTGAGGGAAGAGGAAAGGCTGTGAGATTGTGAGAGCTCAAACCTTACTATGCACAGAGCAGATGAATGGAGAATGACTAAAATTTTGAAAAATTGGAAACTAGAATGTTGGATATGTCCTACTGAAATATGCAGGGAATTAGCAGATGAAAAAACTTGAAAAGTTTCCAGGAAATGGGAATCTGGAGAGAAGAGGTGGCAGGGAAAGGTTCTTCATTCCAAACCTGTGAGTGTTTCTTTCTTCAGGCCATAAAAGTGACTGCTTTGATAAAACGACTTTTCAAAACCACAAGGAAGGATTTAAGATGGTAGGGTAGAGCCTGAGAATTGGACTCTATCCCCATCCTTACAGACTGTGTGGTAGGCATAGGAATTGGTTCCCAAAGCTGCCATGCCCCGATCTCTGGAATGTGTTTAGCTGTAACAAAGATTCCAAACCTTCCTAAATGGAAATTATCCTGGATTATCCCTCCCTGTTTTGCAGACCTTGCTGGTCCGAAGATGAAGGAAGAGGGCCATAGCCAAGGAATGAAACGACCTCTAGAAGCCAAGAGCAGCCCTCAACTGGGAATTGGAAGTGATATTCCATCAAAAGGAACTGAACGTGCCAACAATCCCAGTGAGCAAGGAAATGATTGTCCCTAAAACCTCCACCGAGGAATGCAGTCTGTCAGCACTCTGCTCTCAGCCTGGTGAGATCCATGCCACTGCTCTGACTTGCCAGACTGGTAGATACTATTCTGTTGTTTTAGGCCCATACATTATGAACAATGGGAAATGAATATAGATTACCAAGTCCCAAACCACCAAGGTAAGTCATCGTCGCTATTGATTTAAGTGGCAAGATCTGAGAATGAATATGGGCAGCCAACAATATCAATAAATGAAAGGGAAACCCCAAACGTAATTGACAGTGCTCAAGTGAGTGTCAAGCCATGGAGATCCCGGTGGCCGGAGCTGGGAAGATGGCTCTGTGCACAAAGCGCCGGCTGTACAACTCTGAGACCTGATTTCGAATCCTCAGGCCCCACATAAAGTCACACCCACCGAGTAAATTAATTAAGTAATTAGTTAATGAATTAAAAAAAACCAAAAGTCCAAAGGCTCCCACAGTAGGACAGGCAACCAACTTTCTCCCACATTTTTCCATTCGATCATTTCTTCCAAAGAAGCAAAGCCAGTTGGATGTGTTCACGCTGGGGCTGAAAGACGCGGAAGCAGCTGGAACCAAGGCATGGCTCAGGCCTCACCAGTAAGTCCTGAGAAGGAAGGAGATGGTCCTGAGATGATGGAAATGCAGAAAACTCACCTGTGCCAACCCCCAGCTCTGAGGCTTCAGGGCCAAATGTACCTCTACAGAAGAGGCAGGTTACCCTTACCTAAGCTGGCGGGTGGCAAATGATGGCATTCTTAACGACAACACATGGGTACTTAGAATTCATACAGAACAATGGAGAAGCTTTTTATATGGAAATTTTTATTTACAGAAGAAATCCAGGAAGTCCACCCCAGGAAAATAGTCACTTAATGTAAAACTCTAAGAGAACAAATTATTAATTTAAAGCAAGAATAGTAAATTGATAAATTGTGAAATACAAAAGAATGTTATTTCAAATGCCAGCACCTGGGAGAAGATGCAAAAGCGATTGAAAGGCTCTCAGGACTGGAAATGACCCCTTCAACTTCCAGCCACACTCTGAACTTTTACCTTCAAATGTATTCTTTATTTATTGACATCAAATGATTAAAGAAAGATGAGATAAATACACTTAGATCCATGTTCATGAAACAAAGCATTAAATAAATACCATTAAAGCAGAGAAAGTACTAGCTTCTTAAGGATAATGTAGGGAGTTTAATTTTTGTCTTTATTTTCTATGGAGTCTTAATAGAAGAAAAATCATTTTTCTGTTCTCACATATAGCTCTGTACAATATTTTTGACACCAGACGTATGGTGATTTCTGACTGCGCACTATGCATCAACTATACTGTGAACATCAAATAGATGTTGTCCAGTTCAATGCCATGCAATGCAATTCATGTGTGATGCTATCTCTCCGGAAATATCACCAGATCCTAAAGGTTCGGGGCTCAGTCCCACCAGACAGCCTCCAATTCAGATGCCCAGCTTGTTAGGTGTACTTCTGAAAACACGACTATAAATCAAGAGTTTCTAAACTCCCTCCTTGGGTTCAATTAATTCACTAGAGTGGCACTTACATTTAGAATTCGTGATAAAATATGATAAAGGACATTGTGCCAGATATAGCCGTATGGAAGAGACACATATAACAAGGGATGTGAGAAGCGCACATCTTCCCCGTCTCCTCAGGCACACCACCCTCCAAGCTGCTATCTTCATCTATCCATCTGTCCTTTTAGGCCATTAGCAAGTATCCAGCCTAGGAACAACTTTAAATTCCTTGTCACCAGCCCAACCTTTGGCCTGTCTTCCTTTGCTACAGGTTGGGGACATAGGGCTGAAGATACCTTCTCTCTAACCCTTCTTTGGTATCTCCAGTGACCAGATCAAATTTCTTAAGCTATCTAGGGGCTGACAATCACATATAATCTCATTAGCATACAAAACACCCATGTCACTCCAGAGAAAACAAGAAGAAATGACAAACATTGCCAACCTTCGGAAT
Source organism: Dipus sagitta (assembly GCA_036346955.1). Classification (NCBI taxonomy): domain Eukaryota; kingdom Metazoa; phylum Chordata; class Mammalia; order Rodentia; family Dipodidae; genus Dipus; species Dipus sagitta. The sequence continues at coordinate 43,892,998 of CM070784.1, forward strand.
TCATGGTTTTAGCATCAGAAATCTGCACTCAACAATCACAGATCAAAAACATTTGGACAAAAACATTATATCTGAACTAAACATATACAGATTTCCCCTAGTCATTATTCCCCAGATAACATACCATAACTATCATTCAGCAGCCACATTACATTGCACACTCTTAGCAAGGTGAGAAGTTTTTAAAAATATATTTAATTTATTTATGAGACAGAGAGGCAGGGAGATAGATAGAAAGATAGATAGATAGACAGACAGACAGACAGATAGGTAGATGATAGAGACTGGGCATGCCAAGGGCCTCCAGCTACTGCAAATGAACTCCAGATGCATACATCACCTTTTACATATGGCTTATATGGATCCTGGAAAATTGAACTTGGGTCCTTAGACTTTTCAGGCAAGCGCCTTAACTGCTAAACCATCTCTTTAGCCCAATCTGTGAAGTTTTAAAGTGTGAGGAAGGTGTGCATAGGTTATATGCAAATAGTACTCTATTCTATGGAATGGACTTGAGCATCCACAGAGCTTGGTGTTCAGCCAAGCTGCCTGGGACCCCAAGTATCACCTCTGTATATTTCCTGTCCTCTAGCTCCATGGTACTTAGGGAAGGCTGATTAAGAGGGGCACTAGGATATCCTGAGGTTAATGTCACACAGGAAGTCTTCAGTTGGCCTTTGCTAGTGGACATAGGTTTACACTTTCGAGTTTTGCTTAGGTTTAGAAAGAGGGTGCTTGCTCTCTCCTAAGGTAAGTGCGGTTGAAAACTCTGCACCCCGTGCTTCATCTCCTTACTCATTATTTCCCCAGAGCCTCACACACAGGAGGGACACCCCATAGCCATTTGGATTTGGCAACCACAGTTACCATAATCAAAGAATACAAAATGATCCTTATAGGCTTTACCAGAATACTACGGATGATATTTTCAAGGGCACTTTCATCTTTACTACTGAGAACAAAGAACAGAAATTGGAAAATGGGAGCTATGTGGTTCCCAATTACACATGATATCAAATTCTCTCCAGACTAGAATTGCAGCAACATGTAATATGGGATTTTTTTTTTACTACAAAAATACTAGGAAACATGGACCAGTCACATCCCAGGATAGGAGAGAGGGTACAGTATAATTACCTTTAGACAATAGGATGTACCCTAGAACTTTCAAGGTAAAGCTGTTAGGCTTTATTGTTTTTCTTGAACTTATTTTGCAGCTATGCAATCTTTTCTTACACATTTGGTCTGCATATGGAAAGACCTGTGATTTTTAAATGGCCTAATGAGGCTCAGACAGACTTTTAAGTAACACTCATGAATAAGCCAAAGAGAGATTCTCAGATGCTAACATTTACTGTTCTGAGATTTTTTTTTTGTTTGCTGAATTTTTCCCTTTTAAAAAGTTAACACTTAGTGAACATAATATATCCTGAATTTTTTGCAGGTGTTAAGCAGCTGAATTTAATTTTTTTAAGAACTAAATCCATCTATTACCACACTTAAGTAAAAAAAGTTCCAGTGTTGTATTTATTTAAGCAATTCTAACAGTAAATCCTCTTTTCTACTCTGTCCTAGAGAAAGGATTGTGTTTCTCTGTAAAATAAACTTTTGTGAAGATTAGTAAGATATGAGTGCATATAGCCTTGCTCTTCAAAAACTCAAAAGTGAAATTACATTTTCATTTAGGATGGGGGTACATATTAGCAACATTGCCTTATGATAAAACAGCATATCTTTATTTTGATGCAAAATGCCACAGTGTGGCATATGGCTTTAAAAAATTATTTATTTGCAAGCAGAGGGAAAGAAAGAGAGAGAATATGGGCACACCAGGATGTTTTGCCACTGCAAACGAACTCCAGATGCATGTACCACTTTATATATCTGGCTTTATGTCAGTACTTGGGAAATTGAACCCAGGCCCTCAGACTTTGCAAGCAAGAGCCTTTTAACCACTGAGCAATCTCTCTAGCCCCACATGTGGTTTTTCATTAAGGGATTGTCTAGACTAGATATGAAATGCCCATCGTGGGATAATACTATGGTGAAGAAGGAGGTCAAAGGCAGGATAGCAATCAGATTTGAAAAAGGAAGGAAGAGAATTCAACAAGACCAACTAGAATCTGAATTCACATTGGGTTTGGTCTTGGACTCAGGACTTTCCCAGAACATCTGCCACATAGTTCCCAATATTAATGCATTATGTCTGCATTCCTAGCTAGCTTCTATTACCTATGCCAGACAAAATGTTGTCAGCTTCCAGCAATCAGAATGGGGCCAAACCATCAACACAGGAGCAAAGTGGAAAAATTGTAGAGTACCACTCATTGTTGACACAATAAAGGACAGTGGATGTAGAAGATGTCATCTTGGCCAGCTGTTCCCCCAATGATGGTCCTGAGATTGTAGACTTCTGTGGAATGCTCCAGCATAGAGAGATGTTAGTTTCAGTCCTCACTTTTGGATTGTGTCTACTGATAATACAGTGTCAGGAATGGTGAGCTATGTCACAGGAACAATCTTAATCAAAAGGACAACTCCAGGGCTAGGGAGAAGGGTTAGTGGGTAAAGCACTTGCCACTCAGGCCTGAGCACCATAGTCTGACCCCAAACAACACATAAAAGCCCAAAGCTCGGCCCTCCTGCAGTCCTCGCACACTGACAGAGAGATAGGAGGTGGAAAAGGACGATCTCCCAGAAGATCTTGGACCAGCTAGCCTGGTCAATGCAGCAGTGGACAGGAACAATGAGAATGAGAGACCCTGTCTCAAATGAAGTAGAAGGAGAAGACTGACTCTGTAATGTTGTCATCCTCTGATTTCCTGTGTACACTGTGGCCTATATAAACATAGATTTATAAACATGAACACACACACACACACACACACACACACTCCATGAACACAAGTTAGTAAAAATAAAAGTCCAAGCTGGGTGTGGTGGCCAATGTCTTTAATCCCAGCACTCAGGAGGTAGAGGTAGGAGGATTGCCAAGAGTTTGAGGCCACCCTGAGACTACATAATGAATTATAGGTCAGCCTTGGCTACAGCAAAACCCTACCTCAAAATGCCAAGATAAAACATTTAAAAAGGACTGGAGAGATGGCTTAGTGGTTAAGGACTTGCCTGTGAAGCCTAAGGACCCTGGTTCGAGGCTCAATTCCCCAGGACCCATGTTAGCCAGATGCACAAGGGGGTGCACGCGTCTGGAGTTTGCTTGCAGTGGCTGGAGGCCCTGGCACATCCATTCTCTCTCTCTCTCTCTCTCTCTCTCTCTCTCACTCTCACTCTCCCTCTTTCTTTCTCTGTCTGTCACTTTCAAATAAATAAACCAAAAAAATTTAACCATTAAAAAAAGTCCAATTCCAGATATAATTTCTTTTAAACAGGCTTCACATGTCTTCAAATCTTATATATATAACATGGGCTTTGTTCATTACACAGCAGATTTAGAAGCATTTTCTAAACAGTGATGGCAGATACAGGAACTGGGCAGAAATATTAAATATTGTTTTTACACATTTATAAAATTATGGTAATCTCAAGAGTCTGAATCCTTCAATGGGGACATGGGCTTTCTGAAGTATCTTATACCCTGCCCCTCATGGGATGGGGTCTCTTAAGTGGTCTTACGTCCTGCCACCATTTGAAAACAACTTGGTTGCTACTATATGGAAGCATAGGAAACGACCAAAGCCAAACAATTGGCTTTTACTCATCTGCTTATATTTTGTAACAGAATTTTTTTGGTAACACTTTGCAATAGTGCTCTGGGAACTGCCCTTAAAAGCCTTAGGAAGTAAATCGAAATGGCCACCCACAATCCCACTTCCCATCTCGTCTGCCTTCCTGTGATACTGAGCAAGAGTGGCCCGAGGGGAGCACTGGACTGCTGCACACAAGCTGGCGTGGCCTTTCAAACCAGCCCGCTGAAGATGCCACAGCGCCCGCTCTGACAGACCTGAGTCCTCGGCTCTTGGAGGAGTGAGTCGCCATGTCCTACGGAGAGGCATACTGGAGAGGGACCAAAGGAAACTACTAGTGGCAGCTGGCCAGGATGTCCACGGGACACTCAGAACAGCTCCTATAGCTCCAGTTTCTAGGTTAATGTAGCCAAGACAAACATTTACAAGTTCTGAAGCCTAAATTACCCAGTTAAGTTGCTCTTGAAGTTTGGACCCATAGTGAAAGATAATGGACATTTATTTTCATTAAAGCTACTAAATTTAAAGATAATTTGATATGTAATAGCGCACATAACCACTAATCTAACATTTTCAATTTTCTTTTCTCTTTTCTCTGTATTTGTGTTTGTTTGTTTTTGTTTGTTTTCAAGGCAGGTAGGGTCTTACTCTAGCCCAGGCTGACCTGGCACTGACTCTGTAGTGCCAGGCTGGCCTCAAACTCACAGCGATCATATTACCTCTGCTTTCCAAGTGCTGGGATTAAAGGTGTGCACTCATGCCTGGCTTATTTTCTTTTGATTTGACACCTATTGTAACTATTTTTAAAATAGCAATATATTGATTTTATTAGTCTCTCTTGAAGGTAGAAGAAACCACAGAACCTACTTTGATCAGAAATTATCAGTTTTCTTGTAAAAGGAGCAGCTCTGAAGAAGAATTTACATGTAATTCTCTCATATTTCTGCTGTAAACACTGTTTCCCAGAAACCTCCTCTGGATTGAAACACTCCCTCCTGGAAGGAGTAAAGCTTATAGACTTAGAGGACTAACAATATTTACAAAACCCAGGAAGCTCAGAAAGTTACAAGAGTCATAAGGCCCTCTCCTCAGGGTGTGTAAATAACAATTGCTGGTCAGGAGCAGACGCTTCGATGGAACGGCCTGTCAGCTGGGACAGAAAGTTCTAGGGATGCAGCTTTCATGAGTTCCCATCCACACTGGGTGAGGTTTTCAGGGATACAGCTGCCTCTGAGCCACCCATAATAAATAACAAATGAATTCATTGGCTCCCCAAGCTAGGCTTGACTGAGCTGTTGGTTTGGTCTTTACTCAGGGTCCATAGGTGAATGGATGCTTGTGCACACAGCCCTAGGAAAAGCCATGTAGCACGACCAGCAACAGACCAGGGACTAACGGACCAAGAAGGAGTTTGGGAGCAGTGATGCATGGCTGCTGCCCTGGAGGAAAAGACAGGACATGGACACTGCTCCGTCTGAGCGTGGAGTGTCAGCTGGGTCAGTCCCAGCATAGTTACATTCCCCACATGGCATTAGATTAGAATGGCCTCTCGCTATAGAGTAGCTGCATGCCCTGTTTGGGGGTGATAAACAACACAATCCCGAGTGAGCCAGATGACAGTAGAGTGCCCTAGGTAATGCCAAGGTAACTGTCTTCCTCATCATGGCATGAAGTTTCATGCCTCCTTGATAAAGCACTGCCTCACATCCCTTGTACTGCACCTAACATTGCTCATTTGGTGGAACAAGTGAGACGTGTTCTTGCTGCCTTCGAATTTGCTAACATTGTTGGTTTTAAGTATCCCCCTAGGTGCTGACTCCCAAGACCAACTGGCGCTGGCATGGAGAAGATGGCAATGGGCTGTGACAATCTTGCCCACCGTCTGTACAAAGGCTTATTATTATTGAGTGTCTTAAAAATTTAGTAAAGCATCTAAAAGAATAGTTAAAAATAGAAGCTAAAGAGTATGGGTGTTGGGGCTGGAGAGATGGCTTAACGGTTAAGGCACATGCCTGCGAAGCCTAAAGACCCAGGTTCGATTATCCAGGTCCCACATAAGCCAGAAGCACATGGTGGGGCATGTATCTGGAGTTTGTTTGCAGTGGCTAGAGGCCCTGGTGTGCCCATTCTCTCTCACTCAAATAAATAAAAATAAAATTTTAAATAAAAAAAGTTTGGGGATTGGGGAAATGGCTCAGAAACTAAAAGGTACTTGCTTGAAAAGACTATGAAACCAGCACCCAGAACCCCTGTAAAACCAGATGCAAAGTGGTGCATGGATCTGTGATCCCAATGCACCTATGACAATGGAATCCAGGAGAATCCAAAGCTCTGGGCTAAATGGATAGACATTTCTTTGCAGTTTGGCAGTTTGTTCATGATGGTAAGAGGCCCTACCTCAAAGAAAGTGCAGGACAGTCACTTCAAAGTTGTCCTCTGACCACCACATACATGCCATGGCACATATGCCCATAGATACCGGTACTGTAGTCTTTGTTCTGATAATAAAATGACAATCATTAGAAAAAATGACAATCATTAGAAAAGTAATAGGAACCAAATGCTAACGATTTTAACTGTTCATGCATATTATACAAGTTATTTTATCTGTGCTTCTCAATAATAAATTTTTTATTTAACACTTATTTGCAAGGAGGGAGGGGGAGATGAACATGCCAGGGTCTCTTGCCACTGCAAACAAACTCCAGATTCATATGCCACTCTGTGCATCTGGTTTTACTCGGGCACTGGGAAACAAAACCCAGGCCATCAGGCTCTGCAAGCAAGTGCCTTTAACTGTCAAGCCATCTCCCCAGCCCTTGAGTTAAGTTTTATAAGTCCCTTTTCCAGATAAAAAAATCAAGGATGTTACAAAGCTCATCATTGCTTTTATCTCTAACTTGTGTTCATATTATGGTGTGAGTGTTCCCCAACGTTCAGGGGTCCCACATCTCCCAAACCCAATGTCAGTTGTATTAACTATGAGATACTGATAATTCCTACTTCATGTCCCTCTTGTGTCTGCTTTTTCTTGTGTCAGCCCCCTCCCTCGCCTCTGCAAGCTCTCTGAGTCCAACCATGGATCTGTCTTCCAAGCCTATGCCTGTTTGCATTCCCCACTGTTCTTTTAAGAGTTAAGTCAGAGCTCCTCAATTGCTACTTCTCCATCCTGTGTTCCCCATCTTCATCTTTCAGCTTTCCTGCTTTGATATTGTTCTCTCTCCTAACTTTTACTATTCCCTCTACAATCTGCCCATGTTGAATTTTTTACAGGTACTTGTGCTCCTTCAGCTCCAGACTTACAGCCATGAAATTTTACTTGTTTTCCGGTGTGGCTAACTCCTACATAGGCCTCACCTTGGACAGCACTTCTGCCCTCCGGTTCTGTCAGGTGACCCTACTCAGTATTGCCCAAGAACATATGCTTTAATTAATTCAACTCTCAGTGTTTACCTTTGTATCTGTCTTGATTGTTGATTTTTTTAATCATTGGGTCCCAAGTGTTCACTGTATTTTCAGTTCACTCATTCTTTTAAAAATGCTTGCACATGATTTAAATCAAAATCAGCTAAGCACAGCTATTGAAAGGGATGAAAATTTCTAAGGATCAAAAGGTGAAACACTATCCTCTCCACTAGTTTATATTACAGTGAGCACCACATTATCAAAGCAAGTTCTTGTTGGCACATTACATGCTGCCTTTGCCCATTCAACCATGGTACCATTCTGCTAGTTTTATACAAGAACCCCAAGCCCTACTAAAACTAAACTTACACATTTAAGAAATTATCTCCTGGGCTGGAGATATGGCTTAATGATTAAGGTGCTTGCCTGCAAAGCCAAAGCCAAAGGACCCAGGTTCAATTCTCCAGAATGCACGTAACCCAGACGCACAAGTTGGCTCATGTGTCTAAGACTTGTTTGCAGTGGCTGGAGGCACATTCCCTCTTTCTCCCTCCCTCCCTCCCTCTCTCTCAAATAAATAAAAAATAAATAAAATACAAGAAAAGAACTCATCTCTTTTTTAAAATATACCAGGTACTATTACACATGTGAAAATATGTGCATGTAGGTAATACATACTCTATATATACATTCTACAATATATGTAACTCTACAGTAGAGGATTCCATATGTACATATGTAATTAAATATATTGTATCTAACAAGAAAATAGACTTCTTTTTAACTTTATAGTCACTGCAGTCTTATTCAATACTAAAATACTTTCATCTACCTTCTAGGCATGCTCAATTCAGTCTGAAACTATTTTCCAGGCTGGGGTTGTAACACAGTGTTAGATCAGATACCTGGATTGTGCAAAGTGCTAGGTTTCTTCTCCAGCATGGCAAAAATTATCATTTTCCTAATAGCACCCACTCCACCTTCTATGCTATAGATTGAAACCTTCTCATTTTAGTCTCCTATATTACTGATTTGATTTTCTATACTTAAAAAATGTGTGTGTGTGTGTGTGTGTGTGTGTGTGTGTGTGTGTGTGTGTACGCGCGCACATGCCATGGAGCACATGTGGAGGTTAAAGGACAACTTTGAGGTGTCTGTGGTCCATCTTTAGTGAGACAAGATCTCTTGATACTACAAACTGACTGCCAGACTAGCTGGCCCATTGTGCATCCAGCTTTACGTGCATTCATGATAGGGAATTGAACCTAAGCCAGTAGGATTTTCAAGCAAGTGCCTTTAATTCTGAGCAACTCCCCAGCCCCTGAGTTTCTATGCCTCTTCACCCTTTGCAATCACCAACACATATTTTAATACTGCAATATGCAGACTTTTTGGAAATTGTCCCCGTATCAACCACCTTTTAAAAGTTTTTACATATTCTTAAAATTAAACTCATTTTGTTGATTTCCTGATTTTTAAAATTAATGTCACTCTTCATCAGATGAGCTTGTTCCTTTCCAGAAGCTCTAACATCCATGTGGAAGCCAAACTTTGGAATTTCCACTCAGTGGGTTTTACGTCTATCATTGCTAGGAATTGTGATGGTGGCCAAGTGGTTTCATATTAACTCTGGTTCTCATAACAGTTTCTTGCCCTTTTCTGAGTCTTCGTGAATATTTGTATAGGAAGATATGAAAAAAGATACAAGACAAAATGAATGTATGCTATTTTTTACCTGGAAAGCCATGCTTCTTTTTTAAAGACTTCTCCTTCTACCATAGGAGGCATGAACCATCTGTATTACTTGGAAATAAAGAGTCATCTTAGGTAATAGACTGTACCAGGGAGCTTACATTGCAAGGCATCGAACAGTACCATACACCGTATCCTATAATTATTGTCTCCATTTTGTGTAATCACTCATCATATAAAATTCATTCTTTTTAAGAAGAAATAGCATTTAATTCTTTAAAATAATAAACTTCCAAAAACCTTGAAATAATCTCATAATTAAGCCTTTTACATGTTTTTCAAGTAACTGTTTAATCTTTAACTAATTTCCTCTCCATCCTCACTGTGGTAGAATTTTTAAATGTTCAAAACCAGGTTTTCATGCTGTTGTTCAGGTGATTGTTTCTCATTGCATAGGAAAGGAGCTTGGCTTGTAGGAGAGATTTCTAGATATGTGCAGTATCTTTTAATGTAGCAAAAAGCCCTTTGCAAAATTGAGGGAGGAGCCATTTCTCTGTAACAGGATAAATCCACAATGCATACTTCTTGAGATCATAAAGCATAAAATCAACTCCAAGTACTGGCAATTCTGTCTTAAGGATTGGGTCTGCACATGAAAAAGAAATGCAACACAGTTGATACTCTCATATTTATTAAGTGACAGGTGACTATAAAAGAAGTTTATGAATTGTCTATCTTCCATTTGTATGTTGTGCTTCAACCACAGACATTTTTATGAACGGTTACAGAATTCTCTTCAGCTTTGCATGATGCCTTTAAAAGATGCCTGCCAAATTCCTCACAGAGAGGTTTATTTACTACTAACAAGGGAAGAGAGCGAGGGTTTGAGAGTTTCATTCACAAATAATAAGGGAAAGGAGGGCTGAAGGCAAGGTTTTAGTAAAGGAAGGAAGCTGGTGGTTTGGGGAAGGATGGCTAAAAAGAAGGAACATACCCAAGAAGTAAAAAGTTAGATTGTAAAAGGCTATGGGAGATGAGATCTAGAATAGCCATGTGAGGGGCTGGGCCCAAAGGTAGTCTATCAGGGAGAGTTAGGAGAAGGCAGAACCTATGTTGGTGACAGTAACAAACACATCACTACAATAAACAAATAAATGAATAAATATAAAACACGACTGTGATTTAGGCCACTGGTTCTCAGCAGATGCCCCATGGCAGCTTGTGCTAGGACTAGTCCTGCTTTCGCCTCCCAAGAGCCCCCTTACCTCAAGCCTGTGCTCAGGGTGCTGGACCTCCTCCTACCTCCACCTTCACCTGGACCTAAGCTTTCAGCACCTACATTCACTCTTCTCGTGGAGAGAGACCCACCGATGCCAGTTCTTGTTCTGATGGGACCTGCTGCTCTGCAAGACCTCAGATCCTGCTTCAGCAGGACCCTCTGGACTGGTACTATAAGGCCTGCTAAGGTTTAGACCTGTAATGCTTGAAAGCAAGCCCTCTTAATGGTATTCAGAGCTGCAACACCATTGCGTCCTCCCGTTTGACAACCTGGTGCACCACCAAGAGTCAGAGCTGTCACTTCTACCTTTGTGTCCTCTTGGTCACCAACATGCTGTCACTAAGACTCCACTTTCTGTTCTAGTTTCATTCCCATGTAAATGACATCCTCGTTTTTTGTTCTTCCCTCATTGTTCGATACTGCCATTCTGGTGTGGAGACAAGAACCCAGAAGAGGAACAGACTGCTCCCCTATCTTCTCTTTAAACTCTATCCATCATTAATCTCCATTTGTATGATTTTGCTGTTTCAAGAATGTATGCATAAAAGGAATCTTATCATGTGAAACCTTCTAAGAGGTTTTTTGGGGGGGCATAATTCCCTGTCATACAAGTTAATACAAGTCTCAAAAGTTAATTCCTTGTGATGGCCCTATGTAGCTTGTCTTTTCAATCTCTTACAGGGTTCTTCACAGAGTAAAGTGATTGATGAAATTCAATTTGCCATGGTTTTCATTTATTGACTGTGCTTGGATGTCAATTCTAAGATATTTTTGCTTAATTGAAATCCTGAAAGTCTTTTTGGCTTTCAAGATTTCTATAAAGAAATCTATTGGTATTCATATTGGTTTTCTTCTGTGTGTGGTGTTAACTCTTTAATTCAAAGACAGTTTCTCTGCCTTTAGTTTTCAGATGTTTTAGAAGTGTGGTGTGTCTTGGCATGGATCTTTTATGTATTTATTCATGACTTACTCAGCCTAGAAATTTTCTACATTAATTTTTGTTACCAAATTTGTGATGTTTTTAGCCATTTTTAGTACATTTCTAGACCCATTATTTTTCTTCTATCATTTCTACACTGTAATAACAAGAGTGTTACAAGCCATAAATCTTTTACTTTTTTCTGGTTACTCTCTCTCACTTGTCTATTGAAGTAATTTCTTTTCTTCTGTCTTCAAGTTCACTAAGTTTTTCTTTGCATTCTATAATGGAATGTATATATGGGGTTAGTTGTCTATTTTTGGTTTTCATTATTACAGTTTTCAGCTCAAACTACCCATCTGTATTGTTTCCTTGCTCTCCTCTTCTTTGTCCTAATCCTCCTTCTCTACATCTTCCTACCCTACTTCTTCCTCTTCTTCCTCCTTCTAATCTTCCTCCTCCTGCTTCTCTTCCTCCTCCTATTTCTTCTCATGTTTTGCTGAGGTTTCCTATTTCTTTGTTGATATTTTCTATGCTCTATTTTCTTTCAAGCATATGATAATTGATACCTGAAACACTTTAATTATAGCTGTTTTATTTATCTGATAATTCTAGCATCTTTGTCATCCCTAAATAGTGCCTATTGTCATAGCATTCAAGACAGTGAAGATTTTCAGTAGGATGCATGATTTTGTTGAAACCTATGCAGTCAGTATTGTGCTATATGATGCTAGGCTATATCCTTTCTGAACCTTCTTGTCTTATCCAGCCTCTTCTAATGCTACTTTGCGTATGCCTCTGGTTGAAAGAAGTTTAGTTTGCCTATTTGGTCTTGTGTAACCCAGAGAAGAAGGACCCCCCCCCCCACCATTGCTGCTGCATCTGATTCCCCACAAACAGTACCCAGAATACAAAAGGCAGAAGAATATTTTTATCTTTCCTCAGCTGGCCTCCAATGACACCGCAAGCGATGGCCTTTTTACTGCTGGGTAGAAGTAGGTGGCTCTAGTCTAGTTTTCACTGGTGCAAAAGAACACCAAAGACAATGATTTATACAGAAAAAAAGGCACATTTGGCTACTACCTCTGGAGGGCATAAAATGTGAAGGTATAGTGCCAGTATCTGCTAGGCAGCTTGTGAAGACCTCCCACTGGGTAATCCCATGGCAGAAGGTGAGAGGCATCCTGGGAGGGCACCCTACTCTATTATCCCATGGCAAAGGTGAGAAGCAACAAGAGAGAGAAAAGGGAAAGGTCCCAACATTACCATGTTGTGGGTATTGGGGTTTCTTGGCACAGAAAAGCAAAAATAAAAGTCTTAGCTACTACCCTAGCACTTCACTGGGGGTGCCATCACAGCTTCTCCAGGGACATCTGGCCAGTGTGTTCTGTGATTTGTATGGAAAAATGTGCCACATAGGCTCATGGGTTTGAATCCTTGATCCCCAGTACTGTTGCTATTCTAGAAACTCCAGGAGATATAGCCTTGCTGGAGGACACGTGCCACTGGGGTCTGGGCCTTGTGATTTTAGAGCCTGGTCCCACTTCTTATCCATTCTATTTTCTCCCTGCTGACGTGAGGATGTGACACAGGCTTCTTGCTCTGCCCTAACAAGGTTTTCTCTCTCTGATGGACTCCACACACTGGAACTATGAGCTGAATTAAACTCCCTTCCTTCTGTAAGCAGCTTCTGTTAGAGCACAGGGAGTTCTCCTTGAACAGCTTTGCCTCACCAGGCTCCCATTGCCTCACTTCTCTGGCTAGAAAGTGGGGGCTTTTCTTGGGACTTTGGTTGTCTGTGGCCTATTGGTGATTATAGGTTGCTACCTTCTCCAGGTTCAAGACTGGGATATAGAAGTCAGGAGGAAAACTCAAGGAACTCGTCAGTATGTATTGTTTCTCAGGTTCTGAGATCCATAGCCAGCCATTTTTAAGGATGTTTTGTTTGCTTTATGTAAAATATCTAGAGAATTGAGTATACTTAACAAAAGGAATAGGAAAAATTGCACGAATTCTACCTTCCTGGAAGCAGAACTCTCCAAAATTATTTTTTTCAGAAACAAATTTTGGGGACTCAGTCAGCAAAGTGCTTGCTACACAAGCAAGAAGACCTCAGTTTACATCCCCAGAACCCCTGCTTTTGTGCCAGCACCATGCTGTTTTTATTACTATGGCTCTATAGTATAATTTTAAATCAGATTATGATGATACCTTGGCAATATTATTTTTGCTCAGGATTTTTTTTTTTTTTTTTGCTTCCCAGGGTCTTTTGTGCTTCCATATGAATTTTAGGGTGTTTCTTTCTATTTCTGTGAAGTATGATACATAAATTTTGATTCATCTTGAATTGAATTTTTAGACTGGATTTGATACAGTGGTTTTTATTAGGATATTAATTCTTTTGATCCCTGTTCATGGATGTTCTTTTCATCTCTTAGTGTCTTTCTTTAGTGTTTAGAAGTTTTCACTGTAGAGGGCTTTCATTTCCTTAGGTAGGTTCATCCAAGGGTTTTCCCTTGCCTGAATTTGTTTTGTTTTTGAGGTCATTTTTGCATTGGGTTGATTCCCTGGTTTCTCTCTCAGTGTGTTTGTCTTTGGTATATAGGAAAGCTACTTTTTTGTATATTAAACACAGACACACACATAAATGGAATAGAATAGAAGACCTTGGTCTTAAGAGGCCAAAAACATATACATTAAACACGCATAGATGAAAGGCATAGAATAAAATATCTAAAACCACACACTGGAGAAAATACAGCATCTTCAACAAATGGTATTGGGAAAACTGGGTAACTATATGTGGGTAAGTGAATCTATACCCTCTTATCTCACCCTGCACAAAACTCAACTCCAGTGGATTAATATAAGACCTGAAACTGTGCAATCACCACAGAAAAAATTAGAGAGAACACTCCAAGATATAGACATAGGGAAAACTTTCTGAATAGGACTTCAATAGCCCAGAGAATAAGACAAACACTCAACCACTGGGATATTATGAAACGAAAAAGCTTTTGTACACTTAAGCAAACTATCTACAGAGGAGAAAATATTCACCAGCTAGCTGTACATATGGCACATGCCACATATAATTACCTATATTATTATTTATTCTTCACTTAGCTCCAGTTTTATTTCTTTATGAAAACAGAAACTTGAGTATTTTGCTTAAAACTTTCAAGCTATCTTCCACTGTACCAGCAGAAGTCTTTGTCCTGGCCTACAGCACCTCACATGAAGCTGGCTCTCCTTATCTCTAGCACATCAGGGCCTCTAGCTACTGCAAATGAACTTCAGAAGCATGCGCCACCTTGTGCATCTGGCTTATGTGGGTCCTGGAGAATCGAAACTTGATCCTTTGGCTTTGCAGGCAAATGCTTTAAACACTAAGCAATCTCTCCAGCACCCCCTTTTTTGGTTTTTGAGGTGGGGTCTCACTCTAGCCCAGGTTGACCTGGAATTCACTATGCAGTCTCAGGGTGGCCTCAAACTCACAGCAATCTTCCTACCTCTGCCTACCGAGTGCTGGAATTAAAGGCAAGCACTACCACGCCCAGCTTCTTTCTTGCATTCTTGTTCCTTTTCTTTCTCCTTTCTTTGCTTTCTTCCTGTTCCCTGCATTTACATAAATGCTCTTATCAGAACATAAATGTAGTATTAAAATAGACTGAATTTGGATTGGAGAGAGGTGGCTTAGTAGTTGGGGCACTTGCCTGTGAAGCCCAAGGACCCAGGCTTGATGCCCCAATATCCACAAGATGCATCTATAGTTCCTTTGCAGTGGCTAGTGGCCCTGGCATGCCCATTCTTTCTCTTCCTCTCTCTCTTTCTCTCTTATAAATAAATTTAAAATAGACTGAATTAAAAAACAATAGTGTTTATATAACTATCTTCCATTTTGTGAAAGTCCAGCAGTGTATAGGGAAGAGGCAATCCCACCTGCTGCTTCAGAGGAAGTCTTATTTTGTCTGAGCACTCTCCTCACCATGCCTGATTTGTGAATGGGCAAGCAAACCAGGATCAAGGTTTTCAGCACTCAGTGATCTACAAGCCTGAGCTCAGCTTTAGGGATCAACACTGTTGTGAGTAAAGCCAGACAGACTGAAGCAAAGCTCCCTCTCCCTCCCCCGGTGTCACAGAGGGAGTATGCCACTATGACTGCTGCTAGCAGCATTTTGTGACCTTAAAGGAAACTATCTAAGGACAAAAACAAACATATGGAGAGCAGATAATCAAATTCAAAGGCCTGATTTACCACACCCAGAGACCACATGACGCAGAACTTTTCAGTTGTGTAAGTTAATAAATCAGAAGTTTTCATCCCTGGTTGCCTGCTCAGTTCCTCTGGGAAGCTTACTGATAGCTGGGACTCATCTCCAGACGTTCCTACTTCACGTGTTCTAGCTGGACCCTTCACATTCATAGCATTTGAATGTTTCCCAGGTGATTCCACCCAGTCTCCAGGCCGAGAGTCAAGGCAATAAATCTTTGTTATTGTTACAAGAGTTTCTCAGATTTTCTCTCATTCTAACTCTGTGGTTCCAAACTTTAGCGTGCATGAAAATCACTTGGAGTTTTTCTTGAAATGCAGATTCAAATCCATCGATCTATAAAACCATTAGTTTGCTAGGACTGCTCTGAGAAAGCCCTGCCCACTGAGTGAGTTAAATGACAGAAATTACAGCAAACACTAGTTTTGCAGACTAGAAATTCAGGGTCAAAGTGTTTGCCAGGTTGGGTCCTTCTGAAGCCTTTGAGGTAAAAATCTATTCAAGACTGCTCTTACAGGCTTATAAGTGACAACTTTCACTGCTATATGTGTCTCTGTCCAAATTTCCAGTTACATTAAAAAAATAAGGCCATATTATGAAAAACTTTAGGACTTCAGCATATAAATTTTTTGCAGGTCACAACTGAAGCTTTGTATTTCTAACAACATGTAGAAAATGGCAACATGCTTGGGCCAGGGATCACACCTTGACAAGCAAAGTCCCACCTATTACATTCTGTAAGCCTGAGATATGGTGGGACTGAAGACCCTTTATTGTGATGAACACCCTTGAGGCGACCTGAGACAAGCAGGCAGAGTACTAGAAATGGGGTGTTAACCATGACGACGATATCGATGTAAAAACATATATACAAGAAACAATACCACTCATGTAAGACCTTTGAGAAAGACTGGGAATGAGGGGGCAAGCTTTAAAGAGCTAAACACACACACACACACACACACACACACACACACACAGTTTCGCATACATAATGGGAAAGGAAGATAAGAAGATAGTGGTAACAAAAACATGTAGATTGACCATGGAGACAGGATTACAACAAGTCAGAGATAACGAATGAAACTTTCTTTATGCCCCCCCCCCTCAAAATGCCATGCTGTTAGTGCATAACTTCCAACATAACAAAAAGGGAAAAGTTTAAACTGAGTAATATTTAAATATTATCTTTAACTAAAAACTAAGTAAAAGCAACATTGGTCAGCTGTTTATTGATCTTTAGGAAGGGCGGAAGTGCTTCTTTATTGAAGATGATGATGATCTGTAAGTCCACTAGTATGTTGCCACTTGTTGGTTATTATGGTAAAATTTTTTCTTACAATCATCAAAGCGCTAAAGGTTTCCTGTTGTCTTTATACCAAAACATGATTATTTCTATTAATAATCCCAGCCTGTGAATTCTTTTTTTTTTTTTTTTTTTTTTTTTTTGGTTTTTTGAGATAGGGTCTGAGTTACAGTTGGCATGCCAGAAATCACTTGTCAGAGCCATTTATTCAATCAGCAAAAACTTACTAGGTCCTACTATGCATGAAGTTTATCCTGGTAGAACAACATTACATATTTTAAAGGAAATGTCTTACCTCCCAGCAGCATTATAGGGTATAGCAGTTACATTCTCTTTGCTGGGACAAAACACCTCACCAGAAGCATGGTTAAACAGCAGCTCGAACATCACATCACCACATAGCAGCCAGAGACAAGAAAGAGAAGTGTGAGTGAGTTAGTGCCAAACACACAGTGGGCTGGACTAAGAGTCTTAACGCCCATCCTCAGCAACACATCTCCCCCAGCAAGGCTCCATCTCCCAGTGACGCCACCGGCTCAGAACTAAGTAGGACGCTTAATTACAAACATGTGAAGCTATGGGAGATGTTTGTATGCAAACCACCACTAGGGATAGGAATGCAGATGATCAACAGGACAAGCTGACATGAAAGATTGCCATACAATAATGTCACCTCAGGCCCAGTGAGGAACATAGAGAAGACAAAATAGAGTACTGTGGGGCATGTGGTCCGTCTTCAGCTTCTATTATCATGGACAATTTCTTTGAGAGCAAATATCTGAACTCAGATCTGAACAAGGAGAAGGAAACCACAAAGGTCTCTGGAGAAAGAACAATGCAAAATGAAGAAAGGACTAGTGCACAGGGCTGTGATTCTGTCCCACACTGGGGTGTGTGCTGTCCTTTTCATAAGCCTTCTTTCTCCCTTAGCATATGTGCTTAAATCTGTTAAAAGCTTCTCTTAATAAATCCCAGCTTTTCCATGAAAAGCAATGTCTGTGATTGGGATGGGCTTGTCTGGTCTATAGTATGGAAAGGAGGCCAGTTCAGCAGAAGTCCAGTTGCCAGGAGGGAGCATAGAGGAAATTAGGTTTGAGAGCTGGTCACTAACTGTGCTCTCCTTGAAGGCTGAGGTCATAATAAAAAGCTACTGGATGGATTAAGCAAAGAGATGACAGGTCTCATCTTCAGATCCTGGCCTCCAGATAGGACAATCTTTAAGAGGTGAATGGGAATTCAGGGAGATCAGACAGTAGGTTCTTCAACAAGACCAAACTGACAACATGATGCCTACTGTTCTAGCAATAGAAATCTTAAAAAGCAAAGTTAAATAGGTTTATGTTTTAGATGCTGAACCAAAGGCATAAATGTAAGTCAGCGCGAAAGAAATATCTCAAGGATAATCTTAATGTTTTAGTTTGAGAATCTGGGCCTTTAATGGAAACATTTCCTTAAAAATGAAATTCATTTTGAAGAATTAGAAAGATAAAGACAAATGGTCTCTTTTGCCTTTAGTTTTTAAATACCTTTAATTCCAAATAATCCTTCCTCAAGGGAGAGAATGAAAGGCATTGGCATGTAAAACAAGGTAGATAAAAGAAGCCAGAGAGGAGACAAAACTCTAAGAGGACAATGTGTGGACAGAAAATACCACCATGTTCAAGGAGAGAGGTTCAGCCATGGATGCTGCTAATGCTGGGTATGGAGAGACTGAGCCACATGTCGACAAGACACAGGTCATTTATCATCTTGATGCAAGCTTATACGGAGTTGGAAGGTCAAATTCTAATTTCAGTAGATTGAGAAAAAATATGAGAGGTGAGAAATAAGGAGCTTGATAATGCTGCTAAGGAGTTTTTCTTTGGAAAAGAACCAGAACCAGGAAATACAGTGGCACTTGAAATAAAATGTAACATCAAGGGGATTTTGTTTTTGTTTTAACATGCATACTATTACAACATGCCTGTTTGCCAACGGGAGCCATCAGATAGAGAGGATAAAATTTATGATGCAAGAAAAACAAGAGATAATGGTAAGAACCAAATCCTGCAGGAGATGGACCTAAGGACACAGTGAGGAGGTCGGTTTTAGAAAGAATCACTTTGCCCTGTAACATAAGTATCCTCAAATGCAATGAGGTTAGAGCACTGAGGAGCCTGAGTATTGTTTGAATTTTCTGCTTGGATGTGGAAATTTCTAAGAATAAAAGGAAAAACAGTCAAGAAGGAGACAACAACCCAAATGCTGACATCTTAAACAAACAAGAGAGGTCCAGAGGCCAACAGTCATAGTTAAGGGTGGTGAGGTCTGATGCCAGTCACCTAAAAGAGAACATAGTTAGGGTGCCTGTCCGGCCTTGTGAGACGCATGGGGCAGGAAAGGCACCCAGCTGTCATTTGGTAGGTCTACCAGAGAAGCAATGTTATGGGGGGGGAGAGCCTGGTTATAATTAGAGCAAGAAAGAGTAGATGATCATGATGGTTTGGACCAGGTATCCCCTGTGAATCCAAGTGTTTTGAATGGTTGGTCCCAGCTGGTGACAGTTTTGGAAGTGGCACCATGCTAGAGGAGGTGCGTTGCTTGGGCGGGGCTTTGGGGAGTTGTCGCAGGTCCCCCTTGCTAGAGCTCGGTTCTCTCTCCTGCTGCTGTTTTTCACCTGCTGTAGCACGGAGGTGGTGTCCATCCTCTGCTCCTGCCATGTGTTCCCCTGCCGTCATGAAGCTTTCCCTTGACACTATAAGCCAAAATAGACCCTTTCCTCCCGTCAACTGCCTTTGGCCAGGGGTTTCGTAAGTAACTACAACAGCTCCTGACTGAAAGGAGCAGGGCAGAGGGCGCGGCACACAGGCTAGGGGCGAGGTGGCGGCAAAGCAGAGGCAGAGAAGATGAAGGTCTCGAGGTGGGCCGCGGCCTGGCCCAGTGTCTGCTTCCGCAGTGTCCGCAGTGCTGGGAAAGCCCTGCTAAGTGTTGCAACCAGTGGCTGCGGAGGGGGCGTGCATCCAACCACCGAGCTCTGAGCCAAGTTCTGTGTGCGCGTCACACTGAACCTGCAATGTCAGCAGGTGAAGGAGGTGTCCAGCTGTTCACAGAAGGTCCATAAATCCCTCTGTTACTCCAGAATGACAACTTATGCCTAATCATGAGCAAATGTCCCACTGGCCACCCCCACTTCTACTCTTAGAAATTAAGCAAGGGCATGTGATTAAGTTCTGGCCAATGGGATGTGAACACGAATGAGAAATGCTGCTTCAGAGATGACACATAAAAATTTTTCTCATGTTTCCTGTCTTGCTCTTTTAACTGGATAAATACTAAGACCAAGATGACAGTGAAATCTTCCTATTCCATACAGGAGAACCTCTCTTGGCCAACAAGAAGGGACTTAAATCAAGAAAAAAGTAATCCATTGAGTCAGACATGAAATTAATAGCAGCTAATATTTAACCAGTATTATCTATAACAGGTACCTTATAGCTAGAGGAAAAACTTCTTCCAAAATAGTTACTAAAATGTTATGGAACTACTCATTAATCATCACCCCCAGATACTTCTTAATTTTATATGAGGAAGTGGCTGGGACAAGGAGAGAGTGGAATTCTTGGCCCCATTAATAGTACAATGTGACTAAAGAAAGTAACCACATCTCCCAGCCAAGACCAAGTGACTTAGAATGGCCTCAGTGAATCATTGGTTGAAACTATAATTGCAAACAAGGCAAACTGTACTCTTTTTACCATTGTATTTCAAGTCAAGTTCAGAAACCTGACGACCCACGGGTAACAAGCTTCCAATATTACTTCTAAAAATCCTCTCTTCCTGGTGGTCATCTTTTGCACAGTCTATTGCTACACTGAACTGCAGCCATCTCTATAACTCACACGATTGGTACAGAAGTTACTGCAGGTGGCTCTTGAGCTGAGGTCCTAAAAGGCACGGGACTTTTGACTTGGCCTTGTGAATCCCTCATCCTGGGAGGAAGCCAGCATCATGTCACAAATGGCACTGAAGCGAAAGTGTTCTCGGGTGTCCTCGGGGCGAGCAGTCAGCACGGCAAAGCGGTGAGTTAGCTTGGAAGGAGAGTCTCCAGCTGAGGACAGTCCTCCTGTGAGTGACACTCTGACATAGAGCTTTCTGGCCAAAGGTCTCTCAAATTCCTGACCCAAAGAGACCATGAAATAATAAAGTATTGTTCTGGCTTAGCTACCACGTTTTGGCAGGAATTGTATCTATGGTATTAGAAAACCACAAGATCAGGGAAAGCCTGCTTGAAAAGTTCCCTAAGTGTAGGCATATTCACAAACGGAACCCAGAAACTTCCAGCTTAGGCTAGATACTGGGCTAGAAACTCCCAGAAGTGAAATCAGAGGTGGAGAAGCCATGTGTGTAGAACTTTTATAGAAACAAATATGAGCCTAATTAGATACCACTCCGGTTTTCTAGGGTCCATCCACAGAGAATAGAGAAGGCATTTTCTGTAGGTTTCTTGTCTCGTTGTAACACAGCATAGAAGTTAAAGGCCAGGCAAAAGCCCCAGGGCTATGCAAGAAAACCACTAGGTCAAATAGTAAGCTATCTTACCCAGGATAGGGTAGGAATTCTCCAGCAGGATTTACCAACAAAAAACTGAAAAGCCTCTCTGGAAACTTACAAAATGGAGGATAAACTGATTTTAAACCTGTCCAAAGAAAACCCATCTCCTAAACACATTGACCTCCCCAGAGCCACCAGTGCCAGCAGAGCAACAGGAAGTGACCAGCTGCACCAGTCTCCCCACCACCCCAAGTCAGCAAAGAAAGCAGTGGCTGCTCCACCTCGGAGACTCCGTGGATAAGAATCCACGCCCTGGAGGGGACTGGAAGAGAAGGAAGTGAGTCACAGCCGGACTCCCCACCCTCTCACCCGAGGGAAAAAGCCCAACTTTGATGGGAGAAAGCAAGGCCTTTAAATTTGGTGTGGGGTTAGTCTAACACGCGGTCTAATATTAAAGGTTATGGAGTCATCCAATGTGAAATTAAGTGATGGGAAAACAAGAGAGGGCTCCACATAACAAAGTTGAAAATAGCAATTGGAAAAAAAAAAGTAAGGCCATCTCATATTTCTTTTTCGGTGAACTGAGACCCCTCAATATAGAGGTCATTCTTCAAATCTTCTTGCTGATCTATAAGTACTAGAGGTTAGCAACAGAAATGCTGTATTTGTGTGATATCCAGAAACCACAGGCAGAAGCGTATGCTTTCACTGTAGACTCACTTTATGCTGCTGAAGAGACTGCGTGCTTGGCTATCATTTGGGGCTTTACATCTTGATTAGTGTGCACTGGACTTGATACCAACAGACGACATTCCCATCTTAGGTCTACCAGGGACTTACCTTCTTTGGTTCTCTCTAGAAAATAAGGGGTATGAAATCTACTTGGGGATATGACTAATTAAATTTAGCAGGACCTAACAGGATAACTAACCTGATACTTTCAAGAGACTCTGTAAACTGAGTTTGCATGTCTGGCAGGCCAGCTTTTATTCTGATCTCACTGTCAATGTCCAATATAGACATGGCACTGACACAGGGGCCGGCATGAGCAGTACGCTTGGGGCTGCAACAACGAGGTGATTGCCCTCTCCTCGACACAGGCAAAGACAAATATGATATGTACATGTACACATCCACAAAATCTATAACAGGTACATACACGTAACTGCCTTCATGGAAAATTGATTTATAGCTTTAAAGAGAAATACAGCCTTAAAACTATGTAACCCCTAATGTATTCTTTCCCCGAAGCTATAAACACACCTCCATTTACTCTGTCCAACGAAAATATACCACAGCAGGTGGAGTACAAAGAAAGTAAATAGTTTCAATCTTCTCATTCACTTCAGTCTATTCCCACAACAGAAACTTCGGAGTGCAGGTGCAGGAAGCATGCGTCTGCTATGACAAGAGCACTGCGTCTCCGCAACCCGGGCTTCACCTAATGATGTGCGAACTAAACGTTAACCTCAGCAGAACGATCCCAAGCCAAGAGAGCCCAGCTGAGGGTGTCTCCTGGAGGAGGGGCTGTGCCCCAGGAACTCGCCAGAGCGGAGGTTGGATCTTCTGTACTTGGGAGAGCCTCGCCGCTCCTTTCTCTTTGCTAATGTTTAGAGAACTATATGAATTAAATGGGAATTTTCAGTTTGCAGACATGCCTCATTTTAGGGTCCAAATTCTAATCTGGATTTTAATCTGGAGACTGGCATCTAAATGAGTTTGAGAGAGGAGTACGTTTCAGGAAAGGTCAAGCCACTCGAAGGAAAACATGAACCAATTATTTCAGGGAAGCAGTTTCGCATCTGGAATTGGTTACACGGGAAACAGAAGGAAGAGTTTTCTTAGGATAGTTAGTTTAATTACATTTTCAAAATAAGAAAGAACTAACCTAGAAGTGACAGCTAATCTCAAATGCAAACGAGCCACTAGGTCATGAAGACATTTGCTGCTTGTTTCTCCCCCAGTCACTGCCACCGTCTACAGTTGCAGTAGGTATGGTGGTCACTGACCAACTGCAGCAAACTCCGGAATATTCCTTTATGCTACCCATTCTTCCTGGGAGAAGGTGAGGGTCAAGTCCAGGTGTCCAGACAGCTTGTGTTTTAAATAAATCTATGTGCGCGCGCGTTTGTTGTGTGGGAATAAGTATTTTGACATAAGACTGAACTTGACTTTAATTTACTTACTAGCTGTGTGACTTTGGGGCTGTTATTCAATCTTTCCTTATCTGGGAAATGGCGATAACTCTTTTCTTGAAGAGATCTGTGTTCTGATTATTATGTTAAATTTTATAGCATATGTAAAACATCAAGCAGTTATCAAACTATCTGGCTGCATAAGGTATTCAACAAATGTTAATTCTCTTGTTCCTCCCTCTCACTCTCATTCTCCCCCTCTATTAAACAACTGGTTTTTACAAAAGCAGTATGTTTTTGGCAAATATAATGAGATGGGAATCTATTGTAGCCTACCACAGAAAATGTCATCAGTATGGCTCAGAAGAATACAAGAAATTAAAAATATACATTTATTTGAAAGTGCTCAATGAAAGATACTTCATCAGTATCTCAATAAAGTTTAATGTTGTCTTTAAATGTAATTTATGAAATACATCTCTTGACATACATTTTTACAAATATAGCCAATTGAAAGTTTACAATTTCACCAGTGTTCCCCATTAAAGCCCAGTCTCTCCAAAAATAGTCATCTGTAGCATATTCTGACCATTTTGATCCTCCACACTCTGAACAATCAGAGGCTCTGGGGTTGGAGAGCAACTTGGAATACAACGTATTATCCCTTTTGTAATTAATGCTTTTCTAACATTCAAGGTTCATGTGAACAAGTTTTCAAACTAATACATTGCTCAGAATATAAGGCAGAATTCTGCTTTTTAATGAAATTTAGTACAGCCAAGGATGGCACTGAAAATGACATTTTTATTCCCAAGGAGCAGGTTAGAACCTTCCAAGTGAAACCCACCAGCCCAAACACCCAGGTCACAGTAACACAAGTTAATGGGAGAGAGAGACAGACAGACAGACAGACAGAGGGAGAGAAAGGGGGGGGGATATGTCTGGAAAGGTACTCTGGCATTGCTTCCTTTGATTACCCTAAATTTTTATAATGTTTGCAATGTATTTCACAAAGTTGACAGTAATGCTGAAAGCCCTCAAATTTAGGGCTGTACCTTTTCCACTTGAGTCCTGTGCAGCAATCTGTGAGGCCTAGTCAGAGCAGTCCTTACTATACTGACCAAAGAGACCAGAGTGGCATTGCAAGAACGTGTACCAGATGCAATGGACCCAAAGTCCACAGAATCAGCAAAAGAAAATAGGGTTATTTGTCTGCATTTTGAACATCCCCAGGGCAGTCTTCAGGCAGGTGGTCTGGTGGTTTTATGTGCTGAAGCCCAAGAAGCTAGCGTCCGTGTTTAAACGGCTGCGAGACAGGCGAAGCTGGATGTGGTTGGGCTTTTTCTCGCAGTGCACTTGGGTCTGTTTATAAACGTCCCAGCTAGGCGACTAATAAAAAGCCAAGCACAGGTCTTCATCAGCCGACCATGCTCTAGTACCCTGGAGGCTTTGTGTGCTAGAGCTTGTCAAGGACACATCAAGCTGGAAAGGGGAATCCACCACCAGCCAGATTGGAGAACAGCTTTGGGCAGCTACCAACGAACTTTCTCATTATAGGATGTGCAGGCTGTGGGCGCACTGCAATTAGAAATGATTTTTTTTGCTTGAATTCTTAACTTTTTATTCTCATAAATGAAAACCGCAGAAGACTCCTTTGCACTACGTAACATGTACTATTCATCTTCCCAATTCTACAGGAACTAGCATCTTTATCGAACACCAAAGTTTCAAAACTTGGGCTAATATTCTTCAGTGTGAGATAGCAATACCTCAAGGAAAAGTAAACGACATGTCCCTAAAAACTTATTCTCTGGATTTCTTTCTGTATATGCAGAGTATCGTTCTGGTATCCATTTTTATATTGTTGTTATTGTATTTAGTTTTAACCATATGTCTCCACCAGCAAAGCGAGATCTTTGCTTTTAAAACAGCTGACGCATGCTTGCTGCTGTGTCATGCAGGAGCCTTGATATTGTTAGCAACGACGAAGTATAGAAACAGTTCTTCTACTTACTAGATGGATTTCCTGTGAATAGGCCTAGCTGCCAGGTCAGTGTGCTTTCCAGAGGCTGAAGCAGAGACAGCCACACAGGCAAGTGGGCTCCGGCAATTCACTACGTGTCTGAGTCAGGGCTATAGCTCCTGCAACCAGGCACACACCTCATAGGCAGTCTTTAACAATTCTGGAAGGGAGTGGAGAAGGGCAGACGAAGCCAAAGAGGAAACTGGGCCACTGAATTCAGCTTTTACATATACCCAGGGAATGTCCATGGATGAGCAAGCTACCATCCTAAGCCACCCATCCTGAAAGGAAGGTTGACATTCTCAAATTACATAGTGGGGAGGTAATAGTAAAGGTATGATGTAGTTTCTAAGTTATCACTGGGCATGAAGGTTTTATTTTTTTTTTTATTCTGGAGAAAAACCTAATAATCACAGGAATCTGGCAGTAAATTCTTAAGAGATCAGATAAGCTAGCTGTATAGTCATGCGTTTTATTTTACGAGGAACAAAAAGAAAGAATATTAAAGTATCAAATAGGCCAAATAAAGTCATTAATAGTAAATGAAAATAGATAAAGCTATACCATTTTTAAGGAAAATTTCTCTAATCTGTTCAACAAATAAAATATTACAATATTAGTTTCTTAGGGCTGATGTTACAAATTACCACAAATCGGGTGGCTTAACACAATGAAAATGTATTCTTTCACTGTACTTGAGGCCATAGGTCAGAAGTCAGTGTGGTGGGGAAACCATGTTCCCACTGGAGTTTGGAGTGCCCTTCTCTGCCACTTTCTGGTATCTGGTGGTCAATGGCTATCCTTGGCATTTCTTTTACAGACACACCACACCACTTCCTGCTTTTATTTCACATGATCATCTTTCCTCTATTCATATGACTGTTTCTAAATCTCTTCATATAAGAACACAGTCATTGGATTTAGGGCCAGCCCCAATTCCAAATGATTGCATTTTAACGCAATTACATCTGCAAAGACTATTCCATGTGATATTACATTCATAGGTACCAGAGGTTGGGACTTATGTATCTTTTGGGGGGGAGACACAATTCAATTCACCACAATTATGTGCTATTTACAAAAGATACATGTACAATTAATTAAAAGTCATTCAAATATGTCCCACTAAATAAATCATCAAATTAGCAGGCTATAATCAAATATAAAAGGCTACTAAAACAGATTAGGAAAGAATAGTCAATATGTGAGAAAATGTGATATGATGTAAACTAAAAATGTTAAGATATTAATAGATAAATGTGTAAGAAAATAGAAC
This sequence comes from Dipus sagitta, assembly GCA_036346955.1. NCBI lineage: Eukaryota > Metazoa > Chordata > Mammalia > Rodentia > Dipodidae > Dipus > Dipus sagitta. Next base: position 43,919,541 of record CM070784.1, read on the forward strand.
TACCTCAGACACATAATAAAATATTAGAAGAGGGCTGGAGAGATGGCTTAGCAGTTAAGCGCTTGCCTGTGATGCCTAAGGACCTCGGTTCGAGGCTCAGTTCCCCAGGACCCACGTTAGCCAGATGCACAAGGGGGCGCACGCATCTGGAGTTCGTTTACAGAGGCTGGAAGCTGTGGCGTGCCCATTCTCTCTCTCTCTCTCTCTCTCTCTCTCCCTCCTTCTCTCTGTCGCTCTCAAATAAATAAATAAACAAAAAAAATTTAAATATTAGAAGAAATATATTGAAATAGAAAATAGTGGTTAACCACCAGTTGGTAGGAATAGAGGTGAAATTATTTTTATTTTCATAATTTTATGCATAATTTTATTATAGATATTACATTGTTAGGTTTTCATACCACTGTAAGATTTTTAAAAATACTTTTTACTTATTTAAGAGAAAGGGAGAGGGAAGGAGGAAGGGGCAGAGAAAGGGAGGGAGAAAGAGAGACAGAGAATGAGGACATGGGTCCTGAGGAATCATACCTGGGTCCTTTGGCTTTGCAGACAAGTGCCTTAACTGCTAAGCCATATCTCCAGGTTAGTTATAAAATTTTTTAATACTCACCTTAGGATATTTGAAGATATGGTTCTGTGCTTTTTCAGAGGATTTAAGTAATGCTTAATAGATATGTAAAATTGGGAGTAGTTTCAAGCTTACACATAATGTAATAACTACGCTTATACACTATTAAGCAGTGTTTACAGTCAGGATTTCTACTTTGTAGTTGCAGGAACTTGGGCAAATGACCTAATTTTTACGTATGTCCATGTTCTAACACGTAAACTGCCAGCATAACAGGGCCTGCCTCCCAACATGGTTTTACTAAGAGTTTTTCTTATATATTGAACAAAACAAAACATTGACTGCATTTCCCCATATTTTATTGCCTATTGGTGCACATGTGTAATAATGTGTATGTAGGCGTGCATGTGTGTGCCTCATCAGAGGACAGCTTTGGGGTGTTTCTCCTCTCCTTCCATCCTTTGTGGACAAGATCTCATGACTGCCGCTGTTTGCAAGCCCCTGGATTCTCCTGGCTCCTCCTCCCATCACCACTTGCAGGCTGGGATTACAAACACACATATCACTAAGCACCTGGCTTTATGTTCTTGCCGAGGAAGATCTCACTTGGGTCAGCAGTCTTGCAAACCAGCAAAATAGCCATCTCCATACCCTGAGGTGCTTTTTGTTTGTTTGTTTGTTTGTTTGTTTTGTTTTTCAAGGTAGGGTCTCACTCTAGCCCTGGAACTCACTATGTAGTCTCAGTGTGGCCTCAAATTCATATAATCCTCCTACCTCTGCCTCCCGAGTACTGGGATTAAAGGCAAGCACCACCATGCCTGGCTCACCTCAGATGCTTTTTAACTAAAATTTGACTTAGGGTTTTTTAAGGTGTGTCTATAGTTGACTCAGTAGTGTCCAGGCACCTTCCAAGTGTCCCAGGTATATACCATGACTGAATGTGCTCCTCTGAAATGTGATGTCACGACAGTCCTAAAGTGGCCCAGATAGGAACTGAATGGTTGAACCTGACCTCCCTCCCAAACAGTCTCCTATATTTCCACATGCTACTTGATACACCGTATCTTGCTTACAAAGATCTAACATCACAGACTTTCATGTACTTATCCAGCTCCCAGTGAAACAGAGGGGGCAAAGGCCCTGATATGATCAGTTTTCACCTGCTCCTGCCTTGCCCTGTTCAAGCAATAGTTACTAAAAAGTCTGACTCTCGAGTTTATCCAGCCCCTCTCCCCCACTGTTGAAGCCTGTCAGTGTGTTCTGGGCCCTTTTCTCAAGAGCTGAGTGGTTTGGAATTAGCCCAGTACAGTCTCTGATGGCAGATGTCTGATTTCTGAGCCAGAAGGACCTTATAGTTTGTCTTGTCCCACACTAGGTTAAATGATTCATTCATGCTACAAGTACTTATGAAGTACAAGTCCTTATAACTGTTGTTGAAAAAACTACAACTTCCTGCCTGGAATTTACAGACTTCAAATACTAAGCAACATAGTTCTCTATACATTGAAAGTACCACAAAGAAAATGATAGGGGGCTTGAGAGATGGTGCAGCAGTTAAGGTGCTTGTCTGCAAAGCCTAACAACCCAGGTTTGATTCCCCAGTAGCCACATAAAGCCACATGCACAATGTGGCGCACCCATCTGGAGTTCATTTACAGCAGCTGGAGGCCTTGGCCACCCTCTGTGTGTCTCTTCTATCTCTTTCTACTTGCAGATAAATGACCAAAAATATTTTGAAAAAAAAATGACAGGATGCACAGATGGAGGGACAAAGCTAAACAGGTGACTAGTTAGGTTGGTAGTCAGTTAAAGCCTCTTTGAAGAAGTGACAGTTATTAAAGACTTCAAGGAAAGGAGGAAGAGGGCCAGGTAAGGGAAGCTTCAGGTACCAGGTCCTGATGTGAATGCATCAGATACATGCAAATGATGAAATGAAGTCAGCATATGGTAGAGAGGACGAGGGAAGGTATGAGAAGGTGTGAGCTACACAGACAGGGGCACATCCATGTCTGGTCTCAGAGGACACTGACTACATAGACATGGAATGGGTAGGTTTCAATCAAAGGAGCAGCAATTATCCAAATATGTCCTTATGAGGTTGGCATTTTCTAGAAGTAAACATAAAAGTGAAAGGAATAATAACAGGGAGATGAATACGGAGACCATGAAAGGGTCAGGTGAGGTGCAGAGAATGAGACATACTTGAGTTTTATGTTGGCAGAGGTATCTGAGCATTTTCTACCCTATCGCTTGTGGACAAGAGAAGAAGCTAGTCATTGCCAGGTTCTTGCTGAGTGAGGTGGGACACTGATGAAGACGAAGACAGACTTAAAGACGATCATGTTGGGAAGCTGGTGGTGGTGGAATTTGGAAATGGAAGCCAGAGTTCAGTTTTGGAAATGTGCTATTTCACATACCTGTGAATCTGGTATTGCAAAGGAAATGAAAGAAGACAGGAGGTCATCCTCTCCTGAAAATAAGGTGCAGGGTCCGTGCTCCAGATGAGAACATGGAAGCACCGAGTCTCGGTGACGGATAGAGTGACTTCACCGAGGTGAGGGCCCTGCAGGTACTGAGGTCTGCCCTGGAGGCCCTGCCTTCTCACCCTGCTGATACCTACTCCTGTCTCTGCAAAGATCTCTACCAAGATCTACCTTCTCTGGCCTGAATCCTGCTGGTTCTCAACTATTCGCCTGCACTCTGCCGGATACTTGTACTGAAATGAGTGTTTTTGGAGCGGAAGCATCCCTCTATAGACAGTAAGCCCACACTGCCTCGGGGAAGTTGGGTGGGCAAACTCAGGCTGCTTTTTCATGTGCGGCTGAATAGGTGTTGCTCCTGTGGTATGAAGTGAGGGCTCTACAATGTGGGCGATCCCCAGTAACTTTCAGTTCATGCCCACCGAGTCCTTGACCATTTTATATGGATGACTTCCCACTCCACACAGGGAACCAGGGGGAGAGGAGAGCCACGGCCCATGGTGCCAGTCCCTGAGACTCTTCTAGACCTCTCTAGATCAATTTCAAAAGTAAAAAGGGGTGAGTTGATAATACAGTGGTGAACACAGATGGCTTCCAGAAGTAGAGAGGTCATTTAGGCAGAATGCCTAATAGAACTGAGGTACAGGGTGGAGGTGTGGCCCAAGCAGAAGCTGTCAGTATCAACTGAATGACCACCCAATATGGGTGCCATGGGGCAGGTCAAAAGAAGCAGGCAGGTATGCATAGCATAATGAATTCAGTGTAGCATGCCTGCCCTTCAGAGCCATGCTGCTCCAGCCTCACATCATTCAGCTCGAGTGAGTTTCTCATGGGAGTAGACATGGGAATGTAGCAGAAGTCAGGGAGAAGGAACAATCAGGGAAAACATTAGACATGGATCATCCCTAAGCCCTGGACAAGAGCTGAGACAGGAGAAATACAAGCTCAACCAGGTTGAGGGACGGTGTGCCATGGGCCTCCCTCTGGCCTCAGGTGTGGAGGCTGCTGTCTCCACCAGAGGGCTACCAAACTTCATACCAGGCAGTATGGTCCCCAGACCACTGGGCTACCATTCAAGCGTGTGCATGTCTCAGCGCAGAACACACGTGTTCCAGCCAGCTGCTCTCATTAGCCTAGGCTGAACTTCCTGCATGGTTTGGTTGGGATCAACAATTATAGGAACACACATTTTTGAAAGATATGATAGCTTTCTTGTGGAAAACCAAGCCCACCCAGGGCAGTGCACAAGGTTATGAATTAACTTAAAGCACTTCAACAATAGGAAGGAAGGCAATGGTGCCCAGGCAGCCGTGAGCAATGCACTGCGGTGTGAGTGGTGGCACTGCCCAAGCAGGGGCAAGCCTCGTGTGGAAGACACTGTTAGACACCTCAAGGTCAGGAGGGAGGAATCAAGAGTCAGTTGCCGAGGAGTAAGGGGTTGACTTTGCGGGTATTTCTCCAAGGAAATGTCCCCCTATCTCCTCCACTCCGCACTTTATGAACTCACTGAGCGCATGCTGCAGGGGTCAGATGCGGTCAGCAGGTGACCCACAGTACTAGTAACCTGGCCAGAGAGTGTGGCTAGAACCAGAGGTCATCACTGGGCCCTCAACCTCTCCATAACCATCCTAGACTACAGGTGTTCTCATGGCAGAAGCATAGCTGGTAAGATGACCCAAGGAGGCAGGAAAACCCCAGGGGTATGCAGGACAGATCACCGAGTTTCCCCAGTCAAACCATCAGATAGGTCTCCTTTCCTGTGGGAGGAGGCTGGCAGGAACCATGAGAGTCTCCTCTCTTCCCAGCATTTGCAGGAAGACAGATGTTTTTGTTTTCTGGACTTCAGTAAGAAAACCTGGCAAGGAAGAGATCTCTCCTCCTTGCATTGCACCCGCATATATTAGTTAGATCATGCATTGTGATATTCAGAAAGGAAAAATTCTCACTTCTTGGCGAGCAAGACGAAGGTCTAGATGTCTTCTGAGCTAGCGTTTTCAAGTTTTTCTTTGAGCTGCTTAACTCTGCAGATGTGAAACACAACAGATAGAGTGTTCTGCTGAAAGGGCAAAAAGTAAGAGGTGTGGAAAGGCCAAACTCCACCAAAGGATTTCCCTTCTCCTCCCCAGCAGACACCAGAGGCAGCTCAGAGGAACCTCAAATTTCACACTGTCCTTTCTACTGCTCTAGGAAGGGCCTACTGCACCGGAGAAATGTGACTCTGGACTCATGCAGCTGAGAAGATGGGGGAGGGGGGCCTCTGGGGCCTATCATGGGAAAGTTCACTTAGCAGTAATTTGAAATTAACACAATCTCCAGGCTCTTGGAAGGGATTTATAAAATATTGGCCTCATTTCTTTTGCTAGTGCCATATACCCCATGCAATGCCCCACGTCTTACAGGAGGCTATTCTTAGTTATGGAGTTCATGCTGAAAAGTACTACAAGCAAAGCGCCTATCCTGAGGATCCCTTCTTGTCATTGCTGGTGCGGCAGATCTTTGCAGTTAGAATCAGGACAATTCAACAGGAAGAAGAGAGAGGGACGGACTAGTGAGCTTCTACAGTCACCTCCAGCATTATAACTTCAATTACGGGTCTTCTTTTGTTGCTTGTTTCTTCTTCCCAGAAGGAATAAGCCAACAAAAAGAAGTTTGTCACAATAGGCAGCTGCTGGTCAGACTCAACTGCCCTCCAGAGGGCACTGCATGGGTTTCTGAAAAAGTATAACCAGAAGACCAATTTGGCTACTGCCAACAGAAGTGCTTCATGGGATATCAAGAGCATGAAAGCATTTAGTTGAATGGCTTTGTAAATCATAGATGGGAAAAATTGTATTTTTGTTCATTTCAACCTGTATTTCAGTGACCTGATTTCCAAAGAAGGCCGACCTTTGCAGTATTCCCAGTAACAGGAATGGGCCCGGGGTCCATTCTTGGTTCAGCCTCTTCACTTAGGATAGTGACCAGCAAGAATATTGTGCCCCTTCGTTTTTTGGTGTTTTTTTTTTAATTTTTTTTGTTTATTTTTATTTATTTGAGAGCGACAGACAGAGAGAGAGAAAGAGGCAGAGAGAGAGAGGGACAGAATGGGCACGCCAGGGCCTCCCGCCACTGCAAACGAACTCCAGACGTGTGCGCCCCCTTGTGCATCTGGCTTACGTGGGTCCTGGGGAATGGAGCCTCTAACCGGGGTCCTTAGGCTTCACAGGCAAGCGCTTAACTGATAAGCCATCTCTCCAGCCCCCCCCCCCCTTCATTTTAGTATGTTTTCCACTGTGAACCATGGAGCATGTCACAAGCATTGTATCCCCCCCCCCCCCCCGTTCCTGCTGCTAACTCTGGTACTCATTCCCCTCGTGCTCCTCACCTTGGTGTAGGCCCACGCAGCCGCATAAGGACCACACCGAGAGCACCACTCATCAAACACAAAACAACTGTCGCAGGGCTGGAGAGATTACTCCGTGGTTAAAAGCACTTGCTTGCAAAGCACGATGGCCCAGAATTTGATTCCCCAGTACCCACATACTGCCAAATGCACAAAGTGGCTCATGTGTCTGGAGTTCATGGGCAGTGACAGGAGGCCCTGGTGTGCCCATACTCACACACACACACACACACTCTTTGTATTGTTTTTTTGGTTTCTATTTCATTAATTTCTGCCCTAATCTTTATTATTTCTTCCCGTCTACTGATTTTTGGTTTGCCTTATTCTTCTTTTTCCAAGGCTTTAAGGTGAAGCATTAGGTCATTTATTTGCGACCTTTCTAATTTCTTAATATAGGCACTTAAAGCTATAAATTTACCTCTTAGAACTGCCTTCATTGTGTCCCAGAGATTCTGGTATGTTGTGTTCTCATTATTGTTTGACTCTATAAATTTTTTGATTTCCTTCTTGATTTCTTCATTGACCCATTCATCATTTAGTAATGTATTGTTTAGTTTCCATGATTTTGTGTATGCTCTATATCCTTTCTTGCTATTGATTTGTAGTTTGATTCCATTGTGGTCAGATAGAATGCAAGGAATTATTTCAATTTTCCTGAATTTGTTAAGATTTGCTTTGTGTCCTAATATATGGTCTATTTTAGAGAATGATCCATGTGCTGCTGAAAAGAATGTATATTCTGCAGCATTTGGATGAAATGTCCTGTATATGTCTGTTAGGTCCATTCCTTCTATGACCTCGTTTAGTCCAGATGCCTCTCTGTTTATTTTTTCCCGGGATGACCTGTCAATTGATGAGAGTGGGGTGTTAAAGTCACCAACTACCACTGTGTTTGGTGTTATCTGTGACCTTAGTTCTAACAGTGTTTGTTTGATGAATTTGGGAGCCCCCATGTTAGGTGCATATATGTTTAGGATTGTAATGTCCTCCTGTTGGAGTGTGCCCTTAATCAATATAAAGTGACCTTCCTTATCTTTCTTGACTAATGTTGGAGTGAAGTCTGCCTTGTCAGCTATTAGGATAGCAACCCCTGCTTGCTTTCTGGGTCCATTTGCTTGAAACACCGTTTTCCAACCTTTCACCCTAAGATAATGTCCATCCTTTGTAGAAAGGTGAGTTTCTTGGAGACAACAAATTGTAGGGTCCTGCTTTTTAACCCAGTCTGCAAATCTATGTCTTTTGGTTGGAGCATTGAGGCCATTGATATTAAGAGATATTATTGAAAGATGTGTATTTATGCTTGCCATTTTTTTTTTTTTTGTGGTTCTGGTTCTACCTTTGCTCTCTTATATTAACTAGTATTTGAGTGTTGTTTGTTGTTTTCCAGGTTCCTTATATGTGTGTTTTTCTTTCTCTTCGGCATGGAGGATTCTTTCAAGTATTTTGTGTAGAGCTGGTTTTGTCTTCAAATACTCCTTTAGCCTGCTTTTGTCATGGAATGTCCTTATTTCTCCATCTATTTGAATGGATAGTTTTGCAGGATAAAGTAGCCTTGGTTGACAGTTGTTATCTTTCAGAGTTTGGAATACATCACTCCAAGCCCTTCTGGCTTTGAAAGTTTGTGTTGAGTAATCTGCTGTGATCCTGATGGGCTTGCCTTTGTAGGTAACTTGATTTTTCTCTCTAACTGCTTTCAATATTTTTTCTTTGGATTGTGTGTTTGGTAGTTTGATTATAATATTGCGAGGAGAGGTTCTTTCTAGGTTTTGTCTGGCTGGTGTTCTAAATGCTTCCTGTATCTGCATTGGCACCTCTTTCCCAATTTGGGGGAAGTTTTCTTCTATGATTTTGTTGAAGATGCCTACTATACCTTTGGATTGAAATTCTTCTCCTTCTACTATACCCTGAATTCTTATATTTGATCTTTTCATAGTGTCCCAAATATCTTGAAATTCCCATTCATACTTTTCTATTAGTTTGTCTTTCTCTTTGTTGGATTGTATTAGATCTGCCACCTGGTCTTCTAGCTTAGATATTCTGTCCTCTCCTTCATCCATTCTACTGGTGAGATTTTCTACAGAGTTTTTTATTTCATTAACTGTGTTCTTCATTGCTAGTAATTCTGACTGGTTTTTCTTCATTATTTCTATTTCCTTATTTATGTCTTGTATTGATTTCTTTATTTCGTTAAATTGGTGTCCTGTATCTTCTCTGATTCCTTTGATTTCTTCTTTGAGTTCATTGAACATATTTACAATCATTCTTTTGAAATCTTTCTCAGGCATTTTCTCTAACTCGTTTTCACTAGAGGTCATTTCTGAAGCATTGATGCTTTTTGGTGGATTTATATTGCCTTGGTTTTTGGTGTTTCTTGTGTTATAATGTATATATTTTTGCATCTTGGATTAAGTTACTGCTTAGATTTTCCAGTTAGCTGGGTATCCTTTGCTGTATCTATTGATCTGATATTGTATATCTTCTATGTAGGAGATTAAGATGTTAGGTGTGGCTCTTACCACTCTCAGAGTATCTAGACACGTGGTCCTAGGGGTTAAGTTTGCCTGCTATGGGAGTATTCAAATAGGTTGAGTGGAATAAAATACAGGTATATTCTAAAATTTAACTAAACCCTATACACATTCAGTCAAGAACAGCACCGAGCATTTATGCAAGATTAGGTATTATAAAAACCAGATCCTCTATCAACAAAGAAGTTAAGATTTCTGGTCTGTTGAGGGATCCAAGTCAGCTTGTGACCAGGTGAGACCCTTCCCTGGTTCAATCCCAGTTACCTCTTTGGATGCTTTTGGTCTCAGTCAAGTTGCTGGCTGGGATGTTGGGCCGCTGTTCTGCTTTCTGGAACTGGGTACTGGCTTTTCCTGTGGGGCAAACCAAGCCTGGCAACTGTGGCCCTGCAGATTGGCACCCCTGATGCTGGATCCCCGCTGCTGCCGCTGGAGCTGCCGCTGCTGGGACCACTGCTGCTGGATCCGCCACTGGAGATGCCGCTGCTGGGTCTGCCCCCGCTGATCCGCTGGAGCTGCCGCTGCTGGGTCCTCCGCCTCTGATCCGCTGGTGCTGCCGCTGCGGGATCCGCCTCTGCCGCTGAAGCCGCTGGAGCCTCCGCTGCTGGATTCGCTGCCCTGAAGCCGCTGTGGCCGGTACCGGAGCAGCTGATGGTGTTTTTGGGGCTGGAGTCACGGCTTCCACCGCCGCTTCCCCACACACACACTCTCTCTCTTTCTCTCCTTGTTTATATATATCTCTCTCTCAAATAAATAAAAATTTAAAACTCACAGCCGGGCATGGTGGCACTCGCCTTTAATCCCAGCACTCGGGAGGCAGAGGTAGGAGGATCACTGTGAGTTCGAGGCCACCCTGAGACTACATAGTGAATTCCAGGAGAGCCTGAGCTAGAGTGAAACCCTACCTCAAAAAAAAAAAAATTTAAAACTAAAACTTCCTTATTAAAACAACTTTCACTACTTTTAGAGGTTGGTGGAGGGCTAGGAACTGGGGATTAGTATCTCTGTATTCAATCATTTACTCTTTGGAAGGACATTATCCAAAGTACTTAATGTTAGAACATATTTATTCCCCTTGTCCCATTCATAATTATATACACACTTTCATCCTCACAGAAGTAACTGCATTGTATCTGTGTGAGTATCAGGGGGATTTACAGCGTCACACACTGGCAAGCCAGAATATCACTATTACCAAGCTCACTTTACAAAACAAAATGGAGGGAAAGTCCAGGAGGAGGGAAACGGGAACTTCAAGCAGGAGTGATGGGCTCCCCTTTACTGTGCTACATTACAGGGCACCCTCAGCAGACTGGAAATTGGGTTATATCAACAAACCTCTCTTTAAAGTGTGAGATGAAAGAGGGCCTCCCCTAGCATTTTGCAGTATTACTGGCTCAGGTTTAAAGAAAGCATGCAGCCAGGTAGCGGTGTCACGTTTCCATCTGTGATACTGACATGGATGTGAAAACCCAGGCCTTTGAAACTGAGCCTTTCATATGTTGAACAAAAACCTGAAATGCACCCTACTGTGAAGACCTGAAGGAGACAGGAGGTAGAGGATAAAGAGGAAACCTTTACACAGGGACATTTCTGAGTCTTCCTGCTGTAGGTTGTGATTTAAGTTGGCTGAAGTAGACTTTAGATTAGATCTTGACATTGGTTTGTTTGGCTTTCCTCAATATGAAGGTTTACCTGCCTTGGAAAGATTCCAAAAAGCCAGTGATGCATCACCAAAATGTGGAAAGTTATTTATTTAACAAAACCAGCCTTATTTAAATTGTATTCAACTATAATCTTCCTATTCCACTTAACCCAACATCTATTTCACCTCATCCAACATATCCTCTTGAGCTTTACTTGTCTAACTAAACTAGTTCTTCTATTAGCTCAGCAAACTCCAAAACAAGAAATGAAAAGCTCAAATATTAAAGGCAGTTTTCATTAAACCACTACAAACAATCAACATATATTTTCTATAATATCTTTAAGGAAAATGTCTCTGTTCTGTATTTTCAATTTTGGGTTTTTTTTGTTTGTCTGTTTGTTTGTTTTTTGTTTTTTGAGGTAGGGTCTCCCTCTAGCCCAGGCTGACCTGGAATTCACTATGCAATCTCAGGGTGGCCTCAAACTCACAGTGATCCTCCTACCTCTTTCCTGAGCGCTGGAATTAAAGGCATGCGCCACCACACCCTGCTTATATCTTCAATCTTCAGCCTGGTTTCAGCCTAGAATTTAACAAGCCAAACTGAGCGTGGTTAGTGCCTGCCTGGGATCCCAGCACTTCAGAAGAGGAAGAAAGAGGGTAATGACTAGCCTGGGCTACACAGTGAGACATTATCTTGGAAAAAATAAAATAAAGTAAAAACCTGGGCTAAGGAGATGGCACCATGGAGAAAGCGCTTGCCACACAATGCACCTGAGACCAGATCCCCAGAACTCCTCCATATCAAGAGCCAGACACTCAAGTGAGCATCTGTAATCCCAGCTGGCCATCTAGCCACAGGCTGTGCTGAAGAGTGAGAAATCCTGTTTCAAACAAGGTGGAAAATGAGAACGGCCACCTGAGGTTATCCTCTGACTTCCACATGCACACCTTGGCATTTGCACATGTGTACACAGGCCTGTGTATGGGCATGTGTGTACACACATGCATGCATACACGGACACGCACACACACAGAAACCAGATATACCAAAAGAAATTCACCAGCCAGACATCAGCTGGCTCCATCAATAGGTGCATCTACAGAACATGCAAGGGCTTCACAAAGGATCCCTCAACTTTGCATGAATCACTTTAAACAAGATCCCCAAAATTGCCCATGTGTGAATCTCAGGATAAGTAAGGGAAAACTGTATTACAAAAGGTGTTTGAACTCCTTGCAAATGAGGACACAAGGCCTCTTGCTAACATCGGATGATGTAAAGCACGTCTGTGATAGTAGAGCACAAACGTGCCCTGTATGGTCAGGCCCTGCAACCACTGTCTCTAGCCTGAGGTCCTTCCTTGACTGCCAGCCAGCTCCTAGGCTCCTCGACCAGGAACAGACCCCAGGATGCTTGCTTCAGGCTTCCTAATTCTTCATAGTCTGCTGCATTTGGCAAAGGACCTGACCCTAACCACAACAGTTAGAGGAAAGCCTTACACTCTACTCTAAAATATACAAATCATGAAATGTATACAACTAACAAAAACAGTCTTAGTACTACTTGATGAGAGGAATTTGGGGGGGGGTATTTTTTTTTCATTCAGCATTCCAGTAATGTGAAACCACTGTTTAAGGTATAAAATCATTTTTCAATCTCAGGAAACATCATTACTAACGGCCATATAATAAGAACTATTTGCTAATGCTGAACACCTGCACTTTTATAGAGAGCCTCTCAGGACAGCTGAAGCTGTGTCTTGGAGTCTACTGACACAGCAGTGAAGGAGAAACACAGAATTTTAGATAAGAACGCTTGCTGAATGAGCCCTGCACGTATCCACGCTACCTGTATAGGTGAAGTCTGACAGTCATTAAATATAATTTCAATACAGAATAAACCTCAGATAAGGCCCACAGCTGCTAGAAGTTTACATCTTGAGGTGGTAGGAGACACAAATTAAAACATACCAAAGGTATAAACATATATCATGCTTATGGAAGTCATATGTAAATATTTACTTCACTTCCCATAGTTAGTTTTAGCTTTTTATGGCTTCATTGTTTGATTTTCTGACTTACTGAGTTTAATGGGGAAAGGCATACATCAGAAATGTGGAGGAAAAGCTCATTACAAAGGTGCAGGCAACATTTTGAGTCCTTCCTAACAAGCATCTTAATGTGAGTTCATACATTCCTGCATGTGAATTGAAACTAAGATGCTGATTCTTTCTAGATTCTTCATTGCATTAGTCTCTCATAACCAATTAGCAGGAGCCAGAAAAAAAGATGGCTTTATAATAATGGAAATAATAAATACAATACTAAGTAATAAATAGCATTTGTAGGTAACTGCTAAAGGCCAGAAATAAAATGAAGTCCTTCATATAGAGTATCTCAAATTATTATAACATTTTCTTTCAATTTTTATTTATGTGTGTGTGTGTAGTGCATGTGCATGCCAGGGTCTCTTGTTGCTACAAATACCCATTTGGCTTTACCTGGGTGGCTGGGGAAATGAACACAGGTAGGAAAGCTTTTCAAGCAAGAGCCTTTAACTGCTGAGCCATCCCTCCCCAGCCCCTCTTATAATATTCTTTTTTTAAATTTACTTTTATTAGCTATGGATATACTTAATATGTAAAGAACACATGTTGGTCCCATGGTTTCCCTTCTCTCGGCCCCTTTTCTGAAGAGGCCTTCCTCTTTGGGGATGTGGGTCAACCCCATGGTGATTATGGATCATGCATTCTGGGAGCAGCAGTCAGTTATGTGGGGGAGAGGCAATGTCACTGTGCATAATGTCCCAACTTGTGGCTCTAAAAATCTTTCAGCCCCCTCTTCCACAAAATTCCCTGAGCCATGTTGGGTGCATTTTAAGTCTACTTCAGTGATGAGCACTTAGGAGCCTCTGGATCTCTGGTTTGGTAGGTGTTGAGTGTCCTCAGTGTCTATCTCCTTCACCCTTGTGCTGACATCAGATTCACTGAGAAAGCAGCAATCTTGCTCATTTCCCCAGTTCTTCTGTGGGTTCAGCTGGGGCCCTGGTGAAGTGCGCTGGGTGGTTTCTCTCCAGGCCCCGCTCTGATTCCATGCCACCAGGGTCTGGCGCTGGGAATCCAGACAAGGGAGCTGCTATTATAACATTCTTATGTAACATATAACATCTTCATTTTATAAGCAAAGAAACTGAAGATCAATATAATCAATGTGACTGACTCGAGATAAGGGTCCGATAAATTTTTGACTAGTAATAGAACTGGAATTCAAAGCTGGATTCGTCTGGCCTGAGATGCTGCCCTCTTCCTGTCGTGTGCAGCCTTGTTTGCCAACATATACTTGGCACTGACTCTGTGCTGGGCACTGTGTTGGTAGGGGTGTGGCCAATAGGGTAGATGCGGTCCTTCCTTCTCTGTTTACAATTTAGTAAAAAAAAATGGCATACAAGCCTCATTAGTAGTGATAAGCAGTGTAGATTCAAGAATAAACAAGTAAGATATTGCCAAATACTATGACAAAAGGCCACAGAAAACTACTTGCTCAGTAGACAGTCATTCTCCAAAAGCTCAAATCATCCCATTGTTCTCCCAATTCAATCTTAATATCTGATTTTTCTATTGAACTGGTGTCCCATACAATCATTTTCCATCAGGTGACTGTGGTTGCAGCAATAAAATTTATTCAGATAAAATAAAATGAAGTCACTGGAAGGATTCTTAAATGATTTTTCTTCCCTTAACTTAAGCCTTTCTATCACTCTGTGCTCCACACATGTCCTGCCAGAGCCACCTCTGAAGGACTCACCATCTCCTCACCTGCACTTGTGAGCTCTCCTGCTTTTATCTCACATTCTCAGACATCTTTTACATAATGGTAATCACAGCCTTGTGACATCCTTTCTCTGATACACACTTTCTCCCTCCCTTACTGACCTCTGTGCACACTGAGCTTGAACTCCCCAGTGGCAGAAGGAGAACAGTCAAACCATTCATGGGGACTGAGTCTCCTCACACATGGTAGGAAATTCAGAACCTTCCTGGAGGCAGTTTAAAACTGCTTTCACCACTTTGGTCCTAAGTCATGAACCAAGTGTCCAGATGAATCCGCAGTGCCAAAGACAAGCAGACCTCATCCTTATACACGGGATGCATACTACTGCCAAGGCGCTGTGGTTTAGTGGGCCTACCACTAAAAACAACTGCATAGTACTTGAAGAGAATGGCTAATGGCCTTACCTTCTTCATGAGACTGACCATTCAAAAGGAAAATTACTGTTACAGAAACGAGTACGAACATGTACTTCTTGATCACAATTTGACTAAAGTCATGAGTGCTGATATACTTCACACAGACACATCTGTTTGACCCATAACATTTTCTGAAAAATTGAATTAGTATCAGTGCTAATAACAATAAAGATAACAAAAACTTATGAATGCTCCATAAAAATCACAAAGAGAAACACCATGATATCGAGATCAAAGCCATCCTTCTACCTTGACTAGCTGAGCAGAATGTAATGCCTGCTAAACTCTTCCCCTTAAAGAATCTTTTAGCCCAGGAGTACATTTCACTGTATTAATAATAACCAATTCATTAATGTGTGTACATTATCACTCACTAAGAAATCAGAATAAATCCCTCCACAAGTTGTTTTGGTCAGGGATTTTAACAGAGCAATGAGAAAAGAAAGTAATGCATGGAATAACCATAATTACATCATGCTCATAAATTACAAGAATTGCATATGAAAACAGATAAAAAGCTTAGCATTGTTCTTGGTGCAAAGAAAGGACTCAAGAATTATAATTATCATGGCACTTTAGTATCTGGCAGTACTTCCAAATGACCATTATGGAGTACAAAACAAAGAGTTCAGCATACGCTCTATTTCACAGTCAATTCCATTAATAAAACATACAAATACATGTATAATACCCTTTTCAAAGAAGCAGTCTTCATACTGGATTTTAATTCTAAACATACAATGGTAGAATGTTGTTTAATCTTGGAAAATATAATTCAACTTAAATGTTAGCCTTTCTGAAAATACAATGTGAAGTTATTCAAGCAGCAAGATAATTAGTGGACAGGGAGAATATATTGGCCCAACATTTTAGCTATTATTTTGTCATCCTTTTAGTTAGGAAGAGATTGTGGAGTTACTAAATGGAAAACAGTTCTGAGACCCCATTGTAACTAGGGCTTCAGGGAAGAGCTAGCATCTACCACTCACAGGAATTCATACTGGATTGTTATTTAGGATGGAGAGTCACAGAAAAGGAATTTGGGAAGAGCAGCAGAGAGGGGCACCTCCCTTCCTGCCAGCAACTGTGTGGCTCCTGAGCTCTGTATCCTGACCGGATGTTCCCGAGGCAGCATGAGGAGGAAAGGGATCCAGCACCAGCACAGGAACTGCACGCTCCTTAGTCACCTTCCTACCAGAGTCCTGGCAACTTGCTGTTCTTTGTTTTTATTTTCCTTTGTTCTGTTACCTCCTCCCCCCTTTCTTTCTCTCTCTCTTTCTCTTTCTCTCTTTCCTTCCTTCCTTCCTTCCTTCTTTCTTTCTCTCTGCCTCACAGTTTAGCTCGGGCTGACCTGCTCTGGCCTCCCAGCAGCGAGAACTTTAGGATCTACAGCCTTATGGAGAACAGCAGAGGCAGCAAGGTTCCGGTAGGTCATAGCTGGCTCTGGGATGTCCACATTGTGTTCCAGCTCTTCCAGCAATTTTGAAGTACTTATTCTCCTGTATTATTTCTTTGTGTACTTATATGAGCTTGAATGGATTCTGACCAAAAGAAAAAGTGAGACTAAATATGGCTTTGGACAGGGGCTTCATTACTGCTCATGCAAAGGAGACTGGCCTATGTACCCAGAGTGAGGATTAACTTTGCTAAGTAACATTTTCTGACCCCTTTTTACTTCAGAACCCATAGAAGCTTGATGATTATTACAAAACAACTTTCTGTTAAGCGATAGCATTAATCTGCCACATACATGGGATAGTGTTGGTGGGAGGGAAGAGGTAGGACAGAGGTGTTCCAGAGGAAGTGAAGGCATGGGATAGTGTGGGAGGGAGGAGGTAGGACAGACGTGTTCCAGAGGAAGTAAAGGCATGGGATAGTGTGGGAGGGAGGAGGTAGGACAGACGTGTTCCAGAGGAAGTGAAGGATGGATGTCATACTTCACATTCTGCCTGTAACTTACCACCATCTTTACTGAACTATTTAAAAAATTGTTTCAAAACACTGATTACTTCGTGATATCCCCAGGTAACTAGACTAGAATGTGGGCATGAGTGAGACCTCAGCCTTTCATACAGTGGCACTTGGTGTGCTGCAGATGTCCCACCTGATGGGAACTCTGATTTAAGAAGAAATATATACCCAACCAATGGTTCTAGATGAGTTTAGTAAGATGATTCATGCTTGTGATTGTTGGGAGATATTCATCAAAGCACCCAGGCTGCTCTGAGGTGCACCTCACATTTATAATAAATTTGGATATAAGATTACTTAATATAGTAAATTCTGATGACATAAAAAACCCGAAGTCCAAAACCCTGGAAACTGCTATGAACAAGACGATGTGTTTTGACACGAGAGTGCAGTGCCAGCCACGGCTCCTTCAGGCACAGGGAGGGAGCCAGAGCCTGGGCCTGAGCCTGACAGGAGCCTCAGCTCAAGGACTTATGTCCACCTATTCCTCTTAATCCATGACCTTTTAATATTCCCCCAAAGTGGATAACAGTTGGGAACTGAATAATAGGCATCTTCTGACAGGACTTCAACAGCTTCTTTTTTATTTCCTTATTAAAATATACATAAAAATAAACTGGAAGAGTAGGATTTTTTTCATTATGACACCTTTCTTCACACTCTATTGTCAGAACCACTAAGAATTTTAAACTAGCATTAAGTAAATATGTTTGATATAAGACATTCAACTAGAAATATAGAAAGCAAGAAACTACTGATTGTTTCTTTTCTGTGTGTCAAGCACCCTGCTTGGAACACGTTTTTGTGTGTGTGCATGTGACACAGAAATGAAGACTCAGAAGACAGGCAACTTGCTACAGGACACACACTGCGATGTAGAAGAAACCCCTGTGTACCTGACCTAAGTACCCGTCTCCATTAGTTCTCTCATTATTGTTAAGAGAAGAAGGAAGAAAGGGAAGGAGGAATGGAGGGAGGATGAGAGGTACGGAGGAAAGAGAAGAGAAAGAACAATAAAAGAATGTTTGCTTAGCACATTTAGTTCTTTCCTGTGTGCTGGGGAAAGCCCGTATTACCAGAAGAGGTTGAAAATGATTGCCCCTCAAGTTCTGTGAATCCTTCAGGAGACAGCAACATGGCAAGGGGTCTGGGGACCTTCCCAAGGACCAAGAGATGCCAGAGGAGACCTGGGACATTCAGGGAAGCAAGTGTCCTCCTGCCCACTGGTGGTTACAGAGCATGGAACGCCAGTGCAGAGGTCCTCCTGTGCTGAGACACTTGCCGCCTCCATAACTTTGGAGTAAGTAGCTTAACTTCTCTGATTCGCTGCAAGAAAATATAAATATGTACTTTACAGACTGTGGTAGTTTCGATTGCATAAAGAAATGAAACTACTTTGCCCAATGTCTAATGCTGAGCAACTGCTTAATCCAGTTTTAATCACTCAATATTAATTGTTTGGAAGGAGGGGAGAAGAAATTGGTCTGTCCTTCACCTTGGCACTCTTCTTTCCAACAAGGCTTTAAAGCCAGCCCTGGTGGACGTCACTCATTAGCCCGACTCTGTTCCCTCAGGAGGGCTGAGCTATGTGACTGCTGCTATAGAAGGGTCATGTTACTAGCTTGCACTACAGCCTAAGTTGGAAACAAAACTACATTTTTCAGAAAAATACCCTGATATGCTACTAGAGGTAGAAAATGTGAAGAAGGAGGCAGCACATGAACATGGCTAAAGAAGTGCGACATTTGACATTTGACTGAGGGTGACAAGGAGGGACAAAAAGGAGTGCGAGGGTCTGCCAAAGCGTTACAACAATGCAGTCACTGGAACTTCCTGGTGGCAGTATGGCTTATGAATAGTCAAGAATTGGGATGCAGATGCATAACCCTCTCTGAATTACTTCACTGGGAGGCAAACCCTCTCCTACAGGCAGATGTTCCTTAGGGAACAATTTCTTGTTAGGTGAAGTGGCTATGGAGAGGGCTATAAGTGAAGGAAAAAGGATTTCGCTCCACGTATAGATCATCTTAGAGCACAGAGGGCAGCCAGGGAGGGAACAGGCAGCAGACAGTGAGATTAGAAAGGTTCTAGAAAGCCCCGCCCAGAGGGACAGGCCCAGGAACATGCAGAGACTGTGGATGGCATGGGAGCTTTCGAGGAGAGGTGAAATGGGGGGTTGAGGCAAATTAATTCTCAAAGGACTGGGCGACCTGAGAGACAAGCGTGACCTCAGCTAACATCTGAGTTACATTAACATTTCCAGATCAGTGGGGAAAGGGATAAGAATGCATTATGATAAGTGGGATTGTAAAAGGCAGTAATTTTCAAAGCATGTTTGCTTTTTATAGGCAAACTCTTTCTTCAAACAAAACATTACTTGAAAGTTCAGTGTGAAAACAGATAAATTCCTATCTGCTTGCCATTGCCTCTGTGTGTGTGTGTGTGTGTGTGTGTGTATGCACGCACACACACATGCCCCCCCCACACATGTGTGTATGGGAGCATGTGTACCTGAGAGATGAGAAAAGGGCTGCAGCAGAATTCCTGTGGTTTTCTTCTTCCATGCCGCGCTTTCCTCTCGTCCTCTGAGCAAGTCTATCTGTGGTGGAGGTCTGACCATCCCAGTTCTAAGCCAATGCACCATGGGCCCTCATATAAGCACATCTGGATATTTTCAGAGGATTCTTAGTGCATTAGTTTAGCACAAGACATCGCAAACGAGATAGCCTTTGCTCACTCTGTAGTTCTAGGAAAATTACCTCAACATCTCTGCACTCTTCATCTATATGGTGCCATTATAATAGTTGACTTCCTTGCATGGTCATTGTGACGACTGAATGCAAAATTCCATGTTAAATGCTGAAAAAAAGAAGTGCTTGAACAGAATAGATTATGAATGTTAACTCTTGGTGATACTTCCATATACTTTTTCCACTGCATAAAAATAATATGTAAACATTATGTTACTAAGGTATTTCCAGTTTAGCAATTACCTAAAATAGACCAAGATGGAGAGGAGAGAATTCTCTAGAACAAAAGGAGCTTCTGGGAATATAGCATGGACAGTACCCAGAATAGACTGGAGAGTGAGGATTTGCTTCCATTCCCCAGGTAAAGAGAGGATCTTCACCCCCGAGAAGTCACTAATGTCATCACTATAGGCCAAAGGGTGTCTGATGTACAACAGAAGTTACTTAATTAATTTTTAACTCAGATCAATTGGGCTGACTTTCTAGAAACTGCACCCTCATTCTCATTTTGGTTCAGGAACTCTTTTTTGGTATATTTATTTATTTATTATTTGGGAGAGAGAGAGAGAGGCAGAGAATGGGCACACCAGGGCCTCTAACCACTTCAGACAAACTCCAGACACATGTACCACCATGTGCATCTCACTTTTGTGGTTACTGGGGAATCGAGACTGGGTCAAGCACTTTAACCACTAAGCAATCTCTCCAGCCCCCAAGAACTCTTGGTTACCATTAATAGAAGTAAAGTGATGAATGTATGAAAACTCAGTATGCCAGAGGGATATAGAATTTTGAAGCAGAAGTCAGTAAGAAGTATTTTCAATTCTATTTCTTCAGCCTTATTTTAAAATGAGGACAGCAACAATTATCATGAATCTAAAAGCTCCTTAGAAAATAGAATTTCGCCTTTGCCACCCCACAGATTTCTTGATTACGCATTAGGATTTGTATGTCTGAATATGTATATGTTCCCAAACTTAAAAGGCAACTGTTATCAAAGTATGCCTTCTCACAAAGACCCAAAGCAGAAATAATGCATGCTTTCTCCAGGAAAATCTCAGAATTAAATTGCTCCAAAATATATATTAACTTAATCATTTTATATAAAAGGAGATGTTAGAAAGTACAGAATAAAAGTGATTTGTGGAGACTCACAAAACAATAAATTGTCCTTTAGAAAATGCAGAAGAACTAGAGAGAAAGTTAGCTTTCCTGTGCATAGCAAGTAGCCATGGGAAACTCAGGGCAGAGTCCAGCTCAGCACAGTGCCCTCCTCAAGAGCAGAGATAACTTAGTATTGTGGGCCGAACATGTAGAGACAATGTTTAGAATCATGGGGAGGACTGAAGTAGAGTAGCACTGCTTATGCATTGTGCGAGAGAATAATAAAAATGCAGGTCTATGGCTTGGGAAAACAGCCCCAATTCAATTACAAAGCCCCTGGAATGGAGAGATGGGCAGACAGAGAGAGTTAAAAGACTGGAGAATAATGAAGTGTAGCCTTCCCCTATGGAACTAAGGAGTGGTTCCATATGCTTTTATTGGCAGGGAGATTTCTAGAAAATCCTGTTATCAAGCATCAGAGAATTTGGACAGAGATCAAATGAACTGCCCAAGGTCACATGCAGTGTCACTGCAGACCCAGAGTTAGAACTCATAGCCCTGAAGTTTCCAATCAACCGCTGGGCTCCCTAAACCACAATCCTTGTCAAGGAAAAAGTCTCCCTAGAGCTGAAGCAACACAGCTGGAGAATATTAACTCCAAGGTAAACCAGACAGGATTTCACTGGATCATAGGTCCAGAACCTGTTTTGGTTGATGCACATGGAAGTGGGAAGGCAGAGACAAGACGGGAATGGCTAGTGAAAGCACAGGGAAGCCAAACACACACAAACACACACACACCCTGTGCACACACCACATCCTGCGCACACACACACACACCCTGCACACACACACACACCCTGAACAGACACCACACACACACTACACACACACCCCACACACCCCGCACACACACACACACCACACCCCCCCATACCACCTTCCGCACACACACACAACACAGACACACACACATTGTGAAATGTTATTGGCTGACAAAATTGAAAATATTTGCCTGAAAGGGACATTATCACTTTTATTACTTTAGGAATCGGTGGTGGTGGTGGTGGTGGTGTGTGTCTGTGTGTATGAATGTATGTATATATGTATGTATGTGTTTTCTTTAAACTAAAAATTCCTATTGCATTAATAATTAGTTAAGATGGGTGTGGGGAAGGAAAGATAAAGGAGGGGGAGGGGAAAAAAGAAAACAGGAACACAGTCAAGTCTAAGATCATGGGGAAAAGAGTACACTCTACTTTCTGGAAATCCTGCACCCCAAGACTATGCACCTTGGGTCTGTAATCTTTCTTGGTATTACCTCCATTGAGAACTTGATGAAAGCTAAGGTCCCCTCAAAGGACTTCATGGGCCTCTGGATCCATTATTGCACATTTAATATTGAAATATTATGAGTTCAGAGATCCCCATGAGCCAAAGCCCACAGCTAAGAAGCACCTACAAGAGTCTATAAATGGTACTGATTGGTCCACTGTTGTCCAAATATCTGTCGACCAGCCAGCTGCCTCATGATCACTTGGGACACTTTCCCACATCCACTGACTGAACCTCTGGAGTCTGAGAGGGATGGAGCAGGTATCACATGAGCCGGTCGGTATTATGAGCACTGTCCTGTGTGGTTCTGCCACGGTCAGCTTTGGGGGCTGTCCTTTGGAAGCTGTATAATGATACGATTGCCTCGGAGACTTTTGGAGCCTTTCTGTGAAGGCACATGATAAGAGGACAGGAACTGGGGGAGGGGTGTACCAAGACTGATAAAATTTTCCAGTTCCCATTTGGAACCAGTGGCCTAACAATGGCATAAATATTTGAAATCTGGACCATCATAGGAAATGTGGGGGACATATGGCCATTGTAGATGTAAGTTGAAAAATGTCTGAGAAATCACTAAAGATAAGATATCCAGATGGTCTGCATTAAACCAGAAAGTTCCTTCATTTGATTTTACATCCTGCATCCCGGATTTTTCTCTTGCCTATTACGTTCTCCTCCTGCTATGGAAACACCCTCCTTCCTTTCATCACAGGCTTCTCCAGGTGATCTGTCTTTCAGATAGCCTCATCCAGCCCCTTGTCTCAATGATTGGCAGGTGAGACCCAGCTTTCCCCATTTCTCTTTTCTCAGTAACCCTGGGAGCTAACCTGTTCCTTCACCCTAGGTAGCTATTCCTCTCTATGTTACCTCTGCAATTCTGGCATGAGAAGCATAAATCCAGAGACAGAAATGCAGCTGTGCCTCTCCAGTTGCTTCATAGAGTGTCCACACTGGCTCGTGGAGAAAGATGGGAAGATGGCATGAGAAGCTATAGAGCTCAGTGTGGCAGACTCCTTCCTGTGGTGATTGTTGTGCTATAAACATCGGCTTCCATCTATCTCTCTGACTCCTTGCTCATTCTTCATAAAAGCATGTACTATATTGTATAATAGTAATAACCATAACAATAATAACAAATATTCATATATGTAAACATTTTTATTGTGCATAAGTAAATCAAATGGCAAGATGAATAAAAAGACACTAAGAAATTGCTGTTTACTTCTAGATATGTTTTACTCACAGTTCCAGATGTAACAAAAGGAAAGAGGCTTCACAATAGGAAACATAGCCCTCCCTCTGCTGACAGGAATGGCGAACCCCATTATGCACACCACAGGATACACAAAAAATGATTTACATAAGTGAGTTACACAAAAAAGTTACATGAGTGAGTTACACAAAATGTACTTAAAAGACTGATAAACAAGAAAACTCAACAAGAGCATGTCCACAAATATCAGTGAAATTTCCCCTCATGCCTTACCACCTGTTCCTCTTGCTACCTGGTTAAAGGTAAGAGAAGCAATGCAGTCATCACTAACCCATCACTGCTGTCACTCCCATGGTTAATGCAGTCACTGAGCAATGTGACAGTACTGCATTCAGAGCTGTTTATTCTCTCTCTCTTTCTCTTTCTCTCTCTCTCTCTCTCTGTGTGTGTGTGTGTGTGTGTGTCAGTGTGAAGCATATAGTAGACTCCTATATTTTATCAAGATGGAAGGTAATGCTCAGAGCAGCCTAGTATCTTGAGTAAATCCAAGAAAATTAAATTTGCTTGAACCAGTGTTGTTGCTGGTAAATGTTTAGCAACCAATTGTTGGATGTGAAAAGAGAACTGTGACTGGAGTATTTGATAATTTCACGATGTAATTCAAGAGGTTTTGAGCTACAGAAGCAATGTCACTAGAGTGGAGGTCAGAGGAGCTGTGTCGGATCCCACGTGTCGGGCAGAATGTGCATCTCAGCACTACACAGCGGGGTGGAGGTGGCTGGACTTTACAAGCCAGATATCCAGCCTCTAAAGCATTTTCCCAATTGTAGCATGCTGGCACTTGGATATGGGCCTTATTTGTATCCCAATAATGCCAAATAACTGGTATAAATCATCTTTTTCTCATACATTATAAAGGTAAAACATAGGCGAAAGCCACCAAATTACCCTGCTGCTACTGTGCGAAGTCCAAGTCGAAAGCGAGAGCTCTGTCGACAGCTTTGAAAGCTGATTGAAAGCAGCACGGTGGGGGAACGTCATTTTAAGCACGTGACGTCTACTAATGGAAAGTATCAACATACTTTTGACATGAAGCCCAGTTCCTGCTACTAACTTGTTTTTTCCCCAAAGCCATATGTTAAAATCCAATAAAGAGAACTCAGAATACCCAATTTCCAACTGTAACCACACTTATCTCTCTCCTCCCACCCTCTCTCTCTTCCTATCTGCTATGTTCCACGATGGGTGAAAAGCATTCAAATGTCTCTGACTACTTTCTTTCTAAAACACCCAGATATTCAGCCTCTATGACAAAATCTACAGATTAAGTCAGTGTCCACAATACCCAACTGATGACTGCTAACAAGAGGGAAAGGAGCAAAGCATGTCTGCCTTCAGAAGATGACCCAAAGACACCCACAAAAGCCGCTGCTTCTGACACGACACTCAAGAGTACACGAAAAGGCGAAATGTTTCTCATTTACCTTGAAACTAACTATCAATATGGAGAAAAATCACACATGAATTGGAGAAAAAGTAATTCTAAATCAGTTTTGCTTGGCTGAAAAGACTGTGAAATAAAAAGTGATAATTGTATAGTATCATAAAACTACAGTAAAACTACTTCTCTATCAGATTTTAAAATATCAGCTACAGAGAATTCCAAAACAAAATATGTAAACTTGATGGAAATGCAATTCATTATTAACAGACAAAAGAAATTAATGAGCAATGAAATTATTTGCAATGATTTGTTTCATCTGGTTTTTAATACAAAATGTTTAGGTCCTCTACATGAAGAAGAACCAAGAAAAATTAATAAGTATATACCATTTGATAATATGAAATAAAGAATATGGTTTTTAAGTCATAAAATTTCTTTAGCTATAATTTTAAATATGTGTAGGCTTAGTATAGGATGGAAGAAAATAATAAAAAATACTGAGGAATTAATAAACAAAGCAGTAGTCATAACTAATAATTTAGCAATTGCCATAGTTAAATAAAATGAGATTGTTGGAAGACCAGTTATATATCTGAGAAGTGAAACCCTACAGAAGCAGATCTGCCATGAACCTTTGTAAGTTATAGGTTTGTATCTCTGCAGTAACTCCTTAGCCAATGTAGATTCCTGTGCACTTCCTGGACAGTATGGGAGAAGAATTCGTAGTGGGGATGTCCAACATTAGAATGTGCCCCAGAGATGCCAGAATTGGGACACATTCCAAAGTTTTATCACTTTTAATCATGTGACTATCACAAGACCCCACCCCATTGTCAGGATCTTAAGGCACTTAAAAGTTAATAGAGAAAAGGGGCTCCATGAAGCCCCAACCTTCCATGAGGATCTATAAAGGGATAAAGGTTGCTGAGAGACAAGACGAGACATGTTCTTCAGTTTTATAGCTGCCCATAAGTTGTTCATGCTACTGTAAGTACCCAAATTAAATTCATTAGTTCACCAACCTACACAAGGTGGAATGATTTCTGTCTTTCTGTCGTTGGTTTCCTCTCTGGGATGAGTAAACATTTTTTTGTCTCCTCTGAAAAAATTCACATAACAGAAAGGACCTTATAATTTAGAAACATAAAAATCAGATTTCAATTCTTATGTCATCATCATTAACAAAACTAAGTCAAATCACTTAGATTCTATACCTCAGCTTAATTATTTGCAATATAGTAAAATATAGCTACCTAAAGAAATCATGAAGAACAAGTTGTGATAATAATGTGTCGCAGTCAGGTTCACATTGCCAGCAGAAATCACCCAACCAAGAGAAGCTTATGGGGAAAAAAAGGTTTATTTTGGCTTACAGACTTGAGGGGAAGCTCCATGATGGGGGGAAAGTGATGGCATGAGCAGAGGGTGGACATCACCCCCTGGCCAACATCAAATGGACAAAGGAACAGCAGAGTGTGCCAAACACTGGCAAGGGGAAACTGGCTATAACACCCATAAGCCCCCCCCCCCCCGAAAAAAATACTCTGCCTCCAGGAGGTGTTAATTCCCAAATCTCCATCAGCTGGGACCCTAACATTCAGAATACCTAACTGTGTTAGGGACACCTGAATAAAACCAACACATTCTTCCATGGCCCCCATAAACTGATAACAATTCATGTTGTAAAATGCAATGCATTCAGTCCAACTTTAAAAGCCCCCATAGTTTTTATCAATCCTAATGATGTTCAAACATTCCCATAGTCCGAGATCTTTTAACTGAGCCACAATACCAAAATAATAATAATAATAGTAATAATAATAATAATGGCCCAGAATAAGCATTTACACTGCAAAACATGGCATTGGGCATAGCAAAGAAATATTCAAACAATACAAGATTTAAAACAACCAAGGCAAACATCAAACTCTGTAGCTACAAGTCCAACAACTCCAGCCAGTGACAAGTTTCCAAGTCCAATAATTCTAACCAGCAACAAGTCTCTGGAATTCCAATTCCACCTCTCTAACTAGGCTATTCACAGTCCTGGTAAACTTCATCTTGGGCCAGCAGCTCTCCTTAGCAGCCATCTCGTGGTCCCAGCATCTCCACTGGGTCTCCACTGTAACACACAGTTCATCCTCACAGCTGTATCAGGTCTCCATGCAAGTATCCAGCAAATCTGCTTCACACTGCCTATGGCCATTTCCAAAACACAGACTGCATTGCAAATTCACTGACTCTCTCTTTCCTGCATTTCTTATACTCCATAATACCACGTGGGGTGACATCTTGTTAATCCAGGGGGGAATAAAACAGACTTTGAAGAACGGGACATTCCTTGAACATTCAGGCCCCTTCAAAAGAGTCTTTCTTCCTATTGCTCCAGTAAAGGTTAGCTGGCCCAATTTCAAAGGTTGTAATCTCCCATATAATTGCATCTGAACAGGCAGAAGTTTCAGCCCAAAGATTTCATTTCTGTGCCATATCCCTCTGCTCACACCAATCCATTTCTATGTATAGCAACCCTGCAAAATTCTCAGGACATGGCCATAACAGCAAGCTTTTAATACAAACTGCTTCTAGCCCAGTCCAGGCAAAGCTCTTTCTCGCCCTCACAAGCCAAACCTCACAATCCATAGTTCTTACTGCATTCAGGTCTTTCAACTCTGACCAGAATAGTCCATCAAGCTGTATTTATAGCACTGCAAGGCATCTCTTAGGCCAAGATTTCAAGTCCTTCCATATTAGTCTTGAAAATTAGCTCCAAAAGGCCAAAGCCACCCAGTCAGATGTCTAGCAACAATCCCACTCCTCAGTACCACTTTAATGTTGCAGTCAGGTTCTCATTGCTGGCAGAAATCACCTGACCAAGAGCAGTTTGTGGGAAAAAGGTTTCTTCTTTTGGCTTACAGACTCGAGGGGAAGCTCCATGATGGCAAGGGAAAATGATGGTATGATCAGAGGGTGTACATCACCTCCTGGCCAACATCAGATGGACAACAGCAGCAAGAGAGTGTGCCAAACACTGGCAAAGAGAAATTAGCTATAATACCCATAAGCCCACCCCCAACAATACACTGCCTCCAGGAGGTGTTAATTCCCAAATCTCCATCAGCTGGGAACCTAGCATCAGAACAGCTAAGTTTGCGGGGGACACCTGAATCAAATGACCACATTATGCACAACACTTTATAACTAATAGGAATTGTGAACTCTAACAATTTCTTTTTACCATTTCCATGCATCTGAAATAGGTACCACATGCCATCAAGGGTTTTTGGTGATACTAGTGGTATAGAATTTATGTTGGAAACAAAATTTATCAAGACACAGTACTAGCCTGGCTATGTCCTCTTCCTAATTTCAGTTTGGCAATGACAAAGTTTTGATGCTATATAATTCTAAGATAGCAGCATGCATAACACTTTGATCATACACATGGTTACAATAGAGGCCTGGATCAGTTCTGAAACATTTTGGCAGTAACATTCCAGCATTTCCTGCTGGGTTAGGTGTGGAATATACATATGAATGAGAGTCCAGCACAGTTTCAAGATCTCGGGCTTGAGCAACTAGGATAATGGAGTTTCCATTAATAAATATGAAGCAGCTATGAGCAGAACAAGACAATCTGAGAATGGCTATATGCCGACCAAGTAGAGATGTCAAGTACTACTCCAACAAAATAAGAATGAAGAAAAAAAGAAAGATATATAATACTAAAAGCAGTTGAAGAGTCCTTTGGAAATAATTTTCAAGATGTTAGCTTTGTAATAGGTCAAAAAAAATAGCCAATCCAAATTAAAATAGAAAATCAGTGAGCTGTAAGAAGAATGTCTTTTAGAAAAGAATGAGATGGAATTATAAACATGTGATTAAGGAGCAGGATTATAGTCAAATAAAAATATCTTTCTTTTAATTCTGAGAAGAAAGGCAATTAAAACAAAAATAGCACATCATTTGAGATAGGCTAATGGCATAAATATAAAAATCTAAAAACATAATTTTGAAGCACCACAATGTAAGAAAGAAGCCATTTGGCTTTTTTAATTGCACAAAGGTCAAGCCACTCCAAGAATAGCAAAAAACACAGTTCATAGTTCATTGAAATATATGTGTAAAGTTATTTTTCAATGTTGACAATCAACTTTATAGACAAAATCTGAAATTTATGGGATTTCTGAGATGTTTTTGTTTAACTTTTGAATTTTATTCTTCAATCTCACCAAAACATTTTTATGTCATAAGTAATGACCTCTTTTCAGTAGCAAATTTTGCTTTTCTGTTTTAGAAGAGCAAGGTAGCTAATAAGAAAACACACATATTAATCTCACCAGTTGAATTTTCTCATATTTTTTTACTAAACACCTGAGATCTTGTACTGTGGGAGTCATATTTCTGCTTCAAATACATGTCAAAAGCAGACATTTTATGGGTACTTCATATATCTTTATGTTATAGAAAATATAAAGCATCAAACGACAGAGATGTTGGAGGCAATTTTATTCAAAGCCAGGACTGCATGACCTCTCAGTACTTTCATGTAACCTTGATCACCTGAGGCCATTCATCAAGCCTGTGTATGACAAAGGAATCCTACTGGACATTAAAATGGTGCCACCCACCTTTTAAAGAAATAATACAAGTTTTGAAGAGCAATTTCTTCAAGGTGGTGAAGAAAGGGGACAAATATCTTTGGCCTGTTTTCAGATATGAAATAAGAAGAAAAATGCTTAATAATAAAGAATAAGTTTGATAAACAATATGTAATATCCATTTGTCTTGTAGCATGTTATGAAAAAGCCCTAACTTCTGCCATTAGGTATATTCCTTTCATATTTGAAATGAAAGTATTTACAGACTTTTTGATTCATATGCAAATGTAAAATCTAGACTTTACCAAGATAAACAATATTAATATATAAAAAATATCCTATTAAATGTGACAAGCCCCCAGCATTCAGAATGGAACACACCTTGAGGTCTTCAACTCTTTCCAGAAAGCATGGTAGATAAGAAAGGAGTCACACTCCAGGCCTATTGAAGACTCTTCCCTTATGGACCTTGTGTCAACATGAGACCAGAAGACCCAGGCAAATTGTAACCTAGGGACCTCCTCTTGTCCTATTCATTACAGTTACTTAGTTCTGCCTACTCATCACATAAGTGACTGATGCCTCAACACAGTTCCTTTTGCTCTAAAGATAAGTAGGTTTGTACTCTATCCCATCATTTCCTAGCCCTTGGATCTTTTGCAAATCATTGGAACTTTATTTCTTATTTTCTCATGTATAAACTTATTTGTACCTAGCACTTCGTATTTATAGAATAAATAAAGCAAAATATGTAAATATATAGTATTTGACACATACTAAGCATTCAGTAATTATTAATCACACTTTGCATCATTTTACTTATTGTATTTTTGTCATCTTAGGTAGCAATCCTAAAATAAAAGTTATAGATTTTCAAGGGAAAATAATATGGTCCTGTTTCAAAGAGTTAGTGTAGTATATTCACTAAGCCCCAATGGCATTAAACATACACTGGAATTGTTGACTTTAAAATGGAGATCAAAGTCTTGTTACCACTAGCAAGTGCTTTGCTTTATCTTTTGTGTGAAGATGGTCTCATTCTTCACACATGGGAGCACACACTGCTTACAACTGAGAGGGTCAAATTACAGTAAGAAATATTCAGTTACTATTAACGACACTACCAGGTTTAATGACTACCAATTATTAAAGTTGAAATATTGACTGTGTCTTATATTATACACCAAGCTGAAAATTATACCTGATTTTAAAGTGTTTCCTAAACAATCCAAGGACTAGTAAACTTAGAATTCATTATTCCCCTGATCTGGAGGATTTTCTTTGACAGTAACTAGGTTTATATTCCAAGCTCATTATTTCTCAGCTCTTTGACCTTAGAAAACCATTTGATATTTATTTATCCCCCATTTTCTCCTCTAAGGAACAAATTTATCACAATTAGTTCCTTGATTATTTTTATTTTATTTTATTTTATTAATGCTTTCTTTCTTTTCTTTCTTTCTTTCTTTGACAGAGGAAGAGGGAGCGAGATAGAATGGGCACACCAGCGCCTCCAGCCACTGCAAACAAACTGCAGACGTGTGCGCCCCCTTGTGCATCTGACTAGCGTGGGTCCTGGGGAATCGAACCTGGATCCTTTGGTTTTGCAGACAAATGCCTTTAACCGCTAAGCCATCCCTCCAGACCCCTGGTTACTTTTAAGCTGGAAACTGTGGGGGAATCTGGTAATAACATCCCTCCCTCTGAGAGCTCAACAGAGGCAGAGACAGGAGAATTGACCAGAAGCTCGAGGTAAGCACAGAAACATTAGCAGAGCCAGAGCCAGATAAACCCAGCCAGACAAGATGAGCCAGTGAGGGTCAGATGAAGGTTGTCCTCTGATCTCACACACACACTGTGTCACACACACACTTGTCTGTACTCACACAAGGTATGCCAATGAGGGCCACCCAAAGGTTGCTGCACCATGCTATATGCACATCCACACTCACACTCACACATACACACAAATGCATACATAACACAAATGTAAATAATAAAGAAGACAAGGTATGTGAACACCATTTATTATACTCAGCCCCTTAGCTGACAAGTTGACCAGAAAGTAAAGCACTGGCAAATGAAGTTCATTTTCTGAGTATGTGCTGCATTCCGGTTCTGTACTAAGATTGGACCCCTGGGGTCTGAATTTAACAAGGAAAAATGTCTGATTTTTAAAGAGCCAGAACTACGGAGGGAGCTTAGTAGTAGTTTGCTGCCTGGCATGCCTGAGGTGTGGGTTCAAATCCCAGCACTGCAAAATAAATAAAAGAACAGATAACTAAACAAAAGCAACATGCACAGAATATAATAATTTTATTTTCAAGGTTTGTGAAAGGACATTCAGTGTGTTTTGCTCCTCTCTTGACCATATCTGCCATCAGGGAGCTAAAATGGAAAACTTCCTAAGGTACTATTTCTAAAAAAAATCATTCCTAGCCATTAGGGTTCAGCAAATGAATAGACATAGCTCTTTAAAGAAAGCTGGATTTTCTGTTAAATTATGCTAATTTGCTTCCTTTTGAACCAGGCAATGCCTGATTATCTACAGATTCATGTCTCCATGGCCTCTTCAGTTTCAATTTTGGAAAAAGGATTATACTTCAAAACATATGTCTATTCTAGAGCTTTATGTGATGTCCTCTGACTATAAAAATGTACAAGAAGCCAAAAAATGTGCAGTTTGCCGTGGTAAAGAAGACATGGTGGCAGGAGCTGGAAGCAGAACTGATCACATCCAGCCCAGGGAGGAAGCAGAGAATGATGGATGCTGCTACCCAGCCAGCTCTCCTTCTTATACATTCCAGGACCAGCCCATGATGTTGCCACGCACAACTAAAGTGGTCTTCCCACCTCAATTAACCTAATCAAAATAATCCCTCACAGACATGTCCAG
Organism: Dipus sagitta; assembly: GCA_036346955.1. NCBI lineage: Eukaryota > Metazoa > Chordata > Mammalia > Rodentia > Dipodidae > Dipus > Dipus sagitta. Next base: position 43,951,702 of record CM070784.1, read on the forward strand.
AGGCTGACCTACTCTAGATAATCCCTCACAAGTGACTGTAGGTCCTGTCATGTTAATAATGAATATAAACCATCACAAAAGCCTCTAAAAGTTAAGCTAGAGGGACTGTAGCTATAAAGCCAAGAATAAATTGTTATTCAAAATGGCAAGTGAAAGTATTTCGATGAGTGGATATTGACCTGAGGCTTCACATGCCATGTTCAGAGGGACATCTCACATCCTCTTGCCAAAAACAGTGAAGTATTGCTCAGTTAGCACCCTTATAGGGATCACTCTTTTAATTAAAAACAAAAAGGGGGGACCTGACACTGTACAACCACGAAATGCGACTGAACTCAGAGGGACCAACATGAATTTGCATTTGTGAGTCTAGCTTGGGCTGAACAAGTTATGTCCAAAATTTCAGGATTATGACACATACTTACAATTCACACTTATTTTCATATTGCTTATTAAAGGTTTTAAGTGCAATCATAGAAGTATTTGTGTATAAGTAAAAGTTAAGCTGGAGAGATGGCTTAGCAGTTAAAGAGCTTCCTGCAAAGCCAAAGAACCACAGTTTGATTCCCTAGAACCCATGTAAGCCAGATGCACAAGGTGACGCATGCATCTGGAGTTCATTTGCAGTGCCTGGAGGCCCTGGAGTGCCCATTCTCTCTCTCTCTCTCAAATAAACAAATAAAAATAAAATATTTGGGCTAGAGAAATGGCTTAGTGGTTAAGGCACTTGCCTGCAAAGCCAAAGGACTCAGGTTCGATTCCTCAGGACCCACATAAGACAGATGCACAAGGGGCACATGCATCTGGAGTTCGTTTGCAGCAGCTGGAGGCCCTGGTGTACCCTTTCTTTTTTTCTTTCTTTCTTCTCTCTCTCCCTGCCTACTTCTCTCTCTCTCTCTCTCTCTCTCTCTCTCTCTCTCATAAATAAAGAAAAATAAAAAAGTATTTTTAAAATATTTTTTAAAAAAAGTTAAGAAGTAGTGTGTGAGAGAATAAAGCAGGGACAACTTTGTACTATAAGGAAAAAGGGAAAGAACTTTGCATGCAGTAAGAAGCTACCTTGTCCCCACATGGATCCTTGGAACTAACATATGTCCCTTAACCTAGTCTACAATAATGTTCCCCTGTAGATACCATCACTACTTTGCTTTACTAATGAGGAAACCAGAATTTAATGAGGCTAAGTAGTGTGCTCAAGATCACAGAGCTAGCAGGAGAGTATGGCCCTATATACATCATTGTATAGCTCATGCTAGTCCTAACACAGCCTGCAAAAGAATTTTAATATAGCAGGGCATATAATGCTAGAGTCATTTCTAATGAGGTAACCTAACATTAGAAAGCCAACTTGGACTGTAGTGCATGCCAATGCCAGAACTCTGACTCAAAGTTTTCACTGCACCTTCTACTTTGCTCTAAGCAAGTATAATTTGCAATACTGATTTCATCTGATAGAGTGTCTGTGACATTGTGAAGACAGAGCTTAAGTAAATAAATAATTATAATGCATTTTCTTTCTTTTCCTTTTTATCCATTTTGGCTCATTGGAAAAGTAGACTGCAGGTTTACTTGTGAATTTGACTATTGTACTAAAAGTATAAGAGGATATAATTAAGATAAAATAAAGCATAATAGATAGACTAAAAATATACCGTTTCTTTCACAAAGGGAAACCACAATTTTCTAAGTTGTGTTCCCTAGAGCTACAGAATATACTTCTAATGATCTCTGAGTAATCACATGAATTGAAAGCCTGACCTTGCAATGCCTGATAGTGATCTAAACTACTTAGCTATGTTTTGTATTATACCACAAAACAGTGGTTTGTTCATAGAATGTAACAAAATATCATGTGTTACTCAAACTTTGGCCCCAGGCATACATGTGTTGAAACTATAGTCCACAATGTATTTCAGAGTGTGTTTGGACAACCAAACTTACTGGATGAAAGTTACCCAAAAGAAAAACCTATTCCATTAAAAATACAAATTACTCAGATGTAAATGGCCTGCCTAGAGTATATAAAGGAGATTTAAAAATACAGTCCTTATTTTTCCCACTTAAAACAATGAAAAAGAAATATTTAGGAACCATATGGGAAAGCTGTCAATTAGCCATGTCCTGATATATTTTATATATGATGCATTATATAATGTGGAAGAAACAAGAAACTATATCCCATGGAAGAGTCATTTCACACAAAGAGCTTCAGATTCAGAGATGGGACTGCTGGGGTTGTGAAATTAGTGACATTTTCCCAGGTATGTAGAACATCAGTTATATATATATATATATATGTATATCTGGTTGAAGATCCACAAGTCAAAACAGCTGAAGTCTATCCAGACAATATTTATAGACATTATTTAGAACAAAAATTTTCCAAAGACAACACCATTATGTTAAGAATGGGAACAGTAAGACAAAATAGAAAGCATATTTGAATTCCAGTTCTGTGATTCACTGAGTCTATGTTCTTAGGAAAATCTCTTCACTATTTTGGGCCTTAGTTCCCTCAACTCTGCAATGGGAAATAACACTTCTCTCACAGGGGTTCAGAGAATGAAATGCAATGACTAGCGTCAAATATTTAGAACATTTCCAGACACCTAGTAAGCACTCCGCAAGTTTTAGCTACCAAAGATATTATTATTTTATGAATAATATGTGTGCACTTAGAACCTAACATGGTGCTACAATGACCAAGGGCTCAATACATACTTACTGATTGAAGTGAGCTCTGTGGCTCATAGTGTAAGTCTTGCATTAGTTCATATAATAATAAAAAATGTTTAAAGTAGCCTTATCCAAACTCTGGGAAATAGTAAGTTGGCCATAAAATAAAACTAGGAAATGCCAAATTAAGAAACATCAGTATTTTCTCTCTTGCAGTACTTCTGAGAGCCTTTAAGTGGCAACGTGAGTCACAGGTCTACAGAAAAGGCGTAAGATATCCTCCTCAGGGTTTCACGAACTTAGCACAGTTTCTTCATCTGTACAACGTAAGATTTTCCAACATGATCTCTGAAAGCCCTTATCCTCTTGGAAGGTTAAAATTCTCAGCCTTTTCCAGAAATAGTTGCGTACATGTTTATTCATTTTAGAATCAAAAGAAATTAAATCACTTTCCATTTTCCCATTCCCAAGCCCACCCAAAAAAGAAATCAGTCTTTGATATTTTATTATGTATGTAATTTAATCCTTTAGCTTAAATAGATCAAGCTCATCTTGAGTTTATTTTTAAGTCATTTCTAATTTAATATATCTTTTTGTAAACATACCTTAGTTGACATTAAATATACTAAAGCAGAGAGACTCCATAATGAAGCCATGAACATTGATAGTTTATCAGTCTACAACTCTGTAACTGAGAGAGAAGTATGAGATGCTCCACAGAGCGCTCATGCCCAGGCTCCATCAGGGAGTCGACACCCTCTCTCTTCAGGGGTATCCTCTTTCCAAACTCAGTCTCCTATGTTCATCTGTTCACTGAGTATTTTTGTTTATTTATTTATTTGAGAGAGAGAGAGAGAATGGGTGCACCAGGGCCTCCAACCCTGCAAATGAGCTCCATATGCAGGAGCCACCTTGTGCATCTGGCTTACATGGGTCCTAGGAAATTGAACCTGGGTCTTTTGGCTTTGCAGGCAAGTGCCTAAACTGCTAAGCCATCTCTCCAGTCCATCACTGAGTATCTTTACATTCAGTCACCTCCAATTTATCATGACCAAAGTGAAACTTTGCAACAGCAAACCTTTACCTTTCATCCGGGCTTCACTGTTATCTATACTTCAAGTAATCCCCTACTCTTCTTTCTTCCTCATCGTGCACAACCAGTTTGCAGCATTTTAGGCATTTTTCTTTTTCTGAGGTCTGTGTTCATTGGCTCTCTTTTGTCTTTCTGCTCCAGTAGAGGCTAAGCAGCTTCCTGTTACAGGTCACCTACCTTCCCGAAAAAGATTTCTAGAATAAAAATCAGTCATCTTGCTACCCTGTTTCCAGTCTACCATGCCTTCCTTTCTCTTGTTAGGCACAAATCCAGTCTAAACAAGGCATTTCACCTGGTCCTGGCCACCATACCAGCTTCAATTCTCAGCATACCACTCTCCACTTCTTGGATTCCAGGCACTCATATGACTCTAAAAAGCTTGGCCCCTGTAATGAGTTCAAGGTCAGCCTGAGCTACCCAGTGAGAACTTGTCTCAAAACTCAAAAAGAGGAATGTTGCTCAATGGGAGAAGGCTATTGGTTCCATTTCCAGAAACACACACACACACACACACACACGCACGCACACACATACACACTTACTGTATTGTGTCTGCTATGTCTCACCTTGTCTACGGCAAACATATAAATATCTTGCAATGCTTTCTTCTAACAGAAAATAGCCTAAAACCTGCCTAGTTGTGGTGCTGTTGTTCCTGCTTCTTTGTTTTCACCCCCAATATGTGTCCCGGCCTTTACTAATGCCTGCTTGGGATGCCGACGCCACAGACTAAGCTCCGTGCCATTTGAGCTGTTTAGGTTTCTCCATGGCACAGCTCTCTGAGCCAGATGCACAGATGATACATAGGAGGTATCCATTAATGTGTGTTGAATGATGAAAAACAATTGAGATGTAGCTCAGAGGTAGGGCACTTGCCTAGCATCCATGAAGCCACAAATTTGATTCCAAGCACTGCAAAAAAAATTGACATTAAAGTCGAAGAAGGGCTAGTTGGAAGGAAGAAGGAGGTTCAGTGGAAAGGACAGGGAGGGGGGACATTATGTATATGAATGGAAATTATCAACTAAAACTTACAATGAATAAATTAATAGTGAATGAATTCAAATCAAACTTTAAGTTCTGAAATTTGAATATGGCTTATACAAAGTGAAAGAATACAAATATGCCAAATCTTCTTCCCCCCGGTGGAAAGAATGGAAAGGTTGAGTTAACGGTAATCTTACTTTTCTTGAGTTTGCACTGATTCTGAACACTGGGACGTGGGCACCAGTGTACTGTACTATTGACTTGAATGGCACTGGGGCATTCCACAGTGAGTAAATGTGTAGTTATGAAGGTGACTGGACGGAACATAAAATGAGTTCTCCTTTGCTTCTTCATATTTCATTTAAAATCTCCCTCTCTTCCTCCCTCCTTCCCTCCCTCCCAGAAAAGGCTGTGTTTTCCAGGATCAACATCTTTCTTGGGCAGAGCAGCATCCCTGAGGAGAATCTCTCCCTTTGCCAGCAAAAGCTTAAAGTCCTTTATGCCAGGTGCAGGAGGGAGGCCGCATCATTTGCTCTGCCCAGCAGAGGGCTCACAGCCCCCAGTGTCTTGCACCACTTCAGAGAATAAACCTGGCTATACTAAGGTTGGCAGAGGACTGATACAACAAACCTAAACCCTGGAATTTGGGCCACTGCACTAAACTCCTGCCCATGCTGTTCACTAGAGCTCTGTTCTTCCCATTCACAGTGAATGTTCATGAACTTCTCAGGCATACCAGCTTCGCAGCCCATGGGGAGAGGCAAAGGTAGAGAGTGTGATAATTTCTTGTAAAAAGAAACTTAATTCACCCACACTTGGGTGTTTGGTACCATGGCTACAGAAAAGCATTCTAAGCTGATTGCATCATGGACTGTGATTCTTCCTCCTCTGTAGGAATAGGAGACAATAAAGGGGTCATGTTCAATGAGCACTTTCCTAACCTTGAATGATAGCAGCTCACCACCACAAGTGGTTTGTTACAGGTTCAGGTAAGGTCTTCCATCTCAGTACACCTTTACATTTTATATAAGGCAAGGCAGTGGAAGAAGAGAGATAACATGACATGTCACATTCAAGGCAAAATTTGCACAGCCCAGTTCAAGAGTAAGGTCATTGAATATATAGAAGGGGAAAATGAAAAAATTCATGTAACACTCAAGGAGACCTTACAAGTGTTTTGTTTGTGTTTGTTTGTGTTGTTGTTGCAAGAAGGAACATCACAGTCTTGCAGGGGGAGGATTATTGTAAATTCCTAGAACTCAGATGAGAATTCTGTTCCCTTCCAACCAAGTGATGCTTAAGATGACTATTTCAGCTCCCTGGCTACAAAACTCCAACGTTATTACTGCTGTGAAAGGAAGCTACCTGTGGTGATTGAGAGAGTCCCACTACATAGAATCAATGGGGAAAAATCCTAAAAGCTTCATCCTGCAGAAGCATGTTGGAGAAACTATAAGTAGTGTCTAAGATGGGACTGAAAAGGAGAGACAATGCTTCCAGAAACAGATGAATGCAAAAAAAAAAAAAAAAAAAAAAAAAAAAAAAAAAACAGAATATCCAAGAAGGAAAGAAATTTATGTTAGGTTTTTAAAAATAAAATATTTGAGGACTGATGACCTATAAAACAAAAAGGTTTATTCTGCTTAAAGTTTTGGAGGCTGGAAGCCTAAGCAACAATGGCTCAAGCTCAGGTGAGGGACCTCCCGGCCACATCATATCATGGCAGTTGGCATCATGGAAGGGTTGTATGTGACACATAGAGAGAACACCGAAGACAGAAGCCCGGATCCAGGGGAAGATGTTCCAGTTTGCTCCTTGGTAACAGCCACCTCATGAAAATCAACTCAAAGCTTGACCAGTTCCATCAGAAGCTGTACCTTCAATGACATAACCACTTCCCACTAGACTCTCCTCTTAAAGGTTCCACAATTCTTCTCAGTATTGTCATACTGAGGATGACCATACTCTCACACATGACTCCTGGAGGACACAACTCAAACCAATCCAAATCTCACAGTTCTCAATCTGTTCTCATGAGGACACTACACCTTCCTATTGCTTTAGTAACTCATGATCTGGGTTCCCTTTTCTCCAAGACTTAGGCAAACTTATAGACACAGTTTAAGGGTTGACCTATAATCTATTATGGCCTATAATCTGTGTCAGAAGACAAGATTTGGAGAATGGGGAACCATTTCACTTACCAAAGTTCAGCTGAGATTATTTAAAGTGAGGAAACACGTTGAAATCATAAATAGGTCCTGGGGATGTAGCACAGTTGGTAGAATGGTTGCCTGGCATTCACAGAGCTCTGTGTTTGATTCCAGCACAGTTCAATCTGGTTGTGTTAGTGTATTCAGGTAATTCCAGCACTCGGAAGGGGAAGGGGAAGGCAGAAGGATCAGAAGTTCAAGGTCAGTCTCAGCTGCCTAGTAAGTTGGAAGCCACCCTGGGCTACATGAGATTCTGTCTCAAAAACTACAACAAAATTCATATAGCCATAAGAATCATTCTATAACAAAGACTCCAGAACAAGTACATAAATTAATATTTTATCTTCACTATGAAGTCAAAATGGGCCAAAGGAACTATTTATAACCAGAAATATTGCATGCTAAGAAAATGTCAGGCAAAATTCCACTCTGGGTTTTAGATATACTTTGAATGTGGCCACTTGAGTTGGGATCTTATTTTGTGTTTTGGGCTTTCTTCAGCAGAGCTGTTACTATCAAATTCTGGAAAAAAATGAGCTTACTATGATATACCATATTTTGTAATTCCCTGTTAATGAACCACAACATAAAATCAGGGTATTTTAGTGGTTCATGTAATTATTTCCATAACAGATTGAAAACTTTTAGAAAATTCTTCCGAGTAGTATTACTATTATCTCTCAGAAATCCATTATACGAATACCACATGGATGTGTGGCAAGGACATATGTGCTCAATGGCTACAGACCATGGGGAAGCTAGTGTCTGAGGCTGTGGAAGGTGAGGGAGGTGGGAGTTGTAGGTCAGTGGACCATGACATGAGACAAATTGGAATAATGAGTTATTATTATAGCCTTATGGTTTATAGAGTATATATATATATATATATAACATAATCTCACCTTATGCAATTATCCTGGAAGCTAGTTGCAAAGGAAAATCTTTGGCTCCTCTACATGCAGGGCCCTACAAAGGATCTGAATCCATTATTTCCCTACTAACATAAGCAGTTCTGAGTTTCATGTATATATCGACCCTAAAATCACATATGTTTTCTCTTTTTCCTTTCTAGAATTGGTATAAACAAACTCAGAGGAGTATATTTATTTTGCTATATGATAACAATAGTAACGCATTTCATTTTTTTCATCAAAACATATTAGAACAAAGCATTAAACATAGTGATTGTTGGAATTACTGGAAACCAAGGCTGAAGAGATAGCTTGGTCAGTAAAGTGTGCACACAGGAAAACCTGAGTTTGATCCCTAGCCTCCATGTAAAATGTCAGGTGCAGTGCCACACACTTATAATCCCAAGGTGGAGAGGTGGTGACAGGAAGATCCCTGGAACTGATTGGTAAGCTTCAGCCAGTGAGAGACCCTGTCTCAAAAACAGGTGGATTGCACACCTGAGAAACAACACCGAAGGTTGACTTCTGGCTTCCACATGCACACACGTACGTGCACCTACACACATGTGCATGCACACATGTGTGAACACAGCACACACAAATAAAAATTTTAAAAATATATTTGAAACCTACTCCTATCAAGTAAAGATACTTAAATTTTAACAATCATCTCTATTTTATGATTATAAATAAAATAAAGCACCATGAATGCATGCAATGAACACTCATTCACTTGAATCTAGTCCACAGGCTTCTGTAGAAAAACATCTCTGCCTAGATTCTTTATAAATTCTGATGTAGTATGTCCCTTGACCAAGAAGAGATTAAAAATGACTTGCTGTGATTGTCATGATTTATGCTTTTCCCCCAAGGTATTGGAGGCTTGATTTTTCAAATCCTAGAGCAAGTCAAGCCCCCAAACTTTTATGTCTCCTACCAAAGGAAATGAGCAGGACTTCTTACAACTTCATCCCTAAAGCTGATATGAAAGCCTTGGGTACTGTGGGGGTTTGATTCAAGTGTCCCCCTTAAACTTAGGTGTTCTGAATGCTAGGTTCCCAGCTGATGGATATTTAGGAATTAATGCCTCCTGGAGGAAGTGTATTGTTGGGGGTGAGCTTATGGGTGTTATAGCCAGTTTCCCCATGCCAGTGTTTGGCACACCCTCCTGTGGCTGTGGTCCACCTTATGTTGGCCAGGGGGTGATGTCCACCCTCTGATCATGCCATTGTTTTCCCCTGCCATCGTGGAGCTTCCCCTCAAGCCTGTAAGCCAAAATAAATCTCTTTTTCCCAGAAGCTGCTCTTGGTTGGGTGATTTCTACCAGCAATGCGAACCTGACTGCAACAGTAGAGTGGTACCGAGGAGGGGGATTGCTGCTAGACACATGACTGTGTGGCTTTGGCCTTTTGGAGCTGATTTTCAAGAGGAATGTGGGAGGATTTAAAACCTTGGCCTAAGAGATGCCTTGCAGTGCTATAAGTACAGCTTGATGGACTATTCTGTTCTGAGCTACAAGACCTGAATACAGTAAGAACTATGGACTGTGAGGTTTGGCTTATGAGGGTGAGAAAGAGCTTTGCTTGGACTGGGCTAGCAGTTTGTGTGAGAAGCTTGCTCTTATGCCCATGTCCTGAGAAGTTGTGCAGGGTTGCTTTGTGTAGAAATGAACTGGTGTATGCAGAGGTGTATGCACAGAAAGAAAAATCTTTGGGTGAAATGTTGCCTGTTCAGCTGCAACTGAGACATTACAACCTTTGAGACTGGGCTAGCTGACCTGCACTGGGGCAACAGGAAGAATGACGATTCTTTTGAAGGGGCCTGAGTGCTCAAGGAGTGTCCTGTTCTTCAAAGTCTGCTTTATTCCCCCCTGGATTAACAAACTGGCATCCTACCTGGTATTGTGGAGTATAAGAAATGCTGGAAAGAGGGTCATTGAGTTTGCAACACGGTCTTGTGTTTTGGAAATGGCCATGGGCACTGTGAAGCAGGTTTGCTGGTTGCATGCATGGAGACCCCACGGGGCTATGAAGATGAACCGTGGCTTGCAGTGGAGATGCCGGGACCACGAGATGGCTGCTGAGGAGCTGCTGGCCCTGATGAAGTTTTCCAGGACTGTGAGTAGCCTAGCTGGAGGGGCGGAATTGGAATGCCAGAGACTTTTTGCTGGTTAGAATTTTTGGACTTGGAGACTTGTCACTGACTAGAATTGTTGGACTTAGAATTTGAGTTTAATGTTTGCCCTGGTTCTTTTAAATCTTGTATTGATTGAATATTTCTTATGCCCAATGCCATCTTTTGCAGTGTGAATATTTATTCTGTGCCATTCTGGTTTTTTTTAAGTTTTTTTTTTTTTTGGTATTATGGCTCAGTTAAAAGATCTTGAATTATGGGGATGTTTGAACATCATTGGAATTGATTAAAAAAAAAACTATGGGGCCTTTTAAAGTTGGACTGAATGCTTGGCATTTAAAATCATGTATGTTCATCAGTTTATGGGGGCCAGGGGCAGAATGTGGTGGTTTGATTCAGCTGTCCCCCATAAACTTAGGTGTTCTGAATGCTAGGTTCCCAGCTGATGGATATTTGGGAATTAATGCCTCCTGGAGGAAGTGTATTGTTGGGGGTGGGCTTATGGGTGTTATAGCCAGTTTCCCCATGCCAGTGTTTGGCACACCCTCCTGTTGCTGTGGTCCACCTTATGTTGGCCAGGGGGTGATGTCCACCCTCTGCTCATGCCATTGTTTTCCCCTGCCATCGTGGAGCTTCCCCTCAAGCCTGTAAGCCAAAATAAATCTCTTTTTCCCAGAAGCTGCTCTTGGTTGTTTGATTTCTACCAGCAATGCGAACCAGACTGCAACAGGTACCGAGCAGATTACTTGGGACATTTACAAAATTAATACTGTATGTGGCAATGCACAAATGTGGCAGTAGTAAAACTTGATGGCCCATTCATCTAGCAACAACAACGAATGGAATTCTTGTGAAGAAATTTCACACATTCTTGTGTGAAACAAGTTGTGTGAAGTAACTTTTCTTAGGCATACAAACATATACATTGAGTCTAAATGGAGGACTGGTGAGTGCGTGGATAAGAACTCCAGCTTTCATTCTTTAGTTGTTGGGATTTTTCTTCTCGTGTTTTTATGGGGAGGGGCTCAGGCTCCTGTAAAAGAGCAATGAAATAGTTGTGCCCACAACCAGAACAAAACTCTTCCAGGTAAAACAGACTGCCTTCTACCTCAGCCTATAGAAGGATGTGCAGGTGAAGCCACCTAGCAGGTTGCTGCAGGGTCCCCGGATGCAGTGTAACTGCATGCCAAGAGAGGCATTCTCACTCGTGTGGAACTCCATGTAGCTTCCTCACCATAAAAAACATGTGGTGGCGCACGCCTTTAATCCCAGCACTCAGGAGGCAGAGGTAGGAGGATCACCGTGAGTTCGAGGCCACCCTGAGACTCCATAGTGAATTCCAGGTCAGCCTGGACTAGAGTGAGACCCCACCTCGAAAAGCCAAAAACAAAACAAACAATAACAACAAAAAAACACAGGGAGTCCAGCAGGAGGCTCTCGGGAGGCTTTAAAAGAGCCTCAAGAAGTTACACTAGTGAGTACAAATCCTATTACTGTTTCTTATTTATTATCCACAAACCAGTAAGCCTAAGGATGCTCGGTTTAGAGATCAAAAGCAATTGCATTTTTAATTTTGAATTTTAAACAAGAAAATCTGATGGGTAATTTGGGGGAAGAGAAAGAAGACTCATAATCAATACAGTCCTTTATGTTCCTCAGATCATGCTCATACGGGAACTCTTGCAGAATGAACCCGTCCTTCGAAGGGCTGACCAGCTTGCCGAGGAGCTGCTTTCAGAGCTGAAGCTAATAAGACCCCAAAGCAAAGGCAAGCACGCCACTGCAATTTGATCCAGGAAGCCTGGCTATCATCTCCCCTCCCACGCTTCATTTCCTCAGCGTCAAATAGAGACATTGCTTACCCTTCAATTTATAGCCAGTGGTCTAATTTCCCAATTAATGAGAATGCAAAAGTTACCCACAAACTTCTCAAAAAAAAAAAAAAACTGTCCCCAAGCCTGTGTATCCTGTGGCACAGGTGACAATGGGTAACAGAAAAACTCAAGCATCAGTTTCTGAAGTTTCCTATAAAGCACTGGCTTCCAGTTCTCTCTCTCTCTCTCTCTCTCTCTCTCTCTCTCTCAATAAATAAATAAAAATAAATAAATAACCCATGGAAAAGCCATCATTCCAAGCATTTCCCAGCCCACCATGCTAAAGAGTACGAGAGCACTGCATGGTCTCAGACAAGATAGTTAACGCTGTGGCTTTGAAATGACATACACCCACGGTTCTTAGCAGTTTGGCCAAATCTAATCACAGTCTCATCCCACTATAAGAAAGCCAGGAAGTTCAATCTTAACATGTTGCCAGCAGTCAAAAGCTGGAAATATGTGGTAAACAGCACTGATGACTACCACATGAATTTATTTGTACCTCAGTCTTACAAAGTAGATCCCACTTGTTACAGTAACTTCAATTAGATTTTACTAAAATAGGTTTTTCTGTGGACTTAGCTTATATGAAAAAAATGCACATTTTCATAGATGTTGTGACAGTCTCTATTTAGGGAGAAAAATTCTAGGGCAAAACTTACTTGAATCTGAATCTGAACTATATGTACCATTATATCTCTAAGATCTTGTGTTGAGGAAATCAGGCCAGATCATTTCCTTGTTTGATAAATGTATTAAAAAAAAAACTATTAGCAATCAAGGTTTTATAAAAAGTTAAGGATTTTCTTTGAAGGATGCAATTTAAGGAAAGCAAACAATAATTAGAAGAGCAAAAGAATATGAATCCTGGTTCCTCGTCTTCTATGCAGCTGAAACGTAACTTTGAAGCATGCAAGCCCTTGGCCTTCAGGACACCTACACAGAAGTGGATGTTATTCCATTCAAGTACCAAATGCTCCAGTATCCAGTGATACAGTGATACAGGTACTGGTGGCATTTGGTAATGCAGATATTAAGGAGAAAAAACACAGTATGTTTCTTGACCTCATGAATCATGCCCTCTATTTGCCACTTCTGATAGAATTACCTGGTTCTACATAATAGAATGTGTTAATATACATGAATGGTCATGATATGCAAATTACCAGACTTCACTAATCTGTTAAATACACTGGTATATGAGTCCCTAAAAGGAACTTTTATTAATAGGAAATATAAGAAAAAGTAAACGCAAATCATGTGAAAAGTGAAGGAACAAGCATGTCAGGTACTAGAAGAAATCTGCTCTTCACCCATCCCTACATGCTGGACTGCTCGTGTTCAGTGAAATACCTGTGCAAGTAGTAGGAGATATGTCAAGTCAAAAAATCTGTCATTTGTGACCCATTTGAATGGACATGAGGAGTCATGTGTTCTTGAATATATCATATACCCTTATAGTGGTCTCCATTGACTTCTTAAGACATTCAACTTGGAGTAATTTGTGTATAGTTAAATAACTTAATTTCCTAAACAACATATAAAATTTTACATTACAAAATTAATTTATAACATTACCAATATTTTCTATACATTCAGAACAGTATTTGAAGTATTTTGTCCATGCATTTCTAGTCCTTTGGCTATCAGCAAAACCACTGTGGTATCAAAGGACGTGGTACTGTCAATGCCCAGTGTAGTTCTACCTTTTAGCCTTGTTTTTATTAGAAACAGTGAATATTAAAATACAAAGAATTCTTTCTAAGTTACAAAGGAAATGTTCAAGAAGCCACAAAAAGGATAAGAAATTATTTCTAAATTGAGCAGTTTGTTTTATTATTAACAATAACAATAAAGTAAGTCACAGCTTGTAAGTCCTCCCAGATGAGACATCTGTGGGCTTCTCTGGTTGAAAAAAGAAACTGAGCTTATAAACATGTCAGCCATGTACCAGATGAAAAGAAGATTTCGCACTAGATGGGAATGTGACTATTTGTTCTCTATCATGCCCAAGATTCAGGGCTATTTTAAAATGCTTTTGCTTCCAGCTACACGGAGCTGTTTACCATCAGCTGTAGGGAGGACAGAGGAGACAGTAGCAAGTGCTCTTGATGGCATAAGTTACTTAAGCTGCTAATGGGCATTGACACAAAATCTAGATCCTTCCCTGATCACAGTGCTCTCTGGTACTCTTTGACCTTTGTTAGCTAAGACCATCTCTATATTCTTGTTATCACATCGGACCTTTAATGAGTTGTGATGACTAAGTAATTTTTGAAGATGATGTGGGACTAAGTAACTTTTGAAGATGATGTGGGAAGTATAGCTGAGAATAGTTCCTAATTTACACTAAAAATGCATCATATTCTTTTCATGACAAAAAAAATGAACAAAAAGGAAGAAGAAAGGTATGCTCAATGAACTACATTCCAACAAGGAATTTAGTGAAAATTTTTATTCCCCATGCTACTCAGATTAGTGTAAAGGTTAAATTCTGTCCTCAACATGATCAGATTAGGAATAAAGTAAGAGAGACACCTATTAGGTGGATTTGTGAGGGCATTTCCAGAAAGGATTAACTAAGCTAGGAAGTTCTTCCTCCAGAGTAGGCAACCCTTCTGGTGGTGGGCTAACTATATATAAAGAAACTCCTGAGAAAACACGGGCCTTATTTTATGGTGACCTGTGTTACATGCTTGTGCATGTGTCTACCCTGTTGCTGTTAACCTTCTTGAACATGACAACCCAGCTTCATTACCAACCAACCGTGAACTCAAGACCACCAGCTCTCCAGGGATCCTCCATACCTTCAGTGCCAGAGTAGAAGGCTGAACAGACAATGAAGATGGTTTCTAGTAACAGCAATAGAGTATATAGGTGCATGAACCCACAGGTAACACATTTCCTTTAGCCATCCACTGCACACTCCTGATTGGTTCTTTTGCCATCTGTGCCTGTGTGAAGAGCCAGACCATCAGCTCAAGAAGGTGTGTCAGTGGGGGCTGGAGAGATGGCTTAATGGTTAAGGTGTTTGCCTGCGAGCCAAAGGACCTCAGTTTGATTTCCCAGGACCCACATAAGCCAGATGTACAAGGTAGCACATGTGTCTGGAGTTCGTTTGCAGTGGCTGAAGGCCCTAGTGTGCTCAGTCTCTCTCTCTCTCTCTCTCTCTCTCCATCTGTCTGTCTGTCTTTCCCTGTGTCTTTCTCTCTTGCAAATAAATAAATAATAAAATATTTTTTGAAAAAAAGATGGTGTGTCAGCTTTCAAGCAAGCACCTTTTAACTGCTGAGTCATCTCTCCAGCCCCATTGCACCTGCTTTCAAACCACCACCGCTTTGGGAGCTGCTCATTCTTCACTCCAAAAATCCAGAAACAGCAGTAGCTGTCATTATTTTATTGAACTTCTGCCAAAAAGGAATGTAGAAGACAATGAGACCTCATCCCTATCCAAAGGGCCACCAGTTTCCAAGAGTGAAGCTGGTCTATCCCATAAACATGGAGATTATCATTTCACAAGAATGAAAATGCCCTTTAAAAATTCCACCTCAACTTTTCAGTAAATATTTCAATTTGTTCTTTAATATTCTAAGAGTTGAGTTCTGTATCAGTATCTCTTTCATTGCTATGAAAAGTGCTTAACCAAAAGCATATTAAAAAAGGAAAGGGTTTATTTTCAGCTTACAGTTCAAGGACTAACACTCATTACAGGGAAGAAGACATGATGAGGTAAGCAGAAAACCTGTGTCACATCTTCACATCAGCAGATAAGAAGCAGATCAGAAGAGACTGGGTTGTAACCCCTGAAGGCCAGCTTCCAGTGACACATTTCCTCCAGCAGGGCTCTACCTCCCAAAGGTGCCACAGCCTTCCCAAACAGTGCTACCAACTGGAGGTTAAGTATTTAAACACATGAGTGTATGGGGACATTTTACATTCAAGCCATCACAACTTCACATGTACATTCTACCATAGAATTATCCAAAATGCTTTAGAGATAAAGCAACTTTTAAAAAACATGGCAACAGCATTGGAGAGATGACTTAGCAGTTAAAACACTTGCCTGTGAAGCCTAAGGACCCATGTGTGACTCTCAGGACCCACATAAGCCAGATGTGCAAGGTGGTGCATGTGTCTGTAATTCTTTTGCAGTGGCTAGAGGCCCTGGTGTGCCCATTCTCTCTCCCCCTCTCTCTCTACTTCTCTCTCAAATAAATAAATAAAAGTTTAAAAATATATAGCACCAACAAATTTACCACTTTCCCCTTTGGTTTAAGTTTCCACTAGCTGTCAAAAGGAATATGTGTATGGAGACATTAATATTTCCATTAATACGATCAAAAATTCATAAATTCTAAGCCAGGCATTGTGGCTCATGCCTTTAATCCCAGCACTCAAGAGGCAGAGGTAGATGGATCTTAATGAGTTCGAGGCCACCCAGAGACTACATAGTGAATTTCAGGTCAGCCTGGACCAGAGAGAGACCCTACTTCGAAAAACCAAAAAAAAAAAAAAAAGATCATAAATTCTATCACTTTGTATCTCTTTTCACAATCCCTACATGCCTGGTATGGTCAGAATGTACAGTCTAAAGCATCTGTTACACCTCAGTACAACATTGTCAGGAAGTGAGATTAAAGAGAGTTGTTCAGGTCATGAGGGGAGGATCTCAAAACCTCTGTGAAAAAGCTTTCATGAGTGGATTTTATCTCTTCTGATGCTCTGCCACCTGAAAATATGATTTTCTCTCCTCTGAAAAATGTGAAGTACAGGGTACAAAATTGGAAGCAAAGAAACCTGGCTCTAACCTACAAGCCTCTTGGTCTTGGACTTCCTAGCCTCTAGACCTGTGAGAGAATAAAGGCTCATTCTTCTTAAAATATCCAGTCTTGGAATTCTGTCTACAGTAGCACAAAATGGATCAAGTGAAATTATAAGAAGAAAACTAGAGGTGCATGTGTGGGAATATTTCCTTGGATCAGAGTCTATAAGAATGTGTTTATGTAAACTCACACATACATTTATATAATGCTGCAAGATTGCTGAACGTATGACAAGTCACTATGACACCAGTTACTGGCTTTATCTTTGTTCAAAAAATTAATTTCCCAGCTGGAGAGATGGCTTGGTGGTAAAGATACTTGCCTGCAAAGCCAAAGGACCCAGGATTGATCCCCCAGGACCCATGTAAGCCAGATCAGATACACAAGGTAGTGCATGCATCTTGAGTTCGTTTGCAGCAGCTAGAGTATCTCTCTCTCTCTCTTTTTCTCTCTCTCTCGATATATATATACATATACATTTATATATATATATATAAAATAAAATAAACAATTTCCTTTAGATTTTTTTAATTGGATCCTTCTTTCCTTCTTTGAGATTATATTATACATAGATGTATATTACATATTTACTGGTCTAGAACCAGAATCACGCATTGTTCAGCTAGCAAAAGTTCAGGCGTAAGTATTCTCTATAAATGTATGCCTAATACTATTCAAGATTACAGAGAGAATGGTAAGCAGATTATTAAATGATTAATTCAGGTGGGGAGAAAATATATTTGCTCAGTGCCTGATATCTTTCAAAGTGTTTTCACCTACATTTCTTCAAGTTTCACATTAAGAAATGTAATCCAGAAAAAAAAGGAAAAGAATAAAAACAAGAAAAAAAGAAATGTAATCCATTTAAACAATAGCATGTTTTCAAAGTTTACATTCTCTTGAGAGTATTTAAGATTTACTGGGATTATTGTCATATTATTCTATATTACATTAATTTTGAACCTGGAAAAATACTTGAAACAGACTACTAAATAAATGCTTGAATCATAATCACTAATTAATCTTGTTTATACTTCTCTATTAAGATTAATAACCCATTAAGATAAATCCCTAGTCATTACAAACGTGACTGTGCCAGGTAAACAACTGTGGATGCTATCTCTTCAGTTGCAAAACAGAGATAAGACTTCAGTGATGTACAGACAATGGCCTGGGCCCAGGAAGAGTCTGAAGTCCCTTCTACCTAAAAACATACAAACCTATGGTTGTATGAACACAAAACAAAATTTGTGAAAAACAAAGTCATGTAAACTGGGCATGGTGGCACATGCCTTTAATCCTAGCACTCAGGAGGCAGAGGTGGGAGAATTGCCATGAGTTCAAGGCCACCTTGAGACTACATAGTGAATTTAAGGTCAACCTGAGCTGCAGTGAGACCCTACCTCGAAAAACCAAAATCAAACAAACAAACAAAAAAGTCATGTAAGACTTATATAACTGATTATGTATAAGAAGTTTCTTGGAAATAAAAAAGGAGAAATTGCCATATACCATAAAGGCATCCATCATGCTATTATTTCCTATAGTCCATTGTAAAAATGAAAAGGTTATTATTCATTGAGAAATTGTAAATCCAGTTTTCAAAGGGGTTGACGACTTCATATGGTAGCTATGTTTTTCATTTAAACAAAATAAAAGGAAGATGGAAAGAACCATATAAAATCTCGCCATTTAGATTTAACGAAAGACCTTCTCTTCCACCTATGGCTCTTCTATATGCCAATAGCAAATGAACACTGAGTTGAACAAACATTCAATGTGTCAACTCATGCTATATGTAAACTTAAACATTCTAGATATACACGTATATTCACACACATCTCTTTAAAATTTTTAATTTATACCTCATTTTTTTCTATTAGTGCTATGGGTCTATATATCACAAATTCAAAGAAAAGTTTAGAGACCAAAATTGGAAGTTAAAATAACTAAGTACATTCCCACCTGCTGTTGTGAAAATGAATTTGGATGTACTTTAAGTCTTTCTTCATTTTTCAGTAGGGTATATTAAAGTATAATTCATGTACAGTAAAATTTGCCCTTTTCAGTTCATAGTTCTACAAGCTATGACAAATGTATCATCATACAATCATCATTATTATCAAGATATAATTTCCACTGTCCCTCAGAAACATCTCTAGTCTTAGACTCTTATGATGATGACATAACACCTATTAGTTTCAGACACAGAGAAATCAAGTTGGAACTGAAACAGAAGCAGACAGTCTTGTGAAGAAGATTTTAAAAAGAGGGGTACTTAAATCAAATCAAACTAAAGTCAGATAGGCCTGGGTAGGTACACAGGTGGGGATTAAGACACAAAATCAAGTCAAGCCAAAAAGAAATGAAAAAGTGAATGGGGACCAGACAATAAGAGTGACATTGAGATAAACATAGTTTTAAGGAGGAAGGCAATATTAAAATGTTAGGACAAGGAGTCAGAAATATCTCATCATTAGTAAGAATGAGAGACAAGATGGCATGTGCCCATTCAGGAAGTCAGGATGCTGTTCCTATTGTCAGGGATGCTGTTCCAGTATCTTTTATCCTTGATAGATATTCCACACGAGGTGGGTTAAATTCCTTTCTTCCATGCTTAAGTCACCTATGGAAGCCATATAAATCTTTTTGATTGGATATACTTATTTGCTAATGAAAGATAGCTTTACTGCTGATGTTAATAGTTTTAAATCCAGCATGAAGGTTAAAATCTGAAAAGCTATACTGAAGTATAGGGTACATGGTAACATTCTTTGTTTACTGGCCTTCTGCCAGGCCCTAGTTGCCCTGGCAGTGTCCTTCCCTTGATCCATCTCCGTGGTGCCATCTCTGTCACTTCAGCGACTGGCTGAAGAAGCTGGGTGCACAGAAATGGCCTCAACTGCTTATTCCTGTGTTCTCTTATGTTAAGCCAAAAGACCCAGCACACAAAACGCTGTTCTTCTCAGATGTGTCAGAAGCTAGGAAGAATATCAACAACAAAGCAAACCCATCAAAGTTCAAATCTTCAGTGATAAATCAAATGTGCTTTTAGAACAACTTGACAACAGTAGCAGTTCTTTGTGAATGCAACGAAAAATTAATTCCATGCACCTCTGTGTATGAGCCCACTAGACACAACATCAACTTCAGCTCTGGCACAAGGCCATCACTCCCTGTCTGAGGTAGCAGTTCAAAGAGAACCAATCACACTTGGACCAAGTTAGTAGTAGTTGGGACCTGGAATGTCATCCAAAGGCTTGGTTCTCAGCCTGTCAGTATTGGGAATCTTTAGAAGATGGGGCCCAATGATAGGAAGTTAAGTCTTGAGAGGGACATTGGGAGCGCAGTCATTTCCTCTCTCTGTATGTATGTAGCTGTTCTCCACTCTACACACCCTCTTATGATACACTGCTCCCAAAGCTGCAGCAGTGGGATAGCCAACCATGAACTGAAGCCTCTCAAATTGTGTGCCACTCTATCTTTCTCCCTTGAAGTAGATTGTCTCGGGTATTTTGTCGTAGCAATGGAAATCTGATTAACACAGTCTGTTTTAATTCCATTACAGACGCTTTTCATTAAAATCAACTTAAAATCCCAGAAACAGGAGGGTCTGAACACTTACATGTCCATGTCTTCTCAAGGGAGAGTCTTGGGACACTAGAAGGTGATCTTAGTGGCAAACCATCAAAGACACTTTCACTGTCATGACAGGATTAAGCCATGAAACTATCACTGGCAGTGCACTTGTGTTAGAAGATCCTGCTTTTATAATCTTCCTTTTGCAAAACAGCATAATGCCAGGGTATTTAAGAAGCTATAGTTTTTATCTTACCACAGAGTCAAAGAGCTACGGTGAGGAAGGAAAGAATTCAGTTAAAAGGGCTTGTCACTGAGGGCGACTGTGGTGCTCTGAAGAGAGTGCAGGCTTTCATTCAAGAGTGTACTCCAACCCTAGCCTGTCATTGTCTAGTAGGTGACCTCTGTTCCATCTCTTAATTTATCATATCATCAGTTTATTCATTTGTAAAGTGGGATAACATTCTTGAGCTACTCTGCTGTGGTGTTATGACAATCAAATGAAAGTATGGCTAAGAAAATGCTTTGTAATCTCGAGGTCTTTATGCACATGGGAATTATTATCTTGGACCTTGGGGTTCACTTAACCCAGAGTTTTCCAAATGACTTCTAAGCGAACATTTTTGGAACTACTGAAGTAAAGACAAAATATGGATGTAGACAAAATATGACTATGTTTTCTGCTTCTTTTTTCTGATCTAAGGAACTTGCTTCCTTTCACAGATTTCACTCTTTATGTCATTAACTAAATTTAAATCATGCCTAAAGACTTACTTGCTTGGCAGTGCACTTCCATATCCTGTTTGGTTTCATTTTTTAAATTCTTTTGAGAAGCACTCCAAGATGTTTGCATGAAGACCACTCAACAAATGCAAACCTCTCTGGGACACACACTCGAGGACACACCCTCGTCAATGGGAAGAAACATAACAGAGACTTTTGTTAACTTAGTAAAGCAAGTCTACAGAAAATAGCCCCAAAATTGTATCTCTGCCACACAGTGCAGTCATTTTCTTGGCAAAGAGGTCTTTAACCTCTGCAGACCAGCTTGAGATGTTAATGTGGTCTTATAGAGAGATTTTAAGAGATGGTTGAAAATAGACACAGTAGTTTTCATGAGGCAGGCATCCTGGCAAAAGAAAATCCCCTAGTGTTTCAACACTTCTCGAGAGACTAACCACTGTCAGATTCTCGGACTCTGTTACATAAGCACAATAGTCTTATTGTTCGCAGCTGTCCATTGGCAGCATTGCACAACTGACCAGGTGCATGGCAGGATGGAGTTTTGTCTTTATCCAAAGATGAAGGGTAGATGGGCTCAGCATTTAATCTAGGATGGAAATGAATTTGTTTCAAGCCACTAGGATTATTACAATCCATAATTTACTTGGCCAAGTGAGGTAGGTATATGCAGTAGAAATTAAAGCTTGCTGCAGATGCAAAGGAGCTGTAATTGGCTTACATTCTTGTTGATGGAGTAAACCCAAAAGGAAACAGCTATATCTAGATAATCTCAAATCAGTGTTATTATTATTATTATCGAAAATGCTATGCATTGACATTGTAAGATTCTTAACATGTCAGGTATGGAACAACAGACACACTGAGCATTAATTGCTCTGTGACAGATGAAGACCTAAGTGTCTACCCAATGAGGGAGCTTCTACTATTTCTGCTGAAACCTAGAGAGTTGCACTTGGCATTTACTCATTACCACCAACCCGAAGATGCTGTTCACAAGAATGAGCAGGGGAGAAGCAGGTCTCCAGATGAACGTCCTCTGATGGAGCAGTATGAAGGGACTGGTCCTCAAAAGTTGGTCTATAAGCCTATAAGCTTGACTTCAGGACAAGTAAAACTATTATGTGTATGTATGTGTATATATATATATATATATATATATATATATATATATATATACATATATATATGTATATATACATTCCACATTAGGAATCATACCAATTATACTTTTATTACAGAAAAATACTCTCATGGCACTATGCTTTGATTGTGGTGCCTTGGAGGTAAAATATTTATTAGTGTACACTCCACAGGTCAAGGACAACCATGAAGCGATTGTCTCTTGTCCAGACCATGCCATGAAAGGGAGGAACAGTTGTCTCTTCTTGAGCATCTCCCTGAATATCTATGCTTAAATCTATAGTGAAGTTGTTTCTTGGTACAGTTTGCTTGAAAAATGAAATCATGAAATTCAAATACATCATTGCTAAGAAGTGCTAAAACTACATGATTTCTTAATATGTCTTCAGTCAGGAAATAACATATAATCGTGCCTATGAAGCGCATGCTTCCTAAAGCTGCCAGTGAGAGCTTTGAAGGGCACAAAGCCATTTTTAGATGTCGATTCTGTTCCAGGTGTGAGGTTGCAGATATGAACACAATGGGACCTTTTGGTACTTGCTCATCATTTCTGAAGACCACACCCCTGGTGACTTGCCCCCTGTGCATCCTTATTCAAGGTGACATATGTATGTCTGTGGACTGGAGTTTACCATCAATGTCACTAACACTGTTGATTCCAAAGCTGAAAGAAGATTGATTGTCATCCCCCAGACAATCAAGCAGTAGAAAGGACATTTGCTTCTGTGCCCAACGGTCTCTTGTTTTCAGCTTCATAGAGCAATTTTTACAAACATGAAAGTGATTTTATCTCCTGAGAATCCCTCTGCTGAATTTCTAAGTACTCTTAGAATGTACAAGGTGGAAGACAGATCAAGCAATTGATAAATACATACATATACATTTGCATGTATAATGTAAATACCACTTATACACACACAATACTATATGCTCATGCATTGTGTTCACAGAAAAACATAGTTACACACACTTGTATTTCTTCTCTTGAAATAAATGACAGGTTGGACAGAATCTCTACATGGAGTCCTACTTGTGCTACATCTTGCAGAAATTAATCAAAAATTCTAGCCTGTGGGTCTTCCTACTCTTATTTCCTGTGCAAATAGTCTTTTATCTGATATATATCAGCAGAAAGATTACATACACATAATTTAAGATATAAGGTGTTAAATATTTTTGATAAAATCACAATCCTGAAACAAAAATAAAGTAGTTCTTTTTTAGACTTCCTGCATGATTTCCATATTTTAAAGAAAAAAATTAATTTCCATATCCTTCCCAAGCACACAATAAAAAGTTGAACAATTTACTGTCACTCTTCTTCCTTGAATTTTTAAAATAAGATGAGAAGTCAGATATGCAAAACTCCTGAAAGGTCCAACACTTTGTGGCTGGTTAACTCCTCCTAGGCTGAATAATCACCTGGCTGAACCATCTCTCTCTCCTCTAAATTCTGTTCCTCACAACAGCCTCTCCTGGCACAATTTTCATAATGTGTCACTATCCTGAAATTAAAGAGCTTTTAATTTTCTACCTCTTTCAGTTAATGATAAACTGATTATTCAAATATTATAACTATGTACCCAGTGCCTGTCCGCTCATAGTATCCAAGAAGCACTCAATAAGTGTGTATTAAAGTAATGGTTAAATAAATACCAAACCCATAGTAGGGGTTATTTTGCATGTGTGTGTGTGGTATGTATGTATGTATGTATGTATGTGTGGGCACATATGTGTACAGGTATATGTGGGCAAACACATCTAGAGGCCAGAGAATAACCTCAAGTGTCATCCTTAGGAATGCCATCCACCTCTCTTTGAGACATGCTCTCCTATTGGAATGGAGCTCACTGATTAGGCTAGACATGCTAGCCAGTGAGCTCAATGGATCTGCGTATGTCTGCCTCTCTAGCACTAGGATTACAGGTGAATGCCATCATGCCTGGCGTTTTCATGAGCTCTTGGGATTGAACCCAAGTCCCAGTGTTTTGAGGCAAACATTTTACCAAATGAACTAGAAATATCTTCTTGGCTATGACAACATAGTTTTGTTTAAATATTTTATTTACTTATTGGAGAGGAAACAGAGAGGTTGAGAGAGAGAGAATGGATATTCCAGGGCCTCTAGCTACTGCAAAGGAACTCCAGACACATGTGCCACCTTGTGCATCTGGCTTACATGGGTCCTGGGGAATCGAACCTGGGTCCTTTGGCTTTGTCTGATAGCACCTTAACCATTGAGCCACTTCTCCAGCCTGACAACATAATTTGTATGGAGCTGTTTCATGAACTAAGATAAGAGTCAAAAAGCAGTTGTGATATGTCTGACTAGTGTAAGGACATTTCACACTATCTACAAGTACAAGTCCCATGCCTTCCTCCTAACCCACTACATTGGAATTTCTTTATAGAGTCACAAGTGTCGGATTTCTTATTTAAGCTCTAATAAATTATAGGGCAGGGATGGAAACAATACTTTGTCCAACTTTCTTCACTGATAACATAAATATTTTAGATGATGATGCTACTAGAATTTGAAATATTTGAAACGTATTTTCTAAGTATAATGGCTACTTCTTTTCAGCAAGTTTAAGTAGAAAGACAGATTGGCTAATTGAAGTATACATAGAAATATATGTGTATAAAACATGCTAAATAAATGTACAGAATTATCTACATACATGCTGTATATACACAAACATGTCTTGCTGACATTTGTATTTCAACTATCTAACACACTTCTATTCATAGCATTAAGTGAAAAATTAAAGTTCTAGATTGAGCATATCCAATAGCTTCATAATTAAAGATGTCATGTTTAGCTTTTGTCCCTTACAGTATCAGCCTTGGCTGTGCAGGTTATTTCAGATGCCTAGATAAACTGCTCCATGATTATCCCAGTAATCCTATAAGGAACCTTACATAGAAGGAAATCGTTTCAGAAGGAAAGGCTGACTACTTAATCCCAGGCTTTCCTGCTCCAGGCCAAGAAGGCTCATATGCCAGCTCAGAGTCCTTTGCTTTGGCCTCACATCCCCCCTGCCCTTGGCTTGATCAACCCAACTGGGTGGCCTCCTGCTTTAGGTTTCTCTTGCCAAGATTTATCAGTCTCTTGATTGAACCCTTGAGAGCCTAGATGCCCCGCAGACTATAGCTATCCCATATCATTTATGCCTGCTCCCACCCAAATGGATGCATGTGCACTTTTTACCTGTTTGCCTCCGTGTGTGTTCCTGGGCCCTTTCATGTGTCTGTTTGGCTGAACAGAACGACTGCAGAGTGTCTCCTGCCCTTCAGCCATAGCAGGAAGACTCAGTCTGTCTGAGACCACCACTGGGAGGATCTCAGAAGGGATAGGGCATGTGAGAGCGGAGGTTGAGATCTTCAAGGTCCCCCACTTGCCCAGCATCACACTCCAGCCAAGGCAGAGGAGACCTGTGAGCATGAAATCATGGCTCAGGCTTTCGGGTGGCAGAGCTGAGATGTTCCTCAGTTCTGCTAAGTCGATAAGTTTCAGGTAACTGCAAACTCTCTGTTGCTATAAAAGACAAGGTGCTCAGTGACAGTCTGGAAGTGGCAAAATACTTCCCTTTGTTTGTTTGGCTACTTACTTTCTGTGGTTCTAACAAAATTGTGTAAAATTTATTAAAACAGAGGTGACCCACTGCACTATAAGCCCTGCAAAGAAATAGACTTTTGTCTTTTGTAATGATTTTTTTTTTAATCTCACTGTTCCTAGGTCACAGCACTAATTAACATTTACTGCGTGCAATACATGTTCTCTATTAGGAGCACTGAGGATATAGTACATAAGCCAGAGCTCTTGGTGAGAGAAGCAGGAAATAGAATTAAAGAAGAAAATAGCAGAAAGTGATGTATCTTCTTAGAAAATGTTAGATGGAGAGTAGTGTTGGGTAGGGAGCTAATTTAAATTCACTGGGTCCGTGGGCCGTTCTTGAGTGACTGATGTCATCCATGAGGAGACAGCAATACTTCTCATTCTTGGCTAGCTGACAGAACCACGTTGGGGGGTAAGGGGCCATCAGTGGCTAAGACCCGCCTCCCAGTCTGATTTCACTGGGTGTGGGTGGTTAGGGCCTGAGAGTCAGTATTAACAGTTCTCCAGTTGATCCTTTTAAATATTTTTAAAACTTTTCTTGAAGGTGTGTATTTTTGTTAAGCATAGACTTCCCCCAGCCCCGTTCCCTCCACTCACCCCTTTCCTGTCCCTCCCATTAGTCTCTTTTGTTCCCATAGAAATTTTCACTTCTACTTTTATTTAATGTATACATCCATGATTTTATGTGATTATATAAAGTCTAGGAACCACAAATGAGGGAAAACATATGATATTCATCTTTTGGAGACGGGTTTAATTTGCTTAATATGATTGTCTCCAATTGCATCCATTTTCCTGCAAAAGACTGAACTTAATGACAGCCAGGCCCGAGAGGCGAAGATGCCATGTGAGGAAACCGTACCGTCCTCCTGATGGACTGAAGCTGGTGCCTGCAGCAGTGCTTAATAAACCTCTCACCGGAATGATCTAGAGAGCTTGTGAATATCCACATCCTGAAGCCACACCCCCAAGCCCACAAAATAAGATTTGGAGGCTCTGGGGGATGGGGCAGGGTTTACCCCCAATAGTACCTTTGAAAGCAGGATATGCCAATGCACTGCCACACGTACCAGGTGTGGTGACCATATCCCAGGGACTGAGATCTTCAGTATGAAAATTGGGACAATCTCTGGCAAACCAGGAAGGATGATGACCTTAGTTTTAACAAGTGGTTACTAAAGAATGTTGACGAATAAATAAATCACTAGGCGGAGGCTCAGAGACCTGTGGTTAACAGATCCTCTATGAGATTCTGATGTTGCTTCATTAACACAGCAGAGAAATGGGTGATTCATGAAAACAAGTGTAAAATGGGAGACCCTGGTTGACTAGGCAAATGAGTGAATGGAAAAGCTCATTGGAAAATATCTTTTGATAATACCTCTGCCCTGAGGTGACTATTAATGTCTCTTCTCTCTTTTACAAAGTTACTTTTAATTATTATTTTTTAGTTAGTACATACAAAGTAATGCGTTTCATGGTTTGGACCCCTCCTTCTTTATCTGATAGGTGCAAGACAAAAACCAGAGTTAGCAACCACAAGCTGAAAAGGTTCAGTGCACAGCTACCCTCCAGACTGCTGCTGTCTGTGAACACATAGATACTTCTCATCACTACTTAACTCATTTAAATGCTCTCCAGCTCTATGAGAGCTGAATAAACTTTATCGGTATTACTTCATATTATGTAAATAAAAGGGTACATATTTATCAACTAAGTGACAAATGCTATCCACGAGCAAATTATATGGCACTTTGTCAGAGTTCAGCAACACCATCCAGCCTGTGCAGTACGGTAGAAGCATCACATAGGACTCCCAGCTCTTGAACACAGCTGAGTCAGTCTGAGGATGCCTAACAGATTTTTGACTTTTGTTCCTTTACCATTCTATATGTGGCTATTTAATGAGCCAAGAATATTTCTGAGGTTAAGTGATGGAGAGGGAAAGATAGATGAAGTTTATCTAAGCTATTGATTGGGAGTTACAACACAGAACTTAATGGAAGGAGAAAATTAGATAAGCTCTGCCTATCATATCAATTAGCAACTAAAGCATCCCATCCTCTCCCCATTATTACTCACAGGTGAGTACACACTGTCTCTCAGCAATTAGTTTTCTTTACAAAAAGGAGTGAGGTTGAATTAAGGAATCAAGCCCAACAGGCCATAGGCAGAAGGAAAGCCAACAAAGCAGGATTTGAGGGAATCTTTGTCCCTTCCTTTCAAAAGTATACCAGCTTAGGCTTTTTTCATATGGGTGGCATAGTAAAAACCAAAGTGTTTTAATAAAATACAATGGAGGGCTGGATATCAAACGTTTCTTGAAATGATTGAGTCTGAGCCTGAGCTTAAGCCACTCAGTGTCCTGGGAGAGATGCGCCCTCTCTGCTGCTCTGTCCAGGTCGCCATGTCTTTTATGCTAATATAACTCCCCAGAGCTGTTGTAAAGATTTGATGGTCAATGTCAGCAACTCATCTATTTATCTGCAATTCTAGGTACTTAATAAATGTCAGTTAATTAAAAGTAGAAAGCTTATTCACAGAACATCTGTTCGAATATTGAAAAACTCCCTGCCTTCCCAGTGGCAGAAATATTTAGAAACAAAATTAGAAATAAAGGTTAAAGGGGTTTAAGCTATTTAAAGGCATGTTTTATAAAGAATTTAATTTTCTACATTATAGAATGAGAGACGTAAAAAAGAGACAAGTGAATTAACAAACATAACACATAATTCAATACAAAAGTGCTCATGACCACATATACAAAGGGGCTGCTGGCCTCCACAAGAAAGATGGTCCTAAAGGTATGTGAGGGGGAGCAAGAGCACCCAGGAGGGGGTTGTCTTTGCATAGGGCCCCACTAGACACTGGGGCCTTGGTTTTAAGAGGGAGTTGATCACACAGATTTGGTGGTAAGAGGAGCAGTGAACATACCAGCTAGAACTTACATGTGTCCATATAATGCATGATTTCAGAGTAGTAGCATTTCACTAATTCACCAAAAATTAAGGAAATAAAATAAAGTAGGTGAATAAAATGAGTCCATTTATACAGATAACTTTAGGTTGAAGAAATGGGGACGTAGTAATCAAACATAAGGGGCTAGAGAGATGGCTTAGCAGTTAAGGCATTTGTCTGCAAAGCCAAAGGATGCTGGTTCAATTCTTCAGGACCCACGTAAGCTAGATACACAAGGGGGCACATGCATCTGGAGTTCATCTGCAGTGGCTGGAGGTCCTGGCATGCCCATTCTCTCCCTCTCTGTTTCTCTCTCTCTCAAATAAATAAATTAATTAAATATATTTTTTTTAAAGAAGAAAAGGAAAAAAAGAATCAAAGATAAGATTCTGAAAATATAGTCTCCAAAGCAATGGGCACCAGGAGTTCAATCACTTAAGTCAAGGGAAGAAGACCACCCTGGCTATGACTTTCTTTGGTATCTGTCATCTAAATCTCAGGCGACAAAGACAACCGAAGCCCCACTCTTCACTCTTACCTGCCTATTAATAGAACAGATCGAAATATACCCAGTACCGCGAGGGTTAAATTCCGTGTCACCATCATCTGATCAAGAATCAAGTAAGAGACACACAACCTGGGTGGGTCTGTGGGGGCGTACTCCAGAAGGACTGACTGAAGGAAGAAGTCCTTCCTCCAAAAGTGGAAGGCCTTTCTGGTGGTCGACTTTGTATAAAGAAGCTGAGAGAACACCAGGTCTTTCTGCTGTCTGCTTGTGCTTTTGGCTGGTATGTGTGTCAGCTCTGTCGCTGCTGTCCTTCATGGGCACTGGAAGCAGCTTCCTCAGTCTTCCAACTTGGACTGAAGACCAGCAGCTCTCCAGGAGCCCTCTAGACCTTCAGTGCCATATTGGGACTGCTGAAGAAACCAGCAACAGGGAGTGAGCAGCTACCAGCTTCTTTGACTCACTCTCATGACTGTAGACAGCTGTTGTTAGACTCCCCCTTTAGAATACAAATGTCATTTTATGGGTTTTATTTCTCTAAAGAACCCTAATACAGGTACTTGTTTAAAAGATCAATTTTGAAAACTCACATGACCATAAAAACACTTGCATATAAATTGTGTGTGTTATAGCTTATTACTTAGGGGAAAATAGACTGGATTAAATCACACCTGGTATGGGTGATGGGGAGGAGAAGGGGAAAGGAAAAGGAATTTGAAATGTCTGCAGAGCTCATTAGTGCCCTGATATCAAATGATTCAAGGACATCTTTGGCCATGATTCAAACAGTTGTTCTGTTCTGAGTAATGTGAGGACAATGGAAAAGCCCACAGCTGGACTCTGGGAAGCCCTGTCGGAGTCCTCTGTTGTAAAAGTAACAAATCTGCCGGCCTGGCTGCATGACACAGGAACCCTTCACCACGAGCCTGTCAGAGCCAGGGACCCAGAGGGGCTGTGCTCTGCAGTCGGGTGAAAGATGGAATTTGTTGTTAAGTTACTCTGGTATTAAGAAAGGCTGAGTGAGCAGTTTTAAGGGGTCCCAGCTAAAGCCAAAACAACATCTGAGTACACACAACTTGATGTGACACATTTCTGGGTTCCTCTCTCTCCTCAGCATCTGGCTACCCCAGCCCCCATACCCCAAACCATCGTGGAACTCTGACCTCAAGGTGTATGACCTCTCTGCCCCGTCTTCTCTTGGTCCACGGAGCTTTGATGCCACAGTGGTACTAGAGGTGATGCCATGATCTGGTAAGCAAATGATATGCACCCTGCGTTTGATTATGTAATACACCAGCACCGAAAGCTGAGCCAGCAGAGACTTCACACATCGTAGACTCAGCTGTTATTTTTGACCTGGGTTTTGACATCTTCATATACACGCACTATATTTTCATCAGATGTAATGCTCATTGCTCTCCGTTCTTGCCTCAGTCTCACTGTACTACTTCTATCACTTACCAGTGACTACAGCAAGGACAAGAATGGCAAGCCTTGCCAGCAACCTTTAACTATCATTATCTCACTAGCAAGGGCCGTTAGAGCTGCTGTTCATTTTTTTAAATATTTTTTATTTTTATTTATTTATTTGACAGAGAGAAAGAAAGAGAGAGAGAGACAGAATGGGCATGTCAGTGCCTCCAGCCACTGCAAACGAACTCCAGACGCATGCACACCATGTGCATCTGCCTAACATAGGTCCTGGGGAATTGAACCTGGGTCCTTTGGCTTTGTAGGCAAGCACCTTAACCGCTAAGCCATCCCTCCAGCCCATAGAGCTGCTGTTCTTAAAGAAAAGGTATTTTGCATTAAATACCAGAGTATAGGAAAAGGCGAAAAATCACAAGTTTCTTCCAAAGGTGTTCAGGTTTCTCTCTGCTTTTTAAAAATATTTATTTACTTATTTGTCTATTTGAGACAGAGAGAGAATGAGGAAGATAGAGAGAGAGAGAGAGAATGGGTTCACCAGGGCCTCCAGTCACCAGAAACTAACTCCAGATGCATGTGCCAACTTGTGCATCTGGCTTACATGGGTACTGGGAATTGAACCTGGGTCCTCAGGCTTAGCAAGCAAGCATCATAAACATTAAGTCATCTCTCCAGCCCTTCTCTCTGTTTTTAATTCCCACATTTTATCTTCAAGCTAGAGACAACCCCCATTACCGATAGGAAGGTATATTTTAAGTCAATAAATAATTCCTCTGATTTCCTCTGATCTTCAGGACTACAGGATCACAAGTATATGGGGCTCGGTCCAGCTTGTCCTCTCTTCTTCCTGACTCTCTCGAACCATCTCAGTGCTGGTGAGTGGAGTCTGAGCCTTCTGACTGCCAAGGACCCCTAAGTTCTTCCAGAAATGAATTTTATCTCTCTTCAACTATAGCCTATAAGCACTGTGAAGACTTTTTTTTTCCCCCCTCTGGGGAATCAAAGGGAATATTTTCCTTTCTGCTATACCAATCAATTTACTTCTCAATCCCCAAACTTTTATTAGTAGTGTGAGGTGTGAATTTTCAGGAGTATTTCTGCTGGAGTGCCAACATCTCATACACGTTTCTACCCAGCACTGGCTCCATCTTGACCAAAACCGAGCACCAGTAATGCTAAGCAGATCCAGGCCGCCAGGACCCTGCTTTGCATTCGTCCTGCCAATCACAGGGAGCAAGGCTTGCAGGTAAGCAGACACTGTGAGCCCCAAAGCAAAGGAGCAGTCACCTGGCTGTAACTTTTCAAATGCTTTGCCATGGTTGACCAATGCCTGAAGCTATTTTCCTCCTATGTGACTGCTGCTTTCTCACTCTCATGTCCTGAGACTTATGCTGGACACTGTCTTAGACACCCTTCTATAAAGCCAGTTAATTTAAGAATACAACATATATTGATGCTTTATTTTTAAGAAATTGGTGGCTGACAAGAGTTTCTCTGACTCTGAATGCATTGAGCAGAGATGTAAGTCAGGCTATAGCTGGTGGGTTCTATTTTTTATGCATTTATTCAATACAATTTCTGGAACATTTATGATTCCAAATAGTGTGGCAAATGATGCCACTGATGTGAAAATGGAGAGGAGAGCTTCTCCCCTCAAAGAGTCAAGGTGGGCCTGCCCATCGACAACTGTATTATATAGAAACTACAGAACCTACAAAAGTACACAAATCATTGTACATAGAACTCAAAACTATAGCATTGCTTGAGTTCACATTTCTTTTATAATATATACTGTAGTCTGGTAAAGAATAATGCTATAGAATAGATTACTTATAATTAAACATGTGCTGATCTCATTCATTGACATAGTGATTCTCAACAACTTAAGTTTTTTACTTCCTTGTTGTCTATATTAATACATTGGTGTTTCTGTTACTTTTATGTCTGTCTGTCTGTCTGTCTGCCTGTTTGGATGTTGCAGGCCAGGAGATCAAACTCAGGGCCTCAAGCATGCTAGGCAAGTGATCTACCATGAGCATACAGCCCAGCCCTAGAAGTTCTGTTATACTGAAAAGTAGTTGCCACTTGCAGATAATTAAAATGTGATAAGTTTAACTATATAAAATAGAATAAAGAGCATTTTTGAAAGACTTTTATAAAAATCATTTCACATCAAATTATAAAGAGAAAGAGCATTTATTTGGTATTTTGCTCTTTGGCTTGTTTATGCAGATGAGGAATCTGATACACAGAAGCAAGGCAATGCATTTATAAAATTACAAATTTTTCTCTATAGGGGAGTGTTTCTATCTCAAATCCATGACATTTTTAGTCTTATTTTAGACATAATATCTATGAGTTTGGTAATATAATTCTCTAACCAAATAGGAAACAACTTAGAAAAGCAAAGTGACTAGAATTAAGTTGTTTCAATATCAAAAAGTCAACAGTAAAGAGAGAAGCAGTAAAGGGAGAAAATTTCTGAAGGAAAACTGTCAGAAATATTGCCAAATAAATAGATCACACACATCTTAGGATGCATCACACACATCTCAAGATGGACAGAAGTTGTGCGGCCTTCAACTCAAGGGTAGCACCTATCTGCACATGAAGATTCCCTCATGGCTTAAGTGCATTCCAATTCAACTTCTTCCAGGACTTCCTCTGCTGTCCTTCTCCTTTGCTATTCTAAATGTACTGTTCAGTTCTATACAGCTTGTCAATAGCCTTAATGCTTTCACATTCTTTGCCTGGAACATCCTCTTTTTTCTCCAATCTTCACATGCTAGGCCCATTTTCTTGAAGACTCCACTTATGCAGTAAGTGGTCCTGAATGGGCACTCAGCAAACATTTGTTGAGCAAATAAATGAAATAAGTATGTCCAATGTAAATTCATGTCCTTCAGAAAAAAATTAACTTTAATTCATTCTAACAAAAAGAACAAGGAATAAGAATAGATAGACATAGGTATAGGTATAGATATATGAAATCTCCACCAAAATATTTGAAAAGCCCATCTAAAAAATAAAAAGCAGTGGCAACTTCAAATCTTATTTTCTGTAATGCAATAAAATCATCTTTGAGGTATTAGCTTAATGCAATAATTTCTCTTTAACTCACATTTTTCTTGCCATGAAAACAGATTCTGTAAAAATATGGCTATGCAAGCTTCATTTTTTAT
This sequence comes from Dipus sagitta, assembly GCA_036346955.1. NCBI lineage: Eukaryota > Metazoa > Chordata > Mammalia > Rodentia > Dipodidae > Dipus > Dipus sagitta. The sequence continues at coordinate 43,985,567 of CM070784.1, forward strand.
GACAATAAGCTACATATCAGCAACTTGGGATACCATACTTCATATGTTGAAGAATAATTTCATAAGTTTCTTCCTGCTAATTTCCTAATTAACTCAATGGAAACAACCTTATTTAAGTCAGGATTGAAGACTGGATAAGATCAAAATCTCTTTCCATACAGTATGATGATAGTCAAAATACACAGGTCAGAAGAACCACAGGGTCTGATAGTATCTTAAAATTTATGCAAATATCAATAAAGTGATGCAAAGTTCCTTTATACGATCCTTCCACATCCAGAAAATTAAAGATTTACAATAGAAATCAAACCAGTATTTGTATCTTCTCAATGATTTTTCAGTCCAAGTTGCTCACTTCACAAGTCTAAAGATGGTTCCCCTCTGCCCCAGCTGTGCCAATTCTACTGGAGGGGGAAACATTGCGTTCTGACACCCTGAGGAGCTAGCACGACTGCATGATGGAAATGCAGCTGACAGTTCTGTCAGGGACGTGAGAAGCAGAACGAGATCCAGCTCGTTCCGTAGACATGTGCTGGCTCTACACAGCTGAATGTAATAAAAGCAAGTTTGGTGGATAAGATGTGCAGCTATGATGTGAGGACACACGGGGAGAGGCACTCACATTTCATGTGTTACTAAGCTACGGCTAGGTCACAGCGGCTTGCCAGGAGTCCCAGCAACCCTAGAGGAGGGCTGAGGAGTCTCTGCTTAGGGTCCACCACCTTACAACTTACACTGAGACTGTGCCCCTCACAATCTGAAATCACAGTTCCCTCAATCTCCTTTCTCTTACTTCATATTTTAGAAGATGAACTTTTAAATCCTTGGTAGTAAGTATGTCCTGGGCCAAGGTTCTTTATGACCCAAAAAGTCCCATTTTCTAGAGTGAACTATAGTCTTTGAAACAAACTTTTAAGATAGTTGCTACTATTTATGCTTTACTGATGATAAAATCAAGGTTTAATCAGGAAAATTGTTATCCACGGTCACAGAGCTAGTGAAAAGCAGAGCCAAGATTCAGACTTGTGTCCTCAAGATTCATGCAACTCTCTTGCCTTCAACTGCTGCTGAGAAAGTTTCTCCCACACACCCCTTCTCACTGAGGAAGGTACTCAATGTTGTCTATTATAAAATGTAAATTAAGTAAAGTCGCTACAAATTATCAAAAACAACTCTAAAGTGCTAACCTGAGAATAGGTCCTGGTTTCCAAAGAGCAATCACATCTGTACAACATCCTTTTCTAGCCAGATGTCGGAATAAACCATGCCTTATGTTCACACTGTGAGCATGAGACCATGTAGTCATCAATGACCACTCCCTGGGCCCAGGAGAATGTGGAACTCTGTCCCAGTGAAGAGGAGGCCTCTGATAGCTTAGGAACAAACTGCTCATAGAGCAGTTCTTATGGCTACTGCTGAAATACAGTGCAATTTTCTTTAAGTTTTGTTTAACATAGATCTTTTCTGTTTGTTTGTTGTTTTGTTTTGTTTTCTGAGGTTAAGTCTCACTCTAGCCCAGGCTGGGCTGGAACTCACTCTGTAGTCCCGGACTACCTCTTACCTCTGCCTCCCAAGTGCTAGGATTAAAAGCATGTACCACCACACCTGGCTCTGACTCAAATCTTAATGTAAGAAGAGAGTGCCTTTAAAAAATAAACTAGCACATTCTCTCTCTCTCTCCCTCTCTCCCTCTTTCTCTCTCTCTGTCACTCTCAAATAAATAAATGAATATAAACAAAAAAAAATTTTTTAAAGAAAGAAAAAGGGCTGGAGAGATGGCTTAGTGGTTAAGTGCTTGCCTGTGAAGCCTAAGGACCCCGGTTCGAGGCTCAATTCCCCAGTACCCATGTAAGCCAGATGCACAAGGTGGCTCATTTATCTGGAGTTCGTTTGCAGTGGCTAGAGGCCCTGGTACACCCATTCTCTCTCTCTCTCTCTCTCTCTCTCTCTCTCTCTTGCTCTCAAATAAATAAATGAATATAAATAAAAAAAAATTTTAATGAAAGAAAAAATAAACTGCCCAGTAAGCATTTCTCTTAATGTTCATGTCCATATATTAATGCTACTCTTGCTTTTGGTTAGAGAACCTTCTCTTTTCAGATGGCAGCGACCTTGCAATGACTCAGAAGGCATCATGGTGCTGAAAAGAAATGACAGAGGAGTGCTCAGCGCTGAAATATCTTTACCACACCTTCCAAGGCTTAGGGCCCATTGTGGAAGAGGTGGTAGAAAAAAATTTAAGAGCCAAAGGAAGGGTAGGACTCCTTACAATGTGCTCCTCCAAACACAAAATGACCTAGATATCCATGACCTCACAGTGCCTGATGTTACCTACACAAGACCATCATAATAGGAAGAAAATGATAATGACATAAAAAAGAGAGACTTATTGAGAGGGGGAGGGGATATGATTGAGAGTGGAGTTTCAAAGGGCAAAGTCGGGGGAGAGAGGGAATTACCATGGGATATTGTTTATAATTATGGAAGTTGTCAATAAAAAATAAATAAACTTTCTAGATTTGTAGTTTGAAATTTTGCATTGCTTTTTCCTTCTATCCTTGAGGTGTGAGGGGTGGATGCCTATCATTGATAAGGAAATGCTCTTATTGGTTGTGGGTTATATTTAATGTATACCTGAGTGATTAAAGATTAAGAAATGTAATATAGTATTACAAACGAGACATTTGATTAGCTTTCTATGGAATTAAATGCTTGTTTGTTATGTTCAGGGCAATCAGATCTCTCTGGTAAAACAGAATAATGTAGGATTTTTGTTCTTGTCTTTACCTCCTAGCCTTGCTCAGAGACTGGATTATTTTGTAAAATGGAGATACTGAAAATTCCTACTTCAGAAAGGTATAAAGAGCCACTCACATGAAGACCATTTGACAACAGTCCAACAGGCCCTCCTGTTAGCCAATGCCTTTTCTAATGTTGAACCCTACTTTCTGTATAACGAGATTTCACTTAACACCAACCTTCTGAAGCTTCAAACAATTGTGTTGCAGCTCAAATGGAAATGTCTTTTGATATTTTAAATTGAAATTTGAGCATCTCTTTTTCTTCTCCTAGCAGTTACTTCAGCTATCCTGATCTGAGGACAGTTATCTAGAGAAGTCCATGCTCAGATGGAAGCTGCTCGGCTCCGGCACGAGGTAGGAAGAAGCCTGCTCTGCTTTAGAACGTTGGCCAGCCACGAAAAACACGTGACGGTGACTCAGAAAGCACAACAAACTGAAACTGAATGGATATTCCCTAGGTCATTTCCTGCAGCACCCTCCTCTTATGGTCAGTTGGACCAAAAGCCCGAGGACCGGAGGAGGAAGTGGCTTGTCCGTATTTAGATGTGCAGGGTGCCAGAAGAAACCCCTATTCATGTTGCATTAATATTTTCAGTAACTTTTCAGATAATATCTGGGTATATAATGATTACAACGTGGTTAGGAAATGAGCAGTAATGAATAGTGTTGAATCATTTCATCTTCTAAGAAAAGAGCACGAACAAAGTCTAACGATCATCCCTCACAAGTGAGACACTACAGACCACGAAATGGCTTGTCATTCCAACCCCTTTCAAGCATAAGCCAGCACACACTGGCACACGCCCACTCCCACATGGAGCTGCAGTCAGAAGCTGAAAGAGTTAACTCAGCCTCAGAGCAACGGTCCTTCAAGCACTCCTTCAAAAGCTCTTAAATGGCAGAAAAATCAATACACTTTTATCAGACTTCAGTGTTTATAAAAGCAATACAAAACAGGATTTTGTTAAATGTATATATTACGCCAGATCCAACTGTAAGTTAAAACATCTGTGTCCAAGTTAATCTCAGATACAGCAAGGAGATTATTTGAGCTGTGTATTTCCTTTTGTGACCTTTTTAGATGTGGCTTTCAGCAGAATGGTAGGGAATAATTTTCTTAAGCTTTTAGTTGTCTGCAACTGTGCCAATACTTGCCCATAAGAGCAATATTTTTAAGTTATCCAGATGAATAATAAAAAAGGAAAGAAAACTCCTTGAGTAATTTCAAAATAGTATTGTATAGGGAATCCTTAAAAGAATATATTATAGACACATAAATGTAAGCATGCACATCTAAGACTGCTACAGGATATCCATGACATAACATTTTCAATTAAAACCCTTTTTACAAGCAATAATCACATTCTGAAAAAGCATACACAACTCGCTAGTGGATTGTACCACCTTCCCAATGAAGTCAGACTTAAAACATAAGCACATATAATGTAACTTATCTTAGCATGGACTAATCTTTTTCACACAATTAAGGTCTTTAAAGTGGGATAGAAAGCCTTTTGTTCTTGTTTGTAGGAGACAAGAAAACAAGAACGGAAGTTGATGAATGCTTTCTGTTTTTAGATCTGTTTTTAAGGGATCAGACATCTGTAATTCAAAACCATTTGATTGAAACAATAAATTTGATTCAATTCTGAAATTTCATTTTAAAAGTGTGAGAGAAATTCATGGGACCCCTCAAAGTAAACGACAATCCTGGTCTCTGAAGTATGTCAGGAACATATTAACACCAAGTAAAAATAATAGCAGAACCTAACCAAAGGCACAATGGCCAAATGTCCTGAAAACAGGGATTGATGAAGCAAATTTGCAAATTTCATATTAATTTTTTTTGCTAAGTAACAGGGCTTCATGAACAAATCTCCTTACTAATTTTAAGCAGTATTGTGTGGTGTGGTACTGGATGGTGCAGTATTGTATGGTGAGGTATTGTGTGGAACAGTACTGTGGGTGCAGTATTGTATGGCATGGCATCGTATGGTGCACTAGTGCACAGTACAGTATTGTACAGCCCAGTGTTGTAGGGTGAAGTATTGTATTGCATGGTATTGTAGGGTGTGGTATTTTATAGTGTAGTAAGTACAGGGTCACTATTGTATAGTATGGTATTGTATGCTGTAGTAAAGTATGGTGCAGTGCTACCTTGTGCAATATTGTCTGGTGTAGTATTGTATGGTGCAGGACTGAATCCTGCAGGATTGGATGAAGCAGTATTGTATGGTAAGGAATTGTGTGGTGCAGTATTGTATTTTGTGTGTTGTATGCTGTAGTATTATATGGTGCAGCATTTCCTGGTGTAGTATGGTGCAGGATTGTATGGCACAGTATTGACTGGTATGGTGTTGTTTGCTGCAGAATCGTACGGTGCAGGACCATATGGTGTGGTACTGTATGGTGGAGTAGTACACAGTGTAGTATTCTATGGTGGAGTACTCTGTGGTGCAGTAGTGCATGGTGTAGTATGATATTCTGGAGTACTGTGTGGTGCAACAGTGCATGATGTAGCATTATATGGTGGAGTTCTGTGTGATGCAGTAGTGACAGTGTAGTGTTATATGGTGCAGTAGTGTTGTTGCTCTTGTTTAGTTGATGTACAGACATTTACTGGAGATTAAGAAATTTTCACTACAAAAGTGAAGTAGAATCATTCAGCAACATACAAAAGAAATACTTTTTTTTTTTAAATTTTTTGAGGTAGGGATTCACTCTAGCTCAGGCTGACCTGGAATCCACTATGTAGTCTCAGGGTGGTCTCAAACTAATGGCGATCCTCCTACCTCTGGCCCCCAAGTGCTGAGATTAAAGGCGTGCACCACCACGTCTGGCTCAAGAAATATATTTTAATATATGTAATGCTCAAACTTTTCTCTAAAAAGCTAGGGGTGTGTGTGTGTGTGTGTGTGTGTGTTTAGTGTTGAGCACCATGAATCAACTGAAGCAAGAAACAAAAAGTCAGGATCCATGAGGAATGTGATGTAACTAGGGTGGTAAGGTAAAGCCTCTTGAGATAACATTTGAAGAGAGCCCTAAATAAAAAGAGAGCACAAGCCCATGGATGTCTGTGAAAGCCCATGCCCCGCAGCGGCACAGGCAGGAATGCCAAAGCACAGTGCTCCTGAGGAGCATCAAAGGGTTCTGTAGGGCTGAGGGAGAGCAACAGCGTTGGAATGGGACAAGACAAAGGTATCAGGGGTAATGAGGAGCAGATTATTCTAGACTTGGAATTTCTACTGGTATCGATGGGAAGTCATTGGAAGATTTAAGTATGAGAGTGGCATAATGACCCTGGAGGACAATAATTAATGACGCTCAATGATTAAAATGTCTACCTAAAGTGGAATCATGACATCCTTAGCACAATGCTTTAAACAGTACTTAGCATGTCATAGCCAGCTTTAGTGAGGGCAAGAAACAGTAGATAAATATAAGATTGCCAGCAGCTTCTCATTCCCCAATAAAAAGTTAATTATATCATTTAAACCTTTACTCCTCTGATCAAAATCATATTTGATAACATGCATGTTACTGCAGTACTCAGGGGGACGAAGCAGGAGGATTGTTGTAAGTTGGAGGTAACTCTGGAAGGTAGAATGTGCATTAGGTGACTAAGATGGAACAAATAAATAAGAAAAACCTGAAAGAGAAACATTACTTCAAATGGTGAATATAACACTAGCGAGTTCTTACCTTTTTTTTGGGGGGGGGGGTCAAGTCCAACAGACTGGCCTTTTTTGTATGCGAGAGAGTGTGTGTGTGTGTGTGTGTGTGTGAGAGAGAGAGAGAGAGAGAGAATTGGTATGCCAGGGCCTCCAGCCACTGTAATTGGACTCCAGACACATGTGCCAACTAGTGCACATGTGTGCCCTTGTACGCTTGCGTCACCTTGTGTATCTGGCTTAGAAGGGACCTGGAGAGTAGAACATGGATCCTTAGGCAAGTGCCTTAACTGCTAAGCTGTCTCTTCAGTGCCCAAGTTCTGCTTACTTTTTAACTTCCCCAAAGCCATCCCCAGCCATGACATCTGCCCATATATAGCATCTACACCACTACTTCAAAGTCTCTCTTTTCCAGCCGAGGTCTAGTTACCCACCCTGGATGGCCACTCCTCTTGGAGTACAGGAAGTCGTGTCTGGTACTACTTATGTAAGAACATTGTCAGCTGCTGTTCTGTACCCAGAGCAGAGCATATCAGGTCTTAGGCAGGATAGAACATCACCTTCATTCTCAGTACATGAAAGGCTGCTCTGAAGTAATAAGCATGTTTCTTGGAGTGCTCAATTCACTAGCAGAGAGGAAAATTAGCCATTCTACTCAATATTGGGTACAAGAAGTTAAACTCAATCCCTCCTATAAAAGAGCATATTCGCAAGTACTATTGACCTAGAGCGTAGTAATAGTTAGCAATTTGCAGATTATACAATTATGTTCATCTTCAAGATAATAAATGTGGTTGTCTAAAAGATGGATATATCTCCATCAGGAAAAGAAAATGAGATTCTTGTTCAAATAAAGAAGTTGAAATTAATTTTATATAAAACAATTTCAAGCATGTATTTTTCTTACTACCTTAAGTACATGTTTTATTATGGCCAGCTAATTTTTTCATGTTGTTTAAGACTGTGGATTTTATTTATTTCTGTACTTTTTGTTTGTTTATTTGTCTGTGTCAGGGGTAGCCCATGTGGAGGTCAAAACTTTGAGGTGACTGTGCGCCACCGTTTTTAAGACAGGGTCTCTTGCTACCACAAATGACTTCAAATGAACAAGTTAGCTTGCCAGCTTCAGATTCTCCTGGGCCTATCTCCCACCATCAAAGGTGTGTTGGGATCACAAATGCTCATACAATTTTGCATCTAGCTTTATGTGGGTGCTGGAGAATTGAACCCAGGCTGTCATGTTTTACAAGCAAGTGCCTTTAGCCTGCGGGTCATTTACCCAGCATCATAACTGAATATTTTTTTAATTTTTTGTTATTTTTATTTATTTATTTGAGAGCGACAGACAGAGAGAGAAAGAGGCAGATAGAGAGAGGGAGAGAGAATGGGCGCGCCAGGGCTTCCAGCCACTGCAAACGAACTCCAGATGCATGCACTCCCTTGTGCATCTGGCTAACGTGGGTCCTGGGGAGTCGAGCCTCGACACGGGGTCCTTAGGCTTCACAGGCAAGCACTTAACCGCTAAGCCATCTCTCCAGCCCCATAAGTGAATATTTTTAATGAAAAAGAAAATCACTTGCCAGTTTAAAGCACAGAGATTACTAGAATGTTGGTAATGTTCCACTTGGCTTTTATTTCCCTGTATAACCATATCCATTCATACTATTTACATATGTAATCCCTGGCTTGTTTCACAAACTCTTGGGGGAATTATGTAGTGGACATTTGTTTTACCTTTAAATATGATTGATTGTATAGAATTGCTGCAGGTCTCAGAGTCAGTTATCCCATTGATCGGTCACATTAACTTAGGCCTCAGTCCAATGAGGTGATCTGCCAAGTCAACAATGCATGTTGATGGACAGGTCACTTATTTTTCTTCTGGATCGCTTCTCTAACTCAGCAGCTGGCAACGTTTTTGTTTGTTTGTGGTACTGGGGATTGAAGTTAGGGCCTCAAACGTGGTAGGCAAATGCCCTACTACTGTAGCTCTATTCCTGGACCACTTTTTACTTTTTATTTTGAGATATAGTCTCATTAAGTTGCCCATGCTGGCCTTGAACTTGTATTCTTTCTGTCTCAGCCTCCACGGGGATTACAAATCTGTGCCACCAAATTCAGCTTGTCTCCAGTTGTTGTAAATAAAGTTATACTGGAACAGATCTATATCCATTTGTTATTATGTTGTATATGCCTATTTTCAGACTATAACAGTAGACTTACACTGTAAAAGAATGATTACAATAGAGACTGTCAAGCTTGAAACATATTTAATATATACTACATATTATATACTACATTGATAATTGTTTACAGAAAATGTTTAATGACCTTCCCCCCACATACACACACAACCACCATGTCTCATGAAATATGCAAAATAAAGATATTGCTGATGTGTCCAACCATCTCCTGCACCTGTCTCTTGGCTAGGTTAGTTTTACACTGCCAGACAGGCTGAATGTCTCTTATCTGACTTGCTTGGGTTCATAGGTATGTCAGATTTCGGCTTTTTTTTTTCAAATTTTAGAATACTTATAGACACATAACTTGCAAATAGGACTCAAATCTAAATGCTAAATTAACTCATAATTTATACACTAGCCTGAAGATAACTTTATAAAATATTTCTGACAAATCTGTGCATGAAGCAAATTTTTTTATGGGAAAGAGAGAGTGAGAGAGAAAGACAAAACAATGATGCACAGGGCCTCTAGCCACTGCAATCAAACTCCAGAGGCGTGTGTCATCTTGTGCACATGTGCACACTTGCACAATTGTGTCACCTTTTGCGTCTGGCTTATGTGAAACCTGGAGAGTTGAACATGGGTCCTTAGGCTTTGCATGCAAGTGCCTTAACCACTAAGCCATCTCTCCAGCTGCTGCAAAATCTGATAATGTAGAATTTCCTAACTTGTTGCATCATGTTATGTTCAAAATGTGTGAATTTTATAGCTCTCCAGATTTGGGATTTTTGAATTATACATGTTCAGTCTGTATTAAGTTTCTTTTTTAGCTGGGTGTGGTAGCAAACGTCTTTAATCCTAGCACTTGGGAGGCACAGGTAGGAGAATCACTGTGAGTTCAAGGCCACTCTGAGACTACATAGTTAATTCCAGCAGAGCCTGAGTTAGAGTGAAACCCTACCTCGAAAAACCAAAAGAAAAAAAAAGGGAGGGTTCTGTTTTAAAAATATATTTAAGGTCATTTTGCTTACCAGTGTCTCTATTTTATTTTTATGTATTTATTTGAGAGAGAAGGAAAGAGACAGGGAGAAAGACAGAGAGAGAAAATGGTCTTGTCAGGTCACCCAGCCACTGCAAACCAACTCCAGACACATACACCACCTTGTGCATCTGGCTTACATGGGTACTGGGGAATTGAACCTGGGTCCTTTGGCTTTGCAGGCAAGCATCGTAATCACTAAGCCATCTCTTCATCCCCTGTATTAAGAGTTTCTAATCAATGTGTCTATATTGAATCATAGAGATTTGGAGACATGCCACAACTTGGTTTTGCTTTTTGTCCCATTTGCAAGGGACATCTTCAGGGTGTTAGGACCAAAGAGACAGTAGGTACAGACACATTCACAAAAACAATTCTTACCACAGCAATAATCTAGAAGATCCTAACATTTCTGCTGTAGACTTTAAAGTATGGATCCCTCCATGCATGTTTCCTCAGCAGCTCTGAGGGGCCACTTTGCAATTGCTCTACTTATCAGCACAACACTGCCTTTGAATCATGTTCTAAAGCTACTGTCAGTTCTTTACTCATCATGCCTGCTCTACACAGAGATCATCCTTCAATATATAATGTGAATTCTCATCCTAGCAAAAAGAAAAGGACAAATATTCTATAAGCAATGCAGTTTCCTGACCACATCCCAGAAGTATACATCAAGGCAACTGGAATTGGTCAGCCATACAGTAGTAGAAGGTAGTTCCCCTTTAGCAGACAATGGAAGGAAGAGGAAATTACAAAAAAATAGGTGATAAAAAATCAGCTATTTTTAAAAATTTTTCAAAACATAGTATGGACTAGCATGACAGAATCATTGGAAACCACAGACCAATGGGAGTATGTAAAAGCTCTTTTCCAAAGGTGTTCACATGTACACATGAGAAACATGGGAATGGGACAAGCGACTGGAGAACCTTAAGCATGCCAGAGGTGGTAAGTGACCCCTGAAGGACAAGAAATAAACCCTACTCACTCCGCTGGACTCTTAAGGGACTGAGCGACAGGAACTGCTGCTCTCCAAGCCAAGGAATAGATACATACATTTAATGGATCCCAGGATAACATCAAATTCAACTTGTCCAAAGAGGAACTATTTTCTTTCTCTCCATTCTCTCCCCTATTCTAGAAGAGTGGACAGTGCTGCACTCTCCCACCTACACACCTCCCAGCCTCTGGGGTTCACTGTGTCACCAATCTAAACCCTCATTTTCAGAGGCTTTAGAGGAAAGGTGATTTTGCTGTTTCATTATCTCTCAGGTACAGGAAGAGCCTTTCAGCCTCCCCTGTCAGCACTGGTCTCCCCTGCCTTCCAGACAATTACAAGATATTCCCAGATCTTTAGCTCTCCGCCTTCCTTCCCTGCGCTGATCAATTCCTGTCCATTCTTAAAATTCCTCACTATCTCTCCAGATTTGATAGGATGGAGTCTGAATTTCTCAGGATAGTAGAAAACATCTGCCCACCTTTCCAAACTCTCCCTGTCCATCCCGTCTTGAACCCATCCTTCAGCCATCACACCAGCATCTCAGGGCCATAGATGGACAGTCACTCAGGCAACCCTCCCTACCTGTTCCTCCTGGTACTCTGACCTGAAGATTCAGTCTGAACATCTCCACCTGTTTGACATGAACCCAAACCCCTCCCCAGCCCTGCACTGCCTCACATTTTCTCTTCAAATTGATGCCTTCATTGGAAGGCCATTAAAGTCACCAAGTTTACCTTATTTCTATTATAAACTTCAGCCTCTAGCACAAAGCCTGGCAAGAGAGATGTTCAATGCATTTGTTGAATAAATTCTATTTATTTATTTTTTTACTTTTTTTGAGGTAGGGTCTCACAGTAGCCCAGGCTGACCTGGAATTCACTCTGGATTCTTAGAGTGGCCTCGAACTCACAGTGATCCTCCTACCCCTGCCTCCCAAGTGCTAGGATTAAAGGCGTGCACCACCATGCCCTACTGAATAAGTTTCAAACCTTTCACAGCATGGCACTCTTTCATGTTTCAGTTTCAGTGAGTATTTACATACTTAGTGCTACCAACAGGTTGTAAGAATTGTCCAGTTTCAAAGAAAACATAGCTTTCTATTTCTATTTATGAAATGTGAATTTGATTTTAGGAAAAACGAGCTAAGTTTTCTCCTTACAGTTAGAGAAGGGGTAGTGCCATCACGGGCTTTGACACTTGGCTTTTGTCATTCAGCCTTGATCATGTGCTCAGAAGGGAACTGTGGTCTTACTCAAATTTTGCAGCAAATCATTTTAAGTAGCATAGGTAAAAAGATTTTCCCACATGTGAGTAATTTCTGGAGTATGTATTCAGCACAAGCATTCATGATGAATACAAGCAGAAGTGAGGCATCAAAAAAAGAACAATGTGGTAATGTTCACTATTTATTTTCAAGAATTGCATATTTTTTTCAACAAATTTCAAAACATTTCCCAAGGAATTTTAAAGAAAGCCACCAAGTATGTTTAGCCAAACAACATATGGAATGCTAATTTTGTTGTGATGCGATTCCCTAATACAGCAAGGAACAGATTCTTTGTAAAATCAGCAGATTTGCAAGCACTAATTAAGAAACATTGAAAACTATCAAGGTCAATTTAAGAATCCATTTGAAAACAAATATTCGCATTCTTGTTAGTTCTAGTAATTTCTCTGCAAAGATTCACTTAATATCAACCAACTCTGACTGTGCAAATTTTGCAGTGAAGGTAAATAAACAAAGGTACACTTTAGATTTTGAACACACTGAGGAACAGTGAGGTTTGAGGAAATGATGGATAGAACTAATTTCTGTCTATTAGTGTACTTTCCCCTCAGGAATGTAAAATTAAGCCTTGGAGTATAGAATTTCTACTCCACTACATATCTCCTGAGAGCCTGGCGGAGGTCTGAGTTTGCCTAGGGGACAGATTCTGATTCTCTTGATTGCTACAATGACTCTCTGCCTTCTGTGAAGAGAAAGCAACAAACAAAAACAGCCTAGTTTCACAAACATTTCAGTTTTGCCCTGGGCCTTTGTGTCTTCCTACTCCTCTGGCCATGCCCTTGTCTGCAATCCCCTCTGCCGAGAAAGCTAAGATGCAAAGGTGCACACAGGTCAGGGAGCTGTCTCAGAGAACGCTTGTTGAACAAGCCGAAGTGTTTCAGGGCAGGAGGGCTGATTCACCAAGTTTGATTCCCCAGCATCCACGTAAACAGCTTGGCCTGACCACACATGTCTGTAACCCAGTCCCAAGGAGAGCAGACACTAGAGAATTGCTGGGACATTTTCAGACACAAACAACAACAGCAACAACAAAAGAAACAACCCAGCAGCTCTAGGCTCAGTGAGAGACTGGTCTCAAGGAAATATGTGGGTATGTGATAAAAGAGGGCTCCCAGCATCCTCGGGCTTTTGCAGCTGTATGCACAGGGCAAGCACATCTGTACTCACATGTGAATACACCACACACACATACCACATCATATATATTACACGTGTGATATCACATGTGCATATATATGATGTCTGTGTATATCGTTCTTCAAATGCTCAGATTTTTTATATGGCTAAACTAGCTATATGCCTAGGGCCAAGCACTTCTTATCATAATTTACCAAACACAGTGGGTGGAGAGATGCCTTATATAGGTACTTTCCCAGGACTGATAGGTACAGTAGGCCTGGTGGCACAAGCCTATAACCCCAGATACTCAGGAAGTTGGAGGAGGAGGATTAATAGCTCAAGTTCTGCCCACACTACGGAGTAAGTTCTAGGCCAGCCTTGTAAACATAAGGAGACCATGTAAAAAAATTAAAAGTAGAAAAGAGCTGGGGATATAGCTCAATGGTAAAATACTTGCATAGCCTGCACGAGACCGTAGGTTTAATTCCAAGTACTGAAAAAAAAAATTGCATTATGACTCTAAACTGACAACAGGAAAACCAGCAAAATAGCAATGGTTAGATAAATATGCATGGACCAAAAACTTTATATTATTTTGATATGTTATTGTTTTATCTCCTTATGCCTTGTCTGTTCCAGAAGGGCCTCAAAATATTATTTGAAATAAGTATGAGGTGCAAGACTGACTAAAGCTTTGGGAAATGTTGTGAAAGGGTGTTTGGCCTTTCATTGCTATCATATTCCTTTTAATGGAATTTGATGTCAATAACACATGTCTGGATGGGTCAGTATCCTGTCACAGAGACCAACCTGGACATCCCAGATGAAACCAGAAATGCTTTAAGATAATTGTCTAAAACTCTACAAAATAAAGATGGGAAATTATTCTAGAGTAAATGTTAAAGAGTTTAGCCTTGTCAACTGATTCCTTAAGGGATACTATCTCAAAACAAGCTCACCTCCTCTTCCCTTCATTCTTCCATTTCATGTCACTGTTTACAATAAAAAATGAGGAGTATGTGAGACTATGAATTGGGAAGAAAAGCTTGACCAGTAAGTAGGTGACTACCAGATTGAATGTATGGAGATATCTAGGGCTTTTACCGGTAAAGGGCTTAGTAACTAAAATACCAAATGTTGGAAGTTTCAACGTATTATTTACTGCTCAGTTGAAAACATTCAAACATTATAGTACAATGATTTCCAAGTTGAAATTAGTTTGTGGGCTTTTAAATTTTTCTCTTAGGGGAGGATTTCAGCCTTTTGGAGAAGTGAGATGCCTAAGAAGATGGAACATCTGGCTAGAGACCAGTGTCTGGAAGCCTGAACCAAGAAGACACACATGAATAGCTCTTTAAAACCATAGACAGTAATGCTGAAGAAAGCTTTATGGCAACAATGATGAAATTAGACTCACTGAGCTCATGGGATTATTACATATTCTGAAAGGACCTTTAAGATTGTCTTATGATTATTTTATTTATTCATATTTATGCACAGTGGGATTTTCTCCTTTTTCAATTGATATCTAACATTCACAGCTATCTGGAAACTTTGTTTAAATGCCCACAGATAACCCACATATACTTCCCTCATAAGAGACAAAAGGAACTTTAGTGATACAGATATCAAGTCCCAGAGGCAAACTGGGATTGATGCCTTTACTATGATAAAGCGTAGAAATCATAAAATGTCCCGTTTTAATGCTTTTAAATACACAACTGAATTTCTTTAATACATTCACAACGTTTCCATCAACATTATGCTTCTATTTTATAATCCCAATCAAAATCTGTACACCCATTAAAAAATAACACTCCATTCTGCCCCTTCTCTGATCCCCAATAAACTTCTTTGCAATCTCTTAAGATATGGCTATTCTGCTGCACATGTAAGTGGGGTTGTGAAGCATTTGCCATGTCTTGTTATTTTCAGCATAATGTTTCAAAGTTATCCAAGTCCTATTGGGGTCTCAGTGTCCTTCATCTGTCTGACCAAATTATATTCCTCTGTATAGTACATTCTGTTGATTATTTCACCTGAGGACACTGAGATTTTCTTTGATTACTGATGGACAGAATTTAGGTTCACCCTCATTTTCAATTTCTTTCTGGATTTAGAATTACTGGGTTAATTGGGAATTTACCTTTTTCAGGAATCATTAAAACTTTCAAAGCAACTACAGCATTTCAGATTCTCACATAGCAAAAGCATTCCAGTTTCTCCAAACCATCTTAACCAAAACACCTTAACCTCATTATTTTAAATTTATTTGAAACAGCCCTCTCAATGGTTTATCAGAAAAATTTAATCTGAGTTATCCTGAGTCCAAGGGCAGTCAATGCTAGTCCACTGCCTAGCATAAGGGATACTGTGATAGGTGCATCCTCAAAATCTCAAAGTAGAGGCTGAAGTGATGGCTCAGCAATTAAGGTGTTCACCTGCAATGTCTAAGGACCCAGGTTCGATTTCCCAGGACCCACGTAAAAGCCAGATGCACAAGGTAACACATATGTCTGGAGTTCATTTGCAGTGGCTAGAGGCCCTGGTGTGCCCATTCTCTATCTGCCTCTCTCTGTCTCAATCAAATAAATAAATAACTAAAATATTTTTTAAATCTCAAAACAGACTGGTATTTTTTTAGGAAAAAATAATTTTAGATCCATCATGGTATGCACGCACGCACACACACACACACACACTATATACACACTGATATACTAGCTTGGTAAATAAAGTTGTGATGTGCAAAGTGTCTATCTTCCATATTTCCTGTACCTTGAAATTGCAAACATTAAAATATAAAAAATGGCCTTGAATCATCACAGCTATTCAGCTCTCAGAGATGGCATAAGTCTAGAGATCCTACTAATTTTGCTAGCCAAAGATATTTTATACTATCTGAGTTTTACTTTTCAAAGGGAATTATTCCTTATAGTCACTTCCTATTTATCCCCCGACTTTTAACCATACCCCATTTTATATCCCCTTTTCTTTAATGAATCAATATTCAGTTGGAAGAGAGGAAAAATATAACATAACCAAGCAAACTCAAAAACTGCAAGGTATTTTTAAAAAGTATAAAAAATAGGCCCAAAAGAAACTACTTGAACAAATAGTCCCATAAACTAATGTTGCATTATGAATATTCTGTCACTATTATTTTGTTGTTGTTTTGTTGCTGTCAGAGGACAACCTTGGAGTGCTGGTTCTCTCCTTCCACTTTTATTTGAGACAGAGTCTATCTCGTTAGCCACCTGGATGGCCACAGTGGTGCCGACCAAAAGCTTTGAGATGCTCCTGACTGTGCGTCCCACTGCCACAAGCATGTTGGCATTGTAGACACAGGAGCCCCTTGGTGTTCCATGGGTGCTGGAGACTTGAATTCTGGCTGGCAAGCTTGTAAAGCAACCGCTGTTGACCACTGAGCTGTATCCTCAGCATTTACTCTTTTGGTTTTTTTCTTGTTTTTTTTTTTTTTGTTTGTTTGTTTGTTTTGTGGTAGGGTCTCACTCTAGCTCAGGCTGACCTAGAATTCACTCTGTAGTCTCAGGATAGCCTCAAACTCACAGCAATCCTCCTACCTCTGCCTCCCAAGTGTTGGGATTAAAGGTGTGTGCCACCACGCCTGGTATAAATGTTTGTTTTTATTCTTTTTTTTTTTTTTTTTTTTTTTTGATGTAGGGTTTCACTCTAGCCAAGGCTGACCTGGAATTTACTATGTAGTTTCTGGGTGGCCTCGAACTCTCGGCAATCCGCCTACCTCTGCCTCCTGAGTGCTGAGATAAAAGGCATGCACACCACACCTGGCTTATCCTTTGTTTTTATTTATCTGTTGGTGTGCATGTACGCACTGATGTGTGTATGTGCAGGTACCTGGTCCTGAGTGTACCTGAAGGGATCAACGTGACAAGGCATTTGTGTTGAGATCAGAGAACAACTTTTGGATGTCGGTTTTCACCTTTTACCTCTTTTGGAAGCAGAGCCTCTCACTTTGCTGCTGCTTGCCATTGCATTTGCCAAGCTGGTCGGAGAGCATCTCCGCTGCTTTAATGTGTGACCATGGGATTTGAACTCAGGTACCCATGCTTGCACATAAAGACCTTTATCCACTGAACCACCTTCCCAGCCCCATGTCACTATAATTAGAAACAAGGTGACTTGTAGAAGTAACATATCTTATGTTCATGATGATAAGCACAGAAAATTGATTAATCCCACTTTTCAGAAAGGCTAGAGCCATCTCATAGCCCAAATGCCAACTGGAACATGTGAAGTCAGCCACGTACAAAGTCTGAAATCATGACAACAGCTTTGTATAAACAGAAATCAGGATTTTGCAAATCCTGTGATTAGATCAGGAAATCTCAAGTCCCTGAACCAATTGACTAATATAATTATGATGGGTTCAGGAAACAAAGCAGGGGTGGGGAAGAGGGTTAAGAAGAGGCTGCACAAGAAAGGCTATACTTAAACCTAATTTTCCCTTTCCTTCCATGCCTCTGAGGAATGAGCAATGGAAGATGCTACCCAAGTCATGGCCTCTGAGTTTGCGCACAGTTCTAGGTTATCACTTAGGGACTCTTCTCGCAGACGAGCAGGAAAAGCAAGCTAAACCCCACAACACATGGTAATCATGAGAGATGAGCGCCAAGCTGAGCCTTTACAGCTGGCCTCACAGTCCCTCAGCAGGCCCTTCCTAGCAATGGGGGCCCAGGTGCGGAGACCCGGCTGCAGGCTCACCAAGTATAGCCTGGCCAGTAACTGATGTAAGCATCGGGTAACTGATGAAGAAAGCATGCAACATGAATGCCAGTCAGGAAATAGTTACAAATTAGAAAAAGAAAGAGGTATCATGGGCAGAGGGGCCTCCTATGCCACAGTCATAAAATCAACTTCCTCTTTTCCCTGACTTCTGAACCATCAAGTAGAAGTCTCTCCAAACGAAATTTTTCCCAAGGCAGCACTAAACCACAGCCTGCTCCTTTCCATGAGTAACTGCAGTCACAGAGGTGCCACGACCTGCACTTTTCACATATTCACAGGGCGGTCACACAGAACCAGGTCTACTGTCCACAGTGCAGTCACACAGAAACAGGTCTTAATGTCCACAGTGAGGTCACAGAACCAAGTCTTACTATCACAGTGCACTCACAGAGAAACAGGTCTTACCGTCCACTGTGAGGTCACACAGAACCAGGTCTTATTGTCTGAGTACACTCACAAAGAAACAGGACTTACTGTCACAGTGTACTCACATAGAACAGGACGTACTGTCACACTGCATTCACATAGAACAGGACTCACTGTCACAGTGAACTCAGGTGAACAGGACTCACTGTCACACTGCACTCACATAGAACAGGACTCACTGTCACAGTGCATACACATAGAACAGGACTCACTGTCACACTGCACTCACATAGAACAGGTCTTACTGTCACAGTGCACTCACATAGAACAGGACTCACTGTCACACTGCACTCACATAGAACAAGACTTACTGTCACAGTGCACTCACATAGAACAGGACTTACTGTCACAGTGCACTCACGTAGAAGAGGACTTAATGTCACAGTGCACTCACATAGAACAGGACTCACTGTCACAGTGCACTCACATAGAACAGGACTCACTTTCACAGTGCACTCACATAGAACAGGACTCACTGTCACACTGCACTCACATAGAACAGGACTCACTGTCACAGTGCACTCACATAGAACAGGACTCACTGTCACAGTGCACTCACATAGAACAGGACTCACTGTCACACTGCACTCACATAGAACAGGACTCACTGTCACACTGCACTCACATAGAACAGGACTTACTGTCACAGTGTACTCACATAGAACAGGACTCACTGTCACACTGCACTCACATAGAACAGGACTCACTGTCACAGTGCACTCACATAGAACAGGACTCACTGTCACACTGCACTCACATAGAACAGGACTCACTGTCACAGTGCACTCACATAGAACAGGACTCACGGTCACACTGCACTCACGTAGAACAGGACTCACTGTCACACTGCACTCACATAGAACAGGACTCACTGTCACACTGCACTCACATAGAACAGGACTTACTGTCACAGTGCACTCACATAGAACAGGACTCACTGTCACAGTGCACTCACATAGAACAGGACTCACGGTCACACTGCACTCACATAGAACAGGACTCACTGTCACACTGCACTCACATAGAACAGGACTCACTGTCACACTGCACTTACATAGAACAGGACTCACTGTCACAGTGCAATCACATAGAACAGGACTCACGGTCACACTGCACTCACGTAGAACAGGACTTACTGTCACAGTGCATACACATAGAACAGGAATCACTGTCACAGCGCACTCACATAGAACAGGACTCACTGTCACAGTGCACTCACATAGAACAGGACTCACTGTCACAGTGCACTCAGTAGAAGAGGACTTACTGTCACAGTGCACTCACATAGAACAGGACTCACTGTCACAGTGCACTCACATAGAACAGGACTCACTGTCACACTGCACTCACATAGAACTGGACTCACTGTCACAGTGCACTCACATAGAACAGGACTCACTGTCACAGTGCACTCACATAGAACAGGACTTACTGTCACAGTGCACTCACATAGAACAGGACTCACTGTCACAGTGCACTCACATAGAACAGGACTCACTGTCACAGGGCACTCACATAGAACAGGACTCACTGTCACAGTGCACTCACATAGAACAGGACTCACTGTCACACTGCACTCACATAGAACAGGACTTACTGTCACAGTGCACTCACATAGAACAGGACTCACTGTCACAGTGCACTCACATAGAACAGTACTCACTGTCACACTGCACTCACATAGAACAGGACTCACTGTCACACTGCACTCACATAGAACAGGACTCACTGTCACAGTGCACTCACACAGAAACAGGACTTACTCTCACAGTGCACTCACATAGAACAGGACTCACTGTCACAGTGCACTCACATAGAACAGGACTTACTGTCACAGTGCATTCACATAGAACAGGTCTTACTGTCATAGTGTACTCATATAGAACAGGACTTACTCTCACAGTGCACTCACATAGAACAGGTCTTACTGTCACAGTGCATTCACACGGAAACAGGTCTTACCTATCACTTGGTGGTCACATAGAATCAGGTCTTAGACTTTTGCCATCATGATATTGAGGATCTGGCATAAGGAGTGGCAATGTATGGCCTCCCAAGAACAATTCCGCAGCACTTCATAGATGTTTTCTAGAAAATCTGAATCTTTAAGGTTTGGAGCATTCACTAACATGCATTTGTTTGTTCATTGTGGTTTTTGAGGAAACTTTCATTTAACTTATGACATGACTATGTCTTTTGTGAATATGACATTTGTCACTCTATTATTTGGACTTTCACGTGATCTTTCCAGTTTTGCTGTAAGCTTCACTAATGAGCTATAGATAAATAATAATAAAAATTGCATTCTTAGGCTCGAAAGATGGCTTTGCAGTTAAGGCATTTGCCTCTGAAGCCTAAGGATCCACGTTTGACTCCCTAGAACCCGTGTAAACCAGCAACACAAGGTGGCAAGTGCATTCGGGGTGACAGATGCACACAGGGTGACAAGTGCACACAAGGTAGCACCTGCACACGCGAAGGCACGTTCACATGGGGTGACAGGTGCACATGGGTTGGCACATGCACATGGGTTGACACATGCACTCAGGGTGACAGATAAACACGGGGTGACACATACACATGGGTTGGCACATGAAAACAGGGTGACAGAGCAGACGGGGTGGCACATGAACACGGGGTGGCACATGCACATGGGGTGACACATGGACACGGGGTGACACATGGACACGGGTGACACATGCACACGGGGTGACACATGGACACGGGTGACACATGGACACGGGGTGACACATGGACACGGGGTGACACATGCACAGGGGTGGCACATGCACACAGAGTGGCACATGCACATGGGGTGACACATGCACACGGGTGACACATGCACACGGGTGACACATGCACACGGGTGACACATGCACACAGGTGACACATGCACACGGGGTGACACATGCACAGGGGTGGCACATGCACACGGGTGACACATGCACACGGGGTGACACATGCACAGGGGTGGCACATGCACATGGGGTGACACATGCACACGGGTGACACATGCACACGGGTGACACATGCACACGGGTGACACATGCACACGGGGTGGCACATTCACACGGGGTGACACATGCGCACGGGTGGCACATGCGCACGGGTGGCACATGCACACGGGTGACATGCACACGGGTGGCACATGCACACGGGTGGCACATGCACACGGGTGGCACATGCACACGGGTGGCACTTGCACACGGGTGACACATGCACACGGGGTGACACATGCACACGGGGTGACACATGCACACGGGTGACACATGCACACGGGGTGGCACATTCACACGGGGTGGCACATGCACACGGGTGCACATGCACACGGGTGACACATGCACACGGGGTGACACATGCACACGGGTGACACATGCACACGGGGTGGACACATGCACACGGGTGACACATGCACACGGGTGGACACATGCACACGGGTGCACATGCACACGGGTGACACATGCACACGGGTGACACATGCACACGGGGTGACACATGCACACGGGTGACACATGCACACGGGTGACACATGCACACGGGTGACACATGCACACGGGTGACCATGCACACGGGTGGCACATGCACACGGGTGGCACATGCACACGGGTGGCACATGCACACGGGTGACACATGCACACGGGTGACACATGCACACGGGGTGACACATGCACACGGGTGACATGCACACGGGTGGCACATGCACACGGGGTGGCACATGCACACGGGTGGCACATGCACACGGGGTGGCACATGCACACGGGTGACACATGCACACGGGGTGACACATGCACACGGGGTGACACATGCACACGGGGTGACACATGCACACGGGGTGGCACATGCACACGGGTGGCACATGCACACGGGGTGGCACATGCACACGGGTGGCACATGCACACGGGGTGGCACATGCACACGGGTGGCACATGCACACGGGGTGACACATGCACACGGGGTGACACATGCACACGGGTGGCACATGCACACGGGTGCACATGCACACGGGTGACACATGCACACGGGTGACACATGCACACGGGGTGGCACATGCACACGGGTGACACATGCACACGGGTGACACATGCACACGGGTGGCACATGCACACGGGTGGACACATGCACACGGGGTGACACATGCACACGGGTGACACATGCACACGGGTGACACATGCACACGGGTGACACATGCACACGGGTGGCACATGCACACGGGGTGCACATGCACACGGGTGACACATGCACACGGGTGACACATGCACACGGGTGACACATGCACACGGGTGACACATGCACACGGGTGACACATGCACACGGGGTGCACATGCACACGGGGTGACACATGCACACGGGTGGCACATGCACACGGGGTGACACATGCACACGGGTGACACATGCACACGGGGTGACACATGCACACGGGTGGCACATGCACACGGGGTGGCACATGCACACGGGTGACACATGCACACGGGGTGACACATGCACACGGGGTGGCACATGCACACGGGTGGCACATGCACACGGGGTGGCACATGCACATGGGGTGCACCCACCATGCACACGGGGTGTCACAATGCACTCGGGTGGACACTATGCACATGGCGGTGGCACATGCACACGGGGTGCAACCAGGCCACACGTGGTGTCACACTGCACCGGGTGGCACATGCACACGGGGTGACCACATGCACACGGGTGGACACATGCACACGGGGGTGACACATGCACCGTGTGGGGCACATGCACACGGGGGTGCACATGAAGACGGGGTGGCACTTGCACCGGGGGGTGGCACATGCACACGGGGAGACACATGGCACACGGGTGACACATGCACACGGGGTGGACACATGCACATGGCGAAGGTGGTGGACACATGCACATGCACACGGGGTGGCACTTGCACACGGGGTGGCACTTGCACACGGGAGACACATGCACACGGGGTGACACATGCACACGGGGTGGCACTTGCACACAGGGTACACATGCACACAGGGTATACATGCACACAGGGTGGTGCACACATCTGGGTTCAATTGCGTAGGCCAAAGCCCTATCACACCAATTCTCTCTCTTTCACTTGTTCTCTCTCTCTATCTATCTCTCTTTCTCATAAAAATAAAATAAAATAGCACTCTTGTGATAACTAAAAATGAACATTAATTAGTCTTAGGGTGACCAGTAAATTTAATTTGTTATGAAATTAGAGCATCCAGTCAAAAGATGCATGCATTTTGCTGAAACTCTGTTCAGGAGTAAGACAAAAAGAGGTCACTATGTGTACATCCACTCTGAGAGTGCCTAATCCTAACCACTACACAACCAAGGAAGAGTTTGTGCTATTTTGATAAATTTTCACACATTCCATCCTCTTTCCATGAGATTTTGTTTGTTTGTTTTCTTACTAGAGTTTTTATGGCATGGCTACACAATCTAACTGGAGCACTGTCCATGCTTTCACTCTTCTTTTATCCTATCTCTTGTCTTTTCAGAACCCTGTGGCAATTATCCATGCCTACATCACTCTGTGGACCATGACTGTGCACCATGGTCACCCCAGGTCCTACTCAGTCCTTCTCAGGTCCTGTGCCTTTGGGGAGGGTGTGTCCATTGCCCAGCAAATTCTGCTAGGATCCTTTCCTGATTGTCCTCTTAGAAATCTTTTGTTTTATGGGTTATAATCTTATTTCCCACCACATCTTATGGTTACATCCTTAGTGAAGGTTTTACCTTGAAAAGCTGCTTTTTAGCTTTAATAATAATAATTTTAAAAACAGGCCTAATGACATGTTTTTTCTGAAAATAAAGTTCTATTTCTCTCCTCTTAGAGTATATATCTTTGGAGAGGAAGCTAATTGAGTAACTAGATGAATGCTACAAAAGTAATTTTTGTTAGAAGTGGTTTGTGTAAGGTTCAGGAGTGACCAAGACCATGGAGACCACTCGGAGGCAAAGATGGAGGCTTTTGTGCTCCGCTCTTGAGAGTCAGTCCTGGCAGCTTGTGCTTTTCCCAATATAAAACTTCCAGCTTTGCCTAAAAGTGGTCTCTATGGTTTGGTCACTCCCGAACCTTACAGTTTGTTTAGTTAAATATTGAGGAAGTTCAGCTGCAGAGATGGCTTAGAAGTTAAGGCACTTCCCTGCAAAACCTAATGACCCAGGTTCAATTCACCAGTACCCATATAAAACCAGATGTAGTGGTGCATGTGTCTGGAGTTCATTTGTAGCAGCTGGAGGCTCTGGTGTGCCCATTCTCTCTCTCTCTCTCTCTCTCTCTCTCTCTCTCTCTCTCTCTCTCTCCCCTCTCTTTCTCTTTCACTCTTCATGCAAATAAATAAATAAAATATTTTTTAAAATAATGAGGAGGTATACAGTCTAAAAAAGAAGAAAAAGGGTTAGAGAGATGGCTTAGCAGTTAAGGCACTTGCCTGTGAATCCTAAGGACCCATGTTCAATTCTCCAGATCCTGGGTAAGCCAGATTCACAAAGGTGAGGCAAGCGCAAGGACGCATATGCCCACTAGGTGTTGCAAGCGTCTGGAGTTCAATTACAGTGGCTGGGGCCCTGATGTGCCAATCCTCCCTCTCTCTCTCTCTCTCTCTCTCTCTCTCTCTCTCTCATGAATGCTCTCTCTCTAAATAAATAAATAAGAAAAAATAACTATATATTGTGTTTGGTCATAATAAACACTGCCAACTCAGTGGAAGGATAACTATCCATTCATGCTGCACATGCCAAGTGGGAAAACCCAACCCAAAGCAAGCAAAAGAAAAAACAAAGGCAATATATCCTCACCAAGAATGCTCAGTCCTCTAGTAGAGCTTCCCATAAGAGGCACTTAAAGGAAATTCCAGATTAGGAATTCAGAAGCATGACAGATAGATAGATAGATAGATAGATAGATAGATAGATAGATAGATAGATAGATAGATAGATAAATGGATAGATCTTAAAGAGAAAAATGAATAAAATCCAAGAGATAACAAGCAAACAACTGAAAAAAAATCAACAAACACCTGAATAAATTCAGAGAACACAATTGCCTGAATTAACTCCAAGAGAACATAAGCAAACAGCTCAATGAAATGAGAAAGTCAAACCAAAATATGAAAACTGAACTCAATAAAAACACAGAAATGTCGAAGAAATATCAAATAGAAATGAAACATAATAAGTCAAACAAAAAGCTCCCTGGAACCGGGGTGTGGTGGCGCATGCCTTTAATCCCAGCACTTGGGAGGCTGAGGTAGGAGTATCAATGTGAGTTTGAAGCCACCCTTAGACTACATAGTGAATTCCAGATCAGCCTGAGCTAGTGAGACTCTACCCCAAAAAACAGAAAAGAAAAAGAAAAGAAAAGAAAAGGCTCCCTAGAAGTCTTACTCAAAGAATAACCAAAAAAAAAAAAAAAAAAAAAAAAAAACTCACCCACAAAATAGTAGGCAAAGAGAAGTATTCAAGATCAGAGCAGGAATTAACAGAATTAAAATAAAAACAAAATAATAAAAGAATCAATGAAAGGAATAGTTAGTTCCTTGATAAGATAAACAAAATGGACAAACCCTTAACCAAACTAATCAAAAAAAGAGTCAAATTCAGAAAATTGCAAACAAAAAGAGAGATATTACAATAGATACCAACAAAATACATACAACCAGAAGGACATCCTTTAAAACACTATACACCACCCAACTGGATACCTTAAAAGAAATGGATGAGCTTCTAGATAGACAAGATCAACCAAAGTTAAGCCAAGATGATATCAATAATTCGAATGGATCTCAGGCACGTGATGAGATTGAAGAAGCAATGAAAACTCTCCCAACTTCTAAAAGCCCAGAAGCCGATGGTTTGCACCAGAATTCTACCAGACCTGTAAAAACTAAGCCAATACATCTTCAAATAGTCCATGAAACAAGAGGTAAGGAATATTCTCAACCTCTTTTTAGAAAACCAGTATTACACTGATAACAAAACCAGATAAAGACGTAACAGAAAAAGAAAATTACAGAACAATCTCCACGATGGACATGGGCGATACAAACATTCTCAATGAAAGACTTGCAAAATGAATTCTAGAACATGTAAAAAAGACCACGTACCATGAACAAGTGGGATTCACTCTACAGATGCAGGGATAACTAAGCACGTGCAAATTGATAAATGTAATACATCACATAAATAGACTCAAGGACAGAAATCAAGTGATCATCTTAATTGATGCAGAAAAGGGCTTTGACAAATTTAATATCCCTTCATAATTAAAGTTCTAGAGAAGCTACGAATGTAAGGAACATACCTCAGCTTTATAAGAGCTATGTATGACAAACTTATAGCCAACATCATGCTAAATGAAGAGAAAGTTGAAACACTGACACCATTGTCAGGAACAAGACAAGGTCCATCTTCTCTATCTCTATTTAACATAGAACTTGAGCTGTTAGTAAGAGCAGTAAGAGAAGTAAATAAAAGGGATACAAACAGAACAGGATAAAGTTAAAGTATCTGTATTTTTAGATGACATAATTCTACCATAAGGAATTCTAAAGACTCCATCAGAAAACTAGAGCTGATAAACACTTTCAGTAAAGTGGCAAGATACAAAATAACACAGAAATATCAGTAGCCATCTTATATACTAACAATAAATATATAGAGAAACACAATTTCATTCACAATAACACCAAAGAATAAATAAAATAGCTTGAAACAAACCTAACCAAACTAATCAAAAAAAGAGTCAAATTCAGAAAATTGCAAACAAAAAGAGAGATATTACAATAGATACCAACAAAATACATACAACCAGAAGGACATCCTTTAAAACACTATACACCACCCAACTGGATACCTTAAAAGAAATGGATGAGCTTCTAGATAGACAAGATCAACCAAAGTTAAGCCAAGATGATATCAATAATTCGAATGGATCTCAGGCACGTGATGAGATTGAAGAAGCAATGAAAACTCTCCCAACTTCTAAAAGCCCAGAAGCCGATGGTTTGCACCAGAATTCTACCAGACCTGTAAAAACTAAGCCAATACATCTTCAAATAGTCCATGAAACAAGAGGTAAGGAATATTCTCAACCTCTTTTTAGAAAACCAGTATTACACTGATAACAAAACCAGATAAAGACGTAACAGAAAAAGAAAATTACAGAACAATCTCCACGATGGACATGGGCGATACAAACATTCTCAATGAAAGACTTGCAAAATGAATTCTAGAACATGTAAAAAAGACCACGTACCATGAACAAGTGGGATTCACTCTACAGATGCAGGGATAACTAAGCACGTGCAAATTGATAAATGTAATACATCACATAAATAGACTCAAGGACAGAAATCAAGTGATCATCTTAATTGATGCAGAAAAGGGCTTTGACAAATTTAATATCCCTTCATAATTAAAGTTCTAGAGAAGCTACGAATGTAAGGAACATACCTCAGCTTTATAAGAGCTATGTATGACAAACTTATAGCCAACATCATGCTAAATGAAGAGAAAGTTGAAACACTGACACCATTGTCAGGAACAAGACAAGGGTCCATCTTCTCTATCTCTATTTAACATAGAACTTGAGCTGTTAGTAAGAGCAGTAAGAGAAGTAAATAAAAGGGATACAAACAGAACAGGATAAAGTTAAAGTATCTGTATTTTTAGATGACATAATTCTACCATAAGGAATTCTAAAGACTCCATCAGAAAACTAGAGCTGATAAACACTTTCAGTAAAGTGGCAAGATACAAAATAACACAGAAATATCAGTAGCCATCTTATATACTAACAATAAATATATAGAGAAACACAATTTCATTCACAATAACACCAAAGAATAAATAAAATAGCTTGAAACAAACCTAACCAAAGCCTTGAAATACCTCTATAATGAAAACTTAAAAACACTAAAGTAAGAAATTGTAGAAGACAGAAAGACCTCCCAGAAGAACAACTATTGTGAAAATGGACATCTTACCAAAAGCAATCTGAAAATTCAATGCAATCCAATCAAAAGTCCAGCACTATTCTTCACAAAGTTAGCAAACAATATAAAATCCACATGAAGCACAAAAACCCTGGATGGCCAAAGCAGCACTGAGCAAAAAGAATATTCCAGGAGAGTATCGGGTGCCACAATTCCTGATTTCAAATTATACTACAGAGCCTTTTAATAAAGAGTATGGTACTGTCACAAAACAGACGTATAGATTAATTTATAGACCCAAATATCAATCAATGCTACCAGAGACATCTGAATTTTGACTAAGACAGCAAAAATATTGGAGCAGAGGCAGCATCTCCAACAAATGGTGCTGGGAAAAATGGATATCTACATGCAAAAGAACAAAGCTAGACCCTTAATTACCATTCTGCACAAAAATCAACTCCAAATGGACCAACTATTTTAATGTAAGACACAAGAAAAAAGTCACCTGAGTGAAAAGTCAGCCTACCACATGGGAGAAAAAACCCTTTGCAAAATGCATCTGACAGAATTAGAACCTAGAATATGCAAATAACTCAAAAAATAACACCAAGAAAATGCACATATATCCCAATCAAAACGTGGACCATGGAACTGAGCAGAGAGTTCTCAAAAGAAGAATTACAAATGGATAATAAGCATCTCAAGGTGGTATCATCCTTGGTGATTGGGAAAAGTAAATTAAAACCATCTTGAGATCCCATCTCTCACTCACAGAACAGATGCTGGAAAGCATATTGGTGGGAATGCAAGTTGTGCAGCCATTATGAAAATCAGTATAGAGGTTTCTCAAAATCTAAAACTAGATCATCTATATGAATGGTCTGTACCACTTCCGGGCATGTGCCCTAAGGACTCAGTATCAAAGATACTTGCTCAGCTGTTTTATTGCTGCTCTAGTTACAACAACTGGGAAATGGAACCAGCCTAGATGCCCACAAACTGATGAGTGTATTATGAAGATGCAGTACATATACACAATGGAGTTTTATTTAGCTATAAAGAAAAATGAGGGCTGGGAAATGGCTTAGCAGTTAAGACATTTGCCTGCAAAGCCTAGGGACCACGGTTCAATTCCCCAGGACCCACATAAGCCAGATGCACAAGGGGGCACATGTGTCTGGAGTTCGTTTGAAGTGGCTAGAGGCCCTGGCGTGCCCATTCTCTTTTTCTCTCTATCTCCCTCTTCCTCTCTCTCTCTCTCTCTCTCTCTCTCTCAAATAAATAAATAAAATGTTTTTAAAAAGAAAAATGAAGTTTTGCAATTTGCAGGAACATGGATGGGACAGGAAAAGAGTGAGGTAACTCAGAATCACAAATACCACACGTGATCCCTTCCCTTCCTACTAAAACCTTTTTTCTTCCTCTTGAGTGCAACCCTATGTTCATGCTTTGTGTTGTTGGCTTGTTTTTGACCCACTGATTTAAATTAGTGTCACTTGCAGAATCATGAGGGAGAGGATATTTACTGGAGAATGGAAACCTCACCCCTCTAAATAACTTAACTACCCCTCCCCCAGAAATCATCAGTTTCCACTGTTTACTCTGGGAGGTGTGGGGTCCTGTGGACCCCTGCCTCATTTATGATGAAATATTGACAGGCTCAATCATGTGCAGGAAAACATATATGCTGTGAGTTCATAAATGTTATGGGCCTATTACAGCCAGAAGACGCATTCTACAGTCCCCCTCCCCATCCTCCTGCCCACATTCTTTCCACCCCCTCTTCCATGAATTCCCTGAGCCTTATGGATGAGATGTCATGTTTAGTGCTGAGCGCAAAATTATCACACATTCTTGGTAGCTTTGCTGTTTATGCACCACTGTCTTCTGCATAAATG
Organism: Dipus sagitta; assembly: GCA_036346955.1. Classification (NCBI taxonomy): domain Eukaryota; kingdom Metazoa; phylum Chordata; class Mammalia; order Rodentia; family Dipodidae; genus Dipus; species Dipus sagitta. The sequence continues at coordinate 44,015,703 of CM070784.1, forward strand.
GAATATTTGTGTTAGAATGTTACAGAAAATATCACTGGATATGGTATGTGGTGGCACATGCTTGTAATCCCAATGCTCAGGAGGCTGAGACAGGAGGATACTGTGTTTGAGACCAGTCAGGTTTACATAGTAAGATTTGATTAAGAAAAAGAAAGGGAAAGAAATTAAAAACTAGTTGTAGACAACATAAGTAAAAATTAGACAAAGTAGTTGATATGTTGTAATAAGGAAAATAAAGTTTTTCTAAGAGCATTTTTCTAAAAGAAAAATCAGACATGCATACACATTTCCATATGCAAAGCACAAACAATGGTAACATTCAGTGGAGTGTTACTTAAGTAAATTATGGAGCACCCATAAAATCACCTCTAATCCTCAAATTAAGGAAGGCAATTATTTCCCTCTTTTACTTATTTTATGATAAGCATTCATTTTCCTTGTAGTAAAAAAGAATGGTATGTTGGTACCTCAGAGCATTCCTGCACATCATCAGCTCTCCCTCTGCCTTATGCCATTTCTGAAATTCACAGTAAAGTTTTGAAATGAGTAAAAACCCTTACCAAAGCCAAAAATGAATAAATCACCATTATGGCTTTTTAAGGAAAATGTGACAGTTAACTTTATATGTCCACCTGATGGGACCCTGAGTGTCTCAGACACTTGATAAAGCATATTTCTTGGGGTATCTGTGAGGGTAATATTGGATGAAATTAACATTTGAATCCATATATTGTATAAAACAGGTTGACCACCATAATGAAACCAGCAAACCAACTGAAATGTGAACACCCGGGAGCGCTGTCTGCTGCCCTCAGACGTGAGCTACACCACCAGCTCTCCAGGTCTGCAGCTTACCGACTGACAAGCTGGAAGCGTCTCAGCCTCCATACTCAGATGATCCCATTCCTTATGATAAACCACAGTGCACTTTCTTACAAAAATCCCATGTATGATATGGGAGGTTCCATAGACCAAGTATTCCTTACTATTAGCCTGCTACACATAGCCATGGTCTAATTTGAGCTTCAGCTAGCCATGGAAGAATGTTTACTTCATAGATATATGATAGACATATGGTTATTGTTTAAAGAGATATATAACAGAGAGTTATAGAGTGGATGTAAATTATATATATATATATATACATATATATATATATATATTATCTATGTATAAATATACAGCTATTTATTTATTTAATACTGCTTCTTTGAGGAACCTTGAATGCAGGATTAAAATGAAGTCTGAGTGGTAAATCATATAGTAACATGCAGGAAAGACTGTAGCTGAGGAAGGTTAGAAGTTAAGCATCCAGCCCAAAGGATGCTACAGAGTGTGAGCAAGAAAGACGAGAGGCTGTGCAGCTCAGAGTCCATGGCAGAGGCAGACAATGGTGCTCAGGCATCCTAGACACCCAAGTTCAATTCAAGCTGGGCTGCTTTGCCTCAGGCTTAGTCGGTGACTTCCCTCTGGAAGCCTCTCATGTTTCTCTATAACATCAATATGCTGGGGACTCAGGAGTTCCCAGGACTCTCCCCTGTTCTATAATTCTACACTTCTACTATCAATAGGAAACAATGTTTAGAGGCTCTTAGCCAAGCTGTGAATCCAATGGCTTGACTTGGTTGTTCTATACCACACTGAAATTCCATTAGTGCTCAATAAATAATACATTAAAGCTGTTTGGGACATCTTGGTTTAATTGTAAGGCCTAGAAATGTCCTGTCTTTTGGCAAAGTCTTCACAATATCAATTACTTTATTAACTTTGCAAACATTTCACAGGAAAACAGGCACATTCTATGAAACAGGCCAAGTCAAATTCTCTTTCTTAATAATGGAAAAAAGCCAATTTATGAGAATAGGCCATTTCATTTTTTGATGAATTTGATTTATTTATAATGAAACATTAAGTAACTTCAGTACTTGATGCAATTAAGATGCTGTGTAGGGTTAAAGTGAGGTTCCAGTAGCCCAAACAGTCCTTAGTAGAGGCCTGCTACCCATGGGGGTAACCATATCTGAGTCTAAACCAGACTATAAGGAAAAAGGCTGGTTAAATTGATTCTAAATAAAATCCAATTGTCAAGATTTAAAGACATTTGAATTATCGAGATTCAAATACATGTGAGTAGTATACTTGAAGAAGATTAGCTTCTTGAACATTGAAATTCATGTGATCCACATTACACAGAATTCTGGCTTTAGAGATGCACATAGCCAAACTTATTGGATCAAATGAAGGCAATTTCAAAACATGCCAGGAGGCCACAAAAGGTGTAGCAAGAGCCCAGTGAGAGAATTTCCTCAGCCACATTCACCAGTTCCATGTTCATCCTAATACACAGTTCTCTGGGCACAAGGAGGGACAGCAGCCACTAGATCTCTTTTCAGCCTGTCGTCTGATCCCTTGCAACTTGGGCATGTGAACCAGTTCTCGCTTTCATATAATTCTTTCCCTTCCTTTGTCTTAAGTTCTTTTTACTACAAAACCTGGACAAACCAGCATTTAATGTGCTGAAACTTTCAGGTAAGGACATATTTTGTATCATATTTTATTTCTGCTTTTGGCAGGAAACTCAGAATTAGCCATTAAGTCTGGGTTCTCATCTAGTCAACTCCAGGAAAAAGTACAACTGAGACAAGGAGAAGGAGCCAAAGACCTTGATCAACAGGAACTGTATTAAAACAGAAGGAATTCCATCTGTGCTTCTATAGGAAAAAGGGGGTTATTTCCATATCAAATGAGGTTCTCTTCCAGCAGAAGAGCTCCATGGAAACCATTTCTCTGACCTGCATCCAGGGATATTGGAGGTGTCCTGACTCTTCACCTCCACCTTCTCAGGCCATGCAATCAGTTGAGTTTATAAAATCTAAGCTATGCTCCTAAAGAGGAGGAAAAGAATTTTGTTCTCAAAATATCTGGTTCTCCACCCCCACCTTACTTCATGTATAAAACAAGCCATCTAAATCTCTCAGGCTATTTTTCCACAGTCTTGTTTATAATGTGGTAATGATTATGCTAATACCAGCTGGGAATACATCGATGTGGACATGTTGTATGAGTGTGTCAGGGGTAAGGGGAGGGCTGTATAAGTGCATGAGGAGAACTATTCAATAAAATTATAGTACATATGTAGCCCTCTTTCCATATTTACTAGGTTTTGTAAGATCCTTCTCAAATGGGAAATAGACCATGTTTCCCTTGCAGAGGGAAGTTATTGAATAACGAAGACCATGTGTTCTGCTACGTCTTATTTGTCTGAAAACTCTGCAGTGATTTTGTTAAGCCAAATTAATAACAGTATACAAAACTTATTTCTCCAGTGAAAACTTCTGGCTACTAACAGTGCCGGCATGTGCACCCCACGACCCCTCAAAGCACAGGTAATCACTACATAACCAAAGTCCATGATGGCACCCAAGTGAGGAGAATGCATTTTTCATGGTCCACATGGGAAAACTGACACTCTTTAATTAAATGATACTGTTTACACAAGCAATAGAGTATTACATCATTTACCCTACAAAGAGAAGAGAATGCAAAGCTTCAGGAAAGACAGATAGCTATTTAATGTGGTAGTTGTCACCACGGTCAGCCTAGCGTAATAAAATGCACATGGAAACCCCCTGCAGCAAGCCGCTGCAGCCTTCATTCATCTGTGTCAGAGGGTGTGTACATTTCTGGAGGACACACTATATCTCACATGCTCCTAGGAAAAAATGCCCTCCTTTTTTCTAACCCACAGCACCAGGTAAAATGTAAGTATAGTGACATAATTCAGGAAGCAAATTGATCTTGAAATGGGTTTCTTCTCTATTAGTCCAAACTCAAATACCAAGTTACAAATTATGGCTTTTGCCACATCAACATATAGCTGTATTTTCTGTAGACATAGCTAGAGACAAGTGGGCTCCTGTTCTCAACTACATTTTATATTCTCAATGACAGCTTTTTAATGTGTTCCAACTTCAGATTCAGAGTTTCTGATACAAATCCAATATATGGGCATATACCTCATTTCATGAAATCCCTGCTGGGGGCAGTTCAATTTGGACATCAGAAGTAAAACATTCTATTCATTGTACAGCACGTTCATTCACTCCCAAGTCAAAATACTTTCTGATGTTTTCTGATACAAACTTTTAAAAGTTCATTACAATTTTCACATGCAAAATATTTCTAACAGAATCAAAAGTAGCCAGAGTTAATGAACTAGGCCAGCCGATAAACTTTTGCAGGTTTCCATCTGAAAGTCATAACATAACCTTTTATTCCATGTGTCATTGGTGCAGAAGGTTTTTCAAGGCAGAGTTCTTCAAGCTGCAGATGTTAAGCAGATGTACTGTGGAGTCTTCCAGGTCAAAACCATGAGGAATCTGTTTGCAGTCTGTGTTGTATGCTTGATTTTTTTTTAATTCCTTTTATCAAGATCTGCAGATTTGTATATTTGTTGTGTTTTTGTAGTTGTATTTAAGCTGTTTGTTTGTTTAGAAGAACCAGATTTTAAAACACATTGCTTTTGAACTAAATTAGGAATATAAATTTAAATTTTGCCATTTAAAAGCATATTTTCAGCAGTCTAGTCTCCACGTCCTATGGCAGGTGCTAGAAGCTGAATCCCAGATGTTTTGATGTGTAAATAGCAAAGGAAGAATTTGAGAAATGGGGAGAGATGTAAGAAGAAGGAAGGCATAAATAAAAACAGACTGTTGAAACATTAGTCCATATGGGTCTGTCACTAAAAGCCCTTTCTAAACATCTTGGCTTTTGTTTTCCATTGGTGGGCTTCTATGCCTAATTCTTTTCTCATGTTACAAATGTTGCTCCAAAGTATGAATTTGCCATAGGGATTGGCCCAAATGTTCACCTATTTATTTCCAGTGAACCATTATCTATCCTGACCTTGACCAACGCAATTCCTGCAGCTCACTTCACTCTACTGAGATTGAGAATCCCACCAAGGATATGCAGCCACTTCCCATCTTTAACTGCATAAAACCTTGGAGTCTGGCTGGATCAACTGAGTATGATAAATGGGGTTCTCTACCGTTAGCCCCAGTCTTTGTAGTTAAAAGGCTGGTTTCATCCCTTTTGTTCTTCTCCATTTGTTAGTTGAAGGAATTTCAAAACACAAAGCTTGAACAGGGTTAAAGTGATGCTTAGAAATGTTTTCTCCTTATTTATCTTGATGTTGGCAGAGCCTCTCCATCATTTCAATGAAACACACATGAGCAGAAAGGCTTTTATAATATAGGCAGGCCTTTATCATATGGGCAGCTTCCTCTCAAATGTCCTTTGGCTATCAAACTAGTCAGCGGTAGGTAATTAAAGCCGTGCTTCGTGCAGGGCTGAGTTGAGGCTGACGTTCTTTAACTACTGCACCACCAGACTATGACATCGAGGCTGACAGGAAAGGGACAGCGTCGTGACACCCAGGGTTGAGGGAGGTAGCACCAGGTGTAATTAACATTTACTCATGATCCTAACCCTTGTAGAGTGTGTGGCTGCAAGTTGATTTTCTCCTTGATTCGAGGTCTCCTCATCTGTAACGTGAGTATGATGTCTACGGTCTTGATCTCATCTCTACGCCAGAGCTCTGGGGATTAGATATGGTGCAAAGGTGAGAGCGGTGTCTGAAGCTTGGTGCTAGGTAAGTGATGGCCTTTGCCACATGAATGCTCTACGCTCCAGCCAAAGTGCTCTCCTGTTGCTTGCTAAGATGGACCCTTGTCCCTCGCCAGCATTTGCTGGACCTGACACTACTCAGTAGAACGTTTTCATCCAGACATGGCTCAACAGCCACCTCTTCCATGAGGTATTTACTGAACTCTTCAAGTTGTGACCCCATGACTCTTGGAGATGTTTGCTCTTTCTGGATCAATTGGTCGTAAACATACTCTCCATTTGATGGCACATTCTACTCATGAACTCATAGACAGTCTATGATAATTGTTTTTTCATGTATACTCAATCTCCACTCCCTGCCCCTTCCCAAGGGAAACTATTCTACATATTTAATCTATGTTTTATCAATGTGGTCCTACAAGATGAATACTGCTCTTTTGTCTTTCTGTTGTTTTATGTAACTATTGTCTATAATAGAGCTCTTCACGATCTTTTTTTTTTTTCTGTGCTATTTTAGAAGCATTTCAAGTTGCTGTGGGTACTTCTAAATTGTTTCCTTTAGGTGCATGCCTAACTTTTCCTGCTCTTTTTGATATGAACTCCCAGCCACTGGCAATGAATTGCTTCATATATGACCCATTGCAGACTTTTGTGGATTTTATGGAGACAGATTCCAAATGGCAGGGTCACAGAAGAAGCCCTGGTGGGGAAATGTCCTGCCAGCAGCAGGCAGGACAGGTCAGCTCCGTCCTCATGGCTCTGGAGCACTGGGCTCCATCTAGCACCCACGGGGTATCACTCCAGTGATGCCTCACCAGTCTCACGATCGTTTCCATTTGCACCTGCTTGCCTACACAGCCCATTTCCAGCTTTCTATCTTCTTGAGCACCTAGCTTATATAGCCTGGAAGTTTGTTTTTAATCAAATTCCTATGCTTTGTCTTTACTCACTATAAGAATGCAATTCATTGAAATCAAAAGCTCTTTTTGTTTATCTTTTTGTATTGACTACAGCAATTACATAGTACCTGAGAAAAGATGTAAAATATGATCATGTAGGTGGTATTAGTAAAACTGAAAAATTGTGGGCTGGAGAGATGGCTTAGCAGTTAATGTGCTTGCCTGTGAAGCTTAAGGACCCAGGTTCGATTCTCCAGGTCCCATGTAAGACAGATGCACATACTGGCACATGCATCTGGAGTTCATTTGCAGTGGCTAGATGCTCTGGTACCCCCATTCTCACTCTATCTCTATGTCTCTAATGCATAAATAAAAATAAATTTTTTTTAAATTTAAAAACTGAAAAAATATTTTCTATTGTGAAATAGCATGTTGGACTTACAGTTTCTTTACTAACATGACTCCTGTCAATATGTTGATATTAAAGGTCCATGGGTAAAGAAAGACAGTGCAGGTACACTGGGTTCTGGAGTGCAGGTTCAAATATGAAACACAGAGCAGTCTCCCTGGACTAGAAATGTGAGACACAGAACCAGTCTCCCTGGAGTAGATATGTGAGACACAGAGCCAGTCTCTCTGGAGTAGATATATGAGACACAGAGCAGTCTCTCTGGAGTAGATACGTGAGACACAGAGCAGTCTCTCTGGAGTAGATATGTGACACACAGAGCCAGTCTCTCTGGAGTAGATATGTGAGACAACAAGCCAGTCTCTCTGGAGTAGATATGTGACACACAGAGCCAGTCTCTCTGGAGTAGATATGTGAGGCACAGAACCAGTCTCTCTGGAGTAGATATGTGAGACACAGAGCCAGTCTCTCTGGAGTAGATATGTGACACACAGAGCCAGTCTCTCTGGAGTAGATATGTGACACACAGAGCAGTCTCTCTGGAGTAGATATGTGAGACACAGAGCAGTCTCTCTGGAGTAGATATGTGAGACACAAAGCAGTCTCTCTGGAGTAGATATGTGAGACACAGAACCAGTCTCTCTGTAGTAGATATGTGAGACACACAGCAGTCCCTCTGGAGTAGATATGTGAGACACCGAGCAGTCTCTCTGGAGTAGATATGTGAGGCACAGAACCAGTCTCTCTGGAGTAGATATGTGAGACACAGAGCCAGTCTCTCTGGAGTAGATATGTGACACACAGAGCCAGTCTCTCTGGAGTAGATATGTGAGACACAGAGCAGTCTCTCTGGAGTAGATATGTGAGACACAGAGCAGTCTCTCTGGAGTGGATATGTGAGACACAGAACCAGTCTCTCTGTAGTAGATATGTGAGACACACAGCAGTCCCTCTGGAGTAGATATGTGAGACACCGAGCAGTCTCTCTGGAGTAGATATGTGACACACAGAGCCAGTCTCTCTGGAGTAGATATGTGAGGCACAGAACCAGTCTCTCTGGAGTAGATATGTGAGACACAGAGCCAGTCTCTCTGGAGTAGATATGTGACACACAGAGCCAGTCTCTCTGGAGTAGATATGTGAGACACAGAGCAGTCTCTCTGGAGTAGATATGTGAGACACAGAGCAGTCTCTCTGGAGTAGATATGTGAGACACAGAGCAGTCTCTCTGGAGTAGATATGTGAGACACAGAACCAGTCTCTCTGTAGTAGATATGTGAGACACACAGCAGTCCCTCTGGAGTAGATATGTGAGACACAGAGCAGTCTCTCTGGAGTAGATATGTGAGGCACAGAACCAGTCTCTCTGGAGTAGATATGTGAGACACAGAGCCAGTCTCTCTGGAGTAGATATGTGACACACAGAGCCAGTCTCTCTGGAGTAGATATGTGAGACACAGAGCAGTCTCTCTGGAGTAGATATGTGAGACACAGAGCAGTCTCTCTGGAGTGGATATGTGAGACACAGAACCAGTCTCTCTGTAGTAGATATGTGAGACACACAGCAGTCCCTCTGGAGTAGATATGTGAGACACCGAGCAGTCTCTCTGGAGTAGATATGTGACACACAGAGCCAGTCTCTCTGGAGTAGATATGTGAGACACAGAGCAGTCTCTCTGGAGTAGATATGTGACACACAGAGCCAGTCTCTCTGGAGTAGATATGTGAGACACAGAGCAGTCTCTCTGGAGTAGATATGTGAGACACAGAGCAGTCTCTCTGGAGTAGATATGTGACACACAGAGCAGTCTCTCTGGAGTAGATATGTGACACACAGAGCCAGTCTCTCTGGAGTAGATATGTGAGACAACAAGCCAGTCTCTCTGGAGTAGATATGTGAGGCACAGAACCAGTCTCTCTGGAGTAGATATGTGAGACACAGAGCCAGTCTCTCTGGAGTAGATATGTGAGACACACAGCAGTCCCTCTGGAGTAGATATGTGAGACACAGGGCAGTCTCTCTGGAGTAGATATGTGAGACACAGAGCAGTCTCTCTGCAGTAGATGTGTGAGACAACAAGCCAGTCTCTCTGGAGTAGATATGTGACACACAGAGCCAGTCTCTCTGGAGTAGATATGTGAGGCACAGAGCCAGTCTCTCTGGAGTAGATATGTGAGACAACAAGCCAGTCTCTCTGGAGTAGATATGTGACACACAGAGCCAGTCTCTCTGGAGTACATATGTGAGGCACAGAACCAGTCTCTCTGGAGTAGATATGTGAGACACAGAGCCAGTCTCTCTGGAGTAGATATGTGACACACAGAGCCAGTCTCTCTGGAGTAGATATGTGACACACAGAGCAGTCTCTCTGGAGTAGATATGTGAGACACAGAGCAGTCTCTCTGGAGTAGATATGTGAGACACAGAGCAGTCTCTCTGGAGTAGATATGTGAGACACAGAACCAGTCTCTCTGTAGTAGATATGTGAGACACACAGCAGTCCCTCTGGAGTAGATATGTGAGACACCGAGCAGTCTCTCTGGAGTAGATATGTGAGGCACAGAACCAGTCTCTCTGGAGTAGATATGTGAGACACAGAGCCAGTCTCTCTGGAGTAGATATGTGACACACAGAGCCAGTCTCTCTGGAGTAGATATGTGAGACACAGAGCAGTCTCTCTGGAGTAGATATGTGAGACACAGAGCAGTCTCTCTGGAGTAGATATGTGAGACACAGAACCAGTCTCTCTGTAGTAGATATGTGAGACACACAGCAGTCCCTCTGGAGTAGATATGTGAGACACAGAGCAGTCTCTCTGGAGTAGATATGTGACACACAGAGCCAGTCTCTCTGGAGTAGATATGTGACACACAGAGCAGTCTCTCTGGAGTAGATATGTGACACACAGAGCCAGTCTCTCTGGAGTAGATATGTGAGACACAGAGCAGTCTCTCTGGAGTAGATATGTGAGACACAGAGCAGTCTCTCTGGAGTAGATATGTGACACACAGAGCAGTCTCTCTGGAGTAGATATGTGACACACAGAGCCAGTCTCTCTGGAGTAGATATGTGAGACAACAAGCCAGTCTCTCTGGAGTAGATATGTGACACACAGAGCCAGTCTCTCTGGAGTAGATATGTGAGGCACAGAACCAGTCTCTCTGGAGTAGATATGTGAGACACAGAGCCAGTCTCTCTGGAGTAGATATGTGAGACACACAGCAGTCCCTCTGGAGTAGATATGTGAGACACAGGGCAGTCTCTCTGGAGTAGATATGTGAGACACAGAGCAGTCTCTCTGGAGTAGATATGTGAGACACAGAGCAGTCTCTCTGGAGTAGATATGTGAGACACGGAGCCAGTCTCTCTGGAGTAGATATGTGACACACAGAGCCAGTCTCTCTGGAGTAGATATGTGACACACAGAGCCAGTCTCTCTGGAGTAGATATGTGACACACAGAGCCAGTCTCTCTGGAGTAGATATGTGACACACAGAGCCAGTCTCTCTGGAGTAGATATGTGACACACAGAGCCAGTCTCTCTGGAGTAGATATGTGACACACAGAGCCAGTCTCTCTGGAGTAGATATGTGACACACAGAGCAGTCTCTCTGGAGTAGATATGTGAGACACAGAGCAGTCTCTCTGGAGTAGATATGTGAGACACAGAGCCAGTCTCTCTGGAGTAGATATGTGACACACAGAGCCAGTCTCTCTGGAGTAGATATGTGACACACAGAGCCAGTCTCTCTGGAGTAGATATGTGACACACAGAGCCAGTCTCTCTGGAGTAGATATGTGACACACAGAGCCAGTCTCTCTGGAGTAGATATGTGACACACAGAGCCAGTCTCTCTGGAGTAGATATGTGACACACAGAGCCAGTCTCTCTGGAGTAGATATGTGACACACAGAGCCAGTCTCTCTGGAGTAGATATGTGACACACAGAGCCAGTCTCTCTGGAGTAGATATGTGACACACAGAGCCAGTCTCTCTGGAGTAGATATGTGAGGCACAGAACCAGTCTCTCTGGAGTAGATATGTGAGACACAGAGCCAGTCTCTCTGGAGTAGATATGTGACACACAGAGCCAGTCTCTCTTGAGTAGATATGTGAGACACAGAGCAGTCTCTCTGGAGTAGATATGTGAGACACAGAGCAGTCTCTCTGGAATAGATATGTGAGACAACAAGCCAGTCTCTCTGGAGTAGATATGTGAGACACAGAGCCAGTCTCTTTGGAGTAGATATGTGAGACACAGAGCCAGTCTCTCTGGAGTAGATATGTGAGACACAGAGCAGTCTCTATGGAGTAGATATGATATGTAGGACATAGACCCAGTCTTCCTGGAGTAGATATATGAGACATGGAACCATTCTCCCTGGAATAAATATGTGAGGATATTTGCTTCTCTATTTTCTTGTGGGTCTGGTTAGAAAATGACCTGGGAGTTTTCTGCTTTGTCTTGGACATCCTTCCGTCTTTAATCTTAAATACAGATAAAACTATCAGGTAAAATCTGCCTTGATTGTCAAGGGTAATTAGTGTTTTAACTAGTCCCACTGATGGAAACAATACTGTCTGTAATTTTCCTGCCATGGGCAGAACAACAGTCTCATAGTTATGCTACCCTCCTGAGCATGGGTCCCTGTCTGTGGTGAGAGAGATGAATAAGGAGCGCTATGAAGTCAGACAGGTGTCGTCAGGATCTGGCTCTGCCACAGAAGAGCTATGTGGCCGCTTCACTCTCCTGTCACCTTCTGTGTCAGCTGCAAAGGTGCACCCTGATACTGTCCTTTCAAAGCTACTATAACAAAATGAAACAAGAGCACCATACTCAGGCACTGGTCATCATTTTATCATGTATATTGTTTTCTAGTCTGTTCTGTAGAAATCAAGATTGCCATAATAAATCAAAGTATGCTGTTCATATAGCACATGTATTTGGAAAAGAAATACTTGTTCCTTTCCAAATTAAATTACAGTTGCTGCAATGGAGCAAAAACTATTTTAAATACTTGGTTCTAGTGTTGAGTCCTACTTATTCCACTTACTCGCTCTGTGAGTTTAAGTCATCCCCCTGGCCTCAAACCAGTAGGCAGACCAGTGCAAATAGGATAATATGATCTACTACAGAGACACTGTGAGAATTTCTTATGATTACAAATGCAAAAGAACTATGCAAACTCTAAAATAGCATTGACTCTGTTCACTTCATGAATTGCCAGAGCTCAGCAATATCCTGGTTATTAATTGCATTTAACTAGTTTTAAAGACAAAAGCCTTTTTAACCACAGTGGTTCTAAATACCAGATACATTTTAGGCAATGCCAGCATGTATTTATACCTTTTGCCTTGTCATAGTGAGACTGCCAACTTTTATTTAGTACTCTAGGAAGCCTTGAGATTCTGTCTAGCCCTGGAACCCCTGGAAGGAAGAGCCTTGCTAGGGAGGACTGGGATGTAAGCTTCAGCCCCGTCTACTGAAAAAGCAGCCAGCTTGCATTTGTGGACCTTCCTCCAGGCCTGGGAACGTGACATCCCAGTCTCTTCTCACCTGCCCCTCCTGTTCAGAACCACAGGTATTTCCTGTGCAGTCTTCAGCTTAAAAAAAAAGTCTTTGTTAAGATAGCAATGCTTGCTTCTTTTCCCTTTGTCCTAGAAGCACCAGGCCTTGATCTTTGCTTTGGTTTTTCTTGAGAAACATTTCTTGGGGGGAAAATGACCCATACCCACAGATTTCAAATTCTAATCTAAAGATAACAGTTATCCAGAGCAATATACAAAGTTAAACACCCTTATCTCTGTGCAGTGCTTACAGACCCATGGTGCTTGTCTCCTTCTAGTAGTTTTAGACTCAGCAAATGTGCTGACAAAAACTGTGATGTCATATCACTGGCTTTATCTCATTCAATCACGTCAAGAAAGGCAGGAGAGAATATTTTGACTGCAAATATCATCATAAACCTTCACTCTCTATCTTAAACTATGTACAACTTTAAACTTTTCATATTGTTTTATATCTTCTATCCAAGGACATCCATTAAGCCATCTGTAATAGTCTTGACTTCTACATTTTTTAAATGGCTCCCAAAGAGTTTCAAAATCCAAAGTACTGAAAATGTTAATGTTAAATAGATATCTCCATTACCTTGGATGTGGTGAATATTTATTATGTTAAAAATGTCAATGTCAAGTGATGCAAAAATATAGTCATTGCTATCATTCATACTCCCAGGTCATAGACCCATGGTGAACTTACCCTCAGTGTAGTCTACTTTATCCCTTGACTTATTATACAAATAGCACCCATGATAATGTTAAATTGACCACCAATAGATGGAGTACAATGAGACTATAGAGGAGTTTAAGTAAACCACATAAAAAATGTCTTATAGGTATCTTTGGTCATTATTCTAACACAAAAGGAGTATAAGTATAATAATTCAATTATATGCATTTAGGCACTAATATATGATTCATAATGACTAATTACATAAGACATATATATGTTATTTTATTTACTTCCCCCAAAGGAGCAATTCCTTGGTACATTATATAGTTAAATAGTACAAATTATCCTCATACTACTTTGACTATTAAAAAAATCTCTTCAGGGATTTTTGCCTGAAAGTATTAAAAAAATACTAGGAAAAGGTGCCATACATTTGACTGTTAAGGAGGATCCTGAAATGTTAGCTTTAAGATACTTTAAAACACTATTCCTTGTTGTATAACCACAAAAATTCTTTCACAAACAAGCACATGTGACTTAGCCTACACATATGCACTTAGGATTCGAATTCTTTTTTCTACTGTTTAAATTACTAACTCTAAACACCAGATTTGTGCACAGAATGTATCTGAAGTATGTTCAAGTACTAAGTGGTTTTTGTTAATAAAATTGAGGATTTCAGAAATGATGCACACAAAAAAAACACCTTGAAATTACACAACCCCCCAAAAGAAGTTTATGGCTATCTTAAATTATAACTTTAATAGCTTTATCCTAAAGCTTAACAAAAATTAGAACAATGGAAATTTTTATTGTTTCTTTCATGGTTAGGCAAAATATTCCCAACAGATTTAATGGTCTGATGAGACAGGGAATGCCGTTCCCAAGCCTGTAATGAGAGAGCTGCTACATGGTTATGGAAAGGGGAAAGTGTCTTCTTGCGTTGTGAACCTGCTAGCATGCACAGGAGGCTTCTTTCTCAAACACGCAGAAGAACCAAGACCTGGTGATGTTATTTAAGCTTTTAAATGGAGTCATTACTAAATCAGAAACAGCCCCCAGGGTTTTGCAATGGTATGTAAACCAACTTCTGTTTTCTTCTTCTTTAATGCACTTGGAATTGGATTTTGGACCCTGACAGCTGAAAGAGTTTGCATAGTAGGCTGGTGTTCTTTGTAAACTAAATTAAACTTCTTGTGTAAGTGTGTGTGTGCCCACTTTGAGACAGGATCTCATTTAGCTCAGGCTGACCTTCAATGCAATGTGTAGCCAAAGAAGGCCTTGAACTCCTGACCCTCTGGCCTCTGCCTGCCAGGTGGTACCACCATGACTACCCTAGTTTCGTTTTTCAATTTTATTTAATTTTTTATATTTAATTTAATTTATTTGAGAGAGAAATAGGCAGGTGTAGAGAGAGAGATATAACAGGTGTGCCAGGTCCTCTAGCCACTGCAAACACACTCCAGATGCCTGCGCCCTCTTGTGCATCTGCTTACGTGGGTCCTGGGGAATTGAACCTGGGTCCTTTGGTTTTGCAGGCAAGTGCCTGAACCTCTAAGACATCCCTCCAGGTCTATTTTTAAATTGTATTGTATTTTAGTTTAGGTTTGTAGTGATGCCAGAGGTTAACAGTGAGCTTCTTTTCCCTCCGGTAAAAAAAATTGGGAGACAAGAAGATAGGTGTAGCAAGGTGGAAGTAAGTTTTTGGACAAAGAAACAGAAACACTCCCTCAGACATAGTGAGAGGTCTGCACAAGACCCTGCAGAAGTGATTCAAGTGGGTTGTCAAGGACACAGAAAGGGTGTTGGTTTTTATTGCTTTTGAATATTTCAACCATCCCCTCCCCCATTTTTGGATTGGTGTTCAGGAGTACAGCTCAGGGGACATCAGAGCCTGGGGTCCTATGCCAAAGAGACTTCCCAGGGGCCCTGCCATCCTGGAGGCCCCAAGATTCAGGGGTCATTGGTCTCAGTAGTTTGTTAATTTTCTATTGCTCTGTCAGATGTCATTTAGGACACAGGCCTTTAGAATTTGCTATTTGTTTGAAAACAAGATAATCCTCTTTGAAACCAAAGTGGAGCTAAGCAGGCAATAAAGTATCTGAGAAGCTGTCCTTGAAGGACCTTACCCGCTTCTCTCTTCTCATGCTGGGAATGAATTCTCTTGTCCTCCAGGTAACCACCACAGCAGCACCATGTTGTAACATGTACAATGGAACAATGTCTGTCATAAGGGAGTCTCAGAATTTAATCATATTTACCATGCAACCAGTGTGCAGGAAATGCCTGTCAGGAGAGCTACTGACTTGGCCCTAGTTGAGTATCGTATGTCCAGTTCTCAAAGTAATCATTCTAAGACTTCCAACCCTCAAAAGCCTCAAAAACCTCAAGCCTTCTACTGACATTCACACATGATCAAACCCAGAGCTTCACACATTGATAATACCATTGATTTATACTTCCAGCCCTAGAAATCATTGTACAGTGACATTCTTGAGTGTTAGAGAGCTAAGTGTTAAGAATATAGAAGCATCATTCCATAGGTCTGATTGTGTTTTCCAATTGCACCAATGAAACCTTCCTATATGTCTTGGATGTAGCAGGGAAGATGTTTCAAAGAGAATGTCAATTGACAAGATGAAACTGCTCCCAGCTGGCACTTACTGTTACCCTCTCTGCAAATGTTAACAAATAGGAGAAAATAATGTGCAAGAAGCTACATAGCTCCAAAAATACACTGGACTTAGATCATGTGCATTATTAGGAGTGACTGAAATGTTTTCACAGGTTATTGAAGCATTGAATGTTGTAAACATGTGCTATTCAATTAGCCAAGTAGGAAGCTGAAAAATCAACCAGGTAGGTAACATTATTTTTAAAACCAAATTTATCTTTTATTTAAAATTTTTATCATATGCTCAGTTATAAAAACTGTTTCTAAAAAAGCTTAATTACAGAATTGAAAATATTTTTGGCTTCAAAATTAAAATTAGTTTTTTCAGCTCCATTTCAAAATAAATTTGCAAAGCTTGGGGAAGACATAAAATAATATTCTCTAAGTAAATCCTACTATAATATCTCCTCCAAGAAGAAGAGTATCATAAAACAACATCATTGCTTTTGATGTGTTTTTTTCAGTAACAATAAAGTTAGAATATTAACATTTAACTGTAACCCACCTAACTAAGATTCCAAAATATGCTTTGCTCAGTGTAAATTATGATTTGCTTAATATAAATACTGTATACAAAAATACTGAATAATAAGCAAATTTAAATTTCAAAGACAACAATTTCATAAAAATGAAACTTCAGAACTACCCTTTAAAAGAAATGAACATGCAAAAGGAATTGGGAATTTGCAAACTTTTTTCCACGATATTAATCATCCTCTTATATTAATTTTATTAATAAATACAAAATCAAGTTTTTAGTTGTATAAGCTTTGCATGTTCTGAATCTGTTTGCTCAATATAAATATCTTAAAATGTTTCCTTCATTTCATGGCTTTGTGGTACCTGACTTCGGATTTCATAGTTAATGCAGTAACTTGTTCTATTCTACATTATCTGAGAATACTTAGAAAGTAAGCAGGAAGGCTCACAGGGAAATTTAATCATTTGTCAGAAATTTTACAAGGTAGAAATTGTTAAGCAATAATTGAACTTAAAAGGACATAGTTCTATTTATTTACATGAGCTATGAAAATAATGATGTGGTACTGAATTGATTTTAACATGATTGAAATATTTATAATTTACATATGACATATTAAGTTATAGGTTCTAAAGCTTTGTTGCTGAAGAACAGAATGCTAATACTATTATGAGTGATATAATGAAATAAGTATGTACTTTTTTTAAGTCTCTTTGATAGTAATAAAATAAAACTTCCTTTGCCAAAAATTACCTGAAATGTCTTCTGAAGTTTCTCATTACTTATTTAAGACCAACTTAAGAGACTCTACTATTGCAGACTAAAAGTGACATAAAAAGTTTCTCATTACTTATTTAAGACAAACTTAAGAGACTCTACTATTACAGACTAAAAGTGACGTAAAGTTGCACAAACATACACAAAGGCTCGATTCAACATGACACTCTTAAAATACTTCTTAATCTTTTATATTTGTTGGATCTCTTCAAGAGAATAAAAATTATATAGTGTTGCTGTGTTCAAAACAACAATGAATACCTACAATCACTTAGCTGAAGCATGACACTGAACTTATCCTAGGGTTGAGTGGCTCCAAGTTCACAATTATTTTCTGAAAACCATGATTATTTATCCCCTGCTGGCCACCCAGGGAGCATAAGGCCTAGCCTAAAACTGGTTTGGATTGAAGGGTCCTACACTAAATCTTGCTGATATTGCTGCTCTGGGAGGTCACTGTGAGTCAGGAAATCAGTGGGGTTGGGTCCATATTCTGGAAAGAGAAATCAGGACATGGTCTTGCCAACCTTATCTAAAACTCTGCATGAGGGCCCCTGCTAGACATCTAGGTGGTGTCCAAGGACTGAACTAAAGATGGTCTGAACTAAAGATGTGAGCAATCCTACCTGTCAGCCTGTTGCTGAGTGGGTATAACGGAGCTTCTTGACTGCAACAGAAACCCAAGCAAGAATGATTATTGTTTTTAACTAATAAATTTTATAGTTCAGTTATCCAAATAAAATTGTCCCTTACTATTAATTAAATGTAAGCCAATACTTTTCCTAAAACCTTCTATGGCTAATCATATCAATAAAAACAAAAAAGGACGAGGAAAACTTCAATGTCTCCTCTATGGGAGTAGTGAGACAAGCTGTGAATTTGGGGTCAAAGATCCACTCTGTGGCTTTTGACTGGCCACGGTGGTTTTAGCAAGGTGTCTTTCTTTATTTGTATGATTGACACAACACTACCTCTCCTACAAAGTTCTTCTAAGGCATAAAGTAGTTCTTTATCTGACTTTAATACCCTTGTCTTCTTTGATTGAATGCCACTTCACACACACACACGTGCCTACCTTGTGTTCTCCTCACACCAAACTTCTCAGGAGTCTCTCAAAATGCCACCTTTACTCTTTCTCTTGGCTTTGAATGTTTCTTTTCTCTGCCTACTTGAAAAGTGGGTGTTATTGCAACGAGACTCAAGGATCACATCCTGCAACCGCTTCCAAGTAGCACCAGCCCGCATAAACCTTCAGCCTAACCTTTCCACCTTTATGAGTAAACCTCCCGGAGAGCAGTGCTACCTTCCCTGAGTCACTCAACAATACTTTCCATCTCTCCAACCTTACATGTATTTAGCACACGCCTATCTCCAAGTTTAAAAAACAAAAAAACTCCCTGAGTGACTGAATGAATACAAGACATACACAAGAGCATTTGGCTTAGTTTCTTGTGACACACAGGGACTCAGTTTAGGCCACATGATCCTGAAATTTATAACCCTAGAGATGCTCATCCTGCTGCCACTTCATTGTTATGTTTTCAGCTTCTGAATAATATTTTTTAGTGAATCTGAGATATGTTTAATCAAAAAAATGTAAAACATCATCAAATGACTCCCACTTGTGGTTAGCACACATGGCTAAAAATATTGTTATCTTGTTGTACTAAGCATCCAGGTATTTCAGTTCACAACCCCAGTGAAACAGGCAAGATAACAGGCAAAAACCTCAACACCCCACAAAACTAAACTGCTGGCATGTTTTCCTCAAGTTTCTGTGCAGTCTTGAATGTAACTGCTTAATACTGATAGTTAAAGAGTTATATGCACTTCCTGCTGTTGATCAACTTAATTATCTATTAGAATAATTACATCTCCATGACAGAAAACATATTTTATGTGTAGAACAACTGTGAAGATATAGGAATAAAATTGGTCTTCAATAGGCCTTTTTCTGTAGCCAAAAATCACAGAACCACTCCCAACTTGCTACAACTGGAAGCATCCAAACAGAATGAAAACCAGCAATGCAATAAGGAACAGAGCCATTAAGAGTGAATCACAGCACTTCCATAAACAAATGCATCACTGAGGTCATGGGCTGAGGAAGCGCTTGCCAGAAGAGGATGCAGGAAGATGGTTGCGTGGGAAGCAAGATGCACAGTAGAATTGAAAGGAGTGAAATTGCAGTCAAGTGAACTATTAGGTTAAAATTCTCCAGACACTGGGACTTTAGGGCATATGGCCCACCCTGGGGCTGACTGGCTATATTTGCTCAAATTGTCACATTTCCAACCCTCAGAAAGCACAGTGTTTCATGTTCTTTGAACACAGAATGCTTATCATAGCTTAAACTTTGTGTATATAACTGTTGCTTACTGAAGCTCATTTGCTATTTATCATTGATGTTTCCCTTACAGTCCTTCTTACTGATGGAAAATCAAACAAACAAATCCTTTAATTTCAAAATTTAAAGAAAAGCCTTCCTCCTCCTTCTGCCCAGGATGGCATTGGCTATGGCACCAAACTCTGAGATCCCACTGGCATCTACTGACAAGTTTTGCAACTTATCAAGTCCACTGGGAATCAGCTGTTGCTGACAGTGATTTCTCTGACCTGGACTCTATGTTCTCAGGCTGGTGTTCACCAGTGATGACCAGAGAACTCACGATTATGCCTGGTGATGGAACCTCGGTGCTCTGCATCCTGTCAGGGTAGGACAGGGAAGGGTATCTCTGTGCTTCATGGTTCTCACCTCAAGTAATGGCTGATGATAAAATCATGGCATATACTCCCTCCACATTGATATCTCAAAAAAAGCTGTTTGGAAAACAAACAGTGCATGCTTCAAGCCTGTGTGTGTGTGTGTGTGTGTGTGTGTGGGTGTGGGTGTGGGTGTGGGGGGTGGGTGGGTGTGAGTGTGTGTGCGCATGCACATGTGCCATGCTGGGAATCAAACTTCCTGACGTTCAGCAAGTACTCTGTTACTGAATTATATCTCTCCCAAGACTATTATCTTGCTACATACATTCCAAATCCTACTTGAACACTCAAAACCAATGACATCTGTTGCTTGTTCTCAGCTGAGTCTGTCCTTTCCAAGCAGCAATGTATGTATGTATTGACTTAATGAGCTGGAGAAATCATGGAATGAGGAAGTTGGGATTACTGAGAATCAAACACATCATTTTAACATGTCAAGAATAATATTATCACATGCATTGTGAGTCCATTTAGGAAGAATATATTTTCAAAAATTCTTTGAACATTTTAAAGATTTCAATATGGTTGACAACCTTCTGCGGCATTTTTTTTATTGATTCAAAAGAAAAAGTAGGGCTGGAGAGATGGCTTAGCGGTTAAGCACTTGTCTGTGAAGCCTAAGGACCCTGGTTCCAGGCTCAAATCCCCAGGACCCACGTTAGCCAGATGCAAAAGGGGGCGCATGCATCTGGAGTTTGTTTGCAGTGGCTGGAGGCCCTGGCACGCCCATTCTCTCTCTCTGCCTCTTTCTCTCTCTGTCTGTCACTCTTAATAAATAAATAAAAATTAAAAAAAAAAGAAAAAGTAGACATCATAGAGTCTTTCTCATCAAATAAAAGAATCCATAATCCACTGGCCTGAAACATGACTTTCCATTCTTAATGCGGAGAAATTGAAACAAAGCATGATTTCTAATACATATATCTATCTATCTATCTTTAAAGCTGTGACCAAAACATGAATATATGATATACTTAATTCTCACAAAGATAACAAGCTGAATTTGTAATATTTAACCCATGTCAAGTCAGAATAATTTCTAAGTGATAGTTAAGCAGCAGTTTACATCAAGGCTGCCATCATCATCCCTTCTTGGGGATACCAGAAATCAAACAAGGAAGTTTAGTCAAAGTAAATAATAGAAGATGGGCAGGGAAGATAGCTCAGCAGTTAAAGTACTTTCTTGCAAACCCTGACAGCCTGGATTTGATTCCCCAGTACCCATGTAAATCCATATGCATAAAGTTGCACATGCATCTGGAATTCATGTGTAATGGCAAAAGGCCCTGGTGTTCTATTCTCTTTCTCTCACTCTCCCTGTCTCTCTCCTTCAAATAAATAAATAAATAAACTTTAAAAAATTAATATAAGACATTGACTAGCTATTTATTTGGTTCCAGGAACTGTTTTAAAGCCTTCAAATGCATAATCTCTTTTAATCTTCCCTGCAGTCTTTCATAATAAATACGTTAAGTATTTTAATTCTGTAAATTAGAAAACAATTAAAGTCAGGCTAGTTGCTTTCTGAAGATATTCCATGAATAAGTAAGAGAGTAAGAATTTTAACCCAAGCAACCTCACCCCATTTCCTTTCTATCTGTCCACTATGTGCTGCCTCATACATGAAAGAATTATAAAGCCCTGAGTGTGAGATGTAAAAAGGAAAAAAGAGTAGACAAAAGGACTCTTGCATTTTATAAGGACAAAAGAAGGGACTGGGGTTCCATATTTAGAGCTGGCATGCATAGTAATCTCCATAACCATATGTTTCTAATGACCCGATCACAGGGCTTTCATTTCTAATCATTTGACATTTTTAAGCATGAATCATCTAATGAAAAAAATTACAGGGCTTTCTTTTGAACACATTGTTTATTTGTCACCAAGAGATCTCAGATATACTTTAAACAAATTCATTCTATAAAGGAAAGGCTACATGTCCTCATGAATGGCATAATCCAAAAATAGAAATTATTTAAAACAGCTCTCACACCTTTTCTAAATTTCCTACATTGTGAAATGACAGCAGTGTCTCCTTTTCAACACTGCCTTCTAGTCAATGCAAAAAGAAATAAACCATCCCCAAATGCTCATGTTTGGTGTTTACTTTTCCGTCAGTCATCTAAAATGGGACACAGGAAAAGGGATGTGTCTGCCTCTGTTAGGAACAAGAGAAGTGAGGGGATGAAAATCGAATGCAACAAGACTTGCCAGATTTGGAACTGATTGAAAGAGTTTTGTGTCATCAAACATTTTTCAAAGACCTATCAATCTTCAGTTCTTTTTATAAACCAACCTGTAATGAGTGGTGTTTCCACACATTTCCCTCACACAGTTGCTTCTGCGTTTGGCAGTGTCTTTGATTTGAAAAAGAATTTCAAACTTTAGAAGATCACGTGGAACCCTTTTGGCATCACAAAAAAGAATATTTAGATCACAAAGACTTGAAGGAATGTAAGCTAGAGTTTCAAGTAGTTTAAACTTTCATTGCAGAAGGTGCCCAAAAGCCGCACTGCTATCTCACTCACAATAAGCTTGTTTATAAGTGATGCCATTTGTAACTGTAATTAAAAGGAAATTGGAACGGATATGAGAAAGAAGAGCAGAGATTTAAAAAAATAAATGAAATGAAAATATAAATTCTACGACGTATCAGATACCAAGACAAACTCAAACATCATCGTAATGTTCCTATTCACCTCTTTTGGCACTAAACCACTTTGGAAAAATGAGCAAATCCTTAAAATAACAACAAAGTGCCAGCACTAACAGTGGCATACTCAGCATCTCTGGGAAAATTCAAATGAAGTGGAGTAATGTAACTTGTCACCTGCTGACTGGCTTCTGCTGCTTCAGAGGACAAAGAGCCAGAAGGACTGGGTTCAGAATGTGCGGCCAGAGGGACAGTGTAAGCCAGAAGAGGCATTCCTAACTGCAGATCAACTGACTCATAAACACACGTCTCATCCTCTCCACCCTTCCCAAACCACTGCCTCACAAAGTCTGTTCCCAGACCAGCACCATGAACATGTGGCATATACTACCGACCCACATTCTCAGGCCCTGCCCAAGAGCAATTGGATAACTCTGGGGTACCACGTAGCACTCTGGGTGGTTGTTATTTTAATGCACACCAAAGTTTGAGACACACAGCCTCAGATGGACCCATAATCAGTCTAAAGAGAGCAGTCCATGCTCCTGAGAACCCTAAAGGGAAAATGAGTTAGTTCCTGAATGTTTACTATAAGCAAAGTACTTTTCATGACATTTGAGTCATATTTGGCCATTTCATCCTTATGTCAACCCTACAACCACCAGGCCTATGCAACTCTTTATCTGGAGAGGACACAGTGTAAATTATTTCCAAAGAAAAAAATAGTAAGAATAGTGGGTTTCCTAAATGTGCATCTATTAATAACAACAGAGGCAAAAGACCTAAGCCTTAAGAGAAGATTTGTACATACTTTAAAGGCACTCTGACTGATAACACACATTTATACATTTCTACTACCCCCCTTAAAACTTCTTTTCATGACTATCTGCATTGTGATTGAATCTGAGCTCCACTCCACAGGAATAAATTCATACCTGATACTGAAAACTTAGTCAAAAGCTTATGGGGGACTGGAGACATGGCTTAGTGGTTAAGTGTGATTCCTGTGCATGCATGAACGGCTGAGAGGGCCTGAGACTGCCTGAGTTTGAATATCCAAAACCCATGTAAACAGGGTGTTACCATACATGTCTGTAACCCCTGTCCTGTGGGAAGCAGAGAACAGAAAATTGCTGGGACTCTTGAACAGAAAGCTCTGGAATCAGTAAGCAACTCTGTCACAAGGAAAAACAGGCAGGTGAGTGTTGGAGGGAATGCCCTCCAGCTGCCACAGGTGAGCCTATAGGAAGCTACAGGTGTGCACAAAGGATCATTGCATTACCATATACATGTGTGTATACCATATACATCACACACACACACACACACACACACACACACCTCACATATACACAAACACAAAACCTATAGCTTGGAAGGTCATAGCTCCACACAGGGAATCCAAACTGTTGCTTGACTAAACATATGTATTATTTGTGCCCATCAAAATTTCCCTCTAAATATTTATGTCTATGCCTATGGATTCGTGCTGCTCTCCCCTTTGGTCAGAGAAGCTTCTTTTTGCAGGTGACAATGAATACTACAGAGACTCACAACTCTGCAATATACTGAGAAGAAGTGAGAGTTAAGGGCTCAGCGATAAATGAGACAATCCTATCACACCCACCAAGATCCAGGGGATATTTCAGAATCAGTGGTGGAAACAATGCAAAATCCAGAGGATGTGAAGGAATGCGTTGGAACGCTGTCTTCTGGACATGACGTGGCTATTGCATTTCTGATCTCATGGCAGCTGTCATTACCTGTACAAGAATGGTCCCATCAACAGATCATCATGGATGACAGAGAAAGGAAAATAACATAAAAAAATAAAGTGAAATAAAATAGAAAACATTGAAGTAGAAGAGGGACTAGCTAGAAAGTAGAAAGATTTAATGGAAGGGGCATGGGGGAGGGGTTCAAACAAAATTAATGGAAGGGGATTATGACCAAAATACATTATTTACATGTATGGAAATAGTCGATAATAAAATTTAAAAAACCTTTCCCTCCTTCCTCCCATGTCCCCTTTCTAGCTTATTAGCATCTAGGTTTAAGAACACAAATCTAAAAATTCAAAGCTGGGAGCCACATGGAAGAAAGAATATATGGCTTTTGTCTTTTGGGTTACCTCACTTAGTATAATATTTTTCAGTGCCATCAATCTCCCTGCAAATTTCATAGTTTCACTTTTCTTCATAGCTGAGTAACACCCCATTGTATACATGCTCCACATTTTCATTGTCCATTCATCACTTGATGGATGTCCATGCTGATTCCACTTCCTAACTATTGTGAATACAGCAACAATGAAAAGAGTTGCACACATATCTCTGTGCAGCATATTGAGTCCTTGGAGTGTAGGACCAAGCGTAGGATAGCTGGATCATATGGCAGTTCTATTTCCTGCCTTTTGAGAAACCGCCACACTGAATTCCAAAATGGCTGCCCCAGTTTGCACTCCCACCAACATCCCCACCATTTTCTTCATGGTGGCCATTCCCACTGGAGATGGAAGTGGAATCTCAATGTGCCATTTATTTGCATTTCTCTGATGCCTAACTAAGGATGTTTAAAACCTTTCAAAATACATTTTTAAAAACTTATGTTTTTGCCAGGCGTGGTGGTGCATGCCTTTAATCCCAGCACTCGGGAGGCAGAGGTAGGAGGATTGCCATGAGTTCAAGGCCACCCTGAGACTCCGTAGTGAATTCCAAGTCAGCCTGGGTGAGAGTGAGACCTTACCTCGAAAACAAAAAAATTATGTTTTGTGTATGTGTGTGTGTACATGTGTAATTTAGTGTGTGTACCATGTTTGGTGTGTGTGTGTGTGTAGTAATGGATATGTATGTGCCCTTGTGGTTCCTCATACACTTGTTTGCACCTGTGGTGGCGAGAGCAGAACAATAGGAGCTCTTTACTTTGTCTTGTTTTGAGCCTGAATACCTCTTTTTACCATTTCAGGAGTTTATAGGGCTCTGCAGGTTCTCAGCTCTCCTGCAGAACTGCTGTTACAGGTCCACATGGCCACACCCAGCTGTTTTACATGGGACCTGGAGATTTGAACTCTGGGCAGCCTCAGGCCTCTCAGGCCCTCGTGTTGGTGCAGGGAGCACACTTAACTGCTGAACCATCTCCCCAGCACCCATGTTTCAAAATTATTTGTCAGCCCTGTAACCTCTTGGATATGTTTATCCTTCCCTTCAATCTGAAGTATTTTTTCCAGTCTTTTCTATAGAGTCCACTTGGTGGCCATAAATTACTTTAGCCTGCTTTTATCACAGAATGATTTCCTTTCTCCCTCAATTATGAGAGATAGTTTTGCTTAGTTTAGTAGTCTGGGATGGTAGTTACCATCTTTTGTCATTTGAAATACATTATTCTAAACCCTTCTGGCTTTTAGAGTCTCATGTGACTAGATGTTTCTCAATTTCAGTTTTCAGAATCCTTTGTTTTATGTAGTGTTTTGACTATAATATGACATGGGGAGTTTATTTTCTAGTCCTGTCTATTTGGTGTTATGTACCTGGATGGATATCTCTTTCCATATATTTGGAGAATTTTCTTAAAAATATTTTCTATTCCCTTGACATGTAGTTCTTCTCCTGAACCCACAATTAATAAATTTGGTCTTTTCATGGTATGGTGTTCAAACTGTGTGTGTGTGTGTGTGTGTGTGTGTGTGTGTGTGTGTGTGTGATGTTAAGTTCTCACATAGTTTTAAACTTGTCATTGACTGAGACTGACAAATCCTATCCCTCTACCTCGTCCTCAAGCTCTGTTTTGTTTTATTTTGTTTTACCCTCCACATGAATCACTCTATTCATGAGATTTCCAACTGAGCTTTTTACTCGGCTCCTTAAATTTTTCTTCCTTTC
Organism: Dipus sagitta; assembly: GCA_036346955.1. NCBI lineage: Eukaryota > Metazoa > Chordata > Mammalia > Rodentia > Dipodidae > Dipus > Dipus sagitta. The sequence goes on from CM070784.1 coordinate 44,042,102, forward strand.
CAGTATCACTTCAATCTTTATTATTATTATTATTATTATTATTATTATTAGTTTTTCTAGGTAGGGTCTCACTCTAGCCCAGGCTGACCTGGAATTTACTCTGTAGTCTCAGGGTGGCCTCAAACTCATGGTGATCCTCCTACCTCTGCCTCCCAAGTGCTGGGATTAAAGGCATGCACCATGAAATCCGGCTTCAATTTAGTTTTTTCTTCAGTAATTCTATGTCCTTATCAAATTTTAGTTTCATATCTTATATTGACTTCCTCATTTCATTCAGTTGTTTATTTGTCTTCTCTTTGAATTCATTTAGGCATTTATTCATATCTTCATTGAGTACTTTGTACTTTTTCTTTTCTATTTTTTTTTTTTTTTTTTTTTTTTTTTTTTTTTTTTTGGTTTTTCGAGGTAGGGTCTCATTCTAGCCCAGGCTGACCTGGAATTCACTATGGAGTCTCAGGGTGGCCTTGAACTCATGGTGATCCTCCTACCTCTGCCTCCCGAGTGCTGGGTTAAAGGCATGCGCCACCATGGCCAGCTCTTTGTACATATTCATAATCAGACAATGTATAGCAATGTATGGAGGTCATAAGAAGTCCCTCTGTGAAGGTCTGGTGAAGCCTAAGTTGCAATGGAAACTCTAATATTGGAGTTGCCAGGACTATGAGACAGCCGCCAAAGAAAGCTGTGGATCAGGGCAGATATGGCCCATGAGAGACACTACAGGCAATATAATTGGAGAGGTGAAACTATCCAAGCCTTCTGGAGCCCAAATGATTTCATCATGAGTCCCAAATACTGGACATGGACCTGCAAGATTTAGTATTTTCTGTGCTTAACTTCAGACTTGATTTGGTTCAGCCTTTCCTTGCTAGGTCCCCATTCCTACCTTTGAAATTGAACTTCTTATTTTGTGACATTATAGGAAGCATGTAACTGGTGTCTTGATTTTACAAGGTTCACAGTTGAGACTGGTTTGAGTCTCAGATGAAACTTTGGACTTTAGATTTTTGCACAATATTGGAATTTCTAAACACAAAGTGTAATTTTAAAGTTGGACTGAATGCATTTTGTATCATAAGAACACCATGGAGCCTGTGGGAGTGAGGGATGAATGTTTTGGTTTGAATGTAAACAGCCCACATAGGCTTATATTTTTGAACACTTAATCCCAACTGGTGGCACTGTTCAGGAATATTGTGGAACCTTTAGATAGTGGAGGCTTTCTAGAGGAAATGTGTCGCTAGAGGGGTGAGTCTTGAGTTCTTATAGTGTGCTCCACTCATCATTCTCTCCTTTCTCTCTCTCTCTCTCTCTCCTTCTTGTCTACTAATGTGAAAATGTCACTCAGGCTTCACACTCAGGCCTACCATCTCTTCCCCACCATGATGTAACTTCCTCTTGAAACTGTAAGATGAATAAAACTTTTTTTTTCCACTAGCTATTTCTGGTAGGGTGTTTATTAAAAGCAATGAGAAAGTGACACAGTGGCTCACTGGCTATATAACCAAAAGTAATCAACAGACCCAATGTAATTCCCATCAAATGTGCAATGATGTTCCTCACAGGATTTGAAAATCAATCCAAAAACTCAAGGGAAATGGAAAGGTCCACAGGCAAAGAAGTCCTAAGGAAAAAGAACATAACTGGAGGTGTCACAATACCTGACTTCAATTTATAGTACAGAGCAGAGTGACAAAATAGCCTGGGACTGATACAAAAACAGACATACAGACCAATGGAACAGAATAGAGGACCCAGAAATAAGCCTGCACATATATTACCAGCTAATATTTGACAAGGATGTCAATAAGATAAACTAGAAAAAATGTAGGCAATTGGACAAAGGGTACCACCAAACTTAATAATCACTTACAGAAGAATGAAATTAGATTCATATCTCTCACCCTGCAGAAAAATCAATTCAAAATGGATTGAAAACCTTCATTTAAAATCTGAAATGCTGAAACTGTTACCGGAAATTCATTTCAAAATATAGGCAAAGGCAAAAAAAATTGTAAATAGGATTCAAATAGCAAAGGAAATATCTCAAGAATTAATTTCATTTCATATAGTTGCAACATTATATAAAGACAAAAAGTTTCTGCACAGCAAAAGAAACTATATGCAGAATAAAAAGACAGCCTGCAGTGTGGGAGAAAATATTTGCCAACTGTACTTCAGAAAGGGGGTTAATGTCTAGAATATATAAAGAACTGCAAATCTTAAACACCAAATAAACCAGAGCTGTCACTTAACAAATGGGCCAATGAAATGAACAGACAGTTCTCAGAAGAAAAGTTACAAATGTCAAACAAATATTTTAAAAGTGTTAAACATCAAAGAAATGCAAATTAAAATTACTTTGAGATTCAAAATGAAAACAACTACTGCCAAGGATGTAGGGTAAGAGAAATACTTATTCGTTGTTGTAGGAGAATAAAATGGTGCAGCCATGGTTAAAATAAGTGTGGAAGTTTCTCAAGAAATTTAAAAATAGAACTACCATATGACCTGCCTATATCACTTTTGGAAATATGCCAAAGGACTCTGTATCCTACCACAGAGATACTTTCACATCTATGTTTATTGCTAAATTGTTCACAACAGCAAAGAAAAGGAGCCAGCCTACATGTCCACCAACAAATGAATGGATAATGAAAATGTGGTTCTTATATACAATGGAATTTTATTTAGCTGTAAATAAAAATGAAATTGTGAAATTTGCAAGTAAATGGATGGATCTGGAAAGACTTATGTTATATTAGGTGATTCAAGACTAAAAGTGCATGTTTTCCCTGCAAATCTTCACTTGTAATATTTATGTGCATGTATATAAATTTGGGCAAATATGAGCAAGTCTAAAAAGCTGGAAAGGAAAACAAGAGAAGTAAAACGAGATGCCAATGAAAGGGAAAAAGGGCAAAAGGACACATGTGGCATAAAAGCAGAAAGGACAGTGATGAGGGAGAGGCAGAGGATACTGGGGGAAGGCAAGGAGATTGGGGGATAAGAGAAGCAACTAACACATATATTTTAAAACGCTGTAATGGAACCTAATACTTTGTATACTAATTAAACTGCATATTAAAAATAAAACTATTTGGGAGCAAAAGTTGTATATCGGTATCTCTGAGGTAGTGTTCAAAAACCGACAGAACAGGAGACAAAATCCAGGAGATTAAAGACAGTGCTGTAAACATCCCAGTAAGGCATGGACAAAACCCTTTCAACATATAAATGTAAGTAGAACAGTGATGAGCATCCATCACACAATCAATCAAAAACATTTAACACAGGGATATTCTGGATATCCTGGGAAGATAACTTCATATTATCCTGAATGAATCAGGAAAACAAAATACTTGTAGGACAAGACTTATACAATAGTGAAGGAAAGAGTTTAATGGACCCTCTTCTTAAAAAAAAAAATCCAGAAATTTGCCCAGTGAAAATCATCATTAAATCTCATTAAAAAATCTCTGAGAAGCCAGGCATGGTGGTGCACGCCTTTAATCCCAGCATTTAAGAAGCAGAGGTAGGAGGATTGCTGTAAATTCAAGGCCACCCTGAGACTACATAATGAATTCCAGGCCACCCTGAGCTAGAGTGAAACCCTACCTCAAAAGCCCAAAAGAAAGAAAAAAAGAAGAAGGAGGAGGAGGAGGAGGAAGACCTCTGAGAAGTATTGTAGGCCATACAGAAAATTTCTTCAATTTTTGTAAAAATGAGAGTCTATGGCATTCAAGCCATGGCTGGCTCTACCACCCACACCACTCACACTAAACTCAATAGCTCATATAAAGCTTAGGCATCTACTCCAGGCAAGTACAGAAAAGGCAATGGGCATTTCCTCTCACCACTCTTCTCTTCCACTCTGACACAAGAGGCTGCTGCTTTTTCTCTTCCTCATAAGCAAAGTTGCAGAAGCAATAGCACAGATACAGTCTCCTTCCCCCATTCCATCCCTGTATGTAGAGTTATAGGTAGAGCAGAATAGGCAAAGTTGGTTTTGACGCCCCTGCTGCAGCCTGCTTATATGTTAAAGGGGCACACATCAAAAGGGCTTGCCACTGCCCTATCTCTAGGGCAAAAGTGGACCTCACTGCCCATGTCTTATACAGTTGACATAAATGTTCTGGCTTAGGGTAAAAGTAGGTCTTAAGGATGAACTGCTCTACAACCTGTGGCTGGCCAATATTAATAGTAAGGTAAAATGGAGAAGTGTGTTGTTGAAGACAATCAACACCGTGTTGAATGGCAATCTCAAGAAAGCTGGTAGAGCATCGTGGTTCAAGCAAAACTGCAGGCAAGGCAGTTGAATAAAGAGAACCTGGAAAATAGACAAGTGGAGCTCACGTGTGGTCGTGGTCAACTCCACAAATCCAGAACAAGTGTACACATGGACTAGATCATAGTCAAACCCAGAGCATGATGTGGGCACCCATGAAAGCTTTCACCAAGTTCCAGCCTGACCCATAAGCAAGGGAGACTTCTCAGGGGTTTAACAACCTCAAACCAAACGCTGCTGCTTGCACCCAGTGCTTGTGCCTCAGAAGCCAAGATGAGAATGGTGCTACCATTCTCTTTTCTAGATACCTCGGCAAGGTAATCATGGTGGCTCATTGTCATAAGTAATATCAAAGGTGATCTCCAAATTGCTAGTCCCTGGTTGAATATACAGTAAATAAAACATGTAAAGTCCTTATGATGAGAGTCTTCAAGACACACGTGCATGCGCACGTGCACACACGCACACACACACACACACACACACACACATACACATCACATAATACATCCAATTATAGTGGATAAAATTCTTACTAGCTAATCACAGTCTTTGATCAGCATTTGACCAGTACGCCTTTGAAGTTAAAACAAGGAGTAATCTCTTTTCACAAGAAAACAATCACTGCAGAGAAATGTAGATTTTGCAGCCTCACCCAATTCACTAACATTAGCAAGCAAAGAAGGAGAAAAAAAACTTTTGTGATAGGCAGAGACCCTAAAATGTCTATTTATCACCAGAAGACTATGAGGAATACAAAGAAATAGTAATGTATGGGACATATACAAGAAAAATGTTGGCAATAGAAATTGCCTTTGAAGAGGTACAGATGGTCGATTTAGCAGAAAAAAAAAACTTCAAAGTAGCAATCACAAATATGCTCAAAGAACATGAGGAAAACATGGTCAAAGAACTAAAGAAGGGCATGATGACAATGTCTCATTAAAGTGAGATCAATAAAAAATTAAAGAAGATTCAGATTATTGAAAGAAACCAAATGGAAACTATAGAGTCAAAAAGTAAAATAATGAAAATGAAAAATTCACTAGAGGATCTTAATCACAGAACTGAATAAGAACAAGAAAAAGAGAATCAGCAAACTAAAAGGTACATCAGGAGAGATGATGCAATCTATAGAATACAATAAAATGAAGAAAAATGAACCAGCAGAGCTTTATATGAAACATGATAAACTGTACAAATATACACATAATGAAAGTAACAAATGAGGATGAGCAAAAGGGATAAAAATATCAAAGAAAGAATAGACAAAATCTTTCCAAATGTCACGGAAGTCATTATCTACACATCAAAAAGGTCGATGAACTAAAAATAGAGTAATAAATATTAGGAGAACTACACCCAGAGACATCATCCTCAAAATGTTCAAAGAACAAGAGGAGATTTTGAAAGGAAGAGCAGAAAAACTACTCATCACATATAAAGAAATCAAACAAGATTAACTCATAACTTCTTTTCAGATACAATAGAAGTCAGTTGTTAATGCAGGAACATAGTCAAAGGAAACACTGTCAAACAAGAATCCAGGAAAACTTCCAACAATAAGAACAACTAAAGACAACTATAAATAAATAAAACTGAGAAAACCCATTGCTAACAGCATTACATTACAGTGAATAGTAAAGAAAGTTCATTAGGCAGAAAATGATGCCATGTAGCACTCTGTACATATACATATGTGTGCACACGTGTGCACACACACACAAATAAAGACAAAGAACAACAGTGTAAGTAACAAAGTATGTAACTACCAAAATCAGTATAATTGCACATTTTTCTCCTTTTATTTCATTATCAATTTAAAAAGTGATTACACTGAAGTCCTCCAAACCATACAGGCTAATTTTTTTTTGGGGGGGGGCACAACTAACTGATAAGGCCCTAATTGTTGAAGATACCACATGCTTTGCTTGCAGGATATAAAGATATCAATTTGGAACTAAGCTGGAAGCTTCCTCCCTACTGCTTTAATACTTCTGGAAAATCCTTTGCAGGCTGCTGAGGGAGAATTATCATCAACAGTCTTATGCAGCTGTGGACCTCAGCACATTACACTACTGACCTGCCAGGCAAGCTGTGTCATCTACTGGTGAAATAATGTCATGGTTGTTATATGGGTAACCAATGGCTTTCTGAGTGGACTTGAGGCCCTTTCCACAGGTGGGAATTCATGCCTGGCATCATAAACCTGGTCAAGAGACTATGGCTGAGGAGCTGACAGGCCCTTGTGGGAGAACCTAAAACTCTCGTTTTGCTAAATGGACATGACATGCCCATGAAATTGCCAGTTTACATTTATGCCCATAGATTAGTGCTGCTGACAACTTTAGTCAGGGAACTTTCTCGTTAGAGGTGGTATCAGCAATTGCAGAGATGCCAAAGGGGTCAAAATGCTCAGAAAAGAGGGGAACCACCAAATTCCCCACACAAGGAAAAATGGAGAAAGCATCCTAAGATGAGGGAAAAAAAACAGTTTGTTACATACAAAGGCAAACCATCAGGATTACCTCTGATTTTCAAATGGAAACATTAAAGGCCATAAAGGATTGAAATGGAACATTTCAAATCTTAAAAGACCATGGCTACCAACCCAAAATACTATATCCAGCAAAATTATCCCTCAAAATTAAAGGTGAAAGAAAAACTTCCCATGAAAAAAGTCAGTTATATGATTATATGAACAGTAAGCCAATCCTACAGAGCATATTGTATAGAATAACCCAAACTGAAGAGATGAACAATCACACCCAAGAGTCTACAAGAGGGAAAAGCAAAAAAGCATGAGTAGAAAAGACATGAAAACATATAAAGTCCAAGAAAAACAAAACTGCACAAGGCCTCCAACTTGACAGGGATTAACATGCACCTCACAGTTATAACTCTAAATGTCAGTGGTCTCAATGTCCCAATCAAAAAGCACAGGATTATAAGTTGGATCAGAAAAATGGACTGATCCGTTTGTTGTCTACAGAAAACCCACATTATCAGTAAAGATAGATACTACCTTAGGATGAAAGGATGGAAAAGATATACCAAGCTCATGGAAATAAGAAATAAGAAGGGATGACTATATTGATATCAGACAAAATAGACTTTAAACTAAAAGCAATCAAGATAGATAAAGAAGGCTATGTCATACTCACCAAAGGAACAATACAACAATAGAATATTACAATCATAAACCTATTTGCACTGAACACAGATGCACCAAACTTTATAAAGCAAAATTTGTAATGTAGAAATAACCCCCAACACAATTATAGTAGGAGACTTTAATACTCCACTATCATCATTAGAAATATCATCTAAGCAGAAAATTAACCATGAAATAAGGGAGTTAAACAATACCAAAGGTCAATTTGACTTAACAGACACCTACAGAATATTATACCTAATTCCACAAACTACGTTCTTCTCAGCAGCTCATGGAACCTCTTCAAAATACATCATATATTGGGGCATAAAGTCAACATAATTCTATGCATTATATCAACCACAATGCAATAAGACTAGAGATGAACAACAAGGGAAACAATAGAAGATCCACAAACACCTGGAGGCTGAACAATTCGCTAATAAATAATGCATGGGTACTCAAAAAGGAAATTAAAAAAACATTCTGAAGCTGAATGATAATGAAAACACAACATACCAAAACTTATGGGACACAATGAAGGCAGTCAAAGTTGGACGTATATAGCACTAAAAGCTTTCATTAGAAAAACAGAGATCTGGGCTGTGCTCCTCTCTTGTGAGCCAGCCCTGGCAGCTCATGTTTTTCCAAATAAAAGCTTTCATCTTTGCCTCAGAGTAGTTTGTGTGGTCTTGGTCACTCCCAAACCTTACACCTAGTGCCCTGACTTGGATAGGAGGCTTCCGGTTGCCCTCTTAGGTGACCAGACCTCCTTTCCCCTGATCAGAACCAGCTTTCAAACCCACCACAATTTGGTCTCACTCTTCTCCCCTTCCTCATCTCCTTCCTCCTTCTCGGTAAGTGTCCCTCTTGGGTTGGCTTGCTCTCGGGTTTAACCCCTCCTCCTGGAAGCTGTGTAGGCATGCCAGGCCACACCACTCGGCCGCTTTTGGGCCCCACCCCAGGTCTCAAAAAAGAAGTGCTCTCGACACCTTGGGTCTCTCACTTTCCGGTTTACCATAAGGGGCGCCTCGTGGTGCAGTTGCACCATCTTGGGACACTCTCCTCCTCCCTCCTACCCATCCTGAGGTCTCATCTTTCACTGCCAGCTGTTTTGTCATTGGGAGCACTGTCGCTCTCCTCGTCCACTAACAGGCTAAAAAGCTGACAGATGCAACTTGTACAGCCTCTGCCCACTGGGAGGTGCGGGCCCCATTCACCTTGATGGGCCAGAGGGTCATATTGGTGATCTGTGTAAACCCAGCTTAAGCCATGGTTCCTTTCTCTCACCCTTGTTTTGCTCTTTCCCTGGCTCCTTAATAACTTAAAGCCTCTATGACTCTTGGACGACATCTTATCTTTCTCTGAAACTCTGCCTGGCCACAATATAAGCTAGACATTGGGTCCAAATGGACTGAAAATGATACTTTTGATTTCCAAATTCTCACTAATTTAGAAAACTTCTGCCAGTGTACAGGCAGATGGTCCAAAATACCCTATATTCAAGCATTTTTCACTCTGCATGCATGACCTTCTCTCTGCTCTACCTGCTCTTCTCACCTGCTCCTTCTAGCCAAGGTCTCAGGAATGCACTCTCACTCGACCCCTCCCCCATACTCATCCTCACCCTCTGCTTTTGACCAAGATGCCAAAGATGACCTGTCTCCAACCACACCTACAGCTCCTACAGCTCCCTCAGCCTCTCCTGATCCCCTGCCTGATAACAAGGTGTGATTTTGATCTCTGGAGTTGTAAATAGAATAGAAATTTAAAATGGGAATGCATGGCTTATGAATGAATGAATGAATGAATATATGAAGATGAAATGGTTGTCTAGAGTCTATATGAAAAGTTCACTTAAAATTAATGTATGTATATGAGTATGTATGTGGCTCACAGCCCTAAGGCTGCAGAATGATTTCTGTTCTGAGCAGTGCCATTTCATTGATTCTCCTACTCTTAAAGAGTTGTAAAATGGCAGGATCAGAAAGTTGCCTTGTAGCCCTGAGGGAAATCCAAAACTATCCTTGGAAAAAAAGGAGGTTATAGGGTCCCACAGTGTTCTCCAGGTAGGATGCTAGAACCTGGGGAAAAACTGCTATGGCTGGGGCAACTCTCCATGGCAAGGATAAATTAGGGGACTTCCTATAAGAAATTTATAGCTTTTTAAAATTTTTTTTGTTTATTTTTATTTATTTATTCGAGAGTGACAGACAGAGAGAGAAAGAGGCAGATAGAGAGAGAGAGAATGGGCACGCCAGGGCCTTCAACCACTGCAAACAAACTCCAGATGCATGCGCCCCCTTGTGCATCTGGCTAACATGGGTCCTAGGGAATCGAGCCTTGAACCAGGGTCCTTAGATTTCACAGGCAAGTGCTTAACTGCTAAGTCATCTCTCCAGCCCTACAACTGTTTTTAAGTTTACTTTATCTCTCTATGCTCCTGTGGGACTACTAACAGAAAAAAAAGTCTCAAGATTTATGTTTAAATTTAGATGTGCTTGATATTGAGTTTATAAGAAAGTTTCTAATAATGCTCAAATCAACTTTCATATTTTTTAAAAAAATGTGTTTCAGAAAAGTTATAAAAAAACAAAGTTCCAAAATCAACAAAATGATAAAAATCTATATGTTTATTCTGGATAAATAGTATAAGTCAAATCTGGTCTACTCTTTCATAAAGTTATTTCAAAAGGCCCCTTTTGTTGAAAGTCTTATGGTAAGGACAATGCAAGATTTGTTGGTAGTTACAAGATGAAGATAAACTGCAGAGAAAACTTTAAATGTTTGATGAAAAAAAATATTGTTTCAGAGTGGTTACATAGATTGTAGAGTAAAAGTATGTGGATGAAGGTATGAGTAAGCTTAAAACGGAAGTTTAAGACAAAGTACTTGATCAGATTACAGACTTCTTAAGATATAAAATGACTATTAGGATAGGATTTACATCAGATTAACAAAGGAAGGCCCTGGCTGGTAGCAGGTCTTCAGGCTGTAAACTTAAAAATTAAATTTATGGATGTCAATCTGGTCACAATAATGGTTATGAAAGACTGAATTTAGAGTACCCAACTAAATTAGCTAAGTTCCTCTATTTGTCAACTTTTTAACTAAATCTTAAGGTTAAAATTGACTCATTAATATTTAATTCTCTCCTAAGGTTATTGTATCTAAAACCCTGACTCAAAAAAAGAGCTACCATGGTGGTGCACGCCTTTCTTTATTCCCAGCACTCAGGAGGCAGAAGTAGGAGGATCGACATGAGTTCAATGTTACCCTGAGACTACACAGTGAATTTCAAGTCAGCCTGAGCTAGAGTGAGACCCTACCTCAAAAAACCAAATAAATAAATAAAATAAAACCCTGCCTCACAAAAAAACTCAAAGAAATTATCTACTCTCTTTTCCTATTTCATAAGGTAAATAGACTACATTTGGAGACACTAAACAGTATTTATCTGTCATACCCTTAAAAACTATTTACTTCATGGTGAATAGTAAAAAAAAATTCTAAACAAAGTTATGTTATAGTTTAAGATGTAATTCCTCAATTCCTCCAACAATGAGTCTTAATACTTTAATTTATGTCATTACTGAACAAGTTTACCAAAGTACCCCAGGCAGAATTATAGAGTTTGATTAAGGTTGAAATACTTATAGATCATGTCGTGAAATTTTGTGTTATGTTTGGAATTCAATATAGTTCTATGAAATTGATTTGGAAGAGATTTAAAATACTTCTTTTTGTCTCAGCAGTTAAAGGTATTTGCAAAGCCAGATGCATAGTGAAGCATACATTTGGAAATTGCTAGCAGTAGCAAGTGGCCCTGGCATGCCCATTCCCTCTCTTTCCATGAGACTCATCTCCTTTTTCATTAGATCATGGCAGGTTAGTCCAGTTCTTCTGTTCCTTGGATATGTTAGATATAGCTGAAATAATTTCAAGAACTGACTTATAGATTGGGTGGATATCTTATTTAGCTCTTAAAAGTGCTAAATCTCCTCATAAAAATACATAAAATATTATATAAAGGTATCTCAATTCTAATGAACATTAAATATTATAAAAATTTTCATGTCTTCATATTTAAGCCAAAAATGTTACTACATAATACAGATTTATTTGTTTATTTTCAATTTTCTTAGTAGATCTTTTGTTCATAGTTTCCTCTCAGTAGGCTTGTGTGCCTTAAATATGTAAACTCTACTTTTTGTTAATATCAGATTTTTCTAGATATCAGAATATTGTAATTTCATTTATACAAAGTCCATTATGTTTGGCTATCAATAAGCATGCATCAACATGCCTGGCTAAAACCCTGTAATTTTAAGATGGTTCTTGTCTTGTTCTCTTGTTCATGCTGGTTTTGCTGGATGACTATCACTGAGGTTACAATCTAAGTCTTATAAAAAGTGACTTACAGTGATTTTGTTCTTAGAAAAATTGGAAAAGCTCCCCATGTCTTAGGAAAATCCACTGTATACAACAATGTTAATATAGTTTGCCTAAGCTTCATGTAACAGTCATAAATAGTTATTTTAGTTAAGCCTTAAAATTGTTTGATCATAAAAGGTATTTATTTGAGAAATTACTTTGTCTGTCATATTGTCTGTAATGTATGTTAAAATCAGGCTTGCTTAATTAAAAATAAAAGAAGCTGGGCGTGGTGGCACACGCCTTTAATCTCAGCACTTGGGAGGCAGAGGTAGGATGATCGCTGTAAATTCGAGGCCACCCTGAGACTCCATAGTGAATTACAGGTCAGCCTGCGCTAGAGTGAGACCCTACCTTGAAAAACCAAACAAAAAAAAAAAAAAAAGAGAAAAGAAAAGAAAAAAAAAAACAGAGATCTCAAGTCAGTAACTTAACTATCCAGCTGAAGGCACTGGAAAAACAAGAACAATCCAAAGCCAATAGAACCATACACAAAGAAATAACAAAGATCAAGCCAGGCATGGTGGCACATGCCTTTAATCCCACAACACTGTTATCCCTCTCCCATTTGCATGTTCTATTTTGTTTTTAATATATTGATTCTATATAAAGAAAATGGTTGTACACTTAGACCCCTTACCCTTGTTCCAATTCTGCTGAGGGTCTTCCTCAGTGGGATCATTGTTATTCATTGAGGGGACCAAGTGGCTTCATTTAGTCTCTGTGGGGAGGGTAATACCTTTCCCCAAACTATTCACACCTACCCTGAGGCTCTTAGAATCTTTTGCCCCTCTTCTGCTATGTTCCCAGAGCCGAGGTGGGAAGACAGGCATCTGATGTTGCTTCTCTGTAGATTCTGGATCTCTGTTGTGATGAGGCTTGAGTGACTGCAGAGTGTCACCATCTCCTTGGAACTAGTTTTCAGCCTAACCATGTTTTCTTTCTGATATTGTTGATTTGGGCCTTTTTCTTTTTTCCATTTGGTCAGATTGGCTAGAAGTTTATCAATCTTGTTGACCTTTTTCAAAGAACCAGCATTTTGATTCCTTGATTTAAAAAAAAAATTTCAATTCATTGATTTCTGCTCTGATCTTTGTTACTTCTTTTCTTGGTTTTTCTTTTTGTTTTTGTTTTTCGAGGTAGGGTCTCACTCTGGCCCAGGCTGACCTGGAATTCACTGTGTAGTGTCAGGGTGGCCTCGAATTTATGGCAACCCTCCTACCTCTGCCTCCCAATGGGGAGGGGAACATTGCTTCTATAAATCTAACCCACAGTTCTCCAGCATTTGCAATGGGTCTGTGGGAGCAATTGGACTATAAGTCTTCCAATGATGTAAGCAGAATTTTATGGGTCATTATGTTAGGGGTTTTGAAGACTTTAAGGCAAAGAAAAATGTGAAGACAATGTGGGTTTCACATATAAGGTTTCAAAAGGGAACAACTATGTTATGAATTGGGCTAGGGGCAGTTAATATGATACTCTGGCCAAAAGAAAAAGTCTAGCTGCATTTTATCCATATCCCGAGAAATTTAACGAAGTTGAATTCAAAAGCAATGGACTAATGTGTTTGGCAGAGGAAATTTCAAGACAGAGAAGCCTTGAATGTGTGGTATAGCTTCTCTTTGATGCTCTTATTCAGACCTATAATGAAAGAGAGCAAAATTCAGAGCAAAAGATATGAAAAAATATAAAGTTTGGCACAGAAATAAAGGTAAGCAAATTTCAGGTTCCAGGACCAGACAGTAGCTACTTTAGTTGACACTGTTACAGACATTACCACCATTAATGATAATGAGATAAATGCCCCGAGGGCAAGATCCAAACAACTGAAGCCTCAAACTAGTAAGAATATAAGTTCTTTGGAAATGAAAACTCTTGAATAAGCCAGATGTGGTGGTACCTGCCTTTAATCCCAGTACTCAGGAGGCAGAGGTAAGAGGATAGAGGTAGGAGTTCAAGACCACCCTGAGACAACATAGTGAATTCGAGGTCAGCCTGAGCTAGAGTGAGACCCAACCCAAGGGGAAAAAAAAAGGAAAAAATAAAGAAAATGCCTGAAAAGGAATGCTGAAGGAGGCCTCTGTGACCCCAGGTCATCATGTAGGGGCCGCTAGAGCTGTAATGAAGACCAGACTTCATCTCTAGCTAATAGCAGAATTTCAAGCACTGCCCAATAGGTCCTGGTTTCGGAAGAACGAAATATGCAACCTGAAAGGAATCAAAGATTGCACCATTATTTCAAAGAGCCAGTGGGACTAAGCAATGTGAGGCATGATCAAAGTCTCCGCAAGGAGACCAACGCATTAAGCTATGAAGATGAACTGTAAGTTGCAATGAAGGCATCAATATTTTGGAAGCGCCAGGACTTTGGAATGTCTGCCCCAAAAAGCTGTAAGCTTAGAGCAGATCTTGACCAGGAAAGAGATGATGGGCAGAACTACAAAAGCTTTTGGAGCTCAGATGACTTCATCACAAGTTCCAGGTATCACACATGAGGCTGCCGGATCTTATTTTTTCTCCGCTGCATTTTTTTTTTTTCTGAGGTAGGGTCTCACTCTGGCCCAGGCTGACCTGGAATTCACTATGTAGTCTCAGAGTGGCCTCGAACTCTCAGTGATCCTCCTACCTCTGCCTCCCGAGTAATGGGATTAAAGGTGTGCACCACCACACCCGGTCATGTTTTTTGGTCTTGTTTTTATCCAGTCTTTCCTTGTTGTGGCTCCATTCAGCACTTTTGGATTGCAAATGTTCATTCTGCACCATTACATGTTGGAAGCATGTAACCTGTGTTTTGATTTTGCAGGGCTTACAATTAAGAGACTGCCTTGAGTCTCAGGTGAGACTTCAGACTTTGATCTTTTGAACAGTGTTGGGACTGGCAAAGACACTGGGAATTTTAACTTGAACTGAATGTATGAATGTATTCTGTGCCATGAGATGGCCACTTATGGGAATCATAGGTGAAATGTGGTGATATGAATATAAAATGCCCCACATAGTCTCATGTCTACAGATACTTCATTCCCAGATGACAGTGATGTCTGGAAAGATTATGGCAGCTTCAGGAGGTGGAAACTTGCTGTAGGAAGCATGTCCCTGGGTGCAAACCTTTAAGTGCTATAGCCCAGCCCTATTTCCCCTTTCTTTCTCTCTCTACATCCTAGCAGCTGATATAAACACATGGCACTGTTGTTTTTTGTTCTTGTTTTTGTTTTTGGTTTTGTTTTTGCCCTACCATGATTTCCCAACCATCATAGCTTCCTCTTGAAACTGTAAGCTTAAACACAATGAATAGAATTAAAAGTCAACATTAAGACGTTTGAGAAATATATAATAATTTAGAATTTAAACAAGACATTTCAAAATAATGATGGGTTTAGAAGTGGAGTCTTATATTAGTGGTTAGCTGATTTTGAGCAAAAGTAGCAAGAAAATTAAATGGAGAAAGAATAATCTCTTCAACATATACTGTATATCTGTACACAAAACAAGGAATTTAGAGTCAAATTCAAGCCACATGCATCCTCTGCATATACTCTCTCAAGATATGTCATAGATATAAATATAATATTTAAAATTAAGAAACTTTCAGAATAAAATACAAATGTAAATATTATTATTTCCATGAGATAATGGTTTCTTAGTGTGGCAGTAAAAATACAAGTTGTAAGAAAATAAATAAAAAATAAGTTCAAATATACCAAGACTAAAACATTCATGCTACAAACTATATCAAGAAGGTAGGGATGTATCTTAGTTGTAGAATGCATGTCTAACATGTATCAAGCCTTGGATTTAATCCCCAGAACTACCAGAACTACCAAAAAAATTCAAATCACAAAAATGTTAGGGCTGGGGATGTAGTTGGTAGAGTGGAAACCTAGGGACTGACTATTACAATCAAGCTAATTAATGGCCACACTCATAGTCTTAGCTTTGTTTATGGCTGAGTAAGAATACCTAACATCTAATGCCCTCAGAAAATTGAAAATAGATGATATATTTTGTACCTACAGTCCTTTTAGTAGTTTGAATGTGACAGATTAAAATGTATGGCCATATAGACTCGGGTGTATTATTAAAATTGAGTTTTCAGCTTCAGCTTCTAGCAGGTAGATGGATGGATCTGAATTCAAGCTCAAAGGTGGTGGAGAACAATCTGAGCTCTGCTGGTTTCTGTTTGTTGGTTGCTGAGGTGTGCTTGCTGCCATTGTTTCCCTCTGCTTGAACGTATGGAAGTAACAACTGCTTTTACTGTTGATGGAGTTTCCCCTGTATGCTGGAGGAATGTGAGGACTTTGTACTTGCAACTGTATAAGCCTGACAGAGCAGTAAGCCAGATTTTATGGGCTATTCTTTTGAGAGTTTGAAAATGCTAAATGCAGAGAGAATTGTGTTTGCTTATGAACTTTCAAAGGGCAAAATAAAAGGCAGAGAACTTTGTTGGAACAAGCTACTAAAATAAAGGCTGGCTGTGTTCTTCTGCAAATGCCCAGAGAATTTAAGCAAGGTTGAATTTAAAAGTAATGGACTGGTGTGTTTGGAAGAAGTGATAGATGTTTTATTTTATTTTTGTTTTGTTTTGTTTTGTTTTTGTTTTTCAAAGTAATGTCTCACTCTAGCCCAAGCTGACCTGGAATTCTCTATGCAGCCTCAGGATGGCCTCAAAATCATGGAGACCCTCCTACCTTCTGAAGTGCAGGGATTAAAGGCATATACCAGCACACCCAGCCCACAGGTAAGATTTAAAGTCGGAGAGTCAAGGAACTGACTGGCACAGAGACTGGGTTTCAGTTGCTAAAGCTGCTGTCATAACACAGATCACCTCGATTCTGGTGGCCCAACTGCATGACACTGAAACAATGGAAAAGATGCTAAGGGTGAAGTTCACCCAGAAAAGGCTGAATGAGTTGGAATGCAATTTTTTAAGGAGATGACTGAAAGATACAATTGTGAAAGGCTCAAGGTCAAGATTTATTTCCTCTGGATTAACACCATCTGGGAGGGGGGCACTGAAAAACCAGGAATTCTGGATGTTGGACTTGAAATGAAGATGTTTGGTATTTACCTGATAGTTATTGATTTTGTATTGGTCTAGTCACTCCCTGTTATGCTTTATTGCAATATAAATATTTATTCTGTGCCATTATGGGTTGCAAATATGTAACTTGTTTTGATTTTACAGGACTTAGAGTTATGAGACAGTCTTGAATCCAAGATGAGACTTTGGACTTCGGAACAGCCTTAAAGTTGGTAACAATTATGGGTACCTTTGAAGTTGATGTAAGTACAATTTGCATTATGAGATGGTCATGAGTTTATGGGGCCAGGGGCAGAATGTGGTAGTTTGAATGTGATAGACTCAGGTGTTTTATTAAAACTGTGTTTGCAGCTTCAGCCCCTCACAGGTAGATTCCTGCTACAGGGGGTTTGTCACTGGGGGAGGAGCTGAATTCCAGTCCAGAGGTGTGTGGAGAGCAGCTTGAAGTCTGGTGGCTCCTGCCTGCTGTGTGTTGCAGTTGTCTCTCTCTGCTTGGGTGTATGGAAGTAAGCAGCTTCCTCTGCCATTGATGGAGGGCTCCCTGGATTTGTAAGCTTGAAATGAATCCCATCCTCCCATAAACTATGTCTGGTTGGATGTTCATCTCAGCAATGAGGAGCTGACTACAGCAATCATGAAGCTATACGTTAAATTTATAGAACTCATTCATATTATAAGTGTGGTAGTTTCAGTGTATGGCCCCATAGACTTGGGAACTTTTGATTAAGTTTCCTACATGAGCCCTCAGCAGGCAGATCCCTGCTATAAGGGGCATGTCTCTGCGAGTCAGATCTTAAGTCCACTCCTAAGGTATATAAAGAGCAGTTTGAGTTCTGGCTGCCCATGTTTCTTGTTGGTGTTTGCCGGTACCAGCTTCATTCTCTCTCCCTCTTTCTCACTTCTCTCTCTCTCTCTCTCACACTGTGTGTGTGTGTGTCTCCACTTTCCTCCTTCCTTCTCTCTCCCACTCTTTCTCTCTGCTGTGAGGCATGCTGGAGTGAGCCAGCTTCTTCTGCCATGATGGAAGTGCCTATGGACTCTACAAGCTAGAAATTAACCCTTTCTCCTCCTATAGGCTGTTTCTGGTTGCATGTTTGCTCCAGAAAAGAAGAGCTGACTGCATCAATAACAAAATGTTCATAGCGTTTAACTAACCTCCTCCCATTTTCTCTATCCTCCATCCAGTAATAACCACCATTCTATATGTCACTGTTGCAGTATCTATATATTAGAACATAAAGTATTTATCTTTCTATTTCTATTTTGCTTAACCTAATAACATAACAAAAGGCTCCATGACTCCCTTAAAATTTTATTCATTGTTTAAAAATGTTTATAGATTGTCTGATTTTTTTCCATGCTCAGGATCAAACCTAGGGCCTTTTGCTTTCTGTGCAAACACTCTTCCATTAAGTTAAATCCTCATCCCCAATTGTCTGAGTTTTTTTAAGGCTGACTAATTTTCCATCTCATATGTATCACATTTTCTTTATGCATTTATTTATTGATGTTTAGGTTGTGAATGATCCTGAAATGAAAACAGACAGATTTCTCAATGAGATAGTGGAATTATTTTCTTTAGATATATACCCAGAAGTGGGACTGCTAAGTAATATGACAGCTTTAAAATATAGAAAGAAATTATACAACTTGATAGGAAAATATAGCCTGATTTTAAAAATTAGCAAGTAGCCTTAGATATTTTTCCACAGAAGACATTCAAATGGCCAATTGCTCCACATCATTAAGGACCAGGAAAATAAGAACCAATCCCACATTACCTCACACACACCATAGTGGTATGCTCATTACTTTTGTCATTGCTATGATCAAATACCTGAAAAGAACCCCCTTCATGAAGGTTTATTTTGGATTACAGTTAAGGGCATGCACTTTATCATGGTGGGGAAGGAATGAAAACAGAGGAAGCAACTGGTCACATTGTATCCACAATCAAGTAGCAAAGTTTGATGAATACTAGTTCCCAGAGAGATTTCCTCTTTTAATTCAGACTAATCCCAGCCCATAGATGATGATGTCATTCTACCTGTATTAACCTATTCCAGAAGGTCCCTCAAAGATATGTCCAGAAATTGTCTCCATATGATTCTAATCCTGTCAATTGGACAACTGAAATTAGCAATCACAAATCCACCCCTTGTGAACTTGACACTCAAACATATGACCTTTAAACCATACCTGTCCATGCCTTTTCTTCATAGACTCATGACCATCACAATGCATTCTATCCACCTTTAAAAGTCCACATAGTCTTAACATTTTCAGCTCTTCTCAAAAGGTAAATACATAGTCTCTTCTGAGACTCGAGCAAACTCATAACTATGAGCTCCTATGACACAAAAAACAAGCTACATATTTCCAACATACAGTGTCACAGAAAACATTCTCAAAATAAGAACATAGAATAACATTACAAGGAAATCTCTGACCAAAGCAACACAAAACCCAGTGAGATAAGTTGAAAATATTGCAGCTCCACTTGCAGCATCTGAAACTCATGATGGAAATACACAGGCTCCAAAGGCCTTGGGTAGCTCAACCCTTCCAGGGCTGCTGCCTGGAGCAGGTATAGCCTCTCTGCTGGCAGCTCCACCCTTTGCCTGAAGCCTTCCACAGCAGACATACCAGGGCTCTGGCATCACCAAAATCCTGGGCTCTTCAGTGCAACTTGGTCTTACCTTTATTGCTTCTCATAGTGGACTTACTCAGGTCCCACTTGTGAACTCTGCCATGTCACAAACTGTCTGTCCCTTGTGGCTTTCTGGAAATTGGTGGAAAGACTTCAAGACTCCCTTAAATCTTGAATATGTTTTGTGTTTCTTAAAACACTATCACATGGATAACACTTCCATGTTCTCTCGCCAGCTGGAGAACT
The DNA here is from genome assembly GCA_036346955.1 of Dipus sagitta. Lineage (NCBI taxonomy): Eukaryota > Metazoa > Chordata > Mammalia > Rodentia > Dipodidae > Dipus > Dipus sagitta. Next base: position 44,061,915 of record CM070784.1, read on the forward strand.
GAACTTGTCCCTTTCGTCCACAGCTGTAGTGGCATTGCAAGCTCATTCTGGTCAAACACATACCAGACACTTGAGTTCAAGAAAGGAACACCTTCAGTGTAAGTTTTCTTCTTTCAAGTGAATCTGTAAAACACATCCCAGGCACCATGTTCAAGCAGGGAACACCTTCAGTGTAAGCTGTCTTCTTCAGAGTGAATCTGTAAAACACATCCCAGGCACCGTGTTCAAGCAGAGAACACCTTCAGTGTAAGCTGTCCTCTTTCGAGTGAATCTGTAAAACACATCCCAGGCACCTGTGATCAAGCAGGGAACACCTTCAGTGTAAGCTGTCTTCTTCAAGTGAATCTGTAAAACACATCCCAGGCACCTGTGTTCAAGCAGGGAACACCTTCAGTGTAAGCTGTCCTCTTTCAAGTGAATCTGTAAAACACATCCCAGGCACCTGTGTTCAAGCAGGGAACACCTTCAGTGTAAGCTGTCTTCTTTCAGTGAATCTGTAAAACACATCCCAGGCACCGTGTTCAAGCAGGGAACACCTTCAGTGTAAGCTGTCTTCTTTCGAGTGAATCTGTAAAACACATCCCAGGCACCGTGTTCAAGCAGGGAACACCTTCAGTGTAAGCTGTCTTCTTTCGAGTGAATCTGTAAAACACATCCCAGGCACCGTGTTCAAGCAGGGAACACCTTCAGTGTAAGCTGTCTTCTTTCAGTGAATCTGTAAAACACATCCCAGGCACTGTGTTCAAGCAGGGAACACCTTCAGTGTAAGCTGTCTTCTTTCGAGTGAATCTGTAAAACACATCCCAGGCACTGTGATCAAGCAGGGAACACCTTCAGTGTAAGCTGTCTTCTTTCGAGTGAATCTGTAAAACACATCCCAGGCACTGTGTTCAAGCAGGGAACACCTTCAGTGTAAGCTGTCTTCTTTCGAGTGAATCTGTAAAACACATCCCAGGCACTGTGTTCAAGCAGGGAACACCTTCAGTGTAAGCTGTCTTCTTTCGAGTGAATCTGTAAAACACATCCCAGGCACCTGTGATCAAGCAGGGAACACCTTCAGTGTAAGCTGTCTTCTTTCGAGTGAATCTGTAAAACACATCCCAGGCACCTGTGTTCAAGCAGGGAACACCTTCAGTGTAAGCTGTCTTCTTTCGAGTGAATCTGTAAAACACATCCCAGGCACCTGTGTTCAAGCAGGGAACACCTTCAGTGTAAGCTGTCTTCTTTCGAGTGAATCTGTAAAACACATCCCAGGCACCTGTGTTCAAGCAGGGAACACCTTCAGTGTAAGCTGTCTTCTTTCGAGTGAATCTGTAAAACACATCCCAGGCACCTGTGTTCAAGCAGGGAACACCTTCAGTGTAAGCTGTCTTCTTTCGAGTGAATCTGTAAAACACATCCCAGGCACCTGTGTTCAAGCAGGGAACACCTTCAGTGTAAGCTGTCTTCTTTCGAGTGAATCTGTAAAACACATCCCAGGCACCTGTGTTCAAGCAGGGAACACCTTCAGTGTAAGCTGTCTTCTTTCGAGTGAATCTGTAAAACACATCCCAGGCACTATGTTCAAGCAGGGAACACCTTCAGTGTAAGCTGTCTTCTTTCAAGTGAATCTGTAAAACACATCCCAGGCACCGTGTTCAAGCAGGGAACACCTTCAGTGTAAGCTGTCTTCTTTCAAGTGAATCTGTAAAGCCCATCCCAGGCATGGTGTTCAAGCAGGGAACACCTTCAGTGTAAGCTGTCTTCTTTCGAGTGAATCTGTAAAACACATCCCAGGCACCTGTGATCAAGCAGGGAACACCTTCAGTGTAAGCTGTCTTCTTTCAAGTGAATCTGTAAAACACATCCCAGGCACCTGTGATCAAGCAGGGAACACCTTCAGTGTAAGCTGTGTTCTTTCAAGTGAATCTGTAAAACACATTCCAGGCACCGTGTTCAAGCTGGGAACACCTTCAGTGTAAGCTGTCCTCTTCGAGTGAATCTGTAAAACACATCCCAGGCATCTGTGATCAAGCAGGGAACACCTTCATTGTAAGCTGTCTTCTTTCGAGTGAATCTGTAAAACACATCCCAGGCACTGTGTTCAAGCAGGGAACACCTTCAGTGTAAGCTGTCTTCTTTCGAGAGAATCTGTAAAACACATCCCAGGCACTGTGTTCAAGCAGGGAACACCTTCAGTGTAAGCTGTCTTCTTTCGAGAGAATCTGTAAAACACATCCCAGGCACTGTGTTCAAGCAGGGAACACCTTCAGTGTAAGCTGTCTTCTTTCGAGTGAATCTGTCTTTTCATTGGATGGAGGCTCCTCCAGGAGGTGGCATTTTTCCCTCTGGAGCCTTCTTCTTCAGTCCCAGTGAGGCACATAGAGTTTCTTTTACATGGTGCTAATTCTTTCACAATTAAAGCTACTTTCTCAGCACAAGCCTAGATGATATCAGCCCTTCATAGGAATTTATTTTCCCTGCAAAACAAATTAATCCAGCATTTTTTTTAATCAAGCCTTATTCCAATCCTTGGGACACAGCCAGATTTTTTGACAAAATATCACAGGAATGGACTGTAGTACAGTTCCCAATAAGAGTCCTGTTCTCTTCTGAAACCTCATGAACTAAGCATTGTTCTCAGCTTTCTTGTGTTTGAAGACCCCACCAGAGTGGCCTACTGGCTCTGCTTGTAGTATTCAAGGGCTTTTCTAGCCTGAAGTGTCAAACTTCCACATTCCTTCTGCAAACCAGTTTCAAAAGCTTACAAACCATAGGGTCAAGTTTACCCCAACAGTAGTCCCACCTGTAGTACCAACTTTCTGTCTTACATTTCTTATTGTTGCAATAAAATACCTGAAAAGAAGCAGCTTCAGTAAAGGTTTATTTTAGTGTGCAGTCTGGGAGGCTACAGTCCACAATGGCAAGGAAGGCAGGGGTGAGGTGCCATTGGCCACGTGGCATCCGTGGTCAGGAAGCAGGTGATGATGAATGCTGATGCTCACTGGCTTTCTCCATTTAATTTATTGGCCCAGCCCAAGGAGCTGTACCACCCACAGGTAGGTTAGTCTTCCTACATCTATTAACCTAGAAAAATATCTTACAGATAGGCCCAGAGATTTTTCTCTAAAATAATTCTAAATCCTCTCAACTTGACAAACAAAATCAACCATCCTAGGTGGCTGCTATCAAAAAGTCCAAAGAGAAGACATGTCCATGAGGTTGTGGAAGAAGGAATATTTGGATACTGTTGGTAGAAGTATTGAATTCTATCTTTCATAGTTAATCATTATAGATAATTATTAAAATATTATTGATGCCCAGTCTCTGTGAATCACGGACCATGTTAAAAACTGCCAACAGTATAACCAGAATGGACTTTTATTGAATGTTGTAACTCCAATAAAATCATAATATAAAGTATTTTCAGTTGAATAAATTTGTAAAATTGTAACATTTAGTATTATTTTTGGCTTTAATTATGCAGAAGTAGCCAGAATTCATTTTAAACTTCCAGTTAGGGAATTATGTATACCATGGGAGTTTTTAATACATTTATTGTTTCTGATTATAAAAGTAAAATAATTATTATTGAAAAGAATATACTTTAAAAAATTGAGATATGCAATATACATCTTTTTATTCTATTTTTCCACCTGTATAAATGAAATCTTTTATGTTATTCTTCAAATGATTATAATTTTAAAGTGGTATATTGTGTTATTTTGTTGAAATATTTCATATGTCAATAAATTCCAATTTAATTTATACAACTATAGGTTAACATGTAGCTTATTTTCAACTTTTGCTAATATATCTAAATGCACACTTTTTTCTGCTTGTTTTTGTGGTACTGCAGATGAACCAAGGGCCATGTGCATGCCAGGCAATCACTCCACCACTGAGCTACCTCCCCAGCCATTAAGTGCACCATCTTGTATAAAGCATCTTAAACCACATAGGCCTGGTTTCACAGCAGCTCAAGACGAGTGTTACGGAGTCTCCAAGCACAAGGAGTTTGAAGGTCTTGCTGTGCAGTGTCTGGTTGTTTTCCTCAAAGCTTAGAACCAAGGAGCGGGAATCATTTTTCCTCTGCTTCTCCAGTTTTAAACATGATCTAAGTATGTCTGCATGTGTGTCAATATGGATATATGGGAAATATATGCACAAATTTTTAGTTATTTGAAAGATGATGCATAAATTTGATATGTAAATGTGAATTTCTGTTTACCATTAAGAACGTTGAATTTTACTTTGCATGTTTATTGAGTACTTAAATTTCTTGGGTATTCTACAAAATGCTTTAAGTCTTTTGTCCTTTTAAAAAAAATTATTCATTTATTTGAGAGAGCTAGGATTAAAGGCATGCGCCACCACACAGGGATCAAAATCTTTTTTGGTTTTGTTTTGTTTTGTTTTTTGAGGGAGAGTCTCACTTTGGTCCAGGCTAACCTGGAATTCACTATGTAGTCTCAGGATGGCCTCAAACTCATGGCGAGCCTCCTACCTCTGCCTCCCGAGTGCTAGGATTAGAGGCATGTGCCACCATGTCTGGCTTCAAAATCTATTTTTAATTAACATTTTGTTAGTTTAAAATTAGTGTCAGGAGCTAGAGAAATGGTTCAGTAGTTAAGGTTCTTGTCTGCAAAGCCTTCTCCAGTACCCACAAAGAGTCAGATGCACAAAGTGCCACATGTATCTGGTGTTCATTTTCAGTGGCTAGAGGCCCTAGTGGTCCATTCTATCTCTTTCTCCCTCTCTCTCTGTCTCTTTCTCCTTGCAAATAAATAATAAATAAAATATTAAATAAATAGTTTCAGTCTACAATAAACAATACAGTCTACAATAAACTAACTTATCTTTTATTTATCTGGGTGAATGCTGTGAATTTAACTTTAAAAGAAAACATCATTGTTAATTTCTTCTGAATAAAAAATAACTCTCCCATTCTTTCCCTATCATACTATTGATCACATAACTAGTATATATGCAATGTTTTTGAGTTTTTTTTAAATGTTCTATTATTTCTTAAGTTGCTAACAATTCCACACTCATTTACATACTATGTCTTTTAGGTATGTTTTATCATGTATGGTAATATATATATATATCACTCATTCATATACATATATATGTATATATATACACACATGTATATATATATATATATATGTATGTATGTATATATATATATATACACATATATATGATATTCTTGTCCATATATTTTTCCAGGTAGCCTGAAATATTTTCAAAACATGAAGATACCCCAGAGGAATTTTAATTGCAATTATTATATAGCTATAAATGATCTGGGAATAATTGAATATTTGGGGGGGTTGAGGTAGGGTCTCACTCTGGTCCAGGCTGACCTAGAAATAACTATGTAGTCTCAGGGTGGCCTTGAACTCATGGCAATCCTCCTACCTCTGCCTCCCAAGTGCTGGGATTAAAGGTGTGAACCACCATGTCCAGCCAATAACTGAAATTTTAACAGTACTGTCTTCTCTGCTATGAGTGACTATGTTTTTACAAAGATGTAAACCATTTATATTTTCAATCTAGTTTGATGTGGTATTTTTGTATAGGATTTTTTGTCTTTAATATTTAATTCCCTCCAGAGTGGCCAGTACTTAAGTCCTAAAGTCTAACAATATTTGTATCAAAAGTGATAATTTATAACTCACTATGTTTTCTTATCATTGCCATAGAAACTATTAGAGAAAATATTTATCTTTTTAAGCTAGAAAAAGTTAAAATTCATATAAAACTCAAGACTAATTGAGGTGACTTTAAAAGGAAATGGGCAATCAGATTCACCTGTATTAAATGGGGCTTTTAAAGATGAAATTCTTATGACTAAAATTAATGTTTAAATTAGTTGGGCACCTAACCTGAATCTACCCAAGATACCTTACATATCCAGCAAGCATCTCGTGGACTAGACACTAGGATGGAAGGGGAGGAAGGGGAGGGCATCAAAGGGGTGGGAAATACAAATCTAGATCCAAACGGCAATGGTACCATAATCTTCTACTTACTAAAAGATAGACCAAATGGCTGATCCTTCACCAGGCCCTTACAGGGAACACCTGAACCACAAGACACTGGAGAGGGTAGGATCACGACTAACCTTAATCTTCTACATCTTCCCTCCCTCCTTCTCCCTCTCCCTCTCTCTCTCTCTTCTCTCTAACTCTTGTATATTAGTTATCTTTTTCCTCATTTTCTTAGTGGGCACTGACCTGTAACTCCCAGTAACAGCATGGGTCTATCATCCACAATGAGCTTTTGATCAGAGAGACCTACAAGGTTTCCTAAAAGACAGACAGATTTCTGTCAGAGTACTTGATGACCCACCAAATGTTAGTGGTAAGACCCTACTGATGAAGACACCTTATGTAGTTGATATGCAAAATAGAATGGCATGGCTGGAAGTTGGAAGACAGTCAGTCCCCGACAGTCAGCGCGTCTAGTGCCAGAAAGTGCTACATGGGCGACTGGGGGAAAATGACCAATATCTGTCCAAGCAACTCATGGTCTAACCTACTTAGCAGCAAATAACTTGTTGTGATGCCCACACAAGTGCAACAGTGGCACACAGCCATGGTGGGGAACCAACTGCTCTTAATTTGGCTAACTGATCTCCTCAGTGGTACGGGACCCATAGCTGGAGCTGGGAAACAAGTCAGAACCATATCCAAACATAAGCCCACTCGCCAATATCAAGCTACCATCAATTATGGGCTACAAGAGGGCCTACACCTATTAAATTCTCTATTAAAAAAAGTAAGGGTTATCTCTTTTGTCCTGGTGCTAACTTACTCTCCGTTGGAGAATCTGCTTCTCTTTTTCAGATAGCGGTAGATCCTAAGGAGAGAGCTACCCCATCATACCTCAAAAGGGCCCCGGCTGAAACTAAGAAAAATTGGCGAAACAAGCAAGGGTGTTGTATTCCTGATGAACCAGATACCAGCAGAAGGGGGAAGGAGATCAACATAGAGAAAAATCAACTCCTACCAAATCAGAGAGCCAGAGCCTCAGAGGCCCCCAACACCTCATCACTGAAGCAGACCAAAAATGAACCCAACATGGCTCAGGGAAATTTTGCGGAAGAGGGGGCGGAAAGAATGTCAGAGCCATATGTTGGGTCATGAGATGCAGAGACATTTATCTTACACATAACTGTGGGCTAACTCCACAATGCATGGCCCATATACCTCAACAAGGAGGGGCCAAGGGGAGGGGGTAGGTCACGGATGAGCCTAATAATGGTACCAAACTGACTGTATTTGCTGAATACAAAACTAACTAATAAAGAAAAACAGAAAAAAATCCTAACACAAAAAAATTCTATAGTACTCTTTTTAACTCAACAAAATATGACTTATTGTTACTGCTTTACATTCCATATTTTAATATAGAATATATATTCCAATTTTTAACATTTTTATTTATTTGCAAGCAGAGAGGAATAGAAGAGAGGCAGACAGAAAGAATGGATGTGCTACTGCCTCCAGCTGCTGCAAACTACGCATGCATGTGCCACTTTGTGCATCTGGCTCTATGTGGGTACTGGGGAATCGAACCTAGGTTCTTTGGTTTGCAGGCAAGTGCCTTAACCACTGAGCCATCTCTCCTACATCTGAAATATGTTATTGTTTTAAAGCTGGAAATATTATCCCCAAATGTAATAGGGCAAATGATACATAAAAGAGCTGAATTTGAATATCATTTAAATGTATGGTGCATATTCATAGAACACATAAAATTTATTTTGTATTTCCCTTTTCTGCTAAGAATTATTTCCCAACAAGTATTTCACCTCAGATTTTTATCAACAATTTTTTTTATTTACGAGGACCACTGTATCTATCTCCCATGAGCACTAGACAAGATTACAAGTTTGCTTGCCTTTTAACACTCTCTGAGGACAAAGAAACTGCATTTCCATTTCAAAATTAATTCATGCTGGGCGTGGTGGTGCACGCCTTTAATCCCAGCACTTGGGAGGCAGAGGTAGGAGTATCACTGTGAGTTTGAGGCTACCCTGAGACTACATAGTAAATTCCAAGTCAGCCTGGGCTACAGTGAAACCCTTCCTCAAAAAAAAAGGACAAAAAAATTGATTCATATCACTCCACAGGTGATATGTATAGGATGAGCCTGAACAAGAGCTCTGGATAGGGGTTCCTCTGAAGCATCCTATATGAATACTGAAGGCCTATTTTCCCAGATGCTCATAAATTTTGCCAAAATATACTAAAACAGAATCACTTGCAGACTGTGAGCTAGACTTGAGATTAATAAAACCAACAACTTCAGAGTATTCCACCAATAATGAGATGAAAACAACATAATTTTAATCCATTAAATATTTCAATACTTCACTTTGTTTCTATGACATATTTATCCCATGTGAAATATTTGCAAAGGGAATTATAATGGTCTTTAGGGACAAGAAGAGTATGATTTCTGTAGAAATGCTAAATTAATTTTGATGGTGACACAAAGTGAAGGAACAGTTGTTAAGGGATGGCCTGCCGCCACAGGGTGGAGTTTTGTTTTGGTATCCTTCTAGAGCCTGCAGGTGTTTGGCACCAGCTAAAATCAGGGACAGCTGTGATATTTCAATAATTCTGATATTTCCTTCCCAATAGTTCTCAGAAGTGATGCTTCAGGGTGATGTCTTACACCTGATAGATTCAACTTGTGTGGTACAGATGAGAAGACTGTTAATAACACCCATTTTGAGACGCCCTTTGCCCTTTCACCCCCACTCTCAGATCATGGCACCATGGACAAAGAAAAACATTTGAATAGACTCTGATTTCTCAGTTTAGCTGATATTAGGAGACAATGATACTAGACAAATGGAGTCATCAGTGACCTAAGCGCAGGGTGATAATATGTCTCAGAAGTGATGCTTCAGGGTGATGTCTTACACCTGATAGATTCAACTTGTGTGGTACAGATGAGAAGACTGTTAATAACACCCATTTTGAGACGCCCTTTGCCCTTTCGCCCCCACTCTCAGATCATGGCACCATGGACAAAGAAAAACATTTGAATAGACTCTGATTTCTCAGTTTATAGCTGATAAATTCAATGAAAGACAATGATACTAGACAAACAAGTAGAGTCATCAGTGAAACCCTAACGCAGGGTGATACCTTGACATGATGTTGTCGCCCACCCTCTGTGGTGTGATCCATATCTACTGTTATAGGAATTTGAGAAGTCTTATAAAAGATGCATTTCCTTTTAAGTTTGTTTGGGTTGGAAATCCTCAAACCATAGTATGTTTCATGCATATCTTCCCAAGGGTATGTTAAATAGGACCAAACTGAGGTCATCTGGTAAGTGTTGAAACTTTAAAAAAAAAAAAAACAAAATTCCATTAATGGATTGTGCAATATTGCCCTGATTAAAAGAATTTTTTTTTTTAGTTTAGTTTTCTGAGGTAGAGTCTCACAGTAGTGCACACCTTTAATGTCAGCACTTAGTAGCCAGTGGTAGGAGGATCCTGTGAGTTCAAGCCATCTGAGACTACATAGTGAATTTTAGGTCAGTCTGGGTTAGAGGGAGACCCTACCTCAAAAAAAATATATAGGTAGATAGATATGTAGAGAGAGAGAGAGAGAGATAGATAGATAGATAGATAGATAGATTTTTAGGGGCTGAAGAGATTGCTAAATGGTTAAGGTGCTTGCCTACAAAGCCTAATGGCCAGGGTTCAATTCCCAGTACCCATGTAAAGCCACATGCACAAAGTGATGTAAGCATTTGGAGTCCATTTACAGTTGCAAAAGTCCCTGGAGTGCTTATTCTCTCTGTAGGTAACCAGGCACAGTAGTGCACACCTTTAATGTCAGCACTTAGTAGCCAGTGGTAGGAGGATCCTGTGAGTTCAAGCCATCTGAGACTACATAGTGAATTTTAGGTCAGTCTGGGTTAGAGGGAGACCCTACCTCAAAAGTGATGTAAGCATTTGGAGTCCATTTACAGTTGCAAAAGTCCCTGGAGTGCTTATTCTCTCTGTAGGTAACCAGGCACAGTAGTGCACACCTTTAATGTCAGCACTTAGTAGCCAGTGGTAGGAGGATCCTGTGAGTTCAAGGCCATCCTGAGACTACATAGTGAATTCCAGGTCAGCCCCGGCTAGACAAGACCCTACCTCAAAAAACCAAAAAGGAAATTTAGCATCAAGTAAGTTTTCGTTATATACAAGATTTTCATGCCATTTGAGGCACAGGCACACAAAATTCTCTTCCATCCCTCGAGGTGCTCCTGCCTCTGTGGCTGGATATAACCTGCTGCTCATCACAGCCTTCCTTTGTGCATGCACTCCAGCCCTGGGACTTCACATAAAGTAGTATTTAGCTGAACAGGCAGCTGGGCTGGCCTACAGAGCATAGGGAGCCCAGCCACGGTGCCAGTGGTGTACTCCCACATATAATCCCTTGAGCCCAGGGCCAAGAGACTGCAGTTGATCAGAGGGAAAGCAAAAAAGGGCATCTCAAATAAAAGTCATAATTACAACAAATGAAAAATGGAAAGGATTGTCCTTGATCAGAAACAAAGAAGGGTAAGGAACTCTTGGCAAAGAGTTTGCAGACACATTTTCATAACAGGATAGCAGAATGTGATTTTTAACTCTGGGTGATATCAGAAGAGCCTCTATACATTAACAAAGAAAAGGTGTTTGTAACAGGAATGAAACTATAAAGAGCCTCATTATAATTAGTGTTTCCACCATACGTTAATCACTTAACAGCCAGCAATCCCTACATGCTTCTACCCAGATGCACATCCCATCTCGCACTGTTAACAGCAGAGAGATGACACCCAGTTTTCCCATTTGACCACTTAGGAAACTCAAGTCTAGAAGGTTTATAAAACTACTCCATCCCATCATGACACTTCACCATTAGGTTGGGTCCCCTGAAACCACCAAGAACAATTGAATTTACACTAAAGATAGAGCATACCTGTCAGCGGTACTGGGAACCACTTGAACATGTAGAAAACCCACACTCACAGTAGGCAACCAACTTCATTTGCTGATTCATGAGTTCACAGATATTTATTGTGGACCTCCTAGTTGCAGCATTTTGAATTGATTTTTCAGAAAAGCAAAGGTAACTACAGTCATAATAAGCCCTTGTTGGAGAGTATCTAGTAAACACAACACAGGTGTGTTGAATGGATGAAGTCTCTGTGTAAATAGTTCTCTGGATTGTTGTGTTTTGTTTTTGGAGACAAGGTTGCACTCCATTGACACAGGTTGGCCTAGAACTCACAGTTTAGCCTAGACAGCCTTCAACTTCATGATAATCTGCCTGCCTTAGACTCCCATGTACTGGGACTTAGGTGTGAGCCAACATAACTGTCTAAATAGACATTTTTGCATGTCACATTAATGTATTTTTACTAACATAGTCTATGTAAAGTTTTCAAAAATTTTCAAGTTATACATTTCCTGCAAACCTCAAATTTTTCTAAAGTTCTTTCTAAAAAGGAATGGCAGTTCTAAGCATAAGGGAGAAAAGGCGCTTGTATTTCTGGTGTGGAACATAACTAGGTTACTTACAAACTTCCACGGCCATCTCGCCTATTTTCAAATTTTACCAGGAGTACTCTATGCCCCAGAGTCTCTAAAAGTTCAAATAAGTTGCAAGTATATATTTTAGTACCAAAGTTTCCAACAGAAATCAAATTATATATGAATAAAACAACTCTTATTTTACTTCTAAGGCACAAATATCAGTAACAATATGGCTAAATAGTTCTTATGCTAGAAGCATGACTAGAATCTACTTTTGAGTGGGTAAGAGAGCTTTGGAGTGTTATGAAAAGTTGGGATCTGACTTCTGTTATATCAGTCTTCCACACTTGGTACATGGGCTGAGTATGAAAATCCTGTTTAACCTATATTCACCCAAATCAGCCCACAACAAGAACTGTATGGTAGTGGGTGGGGGTTTGGATTTCTGCCTATCAAAGCATACAAGGCAGGTAATGTTAGAATACATCTATTAATATTTCTGGTTTTGTCCCATAGTTTTGCTCTTTTATCCTTGATAAAACACACATGAATCAGCAAAAATGCTTAAGAAATCTCTTTAGGGAAATATGCCCTAAATTAAGACAAACTTGAGCTCCTGCACACCGCAGGGTGACAGCTTACTACCACAGCTCAGTCTCAATCTAGGTTACAAAGTGAATAAATCAGCTCTCTGGTGCAAGCTGCCATCTCACCTGAGGGAGTCACTAGGCATGAATCCTTCATCTTTGAGGTCCCATCCAGGTAACTCACACACCATGTACTAAATGAGATCCCTTATCTGTTTTTAAAAACATAATTTTTAATTTTTATTTATTTGAGAGAGAAAGAGAAAGGGAGGGAGGGGATGGGTGTGCCAGGGCCTCTAGCCACTGCAAATGAACTCCAGATGCATGCACCACCATGTGCATCTGGCTTACAAGGGTCCTGGGGAATCGAATGTGGGTGCTTAGGCTTCACAGGAAAGCACCTTAACCACTAAGCCATCTCTCCAGCCTGAGATCCCTTATCTTAATCTCACATGGACCACTGGATTTTTGTGGGGATATTTTTGTGGACAAAGCTCATATTCATGGCAGAAAAATAGCAAAGACAAGATTTCTTAAATTTACTCACCAGTTTTTGCCAGTAAATATTGTAGCCACAGAACTACATATATTCAGATTTCCTTTTAAACATAATGTTCATGTGAAACAAAGGTACTAATATTAAAAATATCAGTTTTCCAAGAAATCTTAGAAATGGATATTATATGTGATAATCATAATGAAAATTTCACTATAAAATTCCTCTATAATTTTTGTTATTATATAAATCTCAGGTACAGTAAACTAATGGTAGTTATATTAACTTAAAAAAATAAAAGCATATTATTGTGAGAGCATCTAAAGTATTCATCAGAGCACTGCTATGGAATTGTTTTTTCAGGTGATCCTTCTTCCTGGGCCCCTTAAAGGAGCCTATTAAGTAATGGATAGCACAAATTTATTCAAGTTAATTGATGCACCACAAATAACACACAATTAACAAAAGAAACATAAAAGCCTACAATCAGCAGAACTAAGTAGGATGTATATGTACTGGGAGACAGCAGTATAACCACAGGTGGCCTGTTCAGAAACACTCTCATATTTATTTCTACAAAGAACAATCTATAAAATCCTAACCACAACCTCTCAATTGGCTATATTTCTATTTTTCAGGAAAAATAAACGTCCTGACCTTGCAAATTTTATGTAGCAGGAATACATTAGCTTTGACAGGCGTAGAAGAATGATTATTACAGCCAATTGGTGATCCTTTTATTTCAGATCCACAAACAAATTGAACCAAATAGTGAAATATGCCATGTGACTTTCAAGATCAACAGTTATTTTACCATTATATACACTGACCTGGGTTAAAAAGAAATGCAACCAAAAATTTCAAAACACAAACCTGGGGTTCTGCAAAAACATCCTTCATGTTGTTGATTGGGCCATATGGGATCCCACTGCCTTCAAAGAGATATAACCACTGGCTGGTCGTTTCTTCTGAAAACCTAAGAGTGTGCAAAGAAGACATTTTTTTTAATAATCTAAAGGATACATTACAATCCCTTTACTCACGTATGCTTCTTACAAAGTAACAAATAGTAACAAAAATACGCTTCTCAGTCTTTCTTTACTTTGAGTTTTGAGAGAAAGTTATCTGTATAATAAGACCGGAGCAGCCCTATAGTAGTCAGACTGTTGGATAGGTTCCAGGTTTGTAAAGCACCCTCAGGGACCATCAGAGCTGAGGAGATGCTCAGAGACTAAAGGAGCTTGCTTACATGCCTGCTGAGCTGGGTTCGATCATCCTCACCACCCATGAAAAGCCAGAGGCAAAGCGCTGCAAGCACCTGTGTCCCCAGTGTGCCTACACAATGGGAAGCAGAGCCAAAAAAAACCTGAAAGATTCACAGGCCAGCTGGTCGGCGGCCCACAGTGACAAAGCAATAAGAGAGACAGTGTCTCAAACAAGATGGAAGAAAAAGATGGACAGCTTGATATTGTCCTCTGACCTCCACACACTCACCATAACATGCTGACACAAATGAAATATGTGCCCAGAAGCACACATATTAGCATACACACAAATAAACAAACAAATAAACCGTTAGAGATGGAATTCCTGCTATTTCTCTCCTATATGTTCTTCGACCAAGAGTCCCTTGGAAAAGTAAGGTTGTTGGAAAAAGGCGTTCATTGAGTGACAACTGTGGTGTGGGACAATTACAAAGATAACCATCATAAACACAACAATGATTTCAGCATGAAATCACTGCATCAGAGACATTTTTTAGGTCTCAAGTATAGGATACCAGTTTACTGTAGATATCAATGCACTAAATTATACCTCAAAACAAAAAAAAACAAATGAATTTGGCCGTTTTTAAAGGCAGCTATGTGTGAAGCACACCAAGGCTACTTGTATATCTGCACTGTGGCTTTCAAAATAGAACTCCAAGCATGCAGACATCCGCATATCTACTTAATGCCTACCTCCACACACCAAGCAACTATTCTTATCTTTATATATAATGACTGCCTTTTTTCCCTTGAGTTGTGATGGATACAGATTTTTCATAAGCAGAGCAATGGTGGCACATGCCTCCAATCCCAGTACTTATGAAGTGAAGATAGGATCCGCAGTTCAAGATCATCTTTAGTTACTTAACAAGTTTGACACCAGTCTGGGATACATGAAAAAATTTTCATTATATGTATGAATTTCAGCCTTGTAATGTTAATTAGCTATATCTAGTTCATAATTAAACACTTCTAAGTATTACAAAAGGTTATTTCATGATAAAATCATGATACAAAGCTAATCATCTTGCTTCTAATTGATTCTTCACATTCACATTTTCTTTTCAATGACTTTTGTAGTCATCTCCTGGCAAAGATTTCCATAATTACATAGATAGATGTGATTGTGACCACTGAGTGGGTATCGTGTGGCTGGCTTCCTACATGCCACAGATTCTGTCAGTCAGATGGAAAATACTGCATCACACCTCCCCTTCTTCCAAAAGTCTGCTCTTAATCTACATCTGATGTGGAATCCTTTCCTTTTTCTATACCAAAAAATAAATCTTGTAAACACATGTTTTTATTAATCACAAAAATGAAATTCCACAAATAAAGGAAGTCCAACCTAACAGGTATACTTAAGAAACAGAGAAAGTCTTCATGTCCACCTTAGCAAGAGTCTCAAAGAAGACATAAATGGAGTCTTCATGTCCAACCTAGAAAGTCTCAAAGTTAAAGTTTCTTCTAGGAAGTTTTGTAGAACCTCATAAACAATCCAGACTTAATTATGAGTTTATGCTCTTAACATTTGTATTTGATTATAGAATTTTGTAAAACTCACTTGATAACAACAATGCATATGATAAATAATATCATTTAGATGATAAAGATGGACAGTTTAAGTTTCTAAATTGCAAATGTTAATCTACCAAAAGTAAAAGTCTCTCCAGAGAATGGATTAAAGTTGTTAAAAAGAAAAATTCTGGTATCAGCACAAGGGTGAAGGAGATAGACCCAGAGAACACTCAACTCCTACCAAATCAGAGGTCCAGAGACACAGAAGCTCCCAAAACCTCGTCACTGAAATAGACCTAAAATGAACCCAACATGGCTCAGAGAAATTTGAGGAAGAGGAGGCAGAAAGATTGTTAGAGCCATAAGTTGGATCATTATGCACAGAAACATTGCCTCTCCCCCATAATTGATGGTCACCCCCACAATGCAACACCCACAATCATCATGAGGGATGACAGGGAGAAGGCTAATGATGGTACCATCCTGGCTGTATACACACAATATACATAACTAATAAGAAAAGACAAATTCCAGACCAAAGAGAAATGAATAAGAGATATAGACCATGGAAATGGGAGTCGTAATTAATTACTTAACATTGCTAATAATGCTAAAAATTGCTTAGTCTGTTTGTCAATCCTACCTATATAACCACAGTATGAGGTAACTATAACCCTCATTTGACCAATAGGAAACAGGTTTAGAAAAAATCATTGTCCACAGTCAAATAGCCTTTAAGTTTGGAGATTGTATTTAAAATTGAGAATGGTAAACTTCCAATGCACTTACTCATCCACAATGACTGCAACAGAACAGTATGCAGTTTCATGTACTGCACGTACATTAAATGATATTGGTACTTAGCAAGGAATACAGGTGAAGTAGTTCTTCTGCACCACATATTTCTTCATCTCTATCTCATACACTGTCCAAAGGACCAGCACTGTCTAGTGGAAGACACTGGTATATAAACAGATAGATTGCCATTCAGGATGCTGAGACAATTACGTGATTGCACAAGAAGGCTCAAAAGTGAAGCAATATTTTATCCAAGTGCTGAAGGATATTAGAACTTTCCTTGTGAAAGATGGCAAGGAGAATTTATAGGCAGAGAAATTCATATTTACAGAGATAAAACCTAGGAAGATTCTGATGTCTCCTGTGCCCAAGTGTCAGAAGAGGAAATGAGAATGAAGGAGGATAGAAGCAGATTGCAGAGAGCCATATCTGCTAAGGCTAATTAAGGATGGAAGATTTCCATAGGCAACTAGGAACCTAGACGGAACTTCAGGCTTTACATAGTCAACACTGAAATGAGGAATAGAATGATGCAGATGAAACTGGATCTCCACAGTAGACACATTGTCCCTCCGTTACACCCCAAACATATCCTTCCATCATGGTCAATAACAACCCAATTCCATTTGAAAAGTTTGGTCTTCTTACTACCATTACCTACTATGCTCTTGATCTGTTTCTCATTTGTCATTAATCCATAGGCTCTGAAATCTGGCTTTGTCAACAACAACCTTCCTAACACAATCTCCAAATTGTCTTCACCCAGTTGATTTGATTTGTCAAATCAAATATTTTCTTCCAAGTCTTCTACCTACCTCCATACACAGAATTTGCCATGATTAACTATCCTCCAATTAAGTCATAATATTCATTATAGGTTTTTATTAAGAACTTGAGTATATTAACATATTTTAAATTTGTCATATTCTTGTCTGGCTATATTGTTATGTTTGCTCTCCCCCACCACTTTCTATTGAAGGACCTCCTCGGTTGAGGTTTTGGTAATCACTGAGGTCATGAATGAACCAGTTGGTCTCTATGGGGGAGAATGCTTCAGCATACACCTTCTGTAGCAGTCAGTTTAGGTGCTGAGATGAATACCCAAACAAGGCACAGTTATGGAATAAGGAAATTTACTGAAGCAGAGGAAGTTCCATAATGGCAGAAATTGGCCCCACTTCCACAGGTCCAAGCAGAGAGAAAAACCACCACCAAAAAACAAACAAGCACACTTTAGGAACTCCAGGCAAAGCTTAAACACTTTGCATGTCTTTAGACTAGAATTCCAAATCCACCCCCATACCTTAGGGCTGGACACTAGGATCCACACACTGTGACACCTCCTCCAGCCAGGCAGCCAGAAATCTAAATTACAAACTTTAATAAAATCCTGAACATATTGGGGACATTCATTGAAACTACCACATTCCAACTCTGGCCCCCAATAGGTTTATAACCATCTCACATTGTGTTTTGTTGGATTCAAAGATCCCATAGTCTTTACCAAGTTAAGATAGTTTTAAAGTCACAAGTATTATCCTAGATTCAAGGTAGTCTCTTAGCTGTGAGTCCTATAAAATCAAAACAAGTTATATACTTTCATTATGTTAAGGCACAGAGTAAACATTTTCAACTGCTATAAAGCATAGCAAGGAGAGATCAGAAGAATGCAAACTCAATTACCATAAAGCAAACATCAAATATCCTCAGTTCAATTCCAATATCATAACCAGTGACTGACAGTCTCTGCATTTTCCAATTCTACCCCTCTAGCTAGGCTGAGTAGCCAAGGAAAACTTTCATCCCTAGCCAATAGCCTCCATGGCAGCACTTGCACAGTCCTGGTATAACCAAAACATCTTCAGGTCTCCATTAAAACCATGGTCCATCTTCCAATGGCTTTGCCAGAGTCATCACACCCTGTCTATATGCTACTCTGCATATTCCATGACCAATCCATGCATTTTTCATGCTTTCAAAACCAATACTGGGTGTGTAGGACACAGCAATAGTCTTATTTTAGAGATGAAATAAATCCTAACCTTAAAAAGCAGTTTCCTTCTCTAGTCAACTCTTTTCCAAAAGAGTTTGTCTATCATAGTCTTTCCTCAGGCACCCTTTCAATTGTTTCACTGTAAAGTAGTTGGGCCATCTTCCTTCCAGATGCTAATGTATTTGACAATAGCACTTTCAGCAACCAGTTTCTGTGCCAGTAAATGTTAAACTTGCTTGAATTTTTCCAACTTAAAATCTTAAATCTGTCAGCCCCTTAGCTTTAGCCAAGCACATCAGCGCATTATAAATTCAAACTCTCTGGCCCTGGGCAGCAGAATGCAGCCAGCCCTTATGTCTGCAGCCCATTTCCAGCATGGTTTCCTGCAGTCTCTTCTTTTCCTTAGAAAAGTCATAAATGGAGTACAGTTATCTCTGCACATAGCATTTTCAAAAATCTCATCAGAATAATACTTGGCTTACTGCTCCAGAAGGCAACTCCAGCTGCAAGTACCAAGTTTCCCATTCCTCCAACACACAAGTTCCAAAAGAACAAAATCCACATGGCCAGATTAATCACACCCCACTCCTGGTACCAATTTTCTATCAGTCAGCTTCAGTTTCTGGGATAAATGTCCAAACCAGGCACAGTTATGGAAGAAGGGAATTTACTGAAACAGAGGAAGTTCCATAATGGCAGAAGTTGGCCCCACTTCCACAGATCCAAGTAGAGAGAAAAACCATCACCAGAAAAACAAAGAAGCACACTTTAGGAACTCCAGGCAGAGCTCAATCACTTTGCATGTTTTTTGACTGGAATACCAAACCTACCCCCACACCTTGGAGCTGGACACTAGGATCCACCCACTGTGATACCTCCTCCTGTCAGGCAGCTGGAAATCTAAATTACAAACTTTAATAAAATCCTGAATAAAATTGGGGGCCATACATTCAAACTACCACACCTTCCCACCCTGTGGCTTTTACATTTTTTTTGACCCTTCTTCTTCAATGTTCCCCTGGAAGCATGGAGGGCATATTGTAAGTTTCAGTGTTGAGGTCTCGGCAGCCTCACACTTTCTGATTTGATGAGTCTTGAGGTTCCTCCATGTCTACCACAATCTTTCTACAGGAGGTTCATAGGCTACCCAGGAAAGCAGCACTCATATTGAATTTGCCACTTCGTGAATGTCATGTGGGCCCTTACAGATGTAATAGAGATGACTCATGTCATGACAGACAGCTGGCTTTCTTCTCTTGTCATTCTGAGGGGTCTTGGGTCTACCTGGTATTCACTGCCATGTATAAAAAGATTTTCTGACCAAAAGTGAGAGCAGCATGAATCAAAAGGGATAAACATAGACATTTAGAAGACTTTTTTGTCTGTACTATCCAGAGTGTCATAAGGTCTGGGGATTTCAAAGGACCTGTGAAAATCATTGTTTTCAATGATCTTACAAAGTAATCATCATATGCACATTGACAATATTTCTAGTAAGAAGGAACTCACTTGTAGTCAGGTGATTGGAGTTTCCCAAACAAGCAAGGGAATTATGTTAAGAGAGAAAAAGAACTGAATAGTTTTGAATAGATTTGAGTTTGAATAGCCCCAGCTCTCCCATCACTTCTCACTTTAGCCCTTTATAAATATTAATTAAAGCATTCATATTCTAATCAAAGCAACAATTTTTCAAGCATTTACTAAATGCAAGGCTCTCTGTGAGGTAGCTTACTGTACATTAATTCTCACAACCATCCTATGAAGAAGTATCCTCTTTGTTCTTATTTTATACACAAGCAAACTAAGAATTAGAAAAATAGCTACTTTCTGTGGTGCTAAGGATCCAAGGCAGAGTCTTTTGCAATTGAAGAGAAGGAAGGACAAAAGGAGAGGGGGGAAAGGGGGGAAGCTTATAACTGAACTTACACAAATATTACATAGCAAACAGAACTTCTCTCTTGGATCCAAGCCCATGTGTTCACCACCACCGTCCACTTCTAGGCTTCTGGCAGTGACTTCCAGGACAAAAGACTAGCAAAGCTCTATGTGTGACATGCTGCTGAGCACTTTGTTCATGAAGCGTGAAAAGACAGCCCTTAAGGTCTGGCATTAAGCACTATAATAACTTGTGTGCTTCAGGCACTATAAGAAATACTTTCCATCTATTATTTCTAGAATTTATGATACTACATTGTGCAAAGAAAGATCCTCATAGTTGAGGGAACTAAGCCTCAGAGAGGTTACCAGGGAAGTGTTTGATTCACAGTGCTGATAAGGCCCTGAAGTGGTCTTCCTCTAAACAAGACCCATAGTGTAGACTTGTTAAATGTTAACAGAAATCTAAACTCCAGCACATGGTCCCATACTTAAGCCATCTGCATTTGAGCTACAATGTCCCCTGGAATTGAGAAGAAAGTCCAGGGCAGCTCTATACTGAATGAGTTGCCCAGGTCCCAGCCATTGCTGACTTCTTTCTGGCTGGTAGCTCATCAACATATGACTTCATAATGTCCCATCATGTCAGGAGCACATCGCTAAACTGATTCCTTTAAGAATTATATAGAAAGGACAAGTTCTTTGTATTTTGAAGGTGAAAATGTGTGCATTACTGGTATTCACATTCAGTTTCACCCTACTCCCAGAGCTCATCTCACCACACACTGCTCCCATGTGTGGAAGGCAAGCAGCCAAGTCCATGACCAGTGGGGTTTACTAAGAAGGCAAAGCTGGGCTTCACCCTCATGTCATCCACTCTGTGACTGCAGGCCAGTGAGTTACTTTCCCTGGGCTCTAATTTTCCTTGCTCTAGAGAAATTATAGTAGCTATAAATTGCTCAGCACAAGTGTATCATAAGAAACTAATAAATGGCATTTACTTAGTAGTAATGTGACTTATAATAAAAATAAGCACATTAAAATATCATGTATAATAGCAAGATATTTTGTGTGAATTGCAAATGCAACATGGGAATGTTAACAGTTTATATAACAGCACTGTTCATTGGTGCTTATCTATCAGATATTTTATGGTTTAAAAGTCAAAATTTCAAGGACTTCTCAAATGTATTTACATTTGATTCTGTTGTTGTTTATTGTTGTCACTTGTTTGATTCTCTTCTAGAAACATCTGTGTTTGTACTGAAGCTTCAAGGGGTTCAGTGACTATCGATGTCAGGAATCCCACTTGGTCTTCATTACCCTTGGAGCTCCACTGTAAGGAATGACGATGCAGAAATCTCAAGCTGGGCAGGAAGCAATAAATCAGGCACATTTTACCAGGCCAACAACCAGAACCATTTTGAAACAATTTTAAAAGGTCTCAACATTTTCACAGCTTGTGGAGAGACCAAAGAGGTTAAACAAGAGCCCAAACCCGAGGCCTCAGTTCCTACAAGTGGTGAGAGACCGTATGCGCTAGGCTTCACGCTAAATCCAGAGCCACATGAGGCTCCCTTTCCTAAGAGGCCCACTGTGTCTCTGCACAGAACCTGCTAGCTTCAAAATCAATGACAAGCTGGAGCATAAGAAATGTTTCCTCTTCCCTTATCTCCTGCAAGAATTTTTGAGGTACTCAAAGATACTTTTTTTTTACATGACTTTCAAAGGTCTTTTGAGCAAAGAAAAGGAAAATAAATTGTGACAAGCATGAAATCATGTCCCAAGCCACCCCCTGAAATCACGATCCTCTTGCTTCAGTCTCTTGAATGCCAAGACTGCACAGATACGTACTACCTGGATACCCCAATTCACTTTTTCTCCTGCCCACTGTCCTCAGTGTGTTGCCACTACACAATGCTGGAGTAGAGGGCTACACAGATCTCTGTGGAGAGTGATTGCCTAGGGCGAGTAGAGAGAAGGGAACTTCTTAGTCACAGACAGAACAAATGGCTTTCTACAGGAGTCTGTGGTGGCTCTGCTCCTACCACTGCACAGCGTCACCTCCCCCATCACTGTTTAGTAAAGGTGAAATGGCATGTCGTGGTTATTTTACATTAAATTTCTCACAAAAGGAGAAATCAGCATTATTTCTTAATTTGTTTTTTAATTTGTTTTTGCATCATTTGTTTTTTAATTCATACCTTTGTCTATTTCTCAGTTTGACTGGGATTTTTTTTTATTGTCTTATTATAAATGTTGAGAATCTAAATACAAATTCTTTCTCAATTAGGTGCATTTTAATTTTCTTCTTCTGGACTATATCTGCCTACTTACTCTTTCAAATAGAAGCTTTTAATTTTAATATAGAAAAGTTATGGTTCTTATGCTTTAAGATTCTTGCTTTTCTGCTAAGAAAGTTACTAATGTGAGAGCTTGTTATACAAAATTAAATGAACAAGCACATCAAAATATTTATAACAGTGCACAGTACAAGTAAATGCTTTGCTCATATTAAATATGTGGCACTTAGCTAATATTTCACAGAGAAAAACTAATGGCAAGGAAGGGGGAGTCACTGGACTCAAAATTTTAGAAATCAAAATTTGATACAGAGCTGCATTCCATGAAAGCATTCTTATAGCAAATGGTCTTTTGGACAAATCTGAATAAGTCCAAACAAAACCAATGGTGTTCCATAAGATCCAGGATGGAGTTTACATTCAATGACTGTACATAGGCCCATGACACTTCTACAACCCACAGAGAAACAGCTGGGAGCTGTTGTCAGTGTTCCTACCATAAACAGAATCACAGACTTAATATTTCCTGTAATTTCCTCTGACTTTATTTCCTCTTGGGATTTTTTCCCTATATATTACCAATAAATTATGGTTAAAGCTATTTTCTATCCCCTCAGCATTCACTAGCATTCTCTGTTGTCGGCATGCCAATTTGCAGACCACACAAAGCTGTAGTGAGAATGCATCCAGGGAATCCAGTTCCGGTCTCCTCTCTCAAGGTCACACAACTTGCTCTTAAACACATTGAGACAGTATGATGAGTAGTTAGCATGTCATAAGACTCACACTTAGCACATTAGCAATTCTACTTCAAACTATCATTCACAGTTAAGAACAGAAATGCTTTGTGAAGATTTAAAATGCAGAATAGAGCACGTATTATAATGGTTTGGCCTGACCAGAATTGTTATGTCTGACATTCTGCTCAAACAGCACTGTTACAAACATAATATGGTCCCAGGACATCTCACATTAGATGCTACTTTTTCTAAAAAACTAAACCTCTTTAACTGGGATCCTCTAGATACCAATAAGGCAATGTTGAGTAATTGTAGAAAAGTGATTTAATTGACAGATATCATAGAAGAAATAAAATCAACTGAAACCTTATGCAGAAATGAATTTGACTCATGCATATTCTTTAGTATTGTGTATTAACATATGCTTTGGGGTTTATTTGGAGGGGGGGAGGTAGGATCTCTTCTAACTCAGGCAGACCTTGAATTCACTCTGTAGTCTAAGTCTAACCTTGAACTCACAGAGATCCTCCTACCTCTGCCTTGTGAGTGCTGGGATTAAAGGCATGAGCCACTATGCCTAGCTTTTTGCATTTTTTTAAAATTATAAATGATACAGGGTCTGCAGAGATGGTTAAGCACTTAAGGTTACCTGTGAAGCCCAAGGACCCATGTTCAACTCCTCAGATCCCACATAAGCCAGATGCACAAGGTGATGCATGCACAAGGTCACACATGTCATCTGAAGTTCAATTACGGTGGCTGGAGAAGCCAATTCTTTCTCTCTCTCTGTCTCTCTCTATCTTGCTCTTCCTCATAAAATAAAAAAGACAGTATGTTGGGCTTACCTTAAAACAAATTATTATAATGTTTTATTACCATTTTAAACTTAGCAATAACATGCCTGTGTCAAGATATGTTGCCTACTGTATTATCCCAATGACTTGAAGAATATGCTAAAAAGATGTATCATAAGTTGCATAGTGAAATTCTATTGTTAGATATGTTTATTTTATTTTACTGAAGTTTGTAAATACTACTTCAATAAAAACCTTTACAGATAAATCTACATATTATTTCACTAGGATTCATTCCGAGAAATGAAATCCTTTAAATGCACATAATTTGAAGGGTTTTTTTTTTGTTTTTGCTTTTTTTTTTTTTTTTTTTTTTTTTTTTTTTTGGTTTTTCTAGGTAGGGTTTCACTCTAGCTCAGGCTGACCTGGAATTCACTATGGAGTCTCAGGGAGGCCTCGAACTTACGGTGATCCTCCTAACTCTGCCTCCTGAATGCTGGGATTAAAGGCGTGCACCACCACGCCTGGCTCAAAGATGATTTTATATTTGTATATTCAATGGATACTTCCTTAGTTAGGAACTAGGCACTGTACAGGGTTAAAGAGCTGACAAACAGGCAAAAATCCTGATCTTCATGTGCAGCATGCCAAAGTGAGGGATAAAGGAGCAAAAGGCATTATTATCTGTAGAATTTCTATGAAGAAATTATGAAACAGAAAATTGAAACCTTTCTGTAAAGGGTTGCAATTTTTCAAAGGGTAACTTCAGAAGGTCCCTTGGAGAACAATGTCAATGCACTATACAGACAGATTTAGCAAAATTGGGTATTATGTTCATCTTTTATTTGGCTTTTCCCAGTTTAATAAATGGGAAAAAGCCATCTCACTGATTACTAATGATTTTAGTTATTTGTATATCATACTTTATGAAATGTTTGGTTCTAGGTTTTCAACAAGTTTCTCTTGTTTTTTTTTTCTTGTTGAAATGTAAATATCTTTTCATACTGAGCATACTATACAAATTTTGTACTTGCCATATTGTTGTTTAATCTATGGTATTTTTAGTATACCAAACATTATTATTTTCAAGGACACAGGCAGTGATAGGATTAGAGTAACTAATGTTTCACTTTCTATATCCTAGGTAATAAACACAACAATCCCAGGAAAGAAATACCTTCATCCTACCATGACTAGATATGATTCTTTAAGAAGTTTTCATTTTGTTGCCCTCGTTACTACCCCATGTTTATGTGTTGTGACTGCATAATACCCTAGTCCCCTTATACTCTTGGGTAGTACTATGTGTGCATGACTGACGTTCACTACTGGTCTTAGGGAACACCTCTCCCAATCATCTTCAGATCCAGAACTTATCCCCTAATTGTTTAATCAGTTCCCGTTCACAGTATCAACAAACTGTGTCAACAAACACAGTAACAAATCAGGGAGGAAAACAGAGGAATGAAGGATTCTTTCACTGACACATAAAAGCATAACATGTTCATGGATTAGAAGAATTAATACACATAACATTGTTTATAGTGATCTATAAACTCAATGTTAACCAATTAAAATTCCAAGAAATGCTTTATAGAATAGAAAATACAACCTTAATTCTTATATTTACATGCATCTATAAATAACTCAGGGAATTTGGAGGCTGAGGCAGGAGGACTGCCATGAGTTAGAGGCCAGCTTAGGCTACACAGAAAGATCCTTGCCAGCATGGGTTACAGGGTGAGACAGTGTCTCAAAAAATAAAATAAAATGAGGTGGAGATAACATGGATGTTGTAGATGGGAGTTTCTCCTCTCTCTTTTCTTTTCTCTCTTCTTGCTCCCTTGAGAATGCTCAGTAGATGGCCTCTCTCTTTCCAGCTTCAGTCCTCTCCTTCCTTAAAAGCCCTCTTAGGCAAGTCCACATTCTAGCTCTGGCTCCTCCCACTCTCCTGCTTGAGGAGAGGACTTGCTATGTAGCTGGGCTTGCCTCAGATTCGCCGTCCTGCTGCCTCAGATACCCAAGTTCTGACATCATCAGTGTGCACCATCGCACCCAGCCCAGGCTGCTTTTATTTGTTGCCTGAGTATGTGTGTGCCATGTGTATATGCATGCATGTTTATATGTATGTGAGTACATATGTATGTGCTAGTGCTCATGTAACTGTGTACACATGCATGAGGAGGGCAGAGGTTGGCATAGGATGTCTTCCTCAGTCACTCTCCACCACACACCTACAGCTCACTGATGGCTAGACTGGCTGGCCAGCAAGCCCCAGGGACCCACTTGTGTCTACTTCCCAAGCACAGATTATGGCATGCACCACCACAACCAGTAAACGTTTACATGGATGCTGGGGGTCCAAACTCTCCCTGCTTGTGTGACAAGTGCTTTACCCACTGAGGCCATTGCCCCCGGCCCCCAGTCTGTTTTCTGTGTACCTGTGACCAAGCAACTGTCATGGTAGAAAATATCACTGGACAAAACAATAATAAAGTAGGGCTGCAGAGATGGCTTAACAGTTAAGGCAACTTGCCTGCAAAGCCAAAGGACCTAGGTTCAACTTCCCAGGACCCACATAAGCTAGATGCACAAGAGGGCGCATGCATCTGGAGTTTGTTTGCAGAGGATGGAGGCCCTAATGCACTCATTCTCTCTTTTTCTCGCTTTCTCTCTCTCTCTTTCTCTGTCTCTCTCAAATAAATAAATAAATAAATATAACATATAAAAACCTATAAAAAATTAAATAGTCTACAGAATAATCAAAAGGTCATGAGCAAAAGGAATAAAACTGGAAATACCACATTTCTTGATGGTGAAATACATAATAAAGCTACAGTTGGCTTTCTGCTGTACATGTGCATATGACCAGCAGTGTAAAAGATGACATTTAATATATAAGCACATGGTCATGGAAAGCCAAATATCATTCACATGTTATAATTTTATAATAATACATTTTTTCCGTTTAGAACTCCGCTTTTAATATGTCCATACTCAATTCAATTTAAATTCACTAAAAGAAGGAAATATTGACAAGTATGAAATCCACTGCCTCACAGATTTATTCACTTTCTCATATGGTTCTTCCATACGTGAATTTTCCTGGGATAGAGAACAACCTTGTTACTATGTACAATGCAATAACCTGAAAATGATCAGAAAAAGAAGATCAGATTGAAAATGTTACAAATGATTGCAGTGTGTCCCAAAGAAAAAATGATTTTCACTGGGAATTTATTCCAGATTTTGGAACAAAAAATTGATCACCCAGCCTTCTTTTGCTCATCTACAATGTAGAAAGTATTCTACCAAGGGAGACAGTATTTTAAGGAGTAACTCACATGCAACAGACATCTTTGGTCTTCTTTATTTCTTTCTCTTTCCTTTCACTTTTTTCCCTTTGCTTTCTTTATCTTTCCTATTCTTTTCCTTTCATTTATTTTCTTTTCTTCTTTTCCTTTGGTTTTCAGTGCTGGGGCTGCAACCCAGAATCTTGAACATGTGAAGTGAATACTCTACAACGAAGCTGCACCCCAGTCCTGGCGATCTCTAAATTAGGAATCTAGCTGCCCTATTATCTTTCTCTGTCTCCGCCTCCCTAACCCACACATACTACTCTGTCTAAACCTCCCTAACCCACACATACTACTCTGTCTAAACCTCCCTAACCCATACATACTACTCTGTCTAAACCTCCCTAACCCACACATACTACTCTGTCTAAACCTCCCTAACCCACACATAATACTCTGTCTACACCTCCACAACCCACACATACTACTCTGTCTACACCTCCATAACCCACACATACTACTCTGTCTCCATCTCCATAACCCACACATACTACTCTGTCTCCACTTCCATAACCCACACATACTACTCTGTCTACACCTCTATAACCCACTCATACTGCTCCGTCTACTTTTGTGCTGAAATATGCCCCTGCCAACTTCCATTCACTGATCCTTGCTTAGTCCTGAAGAGCCTCATGCAATGTACATTACCATAACAGATCCTCTAGACTTTAAGACAGGGGCCATCTCTTCCCACCAAGTCTTTCCCTTTACCTAGTGCTCAAATTGCATATTTAAAAAAAAAAAATCACACCCTACTTCTCAGTCAGGAAAAAAGATTCTCTTCAAAGGGAAAAGGTGAAAACAGATCCTATCAGCAGCATGCCAAAGCCAACTTTAAAGGTGAGACCCTGTCTTAAATAAGCAACAAGAATTATTGAAAACAATCTATCAGTAATTAATCACTCCTATAAAATCCATCCATTCAATTAGGTTGAATACACTAATGATACTCAAATCAATGCTTCTAATAAGCCTTAAGGGTTTTAAATACTATAAATGCAAAAACCTAGCAAAAGCCCCCAGTTCATGCTGAAGTAGTCACACAACAGTTTAGTATGAGACAAAGTCAGAGTAAGCATACCACCAGCAATGCCATGTTCACAAACAAGTACACAAAAACAGAACACACAGCTCTGTGCACATACAGCTGTACATGTATATTAACAAAACTCCTTAAAAAATTTGGAAAGTCGGGCTGGAGAGATGGCTTAGCGGTTAAGCGCTTGCCTGTGAAGCCTAAGGACACCGGTTCAAGGCTCAATTCCCCAGGACCCACGTTAGCCAGATGCACAAGGGGGCGCATGCATCTGGAGTTCGTTTGCAGTGGCTGGAGGCCCTGGCGCGCCCATTCTCTCTCAATCTCTCTATCTGCCTCTTTCTCTCTCTGTCATTCTCAAATAAATAAATAAAAAATAACAAAAAAAATTTAAAAAATTTGGAAAGTCAACGTAAATGTTCCTAATATTCTTTTGTCTCAACTATTTTTCAATTCCTTCAAAAAATAAAATATCAAGACCAGTGTGTTGGCGCATGCATTTAGTCCCAGCCCCTCAGGAGGCTGAGATAGGAGAAGTGCTGTGATCTCTAGGTCAGCCTGGGATAGAGGAAGACCCTACCTTGAAACAAACAAACAAACAACAATAAAAGAGAGATGATTAAAGCAGTCTTGTGGCTTAATGTAGAATATAAGGATGTCCACTGGCTGATAGCACAATAGGGCAGGAAACAAGTCAGACTACTTTCTGTTGTTATACCACGGCAGTCTAACATTTGATAGCCGACATTATTTTATGGGACAGGCTGTGTGCCAGGTGCTGTTTTAAGCTCTTTCTATAGATAACACGTTTAATCCTCACAACTACCTTGTAACATAAATCTTATTATAGCATCCCCATTGTAAAGACAAAGAGCTGAAAGCTCATGGAGATTTAACTGACTTGCCAAGGTCATGAACTTCGCAAGAAATGAGTAAGACCTGCCCAGTGCAAGCTCCTGAACCCATGCTCTTCCCACTGATCTCTAACTCCAGGTTACCCCATGGCAGCAAAAGAGGAAGGAAGTTGAAAGAATGCACAGACCAGTGGATCAGTTGATCAAGCTATCCACAGAGGAAGTAGAGTCTAGGACAGACTCCTGACTTGAGCATCTCCCAACTCTGATGCTCTGGGAGGCATCCACATGCTGTAGTGATAGCCTACGCACACTTCTCAAGTCACGTCTGAAGTTGAAGAAACAGGATTTTGTCTGTCAGTTGCCATCCGGAGACTCAAAATGATGCCTGATGGAGTAGGAGCCCAATAGAGATCTTCTGGAATGTTGTAATTATTAAATACCCTTTCTATTCTTAGAAAAGGAAGCAAACATGCTGGAGAGTTGGCTTAGTGGTTAAGATGCTTGCCTGTGAAGCCTAAGGACTCATGTTCAATTCTCCAGATCCTACATAAGCCAGATGCACAAAGTGACACAAGTGCACAAGGCTGCACATGCACCCAAGGAGGTGCACGCGTCTGGAGTTTGACTGCAGTGGCTGGAGATCCTGGCACACCAATTTTTTCTCCCTCCCTCCCTCTCTCTTTCTCTCTCTTTCTCACATTAAAAAAAGGAGATAAGCAGTAAGATTTGGTAACCAGTATTGTTTTCCTAAAGCCAACTTATATTAATCAAATCTTATTTTTAAAAAAATTTATATTTATTTTTTTGCAAGCAGAGAGAGATAGAGAATGCAAATGAACTCCACATGCATGTGCCACTCTATGCATCTGGCTCTATGTGGGCACTGGGGAATTGAACATGGATTGTTAGGTTTTGCAGGAAAGAGCCTTAACCACTGAGAAATCTCTCCCGCCCCCAAATCTAATTTTTTGATTGGGTTTTAAACAGATATGTGAGGGAAATCCTGTGGGCAAAGTATTCCTGGGTTTCAAAATACTTTTGTAGATTCAATGGTGAAATGTAGTCACAAAATGACTCAGCATGAGAGAGCTCAGGTTGTTGAGGCTTGCACTCAGAGGCCTCAGTTTCCCTCTTAGGCAGTAAGGTAGCTTATATTCCCGAAATATCAACATGCTGAAATAAGGATTTGGATGATATCACATTGGTCAACTCTATGAGTAACAAAAAACTGAAAGAAATGAAAGAAACTGGTAGAGACAACAATCAGGTTAAATGGAGTTGATGTTATTTTAAACAGAATAAATGAAAATGTATTTCAGTCCCAAAACCATAAAGGTACAGAGAGCCTGAGACTACATAGTGAATTCCAGATCAGCCTGGGCTAGAGCAAGACTCTACCTTGAAAAACCAAAAAAAAAAAAAAAAAGGAAAGGAAAGGAAAGAAAAAAGAGCAGAAACAAGGACGTTAGCTGCTAAATAAGAGTGAAAATTTAGGCTTCTTCAGTAGAATTATTTTACCCAAACTAAATAAATAGATGAATTGCCACCACACAACACAGCTGCCCTACTGATCCTACTGTAAATGGTTCACACACGTGCTTACTGCAAGCCAGGGACTTTGCAGTATTCTCTCATTTAATTCTCTCAACACTTCTAGAGGCAGGAATTATTATTAGCAATCCCAATATGCAGATGAACAAGCACTTATGACTTGACTGCTGCAATCTCTGAACAGACAAGACAACTGTTGAAACAGGAGTCGTTTTAACTCATACTTCAATTTGTGCTAACCAGGATTCTCTGCCAGTCTTCATGTCCTTGGACACCAACAGCTGTAGAGACTGCACACACCCCCTTGCATGTCCTTTCACAACCTGAATTTTATTGTAAGTTCCCTCTGGCTCAGAGCTCCCATTTCAAATGTGTGTGCTTCTTTTCCTGAAGATTTCTTCAAAATCATGGGAGTCTGCTGGACTATACTGCTGAGACCCTGTTAGGTGAAACTGTTAGGTAAACCGTCTCAGTCCCCATCCTCCATCGACATGATTCTGCAGGATTCCCCACACCATTCTGATGATGCCCCAGCATGACTAAGTCTCAGCCACCCACAATAGCAACTTGTTCATTAATATGTCTATGTCCCCGCCCCCACCTCATTTTCCCATTTTTCCTCAAAGCATGCTCCCTGCCTTGTTTCCCCCTGTACAACGATGCATGTTTCTCTGCTTCACTCTCCTCTTTTCATTCCCACGCCTTGGAACTAATCTCATGATAAACTATCTGTACCCAAGATCCTGGAGTGGCATGGGTGTTAGTTAAAGTCAAACTAAGATAATACCCCTGCTGCTTCTATGTCCTTTCAAATATGCTGCAAACAGTTAAGTACTTAATTAAATTATCTTAATATTAAGTAATTAATTTCCTTCAACATAGCATAGGCAGCTCTGGCACTAATTAAAGACTTGGGAGCTAAACTAGAACTTAACTTGGAGAATGGGCAGAAGCCAGCATGATTCCTTCCAAGTCACTGGCCAAAGCTAACAGTCTCTGATAACATGGGAGAAAGGGGTACATACATATGGCAAAGTAGTGCAAGCGGAATGTGAGGCAGGAATTCTGAATTTAATCACTACAACTGAAGTAACACATCCTTGACCAGTGCACCATCCACCAAATCACACAACCAGCTCCTACTGGAGCATGTTTCTGGGGAGGCTGAGTTCTGCCTTCATTTTCTCTGTGCATGTATCTGAGGGAGCTACTGGCATTAAGAAATACATCAAAGTGGACAACACAGTGCAAGGTTTCTTCTTGCCTTGACTAAATTGTGTTCCCATTGGTCCTATTCCTGTTCCTGCGTTTATGGCTCACAGATACAGTCGCCCATCTTCAGGAACACTGTGAGAGGTGGGAAACGTACTGTTGATAAGTCAGTATTGCTGGCAGCTACAGTCTTACAGATGGAAGAAACAATTCAGACTTAGAAGGAACTTGCTTAAAAATAATACCAGTGAAGTGTTACTGTTATTTCTTATTTTATTGTGGTGAAAATACATTTAATCAAATGGAATATTTAATTTTTATTGTGTGGCTAATGTGATATATTTAGTAAAAATAAGGTACCTAGCTATTACAAAATTATTGACAGTTCTCAAATACACAGCTTTTGTATGTGCATGTAGCTTTAAGACGCTTCATATGGTTGCTGTTAAAATAAGTATGTAAGTTTTATTGAACAATACAGTAAACAACCACAGAACGCATGTGTAAATTGTTAGTAGATTCTGCTACTTAATGACAGAAGTAATTGGTGGACTGTATGTCCTCAAAATATTCTTTCTCCCCCTGAAAAAAAAGATGAAGTTTAGTAGCACACAAAAAAGCAGGATCTTTTTGTCTCTTACCAAATTTTACTTTTCCTCTCATAAAAAGTCTAAGCAAAGAAAATATGTGAACCTCTCAATTAACCTGTAGTGGGGAAAACTACAATTCAAGACTAGTAAATTGCATAGGGAATTATAAAAATTTAGCCTTCTATCTAGAGTAACAACAGTTAGAACGTGGTCACTTCATGTGAAGTCAAAGAGCGTGAATTGACGACACTGGGTATTTTCCATAAATAGTGTTGATTTCCTGCCTTCACTATATTTTCTGTGCTCTTTTGGGCCCTCACTAGACAAAGGCCTAGAATCAATCTGCTGGCATACATCCAGCTAGGTCAGAGTGCACAGGGATCTGGTTTGGTCTTAGTTTTTGTTGTTGCTATTGTTGTTTTGCTTGCTCTTGGCATAATGGTTTCTTTTGCTCTTTTAGAAATGGGTTATTTCAATGCAAATGATTAAACTGCAATCCCTTTTGTTAATTTTACTAATTTATTGATATTAACATGTTCACATTAAAAAATTTACAAAATAGAGAAATATAAGGATATGAAAGCAAAACTTACCCATAATACTACACAGGGAGAAAACAGGTTAAAATGTGTCTTCTCTCTTGGGTGTGTTGCTTTCTGTTGTCCTTGGCATACAGCCTTCCCTAGCATCGGTAAGTTCTAGGACTCTGAGTATATACTAAATGCTAAAGACGCTCAGACCCCTTGTACAAATGTCATGTGTTTGCCGGCAATCTACGCCCACCTTTCTGCATTTTAACTTCTCTTAGGAGTACCTATAATATAGAAATAGTAATTATACCATATTTTGGTGTAATAATGACAAGGATAAGTGTTAGTGCAAGTTCAATAGAGAAAAATAAATTTCTAATGTTTGTGATTGTTTTGGGTTTGTGATTGGTTAAAATCAGAGATTTGGAGGACCAACTGTGACATATAAGCTCACTTTTTAAGATGAATATTACAGAATATGCATTTTCCTTACAGTAAAAAGAAATGGCAAATTTTACTTTCAGTGACTGGATAACACTGCAAACTGTATATTTTCTTGTGGATTTTCATGTGTTTTTTAGTGTTCCTTATTGCGAACAACTCTGCAACTGGGTACTTACAATTTTTTACCTTTATTTCTCAAATAGGATTTACTGTGACGTTGACAGAGATCAGGAGCCAGGCAGCTCATGCTGTAGGCAGTTCAGCTAGAGTCAAAGGTCCTTTAGAGGAGGCAGATGGGGGTTTGCTTTGATGGTGGCTGCTGATCCATCAGGATGCCAGCTGACCATCTGCTTTTGCCTACTGCTCTCCCCACTTCCTGACTCTCCCCAGCTTCCTTAGAATTCTGGTGGTTTCACCTGAGCCCATACAATGTCACCTTGCTTTGTCACTAGTCAAAGACCTTCTGGATGTGTTTAAGTAGTCCTATCTGTCTAGAAGTCTAATGAGCTAATCATTGTACCACAAACTCAGGCTAAGCAGGCATATCATGCTGGTACCAGTCTGATGCCTGATTCCAGGGGTCATCATTCAGACTTGTTCCAGAACTGTAAGTCACTGAAGGACCAAGTGCCAGCCAACAGTTCTTGTTGACTCTCCTCAACGGGGGGGCTTTGTTCCAACTCTTTCCAACATACCTTGCCTACATATCTTTTTCTGCATGCATTCTTTCTGTCCTCATTCACCATTTCATGCAATTGGGAGACCAAGAACTCAAGAGCCACTGGCTTGGGGCATGTTAGCAACTGTTGAGTATCTGGCATGCTGACTCCAGGCCACGCCAGCCCAGAGAAAGGAAGGCTCTGCAGCAGCTACCGTCTCATGTCTGGGACAAAACCCTAGACCAAAGCAGCTTCTGGAAGGAAAGGATTTACTTCAGCCTACGGCTTCAAGGGCAAGTTTCATCACGGCATGGGAAGTATGGCGAGAACAGACAGCAGGGAGTCACATCTGGTTATTTCACTGGGGGAGAAACAAAGAGAGTTGAACTGAGCCATCTAGGACTGGCCAGAGGATAGTGCACTACAACATACTGCATCCCATGACATAACTCTTCCAGCAAGCCTCTAACTCCTAACTCCACGAGCTAGGGATCAAGAATGAGGCCCAATCACAAACACACAGGCTCTGACGTGCGTTTTACATCACATTCGACCATTACCCTCATAGACGCATGGCTACAGCATACTGCAAAATGCATTCACCCCAATTTTAAAAGTACCCATAGTCTCAAGCCCAAAGTCTAATCTGAGACTTAGGACATTATCTTTACTGTAAAATTAAAGCAAAAGTTATATATTTCCAACATATAATGGCACAGAATAAATATTCCTATTCTAAAAAAAAAAAAAAAAGGAGAAGTGGAGGCATAGCAAGAAAAAATTGGATCAATGAAAGATGAAAGACCAGAAAGGCAAACATCAAATCCTGAAGATCCATGCCTAACGCCTGGAACTTGTGGTGAAATCCTCTGGGCTCCAAAAGGCTTGAGCAACTCCAGCCCTCCAGCTGTGCTGCTTGCTGCCCAAGCCAATTCCACCCCAAGCCAGCAGCGTCCCCTGGCAGTCATCCCACAGTCCTGTTATCTCTAACACTGTGGGGTCTACACTAGGGCCTCAGGTTCAGTTTCCCACAGTGGCTTCATAATGGACCTCAACTCTGTTTCACACAGTCCAGACCCGGTAGCTCCCAGAACCATGGTCATACTCAGGGACCCTCTATTTCCTAAATTTTCCATGCTTCCAAAAACCTGCACCAGGAAGGACGCCGTATTTGCTAATCCAGGTGTTGTGAATCCTGACTTTCAGAAAGACCAACCTCCTTCAGGGCCCCGTCTCTCAAAAGAATCAGCACTCCTCCTTCTGTCCCACTGCAGAGCAGCTGGACTGTCCTCCATGGTTGTGATTGCTTAAACAACTGCAGCGGAAGAAACTGCAGTTTCTGAGAACCAGAACCAGGTTCATGTTCCCTCCTGTGCAAAACTTCACATTTTTCATATCTTTCTGCTCTTTACTTTCCTCCACCAAACACACCAGTCATTGAATCCGTAAGTTCAACCTTGCTCAAGTTCTCTGGACATGGGCTGAACACAGTCTCTTCACATGAACTACCCCAGCCTAGTCTCTGACAAAGTCCTCTTTCCCCTCTCAGATCTCATAAGCCATGTGTTTGGAATCTGCAGTGATCTCTAAATTGTGGTTTTTCAAACTCTCACCAGAATGGCCCATTAAGCTCTGCTTCTCTAGTCCAAAGTTCTACATTCTTCCATATTCCTCCAATAAACCAATTCCAAAGACCTAAAATCACACACTCAGGTTCCTCGTGGCAATGGCCCCCACGCTCAGTACCAATGTTCTGAAGCAGTTAACTTCTTTTTGCTAATACAAAATGCCAGACCAGAAGCAGTTTATGGAAGGAAAGGGTTTGTTTTGGCTTATAATTTCAAGGGTTGTTTTATCATGGTGGGGACCTGGTCACATCAGCTGGGAAGAAGCAGCAGCAATGAACTGAGCCAGCTAGCACTGGCCAGAGTCAGAGACAGTGGACTACGAAATCCAAGTCCTGCCCCAGTGACACACCTTCTTCAGCTCCACCCACAGAGGATCAAGCATGAAGTCCAATCACACACCCACGAGGCTATGGGGGACAGTCCACATTCAAACCACCCCAAGCACCATCACTCAAAACCCACAACATACTTTGGATGTCCCCCTGAGGTGGGTGTCAAACTAAGGGATCCCACTCTGCTGACCCAGTTACCTTTCATGAGACCAGTCAGTCATGAGAAATGTAGTGAAAGTCTCAAAGCAGCTGAAGGTTTATGGCTGTGGCCACTCCCCAGCACCACCTAAAAGCTTTTGGATTGGATTGCATTTCTGATCACCCATCTGTGTCATGAACAAAAAGTCTTAGTGTTTCTAACAATTTCAGTCCAGAGTTACCAACTCTTTCAAAGGCCATCAATAAAGAGTTGTACTCCAGCGACACCTAGCAGCCCCTTGACTGAACTCCACCTGTCAGCCTGAAGGAAAAACTAGTAGGAACCTATCTAGATAGCTTCAAGATTGCTAACCTTATGATCCCTTGACCAGACATCTCCCCCATGGCCAGTAGTTGCTCAGCTTCTCATCAGAGCCAGACTGCTCCTGATGGAAACCAGGTCTGTCTTTCTCCTCTAGCCAAGCCTCACTGGAGACTGGCCTGCCCTGTGCGAAGGTGAGTTTCTCCTTATCTGCCTCCTGTCATTGGTTGACATTCCCTTCTGACTTCCTGTCAATGTTCTCTGTTCCCTTATCTGATATTTGATTCACTGAATGGGATTCACCAAAACTTTTCCTCCTACCTGGAGAATGAGGTTATGGTGTTACTTGTAAGCCCAATGGAAGATTGCATTCTTTCTAGCACATAGAGAGAAACTAGATTTAGATTGCATGGCATATTTCCTTAGACATTATTATAACCACACCCAAAATCACCCTCTTCCATTTCATTTCTAGCAGGAACTTTGAATAGAATCTAAGAAATGGTTATAAGAAGAATGAACTCCCAATCTCCAACCTGGGAAAGAATTCTTTTAGAACAGGTGCCCCCTCTCAACTTCCTGCTGATAGAAAAATGATGCAGAAATGCAGCCCTGAGTTCAACTACCATCTTTTTCTACACTAAAAATATACAATGTCCAGGTTTTATGTTAAGCATCATAGTGTTAACAAGCTAACTATAAGGCACTGGCCCTGGAAGAAACAAAGAAGATCCCAAGGCAGGGAGGTGGAGTGCCTGTGCAATACCTGAGTGTGAACAGTCAGGCTCCTCTGTTGGGCACTGGGGGTTATCAGGAACTCGATAGTACACCTAAGTTCAGGAGATATCCTGGAAGAGGAGAATTAGAGAACAATATTTCTTGTTTCCTCTCCTTCTTCCATTCTAGGCAACAAGCCCATAAGAGCATGCATGCCTTTGGAGTCCATCCTGAGAAACCGGAAATCTTTGCATCGCCTATCACTCACCAAAAACAAAAATCAAAAAACTCCAGCTTTTCTCTACTGCAATTCTTGAACAGCATACAAGTTAGAGGACAGGGAGAAACAGCCACCAGAGGGAAGTATCAACTATAATGCTATCCTACAAGTAGACCTATGTGTCATAAAAGGAGAATGATTGGAAGGCCCCTATGTCAAACTTTCTTCACATTAAAGGAAAATCTAGACCCTTGCCAGCCTCATAGGATAGTATACTCAGCTCTACTTGCAGTTGGCTGCATAAGGTGAGCCCCCATCAGGGGATGAGCCTCCCCTAATCCCTTGAACAAGAAGACCAATCCCAACAGGGATCCTTTCACAGCTCTACTCCCACCTGCCACCATTACAAGAGTTCAAAATCCATTACATCTCCCCTTACCCCTTTGGTTCCTCCTCCAGAGCCCCCTTGACTGATAGTTCTCCCATGGAAAGGACCGGACTCCCTCAACTCCCTCCAGGAGATATCAGGAGCACTTGGAGTAACCAAGAATGATGCCCCCTCCCCCTTACCAGACTTTAAGCAGATCAAGACAGATTTAGGTAAATTCCAAAAACTTGACACTGATATATATTCTGACTTGGGGAGATACAATACTAATTATGTTTCTGACTTTGACAGACACAGAAAAGCAAAATGTCTTATGGGCAGTTATACAATTTGGGAATGACCTTATCATGTCCTGGCAGTAGAGATAGAACGGGGGCCAAGAACACTGGTTCAGCTCCATCTGAAGCACAAGCTGACTCCAACTCCAACTCCAATTCCAACTCCAACCCCTGGCCTAATGCAGGCTCTGCACCCAACAGGGCCAGATGATTTCATTGACCAAGATGCCAACTCTCCCTACAGAAGGGCATCTGTCTCTGACCTTCCTAGTCCTTCTTTTCTCTACCAGGGTACAAGCAGTTTCTTTAACTGTCCCTAAAAGGAATTTTGCAACTGGAGGGGAAGAGAAATAGAGTAGAGGCATAAATATTTCCAAACTTGTACCATAGAAAGTCTATGTAAAATTCACTCTAAGCCTGTCAACTATTCTAAACTTTCACTAGTTGTTCAAAAACAGAATGAACACCTATCAGTTTATTACAAACTTATGAGCAGATTTAACCAAGCACAATGACCTGTAACCAGATTCTGAGGCAGGACAATTAGTAATCAAAGACCAATTTTTGAGTCAGCCTGCATCAGGCATCAGGTAAAAGTTACAAAGGATAGCTGCTGAGACATGGATCATTCTGTGTAGTCTAATCAAGGCAGCCAGCAAGGTCTTTTATAACTGAAATTTGGAGATGGTTAGCCAGATGAGGAAAAAGACCCAAGATGCTCTAGTAATAGCTTTATATGGATAGTAAACTAAGAGCCCAAGAAATAAGGATCCTAGGGAATGTTACAATTGTGGTACACTATGGCATTTCTAGTCTGATAGTTCCTGGAAGAGACTACCATCTCAGCCCTGTCCTTTATGCCAAGAGAAACCCTGGAAGATTAATTGTCCCTGAGGTCAGTGTCTTCCTCATCATGTCTCCTAATGGCCCAAATGGACTGAAGGGGCCCAGAACTCCTGTCTCAGGCTGTCACTACTCAAACCCTCATCACTACCCAGGAGTCCTAAGTGATTTTAGTTATAAAATGAGTGCTTATAACCTTCTCTTAGATACTGGAGTTTCATGTTCAGTTCTAATCTCTAACTGTGATCAGACTTCCTCCAGAACGGTTACTATGGTAGGTGTTTCAGGCAGGCCTGCAGTCAGGCCTCTTAGCTGTAATTGGAGAAAATTACTTTTCTCTCATGCCCTGTTGATTATTCCAGAATCTCTTTCTCTGTGGCTAAGACAAGACCTCCTTGCTAAGCTAGGAAGATCCATCCTTATGGCTCCCAGATCAGAACTTTGCAACAGTTACTCTCATTGTTGGGACAAAACACCTGATCAGAAACAGCTTATGCGATGAATTTTATTCTACTTTACAGTTTCAAGAGGAAGTTTCCATCATGGTAGGGAAAGGGTGGCAGGAGCAGACAGATGGTATCACATCTTCACATCAACATGGGGGTAGAAAGAGCAAAAGCACCAAGTGGCAATATTCTAAACCCCCTCCAGCAAGGGCCCCTGCTCCTAAAGGCTCAGCAAAAGTCCCAAGCAGTACCACCAACTATGGATTAAATATTCAAACACCTGAGTCTATGGAGAATATTTTATATCCAACCCACCACACCCTTAATGGAAGTAGAAGTCAAATCCTGAGATTCGGGCCACCACGGTAAAAATTGGCTGAGTTTTCACAGCCAAGCCAGTAGAGGTTCACCTCAAGGGCCCTTCTTCCTTTCTCCATTTGAGGCAGGCTAGAAAACAGCTGGCACCTATGATAGATAACCTGAGACACTGGGTTTAGTACTACACAATAGTCCCTGCAATACTACTATACTGGGAGTCCAAAAGCCCAGTGGAGAATGGACCTTTGCTTTATCAAGGAAGCTAAAATACCCATCCATCCCATAGTACCTAACTCCTATACTTTGTTCAAATCCCTAAAAAGGCCAATTGAAAACAAAATTTAAAGAAAAGAGAAAAAAAGCCAATTGGTACATAGTTCTTGATTTAAAATACACAATCTTTTGCATTCCTCTAGCTACTAACTTACTGTACCTATTTACCTTTGAGGATATTCTCAATTGAAGTATCCCACTGACTCAGACTGTGCTGGCACAGGGATTTGGGGATAGTCCCCACCTATTTGATCCAGCTATAGAACAGAGCTTGCTGGTTAAGGTTTTACATATGAAATATATATACCTTATATGTAAATATAAGTTAATATAAAATATAAATAACTGTATATATAAATATGTAAAATATGTAGATAACATTCTCCCTTGTCTCCCAACTGAAGGAAGGTCACAGAATGGAAGCAGATCCCTCTTAGCTTCCTTGCCTATAGGAGACAGGAGGTTCCAAATCTAAAGCTCAACTCTGCAGGCTTCTGTCAAGTACCTAGGTCTGATCCTACCTGAAGGAGCTAGAAAATCAGAAGAAAAAACAGAGCCTAGGTCTGATCCTAACTGAAGGAACTAGAAAAGCAGCAGAAGAAAAAATAGAACCTAGGTCTGATCCTAGTTTAAGGGACTAGGAAACTAGAAGAAAGTATAGTGCCCACTCTATCTTATCCTTTACCTAGAACCCATAGACAGCTCAGGGGATTATCAGGTAACACTGGCTTGTGCTGGCTGTGGATTGTCAGCTATGGAGAAATTGCCAGAGCCCTATACCAAGTAATAAAAGTGAACCAAAATTCAGGAACTAGCTTCCTTGATTATAAGTTGGCCTTTGAGAAACTGAAGTAGGTCTTGTTGGAGGCACTGTCTTAAGTCTGCCCACAGGAAAAGAACATAACCTATACATGATTGAAAAGAAAGGAATGGCTCCGTGGGTATTCACACAGCCTAAAGGACCTGTTCAACAACCAGTGGGTTACCTGAGTAGAGAATCTGACCTAGTCTCTGAAGGATGGCCAGCCTTTCTTAGGGCAGTGGTGGCCATGGCACTTGTAATTCCTGAAGCCATAGAACTCACTTTGGGAAATGACTTAATTGTTTATGCCCACATAATGTGACAGGATTGCTAAACTCCAAAGGCAGTCTTTGGCTAACAGACAGTCACTTTTTAAGAAATTAGATGGCATTGTTACAGGGGCCAGCAAAACACCTCAAAGCATGTTCTACCTTAAACCCAGACACTTTCCTGCCCGAGGAGCTGAGATAACTCAGACATTAATGTGGACAG
Source organism: Dipus sagitta (assembly GCA_036346955.1). Taxonomy (NCBI): domain Eukaryota; kingdom Metazoa; phylum Chordata; class Mammalia; order Rodentia; family Dipodidae; genus Dipus; species Dipus sagitta. The sequence goes on from CM070784.1 coordinate 44,103,249, forward strand.
ATCGTAACTCAGACTTATACTGCTATTGAAGCCCTTAGGTAAGATTCTCTAAGAAACCAGATCAAACCCTCTTAACAGACTGGAGTCCCTTTGGAGAGCATGGTATTTGAAGAGCAGGTTATATGATAGCCACCAAAAACAAGATTACTGACATAGAACTAAGTTAAATGGCTGAAGAGATTGCTCAATGGTTAAGGCACTTACCTGCTTACTAACAACCTAACAACCTGGGTTTGATCCCCAGTATACAGGTAAAGCCAGATGCACAAAGTGACACATGTATCTGGAGTTTGGCTGCAGCAGCTGAAGGCCCTGGCATTCCCTTTTTCTCTCTCCTTCCCTCCCCTTCTCCTTCTTTCTCTCTTTCTCCCCTTGAAATACATAAATAAAATATATTTAAAACTTTAAGAAAAAGAATTAAGTTAGGAAAAAAGAATCAACATTTACACAGATTCAAAATGTGCATTCCTGGCCTTACATGCCCATGCTATAATTTGGAAAGATAGATTATTCAATATTGCAAATGGGTTTCCTATTGAGCACCACAAGGAAAGACAGACTGCAATCTTCAGGTTTCTTACCTCAGGAGGTGGCAGCCATTCATATTAAGAGACAACAAGAAGGAGGTCATGAGACCACATGATGTGAAGGAAATAGACTAACAGTTGTTGCTGCAAAAGTTGCTCCCCAACAGCTAGCTTTGCTAGTAGCCAAAGTCAGAGGATCTCTTTTAAACTGGAGTAATCACTTAAGTAAGCAAACTTCATGTGTTACCCTGAAGAGAAGCAATGGGTCCTTTCAAGGGGATACACTGTCCTCTCATCTAGAAGGTGACAATCAGATGAGGGTAAATTACACTTTCCCTTCTCAGCCCAGTGGAATGTTCTACAACAAATCTTTCATCTAGTTTTTTTAAAAAAAGAGATAATACCTACTGACTGCTTCTTAAGTGATTTATGGGGAAACATGCAAAAAACTGTTAAACAGGTAGTAGATGCTTGAAAGTTTTATCTTAAAAATGATTCCTTGGACTACAAGGTCTCCCCACCCAGTATACATAAACAAGGAAGTTAGTTATTCAGAAGATTTCTGGCAGCTAGACTTTACACACAGGCCTAAACTTAAAGGAATCTAGTTCCTCTTGGCATGGGTCAGCACCTTCACCAACTGCATGGAAGCCTTCCCATGCAGAGCTGAAAAGGCACCTGAGATACGGAAATTTTATTTTCAGAAAGAATTCCTCAATCCAGACTTCCTAAAAGCCTGCAAAGTGATAACAGCCCTTCCATTCAAGCATTAGTTACACAGGGAATGTCAAAGGCTCTGGGAATAGACTACAATGTCCACAATCCTTGGTAGCCTCCATCATCTGAGATGGTAGAAAGAGCTAAGGGCATTCTCGAGAGACATCTCAAAAAACTCTCTCAAGAGAATCACCTTCCATGAATAGCTTTGTTCCCCATTGCATTAATAAGGATCAGAAACATTCCTCATAAAACTGGCCTAAGCCATTTTGAAATGCTATATGAGAGCTCTTTTCTCAGCAATGGCTTTTTATTAGACACAAAGACTTCTGATCTCATAAAACATGTAACATCACTGGCACAGTCCCAAAATGCTATCAAAACCTTTCTGAGGCCAAACCTGAGAACTGTTCTGTTCAACCCTTGGGACTGAGTACTCATAAAGTCACTTCCTTCCCTAAAAGCACCATGGGAAGGTCCACGTACAGTCATTCTTTCTGGCCCAACTCATGGATTGATCACTCCCCATTTCCACACCTGGACTACACCATACCTAAGGAGACCTCTTATGTGGCAGAACTTAAAGACGCACTGAAGTTCTTTTATAAGCGGACAGATAAGTAATATGTGTGCCCTGGGCTTCTATATCTGCGAACCTTTTGACCAGGGCTGGCATTTCTTATTGTACCCTTTGACAATTTCTGTCTAGCCTGGCTGGAATAACACACCTGTTCATCACATGGCAAAGCATCAGCTTGCCATCTCTCACACAAATGATCACTCTGAACTATAACCAGGAACTCTCACTTGGAAGTCCTATATACAATCCATTCTATGGTAAATACCCTTCCACACAACCATGGTGCTGTTATGTCCTTCAGTTCACCCCAAACCCCTATCCTACTGTAACATACCTGGAAAACTTCAAACTTTCCATTGCCTCCCAAAAGATACTCCGTAATCATCCAGTAGGATGGAGACAGTGAAAAAGGTTCCAAGTTTTAGACTATCTGAGCTCTAGCCAAGAGATCTCTTAGGAGACACCTGCACGGGACTAGGAATTTCAGGACAGGCTGAATTCATGGCAAACAAAGACAGACATCTTTAGAAAAGGAATCGCTCTCAGAAATGGGGAACATAGAAAGATGCCATTCCACAAAGAGGATAGGCAACCCCTCTAAGAGAGAATGATGCATTGTGAGAGTTGATTGAAACAAATACTAGACAATCTACACAGGACAACTCCCAAACCCAGAGGTAGTAGAAAAGAGCCTGTACAGCGACTCAACAAGGATGACTGACTGTATGAAAACAGAGGGAGTCTGAGGTAGCTATGGGATGGCAGTCGACATTTCTTAGTGCTGAGAACAGGACCTACTAGAGTTCTATGGAAACACTTTTTGGGAAATCGCAAGTATGGACGATAATGGAGAGAACTTGTAACCTAAGACTCTATAATTGTGTTTTTATTGACAACTTCCATAATTATAAAAAACAAACCATGTTAATTTCCTCCCTCCTCACTTTCCCCTCCACAGCTCCAGTCTCCATCATAACTCCTGCCCCTGTCAATCAGTCTCTCTTTTATTTTAATGTCATCACCTTTTTCTCCTATTATGAAGATCTTGTGTAGGCAGTGCCAGGCACTGTGAGGTCATGGATATTCAGGCCATTTTGTGTCTAGGAGATTGCATTGTAAGCAGTCCTACCCTTCCTTTGACTCTTACATTCTTTCTGCCACCTCTTCTGCAATGGTCCCTGGGCCTTGGAAGGTGTGGTAGAAATATTTAAGTGTTGAGCACTCTTCTGTCACTTCCTCTCTGCACTATAGTGCCTTTGAGTCATGCCAGAGGTCACCTCCATCTGGAAAAAGAAGCTTCTCTAACTAAATTGAGAGTAGTGTTAATATGTGGGCATGAGCATTGCAATTTTGAGAACCCACATCCCTCAATTGGACATGTCTCTAAGATACTCTGTGGTTCAGTTAGCTGGGGTTGGAAATATGCTAAGTAACACTGACATTCTACCAATGGTGGGCAATAGTCCAGGATGAAACTGGAAGCTCTAGTTCTCTCTCTGACTGTGCAATGAGGACTACATTTGGCTATTTCCACAAAAATCAATGGAACATTTGTCAGAGGTCTGGCCTCTAGTCACCATCCCCATCATGAACAACATTTTGTACATAGATAAGGGATGGTCCCACTGAGGAAGAAATTCAAAACAATATTGCATTCTTGTGATGCTTTTTTTTTCTGTAGTATAACTACCCATTTACTTCCCCAAGCTGGGATGTGGTACAATACTGAGAAAGCAGGACAGGACAAGTTATTACCTACAAACCAAAGCTATAGTAATTTAGAAACTGAGGACCAATCTTTTCTAGAATCGGAATTGTCCACCCCACATGAAGTTATGGCTATGGATCAAGATGGCCTAAAGAAAAGCTAGTTAGCTGATAATGAATTACTTCAAATGCTCCAAATGTCAAATAAAGTATTTCATTAGGTAAAAATGACTGTAGGCCCAGAAAGGAAACACACAGTCAGTCTGGTCAAAGAATATGATAATGCATGCAGAGATTCCTTTGGTTGATTGGGATGTATGTTTCCTTCAACCAGAACTTAACTTCCTTGTGACAAACCCTGTTCTTGGCTACCTTAATAACAAAGATGATGGTTCTTTTATTGTCTATCTCTCATAAGTGCTGCCTCAGGTACAGAAAGAAGCGCTGAAAGAAGAAATCTATTTCTCAGATGGTGATGGTCAACACTATGAAGGAACCCCTTGATGAAGGGCCTCTTAATAGATGCCCTCCGAGGGAGCATCCAACAGCCCCAATGCAGCCTGAAGAAGTCAGAGCAGGTGCCACTCCAGTTCCCTAACAGCACCTAGGGTTACCTCTCAGGAGGGAGAATGCTAGCGACTGGAACCAGGTAGCTTGCATTATAGGCAATGCCTGGGTCACAGGCCCTTCAGGAAAGGTAAACATGGATCTGCTCTCACAGTGGCTGCTGACTCTCAGGACACTGGCTGACCACCTGCCTTGGTCCATTATGCTCCGTACTTCCTGATTCCCCTCAACTTCCTTAGAATTTTGGCAGGTTCTGCTTAAGCCTGCACAATCTCCCCTCACCTCTTCACTATTCAAAGCTCCCCAGATGTGTTTAAGCAGACCTATCACAACTGCACCTGCCCAGTGATTGATTTCCATATTAGTTATGACTCAGACTCACCCCAAACCTATAAACGCTGCCTCAGTCCCAAGGGGCAGCAGCAACTCTTCTCAGCAACACTCCTCCAAACTCTATGGGAAGCTTCGCTCTATACTCTCCAGTAACCGTGCCTACATAACTTTCTCTGCATCCCTCCTTCTGCCCTTGCCTGTTGTTCTAAACAATGGGGAGACAAAGAACTTGACAGACATTGGCTAGGGGAGTTTCAGTGACCTTTGAGTGCCTAGCACTCTAATCTTCAAGCTAAGCCTGCCTGGAGCCAAGAAAGAAAGGCTCCATTGCTCTCAAAACCCACAGTACTATCAGGGTGGATATTTTGAAATAGAATTATTGAGTCATTACAAATGACACCTTAAAGGCTCTGTCTGCCTTTTGCCAAATTTCTTTGTGCCTATCAGGTTAGAGTTCATATGTCTTACCATGCAGTAGGCAATTATTATTTAGGCTGAAATGAGCAACACTACTTATTATTTAAATAGTACTAAATATTTGAACAATTTAAAATAAAAAATATATCTCATCCTGTTTAATTTGCATATATCTAGTTTGTAGGGAGGTAGGGTATTTCTACCTGATATGAATTTGACATCAAGATTTCAACTTTTGTGAATCTTTTCTTTAAGTGAATCTATAAAGGTTGTTGTGATTCTTTTCCTGAGATAATTCAATGGCCTTGTTGTAAAATAGTTGCAGCTTTGTAGTAAATATTAAAAATATTTTTCTCATGTTAAAAAACATGTAGAATGCATTAACATTCATGTTAAAATAACTAAGATAGTTATCTCTAATGCTTTATAATTTTTTAAAATATTCCATTTATTTTTATTTATTAGTAAGAGGAGAAAGAGATAGGTAGAAAGAGAGAGAGAGAGAATGAGAGCGCCAGGGCCTCTAGCAGCTGCAAACTCCAGACGCATGCACCACCTTATCCATCTGACTTACATGGGTACTGGGGAATTGAAACTGGGTCTTTAGGCTTTGTAGGCAAGCACCTTAACTGCTAAACCATCTCTGTAACCCACTTTATTCTATTCATAGAAACGAACTTCAAAATTGTTTAAACATTGAAATTGGCTTTGCTGAAATGTTGTTTAGAATTTTACTAAACAATTAATATTAGAAATATTGACAGTACTATAACATTTCGTTTTCCTTGCTAAGGAAATTTTATATCTTCCTTTTGTCATTTTGTTTTGTTTTTGTTCTTATTCTGTAATATAAGACCCATATATACAGTACTAAAATCATCCATAGGTATTTTGAATGCTGCTCTTGTAACCATGCACAGGCTCTCTTCTTAATTACATGTTTGGTTATGTAGGAAATGCTAAATCTATTAGTTTTGCATGTTTATTTTAAGAATGGTTTTAAAATTGTGTTTACTATCTGAGTACATTCTACTGAACAACCCTGTACTTATAAGTGTACGTTCAGAGAACAACTAATTTTGTATTTACTATCTGAGTACATTCTACTAAACAAACCTGTACTAGCAAGTGTGCATTCAGAGAACAACTAATATTGTGTTTACTATCTGAGTACATTCTACTGAACAACCCTGTACTTATAAGTGTGCATTCAGAGAACAACTTTATCTTCTCAATTCACCTTCTCTCTCTCAATTTAAGATCATGATATGTTACATTATTGAACAATAATGATTTCTAATAATTTCTCTCTGATTTTCTAACAGTTCTAAATTTCTATATTTTAGAATACTTTCCTATATATTGGCATGTTTAAAATGAGTGAGAACCATCACTTGCTCGTTTTTTCCAAAAACAATATGTCTAAGTGGCCACCAAAAAGGGCCAATCCCAGAGCCACAAAGATCTAGGCCAGCATTTTTATTTCCCTTTTCTGTTTCCATTCATTAAATTGAACAGAGTACTGAGACTTAAATAAACTCAGACATTCCAATGTCTGGAATTTTCTTTTTCCAAAGTTAGCAAATGAGAAAAGAAAAACAATTCATGAAACACGGGAAAAAGATCATTAAGACAAGAAAATGTAAAGCTACAGATTGAAAGATTAAATATTTTATCTATGTGGCTGTGTGAGAGAGAGACATGAAGAAAGGAAAGGAAAGACAAAAGGGGAGGGGACAAAGGAGGGAAACTAGGAAAGGTTTTGACTCTTTCTTTTTTTCTTTTTTTTTTAGCCAAAATTATTGTACACATAAAATGTATAGAGAAAAGAGGAAAACACACCTTTTTTCTCTGAGTGTTTATGGAAAGGGAAATGATAATGAACCTCACCAGTGAAGTGTGTGATATTATGGAAAATATACTGAAGTGGAATTTGGCCGGTGCAGAGGCAGTGAGACACATGACAGTAGTCCCGTGGGCTGGGCACATGAAGCGGCCATGAGCAGCTGATCACCAGAGGATGCTTCAAGATAACTGTACAAAGCACTGCTGTCAGCAATGAATCAGAACTGGACTCAACCCTTAACATCAGCTAATCAGTTGAGCTAAGATCAAAGCCCAAGGAGGGCTCTCCTAGAAAGCCGAAGGTAAGAGAATAGACACCTAAGGGAGCAATGAGGTTGCAGAACAGGCAAGCAGGAAACTGGGCAGGACAGGACTAAATCAAGAGTCCGGGAGTCAAGAAAATGAGCAATGCAAAAGGCAAGAGCCAAACAGGGTTGGCCAGAAAAGTTTGGAGGGCAGAACATATGCCCTCCCCTATGAATGCCTTTACTGTTGGCCTATGAAGCCTCCTACCAGGTTTCAATGGATCTCCAGCACGTCATGAGACAGTTAAATTTAACTTCTTACACTATGAAAAGGGTTAAATTTGATGATGTTCAAAGTTCTCTCCAACTCCCAAAGTGTTTAGTACTCTAACATTCTATAAATCTAAAAATATGCGTTAAGTTCCAATGGAGAAATGAGGGTATTAAATGTTTTATCTGGAGAATTCAAGTTTACTGGACTCCCTCCTACCATCATCATCCCTCCCTACACATACATATAAATATCCCCAATCACCACCTAATTCTTTCTTCTAAAAGGCAGTGTGGAATGGTTTATGGCCCTCCAGGAAAAAAGAAAAGAAAAAAACAGAGGGCGGGCTGGGGAAAGTGGATGACATTCCATTCCCTCCTGACTCACTTAGAGGCATCATTTGACTCTCAGACACAAAGAATTCTCTTCACCGGGTGGAAAGAGCAGTGCTTCTCTGGAGTGGCAGTGGTTCCCTCGCATTGTGCAAGCCAAGGACGCTTTCCAGAGCCAGAAGCCTTTCTCGCCCTCCCCCCTCCTGGCAGATTTTATAATAACAAAACAGAGCCACTTAAATCGCTCTCCAAATAACCAACATTTAGAAAATGTTCTACATCAAATATAGACATTTTACAAGAGACCATCAATTAGCTGATAATACAAGAGCTGCCAAGGAATGCATAAGAAAACAAATGTGACCCTCACCAAACATCAGCTCCATTTATCCAAATTAGCCCTGCAACAGTGGATGCCAGATAAACCTACAGTGATATGACTCAGAACATTATGAGAGGTTGGGGGGAGGTTACAATAAACTAAACGTGTACGTTAAGGATATATATAAATCACAGGAAATGCATCCTCATGAGATGCTAATGGGAGTCAGGAAAGGGGCTGGCAGAAGAGATTTTAAAATGAGATCTTATGGAATATTAGAGCAACAGAACTGTTTTAGAGGGAGAAAGCAATAAGTTCTTCTGTGTATATTAAAAACATGTAGACATAAGAGAGTTGTCGCTTGCCAGGTTTAGGGATAAGTGGAGTTCATCAGAGTTAAGAGCCGGCCATGGCCTCCCAGCCATGGGCAAGTTTCAGGAGGCAGAAAACCTTCAGGCTCCTGGCCACTTCCCCGGTCTCGGTCTCTTCCCTCCACTCCTGCTCACCCACCGTGGGCAGCCATTGTTGAAGATTTTTCTACTGTCTCTACATTGAAACCCAGCCTGAGGAAAAGTTCTGGGAAATTTTACGACTTATCCTAAGGAATCAGGGTCCATTCATTAACCCTCCTGAAACTGCTTGAAACTAAAGAATGGATAAACTTTTAAGAAAAAAACCTTCTCAGATTGTTGAATCCCAGAGCCTCTGAGATCAGCAAAGTACGTGTAGGGAAGGGTTCTGTTCCAGGGGTTCCCCAGGATGGAGACTGCCTCCTGATCTTCCAGTTGTATTACACGAGCAGTCCACCCTACTCTCTAAGCAAACCAGGTGGCCGGGGAAGCAGTCATGCAAATAAGTGAAAACCCAACTAGGAAAGTGACACATTCACTATTCAATTTTCACTATTCAGTTCAAATTGTGGAAGGCAGGAAAGTGCCAGAAAGAGCAGGCAGAGGGCAGAGGGTGGAAGGAAGTGGGAGCTGAGGACATCAGTGAAGGGAAAAGGCACATCTAAAAACTACACAAAGCAAAACCTTCTTGAGGAACTTGCCCATCAAAGCAACACAGAACTCATCAGTGTATTTTGCATCAAACGCCCTGAATGGAGCTCTGTACGGAAACTTGGCACAGCAGAGCAGCTAATGGACAACTCGGAGTGCTTGGTTCTTTACGAAAGTGCAGCCATAGATTCAAGTGCAGGGCTCACCGCAGCCAAGTCCACCGCCCACCCTGAGGAACAAGTGTCTCTCGAAAGGGAATAGAACGAGGACTGCAGAGATCTATTTTGGAAGGTTACACACACACACACACACACACACACTATATATATATATATATATATATATATATATATATATATATATATATATATATATATATAAAGGGTCCTGCTAATAGCCTCATTAGTTTAAAATAAAAGCAGTACATAGTTAAAGTATTCTTAGGTACTGAGTGATATTTTTATTCTTTTTTTAGAAGTTGCCAGATTGTTTATTGACCTACAACAAGGCCACACACCAGGCAACTGAAATCCCAAGCTTTACTTTGGTAGACTCGAATGAGATAATCATAATGAGACTACATTTATGTTACCCAGTCAGCAGCTTCATGAAGAACTGAGTAGTACTTCATTAAACAAAACTTTTTAAAATTAATTCTTTGTGTGTGCGTGGTGCATACTATGTGTGTGCATGCAGTATATGCACAGATGCACAGGTCTCATGTGTTTGCGGTAAAGAGCAGAGCAGGTCAGGAGTCCTTCCACTACTCTTCTCTATGCGTTGCTTCCCTGAGACGCAGTCTCTCACTGCACCTGAAGCTACGTTTTTGTTCTGTTTTGTTTTCACCTGCAGTTCTCCTGTGCCCACCTGCCTCGGGCTGGGGGTACACGCCTGTGTCGCTGGCCGCGCAGGCCTTTTATGTGGTGCTGGGGACTGGACTCAGGGCCTGCTACGTGCACAGCACATGCTCTTGTAATAATTACAGTTTGCTAGAAAGACACCTTTTGAATACATGAAGTTCATGAATTAAAGTTGATACAGGAGCTAGGAAGACGCACAGTGGTTTTAGGCACTTGCTTCCAAAGCCTGCCAGCCTGGATTCAATTCCCAGCCATATGCATAGAGCCATGTGGGCGTGTATTTGCAGTAGCAGGAAACCCTGGTGGGCATGGACATGAGTACACACACATGCAAATAAGTAAATAATTTAAAACCCTGCGGGCTGGGGAGATGGCTCAGCAGTTAGAGGTGCGTGTTCACAAAGACTGCTGCCCCGTTTTGCTTCCCTGACAGCCAGCATCCACATAGGACCAGATGCACAAAGCGGTGCGGACATCTGGAACTCACTGGCACTGGAAAGAAGCCCTGGCACACTCATATGCTTGCCCTCTCGCCTTCTCTCTTTGCCAAATAATTTTTTTAATTTAAAAAGATAGGGGCTGGAGAGATGGCCCAGCAGTTAAAGTGCTTGCTTGCAGAGCCTAAGGACCTGGGTTTGATCCCCCAGTATGCACATAAAGCCAGATGCACAAAGTGGCACAGCATCTGGAGTTCATTTGCAATGACTGGAGAACCTGGTGTGCCCATTCGCTCTGTCTCTCTTCTCTCTATCTCTGATTACAAATAAACAAATAAAATAAATAAATAAAATGTACAGATTGACATAGAACCTAAGCATTTGGGCACAGTGGTAAATGCTTTTACTTTTAGTAGTCAGGGGCTAAGACAAGAGGATTGGCATGAGTTCAAGACCAGCCTGGGGTACACATTGAGATTGTCTCAAAAAATGAAAGTTGACAAAGTGTCATTTATGATTCTCAAAGACCCTCTGCTATAGTTTGAATCTGAAGTATCACTCATAATTCCTACTTTGAAGATGTGTTTCCAGTGTTATCTGGGAAGGTGGTGGAATTTCAGAGGCGAGGCCTGGATGGGGGAAGCAAGTCACTGGGGACAGAGTTTTGCATGTTATACCTGTCCCCACTTCCTGTGTTGCTCTGCCTCACGATCCACAGTGACCTTAACAGTCTATGCCACAAACTTCTGCTAGACCGTGCCTTCCCTGACATGACAGATTGAAAAACCACTGAACTTTTAAACCATAATAAATACTTCCTTCCTTAAGTTGTTTTCAGCCACGTATTTTGGTAACGATACCACCAAGTAACTGATATGCCTCCCACTAGTCTGTCTCTCTCTCTCTCTCTCACACACACACACACACACACACCCCCAAATGCTGCTTCCCCACTTCTTGCAGTGTTTTTCAGAGCTCACTTACACCAATGTGGGTGTGATGTTCATCTGCTGTATGACAGCTCCAGGTCGGGGGTAATCATGGTCACAGGACTAGCTCCAGACCAGAGCTTACCAGTGGAACACGGAGGTCGCCAGCTCCAGTCCTCTTACATTCTTATCCCAGACTGTCCTGCGGGTGAAGCTCTTACTAGAGCTCACTGTGGCTGCTTAACTCATTTTGTTTTGTAGGCCCGGGCATTAGGGTCTTCCCTATTTGGCCAGTTCTGCTCTACTTGGATAACTGATAGAATATTTCTTTAGTGTCAGAAACTCAAATATGCACTAGAAATAAAAAGCAAAAAGCCATAACCAATGCTTCATAAATGTGCTTCCTCTTCAAGGAGGAAAAGAAGGAGGCCTGGTGAGAGCTGAGTACCACAGAGGCTGCGAGACCCCAGGGTAGGACAGCAGATCGCAACAGACGTGCCTGAGACTACTTCCATCGAGAACTGGGAAGGGCTGGGGACACCAAGAGGCTTCTTTTCAATGGAAAGCTTTGAGCGTGTGGAACAGCATGGGAAATTAAAAGACCAGGCTCTTGGTGCAATAGTGAACACAAATGATTTAAACTTCATTCTTGAAGCTTGGGAGAGTCCCAGAAAGACGTAAGCAGAGAAGTTGAAGGATCAACTTTGTCTAATGACACCAAGATGTCAGTTTCCTAACAAAGTAAGATTAAGTCATGAACCTTTGAAATCAGAGTCCTTCTACCCATACCCAAGAAACGTACCAGGTTCAAGTCTCCAAAATTCTATTTATCTATTACAATAATGTAATGACAAATCTGAAAGTGATCAGATGAGAGGAAGGTCTTTAATAGTCCTTTTTTCAGTTCAACAAATATTTAACACCTATCTTTGGAATGCTCTAAAATGGATTGTTTAATTTCACAACAATTCAATTAATATATTAACTCTAAAAATCAGTAAACCTTAAATTATATACCTGAAACTTAATTTAAGAAGTCAAGTTATCCAAAGCCAAAGGTAATATTTTATTTAAATAAAGGATTTGCCGCCATATTTTGAAAGTAATCTCTCTGGCTGTCGCTCTGCTCTGATGAAACAGTGTAGCAAGGCCTTCAGAAGTGGCTTTCCAGGACGTGTATAAACTCACTCTGCTTGAGTAACATTTTCTGCAAAATTTTAAACCTGTTATGTGTCTTTTCAAACTACATATGTTTTTTTCTTTTGTGAATATCTTTGGCTCTAAAAGTGTACTCAAGCCACTATTTCCTTCTTTCAATTCAGTTTTCCTTCCTCTGCTTAACCCTGTCTGTCTCTTAGGATTCACCCAGCTGGCACCTCCTCCAGGAAGTCCTCTGTGGCCCACGCACACTGAAGCTGCCATCCCTTTTCTGGGCCCACAGAGCACAGCATGTGTTGGCCCTGGGCTCGCCACACCCACCCGAGCCATGCTTTATGTCGTTGTCTTCTGCATGAAACCATGACCTCCTGGGATGCCAGGCTCCACCTTCTGCCTCTGTCTTTTACACCAGGGCATACAGTCAGGGGAAAAGAGGAAATAAAATGAATTGTACTTCTGTTCCCTCCTTCACGTCTCTTCCTCCTCCTCATTTCATGTCTTCCTATTATTTCTCCCCAGCCACTAATATATCATCTTTATCCTTGTCTTCACAGGTTGAACACGCATCATGACTTCATATCTCTTAGGGTCTAACTAATGCACAAGTGCTGACCCCATGTGTTGGTCCTTAGAGTTTGTTGCTCCTTAGCATTGCATAGACAGGGTCTGTTTAAGCAGGCCCTGGATTAATCTCCATTATTTCTGCAGTGTGTTTTAGCTGGAGGTTTTTCATACACTTTAGTTTTCCCTCGTTTTCAATGTCAGCAGCTGGATAAACAGAGTTTCTGCAACACTCTGGATAAAATGGCAAGCTCAAGGGGAAAGTCTTCCACAAGAGGAAAAAAAATACACACAAGGAAAAAACACTTGCTTTGAGCATGGCTGGGGACTAGCAACACCTGAGAGCAAGCAAGTGAGCACTTGAGGGGAACTCTGTGTGCTGGCTGTGGAAAACACCACACTGCTGATGACCAAAACAGGCAGAGCACTGCTGACAGAGGGGAAGGCCCCCAGAGGAACCTCCAACCTACTCAGCCAGGGAGGGGGGGTCCACCTCTCTGACAAGCCCTGACAGAAAGGCCACGACTTCCATGGCACACAAAGGGGCCACCTAATTCTAAAGATCTTAAATGAATGCTAGCCTGAATGAGAATTCCTCAACAATTACTGAGGAAAAATACCTGAAGTAATAATCTATAACACAAGAAGAAACCCATGTGTCTTTCTAGGAGCACAAACTGTAAAAACCCATAAGCGCTTCATGTGTCTTCCTAGGAGTACACGCTGTAAAAACTGATAAATGCTTCAGTTTTCAGTTTGGGGTGTTAAGTTGGGTGTGAAAAAATGAGAGCTTGTTATGAGTTCATCATGCCTAAAGTTTATTTTTAAAGTTATCTAAACTGCTAATTCATTTTCACAAATCCTTTATATTTTTATACATCTTAAAGATTCTTCAAAATAAAAATATAGGCAGAGGAAAATATATATGAGCACTGAAAAATAGTACTTATGTAATGTTTAATAGCAGACAATAGTAAAAACATGATATTTTCTACTAATGCTAGAAATATGCCTCATTCTAGAAGCAATTGGCAAGCCACACTAGAAAAAAAGCATAGCACGTATATCAACATGCTAAAAATAGACAAAAGTGATTAATACAGCCTGTATCTGAAACTTTTCAAAAGAGCAAAAACTCCAGGACCCACGTTAGCCAGATGCAGAAGGGGGCACACGCATCTGGAGTTCGTTTGCAGTGGCTGGAGGCCCTGGCGCGCCCAATCTCTCTCTGTATATATCTGCCTCTCTCTCTCTCTCTCTCTCTCTCTGTCTGTCGCTTTCAAATAAAAAAATAAAAAAAAAAGAAAAGGTTAGATGAAAAATTATCTTGAAATAACCACAGCAAGAACATGACTCTACAAAGTTTGCAAGGGTTCCTCCAAGGAGCATCCAGGAAGCTGGGCTTTGTTGTGTCATATTCCCTGTGTTCAGAACAGTCCCCCTGCAAAGTAAGTATTCTATAAAATCTGTAAAATAACTGAGTGACTATATGAATGAGAAGCATACGTCACAGCAACTCGTGAGTCCTCCTGGCCTCCCCAGGGAAGGAAGGAGGTCCTGCTGGCTCCATGTCTTAAGGGTCCTCTGTCCTTTGTACAAAATGGAACTTCATACAGAAAATTCCGCTTTAAAAGGCGGGCCCTCTTGGCTCAGTTAAGTGAAAAAAACATCCTCACTCCCAACTTCCTGCACTCATCCTTCCCATTCTCTAAGTTATTATTTAAAAATGGATTCATCTGTTTCACAATCCAGTTACTTTAAGTGCCAAGTAAGTACTTACTAAGTAAATTAAACAAACAAGGGCACAGTAACATGGCATGTACTACTTCAAGAAGGTAATATAAGGCAGGAGAGATGCTTAATAGTTAAAGTGCTTACCTGCGAAACCCAAGGACCCACTTTCAATTCTCCAGTAGCTGCATAAGCCAGATGCACAAGGTGGCACATGCATCTGGAGTTCATTTACAGTGGCTAGAGGCCCTGGTTTGCCCATTTTCTCTCTGTCTCTTTCTAACTGCCTCTCTCTCTCTAATAAATAAAATATATTTTTTTAAAAAGAAGGTAATATATAGGACATGTGTGGCCGTTCAATTCTATTCCTATGCTTGACCTAAAGACTAGCCACCCTGAATTTCATATTTGTTTTGTTTTGTTTTTGTTTTTTCGAGGATTTCGCTGTAGCCCAGGCTAACCTGCAATTCACTATGTACTCTCAGGGTGGCCTCCAACTCACAGCAATCCTCCTACCTCTGCCTCTGGAGTGCTGGGATTAAAGGCATGCGCCACCACACCTGGTTGAACTTCAGAATTTTAATACATAAAAGGAAGAGGAAGAAGAATAAAACTTTTCAGGCCTGAACTGGGCATCTGCCAAAGATGGTCCCTGTCTTTCCTTTCTTTGTGCCTCCTTTGTGTGGTGGAGGCCGATGTGGCTCCATCAACATGGATCAAATATAAAGTTACTCACAGGGAAGGAAGAGTACTTCCTTTATTCAGGGCAAGAGCAGAATGTTGAGCAATGCAGCTCCCCTGACGAGCTCTGACAGGTTGTTTGATAACAGGCTCAGTGAGGGGCACAAAGTAGACACTTCTTCCCTGAAGACACTGTCATCTGGCTAGGAACCCAGATAAAGACATTAAAGGGTGGCTTCATGCAGATGTAGAAATGGCCTTGCATACATGACTATTTCAGGACAATGTTTCATCTGGGAAGAGTTCAGAAAGGAACCAGAAGAAACCAAATGGGAGTGTAACCAGAGAAAGTACAGACTACTGGAATATACTAGAAGAAAAAGTGAACAGGAAACATGACCTCAGATTAGGAAGGACCTGGGTGTCAAACAGAACAGACTGGACTTAATCCTGCAATTCAAAGAAAGAATGGTGGGAAAATATAAAATCATGCAATGAAAATGACAAAGTTCAAGGTATTTGTTCACTTCTGAAAGCCACTAACCAATACTGATGCACCCAGGGGTCCTTGACAAGAAACAATAACCCCAGTGGCCCTTACTCAGAAGAACAAATGGTGTGCTTATAAATAGAAAATATTCAATACTAATCCTCCTGGGTTTCTCTTCTCTTCTCTTCTCTTCTCTTCTCTTCTCTTCTCTTCTCCTCTCTCTCTCCCTCTCTCTCCCTCTCTCTCTCTCTCTCCCTCTTTCTGCTTGTAAATAAATAGAAAATATTTTTAAAAGAAAAGGAAAGTTAAAAAAAAATGTGCTCTCTAATGTCAAGTACTCATTAGCCTTTGGCTAAAAGAAGGGTTACATACATCAAATTATCCCTAAATTAATAATGCTGGCTTCACTCTCCATTGGAGAATCTGTTATTCTTTTTTAGAAGGTAGCAAGACATGAGAAGATAAACTACCTCTCGCACTTCAGCCAAGCCACAGCTGAAACCACAGAGGAATTGGGGAGACAAGCATGAGCGCTGCTTCCATGCTAAACCTGATAATCAACGCCAGTGTGAAGGAGACAGACCCCGAGGACACTCAACACCTACCAAAGCAGAGATCCAGAGGCTCATAAGAGCTCATCACTGAAGTAGACTTAAAACACATCCACCACAGCTCAGGGATTTTTTCAGAAGCGGGGACAGAAAGATTATAAGAGCCACAGGTTCAGACATCATGTCCAGAGGCATTCCCTTCTCCTCCCCCCCCCCCAAATAACTGACTGCTGCTCCCACAAGGCATAAACTGCAACCCCATGGGGAATACCTGAAACCCCACTGAGGAGGGTCCCCAGCAGAATAGGGGCAGGGACAAGGGAAAAGAGGGTACCAGCACAAGATGTATCCATATGAAATATGTTGTTAATAATAATAATAATAATAATACAAGGAAAAATAAAAAGGAAGTAAAAATAATTCCAACAATACAATCAGATCAAAAATGTTGAAACTCCTACTTCCGTGTATATGAACGTAAATCAATGAAAGATTATTACCTATTCCACACAAAGGGAGAATAAAAATTTATCTGTTACAAATATTGCTAAGTCTTTTACAGCAGAGTTCTACAACTGAATTTAGCAGGGAATGAAAGTGTTTAAACAGGAAAATGAAGGCTCAAGTCTGTGGTCCTTGGTGCTATCAAATAATCACAGGATGATGCTGGTCTGCCTGGACTCTACATTTTTCTTGGGATCTGCTCTTCTCACAGCATGGACAGGATCTATTTAGACCATCAAAGAGCCATTGATAACATCCTCACAAGTGGCTATTATTGAAATCTGGTGACCATGGTATGAAAGAAAAAGTCATATCAACAAATTAAATGAATTAAAATGCTTAAGAGGCAAACAGTAGAAATAAATGGCCAATTCTCACGTAGAGAAAGGTTAATTCACTGAGGCTTCTGGGGATGTGTAGCAGAATCATAATTATATTTAAGTAATGACCAGGAAAGGGGCAGCAGATTCTCATTCCCCAACTCTGTGTGTACCTGATCTCCACACAGAGCCTCCATGGCACAGAGGTGTTGTTACCTAGAGGAGACAAGCATGTAGAGACGTTTCTAAAATCCAGGAAAGGACAAATAGGTCAATAAATATTTAATTGGAATTTCATAGAAACATCTCAAAATATAAAATATAGACTAGAAATAAAAGTACTGTTACCATTTATTTTCTAAAAGCTCCAATTTATGCTACACAGAAACACAAGACCTTTACAAAGGACTGAGGGTGCAACTAATTCACAGGCCTGATGGAAGCAATCTCCCAACACTGAAGAATATAGGTATTTGATTCACAAAACCCACAGAGATGAAGTCTACAAACAGAAGTTCAGAAGCAAAGGAAAGTGAAACTGACATGAAAGAGTAGGAATAATTACAATTTTAAAGGTAAAGTTAGAAAATTGGTACATGTTTTACAAAGATACAACCTGGCATAAATGGAAAATTTAGAAATCAAAATTACATTAATTAATTGCAACATAATATAATCTTTTATAATCCATAACTCATCCTGGAATCTTTTACCATCATTATTCGTTCACACATAGGGCTTAGAAAATCCAACAATCTTTACTTCCCCTCCCTGTCTTGTTTTCCTTATGCACACATGGGAACACTAGAACCTGTTTCACAGGATGCTCCTAAAAGTTAAGGGAGATGGTCTATGCAGAGTATGTGACACATTGAGTACAGACTATGTATTATTGTGGTTATTATTTTTACAACTGTTCACAATATGCTAAATCAAAACAGTTTTGTTCTACAGACAGGAACCATAGTCTAAGTCCCTGGGACTTTATTTATATCATTGTTGTGACTCAGTATCTAATAAAACATTGAAATGCTCTCAAATGCTTTTGAACTATAATAAACAACTTTAAAATATCTTCCCATTAGCCAGTTTTGGGAAATAGAAGAGAATAACAATTTATCTAAATGTGGGAAAATTCCCTCACAAAACCTCAGTTAAATACATTCAGCATATGCTGAAATGTGTGAGTACTAGGTCCAAGCTTACCGCGCAGATAGTATTTTAATAAGCTCTTTTCTATTCTCTACCCGAAGATGGTTGGTTTTATACTTGGAGTCATCAATCAACTCAGGCAAATTCAAGATCTAAAAGGAAAAAGAAAGGCATAATTCACAACTTTTCATGTACGTTCTGATCCTGGTGAGCAATAGCATGCCCTCCCTCCCCAAGTCCCTGGCAAAGGGACAGAGGGAGCAATGACACAACTGGAGGAATCGGGCTGGCAAATGTGTCTGTCACATATGAGAGTATTTGCTTCATTTATGCATCTATGCATACATACAGGAGCACAGGGGAGTTACCAGGTGTCCCTGATGCCTTGTATGCACATATGAGCATGCACAAGAGTCAAGTCCTCATAAGATGTCTTGTCTCGACGAAATTCAGCGAGAGTCAAACTCTCCTAATTCTAAAAACCAAAAGCTTAATTGGCTGCCTGCACTTACATAAAACCCACAATCAACATGCATTTTTAAGTGCACTCATTTATTTGATCCATGAGTAAATAAAATATTATCTGTCCCAGCAGCCCTAGTCAAGACATTACAGAGACTAAGATAAAGTGCATGCACTTGTGCAAATGCTAACTGCTCAAACCATGCCAGATTAAAAGACCTTCTTCCTACAGGAGTGTCACTGTTTCTTTCCTATATTTCCCTACAGAAAAACTGACCAGAAATGCTTTGATTCACTTCCTCCTTGGCTGCTCCTCACTGAAGGGAAAAGCTATCTTGCAAATCCCTTGGGACATCTTGCAATTTTAACAAGATCATAATGAAAGTACCAAGTGAATTTGGAATGGAAAAGACGTTCTGAAAAGAATGTGTGGAGGCAGAGCTTGGCAGTTGTGATGGAAAATCCGGAGGAGCATTTACAGGCTGGGGGCAGGCCATGAAGCCTGGCCTACGAAAAGCCTCACTGCCTTTATTAATGTATTTGCTTTCAATATAAACATTTGATGTTTTCATTTGTTTCCCACAGTTTAAATAAAAGTAAGCCATTAATCACCCTCCAAAGTAGAGAGATGTGAAGAAGATTCCCCAATCTATGGTGTAATTCCTCGTTCACATATCCCACTTATTCCTGTCCTTCAGGAATAAACAAAGACAGCAATACTCTTCTGGACTTAAACATCACATCACATACAGTGCCCCTTCTAGAAACACTATACCTGATGCCAGAATTGGCCCCAAGCCTGCCCATAAGTCACAAACCCTCATTCCCTAAAAGTAAATAAGTCATTTACAGAAAAATCAAGTACCTTCAGACTAAATGTACAAATCAGGCTTCACACAGAATAGGCCCCTGTCAGCTGCATTAACAAAGAGCCCCTGTGCCCATTGCATTTGACTTGCTGGACCTTTTCACTCCTTCAAAGTTGGTACAAAATAGTAGAACAAATTGTCGTTCTCCCATCCTCAGCTCTGCTGGCCAGACAGCATCGAGGGCTGTGGTCATGACTGTTCCCTAGGTGATGCCTGGGGGAAAATGGAGTTCTATGAACATGCTTAGCATAGTAAACACTTAAAAATGTGACCTAGGACTGGAGAAGTGGCTTAGTGGTTAAGGCATATGCCTTCAAAGCCTAAGGACCCATGTTTGATTCCACAGGACCCACATAAGCCAGATGTACAAGGGGCATATGCATCTGGAGTTCGTTTGCAGTGGCTATAGGCCATGGCATGCCCATTCTCTCTCTATCTCTCTTCTCTCTCTCTCTCTCTGTCTCTCTGTGTCTCTCTCTCTCTCCTTGCAAATAAATAAATAAAAATAAATTTTAAAAAATGTGAGCTACTGCAACTCAGCCTGCATAGTCTCCTTTAAGAGAAATAACAAAGCATATTTTCCTAAAAGAGAAGAAAGAAAGGGGGAAAAAGGAGATATGGCTCTGTGGAAAGCCATATGATAAGGTACTGGAGTACAAAGCATTGCAGTTTTATCATCTGTTGCTTCTTTCAGCAAAAGTCCAACTTCTGATGACATTTGTCAAAGCCATGTGAGATAGGGCCTCTCACTTCTGTGCTATGCCTCTTTCCCTTAGTTCCTTGAGGCAGACATGCCAGTTGTTTTTTTTTTTGTTGTTGTTTGTTTGTTTGCTTTTATGACCCAGGAACATGTCCACCACACTCCACTTACACCTGGAATTCCCTTGCCCAGGGCATCTGCCAGCAGCATTTGGCTAGCTAACTTCTCCTCTCCTTCCCTAGTCGGTGTGTTGGCACTTCAGAGTTAGCCTACCCTGAGGACCATGCTCTACCCCAACCTACACTCCACCTTCTTCCTTCACCCTTCTTTTCCCTGTGACTTCCATTGCCTTACTTTTTAAAGTTATATTTGTTATGTTGTCTTCTTCCCTGCTAGAATATAAGTTCCTCCAAGTCAGACTAGTACAAATGTGTTGTTCATTGGTTTATTACAGGTGCTGATAACATGTTTATCAACCCATTTACCCACAGATAAGCAAACAACATGAACACTTAGGAATACATGAACTTCTAGACATTAATGTATGCACAGATCTTATTTCCACAAGTCGTAGGCCAATTTTTAAAATGTGATTGCTCTTACTCTATGTCCTCTTGGGAAAGTTCATCAAGGCCTACAGGTCACAGTGTTCATTTATGTTGTCACCACATCATGTGCATTACAGCATATGTCAAATTAAATTACCCTTTAAGATATTATCTAACATAATAATATTATCATATGTTCATACTGACTATCCTTCAGAAAAGAAATAAAGGACAACACAGAGGAAGGAACAGAAACAGAGCATGTGCTGTGCTACAGGAACTACTACAAGAAAAGAAAAACAATCTTGAAGAAATGGGAGATTTTTCCAATGTTTTGGCAAATTCCGACCACTCAGTCTCTCCCTCTGTCAATGATAATGCTAATTAAGTCCTTGGACAAATATTTGTTGCCAAATGTTTTGAGATGGCAACAATGGACCTATTGTTAAGACACTCCATTCCACCTTTCTTCATTATATGTTTTTTTTTGTTTTGTTTCGTTTTTGTGTCTTCATCCTCCTACTTGCACTTATCAATATCACCTGAAATGAACTTACTAACACAGCACAGAACTGAGTCAGGAGTTGTTTTATTTTCTTTTGTTACCTTTAACCAATACGGTTGGATTATTTGCATTTAATGCTGTTGGAACATTATAGATATTATTTAGTTCTATCTATCTTTTTCTCTACTTGCTCTTAGGTTTTCCTTTTCTTTTCTTTTTCGGCAGTTTGTTGATTATTTTAGTATCACACTTACTGATTTTGACTTTGGCTATTGTTCGTTCTGCAGGTGTTTTACAATTGCTCTAGGAATTATGACAGATACACTGTGCGCTATGTAGTCAGAATCAATATTTACCTCCTCAGGTATAATACAGAAAACTTAACACTGTGCAGCTGGATTTACCCTCCTGTGTTTGTTGTCATACATTTATACACCAAAACTCCCACTAAACCATATTTTAAATGTTTGCTTCCACCTATCAAACTTACTTCAAAGAGTTGACAAGGAAAAGAATAGTCTATCATTTTCATCCACATACTAGTATTTCTGATGCTCTCCTCTCACTCCTGATGTGGCTAGCCTCCATGACATCATGTACTTTCTAGAAATGAAGGACTTCTTCTAAAAATTATATTAGAATAAGTCAACTTCTTTCAGAGTCTCTGAGTTCTCTTTTATATGAGATTGTCTTGGTTTAACTTTCATTTCCCAAGGGTTCTTACACTTTATCTGGGTTGGCAGTTCTTTCATTTCTGACTTTTGCACATATTGTACCACTTTTTGCTGGGCCTGATGTTTCTGACAAATCTATGGTAGCCAAATGAGTCATTGGTCCCCATACATAATACATTATTTTGCTCCCAGATGATTTTAAGACTTTTTGGTATTGCTATTGTAAGTCTCTAGTTTCTGTAGTTATATTATGATATATTTGTGAATATCATCTTTGAAGTATGTGGAAATTATCAAATCCATAGGCTTTTAACATTCACAAACTTGTAAGTTTTTAGACATTATTTACTCAAATATTTTTACATGTAATCTTTCTCCCCTCCTGCAAATACAGTGTCTGCCTAAGACCTTAAGAACCTGTTCTTTTCTCTTTCTTTCTCCTCTTTTTCTTCAGTGGAATAGAATTATCTTTTTCTCAAAATTCTTGATCTCATTTCAACTTCCACTTTTATGTGACTGCTCCTAAGAAGGGAATACATGTCTATTTGCCTCAGAAAAAGCACTGACAACAGGGCAGAGAAATGAGTCTATAAGTCTAGCTTAGTGAGCCAGTGAGTTGACTGAGGTTACTTATAGGAACCTAGGTAACTGGTACTCACAGGGAGCTGCATCACTAAAAGGACCACTGCAGCACCGCTAACAGTCATCTCAGTCAGCGGGAAAGTCTTCTCCCCCCAAGAACTGATACTGCTAATGAAACCCTGGGGAGGGCCCTTGTGAATGTGCTAACTCTGTCAGTTTACTTAGCCTTGTAAATTTCATTTACTTCCCAGGCCAGTCTTAGGAGCAGCTCTCCTCCCCCGAAGGAGGAATCTTCTACTCTGAAGCAGCTAAACAATGTTCCCTCTTGATACCACTCTGTTCCATGAGATGATATTTTTTTCTTGGTTATTGCATTTCTCAGTTCTAGAATTTGCCTTTAAGTCCTCACATCTTCTATATCTTTGTTAAACATTTCTACTTTCCTATTTATTTTGTCAGTGTCTGTGATGCTTGTTAAAGCATTTTTAAAATATCTGTCTTGAAGTCTTTTGAGTTAATTCCAAATATCTGCATTGTCCTGGCATTGGCTGGCATATGCTATTTTTCTTTCTTTCTCATGCAAGTTCTGTTTCTTCATATGTTGTGTAGTTGTGGGTTATATCCTGGACACTTTAAATGATGTGGAATGACCTTCTGGGTCTTAAATCCTATAGAGAATGCTTAATGCTGTCATTTTTAGCAAACAACTGACCTGCTTAGGTCAAGCTGTAAGTTCTACCCACCCCTCGTGCTTTCTGGACGCAGTGTTGGCTCCCTTTCCAAGCCTTTGCAGTGCAATTTGAATCTGTCCCACATGTGCTCCCATTTAATGGTCACACTACAACTTGGGCAGTGGGCATCTGTTATTTCTGTTCTCAACATGTTTGGAGTACTAATTCAAAGCAGGTCAGTGTATGTACAGCATCGGAGTGAGCCAGGAGTTCATAAACAACTTCAAAGATTATTTCACAAAGCTCTCCCCTCTCCACCTTCTCTACAGGACTTTGCAGTTCCCTGGGCTTCCCTTGCATTCCTGCACTCTACTGTTCTTCCAGGTCAGAAGCCAAGAAAATGAAGCAGAGTCCAAACAAAAATGGATCCACTCCTTCCTTTGGGAACATTTCTCTTCTTCAGACTTGGCTCCTGCCCTGTGGGCTGCCCTCATGAGTTCTCAAAGGGTAGGGCAGAAGAAAGTGGAGGATTTCCTCTCTGGTTTTGCGGCTCACTTTTCATGATCCTTGGAAGAGAAACCACTTCTGAGGTCAGTTCCCTTGTATGGTGCCCACTCTCAGGTTTCAGGCCTTCTGGATTCAGGGGGAATCCTGAACCAGAGAAAAACTGATAAACTTGTTACCAGTTTAAGGACTTCAAATTCTGGCATTCGACTTTAATTCTGCTATTTACCTTTGGAGTCCTCAAGCAGATCCTCCATGAGCTCTGCCCAGGTTTCGTAACTAGACAATGTGGAAAGAATAGGGCAATATGTTCTCTCCAGAACCACAATCTATGCATACAATTTTAAGAGAGACCAGTTATTAAGTTTGTATCATGAGCGAAGAGTAGATTGTGTTTTACTTGTGCAATCTAACCCTTACAATTACTACAGAATATGTGTTAGTATAGCTGTATATTACTATCTATATTTTACAAACAAACAAATGTTTAGGAAAAATTGAGCACATTTCCAGTGCTAAGCTGAGTAACATCAAGACTTACAGAGGCCTGTAGAAGCATATTTTTATGTCCCCAGACCACCTGCACCACTGAACTCCACCTCAGACACACTCAATCATATCTTTGACAATGGGGATCCGGAAGATTATATGCATACTAGAGTTGAGAACCAATGCATGCTGCCCCCAATAAAAGAAAGCATCAGTCTAGATAACTTTTAAAAGGATGTCAATGTACTTCAAATACAAATACCCATTAGTGGTGGCATCCATCAGCTGAAAATAGCTTACACATGCTTACTTTCCCTCCTCTTCTGGATCATGTTAAGGGAAACAAAATAGAAATTTCTATAAACTAAGACATGCTTTATATATAGGAACATTCTTGCTCCCACTTTAACCCCTGACAAGAGCTGCCAAATCCAGCTCCTCCTCAAAATGTATTGACGAACCAGTTTATCAAATTCTGCTTTACAAGGAGCAGGATGAGGTAAATTACTTTCACTCATTACACACAGCACTGCCACATTTCTCTCCAGGTGGTAGGGCTGACCTATCTTTCTTGATTGACCTGCTCATGTCTATGAGTCCAGCTTGATGGAGACCCTCCCTAGTGGGTAAATCTTAATAAAATAATACTTAGGGGAAACAGAATCACTATGCATTTCTGGTAAATAAGAAGAATTTTATATCAGAAAAGAGAAACATGTTTTCTTTTCCTTAGAAAACAATTCAGTACGAGTTTACATGTGAGGACATAATTATGAAGAGTGAAAAGGACAACTGAATTGTACCATGCCTATCACATGACACAAGTGACACTGGAGACCCATACGCGGAGACATTTCTCCTGAGCAGCTTGCCGTTTTCATAGATGTTGTCATGATGCCTTGCAGCAGGGACCAGCATTCCCAGCTCACACACAGGAAAACAGAAATCAACCATGCCACTCTCCAAGGCCCTCTGGTAGTCTCTCTTTTGAAGAAATGTGCAATACCATAACATAATAATGAGTCAGATTTAGTACTAAAACGTATGGCAAATATTCTACTTTGAGATAATTTGTTTCCAATGAACTATTCTTCAGCATATTTATGAAGAGGTTCACAAGTTTCACACTAATCAGCAGTGATGAATCAGAAAGTAAGAGTTTTTATAATAGTTATTTAATGGTTATTTGCAACAGAAAAGAACATGTCAAACAGTAATGCCCCTCTTCACTCCTTTCATTCAGAGGGATAAAACTCCAAAACATGTGGCCCAGGAAGAAAATCTGCACTTGTTTAGAGCAATGGACCAGCTTTTATATATCTGCAGTTAACAGTACACAAATGACTTCACAGGCAACAGCTTCCGTATGTTTCATATTTTTGACATTGACTGTTCATAATAAAGACTCTTTGATCCCAGATCAAATGTTGGAATCAATTTTCTCTACACTCACTGAGTCACCATTATAAAAGTTCCCCTCCCCTCCATCTCAGATGTGCCTGCGTCCTTGCAGTCAAGTCGGAACTATCTGTATTTGTCACCTTGGCTGCAGTTCTTCCCACCCGTGGCTGTGATTTTTTTGTTCTGCTCATTAAACCCTCATACAAAAGAGGAACTGTAATAAATAATTCTGTACATAAGTTAACCACTACAATGGAAAAGATTCCTCTACAGAGTTCACAGGAATCTTTAATAGGACTCAAAGCTCGTGGTAACGCGGTTAGGAAAAAAAATCAAATCCTCTCCTCTACAGAAAAAAAGTTCTCTGTGGGTAGGGCCTTTGCCAACATGTAAGAAAAAAATGTAAATATACTTTTAAAAACCAGGTTGTATTTGTAGGATTTAAACTACTAAAAATAAAATGATATTTTGAATTTTTCAAACTTCTGAATTTTATTTTAAAAGGTCTGAAATAAAAACTCTACATAAATAGTAAAAACATGAAAAATGGTGTAGGCGATGCTACAAACATAGAATATCTCTAACATAATTTGTTTTAAATGATTTCAGGGCCTTTCAAAGACCTTGTTGAGAAGCAACATTCTTCCATGTGCCAAATACTTTATTAAAACACAGGATAAAGGTATGATATGATTCCTGCCCTCAAGTGATATAAATAACAGTTTAAGGCAACAGTGGTAGACTTTTGTAAGGGTAACATCAGAATTTGTTTGTAAAACACAGGAAAAGGGCTGGAGGGCTGGAGGGCTGGAGGGATGGCTTAGCTGTTAAGGCATTTGCTTGCAAAGCCAAAGGACCCAGGTTCGATTCCCCAGGATCCACATTAGCCAGATGCATAAGGGGGCGCATGCTCCTGGAGTTCGTTGGCAGTGGCTGGAGGCCCTGGCATGCCAATTCTCTCTCTCCCTCTCTCTCTTTCTCTGTCAAATAAGTAAATAAAAATAAAAAATATTTTTTAAAAGAAAAAGGGCTACAGAGATGACTTAGCCGGCAAAGCCAAAGGACCCAGGTTTGACTCCCCAGTACGCACATGAAGCCAGATGCACAAGGTGGCGCATGCAGCTGCAGTTTGTTTGCAGTGCCTAGAGGCTTTCTCTCTTTATATATAACAACAATAATTTCTAACTAATTTCTATTTTTAAAGTCTGATAACTGTGCAGCTCTAGCATTCCAAGTCATTTTATAAGATTTTGTAAAATGAAGGCCAAAAAAGGCAATCTTTTCGTATAACTTACTCTCTAGAATTGCTAAGCATGTATTTCAAGAAATCTGTTCACTAAACAAAGCTCTATTTGATAAAAACAATGTTTTAAATATTCCAGTGGAAGATGAATTTGAGAGTAATTTAACTATATTTGGACCTAATTAAATCTGGTATTGAGGAAAGACAAGGAGGGATGGAGGAATGGCAACTTTAATGCTAAAAATCTCCTTAAAATTCATTTTCTCTTCTTCCCATTTTTGTTTTGACTAGTAGATAGGTCAATGTTGAGAAAAAAAAACTACGCTATTGTGAGATACTTCACTGCAAAATTCAACTATATAGTACATTAAGAAAAATAATAGGGTGGTAATAGAGACTCAGACCTTACCATTTTTAGTAAATATTAAAATGGCATACTTTTAGGAGGCTTACCCAGGGATGCTTTAAGTTGGTTACTGACTTAGAAACATGAGCTGAGAAAAAGCTGAACAATCCCTGCTTTTTTCAGAGTAAGTCGTTTCGTCTACCATCCATCTCATACTCTACTCCAGTGAGGATACACTACCTGGCACACTGTAGCAAACTGCTGGTTGTTTCCTGCTCCAACCACAAGATAGCCATCCTTAGTTTTAAAAGCCTTAAAGAGAAACAAAAAAATATATGTAAATACAGGTTTTTATGTAGACAAGACCACAAAGGTTAGCATTCATTTCTAAGAAGTCTATTCAGAAAGTTTGTTTTAAAACAATATTATTTGATACTAAAGAGATGGTTTGGGTGTTAAAGATGCTTGCTTGAAAAGCCTGAGGGCATGGGTTCGATTCCCCAGTAACCATGTACAGCCAGAAGTGGAGCATGTGTCTGAAGTTCATTTGCAATGGAAGAGAGCCCTGGAACACTCAAACATCCTCTCTCTCAGGTAAACAAATAAATGTTAAATATTTATTTAATAGTTAGCAGTGTTATTTGTTAATTCAATAGCAACTAGTTTGCATTTTTCCTCTTATGTTTGTTATTGCTGTTTTCATGTCAGACTTTCAAAGTACTGCCTTGCTCTTTTGCAATTTTTACTATATTAAAAAAGTAACTCAAAGAATAAAGTTATTATAACTAATAGCATGAAATTCTACAGTCATTATATGTTTTATATTGATTTTTCAAAGTTTTGGCTTACATCTGTCCTTATAGGACAAGGAATACAGTAGAGCAAAAATAACTATTTTCTACAAAATATAAGTAGAATAGATGGTAAAAAGTAGGACGAAAGACGGAGGCAAGGGAAGGGAGGGGAATGAAAAAAGGGAAGAAGGGAGAGTAGGCTATTGCAGATACAATGTCGTTTGAAGATGTAAAATTTTGGATGATTCTCACTTTACAGTAATAAGAGTTAACATCCCAGGACCAACCTGGACCTCTCATGGCTTCAGCTGAATTCTGGGACAGGTTTGCATGGACAGCAACAACCACACACAGCCCTGGCTCTCCTGGAAACCTTTCTACCCTTCTTTCTCCACACCTGAGCACAATACAACCAGAGAGACCAAGCTCTACCCTTCAAGGACCACATGAATAAGCTCCCTGCATTTCCTCTTTCCATGTAAACTCTGCCTCTGAGAAGGATAGCTTCCATCTAACCTGGCGTGCCCTACGCCTATGCTAATAACCTTACTGTGACCTTGGTCCACCTCCAGAACCTGCGCAATTAACTTGAGGCTCTTCACTTCCACTGAATCTGTCTACTTTGCCTAAGTACAGGACACGCTTCCACTAAAAGTATCATTACTAGAGACAAACAGAAATCTCATCAGTTCTGACACCTTTCTCAAGCTCTCTTGAATTTCCCTTTGATAAGGGAAGAAGTGTCTGCTTGTTTCGTTAGCCTCCATTACATTATGAAAACTTCTTATCGATACAACGACTTCAACATTTTAGGCAGAGATTACAACTTTGTGATCACATTTCAGAAAGTGAACACTTCAGGCAGCCAGGCTACCAGGAAATAATCAGACAGAAAACCACCAAGCAGGTTACAAAGGAGAAAGATGAGATGTGAGTTATTGTAAGAAGTAGGCCCCAGTATTATTTCTATAGTGTCTATGAAGTAAATATATTTTAATCAGGTACTTTTACAAAAATTGCATTAGCACTGTAGAAAACTGGGTATGTACAGAAAAGTATAAAGAGAAAATCAATGACCACAGTGCAGAAGGAAGAGCTGTTAGTGGGATAAATTTTTCTGCTCTCTCTGTATTCACTGTTACAAAATACCTGACTACACAAACATGTGCAGTCTTTTTTTAGTCACAAAACAATTATTTAATTGAAGCTACAAAAAAGAGGCAGTATGATTGAGTAAAATAATTTGGAAGAATATTTCCGAAGATTTAAAACAGGAGGACACTTTACAAAAAGCTGTATGGGAAATAAAATACCTAAACTATAAGTAGAAATGTAACATTACAGAGTATCTTATAAAATACAAAGACATAAGTATAAAAGGACTGTATGTTTTAAATCCAAAAACCTAATAATGACCAAATATTTAGGCTTAAAATTTACAGTTCTTCGGTACGAGAACCACATAACTATACACATCTTCCGTAACAGCAGGCCGTATTTTCAATTACCCATGTGTGGTATGAGAGAAATGCAACATCTTTCAGGTGGACAGAAATCTTTGGTAGCCGTTGCTCTGATTTTTGCCATTTAGAAATGTGACCCAGCTCCTTTTTATTTTATTGATAATATTGGCCAAGCCCTGGATGCTCAACACAGAAAAGCTGTGTCAGATGTGACCACAGAACTTGCTGTACGTGCTCAATGTGTTACGACTACTTTTAGGCCTGAACTGCTTGAATCAGCTGACGAATGCTTTGGTGTAAAGTTCAGAAACAAGGTTAGTCATATTGATGTGATCACAGCACAGATGGCAAAAGATTTTGTAGAAGCTGTGTGGTCTTTTCTAAAATGTAGCATCCACACAAGAACATTGAAGGGCCATCATTTTAATGACTAAAAGTATCAGCTTCAAAATTTAATTATGTATTTTCAACTTGTTTAAACTAATGGGTATTTTTGTTTTATTTTGTTTGTTTCAAATTAAGCCCTATATCGTATGATTGAGATCACAAAGGTAAAAGAATTAAGTCCACAAGAAACTATGAAACAATATGTCCACTCTAAGATCCTTTAAAATCCATAATTATCTTAATAAAACCACATAAACCATAAGAAGAAACCCCATGACTACCATTTCCTTAACATACACAATATCAGGTAAGTTACATGATTTCAGAGCCGTGACTTCCAGGGTAAGATGGTGGAACAGGAGCTTCACCAAAGACACCCAGGAAAGAAAGGGGCAAGATAATTTTAGAGCCTCAAATTTGCTTTTATAAAATAGGAATAGGACACCAAAACCTAGCACAACTGATCAGAAGAGCTGAACGTGACCAGCTGGCTCGCTCTTTGAACCCATAGCTGAGCATAGGCCAGAGGGAGCTCGCAACTCCATGTAGCTGAGACAGAAAGGAGAAATTCAACTACCCACAACAGAGAAGAAATCCCAGGTCTACTGTTTCCTAAACATATACACTGGGCAATACATGCCCCAAAGCCAAGTAGATAAGTTTCACTGGAAGTGCTAATTGTAACTTCCATATCAGGCCAGGTTGCTAAAGAAATTAACCCCAGGAAGGGAAAGAATCCAAAACCTAGCCCACTAAAACTAAACAACAACAGCAAAAAAAAAAAAAGTTTCTTTTTGGTTTAAATTTAGTCTACTTGACATACTTTTTAAAAATTTTTAAGCATTTTTAAACTATGTTCATTAGTTATGAGAGGGGGAAAGGGAGAGGGAGAGAGAATGGGAACACCAAGGCCTCCAACCACTGCAAAAATAAAACTCCAGATGAATGCATAACCATGTGCATCTGGCTTACATGGGTTCTGGAGAATCGAGCCTGGGTCCTTAGGCTTTGCAAAACCATCTCTCCAGCCCTACTTTGATGTTCTTAAATAAATTATGTATCCGGGTTGACTTCTGACATTTCTGATATTTTATAGTGGTTAGTGCAATTTCTTCCCTTTTTATGAGGCAGGGTCTAACTCTGGCCCTGACTGACCTGGAACTCATTCTAGCCAAGGCCAGCTATGGGCTCACATCAAGCCTACCACCTCAGTCTCTGAATTGACTGAACTAAGGGCATGAGCCACCTAAGGCCATACTACTCTGAATGCACCCAACCTTGTCTAAGGGCATGAGCCACCACAGCTACTGGGTTCAGGTCTCTGGTTTTGTTGGTTTGTTGTCATCACCACTCATGTATGAATATTCCATGCTGGTTTTGGTTTTGTTTGTGTTTGTATATTGGTCAGTTGGATTTTAGGTTTGTTGACATTTAGGTTTATTGAAATCTCTCTACTAATCTTTCTACCACATAACTTTAATCTTCTCTCTTTCCAACCACTTTCCCACAATATCTGCTCCTTACCACCTCTTCTTCATTCTCTATAACTACAACCTTCAATAACCTCAACAACTCTAAAATCCATGGAAACTAAGTGAACCCCAGCTTCCTTCTTCCAGATATTTGTGCCACCTCCATCTTCAGAATTAATGCTAGTCCTAACACCAACTCAACCTGCACTGATCCCACTTCTAAGTAACAACAGTCCTAGCACACTTCACACCAACCTGACCTGTTTACCCATCAGCAATTACTGAAGTCAAAAGGAGCATTGCTGTGAGTTCTCTACTAGGATATTCACAAAGCAGGCATAACCCTCAGCGTGGGTCACCCCTGCCATTGTGCTGGGAGCAATACAAAGCTTTACCTCCCGTGAAGATACACCATCTGATCTACATGTCTAACAACACATTTGATAAACATAAAACCCAAGCAATGAAATAAGCCAAGATGCAAAAATCTCAATAAAGTAACACGAGAAACACAAAAGTCAAGGCAATATAAATTCTCCAAAAATTTTTAGCTTAAATGTCAGATAGGGATTTCAAAAGAATGATCATAGGGACTGGAGAGATTCTCAGTGGTTAAAGCACTTTCCTGCAAAGCCAAAGGACCCAAACTCAATACCCTAATACCCAGTAAAGTTGGATCCACAAGGTGGTACATGCATCTGGAATTTGTTTGCAGTGTCTGGAGACCCTGGCACATCCATTCTCTCTCTATCTGCCTCTTCCTCATAAATAAATAAATAAATAAAATATTTTTGAAAGAATGATTATAAATACTCTCAAAGTAATCAAAGATGAATCAAAGGAATCAAAGAAAACAAGCTCCTAAAAGAGAACACATGAAATCAACCTAACAAAATAAGGAGATTGATATAAGATATGAGTAAGGAAACAGAAATACTGAAGAAATACCAATCTGAAAGAGTAGAAATGAAAAACAATAAGTCAAATTTTTTAAAACTCTGTAGAAAATCTTAAAAATAGAATGGATCAAGTAGAGGACAGATTATCTGAGCTTGTAGACAATGTATAAAATTTACAACACTCCTACAAAGAGAAAGATAAAAAAATAAGAAAGTATAAATGGAAATTTTAAGATATTTGGGACACTGTGAAGAAATAAAAATAATTCAGGGCATAAAAGAAAGAAGAATTTCACTCTAAAGTCATAGAAAGTATGTTCCACAAAATCATAGAAGAAAATTTCCCCCAAATAATGAAAGATGTCAATACAGATATAAGACACATTCAGAACATCAAATAGACAAGAAAATTGAAAAGTCTTTTTAATATATTATAATTAAGATACTAAACACACAGACTAAAGAAAATATATTGAAATCAGTAAGGGAGAAAACACTCAGTTACCTATAAAGGCAAGCCTATCTGGATAACAGCAGATTGATCAACACAAAATTTAAAAGCAGAAGAGCTTGGAATACCACATCCCAAGTTCTAAGAGACAACAGCCAACCCAGACCACTATATTGAGCAAAGATATCTGTCATAATTGAAGGAGAAAGAAGAACTTTCCATGACAAAACCAGGCTAATGAAAAATATCACTAAATGAACTCTACAGAAAATACTTGAAGAGCTCCTTCAGACTAAAGTGAAGCAAAGGAAAAGTACATACATTAGATCACAGGAAAGAATAACCCATGCTTGAGTGATAACTAATGCAGGAGAGTAATAGAAAAACAGCAAGCAATACAAAATTAAGACAAATGGCAAGAATTAATACAAACCTTTCAATAATAACACAATATTACTGGTTTCAGTGCCCCACCCAAAAGATACAAACTTGCAGACTATACTAAAAAGCAGGATCCAGGCTGAAGAGATTGCTTAGTGCTTAAGGTGCTTGCCTGCAAAGCCAAAGTACCCAGATTTGATTCCATAATACCCATGTAAGCAAAATGCACAAAGTGGTGCATATGTCTGGAGTTTGTTTGCAGTGGTTGAAGGTCCTGGGGTGCCCATTCTCTGACTATCTGCCTCTTTCTTCCCTTTCACTCTCACAAATAAATAAATAAATCGTTTTTGTTTAAAAAGCAGGATTCTTCAGTTTGTTGCCTCTAAGAAAATCACCATTCCATAAAAGACAGACACTACCTCAAGGTGAAAGAATGGAAAGTGGGATTTCATTGCAAGCAAATGGGAAAGGAAACAAGTAAGTGCTGCTGTTCTAATATCTGATGGCTTCAAATGGACATTCATTAAGAAAGACAAAGCACATTACTTTATGGTAATTAAGGGAGAAATATAACAAGAGGACATTAAGATTCTAAACATATACGCATGGGTGCACCCAACTTCATTATGCAAATATTACAATAATAATGGCTGACTTCAGTACCTTACTCTCACCAATTGACAGGTCATCCCACCAAGAAATAAACAGAGAAGCATATGGATTAAATGACATTATAGAACAAATGGACCTAACAGACATCTACAGAACATTCCATCGAAACACTGCAGAATTCACATTCTTTTTAGCAGCACATGGTGCTTCTTAAAAATATGTATCCAGGGCTGGAGAGATGGCTTAGCAGTTAAGCACTTGCCTGTGAAGCCTAAGGACCCCAGTTCGAGACTCAATTCCCCAGGACCCACGTTAACCAGATGCACAAGGGGTGCACGTGTCTAGAGTTCGTTTGCAGTGGCTAGAGGCCCTGGAGCACCCATTCTCTCTCTCTCTATCTGCCTCTTTCTCTCTCTGTCTGTTGCTCTCAAATAAATAAATAAAAATGAACAAAAAAATTAAAAAAAATAAAAAATATGTATCCTATATTAGGACACAAAGCAAACATAAACAAATACCAAAAAATTGAAATAATTACTTGCATTCTGATCACAATGGGATAAAACTAGAAATCAGTAGCAACAAAGACCGAAGAACATACACAAGTTATAGAAATTAAATAATACACTACTGACTGATGATGAGTCATTGAAGAAATCAAGAAGGAAATAAAATATTTCCCAGAATCAAATGATAAAACATATCAATGCCTATAAGATATATTGAAGACAGTCTTGAGATGGAAAGTTACAGCTTTAGGTGCCTACATTAAAAGCTATGAGGGTCAAAAGTAAATAACTTAATTCTATACCTGAAGCCTTTGGACAAGGAAACCATAAATGGTTACAAAATAACTTCAGGGCCAAGGGTAGGAAACCTTTTAGTGAGCTGTTAGTCAGGGAGGTCTCTGATGCTCCCAAAACATTACAGGCTATTGCCAACACTGTTGGATATCCACCAGAACTATATGGTAAGACCCAATTGTTGAAGACTCCAAATGCTTGGGCTGCAGGTACTCAGAAATCAAGCTGAAGCTGAGCTGAAAGCTTCCTCCCTGTTGACTAGCTGTCAGGAAGCTGGAAACAGCTATGCAGTCTGTTAGGGGAAACAAATTCATCAAAAGTCTTAACCAGCAGTGGACCCTTCAAATTTCATATCTGGCCAGCCAGGACAAATGTCTTAACTGGTACAACGGTGGTTTATCTGTTATGGGGAAACCAACTAATCTGTGGTTGCATTTGAGGCCCATTCCATGAGAGACTTCATGCCTGGTATTACAGACTATCAAAAGTCTACGGCTGGGGAGATCACAAGCTCTAGGGAGGACACTGCTGCTGTGGTGTGGCTAAACGGATACAGAATGCCCACAAAACTTCCCTCTAAGCACTTGTGTTTTTGCCCACATGTTAATGCTGCTCTCAATTTTGGTCAGAGAAGCTTCTGTTTTCAGACAGTGGTGACCACTGGGGTGACTCAAAACTCACCAAAGTTGCTGAGAAGCAGTGACAGTGGAGTGTTCAGCACTGAGACATCTCTGTCACACCCTACAAGGCTCAAGGACCATTGCAAAAGAGGTGGACGAAAGAATGTAAGACAAATTAAAGGGAGGAGACCTTTGTAATACTGTCTTCCAGATACACAGTGGTAGTGACATTCATGAGCTTATAGCAAGATATACAAGATAGGAGGGGAAATGATGACACGAAAACATAACAGGGACTAGTTAGAAATAAGAAAAAAATTCAGTAGGGGAAAATAGGGGAGGGGAGACAAAGGGTGGTACTGGGAGGAGATATTACGGAATATTACCTATATTATGGAGGTTGTCAATGAAAAGTTAAAAAATAAGAATAGTACTTACCTTTAGAATTATCACAATGATCAAATTCATTAAGGTAAATTTATTCATGCATTTAACAAATACATATTGACATAATTGACTATGTCTCAGACACTGGGCATAATAAAGCAAATGACAACTACATAATTATAACCCTTCACACAAGGATCTAATAGAGTATCAGACAGTTAAATGTTCACACAAGTAATTACAAACAGTGATAGGTTCTAGGAAGGAAAAGTACAGGCCACAGTGAGGTTTTATAATATTGTCATCTTATAATATTGGATCCAGAAACACTTCCTTAATATCTAACACTAGGGGAAGGAGAAGTAGGTTATTGTTAGCAGAAAGATCTCCATGTACAAAAAGCATGTGGTGAAGAGAAATAAGAATCCACAAGAGGAAAACAGAATAGCACAGGTGAGGCTGTGGAAACAGGCAAGGAGCCAGATGGAATCAACGACCATAGGAAATGCTACTCATCATAAAGTTAATGGAAAGTCACTAGAAGGATTTGGTTATGTTCGCATTTCAGAAAGATCTGTTTCAAGGTAACCACTGACTGAAGGATTGGACTGGGAATGAGGAAAATAATAAAAGGGTGCTGTAGTGATCATATTGGTAGTGAAGAAGAAATGAATACAATAAGTAAAGGGACGAAATCTAGTGGAATATGTAGTAGATTAACATGCTGGTTGAGAGTTACAGAATGAGAGAGAGAGAGAGAGATGCCACAGAGGATACTTAGATTTCTGAAACATTTTTGAGATATTCCATAGGAAATTTTACATGTGTAGAACCAGATGAAAGCTTGAACCATAGATTAAAAACTTGGAAGCCGGGCGTGGTGGCACACGCCTTTAATCCCAGCACTCGGGAGGCAGAGGTAGGAGGATTGCCGTGAGTTCGAGGCCACCCTGATACTCCATAGTGAATTCCAGGTCAGCCTGAGCTAGAGTGAGACCCTACCTTGAAAAAACCAAAAAAAAAAAAAAATTGGTAATAATTTGCTCATGAACTTATATAACTGAAAGCATCACATGGATAAACTCATTTATGGACAGAAAGCAGAGTGAGGACTTAAGAATGCCTACAGGGTGGTCTTTTGTAACTCCGCAAAAGCTTCTGTGATATCACACTGACAACAGAGCACAGTGTAGAACTGGTCAGGGACAAAGCAGTAGTGAGAGAAGCAGGGTCGGCACATGCAAAGTCCTGTCTGAGGAACACGGGTGTGAAGGGGCCAAAACCATGACAGCAGCCCTGCACAGGTATGTGAACAGAGACATGGTTTCTGTGTGGGCCAGGTGCTGGGACACTGACCATGTTCCCCCAGGTACTTCTTTCTTATGAAATAAGGGATGAGGTCATCAACCGAGGGCTGAGGACAGGGGACCAGATGCAGTGGAAGTTCAGCACAACTGAATGTGGATGTATCGAGAGCCCAGCTAAGTGATTCCCATCACTTCTAATTTATTGTCAGCTCCCCAGCCTTACAATAAATGTACACTTGCATTCACTGGGTGTAGGATTTTTCCAGATGGATAATGATTTTTAAAAAAGATGTAAGTGTAGAAAGTTAGAAAGCTAGTCAGGATGCCATTGAACAATAAGCCATACACTATTTATCTAAGGAAGAAATGGTGAGGATTAGAAGAACCAAGATTAGGAGGATCAAGAGTATAGTGCCTGTCAGAGGATCCCATCAGGAACAATCATGACAGGAGAATCTGAACAAGCCAGGTGGAAGAGCAGCACATGGTGGACGCACAAATTTTGAATGCCTCACTCAGTGACTATATAGTGAACCAGTTTTAGATCATGACTAGAGAGCTACAGTACCAAGTGCCTAAAACAACTGGTGATATAATACTTGGACTCAACTTATATCACTATTAGGAAACAATTATGAATATATCAACTCTCACACAGGGGAACTCCTACTGCATTCAAAGCCCTCAGAGCTAGACACTCAGCTCTTATCAGCTTTTCAAATTGCTCCTCCATCTTCCTTTGTTGCCCACTCTCCTTATGAGGCATGATGAGATGCTCCTGAGCAGACTTCAATCAAGAACAGTACTCAACCAACAGCACCTAACTGGGCTGCAAACGCCCACGGCTGTGGTGTTCCTCTCTGAAGAAATACGAGCCCCAGGAGGAAAACAGGTCCTCCTTCTGCATGAGATCATGGGAAAGACAGGAAGCGAGGGCAGATATCCACTGTTTTCAAAGGACAAGCCCAAGACAAGCCTTTCCTGACAGGAGAGCAGACTCTATTCTTCCTGATGAAGGAAATGGTCCTTGCTATGAGGGTCTTTACTCAAGGAGACCAAGGCCCACTGGAGAACCCAAATGGAAACCTCAGTCCTAATCATAACACCTCCCTCTTGAGGACAGAGGCTTGTCCAGACTGATGGAATGTCTACAATTCAAGGGATTATATGAGCAAGAGTGCTGCTTCCATGGTGAGCTTAGCAACCTGTTCCAGGGTGTGATAGCAATAGGTACTGAGGATACTCAAAACATACCAAAGCAGAAATCCAGACATTTCTAAGAGCTCAGCACTAAAGTAGACTTAAAACACATCCACCAAGGCTCTAAGGTTTTGCAGAAGTGGGAGCAAAAAGATTGTAAAAGGCACAAGGTAGGAGGGAATATCCTTGCCCCCACCACAATGACTAACTGCTGCTCTAACAACTGATAGTCCACAGCCCCATGTTGAATACCA
This sequence comes from Dipus sagitta, assembly GCA_036346955.1. Classification (NCBI taxonomy): domain Eukaryota; kingdom Metazoa; phylum Chordata; class Mammalia; order Rodentia; family Dipodidae; genus Dipus; species Dipus sagitta. The sequence continues at coordinate 44,141,511 of CM070784.1, forward strand.
GCAATCCCATGGAGGAGGGCCCTCAGTGGAACGGGGGCAGGGAGGAGGGAAATGGAACCAAGAATGATGTGTCCATATAAAGTTCCTACTTAGAATAAATAAATGCCAAAAAAAGAATGGGTCTGGTGGGTCATTAGGTATTATCATCTAAATATAAACTAAAGGTGTAAAAATGTAAGCTCAAATTCAGGAAACTGAGAATTGGAGGATCTTGGAAGAATTAAAATGGTAACATTGGCTAGAGGAGTAGTTGCACAAATTAATGTAAGCACTAATGTTGCTCCTCCAACTAAGTAAATTAGTAGATGTCCTGCTGTAATGCTAACTGTTAGGCATACTGGCAAGGTTATCGGTTGAATATATAGACTGATAGTTTCAATAAAAACTAAGCAGAGGAATTGAAGGAGTTGGTGTGCCATGTGGTAGTAAATGAGCTAAAGATGCTGTTATGATTAAATCCTATTACAACTGCTCCAGATCTGTCATTTGTGAGGGCAGGGTCTCACTTAGCCACAGACTGACCAGGAACCCTTTACAAACCAGAAATCTCAGCCTCCCAGTTGACAGACATAGACAGCATAATGGGACTTCAATTATAGCACAAAGTAAAAGAATAACTTGTTCCCAGTATCTTTAACCATTTAACAGGGCATATTAGTATTTTTTTGGATATTTATTTTTAATTTTCTTTTATTTATTTATTTATTTGAGAGCGACAGAGAGAAGGAGGCAGAAACACAGAGAGAGAGAGAGAGAGAGAGAGAGAGAGAATGGGCGCACCAGAGCTTCCAGCCTCTGTAAACGAACTCCAGATGCGTGCGCCCCCTTGTGCATCTGGCTAACGTGGGTCCTGGGGAATTGAGCCTCGAACTGGGGTCCCTAGGCTTCACAGGCAAGCGCTTAACCGCTAAGCCATCTCTCCAGGCCTTTATTTTTAATTTTCTGAGACACACAAAGAGAGAGAGATTGTGTGTGTGTGTGTGTGTGTGTGTGTGTGTGTGTGTGTGTGTGTCTACACAAGAGCCTCCTGCCACTTTAAACCTGCTTCCAATGTATAAGCCACTTTATCCATCTGGCTTTACGTGGGTATTGGGGAATCCAACCCAGACTATCAGGATTTTCCAGCAAGTACTTTTAATTGCTAAGCTATCTCTCCAGCCCATATTTAGTATTTCTATGCCTCCTCACCCTCACACAAGCAAGTCATATTAGCAATTAACCTTATCCAAATTTCTCCTCTCCTGCCTTCCCTCTATTCTTTCTTTACTTCACCACTCAAATGCTGCTCCGCTTTACCCTTTAAAAAAAAAACATAAAAGTGTACCCTCTCCAACCAATACTCTAATGACAGACTCTGCAAACTGAAGGAAACAAAATAGTAATATACAAGGTATCCTACAGCTGAGCAAAACCAGAACTACCAACAAACTTGGGAGAATGGCCCAGACCACTAAGAATCTGAAAGAAACTCACTTACTAGTAAGAATGAAATAACTTATAAAATACAAAACAAACAACCAAATTAGAACAGAGGGGGAAAGGAACAAATAAAATCAGGGGAAAACTATCCATTTCCATGAATGCCTAAGACATCACAAAGAAACACAAAGTAAGGGCCAGAAGACACAATGAATGGCCAGCTCCAGAATCAGCAAGAAACTCTGTCACAAGGAAAAACAGGCAAGTAAGTGATGAAGAGAGACACCTTTCCCTTCCCTCCAGCCACTGCAGGCAAGCCCACAGGGTGCCACAGGCACCAGAGCAGCAGACATGTGCATACACCACACATAAACACACACACACACACACATACACACACGTGCAGGCGTGCATACACCACACACACACACACACGTGCAGGCGTGCATGCAAACACACACACCACCACCACCACCACCACCACACATACTACGAACATGAAAAAGATGATGAAAAAAAGAAAAATGGCAATAACCAAACACTTCCCAAATCCAGGTAATAAGTGACTATTCATATTTTAAAAGCTCAAAGAATCCCAAACTGAGACACATTGACTAAAAAAGGAGTAAAAAATAAGATAAAAACAATATAGTGGCATCCAGAGAGATTGCTCAGCAGTTAAGTGTGCTTCCTGCACAAGCATAGGGGGCTGAGAGAGGAGATAACACCAGAGTTCAAATCTCAAGATCCCACATAAACACTGGCCTGGTCATAGGCCCGAAACCCCAGTCTCTTAGGGAAGCACAGACCCAAGGGTCACTGGAGCCCTACAAGCCACACACAAAGCACACAACTAATGTAGTCATCAGGGAATAACTAAAAAAAGTTCTAATAAAAGAAACATGTAAAATAATAGAAAAGAATGGCAGGCACAAGAATCAACTCACATTGGATTAAACCTAAATGTAAGGCTTGAAGCTATAAGACTCCTTAAAGAAAATACAGGAACAGAGTATACAACATCAAGACCAGTTCATCAAAAAATGGCATTAACTTTGAAGTCAGAGATGAGTTCTATCTGTTCTATCAATTTTACTACAGACCTTTATCTTAAAACATAGATAACTGTGTAGATTATTCTTAGTGTATGATTATTATTACTTATTATTATTATTACGTAAGATGTACATGCAGCTTCCTTAACTAGGCTGTTAGAACTCTCCACAGTTTCATCTCAGGTAGGCCGCCCAGCCCTCACCCTCAAAGTCCCCAGGCATACAAATCTCATTTCAAATGTGCTACTTTAACAGAAAAGATATAATTTCTTACTCTCATACCTTCTACTCACACTGTAGCCCAGACAAGGTCCATAAACTTTCTCTGATTAAGAACCCAGGGATTTTGCAGTGTGGCAAACTGTTAAAGACCTGAGCTCCAGTTCCAGAATTCCCAACAATGTGTGTTTTCTACCTCTAGAAGCATCTGCAGAGACACAGAGGCCAAACAATCCAAAGTGACCCATCCTTATCACAGCTATGCCTATCATAGGAAGCGTGTTATTTCACACACAAGCAGGGTCGGTGTAATCAGCCCTTACTGGAAATAGTTTTTAATCACTTGATAGTATATAGGATGTTCTATCCCTCTAAGACTACAGGTCAGAAGCCCACTGACAATCTTTGAGTCTAGGCAGGATAGGGTCACTGTCATTTGTCTTACAGTCCATTGAGTCTGAGATGTACCATGCTCATTTGCATATACCACAAATCACAACAATCCCTGTATTGCAGTTTCTGAGAGAACCAAGCTATTGACTCTGATCTACCTTTCCAACTGAGCAGTGGGTAAGATGGCTAGGATTCTGAAAACCTAGTAAGTTCTCTTAGCCCTTTAAGAAGGAAGAGTTTATCTCCCCATGAGGCAAGACCTATCATCTGCAATTATATGAAACACTATTGGCTCAGTACAAAGCACAGTTGATTTTATGAGTGACCCAGTTTATGAACACAATCCTCAGACAGATGTATTATTATAAATTGATGATGGTCAAGACAGGCATACTGATAGGTCAGCAACTTGGTCAAGTATCACTAACAGTGCCCCCTGGAGTTGAAAGTACTGTCACTTTTCTAAGCCTAAGACTGCTAGCCCACTACTAGAAAATTGCCTGCTGCCTGCTTGGCTCAACATGACACCCTGGGATAGCTAATATGTGTACATGAACAACAACACTATATTCCTTATAAGAGGTGTATGGCTTCATGCTGGTAATTTGCACAGACACTAGCCCCTGCCTCCAGGTAAGGGTCTCTTGCTGCAGCCACACTAACCTCTCATTCCAGATGTATGCTGATGATCATTCTGTGGGACCCCAGTGTGACACTCCTATTTTAAAAAGCTTTAGTTTGAGGCTGGAGAGATTGCTCAGTGGTTAATGTGCTTGTCTGCAAAGCCTAATGACCTGGGTTCGATTCCCTAGTAGCCACATAAAGCCAGATGCATAAATGGCACATGTATCTGGAGTTCACTTGCAGTGGCCCTGGCATGCCCATTCTCTCTCTCTCTCTCTCCTTACAAAATAAATAAATAAAATATTTAAAAATAAATAATAAATAAAGCTTCCATTTTGCCTGGATCCATTTTCTTTTCATTTCTTTCCCCTAAATATTCATGGTTTGAAGACAAGAGACCAAGATTCTAGCACTAATTTACTATATGGTCTTGGGCAAGTGACTCAAACTATCAGATCAGTTTCCTTATATATAAAGTTAAGGTGTGAGAATGGTCCCTTTCAGCTATAAGCATTTTTTTTAAGATCAAACATAAAATCCTGATAGGATTTCAACAAAACAGTAAAAGGAAAGAAAACGCCTAATTCTAGAAGTCATTCTCTTATTTTATTAAAAGAGTTTGGGGATATTTTATACATACTTCGAGACATTTAAAATGAGAACAAACCTTTCAAGCCAGTACTGATCCCAGTGCTGAGGGGACTGAGGTAGGAAGATTGCTGCAAGTTCAAGTTTGAGGCCAACCTGTCTCAAAAAAAAAATAATAATAAACTATAACTAATAAAAACAAGAACATTTTACAAGGTAAAGAACAAGAAAGCCCTCACATGCATGATATTTAAAATGGGGCTCCATAGGTCACAACGCCTTCATCATGTATAAATAGAACATAACATTTACAACCACTTACAGTGTAATATATTTCTTTTGGCTGAGAGTTAATGTTCAACTACATGAATCTTTGAGAACACTGACTTTTTTCTTTATGCTAGTGAGCAAAGTAATGGTATTCTGTAAAGACACAAGGTCCTTGAAAGCTCAATCCAATTATTACTATGGGGTTTTGCAAATAATAATGGCTCCCATTCACTGAGCACCTACTTGGGTCTGACTCTATGCTTAATAATTTACATACATAATCTCATTCTTCCCAAAAGCCTTGAGAGCATGTGTAATTATGCCACTTCACTCATAAGAAAATCGGTCCTCAGAGAGTACACCAGCTTAGCTGAACAACCCCTAACTAAGAAACCAAGGCAAGAACCCAAGCCTGTAAAATCCTGCTCTGCCATTTTGCCCTGAAACAACATAAAATAAATTTATTCACTATCTGAATAATAGTCATGAAATTTATTGAATTCTTATGCTACGATAATCTTTTTACTCCTTCCAGCAACCTTATCAGGCTAAGCACTCTTATTGTCCATATTCTGAAGATATAGAAACTTAAGTGTATAGTAGTAAAATAACTTGTCCATAGCTACACATTACAAAAAAGAGCTCACAAACTCTCCTTTACACCTAGACTCTGGTAGATGCCTGAGAGCTAGAAGGAAAATATTCATTGCTTCTTGAGTTTCACAAGTTGAGATCTAGAAGATCTGACTGATAGGAGACCCTTGTAGACCTGCAGATGAATCATGAACTTTAACTGCTCTCAACACACCTATGCATATTCAAGTACGTACAGGACAGAACTGACCTTGCAAAGTCACAAGCGTTCATGACCCCGTCTCAGCTGGTCAGCCTCCACACCTCGCTTTCTTTCTTTGTGAAAGCTCTATAGGGTGTTTCTGCCAGACAGTGATGGCAGCAATCAAGATGATGGTGGTGGTGGGGACGGTGACAGTGACGCGAGCCCACCGTTTCTCCCTCCTGGTACGATCCCACCACTGCAGAGACTACTGCAAACTGTGATGTCAGACATAATTTATGAGGGAAAGCATGATAGACTCATCCATTCAAAATCCTAAAACTTGGCACGTTTCATTTTGAAAAGAATCATAAGCTATATTTTGCCAGCCTAAAAAGAGGCACATAACAAATATTTTGTCAAAGAAATGAGGGAAACTTGAAAATGAGGAGCAGAAATAATATATGGCTAGTTGTAAAATGTTTTAAATGTCATAAAGTTCATGATAAACTTTAATTCTAAATAAACCCCTTGATGTTGTAAACATACACTGTGTTGGAGTGTTTTAAAATTTATATACAGAATCAAATTCTCCATTGCAACATGAATTTTCCAGTACCTTTTCAATGCACCCTATGAAAACACACAGATGTAAGGATGAATGCTTTATGATGGCAGCACATTGGAACCAGTGTAGTGGGCTTATGTCAACGTTTCCATTTAAGACTCTTTTTCAGCAGGTTAATGGCTAAACTATAAAAATGTGATTGTGAATTCTGGCAAGTTCATTCTTAGTAAGTAACATTTTTAACTGAGTAGTAACTGAAAGCAGTGGCTTACCATTCAAATGGTTTTAATGATTTTGAGGAACATACAGTGTACAGGTAAGGCACACAAAACTTTTGTCAACTGGATTTATAGATATATTTTTGAAGGCTGTTGCCAAATCAATTTAATTAGGTCTTTATGTCTAAAAGCAGAGTGAAACGAGACAACTTGGCATGAACAGTCTCACTGGATATGGCATGCATCAACAAGAGCATTAATATTCTTCCACAGCTGCTCATCACGGTATTTGGGATCCAGGTTTTCCTACATGGGTGATGTGCAAAAAGTAATCATGAAATTCATTATAAAAAGAGACTCCACTTAACTGTTAACTGAGTTCAGAATGTGGGATAACAGTTGAAGATGTGTTAAGGTGTCAGCTCTCTCTACCAGTTGCTGGTTAGCATCACCCAGGCAAGCTGTTTAACCTCAATGTGTCTCAACCTTGTCATGTTAAGCTGATCATAAGGACAGGAGATATGACTTAGTGGGTAACACACTTGCTTAGCAAGCATGGTGACCTGATTTAGAGCCGCAGAACCCCCATACAGCAGGATACAATAACAAGAGTTGTAAGCCCAGCCTTTCTGTGACAAGATGGGATGTGAAGACAGAAGAATCCAGAATCTCAAGGGATAGCCAGCCAGGCACTCACAGCAGTGAATCCACATTCAAGATCATCTTCCTATCTTCACATGCACACCAAAGCACATGGACACACTTACACACAAACACAGTATGCATAAGAACATACACATACCACACATCTACCAAGATAACTAATAAAAATAACCAAGTAATGAAATAATACAGTGCCTAACCATTCATTAAAAAATTATAATCTCCTAGATCAAATAGTTGTAAACTAAACTTTCTATAACTCGCTTTGTTTGAATACAAAATATTCTTAAATTATGGGAAATGCAAATTAAGTACTATTGTTCTTAGTAACTATATGTGTTGGGTGAATGTTTTCTTTTAACAATTGCTTACTTCTCTAAGGTGGCCAATATGAAGAATGGCAAGTCATCTCAATGCCTGTTAATTTCTTTGCTATTACAAAACACTGTCAGTAAAATGTGACTTATTAGCAGAGCTACCCAAAGCCCCTGATGTTCAATTCAGCAAACATCACTGAGTACCCGCTTTCTTTAAGGATGACGTACTGGTGGTACAGCCAGTGGTAGAGTGCTTGCCTATCACACAAGAGGCCCTGAGTTCTGCCATCAAACTAACGAAAAACAAAGGGGAAAAACAGATACCAAAGATAAAATGGAGTGCAGATTGATCACAACACCCTTGACAACACCGACTGCAAGTTTACAGATGGATCTATCAGAACTACGCCCTATTCTAACAATGAGAAAACGGCCAGAGACACAGCAACATGACCAGACACCATGTTTCTCTTAAGTTCCACTCTCATCACACTTTATCTTATTTTATGAATTTAAGGTTCATTTGACACATTAAAATCTATTCTAATCGTGCTGTATTGGCTTACTGGAATTAAAAACAGAAAAGGTACAAGTAGTGCCTTGGGGCCCTCAGGCCTGGTTTTTATCTGGACGAATGACAAAAGCAGCACACGCTGAAAGTCCAGTATTCAAGGTGACGTTGCCCAAATGAGAGAGCATCGATGCAGGACTGAAAGACGGCAAGACATCAGAGGCCGTCAAGGAAAACTGTTCAGAACACAAAGCTCAGGGGTAGCGTACAGTTCTAGGAATGGGGACAAGTTTCCACTTGATCTCCTTGGGTCCCCTGACTGATTTCACAGGCATCTTTTGTTCTTCTTAGCCAGCACCCATCCCTTGAGGAAAGTTGTCACTGCCTCCTATATATTCAAGTAATATTGCACTGGTTTAAGTGATCATAAACTGTTCTCTTTCATTACACAATAAATTTAATGAAAGTCAGGCAATGCCTACCACTAGGCTCACCACTATGTCTCCAGTGCCTGGCACTAAGTAGATCATTGGTGGCTATTTGTGAAGGAATAAAACAAGAGGCTCATTGAGTTCAGCTCAATTGTCCTTCCAAGAAGATCAAGAAAGATGCTAGCTGAGCTTCTGGTATTGTATCCAGATGCCTAGTCAGGGCCTTTTTCTGGGGTTTCACAGTCCAAATTCTAGTGATCGAAGAGGTAAGGTATTGAGAGGGCAGTGCATCAAAAGCCAGCAACACAGCCCCAGGAATTTGATGAGAAACAGATGCAGAAAACTGAATGAGACAAAGTAGAAAGTAGAAAGCGGAGGCTGGAAACACAAGCTACAAAGAGTAGCTGTTGAAGATTCCTGAAGATGACCAGAGGTCTCAGGAAAGAGTCACAAAGCACTTGGTACCAACTCTATTCCTGGCTGAAGACACAGATTTAGCGAACCCAGAGACGTAATAAGGAAAAGAAAAGGGGAGTCATGAGAGAATTACATAACAAAAGAACAGCATGGGAACAAGCAGGGCAGACCGGGATGAAAACATAGCTTTGGCCAAGCTAAATCCTTGGAAGCTCAATTGGAAAGGTAGGTTGGAGTCAACAGCTTCCATGGTAAACAAGTAAAGGAGCTGGTCTTTGCTCCATAAGCCTTAGTGTGCCTCAGCAGGGCTGTCAGCAGGGGAAAGGCCTGGTCAGTGGCAAAGGTGCTCTAAGCCAGAGAAGAGGGTACCTCTTGCACACTAGTGCAGGCTAGTGGGGAAACAGTTCGTGGGAACAGAGACAACTCGCAGTAGCAAACAGAGAGTGGGAAAGACAGCTTTCCTCGCTGTACCTGAAAACTTAGCTTGAAATGTGCACACACTTTTTACAGCAACTTAAATGACCGGATTGAGCCCTGTCCACTCATCAGCCATGACGAGTTGGTTCCCATTTAGTGGAAATTCGCTCTGGTCCTCATTCAGATTGTTGCTCTCCCTCCTGGAGCTCCAACCAGTCCCAGGAAGAGGAGGCAGACACAGAGACCACAGGCTCCTGGGCGTGTGCCTGACCAACGCCACACGAGCCCCAGCCCTCCCCTCCCTGGTACAGGACAGGTAAGAACTGCCACACAGGGCTTCTAGAGGGAGAATGAGACCGTAGATGCAGAATGCTTAATGCCTGACACAGAAGAAGCAACACGCTTTGCTTTCTTACTAACCACCCACCCTTCTAAGACCAGACAAAACACAGTGCAGCACGTCAGCCCACAACCACCAAGGCCAAACTTTCCACCAAGATCTCCAACCTCCCAGCCTCTCTTCCCTCCGCACGTGCCTCTTGACCAGGGACCTCCTTGCCACTGAGCCCACACGGCAACTGCACACAGACAGGGCCGAGGTTTTGAACCAATCCCTCATTTCCGCTCACAGGTAGCAGGCAAGAAGACATGGGAAAAGAGAGCTATCCAAAACACAAGCTTTTTGGCTAGAAAACAAAACTCGAGAAGGTAGCTTTTTAATGACTAAATTATAACTCTCCTCCTTTTCCTTCCAATTCAAGCCAAAATTGTTTTTCCCTTTCCAGTAATGAATCAAGGGATAAGTGAGTTGAGGTTGAGATTTCTGTCTAGGCTAGTAATATAACGCTGGCTAGTAATATAAGAAGTGGATGTGGTTAAGTTAGAATTGAATTACTACTGTTGGATATCTCACTGCACTTCTTCTGTACCTTTGTCATTAGCCAAAGAAATTTAACCAAATAAACCCATAAAGAATGTCTACTTACAATATGTAAATATAAACTTTGCCTTTTGTTCCATGAAACAGGGACTCTTCATCCTATAGGTGAACATGTACCTACTTTATCATGAGGATGCCATCCCAGTGAAAAGAGAAAAATAAAACTTACCATAATTAATCATGTTGTTTTTCTATAATACTTCATGACATAATAAATTCCAAGTATATTTATAACACTCTCTTATAAAAAGGAGTGAGGAAAAGAATGAAGCACCACTTTAGGATCTTGACAAATATTTAAGAACTCTGCTAAGAAATGCACTAGACCTCATGAGTTCTGCTTCAAAATACATCATTTCATTTCTTGTCACTATTTTAGATTTAAGCTGTCCAAAACTCAGCAGAGAAAAAAGGAAAAGATGGTGCTCTTCAACCAAAGTCCCTCTTGGTAACCAATGGGTTATTAAAGCAAAGCCTTCCAAAGCCATCCTACCCCAGAAGTCTGCCTGCCTGTTCCCCTTCCCCCACCCCATAGCCCTGGGGACCTAGTTCTCTCCCATGGGATCTCCTTCCCACAGTTGGTGAGAGATAGACAACAGGACCTGACTCATGCTGATTCATCCACAACCCAATAGCCTGAACAAAGTTTGAGCTGGTACAAATATTATTAACCTAGACACTTATTATTATGGAAAGAAGAGGATCCATTTGAAATTAAAGCTGCTAATGAAAGTGTGCTGTGAAGGTGAGGCAGCATGCCAGCAGTACATGAAAACCAAAATGATGAAGAGAAGAAGCAGTTATCAAACTGCTGTAAGGAAGTCAGCTACTGCAGTGTGGAGAAATGGAGACAGCAGAGATCAGTTCTTGGAGAAGACACATCCCTGAGACTCTCATCTGGATCCTTAACAAACCTTATCCTAGGATTATTCTCTGTTCTTTGCAGTCAGAAATGCATGACATCTGACACAGTATCCACTGGACAATTAGTAGAACTATTTCTGAGCTAAGGAGAAAAAAAACTGTATTCCATAAAAATGCAAAATACAAACAAAAAGATTCATGCTTCTTATGAAATGTAGAAAACCTCTTACATGAATTTGTCTTCCATGCCACACAATACACTGCGATGAAGCTGGAGGCTTAAACAATGCCCATGGATGTAATAGTTTCCAAGTATCACAGGGTGGTACACCACTCAAGATCTCCCAAGGCTAAACACCCGACATCGGCTAGGTTTGGTCAGATCTGAAGGCTTCACTAGGAGAAGAGCTGCCTCCAGACTCCTCAGCTTGCTAACTTCTCTGTGGTGCAGAACTATGGGCCTCATCTGCTGGAGGCTGCCAGTGTCTAATCAGCTCACACTGTGGCCGTTTGTTTCTTCAATGCCAGCAGAGGGTCTTTTACCCAGTCTACCACAATGGAGACCTGTGTAATGCAATATAATAAAAACAGTGGATATCCCATCACCTTTGTTTATTTTATTGGATAAAGGTAAGTCCTAAATTCTACCATCCTTCAAGGGGAGGGAATTGTACAAAGGTAAGAATATGAGGATCATATAGTCATTCTGTCTGCAACATCAAACTATGATCACTAAACACCACATCTATCTTTCTGTTTGCAAAGATAAACAACCCCCCCCCTTGGAAATTTATTTAAAGAGAGTTCTAGAGATAAACATTATCTCAAAATACAAAGTCACATACAAACATATATCCTCACTTTCAAATTAATTCATATTTCTAAACTATAAGAATGTTATCATAGTATCAAGATTTATGAAGGCTATAAAATATGCTTCAAGGAAGAAAATATCTATATCAACAGTGTGAACAAGGAGGAGATCCTGCAAACTATGAAATCAACAAGCCAAACAAGATGTACACAAACTATGTGGATAATCAATGGCTCTCTGATTGGATAAGAGGCTGGCACCGTGGGAGAAAAGTCATACGTGGTACTGAGAAACGAGTCAGAATTCTATGGACAGAAAGGTTATAGACTCCAGAGAGAAGGTCCTACTGGTGGTGTCTTTGGCTAAGGAGAGTGCCTACACCCATCAAAAAGTCTCTTAAGTAACTATGTTTATCCTCTTTACTTCATGCTGTTCTCACTCTTGGTTGGAGAATCTGTTTTTTTTTTTTTAACAGATGGCAGCAAAAATCAGGAAAAATCAAGATCTATCAATACAATAAGAAAACATAGTTGACTGCCTAGCACCAGATAAGCCACCTCTGGTATATCTGCCCAAGTCCAAGAGACATTGCATAAGAAGCTGCAATTTAATCATGAGTGCTATCTCACTACCAGCCTGACAACCAGCTCCAGGGAGATGGCGACAGACATCAAGGACACTCAAAGCTCATCAAAGCAGCAATCCAGAGGTTGCAGAGAACTCAACACTGAAGTAGACTTATAACACATCCACAAAGGCTCAGGGAACACTGCTGAAGAGGGAGTGGAGAGACAGTAAGACCACAAGGTGGGAAGGAGTATCCTGAGGCACAGTCTTCCTACCCTGCAGAAACTGACTGATGCATTCATAACATCATGGTGAGGGCCAGTGACCCCACTGAGGAGCACCCTCAGGGGAATGGAGGAAGGGGACAACCCAATGGGAATCTCACCAACATGTGATCTGTTCATATAGTAAAGTTCATAATTAATAAGAATAAAAATACAAAAAGAACAAATCATAGAAACAGATGAATATCAAAAACCCTGTAATCAGGGATGGAGAGATGGCTTAGCGGTTAAGGTGTTTGCCTGCAAAGCCAAAGGATCTCAGTTCGATTCCCCAGGACCCACATAAGCCAGATACACAAGAGGGTGCATGTGTCTGGAGTTTGTTTGCAGTGGCTGGAGGCTGTGACATGCCCATTCTCACTCTCTCTCAAATAAATAAATGAAAATAAAGTTTTAAAAAGGTCTGTATTCAAATGTTCTTAGCATGTGTACATTCATGTAATGGGTGAGACAATTCAGATGTCCATCCTTCAGTGGGTGAATGGCATAAAACAAAAAAAAGGAGAAAAGTGGAGGCCCACTCCATGGAAGGGAATATATCCCTGATTCTGAAAGCCTACAATAGGGGTAGTCATGAGCCCTAGAGGTTGAACATCTGCTGCTACCTGGCGAAATGTATATACTATGCTCACCAAACTGCCCAGTAAGCACTTCTCTTAATGTTCATACACATATATTAATGCTACTCTCACTTTTGGTTACAGAACCTTCTCTTTTCAAATGGCAGGGAACTTGGGATGACTCAGAGGGCATGATGGTGCAGAGAAGAATTGACAAAGTAGTGCTCAGCACTGAAATACCTCAATCACACCTTCCAAAGCTCAAGGTCCATTGCTGAAGAGGTGGTGGAAAGAATGTAAGAGCCAAAGGAAGGGTAGGACTCCTTTCAACATGCTCCTCCAGACACAAAATGGCCTGGATATCCATGACCTCACAGTGCCTGACATTACCTACACAAGACCATCATAATAGGAGGAAAAGATCATGACATCAAAATAAAAGAGAGACTGATTAAGAGGGGAAGGGGATATGATGGAGAGTGGAGTTTCAAAGGGGAAAGTGAGGGGGAGGGAGGGAATTACCACGGGATATTGTTTACAATCATGGAAGTTTGTCAATAAAGATAAATAAATGAAAAAATATGTTAAAAAGGAGAAAAGGAAAAATGGTAGTACACAAATAGCATAGAACATGTAATATTCTTAAAACAAGAAAATTATAGAAATAAAGAACAGATTGACAATTCTTTGAAGTCAATCAGCTGAGGTTGTAGATGCAAAAGGAAGGGAGCAGAGTGTGACTATAAGAGGAAACAGAGCACCTCCGAAGGCAGTTAGTGGCTTGTCTGTGAAACAGTAAAAAAATTTTTCTGGGGCTGGAGAGATGGCTTAGCTGCTAAGGCATTTGCCTACAAAGCTGGAGGACCCTGGTTCAATTCTCAGAACTCACATAAGCCATATGCACAGGGAGGTGGATGTGTCTGGAGTTTGTTTGCCATGGCTGAAGGCCCTGACATGCCCATTTTCTCTCTCTCTCTCTCTCTCTCTCTCTTTCTTCCCTCCCTCCCTCCCTCTTTCCCTCTCTCTGTCTCTCAAATAAATAAATCAATAAAATATGTTTTATAAATGTATTTTAGATTGCAAAGAACAGTAAGATGTCAAACTGCAGAACTTCAAAAATTGCATGTTTAAAACAAGTAAGTGAGGAAATGAATATTACTTTCATTAACTCAGCAAGATTAACAAACCTTAAAAGGTCATAGGTAAAAGGGAAATAGAAATAATGGTTGCTAGTAGATTAATGTACTAGTTGCCCCGTTAAGACAAATAACCACCAACTGAACAGAAATAACTCAAAACTATACATTGTGAGTGAGAAAAATAACTTTAAACAATAGAAAAAGAAAGACTAGAGAGGACTTCCAGTCAAGATGGCATCTGCCTAACCACGCCTCGCCTCCTGGGGAAGGAAAGGCAAGACCTTTAGGCTTCATTGGGATTTTTAGGAATTTGTAGATTCTAGTAGACCTCCAGTAGGAGGGCACGGAGGAGCAAAGTAGGGAATCCCCTGATTCCCATGCTCTCAGGTAGCCCACCAGTCCCCCAATCCCCTGAAGAAGCCGTCCTAGCCACAATCCTGGCCCCAGGTTCCTGCTGCACAAACTGCAGGCTAAAAGGACCCAGACCAGCAGGCCAGCATAGCTCCATATGCAAATGCTGTCCCACTCACTGCCACCCCCCACCCCTGTGCATGGACCCAGGCCAACAGGCTAGCAATCCCCCAGGGGACCTCGAAGTATGAATGTCATCCCACTCACAGCTGCCCCCCAACCCCTGTGCACCAACCTAGGCCAGCAGGCTAGCATTGCCACTGGGGACCTCATATGATATCCCCATATGTCTTCCCTGCCTTGTCACAAGACCCAGCAGTCCCATCCATCCCCTGCTACACCATCCCAACCGTCCCACTGTCCCATCCCCTCACCCCTCAGCATCGCCGAACCACCATGCATTCACATCCTCCCTACCCCCACAGCCCAGCCTCAACACCAGTCTTCTCTGTCCCATTCCCCCCTGCCTCCTGTCCCCTCAAGCCACCTGACCATGCATTCCCATACCCTGAACCATGGAACAAGCCCCTTATTCAGGTCCCCAGGCCCCCACCAGAACCTCACAGGTTCCTTCCCTCTGAGCAGGCAGGCCCCATTGCCCTCAGAAGCCCAGTAAAAGGGAATAATCACTGAAGACACTTCAAGGGTAGAATACAGCTTCCTCCTAAATTAAATAAGACTCCTACACTGTGATGGGCAGACAACAGTGCAAAAGGAATAACATGAAAAATCAAATGCAAGTAAATCCAACAAGATTGCCCAGTCCTACAATGGATGTCTCTAATTAAAACATAGAAGAGGCAATAGGATCAGAACCCCAAAATGAAGATATAAGCTATGGAACCCTGACCAAGCAAATAGCAGAACTTGCAGAAAATCAACAAAGAATCAATAATAAATGCTGTCCTCACTAGATTAGACCTAATAGAAAAGAACCGGGAAGGGTTCCAAAGACAGTTAAGTGATCTGAAAGAGAGCGAAAAATAAAATAGAGGACCTCAATAATCAGTTGACTAAGCTTAATGAAGACATAAAGAAATGCAAGGATGAATTCCAAGAATTATTAAGAAAATCAGAAAATGACATGAAAAGGCAACTCAACAGAGAGATGGAAACTATACATTAAAAAGCAGTATAAAATACAAACCAAATTGGACAAGCCCAAAACTCTATAGAGATTCTCAAAGATAGTCAGCCATGTGGAGAATAGAAACTAAGAACTGGAAAACAAAACAGAAGAAACAGTCTGTGAGTCCAAAAGTATCAATAAGTTCAACAATTTTTGTGATTAGAACATGAGGGAACTGTAGGATACCCTTAAATTTCCGAACATTTGGATCATGAGACTACCAGAAGGGGAAGAAATTCAGACCAAAGGCATGGAAAACTTATTTAACAAAATTACTGAAGAAAACTTTCCCACTCTCTCAAAAGAAAGTCCCATCAAGTTATAAGAAGATAATAGAACTCCAAACAGACTAGACCAAAGGAGAAATTCTCCAAGACATATTATCATTAAGACCCTAAACACAAATAACAAACAGAAAGTCCTAAAAGCAGCTATGTAGAAACAACACATTATATATAAAGGCAACACCATCAGAATTACTTCAGAAATCTCAATGGAAACCCTGAAAGCCAGAAGGACATGGAATGGAACACTGCAAAGTCTAAGAACCTATGGCTTCCAACCCAAACTACTCTACCCAGCAAAAGTATCCCTCATAATAGATGGTGAAAGAAAAACTCTCCACAATAAAACTCAGCTTTACAACTATATGAACACAAAGCCAAACCTGCAGAGAGTGCTTCAGGGAATTCTTCACATAGAAGAATCAAATAACCAACTTCAAGTGCCTACAAGAAGCAGATCACAATAACCAAACTCAGAGAAGTTTTATATGAAAAGTACTACAAAGTCCAAGAAAACACCAAACCACATAAATCACCACAATATGGCAGGGATTAAATCAAACCTCACATCCATCTCAATACTTTAAAGGTGATTAATTCCTTCAGCAGAGTAACAGGATACAAAATCAATGCAGAAAAATCAGTAGCCTTTCTACATGCAAAAGACAATGATTCAGTGAACAAGATAAGCAATATTGTCCCATTTTCAATAGCAACAAAAAAATAAAATACCTTGGAATAACATTAGTCAAGGATGTGAAAAACCTATACAATGAAAACATAAAAATCACTCAAGAAAGAAATTGAGGAGGACTTGAGAAAATGCAAAGACCTCCCAGGCTCCAGGATAGGCAGAATTAACATTGTGAAAATGGCAATCATACAAAAGGCAATGTACATATTTAATGAAATACCAATATAAATCCCAACATTCTTCTTCACAGGGATAGAAAAAATGATTTCAAAATTCATATGGAATGCCAGAAGGCCTCAGATATCCAAGCATATTCTCAGCAAAAGAAACACCTCTGGAGGCATCACCATGCCTGATCTAAAACTATATTACAAAGCCATAGTAATAAAAACAGCATGGTACTGACATAAAAACAGGAATATAGACTAGTGGAACAGAATCAAGGACCCAGATTTGGAGGTCAAGTAACTATAGCTACTTGATATTTGACAAAGGCCCTAAGAATGTAGACTTGAAAAAAGACAGCATCTTCAATAAATGGTGCTGGAGAAACTGAATAACCATATGCAGGAAAGTGAGACTCGATCCACACATCTCACCATGCACAAAAATCAAGTCTAAATGGATCAAAGACCTCAATATAAGACCAGAAACTCTGCTACTAGTGGAAGAAAACATAGGATGAATGTTCCATGATATAGAAATGGGAAAAGACTTCCTGAACAAAAAAACCCAGTAGCTCAGGAACTTAAACAATCATTCAACCATTGGGATTTCATGAAGCTAAAAAGTTTCTTCACAGACAAACATACAATAAGCAGAGCCAACAGATTACCCACAGAATGGGAGAAAATATTTGCTGGCTATATAACTGACAGAGGCCTAATTTCAACCTACTCACCAAAAGGGGCAGAGAACTGAACAGGGAGTTCTCAGAGGAAGAAATACAAATGGCTAACACACACTTAAGAAAATGTTTATCATCCCTAATCATCAAAGATATGCAAATTAAAACAACCATGAGATTCCACCTTACCCCAGTAAGGATAGCAAACATTAAAAAATCAAATGAAAACAAATGCTGGCGAGGATGCAGAGAAATAGGAACCTTCATTAACTGTTGCAATATAGAGTCTCCTAAAAAGGTTGACTATAGAGTTACCAACAGACCCAGTTATTCCCTTACTGGGCATTTACCCTAAAAGCTCCATGCCTCAGTTCAGAGAGTTTTGCTCAACCATGTTTATAGCTGCTCAATGCATAACAGCTAAGAGCTGGAATCAACCCAGATGTCCACCATTAGATGAATGAGTAACCAAGATGTGGTATCTACATGATGGAATTCTACACAGGAGTAAAGGAAAAATGACACAATAAAATTCGAAGAAAAATAGTCAAACTTGGAACAGATCATTCTCAGTGAACTCACCCAATCACAGAAAGATAATCATGTCATGGTCTCACTCATCTGTGGCTCCTAACCTGAACCTGCCTGAGATGCTGACATACCTAATAAGCATCTCAAGAACCAGACAATAAATAGGTAGGGTGGGGAGGTTAAGGGTGTGGGAGGACACAAAAATTGGATCCAAATGGCAATGGTACCATAAAATTCTGTATCTTAACAGACAGACTTAATGGTTGAACCTTCATCGGGTCTTTAGAGGGAACACCTGAATCATAGGGCCCTGGAGAGGGTATAATGAAGGCTAACCTTAATCTTCTGCTATTTCTCTATTTCTCTATTTCTCTATTTCTCTCTCTCTCTCTCTCCCTTTCTCTCTCCCTCTCTCTCTCTCCCTTTCTCTCTCTCCCTCCCTCTCTCTCTCTCTCTCTCTTCTCTCTTTCTATTTTATATCACCTATCTTTTTCTTCCTTCTTTCCCTTGGTGCTGGCCTGTAACTCCCAGTACCAGATGTGGTTAACTTCCACAATGAGCTATTTATCAGAGAGACCTACAACATATCCCAAAAGAAGACAGATTTCTGTCAGAGTACTTGATGACCCACCAAAGGTTAGTGGTAAGACCCTACTGCCAAAAACACAATATGTTGTTGGTATGGAACATGGAGTGACCTGGCTGGAATCTAGAAGAGAGTCAGTCCCCAGATAGTTATTTCATCCAGTGCCAGAAGGTGCTACATGAGCGACTGGGGGAATATGACAAACATCTGTCCAAGCAACTTGTGGCTAAGCTACTCGGCAGCAAACAACCTGATGTGATGTTCACATAAGTGCAATAGTGGTGCACAGCCATGGTGGGAAACCAATTGCTCTTGATTTGGCTAACTGACCAGCTCAATGGAATGGAACCCATAGCTGGAGCTGGGAAACAAGTCAGAACCATATCCAAAAGACGATCTCACTCTCCATTATCAAGCTCCCACCAATCATGGGCTACAAGAGGGCCTACACATACTAAATTCTCTCTAAACTAATAATGGTTATCCCATTTATGTGGCGCAGACTTCACCTTCTGTTGGAGATTTTGCTTCTCTTTTCCAGAAGGAAGCAGATCCTGAGGAGAGATTTAGCCCATCACACCTCACCAGGGCCCCAACCGAAACCAAGAGTAATTGGGGAAATGAACAAGAGTGCTGCTTTCTTGGTGAACCCAGTACCAGCACAAGGGTGAAGGAGATAGACACAGAGAACACTCACCCCTACCAAACCATATATCCAGAGACACAGAGGCCCCCAAGACCTCATCACTGAAGTAGACCTAAAAGGAACCCAACATGGTTCAGGGAAATTCATGGAAGAGGGGGTGGGAAGATTGTTAGAGCCACATGTTGGGACATTATGCACAGAGACATTGCCTCTTACCCATAACTGATGGCTAACCCCACAATGCACAACCCACATTCCACAATGTGGAGGGTCCCTGCAGAGGGGGGAGGACAGAGAGGAGGCTACCAATGGTACCAACATAGCTGCATACACACGGCGTACATAACTAATTAAAAAAAGAAAGACTATAATTAAAAGATTAAAAATGTTTAATCAAGGGCTAGAGAGGTTGCTCAGTGGTTAAGGCATTTGCCTGAAAAATCCAACAACCCTGATTCAGTTCCCCAGTACCCAGGTAAAGCCAGATGCACAAAGTGATGTATGTATCTGGAGTTCGTATGCTGTGGCTAAAGGTCCTGGTGCACCCATTCTCTCTGTCTGTCTGTCTCTCTCTTCTCTCTCTCTCCTTGCAAATAAATAAATAATGATTTTTTTAAATGTTCAATCAAGTAAAAAGGGTGGGAGCAGAAGTAGCAATATTTGACATGGAATTTAAGTTTAAAAATATGAAAGGGGCAGGATAGATGGCTTAGCGGTTAAGGCGCTTGCCTGCAAAGCCAAAGGATCCCAGTTTGACTCTCTGGGACCCATGTAAGCCAGATGCACAAAGGGTTCAGTTGGTAGAGCATCAAATTTTATTCTTATATATGAAGGGAATACCCTTCATACATTTATCCAACTTTATGTTTAAATTTTTTCTTTCATTATTGGGCATTTTTTCTTTCCATTCTTTTGTCTACTGTTCATCTCTCTCTTTCAGCCTCTCTCTCATTAGGGTTTAATTCGTTTTTGTTTTGTTCATGTTTTTAAAGATACAGATATTAACACATTTATTATTTTTATTCTCATCCTTATCATTTATTTAACTTCACTTTTAAACTTTTTCATTACAAGAGTTGTTGTTGCTTTTCCCTGTCTTCTTTATGTTTTCTAATCTCTAGCTCTTTTACCTTACCCTCCATAACATTATTCTCCACCTCTCTTCTCTTGCTCTCTTTTTATTTAACTTCTATTTTTTTGATTTGCCTTTTTCCTTAATTTCACATATTCACTATTTTTACATTTACCCTAAGTAATTTTTACCTTCATTGAGCATTCTACACTAGTATTCCCATTCCCAGGCTTATGGTCATCAGTGATGTTTAAATAAATTTTAAGTATATTTCTATATGTTATGGTTTGATGTATTTGCTACAATACATTTTTTATCATCGCTGACTGGTACTGTGGATTGATCATTCAAGAAAACACTATTGAATTAGAACATCCCTCAAATAAAATAGGAAGCCAACACATGTGCAAATTAAATCTATGAAATATAAAAACCAAGCAAAATGACTCCTCAATAAAATAACAACTATTTAACTCCTGAAGTCAATGTTACTGAAATAAGTAAAATATTAAGTGAAGATCTCAAAAGTTTACTAGTAAAAATTATCAAAAACCTCAAAGATGATACAAGCTAATTAATTCAGGATATGGGGAAGTGTGCAAGCAGAAGAAAAAGTCAGCAAAATAAGGAAACTGAAGCCGGGCGTGGTGCCGCATGCCTTTAATCCCCAACACTTGGGAGGCAGAGGTAGGAGGATCACTGTGAGTTCGAGGACACCCTGAAACTCCATAGTGAATTCCAGGTCAGCCTGGGATAGAGTGAGACCCTACCTCGAAAAACCACAAAAAATAAAAAATAAAAATAAGAATAAGAAAACTGATATTGGAGGCAGTGAACAAACGAACAGAAATGATGTAAATGAAAGCATCAAACGAACAAATAGGAAAAAGCAGAAACCATTAGCAAGAGACTCAGTCCAGGAGAAGAGAGAATACTGGGGATGCTAGACAACCTCAAAGAAAGTTGCACTGAAACATGAGTAAGGAAAAAAAATGAACTTGACCACAACATTCAAGAACTCTGAGATAGTATCAAAATGCCAAACCTAAGAACCCATGGGATAAGGAATGAGCTGAGATAAAAACTTAATACATGGAGAATCTACTCAATGAAAGTATGGCACAAAATTTCCTAAATCTAGAAAGAAATGGACATGAAAATTCAGAAAGCATTATCATAAATATATATGACTACTGTGGAACCACTCCATGACATATTATACTCACAAAGTTGAAAATATAAAGAAAATAAATGCTACTAAAAGCTGTAAGGGAAAAATGCCAGCTCGCCTACAAAGGTAGGAACATTAGAATGACATCAGATCTATGGTCAACAACTCTAAAAGCCATGACAGCATGGAATGATATATTTCAATTCCTGAAAGAAAATAAATGTCTAGCAAGATTGCTTTCTATTATCTATTATCTAAGGTATCTATTAAGATTGATCATAAAACAATGACTTTTCAAGGCAAGCCCCAGTTAAGACAACGAAACTCTGCAGAAGAGGCTTAACAGAGCACTGCCCATGAAAGGAAGCCACGCAATGTCACTCGTGAGAGGTCGCTCAGGAAAGGCCAGTTTCACCAGAGGCTAAGGACACACCACATCTAACACAGCACATGAGTAAACCCCAACACTAACAGGGGAGAGAGCAAAAGAACAAATGCCCTAACAACCCATAAAAACCACGAGCAAAATGACAAAAAGAATTAAACATCGCTCAATAATAACCTTCAGTGCAAATGGCCTCATTTCACCAAGAAAGAGGTGCAGACTAGCTTGGTCAAAACAAGAGCCCATTATCTGTCATCTGGAAGAATCACACCTCACTGACAGTGCCACCCACAGACTGAAAGGTGAAGGATGGCATGACTCTTATCTGCCAAACAAATGGAAACTGAAAGCAAGCTGGCATAATGTTGAATATTTAGTAAAGTAGATTTCAAAACAAAATTAGTCAGAAGAGGTAATGATGGCAACTACATACTAACAAAGGGAGCAAATTATTAAGAAAACAGAACAATTATAATGATATATGCTACAGCTGCCAATTTTACAAAACAAGCAGTAACAGACAGAGAAGGTTTGATATACCCAATAACAGAATAGTGTGTATATTCAGTGTCCCAGTCTCATCTTTAGACAAGTCATACAAACTAGAAATCAACAATGAAACTTCAAAGAAAACTGTATCATTAACTAAATGGATATAACAGATGCAGAGAAAATATCTGCTATTATACCGAAAAGAAACAGAATCCAATTTCTTCTCAGTAGCCCATGGAACATTCTCTAAAACAGGCCATGTTTTAGATCATAAAGCATGATTTACCAAACACAAAAGAAGTGAATTTTTTTTCTTCCTTATCAAGTCATGCTGGTGTTGGAGAAACAGGATATCTACTTGTACAAGAATGAAACTAGGCCCATATCTCTTGCCCTACATAAAAGTCAATTCAAAATGGATTTAAAACCTCAACACAGGGTATGTAAATTTGAAACTTCTAGAGGAAAACATATGTGAAATGTTCTATAATATAGGCATTGGCAAGGACTTTATGAAAAAAATCTCACGAGTATAAGAAATAATCCCAAGAATTAATAATAAGTGTTATTATATGATCAAAATTAAAAGGTGTCTGCAGCTGGGTGTGATGGCACATGCCTTAAATCCCAGCACTCAGGAAGCAGAGGTAGGAGGATTACCGTGAGTTTGAGGCCACCCTGAGACGACATAGTGAATTCCAGGTCAGCCTGAGCTAGAGTGAGACCCTTCCTCAAAAAAAACAAAAAAAAAAAAAAAAGTGTCTGCAAATAAAGAAAACTATCAGCTGAGTGAAGAGATTCTACAGGATGGTATAAAAATGTTTTGCCAACTATTAATTGGAGAACTCATATTTGGAATACATATATAATTACAGAAATATTTTTTAAATACTTCATCAGTCAATTGTCTAATGGACTGAACAGACCCTCTCAAAAGGAAAATATAGATGGCCAATAAACATTCAATAAAATGCTCAACCATCCTTAGCTATTACAGAATCCAGAAGATCAGGAGTTCAAGGTCATTCTTAGTTACATACTGCATTTGAGGCCAGCCTGGGCTATGTGAGAAGATGTATCAAGCAAATAACTCCAAAACATTCCATGTTGAAATCTGAGCTTATCCCTATCAGAATGATCATCATCAAGTACATCAGTGATCACAAATGCTGGTAGCAATTAGAAGAGGAACCTGTAGGTGGAAAGCCATTATTAAGAGGCCGAAACAAATAGAACAGGTCCCCCTCAGGAAATTTCTTCAGCCTTGATGTAGAAATTCCTAAGCACAAAAACTGCCATGAGCCAAACGGTGAGCCATGGAGTGTTGTAAGTCACTGGATATCAATGGGAACTGCTCTTGTGGGCATGTCTCTTATTTGAGCAGCTGAGTTTGCATGACCAGTATTGCATGTCCATGGCTTGCACTTACCTCAGGGCTGTGCACCAGCCACTTTTCTCATTCACAAGGTGTGGAAATTTGAATGTGTGTCCCCCACAGACCCAGGTGTTTTATTAAAGCTTATAACTTGGGTCTCCACGCTGCCTGGCTGGAAGAGGTGTCCCTAAGGGACAGACCCTAGGGTCCAGCCAGCCCTAAGTTCTGTTTGGGGAGAATCTAATGTCCAATTCAAGGTGTGCAGACAGGTCTGAGCCCTGCCTGCTTCCTCGCTGCTTGCTGCCCGCCCATTTGTGTTTGTTGCTTTTGGTGTTTGCTGGCTGGTCTCTGCTTGGATGGATGTAACAGCTTCTTCTGCCACTGATGGAACTGCCCCTGGATCTGTGAGCTTGAAATAAATCCCTTCCTCCTGTAAACTGCACCTGGTTTGGAAGTTCAACCCAGCAAGGTTGGGTTGAACTAACTACAACATATGACATGAATTTTAAGCTAGAAAACTGCATTCACAGTAACTCACCCTAATCCAACAAATATTTCCTCAACTGTCAGGTATATACCTAAAGACTCTAAACAGCTTAGCACAGAGGTACCTGCACATTTATGTTTAAGGCTACACTATTCATACTAGCGATGAAATAGAACTAGCCTGCCTGCCCATCAACAGATGAATGGACAAAGAAGATATGGTTCATACACAAAATGGATTTTGATGCTACCATAAAGAAAACTAAAAGCATGACATTTGCAGGAAAACTGATATAACAACTAGAGATTATTATTTTAAGTGAAATCCACTAAACTCATAAAGATAAATACCACACTTTCTATAATATACAGATTATGGCTTTAAATTTTTGTGTGTATGAGAAAAGTACAAAGGGTCAAAGAAAGGAGAAGAAGAAAGTTTTAAGAATTTTTATACACAAACATACTGTAATTTGGTCATACTCCCCCATCACCATTTTTGTTCCCCTCTCAGCTACATTCCACTGAATACCCTCTTCTTTCCAACTCATCCTCCTATTTTTTTTTTTTTTGTCTTCTTCCAACATCTATGTCCAAGTGTTGATGGACCCAATATTGAGCAGGTTTTTGAAGGTAATGACAGCCAATAGTCACCATGAAGTCATGAATACATGCTCACGTCATGTCTGAAGGACAGTGTTCCAAAGTCGCCTTACCATTCTCTGGCTTTTATAATCTTTCTGCCTCCTCTTCCATGATGCACCCTGAGCCTAGAAGGGCAAGATGGAGATCTCTCATTCAACGCTAAGCTCTCAATAGCCTCTTATTCTCAGCCTTCAATTAGTTGTGATGCCCCCTCCCTACACCAATATCTGCAAAAAGAAGCTTCTCTGACCAAAATAAGATAGCCCTAATATATGAGCATAAGTGTAAACAAAATAACTTTTTTTAGACAGGTGTGGTGGTGCACACCTTTAATCCCAGTACTCGGGAGGCAGAGGTAGGAGGATTGCTGTGAGTTCGAGGCCACCCTGAGACTACATAGTGAATTCCAGGTCAGCCTTGGCTAGAGTGAGACCCTACCTCAAAAAAACAAACAAAAATAATAATAATAGGTTTTTTATTGATAACTTCCATAAACAATATATCATGATCATAATCCCCTCCCAACATCCTCCATTTCATCCTTTCCAATTCACCTCTCCACTGAACCCCTTCTTTCCTAGTCTTTTTTTCTATTTTGATGTCAACCTTTTTTTTTAAACTCCTATTATACCACCGTGAGGTCATGAATATCAAGGCTTCTTTGTGTCTGGGAGATAGTATTGTAAGCAATCCCCCCTTCTTTTGGCTCTTACATTCTTTTTGCCTCCTTTTCTGCAGTGAAGAGTAAAATAGCCCTCATTTTGTAGATAGTCAGGATTATAGGCCCAAAAGGAATAAGCAGATATAGATATGTCCCGACAAAGCCAATAAACATGGAGATTTTATAATAAATTGTATATCACTAAAGATATAGAAAACAGAGTCCACGGACTAAAATCCAAAAAGAAACTGTAGAGATGAGATGGTTAAGTGGTTAAAAGTGCTTGCTTATAAAGCCCAATGGTTTGGGTTTGATTCCCATTACCCACATGCAGCCAGCTACACAAAGTGATGCATGCATCTGGAGTTTGTTTGAAGTGCAAGAAGCCCTGGCATGCCAATACTTCCTCTCTCTCTCTCTCTCTCTCTCTCTCTCTCTCTCTCATATTAATTAATTAAAAATATTTTCATAAAAAGTCTAAGAAGACTCATGCTAACTTACATTCACCAAGATGTATGTCGGTTGACAGATCTCTGTTATTTTATTACTTCTTGGTTGTTTCTCCTCCTTGGAACTTTGGTTCCTCTTCCCTTCTGGAACTTTTTTTGCAAGAACCCATGCTCCTATGCCTAATTCATTAATTTATCAACAGCCTCCGTGTAAATTAAAAGTAATGAATCCAACCCACCCCGACTTGATGCCTAATTTACAACCCTAACAGTATAAAGACCCTTGATCTGAGTCATAAAGCCATGTGGTTACCTACATGGAGCCCCTCCCAATGTGCGGGCTTTCGGTATTACTTCTGAAAATGAATTCTTGTTTACCCAGCTCTTCTGCCGTGTCTGCACTCATCATTCTTCCAGTGTAGCAAAACAAGAACTAAAGAAAGACAGCAATGATTGGACCAAAGCAAGACTGAAAAACAGCAAAGTAAAAACCAAATCCTGCAGCTCCGTGTCTGGTATCTGGAACTCATGATGAAATTGTCTGGTCTCCAAAAGGTTTTAGATTTCTCTGGCTTTCCAGCTCTGCTATCTGTACTACGTATATTCTCGCTCATGAGCAGAATACATTCCAAGCCTATAGCTTTTATTGACAGAAACACGACGGTCTTGGCATCTCCAACATCCTGGGGTCTAAAGTTAAGGTTCACAGCCACAATTTCATGCAGTGGCATCTTAGGGCCTCTGTACTGGGAATCAGACCCCATACCACATTGCCTAGCCTGAGTGTCTCTCTATAACCACGGTGAAATTACTGCATGATTGCCTCAAATTTGTGTTTTCCATGCCTCCAGCACCACTACATGGTAATGCCACATACTACTGCCAGCTCAGTGTGGAGCTGGGCTGCACCTGTAGTAGCCTCTTAATTCCCTGGTTGCTGAATCTCTGAAACACTTTGATGGGCAGCTGCTTCTGAGGAGAAGGGAATTCCTTCAGCATTATCCCTTCAAGTTTCATTCTTTTAATAGAATTTGCATTCTTGCTTGCTAAGGCCTTTAATGGTTGGGTCTTGCCCTCAGAGTGACTTCCTATTTCCTCAGTGCAGAGCAGTAGACCCCTATTTAACAGTGATGATCTCCTTAACAACTGAAGCTAGGCTAGCTGTAATATCCTTTCCAGGAAACTTAAATGAGCTCACATTTATTTCCATGCCAAGCTTCACATTTTCACATCTTTCTGCTATGCATTTTGCTCTTTTGCTGTAGATCTGAATAAGAGCAGCTAAGGGGAAACATGCCACACTCAATGATATCCTGTTTTAAAAGTTTCTCCATGAAACACATTAGTCCCTTATTTTGAAAATCAACATTGTTCAAGTTCTCACGACATCAGGGCATAGACAGAATTCAGACAGATTCTTTACTAGGATATCATGTGAACTGCCTTTAGCTCCAGTCCACATCAAGTCTTTGCTCCCTTTTGAAACCTCACAAGCCAAGCCTCCATAGTACACATTCCTTCTGGCTTTCTTGTCTTCCAAAACTCTCACCATAAGGCCCATTACACTCTGCTTACAGGATTCAAGAGCTTTTCTAACCCAAAGACCCAAACTCTTCTACATTTTCCCTGCAAACAAGTTTCATTTCAGAGACCTATAAAACACATGCTCAGGTTACAGCAGCAATGGCACCTACTTTCAGTGTCGGTTACTTTCTCGTTACTGTGAACAATTAGCTGATGGGAAGCCACTTAGGGAAGGAAAGTATTTATTTGGGTTTAAAGTTCCAACTTAGGGAAGGAAAGTATTTATTTGGGTTTAAAGTTCCAGAAGGTAGAGTCCACCACGGCAGGGAAAGCATGGCAGAAGCACACAGTCCAATCACCATATTGGTAGGTCAGAAGCAGAAGGAAAATATAAAGTGGGACCAATGTACAAAACGTCAACTCCCCACTCCCCAAGTGACCTATTTCCTCCAACAAGGCTCTACCTCCTAAAGGAAAATATAAAGTGGGACCAGTGTACAAAAATGAACTCCCCACTTCCCAAGTGACCTATTTCCTCCAACAAGGCTCCACCACCTAAAAGCTCCACAGTCTTCCCTAATAGCACTATCTGCTTCCAATCAAACACTTTAGCCCTGGGGGTAATTTTGCACTGATACAACACATCCACTGTTTTGGCTTGAACCAGCCAGGAGAAGCTCCAGGAAGGAAGACGTAGTCAAGCAGAATTGCTGAGAAGCTAGAAGGAAAGGTATGGAAAGGTGGCTGAGGAAATTTCCTATGAAAACTGGCTATATCAGTTACCTTTCTCATTGCTGGGATAAATTACCTGACCACAAAAAAATCTGTTTGAGGGAGAGAAGGTTTGTTGTGGCTTACAGTTTGAGGTTACAGTCTACCGTGGCAGGTGCCAGGGGGTGGGGGGGCACACACAGTGGTAGGATCCTAAAGCAGAGTTGCTGATACTCATCCACAGTCAGTAAGCAGCGAGCCATGGATGCTGCTGCTCACCTACTTCTCTCCTTTGTATCCTAGTCTAGGGCCCCCCCCTCAGCCCCTAGTATGATGCCACCCACAGTTAAGGTGGGTCTTCCCACCTCAGTTAGCCTAATCAGGATAATGGCTCACAGACATGCCATGAGGTTCCTTTCCTAGGTCAAGTTGACAACCAATTTAAGCAATGAAACACTTGTCTTGAAAGTGTAATTGAGGACTGGTGAGATGGTGCTAAACAAAATTACCTGGTGTACAAGTGTGATGAACTGAGATTGGATTCCCAGGTTTCATGCAAAGCCAAACACAGCAGCACACTTTTGTAATGCCAGTGTGCCTACAAGCAAGACAGGAGGCAGACACCAGCTGGGTGCAGCTGTGAGGACCAAGGTGCCCTGCTTCAGACAAGGTGGAAGGTGAGGACCAACACCTGAGATCATCCTCAAACCACTAACATGAACACCATGGCACACATGCACCCATACACACAATCATGCACACACGAAAGATTTTGCAGAAAGTGTAATTGGGGTGGCTGTTATTACTGTATTTCTTCTTAAATTAAGGGATAAAGAAAAAGGGGTTACCAGAGAGCTTTACAACCACTGAGTAGTAGTAAGATTTTTTTTTCTTGAATGACACATTTTAAAAAATATCTGTGTGTGTATGGGAGAGCAGGAGGAATAGGGAGAGAGAAGGTGTTGGTACACTACAGCCTTTTGACACTGTAAACGAACTCCAGATACATAAATCAGTGTGTGCACCTGGCTTTACATGGATAGTGGGGAAGTGAACTGGGCTGGAGGGCTTTGTAAGCAAGCACCTTTAACCACTGAGCCATCTCTCCAGCCCTTCTTGGACAACACATTTTGACCACTAAGAAATGTGAATTCTTTGCCAGACTTTGTCTCCTTTGCAGTTACATGCACCAGTGAAGACTCGGCAGCCCGTGTCTAAGCTGCTGAAGGGTGCTGCTTCTGATGAGATGTCAGGACTCTGATCATGGCAGTCTCGAGTCCAAGGACAAACTTCACAAGAGCAATGACAGGATATGAAACCCTCCTGGAGTCCTTGGACTTCGATTTGTGAGCAAGAAACCACTCACCTATTTGCCATTACCACCACGCCACCGCAGCAAGAACCTGTGAGCTGAACAGGCTTAGGGCGAGTGGTGGAGTTTGAGCACAAGGCCTGGAAGAAGTCTCTGCCTTGTTTTACCCAATATGGTAAATACCTTGCCTGTGTTTATTAATTATGGTGCATGGTTTATTGGCTTATGTCAGACCAGGGGGATAGCAAAAGACGATATGAGTCATTTGGCTTGGTCTATATCCTTGCAACTTACTCAGAGTTTTTTTATGACAAATAAAATTACTGAGCTAAATATAAATTTAAGTCTGCTGACCAAAAATCCCTACTTATATAAAGGGTAGTTCATTAAACCTAGGTAAATCCAAATGATTGCTTTTTAACAATGAGGAAATTACCCCAAAATAATCATGTAAAAGGCAGACTGGACCAGGATACTTCACGTCATTAGAGAGGGAATAAGATAAATCATAGGGTTAAAGGTTGCCACTCCAGAATTCTGTATAGAGACAAATTGTCATTCATTTGTATAGACAACAGCAAGGTGGTAACATGAGAATATGTAAAGTTTATTAAATATGTCACCTACACTTCCTAGAAGAAAATTTAAACTTTAGAGGTATATTCCAGCTACAGAGAGTATAGATGAGACCAAAAGGAAACGTCCTCGTGGATATGCAAGCTATGATTGAAAGAAATAGAATGAATATGGCCAATATTTAATCTTGAAATTATATCCATAGGCTGTGAAGATGTAAATTGGAATAAAAGGGTGTTATATATAATAATTATTGAAAAAAGAGACTTCCGGTCAAGATGGCGGCATAGGAACCACGCCTAAGCAGCCTAGGGGAGAAAAAGCCAAAGAAAACCCAGCAAAATACACAAGGGAGGTGTATAAGAGATTAAAACAGCAGCGGAGAAGTAGGAGATATCCAGAGCCCACACGGGCAGGCCGAAGCAGCTCCGGCAGCGGCAGCTCGGGACCCGGTAGCGGCAGCTCGGGTTCCGGCAGCGGCAGCTCGGGACCCGGTAGCGGCGACTTGGGCTCCGGCAGCGGCACCTCGGGACCCGGTAGCGGCGATTCAGACTCTGGCAGCGGCAGCGGCAGCACGGGCACCGGCAGCTGCATCACGGGCTCCGGCAGTGGCGACTCGGGATCCAACAGCGGCGGCTCAGACCCCGGCAGCGGAAGCGGCGGTGGAAGCCGGAAGCGGCGGTGGAAGCCGTGACTCCAGCCCCAAAAACACCATCAGCTGCTCCGGTACCGGCCACAGCGGCTTCAGGGCAGCGAATCCAGCAGCGGAGGCTCCAGCGGCTTCAGCGGCAGAGGCGGATCCCGCAGCGGCAGCACCAGCGGATCAGAGGCGGAGGACCCAGCAGCGGCAGCTCCAGCGGATCAGCGGGGGCAGACCCAGCAGCGGCATCTCCAGTGGCGGATCCAGCAGCAGTGGTCCCAGCAGCGGCAGCTCCAGCGGCAGCAGCGGGGATCCAGCATCAGGGGCGCCAATCTGCAGGGCCACAGTTGCCAGGCTTGGTTTGCCCCACATGAAAAGCCAGTACCCAGTTCCAGAAACCAGAACAGCGACCCAACATCCCAGCCAGCAACTTGACTGAGACCAAAAGCATCCAAAGAGGTAACTGGGATTGAACCAGGGAAGGGTCTCACCTGGTCACAAGCTGACTTGGATCCCTCAACAGACCAGAAATCTTAACTTCTTTGTTGATAGAGGATCTGGTTTTTATAATACCTAATCTTGCATAAATGCTCGGTGCTGTTCTTGACTGAATGTGTATAGGGTTTAGTTAAATTTTAGAATATACCTGTATTTTATTCCACTCAACCTATTTGAATACCCCCATAGCAGGCAAACTTAACCCCTAGGACCACGTGTCTAGATACTCTGAGAGTGGTAAGAGCCACACCTAACATCTTAATCTCCTACATAGAAGATATACAATATCAGATCAATAGATACAGCAAAGGATACCCAGCTAACTGGAAAATCTAAGCAGTAACTTAATCCAAGATGCAAAAATATATACATTATAACACAAGAAACACCAAAAACCAAGGCAATATAAATCCGCCAAAAAGCATCAATGCTTCAGAAATGACCTCTAGTGAAAACGAGTTAGAGAAAATGCCTGAGAAAGATTTCAAAAGAATGATTGTAAATATGTTCAATGAACTCAAAGAAGAAATCAAAGGAATCAGAGAAGATACAGGACACCAATTTAACGAAATAAAGAAATCAATACAAGACATAAATAAGGAAATAGAAATAATGAAGAAAAACCAGTCAGAATTACTAGCAATGAAGAACACAGTTAATGAAATAAAAAACTCTGTAGAAAATCTCACCAGTAGAATGGATGAAGGAGAGGACAGAATATCTAAGCTAGAAGACCAGGTGGCAGATCTAATACAATCCAACAAAGAGAAAGACAAACTAATAGAAAAGTATGAATGGGAATTTCAAGATATTCGGGACACTATGAAAAGATCAAATATAAGAATTCAGGGTATAGTAGAAGGAGAAGAATTTCAATCCAAAGGTATAGTAGGCATCTTCAACAAAATCATAGAAGAAAACTTCCCCCAAATTGGGAAAGAGGTGCCAATGCAGATACAGGAAGCATTTAGAACACCAGCCAGACAAAACCTGGAAAGAACCTCTCCTCGCCATATTATAATCAAACTACCAAACACACAATCCAAAGAAAAAATATTGAAAGCAGTTAGAGAGAAAAATCAAGTTACCTACAAAGGCAAGCCCATCAGGATCACAGCAGATTACTCAACACAAACTTTCAAAGCCAGAAGGGCTTGGAGTGAAGTATTCCAAACTCTGAAAGATAACAACTGTCAACCAAGACTACTTTATCCTGCAAAACTATCCATTCAAATAGATGGAGAAATAAGGACATTCCATGACAAAAGCAGGCTAAAGGAGTATTTGAAGACAAAACCAGCTCTACACAAAATACTTGAAAGAATCCTCCATGCCGAAGAGAAAGAAAAACACACATATAAGGAACCTGGAAAACAGCAAACAACACTCAAATACTAGTTAATATAAGAGAGCAAAGGTAGAACCAGAACCACAAAAAAAAAAAAAAAATGGCAAGCATAAATACACATCTTTCAATAATATCTCTTAATATCAATGGCCTCAATGCTCCAACCAAAAGACATAGATTTGCAGACTGGGTTAAAAAGCAGGACCCTACAATTTGTTGTCTCCAAGAAACTCACCTTTCTACAAAGGACGGACATTATCTTAGGGTGAAAGGTTGGAAAACGGTGTTTCAAGCAAATGGACCCAGAAAGCAAGCAGGGGTTGCTATCCTAATAGCTGACAAGGCAGACTTCACTCCAACATTAGTCAAGAAAGATAAGGAAGGTCACTTTATATTGATTAAGGGCACACTCCAACAGGAGGACATTACAATCCTAAACATATATGCACCTAACATGGGGGCTCCCAAATTCATCAAACAAACACTGTTAGAACTAAGGTCACAGATAACACCAAACACAGTGGTAGTTGGTGACTTTAACACCCCACTCTCATCAATTGACAGGTCATCCCGGGAAAAAATAAACAGAGAGGCATCTGGACTAAACGAGGTCAAAGAAGGAATGGACCTAACAGACATATACAGGACATTTCATCCAAATGCTGCAGAATATACATTCTTTTCAGCAGCACATGGATCATTCTCTAAAATAGACCATATATTAGGACACAAAGCAAATCTTAACAAATTCAGGAAAATTGAAATAATTCCTTGCATTCTATCTGACCACAATGGAATCAAACTACAAATCAATAGCAAGAAAGGATATAGAGCATACACAAAATCATGGAAACTAAACAATACATTACTAAATGATGAATGGGTCAATGAAGAAATCAAGAAGGAAATCAAAAAATTTATAGAGTCAAACAATAATGAGAACACAACATACCAAAATCTCTGGGACACAATGAAGGCAGTTCTAAGAGGTAAATTTATAGCTTTAAGTGCCTATATTAAGAAATTAGAAAGGTCGCAAATAAATGACCTAATGCTTCACCTTAAAGCCTTGGAAAATGAAGAACAAG
Organism: Dipus sagitta; assembly: GCA_036346955.1. Classification (NCBI taxonomy): domain Eukaryota; kingdom Metazoa; phylum Chordata; class Mammalia; order Rodentia; family Dipodidae; genus Dipus; species Dipus sagitta. The sequence goes on from CM070784.1 coordinate 44,175,125, forward strand.
GCAAACCAAAAATCAGTAGACGGGAAGAAATAATAAAGATTAGGGCAGAAATTAATGAAATAGAAACCAAAAAAACAATACAAAGAATTAATGAAACAAAGAGCTGGTTCTTTGAAAGGATAAACAAGATTGATAAACCCTTAGCAAATCTGACCAAAAGAAAGAGAGAAGAGACACAAATTAATAAAATTAGAGATGAAAAAGGTAACATCACGACAGATGCCAGAGAAATTCAAAAAATCATAGGGACATATTATAAAAACATATACTCCACAAAGTATGAAAATCTGAAAGAAATGGATGATTTCCTTGATTTATATGACCTACCTAAATTAAATCAAGATGAGATTAATCACTTAAATAGACCTATAACAAGCATGGAGATCCTAACAGTTATCAAAAATCTCCCAACTAAAAAAAGCCCAGGCCCAGATGGATTCACTGCTGAATTTTACCAGACCTTCAGGGAAGAGCTAACACCATTGCTTCTTAAGCTTTTCCATGAAATAGAAAAAGAAGGAATTCTACCAAACTCCTTCTATGAAGCCAGCATCACTCTGATACCAAAACCAGGCAAAGATAGAACAAAAAAGGAAAATTACAGACCAATCTCCCTCATGAACATAGATGCAAAAATTCTCAACAAAATATTGGCAAACAGAATACAAGAATACATTAGAAAGATCATTCACCCTGACCAAGTAGGCTTTATCCCAGAGATGCAGGGATGGTTCAACATACGCAAATCTATAAATGTTATACATTATATAAATGGGTTGAAGGACAAAAATCACATGATCATCTCATTAGACGCAGAGAAAGCATTCGACAAAATCCAACATCCCTTCATGATAAAAGTCCTACAGAGACTGGGAATAGAAGGAACATATCTCAATATAATAAAGGCTATTTATGATAAGCCTACAGCCAACATATTACTAAATGGGGAAAAACTGGATGCTTTTCCACTAAAATCAGGAACAAGACAAGGGTGTCCACTGTCCCCACTTTTATTTAATATAGTTCTGGAAGTCTTAGCCATAGCAATAAGGCAAGAGACATGCATAAAAGGGATACAAATCGGAAAGGAAGAGGTCAAGTTATCATTATTTGCAGATCACATGATTCTATATATAAAGGACCCTAAAGACTCTACTAGCAAACTGTTAGAGCTGATAAAAACCTACAGTCATGTAGCAGGATACAAAATAAATACACAGAAATCAGTAGCCTTCATATATGCTAACAACAAACACACAGAGGATGAGATCAGAGAATCACTCCCATTCACAATTGCATCAAAAAAAATAAAGTACCTTGGAATAAACCTTACTAAGGAAGTAAAGAATCTATACAATGAGAACTTTAAAACACTCAAGCGAGAAATTGCAGAAGACACTAGGAAGTGGAAAAACATCCCTTGTTCCTGGATTGGAAGAATCAATATTGTGAAAATGGCAATCTTACCAAAAGCAATCTACACATTTAACGCAATCCCCATCAAAATTCCAAAGACATTCTTCACGGAAATAGAAAAAACAATCCAAAAATTCATTTGGAATCACAAAAAACCTCGAATATCTAAAATAATACTGAGCAACAAAAATAAGGCTGGTGGTATCACCATACCTGATTTTAACCTATACTACAGAGCCATAGTAACAAAAACAGCATGGTACTGGCACAAAAGCAGACTCGTAGATCAATGGAACAGAATAGAGGACCCAAATGTAACCCCATGTAGTTATAGCCACCTGATATTTGATAAAAATGCCAAAAATACTCATTGGAGAAAAGACAGCCTCTTCAGCAAATGGTGTTGGGAAAACTGGATATATATCTGTAGAAGGATGAAAATAGATTCTTCTCTTTCTCCGTGCACAAGAATTAAGTCCAAATGGATTAAGGACCTTAACATCAGACCTGAAACTCTGAAACTGCTAGAGGAAAAAGTAGGGGAAACCCTTCAACATATTGGTCTTGGCAAAGACTTTCTGAATACAACCCCAATTGCTCAGGCAATAAAACCACAGATTAACCACTGGGACCTCATGAAAATACAAAGATTCTGCACTGCAAAGGACACGGTGAAGAAAGCAAAGAGGCAACCTACAGAATGGGAAAAAATCTTCACCAGCTATACATCTGATAGAGGATTAATATCTAAGATATACAAAGAACTCAAGAAGTTAAATAATAAGGAATCAAACAAACCAATCAAAAAATGGGAAATGGAGCTAAATAGAGAATTCTCAAAGGAAGAAATACGAATGGCATATACGCATCTAAAAAAATGTTCTACATCCCTAGTCATCAGGGAAATGCAGATTAAGACTACATTGAGATTCCATCTCACTCCTGTCAGATTGGCTACCATCATGAAAACAAATGATCATAAATGTTGGCGGGGATGTGGAAAAAGAGGAACCCTTCTACATTGTTGTTGGGAATGCAATCTGGTCCAGCCATTGTGGAAATCAGTGTGGAGGTTCCTAAAACAGCTAAAGATTGATCTACCATATGACCCAGCTATAGCTCTCCTAGGCATATATCCTAAGGACTCATCTCATTACCTTAGAGATACTTGCTCAACCATGTTTATTGCTGCTCAATTTATAATAGCTGGGAAATGGAACCAGCCTAGATGTCCCTCAACTGATGAGTGGATAATGAAGATGTGGCACATTTATACAATGGAGTTTTACTCAGCAGTAAAGAGAAATGAAGTTATGAAATTTGCAGAAAAGTGGATGGATCTGGAAAGAATTATACTAAGTGAGGTAACCCAGGCCCAGAAAGCCAAGCGCCACATGTTCTCCCTCATATGTGGATCTTAGCTAGAGATGATTGGGCTTCTGTGTGAGAAGGAAAAAACTCAGTAGCAGAGGCCAGTAAGTTAAAAAAGGAGATAGAAAGGGAAGAGAAAGAAAGGGAGGAGGGCTTTTATTAGGTTGGTATTGTATATATGTAAGTAGAAAGATTGAGATGGGGAGGGGATATGATGGAGAATGGAATTTCAAAGGGGAAAGGGGGGAGGGTAATACCATGGGATTTTTTTTGTTATCATGGAAAATATTAATAAAAATGGAGAAAAAAAAAAAAAGAAAAAAATCTGTGAGTTAAAAATAATTAATAACCAAGACCACAGATAATCAAATATGCCAACAAAAATCTAGGTAAATTACATGTAAGTGGACAATCAATATCCTGTGATTGTTAATGTGACTAATTAGAAAAAAAGACACATTAAAGTAATTTTTTGAGGTAGGGCCTCACTCTAGCTCAGGTTGACCTGAAACTCATTCTATAGTTCCAGGCTAGCCTCAAACTCACAGTAATCTTCCTACCTTTACTTCCTAAGTGTTGGGATTAAAGGCATGCACCACCACACACAGCTATTTTAAGTAATTTTTAACAGAAGAATATCTTTTTGTTTGTTTGTTTTTCGAGGTAGGGTCTCACTCTAGCTCAGGCTGACCTGGAATTCACTATGTAGTCTCAGGGTAGCCTTGAACTCATGATGATCCTCCTGCCTCTGCCTCCCTAGTGCTGGGATTAAAAGCATACGCCATGCCTGACTCCAGAAAAGTATCTCAATAAAAAGAAAAACAAGGCTGGAGAGATGGCTTAGCAGTTAAGGCACTTGCCTAAAAAGCCTAAGGACCCATGTTTGATTCTCCAGATCTCACATAAGCCAGACACAAGGTGACGCAAGTGCACAAGGTCACACATGCACACAAGATGGTGCATGCACCTGGGAGTTCAATTGCAGTGGATGGGGTCAGAAAGTAGCACAAAATATTATTAAAAATTCAAATCATGGGCTGAAGAGATGGCTTATCAGTTAAGGCATTTGTCTGCAAAGCCAAAAGGACCCAGGTTCAATTCCCCAGGACCCATGTAAGCCAGATGCACAAGATAGCACATGCATCTGGAGTTCATTTGCAGTGGCTGAAGGCCCTGGTGTGCCCAGTCTATCTGTCTGTCTCTCTCTCTCTCTCTCTCTCTCTATCTCTATCTCTCTCTATCTATCTATCTCTCTTTCTCAAATAAATAAAAAATATTTAAAGACAAATTCAAGTCATGTGACAGAAATAGAACTAAATATTCAGTAATATACAAACAAATATTTAAAGATAAAATCAATAAAAGGCCTACCTAAATCAAAATGATGCCAAAAGTCTAAAGTGAAAATAAGAATAATGACAATAAAGGCAGACGTGGGGGCACACACCTGTGACTCCAGGACTCAGAAAGCTGAGGCAGAAGGATCACTAGTTCAAGGTTATCTATCCTAGACCTTATAGTGGAATTCTGTCTCAAAGCAAAGTAAACCAAAAGACTTGTAATAACAAAATAGTAAATAATGATAGATGGCATAGCATGAGGTAGGTATGTTGCACCTGGCAATTCATTAAAATCCTCAAAACATTCCATTTATAATCGGTAAAGTTAAGGCACAGAGAAAATAAGTGGCTTGCTTAAGAACGCACAGGTAACAAGTGGCAGAACATGGGTCAAATAAAGGCAGGCTGGCACCCGAGTGCAGGACTAAGTCCTCAGCTCCCTCTCAGACATGGTGTAGCTACTTAGTCCCTGAAAAGCTGCGATAACAAATAAAATAATGTCAGATAAAAAGAGAACTTTCAGCTGGGCGTGGTGGCACATGCCTTTAATCCCAGCACTTGGGAGGCAGCGGTAGGAGCATTGCCAAGAGTTCGAGGCCACCCTGAGAATACATAATAAAAAGAGAACTTTCTGAGTCTCCAGCGGGTTGAGAAGTTGGAGCTCTAGCTATTTTGTGGTGCTGGCTGTGGGTGGTGTATCTCTGCTTGGATCTATAGAAGTGATCCAGCTTCTTCCACCATTGATGGTGTCCCCATGAAATTCATAAGCCTGAAATAAACCTTTTCCTCTCTAGATAGATAGATAGATAGATAGATAGATAGATAGATAGATATTTCAAGACAAGCAGTGTTAAATCATCTTAAACAATACAATAATGTAAACCATCATGCTGTGCGATATTCCTGCAAGCCCAGCACTTAGCCGACTAAGGCCAAAGGCTTGTGAATTGAAGGTCAGCTGGGGCTACAGAAAAAAAAAAAAAAACCCTGCCTGTCTCAACAAGGAAAGGAGAGAGGGAACGAAAAGAAGTAACTAAAAATAGCTAAATTAAGTTAGAGATTGTAATGTATAATTTAGGGCATCTGAATTATACCTAATTAGAAGCAATAAAGAATTTGGATTATATAGCCAGTTATGAGACTTACATAGTGTAACAATAGAGTACATGCTTCTGATTTTTTTTAATTTTTTGTTTTATTTTTATTTATTTATTTGAAAGTGACAGAGAGAAAGAGGCAGATAGAGAGAGAGAGAATGGGCACGCCAGGGCTTCCAGCCACTGCAAACGAACTTCATCTGGCTAACGTGGGTCCTGGGGAATTGAGCCTTGATCCAGGTTCTTAGGCTTCACAGGCAAGAGCTTAGCCGCTAAGCCATCTCTCCAGCCCCGAGTACATGCTTCTATTACACAATGGGAATATGGTTGTGAGAATCCCATGGTGGCTCTCAAAACATGTGATATGTCTAGGAACACACATGACCTATCTGAAGAATCTACAAAGCACAGCTGGGGTATTATGACTAGAAGAGTTCTCTACTGCTGGCTGTTTTGGAGGGGAAGATGTGATAATGTTGCTATTTAATTTCATATCTTAAAATTAATATTTGTATTTATTGTGCCAAAATTAGAATTTATTTTGAGCATCTTTCAAAATCCAAAAGGATGATTTTAACTTGATATTTTGACTCAAAAATTTCTCTGAAAGTAAACACATAAAATAATGGGCATAAAATATTGAAAAAGAATGATAAAGGGCTCTTTAAAAATAGATGGCTAAATCTATCAAGCCACAATAATAAAAAATAATAACAATAATAGTAATAATGTGCTTTGAATATGACATATCCCCAACAGACCCATGAAAATGAGCATGTGCTTCCCAGAGAGTAGAAAGACAGGTGTGGTGGCGCATGCCTTTAATCTGAGCACTCGGGAGGCAGAGGTAGGAGGATTGCTGTGAGTTCGAGGCCACCCTGAGACTACATAGTGAGTTCCTGGTCAGCCTGGGCTACAGTGAAACCCTACCATGAAAAAAAAGAAAGATGGGGCCTCTCTGAAGGAAGTGGATCACTATGGGCAGGACTTGAGCCTTGAAGCTGGGCCCCCCTTTCTATTGTCTCTCTACTTCCTGGCCTGGGCTGCAGTGTGATCCTGCAGCTTCCCACTCTTGCTGCCACACCTTCCTGGCCACGATGGACTGTACCCCATAGACTGTAGTGCTCCTTCCTTTACTCACAGTGCTGAGTAAAATAACGGGTGCAAATAAGAGAGTTGACCCGAAGCTCTAACAAACAATGGAACAGAGCATGAGGTCCAGAACTGTGCAGACCCTCACTTTTAGTGTACATAACTGTAAGTTACTGAGAGATTATAAATAATACATGAATGAGCTAATTATTCAAAGGACCTATATGAAGATACACACTGCACATATCTTTGGGCAAATGATTTTTATATTGTTTTGTTTCTGTTTGTTTTTCTTTTCCCTAGCATTTTGGTATTTTCCTGAGCTTTCCATATTTCTATCAATGTGAATGTTTTAGTTTTATAATTAGATAAAATTCATAAATATATTCTCAATGGTATAGCTTCAATTCAAACTATAATTAGGAAAGAAATACCATGTAATTTGAATTCTATACATTTGAGGTTCCCTTTCCATTGGCAGGCAACAGAAGGAAAAAAAATGCTCTGGCGATAATCAGAACCCTAGGTAAACTGTGCAAGAGAAGATAAAAACTTCTCCGAAGGAGCTGGAGGTTGCCTTGGAAAGTAGGACTTGGGAGAGGTTGTAGTAGGAACCAAATCACAGACATGTTCAAACAGGGATGGGAGAGGCATCTTAGGAGGGCGAGACTAGTCAGAGAAAGAGACCTTCTCATGTGCATCCGTCTATTCCTAACAGATTCTGGAATCAAATGTTCAAATTAAGTGGGGAGTTTCCCTAAGTTATCACTGTAGATATAGGAGAGATGTGTAGAGCACATGAGAAATGAGCTCTGGATAGCGGCTACAGTCTACCTGCAGAGGCACACTTCATACATCCACCACTAGGAACATTCACCACTCAAAAATATGACAGGATTAGGAAGATGAATTTTTATTTAAAAAAGGACATTCCCTTTAATTTGCTTTCTAGTTTTTGTTTTGTTTTGTTTTACATAATGACTGCTAAGATAACAGAAAAAACTACTTGGTCTGAATGACCTTGGAAAGGTTTCTGGCATCAAAATCAACAATTAATATCCTTCCAAGAAAAAATAGGTTAAATAGAACTGGAGAAACTATCTGAGCTCAGGGACAGTAGTGAGTTTGTGGTAATGGAAAACCATATGAGCCTCACTAGGGAATAAACTACAGGGTTCATCTTTCAGAGAGTGTCCTGTTTTAAGGCGATATAATCTACTACATAAGAACCATAATTCTACTATATTGCCAATTCTCCTGTATGTATTGAGAAATAAATTTAGAGTAAGGAGGGCGGGTGTTCTCATAGTTTATTTCTTTAAAAATTTTTTTCTGAAAACCCAAATCTGTCAAATCCTTTTACTGAAGATTGCCAAAAATGAATTAGAGATGATCAAAAGCAAAGTATTTTCAATGTTGCTTGTTCTTCAATACTGTGAGATGGAGTCCAACACCAGGAATATATTTTAATTCCCTTTTTTCTTTTTTGGCATGATTGTAAGTCCTGACACTATTTCTATATTCCTTAGTCTTAAACTAGACCATTTTTATCAGATTATATATAATGACCAACTTTATTTTACTATACACAAAATTTTATATTTTCATCAAGTTTAAAGATATATGATCAAATAAATGTTTAACTTCAGACAATATTCTTATAAGTGCTTTTTGACTTTTATTATTGTAATAAAAATATGAAATAGTTCTTGGTCTTTAAAAGCCATTTTATCCAGCTTTTGAGACAGCATATAACTATGTTAATTGTGTTTTCACTCACAGAGTCAGAAAAAAATCGTCTTGCCTCAACAAAGAGCTGTCAACAGCAAACTTCCACCTGGCAGGATGAAGTAAATCACAAGCATTCTCTGAAGTGTGCATCTGATTTCTCATTTCCGTTCAGATTTTGTTGTCTTTGTTGTAGTTTTAAAAGGCCTGCACAATTTTTGTTTTATTTTCTTTTTTAAAAAATATATTGAAGTTTGTATTTTTGTAAGGTAGACATTTATTTCTACATTTGTGTCACACCAAAAACCTAGACTATTATTGTTATTTCCCAGTTTTCTCTCCATATGTGTAATTTAAAACTAAGCAAAAATAGCTGAGGGATTCTTTGTTTCTATGCCAAAGCTAAATGATCATGGTAAAAATTCAGAATTCTCTCAGCTGTCATTGAATATGAATAAGCATTGAAAAAAAACAGTATACTTTGCAATATTATTTACTCTTTTTAAAACTTCTCAAGAGACTAGCACAGATTTTTGGCATACTTATCCCTCACTATATTTTTATGACTAAATTACAACTTAAGGAATAAAAAACATTAGGATAAATTAGCTCCTGATTTAACAAACTTTAATCAGGTCAGCTCTTTAGTTAACCTAAATAAACCACTTTGCTCGACTAGTGGCATCATAATTAAAATCTATTGTGGTAGCACAATTACAGGATTCCATAAATTTAAAAGGACATTTTCTCATTGTTAAAACATTAATTTTTAAAGTAGGACTGATATTAAATTAACTGATATTATAAGAAGTAAAGTAAATGTGTTTTCTGTGATAATTAAAACATTGTATATTCAAATCTCACTTTAAGGCAGGAAATGTTAGCTTAATGATAATGGGGAAGGAAAAGACCTACAAAGTACAGATTATACTTACTACAAAAGGGAGGAACTAAGGTCTGTATTTGTGTAGCATATGTCTATAACACCTATGTCTTCCCACACTTTAAGGCAATATGAAACGCCAAAGGTGCTCTAAGGTCACCATGTAAATTACTGGGACTCGCGTGCTTCTTCCAGCCATCAATAAGCTGATGCGGTTTCCTTGCCAGGAGCACCCAGGAGAAGGCTCGGCATCTAGCTTGCGGCTCTGAGAGCTGTACTGGAGGAGCCTGGCTCTGATTTCATGCAGCTCGTGAAAGGTAAAGGAGGTGCAGTTTGTGTTTCAGGTGAGGAAAAGGCCTAGAAACTAACTGAATGACATACCCCTACTCAGCATCACAGAGAGCCTTGTTATTATGTGGTCTTATATTTTTCAGAGAGAGAGGGGGATAGAATGGATGCTCCAGGGGCTGCAAATGAACTCCAGATGCAAGTGGGTAAGCTGGAAGATTAGGCAACACTTCTTAGCAAGTAGATGAGCACAGTTACGAAAGGGAGTAGGGGTTGGGCTGCTACACCACTAAGACAAGTCTCTCCCACCAACTCCCTGACCCACTGACTGGTCAGCATCTTCTCTGTATTCAGGTGAACTTCTCCCACAGCTAGGTACCCACTCCCACTGCTGACCATGATACAGCCACCAGAGACATGGCCACTGGGGTGATGCGAAAGTAAAAGTCCCCCACAGCAACATGTGTTTGTAACTACACGTCATACTGAACTCCCAACAGTAGAGCCTTTGGAAAGAAGAATACTGGAGAAGGTGTGTCACTAGGGGTGGGCTTTACGACTTTATAGTACAGCCCCATTGCCAATGCCAGCTAGGAGCTCACTCTTGCTGCTGCCTCCCAGCTGATGTGACAAGATGTGACACCAGTCTCTGCTCTGCTATCCTTTCCCCACCTGGATGAAGCTTCTCGTAAGACTCTACATGGAAATCAGCCCATCCTTCCACAAGTTGTTTCTGGTCAGGTATTTTGTCTCAGCAATCAGAAGGTAACTGTTACAACCACCTTTCCAGTGAGCCTAAATGTCTCTTGAAGTGTACTGTCTGCAGAAATAGCACCTCCAGTCACCTTTTACCATGAAGGATCCCACCTCCACCACTGCTATCACCGGAGCTTCCAGGCCCACAGCTAGCTCAGTCACCCTGTGGACCAGTACCAATCATCTCTGCCAGTAAACTTCAAGCAATTGCAGTGTTGGGAATATCAGAGAAGAATCACATCAGTGACAAGCAAACATAGAGCAGTCTGGAGTAGGGAATGCACAAGAGTGTGTGTGAGTGCACACAGTGTGACTACGGAACCCAGGCATAGCATACCAGCCACAGAAAACCCAAGAGCACACATGCATGCATGCATGTGTGTGTGTGTGTGTGTGTGTGTGTGTGTGTGTGTGTGCGTGTGTGTGCACTGTGGCCAGGAAAACTAGGCACAACACACCAGCCAAGGAAAACGGCTTCCTCCAGCTACAAATAGTGCATGTTACAAAACCCAGAAGTTTGCCAGCCACAAAAGTGCCCTTGGACTGTGAGTTACAAAGAAACCCTGTCAGGGGAAAAACAGAACAAGAGCATTCTTTACATTTTTAAAATGTTTTTCAACTCTTTTGTTGTTTATGTATTTTCTGAATTTATCACCATTACTGACAATTATGGTTGTTGATTGAACTTTTGTATTATAACTTCTATCTCACCAGAAAAGTCCTTCATACCTATCCCTCTTCTCCACCTCTCAGAGTCTTTCTACTCTTTCTCCTGTCTCCAACACATGCATCTTCTGGCTCATTTACACTTCACTCCTTCTTTCTTCCATTCCCCATTCCTTCCTAACTTCACTGCATAACTACTAAATAGCCTTTGCTGTTAAAAAAAAAAAAGTCCTTCTTCAACAAGTAACCCAATGCTACTGTCTCTCAACCTTAAGAGGACACAGATCAAGGGAGCTGTTTTCTCTGGCTGGAGTGCTGTGCCCATGTTCCTGGGCCACACTGTATGCATACTTAGGTTAAGGTACTTGAGGGTTGAAGCTTGGGCTGATGGGAAATTATGAGGAGTGCTGCCTCTGTCTGCTTCTTAAGTAGCAGCAATAAACATGATTCTAACATGCGGGAACACAGCCCTCAAGAGTGGATGAAACAAAATAACCGAAAAGGGGAAAAGGGGGAAAGGACAGAACTGGAAGACTCATACAGCCCTGTTGAATATGCAAGCATAACAGAGAAACCCAAAGCAGATGAGACAAGAACCTACCACAACCTATTCCCAACTTCTTTTCTTTTCTTTCTTTCTTTCTTTTTTCTTTTTTTTTTTTTTTTTCCGAGGTAGGGTTTTACTCTAGTCCAGGCTGACCTGGAATTCACTATGGAGTCTCAGGGTGGCCTCGAACTCACGGCAATCCTCCTACCTCTGCCTCCCGAGTGCTGGGATTAAAGGCGTGCGCCACCATGCCCGGCTATTCCCAACTTCTTAACTGCCAGTAGTGGAAACAAAATTCACTGGGATAACCAAAACTTCTGGAAAAAAAAAATCCACAGTCCTACTGTGAAAAAAAAAACAAAGAGACAACTTAAAGAGAATGGGAGAAAATCTTTGCCAGCTATACATCTGACAGAGGATAATATCCAGAATATACAAAGAAGTTAAAAAACAAAACAATAAGAAATCAAACAACCCAATTAAAAAATGGGCTATGGAACTAAATACAGAGTTCTCACTGGAAGAAATACAGATGGCATATAAACACCTAAAAAAAGATGTTCTACATCCTTAGTCATCAGGGAAATGCAAATTAAAACTACTTTGAGATTCCATCTCACTCCTGTCAGAATGGCTACCATCAAGAAAACAAATGACAAAAAATATTGGCGAGGATACAGAAAAAGGGGAGCCCTTTTACACTGTTGGTGGGAATGTAATCTGGTACAGCCATTGTGGAAATCAGTATGGAGGTTCTTGAGACAGCTAAAAATAGATTTACTATGATCCAGCTATAGAACTCCTAGGTATACATACTAATGACTCTTAGAGATACTTGCACAACCATGTTTATTGGTGCTCTATTCACAATAGCTAGGAAATGGAACCAGCCTAGATGTCCCTCAACAGATGAATGGGTAATAAAGATGTGGTACATTTACACAATGGAGTTCTATTCAGCAGTAAAGAAAAATGAAATTTTCTGGGAAAGGATGGATATGGAAAGGATTATACTGTAAGGTAACCCAGGCCCAGAAAGCCAAACATCACATGTTCTCTATTATATGGGGATCCTACCTACAAATGTTTAGACTTATGTGTGAGCTGGAACCAAACAATTAGTAGCAGAGGCCAATAAGCTGGAAAAAGGCTCTAAGGGAGGGAGGAGAAGCAAGGACTTAAGGGGATTATATTGCATATATGTAAGTAGAATAGATTACAGAGAGTGGAATGGCCTAAGTGAGGCCAGGGGAAGAGATTGAGTAAGAGAAGGGTGGGGGAGGGTCATTCAAAATTCAAGATATTCTGAACAAGACATATGAAAGCCTACTTCTTTGGGTAATGGCACATCCAGAAGCCATTGATTGCTACTAGAAAATTTTCAGTGCCAGGGATGGGATACCTACCAGTGAGTTTTTGGCCAGGGAGGTACCTGATACCTCCAAACCACTACAGGCTTTTGCTAAGGCCCTTGGTTTCCCAGGAGCAACAGATGGTAAGACCCTATTGCTGAAGACTTCACACGTGTGGGCAGCAAGATCACTGAAAAATCAAGCTAGTGCTGAGCTGAAAACCTTCTTCCTATAGACCAGCCAACTGTAAGCTGGAAAAGGCTGCACTGCATGCAGCCCTATTGGAGACTGAAATCATCAGTGGTGAAAACAGTAGACATTGGAAGCCTCAAGTATGGCCAGGCGAAATGACCAATTAGGTGCAATAGTACAATAGTCTGCTCTGGGGGAAACCAACTGCTCTCTAACTGGACTGGAGGCCCGCTCTATGGGAGGGAATACATGCCTGGTACTGAAAACCTAATCAAATGCATGACCCGTATACCTCAACAAGGAGGGGCCAAGGGGAGGGGGTAGGTCACGGATGAGCCTAATAATGGTACCAAACTGACTGTATTTGCTGAATACAAAACTAACTAATAAAGAAAAAATAAAAAATAAATAAAAAGGGGGGAAAAAAAGCCTATGGCAGGGGAGGTCATGAACCTTAAGGGTATAAAGCCTGCTCTTGTCTGGCTAAGTGCATTCTCACCAAATTGCTCTGAAAGCACTCCACTTATTCATGTATTATTGCTACTCTCACTTCTGGCTAGAGAAGCTTCTTTTTCAGATGACGATGGCCACTGGAATGACCCAAAAGGCACCATAGTGCTGAGAAATGATGGAGGAGTGCTCAGCACTGAAACATCTCTATCACACCCTCCAGGGCTCAGGGTCCATTGAGGAATTGGTGAAGGAAAGAATGTAAGAGCCAAAGGACGGTACCACTCTACATTGTAACTGCCAACACAGAAATTGGCCTCAATATCCATGTCCTCATAGTGCCTAGCAATACCTTCACAAGACCATCATAACAGGATAAAAAGATGATGACATCAAAATAAAAGAGAGGCTAATGGAGAGAGGGAGGGGATATGATGGGGAGCAGAGTTGTGAAGGGGAAATTGGGGAGGAGAGGGAAATATCATGGTTTATTGTCTGTGAATAAAGAAGCTGTCAATAAAATTTTTTTAAAAAATCCACAGTCCTACTCTTACAAAGTCCCATTGACGAAATGGGGAACATATGAACAAACTAAGGAAATCTATTAAAAAACCTAGACATGACAGTCACCAAAGTGAAAAAAAATAAATTAGTAATAGAAGTTAACAGTAATTTTAAGAAAATTTAAAGTATGGCAGAAAAACTCAGCCAGGATATTGAAACACTGAAACAGAATGACACAGAAATATTAGAAATGGAAGAAATGATCAAGTGAAAACATATCCCAAAGCATCAACAGAGAAGACCATGAGAAAGAATGAGTTCTAGAGTATGAACTTGAGATATGGACTATGAGATATGGATAAAAATTAATGAGGGGCTGGAAAATTTTCTCAGTAGTTAAAGTCGCTTGTTTGCAGACCCTGCAGGCCTGGGTTCAATTCCCCAGCACCCAAGTAAAGCCACACGAACAAAGTAGCACATGTGCCTGGAGTTTGCAGTGGCTGGAGGCCCTGATACACGTACTCATCCTCTCTCTCTCTCTCTCTCTCTCTCTCAGTCTCTCTCTCTTCTCTCACACATAAATAAGAACTTTTTAATTAAATTAACATGAACATTATTTTTAAGTAATCTGAGGGTATGTTCAAGAAACCAAAGATAAGACTCCATGAAGGGGAAGAAGTATAGATAAAGCATAAACAAATTATTTGATGAAATTTCCTTAAACCTAGAGAAAAAAATGACATTCAAATATGAGGCCTTCAGAACTGCAGACAGTCAGGATCAGAGGGGAACCTCTTCATGACATGCCACAGTCAAGATGTTAAAGATACAAATTGAAGAAACGTCACTACATCCACGGGGAATAAAACGAACTCACATGTAAAGGCAGAAATAGCGGAATAACTTCAAATATTTCATCAGCAAACCTAAACGCCAGAAAAGCAGGGAATGACACATAACAAGCCACGAAAGTAAACAACATCCAACTGTGATTGCTTTATTCAGTAAATCTGTCTCTCAAATTGTTGAGAAAAATGGAGAAATAAGCATGTTTCAAGACAAACATGAACAAAGGCAATTGACAACAACAAGGCTGGTAATGCAGACAACTCTGGTCTTTCTTCCACACAGGAAGGAAGAAAGGCCACCTCATCCGTCAGCCTCCATGGGGTGAAGAGATGATAAAGGTGAGTTGATAGGTGCTAGCCATGCCCAATACAGCAAACAAGCAGACCTCCAATGCCAATAGAGAAGGAAGAGAAATAACAACAACCCAGCCAAGAACATCACCTAACAAAATAAACACCACTCACTAACAGCCTAGAAAACGGCCTTAACTCACCAATAAGAAGATTCACACTACGATGGGCTGGATGAATAACAAGTGCCGATTATCTATCGTCTCCAAGAAACACATTTAGGTAGCAATGATGCGCAGAAGCTGAGTGTCAAACAACTCACCAAGCAAATGCAAGCTGTAATCAAGCAGGCCCAGGACTTCTTAGGTCTTGTCTATGGCCATACCACCCTGAATGCGCCCGATCTTGTCTGACCTTGGAAGCTAAGCAGGGTCGGGCCTGGTTAGTACTTGGATGGGAGACAGAACTTCTTAGGTCCAACAAAGCAGAAGTCACACAGAAGCTAGTCAGAAGAGACATTAATAAAGGATCCAGTTCACCAAGAGGATGTAACAATTGTAAATATTTATGCACCAGTAATTGGACTCCCAATTTTATAAAAGAAATACTAAAAAGGCATAGAAGGACACATAAGTCCTGGTATAATAACAGTGGGAGATTTCAATACCCCAGTGACATATTTAGATAGGTCTCCCAAACTAAAGCTCAGCAAAGAAGTAGGGTCTTGCTTTAACCCAGGCTAGCCTGGAATTAGTCTCAGGCTGGCCTCGAACACATAGCAATCCTCCTACCTCAGCCTCCCAAGTGCAGGGATTAATGACATGCACCACCACACCCATCAACAAAGAAATTTTTCAGCTAATTATACCACAGACCAACTAGATTTAAGGGATATCTATAGAACATCCCATCCAAATGATAGGAAATACATATTCTTCTCACCAGAACATGGAGCCTTCTCCATAGTTAATCACATCATAAGCAACAAAGCAGTAAATATGGGAAAATTTAAAAAGACATGTTCTAAACTATCTAAACTATTTGCCTTGTAACACAAGAACACATAAGAATATGCTTGCCATCAAACTGTGGCAATGGGTTCAATTCTCCTATGAGGAAACAGAGTAAAAGCAGTTTTAGAAACCATCTAAGCACACCAAATGCAGAGACATGAACAGCCTCAAACCGAGCTTTAACCATTCATGTTTGTCCTGTCTTCAGGGCACAACAATTTGTCTGGGCTGTGAAAACATTCTTCCTGGACACCAAGATGGCTCCTGTTGTAACTTTTCACCCTTTGCCCAACACACTGACAATTTAAAACACTTATTTTTCCTACTTTGCAGATGGTATTATTCTGCCATTTTAGGACTATAATCCCTCCAGCAAAAGGCAGTGCTCTTGAAAGACTTAGCACTGTTTTGAATAAAGAAAGATAAATAAATTTTGTCCCGTTTGAGTGTGTGGTGAATACAACACCACACCACTTCATGTGGTGTGATTAGTCTTATTTATCAGTGAAAATCTCTTACATGATATGCTCATTGGTGGACAGAAAGATTTTAGCCTTACTATTCTTATCTACTCCCTTGTGTTCGTACGACTCAGTAGCAAAAGTACTTGCCTTTCTGTGCAAAAGAACTAAAATTACAGGAAATGACAGCAAAAATATAATCAGTGTTCATCATGATCGTTAGTCATCTCACTGCCCCAAGGCAAAAGAAAAAAGAACTGAGAAGAAACAGGAAAGGGGAAAATACACATCAGAATGAACACGGGACTAAGGAATAAGATTACAGTGAAAATGCAGCAGGTAGCAGATAGGAAAACCAGACCCTGCTCCTGCACATAAACCATGTCCTGGGCTGCCTCTGACCTACTGGAAATGAAGTGAAGTACAGTGTGAGGCTTCCAGAGAAAGTCTGCTGTTCTCACCTAAATCCATGGGAGACGGTAGTCCTCATCAGAAAACCACACATAAATCACACAGTTGGCCATGCCGGCTCAGGAGAGTCCAGACTTAAGCTGTTTGGAGACTGACCTTCCTCTCACCCTCAAAAGCAAGCAATCAAGGAAGACTTTCGGAAAGGACAGAGACAGAGAGGAGAGGAGAGCAAGAGGGAGAGAAGATAGAGAAAGATTTTATTTCTAAAACCACTTAGGACAGTTCGTATTAAAAGACCATATATGGATTCCTAACCGAACACATTCAAGCCAAAAAGTTGAAAAAAAATTCAAAACTAGACTTAAAAAAACTGAATAACACAACAAATTCAACTGGTACTGGTATATGATTATGGAAGTCATTTTGCTATCTTATCCTCAATTTTACTGCCATGCCAATTTATTAAAAGTTGCCCTTTTTGGGGCTGGAGAGATGGCTTAGTGGTTAAGCGCTTGCCTGTGAAGCCTAAGGACCCTGGTTCGAGGCTCGATTCCCCAGGACCCACGTTAGCCAGATGCACAAGGGGGCGCACGCGTCTGGTGTTTGTTTGCAGTGGCTGGAAGCCCTGGTGCGCCCATTCTCTCTCTCTGCCTCTTCCTCTCTGTGTCTGTCACTCTCAAATAAATAAATAAAAACAAAAAAATAAAAAATAAAAAAATAAAAGTTGCCCTTTTAAATTAAAGCAGTTGATTTCCAGACTGGAAAATGTCGGAAAAAAAAAAAAAAACAGAGTAAACAGCTGGATCTCCCATGTCTTCCCTACACAAAGTCCTAAGACCTGTTCTAGTACACCAGAGTATACCAAACCATCTCCAATGAGAGACTGAGGCAGAAACACAGACTGGTTAAATACTTCAACTTTAAAACCATCCTCCCTAACTGTATGATATTTGTCAAGATGTTCAATCTGTACACGTCCCAGTTTTCCATCGAAAAAAAGGAAAATAATATTTACTTCATAGAGTGCTTTGGAGGGGTGTAAGAGAGGATCTACATAAAGCATTCAGAAGTGTGTCTGATAAATAGATAGTCAGTAAATGTTAACTGTTCTTGTTGAGTGGATTCCCTAGATGTGTTTTCCATAAACTTGTAATGTTTGGCACAATAAAAAGAAAATGTATTGAAACAGAAATATTAAAGTGAGAAATATACAGCTTTCTGGAAGATCACCAGACACAAATAAAAGGATTGTGGTTAAGAGAAGAGAGCCCCTCACTGGACAACGTGAGTACCCAAGTAGTTAGGATGGGCTGTCCCTCCAGGACCCCTCCTTGTTCAAATCTTGTGATCTCAGCAAAGCTCTTTCTGGTCTTGATTTATGGCTCCTGTTATATCTGATCTTATGTAAACTTCCCTTCTAGGAAGAGGTATTTCCTATTTTAAGTTATTAAACTGGCTTCCAGCTAAAGTCAGAATTTGGTCATTGTGAGTCTATTTTCCCTAAGGCTTAATCATTCCTTAGATTAATTGAGTGGGCAACTCCCAGTCTGCAAAATTGGCAGTGTAAGCCAGAAAATAATGAGACTTGAACCTACCTTTCCAGAACACTTAATTTGAATTGACCACTATCTGCTTAGACCTAGCAGTGTCCTGAGCCCCTTAATAAAGCAGCAGCCTCTCACATTCTATTTTGCTCCCTGGTCCTCTTGCCCTAGAGCCCAACATTTCCACACAGAGGATAGAGTCTTTATGTGATAGCTCAAGTCTAGTCTTATTATCACTTAGTATGTCTTGGGCCCTTTAAAAATTTAAGAGACTTCATACTAAGTATTGTTTTCTCCCACTTTGCCACACAGTGAGTTTGTAGGTTTTGTATAATAAAAGCCCAAGTAAAAAAATTTTTCCAGCTAGTAATGATAGAAAATTCTTCTTTTGAAATCACACAGTACAATTGTTTTCAAGTGTTAAGTTTTGTGTGTCGTGTTAATATTTTATTTCTTTATTTATTTATTTGAGAGAGAGAAAAAAATGAGGCAGAGAGAGAGAGAGAGAGAGAATGGATGTGCCACCACGGGCCTCTTGCCACTGCAAATGAACTCCAGACGCATGAGCTACCTTGTGCATCTGCCTTAAGTGGGTCCTGGAGAACAAGCCTGGGTCCTTAGGCTTCACAGATAAGTGCCTTAACCACTAAGCAATCTCAACAGCCCGTGTGTATGTGTGTTTTATGAATACATGTATGCATGTTCACTATGTGTGTGAGTGCACAACTGTGTGCACAAGTGTGGGAGCCAGAGGACAAGCTCAGATGTCGCCCTTGGGAACACCATCTTTCTCCTCTGAGGCACTCTCCCATTGGCCTGAAGCTCACTGTTTACCACAGACTGGCTGGTCAGTGAGCACCAGAGATCTGTCCACCTTTCTTCCTAGTACTGGGGTTACAGGCAAACCATCATGCCTGCCATTTTACATCCCAGCCTACCACACTTGAGAGGCAAGCAGTATGCACACTTAACTATCTCCCCAGGGGCTGGGCAGAGGGCTCAGTAGGTAGAGCACTTGCTGTGCAAATATGAGGACTTCAGTTCTAACCCCCAGCTCCCACACACAAAGTTAGGCCTGGCCATTCATGCTTATAACTCCAGCACTCATAAGGGCAGAGACAGACAGTTTACTAGGGCTTAATGGCCATTCAGTCTAGCCAAAAAAATGGAGAATGGTTTCTCTTTTGAGACTGCCTCAAGAAAATAAGACAAGCAAAAGAGGGGGACACCTGACATCCTCCACTGGCCTCTGCATGGACAGATACAGCTGCACACAAACATGTATACACCATACACACACACCAGCATGCAGTTTCACCATTCATGCATATGTTACGTGTACACCCTGTCCCACTGAGCTTCCAGCTTACCTCATCCTCATTATCAGAACAGTTCTAATATTTTTCTCTCTGATCTTCATTATCTCATAGATTTCTCTACCATATGTACATGATTTAATGCGCCTGCACTCACCTACTTCACATATATTTCTACTTCTAACCTATATACAATTTGCTTATTAAGTTTAAGTTCATCTTTTATTATATCTAAAGACATACTTGTTTGATATAATGTCCCTTTTCTGAACAGTCTTTTAAAATCTCTTTAAGAATGATTTTCTTAGCCTGGGCATGGTGGTGCACGCCTTTAATCCCAGCACTTGGGAGGCAGAGGTAGGAGGATTTCAGTGAGTGTGATGCCACCCTGAGACTAACTACATAGTGAATTCCAGGTAAGCTTGGACTAGAGCAAGACCCTACCTCGAAAAAACAGAAAAAGAAAAGAAAGGTTTTCTTGAATATATAGGAAAAATAACTTTAGAGTTTCAAGAATAAAAGGGTAATAATGCCCTGCTTTACAGCTGACTAGGAGGAAAGAAATCAATGTTAAATAATGAAAGCAAAAACAAAATGAGCCAAGTGTCATACACATGGCATAAACATAGTTCCTGAAGGTATACAAATAGTATCTGGATGAATACAGATACAGGTGTATGCATAGAGGCATATGCACAGTTCCTGAAGGTATATGCATAGAGGGGTATACACAATTCCTGAATGTATATGCATACAGGGGTATACACAGTTCCTGAAGGTATATGCATAGAGATGTGTACACAGTTACTTGAAGGTATATGCATAGAGGTATGTACACAATTCCTGGAGGTATATTCATACAGGTGTATACACAATTCCTGAATGTATATGCATAGAGATGTGTACACAATTCCTGAAGGTATATACATAGAGGTGTGTACACAATTCCTGGAGGTATATGCATACAGGTATATACACAATTCCTGAAGGTATATACATAGAGGTGTATACACAGTTCCTGAAGGCATATGCACAGAGGTGTATACACAATTCCTGAAGGTATATGCATAGAGGTGTATACACAGTTTCTGAAGGTATATGCATAGAGGTGTATACACAGTTCCTAAATCTATATGCATAGAGGTGTATACACAACTCCTGAAGGTATATGCATAGAGATGTATACACAATTCCTGAATGTATATGCATAGAAGTATATACACAGTTCCTGAAGGTATATGCATAGAGGGGTATACACAGTTCTTGAAGGTATATGCATAGAGGTGTATACACAATTCCTGAATGTATATGCATAGAGGTATATACACAATTCCTGAAGGCATATACATAGAGGTATATACACAGTTCTTGAGGGTATATGCATAGAGGTGTATACGTAGTTCCTAAAGGTATAGGCATAGAGGGATATATACAATACTCAAAGGAGATAAATATCGCATCCAGTTGGCAGGATTGGGAAGGATTTGTGAATAAGGAAGTGAGCACTGGGATTTTAAGGATGGACAGGATTTTCTCAGTAAGAGGTGGCTAAAGGACTTTCTAAATATAGCAAATATCATAAGTCAAAATCTAATCAAGGAAAGAACACACACTGAGAAACAGAGTTTTGGTGGGGGCACAGTGTGCACACAGCAGAAATGTGAGCGGAGTCATGGCAGGAAGGACACCTGCACGCATTCTGTCCGTCTCCTCAGCTCTGAGAGCAGCACTTCCGTGAGGCTTTGGTGAGAAGACCTATCAACAGCATGTTTGGTGTCATGATAAAAGCTGTGGGCAAGCATTTTTTTCTTCTTTTTTATCTAGAGAATTCTTTATTAGTTTCTGTAATCAAACCCATGTAGCTAAGTTCTTACATAGTTAATACAGTGTGTACTCCTGAACAAATGGAAAAAAATAAATTTAATATTTCTAGACCAAAAAGTTCCCAACAATTCAAATCATGTATATGTTTATATTTTATTTATACTATGTATATTGATAATATATAAAGTTATAAGTCAAACTTTTTAATGCAAGTTTAATATTCATATTTTTAAGTTTCCACAAGATCCAACACATTGAAAGGGAATGTGGAAACCCAGAAAGTTGGTCCTCATGGTCATATAAGGGTGGTTTTTGCTTATGTCCAATTGAAAAAGAAACTGTCCAACTGACAGGAAAGAAATGTTGATTAATGTTTTATAGCAGAGGCAGAATGAGGTAATAAAAAAGTTAAGCACACAAACTAAGTCAGTGCTAAATATTTTCTTCAACAGGTGTCTCAGTCCACATCTATGCATGAGTTTAAATCAATTAGCCAAAACAAATAATGTGGAAAATCTATGTTGAACACGTTGTAGGCATGTGGTTTTCCTCCAGAGCCCACGGGAATTCCCATTTTAGTCTTGCTCGAATCCCATTATTAGTCTTACTGTTGCCAGAATCAAATGAGAAGTAAATCCACGGAAGTGTAATGACCAAAGCTGTGGGGAAATGTTTCTTTCTTCTTTTTTATCTAGAGAATTCTTTATTATTTTCTGTAACCAAATCCACATAGTTAAGTCCTTGTATATTTAATACAGTGTGTACCCCTGAACAAATGGAAAAAAAATAAATTTAACATTTCTAGACAAATAAGACTGTTAATTCCTGTACAGTATCAACTCAACATGGTAAACTGGGATAGTTTTGTTCCCCCCACCACGTTGACAGCACAGCTAAAGTTTCCAAAAATTTAAATTATATATATTCATACCATTGATGATATTGATATAGAAAGACAAATAATAGCAGTATGTTATATATCAATAGCATCTTACTTAGCACATCACTTTGTTCAGCTCGAAGACTATTTCAAATATCCCTAACATCAACCTGCCACTCACAAGTACCGTTTCAGTCTACTTCTTATGAACACACAATAACACAAGCTAATGTATCTCTGAAAATCAGCCAGCACTTTCCAAAGCACAATCCCAGGTATTTAATACTTAGAACAGTCGGTAAATACTGATCCAAAAACATTATCTACATTTATAGATTTGAGAAATTGGGCTCAAATAAAGTTCATTGACCTTTGTGCGTCAGTGTCATAACATAGCACTTTGAGTGCTTCTTTTCCCCAGTGTACATGAGTCTTAGAGAAACATATCATTTGCTTAAACAATTCACTATGTGGCTCTGTGCAATGCAAAAGTAGGCAGGAACGCATTTTAATAACAGTTCCAGTATCAGTACATGTGATAGTTTTTAGATATTTAATATTCTCTCTCCTGTGGTTTCCTTTCAAAAGCCACATTAAAATGATCTCAGAACTGCTCTTGGCTTTAGTTCTCTGCAGTCACAATAGTTCTTATAGAGGCTATTGAATAAATTCAAAGGGTTTCTTAAAGAAAACTTGGACTTTGCCTCATTGAACTATGTATGTCTATTATATACAAATACAAATCCTCTATATGTGCTAGGAAGTAAATTAAATTCCTCACTTTCATAGCAGAATGTCCACTTTCTACACACATGAGCTATACTTGATCAATGAGAACACCATGATCTATGCCCTGTAGACCCAAGTCATGTCCAGCCTGTCTCCACCACGGTCCTAGAGCCTGCTGTGAGATCAGCTCATAGATCTTCCCCTATCTTTCGTCTTAGTAGCCTCCATTCCCCAAGCCTAAAAGTCTCTATATTATGACATCACAAAACCTGTCCCACTCCTCAAAATGAACCTCTGGCTATTATTTTTCCTTCTCCCTTTATCATCAAATATACTTAACAGCAAAGTCTTTATTTTCTGTTGTAATTCCCAATCTAATATTTATTTCTAAATGCACAGTACTATGGTTTCTGTCTAAGTCAAAACTTTTTTTTTGGACAGACATCATATTATTTCCATGCTTGATTGTTTCAACCTTTACCTCAGAACACTTCTCCACAGCACGACCATTTCCCTGAAATTCTGTTCCGTTACCCCCACCCACTGACGGCTCGCCACATACCTCTGATTATCCCTGACTCTGTCATTGGTGGGTTTTCTATCCTTTAGCAAACCTCAGTACTCTGATGCTCTACCCACAATCCACTGCTCTCTCCTGCACCACACACTCAGTCATGCAAACGGGGAACCTGCTAGAGATGCAGATGATTTCCAAGGCTTTTCCACCCTAGCCCCCACTCGGCAGGTCAAACTCAATTCCTTTTGATGAGCACTATTTGGCTTAACAAAATCTAATGTGCCCAAACCCAACTCATTTTATTCTCTACCTGGCCCTCGTCCATTACTCTGTTTTGAAAAAAAAAAAAAAAAATATTTGCACACATGAGTGAATGCCCATCAGGGTCTCTTGCTATTACAGTTGAATGACTGTCTGGGTCTGGCCTTATGTGGATTGCTTGGGAATTGAACCCAGGCCAGCAAGCTTTGCAAGTAAGCACCGTTAATTGCTGAACCATCTCCCCAGACCCATATTACTCCGACTTTACTGGTAATTTTACAACACTCCTAGAAATGCAGGCTGGAATTCTGGCACTTAGTTCACCCTTTTGGCCTTATCTCTCAAAGCCAAGCATCATTGGAGCATGTGAACTTTTATCTTAATTACAGCCTAAAGGTTACCCTTTACCAGTAACTGAATCAAAGTCATCACCTTTCATATAGGAACTAAAACGGGTTTCTCAATCTGCAGTTCTGTCTTCTAAAACATCTCCCAACCCAGTTAAGGGTGATTTTTCTACAACACAATACTGTGTCAGCTATATTCCTGAAACCTACCAGAGTTAATCACAAAGACAGTGCACGAGCTCTTCCACATAAACGCTCTGCAGTCTGGACCTCATCTCTCAGACACCATCACTCCATATCACTTACCACCCTCAGTGATAACGAGGGTCCTTAACTAGAGAACCTCTATGTGCAAGCCCTTACTTCTCACTGTTACTGTTCCGTCTGTCTTCTTATACATAAGATTCAGGTCTCACAGGCTTAATGAGGTGTCCACTCCTATATGTCCATAGTACTGTGTATATGTGTATTACTCATATCATGATGTAGTCTTTAAAGAACTGTACATCACAGAGACCTAGATCCACATTATCACACCATTTCCTAGCTCTATTACTTGGAAAAAAATCTCATGGCCTCCTTAATTCCTTATTTCTTCATATGCAAAATGAGGATAACATTCACCCATTGCTTTGCCACCTAAGGATTAATGAGAAAATACACTCAGGGTATACACTGATCTATGCAGAAAACTAAATAAATTAAAATTGTAGATGTGCTTATTAATGTTGGTTGTTGGTTTTAAAGTCAGAAACCAAAATTTAAATGTATGGTTTCAGCAACTCTTCTATAAAAGTCTTACTTTTGCAAGAAAATATTGTTAATAAAAAGAAACTTTCATCCTTTAAGCTTACAAATATGTTTACTTACAAAAATAACAAATCTTGATATATACAAAAACAATTATAAGAAAATTCTGATGGTGATCTGCCAGTAAAGTTTCCTCAAAATAAATTAAGATGCACAATGTATGTGTGCACATATATGTGATGGGGTATGTGTATGCATACAGAGAGAGAGACAGCTAAAGAGAGAGATAAGAAGAGGTTATTTTTCACTTTTTTTGGAAATATTGTCTCCATTTCCCAGGCTTTCTATGTATGCACTCCCTCAATGTCATGATCCCCCTGCCTCAGACTTTTAAGTGCTGAGACTATAGGCTTGAGAAGGCATACCTGGCTCTGAAACATATATTTTTAAGGTCTTAACTAGTAAAAAAAAAAAATCACTACTATGATCCATGGATGACTTTTTCTGGGAAAAATAAAACAAGAACTTTTATAATTAGATTATTTTGAATTATCCATACCCCAAATAATAGGAGGTCTTGCTTTGATTTTGCTTCAGAGCATGATGATGTGAAAATATAAAACATGGAATTCTACAAGAACATCTGCTCATTTAAAAACGCTTAAGTACTCTGAATTGTGTTGTTTCAAATGACATAAAAACTGAGTTCAATTCCAAAGCCAAAGTTTCCTCATTATACTATAGCATACTCATTATCCTAAGTAAAATAAAATGTACATCACTAGAAAAGCGCTTGTTAGCCTGCTTCATTAAATGCCCGTAAGAACAGTGTATCCTTCAGTAATGTGCAAAGGAGAAACATACATATATATATATATATATATATATATATATATATATGTATATATACATATATAAAATTTCTCTTATGTGTAGGCATCATGCACCACAGATTTAGAGAAAAAATATAATCTTAATATTGGGATGTTTTTATTAGAATTTTACTTATATGTTCTACTTTCAATTGAAAGTAACTATAAATACATGTAGAGGACAAAGCTTAGCACAGCACTGATTGAGGTTGTAACAATTTTGGTAGTGAAAGCTTCTTTATGGCCACATTTATAGAGAGATTATTTCCTTCTGAACTTACAGCCAGTTGTAACACATGCCTTTATAGACTGCATTCTCCTGGGCAAGTAACAAATTCTCTGCTCCTTTTGTTACTCTAATATACAAAGGGCATAAAACATTAAAAAGCACATCAAAATAGATGGAATGATTGGAAAGAAGAGGTTCTGAGGAGAGGGAAGAGCAGGGGACAAAAGAAGGAAAGGGTGGGGACTATAATAAAAATATATACATGTATGAAAATTTTCCATGAGTCTTTTTTTTTAAAAAAGAGAATCAAATGAGAAAGTATACAGACATAAAGGACACAGCACTGTCCCTGACATATTAACACATCCCCTCATAAGACACACAGTGAGTGTCATCAATGAGAAAGTATACAGACATAAAGGACACAGCACTGTCCCTGACAAATTAACACAACCCCTCATAGGGCACATGGTGAGTGCCATGTACTTTACATACATTAATTCATTGAATTGTCTAGTTATCTTGGGTGATGGGTACTATGTTCACAGTCTTTTTGCAAAAGCCTTCTTATCGTTGCTCACGGGACAGCAGTGCCAGATCAATAAGGATTAGCACTGACCAAGAGGGTCCAGCAAGAAAAGTAGACTCTAGATCCCCAAAACATTCAGTGCATATAATGAACTAATTTCCCTCCTATCAAATTTAAAAATACCATCTACAGAGAATTAAGAAAAACAGTCACTCAAGTAGTTTCATGTGTTCTGTTGTTCAGTCAGAAAAACCAGATAGGTGATCAGTGTAGTCCCTGCACCATTCCCATGATTCCACAGTTATGCCTCCTACCTGCCAAGTTACTGAGCAAACTTAGGCATAAAGGTAAAGCAGAATCATTCATTTTTAAGGAAAATTCATACAATATCTATGCTTGGGAGGCAATATTTATGTTTGGCAGTAATTTATAAGACATGCATTAGCTTATTGTTCTTGCTTTTGACTAATTCCAAAGATTGAACCCACACTGAGTAATTCGCATTTTCTATTTTGCCTTTGTATACCTCACTCTCACTTCTGAGAAGACAACCAAATCTTCACCAATCTCTTGTCATAGTGGACTCCAGCTTCAAGGGTTGGTGGAGAACTGGACTCAGGAAAATGTTTCTTCCTTTCTCTGAGCTACTGTATTTCATATGAGAATAGAAGGCAAGGGTGGGAACAGATGTGGCATAAGCTACAAGTTTACAGATGGGCTAGGCTGTGGACCTACAAGTAAAGGGTGGGATCTGCAAGCCTTACACATACACAGTGACAGAAAAGAGGATGGGTTTTCATGAAAAGTTCAAGCCAAGTGGACATATAAGGCTATAATCAGAACAACTGAGTCAACTGCATCCCCATTGATTGGGGCGAGTATTGGGGGGTTTGAGTATGTATATTAGAAGGTACAAATAAGAGACTTGGGAAATATGGGGAAAGCTTTTTGTCACAAATGCTAAAAAGATCCTTCAGTTTATAATACAGTCATATAACATAACTTTCCACCCAAGGTACTTCCCAGCAACTTACTAGTTAGTGAGTTTCCTAAGGCTCCAAATACAATATGGGCAGTTGTCAATGTTCTTTGTTGTCCACCAGAGCTAGATAGTAAGACCCAATTGCTAAGGATACACCATGCTTTAGCTGTAGGACACTAAAAAATCAAACTGGAACTGAGTTGGAAGCCTCTTCCCAATGGCTATCTGGCTAGGGTCAGAAAGTGCTATGCAGAGTTCAAGAGGAGGAAAGCCAACAGTCTTAACCAAAAATAGATACACCTTATATGCTCCGCAATGATCAGCCAGACAGAACGTTCCCACTGATGTAATAGTAACATGGCTGTTGTGGGGGGCAACTAACTGCTCTATGATTGGATTTGAGGCCTGTTCCATGGGAAAGAATTCATACCTGGTGCTGAAAATCTAGTAGAAACTCCACACCTGGGAAAGTCATAGGCTCTAGGGAAGAAGTGACTGTTCTTTGCCTGAGTAGATATGCTGTGCTCATCAAATTGCCCTCCAAATATGCATGTCTGTGCCATTGACCAGCACTGCTGTCACCCTTAATCAGAGGAGCTTCTTTTTTGCATTTGATGTGACTGGAGGACAGAATCAAAACTCACTAAAGTCCAGAAAATAAGTGACTGTTGAGTGTGTTTAGTGCTAAATGAGACAAGCACATCAAGGCTCCAAGTCTCAGCAGATATCACAGATGAAGTAGAAAGAATACAAGAGCCAAAGGATGGGCTGAAGTGCTTTGCAACACTGTCTTCCAGACATGATGTGGCCATTGCACCCATGACCTCATAGGGATCGTTGTCACCTGAACAAGACCTACACAATATTAAACATAATATTCCATCATGAATAATAGAAATGGGGTACACATACCTCAAAACAGAAGGAGGATAACTTAAAACAAAAAGAATAGGCACAGTGTAAGGAGGACAGAGGAGAAGAAGATCAGAAGAGATTATAATCAAAATACTTTATATACATCTATGAAAATTTTCAATAAAAATGTTTTTTAAAAAGAATTCCTCATCCCAAATGACAGGATAATTGAATGCCTGGTAGGCAACTGGCATCAAAGAAGACATTAATCTGGAATAAGCAACCTAGGGACTCTCCTCAATTTTTTGCTCCCAGAACCTCTGATCTACCACTTTGAGAGGAAAAGGAAGCCTTGCCATGGCTCTGAGACTGAACTCTTTGCAAGGTAGGAGCCACAGAGGCTCAGAGTTGGATTCCGGGTAATTTAAAAGAAGTAGTGAAGCTGAGCGTGGTGGTGCACGCTTTTAATCCCAGCACTTGGGAGGCAGAGGTAAGAGGATCACAGTGAGTTTGAGGCTACCCTGAGACTACATAGTTAATTCCAGGTCAGCCTGGACCAGAGGGAGACCCTAGCTCAAAAAAAAAAAAAAAGTAGTGAGAAGTGGTTAATAAGACATTTCTTGGGCTGGAGAGATGGCTTAGTGATTAAGCACTTGCCTGTGAAGCCTAAGGACCCCGGTTCGAGGCTCGATTCCCCAGAACCCACGTTAGCCAGATGCACAAGGGGGCGCACGCCTCTGGAGTTCGTTTGCAGTGGCTGGAGGCCCTGGCGCACCCATTCTCTCTCTCTCTCTCTCTCTCTCTCTCTCCTCCTCCTCCTCCTCCTCTCTGTCAGTCACTCTCAAATAAATAAAAATCAATTTTTTTTAAAAAAAAAGACATTTCTTGCATATTGGAATTAATTGAGAAGACTGATTCCCCCTTACAGATCTTAGTTCAGGAATATAGTCTGAGAGCTTTCTGATGCTATGCTCAGTTCTGAACTATCTTTTTATGATAAAATTAAGATAGGCTGGAGAGATGGCTTAGTGGTTAAAGTGCTTGCTTGTGAAGCTTAAGGACCCAGGTTCGACCACACATAAGCCAGATACATAAGGTGGCACATTCATCTGGAGTTTATTTGCAGTGGCTGAAAGCCTTGACATACCCATTCTCTCTCTCTCTCTCTCTCTCTCTCTCTCTCTCTCTCTCTCTCATAAATAATAAAAATATTTTTAAAAATAAAAGATAAAATAAAATTAAGAGCTTTCCCTTACCTATACTATCTACCCATGATCAAACCTCAATTCATACTCTGTTTATTCCCCACCATCCTCCCTCCACTTGTTTTAATGCCATCTAAAGATAGCTCCCTACTGATGTCCCTACAAACTTTGACCATGCAGTTCAGTCTGTTGCAAATATCCTTCATTCTCATGCTTAAGCCCAGCTCAATCATCACATCCTCCAAGAAGTCATCATAAATTCATTACAAACGCACATACCCCTTTCATCCTCTCGACTCTTACATTTGGTCTCTTTCTGCTGATATGCATCACTTGATAAATTCAGTCAGATCTATCAGGTATTGTTCAGCTCCATGACTTTCATATCAAGCAGCTTAGGACCAACATAGCAGATACTTTACAAGTGAATAAATGAATGAGTAAAAAGGTAATTGAAGTTTTATTCTTATATGTTCAGCCGAGCATAACAGAAATGCCATTAATATTAAAA
Source organism: Dipus sagitta (assembly GCA_036346955.1). Lineage (NCBI taxonomy): Eukaryota > Metazoa > Chordata > Mammalia > Rodentia > Dipodidae > Dipus > Dipus sagitta. The sequence goes on from CM070784.1 coordinate 44,205,182, forward strand.
TCTAAGTCCTAGTTCACATTTTTCTCATAAGCTAGCTATGAATTTTGGGAAAATTCCCTGGCCTTTTTAACGTCTAATTTCCTCATCCAAAAAGAAAGATGAGCTAGAGATGATCTTTCAGGTGATTACTAATATATAGTTGTGTGTACTTGATTAAATAATTTCGAGTCAAGGAAATGTAATTCCCTACATCCTGTGCCTCATATCTCCAATCTCCTTTCAGAACTCCACTCATCATCACCTCCACAGAGATGTTTCCCTGAGGAATATAAATACCTCAGACTCCTCCACATTATGCTCTTAGAGCAACATAAATCTCCCTTTTAGACAATTCATCACACTTACAATTTCTACTGACTTCTGTCTTTATTTAATAAGGTCCTCTCAAAGCAGATATTTTTTCATTAGTTACCTATGTAACATTATAATGTATGTTTCAACACTTGAATATTTTACAAAGATGATGGATACAATCTATATGACTCCATAACCTTAATGAGTTAATGACATTTCCAAAACATTTAAATTGTCATTTAATCAAGTTTGTATATTCCAATAATATGATTTTGAATAAAATTATTCTTAAATATTAAATTTAAGCAACGGCCTATGTTTAAACTCTACCCTCTTGCTCTGTAAGAGAGAACTGAGGAAGAGTCACTTAATGTGCAAATTGGCAAAACAAATGTGGAAGAGCGGGGACTTCTTGAAATGATGTTCCCAATCAATTCTCAGTTTATTATTTTATAATATCAATTTCCAAAAAGTAAAATAACCAAAGAAGTTTTAAAAATACACAAAACAGACCTTCATCTTTGCATTCCTTTCCAAACACAAAAAGTATGTACAGCATGTTTAATAATATGCAATATGCAAAAGCTTTGTGTTGCTGTTAGCAACATCTATCCCACCCACCCTCCTTATTCACAAGTGTACCTCTACTAAACACAATTACATCACTAAGCCTGTTAGTTTGAAAGGGTCTTAAATTTGTTAAAATTGGAAAATCTTTGTATAAGGGCTCCACTCGTTGGACTCAAGATTGTAGACTTCCACTGTATTCAGGAATTCATTGCCATCAAATCCTCCCACTGCATAAATGGTGTTCCCTACAGTTGTGATCCCAGCATTGCTCCTTGGTGAAGTCATATAAGTTAAACTTTCTTCCCTGTAATTTTTTTCCAAGTTGCCATTTAAACAAATACACTTTGCTTCAGTCCTCTAAAATTCCTTCGTATACTTAAGCCATTATATTTGTCACTGTAATTATGAATTAAAGGTAAGAGCTTCAGCCAGAAAACTAAAGCTCTATGTCTTCTTTTGCATGCATCTTTCTATAAACTTGGGGAATGTTCTCTTTTGTAAAAAAGAGACACTAACAGAAACTAATGACCCATGACCTCTTCCAGATCAATAATGTGGGTCAGAAGTGCCAAATCCTTGAGACTGAGGCTTCTCAAGAGACAAAATTAGACATGTTCAAGTTCACAGTTAATTTGCTCACAGCTCTCCACTCTTCAGTCATGTGTATAAATGTGTGAACAGTTAACCTACAAGCAACATATCTATTCCTGACATAATCCTGAAAATAAACACATTGTACAAAATTCTTAAAAATTACTCTGTCTTTTTTTTTTTTTTTTTTTTTTTTTTTTGGTTTTTTGAAGTAGGGTCTCACTCTAGCCCGGGCTGACCTGGAATTCACTATGGAGTCTCAGGGTGACCTCGAACTCACAGCGATCCTCCTACCTCTGCTTCCCGAGTGCTGGGATTAAAGGCGTGCGCCACCACGCCCGGCTTCTACTCCTGTCTTTCATAAAAGCCACGTGCCCAAAAAACTCATAAATTAAGTAGACTACACAGGATTGTATGAAAATGAATATACTAAAAGGCAGTAACTATGTTTTCAAACATTATATATGTTTTTAAGACAAGAAAGTAGCTCTGTCAAGTAAGAATCCATATATCTTAATTATCTTACCATACTCAAGAAATTCCTAGATACTCTCTCTCTCTCTCTCTCTCTCTCTCTCTCTCTTTCATCTTTTCATCTTCATATATGCCATTAGCAACTGGCATGCTACATTTAGTGAACACATGAAATTCATCAACCCCTCAGATAATTATCCAAATATATATGCATATATATGTGTATACATATATAAGTAAACATAAATGGGAGTTATAGACATGCAAAAAACTTATCTTTTGGTCACATATCCAAATCTAACATTTTTTTCAAATGGTATGATTATCTGATATAATAGAGTTTGAATGTGTGCATTTGCTTGTGACTTTTTAGAACTCAGGATTCAGTGCAATGAGACAAATAGGAAAGTAGTGAGAAATAATAACCAGACCTGCCACCATAGTCTTTAGTAATATAGTGATTTAGTTGTCAGCTTTGCATTGCTGGGAGGAATGTACAAGCCAGACACAGTTGATTGGAAGGAAGGATTTATTTCATGCTCACAAACCCAGGGAACATTCCATCCATGGCAGGAAAGCTGTGTCCATACTTGCAAGCACAGAGAAACAACCAAACAAGCAGCCAAAAAACCGAAGGAGCAACAATAACCCTGCAGCAGGCAGCCCCCACTCAAAGGTCAAACCTTCTGCACACCTTTGGGCAGGAATTCAGATCTGCCCCTGGTGACACAGCTCCCACCTTTATTAGAAAGATCCCGCCTTTATTAGAAGTCTGCCTGCTAGGGACTGAAGCTGTGAATTCAATTTCTTTTTAATTTTTAATTTATTTTGTAAACTCAATTTTAATAAAACCTGAGTCTATGGGGCCATACATTCAAACTACCACATTCTGCCCCTGGCCCCCAGAGATCCATGACCATCTCACACTGTAAATTGCATTCAGTCAAAACTCAAAGGTTCCCATAAGCTTTACCAACTTGAGGATCGTTTCAAAGTTCAAAGCCTCATCTGAGATCTAAAAGTCCTGTAAAATCAAAACAACCTACAGTCTTCTAACACATAATGGCACAAAGTAAACATTTCCAAAGCAAAAACTCATTATAAGAAGAGATTAAACCAATGTGAAGTTAATAACTGTCAGGTAAATGTCAAACATCTGCAGTTCAAGTCCAACACCCATAACCAGTGACAGCAGTCTCTGGATTTCCAATTTCTATCCCTCCAACTAGACTGAATAGCCAGGGAAAACTTACATCCCAAGCCAACAGCATTCTATGGTAGCATTTTCACAGTTCTGGTATATACAAAACATCTCCATTGCTAAACATGATCCATCTTTAGCTCCACATACTGGCCTTTTTAGTCTTTAAAACAGGAACATCTTGCTTCTTCTCATGCCACATCTCAGCAAGGTTCCTATTTAACTTCAGACAATGGTCTTACTGGTGACACAGGGAAATCTCCCTATTTCACATACCACATCTCAGCAAGGCTCCTGGAACCACTGCACTTCATGATCCACTTCCATGCATTTTTCATGCATCCAAAACCAATACCAGATGTGCAGCCACAAAGCCATTTCATTAATCCAGGGATAAAACAAATCATGACTTCAAAGAGCAAGTTACCTTTAGAATACTTCCCTTCAGTGACCTCCTTTTAAAAGAGTTTGCATTCCTATTCATTCAGTCTTACCTGAGTGGACATCACCTCAGGTATCTTTCCATTGATTCAAGGTAAGACTCTTAATGGTGGGTAATCTATTGTCTCTGCTTATAGTATGCTTTTCTGTGCAAAAGCTTTTTAGCTCCATGAGACCCCATTGATTGAGTGATTGTTAAATTTCTAGGGCTACTGGGGTTTTGTTCATGGAGTGGTTCAGGTCTTATATTAAGGTCTTTAATCCATTTGGACTTTATTTTTGTGTATGGGGAGATGAATGGATCTAGTTTCATTTTTCTACATATGGTTGTCTAATTTGTCCAACACCATTTGTTGAAGATGCTATATTTTCTCCAGTCTATGTTATTGGCACCTTTGTCAAAATTCAAGTAGCTGTATTTACTTGACCTGAGGTCCAGGTCTTCAATTCTGTTCCATTGGTCTATGTTTCTGTTTTAATGCCAGTACCACACTGTTTTTGTTACTATGGCTTTGAAATATAGCTTTAAATCAGGTATGGTGATAACTCCAGAGGTGGTGTGTCTTTTTTTTCTGCTGAAGATATGTTTGGACATCCAAGTTATGCTGCCATTCCATATGAATTTTGAGTTCATTTTTCCTATCTCTGTGAAGAATGATGCTGGAAGTTTTATTGGCATTGAATTAAATCTGTGTATTGCTTTTTGGCAGAATTACCATTTTCATAATATTAATTCTACCTATCCAGGAGCATGGAAGGTCCTTCCATCTTCTCATGCCCTGCTTGATTTCTTTCTTGAGTATTTAATAATTTGAATAAAACACCTGAGTTTATGGGACAATGCATTCAAACTACCACATTAAGTTTCATAATATCCATACCAGCATAACAACAGTAAATCTAGAGGTCCTAAGGCCCAGAAATACCTTTTTAGGTTTCTTTTGGTGGCAGGGTCTCACTCGAGCCCAGGCTGACCTGGAAATCACTTTGTAGCTGCATGCTGTCCTCAAACTCATAGTGATCTTCCTGCCCTAGTTTCCCAGTGCTGGGATTAAAGGCATGCACAATCACATCCAGCCTCTAGAAATCATCATATTATACTTACTTGGAAATGGAAGTTACAGAGTTCAAATGGTTCCTTCTCAATTATTAGTCAACAGATAAAGGTGGCTTTCTTCTTTACACAAACAAAAACAGTAATGCTATGAATATTTTTATTATTTTTAATTTATTTTTATGTTTATTTATTTATTTGAGAGAGAGAGAGAAAATGTGTGTGCCAGGACATCCAGCCACCACAAACTTCAGACTCATGTGCCATTTGTGCATATGGCTTACATGGGACCTGGGGAATCAAACCTAGGTCCTTTGGCTTTGTAGGCAAGTGCCTTAACTGCTAATCTCTCTCTCCACACCGAATTCTTTTTTTTTTTTTTTTTTTTTTTTTTGGTTTTTTGAGGTAGGGTATCACTCTAGCCCAGGATGACCTGGAATTCACTCTGTATTCTCAGGGTCACCTAGAACTCACGGTGATCCTCCTACCTCTGCCTCCCGAGTGCTGGGATTAAAGGCGTGCGCCACCACACCTGGCTCACACCGAGTATTTTTTTAAACAAATATATATATATATATATATATATATATATATATATTCCGTACTTACTATACAATAAGCACTGTTCTTCCCCACTAACAGAATGAAGTAAGACAGAGGTGGAAAACACAAATTCTGAAGGACAGGAAATGGGCAATTGAAAGAAAGGCTGAGAGAAATGAGAAGCTGATGGGGAGGTTCTGCCTTACCTTCTTACCTCCCCCCCCCTTCAGCTTTCACAAACCCTCTTCTTCTACCATGTCAGCCTGGTGCCACTGATACATAGATGCAAGGCTATGCATGTCAACACAAGGCTTAGGACCTGGCAGAACATGGTAGAGAACTCCTCAGAGATGCTTCAAAGTCTCCTGAGTGGTCATGTGGCTTCCAGTGATGTGACTTCTGTCTGGAGGCCATGCAGCAGCTCGTTTCCGCGGGCCATCCTGCCACACTGCTAGGCATCCACACAACACAGAAAACGCTACTCTTCTGCGTGTTCAGCATATGCTCTCATCTACCTCCTGCACAGACAGCTGTCCACAGAAAATAACTGCCAAATTGGATGGTACCAGACCTGGCAAGGATCACAGGCAACAAGTTCTGAGTAAGAAAGGCCTTCTAAAGGAGATCAGGAACTACGATGGCCCTGTACTTCTGGCTTCTGTAGCTGGAGAGAAGTGCTAAGCCCGGTATCCAGAACTGGAGACAGGGGAAGGGCACTCTGATGACAGACAGCCTGCAGAAGGCCCATCACTGAGCGAGCCAAGGAAACAGAGACAGGTGGCTATACTGCCTATATAGGTGGCAAAGATGAGACTGCTCACGGCCTTATAGGTTGGCCTAACTGGTATATTCATGGTTCCACAAAGACTGCTGATACCCACGAAGGGGACCCTCAGTGGAATAGGGGCAGTGGAGAAGGGACATAAGAGGATAATACAATGGAAATAAGACAGTGTTAATTATGTTCATCTAATAAAGTTCCCAATTTAAAAAAAAATGCAAAGAAAAAGAGGATAAATTGACTAAGACACAGATGGTAACCTGTCAAAATGCAATTTTTTTCTAAATGTTCACAATAGTGACAACAATTAACAAGAAAAAATGTGCATGATCTTTGGAGTTGGGGCTATCTAGCTCTTTTCACATTTTTCATGGGTCTCTTGAAGTTATATGACTTCTCTGAGCAATAGCTTTTCCACCTATAAAATAAAAATAATACATATTTTGTACAATGTTATTGGAAGTTACTTAGATGAAGCATTAACACAAGATGAGCACTTAATTAATAACCATTAAGGTCACTAGCTGAACATATAATGTTCATACAGTCTCATAAACACACATTATTCCCAAGGAACTTTTAGTTTACTTTTGGGTATGTATGCATGTGTGTTGTACATGTGTTTGTGCATGTTCATGTGTGTGTAGGCTCTTGTGTATGTGCAAACATACATGTGGAGGCCAGAGATTGATGCTGACTGTTTCCCATCTCACTCTAGCCAGAATGACCTGGAACACACTCTGTAATTGCAGGCTGGCCTTGAATTCATGGCGCTTCTCCTACCTCAGCCTCCTAAGCGCTGGGACTAAAGACATTTTCCACCATATCCAGCTTTGTCTGTTTGTTTGATTTTTTGAGGTATAATCTCACTCTAGCCCAGGCTGACCTAGAATTCACTATGTAGTCTCAGGCTGGCCTCAAATTCACAGCAATCCTCCTACCTCTGCCTCCCCAGTGCTGGGATTAAAGGTGTGTGCCACCACACCTGGCTCCATATCCAGCTTTTTATCTTATTTTTTTAAGAGTCCTTCACTGAACCTACAGCTTACCAATGAAGTCACACTAGCCAACCAGCAAGCCCCAGTGATCATCTTGTTCCTTTCTCCGTAGTTCTGGAATTACAGGTACACATAGTCTACCTGGCTTTTACATGGGTAAAACTAATCCCTTCCTGCTTTCTGCAGAACCTGTATTTGCTGTCTTTTTTATTTCCTTTCTATTACCTTCTTCAGCTGTTATTGACTAAACTGATAGAAATGGAAGGCAAAGGGATGAGGCAGCCTTCTACTACCCAGTCCTTATTGCCAGTAAGAACAACTTGGTAGTAGATTAGCAGGCTCCTTCCCAACAGAGTGTAGAGTCAGAAATTCATTATTGCCCAGAACTCAGGTCCCTGCTCGCCCATGGCAATTTGCCTTCTCCTCCTCCCAGCTTAGCAATGATACCACATGCTTCCCACACAGCTCCAGCTGTTGCCAGCACCACATATCCTTAAACTAATTTTCTGTGTCCTATGTGTTTTCATACTCCTATCCCCCACTGAGAATTAACAGCCTGGCCAATCCTAAGAAGCTCAGAAACACTGCTAGATGGCATTGACTCCTTTCCTCTTCTTCATGATCTTCCACAGTACCCAACATGAGCACCCACAACCCACAGAGCCCCGAGTTGATCACGACTCATGAAGCTATCCTTTGGAATTCTATTCAACAAACCCATCATAGCTATCCCAACACTTTGCTGACTCTTCTTAACCATCACAACTTGAATCTCAGTTGTACTAACTCTAATAGAATTCAACTTGTCTAGGCCTCTAAATAGTATAAGAGGGACTTGTGTCCACCCTGGGTACCTTCTTCAGACCAGGGCAACTACAGTCACCTCTGTCAGGGCCTTACGTTATCACAACTTCCTTCTTCTCACAATGTCCTATTGTGCAGACACAAATGTGTCCAGGAAATGTTTAACATGTTAAATAGTCATATAAGTATCTGCTACAGCACTGGACATGGGATCACGGTTAGCATAGAATATTTGCTGTGTACAAGGGGAACAGTTGATAGAGATAGTGTGGTAGTCACAAGTAAAATCCACGTTTATCAAGAAAACCTCAACATAAAGGAATTTGTCTTCTTACAAAAGCCAAAGATACTTACATTCCTCCTCTATCTCCCACTCTATGTCTAAACCAAAGAGGAAGGACAGTTATCAAGAATGCTGCCAAGTTAACTGAAGGTTGTTTTCTGATGCCATACAGATACCCAGTCCTACATGAAAGTTCTAGTTTGGCAGCCCTAAAGCTCGGAAATTGTATGTTTGAGAACTCTACATGAGTTTGAATACCAACCAAATTGAGATATTGGTGTGTTACAGGAAAATGGACTTCCTTCAATTCCATGACTGCCCACCTCTGAGCAGTGATGAATTAGAATCAACTCTGACTTCAGGTATGCATATGTTTCCCATGAAGATACTTCACACACATAGAGTCCAAACTTTTGGCAACTACAGACAAAAGATCTAATCTATGCAGTGAACATATTAAACTCATATTTTAAAAAGTCACTCCAAACAAGACATGTCTAGGAAGAATATGCAACAAAAGAGAACAGTCAAGGACAAGAGACTGATTTATTTGTTCATTTGCTATTATCCAGAAAACAGGAATGGAAAAATTACTATATATAAGACATTGTGCTAAGTGTGTGGAATATAAGAATAGAGTAAGCAGAGAAAAACTTGCTTTAATGAAGGTTTCAGTCTATTAATACAGATAATTAAATGATCACAGAAATAAACATTTTAAGTGTAGACTAAGATTTCTAATGTGAGATCTGACTTCATAAGAGCAGGAAGTATGAGTGTGTGGTCAAGGGAGACATTCTGAGATCTGAGGTAAGTACTTACCCATGTGAAGCAGTGAGGGTGGAGGAAGTCAGAGAGCTGGAGAAGCTTTGAGGCTGACATCAAAGGAGGAGGAGTGACTCTGGAGGAGATGGAGCAAGTGTTTGCCTGGAGTGCAGCAGACCAGGAGAATGCAGGGAGGTGAGGATGGGGAGGGAGGAGGAGATGGATCACCAAGCCCTTCTAAGGCCAACCTGGGGACTGCGTTTTTATCTTGGGAGGCTATGGTGGAAGCAAAGAGAACAGAAAGAAAATGTGCGATATGCTGAGAGACTGTGGGCCAGGGTGGGGACCTGTGGAAACAGGGAAAACACTGGAGAGAAATGATGCTCAATCTATCTGCCGTAAACTTTGGACTTTTAATTTTTACTGCATTTATATCTTGCTCTTATCTGTGCTTTCTGGAAACTGATACCAGTTTTCAGAGGTAAAATAACTTTTTTATTGGGGGGGGGGGACTGAGGTAGGGTCACTCTCCAGCCCAGACTGACCTGGAATTCAATATGTAGTCTCAGGCTTTGAACTCACAGTGATCCTCCTACCTCTGCCTCCTGAGAGCTAAGATTGAAGGCATTCACCATGTCTGGCTAAAATAACATTTTTAGATAGGTAGATATTTAGTTTCAAGCAGAGGAAGACAGAGAGAGAGAGAGAATGGGTACACCAGGGCTTCTTGTCACTATAAACTAACTCCAGATGCCTATACCATTTGGTGCATCTCACTTTAGTGGGTACTGGGGAATCAAACCTGGGTCACCAAACCTTGCAAGCAACCATCTTTAACTGCTGAGCCATCTTCCAAGCCCTAAAATAACATTATTTTTATGAAAATATCCCATGTGTTTTTGTGGGACAGAAAAGTATTGTTCAGTGAGTTGATAAACTTTTAATGCCACTTATTTTTAAAAATGGTTGTTTTGAATGACCATAAAATCTAGTGAGGATGTGGAAAAAGAGGAACCCTTCTACACTGTTGGTGGGAATGCAATATGGTCCAGCCATTATGGAAGTCAGTGTGGAGGTTCCTAAGACAACTAAAAGTAGATTTACCATGTGACCCAGATATACCACTCATGGGCATATATCCTAAGGACTCATCTCATTACTTTACAGATACTTGCTCAACCATGTTTACTGACACTAAATTCACAATAGCTGGGAAATGGAACCAGCCTAGATGTTCCTCAACTGATGAGTGGATAATGAAGATATGACATATTTATACAATGGAGTTCTACTCAGCAGTAAAGAAAAATGAAGTTTGCAGGAAAATGGATGGATCTGGAAAGGATTATACTAACTGAGGTAACCCAGGCCCAGAAAGCCAAACGTCACATGTTCTCTCTCATATGTGGATCCTAGCTACAGATGATTGGACTTCTGTGTGAGTAGGAAGAAAACTCAGTAGCAAAGGCCAGTAAGCTAGAAAAGAGAAAGGAAGGGAGGGGGTACTTAATAGGATGGTATTGTATATATGTAAGTAGAAGAATAGATTAATGGGGGTGAAAAGGCCCAAGTGAGGTCAGGGAAAGAGATTGAGTAAAGGAAAGGTAGAGGGAGGGCTAATCAAAATCTAAGAGGATATAAATAAATCATATGTAAACCTACTTTTTTGGACAATGGAACACTCAGGAGCCATAGATTGTTACTAGAAAATTTTCAGTGCCAGTGCGTTGTTGGCCAGGGAGGTCCCTGATACCCCCAAAACATTATAGACCATTGCCGAGGCCCTTGGTTTCCCACCAGGAATAGATGGTAAGACCCTACTGCTGAAGACACCACATACTTGGGCTGCAAGGCCACTGAGAAATCCTGCTGGAACTAAGCTGATAACCTCCTCCAAGTAGACCAGCTGACAGAAACCTGGAAGAAGTCATTCTGCATGGGAAAGAGAGAAATCACCAGTGAAGATACTCAACAGTGGACACTGCAAGCTTTATATTCTGCCAGCCAGGCCAAATGAGCCAACGGTGCAACAGTGGCACATCTGTCATGATGGAAACCAACTGCCCTCTAATTGGACTGGAGGCCTGCTCCATGGGAGGGAATATATCCCTGATACTGAAAACCTAAAACATGGGTATTCATGAGCCCTAGGGGTGTAACGTCTGCTGTTGTCTGGCTAAATGTATATACTATGCTTATCAAACTGCCCAGTAAACACTTCTCTTAATGTTCATACCCTTATATTAATGCTAGTCTCACTTTTGGTAGAGAATCTTCTCTTTTCAGATTGCCATCTGGGATGACTCCAAAGGCATCATGGAGCTGGAAAGAAGTGACAGAAGTGCTCAGCACTGCAATATCTCTATCACACCTTCCAAGGCTCAGGGTCCATTGCAGAACAGGTGATGGAAAGAATGTAAGAGCCAAAGGAAGGGTAGGACTCCTTACAACGTGCTCCCTCAAACACAAAATAGCCTGGATATCCATGACCTCACAGTGCCTAACACTACCTACACAAGACCATTATAATAGGAGGAAAAGATCATGACATCAAAATAAAAGGGAGACTGATTGAGAGGGGGAGGGGATATGATGGAGAATGGAGTTACAAAGGGGAAAGTGGGGGGAGGGAAGGCATTACCATGGGGTATTGTTTACAATTGTAGAAGTTGTTAATTAAAAATAATAATAATAGCCGGGCGTGGTGGCACACGCCTTTAATCCCAGCACTCAGGAGGCAGAGGGAGGCAGAGGGAGGAGGATCACTGTGAGTTCGAGGCCACCCTGAGTCTACACGGGTGAATTCCAGGTCAGCCTGGGCTAGAGTGAGACCCTACCTCGAAAAACAAAAATAATAATAATAATAATAAATAAAATACATAAATAATGGTTGTTTGGAGTTGGATATGTGGATTTGGGCAGAGATTATTTCTTTTGCTATTTTAAAAATAGAGATGAAAATTAAAATGAATAAAAATAGAACTGTTTCCACATACTATTAGACAAAATTATACTAAAGAAATTCTTATTCTTTAATAGATCAACATTAGTTTTTCTAAAATTAATAGTAGTGATAGTTACTCAACCTATGAATATACTAAGAACCACTGAGTTGTATATTTCAAAGTAATGAATTCTATACCATCTAAATTTTATCTCATTATTGCATACAGAGTTCACCTCCCACTTTCAACTCCCTCATAAGTTAGCTGTGATCATTGTTAATAGTCACAGTCACACAGCACTACAACAGAAAGATGAGAATCCCTATGCCCAAACTCCCTCCAGGAGCTATGCAAACATTTACTATGTGTGGTGGTTTGAATAGAATAGATAGCCCCCAATATATTTCAGTTGTTTATTTGTTTGTAGTTTAACTGGGTGGATCTTAAGGTGTGGTTGTGGGTTTCAGATTTCAATCTAAAGATATGCAAAGTGTGCCTAGCAGGAGTTCCTGAAGTGTGCTGTGGCCTTTGGCTTTAGCCTTGTGCTTCTCTCTCTCTCTCTCTCTCTCTCTCTGCTTGGGCCTGTGAAGGCAGGCCAGCTTCTTCTGCCATTATGGAACTTCCCCTGGATCTGTAAGCTTCAATAAATCCCTTCCTCCATAACTGTGCCTGGTCTGGAAGTTCATCTCAGCGAACCTGAATCTGTCTGCTACACTATGCAAAGCTTCAACCATGGTGGTTATTGTTCTCCTTACACACCAGCAGGGAAAACTTAATTGGCAGTGGTGATGCCTTTAAAGGAAGGACTTTCAGGATTGGCTGTTGGCTCACTACTTGGTTGGTTATTTGGAACTTCTTAATTAACTGAATCAAGCACATATGATGTACATAAAAGAGCTTTCTTTCCTTCCAGGCATTGTGACCCATGCCTTTAATCCCAGCACTTGGGAGGCAGAGGTAGGAGGATTTCCATGAGTTCAAGGCCACCCTGAGGCCACAGAGTGAATTCCAGGGTGAATTCCAGGTCAGCCTCGGCTAGAGTGAGACCCTACCTCAAAAAAAAAAAAAAAAAAGAAAGAAAGGAAGGAAGGAAGGAAGAAAGAAAGAAAGAAAGAAAGAAAGAAAGGAAGGAAAAGAAAAGAAAGAGTTTTCTTTCCTGGAACTGCTAATTTTGCCTGAATTTTTGAGGGGTGAGGTGTCTATATTCTGGTAGTTTCATCAAGAACCCATTAGACTGCCTGCTGGAAGTTGAACATGCTAGACTTTTCCTAAATCATAGACATTTACAGGAATCCTTACTGAAGCTACCATAACCACTAAAAGAAAATTGATGTTATAAAGTGAATTCATCATTTCCTCATTTCTCCAAACAAAATCTGTGTTTTCTCTCATATTTCTCATCTCAAAGAAATGCCCAAAACCTGAAGTGAAAGCTTGAGGAATTAGAACTTGAGGAATTATGATTTACATATCCATTGTTCTTATCTTCACTAAGTATTAAACAAGGACTATCTGTTCTAACTTCATAGATTACACATCTGTTGGCCTGCACTCCTTCATTGTCATTACCTTCACCAGAGAACATAGCATCACCCCACCCAAGCTGGTCTTCCCCACAGTCTTTGCTTGTTCCACGTGGTGGCTAAAATTTCATTTCTACATTTAAATGTGCTTGTGTGTCTAAAATCCTTCAGAGGTTAAGGTGGATTGCACAAGCCCTTAAAAGTCTCTTTGGTTGCTTCCCACCCCCTTTCACATGGATCAGCCCTCCTGTCATGTTCCATTGGCCTTCAGTGGAGGTTTAATTCTTCTGGGAAATGTCTTCACATCTTCCGGAGCTGAAGGAGGAGCACTACACACACACGCCAATGCAGGGACTCTAAGTCCGCAGTTACTCACTGCCTCCAGATACAAGGAGGCCATGAAACAGCGTTGTTTATCTTCATCATCTACTCAGTGCTGGACACAGTACAGTAGCTAAGGACTTGTCGAAATGAAGAAGGAATGAATAAGCAAGTGAAGAAATAACCGTTCTTGTATTCCTTCTTCCAAATATCACTGAAATATTCACTAGCTCTCTTCAAGCACAGTTAGAACACAGTAAAAACAGTAGTTTCAAGAAGTCTTGCACACATGTGCACAAGAGCCCCAAGGGCTGTGCTGAGGGTACTGGATGCACGTTTGTAAGTAGTCACTACTCACGCTCTCCATAATGCCTGTGTGTTATGCAGTGACAACAGTCACCACAGTCATCTTAAATTAAGAAATAGTACAGTAAAAAATGTGTCTTTTCATGTAAATAATAGCTACCATTAGCGTTGTCTATGCTGTATGTTTAACCCATGCTGCTGTATTTAATTCCCACAGTCAAGCTCTGGAGTAGACAGGCAGTTTGGGAAGGCTTCCTTAACAGTCTTTGTTTGAGTAGATGCACTTCTACTCTTGTGCCATCAGACCAGTTAACACACCTCACAGGCATGTTATAGTGGCGTTGCAATGTCTGCTCCAGTCTTGCTAATACATGTGGGACGTGAAGCGAAGGCTGCTGGGTAGAAATGCGGTTGGGCTGCTAGCAGAGAGTGTGTTTCCTGGAAACAGCACCATGAAAAGGGTGCTTAAACCTTCCTGAGTTCTTTATTGGAAAGGCTCCTAAACGAGTTTGAAAATGTAATATAAAATAGATCTTGGGCTAATGGCATAGGTCCCACAGTGACCTCTATCATGAACATAAGCAAGCTATCAGAAAGTACACATTGACCTGGAAGACACATTTTAATAGTTTAGCAGGTTAAAGTTAAAATATCCTAAGTTCACTCTCCAGAAAAAATGCTATTTCTTGTTGAAAACCTTTCATTTTCTCTAAAGAACCTGTTTCATGAGTTTTTTTATGGAATCTATAAGAGAAAAAAAACATTATAGAAATAGCCTAGAGTGTTTTGTATGTTGAACACACCTTCTGCACACCTGAATTATCCGAAATGCTACATCCTCAAGTTGTGATTCTCAGCTACTAAAGACTTCCTCCTGGTTCTCAGAAATAACTTCTATTTGTAAACTTCCTAAGCATAAACCATTCATGTTAGTCCATTATACTTACGTTCCAGTATTGTGTAATGGAGATAACAAATCACTCGTGCACTTAATTACTCCAACAGATCTTTATGGGCTTATCATGTATTAGAAATTGTCTATTATTTCCATATTAAAAATACATGTGGAGCATCTTGTGCTGGGAATTTAACAGTAAATAAGAAGCTTAACATTTCCTATTCCTTTGTATGCCAAGTTTTATAAAATAAGACTCAGACATTTGTATTTCTCAGTGTCTCTGAAATTCTACTAAACCTGCGAACCAAATCTAACCTGATACTCATTTTGTATGGCCCACCAGCTAAAAATGAGTTTTATATTTCAAAATGGTAAAAAAAAATCATCTAATAGAAAAAAATCATCTATGGAAGATAATCACATGGCACTGAAATTCAAATCTCAATATCTATATGTCAACCCAACCATACCAATCTATTTATAGCAATGGATGCTTTTATGCTGAGTTAGAAATGGCAAGTAGTGTGACAGAGACCACATGGCACTTTATGCACACCGCCTTTGCACAACTGCTAACGTATAGACACAGCAACATCAATACACACCTGCTCTGCACACCTGCTGATGCACAAAAAAAGCAACATCAATACACACCTGCTCTGCACACCTGCTAATGCACAAAAAAAGCAACATCAATACACACCTGCTCTGCACACCTGCTAGTGCACAGACACAGAAACATCAATACACACCTGCTCTGCACACCTGCTAGTGCACAGACACAGAAACATCAATACACACCTGCTCTGCACACCTGCTAGTGCACAGACACAGAAACATCAATACGCACCTGCTCTGCACACCTGCTAGTGCACAGACACAGAAACATCAATACGCACCTGCTCTGCACACCTGCTAGTGCACAGACACAGAAACATCAATACGCACCTGCTCTGCACACCTGCTAGTGCACAGACACAGAAACATCAATACGCACCTGCTCTGCACACCTGCTAGTGCACAGACACAGAAACATCAATACGCACCTGCTCTGCACACCTGCTAGTGCACAGACACAGAAACATCAATACGCACCTGCTCTGCACACCTGCTAGTGCACAGACACAGAAACATCAATACGCACCTGCTCTGCACACCTGCTAGTGCACAGACACAGAAACATCAATACGCACCTGCTCTGCACACCTGCTAGTGCACAGACACAGAAACATCAATACGCACCTGCTCTGCACACCTGCTAGTGCACAGACACAGAAACATCAATACGCACCTGCTCTGCACACCTGCTAGTGCACAGACACAGAAACATCAATACGCACCTGCTCTGCACACCTGCTAGTGCACAGACACAGAAACATCAATACGCACCTGCTCTGCACACCTGCTAGTGCACAGACACAGAAACATCAATACGCACCTGCTCTGCACACCTGCTAGTGCACAGACACAGAAACATCAATACGCACCTGCTCTGCACACCTGCTAGTGCACAGACACAGAAACATCAATACGCACCTGCTCTGCACACCTGCTAGTGCACAGACACAGAAACATCAATACGCACCTGCTCCGCACACCTGCTAGTGCACAGACACAGAAACATCAATACGCACCTGCTCCGCACACCTGCTAGTGCACAGACACAGAAACATCAATACGCACCTGCTCCGCACACCTGCTAGTGCACAGACACACCTGCTAGTGCACAGACACAGAAACATCAATACGCACCTGCTCCGCACACTTGCTAATGCACAGACACAGAAACATCAATACGCACCTGCTCTGCACACCTGCTAGTGCACAAAAAAAGCAACACCAATACACACCTGCTCTGCACACCTGCTAGTGCACAGACACAGAAACATCAATACGCACCTGCTCTGCACACCTGCTAGTGCACAGACACAGAAACATCAATACGCACCTGCTCTGCACACCTGCTAATGCACAGACACAGAAACATCAATACACACCTGCTCTGCACACCTGCTAGTGCACAAAAAAAGCAACACCAATACACACCTGCTCTGCACACCTGCTAGTGCACAAAAAAAGCAACACCAATACACACCTGCTCTGCACACCTGCTAGTGCACAAAAAAAGCAACACCAATACGCACCTGCTCTGCACACCTGCTAGTGCACAGACACAGAAACATCAATACGCACCTGCTCTGCACACCTGCTACTGCACAGACACAGAAACATCAATACGCACCTGCTCTGCACACCTGCTAATGCACAGACACAGAAACATCAATACACACCTGCTCTGCACACCTGCTAATGCACAGACACAGAAACATCAATACACACCTGCTCTGCACACCTGCTAGTGCACAGACACAGAAACATCAATACACACCTGCTCTGCACACCTGCTAGTGCACAGACACAGAAACATCAATACACACCTGCTCTGCACACCTGCTAGTGCACAGACACAGAAACATCAATACACACCTGCTCTGCACACCTGCTAATGCACAGACACAGAAACATCAATACACACCTGCTCCGCACACCTGTAAGTGCACAGACACAGAAGCATCAATACGCACCTGCTCCGCACACCTGCTAGCGCACAGACACAGAAGCATCAATACGCACCTGCTCCGCACACCTGCTAGCGCACAGACACAGAAGCATCAATACGCACCTGCTCCGCACACCTGCTAGCGCACAGACACAGAAGCATCAATACGCACCTGCTCCGCACACCTGCTAGCGCACAGACATAGAAACATCAATACGCACCTGCTCCGCACACCTGCTAGCGCACAGACACAGAAACATCAATACGCACCTGCTCCGCACACCTGCTAGCGCACAGACACAGAAACATCAATACGCACCTGCTCCGCACACCTGCTAGCGCACAGACACAGAAACATCAATACGCACCTGCTCCGCACACCTGCTAGCGCACAGACACAGAAACATCAATACGCACCTGCTCCGCACACCTGCTAGCGCACAGACACAGAAACATCAATACGCACCTGCTCTGCACACCTGCTAGCGCACAGACACAGAAACACCAATACGCACCTGCTCTGCACACCTGCGAGTGCACAGACACAGAAACACCAATACGCACCTGCTCTGCACACCTGCGAGTGCACAGACACAGAAACACCAATACGCACCTGCTCTGCACACCTGCGAGTGCACAGACACAGAAACACCAATACGCACCTGCTCTGCACACCTGCTAGTGCACAGACACAGAAACACCAATACGCACCTGCTCTGCACACCTGCTAGTGCACAGACACAGAAACACCAATACGCACCTGCTCTGCACACCTGCTAGTGCGCAGACACAGAAACATCAATACGCACCTGCTCTGCACACCTGCTAGTGCGCAGACACAGAAACATCAATACGCACCTGCTCTGCACACCTGCTAGTGCGCAGACACAGAAACATCAATACGCACCTGCTCTGCACTCCTGCTAGTGCGCAGACACAGAAACATCAATACGCACCTGCTCTGCACACCTGCTAGTGCGCAGACACAGAAACATCAATACGCACCTGCTCTGCACACCTGCTAGTGCGCAGACACAGAAACATCAATACGCACCTGCTCTGCACACCTGCTAGTGCGCAGACACAGAAACATCAATACGCACCTGCTCTGCACACCTGCTCGTGCGCAGACACAGAAACATCAATACGCACCTGCTCTGCACACCTGCTCGTGCGCAGACACAGAAACATCAATACGCACCTGCTCTGCACACCTGCTCGTGCGCAGACACAGAAACATCAATACGCACCTGCTCTGCACACCTGCTCGTGCGCAGACACAGAAACATCAATACGCACCTGCTCTGCACACCTGCTCGTGCGCAGACACAGAAACATCAATACGCACCTGCTCTGCACACCTGCTCGTGCGCAGACACAGAAACATCAATACGCACCTGCTCTGCACACCTGCTCGTGCGCAGACACAGAAACATCAATACGCACCTGCTCTGCACACCTGCTCGTGCGCAGACACAGAAACATCAATACGCACCTGCTCTGCACACCTGCTCGTGCGCAGACACAGAAACATCAATACGCACCTGCTCTGCACACCTGCTCGTGCGCAGACACAGAAACATCAATACGCACCTGCCTCTGCACACCTGCTCGTGCGCAGACACAGAAACATCAATACGCACCTGCTCTGCACACCTGCTCGTGCGCAGACACAGAAACATCAATACGCACCTGCTCTGCACACCTGCTCGTGCGCAGACACAGAAACATCAATACGCACCTGCTCTGCACACCTGCTCGTGCGCAGACACAGAAACATCAATACGCACCTGCTCTGCACACCTGCTCGTGCGCAGACACAGAACATCAATACGCACCTGCTCTGCACACCTGCTAGTGCGCAGACACAGAAACATCAATACGCACCTGCTCTGCACACCTGCTAGTGCGCAGACACAGAAACATCAATACGCACCTGCTCTGCACTCCTGCTAGTGCGCAGACACAGAAACATCAATACGCACCTGCTCTGCACTCCTGCTAGTGCGCAGACACAGAAACATCAATACGCACCTGCTCTGCACTCCTGCTAGTGCGCAGACACAGAAACATCAATACGCACCTGCTCTGCACACCTGCTAGTGCGCAGACACAGAAACATCAATACGCACCTGCTCTGCACACCTGCTAGTGCGCAGACACAGAAACATCAATACGCACCTGCTCTGCACACCTGCTAGTGCGCAGACACAGAAACATCAATACGCACCTGCTCTGCACACCTGCTAGTGCGCAGACACAGAAACATCAATACGCACCTGCTCTGCACACCTGCTAGTGCGCAGACACAGAAACATCAATACGCACCTGCTCTGCACACCTGCTAGTGCACAGACACAGAAACATCAATACGCACCTGCTCTGCACACCTGCTAGTGCACAGACACAGAAACATCAATACCCACCTGCTCTGCACACCTGCTAGTGCACAGACACAGAAACATCAATACACACCTGCTCTGCACACCTGCTAGTGCACAGACACAGAAACATCAATACACACCTGCTCTGCACACCTGCTAGTGCACAGACAAAAGCAATATGAATGTAACAGCTTTTCAAGTGTCACGGGTATTGCCACACAACAGTTTTTATATTATTACAAGGAGACATGAAATGGCAAAACAAGAGAAAAACAAACTTCAGTATGCTCAGCATTTAGCACGCTGTGAACTAAAGGTCCTGGGAAGGGGCCCCACCCACAAGGCTGACTGACTGCTCAGCCCCTCAATGACAGTGAAGGGGTGGGAAAGTGGCAGCCAGATTGTCTTGGGCCATGATAGACCCAATATGTACCCACTCATTGCTCGCCTCAGGGTGTGACCTAGCTTTATTTTGACTGTTAGGCGAGCCCCTTTGGAATGTAAGAGCAGACCCCATCCTTCTACCAATCCAGAAGCTAATAATGCCATCAGATAACATCTGAGGCTGCAGCAGGGAATTTTCTGATTGGCTATACCCTGCCCACTTGATGTTCCCACCAATGTATTTGAAAAGAATTACTATTTATGACTTCCTTTGTTCTCTTACTATAAAAACTTCATGAAATTGTTACCATGTAGGAATATGGAATTTAGGATAACCTAAATCTGTGCTCCCAGACCAGGGATACTCATATCTTGTTCAGATTTTAAAAAAATCTAGCACTTATGCACTTTGAACTGAGAGCTGAGTTTCTGTGTTTACATACACTAGAAGATACACTGTTTGGTT
Organism: Dipus sagitta; assembly: GCA_036346955.1. Classification (NCBI taxonomy): domain Eukaryota; kingdom Metazoa; phylum Chordata; class Mammalia; order Rodentia; family Dipodidae; genus Dipus; species Dipus sagitta. The sequence goes on from CM070784.1 coordinate 44,225,768, forward strand.
ATTAAGTTAGATGACAAATCATGTTATTTACTTTGTAATGGCACTGTAACTAAACTGAAGGAGACAATAAGCGGCAGATTAAGTGATCTTCATCATATCCCTAACACAGGAAAGCAATGTCAGTAAAATCATAAAATTTAACACAATATCTCATCATAGCAGAATTTTTTCATAACTATTTTTAAATAAAAACAAGACCATAACCAAGCTGAATTTCTGAATGGCTCATTTTTTTAGCTAAGCAAGTAAAGCCATTTGGCAACGATGAGTTAATTAAATCATGCAGCAGCTGAAGAAATATGTTCAGAGAAACAAACTTGCTTTACCTCTTTGTAAGAATAGCTGTTCAAAAAGCCAAAGACATTAACTCAATAGCCAAATTAAAATTTAGGTAGGGCTTGGAATGTAGCTCACTGCTAGAGCACGAGGCCAAGCATTCCCAAGATACATGGGTTCAGTTTCTAGCACCACAAAAGGAAAAAAAAAAATCTAGTAAGGAAAATTATTTCTAAGTGGTTTTCCTTGGTTTTTGATGAATTGAGTTCATAGATATTGTCGCTCAGCCATTCCTCTTGTTATTTGTGTTGGCTTTGTTCTTGAGACAGTCTCATGGAGTCCAGGGTGGCCTGAAACTCAGTATGCAGAGATACAAATGCCCCTCAATTCTTGATCCTCCTGCCTCCACCTGCCACATGCTAGGATTACAAATGTCACCACCAAGCCTAGATTACTCACTCAGTTGGTCTTTATACAAAGAGTCAGTGCCTATTTGGAAGTGACTAAAGAGTTCATTTTTATAAATATGCAACATGGAACTACTATGGATAAGAATTTTTCTAATGTTGAGAAACATTAATTCAGTATAGCAAGTGGAATATTCTGTACCTATTAAGATATGTTACTTTTAACATATTATATCTTAGACTGATAAAAAATACGTGCAACAAAAATATACTTGGACAGAGCTTTGTATAAAAATGTAAGTTATTGGGCTGGAGAGCTGGCTTAGTGGTTAAACGCTTGCCTATGAAGCTTAAGGACCCTGGTTCGAGGCTCAGTTCCCCAGGACCCACATTAGCCAGATGCACAAGGGGGCGCATGTGTCTGGAGTTCGTTTGCAGTGGCTGGAAGCCCTGGCATGCCCATTTTCTCTCTCTCTCTCTCTCTCTCTCTCTCTCTCTCTCTCTCTCTCTCTCTCTGTCACTCTCAAATAAATAAATAAGAATTAACAAAAAACTGTAAGTTATTTATGACAGTGGTCCCATAAGATTATAATAGCAGTGAAAAGTTATCACCTAGTAACACCATAATGAAACACACTGCTCCCATGCATGTGGCGATGCTGATATAAACATGCCTACAGAATTGCCGGCCATATAAAAGCTTACCATATATAATGATGTACGTAACATTTGATAGTTATAAATGTCTGTTATACATTCATCATGGCAAGAGGTTTAAGGTGTTTAAAGCCTGTGATTATTACTGTATTACTCATAGCAGGTACTTTTCCAAAAATATTTGAAACTATCATGTGACCAAGTTAAAAATGTCACAAATGTCATGTGATAGATTCAAATATTTTCTGAAAAGCACTTGCCAATGGACAATGCAATGAACAAAAGGGAGATCATTATCTGCTCTGAAAGGCTTAATTATTGTGGACCCTATAATGTTTTCCCAGAGATAGGAGCCCAGCTCTAACTTGCCTCCCACACAGAACTTCAGTGTCTAAACAATAAACTGTCACTGTGGTTTTTTTGAGATCAGGGTCAGAAATAAAATCCTCCTGAATCCTACAAACTACATTGGGCCTTATCGTTAACCACTGGGTGGCTCGGAAGTCAGCTTCTGCAACCACGACGCCGGACGTCCTTAGAACAGTGCTCATGAAAGAGGTGTCCGTCCTCTGTCCTCACTGTTCTGGTTTCATTTTGAAGTTGCTTCTTAACACAGTGGCTCCTGTGCCCTGGGAAACTAAAAAGTGTTGTGACATCTCGTATATACCCTGTAGTGATAGGACACATGGTAACATTTTGGGAAGGTGACACGCACACACACACACACACACACACAAACACGTACAAGTGCATGAGCATAGGTGAAACTGGTGAAGCTGGGTCTCTGTGCTGCTTCGCCAAGTTGCCTATGAATTCTCAATCATCCCAAAACAAATGACACTATTTTAAAGCACAGATATAGAGACGTGGCCACAAATTACTGTTTCCCTACCATGCAGCACACTGAGAACCACATGGCTGCACATACTTTAGAGCCTCCTCATGCCCAGCCTCACCTCAGAACAATCCAATGATTTTTGGAGGTAATATTTGAACATTAATATTTTTAATACTTCCTTGTGCCCAGCCTAATCTCAGAACAACTCAATGATCTTTGGAGGTGATGTTTGAACATTAATATTTTTAAAAACCTCTTTGTGCTCAGCCTCACTTCAGAACAACTCAATGATTTTTGGAGGTGATATTTGAACATTAATATTTTTTAAAAACCTCTTTCTACCCAGCCTCACCTCGGAACAATTCAATGATGTTTGGAGGTGATATTTGAAGATTAACTTTTTTCTTAACTTTCTCTAGTAAACAGATGGCAATAATAGGGAGCCACTGATCTAAAACTTAAAGGCTTGTCTCTTTCTTCAATCATAACCCACCTTGTATCATTTAAGAAAGGTGTACAACAGTGAGAAAATTCCTGTACATTAAAATATGAAGGAAGAAAACTTGGTAAATTTCCATTAAATATAACTACATTTTTACCCTAAACCCTAAATGTTTTGTCAGCTAGTCATTAAAGACTGTTTACTAATGTTTTGTTGACAAAACTAAGCCTTATTTATTCCAGACGTTTTTCTAAAAATAAGAATGTGGAACTCTGATCACAGTTATTACCTAACCAGCAAGGGTGTTGTGTGAAGTAATTGGATAATGCTTATGAAGTCTTTCCCTGAGAATCTTGGGAGGGTGGTGACGAAAATACAATCACACTATTGTGAGCACAATTATGCTGAAGCCCGAAATAACTCAAACCATCCATTCAAGGAAATAGAAACATAATTTGTTTATTAAAAAGACTGAGAATAAAATTTAACCAAGGAGTGAAAGATTACTCCAAATGCTATAAAACACTGATGAAAGAAGTTGAAGAATACATAAATAAATGGAAAAATCCCCTGTGTTCATGGATTAGAAAAATAAGTATTAATAAAATGTCATGCTGCCCAAAGCACTGTACAGATTCAATGCACCTTAGTTCTATGAAGTATGTCAGGAACACACACTTCACAGAGCCATAGAAAAAGTCAGAGACCTTACTCTGGGCAAGACTTTGTGAAGAAGATCTCAAAAACAAAAGCAACAAAAATAAAATAGACAAATAAGATTATATCAAAACAGAAAGCTTGGGCTGGAGGGATGGCTTAGCAGTTAAGGCGTTTACCTGCAAAGCCAAAGGACCCTAGTTCAATTCCCCAGGACCCACATTAGCCAGATGCAAAAGGGGGCACACATGTCTGGAGTTCATTTGCAGTGGCTAGAGACCCTGGCGCACCCATTCTCTCTCTCTCTCTCTCTCTCTCTCCTCCCTCTCTCTCTCTCTCTCTCTTGCTCTCACTCTCTCTCTCGCTCTCTCTCCCTTCTCTGCCAAATAAATAAATAAAATATTTTTAATTAAAATTAAAAAAACAGAAAGCTTCTATATCACAAAAGAAACGTGCAACCGAGTGAAGAAGCAACCTACAGAATGTAATAAAATATTTAACTGTGTATATACATTTCCCCAACTCCATTTGTCAAAGAGACTGTCTTTTTTTCCAAAGAATGTTTCTGACACCTTTACATTGAGGTGACTATAACGGTGTAAATTATTAGTGGGACCTCTATTCGACCCCATTATCTACATTAGTGCTGGTAGCATGCTGTCTTGTTACTATAGCCCTATAGTACAACTTCAAATCAGATATTGCAATGCCTTCAACATTATCCTCTTTGAATAGGATTTCTTTTTTATTATGATTTTGTTGGCTAGTCAAATGTTTTCATTGCATGTAGCTTTTATTATATGAAAGTGTATTCTTTGTACCTTAAGTTCCTTCAGGACTTTCATCACAAGGAGGTATTGAACTTTGTTCTATATCTATCAAGATGATCATGTGATTTCTGTTTTTAAGTTTATATGATGTATTTCATTTATTGTTATAGGGTGAATTATTGTTGTATCCTTATAATCAACTTGAGCATGGTATATGCTTTTCTTAATATGTTTTTAAATTCAGTGTATAATAATTTGCACTTTTATTAGAAAATGGCCTGCAGAAAGAAAATGGCCCACAGTTTTCATTTTTGTTATGTTCTTAACTGATTTGGGTATTGGTGATGCTGGCTCTGTAGGATGGGTTTTGAATTATGCCCTCTTTCCACTTAACAGAACAGTTTGAGGCACAATGATATTAGCTCATCTTTAAAGTTTTGGTAGAATTTATCAGTGAATCCCTAACAGATTTACCAACAGATTTTTTTTTTCCATGGTGATACTAAATACTGTCAAATTAGAAGTAAGAGATTAACAATTGGGTCCCTGACGTTGGAAATGGCAGTACATGGCCAAACCTAAGTTGATTTTTAAGTTACCATATGGATTTGGGTTATGGAGTGTCTCAGCAGCCTCAGTCTGGAGACTCCAAATGCTGAGGGGGTGGGGATAGGGGAACCCTTTTGATTGTTGGTGGAGTGTAAACTGTGCAGATGCTATAGAAATCAGTGTGTAGATTTCTCAGAAAGCCAAAAATTTAATTACCACATGACCCAGCTACACTTTTCCTAGGCATATACCCAAAGGACTCTACCCTACAACACTGATACTTGTATATCCATGCTCATTGCTTCTATATTTATAATAGGTAAGAACTGGACTCAACATAGACATCCATCAACTGGTGACCAGATAATGAAAATGTGGTACATATACACAGTAACATTTCAGTCAGCTATAAAGAAAAAGTATAAAGATGAAGTAATGCAATTTTCAAGAAAATGGACAGAATTGGAAAAAATTATGCTAAAGTAACCTAAGCCCAGAAAGACAAAAATTGCATGCTCTCTGTCGTATTTAGGCTCTAATTTTTAATGGTAATGTGTATGGAGTTATAGGGTTCTAAGACCTGATACAGAAAATGATAATTGAAGAGTAAGGGAGGGGAGGACAAAAGGAAATATGAATATGAAAGTAGAAAGGAAAGTATGCTGGGGGAAGGGCATAAGAGGGGAGCAGAACAGAGGGAAAAAGAGAAGAGAGGGAAACAATAAATAAAACCAAAAGGTTTGGAAAAACACCATAATAACACTGTGGTATTTTGAATGTAAAATGTCCACCATAGACTCATGTGCTTGAATACCTAATCCCCAGTAGATGGTACTGTCAGGAAGGTTGTAAAATCTCCAGGAAGTAGAAGCTTGCTGGAGGAGGTGTGTCACTGGGGCCGGCCTTGGGGTGCCTGGCCCAGCTTGCTGTTTTCTCTCTCTTTACTTCCTCCACGCAGATGTGACAATGTGATTCAAGCTTTCTGACCTTGCCATGGTTTTCCCACCATGATGGACTTTCTCTTGAAACTATAACCTGAAAATCAACCTTTCCTCCCTTAAAATCTTCTGGTTGGGTATTTTGTACCAGAAAATAACTAATTCAGGAAACTAATTCTTTGCATATGCTAACAAAAAATAACAACCAGGCTAGAGAGATGTCTCAGCTGTTATGAGTGCACTTCCTACACAAGCATGAAGGTCAGCAATTCTTGAGTTTAATCACAAGCACGCCTGTGTGCAATCTCAGAACTGTGAAGAGCAGAGACCAGAGAATGGCTGGAGCTCACAAACAGCAAGCTCTGGAGTCGGTAAGAGACTCTGTTGCAAGGAAAAGTTAAAATAGACAGGTGCGTGATGGAGGGAGATGACTGATGTTCTCCTCTGTCCACTACAGGCAAGTCTACCTGGGATACCACATCAGCAAATACATGTGCATATAATACACACACACACACCACAAAATAACAATAGTAGTAACTAGTTCCAAAGATTTTATTTCCACGTAACTCTAGAACACAATTTGGCAAAGGGGTATTTTTGTCACTTTATAACAAGAATCACCTTTCCTCCAATTGTCATGCTTGTTATTTCTGTCTGAGACATCACTATATTGTATTTCATCATCCACATTTCTACCAACATTCTGCTCGTAATCATGCATGTATTCTCTAAGAAAACTGAAGTTTTCACTCCTGATATCATCTTTTTCTTCTGAGACCTTGTGGTGGTTTGCTTCAGGTGTCCCCCATAAATTTAGGTGTTGTGAATGCTAGGTTCTCAGCTGATGGAGATTTGGGAATTAATGCCTCCTGGAGGCAGTGTATAGTTGGGGGCAGGCTTATGGGTATTATAGCCAGTGTCCCCTTACCAGTGTTTGACACACTCTCCTGTTGCTATTGTCCATCTGATGTTGGTCAGGGGGTGAAGTCCACCCTCTGCTCATGCCATCATTTTCCCTGCCATTGTGGAGCTTCCCCTTGAGCCTGTAAGCCAAAATAAACCTCTTTTTCCCACAAGCTGCTCTTGGTTGGGTGATTTCTACCAGCAATGCAAACCTGACTGCAGCAGTAAAGTGGTACTAAGGAGTGGGATTGCTGCTAGACACCTGACTGTGTGGCTTTGGCCTATTGAAGCTGATTTTCAACAGGTATGTGGAAGGATTTGAAACCTAAGCCTAAGAGATGACTTGCAGTGCTATAAGCACACCTTGATGGACTATTCTGGTCAGAGCTGCAAGACCTGAATGCAGTAAGAACTATGGACTGTGAGGTTTGGCTTATGAGGGTGAGAAAGAGCTTTGCTTGGACTGGGCTCCAGGCAGTTTGTGTGAGAAGCTTGCTGTGATGCCCATGTCCTGAGAAGTTGTGCAGGGTTGCTTTGCATAGAAATGAACTGGTGTGAGCAGAGGGATATGGCACAGAAATAAAAATCTCTGGGTGAACTGCTGCCTGTTCAGCTGCAATTGAGACATTACAACCTTTCTTTCTTTTTTTTCCTTTTTTTTTTTTTTTTTTTTTTTTTTTTTGGTTTTTTTGAGGTAGGGTCTTACTCTGGTCCAGGCTGACCTGGAATTAACTATGTAGTGTCAGAGTGGCCTCAAACTCTCAGCAATCCTCCTACCTCTGCCTCCCGAGTGCTGGGATTAAAGGCGTGCACCACCACGCCCAGCTGAGATTACAATCTTTGAGATTGGGCCAGCTGACCTGCACTGGGGCAACAGGAAGAATGTAGACTCTTTAGAAGGGGCCTGAGTGCTCAAGGAGTATCCTATTATTCAAAATCTGCTTTACTCCCCCCTGGATTAACAAACTGGCACCCTAACTGGTATTGTGGAATATAAGAAATGCAAGAAAGAGAGGGTCACTGAGTTTGCAACACAGTCTCATGTTTTGGAAATGGCCATGGGCAATGTGAAGCAGGTTTGCTGGATGCCTGCATAGAAACCCCATGGGGCCATGAGGATGAACCGTGGGTTGCAGTGGAGACCCAGTGGAGATGCCGGGACCACAAGATGACTGCCAAGGAGAGCTGCTAACCCCAGATGAAGTCTTCCAGGACTGTGATTAGCCCAGCTGGAGGGGCAGAATTGGAACTCCAGAGACTTGTTGCTGGTTAGAATTACCGGACTTGGAGACTTATCACTGACTAGAGTTGTTGGACTTGGAGCTACAGAGTTTGGTGTTTGCCCTGTTTAAATCTTGTATTGGTTGAATATTTCTTTGCTTTGCCCAATGCCATCTTTTACAATGTGTTTATTCTGTGCCATTGTGGGTTTTGTGGAGGATTTTTTTGGTATTATGGCTCAGTTAGAATAGTTTGGACTATGGGGATATATGAACATCATTGTAATTGATAAAAACTATGGGGACTTTTAAAGTTGGATGAATGCATTGCATTTTATAACATGTATGGTTATCAGTTTATGGGCGCCAGGGGCAGAATGTGGTGATTTGATTCAGGTGTCCCCCATAAACTTAGGTGTTCCGAATGCTAGGTTCCCAGCTGATGGAGATTTGGGAATTAATGCCTCCTGGAGGCAGTGTATATTGCTGGGGTCAGGTTTATGGGTGCTATAGCCAGTGTCCCCTTGCCAGTGTCTGACACACTCTCCTGTTGCTATTGTCCACCTTATGTGGGCCAGGGGGTGAAGTCCACCCTCTGCTCATGCCATCATTTTCCCTGCCATCATGGAGCTTCCCCCTCAAGCCTGTAAGCCAAAATAAACCTTTTTTTTCCTCCCAAGCTGCTCTTGGTTGGGTGATTTCTACCAGCAATGTGAACCTGACTGCAACAGACCTCATTAAAAAATGTTTTTCAAGCTAAGCATGGTGGTGCACACCTTTAATCCCAGCACTCGGGAGGCAGAGGATCACTGTGAGTTTGAGGCCACCCTGAGACTACATAGTGAATTCTAGGTCAGCCTGAACCAAAGTGAGACCCTACCTCAAAAAAACAAACAAAAAAAAAGCTTTTCAATTTTTTGTTGTTGCTGTGAATTGACTGTAGGGCCTCACATATGCTGTGCAGGCACTCTACCACAGAGCTGTATCCTCTACTCGTTACTCAGGTCCAAAGACACGTCCACTCTTTTAGCCATTTATGACCGGGACACCCTCATTACTCAAGACCAGAATCTGGATTCGTGTGCTTGATCATTTAAATTGGATTTAACTGTGTTCCTCCCAAAGGTCCATGTGTGGGTGCCTTGGTTTCTAGGTTATCACTATGCTTCCAAACCAACAAGTACCTAACTGTACATAAATTGTGATTAAGCACTTGCCTGTGAAGCCTAAGGACCCCGGTTCGAGGCTCCATTCCCCAGGACCCACGTTAGCCAGATGCACAAGGGGTGCATGCATCTGGAGTTTGTTTCCAGGGGCTGGAAGCCCTGGCGCACCCATTCTCTCTCTCTCTCTCTCTCTCGCTCTGTCACTCTCAAATAAATAAATAAAAATGAACAAAAATTTTTTAAAAATGTTAATGGGCTATCATTATTTCACCTAGAAAACTTTTAATATGCAATGTATCTAAAAGCAGCAAGATATTTTCCTAAGTACTGAGAAGGACCACTTGCTAAGATATGGGGGCCTTCTTTATATATTGGGATTGGAGATGTAGCTACAGATAGTAGCTTTTTATTTTTGTTTTGTCTTTGTTTTAGTTTTTGTTTTTGTTTTTTTTTTTGAGGCAGGTTCTTGCTCTAGCCTAGGCTGATCTGGAATTCATTATGTAGTCTCATACTGGCCTCAAACACACCATGATCCTCGTACCTCCACCTCCCTGAGTGCTGGTATTAAATCCATGCACCACCACGCCCAGCAAGGAAATATTTTTTTAAAGACTTAGAAATGAAATACTCTCCATATTTTGCTCTCTGAGATAATCCACATCAAGTGACTTTGAAGTAAATGGGCTTGGGTGGGGGAGTCTTACTCTTAAAAAACAGTCAAAAATTGGTTCTCATATGTTTCCTTGGGATTTGATTTCACCTATATGCTCCTGGTCCCCATCATAAAATGAGATGTTTCCTCTGAGCATCTCTCGTTTCCTTTTTTCTGTTATACTGTTAATCTATTCCTTAGGGAAAAATAGTTTTCCATGACATAGAAAGTCCTTAGTGACAATTATAGTTGTTCAAAAAGTAACATTCTCTTTTCATAAGGAAGTTCTTACAACTGAGTTGAAAACTTTGATGAGCATCCTGGATAGAAATTCTCAGAGGGTCTCTGCCACCAGTAAGATACTGAATGATTTGTTCCAACCAGGGAACTTACTATTATCATGTCCCTTCTGAGATTCAGTACCCAGTGTCTACCATGGAGCATGGAACTAGACATGCTGTGTTTATTGACTTGTGACTGTGCTTTGAGGACTGAATCAGGATTTGAAACCAGGTCTTTTTCATACTCTATTCTCCCTTCTGACCATGACATCAAAAACAAAAACAAAAGGAAGTACAGGCACAGTGATGTTACTTCCAGTCCACTTTTGTTTCCATAACTTTTCAATATTCTGTTGACTTCCACAAAAAGAGTCATCTATAATGACTTCCCTGGTTTCCGAGTGAATCCAGATTTCTAACTAATTAAAAATCCATTCTTTTACTAGGTTAACCTGGTTTCTTTTTTCTTAAGTAGGTAGTATTTCTCAATGTCTTTATCATCTCCTTCTATAACTTTTCAGAAGCTTATTCCTCTTGACTTAGACTGTGCACAGCCAGAAGAGCCTCATCCTCTCATTGTGTGCTTGCTCTTCCAGATTAGCTACAAGAATGTTTACACATCTTCACCAACAGCAGGATGACACAATCTACTTTTTGTCTCCTTTATTGACACTTATGTGTGACAAAATATTCCTCCTAATACCATAGTAACACCATTTGGAATAGCTTTTGTTGTGATTTTTTTAATTTTTTTTATTTATTACAGAGACAGAGAAAGGCAGATACAGAGAAAGAATGGTCACACCAGGGCTGCCAGCCACTGCAAACAAACTCCAGATGCATGCGCCACCTTGTGCATCTGGCTTATGTGGGACCTGGGGAATTGAACCTTGGTCCTTTGGCTTTGCAGGTAAGCACCTTAACTGCTAAGCCATCTCTCTAGCCCTTGTTGTGATCTTTTTAAGTAGCTCTTTAACTCTAAAATAAATTAGGTTTGCTTTTCTACCTGGCTCTTACTTGCCCTCCCAAGGACCTCGAAGTTATCATAGAATGTGGGGGGATTTTCTCCACCCATGATACCCCATGGGATACAATCCTATAGTTTTGGGATCCACCAGTATGAATGGAATTCACAGGTAAACATATGGGAGAGTCTCCTCAAAAGGCTGTTCAGCTGACTGAAGGGAGAGTGGACTTAAATTCACTATCCATGAAGAGGGTGAGTGCAGTGAAGTCCATCACACTTAGGTCCCTTCATTCCCTCAAGTTTCTTCAGACCTTCTAACGGATGTCATAAAGTTTCATCAATATACTTATATCTAGCACATTGGTGAGGCAGAACATCCTGTTCCTTCACCACCATTTGATCTAACACTACATATCTCACCTCTTTGCTTCAAAAGACACAATAGCAGTAGAGATTTCTGCGTTTCAACAAAGACCAAAGCAGAGGATTCATTGAGTCTCCAGATTCCCTTTCTTCCCCATGAGCACCTGATCATCAAGCAGTCCCATCCATTCCCCCTTGACCTTCTGCCTTTCATGGATAAAACAGCTTTTATTTCTGGCCTGCAGTCCTTCTGTGCAGTGCCTTGGATTTCTTTATAGCCAGAGTGGCTTCTTATTTACACCTGACCTTCACACTTGGAGGCCTTCCATTTTCTCACTTGAACATTTTTTTGCCTACTTTGCCCCCAACTTTTGCTTCTTTTACTTAATAGAATGGATGCAAAAGTTTTACTGTGAGCTTCTAGTCTTTGATATGTGACATATTTTGCTGTACTTCCACTATATATTTAAAGCATTTCCATATTCCCTACAAGTTGTACACTTCCTAAAACATTACTTAATTTTAACTCAATGTGCATGATGATTTGATCATTGTTCCATACTCTAAAATGGAATGATACTGTGCCCTCCTCCAGAAGAAGGGTGAATGTAGTGAAATTTTGTGCATTATCACAGCAGATTATTTCTTGTCACTCTTTGTCCAGTTTTGACAAAAATCCCTGTTTCTAGTTCTAAAACTTCTTGCTTTAAGGAAGAAGACATTTGTGGGAGACTTTTTTAGTATTATATGTGATTTCCCTCTTGTCTAATTTTCGTATTATTTTACTATCCTTGCCATATTCCATTGGACCAAGAGCTCACAGATTTGTTCCAACAGTTCTGAAAACATAGCCAAAATCATGTGTGTAGTAAATTATATATATATATATATATATATATATATATATATATATATATATATATATATATAAAATAGCTTGCATCAGTATCACAAATAAATTATAAAAAAAATTTAAGAGGCTGGGCATGGTGGCACACACCTTTAATCCCTAAACTTGGGATGCAGAGGCAGAGGATCACCATGAGTTCAAGGCCACCCTGAGACTACATAATGAATTCCAGGTCAGCCTGAACAAAAGTGAGACCCCACCTTGAAAACAAAAAAAAAAGTGCCCTTTGTCTATAGTGTCACTAAGTAAAATGTACTATTACTAAGCACAAATTTCCCATCCACAGGGAATCTATTTTCCCAGTATTATTTTGTCTTCTATTTTTAGCACACATACTCCATTTTTACTATTTCTGTATATAAAATGTATTAATCATATTTCTTGCTAACCCATCAGTACCAGTTTTCACTAGTTTATAGTAGTTTTCTCATTCAACAAAATCTATAAAAGGAAGATAGAATGAGAATTCTAATTTTTTATGATTCTACATTTTATATATCCATTATGGATATGGATGTAAATACCAGAAGACTTGCTTTTTCACAAAACTGTAGGTTTTTTCTGGCTAGATAGATAGTTCTGTGATCCTGCCATCTTCATATGGTACACCACTGAGACTCCTCCTCGCACTCCTCCCTCCACAGCCCACCATAAACCTAGCAAAGTCTGTATCAAACAGTCTCAGCTTCCTTTGCACATATAAACTTTCTCCCAATTTCTAGGGTAAGCCCAAAACTGCCACTTAACAGATTCACTAAACACAGAGCTCATTTTCTGGCCCCACATTAACACAACACCTCAATGCACCATTATATTTGGTGAACAAACCTCAGATTCTTTTGCACAGTAACACCATTATAAGTTTTGTTCCCCTACCCCCCGGTTTCTTTGAACTAAGATTGAACTTAACTAATTTGACTCTTACAATGGAAACAAGAATGGCATAGTGGAGGGGGGGGGGAAGCAATGATCCACACCTCTGTTAAGGTTTTTATGAGACACATTTTAAGTAATTACCAAATGTATATATAAGCATTACCCACGTAAAAAATGTATAGCCCAAAAGTCTAGCAAGACAATGAATTTATTTTTAAAATATATAATACTCATGACTCTCCCATTTGAAACATCACACTAACAGCCAATACTATATCAGTGTCCATTATTGTTAATCAACAAGATATTATCCAACAAAAGTACAGGGCTAGGCCGGGTGTGGTGGCACATGCCTTTATTCCCAGCACTTGGGAGGCAGAGGTAGGAGGATTGCCATGAGTTCGAGGCCAGCCTGAGACAACATAGTGAATTCCAGGTCAGCCTGAACTAGAGTGAGACCCTACCTTGGAAAAAAAAAAAAAAAAAAAAGTACAGGGCTGTCGGCATGGTAACACATGCCTTTAGTCCCAGCATGTGGGAGGCAGTGGTAGGAGGATCACTGTGAGTTTGAGGCCAGACTGGGGCTCTATCTATCTCAAAAAGCTGGGGGTTGGTGGGGGGGGGGGCTGGAGAGATGGCTTAGCAGTTAAGGCACTTGCCTATGAAGCCTAAGAACTCAGGTTCAGTTTCCCTGGGAGCCACCCATGAAAGCCAGATGCACATGGTGGCAGTGGTGCATGTGTCTGGATTTCATTTGCTATGGCTACAGACCCTGGTGCACCAACTGTCTCTCTCTCTCTTGCTCTTTCTCACTCTCTCTCTCATAAATAAATAATAACAAAAGTACAGGGCTGATTATAGCAGAAATGCAAAGGTTATTTTCAGGATGAAAGATATCATCAGACTTCCTCTCAGGAACCTTCTGAGGCTGAAAAGCTTCTCCCCAAGTTCTGTTCTAGTGACCTCAGGGTCTGTGTTATAGCTATGAAAAATGTAGAGATCCTTTCTGAACTAAAACTTTTTTAAAAAGGTATCCCAAAAGAGTAAACATAAGAACTGAAAATGCAGCTGGCATTAGAGCAATTGCATCTGACAATGTATTCCTCCTTAGAATCATCATTTAAATGGCAAATAAACCGATGGGTTAGTCAGTGATATCACTAGACTAACAATACTAACTCTAGTAACTAGCAATTAATAAGTTATTAGCAAGTAGTAATACGTAACTAATAGCTAATTATTTTATTGAATTTTGCCACATTTTTATGAGAGAGTTGACACACCAGGGCCTCCAGCCACTATAATCGAACTCCAGACACATGTGCCATCTTGTGCACATGTGCAACCTTGCACAGTTGCATCACCTTGTGCATCAGGCTTACGTGGGACCTAGAGAGTCAAGTCCTTAGGCTTCACAGGCAAGTGCCACAACTGCTAAGCCGTCTCTCCAGCCCTTTGTCACTTTTTGGAACATGGGGATAAAGTTTCACTGAGAATTTCAGTGAGGGTTGAAAGAAAAACTTCTCTCCCTACTGCTAGTATAGGGTCGACCTGCTCTCTATCACTACTTTTACTGCTCTGCTACCATCAACCCACCAGCCAGAAAGAAAAAGGAAGAATTGGAATTGTCCCCTGGTACCGATAAACTACGGGGCCAGAGACTCCAGTCACAGCTGGTGGACTAGGTGTCACTACTGCAAAAGTTCTATGGTCTTGAGGATGGACGCAAGAATGGCCGTTACAGTCACCATACACTAAGTACCAGATTCTATGCCACAAACTTCCTACACATAGCAAGATTCATCACCACAACCCTTGAGATGGGTAGTATTGGCCTTATATAAATGAAGAGACGTGAATGAAGCAGTGTATACAAGGTCCTAACCTCCTAAGTTCATACTCCAAGCCAAACAACATATCTAAATTCACTGCTGTCTCTGGCAACTCTGTATCAGTATCTGTAGCAACAGGCCTGGGGACATGACTGAGTCAGTAAGATGCTTGCCGCAGAGAACCTGAGTTTGAGTCCTTAATACTCACCAACGGCTGCCAGGTGTGGGAGCAAGTGCCTATAATCCCAGTGCCAGGGTGGGAAAAGATACTGAAAGAACCTTGGAGCTTTCAGGCCAGCCATTCTAACCTACTTGGTGAGTTCCAGACCAATGAGAGACCATATCACAGAAAGAGTGAACAGGGGCTGGGGATATGGCTTAGCAGTTAAGGCACTTGCCTGCAAAGCCAAAGGACCTCAGTTCAATTCACCAGAACTCACGTAAGCCAGATGCACAAAGTGGCACATGCGTCTAGAGTTTGTTTGCAGTGGCTGGAGACCCTGGCGTGCCCATTCTCATTCTCTCTCTCTCTCTCTCTCTCTCTCTCTCTTTCTCTCTCTCTTTGCCACTTTCTCTCTCACTCTCAAATTAATTAATTAATTAATTAATTAAAAAATTAAAAAATAAATGGGCAATGTCTCTCATTGGTCTGGAACTCATCAACTACCTTGGAAAATAAAAACAAAGAAAAAGTCGGCAGTAAGCCTTAAGATAACATCCAAAGGTGTCCTATGGCCTCCACATGCATGTGCACACATGTGCACATACACTTGCACAGACACATACATGCACACACATATATTAACACAAAAGAAATTGGGTAGACTCAAAACTCATCAAAGTGCTGAGAACAAGTGAGTGCTGAGTGCTCAGCACTAAATGAGACATCTCTGTTCCTCCCTGCAAGTCTCAGGAGACATGGCAGAAGAGGAAGTGGAAAGAGTGTAAGAGGAGGGGTGGGAAGAGGGCTTTGGAATGCTGTCTTCTGACATGAGTGGCCACTGCATTCATGACGTCACCACAATGGTCATTATCTGCCCAAGAGCTGCAGAATATTGGCTCCATCAACATTTGGTCATGGATGATAGAGAAGGGAAAGAAGACATCAAAGTGGAAGTGAGACTAGTCAGAAAAGACGAAGGGTTTCAGTGGAAAGGGATGAGGGAGACGGTCAGAGAAGGCGATGGGTGAGGACACATATGAAAACTGTCAATAAAAAGAGTTAAAAGAAAGAAAAGAATGGAGGAGAGAAAGCTCAAAAGTCAAAAGTGAGATGATCAAGGCTGGGAAGAAAGTGCTTGCCTTGCAACCCTGAGGAGCCAAGTGTGACCCTCAGAGCCCACATGCATGCCAGGCATGGCAATGTGACCCTATAGTCCCAGCACCAGGAGGCAGAGACACACAGGTCCCTTCAGCTCACTGGCCAGTCAGTTGAGCCTGACTTAGAGATCCAGTCTCAAAAAATGGTGGACAGTGTACCTATGGATGACATCTGAGCTTGTCTGTCTCGGGCCTCCTTATGCACATATATGTGTACACACACACACAAGGGGGTGATCATGTCAAACCCTACTATGCACAAGTAAGTTCAGACTCTGGCTAGGAATAGGAATCAGTGCGTTAGTCTTGATTACCATAAGTCAGACGCTGCTTTGCAAAAATAAATTTTTTTCAAAAAGATATAAAATTAATTCTGTTCCTGGTCATCAAGATCACATAATAGTAAATGACATTAGAAAAAGGATTCTTAGAAGAAAACATTTCAGTAACTTTAAGTATTTGAACAAAAAGAATTAGATTTTAGCTGAAATTCATTTGTTTTCACATGAAAATGAACATTTTTCTTCAGGGAGGATCTGGGAAGACAGCCTAGTCAGTAAGAGCTTGGACAGGTGGATCCCTGGGGCTTGCTTGCCAGTTGGTCTAGCTAACTTGGTGAGGTCAAGGCCAATGAGTGACCGTGGCTCAAAAAAGGAGGATGGCATAAGAGTATAACCTACTATAATATGTACATAAAATAAAATTTGGGGCTGGAGAGATGGCTTAGCAGTTAAGGCGCTTTCCTGTGAAGCCAAAGGACCTCGGTTCAATTCCTCAGGACCCACATAAGCAAGATGCACAAGGTGACGCAAGCATCTGGAATCCATTTGCAGTGGCTAGTGCCTATTCTTTCTCTCTCTCTCTCTCTCTCTTTCTCTCCCTCTCTCAAATAAATAAAAATAAAATATTTTTTAAAAGAAAATAATAAAAATAAATAAATAAAATAATTTTTAAAATAGGGCTGGAGAGATGGCTTAGCAGTTAAGCACTTGCCTGTAAAGCCTAAGGACCCCAGTTTGAGGCTTGATTCCCCAGGACCCACGTAAGCCAGATGCACAAGGTGGTGCTTGCATGTGGAGTTCATTTGCAGTGGCTGGAGGTCCTGGTGCGCCCATTCTCTCTCTCTCTCTCTCTCTCTCTCTCTCTGCTCTGCCTCTTTCTCTGTCTGTCGCTCTCAGATAAATAAAAAATAATTTAAAATCTTTCTTTAAAAAATTAAAAATTAAATAATTTTTTTAAATACTTAAAAGGTGGAGGGCATGTTAGGATGACACCCATGGCCATCCTCTGGCCTCTGCACACACGCCCATGTGCACATAAACACTCACAAAGAATATTCTTCTTGGCTGAACTCAATCTAGCAAAACATTTTCACTTACTTAGTAATGTGCGTTATAAATCAAATGCCCTCTGTGTGTACAAGAAGAAAGGCACACCCTCACAATATGCGCGTGCGCGCACACACACACACAGCTGCTGTTGTACAACGACTTTGCTACCCTTCTTCACTACAGCGGATGAAACACCACATAAACTAAGAGGAAGGAGAATTTCGTAAGAAGCTGAATTATTTCAAGAACTAGCTTTTCTCAAGCTGGGCACCTAGTAAAAAAGAAAATGCAGACATAAGCAGCCATAGCAGGACCTTTTATGGAGACCTTACACATCTCTCAAAGAATAGGATCGCCTTTGGGATGTTATTTTACTTGTAAATTTCCTTGCATTCATCTTCATGGCCAAAACTAACTTCCTACAAAATGAAGCGTTTTTTAGCTGGGTGTGGTGGCGCATGCCTTTAATCCCAGCACTCAGAGGCAGAGGTAGGAGGATCACCGTGAGTTCGAGGCCACCCTGAGACTACATAGTGAATTCCAGGTCAGCCTGGGCTAGAGTGAGACCCTACCTCGAAAAAAAAAAGGGAGCTGGGCATGGTGGCACATGCCTTTAATCCCAGCACTCGGGAGGCAGAGGTAGGAGGATCACCGTGAGTTCGAGGCCACCCTGAGTCTACATAGTGAATTCCAGGTCAGCCTGGACTAGAGAAAAACCCTACCTCGAAAAACCAAAAAGAGAGAGAGAGACTTTTTTTCTAAACAGATTCTATGGTCTTTATAAAACCATCCTTGAGACACCCCAAGAACACAGAAAAGTGGACACTTCCTCCAACAATCACATCTTGGACACTGCTAGTTTCAGGAGACCTCTTTGCTTCCTTCCGAACGTCAGGAATTTCCAGTGGGATTGAACCTGTACATTAGTGTGTACTGCGGAGCTCGGCATCCCGGGATGGTGTTATGTCAGTGATTTAGCCACAGCACCAGCAGTTAAGACTGACCAAGCCATGCAACAGAGGGCTTGATGAGGAGAACCAACCGTGAGAAGGAATTCAACAAGATGTAGACCAGTTTCAGGAATCTTTCCTGGTGCTTGTACTTGAATAGAAAGGTAATTTTACCTTAAATAATCAATGTGTCTATCTGCAGTCCTAAAGGTGGGATGGAAATCATCCTACATGATCATGTTCTGGGATTCTTGCAAGTCCAGTCTGAAAAGAAATGCTAGCCCCTTTACCAGGTTACAAGAGTGACATCTAGTGGACACTTCTTTGAATGACAAAGGTAAGATTTAAATATATATTAGATAATGAACAAGAATCACCTGAGGGTCATGTTACAATTCAGGCTCAATTCAGTAGAACAAACCAGAACAGATCATGTCTAACCAGCTTCCAGATGATGCCCATGCTGCCACTCACAGCCTGTCACAGGAGCTGGGGCCCAGGATAGCTCATCCTCAGAAGTGAGTCAAGCGAATGATGAATAGGACCTGTTAATGGCCCTGTTTTACTAGTCCTGCTCAGTATATTTGCTGTTCCCTGTCTTTGCGGAGTCCTGGCAGTATTGTTCTCTTCCTACAGGCCAGAAGCAAATCCAAGAAGGAAACAGGAAAAGAGCATTCCTCACTATCACATTCATCCACAGGCACAAGTTGTTCCAGCCTGTCTCAACGCACATTCACTTCAGCACTGAACACCTTAGCGGTTTTCTTTCATTGTAATTATTTTACTTACCACTCATAGGATTTTGGGTTTTGGGAGTGACGCATTCATCACTAATCTATACCTGTAAACCCCAAATGAATTACATAATAACAACAGTAATCTACACTGTTTCATAACTCAGTTCTCCTCTACCCAACCACCCACTTCCCCTGCTCCAGAGTAGCGTGTTAGTGCTAAGCATACCTACTCAGAAATTCAACAAGATTTGCCCCAGACATGTCTAAGAACAGAGAAGGATGTGTAACTATACCCAAATCCAACTATTCCCAGAATCTAGTCCTATATGATTTATTTATTTGAGAAAAAAAAAAAAAGAGCCTTAACCTTTACGGAGAGCTACCAGGCTAGTCTCCTAACCCTGTGAAGTAATAATGTCCACGCCCATGGAGGAGCTCTATAAGCCATCCATGCAACTCCTCCCACCAAGCTTCCCTGTCTTCTGGAACCTTCTCTTGGGTCCAGTTCCATGGATCTAGGAACCACAAATGATTTCCAAAAAGAATGAAAATTAGTGTTTCCTCTCCCAAACAAGGACACAGATATAAAACCCACTTTCTAGTTTAGTAGAATCCTTTAAAAGAGGATTAACCTGGGACAGATTCTCATTTTAAGTAGTAAAACCTGTTTTCAAACTGATAAAAACAGGAAAAGTAGAATTGTCCTAGCTGTAATGAAGTTGGAATATTTTGAGATATGCCTACTTGGTTTATCCCCAGGCTACTTCTGCATGTCCCAAATTCTTCTCACCCCAACTTCTGCCGTGGCCTACAAACTCTTGGACATGACATTTGAAATCCAGTAGCCACGAGGCTGACAACAGCTAAAACCCAACCCCTAGATTGTTCATGTATTAGGGTCAGTTCTCATTAAACAGACAGAGATGCTTCTCTGTAACTTGACCTAATTGTAATTCTAATGTAATTTTAACCTAGGCAATGGAAAGATTTATTCAAAAGATGTACAACCTGTCTTCCTGAAGGAAATTGGATTCTAAGTCATAATAAAGGGTCTTAGTTACAAGAAAACAACAGAGGTGTTGTCTTTTCAATTGTTCTCAGCAGCTCCAAAGGGGGGTTATAGAGAAGGAAATGTTACAAAATTCTCCTCAAAAAGTTGCTGAAGAAAAAAAAATCTAATGAGCTGTAGTTCTCTGAGAAATCAAGCAGGAGCTGAGCTGGAAGCCTCCTCCCTGTTGACGAGCTGTCAGGATGCTGGAAAGAGCTATGCAGCCTGCTGGGGGAGAAAAGTCATCAACGGTCTTAACCAGCATTGAACTCTGCAAGCTCTATTGCTGGCCAGTCAGGCCAAATGTCCCAGTTGGTGCAATGATGGCATGTCTGTTATGGGAGAAACCAACTGCTCTCTGACTGGACTTGAGGCCAGATCCACAGGAGGGAATTATTGCCTGGTATTGAAAACTTAATCAAAAACATATGGCTAGCCTGGCGTGGTAGCACACATCTTTATTTCCAGCACTGGGGAGGCAGAGGTAGGAGGATCACCGAGAGTTCAAGGCCACCCTGAGACTACAGACTACATAGTGAATTCCAGGTCAGCCAGGACTAGAGTGAGACCCTACCTTGAAGCCTCCCCCCCCAAAAAAAAAGCAAATGACTGAGGAGGTCATAAACCATAGGAGGGAAACTACTACTGCTGTCTGACTAAACAGATATATTATGTCCACCGAACTGCCCTCTAAATACTTATGTTTGTGCCCATATATTAATGCTACTCTTCCTTTTGGCTAGAGAATCTTCTCTTTTCAGATGGTGATGACTTCTAGGATGACTCAAAACTCACCGAAGTGTTGAGAAGTGACAGTGGAGTGTTCAGCACTAAGTGAGACAACTCTATCACAACCTCCAAGGCTCAGGGACCATTGCAGAAGAGTTGGTGGAAAGAATATAAAAGCCAAAAGAAAGAGAGGAGTGTTTTGCAAAACTGTCTTCCAGATAAAAAGTTACCTCAAGGAGGCCTGCATAATAAGAACGAAAAAATGATGACATCAAAATAGGAGACCAGCTGAAAAGTGAAGGATTCAGGAGAGGGGGACTCAGGAGAGTGAAAGGTAAGGGTTGTGGGAGGGACTATGATCATGGTATATTGTCTATATTATGGAGGTTATCAATAAAAAGATTTCAAAACAAGAAAAACGCTGAAATGAAATATAAAGGTTTTTACAATCTGCCTGTATAATGTAGTGGGCACAAGGTCCCCTGCCTAGGTTAGAATCCAATTATACCATGTAATTGTAACCTTACACAAGTCACCTAAATGTTCCATGCCTCAGTTTCCACATCTGAACATGCTATAGTAGCAAAATGTATTTCAAAGGTTGTTGTTATTATTGAATTAATATACACAAAGTACTTAATAGCCGGAAAATAGTAATCATTAACATTACCTCTGCTGACTGTAATGATTATTGCTAATATATTGCTAATAATAATAGCTACTCAAAATTCCTATTTACCTAAATATTCAAATTGCCATCTGATTCCTTTGCATAATCTTAACATAATGCATATGTCTTGTGGATGTAAAAGAAGCTAGTGAAATTCTGCATAAATTCCAAGTGGATTCCAACACCTTGCCCTTTGCACCCACTCTAGTTTGCCTCTCTTGGAAGTGCATTTATGTATTCCATTTGTTAACTGAAGGGAAGATCAAATCTTTCATCACAGCATACTCTTTTTGAACATCATAACTTTATCCCAAGTTTAGACAAAGTTATTTCAAGTCAAAGAAATCAAGCCTTTTCTGAGGAGAAGCACGGAGACTGGAATCTTTATGCCAATAGCTAGCACACCGCCCCAGTTTATCTGCTTCCTGGAATGCCCAGTGACCTATTTTCTGAGAACTGTGGCAACATCCTTGCCCATTCATTTCAAAGCAACAAGGGCCTTCAAAAAAAGGCTTTGTTTTGTTTTAACAAAAATCTCAAATTTATGAGAGTTGAAGCACACACACACAGGCTTTGAGGTAGATACACATAAGATACCTGGCCTAAACCTTTAGAAAGAATTATGGAGTCATTCAGACAATTGATGCTTTAGTTTACCCAAAAAGCAAGTTTTTAGTATTCTATGTTGTCAGTGTTAATTAAGCCAAAAGTTTGCAGAAACTTCTGAAATGTAGTCTCATGGGCTTGTTCTCACCTGCCCTTTTCTCCCAGAAAATCTGTGGGTCTTAAAATGGGTGTAAAATAGGTATCCAAAATATTCTGTATTCTTTTCCCTTTTTTATAACTGAGGGAAAACTATGCACAATTTTCATTTGTATCTGTTAAAGAAACAGATTCCCATCTTGTGGCCTTCCCAAAGATTACTTCTAAAAGTCCTTTCTGTCATAGTTCCCAGGATTTCATAGTGCATCTTAGTTAACTAGAAAATCTACTGAACTGAAATTCTTCTTTCCTTTAATAACTAACTGGTATCACCATATATGATTCTCCTTACCTCAAACAAAATTTCTCTAACAATGCCATATTTAAGCAATGGTTCAATACTTCGATTTCTGGAAAAGGTTTGGGAAGATTTTTTTTAATAGAAAAGTGTCATGTCATGTTGTCCTCTCCTCTTAGAAATAAATTAAAATTTCGGTTAAAGTAAAAAAATTTAACTAAGTATCCTTATTTGCTTTGCCCCTACGTTTGACATTTTCATGAGGACTAGGTCAAACTTTCATGGAAATATTATTTACAAAGTTACAATGACAGCTAAGCCAGCTCTAGCACCCAGAGTCCCTTTTTCTGAGCACTTTTCAGAGTCAGATAAAACACTTAGCATACACTGTCTCATTTAATTCTTCCAGGTCTAACTTCAAACACCAATTGACCACATACATACATAGAGTGCTCAAGAAATGATTGTTTACTTGATATGTCAGAGTCACATGAAAATAATGAATTAGAAGTATGGTAGAGAGGAAGCTACACCTCCCCATACCTCAGAATCAAAATATACTTCCACAGCAATGATTTTTACATTTTGTACCTTCTAGAAACATGACAACTAGATTATCTGTCAAAAAGATAATATAAATAGATTAGAAGAACATAACTATCTAATAAAGAAATGAAGAGGGCTAGAGGGATGGCTTAGCAGTTAAGGCATTTGTCTGCAAAGCCAAAGGACCCAGGTTCGAATCCCTAGGACCTACATTAGCCAGATGTACAAGGTGTGGAGTTCATTAGCAGTGGCTAGAAGCCCTGGCAATGCCCATTCTCTTTCTCTTTGTCTCTCTCTCTCTCCCTCTCTCTCTCCCCCCTGTCAAATTAATTAATTAATTAATTTTTTAAAAAAAGAAATGAAGATACTCATCCTATGCTGTATCTAACACTGAAAGAACTGCTAGTTTGGGTTGAGGAGATGGCTCAGCATTTAAAGGCACTTGCTTGCAAAACCTGCTGGACCAGGCTTGATTTCCCAGTTCCCACATAAATCCAGATGCTCCAGTGTCTGGAGTTTGTTAAGAGGTCCTGGCACACCCATACACATTCACTCTATCTCTCTCATACTTGCTCTCACTCTCATTCTCTTGTTCTCTGTTCACAAATAAATAAATAAAATAAAATATTTTTAAACTGAAAAAAAGGACTTCTGGAGGAAATTATGAAATCATAAAATCATGGTTCTAATCTAGGCTAGGACATGAAAGCTTTGCTTGACATCTCTTGGTCTTCCTTTCATCAAAGAGTGTTCTAGTGGGCTGGGAGATGGCTCAGCAGGTAAAGTGCTTGCTTGAAAAGCCAGACAGCCTGGGTTCTATTCCCTAGACCCATGTAAAGCAGGATATACAAAGTGGCACATGTGTCTGGAGTTTGTATGCAGTGGCAAGATGCTCTGGCACACCCATCCCCCTCTCTCTCTCTCTCTCTCTCTCTCTCTCTCTCGTGTGTGTGTGTGTGTGTGTGTGTGTGTGTGTGTATGTTTCTTTGCTCTCAAATAAATAAATAAATAATTTTTTTTTTGAGGTAGGGTCTCACTCTAGCCCAGGCTGACCTGGGATTCACTATGTAGTCTCAGGGTGGCCTCGAACTCACGGCAATCCTCCTACCTCTGCCTCCCAAGTGCTGGGATTAAAGGCGCGCGCCACCACACCCGGCAAATAATATTATTTTTAAAAAGTGTTTTAGATATATAAGGTAGATACATGAATCTATACCTCAACTCCACAGCCAGCGGTGGTACAATGCTAACCACCACTGCTATTCCTAACATGTCGCCCAAGCTAAATGTGTAACACATCACATGTGAGTACTTAGCGTGGCTGTGATTTAACATGCACACACACACAACAGACATGTTGTGTTTAAATACTGACACTAAAAAGAAATTCTTAACATGGTCTAAAAAAATTTCAAAATGTTACCTAATCTGCCATGGTTTACCAGCATTTTAACGTTTTCTGAGGAAGGACAGCAGAGTACTGCCTCTCCTCAGACTTGGAATTCACCACCTGACTGAGCTTGAGCACAGCGTTCCTTCTAGAAATAACAAGGCACGGCTGCCTGTTTTACTCCTTGGTTGAAAAAATCCAAACTGAACCAAAGACCTCATTTCATTTAATCATCTGAGTAATTGTTTTCTTCAGCCTCTCGAGATAGAAACTCCTTCATAGGAGAAGTGCAGGGAGAAAGTCGCCATGTGATTGATCAGGTCGTTAATGGAAAAATCCCCTTTGAAAGCTGTTCAAATCTGAAAAGCCAGAGAGCAAGCACAGGGTGTAAGTCAACTGCCCGTAGCTCTGCCATTTCTCCCAAACTCCCAAGTTTCAGTGCACGGTTGAAGATTTTTGCCTGTGATGCACAAAACATATCCTAGAAGAGGTAATGTAGTGCTTCCTTCCAGCAAATAGTACCCAAAACTCATTGGAAGAATTTTTTAATATGAGAAATAGAGAAATAGGATGGTAGATGGAAAGAGAGATGCTCTTGGGAGAAAGGAGTTGTTCTGGGTTTTTGTTTTGTTTTATTTGCTATTTGATTGCTGCTTTTATTTTATTTTTTACTGGTAGTAGTAGCAGTAATAAGGCTTGAACCTTTCAACCTTTAGGCCTTGCACATTAGGAAGGAACACACTCAAGTGTGTATGGGTCCACATGTACAGGTTACATGGTACAGGAGAGAAAAGCATTAACTGATTCTCTTCTCACTGCATCAAAATTTAGTGAAATCAAGGGTAAAGTCTGGGAACTGAGGAGATAGCTCAATCTGTAAAATGCTAATCTGGCAAGCAGGAGGATGTGAATGCAGTAAGACACCAGGGGCTTGGAATTTGTGACATGGCTCAGTAGTTAAAGGGGCTTGCTTACAAAGCCTCCCAGGCTGAATTCAATTCCCCAACACCCACCTGAAGCTGGATGCAAGGGTGCAACAATGGAAGGCACAGCCCAGAGAATCCAAAGCTGGTAAAGCCAATAAGCAGGCTAGTCTGATGCTCATTTGCAATCTGAAAGTTCATAGCCTGCACACACACACAAGTAAATACTATTTTTTAAGAAGCTAGGGGTCGTGGCATTTGCTTGTAATCTTAGCGCTAAGAAAGCAGAGATAGGTAGATCATTGGGGATCACTGCCTCGCCTACTTGGCAAGTTCGAAGTCAGTGAGATAAATACCCTGTCTTAAAAAAAAAGTGTGGAGGGTGTTCCTAAGGAGTGATACCTGAAGTTGTCCTCTGGTATGCATAAGTACACAATGCACATGTACCCACACACACATGAGCATGCATGCACACAAACGTACAAATCAAACAATAGAGGCAAAGTCCCACCAAGGATGAGGACAGGTGGAAAAGATCTACAAAGAGGGAAGATTAATCATATCAGACAGACAGAAAACAAATTGTATGGATGGACAGTGAGCAGGGTTACTGGTTGAAGCTGGGACCACTGCAGTCTGGGAGGCAAGCTGTCACTGTGAACACGTGTTTTCTAGTCATATCCACTGCCTGCTTGGGTGCAGGTATGGAAAAGATGGAGCACTAAATCTAACCGGCACTAGCATTTTGCCAGTTGTGTACAAGAGCAATGATGTCATCACCATCATTCATTATTACTCATTATTATTGGTCTAAATTGTAATGCTCATAGTACAGTACCAAATCATAATCTGCACCTTCACAAAATCTCTGAATAGTCCACATACACTTTGAAGTTTAAGAAATACCGGACTGGGAGCCAACAATGAAGAGGAAAAGATCATTAAGGGAACTGAGATCCAAGTCTTTTGTGGGTCTTCAATGTGGGAGACTTTAAGACTGATGACAACATAAATGCCTGGGTCAAAGGAAAAGATAAATAGGTCCTTACGGGTGACAGTAAATGGCCTGAATGGCTGGGAGACCTGGTGGTGATTGAGGCAAATAGATATAAAGAATAATGGTAGGGCTGGGGACATGGCTTAGTGATTAAAGGCCCTTGCTTGCAAAGCCTGCTGGCCCAGGTTCGATTCCCCAGCACCCACATAAAGACAGATGCACAAAGTGAACCATGATCCTGGAGCTCATTTGTAGCACCAAGGGGCTCTGGCACAGCCATGCTCACATGCTCTCTCCTCTCTCTCTCCCTTTCTCTCCTCACAAAGAAATAAAATAAAATAAATTTGGGGCTGAAGAGATGGCTTAGCAGTTAAGGCATTTGTCTGCAAAGCCAAAGGACCTCAGTTCAATTCCCCAGGACCCACATAAACCAGATGCACAAGGTGGCACATGCGTCTAGAGTTCATCTGCAGTGACTGGAGGCCATGGCATGCCCATTTTCTCTCTCTCTCTCTCGCTCTCGCTCTCGCTCTCGCTCTCTCTTGTTCTCTCTCAATTAAAAAAATTTTAATTAAAAATAAATAAATTTTTTTAAAAAATGAGATGGCCATAAAATTAAAATCAAAAATGAAAAGAATGATGGCATGTGACTATAGTCACAGCTATTTGGGAAGCTGAGCAGGAGGTTCAACAGAGCCCAGGAGTTCTAGAAAGGCCTGGGTTATAGACAGAGAAGAAGGAGAGAGGAAAGGAGAGAGGTTGAAGTGAGCCTTTCTCAGATGGGGTAAGTTTAATCTATAAAAATAAAGCCTGGGTTTTCCTTCAGTATGCTCATGGTAGCTTGCCATACTTCTAAGTGTGCTTATGAAAGAGTTTCCAAAGATTTGGAGAGTTAGAGGCCAGTGTGGGTCACAGGCAGAGCAGCATGCAAATGAAGGAGGCTTCTAGGAAGATGACATCTGGAAGAAAGCTTTGAACAAACACAGCCTGTGAAACTAGAGGGATGACTGTGGAAGCCAGCAATGTAGAAGGAGTGGCCCCACTGACAACAGCACATAATAAAATATAGCTGTCTTCTCTCTCTGCACAATCTTCATGTTCAAGCCCTGCTTTGTATTGTTTAAGGGACTGATAAACATACCAGTACATCAGCTATTCCTGTGCAAGCCACACCAATGGTATACACCCGTTAATTCCAGCATCCAAGAGGCTGAAGAAGGAAGGTCATAAATTTGAGACTAGCCTTGACTATACAGAAAGACCCTGTCTCCAAAATAGGTAAGTAACATGAACATCATGTTGCCCATGTTTCTCTGGGGTAAGGTCCAAGAGTAAGAGAAATAAATGACCCATTTAAATTCAAAGACTTTTTTTAAACCATAATTTTCACAAAGTTGTCCATCAATATGTTCAACAAACAGCAAGATCTTATCTGGTTTGTGTCTTTTATTTAACATGTTTATTTTTAATTTTTTTACAGCAAGCTGGGTGTGGCAACACATGCCTATAACTCCAGTGCTCAGGAAGCCAAGGCAAGATGATAGAAAATTCAAAGCCAGACTGACATATATACTAAGACCTTGTCTCAAAAGTAAAAAATAAATAAAAATTGGTAGCCAAAGAATACAGAGGAAAGATGCACGAATAAATAACCCAAGATGTTAAGTATTTCATGTTTACAAATTAACGCATAGTGCCAGGGTCTCTGTTTCTCAGAAATTCCTATCCCATGCATTCAAGGTCTATAATCATGCAGACAGGGTTCAGCAACTGAAGAAAATTAGCTGAGCACCTTAACTAGCTCCTGAGTTGTAATTATTATAGGAAACTGAATGATAACTATCTTGGTGTTCACTCATGACAATATTCCCAAATTCTATTTTAAAACTGTAAACAGACAACAATCTCTAAGCATATCTAGGCCCCATCTTGTTATACTAGTTTATTTCAAGTTACATTCACATTTATTCTTTCATCACTGTGCTGAGCAAGTTCTGCACTAGAGGAAAAAATTAATTCTGAGTTCCTGAGGAAAGATCATAACATATTATTTCTTATAATTGATATGATCAAAGTGCAATACCCATTTAATATGACTAGGGAGATTCAATCTGGAGGATTCCATTTCTATTTCTGTCCTTGAAGTATACACACTCACATACACGCACACACACACACAAACACGATTCTCCTATACATTTTTACCATCCAAAACAAAGGCCAAATCTTCTGAATTTGGGGCTAGGGAGATGGATCAGCAGGCAAAGTGCATGCTGCACAGACATAAGGACCTTAGTTTGAATCTTCTGAATCCACATAAAATCCCAGGTTTGGTGGTGTGAGCACGTAGTGTCCCAGCGCTGGGGAGTTGGAGACAAGAGATCTCTAGGGTTGACTGGCTAGTCTAACCAAATCAGTGATCTACAAGTTCAATGAAAGACATATTCTCAAAAATTAAGGTGGGAAAAAAGAATAAATGAGAGAATAATAGGGGAAGAAATCCAATATCAACTTCTGGCCACCACACACATGTGCATGCATACAAATGAACACACATGCACACCACACACACACACAAAATAATGAAATAATTGAGAATATATTTAGGATACGAGAATTCTAGGTACAGACACCAAGAAGGGATAGCTGAGGTCTAAGGCAAGCTTTGTAAATAGACATTCTGTTTTCACAATAAAAGGAAGAAAAAGAAACTATAAACTGTATACTTGAAATAGTTAACATATACCTTTGTGATGTGACTTAAAATTAGCCTATAAAGCCTTCTAACTTGGAAATGCTTTCCTCATACATACCAAAGACTAAAGCCTGAACTTCCATTCTTTGAGGTAAATTCACATATATTCCAGCACTGTCCTTTGTTAAAATATCCTTGGGTAGGATTTTCATCATCACTGAGAAGTGCAAATCACCTAATGAGACCCCTGAACCAGGAACAAGCTGGATGGAGAGGGGGGCAGTCTGGAGATGGACACAGGAACTGAAACCACAGCACACTCCCTGTCATGGTAGCAGGATCTGAAGTTGTCTAAACAAGATGAGAGGCCAGGTTGAAATCCAAAATCAAAAGATAAGAAGGCTGAATCTGGTTCTCTCTAACCAGTTCAAATATTCAAGAAGTACTAGGAAGGAAGGTAGGCCTGGCTGGAAGTCTAGGGTCAGCCATGGAAACCTAGCAAGTAGCAAAATGTCTCAAAGGGTGGCGCAAACAGACCAAGCACTGAAGAAATGCCCCCCAAATGCAAATTCTAACAGATTTACTCAATTGTTAACAAACAATTCCACTGGGAAATCGTAAATAGAACAAAGAAGGAAAGCACCCTAGACTTATCCTGAATTACTGCTTTCCTAAAATTTTGATGATTTTGCTTTGTAAATGGAAAACAAACTAGATTTGCCCAAGAAAATAATTCATTAAAATTAAAAGGAAGACTAGCAGTGCTGATGGGTTTCCTGAAAATTGAAAAATGCTGAATTTTGTGTTTTCTATCAAGAATACTAATATCAGGGCTGCAGAGATGGCTTAGTGGTTAAGGCACTTGCCTGCAAAGCCAAAGGACCTCGGTTCAATTCCCCAGGACCCATGTTATTAGCCAGATGCACAAGGTGGCGCATGCATCTGGAGTTCATTTGCAGTGGCTGGAAACCCTGGCATGCCCATTCTCTCTCTCTCTCTCTCTCTCTCTCTCTCTCTCTCTCTCTCTCTCTTCCCTCTTTCAAATAAATAAAAATAAATTATTAAAAGAAGAATACTAGCATCAAAATAACTACTATAAAATTCATTCTATCATTGAACAAATATTTATAGGAAATACTGTCTGTGTTTCTCTTCAGTGGAAAATAAATGTGATGATGGAAGTTTGCAGTACAGTGTGGAAGATGGGACAAATATATTAGCAAACCCAACTAGATACACAGCTGAGCTAAGCAAAGGTTAGTAGTGGCTTGGACAAAGTGACAGGGTTTTTTGTTTTGTTTTGTGTTTTTATTTTTGAAACATCACACTTTCTTAACATATTCATTCACACTAGCCAGATTCCAGAATCTCTGAGGATAAGTTTAGACATTTAATAAAGAACAGCAGGTCCTAAACCATCTGGTTTGCTCCAAGAATGAAGACCCATCACACCCAAATTTTCATTTCATTTCAACCCTGTAAGAATATTAATATCAGATGGGGAAGGTAAAAAAAATTATAACTGACATGGTATTGGATCATGCTTTCCCTACAGTCAGTGGACCTTTTTGATTTAAAAAAAGAAAGAAAAACATCATATGATCCCCAAAGTCTCTCATGTTCAGCAAGTTCTTTTCATCCACTTAAGTGTAGGGTTACTAATCTTCTGATGAAGGAATATGCAAAATACACAATTTTGAAAGAAGAGAAATTTGTGATACACTATAAAACACCTTGGAGGGTTTTGAACTAATTATTTCCCAAACTCATCATGTACAAAACTACAGATTATAATACCTCAAGGCTGAAATGTTTTCTTACCTGATAAGGAACAATACTGCCATGTGCTGTGCCCCAGCGTTTCGCATCCTTTTGGCCAATAAGATAATTAGCAGCTACCTGGGTCAAACATGCCACCTGCCAGAAAACGAGAGAGGGGAAAGTTAGTTCATCTGTACTCAAAAAACCTTTTATAATAGAAAGTCACTTCATTTCTTGTCATTGTAAAAGAAAGAGAAACTGTCCAAATGGGTTAGAAAATGTATGTCCCCATACAAAGAACAGTGTTATATTAATGTATGAGACTAAGAAATGAGCAATTGAAAAATATAAACACTAAACTTTTATCTCCTGAAATGGAGATGAGTGGCAGATGGCACCTTGGTCTAGCCTTGAGCAACCCAGCCATAATAAATAGTATATACCTTCCTTTTGCCCAGCTGCATCCTTATTCTTTTCAAGATAATACAGGACAAAAAGCCTTTATCATCACTGAGTGGATGGAGCAGTGCAAAGTGTCACATTCCTTCAAGCTTCTCATTAATGAGAAAATAAATAATAATAGACTTCAATCAAATTGGTTTAGTTAAGTTTATGTTACTTGCTGCCCAAGCAATTTTGGCACATAAAAAAAAGATTGTTTCTTTTTAAAAAAAATTCATTAATGAAGCTTCCTTATTTAAACAAAGATTAGCACACCCTCCTAACTTGGTCCTATTCTCATACCTACATTATTAAACTTGTTTCACTTTTGGGACACCACAGATCTGTTACAAGGCGGTAATGTAAAATCTGAAATTCAACCTCTGAGTTTTACATGGACAAATCTTAAAAACCTGTATTTTATTTTGTTTTTTGTTCTTTTATTTTATTTTATTTTATTTTTGAGACAGGCTGTCATTCACTCTGTGCCCCAGGCTCGCCTGCACTGACTGTATAGTTCAAGCTCCCCGTAGTTCTGCTTCCGTGCCCCGAGGGCCAGGATTACAGACATAACCACACCTGATGTTTGTGGCTCTATAAACCTTCAACCTAATACCCTAATGTGCAGAGAAACAGGGGAGAAGGATTTGGTTCCTGATGACTCATAAGGTTATTATGTCCCCTGTATAACAACACCTCCAGGGCCAAAACTGTAGGAAGGATGTGACAAAATGATTCTATTTATAACATTTCTTGTTACTGCCACAAATACCTGGCAAAAGCAACCTAGGAAAAGAAGGGTTTATTGTAGCTAACATTCTGAGGGGATATGACCCACCATGGCAAGAAAGGCATGGCGGCAGGAGCAGGAAGCAGCTTGTCCCACTGCATCCATAAAAAGGAAGCAGAGAGAGAGGGATGCTGGTGCTCAGCTGCCTTTCTCCATTGTGTGCAGTACAGAACCCCAGCCCGGGGGATGATGCTACCTGCATTTAGAGTGGGGCTTCACACTTCAGTTCACCTAATCTAGAAAATCTCTCACAGACATGGTTAAAATTTTGTTTCCATGTTGATTCTAAATTCTGTCAAATTGAGAAGTGAGATTAACCATCACAATGACATTCATAATTTACCAGGAAAATATTTATTCTGACTTCATAACATAACTTCATGATATGGTATTGGTTTGTATTTCCCTTTTCAAGTCTTCAGACATGACTAGTAACCTACCAGGCTCATAATTCAAACACATCCCAAATTGGCATTGGCTTCCGGAACAACCCAGGGGTTGCTTTTCAAGCCCAGGTGCCGGAACCTGTTCTTGCTCTCTCCTGACATGGCAGCCACATCACCTACACGATGTCAACAGGATTCACCCTGGCTAAGTCTCCTTGCTGGAATATCCAGTCCCCTTTATTTGGGAACTTGCATTCATTTCTGTGTTCATTCACTGCTCTGTTGAAATGAGAACTGCCTGCGGCAGCTGGTCAGGCTCCACTGCCCAGGTGGCAAAGCTCATCAACTTGAGTCATCCACTTCTGGAGCCCCATCTGGTCCTGGGCATTTGAACCATGAAGCACTCCAGGGCTGCCTGGGCTGTCTGGTGCTAATCACCACTTCACAGATCGCCTCTGCGTCTTTCAAAATGGAAAATCAAAACAGCACTTTGTAGTTTTAAAAAAAAAGCCCTAAATGGGAAGCTCAGATTCATGGTTTCTATTTTCTGTCAATATCCAAGTAGTTGCATGACTATTGGTATGTAATTTGACTTCTTGGGCCTTCAAATACATTCTCTATAAAGCTGTAGTCATTTGAGACAAACTTAAAAAAAAAAAAAAAACTCCAATGAAATAATACAGGAAGCGCTAGTACACAGACAGATTATTTCCCAGCTGCTGTGACTGAAGCACAGCTGAGTAACACACTACAGAAAGCATGAACGCAGAAGAGAATTTGCAAAACAGAAGATGATCTTAAATTTGCTTCCAAAATATATGCTTCTAACTCTACTATTTCTCTTATCTGTTAGGCAGATAAGAATACAACACTAGTCATGTTTTCATTATACCTGTTCCTGAATTTGGGAAAGTTTTCTGAAGTCTGAAGTCCTTTTCATATAACAAATACTTCTTTGATTCAGCTATCTTGTGGCCCTTTCTATTTTTCTGTTCAAATGAATCCTAGTGAAAGCCACTCTCTAAGAAGCTGCTGAAGGCAAGAATTCAAATCAACAGAGGTGCCTTTGTAGCTGTTAATCACTATAGGTTTATCATGCCTATTTCTCTTTCATCAAAGGCAAGGAATAGCTAACACACCACCATCAGCAAATCTCCAAGGATGTGCTACAGCACTGTAATGTGGTACATGGGCTAGATGACCACAAGCTAATCTGAAAATTTTTAAATGATCGGAGGCTTTGATCTGAGCCAGATAACAATCTGGCTACCTCATTTTTAACTACTACCCCATTCTTCCTTTTTCACTTTTTAACTTTCGCTTTTATGACCCTTCCCTGTTTAGAGTTGGTTTGAATGAAGGCTTGGAGCCCACCTCCCAAATCTTTTCTAAATGGAAGAGCAGATCCATTTGCTCCATACAGTGGTGATAAATAAAGCTCAAAAGTGCTTCAAAATTAACGAGCTCTCATGGGTAGAAGGGAGAGCAAGATTTCAAGCCAATTGCCATTTTTTTTTAAGTGTGATTTGTTAGTAGCTGTTCAAAGGCAAAGTTGGGGGGATTCTAATTTTAAAAAAGAGAAATGGACTAAACTTAGAAATTCAATGTTTAATGAGGGCATTACAAATCTGAAAGTAATCTGTTTATAAGGCTGTATTTTAAGGCAAGAGAAAGGAGAGAAAGTCAACAGCTCTGAGGTAATTATATATGAAAATCAGAGGTTTCTGGGCAATTTGTGACAAATTTTCCACAAATTAAAAGAATGCAGTATGTGACTTTTAGGCTAATAATTATATACTACATACCCATTCTAAATATTGCATTAGATCATTATTTTCAACCCCTAAACTTAAGCTCATTATTTCATCAAGTGGAGATACTATATAATTTCCTCAGAATGTTGCCTTTAGATGGTTTCATCCAAACAAAAGAGCCAACATTGGTTTAATACTAATGATTCTGAAGTAAAACTATTATTTTAGACAACATAGTGGGTCCTGATAGCCTTTGTACCCAACCGGAAATCCACTGGGGTGGCCAGAGCTGACTGCAAAGGGCGCCACCCCAGAAGCTTGAGGATGCGAGAGGTGCCACTTCACAATGGGGCCTCCTGGTGCTTCTCACCATCTGACCACAGGCTTTACTTCCACCAAATAATCAAACTGCAGCGACAGACTCTGAACTCCTGGAGGAAAAACAGACCAAAGCAATGGTCCACTGCATCAAAAAGGTAAACTTGCCCTACTCCTCCCATGTATGTGTCTGGCTTCCAACTATGCTGGAGTAAACGCTCACCATACAGCTATGCACTCCCCTGTGCCTCTTCCCATCCTTCAAATTCTATTTTAATACCATGTTCCTTGTAGCCTGTTCCCTTCATTCAGGCAAGAAAATATTTTCCCTGACTTTGAATGAATGCAGTATCACTTACCGACTTCCTCCTGCACTTCCGGAGTTAGTCTTTTCCTACAATTAGTCATATTAAACTTAAAAGGGCTGGGTGTGGTGGCGCACTGTTTTAATCCCAGCACTCACTCACACGGGAGGGACAGGTAGGAGGATTGCCATGAGTTTGAGGCCACCCTGAGACAACGTAGTGAGTTCCAGTTCAGCCTGGGCTAGAGTGAGACCCTACCACGAAAATCACAAAAAAAAGTTAAAAGGACCTAGATTAATTCCTGGAACCCATTCCAAGGCTACTAAATCAGATTTTTCCAGGGACCAAACCTGGGAAGGAAAAGAATGTCAGTGCACCTTTACATGTACATTGAATTTGAGAACCAAGGCTTTAAGAGAGTTCGGACAGTTTTTAATATTACAGATGTGTAATAAATGAACAGTCATTCCAACCGCATTGCTGTCTCCGATGCTGTAACAATGTCTAAATTCTTTCTGACCCTCTTTATAAATTAGAGGATCTTTTATGTAGATGTTGTGTATGTACCACCCTTTGTACGTTCTCATAATACCTAATACAAAACTTAAACATTGGAGTTTTTAATGATCAAAAATAGACATATTTAACTGGGTGTGGTGGTGCATGCCTTTAATCCCAGCACTCGGGAGGCAGAGGTAGGAGGACTGCTGTGAGTTCAAGGCCACCCTGAGATTACATAGTGAATTCCAGGTCAGCCTGGGCCAGAATGAGACCCTACCTTGAAAAACAAAAAAAAAAAAAAAAAAGTCATATTTGTTTATTAATACTGAGGACTGCTACATATACATAAGACTTTGTGCTGCGTATAGAGTAAAAATAAGTTAAAAAAGACCATATAGCCCAGTCTCCTTGGAATTTAAGGGTTCTAGAGAAGATAAGTAAATATTATTGGACCTTGTATAAGGAGAGGAGATGAATAGAAGAGAGCTATACAAAGAAACAAAGAGAATAATGTACGTAAAAATAAAAAAGAAGATAGAGATTGACATGCAGGGGGAAAAAATGAATGCAGACCAACACAAGTGAGGCATAATTTTAAAGAAAGAAGAAGAAAACAAGAGAGAGGTTGACAGAGAGCAGATCGTGCCAATCTCAGTGATGACTAAGAAAACTTACAAGGCTTCCCACTGTACTTGTAGGTAATTCAGATAATAAGGAGATGAGAGAGAGAAAGAGCTGCTATTGTCACTGCAAGGGTCCTGGCAAGTAAATTTTAAGCTGAGTTGCTGGTGACAGACATGGAAAAATCCAGAGATTTAAGATCTATTTTAAGGCTGGGAAGATGGTTCAGTGTAATAAAGCACTCGCCACTCAAGCCTGAGTACCCAAGTTTTATCTGAAGACCCCGTGTCAAAAAGCCATAAGCTACAGAAAACTCAGGAGAGTCAAGAACCATCAACATGAAAAGAAAAGGTAGCAACTGCCCACCATGAGACGTGCCACCTCTGCCACCTCTGCTGTAGACCAGGAGACACTGCAGAGGAAGTTGAAAAAAGTACTGCTCCCACTGCTAGCCTGACAAACAATGCCAGGGAGAGGTAGCAGACACTGTGGTCAAAACACATTGAATCAGAAACCCAGAATTTTATGAAAGAGGGGCCCAAAGATTGTAAGAGCCACAGGGGGGAGGGACTATCCAGAAGTATTGCTCCCCCACAATGACTGACTGCTGCTCTCACAGCTCATAACCCACCACCCCGTGGGGAATACAGCAATGCCACTGAGGAGGGGCCTCAGTGGAGTCGGGGAAGGGAGGAGGGGAATGATGGCACCAGCACATGATGTGTCCATATAAAGTTTCTACTTAAGAATGAACAAAAGGAAGGGAGGGAGGGAGGGAGGGAGGAAGGAAACAAGGGAAAGAAAGAGAAAGAAAGAAAGAAAGAAAGAAAGAAAGAAAGAAAGGAAGGAAGGAAGGAAGGAAGGAAGGAAGGAAGGAAGGAAGGAAGGAAAGGAGGGAAGGAAGGAAGGAAGGAAGGAAGGAAGGAAGGAAGGAAGGAAGGAAGGAAGGAAGGAAGGAAGGAACCCAGAAGGTACAGAGAACACAACACTAAACCAGACTGCTAACAGACTCACCAAGGCTCAGGGACCATTGATGAAGAGGGCCTGGAAGATTATAAAAGCCACAGGTTGGACAGTAATATCCTGAGGCATAGTTTCCCCACCTCTGAGCCCCAACACACACACACACACACACACACACACACACACACACACACACACACACTGCTGCCAAATACCAAGTGATGGAATAAAAAAGAAAGCCAGAAGCTGAAGTGGGCTTCTGTAACTCCAGCACCCTGACAGCAAAGTGGGAGTACAGGAGAGAGATCCTATTTTAAGCCAGGTGGAAGGTGAGGATCTACTTGAAAACTGTCCTCTGACCTCCACACGTGCACTATGGCCTGTGTGTACCCACATTCACATGTGGACACACACACACATGATATATTTTAAGGATGTAATGGGCAGAATACATAAAACATTATATTGGGAGGGGATGTAAGTTAAAGAGGAAGGGAAGAAGAAAGCAAACACAGTCCCCATATCCCTGCCTGAGTATCTGAATAAATGATGATAGAATTACGACAAAGAAGGAAATAAGAGCTCCTCTCTAGTTGTGCTACAATGGATGTGCCTGTGAGACAGTTGGTGGGAGGGCATTATTAGCATATAGAAATATTTAAAGCCATGACCTAAAGAGAAACAGAAAAATCATAAGAACTCAAAGATCCATTTAAGAAAAGAAGAAAATCCTTCATATCAAACATAGCCCTTCCAAGCATAGATAAGGTCAAAGAGGAGGTACCAATTTTAAATGCCCAAGGTAGGTTAAATGAACTACGGTTCCATACAAGAGAAGACAAAGTCAACACTTAAAAGTCATGCAACAGAAGAATGTAGTCACATTCACATATTTAGATTTATAGAAAATTTACTATGATAGTACAAAGAGTTCACATCTACTCCATATGCAGCATCCTATTGTCCATGTCTTACATGTGGTTAAGTGTCTTACCATCTAACACATAAAGAACCAATGTAATACACTATTATTAACTACAGCCCAAACACTCAGAATTTCTCAGCTTTTACTTAATAAATTTTCCTGTTCCCAAATGTCATCAAAGACACACCTTATACCTAGTCATCCTATGTCCTTGGAATTCTGTTACCTGTAATGCTTTCTTGAATGTTCTTTACTTTTGATGTCCTTGATGGTTGTTTGGAATTGTTTCTTACTTGGGGGGAGGGGTTTCACTTTGTAAACAGGGTTGCACTCTGTACTCTTCCTACTTCAACCTCCAAGTGTGGGGATTACAGGCATGCCCTGCCATTCCCAACTTGCCTTGAAGTTTTTGAGTAGTGATGAGGCATTTTATACAATGACAATTGATATTTTTATGCTGTTTTCTCATAGTTAGACTAGAGTTTCACACTGTAGTAGTTTGAATTATGTGTGGCCCCCCCCATAAACCCATGTGTTTTGAATGCTTGGTCCCCAGCTGGTGGCAACTTGGGAGGTGGGGTCTTGCTGGAGGGGGTGTAGGGATGGGGTTAGGCTTAGAGGTATTTAGCCCAGCTTTCCCCTTGCCAAAACTCAGCTCACTCTTTGGTTGCTATTTGCCACCTGCTGTGGCAGAGGTGATGTCCAGCCTCTGCTCCATCATCTATTCCTGCAGTCATGAAGCTTCCCCTGGAGACTGAAAGCCAAACTTAACCCTTTCTCGCCATGAATTGCTTTTGGTGGAGTGTTTTGTCCCAGCAACAAGAAGGTAATGACCCCACACACGCCAGCATATATTCTCAGTATGATCTGACTGTGGCCTTAGTCACCTGGCAGGGGTGGTACTTACCTGCTTTCTCCACTGTAAAATTACTTTCCTCTCACGTTTCTTTTTTTTAATTAATTTATTTTATTGTGCTTATATGAGAGAGAAAAAGGGGGAGTAAAGAGAGGGGGCGGAATGGGCACACCAGGGCCTCCAGCCACAGCAAACGAATTCCAGACACATGTGCCACCTTGTGCATCTGGTTTACGTGGGTTCTGGGGAATTGAACTGAGGTCCTTTGGCTTTGCAGGCAAGTGCCTTAACAGCTAAGCTGTCTCTCCAGCCCTCTTCTTGCATTTCTCATAGTGTTCTTTATAAGGATGTCACTATGTGAAACCCACACCTAAAGGGTGGAGGGTGGCACTTCTCCTTCTTAAGAGCAGCCACACAAATAATTTGGAATTCTGTACAAATTAGTCTTTTCTTCTCTAATTATTTATAAAACCACTTCTTTACATCAGCATGGTTATGTGTATATTTTATACTTTGGGTTATGATTCAATACTACTCTATTCTTCTTCCCAAATGACTCTAGTATGTGCCATTGAGGAGCATGTCAGTGGATTTCAGTGTTCCTTGGACACAAGCCCTGTCCTTGTGGTGTTTTTGTTATGAACACTTCCTTACTTTGTGGTCCTACAAGATGCTCTCAACTCATCTCTGCGTTTCCTTTCTCGGATTCTAAGGAAAACACAAAAAGGAATGGGACTCACAGGGCAATACTGCTTACTTCAGTGTCAATCAGCACCTCATTCATTCCTGCATTTACTCAAAAAAAATGACATTATACCTACCACATGCCAGGAACTATTCTAGGCACTGAGGATGTTGCAGTGAACAAGATAAACATGGCCCTGCTCTAATGACTCATGCATTTTAGCATCACAGTACACTCAAACATAAACAAATATCAAACATCTAGATATGGCAAGTGCTATGAAAGAAATGAGATAGAATCACAGAGAATTCTCCTTTAGACTAGCAGGTTTAAGAAAGGCCTCTTTGAAGATGTTATATTTAATCTGAGGCTTGGAGAAGACATGTGAAACTAGGATGTCTTTCTTAGTGACAAGATCAACCAGTTAGAAGACTTTAATGTGATTTGAAAAGACCTTACATAACAGTAAGGAATAGGACAAGAAGACACTGCAGCTGGCCATACTTCCATGCTAAGTAATAGGCAGCAGGACAAAATGAGGCCAGGGAGGCATGCAAGGCCACATCATGTGGGACCCAGCAGGCCTGAGTATGGACCTGAGATGTTATTCTAAGTGCTTGGGATCATGTTGATACATGGAATTAAATATGTACAATTTGTACAGAATTTTAAGTGCAGAATTTACTTAAAATTAATTTGCAAGGTATGAAATCATATTATGTCACATGAGGCAGGAATTACAACTTCCAATTCATAAATGCAAAAAATAAAGGCTAAGGAGATTAAATATCTTTTCTAGGTCTCAAAAGTTAGAGAAAGACTGTGGTTAGGGCTGGAGAGATGGCTTAATGGTTAAGGCACTTGCCTTCAAAGTCTATAGACCCATGCTCAACTCTCCAGATCCCTCATAAGCCAGACACACAAAAGTGAGGCAAGCACAAGGTTGCAAAAGCCCACTAGGTGGCACAAGCATCTGGAGTTTGATTTCAGTGGCTGAGGCCCTGGTGAATTAATTCTCTCTCTCTCTCTTTCTCTCTCAAAAAAAAAAAAAAAAAAAGAAGAAGTCGGGCATGGTGGCGCATGCCTTTAATCCCAGCACTTGGGAGGCAGAGGTAGGAGGATCATCACGAGTTCGAGGCCACCCTGAGGCCACATAGTGAATTCCAGGTCAGCCTGAGCTAGAGGGAGACCCTACCTCGAAAAACCAAAAAAACAAAAACAAAAAAAGTTTAAAGAACAAGAGTGTGATTCCTACACCAAGGTCAACCTAGTTGCTAAGCCATCCCCACTGTTGTAGAACACTTTCTCTTGAGCATAACTGTTGCCATTTTCATCAGAGAAGCTGTGACTACTCACAAGAGACTCCCAGTACTTGGCCAGTTGATGTTCCCTCATA
This sequence comes from Dipus sagitta, assembly GCA_036346955.1. Lineage (NCBI taxonomy): Eukaryota > Metazoa > Chordata > Mammalia > Rodentia > Dipodidae > Dipus > Dipus sagitta. The sequence continues at coordinate 44,266,513 of CM070784.1, forward strand.
GAAGCAGAGGATAGAGAGTGTTGTGTCAGCTTCACATTGCTAGGACAAACACCCATTTAGGAACAGGAGAAAAGGGTTTATTGCAAGCTTACAAATTCCAGGGGAATATTATTAATGGCAGAAGAAGCTGATTCACTTCCATAAATCCCAGCATAGAGACACCACCAACAGCCAGCACCACAAACCCTCCAGAGGTTGAACTGATCCTTTCATACCTTAAGGGAGGACTCAAGACCCGCACCTGAACACACCTCACAGCTGGACTCCAAGACCTGCCCTCAGTGACGCCTCCCCTAGGCAGGCTGCTGGAGCCTCAAGTTACAAGGCTAAGGTGAGTCTGTGGGGTCACATATATTCAAACCACCACAAGGAGGGTCATCAGATCCTGTCTCCACATGAGCAGTGCTGGAGTCACAGACACATGCCACAATGCCCAGCATCTGCTGCAGATCTCAGCTTCTCCTTCCTGTGCCTCTCTGCTAGCTGTGTGTGATTCTGCCCCAGGTGCATGTGTTCCCTGAAGGCACTAGCATATCATATGGAGTGTGGAAGAGCAACTGGAGGGGGCACCATCTATGTGACTTATGAAGAAGCATTGCCCATGTTGGGATGAGACTTCTTAGTGACGCAGCTAAGTAACTCCCCCACCCATGCTCTGCAAGTGAACCCAAAAAACTCACTGGTTCACCAAGTAGGACTTTGATGGAATCATTCATTTTGTCTGTCATTGATGCCCTGTCTGGGGAGAGGAGACATTTGTGTATGTCTCCCAGGAAAGGTTCATCCAGTACCTATGCCACCATGTTTTCTCTGCTCAGCCCCTGTCCCCGGCCCCTTGCATGGCAGGTCACAACTCCACATTTGTATGCTTGCTTGCATTCTGGGTTTTACCTTCTGTCCTCCCGACAACCTCCTGCATCACCACAGTAATCAATACAGCTGTCCTCCACACTGGCCTAAAAAAGCACATCTTTGACATCACCACTCAATCTGTTCATACATTCTGCTCAAACTCATTCTTTTACTGCAAAATGCCTTATGAGGAAAATGTGTTAGAACAAGTAAAAGAATAGTACTTGTAGAGAAAACAACTTTTAATTTTTTTTCACTTATTCATTGATTTTTTGAAAGTGAGAGACAGACTATGGATGTACCAGGTTCTCTTGCCAGTGCAAACAAACTCCAAACACATGCACTACTTTGTGCATCTGGCTTCAACCTGGGCTGGCCAACTTTGCAAGCAAGTACCTTTAGCTGCTGAGCCATCTCTCTAACTCAAAATAAAACATCTCTTAAGGGGATTTTGTCCTCCTATCAGAAGAAACTTTGATTTTCTGGCATCTTCTTTTCATCCTAATCATATTATCTTGCATGTCAAATTCCATCCCTCATGCCATTTGTCTTGTTTCATACTTTTGAGACAAGGTCTCAAAATATAGCCCACGTTGGTCTGGAATCCTCCTGTCCTCACTGCACAAGTGCAGAGATTACAGGCACATGCAATCATGCCTGGCTTCCATCCTTCGCATCTGAAGAACTGACTGCTTCAGAACAACCCACCAGGGCCCAGGAAGAAAAAAAAATCATTCAGGAGTAAAAATATGTTGTCCTCTGAAATTTTCCTGGAGAGACATGAACGAATGTCTAGTCACCCCACATAAGGCACCAATGACAGAACTGCCACCACCCTGACCCAAGTCGAGTATGGTAGACCAATTAGTGTATTGTACTTACATTGAGGGGTTATTACCGGAGCATTAGGGACTACAAAACATTTCCATCACTAAAAAGTCCCACTCCAACATGGATGGCAACTTCCCTACAGCTGCAGATGGAGTCCCCTCCCGCTTCAGCTAACCTTTCACCCTCTATACATTCTAGTAACTCCATACCTTGCAAGCAACTAGTACGGAATTTCATGCAGATGGGAGAGGGGTGCCGAGGTGGGAGGTGACCCATCCTGCCATTCCTTCTATGAGGAAACTGTCAACAGGCCTGATTTTGACGGCCCTTATAGGTAATCATAGCTTTGCTCATTAAGATGGCAATGGCTGGGCTGGAGAGATGGTTTAGTGGTTAAGTGCTTGCCTGTGAAGCCTGAGGACCCTGGTTCGAGGCTCCATTCCCCAGGACCCACGTTAGCCAGATGCACAAGGGGGCGCACACGTCTGGAGTTCGTTTGCAGTGGCTGGAGGCCCTGGCGTGCCCATTTTCTCTCTATATCTGCCTCTTTCTCTCTCTGTCTGATGCTCTCAAATAAATAAATAAAAATAAATTAAAAACTTTTTAAAAATAAAAATAAATTTTAAAAAAGATGGCAATGACTATTAGGTTCAAAAAACAACAATCCAAAATAAAAAGAAAGTTTTACCTCTCCACACAATATTTCTCATTTTGTTTTGAGTATTTAGTAGTAAAAGTTCACACTTTATATACCCTGTTCTAATGTGAATTGTTTCCTTGAACTTTCTCACTTTGTCCCCTCAAAGCTATATGAGAAAGGTACTATGATGATTACATTTTACAAATGAGAAAATGAGGCACAAAGCAGTTTAATAATCTGCCCAAGATTATATGCCTTATAAGTAAGTCAGGGAGCCAGATTTTTATCTCAAATAGCCTCGATTCTGGCATTTTATACTAAATTACATACAGAACCAGACTCAAAATTGCTGAGTGAGAGGCTGGCGAGATAACTCAGTGGTTAAAGGTAATTGTTGTCAAGCCTGCAGCCCTGGTTCAATTCCCCAGCCACCCGCATAAATCAAAGTGTGCATTCATCTACAGTGGCAAGAACCTCTGGCATGCATACATACACATATACACACATGCAAATAAGTAAAAAAAATTTAAATTGCTAAGTGATTTTAGTGTTAGAAAAGTTTAATATTGGCCCATATTCCTTGGAAATTTTTTTAAATAGTGTTTGAGCATCTTTTTGAACTAAACATCTAGTTTAAACATCAACTAAACATAAGGTAAACATCTACAGATGAATCTGACTTCAGGTGTTACACAAGGCATACTGTAGTTATCACTCAAAAGTTTCTGTTTGTCTTAAATATACTTTGGCTTCTATTCCAACATAATTAGAAATAAATTTTAACTGTAAACATTTTACCTGCAAACATTGTAAAAAAAAGTACAGTTACTCTATAATTGTTTTTAATCTTAAGTTTATTTTATCTATAGCAAAAAACTATATTGTCAATACCTTCTCATAGCAACCTTTTAATTTAAAGAGCATATACATCTCATTCCTCTGAATTATCGCTGAAATTCAAATTATATTGCTATTTATATTTTATATATGAACTCAAAAGATATAGATTTTCATTATACTTAATATCTTTGCCAATCCATCTGAGTGAAAACCAGGAATGTGAAGAAACTGGATATCAAATGCCAGAAGGTAAGGGCAGACAGAAAAGCTCATTTAGGAGAATACAGCAAACATATTTCTTACTGTGAACCAGTGACCCAGTCAATCATATGACTCAGAAGTGGTTATAAGCAACTAAACCATGATGAGTAAGGGGAAACATTAAAGCAACATCTGACAACATGATGCGCTTGTGCATTCCTGTCGTGACATGTCTTCAGTTCCACATATCTTTATCAAACATGGTTTTACATTTTCACTAGTTTAAATCTCCAAAATATTAGATTGTAAAATAAAATAATACAACATCTACAACACTAGTTTTTAAAAGTTCTAAGCATGAAAGTTATTTAGGTTTATTACTTCCTTTACACATCCAACACACATTTAGTAAGAATTCTTGACAGCTTTGTTGCTACAGAGGAATAAAACTTAGATTTCAAAACAGAAATAATCAGGGACATACAGATTTTTAAAAATTAAATAGTGATAACAAGTGGAACCTTTAAGACCTGAGCATAGAATGCAGCTAAGCTAAGCTTCTGAACTCCTAACCCCTAGAGACTATGAGATAATAAATTTATACTATTTTAAGCTACATTTATGATACATTTCTGGTAATGTTATATAGAAATGGAATGGAAGATTGATTGAAGAAGGAAGCACAGATGACTAAGCTGGGAAATTAAAGCAGAACCCAAGGGCAAGACCAGAGTCAACCAAGGGGGGGCACACAAAGGATGGGTGGTAATGCTGGGGAAATAATAGAAAGTGGCTCTCTGGAGGTGAGAGGGAAAAGTTAGAAGGAATAGTGTGGAACGCACGTCAGATAGTTGAGTGAGCTAAGGGAGGCTAAAGGACAAAAACTTGGACTCCACAAAAGGAAATTGGCCTTTAAAGGAAATATCTGTAGAGGAATTGGAGTAGACATGTGGAAGGGACTGAGAATTGGTTAAAAAATAGTAATGCTAAGTATAAAGAATATATTAACTGGGCTGCAGAGATGGCTTAGTGGTTAAGCGCTTACCTGTGAAGCCTAAGGACTCCAGTTCGAGGCTCAATTCCCCAGGACCCACGTTAGCCAGATGCACAAGGGGGCACACGCATCTGGAGTCCGTTTGCAGTGGCTGGAGGCCCTGGTGCACCCATTCTCTCTCTCTCTCTCTCTCCCCCCCCCTTTCTCTCTCTGTCACTCTCAAATAAATAAATAAATAAAAATGAACAAAAAAAATTTTAAAAAAAAGAATATATTAACTTTGGCACTGAAAGTGGGACAGAGAACAATAATAGGAATATAGTGTCAAATCATCCAAAATGTTGTCACATCAAGGTGATACATGGCACTACCTTTTACAAGTCTCAGCTTCTTCTTTACAGCTAAAGGAATTCATCTTTCTTGGTGGAATTTCAGCCATGGAAGAAAGCTTTTGAATCCAGGTACTTTCTGACAACCACTAAGTAACAAAACTGTAAAAACCCTGCATGACAGCAACAGATTTTCAACAAAGCCACAGCATGAGAAGAAAATTAACTAATTTACACCCTCTGCCTACATCTGTTCATTCTAAGTAAACCCCAAGTCTGTGAAAGTACATCTGAAGATGACTTTTATGATCCACCTCCTAACTGCACAGTCCTTATCTGGTCATATTGTACTACCCAGCCCTCCTGAGCTGCACAACAGCTGACCGAGCAAAGAGAAGACTCTGAAACCCAATACAGGTCCTTGTCCTGGAGCAATGACTTCTCAATATGACTGCATGAAGTCTGGGGGGAAGTGCAAATCCAGGTGTGGATTAGAACAAGAAATCATGATGTCAGTAATCAAATGATTCAGAAGATAAAATATGTCAGCCAAGGGCTGGAGAGATTGCTTAGTGGTTAAGGAACTTGCCTGTGAAGCTTAAGGACCCAGGTTCAAGTCCCCAGGACCCACATAAGCCAGATGCACAAGATGGAACATGCATCTGGAGTTCGTTTGCAGTGTCTATAGACCCTGGGGCAATGATTCCATCTGTCTCATTCTCTCTCTTAAATAAATAAATAAATAAATAGATAAATAAATAAATAAATATTTTTTAAAAAAAATATGTGTGTGATTCATTATTTTTCAAAGCAAAAATTCATGCAAGGAATGTAAGTGCTTAATACAAAGGATTTCTGGGTTAATTAATAAAAACAAAGTCAATGAAAAAGAACTCTAACCATGCAAGAGAGAGAAAATATAGTTTATATTCTTTATCCTCATGTATAAATCTGTTTTGTTTGAACTTCATTTTAAATCTTGCTTTTGCTTTTTTTTTTTTTTTTCATCAGCAAATACTTATTGAGAGACTACCCTCTCCAGGCATTTGCTGGGTGCAAAGCTGTGCTGTTGAAAATCCATGGATTCTCTGCCCTGTGGAAGAGTCTAATAAGAAAAAAACTCTAAGATCAAGTGACCTAACAAGTTTAGGAGCAGCAATCCGACTTCAGGCAGACCCTTATCCCAAAATTAAGTTTCCATGGCAAGTACATTATTTTCACACCTTTATTTCCCACCCTCTAAAACTCACACACAATGCTTTAAGCAAGTATAATTACCATGTTATAGCCATCTTTACAAATTAAAGACACACTTCACAGGAACAATGAGGATATGTCTTTACAAACTCTGACCTACCCCTCCTGTTCTTACTAGTAATACATCTCACCAGAGAATAAAACTAAGGAAACTGACTTCAGAAATCACTAACTTACATCAGAATCAGAATTCATCAACAATAGACCACATGACACAAGCCACATGGCTTTTAAGATCTAAGATGCAATTGTAGACATGTTTGGGCTTTTCAGTATCACCTCCAAGGGACCTCAAAGGTACAGCAATATAATCAGCCTTTGATGATATATGGTATTGTATATCTATATTCTCATATGTCCCTAACTCAGCACATTTGCATGTGATATGTATTCTAACATATCCACAGTATGTTTTTATAAGCTAGTAGGCTGTCATGTGATAAAGCCCCTAAGGAACCACCCTGCTTTGTTGTGTCAATTCTGATATTCATCAGACAACCATCTCTCTCTTAGTCATAGCCTCCAACTTACTCCAACTTAAGGATAACCACAACTGGAGCCTTAGACAGCTTGAGAACACGCTTAGTCTTTGAATCTTTCTGACATCCTTAGCCGTTTGGTGGAAAGAAATTTAGACCCTAACTCAAGAGCCCCAAGTTTGTCTCGGCTCTGCCACTCCACTTCATGGACACAATGTCCTGTCAGGTTTACAAAATACTTCTGACTTCTGTATAGCCTTATTTGTCAGGCCTCAGAACAACATTATAAAAAGTGCTTTGAAAACACTCAAAAGTAAGAAAAAGTGAAATATTATCATTTTAAAATATATTATCCGAGGAAATACAGACCAACCAGCTTCCTTAGAATATTACCACGCAACTTAGTAGCTTTGGTGAATTGGGGTGATGTTCTACAGCTGTCACTGATAATATCCCCAGCAAAAATAATCCCCACAAATGGTATGCCAGGCTACTTACCTTGAGAAAATCCAAATATATTGCTGTTTATTAGTCAAACAATAGTTCATAAACTACTGATTTTACCATTTTGAGATATTAAATATATACTACTAAAACACCATTGCTTCAAAAATTCTACTATTGGGAACTACTTAGCAAGCACAGTTTGACTAGAAAATAGCAATTGGGGGTGGGGTGGGGCTGGAAAAATAGCTTAGCGGTTAAGGCACTTGTCTGCAAAGCCAAAGGATCTAGGTACGATTCCCCAGGACCCACATTAAGCCAGGCGCATAGTGTGGTGCATGTGTTGGAGTTCACTTGCAGTGGCTGGAGGCTCTGGCACACCCATTCTCTTTCTCTCACTTCCTCTTTCCCTCTCTCTGCGTCTCTCAAATAAATAAGTAACACTAAAATATTTTTTTAAAGTTAAAAAAGGAAAGTAGCAAGTTAGCAGTTCATATCATGATATAGTTTGTTAGTGTTACATTTGCTCTAAATAGTATTTTTAAAACATGAGATATCGTACATAAAATGTCAGCTATCTTGCTTTAGAACTTGAAAAGTTAACTACCCTAGACAGGCAGTGTACTGGAACTGGCTCCTACTTGCTCACAATGACTACTCTCTTGTAAATATGTTCAACAAGCCCTACTGCCAAAGACACCATATGCTGTTGGTACGGAACATGTAACGACCTGGCTGGAATCTGGAAAAGAGTCAGTCCCCAGACAGTTAACTCATCTAGTGCCAGAAGGTGCTACATGAGCAACTGGGGAAAAATGACCAACATCTGTCCAAGCAACTAGTAGTCTAAGCTACTCAGCAGCAAACAGCCTGACGTGATGCTCACACAAGTGCAATAGTGGCACACAGCCAGGGTGGGAAACCAACTGCTCTTGATTTGGCTAACAGATCTGCTCAGTGGAATGGAACCCATAGCTGGAGCTGGGAATCAAGTCAGAACCATATCCAAAAGCGAGCCTGCTCTACATTATCAAGCTCCCACCAATCGTGGGCTATAAGAGGGCCTACACCTATTAAATTCTCTCTAAAATAACAGATGGATTCAGATCCTAAGGAGAGAACAAGCCCATTACACCTCACCAAGGGCCCAAACTGAAAATAAGAGTAATTGGGGAAATGAGCAAGAGTGCTGCTTTCTTGGTCAACCTGGTACCAGCACAAGGGTGAAGGAGATAGACACAGAGAACACTCAACTCCTACCAAATCAGATATCCAGATGCACAGAGGCTCCCAAGACCTCATCACTGAAGTAGACCTAAAAGGAACCCAACATGGCTCAGGGAAATTTTTGGAAGAGGGAGTGGAAAGAATGTTAGAGCCACACGTTGGGTCATTATGTACAAACATTGCCTCTTACCCATAACTGATGACTAACCCCACAATGCACGACCCATATTCCCCAATGAGGAGGGTCCTTGTGGAGGGGGAAGGACGGGGAGGAGGCTAACAATGTTACCCACATGACTATATGCATACTGTGTACATAACTAATTTTTAGAAAAAGCTTGAATCCCAGTGTGGTGGCGCACGTCTTTAATCCCAGCTCTTGGAAGACAGAGGTAGGAGGCATTGCCATGAGTTTGGGGCCACCCTCAGTCTCAATAGTGAATTCCAGGTCAGCCTTGGCTAGAGTGAGACTCTACCTCAAAAAAAGGAAAAGAAAAAGAAAAAGAACAGAAAAAAATAGTTGTTAAGCATTTGCCAGCACACCACTGGCTGGAATCACAATCCTATGTGCCAGCAATAATCCTCTCAAATAGGACAGGATATATCCTTCTAATATAGGCTGGACCAGTCCATGTCCAAACTACTTCCTACAGGTCTTCATCTGACTTGGTTCATTCACTTTAACTCACTGCCTGGCATAAGCAGTTATTTGATATTACAACTCCTGGGTTACAGTGATACTCTACTGAAAACAGTCTCTTAGATGATAAGATGGGAAAGTATCTAAGACGCCAAGCTTACTATGTTTAAAAACATAGAAAAACCAGGTTTAAATTCAACACAACACTGTGGATAAACCAAAATTCTGTCACTGGATTTATTTCCATCCCTTTTTTTATCACCATGTTACTTAAGCACAAAAAGATGATAGAGATTTCAAGTTACAAAATGAGATGTCAGTCAAAAAATTGATTTTTTTCACATATGTGTATATGACATCAACGTAGAAATGAAACTATCTAGAGGAACAAATAGATAATGGAAGAGGAGATGAGGTTCAAAGGAAAGGTAGGAAGATTGGGGTATAGTTGAGGGTATACACCTGTATGAAAATGTCCTTACATAACCCAGTACCACGTACAATAAATAGATACCAGTGGGAAGGGAACAAAACAAACAATAAAAATGAATATTTTAATGAGTAAATTACTTAATTGTGCATTCAAACTGGAAAATGAACAGGAGTGCTCAGCACTGCAATATATCACACCTTCCAAGGCTCAGGGTCCATTGAGGAAGAGGTGGCAGAAAGAATTTAAGAGCCAAAGGAAAGGTAGCACTCCTTACAACGTGCTCCTAAAAAAAAAAAAAAAAAAGAGTCTATTTCTAGAGGAAAAGTCAACACTTCTCAAACCTATGCAGGACTTTTGGTTTGTCTAAAAACCTTATATGGTGCTGGGGAAATGGGTCAGCAGTTAAATGCACTTGCTTGCAAAGTCTGTTGGTACAGGTTCAATTCCCCAGCACCCATGAACAGCTGGATGCATAAAGTGGTGCTTTCATGTGGAGTATGTCTGCAGCGTCAAGCAGCTCCAGCACATCCATGTCCTCTCTCTCCTCACAAATAAATAAATAATTTTTAAAAGCTCTAAACACATGTGCATCTGGCTTACATGGGTCTTGGGGAATCAAACCTGGGTCCTCTGGATTTGCAGGCAAATGCCTTAACCACTAAGCCATCTCTCCAGACCAACAGAAGCACTTTTAAGAAAGTATGTGTAAGGTCCCTAGAACAAACACAGAAATTTGGGAAAGAGCAAAATCCAATGAGAATTCCTAAAAAAAAAAAAAAAAAAAAAAAATCCCGTCAATGGATATGTATGTCTGCACAGTAGCATAACATCAATTAATTATACCTTAAAGAAGAGATAATATGAGTACATCTTAGGACTTTCTACCCCAATGTGCCACTATTTTGTTGTGGTTCAGTCTAGGGTTTTGTAGGGTTTTCTTTTTTCTTGAATCATGGTTTGCTTACGTAGCCCAGGCTAACCTGGAACTCATGATCCTTCTGCTTCAGCTTTTCAAATGCTGCCAGTGTATCATATTTAAAATTTTATCTTCCTTCTTCTATTTCTACTAAATCTGTTTCTAGTCTTGAACTTAGTTTGTCAATATAGCCTTTTTATTATGATACTCAAAAATAACAAGTACTTATAATTTTACCCTAGCTCACTCGCTCACTCCCTCTCTCTCTCCATATGTGTGTGTGTGTGTGTATACATATATATGTGTGTATATATATATATGTATATATATATATACACACACACATATAGAAGGAGGACAGTTAAAGAAGGGAAAGAACAAATAAAGGACAAATGTGTTTTGCAGTAACATGAGAGGAAAGGACAATATTTTTAAGAGAGAGGGAAGAAACAAATTCCATGTTCTTTTACATTGTTCTTTTTTAAAATGTTTTGTTTATTTATTTATTTATTTGAGAGAGGGAGAGAGAAAGAAAGAAGCACAGACAGAGAGAGAGGATGTGTGCTCCAGGGCCTCTAGCCACTGTAAACAAACTCCAGATGCATGTGCCACCTTGTCAATCTGTCTTGCGAGGGTACTAGGGAATCAAACCTGGGTCCTTAGGCTTCACAGGCAAGTGCCTTAGCCACTAAGCAATCCCTCCAGCCCTATACTGTTCTTAATATAAATTTGGAGTACAGACAGAACTAAAATATTGTTGTTAGTAATCATTTTTAAAACTAAGAAGAGTGTGCAGAAAGTATGTAAGAGCCAGAGGATGGGGAGGAGGAGTGTGTGGAACACAGTCTTCCAGACATAATGTAGCCATTACAATGATAACTCACAACTCTGTAGTTACCTGAACAGGACTTGCACAGTACTGGGCCTTCAACATTCTGGCATGGCTCGAGGAGGAGCTCACAAGGTCCCACTCCTCCTTGGGGAGCTATTGGTAGTCACTGGATGCTGGAGAAGGGGAGACATCTCCTTCAGTGGTATAGCCACTAGCTGCCCATGTTCCAATGAACAACTCCTCCTGCAATGCTCATACGAGAAACCCTAAACTCACTGGGTCAAAAAAAAACAAACAGACAAATGGGGCTGGAAGGATGGCTTACCAATTAAGGCATTTGCCTGCAAAGCCAAAAGACCCAGGTTCAATTCCCCAGGACCCACATTAGCCAGATGTACAGATGTACAAGGGGTCGCACTCGTCTGGAGTTCATCTGCAGTGGCTGGAGGCCCTGGCACACCCATATTCTCCCTCTCCCTCCCTCTCTCTCTCTCTCTCTCCCTCCCTCCCTCTGTCCCTCTCTCCCTCTTTCTCTGTTAAATAAATAAATAAATAAAACTAAAACATTTTTTTAAAAGGTAGAGTATTCTTTAAAAAATAGACAAATGTAGAAAGGAAACTAGATAAAAAGAGGAAAGAGTTCTGGGGGATGGGGGCAGAGGCAAGAGAGGGTGAATGATGGGGTAAGTAGAGGTGTGAGTATGACATGTGTGAAATTGTCTAATTAAATAATAAATACAGAAATTTATTTTTTTAAGTTTGCACTGATTCTCAGCATCTTTCTGTGTATACAGAACATGTTTGAGTACCCATGGGAAAACTTATATAATGAGCCAGCAAAAATCAAGGGAGTTTGTTGGCAAAGTCCAAAACATGAACAAAAGTCAAGGAACAAAAACGAGCCAGGAATGGTGGCACAAGTCTGTAATCTCAGCACTTGGAAGCTGAGGCAAGAGGATAATGAGCTCAAGGCCATCATACACTACATAGCAAATTCCAGGTCGTCCTGAGATGTATAGTAAGGCTCAATCTCAAACAAATGACAAGTGTTCAGCAACATGTACTAACAATACTAAGTCCTGTCAAGCTTTGTCTTGGTGTCTTGCTTTTTGACCAACTTGACACTAAAGGCAAGGCAAGACCTCAGATTGCACAGAATCTCTTTTAAATAAGAGACCATGTTGGAATGGAGAACTTTTCCTCTCTGGTTTGCACTGTAACTAGCCAATATCTCTGTTCTCTGATACTCTAAATGCCAGCCAGGATCCACAGGCTTCATAAAATACTTAGAAGAACCATATACCATCAGTATTTTTCATTGACCTTTGCCTTGAAGAATTTTACAGGCATATACTCTTGACTTTAAAACATGCTGCAGCACAGTAAGCTCTGACTTGATGATGGCTAATCAAAATAATTGCGAGTATTCATCAAAGCCATGGCTATGAGTACAAGTCGTGCTTTGATATAACCACCATTCCCATGGCAGGACACTTGAGATTAAGGACTATCATAAGATAAAAGTGTACAGCAGAGTGGTGGAGGAAAGGGAATAAAAGAGAGAAACTAACAGAATGCCAATAATGGTAGCATAATGATGAAACTAACATGCAGTGCTTACTGTGCAATGCGTATTGTGTACTGCTGAAGGCACTGGAGATGCGTTCTTGGATTTCAGCCTCACTAATCCCAGGAATCAAACACTAGTAAAGTGTAAGGAATTTGGGAATAAAGTAATGGAAACAGAGAGGGCCACCATTGCTTAGTATACAGGTTTAAATCTAAGCGGTTCGGCTTGAGCCCAAGCTCCAGACATGACTACTCTAGAGGCTTGTCCAGGCAGACGGCCAGTGGGAAGAAGTTAACTCAACAAGATAACAGAAAGAACTCAAGAAATACTTATAAGCCACATGTTATAACTTCTTCTACAATGTTCATCAAACTTTTAACAGTAGTTATCACCAAGGAATATAATTGCAAACAAGCTTTTACTTACTAAATTATATATACATAGTCTTAGAATTTTCCCCCAACATACATTATTTTGCTAAAGAAAAGTAGAAAAGTCCTGCACTTCTCTATATGACAAACAATATGAGAAGCACTGAGAAGAGCCAAGATGGCAGATTAGAAGCAAGTAGCACTTTCCATGATGCCCATAGAATATACCATCCTGAATACACACTCTTTCAGCAGTTCATAAAACTATCTCCAAACTAGATGGGTGGGTTTTTTTTTTTTTTGTTTGCTTTTTGGTGCATAGCAAGTCTTTAAAAATTCTTGTGTGGCTGGGCATGGTGGTGCACGCCTTTAATCCCAGCACTCGGGAGGCAGGGGTAGGAGAATCACCATGAGTTCGAGGCCACTCTGAGACTACATAGTGAATTCCAGCTCAGTCTGAACTACAGTGAAACCCTACCTTCAAAAAACAAAAAAAAAAAAAAAAAAATTCTTGTGTGGCCACATAAAGCCAACTGCACAAAGTGGTACATGCATCTGGAGTTCACTTGCAATGTCTAGAGGCCCTGGTGCACCTCAGTCTCTCTCTCTCTCTCACCCTCTCTCTCTCTCTCCCCCTTCTCTCTGTCTCTGTATTTCTCTGCTTGCGAATGAACAAATAAACAAAAGATTTTTATTTTGATTTTTTGAAATAAAGTCTCACTCTAGCTCAGGCTGACCTGGAATTCATTATGTAGTTGGAGAGTGACCTTGAACTCATGGTGATCCTCCTACCTCTGCCTCCCAAGTGCTGGGATTAAGGACGTGTACCACCACACGTGGCTAAAATAATTTTTAATCATCTTTTTGTTGAGAAGGGGGTGGGCTAAAGCCATAGGAAGAAAAAGGTGATGTATATGTCCCATATGTACTCTATTGTTTTTGTTTGCAAGAGTTAAATTACTATTTTTAAATATATTTTATTTATTGATTGATTTCCAAAGCGATAAAGAAAATGGGCACAGCAGAGCTGTAAGTGAACTCCAGATACACGTGCTCCTTTGTGCATCCAGCTTTACATAGTTGTAGAAGACAGCCTCAAGTTGTTGGGATGAACCTCCAGATCAGACACCATATATGGGAGGAACAAGGGATTCATTTGAAGCTTACAGATCCAGGGGAAGTTCCATAATAGCAGAAGAACCTGGCATACTTTCACAGGAAGAGGCAGAGAGAGGAAAAGCCACAAGCCACACCAGCATCATAAGCAAGCACATTTGGGAACTCCAGGCAAAGCTCAGGCACTGTGCATGTCTTTAGACTAGAATTCCAAATCCATCCCCACACCTTAGGGCAAGGTGGCTGCAGATCTAAATTACAAACTTTAATAAAATCCTGAATACACTGGGAAGCATCCATTCAAACTACCACAAATCGGTACTAAGGAATTTAACCCAGGTTGTTAGGCTTTGGAGGCAAGCACTTTAACAGATGAGCCATCTCTCCAGCCCAGAAGAAGGTTGAATTACTTTTAATAACAATGAGTAAACAGGCATAAAATGCTACTTGGCAAAAAGAAATAAAATACATATATATTAGAATCTGAGAAGTAAAATTAATTTAATTCACAGTTGACATGATCCTGTGTGGGGAAAATTTCATGGAATCTACTCAACTGGTTTTAGAACTTAGTAAGTTAGCCAGCAAGCTTGCCTGAAACAAGAACAATATAAACTTATCACAGTATGTCTATTGTTAAATGCCCATCACAGTGCTTATTAAAATAATTCTCTTGGGCTGGAGATATTGCTTAGTGGTTAAGCACTTGCCTGTGAATCCTAAGGACCCTGGTTCAAGGCTCGATTCCCCAGGACCCACGTTAGCCAGATGCACAGGGGGGCACATGTGTCTGGAGTTCGTTTGCACTGGCTGGAGGCCCTGGCATGCCCATTCTTCCTCTCTTTCTCTCTCTCTCTCTCTCTCTCTCTCTCTCTCCCTCTTTCTCTGTCACTCTCAAATAAATAAATTTTTAAAAATTCTCTTAAATAATACACAAATTCTGTTATCTTTATATATCCTCCTTAAGAGCTAAATAATACCCCCAAAATAACTCTTCATCAGTACAGTTGCAGGAATAACAGCATTTAGGGGATTGGGACTTCAAAACTACAGGAATAAACAAATGGATAACTATTGGGAGGGTTTCATATACCTGAGAGTGAGGAGGAGGATAAGACAGTCTCTGGTTCCAGACTCATTCAGGGTCAGCTCTGAGACTTATTAACTTTGTGACATAAAGCAAGTTAATAGTCTGTACCTCTACTTCTTCCTTAGTAACTGATATTGAAATAGCTATAGGAAAATCAAATTAGTTAATGTATGTACAAAGTGAATATTACATAAATTTTATACTGCTTTAAGCTATTAAGAGTAACTAAGTCACTCTTAATAACTCAAACTTGGAGATAAGAACCCTGTGTGATGCAACACTGGCCAGCTGGCACACTGTTCTCTTCATGCTACAGCTTGGAGATGCTGTCAGTAATCAGCATTCTTTCCTCAACCCTCTCAATACTGTCTCCAGAGGTGAAAGATTAAAATTATTCTGCAGGGCTGGAAAGGACTGCTCAACAGTTAGGGCTCTTGCCTTCAAAGCCTAATGACCTGGGTTAGATTCCTCAGTACCCATGTAAATCCAGAGGCACAAAGTGGCATGTGCATTGAGAGTTCATTTGCAATAGCTAGAGACTCTGGTGCACCTATTTCTCTCTCTCTCTCTCTCTCTCTCTCTCTCTCTCCCCTCCCTTCCCTCGCTCCCTCTCTCCCTCTCCCTCTCCCTCTCCCTCTCCTTCTCCTTCTCTCTCTCCTCTTCTCTCTATGCATGCAAACAAATAAATAATTTATGCAAAAAACTATAGCCTTGCACTGTTTCCACCACTATTCCTCTAAAGAGCACCAAAATTCAATTCATACTCCACAGACTTGACCCTGCCAAGAAAACTTTCCTCCCCACAAAAATAACACCTATTACTGAATCCTAAATTCTAATGGACTATAGTATAGAGTCCATTATAGATTCACTGTAGAGTGATTAGATGAAATGTCATACCCCATTGTATTCTTCAGATAAGTATTAATAAATTGTCAGATTCAGTGTTCATGTGAACTACTAGAAATCTTTCAATCACATCAGCTTTTCATCAGTTTCAAGAAAATGTCAATTTTTGTCCTGATCTGAGCATATGTACTTGCCTCTATCTAGGACAGAATTAATCTCATTATTCACTTCTCTTTTAACCAGCCTATCTAATGCAAGCATACCTGTTCTATTTAGCAAACTCTTTATTTCCTTCTGGACATTCATAAATTACTTCTTTCTGACTATGAATATCTCTAACTACAATGAAAATTCCATGTTGCAAGAAACTTTTTTCCTTTCTTTTGTGGGGCTGGGGAAACTGCTCAGGTTAAAAGTACCCTCCTGCAAAGCCTGCTGGCCCAGGTTTGATTCCTCAGTATACATGTAAAGCCAGGTTTAAAAAGTGACACATGGGTCTGGAGTTCATTTGTAGCAGCAAGAGGCCTTAGTGCACCCATTCTCTTTCCCTTTCTCCTCCTTCTCTCTCAAAAATAAAGTGTTTATAAAAAAGTCTTTTCATGGGCTGGAGAGATGGCTTAGCAGTTAAGCACTTGCCTGTGAAGCCTAAGGACCCCGGTTCAAGGCTCGATTCCCCAGGACCCACGTTAGCCAGATGCACAAGGGGGCACATGTGTCTGGAGTTCGTTTGCAGTGGCTGGAGGCCCTGGCGTGCCCATTCTCTGTCTCTCTCTCTCTATCTACCTCTTTCTCTCTCTGTCGCTCTCAAATAAATAAAAATAAAAAGTAACAAAAAAAATTTTAAGTCTTTTCACATGTAGTAGATGTGAAATATTGTGGATATAAGAATGGATGGGTTGTCGGGCGTGGTGGCACATGCCTTTAATCCCAGCACTTGGGAGGCAGAGGTAGGAGGATCACCGTGAGTTCGAGGCCACCCTGAGACTACATAGAGAATTCCAGGTCAGCCTGAGCTAAAGTGAGACCCTATCTCAAAAAAAAAAAAAAAAGAATGGATGGGTGAGTAGGTGGACGAATGGATATCAGATGGATTCTGTTAGTGGAAACGTGACTTAATTTATTATTTTCAAAGTGTATGTCAATATATAAAATCATGAGGAGTCAAAACAATAATATTTAAAGTAAAAATACACTACTGATTTGTTCCCATACGCCCAGTCATAGCATGGCACAGTGGATGAGACTGCAGCCCCAGGCATCTGCACCCTGCGCCTGCTCCTGTGGGTCCTTACAGCCCAGCTCCACATTGCTAAACGTGAGCCTGCCACTCCCTGGCACCTCATACTTTGCTCACGCTTCTGCTTGCTCACTGTGGTCACTCAACTGTGCCACAGCATTGCAGTTGAGTCTACCACCATAAAGGCATGAGGTTTGCAAGTGGGGCTGTGGAATGCTATCTTCTGGATTCAAGTCTGCTATACTCATGAACTCACAGCAGATGTGATTTCCTGCATAATATTGAGCCCGTCTATATTTCATCATAGATAATGGAGAAGTCCACAAAACCTCACACCTCCTAAAGTAAACAGCAGCAACAAACAATTGCTGTGAGAAGAAGGCATGTCCTGTAGAGGTATAGCCACTAGTGGTTGCCCATTCTCCCATCAATAATCATATAACCAATCCTGATTTAACTCAGTTGGTTAAAAAAAAAAGGGAGGCATGAAAATAGGATGGAAATCTAATGGGAAGAAAGGTTTTAATGGTGGGAGGATGGGAAAGAGAGGGGATAATTGGGGAAATATGATCAAAATGCATTGTATACATGTATAAAAGTATAAAAATTAAAAATAGGGCAGGGCATGGTGGTGCACACCTTTAATCCCAGCACTCAGGAGATAGAGGTAGGAGGATTGCCGTGAGTTCAAGGCCAC
Organism: Dipus sagitta; assembly: GCA_036346955.1. Taxonomy (NCBI): domain Eukaryota; kingdom Metazoa; phylum Chordata; class Mammalia; order Rodentia; family Dipodidae; genus Dipus; species Dipus sagitta. The sequence continues at coordinate 44,284,358 of CM070784.1, forward strand.
CCTGAGACTACATAGTGAATTCCAGGTCAGCCTGGGCTAGAGTGAGACCCTACCTCAAAAAAAATTTTTAAATATATACATATACTATATTTGCCATAATACAAATCAAATCCTTTTATTAAACTTTTGATTATGAAACTGAAATAGTTCCCTTTTAACTCTTAGTCACCTAAAAAATAAAATGGTCCATAATATGCACATTGCTAAGCACAACTAATTAAGGTCTCGTGTATTCCTGATACGTTATGACGTAAGACTATAAAGAATTATAAACATTAAAAACTTGCCTAAAATTGCCTCCTTTCATTGAGGAGCTACAATAATTTTCTTGTAAATACAGCTCTGCCAAATGTTTGATGCTAATGGCTTACTCATCCTTTAGCTACAAGTTGCATGCAGTTGGGACCAGATAAACATGATCCATTAGAAATCAGTTGGAGTTGCATGGTGATGCACACCTTTAATCCCAGCACTTGGGAGGCAAGGTAGGAGGATCGTCATGAGTTCGAGGCTACCCTGAGACTACATAGTGAATCACAGGTCAGCCTGGGCCAGAGTGAGACCCTACCTCAAAAAATCAAAAGAAAAAAAAAAAAGGAAGGAAGGAAGGAGGAGGGAGGGAAAGAGGGAAGAAAAAGAAATCAGTTGGCATGTTACTTATGCCAGATAGAGTCAGCACTAATTACCCAACACTGAAAGATTATGAGGGTTAGGCATATTGTAAGATTGACTGTATCAGGAATGGAGTGTGAAATGCCTTTGGGCCCGTCTGTGAGGGCATTTCCAGGCAAGATTAACTGAGCCAGCAAGTCCTGCATCCCCGCTGGGCTCTTCCACTGGGGACTGCAGAGAAGGGAGCTCCAGGGGAAGTAGCACCTTCTCTTCTTTTGCGCATCACCCTGCTGCTTGCTGGTTCGTGACCTCCCTTGCTGCTCACTTGCAAGTGTTTCTTCCCATGTGCTTGTCCTCAAAGACCAAGCTTGGTTCTCCGACTGCCCAGCTTGAGTCGAGGGCTGAGCAGCTACTGGGTCCTACCATACTTTGGCCTGCATCCCAGCCTCCTGGACTAAGCAGCTGCAGGATTCTTCAATAAACAGAAAACCCTGACTAACACAAAGATATAGCTGTATTTTATGCTACATAATGTTTTCTGGACCCAATAAGTACAAAGATGAAGATCGAATTAACTTAGAAACAAAACCAAACTGTTCTAACTCTGTAGCATAGCAGAAAATAAGTGATTCTATTACTGCTAAACCCACATTGGGGCACAATCAATGAACAAATGGTCTAAAAGATTCTGCAAGGACAAAACCTAAATTCAGGAAATGCATGTCAACACAAATATATCATTCTCTTTCCCTTTCTTTTATATCTTTGTCTTAGGTTTCAATTTTTTCAGAACATGTGAAAACACAAAAGTTTTAAATTATCTAATGAGAAAATTGAATTAGATCACCATAAAATTTGCCTTTCTGTTTTATTAGTTTCTCCTTTGGGATATCAAGTATTACAAGTTAAAAGCCTTGATGTCCATCACTTGTAGCTCATGACATACACAAATATAAAATGCTTGGTCCAGTTGTACAAAACCCAAGCATCTCCATCATACACTTGCATTACCTTGAATCTTTTTTTTGTTTGTTTGTTTTGTTTTGTTTTTCAAGGCAAGGTAGGGTCTCACTCTAGCCCAGGCTGACCTGGAATTCACTATGGAGTCTCAGGGTGGCCTCAAACTCACGGTAATCCTCCTACCTCTGCTTCCTGAGTGCTGGGATTAAAGGTGTGCGCCACCATGTCCGGCTTGAATCTTTTTTAAACAGAAAACTGTGTGTTGTACTGAAGTCAACATACAGTTAATCCCATAGCATAACCTTTGTAGTTTTCTTTGGAAGTCATCAGATTTTTTTCATTTTTTTTCTTGTCTCTTTGCCTTTCTAATTACAGTACTCAACATCTCACAAATGTCCTTTTAATTTCATTTCCCCTTAACTAATGATTTGGTGGCTTTTAAGTCACAAAAAAAATATTATATATATATGACATATAACATGTATTGATACATGTTTGCACTGTGCAATTATAAATATTATTATCATAATTTAAATGGATTTTTTTGAGGCAAGGTCTCCCTCTGGCCCAGGCTGACCTGGAATTCAGTTTCAGAGTGGCTTTGAACTCGTGATGATCCTCCTACCTCTACCTCCCAAGTGCTGGGATTAAAGGCATTGCGCCACCACGCCCAGCACAGATCTATTTTTAAAATCTGCTCTCTTATTTACTATCAAGACAGAAGTGTGGGCAGATCTGGAATTCCACCTATGACACATACTCCATGGACTAGCAGGGCATCAGTAATCCAAGCATCCAGAGGACAACTCCAAGGGGTGAACAAACACCTATCACAGAGCCAGCAAATGAACGAGAGAAAGTTCAACTGGGAGCCATCAATGAGATCAATCAGATAATGTATTCTATGAACCCACCTTGCTCTCAACCCTCGATACCTATCCCATCATTGTTTAATCCCCAGTGTTATTTTGAAGGTCCAGATCAATCCTGTTCTGCACCTGCCCTGTATTGCTTATTGTGATTTTTCTCTTTACTCTTTCCTTTTATCTTTCTTCTATCAAAGAACATAATATGGCCTGGATTGCCAGCCATAGCCTCCAGGTAGATAGAGCTGTTCTACATTGTTTGATAACACATTTGACCTTTCTCTCTCTTCAGTCTACTTTTAGTCAAAATACCCCACCTTCCTACAAGTTTTGCCTCTACAGGTCCCTTCAAGTTAGATTACCCTCTTCTGTTTTCAACCATGCCAATATTAGGATTACTGTGTTCTTTTTTGCTTTTCTTCTTTCCACTTAATCTCAAAATAACTAATATATTAGTACACACAGTACTATTGATGTAACTTTGCTTCCTAAAATGATTAGTGCTTAAGGAGTGATAATTACATAAGTAGCTGTTATATTCTGTTTTCATAATGGATCAAGCCTTGGATAGTGACTATTGTTTCAGATAGTATTTTACTCATGAGGTGGACTGGGAAGAGTCTGATGCCCTAAACATCAGTACAATAGAGGACACTAACACCTCAACCCTATCACAACCTAGTCCCTCTTAGATATTGTAAGCATTTTCATTGAAAGAACAAAGGTGATCAAAAATTTTGTAACTCAGCCAGGCATGGTAGCACATGCCTTTAATCCCAACACTCGGGAGGCAGAGGTAGGAGGATCACCATGAGTTCGAGGCCACTCTGAGACTAAATAGTGAATTCCATGTCAGCCTGAGCTAGAGTGAAACCCTACATCAAAACAACAAAAAAATAATAATAATAAAATGTAACTCCTGATACACAAGTCCCAGTGTAAAAGCACAACAAACATGAAAAGCCAAGACAATGTGTTTCCTCCCAAAACTACCAATGCTAGAGTAATGGCCTCAAATGAGAAACATATATATGTAATTCCCAAGATAAATGAAAAATTACAAATATGTTCAAAAAATGAATGGGAACACAAATAAACAGTTGGATGAAATAAGGAAGCCAACACAAGATACAAAAATAATGAAGAAAACTAAATTAAAATGTTGCATATGAAAAGTTCTGTCAAGAGAATAAAGAGCTCAGTGGAAAGCTTAACCAACATAGGAAGGGTAGAATATCAGTGGTTGAACACAAGGTAAAAGAACATTCTAAAAATAAAATTACCATGAGCACATACACAGAAGACTACATAGTACCACAGTTCACTGATACTTTATTCACAATAACAAAGAATTTGAATCAGCCTAGATGTCCATCATGTAATAAATGGATAATGAAAATGTTGTACAACAGAATTTTATTTAGCTATAAATATTAAATTATGGATTTTCAGGAAAATGGGTGGGACTGGAGAACTATTATATTGAGTGTTGAGATTTACATGTGAAATGCCCTTCATAGGCTCATGTGTTTGAATATATGTTCGCTATTATTTGGGGATATTGTAGAACCCTAAGAATAATGTAGAGCCATAAGGAAAAAGGTTGTTGGGGATGGCCCTTGAGGTTTTACAGCTTTGCCCCACTTCCTGTTCTCCCTGTGTTTCCAGGCTGTGGATGCATTGTGACCAGCCAGTGTCCTATTTCTGCTGCCACCATGCCTTCACAACCAAGTTGGAATGTATTCCCTCAAAACTACAATCCAAAATAAACATCTTTCTTCCTGAATTGCTTCCTATCAGATAGATAGATTATATATAGATAGATAGATAGATTATATAGATATATAGATTGTGTGTGTGTGTTCACGCACACACATGTGCGTGCAGAAAGACAGAGAGAATGGATATGCCAGGGCCTCTTGCCACTGGTCATGAACTCCAGATGCATGTGCCACTTTGTACATCTGGCTTTATGTGGATACTGAGGAACCAACCCAATTGGGTAGACTTTGTAACAAAGCACCATTAACCATTGAGAAATCTCCCCAGACCACCCCCCTTTTTTAATGACAACTTCCATAATTATAGACAGTAACCATGATAATTGCTGCCCCTCCCCCACTTTCTTCCTCACAAATCCACTCTCCATCATACCCCCCCCCCAAGTAGTCTCTCTTTTATTTCGTCATCACCATCTTTTCCTCCTACTGTGAGTGACTTGCGTAGGTCGTGCCAGCCATCGTGACGTCATGGATCGCCAGGCAATTTTGTGTCTAGAAGATTGCATTGTTAGCAGTCCTACTCTGTCCTTGGCGCTTACGTTCTTTCTGCTATGTCTTCCCCAATGGACCCTGAGCCTTATAATTTGTGATAGAGATGTCTCAGTGCTGAATATTCCACTGTCACTCTTTCTCGGCACTATGATGCCTTTAGAGTCTTCCCAATGGTCACTGCTATCTGAAAAGAAGCTTCTCTTACCAAGTAAGAGTTACATTAATATATGGGTATGAACATTATAAAAAGAGCTTACCAGGCAGTTTGGTGAACATAATATACACATTTAGCCAGACAACAGCAGGTGTTACTCCCCTAGGACTCATGACTTCCCCCACCATAGGATTTTGACTAGGTTTTCAGTATCAGGCATGTATTCCCTCCCATGAAGCAGACCTCCAGTTCAGTCAGAGTGGTTTGAATCACCCACAGCAGACATGACAGTATTGTACCAGTTGGCACATTTGGCCTAGGTGGCCAGTCTTAAGGCTTGCAATGGCCACCACTATTGACCACCATTTAATGACTTCTCTCTCTCATAGGCCGGCAATGCAATGCTTTTTTCCAGATTTCTGTCAGCTGGTTCACAAGATGGAGATTTTCAGCTTAACACCAGCTTGATTTCTCACTGAACTTGCAGCCCAGGTATGTGGAGTCTTCAGCAATAGGGTCTTACCATCTATTCATAGTGGGAAACCAAGAGCTTTGGCAATGGCCTATAATGTTTTGGGACATCAATGAGCTCCCTGGACAACAACTCACTGGAAGTCATTCTATCCCTGGCACTGAAATTTTTCTAGTAACAATCTATAGCTTCTAGGTGTATCATTATCCAAAGAAGTAGGTTTCCATATGGCTTATTGATAACATCTTCCCAACCTTCCTTTACTCAATCCATTCCCCTGATCTCATTTAGGCCAGAGAGAGAACATACAGAATTTGGCCTTCTAGGCCTGTTACCTCATTTAATAATCCTTTCCAGATCCATCCATTTCCCTCAAAATTTCCTAATTTCATTTTTATTTACCACTGAATAGAACTCCATTGTATAAATGTACCACATCTTCATTATCCACTCATCAGTTGAGGAACATCTAGGCTGGTTCCCTTTCCTAGCTATTGTGAATAGAGCTGCAATAAACATGGATGAGCAAGTATCTCTAAGGTACAGAGAAAAGTCCTTAGGACATATGCCTCAGAGTGGCATAGCTGGGTCATATGATAAATCTAATTTTAGCTGTCTCAGGAGCCTCCACACTGATTTCCACAATTGCCATAGCAGTTTACATGCACATCAACAGTGTAGAAATGTTCCTCATTCTCCACATCCTCTCCAGCATTTATTGTAATTTGCTTTCTTGATCATAACCATTCTGGCAAGAGTGAGATGAAATCTCAAATTGGCTTTAATTTGCATTTCCCTAATTGCTAAGGATATAGACCTTGTTTTTAGATGTTTATGGGCCATCTGTATTTCTTCTTTGAAGAACATCTATTTAGTTCCTGCAGTGGTTTAATACAGGTGTCCCCTTGTGGTTGTTTGATTCAGGTGTCCCCCATAAACTTAAATGTTCTGAATACTAGGTTCCCCAGCTGATGGCAATTGGAAATTAAAGCCTCCTGAAGGCAATTTATTGTTGGGGGCAGGCTTATGGGTGCTACAGACAGTTTCCCCATGCCAGTGTTTGGCACTCTTTCCTGTTGCTATTGTCTACCTTATGTTGGTCAGGAGGTGATGTCCACCCTCTGCTCATGCCAGTTTTTCCCCTAACATCACGGAGTTTCCTCTTGAATCTGTAAGCCAAAATAAACCCTTTCTCCTGCAAACTGATCTTGGTTGGGTGATTTCTGCCAGCAATGCGAACTGATTGCAACACCCCTATAAACTTATATGTTCTGAATGCTATGTCCCCAGCTGGGGGAAATTTGAGAATTGGAGCCTCCTGGAGGCAGTGTATTGTTGGAGGCAGGCTTATGGGTTTTGTAGCCAGCTTCCCCTTGCCAGCCTTTGGCACACTCTCCTATTGCTGTTGTCTACCTGATGTTAACCAGGAGGTGATGTCCACACTGTGCTCAGGCCATCATTTTCCCCTGCCATCATGAAGCTTCCCCTTGAGTTTGCAAGTAAAAATAAACACTTTTGTCCCACAAGCTACTCTTGTTCAGGTGTTTTCTGCCAGCAACACGAGCTGACTACAACAGTTAAAATTGGTACCAAGAAGTGGTGTTATTAATACTATAAACTTATGTGGCTTTAGCCTCTTAGAACTGATTTGCTGGAGGAATATGGACAGATTTGAAATTGTGGTCTTAGAGATTTCTTGCAGCACTGTAAGTACAGCTTGATGGACTATTCTGGTCAGAGTTGAAAGACCTGAATGCAGTAAGAACTATGGACTGAGAGGTTTGGCTTGTGAGGGTAAAAAAGAGCCTTTCCTGGACTGGGCCAGAAGCAGTTTGTGTGAGAGGCTTGCTGTTACGCTTGTGCCCTGAGAACTTGTGCAGGGTTACTTTGTGAAGAAATGGACTGGTGCGAGCACATGGATATGGCATAGGAAAAAAAAAAGGGAAGTCTTTGGGCAGAAACTGTTCTACATTTAAGCTGCAATTGTTTGAGAGATTACAACCATTGAAATTGCATTGGGACAACAGGAAAGCAGACTCCTTTGAAGGAGCCTGAATGCTAAAGGAGTGTCCTGTTCTTCAAAGTCTGCATTACGCACCCCCCCCCACCAGATTAACAAATCGTAGCCCAGCTAGTAATATGGAGTATAATAACTGCAGGAAAGAGAGGGTCATTGAATTCATAACATGGTTTTGTTTTTTGGAAGTGGTCATGGAGTGTCAAGCATGCTTGTTGGATTATCTTGTGAAGGCCCAATGGAGCCATGAGAATGAACTGCGAGTTGCAGTGGAGACCCATTGGAGATGCCAGGACTATAGGATGGCTGCCAAGGAGAGCTGCCAGCATCAGATGAAGTTTTCCAGGACTGTGAGTAGCCTAGCTGTAGGGGTAGAATTGGAACTCCAGAGACTTGTCACTTTTAAGAATTACTAGACTGAGGAACTCATCCTTGACTAGAATTGTCAGACTTGGAGCTGATGAGTTTGACAGCGTTTGATGTTTATTTGTTTTAAATCTTGTATTGGTGAAACATTTTTTTGCTATGCCCAGTTCCATCTTTTGCAGTGAGAATGATTATTCTGTGCCATGATGGGGATTTTTGGGTATTATAGCTCAGTTAAAAGACCATGGACTATGGGGATGTTTGAACATCACTGAGATTGATAAAAACTATAGGGGCTTTTAAAGTTGGCCTGAATGCGTGGCATTTACTCACTAAGCCACCTTCCCAGGCTCCTGGCCCTATTTTTACTTGAGTTATTTTAATGGGGGAGGGGTTCTTAATCCTTAGTTCTTCATATATTAGTCATTAACCCCTTGATAAATGGGTTCCAGATATTTTCACCCATTATTAGATTGTCTATTGCCTACACTGATTTTTTTTTCTAAATGGAAGCTTTTGGTTTCATCCAATCCTGGTATATTTTTACTCTCATTGCTTTGCTTTTGGGGATTTGAAAATATCCAAAAATTAATTAACAAGAAAAATGATAAGAAGCTTTTTCTATGTATTTTATTCTAGAAACTTCACAGTTTTAGACCTTTTTAAATTAATTTTTGAGAAAGAAGAAAGGGCATGGGTTTCATAACTGTATCTTCATACAAATGTTTTATACTTTGTCCCCATTCATGCTCCTCCACTCAGTTTTAGGTCTTCTATTTGGGTCTTTGCTTTTTTAAGCAGTGTCTCACTCTATCCCAGGCTCTCCTAGAACTCAGGCTGACCTCAAACTCACAGCGATCCTCATATCTCAACCTCCCAAGGACTGAGATGATTAAACGGTATGTGCCCCACATGGAGATATCTGTTGAATTCTTTTATACATTTTGAGAACATACTTCTATATCATCTCAGATAAGGGTCTAATTTCATTTTTCTGCACATGGATATTCAGTTTTGGCTTTTCGAGACAGGGTCTTTCTTTGGAGAACAAACTGAACAAAAATTCAAAATAATCCTGCCTCAGATTCACAACTGCAAAGATTACAGGTATAAGCCAGCTTTGCATTGCTGAAACACCTGGCCAGAAGCAGCTTATGGGAGGAAAGTGCTGCTTTCAGGCATACAGATCCCAGAGGAATCTCTATCAGGACCAAAGAAGAAGGCTCACTTCTGTACATACACAGCAGAGAGACAAAAGCTGGAACCAGCAAGCATGAACAGCCAGAGCTCAGACTGGCTCTCAACATACCTCATAGGCTAGACTCAAGATCCACTCCCAGTAGCATGCCTCTAGAGTAGGGATCTGCCTGCTGGAAACTTGCAGGGCCATAAGCAGAGCTTGATGAAGTGCCCTGGTAAGAGTTTAAAACTCATAAATGCAGAGAGAACTATGGAATGTGAAGCCTTAGCTTATGAAGTTTTACCAGCACTACAAGCAAGCACACTCTTGGAACCCCAGGCAGAGCTCAAGCACTCTACAGCCCCTTAGGCTGGAATCCAGATAACCCAGTAACACCCTAGGACTGAACTCCAGGATCCATAAAGTGACACCACCTCCATCCAGGCAGCTTGAAATTAAAGTTATAAACTTTAATAAACTCCTGAGTCGACTTCCGGCCAAGATGGCGACCGCCTAGCTGTGCTGCAAATCCCGGGGAAAGAAAGATAGATGTAGATCCTAAGGAGAGAGCCACCCCATCATACCTCAAAAGGGCCCTGGCTGAAACTAAGAAAAATTGGAGAAACAAGCAAGGGTGCTATTTTCCTGATGAACCAGATACCAGCACAAGGGGGAAGAAGATCAGCACAGAGAAAAATCAACTCCTACCAAATCAGAGAGCCAGAGCCTCAGAGCCCCCCAACACCTCACCACTGAAGCAGACCCAACATGGCTCAGGGAAATTTTGCGGAATAGGGGGCGGAAAGAATGTCAGAGCCACATGTTGGGTCATGATATGCAGAGACATTTAGCTTACCCATAACTGTGGGCTAACTCCACAATGCATGACCCGTATACCTCAACAAGGAGGGGCCAAGGGGAGGGGGTAGGTCATGGATGAGCCTAATAATGGTACCAAACTGACTGTAAAAAAAAATAATAAAATATAAAAAAAACTCCTGAGTCTATTGAGCCACATAAATTCAAACTAACACAACTGGGCATAGCAAAACAAATTGAACCAATACAAGTTTTAAAGCAAATAGGGAAAACATCAAGTTTCATAGCTGTAAGCCTGACATCACTATCCAGTCTCTGGGATTCCAAATCCCAGCTAGGCTGCTCACAACTAGAAAAATCCCAGGCCAGAAGCACTCTTTGGAATCCATCCCATAGACCTAGAATCTTCACTGGCTTTCCACTGCAATCCATGGTTCATCCTCATGGCTCCACTAGTTCCATGCAGGAGCTTCCACATTGCCCATGGCCGGTTCCAAAAAATACAACCATATTACAGATCCAATTTTCCTCTCTTTCCAGCATTTGTTATACTTCATAATACCAGGTAGCTACCAACTTGTTAATGCGGGGGGGGGGAATAAAAATGACCTTAAAGATCAGGAAAACTCCTTCAGCATTCAGGCCCCTTACTTTCAAAAGATTCCAGTCTTCCTGCTGCCTTAATACAGATAATCTGGCCCAATTTCAATAGCTGTCATTTCTCAAACAATTGCAACTAAATGAGCAGCAGTTTTTCCCAAAAATTTATCTATGCCATATACTTCTGCTCACTCAAGTCCATTTCTGTGCAACATAACTCTGTACAAATTCTCAGGATATAAGAGACAGAATGCAGCATGTCTCTCACACAAAATGCTTCTAGCCCTTGCTTCCCCCTCATTAGTCAAACTTCACAGTCCAAAGTTAATACTGCATTTGGGTCTTTCAGCTCTGAACAGAACAGTCCGTGAAACTCTGCCTTCCACACGGCCAGGTGTCTCTTAGCCCAAGGTTTCAAATCCTTCTACATTCATCCCACAAATTAGTTCCAAAAGGAAAAAAGCCACATAGTCAGGTTTCTAACATAAACAACCCCACTTCTTGATACCAATTTTACTGTTGCAGTTACATTTCCCTTGGTGGCACAAAGCACCCAATCAAAAGCAGCTTGTAGGAGGAAAGAATTTATTTTGGCTTACAGACTCAAGGGGAAACTTCAAAATGGCAGGGGAAAATGTGGCAAGAGCAGGGGCTGGACATCATCTCCTGGCCAAAATCAAGTGGACAACAGCATCAGAAGAATGTGCCAAACACAGGCAAGGGGTGCTGGCTATAATACCCATAAGCCTGCCCCCAACAACACACCTCCTCCAAGGCTCCAATTCCCAAGTTGCTATCAGCTGGGGATCAAGCATACAGAACATATGAATTTATGGCAGACATCTGACTCAAACCACCACAAAGCATAAGCAGCCAGAGAGCAAACTGGCACTCAACATACCCAGTGGGCTGGATTCAAGTTCCTCCTCCAGTGACAGGCCTTCTCCAGTAGAGCTCTGACTGCTGGAGACTCAGGTGGGAAGTTTAACCTTAATCAAAAATACCTCAGGTTGGACTGAAGAGATGGCTTAGCAGTTATGCGCTTGCCTGAGAAGTCTAAGGACCCTGGTTTGAGGCTTTATTCCCCAGTACCCATGTAAGCCAAATGCACAGGGTGACACATGCATCTGAAGTTCATTTGCAGTGGCTGGAGGCCCTGGTGTGCTCATACTGTCTCTCTCTCTCTCTCTCTCTCTCTATATCTATCTATCTATCTATCTAGAGAAATCTGGCTCTTTCTCTCTCTTTTAAATAAATAAATAAAAATAAAAAGTACTTCAGGCTATGGAGGACATACAATTACTTTCAAACTACTACAGCCACTATGCCTATACCAATACTGTTATTTTTCCCTTGCCCATTTGTGAGGATCAATTTAATTTAAATATGTGGTTGTATTCCTTGACCTCCTCTACTATTTCCTTATTCTATGTGTCTTTTAGTTTCCAGTAGCATGGGGCTGTAATTGTAATCATTTGCACTACACTTTGAAATCAAGACATGTGATCCTTCCAGCTTTGGTGGTTTTATTGTTGTTTGTTTCTTTGCTCAAGACTGGTTTGCATTACATTAACAGAATAGAGGATAAAAATTATATGATTATCTTCACTGCTGCATACAAAACATTTGGTAAAAGTTAATGACCTCTTATAATCAGTTTCCACAAATTAGGGAAAAAAGAATTATATTCCAATATGGTAAAGGACATATAATCAAAAGCTAAGATCATGAACAAGAGTGAAAATATCATCCTTCCTTTAAGATGAGAAACAAGACAAGGATACTTTTACCTATACAATAATGGAAATTCTAGATGGAGCAATCAGGGGAAAAGAAATAAAAAGACACACAAGTCGAAAATGAAGAACACTGTTTACATAAAGACAATAGGATCCACAAAAAAAAATAGAACTAATAAATTCAATAAACTTGCATGATACAAAATCCAATAGTATTTCACGCACTAAAAACAAATCCCTCCAAAGAAGTGAGAATGCAGTCTCATTTACAATTATATTCAAAATAAAGTAAAATACTTTAGGAGTAGTTCGGCCAAGGAGATGAGAGAAAAGAAACAGAAACCACCACAAATGAACACAAAGGTGTCCTGTGTTCATTGATTGGAAGAATGATTTTGTTAAAATAACCAGCAACCTACAGATTTAATACAATTCCTGCCAAAAGCCTAATGATAGTTTTCACAGAAGTAGGAAAATAAGACAAGCAAACAAACAAAAATACATGGGTCAGGCATGGTGGCTCATACCTTTAATCCCAGCACTTGGGAGGCAGAGGTAGGAGGATTGCTGTGAGTTCAAGGCCAGCCTGAGACTACCTAGTGAATTCCAGGTCACCCTGGGCTAGACTGAAACCCTACCTTGAAAAAAAAAAAAAAAACATGGATAGGGACAAAAGAGTTTTATTGAGGTAGGGGCCTAAAGAGATGGTTCAGTGGTTAAAGGCACTTCCTTTCAAAGCCTGAAGGTCTGTATTCAATTCCCCAGTATCAACATAAAGCCAGATGCACAAAGTGGTGCATGTGTCTTGGAGTGGCAGGAGGCCCTTGCACATCTAAACTTACTCACTTTATGTCTGCCTCTTTCTATCTCTCTCAAATAAATAAATAAAAATATTTTTTAAACTAAGTTATTGGGACTAGAGAGATTGCTTAGTGGTTAAAAGTGCTTGCTTTCAAAGCCTAACAGCCTGGGTTTGATTCCTCAGTACCTTTGTAAATCCAGATGCACAGAGTGGTGCAAGCATCTTTAATTTGTTTGCAGTGTCAGGAGGCCCTGGCACAACCATAATCTACCTTTCTCTCCTCCCTCCCTCTCTCTCTCTCTCTCCTCCCTCCCTTCCTCCCTCCCTCCCTCTCTCTCTCTTTTTCTTTCTGTCTCTCAAATAAATAAAAGTATTTTTAAAAAAGAGGTTACTGGGGAGGATGAGCATCATCAAAATATATTATATGCATGTATTAAATTGTCACAAATAAAAATCAATAAAAGAAGAAGAATGAAACAATATGTAATATTAATAGCCACTCATATCCTCTGAGTTCAAAAATCAATAGACCAGTGAAAAGTTGGGGGAAAATATTAGTTAAATAATAAAATTGTGAGATAAGGGAATATCACAGTAGTGGTGGTCAGAAAATATATAAGATCTGGAGAGACTGTTATAGAATCTTTGTAGTTCAGACACAACAAGGCCATTGTACTCATAGTAGCCATGATATCTGTACAATATCAGTGCATGATGGGGCCAGTTAATATTCTTTCATTGGATATAGGGGGGGTTATGAGGCCACTCCCACCCCAAGGACATAACAATGTAAATGGAGGAAGGGAAGTCATTCTCTTCTGTGGTGTATCCACCGACACATGGTAGGAATGTGGGGATGTGAAATTGCCTTCTCGTTGCTAGAACAAAACACCCAACCAGAAACAATTTATGGAAGGAAAGGCTTTATTTCAACTATAGTTGTGAGGAAGTTTCATCACAACAGGGAAGGCAGGGCAGAGCAGTCAGCAGGGGCATTACATCCTGCCTCATCAGCTTGGGCTAAGCAGCAAGAATGTACTAACTTATCAGCACCCAGTAGGGCTAGACTAATAATACTCAAGACCTGCCTGCAATGACATGTCCTCTAGCAAGACTCCAGCTCCCAAATGTTCTACCAGCTTGGAACTGAGTAGGAGGTTTAATCATAAACACTTGGCTATGGGGGACATTTTACACTCAAACTACCACATTGCTCTCCTGCCCCCAACAGACGTTCATGATGTAAAATGCATTCAGTCCAACTCAGGAGGCAGAGGCAGAGGCAGGAGGGTGACTGTGAGTTCGAGGCTAGCCTGAGACCACATAGTGAATTCCAGGTCAGCCTGAGCTACAGTGAGACCCTCAAAACAAACAAACAAAAAAAAAAAGATGGCACAGAGTAAACATTCCCATTCCAAAAGGGAGGAATGGAAGATATTACAAGGAAAGACTGGGCCAATGTAAGGTCAAAGTCCAATCCGGGGGAAAAAAAAAAACCAGCTCCATGTCTGACACCCAGGACTCTGGGCTCCAAAGGCTTCACAGCTCCACCCCTCCAACTGTGCTGACTGCAGCCTGGAGAATTCACCCATGCATCTTTCCTTGCTAAATGTCTCACAGTCCTGGCATCTCCAAAATTCTGGGGTCTCCATGTCATGACAGGACAGGGAATCCTCAACCCAGCTTCCACACACTGCCCAGTCTTATAGTTGGGGACATATGCAATGTACATGTTCAAAATTCACAGCATCTTTTTGAAAATGTCAAAATCAAATTTAAAAATGAGCATTGGACTAGTATTAAAACTTGGCAACAGTAATACAAGGATGTTAGGCTGACCTACATCTTTAAAGCAAGAATACATGGAACTTCTCAAAAGAAATAAGGAACCCTCATCCACTGTTGGTGGGAATGTAAACGTATACAACCACTATGGAAATCAATTTGGAGATTCCTGAAAAGGATGAACATAGAGCTACCAACAGACCCGTTATTCCCTTACTGGGAATTTATCCCAAATGCTCTATGCATCAATATAGAGACATTTGCTAAACCATGTAAATAGCTACTCAATTCATTGTAGCTAAGAACTGAAATCAACCCAGATGCCCATCACTAGAAGAATGCATAACAAAGTTATAGTACATTTACACAATGAAATTCTAATCAGCAGTAAGAAAAAAAGACATAATGAAATTTGTAGAAAAATGGACAGACTTGGAACAGATCATACTCAGCAAACTCACACAATCACAGAAAAACAAACACCGCATGGTGTCACTTTTCTGCAGTTCCTAACCTAGATCTGCTCAAGTTGCTGTCATGCCTGATAGGCAACTCAAGGCCCAGACAATAGGGATGGAAGGGTTTGGAGGAGGAAAATGCAGAGGGAGAAAAACAAAGACAAAATTAAATCCAAAATGCACTGATACCATAGAAACCTTTATCCTTGGAGATAGCATAAAAGATGAATCCTCGCCAGGTGTGGTGGCGCACACCTTTAATCCCAGCACTTGGGAGGCAGAGGTAGGAGGATCACCATGAGTTCAAGGCCACCCTGAGCCTACATAGTGAATTCCAGGTCAGCCTGAGCTAGAGTGAGACCCTACCTCGAGAAACCAAAAAAAAAAAAAAAAAAAAGATGAATAGGAGTAAGGGGGGAATGCCTGAAAAGTAGGGCTCTGGTGAGGGTGGGATGAAGCCTAAGCCTAAAAGAATTATTTTTTCCTGTCTCTGACCTGTAACTCCCAGTACCAGAGATTTGTTGCTCCCTCAGTGAGCTGTGGATTAGAGAGACTGACAAGGTCCCCAAGTTAGGACAGCTTTCTGTCAAAGCACTTGACTGCCTGAGGCAATAACTAAGATCCTATTGCTGAAGATACCATATGCTGCTGACACAGAGCACAGAGACCTGGCTTGAATGCAGAAGAAAGCTAGTCCCCAGATGGTTAGCCTGTCTACTGCTAGAAAGTGCTACATGAGCTACTGGGGGGTAATGGCCAACAACAGTCTGAGCAACCAGAGGTCTAAGCTACCCAGAAGCAAATGCCCTGGCACGATGAACATGCCAGTGCAATAACGGCACACAGCCTCAGTAGGTAGCCAATGGCTTTCTGATTGGCTAAGAGATCCACTCAGTGTAAAGGAACCTATATCTGGAATTGGGAACCAGATCAGAATCCTATGGAGACAAAGATTGTGCTCTCCAGCGTCAAGTTCTCACTACTCTTTGGCTGAAAGAGGGGTTACATACGTCAAATTCTCCCTAAATTAATAATGTTTATCCCATTTAAACTATGCTACTTCACTCTCTGTTGGAGAATCTGTTCTTTTTCAGAAGGTCGTGAGACCAGAGGAGATAAACTACCCCTCGCACTTCTGCCAAGCCACAGCTGAATCCACAGAGGAATGGGGAGATGAGCATGAGCACTACTTCCATGCTGTTCCTGATATCAGCGCCCAGGTGAAGGAGACAGACCCTGAGGATACTCAACACCTACCAAAGCAGAGATCCAGAGGCTCCTAAGAGCTCATCACTGACATAGACTTATAACTCATCCATCACAGCTCAGGGGATTTTGCAGAAGAGGGAGCAGAAAGATTGTAAGAGCCACAGGTTGAGACATTGTGCCCAGAGGCATTCCTTCCCCCAAAAAAATAACTGACTGCTGCTCCCATAATGCATAAACCATAACCCCATGGGGAATACCTGCAACCCCATTGAGGAGTGTCCCCACCGGAATGGGGACAGGGACAAGGGAAAGGAGGGTACCAACACATGATGTATCCATGCAAAACAACTTGTTAATCATAATAGTAAATAATTTTTTTAAAAAAAGAAAGAAATACTAAGATGCAATTGACAGTGGAGCTCAAGGAGAAGTTTCCTAGCAAGAACAGGGCCCTACGTTCAATCCCTAGTGCCACATAAACTAGGTATGGTGGTGCACACCTGTGATCTCTGCACATGGAAGGCTCAAGATCATCAGCTACAGATACATATTGGAGTTCAAGATCACCCTGGACTGGAGACCTTGTCTCAAAAGAAGAGAGACATATTGATACTCAAAAATCACTGATTTCAGATTTCTTAAATTTTCTGATATTAATTTCTGTTTTATGTCCCTCCTCTATTGCCTCTGCTTCTCCAGCCATAGACTGTATGGTTCTTTATCCTTTAATTCTCTAATTTTAACTTCAACATAATGTCACTCTCACCTCCCAGTTCCTCCCTAGATACACAGTTTGGTCTCCTCAGAGAATTGGTGTATTTGTAGAGTATTCCCCACTTTTTTATTCCAGGACTGACTTTTTTAGTTGGTGCAGGGCCTAGAGTGCTTTAGGGATATAAAAAAATAAAATTTCTTTACAAATAATGAAAAACTGAATGTAATAATAGCAAACATAATAATAAAATAAATTCATTTATATACCAGTGCAATTATAAAATATAATTTTAATATATATTTATTTATGTGTTCATTTGAGACATAGAAAAAGAGAGTGAATACTGGTGCTCCAGGGCTTCCTGCTGCTGCAAACAAACTAAAGGCTCACACACAGCTTTGTGAATCTGCATTTACGTGGACACTGGGAAATCGAACTCAGGCTGGCAGGCTTTGCCAGCAAGCCTTTAACTGCTGAGCCACCTCCCAGCCCTAGAATTTTCTTTAATACTTTTTTTAAAGGAAAGAATTCAAAACTTCCAAAGTTCCTGTGGCCCACAAAAGTAAGAATGATCCCTTAATTCTAAATTAGTCCAACCTTAGATTCTTTCCCACTCAAATCAAGTCTGCTCATATGTAACCCCCAAACCAGAGATGACCATCACCAAATTCATTCCAAACCCTGATTTACAGTGATGGTTTCATTACTTGGTAAATTGAGTAAATCATTGTTGTCACTTAAAATAAGGTGATTTTTATATTTAGCATATGCCTCCATAAAATTACTCTAAAAAACTAACAGCATAAACACAGGTGTGCTTCACAACATGAAATAATGAATTTCAGATGGGTATACTTGTTTGAAATTCAAAACTTTAATGACAAGAATTTACTAAAATAATGAGCTAAATTTTTATTAATTCTCATATTTTGTGTTCATATAATATGAGCAATGTTCAAATGTGGAAAAAGATTATACCATCAAAAGTGACAAAATATTCTCTTTGTGAAAATAATCATGGTGCTAAAAAACGAACTCACTGTAGAATAATTAAGAGAGCCTGGTTACAATTAAGTACAGGAAGGATTTTAAAACTTCCAAAAGATATTTCTGCTAGCCACAACAGAGGATTAAGAGCTACAGAGTAATTGGAACCACATTCAAACCCACTTCCTAGTTATTTACCAATATCATCTAAGCACTCTGTTCAGATGCTGACATTAGACAATCTTGAGAGAACAACTTTAAATCATATTAAAACTAAAAGAAAATCAAAAGCATTTTATAACAAGGGTTAAAAGTTTATAGCCTTGAAACTACAAAGTATTTGGTGCCCACTTACAAACCACATCCTGGGAATTGTCCTGTCTCTACAATGAACTACTTGAAATGGTTTTGTTATGGTTAAGGCAATCATTTCTGAGTTAATAATTAGCTACTATTTAAATCAAGTGTAATTTGTCCATTGTATGTTTTTAAGAGAAGCACAAAATTTCATTTTTAGCAACTGACATTGAATGTTACAGTCATTCATTTGTCATCCTAGTAGAGCAATGAAAGCAAATAGAAAAGTAAGTTTTTTAGTAGTGCATGCAAAACGTCATTTTCCAAGCAGCAGAAACTAAGTATAAATGCTATATTCTTAATCCAAGTGAACTTTTACATAAAGAGGGAAAGGGAGCTGGGTGTGGTGGCTCACACCTATTTTCCCAACACTCAAGAGGGTGAGGTTGGAGGATTCCTGTGAGTGCAAGGCCAGCCTCGGTTATACAAGCTATAGTCTAGCTTGAGCTAGAATGAAAGTCTGCTTCAAAAGCAAAACAAAAAGTAAGATATCCTATTATGCTACTTTAGAAGGTACATAAAATTGCACTTCTCATTTCCACAAGGCAGATTTTAATCACTTTTATGGTTTATCTTTTGGATCTAGAGTCTACAAATGGAATCATGAATAGATAGGCAATATGAAATTAATCAAGATCTCTATATTAAGAAAAGTTGTGTGATATATCAATGTACAACTTTTCAGTCAATACATTTTTTATTTTTTTTAGTAAAAGGCGAAAGATTTATTCGATCTGAAGAGAAACCAAAGCACATTTTTTTAAATTTTTTATTGTATTTATTTACTTGTGAACAGAGGGAGGTAGAGAAGAGAGATGGAGTGAGTATGGACGTACAAAAGAGAGAGGGAGTGAGTATGGTCACACCAGGTCCTCCACCAGCTGCTCTTGAACTCCAGATACATGCACCATTTTGTGCATCTGGCTTAACATGGGTACTGGGGAATTGAAGCCAAGCAGACAGGCTTTTCAAGCTAGCATCTTTAACCACTAAACCATCTCCCCAACCCCCAATCTTAACACATTTCTAAACATGTGAAATAATTTTTTTCAGTAACCCAATAAAATTAATGTTAGTTATCATGGAATACTTTCAATTTATAAAGAATTTGACATCCTTTATGGCATTAGATCTTCAAATCAACCCTGCACTCTAGTATAGTGGACATTTATGGGTTGATTCTTCAATATCTATTTCCCTCCCATAGCCAAAAATCACACACTAATATTTGGGGTATCACCTCTTTCCTATTCTTGGCCATATGGGTGAATTTAACCCTATTCCTGGTTATCAAGTACAGTTCACCTATCTAAACATTTATGGGTTGATTCATCAACATCTGTTTCCCTCATGTATCCCCCCCCCAAAAAAAAACATTATTTGGGTTATCACCTCTCTCCTAGTCTCAGCCACATGGTTTGGGTTTAATTAATACCATTTCTGGTATCAAGTACAGTGAATATATACATCAAACTGCCTTTTAAGATGTGACCTAGAGGCTGGAGAGATGGCTTAGCAGTTAAGTTGTTTGCCTGTAAAGCCAAAGGACCCAGGTTCGATTCTCCAGGACCCATGTAAGCCAGATGCACAGGGGCACATGTGTATGGAGTTCGTGTGCAGTGGCTAGAGGCCCTGGCATGCTATTCTCTCTGTGTGTCTGTGTCTCTTCTAACTTTCTCTCTGCTTACAAGTAAATAAATAAATTTTTAAAAATGTGACCTAGTTTAGGATGCCCTCTCAGCCCAGCAAATTATATGATCCTGTCTTCTAGAACTTCTAAGAAAAGAACTTCCTGTTCCATCCATGGGAGCTACAGTAAGATCCTGAAACTTTCTTGTTATAAGAATATAAAATTTTAGCCAGGTGTGGTGATGCACGCCTTTAATCCCAGCACTTAGGAGGCAGAGGAAGGTAGGAGGATCGCCGTGAGATAGAGGCCACCCTGAATTCCAGGTCAGCCTGGGCTACAGTGAGATCCTTGAAAAATCAAAAGAAAAAAAAGAAGGAAGAAGCAAAGAGCAAGAGCTGGTGGTTTGAGCTGAGATAGATTCAGAGAACCAGTGTTCTCACCACCATGTCTTGCACTTTGTAGGGACATCAGCATAAATTGTCATGTTACCATTATCCCATCATACTGTATAGCTACTATCCACAAACCAGAGGCTATTATAAATGAAGTAGCTACAGCAAATATCAAGAGAATAAATTATCTGGTTGAAAAGGCCATCAATCTACCAGAATGTATGGATAAAGAACTGTAAGACGTGACAGATTAAAATCAAAAGTTCTGAGTAAGACATGTGAGGCCCCTAATGATCTTGGACCGATAAAAGCTTCCTGGCCTTGTTGTCTGCCATCCCCTACCCGAATCCCAAGCCCCAGCCTTGGCCATATCTCTCTGTTCTTACATTTGTGTTTAGCCACAGCAGGACTACACCTCTCTCTCCTGCCCCCAGCTTGGTGACCTCTTATCCATCCCTTCAAGACGTATCTCAAATCTCACCTTCCACACTTCCTCATGACATGGTTACTAAACCTTTATATAATACCACCCTCTCCTAGCTCAATCAACACAAATCTTGGGATAGAGGAATGTTCAGCTGAGTAAAGAAATAAAAAACAGTCATTTCATAACTCCAAATTCTGTTTCCCCCCCCCCAGAGTTTATATATTTAAACATCTGTCCATCAGTTAACTTCCATAATAATCTTCACTCATTTTACCAAAAACTTGCAAGTAATGATCCAGAGGTTCACATTTTCTTGCACTATTTTGTGTGGCTCTGGGCACGTTCTGTAGTGTAATGGGAACGGGGAGTCTTCTTTGTTACAAAATGTCCTTTTGTTTCCTCTACCTCCTGTTAAACGAGTTTCTGCCCAGGGAACTTCGCCACAGGAAAGCTGAGAGCATGGCTGCCAGTGCCAAATATTGTGACTTAAAGAAACAGGGGGAACACCCAGATGGAGTGTCCAAAGCTAGAACTCATATTCTGAATGACTCATCAGACCAGCTTCTCTTAGTCTTACCCTGCATTCCTTGCAAGTAAAATGGTGATTTAAAAAAAAAAAAAAAAAAACCTGCCCTACCTATGTACTTCAAACGATGATCAGAAGAATCATGCAGACAGTATGTAAGGAGATAAAAAATATGGCAGACAACAGACACAGTCAGCCAGCATCTCTAGGGAATGATCTCAGGAAACCTTGGGACAGCCAGTTTAAAGGGATGGAAATTCTAGGCCTGTGCTGGTCTGGGTCCTGGAGAGCAAAGCATGGAGTAGGCCAGATCCCTGCTCCCTTGCTTGTCCCAGTACCCTGGTCCTGGTAGGTCCCACTGTGCCTTATTTGGGGAGGCCTGGTCCCTGTGTGGAATCAGGCCTTTTGCTCTGGTATCCTGACTGGCCACCAGGTACCAGCATCCCTGTTTGCCTGAGTCAGAGGGTGAATGGGCCAAAGGACAAAAATCTTGCTTCTTCCTCAATAAAATAGAGTCTTCCTAAAATGGGTAGACAACAATGCAAAAAAGCCAACGAAAGTCAGAAAACTGTAAGATCTCCACCAAGGATGCCTACTACTACTATGGAAGCCTTCAATAAAATCATAGAGATATCAACAGAAATTCATTCCCAAAATGAAAACACAACAACCAATGAGACACTTACAAAACAATTTTCCAAACTTGAAGCAAACTATCAAAGAACCAACAATTTATCAATGAAATTGAACAAAATCATCTCCTAGAGCATTCAACTTTTGACAATAGGCTTAACTTGATTGAAGAAAACATTAGAATCTTCCAAAGAGATATGAATAAATTGAAGGTAAATCAAGAAATCAAAGACCTCAGCAACCGGTTGATTAAGCTTAATGAAGACTTGATCAAATGCAATAATGAACTATAGGAAGCATGAAGAAAATCAGAACTCGAATTGAAATCATACCTCAAAAAA
This sequence comes from Dipus sagitta, assembly GCA_036346955.1. Classification (NCBI taxonomy): domain Eukaryota; kingdom Metazoa; phylum Chordata; class Mammalia; order Rodentia; family Dipodidae; genus Dipus; species Dipus sagitta. Next base: position 44,306,678 of record CM070784.1, read on the forward strand.
GAGATGGACATGATGCAAAATAACACAACAGAAAACAAAAATCAAATAGAAATTATAAAAATCTCTCTAGAACCACTCACCAACAGAGTTACTCATGTGGAAGACAGAACCTCTGATCTGGAAGACAACACAGAAGAAACGGATAGGGAGGCCAAAAACTTTGCTAAGTTCAAAGAATTAAGTGAACAGAATATGAGGAAACTGTGGGACACCCAAAAATGACCAAACATCTGGATCATGGATATACCAGAAAGAGAGGAAATCCAGACCAGGGACATAGAGAACATATTCAACAAAATTACTGACGAACATTTTTCCAATCTTGTAAAAGAGAGGCCCATCCAGATACGAAGCCCACAGAAGACCAAACAAACAGGACCAAAGAAGAAACTCACCAAGACACATCATAGTTAAAACTCTTAACCATGAAAACAAAGAAAGAGTATTAAAAAATAGCAAGAGAGAAGCAATTCACAACATACAAAGGCAATCCCATCAGAATTGCATCAGATTTATCAATGGAAACCCTGAAAGCCAGAAGGGCCTGGAATGGAACACTTCAAAGTCTGGAAAAATTTGGCTTCCAACCCAAGTGTGGTGATTTGATTCAAGTGTCCCCTATAAACTTAGGTGTTTGGAATGCTAGGTTCCTGGCTGATGGAGATTTGGGAATTAACACCTCCAGGAGGCAATGTATTATTGGGGGCAGGATTAGGGGTATTATAGCCAGCTTCCCCTTGCTAGTGTTTGGCACACTCTCCTGTTGCTATTGTCCACCAGGAGGTGATGTCCACCCTTTGCTCATGCCATCATTTTCCCTGCTATCATGGAGCTTCCCCCATTGAGCCTGTAAGCCAAAATATTCCTCTTTTTTTCCACAAGCTGCTCTTGGTTGGGTGATTTCTGCCAGCAACACGAACTTCACTGCAACAGTAAAGTGGTACTGAGGAGTAAGATTGCTGCTAGACACCTGACTGTGTGACTCTGGCCTTTTGGAGCTGATTTTCAAGAGGAATGTGGAAGGATTTGAAACCTTGACCTAAGAGATGCCTTGCAGTGCTGTAAGTACAGCTTGATGGACTATTCTGGTCAGAGTTGAAAGACCTGGATGCAATTTAAGAACTATGGACTACGATTTGGCCTATGAAGGTAAGAAAGAGCTTTGCTTGGACTGGGCTAGCAATTTGTATGAGAAGCTTGCTGTTATGCCAGTGTCCTGAGAAGTTGTGCAGGGTTGCTTTGCATAGAAATGAACTAGTGTGAGCAGAGGGACATGACACAGAAAAAAAAGAAAATCTTTGGGTGAATTGCTGCCCATTCAGCTACATTTGAGAGATTACAACCTTTGAGACTGGGCCAGCTGACCTGCATTGGGGCAACAAAAAGAATGTAGACTCTTATGAAGGGGCCTGAGTGCTCAGGGAATGTCCTGTTCTTCAAAATCTGCTTTATTCCCCACCCCCTGGATTAACAAATTGGCACCCTACCTGGTATTATGAAGTATAATAAATGCAAGAAAGAGAGGGTAATTGAGTTTGCAACACGGTCTTGTGTTTTGGAAATGGCCATGGGCAGTGTGAAGCAAGTTTGCTGGATGCCTGAATGGAGACCCCATGGGGCCATGAGAATGAACCGTGGGTTGCAGTGAAGACCCAGTGGAGATACTGGGACCATGAGATGACTGCCAAGGAGAGCTGCCAGACCAAGATGAAGTTTTCCAGGACTGTGAGTAGCCTAGCTAGAGGGACAGAATTGGAACTCCAGAGAATTGTTGCTGGTTAGAATTATCAGACTTGGAAATCTGTCATTGACTAGAGTTGTTGGACTTGAAGCTACAAAGTTTGATGTCTGCCCTGGTTGTTTTAAATTTTGTATTGAATGTTTGCTATGCCCAATGCCATCTCTTGCAGCATGAGTATTTATTCGTGCCATTATGGGTTTCAGGGCGGGGATTGGTATATGTCTCAATTAAAAGATCTTGGACTATGGGGATGTATGAACATCATTGGAATTGATAAAAACTATGGGGACTTTTAAAGTTGTAAAATACAAATGCATTGTATTTTACATCATGTATGGTTATCAGTTTATGGGGGCCAGGGGTAGAATGTTTGATTCAGGTGTCCCTCATAAACTTAGGTGTTCTGAATGCTAGATTTCCAGCTGATGGGGATCTGGGAACTAACACCTCCTGGAGGCAGTGTATTGTTGGGGCCGGGCTTATGAATATTATAGCCAGTTTCCCCTTGGTACACTCTCCTGTTGCTATTGTCCACCTTATGTTGGCCAGGGAGTGATGTCCACCCTCTGCTCATGCCATCATTTTCCCTGCCATCATGGAGCGTCCCCCTTGAGCCTGTAAGCCAAAATAAACCTGTTGTTCCCACAAGGTGCTCTTGGTCGGGTGATTTCTACCAGCAACGTGAACCTGACTGCAATACCAAGCTACTTAACCCAGCAAAAGTATCCCTCATAATAGATGGTGAAAGAAAAACTTTCCATAAAAATGTCAACTGTATGATTATATAAACAAAAAGCCAACCCTACAGAGAATACTTGAGGGAATACTCCACACAGAACAATCAAACAACCAATTTCAAGAGTCACGAAGAAAATCACAACAACAAAAATAAACCAGGCTCAAAACAGTACATATCACAAGAAAGTACTAAACCCCATAAAACACCTCATCATGGCAGGGATTAATTCAAACCTCACAGTAGTAATCTTAAATATTAATGGTCTTAACTAACCCATCAAAAGACGCAGGTTATCAGGATGGATCAAAAAACTGGACCCTTCTATCTGCTATCTTCAAGAAAGCCACCTCAGCACTAAACACACAGACACCCCCTCAGGGTGAAAGGGTGGAAAATGATATTCCAAGCAAATGATGTTGCTATACTAATATATGATAAAATACACTTCAAACCAAAAGTAATCAAAAAGGACAAATAAGGCCACTTCTTGATCCAACATGAGCACATCACAATCATAAATATATATGTATAGGTGCACCATAGTTTATAAAACAAAACCTACTTGACAATAAAACAGAAATAAACACCAACACCATCATAGTCAGAGACTTCAATACTCCACTATCATCAATAGACAGATCTTTCAAGCAGAAAATCAACAGGGACATAATAGAACTCAACAAATCATAGATCAACTAGGCCTAACCGATATCTACAGAACTTTCCACCTCAACTCTACATAATACACATTCTTCTCAACAGTCCATGGAACTTTCTCCAAAATTGACCATATATTAGGCCATAAATCGCACTTTCATAAAGTCAGGAAAACTGAAGTAACTTTCTGCATCATGTCAGATCACAATGCTTTATAGCTAGAAATTAGCAAGAGACACAACCTCCTGGAGATTAAATAACACACTTTTAAACAATGAATAGGTCGTGGAAGAAATCAAAAAAGAAATTGCAACATTCCTAGAATTGAATGATAATGAAAACACAACCTACCAAACCTTATAGGACTCAATGAAGGCAGTCAGAAGGGGAAAATTCATAGCCCTAAATGTCTTAATTACAAAGACAGGCAGATCCCAAATCAATAACCTGACTTTCCACCTAAAGACACTGGAAAAAAACAAAAACAATCCAACCCAAAGAGCTCCAGATGGAAAGAAATAATCAAGATTAAAACAGAAGTTGGTGAATTGGAAACTAAGAAAACAATCTTAAAATTTGATGAAATGAAGAGCTGGTTGTTTGAAAAAATAAACAAGATTGACAAACCCCAGACCATTTGATCAAGCAAAAAAAGAGAGAGAGAGACTGAGAAGTCTCAAATTAACAAAATCAGAAATGAAAAAGGAGAGGTCACAACAGACACCAATGAAATTGAAAGAATCATTAGGGCATACTTCCAAAACCTCAACTCCATGAAATTGAATTATCTGGAAGAAATAGATGAATTCCTAGACACATACCACCTACCAAAACTAAATTCAGAGCAGATTAATCTCCTAAACAAACTTATCACATCCATGGAGATTGAAAAGGTAATCAAAAACCTCCCTGTAGCAGACAGCTTCAGGTTTGCTGAGATGAACTTCCAGACCAGGCACAGTTATGGATGAAGGGATATTTATTGAAGCTTACAGATCCAGGGGAAGTTCCATAAATGGCAGAAGAAGCTGGCCTGTCTTTATAGGCCCAAGCAGAGAGAGAGAGAGAGAGAAGCATAAGCCAAAAGCCACACAGCACAGCACACTTCAGGAACTCCATCTAGGCACACTTCGCGTATCTTTAGATTGTAATCTCAAACCCACCACCACACCTTAAGATCCACCCAGTGACACTGCCTCCAGCTAGGTGGCTGCAGATACAAACTACAAAGTAATAAAACACTCAATATATTGGGGGCCATCTATTCAAACTACCACACTCCCCAAAAACAAGAGTCCAGGATTGGATAGCTTCTTAGGTGAATTCTATCAAACCTTCATAGAAGAACTGAAACCAATTTTTCTCCAAATATTCTGCATAATTGGAGGTGAGGGAATCCTCCCTGACTCCTTTTAGAAAGCTAGCATCACCCTAATACCAAAACCAGACAGAGATGCAACAAGGAAAGAAAACTATAGGCCTATATCCCTAATGAACTTAGATTCAAAGATCCTGAACAAAATCCTTGCAAACTGAATTCAACAACACATCAAAAGCATTATCCACCTTGATCAAGTAGGCTTCATTCAAGGGATGCAGGGATGGTTTAACATATGGAAATCGGTCAACGTAATCCACCACATAAATAAGTTGAACCATAAGAACCACATGATCATCTCAATTGATGCAAAAAAGGCCTTTGACAAAATACAACATCACTTAATGATCAAAACACTGGAAAGAATAGGCATGGAGGGTTTATATCTCAACACAATAAAGGCTATATATAAAGCTCCTAAAGCCCAAATCATACTTAATGGGAAAAAAATCAAGGAGTTTCCCCTGAGATCAGGAACAAGACAGGGGTGCCCACTCTCACCACTGCTCTTCAACATAGTCCTAGCCCAAGCAATAAGACAGGAGAAAGAAATAAAAAGAGATTCAAATTGGAAAGGAAGAAGTCAAGTTAGCTCTATTTGCAGATGACATGATCCTATATATAAGTGACATGGAAGTCTCCATCTCAAAACTTCTAAAGGTGATAAATTCCTTCAGCAAAGTGGCAGGATACAAAATCAATGCACAAAAATCAGTAGCTTTTCTACACGCAAAGGACAAATAAACAGAGAAAAAAATTAGTGAGGCTGTCCCATTTTCAATAACAACAAAAAAAATTAAATACTCTGGAATAACACTAGCAAAGGATGTGAAAGAGCTATATAATGAAAACATAAAATTGCCGAGCATGGTGGCACACTCCTTTAATCCCAGCACTCGGGAGGCAGAGGTAGGAGGATCGCCGTGAGTTCGAGGCCACCCTGAGACTACATGGTGAATTCCAGGTCAGCCTGGGCTAGAGGGAGACCCCACCTCAAAAAACAAACAAACAAAAAAAAACCATAAAATCACTCAAGAAACAGCCAGGCATGGTGGTTCATGCCTTTAATCCCAGTACTCGGGACGCAGAGGTAGGAGGACTGCCATGAGTTTGAGGCCACCCTGAGACTACATAGCGAATTCCAGGTCAGCCTGGGCTAGAGTGAGACCCTACCTCCAAAAAAAAAAAATCTCAAGAAAGAAATAGAGGAAGATTTGAGAAGATGGAAGACCTCCCATGCTCCTGGATAGGTAGAATTAATATTGTGAAAATGGTAATTCTACCAAAAGCAATATGCAGATTTAACGCAATACCAACAAAAATGCCAGCATCATTCTTCACAGAGATTGAAAAAAATGACCTCAAAATTCATATGGAATGGAAGAAGGCCTCAGATATCTAAACATATCCTCAGCAAAAGAAACAACTCTGGTTGTATCACCATACCTGATCCAAAGCTATATCACAAAGCCATAGTGACAAAAACAGCATGATACTGGAATAAAACAGAAACATAAACCAATGGAACAGAATTGAAGACCCAGACCTTAGCTGCCTGATCTTTGACAAAAGTGCCAATAATGTAGACCGGATAAAAGACAGCACCTTCAACAAATGGTGTTAGACAATTTGGATGACTATATGTAGAAAAATGAAATTAGACCCACTTATTTCACCATAAACAAAAATCAGGTCCAGCTGGGCATGGTGGCACATGCCTTTAATCCCAGTACTTGGGAGGCAGAGGTAGGAGGATCACCATGAGTTTGAGGCCACCCTGAGACTACATAATGAATTCTAGGTCAGCCGGGGCTAGAGTGAGACCGTACCTCGAAAAACCAAAAAAATAAAAAAATCAAGTCCAAATGGATTAAAGACCTCATTATAAAACCTGAAACTATTGAACTACTGGAAGGAAAAATAGGAGGCACTCCCCATGATATGGGACTGGGAAAAGACTTCCTGAAAAAAACCCCAGTAGGCAAGGAAATTGAACAAGCACTCAACCAATGGGATCTCATGCAGTGAAAAAGCTTTTTCACAGACAACTATACCATAAGCAGAGCCAATAGATTACCACTGAATGGGAGAAGATTTTTGCCAGCTATACCACTGACAGAAACCAATATCTAGAATCTACAAAGAACTCAAAAATCTAAAGAATAAAAAATCAAACAACCCACTCCAAAAGTGGGGCAAAGAACTAAATATGGAGATCTCAGAGGAAGAATTACAAATGGCTAACACATACTTAAGAAAATGTTCAACATCCCTAACCATTAGGGAAATGCAAATTAAAACAACTATGAGATTCCACCTTACCCCAGTAAGAGTAGCAAACATTGAAAAATCAAATAAAAACAAATATTGGCAAGGCTGTGGAGAAATAGAAACACTCATTCACTGTTGGTGGGAATGTAAGCTGGTACAACCACTGTGGAAATCAATATGGAGACTCCTGACAAGGATGAATATAGTTACCCCTGTTATTCCTTTACTGGGCATTTACCCTAAAAGCTCCACATCTCAGTTCAGAGATATTTATTCAACCATGTTTATAGCTGCTCAATTACTAATAGCTAAAAACTGGAATCAACCCAGGTGCCCATCATTGGATGAATGGATAACCAAAATGTGCTATATCTACACAATGGAATTCTACTCAGCAGTAAGAAAAAATGACACATTGAAATTTGTAGAAAAATGGTTGAACATGGAACAGATCATTCTAAGCGAACTCTCCCTATCACAGAAAGACAACTGTCACATGATTTCACTCATCTGCAGTTCCTAACCTGGATCAGCCCAAGTTGCTGACATAACTGAATAGCATCTTGAGGCTTGCACAATAGGGAGCATAGGGCTTGCAGGAAGTGAAAGGGTGGGAGGGACACAAAACTGAACCCAAATTAAACTGGTACCATAGAAAATCCTATATCCTCGAAATTAGACTAAAAGGTAGAACCCTCAAGAGAACCTTACAGGGAACACCTGAATCAAGGGGTCCTGGAGAGAGTGAGACAAAACCAAACCCCACATTTCTCCTGTTTCTCTTTCTTCTCTGGCTTTTTCTTTTTTCGTTTCCTTTGGTGCTGGCATAGAATTCCCTGTACCTGGATCCACAATGAGCTGTTGATCAGAGAGACCTACTAGATCTCCCAAAACAAACAAGACAGACTTCTGTCAGAGCACTTGATTACTCACCAGAGGTTAATGGTAAGACCCTACTGCTGAAGACACCATACGCTATCAGCATAGACCATGGAGAGACCTGATTGGAATCTGGAGGAGAGCCAGTCCCCAGACAATTACCCCATCTAGTGCTGGAAGATGCTACATGAGCTACCAGGGGAAAGGGGCCAACATGTGTCCAAGCAACTCAAAGTCTAAGTAACTCAGAAACAAACAACCTGACGTGATGCTCACACAAGTGCAATAGTGGCACACAGCCATGGTGAGTAACCAACTGCTCTTGGATGGGCTAACAGATCCACTCAGGGGAAAGGAAACCATATCTGGAACTGGGAAACAAGTCAGAATCAGATCCAGATAATGATTCTGCTTTCTATTGTCAATCTCCCACTAACCTTAGACTATAAGAGGGTCTAAATCCTTTTAATTCTGTCTAAATTAATAATGGTTATTCCATTTGACCAGGCTGACTTCATTCTCCATTGGAGAATCTGCTTCTCTTTTTCAGATGGGAGCTGGACCTGAGGAGATAAACAACCCAGTGCCCTCCACCCTGGCCCCAGCTGAAACCACAGAAGAACTGGGAAATGAACAAGAGTGCTGCTTTCTTAGTGAACCTGATATCAGCACAAGGGTGATAGAGATAGATACTGAGAACACTCAACACCTACCAAACCAGAGATCAAGAGGTTCCTAAGTAGCCATCACTGAAGTAGATTAAAAATGCTCCCAGCATGGCTCAGGGAATTTTGCAGAAGATGGGGGCAGAAAGATTGTTAGAGCCACAAATTGGGACATTTTGCACAGAGACATTGTCTCGACCCACCCCCATAATGTGTGATCCACAATCTCCATGGGATTGACCTACATCCCCAACATGGAAGGCCTCTTCAGAAAAGGGGCAGGGAGGAGGGAAAAGATGATACCAACATGTGTTGTTTACATACAGAATATGTCCATATCTAATAAAAAAAACTCAAAAGAGGTTTCCAATACTCTAAAAGCAACGTGGTGGGGCCAGAAAGGAGCAGGACTTATGGTGTCTCAATTACCCCATCCTTTCTAATTGGTTCCTCTTCAAGACACCAGGCTAGTGTCATTAGTAAACCAGAGATGGAGGATTCTAGTAAAACCATAGCTGGGGAGGAGGTGGTCATCCCTCAATGGTAGTGCCTCAAGAGAGTCCAGTCCAGGGAGCTATGGGTCTCTCCTGATGGGGTCCTGCCTAACCTTCTGTCCTACAATTGGTAATAATGGCAATGTTTGTGCTCAAGTAATAAACTGAGGCTTAGTTTCCTCCTTAGGAGAGGGGGAAAGATGCCTCTGAATCTAGATGATCAAATTATAGCTTTTCCCCGCTACTTGCATTTTTCCATTCAATAAAGATTTACTGCACAAAGAAAAAAAAGAATACACATATACATTAATAAAGTGATGGAAATTCTAAACAGCTGGAAAAATAGGTCACATCCAGGTTAGCAGCAGCAATAGAAGAAGGAGAAACTGGGGGAAACCCTCTCCCCTTGTGCTGAGTGCTCAGCAGTGGCAATCAACGTAGCAGAAGAAAGATACTGTTTGATGAAGTTACCTTGAGGCAAGTTTTTTTTTTTTTTTTTTTTTTTTTTTTTGCTTACAGACTTGAGTGGAAGTTTCTTTTTTTTTTTTTGAGATCTTTTTTTTTATTTTTTTTTATTTTTTTCTCCATTTTTATTAATATTTTCCATGATAACAAAAAAAATCCCATGGTATTACCCTCCCCCCTTTCCCCTTTGAAATTCCATTCTCCATCATATCCCCTCCCCATCTCAATCTTTCTACTTACATATATACAATACCAACCTAATAAAAGCCCTCCTCCCTTTCTTTCTCTTCCCTTTCTATCTCCTTTTTTAACTTACAGGCCTCTGCTACTGAGTTTTTTCCTTCTCACACAGAAGCCCAATCATCTCTAGCTAAGATCCACATATGAGGGAGAACATGTGGCGCTTGGCTTTCTGGGCCTGGGTTACCTCACTTAGTATAATTCTTTCCAGATCCATCCACTTTTCTGCAAATTTCATAACTTCATTTCTCTTTACTGCTGAGTAAAACTCCATTGTATAAATGTGCCATATCTTCATTATCCACTCATCAGTTGAGGGACATCTAGGCTGGTTCCATTTCCCAGCTATTATAAATTGAGCAGCAATAAACATGGTTGAGCAAGTATCTCTAAGGTAATGAGATGAGTCCTTAGGATATATGCCTAGGAGAGCTATAGCTGGGTCATATGGTAGATCAATCTTTAGCTGTTTTAGGAACCTCCACACTGATTTCCACAATGGCTGGACCAGATTGCATTCCCACCAACAATGTAGAAGGGTTCCTCTTTTTCCACATCCCCGCCAACATTTATGATCATTTGTTTTCATGATGGTAGCCAATCTGACAGGAGTGAGATGGAATCTCAATGTAGTCTTAATCTGCATTTCCCTGATGACTAGGGATGTAGAACATTTTTTTAGATGCGTATATGTCATTGAGTGGAAGTTTCTTGATGGCAGGGGAAAGCATGGTATGAGCAGAAGCTGGACATCACCTCTGCCACAGCAGGTAGAAACAGCGGCATGAGAGTGAGCTGGCACTGGCAGGCTAGGGACTAAGCCTCAAGGTTACCTCCAGTGACACACCTCCTCCAGCGAGGCTCCGCCTCCCAAACTGCCACCAGCTGGGGATCAAGCATTCAGAACACAAGGTTTATGGGAGATGTCTGATCCAAACGACCGTGCTCTTTCACAAAGACTTCTAGTGGGGAAAGTGCTTGGCAGTCTAAGACCCTCCATGAACCACACTCTCAGAAAACTCGGGCCAGTGTCACCAGACTATATGCTGAAGCCTGGCCAACAGAATACTGTGAAGCTATGGGAAGAGAAATTCTGATTCAGACCTGCACCGCATTCAGTGCACTGAACTTGGTAGAACCCAATATACACACAAGAACTCCGCATAGGCTCTGAGCAACACGCAAGGCACTGGCAAGAGCTGCAAGGGGCTGTGTCAACATTCACAACTGAAGTGCTGAAGGAATTCACAGAGAATCTAAAAGCTCCCTATAAACAGATGTGTACAGCATCAGTAATCCGGTACTCCAAACAAAGATCTGGAAGGAAGAATGAAACGGCTGATACCAGAGGAAGGCACGGTAGAGGAGGCAGCACTGCAGGAGTTCAGTAAGGAACACAAGAGTCCAGAAAAGAGTGGACAATCAGGCTCATCAGTTTTCATATTCTATGACATGTACCTGGCTTTTTCTCCCTTTATACCTATTCCATCATCAACTTAACACACAGTGTATCTTATCAGGACATGTCGTATCATATCCCAGTGTATCATATCATCCCAGTGTATCATATCAGAATATATCTCATCAGTTTGCATGTTCTATGACATGTACCTGGCTCTGTCGCCCCTTATGCCTGTTCCATCATCAACTTAACACACAGTGTATCTTATCAGGTATCATATCATATCATATCACATCACAGGGTATCATATCAGCACATATCAGCACTGCTCTTCATCTTGCCCAGCAGAAGCAATACTGCTTGAAAGTAGGGAGCCTGAAAGAAGAGTGCTAAAGGTGTTTCCCACTCTATTCCTTTAAAATTTATTTTTATTTATTTATGTATTTATTTATTTATTAGAGACAGAGAGGGAGAGTGAGAATGGGTGTGCCAGGGCCTCCACCCACTGCAAATGAACTCCAGACACATGTGCCACCATATGCATTTGGCTTACAAGGGACCTGGAGAATCGAACATAGGTCCTTAGGCTTTGCAGGCATGTACCTTAACCACTAAGCCATCTTTCTGGCCCCTGATTTCCTACTCTTTAAAGTCAGTTTTGCTCCTCCCTATATTAACAAATTTGGTAGCCTACCTGGTACTATGGGAGTATAACAAATGTGGGGAGAAAAAGGTTATTGGATTTACAACATAATTTTTTTTCTAATGGTCACCAGTTGATGTGTGGCAGGGTTGTTAAGAGGCCCAATGGAGTCATGAAGATGAACTGTGGGTTGCAGTAGAGAGTCCAGGATTATGGCAATACCAGGACTGTGAGGCAGCTGACCAAAAGAGCTTCTTGTTCAGAATAGAGTTTTCCCCAGGTTTTAGGGAGCACAGCTGGAGGGGTAGAATTAGAAACTCAGAGACTTTGTTGTGGGTCCCGGATAGACATATAGTAGCAGGAGTTTTGGTATTTTCCCTGCCTGTTTTAGATCTCGCATTGGTTCAGTAATTCCTTCCAATATCATCTTTTGCTTTATGAATGTTTCTTCTGTGCCATTATATGGTTTTGATTTTACAGGCTCACAATTAAAGTATCTGGACTCTGGAGATATTTGAACGGTGCTAGAATTAATACAATTATGGGGACTTTTAAAGGTGGGCTGGATGCATTGCATCTTACATCATGGATGCTCATCAGTTTATGGGGCCAGGGGCAGAATATGGTGGTCTGAGTCAGCTGTCCCCCATAAACTCATGTGTCTAGGGTGCTTGATCCCCAGCTGATGTCAATTTGAGAGGCGGAGCCCAGTTGTAGGGGTACAGTATTAGGGTAGTTTAGGGGTGTTACAGCCAGCTCCCTCTTGCCAGAGTTCAGCAGAGTTCTGCTGCTGCTGTTGTCCATCTGCTGTGGACAAGGTGATGTCCAGCCTCTAACCCCATCATACACCAGTACACCAATCCAGTTCACGTTTAAAACACAATACCATCTAAAGATCCTGGGGAATCAAGCCTCGAACCAGGGTCCTTAGGCTTCACAGGCTAGCGCTTAACCACTAAGCCATCTCTCCAGCCCCAGGCCTTCATTCTTAAGCAGCAAGTGCACTTAACCTCTGAGCCATTTCCCCAGCTCTGGACGTGAAACTCTAATTCTGTCACTTAACTTTACTCTGGTCCTTTACAGCAATAGAGTTAGGTAAGAATACTTCAGCTCTTTTCCATAAGTAGCCTGTGGCTCTTTGTGAATGAGTAGGACAATGCATGTAAGGAGAGTTCTTTTATCATTGCAATTCTGACAGCAACTCTAAACTGTTGTTAAGAACTTATACACATTATTTTATCTTCAACCATACTGACACACATGCAGTGTTCCAAGTTTCCTATTTTCCCATGTATGTCATTTAAATCTGAAATTCCCAACTGAGGTCTCTGTGTCTATAAAGTAATGTTACCCACAGTAAAATGTCTCCTTGTACAAAGTAGATATTTTCTGTTTCCTACTCCTGAGAAGTTATATATTCAGAACCAACTCTGACATATGGTGCAGCATCTGGGTTTTGGGCCAGTAAAAAGAAGACAAATACCATGTTGTAAAGGAGTTTACCCTTTTGTTCCACAAGTTTAGTGTTTAGTGCAACTTGACTAGTAAGCATCTAAGCCAAAGGTTCTCAACCCTGGAGCTGATGGCAGAATTCTACTTCATCTGCATGGTAGATAAGGAATCAAAGCAGAAGAGAACACAAACGTACTACTAGGGCCTCCGCACATGCGCTCAGCGGGTACTTGCATCTGCATGCACACACACACATGCACACACGATACACACACTGCACAACAAACACACGCCCAGGCAGAGCAGCAGTCGTGGTTGTTTGTTGAGGTTTCTGTCTTCTGTTGCTTTGGGGGCTTTTGTACATGTGACCATGGATTAAATCTAGAAAGGTGTAGCTAAGATGCATGTTTTTATATCATCATGTCAAATGTTACCTGAGATGACAGTAGGTTACAATCAATGAACAGTCCTTTCCCAGTTTTATGCCGTTGTATCAGTCCAGCCATAATCGCTCCATATGCATACAGGCCAGTGGCAAGGTCAGTCATGGCCACTCCTGGGCGAACTGGATCTCCATCCTGATTTGAGCATTGGAGTGGGAAAAACAGAAAACTGAAGGTTGAAATCATCTTATGATCTCTCACACATACTAAAGTTAAATAAAGGAATTACATATGAGGATGTAGCTCTACATACATATACAAAAATAAATGGAGCAAATTAATATTAAGGATATCTACTGATGGGACTGTGTTTATATTTACTTCTGTATTTCTATCCTCTATGCATACAAGCCAAGCAAAACCAAATTAAATGAAATAAAAGATCTTTATGAAGCCAGGCGTGGTGGTGCACACCTTTAATCCCAGCACTTGGGAGGCAGAAGTAGGAGGATCACCATGTGTTCAAGGCCACCCTGAGATTACATAGTAAATTCCAGGTCAGCCAGAGCTAGAGTGAAACCTTACCTTGAAAAACCAAAATAAATAAATAAATAAATAAAAAGATCTTTATGAACATATCCAAAACTCCTTCTTCATATATTTTACTTGCCTAAATTAAAAATGAGTAAATAAGTGAATTTCAATTTAAATGTTAATCTTTCAGGGAAGAATTAAAGCAGTATTATTCTGGTGCTAGATGGAAGGCTGAAGAAGAAGAGAGAGAGAGGGCAGTGGCAGTGGAAGAAAACTTGGTCTAATTTCCTTATAATCATTCTAATAGATGACTAATATCCTTTTGGTACACACTTTTTAAAAAACTTATAATGAGGGATGGAGAGATGCCTTAGCAGTTAAGGCACTTGCCTGCAAAGCCAAAGGACCCAGGTTCTATTCCCAAGTACCCACAAAAAGCCAGATGTACAAGGTGGCTCATGTGTCTAGAGTTCAATTTGTTCAGAGTGGCTGGAGGCCCTGGCATGCACCATTTTCTCTCTCTCTCTCTCCTTCTCTCAATGAATAAATAAATAAAATATTGTTTAAAAACGTAAAAACTCGGGAGGCAGGCATAGCAGGATAGCCATGAGTTCGAGGCTACCCTGAGACTACACAGTGAATTCCAGGTCAGCCTGGGCTAGAGTGCGACACTACCTTGAAAAACCAAAAAAAAAAAATTAGGGCTGGAGAAGATGGCTTAGTGGTTAAGGCATTTGCCTGCAAAGCCAAAGGACCCCAGTTCAATTCCCCAGGATCCATGTAAGCCACATGCACAAGGAGGCGCATGTATCTGGAGATTGTTTGCAGTGGCTGGAGGCCCTGGCGTGCCCATTCTCTCTCACACTCTCTATCTCTCTCGAATAAGTAAATAACATTTTAAAAAATTGAAAAAGACTGCTTTTCTATAAAAGGTTTATATAACAGGACTATGATGACAAACTCTAGAATTTATATGTTTGGTAGGACATATGACATAATCTCTAAACTGGAGAGATTTCAGGGCCTATAGTACTTTACGTGGTAATGGACAATCTACAGAGATTTTTATTAAGGATTTTATGGGTCAGAAAACAAGAGAAGGACTTCTGGCCACATGAGAGCCCAGTGGAAAGGCAGGAGAGGGCTCTGCTAATCAGCATGGCTCAGCTCCACCCCGCTGGTAAGAACTTTTACTTGCTTCCAACTACTACCCTGCCCTGCCAGTACCACTGATAGCTTTGGAAATGACGGCGAAGGGCTTCTCCCCACTCACACCAGCCTTGTAAAGTCAGAAGACCCTGGAGGGCAGGACGGGGACCAGCTGAGCTTCAGGAGAGCGCCTCCAGGAAGCGTCCCTCAACCACATCTTCCTCATGCACCAGCGACTGGAGCACGTTGGCCACGGGAAACCAAAGGCTCCCATTCTCCCCCAACACAGCACAAGATCATCTCTGCCCCACTGAGACAAGCCACAAGTGCACCAAGGAGAGAACATTCTTTGCACCAGCATAGGTGGGGTGGAAATGCACTATGAAAGGTAGGCGGGCTGACTGACGGCCACTGGGGCAATACACACCTTATTAAAAGTGGATGCACAAATTTGAACCGGAAGTGTTACTTTCGTTTCTAATATTGGGGAAGGCTGCTAAAAGAAGCATCACTGGGAGGGAAGCCATTCAAAAGCAATCTCACCAAGGGATAAGGTCTGACATTTTAGGGCTAAGGAGAAGGCTCAGTAGGTAAAGGTACGTGCTTGCAAAGCCTGTGGGCCCCAGTTCAATACCCCAGTACGCGCATAACCCGAGGCAGAGTGGTCCGTGCATCTGGAGTTTATTAGCAATGGCAAGAGGCCCTAGAGGTGTGTCCCTTCTCATTCTCTCTCTCAAATAAAACAAATATTTATGTCAAATGTTGACAGTTTAGTTTCCATATACTTAGTACCACTTAGTATATGTTGCCTTTTAAAATAATTTGTAGGGTGGGGTTAAATTTTTATCATTTTTAATATCTTTTATCTGTTAGTACCTCTCTTTTTTAATCTCCACTCTCGCATCATCATGGTTTGGATGCATTCCACTCTTTCATTCTCCACCCTTGTACTCCGTGATGATTTGGTTTGTGTCTGTATACCACCCAGTTGGATTTCAGGATTATTCTGTATTTTACTCCACCTACTATTATGACCTCTCTATTACTCTTCCCATGTACAACTCCTATACTTCACCTCTCTTTCCAACATCTTCTCCACATTCTCTTCTTTTAATCCTTTCTTACTTATTTGCCATAATTACAACACCCCATAGCCTTAACACCCTCTAAAATTTGTGGAACCTCACAGTATCCCAATCTCCCTCTCCACCTCCATTACCTTTTTCAATGTTAACACTAGTCTCATGCAAGCTCACACAAAATCCCTCTCACATCTAGGTAACCTAACATACCCCACCCCAGCCATACTCATTTATCCAGCAATAGTTGTTGCAGTAAAAGGAAGGAATACTGCCAAGATATTTTAATAAAACCACTATCAAAAAGTCACAGATCAATCTCCCTCATGAACATTAATGCAAAAAAAAAGTCCTCATCAAAAAACTTGTATCAGACTACAGGAACACATCAAAAAGATCATGAGCCATGGGCTGGAGAGATGGCTTAGCGGTTAAGCACTTGCCTGTGAAGCCTAAGGACTCCAGTCCGAGGCTCGGTTCCCCAGGACCCACATTAGCCAGGTGCCCAAGGGGGTGCACACATCTGGAGTTCATTTGCAGTGGCTGGAGGCCCTGGTGTGCCCATTCTCTCTCTCTCTCTCTCTCTCTCTCTCTCTCTCTCTCTCTCTCTCTTTCTCTCTCTCTCTGCCTTTTTCTCTCTCTGTCTGTCGCTCTCAAACAAATAAATAAAAATAAACAAAAAATATTTTTAAAAAAGATCATGAGCCATGATCAAGTTTGGTTTTATTTCAGAGATGCAGGGAGGTTTCAACCAATGCAAATTAGCAAGTGTAATATGCTATATAATTGGATTCAAGTACAAAAATCACATGATTGTATCAACAGATAATGAAAAAATATTGGACAAAATCCAAATCCATGCTTCATGATAAAATTCCTGAAGAAACTGGGAATAGAAGGAAGATATTTCAGCATAATAAATGATATATATGATAAACCTACAGCCAACATTATACTAATTGGAGAAAAGCTCAAAACATTTCCACAAAAATCAGGAACAAGGGCTGGAGAGATGGCTTAGCGGTTAAGCGCTTGCCTGTGAAGCCTAAGGACCCCGGTTCGAGGCCCAATTCCCCAGGACCCACGTTAGCCAGATGCACAAGGGGGTGCATGCATCTGGAGTTCGTTTACAGAGGCTGGAAGCTCTGGCGCACCCATTCTCTCTCTCTCTCTCTCTCTCTCTCTCTCTCTCTCTCTCTCTCTCTCTCCCTCTCTCTCCCTCCTCTCTGTCACTCTCAAATAAATAAATAAACAAACAAAATTTTTAAAAAAAATCAGGAACAAAATAAGGTTGTTTGCTTTTTCCACTCTTGTTAAATATAGTACTGGAAATCTGAACTAGAGCAATAAGGCAAGAGAGGCAAATAAAAGGGACACAATAGAAAAGGAAAAAGTCAAACTACTGGGCTGGAGAGATTGCTTAGTGGTTAAGGCACTTCCCTGCAAAGCCAAAGGACCCAGGTTCAATTCCCCAGGACCCACATAAGCCAGATGCACAAAGGGGCATATGCATCTGGAGTTCTCTCTGTGTGTCTGTCTGTCTGTCTGTCTCTCTCTCTCTCTCTCTCCCCCTTGCCTATTTCTGTCTCTCTCTCTCTCAAATAAAATATATAAATAAAATATTTTTTAAAGTCAAATTATTGTCCTCTGCAGATGATATGATCCTACACATAAGGGAACCTAAAGACTCCACTACAACTGTTGCAGGTGACAAACACTTTCAGCAAAGTAACAGGATACAAAATTCAAACAAAGAAATCTATACCCTTCCTATGCAAATAACAAGCATGCTGAGGATAAAATAAGGGAAATAATCTCATTTCCAACTGCCTCAAAAAAATAATAAAAGTATATTAGCATAAGCTGAACCAAAGAAGTGAAGGACCTCTACAATGAACACTTTTGAAACATTCAAGAGAGCCATTGAATAAGACACTGGGAAAGACATTCCATGTTCATGGAAATTAAAGAAGATACTAGGAAAAACATCACATAGTCATGGATTAGAAGAGTCAATATTTTGAAATAGCTATTTTACCAAAAGCAATCTATCTATATAATGTAATCCCCATCAAAATTCTAATACCATTTTTAACTGAAATAAAAAAATAATCAAAATCATTTGTAAGTACAAAAGACCTTAGATAGCCAAAACAATCCTGAGTAATAACAATAACTCCAGATTTATTGCAAAACCTAATTTCAACATAAATATTACAATCTTAGTAACATAAAAAGCATGGTACTAAAAATCCGGACATGTAGATCAATGGAAACAAACAGAATATTAACTTTTTAAAAAACTACAAGCTCGGGTCAGCCAACATTTCACTATCAATGGAGCATGGACTCATGAGGTCCCATCCCTCCCAAGGAGCCAATGGCAGTTAATGAGTGAATGAGGAGTGGGAGTCATTTGCTCCAGTGCTGTAGCCACCAGTAAGTGGTACAGAGAAGAAGGGGATATGTCTGGAATAGGAGGGGGAAAGAGACAGTAATCAGGGTATATATGGTCAAGTACAACATGCAGGTATGAAACTGTCATACAAATAAAAAATAACAGTGACAGGTTTAAGTTTATAGAGATCTGCTTTCCCACTACAAAATGAATATAATAATTTATCCTCTGTAGTTTTTAGACCAATAGAAATAACTAAGATAATAGCTATTTTATATTTTAAATTTCCTGCAAAGAATTATACCTAATATTCTGAAATATCATTACATTGTCTAAATAACATGACATGTATAAACATTATATAAACATCAGTAATCAGAGTAATTATATAAACAAAAAAATAATGAAATAAAATATCAGCCACATGTAGAGATAATGACATTGGCACAAATACAAATTCCCATTCGTGCAAAATAACTTTAGACAAAGCACTATTTAAAAGTGAACTACTAACACTTTAGATTCAGAAATGCAAAGATATATCATGGAAAATGAAGTCATAAACAGGAGTACATTAATATCACATAAAAGTATATTTCAAATCAAAAACTACTAAAGAAAAGTGGGATAAGTTTCAATGAAAAGGGGTCAAGAAGCCACAAAAGCATAAAAATTATAAGTATGGAGCCACCTAACTACAGAACTACCAAATACTAACAGCAAACATGGCAATTTTTAAACATTTTATTTATGTATTTATTTATTTTCAAGGAGAGAGAGAGAATGGGCATGCCAGGGCCTTCAGCTACTGCGAATGAGCTCCAGATGCATGCACTGCTCTGTGCATCTGGCTTTATGTGGATACTGAGTCATTAGGCTTTGCAGGCAAACATCTTAACTGCTAAGCCATCTCTCTAGCCCCCAGACACAACAAAACATGTTTCAAGAATAATCAATATCAGAATTAATAATAGGAAATGATACTACACAAATCTTTAGAGCTAGTGGAACAACTAAACAGAAGATCCTCAAAGAAAGAAGAGAACTAGGCATGGCAGACACACCTTTCATCCCAGCACTCAGGAAGCTGAGGTAGGAGGAATCACTGTGAATTTGAGGCCAGTCTGAGGCTACAGAGCGAATTCCACATAAGCCTAGGCTAGAGTGAGAACCCCCTCGACACAAACGATAAAAAAGAAATAAGACAAAAAATTACAGCATAAGCCAACTCTAACATAGCTTTTAAAAAATCCAATAACAAAATGCACATACTTCTCAAATGAACATGAAGTATTCTCTATGATACACCATATCCTACAACATAACATAAGCTTAAGTGAATTTAAGGGAAATTAAGTCATGAGCTGGAGATGTAGGTCAGTAGTTGTCCAGCATGTACAAGGTCCTGAGTTCAATGCCCAACTTAACAAAAAAAGTGAATTCATACAAGATATTTCATAGGTCAAAATGGAATGGCATTAAAATCAATACGAGAAGTCTTCAAGTCAATAAAGAATACTTTAGAAAGTCAAAAATATGTGAAGAGTAGGTATTGTATTAGTCAACACTAATAAGTAATAGTAAATAACATAAGAAATAAGAAAATATTTTAGATGAATAAAAAATAAAAGAATAAGATGCTTTAATTGATAACATGGAATTAAAGTAACCTAGATGTAATGATAACTTTCTGGAAAGACAAAAACTACCAAAACTGACTAAAGAATAAGTAGGAGGGCTGGAGGGATGGCTGATAGGTTAAGGTGTTTGCCTGCAAAGCCAAAGGACCCAGGTTCAATTCACCAGGACCCACATTAGCCAGATGCACAAGGAGGCACATGCATCTGGAGTTCGTTTGCAGTGGCTAAAGGCCCTGGTGCACCCATTCTCTCTCTCCCTCTCTCTGCCTTTCTCTCTCTTTCTCTCTCTCTCTTTCTCTCTCTCTCTTTCTCTCTCAAATAATAAAATAAATTTTAAAAAGAAATATTGCAATGTTAATGACAAAACTTCCAACAATAAACAAAAATTTAAGGCTTTTTTTCTTTTTTTTTTTCTTCTTTTCTTCTTTTTATTTATTTGTTTATTAAAGAGAGAGAGAAAGAATGGGCACACCAGGGCCTCTAGCCATTGCAAATGAACTCCAGACATATGCACCACCATATACATCTGGCTTACATGGGACCTGAAGAATTGAACCTGGGTCCTTAGGCTTCGCAGGCAAGCACCTTAACTGCTAAGCCATCTCTCCAGCCCAGCGAATTCTATCAAACATCTTTTTTTGTTGTTGTTGTTTTGGTTTTGGTTTTGGTTTGGTTTTTCGAGGTAGGGTCTCACTCTAGCTCAGGCTGACCTGGAATTCACTATGTAGCTTCAGGCTGGCCTTGAACTCATGGGGATCCTCCTACCTCTACCTCCCTAGAGCTGGGATTAAAGGCATGCGCCACCATGCCCGGCTCAAATATTTTTAACTTTATTTTTATTTATTTATTTGAGAGACATATACAGAAATAGGCAGGAAGGGAGAGAGAAAGAATGGGCACGCCAGAGCCTCTAGCTACTGCAAACAATCTCCAGATGCATGTGCCCCTTTGTGCATCTGGCTTACATGGATCCTGGGGAATCGAACCTGAGTCCCTTGGCTTTGCAGGCAAACACCTTAACTGCTAAGCCATCTCTCCAGCCCCTATCAAACATCTAAGGAGCACACATTTTTCACAAAATCTTCCAAAAATGATGAGAAGAGAACATTTTTCATGTCATTCTTTGAAGCTAATGTTATGCTGTCACCAAACCAAATAAAGACAAAAGTAAAATAAAATTACAGCCCCCTCTCCAGCCCTGTGGCATTTCTGGGAGTGTGAATTTGGACTCATCAGCCTAATCCCTGAGCCCCTAGACCTCCCCGTGCCTCAGCCACCTGTTCCCAGCACTCCCTCCCCATGCTACCTGCCTTCAGCCTCCGGCCCTGAGGTCCCTGCCTACTTTTCCCTCCCTATACTGTTTGCATCTTACTCCATCACCTACTGGGTCTCTCTCAAGTCTCTGGGCACAGCTGCCCACTCCCCATGCCCCCCATCCCAGCCCTTGACCCCAGAACAATGCACACACTGTGGCCTGCTGGCCGGGAGCTGTGCACACTCTCCTGGCCAAACTGAGATCTATCGGCTCTTTTTTGTTTCTAGGTCATCTGAATTGGTCTTAAACTGTGTTTGATGGTTCGCACAGTACATTGAGTCAGGAGAAATGTGAGGTTGATGCCAACCTGAGACACATTCTGTCTCCAGAACATACAACAATAGCAACAACAAAATGGTCAGAATATCGACCAAACAAGGAAATGGAGGCAATTTACAACCTTAAGGGAGAAAGGCCAAAAACCTAGAGGAAGAATGAGTTGTGGAGCATGTTGTACAGCCCCGGGCTTCCTCTTCTTTACCCAGACAACATAGAGGGAAAGGAGATTAATTCGTGGACTCCTAATAATTCCTACCAAAGGGCGAGGGGAGAAGTGCTGGGAAAAGCCGGAGCCTTGCAGAGAACTGCCCAGGCAGGACCTGCGAGGAGCTGCAGCCGGATCCGAAGACAGTGCTCACAGGAACGGGTGAACCTCTAAAGAAAGCTGAACCCTGAGCCCCAAGTTGCACTCAGCGTTGCAAGGCTTAGCCTCCTGCCAAAACGTCTTTCCAACTGCATTCCATTTCTAATCTGGCTTCCAGTAACTCCAAATTAGGGAAATTATTGTTACTGAGCAGAATTTAAGTATTATGGAACGTTAGGTAGGATTAGGGTTAGAGTAAATATGTAAAAACACTTAAGAGTGCTTACTAAGCAAAAGCTATTGAGTTTAAGAATCAAGTAAACTGTAAGTACAAGCATGTAAGGGAGCAGAAGGAGCAGACCCGCCCCTCGGAAGCTGCTCTCCCTGCAGAGGCCCCCACTCTAACCCTGCGCCAGGAGAACACAGACCCTCCAGCACAAGAATCACACTTAAGGCCACCTGCTGTGTGGCCCTAGACCCTACCTGGTGTCTTTGCTAAACTCATAGCACAGAGCAGCCCCAAAGCACATTTTCACCTGGTAGGAAGGCCTGCCTCCAGTGAGAAGCCCCTCCCCTTTAAAATGGTACAAAGAATTCCCTCGGTTCTGCAGGTCACTGCCGGGTCTCCTTGCCCAGCCTTTCCAGCTATGGGTTGCTAGTGTTACTAGAGGAGGTCTCCCCAGAAATCCCTCAGTGCCTTCCCATGGAACCTGGAAAGAATCTTCCTTTATTTAAAATAAACAATCATTGCAAAGGAAGGGAAGATAGAGGGAAGAATGGTGATCAATTCTCACAGCAGGAAATCAATCCATGATGTTTAAAATTGAACATGTACATAGTTAAATAAGCATGAAATCACTCCATATAGGTTTGCCTCAACCTCAAAAGAATCTTTTAGTAACAATTATTTTTGTTAAAAAAAGTAAATAATTTAGGTAAGTTTGAGCAATACTTCCATTTTACTTTAACTAGTTACTTCTCTGTTAAATTAAATTGAATTTAATATTTAAATTAGCAAGAATATTATGACCTCATCTTCATAAAATAGTTTTGTTCACCCCACTATCTGCCCACATCTCAGCATAAGCATGTCTGTCTGTATTGACCCAGATCTTAACACTAAGAATTTATGAATGGTGAAACTAGGAACATTTATTCTGTTCTTCTCTTTTTTACAAGAACATGTACTGTTTATAAAATAAAACATAAATGAAATTAAGAAATGCACTTACTCCACCATTAACTGACTCTTAGTGACCACACTGTCATGGTAGAAAAGTGCATGAATTAAGAAAAAGGTGATTATCACAAACCATTTCTTTATTTTGTAGTATGTATTAATGTTTACTATATATTAATATACATAATAAATGAGATTAAAATCAAAGAAAAATATTTTCCTAATATAAGATAAAAAAATATATTTGACTCAAGCCTATAAACATGAAAAAAAATATTTGAGGTCTGGAGAAGATGGCTTAGCGGTTAAGGCATTTGCTTGCAAAGCCAAAGAACCCAAGTTCGATTCCCCAGGACCCACGTAAGCCAGATGCACAAGGAGGCACATGCATCTGGAGTTCATTTGCAGTGGCCGGAAGCCTTGGCCCTCTCTCTCTCTCTCTCTCTCTCTCAAATAAACAAATAAATAAAATGTATTTTAAAATATATTTGAGTTAAGCCTAGAAATGTGAAAGAGATTGCTATTGTCCTCGGAGTCATATTGTCATGTAGGCTCCAATGAGTGCATTTATAATAATCACATTTCTGCTTCACTATAATAAGTCAGTCATTTCCCAAGTTTATTGTTAAAATTAATTCAAGTTTAACTAAACAAGGAAGAAAATTTTCTGGCATCAACAAGAGAAAGCATGAAGAATGGTCTAACAACAACAATAACAAAAAGATACCTACTTCGGGCCCTGTTATGTGCATCAGTCCAGAAACGGCAGAGGCGACAGCATCGTAACCAGCTCGCTGAGACATGGGCCCTGTCTGGCCATACCCTAAGAGAACGAGAAGAGCAGTCAGACCAGGCAGCACACCACGGCGGGTCAAGCATTTCTCTCCACAAGTCTTGCCTCATTCTGCTCCTGTTGGACCTACGTGGCCCCTCGAGGGAGACAGTAGTGATGCACCATGTGCAATAACCAAAGCTGCTGACCTGTGACTCACATCCAGCAGGGAGGGTTTGGTCCGCAGGATGTTTGCAAATGATCTCTGTTTACCTGTCAACAATTTGAAAAATCAATAGATAGCTCATGAGATACAAATTTCTGGCTTTTCTTGGAACGATGGAAAATACATTCAAAGTTAGGCCCTTGTAATCTAATGGCAATAGCCCAAGGTGGGTAACAGTTCCCCCATTATACAGGGCAGAAATCCCCCACTTGTCAGTCTCCACCTCGTCCTTACACCTCCCATCGCTTCCCAAAATTGACTTTCTGACCGGGTCCCACTAGGGTCTT
Organism: Dipus sagitta; assembly: GCA_036346955.1. NCBI lineage: Eukaryota > Metazoa > Chordata > Mammalia > Rodentia > Dipodidae > Dipus > Dipus sagitta. The sequence goes on from CM070784.1 coordinate 44,331,250, forward strand.
CATGCTACTCTTTATATGCATGTGACAATACACAGAATAAAGCAAAATAATGTCTCCCTAGGTTGTGTTTACATATATCGTCAAGTAAGCAAGTTAAATGACAAATTCCTGTACTCTGGGCACTACAGATGCTGTGGCAGGAGGGCCTAGAGCTTGAGACCAGCCTGGGCTACACAGCAAGAGCCTGTCTCAAAAAAAAAATAGAGAAGGGGTATACATAAATAGTTATACCTCTGAACTGTGCCTTTTGTTGTTGTTGTATTTTGTTTTCCTCTTGAAGCAGGTTCTCACTCTAGCCCAGGCTGACCTAGAACTCATGCTGTAGCCTAAGCTTGCCTAGATCCTCCTACCTCAGCCTCCTGAGTGCTAGGACTAAAGAAAGGTATGTGCCACCATGCTCAGCTTAACTCTACTTTATTATTATTATTATTATTATTAATTTATTTACTTATTTGACAGAGAAAGAGGAAGAGAGAGAGAAAGAACGGGTGCGCCATGGCCTCCTGCAAACGAACTCCAGACATGTGCACCCCCTTATGCATCCAGCTGACGTGGGTCCTGGGAAATTGAACCTGGGTCCTTTGGCTTTGCAGACAAATGCCTTAAATGGCTAAGCCATCCCTCCAGCCCAACTCTACTTTCTTTTTTAAGAGGGGATAGGACATCAAGAAGAATCAAAAGAACATGAGAAATATTTTCTCCTGCTGTCTTTGTCTGAGTGCTCACCACCTAGCAAAGAGGCTATAGCTGAGGCAAAGGAGGTAGCCCAGTATGGTAAAGTGCTTGCCTTGCAAGCACAAGGACCTGAACCTGATCCCTGATCCCAGAACCCACATCCAAAACGAAAAAGAAAAAGCCAGATGTGGGGTACATAGAAGCCCAGTGCTGGGGAAGGGAGACAATGGACTAGGGCTCACTGGACATCCCGTCCAGCCTATTTGACTAGTTCCAGGCCAGTGAGAGACCCTGTTTCCAATAAGATAGGCAGTACTTGAGGAATGGTGCCCACGATTGTTCTCTGACCTCCACAGGCATGGACATATATGTGCACACATGTGCACATATACCCACACACATGCACACAAGCACATCAGGAGCTATACGAATCTGTCCCCAAAGCCTGCTTATCAGACAGGACGTGAACAGTGAAGAGCCTTCCTCACTGGGCTCTGCTGACATCTCTGCATATGGGGTTGCCTCTGGAGGTGTGAGAAAGGTTGTCACGCTGCATGAGACACCCGGAAGCTCCCTCTGCTTCACGTCCTCCTGTCCTCCAGACACTCAAATGTCTCCTTCCCAGAGACCTTCCTTGATGGGCCTGTATAAAGGAGCGGCCTCGGTCATATGTGCACTTCTCTCCACCCAACCACACTTGTCTTCATAGCCCTTTTCCTCACAGATGTGTAACATATGTGTTGACTGGTTTCGGTTGACCCCTCCATGCTAACATGGACACTCTAGGGATTTTTTCTATTGGATTCACTACTGTATCCTCAGCATCTAGGATAGAATAACATCATTTATTGAAGGAATAAGCAATTGTTACTCAAAAATAAATATTTTTTCAAAGACTCTGAAATATGAATGAAGAAACTAAAGAAGTGATTGTGTAAGATCTAACTACTAAGGAACTTACACAGACACATTTGCTACCAAAAATGAACAAGTGTCCAAAACTCCACATATAATACCACACTTAATATTAAGAATTTTTTTGTTGTTTTTTTCAAGGTAAGGTCTCACTCTAGCCCAGGCTGACCTGGAATTCACTATGTAGTCTCAGGGTGGCCTCGAACTCATGGTGATCCCCCTATCTCTGCCTCCCAAATCTGGATTAAAGGTGTACTCCACCATGTCCAGCTAATATTAAGTAATATTTACCTTGTTATTTGTTTATCTTGTTTTTGTTTTTTGAGACATGATTGCAGTAATTCAGGCTAGCCTCAAATTCTCAATCCTTCTGCCTGAGCCTCCCGAATGTTGTGATTACAGGTGTGTGCCACTACACCTACCGGACATCTATCACCAAAGACAACAGAAAAGCTACCAAAGTATGTGTTTCCTCAAGTTTATTATGCAAATTTCAAACAAAACTGGAACTTGTCGTAAGTCCATCAATCAATTTCAACAGTCATTTATTTATAGACAATCCTCTTTCTAGCATTCTTACTTTACAATTAAAACTATTATATGGGGGCTGGAGAAATGGCTGAGCGGTTAAGTGCTTACCTGTGAAGCCTAAGGACCCCGGTTCGAGACTCAATTCCCCAGGACCCACATAAGCCAGATGCACAAGGGGGCGCATGCATCTGGAGCTCACTTGCAGTGGCTAGAGGCCCTGGCGTGCCCATTCTCTCTCTCTCTCTCTCACTCTCTCTCTCTCCCTCTCTCTTTCTCTGTCACTCTCAAATAAAAATAAAAATGAAACAAAAATTTTTTTAAAAACTATTATATGAAAAAAAACCTCAAAATTAGAATGCTTTGGTTCATGTAAAAGATAATTTTGCCTCTTAGCTTCAAAAACAAAACTTGTAAATTCAGAAATATTGCTCATTAAATCTTTTTGCAAAGTGAGAAGGGATATGAAGAGAACATAACAGAAAGGGAAATCAGGTACAACCTGGTATTGTTAACTCTGCGTTGCAGAAATACAGGAAAGTGCACTGTTCTGGAGAATGGCTTCAGGACAGCTAGCACAGGTCGTATGTGGCACGCTGGCCCCGACTTTCAGTCCTCAAGACAATGGCTTCCAAGCCACAGGTGACTCCCAGCACACATGGTATCCTGAGCAGAGGAAAGCTGCCCCCAGATGGCAGGACGGGTGTGCCCACAGGGGTCTCAACAGGCAGTCAAGAGAAGGCTGAGGTTTCAACTGGCACAAGGTGCTTCAGGTTCAGTAGGTGGTTCCAGACAGGAGACCAAACCCCTCGAATGAGGTAAGCTGAGACCTTTGCCATCAGCACAACTCTACATCGGACCTTCTAAGTGAAAGCCTACAGAAAAAATATGATCAGAAAAGCTTCTTGTTTTAAAAGTGCATTATAATAGTTGCTTTGTGACATAAATTCTCTTTTTGTTTGGCTTACAAGGGAGACAAACAAATATCTTAATTATTTAACTTGCAGCTTCCAAGTCTGTCTATTGAGAGAGAGCTATAAATACTCTCACTGAAGGCAGTGACAAAGTGAGAAAGAGAACGAGCTCTAGAGTTGAAAAAACTGAATCATGGTCCTGCTGATTACTAAATCTTCAACAGTTCACTTAATTTTCCTGAGTCTCAATGTATTTATCTGTCAAATGGTTATATTTTTACTTCAAAGATTTACTATGAATTCAGATTAGTAACAAAGAGCACTTTACATTGAGCATTATATATACACTAATCAATAAATACACATTCATCAATATGCCAATAATATATTAGCTTACATTTTCCACATAATATTTACAATAATAAAAAGAAAACTGCCTTGAGAAATGGCAAAATAATGAGAATAAATATCCTAAGCACTGAAATTATATTGCTTAAAAGCTTAGAAAAATTGAAGTGTGGGAGGTGTGCATGTCTGTGTACTATGTGTGGTGTGGTAAGTGTGTGCTGTTTGCACGTGTGTTCAGCTGTGGGCACCCTGTGCGTGTGTTCAGCTGTGGGCACCCTGTGCGTGTGTTCAGCTGTGGGCACCCTGTGCGCGTGTGCAGAATCCGGAGGCAGGGTCAAGGGTCCCCTGCTCATGGCTCATCTGAATGCTTGAGACAGTCACTCACTGATTCCAGAGTTTGCTGTTTTTTGCGAGATCCAGCAAGTCTCTGCTCTCTGCTCCCCACAGGACTGGGATGATAGACTGACTTGGCCACGCCCATCCATTTACATAGATCCTGAGAAATGGAACTTGGGAGGCCTCCTGGGCCTTAGGGCCCCTCAGGTCCTCAGGCTTGCAAGGAAAGTACTCCTACCCACTGAGGCATCTCTCCATCCCCCAAATGGAAAATTTTTATAGTTGGAATCTGCCCAATGTTCATTAGACAGAAACTGGCAATAACCATATATATTACATATATTATATTATATATATATATGAATATATATCATATATATATTTATATAATGTGACTCAAGAATCATTCTACCTTTTCACATTATGCTTACATTAAGTATTTGAATGCTATCAACAGTTTTAACAATAAATGGAGTTTTAAATGAGTCATGTAACTATCAATTGAAAATTCAATAAACATCTGAAAATAGGGGCTGGAGAGATGGCTCCGTGGTTAAGGTGCTTGCCTGCAATGCCTAAAGACTTGTTTCAATTCCTCAGTCCCCACATAAAGCCAGATGCAGAAGGTGGTGCATGCGTATGGTGTTTGTTTACAATGGCTAGTGGCCCTAGTGCACTCATTCTCTCTCTCTGTCTCTATGTACCTTTCTTTCTTTCTCTCTGTATGACAAGTAAATAAATAAACAATTTTTAAAAGCTCTGAAAATATATAAGCATGGACTCCAAACAATCCTTTTGAATTTTAGTTTTTATTGCGATTTCAAAAATCAACTATGTGCAAGGTAAAAACAACCCAGAAAAAAATTGCACTTTTGTTTTTTGCTAAAGTTAAAAGGGTAAAATTAAGGAAATTATTTTTTGAAAAAAAGCTAAAAGGAACAAGTGTTTCTCCCCTGCCACCGTACTTTCATTGCAAGGAGCAAGCTCGCCATCTTGTGGTTTTCATGAACATTGACTATAAAACAAATTGCATTTTCAGAACCATGAGTAAAATAAGGAAAGAAGCTGAAGGGAAAAGATTTATTTCTTAATATTTGCCCTGAATACCACATTGTTTCATCACATCCCATATTTCGCTCATTTTTCTTCTCTCCTTAACTTACAAGGTCCTAAAAAGCAAAATGCCATTGCTGTTCTTGCTTTCAGTAACTATGACACTTCCCATAGCGCTCAATACACTGTATACCATTGGTTGTCCTTTGGGGAGCCGCAAGTCCCTTTGAAAAACTGGTCTGCAACTACAGACAGGGGCTGGGGAGATGACTCAGCAGCTACAACACTTGCTTGCAAAGCCTGTTGGCCCAGGTTCAGCTCTCCAGTGCCCACCTGAAACCAGATTGAGTCTGTTTACAGCAGCAAGAAGCCATGGAACACCAGTATTCTCTTTCTCTCTTGCAAAAAAAAGAAAAAGAAAAAGCTACACAGAGTCCCCAGAATGCATTATGCTCACAGAATCCAGTCTTTCATCTGTTAAGAGTAGGCTCAGCAGGCCAGGCGTGGTGGCGCACACCTTTAATCCCAGCACTCAGGAAGCAGAGGTAGGAGGATCACTGTGAGTTCGAGGCCACCCTGAGAATACAGAGTGAATTCCAGGTAAGCCTGGACTAGAGTGAAACCCTACCTCGAAAAACCAAAAAATAAAAAAAAAAAAAAACATAAAAATTGAGCCTAGGTCTGTGATCCCAGCACTTGGGAGGCTGAGGCAGAAGGATCAACAGTTCAAGACACTGTGAGAACCTGTTTCAAGAAGCTGGAGGGAGCCAGGAATGGTGGTGCACCCCTTTAATCCCAGCACTCCGGAGGCAGAGATAGGAGGATCGCCATGAGTTCAAGGCCACCCTGAAACCACACAGTGGATTCCAGGTCAGCCTAGAGACCCTACCTCAAAAAAAAAAAAAAAAAAAAAAAAAAACAGGCTGGAGTAGAGAATCATGCTTTCCTGGGGATTCCAGGCCACCTAGAGTTGCTGTCCTGATGTAGAAAGCCCCACCTGGGCTGCTCATATGCTGTCTGACCTCAGCTCCTCGCTTTCCACATGGCCCCACCCTGATGTCATGGCCTCCTTAGTATCCCCATTCTAGGACCTCTGCACTAACTAGAATGTTCTTCCCCCCAAACTTGATACGTGATACAAATGCATCCTGCTCAGAGAGGCCTCCCTGACTGCCCAGTCTAAGACAGAGTGCCTAGAACGTCAGCATAGGAGACCAGAACCAACGCGCTGATCCCTGAAACATTTCCCGTGTGCGTGGAGCACATGCTTGGCTAGAGAAAAGTATGCTCGGAACATGGGAGGAACACGTATGACTGATTATAAGACAAGTACAGGAAGGCTATACTTCCTCACGGAATGCCCCAACTAACCTGTCGTGGGTGGCAGCGAGCAGGAACGTCAGGACAACTAACTTTCTAAGATTCAGCTGTGGCCACTCAGCTGCCCGCTCCCTCCTCACTCTCAGTGTTCTCTCTCACAAATCTAGTCCATTTCATGGCTTCAAAACAAGACATTGCCAGACTCTGTACCAAAAATAACAACAGTAGTTATGGAGCTGTGTATTAAGCACTGTTACTGCTATTTTTGTTAATTAGAAAATTTAGTTTAAACAACAGTTTGGTAAATTGTCACTAGCATTGTACCAATTTACAACTATGAAAACAGAAAGAATAAGTCACTCATTCCAAGCCAGACATACAGGAAATAGCAGACCTTGGATTTGAACCCAAATCTGGGTCCTTGAATATTAAGATGTTTATATGGATTTGTGCTTGCATTGACTTCTCCACCCACAAGTCCAAGGTACTACAAGCTGATGACGCCTAATCAGAAATCACACCCCACCTTAGTCACACTCACATGCTGACAAAACTGTCCCTTCTACATCCACTATCTCATGGGTGTGAACATCATCAGCATTTGCACGAGCAAGAAACCTGAGTCATGTTTGACTTCCTACTTACATTCCATTGGTCTATCACTCCTGACTGTCTGACCTACCAAATTTCTCCCTAGTCCATCTAAGGGCTTGTTCCCTTCAATTGCTTACTCACTGCTGTCCTGTCTGTTTATTCTTCACATGATACAAAGAACTTCTAAAAATGTAATTACAATCAAGTCATCCCTATTAAAATTCTTATCAAATTATATACAGGCTTCAAAATAACAATTCCTGGGGCTGGGGAGATGGCTTAGTGGTTAAGTGCTTGCCTGTGAATCCTAAGGACCTCCATTTGAGGTTCGATTCCCCAGGACCCACGTAAGCCAGATGCACATGGAGGTGCATGTGTCTGGAGTTCATTTGCAGTGGCTGGAGGCCTGATGCGACCATCCTCTCTCTATCTATCTACCTCTTTCTCTCTGTGTCTGTCTGTATCAAATAAATAAATAAAAATATTTTTTAAAAAATAATTCCTTATTATGACATACTGAGTCCTTTTGATCTAACCCCTCTGCCCATTCCATATATCTTATCTCTTGCCACTTCTCCAAAATGAGTCATACTCAATAAAGTTGTTTCCCAGACATGTAAAGCTGTTTAGTTCCTCCGGGCCTTTGCACATGCCACCTGCTGTCACCCCTGATTCCACTGCCTGGCGCATGGCTCCCTTCTAGGTATAGCTCTAGTCAGTGACAGGTTTATAGGGACAAGAAAGAAAGAGACTTCAAAGAGGAGTATGACCTATATTTTGTTAGTAAATTTTAAAAAAAAAGAAACCAAAGAATGGTTAAAGTTAATACAAGGCTCTTTTCAGTTTGTATCACTTTTATTTCTATCATGTCATATCATACTAGATAAGACTTTAGGCACTATATTAAAATGGACACATTTGGGGCTGGAGAGATGGCTTAGCAGTTAAGGTGCATGCCTGCGAAGCCTAAGGATCCAGATTTGATTCTCAGGTCCCACGCAAACCAGATGCACATGGTGGCACCTGCGTCTGGAGTTCATTTGCAGGGGCTGGACAAGTCCTGGTGCACCTATTCTCACTCTCTACCTCTCTCTCCCCGCCCCCCCGTCTCTGTATCTAATAAATAAATAAAAATAAATCTTAAAAAGATAGTTTAAAGTGGACACATTTGTCTTGTGGACACCCTTGTGTCCAGTAGGAATGCTTTTAAGATTTTTCTCCATTTAGTATATTGACCATAGGTTTGTTGTAGATAGGCTTTATTATGTTGAGATAGTTCCTCTCCATCCCTAGTTTCTCCAGTGTTTTTATCATGAAGGAATGTTGGATTTTTAAAATCCATTTCTGCATCTATCAAGTGATTTCTGACCTTGCGTCTGTTTATGTGAAGTGTTGCATTTATTGTCTTACATATGTTGAACCATCCCTGAATCTCTAGAAAAATGTCAACTTAATTAAGGTGAATTATCTTTTTGATATAGTTGGAATTCAGTTTGCAAGGATTTTGTTGAGAATTTTGGTATCTGTTATCAGGCATATTGGTCTGTAGTTTTTTTGTTTTTTCTCATGTTTCCATCTGACTTTTCCATTAGTGTAAAGCTAGCTTCATAAACGGAATTAAAGAGCTTTCCTTCCTTTTCTATTTTATGGAATAATTTCAGAAACTGTGGTTTCAGTGCCTCCTTAAAGATCTGATAGAGTACTGAAGTGAATTCATCTGGACCTGTATGCTTTTTAGCTGGGGGATTTTTTTAACTGCCGCTTCAATCCCATTGCTTGTGATTGATAAATTCAGATTATTTATGTCATCCTGTAGGTTACATACATTGATAAATTCATCCATTTCTCTTTGATTTCCCAGTTTGGTGGGACAGATGATTCTAGGGAATGTGCTCATGACTCTCAAGTGCACTGGCATCGATTATAATGTCACCTTTTGCATCTCTACTCTAATGGGCTCAGGCTCAGGTCTTCTCTTTTGATTAGCTTGGCTATGCAGGTGTTCATCTTCTCTATCTTTTCAAAAGACCACTCAATATTTTCTTCCTAATTGTTTTTCAAGTAGCATTTTTTGAAATCATTTTATTTTATTTTATTTTTATTTATTTAAGAGAGGGGGGAAAGGGAGATAGAGAAAAAGAAAAGAGAGAGAATGGGAGCGCAAAGGCATCCAACCACTGCAAATGAACTCCAGACACGTGCTCCACCTTGTGCATCTGGCTTATGTGGGTTCTGGGGAATTGAACCTCAGCCCTTTAGCTTTGCAGGCAAAAGCCTTAATTACTAAGCCATCTCTCCAGTCCTCAACTAGTACGTTTTAGTTACATTGTGTGTTTTTTTTTTTTTCAGGGCCTCCATGTGTATCATTAAGTTTTGTTTTGTTTTGTTCTCCCCCCCCCCACCCCAGAGGTAGGGTTTCATTCTAGCTCAGGCTGACCTGGAATTAACTATGTAATGTCAGGGTGGCCTTGAACTCATGGAGATCCTCCACTTCTGCCTCGAGTGCTGGGATTAAACGCGTGTGCTGCCATGCCAGGATAAGGTGGGGTTTTTTGTTTTGTTTTGGTTTTTTGTTGTTGTTGTTGTTGTTGTTGTTGTTGTTGTTGTTGTTTTTGATATCTGTTTTTGAAATGTAGGACTTTAGAGATAGAAACTTCCCTCTTATGACTGTCTTCATTGTGTCCCATAGATTTTGGTATGTTGTGGTTTTAATTTCATTCAGTTCTAGGAACTCATTGATTTCCTTCCTGAATTCTTCAATAATCCACTGACTACTGAAGAATGTTCTGTCTAAAACTCCAGGAGTTTGTCTACTTTCTGTAGTTATCCTTAATAATTTCTTGTTTTAATGCATTATGGTCAGAGAAAGTACAAGGAGTTATAACTTTCCTAAATTTGGTGAGACTTGTTTTGTGTTCTAATATATGATCTATTTTACAGAAAGTTCCATGGGCTGCTGGGAAGAATATGTATTGTGTGTTATTGGATGGAATACACTGTTAATATCTAGTTGACCTATTTTAACTATTGTGTCACTTAACTCCTATGTTTCTCTACTTAGTTTTTGTCCATATTACCTGTCTATTGGCAAGAGTGGGTGAAGTCATTCAATATTATTGTATTGGTATTACCTCTGACTTTATAAGGAGTAGAATTTGTTTTATAAAATTAGATATACCTATGTTTGGTACATATATGCTTAGGATTTTAATGTCTTCTTGATGAACTTTTTCCATTGATCAGTATGAAGTTGTTTTCTGTATCTTCTGATAAATTTTGGATTAAGGTCTATTTTCTCAGATACAAGAATGGCAATCCCTGCTTGCTTATTTCTAATTCAATTTGCTTAGGATATCTTTTGTCTTTATCCATCCTTTCACCCTATTATTGTATCTGCGTTTGATAGTGAGATGGGTTTCTTTAAGACAACAAAAAGATGGCTTTTGTTTTCTAATACAACTTTTTGGTTTGTGTTTTTTGGTCATTTTGGAATTGAGACCATTAGTATTCAGTTATTACTGAAAAGTATGTGTTAATCCCTGCCATGTTGAGGATTTTGTGGTGCTTGGTGTTTTCTTAGGTTTTTTCTTAATTTATTTATTTGCAGAGAGAGAGAGAGAGACAGAGAAACTCTTGCATGGGTGGACCAGGGCCTCTTGCCACTGTAAACAAACTCCAGATACATGCCCCACTTTGTGCATCTAGCTTTACATGGGTACTGGGGAATCAAACCTGGGTTATTAGGCTTTGCAGGCAACTTCCTTAACTGCTGAGCATTGCTCCAGCACCTTTCTTAGTTTTAACTGGCTTAAGAACTGTTCTATCATTGGTTATTATTTTTTCATCCTATAGCCTCTTTTTGTAAATTTTATTTATTTGCAAGGGGGAAGAGAAAGAGAGAGTGAGAATGAGAACAGGCATGCGAAGGCCACCTGCCACTTCAAGTGAACTTCATATGTATGCATCGCTTTGTATATTTCACTTTACACACTGGGAAATCAAATCCAGGCTGTTGGGCTTGGAAAGCAAGCGCTTTCAACCACTGAGCCATCTCTCCAGCCCTCCTATAGCCTCTTGAATGGGTTGTGAAGTATTCTGTCCAGTATCTAATGTATAGTTAGTTCCCTTAGTGGTTAAAAAAAAAAATCCTTTATCCTGCTTGTATCTTAAAATGTTTTCATTCTCCTTCTATTGCAAGATAATTTTCTGAATGTGGTGGTTTTGGTTGATAGTAGTTGTCCTCAGTACATCATCGTGACCTCCTCTGGCTTTTAGAGTCTGCTGTTTTCCACACCTACAGTGAAGGCAGAATGCCAGGGAACAGCTGAGCCTCTCAGGGTTGTTCTGATATACCTGCTGTCATATGTGGCTAATGTTCCTTGCTTGCAGCTGCAGCTTTCAGTGCCCTTTCTTTGTTCTGTGCATTTAATGTTTTATCTACATGTGTTGAATTTCTTTTCTGGTATTACCTATTTAATGTTTCGTATGCCTCTTGTGCCTGGATTGGAAATCTATTCTCTTATGTTTGGGAAATTTTCTTCTATATTTTTATTAAATATGTTTTCTATGCAAATAACATATTCTTCTCTTTTTTTGTTTTTTGTCTTTGTTTTTGTTTCTGTTTTTCAAGGTAGAGTCTCACGCTAGCTCAGGCTGACCTGGAATTCACGATGTAGTCTCAGGGTGGCCTCAAACTCACAACGATTCCCCTACCTCTGGCTCCCGAGTGCTGGGATTAAAGGCATGCGCCACCACGCCCAGCCTTCTTCTATTATTATTAGTCAAACATTTTATCTTTATATAGTAACCCAAATATCTCCCTTCTTCCTTTAATATTCTTTAAATGTCTCATTTATTTTGAGCAACTGATCCAATTCCTCTAGCTTATGCTCTGCCTTTCACTAAACCCATTCTAGTGATGCAGCTTTCCATGTAGCATTTGCTTGACTTACTGGATTTTTCATTTCCAGCTTCATTTCAGTTTGATTTTTCTTCAGGACTTTTATCTCTGTACTGAAGCACCTTTTCATATCTTCATTTCACTTCCTCGTTTCCTAGCTGTTTGTTTGGACTCTCTTGGAATTCACTTAGGCATTTGCTTGTACCCTCTTCAGATTTATTCAGGATTTCATTCATGCATTTATCCATGTCTTCGATGAGTTCTTTGTACATATTTATAACCTTTCTTTTGAGTTCTTTGTCTAGAGTTTCCTCTAAGTAGCTCTCATGGGGGCTCCCTACTATGCAATGTTCTTGGCTTGGATTTTTGTTTATTTGTTTGTTTGTTTTGTAGTACCCATCATGTATTGAGACTTACCCTTTTGAAGACAGTGTATTGGTAAGGTCTTTTGGGCACATCTGTGTTGAATTAACATTTGAAGCAGTGCTTGATGTTTCTTTGTATTTGCTTGCCTTGACTCTGTTTTGTGTGTTTAGCCTATATCTGCTGTCACTTTGTTCATGGAGTGGGAGAGGTGGTTTCGGTTCAGTTGAAGTTGTGCCCAACTCATAAACAAATCTCTAGCTCTAATGGCAAAAACGTCAGTTGCCTGGGGAAGGGAAGGAGTGCTATGTGGGGAAGATGAGTGCCCAGCTTACACGTGCATTGCAGCCCAACTTACAGAACGTCACCATACCTGGCGGAGAAGGTAAAGAAGGCTAGAGAGCAAGTGGTGCCTGAACTCATGGTTGGGTCCCAAGTCAAATGGAAGAATTTGATTCCCAGGGAAGAGTGTTTCCCGTTCTTTTTACCTATATACCCAGAACTGAAATGGTATTTCTTCTTTTATTTTATTTTTTAAGGTAGGGTTTCACTCTATCCCAGGCTGACCTGGAATTCACTATGTAGTCTCAGGGTGGCCTCGAACTCATGGCAATCCTCCTACCTCTGCCTCCCAAGTGCTGGGATTGAAGGCATGTACCACCACGCCTGGATCTTTCTAGATTTTTCTTTAAGACAGGGTCTCACCATGTCGCCCAGGCTAGGATAGCCCCCTGCTTCAACCCATCATCTACTGAGATTATAATACCACACCTTGCACTTATGTTTAAATCTCAATGCTGTTTTCTACAGTGGCTGCATCATTGTACATCCCACACCAATAGTGTACAAATGTTCAAATTTTATTTTGAAGACAGGATTTGTTATGCTACCCAAGCTGGCCTCAAACTTTTGCTCTTCTGCCTAAGTCTCCCAGTGCAAGCGCTGGGATGGCCGTCCTCCACCGCATGACCAGCAGGGCCCCAGCTTCTCCCCCACCAACTATTGGCACCTGCTCTTCACTAGTCATCCCAGCTGTGAAGTGGGCGCTCATGTGGTCCTGATTTGCATCTTCCTCAACACCTCATGACATTTGCCACCCTTTGTGCATGTCAGCCATCGATGTACTTCTTCAGAGAAATATGTATTCCAGTCTTTTGACTATTTTTAACAGAACTATTTATTAGATCAGTCTTCTCAAAACCAAATTATTTGCCAACTATTTTAACATGGATTTTTCACTTGATAAATTTCTGTGAGTTTTACATTCCTTATAGACCACACGCCACTGGTTCTGTGATTGGGTGGTCTTACCAGCACTGCTAGCTTTGAGGACTCATGACTCTTGTTCCCAAGATATTCGGCCTCAGTGATTAAACGCACCACGGTTCAAACAAAGGGCTGGAAGACTAGCACAGCTCTCATGCAGACTTAGAAGGCCATCCAAAGGATGGGAAAAATCATTAGCATTTCCAAAATAAATGCTATCTAAACTTTAACATTTATTACTTATTCTTTTTCAGTATAAAATTTCTTATCATTACATTTTTAAATTTATGGATTTTCCCAGGCCTATTTATTACCATAAGAGGAAACAATTTAGCTCTGGTGACAGGGTTTTTGGATGATGGCTAAGTCTTGGCATGTTTATCTGGCACAATCTATGAAACATTCAATTTTTGAATATTTTGAAATAACTACTGCTTTGACATTAACTAAAATTGTCATCCTTTCTCCTTTTGCTCATCCTTGGTTCCCAAGTGATTCCTTAAGTTGTGAACTATTATTTTCATATATCAGAACTTATGGACTAAATGTGAAACCAACTGATTCTGGTAAAGACCCATACCATATTTATGCTGTTTTTCTGCATGTGTGTGTAGTATGCCTGCATGTGTGCATGAGTGTGGACACGTGTGTGGGGAGGTGCGTGTGAATGTGTGTGTGTGTGTGTGTGTGTGTGTGTGTGTGTGTGCCAGTGCCACAGATTGACTTCTTGTATCTCCTCAGTCGCTCTCCACCTCACTCACTGAGACTGAGCCTCTCAGTTAACCTAGAGTTCACCGACTCACCGAGTCTAGCTGAATTACACTGGGACTACAGGCAGGTTGCCAGGCTTACTTGGGGGATCTGAACTCTGGTCCTCACACCTGCAAGGCAAGTGCTGTGTCCACCGGGCTATCTCCTTAGGCCCCTGTTTTACCGTATTTTCAGGCCTCAGATGCTCCTTTCCTTTTGAAGTTTTAGAGCACCTACAGAAACACTCAACCCGAAAAATAAAAGGAGCTAAGAATGGAAGTCAGTCACATATATATTTAAGCAAAAAATTTTGCCAGGCAGTGGTACTTGCTTACGTATCTATAGTTAAAACACCGATGTCTGTTTAAGAACAATTTTGTTATTTTAGCATCACAAAGATACACTGGGCTGGGGAGACAGGTCAGTTAGTAAAACGCTTGCATCACAGCATGAGCTTCTGAGTTCAGAGCCTCACCACCCACACAAAAGGAGAGCATGATGACATGGGTGTGTGATCCTTCACTGGGGAAGTGGACACGGGAGGCCATAAGGACCCACTGGCCAGTCTGCCTAATTGGTGAGCTCCAAGTCAGTTGGCAGAAGGGGGCCAGGCATGGTGGCTCATGCCTTTAATCCCAGCACTTGGGAGGCAGATGTAAGAGGACTGCTATGAATTCAAGGCCAGCCTGGTACTGCAGAGTGAGTTGCAAGTCATCCTGGGTTGGAGTGAGACCCTACCTCAAACAAACAAAGGTGGATAGCATTCCTGAAGAGCAACACCAAGGCTGTCCTCTGCCCACCCCACACACATGCATAAAAGAATCACTTCATTCATAGTCCAGTTTTATTGGAAGGGGGTTGTTTGGTTTTGTTTTTTGTGATGCTGGGGATTGAACCCAGGGTTTTGCTCAGGCTACTGAGCTACAAGCCCAGGCCTTAGATTTTTCAGACAGTCTTGCTATATAATAGCCCAGGCTAGCCTCCAAGTGACCACTCTCCGCCCAGTTCCAAAGTTCCAGTTATAAACATATGTTCGTATCGGTCCCTGGACCCTTGAGTGTCCAGGCAACTGTGGAGAGCAGGGTGTTGAGCAGCCATGTGTGGGAAGGGATGTACACCCAGGAGACGACCTCAAAATGGGCTTATAAGCAGTTGAGGGCGGGAAGAGGGTCCTGAGGGGATTGGTGGATTCAAGGGCTTCTAGCCGATGCCTAGAGATGTTCATTCCAGCACGGAGGGAGAGTCAGGTGATCTACATAGTGGCAGGAAGAGGGTTGCAGGGGAATGGACTGTGTGAAGGCTGCTGGCTAATAAGGAGTTTCCTAGGCAACTGGCCAAAGGTCACAGGGCTCTGGGCAAAGCCTAAGTTCAGGTGTGCAGGGCTTGGAGAGGGAGTGGCCTTCCGTAACCTTGGGGTCCTTAGCCATACCTGGCAGCTCAGGCCCCTCTCCTGAAGGCTCCAACCTGTGCCTGGCAGTGTCCGACATGTTCGTTCCTCACATCAGCACCAGTCCAATAGATTTTTCTAAATCCCACGGTTTCATAAGAAGCTCCTTGAGAATACTGTGGTGCTTTTGAATGTAAATGTCTCTATTGCCTCTGGTATTTTTCACTGAAATTAAGCTTCCCACTTCAGTCTTCAGCAGGCAGAGCCCAGCTGGAGGAGGTGTGTCACTGGGGGCAGATCTTCAGTCTAGGCTACTGGGTGCTCACAGTCAGCTGGTCCTGTTGGTTCTCTCTCTGCTGAGGATGTATGAAGTAAGACAGCTTCCTCCTCCGTGATGAAGCTTCCCTTTGAAACTATAAACCTGAAATAAACCCTTTCCTTCCATAAGCTGCTTCTGGTTGGCTGTTTGTCCCAGCAATGTGGATGCAACTGCAATAAAACTATCATAATATCCCTTATTATACTCTGCAGGAAATCAGTATCATCTTTAAGGAGCTATATTTTATTGGGAGGAGACATTTCTTTTGAAATTAGACACGGAAAAATCATCCTTTCACTTGGGTTTAAGCAGCTGAAATGCATGTGAAAGTCAAAATATACTTTCATCATATTAAATATTATCTTTTCATACTTAAAGACTTTGAAGACAAAAACCTCAGATTCACTCTACTTAACTTTTTTCGCATGGGTATATGCATATATGTGAGCATGTGACCACTTGTATGCACAGGTGTATGACTCTGTGTGTGGATGAGTGTGGATGCCAGAGATTGACATCAAGTATCTTTCTCAATCACTAATACACTTGATATGATGAGACAGTGTTTCTCACTGAGCCCAGAGCTCACTGATTCAGCAAGTCTGGTTGTCAGCATACCCAGGTATCTTCCTGTCTCCATCTCCATGTGTTTGTGTCTGTGTGTGTGTGTGTGTGTGTGTGTGTGTGTGTGTATATATATATATATATATATATATATATATATATACATGTATGTCTGTGTCTATGAGTCTGTGTGTGTCTGTGTCTGTGAATCTGTGTGTCTGTGTGTGTGTCTGTGTGTGTGTCTGTGTGTCTGTGTGTCTGTGTTTCTCTGAGTCTTTATAGCTTCACCTGTGAAATTTCTGACATCCTATAAAGCCTTGCTAAGTAAACTGCCCTGCTTCTCCCTCAGTAGCAAGTCTTTCCTTAACAGAAGTGTTACCTGTGATGATGGGCTAGGTGGTGAGCGATTTTTACCCTTACATAAACTCAAAGGGTAACAGGAATGGATGAAGAAAAGATGGCAAGGTCTTGGATAAATTTTGGGGTAAATTCTATCTTTTACTCTCCTGGGGGATCAAAAGATATTTCTAAGCAGGAATTAAGTTAAAGAATGTTCAAAAAGGCAGCAGGTCTATCTAAACAGAAGTTTCAAAACTGCAAAAAATGCCCTACATGCCACAATACCAAAGCAGGACATGCTAAGAGGTTCTGAAGGGAGGTATGCTACCCTTTATTTTTCAAGTGAGGAGTACTCAAGAAAACAAGATCTTTAGCAAGATTTTCTTGTGTATAGTTGTCGTCTTGATGCATAACATCTCAATACGGGGAGGGGCAAGCTGCTCCCCCTTCCCTCAGGTCACATGATGGAGACTTCAAAACACATCACAGAGGTTGTGGTTACACCAGCTCAATGCAATGGAAACAACAGAGTCAGGAATAAACTGTGCTTCTGTGAAAAGAACCATCAGGAGGGCAGGACTACCATATCTTAAAAGGAACTCTACCCATGAGAGAGGCCCGTAGAGCCAGGGATCCTAACAGCATGCTTTGTGTGCAGAGAACCACAATAACCCAGGATCAGGGACCAAGAACTCAAGTTTGCAGTCTATAAAAGGAACTCACAGAGCTCCCACTTTGCAGAGCCACCAGCCAAGCTTCAGGCACAGAGAAGGCTCATAGTGAGGGTTAAACTAGCCAAGTAATGGCCTTGCTCTCCTGTCAATTCTCTTCTTTTCCCTGATAGGGCCTGACTCTGAAGGAATTACAAATAACAAGCAAGCTGTAGAATCATGGGAGAGTAAAGATTGGCTATGATATCTCATTCTATCTCTCTCTCTCCCTCCCTTCCTCTCTCCTTCCCTACTCTCTCTGTGGAGAAGTGATAAATTAGGCTACAGTCTAAAGTTTCCATATTAGATAGAATTGTAGTTTTTAATTCTTTAAATGAAATAACAACATAAAATGTATAGGATTTTATCTGGGACATCATCCATCAGCAAGGAAAATGAGCCAGCACAATAGTGTGGCTTTACAGAAGCAGGGGGAGAGAAAAGACAGTGTTTACAACACATGTGTTACTTATATATGGATAAAGAGAGATACTTCAAGATAAAAAAAAAGGTTATGTCATTAGAAGATAATATGAAAGCATAAAGTCACTTTCTGGAATCGGTCCCCATCTACAGACAAAATATAACCTTGGAAGTTGGGCATGGTGGCGCACACCTTTAATCGCAGCACTGGGAGGCAGAGGTAAGAGGATCACTATGAGTTCAAGACCACCCTGAGATGACACAGCTAATCCAGGCCAGCCTGGACTACAGTGAGACCCTACCTTGAAAAAACAAAGAAAAAAATTTATATATATATATATATGTTTGATGATTCAGGTGTCCCCCATAAATTTAGGTGTTCGTTCTGAACCTAGGTTCCCAGCTGGTGGAGATTTGGGAATTAATGCCTCCTGGAGGGAGTGTATTGTTGGGGGCCGGCTTATGAGTGTTACAGGCAGTTTCCCCATGCCAGTGTTTGGCACACTCTCCTGTTGCTATGGTCCACCTTATGTTGGCCAGGGGGTGATGTCCACTCTCTGCTCATGTTGCCATTTTCCCTGCCATCGTGGAGCTTCCCCCTCAAGCCTCTAAGCCAAAATAAACCTCTTTTTTCCCACAAGCTGCTCTTGGTTGGGTGATTTCTACCAGCAATGAGAACCTGACTGCAACAGTAAATTGGTACTGAGGAGTGGGATTACTGCTAGACACCTGGCTGTGTGACTTTGGCTTGTTGGAGCTGATTTTCAAGAGGAATATGGGAGGATTTGAAACCTTGGCCTAAGAGATGCCTTGCAGTGCTGTAAGTACAGCTTGATGGACTATTCTGGTCAGAATCGAAAGATTTGAATGTAGTAAAAACCATGGACTATGAGGTTTGGCTTATGAAGGTGAGAAAGAGCTTTGCCTGGACTGGGCTAGCAGTTTGTGTGGGAAGCTTGCTGATATGCCCATATCCTGAGAAGTTGTACAGGGTTGCTTTGCATAGAAATGAATTAGTGTGAGCAGAGGGATATGGCACAGGAAAAAAATCTTTGGGTGAACTGCTACCCATTCAGCTGCAGTTGAGAGATTACAACCTTTGAGATTGGGCCAGCTGACCTGCACTGGGCAACAGGAAGAATGTAGACTCTTTTGAAGGGGCCTGAATGCACAAGGAGTGTCCTGTTCTTCAAAATCTGCTTTTTTCCCCCCTGGATTAACAAATTGGCACTCTACCTGGTATTGTGGAGTATAAGAAATGCAGGAAAGAGAGGGTCATTGAGTTTGCAACATGGTCTTGTGTTTTGGAAATGGCCATGGGCAATGTGAAACAGGTTTGCTGGATGCCTGCATGGCGACCCCATGGGGACATGACGATGAGCTGTGGATTGCAGTGGAGACCCCAGGACCACGAGATGGCTTCTAAGGAAAGCTGCCAGCCCTGATGAAGTTTCCCAGGACTGTGAGTATCCTAGCTGGAGGGATGGAATTGGAAGTCCAGAGACTTATTGCTGGTTAGAATTCTCGAACTTGGAGATTTGTCACTGGCCAGAGTTGTTGAACTTGAAGCTACAGAGTTTGAGGTTTGCCCTGGTTGTTTTAAATTTTGTATTTGTTGAATATTTCTTTGCTATGCCCAATGTCATCTTTTGCAGTGTGAATGTTTATTCTGTGCCATTATGGATGTTTTGAGAATTTTTTTGGTATTATGGCTCAGTTAAAGACCGGATTATGGGGATGTATGAACGACATTGTGATTGAAAAAAAATGGGGACCTTTAAAGTTGGACTGAATGCATTGCATTTTACAATATGGATGGTTATCAGTTTATGGGGGCCAGGGGTGGAATGTGGTGGTTTGATTCAGGTGTCCCCATAAACTTAGGTGTTCTGAATGCTAGGTTCCCAGCTGATGGAGATTTGGAAATTAATGCCTCCTGGAGGGAGTGTATTGTTGGGGGCCGGCTTATAGGTGTTATAGCCAGTTTCCCCATGCCAGTGTTTGGCACACTCTCCTGTTGCTATGGTCCACCTTATGTTGGCCAGGGGGTGATGTCCACTCTCTGCTCATGTTGCCATTTTCCCTGCCATCATGGAGCTTCCCCTCAAGCCTCTAAGCCAAAATAAACCTCTTTTTTCCCACAAGCTGCTCTTGGTTGGGTGATTTCTATCAGCAATGCAGACCTGACTGTAACATATTATTTTTTATATAAATACTTAAATATAAATTTTATAAATATAAATATATACTTAAATTTATATATATTATTTAAATAAATATATATACATATATAATCTTGGTCCTGAAATTTGGGGGCTATGTTTTGAAACCTTGTAATTATTATTATTGCTGTTATTATTGTTGTTTGTTTGTGTGTAGACAACCACAATAAAGCAGGGTCAGGGACTAGATTAGCATAGTGGTTTGAATGTAAATGTTCCACATAGCCTCAGGGTTTTTTGTTTCGTTTTGTTTTTGGTTTTACAAGGTAGGGTCTCAAACTAGCTCAGGCTGACCTGGAATTCACTATATAGTCTCACCATGGCCTAGAGTTCACTGCGATCCTCCTACCTCTGCCTCCTAAATGCTGGGATTAAAGGCGTGCGCCACCATGCCTGGCTGTCTCAGGGATCTTTGATTAAGCTTCCTACTTTAGTCCCCAGCTGGTGGGGTCTTTGGGAAGTGGAGCTCTGCTGTAGGAGGCATATTGCTGGGTAGGCCTTGGCGCCCAGCCCTGCTGTGTTCAGAGCTCTCGCTGGCTGTTCTCCAATGCTAGTGTGTGATGAAGCTTCCTTTTAAACTATAAGCCTGGATTAAATCCTTTCTTCCCATGCGCTGCTTCTGGTCAAGAGTTGTCTCATCCCTGGGGAGGCAACTGCTACATTTAGTAAGTTTCTCTTTTCCTGAAGAGATGGTGTCAAAATTTGCTTAAATAATGAATGTTCTATGGCTAGGAATTACTCAGTATGAGATCAGACAGATGGCTATAACATTCTGAACTGATAAAATTTTTTTACTTTTTTAATAAATTTTATTTATTTACTTGCAAGCAGCAAGAGATAGAGAGAAGAGAGAGAGATAGAGAGAGAATGGGCACACGAGGGCCTCCAGCCACTGCAAACGAACTCCAAACGCAAGTGCCCCTCGTGCATCTGCCTTACGTGGGTCCTGGGGAATTGAACCTAGGTCCTTTGGCTTCACAGGCAAATGCCTTAACCACTAAGCCATCTCTCCAGCCCAAGAAAAAATTTTTGGGTAGAATGGAGGACAACAGAAATAATCATAATTTATAACAGTAGTGTGTGTGTGTGTGTGTGTGTGTGTGTGTGTGTGTTTTCAAGGCAGAATCTCTCTCTAGTCCAAGCTGACCTAGAATTCACTCTGTAGCATGTTGGCCTCCAGCTCACAGAGATCCTCCTACCTCTGCCTCCAGAGTGCTGGGCTTAAAGGTGAGCACCACTACACCTGGCCCTATAATTTTTTTAATTTTTTATTTAAATTTTTATTTATTTATTTGAGGGAAAGAGAGAGAGAGGACATGCCAGGGCCTCCAGCCACTTCTAACAAGCTCCAGATGTATGCCCCACCTTGTGTATCTGGCTTACATGGGCCCTGGGGGATCAAACCTGGGTCCTTTGGCTTTACAGGCAAGTGCCTTAACCACTAAGCCATTTCTCCAGCCCTATAAACAGGAATTTTCTGTTATTTTGACTATGAAGGGTCCTTTTAGTTTCAAGAAATATCAGATCTATATTGATCATTTATTCAATGTAGAAATGATGCTTAATGCTATATAAATGGCATCAGATTAACTAACCTGCCCACTGTTTTTACCATTTTAAATTACTATTTTGAAATGGAGTCTCACCATGTTGCCCATACTGGTCTAAAACCCCAATCAAAGGCCCCTCCCACCTCAGCCTCAGAGTGTTGGGCTACAGGTGTATGCCAACATGGCTGGCTGGGAATACTGGCCTTAAAAGCTTATAAACAAAACAAAAATCTTGAGCTGGAGAGATGGCTTAGTTGTTAAGGTGCTTTGCTGCAAAGCCTGAGGACCCAGGTTTGTAGGCCAGAGACCCTGGAACACCCATGTTCCCTATCTATCTGTCTGTCTATCTATCTATTTATCTATCTGCCTCTCTCTCTTAAAAAAAAAAAAAAAAAAAAAAAAAAACTTGCCTATTTGAGAGAGACCAGAGAGACCCACCTGTGTCTGGGCACTAAGCAGATGTTCAGCATCGTTAAAAATCTGTTAATGCCGAGCATGGTGGCGCACGCCTTTAATCCCAGCAGTCGGGAGGCAGAGGTAGGAGGATTACCATGAGTTCGAGACCACCCTGAGATTACATAGTGAATTCCAGGTCAGCCTGAGCTAGAGTGAGACCCTACCTTGGAAAACCAAAAAAAGAAGAAAAAATCTGTTAAAATTACTATCATTGCTAATGATAAGCTTGGTAAGTTTATATTATAAACACACTTTCTGACCTGCATTTTCCTGTAAATAAACAAAAACACTAGGAATGAGACAACTTGACTCCCTAAATAGCAGCCTTTGGATTCTCTCCTGGGCTAGGCTACATTAAGCAAAAGAACATCAACTCTGACAGCCAGCAGGACCACTCATGCCAGCTCCCCCTGTCTTGAAGACTCCCCAGATGCCTTGGACAACTTTGCAAAAGATTGCAGCTGATACTCCTGGTTCCTAGAAGACACAGCCCCAGACAGACTGAACAGCTGACAGAAGATTTTTGTTTTGTTTTTAATCACAAGCCTCAATGAACCATTGCCACGTTGGTTAGAGGAGAGCACTTCCCCTTGTGGACGGACCTGTATGCTGGTCTCAAAGGTCATGATTGGTCCAAGACACAAGCTTTTTTTTTTTTGTTTTTTAATTTTTGTTACAAAGTTATAGTCTTGCATGCTTTCTCCCCTGGTCCACTTTCCCTGAGGCCTCTCCTCAGTGGGGTTGTTGGGGTTCACTGTTGGGTTACTGAGCTCGGCAATCTCTGTGAAGGAGGCTGTGCCTCAGGATATTTGTACCCACCCTGTGGCTCACAGTCTTCCCACCCCGTCTTCCACCATGGTCCCCGAGCCTTGGCAGGTCTGTTAGCAATCTAGTTTAGTGATCTCGGTAGCCTCTGGGTTTCTGATTCTATGTGTTTTGATTGACCACTGTGTCTGCTGCCTATCTCCTGGAGCTGGTTGTTAGGCTAGCAGTGGGAGCTAGACTCCTGTCCACGCTTCCTCTGCAATTTCTCATGGGCCTCGGTCAATGTGGTAGAGGTGGCGTGTAAGACTCAAGTTTTAATGACTTAATGGCAGGCCAAAATGAACAGCTTTGATCCAACAAATGGTTGTGACTGGTCCAAATGCACTTTTATTCTGCTACATAAATAGGCTGCTCAGGCTATATTGTGAATGGCATGGGAGACACTCTCCCCTGGTGTGGCAACATGGGATTCAGTAAAGACTTCTTTTAGTTGGTCTTTCCTTGCCTACTCTCAGTAGAGCCGAGCTGGAAATAGAGAAGCTGCCAAGAGCAGCCCGGGCTGCAGAGGGGAGAGAATAGCAAGGAGCTACTTCCACAAGGCAGAAGGGGTGGGGGCCTGGAGCACACTGCCGAGGGGCTTGCGGCTTGACTGCTCTCGCCCACTGTCACTTCCAGTTCCGGACTCGGCTCCCAGCGCTGCTGCTCACAGTGGAGGTGGTCAGGGAGCCTCCAGAGCAGTCCTGATGGCTGGCATTTGTTGTCCAGGACTCAGGACTGGTCTTGCAAACAGCCCTGTTGGGACTCGTGTGGTTCCTGGTCCCCGTGTCCCATCCAGCTTCCCAGAGCTAACACTGGCAAGGTGCCACTTGCCAGCTGAAGAATGTCTCTGCCCACCGAGCTCCAGCCCACCCACTGCCTGAACCCAGCCAACAGCAGTGATGAGGCACTGCTGCTGAGATCCAAGCTCCCCTACTTCACAATCCTCCATGTCATTGCCTGCTACCAGCACCTCCATGGGTGAGCACCTACTTTCCGGAATGAAGGGTATACGAGTGAAATCAGATACACCTGATGAGTCCTTGAAACCTCGCCGGGAACTGCAACTGCTTCCACCAAAAGGCAGTGTCAGATATCCCACTAGTTTTATGCTGCCCTCTTTTTGGTTATAATTAAAAATCAAAAATAAGCCGGGCATGGTAGCACATGCCTTCTTTAATCCCAACATTCAGGATGCAGAGGTAGTAGGATTGCTGTGAGTTCAAAGCCACCCTGAGACTACATAGTGAATTCCAAGTCAGAATGGGCTACAACAAGATCCTACCTCAAAAAAAAAAAAAATTGTGGCTTACT
This sequence comes from Dipus sagitta, assembly GCA_036346955.1. Taxonomy (NCBI): domain Eukaryota; kingdom Metazoa; phylum Chordata; class Mammalia; order Rodentia; family Dipodidae; genus Dipus; species Dipus sagitta. The sequence goes on from CM070784.1 coordinate 44,355,297, forward strand.
ACTTAAATATATTCATTTTCTTTTTTTAAATAATTTATTTCTTTTACTTATTTGAGAGAGAGATATAGAAATAGGCAGGTAGAGAGAGAGAGAGAGAGGGAGAATGGGCACTCCAGGGCTTCCAGCCACTGCAAATGAACTCCAGATGCATGCGCCACCTTGTGCATCTGGCTTATGTGGGTCCTGGGGAATCGAGCCTGGGTTCTTTGGCTTTGCAGGCAAGTGCCTTACCACCAAGCCATCTCTCTAGCCCAATATATTCATTTTCTTGTTAGTGACCTTTAAAGGGCCATGGATGAGGTATTATATGTTTGGGATTAGTATGTAAGGACTTTCTTGTTTATTTGTAAAAATTATACACACATACACATAAAAATTATACACACATCTTTTCTCATCAGGTTTTACTAGTGTTTGCATATTTCATGTGTGGCCCAAGGCAACTCTTCCAATTCTTTTTAATTCTTCTCCAAATTCAATTTGGCTGTATGTTAATTTTCATATTAAGAATTAAAATTAACTGAGACATTGTTTTATCCTCATAAAGCTAACAAATTGTTCTACTATCATTTTCTACAAGATGCATTATTAAGTCTTAGTATCTAACAAGACACTGCTGCCTCCAAAGTTCTTCCGAAAAAAAAAAAAAAAAAAAAAAACTGTCTTGACTATTCCTGTCCATATGTTCTAACAGAAGCTATTTACTGTATTTATTGATTTTTATTTAGTTGTGTATGTGTGCATATCTGGGTCTCTTGTTGCTACAAAAAAAAATGCCTGTCTTTCTTTACATGGGTGGCTGGGGAGTTGAACCCTAGGCTAACGGGCTTTGTAAGCAAGCACCTTCAATTGTTGAGCCATCTCCCCAGCCCCAACTATCTTTTTTTTTTTTTTTTTTAATAGAGAACTTTAATCTCATTCCTTTTGTCCTCCTTCATCCTCTATGTCAAACATGTTTAGGCACTCAGAACAGTACAGGCCTCATGGGGGTACTATATATGTTTATGCTTTTGATTAATATTGTTATCATTCACTGTTGTTTAGAGAACCTTCTTTTTACAGATGGTGGAAACTACTGGGGAGACCCAGAACTCATCAGCACAACAAGAGAAGTCGCTGGATGAGTAATCTCTGTCCACACACCCAGGGAGCTTCAAGGAAGAAGTGATGTAAATAAGCTCACGGCTCTCACAGCCAGGGAGCCTGATCAATGGAGAAGGCAGCAGACACTGAGGAGACTCAACTACTGGGGAGACCCAAGACTCATCAGTACAAGAGAAATCACTGGATGAATAATCTCTGTCCATGCACCCAGGGAGCTTCACAGAAATGATGTAAATAAGCTCACGGCTCTCACAGCCAGGGAGCCTGATCAATGAAGATGGCAGCAGACACTGAGGAGACTCAAATGCACCAAAGCAAAAGTGAGAGACTGCTAAGAGCTCAATACTGATGGGCACTTATAACACACCATCCAAAGCTCATGGCACATTGTGGAAGAGGAAGCAGAAAGAATGTAAGACCCACGGGGTGAGAAGGCATGCTGTGGGTACTGGCCTTCCGACATGTGCTTTGGTTCGTTTTTCAGTAGAGCTCTCAGGCCTTTTCTACTTCTACCAAAAGAAGAAGTCTAATTCCCGTTAGCATTCTCTCCACATTATACTCTTAGCATTCCTCACCAGGCTCTTTCCCAAAAAGAATCCCGCCCTTGGCCCATACAAGGATGGAGAGTAAGGTCAAGACCACTGGGGGAGTCACCAAAAGCAAAACACCATTTTCAAAACCACTTCCAAAACAAGAGAGGAAGGGAGGGAGGGAGGAAGGGAAGAAAAGGCAATTCTTTTTTTTAGGAAAGGCAATTTTATTAAAGTGCATAAACAGTGTTCTTATCGCATACTGTCCCCTACAGTGTAACTTAGCTTCCTCTGAAAGATAAAGCTCATACTAATAACATAACTCAGGCCTTCCATCCTTAAGATCAGTTTGAAGTTTCTGTCCAGCACTCCAGATTTCATAGACAAGACAATTTCAACCACACAACTGTCAGGCTGCATTAAAGTAAATCCCTCTCACCAGTAATAAGGCCAACATGTAAAGGAGAACAGGTGATTTGGCTTTGGTTAATTTGGGCTGTGAAACATCAGGGAAGACTAGAATCCACATTATAGCACATGCAACTCTAGACTGAAACAGTCTATTAGAAAGTATTACCAAAACAAAATAATGAGCCGGGCGTGGTAGCGCACACCTTTAATCCCAGCACTTGGGAGGCAAAGGTAGGAGGATTGCTGTGAGTTTGAGGCCACCCTGAGAATCCATAGAGAATTCCAGGTCAGCCTGGGCTAGAGTGAGAACCTACCTCGAAAAAACAAAAAAAAAAGTATTAAAACTTGCTTACCAAGAATATTAAACTTCAGCAAAAGAGATGAACTTGGGGGCTGGAGAGATGGCTCTGTGGTTAAGCACTTGCCTGCAAAGCCTAAGGACCTGGGTTCAATTCCTCAGTGCCCACATAAGGCCAGATGCATGTGTCTAGAGTTTGTTTGCAAGTGGCTAAAGGTCTTGGTATACCCATTCTCTCCCTCCCTCTCTCTCTCTCTCTCTCTCTCTCTCTCTAATAAATAAAATATTTCTAAAGAGAGAGATGAACTTGGCTTTATATCCACACACACTCATGACACATAAATGATTTGTGCATCCAAAAGAATCTTTTGGCTATGACAGAAAGAACCTTTAGGGCTGGAGAGAGGGCCTAGCAGTTAAGGTGCTTGCCTGAGATGCCTAAGGACCCATGTTCAACTCTCCACATAAGCCAGACACACAAGGTGATACAAGCACACAAAGTCGCACATGTGCACAAGGTGACACATGTGTCTGAGTGCAGTGGCTGCAGGCCCTAGCACACCAATTCTCTCTTGCATGCACGCCCCCTCTCTGTCTGTCTGTCTCTCTCTCTCTCCCCCTTCTTTCTCTAGTAAACAAATAAATAAATAAAAATAAAATATATTAAATTTAAAAAGAATCTGTTGAAATTTAAACTTCCTGATAGTGAATTTGTCCATAACACATACTATTGCAAATATTACCAAAAAATAAAAGATAACAGTAAAATTCATTTTGGATGTAGAGCTGTTCAGTGTCCTATAATCACAAAATCTATTTTAGTACTTCCCAATGAATGTATGAGTACAGAAAACGTGTCACTTTACATTAAGTCAATAATCCTGAGAAATCTTAGCCTATATTAATTGTATAAAATAGTGGGTTTCATTATGTCACTTTTATTTGTGTGTGTGTGTGTGTGTGTTTTTTCTTTTTTCTTTTCTTTCGAGGTAGGGTCTCACTCTAGCCCAGGCTGACCTGGAATTCACTATGGAGTCTCACGGTAGCCTCGAACTCATGGCGATCCTCCTACCTCTGCCTCCCGAGTGCTGGGATTAAAGGCGTGCGCCACCACACTCGGCTATGTCACTTTTATAATGTATGTAATATACTTTGATCATAGTCATGCCTATTATCATCCTTGACCTCTCTTCCCACTGATTCTGTTCCTCTTTCTAAGTAGCCTCTTTTCTACATTTACTTTTGTTTTTGAACTCTAGGTTCCACATATCAGAGGAAACATGTAATGTTTGTCTAAATCTGGCTTATTCTGTAAAAATGATCTCCAATTTCACCCATTTACTGTGACTGACATGATTTTATTCTTTTCTTTTTTGAGGTAGGGTCTCACTCTAGCTCAGGCTGACCTGGAATTCACTATATAGTCTCAGGGTAGCCTCAAACTCATGGAGATCCACCTACCTTTGCCTCCCAAGTGCTGGAATTAAAAGGCTTGCACCACCATGCCCATTTTCATTATTCTTTATAGATGGATAAAATTTGCTAGTGCCCATCTAGTGATGGATAACTAGGTTGATTCTACAACATGAGTATTGTGACCAGTACTGCAATAAACATGGGTGTGTAGGTATCACTAAAATATGCTGACTTTGATGCATTTGGGCATATACCCAGAAGTGGTACAGCTGGATCATATGGAAGTTCTCTTTTGGGTTTCTGAGAAACCTCTTGATTTCCATAATGGCCAGTCCAATTTACATTCTCACTAACAGTGTATAAGAGTTCCTTTCTCCCTTATTCCTCTCCAGAACTTGTTGTCCCTTGTTTTCTGACTGGGTGACATGGAATGTGTGCAGTGTTGGTTTGTATTTCTCTAATGGCTAAGAACATTGACCGTGTTTTCATGTAAGAAGCCTGAGTCTCAAGCCTCTCTGCTGTTCAACAGCTATGTCCATAGCTGCACGTCCCTTGGTCCTTCTGGGCCTGTTTCCTTATTAGGATGAAGAAATGAATTGTGCAGATATTATACTAAAGATAGTCAAGAGGTGGAAAGGGGTAGGAATTATAGAATGATGAGGCTGTTTTTCAGACATGCCTCTCCTTCATTGTCTCCTTAGCTGAGAACAACAAGGTTATATCATCTTTCTCTAAGACCTTTGGCTACATGAAGACACAAGATGCAAAGACAGGCATGGTGGCACACACCTGCAATGCCACAACTTGGGAGGTGGGGGCAGGAGGATAAAGAGTTCAAGATCACCCTCAGCTATATAATGAGTTTGGGGACAGCCTGGACTATATTAGACCCAGTTACTGTCCATGCCCCATGGCTTAAACAAGGTGGAAGGCAAGGATTAACACACAGGGGTGTCCTCTGACCTCCACACATGCACTGCAACACTCACCCCACCTCTCCCCCCTTCTCTCTCATCTGACACACATACACAGAAGGGGAGGGAGGAAGGAAGGCTCACAAAACCAGAGGCAGCCAATTCAAAGAAACACACACAGCCAGTAAACGTCTGAAGATATTTACTCTCAGTTATTATTGAGCACCCATATCCCATGGAAGAAGGAAATCCAAATCATTTCGGTCAACACCAGCAGGAGGTTCCCAACAGGAGGAGGAAATGCAGGGGATAGAAAACCTCTTGCAGGTGTGTGTGTGGAGCTGACATACCTGTGATGGAGCAGTAGATGATGTGAGGAGCAATCTTGTCTATGTCTTTGTATCCCAGGCCCATCTCGGACAGTTTGCCAGGAACATAGTTCTCCACGAACACATCACAAACAGCTGCAAGCTGAAGGAAGAGATGAGGAGGAATCAGACTCCTTCAGGGACTGCTAAGCCATCAAATAGTTTTCTCACAGAATAGAACTTTAATTTCAGTAAATATAGTTGATTCTTACCTTACAATAAATATTCCAGAAAAAAATCTCAGGATAGATGAAGTAAATTTAGGCAAACACAAAAGATTCTGATTAATTACTTAAAGTATTAATGTCAAGAAAACAATGAATACTATATTTTTGTAAATATATGCTATTAAGTAGATTCTACTTTCTTCAAATGTAAAAAAAAATGAGTACTCAGCATGATCTATCCAAATATATTCTCAAAGAACACATAAAAATAGAAAATAAGTACATGAAAATAAGAAAAAAGCATCTTTTGAAACACAAAAAAACTGGACAGGACTTCATTATGTTCCATTACTATTATATAATATGCCTCATTATAATACCACTTAATACATATAAAATGATTCTGAAATACCTCTGAACTTTTTGGTGCTTTCTTTCTGAAGAATTTTACATGTCTTTAATAAACCACTGTTTTGTTTGTTTTTCAACCATCAGAAGGGAGTCAATCTTAGGAAAGAAACTGCTATACTTACAACTTTTGAAATACATAAGGACACTAGAGGCAGAGGTAAGTCCCTCTCAAAAGAGACATAGTGACTACATTAAGAAACAGGACAAGGCTTTGGGTTCAATCCACAGCACCCAGGGAGGGAGAGAGGGAAGACTTTACCTCACAATTTTAGAGAGTTAAGAGTTCAACACCAACATCAGCTAAGCTGGCTTGGCAAGTAACCTCTCCTGTCCTCTTAAAACCTTTCCTCTGATGTTCAACTCCATAATTGTAATCTAAGTACTAATATGCATTTCATAAAGAATATTGTACCTCTTTGATGATTTTCTTCCCTTTTGGATCCTTGATATTAACAGATATACTCTAAAAATCAAATACATATATTAAAATATTATCATAAATATTTTCATTATTACAACCAAGTCACCAATACAGCCATTCATATAACATACTCTCTGAAAGCATACTTATTTCCTTTTGAAACTTTTATTTATTTTATTCCATTTTTTATATTTATATATATATAATGTTTACTGATCTTATTTCCCCCTCAATTTCCCTCTCTTCCCCCTCCCCGTCTTTTAATAACCTTCTCCCCATTAATTTCCATCTTACTTTCAGGCCTTTTATTCATTGAGTTAAATCAGGATTGCTTGTAAGAACATGGATGGAAGGTTATTTACCATGGACTAGGCAACTTACCAGTGACTACACCCTTTCCCACCCTTAACCATTAGCTGATATTAGCTACGCTGGAAGGTCTGGGGTCTCATGTACTCTTTCCCCATCAGAGGAGGCATAGGAACAGGCTCAAGCTTGTACAAAACAATCGCAGCTGCTGTGCGTCCATGAGTTGAACGGCCATGTTGTGACCAGGAGGCAGCATCGTGCAGCCTTGCTCTACTCCTGATTCTACCCCCTCCTCTGCAGGGTTCCCTGGGCCTTGGATGGAGTGGTGTCGGTGTCCTGCTTGATGCAGAGCCCATAGACGTCCCTTATCCTCAGCAATTTTTCCAGCTCTGCATCTCTGCATTAGCCACTGCCCACTGTAGTGAGAAACACCTGTGACCAAGGCTGCAAGCAGTACTGATCCATGGGAACAATGTGGGCATTTAGAAGTCACTTTGACATACTGTCCATTTAACATCATTGCGGTAGTAGGTTCCCTCCTAGGGCCTATGTCCCTAGCCTTAGGCTTTTGGGCCGGTTTACAGTATCAGGCATGAAATACCTCCCATGAACTGGACCTCAAATCCAATCAGAAAGTAGTCAGATACTTCCGTAACATTTTTGGCACTATTGCACCAATGGACATATCTTGCCCGACAGGTCAGCTGTGGAAACTATTCCACAGCTGAGTAGGACTATTAATGGTTTTTCTCCACCAGCAGCTTACATGAAAAAAACTAGCTGGCAGGGAAGAAGTCTCCATCTCAGTTTCAGCTGAGTTCTTCTATACCCTGCAACCAAAGCATGTAGTGTCTTCAGCCATAGAGACTTCCCATCTAGCTTTGGTAGGCAACCAAGAGCAATGGCAATAGCCTACATTGATTTGGGGCCTCTATAGCTTCCCTGACCAAGAACTAACACACGGAGAGGTATCCCACCTCTGGAATGAAACTTATGGTTAATAACCTAGGGCTCCTAGGAGCAGCTTTATCCACCCACTAGGGGACCCAGGATCAATCTTTTTTATTTATATGTTAACTGACTTACCAAGTAGTAGGTTTCCATATGGTCTTTTCATATACCCATAGTTTGATCCATCCTCCCACCACTTCCTTCTTTCACTTATCCCTCTACCCCATCCCTGCTAAAACCTCCCCTCCCAAATAGTCCCACTCTACTTTCCTGTTTCGTGTATTATCCTAGACACCCACACACACACAGAGAGAGAGAGAGACTTTCCCAGATGGACCACTTTCTACCTTCTTGACCTTTACATATATTATTTTTAAATATATATATATATATTGGGCTGGAGAGATGACTTAGTGGTTAAGCGCTTGCCTGTGAAGCCTAAGGACCCCAGTTTGAGGCTTGATTCCCCAGGACCCACATTAGCGAGATGCACAAGGGGACGCACACGTCTGGAGTTCATTTGCAGTGGCTGGAGGCCCTTGTGCGCCCATTCTCTCTCTCTCTCTCTCTCTCTCTCTCTCTATATATATATATATATATATATATATATATATATATATATCTTTCTACCTCTTTCTCTCTCTGTCACTCTCAAATAAATAAATAAAATAAACAAAAAATAAAAATAAAATAAAAATTTTTATTTTTTTACTTATTTTGAGAGAAAGAGGCAGATACAGAGAGAATGGGTGTGTCAGGACCTCCAGCCACTGCAAATGAACTCCAGATGCATGCACCACCTTGTGCATCTGGCTTACACAGGTCCTACGGAAATGAACTTGAGTCCTTACACTTTGCAGACAAGTACTTCAACCACTAAGCCATCTCTCCAGCCCAAACTCTGGTACATCTATTAATGTAGAAATTCAAAGCTAGGATCTGTATATGAGAAAGAACATGCGGTTTTTGACTTTATGATCTTGGATTACCTCACTTATAATCTTTTCTAATCCATCCTTTTCCCTGCAAGTTTCATAATTTTATTTTTCTTTACAGCTGAATAAAACTGGTGTATATGTACCACATCTTCATAATCCATTCAGCAGCCAATGAGCATTCAGGATGACTGCATTTTCTAGCTATTCTGAATAGAGTGGCAATAAGCATGGATGAGCAATTATCTTTGAAGTAAAGTGGTAATATTCAGTCACAAGATAGCTCGATTTTCAGTTTTTGAGCCCTGATCATGCTGCTTTTCTTAATGGCTGCAAGTTTTTATTCTAACAAACAGTGAATAAGGGTAAACTAACCTAGCATTATTTATTTTTTCCCTGTAACTCTTTGGATTTTTTTTTTTCTTTCTTTCTCTACCCTCTGTAGTACTCCTTTGCAGAGCTGGTTTGATGATTATCAATTCTTTTAGCCTACTTTTAAGCTTGGAAAGTTTTTCTTTCTCCATCAATTACGATTGATAGTTTTGCCATGTCTCACATTCAGGGCTGCCAATTGTGGACTTTTGGGCCTTGAAATACATCACTCCAAGTCCTGTTATTCTGATGATCTTGCCTTTATAGGTGGTCTAGGGATTCTCTCTTGTAGCTCTCAACATTGTTTGTTCTGCACATTTACTGTTTTAACTATGATGTGACATAGGGAGTTTCTTTTCTGGTCCTGTATGTTTGGTGTTCTGTATATGGGCATCTCTTTCCCCTGATTTGAGAGTTTTTCTGATATAATTGCACTGAAAATATTCCCTATTCCTTACTTTTCTCCTTCTTCTATGCCCATAATTCATAGATTTCATCTGTTCATGGCATCTCAGAGATCTTGCATCTTTGTCGATATAGTTCTGTAAACTTATCACTTCCTTGACTAAACATGTCAATGCCTTTACCTTGTCTTAAAGCCCTGATATTCTATGCTCTCCATGATCCTTTCTCTTGGTGAGGATTTCCACTGAACTATTTATTTCACTTATTGTATTTTTGTTTTGTTTTGTTTTTTTGTTTTTCGAGGTAGGGTCTCACTCTAGCCCAGGCTGACCTGTAATTCATTGTATTCTCAGGGTGGCCTCGAACTCACGGAGATTCTCCTACCTCCACCTGCCCAGTGCTGGGATTAAAGACGTGTGCCACCACGCCCGGCTCACTTATTGTATTTTTTGTTTCCACCATGATTTCTGTTCATATTTCTTCAATGTTTCTATTTCTTTACTGAATTTGATTTTCATGTCTTCCATTGACTTTACTTCATTCAGCTGATTATTTGTGTTCTCCTGAAATTCTTTCATTTCTTTAAAGGTATTTACCATCATTCTATTAATTCTTTGTCTGGAAAGTCACCCAAGTCTCTGTCATCAGAGATCATCAAGGCACATGTTGTCTTGACTTTTCATATTATTTTCTTTTTGCATTGGGACTTTCACATCGGAGGTTAGATCATTAGTAGAATATTTTTATTTTTAGATTTAGGTCACCTTCCCTCTTTTGGTGGAGGTGTTTGATATATTCAGGAGGAACTGGCCTGTAGTAGGACTGAAGTATCATCTTTTTCTGTTAGCCTGGTATTTATGGCACCAGGCTCTCTCTTTAGTCCTCTCCTTTGAGTGGAGTATTGCCTGTAAGAACAATAGCTATCATGGCACAGGCCCATTACAAAAACAATGATAGACTACTGTGAAATGATTACCTCACAAATGCTAGTCACTTAGGGAATAGAAGCACAGAGACAGCACTGCGTGCATTAATGTGTTAGTTATTGTGGGTTTGTGAGGGAAGGAAAGGGAAAACCTCTCTAGAAAAAGTAGCTAGCATTCAATTAATACAGAGAAATTAAGCATGAGTAGAATGGAGCTGAAAGAACCAAAGAAAAGAAATGGGAAGAATGACAGAATTTGTCTAGAGATTCACTGAAAAGTTAGACATGAAATTATACTCACAGCTGATGTAGAAAAGTTCTATCTTTCAGGAGGTTGAGACTCAGAGTTCCTATGAACCAGAACAGACTATGTTCTTGTGACACAGGGAGATGTGGAAGGAAAGAATAAGGAGAAAAAGAAGAAAGAAAGGTGAACAACACACAGAAGACCAAAACAAAGTATGAGCCCCCCCCACACACACACACACACATACACAAATAAGCAAAGAAAGCAACAGAAGACGAGAGTAGAGTGGGGCGAGAGCTGGCTGCTGCCTGAGCTTCCTCCACTCCTGCAAGAGCAACTTCTCCACTGGGAAGTCCTTTCTTGCCTGGAGAAGGCAGTGCTGTGTGTTGCTCATTCAGAATCTTAGTTCTGGGTCAGACCAGTGCAGAGTGCAATACAGAGTTCAGGGCTGTGGTAGGTAGTTCCCCGGTTGTTACTTACTGGAGAGTTTTCTTATTGTACTTTGAGTCATTTCTACAGTCTGGGAGCCTGAAGAGTCTGGAAGCAGTCTCTTTTTCCTCGAACTGGCAGGATTGGGGAAGGGGACTGTTTGTGTTGGAAGTCTCTTAATTTCAAATTTCCAAACCCCTCATCTGGGGCTGGCCTGCATTCTCCTTGCAACCCTTCAACTTCCTATTCTTTCTGTAGCCTGGGTCCAAGCGTCCCTAGGCAATTTGCTCTGTGGTGGCGAGCTCAGCATATGCTGAGGGTATGCCTGGCCTGGCTATTAGTTCTTCACAGTTTCCTGAGGTTCTTCTTCAATTTTCCTCTTTGGGACAAAGTCTTCTAGTTCTTATTTGATTTTTTTTTCCTACATTGTCTCACACTGAGGCTATTTCTATCTGCCATCTTACCAAAAGTATTTTTTTATTTTATTTTCTAAAAGTTTTTAAATTTTTTAATATATTTTATTTATTTGAGAGGGAGAGAGAGAAAGTAAGAGGCAGATAGAGAGAGAATAGGCATACCAGGCCTCCACTGCAAACGAACTCCAGATGCATGCACCACCTTATGCATCTGCCTAATATGGGTGCTAGGGAATTGAACCTGGGTCCTTAGGCTTCACAGGCAAGTGCCTTAACCACTAAGCTATCTCTCCAGCCCTTACCCAAAGTCTTAAAGCAAACTTATTTTCTTTTTTTTTTTTTTTGTTTTGTTTTTTTTTTTGTTTTGTTTTTCGAGGAAGGGTCTCACTCTAGCCCAGGCTAACCTGGAATTCACTATGGAGTCTCAGGGTGGCCTCGAACTCACGGCGATCCTCCTACCTCTGCCTCCCGAGTGCTGGGATTAAAGGCGTGCGCCACCACGCCTGGCTACAAACTTATTTTCTTCAGGAAGAAATATTTAAATAATCTCTACTGATTTTATTTGCAATTAAGCCATGTTAGATTGATAGCAAGAATTATAGTAAATATTTTTCACAATAATACCAAGTACTAGGCAGTAAGTGTTCTTTACAATAGCAAGTGTAAAGAATCAAATTATTTCTTTTATAAAATACCATTATAAACTGGGCGTGGTGGCACATACCTTTAATCCCAGCACTTGGGAGGCAGAGGTAGGAGGACCACCATGAGTTCAAGGCCACCCTGATACTACATAGTAAATTCCAGGTCAGCCTGGGTTATATATAGTGAGACCCTATCTCACAAAAAACAAAAAACAAACAAACAAAAAAAATATATATATATATATATATATATATATATATATATTCTTATAATTTTGTATTTGCATGTGGTGTGCATATATTTGTGTATGCATACTTGCATATGGATGCATGTATGTGTGCCAGTGTTCATGCACATATATGCTCACACATAGAAGCCAGAGGTCAATGTCAAAGGCCTTCTTCAATTGTTTACCATCTTGTTTTTTTGTTTTCTTTTATGAGAGGGTAGGAGATAACTGGCATACCAGGGCCTCCAGCTGCTACTATCAAACTCCAGATGCATGCACCACCTTGTGCACATGTATGACCTTGCACTTGCATCACCTTGTGTGTCTGGATTACATGGGATCTGGAGAGTGGAACACAGATCCTTAGGCTTTGCAGGCAAGCGCCTTAACCACTAAGCCATCTCTCCAGCCCTGCCACCTTATTTTTTGAGACAGGGTCCCTGGCTGAAACTGGAGCTTACCAATACTACTAGACTAGCTAGCCCACAGGGACCCTCCCATCTTCACTTCCCTGTCTCTGGGATTACAGGTGCATGCCATCACACCTAACATTTATGTGGGGGTTAACAATCCAAATGAATGTCCTTGTGCTTACATAACAAGCACTTTCCCACTGAGAAATCTCCCCAGCCACCATGATTTTTCATAGGAAAGGAATATTAATGCTGTTGGTTGCATCTCCAAAAGGTAACCCATGATATCAAAAGTGTTGTTCCTGCCAAGAGAATTATACAAATTAAGCAAAATTAAGCAAATTATTTAAATTATGGAATGATATCCTTACTTTTTTATTTCGGTTAACACTGAGAAAGTAAGTGCTTTCTGTGTCTACAAAAGGAGGTCCCCAGGTTCGTGTATCATCACCAGCTCCTGTCAAACACAATATGAACTATTAAGCTTTAGTTTTGAAATACGAAACATTTGAAACCCACAGGCTCACTCCCATATGCCTTCACAGGTACTAAATAAGACCAGCTCATCCAGGAGGAACCCCACCCCTCAGAGGCTAGAGAGCTGGCTAGAACTGCAAGAGCTCTCCGCCATGTATGTTAACCACCAAATCCTTCCATATCCTTTTTCACTAATTTGCTTTTTTGTTTTGTTTTTTTTTTTATTTTTTTTTTTTGTTGTTTTGTTTTTTTTTTCGAGGTAGGGTCTCACTCTAGCCCAGGCTGACCTGGAATTCACTATGGAGTCTCAGGGTGGCCTCGAACTCACAGCGATCCTCCTACCTCTGCCTCCTGAGTGCTGGGATTAAAGGCGTGCGCCACCATGCCTGGCTAATTTGCTTTCTTGAAAGTCAAAATCCAAAAGGAAATATTCTACCAGGAGTCTTTTTGATTTAATAGAAAGCAAACTTCAGGGGAAAATAATACCAGTTTTTGGTAAGGAAGTTGGTTAGCTCTTTCAGTGTTTCTTGGCATTGAATGAGAAATGAAAATATGGAGCCCACAAAAGAGTCTTGTTAAATATTATTTAAATCATAATAATGGTGTGAGTCTATACGGTAAACTATCATCTGGAACTTGACATACAACAGTGATTAATAAACCTATAAATATCCTCTAACAACAAATCAGAAAAGTCAAAATAAGTAGCAAGTGTCGATAGTTTAAAATACTGCTTACAATAAGATTTTAGGCTAAGCATAGTGGCACATACCTTTAATCCCAGCTCTCGGGAGGCAGAGGTAGGAGGATTATATTGGGTTTGGGGCCACCCTGAGACTACATAGTGAATTCCAGGTCAGCCTGGGCCAGAGTGAGATCCTACCTCAAAAAAAAAAAAAAAAAAAGATGTTAGATATTTATATCTTAATCAAAAGTAAACTCGATAGAAGCCAGGTGTGGTGGCGCACACCTTTAATCCCACCACTCGGGAGGCAGAGGTAGGAGGATCACCATAAATTCGAGGCCACCCTGAGACTCCATAGTGAATTCCAGGTCAGCATGGGCTACAATGAAACCTGACCTCAAAAATAAAGGAAACTCGATAGAAATAGTCAGCAAGAAGATAGTGAGACCTGAGGAGATAAACCACCTCTCGCATCTCAGCCAAGGCCCAAGTGAAACCACAGAGGAAGTGGGGAGTCAAGCAAGAGTGCCATTTCCATGGTGAGCCTGACAGGCAGTGCCAGGGTGAAGGAGACACACACTGAGGATACTTGACACCTCCCAAAGCAGAGATCCAGAGGCTCCTAAGACCTTAACACTGAAGTAGACTAAAAACACACCCACCAAGACTCAGGGAGTTTTTTGGAAGAGGGGGCACAGGTTGGGACATCATGTCCAGAGGCACTGCCTCCCCCAGTAACTGACTGCTGCTTCCACAATGCATAACCCTCAACTCCATGGGGAATACCAGCAACCCCAAGAAGAGGACCCCTGTGGAATGGGGGCAGGGATGAGGGAAAAGATGGTACCAACACATGATATATCTATACAAAATACGTTCTTAATAATAATAATAAAGTAAAACTCTAAAACCACCCAAACTAGTACATTTTGTTCTATGTATCTACTTCATGTAATACCTGCAGCCAAAATAGTATAATTCAAACTAAGAATTTTATAAGTTCTGAGTCAATATTGATCACTATGAGTATCATATAAAAATGACAATGATAATTGCCATCTAGGCCATTACAGTTAAATTATTATTATAATTACCCCTAAAAAAAAGAATTTGTGGGCACAGGTTAAACTTTTAAACTATAATCATTTAAATGGCATACCCAATCTGTTAACCCAATCTGTTAACTTTACTTAGTAAACTGATCAAGAAAAATACTGGCATAAACTTTAAAACAAACAGAAGCTAAAGAATAAACTCATTTATTAAAAATTATGCAAAAGCTGGGTGCACGCCTTTAATCCCAGCATTTGGGAGGCAGAGGTAGGAGGATCGCTGTGAGTTCAAGGCTACCATGAGACTACATAGTGAATTCCAGGTCAGCCTGGACTAGAGTGAAACCCTACCTCATAAAAACAAAACAAAACAAGCCGGGCATGGTGGCACACGCCTTTAATCCCAGCACTCGGGAGGCAGAGGTAGGAGGATCGCCATGAGTTCGAGGCCACCCTGAGACTCCATAACGAATTCCAGGTCAGCCTGGGCTAGAGTGAGACCCTACCTCGAAAAACCAAAAAAAAAAAAAAAACAATAGTATATATAGATATATAGATATATATATAGATATATAAATATATATAGATATATATGTAATATATATATACACACACATACATACATACATACATATATATATGCAAGCTACTAATTTTTTTATTTAAAAGATCACAAGAGAAACAAAACACACAATACAGATGAGAAAAGACATATGAATCTAGCTGGAGCTGAAGCAATAAATGAGAAGTATGAAACAGAAGGACCTACAAGACATTAGGGACCACAAATGAACTGTGAGTCCTCAAAGGCCACTGCCCATGAGTAAGGCAGTCAATGGCTTCATGGGAAATGGGTGTGCAAGTCTGTCTTCAGTCTCAGACAAGATCTTTCAGTCACCAGAGAATCCAGCCACTGCCTTTTTCATGAACATCTAAAGAGCAGATTCAGGGAAGGAAGAAGAGAAACAAGCGAAGCAATACCAAGATAAATAAGTATGAGCTGCATTCAGCATTCAGGTGGATGTCTCAAGATAAGTAAGTGTGCACTGCATCCGGCATTCAGGTGGACGTCTCAAGACAAGTAAGTGTGCGCTACATCCGGGGTTCAGGTGGACGTCTCAAGATAAGTAAGTGTGCACTGCATCCGGCATTCAGGTGGACATCTCAAGATAAGTAAGTGTGCGCTGCATCCGGGTTCAGATGGACATCTCAAGATAAGTAAGTGTGCGCTGCATTGAGCCCCACACATGGCTTTCCTGCCACTCAATAGTCCATCAAACAACCTCCTGGGCACCAGCTACTTCACAACATTGCTCCATGCAGAGCCACCTCGGCAGTGTCCAAAAGACCAACATCTCAGACCTTATGTTCCACCTAGTGGGGACAAACTCACTGTTTGTCCACCTGCAATCTCAGCACTTGGGAGTCTGGTGTCAGGGGGATGTTCAGCTAGAAGAAGGCATCAAGCAGTGACCAGATCTATAAACATTACTGACTGCACAGGTGAAGCTTTGTCTCTGGAAAGGAGGACATGCCGGGAACTTCTACGACCTGAGGCTAACAAGCATAGACTTGTCAAAGCAATAATGTCCCCCCCCCCCATGCTACTAAGAGAATCCTCTGCTAACTGATCTGTCCTCTCACTGCAATCTACCTAGCAGGAAGTTGAGTCTTCCAAGTAATGTATTCTACTTTAAATGATTTTTCAATAATGGTAAATTAACATGTTCATACAATTATAAATTAGCCTCATTGAAGTCTTATGGATAAATGCATACTATTCAGTACTAAACCACTCTCACTGAATTGACAATTCCAGTTCAGACTCATATCTTTAAGCATAAATAATGTGATTTTTAATGTGGATTTGTTGTTGTTGTTGTTATTGGGGACAGGCTCTCATGTAGCTCAGGCTGACCTGGAACTCTATAGTCAAGAATAACCTTGAACTCCCAATCCTCCTGCCTCTGCCTCCTGAGTGCTGGGATTACAGGTATGCACCAAGCATCTGGGATAAAGTGGTTTTGAAAACTCCGAAATGAGCAAGTTACAGGGTAAGGCAGAGAGTGGGAAGAGTGGTGACTGTGCCTGACGCTTTGGGAGAGAAAGAACACTTGATATTGATACTTTTCCCAAGTAACTTTATCAATAACATCAAAAATTAGCCAAAAAATGCTAAGAAGGTACTAAATAAAAGTGAGAATTAGGGCTGGGGAGGTGGCTGAGCAGTTAAAGGCACTTGCTTGCAAAGCCTGCTGGTACAGGTTCAATTCCCCAGTACAATTCCCCACATAAAGCCAGATGAACAAAGTTTGTATTGGCAAGAGGCCTTGGCATGCCCATTTCTCTCCCTCTCTCCCTCTCTCTCTCTCTCTCTCTCTCTCTCTCTCTCTCTTTCTCCCCTTGCAAATTAACTACTTTTTAAAGTAAGAATTATGTACATAGTACATGTTTACTTGGTGGGCAAAGAAGACAGTACTACAAAGATGTCACATGAAAAACATAAACACAAGGCTGGGAAGATGTCTTAGCAGTTAAGGCACTTGCCTGCAAAGCCAAAGAACCCCAGTTTGATTCCCCAGGACCCACATAAGCCAGATGCACAAGAAAGCACATGTGTCCGGGATTCATTTGCAGTGGCTGGATGCCCTGGCATGCCCATTCTCTCTCTCTCTCTCTCTCTCTCTCTCTTTTCCTCTCTACCTCTTTCTCTCTGTTTCTCTCAAATAAATAAATATATTTTTTAAAAATCTGGGCATGGTGGTGCACGCTTTTAATCCTAGCACTCGGGGGGCAGAGGTAGGAGGCTTGCCAAGAGTTCCAGGCCACCCTGAGACTACATAGTGAATTCCAGGTCAGTCTGAACAACTAGAGAGACCTTACCTCAGAAAACGGAAGGAAGGGAGAGAGGGAGGGAGGGAGGGAGGGAGGAAGGAAGGAAGGAAGGAAGGAAGGAAGGAAGGAAGGAAGGAAGGAAGGAAGGAAGGAAGGGAGGGGGACATAAACACAAAGCCAGGTGTGGTGCCTCATGCTTTTAATCCCAGCATTCAGGAGACTGAAGTAGGAGAACACTAGTGAGTCACTTAATATGATCCTCCTACCTCTACCTCCCAAATGCTGGGATTAAAGGCGTGCGCCACCACACCCAGCATCATGGATTATTTTAAATTTTTCTTTAAATCTTTTTTAGCCTGATTCTACTTTTCAAAGGAAATAATAGCTTTACCTGGTCTTTCCACTTTTATAACTTCTGCTCCAAGATCTCCTAGATTCATAGTGGCAAAAGGTCCTGCCAGTACTCTGCAATGTTAAACAATAGTAAATAAATGACTAGCTTGAAAATGTATTCATTAACTATTTTAACAGTCCATCAACACAGATAAATTCATATAATATTAGTAATAATGAAAACTGTTAAAGCTGCAATTAAGCCACATTCATCAAGAGTTTTAAAGTATTTTCCCTCTGATCCAAGAACTGTATTTCTATAATACTTTTTTTCTTTTATTTATTTATTTTTTTGTTTTGTATTTTTCAATGTAGGGTCTCACTATAGCCCAGGCTCACCTGGAATTCACTATGTAGTTCCAGACTGGCCTGGAACTATTCCTAGAATTCTATTCTGAGGAACAAACTGAAACTAAGACAAAGATTTGTATTCAAAAAAGCTTAATTTATAAAAGTGAAATATTAGGAGATAGACAGCTATGTAACATCTATTCATATCATTTTTCAGTTTTTGTTTAATTGTAAGTGACAAGAAACTGCTCAAGATATAACAGTATGGTTAAAATGTAAGTAAAACCGTAATTGCAATATAACTCCATATATTGCTTTTTAAATTATATACAAATATATAAATTGGAAAAATGCATAACTATCATAATTTCTTTGAAAATAATGAGATTCTGAGAATTTTTCTTATATTTTCTTCAATCAAAATTTAAACATAGGAATGTAAGCATTCCCTTATAATCCACAAAAAACAATAAAACTTTTTGGCAAAAGGGAAAAACTCAATTACCAAAATGTAGGTAAATAAATACAGACCTTGTTAAATCCAGAATTCTTACACCATCCAGTGGCTTCATATTGTCAGTATCTGGCAAAACACAGAAAACATTTGAAGAGTGTTGATTACTGACTTTAAAATTGAAAAATATGAAATTTTTCATATTGTTTTAAATGACTTCTGTAATTAAAAAAAAGTAATTTTTCTGGGCTGGAGGGATGGCTTAGTGGTGAAGGTGTTTGCCTGCAAAGCCAAAGGACCCAGGTTCGATTCCCCAGGACCCACATCAGCCAGATGCACAAAGTGGCGTATGCTTCTGGAGTTTGTTTGCAGTGGCTAGAGGCCCTGGCATGCCCATTCTCTCTCTCTCGCTCGCTCCTTCTTTCTTGCTTTCAAATAAATAAATAAAATATATTAAAAATAATAATAATAATAATTTTTCTTCACAATAATTGTGTTTTATATGCAACACAGAAACCTTGGTTTAATCCCATTGAAAAGCAATATATAGTTAAATCCCTAATAATACACTATTACCAATTAGTAGAGTCCATAACTATACTAAAAATATTTTATCCAACTAAAAATAAAAATTGAGCTAAATAGAGAGGCTGAGTCAGGAGGATCATAAATTCTAGATCAGCCTAGGCTACATAGTAACACCACATCTCAAAAAAAAAAATAGACATTGTGGCTGGGGTCCCATAGATGAGATTAGACACACTATCCCAGCAGCAGAAGGCTGATATTTCCACCACAGGATCCAGGTCAAATGCCCAAGTTTGGACAAAACAGCCTGTCCCTAACACCCTATCCCATCCCCTTCTCAGGTGGACATCTTTCTGGCATTGAAGCCCGGGTCCTGTACATGAGTTTGGGCCTGGTGGCTTGACCCAAACCCCCTCTCCCTTGCCTTTCTGATGTTCCCACCAAGCGCCTGCTTGTGGCTGTGAAGCGCCAAGCATGTACTCATGGGGTTGAGGGTTAAGTGAACGGTTGTAAGTGATGCATTCAGCACACTTCCTGACAGGTAGTTAACATTCATTAAAATGTGTATTTTGGGGGCTGGGGAAATGGCTCAACTGTTAAAGGTGCTTGCTTATAAAGTCTGTTGGACTGGGGTTTAAATTCACAGTACCCATATAAATCCAGATGCACAAAGTGGCTCATGTGTCTGGAGTTCATTTGCAATAGCAGGAGGCCCTGATGCAACCACATTCATATTCTCTCTTTCTCTCTTTCAAATAAATAAAAATATGTTTAGTTTATATTTGTTATTTTTACCACATGTTATGCAATCATACCTAACCTACTAAAGTTCAGATTTGAAAAGAAAATAGCTGCTTTAAGGGACAGCAAAAAGCCTCGTCCTTCATACTGTTAACTGTAAGGCCATATGTTAGTGTTAGTGAAAAAGCTGACACTGGGGGTGAGTATGGGTGTTCACAAAGAAAAGGGTGCTTAGAGCCGGGCGTGGTGGTGCACTCCTTTAATCCCAGCACTCAGAAGGCAGAGGTAGGATGATCACTGTAAGTTCAAGGCCACCCTGAGACAACATAGTGAACTCCAGGTCAGCCTGGGCTACAGCGAGACCCTACCTTGAAAAACAAGAAATAAAAAAAAGAAAGAAAGAAAAGGGCACTTGGGGAAAGGTAACAGTTGTGATGCAATTTGCTTGCTGGAATATTCTGAGCAGCTTGCCTGTCTCTCTGTTGTTTGTCCTCTAGTATGGAAAGCTATTATGATGATACAGCTGGTCAGCCATGCAAAGAAGTGTAATTATAATGAAGTGGACATCAGTTCTGGGCTTGCTAGACTTCC
The DNA here is from genome assembly GCA_036346955.1 of Dipus sagitta. Lineage (NCBI taxonomy): Eukaryota > Metazoa > Chordata > Mammalia > Rodentia > Dipodidae > Dipus > Dipus sagitta. Next base: position 44,375,660 of record CM070784.1, read on the forward strand.
TAGGACGCCCGTGGTACTTGGCCCTAGGGTTTCTATGTCACAAATAAAGCTGAGCAGCACTAGAGTGGGCATAACTGACAGATGCCCACACAAGTGGCTCCTCTGTGTGACAGTAAGTATAACATCCCTCTCTGCTGGTATTAGCCAACTACCGAGATAAAAATTCACCAAGTCATAAAACATCAACTAGAGGATGTGATCTATGCACCATTAGGATTGTTTGCTATTTCAAAAGACAACCACCAGAACTCATGACCAAGAAAGCAAAATATAGGCATCCTCTCAAAGCATGCTCTCTTAATCTGCAAAAGGTTTACCTGCAGCAGCATGATGTTTCCCATCTAGTATGTAGGAAAAATCATGAAAGAAACTCTGATCCTAATATCTTACTTTGGCCAGGCATGGTGGTGACGCCTTTAATGTTAGCACTCAGGAAGTTGAAGTAGGAGGATAGTGGTGACTTCAAGGCCAGCCTGTGGCTACAGAACGATTTTCAAATTAGCTTGGACTAGGGCCGGGCATGGTGGCGCACGCCTTTAATCCCAGCACTCGGGAGGCAGAGGTAGGAGGATCGCCATGAGTTCGAGGCCACCCTGAGACTACAGAGTGAATTCCAGGTCAGCCTGGGCCAGAGTGAGACCCTACCTCAAAAAACCAAAAAAAAAAAAAAAAAATTAGCTTGGACTAGATTGAGACCTTGCAACAAAATACAAACCAAAAATTCAGATCTAATAATTTAGTTTGGCAGTTAATTAATATACACTAGATGTATTCTGGAGAAATTAAAATTTGGGAATCATTAATCAAAAACAAAAAAAAAAAATGTTTTTAGGCTAGAGAGATGGCTTAGCAGTCAAAGTGTTTTCCTGCAAAGCCTAAGGACCTCAGTTCGATTCCCCAGGACCCATGTAAGCCAGATACACAAGGGGGCGCATGCATCTGGAGCTCTTTGCAGTGGCTGGAGGCCCTGGCACACCCATTCTCTCTCTCCCTCTCTCTGCCTCTTTCTCTCTCTCTCTCAAATAAATAAAGTTTTTTTTAAAAAAATGTTTTTAAATTCTAGGTTTGTGGGAAATAAAAAATGGGATTTGGGGCAATGGACAGTAAGAGATCTTCATAGATTTAAGAATGTTAGTTGGACATGGTGGCGCATGCCTTTAATCCCAGCACTCAGGAGGCAGAGGTAGGAGGGTGAACGTGAGTTCAAGGCCACCCTGAGACTACATCATGAATTCCAGGTCAGCCTGGGCTAGAGTGAGACCCTACCTCGAAAAACTAAAACCAAACAACAAAAAAGAATGTTTCAGTTCTATTTTTCACTGAAATCTACATGTGTTATATGATAGTAATTACACATTAATGGTTCTCTTGTTATAACCCACTTTGTTTCTCTCTATCACAACTGCTCATGAAGGAGTCATGTCAGATCTGTTTTAGTTTTCTTACTCTGATTTCTCAGGGGAGGAGGAGACATGTGTCTTAAGTATCTGATGTTTAAGAATAATAAAACTAAGATGAGAGATTGGACAGAAGTATCCTGTAGAGGTGGATAATGTACCCAGAGCCATAGATTATTATTTAAATTTTTTCCATTCCAGGTGTGGGATATCTTCCAGAGAGTTACTAGCCAGGAAGGCCCCTAGATGCCTCTAAAACATTATGAGAGCTATTGCCAAAGCTCTTGGTTGCCCATCAGAAGTAAGACCCTGTTGCTAAAGATACCACATTGGGCTGCAGGTCACTTAGAAATCAAGATGGAGCTGAGTTGGAAGCCTCCTGCCTGTTGACTGGCTGTCAGAGTGCTGGAAATACCTAAGCAGCCTGGAAGAGAAAAATAATCAGTAGTCTTAACCAGCAGTGGACCCTTCACAGCTGGCCAGCCAGGCCAAATGTACCAACTGGTGCAACAGTGGCACACTGTTATGGGGGAAACCAATTGCTCTCTGATTAGATTTGTCTAATGAAAAGCCTATGGCTAGGGAGGTCATAAGCCCTAAGGGGGGAACTACTACTGTTGTCTGGCTAAATGGATATATTATGTCCACCAAACTGCCCTCTGAATATTTATGTTTATGCCCACATGTTAATGCTACTCTTACTTTTTGTTAGAGAAGCTTTTCTTTTCAGATGGCAGTAACCACTTGGGTGACTCAAACCCCATCATAATGCTGAGAAGTAGTGATAGTACAGTATCTAGCACTAAGTAATATCTGTATCATATCGTCCAAGGCTCAGGAACCACTATGGACGAGGTGATGTAAAGAATGTCAGAGCCAAAGGAAGGAAAGGAGTGCTTACAATGCTGTCTTCCAGACACAAAGTGGCCTAGATATTCATGACATCACAGTGGCTGATGCTACTTACACAAGACCTAAATAATAGGAGGGGAAAATGATGATACCAAAATAGAAGACAGACCAGTTAGAAAGAAGAAAGGATTCAGTGGAGGAGGGATTTGGGAAGGGGGAAATGGAGGATGATGTGAGGAGATTATGGTAATAGTAAATTGTTTGTGGTGGTTTGAATAGAATAGATGGCCCCCAATATATTCAGTGTTTTATTAGTTTGTAGTTTGCATCTGCAGCCACCTGGATGGAGGCAGTGTCACTGGGTGGATTTTAAGGTGTGGTGGTGGGTTTCAGATTTCAATCTAAATATATGCAAAGTGTGCCTAGCAGGAGTTCCTGAAGTGTGCTGTGCTGTGTGGCTTTTGGTTTGTACTTCTCTCTCTCTGCTTGGTCCAGTGAAGGCAGGCCAGGTTCTTCTGCCATTATGGAACTTCCCCTGGATCTGTAAGCTTCAATACATCCCTTCCTCCATAACTGTGCCTGGTTTGGAAGTTCATCTCAGGGAACCTGAAGCTGTCTGCTACATTGTTTATATTTATAAAAGTTGTCAATAAAAAGTTTTAAAAATAAGATAAATTGAGAGCTGAGATGGGAGGACTGTTTGAACCCACAGGTTTGCAAATAGCCTAGGCAACATAATGACACATCCCCTCAAATAAAAATAAAAAGTAGGGGGCTGGAGAGGTGGTTTAGTGGTTAAGACATTTACCTGCAAAGCCAACTGACCCCGGTTCGATTCTCCAGGACCCACGTAAGCCAGATGCACAAAGGGGCGCATGAGTCTGGAGTTGGTTTGCAGTGGCTAGAGACCCTGGCATGCCCATTCTCCATTTTCTGTCTCTCTCTCTCCCTCCCTCCCTTCCCCTCTTTCTCTCTCTCAAATAAATAAATATATTTTAAAAAATAAATTAAAAATAGGAAAAGGAGTAAAAAGGGGATAGAGAGAGGAAAAGGGGGAAGGGGAAGGAAGAATTCAGGGAGATAAAGGATGAAATAAACAAAGAAAATGAGAGATGCAATGACCTGGGCATGGTGGAACACACCTTTATTCTCAGCAATTGAGAAATAGGCGCAGGTGGATTGCTGTGAGTTCAAGGCCAGCCTGAGACTACATAGTAAAATCCAGTCCAGCCTGGGCTAGAGCAAGATCCTACCTTGAAAAACCAAAAAATAAATAAAAGGAAAGAAAGAAGAAGAAAGAGATGCAATGGACACAGGAAAAAGTCACCCTCAATTTCTGCTATTAATTTCCATGTTTTAACTCTCTCTACTGCTATCATTTTTATGGCTTGTATTCTAACCTAGTGCAATAAGACAAGAGAAGAATGTAAGAGTGATATAAATAGGTAAGGAAGAAGTCAAGATGCTCCTGTCTACCCAGGAAATTTATTAGACAATCAAGCAGTGCCTGCATATGCTTGTGTGTGTGTGCTGCTAGTCTACCCTGGGAATTTACTAGACAATCAAGTAGTGTATGCATATTTTTCTGTGTGTGCTTCTAGTCTACCCAGGGAAATTTATTAAGACACTCACTTGGGCACTCAGCTTCCCATGTGCCAATTCCAGATCCCAGGAGAGAACAGGCGTTTACCAATATTCACCATGAAGTACAATGTCTGTCAAACCATCCAGACGTAAATGAACAGCCCTCAATAGTTACAAAGTAATGAATACCAAGTTCCCAGACACTACTCAAGAGCCAGTTTGTAAGGCAGTCCTTCTAGAGACAGCAGCCTGAGCAGACGATGCTAACTCTTCACTGCACAAGTGCTGCTTTTCCAATGCCAGTTCAAAAAGCTCCTATTTGGGGCTGGAGACATGGCTTAGCGGTTAAGGTGCTTGCCTGCATAGCTAAAGGACCCAGCTTCCATTCCCCAAGAGCCATACAAGCAAATGCACAAGGTGGTGCATGTGCCTGGAGCTTGTTTCCAGTGGCTGGAGGCCCTGGTGCACCCATTCTCTTAGTGTCTCTTTCTCTCTCCTTCTCTCATTCTCTCTCCTAAATAAATAAATAAATAAATAAATAAAGCTCCTGCTTTCCTACTTAAGCTATCTGAGGCTTACCATCCCTATTAAAATATTGAGTAGTGCCTTCTTGGATAAAAGACAACTTTTTGGTCTTGTATTCTCCTAAAATTTTACATTTCATACAAAAGTGCTGTCTTAGAAAATCATAGACTAGGACTGGAGAGATTGCTTAGTGGTTAAGGCACTTGACTGCAAAGCTAAAGACCCAGGCTCGATTTCCCAGGACCCACATAAGCCAGATGCACAAGGAGGCACATGCATCTGGAGTTTGTCTGCAGTGGCTGAAGTCCCTGGCATGCCCATTCTCCCTCCTTATCGGCCTCTTTCTCTCTCTCTCTCTCTCTCTCTCTCTCTCATAAATAAAATAAGTAAAGGTGTGAGCCACCATACCCTATTAAAAAAAAAGTCACAACTAGGTAACTTACTTAAAAAGAGCTTTAGGGCTGGAGAGATGGCTTAGCGGTTAAGTGCTTGCCTGTGAAGCCTAAGGACCCCGGTTGGAGGCTCAATTCCCCAGGACCCACGTTAGCCATATGCACAAGGGGGTGCACACATCTGGAGTTCGTTTGCAGTGGCTGGAGGCCCTGGCGCACCCATTCTCTCTCCCTCTCTCTCTCTGCCTCTTTCTCTCTGTCTGTTGCTCTCAAATAAATAAATTAATTAAAATAAAGAATTAAAAAAATAAAAATAAAAAGAGCTTTAGTCCTCATAATCCAAGAAGCTGGGAAGTCCAGAGGAGCTCAGTGCTTGCATGCATGTGACCTTTGTGCCACAACATCCTACGGTGGAAAGCAAGAGGACAAAAGGGCAGGAGTAAAATAAAGACAAGAAGGCTAAACGTGATTTTATAAGAAGCCACGCCTGCAATAACTAACCTACCTACGTTATAACCACCCTAGACTGACCAAAACATCTCTTAAGGGCCAATACCGCTACAGCTGTAACTAAATAAGATGAGTTTTAGATGGGTCATTACAATCAGGGAAGATGTGTCTCACCCCTTAGCACTGGGCCACTAAAAAGACAAGGGTTTCAATGACATCACAACTCCATCTACTCATGTTAAAATAAACTTTCATGTTTGTGCTTGGGAAGCAATGCACTGTCTTACCTCTTCTTCATACAGGAGTATTTCTGTGAGCTATTATATTACTTTCAATGATAACGTCTGTGTGAGCTGATGCATGAATACCTATGTTATGCCGGAGTGAATTATAGCAGTTTGAAAAGAAGTAAATATATTTAAAACATTTCACCTGTGCCTGAGTACTGTGCAAGCTTAGGAATAAAAACGGAATAAATTTTTAAAATTTTTTTTGTTTTTTATTATTTATTTATTTGAGAGTGACAGACAGAGAGAAAGAGGCAGAGGAAGAGAACGAGAGAGAGAGAATGGGCACACCAGGGCCTCCAACCACCGCAAACAAACTCCAGACGCTTGTGCCCCCTTATGCATCTGGCTAACATGAGTCCTGGGGAATGGAGCCTTGAACCGGGGTCCTTAGGCTTCGCAAGCAAGTGCTTAACCGCTAAGCCATCTCTCCAACCCAAAAGGAATAAATTTTAATGAAGCAGTAGAATTTGACTCTTGAGACTTAAAAACACTTATTTCCAATTCTTGCTTTTTCTTTAAAAATAAAACTTTTATTTATTTATTTTCAAGGAGAGCAAAAGAGAAGGAGCAAGAGAATGGGTGCACCAGGGCCTGTAGCCACTGCAAATAAACTCCAGACACATGCGCCACTTTGTGCACCTGGCTTTATATGGGTACTAGGGAATCGAATGCAGGCCATCAGGCTTTGATAGCAAGCACCTTAAGTGCTGAGCCATCTCTCCAGCCCCCAATTCTTGCTTTTTCAATGGAAGTACTGAAGTGATTTTCTGTGTTCGAAGCAGGCCCACCCCTGTTAATGAGTGAGTTAATCATGTCCTAGAAATGCATATATTTTTCCATGACCAGCAGTCCTTAACATAATACAGCTAACAATACAGTTTATCTAAAAAGTTTCAGAAGATACTGCTAAATACCATTTTCCCTGAAGTAATACTGTGTTATTTTTCCATAGAAATTATTAAGTATATTCTCCTAAGAAATGTTTATCAGTAATACACGAGTTTTAGCATCAAAGGGCTGAGAAGAGGTAACAGTGGAGTGTTCAGCACTGAGACATCTCTATCGCATTCTCCAAGGCTCACAGGCCATTGTGGAAGAGGTGGTGAGAAGAATGTAAGGGGAAGAGTGTTTTGCAATAATGTCTTCCAGACATTAAGTGGCCACTGTATTCATGACCTCACAGTGGCAGAATATCTACACAAGACCTGCATAACAGAAAAGCAAAAACAAAAAAAAAAAGTCAAAATAGAAGTAGGACTTGTTGGAAAGAAGGGGTTTAATGGAGGGGACAGGGCAGGACGGACAAAGGAGTATAGTGGGAAGGGATTATTATCATATTGCATATTTGAATGGAGGTTGTCAATAAAGAGTTTATATTTGATCTCAGCCAAAAGGCCAAGAAGCCATAATGAAACTGGCTTCTCTCTCTCTCTTTCTCTCTCTCTGTCTCTCTCCTTTTTTTCTCAGGGCAGGGTCTTGCTCTAGCTCAGGCTGACTTGGAATTCACCATGTAGATTCAGGCTGGCCTTGAACTCACAGCTATCCTCCTACCTCCACCTCCCAAGTGCTGGGATAAAAAGCATACGCCATCATGCCCAGCTAAAAAGTTAAAAAAAATACAAAACTTGGGCTGGAGAGATGGCTTAGCAGTTAAGGCATTTGCCTACAAAGCCAAAGGATCCCAGTTCAATCCTCCAGGATCCATGTAAGCCAGATGCACAAGGGGGTGCATGTATCTGGAGTTTGTTTGCAGTGGCTGGAGGCCCTGGCGCACCCATTCTTTCTCTCTCAAATAAATAAAATACAAAAATAAAAAAATACAGAACTTTGAAAATAAAAATATTTAATGAAAAATATGAGTTTTTTATCATTTCAGTAACATTTATTGGGGTTTGTTTTTTGTTTTTTTCTGAGGTAGGGTTTCACTTTACCCAGGCTGACCTAGAACTAACTCTGTAGCTCCAAGCTGACCTCAAACTCACATAATCCTACCTCAGCCTTCCAAGTGCCACCATGCCCAGCTAATAAATGAGTTCTTCTCTATATTCATTCCTGAAAGTGAACAAGATTTCTTCAGCAGACATCAAAGTGACGATTACATACATAAGAAGTGTACCACAGCCAGGTGTGGTAGCACACATCTTGAATCGCAGCATCAGGAGACTGAGGTTAGAGGATTACCATGAGTTTTGGAGCCAACCTGTACTACAGAGGGAGTTCCAGGTCAACCTGGGCTACAGTGAGACCCTGCTTCAAAGAAAAAAATAACATATCCTCACACCTAAGTATGTCACAGGTAACACAATGAGAACCAGTTAGTTAGACCTGCACATTACAAAGGTAAACTATAGAAACGGAACCTCAAAATGTTGAATCTGGTAGTTTGTACAAGGTAAAAGCTCAGCTGCCACTTTCCCCGGAGAAAGGGAAAGAAAGCTAAGCTACCAGAGGTACGCAGAGTTTGGGATCCTTTGTCCTTGGAATGTAAATAAATACCTGCAGAGAGGGGCAGCGTCACTTAGCAACCTTGGGAAGGGCTTCAAGCCTCTGGGTTTTACGTCCCTTATACACCTCCCAGAAATTCTCAAACACTACCTGAGGTGGCTTGATTCAGGTGTCCCCCATAAACTTAGGTGTTCTGAATGCTAGGTCCCCAGCTGATGGCAATTTGGGAATTAACGCCTCCTGGAGGCAGTGTATTGCTGGGGGCGGGCTTATGGCTGTTATATAGCCAGCTTCCTCTTGCCCGTGTTTGGCACACTCTCCTTTTGCTGTTGTCCATGTGATGTTGGCCAGGGGGTGATATCCACCCTCTGTTCATGCCATCGTTTTCCCCTGCCATCATGGAGCTTCGCCTTGAGTCTGTAAGCGAAATAAACCTTTTTTCCTCCACAAGTTGCTCTTGGGCGGGTGATTTCTGTCAGCAATGAGAACCTAACTGCAACACTACCTAATTGGTCATCTTTTGATTTCCAGGGTTTGTCCTTTAACAGTTTTCTTCATTTTGAAAGTTCTGGAAATGCCAAAAGAAAAACTATTAAAAGTATTGTTTTATGAAGCACTGAATACGGCCGCCTCCCAGAAATGGAGGTGTCCAAGCCCTTCTGCAGACCTGGGAATTCCTCAAAGGGGTCTGGTGTAGTTATTTCTCTGGTTGCTGTGACAAAATGCCTGATAAAAGCAATTTGGGAGAAAAAAATTTTTCTCAGAGAAAAAAATTAGAATTCAGGAAACCTAAATTCTCATTTTATCTCTGCCTGCTATGTGAACTTACGTTATTTAATTGCTCTTAGCCAATTCCATTTGGGGGGGGGAGGGGTTCGAGGCAGGGTCTCACTAGCCCAGGCTGACCTGGAATTCACTCTGCAGTCTCTGGGTGCCTTGAACTCACAGAAATCCTCCTACCTCTGCCTCCCAAGTGATGGAATTAAAGGCATGAGCCACCATGCCTGCTCAATTATATTTAAAAAGAAAAATTTTTGTTATTTATTTGCAAGCACAGAGAAAGAGAGTGAGCATGGCAGGGCCTCCTACCATGGCAAATGTACTTCCACATACATGTGCCATTTTTTGCATGTGGCTTTACATGGGTACTGGGGAATCAAACCTGGGCTATCAGGCTTTGCAAGCAACTGCCTTTAACGTATGAGCCATCTCTCCAGCCCCCAATTTTATTATTTTTTAATTTACTGAATTTTAATTTTTTAACTTTTATTTTAATTATTTGAGAAATAGAGGCAGAGAGAGAAAGAGAGAGAGAATGAGCACACCAGGGCCTTCAGCCACTGTAAAAGTACCCCAAATGTATGTGCCACCTTGTGCATCGGGCTTTGTGGGTTCTGGGGAATCAAACCTGGATTCTTTGGCTTCACAGGCAAATGCCTTAACCACTAAGGCCATCCATCCCTCCAACCATCATTTTTATTTTTTTGTTTTTTAAAATATTTGCAAGGAGAGAGAGAATACAACAATGGGTACATCAAGGCCTCCAGCCACTGCAAATGAACTCCAGAAACATGTGCCACTTACTGCATCTGGCTTTACATGGGTACGGGGGAATCAAACCTGGGTTCTTAGGTTTTGCAGGCAAGCACCTTAACCGTTGAACCATCTCTCCAGCCCTATTTTCTATTTTATTTTATTTTTGTTTGTTTTGTTTTTTTTCGAAGCAGTTTCTCACTCTAACCCAGGCTGACCTGGAATTCACTATGTAATCTCAGGGTGGCCTTGAACTCACAGTGATCCTCCTACCTTTGCCTCCTAAATGCTGGGATTCAAGGTGTGTGCCACCAGGACTGGCACATTTTCTTCTTCTTTAATGAATTTTTTAAAAAAAATTTTTTTTGAGATACGATCACATATACCCCAGGCTGGTCTTGAACTCACTATGCACCTGAGGATGACCTTGCACTTCTGATCCTTCTGCCTCTACCTTCTAAGTGCTGGGATTATAGGCAAGTGCCACCATGCCGTTTATCCAGTGCGGGCGATTGAACCCAGGCCTTCATGCATGCTAGGCAAGCACTCTGCTTGAACAACACCCAGCCCTTCATGGCCAGTTTCTTATTTGCAAAGAGAAAAGTCTCAAAACTGATTCAATATAATTATGAAAAATTCATTCTTCAACAGTCCTCACAGATACATGCTGTGTGTGTGTGTACGCATGTCCTATAACTGTGCTGAGAGGAACACGGTCATGCATAGTATGTCAAATTTTTCTACTGTATTTCTTCTCCTTCCTGATTTCTAATGAGTCCTATCTGTAGATAATAAGTGAATTTCTGGGGATTGGAATGCATGAAGCTCAGTGGCAGAGAGCTTGCCTAGCAGTCACAAGGCCCTGGGTTTGATCCCATCTCGGAGACAAAAGTCGAGTAAAAAGATAACTTTTTTGTTTCTCTTTTTGAGGCAGGATCTCACTCTAGCCAAAGCTGATCCAGAACTCACTCTGTAGCCCAAGCTGGCCTGAACTCACTGTGATCCTCCTGCCTCAACCTCCCAAGGTGTGAGCCACCATGCCTGGCAGTAAAAGGATAATTTATAATACTTTATTCAACGATCTGAAACTCAATTCTGTAAATCATTTACTAATTATAAAAAGAATGAATATGGACAATGGAACACTCAGGTGCCATAGATCATTGTTAGAAAATTTTCAGTGCCAGGGATGGGATACCTCCAGTAAGTTGTTGGCCAGGGAGGTCCCTGATGCCCCCAAAACATTATAGGCCATTGCCTAGGCCCTTGGTTTCCCACCAGGAATAGATGGTAAGACCCTATTGCTGAAGACTCCACATACTTGGGCGGCAAGGCCACTGAGAAATTCTGCTGGAACTGAGCTGATAACCTCCTTGTAGACCAGCTGAAAGCTGGAAGAAGCCATTCTACATGTAGTTCAATGGGAGAAAGAGATACCACCAGTGAAGATACTCAACAGTGGACACTGCAAGCCTTATAATTGGCCAGCCAGGCCAAATGAGCCAACGGGTGCAATGGTGGCATGTCTGTCATGGTAGAAACCAACTGCCCTCCAATTGGACTGGAGGCCTGCTCCATGGTGGGGGGCGGGGAGAAATACATCCCTGATACTGAAAACTTAAAACAGGGGTAGTCATGAGCCCTAGGGGTGTAACATCTGCTGATGTCTGGGAAAATGTATATACTATGCTTATCAAACTACCCAGTAAGCACTTTTCTTAATATTTATACCCTTATATTAATGCTACTCTCACTTTGGGTAGAGAATCTTCTCTTTTCAGATGGCAGTGACCTTGGGATGACTCAGAAGGTATCACACTGCTGGAAAGAAGTGACTGGAGTACTGAGTAACATTTCAATCACACCTTCCAAGGCTCAGGGTCTAATGCAGAAGAGGTGGCAGAAAGAATGTAAGAGCCAAAGGAAGGGTAGGACTCCTTACAACGTCCTCCCTCCAGACATAAAATGGCCTGGATATCCATGACCTCATAGTGCCTGACACTACCTACACAAGACCGTAAGAGGAGGAAAAGATGATAACATCAAAATAAAAGAGACTGAGATGGGGAGGGGATATGATGGAGAATGGAATTTCAAATGGGAAAGTAGGGGGAGGGAGGGTAGTACCATGGGTTATTTTTTATAATCATGGAAAATGTTAATAAAAATTGAGAGAAAAAAAGAATGAATAGTCGGGCATGGTGGCACACGCCTTTAATCCCAGCACTCGGGAGGTAGAGGTAGGAGGATCTCCATGAGTTCAAGGCCACCCTGAAACTGCATAGTGAATTCCAGGTCAGCCTGGGATAGAGTGAGACTCTACCTCGAAAAACCAAAATAAATAAATAAAAAGAATGAATGTAATTTTGGTCCTAATCACCTCAGTTCTCGGCTCCTCTATCAACAGGTTGTTGCTGACATGAAATAATTGATAAATAGGTTTTATGTGACATTCATTCAATAAACATCTGGGTTTCCACCTTTCAGGTATTAAGCTAAGGAAGAGGTTCAGAAGAGAAATTTTTGGGCCGGAAGACAGGTATGTGTTAGATAAGCTGGATTGTTCAGGTTTTAGTTGCATCCATAAACCACGACAGAATTATCTTAATTATCCAACTCCTCTTCAGAAGAAAAGAAGGCAGGAGCTGGGGAGATGGCTCATCAGTAAAAGGCATTTGCTTGCAAAACTTGCCAGCCCCGGGTTCAAGTCCCCAGTACCCATGTAACATGTTCATGTGCCGTAGCAAGAGGTCTTATTTGCGGGAGTTCCTTTGCAGTGGCAAGGGGCCCTGAAGCATCCATATTCTCATAAATTCATAAATAATATTTTAAAGAATGTGGTTCATCCTGGGGTACAGTCAGTCTCAAAAAAAAAAAAAATTAGAAAATTGGTGATTCCCCAACTACCCTAGAATAAACCTCCACTTCCTCCAAAAAACGAGCCCATGCTTGTGTGGCCAGTGATCCGAGCGAAAGGAGGCAGAGGGGACACCATACTCTTCCCGTGGGCATGTCACAGAGCATGTCAGAGACAGAGCGCAGAGCAGGTGGCGAGCGCGGCTCGGGCTGAACGTCAAGGGCAGGCGCAGAAAGCCACGGGCCCAGGATAAATTCAGTGGGTGCCCGAGTTCCTAACGACGCCGCAGCCCACAGGCCCAGTGCGAGGCTGGGAAGGAGCTGGAGCAGGCCGGGCAAGGTCCAGCCCGCCGGACGTGCCGTCCTTCGCGGAAGGCTGAGCCGCGCTCTCTTACGCACGGGGCGGCGTTCTCGAACCGTCTCATCCCCTCAAGAGCGACACGGCCGTCGCGTCGCGCTCGTTTCCACTCGAAGCTCTGCATCCGTCCCCCGACCTCCTCGCTAGCACGACGGAAGTCCACCTGCCCCGGCCGCGCACGCGCGCGCGCAGCCTCCCCGTGGACGCGCTCGTGAACGCGGGCGCCTGCACCCGGTCGGGGTACCTGACTGCGGGCGGCCGGTCCACAGCCCCCTCCCGCCGCCCGGGCAGCGCAGAAGGCCGGTTGTCCGCAGAGCCGCCGCCCTGCTCGGCGTCGCCAGCTTCGCCAGCACGGCCAGCATCGCGCCTCCGCCGCCGCCGCCGCCCGCCCGAATGGCACGGGGCCGAACGCGCCGAGCCACCCCGCGGCCTCGCCAGTGGGCGGGGCGAGTCTTGCCAGGGGGCGTGTCCGCAGAAGGGCCCGCCCCCCGGCGCCCGGACGCTCTCGGCGGAACCTCGGTAGGCCGGAACCAAAGTGCCGCCCGGGTGCGGCTGTCCGGAGGGAAGGCTCTGTGGGATGGGCTCGCGGTTCCGGCGAGAGGAACGCGGCGGGGAGGCGTTGGAGGCGAGCTCCGGCTTCTGGACCATGCACCGGCCGAACTTTCGAGCCCCGACGACTCCCTACCCCGGCCCGGGCGGCGGAGGCTGGGGTGGCGGAGGCAGCAGCAGCTTCCGAGCTGCCGTGGGCGGGAGCGGGCCGCGGCCGCCGTCCCCGCGGGAGGAGCTCGGGAGCCCGCTGCCCTCCCCGGCCTACGGGCCGCGCGCCAGGCCCTACCGGAGCGGCCACTCCCCGCGGCCCGGCGGCGGCTTCCCGGGGGGCCGGCTCGGGTCTCCGTCCCCCGGCGGCTACGCCGGCTCGTATCCCAAGTCGCCCGCGGGGTCCCAGCAGCACTTTGGCTACTCCCCGGGGCAACAGCACACCTACCCCCAGGTAAACGGCAGACGCCTCGGCGGGCTCGGGCCGGCTTTGTTCCATTACTGGGTGAGATCCGCTGCACGTGCTGGTTGGTGTCAGCCGGTCTTGCAGACGGGTAAAGAAATCAAGTAACGTTCCTAAGATTCTCCTAAGTGGCAGAGCTTTGGGCTAGATTTATTTCATTTGCTTTTCAATTCTGAGCTCTAGGAGAAAAGTGCTTAATGTGTAGTATGCCTTCTCCAGGTTACGAGCTGCTGCCACTTTCCTTACAAATGTCACCTTTGTTTTTCTTTCCTTGAATTATATTGTCTTCTGCTGTGAGTTGGTAGCAGTGGAAGTTTAAATTTCTATCAGTGAGTACAGAACAAGAAGTATTTCTGTATGACTGATTTCTTTAGGTAACATCTTGGATCTTCTACGTGATTTTTCAACTGGTTATTAAAAACATCCTGTTGACCCAAAAGCTATTAAGTACAGAAAATTGTCATGAGATAGAATGGTTCTACAAACTTAGAAGGTTGAAAAAGAAGTCTTCATTTTTGTCTGGGAAAACTTGAATTTAATTAATTATTTCATCACTGTCTGTACCTGATTTCATCACCACTTCTATTTAATACCTGCACAGTTAAAAGAAACATATTTGAAGTGACAGCAAGAACTGTTAATAACTAAGTGTGCCAAATTGATTTCAGATCTCTTAACAGACACACTGGGTTAAAGGAAACAAGAAATTTGCTCTTGAACACACTTGGTTTCAGTTGACAACTTTTAAATAACAATGCAGTCTTCACTAACCTTTAAAGAAAAAAAGTACCAATTATCTCTTCTAAATTTTTTTTAACTGATCATTTTTTTCCTAAAGGATTCTCCAAGGACATCTACACCATTTGGATCAGGGCGTGGTAGAGAAAAAAGAATGTCTAATGAGTTGGAAAGTTATTTCAAACCTTCAATGCTTGAAGACCCTTGGGCTGGCCTAGAACCAGTATCTGTAGTGGATATAAGCCAGCAGTACAGCAAAACGCAAACATTCACAGGCAAAAAAGGAAGATACTTTTGTTAACATTTCTGAAATTCAACTGGAAGCTTCATTTGTCAGGAACATCTTGGACAGAACTCTAACTTGTGTAATTAAGTTGAACCCACAGACGATGACTTTGAATAACTATTAGTAGAGCCTTCTAGGGATTTCTTACCTTATAAAGTACTGATATATTAAAGAAGATGGTAGAATATTTGCAGTGTTTAGCTCTCCTAAAAGTGCCTACCACATTTAGAAGATTACAAGTTCCATATTTAACATTCCTCATATAATGGACATTTGTCTTAATGTTTTTCCAGTGTTAAAATAAAACATTTTGTCTTTCTAATTATATTGTGACTTTGTGGGATAAGTAGAATTACTAAAATAATGCTGCAAAATCACTTAGAATTCATAGGTAAATGTTTTATAAACCTTTTAAATGAAATAGATAAACCATCCTTTGAGCTATATACAATTCTGTATTTGTTCATAGAGAATTGTTCTGCATTAATTTTTTCCCCTAATGTATCTGTAAAAATCAAAACCTTAGCATCATTTTATAATCATTTAACCCAAAAAGACAGGGATAAACCATGCATAGGTTGCTTGATTTTTCTTTCCAGTTTTCTCTGTATTCTCAGTATTATTTCTCTTAACTTATTTATTAGCAAGCAGAAAGAGAGACAGAGCTTGAAAGAGAGAAGGGTGCACCAGGGCCTCCTGTAAACAAACTCCAGATGCATGCATGCATGTACCGCTCTGCCCATGTGGCTTTATGTGGGTACTGGGGAATTCAGCCTAGGAGTTTAGGCTTTGCAAGCAAGAACCTTAACTGCTGAGCCATCTCTCCAACCCCTTCTCATCATTCTTGAAACCAAAGATCTGATAGTTTCTTGTCACTATGACAAAATACCAGGAAAAAAAAAATTAAGGAATGAATGATTTATTTTGGCTTGTGGTTTCCAGTGTTTCAGTACAAAGTCAACTATATGGGAATTTGGGCTTGAAGTGAAGCAAAATATAATGGCTGTGGGTGTGGCAGAGGCCTCTCACCTCATAACAGCCAGGAACCAGAAGGACAGGAAGTGGCCAGGGACAAGGCATAGCTTTCCAGGGCATGTTCCCAGTGACCTCTTTCTCCAGCTGAGTCTCACCTCTTGATTTCCACTGCCTCCCAATAGTATCACATTATGAACACATCCAGGAATTAATCCCTTGACTAGAGAAATGTCCTTTAATTCAATAACCTCCCCAATGGTTAGATCTGCCAGTTGAGGAGCAAGCTCCCCTCTTGGGGTACATTGTATCTATACAGTAACAAGTGGCTAACAGCAATCTCATATCACTTCCAGAATAAAGAAGCATGCATGTTTGTGTTATGTATTGAGACCACCAATCCCAAGGGCAAATTGCTCTCAAACCACTGTAACCAAGGCAGTGAGGCCTAACAACCCTGAACTGTGGACCTACTTCTCAACTAAAAGAAGGCTCTGTGATCTTAAGTCTCACGTTGCCTACCTGGAGCAGAGAAGTAGTTTTCTAAAGGAAAGGATGCTATGTAAATAGAGTTGAAAATGGAGGAGTTTCTCCCCAGCTATTTAAAATCAAGCTTTGTAGAATGCAAAGTATATACTTTGAAGTCACAAAATAATGGAAATACAGCTACTGAAAATTTTGTTTCAACATTCCACAAAAGAAACACAAAAAACGACATAGCCACACCACCAGTTTGAGCTGTCCTCAAACCTGTCTGTTGGTTAGGTCTTAGAGCAGCAGCAAAGGGAAAAATATTGGGAAATTTTTAAGTAAATAAAAGTTGCAGGGCTGGAGGGACGGCTTAGTAGTTAAGGCATTTTCCTGCAAAGCCAAAGGACCCAGGTTCGACTCCCCAGGACCCACGTAAGCCAGATGCACAAGGTGGCCATGGATCTGGAGTTCGTTTACAGTGGCTAGAGGCCCTGGCATGCCCATTCTCTCCCTCCCCGTCTCTCTGTCACATAACTAAAAATAAAAAAATATTTTTAAAGAAAAGGTTACATGTAGCCGGGCGTGGTGGCGCATGCCTTTAATCCCAGCACTCGGGAGGCAGAGCTAGGAGGATCGCCATGAGTTCGAGGCCACCCTGAGACTCCATAGTGAATTCCAGGTCAGCCTGGGCTAGAGTGAGACCCTACCTCGAAAAACCAAAAAGAAAAAAAGAAAGAAAGAAAAGAAAGAAAGAAAAGGTTAACATGAGCTGGGCGTGGTGGTGCATACCTTTAATCCCAGCACTCAGGAGGCAGAGGTAGGAGGATAGCCATGAGTTCAAGGCCACCCTGAGACTACATAGTGAATTCCAGGTCAGCCTGGGCCAGAGTGAGACCCTACCTTGAAAAACCGAAAACAAATTAAAAAAAAAAAAGGTTACATGAGAGCCTGGGCTTTGGGATTTTTTGCCAGTTATTAGCTAGATTTGTTCACTTTTCTGTGCCTCAATTTTATCATGTGAAATGAAGACATTACTAGTACTCATGTCATTGAGGTATTGTGTTCAGGTAATAAATGGGTTCATGTATGTAAGGATTCCTATTAACCCTCATTTACCCCATGTCCTCAATTTTTAGAAAATACAAATTTATTCATTTGCAAGCAGAAAGAGAGAATTGGCACACCAGGGTCTCTGGCCACTGCAAATCAACTCCAAATACATGTGCCACTTCTTGCGTGTGGCTCTATGTGGGTACTGGGGACTCGAACCCAGGATTCAGGTTTTGCAAGCAAGTGCCTTAATTGCTGAGCCATCTCTCCAGCCCCATGTGTCATCAATTTTTAAAATAATTCCTGTAAAACGGGAGGCACTACGTAAATATAGGACTTGTTATTATCAGTATTAGATTGTTCTGCCCACTCTCTTTCATGGGGAGAAATAGTAAACTTACCCAGTTATTTTAAAATGTATGTCCGGCCGGGCCTGGTAGCTCACACCTCTAATCCCAGCACTTGAGAGACCAGGGTAGGAGGACCACTTCGAGTTCAAGACCAGCCTGAGACTACATAGCAAACTCCAGGTCAGGCTGGTCTAGAGCTAGACCCTACCTTTAAAAAAAAAAAAAAAAAAAAAACCTTATATCCAACATCTTGTCTTTCTACATGATGAGGACATGATGACTAATGAAAATTAAAGCAAGTAGAATATTTTTGTAAAATTCTTTTTAATTGAACATAAATTATAGACTAATAATTTCTTGGATATTAGATTATCAGCAAAGATGAAAATAAGAAGCTAGAAAGCCAGTCATGATAGTGTGTGTGTAATCCCAGCTACTTTGTAGGCTGAGTTGAGATTGTAAATCTGAGACCTACCTAGGCAATTTAGCAAGACCTTGTGTGTTTGGATGAAAACTGTTCCCCACAGACTAATGTGCTTGAATACTTCATCCCAGTTGGTGGCATTGTTTTTGGAACTTTGTGAAACCTTTAGGAGGAGAATTGCTGGAGGAAGTGGGGTGGGTAAGGGAGGCTTGAGGTGTGACAGCCCAGCCTTGCTTCAGCTTTCTCTCCTCCCTGCTGATGTGATGCCAGCTTCCTGCTCCTGCCCTGTTTTCCTCTCCATGATTGGACTCCACCCTCTGGAACTGTAAGCTGAAATAAACTCTGTCCTTCCCTAAGTTGCTTCTGGTCTGGTATTTGTCCCAACAATGAGAAAGTAACTGATAGACCCTGTCTGAAAGAACTAAGTTAGCGAAGTATTTATGCCAATGTATTGATACCATGCTTGAAAGACATTCAAATATAACTTCTAAGAACTTAAGTGCGTTTTATTTCACTGAACTTTATATTTAAAATATTGAAGAGTAAATCATTTTGTTGCTAAGTCACCAGTGTTAACTTCCACAGCTTCTTCTGACTTTTTAGAGAGAAGACTATTCCAGAAAAAATACATCCACTATCAGTAGTATGTTTAGTTATCATCAGTAAGTTATGATTTCATAATTTTCTAGAACCTCTTTCAATCTTTCAGATTTGTAAGAGAAACCTTTTCATTAAAGTTTGCCAGCACATTGTAGAGTCTGTAAATATCTAGTGTTATCTTAGCCCTGGTTTCCTGACATGTGAATCAACCATTTCAGTATGTTTCATTTCTACCATGTGCTTAGATTTAGATTGATAGAAATGTTTTGTGGTTCTTACTGTAAATAAGACATATTCTAGATATTAGTATACCTCATATAAGACTCAAACTTCCTAGTGATTCAGTATCTTCTTTTTCCTCTTAATTTCTAAAATGTTATCACCTAATCTATAAACTAAGACAGTTAAACCATGATATGCTATTGATTTTAAGATGAATTTAATTCCCAAGATAATAAAATGTGTCAGTTTGATGAAATACTATGTACAATTAAAGGTAGAACCTCTGTGTAGAAATAGGATTAAATTGTCCCCAAAATTTGGTTTAGCATATAGTATATTTAGTTTGAAAATTAGATGTTTATATTGTTATAAATCATTAAAGAGGATAAATTAACCATTTATCAGTCATAAAATTTCTCTATAATTATCTTCAAGAAATCTTTGTGATTTCCACATTTATTTTGGTACTTTTACTGTTTTGTCTAATTGTGAGCTCCATGATCAAAATGATCTGAAAGGACTGTGAATAATTCTTGGTAAGACTTTTTGGATAAGTAGCCAGGGAATTGAGAGGGATTGTGAATTAAATGAGGTCTTCATAGGAAGTTTTTAATTTTATGCTTTCAACAAAATTTATGAAAGTTTAGCTGGTCCAGACAGACCTGTGGGACCAGCAGAAGCAACCATCCAGGCCTTTTCCCACCTGGTCCTTCAGGAACCCAGCATGGTGAGTGCAGACAGTTCAGCCTGTGTCCAAGAAGGCAGCCTCCAGTACCAGGCCCATCCACCTGGCCCACATCAGAGAACTACAGCCAGCATGACGTCATCCTACACTGGTAAGTTCCACTCAGGGTCACCAGGGTAGCACAAAAGGGTCGTCTATCTTCAGGTAAACATGACCAGATTGATAAAGGTGAGCCTTACAATCATGCGGTGATAATAAGAGGTGAGCCCTACAATCACTCGTGTGGTGGTAATAAGAGGTGAGCCCTACAGTCACTCCTGCGGTGGTAATAAGAGATGAGCCCTACAATCACTCCTGCGGTGGTAATAAGAGATGAGCCCTACAGTCACTCATGCAGTGATAATAAGAGGTGAGCCCTACAATCACTCCTGCGGTGGTAATAAGAGGTGAGCCCTACAATCACTCCTGCGGTGGTAATAAGAGATGAGCCCTACAGTCACTCATGCAGTGATAATAAGAGATGAGCC
The DNA here is from genome assembly GCA_036346955.1 of Dipus sagitta. NCBI lineage: Eukaryota > Metazoa > Chordata > Mammalia > Rodentia > Dipodidae > Dipus > Dipus sagitta. Next base: position 44,395,667 of record CM070784.1, read on the forward strand.
CTACAATCACTCGTATGGTAGTAATAAGAGGTGAGCCCTACAATCACTCCTGCGGTGGTAATAAGAGATGAGCCCTACAATCACTCCTGCGGTGATAATAAGAGATGAGCCCTACAATCACTCGTGCGGTGGTAATAAGAGGTGAGCCCTACAGTCACTCCTGCGGTGGTAATAAGAGGTGAGCCCTACAATCACTCGTATGGTAGTAATAAGAGGTGAGCCCTACAATCACTCCTGCGGTGGTAATAAGAGATGAGCCCTACAATCACTCCTGCGGTGGTAATAAGAGATGAGCCCTACAGTCACTCCTGCGGTGATAATAAAAGGTGAGCCCTACAGTCACTCCTGCGGTGGTAATAAGAGGTGAGCCCTACAATCACTCCTGCGGTGGTAATAAGACATGAGCCCTACAGTCACTCATGCGGTGGTAATAAGAGGTGAGCCCTACAATCACTCCTGCGGTGGTAATAAGAGGTGAGCCCTACAGTCACTCCTGCAGTGGTAATAAGAGATGAGCCCTACAGTCACTCATGCGGTGGTAATAAGAGGTGAGCCCTACAATCACTCCTGCGGTGATAATAAGAGGTGAGCCCTACAATCACTCCTGCGGTGATAATAAGAGGTGAGCCCTACAATCACTCCTGCGGTGATAATAAGAGATGAGCCCTACAGTCACTCCTGCGGTGGTAATAAGAGGTGAGCCCTACAATCACTCGTGTGGTGGTAATAAGAGATGAGCCCTACAGTCACTCCGGTGATAATAAGAGGTGAGCCCTACAGTCACTCCGGTAATAAGAGATGAGCCCTACAATCACTCCGGTGGTAATAAGAGGTGAGCCCTACAGTCACTCCTGCGGTGATAATAAGAGGTGAGCCCTACAATCACTCGTGTGGTGGTAATAAGAGGTGAGCCCTACAGTCACTCCTGCAGTGGTAATAAGAGATGAGCCCTACAATCACTCCTGCGGTGGTAATAAGAGGTGAGCCCTACAATCACTCCTGCGGTGATAATAAGAGGTGAGCCCTACAGTCACTCCTGCGGTGGTAATAAGAGATGAGCCCTACAATCACTCCTGCGGTGATAATAAGAGATGAGCCCTACAATCACTCATGCGGTGGTAATAAGAGATGAGTCCTACAGTCACTCGTGCGGTGGTAATAAGAGATGAGCCCTACAATCACTCATGCGGTGGTAATAAGAGATGAGTCCTACAATCACTCCTGCGGTGATAATAAGAGATGAGCCCTACAATCACTCGTGCGGTGGTAATAAGAGATGAGCCCTACAGTCACTCCTGCGGTGATAATAAGAGATGAGTCCTACAATCACTCCTGCGGTGATAATAAGAGATGAGCCCTACAATCACTCCTGCGGTGGTAATAAGAGATGAGTCCTACAATCACTCCTGCGGTGATAATAAGAGATGAGCCCTACAATCACTCCTGCGGTGGTAATAAGAGATGAGCCCTACAGTCACTCCGGTGATAATAAGAGGTGAGCCCTACAGTCACTCCTGCGGTGATAATAAGAGATGAGCCCTACAATCACTCGTGCGGTGGTAATAAGAGGTTAGCCCTACAGTCACTCCTGCGGTGATAATAAGAGATGAGCCCTACAATCACTCCTGCGGTGGTAATAAGAGGTTAGCCCTACAGTCACTCCTGCGGTGGTAATAAGAGATGAGCCCTACAATCACTCATGCGGTGGTAATAAGAGATGAGCCCTACAATCACTCGTGTGGTGGTAATAAGAGGGGTCAGCCCTACAATCACTCCTGCGGTGGTAATAAGAGATGAGCCCTACAATCACTCCTGCGGTGATAATAAGAGGTGAGCCCTACAGTCACTCATGCGGTGGTAATAAGAGGTGAGCCCTACAGTCACTCCTGCGGTGATAATAAGAGATGAGCCCTACAATCACTCCTGCGGTGGTAATAAGAGGTGAGCCCTACAATCACTCCTGCTGTGGTAATAAGAGATGAGCCCTACAATCACTCCTGCGGTGGTAATAAGAGGTGAACCCTACAATCACTCCTGCGGTGGTAATAAGAGGTGAGCCCTACAGTCACTCATGCAGTGATAATAAGAGGTGAGCCCTACAATTACTTGAGCATTGCCCTGTAGTAGGTCCACAGAAGATCATCAACTAAAAACAGAAGTCAGATCTAGATCAGATGTGAAAAACACAAGGAGTATGAGAGGCCAGCTCACCTTGACTCATCCCCAGCCTCACAACTCCCCTATAACAAGCCATAACCACTGAGATAGGAGAAATGTCAAAGAAAGAATTCAGACTCCTAAAAATGATCAATGACCACATAGAAGGCTCAACCAGATTAATGAACTAAGGACAAATTTATTCATTTGCAAGCAGAAAGAGAGAATTGGCACACCAGGGTCTCTGGCCACTGCAAATCAACTCCAAATACATGTGCCACTTCTTGCGTGTGGCTCTATGTGGGTACTGGGGACTCGAACCCAGGATTCAGGTTTTGCAAGCAAGTGCCTTAATTGCTGAGCCATCTCTCCAGCCCCATGTGTCATCAATTTTTAAAATAATTCCTGTAAAACGGGAGGCACTACGTAAATATAGGACTTGTTATTATCAGTATTAGATTGTTCTGCCCACTCTCTTTCATGGGGAGAAATAGTAAACTCTACCAGTTATTTTAAAATGTATGCCCGGCGGGCCTGGTAGCTCACACCTCTAATCCCAGCACTTGAGAGACCAGGGTAGGAGGACCACTTCGAGTTCAAGACCAGCCTGAGACTACATAGCAAACTCCAGGTCAGGCTGGTCTAGAGCTAGACCCTACCTTTAAAAAAAAAAAAAAAAAAAAACCTTATATCCAACATCTTGTCTTTCTACATGATGAGGACATGATGACTAATGAAAATTAAAGCAAGTAGAATATTTTTGTAAAATTCTTTTTAATTGAACATAAATTATAGACTAATAATTTCTTGGATATTAGATTATCAGCAAAGATGAAAATAAGAAGCTAGAAAGCCAGTCATGATAGTGTGTGTGTAATCCCAGCTACTTTGTAGGCTGAGTTGAGATTGTAAATCTGAGACCTACCTAGGCAATTTAGCAAGACCTTGTGTGTTTGGATGAAAACTGTTCCCCACAGACTAATGTGCTTGAATACTTCATCCCAGTTGGTGGCATTGTTTTTGGAACTTTGTGAAACCTTTAGGAGGAGAATTGCTGGAGGAAGTGGGGTGGGTAAGGGAGGCTTGAGGTGTGACAGCCCAGCCTTGCTTCAGCTTTCTCTCCTCCCTGCTGATGTGATGCCAGCTTCCTGCTCCTGCCCTGTTTTCCTCTCCATGATGGACTCCACCCTCTGGAACTGTAAGCTGAAATAAACTCTGTCCTTCCCTAAGTTGCTTCTGGTCTGGTATTTGTCCCAACAATGAGAAAGTAACTGATAGACCCTGTCTGAAAGAACTAAGTTAGCGAAGTATTTATGCCAATGTATTGATACCATGCTTGAAAGACATTCAAATATAACTTCTAAGAACTTAAGTGCGTTTTATTTCACTGAACTTTATATTTAAAATATTGAAGAGTAAATCATTTTGTTGCTAAGTCACCAGTGTTAACTTCCACAGCTTCTTCTGACTTTTTAGAGAGAAGACTATTCCAGAAAAAATACATCCACTATCAGTAGTATGTTTAGTTATCATCAGTAAGTTATGATTTCATAATTTTCTAGAACCTCTTTCAATCTTTCAGATTTGTAAGAGAAACCTTTTCATTAAAGTTTGCCAGCACATTGTAGAGTCTGTAAATATCTAGTGTTATCTTAGCCCTGGTTTCCTGACATGTGAATCAACCATTTCAGTATGTTTCATTTCTACCATGTGCTTAGATTTAGATTGATAGAAATGTTTTGTGGTTCTTACTGTAAATAAGACATATTCTAGATATTAGTATACCTCATATAAGACTCAAACTTCCTAGTGATTCAGTATCTTCTTTTTCCTCTTAATTTCTAAAATGTTATCACCTAATCTATAAACTAAGACAGTTAAACCATGATATGCTATTGATTTTAAGATGAATTTAATTCCCAAGATAATAAAATGTGTCAGTTTGATGAAATACTATGTACAATTAAAGGTAGAACCTCTGTGTAGAAATAGGATTAAATTGTCCCCAAAATTTGGTTTAGCATATAGTATATTTAGTTTGAAAATTAGATGTTTATATTGTTATAAATCATTAAAGAGGATAAATTAACCATTTATCAGTCATAAAATTTCTCTATAATTATCTTCAAGAAATCTTTGTGATTTCCACATTTATTTTGGTACTTTTACTGTTTTGTCTAATTGTGAGCTCCATGATCAAAATGATCTGAAAGGACTGTGAATAATTCTTGGTAAGACTTTTTGGATAAGTAGCCAGGGAATTGAGAGGGATTGTGAATTAAATGAGGTCTTCATAGGAAGTTTTTAATTTTATGCTTTCAACAAAATTTATGAAAGTTTAGCTGGTCCAGACAGACCTGTGGGACCAGCAGAAGCAACCATCCAGGCCTTTTCCCACCTGGTCCTTCAGGAACCCAGCATGGTGAGTGCAGACAGTTCAGCCTGTGTCCAAGAAGGCAGCCTCCAGTACCAGGCCCATCCACCTGGCCCACATCAGAGAACTACAGCCAGCATGACGTCATCCTACACTGGTAAGTTCCACTCAGGGTCACCAGGGTAGCACAAAAGGGTCGTCTATCTTCAGGTAAACATGACCAGATTGATAAAGGTGAGCCTTACAATCATGCGGTGATAATAAGAGGTGAGCCCTACAATCACTCGTGTGGTGGTAATAAGAGGTGAGCCCTACAGTCACTCCTGCGGTGGTAATAAGAGATGAGCCCTACAATCACTCCTGCGGTGGTAATAAGAGATGAGCCCTACAGTCACTCATGCAGTGATAATAAGAGGTGAGCCCCACAATCACTCCTGCGGTGGTAATAAGAGGTGAGCCCTACAATCACTCCTGCAGTGGTAATAAGAGATGAGCCCTACAGTCACTCATGCAGTGATAATAAGAGATGAGCCCTACAATCACTCGTATGGTAGTAATAAGAGGTGAGCCCTACAGTCACTCCTGCGGTGGTAATAAGAGGTGAGCCCTACAATCACTCCTGCGGTGGTAATAAGAGGTGAGCCCTACAATCACTCCTGCGGTGGTAATAAGAGGTGAGCCCTACAGTCACTCGTGCGGTGGTAATAAGAGGTGAGCCCTACAGTCACTCGTGCGGTGGTAATAAGAGATGAGCCCTACAATCACTCGTGCGGTGGTGATAAGAGATGAGCCCTACAGTCACTCATGCGGTGGTAATAAGAGGTGAGCCCTACAATCACTCCTGCGGTGGTAATAAGAGGTGAGCCCTACAGTCACTCCTGCAGTGGTAATAAGAGATGAGCCCTACAGTCACTCATGCGGTGGTAATAAGAGGTGAGCCCTACAATCACTCCTGCGGTGATAATAAGAGGTGAGCCCTACAATCACTCCTGCGGTGATAATAAGAGATGAGCCCTACAGTCACTCCTGCGGTGGTAATAAGAGGTGAGCCCTACAATCACTCGTGTGGTGGTAATAAGAGATGAGCCCTACAGTCACTCCGGTGATAATAAGAGGTGAGCCCTACAGTCACTCCGGTAATAAGAGATGAGCCCTACAATCACTCCTGCGGTGGTAATAAGAGGTGAGCCCTACAGTCACTCCTGCGGTGATAATAAGAGGTGAGCCCTACAATCACTCCTGCAGTGGTAATAAGAGGTGAGCCCTACAGTCACTCCTGCAGTGGTAATAAGAGATGAGCCCTACAATCACTCCTGCGGTGGTAATAAGAGGTGAGCCCTACAATCACTCCTGCGGTGATAATAAGAGGTGAGCCCTACAGTCACTCCTGCGGTGGTAATAAGAGATGAGCCCTACAATCACTCCTGCGGTGATAATAAGAGATGAGCCCTACAATCACTCATGCGGTGGTAATAAGAGATGAGTCCTACAGTCACTCGTGCGGTGGTAATAAGAGATGAGCCCTACAATCACTCATGCGGTGGTAATAAGAGATGAGTCCTACAATCACTCGTGTGGTGGTAATAAGAGATGAGCCCTACAGTCACTCCGGTGATAATAAGAGGTGAGCCCTACAGTCACTCCTGCGGTGATAATAAGAGATGAGCCCTACAATCACTCGTGCGGTGGTAATAAGAGGTTAGCCCTACAGTCACTCCTGCGGTTATAATAAGAGATGAGCCCTACAATCACTCCTGCGGTGGTAATAAGAGGTTAGCCCTACAGTCACTCCTGCGGTGGTAATAAGAGATGAGCCCTACAATCACTCATGCGGTGGTAATAAGAGATGAGCCCTACAATCACTCGTGTGGTGGTAATAAGAGGGGTCAGCCCTACAATCACTCCTGCGGTGGTAATAAGAGATGAGCCCTACAATCACTCATGCGGTGGTAATAAGAGATAAGCCCTACAATCACTCATGCGGTGGTAATAAGATGTCAGCCCTACAATCACTCCTGCGGTGGTAATAAGAGGTGAGCCCTACAATCACTCGTGTGGTGGTGAGCCCTACAATCACTCATGCGGTGGTAATAAGAGGTGAGCCCTACAATCACTCATGCGGTGATAATAAGAGATGAGCCCTACAGTCACTCCTGCGGTGGTAATAAGAGATGAGCCCTACAATCACTCCTGCGGTGATAATAAGAGGTGAGCCCTACAGTCACTCATGCGGTGGTAATAAGAGGTGAGCCCTACAGTCACTCCTGCGGTGATAATAAGAGATGAGCCCTACAATCACTCCTGCGGTGGTAATAAGAGGTGAGCCCTACAATCACTCCTGCTGTGGTAATAAGAGATGAGCCCTACAATCACTCCTGCGGTGGTAATAAGAGGTGAACCCTACAATCACTCCTGCGGTGGTAATAAGAGGTGAGCCCTACAGTCACTCATGCAGTGATAATAAGAGGTGAGCCCTACAATTACTTGAGCATTGCCCTGTAGTAGGTCCACAGAAGATCATCAACTAAAAACAGAAGTCAGATCTAGATCAGATGTGAAAAACACAAGGAGTATGAGAGGCCAGCTCACCTTGACTCATCCCCAGCCTCACAACTCCCCTATAACAAGCCATAACCACTGAGATAGGAGAAATGTCAAAGAAAGAATTCAGACTCCTAAAAATGATCAATGACCACATAGAAGGCTCAACCAGATTAATGAACTAAGGAGAAATCCATTCGAGATCTTGACAAGACAGCGTCCAATCTAAATGAAACGAAGCAAATTGGAGGAGAAAGTCCAAAAACACAGAGGGCAAATTCAGCAAGGAAATGAAAGCACTGGAAAAGAGTTTCAGGAATTCTAGAAATGAAAGAAACAATCACTCAGTAATGACAAGAGAGCATTACCAACAGACAAGGCCATGCAGAAGATCAAACCTAGAGATGAAGACAAGTGGAGAGAGTACTTCACAGAGACAGGAGGAAAAAAATCAGGGTTAGGGTTAGGAATATGACTCAGTGGTTTAAAGATCTTGCACAGCCTGCCAGCCCAGGTTTGATTCCTCAGTACCTATGTTATTGCCTGATGCACCCATACTTTTCTCTCCTCCCTTTCTCCCTCTCCTTGCAAATAGAAGAAATCAATAGCCGGGTGTGGTGGCACACACCTTTAATCCCAGCACTTGGGAGGCAGAGGTAGGAGGATTGCCATGAGTTCAAAGCCACCCTGAGACTACATAGTGAATTCCAGGTCAGCCTGAGCTAGAGTGAGACCTTACCTCAAAAAACCAAAAAAATAAGAAAGAAAGATATCAAGGAGCATTGATGATATTTCCAAGCTGGGATACAGTCAAGAACCTTAGAATTAATGGGCTAGAGGAAGGAGCTGAAATAACTTGTAAAGGAATTGAACTATTATGCAATGAAATCCTAGTAGGAAACTTCCCAGACTAGAGAAGTTGCCAAACACGAGGCATTTAGAACCCTAAGCGCACACGAGAGAAAGACCTCTCTCTCCCTGACATAGTCAAGAGGTTGAAAATACAAAGTAGTAAAACAACACTAAAAGCCATGAGAGCTCGCTTTGGCAATGGAAAATGTGAGTCACACCTAATTCATGTGATTCTGTAATACCTGTTTTGAAAACAACAGGAGGGCTGGAGAGATGGCTTAGCGGTTAAGCGCTTGCCTGTGAAGCCTAAGGACCCTGGTTCAAGGCTCAATTCCCCAGGACCCACGTTAGCCAGATGTATAAGGGGGCGCATGCATCTGGAGTTCGTTTGCAGTGGCTGCATGCCCTGGCACACCCATTCTCTATATATCTGCCCCTTTCTGTCTCTCTGTCTGTTGCTCTCAAATAAATAAATATAAGTAAACTAAAAAAATTTTTTTTAAAAAAGGAAACAACAGGAAGTGAACTCAAAATGTACTGACATGGATCTATACTTGCAAGTACACCTGAAATGACACAAAACAGTAGGAAGTATCTCAAAAATAATTGCCAAATTTTAAGATAAATTTAACTGACCTTCTTAATGGTTAGAGCAAAATAATCCCTACTAAAAAGAATGAACTCTTGGGACTGGAGAGATGGCTTAGCAGTTAAGTGCTTGCCTGTGAAGCCTAAGGACCCTGGTTCGAGGCTCGATTCCCCAGTATCCACATAAGCCAGATGCACAAGGGAGTGCTTGCATTTGGAGTTCATTTGCAGTGGCCAGAGGCCCTGATGTGCCCATTTTTCTCCCTCCCTCTCTTTCTCTCTCCCTCTCTCCCTCTTTCTCTGTCACTCTCAAATAAATTAAAATAAAAATTAAAAACAATGAACTCTTGACACATTGTTAACCAAATAGCACAAGATTCCACAGAAAGCATATGACTAAAAGGATATCTGAATAATAGATAGCAGGATGGAAAAAAAATGAGTTTTCATATATTTTGATTTTCATGTTTTAGCTTACAATGTGTAAATAATGACTTGCATTGCACAAAACTGTTAGACTTTAACTTAGAATGTTTGGTCTCTGTGGTACCCATAGTTCTCACACAGTGTTTACAGATATAAAGAATGAAGATTAATGGAAGCACTGAGTAACTGAAGCATTAATAAGTGTGCAGGTGAAACTTTGGTGACTGTCAAACCTGCCTTGAATCTTCCCACATTCCTCATTGATAACACTTCCCTCTCTTTCCATGGTTGCCTACGTGATTTTGAGCAGAAAATTAATAATGCTTGTTTTTCCAACACCTTAGTGAATCAAAAGTGAGTAGAAACTATTACCTTGTGTTGTTGATATCCATTGGTTTCACCTAAAAATAGAAATAATTATATATGCATAATGATGAAATAGTCTACTGTTTCACTCAGAATTGGTATGAGTCATTGTCATAGCTCACTTTGTTAACAGAAAATTTCATTGCTCCTATCATGTCACTTTATGTGATTGTGTAATGCCTGCTTAAAAAAAATAATAAAACTGTTCCTGAAATACATCCAAAAAAAAAAAGGCTAAGAGAGAAAATTGTCAACTCACATACAAAGGCAAGCACATCAGAATGACTTTAGCTCTTTCCTCAACAACCCAAAAAGCCAGAAAAGCATGGACTAGTGTATTTCATGCCCTAAAAATAAACCTAAACAAGAATGCTATACCCAGCAATATTATCTTTCAAAATTAAAATACTAAAAATCCTCTCAATAATAACTAAATGTAAATGGCCTCAATTTACCAATACAGATTTGCAGATTAACTGACTGGATTAAAAAACAAGATCTGGGCTGAAGACATTGCTTAATGGTTAAGGTGCTTGCCTACAAAGCCTAAGGACCCAGGTTTGATTCCTCAGTACCCACATAAGCGAGATGCACAAGGTGGCACATGCATCTGGAATGTGCAGTGGCTAGAGGACCTGACAAGCCCATTCTTGCTCTCTCGCTCTCTCTCCTTCTTCCTCCCACCAAATAAAATAATAATAAATATTTTTTTATTTATTTGAAAGAGAGAGAAAGCAGTAGATAACAGGTGCACCAGGGCCTCTAGCCACTGCAAATGAACTCCAGATGCTTGCGCTACCTTGTGCATCTGGCTTACATGGGTCTTGGGGAGTCGAACCTGAGTCCTTAGGCTTCACAGGTAATCACCTTGACCACTAAGCCATCTCTCCAGCCCTAATTTAAAAAACAAATTTTAAACAAAACAAGATCCAACTAACTTGTCTTTAAGAAATTGACATAGCTAGCAAGACATGTACAAACTGTTAGAGGGTAGAAATTAACCTGTCATACAAATCGCAAATGGAAGCAAAACCAGTGAGTGTGTCGATTACATCTGGCAAAGTAAATTTCAGACCACATCGGGACTGGAGAGAGAGCTCAGTGTTTAAAGATGCTCGCTTGCAAAGCCAGTTGACCTAGGTTCAATTCTACAGTACCCAGATAAGGGCAGATGCACAAAGTGGCACATGTGTCTGGAGTTCATTTGCAGGGGCAAGAGGCCCCTGTTGTGCCCATTCCTGCAAATAAATAAAATTTTTTAGAAGGGGGCTATCAAGCCAAAACACAATGAGGGGCACTATGTATTAATGAAGGGAAGAATCCATCAAGAAGATGTAACAGGGCTGGAGAGGTGGCTCAGCAGTAAAGGCATTTCCCAGCAAAGACTAAGGATCTCAGTTTGATTCCCCAGTACCTGTGTGAAGCCAGATGCACTAAAGTGGCACATGCTTCTGGAGTTCATTTACAGTGGCTACAGGCCCTGGTGTCCTGTTCTCTCCTCATCCTCTTCTCCCTGAAAATAAATGTTAAAAAACAGAAGTTATAACAGTTTTAAATATTTATGCACCTTTTGGGGCTCTCAATTTCATAAAACCAATACTAAAAGGCATAAAAAGTCACAGATATCCCAACACAGTAATGAGACTTTAATATTTAACTCAAATATTTAAACAAGTCCTCCAAACAAAAATAAAAAAAAAACTTCAGAGTTAAATTATGCTGTAGAGCAGCTAAATTTAACATATCTACAGAATGTGTCATTCAAGAGATTGGTAGGAGGATCACCATGAGTTCAAGGCCACCCTGAGACTACATGGTGAATTCCAGGTCAGCCTGGACTAGAGTGAGACCCTACTTTGAAAAACCACACACAAAAAAAAGAGAGAGAGAGAGCAACCACACATTCTTCTCACTGGTATACAGAAGCTTCTCCAAAGTTGGCCACATCATAGGCCACAAAGCAAGCCTTAACAAGTACAAAAAAGAGAATTCCTTGTAGTCTATCAGACCACAGTGGGCAAAAAGAAAAACACCTAGAATTAAACAGTAAGAGAGTCTTCAACAACTACACAAATACTTGGAGACTGAACAATATATTTTTAAATTTATTTTGGGGTTATTTTTTGTTTTGTTATTTTGTTTTTTGAGGTAAGGTCTCACTGTAGCCCAGGCTGACCTATAACTCACTATGTAGTCTCAGGCTGGCCTCCAACTCACCTTCCTATCTTTGCTTCCCAAGTGCTGGGACTAAAGTCATGTGCTACCACGCCCAGCCTGAACAATATATTATTATTATTATTATTATTATTGTTTTGCTTTGTTTTTTTGAGGTAGTCTCACACTAGCCCACACTGTCCTGGAATTCACTGTGTAGTCTCAGGCTGGCCTTGAACCGACAGCGATCCTTGTACCACAGCCTCCCAAATGCTGAGATTAAAGGTGTGCTCCACCACACCTCACCAAACAATATATTTTTATTTTGGTTTGGGGAAGAGAAGTGTTTTGTTTTTTGAGGTAGGGTTTCACTCTAGCCCAGGCTGACTTGGAATTCACTATGTAGTCTCAGGGTGTCCTCGAACTCATGGAGTTTCTCCTACCATTGCCTCCCAAGTGCTGGGATTAAATGCATGCACCACCACACCCGGCTACATTTTTAAATGAACAATGAGTCATTGAAGACATCAGGGAGGAAATTAGTGAAAATAACTGAGTGTGGTGGCACACCCTGTTAGTCCTAATTGAGGTAGGAGAATCCCTGCGAGTTCGAGGCCAGCCTGGGTCTACAGAGTGAGTTCCAGGTCAGACTAGGGTAGAGTAAGACTCTACCTTAAAAATGAGGTAGACAGGCAAGGACTACCCTAAAAGTTGTCCTCTGACCTCCCCACGTGAGCTGTGGCATGTGCATGCCTGCACTCACATGAACACAGGCATGTACACAAAGAAACGGGTAAAATTTCTAATGCAAGACACAAAAAGCATAAAAGACTGATGTTTGACTTAAAACTTTAAGAATGAGATAGAGAAAGAAGCAGATAGAGTGAAAGAGAATGGCTGTGCCAAGCCCTCCAGCCACTGCAAATGAACTCCACACATATGCGCCACCTTGTGTATCTGGCTTTATGTGGGTACTAGGAAATTGAACTCAGGTCCTTAGGCGTTGCAGGCAAGTGCCTTAACTACTAAGCCATTTCTCCAACCCTTAAAACTTCCTTTGCATGACAAATAGCAATTACCTTACGGTGCACATAATAGAATTAATTTGCATCCACAAGAAAGAAAGCCTAGTAAGGGCCAGATGTGTCACATGTCAGTAATCCATGAACTTGGGAGGATGAGAATAAATGTAAAGGCTGTATAGTGAGCTCAAGGGCAGTCTAGGTTACATAATAAGCCAGGCAAAGTGGCTCACACCTATAATCCCAGACTTACATTGAATTAAGTAAAGCCCTGCTAGAAGCTAAAAGCCTAAATACAATCATGAAGGAAAAAGGCCTAACAAAACAAAAACGTCTAAATTACCAAACTTAAAAACTAGGTGTGGTGGTGCAGACTGAGTAGGGGGTAATGCCATGAGTTTGAAACCAGCCTGAGCTGCAGAGTGAGAGATCTAGGTCAGCCTAAGCTAAAAGAGACCCTGCCTCAAACAAAAAAATAAAAATCCTAACATCCATGAGAATGCCAAGCCACCCAATGGCCAGCAAAGACTTCTCCAGAGAGAGTCCACATGGGAAATAAGTATATGATCCCTGCTTATCATAGAATAGAAATAAAAGCCACAGTGAGCTGTCACAAGCACATCAAATTAAGCAAATTTTACAAGTCCAACAATAGAAGGTGTTCACTAAGAGGTGGTGGGGCTTCTGAAACATGTACTCACGGGAGAGTAAACTGCAGCCACCTGAAGAGCATCTGGCAATACAGGAAGCTTGAAAGTGCTCAGCGCACAAAGCCCACATCTTACTGTGAGGCAAACTTAACACCATAACTGTATCTTTCACATTTGTCAAAATTTGCCATCATAATAAGAGGAAAAGATCATGACATCAAAATAAGAGACAAACTGAGAGGGGGAGGGGATATGATGGAGAGAGGAGTTTCAAAGGGGAAAGTGGGGGGAGGGAATTACCATGGGATATTGTTTACAATTATGGAAGTTAATTTTTAAAAGGGGGGAGGCTAGAGGGATGGCTTAGCGGTTAAGGTGTTTGCCTGCAAAGCCAAAGGACCCTGGTTCCATTCCCCAGGACCCACGATAGCCAGATGCACAAGGGGGCACATGCATCTGGACTTTGTTTGCAATGGCTGGAGGCCCTGGTGTGCCCATTCTCTCTATCTTTATCTCCCCCCTTTGTCAAATCAACAAATAAAAATATTTTAAAAATTAAAAAAAAAATTGTCAAAATTTGGAGCTGAAAATATAGCTATAAAAAGGTGACCTAGTAAGCCCGGCGTGGTGGCGCACGCCTTTAATCCCAGCACTCGGGAGGCAGAGGTAGGAGGATTGCCGTGAGTTCCAGGCCACCCTGAGATTCCATAGTGAATTCCAGGTCAGCCTGGGCTAGAGTGAGACCCTACCTCGAAAAAAAAAAAAAAAAGTGACCTAGTAAGAATGCCTCTTAAGCCTTATCAAAATTATTTTGGAGAATGCAAAAGTGTTTACAATGGTTTTTATTTTTTTGTTTGTGTTTTTCCGAGGTCTCTCTAGCCCGGGCTGACTTGGAACTTATTATGTAGCCTTAGGCTGACCTCAAAACTCACAGGGATCCTCCTACCTCTGTCTCTCAGTGCTGGGATTAAAGGTGTGCACAACCACACCCGGTTTACAATGTTTTTTTGTAAGCATATAGAAAATTTACATCGCTATAATAGTGTTAGATTTGTATTTAATATTATTCTCTAGAAGTTGTTAATTATCAACATAAGATTAGAGATCCTCCTACCTCTGCCTCCTGAGTGCTGGGGGTTAAAGGCATGTGCCACTATGCCTGACATAGAAACCCAGACAATAGGTGCACAAGGGCCTCCAGACAATGCAGACGAACTCCAGACGCCTGTGCCACTCTGTGTCTGGCTTTAAGAGGGTACTGGGGAATCGAACTTCAGTCATTGTTTGGCGGGCAAGCGCATTAACTGCTGAGCCATCTCTCCAGCCTGAAATAAATTTTTTTAAAAATTTGTTGATTTGACAGAGGAGACAGAAAGTGAGTATGGGTACACCAGGGTCTTCTACCACTGCAGACGAACTCCAAGATGTATGTGCCACTTGGTGCATCTGGCTTTACGTGAGTGGGCACTGGGGAGTAGAACCTGGGCAGTCAGGTCTTGCAAGCAAGTGCTCTCTACCACTGAGCCATCTCTCCAACCTGAACTAAGCTTTTAAATTACTTTCAGTAGAGGATGTGATAGCAGGCCAAATCAGCATGATCGTTTGGTGGTAATAGCTGACCATGATGTCACTGTATTCATAATTAATTCAGTATAAAAATACTGCTAGTCTTACTTAATAAAGCATTTCTCCTTGCAAAAATTACTTTGGGGGCTAGAGAGATGGGTCAGCAGTTAAAGGCACTTGCTTGCAAAGCCTGATGGCCCTGGTTTGATTCACCAGTGTCCACATAAAGCCAGATGCACAAAGTGGTACAAGCATCTGGAGTTCGTTGGGAGTAACAGGAGGCACTGTCATGCCCATATTCTCCTTTCTCTCATAAATGAATAAAAATGTTTTTTTTTTAATTACTTTTGGCCAGGCATGGTGGCACATGCCTTTAATCCCAACACTCGGGAGGCAGAGGTAGGAGGATCACCATGAGTTTGATGCTGGCCTGAGACTACATAGTGGATAACAGATCAGCCTGGGCTAAAGCAAAACCTTACCTGGAAAAAGCAAAAACAAACAAAAATTACTTTTGCATATGAAACAAACTCATTTTTTTTTTTGTTTGTTTGTTGGTTGGTTTTTGAGACAAAGTCTCAGGTAGTGCAGGCTGGCCTTAAGTTCCCTCTAGCAAGGTTTCCTTCTACTGCCACCTCCCAAATGCTACGATTACAGTCATGTGCCTCCAAGCCCAGCTTGAAATTGGAGTTAAAACATGCACAGCATATGACAGAGAGGTGTTTGTATTTATGTACAGGGACATATAGCCATGTTCTTTGCAGTAAGGTCTGGATAGAAAGACAATATTGTGAAAATGCTTTTCCCCCAATTTGATTTATGGCTTCAGTGCAATCCCAATCAGAATTCCAACCACTTTTTTTTCTAGTTTACAATTAAATTGCAATCCAAGACAATGTGCACATCTATGGGGTCCTGTGTGCTACTTAGGACATGTACACTGTGCATATTGACTGGAGGAAGGCATTTGGCTTATCAGCTCAAACACTGGAAAAATCTTCCCTGTTACCTACTTAGAAGCATGTAATCATGAGTCATAATAACCCCACTGTACTATTAGAGAACATTAAGAGTTATTCCTCTAATGCAGCTGCACCTCTATACCTGTTAATCTTTTTATTTCGGATTTTCGGGGTAGGGTCTCACTCTAGCCCAGGGTGGCCTCGAACTCATGGCGATCCTCCTACCTCTGCCTCCCAAGTGCTGGGATTAAAGACATGTGCCACCATGCTCAGCTATCTTTTCTATTTTTAATTTGCATTTTTTTGTTTTGTTTTTCAAGGTAGGGTCTCACTCTAGCCCAGGCTGACCTGGACTTCACTATGGAGTCTCAGGGTAGCCTCAAACTCATAGTGATCCTCCTACCTCTGCCTTCTGAGTGCTGGGATTAAAGGCGTGCGCCACCACACCCAGCTGCATTTATTTCTTTATACGTGTGTGCATGCATGTGCACACAGATGCGTCTCTTGCCCCTGTAAACAAATGTCTGTCTTGCTTCCTTCTACGGGTCCCTCTTGCTAAGACTCTGGCTTGGCATCGGTCCCCACTCCCGCTTTGAACCCTGCCTCCCCTTGCTAGCCAAATAAAACCTAAGGCCTTGCCTCAAGAAAACCGCCTCAGTCCTTGGAGTTCTTGCCAATGACTTGACCTTGGGGCGGGGGGGAGGATAAGTAACGAAAGAAGGAAAATTAAACCTTTATTTTTTTTTTTTTTACTTATCATTTTTCTCCTTATAGACACTAATAGAGCTCTAGTTCTGTTTAATTTTTTTTTTTTGCTTTTATATATATGTGTATGGTGTGTGCATGCCTGTGTGGGTGTGTTTGCATATCCTGTGAGTGCACGTGTGGATGTGTGTGCATGTGTGTGGAAGATAGAGGTCAACTTTTGTATTTTCCTCACTCTCCAGTTTATTACTTGAGATAGGGTCTCTGACCGACCCTAGAATCACTGATTTGACTAGTTACTCAGTCTGCCCCAGGAATTCTATTTCCACTTGCCCAGGACTGGGTTATACAGGCACACCAACATTTTTTTGTGCTGGTGATACAGGAGTTTGGGGGTGTTTTTGAGATCAATGGAGCCTTTCACGGTTCTTGGTTGAGCTATAACCCAGGAGTTAGGGTACAAGAAAATTCAGTGGTCATGCAAAACTTACAATCAGTTGCCTCCTGATTCTTGTCTTACGAATTCAAAGAACTGAACTCAGACCAGAGGGCAAAATTTAACAGGTTTATTATTATTATTTTGAGAGAGAGAGAGAGAATGGGTGCGCCAGGGCCTTAGCCTCTGCAAACTCCAGACACGTGCACCCCGCTGTGCGCATGTGCGACACTGCACTCACTGTGCGTCTGGCTATACGGACCGGAAGATTCAAACCTCGAATTCTTAGGTTTCCCACTCAAGCGCCTTAACAGCCAAGCCATCTCTCCAGCCCTTTACAGGTTTTACTAGATTATAGATAGAGCCCAAGAGAAGGAACAAAGGCAGAGCTCCTGTCGAAGGCGGCAAGAGAGGGTTCCAGAAAATGGGAAAGCCCGGTTATAGTCAACTTCTTGCTGTTGGCAGAAGGCACCCGACCAAAAGCAGCTTGTAGGAGGAAAGGGTTTGTTTTGGCTTACAGACACTGGAAGCTACACAATGGCAGAGGAACACATGGCATGAGCAGAGCGTGGACATCACCTTCTGGCCAACATCAGGTGGACAACAGCAGCAGGAGAGTGCTAAATACTGGCAAGGGGAAACTGGCTATAGCACCCGTAAGCCCGCCCCCAACAATACACCACCTCCAGGAGGTGCCAAATCCCAAACTGCCAACAGCTGGGGAGACTTAGCATTCAGAATACCTAAGTTTATAGGGGACACCGGAATCAAAACCACACCCACCCAAGACCTTTGAGAACATCTTTCATGTGAGCCCTCTGGATATTGGCTGGTCTAGTCATTCCAGTCCTTGATGTCAGGTGTCTGGGGTCAGGATTTCTGGGACAGGGCAGTCTTCCCAGAAATCTGAATTGTTCAGGAGGGGTGCCAGCTCAACCTTCTAGGAATCTTTCACAGAGGGTGTAAAAAGAAACGGGAGCCGGCGTGGTGGCGCACGCCTTTAATCACAGCACTCGGGAGGCAGAGGTAGGAGGATCACTGTGAGTTCGAGGCCACCCTGAGAATACAGAGTGAATTCCAGGTCAGCTTGCGCTAGAGTGAGACCCTACCTGGAAAAAAAAAGGGGGGGGAGGGGAAGAAAAAAGCAAAACAAGAACTTTCCATCCACATTTAGACAAGGAGAAAGCTAGTCCTTTGGGGACCCTAAGATGCCAAGCCAGTTTCTATTGTTCACTGGGAACCTGAACTCGGTCCTTATTCTTGCATGGAAACACTTTGTCCCCGAGCCATCTTCCCAGGCCCTGAATTTTTTTTTTTTCTGGCGGGGGAGGGTGGCAGGACAGGATCTTTGTAGTTCTCAGGCTGTCCTGTTGTTACCTTGTAGAACAGGTTAGCCTCAGAATTGTGGCAATCCCCTGTCTTCCAAGTGCTAGAATTCCATGTGTGCATCCTTATGCCCAGCGTATTTGCAGGTTTTGAAGAGGTATTTGTGATTCTAATGATATTAAATCAGAAAAAATAGAACAGAATGTGAAAACCTCTTGTAACTCCAGTACACATCTTATTAAAGATCAAAACTTTCAGAAAAATATTAAATGTAGATTTCTGCACTGTGGACGTTTTTGTACTGGTCAGAATTCCTTCAAGTTATAGGATTCAAAACATTTACCTTCAATTGCCTTAAACAACACATATCCTTTAAGCCCAGAGCATGGCTTCACAGAGAAGCTAACATGATGCTATAAGTTCTTGCTTCATACTCTTGTTTTTTCTGCACTTTCCTGTCTCGGTCCCATTTTCCAGCCACTTGCCTCATGAGGACAGTTGAGTGGAAAGAAGACACTCGAGTTGGGTCACATAGGCATCTGCAAATGTGTACCTAGCAAAAATGTGATTTTACTCAGCAAGTCAAGCCTGGGTCCTGTACTATCTACAGAAGCATAACAGGATACAGTCCCATTCCACACCACAGACAGGGCATGGTGAAATGCAGTCTCTGAGAGAAAGCTGAATATCGTTCACAAAAGCAGAAATAATATTCAGAATGAAATTTTTTCATAGGGCCTCTTTACATAACATCTCCATTTTGTAGTTTTATACATTGTATTTTGACTGTTAAATTACAGAGAAGCTGGAAAGATAGTACACAGTTCCTTCGGAGCCTTCACACAACTATCCCTGGTGTTAACATCTTTGTGGTTTGTGTATGTTCATGTGGGGGCACGTGTGTGCGTGGGTGCATGTATACATGCTTGAGGAAGCCAGAGGTTGATGCTGGATGTCTTCCTCAGTCACCTTCCACTTTATTTACTGAGACAGACTCTCCCACTTGAACCCAGAATAAGCACCTTGGCTTAGAGAAAAGGTAATTTGAACAGAGATAGTAAACAAGAATGCACACGCATGGGAAGAGAGACTGAGGCGAGGCAGCACCGCAGCTATCTAACCAAAGTGCCAAAGCTGACGTTGCCTGTCACTGCAAACTGACCAGCAGTCAGGGACCGCAGCTTTAATATTTTTTTATTATTTGCATATGTTTGTGTGTGGTTGTGTCAGGGTCTTTTGCTGTGGCAACTGAATGCCTGTATGACTTTTTGTGGGTGGCTGGGGAATTGAGCTCAGACTGGCAGGCTTTGCCAGTAAGCACCCTTAACCACTGATCCATCATTCCAGGCCCAGAAATTGGATCTCTAGACGGCTGCATACTATTCAGAGGGCCTGAAACTTGGGAAGCAGCAAACTAGGTTAACACCCCAAAAGATTTGCCTTCCCTAGACCATCTCCAGCAACCACTGAAACAGAGACAGTTATCCCAAAGCTTAGTCTGTTCCTCTGGCGAGGCGGTTGGCCGTCTCTGAGATTCATGGTGTTGATGTTTCCTCTTGCCTCCTACACTTTACTCATCGTCTCTGGGCAGAGGGAAGGTTGGAAGGTTTGCATACAGTGAGGCCACTGACCATGTTTACATGCACATTCCTTTCTACAATATGAACTAAAAATGTGCTCTTATTATATAGACTATGAAGAGCCCTTATCTGCCTTCTGTCGCAATAAAACAGGCCTCAGGAGAAACCAAATCTGCTAATGTTAAGTTTTGGATTTCCAACCTCTGCAACTGCTATTTAATCCATCTGACCTGTGGTGATGTGTTATAGCAACCCTAGCAATGAAATACAGGGAGAAAGAATAAGGGCTAGAAGGAAATAGGCTGGCCTTCAACTCAGTGATCCTCCTACCTCAGCCTCTCAAATTGAGGCATGTATCATGCCTGGCAGGAAATTTTGTATTTTACACACACACAAAGTTTTTAGTTTCTATTACAAGTGTATTTAAAAAAAAATTTTTTTATTTATTTGAGAGAAAGAGGCAGAAGCAGAATGGGCATGCCAGGGCTTCCAGCCACTGCAAATGAACTCCAGATACATGTGCCACCTTGTGCAACTGCCTTACATGGGTCCTGGGAAATCGAATTGAGGTCCTTTGGCTTTGCAGGCAAGCACCTACACCACTAAGCCATCTCTCCAGCCCAAGAGTATATTTGGTATGGATACATGATGTGTTGATATCTTTCCCCTCCCTGCCCCCATTCTGCTCAGGGCCCTCCTCAGTGGGGTTGTGGTAAATATATATTTTTTGTTTGTTTATTTTTATTTCTTTGAAAGTGACAGAGAGAAGGAGGGAGGGAGAGAGAGAGAATGGGCACGCCAGGGCTTCCAGCCACTGCAAACGAACTCCAGATGCATGCGCCCCCTTGTGCATCTGGCTAACGTGGGTCCTGGGGAATCAAGCCTCGAACCGGGGTCCTTAGGCTTCATAAGCAACCGCTTAACCGCTAAGCCATCTCTCCAGCCCATAAAATATATTTTAATGAAAGATCTAGTCTTCTCTAGTTGTTAGACATACATCTATAGTTTAAAAAAAACAAGAGCAATAAAAAGCCCTATTTTCAGCCAAGTGCGGTGGCGCACACCTTTAATCCCAGCACTCAGGAGGCAGAAGTAGGAGGATTGCCATGAGTTCGAAGCCACTGAGACTACACAGTGAATTCCAGGTCAGCCTGGGCTAGAGCCAGACCCTGCCTCAAAAACTGGTGTGAGCAGAGGGATATGGCACAGAAAAAAAAAAAAAAAAATTTGGGTGAATTGCTGCTTGTTCAACTGCAATTGAGAGACTACAACCTTTGAGATTGGGCCAGCTGACCTGCACTGGGGCAACAAAAAGAATGTAGACTCTTATGAAGGGGCCTGAGTGCTCAAGGAGTGTCCTGTTCTTTAAAGTCTGCTTTATTCCCCCCTGGATTAACAGATTGGCACCCTACCTGGTATTGTGGAGTATAAGAAATGCAGGAAAGAAAGGGTCATTGACTTTGCAACACGGTCTTGTGTTTTGGAAATGGCCATGGGCAGTGTGAAGCTGGATGCCTGCATGGAGACCCCAAGGGGCCATGAGGATGAACTGTGGCTTGCAGTGGAGACCCAGTGGAGATGCTGGGACCACGAGATGGCTGCCAAGGAGAGCTGCCGGCCCCAATGAAGATTTCGAGGACTGTGAATAGCCTAGCTGGAGGGGCAGAATTGGAATTCCAGAGACTTGTTGCTGGTTAGAAATACCGGACTTGGAGATTTGTCACTGGCTAGAGTTGTTGGACTTGGAGTTAGAGTTTGATGTTTGCCCTGGTTGTTTTAAATCTTGTATTGGTTGAATGTTTCTTTGCCATGCCCAAGACATCTTTTGCAGTGTGAATATTGTGCCATTATGGTTTTTTTTTTTTTTTTGAGGTTATTTTTTGGTATTATGGCTCAGAAGATCTTGGACTATGGGGATGTATGAACATCATTGGAATTGATAAAAACTATGGGATTTTTAAAGTTAGATGAATGCATTGCATTTTACATCATGTATGGTTACAAGTTTATGGGGGCCAGGGGTGGAATGTGGTGGTTTGATTCACGTGTCCCCCATAAACTTAGGTGTTCTGAATGCTAGGCTCCCAGCTGATGGATATTTGGGAATTAATGCCTCCTGGAGAGAGTGTATTGCTGGGGGCAGGCTTATGGGTGTTATAGGCAGTTTCCCCATGCCAGTGTTTGGCACACTCTCCTGTTGCTATTGTCCACCTTATGTTGGCCAGGGGGTGATGTCCACCCTCTGCTCATGCCATCGTTTCCCCCTGCCATCGTGGAGCTTCCCCTCGAGCCTATAAGCCAAAATAAATCTTTTTCCCAGAAAAAAAAATACCTATTTTCTTTTCTAAATTGAAAGACAATTTTTTTGGGGGGGGTGGGAGGCGGGGAGAGACAAGGTCTTGCTACTACTATATAGCTCTCTGGCTGGTAGGCCTGGAACTGTGTAAACTTGGCTGGCCTCAAACTTGCCATGACTGCCTTCTGAATGCTGGAATTAGGCATATGCCATTTTGCCTAGTAGTATGAAGTTCTTGGCTTTGTTGTTGGTTTTCTTGTGGCACCAGAGATTAAACTCAGGGCTTTATATATCTACCCTACCACCAATGTACATTCCACATCCTTAACCAGACTTAAAAGGCATTTGTGTTCAACTATGAATTTAGTATTCTAATTTCAATTATTTTACTGCAATACTTAACAGGCCATTTTCTTATTAAGAAGTTAGTGTTTAAAAAAAAGTGTTGGGCTGGGGAGATGGTTGAGCGGTTAAAGATACTTGCTTGCAAAGCCTGCTGTCTCAGGGTTCAATTCCCTAGTATTCACATAGATAGGTAAACAAAATGATGCATGTATCTGGAGTTCATTTCCAGTGCCAAAAAATTCTGGTGCACCCAATTCTCATTCTTTCTCCCTCTGCTTGTAAATAAGCAAACAAATAAATAAAAGAAAAAAGTCAGTATTGCTCAGGTGTGGTGGCGCATGCTTGTAAATGCTACCACTTTAAAGGTAGAGGTAGGAGAATCAGGAGTTCAAGATCAGCCTGAGTTACAAAGCAGTTTACATAAAGAACAGCACTGGCCATGCAGCTTTCACAAACAGATCTTGCCAATCCCTCCTTCGAAGCCTCATTTTTCTCCATTGTACAGCTGAAATTGATAATACAATTTCTGGCTATTGGTAGATCTGATTCAGACTTAACACACTGAAACTCATATTCCAGGAGATCAGTAGATATGCCTTCAAAGGTCATATTTAACTTTTACTTAAAACAAGCCTATTATAAAAAAAATTAATTAAAATTGGTTTGAGCTCCTATCAAATAAACAAAAACTTTTAATCAGATATACCAATTATATTAGTTTGAAGCATTTTAACCAATGTCCTTTTCATTTTTCTCAAATATTGGTATTTCTTGCAAATAAGCCAGTTACAAATAGATTCTTAGATTTTGTTTTTATCACATAGTTTGTTCTATTTCCTTGTAGAACTTTATGTCTCTATTCAAATTTCAATTTAAAATTTTATACTCAAATTTCCATGTTATATTTACCTAAGTATAATTTAGATGCAATTTAAGAGTATCAAGTACCCAGCTTCTCCAGACATGTAAAATAATCTGTCAGCCTCTAGCAGCAGGATTAAATAGCTTTCATGTTTATTAATACATCCCAAGGACTAGAACTGGCACATGTTAGTCACTGAATATATATTTGCTAACAGAATAAAACGTAGAATCACAGTTAAAACTATTACATTAATTTACATCCCACAAATTATTTTAATCAATAAACCCCCTAGGATTATTACTTTAAAATTTCAATTCTCCAACAGATAATGACTGAGGACTTGGAAAACATCGAGTTCCATGCAGAAAAACTTGCTGTGTCAGGACACACACAAGAGAATTTCACCTGGAAGAAGGTACATGTGTTCTTTTTTATAGGTCAATCTATTTCCATTATTTGTCATTGATTTGCTTTTTCCCAAAAATTTGAATATTTTAAGTAACACCCAAAAATACTCAGTGATTGCTGTAGTTATTATACCCTAAAGAATTAGTGGTTTTCCAATTCTGCTCTTTTATTAATCAAAATTCAGTAAATTAAGGTACTAAGTGTTATACAGGCTGTGTTAACAGTTTTTACTACCATATTTCATCAATTATAAGACACTTGTTCATATAACACCACTTTCCAATGTGCAATTATCTTACAATTGATGGCATCTTAACATTGTGTTATGGTTTGAGTAGTAACATCTTTTTCTTCTCTGGGGTACATCAGGTATTAGTATGAATTCAAAAGCAATACTGTCTTAGAAGATTTAGAATATTAAAAGGTATGCTTCAAATTTCCATTTTAAAACCCACAATTTCCCTGCCCTCCCAGCCACTGTCCCAACATAAATATGTAACTGAAATGCTTTTACAAAAACTATCCAAACACAATTCAATTTTATATAAAATATTTAATTTTTAAAACACAGGCTATTCATGTCACATAAATATTTTCAATTTTAGGTTAGCTGCTTGTGGCCCGCAGAAGTGGCCAGGTGTGACTATGAGAATGATTTAGATGCTGTCACTTTATAGTAAAGTCTAAGGCTCTAAGACTTACCATATTAAGATTTCAGAGACTTGACTACTATAGCTACTTTGCTAAGTTTCAAAATATTTCACTTTCTGTAATGCAGTTTTATTGTAAGTTGTTAGTACTCAATATTCAGATAAAAGCAAAATATTTTTTCTTCCAATAATTTTGTTCTTATCAACAAAAATTCCATCAAATAAAATGGTCAATTGACAACTCATTTTATAATAGTAAAGTTGCAAATTATCTTCTTTAAAATATCCTGTTATCAAATAATATTTCCTAATGTAGGCTCACAAGTCAGAAAGAGGGCACTGGCTTTAGAACTAGAGAAATTTTCATTCCATAACCATTGTTCCAATTTAAGTGTCCAATTAAAAAGAGTCACCAGGATAGCTGAAATTGTTAATTGACACACTTTAATTTCCTAGAATCTACTTCTCCATTGAGTGATGATAGAAACATGGGTTATTTACTTTTGGTTCCTTTCTAGAATTATTGTGATTGTGTATTTTGTGTGTGAACATATAACATTAGTGAAATTTGACAATATTACAATTACATTTTGTTGCTCTGAGTAGAACATGTTAAAATGACCCCACACTGATCTAAGTCTGGCAGATGTCATAATAAACGTTATAAAAGTGAGGAAGGTAGGACGTTCTCTCTTACTGCTTTTCTTTTGCTTCAATAAAGTCCATCTAAGCAGTGCTTCTGGTTAATGAGCTAACTTTCTTAAAGTGATAACTGCACAACGTAAAATACAGTGTTGGCCACCTTCTTCCCAAGAGCCTCAGTATATTTATGCAAATTCTGTTACAATTCTTGCTTCTAAACTCCCACCCCTCCAAGTAGAAATAGGGTCGATATGCAGCCACAAAGAAAAGAACACTCTGGACTTGTAATTTAGCTATATTTTCAACCACCTAACCTCTCAGAAGTACCAAAGGTACTGGGCTGCAGCTCTACTACTCCCTTTCTTTGCTCTCATGCTGTAGTAAACGTTAACACAGCCCACAGGCAGGCGGAAAAGGAGGAAGTGTGACACACAGAGGGAAGGGACCAGACAGATTAAAGGTCGAGGGCCTCCTGCCTCTGCAGTAAATGCATTTATTTCCTTTAGAAGACAAATGGGTGTAAAGGTTAGCTACTTTTTCACACCTTCAGCTTACCTGCTAAGGCACTTACTTTACCCTCCCCACCCTACCCATATTTTCATATAAAACCACTATTTCATTTGAATGCATTTTGCCCAAGTTATGGTAATCTGCAAAATAAAACAAAAATAACATTGACCAATTTTTATATAAAACTGTTGCATCAAGAGAAAGATTGTGTTTTATTTTCTGAAATGAGCACAAAGTTCGCCTTTCACAATAACACTGGGAGCAGGTGCAAAGACTGACAGTGACCTTGGACTAAAGGTAGCTTTGTAAAAAGAAAAGTACTAACTAAATCAGTGCCCTTTCTGATTGTTGTAAAACTGGGGGTGGGAAAGGGTTGGTTGTTACATAAAAGTTGGTCCAAACTTACAAAAAAAAGCACAAATGTGCATAGTTCAGAGATCTGCGGGAAGCCATAAAAACTTTATGCCCCCAAGATTAGCATCCACTTAAAACTGCAAGAATACAAAATAAAATTGTTAACTAGAATCTGTGAAGATGTACAATCAATAGAGCGAGTTTTAAGAACAGCATGAATTTAAGCAAAGGTGTTTTTTTTTTTTTTTTGTCTTTTTTCACTATTGTATGCAAGACCCTCCTCCACATAAAAATAAAGCTGTTGCTGAATTAGTATCATTCAAGTCTCTTGGATCGCCACCTTACAGCGCGGCGAGAAAAGTCTTTCCAGATAAAAATGATGTGCCTGAGGAAAAACAGATACTCAGTACGGTAACCCTCTGCCTCGACCTCTGCCAGCTGATGTGCTAATATGTCCCCTGTATCCTTGTGAATATCCAGGTCCTTGGGCAGGAGAAGTCCAGGTCTGACCATGCAGAAGGCTGGGGCCACCTGGATTTTCCTGTAAATTACCACCATAGTTATAGTTGTGCATCTTAGCTGGCAAAGGGTGAGTGGTCTCCGGTCCTGTGGAGGGGTCACTGCTGTTTGCCAGGACTGCAATAGGACCGTGGCTATATTCAAATCTATGATCTTTGTCTCCACTAAACAACATGGGACCAGCATTGAGGTAAATGTCTCCATACCCAGCTACTGAACTGGGAAATGACTCGGGAAAGGCAGAAGGTTGAGGTGGGCCCCCAGTGTGAGATGGAGCAGCACTGCAGCTCTCCAGAGACTGGGCATCCGAGTTCCCAACGAAGCCACGCCGTGCCAGCGGTGTACTGGCAGAAGCACTTCCCAGGCCATCGGTGCTCACATAAGGAGCCGAAGAGAAAGATCCAAAGTCGTCCTTGCAGTCTGAAGGGGGGTAATCAACACGACCTTCTCTCCTAGGCTCATCTTGTGGCTGATGCTGAGCAAGCAGCTGTAATAGAGCTGCCTTCACGCCAGCATGGGGGTCAGTCAGGGAAGAACTAGTGGTGGGAACATGCTGGCTTTCTGTCCGATAGTCCAGGTCCTCTTCAGTGACTGGTGGTGGTTCAGGAGGCTCAGGAGGCCGCTGATCAGGAGGCAGGATCCGAGGCCGGTCTGCTTCTGGCGTCAGTCCCAGTCTTCTGTCCTGGTGCTGCACAAGGCCATCTTGCCCTGAGTGAAACAAAACGAAAAACAAAGTCAAAAGCTACTGTGGGAAAGTAAATATTCAAGATAACCACTGTTTCTTACGTGCAGTCCTAAAGGTGGTCAAAAGTTCCACCTCTGGCAAAACATAAATGAAAACAAAAAATGTCTACTAGTGCTAATGTTGCCTGCTACCTCTTATATGTACACAGGATAAATGAAAAAATCTGGATCGTATTCAGCTTTTCACAGGTACTTCCCGTATTACTTACTGTTACTATATATTAAGTTTGTACTTTGGTCAAGCATCATTTTATATTTAGAATAGGGGGCTGGAGAGATAGCTTAGTGGTTAAGGCACTTGCCTGCAAAGCTTAAGGGACCGGAGTTTGATTCCCCAGTACCCATGTAAAGCCAGATGTACAAAGTGGCACATATGTCTGGAGTGTGTATGCTACAGGCCCTGGTGTACCTGTTCTCTTTCTCTATCTACCTCTTTTTCACTATCTCAATATAAGTAAATAAAAAGTTTTAGAATAAAGGATTATTAAAGGTTATCATAACCTATATCATACATGGATACTTTGTTTACTGGGGAAAATCACTGTCACCAGTGACCTCACAACTTGTGGAAAAACCTCCTTGTGATGTCATGGAATGATATGCATTATAGACGACCACAGCCATAGAAGACATAAAGCACAACTGCAATAGCACTCTAATGTCCACACACTCACCAGATACTGGCGTGCTAGGTTCTGGAGGTGGCCTGAGGTGCAATGATGCTTCATGTCCTGACCCATTTTCCCTCTCTTCTAGTAGCACATCTTTCTGTTTTGACTGCTGGGCCTTTATTAACTGAGTCAACAAAACTGCAAATGCGCTCTGCACAGCAGCCTGGGCAGCATCCGTTTCCACTTTAGGCTGGACGGTCTGAGAAGGCTGAATTCCTCCCAGTGGCTTTGAAGACTCCTGCTGTGGTGTGGATGGATCTGTCTGTTTTTCACCTGTTGCCAAAATTCCAGCAGGAAGGTTTATTTTATTTAGCTGCTGTTGAGTCTCAGAGTTTACCTTAATGTTCAACACTTGGACAAAATCAGCCATATTAACACTTGTTTTAGACTGTAGTAGGTTTAGTAGAATTGCCAATTCACTGTGGTTTAACTGCTGTCCAGGGCCTGTTATTACTAAAGACAAAATTTATATGAATTAGAACGGCCATAGTTCACTGCTCCTCCCACCCCCACAATGGCTTCCCAGCACCATTTCAAAATGTACATTGAGGGAGAGTGGGTCAGAAACAATGTGAAAGGGCATTTTCATGACACGTAAGATGGAACTGCAACAGAAAATACAAACAACTGCAGACAATTTTTAGTAACTTATGTTTAGGAGTAATTCTTCAAAAGGAAAATCAAAATTATCCCCAGAACCTCGTTCACAGATTTAACCAGGAAGTATCACTTTCTGAATGGAAATAATGAAGAACTAGTGTTTGCTACTTTTTAACATTTCCCGCTGTTTATTTGGCACAGCCACCTTATAAGGCAGCTCTATTAGCAGCCTCATTTTACTGAAGAAACTCACCCAAACAGACTGATCACTTTGCCCAGAACCCTCACTGTGTCAGTGACAGGAATGATTTATCTGACTCGAGACTCTGACCTTTACTATGCTTCCTTCACTGCTCGTCTGAAATAAAGTTTAATGTGCAAAAACTGTGTCTTTGCAGGAAATTGAAACGGACTATGAGAAAATTATCTGTGTTCTTGTTCAAATTACCCTTTTATCTTAAGGTCAAGTCACTTTGGGTAAATTAGGAATGCCTACAAAAACATTCCTACTATATGCATAATGATGGTATTAACTCATCACCTGGCAATACAAATTCAGTTGGTTTTATTTTTCCAACTTTGTCTAGAATTGGTATGTTCAACACAGGTTCTTATGCCTGCTCATTTGAATCATACATAACATGTACACAGACAGCAAGTAAGGGTGACAAGCATCCTGTAATTACAGACAACATTCAACAGAAGTGTCTCTAAGATAAAACATTGATTTTGATGGCATTTATGCAATTCATGGCATGCATAAAGAATCAGGCTTGGGCTGGAGAGCAATGGCTCAGCGGTTAAAGGTACTTGCTTGCAAAGCCTGACAGCCTGGGTTCAATTTCCCAATATCCACATAAAGCTAAATGCACAAAGTGGCACATACATCTGCAGTTTGTTTGCAATGGCAAGAGCCACCCCACTCCCCTGCAAATAATAAAAATTAGGGCTGGAGCCAGGTGTGGTGGTGCACGCCTTTAATCCCAGCACTCGGGAGGCAGAGGTAGAAGGACCACTGTGAATTCAAGGCCACCCTGAGACTATGTAGTGAATTCTAGAGTGAGACCTTACCTCAGAAAACAAAACAACAACCAAAGGGGGGGGGGGGAGGGCTGGAGAGATGGCTTAGAGGTTAAGGCACTTGGCTGTAAAGCCATGTTTGATTCACCAGTACCCACGTAAGCCAGATGCACAAAGTGGCGATGTGTCTGGATTTCATTTGCAGTGACTGTAGGCCCTGTTACGCCCATTCTCATTCATATTCTCTCTCTCTCAAAGTAAATAAGTAATTTTTTTTTAAAAAAAGAGAGAATCAGTCTTGCCCCCCAAAACATTTTTCCTCATTGTTTTCTTCTTAGCAGAAAGTTTCTATGGGAGCTCAGAAAAAATAATCCAATTGAAATGGCTCTTCTGCATAAAGAACAATTTTCTTAAAGACATTTATAGATAGTGGAGGAGGAGGAGCAAAAAGAAGCATTTCCATTCCAAAAATCAGGATGGTCATTTCTTTGGAAGGCCAGTCTCAGTAGAGTGCAATAATTACCCTTTCTAGCCTTCGACGTGTTCCTAGTCTCCTCCTGGTGGTCTTTTTGAGTGTAACATGTACTACCTGTGACAGCTGACCTTTAGCAATAAACATCAATTTAGAAAAAGTTACTTTTGCTTTTCTCTGAGCTTCACATTTTTAACGCTAAGTACATGATGTAGATTAGTACTGGGCACAGAGCTCAGTGTTACAGCATGACTGCAGATTAGCCTGCATGGTGTGAAACAGATGAGTTCTTCAAGTTATGTGTATCAGTTTCCTTATGCAAGGGAAACGCAGCTCTCAAAAAGAATAGATCTGCACAATGAACAATCATTCCTTTTTGTTTTTACAATCTGTAAGATACCAGGGAAACTGTCAGTAACAGTGGAGTTAAAGGCACTACAGCTGGGATGAGACCTCCCATTATGACTGTGGCCATGCTTCCTGTTCTTTCTGCACATCTTCAGCATCCAGAGAGACACAGTGCTGAGCCTCATAGAGAATATTATTAATCCTCCTGTACTAGGAAAAAATAAATAAAAAAGAGAAATCTGACCAATAACAGGTAGCTGGAAGATTGCTGGAAGTCGTGTTGTCACAGCAGCCAAGGAAGCTCTGGACACGCAACAAAGCGAAGTAAAATTCAGGGAGTTAGCCCTCATTTTCATCTTTTTACCACATGACACTTTAGCAGTAGAGCAAATGCACTCAATGTAAGCCACAAAACTAAGGGGGCGGGAATATGAAGAAAGCCAACCCAAGCAGCATTACTGACCAGGCGCTACATTCGAGTTGCCCTGAGACTTCAGTTGTGTGGGTGGCAGCACACCCTGGGGGGTGCTAGTCCTGCTGTCGTCCAATCCCAGAGACAAGTCCTTTCTGGGGGCTTTAATTGTGGAAACCTCATCGGTCATGCCCATCTGCTTCTGTCTTCTTCGCTTTTTACTCCATAATTCATGACAATCTTGCCATAAAGGAAGGCTGAAAAAAATATATGAATACTAAATTGTGCCATTTCTTAACAAAAAATGCTAATGTTACAATGAAGCACTCAAAACATTCTTTCTACACAATCATTCGTGTAGACCTCATAGACAGAATTTGTAAAACTCCTTCAACAAAGATCATGTTTGATGCCCCACCTCCTTCAGCGTTTTATCTTTAGAGGTGAATTCATCTGCTTTGGCTTCTGAATAATCAGTGCATAGTAATTTATCAAAATTATGAAGGAAGAGCATATATAGATAAAAGGAGGCTGCCATTGTCATTGTACAACCGTTTAAAGCCAGTTTTTACAGACTATCATATATTGTGAGCAGGACATGAAGAAGCATGCAGAAACCAGATAGAAAATAAAAAGGAATAAAGGCTAGAACATCACATTAGTGAAAGGCTTTCTAGCAAAAGCCTTTCACTTTTTAAAAACATCATATTTGCTCCTACAACCAAATGTTCTGGAAGTACACTGATTCTGATCCAGGCACAGAGATGCTCATCACTGTCAAATTTACCCACAATTCTAACAACTTTATATTAATGTAATTGTATAAGGCTAGACAATAACCTTTGCTTAAAGAAAGACATAAATATTTGATTTACAAATATTTTCTTCTTATCCTACTTAAATATCCTACGGAAAGTTCCTATTAATTGTATCTATTTTAGAGATGAGAAAATTGAGGCCCAGAAAGGTTAATAAGCTTGCCCAGAATATCTAGATTCCTTTAAGCAACACCATCTCGTGATAATATACTTTCTGTTCTTCCCTTGGAATGTTTACCTTGAAGGGTACATGAAGACTTTCCAAGAGTACACTTGGAATTCTTTTCAGGAAATTTCTGTTTCCACGTGTGTTCTTTTCTAAGACTGAACTGTGAGAATGGCCTGCACGTTCAATTCTTCCATACTTCCTCTTTCACAATTTATAATGTTATAAAATAAAGGCATATGCAACAATATGGTTGAATCTTAGCAATATGTTAGTTTTAAAAAAAGGTCATTTCCACAAGATTAGAAACACTCTGACACCCTTTTATAAAATAAAAACAACTAAATTTTTTCATGTAACTTTTCATGAATACACACAGATGGCAACAGAAAGTATATACAGGAAAAATAAAGATGATGGTTACCTCAGGTGAAGGCAAGGTAACACGTGGATGAGAGGAGGGGTTATGGTATGATTCAAGTAGGTTATTTTCAAGGTTCTAGCTTTGCTTGGTAGGTTCATGGCTGCTTATTAATATTATTTAAAATAACTAATTAAAAGTAACTAAAATAAATAAAACAGAGCCATGCATGGACCAATGATAAGTGACACAAGGATTATGATTAACCAAGTCTATGCACCTGAGGTCTGAAAACAAAACAAAGGCATACCTCTCAGCCATCTTACTATGGTGCATTGCCTCGGGGTGTAAAAACCTCCTGGAGTAACAA
This sequence comes from Dipus sagitta, assembly GCA_036346955.1. Lineage (NCBI taxonomy): Eukaryota > Metazoa > Chordata > Mammalia > Rodentia > Dipodidae > Dipus > Dipus sagitta. The sequence continues at coordinate 44,427,943 of CM070784.1, forward strand.
ACAAAGGGACAATTTGAAATATTGATACTGGGAAGCTTTAAGGCATTATAAAGACGTTCCTTTCTGGGCGTGTGAGCATATTACATGATGTGAGTCTCAGCAGAGCTCTTTTGGAAAGCTCTGATTTTGGATAATATACTGTAGAATGAGTGCACCTCTTCTGTTCTGACAGTCAGGACATGCAATACTCTTAAGAGACTCAGTACAGGTTACCTTCATGTGCTTCTCTGTAAAAGACAACACTACTCTACAAATCTCTAAGTAGCACCAGTTAGTGACCCTGACACTAGCAGTATTTACTAGATGATAGAACTTTTGTGCTTCCTTGAAGGTTCCTCCTTCTCTCTTTTTTTTAAGGTAGAGTCTCACTATTACCCATACTGGCTTTGATCTCACAGCAATTCTTCTGCCTCAGCCTCCTGAATGCAGGGATTATTGGCATGAGACATCACATCTGGCTACTTCAAGGTTCAAATGCTGGCTCAGCCACTTATGTGCAGTCTTATAAGGCAAGTAACTTGACCTCTGTACCCCAGGATCCTTGCCTCATTGGGAATGAGTGATTATGTTAACATGTCAGGGATTGGACAATGTCTCTCAAAAAGTTGGTAGTACAATAATTTTGTATCTCTGATCATTCAAGAGAGCTAGTTTGCAACTATCAAATTATAGCCTGAAATATTTGTTTCAATGATAGAAGATACTATTTCACTGTATAAACTTTGTTTATTTAGTTTATTTTTGTTGGTTTAATTTTTTTAATTATTTACTTGTAAGCAGAGAGAAGAGAGAATGGGTATGCCAGGGCTTCTAGCTGCTGCAAATGAACTCCAGATGCATGTCCCACATTGTGCATCTGGCTTTACATGGGTACTGGGGAATCAAACTCAGGTCATTAGGTTTTGCAGGCAAGCACCTTAACTGTTGAGCCATTTCTCCAGCCCCAGGTTTAACGTATTTTTTAAATTTTTTGTTTATTTTTATTTATTTATTTGAGAGCGACAGACAGAGAGAGAAAGAGGCAGAGAGAGGAGAATGGGTGAGCCAGGGCCTCCAGCCCCTGCAAACGAACTCCAGACACATACGCCCCCTAGTGCATCTGGCTAATGTGGGTCCTGGGGGAAATCGAGCCATGAACAGGGGTCCTTAGGTTTCACAGGCAAGCGCTTAACCTCTGAGCCATCTCTCCAGCCCAGTTTAACACATTTTGTGATAAAAAAAATTATAGGTTCGTTGCCAGTCTAATTGATTTTCTAGTTTTATACTTTTATTCATTGAAAGACATCAAAAAGTTTGACAGGACAGCTAATGAGTGGAATTGTTTCTAAATTTAATACTTTACTCTTAATTTGACTGTTCTTGGAAGAACTGATCAAGAAAGTTGGATAGCCGGGCATGGTGGCACATGCCTTTAATTCCAGCACTTGGGAGGCAGAAGTAGGAGGATCACCATGAGTTTGAGGCCACCCTGAGACTACATACTGAATTCCAGGTCAGCCTGGGCTAGAGTGAGACCCTACCTCGAAAAACCAAAAAAAAAAAAAAAAAAAAAGTTGGATATATACACCTACTTTTCAAAGGAATATCATGTCTTTCTTCACAGTTCTAACCTTGAAATGGATTTATAATTTTAGCTATTCTGTTTTGTTTTGTTTTGTTTTACGAGGTAGGGTCTCACTTTAGTTCAGGCTGACCTGGAATTCATTATGTAGTCTCAGGGTGGCCTCGGACTCACGGTGATCCTCTGCCTCCCGAGTGCTATTTTAGCTATTCTTATATCATTTACAAGATATGAAATGTCAAATACTTTATTTACTGAATAAAAACTGATTAACTGTGGGCTGAGAAGATGGGTTGGTGGTTAACAGCGCTTGCTTGCAAAGCCTGCTGGCCCAGGTTTAGTTTCCCAGAGCCCATGTAAAGTCAGATGCACAGAGTGGCATATGCATCTGGAGTTCATATGCAGAGGCAAGAGGCCTTAGCATACCCATTCTCTCTCCCTTCCTCTCTGCAAATAAATACAAATAGTAAAAAATAATAACTGACTGAATTAAATATCATTATCATCTTAACCTCACTGCTTTAATGACATCTGAAAGGATACACACCACAATACATTACTGAGTCAAAGAATATTCCTGAAATGAATATTAGTATCTTCATCTTTAAGGAAAAATAGAATAAGGTGTGCTCTGATGAAAAATGTCTGAATGAGGTGGCTGATAAAGTTTATAAGAAAACGATAGCGATATTAGAAATGAATTAAACAGTACTGGTAAAGCCAAAGGAAAAAAATGAATGACTAATGTCTGAGTAAAAAATATTTTCAGGTCACATTGTTTCCAATTCTTTACTGTCACAAAAACTGAAAAACATTAAAGTTGAACGGTCATTAAAATCATTTTGTTAAGACTGTAGAAGGAGCTGGGTATGGTGGCACACATCTTTAATCCCAGCACTTGGGAGGCAGAGGTAAAAGGATCTCTGAGAGTTCAAGGACACCTTGAAACTACATAGTGAATTTCAGGACAGGCGAGCTAGAGTGAGACTCTACAAAGACTGTAGAAGGAATTCAAAGGCAGTGATGTAGCTGTGATCCAACTCCTTGCACTCTCACATGATTAAAAGTAAAATTACAATTCATGTGGAACTATGTTCATTCTAGAATGAATAATATTAACAAGTCTGAAAACTACTTGAAGAAAAAAATCTCAGTCATCTCAACTCCAACTGGTTAATTTCAAACAAAATTTCACTAATTTTTTTCTTACAATGAAATATGTCCTCATATATCATCATGTGCAAATCATGTGCACCATCGATATGTGCAAATAAGTATGTGTACCATGTTCATAGCAATCTCACACTGAAAAATGGTCCTCTAATTCTGACAATCAAATCCAGATTGTAGAATGCTTTACCAAACACTCATCTCAAGACTTCAAAAACTGTCACTGTTGGTGCTCAGTAATAACACATTTGTCTCATTTGTGTGAGGCCCTAGGTTTGCTCATCAGCACTAAGAAGAAAACCAGTGTCATAAAAGCTCTCTCCAAGTCTCTCCAAGGAGTGACTAAAGAGATACACCAACTTAGTACAATGGATAAGTTCTGAATGAATCTTTCACCCCTTGCCCTCAAGAAACTATGCTAAAAAAGTAGTGGGTTACAGAGAAACTTGAAATAAGACTATTGGGTATTACATTGTTAATTTTTTATACTTTATAATGGCACTATAGGTATGCATGGTCAAGTTATAGTTTTTATACATACTAGTGTCTTTTTTTCCTTTTTTCTTTTTTTTTTCTTTTTTTTGGGGGGTGGTGGTGGTGGTACTGGAGATGGAACCCAGGGCCTAGAGCATGAGCTGCATTCAGCCCAGTGTTCTCCCCCGGGCCCCCGATTTTTCAAGGTAGGGTCTCACTATAGCTCAGAATGACCTGGAATTCACTATGTCGTCTCAGGGTGGCCTCGAACTCATGGTGATCCTCCTACCTCTGCCTCCCGAGTGCTGGGATTAGTGGTGTTCAGCCCAGTTTTTGGAGATAACTTAAGGAGCTAATAATCAAGTAGTTGAGAAAAAAGTTTAAGAAGAAACAAAGCAAATATGTATACATAATAATTATTGAAACTAGGGGAAGGATATGTGAATGTTCATTTTACTGTTATATTTTCTGTAGAGTTGAAAAATTTCCAAATCAAAAACAAAACTACCAACAACAACCAAAAACAAACAAACAAACAAACAAAAAAACCAGGTGTGGTGGTACATGCCTATAATCCCAGCACTTAGGAAGTAGAGGCAAGAAGATCCACTTAAAACCATCCTCATCTATTTAGTGAGTTCGAGGCCAGTCTACCTGGCTCAACAATATATGTAAGAAAGAAAACAACCTAGTGAATGACTCAAGTCCTGCAACATGTTGGGTGATAGTTTCTTTTTGCTTTAAAGCCACAACAGTTTTAAATAGTTAAATAAAATCTTAATGGAGCCAAGTATGACAGCCTCATCAAATATAATTATTTGACTGATGAGTGGAAGAGCCAGGATTTGAACTCCAAAGCCTGTGCTTATTCATTTAAACATGTTTAATTTTATTACATAGGAACATCTTATTATTCTAGAGCACTTTGCTATTAATGATGCTGCTCATCATATTACCAACTAGGAGGAAAATACCTACAAAGTATTCAGACCCTATTCAAGTATTATCCCTCCACCCCCAGTCAACCCTGGAGAACTTACAAGAGCTACGAGAAGGTGAAGGATCAAGAAACTAGTTATTCTATGGTGCTGAGAAAATGGTTCAGCAGTTAAAGGGCTTGCTGGCTTGCAAAAACCTGTCAGCTCAGGTTCAATTCCCCAGCCATCCTCTTAAAGACACACAGGCATTCGTTTGTAGCAGCAAGACCCAGCCTGGTGTGTTCCCAAATAAATAAATAAATTTAAAAACCAAGCTATTCTAATTTTAATACTATGCATTTTCCTTTATGACAGAGTACCTCATTCCATACATACTTCTGATATCAATAAAAATTATGTGTGTTTGAGTGCAGGCCTATGTGTGAAGGTCAGAGGAAAACTTCTCTGTCGGTCCTTGACTTTCTACCTCAATTGAGGCAGGGTTTCTCTGAGGATCACATCCTACTGTCCTCTGTGGTGCTTACTGCATCTTGCAGGTGATTCTCTGCCTCTGCCTGCTACTCCACCACCAGTATGCTAGAACTGCAAAAGCTGCTACAGCTTCTGGCAAGTTACATGGAGTCTAATTTGGGTATTCAGGCTCAAGTGGTGCACAGTTTACCCACTGAGCCATTTCCCCACCCATGAATATTCTTTTTAATGATGATAAGATTTTTCTATTGTACAGGACACCATGGAATATTTTCACTTCTGTTTCTTATTAGACTACCTTGAATTTGGAAGCTGGCTCCACTCCTTTATCATATTTTTATTCTTGGGCAAGTTTTTTAACCTCTGAGCCTGCTTCCTCCTCTGTAAAATAGTGATACCTACCTTACAGGAGTATAAAGATTAAGCTTAGCATCAACATTCTAGCTAAAGCAGTTCTACTAATGTAACTACAAGGAGAAACACCAGCAGTGGAGATTCTTAGAGGTGAAATATATGAATAAAATCTTGAGAATTAACCCTGCATTAGCTAAAGAAAGGCTGCTTTTGCTGGTTCTATGGTAAGCTCAATATTAAGCAAGCATCTGATTCTTAATGTGCACAATATGTGTACTTCTGTCATCTCATCTATTTTTCAACTTAACTAAGCATGGAATGTCTTCTGCTCACGATTATAAACATCTGCATATGTGGAATCTGAAACATAACAAGTCACTTACTCTGGTGGAGGCATTTTTGAAGGTTCCACATCTCGCAGGAACTCACATTGAAGAGCCTGCTCAGCAGTGCAGCGCTTACTGGGATCCAAGGCGAGCATGTAATCAAACAGGTCAAGTGCGGCTGCAGGAATACTAGCAGGAGAGGGTTACAACAGTCACACGGGGCTATAGACACAGGCCTAGTGCTTCTTTGGAAATTTAAGTTATTCTATTTCACATTTTAAAAATAACCTTGTTATTTTAATACCAAATAAAAATACCAGCTGCTTTACTCTGATTATATTTTAACAATGCTTAGAGCTGGGAGCAATGCTTTTAATCCCAGCACTCCAGAGGCCGAGGTAAGAGGAACACTGGGAGTTCAAAGGCAGCTTTGTGCTAACAAAGTGAGTTCTACATTAACTTGGGCTACAGTGAGACCCTGCCTCAAAAACAAAACAAATTATAAAAATTCTGAGTTTGATACTAATAGTAAACTCTTAATTTAAACACCAGGTGGGAAACATATGCAAACTAATTTAGTTGATGTACTGATAAAAATATTAAATAATGGGTAGCGTTCTCAAATAAATTTCAAATTTTCTTTGAAGAAATATTTCATTATTTTTACATAATTTTATAACTATTTGTCAATCAATGGTAAGTTTCATGGGCAATGCTGTTACAAATTAAAAACTGAACATTTGTCCTGGGTCAAGTAATTTGAAAGCAATTTCAATAAAATTTAAAACAGTAGAGTCGGGCATAGTGGCATATGCCTTTAATCTCAGCATTTGGGAGGTAGAGGTAGGAGGATGACTGTCAGATCAAGGCCAGGCTGAGACTACAAAGTGAATTCCAGGTCAGCCCAGGCTAGAGCAAGACCCTACCTCAAAAACAAACAAAAAACTATCATTAAGGTTATTTCATATAGGCACCAAATCGAGCACACTACACAAATCACCAATTTTCTAAAGTTACTACAAAAAGGTAATTTGCATGTAGCAAAGAGAAACTCAAAAATCAATGACCTAGAAGCACTGTGATGTCTATCTCAGGTCAACAGAGGAAAGATGCTTTCTGAGCCTGGAGCTCAGCACATGACAGATAAAGGCAGGGTCAGGAGCTCAGGTCATCTTCCGCTGCACAGTGAGTGCAAGGCCAGTCTGGGCTATATGACCATCTCTAAATGACAAATAAATACAAAACAAAGTTTAAATATAGATTTAATGCAATGTGATATTTAAGCATCCCCTTCTTACAAAACAAATTCTTCTCTTAATTTTCGACGATACTGCTTCTTTGGTTTCATGGTGTTGAAATACGGTAGTTTGATTACATCAGGCCATACTGCTGGGCACGGACTCCCACATACACGGCTAAACAGTACACAAAGAGAAATGCATCACTAGAAATTACAGAGAAGGACTAGTGCATAAACTGTTAAAACATCAACTTGTGGCTAGTATCACAAAGCATGGACTTTAAGAGCAGCATCAAAGCTCATGCCTATAAGGAAAGCATGGCTGCACCCCTGGGTGGACGCTCCATCGGTTCTGCTGGAAACCCGATTCTCACAACTTTCTCGGGTTACCTTAGAAAGAAGATCAGACTCTCAGAACATGGATACTATGTGTTTGCTGTGACTGCAGATAGCACATCTCTCATCTCCTAATGCAACTCTTCCCAGAGGGCTCCTTCACGTCTATGCTTATATTATATTTTTGCCTAGATTCTAAGCCGAATCCTCTTTCTTCCCAAAGTTCAAACCAAAAACAATCTATTTGGTAGGTCTTTTATATTCCCAATGGCTACTCAGAATAGACACTCTCCACATGCTGCTTTTTATATCATGACACTTTGTATTCTAATTCTTTACAGAGCTGTTTCTCTTACTAAATCATGGTTTGGAAACTATGCTTAAGAACTATGTGAATAGCCGGGTGTGGTGGTGCATGCCTTTAATCCCAGCACTCGGGAGGCAGAGGTAGGAGGATCACCGTGAGTTCGAGGCCACCCTGAGACTCCATAGTGAATTCCAGGTCAGCTTGGGCTAGAGTGAAACCCTACCTCGAAACCCCCCCCAAAAAAATAATAAATAAATAAATAAATAAAATAAATCATGGTTTGGAAACTATGCTTAAGAACTATGTGAATGGCCGGGTGTGGTGGTGCATGCCTTTAATCCCAGCGCTCAGGAGGCAGAGGTAGGAGGATCACCATGAGTTCAAGGCCACTCTGAGACTCCATAGTGAATTCCAGTTCAGCCTGGGCTACAGTGAGACCCTACCTCGAAAAAAACAAAAAACAACAAAAAAAGAACTATGTGAATATAACTAGTCCCAGGCAGAAAGATGTACATTAATGATAAAGGATGGAGGAGAAATAAATGAAGGGTACTTTTAGTTGCAAGAATACAAACACATTTAAGTTAGAGAAAAAAACAAAAATTCTGGGGTACACTTTCAAGAATAAACCATAGACATGTAGGAAACAGGGTAAGAGAAATATGTAACAGGCAGAGAAAACATACACAAAGGCATGAAAATAACAACAGACATGTGAGAGGAAGACTAAGTTATCGGTGCAACTAGAATTCACAGCTTAGGGAGGTAAGCCAGAGTTACACAGTAAAGTTCTAAGAGGCCTCTTGCATATTGATAGTGAAGACAGACCTTGGAAGCAAACTTCATATTTGAATCCTTTGTGTTATCAGCTGAGTCAATTACATTATTGAATAACCTGTTACATTAAGACATTTTCTAATGTGCACTTATCTTTATATTCAAAGGAAAAGGATTACTCAGGCCTAAACATAAGTATTGCTTCATCAGTATAATGTTGATTTTCTACTTGTCATTTAGATGTTTTTCATCAGTACTCACACGAGATTGACATATAGCAATGGTTCTTAAAAGTGAGGCCCAAAGGTCCCAGGGCTTCCCTACACTCATTTAGGATCTCACAGTCAGTCAGCCAGAGGAAGTGGGGAGGGCCTCGTGCTTACAACATGGCCGTCCAGACACTGAGTGACCTTGATACCACGGCTTCACCATGGCTGACAATACCTACAAGACCTGCTCAATAGGAGGGAAAAATGACCACATCAAAACAAAGAGAGACTAATTGGAAAGAAGGAGGGATTCAGTGTAAGGGGAATTCAGGAGTAGCAAAAGGGAGGGTTTTGAGAGGGGATTATGATCATGTTATATTATACATATTTATGAAGTTGCTAATAGTTAAAAAATAAATTCAGAAAAAAAGAATGTACTTGTACAAAAGTCCTTAATTATACCTATCTCTGTTAGTAGTTGCACTGTAACTTTATAATACTGTCTGTAATGAGATGAGAAACTCGGAAAGCACTTCTGCTATACACACAAAAACAGGATGGCCATCATGAGCAGAACACACACAGCTCAAGTGAAAGCTTTCTAAATGGACAGCTGTTTTAACCTGTAAAACAATTAATGAACTACTGGCCACTCGTAAGTAGATTATTTGGGGCTAGAGGGATGGCTTAGCGATTAAGGTGTTTGCCTGCAAAGCCAAAAGACCCAGGTTTAATTCCCCAGGACCCACGTAACCCAATACACAAGGGGGCACACGCATCTGGAGATCGTTTGCAGTGCCTGGAGGCCCAGACGCACCCAGTCATTCTCATTCTCCCCCTCTCTCCCTCTTTCTCTGTCAAATATGTAAAATAAAATATTAAATTAAAAAGAAGTAGGTTGGGCCGGGCGTGGTGGCGCACGCCTTTAATCCCAGCACTCAGGAGGCAGAGGTAGGAGGATCGCTGAGAGTTCGAGGCCACCCTGAGACTACAGAGTGAATTCCAGGTCAGTCTGAGCTAGAGTGAGACCCTACCTCGAAAGACCAAAAAAAAAAAAAAAAAAAAAAGAAGTAGGTTATCTGTAATACATGGTCTTGAGGACGAACAAATCAAACTTCTCATTTCAAGGAAAAGAACTAACAGTTTATTGTAAATTATAAAATTCTAACTTTCAAAGTAAAATTAGAGTACTGAAAAACTTTCATTTACCATCCTGAGCTTAATAATTTCATAATACTTGAAAGACATTTCCTGTGAGGTTAGTGGTGATAAATAAATAAATAATCTATAAAATATTTGAGGAGGAGGGAGAAAAGGAAGTCTAGAGAGAGGGAAGGTAGAAAACAGCAACAGTAGAGTGAGCTAACTCTAGCACAGGAGCTGGATATACCATAATAACCCTGCCCCAACAACACACCTCCCCCAGCAAGGTACCCCCCCCCCACCAAAATTGCCATCAGCTAAGGATCATATACCCAAAACACTTGAGTTTATGGGGGAGTCATCTGATTGAAACCACCACATTCTACCCCTGGCTCCCATAAAGTGATGACCACCCATGATGTAAAATGCAATGCATTCCATCCAACCTTAAAAGTCCCCATAATTTTGAATCCCAATGCTGTTTAAACATGCCCATAGCCCAAAGTCTCCTAACTGTGAGCCTATAAAAACAACAACACATATTGCCACAGAGTAAACATTCACACTGCAAAAACGGCACAGGGCACAGCAAGGAAGAACCAAACCAATGCAAGATCTGAAACAGGGCAAACATCAAATCTTGCAGTTCCGTATCCACCCAGGAGGACTCACAACAACATCCAATTCTGCCCCTCCAGCTGGGCTGCTTGCAGCCAGGGAAAATCCAGCCTGAGCCAGTTCTCCTTGGCAGCCATACCATAGTCCTGCAACTTTCATTCCACAGTTCATGCTCTTGGCTCCACTGGGTCTGCATACAGAGACTCAACAGCCCTGCCTCATATCATCCAGTAGCCATCTTCAATAATACTGTGTTGCAAATCTAATGACCTTTTCTTCCTGCATTTGTGATAGTATCATAGTAACAGATGGACTACCAAATTTATAAATCCAGGTGAGGGAGGGGAAAATAAAGCTGACTTTGAAGAGCAGAAAAACTTCAGCCATCTGGCCCCTACTTTCAAGAGTCAGCATTCTCCTCACTGCCCCAATCTCAATAGCAGTAATCTCTCAAACAACTGCAGATGAACTGAACTGTCTACAGTCCCAAACTGCATAAACATCACTTTGTGATAGATAACTTCTCTAACTTTAACATGTTACCTTCCATCATTTCCCTTATACCTATTAACACTGGATATATTTTACCAATTTGTTTTGTCCACACCCACCCCCAAATAGAAAGGAGAAAAACTGGGCTTTCCTTTCTTTATCTTCATTACGTCCTCAACACCCAGCCACTGGCACACAATCATCAGTCAATACACACTGCTGAAGCAGGGCATTGTAGCTGGGCCCTGTAGCAAAGACAGGTCCTCAGTGTTAGGGAGGCAGAGGCAGGAAGATTGTCACAAGTTCAAAGCCAGCCTGGTCAACACAGTATTTCAAACGACCTACAGTTATGTAATGAAGCTGTCTCCAAAAATTTAAAACTAAATAAATAAAATAAAAATTGTCCAGTCACTCTACTTGATTTGATAGCTTCTATTTTATATTCCACAGTCCATATTAACTTTAATTTCTGAACTTCCCATATAATTTATCTATATATTGTGCCCAGGTATAATCTATTTTTAACAAGGTATGCCAAATTCACCTTCTTTTTAAGGCCTTTCTTGGTTATTTTCTTCCATTCTTTTTCCCAAGATATACTCATATTTATCCTCCCAGAGAAAGACAAAAATCAATGTTGTAGTTTCAAAAATTATCTGGAAATTCTAGTTAAGAATGTACTGACTAGGCTGGGCATGGTGGTGCACGCCTTTAATCCCAGCACATGGGAGGCAGAGGTAGGTGGACCACCATGCGTTCGAGGCCAGCCTGAGACTACACAGTGAATTTCAAGTCAGCCTGGGCTAAAGTGAGACCCTACCTTGAAAAACCATAAAGAAGAATGTACTGATTACAATGAAACAAAAATAATTAAGGAAGGGCTGGAGAGATGGCTTAGCCTTTAAGGTGTTGCCTGCAAAGCCAAAGGACCCAGGTTCAGTTCCCCAGGACCCACATAAACCAGATGAACAAGGGGGCACATGCATGTGGAGTTCATTTGCTGGAGGCCCTGAGTGCCCATTCTCTATCTGCTACTTTCTCTCTCTCCCCCCCCCCCCTCTCTCTCTCTAATAAATAAATAAATATATTTAAAAATAAACAATTAAGAGCAACAGCATAGGGAGGAATGCTCTAGAAAGCTACCTTTCAGAGACACAAGTGGTCACTGCATTCATGCCTCAGAGCGTCTGTTGTTACCTGCAGAAGATCTGCACAATATTGGGCCAGTCAACAATCCACGTTGGATGATGGAGGAGGGCAAAAACAAACAAACCCTGAAGGCCTCCTAGCCAAAAACAGATATGCCTCTCCAACATGCTTTAAAATCCTAAAATGTTAATAAGCAAAATAGTTTTAAATATTTCTAGGGTATGAGTATTGGTGGTTTTACTAAAGGCCCCTTCTTATATCTCTCTCACACACACTGTATTTTCTACCTAGCTATTGGTATACATTTTTTAAAAGCTACAAATTAGTATATATTAGCATGTTATGTATGATTTTTTTTCTCCAACCTTTTCTTGTTGTTGTTGTTTCTGTTTGTCTGTTTATCAAGGTAGTGTCGTGCTCTAGCTCAGACTGACCTGGAATTCACTATATAGTCTCAAGGTGGTCTTGAAATCACAGTGATCCTCCTACCTCAGTCTCCCCAGTGCTGGGATTAAGGCGTGCACCACCACCACCACACCTAACTCACTTTCTTTTCTATGGCATTTTAAGATATTCTCTGGCATGGTTTCTGCACTACATAAGTAATGTTTTACACACATACACACACACACATATATTTTCCAATTGTACACACCTCTTACTGGTTCACTTTCCTAATACTGCTAATGAACCATTAGTATTACAAACCACTCAAATAGCAGTATTAGAAGGCAACCTTTTCCCACTTCTGTCATCAGTATTTCTAATACTTCACCATTAAATATTATCCTGGCTGATAGTGATAAACATTTTTAAAATATTTTTATTTATTTCCATGCAGAGAGAGTGAGAGTGAGTATGGACATGCCAGAGCCTCTTGCTGCTGCAAATGAACTCCAGGTGCATGTGCCACTTTGCACATCTAGTTTTACACAGATACCAAGAAACTGAACCAGAGCCAACATGCATTGCAAGCATGTACCTTTAACGGCTCCATGATAAATATGTTTTGGAGGTTAAAGAAATATCCCTTTAGTGAGGAGTGGTGGCGCACGCCTTTAATCCCAGTACTCGGGAGGCAGAGGTAGGAGGATCGCTGGGAGTTCAAGGCCACCCTGAGACTACATAGTGAATTCCTGGTCCGTCTGGGCCAGAGTGAGACCCTACCTACCTCGGAAAACCAAATATATATATATATATATATATATATATATATATATATATATATATATATATCCCTTTATATTTAATTAACAGTGCACCTTCCTAGTAAATGCCTATTCAATATCAGATAAACTTCATTTCACTTTTTTAATATATTTTTCTTAGAGAGGGAAAAAAAAACTGGCACACCAGGGGCTCAGCCACTACAGCTGAATTCCAGACACCTGCACCACCTAGTGGGCATGTGCGACCTTGTGCTTGCCTCACCTTTGTGCATCTGGCTAATGTGGGATCTGGAGAGTAGATGGGTCCTTAGGCTTTGCAGGCAAGCACCTTAACCGCTAAGCCATCTCTTCAGCCCTCTTTCACTTCTTTAAAGTGAAAAATTATAATAAAAGATTTCCGGGCTAGGGAGATGGCACAGTGGTTAAAGGCACTTGCTTGCAAAGCCTGGTAGCCTGGGTTAATTCAAATCCAGCTTTGTCACTTAATAGTTGTATGATTCTGGATAAATTCTTTGCCTCTCTCAAGTTCATTTTCCTTACATATAATAGAACGCACTGACTCATGTGTGCACAGGGCATATACTCCTGCATGCACATACATGCACAAGCACACATGTGGAACAGGCTGGATAAAAATGATAGAAAGCAAAAAAAGACAGAAAGCTTCTATTGCATAATTGTTATGAAATGGTTTAAAAGTACATGACAATTAGTGGTTTCTGCAATATTTACAAAAATGTGGGTTCATTAATGCTTTTATAGCATTATTTCAAATATTTGGGTATTCTAATGTATTGTTTTAATTTTGGTAAATTAAGTGATCTTATAGTTAATTTTATTCCTTTATATGAGGTCATTTCCTACATTAAAATCTTCATTTGACTATATGTCTTTATAGTATCTTTTCATATTAAGTTAAGCCACTAGATTAATTTCTATTGCACATGTATGTGAATAAGCCCAAAACATTATCTTGCATTTTATTCACAAGTTTCACATTTTTCTGTATTACAAGTCATTGGTTTTATTAGCTAGGTTTTATTTTGTACCCCTCCCAACTTGTCAGTTGAATGCTAATTTACTGTCCTTTTCTTAAGAGTCATTTAATGACAGGTAAATGTTCTGAGAACTGTGCTGTGAGGTGGCTGTCATAGGATGAACGTCAGAGAGTTTACTTACACAAACCTAGATGGAATAGGTCAATCAATCATTTGATGTGACCTCTTGATGCAATCAATCAAGAGAGGCAGTAAACAAACACGAGTTGTACGAGGCTGCTGCAAGCGTAACACGGCACCCTGTTCTACAGTAAACGTCTAAGTAGAAGTGCATGCTAGAGTGACAACAAAAAGTACAGTGCAGTAAATACAGAAACCAGTAACATTCATTATTGTCATTACTGAATATTACGCACTTACATAATTGTGTGTGCTATGCTTGTATACTACTGACGGCACAATTTTTTATTTATATATTTTTGGTGTTTTGAGGTAGGGTTTCACTGTACTCTGGGCTGACCTGGAATTCCCTATGTAGTCTCAGGGTGGCCTCGAACTCACAGTGATCCTCCTACCTCTGCCTCCTGAGTGCTGGGATTAATGCCCGGCAAAATTTAATTTTCATTTAGCATAATCAAAACATAAGTAAGCCTTCCACTATGATGTTATAACAGCTATGACATCACAAGTTCTCACCTTATGGGACCACTATTGTACATGTGGTCTGGGATGACTGAGATGTCATTATACAGCAGCTGACTGTATGTAGGGTTGAAATTTTCAACTCAACAAAACAACCCTGAGTTAGCCCATAAAATTTTTACATTTGATCTGCTGCTCTGTTTTCCTTGTTTTTACCTGCTTAAGGGACTTTGTTTCCATTTTCTCATCTTTATTTTATTCAGGGAACATTCTGTGCTATTTCATTGCTTTGGAATTCTTTTTCCTTCTAATACAAAAACTGTGACTGTTCAAGTTCCTCCTGTAACTGTTACATGGTAAAAAGGCAAAAGCTTCCTATATTTCTGGTTAAGTATCTTCCCCCCTTGCTTTGGTTTGCTTATGTTCTCAAATTTCATGTGCTGGAAGTTTAACCCCATAGCCACATGCTAGTGGTGTTTGACAGGTGTGAGCTCTGGGAGGTGAGATGGTTATCAGTAGGGCTGTTCTTAAAGTCAGCTCTCTGGCTAGCTTAGCCTGTCTCTCCATGTGGTTTCCAATGCTGACTGAGGACTTTGCAGAGCTCACTATTAGCGAGAAATCTTGCACTTGTAGACTTTAGAACAAACTTATTTTTTAATTTTTTTAATATTTTGTTTTTATTTATTAATTTGACGGAGAAAGAGGAGGAAGGGGGGGGGAAGAATGGGCATGCCAGGGCCTCCAGCAACTGCAAATGAACTCCATATGTGTGCACCCCTCGTGCATCTGGCTAACATAGGTACTGGGGAATTGAACTTGGCTCCTTTGGCTTTGTAGGCAAACGCCTTAACCGCTAAGCCATCCCTCCAGACCAGATTCTTTATCCAGTCTGTGGCATTCAGTAACAGCATCAGAAAATGGAATGAGACACTCCCTTCTCTCTGCAATTCCATCAAAACCTCCATGTATGAAAGCCTCAAGTTTGGGACATAAGCTTCCCTTTTGTGATGGGACCTTTGGCTGCCCTGGAGGTGAAGCCATGTTCATTTCTATCGTTTCCCCACAGAAGAAATGGGCTCGAACCCTCCTTTCCTGTTGTACCCAACTGTACAGAGAAGAAATGGGTTCGAACCCTCCTTTCCTAATGTACCCAACTGTACAGAGAAGAAATGGATTCGAACTCTCCTTTCCTAATGTACCCAACTGTACAGAGTGGGGAAAGACACAACTTACTCACACACCAGAAAGGACAACTGAAATTAAAATTTTTGAATTCTAATACAATCATCTCCCTTCAAAAGGAACTGTCAGTTCTCTGACCAGGACTTTCTCTTTCTGAGTGGTTTGTAAGATTAAGTTGGGGGCCCTTCTTTTTTTAAAAAAAAAAAACATTTTACCTTTGTTTATTAGACACAGAGAAGGAGAGAGAGAATGGGCACACCAGGGCCTCTAGCCACTGCAAACGAACTCCAGATGCATGTACCACCTTGTGCATCTGGCTTACATAGGACCTGAAGAATCAAACCTGGGTCTGAGGCTTCTCAGGCAAGTGCCTTAATTGCTAAGCCATGTACCACTTTGTGCATCTGTTACCTTGTGCATCTGGCTTACATGGGATCTGGGAAATCGAACATGGGTCCTTAGACTTGTCAGGCAAGGGCCTTAACCACTAGGGCATCTCTCAAGCCCCATAGGGATATTTAAGTCAGCCTAAACAACATGAAACCCTGATTTTTTTTTTTTTTTAAGCCAGGCATTGTGGCACAAGCCTTTAATCCCAGCACTTGGGAGGCAGAGGTAGGCAGACTGTTGTGAATTTGAGGCCAGCCTGGGACTACAGAGCAAATTCCAGGTCAGCCTGGGCTAGAGTGAGATCCTACCTTGAAAAATAAAACAAACAAACAAAATCAGATTCTCTTATAACACAAGATGAAGAGAAGTTGACTACTATATATGAGTAACTGCATATAGCTAGGTCATGAGACTAGGAATAATGAAGACCAATGATAAGAGGTACATGCAGATATTTTGGTGTGTATGCATGTACCTAGATACATGTAAAATGAATGTACATATAGAGCATACAATGATTCATTCTCTGTTCCCTTATACTATCTTCTTAGTCTTATCTTTAGGGCCCAAGTCTTTAATCCCTCCCTCACTAAAAAAGAAAGACAAAACCCACCAACAAAACAAAAAGAACCCAGATCTTCTTTTACTGGAACAAGTATCAGAGGACCATGCTCCAATTTCTCCTTCATTCAGCAACCAGCAGCCTTGAACAAAACGTGCTGTTCTTTGAAAAAGATGGACTTCAAGACTTTAATTTCCTATGGAGTAAGACACTGTTCATTTCCCAAAATATTAGCAACTTACCTTATTAACTCTAGTTGTGCAAGTTCCTGGTTTGCTTGAAATATAGGTTTTTTAGTGAAGAGTTCACCAAGGATACATCTAAAGGAAAAAATGCACATCATTACCTAAATCTTCTCATTTCAGTTCATCATCAAAACTATTTAATGTAAGAGGCCAATGAGCCCATCTTACCCACAGCTCCATACATCAATAGCTGGTGTATATCTTTCTTCTCCCAATAGAAGCTCAGGTGGACGGTACCACAAAGTAATGACCTTGTTAGTATATGGCCGGCTATAAAAAACAGAAAACACTCTTTAGAGTCAAGCATTTGTTGAAGAAAGAGAGATTCTCTTATTATTTTGTATTATCAATGCAATCCTACAATCTTAACTAAAACCATTTTCATTTGCCTTCTAAATATAGATACACTATCACATTTAAAATGTAATCATAAAATGCATGTGCATGCAACCTAAATGAAAATTTGTCTTAATATATGAAAATAAAAAAGTTGGAGTTGGCTGTTGTCAACTGTAATTTAGTCAAAGGTAAGTAATTATATCCACTCAATCATCAAGATTATCAATCTAACAAGAGGGTTTCTGCTTCTGTGTTGAGGACTGAACCCAGGACCCACATGTACTAGGCAAATGAACTACACTGAGCTTTACCTCAGTGCCTATCATTTTTGTTTGTTTACTTGTTTGAGGAAGGGTCTCACTCTAGCCAAGGCAGACCAGGAACTCACTCTGTAGCCCAGGCTGACCTCAAATTCATGGCTGTTCTCCCACCTCAGCTTCCCAAGTGTTGAATTACAGGGAGGAGCCACCATGCCTTCCTACCAAATATTTCTAACTGGGCATATCTTTGGCAATATTTTCTTAAGTTTGAGCCACTCTAGTTTGTGAATAAAAAGTCAATGTAAGCTACAGGATTTGAGGTCAATACTACATAGAACTACTAGCAATAACTGACACAGTACTTTTATCAGATAACTTGTCACTACTGTTCAAGAAGAGGCTATATACATACTGACATCACCTACATCTAGCAAGTTAATGTAGAGTCAAGTTTGACCGTCACAGCACAAATTGAAAAGCTAAGTGTTCTAACCCTCAAAGAGCAGAGCATTCTACCTGGTTTACATGACTGAAGACGGTCCTAAGGAGTCAGGGAGGCTCTTCACCTGAGCTGTGAACAGATATACTTCAAAGTGATCACATGTCTTTACACCAGAGGGAAACCTCTAGCTTTCTAGATGTCTTCCAAACCACAAGGAGTAAAAGGATATATCGTAGGAAATTCCCCAGCAAGGCTACACTCCAAGCACATTCACTTGAGACTGACTTGGCTCTGGACCACTTTGGAAAAGGAGGAAAAAGATCATACAACTTAATATAACATTTACTCACTTACTGATATGAAGTTCCAGACACAAGATCTACCTGCTCTGCCCCAAACTTGGTCAAATTTCTAGCTATCTAGGCACTAATACTGTAGGTCATCAATGTGGGCAACACAACATTATCACAGACAGGACTGTATTAAGTGTTCCAAAGGCAAAACAGTATTCAGTTGACTTTGGTTTTTGTTGTTGTTGTTGTTGTTGTTGTTGTTGTTTGAGGTAGGGTCTCACTCTAGCTTAGGCTGACCTGGAATTCACTATGTAGTCTCAAGGTGACCTCGAACTCACAGCAATCTTCCTACCTCTGCCTCCCAAGTGCTGAGATTAAAGGCATGTACCACCATGCCCGGCTTCAGTTGGAGGAAAAAAAAAAAAGAAGCCAGGCGTGGTGACACGTGCCTGTAATTCCAGTAATAGGGAGGCAGAGGTAGGAGGATCACCATGAGTTTGAGGCCACCCTGAGACTACATAGTAAATTCCAGGTCAGCCTGGGCTAGACAGAGTGAGACCCTACCTCAAAACAACAACATAAAAAGGAAGTCTTACTTTTTTTGTGTGTTGTTGTGTTCTTTTCTTATCTTTCAGACAAGGTCTTACATATAGCCAGGATGTTGTCAAACTTGGGTGATTCTTCAGCCTCTGACCCCTTTGAGTGCTGGGTTATAGGCATGCACCATTACATCTAGCTAAGAGGGTCAGTTTCAATAGCAAATTAGAGTTTGCTTTTTCGAACGTATGTACTTTTCTTGGAAATTGTTTTTGTTTACTGGCATCGCCAATCTTCACATAATAAAGAAGTGGGGACAGAAGTACATGTGATAAGTGCCATTTCTATGCTTGTGACAGCCTCCCTCCTCTTCCTCACTCCTGAAAGTAGCCTTGAAAGGCATGTGTAGAAGATGGTAGATATGTCAACCTAGTTTTCTGGATGGCTAGAAGAGTCATCATTTGACCCGATGATATGGTTAAATACTAATGGTGCACTGAGGTAAACACTGTATTTCAGTGAGAAATATATACAAATATCTTACTCTTTAAGCCAATCTTTGTTACAACAGTTCAGTGTATCCTACCTATAAATCATTTATCCAGCTGCATCAGTAGAAACCTAACCCTAACCCTATTTTCTAGTGAAATCCTCTATACTTTACTCCAAGTACACTGAACCTTTGCCTCCCTGCAATGGTTGAGCAAATGTACATTAATTTTCGAAAGCAGGGGACAGAACCAAGGCAGAGAACTGATGTGACAAGAAGTTAGCATGGCACCTTAATTCTGTTTTAAATAAATGGGTTTTTGCAAATAAGCCACATTTTGTGGATACTTATAATCCCAGCATTTAGGAGGCTGAGAGAGGAGAATTTCAAGTTCAAGGTCATCCTGGAGGACCTTGCTACATACATATTAAGTTCCTGGCCAGTCTAGGCTACATAATGAGAAACTGCTTTGAAACAATAAAAAATACTATTTTTTATTGGCAAAATAGGTACCCTTCTTCACTTCCTACCTTGCAGATTAACAAGAAAGAAGCAAACACTGAAACTGTATGTAGACAAGACTTTAATCATATGAACAAATTAAAAAGTATGTAGAGTTAAAAGAAAACTGAGGCCAATCCCATAAATGGAATTACTTAGTAACAGTTATATAGTACTGTAGTACCAAGAAAATATCCCATGTTATTAGAAGGTTATGCTTACAAATATGAAAGGTGAAATAAAGGAGATTGAAATTATCTTTTGAAGCCAAAAATTTTACATCTCAAGACAAAGTAGTGCTGGATATGAACACATATCACCTATAGGCAAACACATGGACAAGACTTTCAAACTTGGTCTCTTAGGTCTGGTAACCCTGTCAACATCTTGTGAACATCACAGAAAGAGTAGGTGATATAACATGTATCTGATACTTTTTCTTCTCAACTTAAAATAATTACATGAGGAACATCAACTCAATCTTTTCACAAAAGGCAGAATAGCACTTAATGAAGATACACCCCTGAAAAACACAGTTACATTCTTAGCTCACAAGCGTTTTTAAACTTAAAAAGCGAAAATTAACAAAATGAAATGAACCACCCAATTTATTTCCATAATTAACAATAAGGCCCACGCAATCAGTAACTTCCAAAAGCTATCCTAAAGTCTCTATATCCCTCCCTCTACTACTAGAAAACCAAAATAAGCTGTTATTCACAAGAGACAAAACCTAAACTCTATATTTTGAAGTTAAATATTTGCAAATTGACTTCCTACTAAATACCTTAATCAATCTTACTATCAGTTTCACTTTGATTGGCAGCTGGTACTAACCAGTGCCATGGCCATGCTAGGCAGGTACTCTGCCGAACTACGCCTGTAGCTTGTGTTAATAGTTTCTGAAAAGAAAGCAGACACTTTCACTTCATCAATAAAGGAATTAATATCTAGGGGACATGGAGTAGAAAAAAACAGAAAAAAAAATTTTTTTTTAGCCAGGTGTGGTGGCATACACCTGTAAGTCCTAGCACTTGGGAGGCAGAGGTAGGAAGATAGCTGTGAGTTCGAGGCCACCCTGAGACTACATAGTAAATTCCAGGTCAGCCTGAGCCAGGGTGAGACCCTATCTCAAAAAAACAGTAATAATAACAACAACAAATAAATAAATAAAAATCTTTTGCCAGGCATGGTGGCTCATGCTTATAATCCCAGCTCAAGGCCACACTGAGACTACATAGAGAATTTTAGGTCAGCACGGGCTAGAGTGAGACCCTACCTCAATAAATAAATAAATATCAAAAATCTTTTACCTTATTATATCTAGCAAGCTATTAAGATGTAAGTCAGGGGCTGGAGAGATGGCATAGCGGTTAAGTGCTTGCCTGTGGAGCCTGAGGACCCCGGTTTGAGGTTCAATTCTCCAGGACCCACGTAAGCCAAATGCACAAGGTGGCAGATGCATCTGGAGTTCGTTTGCAGTGGCTAGAGGTCCTGGCACGCCCATTCTCTCTCTCTCTCTCTGCCTCTTTCTGTCTGTCACTCTCAAATAATTAAATAAAAATAAACAAAAAAAATTTTTTTAAAAGATGTAAGTCAGATTTGTAAACAGTAACTTCATGTGAAATATCAAGTACTGTGGTCTAACTACACAACCCTAATTAAACCCTGATTAAATCTGAAACATCAGGTAATTTTCAAAATACTTTATTTGAGAGAGATAAAGGAGGAGAGAGAGAATGAGAATGGGCATGCCAGAGCTTCTAGCCACTGCAAACAAATTCCAGACACATAGATTTCTCATTAGACACCTAAAAAGCACCCTGAAGCTGCTTTTAATTCAATGTAACCAAGTGTAGATAGGGTTTGTAACAAGGTTTAATTGAGGATATTTAGGTTACCTTTCTGGAGCTACTCAACAAGCACACAGATTTGAAGATAAAAAAAGATCAACACTTGAACTGTATGTTTGTTAAATGTTCAGCAGTAAGAAGGTAAATGAGATGTTCCCAATGAGTGGGGGCTGGAAACCACCCCCTAAAAATTAAATTACCTTTCCAACTTGACATGGTTAGAAATGAGACGCCTGTGTTGCTCCAGAACAGAAAGAACTAATAGTATTTTCCTTATACAATTAAGTCACTGGTCTAAGTAACTACTCATGCTGTTATGTAATGATCTTTTTACTACCATAGTTCTAATCTAGTCCAGGGCCTCCCAAAAGATCTCAGCATTTCCGGTAAGCCATAAAACTCTGACACCAATGAAGACAATGTGTAGATCGCGTTCACCCTGTGCCAGAACACATCTTGTGTTTCATGACATATAAAACACGAAAGTATTCAAATATGGTTTCCACCTTTAGATGACACATCATGCTCTACTGTATTTAGCCCTTGGACAAGTGGCAAGGTGTGCTGTTTCCTGTCCCCATCACTAACAGCCTGTGGGAAACTAAGCTTTCCTTTTCATTTTACGAAGGGCCTGCCTCTAGGTGGCAATATTGTCTTTACAACGGTGTGCTGGGCAGGTTGTTCTGGCAATCTAGCCTTGAAATCAGTAGATCCTTCCCTTTATCCTTATAATATCACCACACAGAATTAGTAGATGTCAGTTACTGTTTCAGGAGGTTTTATTTGATTACAAGACATTTTAAAACATAAAAGATACATCTTTCAATACTTTATATATAATGATTTTGGAGATTTTACTTTATTTTGATTGGTTTGTGGGTTGGCTGGTGCTTATCAGTACTGAAGACTGAACCCAGAGTCTCACACATGCCACCAAGGCAAATGCTCTACTGCACAAGAGCAGCCCCAAATGGTGGAGATTTCAAATCCTTCACCTAACACTGAAAATAATGAAACTCAGGCTAAGTGATCTGACAATTCCACAAGTGAACAGGTACAGTGGCTGTGTCTGTAATTCATCACTCAAGAGGAAGAGACAAATGGGTCTTGAATGTGAAACCAATATGAGCTACAAATAGAGACTAAGGCCAGCCTGGGTTTTGTAACAAGACCCTGTCTCAAGAAACAATTTTACACAATTGACTAAACAGCAATTCAGAAACTATGTCTAAAGTTTTCCAATTTGGGACCATAGGTTTTATGTTCTTTGCATTAAAAAGTAAATGTGTTCAGATATATTTTTCCTTATGGAAAATGGGAGTTAAAGTCGGGTGTGGTGGTGCATGCCTTTAATTCCAGCATTTGGGAGGCAGAGGTAGAAAGATTGCTGAGAGTTCAAGGCCACCCTGAGACTACATCGTAAATTCCAGGTCAGCCTGGGCTACAGTGAGACCCTACCTCAAAAAACCAAGTTGAAAAGAAAGAAAATGGAGTTAATTTCAGTTAAGCAAACAGAAAGCTTAATTAACCAGAATTCACCCAAAAGAATAGCCAGAGAAAGCCATTCAAAAAATGCTACTAAAGAGGCTGGAGAAATGGCTTAGCAATTAAGCACTTGCCTGTGAAGCCTAAGGACCACAGTTTGAGGCTCGATTCCCCAGTACCCACATAAGCCGGATGCCCAAGGGGGCACATGCATCTGGAGTTCATCTGCAGTGGCTGGAGGCCCTGATACACATTCTCTCCCCCCCCTCAAATAAATAAATAATAAAAACAAAAAATGTTACTCAAGGGACATTTCAGATTAAATACACATTAGAACATGTTCAAGTTATAATGAAAGTGGCACTACTGTGTGTAATGGACAATATAAAAGAAGCACTGTTATGCGCAATGGACAGGATAAAACTCAGAGCTGAAAACCTTGATCACAGCCTCCTTTTAGTGCAGCCACACACAGGGCACAGGCATGGTCAAGTACTGCATTACCCCATCATTTGCAACAGCATGGACAACCATGTTAAATGAAATAAGCTACACAGAGAAGACCACATGAGACCTCACATACAAATGGAACCTAAAAATTTAACTTAAGAACAGAATAAGAGAGATGGTTATCAAGGGAGAGAGCTAGGGGTCAGGTATTGGTCAAAGGGCATAAAATTTGAGCTACATAGGAGGATTTATAATCCAAGAGATTTATAATTTACAATATAATTTATAACCCAAGAGATTTATCTAACAGCACAATGTACTCTAAAATCGCCAATAGAGTTTTTAAGTGCATTTGTCCTGGTGCTAACTTACTCTCCGTTGGAGAATCTGCTTCTCTTTTTCAGATAGATGTAGATCCTAAGGAGAGAGCCACCCCATCATACCTCAAAAGGGCCCCGGCTGAAACTAAGAAAAATTGGTGAAACAAGCAAGGGTGCTGTTTTCCTGGTGAACTGGGTACCAGCACAAGGGGGAAGATCAACACAGAGAAAAATCAACTCCTACCAAATCAGAGAGCCAGAGACCCAGAGGCCCCGAACACCTCATCACTGAAGCAGACCAAAAATGAACCCAACATGGCTCGGGAAATTTTGCGCAAGAGGGGGCGGGAAGAATGTCAGAGCCACATGTTGGGTCATGATATGCAGAGACATTTAGCTTACCCATAACTGTGGGCTAACTCCACAATGCATGACCCATATACCTCAACAAGGAGAGGCCAAGGGGAGGGGGTAGGTCACGGATGAGCCTAATAATGGTACCAAACTGACTCTATTTGCTAACTACAAAACTAATTAATAAAAAAATTGAAAAAAGTATTACAGAGAATAATGTAATACCCACATGCCTTAGGCATGTAATATTAGTTTATTTTGTACTTTTACTTTTAAAAAAGGACTAGTGGAGAGAAGTTTGAAGTGTTCCAATCACTATAAAATGAATGTTTGAGGAAATGGAAGTGTTAATTGCCACAAATTTGTAATAACACAATATACATACCTTGCATTATTACACTATATCCCATAAATGTGTACAATTATTATACATCAACTAAAATGAAAAGTTAAAATATAAAAAAATGCCAATGGAGATTTTGTTACTACAAAAAAAAAATTGAGGTAACACGCTTATTAGCTTGATTTAGCCATTCCGCAATATATATCAAATATATATCAAAACATGTTATACACAATAAATAAAATTTTATGTGACAATTAAGAAATAAACTTAAGGTGTTGGGAATGTGGCTCAGTAAAGCCTGTTGGCCCAGGTTCAGTTCCCTAGTACCCACATAAAGCCAGACACAAAAACTGATGCAGCCATCTGACATTTGGTTGCAGCAGACCCTGGAGCACCCGGGGGGGGGGGGGGGGGGGGCGGCGCAAAATAAATAAATCTAAAGAAGACACAGTGATTAGATTCACACTAACTTTTTAATTATAAAATACATAAATAAATCTGGGAATAAAAGCAGGAAAGAAATAAGCTACACTGAATAGATTTATTAAGCCCAATTAGACCAATAGCTTATTTATATAAGATCTGTCATTTCACAAAATATTTTGAAATTGCAATTAATTCTAATAAGGAAAGTCCCATTTCTTTATCACCAGTAACAAAGGGAGACACTCAGATACACACCCCAACTATAGCCAGAGAGCTCCATTTTTATCTTATACATCAAACTTGCTCACAAGGGAGTGCTTAAATGTCCATTGAGTTGGGGGGGGCCACTAAAGTAGACATAAATTTAAAATAATGAGAACAAGTTTATAAGTTTAAATGTATAATTTTAAAAGCTGAACTTTTGTATTAACTACAACAATTACAAACACAATAATGTCCCCTGGCAGAGACTGACTGAGGCCTTAAGGACCCCCATAATACCAATAACTCCACTGAGGAAGGCCCTCAGTAGATGGGGTCAGGAAAGATGGGATACAAAAGTACTGGGCATAGTGATACATGCCTTTAATCTCAGGAGGCAGAGGTAGGATTACTGTGAGTTCAAGGCCAACCTGAGACTATATAGTGATTTCTAGGTCAGCCTGGGCTAGAGAGAGACACTACCTCAAACCTTTAAAAACTTTTAGGGCTGAGAAGATGGCTTAGCTGTTGAGGCACTTGCCTGTGAAGCCTGAGGATACAGGTTCGATTCCCCAGTACCCACGTAAGCCAGATGCACATGGTGGTGCACACATCTGGAGTTCATTTCCATTGGCTAGAGGCCCTGGCACATCCATTCTCTCTATCTTAATCTGCCTCTTTCTCAAATAAATTAAAAAAAAAATTTTTAGAAGAATTTAAATGTGAACCAATATTTAAAATATAAACAAAGTCACATATAAACACATACAAAATTTTAAAAACATACTAAGGACTAGATTTGCATTAAAGTCTAAGTGTGAGTTGTAAAATACTTAGGTTCATTTCAGTTATAATCTAAAGCTATATGTACTTATAGAAAATATGTTACCTTTGTTTAAAAATCAAAATGATTTTTAAGCTGATTCAGTTTCATGTTAATGAACCCAGGATTATTTCTTGTCTGGGTGTAGTGTGTACACACATGTGCCGCTGCAGAGGAGGATGGTGGGTGTCCTCCTTTATTCTTCCTTCTGTCTCATTTCCTGACATCGAGCCTCTCACTGAACCTGGAGCTCACTGTTTTCCATTAGATTGACCAGTGAGCCCTAGTGACCTCTTGTCTCAGCCCTGGACTTCAGGCGTGCACAGGCTTGCCTTCTCACACAGTGAGCCCTAGTGACCTCTGGTCTCCACTCCCTCAGCACTGGACTTCGGGCGTGCCAGGCTTCTTACACAGTGAGCCCTAGTGATCTCTTGTCTCAGCACTGGACTTCAGGAGTGCACAGGCTTGCCTGGCTTCTCACACAGTGAGCCCTAGTGACCTCTGGTCTCTACTCCCTCAGCACTGGACTTCGGGCATGCACAGGCTTACCTGGCTTCTCACACAGTGAGCCACTCCCCTCAGCACTGGGCTTATAGGCGTGCACAGGCTCGCCTGGCTTTTCACACAGGTGATGGGGATGACTCAGGTTCTTACACCTCCAGCCAGCACTCTTACTCACTGAGTCATATCTCTAAGCCCTCAACCCACTATTTTTATTAGTTAGGAATAATAACTGTCAATTAAAACAAATACAAGGAAAGCTTCTAGGAATAACTTCTATAATTGGACTGGTGCCTATGATATTCACTTTAAAGTATTCTTACCTTTCTTCCGAGCTGTATAATCGAGCAAGTCCAAAATCTGCAAGTTTTATCTGCCCTCTGGTGGAAATAAGATAAAATGAACATAATGTATTGGTCAACCCTGAATTTGATAATACACATTTATATTCTATTTCTAAAACCCATCAAACACGCACACACACGTGCTTGCTCACTCTCACTCACTCTCTAACTTTGACCATACTACAGTCCCATAGGAAAATGTAGTAGTAGGTAAATTCACAAGGTATCAATGACTGCTTTGCTTTCAATGGCTTATTATTGTTACAGGAGCCCATCCATTCTTCCATTCATCTCTACAGGCTCTGAGTACTTAAGTCATCCAACAGTGGAACAAAAACATTGCAGAGAAGGAACTTACCTGTACTGAAGATGCTTAAACTTATTTGCATGATATTAAAAGCCATCCAGTGTAATATTTATATTTACATGCTATATACTTTATTCAGTATTTAAAATAACTTAGAGATCTACACAGTTTATAGGCAATTACTACTTTCTTTTTTTATAAGATATTTGAGATCCCTGAGTTTTTGGTAAAGGGGTGCAGGGGAAAGAATGGTCCTGAAACAATCTCCCATGGATAAGAAGGAATTAGTCTACAATGATTATTTGAATAGTACCAGACTAGTATTAGTACTTTAGGTACAGTTTAGTCCCATTTAGGAAAGTATACCTCACTAAAAAATAAATGAGAACATTTTGTATCTTGGGAATAAGATTAATTACTTATTTAAGTCAACAGTTCTCAAGAAAGAAGACAAATCATTTTAAAAGTCTTTTTAATTTTCTAGCTCTTAAGAGGCTCAGAACACAGAATATTTTCTAGCATTTAAAATCAGGCCAAGCATGTTTCATTCAAGCTAAAAATTAGCACCAAATTCAAAAGGGTTACCAGAATTTAGGTTATGCTGATACGAAATATATTTCACAATCATTTTTTAAAAGTTCACTTCAAATCTTTGATGACTGCTTAAAAATGTAAAGTGTGTATGTAATCTAATAATAATAATTACTAGCAGAACAATTTCACATTGTTTGGAAGAATATACAAAAAAGGCAGTGCAATGTACAATGCAATCAATTGTTCAAAGTTAACCTAACTGAATTACATATAACAAAACCTTTAGAAACAGCCCAAGTAGTACTGTGGTTCATGATGCTAATGAAGCAACAAACCAAATTTTAACAGAATCAGGTATACATTATATAACACTAATCTTAAACATAAAGATAAAGCTCACATCATACCTATTATTTAGAAGGATATTTGAACATTTAATATCTCTGTGTAAGAAGTTCTTCTTATGACAATAATCCAGACCTTCCATGAGCTGTCTCATAAATGACTTTATGTGATTTTCATTGAAATGAACCAACCCTGATTCCAGTAGTCCCATCAGATCATGGTCCATATATTCAAACACCAGGTAAAATGCACCTAGGATTGAGAATGATCTATTAAAAACCTGTATTCTTACAACCTATCCACAAATTCAAATTTTTAAAATAAAAAACTGGTATTAGGGGGATTAATCCTTGAAAAAAAAGTGTTACAGTATTATTACATTATGAACAAGTTATCTTTATCTCAAACTTAGTATCGACAAATAAGATCTCAAGGAAAAAACAAAAGTAGTTTTCTTCTGAAGACTACTGTTATGAGGAGCCAGAAAGATGGTTCAGCCATGTAGGTGCTTGCTTGCAAAGCCTGTCATCCCAGGTTGAATTCCCCAGCATGCACATAAAGCCAGATGCACAAAGTGGCACATACATCTAATATTTATTTACAGGGGCAAGAATCACTGACTCACTCCCTTCCCTGAATACATACCTGTGCAAAAAAAAATAAAAAGGATACTCAGACTGGGCATGGTGGTGCATGCCTTTAATCCCAGAACTCAGAAGGCAGAGGTAGGAGTATCACTGTAATTTCAAAGCCACCCTGAGACTACACAGTGAATTCCAGGTCAGCTTGAGCTGGAATGAGACCCTACCTCAGAAAAAAAAAAAAAAAAAAAAAGATACTATCATGATAAAAAATAATTCTGCTAAACTTCCATATGGTGTAGTTTTGTTTTCTGTATTTGCATGAATGTGTATATGTGTACACGTGTGCATGTGTGTATACAGAACACAAAATGATATCAAGGGTCTTCCTTAGTCACTCTTCACCTTATTATTCTTTGAGATAGGGTCACTCACTGAATCTGGAACCCATCGATTCTGCTAGGCTAACTACTTAGTAAGTCCCCAGATTCCTGTCTTTACCTGCCCAGGGCTGAAGTGATACCATTTCCATGGGTTCAGGGATCTGAACCCAGGTCTTCGTGATCACAAGACAAGCATTTTACCCATAAGCCATCTCCCCAGCCCTTGTGCTGTTTTTGGGTGTGTTCAAAGTAAATTCAAACTGTACAGGCATCAAACTGTCTCTTAACAGCTAAATAAAATCAATACTAAAAGGTGCTGAAAGAATTATTACTATTTTTTTTTGGGGGGGGGGTTCACGGTAGGGTCTCACTCTAGCTCAGGCTGACCTGAAATTCACTGTGTAGTCTCAGGGTGGCCTCGAACTCACAGCAATCCTCCTACCTCTGCCTCCCAAGTGCTGGGATTAAAGGCGTGTGCCACCACGCCTGGCTGAAAGAATTATTTTTAATAAAAGTGTGGGAACAAAGTCTATCTTTAGATGATTTTGCTTTTTTAAAATACTTCTTTTATTTTTAAATATTTTATTTATTTATTTATTTGAGAAGGGGAGAAAAAAACAGAGTGAGTATGGGCATGGGTGTACCAGGGCCTCTTACCACTGCAAACAAACTCCAGATGCCTGCGCCACTTTATGCTTTATATGGGTACTAAGGAATGGAACCTGGGCTATCAGGCTTTACAAGCAAGAGCCTTTAAACACTGAACCATCTGTCCAGCTCTATCTTTAATATATTTAGATGATTTCTATTAATCTTTCAATACCACATAATTTAATTACTTTCATGTAACTTCAATCTGATAGTTTAAAAGTTACAACTTTATTTTATATGACATGTATAGTCCTGCTAAAAACTAAAACGGCACAGTATACACTCAGAAACTATACAACTGCATAAAAAATTTAAAAATATTAAAATAGGCAGGAGAGATGGCTCAGTGGTTAAAGGCATTTGCTCACAAACCCTGATGGCCCAAGTTCAATTCCTCAATACCCATGAAAAGGGTGGCACATGCATGTGGAGTTCGTTTGCAGTGGCTAGAGGCTATGGCGCACCTATTTTCTCCCTCTCTCTCTCTCTCTCTCTCTCATAAAATTTTTTTAAATCTTAAATAATTTGTACAAATTAAATTGAAAGCTATATAAAGATATGATATGTCTACATTAAAGGTTTATCTATTAATTCAAGAATGGAAAAGCAAACAAAATTCATTACATCACCTATAAAGAGAAATGTATCATCATGACACAGATATCTGAATGTAGCTCATGATTAGTTCCTAATTAAAAATGGAACAAAGAGCCAGGCGTGGTGGCGCATGCCTTTAATCCCAGCACTCCGGAGGCAGAGGTAGGAGGATCACCGTGAGTTTGAGGCCACCCTGAGACTACATAGTGAATTTCAAGTCAGCCTGGGCTAGAGTTGAAACCCTACCTGGGGGGGGGGGGGGGGAGGAACAAAGAACTCTTTAATAAAATTGCAAGGCAGGGACTGGAGAGATGTCTTAGTAGTTAAAGTGCTTGCCTGCAAAGCCTAACAACCCTGGTTTGATTCCCAGTACCCAGGTAAAGCCAGATGCACAAAGTGGTACATGTGTCTGGAGTTCGTTTACATCAGCTGGAGGCCTCAGCATGCCCATATTCATATTCTCTCTCTGCTTGCAAATAAATGAGTAAATAAAAATATTTAAGGAAAAAATTGCAATAGAGAGCAGGGTGTGGTGGTGCACACCTTTAATCCCAGCTCTCGGAGGCATCACTGAGAGTTCGAGGCCACCCTGATAATACATAGTTAATTCCTGGTCAGCCTGGACCAGAGTAAGACCCTACCTCGAAAAAAAAAAAAAAAATTGCAACAGAGAGCTGGAGGACAGTTCAGTGGTTAAGTTAATCTGCTTACAAAGCCTATCAGGCTAGGATTCAATTCTCCAGTACCCACACAAATACAGACATACAAAATAGCACATGCATTTGGAGCTGATTTGCAGTAGCAAGAGTTCCTGGTACACCCATTCTCTCATATATCTCAAATAAATAATAAAAAAAAAAATTTTTTTTTTTTGGTTTTTCGAGGTAGGGTTTCACTCTAGCCCAGGCTGACCTGGAATTCACCTTGGAGTCTCAGGGTGGCCTCGAACTCACGGCGATCCTCCAACCTCTGCCTCCCAAGTGCTGGGATTAAAGGCGTGCGCCACCACGCCCGGCTCAAATAATAAAAATATTTAAATTGCAATAGAAATATTCTTATTTTGAGGCAGGGTCTCATTCTATCTCTGGTCTAGGCTGGCCTCAACCTTCCTACCTTAGCCTCCCCAGTGCAGGGATTAAAGGTGCGAGCCAACAAACCTCTTTAGAAGTATCTCTCTTAAATGTTTATGATGATTCCTCCCTGATGATGTCTTATTTCAACTCTCTGCACAGGTTAACAAGCAAAATTTAAGGCAAACTATATATGCTAAGAGAATAATTATTGATAGCTGACTACCTTCTTGGAAAACCAAAATGACACACAGTAGCTAGATTAGATAAAAACAAATATACAAAAAGCAAGATTCCCTACATAAAGTAACAATTGCTTGTAAGGATCCCATAATAGGGGAGGAAATATAAGTGACAGTGTATTAAATTAAGCATCAAATTAAAAGTCCTTATTTTGCTGGACATAGTGGTACATGTCTTTAATCCCAACATTAGGGAAACAGAGGTAGGAGGATCATTGGAGTCCAAGGCCAGTCTGAGACTACATAGTAAATTCCAGGTCAGCACGGGCCAGAATGAGACCCTACCTTGAAAAACAAAACAAATCTGTGTCTTAAAGTAATTTCAATAAAAGAACTGATGGTTAGGCTTGTTCTTTTGCCAGAAGAAGTGGCTACTGAATTTGACAACAAAACTCTTAAATTTTACTTTGAAAAAAAGTAAGGCTGAGGATCATCCAAACCACTGTGGCAAAACAAACACTTGCAACAAATTAATACAACTCATCATATTTAGGAGCAGACAGAATAAAATAAACAATTTTAAATCAGCGAAAAAGAACACATAAAATGGTATATGAATAGGAGTTTAACCCATAAGGAGGTTAGAAGTTATATCAAAAACAAAACTACGAGTCAAGATGGTGTCTGCCTAACCATGCCGCAACTCCCAGGAAGGAGATATAGATGCAGATCCTAAGGAGAGAACCCCCCATCATACCTCAAAAGGGCCCCAGCTGAAACTAAGAATAATTGAGGGAAACATGTAAGAATGCTGTTTTCTTGGCAAACAGGGAACCAGCAGAACAGTGAAGGAGATAAAGAGAACAATTAACCCCTACCAAACCAGATATCCAGAGACACAGAGGCTCCCAAGATCTCATCACTGAAACGGACCTAAAATGAACCCAACATGCCTCAGGGAAATTTGCGGAAGAATGTCAGACAGAGCCACACATTGGGTCATGACACACAGAAACATTTCCTCCTACCCAAAACTGAAGGCTAATCCCACAATGCATGACCCATATACCCCAACAAGAAGGGTCCCTGTGGAGGGTGGAGAACAGCGAAGAGGCTAACAACAGTACCAACTTGACTGTATTCACTGACTACAAAACAAACAAACCAACAAAAAAAAAAAACCTAGAAAAAAACAAATTATTATTGATGGATTATAATGTCACTATATATACATATAATATGTCTGTCTGTGTGTGTGTGTGTGTGTGTGTGTGTGTGTGTGTGTGTGTGTGTGTGTGTGTGTAGTAAAGCAGGATATTATCCTTAAGGGAAACCGAGTCTAGGGTACATAGAATTCTTAGTTATGTCAAAGAAAACATATTTAAGATAAGTATTATATGTCATCCATATCACATTTCCATTGGTCACTGCTAGTCTGCAATGAGTAGGACAGCAGGTCCGTAAGTGAAGATGGGTAATGGCACGTGGGGAGGAAAGACAAACTAAAGACTAACTAAGGTCAATAATGGCAACATGAAAGAGGCTGTCACTTTCTGCTATCTCAGGTTCTTTAAATTTAAGGGTCTTCAAAATTAAAATTAAAAAAAAAAAAAGAAAGAAAAACCTACGAGCTAGAAGGATGGCTAAGCAGTTAAGGTGTTTGCCTGAAAAGCCAAAAGACCCAGGTTTGATTCCCCAGGGCCCACGTTAGCCAAATGCATAAGGGGGCACACACGTCCGGAGTTTGTATACAGTGGCTGGAGGCCGTGGCACACACATTCTCTCTCTCTCTCTCTCTCTCTCTCTCTCTCTCCTCCCTCTTTCTCTGTCACATAAATAAAAATAAAATACTTTAAAAAGCAGAACTTTTAAACATTGACAGATTTCACTAAATAATGATTTAGAGGCATTAAAAACCAGTACAAGGGCTGGAGAGATGGCTTAGCAGTTGAGGTACTTCCATGTGAGGCCTAAGGACCCAGACTCAATTCCCCAATACCCACATAAGCCAGACACACAGGTGGCACATGTGTATGGAGGTCATTTACAGTGGGTAGAGGCCCTGGTCTGCCCATTCTCTCTATCTGCCTCCTCTTCTCTGTCTCCCTCTCCCTCTCTCTCTAATAAATACATAAAATATTTTTTAAATATAGTATGAAGTAACAGTAGTGCAGAAATAGACTAGGAAGGTATTATTTGTGACACCTAACAGAACAGTATTTTTATAAAAGGAGATATTATAAACTAGTATAAAAAATATTGCTCTCACAACAGAAAATGACCGGGCTAGCATTTGATGTGTGCAATGGGTTTGAGGGAGAGGGGGTGAATGCCAGAGTATCAGGAGTTCAAGGTCCTCCTTGGCTACACAGTCAGTTCAAGGACAGCCAGGGCTACATAAAACTTTACGTCAAAAACTAGAACAGATCAGGTGTGGTGGTACTCACCTTTAATCCCAGCACTCCAGAGGCAGAGGTAGGAAGATCACAGTGAGTTCAAGGTCACCCTGAGACTATATAGTGAATTCCAGGTCAGCTTTGGCTAGAGCAAGACCCTACCTCAAAAAATTAAAAAATTAAAAACGAATAAAATAAATAAAACAGGGCTAGATAGATGGCTTTGCAGTTAAGGTGCTTGCCTATAAAGAATAAGGACTTATGTTCGACTCTCCTGGTCCTACATAAGTCAAACGCACAGTGGCACAAGCACACAAAGGGGCTCAAGCATCTGAAGTTCGACTGCATTGGGTGGAGGCCCTGGCATACCAATTCTCACTCACTCACTCACTCACTCACTCACTCTCACATTAAAAAGGGGGGGGGGCAATCCATTGGGCTTGCCTAAAAAAAAAAAAAAAAAAAAACAGAAATAGGGGCTAGAGAGATAGCTTAGCAGTTAAGGCACTTGCTTGCAACAACAAAGAACCCAGGTTCAATTCCCTAGGATCCACATAAGCCAGATGCACAACATGGTGCATGTGTCTGGAGTTTGTTTGCAGTGGCTTGAGAACCTGGAGCACCCATTCTTTCTCTCTCTCTGTCTCTGTCTCTCTCTGTCTCTCTCTCTCTCTCCAATAAATGAAATATTAGAAGGAGGGAAAAAAAGATATATTTAAAAAAAAACCACCAGGTGTAGTGGCACATGTCTTTAATCCTAACATTCAAGAGACAGGAGAAGTGCGTTGAGTTTGAAGCCAGCCTGAGAGTACACAGTGAATTCCAGGTCAGCCTGGACTAAAATGAGACCCTACCTCGAAAAAACAACAACAAAAATACCAAGACACAAAACAAAGGGGGAGAAGTGCTTTGCAATATTGTCTTCCAACATAAAGTGGCTGTGGTTTTCACGACCTCACAATACATACCTGTATATTAGGAAGGGAATAAAAGGATGACATCAAAATAGAAAAGAGACTAGTTGGAAAGAAGAGATTAGGGTTAAGGAGATGGCTAATGGCTAAAAGGTACTTGCTTGAAAAGCCTGATAATGACCAGGGTAAGATTTCTCAGCACCCACATAAAGCCAGATGCACAATGTGGTACATTCATCCAGCATTAGTTTGTAGTGGCAAGAGGCCCTGGTGGACCCATTTCCTCCCTCACTGTCTCTTCCTCTCATTCTCCCCCACACACTACTTTCAAATATAAAAATAAAAATATCAAAAGATTTTCTTTTAATGGAAGTAGGAGGATCATAATGAATTTGAGGCCGGCCTGAGACTACATAGTGAATTCCAGGTCAGCCTGGGCTAGAGTGAGACCCTACCTGAGGGAGAGGGAGAATACACTGGAGGAGGAATTTGGGAGGAAAAATAGAAAGGGTTATGGGAGTGCATTATGGTCCTGGTATATGTATTTTGGAGGTTGTCAATAAAAAGTTAAGATCTGTCAATCTGCAAAGGAATGTCTTTGTCCAAATAAACATGAAAAATATTTACCAAACTATACAAAGAAATCAAAATAGTATGCCACTTTTAACTAAAAGATTTCAATAGAGTGTACATACAAAAAAGTAAACATTAAGTTCTGAGGCAAATAACAATGCTTATAATGTATTAGCAGAAAACTATTATTTTTAGAAAATAATTTTCATTTAGAATTAATCTGCAGAGTCCACAAAGTAGATAAATGTGGCTATTGAATATTTGCAATATGGCTAGTCCAAAAATGCTCTTTAGTATAAAATGCACAACGAATTTCTAATACTTACTAAAGGTTAGGGGAGATGACCCAGTACAGGCATGACCTGACTTCAGTTCTGCAGCACACATATAAAATGAGCTTTGGTGGCATGTGTCTACAATACTAGTGCATACTGAGGAGGAGGAGACTGGAAACTGCCTGGGGCAGACTGGTAGCTTAACAGTGAGCTCTGGGTTCAGTGACAGACCCTATCTCAAAACACAAGGTGAGGAGGTGTCAATGAAGACAGCCAATGTGGATCTGTGGCTACTACTCAGGTACACAGATGTACATGCACCTGCACACACAAAGATGTGCAAAAAAAAGTACATTGAGCTAAGTGT
Organism: Dipus sagitta; assembly: GCA_036346955.1. NCBI lineage: Eukaryota > Metazoa > Chordata > Mammalia > Rodentia > Dipodidae > Dipus > Dipus sagitta. Next base: position 44,463,836 of record CM070784.1, read on the forward strand.
GTTAGCAAACGTCTGTAATCTGAGCATCCAGAAAGCATGTAGTATAGAATCCAAGGCCAGCTTGAGCTATATAGCAAGAGACAGTCTCCAATATAAAAAAAAAAAAAAAAAAAAAAAAAAAAAAAAAAACACATGGCTGAGGAGATGGCTCACTGGTTAAAGGAGCTTGCCTGCAAAGATTGCCAGCCCAGGTTCAACTCCCCCAGCATTCACGTAAAACTAGATCAAGGATAAAGAGATGTCTCGGAGAATAAGGAGCTTGCCTGCAAAACCGTTCAACCTCCAATATCCAAGTAAATCCAGATGCACAAAGTGGTGGATCTGGAGTTCATTTGCAAAGGCTGGAAGCCTTGCTCTTTCTCTACTTGCAAATAAACAAATAAATAAAAATAGATGCAAAAACATGGGCTGGGAGAGATGGCTTATGGTTAAGGCATTTGGCCTGCGAAGCCTAAGGACCCAGGTTCAATTCACCACTGGCACATGCATCTGGAGATTGTTTAAAGTGGCTAGAGACCCTGGTGTGCTCATTCTCTCCCTCCCTCCTCCCTCTCTCTCATGAATAAATAAAACATTTAAAAAAAAAAAAATGAAACAGAGCCGGGCATGGTGGTGCACGCCTTTAATCCCAGCACTCGGGAGGCAGAGGTAGGAGGATCGCCGTGAGTTCGAGGCCTCCCTGAGACTCCATAGTGAATTCCAGGTCAGCCTGGGCTAGAGTGAAACGCTACCTCGAAAAACCAAAAAAAAGAAAAAAAAAAAAAAAAAAAAAAAAAAAAACAACAAGAAACAACAGGGCTGGAGAGATGGGTTAGTGGTTAAAGCATTTGCCTGCAAAGTCAAAGGACCTTGGTTTGAATCCCCAGGACCCATGTAAGCAAGATGCACAAGGGGGCGCACTCATCTGGAGTTCCTTTGCAGTGGCTGGAGGCCCTGGTGCGCCCATTCTCTCCCCCCCCCCCACCTCTCTCAAATAAAAAATGAAAATAAAGTTAAAAAATTATTTTCAAAAACAGCAGGGCATGGTGGCACACACCTTTAATTCCAGCACTTGGGAGGCAGAGGTAGGAGGAACACCAAGAGTTCGAGACCACAATGAGACTACACTGTGATTTCCAGATCAGGCTGAGCTGGCATGAGATCCTACCTTGAAAAACCAAAAAGAAATTATTTTTTTTTGAAAAATGCAAAAACAAATACATTAATTTTTTTAATCAATGCTTAGACTGGGCTAGCAGTTTGTGTGAGAAGCTTGCTGTTATGCCTGTGGTCCTGAGAAGTTGTGCAGGGCTGCTTTGTGTAGAAATGAACTAGTTTGAGCACAGAGATATGGCATAGAAAGAAAAATCTTTGGGTGATCTGATGCCCATTAAGATGCAATTGAGAGATTACAACCTTTGAGATTGGGCCACTGACCTGCACTGGGGCAACAGGAAGAATGTAGACTCATTTGAAGGGGCCTGAGTGCTCAAGGAGTGTCCTGTTCTTCAAAATCTGCTTTATTCCCTCTGGATTAACAAATTGGCACCCTACCTGGTATCGTGGAGTATAAGAAATGCAGGAAAGAGAGGGTCACTGAGTTTGCAATCAGGGTCTTGTATTTTGGAAATGGCCATCGGCAATATGAAGCAGGTTTGCTGGATGCCTGTATGGAGACCCCATGGGGCCATGAAGATGAACCGTGGGTTGCAGTGGAGACCCACTGGAGATTCCGGGACCATGAGATGGCTGCCAAGGAGAGCTGCCAGCCCCTATGAAGTTTTCCAGGACTGTGAGTATCCTAGCTGGAGGGGCAGAATTGGAACTCCAGAAACTTATTGCTGGTTAAAGTTATCGAACTTGGAGAATTGTTCTGGCTAGAGTTGTTGGACTTGGAGCTACAGAGTTTGGTGTTTGTCCTGTATTGCTTCAGTATTTCTTTCCTATGCCCAATGCCATCTTTTGAAGTGTGAATGCTTATTCTGTGCCATTATGGTTTTTTTTTATGGCTCAAAGACCTTGGATTATGAGGATATATGAATATCATTGGAATTGATAAAAACTATGGGGACTTTTAAAGTTGGATGAATACATTGCATTTTACATCATGGATGGTTAAGAGTTTATGGGGGCCAGGGGCGGAATGTGGTGGTTTAATTCAGGTGTCCCCCATAAACGTAGAAGTTGTGAATGCTAAATCCCCAGCTGATGGAAATTTGGGAATTAACACCTCCTGGAGGCAGTGTATTGTTGGAGGCGGGATTATGGGATTATGGGCGGGATTATTGCCAGTTTCCCCTTGCCAGTGTTTGGCACACTCTTCTGTTCCTATTGTCCACCTTATGTAGGCCAGGAGGTGATGTCCACCTTCTGCTCATGCCATCATTTTCCCTGCCATCGTGGAGCTTCCCCTTGAGCCTATAAGCCAAAATAAACCTCTTTTTCCCACAAGCTGCTCTTGGTTGGGAGAGTTCTACCAGCAATGCAAACCTGACTGCAACACCTACAATGTATACACATACAAAAAATAAAAGAAAAAAAAATAGCTAAAATAACCAGCAGAAATTTTAGAAGTTTAGAAATTTTAGTCAGGAAAACAAAACAACTGAGACTACAGGACTGCCTACCTCTAAGTTCCTACTATGACATAAATCATACAGAGCTTTCAATAAAAATTAGCATTCAATCCCAACTTCAAGTGGACAATATACGAGAGTGAAGATATGGCAATAGGAATTTCCAAAAGTGATATAACAGGGAAGAAACTATGTATGGTGGCCATGGCTTTATAACTAGGCTGAGGTAAGAGGATGGCCCTTTCGAGTTTAAGGCCAGCCTGCCTACAGAATGAATTCCACATTAGCCTGGGCTAGATACCCTTGCCTCAAAAGAGGGTGGAAGAGGCAGAATAGAGTATCTAAGAAGAACAGAACAATTGTGAGAGATGTTAACATACATCTAGGGAACCACTAGAAAAGCAGAAACAGAAGATGTATTTGAAACAATAATGAATGAGAATGTTTCCAAATTACAATTACAAATGTTTTATTATTACTCTGCAATTTGAAATTAAAAACACATGCCCCCAAAACATTATGGGCCATTGCTGAGGCCCTTGATTTCCCACCAAGAATAGAAGGGAAGCCGGGCGTGGTGGCGCACGCCTTTAATCCCAGCACTCGGGAGGCAGAGGTAGGAGGATCGCTGTGAGTTCGAGGCCATTCTGAGACTCCATAGTGAATTCCAGGTCAGCCTGGGCTAGAGTGAGACCCTACCTCGGAAAACCAAAAAAAAAAAAGAATAGAAGGGAAGACCCTATTGCTGAACAGTCCACATACTCGGGCTGCAAGGCCACTGAGAAATCTGCTGGAACTGAGCTGATAACCTCCTCCATGTAGACAAGCTAACAGAAAGCTGGAAGAAGCCATTCTGCATGCAGTTCAATGGGAGAAAGAGAAATCAGCAGTGAAAATACTCAACAGTGGACACTGCAAGCCTTATATTTGGCCAGCCAGGCCAAATGAGCCAATGAGTGCAATAGTGGCAAGTCTGTCATGGTAGAAACGAACTGCCCTCTAATTGGACTGGAGGCCTGCTCCATGGGAGGGAATACATCCCTGATACTGACAACTGAAAACGGGTAAGTCACGAGCCCTAGAAGTGTAACATATGCTGCTTTCTGGCTAAATGTATATACTATGCTTATCAAACTGCCCAGTAAGCACTTCTCTTAATGTTCATACCCTTCTATTAATGATACTCTCACTTTGGGTAGAGAATCTTCTCTTTTCAGATGGCAGTGACCTTGGGATGACTCAAAAGGCATCATGGTGCTGGAAAGAAGTGACAGGAGTGCTCAGTACTGCAATACACACCTTCCAAGGCTCAGGGTCTAATGCAGAAGAGGTGGCAGAAAGAATGTAAGAGCCAAAGGAAGGGTAGGACTCCTTACAACGTCCTCCCTCCAGACACAAAATGGCCTGGATATCCATGACCTCAGAGTGCCTGACACTACCTACACAAGACCATCATAATAGGAGGAAAAGATGACGACATCAAAATAAAAGAGAGACCAATTGAGAGGGGGAGGGGATATGATGGAGAATGGAGTTTCAAAGGGGAAAGTGGGGGGAGGGAGGGCATTACTATAGGATATTTTTTATAATCATGGAAGTTGTTAATAAAAAAAATTTGAGGGCTGGAGAGATGGCTTAGTGGTTAAGCACTTGCCTGTGAAGCCTAAGGACCCCGGTTCAAGGCTTGATTCCCCAGGACCCATATTAGCCAGATGCACAAGGCAGAACACGTGTCTGGAGTTCATTTGCAGTGGCTGGAGGCACTGGTGCGCCCATTCTCTCCCTCCCTCTCTCTCTCCCACCCTCGCTCTCCCCCCTCTTTGTTGCTCTCAAATAAATAAATAAAAATAAAACAATTTTTTTAAAAAAAAGCATGTACAACATCTTTGGTTTATTTCAAGTCAGGGTATCATTCTCTAGCCCCATGGCTGGCCTCATGAAGATCCTCCTACCTCAACCTCCAAGTGCTGGGACAAAAGGCGAGCATCCCCTGGCATTATATTCATCTTCGTGAGGAAAACTGCAAAACTCTAATGGAATAAATTAGAGATCTAAATGAATAGAAACACATGTTGTCAGAGATCATCTCTTCAAGCTTACAGATTTAATGTAATCCCAACAAAATACCAAAAAGTTATTTTGTGGGTATTATTAAAAGTTTAAATGGAATAACAAATTGATCAGAATAGTAATACAATGTGTCAAGAGAACAAAGTTAAAGAATTAACACTACTCAATATCAAAACTTACCACAAAGGTACTGTCATCAAAACATTGTACTACTAGAAAGAAACATATACAAGCAGGCTACATTAAGAAAAAAGCATGGAAATCGACCCATAAAAGATAGTCAACTGGTCTTGGCAAAGACTTTCTGAATATAACCCCAATTGCTCAGGCAATAAAACCACAGATCAATCACTGGGACTTCATGAAATTAAAGATTTTGTACTGCAAAGGACACTGTGAATAAAGCAAAGAGGCAATCTACAGAATGGGAAACAATCTTTGCCAGCTATATATCTGACAGAGGATTAATATCTAAGATATACAAAGAACTCAAAAAGTTAAATAATAAGAAATCAAACAAGCCAATTAAAAAATGGGCTATGGAGCTAAATAGAGAGTTCTCAAAAGAAGAAATATGGATGGCGTATAAGCATCTAAAAAAATGTTCTACATCCCTAGTCATCAGGGAAATGCAGATTAAAACTACATTGAGATTCCATCTCACTCCTGTCAGATTGGCTAACATCATGAAAAGAAATGACCATAAATGGTGGCAGGGATGTGGAAAAAGAGGAACCCTTCTACACTGCTGGTGGGAATGCAATCTGGTCCAGCCATTGTGGAAATCAATGTGGAGGTTCCTAAGACAGCTAAAAATTGATCTACCATATGACCCAGCTATAGCACTCCTAGGCATACATCCTAAGGACTCATCTCATTTCCTTAGAAGTAGGTGCTCAACCATGTTTATTACTGCTCAATTCATAATAGCTGGGAAATGGAACCAGCCTAGATGTCCCTCAACTGATGAGTGGATAATGAAGATATGGCACATTTATACAATGGAGTTCTACTCAGCGGCAAACAAAAATGAAGTTATGAAATTTGCAGGAAAATGGATGGATCTGGAAAGGATTATACTAAGTGAGGTAACCCAGGCCCAGAAAGCCAAGCATCACATGTTCTCTCTCATATGTGGATCCTAGCTACAGATGATTGGGCTTCTGTGTGAGAAGGAAAAAACTCAGTTAGAGGCCAGTAAGCTAAAAAACAGATATAAAGTGAAGAGAAAGGAAGGGAGGGGAGTACTTAATAGGTTGGTATTGTATATATGTAAGTAGTAGATTAACGGGGGTGAAAAGGCCCAAATTGAGGTCAGGGGAAGAGATTGAGTAAACGGATAGTGGAGGGAGGGCTAATCAAAATCTAAGAGGATATAAATAAAACATATGGAATCCTCCGGTTTTGGACAATGGAACACTCAGGAGCCGTAGATCATTGCTAGAAAATTTTCAGTGCCAGGGATGGGATACCTTCCAGTGAGTTGTTGGCCAGGGAGGTCCCTGATGCCCCCAAAACATTATAGGCCATTGCCAAGGCCCTTGGTTTCCCACCAGGAATAGATGGTAAGACCCTACTGCTGAAGACTCCACATACTTGAGCTGCAAGGCCACTGAGAAATCCTGCTGGGACTGAGCTAATAACCTCCTCCATATAGACCAGCTGACAGAATGCTGGAAGAAACCATTCTACATGCAGTTCAATGGGAGAAAGAGATACCACCAGTGAAGATACTCAACAGTGGACACTGCAAGCCTTATAATTGGCCAGCCAGGCCAAATGAGCCAACGGGTGCAATGGTGGTACATCTGTCATGGTAGAAACCAACAGCCCCCAATTGGACTGGAGGCCCGTTCCATGGGAGGGAATACATCCTTGATACTGAAAACCTACAACAGGGGTAGTCATGAGCCCTAGGGATGTAACATCTGCTGATGTCTGGATAAATGTATATACTATGCTTGTCAAACTGCCCAGTAAGCACTTCTCTTAATGTTCATACCCTTATATTAATGCTACTCTCACTTTTGGTAGAGAATCTTCTCTTTTCAGATGGCAGTGACCTTGGGATGACTCAGAAGGTATCATAGTGCTGGAAAGAAGTGATTGGAGTACTGAGTAACATCTCGATCACACCTTCTAAGGCTCAGGGTCTAATGAGGAAGAGGTGGCAGAAAGAATGTAAGAGCCAAAGGAAAGGTAGGATTCCTTACAACGTGCTCCCTCCAGACATAAAATGGCCTGGATATCTATGACCTCACAGTGCCTGACACTACCTACACAAGACCATCATAAGAGGAGGAAAAGATGATGACATCAAAATAAAAGAGAGAATGATTGAGAGGGGGAGGGATAAGATGGAGAATGGAATTTCAAAGGGGAAAGTGGGGGGAGGGAGGGTATTACCATGGGATATTTTTTATAATCATGGAAAATGTTAATAAAATTGAGAAAAAAATAAATAAATAAAATTTAAAAATCATTTAAAAAAAGGCAGTCAACTGATCGTCAACAATGTTGTGAAGGTATTCTGGTGTAAAGCAAGGATTCTATTAGGCAAATGCTACTGGAACAAGTGGACTTGAATACGCCAAAATTAATCTAGACACACTCCTACCTTGTTCACAAAATGATTCTAGAAACACCTACACTGTGCACCAAGTTCACTCAGAATGGATCGCAGACAAGATGCAAATGGCACTACTAGAAGAGAAGAGAGACTCTAGCTGAGAGTTGGAGAACGGCTCAGTGGTGAAGGTGCTCGTCCATAAAGCCTATTGAGCTGTGTCTGATGCCCCAGGACCCATGTAAGCCAGATGCACAAGGTGGCAAATGTGTCTGGAGTTCGTTTGCGGTGGCTAGAGGACCTGGTTGGCCCATTCGTTCTCAATTCTTTCCCCATCTTTCTTTCTGCTAGGCCTGGTAGCAGACGCCTTTAACATCCCAGCACTCAGGAGGCAGAGGGAAGAGGATAACTCTGAGTTCAAAGCCAGCCTGAGATTACATAGTGAATTCCAGGTCAGCCTGAGCTAGAGCGAGACCTTACTTTAAGGGGAAAAAAAGCCACAGGATTCAAGAAGAAATTCAATGTAATAAGTGCTGCCTGCATCAAGTAAGATCCTGCCTAGTATAATCACTCTACAGTAAGAAAACAAAGTACTTATTTTAAAGTGGGTAAGGCAGCTGAACAGACACCTCATGAAAGGAAGCTATGTGAGTGGCACTTAAACATATGAGAAAGGGGCTGGAGAGATGGCTTAGTAGTTAAGGTGCTTGCCTGCAAAGCCTAAGGACCCCAGTTCAATTCTCCACTACCCACACAAACCGGATACACAAGGGGGTGCAGGGATCTGGAGTTCATGTACAGTGGCTGGAGGCCCTAGCATGCCCATTCTCGCTATCTGCTGCTCTCTCTCAAATAAATTTTTAAAAAAATTTTTTTAAAGGCTTAAAAAAACATGAAAGATGCCGGGTGTGGTGGCGAACACCTTTAATCCCAGCACTCGGGAGGCAGAGATAGGAGGATCACCGTGAGTTCAAGGCCACCCTGAGACTCTATAGTGAATTCCAGGTCAGCCTGGGCTAGAGTGAGACCCTACCTCGAAAAACCAAAAAAAAAAAAAAAAAAAAAAAAAAAAACATGAAAGATGCTCAACATATTTAATTGCATTATTAAAATGAGATACCACCATATATGTATACATATATTAGAACTAGAAAAAAAATCAAAAAACTGATGAAAATATGGAACAACAACAAAAACTCTTACTTGGTCATTAGAGTACAAAATATACAAACATTTTAAAAAATATTTTTCAGTTTCCTACAAGACATTTTTACCATATAATCCAGCAATTATGCTTCTTGGTATTTACCCAAAAGAGTTGGAAAACAAGCAAAACACACAAAAACCTATACAGAAATGCTTACAGAAGCTCTAGTTGCTAATTGTCAAAACCTGAAGTAATTAGAATGATCTTCATCAGGTGATTGGGTAAACAAAGTATGGCACTTTCAGGCAGTAAGTAGTATTAAGTAAAAAAAGGAAAAAAGAAAGAAACTTCAATCTACAAAAAGACGTAAGAAGACAGGCAAGGTAGCTGACACCTATAATCAAAGCACTTGGGCTGCCACAAATTAAAAAAAAAAATTTTTTTAAGCCAGTTTGAAAGGGCTACATGCTATATGATCCCAACTACATAACATTTCCAAAAAACTAAAAAAATAAACTACTGATATAAGAAAAAAAAGCAGCTGGGCATGGTGGTACACACCTTTAATCACAGTTCTCGGGAGGCAGAGGTAGGAGAATCACTGTGAGTTCGAGGCACCCTGGGCAAGAGTTGAGACCCTACCTCAAAAAAACAAAATAAATAAATAAATAAATAAACAAACTCATCAATGGTTTGAAGGGGTAAGCATATGAAGAAGTGAGCACAGGATGCTTATAGCTAGGAAACTACACAGTAATCCAAATCTCAGTCAGACTGTTTCTGCCTGCCTGACTCCTGCAACGATAGTAAGCCCATTCTACCTTTAGCCACAGCAAGGAGAATCAGATACAAACTCATTTACCAGCTGTGTGTGCCATGGCATGTGTGCATTCATGCACACACAAAAATAAGTAATAATAAATAAAATGCTGAAAAAAAGAGTTTATAGTTAAAAGCTCTAGGCAAGCCAGGCATGGTGGCGCACACCTTTAATCCCAGCACTAAGAAGGCAGAGGTAGGAGGATCACAGTGAGTTCAAGCCCACCCTGTGACTGCGTAGTGAATTCCAGGTCAGCCTGACCCAAGGGGGCAGGGGGGAGGGGGGAGGGAGAACAACCCTCCTAGGAAATATATGATTTTAAGTTCCCTAAAGTCCAGTCATCATGAGCTCCAAGATCACAATGCAAAGCAAACAATGGAAGGCAAGGAGACCACCACCAGAGCTCTTGGTAAGGGACTGTCACATTTCAGATCTACCTCACTAGCAGATGAAGCTGTTACCATTAAATTAACATTTAAGTTCTTAAATATGGCCCTCAAGAAGACTGTAAAAATCCTAGAAAATCAAACTCAAGCACCTGAGGGCCTGGAAATCACAACGGACCTGAATTCTAAATTAAGGAAACCTTCCAACTCTAGCAATAACCTTCTAATACTGGGTCACTCATGATTGTAAGGCTAGATATCCCTACTCCATACATGTTAATCACTAGAACTATATCTACTCAAAGGGACAGAAAATCCAATAAACAATAACAAGTAAAAGGGGGGGGGACTATTTATTAATCTTCTAACCATTTCACTTTTTTACCTGATGGAATAAGAATGAACTTTAAAAAGTCTCTCTGGGGGCTGGAGAGATGGCTTAGCTGTTATGCGCTTGCCTGTGAAGCCTAAGGACCCCGGTTCAAGGCTCGATTGCACAGGACCCACGTTAGCCAGATGCACAAAGGGGCGCATCCGTCTGGAGTTCATTTGCATTGGCTGGAAGCCCTGGCATGCCATTTTCTCTCTCTCTCTATCTGCCTCTTTCTCTGTCACTTTCAAATAAATAAATAACAAAACAAAAAAGTCTTGCTGGAAGCCGGGCGTGGTGGTGCACGCCTTTAATCCCAGCACTTGGGAGGCAGAGGTAGGAGGATTGCCGTGAGTTCGAGGCCACCCTGAGACTCCATAGTGAATTACAGGTCAGCCTGGGCTAGAATGAGACCCTACCTCGGGGAAAAAAAAAAAAGTCTCCCTGGGAGCCAGGCGTGGTGGCACATGCCTTTAATCCCAACACTGGGGAGGCAGAGGTAGGATCGCCATGAAGTTCAAGGCCATCCTGAGTATACAGAGTGAATTCCAGGTCAGCCTGTGCTAGACAAGAGTGGGACACTACCTTGAAAGAGCCCCCCCCCCCAAAAAAAGAAAGTCTCGTTGGGGAGATAACTCAGCAATTAAAGAGAATTCTTGCTTGGAAAGCCAGCCAGCCTGCACCCATGTAAAACCAGACACAAAAAGTGGAGCATGCATCTGCAGCAACAAGAGGCCCTGACATGCCCAGCAAATAAACTAAAAATTTCTTAAAAAGGGCTCTAGAGCCGGGCATGGTGGCACATACCTTTGATCCCAGCACTAGGGAGGCAGAGGTAGAAGGATTGCAGTGAGTTCGAGGCCACCCTAGATTACATAGTATAATTCCAGGTCAGCCTGAGCTAGAGTGAAACCCTGCCTTGAAAAACCAAAGGCTAGAGAGATGGCTGAGCAGTTAAGACACTTGCCTGCTGTGGTGGTTTAATTCAGATGTCCCCCATAAACTTAGGTATTCTGAATGTTAGGTTCCCAGCTGATGGAGACTTGTGAATTAATGCCACCTGGAGGCAGTGTATTGTTGGAGGCGGGCTTATGGGTGTTATAGCCAGTGTGCCCTTGTCAGTGTTTGGCACACTCTCCTGTTGCTATGGTCCACCCTATGTTGGCCAGGAGGTAATATCCACCCTCTGCTCATGTCGTCATTTTCCCTAGCCATCGTGGAGCTTCCGCTCGAACCTGTAAGCCAAAATAAACCTCTTTTTCCCACAAGATGCTCTTGGTTGGGTGATTTCTACCAGCAATGTGAACCTGACTGCAACACCTACAAAGCCAAAGGATCCCAGTTCGACTCTCCAGGACCCATATAAGCCAGATGCACAAGGTGGCTCATGCATCTGGAGTTCGTTTGCAGTGGCTGCAAGCCCTGGTGCACCCATTCTCTCTCTCTCATAAATGATGGCTCAGTGGTTAAGACTTTTGTCTGCAAAATCTAACAAGCCAGGCTCGATTCTCCAGTACCCATGAGAAGCCAGATGCACAAAGTGGTGCATGTGTTTGGAGTTCCTGTGCAGTTACTAGAGGCACTGGTACATCTATTTCCATTCATTCTCCTCCCTTTCTTCTTCCTTCCCTCTCCCACCCCCCCCCCCGCAAATAAAGCAAGATTTTAAAATTAAATCTGCTTTGAGATTCCATCTCACTCCTGACAACAAATGCTGGTAACGATGTTGAAAAGGAGAAACTTTTTTATACTGTTAGTGGAAATGTGATCTGGTACAGCCATTGTGGAATTCAGTGTGGAAGTTCCCGAGACAGCTGAAAATAGATTTGCCATATGACCCAGCTATATCACTCCTAGGCATATAGGCCAAGGACTCTACTCATTACCTTAGAGATACTTGCTCATTCATGTTAATTGAAACTCTATTCACAACAGCTAGGAAATGGAACCAACCTAGATGTCCCTCAACTGATGAATGCATCATGAAGTTGTGGTACATTTATACAATGGGACAATTCAGTGGTAAAGAAAAATGAAATTATGGCTGGGCGTGGTGGTATACGCCTTTAATCCCAGCACTCGGGAGGCAGAGGTAGGAGGACTGCCTTGAGTCTCAAGTCACCCTAAGACTACATAGTGAATTCCAGGTCAGCCGAGGCTAGAGTGAGACCCTACCTCAAAAAAAAAAAAAAAAAAAAAAAAATGGGGGTGAAAAGGCCTAAGTGAGGTCAGGGGAAGAGATTCAGTAAGGAGAGGTGGAGGGAGAGCTAATCAAAATCTAAGAGAATATAAATAAGTCATATGGAAACCTACTTTTATGGACAATGGAACACTCAGGAGCCATAGATTGTTACTAGAAAATTTTCAGTGCCAGGGATGGGATACCTTCCAGTGAGTTGTTGGCTAGGGGGATCCCTGATGGACCCCCAAACATTACAGGCCATTGCCGAGGCCCTTGGTTTCCCACCAGGAATAGATAGTAAGACCCTATTGCTAAAGACACCAAATATTTGGGCTACAAGGTCACTGAGAAACCCTGCTGGAGCTGAGCTGAAAACCTCCTCCATGTAGACCAACTCACAGAAAGCTGGAGAAAGCCATTCTGCATGCAGTTCAATGGGAGAAAGAGAAATCACCAGTGAAGATACCCAACAGTGGACACTGCAAGCCTTATATTTGGCCAGCTAGGCCAAATGAGCCAACGGGTGCAATAGTGGCCCACCTGTTATGGAGGAAACCAACTGCCCTGTAACTTGACTGGAGGCCTGCTCCATGGGAGGGAATACATCCCTGATACTAAAAACCTACAACAGGGGTCATGAGCTCTAGGGGTGTAACATCTGCTGCTGTCTGGCTAAAGGTTTATACTATGCTCACCAAACTGCCCAGTAAGCACTTCTCTTAACATTCACACCCATATATTAATGCTACTCTCACTTTTGGTTAGAGAACCTTCTCTTTTCAGATGGCAGCAACCTTGGGATGACTCAGAAGGCACCATAGTGCTGACAGAAGAAGTGACAGAGGAGTGCTCAGCACTGAAATATCTCTATCACACGTTCCATGGCTCAGGGTCCATTGTGGAAGAGGTGGCGGAAAGAATATAAGAGCCAAAGGAAGGGTAGGACACCTTACAATGTGCTCCTCCAGACACAAAATGGCCTGGATATCCATGACCTCACAGTGCCTGACACTACCTACACAAGACCATCATAATAGGAAGAAAAGATGATGACATCAAAATAAAAAAAGAGACTGATTGAGAAGGGGTGGGGATATGATGGAGTGGAGTTTCAAAGGGGAAACTGAGGGGAGAGAGGGTATTACCACGGGATATTGTTTACAATTATGGAAGTTGCCAATTAAAAAAAAAGGAAAAAATTATGAAATTTGTAGAAAATGGATAGATCTGGAAAGGAATATAAGTAAGGTAACCCAGGCCCAGAAAGCTAACTGCCAGACGTTTTCTCTCATATGTGGATCCTAGCTATAAATATTTAGATTTGTATGTAAGTTGAAGTAAAAGTCAGTAGTAGAAAATAGTAAGCTAGAAAGGGGCTGTAAAAGAAGGAGGAGAGAGGAGCACTTGAGGGGATAGTCCTGTATATATGTAAGTAGATTAACATACTGCTGGGGGCACAATGGCCTAAGTGAGGTCAGGGGAAGGGACTGAGTTAAGAAAGAGTGGGAGGAGAGTTAATCAAAATTGAAGATGTCATGAGCAAGCCATATGGAAACCTACTTATGTGGGTAATGGCACACCCAGAAGTCACAGATTGTTACTAGAAAGCTTTCAGGGCAATGGACGGGATACCTTCCAGTGAGTTGTTGGCCAGGGAGGTCCCTGATGTCCCCAAAACATTATAGGCACTGCCAAGTTTACTGGTTTCCCACCAGAACTAGATGATAAGACCTACAGCTAACGACTCCACATGCTTGGGCTCCAGATCACTGAGAAATCAAGCTGGAACTGAGCTGGAAACCTCCCCCCTACGGACAAGCTGACAAAAAGTTGGGGAAAAAAACTATGTTGCATGCAGCCCTATGGGAGACAGAAATCATAAATGGTGGTAAACAGCAGTGGACCCTGCAAGCCCTAAAGTTTGCCAACCTGGCCAAATGTGCCAAGTGGTGCAATAGTGTCACCTCTGTTATGGGAGAAACCAACTGCACTCTAATTGGAATTTGAGGCCTGCTCCATAGGAGGGAATACATCCCTGGGACTGACAACCTAGTCAAAAGTGTATGGCTGGGGAGGTCATGAGCCCTAGTGCCTGCTATTGTCTAGCTAAGTGCATATGTTATGCCCACCATAGTGCCCTGTAAGTACTTTATTTAAATGTTTTTATCCATATATTAATGCTACCCTTACTTTTGGCTAAAGAAGCTTCTCTTTTCAGATGGTGGTGACCACTGAGCTAACAGAAAAGTCACTATAGTGCTTGGAAAAAGTGATAGTGGTATGTTCAGCACAGACAGAACTCTATCACCCCTTCCAAGTCTCAAGGTCCACTGCAGAAGAGATGATGGGAAAGAATATAAGAGCCAAAGGAAGGATAGGACTCCTTACAATTCAATCTTCCAGGCACAAAGTGGCCTAGATATTCATGGCCTCACAGTGCCGGACACTACCTACGTAGTGAGAATAGTTTGAACAGATGTCCCCCAATATATTAAGTTTATTAAAGCTTGTAACTTAGATATGCAGCTGCCTGGCTGAAGGAGGTGTCACTGTGGATAGACTCTAGGTGTGTTTGGGGGCAGATCTAGAATTCCAGTCTAAGGTATGCTGAGAGCAGTTTAAGTTCTACCTGGGTTCCCTGATGTTTGGTTTTTGCTCTTGCTTTTGCCTGGTGGGTTCTCTCGCGCACGCACTCGTTCTTGTGTCCCCCCTCCTCTCTCTCTCTCTGTGTGTGTGTGTGTGTGTGTGTGTGGTTACAGACCTCCCCTGCATTTAAGCTTCCATAAATCCATTCCCCCCATAAACTGTGCCTGGTCTAGAGGTTCATCCCAGCAGCATGAAGCTAACTACAACACTGCACAAAACCTTTGTGATAGGAGGAAAAGATGACATCAAAACTTGAGAGGGGTTGGAGATGATGGAGGGTGCACTTGAGATGGGGAAGTAGGAGTAGGGAGGTTAGTATTTTGGTTTACTGTATATGATCATGGAAGCTGTCAACAAAAAGTTTTAAAAATTAAACCGGGTGTGGTGGCACACACCTTTAATCCCAGCACTCGGGAGGCAGAGGTAGGAGGATTGCCGCAAGTTCGAGGCCACCCTGAGACTCCATAGTGAATTCCAGGTCAGCCTGGGCTAGAGTGAGACCCTACCTCGAAAAACCAAAAAACAAAAAAAGTTTTACAAAATAAAAAAGTCTCTTAGCAAGAGCTTTTATTCCCTCTCTACATTGCTGTATTCGCCATAGCATACTTGCACTATCTCAAAATGTTTGCTCTAAGAGTAGCCCTCAGGCTCACAATTCAGAGGTAAGAAGACTTTATTTTGCATGAAAAATCTCATCACAAGTCTCAACTTTGTGGACAGAATGGCCAAGCATTAAGTGGACAATGAGTCATTCCTCTGGGAATGTAGTAGGTTCCCTCTCTCTGGGAACGGAAAAGGAAAAAGGTGGATTCAATGCACACAAGGGGGCGCACGGGGTCTGGAGTTCTATTGCAGTGGCTGAAGGCCCTGGCCAATTCATTCATTCTCATTCATATTCTCATTCTCATTCTCATTTTCTCTCTCTCTCTCTCTCTCTCTCACACACACACACACACACGGCCAGTCTGTTGGGCTTGCCAGAAAAGAAAAAAGAAAAAAAAAAAAAAAAAGGAGAGGGGAGAGGGGAGAGGGGAGAGGAAAGAAGCTCAGATTTGGAAATATTTGTATGCAATGCCATACAAAAGCAATTATGGAAGAAAACAAAGACTAGGAGAGTATCTGGGAGAAAGGGAAAAGAATGCCACAGAAACATCTCACAGGAACATCAAAGGATAGAGGGACAGGAAGATAAAGGAGGGGAGGGCATGAAAGAAAGAGAATGACTAAAGAAAGCTACAAAGCAGCAACCAGAGAAGCAGAAATAAAGCCTGAACAGAACGCCAGGTGTGGTTGCCCACACCTTTAATCCCAGCATCTCGGTGGCTGTGAGTACGAGACTAGCCTGAGACTACATAGTTAATTCCAGGTCAGCCTCTGCTAGAGCACAATCTTACCTTGAGAAAAAAAAAAAAAAAAGTCATCTGGTTTTACTTAGGAAAGAAGAACTATTAAGGCTTAAAATCTGTAATGTTCATTGACTCATAATTCATTAAAAATTTTCATACAAGGAAAAAATTCACAAGACTCAAGAAGAAAGTCAATGTAATAATTGCTACCCACATCAAATAAGAAAAACCATAGAAATTACCATTGGTTTTGGCAAAAGAATATTAGTGCCTTTATCTTTATAAAGCAGTACAAAGACAATGCCAACCAACAAGGTGCAGCAGTAAGGGAGTTCTGGTGGCGGCAGTGACCGCACCCTCCCTCACAGTTTAAGGCAAGAAGAGTAAGGTGAGGAGCAAGCAGCACCCTGGGACAGAGATCCAAGCAGGGCCGGTGCTGACGAAAAGAGCTTAGGAGAGGGAAGTGGCTGAAAATCCAGGAAATGGAAGGAGGCACCTGTGAAGAGCAAAAAAAAGAGAAAGAGAAGAAAGAAGGGATCAAGGAATGAGGGAAGTGCCAATAAAGTTACATGTTAAATGAAGTCAAATGTTAGCGAGTGAGAGCTAACATCTGACTTTCTCCACAGAAAATGGCACTGTGTAACAGTGTGGCTGAGGAAATGGAGCAGGAGTCTGCTTTGTGGAACAGCAAGAGCTGAGGAGAGACTAAAGCATGCTACAGACATTGACTTGTAGACCAAAACAATGAGCACACACACATGGCTATATGTGCTCTAGCAGCTATATTTTTTTAATGAAGCCTTTCTTTGGGCAAAGGGGCCAGGGGTTCAAGGTAGGGTCTTACTGTAGCCCAGGCAACCTGGAATTCATGATGCACCACCATGCCTGGCCAAGGAATCTTTTAAGAAGTATGTGTGTGTGTGTGTGTGTGTGTGTGTGTGAGAGAGAGAGAGAGAGAGAGAGAGAGAGAGAGCGCATGCAGATATGCACATATCAGAGCACCATGCGGAGAGCAGAGAACTTCTGGATCAATCCGCACCAATCAGCCTCAATGAGGCAGGGTTTCCTATTCTGGATTCTTTTCTGCTTTGTTGTTATTGTTGTTTTGTTTGTTTGTTTGTTTGTTTAAGGGTTTTTGTGTGTGGTTGCTGTTTTTGAGGTAGGGTCTCACTCTAGCCCAGGCTGACCTGGAATTCACTATGTAGTCTCAGGGTAGCCTCGAACTCACAGCGATCCTCCTACCTCTGCCTCCCGACTGCTGTGGAGTGCTGGGATTAAAGGCATTCTGCTCTTTTGCTGACAGCTTTAGAGAATTCCTCCTGGCTCCACAACCCATCTCGCCATTAGTGTCAGTACTCTAGGGTTACACAACCTCACCATGGCTCTTGGCTTTCTACGTGAGGTGAGGGGGATCAAACTCAAGTACTCCAGATTGAGCTGCTGAGCCACTCTCCAGCCCCTCCAGCAAGTATTTTTACAGGATCACACCAAGGTTGAAGGGCAGGTGTGACAAGACAAACTATCAAGAGTCTTGAATTTCCTGACTAGATGCTTAGAATCTCATTCTTTAAACTTCAAATTAGCCTTTAATCCCAGCACTCGGGAGGCAGAGGTAGGAAGGTTACACTGAGTTTGAGGCCACCAAGAACACCCCCCCGAAAAAAAACCCTTAACTTATTTTACTATATCCAAGTGTCATATCAAAATTTATTAACATTTCTGCCTAAAACCTGCAAGGAAATAAAAATACTTCTTCTTCTGGCTCTTTCTGCCATGTGTACTTTCAGATTTATTGTGAGAAGGAAGTAAATGAGTCTAACAGAATATTAAGCCATACAGTGTTCTATTCTCCAACTCTCTTGCCCCTGGTTTCATTCGAGATGAGACAGGCAAAAGGAAGCCCTAGTTCTCACCAATGACGACAGGAACAGGTCCTACCTAGAGCAAAGGCCCTGTCTAGCTGCTTCACTGCCTCCTGCAGAACACAGAACAATGTCCAGTCACATAATTTCCTACAAAACTATTTGGAGGCCTGGAGAAATGGCTTAGAGGTTAAGGCGCTTGCCTGCAAAGCCAAATGAAGTAGGTTCAATTCCCCAGGACCCACATAAGCCTGATGCACAAGGGGGCACATGCATCTGGAGTTCATTTCAGCAGCTGGAGGCCCTGGTGCACCCATTCTCTTCCTCCCTTCCCCCCCTCTCTCTAATAAGAAAATATTTAAAAATTATTTAGAGGGCTGGAGAGACGGCTTAGCGGTTAAACGCTTGCCTGTGAAGCCTAAGGACCCCGGTTTGAGGCTTGATTCCCCAGGACCCACATTAGCCAGATGCACAAGGGGCGCACACTTCTGGAGTTCGTTTGCAGTGGCTGGAGGCACTGGTGCACCCATTCTCTCTCTGTCTATCACTCTCAAATAAATAAATAAAACAGAAAAATTTTAAAAAATTATTTAGAGCTGGACATGGTGGCGCACGCCTTTAATCCCAGCACTCGGGAGGCAGAGGTAGGAGGATCGCTATTAGTTCAAGGCCACCCTGAGACAACATAGGTCAAGCAGAGCTAGAGTAAGACCTACCTCATAGGCTGACTTGGAATTCACTTTGTAGTCCAGGGTGCCCTAGAACTCATGGCAATCCTCCAACTTCAGTGCTGGGACTACAAGTGTGAGCCACCACACCCAGCTTATCTCAGCATTTTCATGTGTCCTCATGTCTGTAAGTGTGTCTCATAGGCTAAAGAAAAAGAAAAGCATGCCTATACATGGAGAATGGGAGTGTGCTGGTAGAAAAGGGAGAAAGGGACTTACTCTGCCTTTTTACATTAGTGTTTGAGACAGAAAATACTCAAATGGTATGTGTATTACAGGAAATTATAACTGAAAGTGGTAGAGGCAATAAAAGGAGGAACAGATCAATTCCTGAAAGGACAAGGAACAGGTGGAATCACTGTGCCAACCTGAAACTCAGAGACATTTATAACAAGAGAGAAGCCCAAAAAACTTTCGGCACTCTTATGTTTCTGAAAAGTACTGAGCTCCTGGCTCTTCATCTCAAGGTCTTTCTTCCCTCCTAGTTTCAGCAGGCTGGGTGAGGAAACATGTATACTACAGGAAGATGATAGAAGTGGACATTCAGTCTACCACACATGGGAATGGGATTACAGGTGTGTACACCTGGCCTCAAAATTTGAGTTTCAAATTCATTTACCCATATTATCTTCCATGGTTTCCCACATCCTACTAAAAATCAAACAAACTGAAATGACAATATACTTCAAAATAGTATTTCTAGTCACTATTTTTTCACTTATTTGCACATTATGGAAATTTTCTTACTTTTTCTATACCACATTGTTTAGTCTCTTTCATAAAGACTCCTATGAGGATTAAACAAGACAGGATTTGCAAAGCACTTATTCCACAGTAAATATTACATTTACTCAAATCAAGTAAGACACTATTCTTAAGCTGGAGATATGGGTCAGTGGTTAAAGGCACTTACTTATAAAACCTGACAGCCTGGGTTAGATTCCCCAGTACAGAAAGCCAGGCACCCAAACTGGTGCATGCATATGGAGCTTGCAATGACAGGAGTCCCTGTCATGGCTATTCACTCCCTCTCTCAATACATAAATAAAAATATTTTTTAAGAACATTATTCTTAGCAGGGCATAGTGGCCCTAGCCTTTAATCCCAGCACTTGAGAGGTCAAGGTAGGAGGATCACCATGTGCTCGAGGCCATCCTGAGACTACATTGTGAATTCCAGGTCAGCCTGATCTAGAGTGAGATCCTACCTTGAAAACAAAACAAACTAACAAAAAAACAAAAAAAAAAAAACCAAAAAAAAACCCCACCCACTATTCTCTTATTTATTAAAAGTTTCTGGAAAAAAAAGGTTCTGGGGTGGAGAGATGGCTTAGCAGTTAAGGCACTTGCCTGCAAGACCTAAGGACCCAGGTTCAGTTCCCCAGGACCCGTATAAAGCCAGATGCACAAGGTGGCCTGTGTATCTGGAGTTTGCTTACAGTGGGTGGGTTCCTGATACACCCATTCTTTCTGTCTCTCTGGTCTATCTATAGCAGAAAAAGAAAAGAAAAAGAAGGGAGAGGGAAGAGGGAGAGAGGGAGAGAGGGAGAGAGGGAGAGAGGGAGAGGAGAGGAGAGGAGAGGAGAGGAGAGGAGAGGAAAGGAAAGGAAAGGAAAGGAAAGGAAAGGAAAGGAAAGGAAAGGAAAGGAAAGGGAGAGAAAGAGAGAAAGAGAGAAAGAAAAACATTTTTGGTTTAAAAAAAAGTTTATACTAATTTTGAAAACATGTTGGCTCTTTTCTCTTGAGTTAAAATAATCAAAATTATTTCTATAAAGTAGTACTCTATTATAATCATTCTAATTCCATTCATTTCTCCAGTGGTAAGTTTCTGGCCTCATATTCATGTATATGAATAAAATAATTGTTATAAAAAGAAGCCTCAATATACCAGAAACAACTAATATGAATAGTAGTAGGAAGATTATAAAAAGGTCAGGAAAGGGGCTGGAGAGATGGCTTAGTGGTTAAGTACTTGCTTGTGAAGCCTTAAGGACCCCAGTTCGAGGCTTGATTCCCCAGGACCCACGTAAGAAGGATCATTGTGAGTTTGAGGCTACCCTGAGACGACACAGTGAATTCCAGATTAGCCTGAGCTAGAGTGAGACCCTACTTCGAAAAACAAACAAAAAAAAAAAACTTGTTGCAGAACTGAAATGGGCAACATGAGAGCCTGTCTAAAACCAAACAAAACAAAAAATACACATATAGTACCACAGAAAGGTTTGTAATGACAAAGAACAAAAAAGTTAACTGTAAGCTAGTGAAATAGAAAATATTATGTAACATTAATGTCTGTAATGTAAAAGACTTCTCCAATCTCTAAAATAAAAAGTCAAAAGAAGAGAACATTATAGAAGAAATGGCAAACAAAACAAAATACTGATGTGTGAAAAATACTGATAACCTCACAAAAGGCAAAAGTTAATTTCTCTTAGTGGATGGGGAGGAAAATGGCAAATCAATACACTGCATAACACAGACATCTTGATTAAAATAAAAGTTGGAAGCTGGGCGTGGTGGCACACACCTTTAATCCCAGCACTCAGGATGCAGAAGTGGGAGGATTGCCATGAATTCGAGGCCACCCTGACACTACATAGTCAATTCCAGGTCAGCTTGAGCTAGAATGAGATCTACCTTGAAAAAGCAAAAATAAATAAATAAATTGGAATAAGCCTGCTTGTCAATGAGAAGGCTACTTCTAAGATAGGGCATCCAACACAAGACCTCCTAACTCAAAACATACCTTACTTTCAACAAAATTATAAACATAAAATACAAAAGACTTGAATGTCTTACTATGGATCATATAATAGTTCAACAAAGTTACTCCCATCACATGTCCTATTAAGAGCAGTATCTTCATATATAGGCTGGATAACTCTAATGTTAAAGAATAATAAACTAAGCTGGGTGTGGTGCCGCATGCCTTTAATCCCAGCACTTGGGAGGCAGAGGTAGGAGGATCACTGTGAGTTCGATACCACCCTGAGATTCTGTAGTGAATCCCAGGTAAGCCTGGGCTGCAGTGAAACCCTACCTTGAAAAAACAAAATAAATAAATAAATAAACTGTGAAACTGTTACAGATGTAAAAATATGTTGCACATTACCTTATGTAAGATTTAACAATAAGGACTAACAATACCCACATAAAACATAAGTCTCAAACACTAAGGAATTTGATAATCGCCAAATGCTAAGTGGCAAGACTGTCCCTTCCCTCTTTCCACCATGAACAAGCTCATTAGCCTCCTTAAAGAGGGCCCTTAGTGCTGGAGAGATGGCTTAGCAGAGCCTAAGAACCCAGGTTCAATTCCCCAGTACACATATAAGCCAGATGCACAAGGTGGCATATGCGCCTGTAGTTTGTTTGCAGTGGCTGGAGGCCCCAGTGTACCCATAGTCATACATATTCTTTTTCCGTCCCCACAGACATGTAAATAAATAAAATTCAGGGCTGGAGAGATGGCTTAGTGTTTAAGGCGTTTGCCTGCAAAGCCAAAGGATCCTGGTTCAATACTCCAGGACGCACGTAAGCCTGTGTGTGTGTGTGTGTGTGTGTGTGTGTGTGTGTCTACCTCCTCCCTGTCCACTATTGACTGTGTGTGTGTGTGTGTGTGTGTCTACCTCCTCCCTGTCCACTACTGACTGTGTGTATGTGTGTGTCTACCTCCTCCCTGTCCACTATTGACTGTGTGTATGTGTGTGTGTGTCCACCTCCTCCCTGTCCACTATTGACTGTGTGTATGTGTGTGTGTCCACCTTCTCCCTGTCCACTACTGACTGTGTGTATGTGTGTGTACCTCCTCCCTGTCCACTACTGACTGTGTGTATGTGTGTCTACCTCCTCCCTGTCCACTATTGACTGTGTGTGTGTGTCTACCTCCTCCCTGTCCACTACTGACTGTGTGTGTGTGTCTACCTCCTCCCTGTCCACTACTGACTGTGTGTATGTGTGTGTACCTCCTCCCTGTCCACTATTGACTGTGTGTGTGTCTACCTCCTCCCTGTCCACTATTGACTGTGTGTGTGTGTGTGTGTGTGTGTATAGTGGACAGGGAGGAGGTAGACACACACACACACAAACATTTTGGAGCCATGTTTCTACAAATTTACTTAACTGGGTATTTCATCAAAGATTAAATTAATCATGTAATAGATAAGTCTTTTTTTACTAGATTTTCACCCTTAGCATAATGAATTAAAGATCCACGTATGTTATTGCATCTTTTAATTAAAAAATAACAAAATTCACCATATTAACTGTGCTTAAACATATAGTCCAGAGGCACTTATTAGAGTTAGCCTTTGGCTTTAACTATTACAACTATTTAGCCTCAGCTTTCCATCATGCAAAGCTAAAACTCTGCGGACCTATTACACAGTAATCCCCCTCCTTCATTCCACAAAGGTAAGAGACGTCCCTGACAGTTGGGGGTTGGGAGACTTCGCAGGGTGCCTGCAGTCATACTGGAGCTGTTATTTTCTCTCTGAAAAATAACCTGATAATGTGTAGCAAGATATTTCAGAGTTCAAATCCTATCAAAATAAACAGGAAAAATGTGTTAAAATTATTCACAAGGACCTTAGAATGGAAATAAATTTGCACACAATGTTTATGGACCCCTTAACTCATAGGGCCAGTGGGATATCTGTTCATAAAACTTTTGGGGGGGAAGGGGGAGTGAATTGTGGGTAAGATGGTGGCATACTAGCCACACCAAAGAGGCCTAGGTAGGGAAATAAACAGAAACACAGCAAAATATTCTCTTCTACTGAAAAGTGAAGGTGTGTGTGGTGGTTTGAATAGAATAGATGGCCCCCAATATATTCAGTTGTTTGTTTATAGTTTGCATCTGCAGCCACTTGGCTGCAGTCAGTGCCATTGTGTGGATCTTATGGTGTGGTGGTGGGTTTCAGGTTTCAATCCAAAGACATGCAAAGTGTGCCTAGCTGGAGTTCCTGAAGTGTGCTGTGGCTTTTGGCTTTAGGCTTGTACTTCTCTCTCTGCTTGGTCCTGTGAAGGCAGGCCAGCTTCTTCTGCCACTATGGAACTTCCCCTGGATCTGTAAACTTCAACAAATATCCCTTCCTCCGTAACTGTGCCTGGTCTGGAAATTCATCTCAGCGAACCTGAAGCTGTCTGCTACAGTGTTATTATCAACCACAGCAGAGAAGCAGAGAGAACAAGATCTCCAGAAAAAGAGTAAACCAGCCAGAATTGCACCTAGGCACCAGCAGCCCCATCCATGAGCCCACCTGGCCAGTGGTGCAGAGCTGCAGGAACAGAAACAAGGTAAGAGGATTTTCCACTCACATCAGCCTCCTGACAAAGGCAAGAAACCTGAAAGGGAAGACACCAAAGACCAGCTGAACAGCTCCAGTATGACTCCAGGCACCCTGCAAAGCCTCCCAACCCCCAACTGTCAGGGACGTGAATGTGCAGAGAACTCATAGACCCCCGGCTGCCCAGCACCAAGAGCGATCAAGGTGGGCACTCAGCATTGGTGAGAATGGAAGCCATCCAAACAGGTAACAGGGCCTACTTATACAAAGCCAGATACATAGGCCTGCACTGGAAGTGTCAGTCTCTCCTTCCACATCAGGAAAGGTTGTGTATTACATTGGACTGATATATTCTTGACTGGCTTTACCCTCCTCAAATAATCTACCTTTTGGTGTTGACTACTGTTGCCTTTGATGTTTCCTGATTTTTAGGGCCTTTGTATTTATCTTCTGTCATTATTTGGGGCAGGAACTAACTGGCTTCAGGCTGACACAATCTCAGACACAATCTCAACGTCCTAGTTGACAGGATTAAGGGGAGGGCAACATACACCCTTAAGGACTTTGATTTACTAGATTATCGCTTTAGTTTAATCCCAACCCTTGTATAAATACTGGGTGCTGGTTTTGATTGAATGTCTACATTGCTCAATTGAATTTTACAATTTTCCAGTAATCTGCATCACCTAGTATACTGCAACACCTAGGGTCACTTTTGCTGTTTCCCTTGGAGTGTAAAAGCTACACCTGGCACCTTAAACTCCTACTCTGAAGATATATAATATTGGATTTACACAGCTAAGAACACTGCAGATAATTAGAAAACCCAACAACCAAATTAACTCAAGATGCAAAAATCTCTACATTACAATCTAAGAAACAAAAAAAATCAAAACACTACAATCACACCAAAAAAATACAAAGCCATCAGAAATGACCTCCAGTGAGACTGCTTTAGATGAAATGCTTGAAAAAGATTTCAAAAAAAATTATATCTATGTTCAAAGAAATCAAAGAAGAAAACCAACTCAGCTTAATGAAATAAATAGGTCAATACAAAACATGAGTAAGGAAATAGAAATAATGAAAGATACCAATCAGAAATATTAGAAAAGAATAACAAAGTAAGTCAAATACAAAAGTCTGTTGAGAGCTGGCTTAGAGGTTAAGGCGTTTGCCTGCAAAGCCACAGGACCCAGGTTTGATTCCCCAGAACCCACGTTAGCCAGATGCAAAAGGGGGCTCAAGCATCTGGAGTTCATTTGCAATGGCTGGAAACCCTGGAGTGCTCATATTCTCTGTGAAAGAAAAAGGGAAGGAGGGAGGGAAGGGAAGGGGAGGGGAGGGGAGGGGAGGGAGAGAGGGAGGGAGGAAGGGAATTTAAAAAAGAAAAGTCTATGCAAAGACTCACAAGTAGAATGGATCAAGGAGTGAACAGAATATCTGAACGAGAAGACCAGATAGCAGATCTAATACAGGTCAACAGAAAGAAAGACAAACTAATAGGCAGGCATGAATGGGAATTTTAAGACATTTGGGACACTATGAAGAGATCAAACTTAAGAATTCAGGACATGTGCCGGGAGTGGTGGCACACGCCTTTAATCCCAACACTCGGAGGCAGAGGTAGGAGGACCGCCGTGAGTTTGAGGCCATCCTGAGAATACAGAGTGAATTCCAGGTCAGCCTGGGCTACAGTGAGACCCTACCTGGGGTGAACGGGGGGAGCGCGTAAGGACATTGTAGAAGGAAAAGAAATTCACTCCAGAGGCGTAACAGGTTATTTTCAACAAAATCATAGAAGAAAACTTCCCCAAAGTGGGGAAAGTGATGCTAATATAGATGCAGGAAGCCTGTAGAACACCAAAAAGACAAAATCAGCAAAGAACCTCTCACTGTCATATTATAATTAAAATAAAAAACACACAAAGAAAATATACTGAAAGCAGTTAGAGAGAAAAATCAAGTCACATACAAAGGCAAGCCCATCAGGATCACAGCAGATTACTTAACACAAACTTTAAAAGCCAGAAGTGCTTGGAATGATGTGTTGCAAGTCCTGAAAGATAACTGTCAACCAAGATTACTTTATTCTGCAAAGCTATTTATTCAAAATAGAAGGAGAAGTAAGGACATTCCACAACAAAAGCAGGCTAAAGGAATATATGAAGACCAAACCAGTGCTACAGAAAATACTTGAAAGGATCCTCCATTCTGAAGAGGAAGAAAAGCACACACATAAGGAACCTGGAAAACACAAAGCATATTCAAATACTAGTTAATACAAGAGAGTAAAGGTAAAATCAGAAGAACCACAAAACAAAACAAAAAAAAAAATGGCAAAAATAAATACACACCTTTCAATAATAATTCTTAATATCAACGGAGAAGCCAGGAGACCAAGATCCACCAGAAAGGAGGAGAAAGGCCAGAGTCCCACTGAGGCGATCGTGGCCCGCAATCCAAGCACCCACCTGGCACAGTCCTGCCAGGCACACGAGGCAACGGCAGCAGCACCATAGACCAAGCAACACATTTTTCAACTCCACCAGCCTTCTTGCAAAGTTAAGAAATCTGAAGGAAAGACAGCTGAGATCAACTAGAGAGCTACTGAAAGTGCGAGCAACTCCGGAAGTCTGAAGTCTCCCACATCCACCATCAGAACCGCAAACCTTCAGCACAGCCAGCAGAACAGATCAGAGGTAGAGCTGCACAGCACAACACGGAGGGATCAAGATGGGCACTCTGCATTGGTGAGACTGGTAGCCACCAAAAGGTAACAAGGCTGACTGACAAACAAAAACAAAACACCACAGGTACGCAGACCTGCACTGCACGAGCTAATCTCTCTTTTCTTGTCAGGGCAGGTTATGGGATATATATACTTGGTTGGCTTTACCATTTTCAAATAACCTGTATTTGGGGGCTGACTATTGTTGACTTTAGTGCTTTCATGTATATAGGACCTTTGTTTTTTGCTTCTGTCATTATTGGGGACAGGGTCTGATCCAGATCCAGGCTGACCTGGAACCCAATTGAAAACACAAATCTCTACCTCCCAGCTGACAAGATTAAGGGTGTAGAAAACACCCTTACAGATTTTGATTTTATATGACTATCTTTGTGCTGGTTTTTATTGATTGTGTATGTTACTCTGTTGAAGTTTAGACTTCGCCAGTAAATTATTCCACCCAGTCCACTAGAATATTTGCTTAGCAAGCAAACTCAACACCTAGGATTACTTCTGTGGCTTGATTGGGGGACAAGAGCTCCACCTGGCACCTTGAACTCATATCCTCAGGGTATACAGAGGTGGATTGACACATCTGGGAACACTGCAGATAAGTAGAAAACCCAAGCATCAAATCAATTCAGGATGCAAAATAATATATATAATATATATAATGCAATATAATACAAGAAACTCAAAGAATGAAGACAATATAGTCCCACCAAAAATTATAAATCTATCAGAAATGATCACCAATGAGACTGCTTTAGATGAAATGCCTGTCAAAGATTTCAAGAAAATGATGGTATCTATGCTCAAAGAAATCACAGAAAAATGAAGGGAATCAAAGAAGAAAACAAGGAATTAAAGAAGAAAACAAACTTCTGAAAGAGAACACAGAAAACCAGCTTAATGAAATAAAGAGGTCATTAGAAGACATGAGTAAGGAAATAGAAATACTGAAGAAAAACCAGGCTGAAATCCTGGCTCTGACGAATACAGTCAATGAAATAAAAAACTCTGTGGAAAGTCTCTCCAGTAGAATGGAAGGAGAGAACAGACTATCTAAACTAGAAGACCTGGTGGCAGATCTAATACAGTCCAACAAAGAGAAGGACAAGCTAATAGCAAGGAATAAATAGGAATTTCAAGATATCCGGGACACTATGGAAAAAACCACACATAAGAACTCAGGGTATAATAGAAGGAGAAGAATTTCAATCCAGACAGAGACTTAGTAGGTGTTTTCAACAAAATAATAGAAGAAAAATTTCCCCAAATTGGGAAAGAAATGCCAATGCAGATACAAGAAGCTTTTAGAACACCAAACAGACAAAATCTAGAAAGAACCTCTCCTTGCCATGTTATAATTAAACTCCTAAACACACAAACCAAAGAAAATATATTGAAAGCAATTAGAGAGGAAAAGCAAGTCACCTACAAGGGCAAGCCCATCAGAATAACGGCAGATTACTCAACACAAACTTTAAAAGCCAGAAGGGCTTGGAATGACGTATTCCAAGTTCTGAAAGATAACAACTGTCAACCAAGATGACTTTATCCTGAAAAGCTATCTATCCAAATTGATGGAAAAATAAGGACATCCCACAACAAAAACAGGCTAAAAGAATTTATGAAAACTAAATCAGCTCTACAGAAAATAATTGAATGAATTCTTAATGCTGAAGAGAAAGCAAAACACACACAGGAGGAAATAGGAAAAAATAAACCACACTCAAGAGTTAAAACAAGTGAGTAAAGGGAAAACAGGAAATACTACAAAACAAGAATGGTGAGAATAAATGCATTCCTCTCAATAATAACTCTTAGTATCAGTGGTCTCAATGCACCAACCAAAAGACAGAGGCTTGCAGACTGGATTAAAAGGCAGGATCCTGCCATTTGTTGCCTCCAAGAAATTCATCTCTCAATAAAAGATAGACACCATCTTAAAGTGAAAGGATGGAAAATGGTATTTCAAGGAAATGGGCCTAGGAAACAAACAGGGGTTGCTATCCTAATATCTGACAGGATAGACTTCAAACCAACATTAGTGAGGACAGAAAAAGAAGGTCATTTTATACTGATCAAGGGAACACTCCAGGAGGAGGACATTACATTCGTAAACATATATGCACCTAACATGGGGGCTCCCAGTTTCATCAAACAAACACTATTAGACTTAAGGTCACAAATAACATCAAACACAATTGTAGTGGGAAAAAGAAAATTACAGACTAATCTCCTCATGAACATAAGATGCAAAAATTCTGAACAAAATATTGGCAAATAGGATACAAGAATGTATCAACAGATTTTTCACCCTGACCAGGTTGGCTTTATCCTAGATGCAGGGATGGTTCAACACATGCAAATCAATAAATGTTAATACACCATATAAATGGTCTGAAGGACAAAAATCACATGATCATCTCAACAGATGTAGAAAAGGCATTTGACAAAATCCAACATCCTTTCATGGTACAAGTATTACAGAAACTGGAAATGGAAGGAACATATCTCAACATAACAAAACAAGGGTGTCCACTGTCCCCACTTTTATTTAATATAGTACTGGAAGTCTTAGCTATAGCAATAAAGCAAGAGACACTCATAAATGGGATACAAATTGGAATAGAAGAGATCAAATTTTCAGTATTTGCAGAGGATATGATTCTATATATAAAAGACCCTAAAAACTCTACCAGCAAACTGTTAGAGCTGACAAACACATCTAGCAACATTGCAGGATACAAAATAAATACACAGAAATCAGCAGCTTTCCTATATACTAACAACAAACGTGGGGAGAATGAAATCAGGTTATCTCTCCCATTCAAAATTGCCTCCAAAAAAAATAAAGTACCTTGGAATAAACTTAAGTAAGGAAATGAAGGAACTCCACAATAAGAACTTTAAAACACTCAAGCGAGAAATTGCAGAAGACAAAAGGAAATGCAAAGACATGCCATGTTCTTGGATTGGAAGAATCAATATTGTGAAAATGTCAATCTTACCAAAAGCAATCTACACTTTTAATGCAATTCCCATTAAAATTCCAATGGCACTCTTCACAGGAATAGAAAAAGCAATTCTAAAATTCATTTGGAAGCACCAAAAACTCGAATGGCCAAAACGACTGTGAGCAACAAAAGGCTAGTGGTATCACCATACCTGATTTAAAGCTATATTACAAAGCTATAGTAACAAAAACAGCATGGTATTGGCACAACAGCAGACATGTAGATCAATGGAACAGAAAAGAGGACCCAGATGTTAATCCAGGCAGCTACAGCCATCTGATTTTTGACCAAAAAAAAAAAAGCCAAAACTATTATTGGAGAAAAGACAGCCTCTTCAACAAGTGGTGCTGGGAAAACTTTATATATATATATAAATGAAAATTGATCCTTGCTTTCTCCATGCATAAGAATCAAAACCAACTGGATCAGGGACCTTAATATCAGACCTGAAAGTCTGAAACTGCTAGAGGAAAAGGTAGGGGACCCTTCAACATATTGGCATACGTAATGACTTTCTGAATATAACCCCAATTGCTCAGAAAATAAAACCACTAATCAACTATTGGGATCTCATGAAATTACAAAGCTACAAATGTATAGACATGTGTGATCTGGAACCAAAAATCAGTAGCAGAGGCCCATAAGATAGAAAAATGCTGTAAGGGAGGGAGGAGATGGAAGGTCTTAAGAGGATGATATTGTATAAATGAAAGTAGAAGAACAGAATACAGGGAGGGGAGAAAGGCGAACTGAGGTCAGGGGAAGAGAGTGTATAAAAGAAAGGGGGGAATAAGACATATGAAAATCTAGTTTCTTAAATAATGGCATATCCAGAAGCCATAGATTGTTACAAGAAAATTTTCAGTGCCTCAGATGGGATACCTTCCATTTAGTTCTTGGCCAGGGAGGTCCCTGTTGCCTCCAAAACATTATATAGGCTATTGCCAAGACCCTTGGTTCTCCGTGAGAAAGAGATGATAAGACCCTATTGCTGAAGACTTCACATGCCTGAGCGGCAAAGTCATTGAGAAATCAAGCTGGTGCTGAGCAGAAACCCTTCTCCCTGTAGCCCAGCCAACTTAAAGTTGGGAAAAGCTGCACTGCATGCAGTCCTATTGGAGACAAAAGTCATCAGCAGTGAAACATTGGACACTGGAAACCTCAGGTTTGGCCAGACAGGCCAAATGACTGAACGTGCTCTGGGGGAAAACAATTGCTCTCTAATTGGACTGAAGGTCCACTATATGGGAGAGAATATGTGCCTGGTACTGAAAACCTAATCAAAAGCCTATGGCAGAAGAGGTCATGAGCATTAGGGGTATAAAGCCTGCTCTTGTCTGTATAAATGCATATATTACTCTCACCAAATTGCCCTGAAATCACATACTTAATGATCATACTCATGTATTAATGCTACTCTCACTTCTGGTTAGAAAAGGTTCTCTTTTCAGATGGCAATGACCACTGGGATGACCCAAAAGGCAACACAGTGCTGAGAAGAAGGGATGGGGACGGAGGAGTGTCCCTCCAAGCCTCAGAGTCCATTGCGGAAGAGGTGGCAGGAAGAATGTAAGAGCCAAAGGAAGGGTACCACTCCTTACATACAACTGTCCAGACAGAATTTGGCCTCAATATCCAAGACCTCCCATTGCATAGCAATACCCACACAAAAACCTCATAATAGGAGAAAAAGATGATATCAAATTAAAAGAGAGACTAATGGAAAGAGGGAAGGAATATGATGGAGAGCAGAGTTATGAAAGGGAAAGGGGGAGGGGAGGGGAGGGGAGGAGAGAGAAATACCATGGCTTGTTGAATATAAGTATAGAAGTTGTCAACAATACATATATAAAAATAAAATCATAAACAGTAAATCATAAAAATAAAAATTAAGGGCTGGAGAGATGGTTTAGTGGTTAAGTACTTGCCTGTGAAGCCTGAGAACCCTGGTTCGAGGCTGGATTCCCCAGGACCCAGGTTAGCCAGATGGACAAGGAGGCGCACGTGTCTGGAGTTTGTTTTCAGTGGTTAGAGGCCCTGGCACGCTCTCTCTATCTACCTCTTTCTCTGTCACTCTCAAATAAATAAATTTTAAATATTTAAAAAAAAAAACAGCATCCTTCAATTTGATGCCTCCAAGAAACTCACCGTTCCATAAAAGATTTTAGGGTGAAAGGTTGGATAACGGTGGAAATAGAAGACACAAAGCAAATCTTGACAAATACTGGAAAGGATTATACTTAGTGAGATAACCCAGGCCCAGAAAACCAAACGTCCCATGTTCTCTCATATATGGATCCTAGCTAAAGATGATTGGACTTCTATATGAGTAGGAATAAAACTCAGTAACAGAGGCCAGTAAACTAGAAAGGGGATATAAAGGGAATAGAAAGTGAGGGACGGGGGTACTTAATAGGATGGTATTATATATAAGTAGAAAAACAGATTAATGGGGGTCGAAAGACATAAGTGAGGTCAGGGGAAGAGATTGAGTAAAGGAAAGGTGGAATGGGAAGGATAACCAAAATGTAAGAGGGTATGAATAAGTCATATGGAAACCTACTTTCTATGGACAATGGGGCACCCAGAAGTCATAGATTGTTACTAGAAAATTTTCAGTGCCAGGGATGGGATACCTTCCAGTGTGTTGTTAGCCAGGGAGATCCTCATGCCCCCAAACATTACAGGCCATTGCTGAGGCAACTGGTTTCCCACCATGAATAGATGGTAAGACCCTATTGCTGGAGACTGCAAATGCTGCAAGGTCACTGAGAAGCCCTACTGGGGCTGAGCTGAAAAACCTCCTCCATGTAGACCAGCAGACAGAAAGCTGGAAAAAGCTACTCTGCATGCAGTTCAAATGGGAGAGAGAAATCACCAGTGAAGAGCTCAACAGTGGACACTGTTATGGGGGAAAACAACAGCTCTCTAACTGGACTGGAGGCCCGCTCCATGGGAGGGAATACATCCCTGATACTGAAAACCTACAACAGGGGTAGTCATGAGCCCTAGGGGTGTAATGTCTTCTTGTGTCTGGGTAAATGTTTATACTATGCTCATCAAACTGCCCAGTAAGCACTTCCATTAATGCTCATGCCCATGTATTAATGCTACTCTCACTTTTGGTAGAGAATCTTCTCTTTTCAGATGGCAGTGACCTTGGGATGACTCAGAAGGCACCATGGTGCTGAGGAGAAGTGACCCAGGAGTGCTCAGCACTGAAATATCTCTATCACACCTTCCACGGCTCAGAGTCCACTGCTGAAGAGGCGGCAGAAACAAAGGAAGGGTAGGACTCCTTACAACGTGCTCCTCCAGACAAAAAATGGCCTGGATATCCATGACCTCACAGTTGTCTGATACTACCTACACAAGACCACAATAGAAGGAAAAGATGATGACATTAAAATAAAAGACTGATTGAGATGGGAAATGAGATGTGATGGAGACTGGAGTTTCAAAGGGGAAAGTGGGGGGGGGGGGAGGAAGGGAACTACCATGGGTTATTGTATACAACTACTAAAGTTTTCAATTAAAAATTTATTTATTTATTTATTTATTTATTTATTTATTTATTTATAAGCAGGGAGAGAAAGAGAATGAATATGGGTATGCTGCAGCTTCTTGCCACGGCGAATTAACTCAAGACACATGAACCACCTTGTGTATCTAGCTTACATGGGCACTGGGGAACAGATCCTGGGGTCATACGGATTTACAACAAGCACTTTTTTTGTTGTTTGTTTTTATTTTTATTTACTTATTTGACAGCAACAGACAGAAAGAGGCAGATAGAGAAAGAGAGAATGGGCTAAGGCCTCCAGCCACTGCAAACGAACTCCAGACGCATGCGGCCCCTTATGCATCTGGCTAACATGGGTCCAGGGAAAATGAGCCTCGAATAGGGGTCCTTAGGCTTCACAGGCAAGTGCTTAACCTGTAAGCCATCTCTCCAGCCCACAACAAGCACTATTAAATGCTGAGCCATCTCTCCTTAAGAGCCTCTGCTCTTTAATATTTTTATCCTCACTACCTTATACTACCCTAATCAGTAACTAGAATTAATTAGGACGATTTTTTTCCGAGCAGATAGTCTTTTAGCTACAGGTATATGAATAGGCACTTGTTAGAATCTACAAGAAGAGGGACTAGAGAGATGGTTCAGCAGTTAAAGATACTTATGAAACCTGCTGGCCCAGATTGAATCCCCCCAGCCAGTCCCAAAATGTGGAACAAAATCATGCTTTGTGTGCATGGCAAAAAAACCTATGTTCACCCATACACCTATAAACACATGCAAATACTATTTTAAAATCTCCAAACATAACATTTTAGCATTGGAAACTTTAATGAAATGTCTAAAAGAGGGCTGAAGGAATGGCTTTGCCTGCAAAGCCAAAGGACCCAGGTCCAATTCCCCAGTACCCACCTAAGCCAGATGTACAAGGAGGCGCATGCATCTGGAGTTCATTTGCAGTGGTTAGATCACTGGCACGCCCATTCTCTCTCTGTATATTTCCTCTCTCTTTCTCTGCTTGCAAACAAGTAAATAATAATAAATAATCCCAGAACTTGGGAGACAGAGGTAGAAGGATCACATGAGTTCAAGGCCACCCTGAGACTACATAGAGAATTCTAGGTAAGCCTGGAATTTAAACTTATTAAAAAATGTCTAAATGAACGTAAACATAAAACTATACAAGAGTGAAATGATTTATAGAAGAGATTTGTGCCCCTGAAAAACCATGATATTTAGTTGACTTACTGAAGAAGCATCTCTGCTTGTTGAAAAGTAATCGTATGTATAAGGAAAGGACACGAGGGAAAACACAAAAGGGACAGTGGTAATACATGGGTCATATACTTTTCTTGTTTACATTTTAATTTTCAAATGTACAGCAATAAACCTTACTTTTACAGTCAAGAAAAAGAAGGAACTAGCCACTAACACTCTGCTTTGTCCTCTGTTCCATCAAGAACAGGACCTTTTTTTTGGTGCTTTGAGGTAGGGTCTCACTCTAGCCCAGGCTAACCTGGAATTCACTATGTAGTCTCAGGGTGGCCTCAAATTCACAGCAATCCTCCTACCTATGCCTCCAAAGTGCTGGGACTGCCACCATGCCGGGCAAAACAGGACATGTAACTCTGCATGGTAACAACACTACAGTCAAGGAGTTTTCTACTATGAATCCCTAACCTGACAATCAAAATTCTCACATGAAATTCCATTTAATAAAATGTAGGCCTGAAAGTATTTTATAAGTCATTTATATTTTTCTTAAACAAGGCATCATATAGCCCAGGACTGCCTCTAACTAGTTACATATCTAAAGATGACCTTGAACTTACCTGCTTCTATCTCCCTAGGACTGGAAACACAGGCTTGTTCCATCACGGCCAGTGTATGTGGTGCTGTGGATCCAACCCAGGGCTTTGTGAATGGTAGGTTAAGCACTCTACCAACTAAGCTATACTCTCACCCAAATTTTCTCTTTTATGTGGAATAATAAATGACATACATGGCCCCAGAATAAAACAGACTTGAACTTACATGTGCCTTTCACTTCTTTAAAATGATGGAGGGCCTACTGTTATTTTAAAAATAATCTGAGGGGCTGGAGAAGATGGCTTAGCAGTTAAGGCATTTGCCTGCAAAGCCAAAGGTCCCCTGTTCAATTCCCCAGGGCCCACGTAA
This sequence comes from Dipus sagitta, assembly GCA_036346955.1. Taxonomy (NCBI): domain Eukaryota; kingdom Metazoa; phylum Chordata; class Mammalia; order Rodentia; family Dipodidae; genus Dipus; species Dipus sagitta. The sequence continues at coordinate 44,499,250 of CM070784.1, forward strand.
GCCAGATACACAAGGAGGCACATGCATATGGAGTTTCGATTGCAGTGGCTGGAGACCCTGGTGTGCTCATCCTCTCATCCTCCCTCTCTCTCTCTCTCTCCATCTTTCTCTCTGTCTCTCAAATAAATAAATAAAATATATTTAAAAAAATAAAATAAGCCGGGCCTGGTGGTGCATGCACTTGGGCGGCAGAGGATCACTGAGAGTTCGAGGCCACCCTGAGACAACATAGTTAATTCCAGGTCAGCTTGGACCAGAGTGAGACCCTACCTCAAAAAACCATAAATAAATAAATAAATAAATAAATAAATTAATAAATAAATAAATAATCTGAGGATAATTTCCAGGGCCCTAACTCGTATCAGAGCTCTGCCCTCCCATGGCACCCGAGTTCCCCACCAGACAAACGGCACAGGAGACAAGAAGACACTTCTAACCTCTAGCCTCTGGTAAGTTACCCGTCTTCTTGGTCAGAGAGGACACAGAAACCCAGAGACCAGGAAATGGACTTTAAGTCAGTGTATCTGCAGAAAAGTCAGTACAGATGCTTCTAAGGGAAGGCATATGGTCAGCACGGCCTTGACTCACCCTAGCAGTCACTCTGAATCACCCTGAAGAGGCACCATGAGTGCTCCAAAGATCTGCAGCTCTGCTCTGACCATACCTGGAAGCTGGTCAGTCTACACCCAGCTGAAACTTGAGGATCTGCAGGACCACGCCTATCACACAACCGGGAGCCGATTGGCTCATGTGTGCCAGAAGCTTGAGGAAGTCTACAGAGAGCACTTCTGGACCATCATCATCATCATGCGAATCCATCCACTTGGGTCTGGCAGTGGTACCATTGCTGGTATTCTCAGTGGGGATGGGGACAATGGACCCACCGGGTTAAAACTTGGGGAAAAGAATAGCTATTGCCCGTTTCTACATAGTGACAGAAAACACGATTGGATGGGCTTTTTTATAGCAGTCTATGCCAATCAAGCCACACAGTACTGGGCAGCACCCATAAATAGGAACTAAAAATGAAAAGACAGAGGAGTCTCTGTGCACTTTTAATATACCTTGTCTTCTAAATTCATGGATAATGTACACCAAATAGCCAAGTCATTCATAGACCTACAAAAACAGCTAAATTCCCTGGCCAATATGGTTATACAAAACCAGAGATGCCTGAATCTGCTTACAGCTGACAAAGGCGGACTATGCTTATGTAAATAAGGAATGCTGCTTTATACAAACAAACTGGAATTGCTATGAATAGACTCCAGAGACTTAAAAAATTTGGCAAAAGGAGAGAAAATTAATCAACTGTCATGGGACAGCTATTGATCATGGGCTAACTGGTCTGCATCTGTGATCAAACCACTAACAAAGATCTTCTTAGGGTTATTACTTGGGCCCTGCATCTTGGACCTCCTAAGTAAACTTACCACCACTAGATGCTCCCAGTTTTAATCCAATGAAACAAGAAGACTCAGATTTATAAAAGTTGAAGTCTTTTATATACAAATTGACAAGACTTCACAAGGGAGGAAACTATTAAAGAAATACCATATATTTAATGTTTCTAGCTTGTATTATTTTAGATGGAATATAATTAATATATCTGTAAGTGAATTACACATATATTTTCAGTGAAGCAATACATGTTGCACTTCCCTCCTCTGAAGCTGCAGGGGGGAGATTCCTCTGAGTGTGACCCTTTCAGACTTTATCTCAAAAAAAAATCTGAAAGTTCATATTTAAAAAATATAATTAGAGATAGATCACAAAAGAGCCAGGGCCTTTGGGTGCTGCAAACAAAATCCAAACACATGCACCACTGACTTTACGTGGGTAGTAGGGAATCAAATCCAGGCCAGCAGTCTTTGCAAGCAAGTGCGTTTAACCACTGGACCATCTACCACATTTCACCTTCTTAAATTTTATTTATTTATTTGTAAACAGGGAGAGACAGAGAGAAAATGGTTGGGCCAGGGCCTCTAGCTGTTGCAAATGAACTCCAGATGCATGGGACACTTTGTAAATCTGGCTTTATGTGGGTACTGGGGAAATGACCCCGGGTGGTTAGGCTTGACTGCTGAGCCATCTCTCCAGCCCTCATCTTGTTTCTAAGTAAAAACAAAACAACAAGCATGGGGAGGGGGGACATTTGCCGTACCTAAGAACAAGACTCCTTAGCAAAACACTTAACTAGTAGGTTCCACAAACCTGTATTGTTTAAATCCACTTCATTTGAAATGTTACATCTACAACTGAAATTTTAAGAACTGTACATTAAATGAATAAAAAGAAAAAAATTCTAGATGGAGGCAGATTTGTCATTCACAAGTGAATGTAAAGTTGAGACATGGAGCCAGTATGTGGAGGAGCACTGTTTAATGCTAAGATAATGGGCGAGTTCCATTGCTGCACTCTCTAAAACACAGGCAAGAGCAATGTGTACCTACAGAGAACTTAAAACATGGCTAACAGACACAAGCCACTAAGTTAAGGAACTTTATTTTTAATTTTATTAAACTAATTAATTTAAATAGCTAGATCAGGTCTAGAAACTGAATAAACATCTGTAGATCAAATGAATGCATATATAAATCACTGCTTATCCCTTCCCAAACCTTATAAAGATATATGAATAATTCTGCATTATGGTGGAGGGAGAGCTAATCAAAATCTAAGAGGATACAAGTAAATCATATGGAAACCTACTTTTTTGGACAATGGAACACTCAGGAGCCATAGATTGTTGCCAGAAACTTTTCAGTGCCAGGGTTGGGATACCTTCCAGTGAGTTGTTGGCCAGGGAGGTCCCTGATGGCCCCAAAACATTATAGACCATTGCCAAGGCTCTTGGTTTCCTAACAAGAATAGATGGTAAGACCCTATTGCTGAAGATTCCACATACTTGAGCTGCAAAGTCACTGAGAAATCCTGCTGGAACTAAGCTGATTACCTTCTCCATGTAGACCAGCTGACAGAAAGCTGGGAAAAGCCATGCTGCATGCAGTTCAATGGGAGAGAGAAATCAACAGTGAAGATACTCAACAGTGGACACTGCAAGCCTTAAATTTGACTGGCCAGGCCAAATGAGACAACAGGTGCAATAGTGGCACATCTCTCATGGTGGAAACCAACTGCCCTCTAATTGGACTGGAGACCCGCTCCATGAGAGGAACTACATCCCTGATACTGAAAACTTAAAACAGGGGTAGTCATGAGCCCTAGGGGTGTAATGTCTGCTGCTGTCTGGCTAAATGAATATACTATATTTATCAAACTGCCCAATAATCACTTCTCTTAATGTTCATATCCTTGTATTAATGCTAGTCTCACTTTTGGTAGAGAATCTTCTCTTTTCAGATGGCAGTGACCTTGGGATGACTCAGAAGGCAACATGGTGCTGGAAAGAAGTGACAGGAGTGCTCAGTACGGCAATATCTCTATCACACCTTCCAAGGCTCGGGGTCCATTTCGGAAGAGGTGGCGAAAAGAATGTAAGAGCCAAAGGAAGGGTAGGACTCCTTACACCATGCTCCCCCCAGACACAAAACGGCCTGGATATCCATGACCTCATGGTGCCTGACACTACCTACACAAGACCATCATAAGAGCAGGAAAAGAGCATAACATCAAAATAAAAGAGAGACCAACTGAGAGGGAGAGGAGATATGATGGAGACTGGAGTTTCAAAGGGAAAGTGGGGGGAGGGAGGGCATTATCATGGGATATTTTTTATAATCATGGAAGTTGTTAATAAAAAATTGAAAAAATAAATAAATAAAAATTAGCAGTTACTATTTATCTGAAAAAGAAAGAAAGAAAGAAAATAAAAGCTGGGCATGGTGGCACACCAGAGGTAGGAGGACTGATGTGAATTCGAGGCCAGCCTAAGATTGCATAGAATGAGACCCTACCTCAAAGGAGGGGGCGGGGATTTTCATATGTGTGGAAGGAGGAGGGTGCACAGGCCACAACATGCCTATGGAGGTCAGAGGACAACTTTGAGTTTTTTCCTGCTTCACCTTGAGACAGGATCAATTGCTGCTCTAAATGAACTACCAGATTGCAATTGAAGGTCAGACTAGCTAACCCCTACAGCTTCAGGTCCTCTTGACTCCCTCAATCTCCCATTGTTTATCATGTTGTGCCATTTTGCACGTGGCTTTATGGGACGAGCTGGAGAAATGAGCCAGCACTGGCAGGCTTTGCACACAAGCACCTTTAAACACTGAGCAACTTCCCCTCCCCCAATGTCCCACAAAGTATTTGTCAGGAAATATGTGTCAATCTTTCATTAACTTATAAAAGGTTATGTGATGACACTTACTAGCCAAAATGTAATTTCTCTCTGCTATCCAGATTCACCTGCTTTTATCATGACGTGTATTCCAAAGAATTTTCTCCCTTCTATGTTTCTTTCTTTCAGTTACTCAAAAGTTACTGACAGTCGCTGGGCGTGGTGGCCCATGCCCTTAATCCCAGCACTTGGGAGGCAGAGGTAGGAGTTCAAGGCCACCCTGAGACTACATAGTGAATTCTAGGTCAGCCTGAGCTACAGCGAGACCCTAGCTCGAAAAACAAAAAAAATAAAGTTAGTGACAATCATGTTTTACAGTTAGGAATACAAAGTAGACTAACATTTAGTGCCTAATCTTAGAAATTCAGTATATAACATGTAAAAATAGAAGATACTATTACAAAAGTATGTACAATGAGCAATGCAAATACAGGGTAACATCTAATACTCAGTATAGGAACAAGAGATTATACAGGAAGGACTTCTTCCTTGGACCAAATAGTGACACATTGCCACATTTAGCATGGAATACTGTTTTCTTGATTTTCAAGAAAATTACAAGAGACTGCTCATATTTCCTCATCATACTGGAAGTACTACAGCTAAATGAATGTATGCTGAGCAATCAGAATACTGGCATTTGGGGACCCAGATGCAGGTTGAAATGATATCATGACTCTGAACTTCTGTGGGGTCTTTTGGTTGGATGGATTTTTTTTTTTTTTTTTACACTGTTGTTTTAGTTTTTTGGGCAGAGTCTCATTCTGGTCCAGGCTGAACTGGAACTCATTCTGTAACTCAGGCTGGTTTTAAACTCACAGCAATCTTCCTACATCAGCTTCCTGAGTACTCAGACTGACAGTATGTACTGACAAGCCTGGCTTCACTTCATCAATGGTTCATGCTTTTATGTTATAAGGCATGCCAATGCAGTCTTCTCTAACCAGAGTATAATCTTATACCCACGGAGTATTACTGTATTCAAAGTACTTCCTTTAGTTGTATAATCCAAAGCACAAAGAAGAAAGGTTCTGGTGCAAAATTATTCATATGCAAACTCAAAGGCCTTTGGATAGTAAATAAAAACACAAATATTGACACTACTTTAACTGCACTCCTCTCTTCCATACATGATAGGAATATTTTCTGGGGTTTTTTTTTGGGGGGGGGGGTGTCACTATGTAACCAAGGATGTCTTCCAACTCCCAATCCTGCTGCCATTTAGTGCTGGGATAGTAAGATCATACCATCATGCCTGGTTATCTTGTATCTTTCTGATGAAGGGTATCTTACAGTCCTTTTGTTTAGCATTTCCTTGGTCATTAGCAACTTAGTGATTTTTTTTCCCCATTGTTAATTCTACACTTCTTGCTGACTTGAAACTCAACTCAAACTCACAATGATCCTCCTACTCTACCTCCTAAATACTGAGATTAAAGGTTTGTGCCACCATGTCCTGTCCCTGTAGGCCTTTTTGTTTTATTTTTTGTTTTTGATCCTCTGCTTTCAAAAGAAGAATTTCTTCACAGGTCAGCCTGGGCTAGAGCGACACCCTACCACGAAACGAAACGAAACGAAACGAAACGAAACGAAACGAAACGAAACGAAACGAAACGAAACGAAACAAAACAAAACAAACAAAACAAGAATTTCTTCTTGAAGACCAAATCATATTTCATTCCCCCCACCTTTTTTTTTTTTTTTTTTTTTTTTGGTTGTTTTGTTTTTTCAAGTTATAGTTTCACTGTAGTTCATGCTGACCTGGAATTCACTATGTAGTCTCAGGGTGGCCTCAAACTCACAGTGATCCTCCTATATCTGCCTCCCAAGTGCTGGGATTAAAGGCATGCACCACTACACCCAGCTCATTTTCAATATTTTGTGTGATTATTTCCTCATTTTTAAGCACACTCAGGATTTTGTTATTGATACTGTTCTCATTACTGGAGGCTCAATCCAGAGTCTCACAACACTCTAGGTATGCAATTAAGCACTGACCCACTCTACAAGTTTTTAACAGTAGTTAACAACTTTTATTCTATAACTAATCTCTCTGCTTTAATAATGTAAATGTTCACAATTATATGAAAATGTTTGATCTCTGTAATATACAATTTTCATCTTTAAGTACTTTTCAATTTATAATTTTATTACTTTCGATTTTATAAATTCCAACACAATTTTGTTTGACCAGCCCTGTAACATGAAACCAACACTCTCTGCTCTACTGTCACCACTAAAAATGGTAGAATACCACACAGCACAGCTAGCATGATCCTAAGTAGACACCAAGGATACAAATTTATCTTTGTTTTCACTAACTCATGCTGCCTGACCATGGCTCCTAACAAAAACTACTAGGCTAAGGTCTGGAGAGATGCTTTAATGGATAAGGCACTTCCCTGCAAAGCCTAAGAGTCCAGGTTCAATACCCCAGTACCCATGTAAGCCAGATGCACAAAGTAGTGAATGCACTTGGAGTTTGCTTGCAACAGCTGGGAACCTAGCATGCCCATTCAATCTGCCCCCCCCAAAATATATATATATATATATATATATTGGTTTTTTGAGGTAGGGTCTCACTCTAGCCCAGGATTCACTATGTAGTCTCAGAGTAGCCTCAAACTCACAGCAATACTCCCAAATGCTGGGATTAAAGGTGTGCACTACCATGCCCAGCTAAGATGCATATTTTTTAAAAACATAAACAGGGCTGAAAAGATAGCTTAGCACTTAAGGTGCTCTCTGCAAGGCCAAAGGACTCAGGTTCGATTCCCCTGGACCCATAAGCCAGATGCACAAGGTGGCACAGGCATCTAGAGCTAATTTCCATTGGCTGGAAGCCCTGGTGTACCCATTCTCTCACTCTCTCTCTCCCTCTCTCTCTGCCTCCTTCACATAAGTATATAAAAATAAAAAAATACTTTAAAAAAACTACCAGGTTAAAAAAAAACTGTTTGAAATTTTATACAAATTCACTCAATAATAAATTTAATTAATATATACTACATAAATACAACTTCCTCTAAAGTAAAACACATTGATCATGATTCTTATAATTACAAACAGGATCATGATAGATGAAAGATACAAATACATGAAAATTTGTATTTTATAAAATGGAGTGTTAGACACTGTGAAGGAATCAAAACAAAAGTGCTCAGAAAATTTATAACTGGTAAGAAAAATAAATTATGACCAAAAATATAACACAAGAAACACTATTAAAACTTTGTATGTATAGGACTGGGGAGATGGCTTAGCAGTTAAGGTGCTTACCTGCGATGCCTTAGAATGCATGTTCGAAGCCAGGTGTGGTGGCGCACACCTTTAATCCCAGCTCTTGAGAGACAGAGGTAGGAGGATCACTGTGAGTTCAAGGCCAGCCTGAAACTGGAACTGGCGTGAGTTCCAGGTCAACCTGGGCTACAGTGAGACTCTACGGCAGGGGGCGGGGGGGATGATGTTCGAATCTCCAGGTACAACATAGCCAGATACAAAAGTGATGCGAGTGTGCAATATTGCACACATGTCTGGAGTTCGTTCACAGAAGCTGAAAGGCTATGGTGCATCCATTCTCTCCCCACTCTCAAAAAATATAAATATAAATATAAATAAATATAAATATAAATATAAATATAAATATAAATAAAACAAACTTTGGGGCTGGAGGGATGGCTTAGCTGTGAAAGCGTTTGCTTGCAAAGCCAAAGGACCCAGGTTCAATTCTCCAGGACCCACGTTAGCCAGATGCATAATGGGGTGCATCTGGAGTTCATTTGCAGTGGCTGGAAGCCCTGGTGTGCCCATTCTCTCTTTCTCCCTCTTTCACTGTCTAATAAATAAATTTAAAAAAATTTAAATAAAGAAACTTTTGTACATTCATGGGCTGGAGAGATGGCTTAACAGTTTAGGCGCTTGCCTGCAAATCCAAAAGACCCAGGTTTGATTCCCCAGGACCCACATAAGCCAGATGCACAAGGTGGTACGTGCATCTGGAATTTGTCTGCAGTGGCTGGAGGACCTGATGTGCCTATTTTCATATTCTTTCTCTCAAAAAATAAATAAATAAAAATAAAATATTTTTTTAATTTTGTACATTCAGAGATATAAATTTTGACCTTTCCAAAATTGTTAGTTTGGACAAGATTACAGTAGAGTTCATTCAAGACATTCTGTGATGCAGTAACTGTGCTTGGTGGAGTACAACCATGACTACAGCAGCTACGTTATCATCTCAGAAACGTAAGTAACACGCTCACCCACTGGGAAGACATCTATCCACTATAGATACACACATACACACACACATATATGTGTGTATCTAGCATATATAGATATATTGTGACCAAATATATTATATATATAGTAAAATACCATATATATAGACATCCACCCATTATATACATACATACATCACAGATAGAATCCCTTTTAATTGAGAATTTTCAATCATGTATATAATGTATCTTGAACATAATCCTTTCCCACTAAATGCTCTTGTCACCCCCTCCTTTCCTAGTCCATCTTCTGCTGTGATGTCTTTTTTTCTTCTGGCCCCTAGTTTGATTAAGGCTCCTGCGTGAGCATGGGTAGACCATTTACCACAGCACATGCAGCTTTCCCATGGCTACACTACTGCAGCCAGGGAGAAAATTAAGTGCACATTCAATTGAATGATCTACTAACTCTGTTTTATATATGTATTTAGTTTGCTATCTGAAAAACAAAATCATATACCAGGTCAACTCTGGTTCTGAAATCTTACTCTGAAAATATGTAGTATCATATGCCTTTATGGCAACAATCTTAATAAAAAGGCTACTTTTCTTGGCAGACTAAAAAAACAAAGCCATGTACCAATATTCCCATCAAAGACAATTTCAATATATATCACTTCCAAAAAGTTTCTGTGAATGTCAAGGTATTCATAATGTCCAAGTATAGTATAAATTTATACTAGTACCAGCAACTTTTGTTTTTGAGACAGAGTCTCATGCACATATACCAGGCTGGCATACAACATGCTATGTAGCCAAGGCTAACCTGGCATTTTTATCCTCCTGCTTTTGCCTCCCAAGCACTGGCATTACAGACATGCTCCACCATGCCTAGTTCATCAGTACTATGGACTGAACCCAAGCATCATGCATGTTAGGTAAGCAAAAAAGCAATTACTACTAGTGGATATAAATGTGTGCATGTGTGTAACACTCAGTAAATATTCTCAGCTGAGTCAAGAACCATTACAGTTACCGTAGTTCTTCTTTAACTCTACTAAAATTAAAAACTGCTTCTCAAGCCAGGCGTGGTGGCACACGCCTTTAATCCCAGCACTTGGGAGGCAGAGGTAGGAGGTCACCAGAAGTTCGAGGACACCCTGAAACTACATAGTGAATTCCAGGTCAGCTGAGTGAGACCCTATCTTGGGGGGTGGGGGGAGGAGAGGTACTCAGAGAGTCAACATCGCTCAATAAAGTCCTAAAGTTGGAAATATGAAGAATGTAATGAACTTGTGACTTAAACCTGCACACATACCTTTATCCTTCTTAAAATCCAGAGCATCTTCTTTGTCAGTCACAATCTCCTTCATGTTGATGATACTTTGGTGGGTTAGCTGCCGAAGAATTTTAATCTCTCTAATGGCTGTAATTGGAAAGCCTTCTTTTTCATTATCCAGACGTACTTTTTTTAAGGCTACCATTTCTCCTATTAGAAAATTAAATAAAATCATGTCAAAGACAGAATAAAGTAGATAGTAGTTTTTCTTAAGTTTATTTTCCTCATAATACTTGTTCTTACCTCTTAATATTATAATCCACAACTGCATGTTGACAAAGGGTGGGCACATTACACTAGTGTTCACTTTCTTTTTTAAATGTTTTTTTAAATTTTTTTTGTTTGTTTATTTATTTATTTGAGAGTGACAGAGAGAGAGAGAGAGAGAGAGAGAGAGAGAGAGAGAGAGAGAGAGAATGGGCACGCCAGAGCTTCCAGCCTCTGTAAATGAACTCCAGACGCGTGCGCCCCCTTTGTGCATCTGGCTAACCTGGGTCCTGGGGAATCAAGCCTCGAACCGGGGTCCTTAGGCTTCATAGGCAAGCGCTTAACCGCTAAGCCATCTCTCCAGCCCTAGTGTTCACTTTCAAAGTGGGAAAAGAGCTTCTCCATTATGATCCATATGCATAAAAATCTCTGAATGGAAAATCATGCTCAGACATACTGCCTACCCACTCTTACCTGTCACCTAGTAGTTACACTGAGCTTCATGTGTGTCTGGCTACCTCAATAGTACATTTCCTTCACACTATATTAAGTTGGCACATAATTTAGGTGTGAGTTTTATATCTAACAAGATCTAAATAGCAAAACACACAGTGAGACACAAAAAAGCCTATTATAAAGCTTGGTGTGGTGGCCAAAGCCTTTAATCCCAGTACTCCAGAGGCAGAGGTAGGAGGACTGCCATGAGTTCAAGGCCACCCTGAGACTCCATAGTGAATTCCAGGTCAGCCTGGGCTAGAGTGAGACCCTACCTCAGAAAAAAAAAAAAAAAAGCCTATTATAGGTTGAGTAACCCTTATATAAAATAACAAATGAAAAGTACTGAATTCTGTTTCTTTTTTAAATTTGGGTATGGATTTTATATAAACTTAATATGCTGGGCATCAATTAGTATAAGAAAAAATCATTGTAATAAAGATATGTTCAGTCTACTACTTTGAAGACAACATACTGAATTCCAAGTCAACCTGGACTAGAGTGAAACCTTACCTCAAAAAACAAAACAAAAAAAATATTTAAAAAAATTTTTAAAAACTTAACAAAGTTTCTGAAAGAAAAATAATTAGGCTGGGTAAAGGGCCCGGTGGTTAAAGGTACTTGCCAGCACAGCCTACTGGCCTGGGTTTGATTCCGCAAAACTCATGTAAAGGAAGATACACAAAGTAGTGTGACCATCTGGGGTTCATGTGCAATGCCAAGAGGCCTTGGCATGTCCATTCTTTCTTTCTCTCTCTCTCTCTCTCTCTCTCTCTCTCCCCCTCCCCTCTATTTGCAAATAAAAATATTGTTAAATATAAGAAAGATTTTATTCTCAATTAGTGAAACTTATTTTATTCATTTATGAAATCTTCCTATAATGCAATGCATAGTTTTGCATTTTAAACAGTCTTTACAAGTCATAGTCTAATCTTGTTCATGACAAAGTGCTGTAGGTACCATTAGTCCAAGTTGTAAATACCTATAGTAGTTTCTAACCTAAGGTAGTCCCCTATATGAAAAGGCCTCAATTAGCTGGCAATTTTAATCTACTGATTTATGTCACAATGGAATCATAACAAAGTTTAAATGCAAAATCTACCCATTATTTGATAAAGTGCATAGTTTCTAAGCCAAGCATGGTAGAACAAACCTTTAGCCCCAGAATTCAGGAGGCCGAAGCAAACAGATTGACTGCCTTGAGTTCAAGGACATACAGGGCTACAGGCTAAGTTGCAGGTCACCCTGTGCTAGAGCGAGACCCTGCCTGAAACACCAAAGAGCCAGGCGTGGTGGTACAGCCTTTAATCCTAGCACTTAGGAGGGAGAGATAGGAGAATCTCCATGAGTTCAAGGCCACCCTGAGACTACATAGTGAATTTCAGGTCAGCCTGAGCTAAAGTGAAACCCTACCTCAAAAAAAAAAAAAAAAGAGTGCAGCTTCTGGAAATAGCCTCTCCCTCTCTCTGATTTCAAAGAGAACATTTTTGTTTGTTTTGGTTTTTGAGGTAGGGTCTCTAGCCCAGGCTGACCTGGAATTCATTATGTAGTCTCAGGATGGCCTCGAACTCATGGTGATCCTCCTACCTCTGCCTCCCAAGTGCTGGTATTAAAGGCATGCGCCACCACACCTGATTCAAAGAGAACTTTTAATCACTGAATAAAAAGGCTATCTTATATAAAGTGATGTCAAATTTGCTTAATTAGAAAAATTACTGACAACTGATGGAATTGGGCATATATAAACAAACTTTTGAGTCATTCAATAGTCCACTAGAAAAGTAACAAGTTACCATTTTTTAAAAAATATTTGAGAGGGGAGCAGATAAGAGATTATGGGCAACCTGCCACTGCCAAAAGAACTCCAGATATATGTGCCACTTTGTGCAAATGGCTTTATGTGGGTACTGGGGAATCGAATACCGGTGCCAAACAGGCACCTTTTAACTGCTGAGCCATCTCTCCAAGTCACAAGTTACTTTTTTTTTTTTTTTTTTTTTTTTTTTTTTTGAGTTAGGGTCTCACTCTTGTCCAGGCTGACCTGGAATTCACTATGTAGTCTCAGGGTGGCCTCAAACTCACGGTGATCCTCCTACCTCTGCCTCCTGAATACTGGGATTAAAGGTGTGCACCACCATACCCGGCAAGTTATCCTTTTCTAAAGTGGCTATGTTACCTATAATAGTAACACACAAAGTAATTTTATTCCAGTACATATTCCAGACAAATGGATGGATTTTAAGTACTTAAGATTGCAGAAAGCACTGTCAGAAACATAGGTAGGGGGCCAGTACAGTGGGTTCACTTTTAATCCCAGCACTTGGGATACTGAATAAAGCAGGAAGATTAGGAATTTGAGGCCACCCTGGGCTACAGTGTGGCATTCTGTCTCAGAAAAAAAAAAAAAAAAAAAAAAGCATACTTTACTTCCTACTTTACTTTCTCACTTTCAAAACTTTCCCCAGGTTCTCGAAATGGCTCAACAGTTGAAGGCACTTGCTTACAAAGCCTATTGGCCTGTGTTCAATTCCCCAGTACCAGATTCACAAGAGGGCATGTATCTGCAATTTGTTCGCAGTGGCAAGAGGCCCTGGCACATCTAATTCATATTCATTCCCTCTCATTCTCTTCCCCCCACCATAAATGAATAAGAATACTAAAAAGTAAACTAACTTTCCCAAGGCTCTTGATTATATTCTTAATTACACATGGCCCCCAGGGATAATTCCTATTGTGGGGAAAAATGGCCAAAAATAGTGTTAAATAAGGCTTAATACAAAAACATTTACAAGCTGGGGAGGTGGTTCAGTAGATAAAAGCACTTGCCACGCAGATCTACCTGAGTTCAGATCCCCAGACCCCATGGCGAAAGTTAGATGCTATGGAATACATGTGTACATACACACTATACGTGCTCCTGCTTATCAAACTGCATGTAAAGAATAAAATTAAGACTAAACACTAGCACAAAGAGTTTTACTTCTTTGAAAATTTCTAAAGCTGTACATTAGAAAAGAAACAGAAATTAAACATACTCCATAGCCCACAAGGTTCCCAGACTTATTAACATTCTTACCAGTGTCTTTATCCCTGGCCTTGTAAACTTGTCCATAAGTACCTTCTCCAATAATTCCGATGATATCAAATTTATCCACGCAGCGTTTTCCCCAGTCAATATCTTTTTCTTTGATTTCACCATAGCGAGGCCCGCATATTCTATTAAATATAGTTCTGAAGTTTTTATAGACAATCAAGGAAACTGAGTGAACTGTTTAATAACCCAATATCCACCTTTCTCCAATCATATCCCTTACATATTTGCAATCATCTATGGTAAGACAAGTGTCACTGTGATTTCATATTATGTTACCATAAAAAATAAATTATAGGCAAGCATAATGGTGCACACCTTTAATCCCAGGACTTGGGAGGCAAAGGTAGAGTCTGAGACCACATAGTGAATTCCAGGTCAGCCTGGGCTAGAGTGAGACCCTGACTCGAAAAATTAAAATAAATAAATTATAATTTATGCATACTGAGTCTTCAGTAGAGTTAAATGGGACAGAGAAGCAGTAGTGCTTCTATGAAGTATTTTTAGAAATAAAATGAAACTTTCCAAGAAGTAGATAAAAACAACATTAGTAGAAATACTCAAGCTTTGCTAACACATCTCAAGAAAACTTTATTTTTCACTGAGTGGCTATTATATAGAGAGGCTGGTAACAATCATTAACAAAAAAAAATCTAATATAAAATTTATTGACAAATTTGACAAAGTTAGACTTATTAGCTAAATAAAATTATAAAAATGTAGATACAAAATTTTTTCAGAATATAAAAAAAATAAGCAATCTACTCTCAAAGGCAGATAAATATGACAAAAATTTCACATTCTTCAATGATATAATTTTGAACTACTTTTGGTATTTTAATATTACAGAAGACTACAAAAATTCAGTGTAAGAAAAAAAAGCTTAGATTATAGCCATGAGTCTGAGGCAAGTCTGGAGAGAAGATTGAAGACAGAAGGGAAGGGAAGAAGATAGGATAAAGCTACAGTATTCAAGGAGAGATTACTTTTAAAGTTACAAGCTTTATCCTCATATTAGGAATAACTTCATACTTATATTAGGTGTTACCTCAAGAAGTTAATTATTAAAAGCTGTGAGAAAATTTCACTTGGCTTTATCAGTCAAGGTGAATAGTACCACTTATAAAAATTTCTTTCAAAACTCTAAAACTTATTCATGTTCAAAGAAAAAAACACTTCTTAAAAATGGGATCTTCAGCCGGGCGTGGTGGCGCACGCCTTTAATCCCAGCACTTGGGAGGCAGAGGTAAGAGGATTGCCATGAGTTCGAGGCCACCCTGAGACGACATAGTGAATTCCAGGTCAGCCTGAACTAGAGTGAGACCCTACCTCGAAAAACCAAAAAAAAAAAAAAAATGGGATCTTCATTCTGTGTTTTGCAAGTTTGTAATGATCCAAAATCACTCCTGTTGAGTGAAGAGCTGCAGAAAGCAAGTACATACTTGGGCCTCCTTTTACTGTGCAACTGCGGTGCTGTTTTCTTTTCCTCTGGACTCTTTGAAAGATCATCTCCTCCAGGAAGCTCAGGGGGCAGTGGTAAGTCAGCAAGAAGACACCGGAGTTTCTTTTCTACTTCTTTTTTAACTGCTTTTACAGAAATATTGCCTCTTAAGCTATTTAAAAAGGGGGGGGGGTCACACAAATAAAACAAAAATTTGGTTACATAATAACAATACATACAACCATGTTTTACTGAAGCAGCATGTGATGACCATGAATAGTTCACCGTATTTCACAGTGCAAGACATAAATTTGAGGTTCTTTTACTTTCTAACTAAAATAACACACTATATTCAACTACAAAATAAGAAATCTAGAAATAATACAGAATTAAGTAAAATCTATGTAATCATAAACAATGTGTATGCTTTAGTTAACAATAATGTATCAATATTGACTTACTATTTGATAAAAATGTATCACTCTAATATACTAGATAAATAAGAAACTAGTATTTTTGTAACTTCTGCAATATAAAACTTTCCCAAAAAAGTTTAAATTTAAAACGTAACATGGCTTTAACTTCAAAACTATATATCAAAGTTGAAAATCAACTAGTTATGCTTTGCAGTAAACATTAGCTTTGTTGCATTTAGTTTGATTCTGGTAGAGAGAACAAAGTCCTATAAGCATGCTATTTATCTTGCCTATTTACATAAACAAAACAACAAATTCCATAACAACTCTTTTTAGTAACGATTTCTCTCAATTAAGACTTTTGAAATTAGTGAAATTCAATGAACAGTGTTGGTAATGACACTGAAGCTGGGGAAGACAAGGGGGAAGGTACATAAGATAGACCTCTTTCGTTTTCACGTATCAACCAAAAACAAATTTCAGTGAGAAAAGTTTTGAATTAAACTTCCTAAATTTTATAAACTTAGATTACAAAGGACACATCAACATGGAAGCATCATACAAGCAAAAACAGAACAAATGTCAAAGAAAAACAAGAGTGAGCTGCAAAGGTCAAGATCTCTAACACAAGAAAATCCAAAACAACTTTAATAAGAACTTACAAAGGACATGAACAATCAACTTAACAGGAAAAAAAAAAAAATAACACCAATAAGTATACTTCATTAACAATAGAAAAATGTAGGATTCAACAAGAATGTATTTTAAACACTGTCAGAAATTCAAAATTGGAGCCAGGTGTGGTGATGCACACCTTTAGTCCCAGCATTTGGGAATCAGAGGTATGATCACCATTGAGTTCAAGGCCACCCTGAGACTACATAGTGAATTCCAGGTCAGCTTGAGCTACATTGAGACCCTATCTAGAAAAACTAAAAAAAAAATTTTTTTAATTGGATAAAATATGTATTGTTAAAATAATTTCACCCATTGTACTCTACATATTATGATCATAGTATGATATATTTTGGCAGTTTCTATCCATGTTTTAAGTACACAGAATTTGGCATATACCTACCCTAAAAATTTCTATATCAAATAATAATTATAATAGTTGATAGCAACTAATTACAAACCTAAGTATCTAATTAATAGTAAAACTATTCTATAAATAAGAATGTTAGGCTTATCAATACAAACCCAGAATTTATTTTCTTTTTTTTAAGATTTCTGAGGTAGGGTCTTGCTCTAGCCCAGGTCGACCTGAAATTCACTATGTAGTCTCAGGGTGGCCTTCTACCTCTGCCTCGTGAGTGCTGGGATTAGTGTGCGACACCATACTCAGCCAGAAATACTTTTCAATACATAAAATGAGCAAAGCAAGTAGCAGATTATGCATGATATGATCCTAACTTCAAAAACAATCGCACTGTATGAAAGCATAATAGTAACAGCTTATCTCACAACTTTGAAAGACTGTAGTTCTGGAGAATGCAACGTGAGCCCAAAATATATTCTATGGCTAGGAATCAAGGAAACTAAAAAACAAACGAGCTGGGGTGCACACCTTTAATCCCAGCACTCAGGAGGCAGAGGTAGGAGGATCGCTGTGAGTTCAAGGATACCCTGAGACTACATCTCAGGTCAACCTGGGCTAGAGTGAGACCCTTACCTTGAAAAACCCAAAAGAGAAAAAAAATGAGGTCATGTCAGATTCAACTTGAAGAGAACCTACTACCCACATTTCAGGTAAAATGACTACTAATAGATAAGAAATAAAATTCCACAAGAATAGAATGACGAGATTAGGCAAAAGAATTTTCTCATTGACTTTATTATTATGTTAAGGGATGATTAAATTAGAAAAATCACCACTTGTAGACCCTACCATGTATAGCAGGTGATTAAGACAAATCTCACTTGATGATAAGCTGTTGGGAAACACCTTCAAACACTACCAAGGTGTTATCCTACAGCTTACTTCTACTTGCCAAAGGGAACAAACCATTCTATGGGGCACCCAACTTCTTCACCTCTCTGGGCCATAGAGGGTAAAGCATATGTATGTTTACTTGCATGACACGAAAACATGTCATCCACCAAGTTTGCTCAAAAGCCATTCATCAAGTTATAGAAAAAAGAATCAGAATGTTTTAAGTAAGTTTACAGTTTTGTGTTAGGCTGTATTTGCAGCTACCCTGGGCTATAAGCAGCCCACTGGCCATGGAGTGAACACACAGTGAGAACTTATAGTTGGTCATCACCATAAACCAAGTCACTGCATCAGTACTATTATTAAGACAATCTAACATTTAGTTCCTCTTGTAGAGACAGATGAGGTACATAAAAGCACCTAAATATTCTGAAAAAACAAAGGCTCAACTGATTTCCTGTTTCCAGGGGAAGGGCCAGAGTAAGGTAAACAACAACACGAAGTCTCAACAATTTGTGGGGCATTCAAGAAAACTTGGGACGCAGATTCTTTAAGTCATAGGCATGAGAGCTGGACAAAACCGCACACAGACAAATGAAATGGTATGAAGCACTGTTAAATGTCCTTTGGTACATTAATGACACTTATGACTAAAAGACTGAACTTACTCTGAGGAAATCACAAATATTTAAGAGGAAAGTGTTATGATGGCAACCACTCAGTTTCAAGTGGTACAGCAAAAAAAAGTGAACACAAGCACACCTTCTTTAGGCAGGAAATTTGTGAGCACAGAGCAAAATGCTACCATTTCTAGATAGAGACTACACATGCTCATTTTATTATTCTTTCCACTTTTCTAAATGCCTGAACACTTAAAAGTAACAACCAGTAAGAAGGTACAGATTTGCAAGATCATGAGCACACAAACCTTTTTTTATATACATGTATGACCTTTTTTATATATACATATAAGTGGATTAACAGTGAGAGTTGATGAGAAGTGGGCAGAAGCATGCTCAAGGAAAGCAAAGATGGAAAGCTCTTTAAGATATGGTTACAAGATTACTACTCTATTTTATGCTCACATGTGTGCATGTAGCATGTTATGTGTGTGGTGTGTGCACATGTGTGTGTGCAGAGGCCAAGGGAGAAGAGCACACAGTGTTCTCTATCACTCATCCACATGTTTCCCTGAGAAAGTGCTGCTCACTGAACCCAAAGCTGATTAGTGAGCCCCAGCAATTATCTGGTCTCCATCCCCACAGGACTAGGGCCACAGCATGTGCCGTCATGCTCACTTGTTTACATGGGTGCTAAGGAATTGAAATTGGGGCAAATCTGGCCCTCCTGCTTATGTAGCAAGTGTTCTTTACCCACTGAGAACTCTCCCCGGCCCAAGGTTATCACTATTCTTTAAAATGATCTGTAAACTCACAAGGAATAACAAGAAAATAAATATTTATTCCATATACAACTTCTCCAAAGCATGTAACAGGAAAGACAGTCTCTTTACATCAAGATGTGTAAAGAGAAAATGGCTTTACAAACCATTTTCAACTAATAGCTGAGCTGCTTCTCACACACACAAAAAAAAGCAAGGTTACTAAAAGAACACTTTTAATTTTTTTTTTTGTTTGTTATTTTATTTATTTGAGAGCGACAGACAGAGAGAAAGAGGCAGAGAGAGAGAGAGAGAGAGAGAGAGAATGGGCCTGCCAGGGCTGCCAGCCACTGCAAACAAACTCCAGACATGTGCGCCCCTTTGTGTATCTGGCTAACGTGGGTCCTGGGGAATCGAGCCTCAAACCGGGTCCTTAGGCTTCACAGGCAAGCGCTTAACCACTAAGCCATCTCTCCGGCCCAAAGAACACTTTTAAACATGAAATGAACATGTCCATTACATGAAGGCTTGTGAAAAAGGAGGGTTGACTGGATTGCTACCTCAAGAGGCTGACGGGCTTGCTTGCAAAGCCTAAGGACGCTGGTTCAATTCCTCAGTACCCACATACAACCAAATATACAGGGTGACATGAGCGTCTGGATTTGTTTGCAACGGCCGGAGGCTCTGATATGCCCATTCTCTATCCGCATCTTTCTCTCACATAAATTTTACACACATACACACACACAATATTTTTAAGAGGGCTAGAGAGATGGCTCAAGCAATTAAGGCACTTGCCTGCTATGCCTAACGACCCAAATTCAATTCTGCAGGACCCATGTAAGCCAGGAGCACAGAGTGAGGCACACATCTGGAATTCTTTTGCAGTAGCTGGAGGCCTTGAAATGTCCACTTGTTTTTTCTTTCTTTGTTTCTTTCCTTCTTTCTTTCTTTCATTTATCTGTCTGTCTATATCTCTGCTTGCAAAACAAAATATTTTTAAAGAGAAAAGGGAGCCGGGTGTGGTGATGCATGCCTTTAATCCCAGCACTTGAGAGGCAGAGGTAGGAGGATCCTCCTGAGTTCAAGGCCACCCTAAGACTACAGAGTGAATTCCCGGTCAGCCTGTGCTAGAGTGAGACCCTAACTTGACTAAATAAATAAATAAATAAATAAGTGGAAGGAAGGAAGGAAAGAAAAGGGAGGATGGGAGAATAGATGGAAGTGAAGGAAGCCAACATGAAAACTGATTCTGTGGGGTTGGGGAGATGGCTCAGTGGGTAAACTGCCACAGAAGCAAGAAGTTCTGAGTTTGGGTCCCCAGGGCTTGCTGGCTAGTCTAGTTGAATCAGTGGGCTCTAGGTTCAGTGTGAGATGACAGCCTCTGGCTTACATATACACATATGCAAACACAGGTACACATATGCACACTACCCACACAAAGAAAATCCTTTACAATCAAAGCATTGGGTCTATTACACTTTGTTATTCAATATAAAATAGTTGTTTTCACTACTTTTTAAATAAAAGCATCACTAAAAGTTATTGATATTTCCTGTGTACTGATTTATTCTCAGACTTATAATCATGGTATCTGAGATGCATAGCACTTTACAGTTTGCAAAGTCTACCCTTCAACTCATTCAATTTTTATAACTAATTTGACAGTTTAGAAGGCAAACATGTTAAACCCTTAAACATAACTAAATGGAATAAAGCACTGAAAAGCAAAATCATAGCCATACCTGCATAATAAACTAAGCCATCAACTACAGCCCACTAACAAATTTATTGCACTTCTAATAAAGTAGAACCATTAATTATAAATGTCTCCTGCCTTATTCATATCCTTCAACAGCCATTTATTGCCAAAAGTAATCATTTCTAACCATTTCTCTTTCTCACAGTATATTCAATCACCTTGTAAAACTTCTTTGAAAATAATATCCCCTCTTCATACACTTAATCTTTGCATTTAAATCATAGCCACTGACTGGCTAGAGGGATGGCTTAGCAGTTAAGGCGCTTGCCTGCAAAGCCAAAGGACCCAGGTTCGATTCCCCAGGACCCATGTTAGTCAGATGCACAAGAAGGCGCACAAGTCTGGAGTTCATTTTCAGTGGCTGTAGTCCCTGGTATGCCCATTCTCTCTCTCTCTCCCTCTTTCTCTGTCAAATAAATAAATAAATAAAAATAAAATATTTAAATCATAGCCACTGAAATAAAGAAAATGATTGGCCATATAACCATGTTAGCAGTAGTATTCAGAAACCTTAAGAAAATCTCATACCCTCAAAACACACACACACACAGACATTCAAAAAAAGAGAGAGAGAGAAAACAGAGACGACAGATAGATCAAGGAAAAAGCACTAACAAAGCATGGGCCATCACCTCAAAACATATGCAAAGCACACCCTCTTCAAGAGTTCCTATGGGTCTGTCAAGCTCTACAGCACACATGAAGAGCAATACTGAGCTCAACACCAGTCTCACAGAAAGCTGGGTTTTCAGGAACTAATTACTCCTCACTAATCAAGTGATTCATTGGTGCACTCAAACATCTTTGGGCTGGAGAGACCATTCCAAAACATCAATCACCAATCACTACTATTAGAAGTCTTCAGCTTTCCTAGAAAATATATTAGGGACAATTAGACAGTATCCTAATTAAATTAAATGGGAACTTCCAGCAACTTTTTGATTGTACAAAAAAAGGCTTCGGGACATGAAACACAGCAGTATCACTGTTTATTTTGAACCATAAAATTTTTATGCTAAACAAATGAGCTATTGAAAGCCATGGCCAAATAGTACTTCCAGCCATTATTTTCAAATTCTGTAAGAGAGAAAACTACTGATACAGTTTTTCAATAAGAAGTTCAAAAGAGCAGCTCTAATTTCTTTATGAAAATAAAAATGGGGAAATGGTAAAAAAGATGAACCACACAAAGCATACTTCATTAAACGTATAATTTATGTAAGAAACATTCTAAGCTAGATTTATTATAGAGTAAATGCTGACCATCATCCTCTTAAGAATGAAATATTTCAAAACAAAAACCTGGACATGATGGCGTACGCTTGTACTCCCAACACCCAGTGGCTGAAGCAGAAGGCTCTCCACAAGTTTAAGGCAAGCTAGGTTACATAGGGAGGTCAAAGCCAGCCTGCGTAAGCCAACAGAAGTGGAGAAACACCCTAATACAAAATAAAAAACTAAATTGTGCACCCAATATTCTTTATAGAAAATTTTAAACATGGTAAGTGAAAATACAATCATTTTATAATTATTTTGTAAAAGAATAATTCTCAGTTGCAAAACAAGCTAATATAATTTTGAGTTAAGGAGAAGACTAAATTAAAAAGAAGGAAATTAGTAAAGCTAGTGAAAGCGGTAAATCCTAAGGCCACTGAAAGCATGTAAATAGCCGAGACATGTGTTTACAAGAACTTCATCCAGCAGGTATTCTCGTAAAAGGTCAGGGAACCAAAGGCAGATGGCTGGCACGTCTACAGCCAGGATGCGTTCATCCAAGGTAAACTGTCCATCATAAACTGAAATTTTGTCATCAAACAATGTCCTTTATTTTAAAATGTGCATAATATAAAAAATTTATTCAGAGACAGAGACTTTTACACTGACTTTTACTAGGCAATTGGTTGGGAGAAGTGAAATCATTTTTCACCTCAAACTTATAAAGTCTTTCTCTAAATAGTTACTGAGAGATCTCAGACTAGTTTGCACTTACCTATCGGTATCTTTATCTTCAGGCAGCATGGGAGGCAGAGGTAAAGGTGGGAGTGTGGAAGTCACTAAAGCCACGTGGGGCTCCTTCTCCTTGGCCCCTGCGCTCGGTGTCAGTGGTTTGGTTTTCTCTTTAAGAGATACTGGTTCCTCCTTTGTAGCAGCAGTTTTACTCTCCTTTGCAACCACAACAGTTTTCTTGGTGGCTTTGTCTACAATCAAGTTATTATCTACCTTGGTTGCCTGAAGAGGAGGCTTTGCTTTTGCCTTGTCATTTTTCACAGTCCCACCACTCGGGGGAGAAGGCGCAGGCTCTGTTTTAAGTTTCTTCGTGTCCTTCACGTGGTTGGTCTGTGCCACGCTGGCGCCTGTCTCCGTGGTCCCTTTGGTAGGTGTGGAAGCGCTGGAGGCTTTGGCAGCCTTGGCAGCCACTTCAGCAGCCTTCGCTGCCTCTGCAGCTCGGGCCTTTTTATTCTTGTTCAATTCAGCTGCCAGGCTGCTCTTCAGAGTCAATGTGCTCGGAGAAATGCTAGAATGACGGCTTCTGGATCGAGACAGTCTGTGCCTGCTACGCGATCTTGAATGCCTCGATGAATATGGACTTCTGCTTCGCGATTTGGCAGACCGTCTGGTGAAAGATAGTTAAGACTTAGTTATCAAATTGAATTTCACAGAGTGTTGTTAATCTATGGAATGAAACAAATTTGCTTGATTTCAGGATCACGGTACAGCTCTTTGGAAGGACTGTATTAAGCAAAAGTACTTTCTAAAATAAATTTATTTATTATTTGAGGGAGGGAGAGAGAGAGGCAGAAAGAGAGAGGCAGAGAGAGGGGCGGGGGGGAAGAATGGGCATGTCAGAGCATCAGGCTGCCACTGCAAATGAACTCCAGGCAAATTTACCACCTTGTGCATCTGGCTTATATAGGTCCTGTGGAACTGAACATGGATCCTTTGGCTTTACAGGCAAATACCTTAACCGCTAAAGCCATCTCTCCAGCCCACAAAAGCACTTTAAAGTAAAATATCTAGTGGTATCTTCCTGTAAGTAGACTGTCCTATCTTTCTCCAGCTATGCATGTCAAAGACAAGCTGAATAAAAATGCACCTCAAGCCAGGTGTGGTGGCCATGCCTTTAATCCCAGTACTTGGGAGGCTGAGGCAGGAGTATTGCTGAGTTCTAGGCCACCCTGAGAATACAAAAAGTGAATTCCAGGTCAGCATGGGCCAAAGTGAGACCCTACCTCAAAAAACCAAAACCAAAACAAGAATGCTTGACTCACTAGAGGGAAATCCAGCAAGGAAGGCATCACTGCTCAATCAGAAAAGAGCACTCTAAGGCAAGAAGAGATCAGACAAAATCCATCATTAGACAAGAAATACAAAAGAGCTCCACGCCAAGGCTCAATCTAAAGAACTTCTACAGAACTGCACGCGACAGCCAATATATGATGGACAGCTGTTACTGTAATTTACCATCGTAAAATACAGAATTTACCAGCAGAACGATTTCCTCCAATGTCCTCGAAGAGAAAAGCACAGCAAGGTAAACACAGCTCCACCAAAGATTAAGACACAAATAACAGTATCATCTGGGCAGACCTGGTGTAAGAGGCTGCGGACTCCAGAAAAGCATCATTTACATGTAAATCTCAGTACTTTGGTATAATTTACTTCTCACAATTATTAGAAGCTAGGCGAGGTGGCACATGTCTTTAATCCCAGCATTTGGGAGACAGAGGTGAGAGGATCACTGTGAGTTCAAAACCACCCTGAGACTACATAGTGAACATACCTCAAAAAAAAATTTACTAGAAAACACAAGAACAGCCGGCATTTTTTTTTTTTTTTTTTTTCTGAGATAGAGTCTCACTCTAGCTCAGGCTGACAAGAACAGCATATTTTTAAAGGTATGGAGACTTCCGGGTAAGATGGCTGCATAGGAGCTACGCCAATCCAGCCAAGGGAGGGATTTAAGCAAAACCAAAGCAAAATCACTCTTAATACATCAGAAAAGTGAAGGTCTATAGCTTTTTATCAGCCACAGCAGAGAAGCAAGAGAGACTAAGAAGCTTGCGGACCCAGACCCGAACCCAATCCTCACAGATTGGGGCGCAGGAGCAGAAACCAAACAAGGGGATTTTCCAATCTCAATAGCCTCTTGCAAAGTCAAGACACCTGAAGAGGAAACAGCAGAGATCAGCTGAGGAGCTGCTGAAGGGGACACAGACAGGACCAGCTGAGCAGTTCCAGGACAACTCCAGGCTTCCTGCACTCTCCTATCCCCCAACCGACAGCACGGCAATCCTCTGGAAAACGCACTGAGCTCCCAGCAGCAGGGCATCCAGCACAGCTGAGCAGAGCACCAGATTCACAGCACAACACTGAGGGATGGAGGAGGGCACTCAGCACTGGTGAGATTAGAAGCCACCCAAAAAGGTAACGAGGCTGACTGACAAAGGAGCAGGGACACAGGCCTGCACTGAAAGTGCTAATCTCTCTTTCCACATCAGGGCAGGTTATGGCTTACATATTCTTGGTTGGCTTTACCATTCTCAATTAACCTGTATTTGGGGTTGACTATTGTTGCCTGGGATGCTTTCAGATTCTTAGGGCCTTTGTCTTTTTCTTTTTCTTCTGTCATTATTGGGGACAGGGTCAACTTCCCAACTGACAGGATTAAGGGTATACAGCAGCTCACACCCTTAGGGACTGTGGCTTTATAAAGTTATCTGTTTCAATCCCCACACTTGGATACACTGTACTGGTTTTTTTATTCAATGCATATATTGCTCAGTTGAATTTTAGAATGTGTCAATAAATTGCGCCACCCAGCCCACTAGAATACTTGAATAGCAGGCAAACAACACCTAATATTACTTCTGTGGTTGGATTGCAGTACAAGAGCTACACTTGGCACCTTAAACTCCTACTCTGAAGGTACATAAAGGTGGATTTCCAAATCTAAAAACACCGCAGATAATTAGAAAACCCAAGCATCAAATCAACTCAGGATGCAAAAATCACTACATTGTAATACAGTAAACACAAAGACTCAAGACAATACAATCCAAAATTACAAATCCATTAGAATTGGCCCCCAATGAGACTGTTTTAGATGAAATGCCTGACAAAGATTTCAAAAAAATATACTCGAAGAAAACAAAGGAAAGCAGCTTAATGAAATAAGGAGGTCAATACAAGACATGAGTAAGGAAATAGAAATACTGAAGAAAATGCAGGCAGAAATACTAGCATTGAAAAATATAGTCAGTGAAATTAAAAAAAAAACTCTGCGGAAAGTCTCACCAATAGAATGGATGAAGGAGGGCTGGAGAGATGGCTTAGCAGTTAAGCACTTGCCTGTGAAGCCTAAGGACCCCGGTTCGAGGCCTGATTACCCAGGACCCACGTTAGCCAGATGCACAAGAGGGCACATGCATCTGGAGTTCCGTTTGCAGTGGCTGGAAGCCCTGGCGTGCCCATTCCCTCCCTCCCTCCCTCTCTCTCTCTGCCTCGTTCTCTGTGTCTGTCGCTCTCAAATAAATAAATAAAAAATGAAGAAAAAAAAGAATGGATGAAGGAGAGAACAAAATATCTAAACTAGAAAACCAGGTGGCAGACCTAATACAGGCCAACAAACAGAAAGACACACTAATAGGAAGGCATGAATAGGAATTTCGAGATATCCAGGACACTATAAAGAGACCAAACATAAAAATTCAGGACACAGTAGGAGAAGAAATTCACCCCAGAGGCATAACAGGTATTTCCAACAAAACTACAGAAGACCCTGCTGGACATGGAGGCACACACCTTTAATCCCAGCACTCGGGAGGCAGAGGTAGGAGGATTGCTGTTAGTTCAAGGCCACCCTGAGACTCCATAGTGAATTCCAGGTCAGCCTGGGCTACAGTGAGACCCTACCTCGAAAAACCAAAAAAAAGAAAAAGAAAGAAAAAAGAAAAAAGAAAAATCATAGAAGAAAACTTCTCCCAAGTAGGGAAAGTGATTGCCAATACAGATACAGGAAGCCTATAGAACACCAAACAGACAAAATCAGGAAAGAACCTCTCACCATCATATTATAATTAAAATAAAAAACACACAAAGTAGGACTTTAGAGAATGGTATTGTATATATGTAAGTAGAACAAAGGATTACAGGGAGAGGAATGGCCTAAGTGAGGCCACGGGAAAAAGAGAGAGGGTAATAGAAGGGTGAAGGGAAACCGGGCGTGGTGGCGCACGCCTTTAATCCCAGCACTCGGGAGGCAGAGGTAGGAGGATTGCTGTGAGTTCCAGGCCACCCTGAGATTACATAGTAAATTCCAGGTCAGCCTGAGCTAGAGTGAAACTCTACCTTGAAAAACAAACAAACAACAACAACAACAAAAAACAAAGGTGAAGGGGCAGTCAATCAAATTTCAAGATATTCTGAATAAGATATATGAAAGCCTGCTTTTTTGGATAATGGTACATCCAGAAGCCATAGATTGCTACTGAAAATTTTCAGTGCCAGGGATGGATACCTTCCAGTTAGTTGTTGGCCAGGGAGGTCCCTGTTGCCTCCAAAACATTATAGGCTATTCCCAAGGCCCTCGGTTTCCCACCAGAAAGAGATGGTAAGACCCTATTGCTGAAGACTTCACTTGCCTGGGTAGCAAGGTCTCTGAGAAATCAAACAAGGGCTAAGCTAAAAACCTTCTCCCTGTAGCCCAGCCAACTGAAAGCTGGAAAAGGCTGCACTGCAGGCAGCCCTATGGGAGACAGAAGTCACCAGTGGTGAAAACAGTGGACACTGGAAGCCTCAAGTTTGGCCAGACAGGCCAAATGACCAAACGGGCGCAATAGTGGCATGTCTGCTCTGGGGGAAACCAACTGCACTCTAATTGGACTGGACCCACTCTGTGGGAGGGAATACATGCCTGATACTAAAAACCTAATCAAAACCCTATGGCAGGGGAGGTCATGAGCCTTAGGGGTATAAAGCCCACTCTTGTGTGGTTAAATGCATATATTATGCCCACCAAATTGCCCTGAAAGCACTACACTTAATGTTCATAATCATATATTAATGTTACTCTCGCTTTTGGCTACAGAAGTTTCTCTTTACATATGGTGATGACCACTGGAATGACCCAGAAGGCAACATAGTGCTGAGAAGAAGTGCTGGAGGAGTATCCAGCACTAAAACATCTCTATCACACCCTCCAAGGATCAGGGTCCACTGCAGAAGTGTTGGTGGAAAGAATGTAAGAGCCAAAGGACGCAACTATATAGACAGAAATTTGCCTCAATATCCATGACCTAGAAACACTTACACAAGACCCTCATAATAGGAGAAAAAGACGATGACATCAAAATGAGAGACTAATGGAGGGGATATGATGGAGAGTGGAGTTGTGAAGGGGAAAATGGGGTAGGGGAGGAGAGGGAATTATCATGGTTTATTGTCTGTAGGTATAGAAGTTGTCAATAAAAATGTTTTTTAAAAAAGTATGGTGATACAGAACAAGCAAAAATTAGGAGGCTTCCTATCATCTCAATCCTGAGAACACTATGATTCATCAACAAGGGCCATGGATCTCCACAGGAAGATCACTGTCAACACTGCCTTGCCCATGGTGTTCATTACTTTTGGCAGTTTACTGCTGCCACGTGGTCCTTGTTACTCTGGGATCCAATTTAAACCCTGCATTGAATTTATCCAACTGATAGAGAAGGGCATTGTCAGAGTTCTTCAAGCATACTAGTACTCTTCTCACAAATCTGTTTCTTGTATGTGCTGGAAGCAAGGCTTCACTCTAGGCCAGAGTGATCTAGAGCTATGTAGTCCAAGCTGGTTTTGAATTCATGGCAAGCCTTCTACCTCAGCCTCCAGAGTACTTTAACTGTATATGTAGGTATGAGCCACTGTGGCCAGCACAAACTGTGTTTCTTATGGTATTAATGACATGCAAAACATGCTGTGAGGCTGGAGAAATGGCTAAAAAGTTAAGCTTGCCTGCAAAGCCTAAGGATGGGGTTCAATTCCCCAGTACACATATAATGCCAGATGCACAAAGTAGCACATGCATCTGGAATTCACTGAAGCAGCTGGAGGCTCTGGCACTCCCATCCTCTGTCAGCTTCCCTTCTCCCTGTTTATAAATAAAAATAAAACATTTTTTTAAAAAGGGCTGCAGAGACGGATTAGTGGTTAAGGCACTTGCCTACAAACCCAAAGGACCCAGGTTCAACTTCCCAGGACCCATGTAAGCCAGATGCACAAGGGGGGGGGACACGCATCTGGAGTTCATTTGCAGTGGCTGGAGGCCCTGGCGCGCCCATATATTTTCTCTCTCTCTCTCTCTCTCTTCCCCTCCCCCCGCCCCTCCCCGCCTATTTCTGTATCTTTCTCCCTCCCTCTCTCTCTAAGAAATAAAAATACTTTATCCCAGAGATGCAGGGATGGTTCAATGTATGCAAATAAATAAATGTATTACATTATATAAACAGACTGAAGGACAAAAATTACATGGTCATCTCATTAGATGCAGAAAAAATATTTGACAAAATCCAACATCCCTGCATGATGAAAGTCCTACAGAGACTGAGAATAGAAGGATCATATCTCAATATAATAAAGGCTATTTATGACAAGCCTACAGCCAACGTATTACTAAGTGGGGAAAAACTGGAAGCTTTTCCACTAAAATCAGGAACAAGACAAGGGTGTCCCCTGTCCCCACTTTTACTTAATATACTACTGGAAGTCTTAGCCATAGCAATAAGACAAGAGACGCACATAAAAGGGATACAAATTGGAAAGGAACAGATCAAGTAATTATTTGCAGATGACATGATTCTATACATAAAGGACCCTAAAGACTCTACCAGCCAACTAACTGTTAGAGCTGATAAACACCTACAGCCATGTAGCAGGATAGAAAATAAATACAAAGAAATCAGCAGCCTTCCTCTATGATAACAACAAACACATAGAGGATAAATTCAGAGAATCACTCCCATTCACAACTGCATCTTGGAATAAACCTAACCAAGGAAGGATCTCTGCAATGAAAACTTTAAAACACTCAAGACAGAAATGGCAGAAGACACTAGGAAATGGAAAAGCATCCCTTGTTCCTGGATCAAAGAATCAATATTGTGAAAATGGCAATCTTACCAAAAGCAATCTACACATTTAATGCAATCCCCATCAAAAAACAATCCAAAAATTCATTTGGAATCACAAAAAATCTCGAATATCTAAAAACAATACTGAGCAACAAAAATAAGGCTGGTGGACACCTCATCAATAAAGCAGACCCAACATGGCTCAGGGAAATTTTGCGGAAGAGGGGGCGGAAAGAATGTCAGAGCCACATGTTGGGTCATGATATGCAGAGACATTTAGCTTACCCATAACTGTGGGCTAACTCCACAATGCATGACCCATATACCTCAACAAGGAGGGGCCAAGGGGAGGGGGTAGGTCACGGATGAGCCTAATAATGGTACCAAACTGACTGTATTTGCTGAATACAAAACTAACTAATAAAGAAAAAAAAAAAATAAGGCTGGTGGTATCACCATACCTGATTTTAACCTATACTACAGAGCCATAGTAACAAAAACAGCATGGTACTGGCACAAAAGCAGACATGTAGATCAATGGAACAGAATAGAGGACAAAGATATAAGTCTGGGTAGCTATAGCCACCTGATATTCGATAAAAATGCCAAAAATACTCATTGGAGAAAAGACAGCCTGTTCAGCAAATGGTGCTGGGAAAACTGGATATGTTTCAGTAGAAGGATGAAAATAGATTCTTCTCTTTCTCCATGCACAAGAATTAAGTCCAAATGGATTCAAGACCTTAACATTAGACCTGAAATTCTGAAACTGCTAAAGGAAAAAGCAGGGGAAACCCTTCAACATATTGGTCTTGGCAAAGACATTCTGAATATAACCCCAATTGCTCAGGCAATAAAACCACAGATTAACCGCTGGCACCTCATGAAATTACAAAGATTTTGTACGGCGAAGGACACTGTGGATAAAGCCAAGAGGTAACCTACAGAATGGGAAAAAACCTTTGCCAGGTATACATCTGATAGAGGATTAATATGTAGGATATACAAAGAACTCAAAAAATTAAATAATAAATAAGAAATCACTCTAGCCAATTAAAAAATGGGCTATGGAACTAAATAGAGAGTTCTCAAAAGAAGAAATACAGATAGCATATAAGCATCTGAAAAGATGTTCTACATCTCTAGTCATCAGGGAAATGCAGATTAACTACGTTGAGATTCCATCTCACTCCTGTCAGATTGGCTATCATCATGAAAACAAACAACCATAAATGCTGGTGAGGATGCGGAAAAAGAGGAACCCTTCTACACTGTTGGTGGTAATGCAATCTGGTCCAGCCATTGTGGAAATCAGTGTGGAGGTTCCTAAGACAGCTAAAGATAGATCCACCATATGACCCAGCTATAGCACTCCTAGGCATATATCCTAAGGACTCATCTCATTACCTCAGAGATACGTGATCAGCCAGGTTTATTGCTGCTCAATTCACAATAGCTGGGAAATGGAACCAGCCTAGATGTCCCTCAACTGATGAGTGGATAATGAAGATATGGCACATTTATACAATGGAATTCTACTCAGCAGTAAAGGAAAACGAAGTTATGAGATTTGCAGGAAAATGGATGGATCTGGAAAGGATTACACTAAGTGAGGTAAACCAGGCCCAGAAAGCCAAGCATCACATGTTCTCTCTCATAGGTGGATCCTAGCTACAGATGACTGGGCTTCTATGTGAGAAGAAAAAAAACTCAGTAGCAGAGGCCAGTAAGCTAAAAAACAGATATAAAGGGAAGAGAAAGGAAGGGAGGGGAGTACTTAATAGGATGGTACTGTATATATGTAAGTAGAAGAATAGATTAACAGGGCTGAAAAGGCCCAAAGTGAGGTCAGGGGAAGAGATTGAGTAAAGGAAAGGTGGAGGGAGGGCATTTAATCAAAATCTAAGAGGATATAAATAAATCATATGGAATCCTACTTTTTTGGACAATGGAACACTCAGGATCCATAGATTGTTGCTAGAAAATTTTCAGGGCCAGGGATGGGATACCTTCCAGTGAGTTGTTGGCCAGGGAGGTCCCTGATACCCCCAAAACATTATAGGCCATTGCCAAGGCCCTTGGTTTCCCACCAGGAATAGCTGGTAAGACCCTATTGCTGAAGACTCCACATACTTGAGCTGCAAGGCCACTGAGAAATCCTGCTGAAACTGAGCTGATAACCTCCTCCATGTAGACCAGCTGAGAGAAAGCTCGAAGAAGCCATTCTACATGCAGTTCAATGGGAGAAAGAGAAATCACCAGTGAAGATACTCCACAGTGGACATTGCAAGCCTTATATTTGGGCAGCCAGGCCAAACAAGCCAACGGGTGCAATAGTGGCACGTCTGTCATGGTGGAAACCAACTTCCCTCTAATTTGACTAGAGGCCCGCTCCATGGGAGGGAATACATTCCTGATACTGAAAACTTAAAACAGGGATAGTCATGAGCCCTAGGGGTATAATGTCTTCTTGTGTCTGGCTAAATGTTTATACTATGCTCATCATACTGCCCAGTAAGCCCTTCTATTAATGTTCATACCCTTATATTAATGCTACTCTCACTTTTGGGAGAGAATCTTCTCTTTTCAGATGACAGTGACCTTGGGATAACTCAGTAAGCAGCATGGTGCTGGAAAGAAGTGACAGGAGTGCTCAGCACTGCAATATCTCTATCACACCTTCCAAGGCTCAGGGTCTATTGCGGAAGAGGTGGCAGAAAGAATGTTAGAGCCAAAGGAAAGGTAGGATTCCTTACAACATGCTCCCCCAGACACAAAAGGGGCTGGATATCCATGACCTCACAGTGCCTGACACTACCTACACAAGACCATCATGATAGGAGGAAATGATCATGACATCAAAATAAAAGAGACTGATTGAGATGGGGAGGGGATATGATGGAGAATGGAGTTTCAAAGGGGAAAGTAGGGGGAGGGAGGGCATTATCATAGGATATTTTTTATAATCATGGAAGTTGTTAGTAAAGAAAATTTGAAAAGAAAAAAAATATATAGTATCCTGTGGGTGTGGATAATGCTCTGCCTAAAAGTTATAGATTGTTACAAAAAAAGGTCAATGCCAAAGATGGGTGTGGTTTGCGCACACCTGTAATCCCAGCACTTGGGAGGCAGAGGTAGGAGGACCACCATGAGTTCAAGGCCACCCTGAGACTACATAGTGAATTCCAGGTCAGCCTGAGGTACAGTGAGACCCCCACCTCAAAAAAAAAAAAAAGAACAACACCAGGGGTGGGATACCTTTCAGTGAGCCAGGTTAAATGTGCCAACTGGTGCAATGGTGTCATGTCTGTTATGGTGGAAAACAACTGCTTTCTCATTGGATTTGAGGCCTACTCCACAGAAGAGATTCATGCCTGGTACTGAAGACCTAATAAAAAGCCTATGGCTAGGCAGGTCATAAGCCCTGGAGGAGAAGCTACTACTACTGCTGTTTGGCTAAATGGGTAGTTATGTCCACAAAATTATCCTCTAAATATTTATGTATATGCCCACATACTAATACTACTTTCACTTTTTGTTAGAGAAGCTTCTCTTTTCAGATGGTGGTGACCACTGGGGAGACTAAAAACTCATCAGAGTGTGAACAAGAAGTGACATGGAGTGCTCAACACTATGTGAGAAGTCTCTAACACACCCTCCTCAGAGCTCAGAGACAACTGCCAAAGAGATGGGAAAAGGGTGTGAAGGAGTGCTCTGCAGTTTTGTCTTCAAGCACAGTGTGGCCACTATGCTTATGTCCTCACGCTGGCTGACACTACCTCCACATGGCTTTCATAACAGGAGGGAGAAAAGGATGACATGAAAACAGAAGACTAATTGGAAAAAAGGAGCCAGATGCAAAGTGGTGCATGTGTCTGGAGTTCATTTACAGAGGCCCTGACACGCCCACTCTCATTATTTCTCTTTCCAAATAAATAAATATAAAAATATTTTTTAAAAACTATTTTGAACACATCTTTAATCATATATACAAAGTTACTTGTCATATAAAGTGTAGGCTACAAGGAGTCAAACATGGGCATCTTTGTGGGTCTAGTTAGCCTTCCACACCATTCTCTTCCATCCTCAAGGTCATTGTTCTTTCAGCTCATTAACTTTTCCCTAGGCTACAACATCCTCTAAAACATGACTCGTCTTTATATGTTTCCTCTCTGTTCCAGCTGTTTTTTCAGACAGCATGACCAAACCAATCTTCTTTTTGGTGACTATGACATGTTCCGGCTTCCTCAATTCTCTCCTTTTCTTCAACTTCATGACTTTCTCTAAGCTCTAGGCCCAACAGCATCATGCTTGTCTCTGTGTCACACAAACTTTCTATTTCCATCCACTTTACATTCTATCTCATCTCAGAGATTAGGTACTCTACTAAAACTAACTCCCCTCTGAGCTCCTAAAATTGTAGGTCACAACGTATGGGATTCCATAAATGACTTATGTGGTTGGACAGAAAAAAAAATGGCAACGTTATAAAGGTTTCTGAACACACAACAAGCAAACATTATTTCAAAAACAAACATGCGTTGAATAAGGTGCTTCTGACACTGCATGCGCAACTTTACCACAGCCTTGGTTCTGAACAAACAATATGCACACATGCATGCCTTCATGCCATGCAACTCCAATGAATGCTGCCTAAAATATGTCAAGTCAGATTCAAGACTACTTCATGTTATGTCACAGTTCTTACTGCACATACAGTTTTCTGATCTTATGGAAACATGATGGTTTAGTTATAGAACACAAAGATTTCTAATATTTTTAACCATCATTCCTCAAGTTAGTAATCTTTGAGTTTATTGAATTAGAATGCTTCATTTTAGAAATTTTGTTTGAGTTTCTGACTTAATTTTATAAAAATAAATGAATTTTGGTTTAAGATTAGGACAGAAT
Source organism: Dipus sagitta (assembly GCA_036346955.1). Lineage (NCBI taxonomy): Eukaryota > Metazoa > Chordata > Mammalia > Rodentia > Dipodidae > Dipus > Dipus sagitta. Next base: position 44,533,853 of record CM070784.1, read on the forward strand.
TCCAATGTGTCTGAAAGGGCCCCGAGAACACCTCAGCCACCCTGCACTCTGTATTTATGCAATGCACCACTCTCAGCATCAACTGGTCAAAACCCACATCAGTGACCAACCGTGAAAATCACTGACCACAGGATCAAATCATCAGCCCACGGAAAATCATTCATGCAAAAGTGAACATGTTCACCCACCACCACAGGCAAATTTACATCCCTGTTTAATAAATGGTAAAACTGTATTTACAAACTGTTCTAAAATGTTCCTCTGCAATTCTATTCCCAGAATGGCATAAAAATTCCTCCCAACTACCACATATAAACCTTCAGCACGACATAAGTAAAGCTATGAAGCTTCTTCTCCGATTCCATCCTCTTGGACACTGACTATTCCTCATCCCCAACAATGGCACCCACTAAAATCAGCAGAAACCTACAAGTACTTGTACATTCCACATGGCTCCTTTCCTCTTTCCCCCCATATTTTACTGGTCTCCAAGTCCTGTCAGCTCTACGTTTCTCCAGTTTTCCCAATTCTAACCCAGTAACAACTAGTCTACATTAAGTCATACATGATCACTTAACTTGGCCTAGTCTCTTCACCAGATGCCTAACTCAACTCTCCTAATTAAACTCCATTCTACCACCTGAATAACCTTCCAGTTATCCCTCAACTTAAACACTTCAGTTATCACATGTATAAAAGCCATTCCAAAATATACTAAATGTCAGACCTAGAAATTTGCTCTCATATTCTTCTCTTCACCCTTTTGTTTTGCTTTGTTTTCGGAGGTAGGGTTTTGCTCTCTAGCCCAGGCTGACCTGGAATTCACTATGTAGTCTCAGGGTAGCCTCGAACTCACATCGATTCACCTGCCTCTGCTTCCCCAGTGCTGGGATTAAAGGCATGTGCCACTCCAGGCTTTACCTTCTTTATTAAATAAAGAGATGCTTTGTATTTCAGCACAATGTTTACCACCTGCATAAAATCTCCCCTTATTGGGTGACCTCTCAGTACCCCTCCTCCCCCACCCCACCCCCGCCCCGGCTTCTCAAGTTAGATTTTCTGCTTTACCTCTACTCTCTTAACCTCTCATAACCTAAAATAAATGGATATAGATTATAGAGATAGTGACTGGTTGAATGATAGATAAATGATAGTTAGATAGATAGATAGATAGATAGATAATTGATAGATTAGATAGACAGATAACATACATGGATGGATGGATGGATGGATGGATGGATGGCAGATGGACAGAAAAAAATCTCCCCTTGTTATGCCAGAGAGCTACAGCTGTTGCTTGTACCATGATCCTACTATACTTTGTTCATATCTCACTAGAATAAAAACAATTAAATAAACTTGTCTTCCCAACTCCATTGAGATTATTTTATCTTCAAAACTCTAAATTCTAACACAAACCTGACAACTGTAGATGCTTAATTTATATTTGTGACACTAAGTACACCATTAATTCTTATTGAATGGAATTTCATCTTCTTAGCCTAGAATCAAGGTGGTAATAATGATCTGTTTAGTACCTGATTTATCTTTCTCTACCAAGTACTAGATCTGAACAATGAATGCTTCCGTATTCTCACTGCCACAGATCTGTCTACAGAGAACATCTCCTTAATGTACAATATCTAATGAAGTCCTAACTCATTTTTCAAGGCCTTTTGTAAGAGTATTTTCTCCTTCATATAGCCTCACCACTGACTCAAAGTAGGAAGCAACTAAGCATTTCACCAGTTCCTTGATGACCTGATATTAACTTTTTATTTTAATTCATTTCAATGTCTGTCAGACTATGCCTTCTTTGAAGAGCATAATCCAGGTCAACTTTTTTATCACACCATCTATAGATTAACACCACACAAACAGCACTTTTCTGTTGTTGATTAAACATACTACACTGAGCCTCAAAGCCTATTTATAAGTATTTTTCATTTAATTTGCTCTTCACAGCAACAAAGATATAGAAAATTACACGGTGAAACTAAGAAAATACCAGTGAATAAATTTATTTGCAGGGTTATCCACTCAGGACCCTTTTTGTTTTACAGGAGCTTTGCCTTCATTTCTTCCTTAAGTGCTACAATAAAACCTTTCAAAACTTCAAAAACAATATATTGATGGGTCAAGAATATCAAAAGATAGTCAACAGCCAATTGTTAAAGAACTGAGATGCAGCGGCGGAGCGTGGTGGCGCACACCTTTAATCCCAGCACTTGGGAGGCAGAGGTAGGAGGATTGCCGTGAGTTTGAGGCCGCCCTGAGACTACATAGTAAATTCCAGGTCAGCCTGAGCTTGAGTGAGACCCTACCTCGGGAAAACAAATAAACAAAAAAATAAAAAAGCTTGAGATGCAAGTTCACATCTTTTAATTTTAAAAATTACTGCAAACAGGGTCTGGACAGATGACCCAGGTTCAAATCACCAATACTCACATAAAGCCAAATGCACAAAGTAGCACGTGCGTCTGGGGTTCATTAGCAGTGGCAAGAGGCCCTGGTGTGCCCTCTTTTGTTTGTTTGCTTTCATTTCCTCATCGCCATGAGTTCAAGACCACCCTGAGACTACATACTTAATTCCAGGTCAGCCTGAGCTAGAACAAGACCCTACCTCGAAAAACCAAAAAAGAAGAAAAGAAAAAATACATACAGATAGATATAGATGTATATAAAATTATATGCATATATATACACACATACACATCCTTTGGATGCTGGCCAAACTCTTAAGCATGCTTACCATGACACTTTAGGCTTTTGCACTGTCATCTCAATAAATCTCCTTTGCTTTTACACACACACACAGCAAGCAAGCCTATTCCACCTAATTTATAGAAGAAAATTTGCCAAATACAAAGAAGAAAAAATAGATAACTAAGCAGAAGACATTTAGAACCCAAGACAGACAAAAAATAATCTTTCCACAACACATTACAGTCAAAATACCAAAGCTGGGGCTGGAGAGATGGCTCAGCAGTTAAAGGTGCTTGCAAAGCCTGGTAGCCTGGGTTCAATTCCCCAGTCCTCATGTAAAACCAGATGTACAAAGTGGTATGTGCATTTGGAGCTCATCTGCAGCAGCAAGAGGTCCTGGTGAGAGCCCATTCAAGGAATCAAAAGAATGGTTATAACATCACCAAATAACTGAAGCCAAGAAAATGATCAATCCCCACAGCAACAGCTCCCAGTGAGAGCCAAATAAAGGGAATTCCAGACAAGGAATCGAAAGAATCGTTATAATAAAGCACCAAGACGGCAAAGAAAACATGACTAGAGAACTAAAGCCAAGAAAATGCACACAACTGAATGAATTCAAAACGAACATAAATAAGTGCACAAAATGAATTCCAAAAGATCAAACACTCGAATGAAATGAACAAGTCAAATAGAATATGAAAATGAAACTCTCAAGCCAGGCATGGTGGCACACACCTTTAATCCCAGCACTCAGGAGGCAGAGGTAGGAGGATCACCATGAGTTCCAGGCCACCCTGAGACTCCATAGTGAATCCCAGGTCAGCCTGGGCTCGAGTGAGACCCTACCTCGGAAAACCAAAAAAGAAAAAGGAAATGGAACTCCCTGGGGCGTGAATCTCAAAACTAGAGAGGCAAAGAGAAAGGAGGCCACTCTGAGACAATATAGTGAATTCCAGGTCAGCCAGGGCTAAACCCAACTTGAAAAAAGCAAAAGAAGAAAACGGAACTCAAGAAAGAGATAAAAATATTAAAGATGCCGGGCGTGGGGCGCTCGCCTTTAATCCTAGCACTGGGGAGGCAGAGGTAGGAGGATCGCCATGAGTTCGAGGCCACCCTGAGACTATATAGTTAATTCCAGGTCAGCCTGAGCCAGAGCCAAACCCTACCTTGTAAAACCAAAAAATATAAAAAAAGAAAAATATTAAAGAAGCTGGGCATTATGGTACATGGCTTTGATCCCAGCAATCTGGGAGCAGAATGAGTATGGCATCACCCTAAGACTACATGGTAAATTCCAGGTCAGCCTGGGCTATAGTGAGACCTTACCTCAAACAAACAGAGAGAGAGAAAGAAAGAAAGAAATATTAGAGAAAATGAAAATGATATGATGCTGGAAAACAAACAGAAGTTCCAGGAGTGTGGAGGAAGGACAGAATATCAGGTTTAAAGACAAGGCAGAGGAACTGGGATCATTTGAAATCATTAAGTTCAAACAGACATGTAAGGGGCTGGAGAGATTGCTTAGTGGTTAAGGCATTTGCCTGCAAAGCCAAAGAACCCAGGTTCTATTCCCAGTACCCACGTAAGCCAGATACACAAGGTGGCACATGTGTCTAGAGTTTGTCTGCAGTGGCTGGAGGCCCTGGTATGCCTATTCTCTCCCTCTCTTTCTCTCTGTCTCTCTCTCAAATAATTTTTTTAAAAAAGACATATAAACAAAATGAAAGATATTTGGAACACCACAAAATTATGGGCATAGAAGTAGTCTAGGTTCATGACACACAAATCAATAAATGTAACGCATTACATAAATAAATGTGAGGACAGGAATCACATAATCATCAACAGATGCAGACAAGGCTTGTAACAAATTTCAACAATCCAATGTAAGAAAACTCTCAACATAATAAACAGTATATATAACAAACCTATCACCAATATGCTAAATGTAGAAAAATGCAAACATTTTTCGCAAAGATCAGTGTCATGACAAGGGTCCCTATAATCCTCTATTATATTTAATATAGTGCTTGACACCTTAGCTAGAGCACTAAGACAAGAGAAATGGGGAAGAAAGAAGCCAACAATCCTTACCGAATATGTTTCTATACCTAAGAAGCATTAAAATCTCCACCAGAAAACTCTTAGAGCTGATAACACTGTCAGCAAAGTAGAGAGGTACAATAATCAAGTCTTCCTATTTACCAATATACACTGAGAAAGGAATCCGGGGAAAAATCCCATTCCTCTTTGGAATATCCCTAATAAAGGAAGTAAAAGACCTCTAAATAACAGCTCTATGTTTTTAGTATTTTTATTTATTTGCTACAGAAAAATAGAAAGAAAGGAGGAGAGACAGACAGAGTGAGTATGGACACACCAGGGCCTCTTGTCCCTGAAAGTGAAGTCCACACATGTCACTTTGTGCATCTAGCTTCACATGGGCACTAGGGAATCAAATCTGGGCCAACAGACCTTTCAAGCAACACCATTAACCTCTATGCCATCTTCCAGGCTCCTCTAAATGAACACTCTAAAACAGTGAAGGAAGGGCTAGGGAGATGGCTCAGTGGTTAAAGGTGTTTGCTTAGGAAGCCTGAAGAAATAGGCTCATTTCCCCAATACCCAGGTAAGGCCACATGCACGAAGTGGTGGGGATGTGTCTCCAGTTCATTTGTAATGGTGTGCCCAGGCTCCTGCTCCTCCAACCCCCTTCCTCTCTACTACAAATAAGTGAAAATATTCTTAAAAACTACTGAAGAGGGGCTGGACAGAAGGCTTAGCAGTCATGGTGCTTGCCTGCAAAGCCTAAGGACCGTGTTTGACTCTCCGGGTCCCACATAAACCAGACACACAAGGTGATGTAAGCGCAAGATCATACATGCACACATGGTGGCACAAGCATCTGGAGTCTGACTGCAGTGGCTGGAGGCCCTGGTGCACCAATATTCTCTCTCTTTCTCTCAAATAAATAATTTTGGGGGGAGGGGGGTTTCCGAGGTAGGGTCTCACTCTAGCCCAGGCTGACCTGGAATTCACTATGTAGACTCGGGTGGCCTTGAACTCATGGCGACCCTCCTACCTCTGCCTCCCGAGTGCTGGGATTAAAGGTATGTGCCACCAGACTTGGCTGAAGAATGGAATTTTTAAAAATATTTAATCTGGGCTTGGTGGTGCATACTTTTAATCCCAGCACTCTGGGAGGCATGAGTTCAAGGCCACCCGAGACTACATAGTGAATTCCAGGTCAGCCTAGACTAGAGTGAGACTCTACCTCAAAAAAAACAAAGAAGCCGGGCGTGGTGGCGCACGCCTTTAATCCCAGCACTCGGGAGGCAGAGGTAGGAGGATCGCCCTGAGTTCCAGGCCACCCTGAGACTCCATAGTGAATTCCAGGTCAGCCTGGGCTGGGTTAGAGTGAGACCCTACCTCGGAAAAAAAAAAAAAAAAAAAGAAATCTGTTCTTCACAAAAGCAGAACAAAACAATCTTAAAATTCATATGGAAACACAGAATATTCTAGATAGCCAAAAGAATCCCTAGCAAAAGAATGCTAGAAGCATCACATTATCGGATCTACAGCTTTACCTCAGAGCCATACTAATAAAAATATCATCATATTGGCACAAAAACAGACACACAAATCAGTGGACCACAAGAGGATCCAGTTACTGATCTATGAAACTACAGTCACCTAGTCTTTGACAAAAAGACAAAAGTACACCTTGGAGGAAAGACCTTCAACAAATGGTGGCAGAGAAACCGAATATATACGCAGAAGAATGAAACTAGATCCTTATCTCTCACACTGAAAAAAAAATCAACTCCAAATGTCTCAAAGACCTCAACCCGAGACCTGAAGCTTTGAAACAACTAGAGGAGATTGAGATGGGGAGGGGATATGATGGAGAATGGAATTTCAAAGGGGGAAGGGGGGAGGGTAATACCATGGGATACTTTTTATAATTATGGAAATTAATAAAAATTGAGAAAATAAAAAAATGGAAAAAAAAGAAAAAACTAGAGGAAAAATTAAGCAAATATACATCAAGATATAGGCATGGGGGGGCTGGAGAGATGGCTTAGCGGTTAAGCGCTTGCCTGTGAAGCCTAAGGACCCCGGTTCGAAGCTCGATTCTCCAGGACCCACGTTAGCCAGATGGACAAGGGGGCGCACCCGTCTGGAGTTCATTTGCAGTGGCTGGAAGCCCTGGCGTGCCCATTCTCTCTCTCGCTCTCTGCCTCTTTCTCTCTCTCTCTCTTGCTCTCAAATAAATAAATAAAAATAAACAAAAAAATTTTAAAAAAAGATATAGGCATGGGGAAGAACTTTCTGAATAGGACTCCAGCTTCCCAAGAAATAAGGTAAGCAATTAACAAATGGGAACTAATGTAACTAAATTAACATTTGTACAAAGGAAACTGTTAATCGAGCAAACAGGAATCCTATACAATGGGAGAAAATCTTTGCCAGCTATATCTGACAGAGGGCTACTATCTATAATATGCAAAGAACTCAAAAAACTAAACATGAGAGCTGGGCGTGGTGGCACACACCTTTAATCCCAGCACTGGGGAAGCAAAGGTAGGAGGATCGCAGTGAGTGCAAGGCCACCTTGAGACTACACAGTGAATTCCATCCAGGTCAGCCTGAGCTAGAGTTGAGACCCTACCTTGGGGGGACTAAACAGGAGGAAAACCAACCCAGTCTAAAAGTAGGCAATGAGCACGGAACAGAGTTCTCAAAAGAAGAAATATAAAGAGTTAATGCATACTTTAAAAAGTGTTCAACATCCTTAGCCATCAGGAAAATGAGAATTAAACTACTTTGCGGGCTGGAGAGATGGCTGAGAAATTAAAGGCACTTGCCTGCAAAGCCTCTTGACCTGGGCTCAGCTAAATTCCCCAGCACCCACGTAAAGCCATTTTGGGCCACTCATTTGAAGTGGCATGAGACCCGTCTCTGGGAGATGGCTCAGTGATTAAAAGTTCTTGTCTTCCAAGTAAAGCCAGGCATACAAATGCACCTGGACTTCGTTTGCAGCTGCAAGAGGTGCTGAAGGGTGCACATGCACACACACACAAAATTTAAAAGTAAAGAAGAGATCTTGTTGCAGAGAAGGCAACTCTCCTGACCACCACACATGTGTCCATACATATACAGACGTAAAGACAATAAATATTGTAAAACTACTGTGAAATTCCATCTTCCTCCATTCAGAATGACAATCATCAAGAAAACAAATGACAACTCCCCAGACACAAAATGGCCTGGATATCCATGACCTCACAGTGCCTGACACTACCTACACAAGACCATCATAAAAGGAGGAAAAGATCATGACATCAAAATAAAAGAGAGACTGATTGAGATGGGGAGGGAATATGATGGGGAGGGGATATGATGGAGAATAGAGTTTCAAAGGGGGAAAGGGAAGGTAATGTAGGGTGTATAAAAACAAAATATAGGGCTGGAGAGATGGCTTAGCGGTTAAGCGCTTGCCTGTGAAGCCTAAGGACCCCGGTTCGAGGCTCGATTCCCCAGGACCCACGTTAGCCAGATGCACAAGGGGGCGCACACATCTGGAGTTCGTTTGCAGTGGCTGGAGGCCCTGGCATGCCCATTCTCTCTCCTCCTCCTCCTCTCTCCCTCTCTCTCTCACTCTCAAATAAATAATAATAATAAATAAAAATGAACAAATAAAAACAAAATATAAGGGCTGGAGAGATGGCTTGGCGGTTAAGGCTCTTGCCTACAAAGCCAAAGGACCTCTCAGTTCAATTCCCCAGGACCCACATGAGGTGGCACAAGAATCTGGAGTTCATTTGCAGTGACTGGAGGCCTTGGTGAGCCCATATTCTCTCCCTCTCTCTCCCCCTCCTTCTTTCTCTTTCTCTCAAATAAATAAAACAAACCAAAAAAAAATTAAAAATACAGTGTAAGTATGAAAATGTCAAAAAGAAACTAAAAATTACAAGAGCCAGGCGTGGTGGTACACACCTTTAATCCCAGCACTCGGGAGGCAGAGGTAGGAGGAGCACCATGAGTTCGAGGCCACCCTGAGAGTACATAGTGAATTCCAGGTCAGCCTGGGCTAGAGTAAAACCCAACCTCAAAAAAAGCAAAATTACAAGCAAGATGGGATGGAGTGATAGCTTAGCAGTTAAGGCACTTGCCTGAAAAGCCTAAGGATCCAGGTTCAATTCCCCAGGACCCATGTAAGGCAGCTGCACAAGGCAGCACATGCATCTGGAGTACGTTTGCATCAGCTGGTGGCCCTGGATGTGCCCATTCTATCTTTCTCTCTTCTATCTCTCTCTGCTTAACAACTAAATGAAAAATTTTTTTAAAAAATCATTATAAGAAAGACCCAGGCTCAATTCCCTAGTACTCACGTAAGCCAGTTGGCAAAAGTTCATGCATGCATCTGGGGTTCATTTTCAGTGGCTGGAGGCCCTGCCATGCCCATTCTCTCTCTGCCTCTCTATCAAATAAATAATAATAAAAATCAGCCAGGCATGGTGGCACACACCTTTAATCCCAGCACCCAGGAGACAGAGGTAGGAGGATCGCCATGAGTTAGTTCAAGGCCACCCTGAGGCTGTATAGTGAATTCCAGGTCAACCTGGACTAGAGCGAGACTCTACCTGGGGGGGGGGGGGGGGGAAATCACAGTAATTCTTTTGTACCTTATTAGATCATAATGGAGTAAAACGAGGAATCACTAACAAGAGAAACTGCACAAATACAAATATGTGGAGAATGAACAATCTCTTTGGGCAAGAGCAGGTCTCAGGTCTCATGGAGTCCTGGCTGGTCTTGAACTTGCCATGTAAAGCAAGCTAGTCTCAAACTTGTGGCAGTACTCCTACCTCTGCTTCCTTAGTGCTGAGATTGCAAGTGTTTTACCATGCCCAGCAACAATGCTCTCTTGAATGCCCACTGGGTCACTGAAGGAATTCCCAAGATCGAGTAAAATAAAACCACAATACCAGAACCTCTGGGACACATTAAAGAGAGCTGTAAAAGGAAAATTTATAGATATGAGCACTAACATTAATAAATCAGAGACCAAAAGAACATACAAAGTCTGTGAGTGCCAAGCATGGTGGCGAGCAAGACCCTACCTTGAACATCCAGGAGTCTGTGAAACAAGCCAGGCTGCTATTGTGCCTGGAATTCCTGCACCTGGGAGGTGGAGACAGGAGAACCAGAAATTCAAGGCCACCCTTAGTAACATAGTGAGTTTCAAACCAGACTAAGCGGGAGTTCTGGTTAAGGTGGTGGCATAGGAACCAGGCCAAAGCAGCCTAGGAGAGAAAATGCCAAAAAAAAAAAAAAAAAATACACACTTTTATTAAAAAGTGCGGTGCATATAAATTAAAACAGCAGCAGAGAAGTAGGAGAGATCCAGAGCCCACACAGGCCGGCAGAAGAGGCTCCAGCAGCAGCGGCACCAGGTCCGCGGGGCCACAGCTGCCAGGCTCAGCTTGAGCCGCAGGAAAAGCCAGGTGAGGGGATTTTCCACTCACAAGGGAGCTCTTCGCAAACTCAAGAAACATGAAAGGAGAACCATGAAGGGAGAACCACAGTGAACAACGGAGGAGCAGACTAAGCCACGTGAGAACCTACTTCAAAAAAAAAGACACAAAATGGCCTGGTTACCCATGACCTCACAGTGCCTGTCACTACCTACACAAGACCATCATGAGAGGAGTAAAAGATCATGACATCAAAATAAAGGAGAGATTGATTGAGATGGGGAGGGGATATGATGGAGAATAGAGTTTCAAAGGGGAAAGTGGGGGGAAGGAGGGTATTACCATGGGATATTTTTTATAATCATGGAAGTTAATAAAAATTTGAGAAAAAAAAAGACAATGATGAATCAATGAAACAAACTGGAGACTCCCAAACTAACCAAAAAAAGAGAAAGATAGAGAGAGAGAGAAAGACAGAGAAGATCCAAGTTAATAAAATTAGAAGTGAAAGCCGGGCATGGTGGTGCACGCCTTTTTATCCCATCAGAGGTAGGAGCATCACCATAAATTCAAGGCCACCCTGAATGGTGAATTCCAGGTCAGTCTGGGCTAGAATAAGACCTTACCTCTAAAAACAAAATTAGAGATGATGATGATCATGGTATACTGTCTATATGTACAGGGGTTGTCAATGTAAAGTTTAAAAAAAGCAGGAGTGACGTTACAGTATACACCTGATATTCCAAGATGATGGAAACTCTCTGTAAGAAACGTATCAACTGCCAGATGTGTATAATCTACCAAAATTAGATCAAGTGGCTAAAACAATGTGAACAGATCTAAAGGAGCAACAAGACTGAAGAAGGAACAAGGAAACTCACAACAAAGGAAAGGATGAGATTCACTGCCAATTTCTATCAGACTTTAAAGAACTAACATCAGGACTGGAAATGGCTTAGCGGTTAAGGCGTTTGCCAGCAAAGCCAAAGGACCCAGGTTCAATTCCCACCTCCAGATGTACAAAGGGATGCAAGCGTCTGGAGTTCGTTTGCAGTCGCTGGAGCCCATGGCACGCGCCCATTCTCATTCTCTCTCTTCCTCTCCCTCCCTCCCTCTCTCTGTCAAATATATTAATTAAAAAATTAAAGAACTAACATCAATGCTCTTCAACTGGTTCCACTGAATAGTGAGAAAAGGAACACCACTGAATAAGTTCTATGAAGCCAATACTATTTTGATACTCAAAAAAGTTTTTTAAGATGAGAAAAGGCCAAAAGATGACAACTACATCCAATTTTGCTATTAAAACATAAACACAAAATTTTCAGTATAACACTTCATAATGAAATTTAGCACATTTGAAAGATCATATACTATGACCAAGTTGTTTTCACTCTTGACATGGAAGTGTGGTGTCTACTTCTCATTGCCAGGACAAAATACCCGACAAAAAAAAAACCACTTTACAGGAGGGAGTAAAACTCAGCTTACAGTTCTAGGTTACAGTCCATCATAGCAGAGAAGGTCTAACAGCAGGTGATTGAGGTAGCTGGTCACATTCAGGACAGTGAAGGGAGAGCCATGAATGCTGGAGTGCAGGCAGCTCTTTCCTTTTTATAAAATAGCTCAGGATCCCAGCCCGTAGAATGGGGCCACCACAGTTAAAGTGAGTATTCCACCTCAATTAACCTAATCAAGACAACCCCTCACAGGCAATAGGTTCTATCAAGTTGACAGTGAATATAAACCATTACAGATGGTTCAATATATGCAAGTGGATGAACACAGTAGGTGTGTGGAGATGCACGTCTACAGTCCCAGCATCTTGGGAGAGAGGAGGATCACCACTGAGTTCCACTACTGAGTTAGAAGCGGGCCTGGGACTACAGAGGTCCAGGTCAGCCTGGGCTGACCCTACCTTGACTACAAAAAACAAAAACCAAATACTCAGGGTGGAAGGGCAGATCACATGCAGAAAAATACCTTTTGCTGGGCATGGTGGCACACACCTTTAATCCCAGCACTCAAGAGGCAGAGGTAGGAGTATCACTGTGAGTGAGACTACATAGTAAATATCAGGCCAGCCTGAGCTACAGTGAGACCCTACCTGGGGGGGGGGGGGACCTTTTGTCAAAGTGCAGCATCCCTTCATGATAAAACCAATAGAGAAACTAAGTATAGAAGAAACATACCTCAACACAATAAAGGCTATATAAATTTATAAACCATAACCAAGCCAGGCATGGTGGCGCACACCTTTAATCCCAGCACTCAGGAGGCAGTGGTATGAGGATCGCATTGAGTTTGAGGCCACCCTGAGAGTACATGGTGAATTCCAGGTCAGCCTGGGCTTGAGTGAGACCCTACCTCGAAAAACCAAAAATAAACCATAACCAACATTAAACCAAATGAAGAAAAAACTAAAGCACTCCCGCTAAAACCAGGAATAAAACAAGGGTGTCGACTTTCTCTACTCATATTCAATCCAATACATGAAGTCCAACAGAGAAAAAGACAAGAGATACTGATAGGAAAGAAAAAAGTCATTATTTCTATTTATAGACAATATGATCTTATATTTAAAAGACCCTAGTGATTCCACTGGGGGGAAAAAAAAAACTCTCTTAGATCTGAGCACAGTAGCAAAACAAAATTAACATGTGTTAGTAAGCTTTGAAAAAACAGTAGCAGGTTAGTGGGGCATGACAGCGCACACCTTTAATCCTAGCACTTGGGAGGCAGAGGTAGGAGGATCGCTGTGAGTTCAAGGCCACCATCAGACTACATAGTGAACTCCAGGTCAGCCTGAGCTAGAAATGAGACCCTACCTCGAAAAATCAAAAATAAATAAATAAATAAATAAATAAATGTAGCAGGCTGGAGGAATGGCTTAGCAGTTAAGGCACTTGCTTGCAAAGCCAAAGGACCTTGGTTCGATTCCCCAGTATCCACCTAAACCAGATGCACAAGGGGGTACATGCACCTGGAGTTTGTTTGCAGTGGCTGGAAGCCCTGGCATTCCCGTTCCCATTCTCTCTCTCTCTCTCTCTCTCTCTCCCTCTCACTCAGCTTCTTTCCCTCTCTCAAATAAAGATATAAGAAAATAAAACAAACGGCTGGAGAGATGGCTTAGAGGTTAAGCGCTTGCCTGTGAAGCCTAAGGACCCCGGTTCGAGGCTCAGTTCCCCAGGACCCATGTTAGCCAGATGCACAAGGGGGTGCAGGCGTCTGGAGTTCCAGTGGCTAGAAGCCCTGGCGCGCCCATTCTCTCTCTCTCTCTGCTTCTTTCTCTCTGTCGCTCTCAAATAAATAAAAATAAACAAGAAAAGAAAAGAAAAAAACAGCTTGGTGGTTCCTCATATGGTTAAAGAAAACTGTCACATGACCTAGCAATCTTAGGTATACATTCAAGAGAAATAAAAATACACTTACGAGGTGGGTGTGGTGGTGCACGCCTTTAATCCCAGCACTTGTGAGGCAGATCAACATGAGTTTGAGGCTACCCTGAGAGTGCATAGTGAATTCCAAGTCTGCCTGAGCTAGAGCAAAACCCTACCTCAAAAAAACATGCTAACAGAAAAAAAAAAACTAACGTTGCCAGGTGTGGTGGTACATGCCTTTAATCCCAGCCTGAGTCTACACAGTGAATTCCAAGTCAGCCTGGGCTAGAATGAGACCCTATCTCGAAAACACAAATTTAAAAAAGAGACCTCACACAAATGTTCATAGGAACATAAATGATACTAGCAAAAAGTTAATAACCCAAATACCTATTCACTAACAGTAAAATGTGGTGCCATTTATAGTGTGTAATATTACTTGGTTACAAAAAGAAATGAAATTGGATGTGGTACACATGTCTTTAATCCTAGCACTGGGAAGACTGAGGTAGGAGGATCAACATGAGTTTGAGGACAGCCTGGAGCTAGAGTTAGTTCCAGGTCAGCCTGGGCTACAGTGAGACCCCATCACAAAAAAAATTAAAAAAAAAAAAAAAAAAAAAGAAGAAGAACTGGGCATGGTAGCACATGCCTTTTATGCCAGCACTCAGGAGGCAAAAGGTAGGAGGATAACTATGAGTTTGAGTTCAAAGTCAGCCTGAGACTATATAGTGAATTCCAAGTCAGCCTCGGCCTGTATCTTTAACTCCCCCCCCCCCCCCGCACACACACACACACACACGAGGGCTGGAGAGATGGCTTAGTGGTCAAGGTGATTCCCTGCAAAACCAAAGGACCCAGGTTTGATTCCCCAGGACCCATGTAAGCCAGATGCACAAAGTGGCACATGTGTCTGGAATTCATTTGCAGTGGCTGGAGACCCTAGTATACCCATTCATTCTCATATTCATTCCCCCACCCCCTCTCAAATAAATAAAAAACAAAAACACTTCAGACAACAGAGATGAAGGAAAAAAAGAGCCAGGCATGGTGGCACATGCCTTTAATCCCAGCACTTGGGAGGCAGAGGTAGGAGTTTGAGGACAGCCTGGAGCCAGAGTTAGTTCCAGGCCAGCCTAGGCTACAAAGAGAACCCATCTCAAAAAAAAAAAAAGCTGGGCATGACAGCACATGCCTTTAATGCCAGCCACCACTCAGGAGGCAGAGGTAGGAGGATCGCTGAGTTCGAGGCCACCCTGAGACTACATAGTGAATTCCAGATCAGTCTGAGCAAGAGTGAGAACCTATTAAAAAAAAAAAAAAAAGAATCGTTACATGCTACAACACAAATGAACCTCGAAAACACACTTTTCTGAATGAAGCCACTCACAAAAGTATATGATTTCACTTAAATGAAATGTTCTAATATGAGGTAAATTTGCAAAGACATAAAAAGGTTGGAATGGAGGGACAACTAGCAGCTGTGCAGTTCCTTCTGGAGGAGAGCATAATGCCTCAAACTAACGATGGCCTGGCCAAGGCACAACTCAGAACATACTAAAGACAAATGAGCCACACAATTTAGAAAAGCAAATCAGTAACAGGTAGAGCAGAGCTGTGGCCCCAATCTCTTAGGAGACTGAGGCCAATTACTACCCAGGAGTTCAAGGACAGCATGAGTAATATTGAAATCCTGTCTCAAAAATATGATAATGAAAATAAAAGTAAAGAAAAAGGTAAACTGTATGACACATAAATCACATCTCAATAAATAAAATGTTTAAAACAAAATAAACAAATATTTTGTGCTTAGTCTAAAAGTAGATTTCCTTTCTTTTAGGTTCCTTATAGCACACTAAAAGAGAAAAAAGCCACAAGGCTGAGTTTTTACAGATTTGCTCAAACAAACAAGTTCTAGTCCACTGAACTGTGTGCTGTGTGTCTTCATGTTTCACTGAACCCTACCCTGAGATGTTTCCTGAGGAAAAGGGAAAACAGGACACAGGGTAAAAAGAATCTGTACTTTATTTGAACAAAGGCTGATTTCTCATTAAGAACTTATTCAAAACTGAGTATGGTGGCTCATACCTATAACCCCAGCGATCAAGAGGCTGAGGTAGGAAGAATGCCACGAGTTCAGCCAGGTGTGGTGGCACACGCCTTTAATCCCAGTAGGGGGATCCAGAGGAATCGCTGTGAGTTGGAGGCCACCCTGAGACTATATAGCGAACTCCAGGTCAGCCCGAGCTACAGTGAGACCACCCTACCTCGAAAAAAACAAAGCCATGAGTTCAAAGCCAGCCTAGGATATGGAGAAAGAGTTTCAGGCCAGTCTGATAGAGACCCTGTTAAGGAAAGAAAGGAGAAATGAGGCTGGGTGTAGTGGTGCACAACTTTAATCCCAGTACTCAGGAGGCAGAGGTAGGACGACTGCCATGAGTTGGAGGTCACCTTGAAAGTACATAGTGAATTCCAGGTCAGCCTGGGCTAGAGCAAGACACTACCTCTAAAAAAAGGGGGGGAAGGTGGGGGGGAGGAAAGGAACAAAGGAAAAAACAACTTATTCATTGTCTAGTGTAAAACCATGTGAATATATAACAAGTGAATTTCAGGCTAGTCTGAGGTACAGACCCTGCCTTTAAAAAAAATCAAAAAGAGAGAAAGAGGGCGTGGTGGTGCAAGCCTTTAATCCCAGCACTAGGGATGCAGAGGTAGGAGGATCACCAAGAGTTGGAGGCCACCCTGAGACTACATAGTGAATTCCAGGTCAGCCTGAGCTAGAGTGAGACCCTACCTCAGAAAAAAGAGAGAGAGAAAGAGAGAGAAAAAATGATTTCATAGTCTAATATAAGACCATGTAAAATAAGGAAGCTTAAAATGAAAAATTGTTCCTGGATATTTTATCTAATCAATACCACATGCTGTGTTAGGTGCTCTAGAGACATTAAAAAGAAAATTTCCCAGCAGGGTGTGGTGGGAGGCAGGGGTAGGAGGATCACCATGAGTTCAAGGCCACCCTGACACTACATAGTGAATTCCAGGTCAGTCTGAGCTGGAGTGAGACCCTACCTTGAAAAACCAAAAAACTTTCCCAACTGGTGCAGTAGTAGCATGGCTGCTATTGAGGAAGCCAACTATTCTCATTGGATCTGAGGTCTACTTCACAGGAAGGAGTTCATGCCTGGTACTAAAAGCCAACTGAAAAGCTTATGGCTGGGGAGGTCATAAGCCCTGGCGCGAAGCTACTACTGTTGTTTGGCTCTATACAGTAGTTTGGGGATAAATTAGGCCAACCAAAAAAATTATGCCCTTGGGCTGGAGAGATGGCTTAGCGGTTAAGCGCTTGCCTGTGAAGCCTAAGGACCCCGGTTCGAGGCTTGATTCCCCAGGACCCACGTTAGCCAGATGCACAAGGGGGCGCACGCATCTGGAGTTCATTTGCAGTGGCTGGAAGCCCTGGCGCACCCATTCTCTCTCTCTCTCTCTCTCTCTCTTTCTCTCCCTCTTTCTCTGTCTGTCACTCTCAAATAAATAAATAATAAACAAAAAATATATAATAAAAAAATTATGCCCTAAATGTTTATGTATATGCCCACATACTAACACTCCTTTCACTTTTGGTTAGAGAAGTTTCTCCTTTCATATGGTGGTGACCACTGGAGAGACTAAAAACTCATCAAAGTGCTGAGAAGTGAGGTGTGTGTGTTCAGCAATGAGACATTTCTGTTCAAGCCCTCCAGTGCTCAGGAACCTTTGTGGAAGAAGTGGCATAAAACATGTAAAAGTGGTGCTGGAGAGATGGCATAGTGATTAAGGCACTTGCCTGCAAAAGCCTAAGGACCCAGGCTCAACTCCCCACTACCCACGTAAACCAGATACATGAGGTGGCACATGTGACCGGAGTTCATTAAAGGAAGCTGAAGGCCCTGGTATGCCCATTGTCTTTCTCCATCTTTTTTTTTAAAGATTTGTTTTTACTGGGCTGGAGAGATGGTTTAGTGGTTAAGCGCTTGCCTGTGAAGTCTAAGGACCCCGGTTCGAGGCTCAATTCCCCAGGACCCACGTTAGCCAGATGCACAAGGGGGCGCACATATATGGAGTTCGTTTGCAGTGGCTGGAGGCCCTGGCGTGCCCATTCTCTCCCTCTCTCTGCCTGTTTCTCTCACTGTCTGTCGCTCTCAAATCAATAAATGAAAATACCAAAAAAAAATTTTTTTAAAGATTTGTTTTATTTATTAGAAACAGAGAGACAGAAAGAGACAGTGAGAATGGGCACACCAAGGCCTCTAGCCACTGCTAACGAACTGCAGGTGCATGTGCCACCATGTGCATCTGGCTTACATGGGACCTGGAGACTTGAGCCTGGGTCCTTAGGTTTTGCAGGCAAGCGCCTTAACTGCTAAGCCATCTCTCCATCTCCCTTTCTCCATCTTTAGTAAATAAATAAATATTGTTTAAAAAAATGGGGAAGAGTGCTTTGGAATGCTATCTATGTTCCAAAGTGGCCACTGCACTCATGACACTCCTGCATAATGGGGCAGGGGAGGGAGAAGCATAACAACATCAAGTAGATAAGTGACTAATTGGGAAGTAGAGGTTCAGTAGAGAGAGGCAAAGCCAGCTGATGGGAGGGTAAGGGTGTATTGTGTATATGTATGGAAATTGTCAATAAAAAGTTTTAAAATGAATGTTAAAATTTTGGGCTGGAAGCTGGGCATGGTGGCGCATGCCTTTAATCCCAGCACTCGGGAGGCAGAGGTAGGAGGATCACCGTCAGTTCGAGGCCACCCTGAGACTCCACAGTGAATTCCAGGTCTGTCTGAGCTAGAGTGAGACCCTACCTCAGAAAAACAAAACAAAAAGATTTGTGGGAGCCGGGCGTGGTGGCGCACGCCTTTAATCCCAGCACTCGGGAGGATTGCCGTGAGTTCGAGGCCATAGTGAATTCCAGGTCAGCCTGGGCTAGAGTGAGACCCTACCTCGAAAAGCCAAAAAGATTTGTGGGCTGGAGAGATGGCTCAGCAGTTAAGGCACTTGCCTACAAAGCCTGATGGCCCAGGTTTGATTCCCCAGTACCCATGTAAAGCCACATGAAGTGGTGCTATGTAAGCCAGACGTGGGAAAAGTACTGAGAAAAAAAAACAACATACTGATTTAGGATTCCATACTCAGCAATAGTATCTTTCATAAAGTATCCTCCAAATTGGAAACCTTAAAATATAAAAATCAGGGCTAGACAGATGGCTTAGTGGTTAAGGTGCTTGCCTGAGAAGCCTAAGGACCCAGGTTCAACTCTCCAGATTCCATGTAAACTAGACACCAAAGGTGAGGCAAGCGCAAGGTTGCATATGCCCACTAGGTAGCCAAGTGTCTGGAGTTTGTTTGCAGCAGCTGAGACCCTGGTGTGCCAATTAATTCTCTCTCTAAAATTAAAAAAATAAATAAAACAAAGCAGGGCACAGTGGCACATGTCTTTATTCCCAGCACTCAGAGGCTGAGGTAGGAGAATCCCTGTCTTTTAAAAGTGTAAAACTTTTGTGCTTAGAAATTAATTTTGAGGAACCTAGAAACTGTGACACTTTACTAAACATGCATCTGTAACCAGTAATACAGAACTTAATGAAAATAATCTACTGTATAAAGAATATAGAACAACTTTTTTTGTTTTTACAAGGCAGGGTCTCACTCTAGCCGCAGGATGACCTGGGATAATCTCAGGTTGGTCTCAAACTCACAGCAATCCTCCTACCTCAGCCTCCCTACTGTGCCACCATGCCCGGCTGGAAAAACATTTTGAACTAGAGTAAAAGAAAGTATGGTGGGCAAATAAGCATGAGAAGATATGATACTCAGCATTACTGTTAGAAAGTGAAACTACCATGGGTACCACAACACATCCGCTAGGATGGCTACAGCGAAAACATGCTAGTTCTGGTGCCAAACACCAGAATGCTCATACAACTTCTGGCTGAAATGTAAGGTGGGACAGCCATTTTGGAAAACAATCTGGCATTTTAAAAAGCCAGACAATTAACATCCAGCCAATTATATGCCACTCTCAATTCACTCAAGGGAAACAAAAACAGAAGAAATGTTCAGGAGCTCTGGCCAAAGCTGGATTGAAAAGGAAAATATGGGCTGGAGAGATGGCTTAGCAGTTAAAGTGCTTGCCTATGAAGCCTAAGGACCCAGGTTCAATTCTCCAGGTCCTACATAAGCCAGATGCACAAGGTGGCTAGAGGCCCTGGCACACTCTTTCTCACTTGCTCTTTCTCTCCCTCCCTCTCTCTAATAAATAAAAGATTTTTTTTAAAAAAGGAAAATATTATACCCTAAAAAAGAAAAGTAAAACCGGGTGTGGGAGCACACACCTTTAACACCAGCACTCAGAGGAGGCAGAGGTAGAAGAACTGCTGTGAGTTTAAGGACCAGCCTGGGAGTAGTGTGGGCTCCAGGTCAACATGGGCTACAGTGAGACCCTACCTTGGAGAAACAAACAAAGAAAAAATAGAATTATCACAAGACATAGTAATCTAATTTCTCCGTACTGTAATCAACATGCTCAAGAAATATCTATCCTCCTGTGTTCATAGTAACAAAATCCCTAAATTAAAGTAGCAGTGTAATTACCCTTTTCCAGATGAAAAGATAAAGAAAATGTAGTGTAAAAACACAATAGAAGCTGGGCGTGGTGGTACACACCTTCAATCCCAGCACTCAGGAGGCAGAGGTAGGTGGATTGCTGTGAGTTCAAGGCCACCCTGAGACTACATAGTGAATTCCAGGTCAGCCTGAGCTAGAAAGCAAGACCCTACCTCGAAAACCAAAAACAATGGAATGAATTCAGCAAAAACAATGGAATGCATTCAGCGTTACAAAAGAAGGAAATCCTGTTATTAACAACATGGATGAACCTGAAGGGAGAATGAAATAAACCACCATAGGAAGATAAAAACCTAATGATTTCACTGCTGGAAGGGATGGCTTAGCAGTTAGGGCGGTTGCCTGCAAAGCCAAAGGACCCAGGTCCCATTCCCCAGGACCCACGTAAGCCAGATGAACAAGGGAGTGCATGCTTCTGGAGTTCGTTTACAGTAGCTGGAGACCCTAAGCGTGCCCATCCTCCCTCCCTCTCTCTCTCCCCCTCTTTCTCTGTCAAATAAATAAAAGTCTAAAATGGCAAAAGCTGACTTTTTACCCTATCAAACACAACAATTTCTATAGAAGGAGCAAGCAGAATGCTAACAAAGGCTTCAGAAGGACTGAAAATAAAAGAGAGGGGCTGGGCAGATGCTTGACAGCCCAGGTTTGATTTCCCATTACCCACTTAAAGTCAGATGCACCAAGTGACAAAGACCCTACCTCAAAAGAACAGGGGGGAAGGGGAGAGACCAGAGAGATGGCTTAGCTATTAAGGCATTTCGATTCACCACTAACCACATAAGCCAGATATACAAAGTGGCACATGTAAATGGAGTTCATTTGCAGTGGCTAGAGACCCTGGTGCGCCCATTCATTCTCATTCTCTCTCTCTCTCAAATAAATATTTTTTAAAAAAATCCTGGCCTGTCGTGGTGGCACATGCCTTTAATCCTAGCAGTTGGGAGATAAAAGTAGGATGGTCGCTGTGACTTCAAGGCCACCTTGAGAGTACACAGTTAATTCCAAGTCAGCCTTTACTAGAGTGAATCCCTACCTCAAAAAAAAGGGGGGGAGGCTGGAGAGATGGCTTAGCGGTTAAGCGCTTGCCTGTGAAGCCTAAGGACCCCGGTTCGAGGCTCGATTCCCCAGGACCGACGTTAGCCAGATGCACAAGGGGGCGCACACGTCTGGAGTTCATTTGCAGTGGCTGGAGGCCCTGGCGCGCCCATTCTCTCTCTCTCCCCCTCTTCCTCTCTCTGTCTGTCGCTCTCAAATAAATAAATAAATAAATAATTTTTTTAAGAAAGGGGGGGGATGTTTATTAAAGGAACCAAAGGAATAAGACTTGCTGATCTACTACACAGAATGAGAACTATATAATAATGCAATGGATAGTTCAAAATTGCTAAGCATAGGTTCTAGTCAGACATAGTGACATATACCTGGAAAATCACAGCACTCAAGAGGTGGAGGGCAGGAGCATGAGTTCCAGCCACTTGGGCTACACAACAAGACCCTGTCTCAAAAGAAGCGAACAAACGAACGAAAGAAAGGAGGAGGAAGGGAAAGGAAAGGAGGAAAAGGAGGAAAAGGAAGGAGGAGGGAGGGAGGGAAGGAGGGAAGGAGGGAAGGAGGGAAGGAAGGAAGGAAGGAAGGAAGGAAGGAAGGAAGGAAGGAAGGAAGGAAGGAAGGAAATGTTGCCAGGCATGGTAGCGATCCTCCTACCTCTGCCTCCCAAGTGCTGGGATTAAAGACGTGCGCCACCATGCCCGGCTTTTTAGGTATTTTTAAGTCAGGGTCTTGCTCTAGCCCTGGCTGATGTGGAACTCACTCTGCAGCCTAGGCTGGCCTGGAACTCACAGGGATACTCCTGCCTCAGTGTCATGATTATACGTAGGCACCACTGTGCCTGACTCAAGTGTATACATCTTAGGCTCAATAATTTTGCCCAAAGAATCCAACAAGATATGAGCAGGAGAAATATGTAAGTATAGATTTCGACTGGAGCATAGAGTAAGAGTTCAAAAGTGGACTTGGCCAAGGCAGTTAGGCTTCTTCTCACACAACAGAACTCTAGCAACCTTGGAGAGCCACGCATAGCGGTGCACAAGAAATATCTACCCTCCTGTGTTCACAGTAGCACAATCCCTAAGCTAAAGTATCCACTTCCAGATGAAAAGATACAGAAAGTGTAATGTAAAAACACAATGGGAGCCGGGCATGGTGCTCTTTAATCCCAGTATTTGAAAGGCAGAGTAGGACGATTGCTGTGAGTTCAAGGGCAACACTACATAGTAAATTCCAGGTCAGCCTGGCCTACAGTGAGACCCCACGTAGAAAAATGGAAGGGTAGGACTCCTTACAACATGCTCCCTCCAGACATAAAATGACCTGGATATCCATGACCTCACAGTGCCTGACACTACCTAAACAAGACCATCATGAGAGGAGGAAAAGATCATGACATCAAAATAAAAAGAGAGACTGATTGAGATAGGGAGAGGATATGATGGAGAATGGAATTTCAAAGGGGAAAGTGGGGGGAGGGAGGGTATTACTATGGGATATTTTTTATAATCATGGAATGTTAATAAAAATTGAGAAAATAAAAAAATAAAACATAAAAAATAAATAAATAAAACGTTCAGAATAAAAAAAAAAAGAAAGAAAGAAAAATGGAAGGGAGGGAGGGAGGGACTGTTCCGCAAAATGTCCAGGGTGAGCATCACAGAAAGGCTATGTTTAAGAAACACGTACACAAATCACTGAGCCACATCCCTAGCCCTAAGATAGATTTACAAGCACTTTTAATTTCTTACCTTTTTTGTATTTACTGAAAATTTCTACCATGAGCCTCTATTGTCTTTGCAAACTGGTAAAGAAAAGCACTATCATAAAGTGACTCTAAAAAACCTAAAAAAGGGCTGGGGTGATGGTTCCATGGTTCAGGTGCTTGCCTTCAAAGCCTAAATTCAATTTTACCTGGTTCAATTTTACCTGGGTTTGATTCCCAAGTACCCACGTAAAGCCAGATGCACAAAGTTCCTTTGCAGTGGCTAGAGGCCCTAGCACACCCATTCTCTTAAGCTTATATTTTTTTAAAAAAAAGTAAAATAATTTAATCTGAGATAAAATTGTGTCATGTCAAAATAATCCAGTGAAAGTATCACTGTCTAACATATGCAGAAACAGAAATGTGGAGATGCAAGTAACCCACTTAGCCACTTTCAGTTCCTCTCAATAACTTCTCATAGAAATTCCGGTTTTCATCTGCTCTAATTTTAAGCTCTAATACACACATATCTCATCTTCTCAATGCTAAGAATACTGGATACTACCCAGTTTAAACGTGTACACATTCAATCACTGCAATCAAATAATGCAGCAGCTAGGCGATTTTTCAACTAATTTCCACTTCAATACTTGAGCATTTAAAAAAAAAACAAAAAAACACCACAACCCAAGTCAACAACAAGACAAAAAAAAGTGATGTCCACAAAAAAAGGAAAGAATATCTGGGCATGGTGGCATACACCTTTAATCCCAGCACTCTGGGAGGCAGAGGTAGGAGTTTGAGGCCACCCTGAGACTACAGTGAATTCCAGGTCAGTCTGGGCTAAAGTGAGACACTACCTCAAGAAAAAAAAAAAGAAAAAGTAAAGACTATGGGAGAAGGTTACAATTACCTTAATTTAAATGTAGCAGCACTGAGGTTCAACTGATTTTTCAGAAACACATTTTTAGGAGTTAAAGATAAAGTTTGAGTACTATGGAACTTATTAAAGATTTCAAGATTTCCATGGAGAAAATAAAATTTGATAATTTGTTCAGTAACTTTCCAACTTAAAGATTAAATCAAACTCACCAAAAAATAAATAAATAAAAAAGCTGGGCATGGTGGCCCATGCCTTTGATCCCAGCACTGTGGAGGCAGAGGTAGAAGGGGCACTGTGCGTTCAAGGCCAACCTAAGACTAGTGAATTCCAGGTCATCCTGGGCTAGAGTGAGATCCTACCTCAAACCCAGGCTGGCCTGGAATTCAACTATGTGATCCCAGGTGGCCTCAAACTCATGGCAATCCTCCTACCTCTCTGCCTCGAGTGCTGGGATTGAAGGCATGTGCCACCAGCCCTGGCCAAACCATTTATCTTCATCAGTATCACAGAGCGCAGCAGATCTGCTTCTATTCATACTGAAGTGACTACCAACACTCTACTCATACAGTAAAGCACAAGAGAGCCCCAATCCTAGAGAAATACAACTGGTATCTGGGCCACCTGGTTTGCATTAGCTCCGTGAAAGATAAAACATTTAAACTAATTAAACCACTAATAAATATGCTTTGGAATTTGTCCTTTGGGAACATACAATCTAGTAGGAAAACACAAATGTAGTCCACTGATTAGAATATTAAATGAACTTTTAAAAGCTCTACAACAAAGATAAAGCAAAATTAGCCAGGTGTGGTGGCGCACGCCTTTAATCCCAGCACTCGGGAGGCAGAGGTAGGAGGATCACCATGAGTTCAAGGCCACCCTGAGACTGCATAGTGAATTTCAGGTCAGCCTGGGCTAGAGCAAGACCCTACCTTGAAAAAAAAAAAAAAAAAGATAAAGCAAAATGCTATGGGGAACACAGGGAAAAATTTAACTTTTTCTAGAATAGATAAGCAAAGGTTTCAAGATGTTGGGATTTGGGATGAGTTGTGAATGCAAAGGAAAAGGAAAAGATGCATCTCTTAACCATGTCAAGCTCAGAATATTTAGGCTGATAAGAGAAATAAAAGTGCCTCTGAAAATCAAAGTTCTGATATAATGGGGCCATATGATTAGGGACATTAAGTCAATGCATTACAAAGTTTATACCTAATTCCACAAAACAAGAGATATTATTTCACCATGTATTAGGACAAACTCTCCTAATAAAGAATGGCTTGGCGTGCTCCTCCAGACACAAAATGGCCTGGATATCCATGACCTCGCAGTGCCTGACACTACCTACATAAGACCATCATAATAGGAGGAAAAGATCATGACATCAAAATAGAAGAGACTGATTGAGAGGGGGAGGGTATACGATGGGGAGTGGAGTTTCAAAGGGGGGAGTGGAGGAAGGGAGGGAATTACCATTGGTTACTGTCTGCAATTACAGAAACTGTCAATAAAAAAATAATAATTTTGGACTGGAGGGATGGTTTATTGGTTAAGGCATTTTCCTGCAAAGCCTAAGGACCCAGGTTCGTTTCCCCAGGACCCACATTAGCCAGATGCACAAGGGGGCACACACATCTGGAGTTTGTTTGCAGTAGCTGGAGGTCCAGGCGTGCCCATTCTCTCTCTCTCTCTCTCTCTCTCTCTCTCCCTTTCTCTGTCAAATAAATAAATAAAAATAATAATAATTTTAAAAAAGAATGGCTTGGGTAGAGGAAGAACCAGGCTCATTCCTTAAATCTCAACACTAGAGACTAAGACAAGATTGCCATGAGTTCCAAGGCAGCCTGGGTTACAAAATGAGACCTGCCTCAGCAAATTGAAGAGGGAGGGAGGGAGTAAGAAGGGAAGAAGGAGCCTTAGGGACTGGGGAGATGGCTCCATAGGTAAAATACTTGCAAGTGTTGAAGACCAGAGTTTGAATCCCTAGATCCCACCTAAATGCTAGGGAGGCTGAGGAGGTAGATTCCTGGGGCAAGCTTGCTAGCTAGTGGGCTCTGGGTTCAGCGAGAGACCCTGTCTCAATAAATAAGGTAGACAGTAACTGAGGAAACACCAGTGTCAACTTCTGGCCCACACATGCATGTGCGTACACACACACACACCTCTGAACCAGGGTGCTAAAAATGGAAAGGGAGACATACATATTACTGTGTTAAAAGGAAAGAAATGTAATGAGGACTGAATATATGTAAATGTCAGGTAAAGACTGAGCAGAGAAAGAGCAAAGACAAGGGTCATCTTCTGAGAAGGAAATAAATGATTATAACTTTTTAGCCTTTAAACAGTTTATCTAAAGTTTTATCCTCTTGTTTCTGCACTTATCCTAATATCCTATTTTTTAGTGTATGAGCGAACCAGAGCTTCGTGCCACTGCAAACCAACTCCAGACACATGTGCTATTTTGTATATCTAGCATTATGTGGGTTCTGGGGAATCAAACCCAGGCCATTAGGCTTTGCAAGAAGAAACTTTTAACCTCTGAACCATCTCTCGAGTCTAATATCCCATATTTTGATAGTTTTTCCATTAAGTACATATCAATCAATCAGTACTATTTTTTTTTCAGGTAGGGCATCACTCCAACCCAAACTGGCCTGGAATTCACTATGTAGCCTCAAGTTGGCCTCAAATTTAGTGATCCTCCTACCTCTGTGTGCTGAGATTAAAGGCATGTGCCACCACACCCAGGCAAATTAGTAGTACTTTATAATAGAAACAGAAAATCTACCTTTGACATTATTTGAACACCACCTCCAAGGATAAAACTTATAATGCAATGCCTCCGTACAACAGGGTGATAATTCCAATGGCTACTTATTTACATCTGGGGTTCACCTGCAGATTCTCAGGGTCTTGACAGCACTCCATAAGCAAGGCCTCTGATGCAGCGGGACTTCCGCAGAGGTGGACAGAGGACCAGTTCCACACAGCCATTGACATGCCCACTGTGTCTAACCTGCCTTCAGTAACTTCAGATGAAACTTCCTGCAGCTCAGCAATCACCAATAACTACATGTAACTACTATCTTTAGGAAGTACCTTTGCCCAATCTTATAAACAGAGAGTAGAAAACATCCCAAAGACTCCACTGTTCATGAAAAACTACAAATCCGGTCTAGGGGGTAGAGCTCAGTAGAAGAGAACTTGTGTAGCAAGCAAGAAGCCCTGAGTATGTCCCCTAATACCATAAATAAATAAAAAAGACATGAATACTACAAAGACAATGGAGTTCAATGAATTTTTAGAAAAAGGCTTTTTTTTTTTCCTTTTTTATAAATCTTTTTATTTATTTGTAAGCAGAGAGGGAGAAGAGAGACAGAGAGAATGGGCACCCCAGCTGCTGCAAACCCATGGGTCACTTTGTGTATCCAGCTTTATGTGGGTACTGGGAAATCAAACCCAGATTGTTAGGCTTTGCAGGCCAACACCTTTACTAGTGAGTCATCTCTCCAGCCCTTTTTTCCTTTTTGTACTGTGATGTTTCAATGTAGCCCAGGCTAGATTTAAACTCGTGATCCTCCTGCCTCAGCCTCCTCAAGTCAATCCAAACCCAAGTTGGGTCTAGAAAATTTTTCTTTTTGAAAAATCCTAAAA
Source organism: Dipus sagitta (assembly GCA_036346955.1). Classification (NCBI taxonomy): domain Eukaryota; kingdom Metazoa; phylum Chordata; class Mammalia; order Rodentia; family Dipodidae; genus Dipus; species Dipus sagitta. Next base: position 44,561,372 of record CM070784.1, read on the forward strand.
ATGCTGAAAAAATAGCCAGAGAACAGAAATTAACACATAAATACCCAAAAGGGTTAAATTTTAACAGAACAGGTCACTCAGTATGTGAGGTGGTGGGCTCCCTTGAACACCAGCTGAGTTCAATTCAGCACAATATTTTTGTTTTGTTTTGCCTTTTGAGGTAAGGACTCACTCTAGCCCAGGCTAGCCTGGAATTCATTCAGTAGTCTCAGGGTGGCCTTGACTCAAGGTGATCCTCCTACCTCTGCCTCCCAAGTGCTGGAATTAAAGGCATGCGCCACCATGCCCAGCTAATTCAGCACAATATTAAAGGCATGTATTTTCAAATCAGCCCAGAGTTTGAATCCAAGATGATGTTGAAGCAAATCACTTAAGTTTTTGGATCTGCTTCCCAATCCATCAACTAACACAAGGGTTTCGGTGAATGTTTATTAGGTATTTATCAATGCCTAGCATGTGGTGGAAGAGATGTTAAGCACTTACCAATGCCCAGCACATGGTAGAATGTATGTTGGGCACATATTAACGCCCAGCACATGGTAGAATGCATGTTTGGCACTTAGTGATGCCTAGCACATGGTAGAAAACTATGCAATCTCCCTTTCTCACCCTTCTCTCTTGTTGAGTAAGATTATATGAATCTGCATACCTCAATAGTCAAATAATAAAAACATGGCAAATTGAGCTGGAGAGATGGCTTAATGGTTAAGGCACTAAGGACCCAGGTTCGATTCTCCAGTATCCACGTAAAGCCAGCTGCACAAAGGTTGTTTGCAATGGCTAGAGGCCCTGGCATACCCATGCTCTCTGACTTTTCTTCTATCTCTCTCTGTGCTTGCACATAAAAAAAATAGATTAAATTGGAAAAAAAAAACATAGTAAATAGTAATGGGAGGTAGCAAGCTAAGAAGGAACTATGAAGAGCATAAACTAATATTCAGATGAAGGAAAACAGCAGGAGTGAAGGAGAAACCACTAGAATGAAGAGGATCTATCAGGATGTAAGAGCAAAAATCCAGATCTACAATAACTGTTTGTTCGATAAACTCCATCATCCTTCACTTATCTATTTAACGAATTCAACAAACAGCAGTCACCAGGAATTCAGTGGTGGGCAAGACAGAGCAGTTGCCTCATGGGATTTACAACCTAGCACTCTTCTCATTTAAGAATATGAGCTATCGCAGCCGGGCGTGGTGGCGCACGCCTTTAATCCCAGCACTCGGGAGGCAGAGGTAGGAGGATCGCTGTGAGTTCGAGGCCACCCTGAGACTCCATAGTGAATTCCAGGTCAGCCTGGGCTGGGTTAGAGTGAGACCCTACCTCGAAAAACAAAAAAAAAAAAAAAAAAAAAAAAGAATATGAGCTACCAACCAGAATGACTAAATTCTAGGAGTAAATAAAAGTTTTTTGCACTAAACTAGTGAATTTCTATTCACTGTTCCTAAACAGTAACAACACATTTGCTGTTTTTAAAAATCTTAAAGCAGGGCGTGGTGGTGTACAACTTTAATCCCAGCACTCGGGAGGCAGAGGTAGGAGGATAGCCTTGAGTTTGAGGCCACCCTGAGACTTCATAGTGAATTCCAGGTCAGCCTGGACTAGAGTGAGACCCTACCTCGAAAAACCAAGAAAAAAAAACTGCTTACGCATCTGAATTTGCACTGGCAAGAGACCCTGGCTCACCCACACAGGCAAATAAATATATTTACACATTTTTTTAAAAGCTGAATTCTTCAATCAGCTTATATTTCAGCTGTTCATTCTGGGTATCACATTTGTGTTTTGAGGTAGGGTCTTGCTCTAGCTCAGGCTGACCTGGAATTCATTATGTAGTCTCAGGGTGGCCTCGAACTCATGGCTATCCTCTTACCTCTTCAAGCAGAGCTTATGACAATCAATATATAACATAATGCAAAAAAAATATCTGAAAACCATAATTCATGAAAAATGAGACGTTTTAGCCCAGAGAAGACAACTCAGAACACATGACAACTGTGTTCTTGTTTTCAAGAGCTAATGCTCTGTAACACTGCAAAGTGTTAACTCTGGAAGTTACATGGATGTGTATTGGTTTCAATATTAAGAATTCTAGGGCTGGAGGGATGGCTTAGCAGATAAGGGGCTTGCCTGCAAAGCCAAAGGACCCAGGTTCGATTCGCCAGGATCCACATTAAGCCAGATGCACAAGGTGGTTCACACTTCTGGAATTCGTTAGCAGCAGCTGAATGTCCTGGCACGCCCATTCTCCCCCCCCCCAAGTAAATAAAAAATAATTAAAAAGATTTCTAACAATTCAAACTATTCAACAACAATTTAAGCATGTTAAATCTCTGTAGGGCTACATGCTTTACAAAAGGCATTTTTTTCACTTACGCCTTGAAATAATATTTTAAAAAGCAATTCCTATTAGTTTAGAAAATTGAGACTTCAAAAGCCTGGCTAAGAAACCAAACAACCATGTAAGACCTGGCTGAAGAAAAGACAGACAGACAGACAATTAGGCAAACCAGTGCTAATTTCAAATCCAAAAATCTAATGGAACAGGATGCCTCAAAATATTGTGCTTCCCCATACTTGGGCTACAAGATCACTAAGAAATCCTGTTGGAACTGAGCTGATAACCTTCTCCATATAGACCAGCTGACAGAAAGCTGGAAAAAGCCACACTGCATGCAGCTCAATGGGAGAGAGAGAATCACCAGCGAAGATACTCCACAGTGGACACTGCAAGCCTTTCATTTGGTCAAACAGGCCAAATGAGCCAACGGGAACAATAGTGGCACATCTGTTTGGGGGAAACCAACTGCCCTCTAATTGGACTGGAGGCCCGCTCCATGGGAGGGAATACATCCCTGATTCTGAAAACCTACAACAGGGGTAGTAGTCATGAGCCCTTAGGGGTGTAACATCTGCTACTGTCTGGCTAAATGTATATACTATGCTCACCAAACTGCCCAGTAAGCACTTCTCTTAATGCTCATACCCATATATTAATGCTACTCTCACTTTTGGTAGAGAACCTTCTCTTTTCAGATGGCAGTGACCTTGGGATGACTCAGAAGGCATCATGGTGTTGAGAAGCAGTGACAGAGGAGTGCTCAGCACTGCAATATCTCTATCGCACCCTCCAAGGCTCAGGGTCCATTGCAGAAGAGGTGGCAGAAAATATGTAAGAACCAAAGGAAGGGTAGGACTCCTTACAACGTGCTCCTCCAGACACAAAATAGCCTGGATATCCATGACCTCACAGTGCCTGACACTATCTACACAAGATCATCATAACAGGAGGAAAAGATGATGACATCAAAATAAAAAGGACTGATGAGAAGGGGAGGAGATATGATGGAGAGTGGAGTTGCAAAGGGGAAAGTGGGGGGGTGAGGGAATTACCATGGGATACTGTTTGCAATTGTGGAAGTTGTTAATTATAAAAAATAAATAATTAAAAATAATAATAATGTGCTTCCCATCTTTGGATGTATTCAGGCATATACCATACTGTCAGCTGTCAGGAAAGCTAAGATACTGAAAAGCATTTCCAAAAGCAGTCCTTATATGCACATGGTGAAAAAGCTTAGTGGTAAATGGACTTTCAGGATGCTAATTACATACAGACAGTGACTTTTTCTTTCCTGTTATATTCCAGTCTGTAAAGCAGCACTGGCACGTAGCGTGTTCTCAGTGAAGTTTCTACTAGATACGGACAGTCTTACACAAACCCTACTACATAATACATACCACTGCTGTATAATAAAAGACCTTGCTAAAGTATCCAACAACTGAAAGACTAAAACACATTGTTAAAATTGCCATCACACATTGAAAATTTCTACGTAAAGTTCTGAGACTTAATCAGTTGACAAAGCAAAATGAATTGCAGAAAATACACACCAGCTAGCAAACATAAAGTACTATAATAAACATAATATAAAGCTGTATAAGCTAAATTGGGTGTAAGTGTTGTCAATGGTGAAATTCTTACAGCCATCAACTGACATTTGGGGCTCTAATATTGTAAGAATAAAGAAATGTACACAGATCTTTTTGCTTAAAGACAAATTCAACTTCTACTCACATCACATCTTCCGCCACTATGCTGACACCTGAGGAAGAGCTGCATATCTCACAGCTACACTGTACAGAGCTTCAGCGTGCCCAATACATGGAGGTACTGCGCTTAGATGAATACCCAAAGCAATAGGAGAGAAAAGCGATCCAAATATGATTTTACCATCCTCTAAACCATAAAGCTTAAAACTTCCAGATAGTTTAAGTAATTAAGACCCTACAAAATACGTAAAAGTCGCTTACAATTCACTCCACATAAGGGACAGGTAAATATGAATGGGCACACATTCTTAGGACTACTACCCTTGTGTAACAAGCACAGCCTAACAGGCACATAAAATTTTTACTCCAATTTCACCAGATTAAGTTATATCCTCAAAAACTTTCTGAACACAGACATTCTAATATCTAAAAGTCTAGTTAAGTTTACAGTAAGCAACTTCAGGTTTATAATGGTGTAAAAAGCTATTCACTTGGTCACAATGTCACACCACCTAGATTTGTTATTGGCAGGCAGGTGTGATCACAAACTAACAGAAACCACAATGACTTTGAAAGATCCGTTAAAAAGCAATCCCACCCCAAAATAGCACACAATAATTACCTTCCTTACGTTCAAACCTATTCCATGAACTTCTACTTAACCAGATTTGGAGGACTAACTTTTTAGAAAGCTGCTTCTCCCATGCCTGGGTTACTCAGGAAACACTTGCGCTCCAGATCTAATTCCAACACGAGGACCTGATTGATTTTCCTTACAATATGAGTCCTTTTGCCACAACCCATTAAGAAATCGCCAACAAGAGGGCTCTTGGTCGACAGCTTTCAAAATTAAGCCCAAGAGAACCACCAAACTAGAGGTGCCAAGAGCGGTTAGTTCAGAGAAACCTATCAGAGCAACAAGTGTAGGGCTGAACCTCGCAGCGCGACCCACACTCCGCTCGCCCGCGGGGACTGGGACGGGGACCCGGCGCCCCCCGCCCCCCGCCGCTCACCTGAGCACCGGGCTGTAGGGGCTGCGCGAGCGGCGCCAGCTGCTGCTGCTGTAGGGGCTCGGGGACACGTCGCCGCCCCGCTCATACGAGCTGTGGCGGCTGTAGCTGGGCGAGCGGCGGCGGCCGTAGGGGCTCGGCGAGCGGGCCGCACGCCGCGAGTAGGGGCTGCCTCCGGCCGGGCTGGGGGACTTGCGGCTCCGCAGGCTCTGCGAGGCCCGGTGGGACGGCGGGCTGTCGTCCCGGCCCCCCAGAGGACTCAGGGACCGCTGCCGCCGCCGGTAGGCCTTGGGCGGCTCCTTGTAGGCCGACGGCGGCTCCTTGGACGCCTTCGTCCGGCTGCGGTGGGCCTTGGGGTCGCGGTCCTTGCGACCGCCGCTGCTGCTGGACGTGGCCGAGGCGCTCTTCCGGCGGCCGCCGCCGCCGCTGCTGCTGCTGCCGCCGCTCTTGGCGGCCTCGGCCCGCTCGTCGCCGCCGTGGCCGTGGCGGCCGCGGGACTTGGAGGCCTCCCCGCCGCCGCCCGCCCCGCGCGGGCCGTCCCGCCGCCGGTGCTCGCGGTGGCGCTCCTTGCTGCGGCCGCTGCTGCTGCGGCGGTCCCGGCGCGGCCTGCGCTCCGAGCCCTCCACGCGCCGCTGGGTGCCCGAGGAGGAGGCCGGGCTCGCGCCGTTGCCCCCCGTCCCCCCGGCAGCCGTCGCCGCCGTTGCCGCGCTGCCGGCTCCCCCGAGCAGCAGCCCCTGCTCGGACTGGGAGCTCACATCCTCGTACTCCGCCAGCGGGGTCACACCCCCGCCGCCGCCGCCACCGCCGCCGCCGCCGCCTCCGCCGCCGCCGTCCTGCTGCGGCTGGGGCAGCGAGAAGACCCGGCGCTTCTCCGCCTCCTGCCCGGCGCGGGGCCCGCGGCGCCGCTTCTGCCGCCCTCCCGGGCGCCTCTTGCCTCTGGCCAGCCGCTTGACCTCCAGGGGGGGGCCCGCGCTGAAGCAAGAGGAGGAGGCCGCGGCGGCGGCGGCGGCTGCGGCGGCGGCGGCCGCGCCGGGGGCAGCCAAGAAGAGCAGCGGCGGCGGGGGCGGCGGCGGTTGCAGGAGCTGCGGCTGCAGGAGCGGCAACAGCAGCGGCGGCTGCTGAGGGGACAGGAACCGCCTGCGCTTGCGGCGCTCCTCCAACTTCTTCTCGGCCCAGCTCAGGCCCCCGCCTCCCCCCAGCGCCGTGTCCGAGCTGCTCGGCATCGCCTAGAGCCCGCCGCGGAGCGCGGCGCGGGTGCGGCCTCCTCCGGGGTCAGACGCCGGCCATCTCCCCGGCCGGGAGGGGAGAGCGCGCGGCGGCGGCGGCGGAGGGACACGGAGCGCCGGGCCGGCCGGGAGACGCGGCGCGAGGGTCCGGCTCGGCGGCAGGGGGAGACGGGTCCCCGGAGCCCGGCGGGGGTCCTCCGCGGCCTCGATCGCGCTCGTCGTCCCGGGAGCTCCGCGGCGCGGCGCCGGGCCGCGGGCGATCCGGAGTCAGTCCCCCGAGGCTCGTCGTCCCCCGCGCCGGCGGGTGTTGGGGGGAAGCGGCCGAGGCCGCGCTCGGCTCCCGGCGCGCAACGCGGAAGTGGCCGGTCGGTGCTCGCTTCGCTCCGTCGCGCCCGGCGTCGGGTCGGGTCGGGTCGGGTCGGGGAGGGCCGTGGGCGAGACAACAACACGCCTCCCGGGCCGTCCGCGTCGACGTCGGCGTCCTGCGGCGGTGGCGGTGGCGGCGGCGACACCCCGCGGGCGCCTCAGCAGTGGCCGCGGCCTGACAACTCCTGGCGCGGGGCCTCGCGCTCCGCGGGCCGGGCGGGCGGCGGCGGCGGCGGCACGGTTGGGGGCTGTTTCCGGGGAGATGGCGGCCCGGCCTCCCCCTGCGCACCCTTCTCGAGCGGCTCGGCGTGCGCGGCAGGCCGGCTCGCTCCGCCCCTCGCCCCGCTCGGCTCAGGTCGGGAGGAGGAGGAGGACGGCGGGCGCGCGGCTCGGGCCTCACCCCACGCTCCTCCCCGCCGCCGCGCTGCCTGCGCTGCGCTCCGCGAGGCCTCCCTGCGGCCCGACGACGCACGGCGCGCGCGCTCCCGGCCCGGAGCCCCAGAGGGAGGCGCGAGGGGCGGGAACCGGCGTGCTCGCTCCCGTCGGGGAGGCCGGGCTGCGCCGGAAGTGGCGTCACGCGCGGCTTCCGGCGAGGGTGGGCCCGTGCGGGGGGGGGGTGATGGAGAGGGTTAGAGAAAGGAGAGCGCGCGCCCGCCCGCTCCTCCCCGCCCGCGCGCCCGCTCCTCCCCGCCCGCGCGCCCGCTCCTCCCCGCCCGCCCGCGCGCTCCTCCAGGGGAAGGTCACGGCGGTCGCCCTGCGGGTCCCCGGCGCTCGGAGCAGCTGCGGGAAGAGGAGGGCGGAGATGACTTAGCTAGCTGCTACCAAGTTCGAGGACCCAGCCTGACCTAAAAATGCGCTTGTCATCACAGCTCCGGTACGCCGAGGCGCCTTGAAAGAAAGAAACTTTACGGTCGCTTGCCTGCAAAGTCAAAGGGCCCAGGTTCGATTCCCCAGAGCCGACCTAAGCCAGATGCACAAAAGTGGTGCATGAGTCTGGAGTTTGTTTGCAGTGGCTGAAGGCCCTGGAGGGCCCACTCCTTCTCTCTCTCGCTCACTCAAATAAATAAATCAAAATTTTAAAATTAAAAAAAGCTTTAAGATGGGTGTGGTGGCACGCCTTTAATCCCAGTACTCAGGAGGCAAAGGTAGGAGAATCGCCATGAGTTCGAAGCCACCCTGAGACTGCATAGTATATTCCAGGTCAGCCTGAGTTAGAGTGAGACCCTACCTCGAAAAAAAAAAGTAAAGAAAAGAAAAGAAAAAAGCCTAAAATCAATCTGATGAATAAATGAAGCTACTGAAAATCCCCAGGACCTTGGAAACATCATTTTTTAAAACATCTTGTATTAATAAAGGCTACAGCCTCTTTCAGTTACGTCTCCCACTTTCATGTAACCTATGTGGCTGTCAAACATAACCACATCATGACCTCTCATCACATTTCATGCCTTAGCACTGTCCTCCAGTTAAGGGCTGGGCGCTCGGGATAATTAGATTAAACGCTAAATGGCTTATTGGCTTTTAGCATGGTTGGAAAGAAGCAGTGTATTCATGGCTAGTAGTCACTTATGAACTCAGCTCATCAGCGGGCTCTTAGTTCATAAACGCTTGCTATCTATCCGTCGTCCATACTTGAGCGGAATAATTTGGATCAGGAGCTGCCACCACACCACGAGCTGAAGCTCAGACTTGAATGACAAAATACAAAAGATGCTTGTTGACTGAACAGGAAAGGAATATGTCACCCGGGTTCTCCGGGTGTGTTCAGGTTCATGAGTTTTTAAAGAATTGAAGAAAACCAGGCGTGGTAAGCCTTTTTTGGTCCGAGCACTCAGGAAGCAGAGGTAGGAGGATCACTGTGAGTTCCAAGCCAGCCTGTCAGCCTAGGCTAGATGGCGACCCTACCTGGAAAAAAAAAATTTTTTTTTGAAAAAAGGCTCAGATAGCTATGCAGAAAGAGCAAGGGGAGCGCAAAGGTTTGAATGCAGTGCCAAAGCAGAGTGCTCAAGGGCACCAGGAAGTGGCCTGGGCTTCTCTTTATTGGATTTTTAGGGGTGGATGGATGGGTCGCTGGGGACTTTGTGTGGTCTTACTGTTTATTGATAGGTTTGGGTTGTTTTTCTACTTTGCATATTCCCTCCCGTGATGCATCTGATTTTAATCATATGTGTGCCCAGTTATACATAGACCTAAGACTGCAAATAGACCTTTTTCCCTAGACGTTCTGTTGGAGGGCACAGTTTAAAGCCAGCCCAGGATGGATGGGCCCCTACTGCTCTGATCCTGGGTCTTTCTAAGAATATATTACAATGGGTACTGATCCAAAGAATGTTCACTAAGTGTAGGCGAAAGTTAGTTCTTCTGGTGGCCCTGCGTGGACATGCGGCTGGGTACAGGAGGGGATCCCAGCCTCCCAAGAGGTCGGTGGGTGCATTGCTCGGACGACGGTGCTCGCTGCTCAAGCCAAGCAGAGACCCGGGTGGCGAACCTATTCCGTGTTTGCGGGCCTCCCCGAGGTAGTCACGTCAAGCCTGCGTACCACGGCGGGGCCGCAGTGTGGGGTCTCTGCGGGGATGTTGAACGGAAAAGCTGCAGGTAAGGTGCTCAACGCAAATTTCTCCCTGGCAGTTGTGCAGAGTGGGAGTGCTTGAGCGGCCGCCTGCCGAAGAGGACCTAGCGACCGTTTTGCTGTGGATAAACTGGTGTCCTTTTAATACCAGGACAAGAGAGGCTGACGCAGGAAAATGGCTAATTCTAGGCCTGCATGAGCTACACGGCCCCACGCCCACAAAAAATAAATAGCCTGGGATGGCCGGTCATGGTGGCGCATGCCTTTAGGAGGATCGCAATGAGTTCAAAGCTACCCTGAGACTACATAGTGAATTCCAGGTCAGCCTGGGCTAAAGCGACACCCTACCTTAAAAAAATAATGATAATAAAATGGAATAAGATGGAGAGTGATAGAGGAAGACACCCCTCATTGATCTCTGGCCTCCACATGCATAAGCACGTCACCCACACATATAAGACCACCACATGAACTGGATTGTGTGGTACTAAGACCCTTGCAACAGATCAGCAAAGTCAAGCTATTTTCGTAACAATGATTAACTGGTGTTTTCCACAGGTAACACAACACACTGACATAGTCAGTCTCATGCTCATGGCATGTGTTCTTGTGTGTTCATGTATTATCTAGAGTATGCTAATGTATTAGATTTTTGAAATTTTTAAAGTGAGAGAATGTGAATATATATGAGTATACAGTGAATAAGTCTTTCCTCTTTTAATTTAATTTTTTTTTGAACTCCTGATTCTCCTACCTCCATCTTTGCCCAAGTGCTGGGATTAAAGGTGTGTTCCACCACACCTGGCTTAATCACTATTTTCCAGATGAACAAAGATGAACTCATACAAAATCATGAGTAACAGATTCATTGATAGTAAAAGACAACTTGATAAGATTTTTTTAATTAATTAATTAATTTGGTTGAGAGACAGAGAAAGATAATGGGTGCACCAGGGCCTCTAGCTGCTGCAAATGAACTCCAGATGCATGTGCCACTTTGTACATCTTGTTTTATATGGGCATTAGGGAATCAAATCCAGGTCATTAGGGTTTACAGGCAAGTGCCTTAACTACTGAGCCATCTCCCCAGTCCCTAAATTGATGAGCTTTTTTGTTTTTGTTTTATTATTTATTTATTTGAAAGGGAGACAGAGAAAGAGGCAGACGGAGAGAATAGGCACACCAGGGCCTCTAGCCACTACAAATGAACTCCAGACATGTGCAAACCTTCTGCACCTGGCTTATGTGGGTACTGAGGAATTAAACCTCGGTCTTTAGGCTTCACAGGCAAGCCCCTTAACTGTTAAGCCATCTCTCCAGCCTAAATTGATGAGTTTTAATGTAACAGTAACTAGAAAGTTTATTGATCCGATCTTAAATTCCACTTTGAGGGGCTAGAGAGATGACCCCATTGATAAAGCCATCCGAGTTTGGTATTCCTCAGACCCTGTGCAAACAGCCAGCTGGAAGGAAGGCAGGCTTCTGTAGCCCAGCACTCTCATGGCAAGATGGAAGGCAGCCGGGACACTTTCCTGGATAACCTCAGCACAGCAGAATGATGTCAAGTGAACCCCCACCTCAAAGGAGGTGGCCCAGCGAAGACACACCCCAAAGTTGTTCTCCGACCTCCACCTGTCCCAAGGCATGCATGCACTCACACACAGGAACACATCCACACGTACACACACACACAAATAAGCGTTTTTCAAGTCTCCTTTGCAACTGGCCTGTAAGAAAGTACCGTGCTAGCCCAGCATGGTGGCACACGCCTTTAATCCCAGCACTCGGGAGGCAGAGGTAGGAGGATCGCCATGAGTTTGAGGTCACCCTGAGACCACATAGTGAGTTCCAGGTCAGCCTGGGCTACAGTGAAACCCTGCCTCCAAAAACAAAAAACAAAAAACAAAACAAAAAAAAAAAAGAAAGGAAGGAAGGAAGGGCCATGCAACAGTGATGTAGTACCAAATAAAATTATGATTGCTTTCTGACAATATATCTGATTTGTATAATCTCACCAAAACAATATGTTTTACAACACATTGCATAAAAGGCAGATAAAGGAATAAAATTTCAAGCACATTAAATTGGGCAATAAAGAGATTTGCTAGTTAAGTGTGGTGGCAAACACCTGAAATCCAAGCACTTGTTGGGTGGAGGCAGGAGAATCAATTTCAAGGTCAGCCTTGGATAAATAATAATTCCAAGGAAAACCTGAGCTACATGAAATCCTTTCTCAAAACAAACAAACAAGCAAACAAAGAAAAAAGATTTGCAAAAAGGTTAAACAATAAACCTTTTCTAAATGTTTTGATTTGTAGTATGAGTTTCAATATTTTTTTTTAAACCCACATTTATATCAGATTTAAAAATCCTCCTGCCACGGTGTCCCAAGTGCTGGGATTACAGGTGTGCACCATCACGCCTAGCCACAGATTCTTTTAATTTTCTCATTTATTTCAAATTTCAAATGTAATAAATATCCATAACGTGAAATATTCTTTTTTTTGGGGGGGGGGATTTCCAGGTAGAGTCTCACTCTAGCCCAGGCTAATATGGAAGTTCCTCTGTATTCTCAGGGTGGCCTCAAACTCATGACAATCCTTGTACCTCTGCTTCCTGAGTGCTGGGTTAAAGGCATGTGCCACCACACCTAGGTTAAAATATTCTTTTTTTTGTTTGGATATTTTCTGATTTTATTATTAATTAATTATTTATTTATTAGAGACAGAGAGAGAATGGGCACGCCAGGCCTCCAGCCACTGCAAACAAACTCGAGATGCACCACCATGTGCATCTGGCTTACATGGGACCTGGAGAGTCGAAACTGGGTCCTTAGGCTTAGCAGGCAAGTGCCTTAACCACTAAGTCATCTCTCCGGCCCCTGGATTTTTTTTTTTTTAGATTTGTTTTAATGTATCTTTTTTTTTTTTAATGACAACTTCTATACTTACAGACAATAAACCATAATTTCCTCCCCTCCCCTACTTTCCCTTTTACAGCTCCACTCTCCATCATATCCCTTCCCTCCCTCCATTAGTCTCACTTTTATTTTGATGTCATCATCTTTTCCTCCTATTATGAGGAGCTTGTGAAGGTATTGCCAGGCAATGCAAGGTTGTGGTTATCGAGGCCAATTTCTTCTGGACGATTGAATTATAAGCAGTCCTACCCTTCCTTTGGCTCTTACATTCTTTCCGTCACTTCTTCTACAATGGACCCTGAGCCTTGGAGGATGTGATAGAGATGTTTCAGTGCTGGACACTCCTATGGCACTTCTCAGCTCTATGTTGCCTTTAGGGTCATCCCAGTGGTCACTACCATCTGAAAAGAGAAGCTTCTCTAACCAAAAGTGAGAGTAGCATTAATATATGAATATGAAGATTAAGTATAGTGCTTACAGGGCAGTTTGATGAGCATTAATATATGCATTTAGCCAGACAAGAGCAGGCTTTACAATCCTAAGGCTTATGACCTCCCCTGCCATAGGCTTTCGATTAGGTTTTCAGTACCTGGCATATATTGCCTCCCACAGAGTGGGCCTCCAGTCCAGTTAGAGAGCAATTGGTTTCCTTCAGAGCAGACATGCCACTATTGCACCTGTTTGGTCATTTTGCCTGTCTGGCCAAACTTGGGTCTTCCAGTGTCCACTGTTTTCACCGCTGATGACTTCTGTCTCCCATAGGGCTGCCTGCAGTGAGGCTTTTTCCAGCTTTCTGTTGGCTGGGCTACAGGGAGAAGGTTTTCAGCTCAGCCCCCGCTTGATTTCTCAGTGACCTTGCAGCCCAAGCATGTGAAGTCTTCAGCAGTAGGGTCTTACCATCTGTTTCTGGTGGGAAATCAAGGGCCTTTGTAATACCCTGTAATGTTTTGGAGGCAACAAGGACCTCCCTGGCCAACAACTCACTAGAAGCTATCCCATCCCTGCACTGAAAAATTTCTAGTAACACTCTATGGCTTCTGGGTGTGCCATTATCTAAAAAAGTAAGGTTTCTCATGTCTTACTCACAATCTCTTGAATTTTGATTGACCCCCCCCCACCCTTCTTTTATTCAATGTCTTCCCCTGGCCTTGCTTAGGCCTTTCTCCTCCCTGTAAGCTGTTCCATTTACGTATATACAATACCATCCTATTAAGACCTTCCCTCCCCTCCCTCCCTTATAGCCTTTTTCTAGCTTACTGGCCTCTGCTACCGATTTTTGGCTCCAGCTCACACACAAGTCTATACATTTGTAGCTAGAATCCACATATGAGAAAGAACATATGACTTTTGGCTTTCTGGGCCTGGGTTACCTCACTTAGTATAATCCTTTCCAGGTCCATCCATTTCCCTACAAATTTCATTTTTCTTTACTGCTGAATAGAACCCCACTGTGTAAATGAACCACATCTTTATTATCCATTCATGTGTTGAGGGACATCTAGGCTGGTTCTTTTTCCTAACTATTGTGAATAGAGAGGCAATAAACATGGTTGTGCAAGTATCCCTAAGGTTGTGAGAAGAGTCATTAGGATATATGCATAGGAGTGCTATAGCTGGGTCATATGGCAAATCTATTTTTAGCTGTGTCAAGAACCTCCACACTGATTTCCACAATGGCTATACCAGACTACATTCCCACCAACAGTGTAGAAGGGTTCCCCTCTTTTCACATCCTCACCAACATTTATCATTTGTTTTCTTTCTTTCTTTCTTTCTTTTTTTTTTTTTTTTTTTTTTTTGGTTTTTGGTTTTTGGTGGTAGAGTTTCACTCTAGCCCAGGCTGACCTGGAATTTACTATGTAGTCTCAGGGTGGCCTCAAACTCACAGTGATCCTCTCCTACCTCTGCCTCCCAAGTGCTGGGATTAAAGGCGTGTGCCACCACACCCGGCATCATTTGTTTTCTTGATGGTAGCCATTCTGAGAGAAGTGAGATAGAATCTCAAAGTAGTTTTAATTTGCAAATCCCTGATGGCTAAGGATGTGGAACACTTTTTCAGATGTTTATATGCCATCTGTATTTAGTTCCATAGCCCATTTTTTAATTGGGTTGTTTGATTTCTTATTGTTTTTTTTGAGTTCTTTGTATATTCTGGATATTAATCCTCTGTCAGATGTATAGCTAGCAAAGATTTTCTTTGGACTATTCACAGTGTCCTTTGCTGTACAAAAGATCCTGAGATCCCAGTGGTTGACTAGTGGTTTTGTTTGCTGAACAACTGAGGTTATATTCAGAAAGTCGTTGCCTATGCCAATATGTTGAAGGGTTTCCCTACTTTTTTCACTAGCAGTTTCAGAGTTTCAGGTTTGATATTAATTTCCCTGATCCATTTGGGCTTGATTCTTGTGCATGGAGAAAGACAAGGATATATTTTCATCCTTTACATATAGATATCCACTTTTCTCAGCACCAGCACCACGTGTTGAGGAGCTTGTCTTTTCTCCAAGGAATATTTTTGGCATTTTTGTCAAAAATCAGATGACTGGGCTGGAGGGATGGCTTAGCAATTAAGGCGTTTGCCTGCAAAGCCAAAGGACCCAGGTTTGATTCCCCAGGACCCACGTTAGCCAGATGCACAAGGGGCGCACGCGTCTGGAGTTCATTGGCAGTGGTTGGAGGCCCTGGCCCGCTCATTTTCTCTCTCTTCCTCTTTCTCTGTCAAATAAATAAGCCGGGTGTGGTGGTGCACGCCTTTAATCCCAGCACTCGGGAGGCAGAGGTAGGAGGATTGCCGTGAGTTCAAGGCCACCCTGAGACTCCATAGTGAATTCCAGGTCAGCCTGGGCTAGAGTGAGACCCTACCTAGAAAAACCAAAAAAAAAAAAAAAATATATATATATATATATATATATATATATAAAATAAAATATTTTTTAAAAAGCAGATGACTGTAGCTGCTTGGATTAACAACTGGGTCCTCTATTCTATTCCATTGATCTATGTGTCTGTCTTTGTGCCAGTACCATGCTGTTTTTTGTTTCATTTTGTTATTGTTTTCCGAGGTAGGTTCTCACTGTAGCTCAGGATGACCTGAAATTCATTATGTAGTCTCAGGGTGGCCTCAAATTTACGTAGACCCTCCTACCTCTGCCTCCCAAGTGCTGGGATTAAAGGCGTGCGCCACCATGCCTGGATCTTGCTGTTTTTGTTCCTATGGCTTTGTAATAATAGCTTAAAATTGGACACTGTCTTCCTCTTGTATCTGTTGAGCGTTTCTGTTGTGTTGGGAGCTGCGCAACTTTAGTCACCAGAAAGTGAAGATTGCTAAGGCTACTCCGAAGGGTCTTTCCACAGTGAGCTGCCTGGGGATGAAGAACTGAATGAAGGACTAAAACCAGGAGATGCAGCAGAGACTCCAGCTGGGCCAAAACATGAGTGCTGCAGAGGTTCCTGTGGGAAGCTCCTGACAGGAGAAACTGGTAAAAAAAAAAGCTCCAAGGAAAATGTCTAGCAGGGATCTCTCCAGTAACTCCCATGAAGACACAAGAAATTGAACATTCAGCCAGACCTCCTGCCTGTCATTAGGAGCCCAGCTTGCTCAGTTTGACAGCCTGGAGGAAATGAGTTTCCTGAGGAGATACAAGGGCACCTCTGAACATTGCATTGGCCTGCACAGAGAATCATCCCAGCGTGGTTGGAGATGGACAGACAACACTGAAGATAATAGCAAAGCTTTCATCCGAGGAGTGGGAGAATATTCCTACCCGAATGACAACAGGATCAGCAACACCAGGGTCTACACAGATAGGAAAGGGATTTGTAGCAAACCTGTCAGCTATTCCCTCTAGTGCCCAAGAACTTCCCAATTCCTTTATAGTGAAAGTGCCAAAGCGTGGGTGAGATTAAAGCCTCACACATGCTAGGCAAGCACTGTTATAATAATCTTATCTCCTCAGCTTGTGTTGTAAATTTTATTTTCAAGGTGTCTTGCTTTGTAACCCCAGATGGCCCAGAACCCGTGGTTCTGTTTCAGCGGCCAGGTGTGTGAGGTTATCAGAGTGTGTCGCCACTAGAAAATAAAATAAGAATAATGAAATAGTTATTAAAAACAGTGTCTTGTGTCAACACCAAGGCAGAGGACACGAATCCCACACACATTAGGCATGGCAAACCCTGAGTGGTGAGAGAGGTGGAGGGCACAAGGCATAATAATAAACAGAGTGGGGATTCTCTATGCAGGGTGGCCTGGCTGCATCAACATCTTACGGAAGCCGATTAAAATGAGTTAGAAATGCAAAGTATCTGGCCATATCCTAACCTTGGAGGAGAGACCCAAAGAAGTGACCCTCCCAGAGATTCTTTATGCTTAACTTTGAAAACCACTGATGAAGACTTCAATGCTAATTTGGAAACCATTGGAGAGTTTTGAGCAGAAAAATGAGAGTTTAGGATTGCAGAGATGGCTCAGGGGCACTTGTTGCAAAGCCTGATTTTCCAGTGCCCATATACAGCCAGATGCACAAAGAAATGCATCTGGAGTTTGCAGTGGCAAGAGGCCATGGCCACCCACAATCACACTGTCTCTCCCTCTCTCAGATAATTTTTTCTTTTCTTTTCTTTTTTTTTTTTTTTTTTGGTTTATCAAGGTAGGGTCTCACTCTAGCTCAGGCTGACCTGGAATTCATTTGTAGTCTCAGGGTGGCCTTGAACTCACAGTGATCCTCCTACCTCTCTCTGCCTCCCGAGTGCTGGGATTAAAGGCATGTACCACCACACCCGGCTTCAAATAATTTTTTAAAAATGAGTTTGACTTAGTATTATGGATCAATCTACAAGGTCAGGGATAAGTATTTTCCCACTCTGGTTGAGAAACCAAAGGCTTCATAACCCCTTAAGGTACAAGTGATAAAGATTATTTCATTCTGAATTTATTTTAAAGGGAGATTTGCTCACAGATAATTTGGAAAGTAGGAAAGAAGGATAAAAGAGGACTCCAAGATTTATGACCTGAGCAACTACTTAAATGATGTATTCTAGGGAAAGTACAGTTTGGAGGTGATTTTAAGGCTCACGCCATCATTTTCCCTGCCTTCATGGAGCTTTCCCCTCAAGTCTGTAAGCCAAAATAAGCCCTTTCTTCCCACGGGCTGCTGTTGGTTGGGTGTTTTCTGCCAGCAACAGCGAGGCCGACTGCAACAGCTGGCAATCTTTTTCTTATCCTGTAAGTCTCTTCATGCTGGCGACTGTTTCCTTTGGTATGGAGAAGCTTCTAAATTAAATTACATGAAATCCCTTTTGTCAATTCTCGTGATTACCTGTGCTATTAAATCCTTTTTGGAAAAAAAGAAATTGGGTATGGTGATACCACCAGCCTTATTTTTGTTGCTCAAAATTGTTTCGGCTATTCGAGGTTTTTTGTTCTTCCCAATGAGTTATAGGATTTTTTTTTCTATTTCTGTAAAGAGTGCCATTGGAATTTTAAGGGGATTGCATTAAATGTATTGATTGCTTTTAGTAAGGTTGGCATTTCCACAATATTGATTCTTACAATCCAAGAACATGGGATGTCTTTCCATTTCCTAGTGTCTTCTGCAATTTCTCAGTTCAGTGTTTTAAAGTTCTCATTGTAGAGATCCTTCACTTCCTTGGTTAGGTTTATTCCAAGGTACTTTATTTATTTATTTATTTATTTTGAGGCAACTGTGAATGGGAGAGATTCCCTGATTTCATCTTCAGCATGTTTGTTGTTAGTGTATAGAAAAGCTACAGATTTCTGTGTTTATTTTGTATCCTGCTAGTTGCTAAAAGTGTTTATTTTTGTCAGCTCTAACCGTTTGCTGGTAGAGTCTCTAGGGTCCTTTATGTATAGAATCATATCATTTGCAAATAATGATAACACACCCATGTGTATGTGATCATGTGTGATTGTGGATGCACATGTGCCACGCACTCACGTGGAGGGCAGGGGATGACTTTTGGTTTGTCCTCACTGTTCTGCCTCATTTGAGGCAGGATTTCTCTTGATCTCACCACAGTGGTTGAGAGCTTATAGGAAATTATCTTGTCTCCCATCTCACCCTCAAAGTACCCAGATGACAGAAACTGCCTTTTGGCTTTTTTTTTTTTTAGGGTCTCACTCTGTCTAGTTTAGGCTGACCTGGAATTCTTGCTTTGTATGTGTGCTGGCTGGTGGTGGTGTCTTTCTGCTCAGACTGTGAAAGGGGGCCAGTCACATGCAATTCCCTAGCACCCTTGTACATCCAGATGCATATATCTGGCATTTATTTGCATTGGCAAAAGACACTGGCTTAATCATACACACGTACATGCAAATGAGTAAATACAAGTTTTGGGTCGGGCGTGGTGGGCCCATGCCTTCACTCCCAGCACTCGGGAGGCAGAAGTAGGAGGATCACTGTGAGTTCAAGGCTAACCTGAGACTACATAGTGAGTTCCAGGTCAGCCTGGGCCACAGTGAGACCTTACCTCAGGAAAAAAAAAAAAAAAAGTTTTGGGTTGGAGAGATGGCTTAGAAAGTTAAAGCACTTGGGCTGGAGAGATGGCTTAGTGGTTGAGCGCTTGCCTGTGAAGCCTAAGGACCCCAGTTCTAGGCTCAATTCCCCAGGACCCACATTAGCCAGATGTACAAGGGGGCGCACACATCTGGAGTTCATTTATAGAGGCTGGAAGCTCTGGCGCACCCATTCTCTCTCTCTCTCTCTCTGCCGCTCTCAAATAAATAAACAAACAAACAAATTTAAAAAAAAGAAAGTTAAAGCACTTGCCTATGAAACCAAAAGACCCAGGTTATATTCTTCAGGACCCACATAAGCTAGATGCACAAGGTGGCTCAAGTGTCTAGAGTTTGTTTGCAGAAGCTGGAGGCCCTGGCTCACCCATTCTCTCTCTTTCTCTCTCTCTCTCTCTTCCTCTTTCTCCCTATCTCAAATAAATAAATAAAATATATACATATAGTTTTAAAAAGTGTGTTTTGTTTAAGTGGAATAAGCAGCTGGCATTTGTAGTGCAGCTAGAGAGAAACATCAAGTCACATACAAAGGCATGCCTATTAGGATCACAGCAGATTACTCAACACAAACTTTAAAAGCCAGAAGGGCTTGGAATGGTGTATTCCAAGTTCTGAAAGATAACAACTGTCACCTTCCAAGGCTCAGGGTCTATTGCGGAAGAGGCGGCAGAAAGAATGTAAGAGCCAAAGGAAGGGTAGGACTCTTTACAACGTGCTGCCCCCAGACACAAAATGGCCTGGATATCCATGACCTCACAGTGCCTGACACTACCTACACACGACCATCATAATAGGAGGAAAAGATGATGACATCAAATTAAAAGAGAGACTGATTGAGAGGGGGAGGGGATATGATGGAGAGTGGAGTTTCAAAGGGGAAAGTGGGGTGTGGTGGTTTGATTCAGGTGTCCCCTATAAACCTAGGTGTTCTGAATGCTAGGTTCCCAGCTGATAGGGATTTGGGAATTAATACCTCCTGGAGGCAGTGTACTGTTGGGGACGGGCTTATAACCAGTGTCCCCTTGCCAGTGTTTGGCACACTCTTCTGTTCCTGTTGTCACCTTAGGTGGGCCTGGGGGTGATGTTCACTCTCTGCTCATGCCATCATTTACTCCTGCCATCGTAGAGCTTCCCCTTGAGTCTGTAAGCCAAAATTAACCTCTTTTTTCCCACAAACTGCTCTTGGTTGGGTGATTTCTACCAGCAATATGAACCTGTCTGCAACAGGAAAGTGGTACCGAGAGTGGGATTGCTGCTAGACACCTGACTGTGTGGCTTTGGCCTTTTGGAGAAGATTTTTAAGAGGGCTGTGGAAGGATTTGAAACCTTGGCCTAAGAGATGTCTTGCAGTGCTGTAAGTACAGCTTGATAGACTATTCTGGTCTGAGCTGCAAGACCTGAATGCAGTAAGAACTATGGACTGCAAGGTTTGGCTTATGAGGGTGAGAAAGAGCTTTGCTTGGACTGGGCTAGAGGCAGTTTGTGTGAGAAGTCGTGCAGGGTTGCTTTACATAGAAATGAACTGGTGTGAGCAGAGGGATATGGCACAGAAAAAAATCTTTGAGTGAACTGCTGCCTGGTCAGCTGCAATTGAGATTGGGCCAGCTGACCTGCAATGGGGCAACAGGAAGAATGTAGACTCTTTTGAAGGGGCCTGAATGCTCAAGGAGTGTCCTGTTCTTCAAAGTCTGCTTTATTTCCCCCTGGATTAATAAATTGGCACCCTACCTGGTATTGTGGAGTATAAGAAATACAGGAAAGAGAGGGTCATTGAGTTTGCAACATGGTCTTATGTTTTGGAAATGGCCATGGGCAGTGTGAAGCAGGTTTGCTGGATGCCTGCATGCAGACCCCATGGGGCCATGAGGATGAACTGTGGATTGCAGTGGAGACCCTGTGATGGACCACAAGATGGCTGCTCAGGAAAGCTGTCAGCTCCAGATGAAGTTTTCCAGGACTGTGAGTAGCCTAGCTGGAGGGGCGGAATTGGAATTCCAGAGACTTGTGCTGGTTAGGATTATTGGACTTGGAGATTTGTCACTGGCTAGAGTTGTTGGACTTGAAGCTACAGAGTTTGATGTTTGCCCTGGTTGTTTTAAATCTTGTATTGGTTGAATGTTTCTTTGCTATGCCCAATGCCATCTTTTGCCATGTGAATGTTTATTTTGTGCCATTATGGTTTTTTTTTTGCAGGTTATTTTTTGGTATTATGGCTCAGTTAAAAGATCTTGGACTATGGGGATGTATGAACATCATTGGAATTAATAAAAACTATGAGGACTTTTAAAGTTGGGCTGAATGCATTGCATTTTACATCATGTATACTAGGCAGTTTATGGAAGCCATGGGTGGAATGTGGTGATTTGATTCGGGGGTCCCCCATAAACTTAGGTGTTCTGAATGCTAGGTTCCCAGCTGATGGAGATTTGGGAATTAACGCCTCCTGGTGGCAGAGTATTGTTGGGGGCGGGCTTATGGGTATTATAGCCAGTCTTTGGCACACTCTCCTGTTCCTGTTGTCCATCTGATGTTGGCCAGAGGGTGATGTCCACCCTCTGTTCATGCCATCGTTTTCCCCTGCCATCGTGGAGCTTCCCCTTGAGTCTATAAGCCAAAATAAACCTCTTTCCCCCCCCGCCCAAGCTGTTCTTGCTTGGGTGATTTCTACCAGCAATGCGAACCTGACTGCAACATGGGGGGAGGGAATTACCATGTGTTGTCTATAATTGTGGAAGTTGTCAATAAATAAATAAATAGAAATTTTTGGGGGAAAAAAAAGCTTGAAGAAATGAGTTGCTCATGGTTACAAATACAATACTATGAAACAGAATTTGATCTCTAAAATATAATTGGACACAAATAAAAACAACTTTTTGTTTGTTTTTTGAGGAATTCACATATGTTTAGAATTGTAATGTCCTCTTGCCTGCTTGTTTCCTTGATCAGTATAAAGTTTCCTTGTTAAATCTCTGTGATTAATGTCATTTTAAGTCTGTTCTATGAGATATCTGAATAGTAGCACCTGCTTGTTTCCTAGGCCTATGTGCTTGAAATGCTATTTTCCATCCTTTCACCATAATTGACTTTTTTTTTTTTTTTTTGTCAAGGTAGGGTCTCGCTCTAGTCCAGGCTGACCTGGAACTATGTAGTCTCAGGTTGGCCTTGAACTCCCAGTGATCCTCCATGCCCAGCTAGTTTTTTTTTTTTTTTTTTTCTTTAGTGGCTAATGAGTTCATTGTGGTGAAGGATCATGGGTAACTCAAAGGCAGCTCTCTCACTGAGGAGCCACTGCAGTGATAAGTCACGGCATCCAGAACTCCCTGCTGGCTTGGAGGTTAGAGAGTGTCAGTGTTCTGTTTTTTACTAACCTTCTTGTCCTTGTAAATGTCTTAACATACTTGCAACTTAAAACTTAATGTAACCAGACCTTTCCACAATTCAAAATGTGTTGGATACCCAGAATGCATTCAAAGATTTGGTTTTTCTTTTCCATTAGCTATTTCATCAACTGTGGAAAGTCATGAAGACACTGAGCAAGTTGGGTGGTCAGGTACTTAGATCTTGAGTCACCAAGTGGATGAAACTGGCGGATGGTTTAAGAGATAATTTGTTTGCTTTGTACAGTATTTTCCAGTTGGAGACCTGCAAAAAAAAAAAAAAAAAATGCAAGGCAGTCTCCACCCACTGACAGCTGCATGTCACATTATGGCATTTAAAACCTTAAGGATATTGAGCCGGGCATGGTGGCACATGCCTTTAATCCCAGCACTCGGGAGGCAGAGGTAGGATCACCATGAGTTCGAGGCCACCCTGAGACTACCTAGTTAATTCCAGGTCAGCTTGAGCCAGAGCGAGACCCTACCTTGAAAAACCAACAAAACAAAACAAAACTTTAAGGATATTGTTCTACTCTTAGTAGCATTTTGTAATTGACATGAAAGATAAAATTTTATGTTTTGTTGAACTTGTATGTATCTTCTGTAGTTTATGTTTCAGGTTTTTGGCTACTTAAGAAATTGTCTTAACAAAGTTAAGGTTCATTTAAGTATCTGTGTAAGGGCTGGAAAGATGGCTCAGAGGTTAAGGTGCTTGCCTGAAAAGTCTAATGACCCGGGTTCAATTCACCAGTACCCACGTAAAGCCAGATGCACAAAGTGGCACACGTATCTGGAGTTTGCCACCACACCTGGCTTATAAGCAACTATTTTAAATTGACTTTAGTACACTTAGTGCCTGTGCTGGTTTGAATGTAAATGGGTCCATAACTTGGGTATTTTTGATTGTTTCCTACTTAGTCTCCAGGAGGCATGTATCACTGGAAATGGATCTTGCGTCCAGCCCTGAAGCATGCGTCCAGTCAGCTCGTGTTTGCTGCTAGCTTTAGTCTTCCTGCTGTGGACGTATGAGGCAGTGAGCCTGCCTCTTCAGCCACCACGAAGCTTCCCCTGGAATACGCAAGCCTGAAATAAACCTTTTTCCTCATAAGCTGCTTCTGTTCTAATGTTTGTCCCAGCAACTAGCAGTTAATTGCAACAATACTCTGTGTATTTATGACTAGAAGTATGTAGATCTATTTGTTTTTATAATAGATTTATTATGTGAAAATTCTCAGAGTTAAGTGCATGCAAATTAATACATGCAAAGTGATCAAACTGCCATTTCAGAAGTCTTGCTTTTGTTCTTTTGTTTTTTTAGTTTTATTTATTTGAGAGAGTCAGAGAAAGAGAGAAAGAGAATGGGCACGCCAGGGCCTCCAGCCTCTGCAAACAAACTCCAGACACACGCTCCCCCTTGTGCATCTGGCTTACATGGGTCCTGGGGAATTGAAGCTGGGTCCTTTGGCTTTGCAGGCAAATGCCTTAACCGCTAAGCCATCCCTCCAGTCCTCCCCGCCCTTTTTTCTTTCTTTCTTTCTTTTTTTTTTTTTGGTTTTTCGAGGTAGGGTCTCACTCTAGCCCAGGCTGACCTGGAATTCACTATGGAGTCTCAGGGTGGCCTCGAACTCACGGCGCTCCTCCTACCTCTGCCTCCCGAGTGCTGGGATTAAAGGCGTGCGCCACCACGCCCGGCTCTTTTCTTTTCTTTTCTTTTTTTTTTTAAAGGCAAGGGCTCACTTTATCCCAGTTTGTCCTGGAACTCACTTGGTAGTCTAAGAGGGCCTCATGATGATCCTCCTACCTCATCCACTCAGGTGCTGGGATTATATGTGTAAGCCATCCTGCTGGCTCCAGGGAGGGGAAAGGGGGAAGTATTAGGAGGGGATTACTCTCATGGTATATTGTCTATTGTCATGGGAAACCTTTCCCCAAGGGAGACGTGAACACACATCTTCACCCCTGATAGGGCTCAAATGGCAGACCAGTGTACAGTTGTACCAGTTCCAGTACAGTGAACCAGTGAATTGACTGGGGTTACTTACAGAGCATAGACAGGGGATCTTTATAGGAATATGGAGACTCTAAGTAGCCACTTTGATGGGGCTCCCTGCGTCAAGATTATCTCTCAAATGTTCTACTCTCAGCTGAAGGGTGAGAGCTTGCTTACAGAGAATGGGGACCCCAGAGCAGCCATACCGCAAAAAGTCTCATGGTATTTGAGGAGGCTCAGGGCCAAAGAAGACTGAGGCTTCTGTCCAGCTTGCTGGGGTGCCTGCCCCTTGGTTTCGCTGGCTTCAGGGAGCCAGCCACACCTGGCTGCTGTGACACTAGGGGAACAATCTCCACCCCTGCATGCTGTTCGGGTGGGGCATAATTGCCCACCCCTGCAGCAAGTTTAGTTCTTTTCACCTGAAGCGTCTTGTTATTCATGCTCCCTGAGAACTGTTCTCCAGGCCTTAAAGCCCTCCATTCTATCACCTTTATCCTTAGGAACTCCAGCTCAGCACAAATTTTGCCACATTTGCCTCCTACTAATGCGGACAGATGTCCTTTGTCTGCCGGGTTGTTCTGTCGTTTTATGGACCGATTTACAGCTGAATCAAGGACGTTCCCTCCTCTCTGTCCAGAGGTGGATCTGAGGGGCATGTTCTATCACCTGTACCCCATTCTCTCCATCCTCGCTGTTTGACTCCTCCCATGAAGGGCTCTTCAACAGGGATCTAACTTTTATTTCCTTTTGTCTGTTTGGTTTTTTTTTTTTCGAGGTGGGGTCTCACTGTACCCCAGGCTGACCTGGAATTCACTATGGAGTCTCAGGGTGGCCTTGAACTCTTGGTGACCCTCCTACCTGGGCCTCCCAAGTGCTGGGATTAAAGGTGTGCGCCACCTCACCCACTTTATTTCCCTTTTGGCCTGTTAGACAAAGAGACAGTGAGCCGGGTCATCTTCTGTTTTATTCAACTTACTGGTCAAATCAGAGGCTAATGTAGAGGACACTAGCAACATACCTTTTCTCTCGGTAACTTCCCTTTTATGCAAATACACAACAATGGCCAAGCTACCTAGCGGCCACTTGCAGACACTCTGGTCTCTCACTTGCCACACTCAGGGACTTCAGTACATTCTCTAATCCTTCAACTGCTGCCAGGGCATTCACGTGCTCCTGCGGTGGGCACACTCATCCACCATGCATGCCGACCACACCACACAGAAGAGGACGGCCACCGTGGGACGCCTCCCGCAGACATCCTTCCTGCTGCTGATGGCTCAGCCTCAGTCACATGTCTTGCTACCCATGACATGACCCAGGCCATACGAAAGCACACCATCCCACACGACATGGGGAAGGACAGTGACATCAGGATTTCCCCTGCAGACATGCCCCCCACCCATCCCCACCGTCAGATGTAGGCCCGGCTGACCATAGCCAGGACCATGCCATTGCTCCTTCCAAACTCATCTTTGGTTGTGCCATGCCCCACACTGGGTGCCAAGTGGTGCAGGAAGCCTTTCCCTGGGAGAGACACAAGCACACATCTGCATCCCAGATAGGGCTCAGAAGGCAGACCAAAGTACAATTGCACCAATACCAGTACAGGAAACCAGTGAGTTGACTGGGGTTACTTACAGAGTGTGGAGAAGTGTTATCTAAAGGAACATGGAGGCCCCAAAGCAGCCACTTTGACGAGGCTCCCCATGTCAAGATTACTCCTCAGATGTTCATCCCTGAGCTGCAGGGTGTGGGCTTATAGAGACCCTGGGGACCCCAGAGCAGCCACACCGCAGAGAAGTCTCATGCCATCATGAACGACAGCCTCAATGAGCTCCTTGCCCCTGTCCAGGAGTGTGCAGACGCCAGTGCAGCACTTCACTGGGGCTCACGTGTTGGGATTACCCCCGTGGATGCTTCTTTTTCCCTGTCATTGTTCTCATTGCTGGCACTAAATATCTGACAAAAACTCAGCTTAAGCGCCGGGAGCATGCCTTTCATCCCAGCACTGGGAGGCAGAGGAAGGAGGATCACCATGAGTCCGAGTACACCCTGAGACTGCATAGTGAATGCCAGGTCAGCCTGAGCTACAGTGAGACTACCTCAAAAAATAAAAACGAACAAAAAGATAATTCCTCACAGTTCTGTCCGAAGGCTAACCTAATCTAGTTAATTCCTCACAGGTGATTCTAGGTCTGGTCAAGTTGACAGTCAGTGTACACCATCAAAGTGTTCCACCTTATTATTATTTTGTTTCTTAAAACATTTTATTTATTTATTTGAGAGAGACAGTCAGAGAGAGACAGAGAGAGAGAGAATAGGCATGTCAGGGCCTCTAGTCACTATATATGGCTTTTTGATAGGCATAATGTTTATTTTTTTTTATTTTTGTTTGTTTGTTTATTTATTTATTTGAGAGCGACAGAGAGAAGAAGGCAGAGAGAGAGAGAGAGAGAGAGAGAGAATGGGTGAACCAGAGCTTCCAGCCTCTGTAAACGAACTCCAGATGCGTGCGCCCCCTTGTGCATCTGGCTAACGTGGGTCCTGGGGAATTGAGCCTCGAACTGGGGTCCTTAGGCTTCACAGGCAAGTGCTTAACTGCTAAGCCATCTCTCCAGCCCTGTTTATTTTATTTTTAAAAACATTTTACTTCTTCATTTATTTGAGAGAGAGAGAGAGAGAGAGAGAGAGAGAGAGAGAATGGGTGCCAGGGCCTCCAGCCACTGCAAATGAACTCCAGATGCATGTGCCTCTTTGTGCATCTGGCTTATGTGGGTCCTGGAGAATTGAACTGGGATTCCTTGTCTTTTCAAGCAAACACTTCAACTGCCATCTCTCCAGCCCAGGTATAATGTTTTGATTTAGCCAAAGAACAGTGAAAGCTTCCATCTAGGGTCTATGACCTTCTAGGCCAAAGGCTTTTGGCTTGGTTCTCAGAACCAGGCTTGAATTCCCTCCCCACTGAGTGAATCTTAAATCCAGAGAGCAGTTGATTATTCTCATGACTTCTGCCACTATTGCACCGGTGGGTTTATCTTGCCTGGCTGGTTGTGTAGTTTGCAGGATCCACTGCTTGTTATGATTATCAATGACTTTTCTTCCACAGTATCCAAGAACAATATTTATGGCAGCATTTCTAGACACAAGGAACAGGAAGTAGGCTGCACTCACCGGGGCTGCTGATCAGGTCTAAGACAGATGTTAGGTGCTCAGAGGACCTAGCTTGGGAGGAACTGGAATCTCTGTTATTCAACTAAGGCTGACATCTACCCCTACTAGGAGGCAGGGGTTTGGGGATTGCAGGGCACCTGCTACGCAGAAATCAAGCTCTCTGTCTTCCGTGTGAAACGGACCAAGCATATGGTGCTGATTTTACCCCACAGTTCCTTTATTCCCTTTTTGCCCTAACCTTGCCGTCAGGCTTTGAGATCATGTTACTAATGCATAAGCTCATAACGTAGTTTGGGAATCCTAGCGCTAACTGTAAAAGGAAGAAGGAATAACAATCAAGAAGCCAGGTAACATGACTCAAAAGGCAGTTAGTTCAGGCTGGAGAGATGGATTAGCTGTTAAAGCATTTGCCTGTAAAGCCAAAGGACCCAGGTTCGATTCCCCAGGACCCACGTAAGCCAGATGCACAAGGGGGTGCACGCATCTGGAGTTCCTTTGCAGTGGCTGGAGGCCCTGGCACGCCCATTCTCTCTCTCTCTACCTCTTTCTGTCTCTCAAATAAATAAATAAATAAAATATTTTTTTAAACGGCAGTTAGTTCAGGCCACTCTCCTGCTGCTGTTTTCCACCTGCTATGGCAGAGGTGACACTCAGCCTCTGCTCATGCCATGCTTTTCCCCTGCCATCGTGAAGCTTCCTCGAGACTGTAAGTCAAAATAAATTCTTGTTGGCTTTTGTGAGTGTGTGTGTGTGTGAGAGAGAGAGAGAGAGAGAAAATAAATTCTTTAAAAAGAGAGAGGGGCTGGAGAGATAGCTTAGTGGTTAAGGTACTTACCTGAAAAGCCAAAGGACCTAGGTTCGATTCCCCAGGACCCAAGTAAGCCAGCTGCACAAAAGTGGCATCATGTACCTGGAGTTTGTTTGTAATGACTGGAGGCCCTGGCACGCCCATTCTCATCCCCCCCCCCCTGCCTCTTTCTCAAATGAATCAATAAAAATACAATATTTTGAGGCAGAGCTAGGAGGATTGCCGTGAGTTTGAGGCCACCCTGAGAATACAGATTGAATTCCAGGTCAGCCTGGGCTAGAGTGAGACCTTACCTTGAAAGCCCAAATAAAATAAAATAAAATAATAAAATAAAATAAAATAAAATATTTTATGAGACTGACGCGCTACCTACTGCGCTAGCGATGCACCTGAAATAAAATATTTTTTTAAAAAAGAGAGGGGGCGGGAAAGGGCAAAAGGTAGATTGGTGTCAGGTGGAAACCAGCCAAGACATTCTCGCCAGAGGTGCTTTACTCATGGTAGGCCACCAGGGGGTGTCCTCTTTCTCCAAAAGTGCTTCCTTTAACAAAACCATTCAGCTCCAGTTAAACAAAACACATGCCCACAGTGACAGGCTCCACCCAAGTAGCCCTAAGGGTACAAAAAGGTGGACAGGGACCCCCTGAAAGACCTCTCAGGTATAGAACGTCAGCAACATCGCCAGTTTTACGTTAAAAATTGCATGTCTTTCGATGGATTTTCCGAAATCGATCCTGGCCTGTCTTACTGTAGTGCATATTGCTTTTTATTTCGTGGGTGGGTCTGACACTCGGTCCTCCACCTGCTAGGCGGAGCTCGCTGCGGCAGGGGCTGGGAGCAAGAGCTGACTTCCCACCTTTTCCGGTGCGGCCCCACCAGTCTGCGGAACGCTCCTGCATTTCTCCACGCTGAACCTGGACTGCGAGGTCTTTTTTTTTTTGTTTTCATTGTCCCGGACCTGTTCCCAGCCTTGAGCAGATACTAGCTCTGTTCGTTCAGTTGATGATCTGAAGTCTAAACACGGATTAAAAAAAAAAAAAATCTGAGATCCAGGACACGCGATTCAAAATGCCGAAGAGCCCGCCGGGAGCCAAAGCTTAGGGTGGGAATTCCGAGCCATGCTTCTCTGAAACATCCCGGCGTGGTGCTGCCACCTTCTGGATAGCTGGAAAATTGAACTTGAGCTTGGCTATGAAACCAAATTTTCTATTCAAGTATTTTTGTAAATAGCTGAAGGTTGCTATAATTCTTTTTTATTTTTATTTATTTAGTTTTTATTGACAACTTCCACAATTATAGACAACTCATTGTAATTCACTCCCTCCCCCTATCTTCCCCTTTGAACATCCACTCTCCATCATATCCCCTCCCCCTCTCAATCAGTCTCTTATTTTGATGTCATCATCTCTTCCTCCTACTATGATGGTCTTGTGTAGGTAGTGTCAGGCACTGTGAGTTCATGGATATCCAGGCCATTTTGTGTCTGGAGGAGCACGTTGTAAGGAGTCCTACCCTTCCTTTGGCTCTTACATTCTTCCCATCACCTCTTCCGCAATGGACCCTCAGCTTTGGAAGGTGTAATAGAGATATTTCAGTGCTGAGCACTCCTCTGTCACTTCTTTTCAGCACCATGGTGCCTTCTGAGTCATCCCAAGGTCACTGTCATCTGAAAAGAGAAGCTTCTCTAACCAAAAGTGAGAGTAGCATTAAGATAGGGGTATGAACATTAAGAGAAGTGAGAGATTAGGGCTGAAGACATGGTTTAGCAGTTAAGATGCTTGCCTGCAAAGCCTAAGGACACAGGTTCAATTCCCCAGAACTCATGTAAGCTAGATGCACATAGTGGTGCATGTGTCTAGAGTTCATTTGCAGTTGGTAGAGGCCCTGGAATGCCTATTCTCTCTCTTTCACTCTCATATATAAATAAATAAAAAGAAAAAGTTTTGGGAGTGTTTAGTGTTTAGCTTTTTCAGTTCTTTTTTTTTTTTTTTTTCAAGGTAGAGTTTCACTCTAGTCCAGGCTGACCTAGAATTTACCCTGTATTCTCAGGGTAGCCTCAAACTCACCACAATCCTCTTACCTATGCCTCTCGAGTGCTGGGATTAAAGGTGTGCGCCATCACGCCCGGCTTTCAGTTCTTTATATATTCTAGATATCAACCCCCTTCAGAGGAGTGGTGGCAAAGATCTTCCCCATTCTGTAGGCTTCCTGTCACTCTGCTGACAGTTTGCTATTGGAGCCCAGTTTAGAAAGTTCTTACCTGTACCTATAACTTCCATTGTATGCCTGTGTTTTCCTCTAGTATTTTCAGCATTTTTGGCTTTGCAGAAAGATATTTGATCCATTTTGAGTCGATCTTTGTGCAGGGTGAGGGATGTGCATCTAAAATCATTTTTCTCCAGATGGAGAGCCAGTTTTCCCAGCACCGTCTATAAAACTGGGCTGCCTTTTCCAGTGTATTTAGTTTTCTTCAAGGTAGGGTCTCACTCTAGCTCAGGCTGACCCGGAATTCACTATGTAGTCTCAGGGTGGTCTTGAACTCACAGCGATGCTCCTACCTCTGTCTCCAGAGTGCTGGGATTAAAGGCGTGCGCCACCATGCCTGGCTCCAGTGTATGTTTTTGACCCTCTTGAAAAACTTAGGTGATGGTAGCTGTGTGGGTTTATTCTACTTCATTGGGTTATGTGTCTGTTTCTGTTCCAGTACCTGTCTGTCTTCGTCATCATGGCTCTGTATTATGATTTTAGGTCAGAAATTGTGATACATCCAGCAGTGCTCTTTGTTTATTTATTTATTGTTTTTCGAGGTAGGGTCTCACTCTACTTCAGGCTGACTTGGAACTCACTAGTAGTCTCAGGGTGGCCTTGAACTTACAGGGATCCTCCTACCTCTGCCTCCCGAGTGCTGTCTTTCTTTTTTAAAAATGTTTTTATTGGGCTGGAGAGATGGCTTAGTGGTTTAGAGGCTTGCCGGCAAAGCCAAAGGACCCAGGTTTGATTCCACAGTATCCACGTAAAGCCAGATGCACAAGGTGGCGCATGCATCTGGAGTTCATTTGCAGTGGCTAGAGGCCCTGGTGCACCCATTCTCTCTATCTCTCTACCAGCCCCCCTCAAATAAATAAAATATTTTAAATTATTTATTTATTTTCAAGGTGAAAGAGACAGAGAAAAAGAGAGAGAGGGAGAGGGAGAGAGAAAGTGAAAGCAAGGGCACACCAGGGCCTCCTGTGACTGCCAATGAATCCCAGATGCGTGTGCCATTTCATGCAACTGGAAATTAAAGCCTCCTGGAGGCAGTGCATTGTTGGGGGCGGGCTTGTGGGTGTTACAGCCAGTGTCCCCTTGCCAGTGTTTGGCACACTCTCATGTTCCTGTTGTCCACTTGATGTTGGCCAGGAGGTGATGTCCACCCTCTGCTCATGCCATTGCTTTCCCTGCCATCACGGAGCTTCCCCCTCGAGCCTGTAAGCCAAAATAAATCTTTTTTTCCCGTACAAGCTGCTCTGGGTTGGGTGATTTCAGCCAGCGATGCGAACCTGACTGCAGCCAGCAGTGAGAGCTGTATCCACCGCACCATCTCCCTGGTCCTGTTCCTGTGCTTTGAATTGGGATAAACGAGCCTCCTTTGAGGAAAGTCCAGAAGAACGGGGTGGGTGCTTCCACAGAGAATGGGGGAAGGTCCACAGTAGATGAAATGTGGCAAGAAGCAAATAGAGAAGAGAGGCAATTCCCTGGCAGGAGGGCTTTCTCTCTCTCTCCCTCTCTTCCTCACTTTTCCTCTGCAGCTTTTTGAAAGCCAGAAAGAATGGCTGGGCTTCCTCAGCAAGAATTGGACCTTCCTGTCCCAGGGGCATGGCTTTGGAATGTAGCAGTTTAACTCAAGTGGACCTATTTCCATAATTCCTTTCCAGGCATAATTCCAGGCTGGCATGGGTCTCTCTGGAATCTGCGTGGCGTTTGGAAGGTGGGAGTGAAACAGCCCCGCATATTCCTGCTACACTTAAGACACGCAGGCTGCTGGGCGCACTGCCCGCCGGCAGGTGGCGCTGATCCGCCGCTCCGAGCGGCCGCTGCTGGGCTCCAGCTCCTCCGGCCTGCGTCAGGCTCTGCCAGGTCAGCGACTGGCCGACTGGATACCTAGCTCCTGCACCAGGCCCAATGAACCAGAGCCAATGCTTACTCTAGAGAAGTTCTGCTTCACCTAGACATAGGGTGGGGGGAGGGAGGGGGAGCAGTTTTAGCAGGCATAAGAAAGTCTACTGTTTCAAATTTCACGAGGAGGGCTGGAGAGATGCTTAGAGGTTACAGCAGTGGCCTGCAAAGCCCAAGGACCCAGGTTCGATTCCCCAGGACCCACGTAAACCAGATGCAGAAGGTGGCACATGTGTCTGGAGTTTGTTTGCAGTGGCTGGAAGCCCTGGTGTGCCCAATCTATCTGCCCCTCCCCCCAATAAATAAATTAAATAAATATTTCACAAGAAAAGTTTGGGAAATGTAGTTCTATTTAACTTTAGAGAATGAGGTGTTTCCATGTTCTAGAATCACAAACTGGAGACAATTAAGCGCTGGCATTACGGCTTATCGCAGTGTTTGCCTAGCTTGCATGAGGCACGTTGAGACTTTGTCGCAGGCACCCTATGGGGCATGTGGCTTTTCCTGTAGAAAACCCATTGCCTTGAGCTTGGAGACTTTCAGAAAGCCAATGCAGGGTCCAATCTAATCTTCAGTTCCAAATTTGTGCTTCTGGGGACCAATTTGCCCGTGCTTTCCCAACTTGATAACCATTTTCCCCCTCACACCAGAGGACTTGCTCTGCAGACTTCAAACCCCAGGACTAGCTGTCTATGCACTGTTTACCAGCTCCTCCGATTGCTTAGTGCCTACTTTCCCTATCATGTGTCACTCCTGATGGCTTTTTAACTTCGTGTGTGGATGCATGTGTATGTGTGTATGGTATGTATGTGCATGGTGTGTGTCTGTATGTGTACATATGTGTATGGTGTGGATATATGTGTATAGGTGTGTATCATGGGTGTGAATTCATGGTGTGTGGTGTGTATGTATGTGCATGTTTATGTGTGGGCACATGCACTTCACAGCATGTGTGTAGATGTCAGAGGCCAACCTCCTTGAGGTGTCAATGTCACCTTTCATCTTGTGTTGAGACAGGGTCTCTTTTTTTGTTTGGCACTGCACACACCAGACCAGCTGGTCCATGGCTGCCTCCATTGATGTTGGCACGTAGGGATTACAGGCATGTGCACTCCTTGTGTCGTGGCTGTATGTGGGTTCTGAGAACCCCAACTCTTGTGCAGCACGCTCTTTTACTCACTGACTCATCGTCCCAGCCCCCGGCTGGGTTTGTAAATGCTCACTGACTGCCGGAGGTCTGAGAGAGGACCCTGCTTCGAGGAGCAGACAACAGGCCAGCAAAGAAGAATCTGGGGACCGGACCTGAGAGGAGAAAAGAAACAGTGATCCTCCCACCTCCGCCTCTTGAGTGTTGGGATTAAAGATGTGGCCTCCATACCCAGTTGAATAAACCAGTTTTTTTGGTTTTGTTTTGTGTTTTGGTTTTTCGAGGTAGGGTCTCACTCTGGCTTAGGCTGACCTGGAATTCGCTATGTAGTCTCAGGGTGACCTTGAACTCACAGCGATCATCGTACCTCTGCCTCCTGAGGGCTGAGATTAAAGGCGTATGCCACCACGCCTGGCTATTGAATGAACCAGTTTTAATGTGACTAGCTTTCAGAGGAAGAAAGATACACCACAATGCCGCAGCCCTGGCTCTTCGAGCATCCACCACATGGGCGCACACAGCTGCCAGAATACAACCACGTGAATGAGTTTCCAGACTGGTGGAAGGATGTCAGGAGATGCCTGTGTGAACGAAAGGCCAGCTCCACACTTACCAGCTGCGGGCCCTTGGCCAAGGTGCTTATCCTCACTGCTTCAGCTCACTCGCAGGTGAGATGATGATGTCACCTGCCTTGTAGCTTGCTGAGGTGTCTACGTGAGTTAATATATGGAAAGCATATGAGACACTCCTTAGTACACAGTAAGCACTCTTCCAGGTGTGAGAGTCAATCTTCTTAACTTGAAGGGATTTGGAATCAACATGGAACCGAATGTCTGAGCATGTCTGTGAGGGAGGGCGTTACTAGGTTAGGTTAATTGAAGACTCACTCCCACTGTGGGCAGCACACTTTCAAGGGCGGGGGTCCCAGACTGAATAAAAAGGAGAAAACGGGCTGGAGAGATGGCTTAGCGGTTAAGCGCTTGCCTGTGAAGCCTAAGGACCCTGGTTCAGGACTCAATTTCCCAGAACCCACATGAGACAGATGCACAAGGTGGCACATGCATCTGGAGTTCGTTTGCAGTGGCTGGAGGCCCTAGTGTGCCCATTCTCTCTCTATCTATCTGTCTCTTGCTCTCTCTATCTGTCGCTCTCAAATAAATAAATAAAAATAAAAATAAAAAAAAAAAGGAGAAAGCAAGCTAAATGCCAGGTTTCATCTCTCTGCTTCCTGACTCTTAGTGTAGTGTGACCAGCCAGCTGCCTGCCCCTGCTGCCATGCCTTCCCACCAGGACGGACTCTAGCGCCTGGAACTGTAGGCTGAAATCAATCCTTTCTTCCTTAAGCTGCTTATTGCCAGCGTTTGGCCTCAGTAATGAGTAAAGCAACTAATACAGCAATTAAGATTGCCAGCACCTGTAGTGAGAATCTGCTGTATGCCGTGCAGGCCACTAAGCATCTCATCTCACCTTTGTTTCACAGGGAATAGAAGCTGAGAGTCATTGGGTAACTGCCCCAAATCATGTGCCCAAAATGTCAAGCGATTAAGAAGGAACTGGTACAGCCATTGTGGGAATCTGTGTGCAGGTTCCTGAGACAGCTAAAATCTGACCCAGCTATCACACTCCATGCTTACACCCTGAGGACTCTGCTCATTACTGTAGGGTTACTTGTTCATCCGTGTTTCTTGTGGCTCACTTACAAAAGCTAGGAAATGGAACCAACCTCAATGCCTATCAACAGATGAATGGATAATGACTATGTGGTACATTTATTTACACAATGGAATTTATTCAGCTGTAAAGAAAAATGAAATCATAAAAAATTCAGGGAAATGTATGAATCTGGAAAATATTGTACTAACTGAGGTAACCCAGGTTAAGAAAGTCAAATGCTGCACATTCTCTCTCATATGTGGACCCTAGCTTCAAATGTTTAGATTTGTATGTGAGTTGGAGTAAAAGTCAGTAGTAGAGGCCAGGAAGCTAAAAGGGGCCACGAGAGGGGGAGGAGAGGGGAAGGCTTAAGGGGAGGGTATAATAGATATGTAAGTACAGGGCAGATTACTGGGGTGGAACGGTCTAAGTGGAGTCAGGGGAGGGGATATAAGAGAGAAAGGGGTGGAAGGAGGTTTGAGTAAATTAAAGATGTCGTGAATAAGCCATATGGAAACATACTTTTTCATTAGCTAAAAAAAAATGTATGTTTAAAAAGAGAGAGTTTGGGCAGAAGTACCCTGTGGTGGTGGATAGTGCTGTGCTCAGAAATCATAGATTGTTACAAGAAAAGTTCAGTGCTAGTGATGGGATTCCTTTCCAGCAAGTTGCTGAGGCCCTTGATGGATCCAACACATTATAGGCCATTGCCAAGCCTCTTGGTTGCTCACCAGAACTAGATGTTAAGAAGCTAGACCCAAGCTGGGCGTGGTGGCGCACACCTTTAATTCCAGACCTCCAGAGGCAGAGGTAGGAGGATCACCATGAGTTGGAGGCCACCCTGAGACTACATAGTGAATTCCAGGTCAGCCTAGGCTAGAGCCAGACGCTACCTTGAAAAAATAAAACAAAAGAAAAAGATGCTAGACCCAGAACTAGATGGTAAGACCCCAAACTTGGTGGTAAGACACTGTTGCAGTCAGGTTCTCATTGCTGGCATAAATCACCTGACAACAGCAGCTTGTAGAGGGGAAAAAAAAAAGGTTTATTTTGGCTTACAGACTCAAGGGGAAGCTCCTTGATGGCAGGGGTAAACGATGGCATGAGCAGAGGGTGGACATCATCTCCAGGCCAACAACAGATGGACAACAGTGACAGGAGAGTAAAGTCTTCGATGGTCTTAACCAGCAGTGGATCATGCAAGCTTTATTGTTGGAAAGCCAGGCCAAATGTGCCAATGGTGCAATGGTGGCATGTCTGCTGTGGGGGAAAGCAGCTGCTCTCTGATTGGATTTGAGCTGCTCCATGGGAGGGAACTCCTGCCTGGTACTGGAAACCTAATCAAAAGCCTATGGCTGGATAGGTCATAAGCTCTAGGAGGAAACTACTATTGTTCTCTGGCTAAATAGATATGTTATGCCCACCAAAATGCCCTCTAAATACTTATTGTTTATGCCCATATATTAATACTACTGTCACTTTTGGTTAGGGGAGCTTCTCTTTTCAGATGGTGGTGACCACTGGGGAAATTCAGATCCCATCAACGTGCTGAGAAGTGACAGCGGGGTGTCCAGCGCTGAGACGTCTCTACCACGCCCTTCAGAGCTCAGGGAGCACTGTGAAAGGGGCGGCAGGAAGAGTGCAAGGGCCGAAGGAAGGGGAGGAGCGCTCTGCAGTATTGTCTTCCAGACACAAAGGGCTATGGCACTCTTGACCTCCCAGCGGCTGATGCTACCTACCTAAGACCTGCATAAGAGGAAGGAAAAAATGATGGCATCAGAACAGAATAGGGACTAGCTGGAAAGAAGGCTTCAGTGGAGCTGGGTGTGGGGGTGCACACCTTTAATCCCAGTTCTTGGGAGGCAGAGGTAGGTGGATCTCCATGAGTTTGAGGCCACCCTGAGGCTACATAGTAAATTCCAGGTTAGCCTGGGCTACAGTGAGACCCTACCTCGAAAAACCAAAACCAAACCAAACCAAAACAAAACAAAAAAACAAAAGAATAAGGCTTCAGTGGAGGGGAGACAGACAGAGGATGGGGATGGGGAAAAGGAAGGGTTGTGGGAGGGGATCATGATCTTTTAAATTTATCTTTATTAGATATGGACATACTTAGTATGTAAACAACACATGTTGGTACCATCGTTTTCCTTATCCTTGGGGAATCGCACCTGGGTCCTTTGGCTTGGCAGGCAAGCATCTTAACCGCTAAGCCATCTCTCCAGCCCCCCTCTTTCTCTTAAAAAAATTAAAAAAGGGGGGGGGTGCTGGAGAGATGGCTTAGCGGTTAAGGCGTTTGCCTGCAAAGCCAAAAGATCCTGGTTCGATTCTCCAGGACCCATGTAAGCCCGATGCATAAGGGCGCACATGCATCTGGAATTCGTTTGCAGTGGCTGGAGGCCCTGGTGTGCCCATTCTCTCTCTCCCTCTCTCCCTCTCTCTCTCTCTGCCTTTTTATCTCTCTCAAATAAATAAATAAAATGTATTTAAAAATAAAAATAAAAAAGTAGAAACCAGAAGATTAAAAAAAAGTACTTAAGGGGCTGAAGAGATGGCTTAGTGGTTAAGGTGCTTGCCTGTGAAGCCCAAGGACCCAGGTTCAGCTCTCCAGAAGCCATGTAAAGCTGACCCACAAAGTGATGCATGGCGCGAGATGGCACATGTCTGGAGTTCCACTGCAGTGGCTAGAGGCTCTGGCATGCCAATCCTCTCTCTCTCTCTCACACACACACACACACAAAAAAAAAAAATCAAAACAAAGTATTTAAAAAATAAATCAAGCTAGGTGTGGTGGCGCACGTTTTTAATCCCAGTGCTCGGGAGGCAGAGGTAGGAGGATCGCTGAGTTTGAGGCCACCCTGAGACTACATAGTGAATTCCAGGTCAGCCTGAGCTAGAGTAAGACCTTACCCCAGAAAACCAAAATAAATAAATAAATAAATAAAATAAAAAAGAAATCAAGAGCTGGGCGTGGTGGCGCATGCCTTTAATCCCAGCACTCAGGAGGCAGAGGTAGGAGGATTGCTGTGAGTTTGAGGCCACCCTGAGAGACTACACAGTGAATTCCAGGTCAGTCTTTTATTTTGATGTCATCATCTTTTCCTCCTAGTATGATGGTCTTGTGTAGGTAGGTAGTGTCAGGCACTGTGAAGTCATGGACATCCAGGCCATTTTGTGTGTGG
Organism: Dipus sagitta; assembly: GCA_036346955.1. Classification (NCBI taxonomy): domain Eukaryota; kingdom Metazoa; phylum Chordata; class Mammalia; order Rodentia; family Dipodidae; genus Dipus; species Dipus sagitta. The sequence continues at coordinate 44,599,528 of CM070784.1, forward strand.
AGGAGCACGTTGTAAGGAGTCCTATCCTTCCTTTGGCTCTTACATTCTTTCTGCCACCTCTTCCAAAATGGACCCTGAGCCATGGAAGGTGTGATAGAGATATATCAGTGCTGAGAACTCCTCTGTCACTTCTTCTCAGCACAATGGTGCCTTCTGAGTCACCCCAAGGTCACTGCCATCTGAAAAGAGAAGCTTCTCTAACCAAAAGTGAGAGCAACATTAATATATGGATATGAACATTAAGAGAAGTACTTACTGGGCAGTTTGATGAGCATAGTATATATATTTATGGCTGTTTATCTTTAGAGAAATGTGTTTTTAAGTTCTTTTTTTAAATTTTATTTTATTCATTTTATTTTATTTATTTGAGAGAAAGAAAGAGGCAGCGAAATAGAGAGAGCGAGAGTGAGAGAGAGAGAGAATAGGCACGCTACTGCATTCAGCTGCTGTAAACGAACTCCAGATGCATGTGCTACCTTGTGCATTTGGCTTATGTGGGTCCTGGGGAATCTAACCTGGGTCCTTTGGCTTTTCAGGCAAACGCCTTAATGGCTAAGCCATCTCTCCAGCCCTTAAGTTCTTTTTTAAAAAATTTATTTGCAAGCAGAGTGAGACAGAGAGAAGAGAAAAAGAGAGAGAGAGAGAGAGAGAGAAGAGAGAATGGGAGTGCCAGAACCTTCAACCACTGCAAAAGAACTTCACATATGCATGTGCCTACCACTTTGTGCATTTGGCTTTATGTGCATACTGGAGAATCAAACCTGGGATGATGGGCTTTGCAGGCAAGAGACTTCACTGCTGAACCATCTCTCCAGTCCTCAAGTTCTTTATTGTTAGGATGTGAATGATGACCTGGGATTGCTGCACAAGTCCATTTGAGGACACACTCCCAATGACCTGAAGGCCACTCACTAGGCCCCACCTTTTAGATTTCACCACCTCTCAACAGTGCCAAACCTTTAATATATGAGCACGTGGGATACCTTCCAGATCCAAGCTACAGCAAAAGCAGACAACTGAAATAATTTCACGAAATGTTACTCAAGCAAACAAAATAATATCAACACTTTGTTCCAAACCATAGGTTTTCTGAAATTGTGATACTTCCAAAAGAAACTAGGTTCTATTTTTCCAGTTTCTCAAAAAAAAAAAAATCATAAGAATTTTCTTTATTAGGTTGTTTTCTCTTTCAAATGACAGAGTTTCCATTCTGCACAGAAAGCGTCAGGTTTTGGGCATGGGTGATTATTCGTTAGCACCTTGCAGTTTCTGTTAGGCTTGTTTTTCTCCTGGTGGTAAAGCGTCTAGTGATTGACTGCATCATAACAGAACTTGGGCAATCATGACCTTTTGCTCTCTGTATACTCTTCTGAGGCAGTTTGTTCAAGACCAAGGAATATGTATACCAGTACAAACTGATTTCTTATTTAATATTACTTATTTATTTATTTGCAAGTAGGGGGGGGGAGGGATGCAAGGAGAGAGAGAGAGAGAAAGAGAGAGAGAGAGGAAGAGAATGAGTATGCCAGGGCCTCTTGTATCTGGTTCAATCCAATTTCTTTCTTTCTTTCTTTCTTTCTTTCTTTCTTTCTTTCTTTCTTTCTTTCTCTCTCTCTCTCTCTCTCTCTCTTTCTTTCTTTCTCTTCTTTTTCTTCTTCTTCTTTTTTTTTTTTTGTTTCTTGAGGTAAGGTCTCACTCTGTAGCTCAGGCTGACCTGGAATTCCCTGTGTAGTCTCAGGCTGGCCTCAAACTCATGGCAGTCCTCATACCTATGCTTCCCAAGTGCTGGGATTAAAGGAGTGCATTATGTCCAGCTCAATCTCTTTCTTTCTTTTTAAAATTTTTATTTGTTTATTTGAGAGAGCAAGTGAGAGAGAGAGAGAGAGAGAAACAATGGGCACACCAGGGCCTCCAGTCACTGCAAACAAACTCCAGATGCATGTGCCACCTTGTGCATGTGGCTTATATGGGTCCTGGGGAATAGAACTGAGGTCCTTTGGCTTTGCAGGCAAATGCCTTAACCGCTAAGCCATCTCTCCAGCCCTCAATTTCTTATTTTAGATCCAAAGTGTATTTTAAAAAGCATGCTCTGAGGCCAGTAAGTTAAAAAGGAGATATAAAGGGAAGAGAAAGGAAGGGAGGAGGGTACTTAATAGGTTGATATTGTATATATGTAAGAAGAAGAATAGATTAACAGGGGTGAAAAGGCCCAAAGTGAGGTCAGGGAAAGAGATTGAGTAAAGGAAAGGTGGAGGGAGGGCTAATCAAAATCTAAGAGGATGCAAATAAATCATATGGAATCCTCTGGTTTTGCACAATGGAACACTCAGGAGCCATAGATCGTTGTTAGAAAATTTTCAGTGCCAGGGATGGGATACCTCCAGTGAGGTGTTGGCCAGGGAGGTCCCTGATGCCCCCAAAACATTATAGGCCATTGCCAAGGCCCTTGGTTTCCCACCAGGAATAGATGGTAAGACCCTATTGCTGAAGACTCCACATAATTGGGTGGCAAGGCCACTGAGAAATTCTGCTGGAACTGAGCTGATAACCTCCTCCATGTAGACCAGCTGAGAAAAAGCTGGAAGAAGCCATTCTACATGTAGTTCAATGGGAGAAAGAGATACCACCAGTGAAGATACTCAACAGTGGACACTGCAAGCCTTATAATTGGCCAACCAGGCCAAATGAGCCAACGGGTGCAATAGTGGCACATTTGTCATGGTGGAAACCAACTGCCCTCCAATTGGACTGGAGGCCCGCTCCATGGGGGGGAATACATCCTTGATACTGAAAACTTAAAACAGGGGTAGTCATGAGCCCTAGGGGTGTAACATCTGCTGATGTCTGGGAAAATGTATATACTATGCTTATCAAACTGCCCAGTAAGCACTTCTCTTAATATTTATACCCTTATATTAACACTACTCTCACTTTGGGTAGAGAATCTTCTCTTTTCAGATGGCAGTGACCTTGGGATGACTCAGAAGGTATCATAGTGCTGGAAAGAAGTGACTGGAGTACTGAGTAACATTTCAATCACACCTTCCAAGGCTCAGGGTCTAATGCGGAAGAGGTGGCGGAAAGAATGTAAGAGCCAAAGGAAGGGTAGGACTCCTTACAACGTCCTCCCTCCAGACATAAAATGGCCTGGATATCCATGACCTCATAGTGCCTGACACTACCTACACAAGACCATCATAAGAGGAGGAAAAGATGATGACATCAAAATTAAAGAGAGACTGATTGAGATGGGGAGGGGATATGATGGAGAATGGAATTTCAAAGGGGAAAGTTGGGGGGGGAGGGTAGTACCATGGGATATTTTTTATAATCATGGAAAATGTTAATAAAAATTGAGAAAAGAAAAAAAAAAGCATGCTCTGAGCCCAAGAGTATAATGTCCATTAAGGCATACACATGCTCATTTTTATTTTCCATAATTAACTTTTTTATTTTGTATTTGTAGAGAACAGAACAGAAATGTCTTTTAAAAATCTTACTTAAAAGCCTGGCATGGTGGTGTATGCCTTTAATACCAGCACTTGGGAGGCAGAGGTAGGAGGATCACTGTGAGTTTGATGCCACCCTGAGATTACATAGTAAATTCCAGGTCAGCCTGGGCTGGAGCAAAACCCTACCTCAAAAAAAAAAAAAAAAATCTTACTTAAATTATTTTTTTCATTAAATTTTTTTAATTTATTCATCTGAGAGGGAGAGAGAGAGAGGCAGCTAGAGAGAGAATGGGTGCTCCAGGGCCTCCAGCTGCTGCAAACAAACTCCAAACACTTGCGCCATCTTGTTCATCTTCCTTAGGTGGGTACTGGGTAATTGAACCAGTCCTTAGGCTTTGCAGGCAAGCGCCTTAACCACCAAACCATCTCTTTAGCCCTTGAATCATTTTCCCTTTATTCCAGCTCAACAATTAGACCATTTATAAGATTAGACCCATTTATAAAGAAAGGGAATTATTGACAGCAGAAGGAAAAACCATTAAAAATAAACAGGAAATTCTGGACCTTTTGCTGCCTATATGGCTCCCCAGAGAGATAGCAATCATGCACTGCCCTGGTCACCAGAAAGAGGAGAATCCTATTTCCAAAGGGAACAACAGGGCTAACAAGGCAGCTCGAGAGGCAGCCCTCCAAGTCACTATTACCCTAGTGGCAAAATCATCTCCAATGGTGGTGCCCACCTTGCCCGAAATGCCAAACTACACTGATTCAGAACTATGGAGAATTGAGACTTGCACAGCAGCCTATAAAGAACAAGGATGGGGGCTGGAGAGATGGCTTATCAGTTAAGCACTTGCCTGTGAAGCCTAAGGACCCCGGTTCGAGGCTCAATTCCCCAGGACCGATGTTAGCCAGATGCACAAGGGGGTGCACGCATCTGGAGTTCATTTACAGAGGCTGGAAGCTCTGGCACGCCCATTCTCTCTCTCTGCCTCCTTCTCTCTGTCACTCTCAAATAAATAAATAAATAACCAAACAAAAAAATTAAAAGAAAAAGAACAAGAATGGTATAAGACTCCTGATGGAAGGATTATCCTCCCATCAGACTTTGCTAGCCAACTCATCAGACAAATACATCAGAGTACTCATCTAGAACAACAGAAGATTGAGGACTTACTTAGACAGGACCACCTTAAAGTCTTTGACTTGAGACAAAAAACAACAGAAGACAAAACCTGATGCCATGCCTGCCGCTTAGTAAATGCAAAAAGTGGAGTTTCCCAGTCAGGAACTAGGGAAAGGGGGTCCCAGCCAGGAATAAATTGGGAAATTGACTTCACAGAAATAAAACCTTGTTTGTATGGGTATAGGTATTTACTAGTGTTTATAGACACCTTTTCAGGATGGACTGAAGCCTTTCCAACCAAAAATGAGACAGCTTCAACTGTGGCTAAAAGACTTACATGACATCATTCCAAGGTATGGCTTACCTGTTCTTTTGGGATCAGACAGTGGGCCAGCCTTCATCTCGCAGGTAACCCAGGCTATAATTAAAATTGTGGGGACTAATTGGAAGCTTCATTGTGTGTATCGTCCCCAGAGTTCAGGACAGGTAGAAAGAATGAATCAGACCTTAAAGGAGACCCTAAATTAACCCTTGAAACTGGCGGTGACTGAGTATCTCTCCTTCCCTTTGCCCTTTTCTGAGTTCAAAACTCCCCCATACCATGGGGCTGACTCCCTTTGAAATCATGTATGCAAGAACCCCACCCTTGTTACCTAATATAAAAGCAGAAATGTTAACTGAATTGGATGACAAGAGATTCCTCTCCTCCTTACAAGCTTTATTCCAGGTACAAGAGCAACTCTGGCCTCAGCTACAGGCTATTTATGAGAAGACACCTTCACCCACACCCCACAGATTCAAGCCAGGAGATCTAGTGCTCATCAAGAGACACTGGAGAGAGACTCTTGAACCTGGCTGGAAGGGACCCTATACTGTGATCCTGACCACTCCAGCTGCAATCAAAGTGGACGGAGTTCCTACATGGATACACCACTCTCATGTGAAGCCTATCGACCCACAGGTACACCACCTGGACAACTGCACCCTTGAAGAAAAACCTGGACTGTGGTGTGCTATTGCACATCCACGAGACCCACTCAAGCTAAGGATTCGTAAGCTAGAAACTAAGACTTAATGATGGCTAAATCATTTTATGTAATGATAATCTCTTGTTGCTTTATAACCTCTGTTATTGCAAACCCACACCAACCCTGTAATCTTACATGGATGCTCACTAATCTGGACACAGGGAAAATAGTCAACTCTACTTCCCATTTAGCACCTCCTTGAACCTGGTTTCCTGATTTGATATTTGATTTATGTGACCTAATAGGAGACTCCTGGGGTTATGCATACATAGGTGATGACGGGGAACTCGGTCCCTCCCCAGCCTATGGATGTAACTCACCTGATACCCAAACTAATATGAAAAGATAGGTTTTCTATGTATGCCCCAGTCATGATAGAAACCCCAAGCAACAAGCTAATTGTGGTGGCCCAGAATCATATTACTGAGGCTCACGGGGATGTGAATCCATGGGAACTATCTATTGGGCCCCCCTCATAAAGACAGATCACATCACTGTTACTAGAATCATGGAGCCAATCTCTTGCTATCGGTCCCAAGGATGTAATCAGCTACTGATTAAAGTTACTGATAAGGGGAAAATTGCCACTAAATGGGAACTTGGTAAAAACTGGGGATTAAGGTTATATATATCAGGAAAGGACCCAGGGACATTATTCACCCTCCGGCTTCATGTCCAACCATTAGAGACCACCCAAGCCGCTGCAGTACTTGTGGGACCAAATCCCGTTTTGGCCTTGCCTCCCATCCCACAACAGCCCACATTATCTTCCCCAATCCCTGACAGTTCCCTTGTCAGAAGCACTAATATGCCCTTGGCTATGCCACCTCCCAAGGTTTCAGATGCTTCCCCGCCATTTGAGTTACAGTTACTCAGCTTCTCCTATGGATCCCTCAACTCCCCTACTAACCTCACTAGGGAGGACTGTTGGCTTTGCTTAGACCCACGACCCCCTTACTATACTGGCTGGGCCACTACAGGAATTCCGTCAACCCCAATGAGAGGCCCACCACGATGTTGATGGGGAAAATCCCCAGTCCTTACTCTACAATCTGTCACTGGAAAAGGACTATGTGTACCAGGTGCAGGAGGAAAACTGGGTAACTTTCCCCAACTCAACCATCTCTGTAATCACACTCTTACTGCAGACACTGGTAACTTCTATCTGGTGCCCCCTAATGGAACTTGGTTTGCATGCACTACGGGACTGACTCCTTGTATTCACCCACAGATCTATGTAACCTAGTTACTCTGTTTCCTCAGGTTTACCACCTCACTTTTGATGGCTATATAGAAACCCTAGAATATCATCATTATAGATGGAAACATGATTTTGGAATATCAGCAATCCTTCTTACAACTTTGATAGGGACTGGTATAGCTGCAGGGATTGGTACTAGTATACAGCCCTAATTAAAGCAGACCAGACTTATCAGGCCTTGACTAACCTAATAGATTCTGATCTTGCCCAATTAGAAAAGTCAGTCCGTCACTTAGAACGGTCCCTGGATTCACTGGCTGAGGTGGGACTACAAAACAGAAGGGGACTAGACTTACTTTTCCTACAGCAAGAGGGAATCTGTCAGGCTTTAGGAGAGCAACGTTGTTTCTATGTCAACAATTCATGTGTTATTAGGGATAGCCTGGCCATAGTCCAGAAGAGACTAAAAGAAAGGGCCAAAATTAGACCAGAAAATCAAAACTGCTATGAGTCACTATTCAACTGGTCCCCCTGGCTAATGACCCTGATCTCTTCCCTAACAGGCCCACTTATTCTCCTGTTGCTTGCTCTTACACATGGACTATGTATCATCATTGCATTAATCAAATTTGTTAAAGAACGCTTAGCCACAGTACAACTAATGGTCCTAAGGCAACAATATCAATCTGTGGAAACATCTCAAGGATTTGAGATGAGACTGTACTCAAGGGGGAATCAAAGAACTAAATTAACGCCATGATAGGCTTCAGCAAAACACCTCCCAGGCTAGGCCTAAAATTAGAACAAAGGGCCATTAATCAGTGACTGTCCTGGCCAGACAAAAGCTGAGTCACTTCCTGGAAATTCAAGGTCTCTTGGCCCCAACCAATCAAGAATATATAGATATAATTATAGACTAATCAAATGCAACCCTTGTTCAAATTAGCCAGTCAAACTATAGAACTAATTGCCCATCAGAGCCTTCCTTAGTTAGGCTTAAAAGAGCCTGTGAGCTCCTCTCAGGGTCGCCATTTTTATATGAATGGTCGACCTTGCATGCTGGCTGACTCTGCAGAATAAATGCTCTTTGCTTTTACATACTATTTGAGTCTGGGGTCTTTCTTCAGCCATTCTCGAACCCTTACAGTGATCTGGCTGAGATCAGAGGCTCTGTGGCTCCTCTTTATATTGGTAGAACAGTTAATCAAGTCCCTTAGAAAGTTAGTTGTTAAAAAAAAAAAAAAGTTGACCCTGATTGAAGGCCTCCGCAGCCTGGTGTGTTGTCTTTGCTACATTAGAGAAGCGACTGCATGGGTGTGGGGTCATGTGACCAGCTCTTGGAATGGCACACGTGATTTAAGTGCCTCTGGCTCTGAAGGGATGGTGGTAGTGAAAGGGAGGAAGTCCTGGCACCCATGAAGAGGAGGGAGTTAAGCTCAAGACACCCAAGAAAGAAAGCAAAAACACGTGCACTCCATGTATCATGGTGGTGTTTGTTTTGTTGTTGTTTTATTTGTTTGTTTTCCGAGGTAGGGTCTCACTCTAGCCCAGGCTGACCTGGAATTCACTCTGTAGTTTCAGGGTGGTCTCAAACTCATGGCTATCCTCCTACCTCTGCCTCCCATGCTGGGATTAAAGGCGTGCACCACCGCGCCTGGCTCCCATGTGCTGTTCTTTTCTCAAGGAAGAACAACAGATCCTTGTCTTCTCCGAGGACAGAGTGTCATGGCAAGTAGAAGAATGGATCTTCTTCTTCACCTCAAAGAGGACGAGTTTATTTTGGAGCCAACCATGAATGATCATGGTCCAGGAACACAGACTTAGGTTATCCCAAATTTCATGTTCCAGCACATTAGCAATTTCATGAAGTTTTTATAGTTACAGAGCAACAGATCATAAACCAGCACTTGTCAAATACATTAATGGAGACATCAGGTAGGTAGGTTACAACAAAGTGGTCAATCTCTGCCATAGACTTTAGATGCTATCTGATGACAGTCTTAGCCTCTGTGTTGGTGGAAACTGGTGGGCAGTTAGTATATTCCAAAATGCTTTCACCTGATTACCTGATAGTCACAAGGATGTTAAGTCAGACACCGAGGTGAATAATCCATGACTAGTAAGGGGCTAAAGATAGCTCAAGATAAACCAGCTCTGAATCTACATTCCATCTTTCCACAATCACAAAAGTCCTATCAGTCCGTTCAGTCTTGTTCAAAGGAGATGTGATGCTTTCTGGGAACCCAAGTGGTCACTTCCTCAAGTCATCTCAGCCTGTCCAATGCTGTGTTCCCTTCAGCCAGGACCTTTGCTATTTAAACCTAAATCCATGGCTGGGCGTGGTTGTGCAAGTCTTCAATCCTAGCACTTGGGAGGCAGAGGTAAAAAACAAATCTCACAGCTTGCCTCACTCTGTGTCTGGACTAGAACCTGTTTCAGTAATTAAATAAAAGATGAAGGGCTGGGTGTGGTGGCGCACGCCTTTAATCCCAGCATGGGAGGCAGAGACAGGAGGATCACTGTGAGCTTGAGGCTACCCTGACAATACATAGTGAATTCCAGGTCAGCCTGGGCTAGAGTGAGACCCTACCTCGAAAAACAAACTGTTGGCAAGAGAGGTTCCTGATACTCCCAAAATATTACAGGCCAGTGCCAAGGCCCTTGGTTTCCCACCATGAATAGATGGTAAGACCCTATTGCTGAAGACTCCACATACTTGGGCTGCTGCTGGAGCTGAGCTGAAAACCAACTCCATGTAGACCAGCAGACAGAAAGCTGGAAAAAGCTATGCTGCATGCAGTTCAACGGGAGGGAGAGAAATCACCAGTGAAGATACTCAACAGTGGACACTGCAAGCCTTAAATTTGGCCAACCAGGCCAAATGACCCAACGGGGTGCAATAGTGGCACATCTGTCATGGGGGAAACGGCCCTCTAATTTGACTGGAGGCCCGCTCCATGGGAGGGAATACAAAGAATGGATCTTCTTAACTAGTACCTCAAAGGGGAAGTCAGGGACCAAATTCAGTAACAGAACCTTAGGGTGACACTGGAGAGTTGCCAGAAACCTTTGATTACTCTAGAACTCTCCTTTGGCTCCTTGCAGAGGACAGAGATTTCCATGAAGGAAAAAATGGATCAACCTTCCTAGTGCCAGAGGAGGAGGGGACTCATCAGATTCATTCCAGCAAGCCTTCCCTGACTCCTCCCGCGTGTTTTGAGACCAGCAACTACCGTAGTGACTTTTGTCTGGCTGACAGGGACCAGGTGTTGTCTTGTCTCTGAGAACTCTGTCTGGACTCTCAAGGAGTCTGCCATCAGGGAAGCTTTGTCTTGGCTTTGGGTAGAGGCAGAGCAGAGGAGCAGAGAAAGATTAGTTGAAGCAGATTCGCTTCACTCATCCTCACAAAATCCTGGTGGCAAGGATGTTCAAGTGATGTTAGGTTTGAAAGTGCTGGAGAGCCTTTCTCGGCTCTTGGTGGGCTGAGGTGCTGGAAAAATCATGTCACCATATGCACACCCAGAACCAGTGGCTCTCCAGCTTCTGCTACAAGCCAAAGGGGATTAAGGAAGGAATGCTAACAGAGAATGAGCAAGCCCAGGCACATTTGTTAAGGAGGTGGTTCGCAGGACTCCCGAGGGCAGAGAGAGAGGTTTGCATTGCTGTCGTGTTGTGAACTATGACCAAGCAGTGGTATGTCTCCCCAATGATTTGTTGTTGTTTGTTTTTGTTTTTCGAGGTAGGGTTTCGCTCCATCCCAGGCTGACCTGGAATTCACTATGCAGTCTCAGGGTGGCCTCAAACTCATGGTGATCCTCCTACCTCTGCCTCTCAGAGCTGGGATCAAAGGCATGAGCCACCACACCAGGCCTCCCCAGTGAGTTTTAAGGAAAGAGACCTATCGTGGTCCTATTTTACTCGGAAGCCACCTGGGGATTTAACACCAGGAGGGCAGGATGCCTAGTGGGGAAGATTCAAGGAGAGTCTGATGAGAGTGTTGAAGCAACCTCTGGTGAACAGCCCTAAGGGAAGCCATTTTAGGCCACTCAGCCTTGACATTCTCAAGGAGCCATATGAGATTAAAGATAAACACAGAACAGTAATTACAAGCCTGAGGGCATGATTCCATAAAGACATCTGATGTTAGTCTTTTTTTTTTTTTCAATAGGGTCTCACTCTAGCTCAGGCTGCTGGTGTTAGTCTTGCCCTGAGGTCAAGGCAGCCTGATACTCCGTACAAGCTTCATCTGCTTGCTTGCTCTTGCGAAAGATAATGGGGGTGGGGGGTGATTGAAGAGTGAGGGGTAAGTCATTGTAAAAGAATGTGGTTTTTGCCTTTAAAAACTCACTGTAAAAGTAGGCCAGGACTGTTCTCCTCCTTGCTACGAGGGGACAGACACCAGCCAGCTTAATAAAGACTCTCCTTTTTAACTTTTTGTTTTTGTTTTTTTGAGGTAGGGTCTTGCTCTAGTCCAGACTGAGCTGGAATTCAGTATGTAGTCTCAGGGTGGCCTCAACCACATGGTGATCCTCCTATTTCTGCCTCCAAAGTGTTGGGATTAAAGGTGTGTGCCACCACACCTGGCTCCTTTTTAATTTACTTTTGTTATTTTTATTTATTTATTTGAGAGCGACAGAGAGAGAAAGAGGCAGAGAGAGAGTGAGAGACAGAGAGACAGAGAGAGAGAGAGAGACAGAGAATGGGCATGTCAGGGCCTCCAGCCACTGCGAACGAACTCCAGGTGCATGTGCCACCTTGTGCATCTGGCTTACATAGGCCTTGGGGAATTGAGTCTCAACCCGGGGTCTTTAGGCTCCACAGGCAAGCGCTTAACCACTAAGCCATCTCTCCAGCCCCTCCTTTTAAATTTTTATTCAGGTGGTCTTTTGCTCACTTCTGGTCTGGAACTTGCTACATTGTGGCAAGTTCTGGCAATCAAACAGATGGAGAAAAATTACACTGATGAATATCATCACACCTCTTTAGATCTTCTGAGTGTTATTGAAGGTCACACAGGGGAAAAAAAAAAGAGAACAAGTATCTTTGTATCTTGACTGGGTTTAGGGCAATGCAGGTCCTGGACCCCTGCCCAAGTGATGTGTCACCTGACTCAGTACTGAGTGCTCTAGATGACCAAAGACGGCAGGTGTCCTGATGACCCAGTTGACTCACCAGAAGAGGATGGACTGGTGTTGAGCATGGAGAAGCAATGGCTACGGTGGAGGGAGAAAAACTGGGGACAGGGCTAGTCGGTTCAGCCCCGTCCAGTCCATTCAAGATGTGAACTAGAGCTGCCAGGTTGATTTCCTGCCCAGGACCCTCCTGCTTTCTGGGAGCTTGGTGTCTTCCTTCTCTTAAGCTCTAACAGACCCCAATCTGGGTTGGATGTCCCATTTCTGGGAGCCCTGCTGCTGCTTCCTCCTGGGCAGGAGTTTGCTGTTCTTTCCTATTTCCCTCTCCTTAGCACTATAAAGTCTATAACCCCTATAATAAAATCTTTCTAAACTTCATCCTCCATGGTCTGTGGATTTCATTTTTTGAATTCACAAGGCAAGAACCTGGAGGCCACTTACTCAGTGGAAGTTTTGTGTGACCCTCACAATATGAACAGTCTGGCACCCCTAATCTCAGGTAAGTGCCCAACCAAGAGCCAAGAAAGACCCTGTCACTTCAAATACACCCCAAAATTCCTGTGTCAGGTGACCCTTCTAAAACTTGGAGTGGCTGGGCGTGGTGGCACACGCCTTTAATCCCAGCACTCGGAAGGCAGAAGTAGGAGGATTGCCGTGAGTTCAAGGCTACCCTGAGAATACAGAGTGAATTCCAGGTCAGCCTGAGCTAGAGTGAGACCCTACCTCAAACAAACAAACAAACAAACAAACAAACAAACAAACTTGGAGGGAACAGTTTCTTAGCCTGGCTGCCTATGTTACTGGTGTAAGGTCCGGGACCGACGAAGACCACACAGACCACTTTGAAGCAAAGATGGAAGCTTTTATTTGGGAAAAGCACGAGCTGCCAGGACTGACTCTCAAGAGCAGAGCATAGTCAACCTGAGATTCCAGATAGTGGGCTATAGGGCTCCTTAGTTGGGGAAAGGTGAGGAAGGGAAAAGAACTCCTTTGTTCCTTACATTCGCCATTTCACATAGCTAGGGTGTGAGGCCAGAATAGTGACCAGGTGGGAGATAAGGGGGCAGGAAACCTAGACCTGGGGCATTGTTAGGCAAGGAAAGGATAATGGCTGGGTGGTTTCTTGAGGAATGTGCATGACCCACTTCCTTATGTTTCTGTCACCCTCCTGCTGTCCTTGGTGACTCCATTTCATCCAGATCTAACAGCTGGTACATACATCTACCCTTCTCCGCTGTCCTTTATGGACATCGGTACTTGGTTTAAGCAGCCTTTCAGTGTGGACTGAAGGCCATCCACTCTCCAGGAATCCTCCAGGCCTTCAGTGCCAGATTGGGTGGGACTCCCGAGGCATCCCGCATTGTGGACTGAGCAGCTACTGGATTCGCTGACACTCTAGCCTTCAGACAACTATGTTGGACTGCTCAGCCTATATCCTGTAAGACAATTCAATAATTGCCCTTTCATTAATTTTTTTTTTTTTGAGGTAGGGTCTTACTGTGGTCCAGGCTGACCTGGAGTTAACTATGTACTCTCAGGGTGGCCTTGAACTCACGGCGGTCCTCCTACCTCTGCCTCCCGAGTGCTGAGATTAAAGGTGTGGGCCACCTTATTTATTTATTTATTTATTCTCTTATTTATTTGAGAGACAGAAGGAGGGAGAGAGAGAGAGAATGGGCACACCAGGGCCTCTAGCCACTACAAACGAAATCCAGATGCATGCGCCCCTTGTGCATCTGGCTTATGTGGGTCCTGGGGAATCGAACCTAGGTCCTTTGGCTTTGCAGGCAAACGCCTTAGCTACTAAGCCATCTCCCCAGCCCAATAATTGCCCTTTCTAATACACATTCATTTTATGAGCTGTTCTTCTCCGGAACCCTGACTCATAAAGTGGATTGATTAAGGCAGGTCTGTTTCTGACCCAGTTCCCTGGGGGCTGTTCATTTTTTTTCCACTTCTCTGCCTGACCACACTCGGTCCATCTTTCCACCCTTCTCTGGGGAAGTCGATCTGACATCAAATCAACTTGAATCTGACCCAGCCTCTCCCTTCCTCTCTACAGGCCATCTGAGGAGTGCTGCCCTTCATCACAGCCCAGGTCTTGATACAAGCTAGCTCTCAAAGAGTAATGAACACCAGCCCCAACCTCCTGGCTCCAACTGCCTGCTGACATGCTGCTAATGGAGGCTGCGAGGCTCTTGAAAGCTGAGAATTCCCTGCCTCCCACATGCAGATACAGGATATCCCTTGTCTGCAAAGCCAGGCTCAAACATCTCCTTTGTGACATCATTCTCCTGACCCTCCTCACCGCACCCCTTTCTAAGAAAAGTGAGCCAGTGTCTTCCCTCTGGATGCCTGGGACCCCATAAGCTTGCCTCACAGCACCTACCTCATTGTTTTGTAATTTTCCAGTTACTTGTTTTAAATCCTTGGATTTCCACTCTCTGTATTCATTCTTGGCTCAAAGCAGGACATTAGTAAACACTCCTTCGATAAAATGAACGTTTGATTTCCTCCTAATCACAGGCTGAGATCAGCCCACTTCACTTTGTGCATCTGGATTTGCAGTACCGGGAGCCGCAGTGGAGTCGCGTTACAAGCAAGGGTAGCTGTGGACATGGAAGTGAGCCAGAGCACCTGTCACTGTCTCCCGAGGCTTCCTTGTGTGGGCTTGAATCATTTATACCCCTCCCAGCATTATTCTTTTCTGTCGACCAGCGTACTGTCCCTGGACCCTTGTTCTCCAAACCTAGGCTCGTCTTGCTAACTGCTGAGGGAATGGCAGAAAGACTGTAAGAATACGTATGATTTATCACCCAAACTGGAGTATTAGGGGATAAAGGAGCAGAATTAATAATGACACCAGCCCTTCTCTCTGGTTCTCTCAGATGCTCAGGGACCCTAAGAAAACAATGAGCTAATTGCAATTGTCAACCTAAGTGCTGTGGCTAAAAACTATGTTTATCTATCTTATCGTTTGGGAGCCATGCAGTGGCCTTCTGCTTGGGGACAGCTTGAAATGACCAAGTGCTAGTCATAGAAACCTCGGACACAGCAGAGTGTAATTCTGTGTGTAGAGACATGCTGTGTCTGCCACTGGACAGCCTTTCATGCAATTAACTGCAATCATGCTATTTACTCGGCTGCACAAATAAGAGGGTAAAATTATACTCACGACAAAGGCTTCTCCATACGATGAAAGGGTTTAAGCAGCAGCTTCTCAAGTTGCAGAGATGGCCTGGTGAAAAGTGTTTGCTGCATAGTAAGCATGAGTACCAGAGTCTGGATCCCCAGCTCCCACTCAGCTGGACTTTGAAGCACGTGTCTGTCATCCTAGCTCATGTAGCGCTAGAAGGGAGGTGGAGACAGGAGAATCATCCAGCGGCTTGAGGGCCAGCTAGCCTTGTGGTCATAGCAGTGGACAATTATAGGCCCTGCCTTAAGCAGGGTGGACAATGAGAACTGACGCCTGAGGTTGCCCCCCGACCTACACACATGAAGCATAGAATGCATGAATCTGCATTGTCATGTATGACACACACACACACACACACACACACACACACACACACACAGAGCAGCAGCAGCTTTTCATATGTATTTGCACAATTTTACATGCTTAATAGAGGGAAAAACTCCAAGCTGAAATATTCTATGTCAGTCGCTGTTTAATAAAATATTATGACAACCTAATCTGGAAATATGATACAGAGAGTATTTTCTTATGTTTTTTAACTTTAATTTTTATTGATATCTTATACATGTATATATTTTGATAAAATCCCCACACTGCCCTCTTGTCTGTTCCACTGAAGCTCTTTGCTCCCAACTCGTTCCCTCTTCTGGTTTGATGTTTTCTTTTTCTTGTGTGTATGATACAGTGAGTTTAAACCAGGGCTGCCTGCATGAGCACGGGTGCTGGAGCATGCACACCTTATCAGCAGTTAGAGCACTGAGAACACGTCTCCCACTCCCCCTAGGAATCACTAACTGCCAGTAACTCGTCAGAGGGGTGGGGAGGGACTTCATTCCCTCCTCCATCAGCCAGGATGGAATGGTCAGGTACCAACACTGTGCAGGTGACGGTGGTCACTTTGAGGCCACTCCTGACCCCCTGGCTCTATCCTTCTTTCTGTCCTCCTTCATCAGTGCTGCCCGAGCCTTGTGAGGACAGGGTCTAGATGTCTCTTTCAGTGCTGAGCACTCAGCCGTCACTTCTCAGCCCTTCATGAGTTTTGAGTGCCTCAGTAATCGTCAGCTGCAGGAGAAGCTTCTCTGACCAAAGGTGAGAGCAGCCCTCATCTATGGGCACACGCACAGTAGTTAGAAAGACAACTGGACAGAAACGACAACACATCCATTGAGCCAAAAGTCAGTAGTAGCTTTCCTCCTAAGAACGAAGGCCTTCCTAGACACAGGCTTTTGACTAGGTTTACAGCACCAGGCACGAACTCCTTCCAGTGGAGCAGGCCTCAAAGCCAGTCAGTCAGAAAGTGGTTGTTACTCCCCTAACAGTCATGCTACTATTGCACCAGTGGGCACATCTTGCTGGGAAAAATAGGTTCAATGGAAGAGTATGCGGGGGGGGGGAGGGGTTGGGAGAAGGTAATGGAAGCAATTATGATCAAAATACATTACATACATGTATAAAAGTGAGTCTCGCTCTAGCCCAGGATGACCTGGAATTCACTATGTAGTTTCAGGATAGCCTTGAACTACCTCTGCCTCTCAAGTGCTGGTATTCAAGGCATGCACCACCACGCCCAGCTTAAAAATCTTGTATTATTATTATTATTATTTATTTATTTTGTTTTTTCGAGGTAGGGTCTCACTCTAGCCAGGCTGACCTGGAATTCACTATGTAGTCTCAGGGTGGCTTCGGACTTATGGCGATCCTCCTACCTCTGCCTCCCTAGTGCTGGGATTAAAGGCGTGTGCAACCACGCCTGGTGTATTATTATTTTTTAAAGTACAGGGTCTGCCCCTGAGTAGGGAGAACTGCATTAAGTCTCTGGTCCGTGTTGAGCTCAGTTTCTTTTCTGGTGCAAGGGATTGCGGGTTCTCCCTTCAGTACGAGTCGCTGCCCTTCAAGTGTTTGTTCCTGACCTACTCACAGCAGGTGCTCCACACACTGCTGCTGGACTCTGAAGGCATGCAAGGACACTTACTGACCTGCCGTTGTGTTGTGGCCCCCTAAGTGATCAAGAAGAAACTTCCAACTGCTCTGCAACCATGTCAAGAAAGTTAGTAAACACACTGAGTTTACCCTTAAGGCACTCAGTAGATATCCTTTATGGCTTGAGGAAAATTTAAAAAATTTTTTTTTCTTTGAGAAAGGGTGTGCCAGAGCTTCCTACCACTGCAAAAGAACTCCCCCCCAATGCACACACACACACACATGTACCCCCCATCTCTGTGTATCTGGCTTTACACAGGGACTGGGGAGTCAGGTCTGGGCTCCCAAGGCTTTGCCAGCAAACTTCTTTAACCACTGAGACACCTCTCCAGCCCTGAGGCATTTTTTAAAAATTTATTATTTTTTTTTTATTGACAACTTTCATGATTGTGAACAATATCCCATGGTAATGCCCTGAGGCAAATTTTTAAGACATAACACTGATTTAGCCTGAGACTTGAACTGAATCTAACCTTTTTAGGGTTAGAATCGAACACTCAACATTCATGTCCTATGTTGGTGCTAACTTGAATTATGCCAGCTATACAATAAATGCACCAATTCTAGTACTGTTTATGAGTTAAGATATTAAAATGAACTGATTGAAGTTGTATTCAGGGCTGGCGAGATGGCTTAGCGGTTAAAGCATTTGCCTGCAAAGCCAAAGGACCTAGATTTGATTCCCCAATGCCCAAGGTGGCTTGTGCGTCTGAAGTTTGTGTGCAGTGGCTGGGGGCCCTAGCACCCCAGTTCTCTCTCTCTCTCTCTGCCTCTTTCTCTCTCTCTCCAAAAGAAAGGCTGTGTTCACTTTTGGGCTAGAATGTTTGTAACTGCATGTCTACCCAAGTAACAGGGTGATCACTCCTGCCACCATTTTGGAGGTGCCACCACCATCTCTGGAGATTGTTCTGATATAAAATCTGCCACCAATTCATTCTAGAATTTAGTAGCATTTCAAAAGCACAGGACATTTAGATCTTAAATGCCCAAAGCTTGATTTCCATGCAACTGTGCACATAAGTTTTCTATTCCTGAGCTTTGACTTAAACCCGAGCACTGATAACACTGTTACGTGGAAAACTGACATTACACACAGCAGACGATGGGTGCTTAGTTGTTTCTAACTCTCTGATCAGGATGCCCCAGCTGAGAGTAGATATGCCATATTGTAAACATCAAATCAAAAAACACCACAAGCATTTTAAAAAAGGAAGTTTATTGGTCTTTAAATGGCTCAAGTTGCAAGTAAAGGAATTGGGTCGTGGCATCAGCCTAAGACATTGATGCATCTTTGTCACTTGGCTTCATAGCACCTCGGTACCCAGGAGAGGAAAGGTCTCAAAGCAAAGTCACAATGTTAGTGGTTAGGCCCCCTGGTTCAGTATGACTGTACTGAGTACACATGGAGGTTGCTGGGCCTGCTGGCCAGTGTCTAATTCTGCACATGGCATAACCTGTGAAAATAGGAAGTCAAACTCTTTAAGGACAAGTATTTACGACAAGCTGGATAGAATATCTAGATTCAGAGTAGTTACTAGAGGCCCATGTTTGGTAACTTTACATACATACTTGTTACCTGGAATGCCTGAACACATCTTCTGACCTTTGGAAATTAGGACTGTGTAACAAGAAAGAAAAACTAATGAATCAACTGTCTTAGCTCCACAGAGGGGAAAAAAAATCTGACACTGGTTTGTTTCCCACTGAAATTACGTTCCAAACAGCATGCGTGAATCCTTTCAGTGTGTGGGTGGTATGTGCCAGTGTCCTGCACTATATGCCAAGTTTAACTGCTTCATGCTCACTTTAGAAACCGTAGGTCCAGTATTCTTCATTATAAACATAAGCAGACCACAAAGACTCCTAGTCACACCGTAAACCTGACTGTCACCTGGTGGAGGGACAGGTGGCAAAGCACCAGTGTGTCCCAGGTGAGTCAGCACTGCTGCCAGTCTCTCCTGGCCACCCGGGAGACAACCGCAACACCAATATGCTCAGCACGTGTACGAGGACACTGCCAGGGCCAGCATCCTGGAGAGAGAGAGGGTTCAAACATGACAGTGCTAAGTCCTCATAGTCTAACGTTGTCTTACACGTGCACTAACCCTCTTTTTAAACTACCGCATAGTTTATTAAAATCAGTGAAGGAGCTCTGGAACTCTACTTTTAAGAACCAGAGTATGGCACATATTTTCAATTTGGACAGACTACTAGTAGACACACCAATTTCTCAAGAATCTTCTATATACTAGCTATACTCTATCTAGGAGAGATCTTTGCTCACCCAGACATAAGGGCCATGAGTGGCCCATGGGGCTAGGGATAACACACCCAGAATGATGTAACTGGCTATTGTTCAGTTTCTGAATTAAGGCATATTCAAAAATTTCCATGTTCATGTTCACACCTGTTTTCTAAGTTAATCACCAGAGAACTATGCAGTTTCACAAAGAATGACTCTCAGTTTTTACTATATGCAACAACCATGCTATTACCTTCTTCAATATTTTGCATAATAATGGTTTAAGAAGTGGTACAGCTTAGCATCTTCACAACTGTCATCTCTCAGGCAGTGGCAGACTAAGCCATTTTCAAGTGATCAGACACCAGAGGAAGTGGCCTGTCCTCTGAGACTCCTACCCCACCTCACCTCTGATTTAACAGTTCAGGAAGGAATGCCCAAGAAACACTAGCCCACACGCTACCTTCAGGGCTGATACACGTCGGCAGTTATGAAATAAGCTGAACTCGCTTCTTGGTGAAGCCACATTAATTTCTTTTTGAAGTGAATTTGACTTTCAGTGCAGTTCCAATTCATGCTTTTAGTGATACATAACAATTTCCAAAATGCTAAAGTAACTCCAGTCACCGAGCCTTCAATGGCAACACTTATAAATTATATTTATTAGTATGTCAAGGTAAGAAAGGAGTTGGGCTTTGATTATAAAATGCAGCATCTTTCTCTGATTCTCTTGGCTAAACTTTTCCTCTTCTTTTTTCCATTCTTTTCTTTGCTGTCTTCCATCTTTCTGGCTCGAATTTCCCTCATTAAATCAAAAAATACCTAGAAATAAGAAAGTAGAGTAAGTAAAGCAGCAGATAACATGAACTTACTATTTCTCTACATCACAATAAACCTTGGTGACAACAGAACATTTTTCAAAGTGCTTTTTAATCCCTCGAGGACTCAAGGCTTATTCACAGCCAGGCATGATGGCACACGCTTTTAATCCCAGCACTTGGGAGGCAGAGGTAGGAAGAAGAGTTGGAGGCCACCCTGAGACTACATAGTGAATTCTAGGTCAGCCTGGACCAGAGCAAGAGCAAGACCAAAAGCAAGACCCGATGAACTGATTATGTGTGAGCACTTTGTGATCAACAAAGGTGTTCAGCTAATTCATAGCGAACAGTGATGTTTATAAAAAGAGAAATGAGTATAATGACCACTGCTCAACAGTTAAACTCTGATCACTAGTGTTCTGTTCTCTCACGCAGAAGGCCTGGGAGGATATGGCCTCACAGGACACATAAGTAGTGGTGTGTATATGAGAGGGAGGGGGACAGAAATGGATGAGTAACTGTTATAGTGTGCACTTTTGTATTCTTTTTGGTATTTTGAGATCTTGCTAATGTAGCCCAGGCTGCCTACTGGTCCCCTGTGCACCCCTCACAAGTACTATGAGAAGACCCTTGTAAGACTGGTTAATTTCTAATGTGAGATGAGCCTCTAGTGATTCAGTGTTAGAAATCACCAAAGTCATTTTAACTGGGAAACACAGTGAACAACTTTTAGTTGAATCATAGAATTTAATGATCAGAGCTAAAGGAAGACCCGTTTCAGCTGGGGGATGAAGGGGATTAATAACGGAGGATGAGCCACACAGTGACAACCCCCAAGCGCAGGGCTTCTTCCAACTCCCCTTTGCCTCCTCCCGCCTCACACGCCTCCTCCGCTCTGCTCATTTTAGGGCAACCACATGTTTACAGAGTTTGGCTTTTCTAATCCTAGACTAGACCATACAGAGGTCCTCTGTGTGTTTGTTCTGTCTGCCTTTATTCTCATTTATGTGAGAAGAGGGAAGTGCTAGGTTTGATCTCCAGCACAGACTAAACCAGATGTGGCAGTACAGGCATATCTGTCATCCCAGCGCTTGGAGGTGGAGGCTTGGTTCAAAAGTCATCACCTTAATATAATACCTGAAGCTCTGCAACGGTTACAGCAAAGGGTAGGGAAAACATCCACATGTAGGCATAGGTAAGGACTTTCTAAATATCATTCCAGTTGCTCAGGAAGTAAGGATACATCTAACAAAGGAAATTTCAAGAAACTAAAAAGCTTCTGCACAGCAAAGTAAACAGTTAAGTGAGCTAAGATACAGCATGGAGAATGAGAGGAAATCTTTGCTAGGTATATACCTGACAGAGGACTAGTAGCTAGAATATATAAAGAACTAAAAAAAAGAAAAAACTAAACAAGTAATCAAACAACCTGATCAACAAAAAGGCTAATGGACATTCTTGAAAAATGAAATATAAATGGCCAATAAATACATAAATATATTCAACTTTCCTAGCCAACAGAGAAACGCAAATCAAAACTACACTGAGATTCCATCGTCCCCCCAGTCAGAATGGCAGTCATTAAAAATAGAAATAATAGGGCTGGAGAGATGGCTTAGCGGTTAAGTGCTTGCCTGTGAAGCCTAAGGACCCCAGTTCGAGGCTCGATTCCCCAGGACTCACGTTAGCCAGATGCACAAGGGGGCGCATGTGTCTGGAGTTTGCAGTGGCTGGAGGCCCTGGCGCGCCCATTCTCTCTCTCTCTCTCTCTGTTTGTTGCTCTCAAATAAACAAAAATAACAACAACAACAACAAAAAAAAAATAGAAATAATAACATGCTGGCAAGGATGTAGATAGACACACTGTTGGCTTAGGGCATTAGTCCAGCCACTATGGAAGTCAGTGTGGAGGTTTCTCGAAGACCTAAAAGCAGAACTAGCATATGGCTCAGCTATACCACTCCTGGTATTTACCCAAAGGACTCCAAGTCTACATATCATGGGACACTTGCACATGAATCTTTACTGCAACACAACGGTTAAGCTATGGAAATAACTTTGATGTCAGGAACAGAGGAACAGATAAAGAATATGACATACACATACATGGTTTTCAGGCATAAAGAACAAAGTTATGTGATTTTCAGGAAAATGCATCTAGCTGGAGATAATCACATTAAGTGAATGAAGCCAGTTTCAGAAAGACTAATACTGTATGTTTTCTCTGCTATGTGGTTTGGAGACTTTACAGAGATACACAGAGCATGTATGACATGAAAGGAGAAGTCAACTGTCTACCGGAGAAAGGGGACTAATGGAGAAGAAAGGGGGAAAGGAGGATATGGGCATCGTGCTCAACCAGCAATGTGAACTTAGGCTCAGGAGATGGCTCAGTAGGTGAAGTGCTTACCACACAGGTGTGAGGACTTGAGTTCAGATTCTCAGACTGTATATGAACTGCTAATTCTAGCCCTCCTAGGCAAGCAGGGAGGCAGAGACAGGAGACTCCCAGGAAGCCTGCAGGCTAGCTAGTCTGGCATAAGCAGCAATGAGCAAGAGTCCCTGACCATGCCTCAAACAAGGTAGAAGGTGAGAAGCAATAGCTGAGATTGTCCTCTGACTTCCCCGTGGGTGCCATGCCATCACCCGCCCTCCCCCATTTAACAAAAAGTTCAAGGTCATCCTTGACTACACAGTCAGTTTGAGGCCAAGCCTAGATATATGAGACCTTGAGGCTCTATTAATATGGGAAAAGTGAGCAAATATTAACTTTCCTTAGATATATGTATGCCTGCCTTTAGCATCTGGAAATAAATAGGGACAAGAGTGAAATGGACTTCATGTCCTCCTTACACTTCTATGCTATCACTAAGTGTGCATTCACATAGTACTTGCATAAAAAAAACACCATAAAATGTTTTCCAAAAAATAGAGTACAGGTCTACTAAAATTCTTTGCCCACACACAGGTGCCTCTCTTGACAATACATTCTAGTTTCTCTTTGCACATCTACTTGTTTAAGTTCTTACAGAAATTCTGGACTTCTGGGTAAGATGGAAGCCTCACCAATGAAACTCAGAGAGAGAAAACAGTTAAGATAATGCCCAGCAAGCTCTTTTCCTACGAGAGACAAGCCCTGCAGATGAACTAACACAGCAGGTGAGCTCTGCAAGGGAGGCAGGGGCGTCCACTGCCAGTAAGCCGCACCTGCACGCCCAGCTGAGCCACGTGGTGACAGCTGTCAGGGGTGCTCCTGCTTGCACACATCAGCCCTGCTAGGAGAGCAGTGGAAGCCCCAGGAAAAATCTTCTCACACACCAGCCCTGTGGGATCACGAAGCAGCAGCCAGAGCAAAGAGCATGGGAGCTTCTCACTGCCTCTCCCCATGGCCAGTACCAGGAACAGAATAAAGTTGAAGCCTAAGGGGTCACATACTCCTCCCACACACATGCCCAGCCCAGCCAAGGCCGAGAGTGCACCATGGAGGGAAGTGGGCTAACTCCCTTTGAATCCCATGGGGCATCGTGCCACTCCAAATATGGAAGTGAAAGCTGCACGTATCAGTGCAGTCTGCTAAGTGCAATGTCACACACTGGAGGGAAAGGGTCCAAAACACATCCAGCAATGAAAGAAACACTAATAATTCAGTCTTCCCTCCCTCCCTTTTAAAAGTCTTTTCATTCATTTATTTGAGAGAGAGGGAGATTGTATGTGTGTATGGGCACACCAGACCTCTTGTTGTTTCAAACAAATTCCAGACACATGTGCCACTTTGTACATCTGGCTCTATGTGGGTATTGGAGAATCAAACCCAGTCCATCAGACTTTGTAAGCAAATGCCCTTAACCATGGACCCATCTCCCTAGCCCCTATGGTTTTCCTTTTAAACTTAATGTATTAAGTAGAATATACCTTCCTCTTGCCAGTGTTTGGCATTCTTCTGTTGCTGTTGTCCATCTGATGTTGGCCAGGGGGTGACTATGAGATTTGGCTTATAAGGGTGAGAAAGAACTCTGTAGGGACTGGGCTAGAAGTAGTTTGTGTGAGAGGTCTGCTGTTATGCTCATGTCCTGAGAACTTGTGCAGGAATGCATTATGTAGAAATGGACTGGTGTGAGCAGAGGGATATGGCACAGAAAATATGAAATCTTTGGGCCAAAAGTTCTGCTTCTTCAGCTTCAATTCTATGAGAGACTACAGCCACTGAGATTGGACCAGCTGACCGGCATTGGGACAAGCAGAAGCATGCAGACTCCTTTGAAGGGGCCTGAATGCTGAAGGAGTGTCCTGTTCTTCAAAGTTGGCTTATTCCCCCCTGGATTAACAAGTTGGCAGACCACCTGGTATTACAGAGTATAACAAATGCAGGAAAGAGGGTCATTGCATTTGCAACAGTTTTGTATTTTGGAAATGACCATGGGCAGTGTAAAGCAGCCCTGTTGGAATGCTTGTGTGGAGCCTGATGGAGCCATGAGATGAACTGTGGGTTGCAGTGGAGACCCAACAGAGATGCCAGGGCCATGGGATGGCTGCCAAGGAGAGAGCTGCCAGCACTGGATGAAGTTTTCCAGGACTGTGAGTAGCCTAGCTGGGGGGGGGGGGGGGCTGGAACTGCAGAGACTTGTCACTGGTTAGAGTTGTTGGACTTGGAACTACAAAGTGTGATGTTTGTTCTTTTTAAAAACCTGTATTGGTTGAATATTCCTTTGCTATGTCCAATGCCATCTTTTGCAGGGTGAATATTTATTCTGTGCCATTGTGTTTTGTTGTTTTAAACATTACAGCTCAGTTAAAAGACCTTAGATTAATGGGACGTTTGAATATCACTGGGATTGATAAAAACTATGGGGACTTTTAAAGTTGGGCTGAATGCATTGCATTTTATATCGCTGATGGTTAGCAGTTTATGAGGGCCAGGGGTGGAATGTGGTGGTTTGATTCAGGTGTCTCCATAAACTTAGGAGTTCTGAATGCTAGGTCCCTTGCTGACAGAAATTTGGGAATTAATACCTCCTGGAAGTAGTGTATTGTTGGGGGTGGGCTTATGGCTGTTGTAGCCAGCTTCCTCTTGCCAGTGTTTGGCACACTCTCCTGTTGCTGTTGTCCATGTGATGTGGGTCAGGAGGTGATATCCACCCTCTGTTCATGCCATTGTTTTCCCCTGCCATTATGGAGCTTCCCCTCAAGTCTGTAAGCCAAAAAAACCTCCGTTCCCCCCCCCCCCCCACACAGTGCTCTTGGTCAGGTGTTTTCTGTCAGCAATGCAAATCTGACTGTAACAAACTGTCTCAGCTCTGACTCCTACATCATACATATGTGGATGTGAGTGTGCATTTATGAGAGTGCATTTAAACCACACATGGCATCAGACTAACAGATTCTGTTCTGCATCTTTCTTTTTTTCATTAAGGTCATTTCTTTCTCTCTTTTTTGTTTTTTCTTTTTTTAATTTTATTTATTTATTTATTTGAGAGTGACAGAGAGAGAAAGAGGCAGATAGAGAGGGAGAATGGGTGTGCTAGGGCCTCCAGCCACTGTAGATGAACTCCAGACGCGTGCGTGCCCTTGTGCATCTGGCTAATGCAGGTCCTGGGGAGTCTGGCCTTGAACCAGGGTCCTTAGGCTTCACAGGCAAGTGCTTAACCACTAAGCCATCTCCCCAGCCCCTCTTTTTTGTTTTTTTGAGGTAGGGTTTCACTCTAACCCAGGCTGACCTGGAATTCACTATGTAGTCTCAGGGTGGCCTCGAACTCATGGCAGTCCTACCTCTGCCTCCCGAGTGCTGGGATTAAAGGTAAGTGCCACCATGCCCAGCTCCTTGTTTGTTTTTTTTTAGGCAGGGTCTCGCTCTAGCACAGGGTACACAGGAAACAAAAGTTTAAGGTGGGCATGTCATACATTCCCAACAGAAACTTGGGACCCTATTATTTGGGGGCTCCTTCATTTTGGGAGGCACACCTATACTTACTTCAGAGAGCTTGTAAAGGTCAAGAACACTAAGTATGGCATCCTGGGTCTAGACAATTTCTTCTGCTCTAAACAGCTCCATCCATTGAAAAAAGAAAAGAAAAAGGCAGTGATTGGGGCCATTAACGCCAATGGTGCTTTAAAAACAAGTACATTTAGCCAGGTGTGGTGGCGCACACCTTTAATCCTGGCTCTCAGGAGGCCGAGGTAGGAGGATCACCATGAGTTCCAGGCCAGCCTAAGACTACATAGTGAATTCCAGGTCAGCCTGAGCTAGAGTGAGACCCTACCTCAAAAAACCAAAACCAACCAACCAACCAACCAAACAAAAAGTACATTTATTTATTTATTTGAGAGTGACAAACAGAGAGAGAGAGAGAGAATTGGCGTGGCAGGGCCTCCAGCCACTGCGAACGAACTCCAGACGCGTGCGCCACCTTGTGTATCTGGCTAACGTGGGTCCTGGGGAATCTAGCCTTGAACCAGGGTCCTTAGGCTTCACAGGCAAGTGCTTAACCACTAAGCCATCTCTCCAGCCCCCAAACTCCATTTAATGAAACTGTCTTTTTTTAAAAAAAAAGAAACTTTATTTTTTGTTGTTTGTTTATTTGAGAGACAGAGAGAAAGAGGCCGAGAAAGGGAGAGAGGCAATGGGCGTGCCAGAGCCCCAGCCACTGCAAACGAACTCCAGAAGCATGCGCCCCCTTGTGCATCTGGCTAATGTGCATCCTGGGGAATCGAACCAAGGTCTTTTGGCTTTGCAGGCAAATGCCTTAACCACTAAGCCATCTCTCTAGCTCAATACTGTCTTTTTTAAAATTTTTTTATTATTTGCAAGCAGACAGAGAGAGAGAGAGAGAGACAGAGACAGAGACAGACAGACAGACAGACAGGCAGGCAGGCAGGCAGAGATATAGACATACAGACAGATAGGCAGACAGATACTGGGGGAATGAAAATGGGTACTCTAGATGCATGTACCACTCTGTGCACCTGGCTTTATGTGAGTACTGAGGAACTGAACCTGAATTGTTAGGCTTTGAAGGCAAGCACCTTAACCACTACACCATCTCTCTAGTCCATGTCTTATATTTTTATTATTATTATTGCTTTGGCTTTTTGAGGTAGGGTCTCAGCCTGGAACTATGTAGTATCAAGGTGGCCATGAAATCATGGCAATCCTCCTATTTCTGCCTCCCAAGTGCTGGGATTAAAGGCATGTGCCACCATGCCCAATGAAGAATAACTTTTTGTTTTGTTTTGTTTTCGTGGTAGGATCTCATTCTAGTTCAGGCTGACCTGGAATTCACTATGGAGTCTCAGGGTAGCCGTGAACTCATGGCGATCCTCCTACCTCTGCCTCCCGAGTGCTGAGACTAAAGGTGTGCGCCACGACGCCCAGACACATTTTTATTTGAGAGAGAAAGAGGGAGAAAGCGAGAGAGGGAGGGAGGGAGAGAAGTGGCACATTAGGGCCTCCAGCCACTGCAAACAAACTCCAGACATGTGCACCATGCTGTGCATCTGGCTTATGTGGGTCCTGGGGAATTGAATCTGGGTCCTTTGACTCTGCAGGAAAGTGCCTTAACTGCTAAGCCATCTCTGTAGCCCAACATTTTTAATATATTGTATTTGAGTATTCAGTAATGATATAACCAATGTATATTAAATTTCTATTTGGATCTCACTGCTACATAAAACAGAGCCAACTTAAATCAAACCAACTACTTAAGCATGACATAGAGAGCCACACCTTACCTTGTCAACATTGGCCCGAGTCTTAGCAGATGTTTCCACATAGTTCACATTCCACTGGTCAGCTCTAGATTTTGCCTCTTCTACAGAAACCTGCCTTTTATCTTCTAAATCTGACTTGTTACCAACCAGTAGAAATGGAACATTCTCATCTTCTTTTACTCTTAAAATCTGCTCCCTAGACAAGTAAAAATGAAAAAGAAATATTAGCATAAGGTGTACAGGTTAAAAATCACAAACAGTGGTTGAGTGTGGTGGCACACACCTTTAATCCCAGCACTTGGGAGGCAGAGGTAGGAGGATTGTGTGAGTTCTGAGACTACATAGTGAATTCCAGGTCAGCCTGGGCTAGCGTGAGACCCTACCTCGAAAAACAAAAAAGCCACAAAATATCAAGTAGCCATCGGCAATCAGAATTTACTCACCATCATTTATATTTCTGTTCAACAATAAGCTCATCTATTACCTGGTAGAAAAATAATAAACACATCATTTTTATTCTACCACCAGTTAGTTTATAGTCCCTTTAATAATGGTGGAAAATACACCAAATAGGAGAATATAAACATGGTAGTAGCACAAAATGTGCGTCTGTATGATGTCAGGTATATTCCAGCTTCCCTGACTATATATGAGTGTGAATGTAATTCATGCAGCAGCCATCATACATCGCTACTCAAATCCAAGCTTTATTCAGGCTTTCTTAATTATGGAGTTTTAAAAAATTTTTATTTAATTTTTATTTATTTGAGACAGAGAGAATTAGGTGTGCCAGGGCCTCCAGCTGCTGCAAATGAACTCCAGACACATGCGCCACCTTGTGCATATGGCTTATGGGGGTCCTGGGGAATCAAACCTGAGTCCTTTGGCTTTGCAAGCAAGCAAGCACCTTAACTGTGAAACCATCCCTCCAGTCCTCATGTGATTCTTGTGTTTAAATTTATTTATGAGCCATGGAAAAGATCCCCCCTTTACAAATAAAGACACTTAGAAAGATCAAGTAAGTTGTTCAACATTCCGCAGCTAGTGAGTGATGAGTCAGGATTGAACCTAGTGCTCTTGGAACAGTTACTAAATTGTATAATTTCCAAGGCACTCCTGCTGCTCGTTCTTTCTTATCTTATTTATTTATTTAGGGTTTTCTGAGGTAGGGTCTCACACTAGCTCAGGCTGACCTAGAATTCACTATGTAGTCTCAGGATGGCCTTGAACTCATGGCGATCCTCCTACGCGGCCTCCTGAGTGCTGGTATTAAAGGCGTGTGCCACCACGCCTGGCTCTTTATTTATTTATTTGACAGAGAGAGAAAGAGAAACAGACACAGAATGGGCACAAAAGAGCCTCTTGCCACTGTAAACGAACTGCAGATGCATGTGCTCCTTTGTGCACCTGGCTTGGTGTGGGTCCTGGTAAATTGAATATAGGCCAGAAGGTTTGCAAACAAATGCCTTTAGCTGCTGAGCCATCTCCCCAGCCCATGATGCTTTATTTTTTCTTTTATTATGAATATATTTTGTAAGGATACATCATGTTGGCATCCTCTCTTCCCTTGTCCCTGCCTCCATTCCACTGGGGACCTTCCTGGGGGGCCGGTACTGGTATTCCCTATGGAGTTGTGGGTTATGCGTTGGTCTTAACTCAGACATCAAAAGACACAAGTTAACAGGGTGGATAAAAAAAAAAAAAAAACATGGACCCTTCTATCTGTTGTCTTCAAGAAACCTACCTCACCACTAAAGACAGACAAATCCTCAGGATCAAAGGGTGGAAAATGGTATTCCATGCAAATGGAAATAAGAAACAAGCAGGTGTTGCTATGTTAATATATGATACAATAGATTTCAAACCAAAAGTAATTAGAAAGGACAAAGAAGGCCACTTCTTATTCATCAAGGGAACAATCCAACATGAGGACATCACAATCAAATCTATATGTGCCACACACAGGTGCACCACGCTTTATTAAACAAAACCCACTTGACAACAAAACGGAAATAAACACCAACACCATCATAGTTGGAGACTTCAATACTCCTCTATCATCAATAAGACAGATCATCCAACCAGAACATCAACACGGAAATAATAGAGCTCAACAACACCGTACATCAACTAGGTCTAACAGACATCTACAGAACTTTTCACCCCAACTCTACAGAATACATTCTTTTTTTGTTTGTTTTTGAGGTAGGGTCTCACTCTAGCTCAGGCTGTCCTGGTAGTCTCAGGGTGGCCTCAAGCTCTCAGTGATCCTCCTACTTCTGCCTCGGAGTGCTGGGATTAAAGGCGTGTGCTACCATGCCTGGCTCAGAATACACATTCTTCTTAGCAGCCCATGGAACGTTCTCCAAGAGACCACATATTAGACCATAAAGCATGCCTCCATAAATTCAGGAAAACTGAAGTAACTTCTTGCATCATATCAGATCACAATGCTTTAAATCTACAAATTAACAAGAGAGATATCAGGAATTCTACCAGCTCCTGGAGACTGAACAACACTTTTTTTTTAAATTCAAGACAGGGTCTCCCTCTAGCTCAGGCCGACCTGGAATTCACTATGTAGTCTCAGGGTGGCCTCAAACTATAGCGATCCTATCACCTCTGCCTCACAAGTGCTGGGATTAAAGGTGAGCGACAACACACCTGGCTGAACACATTTTTAAGCAGTGAATGGGTTGTGGAAGAAATTGAAAAAGAAATTGTAAGATTCCTAGGATTGGATAATAATGAAAACACAACTTACGAAAACTTATGGACACAATGAAGGCAGTTCTAAGGGGGAAATTCATAGTGCTAAATGCCTTCATAACAAAGACAGAGAGCCGGGTGTGGTGGTGCACGCCTTTAATCCCAGCACTCGGGAGATCCCAAATTAATAACTTAAATGTCCACTTAAAGGCATTGGAAAAACAAGAAGAATCCAACCCCAACAGCTCCAAATGAAAGAAATAATCAAGATCAGAGCAGAAGTTAATGAATTGGAAATTAAGAAAACAATTTTAAAGAATTGATGAAACAAAGAGCTGGTTCTTTGAAAAAATAAAGAAGATTGACAAACCCCTGGCCAATTTGATCAAACAAAACAACAAGAACAACAACAACAAAAAAACAGTCTCAAATTAACAAAATCAGAAATAAAAAGGAGAGATCACAACAGACATCAATGAAATTGGAAGAATCATCAGGGCATGCTTCTAAATCCTCTCCTCCACTAAACTGGATAATCTGGAAGAAATGGATGAATTCCTAGCCACATACCATCTACCAAAACTAAACCCAGAGCAGATTAATCTCCTAAACAAACCTCTTATAACCATGGAGACTGAAAAGGAAGTCAAAAACCTCCCCCAAAAGAAAAGTCCAGGACTGGATGGCTTCTCAGCCAAATTGTATCAAACCTTCATTGAAGGACTGACACCAATTTTTCTCAAACTGTTTCACGTAAGTGGAGACCAGGAAATCCTCCCCAAATCCTTTCATGAAGCTATCATCACCCTAATACTCAAACCAGACAGATACAAGAAAACTATAGGCCTATATCCCTGATGAATATAGACGCAAGGATACTGAACAAAATCCTTGCAAACCGAATTTAACAACACATCAAAAGCATTATCCACCTTGACCAAGGGATGCAGGGATGGTTCAACATAGAGAAATTGATCAATGTACTATACCACCACTTCATGATTAAAACACTGGAGAGAATAGGCCTCGAGGGTTCAATCTCAACACAATAAAGGCTATATATAAAGCACCTAAAGCCAAATAATATTTCATGGAGAAAGACTCACAGAGTTCCCACTGAGATTGGGAACAAGACAGGGATGCCCACTCTCACCACTGCTCTTCAATGTAGCACTAGAAATTCTAGCGCAAGCAATAAGACAGGAGAAAGAAATAAAAGGGATACAAATTGGAAAGGAAATCAAGTTAGCCTTATTAGCAGATGACATGATCTTGTACGTAAGTGACCCGAAAGTCTCCATTTCAAAACTTCTAAAGGTGATTAATTCCTTCAGTAAACTGTCAGGATACAAAAAGAACACACAACCGGTAGCCTGCCTTTCTATATGCAAAGGACAAATATACAGAGAAAGAAATCAGTGAAGCTGTCCCATTTTCAATAGCAACAAAAATTAAATACCTTGAGATAACACTAACCAAGGATGTGTTTTGCTTTGTTCTGGGTGTTGGAGATGGGACCCAGGGTCTCATGCATGTTTGACAATGACCTACCAGTGAATCACATCCTCAGTCAGATGTTCTCAGTTTATATATAACATTCTTGGTTCACATATGGTTTCATTTTTCTGTTCAAGGTATTCATCCAAGATATCACTACATTTAGTTTCTGTGGACTCCATCCACCAGCCTCTGATGGTTCTCAGACCATCACTGTTTGATGACCTGTTAGACTTGAGGAATGCTGGTTAGGTAATTAGCAGAACATCTCTTGCTGGGATTGTGCAATGTTTTCCTCATAACCGAACTGGGTAATTTGTTTTTTTGAGGTAGTGTCTCTGGCCCAGGCTGATCTGGAATTAACTATGTAGTCTCAGGCTGGCCTGGAACTCACGACAATCTTCCTACCTTTGCCTCCCAAGTGCTAGGATTAAAGGCGTGTGCCACCAAGGCAGCTCTTTTTTTTTTTTTTTTTTTTTAAAGAGAAAGAGAATGAAGATGGGTGTGTGAAGGTCTCCAGAACTACAAACTCCATACTCATGCACCACCTTGTGCATCTGACTTATGTGGGTCCTGGGGGAACCAAACCTGGGTCCTTTGGCTTTGCAGGCAAGTACCTTAACTGCTAAGCCATCTCTCCAGCCCCAGTAATGCTGTTTTTTTTTTTTTTAGAAGATCTCGGGTGGGTGGGTGGGGGGGAGATCTCAGTGGTAGAGAGCATTATTCTTTATTATTATTTTATTAATCTATTTGAGAGACAGAATGGGCATGCCAGGCAGAAAGAGAGTGAGAGAGAGGGAGGGAGGGAAGGAGGGAGGCAGGAAGGGAGGGAGGATGGGCAGTGCAAATGAATTCCAGATACATGTACCACCTTGTGTATCTGGCTTTACGTGAGTACTGGGGAACTGAACCTAGGTCCTTTGGCTTTGCCAGCAGGAGGTATCTTAACCACTAAGCCATTGCTCCAGCTGAGAGCATTTTTCTTATTACGTATCAAAGGTTCTTCTAAAAGCTCCCCTTCACCAGACATTTCTGAAAGCAGCTTTTGTGCAGATATTGCATTTATAGACTTTACCTATTATGAATGCGTCGCTAATTTTAAAGTGTCATCACTCTGTTCTTCCTAATAATGCAGTTCCGAGCAAAGAATTACTTTTACTTCATTTTCCTTATTTGTACAATAGAGACCAACCATCCATTCCTTGCATGGCTGCTATGTGGATCAGATGGAAAATGCTTATAATTGGGCATGGGACATAGTAAATATTCAATAAATCTGAGCTGTTCTTATGATGATCTGTTAGAGGAGATTTTTGTTTAATATTTATTATTATTATTACCACTTCTGTGCCAATACCAATGAAGTTAATACCTACTACTGTATGCAGTAGGAAGACCAATAATGAAACTTCAGTGGGACTAAAGTTGCCAGAAATACAATTGTGAAACACCCACACCTACCAGCTCAGAGGTGAGAAGAAATCAAATTTTTAAAGACTAAGTAAGTGGGTTTTTGTGTGGGGAGGACTGAGTTTGGGCACTCAGGCTTAAACAGTGAGCACCTTATCCACTCAGCATTCTCCCCAGCCCAACAGGTTGTTTACTTATTTGAGACAGAAAGAGGCAGAGAGGTGGAGAGAGAGAATGGCAGTGCCAGGGCCTTCAGCTGCTGCAAACGAACTCCAGAACGTGCACCCCCTTGTGCGCATGTGTGACATTATGCACTTATGTCACTGTACGTGTGGCTTACATGGGACCTGGTGATTCAAACAAGAGTTCTTAGACTTCACAGGTGAGCACCTTAACCACTAAGCAATCTCTCCAGCCCTAGGTTGGTTTTTATTAGCTACTTTCCTGGATGTCTGAGAAGGGTATTGTTAGGTCTATAACCTATAACCTTCATTTGCATTTTCTTTCATGTTAGGTTCCCTTGAAATAGTTTTAAAGGTTATAGAATTTTAGAATATGAAAGACTCTTTAAAATGTAACTTCTTCACTTATGATATAAGAGGAAAGGGTGAGTTCTCAAGTCAAACTTACATTGCACAAGTTCTACACTGTTATATGACTGCACGTGTGCCTAAGGCAGGCAGTACAGATGCGGAGAAGGGTAAGGAACCGTCAAGCTCTAGGTACTTGTGATGCTGGAACCTGAGCAAGCCTAGCTCTCACAGGGACGGGGATGTGTGGGGTAGGAAGGTAAAACCCCCACAGCCTCCAGTGTTTGTGATTCAGCTACCTGCCTAGTTCCTCGCTGGTGTAGCTTTAGGGGCGAGAGCTTTGGGGGATGGGACGTCACTGGGGGTGGACATTGAGATTTTAGTCTAATCCACTTGCCAATGCTAGGTAACTCACTCAGACTACCTGCCTTCCTGCTGCTGTGACAAGGTGTGACACCCTGGCTGTCTGCTATGCCAAGCTTTCCCCACTATGATGAAACTTTCTCCTGAAACCGTAAGCTGATGTACGTAAACCCTGCCTTTCCATAACCTGCTTCTGGTGAGGTGCTTTGTCCCAGCATGGACAAAGAAACTGCTGCAGGAAACCATGGGTCTGCTTGGTGATGGAGGTGACGAGGAGGCTCCAGGGAAGAATTAGCACCTGTGTCACGTGTGCAGGTGAGACCATGTGAAGTGCCTACTGAGTCACCCAGACCTCCGCAAAACTGTCTTTCCCACTGCCTGCGAGTGGAGGGCCACTTTCATTCACGGGAAGGGCAAACCACTGCAGGTGTACCAGAAGAACTGAGCCACGCCAACTCTCCACAGCACTAACAGCCTGGGCTGCTCTCCCGCAACACAGAATACTTTATTCCCGAGGCGCCACTTTGGCTTTAGTAACTAGGGTGACGAAATTTATGCCATTACCTTGAACAGGGCATGTTACATAATCAACTTTCACACAATTGGTGAATGAACGGAAAAAAGAGAAAAAACAAAGACAGCAACATAAACACATACATAACTTCTAGGACGGCTCAAGATTTCCAAGTTTCCAGGAGGTGTTACCCTTTGTACTGTATAGCATGTGAAATTCCCTCATTATAGAAATCAACAAACTTAATTTTACAAATCCGTGCGTATTATAAAATTTCTCAGTGATATGCCTCTTTTGGAAAGAATGTTATATATTCCTTTAAATACTTGAAACTACCAAGTGTGCCTGTAAGAATGTTCTGTAAGCCATGGTTCTGTTTATTGCTGAACTACTTGAAATGCCCTTTCTCACCAGTGAAATCTTTTTCATCAGGCTCATGTAATAACATAAAGATTTTCCATGTCTTTCCCTTTCTGGTTCCTCTTATAATAACTACTGCCCATGTTTCTTACTTTATCCTCAATTCACTTTTGCTCATGTTTTATATTCTACTTGGCTGGGAAAATTTTGATTAGAGGATCCATTACATGCTTCTTTTGTGTCCTGCATAAACAAAGTAGATTCAACAATGAAATAAAAATATGTCATTACAGAACATCTTTGATTATGCATGTAGAACTTAGAATATTATGTAAGAACTTTACTTAACAATATTTCTCTCTCTCTCTCTCTCTTTGTTTTTTTCAAGGCAGAGTTTCACTCTGGTCCAGGCTGACCTGGAATTCACTCTGTATTCTCAGGGTGGCCTCGAACTCATGGCAATCCTCCTACCTCTGCCTTCTGAGTGCTGGGATTAAAGGTGTGCGCCACCATGCCTGGCTTCAACAATATTTCTCTTATATAAAGGGGACAATTTTCCTATTCACTAAAACTGCTCCCTTAAACCAAAATGATGTCAAGTTCTGGTTAAGCAAGTAATGAACACAGAACCAGCCAAGTCTGCCTTCTATAGCAATGTTACTCTTTATTTTAGTCCATACATTTGTATTTTGAAAATTCAGGGCACCTGCATGGTGAGGAGAATGGCAATGTGCCCGCTGGGCTTTGCAGAGGTGCTAAGAAGTCAACCACCAACACGGAGAGGTCAAACATCAAGGGGAGCTTCATTACGCTATGCCAGCATTAACTACCATGGTGGGAGCAGTGCTTTACACAGAGGAGACGCACTTCAGCAATGCATGCAGGGCCTCTGGGTACCTGACCATCTACGCAGCAGATGGTCACAGGCTGACAGCAAACCGGGATACACACCACACCACGAGAGAGTAAGAGAGCAACAAGTGAGAACGCTAGCTGCCACGTCCTTTGGGAGAGCAGGGCCATGCCATGTGACATGAGTCACACTGCTCACATCTACCTGAAGTCTGCTGTGGCTGCAAAGGATTCCATTTCCGTGATGGAGAAGACACAGAGGAAGCCCTCCCCACTTCGGAAGTAGTTGTCTCTAATTGCAGCATAGTCCTCCTGCCCGGCTGTGTCCAAGATATCAATCTGCACCTCCTCCCCGTCCAGCACGACCTTCTTCCTGTAGCTGTCTGCTTTGGTGGGCTCATAATCCTCCACAAACTAGAAAGGAAGAAAACACATCCACTTCATGATGAAACTTCCTTAGAAACTGCTATAGAATGGTACAGAGGTCCACATACTCTGTACTTGTTTTTTCACAGTGGTAAAATACATATCAAGTTTTATTCTAGAAAATTGGTTGGATGACTTAATTTTGTAGAGTGGGCTAAGGAATTACTTTAGGCTGTTTACAACATAAAAACGGGCCTTTTTCTTTTTTAAATTTTATTTTATTTATTTGAGAGAGAGAGAATGAGAAAGAGAGAGAGAGAGAATTGGCACACCAGACTACAGCCAGTGCAAAAGAATTCCAGACTCATGTGCCACCTTGTGTATCTGGCTTACATGGGTCCTGGGGAATTGAACAGAGGTCCTTCGGCTTTGCAGGTAAGCACCTTAACCACTAAGCCATCTCTCCAGGCCGCTCCTTCTTTTTCTTATTTATTTATTCCTTTGAAAAATATTTTTATTTATTTATTAGAGAGAAGAGGCAGATGGAGAGACAGAATGGGTGTGCCAGGGCCTCTAGCCATTGAAAACAAACTCCACACACATGTGCTACCTTCTGCATCTGGCTTACATGGGTATTGTAATCGAACCTGGGTCTTTAGGCTTTCCAGGCAAGCACCTTAGCTGCTAAGCCACCTCTCCAGTGCCCCCAGCTTTTTAATTTTTAAAAATATTTTATTTGATTTCATTGTTTTTTTTTTTTTTTTTTGAGTTAGGGTCTGGCTCTAGCTCAGTGTGGCAGTTCCATTCAGGTGTTCCCCCATAAACTTAGGTGTTCTGAATGCTAGGTTCCCAGCTGATGGAGATTTGAGAATTAATGCCTCCTGGAGGCAGTGTATTGTTGGGGGTAGGCTTATGGGTGTTATAGCCAGTTTCCCCTTGCCAGTGTTTGGCACACTCTCCTGTTGCTATGGTCCACCTTAGGTTGGCCAGGGGTTGATGTCCACCCTCTGCTCATGCCATCATTTCCCCTGCCATCATGGAGCTTCCCCTCAAGCCTATGCACCAAAATTAACCTCTTTTTTCCATAAGCTGCTCTTGGTGGGGTGATTTCTACCAGCAATGCTAACCAGACTGCAACAGTAAAGTGATACCAAGGAGTGGGATTGCTGCTAGACACCTGACTGTGTGACTTTGGCCTTTTTGAGCTGATTTTCAAGAGGAATGTGGAAGGATTTGAAACCTTGGCCTAAGAGGTGCCTTGCAGTGCTGTAAATACAGCTTGATGGACTATTCTGGTTAGAGCTGCAAGACCTGAATACAGTAAGAACTATGGACTGTGAGGTTTGGCCTATGAGAGTAAGAAAGAGCTTTGCTTGGACTTGGCTAGCAGTTTGTGTGAGAAGCTTGCTGTTATGCCTGTGTCCTGAGAAGTTGTGCAGGGTTGCTTTGAATAGAAATGAACTGATATGAGCAAAGGGATATGGCTGCAATTGAGAGATTACAACCTTTCAGACTGGACCAGCTGACCTGCACTGGGGCAACAGGAAGAATGTAGACTCTTTTGAAGGGGCCTGAGTGCCCAAGGAGTGTCCTGTTCTTCAAAGACTACTTTATTTCTTCCTGGATTAACAAATTGGCACCCTACCTGGTATTGTGGAGTATAAGAAATGCAGGAAAGGGAGGGTCATTGAGTTTGCATCACCATCTTTTGTTTTGGAAATGGCAATGGACAGTGTGAAACAGGTTTGCTGGTGATCCTCCTACCTCTGCCTCCCAACTGCTGGGATTAAAGGCGTGTGCCACCTTGTCGACCTATTTTATTTAAAAAAATAATTTTGTTTTATGTTTATTTATTTGAAAGTGACAGACAGAGAAAGAGGCAGAGAGAGAGAGAGAGAGAGAGAGAATGGGCATGCCAGGGCCTCCAGCCACTGCAAACGAACTCCAGATGCGTGTGCCCCCTTGTGCATCTGGCTAACGTGGGACCTGGGGAGTCGAGCCTCGAACCGGGGTCCTTAGGCTTCATAGGCAAGCACTTAACCACTAAGCCATCTCTCCAGCCCGACATATTTTATTTTTATTTATTTATTTGAGAGAAAGAGAGAGGGGCAGAGTCAGACTGACAGAGAATGACGGGGCCATTTTCTTTCTTTAAACACTATACATATAACAACCATTAAACAGATTAAAAATGTTTATTTTTGCATGTGCGTGTGTGTATGCATGCATGCACACATGCATGCCAGGGCATCTTGTCACTGTAAACAAACTTCAAACCCACACACATTTTATGTCTGGATTTATGTTGGTACTGGGGAATCAAATGGGTCAGCACGCTTTGCAAGCAAGCACCTTTAACTGCTGAGCCATTCTCTAGCCTATATATATATATATATATATATATATATATACATACACATACATACATATATATATTTGGTCTTTCGATGTAGGGTCTCACTCTGGCCCAGGCTGACCTGGAATTCACTACAGAGTCTCAGGGTGGCCTCAAACTCATGGCGATCCTCCTACCTCTGCCTCCCGAGTGCTGGGATTAAAGGTGTGTGCCAACACGCCCGGCTACACAGATATTTTTATCAAAATTTAAAGAACCCTGTTCTCTGTGACTCTAAATATAATTTTTATAGCAGAATTGTATAAATACCTTACAAGTCAGTATTTGGAAAGATCACTAAGACTCTAAAGTAAATGACACCAGTAAAGTGATTATAGAGTTTTGTGAGGTCAAATTTTAAACTCAGACATTTTCCCCCAAATGTGAAAACAGTACAATTCCCACTCCTATTATTAACTCCATAAATCTCTTTAACATATCTTAGCAAATCTTCTGACATCACTGTTAGTATGTTTGTCTGTATGTATATATACATACTGTGTGGTTTTTATTTGCTCTTTTATTTTCATTATCTGTATTTTCTTTTTTTTGGTTTTTCGAGGTAGGGTCTCACTCTAGCTCAGGCTGACCTGGAATTCACTATGGAGTCTCAGCGTGGCCTCGAACTCACAGCGATCCTCCTACCTCTGCCTCCCAAGTGCTGGGATTAATGGCGTGCACCACCATGCCCAGCCACATTATCTGTATTTTTTTTTTTGGTATTTTGAGGTAGGGTCTCACTGTAGCCCAGGCTGACCTGGAATTCACTATGGAGTCTCAGGGTGGCCTCGAACTCATGGCGATCCTCCTACCTCTGCCTCCCAAGTGCTGGGATTAAAGGCATGCGCCACCACGCCCGGCTCCTATCTGTATTTTCTTAATGTTTATATCCCATTACTAGAATTTAACCTCTAACAACAGGAACCTTGAACGTTATTTATTCATTACTTTTATATTTAAATATATATATATATATTTTATTTGACAGAGAAAGAGGGAGGGAGGGGGACTGGTAGGAAGGGAGGGAGGGGGGAGAGAGAGAGAGAGAGAGAGGGAGAGAGAGAAAATGGGCACAACAGGGCCTCCAGCCACTGTAAACAAACTACAGATGCCTGTGCCCCCTTGTGCATCTGGCTAACATGAGTCCTGGGGATTCAAACCTGGGTGCTTTGGCTTCACAGGCAAATGCCTCAACTGCTAAGCCATCCCTCCAGTCCTCATTACTTTATCTTGAAAGTCTAGAAAAGTACATAGTACACAATACTCAAAATTATTTTTTTTTTCTTTTTTTATGAGAGACAGAGCAAGCAAGAGAGAGAGAGAGTGTGAGAGAATTGGCACACTAGGGCCTCTAGCTACTGCAACAGAACTCCAGACATATGTGCCACCTTGTATGCATGCATGACCCTTGTAAGCATGTGTCACCTTATGCATCTGGATTACGTGGGTTCTGGGGAGTGGAACCTGGGTCCTTAGGCTTCACAGGCAAAAGCCTTAACTGCTAAGCCATCTCTCCAGCCCTCAACATTATTATTATTATCATTATTATTATTATTTTGGTTTTGTGAGGTAGGGTCTCACTCTAGCCCAGGCTGACCTAGAATTCAATATGAACTCATGATGATCCACCTACCTCTGCCTCCCAAATGCTGGGATTAAAGGTGTGAGCCACCATGCCCAGCTTTTAAGAATTATTATTTAAAAAATATTTTATTATTTATTTATTTGACAGAGAAAGAGGGAGAGAGAGAGAGAGAATGGGTGTGCCAGGGCCTCCAGCCACTGTAGACGAACTCCAGATGCATGTGCCCCCTTGTGCATCTGGCTAATGTGGGTCCTGGGTAATCGAACCTGGGTCCTTTGGCTTTGCAGGCAAACACCTTATCCACTAAGCCATCCCTCCAGCCCTTTTAAATTATTATTATTATTATTATTATCTATTTTTTTTTTTTTTTGGTTTTTTGAGGTAGGGTCTCACTCTAGCCCAGGCTGACCTGGAATTCACTATGGAGTCTCAGGGTGGCCTTGAACTCATGGTGATCCTCCTACCTCTGCCTCCCGAGTGCTGGGATTAAAGGCGTGTGCCACCATGCCCGGCTTAAAATTATTTTTAAAACACAGGATTTTTTTAACTATAGCAGGTAGTCAACTTTCTATCTTATTATTATTTTTTTAATGAGAACGAGAATGTGGGAGGGAGGGAGGGAGGGAGAAAGAGAGAGAATATGAATTGGTACACCAGGGCATCTAGCCACTGCAACCAAACTGCAGATGCGTGTGCCACCTTGTGCACATGTGCGACCTTGTGTGCTTGTGTCACTTTATGCGTGTGGCTTATGTGGGACCTGAAGAGTCGAACACGGGTTCTTAGGCTTCATAAGCGCCTTAACCATTAAGCCAGCTCTCCAGCCCTATTATTTTATTTTTTTCAAAACATTGCGCTTAGCTATTCTTTATAATTAAAAGACTGAATGCTTTTGTTTTTGGTTTCCTTATGGACAAGAAAGTGATTAATGCTGGCTATGGTGGCTCATGCCTGTAACCCCAGTACTTGGGAGGCTAAGCAGTAGGACTGTTTTGAGTTGAAGGCCAGCCTGGGCTACATAGTGAGTTGCAGTCCAGTCTGGGCTATTGAGTAAGATCTTAACTCAACCCATTCCCCAAAATGGTAGGGAGGTTCCTGCTAAGGCTCACTGAGAGAAGACTAGCTACGTGAGGCACTGCACAGAAAAAAACTGAACAATAAATCTGCTCTATTTCAATCTCCTTTGTCCCTGGACTTTTTCAGTCACCAACAAGTAGGACAACTGATGGATTTTAGAGTCTGGTGTGCTGATGTGCAAGACATGGGGTGATAAAATTAGCCACTAGCAGAACAGGTTTAACACATGATTACTATCATAGACCATTCTTTTTGGGCAAGGTGGTAATCTTTCTGAAGTTTTGCTTTCTCCTCAAAAATGGGGTTACCACTACTTACCATACAGAATTGTTATGAGGATTAAGTAAAACAAAAAGTGTACTGCAAGCCTAAAACCGGGTTTCTATTGAAAGGAGGAACTGAGATGAAATGCTAAAACTGGATTATCAGACTTGATAGCACTCGCTAAAGAATGCACTGTTGTAAGTACACAGGATGAGACTGTGCCTCCAGGATGACAAAGCCTGATATAAATACAAGCACACAAATCTGTAACCTGTCCTATGATCACCAATTTCAGGGTTGCGGTCTATGCCTAAACCTGTCTATGGTGAATGTGGTGCCATGCTAAACACTGACTTTATGCACCACATATAACTCACATCTCAAGCAGTTTCAATATCCACCCGTTTATTAATTCAAGGTGGGAATCTTCATTAAAGAAAAAACAACAGTAAAAATGCTGACGTTAGACTACTCAAAAAGCAGGTATTATTTCAATTTTGTTTTGTAAAGCCTGGGATCTTACAAGAATCTCGAGTTTGTGACTTATAAAATCAAGTCTATAAAGATAATGGTTCTGAACTTACAAATGGACGAACATTAGCAGCCTTTCCTTGAGTCCATCTGAAACAGCACTGAAACTAAGAGAAATACTGTCACAGCCTGAACTCTGATAGTCACTGTGAAGAGAGCACTCACCTCGTCATACATGAATTGCAGGGTCAGAGCAGACTTGCCCACGCCACCACTGCCCACCATGATGACCTTGTGTAAGGCCAAGGAGTTCTGACCCTTGGGCTTATTTGCAGCCATCCTGTCAGCGTGCTCAGCAGAGGGCTAAGAAGACCCTGTGGAAAGTAAAACATGCAGCACTGAGTACATTCTTCAGAGCTCCGGCGCAGGACAGAGGCGCTATGCTGACCACAGCAAATGTCGAGCCATGTC
The DNA here is from genome assembly GCA_036346955.1 of Dipus sagitta. NCBI lineage: Eukaryota > Metazoa > Chordata > Mammalia > Rodentia > Dipodidae > Dipus > Dipus sagitta. Next base: position 44,642,271 of record CM070784.1, read on the forward strand.
TCCGTATCTAGGGGAAGATCACGTATTACAGAATACCATGGCAATGAGACCAGTGACTCTAGGGAGCTTCTCTTCTAATAGGTTCTGAACTTAGCTGTGAAAATTTCCCAGGGGAAGCTCCGTGCTGCTAGTCATGGCATTGCTTACACTGGGGCACATTCACACAGATCACGAAAACCAGTCACGTAACCACTGTGTTTTCTTATTAACCCATGTTGGCAATACTTAATATTTCTTTAAGAAACAACCAGAAAAGACTGCCACCCTTTATGTCCAGCACCTCCTTGGAAAGGTTTGCTATATTACAAGTGAAGAAATCTCAACCCAACAACTTGATAACAGGATTAGAGACAGAACCCAGCAGTATGGTTAACTGCCGTGTGATGGAACATGCGCTTCTTGGGGTGGGCAGTCAACATAATTTCAACACTCACATCTCACACGGCCTCACTCCCTTGTGTGGAAACCAGGCGGTGATGGGCTCTAATGGCATCCACTTTCCTCTGGGCATGATACCAGGCTTTTGGGGAGAAAAGGCTGCAAGGTCACAACACTGCCTGTGTAGGCTCAGCAAAGACACTTTTTGTGACTACAGAAACAAGGGGTTACGCTGCTCTCCTCTGCACCATACTGCCATGTTTTGGTCACGAAACTAGCTTTCCTAAGTTGCAGCTCAGACCGTCGCCATCCTACCCACCTCCCCATCTGTGCCCATCACAGCCATTTTTAAAGTGTACTTGACAGGAGGAGGTGCTGGGGAGATAGCTCAGCGGTTAAAGCACTTGCTTACAAAGTCTGACAGCCTGGGTTCAATTCCCTACTACCCATGTAAAGCCACGTGCACAAAACAGCCCATGCACCTGGAGTTCATTTGCAGCAGCAAGAGACCTTGGTGCATTCATACTATCACTCTCTGCTTGCAAATAAATAAATATATTTTTTAAGTGTACAGGTTTTCTTCTATTTGTTCAATTCTATTCTCTGCCCCTTGGCCTTTGTCATGTGATTTCCTCTGTTCCTATTCTACCTGGGTAGCTCTTCTCAACTTTAGGGTCATAGCCTGACATGAAAGTCAGTATAAACTGGGCTTTCCCTAGTCCTATGCTCCAGGGTCATTTAATACTTTCCTTTATAACCTCATCCCAACTGGAGCTCCTTTAGTGCATACTTGTTCCATACGGGTCTTCTCAGGTACAGGTACCAGAAACAACTGGAGGGCAGGGACCACCGCTCCTACTTGGTTTTCTTCACGCTTGACATACGAACATGGCTTGGCAAAATGAGCTGATCAGTGCACATGTGGTGAGTGAATGACATAAACATGCTTGCAGCTGGACTCAGCCTGGGGAGAACTTTCGTCTGAGCTGGTGTAAAGCGGCTTCACAGTGGGGCCAGGGCAGCCCACCATGCATTTTATGCCTCCCACACTTTCATGTCTCATCCAAGAATCACACTCATTTGTCTACTGCCCCAATGCAATTCTACCATCCATTTAACAACATGACCATGTGAACATACTTCCTTTGAAACTCTAACTAAGAGGAAAAACAACCAACCAACCAAAACAACAAAAAAAAACTTTCTCATAATTTTGGGTTTACCTACAGCCTACTTACCCAGAGATTATAAGACACTGGCAGAACTCACAAAATTCTTTAAATTACCAGAGAGTAGCTGGTCAGAAACTATATTTTTCTCTTGGCTTCACATGACTTTGAATTAATCGTGCCGTCAGCTGCACTGTGTGTCATTAAGGTAAGTGAATAATGAGATGCAGACTGATTCTGACTGATAATTCCTTCCTTTATGAACACAGTGTACTTGAAATGTTCAAAGCCTTAAACTTAGGCTCAATGGAAAAAGTGAAAGTTATTAATGAGGAAAAAAAGTTTTTTTTTGTGAAAATCATGAAAACACAGCACCTAGACTTTCCCCCTAATACTGAATAGTAATTTATCTAAATTTGTGATTTGATCATATCTTAGAATTTAAGATGATAGTAATTTATGGAGTCATAAAACAAGTTTCTCACCAGCCATCTAACTATACCAAAAACACACTAGTCTGCATAAAAGAATACATTAAGAGGGCTGGAAAGATGGCTTAGCGGTTAAGGCAGTTGCATGAAAAACCAAAGGACCCAGGTTCGATTCCCCAGGACCCACGTAAGTCAGATGCAAACATGAACAGATAAAGCCCAGATTTAATGCAAATAGAATGAAGTTTTATGCATAATATAGCTGTTACTCTCATAAACCCAGTCAGCATTTGGAACAAGAAAATTCAGGGAGGGCTGGAGAGATGGCTCAGCAGTTAAAGGCACTTGCTTGCAAAGCCTGAAGCTTAGGTTCAATTCTCCAGCACCCATGTAAAGCCAGATGCACAAGGCTTTACTGAGATGTAATGTATAATAAATTGCATCTATTGTAAAGTGTGACCCACACACAGGCAAAGAAAGAGAAACACCACATGTTCTCTCTTCTATGCGGTTCTGAATAGGGATCACTTGGAGAGGAGTACAAATGGTAGTAAACATCAGGAACATGGGCATAAAACCAGAATGAGATCAGGAGAAAGAAGAAACAGGGAGGGAGGAGAGGAAGAAATACTCAACAGGCTAGGTGAGGGACACAGTGTAGGGAGTGGGAGGATACTGAAGGGGTAGGAAGGGTGGTGAATGAAGACAATATGAATCCATTCTGTAGAAACCCCCCCTTCTGGATACCATTGTGTAACACAACCACCAATTAAGTCGGAGAGGGACACTCCATACAGAGGCATCCTGTGGCAGGTACAAAAACGCGGAACCCTAAAACCATGGACTCTGGCTGGTTAATCCCAGGTCCAGAATTGAGTTAGCCCCCACAGTCAACTGTTGGTCAGGGAGACTCATGAGGTTCCCAAAAACAATGCAGGCCATTGTCTTAACACTTGATTACCTGCTAGAGAGAAGGTAAGACCCTTTTGCTGAAGACACCACAGGACATGGAAATACCATGTTGGAACTGAGAGGGAAACCAGTTCCCTCCTGGACAGCCCTCCTAAGTGCTGGAAAACACTATGGGAGTTGGTGGGAGACAATGGCCACCAACATCAGCAGGGGACCCTGCAAGCTACAAAATCAACCAGTTGGACAAGAAGTAAACACTTGTGCAATAGTGGCACACAACTTTTAGGTAACCAACTGTTCTCCAATTGGCCATAAGGCCTGCTCAGTGGGAGAAAACTCCTATCTGGTACTGGAAACCAAGTCAGTAAACTCACAGACTCCAGAGAGAAGCTCCCACTACTCTCTGAAGAAGAGGGGGCTTAATACCAAAAATTCCCTCAAATAACTACGCATTCATATCCCCTTTAATCCAAGCTGCTTTCACTCTTGGCTGGAAAATCTGTTTTACTTTACAGATGTCAGAGAAAGCTGAGGAGATCCAAGTTCATCAATACAACAAGAAAAGATAGTCAACTGCCTACCATAAGATGTGCCACCTCTACCACATCTGCCAGGGGCCCAAAAGAAATTGCAGAAGCTGCAACACGAGTATTAATCCCACTACTAGCCTGACAACCAGCTCCAGGGAACCATGACAGATACTGTGGTCAATCAAAACACACTGAATCAGAAATCCAGAAGCTAGAGAACTCAACACTAAACCCAACTGCTAACAGACCCACCAAGGCTCAGGGATCATTGCTGACATGGGAGCTGGAAAACTCTAAGAGCCACAGGGTAGGTAGAAATGTCCTGAGGTACAGCCCTCCTTCCAAGATAGACTGAAGCCTTAATTACCTAAGAGTAAACATCAACACCCCACTGAGGAGAGCCCTCAGGGAAAATGGGAGGGGGGGGGAAGAGAAGGGATATAAGACTACAACTTTTTTTTTAAATTTGCTTTTTAAAAATTTATATATATATAACAGGTTACATACACTTATCCCCTCATCCCTTCTTCCATTACTCTGGAGGCCCTCAGTGGGGTCATGAAGGCCTGTCAGTCAGTCCCAGTGGAGTGGGAATGGGGGACAGATGGATTGTGTCTTGGGGTATTCCTACATGCTCTATGGCTCTTACAATTTTGCTGACCCCCTTGTCTGCAATGTTCCCTGAGCCATGGCAGACCTGTTGATTTGATGTTGAGTTCTTGGTAGGCTCTGGATTTCTGCTTTGATAGGTTTTGATTGATCAGTGTGTCTGTCACTATTGCCCTGGAACTAGCTGCCAGGCTAGCAGGATTCATGTGGCTGTTTCCTCTGTTATTTCTCCTGGTCCTGGCAGATGTGGTAGAGGTGGCACATCCTGTGGTGGGAAGTTGGCTATCTTCTTGTCTTATTGATGGATCTTGGTTCTCCTCCATTTTCTCTGCCACCTGTAAAAGCAGATTCTCCAAGCAAGAGTGAGAACAGCCTGAGTTAAACGGGGTATGCAAAGTTATTTTAGAGATTTTTTGGTATGCAAGCCCACTCTTCTCCAGACAGCAGTGGGGACTTCTTTCTGAATTCAGTCTGAGATTCCTGACCACGGGATTCTGACTTGGTATCCAGTACCAGATATGAGTTCCCTTCCACTGAACATGCCTCATGCCCAGTCAGAGAACAGGTGGTTCCCGGCAGTCTTTATTCCACTATTGTACAAGTGTGTACTTCTTGCCAGGCTAGTTCATTCTATAGTCCGCAGGGTCCCCTGCGTATTCATGCTGTTGGTCACCACTGTCCCCCAAGCGGCTCCCCTAGGGCTTTTCCAGCACTGTGAGGGTGAGTCAGGAGAGAGCTATTTTCCCTTTTGGTTCCAGCATGGTATTCTGATGTCCCTGACCACAGCCTATGGCAAGACTACAACCTTTATAAAAACAAATTAGTAATAATAATAATAAAAGGGCTGGAGAAATGGCTTAGTGGCTAAGGTGCTTGCCTGCAAAACCAAAGGACTCAGGTTCAATTTCCCAGGACCCATGTAAGCCAGATGCACAAGGTGGCACATGTGTCTAGTTTGCTGTGGCTGGATGCCCTGGTATGCCCATTCTCTCTTTGTCTCTCCATTTCTTTCCCTCTCTCTGCCTCTTTCTCTTATAAATAAAGAAAAATAAAAAATAAAAAATAAATTGTAAGACTAAAAAAATGTGTGAATTTGAGGCCAACACAATTCTTCCCTTCCCTTGTCATACTTCTCCCAATACACTGATTTGATTTCTGTAACTATATTTAGCATTTTCTAGAGCTATATAAAAAATAAAATTGAAGCCGGGCGTGGTGGTGCACGCCTTTAATCCCAGCACTCGGGAGGCAGAGGTAGGAGGATCGCCTTGAGTTTGAAGTCACCCTGAGACTCCATAGTGAATTCCAGGTCAGCCTGGGCTAGAGTGAGACCCTACCTCGAAAAACCAAAAACAATAAATAAAAATAAAATAAAATAAAATAAAATCGTGCAATATGTTCTCTTTTTTTGAGGTAGGGTTTCACTCTAGCTCAGGCTGACCTGGAATTCATTCTGTAGTCTCAGGGTGGCCTCGAACTCACGATGACCCTCCTACCTCTGCTTCCCAAGTGCTGGGATTAAAGGTGTGCGCCACCACGCCTGGCTGTCCTTTATTTTTTTTTTTTTTAAAGAAAAGTTAGTGAGGGCTGGAGAGATGGCTTAGCGGCTAAGCGCTTGCCTGTGAAGCCTAAGGACCCCGGTTCAAGGCTCGATTCCCCAGGACCCACGTTAGCCAGATGCACAAGGGGGTGCATGCATCTGGAGTTCGTTTGCAGTGGCTGGAAGCCCTGGCGCGCCCATTCTCTCTCTGCCTCTCTCTCTCTCTGTCACTCTCAAATAAATAAATAAAAATGAACAAAAAAATAAAAAAAAAAGAAAAGTTAGTGAATATATAAAAATGTAAGACCTGCCAGGACTGTAGCTCAGAGTAGAGCACCTGCCTCACATCCACAAGGCCCTGGTTCAATGTGCAAACAAATGAAAGTTTAAAAACTACATATTCCTGGACAATATGCAATGTTATGTTTGGTTTCCTTCACTTGGCATAATTGTTCATTTTGTTGAGTAGTATTCTGTAGTATGGGTAGGAGACATAACACATCCTCCAGAGCTCACAGAACACTGAGAAAGAAGGGGCAGAAAGAATTTGAGAGTCACAGGGTGGGAAGGTGTACTCTGAGGCATTGTTCCCCTACAGAGATTGACTGGTGCATTCATGACCCCACAGCAATTACCAATAACCCCACTCTGGAGGGCCCTCAGTGGAATGGGGGCAAGGAAGGGGGACATAAGAGGACATCATCTGATAGTAATATGACCAATTTGTAGTATGTTCATATATTAAAATTCTCAAAAAAAAAATGGAACCAACTATCTATAAGCGCCCATCAGAGTTCAAGCAGAGAGAGGGGTTGACATCTGAGCTGATTATTTTTCATTCTATAGGTATATTTTAACTATTTAAAAAATGACCAGTTTAATGCATACTTGCTACAATATTATTCAATGTTAAAAGACATTATTTTGTGATCCACATAACTCAATCAAAATGTATTTAATTAAAACATTTATGTCAAGGTGCATGCCTATAATCCTAGCACTGAGGAGGCTGAACAAGAGCATGAGTTCAAAGCCAGCCTTGGCTACTGTGACAGCAAAATCCTGTCTCAAAAAACAAGTCAGGGCGGGTGTGGTGGTGCACACCTTTAATCCCAGCACTTGGGAGACAGAGGTAGGAGGATTGCCGTGAATTTGAGGCCACCCTGAGACTACATAGTGAATTTCAGGTCAGCCTGGGCCAGAGTGAGACCTTACTTCAAAAAACCAAAAAGTCAGAAGTGATAGTTCATGCCTTATCCCAGTACTCAGCAGGCTAAGGTAGGAGGATCACCATGAGTTTGAGGCCAGCCTGGGCCACACAATGTATTGCAGATCAGACTAGGCAGAGTCAGACTAGGCTAGCACCAACACACGCACATTAGTGCATGGACATACTAAACATTGGTCACACTCCCATCAGGTTAGACTCTGATGCTTCCTCTCCCCTGTCCCCGTTCCAAGGAGGGCCCTCCTTAGTAGGGTTAATGATATTCACTGTAGGGTCACGAATCACCAGTCAGTCTTTGGGGATGGGAGCAGGCAATGCTTCAGAATACACATTCTTTCTGCCTCCTCCTCTGCTATGTTTCCGAGCTTTGGAGAGTTAGAAGTCTCTTTCAGTGTTGAGTTCTCAGCAACCTCCAATTTTCTGCTTGTTCAAGTTTGGCGTCTCCTCAGTGTCTGCGCCCATCTATCTCCCTGAGGGCGTGCTCAGCAAGCAGAGAGAGCAGCGCTCATGTCTGTCTCCTCTGGGGTGTCTGGACCTGGCAGAGGCAATGAGGATGACTGTCTGGTGCTAGGCACTTTTTTCCTTTTTTTAAGATTTCATTTTTCTCCAGAAAGGTTGAATCTGTCCATGATGGCAAGGAGAACTCTTTCCTGCAGCTTTCCCTGCTACTCACACCACAGGAAGAAACGATAAGTTGGAAGCAGTGCATCACGGGCACCCCGGAGTGGTTTATTTACTCCCCACTTCATCCCTTCTCTTCCCACCCCACTCTGATGCCCCACTGCTCTGCATGTGCTCCATGCCAGGAGGTTCTATCCCTGGCCCAGCAGCAAGCTTTCACCCATTTCCATTTGTTTTTGCAGTTTTTGTCACAGAGATGGAAAGCTGGCTACCAGAGACTCAGCACTTTTCCAAGAACACACCTTGGGGAAAAGCATCTAGGCTGCAGTTTCACCCTTTGTTCTAAACTGCAAGTCTTGATTTCCTATCTGATTTGACCAAAACCAGAAAAAAATACTTGGAATACATTCTTCAAAGCATTCATTCAGGCAGGATATAGAGGCACACACCTTCAATCCCTGCACTTGGGAGGTAGAGGTGGGAGTTCGAGATGTGAGTTCAAGGTCAGCCTGAGACTACTTAGTGAATTTCAGATCAGCGTGGGCTAGAATGACACCCTACCTCAAAAAAACAAAAACCATTCATTTAGTTCCGTTTTCTACTTTCACTCTCCCATTCATATTTCATCCTATCTTCTTTAGTTACTGTAAATCTAGAGTTAGCAAACTTCCTACCTACTCTACTCCACCACTGTGGTTCAAAAGCAGTAGACAATACCAAGTGCGGTGGTTTGATTCAGGTGTCCCCTATAAACATAGGTGTTCTGAATGCTGGGTTCCCAGCTGATGGAGATTTGGGAATTAACGCCTCCTGGAGACAGTGTATTGTTGGGGACAGGGTTATGGGTGTCATAGTCAGTGTCCCTATGCCAGTGTTTGGCACATTCTCTAGTTCCTGTTGTCCACCTTATGTGGGCCAGGGTTGATATCTACCCTCTGCTCATGCCATTGTTTTCCCCTGCCATCATGGAACTTCCCCTCAAGCCTGTAAGCCAAAATTAACCTTTTCCCTACAAGCTGCTCTTGGTTGGGTGATTTCTGCCAGCAATGCAAACCTGACTGCAACACCAAGTGACAGTGTGTCATGTTTCAATAAAACTTCTGCTGTAAACATTTTTCCCATGTGCATGTGTAGAGTATGTGTGGTATGCTGTGTTACGTGAGGCATACACCCTTGTGTGTACAAATGCATGCCATCCATATATACACACAAACACACACAGAGACCAGAGACACACTTCACATGTGCTTCTCTACTGCTCAACTGGACACTTCCTTGAGGTGGGGTCTCTTCCTCAACCTGGTGCAGTTTCCATATTTTTCAGTCAGCAAACCCCAAGATTCTCAAGTCTCTGCCCTCAGCCCTTGCAGACTGGGTTAACAGATGTGTGTGATCACACCCCTATCTTTTTACTTGAGTTCTGGAAGAATCAAAATTGGGTTGGGGGCTGGAGAGATGGCTTAGCGGTTAAGCACTTGCCTGTGAAGCCTAATGACCCCAGTTCGAGGCTTGACTCCCTAGGACCCACGTTAGCCAGATGCACAAGGGGGTGCACGCGTCTGGAGTTCGTTTGCAGTGGCTGGAAGCCCTGGCGTACCCATTCTCTCTCTCTATCTGCCTCTTTCTCTCTGTCACTCTCAAATAAATAAATAAATAAATATTAAAAAAAAAATTGGGCCCTCATGCTTAAACAACTAGTGCTCTTAAATGGTAAGCCATTTCCGCGATGCAACACTTTTATTCTAAAAGCAGACAGTGGGATGGATTCAGCTCTTTGCCCCTTTCACAAATGAAATGAATCAAGATCCTCGTAAATCAACTGTCTTCTCAACACCTCCCACTTAGGCAGCAGACCTCACTTTTTACCAACTTCTCTGTGGGCTCAAACTTGCTTTTTCCTACCCCACCCTTACCTCAACAAACAAAATCTCTTAACTCTATTTCCATTTCTCAAACTCACTGACATACTCCTCACATTTTCTCCTAAGTCTACTCCCCCTGGTTCCTGTTAAGGTCATCAATGAATGCCACACTGCCTGACTCCAAGGATCAATTTTCAAACTTCATGATACTACTGTTGGTAGCAGTTGGCCAAGACAACCATTCCCTCCTTTGTAAAACATGTTCTTAATCTGATTCCTGGGTATTACTACTGCCTGGGTTTTCACATATGTGCATGGCTGCTCCTTTTTTACCCACCTTACTCTTCATAAATGTGCATGGCTCACTTCCTTACACATCCACAGCAGAGGGAAAAGCAAGCACAAGCTGGCTCAGAACCCACAGAAAGGCTGGACTTCTCCACCCCAAGGTCCACCCCCAGTGACACATCTCCTCCAGCAGTCCCTTTAGCTGGGACTAAGTAGAAAGCTTAAACACAAACCATTACAAACACCACTTGTAAGGGCTCTGTCCTCATGGCCTAATCTCAACACCCGACTTATCACTGCTAAGGTTCAGAGTTAATTTTGGGAGTGACAAACATTCAAATCATTGTACTCAGTATGCCGATTACATAAGCATGATGCTCATTGTTTTGTTTCTAGATTTTATTTCTCTCCTCATACTAGATTCATATTCAACTGCCTACTCAACATTTGAAATTCGTTGTCTAACAGGTACCTTTAACTTAACTGTTCAAACCGAGCTTTGACTCTCACCTACCTTACTTACCCTGTCTCTCTTCACTTTCCAAACCTCTGTCAGTGAGGGCAACCCCATTCTTCACATGGCTCAGGCCAAAACCTTTGGAATCATTCTTGACTCATTCCCAGCCCACATCTTATCTGCTGGAAAATTTGACAGCTCTACCCTCAAATCGTATCTGCTCATGTCAGTAGAACACAAGCCTTATTATGGTAGTCTATCCGGTTCTATACACTTTTATCAGTCTTCATGGGGAGACTGAAAACATGGTTCCCTGCCACCGTTCTTTAGAAAGCCTCTTGAAGACCTGAGATCCTCGTGGCAAGGACTCTGTGCAGTTTGTCTTCTCTCGTACTTCTGTCCCTAAGTCAGTTACTTTTCTTGTCGGGACAAAACGAAAGCCAGTGTGAGGGAGGAAGGCTTATCTCCGCTCAGTTCCAGCCGCACTCCCTCACAGCGGGGAAGGCATGGCGAAGGAGCGGCTCACGTTCGGCCCTGCAGCGAGGATGCAGAGCGATGAGTGCTGCTGCCCAGCGGGTGATCTTGAGACAGTCCAGGACTTGAAGAGCTTCACACTTGAGCTGTAATGCTTGAGCTTCAAGTAAGTGAATGTCACTGTATTCTTTTTCGAATCAGGAGGTTAGAAACTAACTAAAGAAATGAAATGGTACACTACTTGTGAAGCCAGCAAGAAAGTTTTATGACTGCCAGCTTCCATTATCTGAGTAAAGGTATATGGTAAATGGCCACTCTCAACATTCCTGCCACCACCTGCACTGTTTAGCAAGTGCCCAAGTGCCCGAGGCTAGTCTAGACAGCAAGACAGGGAACAGAGAGAAGTCACAATGTGCTTCAATTCAAAACAGGACAGTTTTAAATTTAAGCATCCCCAAAGGAAGCAGATTTCTATAGCACCGCTGTAAGTGCTTAACCCATCAGAATGTGTCACCCCAAACAAAATACGCCTCTGACATGAACATTTCTGAATGGAAGGCAAGTGAGACACAGCCAAGGAACATTTCTCGGTCCTTCTTCCTTTCTGCCTGAAGACAGAAAATATATTCTTTTTTGAAAATTATTCATTTATTGTTTATTTATTTAAGAGAGAGAATGAATGGGTGTGCTAAGGCCTCCAGCCACTGCAAATGAAATCCAGAATGTGCCACCTTGTGCATCTGGCTTACAGGGATACTGGGGAATTGAACAACCCTGGATCCTTACGCTCTGCAGGCAAGTGCCTTAAAGGCTAAGCCATCTCCCCAGCCCTATATTCTTTTGTCCTTAGTTTCTGAGGTAGGGGTTCACTCTAGCCAGGCTGACCTGGAACTCCTGGTGATCCTCCTACCTCTGCCTCCCAAGTGCTAGAATTAAAGGTGTGCACCACCATGCCCAACTATTCTTTTTTTTAAAAACAAATATTTATTTATTTGAGAGAAACTAAGACAAAAGACAAAGAAAAAGAGGTAGATAGAGAGAATGAATATGGGTACACCATGGCCTCCTGCTACTGCAAATGAACTCCAGACACATGCATCACGTTGTGCATCTGGCTTTATGTGGGTACTAGGGCCTCAAACCTGGGCCTATCAGGCTTTATAGGCAAGCACCTTTAACCACTGAGCCATCTCTCTGGCCCCCATAACATATATTCTTTACTGGAGCGGATTCTAGACTCTACCATAGGAGTCTGCAAACAAATGTAAAGTTGAAAAGTCTAAACCCTCTGTCCTGTCATTTCTCCACACATCAACCACTACATAAGCTGCTGTTCTGCATTACTTTCCCCAGGCTTTTCCTGTATGGGGCATGCTGTACTCACTAATAAACCTGTTTGCATTTCTCTTAATTGATCACTGGATAGAGATTTTCTGCAGGTGGACAAATACGCTAGATGACCGTCCAAGGTCCCTTTCAACTTGACAGATTACAGGTTTTATACAGACAAGCCAAAATCAAGTTTTCATTTCTATATTTAACTTTCATGCTGAAAATAAATCCTGAAGGGCAATAGATAGAAGATCCAAATAGTATATTCAAAGTCGTTTGTTCAACTGCATGCACTAATACCAGCTATATATATATACCTACTCAGGGTTCAGATAAAAGGTACTTCAAGTGAAAAAAAAAATTAGCTTATTCTGATTCTGAGCAGGAAAACTGCCTATATCCACACTCTTATCATTGTCGTCATACCTATCACACACCCAAAGCCACAGAACGGATCTGGGAACAGGCCTCACTTTAAAATTCACTTCAGAGATGAGTCATGTAGCATATGGACACCAACACAGCCTGAGAACCCAAGCTAAGTGAACACACAGTGAAAGCAAACTGATTATAACAAAGTGATTTCTGCAATCTGTAGGAATGTAGGAACTCCAGGACAGTTGGGTATAACCCCATTCAGAAAGTTAAAGAGCAGTAGATGAACGAATGATCAAGAGAAGTGAAGTTAGGAGTCACTCTCCTTGCTTTCTTGGGAGGGGCACAGAGGTATGTGCGTCACTTTAGCTTACGTCATGTGTCTCACGTGTTTAAAAAGAGTGCTATAGACCAAGTGCGATCTAGAGTCAAAATAGCTTAGCAGACATGGCTGTTTTTAAATATTACATATATTAACTTCAACTCACTCTTGGTTTAATCTCATGAAGGTGAGCAGAAGTGATACAATGCCCTGAAACAAGGGCACACCAGGACAACTGTCTGTGCAGGACTTCTTCCTCGAGAGTCAGTCACTGCTTACTCCTCTACACAAAGCTAAATCAGGACACGTCACACCCCTTAAGAGCAAGGCAGCAGACCCAGGCTGCCCAAGTGTGCCATTTCTTTGGATTTTCTGGTAAAACTAGTGAGGAAGACTGCTTCTTTCTGCTGAGCTGGAAAGAAGTGAAGGGGTCACATGCTCCAAACCACATGAACAAAGCCTGCCAATAAAGATGAACTAGGGGGCTAGAGAGATGGCTTAGTGGTTAAGGTGCCTGCCCGGGTTTAAATCCCTAGTGCCCATGTAAAGCCATAAACACAAGGTGGCACATGCATCTGGAGTTTGTTTGCAGTGGCAAGTGGCTCTGGCACGCCCATTTTCTCTCTCTCTACTTGCAAAAAACAACAACAAAGAAATGCACAAGGAAGCAGAGGAAAGGAGAAGAAAACATCTAAATTCTGCTCACTGAACTGAATTTCTGGCTCCTGCAAGTGACAGTCATAGCGCCCACAGTGTATTCTATTTGTACCACAGGGTTCAGACAGGAACTCCTCAGAGTTAACTTTGGATATGAAAGTGCCTATCTCGCTAACTCCTTCAGTACTGGACATGCTGAGGAACTAAGAAGAGTTAGTGCATTTCCCAACCATCCAAAAACCCCACAGCAAATGAAAACATACTATCACTGATGGTCAACATCATTACCAACAAAACTCTCTCTCCGGACGAAAACATGTACTTGTCACATGTGTCTGCTGAAACATTTGTACCTGGAACACAGGAAACTTGTACAGCTCAGTAACAAGGTATCAACCCAGCTCAAAAAGAAATGGGGAGAAAATTCAATGAAACATTTCACTACAGAAGATACATGGGTGTCTAATAAGCACATGGTAAGATGTTCATCACCATCTGTCATTAGAGATATGCAAATTAAAGCTACAATGAGATACTATTTCATATTCACTAGAATGCTATATAAATTAATAAAAACAGACCTTAATAACCATTGATAAACATATTAACAAACAAGAGCTCTCAAATGTTGCTGGTAGGAATAAAAAATAATGTGTAAGGTTGGAGAGAACATTTGCCTGCAAAGCCTAACATTTAGGATTCAGTTCCCCAGTGCTCATGTAAAGCCAGATGCAGAAAGTGGCACATGCACCTGGAGTTTGTTTGCAGTGGCTGGAGCCGGCATACCCATATTCTCATTCCCTCTCTCTGCCTGCAAATAAATAAATAAAAATATTTTTTAAAATGGTAATGTAGCCCATTTAGATAGTTTGGCAGTTTCTTAAAATGTTATATACAGCTAGGCGTGGTGGCATACACCTTTAATCCCAGAATTTAGGAGGCAGAAGTAGGAGGATTGCTGTGAGTTCGAGGCCAGCCCGAAACTACATAGTGAGTTCTAGGTAAGCCTGGGCTAGAGCCAAGACCCTACCTCAAAAAAAGTTATGTATAAATGTACCATACAATCCAGCAATTGTACACCCTTAGGTATATGCCATGAGAAATGAAACTATGTCCACACACAGACTTTCATATGCATGTTTATAGCAGGATTATCCATAATTCACTACTCACAAATTTTATGATTCCATATTCAAAAAAAATAGAAAGAATCCTGATGTCTATTAACGAATGAATAGATAAAATGTTTGTTCACAGGATGGAATGTTACTCAGAAATAAAGAGAAAACAAAGCCGGGCATCGTGAATTCCAGGTCAGCCTGGACTAGAGTGAGACCCTACCTCAAAAAAGAAAAAGAAACAAGTACAAACCCATGCCACAACATCAAAGAACCAGAAAAGCATTATCATGCCAAATAAAAGAAATCAAAGTTGCACTTGAGAGGCAGAGATAGGAGGATTGCTGCGAGTTTGAGGCCACCCTGAGACAACATAGTGAATTCCAGGTCAGCCTGGGCTAGAGACCCTACCTCGAAAAGCCAAAAAGAAATCAAAGAACACATATTGTATGATCCAATTTTATTTATGTTCTGTCCAAGAAGTTAAATGGCAAATCCATGGATACTATATAAATAAAACAGTGGTTGCCTGGTGTTGGGGGTAGGAGTGGGAACGGTAATTAACTATAAATGAGCACAGAGAATCTTATCGAGGTTTGAAAACTATGTGTTAAAATGCTTTTGCTAGGTTTTGGTAATGGTTACATAGTCCAGTAGTTGGCAGATATCACATAAGCCTAAGCTGGGTAAATTTCATGCTAGCGCAAAATACATCTCACAAAAGTTCATTGGGGCGGGGATGCAGCTTAGCGGGAGAACATCTGTCTGCTCAGTATGTGAGGCCCTGGGTTCAAGTCCCTCAGCCCCAAACAGACAAACAGTTCATATGAAAAAATGAGACTGAAGACAAAAATAGGGCTCTTCGATGAGGAGAAAAATAGCAAACACATCGAGAAACCTGTATTTGGATCAGATCTAGACACTACTACGGAAGTAACACTAACTTTCTTTGTTGTTTGTGTACACCCTTGAGGTTACATAGAAGTCTTTATGCCCAGAAGATGCAAGCTGAAGACTAGTAGTAGGAATGAAGCTTCTCCAATATACTGTGAAACAGCTAAAAAGAAAACTGACTCACTCTCTGCTTGCAAATAAACAAATGCTTATTTTTAAAAAAGGGGGGGCTGGCTAGGTGTGTTGGTGCACGCCTTTAATCCCAGCACTCAGGAGGCAGAGGCAGGAGGACCGCTGTGAGTTCAAAGCCACCCTGAGACTACAGAGTGATTCCAGGTCAGCCTGGGCTAGAGTGAGATCCTACCTTGAAAAACCAAGGGGGGGGGGGCTAGGAAGATGGCTCAGGCTCAGCAATTAAAGGCACTTGCTTGTGCAAAGCTTGCCAGGTTTGATTCCCCAGTACCATGTAAAGTCAGATGCACAAAATGGTGCGTGCACCTGGAGTTTGTTTGCAGTGGCAAAAGGCCTTGACATGCGCGACCCCCCCCCCTTTCTCTCTGCTTGCAATTTCTTTTTTTCTTTTCCTTTTTTTTTTTTTTTTTTTTTTTTTTTTTTTTTTTTTGAGGTAGGGTTTCACTCTAGCCCAGGCTGACCTGGAATTCACTATGTAGTCTTAGGGTGGCCTTGAACTCACGGCGATCCTCCTACCTCTGCCTCCTGAGTACTGGGATTAAAGGCATGCGCCATCATGCCCGGCAATAAAAATATTTTTAAAAGAACAAGAAAGGAAAAAATGCTTTACCTAGCAAAGTAAATATAATGATGACCTGTAATGGAGAATACAAGTGTGGTTCCTCAAATTCATTTTTTCTTCTCAAACTCTTCAGTAGGTGTGAAATGCATCAAAAGAAAAAGTTCAAAACGGCACTCTCATTTGTTTAACCTTAATTTTTATTTATTTTATTTTAATTTAATTTTTTCGAGGTAGGGTCTCACTCTAGCCCCAGCTGACCTGTAATTCACTATGTAGTCTCAGGGTGGCCTCGAACTCATGGAGATCCTCCTACCTCTGCCTCCGGAGTGTTGAGATTAAAGGAGTGCGCCACCACGCCCGGCTTTAATTTTTATTTTTACAGACAAGTTTCACTATGCAGCCTGGGCTGGTCTCCACCCTATGATGCTCCTGCTTTAGCATCCTGAATGCTGAGGTTACAGGTGTGTGCAACCATACCCAGTTTCTCAACTGAACTTTATATAGGCCAAGCAAGAAGTATAGGCAGGCCAGACATGGTCGTATGGTGGTACTTTTATTATAATCGCAGTACTGCATGGCAGAGTAAGACCCTGCTTCAAAAAAACAAAACAACGCGCCGGACCTGGTGGCACACACCTTTAATCCCAACACTTGGGAGGCAGAGGTAGGGGGATCTCCGTGAGTTCGAGGCCATAGTGATTGTTGTTACCTGCCAAATATTGGGTCCATGAAGGATGCTGGAGGAAACTATGTGGCCCCCATTCCTCGCTGACGAGTTATTGGCAGTTAATGCTTGCTGCGAGACGGGAGACACTGTCTTTGGTGGTGTAAGCAGTAGTAAATATGATGCTCTGTTAAATACACTTCACCCTTGCTCCTGCAGGCAACCCTAATTAAATTCAGTGGGACATACACCCAATTCAATAAAAAAAAACAAAAAACAAAAAAACATCAAAGCAAAAAGACTAGTTGGGAAGAAAGGGTCTGCTGGGAGGTGTGGAAGAGGACAAGAGATCATAACAGGAAGGGATCATATTCTAATCAGAAAAATTGAAAAATATTTCAAGGAGAAAACAACTCACAGAGCTTTAATTTCAAAAATGGTAAATCCTCTGAATGCAGTAATAGTAAGAAAGGTGTCAAACAACAAGGGAGCAAAAAAGAATAACTGTTACTGGTGGGGGCTAAAGAATGAGCTGTTTGGCGATGGAGGGATGGCTTAGCAGTTAAGGCATTTGTTTGCCTGCAAAGCCAAATGACCCAGGTTCGATTCCCCAGGACTCATGTTAGCCAGATGCACAAGGGGCACACGCGTCTGGAGTTTGTTTCCAGTGGCTGGAGGCCCTGGTGCGCCCATTCTCTCTCCCTCTTTCTCTATCAAATAAATAAATAAAGATTTAAAAAAATTAGCTGTTTGTTTACTAAAGTGATTATCATTTCCACCTTTAAACAAGAGATGATTATATTCTTCAGATGACGCCTACTTAAAAAATATACTTTGGGGGATGGAGTGATAGCTGTTAAGGTGCTTGGCTGAGAAGCCTAAAGACCCAGGTTTGATTCCCCAGGCCCCATATGTAAGCCAGATGCACAAGGTGGCACATGCATCTGGAGTTTGTGTGCAGTGGCTTGAGGCCCTGGCACACCCATTCTCTCTCTCTTAAAGTAAAAATAAGTAAATATTAAAAAATAGAGTTCTGTAACTCTGGTACCTCCATGCTGTGAACCCAAAGGTAACAGTAGTAATCTTCAAGCACACTTCTGCATGAAAGAAAAGTCTTCCTACTGCCCCATTAACAACAACTATTGACACTAATGGAAGAAAGAACTAGCAACAGCAGACTTCCACAGGAGGGCCCAGCAGAAAGACCACTTCAGTACTGCAGAGGTGCAGAGTGACCAGAACACCACCGCACAGTTCCTACTCCTCTCCCAGGATGCCTGTAGAACAATGCCCTGCCATTTTCCATCATGGCATAGAGATGTGTGGCTACAGTCAATGGTATCTGTGGGCACCCACTGTCTGAGGCCACTTGGCCAGCGTCACTGGTGACTCTAGGCCATACTGGATGGTCAAGAGGAAGAGCTAAGATGAGCACCTATGCTGTCTTAAAGCTCAACTCAATCAGAACCTTTCTTTTCCTCGGCCTTTTAGGATTTGCTGGGATGCTCAGAGCTCTCAGAAACCACTTTCAAATCCTGGCTCTACTACACACTAGGTAGGGGGCTGAGCCTCTGGCTTATATTTCACTTAACCTTAGTTAAGTATAGAAGCCCCCTCATCTTGCCAAGGTATTGTGGAGATTAGAAACAAAACACACAGTATCACTGCAACACTTATCACAGTGCTTGGCAGGTAATCAATACCTGCGATCTGTTGTTAACCGATGCTGCTGAGGTGAGAATTTCAGGTTTCCCTCTCCTTATTAGAACATTTATTTTACAGAACAATGGAAATTATCTCCTGCCTTCAAAATCACAATCTCTCTCCTCATTAACATTCACAACTTCTTGTTCTAGTACTGTAGAAGGGACCATCTTTGCCATTCATTTATGATGGTTCAAGAGCACGTCTTGCACACAAGGAGTGTCAGCAGCATCTATACATGGTCAGTAGAAGCTGCTGGAAAGGCCAGTGTAGGCCACAGGCACATAATGGAGAGGAAAGAAGACATGAGCAATCCATTCCAATTTGGACCTCCCTAATGGGTGAGGACAAGGCAAACATCAAGCAAGATTCTTTCCTATTAAAAAAAAAAAAAAAAAAAAAAGCCGGGTGTGGTGGCTCATGCCTTTAATCCCAGCACTCTGGAGGCAGAGGTAGGAGGATCGCCAGCCTGAGACTACTTAGTGAATCCCAGGTCAGCCTAGGCCAGAGTGAGACCCAACCTCAAAAAACCAAAAAAAAAAAAAAAAAGGCGGGGGGGGGGGGTTTGCAGTGAAATCCGTTAGACACACCAGGAAGTAAGTAATACCAACTGTACCAGGCGCACACCATATAGCAGCATGGGGACCTCAGAACACCGACGAGAAAGTGCTGAGAGGTAAATGATGCCCAGGTCAGGTCAGACTGTCAGAAAGCCTCATGTATCCATGGCAGGAATGAGCCACTATGAGCAATTCTGTTTGTACTGTTTCCCAAACACTATAAACTCTCACTTCTGCTTTTTGAGTAACATAAATTATGATTATCAACTCCAAACAAACTTACTACTTTTTGCCAAAAAACCTCTTCCTTCTTGACCTCTGGTTGTACCTAGGATGTAAACACTCACCACCTGAATATGAACTATCATATTGCCTAGCCACCATCCTCCAAATATTTTAATCTTTCACAGGAAGACAGAGTTTTAACTTTCTTTTCTTTTGTTTTTTGAGGTAGGGTCTCGCTCTAGTCCAGGCTGACCTGGAATTCACTATTTAGCCTCCAGTTGGCCTTGAACTCATGGCGATCCTCCTACTCTGTCTCTCAAGTGCTGGGATTAAAGGTATGCGCCACCACGCCCGACAGGGCAGAGTTTTAAAAGGCAAATTCTTCCTGGGTTGTTCTTTGATCTTTTGGAAAGCAGAAAGACACAGCAAAATATGTACGTGCTCAGAACCTCTAGCAAACAAAAAGTTAAAACTAGGGAGGGAGGTTGTTTTGATAGGCAGTGCTAAGGACCAAACCTAGGACCTGGTGGTTGTTAGTCAAGTACTCTGCCACCGAGCTACACATGAAATCACCAACATGGTCATTTATACAGGAAAGAAACGTATGAAAGCTTCTATTTTCTAGACATACTGCATGGAATCGGTGAAGAAAGATACATGGCTTCTGCTCTGAAAAAACTTTCAAGGTCTAAGCTCATGGTGGCTCACGCCTTTAATCCCGCCATTCAGGAGGCTCAGCTAGTAGGATCATCATGAATTGCTGACCAGCCTCGATTAGAGTGAATTCAGGTTAGTCTAGGGCTAGAATGAGACCCTGCCTCAACAAAGGAACAAAAAAAGTCAAGGTTTGGGCTGGAGAGACAGCTAAGCGGTTAAGGCGCTTGCCTGTGAGGCCTAAGAACCGAGGCTCAATTCCCCAGTACCCACATAAACCACATGCACAAGGTGGCACATGCGTCTGAGCTCATTTGCAGTGGCTAGAGGCCCTGGCACGCCCATTCTCTCTGTCTGTCTCTTTCTCTCAAATAAATAAATAGAAATTTAAAAAAACAAGGTGTAGGACCCGAGTCATTTTCACCATAGTATTATATTAATAGAGACAGAAATGAGCCGCTATGAGCAATTATAATATTACATTAACAAACATAAGCTGAAAATAGTGCCTTCTATGGTGTAAATGAAATTTACTACGCAATATCTGGAAAACGATGAAAACCGAAATTTATTTCCAGGAGAATTAAGTCACGACTTTTGAGAAAGGCTTCCTGCACACGTAAGCATCAAGCCACACGCACACTGAGCGCTTTTTCAGCTTGACAGGTGGGCAGGGTGTGGCCCGGACTTCTCACACGGTCTCGGGGACACTCAGATGAGCGCTCCCAGGTCTGGACTTTCCGGTTCCCGAGCACCGGGCAGTCAATTTCCTGATCGCCCCACCCTCCCGCGGCCGTGGCCCTCGGCGCGCCGCCCGCCCGCCCGCCGGGCCGCAGCCCCGAGGCCCCATCTCCCGCGCGCCCGTCGTCGCGGAGCGAACCTCGGGCAGAACGCGCGCCCGGCCCCCGTCGTGCTAGGCGAAGCCCGGCCGGCCGGGTCACCTTCGCACGAGGCGCCGTCGGGCGCAGCTCCGAGCCCGGGCCCGAGCCCGCCGCCGCCCGGCCCGCCACGCCCCCGGCCGCCCGGCCTCGCTCACCTGCGCGCCGGAGCCCGAGCCCGAGCCGGTCCGCCCGCGCCCCGGGCCTGGGCGGCGCTGCTCGCTGGAGGCGCTCGGCGCGGCCGGCCTCGAGGCTCCGTGGGGAGGCCGAGCGCCCGGGCTGCGGCGGCGGCGGAGGCGGCGATGGAGGAGGAGGAGGAGGAGGAGGAGGAGGACTCCGGCTCCGCTCTGGGAGACCCACCCTCCTCCCCGCTCTGCAGCAGCCGCCGCGGATCACTTCCGGGGCGTGCGCCTCCGGGCGGGGCCGGCCGCGAAGCCACTTCCGGTGCGCAGGCTGCGGCGGCGGGGACGGCGAGGACGGCGGGCCCGGGGAGAACAATGGCTGGGCGGGAGCTGTCCCGCGCCGGCCGTCCGCGCCCCGCCCCGCCCCGCCCCGGGGAGGTCGCCTCGCGTTCCCGGGGAGGCTCCGGAGCTCGGCGTGGGCCGCGCCGGCCGCCCTCTGGGCGTGGAGCGGGGGCGCCATGTTGCGTGTGGGGCGCATCGGCCTCGGTCTGCATCCCGGGTGCAGGCCGCTGGGTACCGCGGCGGGGGTTCCGCCTCTCCCGGGGAGCTTGGGACGTGGCTCGTCGCACGTTAGCGCCCAGGAGCTGGGTCGGGGGTGTGTCCCGGTGGCCGCAAGGTCTCGTTCTCACCGCTGTCCCCTTGCAGAACTGGCCTGTGTGGATGGCCAGTCTTCCTAGAGGGGGCCATCCTGTGGTCACATGGCTCTGCTTTGGTGTCTGGACTGAAAGGGTTTCATCGAACCGGCTTGCTTTTCTTCACGTGTCTCCACAAGCTCAAAATAAGTCCTTTAGCCAAAGCCCGTTAGCACCCACAGGTTCTCTTTCTTTCTCTCTTTCTTTCTTTCTTTCTCTCTCTCTCTCTTTCTCTTTCTTTCTTTCTTTCTTTCTTTCTTTCTTTCTTTCTTCTCTTCTCTCTCTCTCTCTTTCTTTCTTTCTCTTCTTTCTTTCTTGCTTGCTTTCTTTTTCGAGGTAGGGTCTCACTCTAGTTCAGGCTGACCTGGAATTAACCATGTAGTCTCAGGGTGACCTCAAACTCACTGCGATCCTCCTACCTCTGCCTCCCGAGTGCTGGGATTAAAGGTGTGAGCCACCACGCCCGGCTCACAGGTTCTTTTCTTGACATTTACTCTCACCTCTCTGAAACCCAACTTGACTATCAAATACACTCCTGGCATTGGCCATTCAAGAAATGCCTGACCAGTCCATTGGCAGACACACATGAAAGCGAATCGTTGTGTTTGCAAGTACGGCATAGCAGTGTGTGCAGAGGAAAAGAATGGATGCCCTTGCTAATTATGGGTGCATTGGCCATTCAAGAAATGCCTGACCAGTCCATTGGCAGACACACATGAAAGCGAATCGTTGTGTTTGCAAGTACGGCATAGCAGTGTGTGCAGAGGAAAAGAATGGATGCCCTTGCTAATTATGGGTTAAGAGTTTTAGCAGGCAAGCGCCTTGACCGCTAAGCCAAAGGACCCAGGTTCGATTCCCCAGTAACCATGCACAAGGTGGCGCATGCATCTGGCAGGCCCCGTCTTTACTTGTGTCTTTGCTAACCTGAAGGCAGGCATTTTGTTTTATGTATCCTTGGATCATTCATGATGTCTGACATAAGTACTCAGAAAATAGTTCTAGAAATGAATTAAAAGTATATTGGGGGCTGGAGAGCTGGTTCAATGGTTAAGGTGCTTGCCTGCAAAGCCTAATGACCAGGGTTCTCTCTCTCTCTCTCTCTGTGTCACTCTCAAATAAATAAAAATAAACAAAAATTTAAAAAAAGGGATGGGGCTGGAGAGAGGGCTTAGTGGTTAAGGCACTTACCCGTTAACGCGTTTATCTGCAAAGCCTAAGGACCCAGGTTCGACCCCTAAGGCAGCTGCACAAAATTGAGGCACCTGCAAGGTCGCACATGCCCATTAGGTAGCACAAGCGTCTGGAGTTTGATTTCAGTGGCTGAGGCCCTAGCATGCCAATTCTCTCTCCCTCTCTCTAAAATAAAAAAAAAAACACATATGCACACAATTTAAAAAAATCATTTATTTATTTGAGAGACAAAGAGAGAGAGATAGAGAGAGAGAGAGGGGCAGAGAAAGAAACAGTGGCCACCTTGTGTATCTGGATTTTGTGGGTACTGGGGAATTGAACGTGGGTCCTTAGGCTTTGCAGGCAAGTGCCTTAACTGCTAAGCCATTTCTCCAGCCCTGGCCTTTTTTTTTTTTTTTTTTTTTTTTAATGCAAGAGTGAGAGAGAAGCCGGGGCCTGGTGGTGCATACCTTTAATCCCAGCATTTGGGAGGCAGAGGTAGGGGGATTGCTGTGAGTTTGAGGCCATCCTGGGACTACATAATGAATTCCAGGTCAGCCTGAGCCAGAGTGAGACCCTACCTTGAAAAACCAAATAAAAAAAGAATGACAGAGAGGGAAAGAGAGTGAGAAAATTGACGTGTTGGGACCTCCAGCCACTGAAATCAAACTCCAGACACGTGCCCTGAACTTGCTATGTAGCAGTGATGACCTTGAACTCCTCATCCTTCTGCCTTCAACTTCCCAGTGCTGGGATTACAGATGTACACCACCACACCCAGCTTTCTTCCTTTTTTAAAAATTTTTTGTTTATTTTTATTTATTTATTTGAGAGTGACAGACATACAGAGAAAGAGGCAGATAGAGAGAATGGGCGCGCCAGGGCCTCCAGCCACTGTAAACTAACTCCAGACACATGTATCCCCTTATGCATCTGGCTAACGTGGGTCCTGGGGAATTGAGCCTTGAACCGGGTCCTTAGGCTTCATAGGCAAGCTAAGCCATCTCTCCAGCCCCCAGTTTATCTTTCTGATCTATTAAGTGAAATGTTCATGATATAAAAGTTTGAATGTGGGCTGGAGAGGTGGCTTAGTGGTTAAGCGCTTGCCTGTGAAGCCAA
This sequence comes from Dipus sagitta, assembly GCA_036346955.1. Lineage (NCBI taxonomy): Eukaryota > Metazoa > Chordata > Mammalia > Rodentia > Dipodidae > Dipus > Dipus sagitta. Next base: position 44,666,010 of record CM070784.1, read on the forward strand.
AGGACCTCGGTTCTCGGCTCGATTCCCCAGGACCCACGTTAGCTAGATGCGCAAGGGGGCACATGCATCTGGAGTTCGTTTGCAGTGGCTGGTGGCCCTGGCATGCCTACTCTCTCTCTCTCTGCCTCTTTCTCTCTGTCTGTCGCTCTCAAATAAATAAAATTAAAAAATGTTTGAATGCATAGCTGTATGCTGTTTTTATATTCTTATTTTAATATAGGGTCCATGTATATTAGATTTCCTTGTCCTTCTATCACTAGCTCCAAATGGATTCCTTCTATAATCTAATTGCTATGTATTCATTACTGATAGGCCTTTGTCTACTTGGAGTGGTCTTCTAAATAAATATTTCACTTTAACGTGGTAACAGACATGCTTGATTCTATTTCATTCTTGTTTCTTTGCCACTTCTTTAATCTTGAACAATTTAAAAAATTATTTATTTATTTGCAAGGAGAGAGGAGAGAGAGAATCTGGGTATTCCAGGGCCTCTAGCCATTGCAAACAAACTCTAGTTGCATGCACCACTTTGTGCATTTGATTTTATGTGGGTACTGGAGAATCAAACCCAGGCTGTTAGGTTTGCAGGCAAGTGCTAAGCCATCTCTCTAGCCCTTGAACAAATTTTTAATACTTGTTAGTTATAATACAATTATGCATTTTGTTACTAAAAACAAAACCCAATAAATATGTTTTGCATGTATGTACGGTGTGTGTGTATGTATGGTGTGTGTGTGTAGGCCCGGACAACCTCAAAGATCATTTCACTTTTTCTGAGACAAGTTCTCTCCTGCTCACTAATTAGGCTAGCCTGGCTGGCCGGTGAGCTCCAAGGATCTATCTTTGCCTGTCTAGTACTGGGATTATAGGCACACACCATCATTTCCATTTAAGTGAGTTTTGGGGATTGAGCCCAGATCCACATCCTTGCAAGGTAAGCACTTTACAACTGAGTTATTTCTCCAGCCCTCAGTTTAGTATTTTTAAGTTCTTTCATACTTTTCAACAATATAAACATTACCTGTAGTCAGCAGCTATCAAAATTGAGATCTGAAGCCAGGTGTGGTGGTGCACACCTTTAATCCCAGCCCTCAGGAGGCAGAGGTAGGAGGGTTACTGTGAGTTTGAGGCCACCGTGAGAAGATATAATGAATTCCAGGTCAGCCTGGGCTAGAGCAAGACCCTACCTTGAAAAACAAAAAAATTGAGGTCCATTTAAAAAGTTTTATATTAGGGCTGGAGAGAGGGCTTAGTGTTTAAGGTGCTTGCCTGCAAAGCCAAAGGACCTCGGTTCAATTCCCCAGGACCCATGTAAGCCAGCACAAGGTGGCGCATGCATCTGGAGTTCATTTGCAGTGGATGGAGGCCCTGGTGTGCCCATTCTCTCTCTCCCTCTTTCGCTCTCTCAAATAAATAAAAATAAAATATTAAAAGTTTCACATTTATTTATTTGAGAATGTGTGGGTGTGTCAGGAGCTAGTGCCACTTTTGCATCCAGCTTTACATGGCGGGGCTGGGGAATTGAACTGCTGAGCCGTCTCCCAGCCCCTATTATTTTTTCAGTTGGAAAATATCCCAACATCAACTTCTAGTGGCTTCTATACTAAAATGTATGTATGGGCCTGGAGAGGTGGCATAACGGTTAAGGCGTTTGCCTGCAAAGTCTAAGGACCAAGGTTTGATTCCCCAGGAGCCAGATGCACCAGGCCCTCCAGTCACTGCAAACGAACCCCAGATGCATGCGTCCCCCCTTGCGCATCTGGCTAATGTGGATCCTGGGGAATCCAACATGGGTCCTTTGGCTTTGCAGGAAAACACCTTAACCACTCAGCCATCCCTCCAGCCCTATCTTCATGCTTTTATATTCACACTGCTGTGAAACTACTCTTGAGAAAGTCACCATATTGCCAGACCTAAGCCCCATATCATTCTAAATGGGGAAAGATTTGAAACTCTCCCTCTAAGGTCGGGACAAGATAGGGTGCCCACTCTCACCATTGCTTTTCAACATAGAACTTGAAGTCTTGGCTCAAGCAGTAAGGCAAGAGAAAGAAAGAACAGGGATATTAACTGGCAAGGAAGAAGTCAAACTAGCCCCATGAAGATGACATGATTCTTTTTTTTTAAAAATTTTTTTTAAAATTTATTTGAGAGAGAGAGAAAGAGGGAGAGAGAGAGAGAATGGGTGCGTCAGGGCCTCCAGCCACTGCAAATGAACTCCAGATGCTTACGCCCCTTGTGCATCTGGCTTACGTGGGTCTTGGAGAGTAGAACTGGGAGCCTTTGGCTTTGCAGGCAAACACCTTAACCACTAAGCCATCTCTCCAGCTGACATGATTCTTTACTTGTGATCCACCAGAAATCTCCTGAAAGGAATAAACTCTTTCAGCAAAGTGGCAGGATATAAAATCAAAACACAAAAATCAGTAGCCTTTGTATGTACCAATGACTAACTTGGCGAAAGAAATCAGTGAAGCAGTCCTGTTTACAATAGCCACCAAAAAATTAAATATCTTGGAATCTCTCTAACCCAGAAAGTGAAAGACCCATGCGATGAACGTGTAAAAACTCTACAGAAAGAAATGAAAGACGACAAGCCGGTGGAACGCCCACCATGCTCATGGGTCAGAAGAAGTAATATCAGGAAAATGGCCATCCTACTACAAGCAAAATATAGACTCACTGTGCTTCTAACCAAAATTCCTGCAGCATTCTTTACAGAATTGGGGGAAAAAAGTCTCAAATCTCACATAGAAGCACAAAAGGCCTCAGATGGCTGAAAGTGTCTTCAGCAAAAGGGATGCTGTGGTGGCATCACCACATCTGATTTCAAGACAAACTTTAAAGCCATAGTAATAAAAACAGCTTGGTACCAGCACAAAACAGACATGTAGGTCAATATCTTAGTATAGAAGATCCAGGTATAAGTTCCTCAACTAAAGTTACTTGATCTTTGGCAAAGGGGGAAAAAAAAAAAAAAAGCACGCTGGAGTAAAGTCAGCATTTTCAACAAGTGGTGTTGGAAAGCTAGACAGCCACATGTAGAAGAATGACCCTGGACCCTCTACCCTCATCTTGCACAAAAATAAACTCCAAATGGACCAAGGACCTCAATATGAGACCTGAAACTCTCAAACAACTGGAATAAAAAATAGGCAGAACACTCCAAGATACAAGCTCAGGGAAGGACTTTATGAGCAAGACCCCAGAAGCCCAGGCAATTAGACAAACACTCAACCACTGGAGACCTTGGGAAACTCAAGCCCACGTCTTTAATTCTAGCGCTTAGGAGGCAGAAGTAGGAGGATTGCCATGAATTCGAGGCTACCCTGAGACTACATAGTGAATTCCAGGTCAGCCTGGGCTAGAGTGAGACCCTACCTCTAAAAACAAACAAACAAAAACAACAACAACAAAAAAAGTTATTGTATACAGATAAGTCAACAGACAACTTTCAGGATGGGAAAAAGTCTTTGCCAGCTATGCATCTGATAGAGACATGATATAGAGAATTTATAAAGAACTCAAAAACAGTCACACAATTGAACAGAGAATTCTCAAAGGAAGAAATTCAAATGGTGAATAAACCCCTAAAGAGTTGTCCAACATCCCTAGCAATCAGGGAAATACAGATTAAAACAACTTTGAGATACCATCTCACCCCAGTCAAAATGGCAACTATCAAAAAATTAAGTGACGGGCTGGAGAGATGGCTTAGCGGTTAAGCGCTTGCCTGTGAAGCCTAAGGACCCCAGTTCGAGGCTCGATTCCCCAGGACCCACATTAGCCAGATGCACAAGGGGGCGCATGCGTCTGGAGTTCGTTTGCAGTGGCTGGAGGCCCTGGCATGCCCATTCTCTCTCCTCTCTCTCTCTCTCTCTCCCTCTTTCTGTCTGTCGCTCTCAAATAAATAAATAAAAATAAACAAAAAAAAAAAGTGACAACAAATACTGGAGGTGATGTGGAGAAGGAGGAGCCCTTACCCTCTGCTGGTGGGAGTGCAAACTTGTACAACCTCTATGGAAATCAGTATGGAGGCACCGCAAAAGCTCAAAATAGCTGCGCATGGTGGCGCATGCCTTTAATGCTAGGATTTGGGGAGGCAGAGGTAGGAGGGCCATGAGCTTGAGGCTGCCCTGAGACTGCATAGTGAATTCCAGGCCAGCCTGGGCTAGAGTGAGACCCTACCTCGAAAAAACCAAAACCAACCAACCAAACAAAGCTCAAAATGGACCTACCATCTGATCCAGCTGCGCCACTCCTGGGCTTATCCCTTAAAGGCTCCGCTCAGCATGTTTGCAGCCCCCTCTGTTCTCAGTAGGTGGGATCTGGAATCAGCCCAGACATACATGTAACAAAACAAAACAACCACTGAAGATAAGATAGTCCATAATGTTGGGAATGCCTACCATTTTATAGAATCACGAGGCCAAAGGATTGGGGAGACCCCTCAGGGTGTGGGACTGGGTGCGGCACGCGCATGAGGACCCGAGCTTCACCTGGAGCACACACATAAAAGGCTAGGCACGGCTGCGCGCACCTGTAACGCAGTGCAGGAGGGTGACATGTTGGCGATAGCTTGGTAAGCCATTTCTGTTTTCTTTTCTTTTTTATTAGTTATGTACACAGTCATGTTGATACCATCGTTAGCTTTCTCCCTGTCCTCCCCCCTCCGCAGGGACCCTCCTCTTTGGGGACTGTGGGCCGTGCATTGTGGGGGTAACCATCAGTTATGGGGAAGAGGCAATGTCTCTGTGCATAATGTCCCAACATATGGCTCTAACAATCTTCCGTCCCCTCTTTCATGAATTTCCCTGAGCCATGTTGGGTTCGTTTTAGGTCTGCTTCAGTAATGAGGTCTTGGGAGCCTCTGTGTCTCTGGATGTCTGATTTGGTGGTTGTTGAGTGTTCTCCGTGTCTGTCTCCTTCACCCTTGTGCTGGGTTGGTAAGCCATCTTAACTGAAAACAGTGAGATCCAGGCGTAGTCAGCAACTCTCTTAGAGAAACACTATGGATAAGTAATAGAGGAGGACTGGGTGTCCTCTGGCTTCCACACACATGTGCATGGGGTATACATGTATGTAACATGTCTGTACACCACAAAAGCACATACCACACATACTATACACATACCAAAAGTAATGATGAGGCCAAAATAACATATTTAATTATTGACAGTGAAATATTGAAGGCAATTCGTATGATTAACAAGGGGCTTGGGGAGATAGCTAAGTGGTTAGGAATGCTTGCTGTTCAAGAATGGGGTCCTATGACTGCCTGAGTTTATTCGCCAGTATTCATGTAAACAGATGGGCATGGCCACACACGTCTATGTCTGTGGGGTTGGGCTATGGAGGGAACAGACACCAGCTAATCCCTGGGGCTTGCTGAGTGAAAAATAGCAGCTCTGGGTTGAGAGACTCCACCCCAAGTGAGGCAGGTGGATGAGCAAAAGAGACAGTCTCTGACCTCTTCATTCATGCATGCAGGGCACACACATCTATATAAGTGTACGCATGCATGCAGGGCACACTCATCTATATGTGTACGCATGCATGCAGGGCACATATATCTATAAAAATGTATGCACTACACACATCATATCACGAACCGCATCACACATATTCTATACACACACACCAACAAAAACCACCCAACTTTCTCCCCCTCCCTCTTTCTCTCTGTCTTTCAAATAAATAAATAAAAATAAAATATTTTTTTAAAGGACTGGAGAAATTGCTTAGTGGTTAAGGTATTTGCCTGCAAAGCCAGAGGACTGAGGTTCAATTCCCCAGGACACATGTAAGCCAGGTGCACAAGGTGGCACGTGCATCTAGAGTTCATTTGCAGTGGCTGGAGGCCCTGGCATGCTCATTTTCTCTCTTTCTCCTGCCCTTCTTCTCTCTGTCTCTCAAATAAATAAATAAAAATAAATATTTTTTAAAATACCTAACATTTCCAAAAAGAATAAAAAATTTGGAGCTGGACATGGTGGCATGCACCTTTAGCTCCAGCATTTGGGAGGCTGAGGTAGGAGGATTGCTGAGAGTTTGAGGCCAGCCTGGGGATACAGAGTGAGTTCCATGTCAGCCTAGGCTAGAGTGAGACCCTGGGGGCGGGGATTAAAGCTGGGTATGATGGCATACACCTTTAATCCCAGCGTTTAGGAGGCAGAGGTAGTGGGCTCCCTGTGATTTGGTGGCCACCCTGAGACTGCATAGTGGATTCCAGATCAGCCTGGGTTAGAGTGAGACCCTACCTCAAAAAACAAAACTTGGGGCTGGAGGGATGGCTTAACGGTCAAGCACTTGCCTGTGAAGCCTAAGAACCCTGGTTCAAGACTCGACTCTCCAGGACCCACGTTAGCCAGATGCACAAGGGGGCGCACGCATCTGGAGTTTATTTGCAGTAGCTGGAAGCCCTGGCACGCCCATTCTCTCTCTCTCTCTGCCTCCTTGTTTCTGTCTGTTGCTCTCAAATACATAAATAAAAATTGAAAAAAAAAAAAAAGCTTGCCGGGCGTGGTGGCACACACCTTTAATCCCAGCACTTGGGAGGCAGAGGTAGAAGGATCACCGTGAGTTCGAGGCCACCCTGAGACTACATAGTGAATTCCAGGTCAGCTTGGGCTAGAGTGAGACCCTACCTTGAAAAACTAAAAAAAAAAACCAAAACACAAAAACTTGAGGGTAGCTGAGTGGAGGCAGAGAGATGGCATCCCAGCTGCCGCTGTCCCCCAAGCCCTGGGAGTCCCGCCACATCAGGGGGGCCTGGCTAGGGACCAGACCTGACTTTACAGTGAATCTGCTGATTTGGGTTCTACTTTATTGACAAGAGCTGGACAACCAACACTTACCAGAGGGACCCCTCCTATTCTCCACGGCCATCCCTGCAGACAGGGAGCAGCAACGTGAACACTTGCAGACCTTCTTACAGTTCATTCTCTCCTGGATATGGCGCCTATGGAAATTCATTTTGAGGAAGCTATGCCCCTTATAATTATGGACGCAATGGGTTAGGCTTAACCGCCTCTGTGTCGATGATCTGTCACCCAGCAGATTTGCTCAGCAAGCTGAAGAAAGCAGCAGAAGTGCATTCCAGTCCACGGAAAGTGTTGTTCATGCACTTGCTTCTGTCGGTGAGAAGATGGATGCTCCCTTTTCAGCCGTCTATAACAGTTTCAGGGCTGTACTGGATGTAGCAAATCACTTTTCCTGATTGAAAAATGCACTTTGCAAAGGTTTTTTTTTCTTCAGCTTTTGCATTAGTTAGGACTATAAGATACCTGTACAGACGGCTACAGAGGATGATGGGTTTAAGAAGAGGCTCTGAGAATGAGGACCTTTGGGCAGAAAGTGAAAGAACTGTGGCCTGCCTTGGTGCCGAGGACCACGCAGCTAACTCAGCAAAATCTTGGCCAATATTCTGGCTCTTTGCTGTTATCCTTGGTGGCCCTTATCTCATCTGGAAACGTCTACCCACCCACAGTGATGAAGCAACAGGACAATATCAACTGGGCAAGTGGTGAAGGAGACCCTGTAGTTGCTGGAATATGATCATGCTGCTGTATCTGAAGAGAAATTTCCTTCCATGCTGGTGATATGCTAAACTCGGCTCTCAAAGAACAACAACCCAAGTCTCTGGCTGGCTTCTGGCTGGTCTCGATGGTGGAACAACAGGACCTATACCTGCAAATTATGCCAGAATTCTTGGTAGAAGAAAGGTAGAAAAACAGTAGAGTTGAGTAAAATCCAAGCGGCAGCAATCTTTTACCAATTCAAAAGCAACTAAAGGAGCCACAGCTGCAGATTCTTCGGATGAACATCGAGCTGCCTTTGAATCTGTTTTTGTTGGAACTAACAAGTTCGGGTGCACCTGATTGCACAGGGAAAAGTGGAGCTAAGCTAGATCATTGATGTTTTTCATGCACAGTTAACAGTATGTTAGAGTGCTTTAAAAATTTTTTTTTGTTTATTTTATTTATTTATTTAAGAGCTACAGACAGAGAGAAAGAGGCAGAGAGAGAAAGAGAGAGAGAGAGAGAGAGAGAGAATGGGTGCGCCAGGGCCTCCAGCCACTGCAAACGAACTCCAGACGTGTGCGCCCCCTTGTGTATCTGGCTAACGTGGGTCCTGGGGAGTGAAGCCTTGAACCGGGGTTCTTAGGCTTCACAGGCAAGCACTCAACCGCTAAGCCATCTCTCCAGCCCTAGAGTACTTTTAAAAATGATTTCTTGTAAAGAAATGAATCTACAGTTCACTGAAAACATTTGTTAATGGCTATTCCACGTATTTTGCTGCTATAACTTACTACAGTTATACACTAGTATGTTCGGTCTAGTGACCTGGTTACATTTTACAATGGACCATGAGGGTGTTTGTTTCACCTGTCTTTAGGATTATGGAGACTCCTCTCATTTTCATCATATTTAAGTCCCTAGGCTTATTGGGACAGTAGGCTTGATGAGCTGTAGAATGTATGAGTACCTCAGAAGGGATCATTAATACTTTTTAAAATTCTGAGCTAATTGACTAAGAATCCTCAGAAATTGAGTGATAACGTCTGCTAAAATGAACAGGTAAAAATTAAATTTTTATAACCTGAAGTAAACTAATAAAAATTTTCTCAGGCTGGAGAGATGGCTTAGTGGTTAAGCACTTGCCTGTGAAGCCTAAGGACCCTGGTTCGAGGCTCGATTCCCCAGGACCCACATTAGCCAGATGCACAAGGGGGCTCACGCATCTGGAGTTTGTTTGCAGTGGATGAAGGCCCTGGAGTGCCTATTCTCTCTCTCTCTATCTGCCTCTTTCTCTCTCTGTCTGTCATTCTCAAATAAATAAATAAAAATGAACAAGAAAATTTAAAAAATTTTTCTCATCTAAAAAAAAAAAAAAAACTTGAAACAAACCCCCAGAACTTTACCATCTCTTAAAAGACTCCAACTCTGAATGGTGCAGTAGCTAACTTCATGAAAACCACTCTGACATAAGAAAGCATATCTTCCTTAAGTTCCATACAAAAGTGAAAAAGATTATATCAACAACCAAACAGATTGATGAATTTTGTAATGTCTTAAAATTATTTACATATAGCTACTGCATAAAGCTCAACATGTGATACTTAGTGCTACTTAGTATCATGTACTTTAGTATCATGCTTGAAATGTTTTCGTTTATCCCTCAACCTAGATAGAAAATCTTGGGCACACCTTCACATGTGTGCATGGATCACGCGTGCAGGGTGTCATCTGCGCCCTTATGCGTGCACGGATCGCTCATGCAGGGTGTCATCTGTGCCCTTACGCGTGCAGGGGCTGCGTGTGTGCAGGGTGGCATCTGCACTTCCACGCCTGGCTGCTTGCCCGGCTGCGGTAGGTCTGTGCACAGAACTAGCTTCACTTTCGCCTTCTGCTCTTGCTCGGAGCCACCGATAACCACTGTCACAAGGAAGGAGTTAGACTCTTTTCTATGTTTGCATAAGGCTGCCAATTCCATTTTGTGTGTGTGAACAAATGTGTGTGTGGTGTTCGTACATGTATGTGCCTATGGGCACCCTGTGTCCTCACCTGTGACAAGGTGTGCTCAGCTGTGGTGGCATGCACCTGCCTGTGATGGGGTGTGCCAACATGCAGTGGCCAAAGGGGAACATCAGGCGTCCCCCTTCATTCCTTCACCTGCTTGTACTTGAGCCGCAGTCGCTCACTGATACTAGAGCCTGTCTTCTCACCTTTCCCCTCCCCCCCTTTGGTCTTCTGAGGTATGGTTTCGCTCTAGCTCAGGCTGACCTGAAAGTCACTATGTAGTCTCAGGGTGGCCTCGAACTCACAGCAATACTACCTCTGCCTCTCAAGTCCTGGGATTAAAGGTGTGTGCCACCATGCCCGGCCCTTCCCACCCTTTTATCCCCCACAAGCATCAAGATTTTCAGATCTGTGCTCCCCACATGACCAGGATTACAGAAGTATTTGGTCATGCCCAGCTGTTTATGTAGGTTCTGGGGATCAAACTGGAACAGTTTCTTGGGCACTTATACTTGCCAAAGAAGGGTTCTTAGCCACTGGAACCACTTCAGCTCCTGGCCCCCAATTTTGAGGGAGAAACTTAACTACAAGTGGATGTTTAATATACTAGCATGCTTTTGCTTGCCAAAAATTTGTTAAATGGAACTTGAACTATAAATTCCAAATGTCTCTATACTTTTGAAATATTTAAAAATAGATCTGTATCTCTCTTCCTCCTATTCTATTTCTGACTTTGTGATTAAATTTTCTCCTTTGTGGGTCATACACATGGAGAAGGTGGAAGGAGAAGGAGGAGGTGGAAGAGGAGATCCTAAAGGGGAAAAATACAGAAGGATTAAGGTGGTCTAATAATGAGATTTTAAAGTTGCAAGAGATTAATGAGGTGGTTTAGACCAAAGCATTTCCCAGACTTTTAACATGAGTCATGGAGGGACAGCAAAAGACTCTGTAGCCCATCCATTTTCCAGTAAGTAGAACCCAGTGATTATAAGCAAATCAATAAAAATTGAAGCAGAACTGGAATTCTACTCATCCCCAACCCAACAGTAAGTACTAAGGGTAATGTAGAGCAAGTGCATCCTCAGAGCTCCAGAAAGGCCTTGCTTTGCCAGAGAGTGTCAGCCTCCATGTTAGTCAGAGCTCTCCAGAGAAACAGGAGTGTGTGTGTGTGTGTGTGTGTGTGTGTGTGTCCCTTGTGGTGACAGACGCTGAGAAGTCTCAATATCCACAGGCAAAATGGAGATCGCAGAGAATAGATATATGGTTTGTATATATAGATATATAAAGTTTGAGAAGCAGGACAGTCAGGGTATAAGCTCAAGAGCATTTATGGTTTTTTTTTTTTTTTTTTTTTCAGGGGGAGGAGGGCAGGATCTCAGAAAGCTCCTCATGCCCCTGCTTCTACCTCCTAAGGATTGAGGTTGCCAGCTTTAAATCCAAGCTCTTAAACCACTGGGTTCAGAACCAATTAGAGCCCATGTTGAATAGGAGACAGAGGTCCAGAAGAATCAGAAGCCTCAGTGCGGCTCGCCCAGGAGGAGTTTCCTGTTCCTTGATGGAGATAAGCACTTTTTTTTTTTTTAAAGATTTTTGTTTATTTTTTATTTATTTGAGAGTGACAGGCAGAGAAAGAAGTAGAGAGAGAGAGAGAGAATATGAATGGACGCGCCAGGACCACCAGCCACTGCAAACGAACTCCAGACGTGTGTGCCCCTTCGTGCATCTGGCTAATGTGGGTCCTGGAGAATCGAGCCTCAAACTGGGGTCCTTAGGCTTCATAGGCAAGCGCCTAACCGCTGAGCCATCTCTCCAGCCTGAGATAAGCACTTTTTATCCGATGGGAGCCTCTGTTGGTTGGATGAGAGCCACTCTCCTGACGGAGGGAGTCTGCTTTACTTCTGATTCAAACATTAATCTCATCCACAAACAACCTCACAGACTAATCCAGTATATCTGACTGATGTATACATTAATCAAAACATCTTGTTGTAACTCACAAACATGTACAAATAGGTGTCAAAAAACTTGGATTCCTGTTCACCCAAGTGGTTTTCCCAAGGTTAAACATCCCAGTTTATTTTTCTAATCCTAATAGTATGTAATATATTTGATACACTCTAGTTCTGTCAGTTTTCATAAACTGATGCCTTGCACATATAATTCTGCATTCTAGCTTCTTCATACTAAAAAAAAAAAATCATGTTTCATCTCCACTTAAGCGAACCACAGAAATCATTATGATAGGGAGTCAGGTAGCTTTGTTAGGTAGCTTAGAGTGACTGGGCCCCAAAAGTAAAGAACAGAAATGTCTAAGTCTGCCCTTGCAATCTCCATGTTAGTAGAGATCAGAGAAGGATCTCTCCTCTCCTATCTCTTAACTAAAGATGTTCCTTAGATCTGTTTTTCTTTTTTTTTTCTTTTTTTCTTTTTTCTTTCTTTTTTTTTTTTTGGTTTTTCGAGGTAGGGTTTCACTCTAGCCCAGGCTGACCTGGAATTCACTATGGAGTCTCAGGGTGGCCTCGAACTCACGGCGATCCTCCTACCTCTGCCTCCTGAGTGCTGGGATTAAAGGCATGCGCCACCACGCCTAGCAGATCTGTTTCTATAAATGACCTGAGCTCCTCCGTGGGAGGGGTAACCCTTTTCTGAAATTTACATCTGATCCTGGCATTGTAGTTGGTTTAGCTCAGACCCCAAAGCTGATGTTATGGCTGGCCTCTTCCTGAGCCAGTCCCTGTGTCCACACCAATCTGTGAGGCTCACCTGAGGCTGAAGGTCAAGCCCACCATAACAGATTATCTATAGATTCTTACCAGGTGGGCAAGCCCTTCTCTTTGTTGGCTGTTCATGTCTCCTGAACTTCCAGGGTCTTGTCTTGGTAAGCCTCCCCTCATCTGGCCTGAAATGAGGGGAGACCCCCTCCCCGTTACTCACACATGGACTCTCTACCCTCTCCTGCCCTTCATAGTGGCTAGAGGCCCTGGAGCGGCCCTTATCTCCTATCTCTCCTCTCTCCAATATATAAAAATAATATATATATATTTGCTTGTTTTGTTTTGTTTTTCAAGGTAGGGTCTCACTCCAGCACAGGCTGACTGGAATTCACTATGTAGTCTCAGGGTGGCCTCAGATTCATAGCAATCCTCCTACCTCTGCCTCCCGAGTGCTGGGATTAAAGGCATGTCCCATCATGCCTAGCTTTGAACATTTTCTGAAATAAGTATTAGCCATTTGAATTTCTTCCTTTGGGAATTCCCTATTCAGTTCTCTGCCCCCATTTTTTGAGTGGATTGTTCAATTTTTTTATTTCTTAGATTTTTAAGTTATTTGCAGATTCTAGATACTAGGCCTCTGTCAGTGGTATAGCTAGAGAAGATTTTTCTCCCATTCTGTGGGTAGTCTGTTGGCTCTGTCTGTGGTATGTTTGTTAGTACAAAGGCCTTTTAGCTTCATGAGATCCTGCAGGTTGTGTGATTGTTTAACTTCCTGGGTTACTGGGGTGCTGTTCAGGAAGTCCTTCCTCCTCCTATATTATGGAGTGTTCCCCTGATTTTTTTCATCCCGTTGTTTGAGAGTTTCAGGTCTTACATTGAGGTCTTTAATCCATTTGGAGTTGAATCTTGTGCATGGTGAGAGGAGTGGGTCTAGTTTCATTTTTCTACATGTGATATCCAATTTGTTCAGCACCATTTGTTGAAGATGTTGTCTTTTCTCCAGTCTACACAGTTGGCTACCTTATCAAAGAAGGAGCTATAGTTACTTAACCTAAGGGCTTTGTCTTCAATTCTGTTCCATTGGTCTATGTTTCTGTTTTTATTCCAATACCATGCTGTTTTTATCACTATGGTTTTGTAGTATAGCTTTAGATCAGGTATGGTGATACTGTCAGAGGTGTTTCTTTTGCTGAGGATATCTTTAGGTATCCTGGGCCTGCTGCCATTCCATATGAATTTGAACATAATTTTTCCTATCTCTGTGAAGAACGATACTTGGATTTTTATTGCTATTTCATTGAATCTGTATATTGCTTTTGGTAGAATTGCCATTTTCACAAAATTAATTCTACATACGCAGAAGCATGTGAGGTCATTCTATGTTCTCAAGTCCTCCTCGATTTCTTTCTTGAGTGCTTTTATGTTTTCATTATACAGGCCTTTCACATCCTTGGCTAGTGTTATTCCAAGGTATTTGATGTTTCTTGTGTGTGGCTATTGAAAACAGGACAGTCTTGCTGATTTATATCTCTTTTCTTTTTGAGGTAGGGTCTCACTCTAGCTCAGGCTGACCTGGAATTCACTCTGTAGTCTCAGGGTGGCCTTGAACTCACAGTGATCCTCCTACCTCTGCCTCCTGAGTGCTGGGATTAAAGGTGTGCGCCACCACGTCTGGTTTATTTCTGTGTATCTTTGTCTTTTGCATATAAGAAGGCTACTGATATTTTTTAAGATTTTATTTTTTATTTATATATTTATTTTTATTAGAGACAGAGAGAAAGTGGGAATGGGCATACCAGGGCCTCTAGTCACTGCAAACGAACTCCAGATGCATGTGCCCCCATGTGCATCTGACTTACGTGGGGCCTGGAGAATCAAACCTGGGTTCTTAGTCTTCACAGACATGCACCTTAACCGCTAAGCCATCTGTCCAGCCCCAAGGCTACTGATTTTTGTGTGGTGATTTTGTATCCCACCACTTGGCTGAAAGAATTTATCACCTTTAAGCTGGGCTTACTCTCCGCATGGGTTCTTTATCTCCTCCAGCTTCCCACAAGGCAGGAGCTCCTTGAACTTTCTTTTCTTTTTTCTTTCCACGCTTTTTTACTCCCCAGATCCCTATCTGGTCACATGGACTCCTGAGCAACACGTGGCCCACATGAGCTTTTGGGCTGTACCTCTCTTCTCCCCACTTTGTTTGCAGTACCTCTCAGCCTTCCCCTTTCCACACTCCTTTGTAAAATCTGAATAAAATGTGGTATTTTGAAAATCATTCTCTTGACTCTGGAATTGCCAATTCTTTGGTTAGCTTGCAGAGATGAACCCAGGGCTTGGAGCTCCAGGAAGCACCCCAGAACCCCAACTTTCCTGTTACACCAATGAGAGTTCAGAAGAGCAGAGCAGACAGTAAAGACTGGAGGCACAATGGTCAGGAACTCTGCCAGGAAGTGGTGGGAAGCATTACATTCTGGCAAAACCAAATCTGGCTGCACTCTGCCTGTGTCCCGGAACTTGAGTGAGTCTGCTCAAGGGCCATGGAATAAACTGTTTGTAGGAGGAAATTTCAGGATAGCATAACATGCAGGGTGTGCCATAGTTATTGGTCCCTGAACTTACTGAGGCTCATAATGAGAAGTTAAAACAGGAAACCATGAGAAACGTTGTTTGTTTCTTAAGTTATAGAGAAGCTGAGCTGTGAGCAAGCAGCTGTAACTGGTAACGAGATCAGCACTGTTGAAGAGAACTGTCAGGCTCTGCTCTAGGACAATAATAGAAGTGCCCTGAGGTCAGGCCTCATCCACCAAAAACAAGGTCATCGTGCAGTTCAGGGCTGGGGACAGGGCTCAGTCTGAGGACCTGAATGTGGATCCTCTGCATCCATGTAAAAGGAGTTGTGCTTGAAAATCCCAGCCGAGGAGGCAGAGATAAGAGGGCCCCTGGGGCATGCTGGCTGGCTGGTCTCACTGAATCAGTGAGTTTTCTGTTCATTGAGAGACCCTGCCTCAAAAGTAAGAGAGCCAGTGAGCAAGACACCCAATATCAACCTCTGTTTGTCACATGCACACACACCTGCACGCATAGCCACACACACATAAACATGCACACACACACACACACACACACACAATCCAAGTGTAATAGATTAGTGCTGCTCTCAGTTTTGGTCAGCTTTGGTGGTGGCTACTGGGGAGACTCAAAACTTGTCAAAGTGCTGCGCAGTGACTGTTGAGTGAGTGCTCAGCACTAAGCGAGACATCTAATCTGCATCACACCCTCTCAGTCTCAGGAAACGTTTCAGAAGAAGCAGTGGAAAGAAGGTAGGAACTAGAAGATGGGAAAGAGTGCTGTGGAATACTGCCTGGTCACCGCACTCACAGCAACTGTCGTTACCTGCACAAGATCTACACAATAGGCACAGAGGCACACACACACACACACACACACACACACGCTCACACTCAAATAGACATCAAAGTAGAAGTGGGTCTATTTGAGAAAAAGAAGGGGTTCAGAGGGAGGGGGAGGGGAAAGGAGACAGCAGAATGTAATGGGGTGAATGTGGTCAAAATACAATATATACATGTATAAAAATTGTTAATAAGTAAAAAAGAAATGAAAATTCATTTGAAAGGAAAGAAATGGAACCAAGAATGCCCCTGGATGAGGTTCTTTGCTCAAAAACAGTTGCCCAGAAGCCAGGCATGGGGTGAGTGCCCTTAATCCCAGCACTTGGGAGGCAGGAGGAGGAGAATGGCTGTGAGTTCAAGACCACCCTGAGACTACATTAGCGAATTCCAGGTCAGCCAGGGCTACAGTGAGACCCTACTTTGATAAACCAAAAACCAAAAAAGGAAAAAAAAAAACCCAAAAAACACCCAGGGAGATATTTTCCCAGGCTTAGTGCTAAGGCACACTGTGGTGGGAGGGGACCAGAATGTATCTTGAGCTGGCAACAGAATTTGGCTTGCATGCGTTTCTGCATGCACGCTACATGCAGGAGTTATAGGGCCATGGAGGTTTGTACTAAAATACTGTAAAGCTGCTAAGCCTGGGAAATATGGGCGGAATTGGGGTCCCGAAAGGGAGGCCCTGAGAGGCCACTGTGTGGAGCTGTGACAGTGAAGCCTTCATTGCTACGGAGACCTCAGAATGATGGAAAGTCTAAGTCTGTGGGACGTCCTCTGAGGGAAGCCGCAGGCGCAGAGTGGA
This sequence comes from Dipus sagitta, assembly GCA_036346955.1. Lineage (NCBI taxonomy): Eukaryota > Metazoa > Chordata > Mammalia > Rodentia > Dipodidae > Dipus > Dipus sagitta. The sequence continues at coordinate 44,682,454 of CM070784.1, forward strand.
GCCGGCCTGAGAGAGGCCACATGGGCTTCAGGCAGCAGAGCTTGAGGGTAGGCGCTGCTCAAGACTGTTCAAGCCCAGAGAATGCCACCCAAGTCCCGGGTACAACGTGAAGCAGCAGGGTATGCATTCGCCCTGCTGGGTTGCAGTATTGCTTTGGTCTAGCATCCCCTGCTGTCCTACCATCTGCCTCCACTGGAACCCATTCCATATGTTTACCATATGCCACTGTATGTACAAAGCAGGTAACTTTCAATTTTTATTTTACAGGGACTCACAATTAAGAGATTACTTTGAATCTAGGCAGAGACTTTGTACTTTGTACTTTTGGACCATGTTAGAACTTCAAAACCCTAGAGGACCCCTGAGGATGAACTCAATGTATTTTGCATTATGACATTACAGAAAACTCTTTTTTGTGTGGGGGGGTGTTCACAGTTTGAATTTTATGTATTAAAGTGGTGCATTTGGGGTTCAAATTGACATGGGGTGGACTTGTGTTGGTTAATATTGATTGTCAACTTGCCTAGGTTTACAATCACCTATGAGACACCCTTCTGGGGATATCTGTGAGGATTTTTTTCCAGAGAGATTCCATTGAGAAGGGAAGAGACCGGGGTCTAAAAAAGAGTTTTTATTTCAGGAGAAAGCAAGCTGAGCAGCACCACTCATCTCTCCCTGAAGCCTGACAGAGATGTAATGGGACCGGCTGCTTCAAACTCCCACCACCATGACTTCCACCATGCCGGACTGTGTTCCTTCTTAAATGTGAGCCAAAATAAACATACTCTTCCTTCCTTCAAGCGTTTTTGTCAGGTATTTTGCCACAGCAGCGAAAAGATAACTAACACACATACTCACATGTTTGGTTTACGAGTGTTAGTTGGTCTTGTAAACCTTTACATTATTTTTGTAATAGCATTAAAAGTAGTTATAGAACTTTGACTCAAATAAAGTTAAAGAATAGTGCCGTTTTATTACTGTCTCAGCATGCTTACTGTACCTACCACACATATATATTGCAGTATGCCAGAAATTAAGCATGCTCCTGACCAGGACTTAGCAGTCTGCTATTACTCCTCCCTTTTAGAATTGTGCCCCTAACTGTGGGGCATGATGACACACACCTGTAATCCAAACATTTAGGAGGTAGAGGGAGGAGGATCACAAGTTCAAGACTAGACTGAACTAACTACAAACAAGCAAAGCAAAATAAATACTGGAAAGAATTGTACCTAAGAAACAATCTCATTTTCTACTTGATTTTGTTTAGTTTGAATATTACCTGCTTACATAAAATAATGCCATCTCAAGATGATGCTACTAACTTGTCCAAATCTGTTAGGGCAGTCATGAAGTACTGCAAACTGGCTTGACCAACAGAAATATATCATTTCATACTTCTAGAGGCTACAAATCCAAAATCGAGGCATCAGCAGAGTTTGCTTGTTATTTATTTACTTGTTACATTGAACAGGCCCCCATGCTCTCCCCTGTATTCTGGTGTTTGGTTGGAAGTCTTTGGTGTCCCTTGGATTACAGATGTATCATCACGATACTGGCCTTCATCTTCCCACAGTGCTCTTTCTAGTGTGTATGTCTGCCCTAAGTGTCCCCCTTAGGTTAAGAATACCAGCTGGATAGGAGTAAGGACCCACCCTACTCCAGTATGGCCTTATGCTAATTATATTAACAACCACATTAACATATGAGGTCACATTCTGAAATACTAAAGTCCAGGGCAGAATTTTGGATGACAATTCAAACTATTCCATTTGTAATTATCATTATATAATAGTCATTCATTCATTTCTTCAACAAATATTTACAAGTGTGTCAAACACCATGCTAGGCACTGGGGTATAATGATAGATAAAATAAAGTTCTTGCCCTTACAAAACTTCATCTCATGGATTTGTGTTTCTTCATTTATAGGAAATGAAAAACTAGGGGTGAGGCAGAACTTTAAATGGCTAAAGACTGTATGGTAGGATAACTAAAGACAACAGTAGTCAATATTGGTTGAAACTATAAAAAATCATGTAAATAATGTGATGAAATCCATAAAACAAAGCCAGGCATGGTGGCGCATGCCTTTAATTCCAGCACTCGGGAGGCAGAGGTTGGATTGCCATGAATTCAAGGCCACCCTGAGAATACAGAGTGAATTCCAGGTCAGCCTAGGCTAGAATGAAACCCTACCTTGAAAAACCAAAAAAAAAAAAAAAAAAATCCATAAAGCAACCACGGTAAGAGTTTTCATCACGCTGTTTCCAGATAAGGAAGCCAAGCTCTGAGAACTCTATAAAGTGACAGAGAATTTAAATCTAAGATGGTGTGCACCTGAACTAAGCCACTCCGTGCCACACAAGCCATGCAGTGATGGGAAGACTTGTACAGCCATCTTTCCACTCTGATGGTTATAACATAATATCTGTGATCCAATTTCTTCTCCTTCCCTTGTTGCTTTTTCTTTTTTCTTTTTTCTTTTTAGAATTCTTATTTTTTTTTATTAACAACTTCCATGATTGTAAACAATATCCCATGGTAATGACCTCCCTCCCCCACTTTCCCCTTTGAAACTCCATTCTCCATCATATTCCCTCCCCCTCTCAATCAGTCTCTCTTTTATTTTGATGTCATGATCTCTTCCTACTATTATGTTGGTCTTGTGTAGGTAGTGTCAGGCACTGTGAGGTCATGGATATCCAGGCCATTTTGTGTCTGGGAGGAGTGCGTTGTAAGGAGTCCTGCCCTTCCTTTGTTCTTACATTCTTTCTGCTACCTCTTCTGCAATGGACCCTGAGCCTTGGAAGGTGTGATAGAGATATTGCAGTGCTGAGCACTCCTCTGTCACTTCTTTCCAGCACCATGCTGCCTTCTGCGTCATCCCAAGGTCACTGCCATCTGAAAAGAGAAGGTTCTCTACCAAAAGTGAGAGTAGCATTAATATAAGGGTATGAACATTAAGAGAAGTGCTTACTGGGCAGTTTGGTGAGCATAGTATATACATTTAGCTAGACAGCAGCAGATGTTTCACCCCTAGGGCTCATGATGATGCTGTCTTTTTCATTAACATCCACTAGTCTGTTTACTTTTTCAATCAAGTGTTCACCCCACCACTTCCTGAGGCTCTATAAGCAGTTAATGGCTGCTGGGGGGAGAGAGAGAGAAGAGTGAAGAGTAAGAGAAAAGGATTTTCGTTAGTGGGATTGCTACTGATGTTGCCTAGGCTCCTGTCAATGACCTTGCGCTCATGCTCTTGTAAGCAATCCCAATGAAATGTATTGGGATGCCAAAAAAAAAAAAAAAAGTTGTAAAGGTAAAAAGTTGATTAGTTAGACAGAGGAAGGGGATCAGTATGCATGGGAAGAGTATAAGCAAGGGCAATGTGTGATGAATACAACCAAAATATATTACATACATGCATGAAAATGTCATAACAAAACACCTTTTTTTTCAAAGTAGGGTCTCACTCTGGTCCAGGATGACCTGGAATTAACTATGTAGTCTCAGGGTGGCCTTGAATTTACAGTGATCCTCCTACCTCTGCCTCCTGAGTGCTGGGATTAAAGGTGTGTGCCACCACGCCTGGTGAAACACTTTTTATTTAAGGTAAGGTCTCACTCTAGCACAGGCTAACTTGGCACTTACTCTGTTGTCCCAGGCTGGCCTTGAACTCACAGCAATCCTTCTACCTCTGCCGCCCAATTGCTGGCATTCAAGGTATGCATAACCACACCTGGCCTGAAGCACATTTTCTAAAAAAAAAAAAAAAAAAAAAATTTATTTGCTAGCAGAGAGAAGCTATAGATAGATGAGAGAGAGAGAGATAGAGAGAGAGAGGGAGAGAATGGGCATGTCAGGTGTCTAGTCACTACAAATGAACTTCAGATGCATGAGTCACTTTGTATATCTGGCTTACATGGGTACCAGGAGTCAAAACGAGGTCATCAGGCTTTGCAAGCAAGTGACTTAATGGCTGAGTCGTCTCTCCAGCCCATTTTTTTCTAGGTAGGGTCTTGTTCTAGCCCAGAATAACCTGGAATTCACTATGTAGTCTCAGGGTGACCTGGAACTCACAGTGATGCCTCCTGAGTGCTGGGATTAAAGGCATGCACCACCACTCCTGGCTCAACCTCCTCCTCCCTTTATTTATTTATTTATTTATTTTGAGGTAGGGTCTCATTCTAGTTTAGGCTGACCTGGAATTCACTATGTAGTCTCAGGGTGGCCTCAAACTCACGGCAATCCTCCTACCTCTGCCTCCCGAGTGCTGGGATTAAAGGCTACCATGCCCCACATCAGGCTTTCAAGCCCATTTTTATGTGTAATTTGCATATGTTAATAGGAGCTGGGGAAATGGCTCAGTGGAGAAAGTGTTTACAGTGCAAGTGTGAGGACCAGAGTTGAGATGCCCGGCACACAGGAGGTGGGTACATGGTATTCCCAGGACAAGCTGGTTAGCTAGACTGGCTGAATTTGGGAGTTCTTGTTTCAACTGAGGTTCAAAAACTAAGGTGGAGAGTGATTGAGAAATACACTTGATTCAACTTTTGTCTTCCATGCATGTTTGTGAACCCACATGCATATGAACATGTATGTACATGTGCACAAACACATATGCACATGCAAAAATAAATGCGACTTTATTAAAAGTATTCTTGCTGGGCGTGGTGGCGCACGCCTTTAATCCCAGCACTTGGGAGGCATCACTGTGAGTTCGAGGCCACCCTGAGACTACATAGTGAATTCCAGGTCAGCCTGAGCTAGAGTGAGACCCACCTGGAAAAACAACCAAAAAAAAAAAAAAAAAAAGTATTCTTATCTTCTTTTTTCCTCCCTTTCCTAGGAGGGGCTCTCTTTCTAACTGGACACCAGATTGCCTTCACGGGACATGCTGGCTGGGGCTGGGGCTGTAGTTGTGTAGCATGGGCAAGGCCTTTACCTCAGTCGCTAGCACCAGGACCACCACACGTCATATCACTGACTGTGGTATGGCTGGCTTCTGTCCTAGGACAAAGGGCAGGATCTTACTCTTTGAGGAAAGCCTTTTGAAACGTGGAGAGATGGGACAAAGTTCTTTTCAGAAGGAAAAAGATCCCCATGCCCTGTCTGCTGTCTCCACTTTACCACTACTAGCACAACTCAGCATCTTGTACTGACACTGGTCTCCTACTGACAAAGACACAGTAGGTAAAGGACTATGGGGTAGTCAGAGATGTTCTTCCTCCCTGAGCTCTAAGCAAAACTATAACCGAGCAATGTTTTTGCAAAAATAACCCATGATGACATCTTGGTGAGGAAGAGTGGGATGCAATTAACTTGGGCACGCTGGTTCTTAGTACTGGCAACCGGTCCAAAGTTAGAGTCATACATTGTGTTTTAGTTGCTTTCTCATTGCTAGGACAAAATACCTGACGAGAAGCAGCTTAGGGAAGTAGAGTTTATCTTGGCTCACAGTTCCAGAGGGTGGAGTCCGTCCCGGTGGGGAGGGCAGGGCAGGAGCCGAGGCCAGTGTGAAGTCATTACACCTGCAGGGAGTAAGGGAGGACACAAGGAGTGCCAGGCTGCCACATCTCACAGCCGTCTCCAGTGACACCCTCCCTCTGCCAGGCTGCCACATCTCACAGCTGTCTCCAGTGACACCCTCCCTCAGCCAGGCTGCCACATCTCACAGCCGCCTCCAGTGACACCCTCCCTCAGCCAGGCTGCCACATCTCACAGCCCTCTCCAGTGACACCCTCCCTCTGCCAGGCTGCCACATCTCACAGCCCTCTCCAGTGACACCCTCCCTCTGCCAGGCTGCCACATCTCACAGCTGTCTCCAGTGACACCCTCCCTCTGCCAGGCTGCCACATCTCACAGCCCTCTCCAGTGACACCCTCCCTCTGCCAGGCTGCCACATCTCACAGCCCTCTCCAGTGACACCCTCCCTCTGCCAGGCTGCCACATCTCACAGCCCTCTCCAGTGACACCCTCCCTCTGCCAGGCTGCCACATCTCACAGCTGTCTCCAGTGACACCCTCCCTCAGCCAGGCTGCCACATCTCACAGCCCTCTCCAGTGACACCCTCCCTCTGCCAGGCTGCCACATCTCACAGCCCTCTCCAGTGACACCCTCCCTCTGCCAGGCTGCCACATCTCACAGCCCTCTCCAGTGACACCCTCCCTCTGCCAGGCTGCCACATCTCACAGCTGTCTCCAGTGACACCCTCCCTCTGCCAGGCTGCCACATCTCACAGTGCTCTCCAGTGACACCCTCCCTCTGCCAGGCTGCCACATCTCACAGCCGCCTCCAGTGACACCCTCCCTCTGCCAGGCTGCCACATCTCACAGCCGCCTCCAGTGACACCCTCCCTCTGCCAGGCTGCCACATCTCACAGCCGTCTCCAGTGACACCCTCCCTCTGCCAGGCTGCCACATCTCACAGCCGCCTCCAGTGACACCCTCCCTCAGCAAGGCTGCCACATCTCACAGCCGCCTCCAGTGACACCCTCCCTCTGCCAGGCTGCCACATCTCACAGCTGTCTCCAGTGACACCCTCCCTCTGCCAGGCTGCCACATCTCACAGCCTGGCTCCAGTGACACCCTCCCTCTGCCAGGCTGCCACATCTCACAGCCGTCTCCAGTGACACCCTCCCTCTGCCAGGCTGCCACATCTCACAGCCGCCTCCAGTGACACCCTCCCTCTGCCAGGCTGCCACATCTCACAGCCGCCTCCAGTGACACCCTCCCTCTGCCAGGCTGCCACATCTCACAGCCGTCTCCAGTGACACCCTCCCTCTGCCAGGCTGCCACATCTCACAGCCTCTCCAGTGACACCCTCCCTCTGCCAGGCTGCCACATCTCACAGCCCTCTCCAGTGACACCCTCCCTCTGCCAGGCTGCCACATCTCACAGCCATCTCCAGTGACACCCTCCCTCTGCCAGGCTGCCACATCTCACAGCCCTCTCCAGTGACACCCTCCCTCTGCCAGGCTGCCACATCTCACAGCCTCTCCAGTGACACCCTCCCTCTGCCAGGCTGCCACATCTCACAGCCTCTCCAGTGACACCCTCCCTCTGCCAGGCTGCCACATCTCACAGCCGTCTCCAGTGACACCCTCCCTCTGCCAGGCTGCCACATCTCACAGCCGTCTCCAGTGACACCCTCCCTCTGCCAGGCTGCCACATCTCACAGCCGTCTCCAGTGACACCCTCCCTCTGCCAGGCTGCCACATCTCACAGCCCTCTCCAGTGACACCCTCCCTCAGCCAGGCTGCCACATCTCACAGCCGTCTCCAGTGACACCCTCCCTCAGCCAGGCTGCCACATCTCACAGCCCTCTCCAGTGACACCCTCCCTCAGCCAGGCTGCCACATCTCACAGCCCTCTCCAGTGACACCCTCCCTCTGCCAGGCTGCCACATCTCACAGCCCTCTCCAGTGACACCCTCCCTCTGCCAGGCTGCCACATCTCACAGCCGTCTCCAGTGACACCCTCCCTCTGCCAGGCTGCCACATCTCACAGCCGTCTCCAGTGACACCCTCCCTCTGCCAGGCTGCCACATCTCACAGCCGTCTCCAGTGACACCCTCCCTCTGCCAGGCTGCCACATCTCACAGCCGTCTCCAGTGACACCCTCCCTCTGCCAGGCTGCCACATCTCACAGCCCTCTCCAGTGACACCCTCCCTCTGCCAGGCTGCCACATCTCACAGCCGTCTCCAGTGACACCCTCCCTCTGCCAGGCTGCCACATCTCACAGCCCTCTCCAGTGACACCCTCCCTCTGCCAGGCTGCCACATCTCACAGCCCTCTCCAGTGACACCCTCCCTCTGCCAGGCTGCCACATCTCACAGCCGTCTCCAGTGACACCCTCCCTCTGCCAGGCTGCCACATCTCACAGCCCTCTCCAGTGACACCCTCCCTCTGCCAGGCTGCCACATCTCACAGCCCTCTCCAGTGACACCCTCCCTCAGCCAGGCTGCCACATCTCACAGCCGTCTCCAGTGACACCCTCCCTCTGCCAGGCTGCCACATCTCACAGCCGTCTCCAGTGACACCCTCCCTCAGCCAGGCTGCCACATCTCACAGCCGTCTCCAGTGACACCCTCCCTCTGCCAGGCTGCCACATCTCACAGCCCTCTCCAGTGACACCCTCCCTCTGCCAGGCTGCCACATCTCACAGCCCTCTCCAGTGACACCCTCCCTCTGCCAGGCTGCCACATCTCACAGCCGTCTCCAGTGACACCCTCCCTCTGCCAGGCTGCCACATCTCACAGCCTCTCCAGTGACACCCTCCCTCTGCCAGGCTGCCACATCTCACAGCCTCTCCAGTGACACCCTCCCTCTGCCAGGCTGCCACATCTCACAGCCCTCTCCAGTGACACCCTCCCTCTGCCAGGCTGCCACATCTCACAGCCTCTCCAGTGACACCCTCCCTCTGCCAGGCTGCCACATCTCACAGCCTCTCCAGTGACACCCTCCCTCTGCCAGCTGCCACATCTCACAGCCTCTCCAGTGACACCCTCCCTCTGCCAGGCTGCCACATCTCACAGCCCTCTCCAGTGACACCCTCCCTCAGCCAGGCTGCCACATCTCACAGCCCGTCTCCAGTGACACCCTCCCTCTGCCAGGCTGCCACATCTCACAGCCGTCTCCAGTGACACCCTCCCTCAGCCAGGCTGCCACATCTCACAGCCGCTCTCCAGTGACACCCTCCCTCAGCCAGGCTGCCACATCTCACAGCCCTCTCCAGTGACACCCTCCCTCTGCCAGGCTGCCACATCTCACAGCCCTCTCCAGTGACACCCTCCCTCTGCCAGGCTGCCACATCTCACAGCCGTCTCCAGTGACACCCTCCCTCAGCCAGGCTGCCACATCTCACAGCCCTCTCCAGTGACACCCTCCCTCTGCCAGGCTGCCACATCTCACAGCCATCTCCAGTGACACCCTCCCTCAGCCAGGCTGCCACATCTCATAGCCGTCTCCAGTGACACCCTCCCTCTGCCAGGCTGCCACATCTCACAGCCCTCTCCAGTGACACCCTCCCTCTGCCAGGCTGCCACATCTCACAGCCCTCTCCAGTGACACCCTCCCTCAGCCAGGCTGCCACATCTCATAGCCGTCTCCAGTGACACCCTCCCTCTGCCAGGCTGCCACATCTCACAGCCCTCTCCAGTGACACCCTCCCTCTGCAGGCTGCCACATCTCACAGCCGTCTCCAGTGACACCCTCCCTCTGCCAGGCTGCCACATCTCACAGCCCTCTCCAGTGACACCCTCCCTCAGCCAGGCTGCCACATCTCACAGCCGTCTCCAGTGACACCCTCCCTCAGCAAGGCTGCCACAACTCACAGCGCTCACCAGTGACACCCTCCCTCTGCCAGGCTGCCACAACTCACAGCCGTCTCCAGTGACACCCTCCCTCTGTCAGGCTGCCACATCTCACAGCCCTCTCCAGTGACACCCTCCCTCTGTCAGGCTGCCACATCTCACAGCCGTCTCCAGTGACACCCTCCCTCTGCCAGGCTGCCACATCTCACAGCCCTCTCCAGTGACACCCTCCCTCTGCCAGGCGTCTTCCCCAACAGAACAATGCCACCAACTGAGGGTTAAGTAGTCACACACATGAGCCTATGAGGGACCTTTTTTCACAAGTTCATCTTAAATATATTTTATTTATTTATTTGATAGAGAGAAAGAATGGGTGCACCAGGGCCTCCAGCCACCACAAACAAACTCCAGATGCATGTGCCCCTTTGTGCATCTGGTTTACATGGGTCCTGGAGAGTCAGACCGGGATCCTTTGGCTTTGCAGGCAAACGCCTTAACCACTAAACCAGCTCTCCAGCCCCACACAAGTTAATCTTGCTTTTCTATTAAGTGACAAGATTTTAAGAGGGAAGCCAGTGTTATTGATTATGTCAGGAGTATTACGAAAAGGGTATCTAGATTAAGTAAATTTCCTTTATATTTCTAAAGAAGTCAATAGGATCCTTTTTACTGAGAAGCCACAGCTCAAACGTGATTCCATTTTGGGGACAAGATTTGCATTTCCTTTCTGTTACATGATGGCAAATGCCACAGTTATCACAGTTTATGACAAAAATAGCTCTTGGAAGTCAAGATACAAATAGGAAGCACATTTTTTAGAAGTTAATGCATAGTTAGTATAGCCTATGGGTAATATAGACCCATAGTTGCTCCTAAAACTTCTCCCTTGAAATTATGTGTCCTATTCATCATGGCAGCATCTGTGCATTTGCTGTGCCATTCACATATTCAGCAGGCGTGCGCTGGATTCTGCTCTGGGACTGACATCAGCATGCGGCAGGATACAAAGCGAAGTGGGAGAAGAAACAGATAGGCAGGTACTGATGCAGTGTGGTAATCAGTGTGTGACACAAATATTCATAGGAGCACACAAGTGTCCAGGTCATGGGGGAAGGAGATATCACAGTGGCATGATGAACAACCGTTGATACAAAGGACTTATAGATTGCTACAGCAACAAAGATTTTATTTTGTTAGTTTTCAAATGTTCAGTGATAAGTGCCTCTTTTTGGAAACTCTAAGAAAAGAAATATTACTTTAAAGATAGAAAATTCAGCCACATGTGGCATTCTATACCTTATGTTTGTAGCCTGAAGATAATTTTATACTCTATTTTTAGTGTTCCTTGGTTTTAACTGGGACCTGTCACATGAGGTCAGGTACAGAAATTCCCATCTGTGGTGCTATGCCAGCACTTGAGAAATGTTGGATCTTGGAATGCTTCACGTTTCAGATTTTTGGACTAGAGACACTGAATCTGTATATGTTAATGAAGCTTGTTCCCCCTTCCTCCCTCCGTCCCTCCTTTCCTACCTTCCTTCCTTCTTTCCTTCCTTCTATCCTCATTCCCTTTTCCTTCTCCTCTTCCTTCTTTTCTCTCTCCCGCCTCTCTCTTCCTCTCTGTCTCTCTGTCTGTCTGTCTGTCTGTCTCTCACACACAACAACAACAACAACAACAACAACAACAACTTTGAGACAGGGTCTCATTCAGCCCAGGCTGGCCTTCAGTTCGCTACGAACTCCTAATCCTCCTGGCTCCATCTCCCCAGTGCCGGGATTGCAGTCGTGTGTCACCAAGCCCAGTTTATGTGATGTTGCAGACTGACCCAGGGCTTCATGCATGTCGGGCAAGCCCATAATAAATGAACCACCTCTGTGGCCCCAGTCAGCTGTTCTTTAAAGGTTGTAGTGTGGTCCCCCAGGCAGCACAGCTGTCACACAAATGATTTCTGAATTGAGTCGACTGTGGCCTTGTTGGTTTACCCCTGTTTTCTCTGGGATGTGCATCCTTTCTGCTTTTAGATTATCCCACTGGATGTGAACTCAAATCCCCTTTATTCACAAACTGTTCCTCCAGAGAAGCTCTCCATAAAATCTTGATCAATAATTGAATGGAGTACCTGGAAATGTTCCCAGAAATGTCATCAACCTTAAAAAATACTCTAGTCTACAATATTTCTATTCAGCAACAGGGATAGAAGGTTAAATTGGGATAAGAAGATAACCTTAGCTCATGAAGGAGCTGAAGAAAAGGTAGCCTGGCTGCTTCTTTGGGCCAGAAAAGTTAGATGGGAGCACCTCAATAGGAAGGGGGAATGTGGCCCTCCTTTAAAAAGCTTTTGCTCTAAGAGACAAAATTCAAATCATGTGTTGATGAGGAACTACAGAGCTGATTAAATGCATACACATAGATGTCTAGAAGGAGTAGGTTTTTTTTTCTTGAAAAAAAAAATGAATCAGGTACTGGAGAGATGGCTTAGCAGTTAAGGCATTTGCCCGTAAAGCCAAAGGACCCAAGTCCGATTCCCCAGGACCCATATAAACCAGATGCACAAGTGGCACATGTGTCTGGAGTTCGTTTGCAGTGGCTAGAGGCCCTGGCATGCCCATTCCCTCTCTGTCTGTCTTCTCTCTATTTCTTTCTCTCTGCTTGCAAATAAATAAATAAATAAATAATATTTTTTTTGTTTTTGGTTTTCGATTTTTTTAGGTAGGGCCTCACTCTAGCTCAGGCTGACCTGGAATTCACTATGTAGTCTCAGGGTGGCCTCGAACTCATGGTGATCCTACCTCTGCTTCCCAAGTGCTGGGATTAAAGGCATGAGCCACCACGCCTGAATAAATAATTTTTTTTTCATTTTTATTTATTTTATTTTATTTTATTTTTACAGTCAGTTTGGTACCATTATTAGGCTCATCCATGACCTACCCCCTCCCCTTGGCCCCTCCTTGTTGAGGTATACGGGTCATGCATTGTGGAGTTAGCCCACAGTTATGGGTAAGCTAAATGTCTCTGCATATCATGACCCAACATGTGGCTCTGACATTCTTTCCGCCCCCTCTTCCGCAAAATTTCCCTGAGACATGTTGAGTCTGCTTCAGTGATGAGGTGTTGGGGGGCTCTGAGGCTCTGGCTCTCTGATTTGGTAGGAGTTGATTTTCTCTGTGCTGATCTCCTTCCCCCTTGTGCTGGTATCCGGTTCATCAGGAAAACAGCGCCCTTGCTTGTTTCTCCAAATTTTTCTTAGTTTCAGCCGGGGCCCTTTTGAGGTATGATGGGGTGGCTCTCTCCTTAGGATCTACATCTATCTGAAAAAGAGAAGCAGATTCTCCAACGGAGAGTAAGTTAGCATCAGGACAAATGATATAACCCTTTTTTTTTTTTATAGAGAATTTAATAGGTGTAGGCCCTCTTGCCCACAATTGACGGTAGCTTGATATTGGAGAGTGGGTTTATGTTTGGATATGGTTCTGACTTGTTTCCCAGCTCCAGCTATGGGTCTCATACCAGTGAGGGGATCAGTTAGCCGAATTGAGAGCAGTTGGTTCCCCACCATGGCTGTGTGCCACCACACATGCGTTGCTTCGACAGATATTGGTCATATTCCCCCAGTCGCCCATGTAGCACCTTCTGGCACTAGACGCGCTGACTGTCTGGGGACTGACTCTCTTCCAACTTCCAGCCATGCCATTCTAATTTGCATGTCAATCACATAAGGTGTCTTCAGCTGTAGGGTCTTATCACTAGCCTTTGGTGGGTCATCAAGTACTCTGACAGAAATCTGTCTGTCTTTTAGGAAACCTTGTAGGTCTCTCTGATCAAAAGCTCATTGTGGATGATAACCCCATGCTGGTTCTGGGAGTTACATGTCAGTGCCCACTAAGAAAATGAGGAAAAAGATAACTAATATACAAGAGTTAGAGATAAAAGAGAGAGAGAGAGGGAGAGGGGAAGTGAGGGAGAGAAGATGTAGAAGATTAAGGTTAGTCTTGATCATACCCTCTCCAGTGTCTTGTGGTTCAGGTGTTCTCTGTAGGGGCCTGGTGAAGGATCAGCCATTTGGTCTGTCTTTTAGTAAGTAGAAAATTATGGTACCATTGCCATTTGGGTCTAATTTGTGTTTCCCAACCTCCCCTCCCTCCCCTTCCATCCTAGTGGCTAGTCTAGGAGGTGCTTGCTGGGTATGTAAGGTATCTTGGGTAGCTGGATAAATAAAATTTTTTAAAAAATGAAACAGGCTGGAAAGATGGCTCAGTGGCTAAGGTGCTTGCCTGCAAAGCCTAACAACCCAGGTTCAATTCCCAGTACCCATGTAAAGCCAGGTGTACAAAGTGGCACACACTTCTGGAGTTTGTTTGCAGCATCTGGAGGCCCTGGGGTGCCCACTTCCTCAGTCTGTCTCTCTTCTATCTCTTTCTGCTGGCAAATAAATAAATAAAAATATTTAACAGCCAGGCATGGTGGCGCACGGCTTTAATCCCAGCACTTGGGAGGCAGAGGTAGGAGGATCGCCAAGAGTTCAAGGCTACCCTGAGACTACATAGTGAATTCTAGGTCAGCCTGAGCTAGAGTGAAACCCTACCTGGAAAAATGCACACACACACACACACACATAAATTTTTTAAAAATAAGGCTTCATTTCTGATAGTGATGACATAACATGTGTCATGGACAACATTCCAAAAGGAAGCCTTACATGGGCCGGAGAGATGGCTCAGTGGTTAAAGGTGCTTGCTTGCAAAGCCTGATGGCCCAAGTTAGATTCCCCAGCACCTATGTAAAGCCAGATGCAAAAAGTGGAACAAGCATCTTTCTTTCATTTGAAAGAGACCCTGGTGAGCCCCACACAGAGGAGGAACATGCTCATGCATGTGTACACACACACACACACACACACACACATACACACACACCAACTATCCAAAGGCATTAAAAAGTGACCCAAAGCAGGCAGAAAACAGAGGCCTCAACTCTGGAAGAAAGGAAAGACAACGGATAAGTTTTGTGTATTTTATGACAGCCTCAGTTCCGGCTTCCCTTTGTAATCTACAGGGAAGGACCAGGAACGTGTAATCTTACAGGCCAACTACCAGAGTCAGAAGTTGCAACAAGCACAGGTGGGATTTGGGAGCCTGAGAAGGAGGCAGGTTATGAGCATCTGTTTTGAAGTTCTCACTGACCTCTGCACAGTGCAGTTAAAGGCAGACTCTTAAGAAGCCCATATTAAGGCTCAAAAACTGAACACACATTCCAGCTACTGACCAACACAGAGGAGATAGAATTTGGGCTTGGTGTCCAACCAAGTTAGCAGTCTACTACTAAGAAGTCCATATTCTTTTCTTTAAAAAAAATGAAAAAAATTTACTTACCTTAGAGATAGAGAGAGAAGAGAATGGGTGTTCCAGGGCCTCTAGCCACTGCATATGAACTCCAGACACATGTGCTGCCTTGTGTATCTGGCTTTTGTGGGTCCTGGGGAATTGAACCTGGGTCCTTTGGCTTTGCAGGCAAATGCCTTAACTGCTAAGCCATCTCTCCAGCCCAAAAGTCCATATTCTTGAGAAGAACATGACCAAGTTTAGAATTTCTACAACCTATCATTCATTTATTATGTCCATAACACAATCTAAAATTGCTAAATAAGAATCCAGGTCATCCTGGGCTGGAGCAAGACCCTACCTCAAAAAACCAAAAAAAAAAAAAAAAATCTACATATGGTTATTAGGATTCTAGAAAAGGAAGGAGGGAGAAAGAGAATTGAAGAAATAATGGTTAAAATGCTCCAATTTGGTGAAATCTACAAGTTGTTGGGAAGTTGTTGCTTTTTTTCATGCGTGTGTGTGGTGTGCATACGTGTGTACGCATGGACACACAGATGCATGTGCATATGGAGGTCAGAGCTAGACACTGTCCTTCTTTAATCGCTTTCCACTCACACTGAGCATAGCCTAGAATGAACTGATTTGGCTAGATTAGCTAGCCAGTCAGCCCCAGGGGCCTCCTGTCTCTCCCTCCTCAGGGCTGGCTGGTATTACAGGAATGCACCACCATGCCCAGCTTTTAGGTGGGTGCTGGGAATCTGAATTCAGGTCTTCATGCTTAAATGGCAGACACTTTACTGACTGAGCCATCTCCTCAGCCCCAGCAATTTTGTTTTGCAAGGTAGGGTCTCACTCTAGCCCAGGCTGACATAGAATTCACTATGTTATCTCAGGGTGGCCTCGAACTCATGGCGATCCTCCTACCTCTGCCTCCCAACTGCTGGGATTAAAGGTGTGCACCACCATGCCCAGCTCCCAGCAATTATTTTTTTTGTAGGAAAAAAGGTTTATTTTGGCTTACAAACTCAAGGGGAAGCTTCACAATGGCAGGGGGAAATGATGGCATGAGCAGAGGGTGGACATCACCTCCTGGCCAACATCAGGTGGACAACTGGAACAGGATAGTGTGCCAAACACTGGCAAGGGGAAACTGGCTATAACACCCATAAGCCTGCCCCCAACAATACACTGCCACCAGGAAGGCGTTAGTCCCCAAATCTCCATCAGCTGGGGACCTAGCATTCAGATCAGCTAAGTTTATGGGACACCTGAATCAAACCACCACGTTCCTCTCCTGGCCCCCATAAACTGATTACCATGCATGACATAACGTATAATGCATTCTTCCAACTTTAAAAGTCCCCATAATTTTTATCAATCCCAATGATGTACAAACAGCCTCATAATCCAAGGTCTTTTAACTGAGCCATAATACCAAAAAACCCATAATGGCACAAAATAAACATTAACACTGCAAAAGATGGCATAGGGCATAGCAAAGAAATAGTCAACCAATACAAGATTTAAAACAACCAGGGCAAACATCAAACTCTGTAGCTTGAAGTCCAACAACTCTAGTCAGTGAAAAGTCTCCAAGTCCCATAATTCTAACCAGAAACAAGTCTCTGGAATTCCAATTCTGCCCCTCCAGCTAGGCTACTCACAGTCCTGGAAAACTTTATCCGGCTCCTTAGCAGCCATCTCAGTGGTCCTGGCAGCTCCACAGGGTCTCCACTGCAACCCACAGTCCATCCTCATGGCTCCATCAGGTCTCCATGCAGGCAACCAGCAAACCTGCTTCACACTGCCTATGGCTGTTTCCAAAACACAAGACTGTGTTGCAAACTCAATGACCCTCTCTTTCCTGCATTTCTTATACTCCACAATACCAGGTAAGGGTGCCAATTTATTAATTCAGGGGGGAATAAAGCAGACTTTGAAGAACAGGATGCTCCTTGAGCACTCAGGCCCCTTCAAAAAAGTCTACATTCTTCCTGTTGACCCAGTGCAATTGAGCTGGTCCAATCTCAAAGGCTGTATTCTCTCATATAATTGCAGCTGAACCAGCAGAAATTTCAACCCAAAGATTTCATTTTTTCTGTGCCATATCCCTCTGCTCACACCAGTCCATTTCTATGCAAAGCAACCCTGCACAACTTCTCAGGACATGGCCATAACAGCAAGCTTCTCACACAAATTGCTTCAAGCCCAGTCCAGGCAAAGCTCTTTCTCACCCTCACAAGCCAAACCTCACAGTCCATAGTTCTTACTGCATTCAGGTCTTTCAACTCTGACCAGAATAGTCCATCAAGCTGTACTTATAGCACTGCAAGGCATCTCTTAGGCCAAGGTTTCAAATCCTTCCACATTCCTCTTGAAAATCAGCTCCAAAAGGCCAAGGCCACACAGTCAGGTGTCTAGCAGCAATCCCACTCTTGGTACCAACTTTACCGTTGCAGTCAGGTTTACACTGCTGGCAGAAATCACAGGACTAAGAGCAGCTTCAGGGCCACCTTGCGCATGCGCCCTAGCTCCTGGAGGCAGGTGGTTGTGGTGAAGGTGCACAGCGCCCAGGCCGCCTGACAAGCCTGCGCCACCAGTGCGTCCGCAGGCCAGGAGAACGGGCACCGCCACAGATCCTTCCGCCACAGATCCTTCCGCCACAGATCTTTCCGCCACAGATCCCTCCACAGGACTGAGTTTTGCACCAGTACGTGCGGCTCCGCTCCAGGGGCCGTCACCTTCCTGACCAGAATGGCCTCGCAGACTCTGCAAAGCATGCTGGAATTGGGGCCTTTTCTTGCTTTTTTGAGGTAGGGTCTCGCTCTAGCTCAGACTAACATGGAATTCACTATGTAGTCTTAGAATGGCCTTGAACTCATGGGAATCCTCCTACATCTGCCTCCTGAATGCGGGGATTAAAGGTGTGCACCACCACACCTGGCTACACAGAGAAATAAATGGGTGCCCCCAGGGCCTGTAGCCACTGCAAATGGACTCCAGATGCATGCCCCATTTTGCGCATCTAGCTTTACCTGGGCACTAGGGAATCGAACTTGGGTCATGAGGCTTTATAGGCAAGTGCCTTAACCACTGAGTCATCTCTCCTATCGCCTCCCCCGCCCCCAGAAATTGTTAATGAAATAATTACAAAGAGAACCACACCTAGGCACATAATCAAACCACTGAAAAATCAAGATTAAAAACAAGACCTTTAAACTGGGTGGGGTGGTGCACACCTTTAATCCCAACACTCAGGAGGCAGAGGTAGGAGGATCACCGTGAGTTCAAGGCCACCCTGAGACTACATAATGAATTCCAGGTCAGCCTGGGCTAGAGTGAGACCCTACCTCGAAAAACAAACAAACAAACAAACAAAAAACCAAAAAACAAGAGCTTTAAAGAGAAAACCACTGTGGCTCAGAGGACAGAGTGTGTGAGTGAGTTTGAGTCCCAGAACCACATAAACCGAGCACGTTGGTACACAGCAATCCCAGTAATCACAGTGCTCAGGAAGTGGAGAAAGGACCATTAGAAAATCAAGGTCGGCCTCAGCCACTAGTGCTATCAGGCCAGCTTGGCTGCATGAAACCCCACCTCAAAACAAACAGGTAAAAAATTAAGCATGTCGGGCTGGAGAGATGGCTTAGCGGTTAAGCGCTTGCCTGTGAATCCTAAGGACCCCCGTTCGAGGCTTGATTCCCCAAGACCCACGTTAGCCAGATGTACAAGGTGGCACATGCATCTGGAGTTCGTTTGCAGTGGCTGGAAGCCCTGGCGTGCCCATTCTCTCTCTCTCTCTCTCTATCTGCCTCTTTCTCTCTCTGTCACTCTCAAATAAATAAATAAAAATGAACAAAAAATATTAAAAAAATTAAGCATGTCTACAGGGTAATAGTAACACATATGATAGCTGACTTCTGACCAGAAGACCACGAACACATACTTAAAAGGTTGAAAGGAAAAAAAAGACATAGATTACATAAATATTTTTTAACTCTTATTGACAACTGCCATGCATAGAGACAGTACACCATGATCATAATCCCCTTCCACCAGATTTTACATCTATTTTTAATCTAGCAGTGGTGGTCAGGATTTTAAAAGCTTATTTACTTATTGTGTGTGTGTGTGCGTGCGTGTGTGTGTGTGTGTGTGTGTGTGTGTGTTGGGGGGGCATGCACATGACTTTCTTGTTGATGGGACTGGGCTGTACAGAATACATTCCTCTGTGCTCTGAATTTCTCCGTTCCTACAGTCATAGGTTTTAAAGAACACACATATGTGTTCTATTAGTGACACAGGTCACATATTTTCTTTATGTGATAAGGTTTGGAGAGGGACTTTTAGTGAGTCACAGTCCAGGTCTCTGTGGGGAAGTGTGGCCGTATCATCTTTCTAGTGCTCCAATCATTACTCCCTGAAGCAAGGCTGCACTTCTTCACGAGCTGACTGGAGGCAGCTGCTTGGGTACTGATGTGGCTCCTGCTGCCTCCCTAGGGCCCTATTTGGTAATGGAGATGTTAGGGATGTAAGTAAATTACCTCTAATTATGGAAAACATAAGGGCTTGAAACATAGTAAGAGTCACAATGGACTATCCTTTCATTATCAGCAGTTGAGAGGAATCTACATTCTAAGTACAGAAGTCTGTCTTCATATTAAAAAAAAAATTCTTGCCTCATATACTAGTCTGAAAGAGCTTATTTACTTTAAAATGTTAGGTTTTGTCAAAGAGTGTGGGAGTTTCAATCAACTGCTTGTAGCAGCCTGGCTTGTTTTCTTCAGAGACAATGACTCAGGTGAGGCCAGGGTTCCTCACCATAAAAAAGAATTACAGGATGAGTCAGTATGAAGCTTAGCTGGAGTTTATTGAGGACCTTATTAACATAAATTTGAAGATGGCATAAGGGAGTGAGCAAGGTGGTTAGGAACAGGACAGTACACATATAAGACATGAGTATCCACTGAGGGAAAAAAGAGTTATGCAATTCATATTTTCATAATAGCCACATTTTTTATTTTAGTAGCTTCTCAAAGTACATTACTTAAAGGGTTTCTAAAAACTTTTATCATTTTTGTAAATAAGATCGTAGGGTAGTTTTTGATGTGCATGAGACAGGATTAGAGCCCAAGATAAAAACATAGGTCACAAGGGTCAAAAGACTCTCTAGTATAATAGGTCATAATGGAGTTGAGGCACGTTTTGACTATAAATAAGATTTATTATCATGTTTGTGAGATTCCCAGAAAGTTACAGGTTTACATATGAAAAGGAGTGAAGGTTAAACTCAAAGGCCTTAAGCACAGTTCACTGCCATTTTAACATGATTATTTGAAATATTGCTACGTAAAAATACTGAATTTAGGAAATCGTCACTGCAATTTCTGTTAATGGTGCTGACATTAAAAAAAATTATTTATTTGAGAGAGAGAGAGAGCCGCACAAAGAGAGAGAGAGAGAGAGAGGGAGAGGAGAGAGGAGAGGGAGAATGGGCATGCCAGGACCTCCAGCCACTGCAAACAAATTCCAGATGTATGCACCACCCTGTGCACCTGACTTACATGGGTCCTGGAGACTTGAACTTGGGTCCTTTGGCTTTGCAGGCTAATGCCTTAAACACTAAGCCATCTCTCCAGCTCTGGGTTGAAGTTGACTATCAAACAGACTCTGGGGCAAGGAGCTCCCTTCCCTTCCCATGTCAATTCCTGCCTTGGAAAGGAGGGCAGTCTTGATTGGTCAATGTTCAGTTCTGGGCAGTTAGTTGACCCACAAGCTTTGGATTCTCCTGGGCCCGCCTCCCATTGGCATAGGAGTGCAGGGATCACA
The DNA here is from genome assembly GCA_036346955.1 of Dipus sagitta. Lineage (NCBI taxonomy): Eukaryota > Metazoa > Chordata > Mammalia > Rodentia > Dipodidae > Dipus > Dipus sagitta. Next base: position 44,702,918 of record CM070784.1, read on the forward strand.
TGTGTGCGAATCACCTTGCATCTGGCTTTTACACGAGTGCTGGGGACTTAAGCTTGGATAATGTGCCTAGAAGCCATAGATTGCTGTGGTGGTGTAAACTAAGCATTCACAAACTCGTGTGTTCTGAGTACTAGGTACTCAGTGTTTGGCAGTTTAGGAACTGGAGTCTCCTAGAGGTGGGGATTGTTGGGGGCAGGTTTATGGGTGTTATAACCAGCTTCCCCTTGCCAGTGTTTGGCACACTCTCCTCCTGCCGTTGTCTATCTGATGTTGGCAGGAGGTGATGTCCGCCCTCTGCTCATGCCATCATTTTCCGTGCCATCATGAAGCTTCTTCTCGAGCATGTAAGCCCAAACACTTTCCTCCCATAAACTGCCATCTCCCCAGCCCAGCAGAAAGATGTTTAGTGAATAGATTTTCTCACAGTTCTGGAGGGGGATAGCCTAAGAGTAAAGTATCAGGCTGGGTGTCACGTTTCTCCTGGGGCCTCTTGCCTTGGCTGCAGATGACTGTCCTCTTTGTATGCTTACATGATCTTTTCTTTATACATACTCACTCTTTTTTTTTTTTTTTTTTTGGTTTTTTGAGGTAGGGTCTCACTCTAGCTCAGGCTGACCTGGAATTCACTATGTAGTCTCAGGGTGGCCTTGAACTCACGGCGATCCTCCTACCTCTGCCTCCCGAGTGCTGGGATTAAAGGCGTGCGCCACCACGCCCGGCTCATACTCACTCTTTTTAAAAAAAATATTTTATTTATTTATTAGAGAGAGACAGAGACAGAGACAGAGACAGAGGGAGAGAATGGGCATGCCATTTCCTCCTGCCACTGCAAACAAACTCCAGATGCATGCACCACCTTGTACATCTGGCTTATTTGGGTCTTGGGGAATCGAACTGAAGTCCTTTGGCTTTGTAGGCAAATGCCTTAACCACTAAGCCATCTCTCCAGCATACGCATTCTTGATAGTTCTTTGTGTGTCTAAATGTCCTCTCATAAAGATAACCATCAGACTGGATTAGTGCTACCCTAATAGTCTCATTTTAATAATCTCTTAAAGGTCCTGCCTCTAAGTACAGCCACACTCTGAATTTCTGAGGCACTGGGGATGAGGGTTTGGGTGATGGATGACACAGTTTAGTCTATAAGAAGTAAGAATAAGTAAGTTTTTTTTTTTTATTTTTAAATGCTGGGGATAGAACCTCAGGTCACTGATCTAGCCAAGATTTACTTTTCTTAGATAATATTTTCTACAATTTGTTTTGTTTGTTTTTTTGAGGTAGGGTTTCACTCTAGCTCAGGATGACCTGGAGTTCCCTATGTAGTCTCAGGGTGGCCTCAAACTCATGGCAATCCTCCTACCTCTGCCTCTCAAGTGCTGGGATTAAAGGTGTGCTCCACCATGCCCGGCTATTTTCTACAGTATTTATATAGTTATAAGGAGCATAACCATCTCAAAATCTGGAAGAGCAATAAATTAGGATAAAATAAAAATGTTGAACTTGTACTTAAAATATAGTTAGGTTATGGGCCCAGATAATTGCAAACCGATTTTGCACTTTAATGTCTCCTGGGCATTTGAGAGTTGAGAGTTTTGCACTCTTGATTCAGACACATAGGACTTGACATATACTCTTGTGTTATTCTTCTCCACAGGATCAAAACAGGGTGGAACACTTCCCAAACCCCTCTGTTGATCACCACCAAATTCAAGTACAACTTTAGACTAATATTTGCAAGTAGCTTATTTTCTTCATTTTCCTCTTTTCTCCTTTTCTTTTACAACAATAGAGGAACAAGTCCTGCTAGTTGCCCTTTAACTATGCCAGTAGCAAGTCTGGCTGTATCTGAGTCATGGTGGTTTCGAGATAGTTGAAGTTGTCTGGGGATAGTTAAATCCCTTGCCAGATTGCAGGAGAAAATGGTAGTAGCTAATGTTTAGTGGGCGCTGAATAGGTGCTGTCCTGAGCACTCTACATACAGACTCATTTACCAGGGGCCGGGATGGAGCTTAGTGGAAGAGTGCTTGCCCAGCACGCAGGAGGTCTGGCACCACCGAAACAACCGTCAACCAACCAGCACCCTTATTCTTTCCATGGCCCTGGGCGATGGACACTGTTACGTGACAGGTCAGCAAACAGGGCAGGAAGGTGACCTGGCCTAGAGGGGTGGGCTGTCCTTCAAAGCCAACACTCTGGCTTTTGGGTTCCACATGCCTCAAACCAAGTAAACAACACCACACACACGTTATTGCAGGAGCCTTCCTGCCAACAGTGACATCTCTACTGTTCCCTTCATCTTGAAGAACTCATGGTGATCCTCCTACCTCTGTCTCCCCAGTGCTGGGATTATAGGTGTGCGCCACCACGCCTGGCTGGCCTTGAACTCTTGGTCCTTTCTTCACCTCCCAGTGCTGTGATCACAGGTGCACACCTCATCCAGCACTTCTTTTTCTCTTCTATTGGGGTTTAACGCTGGAGGTTTCAGCCCAAGGTTGGTAGATGCCTTTGCTTTTGGAGAACATCATGGGGTGGGGTGGGGTGAGCACTAGATGAAAACTGTTCATATTATGGCTGGGAAAGTGTGGGAGAGCAAAGCTGCTCACTTCCACGGAGGCCAGGAAACAGACAGGGTGAAGAACAGCTGAAGTTCTAATAGGCAAATATCCCTTGAAGGGCACGCCTCTGATGACCCAGCTTCCTTCCCCTAGGCTCCACTTCCTAAAGGTTCCGCCACTCTCAATGGCGCCTGGGCTGGGCCCAACCTTTCTAACATAACAAGCTCTGGGAGACCTTTAGCATCCAAACCATCACACTGTGAATACTTTATTACATAAGCCACAGAGATCTTTACACCTCCGGAAATATAAGCAGCCGTTTTCTACTTCTGTTTTCACAGACCTTTTTCTCACTCTCTGTTTTGAATTACATGCATTTGCTCCCACCCACCACAGGTTAGCTCAGGCTGGCCTAGAACTCTATATGGAGCCCAGACAGGCTTTAAACTCACCTGATGTTGGGATTATGGGCGTGAATCACCATGCCTGTTTTTTTTTAAATAAAAACAGAACCATAGGCCAGGCATGGTGGTGCACACCTTTAATCCCAGCACTTGGGAGGCAGAGGTAGGAGGATCGCCGTGAGTTTAAGGCCACCCTGAGACTACATAGTGAATTCCAGGTCAGCCTGACCTAGAGGGAGACCCTACCTCAAAAAACCAAAACCAACCAACCAAAGAACAGCAACATAAAAACCCAATCTGATAAAGAAAATAAGCCCTGTGATCTTGCTGCATTTATAAAATAATTATTGTATTTGAGAACTATCTTCTAGCTTTATCTGCAAAATATATACTAATATGTTTCTACATACTTACATATTATAATGACTTTCACCTAATGTCTACCAATATTTTCCCTTGTTTCTGTAGTTCTTATAGCTTATAATGTACACATAACATTTCATCAAGTGGGCATTACTATATTATTTTTTGAGTTGTTAGGTCTTGCTGTGTGTCCTAGCTGACCTCAAGCTTGCAATCCTGCCGCTTCAGCCTAAATGATTTTTAAAATTGCTGGTCATGGGCTGGAGAGATGGCTTAGTGGTTAAGGCACTTGCCTGCAAAGCCTATGTTTGACTCTCCAGATCCTATATAAGCCCACACGCACAAAGGTGAGGCAAGCACAAGGTCGCACATGCCCCACTAGGTGGTGTAAGCATCTGGAGTTAGGCTGCAGTGCTGAGGCCCTGGCGCGCCAATTCACTCTCTGTCTCTATCTCTTTGTATCTCTCGCTCTCTCTAAAATAAAAAAGAAAAATCCAGGCGTGGTGGCACATGCCTTTAATCCCAGCACTTGGGAGGCAGAGGTAGGAGGATCACGGAGAGTTCAGGCCACCCTGAGACTACATAGTGAATTCCAGGTCAGCCTGAGCTAGAGTGAGACCCTACCTGGGAAAACAAAAAACAACAACAACAAAATTGAATAAATAAAAAAAAGAAAAGAAAAAAAAAATCATTTAGGATGCTTCTAAGTTTATTCTACTCCAAGGAATACAGCAATGAAGTATTTTTGTGCTAACATTGTTTTTAATTTCTTTTTTTTTTTTTGGTGCATGTGTGTGACATGTGTGCTCATGAATGTGAATGCAGGCGTACACATGCCACGGCATGCATGTAGCGGTCAGAGGACAATGTCAGTTGTGGGTCCTCGATGTCCACCTTGTTTGTGGCAGGACTTCTTATTATTTGCAGCTGTTTACCAGGCTTGCCAGCTTCCAAGTGACTCTCCTCCGTCTCCTCTGTGCATGGAGCACCTAGCGCTACAGCATCGCTTGTATATGGGTTCTGGGAATCTGGATTCAGGTACTCATGTGTACAAAGCAAGTATTTTATCTCTTCAGCCATCTCCCTAGCCCGTGGGTTTTATTTTTTTAAAACTCTTGTTTACTTCCTTTAATAAAACTTCTAAAGCTAGAATTTCTAGGTAAATGCATTTTTAATTTCTATACGAGATCAAAAAGGACACTGATTTTCACTATTACTTTCTTTTTGTTATCTTTAGCTGTTTTTATAAATGGTATCAACTACAAACCATCCTTCATCAGTAGCTTATTTTGCTTAACTTTTTCTAGTTGTCCCTTGGTTACATCTCTGGGGACAAGTGACCTGTGATGTGGCCGGAAGCTTCATGTTTACAGAAAAGGCCTTGGAGTAGCTGAGTACCCACTAATACTGCCACCTTGCACGAAGGACCCCTTTATTCCAGCAGCGGTAATCAAAATGCTCTTCAAGCTGACGACCGGGTGGGTCACCGAACACTGTCAGATTCCAGACATCACATGAGACTGGTGTGGGCTTCAAAGACTAAAATCACACTGATACATCACTTGGCATCTTGAATGTACAGCGCCCACGCTAAGTTGGCATTCAAATGTCTAAATGCATTAGATGAGTTTTCCTTCTATAACAACTCCATATCGCCAATTTTTGGTATTGCCGACAGGTTAAAACTTTGTTCAGTTTTTACCTCGCTCTTATAACAGAGGCTAGAAGTGATATTATGGTTAGTTTTTAGTAAGCAAATGATTTGCTGGTTCGTGGTATAACTTATAATTACCAGTTAGAGTCCTTGGCTATTTTGGGACCTGATTTTGTAAGAAAGGTATTTTGCAATGTCTCCAAATAGGAAAAAAAGTTTTTTTTTTTTTCAGTTTATTTACATTACCAGTGCAGTTTTTGCTTTTGGAATTATTTGTAGATGATGTGAGGAAAGAAACTGATTGTTACAGGATTGAGCTGTCCTAGCATGGGTTAAAAATTGTCTTCTAGATGCTGGGCTGAACTTGGAAGGCAGAGGTAGGAGGATCACCGTGAGTTCAAGGCCATCCCGGACTAGAGTGAATTCCAGGTCAGCCCCGGCTAGAGTGAGACCCTACCTCGGAGAAAAAAAAAAAAAAAAGACATAAAAACAAAAACCAAAAATCAAAAAACAAAGCTGGGCATGGTGGCACACACCTTTAATTCCAGGCAGGGTGTCACTCTAGCCTAGGCTGACCTGGAATTCACTATGTAGTCTCAGGGTGGCCTCGAACTCATAGTGATCCTCCTACCTCTGTTTCCCAAGTGCTGGGATTCAAGGTGTGTGCCACTATGCCCGGCTCCTAGGTGCTTTTTTCTTATTAACAGTTTTATTTATGGTTGGTAATTTATTATTATTATTATTATTTTGAGGTAGGGTCTCACTCTAGCTCAGGCTGACCTGGAATTCACTCTATAGTCTCAGGGTGGCATTGAACTCAAGGCGATCCTTCTACCTCTGCCTCCAGAGTACTGGGATTAAACGCGTGTGCCACCACGCCCAGCTCATTATTTATTTATTTATTTTTTTACAAGGTCTTCTGTAGCCCAGTCTACATGATAATTTTGATGCTAGACTTAAGGGAATTTTGATTTCGAACGACTGAGACACTTAATTTATTGTTTGTTGACATAGAAAAACCGCTCTCCCCACTCTTTCAAATGATGCAGCCTGTTCAGCACGTTTGCAGGGATAATCATTAGCTTCCTGAAGTCTAAGCAAAGGGCATATTATCAAAAATGAAACATACTAAGCTATCAGGGTGAACCAGCACCACCTAGTGGCCATGAACTAATCCAGCAACTTGGACTGGGTCAAGGCGCTTGGCTTCAAATGGTGAGATGTATACAAACACAAGAAAGATCTAGAACCTAACTTTCGTGGAACTGAATCTGCAGGTGCTTCATGCTTTCATTTTGCTGCCCTTCTTTTTTGTAAACATAATATAGGACAAGAAAATGGAGCATTTCAAATGTCGAGGAAGGTTGTTTTGGCCTCATCTATAACAGCATGTAAAGTTGTAAATAAAGGTGAGCCAAGAACCCTTTTCTTTTCAGTTGAGTTAGGAATATATAAAAATAAGTGACACAAATTATCTTTCCACGAGGGTAGAACGTCTAAAGAGTCTGTTGCGGTTACTGTCTAGCTTCTGGAACAAACACTTTACCAGAAGCAGCTGATGGGAGCAAAGTTTTTTTTTATTCTAGTTTAGTCTTAGGGGAAGCTTCATGATGGCAGGGAAAGACTGTAGAGAAAAGAGGCCAGACATCACCTCCATGCCAACATCAGGTGGTCAACAGCAGCAGGACAGAAAGCAGTGTTCTGGCAAGGTGGAGCTGGCTCTAACACCCCTAAGCCCACCCCTAACAACACACCTCCCCCCAGCAAGGCTCCGCCTCCCAAACTGCCCCCCACAACAAAGCATTTAGAACACATGTGTTTATGGGGGACATCTAATTCAAACCACAGTCTGAGAACTTAGTATCTGTGTCTCCTAAACACACCTTGCTGTGCTACCTTCCAGATGGTCAAGATTTTCTACCCCCAAGTGAGGAGTGGTGCTGGTTCTTTTCTAGATGTGTAGTACATTTCTGATAAGTTTTCATGCCTTTTAACTCCTGGTAATTATCTACCTTGTCAAAATGATACTAGCTGACTGAGGAAGACCTGTAAAATGCAAAAAAGTAGAAATTATTAGCAACAGTCATTTCTACTAATTGGTAAGCATTGAGCCAGAGCAGAACATGTGGCGGTTAGACTTGCCTTTGTTTAAATCTCGCTGAGCCATTTTGCAGCTGTAAATTGTACAAGTCACTTGGCCTTCTCTGCGCCTGTTTCCTCACTTCGAAGACAGGGAGTGTCTCTGTGACATAGCTAAACAAATGTATGTAGACCTCAGTATCTGCAGAGTAAACACTGGTAGCTATTACTCCCCCTCCTCTTCCTCCTGGTACTAAAACCATGCAGCAGGAATCCCAAGAGGGTCTTAAGAATTTATTACTGTGTTTCCATCTATTTTTGTGTTTCTTTCTATACCTTAATAGATGAAAGTATACTAAATATAATTTTATGTATTTAACATTATAACACTTATTCACTAGAATAAAATTATGATTGGTAGTGCAATTATCTTTTTATTTATTTGTGTGTGTGTCTTGCTCTAGCCCAGACTGACCTGGAATTCACTATTCAGGGCAGTCTTAAACTCACAGTGATCCTCCTACCTCTGCCGCCTGAGTGCTGGGATTAAAGGAGCATGCCACCACACCCAGCGCTCCATTGTCTTAATGTTACTATTTGACCTGGTACAAGATAATGACACATTTGGATATGTAGGTTTTATTATTACTATACAAAATGAAGAGGAACAGTATCCTTTTTTAAAAAAAATATTTACATTATTTATTTGAGAGAAGAGAGAAAGAGGAAAAGGGAAAGAGAGAGAGAATGAGCACACCAGGGCCTCCAGCCACTGAAAATGAACTCCAGACGATGCGCCCCCTTGTGCATCTGGCTCACGTGGGTCCTGGGGAATCAAACCGGGGTCCTTAGGCTTCGCACGTAAACGCCTTAACCGCTAAGCCATTTCCTCAGCCAGAACAATATCCTTTTAATAGGTTAAAATAAATATGCTTATAAACAAGACTATCCCATGCATTTTAGAACAAACATGTTTCTGCTTATTTCCATTTTAGCTTGGAGCAGCTCTGGTTTTTTCTTTCAAGCAGCACTTATGCAGCTATGTACAGCAGCTGATGCTAAGTGCTGGAGACTTAGCACTGGTAATATAGTTTTCTGGAACTCGGAAGTGATGGGGGGCACTTGACAAAGCAACTCTTTCTAGGCGATGATAATGAAACTGCTGTTTGATGAGGCACTGTGGTAGTTTGAATAGATGGCTCCCAATATATTCAGTGTTTTATTAGTTTGTAGTTTGCATCTGCAGCCACCTGGCTGGAAGCATGTCACTGTGTGGATCTTAAGGTATGGTGGTGGGTTTGAGATTCCAATCTAAAGATATGCAAAGCACTTGGAGTTCCTGAAGTGTGCTGTGTGGCTTTTGGCTTGGGGCTTCTCTCTTTCTCTGCTTGGTCCTTTAAGAGGGGGCCAACTTCTACCATTATGGAACTTAACCTGGATCTGTAAGCTTCAATACATCCCTTCTTTCCATAACTGTGCCTGGTCTGGAAGTTCATCTCAGTGATCTTAAAGCTGTCTGCTACAGGCACTTTCTGGGAAAGGATAGAGAATAACATGTTCTGGACCACAGAGTCAGCAAGGAGTATAAACCACAGGTTGGGTAGCTCTGGGTGTCCATACGGCACGGTGGTATTATCTGTAAGTAAGTGTGGAACGTGCAGTGGGGCGGGAGACCGGATGGGAAATGAGCCTGACTGTGCAGCTTGCACCCAGAATGTGCACTCAAGCTTATAATTTACTCTGTAGGAAAAAGGGAACAGGTCAAGGTTGTAAACCAGGGAAATGAAGTGGTTCAAGAAGGCAGTAACAGGGCTGGGGATATGGCTCAGCAGTTAGAGGCTTGCAAAGCCTGCCAGGCTAGGTTCAAATCCCCAGTACTCACATAAGGTGGGATGCACAAAGTGGTGCATACTTCTGGAGTGCAGTTCCCTCCTCTTCTCTCTCTCTCCTTGCAAAGAAGTGTACTATTTCATTTATCTATCTATTGGTATTTTGAGGTAGGGTTTCACTGTAGCCCAGGCTGACCTGGAATTCACTCTGTATTCTCAAGGTGGCCTCGAACTCACGGCGATCCTCCTACCTCTGCCTCCCAAGTGCTGGGATTAAAGGAGTAAACCCCTGCTTTTTTTTTTTTTTTAAATAAGGGCTGGGGCTGGAGAAATGGCTTGGCAGTTAAGCACTTGCCTTTGAAGCCTAAGGATCCTGGTTCAAGGCTCAATTCCCCAGTACACACGTAAGCCAGACACACAAGGGGTCACATGTATCTGGAGTTCATTTGCAGTGGCTGGAGGCCCTGCCACCCCATTCTCTCTCTCGCTCTCCCTCTCTCTCTGCTTCTTTCTCTCTCTGTTGCTCTCAAATAAATAAATAAATAATAAAAAAAAAAAGAAGGGAAGGGCTGGAGTCATGGTTTAGTAAAGGCACTTACCTGAAAAGCCAAAGAACACAGGTTTGATTCCCCAGGACCCATGTGTCAGATGTACAAGGTGGTGCATGCGTCTGCAGTTTGTTTGCAGTAGCCAAAGGTCTTGGCATGCTCAGTCTGTCTTTCTGCCTCTTTCTCTTTCTCAAATAAATAAAATAAAAAGGAGGCAGTAACAGAGAGATAATGGAAAGGAACAGGGCCAGACTGGAAGCAATGGCAGCACAGTGGAAGGCTGGTGCAAAGGTTAATCCGATCTGATAAAGTAGTGTCAGAGCCTTGATGTCTGCGCTCTCACGACGACGCTAACACGGTGGGACATTTTTTCAGTCCCTGGACAAGGCCTTTCATCAGATCCTCTCATTGTTGCACTGTATTTTAGTATAGACTGCAGACATAAATGCTGGTCAACCAGCAGCTAAAGCTGTCAACAGGAACAATTATCTGGTGACTCTGAAGCCAGGCCTCTCATTTAAACGTGCATTTTAGGTAGATAAAAAATTTGATGAAAACTCCCATCTGTGTCTTGGCCTTAGGCTCTGGAGCAGAACTTTGAATCTAGTTTAGTCTATGTTTATGTTTCACTTTGAGGTAAGAGAGGTCAGTGGTTTTCATGTTTTATTCCAGTTAAGTATTGGCAATACCGCAGTTCAGAAATAGCCTGGCAGTTTTAGGAAACATGGCTGACATTATCAGAAAATAGGTACTTTTCTTCACATCTCAACCTGAAATGGATTTTCTGTATCTTTTTTTCTGGGAGGGGGGGAGGATTTTGAGATAGGGTCTCATTCTAGTCCAGGCTGACCTAGAACTCACTTGTGCAACTCCAGGTTGGCCTTGAACTCACAGCAATCATCCTACCTTTGCCTCCTGAGTGCTGGGATTAAAGATGTGTGCCACCATACCTGGTTTATTTTCTGTATTTTTCATGGAATCAAATATCCCTTTTTCCCCCCTTATTATTTTTCATTAAGAATATACTTTGGGGCCAGGCATGGTGGTGCATGCCTTTAATCCCAGCAGTTGGGAGTCAGAGGTAGGAGGATTGCTGTGAATTCGAGGCCACCCTGAGAATACATAGTGAATTCCAGGTCATCCTGGGCTAGTGAAACCCTACCTCGAAAATCCAAAAAAAAAAAAAAAAAAAAAGAACATACTTTGTGTGTGTGTGTGTGTGTGTGTGTGTGTGTGTGTGTGAGGGTTGGAGAGATGGCTTAGTGGTTAAGGTGTTTGCCTGCAAAGCCAAAGGATCTCAGTTCAATACTCCAGCACCCAAGTTAGCCAGATGCACAAGGAGGCACCTGTGTCTGGAGTTTGTTTGCAGTGGCTGAAGACCCTGGTGCATCCATTCTCTGCCTCTTTCTCTCTCAAATAAATAAATATATTTAAAATATTTTTTAAAAAGAACATACTTTGGATACATTGTGATGAGCAATAGTGAGGACTATATTAACAGTTCTAAGTAAAATGAGGCACTCACTCAGCAGCATCACCATAGCAACCAGGGGCTGTGAACTGATACGTGAGTGAGCTAACCCTGAGGTGGCTTTCAGCAGCCAGGATGACTGAGGAAAAAATGAGTATAAAAATCCCAGCAAAGCTCCCAGCACTCGGGAGGCAGAGGTAGGAGGATCGCCGTGAGTTCGAGGCCACCCTGAGACAACGTAGTGAATTCCAGGTCAGCCTGAACTAGAGTGAGACCCTACCTTGAAAAACCAAAAAAACAAACAAACAAACAAACAAACAAAAAACCAGCAAAGGCTCTGTCACTCAACTCCGAGGCAGACTTCACGTACCTGTGTTGATACCCGCTGCGAGAAGCAGCAGCTCGTGGGACCCCTCGGCAGCCTGCAGAGTGGACAGAGCAGGACCCAGACGCCGTCTGGGCCTGTGGGCCAAGTGACCAAGTGACATGCAAGTGAGGGCCTCAGGGGTTTTAGGCTAGTTGAGAGGATAAAGGAGAAAGAAGAAAAGAAAGGGACCTGGCTTAATAAACATGTGTGAACAGTGAGTAAAGTGTGGCAAGTGAGTTAACAGAACCGTCTCTGACTGTTGGGTTTAGCGGTCTCCACACACATCCCGTGGTGGCGCCACCTTTTCCCTCCTCCCTGTCCCCAATCCGCTGAGGGCCCTCCTCATGGGGTTGCTGGTATTCTAGCAGTAGGCTACTGGGGGAGGGAATGCCTCTGGGTATCACCTGCGGCTCTTACAATCTTTCCACCTCGTTTTGCAAACATCTTTTTTTTTGTTAATTCTTTAATCCTTACTTTTAATATGTAACTAGTCAATTTTAGCACTTTGCTCTTAATTATTTAATCAACAGTATAAATATTGCTTCAGTTTATTTCAATAGCTGTATGTCATCCATTCATTAACCTACCTCTCTATCATTGCTGTGCATCTACAATGGTAGTCTTTATGGTAATTGTGGTTTGCTTACTGGCGAAGAGGTCCTAAGCCACTTGATGGTGATAGAAGCACAAAGCAGTAGCATTCATTTCTGACAAAATGTGATTCTTGTTCATTTTTGCCACTTAGCCTAAAAATGACTGATTTTGATTAGAAATTTGACAATGACAAAAGGTTATTCTGTTTTTTTTTTTTTTGAGGTAGAGTCTCACTCTAGTCCAGGCTGACCTGGAATTCACTATATAAGTCTCATGGTGGCCTCAAACTCTTGGCAATCCTCCTACCTCTGCCTCCCAAGTGCTAGGATTAAAGACGTGCGCCACCATGCCCGGTTTCTGAGTATATCAAACTACAAAACAATGTAACAAGGACAAAGAGACAGGCTTGTGGTACGTTTAATAGTGCAGATGCTGCAGATATTTCATACTTTCAGGAAAGATGGTCATAGGAGAAGTGCATAATGAATAGTATTATCCACAAACAAAATGCTCTCTGTGGACCCTGCTTCCATTACCAAAGAGGTGACCATTTTCATAGTTGTCTGAGGTGCTGTAACACATCTGCTGATACTCCTAGCTGTTTAACTAAATTGGTCGTCTGTTCTAAAATCCACGCAATGCTAGGTTTTTCCAAATGTGCATGGGCTTGTGGGCCATCTGTCCCAGGGGTACTCTTGCCACAGTTTTTGTTTAACTCAACATTATTTCCACAGAGTCGTGCATCTTGGGCTTGATCAACCTCTTCCTCGGCTGGAACCGCATGACAAAGACCCATGTCTTCAATGGAGTCCAGTAAATCTCCAACCTGGGGCTGTGGAGTGACTGACTTCAGATGTGTGAGCACATACTCTTCACACTGGCCAAGTGCGTCCAGAAGGTCGTGTATTGCACTGATCAATGTTGAATTACCGCCATGAAGGTGACACCAGGAGAGCAAGGCACTGAATGAAAATACCAACACAAGTTAAACAGGAAAGACAATCACAGCACTGAGAATGATAAACTCCACGTTGTTCTTCTAGATATTATGCAAAACCGGATTAACGACAGTCATTTAAGTAAAAAAATCAGGAAAGTTATGATGACTAAACAACACCAAAAAGGACATTATCTTTTATTTATTTATTTTTTTGTTTTTTCTGAGGTAGGGTCTCGCTCTACCTCAGGCTGGCCCGGAATTCACTCTGTATTCTCAGGGTGGCCTCGAACTCCTGGCGATCCTCCTGCCTCTGCCTGCCGAGTGCTGGGATTAAAGGCGTGAGCCACAACGCCCGGCTGACATTATCTTTTAATATACTCAAGAGGACTTAATGACATGAACTATTTGTTTTCATATCCTCTTCTTCACAGCTTTACATCACTTTTCATTTCAGATTTTCCCTAGTGACTATGTAACTTCTGAGCAGAAGGGTACAATTTTGGAGAAAGATTAGAAAAATCAGTTCCTCCTTTAAGGACATCAGAACAGCTTCTAAATGTAATTCTTTTTTGGGGGAGTGAGCTAATTAATTAGTTATTCTTTTGGCAAACATTAGATAATATGAGCTATCTGTCTTTTATAGTTCCACATTCTTTTCTGCTTTACCAAGTTGTAAACATATTTAAGTGGATAAAATTCTTGGCTAAAGTCATATTCCAGAACTCTTGACATGCACTTTTCCAAGTTAGGATTAAATAAAGCTCTGTTTCTCAGGCTGGAGAGATGGCTTAGTGGTTAAGGCGTTTGCCTGCAAAGCCAAAGAACCCAGGTTCGATTCTCCAGGACCCATGTTAGCCATATGGACAAGGTAGCATGCATCTGGAGCTCGTTTACAGAGGGTGAAGGCCCTGGTGCACCCATTCTCTCTCCCGCCTTCTTTCACTCAAATAAGTAAAATAAAATAAAATACTAGCTGTGTTTCTCTGTAGGATAGTTTAGCATAAAACAGCAAAGAGGCTGAGCCCACGTACTTTCAGCTACCACCTGGCACCTGACCCTTGGCTCCACTATCTGCCATTACTGTGGTGGCATCCTGACACGCACTCAGGGTTCGAAACTAAAACAAGCCACATAATTTCCTATTTATAATGACAGCTTTCATAATTACTTCTAGCCTCTCTTTTTTTTTTTGCCATATGTATGAGTATAAAAGAGCTTTACTCAAAACATGAAGAGCTTTTAATTAGGGAATGGTTGTAGCCCAAGCAGCAAAAAGCATACATCTTGAAATGGGGGCACATGCCTTTGATCCCAGCACAGAGGTAGGAGGATGGCTGTGAGTTTGAGACCACTCTGAAACTACACAGTGAATTCTAAGTCAGCCTAGGCTACAGCGAGACCCTGCCTTAAAAAAACAAAAACAAACAAACAAAAAAAGCATATACCTTTCTGCTATTTCTTTCCCAAAAAAAGAAAAAACAAAAAAACAAAACAAGACCAGGCGTACATATTAAAGTGGATGGATGGAAGTGGTGGTTCACTTTCTGAGAGCAGCATTATTTAATGTTCTGAGGCAATCATGTGCTGTTATTGTTCATTTTCATACAATTTCTCCGGCTGAGCTGAGGTTAACATGACTCAGAAGTTTTAAAAGTTACCTCAGTGTTCCTCTGAGTAGTCCATAGTTCAAAACGACGCCTGCGCCTTCCTTAAAGCCTTGATTGAAGCCCTGCTGAAGAGCAGCTGCCTTGCCGGCATCCACCCCATCTCTGTAACCTTCCTAAGCATATGAACAGTGAGTGAGTCACATGTGGCTCTTCTGGAAAGATGCACACCCAGTGACACTGCCGACCCAGGGTTCTTCCTGTTATCAAACATAACATGGCAGAGACATGAAACCAAAGCAGAATGTTTCGCTTAAAAGCTTGTTGTGGGCTAGATAGCTCAGCTGCTTAAGGCTCCTGCTTGCAAAGCCTGATAGCGTGGGTTTGATTCCCCAGTACCCATGTAAAGCCAACCACACCAAGTGGTGCATGCATGTGGACTTGTTTGTAATAGCAAGAGGTCCTAGTGTGCCTATTCCCCCTCTCTCTCTGCTTGCAAATAAACAACACACACACACACACACACACACACACTTTTTTTTGTTGTTGTTTTTGTTTTCTGAGGTAGGGTCTCACTCTAGCTCAGGATGACCCAGAATTCACTATGTAGTCTCAGGGTGGCCTGGAACTCATGGTGATCCTCCTATTTCTGCCTCCCGAGTGCTGGGATTAAAGGCGCATGCCATCATGCCTGGCTAGACAAATGAATATTTTAAAATTTATTTATTTGACACACACACACAGAGAATGGGCACGCCAGGGCCTCCAGCCACTGCAGATGAGCTCCAGATGCATGTGCCCCCTTGTGCATCTGGCTAATGTGGGTCCTGGGGAATCAAACGTAGGTCCTTTGGCTTTGCAGGCAAACGCCTTAACCGCTAAGCCATCCCTCCAGCCCTAAATGAATAATTTAAAAAGCTTATTGCTGGTTGGAGAGATGGTTTAGCAGTTAAGGTGCTTGCCTGCGAGGCCTAAGAACTCCAGTTCAAATCTCCAGGTTCCATGTAGCCAGATGCACAGTGACACAACCATGCAATGTCACACATGTACCACTCTCTCTCACAACGAAAAAAATACTAAAAAGCTTATCATTTTATCTTTCCTTATCCCCTTTCTTCCCTCCCCTCTCCTCCTCCCCTTCTGGTTTCCAGGTTGGTCTGGGACTCATTTGCAGCCCAATCTTGGCTCAACTCACACTCCTCCTGCATCACCCTCCCAAGTCATTACCTTTATCCCACTTTTGAAATTTAGGCTTACTGGACAAACTTTAAACACTGACGTTTTCTCTTGGCATGTGTATGTGTGTGGTACGTGTGTGCAGGTGCATGGGTGTGTGGAGGCCACAGGCTGACATCATGTGTTCTCATGGAACACTCTCCCTTGTATTTACTAAGGCGGGTTCTCTCACTGAAACTCAGAGCATGCCAATTCAGCCACTCAACCGAGCCAGCTTGCCCCAGGATCCCTCACCTCTGCCCTGGAGTGCAGGGGTTAGTGGCAGGTGGCCATGACAGCCCCGCTTTTATACGGTGCTGGGAGTCTGAATTCAGGTCCTCAAGCTTGCATGGCAAATGCTTTACTGACTGAGCCGTCTTCCTGCCCCGAGCGCTGACTCGTGTTGTGTGTGTGTGATGAGTGAGTGTCCACCTCTGCATGCACAGGACAACCTTGGGTGTCATTTTTTTCAGGCACCATTCACCTTTTTTGAGACAGGATCTCTCACTGGCCTAGAACTTGCCAAGTATGCTAGGCTAGGGTGAGCCCTTGGGATCCACCTGTCTCAGCCTCCCCAGCTCTGGGATTACAAGCATAAGGTTCTGGGATTGAACTCATGTCCTTCATACTCACAAGACAAGTATTTTACTGACTGAGCGATCTCCCTCACCCTTCTGTAATTTTAAACCTGTGGTGGGAATGCTTTCCCAGAAAGACAGCACGGAACACTACATGTCTGGTCTCTTGGCACCTTACTAGAATGGTGTGGGTGGTTAAGGAGGCTGGCAAAGTAGACAGGAGACTTTCAGGAAAAGGAAGACAGGCAACCAGGCTTTACAAAGTTTGTTTGGCATATAATTCAACTGTGGTATAGAGATTTCTGCCTTCCATCTCCCAAAGGTGCTACTGCATTCAAATGATACTCAGTACTTACAAATCTAGCCCCAGCCTCTGATAAAAGCATAGTAGTTGGTCTGAGCAAAACTGGTTTTACTGAAACATTAAATTAGATGGATCCCCATGGCAGGTATACAGGGCAATTTAATGGCTGGCAAATATATTAGGTGGATACAAATCTTACCAATTTGTTTTAACCCAGAAATAAGTCTCAGCACTTCACTTGGATATTAATCTTAGTTTCAAAGAATGAGACAGACTAAGAATAAATTATTTAGTTACATTAAAAAAGAAACTAAGCCGGGCATGGTGGTGCACGCCTTTAATCTCAGCACTGGGGAGGCAGAGGTAAGAGGATTGCTGTGAGTTCGAGGACACTCTGAGACTACAGAGTGATTTCAAGCCAGCCTGGGCTAGAGCCAAGACCTCACCTCCAAAAACAAAAACAAAACAAACAAAAACAAAACAACAAAAAACTAACTGGGGCTGGAGAGATGGCTTAGTGATTAAGGTGCTTGCCTGCAAAGCCAAAAAAACCTAGGTTTGATCCCCCAGGACCCACTTAAAGTCAAATGCACAAAGTGGCACATGCATCTGGAGTTCGTTTGCAGTGGCTGGAGGCCCTGGTGCACCCATTCTCTCTGTCTTTCTTCTATCTCTCTGTTTGCAAGTAAATAGATAAAATAAAAATAATGTAGATAGTTGTGGTGCACCCTTTAGGAAAAAAAACCCTAACTTTAAAATTTCCTTGCTTACTACTTATATGCCATTCTAGTTTCTCCTTAGTGTCCTTGGACACCATTCTCCCCCTCCCCCCCACAGGTAGGGTCTCGCTCTAGCTCAGGCTGACCTGGAATTCACTTTGTAGTCTCAGGGTGGCCTTGAACTCACGGCCATCCTCCTGCCTCTGCCTCCCGAGTGCTGGGATTAAAGGTGTGCGCCACCAATCCCGGTCTGACACCATTTTTTTTTTTAATACTTTGGAAGTTATTTACGAGGGGTGGGGAGAGGTAGAGAAAGAGACAGACAGACAGACACAGACAGGAAGAATGAGATTGACAGAGTGAGTATGGGCATGCCAGGCACTGTAAGACGTATGCGCCACTTCGTGCATATGGCTTTATCTGGGTACCGGGAAATCGAACCCAAGCCAGGAGGCTTTGCAAGCAAGCTTCTTTAAAGCACTCAGCCACAGCCCTTTGGACACCATTCTAACATTCAGTTTTTCCGTGTCTTGATTAATGACTACCACTCCTGACTCTGTGATCTCCGTCCACTGAATCAACAGTAGTGCCTGGAGTCCTTTGACACTGTGTCCCATGCTACCCACCGACACCCTGACGCAGCTGCGGTGCCTGTTCAGCAGGTTTTAAGTCAGGTTCAAGAAAATGCTAACAAGACCCGGCAGCAGCCCCACCTTCCCGCACCCCCTTCTCCGGGATACCCGCCTCCTCTCCCCGGGCCCTCGCATCCTCTCCCTGGGGTCTCCGCATCCTCTCCCTGATCCCCGCACCCTCTCCCCGGGGACCCCGTATCCTCTCTCTGGGGGGCCGCACCCTCTCTCCGGGGTCCCCGCATCCTCTCCCCGGGGTCCTTGCATCCCCTCCCAAGGATCCCCGCACCCTCTCTCCGGGGTCCCCGCATCCTCTCCCCGGGGTCCCCGCACCCTCTCTCCGGGGTCCCCGCATCCTCTCTCCGGGGTCCCCGCATCCTCTCTCCGGGGTCTCCGCATCCCCTCCCGGGGATCCCCGCATCCTCTCTCCCGGGATCCCCGCATCCCCTCCCGGGGATCCCCGCACCCTCTCTCCGGGGTCCCCGCATCCAGTCCCGGGGATCCCCGCATCCTCTCTCCGGGTCCCCGCATCCTCTCTCCGGGGTCCCCGCATCCAGTCCCGGGGATCCCCGCATCCTCTCTCCGGGTCCCCGCACCGTCTCTCCGGGGATCCCCGCATCCTCTCTCCGGGTCCCCGCACCGTCTCTCCGGGGATCCCCGCATCCTCTCTCCGGGGTCCCCGCATCCAGTCCCGGGGATCCCCGCATCCTCTCTCCGTGTCCCTGCACCGTCTCTCCGGGGATCCCCGCATCCTCTCTCCGGGTCCCCGCACCGTCTCTCCGGGGTCCCCGCACCCTCCCCGATCCCCTCGCTTACTTGCACTCGTCTCCGCATGTGACTCCGCCACTCCCGCCGCGCCAGCAGCACCTCGTCCGCCTCCTCGTCAAACACATCCCCCGGCTCTCCCGGGCTCCGGACCGCGGGAGCCGCAGCTACCCACGACATCGCCGCGGCAACCCGGACACCGGAAGTGGCTCAGGTCTTTCCGGCCCAGGGGGCGGGGCGAAGAGCCTGAGGGGTCGTCCGCGGCCCCGCGCCTTTTGGTCCCAGAGCGCTCGCCGTAGCGCGTCCTCCCGGCGGGCCGCGGGGCGCGCACCGCCTCGGCCATGAGGAGGCTTCGCTTCCCAAAGCGGAAGGCCGGTGCTCGGTCCTCCCGTCCGTGCTCAGCGTGGGCTGCGCGCTGCGGGCAGGCGAGTGGACGCCGGCGGCGGCCCCGTTCCCCGTTCCCCGCGCGAGCGCGCGCGCCGCCGGTCGGTGAGCCCCGTGCGGGACGTGCTCGTGCCCGCGCGCGTGTGCGTGCGCCGTGGCGGGGACGCGCGTCGTCGTCGTGGGGAGCTCTCCGCGGTCGGCGTGGGCACTGAGCCCCGGCTGGCCACCGCGGGCCGGGAACGGTCCTTGTAAACCTGAGCCCTTCAACACCCCAAATGCCAGTATGTAAGCAAATAGGAGACCTGCGTCAGAAAATAGACAGCAGCAAGGAAAGTAGCAGTGCAGGGTTGAAAGGAACAAAAGGAAACCCCCAACCTGCAGAAATGACTCCAAAAGGTGGTTCTCTGAAAACACCAGTAGCGTAAATAATCCTCCTATGTTTCTGATCGAGAGAGAGAGAAGTGGATATCAAAGCAGGAATTAGGTCCTGATTATTAAGTAAAGAAGTAACTACTGGAATTAGGTCCAAATTATTAAGTAAAGAAATAACCATTAGTGCAGATTCAAAAGTGCTATAAATTAATAACTAAAGCTTAAGCGCAACACATTAAAAATATTTTTTGAACCGGGCGTGGTGGCGCACGCCTTAAATCCCAGCACTCGGGAGGCAGAGGTAGGGTCGCCGAGAGTTCAAGGCCACCCTGAGACTACAAAGTGAATTCCAGGTCAGCCTGGGCTAGAGGGAGACTCTACCTTGAAAAACCAAACCAAACCAAAACAAAAAAAATTTTTTTGATACACTTGATGTATCCATCTTTGCTTAACCCGGAAATTCTGATTTCTTAATCACTTCACTCCACTTCTTAAATGCTGCCATTACAGACATGTGGCGTCCTAACTGGCAACACATTTGAAAACCTGTAAGATAGGACCGGTTTCCTTAAAAAAAAAAAAAAAAATTGATCCTCGAATACAGGCTATCTAATTACTATAGAAAAACCACAAAGCAAATGCTTGCAATAAACTATACATGGACACTTCATAATTTCACAGTTGATTCTAAAGATTTTTAAAAAAAAGTCTTTGAAGAATGATGGCTAATCAAATACAGTTTTTTGCTACTGACAATAAGTTTGAAATTCAGGGCTGGAGAGGTAGCTCTTAGTGGTTAAGGTGCTCGCTTGCAAAGCCTAAGGACCCAGGTTCAATGCTCCAGTACTCATGTAAACCAGATACGTACGGTGACACGTGTGTCTGGAGTTCATTTGCAGTGGCTGGAGGCCCTGGTGTCTCCATTCTCTCTCTCTATCTGACTTTTTTTTTCCCTCTCTCAAATAAATAAATGAATAAAAATATTTTTAAAAAAGATAGAAATTCCATAACTTATTATTTATTTATTCATTCATTCATTTATTTACTTGAGAGCTACAGACAGACACAGAGAGAGAATGGGCCGGCCAGGGCTTCCAGCCACTGCAAATGAACTCCAGACGCATGCGCCCCTTGTGCATCTGCTAACGTGGGTCCTGGGGAATTCAGCCTGGAACCAGGGTCCTTAGGCTTCACAGGCAAGTGCTTAACCGCTAAGCCATCCAGTGGGTTTTATTCGAGGAAAGTAAACTTTGAAATATTAAAACATCTATAAATGTGTTTCATTGAATCAGATCATTTAAAGAGGAAAACAATAATAATGTTTCAAAAAGAAGCATCTCTCGGAGACAAACATGCTACTCTCTCTGGGTTCATAAGTGTCCTCTTTTGTCAGTTTTTGTCACACTTTTGATTGAACAGCGTATTTTATGGACATGAATTCTGACTGCTGATTCTTGTACGCCTTGGCTTTCCCTGAGAGCTAGGTAATCAGTCAGCCAGATCACACCCTGCAAATTCTGATAAGTGAGCTCGACCCGGCAGTGATGGACCAGTTCTACAGGAAAGGTGGTGCCATTCATGAGGTTGGACCTGATACCAGGGTCTGTCATTGGTACCATACTATTCAGTCCTTGTGCGTATTCAATGAATGGAATGAAATTGGGTCAAATTATTGGACTGTTGACATCATTCCAGAATCAGAATTTTCTTATGTCAGCTTTGAAACAAACTTAAGTCAGACCTTTTATGGTGACCTGATCAAGAGAGTTGTGGACATCTTCAAGCCAAGATAAAGTGTGACCAGCTTGTTTGTTAATCAGAGTTCCTAATGTCCATGACCATCACCCTGCAGTCACAGGAAGCCCTAGGTATAGTGATCGTGTAATCATTTTGAAGTGTGTGCATCTTATACCAAGGAGTTAGATACCTTGCACGAATGCTCTCCTGTTTTTAGGTATTCTATGCCACTCTTGCTGTGAAATTAAATAGCATGTAGAAAGAATCTTTTACTATATGAAACTTTTCAACACAAGCAAACAATTCAATTTGGTTTATGCACAGTATAGTATTTCTGCAAGTATTGTCTAAAAATTCCCCACAGACAAAGTTTTTGTCCTCATTACATGTTGGCCTCAGCTGACCAGCTGAGACTGTTCTATTAAATTGCTTCCAGAATTTTATATCCAGTTACCTCTGCTTTCTAGAATATATTATTTACTAATGGTATTTAAAAGTAGTTTTACTTCATACAGGTTTTTTTTTTGCAATGCCAATTAAAGTTTTTCCACAGTTGAGTCCTAAGAAAATGATTCCAGTTGTTCATTTGTGTATAACTATTTGAATGATTGTTCCTGCATTTGAAGTTCTTTGCTTTCTCCCCTCTATGCAGTCTTGCCTTCCCCCACCCCAATTAAAGCAACACACTGTTCCACTGTGGGTTTTGTATACTAATCTTACACTCCAAATGGGTGGCTTCCAGCCACTGCAAACGAACTCCAGATGCGTGCGCCCACTTGTGCATCTGGCTAACGTGGGAACCGGAGTCCTTAGGCTTCACAGGCAAGCGCTTAACCGCTATGCCATCTCCCCAGCCCAGCTTAACTTTCTTTTAAGGCTATGAGAATGTGGTCTTCTGAGCTCTTTTGGAAGATAATGACAAAAATAATGTCTCAAAAGTGAAAGAATTTAAAGGTCTCCTGGATGATTAGTGGGAGGAACTGTAGACAGTAGATCAAGATGTAGCTGAGCCCTGTGGAAACCACTGGCTATGGGATGCTCTTTAGTAGTTAGCTTCTAATGCAGTATACTGACATTACTAACTTGCTAAGAAGTTTAAGCAGTAAGATTTAACACAAATGGTACCCTGGACTTAGATCATTCACCTTCACTTACACTTTCAACAGCCATTGCCACAATGTCCATTTATGGTGTACTGTAAACCAGTTCAAAGCAGAATCTGTGGCTTTTCCGTCTTGCGGCTTGAAGTTGTGTGATTTGTGAGGCCTGTGGATTGTCTGACTGCCCGGAATGAGGACTGGCGCCCTGAGCGTCATGTAGCAGAATGCATGAATGGATCACAGACTTCTGAAAATAAAGCTTTCTGGAGTTGGTATCCTTTTTCTTGTTGTTGTTGTTTGATTTTTTTGTTTTTTGTTTTTCGAGGTAGGGTCTCACTGTAGCTCAGGCTGACCTGGAATTCACTATGGAGTCTCAGGGTGGCCTCGAAATCACGGCGATCCTCCTACCTCTGCCTCCTGAGTGCTGGGATTAAAGGTGTACGCCACCATACCCGGCGGCATCTTTTTCTTTTTTTATGTTTTCTTTTTATTTATTTATTTATTTGAGGGAGAGAGAGATACAGAAACAGGCATCTTGTGCATCTGGCTTACATGGGTCTTGGGGAGTCGAACCTGGGTCCTTTAGCTTTGCAGGCAATGCCTTAACCGCTAAGCCATTTCTCCAGCCCGAGTTGGCATCTTTTAACTAATTTTCAAATACTGTGGGATTTCAGCAATTGAGAAAGGAGCATAGTTGACGAAATTTTGTATTATTGTCCTCACAATATTTTCTTGACAATTTCTGGATTGATGCAGTGGTGTTTTTGTTCCTTCCATATTTATAAATGTAACACTTTTTTTTTTTTTTAGTGTTTCTACACATAGAATCTACTTGGTTTGAAATCAAGTGGTTTAGACATGCTATTGATGGAATGTTTCACTGGAGGGAACTTTCAATCAGCTTTTATCAATTTGATTCTGTGATGAGCACAGCACCTAGTGTTTTGACTTGCTCTGTTTCGAGGAACAATGCTTAAGGTGGAGTTTGTTCTTGAACAGTATCCCAGTAGATTTGATGACATTTGCTGGCTTGAGGTCTGATTTTCGTCCAGTAGAACTGAGAATTCTAAGGTTGAAAAATTGCACAAATTTGTGTGTAACAAAGCCTAAAAATATGACAATTGTGTATCAAATAGCAATCTATATAATGTGATAGAAAATTTTGGTACTATAATTTCTGTTTTCATTGGCATTGGACTTTAATCAGTTGAAATATATTTCTGTACTGATATAAGCTTCAATAAAAGTTTGCTTAATTTGGGCTGGAGAGATGGCTTAGTGGTTAAGCACTTGCTGTGAAGCCTAAGGATCCTGATTCAAGGCTCGATTCCCCAGGACCCACGTTAGCCAGATGCACAAGGGGGCGCATGCATCTGGAGTTTGTTTGCAGTGGCTGGAGGCCCTGGCGCGCCCATTCTCTCTCTCTATCTTTCTGTCTATTTCTCTGTCTGTCGCTCTCAAATAAATAAATAAACAAAAAAATTAAAAACAAAGTTTGCTTAATTCAAAAGGACTTTACTGAAAATAATGGAATGGAGGACTTTAATAAGATCTTTGTGTACAAGAGAAGTACACAGGCCAGTAGCCTCTTTCTTTGCCAGTAATCATCACCTAGAAATGTAAATAAGGTCAATATTTGACTTATAATATTAAAACATAATTAAATATGATATTTACTCACACATCTGATTGATTTAAAAAATATATAAATAATTATATATAAATAATATATATATCATATATATGTATAAATGCAGTTCTTTCTTTCTTTCTTTATTTTGGTTCTTCAAGGTAGGGTTTCACTCTAGCCCAGGCTGGCCTGGAATAAACTATGTAGTCTCAGGGTGGCCTTGAACTCATGGCGATCCTCCTGCCTCTACCTCCCGAGTGCTGGGATTAAAGGTGTGTGCCACCACGCCCGGCTGCAGTTCTTTATTTAGACAGATTAGTTACATAGCCCTGGCTGGCCTAGAACTTGCTTTGAAGAACAGGCCCAAACCTGTGGCAATGTTCCTGCATCTGTCCACCTAGTACTAAGATTACAGGCCTGTGCCACCACATCCCACAGGAATACACTTATTTTTCATTTTTTTTTTCAAGGTAGGGTCTCACTCTGGCCCAGGCTGACCTGGAATTCACTATGTAGTCTCAGGGTGGCCTCAAACTCACAGCGATCCTCCTATGTCTGCTGGGATTCAAGGCATGTGCCACCACTCCCGGCTTTACACTTTTTTTTTTTTAATTTTTTTTTTTTGTTTATTTATTTGAGAGTGACAGAGAGGAGAAGGAGGCAGAGAGAGAGAGCGATAGAGAGAATGGGTGCGCCAGAGCTTCCAGCCTCTGTAAACGAACTCCAGATGCGTGCGCCCCCTTGTGCATCTGGCTAACGTGGGTCCTGGGGAACTGAGCCTTGAACCGGGGTTCTTAGGCTTCACAGGCAAGCGCTTAACCGCTAAACCATCTCTCCAGCCCTACACTTTTTTTTTTTTTTTTTTTTGAGGTAGGTTTTGCTCTAGCTCAGGCTGACCTGGAATTCACTGTGTAGTCTCATGGTGGCCTCAAACTCATGACGATCCTTCTGCTTCCCAAGTGCTGGGACTAAAGGCATGTGCTACCTTGCTCGGCTAGGAATGCACTTTTAGAAACAAGGGTTAACGTGCATACATTTTGAGAGGACACTTGTTGAGTTTGGTCACCATTTACACTTATATATCCACCACTCAATTAAGACATAGAGTGTTCCATCACCCTTGGAAATTCCCCATAGTCTTTTGAGTAAGACTTCCACTCTTGGGCACTTCTGGATGTGATCTCTGTGACTGTGGATTAGTATTGCTGATTTTAGATCTTCATGGAAGTGGAATCACATGTATGTTCTATGTGTTTGGTTTCTTTAACTTAAAATAATGCTTTTGTGTGGATGCACAATGGCCAAGAACGAACATTGCCATTCCAGAACAGAGAAATGGGGGTATAGCAAGAAAAGATCAGACCAAGGCAAGACTAAAATGTAGCAGGGCAAATGTCAAATCCTTCAGCTGTATGTTTGGCATCAAGGACTCGTGATGAAATCATGTGGGCTCCAAAGAGCTTGAGCAGCCTCCGTTCTGCACTGTTGCCTCTGTCACACATAGCCCATCTCTTAGGCCAGCTTTGCTCTGTGCCTGCAGCTTTCTCAGTGAATGTCCTATGGTCCTGGCACCTACAACATTCTAAGAGACTCCTTTGCAACTTAGGCTTCTGGAGAGGAGACCTGGGTATCTTTGAAGGTGATACAACCCTGCTACACATTGCCTGGCCCTAGTGGCTTTCTGGACTTTTGGTGCAAGGCTTTATGACTCCCTCACTCTTTCATCTTTTATGCCTAAGAAACCAGTATCATATGGATGACCTACCATATTCTATTCTCTGCTCTGGATGGAGCCTGCACTCCTTGGACCAAAGCTGTAGCACCTCTTTATGCTGACCCTGGGAAGACATTTTCCTGAGTGGCCATTTATGAGCAAGGAGCCTGTAGCAGACAGCTTCAGGTTCGCTGAGATGAACTTCCAGACCAGACACAGTTATGGAGGAAGGGATATTTACTGAAGCTTACAGATCCAGGGATGTTGTTCCAGGAAACATATGGATAGCCAGGGATTATGTTTCCATAATGGCAGAAGAAGCTGGCCTGCCTTCACAGGCCCAAGCAGAGAGAGAGAGAGAAACACAAGCCTAAAAGCCAAAAGCCACAGCACACTTCAGGAACTCCTGCTAGGCACACTTTGCATATCTTTAGATTGAAATCTGAAACCCACCACCACACCTTAAGATCCACCCAGTGACACTGCCTCCAGCCAGGTGGCTGCAGATGCAAACTACAAACAAATAAACAACTGAATATATTGGGGGCCATCTATTCTATTCAAACCACCACAGAGCCCTTCAGTGGCATTGTCAGTGCATGTTCACTCTTTTCAAATGAATTTGCATGTTTGCAAATTGGAGCCTTTGATGGGTGGGATTTTGCCCTCAGGGCACCTTTCCTATTGCCCACGTGTGAAGCGTGGGGTTTCTCTCTCAGGGTGCTGATCTCTATAATACATGTAGCTTCTCTGCCTTGCCTGCAACTTCTAAGTTGCTCAGACTGCACACTTCATTTCTTTAGGCTCCACTTGTTCTCTCACTGTTGGCCTGGATAAGGAAAGTGATCAGCAATCACGGCGCAGCCTGAACACTGTTCTGTCTTGAAATCTCCTATGCCAAACAGATTTGTCCATTATGTTTGAATTCAGCTTCTCTCAAGTTTTCAGATCATGGGCAGAATACAGCCAGGTTCTTTGCCATAATGTAAGATTAATGGTCTTTGCCCACTTCCTGATGATTTTTATTCCTCTCTGAAACCTCAAGAGCTGAGTCTCTAATGCCATTGTCTTCGCATCCTATCTCCCAGCAGCTCACTGAGTGGGAGATGACAGACCTCTGGCACTGGGATTTACCACCCACAACCTATGGTTTGAGGGTAAAGCTTTCTCCACCCTAGCAGGCACATCTACACAAAATTTCTCTCTCTTTTTTAAGAAAGTTTTATCTTTTAATTCGATCACAGAAGTATGTTTCTATACTACTTACTGATGCTGTGTATAGTGTGCGTATCCCTCCCCTGTCCTGCCATCCCTATCCCTCTCTCCCTACACCTTTCTACCCTCTGAGCTTTGTCACTCCCCTCGCCTGTCTACTACCTGGTCTCCAAATCCCTTCCCACTTCTCCTCTCTGCAAGCCTGTCCTAGCTTCCTGACCAGTATTACTGATGCTTACTGTAACCATAAACAAATCAAACTATCCCATGTTAGGGTCTGCATGGGAGAGATAAACATATGCTATTTGTTTTTCTGAGCCTGGGTAACCTCACTTAGTACGATTGTTTCCAGGTCCATTCATTTTCCTGAGAATTTCATAATTTCCTTTTTCCTAACCATGGAATAGAACTCCATTTTGTATATGTATCACATCTTCATTATGCTTTGGTCAGTTGATGGATACTTGGGCAGATTCCATTTCCTAGCTATTGTGAATAGAGCAGAAACAAACATAGCGAGAGAGGGAGAGAGAGAGAGAGAAAGGGAGAGATACTCCAAATGAACTGTAGATGCATGTACCACTCTGTGCATCTAGCTTTATGTGGGTAGTGGAAAACTGAACAAAGTCCTATAGGCTTTGCAAGCAATCACCTTTAACCACTCAGTCATCTATCCAGCCCTGTTTTTCTCATTTCTAATCCATTAAATTCTGTACTGATCTTATTTTTTTCTGTCTCGCACTTTTGTGTTTGGATGGTTCTTGTTTTTCCAAAGTCTTTAGATGCATCATTAAGTTATTTATTTTAGATCTATTTTTGTATTGTAGGAATTTAGAGCTATAAACTTTCCTCTTAGGTCTGCCCTCATTGTGTCCCAAAGATATTGGTATGGTGTGTGTTTTCATTTTCATTTAGCTCTATGAATATTTGATTTTGTCTTGATTTCCTTTTTCTTTTCCTTTCTCCCTCCCTCAGTCTTTCTTTCTTTCTTCCTCCCTCCCTCCCTTCCTCTCTCTCTCTCTCTCTTTCTTTGTCTTTCTTCTTCTTTTTGTTTGTTTTTAGAGGTAGGGTTTCACGATAGCCTAGGCTGACCTGGAATTCCCTATGTAGTCTCAGGGTGGCCTCAAACTCATGGTGATCCTCCTACCTTTGCCTTCCAAGTGCTGGGATTAAAGGTGTGCGCCACCATGCCCAGCTGTCTTGATTTCTTCAAAAACGCATTCATTATTCAGTAGTGTCTTGTTTGGTCTCCAGGAGTTTGTATATTTTGTGTTGTTTTTCTTGTTGATTTCTAATTCTATTGCATTGAAGTCAGATATAATACAAAGAGTTATGTCAATTGCCCTATATTTGTGGATATTTTCTTTGTGCCCTACTATATATATTTTAGAGAAGTTTCCATGAGCTGCTGAGAATGTATATTCTGTATAGTTTGGATGGAATGGTCTGTACACGTGTTAAGACCCTATGGTGTCACTCTGCTCCATTATTTCTTTATTGATTTTACGATAAGATCAGCTATTGCTGACAGTGTGGTATTGAAGTTACCAACTCTTATTGTGTTGGTATTTATGTCTGCTAAAGTTCACTTTATAAAATTTGCTACATTTGTGTTGTGTTTTGTGCTTATGTGTTTATGATTGCATTATCCTCTTGCTTAATTATTCCCTTAATGAGTATAGTGACTTTCTTTATCCCTTTTTATTGCTTTTGTTTTAATGTCTATTTTGTCAAAGATTAGTATAGTTACACCTACTTGTTTCCTAAAATTCATTTGCTTGGAATATATTTTTCCATTCTTTCATCCTAAAGTGGTGTCTATCTTTAATGGTAAGGTGAGTTTTTTTAACACACCAGATGGATAGATTCAGCTTACTGATTCAGCCTTTTAACCTATGTCTTGTGATTGGGGAGTTGAGTCCTTGGTAGTCAGAGTTATAAATGAGAGGAGTGAGTTAATCCCTAACACGGTGAAGATTTTGTGGAGTTTGGTGTTTTCTTGGCTTGATCTTCACATGCTTTGACAATTGTTCTAGCTTTTATTTATTTATTTACTTTATTTTACTTTCTGAGGTAGAGTCTCACGCTAGCTCAGGCTGACCTGGAATTCAGTATGTAGTTTCAGGGTGGCCTCAAACTCTTGGCGATCCTCCTACCTCTGCCTCCCAAATGCTAGGATTGAACATGTGCACCACCATGCCCAGCTCTAGTTTTGATTATTTTTTTTCCTCCTATAGCCTCTTTAATGTGTTTATTCTCTTCAGTATGAAGTAGTACATCCAGTGTTCTCTTCATGGTTGGCTTACGGCTCATATATTGATATATCTGGTTTTTATCATGGTAATGTTTTCTTTCTCCTTTTTTTTTTTAATGGGAAACCAGCTCACATTTAATTGTGATATTTTAAAATTGTACAAGTTTTTGACATCAGACCTCCCACCTTCTATTTAGTCTTTTTATTTATTTTTTATTTTTTTATTTTTATTTTTATTTTTTGGTTTTTCGAGGTAGGGTGTCACTCTAGCCCAGGCTGACCTGGAATTCACTATGGAGTCTCAGGGTGGTCTCGAACTCATGGCAATCCTCCTACCTCTGCCTCCCGAGTGCTGGGATTAAAGGCGTGCGCCACCACGCCCGGCTCTATTTAGTCTTTTTAAATGACAGGGAAACATCATCAATCACAGGTTAATGGGTTTAATAAGTTTACCCCTTTAGTTCCTATTTGCAGTACCCAATATTCCTTTGAAATACCAATCAGACCCAGCAGTGGCCAATAGTAAATTTTCATCTTCCAGAGTTGAAAAGTTCAGATTCTCCAAGCATTCTGTATTCCAGTGGCACTTGTATCTCCCCTAGCTGGGGAATTTTAAATGTACCAGTGAAAAAAAGCTTTTTCCCCTTCAAGGGGAAGAAAGAAAATTATTCCTCAGCAGCCAGCCAATTTGGCTGTGAGGTCTATCCTGTCCCATCTCTTCAGGCTCCCTTTTTTTTTTTTTTTGCAGTAGAGCAAGAGACGAAAACGTAACCTGAGTTACAAGAAACAAGACAGTGATGGCTAGTAAGGGGGTCAGCAGGAGTAACTGAGATACTCCTTCACCTCCCACATCCAATGTATGTGCTTCACAGAAAAACAATAACAACAAATTCACAAAATAAAACAGTTAGGATTACAAAATCCAGTCATCCGAGGGTGCTGGGAGGCAGCAAGGAGAGGTGGGAGGGTAATGGCACAGGGAGAAAACCCAAGTATTCAAATTTGTCCAGGCACAGGGGCTGATAAGTGCTAGAGAAAAGCTGGAAACCCTGTGGTCCTTTCAGACTCACGGTGGTGGTAAAACTCCACATACTGGTGTCAGGAAGATCCTGCCTTATGTGCACCAGAGACAAAGATTCCAATTCCTCAAAGAGAAGGGGATGCAGAGGGCCCTTGGCAGTGGGTCCCACCTTCCCTGGCAGGGAAGGAGAACGGGGAAAGAGCTGCCACAGCGTCCATCCAATCCCACCATCTCCTTTGGACAGCAGGGGACTCAGCGGCCTGCAGCAGCCTTCAGTTTGGCAGGTGATGGATGCGGTGAGCGGAGCTTCTCTGTGGAGGCTGAGCTGCTCAGGGCTGACTGCAGGTAGACTGTCTTGTGGAATGGTCTGTTGCTTAAGAAGACCACCAAGGAGAAGAGGTGCAGCTGGAAAAGGTACGCTTTCCCAGGGGTCTTTGCTTCATTGGCGCTGATGGTGAATAAAGGAAACAGGATAGAGAAGAGGCAGCCACTGATGATGTAGGAGGACTGCATTGCTGTGAGGAACGCCAAGGGCAAGCCAAATACAAAGTAATAAGGCCAATTCCTTTCTATGTTTGACAATCGCTGGTGCATTTCAATTCCTTTATTGAACCAACGATACTCAAAGCAGTACAGAGAGTAAAGAAGTGACATATGCAGCAGACTCACCAGCTGGCCAACGAGATGGATGGGGAAGAGACTCACAAACATCCCCTGGATAGGGAAAAGAGCCCGTAGCAGAGGTTGAAGAGCATGTCAGCAATTATTTTGCTGACACTGGGGAATGGATGTGGCTTCCTCACTGATACCTCAAATGCCAGGTCAGCTGTATCCTGAAACCAAATGGCGTGCACGACTTTGCTAAGCACAAACAGGGGGAGCACCCAAAGAGCACTGAAAATGGAGGTGAGAAAGAATTCCAGACACGACCAGACATCTCCATGGAGCCATGGGTCACCAATGATCCCGGCTGTTACTGACTGAAGCGCAGGAATAAACACTCGGTAAAACAAGAGGAGACTGAACCAGAATACTCCACCATTCCAAGCACAACACTGGAAAATTCGACTGACAATGCGTGGTTCAGTCTCTTGTTTTCGCTCTATGCTCTGGGCTCTCCTCTGTGCCAGGCCACTACTTGCCCTTCTTCAACGCTGCTCTTCTCTCTTTTGCTGGATTCGGGCATCTAGCTTTGAGATGGTACAAATGGCCCAAATGGAGTCTTTGATTCCCCTGCCAAGGTCCTGGAGAAAGGTTTTAACACTGTCCGCCATCTCCTCACCGCCCAGAGTATCAATTACTCAGAGAGGGAAGTACCCCCAAAGTTCTCATCATGAAAGACCCGCAGCCCCGCTGCCGCGGCCCCGCCCGGGCGCCCGCTCGGCCCCGGCGCTCCCAGGGCCGGGGCTGCACCCACACTGGGCATCTCTCCTTTTATTTTTAGGGATAATTTTGCTGGGTATATAGTTTGGGTTGACAGTCATTGTCTTTTAGTATTTGAAATCCTTTCCAAGTCCTTCTAGCTTTTAGAGTTTCCATTGAAAAATTAGACGTTATTCTCATGGGCTTACCTTTTTTGAAATTTTATTTGTTACTAGAGACAGTCAGAGAGAACACAGAGAGAGAGAGAGTGGGCATGTTAAAACCTCCAGCTTCTGCAAATAAACTCCAGATGCACGCACCTCTTTGTGCATCTGGATTTTTGTGGGTACTAGGGAATCAAACCTAGAACATTAGGCTTTGCAGGCAAGTGTCTTAATCACTGAGCTATCTCCATAGCTCAGGCCTACCCTTTTAAGTGAGGACATGTTTCTATTTTGTATTCTTTAGTACTCTTTGGCTTCTGCATTTAGTGTTATAACTATAATGTGACATGGGAATTTCTTTTTTGATCCTGTCCATTTGATGTTTTGTATATGGATGGACTGTTTTTTGGAAGTTTTGTAAATTTTTCTTCACTAATTTTATTGAAGATATTTTCTATGCCCTTGATTTGTAGTTCTTCCCTTTCTTGTATGCCCATAATTTGAATGTTTGGTCTTTTTGTACGCTATTTTTTTTTAAACATCTCATTGATTTTGGCTTTCTGATCTATTTCCGTTGCCTTGTCTTCAAGTCCCAATACTCTCTTCTTTACATATTCTGTTCTGTTGGTGAGGGGTTCTTAGGACCTTTTAATTGAGTTATTTCATTTTTTATTTCCATTAGGTTTTCTTCAGCATCTCTCTTTATTTTTATTTTTGGCTAACCGTTCTCATTGCATTTGTTTGAGTGTTCTCTTAGAATTCATTCAGGCATTTGTTAATGTTCCCTTTAAGTGTGGTATATGTTTCTTATATTTATGTCTTGGAATTCTTTGACTGGCATTTCTTCTATGTAGATCCTATTTGAGGCTTAAACCATGGGACGAGGCATTCTTGTGGGGATGTCTTGCTTTGGTTTCTTGTGTCACATGTTTTGCCCTTCTGGGTATAATCTCTTTGTCTTGCTAGAAAGGTTCCATGAAGGAAAGAAGAGAGGGGAGGGCTTAGAGGGAGGGCATAGCAGACATGTAAGTAGAGGGGCAGATTACTGGGGACAGAATGTTCTAAGTGGGATCAGGAGAGGGGATAGAGGAGATGATATGGGGGGAGAAGGGTAAATTAATATTAAAGATGTTATAACTAAGTCATATAGAAACTTACTTCTTCACTAGCTAAATAACATAGTTAAAAAAGAGTTTGGAGCTGGGCGTGGTGGCACACACCTTTAATCCCAGCACTCAGGAGGCAGAGGTAGGAGGATTACCATGAGTTTGAGGCCACCCTGAGGCTATATAGTGAGTTCCAGGTCAGCCTGAGCTAGTGTGAAACCCTACCTTGGAAAACAAAAAACAAAAACAAACAAACAAAAAAAGATAAAGAGTTTGGGCAAAAGTACCACATGGCAGTAGACAATGCTGTGCTTAGAAGCCATCAATTGTTACAAGGAAAATTCAGTGCCAGTGGTGGGATGCCTTCCAGTGAGTTGTTGACCAGGGAGGCCTTGATGCCCCCAAAACATTATTGGGTAATGCCAAGGCTCCTGGTTGCCCATCAGAACTATATGGTAAGACCCTACTGCTGAAGACACCACATGCTTGGGCTGCAGGTCAATCTGAAATCAAGCTGGAGCTGAGCTGGAAGCCTCTTCCCTGTTGACTAGATATCATGATGCTGGAAAGTGCTATGAAGGCTGTTGGGAGTGAAAAGTCACCAATAGGTGTTAATTGGCAATGTACCCTGAAAGCTACATGGCTGTCCAGCCAAGCCAATTGTACAAACTGGTACAATGGTGGCATGTCTGTTATTGGGGAAACCAACTGCTCTCTGATTGAATTTGAAGCTTATTCCACAGGAGATAATTCATGCCTTGTACTGAATATGACTGAAGAGGTCATAAGTCTGGGGGGTGGGGAGCTACTACTGTTGTCTGGCTAAATGGATATATTATGTCCACAAAACTGCCCTCTAAATACTTACATTTATTCCCATATGTTGATGCTACTCTTTTGGTTAGAGAAGCTTCTCTTTTCAGAGGGAGGTGACCACTAGAATGACTCAAAACTCACCAAAGTGCTGAGAAGAAGTGACAGTTATGTTTTCAGCACTGAGATATCTCTGTCACACCCTACAAGGCCCAGGGATCATTGTAGAAGAGGTGGCTAAAAGAATGTAAGAGCAGGCTGGAGAGATGGTTTAGTGGTTAAGGCACTTACCTGTAAAGCCCAAGGATCCAGGTTTGATACTCCAGGTCCCACAAAAGCCAGATGCCCAAGGTGGCACATGTATCTGGAGTTCGTTTGCAGTGGCTGGAGGCCCTGGCATACCCATTCTCTCTCTCTCTCTCTCTCTCTCTTAAATAAATAAATAAATAAATACAACAACAAAAAAAGAATGCAAGAGCCAAAGGAAGAGGAGAAGTGCTTTGTAATACTCTCCTCCAGACACAAAGTGGCCATAGTATTTGTGACCTCACAGTGGCTGATATCACCTATGCAAAATCTGCAAGCTAGGTGGGAAAAATGAGGACATCAAAATAGAAATGAGACTAATTGGAAAGAAGAAGGGATTCAGTGGAGGGGGATTCAGGAAAGGGAAAGAGTAGGTGGTGGGAGGATATTACCATCATTTCTCTCTCTTTCTGTATATATTTTGGTTTTTCGAGGTAGGGTTTAACTCTAGCCTAGGCTGTCCTGGAATTCACTATGTAGCCTCAGGGTAGCCTTGAACTCATGGTGGTCCTTCTGCTTTTGACTTCCAAATGCTGGGATTAAAGGTGTGTGCTACCATACCCCTGGCAGTATATTATCTATATGTATGGAGGTTGTCCATAAGAAGTTAAGAAAGAGAGAATGATCCTAATCAAATTCCTGTAATAGGGAGGGTAGGAGGAAGCAGAGAGAGCTCCAGGTTGCATTTATGTTTTTATAATTTCTTGGCTAACATATGAGAAAGCTCTGAAGCAAAGCAAGGGAGAAGTCTCCCACTTAGCACACGTCGCCATGTCTTCCTACCTTTGCCAGACCCAGTTACTGCCTGGAGAATGGCCCACAAAAGTGGAGCCCTGGCTAGAAATTGGACGCAGATCCTGCACACATTGACAGTTGGAGGTTGGCATGCCTTCATGATCTGGATGGTCTTTCAAGGTCTTTTTATGTATGATTCTGTTGTTTCCAAAGTTGTATTCCCTTTCTTCTTTAAAAAAAGAGCGCTGTAAATAACTATGATGTTTCCTGAATAAATTTTGATGTCACAGTGTGAACTTATTCTAGCTTATCTAGGAAACTTATCTTCTAGGCTCAGTATCTTTTATATAAATATTCTATAGTGGGGTCAATTTTTGGGATTTGCTGTATTTTCTCCTCATTCTTCTGCTTATCATTTATCTTCGTCTTACTTTTACAGGCTTCAACAGTTCTTTTTTATATCCTTCTATTTCTCATCTCCTGCTAAGTTTCATTCTTTATCTCAGCCTTCCACACTTTATTTGTGCCTTTTGCAAGATTTTCCTTGGTTGTTGACATAATAAAGTATAGGAGGGCACACTGCTTTATTCAGGAATCTTCTTCAGACTTGCCTATCATACTGGACTTAATCATTCCGTATTTGGTAGTCAGTTAGCAGAACTTACTTCTATCATATCAAAGGAAGCAGTTGCCCTACTTGTCCCTTCTGAACTTGCACAAATTCTGTCTTTATTGTTATTCACTGATTCCTTTGTGCCACATTTGATTGCTTTTACCAAGTAGGATTTAAAGGGGTATAATATGCATTAGAAAAATTGTTGCTAGTAGTAAAAATAAATTGGGTAGCATTAGCGATACAGCTTCAAAAGAGAGGGCTTGGGCTGGAGAGATGACTTCGTGGTTAAAGGTTCCTTCTTTCTTTCTTTCTTTCTTTCTTTCTTTCTTTCTTTCTTTCTTTCTTTCTTTCCTCTTTTCTTTGCAAAGGTGCTTTCTTTTTTTTCCAGTTAACAGAAAACACAAATTTATTGTGCTATATCTTCAGTTATGAGAAAAGCTAATCTTGGGCTGGAGGCATGACTTAGCAGTTAAGGCATTTGCCTGCAAAGCCAAAGGACCCAGGTTCAATTCCTCAGGACCCACGTTAGCCAGATGCACAAGGGGGCGCAAGCATCTGGAGTTCATTTGCAGTGGCTGGAAGCCCTGGCATGCCCATTCTCTCTCTTCAAATAAATAAATAGATGAAAATAAAAATATATTTAAAAAATTAAGAAAGCTAATCTCAGCAGTAGGAAGAAGATAAACAAAACCAAAGGAAAAAAAGAAAGCAGCAATGGATAGGATTTCTCCATAATAGAGGGAGCTGAAAAGCTGAAAGTTATCTTTTCAATAGCTTTTTAGCTAAACCAATTATCTTGCATGTATTTACTATTCCCTATATAGAACAAGTTTTTTTGCACCCAAGGATTTTTTCCTTCTTTTTTTTTCTTTATCAGTTTTTGTGTACATACTCAGTGTGTATACAGCCATGTTGGTACCATCGTTAGTCTCCTCCCTGTCCTCCCCCCTCTGAAGTGACCCTCCTCATTGGGGATTGTGGGTTTTGCATTGCGGGGGTGGCCATCAGTTATGGGTAAGAGGCAATGTCTCTGTGCATCATGTCCCAACTTGTGGTTCTAATAATCTTTCCGACCCCTCTTCCGCAAATTTCCCTGAGCCATGCTGGGTTTGTTTTAGGTCTACTTCAGTGATAAGGTCTTGGGAGCCTCTGTGTCTCTGGATCTCTGGTTTGGTAGGAGTTGAATGTTCTCTGTGTCTATCTCCATCACCCTTGTGCTGGTACCAGGTTCGCCAAGAAAGCAGCACTTTTGCTCATTTCCCCAAATGCTCTTAATTTCAGTTGGGGCCCTGGTAAAGTATGATGGGCTGATTCTCTCCTCAGGATCTGCGTCCATCTGAAAAAGAGAAGCAGATTCTCCTTGTTTTTTGGATATGATTCTGACTTGTTTCCCAGTTTCAGCTATGGATTCCATTCCCCTGAGTGGATCTGTTAGCCAATTCAATTCATAGTTGGTTACCCCCTGTGGCTGTGTGCCACTATTGCACTTGGGTGAACATCACGTCAGGTTGTTTGATTCTGAGTAGCTTAGACTTTGTGTTGCTTGGACAGATGTTGGCCATTTTCCACCAGTTGCTCATGTAGCACCTTCTGGCACTAGATAAGCTAACTGTCTGGGGACTGACTCTCCTCTAGATTCCAGCCAGGTCTCTCTATGTTCTGTATCAACAGCATATGGTGCCTTTGGCAGTAGGGTCTTACCATTAACCATAAAGGTGCTTCTTACAAAGACTTGATGGCATGGGTTTGATCCCCCAGTATCTGTGTAATGCTTGATGCACAAAGTGGTGCATGTATCTGGAATTTGTTTGCAGTGGCAAGAGGCCCTGGTACACCTACTTTCTCTCTTCTTGCAAATAACTAAAAAAAAAAAATTTTTTTTTTAAAAGAGGGCTTTGGGCTCATGATAGTAGGAAGATTCTAGACAGCTGCCTCCTTTATTTTAAAGTATTGTGTCTATACAAAACCCAAATTATATAACACAGAAGTTAAGATGAAGAGCAAAGCAATTTAAAGTCCAATATAGAATGCCTCTTGAACATTTACAACTGATAAAGCAGAAATGCTAGGCAGGAGGCCTCACTGATCTTTCCAGAAGCCTGTTGATGGTTACAATATATTACTATATTATATATATATATATATATATATATATATATAGAGAGAGAGAGAGAGAGAGAGAGAGAATGGGCACACCAGGACCTCTAGCCACTGCAAACGAACTCCAGACACATGTGCCACTTTGTTCATCTGGCATATGTGGGTACTAGGGAACTGAACCTGGGTCCTTAGGTTTCACAGGCAAGTGCCTTAACTGCTAAGCCATCTCTCCAGCCCTTCCCTTCTTGAAAGAGTAACTTCTGAACCTCACACATTTCAACTGAATGGAATCTGGCTTCAACCTCCTGTATCATTAAAATGGGGTGAAGAGGCAGAGACAAGGTCCACAAAGTTTTTCATAAAATCTCTTCTTCCTCGTGTTCCTGTGGCAGACTGGCTAACCGTCTACAGGATTTCTCTGATGAGATTTTAATGAGGAATTAAAAAAATTTTTTGAGGCAATCTCAATAGACTCCCCCCCCCTTTAGTGAAGGGGAGCAAGAGTAAAAGCGAGTGAGCGAGAGCAAGAGTGAGCGAGAGAGAGAATTGGTATGCCAGGGTCTCCAGCCACTGTCATTGAACTTCAGATGCATGTGCCACCTTGTGTGCATGTGTGACCTTGTGTGCTTGTATCACCTTTTTTTTTTTTTTTTTGTTTTTTGTTTTTTGAGGTAGGGTTTCATTCTAGTCCAGGATGACCTGGAATTCACTATGTGGTCTCAGGGTGGCCTTGAACTAACAGTGATCCTCCTACCTCTGCCTCCCAAGTGCTGGGATTAAAGGCATACGCCACTATGCCTGGCTTGTGTCACCTTCTGCATCTGGCTTATGTGGGACCTGGAGTGTCAAGTATGGGTCCTCAGGCTTTGCAGGCAAGCACTTTAACCACTAAGCTATCTCTCCAGACCATTTAATGAGGAATTTTAATGTAGCATAACTGACCACATCTTCCATTGCTCTTGCCTCTCCTGTTTTCTCCATCCCCTTGCTACTCAGATGTGTTGTCAACACCTGAAACATCAGCGTCACTGTGAATCTTGGTAGAAATGCAGAGTTCCTTTTTCCAAAATTCAAGCTACTGAATCAGAACCTTCATTCTTGGGTGACTAGTACGTGTGGTCAGGTTTGAGAAGCACTACCACTCCTTTCATTGCCCAGGCCAGGAACTGACCCTTTTTCTTCTCTATTGCTGTATTGCCATATCTTAGCTATGGACCATGTATCTTAGATTATTTCACATTTGCTCATTTTTCTCCATTCCCACTGCTATTACCCTGGCTCTAGTACATCTCACCCTACCTGCATGTCAGAGTGGCTTGCTTTTTTTCTCTTTCTCTCTCTCTCTCTCTTTCTTTCTTTTACCCTGTCTTTACTTTGATTCTTTTTTTTAAATTTATTTATTTGAGAGTGGCAGACAGAGAGAGAAGGGGCACGCCAGGGCCTCCAGCCACTGCAAATGAACTCCAGATGCATGTGCCACCTTGTGCATCTGGCTTACGTGGGTCCTGGGGAATCGAGCCTCAAATTGGTGTCCTTAGGCTTCACAGGCAAGCACTTAACCACTAAGCCATCTCTCCAGCCTGGCTTTCTTTTTAATATTTATTTATTTAAAAGAGAGAGAGAGAGAGAGAGAGAGAGAGAGAGAGAGAGAGAAGGAGAAAGAGAAAGAATAGGTGCACCAGGGCTTCCTAGCCACTGCAAATGAACTCCAGATACATGCGTCACCTTGTGCGTCTGGCTTTATGTAGGTACTGGGGAATTGAACCTGGGTTCTTTAGCTTTGCTGGCAAGCACCTTAACCACTAAGCCATCTCTCCAGCCCTAGAGCAGCTGGCTTCTTTCCTTCCTTTCTTTTTTATTTTTGATTTTTCGAGGTACGGTCTCACTCTAGCCCAGATTGACCTGGAATTCACTCTAGTCTCAGGGTGGCCTTGAACTCATGGCGACCCTCCTACCTCTGCCTCCCGAGTACTGGGATTAAAGGCATGCGCCACCATGCCCAGCTACAGTGGCTTTCTTCACCAAATTCCCTGCTTCATGTCCTCCCTTCCTTTCAGAAGCAGGGACTGCATATCTTAGTTAATAGATT
Organism: Dipus sagitta; assembly: GCA_036346955.1. Lineage (NCBI taxonomy): Eukaryota > Metazoa > Chordata > Mammalia > Rodentia > Dipodidae > Dipus > Dipus sagitta. The sequence goes on from CM070784.1 coordinate 44,742,254, forward strand.
TTATCCCCCGTGCTTTGTACTAAACAAATAACTATGACATTTTTATAGCCAGGAATGGCAGGACATGCCTGTAATCCTAGTTACTGGGAAGGGTACAGCAGGAGGGTTGCAAGTTCAAGGACAGCTTGTGTAACTTAGTGAGATCTTGTCTCACAATAAAAATAAAAATGGACTGAGGATATAGTTCATGGGGAAGTGCTTGTCTAGCATGAGTAAGACTGAGTTCAATTCCTAGTAGAAACAAAATAAAAAAAAAATAATTACTTTTTCTTAACTCAATATTTGAATATATAATATTATTAATAAATAACTGGTTAAACAAATTAATGAATTTGACTACATTATTCAAACACCACTTTTTTTTTTTTTCTGAGTTAGTGTTTCACTCTAGCCCAGACCTGGAATTACCTATGTAGTCTCAGGGTGGCCTCAAACTCATGGTATTCCTCCTACCTCTGCCTCACCGAGTTCTGGGATTAAAGGCGTGCGCCACCACACCCGGCTCAAACACCACAATTTAAGCAATTCAATGTTCTAGTTATAACTATTTAGTAATAAACTATCTATAAATCTGAATCAACTTGAAAATTTACTAAATTAGGATGTTATAGGGAAAGGTAGGTTGCACCAGATGTGACACAGAAAGGATGGAACCACTTTAAAATCATTTTTGACAAATTTTAACTAACATTTCCTTTCAATTTTGCAACCATGTTTCAGTATTCATTTCAATATTTCATAAGATCATCCCTTTATTTTTATTTTTATTTTTTTTTCAAGGTAGGGTCTCACTCTAGCCCAGGTTGACCTGGAATTCACTCTGTATTCTCAGGGTGCCCTCGAACTCATGGCAATCCTCCTACCTCTGACTCACGAGTGCTGGAATTAAAGGTATGTGCCACCATGCCCAGCTCTGCTCATCTTTTTTTTTTTTTTTTTTTTTGGTTTTTCGAGGTGGGGTTTCACTCTAGTTCAGGCTGACCTGGAATTCACTATGTAGTCTCAGGGTGGCCTCGAACTCATGGTGATCCTCCTACCTCTGCCTCCCGAGTGCTGCCACCACGCTTGGCTTCTGGCTATGATCATCTTTTGAGACAGTGTAGTGTTTCATGTAGCTAAGGTTGTTCTCAAACTCATTACATAGCTGAGACTGACCTTGAGTTCCTGGTCCTACTGTCTCCACCTCCCAAGTGCTGGGATTATCAATGGTATATGCTACCACACCTGGTCATGAGTAGGATATTTTCCTAGTTTGTGTGGAACTAATGTCAATACTGTCATTCTTATGTCATTTTAATTTGATTTTTCTGATAACCCATAACCTAGCCTTTACTTTGAACTTTTGGGTCACTTCATAATGAGCTTGTTTTCTGAGTAGATATGTACCCCAGACACAAACACTTACTGACACACATGTGCTATATATTTCTGTGAATGTGCTTGGTATGCAAGCACTTTCCTGACTGAACTGTCACTTCAGCTCCCCCAACCCTGTTTAAAAGACAGGGTTTCACTATGTAACTTTACTGTCCTGGAACTTCCTATGTAACTCAGGTTGGCCTCGAATTCACTGTAATCTTTCTGCCTTAGCCTTTGTAGTACTGAGATTATAGGTATGCACCCAGCTTGCTCTGAGAGTTTTTTAGTGGGGGTAATTAACCCAAAAATATTTATTAAAGTTAGATAAAAAGGATGAAGCTATATGGAGAAGAGTTGCATCACCTATTTTCATAAAGATGGAGTTGAGAGTCTTGGTTTCAGGTAATCAGACAGCAGGCCCTTAGAAACAATAGGGTTTAAGAGTTTAGATAGGCTGCTTAATAACTCCTGATTTTAAGGAGAAGTGTCAGGAGATAGGCAAGATAGTGGTGGCAGTGAGGATGGAGAGAACAGAGGTGGTGGTGATGTGGTGGGTTGTGATGGTGGTGGAGAGAGTGGTGGGGGTGGTGATGGTGGTGGGGGTAGTGTGATAGTAGAGACTGGCTTAAGATATGGTATGGGATGACTCAGAAGGCACCATGGTGCTGAGAAGTGACAGGAGTGCTCAGCACTGCAATATCTGAATCACGTGTTCCATGGCTCAGGGTCCATTGCAGAAGAGGTGGCAGAAAGAATGTAAGAGCCAAAGGAAGGGTAGGACTGCTGACAACGTGCTCCTCCAGACACAAAATGGCCTGGATATCCATGACCTCACAGTGCCTGATACACAAGACCATCATAATAGGAAGAATAGATGATGACATCAAAATAGAAGAGAGACTGATTGAGAGGGGGAGGGGATATGATGGAGAGTGGAGTTTCAAAGGGGAAAGTGGGGCGAGGGAGGGAATTACCACGGGATATGGTTTACAATTATGTAAGTTGCCAATAAAAAATAAGAATAAAATAAAATATGAGCAGAGAAAAAAAAGATATGGTAATGAGCTCTTGTCTCATTAGCAAAGGTACAAGCAGCCGAGCCTGATTTCTTTGGATTCTAATAATGGTCTCTTGAGATTTTGAGGTACAACATAGCAAAAATTTCTCAAGCAAAGACTGGAAGGTATTGCATTCAGTTTTGCTTATCAATAATCCCCTCCTCCTAACACTATTACACATTAAATACCACAATTAAATCACAGGCTAGGCAATGGGATATGTTCTGTCACAAAGTTTCCACCCTCTGGGTTTCTGTCTCTTTACAATAGGCCTATGAGAAGAAATGCTTCCCATTCTCCCTAAGATACAGTGCAGGCAGCGGTGGAGTTCTTGAATAATAACCGTGCTCCCTTCACTTGTGGGAGGCCATGCAGCCTGTTAATCTGCTGGTCTCCCTGGGACCCAGCACCATTAGTATCCTGGTCTCCCTGGGACCCAGCACCATTAGTATCCTGGTCTTCCTGGGACCCAGCACCATTAGTATCCTGGTCTCCCTGGGACTGCAGCAACCTTAACATCTTGGTCTTATTGGGACGACAACACTGTCAACATCCTAGTTTCACTGGGACCACTGCACCCTTAGCATCCTGGTCTCACTTGGACCACAGCACCATTAACTCCCTGGTAACACTGGGACCATAGCGCTATTAACAACTTGGTCTCACTGGGACCACAGTATCTTCAACTCTCTTGTCTCACTTGGGACCACAGAATTGTTAACATCTTTATCTCCACGGCATCACCTCACTGTTAATATCCTGGTCTCATTGAAACCACAGCCTCATTAACTCCCTGGTGTCATTGGAACCGGCAATCACTGACCTAGTTGTTTTTATTCTAGGCTAGTTTAGTAAATTCTAGAATGAATAGAGTGTGTTTTTTTGTATGGCTTCTTTAAAAATTTTTTTTGTTTATTTTTATTTATTTATTTGAAAGTGACAGAGAACGAGGGAGAGAGAGCAAGAGAGAGAATGGGTGTGCCAGGGCCTCCAGCCACTGCAAACGAACTCCAGACATGTGGGCCCCTTGTGCATCTGGCTAATGTGGGTCCTGGGGAATCGAGCCTTGAACCAGGGTCCTTAGGCTTCACAGGCAAGTGCTTAACCACTAAGCCATCTCTCCAACCCATTGTATGGCTTCTTTTATTCAGTATACTTATTTTGAAGTTTATCAATGTTTTATATGTTTATTTATTTAGAGAAAGACAAAGAGAAAGAGAGACACAATTGGCATGCCAGGGCCTCAGACACTGCAATTGAACTCGAGATGCTTGCGCCACCTAGTAGGCATGTGTGACCTTGTACTTGCCTCACCTTTGTGCATTTGGCTTATGTGGGATCTGGAGAGTTGAACATGAGTCCTTAGGCTTCACAGGCAAGTGCCTTAATCACTAAGCAATTTCTCCAGCCCAGTGTTTTATATGTTTATAGCTTTCCTCCCTCCCTCCCTCCATCCCTCCCTCCCTCCCTCCCTTCCTTCCTCCCTCCCTCCCCCTCTCTCTGTCTCTCTTCTTTCAAATGGTTATACTCTTATATCCCCTCATCTCTGCTCCCATTTCACTGAGGGCACTCCTCAGTGGAGTGATTGGTGTTCACTGAGGGGTCATGAAGGTCTCAATCAGTCTCTCTGTGTGTGTGTGTGTGTTGGGGGCAGGGAGATGGATAGTGCCTAAGGATATTCCTACCCACCCTGTGGCTCTTACAATCTTTCCACCTCCTCTTCGGCAATCTTCCCTGAGCCTTGGCTTGCATGTTAGAAGTCTGATTTAGTGTTGAGTTCTATGCAGCCTCTGGATTTTGGCTTTGATGAGTTTGGAGTGACTATCTCCCTGTAGCTGGTTTTCAGGCTAGCAGTGACAGCAGTACTTGTATTAACATTACCGCTTCCTCTGCAATGTCTGCTGTGCCCTGGCAGATGTGGTAGAGGTGACTCATCTCATGGCAGGCAGTCGGCTATCTTTTCTTGTCATATTGATGAGTCTTGTATTTGATTTTCCCAGTATTCTCTGACACCTGTAAAACAAAACAAAACAAAACAAAACAAAACAAAACAAAACAAAACAAACCAAACCAAACCAAACCAAACCAAACCAAACCAAACCAAAGCAAACAAACACAGAAAGCAGATTCTCCAGCCAAGGGTGAAAACAGTTTGGATTAAAGGTGATACGCATAGTCATTTGAGAGACTTTTTGATGTGTGCATTTACTCTTCTTATCCCAAGAGCTGTGGGGTCCTCTCTGTGGAGTCTATGAGTTTCCTATCCATAGAAGTCTGACTTGGTTCCCAGTGAAAGGTATGAGTCCTCTTCCACTGAGCAAACTTTATATCCAGTCCGAGAACAGACACACGCATCCCCTTGTGCATCTGGCTTTAGGTGGGTACTGGGGAATTGAATCTGAGTCCTTAGGCTTTGCAGGCAAGTGCCTTAACTGATGAACCACATCTCCAGCCCTGCAGTTTCTTTTTGGATGCTGGGATAAACATCCAACCAGAAGCAGCTTATGGGAGGAAGAGGTTTACTTCAGGCTTTCTGATTCCAGGGGAGGCTTCATCATGGTGGAGGAAGCTGGCTCACTTCATCATGCAACCAGAGTACAGAGAGAAACCCAGCAGCCAGCAAGAGCAAACAGCTGGAGCCCAGCTGGATCCGAACGCACCTTGGGTCCAGATGGAAGACCCACCCGCTCTTCCAGCAGGCTGCTGGAGACTCAACTATTCTAAAATAGCTGAGTCTAGGAGGGACATACATTCAAACCACTACACAGCTGAAGAAAATTGTTTATTGACTGTCTTTTCCATTATAACATGTACTAGAGTAAGGATCAAAATGTTTTATTACTGTATCCCAATGTCTAGAATAATGTATGCATCACAGACGCTCACTAAATACTTGCAAAATGAAAAAAATGGATGGAGGATTAGATGACCCAGTTTCCATTTTGCTCAACTCTTTTAAAAAAGTTTATTATGACCATGTTTATGATTAATGAGTCTTTCTGGTTAGAGCAATTATATTAGAGCATATGGCTCATATGCACAAAATGTAACAGAGTTACATACAACTCCTCAGTATGTATGAATATTAGCACACATCAGCTGGCAGATGACTTGCTTATTGAGAGTATATTTAATTTTTTGTTTATTTTTATTTATTTATTTGAGAGTGACAGAGAGAGCAAGAGGGAGGGAGAGAGAGACAGAGAGAGAGAGAGAGGGAAAGAGAAAGAGAGAAAATGGGCACACCAGGGCCTCCATCCACTGCAAACAAACTCCAGATGCATGTGTCACCTTGTGCATCTGGCTTTCATGGGTCCTGGGGAATCGAGCCTTGAACCAGGTCCTTAGGCCTCACAGGCAAGTGCTTAATTTTGGCTTGAAAAGGTCAGGCAAGATTTTCTAGGCCCTCTTTGCCCAATCTGGGAGTTACTACACGCTATTTGAAGATTTGAAAGTAGATTGTAGTGAAGCCTAGATTTTCAAATCGTCCATCTATCACTTCTTTATGTCCCACTGCTAGGTAAGTGACCAAGCCTGTTTGGATGCTGTCATTTCCAACAGGGGAGTGATTGTTTTCTCATGAATTTGCATAGTAAGAGCTGACTCAGTGTCTGCTGCTTTGCTCAATGGCTGCTGGTTTCCTTCCCTTCCCACTGTCTTCTGAAACATATAGTTAAATGAATCTCCTATTTGAGGCTGGTCATTGTGTATAAGGAGGGTAGCTTTTACCTGGAAGATTGGTGCAGACAATCCCATTTCATTAGAGGGCTGGTGATTTAATAATTTACTTAGAAACATGCTATGACTTTCATTAGGAAACCCATCTGCCTTATGCTCACAGAACCACTAGTATTTTCCTACTGACAAGAGAGCTGATGGACTATAAATACTTTACAAATGTGCACAGAGCAATGTCCGTACCTGAAGAAATATCATGCAGTGCCCTGCCATAGCTGCGGCTCCACGTAAAATTTGTCACCCCACAACCACGTGAAATACGGCCCCATTTCCTATACCCCACATTGAACACACTTACTTGATAATGTCTTCCTGCCTCTATTTCAGGCGTTGAAGTGACACAGCTCTGTTATATAATTTCCCAAATGATTGAAGGTGCCGGGTGGCTTGCTATTAAGCCAGTAACATCTCTGATTCCTAGTTCTTAAAAAATAGTGAAGTATTTAGCTTGAGGCTGATGTGTTCTATAAAAATGTATATTCTTAGCAAGCTCTTTGTAATTTTTCTTATTCTATATAGCCAGATAAGCAGAGGCACATATTTCAAATTTTTGTTGGCAAGAAAGGCTCCCACTTACAAAGGTTTGTAAAATTCCATCCCTTTCAATCTTGTCAGTGATCTCTGGACATCCTCCAGGCTTTCTTTATAAAGCTCTCAGCAGAGAGCTGAGTGGGATGAGCAAGGAAGTAAATGTGAGTGAGTGCCTGCTGCGCGTGTGCACGCGCTTGTGCCTGCTTGAAGCTCCTTGATTGAAATGCCAATATTTGGTTGCCTTCCGGTCTGAATTTACTGTAGCAATAGAACAGAAGTATCCCCTGCACAGTGAAGGGCAGACAACAGTTGAGCCTTGCCATTTGTTTAGTTGAGTCAGCTTAATGGAGATTGGCACTCAGTTCTTTTTGATTTCTTTCTCGTTTTTCTCTTGGGTTCCTCATCAGCGGATGAGGTTAGGGGAGAGTAGTCCCGAGGAGCTGTGGCAGCTCTCCATGTGGGGAAAGATCATCGGTTTATGGTCTGAAGGACTTAAAAAAAAAAAAAAAACCAAAATCTTCATATAAGTCTCAGAATTCTGCATGGTCTGAAGCTTTTGAGGTTCAGGAGTAACTGTCAAGAAAGCAATGTTAAACAACAGTCATCTTATTTTACTGGAAGGGAAGACCTCAGCTACCTCATTTACTGTTGGGCGTTGATTTGTGGTAAAAAGTTACCTCACCCTGTAAATCAGGATTCCAGGCCAAAATAAAAATTCAGTGAGAGGCATAGCTAAATACAGTCACATGTCACATAGTGATGGTTCTATCACTGATGGACCACCAAGGTTCTGATGGTCATATCATAAGATTAAAATGGAGCTGAAAAATATTATGAATGACTTAGTATTTTTACTGTGCCCTTTCTAAGTTTAGATATGCGTAGATGCATGCTCACCATTGTACTACATTTGCCATTAGTACTCAGCACAGTAACATGCTGTATAGAGTTGTAACCAAGAACAGTAGGTTATGTCACATAGCCTAGGTACGTAGAATAGTAGGTTATACTGCATAGCCTAGGTATGTAGAAGGCTATACTATTTAGACTTGCGTAAGCACCCTCCATGATGTTTACACATTAGGATTTAGGAATTTTATAGACACTCATTGGGGATCCAGGGAACATAATGAGGGTAGCTGGCAGGAGACAAGAACGTGTTTAGGGAATGTGTATTATTTTCTGATACTACTTATAACACCAAACTCTATGCCATTTTTCTATATCAGTTCACCATATGGAAATTCCCAATGCCTGTTTTGGGGGCGGGGTTTAATAGAAACTTCATTGTATAGGCATGAGTTTTAGCACTTTAACCAGTTACGAGATTTTGCATTCACCACAGCCCATGGCAAAAACAAGCTTTTCTGCCCAAGGTTGAGAGCAACACTGATCTGTGGCTATAAGCATAAATATTTACAAGCCAGTTTGGCAAGACATCTTTTTAGCAAAACAACAGTATTAGCTTCCCCCCAGGACCTAGGACTGCCCAGCCATGGGCTTTTAACCTGGTTTACAGTATCAGGCATGAACTGCCTTCTGTGGAGTGGATCTCAGATCCAACCAGAGAGCAGTTGGTCACTCCTGCCCAGTGGATCTCAGATCCAATCAAAGAGTAGATGAAATGTACTAGGAAGAGTATGGGCTTGTGGTCAGGTTGCCAATCATGACCTCACAATAATTATTTTCTTTCTACAAAACTTGGCTTCCTAATCTGTAAACTAGAGACTGAAACTTTCCTCCTATGACCCCTTTGTGAATTAAAAGAGATAAAGCAGATCAAATTTTAATCCTGAGATCCAGCATGTGGTAGATGTTCTCAAATGTTAGCTCCTGTCTCCATTTATCATACCGGTTCCCAAGGCATTTTCTCCCTTCCCAAGTAGCTCTTAGTCCTGAACCATACTTTAAAGATAATAGGACAGGGTTGGGCGTGGTGGCACACACCTTTAATCCCAGCACTTGGGAGGCTGAGGTAGGAGGATTGTTGTGAGTTCAAGGCCACCTTGAGACTACATAGTGAATTCCAGGGCATCCAGGGCTAGAATGAAGCCTTACCTTGAAAAAAAAAAAAAAAGATAATAGGTTGACTTTGCAAAATAGAATCTGAAATTGATTCCTTTGATTTCAAGGGCTTCCCTACTGACTAAAGTCTCAGCAAAGTGAGAGTAAGGAAAAACCTTAAGCTGAAGTTGTGTATGGTCCTGAGTTGGCTTCCTTATTTTACTGTAGCACCATTCACTTAAATTCTTGCCCTTCAAGATGCCTCTGTCAGCAACAAATAGAAAAGTATGAGCATTTTAAATGATTCAAGAGATCTTGTCCACATATTCTCTCAATCTTTCAACACATTTACGACTGCTAAAAAGATGGGTCATCCTCAACCAGGGAGAGGAAAAGATAACTACTCAAGATGATTAACTAGAACTAATAATACCTGGGACCAACTTTCCATTCCCAGTGAGAACATTACTCTAATAATAGAAATTATCTATATGAGACTGAAGAGAGGTACCCATCACAGATGGTTAATACTGCTCTGAGAAGCCATCTGTTATTACATGAAAATTACTGTGCCAGGTGTGGGATACCTCCCAGTGAGGTGGTCAAGCAAACTCCAGAAGCCCCAAGATAATACAAGACATTGCCATTTATCATGACTGCCCACCAAAACTGAACAGTAAGATCACCCTTACATTGCAGGATGTAGAAGATTCAAGCTGGTGTGACTAGGGCTATACCTCAGTGGTAGAGCACTTGCATAGCATACATGACACCCTAGGCTTGATTTTCAATTCCCAGTATGAGAGAGAAAGAAAGAGAGAGAGAGAGAGAGAGAGAGAGAGAGAGAGAGAGAGAGAACAAGCTGGAACTGAACTGGAAACCTCCACCCCACCAGGTAGCTTTAATAGTACAGGCTGATATGGGAGGGAAGTCATCAATGTCTTCACCTAGTAGTGGAACCTGCGTACTGCAACAGTGACCTACCAGGTGCCTGCTGGTGCGATGGGGGTATAATTGTTGTGGGAGTGACCAACTGCTCTTTGATTGGATCTGAGATCTACTGCACAGAAGTGACCAACTGCTCTTTGATTGGATCTGAGATCCACTCCACAGGAGTAACCAACTGCTGCTCTTTCCAATACATTACAAAAGAGCTGTGATAAATGTTTCAGGGACTCTTATTTTAGAGCTAGGAGGATAGACAGCTGGTATTGGAAGAGACTTCAGAGTAATTTTTAGTTATTGTCCACTTCAGCCTCTCAGCATTGTCCCCACTATCTGGTTTTGGTTTTATTACCAGTTCAGAGGATCCTAGCCATACTAGAATCCAAAGGGTCAGAAAATTTAAAAGTGATTCTATGATCCCAAAGGTTACTTGTAAGAATTAAAAGATGAGAAGGAGTATGAGTGTGTGTGAGCAGAGTGTGAGATGGATTAATGGAAGGAGACAGATCAGTCTTATGAGATATTTATAGTATTATACATATATAATAGTTGGCTAATGTGTTTTGAGAAGAAACCCACAGGACAATGGAAGAGAATATACTTCCTAGGAGCAAATGCTAAAACTCAACACCTGGTAAAAGGAATACTATGTTTACTGAGAAAGACAAACATTGAACCTGGCAGTTCCACATCCAGCATGCAGGACTCCAAAAAGCTTGAGCAGTTCTGTCCCTCCAGAATCCACACTGATTCAGCACACTTCCTTGGCTTGTTCCATAGTCCTGACATCTCCAAAATTCCAGGGACTCCACTAACCCTACATACCACTTCACACAATTGCCTCACAGGGCCTACCTGTAGGGACAAATGAAGACAAATGAGGCCATCCCTGGAGCTTTGTGGCCATCGGGGTGATTAGAATAAATTTGAAGAGTCTCTCTCATTTTGGATGGAGGGGTTCCATGTCTGTGTGGTGGAAAACATAGTCTCCAAACTGTAGTGAAGTGGGGAAGGGTGCCATTGTGGCATAGGGCTGGGGTAGGCAGGAGTCAGCATAGTCCCAAGGATAGAGTAGATAGTGTGGAGAACTGGCTTAGCAAAAGGTGTTAGTGAGGCAGGTGAATTTAGGAAGAAAGTAGAAGCAGGGAGTGGGCCCACCACACAAGGAGGCAGTCTCAGAATCCCAGCGTTAGCATGGAAGATGGTAAAAGGGAGAGAAGGGGATGGGTAGAAAGCTCTGAGACTCTATCGTTTTTAGCATTGTAAAGTGTCTGTAGTCCAAAGTTCCAAATCCTTCCATATTCCTCCCACAAACCAGTTCTGAATAACTAAAAGCCACTGGATCAGGCTTCCTGGATCAATGAATCTACTTATGGTACCAATTTTCTGTAGTAGTTACCTTTTCAATTATGGAACAAAACACTTGGCCAGAAGCAGCTTATGGGAGGAAAGGGTTTATTTTGCTTTTAGTTCCAAGGGGAAGTTCCATCATGGCAGAGAAAGGATAGTAGGAGTGAATAGCCAGTCCGGAATCCCATCTCCACAGCAGTAGGAAGGAAGCAGTCTTAGTGCTAGGCTTGGAGGTGGCTGTATTACCCCAAATCTCACCCCCAGTGATGTACCTTCTTCATCAAGGATCTACCTTCCAAAGGCTCCACAATTTGCCCAAATTGCTACCAGCTGAGAACCAAATATTTCAGTCACAAGTCAATGGTGGACATTTAATTCAAACTACATTCTGTCTCTGATCCCCCTAGACTCATAACCACCTCGTGATGCAAAGCACATCTACTCAACCTCAATTGTTTCCATGATCCCCATCAGTCCCAGCACTGTTCAAAATTCCAGTCTCTTCTGAGCCTCAATATAGTCTCTTAACTGTGAACCCTGTGAAGTGAAAACACAAGTTACATACTTCCAACACATATGCCATAGAGTAAACATTTACACTCCAAGAGAAGGAATGGGGACATAGCAAGAAAAGATTGAACCAATACAAGATGGAAAAATAGCAGGGAAACATCATGTCCTATAACACCATGTCTGGCAACTGGGACATCTAATGAAATCCTAGGGTCCAAAAAGCTTTGGCAACTCCATCCCTCCAGAAGTGCTGTTTGCTTCCCAGAAAGAATCCACCCAAAGCCATTAACTTCTTTTGGCAGCTGTTCCATAGTCCTAGCATCTCCAAAATCCTGGGGTCTCTACTGAAACTTATGGTTCATCCTCACAGCTCCATGCAATGCCTTTTGTGAAGTCCACACAAGGACTTCAACGCTGCCAATTCTTCCTTCTCTTCAGCTGCTCCATGAAACTGTGGTGTGTCATGACCCTCTGTTTCCTGCATTTGTCATACTTTGAAAACCAGTACCAGGTGGGTGACACTGCCAAACTTGTTAATCCAAGGGAGATAAAGCCCAACCTTTAGGAGTAGAAAACTCCCTCAGCATTCTTCCTTCAGGCTTTTCCTTTTAAAAAGAATCAAGTCCCAGCTGGGCATGATGGCACAACCTTTAACCCCAGCACTTGGGAGGCTGTGAGTTCAAGGCCAGCCTGAGACTACACAGTGAATTCCAGGTCAGCCTGGACTAGAGTGAGACCCTACATCAGAAAAAAAAAGAAAAAAAAAAAAAAAAAAAAAGAAAAAAAGAATCAAGTCCCAATGCAGGGCAGGGCAGTTGCCGCGTCCTAAACGGTGGTTACATCTTAAATAAGCGCAGCTGAAGCTGTCATGGTCTCTGTGCTTAGGATCCAAACCTGTTCACACTTTTCCTGTGCTAACCTTCACATTTTCACATGCTTCTGTTTTGTACTTTCCTTCATCAAACACAATAATCAATTACTTTTAAATTCAACTTTGCTCAAATTCTCAGGACAATAGCAGAGCACAGGTACAATAGTACATGAACTGTCTGTAGCTCAGTTCCCAAAAGTCTTTTGTTTTCCCTCTGATACCTTATAATCTTAGCTTCCACAGTCCACAGTTCTCTCTACATTTTTGTCTCTCAGCTCTCATCAAAATGGCTCATCAAGCTGTTTACACCATTGTAAAGTTTCTTTAGTCCAAAATTCTAAATCCTTCCATATTCTTTCTGCCAGAGGAAATATATTCAGTGAGGGGGAGGTATCAACATTCCAGGATCCTGTATATATATATATATAAGGTTTTGGAGGTGGGATCTCACTCCAGCCCAGGCTGACCTGGAATTCACTATGTAGTCTCAGGGCGGCCTCGAACTCATGATGATCCTCCTACCTCTGCCTCCCAAGTGCTGGGATTAAAGGCGTGTGTCACCACGCATGGCAATGTGTGGATATATTTTATTTATATAGAGAGCAATGAGGGCTTTTTATATAAAAATATTACAAATACAATGATACTTCTGCTGACACTGTACAATAAGCTCTAATGTTCCCTCTTTATGGAACAGTAGAATGAGTTTATACTTAGGTGTTGTGCTAAGTATGTATGAGAGTCCATTCCCTGCACAGTCTTCCTACACTACTATGATGGAGGGGGTCACCAGTTTACGTATTGAGACAAGGACTCCCACTGAACCCAGAGCTCACCTGTCCAGCTTGTCCTGTGATTTCCGGTCTCTATGCCCCCAGTGCTTGGATTGCAGGTGTTGGGCTGACACACCTGGCATTTGGTGGATGCTGGGATCTAAACTCAGGTCTTTATGCTGTGCTTCAAGCACTTTACCGACTGAGCCATCGCCTCAGCCCCTGTTTCTCTTTTTCACTTCTTTCCTGTGAGATACGTGTCTTTGCTCTGTCATGAGCTCCTTGTCAGGATGCGCCACCTTGCTTCAAGCTGAAAACCAGTGGGGTCAACCAACCACAAACTGAAACCTTTATGATGCTAGCCATGTCTATTTATAACTTATGATTATCTTGTGTACCCGTTATAGTGATAGAAAGCTGAATAAAGCACAGTAGATGATGTGTCCCAGATCTTGGTTGATCCAGGAACCCATGTCTTCTTTAAAAAATGCATTTGAATATGCACACACAAATGTGTGTATCTGTACGTGTGTTATAGGAAGCTTCTTAATGTGTGGGAATCAGAGAAGGAATCCCTGATAAGTGGGATCAGAAGCACTTTAAAAAATTGATTAGTTGGGCTGGAGAGATGGCTTAGTGGTAAAGCCCTTGCCTGTGAAGCCTAAGGACCCCGGTTCGAGGCTCGATTTCCTCAGGACCCACGTTAGCCAGATGCACAAGGGGGCACACGCGTCTGGAGTTCGTTTACAGTCACTGGAGGCTCTGGCGCACCCATTCTCTCTCTCTCGCTCTCTTTCTGCTGCTCTCAAATAAATAAATAAAAGTAAACAAAAAAAGTTTAAAAAATTGATTAATTAATTTATGAGAAAGAGAGAAAGAAGGAGAGGGAGAGAGAGAGAGAGAGAGAGAATGGGCATACCAGGGCCTCCAGCCACTGTAAATGAACTCCAGATGCATGTGCCTCCTTGTGCATCTGGCTTATGTGGGTCCTGGGGAATTGAACCAGGGTCCTTTGGCTTTGTAGGCAAATGCCTTAACTGCTAAGCCATCTCTCCAGCTGCACAGGCACTTTTTTTTCCTTCAAGGTAGGGTCTCACTCTAGCTCAGGCTGACCTGGAATTCACTCTGTAGTCTCAAGGTGGCCTCAAACTCACAGTGATCCTCCTACCTCTGCCTCCCAAGTTCTGGGATTAAAGCCGTGTGCCACCATGCCTGGCCCCCACAGGCACTTTTAATATTTATCAAAAACCTTAAATTAGGGCTGGAGAGATGTCTTAGCTGTTAAGGCATTTACCTGCAAAGCCAAAGGACCTATATTCGATTCCCCAGGACCCATGTAAGCCAGATGCACAAGATGGCGCATGTGTCTGGAGTTTGTTTGCAGTGGCTGGATGTCCTGGCTCATCCATTCTCTCTTTCTCTCTCTCTCTCCCTCTGTCTGACTCTGTCTCTCTCAAATAAAAAAATAAAAATAAAATATTAAAAAACTTAAATTATTCTGTTGACTCAATGATTCCAGTTTTTAAAGTCTATGCTCATTAAATAATAAGTACTAGAAAACACAGGGAACCTATTTACATGCCATATTGTTTATTACAGAATTATTTAAAATGCCCAAGAAGAATATTACACACCTACAATCCTAGCACTGTGTAACAAGTTCTTGAACAATACAGAATACATAATTTGACCCTATTTCAAAAAAGTTACTGGGCTGGAGAGATGGCTCAGTGGTTAAGGCATTTGCATGCAAAGTCAAAGGATCCTGGTTGGATTCTCCAGGACCCACATAAGCCATATGCCCAAGGGGGCACATGCATCTGGGGTTCATTTGCAGTGGCTGGAGGCCCTGGCACACCCATTTTCTCTCTCTCTTTCTCATTCTGTCTGCCTCTTTCTCTCAAATAAATAAATAAAATATATTAAAAATTATTAAGCATATTGGAAATACTTGTGGAAAAGTAGGATACAAAATTCCTTATATAAAGTAGAATACCAGTTAAAATTGTATGCAGAGAAATAAGGACAGGGAGGAAAACACTGACATGAATGGTTATCAATGAGTTGTGGGACTGTGGTAATTCTATTTTTTTTTTTAAATTTTTACTTAGCTGGGCATGATGGCGCATGCCTCTAATCCTAGCACTGGGGAGGCAGAGGTAGGAGGATTGCTGTGAGTTCAAGGCCACCGTGAGAATACAGAGTGAATTCCAGGTTAGCTTGAGCTAGAGTGAGACCCTACCTTGAAAAACCAAAACCAACCAACCAAAAAACCAAAAGTTTTGCTCGGATTTTCCTAGTTTTCTACTGTGAACCCCATCATGGTGGGAAGCATGACAGAGCAGGAGGTCAGTCAGTGTCACACTGCAGGAGGGCAGTCAGTGTCACACTGCAGGAGGTCAGTCAGTGTCACACTGCAGGAAGTCAGTATCACACTGCAGGAGGTCAGTCAATGTCACACTGCAGGAGGGCAGTCAGTGTCACACTGCAGGAGGTCAGTCAGTGTCACACTGCAGGAGGTCAGTCAGTGTCACACTGCAGGAAGTCAGTATCACACTGCAGGAGGGCAGTCAGTGTCACACTGCAGGAGGTCAGTCAATGTCACACTGCAGGAAGTCAGTCAGTGTCACACTGCAGGAGGGCAGTCAGTGTCACACTGCAGGAGGTCAGTCAATGTCACACTGCAGGAGGGCAGTCAATGTCACACTGCAGGAGGGCAGTCAATGTCACACTGCAGGAGGGCAGTCAATGTCACACTGCAGGAGGTCAGTCAATGTCACACTGCAGGAGGGCAGTCAGTGTCACACTGCAGGAGGGCAGTCAGTGTCACACTGCAGGAGGTCAGTCAGTGTCACACTGCAGGAGGGCAGTCAGTGTCACACTGCAGGAGGGCAGTCAGTGTCACACTGCAGGAGGTCAGTCAGTGTCACACTGCAGGAGGTCAGTCAGTGTCACACTGCAGGAGGTCAGTCAGTGTCACACTGCAGGAGGGCAGTCAGTGTCACACTGCAGGAGGGCAGTCAGTGTCACACTGCAGGAGGTCAGTCAATGTCACACTGCAGGAGGGCAGTCAGTGTCACACTGCAGGAGGTCAGTCAATGTCACACTGCAGGAGGGCAGTCAGTGTCACACTGCAGGAGGTCAGTCAATGTCACACTGCAGGAGGGCAGTCAGTGTCACACTGCAGGAGGGCAGTCAGTGTCACACTGCAGGAAGTCAGTCAGTGTCACACTGCAGGAGGGCAGTCAGTGTCACACTGCAGGAAGTCAGTCAGTGTCACACTGCAGGAGGTCAGTCAATGTCACACTGCAGGAGGTCAGTCAATGTCACACTGCAGGAGGGCAGTCAGTGTCACACTGCAGGAAGTCAGTCAGTGTCACACTGCAGGAAGTCAGTCAGTGTCACACTGCAGGAGGTCAGTCAATGTCACACTGCAGGAAGTCAGTGTTACACTGCAGGAAGCCAGTCAGTGTCACACTGCAGGAAGCAGAAACAGAAGACCCATGGGGCCTGGCTAAGACACCTTAAGGTTCTTCCCCAGTGACCTGTTTGTTCCAGGAAGGTTCCTAGAGGTTCACAGCCTTCGCAAAATGCACTGCCAGCTGGGTATCAAGTGTTCAGACACGTGAGTCTACGGGAGACTTTTCCATTCAAACCACAACATGGGGCCTGGCTGGCAGATGCAGGGTTTTAAGGGAAACCTTGAGGTTTTTAGGCTGGCCTTGCTTTGGGTCTGGCTCTCTGCTTCCTGGTTCCACTTTCATGTGAGGAGATCTGCTGCACTGTTCCCTTTGAGCTGCTCCTGCCCATGTTCTCCATAGGCTCATGATTTTGAATACTTAATACCCACTTGGTGGGGCTGTTTGGGGGGGGCATTGTGACACCCCTAGAAGTGGAGCCTTGCTGGAAGAAGTATTTACTAGACGCATGCCTTGAGGCATCACAACCAATGGGACACAAGGAAAGCAGCCCTAAGAGGGAAGTTTGTAGCTCTAAATGCCTGCATTACAAAAACAGAGATCCCCAACAAGAACAATCCAATTCAAAACACCAGATGGAAAGAAATAATCAAGGTCAGGGCAGAAATCAGTGAATTAGACATGAAGAAAACAAAAACAAATAAATATACAAACATGATTGATAAACTCCTGTTAACCAAACTCCAAATTGACCAAAAGAGAGAAAAGAACCTACCAAGATTAGAGATGAAATAGGTGATGTTACAATAGATACTTATGAAATTGAGAGAATCATAAGGTCATATTTCAAACATTTACATTTCACCAAACTGGAAAACCTGGAAGAAATGGATGAATCTCCTGACACATATGATATATCAAAGTTAAACTCAGAAGAGATAAGTAATCTAAATAGAAGTTTAACTAACAAGACTGAAGCAGCAATTAAGAAAACCTCCCAACCTCTCCTCCCTCCCCCAAAAATGTCCAGGCCCTGATGTGTTCACTGCTGAATTCTACTCAACTTTTATTTATTTACTTATTTATTTTGTTTTTTTGAGGTAGGGTCTCACTTTAGCTCAGGCTGACCTGGAATTCTCTATGTAGTCTCAGGGTGGCCTCAAACTCACAGTGATCTTCCTACCTTTGCCTCCTGAGTGCTGGGATTAAAGGTGTGAGCCACCATGCCCGGCTATTTGTTTATTTATTTGAGAGAGTGAGAGAGGGAAAGAGGCAGACAAAGAGAGAGAGAGAGAGAGAGAGAGAGAGAGAGAGAGAGAGAGAGAGAGAAGAAGAGAAGAGAAAAGAAGAGAAGAGAAGAGAAGAGAAGAGAAGAGAAGAGAAGAGAAGAGAAGAGAAGAGAAGAGAGAATGGGTGCCCCAGGGCCTCTAGCCACTGCAAACGAACTTCAGAAGCATGTGCCCCCTTGGGCATCTGGCTTACATGAGTCCTGGGGAATTGAACTGAGGTCCTTTGGCTTTGCAGGCAAATGCCTTAACTGCTAAGCCATCTCTCCAGCCCCTCTACTCAACTTTTATAGAAGAATTGAAACCACTGCTTCTCAAGTTATTTTATAAAATAGAAAAGGAGAGAATACTCCCTAACTCCTTCTATGAAGTCAGCATTAGACTAATACCAAAACCAGACAGAGACATAACAAGAACAGAAAATTATAGACCAATATCATGCTAGGTGAGGGAAAGTCTTGAAGTTCTGGAACATTACATCCACTAATCCCACTGTTATTTAGCATAGTACTTAAAGTCTTAGGTACTGATAAGACAAGAGAAGGAAATAAAAGGCATGCAAATCAGAAAGGAAGAATTAAAACTAGCATATTGTATTATTCTGTACTTAAAAGAGGCTAAAAACACCAAAAGGCTCCCAGAGCTGACACACTCTGCACAAAGTGGCAGCATACAAAATTAACACACAAAAGGGGTAGAGGGACTTCAACGATGTTCTAGAGAAGTCCTGTTTGGGCATTCTGATCATTTGGGATGTCAAAACAAACAAAAAACAAAGAAAGCCAAAACCCCAAAGCATCCCCCAAACTCCAAAAGCAAACAGAAACAAATAAAACAAAACAGAACTTGAAAAATATTTATTTTTTAGAGATAGGGTCTCACTGTGTGTTCAGATAGTCTTGGACTTGATATGTAGCCAAGAGTGGTCTTGAATAGATCACCCTCCTCAGCCTCCAAAGTACTGCTATTAAAAGAATGTACCACCACTGAAGGTATTTGTAGCAACAACAAACATGAACAATAAAAAAATTGGTTCAGTTATTTTAGTATATGACATTTACTATTATATGTTCTTACACTGTCCAATACAGTAACCACTGGGTAGTTTTGTAAGCAGATGCCATTTAACTCTAAATTAATTAAAATTAAGTAAAGTCCCTCCACTGCATATGTTACATTTCAGGTGCTCAGTTACCACATGTGGTTTGCAGCTGTTTCCATGAACAGCACACGAAGTGTGTGGTCATCTCCAGCCCAGCACGTGTGATTCTTAATGACCACCATGAGTGGCACAGACGCATTTTCATCACAGTGGGACGTTCTACTGGGGGCTGTTGATACAGAATGAACATCCACATACACAAATACTTTAGAAGTTTGCCTATGTGGAATAGATGGACACATGAGTATATGGCGAGGGGTGAAATATGGTGTTTTGAATGTAAAATGTCCCCACAGCCTCATGTGTTTAGAAGCAAGTGCTTTTAACGCCTAACCCATCTTCCAATCCTGGCCTCATTTATTTGGAATACTTTGCCCCCAGCTGGTGGCACACTGGGAAAGTTGTGGAACCTCTGGGCGGCAGTGCCTTGCTGGAGGAGGCGTGTCGGTAGAGGAGGTTTCAGGTTCTTAGTCCAGCCCACCGAGCATTCAGTGCTAACTCACTCGGGCTGCTTTCTTCCCACTGATGTGGAGATGTCACTCAGGCTTCCTGTTCAGGCCTACTAAGGTTTCCCTACTATGATGAGACATACCTTTGAGACTGAAAACTTAAATATACTTTTTCCTCCAATAAGCTGCTTCTTGTCAGATGTTTTGTCCCAGCAATGAGAAAGCAACTACTACAATAGGAAATTCATGAAGTTTTTGAGGCCAGAAACCTGAATTGCTTCACATTTTAAAGATATTTATTTATTTATCAGAGAGAGAGAGAGAGAGAGAGAGAGAGAGAGAGAGAGAGAATGGGTGCACCACGGCCTCTAGCCACTGCAAACAAACTCCAGATGTGTGCGCCACCATGTGCATCTGGCTTATGTGGGACCTAGAGAATCAAACCTGGGTCCTTAGGCTTCACAGGCATGCGCCATAGCCACTAAGCCATATCTCCAGCCCCTGCTTCACATTTTAGAAAGGCTGTTGTGACTGTCATCTGGAGCAGTCTTAGAGGGAGTTCAAGAGACCACAATGGGTATATGATAACAAGAGAATGTCTAAGAGGCATGTGCTGCTTTGGAGGCAGAGAGAACATGTGTACAGAAGCTTTCAGTCTTAATTATATAGTGTTTAGTGTGATGCTATTCTTGGAAAAATAGCAGCCTTTTTGATAAGTTGTATGCACAATCATATGATATGTAATGTTTCATTTATAAGCTGCCTTCAACACATGCTTACCATTAGTGTTTTCTCAAAGTATAGTAGTATGTTTTCCAGAATTTCACTATATGCTTACAGTAAATAGTTCTAGCTTGTTGAAATGTTAAAAAAAAAAAGAGTGAAAAGAAATGATGAAAACTCTGTGTTATCAGTCTTTTTGGTCTTTCATGACCCTAAGGCACCTGGTGTTTAGTTGAGTCTAGTACAGTTGGCCCTTTATTCCTTCATTTCTATGTGCTCTACATCCACCGAGCCAATTAGCCATGAATGTCAAATATTTGAAAAATATTGTGCCTAGACATGCACAGTCTTTAAAAGATTTTTGAAAAATATTCTTATTTATTCATTTTCAAGGAGAGAGAGAGAGAGAGAGAGAGACTAAATGGGCACACCAGGGCCTCTAGCTGCTGCAAATGAACTCCACATACATGTGCTACTTTGTGCGTCTGGCTTTAGGTGGGTACTGGGAAATTGAATCCAGGAATCCAGGTTGCCCAGGTTGTTAGGCTTTGCAGGCAAACACGTTAACTGCAAAGCCATCTCTGCAGCCTCTAAAGTTATTTTTAGATAGTCTTTGACTCTTTATCCCAGGTTGGATTTAAACTCATGAGGTTGTCTCATACTCCTGAGTGCTGGGATTAGAGGTATGTGCTACCAGCCCAGTTTAGACTTCTTATATCTTGTTATTTACTATTCCCTAAGCAATATAGGGCGTATGATTTTCACTTGCAATTAATTAGGTATTATAACTGATATAGAGGTGATTTAAAGTGTATGGGAAATAGCCTAGGCATATGCTCATGATTAACAAGTTTCTATTCCCCTTCTGAAGCCTGCAGCAGCCTGAGAGTTCCTTGAAGGAAGGGATGAGGCCTTTGATATTCATGCCATATAGTAGGTGTTAAATGACATTTTTTTGAGCAGGGTCTCAGACCACCTGGGCTGGCCTCAAACTTGCTATAGCTAAAGATACTTTGAACTTTGATAGTTCTGCTGTACCTCCCAAGTGCTGGACTAAGCAGTTTGCACCACCTCACCTGGTTTATGTAGCCATAGGGATCAAACCCAGACCTTTGCATGCTGTGCAAGGTCCCCTGAGATATATTCACAGCTCTGATTGTCTTCAAAATTTTTTTTTTGTATTTTTATTTATTTATTTGAGAGCGATAGACAGATGGAGAGAGAAAGAGGCAGATAAAGAGAGAATGGGTGTGCCAGGGCCTCCAGCCACTGCAGGAACTCCAGATGCATGCGTCACCTTGTGCATTTGACTTATGTGGGTCTTGGGGAATCAAGCCTTGAACCTGAGTCCTTAGATTTCACAGGCAAGCGATTAACTGCTAAGCCATCTTTCCAGCCCATTTGGTTGTCTTTTTAAGGAAACAAAACCTGTACTAACTGAGAATCAGATTGAACTTCCCTCCCCTCTCTGAGTCTCTAGTTTGCTTATCTGAAAAAAAAACAAAAAAACAAAAAAAACAGTCTCCAGTTAAAAAATTCTGTAAACTATGTTTGGTGGCAAAGAAAGGACATTTGAGAGGAGGCATCATGGTAAGAAGTGGAGTGTGAATAATAAATAAAATGAAAACTTTTTGTCTGAAGCCAATTGGTTCAATAGCAATGTCTAATTACTAAAGTTTTTCTGTATCCCTGCAAAAGAAAATGCAGCCAAAATCCTTCCTCATCCATCAGTGTAGAAACAAGGCAAATGTCCCCATGAGCAGCACCTCTTTGACGGCCCACTTTGACTTTCTACCTAAAACAGTATGCTGGCAAGCTCTTAGCTCTCAATAGTTTGTCCAGTGAGAATTTACACACAAGATACAAAATATGACCAGTGAGGAGTAGATGAAATTGAAGATAATATGGCTGAATAAATTTTGTGTTTCATAAACTCATTTTGGGGAAGGGAGAGCTCATTAGACTGTGAAAACGAGACCCAGTGGCCCTGTTCCACTGGCAGAGCACAAGACCCGGAGGAAGCCCATTGTTGAGGGCTTTACACAGAGGGTGGATGGATGATGATCCCTCCTTTACTGAGGTGTGGCATTCATCTGTCAGCTTGTTTACGCCTGCCAGATGGCAGAGCCTTTATTCATCATTGCATTGATTTGATGTTTCTTGATCTCTGAGGCTCAAGTGTACAGTTGTTGAAGTGGTATAGTAAATATGCACCAGAAATTCACTGCTAACTACTAAGCAAAAAGAGAAAACACTGAGGGCAGGAGCTTAAGGAAAGGAAGGATTTGTGTTTAATATCAGGAAAAATACCCTAGGCAGTCAACTCTAGGAATAACTTCCCAAGAAAATCCTGCTGCTTGATTTGAGAACTGGTTGTATGATGTACTGGAGACTGTCCTTCAGGGAGTCAAATGTGTTGTGGTCCACGGAGCGACCTACAACAGCCACATAACTTCACCATGGTTCTTTGTGGTCATGATTCTGAAGTCCAGTCAAGTCTTGCCTATTGAACCCTTTCTATAACCAACATGAACCTCTGAAAAAGGAACTGAAGGTCGACCCTTTCAGATGCAGGGCTGGGTAGGTCCAGCTAAGAGACTAGTCAATGGGGCATCTGTTTATCAAAATTACCCCAATTAATGGAATCATTTTCTTTCCTTTCTCGCCCTTTCCCAGGGGAAAAGGCATCATTCTTAGGTACCTGTTTGGGTTCCTGCCCTCTGCCACTTACTGGGTCACTCAGCATTCAAAGCATGTAGGTTTAAGTCCACAGGTATAAACATACGATGGGAGTGGTGAGGTCCTGGAGTGTTGAGGTCTGCAGGCCATCCGCTAGTGGACAATCCTGCATCACTTGTAGTGTTGCTATGAAAATACCTGCTCTTGCACCACTGTCCCAGGGGCATGCAGCATCCGGGTCTTCTTTGAGCTGTAGCTCCTGCTAACCCTTTGAAGTTGGGGGAGGAAAGGTTTTAATTACCTAAAGACAGATGAAACCTGCCACTCAAGTTCAGCTCTAAGAGACTCTAGAGTGAGCATGTGGAGAAAGCCTTTCAAGCTCGAGCGAAGACACATTGCCGAAATGGCTAAACAACTGGATCCAAGTCAGACCTAGGGGCTCAAGCAGGGCAAGGGACTGGGAAGGACTCCTGAATGTTGTGCTTGGGGGGTTTTCTCCTTATTACTGCAGTTCAGCCCATATTTCCTTAGTGGTTGGGAATGTGTAGCAGTTCTCCACATAGAATATTCTAGGTGTTTATGGGTTTAACATTTACATTTTCAGCCATTTGTGTGGGAACGTCAAAGTCATTTTACAAGTTCCTGAGAGTCAGTTAGCTCTTAGGCAGGCCCAGCTTGTTTCCTCTTTCTCTCCGTGTATGGCAGCTTTTTATAAATTTTTTTTTTTTCATTTTACTGTGTGAGAAGGTTGGGATACATTCTTTTTTTTTTTTTGGTTTTTCGAGATAGGGTCTTACTCTATCCCAGGCTGACCTGGAATTCACTATGGAGTCTCAGGGTGGCCTCGAACTGTCAGTGATCCTCCTACCTCTGCCTCCCGAGTGCGGGGATTAAAGGCGTGCACCGCCATGCCCGGCTTACATTCTTATTTTTTAAAACTTGTATTGCCCACATCCATACGTAGAGACAACATACCACGATCACAATCTCCTCCACTACCTCCCTTCCCTGGCCCCCTCTTCTTTCCAACTAGTACTGCTTCTACTGAGGTCATCATATTTTACCGCCTATTATGCAGGTCTTGAGGCCATTGTGAGGTCATGAATGTACCACCACTTTGTGTCTGAAGACAGTATTGCAAAGCACTCCTCCCCTTCCTTTGTCTCTCTGCCCCCTCTTTCATAATGGCCCCTGAGCCTTGGAGAATGTGATAGAGATGTGTCAGTGTTGAATACACCCCTGTAGCTTCTTCTCAGCACTTTGATGAGTTTTTAGTCTCCCCAGTGGTCACCACCATCTGAAAAGAGAAGCTTCTCTAACCAAAAGTGAGAGTAGTGTTAACATATGGGCATAGCACATAGGCACTTAGAAGGCAGTTTGGTGGCATAATATATCCAGTTAGCCAAACAACAGCCTCCCCAGCCATAGGATTTTGACCTGGTTTTCAGTGCCAGGCATGAATCTCCTTCCATGGAGAGGGCCTCAAATCCAGTCAGAGAGGAGCTGGTTTCCCCCACAACAGACATGACTTTTCTTCCTCAGCAGGCTGTGTAGGTTTTTATAACACCAGGACAGCTAGTCAACAGGGAGGAGGCTTTCAGCTCAGGTGCATCTTGATTTCTCAGTGTCCTGCAGCGCCAGCATGTGGTGTTTCCAGCAACAGGTTTTACTATTTACTTATGGTGGACAACCAAAAGTCCTGGCAATATCCTATGATATTTTGAGGCATCAGCGGCGTTTCTGACCACCAACTCCTTGCAACACCCCCCCCAGTGACACTAAATTTTTCTTATAACAATGTATAGCAAGCCATGATTCTTAAATGCCTTGTGATTGCACCCCTAGCTCTGCTCAGTCTTCCTAAATATGCACCATTATAAAAAAAAGAGTCAATGAGCAGTTAGAACAAGGGAAATCTGAACCAATTCAGTGTGATTCATTCTTCTTTTAGAAGCCAGATCTCTATATTAGTTGTTGTTGGAGATACAAGGAAAGAATGACCCAGTTGTTGCCTTCAAAGAAAATGCAACCATGACATAAGTGATACAAGATAACCAGTCTACATGCCTTACACCCCGCTCTTCTGAATCTCTGGAAACCAACTGCTGATTAACAATTTGGTCTTGCCGTGGTTAAAACATCCTCCCCTCTTTGTATATGAATGCGTCATCAGTGCAGAAACTCTCTGAACCCCACTACGTAGCATGGATAAGTCACTGGATCATGACTGACTCAGTCTCTAGCACTTCTCCCTTCTGCAGGTTACAGCGCAGGGCTGAAGCTTCTAAGCTTCGCATTGCCCCGTCCAGATCCCGAGATTGCCACCAGCAATGTCATATAAAAGTCACTACTTACTCTTCAGGATTGAAGGGTTTTAGGAGTTGAGCATCAGGAATGCAGCTAGAAAACAAAACTTATTTATTTATTTTTTGTGTATGTGTGTGAAGTGAATGCATGAGTGTGTGTATATAAATATATGTTCATATGCAGGTGGGTGCTGTGGGCACGTGTGTGTGTGTGTGTGTGTGTGTGTGTGTGTGTGTAGCACAGAGATAGAGACTGGATGTCTTTCTCAATTGCTCTCTATTTACAAAGGCCGGATCTTTCCCTAAACCCAGAACTTGATAACTCTGTTAGTCTACCTAGCTAGCTTTTCTGGGGGGACTTCCTGTCTCCTGTCTCTACTTCCCAACTACTGAGATTACAGACATGTTGCTCTGCTAACCAATCATTTAAGTAGGTTTCAGGACCTGAACTCCAGCCCTCATGCATGTGCCTTTTCTACTAAGTTATCCCTTGGCAGTCCCAAATATTAACTTTTTAAAAAGATTATATATTTATTTATTTATTTATTTGAGAGAGAGAGAGAGAGAATGGGCACTCCAGGGCCTCTAGCCACTGCAAACAAACTCCAGACACATGTGCTACCATGTGCATCTGGCTTATGTGGGACCTGGAGAATTGAACCTGGGTCCTTAGGCTTTGCAGGCATGAACCTTAACAACTAGGCCCTATTTCCAGCCACCAAACATTAACTTTTAAGTAACATACTCCCAGTAAAGAAAATTAAAAGAAAAGTGTTAAAGTGGCTTTAAGGAGAAGAAATATCCATATGTATGTCTGTTCATCTGCATGGGTGTGTGCAGATATGTAAGCATGTGTGTATGCACATACATGTGGAGGTCAGAGGTTAATGATGTTGGGTGTCTTCCTCTATCACATGACACCTTTCTTATTAATTTTTAAAAAATTTAGACAGAGCTTCTCTTTGAGAAGGAGCTCAGTGATTCAGCTAGCTAACCACCAGGCCCTGAGGAGCCCTTCTGCCTCTGCCTCCCCAGTGCTGCGGTGGCAGGTTTAGGCCATCATGCTTGCATTTTACGTGGGTGCTGGGGTCTGAACTCAGGTCCTTGTGCTCGCATAGTAAGTGCTTTACCCAGCCTCTATTCAGTTTTTTAAAAACTTCATATCGTAATCCCATGTCAGGACTTCTTGGTCCTGGGTTGACATCTGGGGCAAATCTCAGAGCCACTCTTTATTTTCACCAGCACGCTCATTCCATTGCTGGGGACAATGACAATTCTCTCAGAAAGGAAAGAAAGGACTTCAGACCCCATTCAGGCATGGTCTTGTACTGTAGAGGCTTATTTTGTTTGCTTGTCTCTCAGTATTTTTTTACAGAGCTTAACTCCATTGCCATTTTTTTTGTTGTTGTTGTTGTTTCCAAAACCACAATAAAATGAGAAGACGACTACTTGGAACTCGCAATTCCATTATCTGTCAGCAGCAGAAGATAAAAGGTGCCACCAATGTACCCAGAAAGTAATTTTTCAGTAGCCATAGGTGACAAGAATTACATTTCTCTACCAGGACATCTTGATGTGGTACATCATAAATATTCAGGTTCTGCACACGGTACAAAAGATATAATATCTCCTTTCCCGTAGAACACTGCTTCAAGGTCAGATTCAGGAGGACTTAGAAAAAGGAACTAAACATTCTTAAATATGAGAATAAAAGATCATTTGGAGGGGGGTGGGTTAGAGGTATTTAGGAAGTAAACACTGAAAGGGGAAGGGCTTAGGTATAGAAATCATGTCATGAAGGGTATCACCCCAAGAACCAGGCAGGTGGAGTTCTGGCTCTGGTTTTTCTCCAGCTGTTCATGAGACCAAACGCTGCACCCAGGTGGAGTCTGTGTATCCCCTATTCTAGATCAGGTCCCAGGTATGAGAAATATGGGAATTCTTTGCCCAAGCACATCACGAGTTTCTTTCTCAGATCTGTCTTTGTGAGGGCTAATGGTTGCCGTGTGTGCTCAAAGGGTGGTTGTTAGAAAAGAGGACAGGCAGTGGGTACAGACAGAGCTGGTCTGCATCAGTCTGCATCATTGTGCACGCGGAAAACGTCTATGATGTAGGCAGAGCCAGGGGTGGCAAAAGAGAAAAGGTTAACTTTTGGTCCTTGTATTATTGCATTAGGACTATAAATGTAAGTGTTAGACTTTTTCAAAAGAAAACACTGAATTTGCAAGTAGACCCTGGCAGAATGGAGCTGCCTTGTCTCTGTGCTTGATTTGTCTTGGTTACTTTTATTTGTATTGTGTCAGTTTACTAATAGGCAAGAAGTTAGTGTGAGTAGCACTTGGCATCCTGGTCAGTAGCTGTAGTCTTTGAAATGATGGGATAGCAAAAGTGGAAAGACTGACCTAGAATTCATGAAAATCTTATGACATCCATACACTATGCAGGGCACCTGATCAAGGAGATACCCTTTCGTGGAGACTCTAGAATCAAGGCACTCCTGTCCTGAGACATGCACACTCTGGGATCTGACCTGACCCCACATCGCAAGGAAGGAGAGTTCCTGCTTTGAGTTTTACTACTCTTCCTTCTGATCCCTCAGATAACCAGGAACCAGCAGCACCATCCAGGGTTTGCCTCAGCCTTGCACTGGATCATATATGGGTCTCATGTCTCCTCCTTAAGGCAATCTCCCTCCTTCCTCCACTCTACATGTAGACTCTGCCAGGTAGCCCAGGAGCTCTGAACCTCATGCCAGTATGTCTTCCTGGAAGACAATGTGCCTTGAAAAGTCTTTGGAAATAAAACCAGGTTCCTGCAATTCTGCTAGGGCTAGAATGAGTCCCCTTACCACCAAAATCCTCAAGTCGTTCTTTCTTTAAGAGAGGTGTTATGTTTGAACCATGAATGTTTCTAATTTTTATGTAGTCTAAGCCACATTGCCTACTGTAGTATATATAGTCCTTTCCCATATTCAATTTGTTAGAATGAGTTCTTAAGGTTGGCCCACATTGAAGAGGGCAGTAGGGAGAAAGCTCTTTCTTTCTTAAAAAAGATTATAGGGATGAGAGATGGCTTAGCAGTTAAGGTGCTTGCCTGTGAAGCCTGAGGACCTAGGTTAGATTCCCCAGGACCCACATAAGCCAGATGCACAAGGGGGCACATGCATCTGGAGTTTGTTTACAGTGGCTAGAGGCCCTGGTGTGCCCATTCTCTCTCTCTCTCTAATAAATAAAATAAAATAAAATATTAAAAAAGATTATAGTAAATCTTTCATAATGTTAAATATACCCTGCTAAAACAGTGATTGTAGTGTTGTTACCTATATGCACTCAGTTGTTCAGCAGATCTCTGGGATATTTTTCATCCTGCTTGACTGAAACTCTACTCATTGCAAAGCAACTCCCTCCTTCTCCCTTGCCCAGCCCCTGGCAGCCGCTGTTGTGCTCCACACTTCCGTGAGCCTCACTCTTTGCTTCCTCATGGAAGTGGGGTTGCACTTGATCGTCGGTGACTGGCTCCTAAACACAATGCCCTCCAGGTCTATCCACATTATGTTGTATGACAAGAATTTTTTCCTTTTGAAAGGTGGAATGACATTCCATTTTACTTACATATCACATTTCCCTTATCTTGTCTATTAATGGGTATTTGGGTTGTTTCTACATCTTGGTTATTGTGACTAATATTGCAATAAACATGGAGTGCAAGTATCGCTTTAAAAATCTCTGCTTTTAATTTTTTTAGATGAATAACAAGAAGGATTGTTGAATCACATGAACAATCATATACCACATAAGCTTTATGCCAGCAATGGACTGCATATAATGGTGGTTCATAAAATGATATCCCATTTCCCAAAAGCCCTATTCATACCCAAAGCACCACAGTGACAAGACACAGAGCTTAGCTTCTACGGTACATCCCGAGTCCTAACTAAACATTTACTATCTGTCTGTACACTTTAAAAAAAAATTGTAGGGCTGGAGAGATGGCTTAGCGGTTAAGCACTTGCCTGTGAAGCCTAAGGACCCTGGTTTGAGGCTCGATTCTCCAGGACCCACGTTAGCCAGATGCACAAGGGGGCGCACGCGTCTGGAGTTCGTTTGCAGTGGCCGGAGGCCCTGGCGCGCCCATTCTCTCTCTATCTGCCTCTTTCTCTCTCTCTGTCCATCGCTTTCAAAATAAATAAACAAAAATTTAAAAAAAATTGTAATTTGGGGCTGGAGAAATGGCTTAATGGTTAAGGTGGTTGCCTGCAAAGCCAAAGGACCCAGGTTCAGTTCTCCAGGACCCATGTAAGCCAGATGCACAAGGGGATGCACTCATCTGGAGTTCATTTGCAGCACATGGAGGCCCTGTTGCACCCATTCTCTCTCTCTCTCTCATTTTCTTTCCCTGCTTATTTTTCTCTCTCTCAAATAAATAAAAAAATAAAGTCTTCAAAAATTGTAATTTATTTCATTTTTTACAAGAGAGTGGGGGGCAGATAGAGATAGAGAGAACGGGTGTGCGAGGGCATTCAGTTACTGCAAATGAACTCCAAACACATGTGCCACCTTGTGCGTCTGGCTTACGTGGGTTCAGGGGAATCAAACCTGTGTCCTTTGGCTTTGCAGGCAAATGCTTTAACTGCTAAGCCATCTCTCCAGCCCTGTCTGTACACTTTTCATTTTTAGAATAACTTCAAGGGCGCTAGAAAATTCTGAAAACAAAAATTTGCTATTTCTTGTATTTTCTCAGGGAATAGTGGGCACTAAAATCCTTATTTCATATGAATATCATAAAATACAGACAGAAATTTCACACTCTGGTTAACTCCAAGTTATGGATAAAGCTCAACTAGGAAGTATTTTTTTCCTCAAGCTTTTAAATCACAAGTCTTTTTATTTATTTAACAATAAATATGGTGTTTATTAGATTTTAAGTAATTATTATCTGTGCCTATTAGAGCTAATTCATTGACATTTTGAGAATGTTACTATATCTTTTTAATTTTTTTATTTTAACCTAATTATTTGTATGTAGTTTTAATAACATACAAAGAATCAGGTTTCAATGTATTTTATTTTTATTTATAGTTATTTTTTTTTGTTTTTTGAGGTAGGGTCTCACTGTAGCTCAGACTGGCCTGGGTTTCAGCCTGTGCTGTTGGAGTCCACTTCAGCCAGTTCTTACGTAGACCTATAACTTCCAGTGTATTCCTTATGTTTTTCTTCAGTAGTTTTAGCATTTCTGATCTTCAATTAAGATCTTTGACTCATTTTTGAATTAATCTTTCTGTGGTGTGAAAGATGTAGATTTAATTTCAATCTTATACAAGTGGATATCATCCAGCTTTACCACCATCATTTGTTGAATGAGTGTTTTTTTTCCCCCCAGTGTTATGTTTTGATGCCTTTGTTGAAAATTAAATAAGCATAGCTGTATAGGTTTGTTCATGAATTCTGTATTTTCTTTTCTATTCTATTCTATTCTATTCTATTCTATTCTATTCTATTCTATTCAGTTTGGTTCAGTCCTGTCCAGTCCTATCTCCTATTCTGTCCTCCCCTCCCCTCTCCTCCCTCCTTTTCCCTCTCCTCCCTCCCCTCCCCTTCTGTCTACTCCTCTCCTCTGCTTTCCCCTCCTGTCCACCCACCCACCCAGCCCAGCCCATGTATATATGTCATTGTGCCAGTACAATGCCACATTTGTCACTATGGCTGAGTAGTATAAGTATAATCTCTTTTTTATATTTTTAGGTTCACAAAATTATTTATTAATTATTTTAAAAATATTTTTATTGATTTGACAGAGAAGGAGGGAGAGAGAGAGAGAGAGAGGGAGAAAGAGAAAGAGAGAAAGAAAGAAAGAGAGAGAGAGAGAGAGAGAATGGGCCCACCAGGGCCTCTAGCCACTGCAAAGGAACTCCAAAGGTATGCACCCCCTTGTGCATCTGGCTAACATGGATCCTGGGGAATCGAACCTGGGTCCTTTGGCTTTGCAGGCAAATGCCTTAAACACTAAGCCATTCCTCCACCCCTATTTATTTAATTAATTAATTTATTTATTTGGTTTTTTGAGGTAGAGTCTCACTCTAGTCCATGCTGACCTGGAATTCATTATGGAGTCTTGGGGTGGCCTTGAACTCACAGCAATCCTCCTACCTCTGCCTCCTGAGTGCTGGGGTTAAAGGATTGCACCACCATGCCCAGCTCTTATTTTTTTTTAATTAAAATATTTTAAACTTTATAACCTTTCATGGAGTTTTACACTTATTTTAAAAACATGTCATAAACCTGCTCTGTTTCTCAAGAAAGGATCATGATATTGAATATCCTCTCCAATACAATAACATGTAGACTGACAGGTAGATTATGGGGCTGGATCTGCTAGTATAGTATAATTTCAGGTCAGGAATTGTGATACCTCCGGCAGCATTTTTTAACTGAGATGTGCTTTGGCTATCCACAGATTGTTTCCATAAGAATTGTTGTATTTTTTTTTTCTAGTTCTCAAAGGAAATTAATTGGAACTCTTGTAGGAAATGCATTACTGAATCTGGGAATTACTTTTGGCCAACATAAAGTAGACAACAGCAACGGGGGAGTGTGCCAAACACTGGCAAGAGGACGCTGGCGGTAACACCCATAAGCCCGCCCTCAACAACACACTGCCTCCAGGGGGTGCTAATTCCCAAATCTCCATCAGCTGGGAGCCTCACATTCAGAACACCTGAGTTGATGGGGAACACCTGAATCCAACCACCATAGCTTCAAAGTCTGTTAATCCAGGGGGAAAGAAGCCAACGTTGAAGAGCAGGAAACCGTCAGCATTCACGTCACTCACTTTCAGAAGGCTCAGCATCCTCTCTGCTGTCCCACTGCAGAACAGCTGGCTCAGTCTCAACGGTTCTAATCTCTCAAACAATTGCAGCTGAACCGAGCTTTTTTTTTTTTTTTTTTTTTTTTGGTTTTCCGCGGTAGGGTGGTAGGGTCTCACTGTGGCCCAGGCTGACCTGGAATTCACTATCGAGTCTCAGGGTGGCCTTGAACTCACAGCAATCCTCCTACCTCTGCCTCCCGAGGGCTGGGATTAAAGGCGTGCACCACCACGCCAGGTTTACCGAGCTTTTGACTTTAGCCCAGTTTTCATTTCTTTCTGCGTCATATCCATCTGCTCACACCAGTCCATTTCTATACAAGTTCTCAGGACACAGGTGGCAGAACACAGCAAGCCTCTCACACAGACTGCTTCCAGCCCAGTCCCTACAAAGTTCTTCCTTCCAATCATAAGCCAGACTTCACAGTCTACAGTTCTAACTGCCTTCAGGTCTTTTAAACTCTGACCAGAATGGTCCACCAAACTCTGCCTTCAAGACCGCAAGGATGGCAGGGGACCCGTGGCATGAGCAGAGGCTGGACATTGTCTCCTGGTCAACATCAGGTGGACAATAGCAGCAGGAGTGTGCTCGCTTGCCTTTTCTTTGTGGAAAGACTGAATTACTGCTTAAATCTCCTTGCTTGTTATATGTAAGAAACATTTAGAAATTTATCCATTTCATCTAATCTTTCTAGCTTTTTGGAATATAAGTTTTCATAGTTTCCCCTACTGATCAAGATTTCATTGGAGTCTGTTGTCACAACTCTCTCTTTGTCTCTGATTTTATATATTTGGACCTTGTCTCTTTCTTTTGGTTAGTTTGGCCAGAGATTTGTCAGTCTTGCTAACTAACTTTTTCAAAGAACAAACTCTGATTTTGTGCACTGGTCCATTAGTCTGTATTTCATTAATTTTTGCCTTAATCTGATTATTTTTTAGTTTAGAATTGGCTTCTTGTTTTCTTTTTAGAATATTTATTTAGTTATGATTAGAAAAAGAGAGACATGGAGAGAGTGGGTGTGTGAGGGCTCCTTCTGCTATAAATGAACTCCAGATGCATACACTGCTTTGTGCGTCTGGCTTCATGTGTGTACTCGGCAATCAAACATAAGCCCACAAGCTTTGTAAGCAAGCAACTCTAATCGCTGAGCAATCTCAGTCCTATTATTTTCTTAGCACCTTAAGTTGCATCATTAGGTTGTTCATTTGAGATCTATTTGATCTTTTTTAATATTTAAAATGATTAATTTTATGTGTATTTTTATGTGCACAATTAAAGCGAACACACAAAAAATATAGAGGTTGTAATTAGTCTTTTTGGTTGCAAGTGGTAGACCTCAATTTGCATAAGTACCTCGTGCTAACCAATCACGCCATTGGAGCATGTTTAGAAACTCACCTTGAAGTAACTTAGACAAAGGATGAAGGTGTCCAGATTCATTGGCTCATGGAATCCAGAGAAGAGTTGACCAAACCATAAAGGGCAAGAATATGGAGCTGCAGGAACAACCATAGACAGGGCCTTGATAGCTCTCAAGATTCTTGGTTTCCCACCTCTGCTTTTGGCCCCTTGCTTCTTTCTTAACTGCAGATCAGCTGTTTCCAAATGGCACAACACCCGGCTGCTGACAGCTCTTGTTTTACATTTTCTACATTGGAGAGAGACTTTTTTTTTCTCAGTTTCAGTTCAAAAAATTCTAGGTAAGGACACTGATTGGCCCATCTTGGCCTAGGACCAGTGGTCAAGGGTGTGAGTTCATTTAAGAAATACTCATGGGGGCTGGAGAGATGGCTTAGCAGTTAAGCGCTTGCCTGTGAAGCCTAAGGATCCCCGTTCTAGGCTTGATTCCCCAGGACCCACGTTAGCCGGATGCACAAGGGGCGCACGCATCCGGAGTTCTTTTGCAGTGGCTGGAGGTCCTGGTGTGCCCATTCTTTCTCTCTCTGTCTCTGCCTGTCACTCTCAAATAAATTAAAGAAAAAAAGAAAGAAATACTCATGGGCTGGAGAGATGGCTTAGTAGTTAAGGCACTTGCTGGCAAAGCCAAAGGACCCAGGTTTGATTCCCCAGGACCCGCATAAAGCCAGATGCACAAGGTGGCACATGCATCTGGAGTTCATTTGCAGTGGTTACAGGCCCTGGTGCACCTATTCTATCTGCCTTTTTCTCTCTCTCTCAAACAAACAAATACATAATAAATAAATAAATAGGAAATACTCACCTCACCTCCTGAGTGCCATGCCTCTACCTCCAGCCTCAGCACACCTTCCAGAACTATTCCTCTGTGCATGTGCAAAGGCTGCCTCTCTTTCTGACTTTAAAAAAGTATTTATTTATTTATGAGAGAGAAAGAGGAAGAGAGAGAGAGAGAGAGAGAGAGAGAGAGAGAGAAAATGGGCACAACAGGGCCTCCAGCCACTGCAAATGAACTCCAGACGCATGTGTCCCCTGGGCATCTGGTTTATATGGGTCCTGGGGAATCGAACCAGGGTCCTTTGGCTTTGCAGGCAAGTCTCTTAACCACTAAGCCATCTCTCTAGCCCTCTTTCTGACTTTTTAATGTGATTTTGGAAATAAACTTCCCTTGAAAATTGCCTTGGCTGTATTCCAAAGGCAGGTTGTGTTATTGTTTTCATTAGTTTCCTGATTTTTTTAAAAAAATTATTAAGTAGAAACGTCGTATGAACACATTATATGTTGGTACCATCATTTCCCTCCTTCCTGTCCCCACTCCAATGAGGACCCTCCACAGTGAGATTGCTGTTCTTCACCATAGAGCTGTGTGCTATAGTTGTGAGAGCAGTGGTCAGTCATTGTGCTGGTGGTGGGGCAATAGCTCTGGATATTCCCTCCCACTCTGTGGCTCTTGCATTCTTTCCTCCCCCTCTTCCACAAAATTCCCTGAGCCTTCGTGAGTGTGCTTTATTTTTCTCCCCCTCCCACTAGGTAGGGTCTCACTGTAGCTCAGGCTGACCTGGAATTCACTATGTAGTCTCAGGGTGGCCTTGAACTCACAGCAATCCTCCTGCCTCTGCCTCCTGAGTGCTGGGATTAAAGGCGTGCGCCACCACGCCGGGCTGTGAGTGCTGAGCTCTCCAGCAGCTTCAGGGTTTCTGCTTTGGTGCATTTGGAGTGTCCTCAGTGTCTGTCTCTGTCACCCTGGTGCAGGTTGTCAGGCTCGCCATGGAGGCAAGGCTCTTGCTCAGCTCACCAGTTCCTCTGTGTTTTCACCTGGACCCTGTGAGGTGTGGTTCACCTCCTGCCTGGGAGTCAGTTGTCTTGTCTTGTCTTGTTGATAGATTTTGGTTGTCCTCAGTTCTTACCGCTTTCTGAAAAACAAAAACAGGTTCTGCAACAGAGAGTGAGATCAGGATAGTTTAAATGGGATAAAGATTGTGAATTTAGAGAGATTTTGATGAATGTAGCCTCACATTTGGATGGAGACTTATGGGAGTTTCTCATTCAAGTTCATAATCTTGGTCGTCATAGGATTCTGACTTGGTTCCCAGTTCCAGCTATGGGTTCCTTTCCACTGAGCAGATCTTATAGCCAATCAGAGAACATCTGGTTACCCCCAAGCCCTTCCATCCCTCTTATCTGTCCCTTGATTTGCTTGCCAGGTGTGCCTGCAACTCAAGCTGTTCCAGTTTAGGAACCACAGATGAGGGAGAACATGTGGCATTTGTCTCTCTGTGTTTGTAGAGTTCACATAATGTGATCTGTCACAAGTGTGTCCATTTTCCTACAAATTCATTATATAGTTTTTCCTTACTGCTGAGTAGAATTCCATTGTGTATATGTACCATATCATATCTGCTCATTATCTATTCATCCAAATATGAGCATCTGAGTTTCCTGAATTAGAAAAAATTATTTACAAGCAGAGAAGATAGAAAAGAGACAGAAATAATGACAGGCCAGGGCCTCCAGCTGCTGCAAATGAACTCCAGGTGCATGCACCACTTTGGGCGTCTGGCTTTACATGGGTACTGGGGAATCAAACTAGGGTTGTTAGGCTTTTCAGGCAAGTGCCTTAACTGCTGAGCCATCTTTCCAGCCCCTGGAATTTTTTTTGTTTTCTAGAATTTCCTTCCTGATTTCTTCAATGATCCATCGTTTACTAAAAAGTGTATTGTTCAGTTTCTAAATACAGGTGTAGTTTCCAAAGTTTTCCTTGCTGTTGATTTATTGTTTTATTCTGCTCTGGTCTGATAAGATACAATGGATTATCTCATTATTTGGTATTTGTGGAGGCTTGCTTTGTGACCTATAATGGAGGAGCTTCCATGTACTGCCAAGAAGAATGTGTTTTCCCTACCTCTTGGATGGAAGATTCTTAGATATTTGTTAAATACAGCTGATCTAAGGTATAATTTACCTCTGAAGTATCTTTTCTGGCTTTTAGTTTTGATGACCTATCTAAACCTATGAGTGAGGCATTAAAGTCTCCAACAATAATTTGTCAGGACCTATCTGACCTTTTATGTCTTTCAGTGTTTATTTTTATGAAATTGGCCACCCCAATATTAGTTTAGCAAATGTTCATAGTTGTTATGTCTTCTTGATGAATTATTCCCTTTATTACTATGTAGTGGCCCTCTTGTCTCCTTTGACTGGCTTTGGTTTGAAATCTACTTTATCAGACATAAGAGTAACTACACCAGCCTGTTCATAGTTTCCATTTGCTTGATAGGTTGGTCTCAGTCCTCCAGTACTCAGCTTGTGGGTGTCTTCGCTAGCTAGGTGTGCTTCTTGTGACCAACAGATGGATGAATCATGTTTTCAAAAAATATTTTTATTTATTTATTTATTTGCAAGCAGAGAGAGATAGAAAAACAGAGGGAAGGAGGGAGGGAGGGAGAGAGAGAGTGCACACAAATGGGCACACCAGGGCCTCCAGTCATTGCAAACTCCAGATGTATGCACCATTGTGCATCTGGCTTTACGTGGGTACTGGGGAATTGAGCCCAGGTCATTAGGCTTTGAAGCCAAGCACATTAACTGCTGAGCCATATCTCCAACTCTGAATTATGTTTTTTTTAAATTTACTTTTTAACAGATTATAATCTTTTATTCCCTCTCCCCTGTTCCCATTTCCCTGGGTCCCTCCTCTATGTGGTTGTGGGATTTACTGCGGGGTCATGAAGGCCTCAGTCAGTTCCAATGGGATAGTGGGGTGTGTGTGGGGGGGAACCACGTCTCTGGGTATTCCCACCACTCTGGCTCTTACAATCTTTCTGCCTCCTCTTCTGCAATGTTCTCTGAGCCACGGCAGACCTATTGGCAGTCTGATTTAGTGTGAGTTCTTTGTACTTTCTGGATCTCTGCTCTGACAGGTTTTGCTTGACCATCACGTCTGCCACCATCACCCTGGAGCTGGTTGTCAGGCTAGCAGTAAGAGCAGTGTTTGTGGCGCTGCTTCCACTGCAAGTTGTCCTGGGCCCTGGCGGATGTGAAAGAGGTGGCAAGTCTCATGGTGGGCAGCTGGTTATCTTCTTGTCGATGGATCTTGATTTTCCATTTTCTCTACCATCTGTAAAATACAGCAGATTCTCCAACCAAGAGTGCGAGCAGCTTAGGTGAAAGGAGTAGGTCCTTGAGAGATTTTTGGTGTGCAAGCTCACTCTTCTCCAGAGAGCAATGGTAGCTTCTCTCTGAAGTGTGAGTTTCCTGACTATGGGAATCTGATGTGGTTTCCAGTACCAGGTATTAGTTCTCTCCCACTGGGCGGGCTGCATGTCCAGTCAGAGAGCAGTTGGTTATCCTCAGAGGCTGTGTGCACAAGTGTGTACTTGTCCAGCTGGTTTATTCATAGTCTGCAGGGTCCCCTGCTTATCCATGTTGTTGACAACAGTTTTCCTCCAGGGGCTCCCATAGTGCTTTC
Organism: Dipus sagitta; assembly: GCA_036346955.1. Lineage (NCBI taxonomy): Eukaryota > Metazoa > Chordata > Mammalia > Rodentia > Dipodidae > Dipus > Dipus sagitta. The sequence goes on from CM070784.1 coordinate 44,780,166, forward strand.
CAAATTGAGTCAGTTGGTCTGCATCTTTTCACTGGTCAATTGAGACCATGTACCCTTGGAGTTATTGGTGAGAGGGTCTGTGTTGTGATTTTGTTAGGTGTTCTAGTTGGTTGGTGGTTGCTATTCTTTTTCTTTTATTTGAGAGAGAGAGAGAGAATTGGTGGGCCAGGGCCTCAGCCACTGCAATGGAACTCCAGATGTTTGCGCCACCTGGTGGGCATGTGCGACCTTGCACTTGCCTCACCTTTATGCATCTGGCTTGCGTAGGATCTGGAGAGTCGAACATGGGTCCTTAGGCATGCAAGCAAATGCCTTAACTGCTGAGCCATCTCTCCAGCCCCTGCTATTTCTCTTTCTCTCCCTGTTAGCTCTGGTGCTTTGCTAGCTTAATGGTGAACGCAGTCGACTCGTTTCCAGTTCTCCTTTGTTCTCTGTTCCTTTCTTGGTCATTGTTCTACATGTGTTTTCATGGGCGAGAGTTTTCTTCCTCCTCTCTGTGTGGTGTTCCTCCAAGGGTTTTCTACAGTGCTGGATTGGTGGTCATGAATTGCTTTCATTTGTGTTGTTTTGAAATAGCCTTATTGCTTCATCAATTTGGAAAGATAGTTTGCAGGCATAGCATTCTTGGTTGGAAGTTGTTTACTTTCAGAGGTTGAAATATGTCACGGCATCATGTCTTACTCATAATTTTTCCTACATTCCTCTCCTTCCAATTCTTTTCGTTATCACAGCCATGACAATGATAAAAAAAAAAAAAAAAAAACTTGGATATGCTGGTGTTTCACATGTGACACAGTGCCATGACTCCTAGAATGAAAACAGTCTCTCATCTATACTTTACTTTACATCCATAATCTTGGCATTGTGTTAATCAGACTTTTGTGTAGTTAGGACTAAAGAAGAAATTCAGTTTTTATTTGGGTAAAAGAGTGATTAGACTAGTTAGCACCAGGTGGCGCTAAAAGACTGGGTTTGGACACGCACTACTCCATCTTTCACTGGGGAAGTTAAAGGAAAGAAACATCACCTCTGTTATGTCTTGTTACTAGCAGAGGCTAAGGACTTCTCTGCTAGGCTCTCTCAGCTGTGTTTTTTCTGGAAAATTGACATTCTCCAATGCATGGATAATAGTAATTTTACTGAGGTCTCAAGTGAAAAAAAAAAAAAAAGAGAAGAAAGTCATTTTTTTAAAGGGAAAATGGAAACAAATATCACATGAAATTGCTTTTGGAAATGTGCTCAGTCATTTTCTCACCATTGTAGGTGGGCAGGAATGCAGGAAGGCTGCAAAAGAAGGAAACAGTCTCCAAGATATTTTCACTGAGGAGAGAAAGGAACAAAATCATCATCAGCCTGAGTTTATCATTTGGTGTAATTCCACTTTCCCAGAAGTCTCCAGTATGCTCACAAGTGGTTTTCTCTATGAGAATAAAACCTCAAAACATACACGATAGATTCCAAAAATGAAAATAAAAGTTTTCTACTGGCTTTCTAAGCAGGACAGAAGAGGAAGAAAAGAAGTTGAAGCAAAAAACTCTTGCTTACACAAAACAGAGAAAACCAAATTGAAGAATAGCTTTTCTGGAAGGAGCTGGCCCTGCCGGAAGTTGGTTCCCTGCCAGAGTTAGTGGGATATTGAGAAGGAGGGTCTATGATAAGTGACTTTTGGGATGGTTGGGGAAAACAAGGGACTTTTTAAACATGCTTGAAAATGTCACCTGGTCGTCTTTTGCTGAAATTCACGTCTAGTTAAAACCCAGAGCAGTAGTTCAGTCTCTTGATTCACAGGAATCGTTTACAAAAGTGGGCATGGCTGTTTCCTTAGCGGGATAGCATGCATCTCTAAGAGCCATTCCCCCCCACCTTTTTTTCTTTGCATTTGTTTTGTTTGGAGACAGGTTTTCAACATATTGTCTATGCTGGCCTTCAACTCATGATTCTCCTGCTTCATCTCTGGGAATGCGGAGATTATAGGCATGTGGCATCACACTGGCTCCCACGGCTTTTCCTGATAGTCTCCTCTGAGGTGTATTTTTAAGGACCAGCAGTATTTGCTATGCTGCAGGAGATAGAACCTAGAGTGAGCTTTCCCTTGTGACTGTGAAAACAGGCAAAACTGCTGCTCTCCCGGAGGCTGTGGCTTCTCTGGTTCTTACCAACAGCAGTTTACCTTTTCTCAAAGTGCTTTCATAGTGATTTCCACTGAGGCAACCTGATATTTTGGGTGACAGAGAGGTGGCAGAGCGGGAAAGCCTCCGCAGATGGGTGTTACTCCAGGTGATTCTCACCAGCTGCCTTCCCAGGCTGTAAATAACCAGGCATAGACACAGACGCTCCCGGAGAAAGCACCCCTGTCCGTGGGAGAAAGCACCCCTGTCTGTGGGAGAAAGCACCCCTGTCCGTGGGAGAAAGCACCCCTGTCTGTAGGAGAAAGCACCCCTGTCTGTGGGAGAAAGCACCCCTGTCCGTGGGAGAAAGCACCCCTGTCTGTGGGAGAAAGCACCCCTGTCCGTGGGAGAAAGCACCCCTGTCCGTAGGAGAAAGCACCCCTGTCCGTAGGAGAAAGCACCCCTGTCCGTACTGGGCAAAGATGGAGCCAGGGCAGACAGCCATGAGAGCTGTCTTTCCAAGGCAACTTCCAAGGATTCCCTGACAGAGTAGATTTTATTGTATCTTATTTTACTTTTTTGGTTTTTCAAGGTAAGATCTTGCTTTCTAGCCCAGGCTGACCTGGAATTCACTCTGTAGTCTCAGGGTGGCCTTGAACTCACAGCAATCCACCTACCTCTGCCTCCTGAGTGCCACCACACCCGGCTTCCCTGAGTAGACTTTAGAAATGAGTTGACAATGCCTCGTGAAACTCCATCTATCTGGGAGCAGAGTTGGGGGCTGGAGTTGGCAGAGGCAAACCAAGAACCCCAGAAACTCGCAGCTCTCTTCTGTCCACTTAACGTCTGAGGGAGCAGGCAGGGTTGCTGCAATGCGTGCTCCCGAAGCATCCACAGGTACTTAGAAGACATCTGAGAGTCGTGGGATCCTGTAATTAAAGCTTTGACATGTCCTCTGGGTTTGTCAATAACTATAAAGTCTTAAAAGCAATGTGCTACTTAAAAATCTCCATATCCAAGCTGCTCTCTCTCTCTCTCTCTCTCTCTGTGTGTGTGTGTGTGTGTGTGCGCGCACACGCACACACATGTCTTTCTGCTCGCTGATTGTCCAGCTGTTTGTATTTTAATGGCTGTGTTTGTAATGGCAGGGGGCATATTACAGATGCAGTTTTCCTTCTGTCAGTGGAAGCTTTTAAGGAGTCAGAAAATTTGAGCTAATAGAGATAATGTTTTATGGAGTCCCTCGGTGCATCCGTTGAACATGTCGTCAAAGGAGTTCATTGAAATAAATGCTGTGGTTGAATTTTTAACAACGGCTGCATAAATATGTGCCCATTTATAACCTTTATGCCTGTGGGAGCCAGGAAAATGATTTGTATAATTAACCCCTTGATTGATCCAGTCTCTCAGCTGTCAGGGTGGAAACTCTGATTCCCCACAAAGAGCAGAGGGTCTTGGTTAAGATTAAGGTAGAAAACATTTGTTTTTTTTTTTTGTGAGGAGTTTATTTTAGGCACCAAGTAAACATTCATTTGAACTTTTCAATTATTTCATGTCTTTAAGTTCCCCAGTCTACACTGGGAGACTGGGATTCACTGGGGTGGGGGGGATCACTCAGGAACTCACATTGGTTCCTTTGATTGAGTCGGTGTGGCAAGCAACGGTTGAGGCTGGTCTCATCTCAGCGCATTTTCTGCTGCTGTTCCAAATACACAAGACTGGGTGGTTTATACAGGACAGAGACGTGTTTGTCCCAAGCTTTGAGGGCTTGGAAGTTTGAGAGCATGATGCCAGCACCTGCTCAGCATCTAGAGAGGGATTTCTCACGCTGCCCCGTGGTGGGGCGTCAGCGGGAGATAGCAAGTGTCTTAACTCGGGTGTCATGTTATAAAGCCACTAATGATGCCCTGGGAAACCCCATCCTCACGACCTTATACAACCTCAACTAATTCTCAAGGGCCCCATCTCCAAATGTATATGAATTTCTGGACTGGCCTTCGATCACGTGAGCTTTTGGAGGAGGTATCCACCCACAGCAACCATCGGGGTTCCCACATCATTCATCCTTCCCGGTGCATTGCTGGTCAGGGAGGACCCTGAGGCACCGCCCCCCCCAAATGGAGAATATTGTCACTGCCTAGCAGAACTAGATGGTGAGACTCTTTTTCTGAAGATATTACTTGCTTCAGTTGTAGGACACTGAGAAACCAAGCTGAAACTGAGCTGGAAGCTTCCCCCCTGCTGGCTGGCTGTCACAATGCTAGAAGGTACTAGGCAGGCCACTGGGAGAAGACAGTCATCAACAGTCTTAAGCAGCAGTGGACCCTGCAACCTGTACAACCAACCAGCAAGGCAAGATGTGTTTATGGGTGCAATGGTGGCATGACTGTTAGGGAAGTAACCAACCGCTTTTTAAAAATTTTAGTTTTATTTTGTTTATTTATTTGAGAGAGAAAGAAGCAGACCTACAGAGAGAGAGAGAGAGAGAGAGAGAGAGAGAGAGAGAGAGAGAGAGAATAGGCACCAGGGCCTCCAGCCACTGCAAACAAACTCCAGATGGATGCACCACCTTGTGCATCTGGCTTATGTGGGTCCTGGGGAATTGAACTGAGGTCCTTTGGCTTTGCAGGCAAACACCTTAACCACTAAGCCACCTCTCCAGCCCCCAGCTGCTTTTTGATTGGATTTCAAGCCTGCTCCATGGGAGGAAATTCATGCTTGGTACTGAAAACCTGGTCAAAAGTCTATGGCCAGGAAGGTCCCAGGCACTAGGACAGAAGCTACTACTGTTATTTGGCTAAATAGATATATCCTGCCCATCAACCTGTCCTCTAAATATTTGTGTATACCCATAGATGAGTGCTTCTCTCATCTTTGTTTGAAGAAGCTTCTTTGTAAAAAAATATTTTAATTTATTTCAGAGAGAGAGAAAGGGAAGGGGGAGAGAATGAGAATGGGCGTGCCAGGGCCTATGGCCACTGCAAACAAACTCCAGATGCATGTGCCATCTGTGCATGTGGCTTATGTGGGTCTTGGGGAATTCAACCTGTGTCCTTTGGCTTTGCAGGCAAGTGCCTTACCTACTAAGCTATCTCTCCAGCCTGAGAAGCTTCATTTTTTGTAGTTGGTGGTGACCACTGAGTAGACTTGAAATACTTCAAAGTCCTGAGGATGATTGACTGTGGAGAGTTCGGCCCTAAATGAGACATCTTTATAGCCCCCTCCAAGGCTCAGGGAACACTGTGAAAGTATGAGTGGCTGTGTAAAAGAGTGTAAGAGCCAGAGGATGGGGAGGAATGCATAGAACAGCATAGACCATCATTTTCTGGATGACGTAACATGGCTGTTGCATTCATGACTGCACAGTAACTCTCGGTACCTGCAGAAGGCTTGCACAATATGGGGCCAGCAACATCTGTCATGGATGGAGGAGGGTGCGAACTGCCACATCCCCCAACATGTTATTGACAGTTAATGGTTGCTTGGGAAACAGGAGATATTTTCTGTAGTTTTGCAGCACTATAAGTGTGGTGGTTTGAATAGAATAGATGGCCCCCAATATATTCAGTTGTTTATTTGTTTGTAGTTTGCATCTCTAGCCACCTGGCTGGAGGCAAGGTCACTGGGTGGATCTTAAGGTGTGGTGGTGGATTTGAGATTTCAATCTAAAGATATGCAAAGTGTGCCTAGCTGGAGTTCCTGAAGTGTGCTGTGGCTTTTGACCTTTAGGCTTGTACTTCTCTCTCTCTCTGCTTGGGCCTGTGAAGGCAGGCCAGTTTCTTCTGCCATTATGGAACTTCCCCTGGATCTGTAAGCTTCAATAAATCCCTTCCTCCATAACTGTGCCTGGTCTGGAAGTTCATCTCAGTGAACCTGAAGCTGACTGATACAAAGGGGGATGGGGAAAGGGGACAAGAGGAGAGAATGGGAGGCAATCATGATCAAAATCCATTCTCCAGGAGGCAGAGGTAGGAGGATTGCTGTGAGTTTGAGGCCACCCTGAGAATACAGAGTGAATTCCAGGTCTGCCTGGGCTAGAGTGAGACGTTACCTCGAAAAACAAAAAACCAAAAAACCAAACCAAACCAAACCAAACCAAACCAAACAAACAAAAAATCCTTTCTCAGGCTGGAGAGATGGCTTGGCAGTTAAGGCACTTGCCTGCAAAACCAAAGGACCCAGGTTCGATTCCCCAGGATCCACGCAAGCCAAACGCACATGGTGGTGCATGTGTTTGGAGTTTGTTTGCAATGTCTGGAGACCCTGGTGTGCCCATTCGCTCTCTCTTTCTTTAATAAATAAATAAATTAAAAAATCCATTCTGTATATGCAGAACAATTGTCAATAAAAATAAACAAAAGTTTAAAGAAATTACTGCCCCCAGTTCTCATGTCTGGTGTAGGACCTCTAACTCTGTTGTTATGCCAGACTCTTTTTAAAAATATTATTTATTTATTTATTTGCAAGCATAGAGAGAGATATAGGAGTTGCAGACAGAGAGAACAGGCACTGCAGGGCCTCCAGCCACTGCAAACAAACTCCAGATGCATGTGCCAGTTTGTGCATCTGGATTCACATGGGTATTGGGGAATTGAGCCTGGGTCATTAGGCTTTGCAGACAAGCACCTTAGCTGCTGAGCCATCTCTCCAGTCCTGTTGCTAGACTCTTGACCAGGTTACATTATATGAGTGCTGAAGAGGTCGTCACTATTACAGCATGTTATTAGATGTTATATCACAAACAGAGTCAAAGCAAGAGAGAACTTGTGGCCTTGATGAGAAGGTCATGTGGCAGGAGTGGTGTATAGCATCTAAGACTGAAGAGAGGCTCCTAGCTGGTAGCCAGCTAGAAACTGAAGACCTTAGATGTGCGTCCATAAAGAAACTGTATTTTTCCACCCAGCAGTGAACTTGGAAGAGGTATAATTGCATTTCTAGGAAACACCTGTGCCCTGACTCAGCCCATGGAAGCTGCAGAATGTTTTACAGAGAGAAAGAAAACAAAACAAAGAAGCAGGTTGGGGGTGCGGCCTGAGAGTTTGCCACTGCAAGGTGTTGCTGAGACATTTGGTCAAGGGCGATCTCTGTGAGTCACAGATACGGCTAAACTTCCCCTTGCAAGTTTACTTTATTAGTAATGTCACAGGTGGACACTGTCCACACACTTCTAGAATGTGAAAAGGGTTAACAGAAGGGGTCAGTAGTGTGTTCCACATCAGAAACAAAAATGTAAGCTCTAAGGTTTGAGCCTTCAAAAGACAATTTAAATATGACCAACAAAAATAAATGGAAAAATAACAGCATTACTAAAGGCAAATAGAATCAAGGCTTCACAAATTAAACCAGGCTGAACAATGTGCTGTGAATGAAGCATTTTTCTTCTGCTTGAAACACACTCTATCACTTTTCTTAATTCTTTTTGTATTCTAGTATACTCCTCATTTATACTGCTGATGAGTAAACTTTGTGTTATGAATATATCTCAATTAAAATTCAGTAAACACTTATAACATTGCCCAAATTCTCTAAGGTCTACTCTAAGGTCTTACATGCTCTAAGAGAGAATGAAAGATTGACTGTCCACCTTGTAATTCTCAAAACACTGCAAACCTTCTGCCCCTGCTGAATGTGGTCATCTCATTAGTAGGCAGAACAATTCTTTTTTTAAAAATTTTTTTAAGACTTTTAAAAAATTTTGTTTGTTTATTTATTTGAGAGTGATAGAGAGAAGGAGGCAGAGAGACAGAGAGAGAGAGAGAGAGAGAGAGAGAGAGAGAGAATGGGTGCGCCAGAGCTTCCAGCCTCTGTAAACGAACTCCAGATGTGTTCGCCCCCTTGTGCATCTGGCTAACATGAGTCCTGGGGAATTGAGCCTCTAACCGGGGTCCTTAGGCTTCACAGGCAAGTGCTTAACCGCTAAGCCATCTCTCCAGCCCACTAGGCAGAACAATTCTGTGCAACTGTCTTCAACTATTTTCCACCGTAGTCTGTGGCCAAATTTCTTCTGGCGCACTCTCTCCCCCTTCCTCTCCTCTTTCTCCTCCATCCTCACTTTTGTGAAACAATTTTTGAGGTTAAGAGCACTGCTCTCCATTGAAGTCTCCTTAGGGAATAAAACAGCCAACACCTTGCTTAATCCTGGGGCATTTTACTTCTCCCTTCGTAAATTTAAGGAGTCCCCTTGGTATAACACAGATCGCTGCTGTGACTGGATCAGCCTAACCGTCAGGCTGGTTGTTTCTTAATCTAACCCTATGTCTGTAACCCAACTAGGAAGCTGTTCTCCTTCCAGGTAATTCCACATCTGTATAAGATATTTATGTAGCCAAGGGAGCCCAACAAAAGATACTAAACTTCATTTCAAGCTACTTTTATTTTAGAAAAATTATTTTATTTACTTCATTAGACACAGAGAGACAAAGAGGCAGAGAGGAGAGAGAGAGAGAGAGAGAGAGAGAGAGAGAGAGAGAGAGAGAGAGAGAATTGGGCATGCCAGGGTCTTCAGCTGCTGCAAACGAGCTCCAGACGCATGCAGCCACTTGTGCATCTGGTACGTGGGTACCAGGGAATGGAACCTGGGTCCTTTGGCTTGGCTTAGCGGTTAAGGTGCTTGCCTGCAAAGTCAAGCTACTTTGAATGTTGGTTGGTCTGCCTAATGGCTGCCTTGACCAGATCTATTGGAATAGGAAGTAAGTGTGAGTGTGAATGTGGATGTGTGTGTGGGGGGGCAGTGAGGCAAGTAGAGGGTAATTGTGATTTTGTGGTGGGACAGAGTGCTGTGCAGTTACTTACACTTCTGGGATCTATGCTGCACCCTTCTATTCAGAGTCAAAGGCAGGCGACCTGACTAGGATATTTGTGCAGCCCCCTTGTAAGTGTGACTTTATTTTTATAATGTTTTATGAGATGTAAAATTATTTTCTGCAGCTCAGACACCACAGAGAAGGCAAGACTCTGGGCGTTTCATCCCACTGTGTCACCCTGAGCAAGGAGAAGATTTGTCAGGTGTGGGGGTGCATGTCATTAATCCCAGCACAGAGTAGGTAGAGGTAGGAGGATCACTATGAGTTCGAGGCCAGCCTGGAGTTAGAGTGAGTTCCAGGTCAGCCTGGGCTAGAGTGAGAGTCTACCTCAAAAACAAAACAAAAACAAAACAAAAAAACAAACCAAAACAAAACAAAAAACAGAGGCAAAAGAAAGAAAGTAGCTTATATATGCATCACCAATCATCTTTCCAGAGCTACAGGTCTCAGCCTTGTGCTAAATTAGTGATTGTGTTGATTTTTCTTGAGTGACAATGAAAGCAGGGAAGAAAGAAATATTTACTATGCAACTTTCATGATTTAACTTTCTCTGTCATCTCCATTAATATAGCTTTAGAAAAACAACAAAAAAAGTGTTTGATACATTTCCTGGGGACTAAGGAATCAAATGTACTTATTCCTTGCTGTCCGTGAGGGGACTGATTCCAAGATTACTATAGAAACTAAATATGCAGATGCTCAAGTTCCTTCTATAAAATGTCATAGCATTTTTGCGCATCATGCAGTCTATAGTGAAAATAATTGCTTATGTTTAGGGAATAGTGACAAGAAAAATATTTGCACATGTTCAGTACAGATGCAGTTAATTTCTTTTTTCTTTTCCTTTTTGGTTTTTCGAGTAGGGTCTCACTCTAGCTCAGGCTGACCTGGAATTCACTATGTAGACTCAGGGTGGCCTCGAACTCATAGTGATTCTTATTCTACCTCTGCCTCCTGAGTGCTGGGATTACAGGCTTGTGCCACCATGCCTGGCTCTGTTAAATATTTTTTAAAATATTTTATTTCTTTCTTTATTTGAAAGAGAGTGAGAAGAAGAGGCAGATAGAGACAAAGAATAGGCATGCCAGTGCCTGTAGTTACATGCGCCACTTTGTGCAGCTCGCTTTGTTTGGGTACTGGGGAATTGAAATTGGGTCCTTAGGCTTCGCAGGCGGGCACCTTAACCACTGAACCATCTCTCCAGTCCCTAGTTAAAATGTTTTAAATTTGAAGTTGGTTGAATTCATAGATGTGGAGACCCTGGATACACATGGCTTCATATAGAACCTGGTCAGACATGTGTACGATTCTTCTGTGTAGAACCGGTGAGGTGAGGTACAAGGATTGCTTGTAATGTCTCTATTTTTCAGACTAGAACATGGAGGTAGAGGGGGGTTGTCAGGTTCCATGACTTACAGTCAGTTTCACATGGCTGGGACAAGCATCCAACCAGAATCAGCTTGTGGGAGGAAAGGGTTTATGTCTGCCTTACAAATTCCAGGGGAACATCATCAACGGTAGAGGAAGCTGGCTTGTTTCCATGGATTCCAAAGATGAAGAGCAGAGCAGCAAACACCAGCACCAGCAGCACCACAACATGACCCCAAGTTAAACTGCTCTCCACACACCTTAGGGCTGGATTCTAGATCTGCCCCTGAACATACCTCAGGACTGGGCTCTAGATCTGACCCCAAACACACCTCAGGACAGGACTCTAGATCTGACCCCGAACACACCTGAGGACTGGACTCTAGATCTGACCCCAAACACACCTCAGGACTGGACTCTAGATCTGACCCCGAACACACCTTAGGGCTGGACTCATACCTTAGGGCTGGATTACAAGATCTGCCCCCCAGTAACATGCTCCCTGAACTAGGGATCTGCCTGCTAGAGGCTCAAGTTGCAAGCTCAATTTTAATAAAACACCTGAGTCTATGGGCCATACATTCAGACTATCTCCTTCATGCTATCACACTAGGCGATAGGGATACAGGTCCGTCATGTCAGTCTTCAGCCACATATGCAGTCATTATACACATGGATATAATGCAATACCACATGTCTGCATTTCATTGTGAATCTCAGTGTAAGTGTTGAAGATGAAAGATGTAGCCTTCAAATTATGGTCTAATAAACTGAATCGCAAGGGTTGGGAGTATAGCTCAGTGGTACAGTGCTTGCCTAATCAGTAAGGGTCTGGGTTGAATCTTTTCCTTTTTAAAAAAATTTTTTTGTTTATTTTTATTTATTTATTTGAGAGTGACAGACAGACAGACAGAAAGAACGAGTCAGGCACAGAGAGAGAATGGGCGTGTCAGGGCCTCCACTGCAAACGAACTCCAGATGCATGCATGCACCACCTTGTGCATCTGGCTTACGTGGGCCCTGGGGAATCAAGCCTTGAACTGGGGTCTGTAGGCTTCATAGGCAAGCGCTTAACCACGAAGCCATCTCTCCAGCCCACTTTTCCTTTTTTTTTTTAAAATACTTATTTTTTAATGAGAGAGAGAGAGAGAGAGAGAATGGGTACTCCAGGGTCTCCAGCCACTGCAAACAAATGCCAGACACATGTACCACCTTGTGCATCTGGATTACATAGGTCCTGGGGAATCAGAACTGGGTCCTTAGGCTTCCCAGGCAAGTGCTTTAACTGCTAAGCCATCTCTCCAGTCCCTGGGATGAATCTTTAGCACTGTAACACACAAATCTGAATCCATTCTGATGAAATTATTGGTTCTTATTAGTCATGATTTTTGAAAGTAAAATTTATCAATAAGTCTATATTCAAATTCAAAAATATTGTGACTTAACAACATTACTTGTTTAGTGATTTGAAGGCAAGTAGAGGTAGGTCTGTAGCTGGCAGTTAATAGAGATTTATTCTACTGAGAAGTTTTGAGTTTAGACAAGCCCCACCCATTAATGGTGGGAGACATTCTTTGTAGGAGTAACTTCTTTGATAATCTCTCTTGTCAGCACTATTGCCAGCCTTGTTAGGCTGTTGCCACTGAAAACATATAATTTTCTGGCTAAGAGGGTTCATGGGGATCTGAATTGTGAGCTGACTTTCGAGGATAGGTCTGAGGTTTGGAGTGTAGTTGTTAATTAGTCATGGAAATTGGGCATTTATCCTAGGGCACACCCTATTTTCAGGTGATCATGGAAATTTATCCAGGAATAGCTTTAAGAGCTTTCTTGGGCCTGAGAAATGGCTTAGCAGTTAAGGCGCGTGCCTGCAAAGCCTAACAACCTAGGTTTGACTTCTCAGTACTACGTAAAGCCAGATGCACAAAGAGGTTGCAGTGGCTGGAGGCCCTGGTGTGCCCATTCTCTCTTCTGCCTTTATTCTCTCTATGTATCTCTGCTCACAAATAAGTGTAAATAAATAAATAAAATTAAAAAAAAAAAAAGCCGTCTTGCTGCTGGGTCAGCTGAGGTTCAGCCCAGAGGCAAGTTGTGTGTGTCATGTTTGCATGAGTATTTGACAGCGTGGACTGGCGCAAGCCCGTTCATTATTTCCTAGGTAGAGCTGGGTTTGATGCAGCCAGGGGCTCCTCACCTGGGAATTCAAGAGGAATGGTCGTCCCCGGGGAAAACACTCACTCAGGGAGGGTGTGTGACTGGTTCAGCTTCGGATCTCTGCTCCTGGCTCATGTCGGTGCTGGTTCAAATACGAGGGGCAGACTACACAGGAGAACTAACGTCTTGTTTGAATCTCTCCAAGATGGGGTTTCCTGAACTCTGCTCTGCCAGGCATTAGGGTTTTCTTAAGATACCAAGAGTTTTCTAAGGTCAAATAAGCTTTCTAATTCTATGTGCTATTTCATTTTGAAATCCATAATGCACATTGGCTTTCTAATGGTGTTGCACCAAATTCTTCAGAATGGAAGTCTAATTACTTGGTTTAATTGGCCATTTACTTTATTATTTTGCCCATGAAAATACAGTTAGTTCTTATAGTTTACTTGCATAGCAGGAAGACCTCTGCTCATGGGTGACTCAGCCTTTTCCTGTTCTGGTCTATATTATTGTCCTTGACTTCTCTGTCTCCATGTGAGTCTGGTGATGTTAGGATTGTGGGCTAATTTACCTTAAAAAAATTTCTTTTACAAGAACCATTTATATTAACAGTGACAGTCACTGTTCTTTCTTTTCACTTCCAATTTAATCTGAATGAAATTTTTACCAATCTCTCCAGGCTCCATTAACTGAGATAATGAACAAAGAATTCCAAAACTCTGGAAACTTGGACCTTTTCTATCAAGGGCTACTCTAACATGCTGGATAAGAATATCCAAGGTGGGCGTGGTGGCGCGCGCCTTTAATCCCAGCACAGGCAGGAGGATCACTGTGAGTCTGAGGCCACCCTGAGAGTACATAGTGAATTGCAGGTCAGCCTAAGTTAGAATGAGACCCTACCTCAGAAAGAAAAAAAAGAATATCCAGAAAAAATTATACAGAGCCAATATTGTATATATCCAGAAGAACATTTTAGTTGAAGAAGAAAGGAATTTCTGTAAATTATTCTAATCTTTTACATCACATTCAAATTAAGTGTTATGCACTAGGGGTTGAAGAGATGGCTTAGTGGTTAAGGGACTTGCCTGTGAAGCCTAGGAACCTAGGTTCAATACCCCAGTGCCCACGTAAACCAGATGCACAAGGTAGCATATGTGTCTGGAGTTTGTTTGCAGTGGCTAGAGGCCCTGGCGTACCTATTGTCTTTCTTTACCTGCCTTTTCTTTCTCTGTCTCTCAAAAAAAATAAATAAAATAACATAAATATTATGCACTCATGATAAGGATGTCCAATGTGCACCAAAATTCAGTTTTCTGCTCTTGCAATCCCACAGATGAATGATACTTCTCTGCTCACAGTGAGGGTCCATGTGATTAATTATGAGTAAGTGACATGTGTCATTCTTAACTAAAGCATATAATTACTGGTGTGAATCCCCAGCTCTCTCTTCCCTAGCATCTATGTCTTTTTGGGGTTTTGTGTTCCAGATGATGCCTGAATCCCCGAGTTTCAGTATGGAGAACAATGGCCCTGGATCTGTATCTGTGGCTGACTGTGAATAGAAACATCTCTCTCTTGCTTTCTCCATGATGCCATTGAGTTCTTTGGGTCTTAGTTATTGCAAACCTAACCTGTCCTGAACTACTGTAAAGTCTAAATGAGGTAAACCAGGTTTAGGATAGTCTTTCTTCCCATAAAGCAAGGTAAATATTTCCTAATTACAGGGATTATGAGAATAGAAAATGTAAAATACAGGCCATTGCCAAGGCTCTTGGTTTCCCACCAGAAATAGGTGATAAGACCCTATTGCTAAAGACTCCACACACAGGGCTGGAGAGATGGCTTAGCGGTTAAGCGCTTGCCTGTGAAGCCTCAGGACCCTGGTTTGAAGCTTGATTCCCCAGGACCCACGTTAGCCAGATGCACAAGGGGGCACACACTTTGGCTGCAAGGTCACTGAGCTGAAAACCTCCTCCCTATAGACCAGCTGACAGAAAGCTGGGGAAAGCTATGTTTCATGCAGCCCTATGGGAGAGAGAAAGCTTCAGCAGTGAAAAAAAACAGTGGACACTGTAAGCCTTAAGTTTGGCCAGTCAGGACAAATGACAGAACGGGGGCAATAGTGACATGTCTGTTATGGGAGAAACCAACTGCTCTCTGATTGGTCTGGAGGCCGCTCTATGGGAGGGAATACATGCCCAAAACTGAAAACCTAATCCAAAGTCTATGACAGGGGAGGTCATGAGCCTTAGGGGTGTAACATCTGCTCTTGTCTGGCTAAATGCATATATTATGCTCACCAAACTGCTCTGTAAGCACTTTTCTTAACACTCATACCCATATACTAATGTTACTCTCACTTTCGTTAGAGAAACTTCTCTTTTCAGGTGGTGGTGACCACTGGGATGATCCAAAAGGCACCATAGTGCTGAGAAGAAGGGACAGAGGAGTGCTCAGCACTGAAACATGTCTATCACACCTTCCAAGGCTCAGGGTCCATTGCAGGTCCAATGCAATTGTTCAAACACAATTTGGCCTCTCGATGCCATGACCTCGTCATGTTTGGCACTACTTCACAAGACCCTCATATAACAGGAGGAAAAGACGATGGCATCAAACAAGAGAGGATAATGGAGGGAGGGAGGGGATATGATGGAGAGTGGATTTGTGAAGGGGAAAGTGGGGAAGGGAATTATCATGGTTTATTGTCTATGGTTATGGAAGTTGTCAATAAAAAGTTAAAGAAAGAAAATGTAAAATATTTAGCAACTGCTCCTGAAAATCCAAATAACTCTCTATAATTAATATATTATAATTATTTTTTGGCTTATTTTCTGATTTTCTGGATATAAGTCTTATCAAGTATATAATTTGTAAATATTTTATCTGTGATTTTTTTCTTTTTCAACAAAGAAATTGTTTTAAATTTTGGTACAATTTGACTTTGCAATTTGTTTTTCATGCTTTATATCTTTGGTGATGTAATTGGAACATCTTTGTTTTCCAAGGTAGGGTCTTGCTCTAGCCCAGGCTGACCTGGAATTCACTAGGTAATCTCAGGGTGGTCTCGAACTCATGGCGATCCTCCTCCCTCTGCCTCCTGAGTGTGGGGATTAAATGCATGTGCCACCACGTGCGGTTGGAACATCTTGCTGCAAGACTTTCCCTATTTACCCTTTCAAAAGCTTTGTCAACTTCAGCTCTACATGTAAGTTAAATTTGAAAATATGTGAGGTTTGAATCTGACTTTATTTTGCATGTTTATAGATTATTCCAGAACTGTTTGTTCCTCCCTCAAATTGTCATTATACTTTTACAAAATAATCCCTTGTTCATCTATGTTGTGGTTTTGTGCCTGTGATAAGATATTTGAGAAAATAACTTACAGCGAGATTTAATTTGGCTCTTAGTTTCAGAGGTCTTAACCCAGGGTAGTTGATTCTATATTCTGGGCCTGTGGTGAATTACGCATTATGCATCTCTATCATCACAGGAGAAGGGGTGGAAGTGCAGTGCTTTTTCATTCATCACAACCAGGAGACAGAAGAGAGAGGAGAGCGAGGGAGGGAGAGAGAAGAGAAGAAAGAAAAGAAGAAGCAGGGAGAGAGAAAGAGAGAGACAGAGAGAGAAGCAGGAAGGATATGGATGGATGGATATGCCTGTTCCTATAGCTTTCTCCTTGCATTCCATCCAGCTCTCTGGCTATGGGATGATGCCCTCTACACTCCACCCATCTCTCTTAGTTGGGCCTCTCTGGAAAACCTCACAGATGTGCTTTGCAAATTGCCTAGATCATCCGCAACACAAGCAACTTGACAACCAGGATTACCCATCACATATGTGAAGATCTATTTCTGGCCTCCCTTTTGTCCAACAATCTATTTGTTGATCTAAATATTTTGATTAGGATATCTTTATAATAAATCCTGAAATCAGCTAGTATTTATTCTCCAGATCTCTCAACTCTTCCAAAGTTGTTTTGGTTACCCCAAATATTTTGCATTTCCATGTGAATGCTATAACCAATTTGCCAATTTCTAAACCAGAATATCTGGCTCACCCTCAGGATGTTATTCTTTCTGCAGGTGAACAGCGATGGGAAGAGCTCCTCAGGCAGGTCCTTCAGACCAGAGGTGGCCAAGGCTGCATACCTCAGCAGGCTCCGCAAACCAAATCCAGGAATGTGGGCGGAGCCTGAAGAGTTATTCTGAGAGATCCGCAGGGAGGAGGGTGCTTGTCCAGACACAGGAGGCGGAGCGTTTGAATCCCAGCAGACACCAGGCTCCTCCCAAGCTGTTTTGGACCTGGAATTCACTATGTAGTCTCAGGGTGATCCCCCTACCTCTACCTCTCAAGACAAGAATAGATATCTTAACAATACTTTTAGTTTTTTGACCCATGAACATATATCATCTCTCTATTTAGATCTTTCAATATTTTTTTTTTGTTTTTTTCAGTATACTGGTATTTTGCAGCTTTAAAAAATTTTATTTTTATTTATTTATTTGAGAGAGAGAGGTACAGAAATAGGCAGGTAGAGAGAGAATGGGCATGCCAAGGCCTCTAGCCCTGCAAACGAGCTCCAAATGTGTGTGTGTCACCTCATGCATCTGGCTTATGTGGATCCTGGAGAGTACAGCCTGGATCCTTTGGCTTTGCAAGCAAGCCTTTAAGTGTGCTCTATTTGGGAGTACAGTAGAACATTAAAAACATAAAGTTTCATGATTCTAGAACTTTTATATTTCATCTAAAAATTTGTGTAGTTTATTGAGTCATATTCCTGCATGCCAACAGTCAGTCAGAGCTGCATGAAAAAATGCCATTTAATATATTTTAAATATTAAACTAAATTAAATAATTTATTTGACAGAGAGAAGGGAGAGAGAAAAAGAGAGAGAGAGAATGGGCGCACCAGGGCCTCCAACCACTGCAAATGAACCCCAGAGACATGCACCCCCTTGTGTATCTGGCTAACATGGGTCCTGAGGCATCAAACCTGGGTTCTTTGGCAAATGCCTTAAGTGCTAAGCCATCCCTCCAGCCGGAATACATGCCATTTAGATGGGCTGCTTTGTCTTGTTATTCTTCTTGCCTATTGGCTTCCTTCATTTAAAGACACCATAAGGTTCCTTTACTTAAATGTAGGCTCTAGCTACACATGAGCACAACCAAAAAACCTGAAAAGGATCCTAGAAGAGAGGAAATACGGAGAGTTATATTGGAACAGGCACAACAACAAAAATGATTAAATTGCTCCCAAATGACATATAAGCAGCTTAAGTTTTAATTAATTCTGACAAATATATATATATATGTATATGTATACATATACATATGTATGTATACATACACATACATAATGTGCTCAAAATACAATATATATATGCATATATATATTGTATATATACAATAGACAAATATATATTGTATTTTGAGCACATTAGCCCCCTGTTATCTTTGCTTGCATCCTTACCACTCTTGCAGAACCCCTTCTAGTTCCCAACTAGTCTTACTTCTTTAATTTTTTTTGTGTGATCCACTTGTGTTTAATTTTTTTTTTGAGGCAAGCTCAACAGACTGGCTTGTTTTAATGAGAGAGAATGAGAGTGAGAGGGACAGTGTGTGTGTGTGTGTGTGTGTGTGTGAGTGAGAGAGAGAGAGAGAGAGAGAGAGAGAGAGAGAGGGAGAGAGAGAGAATCAGTGAACCAGGGCCTCCAGCCACTGTAATTGAACTCTAGATGCATGCACCACCTTGTGTGCATGTGCGACCTTGTGTATGCATCACCTTGGGCATCTGGCTTACGTGGCATCTAGGGAGTCAGACATGAATCCTTAGGCTTCACAGGCAAGTGCCTTAACCACTAAGCCATCTCCCCAGCCCCCACTTAGTTTAATTAGGGTTGCTTGCATGAGTGGGTTCAATAACCACAGCATAGGTAACTGACCAGCGGCTACACTATTGAAGAAAATGACTCCTCCCTCTCTAGAAACCTCAAGCTGCCAATAGCTCCTCAGGGAGGGTGAAGCCTTATGAATCTGTCCCCTATCATGATGGAATACACACACACACACACACACACACACACACACACACACACACACAGCAATATAGCATAGCTCTTGAACAGGGAACCACAGCTGCTCTGAGGTCATGAGTGCAGTGGCTTTGTCATGTCAAGAAGTTAGTGTTCCACAGCATTTCTCTGCATCCTCTAGCTCTTACATTCTTTCCACTCCCTCTTGCTCAGTGGATCCTGAGCCTTGAAGGGGGTGATGCCTCACTCAGGGATGAGCACTCAACAGTCCCTTATCCCCAGCACTTTGACCAGTTATGAGCCTTTGTATTAACCACTGTCTACTGCAAATAGAAGCTTCTCTGGCCAAAGCAGAGAGTAAAAATCAACAAACATAAACATAAATATGTAACTGATAATTTGATGGGAACAACATACCCATTTAGCCAAAACACAGTAGTAACATCCCTTCTAGGGCCTATGACACCCACAACTTTAGTCTCTTGACCAGCTGGACAGTACCAGACATGAATCCCCTTCCACTAAGTGGTCCTCAAATTCAATCATCAAGTGGTTGGTAGGCCCCATAACAGTCATGGCACTGTTGAACTAGTGGGCACATTTTGCCTGAAAGATTGTGTAGTATACGGAGTTCACTGCTGGATAAGACTGTTGGTGACTTCTCCCCCAGGCGCCTGCATGGCACAGTCTGGCACTATGAAAGCTAGCTAACAGGAGAAAGCTTCCAGCTAAGTTTTTGCTTGATTTCTTTATGTTCTGCAATTGAGACATGGGGTGTCTTCAGCATAGGCTCTTACCATCTCGTTCTAGTATGCAACTAGGAGCAGTAGCAATAGTCTGTATTGCTTTGCGATGCCTCAGGTGGCTTCCCTGACCAACACCTCATAGGAGTGTGCCCCACCCTGCATACTGGATGTTTCTTTAACAAATGATGAGTTCTGAGGGCATCATTAACCACCCACACAGGACACTGCTGTTGAAACTCACAGTTTTAAAACTACACTTTTTATTTAGCTGATAGAATAGTAGGTTTCCAAATGGCATTTCATACATACATATCATTGGTTAACCCGCCCACCCATCCCATTCTCCCTCACACCTGCTTAAATCTTTATACCTCCAGTATTCCTCCTCTCTGCTTGCATGTGTTCTACTACCACTCACCCACTAATGCCTCCCCACTCTCACAGCCCCCTTCTACTTTCCTGGCCTCTGCACACACTCTGATTCACACACAGAACTAAAATTTCAAAGCTAGGATCTGTATATGGGAGAGATAGGTGATCTTCAGCTTTCTACACCTGAGATTACTTCAATTTTCCCATTCCATCATTTCCAGTGAATTTTGTAATTGCATTTTTCTTTACAGCTGAACAAAATCCCACAACTTCCTTCATCTACTCACCAGTTGATGGGCATCTAGATAGAGCAACAATGAGGGTGGATGGGTGGATATTTCTGTCAATAGACACAGAGTCCTTTGGGTTATGTCTAGGAGTGCTAAGGAGTGGTATAGCTGGGTCATATGGCAGTTCCATTTTTAGAATTTTTTTCAGGTTTCTTTTCATTTCTTTCTTTCTTTCTTTCTTTTTCTTTTTTTGTTTTTTTGAATGTAGGATCTTGCTCTAGCCCAGGTTGACCTGGAATTCGCTGTGTAGTCTCAGGCTGGCCTTGAACTCATGACAATCCTCCTGCTTCTGCCTCTCAAGTGCTGGGATTAAAGGCCTGTGCCACCACGCCCTAACCTTTTTTTTCCTTCAGTTTTTTTTTAAATTTTTTGTTCATTTTTATTTATTTATTTGAGAGTGACAGAGAGAGAAAGAGTCAGAGAGAGAGAGAGAGAGAGAGAGAGAGAGAGAGAATGGGCATGCCAGGGCTTCCAGCCACTGCCAAAGAACTCCAGATGCATGCACCCCCTTGTGCATCTGGCTAACGTGGGTCCTGGAGAATTGAGCCTCGAACCAGGGTCCTTAGGCTTCACAGGCAAGAGCTTAACTGCTAAGCCATCTCTCCAGCCCTTCCTTCAGTTTTAAAGAAGCTTTATTTGGAATCATT
Source organism: Dipus sagitta (assembly GCA_036346955.1). Taxonomy (NCBI): domain Eukaryota; kingdom Metazoa; phylum Chordata; class Mammalia; order Rodentia; family Dipodidae; genus Dipus; species Dipus sagitta. The sequence continues at coordinate 44,800,689 of CM070784.1, forward strand.
TATAAGTATTAAAACCGAGAGTGGGAGTTCTTAAGAGAAACACAAGGCTGTTCTTGCTATGGTACAGATCTTGCTTTATAGAAGATGCTATTTAAGCTCTTTCCATGAAACTACTGAAAAGTCATGTTAAAATTCAGAGGGTATTTTGTACATTTATTATTCTATTAACAAATGTTTCAGTAAGCAGTATTTGAGGCTATAAACCAAGTAATTATCTCATATCAAAAGACTATCCTAATTCAGTATTTTAGGATGTTCATTTTTATGTGGCATCTTGTAAGGTTGAGGACAGCCTACAGATAGAATAAGTAAACAGAAATGCTTTTCTCCCCTCTAATAAAGACTTTCCCCCTCTTATGATAGCTTTTTCTTTTGTGTTAAAACGGGATTTGAGATGAGGTATCAGATTTAATAAGGTTCAGCATATTTGTATTTTATCAAAAGTAAGATTCATGAATAATATAAAATGGCATATAATTTTACTCTTATAGCAAAAATTCTCATTAACCTGCCACATAAAAACAATGCTTTGAACAAAACCTTGCGTGGCAGTGCATATCTTTACTCGCAGTACTTGGGAGGCAGAGGTAGGAGGTTTGCAGTGAGTTCAAGGCCACCCTGAGACTGCACAGTGCATTCCAGGTCAGCCATACTAGAGCAAAACCCTACCTTGAAATACAAACAACAATGAGAAAAGATACATCAGTGGGAAAGCAGGTGGGGAGTGGGACCTGCCACTTGAGGAAGGGACAGGGCTGCTGGGTCACCGCCCACCTGCTTCCTGCCGACATGGAGCCCTTAAAGGTGACATAATAAGTGACTAGCATACCAGAGCTCCAGGGTAACCTTCACTCAGCATCATAATTGGTCTCCTCTTTGGAAGCAGTGCTGCCCTCTGCCAGCAGGCTTGAGTAAGGGGACAGTTTTCAAAGGGAAGACCTGACCACATTTCCAGTGGTGACTGTAAGGCTCTGAGAATCGCTGAAGAAAGACCCCAGACTCAAGTAGTATGTAAAAACAAAGAGCATTTATTCTGCAGAATCAGCCAGCATGTGAGGGTCAACCATTCATACAAACTGGTGATCCCGAGAGGAGCTCACAGGCTCCTTTTAAGCACAGCTAGAGGAATTTTGGCAGTCTTAGTCTTTCTAACATGATTGGCTAATTTGAACAGTAACTATACTTGTATTCTTTTGATTGGTCCTAAGGTTTTGGTGGGCTAGGTCTAGGGGAATTTTAGGCAGGTTAGGTAATCTTTAAAATGATTGGCTAGGCAAGCAGCAGTTACAGTTGTGTACCTCTGATTGGTTGGGGCAGAAGGCACCAAAGGGACATGTTTGGGCATGTCTGGCCATGTCCAGGAACTGACTCAGCCTCTGGGTGGCTATCTTCCTGGCCACATGTCAGGGCAGGCCCTTTCCAGAAGTCCTGCCTGCCTTTCCGGGAAACTGAAACTTAGGCCTAGTTAGAGTGGCGCCTTACTGAAGCCTGTCATGGCGTCAGTTTGGTCCCTTCAGTGACTTCTGGACCTTTGCATGCCATGACGAAGAGTGCTTCTCTGTTCTCTGGAGGACAGACAGCTCGGTCCCTAGATGATGCGTGCTTTTCCTGGAAGACATCACGTAGAGTGGGATGTATTTTTAGAAGCCATCTTTCCTGTTGTGGCTCTTTTGGAAGAACTGGCCTTGACGTCCTGCATACCTGGATTTTGGCCTCACTTATTGGGTTTGTAGTGTAGGACACATCCATCTAAGGCAAGGGTCTCTCATCTTTAAGAAGCATATAACTACATCCCTGATGGTGCATATGTTAGGACCCCTTCTCACTCTCCTTTCCTCCTTTTGGTCTTTATGTTTTCCTGGGATATAGTTTACATGCTGTTAAAAGCACAGATCCTAAGAAGACAGCTAGGTAAACTCTAGGGATACAAGAGTAAATTAGTATCCATGTGGAGAATAGGGCCATTTCTCCTTTTTAAGTGTAAATAGGCTGCTTAATTTATTACCTTTCACTTTTTCATACATTTAAATGAACTATATCAATTAACATTAAAAAGTAAGTGCAAAAACATACAGGCAAGCATAAGTTAACCACTTTTCTTTTGATTTGCCATTGTATGTGACATTTTCGAACTCCCGGCGATCCACCTACCTCTGCCTCCCAAGTGCTGGGATTAAAGGCGTGCGCCACCACGCCCGGCTCATATGTGACATTTCTATAAACCCTTATTGCAGTGGTTACCACATACTTCAGTGAAAACTAAGTAGTGAGTTTCCCAATTTGATTTAAAATAACAAAACTTGGAAACATCACAAGCAGCAGTAAATGGCCAGTCATCACAGATATGATTAAAATTAATTTTCAGTTAGAGAAACAGCAATATAACAAAGCTGACTGCTCTACAAAGCAGAAACTCCAACTCAGGCCCAGCTCCTATAGTAGGTAGTGAACATGCACTTTACATGGACTCTGACCCTAGAAGTAGGAAATAGGAAGTAGGAAGTAGGAAATAGGAAGTAGGAAATAGGGCCAGTCCCAGCTGCAATTCCCTTCCTACTGGCTCTTTCTCTATGACTTTTCCCCAAGAACCTCCTTATGCAAATCAGGGACGGCACTAGGGTGCTATCACTGATCTTAGCTAAAACTTCTAGGACTTTTCAGCTTGTTCATTTCAGCATGGGCTTGTTATGGGGTCCGGTGTTGGTGTCTCACAAGTAAGACCACTGACTCACGGAATGTAAGGCAAATTTTTATTCAGTAAAAAGAAAAAGAAGAAAGCTGGTGCATCAGGTCTGCATCTCAGAGGTCGGGATCTCAGGATGCAGCTTCAAACTGCTGGGAGTGTCAGCTTTGATTGGAGAAAACCACAAGATGTCCATTGGAAAAACAGGATGGAAGTTAAAATGTGAAGTTAGGCAGAAGTGAGGCATGAAACATTCTATGCTATGTAATCATAGTGGTATTTAGAAACAGAGAGGTACAGGAATGTCACGGTACATTGCACAGAGGGGGTCATCCCATTTCTTGGATAACAGAAAACACCTGCATTTTGCAATAAGGATTGTGATAACGACTCCTGAAACTTCTCCTTTATCTGTCAGAAAGATCAACTTGGGTGGTGGCCTCCATTATGTGTGCCTAAAGGCAAGGGCTGCACAGGAGGATGTTTAACCAGGTCTACTGTGTCCCTTTACATTCCATTTTCCAGGCTGTAGGACTCTACAGGAACTTACAGCACGGGAGGACACTGCCTGGAACCTGGAAGAACTCCATTAATTTTGCTGAACCAGATCTTTGGTGAGGAACTTTTGGGGTTCTCCAAAGATTAAGTGTCTCTTCCCAGCATATGCTGCTAACACATTCAGAAATTCCTTCTTCAGTGGTATGCTCATCCTTCATGAAGATCACATTCAGAAGAGATATCGGGAGACCCTTCTTTGGAAACTCTTTCTTGCCACTCAGGTTCACTCCAGTGGTGGGGCCCAGCTTGCTAACAAGAGAATAGGAGAGACTTCTGGGATTGGCTTGCTTCAACTCCAGGCCATAGGCCAGCTCTAGTTGCTAAGAGACTGTCCTCCAGCTGCCAGGGTAGTGCAGTGTGTACTTCCTGCTGCCCACCTTCAGCCTAGCTGCCTGCCGTAGAGGCTCTTATTGTACTGCTTCAGAACTGCTGCAACAGACTCATCTTCTTGGTGAGAGGATCTGTGCACCTGAGCTGAGTGGAGGCTCCTGAGATTCTCTCATCATCACCTGGCCAGCAGGAGGAGATGCTGCTTCCTGCTCTACAGTGGACCAAGCTCCCTGGAGATGGTGACCCTCACCACATACAGATTGATGCCACAGTGGACTGAGCTCCCTGGTGACGGTGACTCTCACTACATACCAATTGATGCTTGCCATGGGAGTCCCTTATTCTTGGCCTCTAAGCATGATAATTTGGCTCAATGATATCAGGCAGGAGTTTAGGCAGAAGAGCTTTTAAGTCAGTAATCTGCATTCCAGGAGGGCCCCTTTCTTGGTCTACACCTGATTCTGTTCTCATGGTCACGCTGATTTCGTGGAATGTTTTGCTTCCATTCTCTGAGATGCTCTGGGGAAGTAAAAGGACCTGCCCCTGAATATAATAGTTATGTTTGAGAACTCCAGAGAAGAGTGCAGAGGTGGAGTCTGTATGGCTAAGAAAATGAGTACTTCAGTCACCCCAGATTTCTACCAGGTCAGTAGCCTTCACCAGAGATGACCATTGTGGAGGTTTGAGTGTAAAATGATTCCCATTGCCTCATGTGTTTTGAATGCTTGGTCTCCAGCTGGTGTCCTTATTGGAGGAGGTGTGTCACTGGGAGTGGATCTTGAGTCTATTAGTTCAGCCTGTTAGGTGTTTAGAGCTCAGTTCACTCTTTCTGCCATCTCCTGGTTGATATTTGGTGATACGAGCCAACTTCCTGCTCGCCCCACGATGAAGCTTCTGAAGCTGTCAGTTGAGATAAACCCTTATCTTCCATAAGCTGCTTGTGGCCAAATGTTTTGTTCCAGAGTGAGAAAGTAGCAGCTATGGAAAACTGGTACTGAGAAGTGAGGCCATTGCCGCAGCAAACCTGACCATGTGGCTTTTGGTCTTCTGGAACTGGTTTGCAGGAGAACTATGGAAGGATATGGAACTTTGGCCTAGAGAAGCCTTGCAGTACTATAAGCAGAGCTTGATGGGCATCCTGGTGATATCCTGAAAGAACTAAATGCAGAGAGAACTAGAATGTGATGGTTTGGTTTATGAGGTTTCAGAATAAAAGGGGGATTGTGGTGATTTGATTCAGTTGTCCCCCATAAACTTAGGTGTTCTGAATGCTAGGTTCCCAGCTGATGGAGATTTGGGAATTAATGCCTCTTGGAGGTGGTGTATTGTTGGGAGTAGTCTTATGGGTATTATAGCCAGTGTCCCCTTGCTAGTGTTTGGCACACTCTGCTGTTGCTATTGTCCACTTGATGTTGACCAGAAGGTGATGTCCACCCTCTACTCATGCCATTGTTTCCCCCTGTCATCACGGAGCTTCCCCTTGAGTCTGTAAGCCAAGATAAACCGTTTTTCCCACAAACTACTCTTGGTTGAGTGATTTCTGCCAACACTATGAACCTGACTGCAACAGTAAAGTTGGTACTGAGAGTGATGTCATTGCTGCTTGAAACCTGACTTGTGGGTTTGGAGCTGATTTTCAAGAGGAATGTGGAAGGATTTGAAACCTTGGCCTAAGAGATGCCTTGCAGTGCTGTAAGTACAGCTTGATGGACTTTTCTGGTCATTGTTGAAAGACCTGAATGCAGTAAGAACTATGGACTATGAGGTTTGGCTTATGAGGGTGAGAAAGAGCTTTGTCTGGACCGAGCTAGAAGCAGTGTGTGTGAGAGCTTGCTGTTATGCCCATGTCCTGAGAAGGTGTACAGGGTTGCTTTATGTAGAAATGGACTGACTGATGTGAGCAGAGGGATATGGCACAGAAAAAATGAAATCTTTGGGTGAAACTGCTGCAATTGTTTGAGAGATTACAACCATTGAGATTGGGCCAGCTGACCTGCACTGGGACAACAGAAAGAATACAAAGTCTTTTGAGTGGGGCTTGAATGCTAAAGGAGTGCCCTGTTCTTCGAAGTCTGCTTATTTTCCCCCTGGGTTAGCAAATTGGCACCCCACCTGGTATTATGAAGCATAAAGAAAGGGTCATTGACTTTGCAACAAGGTCTTGTGTTTTGGAAATGGACATGGGTAGTGTGAAGCAGGTTTGCTGGCTGCCTGCATGGAGACCCTATGGAGCCATGAGGATAAACTGTGGATTGCAGTGGAGACCCAGTGGAGATGCCGGGACCACGAGATGGCTGCTAAGGAAGCTGCTGGCTCAATGAAGTTTTCCAGGACTGTGAGTAGCCTAGCTGGATGGGCAAAGTTGGAACTCCAGAGACTTGTTGCTGGTTAGAATTACTGGACTTGGAGATTTGTTGCTTACTACAGTTGTTGGTTTTGAAGCTACAGAGTGTGATGTTTGCCCTGTTTAAATCTTGTATCGTTTGAGTATTTCTTTGCTATGCCCAATGCCATATTTTTCAGTGTGTATGTTTATTCTGTGCCATTATGGTTTTTTTTTTTTTTTTTGGTGTTATGGCTCAGTTAAAAGACCTTGGATTATGGAAATGTTTGAACATCATTAGGATTGATTAAAAACTATGGGGACTTTTAAAGTTGGACTGAATGCATTGCATTTTACATCATGGATAGCTATTAGTTTATAAAGGCTGGGGTGGAATGTGATAGTTTGATTCAGGTATCCCCCATAAACTTAGGCATTCTGAATACTAGGTTCCCAGCTGATGGCAATTTGGGAATTAATGCCTCCTGGAGGCAGTGTATTGCTGGGGGCGGGCTAATGGGTGTTATAGCCAGTTTCCCCTTGCCAGTGTTTGGCACACTCTCCTGATCCTATTGCCCATGTGATGTTGGCCAGGGGGTGATGTCCACCCTCTGTTCATGCCATCATTTTTCCTGCCAGCATGGAGTGTTCCCTCGAGTCTGTAAGCCAAAATAAACCCCTTTTTTCCCCAAAAGCTGCTCTTGGTCAGGTGATTTCTGTCAGCAATGTGAACCTGACTGCCACAGGAACTTTGCATGGAACTAGAATAGAAGCTGTTTTCTGCCTGTGTCCTGAGAACTTGAGCAGAGTTGAATTTAAAAGCAGTGGACTGGGATGGGTGTGGTGTCACACACCTTTAATAGCAGCACTCAGGAGGCTGAGCTAGAAGGATCACTGTGAGTTTGAGTCCAGCATGGGCTACAGAGTGAATTCCAGATCAACTTGGCCTATAATGAGACCTTGTCTCAAAAAACAAAAGGAGCTGGAGAGAGAGCTTTGAGTGATTAAATGTGCTTGCTTGCAAAGCCTGACGGACTGGGTTTGATTTCCAAGTACCCATGTAAAGCCAGGTATGCAAAATGGCACATACATCTGTAGTTGGTTTGCAGTGCCAAGAGATCATGGGGCACCCATCCACACCCTCCCTCTTTATTTGTGAATAAAAATGTTAAAACAAAACAAAACAACATGAACTGTGAAGTGATTCACATTCTAAAATGGTAATGGGCTGGTGTGCTTGGTGGAGGAAACGTGAGCAGGTCCAGATCTCAGGCACACGGACTGCAGCCCTCAGCTGTGATTGCTTGAGATCGCCACCCTTCCGGATGGGCCCACTGCTCTGCTTTGGGAGCAAGAGGAGTGCTGATTCTTCTGAAAGGGAGGTCCTGAGATAAGAATGCTGACGACAAACGACCCACACAAAAAGTGGGCCAGAGAATTGAATAGAGAATTCTCACAGGAAGAAATACAGATGGCCACTACTTTTTCTACTCCTAAATCTTAAATTTGGTTTTTTTCATAGTTTCAAATATCTTAAATGGTCTGCTTGTGTTATCAATTTATTTTATCCTTTATTAGAATATTCCAACTCCTCCATCTTGTCTTCAAGCTCTGACTAATATTTTGTTGTATCCTTGAGGTACTCCCCTTGAGCCACTCTATGAGTGAGGATTTCCACAGTTATTATTTGACTTGCTGTATTTATTAATTCAGTATTTTAGTTTTTTCAGTGTTTCTTTTTGCTGCATCCCATGTTCATATCAGCTGTTAAACTTCTTATTTTATGTAGTGTTTTTTAAAAATCTAACATGTTCTCTTGGGATTCATTCATGAGCTTTACTTCCTATTTGATTTGCACATAATTATTTTTAAAAAATATTTTATTATTTACTTATTTGAGGAGAGAGAGAGAGAGAGAGAGAGAGAGAGAGAGAGAGAGAGAGAGAGAGAAGAGAGAGACGTGTGTGCCAGGGCATCTAGACACTGTGAATGAACTCCAGATACATGCTGCACCTTCTGCATCTGGCTTATGTGGGTCCTGGGGAATCAAACCTGGTTCCTGTGGCTTTGCAGGTAAACGCCTTAGCTGCTAAGCCATCTCTCCAACACCATAATTGGTTTTCTGCGTTCTCTGGCATTTTGTCTAATTCATACTCACAGATGGCCATAACTGTTGGATTCATGATTTTTGGAGGAGTTATGTTGCTTTGACTTTTTAAGAATTTTATTTATTTGCAGAGGGAGGGAGGGAGAAAGAGAGAGAGAGAGAGAGAGAGAGAGAGAGAGAGAGAATGGGTGCTCCATTGCAAATGGACTGTAGATACCACCACTCTGTACATCTGGCTTTATGTGGGTAGTGGGGAATTAAACCCAGATCACTGGGCATTGCAGGAAAATGTCTTAACTGCTGAGCTATCTCTCCAGCCCCCTGCTTTGACTTTTTATATTTCTTATATGACTGTTTTGGGATTTATACATCTTGAGTTATTTCATTGCCTGGAATTTTTAATTAGCTATTTTTAGTTGTGCAGCTCAGAAGTCATAACTCAGTCCAGGAGTTCAAGGTGCTGTTGGGACCTCTATTTTACTCCCAGAGTAGAATATTAACTGCAGGAGATTCAACAGATGGTGTATATGCACGCTATGCAGATGTTATACTAGCCAATCAACAACAGTGGTCTGTTTGACTTTAATAACTATTGGAGAATAAATGAACAAGGATGGTATGGAATATACTAGGATTTTAGTTACTAAATTTGGAAGTGGGAGGGAAGTTTTGTGAGAGAGGATAGGGACTAATATTCTATTTTGAAGAAGATTAGTGTGTGAAAAGTATTTGATAGAAGAAAGTTGAGATATTGTTAATGTCTACATATTTTAGGTTTTTTATTTCTTTTACAGCTATAGAAGGTTGTAGTTTTAAGGCATAAAGAGTGGGGGATAAGAAGAGAGAAATAGCAAAAGTGGTTGGAATGGGAGGAAAACTATATGAGTTGTGCATGGAAAGAGTAGTAGAGGTAGAGGGTGTCCAGTCCAGTTGTAGCTCAAAGACATGTACCGAAGAACTTAAGAGCTAACTGAGAAACAAAAGAGGGATTGTGACTATACATGCAGTCATATATAGACAGATATCTGCATACATATATGAGTGGAGATTAAAAATTTGTACTAAGGGCTGGAGAGATGGCTTAGCAGTTAAGGCACTTGCCTGTGAAGCCTCAGGATTCAGGTTCTGCTCTCCAGGGCCCACTTAGTCCAGATGCACAGTGACACAAGCATGCAAGGTCGCATATGCTCACAAGGGGTGCACACATCTGGAGTTTCGATTGCAGTGTCTGAATGCCCTGGTGTGCCAAGTCTCTCTCGCTCTCTTTCTTTCTCTCATAAAAGGCCAGTCTGTTAGGCTTGCCTCAAAAAAAAATTTGTACCAAAAGATTAAAAAATTACTAAAAATGATAACATTAATAATAGCATATACACAAACTATAAAAGCAACAAAGTACACCTAAAGTACAGTACATTTTTAAAAAGAAATCTAGGACTGGAGAGATGGCTTAGTGGTTAAGCACTTGCCTGTGAAGACTAAGGATCCTGGTTCGAGTCTCGATTCTCCAGGACCCACATAAGCCAGTCAATGGGGCGCATGTGTCTGGACTTGGTTTGCAGTGGCTGGAGGCCGTGGCAAGCCCATTCTCTCTCTCTCTCTCTATCTGCCTCTTTCTCTCTCTGTCACTCTCAAATAAAAACAAACAAACAAACAAACAAACAAAAAGAAATCTATATTTCTTCCTTGGTGGGTTTTGAGTTCTTTCCTTCTTTGTGATATTTCCTTTTTCAACTTGCACTAATAGGGGAGGTGCAATTTGCACCTCTAGTTAAAACTAAAGAACCAGATTTGGGGTATGTTTTGTCCCCTGGAGATCAGACCAGTCACCTTTTGGAGTGGGGTTTCTAGACCACCAGTTCTGAGCTGTGGAGTGGGTGCACACTCCTTGGTGCACACTCGGATGGTTTTGCTTGGCTGCGGCTGTGTGTGGGGAGGTGTGATGGCCCTTGGCCAGGTCAGCGCTCCCAGTGTAGGCTTGCAGTGTGTGTGTGTGTGTGTGTGTGTGGGTACTTCTGAGAGGTTTCCCAGTGTAGGCTTTTAGTGTGTGTGTGTGGGGGGGGGGGGTTGGGGGGGTCCTTGTGAGAGGTTTCCTTTGCTTTAGTTTCTACTGATGTTTCAAGGCCAGTGCGTATGGGCCAAAGTCCTTCCCAGAGGTTTCCAGTGGTCTAACTGGCAGGCTGGTGTATGTGAAGAGAAGCAATCTCTAAACAACTTCATTTTAAGCTACAAAATCTCATGATTAAATTTATACATACTCTTAGTTATTTCCCTAAGATAATTTCTAAAAGTTAAATTGTGCATCTTTAAAAAGAATTGATAGGTTATATTGAATTATCTTCTGGAAAAGTGCTAATTCATATTTTCACTAGCAAGGTATAGGCTATTTCTCTAAAACTCTAAAAACCCTGAATCTTTTTTTTTTTTCTTTAAATTTTCGACAGTTTGAAAGGAGGTAGGGCGTGATGGTACTGCTTTCAATCTATGCTTGTTTCATTACTGAAGATCTGCTTTCCGTTGCAATGAGCCTTATTTGTAGAATATCATTTATTTTTCATTTGGGGAATTTAAAATTCACAATGCTGGGCTGCTTCTCTTGATTGACAGATTTTTTCACTTGTGTCATTAAATATTTAGTAGTGTAGAATGGCATGCTAGTGCAGGTCCCCTGAGAGGCATATGCTAAGATAGGACTCAAAGTACCATGGCTTATCCAGGAGACCATCAATCAGAGTGAGAGCCAACGGGGAGGTTTCTGGATGATGCTGGGAGAAGCACCAGGCCACAAAGCAGGTCGATCTGTGTGAAGAACAGGACAGAAGTCTGGGAAATGTCCCAGTCTGCCACTAGCCCAAGGAAAGACCAGCATGCTTGGATGTCCTTTAGCCCATGTTGGTAGAGGCAACCTGTGACATGCATGACTTTGGCAAACATCATGATGCATTTTGGGGAGCAGCTACTGGGGACTTTGATGAGATGTATTGCCCATAAGATCTGTGAAGTCTCTCTCAATTTGTTACTGGGGATTTTAGGGCAAGATCCCTGGCTCCAGAAGCTCCAACAGGCTAGGCTTGGGCACCCATCCCAATACACCAAAGAGATGAGTAATGGTGAAAAACAAAGAAAGGAAACTTCACTGATGTGACATATTGAGAAGAGGAATAGAAAAACAGTACAGAGAATGAAAGTCTGTTTTCAGGGTACCGGCATAAGCTCTAGGTAAATAGAAGAATTGGGCAGGGGCCAAGAAGTGTCCATGATCAAGCACTCCTGGTCAAGATGTGGGCTTGTCTCTGTTCTAGTTCCGCAAGTTAGTTTTGCTATCACTGCTTAAGGGGAGCAATCTGGCTCCCGTGTGACGATTTCTCCCACTCTGGGATGCAGTATCATAGATAATTATTCTTGTCGGTGGGGTGGCCTGTCGGCTCAGGTCACCGATGTTTGGGGTAATTTCATTCTGTTGTCATAAAGATTTCAATGGATCAGCCCTATTGTTCCTGCAATTAAAAGGGACTGCAGATGTAGGACAATGACTGAGCATTTTTTAGAGGTATGAAACAGCTGTAAAAGATGACAGTAAGATGCCCAAAGGAGACAATTATTAAATGAAGGTAGAGACACTAGGCTCTCATCCTGCCTTTAGTTATCTTGTGAGCCTAGTTGAGAGTTAGTAATTTTTTCTTTTTCCTAGGTAGGGTCTCACTCTTGCCCAGGCTGACATGGAATTCACTATGGAGTCTCATGGTAGCCTTGGACTCATGTGATCCTCCTACTTCTGCCTCCCGAGTGCTGGGATTAAAGGCATGCACCACCACACCCAGATTGAGAGTTAGCTAATTTTTTGTTAGCAAAAGCAGTCTCTAAGTTCTGGTTATAAATTTTTGCCTAAATTTTCTTTATTTGTGTGTATGCATCTAGTGTAACAGGTGCTAGAACAGTACTTGCTGGAGTGACTAATGGACTCCTGAATCTCTCTCTCAAGGAGGTGATGGCCAGGTCCCGAGTGCTGGGTGGAGATTCAACCTGATAGGAGGACATTCTGCTCGGGCCTCCCAGCCAGGAAAGGCACGGAGAGTGGAAGGCCACAGCTCATCATCAGAAGAGCTGATCCCACTAACTTTTCTGAAAGATGCAAGGAGCACTTTGATTTCTTCTAATGGAGTTTAGCACACAAGAAATAGTCTTCCTATGTATGTCTCAGAATACTGAAGCTGGCATGCAAAGCCTGGGGACCTGGTGTTAAGAGGCGGCATCCCTCAGGCAGAGGACGTCTGAAGGGGGATCTGGGCAGAACTGGCTCATGGATAAGACGCTAGTGAGCCAAGTGTGGTACTCTCAGTATACCTTCAGCTAAATGTTGCTGGGCTAGGGTAAGACTTCTGGGTGGCAATAGCTACTTTTATTTAGCATTAGAGTCATTCTAAGACTGTTATGTTCTGGTTTCAAGATGGAGGCACCAAGACAAACAAGTTTCTCAAGTCTGAGGCTTTATTGTAATGCAGGAGAGGCTGTTGGGATCGGGGTCATTGGGAGAGAGAAGCTTCAGGGCCCAGAGAAGGGGGAGGGGGAGGGGATGGAGGGGGAGAGACTTGTGTCAGCGAGAGCGCCAAAAAAGGAGAGGGGAGCTAGAGCTGTGGGCCATGTGCTGAGGAGGGAGTGGTCTTCCTCTCTTGTCAGCCCAGAAGCACCGTCCATAGCAAAAGGGGAGGTGGTTGCAGAATCCCAGCCTAGTCTGAGGATGGCCAGAGTGGAGGGGGAGAGGCAGGGAGAGGATGGAGCTCTGGGACTCTCGTAAAGGCACGCAGTGCCTTAGTTAGATTGGGCACAGTAATCCTACGACCCCGGGCACAGTAGTTAAAGCAACAAAGGGTTATTCCTCGCTCACATTCTTTTCAGAGTGGCCAGGGGCTTAGTACTTTATTTTGCCTTCCTCACTCCAGGGTCCACTCTGACAGAGGAGTAATTTTCTGGAACAGTCCTGGAGATCTTGTAGAGAAGATTAAGAAGGACACCGTGGAGCACAGTTTGGATGTAAAAACTTTTCCTGGAAGTGGCACGCATCATAAAGCATTGCTCAGTCAAGTCACGTGACCGAGCCCGCGGCCACTGGGTGAGGAGGGTGGTCGCCACGAGGGGCGATCAGAGAGCACAGGCCTCTTTTGCAGTTCCACCTCAGCTATGTTCAGGCTTCGGGTTGGGACAAATCTAAAGCAAACCAGCTTTGTTTAAGCCATTTAAGTTTTAGCTCACCTTCCCAAATCATATATATGTATATCTATATATGTCTGTCTGTCTATCTATCTATCTATCTATCTATCTATCTATCTATCTTTTTTGAGGTTTTACTACATCTACCAGGCTGGCCTTGAACTCATGCTCCTCTTGCCTCAACCCCAAAGTCCTGGGATTACAGGTGCTGGGATCCTGTGAGTAATCTAAACCAAGCATTTAACAGTACACATGCATCGTGCACAGACACATTTTGAATAAGGCAATCATGGTTGAGGTGGAAACAAACTTTGATATATCATTC